>CM041014.1:9295000-14295000 GCA_022984855.1 Dimocarpus longan | reverse complement strand
TGCTCACTTTCTTTTGATTTCTTTTCTAAAAAGAATCAACAATATATATAAGAAGTGGGTTTATGATTTTGGTTATGCTAAAAGAAAACTTTTTCTCTTCTTTTCAAAGAACGTAAAGTAAAACCAAAATATAACTTCTGTGTTAGGAAAAGAAAACTATTTCCTTTTCTATTTATAGGCAACTAATTAGGGTTTTAATTAATCAAATTAACATTAAACCCCAAATTTGTTAAAATTAAACTTTTGCCTCATATAACATAATTAATTCAAAATTAATTCATATTATATTTTACAATTAAACATGTGACTTATAATTAATTTATAATTAATTTATACCCCGTCACAACTGAGAATCAAATTCAAAACCTCTTATAAAATTAATTAAATAATTATTAATTCATAATTAATAATTAACTAATTAATAATCAAATAATTTGAATAATCAATATTATTCAAATATTAAGTGAACACAAATTTTGCTACTTGCGTAACAATTATAATTGGACGGTCCAATTACAATATTCTATATACAAGTTTCTTATAGTGAAATGAGCTATCAAGGGGACCCGATGGACCTACAATTTTGAGCTCCAATAATATCGAAATTATTAATTAAACTCTTTAATTAATAATTTACTATTATTAATCTTAGAGTTACTCCACTAAAAACCTAAGATTGCACTCTCAAAACTGTAGATGTTTTTATACAATCTGAAACTTTCAGTGTCCATTGATTTAATCACTACATATGATTTGACCCTCCATAAATAGTTCATAATTAGAGCTAGGTCAAAATGTCCGTTTTACCCCTCTAATTATTTCTTAATCCTTAAGTACCATTGATTCTCTAATGAACAATATATCCATAACAACTTATGAATTTATCTTTCCATTTTCATATGAATGAAAAGTTGAGCGCTCATATTGTTCAAGACCTAAATCAACACTTAAGAGAACTACTTCTCTACTTCTCGTAAGAAAGAGTGGATTCCACTATCGTGTAGAACGTTCCCAGCTACTTACTAAATCATATCCCCAAAGTACGAAGTTATTGACCGGACATCTACACCGATCTCACCCATGTAAATCAAAGGATATAACTCAACAAGCAGGAGTCCATAATACACTCAGGATTAAGATCAATTCATATATGATCATCTGGTTGATAAATATAAATCTCTGAATTTAACGGATATTAATAAGAGAATTATGTTTATCGTGGTCCAGTCCTATATAATCTTTATTATATAAGATGCCTCCATTTCCATGTCACTACATGAATAGTCTCGGATAAAACTATCGTACCGAATACAAAATGGACCGCAACTGTAGATTTACCACAAATAAAGTACCCAGCTTTACTTGCTTTCTACGGACTCTTTAGATTACTTATTTCAAATTAAATCCGCCTGTATATAACACTTATATACTTAATTTGAAATTACATTAGTAATCAAGGATGTTTCTCATGATATATCCAATTTTTGCAAAATATATAAATTGAATAAAATGAATACTTTATTATTTATAAAACCGTTTACATTATTACAAGCTCTTAGGGCACAAAACCCAACAGGTAGGAATTCTTAATTAGAGAAAAATATCTATTCCTCCTCAAGCCCAAACACTTGGTTAGGTAGGTTTGAGATTTAAAATCTCATCCCACCTACCAAATCTAATAAAACAAACTTGGCTTGACTATACTAAAGATTGATTTATGGACTTTAGCACTAAAAATTAAGGGAATTAATCTGATTGCATACGAAAGAAAAGAAAGAAGCGAAAAAACAAAGGAGAAAATTAAAATGTAAACCAATTCCTCTTAATCATAATCATACTTTTACACCATTGATATTACATACTTTTACACCATTCATAAAGAACATACATAGGGCTAGAAGAAATGGTTGCGCATGAATAACAATGTCATACTCTGGCATTCTTTAATGATCATTAATAGAAATCAATGATCAACCCTTTAAAATAGCAACTCGGGTTTTTGCATTGGATATCGGAAACCTATGACCAAGCCAATGAAACTTTGTCATAGATGCAGCCTGTTGAGATCTTTCCTCTACCATAACAGCCTGCAACAACATAGTGCAAGACATCAGTGCTGATGCCAGCAGATAGCATACTGCTTATAATATCAATCTTACCTCCAAGTTTGCTTTTAAAAGGTCCAAGGCAGGACTTTCCATCTCACCAATTTGCAATAGTTCAGAGGTTGAGGTTTGCAAGTTTGATGCACCAATTCTGTGTAGGCAGTAGCAGATACTAGGTTCTAGCTCCTCAACTTGCTCACGGCACAAAACTTGATTCTCTAGGTCTCCATATTTACCAAGTTGCTCATAAACAACCCTACAAGAACATTAACAAAGACAGAGCCAGGCAGATATCCTATCTAAAACAAGGAATTTGAAGTCTTGTTTCACAGATTATTTAGCGCACCACTACAATCAGTAAGGTGGGATAATTGAAAAATCATACACAGAGAGATCAAAAGAATTTGTGTGTTAATGAACATGTAACTCATTATTCTTATTTAAAAAAAAAAAAGACTTTTAATCAGTTCATCCACTTATCATAGAAATCCACTTATATTATGTAGACACCAGACAAGTCTCTATTGAAAAGTTAACAATAAACAATATACATTATAGTCTAACAACAGAGATGAACTTGGCACTTATGAAATTCTTCAATGTTGAATCCCAATTCTGATCTTGTTCAAATAACAAATGCATGTACTTATAGCTCTATCTTTGACTTGTAAAACATGGTCAAAAAGCTGTCGTCTGTAATTGCTGAGGAAAGAAATTCAACTTTAGGACCTTATTCTTTTAGCATAATAATAAAATGGTCTTTAAAGAAAATGAAAACTGACACTAAGCAAGGACAAAATTGAATTATTAGGTTGAGTTCGGGGATTTTTTGTTCTATAGTTTCATTATTTCATCAGAGAAAAAATAATCCCCAATTTATTATCTTTCCCTTTTATTTTCTTAGCAACCAAACAATACCACAAAAAAATACTACTTACAGGAAATAGTAGATAGCAGACAGAGAGAGATAATTCACAACAAGTCACCAACAAAGAAAAAACAAAATATTAAAGATGAAAAGAAAAGGTGAGATGAGAGAAAGTGAGCACCTTCTATTCTCTGAAGAAGTTTCTTAACTTTCTGCTTACACCCATCACAATGTATGTTCACTTTGAGAACACAAGTCTACTTCCAGACGATACAAAGCAAACAAAAAAGAAAAGGAAGAAGAAAAAGACCAACATTCAACTTTCCTAGAAAAAATACAACCAATAAACAAAGAAAGGGAAAAGAGAAACTCAAAAAGAAGAAAAATGTAAGTACCTGGATCTTCAGTAGCTTAAAGTCTTCTTCTTTAGTCATTTCTTTGGGTGTTATTGGTATTGTTTGTAATCCAAGTCTCACTCACTCACTCACTCTCAAGAAAGGTAATAGGACTCATAGGCTAGTGGGGGGAGGTTGAAAGATTAGAGCATGCGAGTTTCTACTTCCAATCAAAAATAAAAAAAAATAAAAATAAAAAGAGTATATATGAATAAGAGAGATTCTTGTTTTGCTTTTGGTTTGTTTTGTTTCATCTCTTATAGTTAAAGCTGTTTTCAGAAACAAACAAAGCAACAGCATATGGGTGTTGGAGAGCTTCTTTATAGAGTAATAACAATTCAGGAGCTAACTAGAAATAATACAAAGCAACAAATATAATAAATAATAATGAAGACCAGGACAAATAAGTAGAAAATCAAATAGCAGAAAAAGAGAAGATACAGAGAGAGAGAGAGAGAGAGATCAAATAGCAAAAAAAGAGAAGATACACAAAGGTTTTATGATGACTTTCAAGAGTCATTTATATCTATGGTCGAAACTAACTTAATTTAAAGCCTATGAGAACCAGAAAACGTAGTCATAAGATTAACTGACCACGTTTGTGAGAATTCGAAACATCACGCTTTAACTTTCTAGTCCTAAACAATATGAGCATTAGAAAATAAACATTTTTTGACAGCATATCTAACCTCAAGCTTTAGTTTTCTGGTCCCGCAACACAACAATTTTAAAAAAGACATCAATTTTATGGAATTCATTGAAAATTCAAACCTAGAGATACACTGAAACACTGAATCATACACGACTCGACTAAAAACAAAGCACATTATTTGCTAATAAGCCAAAAATGACAAAGTTCACATAAAATTAATCGACATTATCGAAAGCTTACCTTATGAACATCAAAATAGAGCACACTCATCTTGAAAGCCAAGCTTCGCGTAGCCAAAGGCCGAGCCGACGCAGATCTGATGGTAACAACCAAAAAACAAAAAAAAAATAAAAATAAAAATAAAGCAAGTATAAGAACAAAATAAGAGGAAGAAGAAAGGAGAATAGGAAAACCTCACCTGTTGGTGAACTACCGTCGACAGCATTATAGCGAAGAAAGGTTGGTATATCTCTGATGGTTGAGAATCGGAAATGAGAGAGGAAGACCTCACTCATAGATTCTTAGAGAGAATGACAAAAAAAGGTTAGATAGAGAGAAAGTGAGGTTTGATCGGTGGTGGGTGGAGGTGTGACGGTGAAGTCCGACGGTGAGAGGTGCGACGGTGGGGTAGGATTCTTAAAGAGAGAATGAGAGAAAAAAGTTTGGTAGAGAGAGTGACAAGCTTGGTGAACGTGAGAGACAATAGGGGAGGGTTAGTGGTAATTGGTAGAGTAATCAAGGGTAGTTTTGTCCAAAAAAAAGCCATGCTGCAATGGTTAAAAAAAAATGAGGTTATTTTTCAATTGGGTCATCAAAAATAGGTTATATTTCAACAAAACCCTAAATAAAAATGCATAGATTTCATATGATCTCAAGCAGCAAAGCAGTTAATGGGCACTCGTCCAATGCTTATTGGCTCACAGCCCATATCACAATTTGGGTTGGGCTTGCAATTAACATTCAAATTTTAGACTACTAATATTGTTCTCAGTTTCTAATAATTAATGAGAAATTATGAAAAATTATCCATTTGAAAATGTGGATTTCAAAACTAACCTTTTTTTTTATGAAAAAAAAATCTCAACCTTGAAGTTGAGATTGATTTGAATTAATATTATGATTCACAACCTAGAAGTTGGGATTCCGAACAGATTCTCTACCTTGAGGTTGGGATTTAAAAAAAAAAAGTCAGTGTGCAAATGGATTATCAAAAAAATGTCATTTTTCAACAAAACCCTTAATTAATCAACTTTTAAATGGGTTGATGAAGTCAATTAATTGGTGTTTTTCAATTTAATTCTAATTGCAGTGTAATAATTAATTGCCCAAGTGTTGTCTTTTAATTATTTACTTTTGAAGAAGTTCCTTCCTTGTACTTAATATCAAACATACGTAAATTAAAAATAAAAATAAAATAAAAATTATTGCAGTTGACAATTACATAGTAATTGCCATGAATTTCCTGAAAGCAATTGTCCACATCAGGATTAAAATTATATTGGAATGCTTCGACGTTACGTATAACAACCATCCGTTCTAATTAATTTTACTGGAACAAATATAGAATTGTGATTGATAATTTATGTTTGTATTGTATTAAAACATTAAAAAGAAAGATATCTGCTGAATTTTACATGAAAATGTACTATTAATACCTAGCTAAACAATTAAACTGTAGATCGGTCCTCAATTCTTTAACTTATCACAGACTCTGAAGTCTCGACTAAACTAGCTACAATATCCGCAATGTATTTATGAAAGACTTTTGAATTCTTCATTTTCACAGTTGACCATGTTGAATTGAATAGATTTTTTGAGCGTTTCATTAATTAATGACTAAACCAAACACAGGCAAATTATCAAATAATTTGTTGGATTATTATTATTTTAACCTCAGAATTAAAAATAATATAAAACCACCTCTGGTTTTGAAATTAGGAGTTAGCAATTATATATCTTTATTTGTTATATATATACATATATATAGTGTTTTTAAAATGAGGACTCCCTAACATTAAAAAGTTAAAAAAAATCAATCAAAATTATTCATTGCATTCTTTCTTCTAGAATAAATTATCTTTCCTATTTAATTCAAAATACAATAGATGAATTTAATTAGTTTTCTCTATGAAGTCCTCATTTTAAAAGCACAATATATATATAGCGAGAGAGAGAGAGAGCAAGGCAACTTGAATCAAAAGTCGCTTGCATTTATTGTAACTCGAACAACATAAATTGGTTTATTTCCTTATTGCCACAATACTTAGGAATGGAAAGAGATATATATATATATATAATGAGCCAGCTTGAATTGACCGCATAACAAATCACTTGCAATTATTGTAGCTCAAATAACAGAAATTGGCATGTTTCCTTATTGCCGCAGTGCTTGGGAATGGAAAGAGATCTCCATGAAACAGGAAACTACATCAACTAAGAAATCTCCATAATTGCAATTTGATCCAATATCAACAGCACGCACAACAAGTCGCTTGCATTTATTGTAGCTCGAACAATAGAAATTGGTATGTTTCCTTATTGCTACAGTACTTAGGAATGGAAAGATATATATATATAGAGAGAGAGAGAGAGAGAGAGCAAGCCAACTTGAACTGAACAGCCCGCACAATAAGTTGCTTGCATTTATTGTAGCTCTAACAACAGAAATTGGCATGTTTCCTTATTACTGCAGTGCTTAGGAATGGAAAGAGATCTCCACGAAACAGGAAACTACACCAACTAAGAAATCTCTATAATTGCAATTTGATCCAATATCTAAATACTTAAATCAAATTGATGTAAACTAGGAAGGAAATCTAAACCTTTCATACTTTTTAGTGACATAATTATACATGTTCAAGAAGGCTTAGTGCTATAAGTAGGTAGAGATAATGGATCCATCTTCAGCTGCCTTAAATCGAAGCTACGTTTCTCTGCCCCCATCCTTACAATAACATAATCGTGGGTGTAGACTTCTTTAATATAATCGAAACACGTTAAAATTTCTCAAATCTCTTTGTGTTATTGCATTCGTATTCCTCTTACATTGCTGAACACCTTAATTGCTGTAATAGTTTCATTAAGTTTATCCAAATCGTATTGAATCAGGTGTTGGTCGATTTTATTGGTCAACACAGCACAAATACAGTTATAAAAAAATGGCATTTTCTTGGATTTAGATAGGATGATAGATGGCTAGAATAGCTTTGTTTATTCAATAGAGTCTGGTATGGGCACACTTTTATTTCTTTGAAACTCTTACAATTACATAGTGACAAATCGGTTTGTCTCTTCATATGAGACAGGAGAACTTGCTTCAAACCTATATAGATTCTTTTTAATAAATTATAGACTTTAAAATTTTCTGCCTATTTCATCATGAGTCTTTCAGGCTGCTCAATTTTATATATTTCTTCTTTCTAAATATGCACCCAAATAAAAAAAGCTGATTTAACATCTAATTTCTAATTCCTCCACTTCAGTTATTAATTAAGTCTTCTACTAATACATGATTAAAATTCTGAAAAATCCTTTAAATCACAGTCAATACTTATCAATTCCCAACTATGCATCTTTGTTAGCCTACGTATCCAATAAGTTAATATGTACAATTCTAATTATTATTTTCTTTGCCACAATTAATCATATTGAAGAACTTTTCAGGATTTAATTTTATGTTCTATGGCATGACCTCGACATTAACAGTAGTACTTGATCCAGCCAATGGCTCCGGAATGTTCGTCGAGCTTTTAGGGCTTTCTCCACGGCTGAGTAATCTTCCATACAGCTGCTGCTTCTGAGTCCCCCATTGTTTCATTAAAGCCAAAGCCAACATCCTAATTGTTTTAACGACAAGAAGATGTTCATTTCGTTTCCACTTGCGGTGACTCAGATATATTACTAGAGCAATTGTTGAAGTTCCACCTGTGAAAACGAAAAGCACCCAGAAGCTACTGAGGCTGAGGCTTGAAATGTCATCATCCACTTCCACTTCCACGCATGTCACCGATGCAAGCATCTCCGTCTCCAATTCTCTCAGCTTACCACGTTCTGATACCTTTAAAAGTGCTTCTGTTACGCTTGGAAGCAGTGGTGATCCCTTCGAGAATGCCTAAGTCATAATTAATTATTAAATCCAAGACTATTAGAACACCTTTACGATGATACTACTGTTAAAAATCAAAGTTAATTTTCTGCTAAGTAATAAAGTTGACTTTGGGCTCAAACTCACTTATATTATTTGGATACTTTTAAAATTATACCAATTTAATTAAAGTCCATTTATGTCCTTAGAATATTTTTCTTCTAACAATAGTTTAAAAGATAGTCTAATAATTGTGGGTTGAAAGATATAAGTAAATTAATTAGTTGGAGATTGAATAAATGAGTTTGTTAGGAGTGCAGCAAAATAATGAGATTGAATCCTTGCTCGTATGGAAAGCTCATAAAGTTCTATAGCGGGGTAAGTCCTCGTCATTTTGTACAAGCAAAGCAATTCAATCAATAATTTTTTTTTTCCTAAAATCTCCGGTCTCTTCCTTCCTAAAATCTCAAAGTTACAATCACACTGTTACCTATAACTTCAAGTCCATTTAATTAAGTATTGTCACAAAGCTACATTTAAAAGTACGATTTTGTTATTTAAAGAAAAAAAAAATAAATTTGAGATTTTCAATGTTTCGAAAATACATTTAGTAACTTTTGATTAGTTAAATAGTTTTCCAAAAATATAAACAAGGAAGAGCAAAGCTTGATGCTAAGGTCAGCAAGTGCATAGATAGATGTTCATTTGTTTGACAATTTAGTAAATAAGTAATCAAAAAAACATTAGTTCATTTGAATCAAAGTAAATGGAACTTCTGTAATTAAACTGTTCATATATAGTGTCCTTAGAATTTCTCAACATTAATAGTAAAAAAAATGGAATTAAGAAGAGCATATTTTCTGTACTATATCTAAAGCTACTATAAATAGAAGTGTGTTCTCTTAATCTCGTTGAAAGATGTCTGATTAATTTCCAATTTCAGTTTTTGAGAAAAAAAAATCTTTTTTCTCAACAAACATTCACTGTTTCTGAAGTACCTACATTGGACATAATTCTATTTGTTTTTAATAAATTAAAATAGAAAACTAGTTCGAAACACAATAAAGAACATGCCCTCAATTAATATTTGGGATAATTCTATTTTCTTCTTGTAGTTTAACATAATAGGAAAAAAAAATCCTTAATTTCAAAAATCACTAAAGATCTCTCTGAAGTTTGTAAAAATAGTAAAAAAAACCTCTATTGTTTATAAAAATATCAAAAATATATCCTAACTTCAAAAATCACTAGGAGATGTTTGGCTATTTTTATAAATGATAGGTGTTTTTTACTATTATACCAAACTATAGGGGTATTCCTAATGATTTCAAAAGTCGGGGATATTGTGGTTATTATAACAAATTACAGGGAAAAGTAGAATTATCCCTTGATATTTTTGTTCCAACCAATAAAAAGTAAAATTTAAATGAGTGAAAGAACTTACAAACCCAAATCCTCCCACTTTGTAAATTGGTCCAGCAGTGGCAAAGCTTCTGCAGTATTTAGCAAGAAAAATTTTGGACTCAGCAACTTCAAGAAATATGGCAGAAATCTTTCCAGTCTTGAGGTTCTCAGCATAAGCGTCAAGAGACGTATAATTTTGCAAGTTCTTTTGGTTGAAGTGCAAGACATCCTCCAAATAGGTACCAACAAAAGATGCTCCAGAGTAACCAACCAATGCATTGCTACTCTGCAATGACTCAATGTTATCGATGGCTGGTTTGAAGCCCTGGACCGTGAGCATGCTGGTAAGGTTAGCGGTGTAAGTCTGAGTGATGACTAGGGCCACAAACAGCCA
The DNA here is from genome assembly GCA_022984855.1 of Dimocarpus longan. Lineage (NCBI taxonomy): Eukaryota > Viridiplantae > Streptophyta > Magnoliopsida > Sapindales > Sapindaceae > Dimocarpus > Dimocarpus longan. The sequence goes on along the minus strand of CM041014.1, from coordinate 14,285,098 downwards.
AACCACCATTGTCATGCGCGATAAATTACTGTGTAGTGTTCCTCCTACTCATCAAACATATAAGTATTGTAAGAGCCAAATTATAAATCTTATTTCCTGTAATTGAGAGTGATTTTATAAAAAGAATATTTCAACGTTTGATTTAATTCCTGAAATAAAAATTGATTTTCTAAAATTTTGAGTAATCATGTTAAAATAATAGTTCAATTAGAAAAAAGTTCTTTTCACTTTTTTTTTTTTATTTTATTACAAGTATTTCCTAAGAAATGTTGTTTTTTCTATTAAATTCTTACCCATGAGAAAATAAATATTGTACATGTTAACATAATCTAGATATAATTTGATCAATAACAAAAAATAAATAACAATAATAATAATAATAATAATAAAGAAGATTTTCAACAAGTTTTTAAAATTCATACCGTACCACATTTTTGCATGTATACTGAAACCAACATGATCAGATCACTAATTATTTTTATATGAAAATGTTCGTATATCTGCTTTTGCAGAAACATAGAATTGCATATTAATTAATAGTGTAAACATTTTGGCAAAATAAAAAGAAAAAAGTAAATCATGTTACCCTGTAAGGAGAAAAGTGAGCTGAAAGATAACCAGAGACAGGCTCCGGTATGATGGACAGCAGAGTTTTGGACCTCAAGCCAATGATTTCGTTCTATCAACCATACTATGAAGCCATTGTAGATGCTAATAATGCCTATTATAATCCACATGGTCTTTGTGAAGGGCTTCAAGAATAACAAAGCTTTGTTGGCTGATTTTTCAAGAGGGACTATCATCGCCAGCCCTGATTCTGAGTACGGGTGTGTGAATTCTGCATACTCACATCGCTTGGCCACTATTGCTACATCCCCAACAACTGCATCCAATTCCTGAGCCCATTCATTGACAATTGGTCACATATCGTATTTGAGTTAGTAGTTTTATATACATAATGATTGATTAATCAGTTGTAATTAACAGATTAATTAGTGTTATCTATAATTTTATAAAATATAAACGAGATTTGTTCTATGTTGAATAACATAATAAATAGACAAGGAAATATCTATTATAATATACAAATTATCTATCAAAAATACTACAAATTTATATATATGATAGATTAACTAGATAAGGATCCTGAATAAAATATTTAATGAAAGATTTGGTTGATTCATACCTTCAAGTAAATTCGCCTGACTACATCAGTGTAGGAGCCACTGAAGGGGGAAAAATCGTACGGCAGATAGAATGGCAGCTCAGATACTGTTGCTTCGAAAAGCTCAATAGATAATCCGTGGAAGGAAGTGACATTTCTAAGCTCATCAAATTCATAATTCACATATTCCTTCAACTCAGATCCAATAGGCACACCAATCCTCAGCCGTTTGGCGTACGTTGAAACAGCCCAACCTCTTGGTGTAGACCAAGGCGCCCCAGGCCAAACAACCTGCCCCAAACTTTGCATAGAAGAGTCATAAGCAGCAGCGGTACCAATGGTTTTCGAAAATCCATGTCCATCAGTCCAGAACCCAAGTACTCTGTAACTCCTTCCGGTCAAATTGATGATTTGATAGACTGCTGGAGTTACATTCATGTTGTTGAATTGAACTTTTCCTGTTAACCCGTCAAAATCACTACGCGAAATCCTGTCCAGTAATGTTTGGTTTACCTGTTTGTTTTCGTTTATTGCTGAAGCTACTGACCAAACAGCATCATAAGCCTGAACAGCCAAAATTCCAGGCTCGTGGTTATCCTCTTCAGGATACTCGGAGCCAAATCTGTAGCAATCCATACGTACTCCTTCTCCATCATGTTCATATTTTTCGCCTGTTCGAAAAATTGCTCAGCTAGTGGTAAGGATAAATGAACAATGAAAACTCTACATTGGTTTTTTCTAAGCCTGTCAAGCTCTTCGATCAATGTAGAAGAAATAAAAGGTGGGACAGCAAGAACTTGGCTGATTTCTACTCCAACTTCTCGTAAGGCCTCGAAGAGATGAGGAATGACTCCGGTAGCGGAAGAGTCAATGTCTTCGTAAATGACTGTAACTTGGTGCCATTCCCAGGACTGCACAACTGCTGCTATGGCTTTAATTTGTGCAGACTGGTCTGGTGAAGCTTTAACCAGAAACGGAAACCTTTCTGCAGCCCATTTCGGAATTGCATCCGCGAAAGAGAGAATTGGAGTCTGATTTCGGCTGGCGATCTCTGCTACTAGTGATGTTTCTTCCCATGTTTGTGGTCCTAGTATGGCTTGAACTTGTGTGTTGATGAGATCCATGGCTGTAAATTGTGAAAATAAGTGCATATAATATGTAACTTATGCATATAACGCAAGAATCTATTTCTATTTAAAAAAATAACAATAAAAATAAATAATATATCACCTAACGTTCAATTGAAAAGGATTAACAATCACAGCTCAACGTAGTAATGTTGTAGATGCAAATGCTATTCCAAAATAAATTTTGAAAAGGATTTAGGATAGTTTATAAATATTTTTTTCAAGGCCAAGTATATCTCTTTTAAAACTTAAAATTTGATTGACCTATATTTGTTTAGGATGTCTATAATACAGAGGGTAACGATACACTTGAACTGATTACATTCTAAAATCACTAATTGTATTTTATTATATCTAATTACAACTAAATATGTCTAATTATAGTTAAATATGATCGATTGTTGTAAATGTTATCCGACTCATTTAGTTTTAATCAGATATAATAAATATATAATTAGATATATTAAAATATAATCAGTAATTTTATACTATAATTACTCATTTGTAATTGTTAGGTGTATCAATACCTAAATGTACCATAAAATATGTTTTTTTTTTTATTTCTAAATATGCATTTATTTATTTTTTTTTAGGAAGGAAGCATTTTATACCTTTAAAATTTAGGTCATACTTGGAACCAATAAAGTTTTTAGAATGAAAAATCAATCATTCGCTTTTAATTCTAAAAAGGGAGAAAAAAAAAAAACCTTTACAAAATTAAATATAAAAATAAAAGAAAGTAGTCTATTCTCGTAACTATTTATTAACATTACTGCTTTTATATTGTAGTCATACCCAATTATTAATTGCTATGTTTAAAAATAAGTAATTTAAAATATAGGTCATACTTGTAATCAATAAAATTATTAAAATGGAAAATCAATCATTTTCTTTTAATTCTATAGTCCACTAAAAAAAGAAAACAAAAAAACTTAGCAAAATTAAATATAAAAATAAAAGAAAGTAGTCTATTTTCATAATTATCTATTAATATTATTGCTTTTATATTGTAGTCATACACAATTATTAATTGCTATGTAACCTTAAAATAATAATAATAATAATTACTGCCTAATACCAACAACCCAAAACGAATCATCTTTTAAGGGGGAAAAAAACTAAAAATAAATCCTTATAAATTCTAAAATAATTTATATGGTGTCTAGGTGCTAAGCAATCGATTGCCTGACACCTAATGAGTTTGAAGACACATAAATTATTTATTATTTTAAATTTACTCCTACATTATTGCATTAAAAAAAAAAAAAAAAAAGTGAGATTGACCGTTGGAAAAATAATTAAAAATAAATTAGAAAATTTTTAAAAGTAACAAAAATTAAGAATATGAAATATTAAAAAATATATATATAAAATAAAAACTACCATTCAAATGAAGGCTACCTCTACCATTAATATAGGTAACATTCAACCATTATTGATTCATTGATCAACCAAGATTAGCCAATCAAGTTTTTTAGCGAAGATCAATCATCAAAGATCAACGACTGGAGATAGATAATTCATCTATATCCTATGGAGATTGATGACAGGGAGTAAATATTTTCTACCATTTCTTTTTTTATTAATATTTTAATAATTTAGTGACACATTAATATTTAAAAAAATGAATTATCAAGATTGTTAGGATTTATTTTCTATTATACATCACTCAAATTTAAATTCCTCTCATAAAAAAATTAACATTATATCAAAATTAATAGAAAAACTTTACTCCATAATACGAGGCCACCACCACTGTAAAAAATAAAATAAAAACATTTTCTAAAACTCCATGACACTTTAATTATTCTTTTTTCAATGTATGTGTAACCAGTTTATTAACAATGTTACATAAACATATAAATAATCCCAAGACCACTGATTTTGACTAACGGAAACAATTATTTGATGTATATTCTTAATCATGAAGATCAAATAATTTAATATGTGAAAAATATGTGAAAACTGAAATTTTATAATATCTTAGGAGTTAGAAGTGTTATTTTTCTAAAAACCAAAGACACAGGAACCTTCTTTTAAGGTTTTTTTTTTTTGGAAAAAAAAAAAAAAAAAAAAAAAAAAAAAAAAAAAAAAAAAAAACTTCTTTCAAGTTGCAGAGATGATGTGGCATAAGAAATACTACATATTTATATGACAACAAGTGAAAAAAAAAATGTGGAGATAAAAACAAAAGAAAATTGGAGAAAGTCGATATAAATTTAACAATATAAAAAAAAAAATTAAAAAGGAAAGAAAGAAAGAAAAGCCACCATCACCATATGTACAGGTACTTATGGCTTTTTTTGCCCCTCTAAAGTCAACCCAATGCATGCAATATGAAAAATGATACTATCACTTGGCATTAAAAGATTTTATTAAACATAAGATATGCAATATTACTCTTTTATAAGTAAAAAGAAAAACTAACATCGCATATAAAAAATAAAAGAAAGAATTTACATAACAATGATGGCACACAATTTTTAACTTTAGCTAATAGATAAACCAACTTCAAATTATAGAATTGTAATCTAGTATGTAAATTAAAGAAAAGAAATAATGTTTACAAAATCGGAGTTATAAATATAAATTTAAAATTTTCTTGATCCTACAAGATTTCAGTGTGTACAGTTGGAATATTACCTGCAACAGCTGCATGAACAGGTTCTCTCCAATAGTTTCTAATTTGCAGATCAACCAGATCATGAGTCTGGTTACCATATTCATTGAAATCATGCGCTGCCATCTCCATAGCTACTCTCTGTTCTTTTCCAATACGAGAACTGTCATCAACAATGGCACCAATAATGCTCTTAACATGGTTTCCCTCCACCATTTCGGCCGCTTCATGGGGTGGAAATATCAGCACTAAGGCCAACAAAGAAAAGACAGGAAGATTCATTTTTTTCACCCGATTTGCAGAATTTTAATGATGCTCTTCATCTCCTATTTATATGAACATGAATGAAGAATGGTCTTGCGTTTTCTTTGTTCTAACCATTATTTATATGTTTTCTATTTTTTAAGAAATAAAAAACAGATGAAAAATTAGTTTTCTTCAGTCAAGTCAACATAAGGAGCTGAAAGCTAATTTTCCAGGAAAAGGTAATTTTGAGAGGTTCAAAGATGACTTGAAATCCACACCCTCCTATGCTTTTACCATTTTAATCTAATAACTCACTACATTAATATTATACATGTTAATCTAATAACTCACTACATTACTATTATACATTTCTTTTTTACTAAAACTTAGGTACCTTGCCTATTCTTTCCTCGAAACATGAATAGTGTTAATTAACATCCTTCTAAATTCTAATAATTTGAAATATCAGTAGAATTTATATTGAAAATTTTCGGTCATCTTAATAACAATCTCTTGAAATTATTAAGAAGCCTTCCTTACAAAATCGTTCATGGACAAAAAAAGAAAAAGAAAACCATGAAAGTTCAATAGCAAAGATTCATTAAGATTTATCAAGATCAATCATTATTTACGAGACTAAGATATCGATTCTTATAATTGGGAGGTATCAATTGTCACAATAAATGGAGAAAACTAACTACATAAGCATTTTAGTTTGTCTAGACTTGCCGATAATAATCACTACTTATGAACTCTCATAATCAATAAGTAATAATTTTCATAATAAGGGGGGAAAATCACTCACAAAAACTTATTAAATGCTTTTGATGGAAATTGAGCTACCATCACCATAGTGAATAGGAGGTGCACAACCACTCATAATAAGGGGTGATGCTTTTTTTTTTTTTAGAATTAATATGTTTGAAGTTAATGAAAAACTAAATTCGAGCAAAACCTTAAACTTTGCTAATATATATATATTTCGGGACATTTTCAATTTTGGTCTCTAATGTTTAACAAAAGTGAAAAATAATGATTGGCTGCTAATCTCCATGTGACTCTCTATCGGAGATCGACAGTGTCATTGATCTTATGGGAAAACCAAATCAAATGTCAATCTAGTTGCCCCACATAGCTGACTTCAATTTAGTTTTGAGTAAGATTTCTCTCTTATTCTCTCATTCTTGTATATCTTTGTCTCTTTTAGGTTGGTTAATTTTTTTGCAATGTTTTTTTTTTTTTTTTTTTTTAAGTGAAGCAGTTTGGTTCCTTATAAAAGAGAAAAAAAAAATGAGAAAACTCTTCTAGGTTCCTTGTGTGGGTGATGAGAAAAATAAAAAATAAAAAAAGAGAAAACTTGTCTCGTGTGTGTGTCTATATATATATAGGGGGAGAGAGAGAGAGAGAGAGAGAGGTAAGGACCAACAAATCAAATTCATTTATCATATTCTTTATCCTAAAATAAATTTTCTCTCATATTTAATTCAAATACAATCAATGAATTTGATTAGTTGGTCCTTACATTTTAAAATCAAGTATACTCGATTATAAAAGTATTATATATATACAAACATACACAGAGCTTTTATAGTCACTATATTCTAACTTTTAAATTGTTAGGACCACAACTTTCAACCATTTATTGTATTCTCTCTCTTAAAAATATTTTTTTCCTCCTATTTAATTCAAATATAATGAATAACTGATATTAGTGATTTTAACAATTTAAAAGTTATAACACTATAAAACTTTTGGGGGAACTTCAAAAGTAACATTCTAAAGTAATAAGAATTTGTTTTTAACTACAAATAAAATTTCAATCACTTTTAATTATATTACGATTTTTTTTTTTCACCATCATAAAAAATTACCATAACATCTTTAAGCCCCTTTTTCACATCTTCTTCCTTCTTATTACAATGGAGTTTCTCACACCCAAGTTTACCAAAATACCCTTAAGTAAAAATGACCTTTAAAAGACCCTCTTTTTAAGCCCTTAGCTGAAATTACCAAAATAACATTCTTCTTCCTTCTACTTTTATTCTTCTTAAGCTTCTTTTTCATTCAAGTTTTGATTTACACTTCTTCAACCGTCTTGTAAGAGAGTCATTATTCAAGTTTTTTCATCCATTCAAGTTTATTTGTCTTCAACAAACATACATTATCTTCAACCAAAATCTTCAAGGATTTTAACTTTGAGTTTTGAGGATATGTACATATTGTTGGTTGTTTTTCAAATTTTTTTTTTTTTGTTCACATTACTTATTTAAAGTTCTATAGGCTGATTATGGTTGTAATTCAAATTATATTAAAGTAAATATCACGTTGTATAAGCTAGATTTATAATTCCTATAGTTTTTACATATGCAACCAGGTTTAAAGGTTTCATTAAACCCGGTTATGTGAGACCATTAAACCCGATTCATGTGGTAGAAAACGTTACCATAGAAATCGGGTTTAATAGCCTCATTAGGCTTGGTTGCTTCAGCGAACCAAAATTAATGAGGCCATTAATCTCAATTCCTTCAAGCAAACGGGTTTAATTGAGCTATTAAACCCAATTGCTTTGATACTTTTTTGTGCATTGAATATGATTATAAATTGAATATGGTTGATGCATCCATGATAAATTGGCCATTGAATATGGTAAGAGTATAGGTGAGTTTTTTACTTTTACAGCAATGGATCAAATGATGATGATTATCTAGTGAAACAAGGAGTGGAATGGTAACAACTACATTGGAGGTGAGTCGATAGTTGCATGACCGACAAGAATGTCAATTTTTCTTAGTTGGTGGATATTATTTACGTCGTGATGGACATTGATATCAAGATTCATTATTTTGTCCAAGATTGAACAAATGACCCAACTGTGAGGTTATTAAAATTGATGCATCTCACGACCGATTCAGATAGTCACGAGATACATAGCAAGGTGTAATCAACAATGCAACTTGTGAAATTAATATATATATATAATATATAAAATTATATTATAATTTTAGTGACACCATGACTACGGTAGATTAATATGTCTCACTAATAACATATTTTTAGCAAGGCTTAATGTATTCAGTAACATAGTATAAGTTGTCGTCATAACAACAACAAATAAAAGTCATTAAAAGTCTGTAATTTTGTCACCAAAGATAAAATTAAAATACCATTTTGACAACTTATATTCAATGACATCATATTTAAAGTGTCACAAAATATTACTTTTAGTGGGACATTTTTTGCAACGAATAATTGCATCGTTAATGAGCAAATTTCTTATTGATTGAAAAGCGTTTTCAGATTTAACAAAAATAAAATAAAATAAAGCGTTCTCACATCATTATTGTTTCGAAGAAATTGCTGTAGAATAAAGGCTAATTAAATAATTAATACACCAATTCCTTTTCGTTTGAGTCAAAACAACGACTAGAACTTCAAACATAAGTATTATGTATATATAACAAGTTTTTAATTGTACCACGTTGCTTTGACCGTAAATGAATAACTAAAATAAAATAGTGGGACTATGGCCATTTGACCACCAACTATATTCCTGGAAAGTTATAAGGGAGTGTGACTTTGAATTCTAAGAATTCCTGCTTTTCTATGATTGCCATTGGCCTCAATCGCCAATTATCTTTTCTTTTTAAAATAAAAAATAAAAACCCTCTTATTTTGCTTTATAATATTACAAAAAATTAGACTAAATGATTATTTTTATATCAAATAAAATAATTAAAACATAAATTATTATAAATAAAAATAACATCTCTAAGAAATAAAAATAAATAGTTAAATTTGGGGATACAATGGTAATAGTCTGCCAAACCAATTAATATTAAGTAAAAGTATTTCAAAACAAACAAACAAATTCAACTATCTAAAATGTCAAGTCAGATTTGGCATTTAAAATAAATGCTTATAAGATTTAAGATAAAAATAAATAAATATCACCTTCTATTTTTGTACTTTACGTGGACTCTACATGTTCCGTTGACTGGGTTGGGAATTGAAATTTTGTGTTTTTTCTTTTTCCTATTATAGGATTCATTGTCAATGGAAAATACTTAGAGCAATTTATTGCATGGATGGATTGTGTCTAAATCAACAGACCGCATTAGACCAAGAAAAACATGTTATCATGGGTTTATTTAGAGAAAATCTCATAACACAACTTGACATATAGAAATATATCTATTTTACAACTCATAGTTTCATATTTATCCAAAATATAACTTAATATTAATAAAAATAACGAAAATACATCCTGAAAGCATACAAAAAAACGATAATACCCCTAACAGTGATGGATTATGTTAGATTGATACTGTTGATTATTTGACTCCGGGTGCAAAAAAATAAAATAAAAGCATTGAAAATTTAATTAAAATATAAAAATAAAATAAATAATATTAAATATAAAATAAATATATATAATTTTTTTCTCAACTCTCTCTCTCTTGCTTCTCTCTTTCTATCCCTCCTCTTTTCTCTTTCTATCTTTGACGGTCCCCTCTCTCTCTCTCTCATTCTCCATCTCTAGAGCGACATCTTGAGGGCGGTGAGAACGTGGCACCATCAACCTCAATATAGCGCACCTCTATCTCTACTGCGTGCCTCTATCTTCCCTACTGGTCTATTTTGTCTGCTGGGGTCTATCGTCATTGCACTGGTTATCCGTCTCAATCTCGATGGTCATAGCATTCTCCTTGCTAAAATCGCTACTACATATGCCATCTTCGCTTCGGCTTTGGTCACCATTGGAGACCAGTCTCGTCTCCACCATTGGAGACTTAGATTGGTCTTCAATGGTGGAGACCATCTCCACGATGGATAACCGAATTAGGTCCCCCCGCTAGAGACCCATATTAGGTCTCCACCGTAAAGACCCTCCACAGCCATTTTTTTGTTTCTTTGATTGGGTTTTTTTTTTTTTTATTGATTTCTTGTGTTCTCAGTAGGGATTCTAGAGGAAATTGATAATTGTGGGCTTGATGATCGTGAGAGATTGATAAAAAGTTGAAGGTTGATGATGATTGTGGAAATGGTATTTACCGGTGGATGGATTGAAGATGGTGAGTTTGCTAGTGGAGATGGTGATTCAATTTTTTATTAAGTTTTTTATTTTTATTATATTTTTAAATAAAAAGTTCAGGTGTAAAAGGGTTTCTTTAACTTTTTTAAAACTTTCCTATTAAAGTTAACTTTTGTTGGATTTTGGACAAAAACAAAACTGTGGTGGGTACAAGGATAATGTTTCAAATGTCATGTTTTTTGGGATTTTTCCGTTCATTTATGCAAATTAGCCTTTCGTTGAGTTGCCCTTCGTTTGACATGTCTTAAGTTAACTGTGTTAGTACTGTCTAAATTAGTTTGTGAACTAACTAAATTAAGATATAAGTAATAAAATATAATTATATTAAGTAAATTAAAAAATTAAATTTATTCAAGTTTAGTCGATGTCAATTATATTTCCGTTGCCTTCTGTTTTACATGCACTTCTGATTCCCTAGTGAATATTCTCCGAATCATCAAGCATGACCAAGTCTAGAACGGGTCTTGAGGTTTTCTGGATTTTCAATTTAAGACCAAAAGAAAGAAACCTTCATGTGTCAACGAGACTACTAATCTATGTTTTCCCATGTAATTGACTTTGATTTTTATGAGATAGCCCTGTGTGAATTTGCAAATTAGACTCATTCAACTTGAATAATTTCTCTCAATAATTTCTCTCAATAAGACAAAAAAAAAGCTCTGTCAATTAGATGGAGTGGAACCATATGCTTGAACACAGACACCGACACACCTATTTAGGATGGTCAACAAACTAATATAAAAATTTTTAGAGGTTAAAATAATAGTTTAGTAAAGGTTGGGGATAAGTATGAAATTTTAAACTTACACTTTTTTAGAAGGATGAATTTCGTTTTCCTCACCAAATTTTGACATTTTACCACTCTCTTAGCTGTGAATTTGCTGTTAACCCAACCGAATCCCAAAAGATTTAAAAACTCTTCATTTAGTCCCTTTAATAGTAATTTTAACAATCAACATCACAATAAAGTATAAAATGATCATTCTGCCGTTGAATAAATTTAAACACCATAAAATTATGATTGTTCCCTTTCAAAAAACTAGTAAAAAAAACTTTAGATCTCCACTATCCATCAAGTTGAGATGGATGGTGAATATTTAATTACAAAAATAAATTTAATTAAAAATAATTAAAAAAATAAAGAACTTACTTCGATCTCCACAACTTATTGATGGATGATGGAGATTTTATTAAAAATTAATTTAATAAAAAAATTAAAAAATCCAAATTAATGGGGATCAAATTTGTATCTCCATCAACCATCAATGGAGATGAATCTCTATTTGCATCAATGATTCTTAGGATCTCTGTTAAACCTCCATCATATAGAAGAGCTCTATTATCACATAAAAGAACTCCATCACATAAAAAATTAATCTGGTGTTTAAATACTCGCTGGCAAATTTAGTTCCAAATACATTAATTTTTTTAATTTCTTTAATTAATCTTGATTTCTACAATCTATCATTAAGATGGATGGTAACGATCCATCTCCTTTTTTTTCTACTTTTATTTTTATCTATTTTTATTTTAATATAAATTAAAATAACACTATTGAAATTATAAAAGTAGCTCTTTCCCAAGTCAATTTGACTACCGTCCGACTTATCATGGAGACTAAAATGAAGAATTTTCACATTTTTAGGGATCTATTGAATTAAAAGCGAATTGACAGTTAAAAAATTATAAAATGTTTAAATGTAGGGATGAAAATGAGATTCACCAAAGGAGAAAAAAAAAGGAGGGGTGGTGCCTGGAGGAACGTGTGGGTGGGGGCGAGGCGATTCATTAGTGAAAGAAAATACTATGCATCTCAGTATTCTTGAATGATTCCAATAAATTATTCCAAAGTCGCATCAGTCCTTGGTCATCATTTAGAAGTTGCATGGATATGCATGAATGAAACGTATAACAAATGCATCATTCGTTCAAGCAACGCAATTTCTTTGTTCCTTTTTTCCACGTAATCTCTAACAAGAAGCAAATTCCAAAACAAAGCAAGAAATTTTAGGTCACTATTATATATTCTGCTTTCTGCGTTGACAAAGACTAAGCAACAAATTTCACTAAACTTTGACGTATTCAATGTTAAGATTTTCCATAAGATATTTTACATATATATATATATATATATATATATAACTTTTTAATTATTATAGTCACTAATCTTAATCATTCATTCCATTTTTTTCCTTAAAAACATTTCTTTATTCTATCAAATTAAGATATAATGAATGGTAGATATTAGTTGTCCTAAAATTTGAAAGTTAGGAGATATATATATATATATATATATTGAAATTTCAAATTGAATTTTCTTGTACTCTCTAGAATCAAATAAGTCAAGTTTGCTATAGACAATTCAAAGTCAATAGAAAATAGACTGTACATTATATTTCGTTTACGAAAGACCATTTCATCAATCATCTTTAGCTAGAGTGACATTCGATTTTGTTATGCTTGGATGTATAGGTTAAGAGGAATAAGTGATTTAAAAGTATTTAGTAGTGTTATTACACAGAGAAAATGTCAAGTCAAATTCTTGAGTAGTTACAGAGAAAAAACGGGAGAGAAAAAAGAGTGAAATTGTATCATATATAATAATATAGGAGGGAGAACTCAAATAATCTCTCCACTGCAGCCTCCATCATTGGCTTATATATATATATTCATTCTGCACACGAATAATATATGGATACTTTGTTTATTCATTTGTCGTTCTTGTCATTACTTTTGTTGTTTTCACAGAAGGTTATAGCCAATGAAAACATAAACGCACCAGAAAGGAATGACAAAATCACTGGCGGTGTCGGTGTGATTATCGATCAAAGTTCTCGTATAGGTAAAGAAGCAAAAGTGGCTATGGACATTGCGATCAAGGATGTCTCTGACAAGATGAATCACGGTTTTCATCTCCACATGATAAACTCTGAAAGCAACCCTATTCGGTCATCCTTTACAGGTTTGATTCATTTTCAACAGTATAAATGTTGAATAGTGAAAATGTATCATGAATAGCTATATTTTAACGTGTACGAGTCTAATTAAAATAAGAATAATTAGTCTCTTAAGATATTATTGTTAATTATCACTACAGTTGAATCAAAATTGATACTAACTAGATTTGTAAGTGTTTATTTAGAACACATAATATAATACAATTTAGAGATATTATTATAGTACTTCTAAAAATAAAATTAATATGAAAACACCTTTTTTTTATTTATTCAAAAATGAAGTCCGACGATAGTATTTTTCATTTTAGAGGTTTTTCAGTTTTTTTTCCTATAATTTAATTAATAAATGCTCACTGTAACATAATCACCATCCGATTAAAAATTATCTATTCTATTTGATAGTTTCCAAAGCATTTAATTTCTCTTTATAATTAGATGCTGTATTTTTTTTTTTTTTAATCATATAACTCACTGTGATTTTTAACAATTTAATTGCAGCCAAGGACCTTATCGATACACAGAAAGTTGAGGCCATAGTGGGACCACATACATGGGAAGAAGCACAACTAGTTGCTGCTATTGGTAACCAAGCTCACATCCCGGTTCTTTCTTTAGCTGATGCAACTCCACCGTCGGCGTCAGAGCGGTGGCCCTTTTTGGTTCAAGCTGCACCCAACAGCTTCATACAAATGAAAGCCATAGCCGCCATGATTGATTCATGGGAATGGCACCAGGTCACAGTTGTTTATGAAGACAAAGGATCTTCAACCGCTGGAATTATTCCTCATCTCTATGATGCCCTACGAGAATCCGGTGTCCAAATTGCCAATCTTCTACCTATCTCGCCTTTTGTATCTTCTTCTTCAATGACTGATGAGCTCGAGAGGATAAAAAAAGGGCAATGTAGAGTCATCGTGGTTCATTTATCCTTACCACTAGCCACAAAATTATTTGAAAGGGCAAAAGAAATGGAGATGATGCAAAAAGATTATGTATGGATCACTACGGATGCATTCACAAATCATGTACACTCCATTGATGCCTCAAGCATCTCCTCCATGCAAGAGATTGTTGGTGTAAAGAGCTACTTCCCGGAAAATGAACCCCGTTTTCAAGATTTCCGTAAACGATTCCGCAAAACATTTATCTCAGAATTTCCTGAAGAAGACAACAATGAACCTGGAATTTACGCTGTGCAGGCGTATGACGCTATATTGACAGTTTGTCAAGCAATGGTTAAAAGCCAGGAGGGTGGTCAAAAACTGCTAGATACAATTTTGGCAAGTAAATTTCTAGGATTGAGTGGGAAAATTGAATTCATAGGGAAAAATTTAGCTCCAATGCATACATTTCAATTAATGATGGGAAAGCGTTATAGAAGAGTTGGATATTGGTCAGACTTATTTGGATTCTCAAAGAATGCAGATGGAAAAGGTGCAAACAGTTCAATGAAGAGTTTGGAACCACTGCTGTGGTCTGGTTCTCAACTAACAGCTCCAAGAGGATGGGTTCCAACCGAATCAAATCCTCTGAGAATTGGTGTGCCTACTGGATCTGCTTTTGAAGAATTCCTGACCGTCAGTAAGGACTTCATTGGAGGGTATGCCATCGAGCTCTTCAATTTAACCGTTCAAAACTTGCCATATGACCTCCCATACAAATTATGTCCTTATGATGGTTCCTATGATAAGCTAGTGGAGCAAATTCATTTAAAGGTGAGAGAAGTTTTGACGAACTTTTATAATTGATTTACATTTTTCATTTTTTAGCATGTCATATTTTGGATGGAAGATAAAATCCAATTGATTTCTCCTAGGGAAAGTTATTTTTCAATCAATTTTTGTTATTGATTTATATTAACTGTTTGGTGTTATATAGCAATTTCGAATAATATGACGATCCTCTTTACTGATATGTCATGATGTGTGTGTTTGGAATTGATGCATGGGATCGTAGAAGTTTGATGCAGCAGTGGGTGATATAGCAATACTGTCCTACCGATTTAAGCATGTAGAATTCACACTTCCCTACACACAACCAGGACTGGTTATGGTAGTACCAGTAAAGAGGCAGACGTCTAATAAAACATGGCTATTCATGAAGCCATTCACGAAAGTTATGTGGATATTAACTGGAGTTATAACTATTTATAATGGCTTTGTGGTCTCGCTTATAGAGCGAAGTCACTCCTCCGAGCCCAGAGGCTCAGCTCTCAATCAAATTGGCACCTTGATTTGGTTGTCCTTCTCTACATTGTTCTTTTGGCACGGTAATTAATTATACAATTTTTCCTTAATTTCTATGTATGCACACACAATATATATATATATATATATATATATATATATATAATTCTTTACATTTTTTCATGTTGGTTATCCAATTCTCAAGTAAGAATTCTCTATTAATATTGATATGGTACTAACTTTTTTATAAGAGAAGTTTAAGTTTGAATGATGTAAGAGAGAGAAAAATATATATATGAAATTCTTCACATTTCTTCATGCAAGATATCCAATTCTTAAGTAAAATAATTTTTTATCAATGTTGACATAATGCTAATATTTTTGTGAGAGAAGCTTGAGTTTAACTAATATAAGAGAAAGAAAAAATATATTAATTTTAGTCATCCATTATTTTTTATGTTCATGTGTCAATAGATTATTAAAAGCTTAACAAAAAAAAAAAAAAATATGATAGGAGAAAATTCTTTCTCCCAATTCTCACATGTGAGAATTGATTTTCCATTAATTAGAATTGAATTCTTATCAATAAGGATTAGGTGTCCTGCATGAAAAAATGTACAAAATCCCATACATGATAACCCTATAGACGATAGACAATATTAGATCTGAAACATCACTTTTGTCTTCTCTTAGGTGAAAAATTACACAGCAATCTATCTAGGATGGCAATGGTGGTATGGCTGTTTGTGGCTCTAGTCATCACTCAAACTTACACAGCTAACCTATCCAGCATTCTAACAGCGAAAAAGCTCAAACCCACCATACCGAACATTGAAACACTGCAGAGAAGCCATGCAATGGTTGGATATTGCAAGGGGTGTTATCTTGAAAGATATTTGGTTGATGTCTTGAATTTCAAGCGCAATAACATCAGAAATTATTCCTCTTCAAATGACTATGCTGTAGCTCTTCGAACTAGAGAAGTAGCAGCTATCTTTCTTGAAATCCCACTTGCCAATTTGTTTGTTACAAAATACTGCAAGGAGTTCATGATAGTTGGACCAACATATAAAGTTGGAGGATTCGGATTCGTAAGTTTTCTATCAAATATTATTCTCATAGAGGTTTTTGTGAATATTTCTAGTATCTTAAGACTCATATGCAATGAAAATGTTCCATTTTTGTCTCAGGCTTTTCCAAGGGGCTCTGAACTGATTCCCGACATAGACAAATCACTTCTAAATATAATCGAAGCCGGTAATCTTCGGGCCCTCGAGGAACACATGCTTGAAAGAGAGAGGTGTAAGGAAGAGACTTCTGGTGATCCAGAGACCTTCACAATTAGTGTGACTAGTTTTTGTGTGCTCTTCGTATTAACAGGAGGCACATCCACACTTGCTCTTGTGGTATATGGTATCCATTGCCGTAAGAAACTTGAGGATTCTTTTCTCGAAACAACCTGGAAACTCATGTTCTATGTGATCAAACATCGGGTCTCTAGAAAAGTCAGCAATGTTGAAAGTTCTACAAATACCAATATTTTACACGTCTAAATTCAACGGCATTCTAGCAAAAACTTTTTTTTTTTAATTTTTGTAACTTATGGTTCATTATATGTATAATTTAGATGTGAATTAAAATAATGTGTGTATCCTTTAGATGGATGAAGATTCTCTCTTATGCCAATCTTTGTGCTGGACACAAAATATTAAAGACAAAGCATAATACTTGAAAATAACAAAAGTGAAATATATATATATATATATATATATATATCTCAACCACTAATGACTCATATTATCACATCTTTTATGTTTAGCATAAAGATCAGCATAAGAGATGATCTTACTTCTCTTTAGACATATTGATAATATTGATGTATGTCTCAAAGTAACTTTATGTGTTAGTAATCTTTGGGGCTATTTTATAATTTTAAGTTTGGGTGCATTTTGTTATAATTTTAGAAAGTCCCTTAATATATATTATTGTATTATTAAGAGAGTTGCAAGAAGATAGTTAATTTATGAGAGAGGTGTGTGTCTTTACAAATTATGAGAATAAAGAAATTTTAACATTGAGAGTTTGTGAGGTTGAAAATTTGAGAACTAGTGAAAGAATATAGCTTATGAGTAAATGTAATCTTGTTATTTTCATACTAATGAAATCAGTGACCTCTGTAGAGGTAACTATATTGGTGAATAGCGTAAAAATTATTTGTATTGTATTATAATTTGATTTGCTCTTAGCTTTATTATGTTCTTGTTATTATATTGTGTTACTTATTGTATTTATCTGGCCATTCAAATAAGATCTTGAGTGTTACTGGTGTTGTTATGTGTTGTCCATCAAATGTTTGATAAAAGCCCTAAGAGAGCACTAGTGTTGTTAGCTCGCATCTCTCCTATAGGTAGGAGTCTTTGCTTGCCCGCATTTCTCCTATAGGTAGGAGTCTTAATTAAATAATAGGTGATTACTAATGACCAAAAATGTATCTATCTTTTTGTATAATTTCAAGTAGTTTGTGACTAATATTTTCTCAATTAATTTTTTTTACTACCTTTAGTCTCCGTATTAGAAAAATAAAAAAATAAAATAAAAAAGCTCATTATTGTTAAAACCATTAAACAAAACACTTACTCATTTGACATGTTAAAAGATAAAAATAACACATATATGTAGATGAGATTGTGTCACTTCTACTACAAAGAGATCAGAATCTCCTCCATGTCGAAGAGATTGTCGATTGCGATCTCCTTTCTCAATTACTAGAGGCCTCCTCCACCATAACTATCAATTCTTTGATTCATCTAGTGTAGGTGGCGTCTTTTTTTATTTTTTTCAGTAACAAAAGTATGTTTTATTTCAATAAAATTTTTTGTTTGATTTAATTTATTCAAAAAAAAATGATAATCTCAATTTTCCCCTTATGATTTGACATAATCACCAATTACTTTATTATAATTTCAAGAAATTTCATTTTACCCTTTATCATTTTTACAGTGACTAAAATGATCGAAATGCCCCAATAGTTTTGTCCTTTTATATTAATGGTCAAACTTTAACTTTCAAAATCAACTTTGACTATAAAAGGTTTTTTTTTTTTTTTTTTTTTTTGATATTTTTATAAACTACAGAGGGTATATAATTTATTTTATAAATAGATTAGAGTGATATTAGCGATTTTTAAAAATACCGAGGGATTTTGGCATTATATCAAGCCATATGGAAGAAAATAGAATATCTCAAAAATAATTTAATTAATAATTACCTTTAAATAAAAAATTTTACATACATATATATATATAATTGTTTCACATGAGCACCCCTTACTTTATTATAATGAGCATCTTTGATGAAATTTCATAAAATTATATTTTTTTTTTATTACATTTTTTGTATGCATTGTAAAGAAATTAAGTATACATAGGAAAAAATTGTTCTTTCCTATATATCCCTAGTTTTTTAAATATATTATTATCTTCAAAACAGTAGGAAAAAATAGTTTGTAAACTCGAAAAATTATCACATTTTTTTTTTCACAACTCTATTTCATTGTTTTATCATTCACACGAAAAAAAGTCACTTCAAAATTCAATGAAATCCATTAGGCTTCACCAAAAGTGCTTATATATTATAAAAATCCCCCCTTGCAAAATTACTATATATATATAAGCAAATTACATAATACCTACTTGAGATTTCGCTTTTAATAAAGGGATTAAATTTTATATGTTAATGACATTTTACCCTCACAATGTTAGTCAATTCAAGTCAACTAACTATTTATTTTAGTTAAAATAACTTAAATACTCCTAAATAATTTTAAAAATTAATATAAAACAGAAAAATAATTTTTTTTAAAAAAAAAAAAGGGGAAAGCTTTTAAAAATGAAAATTTTCTCGACTTGTTGGACCATGAAGAATTTTAAAAACAAATTAAAAATTAAAAATTAAAGAGATGGTTGAAAGAGAAATCAGAAGGGTTGGGTATGGGGTTTTATGTGGTTTCAAGTCCTATAAACCCAAATTTTTCAAGGTTCCTAGTCGATTGAAGATTGGAAACTTAGAAATTTCTAGTTTTCAACCATTCACAAATTTGAGTTTCTAAGGCTAGAAACTTAGAATTTCCGCATTTCCAGACATGGATTTCTAGTGATCGAAAACCTAAATTATAGATTTTCAAGTCAGTTGAAACCCAATTTTTCTAATATTGGTTTTCAATGACAGGAAACCAAATTTCTGGGTTTTTATGTCTTTGAAAACTAAACTTTTTTGGTTTTCCAATAGAATTTTTAGACATGGTGAAGATCTACAAAATTGTCACCTAATCTTATAAATAAAAAGAGAGAGAATAAATTTTAACTAGACAAATCTTTTAAAAACTCTATAAGAATTCAAATCAATAAAGGATCCTGATTAAATCTTTTTAACAAATTCAATACTCCACAACTAACACATTTTTCATTATCAAGTTTTGCATAATACTCCAATTTCTACTGTTAATTTTAGAATTAAACTTTATTATGAA
Organism: Dimocarpus longan; assembly: GCA_022984855.1. Lineage (NCBI taxonomy): Eukaryota > Viridiplantae > Streptophyta > Magnoliopsida > Sapindales > Sapindaceae > Dimocarpus > Dimocarpus longan. The sequence continues at coordinate 14,265,177 of CM041014.1, read as the reverse complement.
AAAGAAATACAATTGGTGCATTATGTTTGCCTAAACAAAATCATCCTACAATAAGTTGTGTTTAAAAGTACAATTTTTATTGAAAACGCATGTGTAGAAAGCCTTTTTGCTGCAAGTACTTAATAATATTGCTTCTTCCTTCGAAAAGTATAAATACATCTTCCCTAAGCACTTGGAGTAAATTTCTTTATGTCCTCCTTTCTTGGTGTACCTTTGTCTGTATTTTAATAAATTTCTCTCGTTCTATTGAAATCAAAAAACAGAATAAAAAAAAAAAAGTACAAAATAAAACACTTGGAGATGTTTTTATTTATTATTTCCAAGGAGTAATTCCTAAATATGCACCCAACCATCAGTTACTACTTTATAAAGCATTTATCTAAATTTTTACCCCCAAAAAAAAAAAAAATGCTCTTCTATTTGTTCGATCATTTGATTTTGGTCATCTAAAAAGAGCTAATATCAAGTGACATATATGTTGATGTACTGATGCAGAACTATGGTGGTGTGTTCATCAACAATGTTCTTGGCTTCTCTGTTCTATACTTTTATTATCTCTAATTTACGTGCGAGGAGTGACATGGGAATTTTCAGCAGAAAGGTCAGTTGGTGTAATGGGTCTTCTTGCAAGCTTTCGATCCACCTTTCCTCTTTGGATTTCATTCATGGCGTATTTGCTTTAACCTTTATCTCTTCACCTTGTTTATCTACTCAGTGTTTCATTATATTTGAGACATACATGCATTCTCACATGTCTTTGTGGAGATAAGATATTCAATCAATCATATGACAATTCTACCATAATTTTCTTCCATTCCATAAATTGTAAATCAATATCTAATGATGTAGTATTCTAGGTGATCATTAGATCTTTTTCTCTTTAATTTCACAGATATTAATCATTTAATTTATGTTTGTATCAAGGACGGATGGATCATGAGGTGAAGTTCTTTTTTTAAATAGGAAAAAAGGAAAACCAAATTGCAAATTACATAATAAAATATGTTTCGTTTAATTTTTATTTTAAGATCAAGGATACATAACTTAGAAAAGATAATAAAATGGCAGGAGAATTAATCATCACAAATAAGGCTCTCCATGACACCATACAGATAAGCATCTTCAATTTAAACTGAATCTAAAATTATATTCAAAGCAAACTTTGTTAAACCATGAAGTACTTTTCTTAGTTGATCTCGGAACATAAGAAACATTCAAACCAGAACAACAGTTTAAATGCTCTTAAATCTCTTTAATAAGCAAACTAGGGAAATATCAGCACCTATTAATAATAGTAGATGAAAATAGTTAGCAAGTTATGTTGGATTGTTGCATAAGAAGCGATTATCAATTAAATAAAAATGTATAGATTTCATATGATCTCAAGCAGCAAAGCTGTTAATGGCCCCCGTCCAATGCTTATAGGCTCACAGCCCATGTCACAATTGGGTTGGGCTTACAATTAACATTCAAATTTTAGACTACTAATATTGTTCTCAGTTTCTAGTAATTAATCAACTTTTAAATGGGTTGATGAATAATGCATTATCATTATATATGTCAATGTATCATAGCCTCAAATTATAAATACTATAATTGAACTTTTTTCTATCAGTTTAAAGTTTTGGGTTTGACAATAACTAACATGATATCAAAACCTAGAGGTTTCTAGTTTAAACACTCTCTTACTTTTTCGATCATCTGAAATTCTTCACGTTACATATATTATACGGTAAGAGAACATTTAGCATGTGTCCGATATATATCACATGTCCACGTTGTACGTAAGAGGGCGTGTCGACATATCATAATAATCAGCATAAGTTTTTAGATTACCATTTTAAATGAATTTTAAACAAATATTTTTAATTAAATAATATCATTCAAATTTCTAAGTGGTCCCTTACCCTTTAATTTAAATTAATTTATTAGTCACAAATTTTGAAATGTATCATTGTTGTTGATTTTTAAGGTGAATTTTTTTATGAATGTCATTATTAGAAGAAAAATATAATAAAAGTAAGCAACGATTAGCTAAAGGTGTATAAGTGGAATGATAAACATAATTTACATATATTTATTACCCTTAAATATAGATTTATTAATCCAATTTTATGTTAAGTTTATCTTAATTAGTTGTGTTTTCGGTGAAACAGAAATAAAAGAGGATTTATGTACTGAATTAGAAAAAATTACAATTTTTGTGAAGTCAAAACCCAAGCCAATCAAGGATTCAAGTCTTGCCCAAAATTATTTGTCAAACAATTAGAAAATTGGTTGAAATAAGGAAATAGATCAATGTAGAAAAAAACAAATTTGGAAAAAAAATCAATTTTGAGTATTTTTGAAGGGTTTGGCACATATAAAAGGGAGTTTTTGGAGTAACCGCAGCAGCTTTGGGACGGCTAAGGAGAAACAAGATAGTAGCTTTGGTAAAGAAAAAAGAAAAGAACAAAAGTGTGGTAGCATCAAGACAAACACAGCAGCTAAAGTTCACAAAAATTATCTCGGGTTCTGATTTATTTGTTCTTGTTATCACCATGATTGTTTAATTTTCTTTTCTGAGGTGTAGGATGAAATGGTTATTAATTTTGTAATGATTTTTATGTTTGAGTATTATTCTCAATTTTGTTTTTAATATTTAATAATTCTTAGTTTCATCAATAGATAAAATAAAAATTGTTTCACCTTAAATATCAAATATTTTTTTGTAGTTACAAAATTATTTTATTAATTTGATTTTAAATTGAAAGGTTTAAATATAAGATTTTTTATTATGCATTTTTCAATATTGGACACATATAATACTTAGATCTTATAAATTTTAAGTCTTGAAGTAAGAATTTACATAAGATTTATTTTTAAAGCTTAACTGATAAATCCTGAGAAAACAACAAATTGATTTCTAAATTGTTTCTTTAATTTTTTATAATAATATTTTGAATAGTAAAATATTACAAGTTGATAATGGTGGATTCTAAACTTCGGATTTCTCATCTATTGTTTGAATTTTGTAATTTAATTTTGTTTCGTTAATTTAGAATTTTATTTGTTTTAGTTTTAATTAATTCTCAATTTTTAAACATTGTTAACTAGATTAGAATTAATTTTAATTTGAATTTATATTAATATTTTCCTAATATCTATGGATCAACCTTGTACTTACATAATCTATTTTATAATAGACTGTACTAAAATTTGCACAATATGAAACACTATTTTAAGGAAAATAAGTGAACTTTTAACACAAATTAATTATATTATCCATACGATACCTAGATGCGAAAGGCGTTAGCTATTTTATTCAAAGAAGGAACAGCTATAAAAGATAAAATCCATGACATCAACAAAATGAACACCTTGAAATATCTCAATAATCATGAAAAATATGTGAAAGGATAAATCACGGCAAATTATCTACCACTGAAAATATATATATATATATATATATATACACTGAAAATATATATATTAACTTAATATTTTGACCAAAAGAATTTTAATTTGATTAATAACAAAGAATTACGAACATAATTTTACAAACAAATAAATAATAATTGAAAAAAAAAACAAAAAAAAAAAAACGCTAGTTTTGATGCGTCTTTCACTTCCATTGTGTCATATGCAATATAAAGTAATTTTATATTACATAATATAACATGAACCGGAGATGCATGTCATCGGATTGCATCAAAACATTTTCTTCAAACAAACCTCTTAATCTTGGGCTCAATCCAGAGGATTTGGGCCCAGCAACGATTTCTATTTTTTAGAGACTTGGTAAACTTGTAGTTTTGTAGATGGGCAAATGTGGCTGATACTGATTATGCTAAATATACGGCTGTGACGCCTCCACGTAATCCCAAAAAAATCTATTTCAACGAATTAGTTAAGTCCTGGTGGCATCAGTTGGGCATGCCGACACTCGACTTCTATGTGGCCCAATCTCTTAACCTTTTGCCGCCTTGGAGGGTCAAACTTCCAGCCTCCCTGGCACCAAAATATGTAACCACGCATCAAGTCAATGTCACATTAAAAAAATCGAGAATTATTGTACTGAATCCGTCTTTTTGAGATTTTAAGATTATTCAAAAAGCTAAAACTTTTTGTCCAATTTGCACTTTTTTATTTTTTATTTTTTGAGAATCAATTTGCACGTTATTTGATTCTATCATTCGCTACAATATAATAAGGATCGAAGCCTCCATCTAGTGGTCCTAATTTTGGTTCCAAGAAGAAAAAAAGGTCCTACATCTAACAATACTATATAACATTCATCAAGATATTTAACAATATTATATCCTTTTTATAATTTTTTATTTATTTTTAATAATAAGTTGTCTTTGACCAATAATTGTAAAAAAATTGATCTAAAATATGGAACACAAATGATGACTTAATTTTGGCCTTGACCTTACCATAGAACCAAAACCTTGTATATAAACACATTTATAATGAGTTTCACAACTTTCATCTTGCCCTATTCGTGGCCTCCACACACATTCTCCTTCTTTTGAAATATGTCATACAACTTGGGGCCGTATCAAATTGCATGAGCTTTCTATGTGGGCCATTTGTTGTCCGAAATAGAGCCATACTGAACAATTTTTTATCTAATCTTTTATTTATGTGTTACTCGAAATTAGATAAAATAGTCGCGATCAACAACATAGTTAATTAAGTTGTGGTGGGATAAAATTAGGGATGGCAAAATCATGTTTATATCAATCCAAACATGATCAATAATATTTTTTCCTTAAGTCAAATACGATCAGTTGAACTTACCATGTCGCTAGTTTAAACCCTAACATAACTCATTAAATTAATAAGTTATCTAATAAGACCCTTTTAATATGCTAATTTATAGGTTATGTTGGTTATGTGAAAAAACACAACTTAATTAATGCATTTATCTATTTAAAATTCAAAAGAAAAAAAAAATCTATTTTGTATGTATTTAGACTTAAAATACATAAAAATGCATGACAATCTTCTAGCTCACCAAAGGTACTTAAATAGTAGTAATTTAATTCAATTTGTACAACAGAAAGGTATCACAATACTAATTTAGTTTAATTATATCAAATTCAATTTAATTTTATAAAATTATTTAATTCAATTCTACATGCGAAACGAATCTTATAAGTATTGGTAATATCTATTACGTTGAGCAATAATTTTATAAATGAATAGATATAATTAAATCAATTATAGTAGTTGTACGTCGATCTCAAACTGCTTTTAGTTCATATATTAATTGTGCGTGTCCTTTCTGCAAATAAGAATAAGATATAACATTTCTATAATTTATAACGGGCATGTCTTAACGGAAAGGGCAAGGTGGTTGAACCTATAAATCTTCAACATTCAACTGACATTTTGTTCTTGATTTGATACAAAATGGACCCGACGTGCTCACCTAACCAGCGCTCGATTTTCAAACTTTGTTTTTTGGGACCATATAGATGACACTTGACTTTCAACCCTCGAAAATTAAAATACTTATATTCTCTTTTATTGACCCCAAAATGATGACAAAATTTTGAAATTCTGGTATATAATTTAGATGATGAATCAATCAAGTTTTTCAGGACCCCTTTGTCTACTACAAGTCAGCAACCGGCGTTTGACCGTCAATGACAAAACAATACCAATATATCAAATCAATCTTTGCCGTTTTAATTATTCCTTTACATTCAAATAACGAACCAGCAAAAGTACTATTAAATTAAATAATAATGGATCTGTTTGGCTGCGATGAGTAAATAATTGCATTTTAACTTTCCATGTTCTCTATCTTAACGCCAACCAGTCAAATAATACAAATAAATGGAGGAGCTTCTCTTCATATTATATGAATGTGCATCTTATAAACATGAACATTTAAGAGGTGCACATTTATGTACGTCCATTGATAGTTAGGTAGTTACGACACTTCCTTTTTCACTTTAATAACATGGTAAAGAGTATTCATTGGAAATAAAATAAGATTAGTCAATACTAAGCCCATCACACTTATATCCGAAATATTGTAGTTGGAGTCGCCTCTCCCTCTTCCAACCATATTTTATTTGTAATAGTTCAAACAAAAATATCCATTCAATCTGATAATATCTCAAATTTGAATAACCCTATTGTAGGCTATATTCTAAAAAAGGGGGAAAAAACAGTTCAAGTCAAAAAATATATGTGAAATATTCTCCTCTTATTATAACAATGGACATCTATAATATTACTAGAACAGATTTTTAAGCCGTATATACAGTGTTTGATTTCAATAAATTCTTATAAACCATTAATTCTTAGAGTCATACTAAAGTAATTGATACGAATTAATTAGCTAGTTATTTTAAAAATCTCTAATTGAAAATATCTTATTTATGTTAAGAATAAATTAAAATTTGTATATTTATTATGTCAATTCAGAACCAAAAAAAAAAAATCCATATATTAATGTAATGAAACAATATATTCAAATGCTAAAATTTAAATTCTTCAACTTTTAACTCAAGACCTTATGATGGAGAAAATCTTTTAACTTAGTGCACGAGTGATGAATGGAGTAGCTCATCATATATCATACGACATGGATGATCAATTACAAAATATTATGAATATAAGTGCTTCATTTCATTATGTTTTTCTTTATTACTAAAAAATTACTTAAATAATACGATAAATTAATTTGTAATTAATAATTATATGCATGGGAAGATAACATAAGTGTAATAAACATACAAGTTCAATATATTCAACTACACAATAAAACAATGAGTAATCATTCATACCAATGACTTGCATCATTAAGTTAGATGCAATAAACACTTACAAGTCTATGAATTAAGTTTAATTTACCACATTATTCGAAAAAAAGGAAATAATAAATTGGTATGGACATTCATTAATTAGTTGAGAGTGATTTAAAAAAGAAACTAGTTGAGATGATTTGCCGCTGAGATGACTTGCCGCCGCGTGAAGGAATAGAGACCGTTGGTGGCACATAATAACTGTGCGTGGAATGGACGTTGATTTTGACTGGTCAGGAAAACAACAAGGGTGCTGCTTTTATTTTCTTTTTCTTTTCTCAATTTCACACCTCTCTAAAGCACTTTTCACTTGGAGTAAGGATTACGGTCACCCACCTCTCGGCGGGATGCTATCTTCTAAGTATCAAAGAAGATTGTTCAAAAGGCAAATTCTAAAATTAGTTATTTAATTCAAATTTATTCTCAAACAGAGTCTATTTTATTAATTTATTATAATTTAACTATCCATAGTTAGTATAATTTAGTCAATAATTAATCAATTTAAAAAATCTAGGGATAATTTTTATTTTTCATTTAAAATAAATTTTAAGACTAAAATAAATAAATTATATAAAAAATAAATAAATTAAAATCTATAATCAAATTAAAGAAGATAAAAAAATAAAAACTTGAAATTAAAAAATAATAATAATAACTTCAGCCATCTTCAACCTCAAAGTTATCAATTATCAACTCATTCATTTTCAAGAACTAAAAAAAGAAAATTAAAACAAAATATATATATGTTCTTCATTTGGGTTTGACGAACCTAGATGAAGAAACATCTTCATCTGAAATCTAGATGAACCTTTGAGTTCATTGAAGATTGACGTAAATCTACAATCTAAGTTTGAACCCAAATTGACCTAGATATTCATTATTTGGGATCGAACCACTATCCACTACAAAATTACCTACAAAACTCAAAACACCATCCACTATAAAAATCCCTAAAAAATCACCCATTGCAAACCCTCTATTTCATTTCAGTGCGTGATCTAGGGGAAGGAAATTGTTGCCACAAGCATGCCACCCAACAAAACATCCCACCCAGTATCATCTTCAAACACATCCAAACCAACCAACATCAAACCACAAAATCTTATAACCACTCATCAACTTGAGTGGTTTCCATCAATAGAGACTCGATGGAGACCCCAATCGTGTTTCCATCATTGGAGACCCAAATCGGAAGGGACTCCAACTAGAGTTTCTTCTTCAATTGGAGATAGATGATAGGGTAGAAAAAGGGTGAATAAGAGAAATAGAGGATAAGAATAGAGAGAGAGAGAGAGAGAGAGAACCCATTTTGGGTTTCGACAAACTAATAAAGACCCATTTTTCAGTTTCCACAACTGGAAACCTAGAAATGGGTTTTGAAACCTAGTTTATTTAGAGGAAGAGAGAGAAGTAAAAGGAAATGGAAGGGAGAACAAGAAAAGAAATGGAAGAGAGCATTGTCGGCGACGAGAAAGGAAGCAACTATAGAAAGAGAAGAGTGAGGAGAGCGACGGTCGAAAAATGAAGAAGATGATAGGTTCAAGATGAAAAAGATGATGATTTAGGGTTGAGATAATTTTTTTTTATTTAATTTTTAATTTTTTTTTTAAAAAAAAAATTCAATTACTTTCAAATTTATATTTTTTAAAATTCATCTCTATTGTCCATCTTCAGATGGACGGTAGAGATTTGATAAATTTTTAATTTGGCTTTTTTATTTTTGAATTTTTTATTTAGTCAAACTAGTCAAAACAAGCTACTTTTCAACCAGTATGGGCATTTTCATTTTTCTACACTTTGACTGTTTTCCATCAAAGTTAATGAATTAGAGTTAACGATGGATGGGTGATTTGTAATAAATATATAAAGTTAAGTCCGTCTGAGAATGAATTTGAACTGATCATAAGAATTAAGATCACTTCAACTTCGATCTCTTTCCAGCAAAGTTAGTTTAAAAGACAAGTTCATATGTATCAAAACTTTTAACTTTTGTGATATATATATATATTTATTTATTTATTTTATTAATGTACCCTTTTAACCTAAATTTTTGGGTCTACTACCAAGTATGAACCAAAAATATTTAGCATAGTCACATTATTGTTTAATCATATTGTTTGAGTAAAATATTATACTATCTAAAAACTAACTCAAATTTATTATTCAAATAATATGATAAATTGATTTGTAACTATCACATCATTAATATATCATCTAATAATTATAATGATTTTTATAAATCAATTTACTACATCATTTAAACAAAACATTTACGTTAAGTTTTGGAAACTTTAACATTATCCATCTTTATAATAGTATTTTAGTTACTGAATGAAAAATGGCCGATATTATTTAATTTAGTAAATGATAGTTATATTTTAATAACTTGGTGTATCTTCTTTATTGTTTATTTACAGAGGAGAATTCAAACTTGGAACCTCAATTTTAAGGATAGAGATTGTTACTAATCAAACCATGTTTGAGACTACTAATTCACATTTTTTGTTATTAATGACTAGAACCAATATCAAAATTAAAAGTGATAAATATTTTGTGATGCGACCCGAAAATTACTTTTAAAGAATGGGAAGAACCAATCCACAAAAAATAAGAGACCATCTACAAATAGTGAAGGAAAATATCTACGATAATTTTGTGGGACTTTGTGGGCTTGAACTCACTCACGACCATTAAGGCCAAATGTGTGGGCAGTTTGTATCTATCACGTAGCACAAGCTAATTTTCACTATTTTACCTTGTATTTTTTTTTTTTTTTTCATTTACCTAGTATTGGTACGCGTCAAAATCACATCATTAATTATATTCCGAAAACACTAAGTTGTATAATTATATTCCTTAATCGGAAAAGGCAAATCGATATGGAATTGTCGTCTTCAATTGGTACAAGGGATCTCAAAAAGAACGTAGGGAAGAAAGTACAGCCTATTTGATCTTCATGGGCTCCATCGCCACATGTCCACGATATCATCGAGGCACCAATAGAATCGCATAGCTCAAAACGTCCATTACGGAGACATTGGAAGGGCAAAAATGTAATTGACGACCCATTGTAATTAACAAGTTTTCGTTCATTTTTAGTTTGTATGCTGAATGTCAAAATGTATATTCTAACCACTGTCTAGTGTAGCTAGAATTGGTTGATGAAATCTAGCCATACAAACATATATTAATTTTGAAACTACATATATAAAAAAAAAAAAAAACATATATTATTACTTAAAGGTTAAGGTGATCTCCAACGTAATACCAAATTAGTGTTTAACACCAATTTGGTGTAAAAAACAGCTCCAACGTAGACACTAAATTAGTGTCCAGCGTGAAGCCCGAAGAGAAATTTGGTGCTTGTGCTACAGTCGGACACCAAATTTGATGTCCGACTGTAGCTTGCACCATTTTTTTCAAATGGTGGGCCACATGATTTTTTTAATTTTTCAAAATGCCAATGTTATCCCTAATATAATAAATACAACAAATCTAATTCTTTTTATATCATTTAATATATTTAATATAATTATATAATTTGATTAATAATTATAAATAAAAATTAAATTATTATAAAAAATATATACCGTTGAAAATATTTAATTAAAATCTTTAAAATGAGTATAGTATTGAATATATTTTAATATATTTTTGAGTTTTTAATATCTCTTTATAAGTAATATATTAAGATAATGTCATTTTAAATTATTTTTTGTAAATAAAAATTTATTATTTTAATAATTACTTGATAGAATTGATAATATTTTTAATGCAAAAACTTAATAATGTAATAAAAAGCAATAACATTAACATTACCATAACCTTAAATTAAAAATACATGATAAAAAAAATATATAAATAACAACAACAACAACAACATAACTTAAAAATAAAATACGTGACATAAATACTTCTAAATAACCATTTAGAAATTTGGAAGGTCATCTCCACTTCCTCCAATACCATCAAAATACTTGTCAAATGTATTGGATGATCTGTTTCCTCCTTCAAATTGTTGGTCATAGGTCATTTTTTCATAAATTTTTTTTTGTTCATTTCGAATAATATCACGTAGAATTGGATCTTTTATAGAATCCACATTCTTTAGTAAAATTTTATTCTCTTTGCGTCGTTCTCGCAACTTTAATTTTTTTGTCTCATTTTGAGCTCGTAACAGTTGAAGTTCATAACTCTTTTGGAGTAGAGACTGAGTTTCGGTAAAATTACCCATCATTTGCTCACTATCTTTTTTTATAGATTTAAAATATTGTAGCATCTCTTCACCTTATTTCTTCTTCATTTTTTCTTTGTTTCTCCCAATAGGCCGCTCAGTTGAATCATTATTATCATTAAAATCATCAACTTGCTTTTCAATTTCGAAGTCTGCATTTAAATCAATACAAAATGACGAAGCTCCTGGAGACTTTGACGTGGTAGAATCTGATTGTGATGCTTCGTTGCTGTCATATCTCTTTCGACGGCCTGGAGTTTGCATGCTATTAATATCAGAATATCTCTCTATATCTTTAAGGAGGGGCCACACATGATCAAATTTGAATCCTTTATTATAATTTGGATCTTGTGATAGTAAGGCTTTGACTTGATTTAACTGCACAATACGACCAAAAATTAAAGCTCTAAAAAATAGAATGAAAATAAGAATAAAATGAATTTCATAAAATCCGCACAATTCAAATTTAGAAAATACTTACAATATTTTGTTCAGAAGCGCCACTTGGATTCAAATTTTCAATTTGTCGAACGCATCCTCTTAACTTGCTAATTGCTGCATTGATTACTTGCATTCGAGCTGTCAAAGATCTTCTAGGTCGAACTTGAGTGATATGCGTTGGTAACGCCATATGATATTCAGTCTCTATGCGAGACCAAAATTGAAGACTAGATTGGTTGATGCCTATAATTGGATTTTGAGAAACATCAAGATATACACGACAGAGAAGTTGGTTCTCCTCATTCTAATATGAAGCACTTCATAGAGTATTTTTAGACTTATCGTCTAAACTCTTGCTTGATGACATTTTTGCTGAGATGTATGTTCAGTGGTTAGAACTAAAAGAGACACATGTTTTAATTTTTAGAAAGAGTCATTATTTATAGATCCATTGTGGAAGAGATAAGAATAGCGTTTAACGGTTAGGATCAAACCACTTTTCATCCAACGGTGGAGATCATATATTGTTAGATTTTTATGTCATACCTAAGACAGAGTATGGAAGAGATAAGAATACCGTTTAACGGTTAGGATCAAATCACTTTTCATCCAACGGTGGAGATCATATATTGTTAGATTTTTGTGTCATACCTAGGACAGAGTGTGGAAGAGATAAGAATACCCTTTAACGGTCATGATCAAACCATTTTTCATCTAACGTTGGAGATCATATATTGTTAGATTTTTGTGAAATATAGGACAGAGTGTGGAAGAGATAAGAATACCATTTAACGGTTAGGATCAAACCACTTTTCATCTAACGGTGGAGATCATATATTGTTAGATTTATGTGTCATACCTAGGACAGAGTGTAGAAGAGATAAGAATACCGTTTAACGGTTAGGATCAAACCACTTTTCATCCAACGGTGGAGATCATATATTGTTAGATTTTTGTGTCATACCTAGGACAGAGTGTGGAAGAGATAAGAATACCATTTAACAGTTAGGATCAAACCACTTTTCATCCAACGGTGAAGATCATATATTGTTAGATTTTTGTGTCATACCTAAGATAGTGTTAGATTAATGATTAAGATGAAACCATCATCTTCTTTTTGGTAAAACAAATATACTTTATTAGATGAAAAGTGAATTACATAAAGAAAAGAGGAGAACATGTCTCCAACATTACATCACAGATAAAACACAAATATTAACTAGTCACTAAAAGTAGATGACATTTTCACTATCTAATTTTATGATCATTCTTCGTTACCATGTAACTCCCACAAATGTTCAATTAATGTATTACGAAGTGCAAAATGAGCCTCTTTATTTTTTATTTGCCTATGTCGAGCAAGAAATTAGGTGGATAAATAATTAGTTAGATAAAAATGAATTAAAAAATATTAAGTAATTAAAAAATTAGGTGAAAATATAATGAAAATAATATTTTGTAAAAAATTAAAAAAAATATATAAGTATTTAATAATTTTGTAATATATTGTGAATAATTATTTGAGAATAAAATTTCATATTAAATAAATTAATTAATATTGATTAAGGAATTATGTATGAAATATTCTGTGAAGATACCTTTTACACCAATTTGGTGTCATGTACATTGGAGTGTCAAAAAATTTGATGTTAACACCAAAATGATGTCAAATTTGGTGTTATACATTGGAGTTGGTCTAAGACCCACTCCAGCGTAGCACCAAAAACACCATTTTGGTGCCAAAATTGGCTCCAGTGTAGCCTCAATTTGGTGTACAGGCACGGTTTTCAATGTGATATTTGGTTTTTGTGCTACAGTATCGCACCAAATTTGGTGTACAGGCACGGATTTCAATGTGATATTTGGTGTTTGTGCTACAGTATCGCACCAAATTTGGTGCGACACTGTAGCAAACACCAAATGCCTTTTTATGGCCCACGTGACTTTTTATTTTATTCAAAATCCCAACAATACCCTTCTAACAACAATTACAACAATATTTCTTCCATTTGTGTCCTTTATTTCTTTTTCTTTATTTATATAATTTGATTAATAATTAAAAATAAAAATTATATTATTATAAAAATATATACCATTAAAAATATTTTATTGAGATCTTTAAAATGAGTATAATATTGAATATATTTTAATATATTTTTAAATTTTTAATATATATTATAAGTAATATATTAATATAATATCATTTAAATTATTGAATGTATATAAAAATTTATTATTTTTATAATTGCTTGATAGAATTGATAATATTTTGTTATGCAAAAACTCAATAATATAATAAAAAATAATAACATTAACATTACCACTACCTTAAATTTAAAATACTTGATTAAAAAAAACCAACAACAACAACAACATAACTTAAAAAAAGAAATTTATTTATTTTTTATATTATGCCTAATTATTTGAGAATACGATTTTATAATGGGTTGGATAATAAAATAGTAGGATGAAAAATTAGTTGGAAAAATTAGATGGATAAAAAATTAGGTGGATAAATAATTAGTTGGATAAAAATGAGTTAAAAAATATTAAGTGAGTTAAAAATTAGGTGAAAATATAATGAGAATAATATTTTGTAAAAAATTAAAAAAAAAATTATGTAAGTATTTAATAATTTTGTAATATAATGTGAGTAATTATTCGAGAATAAAATTATATACTAAATAAATTAATTAATATTGGTTAAAGAATTATGTATGGAATATTCTGTGAAGATACTTTTTACACCAATTTGGTGTCATGTACATTGGAGTTAAAAAAAATTTGGTATTAACACCAAAATGGTGTCAAATTTGGTGTCAAACATTGGAGATTGTCTAACATAATACCAAATATCTATTCTTACAGTTACATAAAGAAAAAAAAATCTCTTTACATATCCATATTTATATATATAAATTGTGGGATTTGAATTTCTATTACATATATGAAGAGCAAATACATTAAACTACTTAAATAATGAAAGAATGTACATTAACTTTGAAATTATATTTTAAAACTTATCATATAGATTTATTACGTTGAATCTAATAAAAATTATTTATCTTATATAATTAGACTATATCAATTTAACTCGTAGAATCAAAACTCTATGGTAAAAAGTCCGTTTAGCTATGAAATTCAAGGTTAAGAATCTATTTCCTTTGCTAGTTTAGGTGATTGAATATATTTATTAGGACAAATTTGCCCTCTCTTTTTACTTGATTTTTTAAATACTCAATATTTCAAATAAAATACTGAAAAAAAATCAGTATTTTAAATATTTTTAAGATGTATGTAATTTAAGAGAAGTGTGATAAACATTTTCGAAATTTTATCTTTAAACATTAATTTCTCTGCTTAAAATAAATTAAAACAAATAAATTTAAAAAAATAATGAAAAACAAAATCAGTGACGAAATATAAAATAAAATAAATCCAGCAGTCTAAGGGTTATTTGAATGAAAGTTAAAAAATTAAAAATAAAAAATACGAAAATTGACAATCCATAACATCAATAAAATCGGGATCACCCATGAGAACGACGAATGGACACATTGAATATTCCAATTTCCAAAAATTATGAAGAAGATGCCAGAGAACCAGAACAGATAGAATATCCACCACCGAAAAAAAAAAAAAAAAAGGGTTATCTGCCATTGCGTTGCCTTCTCTAATAATATAATTAAAAATATGCATTTGCTTGATCCAGACACATGAAAAGAAAATTTATACATATAATAATATTATCATTTATACATATATCATAGAACTTTAATACAGTTAATACCACCCTCTCCATCTCTCCATGGAGAGGTCAAATTTGAGTGGCATCTTCCATTTATATGACATTTATATATGAGTCTCTCCTAACTTTTAAGACTTTGTTTTGAATTGTGGCTTAATGTATGTATCCAGAGGTCCCGGTTATTATATTCGTATTAATAAAAAAAAATTATCTAATTGGTCCACGGTGCATACAGTGACAGTTGGCAATAAATAAAAGTCCTATTAGTTATGGTAAATTATACTGTAATTATAAATAGTTAATATAAGGCTGCGGTGCTTCCACGTGGCTCCATAATCCAAAATCAACGAATTAGTTAGTCATGCCGACACTGAAGTTGCGACCCCATGTTCATTAATTTTAGCAGCCTTTAGGGGGTCAATTGCGACCTACACGACCTCAAATTGTGACAACGCATGGGTCAAATTTCGTCATTTGCTAGATATATTTTATAAGATTAAAGCATCATTCTAGTGGCCCTTTATTTGACGATATAATTATAATATTCATATAGCAATGGAACAGTATCATGACTTTTTTTTGCCCTCGGCCTTATCATAGTACCAAAACCTTACAAAACTCATTTATAATTAACTCAATCTTTACTTCAATTTAACATCATATTTAAATAATTATTAATATAAAATTTATAAAAACATAAATTCATAAAATACCAATACCAAAATAATAATTAGTTGATAACAAAATTTCATTACATACAGGAAAATAATAACTAATACAGCACAAAGTTCCATAATAAAATAATAATTCACAATATTTGAAACTAAACTATAATAATAATATATAACAAAATTATAATAAAATGAGATAATAACATCAGATAAGGTCATAATAAGTATTTGACCCAAACTCTGACCCATTTATGAAACCTAGTAAAAAAATATATTTAACCTAAACTCGACCTGCACCTGATTTTGATGGCCCAAATTCATCCTAAACCGATGGAAACTGCGTTGGTTTGGATTCAATTCGAGATTTTTTTGATCCTATTTTGTGGCGACCAATAAAAACAGTTTTTTAAAATTGTATATATCAATAAGCACATCCACCACTTTGACCCGACCCACAAAATCTATATGGTTGCATCGATACCTTATGAAAATTGTATGGTTCCTATTGTGCCCGCGCAAGCCTGCCCCAATTTACATCTCTAATGTATAACATTTATATAATCTATCATGAAAAATGGTAATGCATATATTAAGATTTAAAAATTTAAATAAAAATTATGTTTTTCCAAGACTAGAAAAAATTGTATATTAATATATATTGAATGAATAAAATATAAATTATTTAATAACATTTTAGATTATTAATAAATGCCTTTAAGTCTAACCGCATCACTGTCCGGTAATAATTTGGTGCTTGAGTCTATATGAAGGCAATGTTCCAAAAACAATTTGATCTAGTAAAGCTTCATCTGATTTTCAGTCTCCAATCTCGATACGAAAAGACATGCCCACCGAACAAGTTGCCAATCCTTATATTTTTTCAAACTTCTTTGAACACATTTTTCTTTTTCAAAAACTAATATTTATCTTCTATCCAAGTCAAATTAATTAAAAAAAAATTAAAGGATTAATAACATGGTAGATATATTTTTATTGAAAAACATAATAAATATATTAGTCAATATGATTTGGTGGTAGAAACTGCTCACTCATTCCACTAAGCTATCTAATATATAATTATCATATATATATATATATGTATATATATACAAATAATACCAATGATTTATAATTGTGATATAGTATTATTTTAAATGATGTCGTGATAAGTTTTGTCATGGATACCTTTATGATAAGATAGTGTCCCCTTGCAAGTTGCAACCCACTCAGATTATCTGAGTCACCACATGCCTTACAAATCATATAGAAAAATGTGTCCCTACGGTATCAATTAATCCTAATAAAAGCACTGTTACTATATTCGAGGCACTGAAAGTTTGGCAGGTTGATAAATAATATTGGACATTTTAATTTTTTATAGATAAATATATTATAAAAGTAAGACAAACTGTTAGTAATATATATTTATTTATTTAGAAAAAATCACTTTTAAAAATTAAACTTTTAAGCGACTTTAATCAAACTAATAATATATTATGGGAGATTGGTAAAAACCTCTCCTGAAAATTCGATTATTTTTATTTTTTAAAAAATCTTCACTATTTTAATTTAGCTGAAAAATAGTTTTTCTTTGGCATATAACTAAATTTTAAAAGTATAAAATAGTTTTGATATACAATGAAGGGGGTTTTGAAAAATAATTAAATCTTAGAAGATTTTTTCAGGAAAAATTTCATTTTATCCCTGTGATTTTGATATAGTAGTTTTTTCTTTTTTTCTTAATTTTTATTTAGTTATTTTATAAATTTTTATTTTTTAATTTTCAGCGATGCTTTCTTTTTTCCTTTTAATTTTTTCTCCAATCAATCCTAATCATACATGTGTCAATCTAATAAATTATATATTATATAATGTCCAAATTACCCTTATCAAACTATGATCAACTTTTGTTTTGACCGTTAGTAAATTGATGAAAATGACCGTTTTGATGTATTTTAGAAACTTTGGAAAAGATGGGAGTTGTTTTTAATATATAATTAAAACTTCTATAGTTTTCAAAATTGTGAGGACAAAAATGATTTTTTTTTTTTTTTTAATAAATCTTTTATCAATTACTTACTTGAGATGCAAATAGATGAGCAAATTATAATTTAGTCTAACGATTTGAAAATAATTATAGACAAAGTCAACTTTTGATGTATATTACAATAAACCCCCTATTATTAGAAAATTTCGTTAGAATTAATCATGGACTGACAAAAAGACTAAAATGCCCGCACTTTTTAATTATTTTTCAAAAAATAAAAATAAAAAGTAATTAAAAATTAAAAAAATAATTAATCATTAGATCTCCACCGTCTATCTTATAGAAATTTTTTTAAAATAAAAAATATATATATAAGTGGAGATCCAACTCAAATTGGATCTCCATCGTCCCCATATCCGATTTTAGTTAGATTTTCACCTAATTCATTTCATCACTCACCCATCCAACGTCTCCATTATTTATACCTTTAATCATCATCCATCCATCATCATGAACATCAACCTATCATCATATCACCATCATCAACATCAATCTACCATTGAAAAAAAAAAAAAAACTCATCACCATTAAAAATAATTTATCTTCAACTCAATCCCACCAAGTCAATCTCATCTGAAAATCATCATCAACCTATCTAAAAATCAAACCAACCAATATCAAATCGACTCAGATTCATCTAGGTTTTGAAATGAAGCTAGATTAATCTAGGTTTGTTCCAGGACCTAGATGAACTCAGATTCATCTAGGTTCGTTCTAAACCCAAATAAATAAAGGTTCATTCAAAGAAGAAAAAGAAGTTCATCTGGTTCGTTCATCTAGGTTCGTTCAAAGAAGAAAAAGAAGTTCATCTGGGTTCGTTCATCTAGCTTCTTTCGTCGAAGAATAAGAAGTTCATCTAGCTTCATTCATATAGGTTTGTACAAAGAAGAAGAACAAGATCTTTTGCCTCGTCCCAAAAGAGAAAATCTTATTAAATTTTTTTTATGTAATTTATTTTAAATTTTTTATAATTTATTTTAATTATAAAGATAATTAAAAATCCCCTGCCTTAGGAGAGATGAGCTTATCAATTTTTTTATTTAATTTATTTTAAAGTTTTTATAATTTATTTTAAAAGAAAATTAAAAATCCCCCACCTCAAAAGAGGGGATCTTATTAAATTTTTATTTAATTTATTTTCAAGATTTTATAATTTATTTTAAAAAAATTAAAAATAAAATCAAAAGATAATTTTATCCTTGCTAGTTATACAAAGAGGCTATAACGGTACGAGGATTATTGTAATAAATACCTAAATTGACTTCATTTATGATTATTTTCAAATTGATAAGTTAAATTGTCATTTACTCACAAATAGATTATAGAGGATGCGATGCACGGTAAACTGGCCGTGTGCCGTTGTGGTTGTGGATGTGGAGAACTGGTACTAATAGCATAGTAATTAGCCGGGGTAATGGTACATCTTTTTCTGCTTTTCAAATGTCAAAGGCAATTTCGTTTGGGTTGGATCCCCAAGGCCACAACTCTTGCCGACTCTGAGTTCTATGCGTGTCTGTTTCGCCCAGGAAGATTCGCACAACAAATTTATAAAAGTCCAAAGCCGCTGAAGTACATTATATTATGATTTGCTGTGCAAGTACAGATGTAGTCTGCTAATTTCACAAGGTGTCAAATTCATCGCATAAAGTCACAATGATTTTGAATTTCGATATTTTCAACAATTTCTCTTTCGATTAAAGCTGAGACTACGCTGTCTTGCCTACAGATGTAAATAATCTTCCACCAACCTTGCGTATGCAGTTTGAAGTAATAAAATTGAAAATTGAATTGAATTTGGTCAAAAGCTTTGAATCGATTTATAACCACATCTTACCTGTTCCGACCTAGCTATCCATTTTATTATTTTTTATTATGCATTAATATTATTTCTATTTATATTGTTATCAATATTATTATATTTTATTTTTCATTAATTTTGTTCTTATAAGTTTGTGATTGAAATAAACACAGTATTTGTAATGCTTGATAATTAAAATGGTTGAATGAAAGTTTGTATGATTTTTTTAATAGCGACACTATTGTATAAAGCTTAATAAATTTTAAGTTCCTTTAAGTTATTTTAGTGCTTTGTAATTAATATTTAAATTTAAGATATGTTAGTTTTAGGTGATGTCAATTGAATTCAAGTCTTTATGAATTTAATATTAACCTTTAGCGTAGAGTTGAATTTAATTGCATGTTTAAATTTAAAAATAGTTTTCAAGTAAAATGTATACCAAAAAAATTTAAGTGTAGTCCTAAAAAATAATTGTATTTTAAATTTTCTATTATTTTATGTTAAAATATTTTTTTTTTCTGGGTCAAAACGGGTGGGTATAAGACACCTTACTTGAAACTACTTTAGCTTTGGAGCAAAAATTGAAATCACATTTGGGTATAGGGTACCACACTCTAAAATGTTTTGACTTTAGAGGGGGAGGATTCGATCTATTACCATTCCTAATCATGCAATTTGTGTTGAAGTTCTTTAAAAGTCAAGCATTTTCTTTGGAGAGCCTCCCGAGATTGGATTCCACACTTTTGTGAATCTATCTAGGTGTAGAATTCCTATTAAACATATGAGATTGGAATGAAATGAAATAAATTGAAATAGATTGGATTAAAATGAAATGAAATGATAAATTACTGTCCTATGTGTGGTAAAACTTAAGATTGGATTAAAATTATATCATATTATATTTGGTGTAAATTGAGATTGAATTGGGATAAAATTAATTTAAATTCTTTATTATATAAAATTAATTTTATAAAAAAAACCGAAAAAGAAAAAAACCCCAATTCATCAAGAACTCACTGTCTTTAACATTATTAACCCACAGTTCGTCAACATCATATAGCCAGTTCATCAATATCATCATCTTCTATGACAACAACATCATCAACAACAACAATAACAATAACATCCATTAACATAAAACATAACCTTAAAAATTAAAAAAATAAAATAAAAGGAGGTTCTGGTTCATCAACGAACCTAGAACTACATTTTGAGTTCATCGATGAGCCCATAATAGTTGGTTCTGGGTTCGATAAATCCAGAACAAACTCATAAAAAAAATGCAGATGAGATGAAAAAAAAAAAAAAAAGGAAATTGAAGATGATTTGTGTTGTTGTTGCTAGTTTGTCTTGATGGAAGAGGAGATGCGACAGATGAAGAGTCGTTTGTGGTAGTGGTGGGTGGGTGTGGTGGAGATGAGGGTGAGACGAAGAGTTGTGTGGAAAGAGAGAATGATTGGTGGTTGTCTGATGAGGAACGAAGAATTAAAATATATATATAATGGATTCTGATCCATTTAGGAAATGAGAAACCTATGATTGAACTTGGTTTTTTATTTTTTAAGTTGAGTGGGAATGCAGGTGCTCAAGAATAAAAATTTCATTCCCTTTCTTCACCTAAATGTGATCCAAACTTGGGATATGGGAGGATAAGAAAAAAAAAAAATCTCAATCCCACCTCATTTCCTTCTCATAAAGCAACTTCATAGGCCACTTTTCATGCTTTATGGGGTTACAGCTCACTCAAGAGCGTTTGTCAAGCTTATACATATATGATATGGATAATTCTAATTTTCCTCCTATATTTTGAAATAATAGCCAAAATATCCCCTAATTTCATATACTAATAAGGCCTCATCTAGTTTATAAAAATAGCTAAAAACTCTCTATCATTTATAAAATAGTAAAAAAAACCTCTGACTTCAGAAATCACTGAAGAGTTTTTGATAATTTTTATAAATGATATGGTTTTTTTACTATTATATCAAACTACAGAGGAAAAATTAGAATTACCTCTTCACGAAAAATGTTGGCAACTTTGGAGAGATCTCTTTTGTAGACTTTGTTTCTATGTATCTCTCAACTCTCACGTTTCTCTATAGGATTTTGAGTTATTCACTACAAGAAAAAAAGAAAAAAAAAATCCACAAGAGAGACACCCGTTGTTGTTGTCCTTATGATAGAAAAGCTCACTTTTCTATAACGGATAGGGACCACTTTTTATAACAGTCATTATAGTTGTTTTTTTTTTTTTTTTTTGAGTATATGAACTGTAATTAGGACGGATCGAGAGTTGACTGGGACCAACCGAGATAGTACACGAATGGCACAGCCCGGATGACCACTCTCAATGGGGAGGGAACTACCCACACGGAGGTGGGGAGAAAACTCACACACAATTATGGGAGACCGAATATTAGTTTTTTTTTTTTTTACAATAAGCACTGCTTGTTGTCGTTTTCGCTTTTTATGAGCAATGCCTGCTATAGACAAAGTCTTCTACAACGGGCAAACCCCGTGTTAAATTAGTTGTCCAACATGGGCATTCCCTGAGATGAATTGTCTCATAATTTTTTAAAAAAGAAATTGATATAAAAAAATTGATGAAAAAAATATAAATTTCATCAATTTATTTATATAATATTTTATTCTTGATTATTTATTTTGTTTATGAGTATAAATTTTGTTCATGATTATGAAATTTGTTTATTCATACTTTTCATAGATATTATTCAAATAATATTCACAACTTTATTTGTAGTATTTAAACAAAAAAAATAAGAAATCTAAAGAATATGAAGAAATAATAAGTATAACAATCATTAAAGAAATTAACAAAAATCCTAATACAATCAAAATTTCAGTTTCGTAACTTAAAAAAGGGAAACTAAGTAAGAATCCAAATACATTAATTAAAAAGGAGAATCATAATAACAATAAAAATCAACTAAGAATCATAATAGTAATTAATAAAAACATATTTGAAGCAAACATTAAAAATAATTATTCTAAAAACATTTATAAAATAAAGAATTAAAATTGATGTAATGAGAAAATGGAAAACAAAAGATGAAATAAGAGTGATAAGAGAATTGGAGTAATGCAGAGAATAAAAGAAAAAGGTGATAGTGCTTAGAGAAATAAGATATTGTTGTAGATATTTTCCGCAATACTCACATGACCTGATAAAAACCCAACTGATTGACCCATCTAAGCCAGGCCCAAGTCCAGCCTGTCCATCAGTATAAACCGTTACAAGGTCTGCAGCGCGCAGTATACTCAAACATCTACGGCGAAGTGAGACGCCAGCAAAGTGACACGGGCAGACAGTATCATCAAGTGCAATGCGAGGTCCTCACTGTCCACTTCACGGGATTGAGTCCGTTCCATATCAAGCTATATCTGCCTATGAAAAGCTGAGGTCGTCGATCAAGTTCTCTCCATTTTTCTCTACTCCAGTCCACCTGGAGCCTTCACCTCGCTTACTTCTGTACCAGGCCATGCCAGATCATCACTTAACTTGCCTTGCACGTCAAGCTCGTCAGAGATTACTATTCAAATTACAGATCACCATACCTAATCCGCATGGGTTAGTCATATCTATCTTCCACCTGTCCCTTACATTTAATGTAATCCGGCTACATTAAATGGAAGTCAGGTTTATTAACTGCTGTAATCATTCTAGTTTAACGCATTATACCTCGTTGTAGCTCTTCTCCTTCTATAAATAGGAGAAGCTTTTTTTGTGAACGTAAGAGTAAAATACTTAGTGAAAAACTGGCTGTTACTCTGTCCAGATATTGAGAGAACAAACAGTGGACGTAGGCAAGCCTAAGCCGAACCACTTAAATACCTCACTGTCTTGCATTCTATCTTTGTCACCTTTACTCCTTTCATTTCCTACTACATGTTGCACGTGTCGTTCATGCAGTGTTGAGCTTGGAAGAACTTAGTTGACTAATTTCATACGTCAACAGATATATATATGTACATATATATCTATATAAATGAATTTTTGTTGTTGGTGGGAAAAACAAATTCAAAATTTTTTTCCCTCCAATCATGTCTACAAAAGGCGTTTAGATCTTGACAGTATTTAAGACGGTCAACAAAGGGCTCATTGTAGATACATTAAAAATATAAGTGAGAAATAAAAATTATAAAAACAATTTTCCTTCCACATTTTCTGCAACAAGCATTTAAAAGCCCACCGTAAATAATGAATTTTCTACAATAGGGCACCAAATAAGCCCGTTGTAGATATTTTAACAATCACAGACCTTTACAACGAGCTCAAAAGTATCTGCTATGGATAACTTGTTATAGATGCCTTTTTTTCTTGTGGTGATTAGCCATAATTTTATGTTGAATCAAGTATCATAAGGATAGATTTGTGCACTCTCTCCCTCT
The DNA here is from genome assembly GCA_022984855.1 of Dimocarpus longan. NCBI lineage: Eukaryota > Viridiplantae > Streptophyta > Magnoliopsida > Sapindales > Sapindaceae > Dimocarpus > Dimocarpus longan. The sequence goes on along the minus strand of CM041014.1, from coordinate 14,241,022 downwards.
AATGTCAACTAATCAATACTAAAATGGTTTTCATCTTTTTTTGTAGGATTTCCATGATGCACCTTTGGTTAAGAAGAATCCTCATGTTGCTCATGTGTCACATTAGCAAGCTCCAATTGAAGATTGTCTTAAACTTAATTTAGATGTTGTTATTTGTTCTGACTGGAATTTAGTTGGTTTAAAGGTGGTGATTACAGCATCAAGTGTACTCACGCTTTTTGGTTTCCAAAAGTTAGTAGCATCTTTTTCCCAAATGGTAGCAAAGGTGTAGAGATGGCAATAAGCAGGGTTCGGACAAGTTTGTCAAAATCCATACCTAAAGTAGTGTTTCAAAATTGTAGAAAATAAGTGATTTTCAGGCGATAAAACGCTAATCGGCATGATGATGATTCGATAAGGGTAGATCGGTGACCAAAATTGGACAGGCAGGTCAATCAGCCGAATTGGTCGACTAATCTTACTGGCATGATATCAACGTCGTACCTAGATGAAAGAAAATGAGAAGAAGAAAAAGAAGAAGGGAAGAAGAAGGGGAAAAGAAGAAGAAGGTACTGGGAAGGTTGGAGATAGCATCGTTGCAACCTCTATAGAAATATAATTGATAAATTTAACGAATAAAAAGAAAGTCTATATTCACTTATGCCTTGTTTGGATGACTATATTAGATTGGATTGTATTGAATTTGGATTTATTGAACTCTATTCAATCTTTTTCTTATTGCACTAGTAGATTAAATTGAGTTGGATTACATATGATTAGATTTAATTGGATTAAAATGTTTTTTTTTTTCAAATAAATTAATTTTGAATAATTCTAAATAAAAGAAAATAATTTGAATATTATATTGATAAAATAAAAAGAATTTACAAATAAAATTCAAAATTAAATATGAAAAGTACGTTACAAAATTTAATATTTTGATGTTTACACATAAAATACTTAATTATTAATAAGTCAAAAAACTAAAAGAAAAGTTACATTAAAAAGAATTAAAAAAAAAAAGTCAAAACTAAATGAAATCCCCTCATCGTGGGATTGGTTAAAACCCACAAACAGTTGATTTCCCATAAAAAACTATAGTAGTATTTGGATTTAGATTAGGCTTGATGAGTTTGAACCATAAATCAGATTAGACCATACAGTATTGTAATATTAAATCCATACAAATTGAAAAAAAAAAAAATACTAGACCAGGCCGATTGGTTTGACTGGGTTTAGTTCAACCGGATCTAGTTCAACCATTTATGAGTTTCTTTTTCTTTTCTTTTTTTCCTCAATCCTATATATGACTATTTAATTTAAGAGGTATTTTTATCTTTTAAATGTAAATTATAGTTATTGTTTAATGTAGGTTGACATTAACAAGCACTCATTCAATTTGAAAATGATCAAGGTTTAAGTCTATTTGCTATAAGTGGTATTTTAAAAAATTTAAATCATAATCAAACTGATTGAAGTAACTGAGATTAACTAGAACTACTTATATGATTATTTTTTATATAATATAAGGACCAAATTGGTACTGTCTAAAATAATAGTATCAATTGATTAATTTTATAAAAACCATAAAATAGGTTAAATTAAGGAGACAACTGGGGACATATTTAGTGATTGCAGCATTAAAAAATATCTGGCCTTGCTTGATAACATAGTTTTTATTTTATTTTTTTTTTTTGAGGCAGTTTGATTCCATAGTTGAAAAAGCCTAACACGAGTACTACTTAGATAATTGGATTGGCATCTTAAACTGCAACAAGGAATGTCAAAAATGGTTTGGAAGCACAACTCAAATTTTCGTGGGCCACGTCCACAATAATACCCAAGGGCATCATTCCAGCACCAGCGGGACCATATTATACGCATACTGTGGGCATGGAAATGTCCATATCAAGAAGTTAGAAGGGCAAACATGTAATTGAGAACTTACAACGAGATTGGATACCTAGTAGGTGCCTAGGTGGCGATATTGCCACCCATGATTATTATTTAAACACCCATTTTATAGATACACCTATTTGGGGAGAAAATTAGTTTTCCAAAATTAAATTGAACCAAGGGCATTGAGGTCCAACAATTAAAAATCAGCCTAAAAGAGGCGGCTTAAGAAACAAGGCTAAAAGACGGATCCAAAAGGAAGCAAATGAAGCAATGGTCTTAGCCTAGTCATCTAGAAAAAGGAACACGAAAAAGGTCGAAATACCCCTGACAAGTAGGGGTGACAATATGGGTCACGATACGACGGATCGAGACGAATTCGTGAAAAATAAATGGGTATGGGTTGGAGTTAAACGAATTCGTGTCATAATCATGTCAACCTGTCTAACCCGTTAATTAAACGAATCAAATTGAGTTTAGTTAAATGAATTACGGGTTGACACGATTAAAATTGAAGTCAAATTATAATTTAACATATTAGAAGGGTTAAGATGTAATTCTATATATATATATATATATATCTATACTTAACAAATCCCTAATACATTTACTAAAAATTTTGAAAGTTGAACTTGAAACCAGTGTCTCTGTGTGTGTCGGTAGCCTTCATTTCCCTATACACACCATCATCTTCCTTCTTCTTCCTAAAAAAACGACGACATGACGGCACCAACACCGACGACGACACGACGACACCAACGCCGATAGCGAAACACGACACCAACAACGACGACGACACGGTGACCTGACGACAACCTGATGTTGACACTGACGAGACTCGGACGATGACCTTGCCGACGACTCGACTGAGTTCATTGCTCAGTTACTAGATATGACGCCCAATGCCTTTTCTTCCTTGGAACTGGTATGTATTTTGGCCGCTTCCATAAAGATTTGCAGATCAGAGTCATTCAACAGGGAACAGCCGTAACCACTGCTAGTACACTAGCCCACCTACTAGATCTATCCGGATGCGAAGAACCCCGGAGGCCACTACAATGAGCAGAAATCTCACTCACCTATTAGATCTACCCCTGGGTTCTATTTTCCTTTTGATTGTTGCTATTATTATTATTATTTTTAATTTGTGTAAAATTATATTATTCTATTTGTGAAATTATTAGGCTCTCTAATATTGACGATTTTGGATGTGATGGATATTTATGAATTGTGATTGAAATTGGCTTGTGTTGGATATTTGTGAAACATGATTCTTGGCTTGATCTCAGCTTTTATTTATTTAATTTTTTTTTGGATTGTATGTTTGTTTTTTTGGATTGTATTTCTTTATGTTTTTCTGGACTTTTTTTTTTTTTTTTTTTTTGAGTTCATGGTTGTTTAATTTTCGTAACATGATGAAGGAGAAGATTATGGGATTTGATTGGCTTAATCAAAGTGTATTTTGGCTGATTTAATTGATTTTAAGCAAATGTTCAAAATGGATTTTATATTGATGAAGATTTTGAATTGATTTAAAATTGTAAAGCAATATTGAAGAATAAAGCTTTTAATTTGATTAATTTGTTTAACGAATTAGCAAATTCATTTAATTCGTTTAAACAAATTAATCGGGTTAAACGAGTTAAATGAATTAACAGGTTAATAGGTAATAAACTAATTAAGCGAATCATGTCGTGTTATTAATTTATAAACGAATTCGTGTAGAATCCAAAAATATTTACCAATTTATTAAACGAATTTATGTCGGGTTGGTAGAATTCATAAATGAATCGAATCGAATTCGGCTCGACCCGACATACCAACCCGTTTTGCCATCCTTACCGACAAGGGGTGACACAACAAACCGTAGGTAAGGCTTATTTTGAAATTCAAATATAGGCCCCATATAATTCAATGTTTACTTGCAATGCTAGAACAAAAAGGGGATCAGATCTAATGGTACGGTCAAACTTAAGATGGTAGGTGCCTAAAGATGATAGACTCCAGTTTTTAGGGAAAAAAAGGAAGGTTGAGGGTAAGCCACGTAGCCTTATACTAAGAAGGGCAAATGGGGCGACATCGGGTGTCCTTACGACAAGACCAAGGGAATGGGAAAATGCCATATATCCCCAAGTTAGGTACAAATAAAAAAGGTTTAGGGGACAAAGTGCAGATAAGAAAGTGAAGGGATGTAAAAAGAATTTGACCACTAGCTAAAGAAATTGGGAAGAAGTCCAGAAACAAAAGAATGAGTGTGTGTGTGTATATATATATCTATATATATATATATATATATAGGCAAAGTATTCAATAGGGATTGTAAGTCATTCTCTTCAATTTAGGAATACCTTAACGTGTGAAGACACTCTTTTTGAAGAGTCTTTAAAAAATATTACATATGGTTCTAAGGTCATGAGGAAGGTTTACCCAGGGTCTTCCTCTTTTCTACTCTCAAGCATCATTTTTAAAGACTCTTCCTTGAAGTACTTATTAACTTGAACATCGAAGGGTTTTTACTGATGAACCATCGATAACCTATGACCTCTTTTTTTTTTTCGTTAACAGGTAGCAAAGAGGGATAAGTCATCCAAGAGTCAAGCCTCCCCTTTCTAGAGGGGATTCCCACGTCGAAAAAGATTTTTTTACCGATTTCCTAACTCTTCATATCATTTTTTCTATTTTGTTTACTTGTTGATATAGGAACCAATTTTTGTATCCATAACACCCATATCTAAACTTTAAAAATTAGACCATCAGTATAAACATCCAATCTAATATCAATAGTACTCTTATCATCCACCTATAAATAGGATTTACACATTCATTTATATTACACATATATATAATTTAAAACTTTAACTATTATTATAAACATCCGACTAATATCAATAGTACCCTTATCTATCCATAAATTATTTATATTTTACCCTTTGTGTTTCTCTCATTTATCTCTGTTTTTTTTTTTTTTAATAAGTACCTTTATTCAATCACATGTTCTTTTTTTTTTTAAAAAAAAAAAAAAGAAAAAAGCTTGGGGTTATATTTTGTGTATTTATTGTGGAGAGCTTATGCATCCATGAGTAGCGTGTGTTCACATCACACTTTCAATGCATATCAACATGCTATTTATGAGTGGCACACTTACCTAGAAGGCTGCAGCTCAAAAATTGTTAACAGGTGGATTGTCTTTTATTTTTATTTTTTTTTGTTGTTGGGCATTTGGGATACTGGGAGGCTGGTGGAATAGTTTAGCTTTCAACAATAATTTTTTTTTTTTTTTTTTTTTTTTTTTTTTTTTTTTTTTTTTTAAGTTTAACGGTATTATTATTATTTTTTTTTGGTTGTATGAATCTCAAGAGAAACTATGATATTAGAATAAAATTAGGGTTTACTTTATGATTTTTTTATCCAATTTAAATAAAGAATATTAATGGATAAAGTTGATTGGTGTACATAGTATTTAATTTATTTTAATTGTAACAAACTGTCTTTATAAATCATTTTATATAAAGATATTTTTATAATTAAAATTTTTATTAAAATATGGATGTATTTTTATTGAGTGATAAAATAAAATATGGATGAATAAATTATATATATATATAAATATGGGTGATAATATCCATTCCCTTTCTTTAATCCTCCGCCGTTATTTAAATAGCCATCAGTCGGATTATTTAATGTTTACTCATTGCACTTTAGACTTTGCACTACCAAGATAAGCATCAACCATGAGTGGTTGATTGACTCCTGAGAAAAAAAAGTGAGATGACATTTGATTTATATATATATATTTTGAGAACCGGGGCTCAATCTAGTCAACCCAAAAATTATTCAGATTAATCAAAATAGAATATTGAAGTTGTGATATCTTATACTATTTTTAATTGAAAAAAATATATCCACACGAATGGTAAAAAAATTATTATTATATATTATTATTATTATTATATTATTTGATCGTAATACGTGGATATCCAATTTATACCACATATAATGGGAGGTACGGGGCCGTTGGCTCCTAACTGACGGCAACATCAGCCAAAAACTTTGATTTATATATTGCTAATTAACTTTTTTAAACTATTATTCATAAAAAAAAAAAATGAAATTACATCGATTCAAGTTTGTGACACAAAATGGGTAGACCCAATAGTAAAATATCGCTCCCACTCATATAGTTTCAAGGTCATGGGTTCAAACATGTTTCCCATTAATATGTTGATTTCTTTTTCATTCTTTATGGGCTACTCCCGCCCTCCTCCATATTTTGTGTGGGTTGATCATTTTTATTCCTAAAATTTAATCATTGAATCGTGTCACGACATCTATTTGTTGATCCTAATTGCACGTGAGTTGATCCCAATTATTAAAAAAAAAAATCAATTTTATGATTTTTAACATGTAGCAATGCAAGGTATTATTTATTTATTTATTATTATTTTTTTAAGATTTGGAATCTTGAATGGTTGATTGCCTTTTGAAAAAGAAAAAAGTGAGATGACAATTGATTTATATATTGTTGGTAAACTTTTTTGAAACTATTATTTATTAAAAAAAAATAGTGAAATTATATTAATTCAATTTTATATTTTCAACATGTAGCATTTCAGGTTTTTTTATTTTTAATTTTTTAATATCATTATAAGATTCAAAATAATTTTCAATCGATCATTTACTCTTTCAAAATAATTTTCAAAGGTCTTGTAACGTGCACCTTAAGAGGCAAGAGCAATGTGTTAAAAGGAGACTTAAACATTTAAATTTATAATAAAAACTTTTTGTTTTATTTTGTCAAAACATAAACATCTGTCTATAATCTCACAAGTAATAGTCAGAAATCCATCACAATTCATTTAAATTAAACAATTATACAATTTAACTACAGCTTAAAAACATACTTTTATAGTAATAGAAAATACCTACTTTTACAACAAAAATACAAATTACCTACACCCATAGTATTAAAAAGCTCAAGATGCATAGAAACACAAAAGGCGGTCCAGCCTGAGACTTATAGAAAAAACCTTAAATTATTTTAAAATCATAAAATTGGGATATTTTATATATGTATATATAATTATAGGGATCTTTTATTCAATTTTTAAATTAGAAGGTTAAATTAAGTATTTCACATTACTTAGGGGTTATTTATAATTTTTCCTATACATATATATTTAAGTTTTAAAGCCCAAAAGAGCGCACAAATTAGTTTATTCTACCAACTGGGTCGCTCCAATTTCTTTCTTTCATACACTATCTCTTCCTTCATCGTCACCCTTTCATTCACTTCACTACATTTTTTTTCCTCTCTCACTCGTCTTTGCTTTCCTCTTCTTCATTCATCGTCTTCCTTCCACAATAGCCAAGCAACCACTATTGAAGTGTCGATCTTGATAGCTGGAGTGCCAATGTGAGGAGAGAAGAGTATAATGACAACCAAAAGGCTGGTTTCAGGGTTGTTTGGCTACTTCCAGTGGTTGTTTGTCTATTTCAGTGGTTGACATGCTAGTAGTTTTAGGGTTGTTTGGTTGGTTTCGACTATCGGAAGGCTAATTTCAATAATTGAAAGGTTGGTTTCGACAATGAAAACAACTAGGGTTGCATGAGGCGCGTCTCATACATCTATGACTCAACTAGTGTTATATGTATTTTCTAGGCTACTGCAAGTGGGCTGGTAAAAGCCCAGAGGCCCAGTAAGATAACCTGCTAAAACAGTCCCAATAAACAAAAACCCAAGTTACTGGTCCAAAGAAATATGCATAACTTTGTGCTCGGATGTCAGATTGCCTATTATAATATGTTTTCGAAAAGGGATTTTTGTGCTCTATAGCGTGGCAACTAGGGGATCCCCGGTTGATGCCGTTTGCGTCCTCAAAGTTATTGTTTTAATGGATGTGTTCTTGAGGTTTACATTTGCCGTCAAAAAAGTTCTAACAGTAACCAGCGGCAACAAGGCGTCCAGATCTGCTCGCTTGCCTGATCGCCCGGCTGCTCGCTGACAGCCTGACCGCTGACAGTGTGACCGTTGATCCTGTCCGCTGACAGTCTGACCGTTGATGCTGCCCGCTGACAGTCTGACCGCTGATTCTGTCTGCTGACCGCTGGCGCTGATCGCTATCCGTCAGTCTGTTCGCTGGCCGCTAGTTCTGACCGCTGTCCACTGGCGCTGATCGCTATCAGTCAGCCTGTCCGTCTAATCTGATCGCTCAGATCTGTTCGTCCAGAACCGTCCCAACTCGTGGACAGCGTGACGTGCACACGCCAAGCCCTTCTCAGAATGTTAGCAGCGCGATTTTCGGGGATCTCACCTACCATGTCAGACGACTCAGACTTTGTGACAGAAGACTTTGAGAATTGTAATATGTATTTAATGCTTTCCTATTTAAGTTATACTATTACTGTAGCTCATCTCCCTCCCGATAAATATGGGTGATTTTCATTGTAAAGGGGCTGGTTCTCTCTCTCTCTCTCTCTCTACTGTTTTATCTCTTTATAGTTGTAACAAAATGAACAGTAATAATAGTGACTGTCGCGCCCTTCATCGGAGCCAGCGCAGTGGACGTAGGCCTTCCTTTTGGCCGAACCACGTAGATCTTGCGTGCTTTTCTTTTTTCTTCTCTCATTTTCTTCTTCCTCTGCCTTTGTTTTCTCTTTTCTTTCTCTTATTTTCTGTGGATTGCAACTTGGGCCCAAAAACAACCTCGTTGATTAAGGAAACCATTTTTCGACGTTAACATTTTTGGCGCTAGAAGGAGGGCCTATTTGCAGTTTACGGAACTCATTCTCCAAACTCCATAGCAGGGGGAAGAAGAAGCAAAAGTTCTGGCGCTCAGACGCAACAGTAAGAAGCAAGCAACATTGCCAGAAGCGAGTTCCCTCCAGCCCCTCACCGATTAGCTCCGACAGTCCATACGACTGGGGGGCTCCAGGATTGTCATTAACGGTAAGAGACGCTGATAAACTCAATGCAGCAACTCGCAGAAACAATCAGGCAGTTGGAATAAGCTGCAAATGCTTTCCTCACCATACTGTGACTCTTACTTTACGGGTACGCCCTTATATTTGGCAAATGAATGAATATATATTTATTTCGATTTCGTAAATGCCAATGAATATTGTAAAATTATCATACTGTGTTGTGGCAATTCATCAAACTCATTCGGGAACGCCCTGCCTACATCTGTGGGTCCCCTTGGAGAGGTTAAAGGCCACTGGGGTCCAAATTACTACTGTCGCGAGTGACGACTTCCAAGACAGTCTCGCCAGAAATTATGCTGTAAATGCTCAGATTGCGACCTTGTGAGTGCAGTCGAGGTCCCAACCTCCACAACTCTCGCTGTAGATGCTCAGGTTTAACCTTGTGAGCGCAGCTGGAGAGGTTCATTTCATTACGCTGTAGATGCTTAGGCTACGGCCTTGTGAGCGCAGCTAAGGTCTCAACCTCCACAACTCTCGCTGTAAATGCTCAGGTTTAACTTTGTGAGTGCAACTGGAAAGGTTCATTATGCTGTAGATGCTCAAGATGTAACCTTGTGAGCGCAGCTCGCTGTAGATGCTCGGGTACGCCCTGTGAGCGCAGCTCGCTGTAGATACTCAGGTTACAGCTTTATGAGCGCAGTCGTGGCTCCCAACTCCTTAACTCTCGCTCTTATGCCCCCTGGACACAGTGCGAGATGCTTGTTGTTACTGATGTTTTTACTTTTGAGTCCACAGAGAACTTACGTGCTCAGATAGAAGCACCCGGTGCAGATTAAAAATAAAGCTGACACATGTCAAATAGGGCGCCCAAATCTGACCGCTGGCGCTGACTCTGACCGCTGGCGCTGATTCTGACAGCTGGCTCTGATTCTAGCCGCTGGCGCTGATTCTGACCGCTGGCATCGATTCTGAGCGCTGATTTTGACCGTTGGCTCCATCCGTCGAATCTGATCGCTTCGTTTGTTCGCCAAGTCTATTTGCCTAGGCTATTTGCTGGATCTGCTCGCCAGAATTGCTCGCCCAGAATTGCTCGTCCAGATCTGCTCGCCTGCACAGAACATTTTATTCAATCTAAGCCCCCTAATCTCAGTTCCTTTTCATCTTCGAATGAACTCAAGCCTGAAGCCTGACGAGGCCAAAATGATGCAGAAAATGTGCAGAAGGTAGCACACCAGCTTTTACCAGCCAGATCAAGCTCCCAGCCCATAAACAAACTAGGAGCTGGGGGGCTTATGTTATATGTATTTTTTAGGCTGCCGCAAGTGGGCTGGTAAAAGCCCAGAGGCCCAGTAAGATAACCTGCTAAAACCGTCCCAACAGACAAAGGTCCAAGTTACTGGTCCAAAGAAACATGCATAACTTTGTGCTCGGATGTCAGACTGCATATTATAATATGTTTTCGGAAAGGGATTTTCGTGCTCTATAGCGTGGCAACTAGGGGTTCCTCGATTGATACCGTTTGCGTCCTCAAAGTTATTTTTTTAATGGATGTGTTCTTGAGGTTTACATTTGCCGTAAAAAAGTTCTAACATCAACCAGCGACAACAAGGTGTCCAGATCTACTCGCCTGCCTGATCGCCCGGCTGCTCGCTGACAGCCTGACCGCTGATAGTGTGACCATTGATCTTGTCTGCTGACAATTTGATCGTTGATGCTGCCCGCTGACAGTCTGACCGCTGACCGCTGGCGCTGATCGCTATCCATCAGTCTGTCCGCTGTCCACTGGCGCTGATCACTATCCGTCAGCCTGTCCGCCGAATCTGATAGCTCAGATCTGCTCGCCCAGAACCGCCCCAACTCGCGGACAGCATGACGTGCACGCTCCAAGCCCTTCTCAGAATGTTAGCAGCACAATTTTCGGGGATCTCACTTACCATGTCAGACGACTCAAACTTTGTGACAGAAGACTTTAAAAATTGTAATATGCATTTAATGCTTTCCTATTTAAGTTGTACTATTACTGTAACTCCTCTCCCTCCCGATAAATATGAGTGATTTTCATTGTAAAGGGGCTGGTTCTCTCTCTCTCTCTACTGTTTTCTCTCTCTACAGTTGTAACAAAATGAACATTAATAACAGTGACTGTCATGCCTCTCACCGGAGCCGGCGCTGTGGACGTAAGCCTTCCCTTTGGCCGAACCACGTAGATCTCGCGTGCTTTTCTTTTTTCTTCTCTCGTTTTCTTCTTCCTCTACCTCTGTTTTCTCCTTTCTTTCTCTTATTTTTTTGTGGATTGCAGCTTGGGCCCAAAAACAACCTCGTTGACTAAGGAAACCATTTTCCGACGTTAACAACTAGTGAAGGTTACACCTAATTGAAATCGCTGTACTCCACCACCGATGAGACACAGGCACAATGCCTTGCTTAGGTACTCTTTTTAAAACTATGCCTGCATCATACATCTTTGTTAAATATGTATAGTGGAATATAAACTCGCATTATGAATGTGAACGAAGTACTTTAATCATTTAAATTACAAGTAAATGTGAAAAAAAAAAAATTATTGAAATTGACAAATTTGTTTATTGTGGCAGGGAAAAAAATCAAATAAGGCAAGTAATGATTTTTCTTTTGTTAATAATTATAAAAGAAAAGGTTAATTTCATTCTTTCCATGTTAATCGTTATTATACCACGTAACAAAATGTTGATCAAATTTGGTAACAATGGTATGGTAAGGCCAGCAGAGAGCCTTGATTTATGGGACCGACCACAAACAACTCATCATGCCTTCTCCAATTCACCAACTGTACGCTTTCAACATGATTTTGCTTTAATTTATTTCTTTTCAAATTAAGGTAAAATAGTTTGTTGAGGTTTGTAAAGGAATGGTTTTAATTTATTATAAATAATTTTCAAAAAATCTGAGTATTAATTTATTAATAATTATGTACCCCACAATTTAAATAAAAACCATATCCTACTGATCTCACACCATTTCAAGCAAACTATTTTTGTTTAATAATTGTTCAAACATGCCCAGTAAATAATATTATCAACAAACATAAATTAATATTACCAATAAACCATTACAAATCAATAATTTAAGAACAACATATAAAAATAAAAAATAGACATCCATTCCACTCATCGTTTCTGAATATTTAAATTATCATACGCACGCCTATACAATAATTTGGACACTTTTTCAAGATTAGATTTTTGATATACATTCCTACTTAAGTTAAACGGTGCTTTTTTTTTTTTTTTTTTGTTTTTGTTTTTTTCTTCATTTCACATTTGCGTCAAAATTAATAAGCCCTATAATTATCAAGTGCTAATGTAATAATTATTCTTCACATGCGAACAGATCTATTTCCTATCTAATATCATTCTTTTTAGGCCGTGTTGGGCAGCTGGGAAATGTATTGGGTTTGGGAAAATTTTTTTTTTCCCAAACCTTAAATATTTGTGTTTAATTGGATAAAAAATTTATCATCCAAAGCGGACTGGTTCTATCTAAAAAGTCTCATATAAGTGAGACTTTAAATCCCACTATTGGTAGTGGGTTTTGAAATCCCGTTTGTAATTTTATTTGTTAAACATAAATTAATTTATTATAATATTAAATATATTTAATAACTACAAATTTATTTAATAGTTTTATGAAGTTTATACATTGAAATTTATTAAAAAATAATTATTTTATTTTTAAATTTTTATTTTTATTTATATTAAATATATTTAGAGATTAATTCATAATATTTTTATTTAAAATTTAATTTACATAAATATTAAATTAATAAGTTATTATCATTTTCTTCCTTAACGTTTGAGAAATTGTTATTTTCCTTTTGATGTTTATAGAAACATCAAAATACCCCTGCTATTACATTGATGTTAAAAAAATGATGTTCTCAGAGAATCTCCAATACAAGTATGGATTGTGAAAAAATGAAGTGCCACATAGGATAAATTAATAGAGTGTTAAAATTAAGTTCTCCAATGTAGACTTCTATAACTACTATCAAGCCGACATGACAAAAAAAAAAAAAAATAGAGGCTGTTAACCTTAATGTCTATTTCTAGAGAGCCTCTTTGACAGCCATGTCAGCAATAAATAATTGAAACTTTCATAAAATAATATTTTATAATAATTTATTTTAATGATATATTATTCTTTGACTTTTCATCATTGAAATGAATATAATAACATTGGAGAGTCTTTTTAGATTTAAGTGTCTATTAATTCATATTTATGCCACATAGGATGTACATTTTCTTGACATTGATGATATGTCCATTTTTTTTAAAAGACAATCCATATTTACATTGGAGATACTCTAACACCATCAAACCTTAAAAGATAAATTTAACATTCACTTTTTAAATTGAACAATGAAAGGACACTGTTTATGCCCTATAATTACCTTTATACTCTTACATTGAAAACAGCCTTACTAATAAATTTGTTCAATGACCCATTTACTCTTTAAGTGAAACGGTTACACTTTTTTTCTAACCACAATATAATGGTGAGGGGTATTTTGATGTTTCCATAACCATCAAGGGAGAAAATAAAGATTTATCAAATGTCAAGGTAAAAAATGATAATAACTCTTAAATTAATTTAGTCAAATCCAATCCAATCTAATCTCAATTACACCAAATATACTAATTTAATCCCATTTAAATTCTATGTTATTCCATACTATTCAATTTTATCTCATCTCATCTTATCCAATCTCACGTACAAATGGGGCCTTAAAGTAACACTTACTTAAGATAAGAATTATTTATCCTAACTAACGCTAGCTGTTAATAAGAATTATTGTTAGGACCTACCTTATTTTTAGATCAAACACAAACATGTGATTATTCATATTAAGTATATATTATTTATTTAACTAATTCAACCAAGAGTGACTTAGTGATTAAGATATAGTTTAAACTTTAAACCTATTCATTAAAAAAAAAAGGTTTAATCCTAAAACTAATCACAAGAAAGAAAAGAGGAAAAAAAAAAAAAAAAAAGGCTAAAAAACGAAAGAGACCCGCAGAAAACAAAAAATATCCGCGGCCAGTACACGGTTGTGCCGTTCAAGCTTCCTTATATAGTCAGTTAGTCACGCTTTTTTTTCAAAACACGTATAAACTATGTAACATGATATACTGACTCAACTCACGCCACCAAATATGGCCAAAAGCCTCCTTCTCTCCCTGTCAATCATAACCATCATCAGCATCTCCGCCGTCCATTCCCGATCCCTTCCCGATTCCACATCACCTTCTGATCTCATATCCGATGGGGTCCACACCCACCACCGAAACTCCTCTCCACAGTACATCACCCTCAACCGCTTCTCGGCCGCTGAGTCCACTTGCGATCAGACCTATGGCTTCTTGCCATGTACCACCACTGTTCTGGGCAACCTGTTTTTAATAATCGTTTATGGATATCTCATGTTCGTGGCTGCCACTTATTTGTCGGGTGGCAGTGAGCTTTTGCTTGAGATTCTTGGGCCTGGTGTTGTTGGTGGCCTTTTCCTTCCCATCCTTGGTGCTCTCCCTGATGCCATGCTCATTCTTGGTAAGTCTTTTTTTGTTTGTTTGGTTCACGAGAAAATATAGAAGTGTATTATATCCTCTGTTTTTGAGATCTGTGATGTATTTTATTAGTGTGTCACTTTCATTTTTTCTTTTTAACACTTACAATTCTTTTTTTTTAAAAAAAATATATTATGTCTATGTTTGGTTACTTCTTCTTCTTCTTTTTTGGAAGACTTAAGAAAGTGGAGGAAAATGAACGGAAAAAAAAAGAAGGGTTGATGTTTTTTTTTTTTTTTCTCGGATGTGAATTTGAAAGTAAGAAAGAGAAATTTTAACTATTGATTGAAAGTGAAGCCAACATTGTTATGGTTTGTTTGGTTTCTAAGAAAATTAGAACAATTATGAGCAATCAAACTATCAGGCACGGTTGATTTGATTTGAATTTTGATGAAGTTGCATCCTTTATAATGGAAAATTTTGGCTTGAAAAGAGAACGTAATGTGGTTTTTGTTTGGATCTAGATTGTTGTATGAACGATTTAAACAACACTTAGGTTTGTAAAGAAAAATAGATAGGAGCATATTTTCCCTTTTATTACGTAACATCGATTCGTTAGCTAAAATTCTGTTCAGGTTAGCCACCGTAATTTGGTTTAAGGGTAAAAGATATTTAAAAATTATAAAAATATAACTTAACAAAATTGTTAAAAAAATAGAAAATAAAAAGAATTAGAAAATAATATATATTTTTTGAAAAAAGAGATCCCGCAGTCCATCACATGATTAGACGGTGGGGATTAATTTAAAATTAAAAATAAAAAAATTGCCAAAAAAGAAACTTAAGATAAACTCTTTTGGGTTCAACTTCTCCATTCTTCATTCTTCATCAACAGTGATGATTACCAAACCAGATCAGATTCTTCAACTTGTTCAACCAGTGTTCTTCAATCTATAGATGGACAAACACTCAACAAATAACATCAACCTACATCACAAACACTCGGGTTCGTCGACGATATGGGTTTGAAACCCAGATCGCCGTCTGCTACGAACCCCACTGGGTTTGTTGGACGAATCCAAGGCGGGTTCGTCGTAGCGGGTACGAACCCACCTGGGTGGTCGTTGCATGAACTCATATGGGTTCGTCATCAAACGATTCAACGATTTGGGTTTGAAACTCGGATCGTCTAGTGGTTTCCTTGGAAGAGATACGTGAAAGTGGGAGAGGGGGGAAAGTTGTTGTTGGAGGAAGGGAGAGTGGTTGCAGAGGTCTGAAGTGAGGTGGTGAGTGAGGAAGAAGAAGCGATTTTTTTTGGGTTTGTTTGTGATTTTTTTTTTGTTTGTTTGTGGATTTTTTTACTTGTGATTTTTTTTTTTCAGCCATATTGAAGTTCTGGAATCCGGGCAATCTGAGTTGAACCCAGAATTTTTTTTTCTTCCATTTTTGTTTTGTTTTGATTTGTTTTTGTTACTTTTAAGAGATTTTTTTTGTTTGTGATTTTTTTTTTTTCCTTTGAAGAAGAAACCCTTTTTGTCTGAACCCAGACCTCTTTTGGGATTTTTGTGTTTGTGATTTTTTTCGTTTGCCAGAACTTGAGTGAAGATTTGGGTGGGTTCAACCCAGACCAGCTTTTTTTTTTTTCATTTTTGTTTTGTTTTGATTTTTTCTTTTTGCAACTTGCTGGGATGATGATTGGTTGGCGATGATCTTTGTTATGTGTTGAAGATTGTTGAACTTGCTGGGACAATTTACTTTAATGAATTGTGCATTAAAAAAGAAAAAACCCAGATCTTCAGTTAAAAATCATGATTAAATGCCAGATTAAAAGCATATATATATTTTTTTAAATAAAAAAACTTTTTTGAATTTTTATATTAATTTTTAATTTTTTTCTAAAAAATAATATTCACCAAGAATATAGAAAGTAGAGATCCATCAATTTGTTTTCATTTTTCTTTATTTTTTAATTTTATGTTTATTTATTTTTTAAATTAAATAAGGTAAGATAATGTTCATTTATTATTTAATTTTATTTTTTATAAAAATTATATTTAAATTGGTTAAACTTTTTTAATCAATGTTTTAATTTGAAAGAAAATAAATATAATTATTCATTTCTTAAATATTAAGGTTAGTTTGATCATTTGACCAAAACTTACTTGGGGTCTAACGTAATAAAAGTGTAAATGTGCTTATGGCTGCTTTTAGACAAATCTAAGGGGTAGTGTGCATTTCCTTATTGTTGTATTCTAGTGCTTTTTATTATTTGTAATTTTTTATTGAATATTTTTATGGAGTAGACTTGGTCTTAGATCTATTGTGAATTTATTATTAACTACCTTCCTTGCATTATGTAATTTATAATTTTCACACCATTAATATATATTATTTTTTTAATTGGACAGAAAATCAGGATTTGTGGTTCAAAACATTGTCCAAATTGAAAGTTGATAACTGTACATTGTCTTTTAACATATGGGGAAACTTCATGTTTGGGTCAAGTATCAAAACTATTATCTCTTTAAAGTTGTTTTGAAAACAGTTATTTTGTTCCAAAAATTTTGAAAACTCTTTAAAAATATCTTTGATGTTAGTCAATTGACGGTAGATGATTTTGTTTGATTTTAAAAACCAATGGATGAAGATCTTATTAAATTTAGGTTTGAACCTAAATGAAGATTTGGGTTTGGAGTTTGGACCCAGATATTTAATATGAGTGTTGATAATCTTGAATCAAACACAAATTTTAATTTTTAATTTTTTTTTTTTTTTTAAATTTTGCTTACAATCTGAGTCCGTGCCCAAATTTTATTTTATCTTTTTATTTCCTTTTAAAATTTGTTTTCGACATATGGGTAAACCCAGTGTTTTTTAAATTTTGATTAATTAATTACTTATATAAGCTATATACCCTTTTTTTTTTTTGGCTTGTTTTTGTGGGGTTGTGGTTATGTTTGTGTGCTTGAAGTAACTGTGTCTTTACATCAATTTTGATTTTATTATTTGTAGGACTTTTATGCAGTTAATGAATAATTCGTTGTAGTTATGTAGATTGTCTCTGATTGAATATTTTGTTGTTATTTTTTCCAGTATCTGGACTCTCTGGAACTACAGAAGTTGCTCAAGATCAGGTCTCAGTTGGAATGGGATTGCTAGCTGGGTCAACTGTCATGCTTATTACCGTAATATGGGGATCCTGTGTTGTTGTTGGCAAGTGCGATTTGCAGGATTCGGTTGCAATTGATGGACGTGATACGAAAGGGTTTCACTTAACTGGTATACTCATACACTACTTTCTTTGAAGAATTGCAGTGTAATTTTTATTTTGCTATATGTGGTTTTTAAGCATGATGTAGCCGAAATTAACTTTGAATTTGGTGAGGCATCATTTGGAAGGCATTTTGGGAGTAGTATGTTTCTTGTTCGTGAACATTAAAATCTTAAAATCTGGACTTGCTTCTTTTTTAAGCTAAAGTTTTTGAAACCATTTAAACGAAAACAAGCAGTCAGTCAAAAAGTATCTGTGCAGTAGAGAGGGTTTGAGGAAGGTACAGATAGAGGAGATTTGAATGTAACCAAGGCTTTGTAGTTATATTTTAGTTTGCATGTGTATGAGGGTTGGAAGCAGCTGGTGGACATTTATGGTTAAAAATGCCATATTGAATTCAAAAGTGAACATTGGAACTGAAAAAGCTTAACTAGTTTTACTAGAGAGAGAGGGAACATTACACTGACCGTGACTTTTGAAAAATCTGAAATGTAAGCCAGAACAATTGAGATTGCTGTAAATAGCTTCAGAGAGTTGATGTAGGATAAGAGAGGGGCATAGGGGTGGAGAGGTCATGTACTCAAAACCATACCTGCTTTACTTTAAATTGATAAATTGATGTGGGAATGTCAAATTCAATTGGTTGAGATGATTTCTGATCCGAAAAATTGTAGGTTCTGGCGTTAGTACTGATATATGGACTTGTTATGCCGCAAGGATAATGGCTATATCCGTCATCCCATTTATTGTTGTTCAGCTGCCACAACTTCTCAATTCAAACTCAGGAAGACACTTGGCTGTCTTAATTGCACTCATCATATCTGTCTTAATGTTGGTTGCTTATTGCGCTTATCAGGTAATATACATTGTCCTACCAACAATTGCAGTTTCATGCATTTTAATAAATTTTTTGTTTTGATATGTCAATTTTTAGACTAGCAAATGAAACTTTGTTTGGCTGGCACTTTTAGATATTCTACCAATAAGATTGTCCTTTTCTTTCGTTTTCCTCATCTGCTTTACTATTTTCAGTTGTGGAAATTTTGTCTACATATCAATGCCTGACTTTCCTTTCATACAATTTTGCAGGTCTTTCAGCCTTGGATTCAAAAAAGGCGACTTGAATATGCAAAGCACAAGCATGTAATATCAGGAATTTTGAAACATCTAAGACAGCGTGCCTTGGGAAGGCTGCTTAATGATGAAGGAGAACCTAACTATGACGTAATACAAAAGTCAGTTTTTGTTCTTTTTGAAACTTTGGCCCTTAATATTCCTTCTTCCGACCTCATAAACAAATTTTAGTTTGCTCTCTTAATACATCCTGTCACTCGCCAAATGCTCATAATTGCTGTATTATAACAGATTATTCGAAGCAATTGATGAGAATAACGATGGTCGCCTGTCTGCCAGTGAATTAAAAGCATTGATCATAGGAATTCGGTTTGATGAAATAGATTTGAATCAAGATGATGCTGTGAAGAAAGTGCTGCGAGATTTTGATTCCTCTAATGATTCTTTTGTAAGTTTCGACGAGTTTGTTAAAGGTATCCTAGAATGGCTTGATGTAGCGAGGAGAGACGGAGCTCCTTCTGCTGGTGATGCAGGTCCTCAAACAATGAAGTTGCTAAACAACTATCACAAGGTAAGTTGTACAATCATGACTCCCTTCAAAATGTAGGCCTTTTAGTACTATTGAGACTGACATAGTGCAAGTTATGTACAGAAAACAAAGAAGGAGCATGATTTATTGGGACCAGAAGAGCCAACCGACGAGACTGCAGAGGGCATTGATAGCCCGAAGTGGATCTCCTTTAAAGCAGTAATGATGCTGTTGGTTGGAACCATTATTGCTGCTGCATTTGCTGATCCTCTTGTAGATGCTGTTGATAACTTCTCAGATGCGACAAGCATCCCCTCGTTCTTTATCTCATTCATTGCTCTTCCTTTGGCAACCAACTCAAGTGAAGCAGTGTCAGCTATTATCTTTGCCAGCCGTAAGAAGAACAGAACCGCATCATTAACATTTTCTGAGGTTTGTTTCTCATTACTCCCTCTCTTTCCATGACAGTATAAACTATAAAGTTAATAATTGATTACATAAAAGCAGTGGTGCTTAAGGCAATTGCAAGTGCTCTTGGTGATTGCATTTGCTTGCCAAGAAGCTAAATTTTTGCTTGATAATTCGTCAATGTGTCCAGATAAGTGTTGCTATCGATATTTAGAATTTACTAACTGCTGTTGAGTTCGTTATATTTTATGATTTTATCTCACTTCTCATATATAATGTCTTCTATGCAGCTATATGGGGCTGTAACAATGAACAATGTCCTCTGCCTATCAGTATTTTTAGCTCTTGTGTACATTAGAGGGTTGACGTGGGACTTTTCATCCGAAGTGCTCGTAATTCTAATTGTTTGCATAGTGATGGGTGGCTTTGCCAGTTTCCGAACCACCTTCCCTCTTTGGACGTGTTCAGTGGCCTACATCCTTTATCCGTTCTCCTTGGCCTTGGTTTATGTTCTTGATTATGTTTTAGGTTGGTCATAGATTGTGAAATTTTGATGTAGGCTGGTTTTGTTTTATTTTATATCTGTATGAGACGTTTCCTGTTTTATTTTCATGATTGATTGAGAGAACCTTAGGAAACTTATTAAGACGGATTGTGAATTTTTGCTTCCTATTTTATTTTCATGACTGATTGAGTGTTTCAAAGTACGAGCAAAGGCACCACCTTGGCGCCTCAACCCCTAAGGTGCCTTAGTACAAGCGCCTTAGGGCAAACCAAGTCGACTGAGATAGATGCCTCAAATGCGAGTCGAGTCGGGACGACTCGGAACTCAACCTTGAGGCAGCTCGAGTTTGTAAAATTAAAAAATAAAAAGGTTATTTTTTTTTTTATTAAAAAAAACCTAAAATATAAATATCGGTCGACCCTGTCTTCATCATTCTTCAAAAACTTTACTCTCTCTCTTAAAGCAGCAATCCAAGCTCTCTCTCAACTGAACAGCAACTGAAAGTCTCTTTCTTGGTCGACGAGTAACCGAAGCTTTTTGTTTTTGCCGACCAACAAATGAAGATCTCTATCTTAGCTGACTGGCAACTTAAGCTCTTCAAATACTTTTGTTTCTCTCTAAGCAGCCTCCTGAACCAGCAAACGAAGCTCTCTCTCTAAAAACTCTGATATCTTTCTCTTCAAACTAGCAACCCAAACTCTCTCAAATAACTAGTAATCCAAGGTCTCTAAACACTTCTAATATAGAACTGATACAGACATGAAGAAGAAGTAGAATTTGCTTGTGCCATTACTTTGTTTCGAAATAAAGAAAAAAACCAAACAGAGGAAAACAAAGGAAGAGAGAGAGAGAGACTGTTGGCGAGTTGGTCGACGAAAAAGAAAGGTGTGGGGTATTTAAATAGAATAAAAAATTTTAAAAAATGAATAGTGTATGTGTACTAAAGGAAGTAGTGCATGTGTACTAATGTTTTGTAATTAAATAAATTAATCAATATTGACTCTAAGTTGATCAAACTGAATAGTTTATATTTATGTTATCAGGGCTTTGCTCTTATGTGTAATGAAAATTATCATCATAAACCTATTCCAAAACCTATCTCAAAAATTGATAATTTGACTAAATATGATTTTGAAGTAATCTTAATCGGTCATGATAATAAAATAGGAGCAAAAATTGACAATTTGACTAAATATGATCCCGTGACTCTCTCAATTAGTCATGAAAATAAAACAGGAAGCATCTTATACAAATACAAAATAAAACAAAACTAGCATACATCAAATTTTCACAACCTACTACCAGCCGATAATATAATTTAGAACATAAACTAGGGCTAAGAGGAACGGATAAACGATATAGGCCACCCAACAAGTCCAAAGAGGGAAGGTGGTCTAGTAACTGACGAAGCCGCTCATCACTATGTAGACTATTAGAATTACGAGTATTTCAGATGAGAAATCCCGCGTCAATACTTTAACATATACAAGAGCTAAAAATACTGGTGGGAAGAGGATATTGTTCATTGTTACAGCCCCATAGAGCTGCATACAAGATATCATATAAGGGAATTGAGATGATGCTGATAGCCACGTCAGACATGAATACTGATAGACACGTTAATTTGTTTTGTGGTTTTCCTCCCTTGAGGTCTGCTCGATCTGCTCTTTGGCCTTAGTAATGCTGTCATGTTGTCTTGTCTGGCCTGATAAGCACGGTGGATTTGGTTTGCAATCAACTAGGAGTCACTTTTCACGTGTAGGTGGTCTGCCCATAAGATGCGTGCAATCTTTACTTCAGCGATCAGTGACTCATACTCAGTTTTGTTGTTGGTTGTCTCAAATTCAAACGTCAATGCCAAACTGGTTTCATTCCCTTCAGGTTCTATGAGTACAAACTTTGCTTTGCTTCCGCTGGTACTTGAGGATCCATCAACTAAGATCTCCCATGCCTTGGCTCTTTTTGGGATTCCTTCGCTTGTTATTGCCTTCCCCTTAAGGGGTTCTTCTTTTACTTCCTACGGATCAAAGGTAAAATATGTTATGAAGTCAGCTAACATTTGTCCCTTTACCGTACGCCATAGGCAATATGTTATGTCAAACTGACTTAGCTTTAAGAACCACTTTATCATTTTTTCTGAAATGTCTAGCTTCTGAAGGATAACCTCAAAAGGCTGATTAGTGATCATCGCTACTTTGTTGTCAGGAATTAGTGTCTTAGCTTTCGTGTTGCAGTCAGAAGGGCCAAGGTCAACTGCTCCGGCTTGGGGTATCTCTTTTTCGCATCCAGTAACCTATTGCCAGTGTAGTAAATAGGTCATTGTTCTTCTTCCACTCGTTTTAACAATAATGACATACTAGCTAGGTAGGTTTTTAATTTTTTGAAGGCTTTTTCCATTCCTCAATCTATCTCTTCCCCTTTTCCTTTCTCATAACCTTAAATAAAGGGTGGCAACGGTCGGTTGCTTGTGATATAAAGCGATTCAAGGTTGCCACACTCTTTGACTATTGTTGAATGTCTTTCACTCCCTTTAGGGACTCTATGTCAAGTGCCATCTGAATTTTCTCGGGATTAGTCTCGATTCCCCTTTAGTTGACAAAATAGTTCAAGACCTTCCCTAAAGACAAGCCAAATGTGCATTTTTCAAGGATATACTTCATGTTATACTTCTTTAGGGTGTTGAAAGTGCTCCTCAAGTGTGCTATATGATCAGAAGCCTGGACAGACTTAGTGATCATATCACCCACATACATTTTCATAATTTTTCCTATGTGTTCCTTAATTAGTATGTTTACCAGCCTTGGGTAAGTGGTCCCTACGTTCTTGAGGCCAAATGGCATCACCTTGTAACAAAACAACCCCTAATTGTAATGAAGGTGGTCTTCTCCTTATCAAGAACATGCATCTTGATCTGATTGTATCCGAAAAAATAATTTATAAAGCTAAGGAGAGTATGTCCCACAATAGTATTAACTAGTTAGTTTATCGTTGGCAAGGGAAAGCTATCCTCTGAACAAGCTTTATTTAAATTGGTGAAGTCCACACACATCCTTCATTTGCCATTCTTCTTCCTCATCATCATTACGTTCGTTATCCACTCGGGGTACCTTGCTTCCCTTATAAAACCGGTCCATAGCAGCTTATCCACCTTTTCCTTGATCGCAATGTACTTTTCTTGATCAAAGGCCATCCTTTTTTACCATAAGGGCTTAATGGTTGGATCCACATTAAGCTGGTGGGAGGAGATCTTGAGGTCGATTCTCGACATTTCCTTGTAAGTCCATGTAAAGACATCTGAATATTCCCTTAGGAGAGTCTTTACTTCTTCTTTCACTTTACCGAACATTCCAACCCTTGTACTGACTATCTTTGCCTTATCCTCATCCCATATAGAGACTATTTTCAGGGGCTCCTTTACTTCTTCTTTTTTCTCCTCCTCTGGTTCTTGTTGGTCCATGATTGATATTTGGTTACATTGTTTAGGGGACGTAGCATGGCATTTTCTTGCGGTCCATTTTGGTTACTCCAATGGATTGATTGGGAACTTCATAGGAAGATGGTACATTGATACCATCACCCCTATGTTAAACAAGAAAGGCCTTCCCATGATTACGTTATAGGTAATTGGACAGTCCACCATTGTCATCAGAATTGGCTCTTCTTCATTGTCATCGGAAGAGTGATCGCCCCTAGGGGCATAACCATCCCTCACTGTGAACCTATATAACGGGGTGCTAATTACCTTAAGAGTTGTGTATGCTAGCTCCAACTTTTCCAAAACATCTTTATACAGTAGGTCTGTGGAGCATCTTGTTTCTACTAGGATCCGTTCCATCTTTTTTCTTGCCATTTAAAGCGTGACAACCAGAGGGGTCATCTTGTGGGAGGTGTACTCGTTTCGCATCCTCATTATTAAAGGTAATAGTTGAGGGCTTTGTTGGGAATAACCCGTAGTTGGAATAACTTATCATAGCTTCCTTTGCAGTCCTTGGAAGGAGGTATCTCTTTGGCATAGTTCTTTCTTGCCCTGTGAGAGTACCCCATTTTGGTGATTCCTCTATTGATGGTATGTATGATCTATTCATGTTCTACTTTGACTTTTCCTTTGTCAATGGTCGGTGCTGAGGTTTCCAAACCTCTATTTTAGGCTTTTATGTTTCCTCATACCTTTAAAAGGAACTCTCCAATTTGATTCCTTAGGCTATAGCAGTTTGAAGTGTGATGTCCATAGTCTTCATGAAAGTAGCAATATTGGTGCTTATTTCTCTTGTTTTAGGATTCTTTTATTAGGCTTGGCTTCTGGAGTAGCTCCTTGTGTTTTATAATAGTGAGAATCTGCTCTCTTGTTGCATTCAAGGGAGTGTATTCCCTTGGGGGTGTAAGTCTCGACGGATCCCTTCTAAAGGGAGGCAATATGGACCATAGTTTGATAACTCTTGTTTCTTTTGATAGCTCTTCACCCAAGCCCTTTGGGCGACGTTTCTGGTCCTCTGTTTGTCTCTCCCTCCCCTTGTTCGTTCTCATTAGGGTGTGATCTTCCTGTTTCCTGCCTTTGCCCTTAGTCCTTGGAGATTCTATCATCTCCTGCTGCTTCTTGATGGAATACTTCTTATCGATTTTGACTTGTTTAAAGGCCCTTACATACATATCCTTGTTGGTCATGGGTTATTCTTCTCAAACAAGCTCCACAATCTTTTGATCGGTAGGTTCCTTCAGAAGTTGACTAGGGTATCTCAGGCACCAAAGACCCTCACTTGCATAACTTGGCCATAGTATTTTGTCATATAATCCTTTAAAGTCTCATTTTCTAGCTTCTTGATATGTTGTAGAGTGGATAAATCCTCTTGTGGATATTTGTGTATGGGTCGAATCCTAATATACCCAAAAGATTAATTAAAATCTAGCTTATTATTATCAATTTGGTCTATTCTAAGTTTTAGAGACATAGGGGACATATGAATAAATGTCCACTCGATGGATATTTTTAAATGATATAACAAAGATTAGGTGTGAAATGAGAAAAAACATAATAGAAGGTTGGTTGTAAAATTAGAAAGGGCAAGCAAAAACAAGTTAACAATTTGAAAAGAGACAAAATAGAGTGTTGGCCGAGAGAGGGAGAGAGAGAGAAAGTTAGTGCGTGAAAATTTTTAAGAGATAAAAGGACATGTGTTGGTTGGTTGATGATCATGAAATAGCAATAGTTAATTAGAAGTGTGTGTGTATATATACATATATATATTTATATATATAGGCAGTAAACAAAAATAGCTTAGACGATAGCAAACGTAGAACAAATGCAGCAACAGAAAAGAAAGATCGAAAACCAATGAGAGAGAAGATAATGAAAAAGAAGAAAAAGAGAGAGAGGAAAAATATGAGAAAATTCAGAATGTTAGAATAGAATTTTTTGGCATCTGACTTATCTAGATAAGTAAATGGGATTTAGAATCCAATAAATTAGTTAATTTTTTCACAAGTTCTAAATTGAATTTAATGTGATTTTAGGGTGGTTCTAAAATTTTAAGAAAACAGCTAGAAACTTGTATTACACCCAAACATGAGCATAGAAGTTCAGTGAGTGAAAAATTATTTTACATCAAATTAATTAACTATATTTATTTATATTTCAATTTTTTATTATTTATTATAAATAAATGATTTAATTAGTTAATTGATTTTATAGATTATTGATTATATCTTACGATTGAATTATATAATAAGCTTTTGAGTGATTATTGTCATATATATTTTTAAAGAAGTATTAAAAAAAAAAGAAGATTATATTTACCTCGAAATGAGAATTTATTAAGAATATGTGCATCGTATATGTTTTAGAAATTTCTATCAAAATTTTATGCTTTCAAATTAAGTTTATTATACGAAATATTCAGAATATTTTAAGTAATATTATTTTATGTTTTGAGAAAGAATATTTATTTATGTTTAAAAAAACAAAAAAAACATTTATTCGGATTATATGTATATTCAGAAAGAGAATTTTATAGATTTGGATGTGGAAAATCGTTTAAAACTTGAAAGAAGAGCAATGATGATTTCATAATACCAAGGTCCTTCATTTTAATAGTCGGGACTTGGACAACATATGTGTGAGTTATAGAATCGCCCAGCATATGTATGACAGATATTGAGAGAGTCATTTGAGTCACCCAACACGTGTATGTATTAAGTATCTCCAACATATATGATAAATTTCCATAGGTACTAGTGGATGTAGATTGAGATTTTATAATTATACAAAAATGATCCATACAAATATTCACAGTTTATTATGATATTAAATTATATGAGATGTGTTTTTAGTATTATTTTTAGATATGATTAAATATAGGTTATTGAAATTTTAATTTTATTACCGGTATTAAATTATTATTTTGGCTGGGTAGAGACTAAGGTATAAGTGTATAAGAGCTATAAATTCGTGGACAAGGGTCCAATGAAGGCTTAAAGTGTGATGGTCAAATCAAAGAAGCTTTTGTTGTCATTTGAAAGAAATTTCAAAGAGGTTGTTAAAGATTATACTGCAGATTATATTTTATAAAGTTATAAAGATGATTTATATAGAAGCTTACAACTTTATTTTGATATTAGATTTGAATTCAATTTTATTGTTTAGATATGAATATGTAGAAATTAATGAGAATTATTTATTCTTACTAGCAATATGGTATATTTTATTTATAAATATTTTTAGAGAAGTTATATCTATTTATTGGGCATTAGTGTTTACTCATTTATAAACCTCATTTTTTCAGTTATTTGTCTCAGGTTCGTGCAGATTATTACATATCCTTAGAAGGGTCATATGATGATGAACAGTTTGCAATTGTGTATATTATTTTTAGAACAAATTACAATTTAGCTATCCAGTTGAAAAATTATTACAAGCGGAGTAACTGTATAAACATTATTGCAATTTACCCCTCCCGTTAGCAAGTTTCTGTTATATTTAATCGTGAATAGTATCAAAACGACGAAAAGATGCAAATGCCCTTAATATGTGTGTTGACTCAGTTGACCAAATAGAAAAATGAAAAAACAAAAAATATATATTTTTTAATAAACCACTTTGGTTATCCCTAACATAAACCACCTATCATCTCAGTTCATTACCTTTCTCCGCCGCTATCATTACCTCGCCCCTCCTTTGTCTACCGTGCTCATCGGCTCTTCTCTCCTCTCTCCGCTGTCGCCCTTCTTTTCGTCGATGCTCCATTCCTTTTTTTTTTTTTCTCCTTGTCTCCCTTTCTTCTCGTCGCCGTTCTCTTCTCCTTCATCATCTGGGTTCATTGTCGAACCCAGATGAAGTGGATTCGTCGATGAGAACCCAGATGAACCTCCATCTGGGTTCATCGATTCGAACC
The DNA here is from genome assembly GCA_022984855.1 of Dimocarpus longan. NCBI lineage: Eukaryota > Viridiplantae > Streptophyta > Magnoliopsida > Sapindales > Sapindaceae > Dimocarpus > Dimocarpus longan. The sequence continues at coordinate 14,213,508 of CM041014.1, read as the reverse complement.
TAGATGAAGGTACATGTGGCTTCTCATCGATGAACCCAAATGAATCTCCATCTGGTTTCGTCGATTCGAACCTAGATGAACCTTCATCTGGGTACATCGGTGAATGTGAGGTTAATTTTTTTTTTCTAGTTTGATTGACGGTTTTAATTTCAGTTATGATGTTGGGTTTGATGGTTTTATGGGAGATTGATTATGTTAGGTTTGATCGATGATGGTTGACGATGTTTGAGGTCATTTGTTAGGTCTTCAGGAGTGGATTGATGATGTTGGGTGTTTGATTGATGATGTTGGGTGTTTGATTGATGATGGTTGATGATGTTTGAGACCATTTTTTTTTTATGTTTTTAGTCATCTGGAAACCAAAGTTAGGTTTCCATGTGATTAAAAACCTAGTCTGAAAACCCAGAATTTGAGAATAAAAGGAGAGAGAGACAAGAGGCAGGAAGAGAAAGAAAGGGAGAGAAGATGAAGAAAAGAGGATGTGGAAGAAGACTAATGATTTTGAACTGGAAGAAGATTGATGTGGAAGAAAATTGATGATTGATGATTTTGAACTAGAAGAAGATTGATGTTTGAGAAGATTGATTGTTGAATGTTTAATTTTTATTTATTTTTTTAATATATATTTTTAAATTGATCTTTAATTAAACTTTTATTTATTTAATTTATTTTAAAATTTTAAAATTAATTTTAAAAGAAATATAAAAATAATATCAAAAGATAATTTTACCTCCTTAATAGTTAATTGTAACTGGATACATTAACAGTTTGGGTGGGGGGCAGGGGGAGGTCGGAGGATTAATTGTAATAAAGATGAAAATATTGTTCTACTTGTAATTATGCTTCAACTAGGTAACTAAATTGTAATTTGTTCATTATTTTTAATTAATCAAATTAATTTCTTAAATATATTTCAATAATAGTTTTACAGATAAAATAAATTTTTAAGATATTTTATGAATATTTTATATATTCAATAAATGGGTCCAACACGTGAAATATAAATATTTCGATTTATTGAGATTAAATTTATAAAAGGACTGTGAAATTTACAACGATTTTTAGAAAAATCATAGTTTTCACAAAATTCTCCTCAACTTAAAATGGAATCATGATGGGTCTGATCAATTTAGCTCCTCGGAATTACGTGATAACTCATTATTAAGGTCTACGAAAGAGTTTATACTCTCCGTTGGGAGGCATTTGAACTAGTATCCTGTGGGTCTTTCTAAAGTAATGAGAAAGATCCGGCCCATGGCATCGTTGGCCAGCCTTTAGATAAACATTTGCTCCCTGAAATTTTTTACATGCACCATAGGATCCGTTTGTCCTTTGTAGCGTTCTAACTGTGGCTTCTTGGATCTTCTTGGCAAGTTTGCCATTCTAATGCGTTTTGCCAAGGGCTGGTTTGTTCACTTTATTCTTGCTCTGTCCCAACTTAGCCATTTTTCTCCTTAATTCCTGGAGCCCCTTTCTAAGTGTGCTGCTCGCAATTGTTTCCAGGCTTTAGTCAAGCGAAGGGGCTCATCGAGAAGTCACCGGGCAATGTCTGCCACTTCACGTGGGCCTTCTTGACTTTCCACTGGTTATTGCTTCCCTGCTCTATCGTTTCCAGCAATGCTTGAGCCAATGGCCTCTACTAGAATTGCTCTTTTGGATGATTGACCATCTCGTGCTCACAACGATCTCCTTCTTGGGCGTATTGTGCGCTGGCTTGTCTCCCTTACTTTCGGATGGAAGGTGGTCATACTGGAATCGCAAGCGTCTCGGAGCACTGTCTTGCAAGCCCTTGGTCTGAGCTTCTACTATTTGGTGAATAGCGTCTAGCATCCGATTTACCTTGTCATGCAACTACAACTGTCCCCCCTTCCTGCTTTTTATCTATTAGGTGACTGTCCCCTGTTCCAGCTCAGCTACCCTTACACGCTCTTGGATAGTCTCATCCATATTATTTCCCCTTGTTGCCTTCGTGTCTTGGCACTGGTGGTCTTAGCCCCTTCTCTTAGGATCTCCTGTCCAAGCATTGCTATGTCTTGCTCCACTGCTAGCTCTAGGCCTTCTAAGCTAGGTCCGCTTGATCTGCCATCTTCCTTTTCTCTTTGCTTAGCTCACGCTTTCTTTTCGTTGGTCATGGTGTTTTCGTATCGCTACCCACTAACAGTGCCAACTATTGATGCCAAAATTAATCACATAAATTATACCGACAATAGATACAAGAAATTACTAAGGGAATTTAATCTAAAGAACTAGAAAATTCAATTTGGATCCCCTTAGATGCATGGATCCCTTTTGGAAAGGGGGCTCTTCCCTCAACCTAAAGGGAAGAAAAACGATGAGAATAAATCCAGGTTACTCTAAATAACAAGATCTAAGGACATCCGATGCTTGTGAGGGATTCTTTCAGGGAAATTCCCTTACACACTATAGTATGTTCAAATTCGAGAGACTCACTTACCTTCCCCTGATCAATGAATACTTTTATACGCTCCTTCCTATCTCCTAAGATTTCTCTGTCCATTTGCCAATGGTTAACTTTCCTTTTACGTCCCATTCACTTACACGCTCGCATCCTATTGTCTAGTCCTCGCTTCTCTCGTTGCTTGCTCTTTTTCCTAGTCTCATGCTCTTTGTCCAACTGATTTAGACGCAAAAAAACATATTCCTCTTCTTGTTCATCCTTCTGGTCATAGCGCTAACCTTCTATTTTTTATTTTCGCATCTTGGCGTGTAGTACCTCTGTGGCGTGTCAACCTTAGGCCTGGCACTTGGGTTTGACTTCTCTGCTCTTCTGACAAGGTGAGGGGATCTGCTGACGTAGGGAATCCGTTTTGAACCTTCAAAACAGATTTCCATTTGACTTCTCTTCCCACCTCTTAATAGGGGTAGCCTCGCTCTTTCCACATCCTCTTTGTTCGGCAGTTGAACTTGAGTTGTGACTTTTCATTGGGCTTGCCTTAGGGGTCTAATTTGGTCTCTACTGAATCAAACTTATTCCCAATCAATTCGATTTTGATTTTAATGGGATGTTTGGGAACTAATTTTCCCTTAACACTATCCAATTAAAAAATATATATATTAATGATCCAAATATTATAACTTACAAAATGCAATAAAAGTAGTTAATAAAAAATTCACAATCAATCTACGACCCTTTTTACTCCGTAAAAATATTCAATAAAGAATTTTATTTTGAAAAAAAAGGCACTAGAATAAAAAAATCTAGATTCAAAACCACATTACTTTCTTTTTTTCAATCCAAAATTTTCCATGATCAAGGATGCAACTTCATCAAAATTCAAATCAAATCAATGGTGCCTGATAGTTTGATTGCTTGCAATTGTTCTAATTTTCTTAGAAACCACATAAACCATAACGATCTTGACTTCACTTTCATTCGGTAGTTAAAATTTTCTCTTTCTTACTTTCAAATTCACATCCCCAGAAAAAAATTGCATCAACGCTTCCAAACTTCAAATATCTAAAACTTTTTTTCTTCTTTTTCATTTTCTTCCACCTTCTTAGAAACCAAATATAGACATAATATATTTAAATATATATATATAAAAAAAAAAAAGAATTGTAAGTGTGAAAAAATGAAAGGGACATGCTAATAAAACACATCATAGATCTCCAAAGCAGAGAATACACTTTTATATTTTCTGGTCAACCAAACAAACAAAAAAGACCTACCAAGAATGAGTACGGCATCAGGAAGAGCACCTAGCAGGGGAAGAAAAAGGCCACCAACGACACCAGGCCCAAGAATCTCAAGCAAAAGCCCACTGCCACCCGACAAATAAGTAGCAGACATGAACATGAGATATCCACAAACGATTATCAAAAACGGGTGCAAGGCAAGAAGCCATAGGTCCGGTCGCAAGTGGACTCAGCACCGGAGAAGCGGTTGAGGGTGAGGTTGTGGGACCCCTCTCAGGGCATGGCGCTAATCTACCGACCTCAGCTAACCCCATTGATTAGGTACGGTCTTCGAGCTAAGGGGTTTTGCTATGCCTCCCACATCACTTGAACCCATAACCTAACCCTTGCAGTTAAATGGATTCTTAGAGTAAGGTGTGTACCAATTGAGATTGTGAGGTGCGAGATTTACCTATACTGGGCCTTGGCCCAAGTTTTCCCGCGAGCCCACTGAGGTACTGTGGATAGGAGTTTTAGTGGTGGGGTGGACCCCATCGGATATGAGATCGGAGGGTGGTGTGGAATCAGGAAGGGATCGGGAATGGACGGCGATGATGCTGATGATGGTTATGATGGAGAGGAGAGACAAAGAGAGAAGGAGCTTGTTGGCCATTTTTGGTGGTGTGAGTTGCGTTAGGACATGTCATAGTATATGTGTGTTCTGAGTCTTCTAACACAAAGTCCACGACCCTGTGCCGGACGCGGAGACTTTACATTCTAATTCGTCTTTTTTTATTCACTCAAACCTAACTAAAAGACTGTTGAGAAGAATGTACAGCTTACACGAGCAGAACATAACAAACTAACTTGTCCAAGTTAAGGTTGATCAATATCTGATGCATAAGTTCGTAATGATCAAGTGGGAACAGCATGGCAGCCTTGATGCTTCAGCTTTATCAGATTCTGTTCTAGCATTGGCTGGAAAGTCAGTTGAGAGGTTCCAGCTCAGCTAATGTTTAACCAATCAGAATCAAGTCTAGAGGTCACACTTTCCTCGTGTGACAAGATTCAGTGTAAATGTAAATATATATACAGAAAACAAAGAAGGAGCATGATTTATTGGGACCAGAAGAGCCAAGTGACGAGACTGCAGAAGGCGTTGATAACCCCAGGTGGACCTCCTTTAAAGCAGTAATGATACTATTGGTTGGAACCATTATTGCAGCTGCATTTGCTGATCCTCTTGTAGATGCTATTGATAACTTCTCAGATGCAACAAGCATCCCCTCGTTCTTCATCTCATTCATTCCTCTTTCCTTGGCAACCAACTCAAGTAAAGCAGTGTCAACAATTATCTTTGGCAGCTGTAAGAAGAAAAAAACCGCATCATTAACATTTTCTGATGTTTGTTTCTCTTTACTCCCTCTCTTTCCGTGAAGTTAATAATTGATAACATAAAAGCAGTGGTGCTTAAAGCAATTGCAAGTGCTCTTGGTGATTGCATTTGCTTGCCAAGAAGCTAAATTTTTGCTTGAGACTTCATCAATGTGTCCAGATAAGAGCGTTGCTATCGATCTTTAGAATTTACAAATTGCTATAGAGTTTGTTATATTTTATGATTTTATCTTAATTAGCATATATGATGTCTTATATGCAACTATATGGGGCTGTAACAATGAATAATGTCATCTACCTATCAGAAGTTTTAGCTCTTGTGTACGTTAGAGGATTGACATAAGACTTCTCATCCGAAATGCTCGTAATTCTAATTGTCTGCATGGTGATGGGTGGCTTTGCCAGTTTCCAAACCACCTTCCCTATTTGGACGTGTTCGGTGGCGTACATCCTTTATCCATTCTCCTTGGCCTTGGTTTACGTTCTTGATTATGTTTTTAGTTGGTCATAGACTGTGAAAAGTTGATGTATGCTGGTTTTGTTTTATTTTATATCTATATGAGATGCTTCTTGTTTTATTTGCATGATTAATTGAGGGAACCTTAGGAACTTATTTAGTTGGATTGTGAATTTTTGTTTCCTATTTTATTTTCACGATTGATTGAGAGTGTTTCAAAGTATGAGCAAAGGCACCGCATTAGCGCCTCAACCCTTAAGGTGTTTTAGTACGCGCCTTAGGGCAAACCAAGTCGATCGAGACAGCTGCCTCAAACGCAAATCGGGTCAACTCGACCATGTCAATCCTGAAGCAACTCGAGTTTGAAAATTTTTTTAAAAAAAAGGTTATTTAAATATATATATATAAGCATCGGTCGACCCTCTCTCCATCATTCTTCAAAAATTCCGCTTTCTATCTCTCAAACCAGCAACCCAAGCTCTCTCTCAACTGAACAACAACCGCAGGTCTCTCTCTTGGCTGACGAGCAACCTAAGCTCTGTTTCCGTCGACCAACAAACAAAGCTCTCTCTCTCAACCGATCGGCAACCTAAGCTCTTCAAATACTCTTATTTCTCTCTTTAAAAATCAATTTCTCTCTAAGCAGTCTCTTCAACGAGCAAATGAAGCTCTCTCTCTTATTTCTCTCTTTAAAAATCACTCTCTCTAAGCAGCCTCTTCAACGAGCAAACAAAGCTCTCTCTCTAAAAACTCTTATTTCTCTCTCTTCAAACTAACAATCCAAACTCTCTATCAGCTAACTAGTAACCCAAGGTCTCTAAACACTTTTTTAATACAGAACTGATACAGACATGAAGAAGACGTAGAATCTGCTTGTGCCATTACTTTGTTTCGAAATAAAGAAAAAAACCAAATGGAGGAAAACAAAGGAAGAGAGAGGGAGAGATTGTTGAAGTGTTGGTTGAACAAAAAGAAAGGTGTGGGGTATTTAAAGAGAATAAAAATTTTCAAAAACATTAACATTGAGTTTGGCGTTTGAGTACTAAAGGAAGTAGTGCATTGTACTAATGTTTTGTAATTAAATAATGGAGTCATGTGATACATAAATTAATCAATATTGACTTTAAGTTGATCAAATCTAAATAGTTTATGTTTATGTTATCAGGGCTTTGCTCTTATGTGTATTGAAAATGACCATCATAAGCCTATTCCAAAACCCATCTCAAAAATTGACAATTTGACTAAATATGATTATGATGTTAACTCAATCAGTCATGAAAATAAATCAGGAAGCAAAAATTGACAATCTGACTAAATATGTTCCTATAAAACAGGAAACATCTCATACAAGCACAAAATAAAATAAAACCAGCATACATCAAATTTTCACAACTTATGACCAACCGAAAACATAATTTAGAACATAAACTAGGGCCAAGGAGAACGGATAAAGGATATAGGCCACCCAACATGTCCAAAGAGGGAAGGTGGTTCTGAAACTGGCAAAGCCACCCATCACTATGCAGACTAATAAAATTACAAGCACTTCGGATGAGAAGTCCCACGTCAATCCTCTAAGGTACACAAGAGCTAAAAATACTGATAGGCAGAGGACATTGTTCATTGTTACAGCCCCATATAGCTGCATACAAGACATCATATAATAAGAGAATTGAGATAAAATAATAAAATATAACAAGCTCTACAACAGTTAGTAAATTCTAAACATCGATTGCAATGATCTTATCTGGACACATTGACGAATTCTCAAGCAAAAATTTAGCTTCTTGGCAAGCAAATGCAATCAACAAGAGCACTTGCAGTTGCCTTAGGCATCATTGCTTTTATGTGATCAATTATTAACTTTATAGTTTATAATTGTTAATGATATGGAAAGAGAGGGAGGAATGAGAAACAAACCGCAGAAAATGTTAATGATGTAGTTCTGTTCTTCTTGCGGCTGGCAAAGATAATTGCTGACACTGCTTCACTTGAGGTTGCCAAAGGAAGAACAATGAAGGAGATAAAGAACGAAGGGATGTTTGTTGCATCTGAGAAGTTATCAACAACATCTACAAGAGGATCAGCAAATACAGCAGCAACGATGGTTCCAACCAACAGCATCATTACTGCTTTAAAGGAGGTCCACTTGGGGTTATCAACGCCCACTGCAGCCTCGTCGCTTGGCTCTTCTGGTCCCAATAAATCATGCTCCTTCTTTGTTTTCTGTACATAATTTGCAATATGTCAGTCTCGATAGTACTGAAAGGCTTTACATTTTGAAGGGAGTCAACTTACGTTGTGATAATTGTTTAGCAACTTCATTGTTTGAGGACCTGCATCACCAGCAGAAGCAGCTCCATCTCTCCTCGCTACATCAAGCCATTCTAGGATACCATTAACAAAGTCATCGAAACTTACAAAAGAATCATTAGAGGTATCAAAATCTTGCAGCACTTTGTTCACAGCATCATCATGCTTCAAGTCTATTTCATCAAACCGAATTCCTACGATCAATGCCTTTAATTCACCAGCAGAAAGGCGATTGTCTTTATTTTCATCAATTGCTTCGAATAATCTGTTACAACACAACAATTATAAGCATTTGGCGAGTGGCAGGACGTATAAAGAGAACAAACTAAGATTTGTTTATAAGGTCGGAAGAGGGAATATTAAGGGGCAAAGTTTCATAAAGAACAAAAACTGACTTTCGTATTACTTCAATGTTAGGTTCTCCTCCATCATTAAGCAGCCTTCCCAAGGAACGCTCCCTTAGATGTTTCAAAATTCCCGAAATTACATGCTTGTGCTTTGCATATGCAAGTCGTCTTTTTTGAATCCAAGGTTGAAAGACCTGCAAAATTGTATGAAAGGAAAGTCAAGCATCGATATGTAGACAAAATTTTCACAACTGAAAACAGTAAAGCAGATGACGAAAACGAAAGAAAAGGACAATCTTATTGGTAGAATATCTAAAAGTACCAACCAAACAAAGTTCCATTTGATAGTCTAAAAATTGATATATCAAAACAAAAAATTTATTAAAATGCATGAAACTGCATTTGTTGGTAGAACAATGTATATTACCTGATAAGCGCAATAAGCAACCAACATTGAGACGGATACAATGAGTGCAATTAAGACAGCCAAGTGTCTTCCTGAGTTTGAATTGAGAAGTTGTGGCAGCTGAACAACAATAAATGGGATGACAGATATAGCCATTATCCTTGCGGCATAACAAGTCCAAATATCAGAACTAACGCCAGAACCTACAATTTTTCAGATCAGAAATCATCTCAACCAATTGAATTTGACATTCCCACATCAATTTATCAATTTAAAGTAAAGCAGGTATGATTTTGAGCACATCACCTCTCCACCCCTATGCCCCTCTCTTATCCTACATCAACTCTCTGAAGCTATCTATAGCAATCTCGATCGTTCTAGCTTACATTTCAGATTTTTCAAAAGTAGTCGTCAGAGTAATATTCTCTATCTCTCTAGTAAAAACTAGTAAGGCTTTTTCAGTTCCAATGTTCACTTTTGAATTCAATAGGCATTTTTAACCATAAATGTCTACAAGCTGCTTCCAACCCCTCATACACATGCAAACAAAAATTTCACTACAAAGCCTTGGTTACATTCAAATCTCCTTTACTTGTGGCTCCCTCAACTCTACTATACAGATAGTTTTTGACTTATCTGCTTGTTTTGATGTAAATGGTTTCAAAAACTTTAGCTTAAAAACGAAACAAGTCCAGATTTTAAGATTTTAGTGTTCATGAATAAGGAAGATATTGTAAAGGAAAGCCGACAATATCAACAACATCAAAATTCCTACAACCAGCAACTTCAGAGCAACTCTGCTTATAAAAGTTCCTCTGCATCAAAGGACGATGGACTCCAAGAATGATCAGTGGATAGCTACAGCTAATGGTCAATTGGTGAGCTGGCAGGATGTTACTTTTGGAGGGAAAAATTGTTGACAGCTGGACAAGTGGCAAGATAATTAGGCGGGAAATTGTTGCCAAATGGACAGGTAGCAAGATAATTAGTGGGAAATTGTTTGATTGGTTGAGTTAGTTTTGATCTGTACTAGTTGTAACATAAATAGCATTTTCTTCTCTAATTGTAATCAATCTTTACTTTTAATAAAGAAAAATTAGAAAGTTCTTCAATAACAGTCATTTCAATCTTCATGTCATAAACTCTTCTCAATTTTTCATAGTATCAGAGCTGGTGACAAACGTCCATGGCTTTTGATTCAACCACTGCAACTTCTTCTCCACATCGATCATTTCATGAAAATGATCCACCACACGCTGATTCTTCTGCTCATTATTACACATAATGGACTTTCCAGCCTTTGCAAAGTCTTTAAACTTCAATCCCATCAAGCTTGACAAAAGCAACTACATTTACCACACAACACAGATTCTTCCAGTGGTTCGAGCTCTTGATCTAGGGCACTTGATCTTGAATCAAAACACAGCTCCACAAAAGTATGTTGAAGGTTATAGTACCAACAAAAAAGGAGAGAGAATTATAGAGATCCAAATCAATCAAAAATATGTCAACTGGAAGAAGACTGATCAATTGCTCATGAGCTAGTTGTTGTCCACTATGAAAGAGTCTCTCATCAGGCAGGTAACACATTACAAAACGTCCTTTAAAGTTTGGAACAGGCTTGCTAAACTTTTCAATATGCAATCTTTAGCAAAAGTAATGCAAGTTAGGCAGCAACTTCAGACCTTGAAAAAGAGACCAGATTCCATAGGAGACTTTGCCTTGAAAATCAAGAATATAGGTAATGCTCTAATGGCAGCTGGTGAGGAACTAAAAGAAAGAGATTTAATTTTGTGCATACTAAACGAGATAGGTCATGAGTATGACTCTGTAGTCACTTTAATCATGTCACAACAAAATATAATGTCACTTAAAGATGCACAATATTTTCTGTTCTTGCATGAGCAAAGAATAGAGCATCTTAACTCTATTGGTCATATGTCTGTACAATTTGCTACTAATAATCAACAAGGAGGTTTTAATGGAAGAACAAGAAGTGGAAACAATTCAATAGTTAAGGCGGCTTCAAAGGAAGAGGAAGAGATGGCAGGTCTAGCAGAAAAGGAAGCAAAATTTATTGTCAAATTTGCACAAAGCCTAGTCATGGTGCTTGACAGTGCTTTAAGTGATACACCTAAAATCAAGCTCATTTTGGGCAACAACAATCCAACAATTATCTTTCAATTAATAATGATCTTATAACTGTCAATCAACAACAATTTGTTCAAGGGACTAACAATCATTTCGGTAGTGTCAATTTTGATCAACTTAGTATAGGCTTACGAGCTCAATCTTCACGAAGTGACAATGAACAAGTGGCAGCAAACTACCTCCAGAACACAGCCTATTTTGCAACACCAGAAACAATCTCAGACCCTGCGCGGTACTTGGATTCTAGTGCAACAAATCACATCACATCAAATTGAAGCAATCTTTCTTTGCATTCAAAGTACTAAGGTTATGACAAACTTCTTGTTGGCAATGGACAACAACTAGATATTGCTCGTATTGGTACTTTAAAAATTAAAACATATAGCATTCCATGTCAATTCTTAATACTCAAGTATGATTTACATGTTCCTTCAATTCCCAAGAATCTGTTACGAGTTTCTAAACTTACAAGTGATTACAACATTTATGTTGAGTTTTCAACTAATAAATGTGTTATTAAGGACTTGAAAACAAGAAAAATATTACTTCAAGGAGTTCTTAGAGGAGGACTTTATGAAGTAAAGATTGAAGATAGAGTTCAAAATGATTGCTTTCTTGCAAAGAATAGTTTTTCCAAACCAATTTATGATGTTGCAGTAGCTGCTAAGAACAATTCGACAATTTGGCATGTAAAGCTAGGTCATCCAGCTCCTTTGATTCTTAAAAAGGTTTTAGATAGGATTCATTTCTCTTGTAATGTTCATGCTTTGGAGTTTCGTGGATCTTGTAAATTTGGCAAACTTCATAAGCTACCTTTTTCTAGGCTTGAAATACAAGCAAAAACTCCTTTAGATTTGATATACAGTGATGTTTGGGGTCCAACTCCAATGATATCCACTACTGGTTTCAGATATTATATCTCTTTTGTTAATGCTTAGTCTCAGTTTACATGGTTATTTCCCATTAAATTGAAGTTTGATGCTTTCCAAGTATTTCTATCATTTCAAAAGTATGTTGAAAAGCAATTTGATAGAGCTATCAAAAGTTTTCGAAGTGATATAGGTGAAGAATACCAACCTATTATCAAACATTTACAAGCAAATGATGCTCGTATTAGACTTTCGTACTCTCATACTCATCAGTAAAATGGGTTACCTGAAAGAAAGCATAGGAGTGTAGTCAAAGTTGAACTGACTTTATTGACTCATGCTTATATGCCTTTCAAGTTTTTGGCAAATGCTTTTTAAACTGCAATGTTTGTTATCAATAATCTACCATCTACTGTTCTCGAATTCAGAACACCATATGAACTGTTGTTTGAAAAGAAATCAAATTATCAGTTCTTCAAGACATTTGGTTGTTCTTGCTACTCATATCTTAGAGACTATAATAGGCACAAGTTGGATTTTCATACAGGTAAGTCTCTGTTTCTTGGGCAAAACACAATGCACAAAGTTTATAGGTGCTTGCATTCCTCTAGTAAAGTCCTTTTCTCAAGAAATGTTGTTTTTAATGAGTTGAAATTTCCATATAAAGAGATGTTTCATATAGCTACAAAGGTCAAGTTCAATCCAATTAGTTCTCATCTACGTACCTTTAGTGATCTTGCTTTTGGTTCACTCTCAAAGATAGGCAGAACTACTGCTACTTCTCATTCAAGTCTCAATAGAGATGTTCCTTATTCTGCCATGTCTAATAGTCCCCTCAGAGATTCTACCACAGCCAAACAACTCTCTACACAAAGTGATTCTTATCATTCTCTTAAAGAATCTTTGTCACCCTTAATAAACACCCAACAACATATTGATTCTCTAACTCTCTAGGTTTCAGTTCCAACATCTGTGATACAACATCCGCTAACATAGTCAGTTCGCTCTGTGGTTACAAAATCTAAAAATGGAATTTTTAAGCCCAAGGTGTATCAAACTACACTCACTTCAGAACCCAAGAATATCAAAGAAGCTTTCATAGATCCTACACATGGGTTCAAGCAATGGAAGAGGAGTTTAATGCACTACAAAGGAACAACACTTGGAGCTTGGTTTTATTTTCTGAATCTATGAGCTTGGTTGGCTGCAAATGGATTTTCAGAGTCAAATACAAGTCGGATGGATCAATATTAAAGCACAAGGTAAGGCTAGTGGCTAAGGGCTTTCATCAAACTATAAGTATAGATTACTATGATACCTATAGTCCTGTTGTCAAGGTTGCTACAATAAGAGTTATATTCACACTAGCTATCTTCTATGATTGGCCTGTTCGACAAGTAGATGTGAATAACGCTTTTCTTAACGGTAAGTTACAAGAGGTTGTCTATATGGAACAACCTAAAGGGTTCATTAACTCAGTTTCTCCTCATCATGTTTGCAAACTACACAAGGCATTCTATGGCCTCAAACAAGCTCTAAGAGCTTGGTTCCAAAAGCTTAAAACAGCTTTGATGTTCTGGGGTTTCACAAACTCAACTTCAGTTATGTCTTTGTTCATTAAGCATTATCAAAATTTTGTCATTTACATCCTCATCTATATTGATGACATGTTGATCACAGGCAGCAACAAAGCTTACATTTCTCTCAAGTTATCACTTAGCTCAACCATGAGTTTGCTTTAAAGGATTTAGGAGCTGCTAACTACTTTCTTGGCACTAAAGCATTTAAAGACTCTTCTGGTCTGTATCTCTCTCAGTTCAAATACATCTTTGATCTTCTTAAGAAAACCAACATGTTTGACAACAAACCTACAGACACACCAGTCTCATCAAGTGCTAAACTCTCTCCATGAAGGAGATGCATTTTCTTATGTTACTCTATATAGATACACCATAGGAGCTCTACAATATTTGAAAAATACAAGAACTGATATTACCTTTATATTTAATAGCCTTAGTGAGTTCTTGATAGCTCCTAAACACATTCATTGGCAGGCAACAAAATGGGTTCAAAGATATTTCAAAGACACTGCTCATGTTAGTATTTCCTTAAGACCTTCTTTGTCTTTAAAATTTGAAGCATATAGCAATGCCAATTAGGTAAGTAACATTGATGATCGAAGAAGTACAAATGGCTTCTATGTGTACTTGGGTGGCAATCTCATCTCTTGGAGCTTAAAGAAACAATCAGTGGTAGCTAAATCTAGTACAAAGGCAGAATACAGGTCCATGGCTCAGGTTACTACTGATACCATGTGGCTACAATCCTTGTTTTACGAATTGAATGTTTCTGTTCTAAGTATTACAGTGCTTTGGTGTGACAATATAAGAGCTAACTCCTTAGCCAATAGTCCAATCTTTCATGCCAAGACTAAACATATTGAAATTGACATTCATTTTATAAGGGAAAATGTGCGTTCTGGTCTAATTGAACCAAGATATATTCCCACTGAGCTACAAGTTGCTGACATTTTAACTAAGAGTCTTTCCAAGGATTGTTTCCAATATTTTTGTACCAAGTTGAACTTGGTCTTTTCACCACAATTCAGTCTGTAGGGGGATGTGAAGGAAAGCCAATAATATTAGCAACATCAAAATTCCTACAACTTGCAAATTCAGAGCAACTCTGCTTATAAAAGTTCATCTACTTACAGTCACAACTCTCCTGGTGGTGATCAACACCACATGATCATGATCAAAGGACAATGGACTCTAGGAATGATCAGTGGATAGTTATAGCTGATGGTCAGGGCTAGCTGGATGTTACTTTTGAAGGGAAAAACTATTGACAGCTAGATAGGTGACAAGATAATTAGACGAAAAATTGTTGCCAAATGGATAGGTGGCAAAATAATTAGGCGAGAAATCGTTTAATTAGTTGAGTTAGTTTTGATCTGTACTAGTTGTAATATACATAACATTGTCTTCTCTAATTGTAAGTAATCTTCACTTTCAATAAAGAAAAACTAGAAAATTCTTCAATGGCAGTCCTTTCAATCTTCATGTTATAAGCTCTTCTCAATTTTTCAACTACACCAAAATGCCATACAAAAGAATGCCTTACCAAATCCGAAGTTAATTATGGCTACATCATACTTAAATACCACATACTGCATAATAAAAATTACACTGCAATATTCCATCAAAGAGAGTAGTATATGAATATACCAGTTAAGTGAAACCCTTTTGTATCACGTTTATCAATTGCAACCGAATCGTGCAAATCACACTTGCCAACAACAACACAGGATCCCCATATTACGGTAAGGAGCAACACAGTTGACCCAGCTAGCAATCCCATTCCAACTGAGACCTGATCTTGAGCAACATCTTTAGTTCCAGAAAGTCCAGATACTGTAAAAATATTCATTTCGAATATTTAATTAGAGACAATCTATATAATCATTATGAATTATTCATTAACTGCATAAAAGTCCTACAAAAATAAAATCAAAATTGGTGTGAAGACACAGTTGCTTAAAGCACACAAACATAACCACACCCACCCAAAAAAAAGCAAAAAAAAAAAAAAAAAGTGGTAGATAGCTTGTAAAACTTCTCATGGTACTGAATCCAAACAAATTCATATTGAAATGAAATAATAAAAATTAATTTTCAACTTAGACATGGTTTTAAACTACAAAATTCAATTTTCTATCCGTTGATGCCAAAATTAGTCACACCAATTACACCAACAATAGATATAAGGAATTCCAAAGAGAATTTAGTTAAAAAAAAAAACTAGGAAATCTAATCAGGATTCCCTTAGATGCCTAGATTCCTTTAGGAAAGGGGACTCCTCACTTTGGGTGGTCTATCATTTCCCTTAGCTACTTGCAAAACATAAAAAGAGAGGTCAAAGATTGTCGATATTACATCGGTGAAATCCATCCAGTAGGTCCAAATTGACCCTTGTCTTCATTTTATTCTCATTAATATATTGTACCTGAAGGGCTGGGTAAAGCAGCTCAATTGCTCCACTTCCTCTACTCCGAATGCCAAGGCATAAAGGGTTCCTTAGTGGAAGTTCTCTTTATGGTGTAGTATGCCCAAAGAATGCTTGGGAGCTCATCAACCCAAGCCCATTTTTTCTTATCAAGCTTTCTTTTGATAATCCCCTTGATATTTTGTTTACTGTCTTGACCTGCCCGTTAAATTGTGGGTGGTTAACTGAGGAAAACCAATTCTCTATGCCGTATCTTAGGCAAAATTTTGAAATGGCTGTTGCTAAAGGCATATGATTACCTGGGGGATCTCAAAGCGGCATATGATGGCTTTCCACACGAAACTAGTTGTCTTCGCCTTGGTGATTGTTGCTAAGGGCTCAACTTTGGCCTACTTGGTGAAGTAATCTACTACTACGATAACATACTTGATTCCTCATTTCCCCTTAAGCATTCGTCCAATTAGTTCTATGCCCCATTGGACTAAGGGCCAAAGGGAAGTCAAGACATTGAGTTTCTTGGGTGGTTGATTTAGGACATTTGAAAACCTTTGACAAGTGTCACAAGCCTTAACTAGGTCAACTACCTCTTGGTGCATGGTTGGCCAATGGTATCCTTGATGCAATGCCCTGTGGGCTATTAAACGAGCCCCAGAATGTCTTCCATAATCTCTGTAGTGAAGCTCCTGCATGACTTGTTTTGCCTTTTTAGGGAGATACCGAAAAAGTGGTAGGGAGAATCCTCTTCGATACAAGGTACCTTCTAATAAGCAGAACCTGTTGGCCCTTCGCCTGAACAATTTGGCCTCTCCTACCCTTTCGGATATATCTCTATTGGCTAGGTATTGGAGGATCGAGTCCATCCAGTAGGTACATTAAGCGATACATTGGACCTTAACATTCTCCTTGGTTTTTGGGAAAGGGATCACTTTGAGTTGTATCTCCTTAGGGAGTAACCCACAGGGATTGGAAGCTAGCTTGGCTATTACATCTGTTTTGTGGTTTTCCTCCCTTAGGATCTGCTCGATCTTAAACTCCTATTCAATCTGCTTCTTGGCCTTGCTAAGGTATATTGTCATGTTGTATTATCTGGCCTAATAAGACACTTAGATTTGGTTTACAATCAACTAGAAGTCATTTTTTACATATAGGTAGTTTGCCCTTATGATGAGTGCGATCTTTACTCTAGCGATCAGTGACTTATACTCAGTTTCATTATTGGTTGCCTTGAATTCAAATCTTAATGCCAAATTGGTTTTGTTACCTTCAAGGTCTATGAGTACAAGCCTTGCTTCATTTTCTCAGATACTTGAGGATCCATTAACGAAGATCTTCTATGCCTTGGCTCCTTCTAGGATTCCTTCACCTATCATTGTCTTCCCCTTAAAGGGTTTTTTTTTCTTCCTATAGAGTCAACTATTACGAAGTTAGCTATTATGTAGTCACCACTTGGATCTGGTTTATAATCAACTCAGAGTGTGACAACCAAGGTAAAATCTATTATGAAGTCAACTAACACTGATTCCTTCACCGCACGTCGTGGGTGATATGCTATGTCAAACTGATTTAGCTCTAAATGACCACTTTACCATTCTTCCTGAAATGTCTAGCTTCTGGAGATGGCCCAAGGGGCTGATCGGTGATCACCGCTATCCTGTGAGCCAATAAGCACTGCCTTAGCTTTCATGTTGTGCTCACAAAGGCTAGGGCCAGCTGCTCCGACATAGGGTATCTCTTTTCCACATCCATTAACCCCCTGCTAGCGTAGTAAATAGGTCGTTGTATCCCTTCATTGTCTTTTCACACCAAGGTGAAGCTGGCTACTATCTTTGAGCCTATATGGTAGATCTGCAGCTCTTCTCCTTCCTCTGGCTTTGACAATAAGGGTGTACTTCTAAGTAGGTCTTTAATCTGCTGAAGGATTTTTCACATTCCTCAATCCATCCCTTCCCATTTTCCTTTCTCCACAACCTTAAAAAAAAGTGGCAACGGTTAGTTGCTCCTACAATAAAACAATTCAAGGTTGCCACACTTTATGCTAGTTGCTAGAAGTCTTTTACTCCATTTAGGGACTCCATGTCAAGTGTCGTCTGAAATTCCTCTAGATTAGCCTCGATTTCCCTTTGGTGGACAACATAACCCAAGAATTTCCCGAGGACACCCTAAAATGGAGTCCTTAAAATGGAGTGCCTATTTGGACTAGTTATCATGTCATTCACATATATTTCCATAGTTTTTCCTATCTGTTCTTTGAATAGCATATTTACCAACTTTAGATAAATGGCCATTGCGTTCTTAAGGCCAAAGGGTATCAACCTTCAATAGAACACCCCTTATATCGTAATGAAGGTGGTCTTCTCCTCGTTAGGTGCAAGTATCTTGATTTGGTTGTATCAAGAAAAAAACATCCACGAAGCTGAAGAGGGTGTGTCCCATAATAAAGTCAACTAGTTGGTTTATCCTTGGCAAAAAGAAGTTGTTTATATTGGTGAAGTCTACACACATCATTTATTTGTCATTCTTCTTCCTCACCATCACCACGTTCGCTATACACTCAGGGTACCTTTCTTTCCATATAAAACTGATCCTTAGCAGTTTATCCACCTCTTCCTCGATCATGTTGTACCTGTTTTGATTAAAGGCCCTCATTTTCTGCCACACGGGCTTGACAGCTAAATCCATATTGAGCCAATGGGATGAGATCTTGGGGTCAATTCCCGACATTTCCTCGTGAACCCTTAGGAGAGTCTTTAATTCCTCTTTTACTTTGTTGGGCATCCCAACCCCTATCCTTATTGTCTTTACCTCGTCCTTATCCTGTATTGAGATTGTTTCTGAGGGCTCTTCTAATTCTCCTTTTTTCTCCTCCTCTGGTTCTTGCGAGTATATGATTGATATATGGTTGCATTGCTTAAGGGATACAGTGTAGCATCTTCTTACAATCCACCGGTCCCTTTTGGTTGCTTTTACGAATTAATTGAATGGAACTTCATACAAAGGTAGTACATTGATACCATCGCTTATGTGTTAAATGAGAATGACCTTTCCATGACTGCATTATAGGTCCTTGGGCAATCCACCACTATTAACTCTACCATTGTTGTTATTTGAGCCAGCTCTTTTCCAATCGTTATTGGAAGAGTGATCACCCCTAAAGGCATAATCATTCCCTCCTGTGAACCCACATAAAAGGGTGCTAACGGGCCTAAGAGTTGCATATGCTAGCTCTAGCTTCTCCAAAGCATCCTTATATAGTAGGTTTAAGGAGCTTCTTGTATCCACAAGGATCCATGACAACCTTTTTCCTGCCACTCAGAGTGTGACAACCAAGAGGGTCATTGTGTGGGAAGTGTACTCTTTTCGCATCCTAATGGCTAAAGGTAATAGTTGGGTGCTTTGCTGGCAACAAGCCCTAGTTGAGATTAACTTATCATAACTTCTTTCATGTTCTAAGGTGGAAGAATCTCCCTTGCATATTTCTTCCTTGTTGTGTGGGAGTCCCCCGCTTTGGTAAGTCCTCCACTGATGGTGTGGATGATCTATTTTGGCTTTTCCTTTGTCAATGGTCGGTGCTAAGGTGTCCAGACCCCTATTTGGGCCTATATGTTCCCTGTTACCTTTAAGAAGAACTCCATCTTACCTTCAATCTGGTTCCTCAGGTTGTAGTTGTTCGAGGTGTGATGTCCATAATCTTCATGAAAGTCACAATATCGATATTTGTCTCTCTAGTTTGACAATCCCCTTATCAGGCTTTGCTTGCAAAACAGCCTCTTATGCTTTATAAGAGTGAGGATATACTCCTTTATTGTGTTGAAAATAGTGTATTCCCTTGAGGGGTGAGTCTCGATAGATCCTTCCTAAAGGGAAGCAGTATAGACCACAGTCTAGCAACTCTTGTTTCTTTTGACAACTCTTATCATAAGCCCCTTTGTGCGACACTCTCGATCCTCTGTTTGTCTCTCTCTCCCCTTGTTCGTCCTCAATGGGGTACGGTCCACCCGTTTCCTGCTTTTGTCCCAGGTCCTTGAAGATTCTACCATCTCTTACTACTTCTTGATGGAATACTATTCATCAATTTGAACTTGTTTAAAGGCCGTCGCATATGCTTCCTTGTAGCTCGTGAGGTTATTCACCTTGAACAAGTTCCACAATCTTCCTATCCGTAAGTTCCTCTAGAAGTTGACTAATGTATCGTTGGCATCAAAGACCCTATTTGCATAACTTAGTCATGGTATTTCGTCACATTCTCCTTTAAAATCTCATTTTCTAGTTGTTTGATATATTGTAGAGTGGATAGATATTTTGATATCCGAATCTTAATTGATCCAAAAAATTAATTAAAACCCAACTTATAATTATAAATTTGGCCCAATTTAAGTTTTAGAGACATAAAAGTATATTGGCAAATATCCACTCGGTAGATATTTTTAAAAGACATAGTAAAGATTGGGTGTGAAATGAGAGAAAGCATGGTGTCGGGTGTAAAATGAAAAAATGGCAAGCAAAAACAAATTAACAATTTGAAAGAGACAAAATAGAGTGTTGGTCGAGGGAGTGAGAGAGAAAGAGTTAATGTGTGAAACTTTTTAAGAGAAAAAGGGACAAGTGTTGGTTGGTTAATGATCATGAAGCAGCAATAGTCAATTAAAAACAAACAAAAGAAGTATAGAGAGACAGGAGTAAGAAAGAGAGATGACCAGCATAGAAAAATATAAAGAAAAAAAATAGAAAGAGAGAGAGAGACTGTTTATATATGATAACACAAAGTAAGGCTATAGGTCGTTATATATATATACATATATATATATAACCCGTTCAACAGTAGAAAAGAAAGAGAACCCCTGAGAGAAAAGTGAAAAAAAAGGAAGAAAAAGAGAGAGAAAAAACATAGAAAATTCAAAATATTTGAATAAAATATTTGAGTGTCCAATTTTTCTAAATAAGTAAATAAGATTTAGAATCCATGAAATTAGTTAATTTTTCCATAAATTCTAAATTGAGTTTAATGTGATTTTATGATGAATCCAAAATTATGAAGAATTATATGGAAACTCGTATTACACTCAGATATGAGTATAGGAGTTCAATGAGTGGTAAATTTATATTGCATCGAATTGATTGATTATATTTATTTATATTTCAGCTTTTTATTATTTATTGAAATTAAATGATTTAACTAGTTAATTAATTTTACATATAATAGATTATGTTTTATGATTGAATTATATAATACGTTTTTTGAGTTATTATTGCTATATACGTATTTTAAAAGACATAATAGAAAAAGAAGATTATATTTATCTTGAAATGAGAATTTATTAAGTATATATGCATTATATACGTTTTAGAAATTTCAATTAGAATTTTATACTTTCAGTTTGAGTTTATTATACAAAATATTCAAAATATTTTAAGTAATATTATTTTATGTTTTGATAAAAGTATTTATTCATATTATACATATATTCGTAAAGAGAATTTTATAGATTTGCACATGGAAAATCGTTTAAGATTTGAAAGGAAAGCAATGATGTTTTCAGAATACTAAAGTTGTACCCTCCCCTTTAACAGTCAGGCTATACATATGTTAGTTATAGAATCGCCTAGCATGTATATGACACATGTTATCCCTCATTCTGCGTATGTGTTGAGTATTTCTACCACATATGATACATTTATTTGGAAGTTAGTTGGCGTAGATTGAGATTTCATAGGTGTGTAGAAATTATCCATATAGATGTTCATAGTTTGTTATGATACAAAATTATATGAGATGTGATTTCAGTATTGTTTTTTGATATGATTGAATATGAATTATTGAGATTTTATTTTTATTACTAGTATTAAATTATTATTTTGGCTGGATGGAGACTGAGAACCCATACACATGTATAAGAGTCATAAGTCCATGGACATGGGTCCAATAGAGACTTGAAGCGTGGTGGTCAAACCAAATAAGCTTATGCCATCATTCGAAAGAAATTTCAATGAGGTTTTTAAAGAGTATATTCTATAAAGTTATAAAGATGATTTATGTATAAGCTTACATTTGTATTATGATATCATATTTGAATTCAGTTTTATTATTCAGATATGAATGTGTACAACTTAATGAGAATTGTTTATTCTTAATAGTAATATTTTATATTTTATTTAGAAACATTCTTAGAATATTCATTTACTGGGTGTTAATGCCCTCTTTTATAAGCCCTAGTTTTTTTAGGTGGATGCCTTAGATTTATACAAATTGTTACATATCCTGAGAAAGGTCATATGATGATGAATAATTTGCAATTGTATATATTATTTTTAATTGATCAAATTTCTTATATATGTTTCAATAATAGTTTTATAGATGAAATATTATTTTCAGATATGTTATGTATATTTTATACACTCATTACATGGGTCCAACACAAGAGAATGTAAAGCTTTTTTATTTATTGAGATTAAATTTATAAAGCGCCCATAAAATTTACGACAATTTTTCAAAAAGATTTCTGGAATATCCAGATATTAATTAGAAATATCACAATTTTCATGAGATTTTCCTAGGCTCAAGAGAAGAGTCAAGATGAGTATTTCAGTTTGGCTTATTGGAACTGTATGATAAACTCCTTAGCAAGTCTGCAAAGAAGAAGTTTATACTCTCTGCTGATGGCATTTGAACTAGTCTCGCATGGGTCCTTCCAAAGTAATGGGAAATATCCAACACATGGCATCGTTGGCTACCCCATAGATAAGCATCTGCTCCTTGAAATTTTCCACATACGCCACAAGATCTACCTATTGTAGCGTTCTAACTGGGGCATCTTGAATCTTTTAAGTAAGTTTGTCGTCCTAAGACGTTTTGCCAAGGCTTGTCGAAGACCCCTATTGGGTTCAATTCGGTCACTTCATTCTTGGAGCGGCCTTTTCTACATATGCTGCTCACAGTTGTTCAAAGGTTTGAATGGTGTGAAGGGGCTAATCAAGGGGTCGGGCATGGTCGGCCCCTTCACATGGGGCTTCCTAACTTTCCACTGGTTGCTACTTCTTACTCTGGTGTTCCTAGCAGTGTTTGAGTCGCTGGTCTCTATTGGAGTTCGCACCCTTTGGAGGATTGATCGTCTCGTACTTGCATCTAGTCTTCTCCTCGAGCGTATTGTACGCACGCTAGTTCGCTCCTTGCTAGTCTCCCTTGCTTTCAAGTCTAAGACGGCCATACTAAGATTGTAGAGGTCTCCAGAACACTGTTTTATAAGCCCTTGGTTTGGGTTTCTATGGTTTGGCAGAGAGCATCTAGCATTCAGACTACCTCAACAAACAACCATTGCTACCCCTCTACCACATTTTTTATCTCATAGGTGACTCTATTTGCATTCCTTATTCCAACTCAGTTACCCTTGCACACTCTTGGACGGTCTCATCCATGTTATTCCCCTTATCACCTTCGTCGTCACATTGGTAGTCTTAGCCCCTTTTCTCAGATCTCTTATCTTAGGATTACTGTGTCTTACTCCACTACTACCTCTATAAGCCCTCCAAAGCTAGGTCCTGCTTGATCTGCCATCTTCCTTTTCTTTTCGCTTAGCTCACGCTTTCTTTTGTTAGGTCATGGTGTTTTCGTACAGCTCTCATGCCAACTGTTGATGCGAAAATTAATCACACCAATTACACCAACAATAAAGGGAATTCAATCTAATTAAAAAGCTAGGAAATTCAATTTGGATCCTCTTAGACGCTTGGATCCCCTTTGGAAAGGGGACTCTTCCCCTTGGATGGTCTGTCCTTTCCCTTAGTTACCTATAAAATAGAGAAAGAGAGATTAAGGGCCGTCGATATTCCATCCACGAAAACCTTCTGATGCTCAAGTTAACGGGGTTCTCGAGGGGCCTTAGTTGTAAGACTATACAGTAGAAGAATTATCAAAAAGGGAAGAAATCTAGGTTATTTTAAATAACAAGACCTAAGAATAGCATCCAATGCTTGTGAGAGATTCTTCAGGGGAGTTCCCTTACACGCTAAAATATTTTTAGGTTAGAGAAACTCAGGGGTCGTTTGTTTTTTTATCTGAAGACTAAACAGTGCTGCTGAAAACTGAAAGCTGAATAGTGACTGAAATCTGAAATCTGATTGACATGTTTGTTTTTTCTTTTCTTACCTCTGAATGTATAATAATTTTGTTTGTTTTTTAAAGTTAAAATTATCTGATTACTAGTAATTTGACATTTATATCCTTTTACTATTAATTGTTGTGTAATTTTATTTAATATGATACAAACAATTGTAATAAATTATTTAACAAATATTAAAACACTTATATATAATATTTTTATTCATAATTAAAATAAGATTAATTATTATAGTAGAATCAATTAAGTTTATATGTTCAAATAAAAATAAACAAAATAATCTTAAATTGAATTACTATTATAACAAAAGTTGAAATTGTAACTTATATATATAGTATTTTTATTCATAATTAAAATAAGATTAATTAAAATAGTAGAGTCAATTAAATTTATATATTCAAATAAAAATAAATAAAATGGTTTTAAATTAAATTACTATTACAACGAAAATTGAAATTGTAAAGTAATATATATTTTCTGATATAATTAAATAAAAATAATCAAATACTTAAACAAATTGATTTGTAATTTGGTCTCTGAGTTATTGCATAAATATTTTATCAATAAAGATTCTTATCAGAATTTAATTAGAGAAATTTAGTAATTCAGCTATAAATAAAAAAAAAAAAAATTGATGTTAAGATGTTTAGGGTTTTTATTTTTCAATGTTATTTATTAAAGTATTAAAAGAAATTTTTATAATATAAAACTAAAATAAACTTGGAAACATATTATTTTAGGAAGGATAAACTTGGAATAATATATTTATAAATTATTAAGTGATTTTGTATTAAATGATAAGTTAAAAAATGTTACTTTTTTTTTAAGTGGTTTTTGGGTGATTTTAAGTGATTTGACCACTTAAAAAAACAAACAAAAATCTCTTAATTAACCAAATTAAGCACCATTAAGTGTTAAGTGCAAAAAACAAACAACCCCTCACTTACCTTCCTCT
The DNA here is from genome assembly GCA_022984855.1 of Dimocarpus longan. Lineage (NCBI taxonomy): Eukaryota > Viridiplantae > Streptophyta > Magnoliopsida > Sapindales > Sapindaceae > Dimocarpus > Dimocarpus longan. Next base: position 14,188,863 of record CM041014.1, on the reverse strand, counting down.
GAAAAGTGAATAACTTTATACACTTCTACCTATCTCCTAAGGTTTCCTTTTCTCTCTTTTGCCAATGGTTAAGACTTTTGCGTCCTCTTCGCTTACACACATGTATCCTATCGCCTAGCTCTCTTTCTCCTTTTCCTTCTCTCATGCTCTTTGTCCAACCGATTCAGGAGAGGGAGACATATGCCCCTTCTCATTCATCCTTCTGGTCACAGGGCTTACGTGGTGCATTGCTAACCCTCCATGTTTGTCTTCTTACTTCCTGGCACCTACTGCCCTTATGGCATGTCAACCTTAGGCCTGGTGCTAAGTCTAGCTTTTCTACTCTTTTGATGGGGCGAGGGGATCTACTAATGTAGGGGATCCATTTTGAACCTTCAAAACAGATCTCCCTTTGGCTTCTCTTCCTGCCTCTTAACAAGGGCATCCTCGTCCTTTCTACATCCTCTCTGTTGGGCAATTGAGCCTGGACCGTGACTTTTTATTGAGCTTGCCTCCTATGGGCTCCACTCAATTAATCAAACTGATTCCCAATCAATTTGATTTTCATTTCAATTAGATTTTTTGGACTAATTTTCCCCTAACACTATCCAACTAAAAATAATAATATATTAACGATGCAAAAATTATAAATTACAAAATGCCACAAAAGTAGTTAATAATAGATTCACAATCGATGTAAAACCATTTTTACTGCATAAAAATATGCAATAAAGAAATTTAAAAAAATAATAAAAAGCACTAGAATACAACAACAATCTAGATCCAAAACCACATTACTTTTTTTTTTAAAGCCAAAATTTTCCACGATCAAGGATGCAACTTTATCAAAATTCAAATAAACTGTGCCTATAGTTTGATTGCTTGTAATTGTTCTAATTTTCTTAGAAACCAAACAAACCATAACAATATTGCCTTCATTTTCATTCGGTAGTTAAAATTTTCTCTTTGTTACTTTCAAATTCAGATCCCCAGAAAAAAAATCACATCAACCCTTCCAAACTTCAAATATCTAAAACTTTTCTTATCTTTTTCATTTTCCGCCACTTTCTTAGAAACCAAGTATAGATCTAATATATTTATTATTTTTTTTCTAAAAAAAAAAAGGAATTGTAAGTGTGAAAAAATGAAAGTGACACACTAATAAAACACATCATAGATCTCCAAAACAGAGGGTAATACACTTTCATATTTTCTCGTCAACCAAACGAACAAAAAGGACTTACCAAGAATTAGCATGGCATCAGGAAGAGCACCAAGCATGGGAAGAAAAAGCCCACCAACCACGCCAGGCCCAAGAATCTCAAGCAAAAGCTCACTGCCACCCGACAAATAAGTGGCAGCCACGAACATGAGATATCCATAAACGATTATCAAAAACAGGTTGCCCAAAACGGTGGTGGTGCAAGGCAAGAAGCCATAGGTCTGCTCGCAAGTGGACTCAGCGCCCGAGAAGCGGTTGAGGATGAGGTGCTGCGGAGAGGAGTTTCGGTGGTGGGTGCGGACCCCATCGGATATGAGATCGGAGGGTGCTGTGGAATCTGGAAGGGATCGTGAATGGACGGCGGAGATGCTGATGATGATGGTTATGATAGAGAGCAGAGACAAAGAGAGAAGGAGCTTGTTGGCCATTTTTGGTGCTGTGAGTTGCGTTAGGAGTTAGGACATCATGTTGTAGTCTATGTCTGTTCTGACAAAAAGTCCACGACCGTGTGATGGTCGCGGGGACTTTACTTTCTAAGTCGTCTTTTTCTTTTTCTTTTTTTTGAACTCAAAATTAGCTGGAAGACACATAAGTTGAAAACTGTCTATTAGTAGCTCTGCAAGAACTGATAATATAGTAACTCCAACAACCATCTACATAACAGCCTTAAACCAAGTCCATATCGATTTGTCTGCATCTCCATTACTTCTCTCTTCATCCACCAAATTAAATGTTCGTTTATTCCCGTGTTATCTACGCAAACATGTTTGTAAATTAAATTAATATCTTATTGGGTAATTAAAGTTGTGAAATAAAGTTTTTCAAAAAAAAAAAGTTGTGATATAAAGTTGAAAAATCAAGCATAAATACTCAAAAGTGGATTCTAACGAATTTGAAAATTCAAGAGAGAATCTAGCCAAGAAATTAAGAAGTTAATTTTTGACAAGTTTCACAAAAGGATTTTAAAAATTTCAAGGGAGGTTTCAGCCGACAAATTTGAAATTATTTTATCCTCATGCCTTGAGTTCACATATTCTAATAATGAGTATAATACTTTAAACTATATATATCCACACGTATATATTGAGAACTTTTATAATTAAATATATATAATTTTAAAAAGTAAGAACCGATCAATTAATCACATTCATTTATTACATTCTCTTTATTAAAACAAATTAGTTCTCCTATTTAATTCAAATATAATTGATGAATTAAATTATTGTTTCTTACTTTTTAAAATTATGATACTGTTATAAAATTAAAATAAATAAATAAAATCAAGGGGTTAAAGAGAAGTTTACCAGGGACTTGATATGAATTTTGAATAAAATAATGTGATAGCTGTGTGAGAGAGACGAAAGAAACAATAACAAAAGCAATAAAGTGGAGAGAGAAATGAGAATAGGAGAAACAGAAAATTATGTTTATTAACACGGAAGCTTTACATATATATAGATAAAGTGAGTCGGTTATAACCGACTTAAATAATATATTATTATAATATTATATTATCATCAAAAGTTTCACAATACTCCCCCTTTGATGATTATATTATATTATAATATATTTAAAATTCCTACCAGTAAAAGCTCAAAAAAAATATTTTATGATCTGCTGGATCAAAATGTTATAATCTTCTGGATTTAATAATATTTGGATGTGCTTAAAATGACTACCTCATTAAAAACCTTGTCAGGAAAACCCAGTGGGATAAAACCTTATCGAAGGGAAAAAGAGTGCAGTGCACATATGTCCACATTGATTTAATATACTCCCCCTGAAAATACTTCAAAATTAATTATGTAATTTACATACTCGACGCATCCCAATGCCATAAATCAATTTCTCGAATGTTGATGTTGGTAATGTTTTGGTGAATAAATCTGCGAGATTATCTGGGGAGCGGACTTGCTTAACATCAATCTGCTGATTTTGTTGGAGCTCATGAGTATAAAAGAACTTTGGTGAGATATGTTTGGTTCTATCTCCTTTGATGTATCCTCCTCTGATTTGAGCAATACATGCAGCATTATCTTCATATATGATTGTGGGAGAACTTGAAGTAGTAGATAGTTCGCATGTACTCTGGATATGGTGAATAACAGATCTCAACCATATACATTCTCGGCTTGTTTCATGAAGTGCAAGAATTTCAGAATGGTTGGAGGATGTGGCAACCAAAGTCTGTTTTGTTGAGCGCCATGAAATTGCTGTATCATTATAAGTAAAAACATACCCGGTTTGTGAACGAGCCTTATGAGGATCTGAAAGATATCCAGCATCAGCATAACCAATCAAACCTGCACCACTATTAGATTTTGAATAGAATAACCCCAAATCTGTTGTTCCACGAAGATAACGAAAAATATGTTTGATACCATTCCAATGACGCCGTGTTGGTTCAGAACTGAACCTGGCCAACAAATTTACTGAAAAAGAAATATCAGGCCTAGTACATTGTGCTAAATATAATAAAGCACCAATTGCACTTAGATATGGTACTTCTGGACCAAGTATTTGTTCATCATCTTCTTTAGGTCGAAATGGATCCTTTTTAGGATCAAGAGATCGAACAGCCATAGGGGTACTCAAAGAGTGAGCTTTATCCATATTGAACCGTTTTAGGATTTTTTCAATATATGCTGATTGATGGATAAGTACTCCGTATGATTTATGCTCGATTTCCAAGCCGAGACAATATTTCGTTTGTCCCAAATCTTTCATCTCAAATTCTCTTTTTAAATAGTCAGCAGTTTTTCGGAGCTCTTCAGGTGTTCCGATTAAATTCATATCATCAACATAAACTGCAACAATAGCAAATCCAGATTCTGTTTTCTTTATGAAAACACATGGGCATATAGGATTATTAATATATCCTTCATTTGTCAGGTATTTGCTAAGACGATTATACCACATTCGCCCAGATTGTTTTAATCCATACAAGGATCGTTGCAATTTAATCGAATAAACATTTTTGGCTTTTGATTTGTATGCTTCAGGCATTTTAAATCCTTCAGGAATTTTCATATAGATATCAGTATCAAGTGATCCATATAAATATGCTGTCACTACGTCCATAAGCCGCATTTCGAGTCTTTCTGAGACTGCTAAACTGATCAAGAATCTAAAAGTAATTGTATCCATCACTGGTGAATACGTCTCATCATAATCAATCCCTGGTCTCTGCGAGAAACCTTGTGCAACAAGCCTTACTTTATGTCTTACAATTTCATTCTTTTCATTACGTTTCCGTACAAATACCCATTTGTATCCAACAGGTTTGACATTTTCAGGCGTTTGGACTACAGGTCCAAAGACTTTACGTTTGGCTAAGGAACTTAATTCTGCTTGAATTGTATTTTTCCATTCAAGCCAATCGTGTCTTTGTCTACATTCATTAACAGTATGTGGTTCATAATCATCGTTCATAACTGTCAAAGCTACTGTATATGAAAATATATCATCGATGATTATTTCATTACGATTCCACATACCTTCAGCACAATTGATTGAAATTTCTTGATTTCCAGAATTTTGTGCCTCATCAATTGTTTGTATCTCTTTGGGGGTTTTAGTCTCTTCAGGGATTGGCAACTCTCCTGGAGTTGATCTTTCAGAGATAATGGATTTTGTAACTTGAGTATTATTTTCAGAAGAATCAGAATTTTTCATTCTCCGTTTCCGGGGAATACTATCTTTTGAGCCCATTGGTCTACCACGCTTCTGGCGTGCAGTAGATGATTCGTTTGCTGCGTTCTGATTACATTGTTCTACAGGAACAATTATTCTAGCTGGTGTATTGGCAGCTGGTATGTGTGATTTTGTCACTTTAGCAGCATCAGTAAATGCATCTGGCAACTGATTCGCAATCATCTGAAGATTAACTATTCTTCGTACCTCACTTTCACATTGGATAGTGCGAGGATCCAGATGAGATATTGTTGTCACATTCCATGATAGCTCATTTTTCTCTCCAATAGTGACATTTTTTTTGTGCTTCTCTTCAGGAGAAATTTTTCCTCCCCCTAATGGTGGGAAAGTTGTTTCGTCAAAATGACAATCTGCAAAATGAGCAGTAAAAAGATCACCTGTCAGTGGTTCAAGATATCTGATAATTGAAGGTGAATTAAAACCAACATATATTCCCAAACGACGTTGGGGTCCCATTTTGGTTCTTTGAGGAGGAGCAATAGGGACCTATAAGGCACAACCAAAAATACGTAAATGAGAAATATCAGGTTGGTGCCCAAGTACAAGTTGTAATGGAGAGTACTGGTGATAAGCTGCAGGCCTAAGTCGAATCAATGTTGCTGCATGTAAAACAGCATGTCCCCAAGCAGAAACCGGTAATTTGGTTTGTAACAATAAAGTTCTAGCAATCACCTGGATACGTTTGATGAATGATTCTGCTAGACCATTCTGGGTATGTACATGTGGGACTGGATGTTCAACATCAATTCCGATTGATGTGCAATAATCATCAAATGTTTTTGATGTAAACTCACCAGCATTATCTAGTCGTATACTCTTGATTGGATAATCTGGAAATTGTGCTCGGAGTCTAATGATTTGAGCAAGCAATCTAGCAAAAGCAATGTTACGACTGGATAATAAACATACATGTGACCACCTTGCTGATGCATCAATTAATACCATAAAATAACGGAATGGTCCACTGGGTGGATGAATGGGTCCACATATATCTCCTTGTATTCTTTGCAGGAAAGATAGAGATTCAAAACCAACTTTAGAAATAGATGGTTTAATTACCAATTTTCCTTGTGAACAGACAGTGCATATATTGTCATTGGATAATAGAATCTTCAGGTTCTTTAATGGGTGCCCATGAGAATTTTCAATGATTCTACGCATCATCGTAGATCCTGGATGACCAAGACGGTCATGCCAAAGTCGAAATATTATTGATTTAAACAGCTTCTGGCTTGAAACTACATAAGTTTCAATTGATCTCATAATTGTATAATACAACCCAGATGAGAAAGCTCTGAGTTTTTCTACAATTAACTTCTGGCCTGAGATAATTTTAGTAATGCATAAATATTCAACATTCTTCACATTTGTAGTTTCAATATGATATCCGTTACTACGTATATCTTTGAAACTGAGTAGATTTCTTCTAGATCTACTAAAGTATAATGCATCATTTATATATAATTTAGTACCATTTGTCAATAAGATTATGGCTCTTCCAGAACCTTCAATCAGATCTGCAGGACCTGATATAGTATTTACCTTGGCTTTGGCTACTGTCAAATTTGAGAAATATTTCTTATTCTGAAGAATAGTATGTGTTGTTGCACTGTCGACAATACATATATCTGCACCTTCCTTTTTGAGAATAGATAATTCATCCATATCCGTCTTTCATCAGATAAACCATATGTTAGTACATCATTGACAACAAAATATAAAGCAAAATAAGTTATCTTACTTCTGGAAGATTACAAAAATATGTACTAATATAACAAAAGTTAATATGACTATATTAACTAGGCAACTTTCTAATTGGTATGGATATCTCCATCACCAATTGAGTAATCCACTTTTCCATTCGCATTATCAAGAAAATCTGATAAATCCAGGCTTGTGATATCTTCAGGATCATCACTTTGATCTGCAAAATTTGTATCAATTTTCTTTTCCTTCCCCTTTACAGAGGCTTGATACAGATCAACCAAATGCTTAGTCGTACGACAGGTACGAGACCAGTGTCCAGACATACCACATCTGAAACAAACATCTTCATAATGTTTAGGGGTATGTTTCTCTACATTTTTGCCCTTGTTATGTTTAGTATTATAAACATTCCACTTATGAGAGATGTTTTTCTGGTTTCGATTACTTGAAAATTTATACCTACCACGACCATGATTACCACGTTCGCGTCCATGTCCACGTCCACGGCCTTTACTTGTGCTAGCATTTGCTTCTGGAAGTGCAACTGCGCCAGCAGGGCGGAGTTCATGATTTTTCATCAGAAGCTCATTATTTTGTTCTGCCACTAAGAGACATGAGATTAATTCAGAGTATTTTGTAAACCTGCGTTCTCTATATTGCTGCTGCAGGAGCACATTAGATGCATGGAAAGTAGTATATGTCTTTTCCAACAGATCTGCATCAGTCAGTATTTCACCACACAAGTTCAGCTGTGAGGTTATCTTAAACAGGGCAGAATTATAATCAGCGACTGATTTGAAATCTTGGAGTCTTAAATTACTCCACTCATGCCGAGCTCTGGGGAGGACGACGGTTTTCTGATGGTCATACCTATCTTTTAGATTTTTCCACAGAGTCAGTGGATCTCTAATTGTGAGGTATTGAGTCTTCAGGCTCTCATGTAAATGACGGCGGATAAAGATCATTGCAGTTGCTTTATCTTGTAGAGATGTTTCATTATTATCTCTAATTGTATCAGCTAAGCCCTTGGACTGCAGATACAACTCTACATCAAGGATCCATGAAAGATAATTATTTCCTGATATATCCAGTAGAGCAAATTCTGGTTTTGCGATATTTGACATGACTATACACATAAAATATCACAATTAGTGACATAATCAAAATGATATATTTGAAACTTCAGGTTGCCAAAAATTTCATTTATATTTTTAGAACTTCAGGTCAAAAATAATAACTTCAGGTTTTAACAATATATATTTAGAACTTCATGTTCTATTGATTCAGATTCAGAACTTCAGGTTCTAGTACATTATAAATTAAAGGGAATAGAAAAACATAAAATATAAAAGAAATAACTAAGCAATTAGTTAATATAAATGATATATTGAGCCGGCATAGCCGTGCATGGGATATGCAATAAAACCAGTAAATAATAGAGGTAATATTGTACATATAGTATATAATAATAAATAAATAAATAAAATTCAATAGTTAGATCTGTAATGCATGATAATAATAATAATGAATTATCAATAAGGTTAGTATAATAATTGAGTCGGCAGAGCCGTACATTGATTGAGTCGGCAGAGCCGTACATATATTGAGTCGGCAGAGCCGTACATTGATTGAGTCGGCAGAGCCGCACATTGATTGAGTCAGAATATCAAGAACTTCAGGTTCAAGATCGTGCTGATAACGTGTTATAAAATTAAAATAAATAAATAAAATCAAGGGGTTAAAGAGAAGTTTACCAGGGACTTGATATGAATTTTGAATAAAATAATGTGATAGCTGTGTGAGAGAGACGAAAGAAACAATAACAAAAGCAATAAAGTGGAGAGAGAAATGAAAATAGGAGAAACAGAAAATTATGTTTATTAACACGGAAGCTTTACATATATATAGATAAAGTGAGTCGGTTATAACCGACTTAAATAATATATTATTATAATATTATATTATCATCAAAAGTTTCACAATAGATACTTGATTATAAAAGCATAATATATATAAACATAAAATTTAGGAATAATTTATGGTAATCACTTGGTCGACATCATCTTTAGACTCAATTGTTGAAATAGCTTCGTTTTGAGATGTACTGTTGAGCCATTTTGCAATTCCATTGACAAATTCCTCCTGCTCTATCATTTTATCTCCACTTATGTCAACTTCTTCAATTACTTTAGCAACAGCTTCATCCGCATTCATAGGAACATTACCAAACTTGACATCGGCAATTAGTCCTTTTAATTCGTATTGAGATATGCAATTATCGCCATCAACGTCAATTTTATCAAACAACCTATAAGAAGGCTCACAAGAAAATCATTGTTACCCATGAGAGCAAGAAAGAACTGTCTTTCAGCACCAGGAATATTATTAATAGGATGGACATAACACGTAAACTTATCATATACTGAAATGCTTTAATTATGTGTATATGAATATACAATCATGATTTAGAATTTATATTAAGTACATACAATATGATTGGATTTTCATGGATGATTGTGTATATTTTGCCAGTATACGTCGATGACATCTCTATATTTAGAGTTTATTAATATTTGTTAGTTAACACCAGATTTAAAGGTTTAAACTAATAGGAATAAGTCTAACTATAATATTAAGATTTAAGATTAACATGTAATACGTCCCCTTATATATAATGTGTCATGTGCAACGTGAAAAAATGATAAATATGATAACCGATATCGAACACATATTAAACACTCATTATCGTTATAATATGTGTGAGATAAAGGAAGGAAAAATGGTTTAAACCAGAGATTTTCAAACTCTAATACCATATTAGTTATCATTGAACCCAAAAATGTAAGTTTAAATGTCCCCAGTTGATAAATATCAGACACATACTAAACGCCTCATGCCGTTATAACATGTATAATAAAAATTCAAGATAAAAAGCGAGAGAGAGTTTGAACTAAAGACTTCCAAGTTTTGATATTATAAGTTATAAAACTTTAAGTTAATAGATAAAATATTTGAAATGCCAAGTTTTTCTAAATTGGTTGGTTACTGAATTTCACTGCAGGTTTGTCTTAGAGTGGGATAACATATATATAAACTTTTTTTTTTTCTTTTTAAATGGTAAGGGATGGGGATTAAATTAGAGAAAACCACTCATGTATACCTTGTGTTTTAGGTAAAAGTACGATTTGAACTCATAACCTCTTAAGATTAAAAAAAGTGTTTATCCATTCCTACTAAAGGGTGGTGTGTATATATATAAACTTAATCATACAAAGATTTACCAAAAACAAATATATAGTTAGTATGGCATATGTTTTGATGGTCACATACATTTGATCCACGGAATATATAATGTAGGTAAATTACCTGGTATATGTCCCTCAATGATTTTCGTGAAAAATATGGCTTATCCATTGCGTTTTTGGCTTCGTCAAGCTATTTTATGAATCCATTGATGAATTCATCTCTAGTTATTTTTTGGTCACCATCACGGTCAAGTTCTTTGATAACTTCAATAAGAAGCTCCCGCAGCTCTCAAGGTGATATCAGATTTCATCTCCATCTAGATCTAATTCCTCAAATAACCTGCATTAAGCGAATTCTCGTTGCCGCATAAAGAATGAGCTGTTATATAAAAAACAGACATAATACAAACATATGGTAGAGCCAATTTTTGGTTTCATGCAAGCTTTAATTATTATTATTATTTTCGTTTTTAGGGCTAACAGCAGGATGGGATTCTACCACCAATTGGTTAGATCAAACAAGATTGCCCTATGCGCATGTAAATCAAATAGATATAAACATCAAATATCATGTTTTGCTTTGAGCAAGTAATCTTTTTCACGACTTAAAATAGTTAAAAGGTATGTATAATGTATTTAAAAAATAAGAAAAATTATAATTTTATATAATATTAAATTTATTTTTTAAAAAATCAGCATAATATAAAATTTGAATCCCACGTTCAAACCCCTCTCATCAAGGGCATACAACCAAACACGTCCAAGTTGGTGTATCGAACTGAATTGATCAAGCTTCTATTTTTTTTTTTTAAAAAAAAAATGAGATTAATGCAAGCATTTTTCACTTAATCAATTTTTTATCTAGGCAAAATGTCAAAAGTTAAACTTGATTATTCAAAAAAAAAAAAAGAAAGTTAAACTTGATTTTGGGCTTCCGTACTGAACTCGCTGGTTTGTTGGGTTATTGTCAAACTTCGGCCCATCAATGTTGGTCAGAGTCCAAAATTCTGGTGCATTGTTTTAAGGAGACGCTAAAAACATTCATATGGCCTTTGAGGTTTGACATTAAGATTCTAAAATAAATAAATAAATTTGAGTAAAAAAAATCTATATACATTTATTGACAACTCAAGTTGTTAGTGCATTTCTTCTTTATATCAGTGATAAAGATTTGATTCCACTATACACATTTACTAGCATGTATAAGGAGTTTTCTCATTCTATTGGAAAAGATATCTACTTATGTCATGTAAGTAGATTTCAGGACTACACATATGATGTTCAATTTTGACAGGTTATCTCATAGGAGTAGATATTCTAGTAAGTTAAATTTCAGACCATATATGTAGTATTTATTAGCAATATTGATTTTAGTTGTAAATAATAATTAATTTTGTAGTGTATTATATTGGAAATAACGAACCTCTTTTTGGTCCTTTGTGATCGTAATATGATGTATGAGTTGAAAGATGGTTGAGAAACACGACATTCTTATTTTAAATTAATATTTAATTAAATTTTTTACTAAATTCATAATTGTATTTACATGTTTAATTAATTTTTAATGATTAATAATTGTATTACAAGATATTTACAGTTAGTGAAAAATTACTAGATTGATGTGTACTGTGGCACAATTAAAGGAGAATTTACAAAATATACTAATTTTTACATTTGAAAATAGATTATCTATACTTGCCAAAGCATTGTAGAGCATGACTAGCTGTAGGTTTAAGTTTACCTTTTTATTAATAAAATTTACTTGTATTATCGAGGTTGGCTTTTTTTTTTTTTTCGAATTAGCCCTGAGCAAAGCATTATATTGATAAGAAAAAAAAAATTAGTTTAGCTCACTTTAATTAATAAGGGTTTTTCCAAAGAAAAAAAAAAAGATAAAGGTAAATTAGAAGGCAAAACAACCATTTTGTCGGTATTTATTTACAACCCTTTAGTAGAAGTGATAGAGTACTTCATTTGATCTTAAAATATCAAGAGTTCAAATCTCACATTTATCTTGAAACATAAGGTACGAATAGTTTTTTTTTTTAAATTTAATCTTCCTTTCCTCATAAAAAAATTAAAATATAAAAATAAAAAAGTTTTGCCCGTATATGTCGATGGCATATCAATGTTTAGAGTTCATTAATGTCAGTGTTATAGAACTCGACCGAGTACTCTCGGATCAACGAAAACCCTTAAATCAAGGTTCTACTCGCCTCCAATGAGTACTCACCAAGTTGGGCTAAGTATTCGGTCCAACTCAATCTGATTTCTTTTTTAAAAAGAAAAAATTTGAGACCAGATGCTTAAAAGGGAAGGATTTTCTCTTCACCACCTAGAACCAAAGTCATCACCAACAGCTGCCACTTTCAACAAAACCGCCCTCAACAGCCTCTTAACTTATCACCAAGAGCTACCACTTTCAAGAGCAAAATCATCTACACCATTAACCAAAAAAAAAAAAAAACACCAAGATCTACCACCCATCACCAATCTCTACATGAACTTGACCCCAATTGGCTGAACCATACCTCTCTCACCTTTGATCTCTCTCTCTCTCTCTCTCTCTCTTTTCCATTTGGCTTTTTAGGTTTGAAATGACCATGAAAAAAGAGGGATTTTATATCACCACCTTATGATCAAATTGCCACTCAAATTTTCCACCCTTTGGACAAAACTACTTCATTGCTTCCCTTTATTTCAAAAAAAGAAAAAACAAAAAATCAGTGGCTTTTTACAATTTATTTCAAAAACATTACGATTTAATTCAATCAAATTTCATTTTCACTCTTATATGTGTAAGATATCAATTTAGTCATTTTTATTATTTCAATCTAGTCATTTTTTTTTCTGATGCTTATAATCCTTTTTATTATTTTTTACAAACTTGACCAAGTTTAACTATTAACCGATATCAAACCAAGTACCCGTCAAATATCCAAGCACTCGCTACTCGTTGAGTCGTCGGTCGAGTAGTGAAAGTGAGTTCTGAAACATCAATTAATACTAATGAGAGCATTATAAAAATGCAAAATAAAATTATAATGTTTAAATAAAAGAAAAGAAAGAAAGGACTAACCCTTAGCAATATAACTAGCCTTCTAATACTAGATGTTTCAGCGGTGCCCTCTTCTCTAAGGAGGTTTCTGATTGAATAGCTTAGAATATGTTCTATAATTTCTGATATTAGAAGATTCTTCATTTTACGTTATTTCCTTTTATTTTGAATCCAAGGCTGGAAAACCTGTGCAAACATCAAAGCAAAAATAATCAGCATCAATAAAAACAATAACAACATTAAAGGCAAGTCATAAAACTTTAAGTTATTAAACCTAATAGATAAAATATTTGGAATGCCAAGTTACGCTAAATTGGTTGGTTAGTGATGAATTTCATTGCGGTTTTGTCTTACAGTGTGATATACCATATATAAATTTTTTTTTTTTATGGTGGGGGAAAATGATTAAATTCAGAAAAAACTATCCGCATCTTGTATTTTAAGACAAATGTGAGATTTGAATCTTCAAAATAAGTTTTTAACTACTTCTATTAAGGGATGGTGTACATATATATAAACTTAATCATGCAAAAATTTATCAAAAACAAATATATTGTTAGTATGACACATATATTTTGATGGTCACGTACATTTGATCTATGGAATAAATAATGTAGTTAAATTACCCCATATATATCCCTCAATGATTTTCGTGAAAAATATGGCTTATCCATTACGTTTTTGGCCTCGTCAAGCCATTTATGAATCCATGGATGAATTCATCTCTAGTTATTTTTTGGTCACCATCACGATCAAATTCTTTGATAACTTTTGCTACTGCTTTATCCCTATCAATAATGAGTTCTTCTAAATTTCACTTCAATAAGAAGCTCCCTCAGTTCTGAAGGTGATATGTCACTATCAGATCATCTCCATCTTGATCTAATTCCTCAAATAACCTGCAATAAGCGAATTCTTTGCAGCATAAGGAATGAGCTGTCATAAGAAAAATATAATGACTCATCCCACAAACATATAGTAGAGCCAATTTTTGATTTCATGCAAGCTTTCATTATTATTTTTTTTTTTCCTTTTTAGGGCTTACAGCAGGATCGGATTCTACCACAAATTGGTTAGATCAAACAACAATTGCCCTATGCTCATGTAAATCAAATAGAAATAAACATCAAATATCAAGTTTCAAAAATGAGGAAATAAAACTTCCATTGTTTCATTTTCTATCAAGTAATCTTTTTCATGACTTAAAATAGTTAAAAGGTACGTGCAATGCATTTACAAATAAGAAAGAGAATTATATTAAATTTATTTTTAGAAAATCAGCATAACATAAAATTTGAATCCCTTGTTCAAACCCCTCTCATTAAGGAGAGGCATACAAGATACAACCAACCACGTTAAAGTTGGTGCATCGAACTGAATTCAAGGTTTTTTTTTTTTTTTTGAAATTAATGCAAACATGTTTCCTAACAATTTTTTATAAGGCAAAATATTATAAGTTAAACTTGATTTTGGGCTTGCATTATGAACTCGCTAGTTTATTGCGTTATTGTTAAACTTCGGATCAGTGTCGGAAAGAGTCTAAAATTCTGGTGGATCGTTTTAAGGAGCCGCTTGAGATATCATAGGGTGGTAGCTTAGAGGTTTCACATTAAGATTCCAAAATAAATAAATAAATTATATATATAAAAATATATATTAATTCTACCATTAATTTCTCATAATCTTAAAAAATTAGAATAAATTAATCAAATTTATTCATTTCATTTGAATTAAATAGGAAAAAGAATTTTTTTTTTTTTAAAAAGAAAATATAATTCATGAATTTGATTGGTTCATCTTCATTTTAAAAAGTTAGAAGATACTGATAATGGAATTATTATTATATATATATTATGTACATTTATTGATAACTCAAGTGATTAGTGTACTCTCATTTACATTAATGATAGGAATTTGATCCCACTATGTATAATTATTAGCATGTATAAAGAGTTTTCTCCTCCTATTGGAATAAATATATATATGTGACATGTAAATAGATTTCTTGATTGCACGTGTAGCGTTAAAATTTGACAAATTATCTTATGGGAGTAGATATTTTCTAGTGTTATGTAAATAAATTTCCAAACCTTATATGTAGCATTTATTAGCAATGTTGATCACATTAGTTGTGAATTAGAATTAATTTTGTATTGTATTGTATTGGAAATAATGAACCTCTCTTCGGTCCTTTCCTTTGTGATCCTAATATGTAGGAGTTGAAAGATTGTAAACATGACATTCTTGTTTTAAATTAATAGTTAATTAATTATAAATTCAAATTTATATTTACATGTTTAATATAATAATTGTACTCCAAGATATTTACAGTTAGTGAAAAATTACTAGATTGATTTGCATTGTGGTATTTATATATACTTTCCAAAGTCTTGTAGAACATGACTGGGTTTATGTTTACGTTTTCATTAATAAAATTTACTTTTATTATCGAGGTTTGCCTTTTTTTTTTTTTCTAATTAGCCATGATCATTATATTGATAAGAAAAAAAAAATAGTTGAACTCGCTTTAATTATATTCCGACTACACTCTTGAGAAGGGTCATTTAATATATGTAGTGGAGTCATTTGATACATATATATATATATATATGTATGTATATATATATATATATATATGCAGTGGAGTCCCAATAACATTGGTCAGTTTTTCTTTTTTTTTTACTACATTTAATATATGTAGTGGAGTCATGTAGACATCTTCATTAATGCTTCCATTAAGGAATGCATTGTTCACATCTAGCTGCCTTAAAAGACCACCCTTTGTTGACAGCAATAGAGAGTACTACTTTGACAGTAAAAGTTTTAATAACAAGGCTAAAGGTTTCTGAAAAATCAAATCCTTCGACTTGATGAAAACCTTTCGCCACAAATCTTGCTTTGTAATTTAATAAGGAACCATCTGGACATCTTTTGTTCCTAAACACCCATTTGCTTGCAGCCTATTATCTTCCTTCTTAGAGGAGGAGAAACTAGTATCCAAGTTTTGTTTTGTTGTAAGGCTGAAAATTCCTCACTCATAGCCTGAAACCATTTTGGATAAGCTAATGTCTGCTTTACTGTTGCACGTTTAGTTTCATCAGAATAGGTAACCCAAGCTTTTGGTTTGTAGATGCCAGCCTTGGATCTAGTAGTCATAGGATGGATATTATTATTACCCTGTGGTTGAAGAAGCTAAGTCTCATTCAGTGAATGTTGTGATGCAGTTGATGAATGAGAGGCTGATGGTGGTGTTGAATTAGCAATATGGTCTCGAATAATAGTAGGATCAGTGGCTAGACAAGGAGAATGTGATTGTCCTTTGTTGATGGACGGCGTAGTTGGAGGTAGTAATGAGATAGGAGCATCAACTGATCTAGACTTACTACTATAAGTATCGTTAGCAAAAGGAAAGAACTTCTCATTAAACTCTGCATGTCTCACTACATACAACTTTCCATCAGCACTAAGGTACTTGTATCCCTTATTTTGAGTACTGTAACTAATAAAAGTGTAAGGTCTACTTCTAAACTGCAATTTGTATTTATTGAAGGGTCTCAAATAAAGATAGACTAAACAACCAAAAACCTTAAGAACTTTATAATCTAGTTCAACATGAAACAAACATGCTATAGGAGCTTTCCCATTGATGACAGGTGATGGCATCCTATTTATCAGATAAACTGCAGTTTCAAAAGCATGATCCCAATATTTAAGAGACATTAAGGCTTGTGCTAACAAAGTCAACCAGTTTCCATAAACATGTCTATGCTTTCTCTCAACTATTCCGTTTTATTGATGAGTGCAGGGGCAGCTATGTCTAAATTGAATGCCACATTTAGCTAGATATGATGCAAGTGCTAAGAAATCTTTTCCATTATCACTTTGTAAAATCTTAATTTTATGAGAGATACAAAGTTCTATTTGAGTTTGAATTGAACAAAAACATTGTAAACTTCACTCTTAAATTGAATAGGAAATAACTAAATGTAACTTGAAAGGACATCAACAAAACTAACATAGTATTTATAGCCATTTGTGGACAACACAGGGGCTGGTCCCCATGCATCAGCAACTATAAGCGCTAAAGGTTGCTTATAAACTGTTTTTGACAAGCTGAATAGTTGTTTATGAGATTTGCTTATTTTGCAAGCATGACAAAAGAAGCTGCACCCTTTCGGAAAATGAAAATGACATTTATTCATAATTTGTTTCACAACAACAGAGAAGGGGTGTCCCAACCTCAAATGCCACAAGGAAACATCATGTCTGGAGTCTTTACAATCAGATTCTATAGGATAGCAATGACTTGAAGAAAAGGAATTATGAAAGGCAAACTTGTCTCTACTAGACTTATTGAAGTTGCTGCTATTCAGCATACATGATTTAGAAGTATTTGCAGATCTTGAAGCTCTTGATGCTTGAAGAGGTAGATCAAAGACATAGAGTCCATTTTTCCTTGAAGAAGAACCTTCTTCGAAAGCTTGTCCTTCATAAGGCAAAAATCAGAGTAGAACTCAATAAAGACCTTGTTATCTCTCACAAATCTAGAAACACTTAATAGATTTTTAGTGATTTGTGGATTATGTAAAATGTTCATTAGCACAAATGCATGTTTATCTAGCATAAAGGAATTAAACCCAGTTGAAGAAATTTTCAAACCTTGTCCATTGCCAACATAAATCTTCTCCCTAACTTGATAATCTGTTCTTTGCTGAAGGTTATTGCCATCAGGAGTGCAATGATCTGTAGCACCACTATCCGGATACCACATTGAGTCACCAACAGTTTCAGGTCCTACAATCATGGCAATCATTTGAGCATTGCTTCCACTATTCATTCCTCCAAAATGTTGAGTAGTGCCACCAATCTGTTGACTATCGTTTGGTGCTTGAACAGATTGATCAAATCTGTAGCATGCTATAACATATCTGACAACGGGGTCTGGTGTTACTGTTGTACCTGCCTCTTCCTTGACCTCTTCTGCCACCATTAAAGCCTCCTTGATTGCCATTCCTTATATAGCTTTTATTGTTAAAACCTTGACCTCCTGCAGAGCCTCTGCCTTGATTGTTGTAGCCACCATTTCCCTTTTTATTTGTTGCAAGATTCACACTCATATTCTCAGGTTGAGTGTGCTGCTTAATTCTTGCCTCATGTGTGAGCAATAAAGCAGTAATCTCATGCATATTGGAGCTTAGAATACTAATGAGTCATATTCTGGTCCAAGACCACTAAAGATTGTCATGATTTTAATCATCTTCATTCATGACATAACCTCTGAATGAGGGAGCATCAATTATGTTTTTCTTCTTTGTTAAGATACTCACTCATTGAGAAACCACCCTTCTTCAGAGTTTGCAGTTGAAGCTTTAATTGCATCAGGTTTGCCTTTGAACGAGATTTGAACAATTGTTCAACACTCTTCTAGGCTTCGTAGGTCGTTGAATAGCCAACAAGCTCTGGTAATATTTCCTGGCTTACAGACGACAAAATCCAGCATAAAAGAAAATAATCTTGCTGCTCCCAATCAAGAAACACTTCATTGATTATATTATCATCATTTAGACGATTTGGAGGTGGGATTAATGCATCAATGAAGTGAGAAAGACGATTACCTTTGATGGCTGCTTGGATTTGTTGACGCCATAACAGATAGTTGTTATGGTCCAGCTTGACAGTGAGTTCAAGCTTCATCAAAGAAAGAAACCTTGACCCTCCATTGTTGGACATTGGTGTCACGTTCTCTGTTCTTGAATTCGAAGCAGAAGACATGGTGTTGCTAAGCTCTGATACCATATAAGATTTTGCTTTGCTAGCAAGAAATCAAGAAAACAATCAACTCTTTTAAGGAAAACTTTGCTGAAATTTTATTCACTTTTGATAAATAATACAAAGTGATATATTCACACACATTCTCTGTTAACAGTAGACTATATATATATATCTCAGTTTTTATAATAACAACTTAGTCCAGTTGTCAATTAATCATTGGATACATTATAACTACCCAACTGATTTTCCCTCCAAAATCTTTCATCAATCATGAACATCTTGATTAATCATTCAATGGTTATGATAGCTTCTAGACTCTTGAACATCCTGAGTCTCTACTAGCTGATTTTTGACAGCTCTAGCTTGAGCATGATGCTGTCCAATATCGACTTCAGTTTATTGACTAACAACAGCTTCAGCTTGATGTTTAGTAGCAGCTTTAGCTTCAGTTTGATCAGCTGCTAGCTGCGGCTGCATAATATCTCTAACAGAATGTACATAAAGCTATTTTTTTTAATCATATCAAAATCGTCACCAGAACACCTAAACTAGTTATGAAACTCATGTCTCATAAGGATATCTTAAATATTTTATATTTTCATGAACTATAATATAAATTTAGTTCATCATGTCACATTAAGTATTTGCTTTTTTAGATGGAGAGGATCTAATGCACTGTATCATTTGGAAAATTTATTGGGTGAAATGATCGGATCAGGAGATGCCAATTATTGCATGATTTCCCATTAACTTATCAAAAAATAGGAACCTGGTTTGACGATTTTATAACTGCCAGCTGCCCTCTCCCTCTCCCTCTCCCTCTCTCTCTCTCTACGTATATGTATGCATGTACGTATGTATATATATATAATGTAACCAACACATAGTAGCATAAATGCTTTGCTTATGTGCTTAAATTAAATTTATATGGTTAATAAGAGAGGAGGAGGAATTTTATTAGGTTACTAATAATAAGAGGATGATGCAAACAAAAGATAAGATGAAGCAAGCCACATTACCGATATGGAAAATACAATGATAAAAACCACAGTTGTTGTGTATGTTTGGATTTTAATTGACATCTAACTATCGAATTTTAGTTTATTCTAATGGATGAGATATGTTATATATTTCAATAGTGACCGAGTAAAAAGTTAATTTTTAGGTTTGAAGTTAACTAAACATGAAGTGTGCCGGTTTCATTGAAGTTGGAGGGTGCATGTTTGTATGTATCATAGATCTTCTTAAGTAAATTTTTTTTTTTTAAGTTTTTGTATTTAATATAATTACTAGGTAATTTGAAATTAATAATTGGAGGTATATCAGGATTTTTGGTTGTTAGTGTGGTTTAAAATCTACTCTTATAATATTAGAAGATTTTTATTCTCTCAATATCTAGATAAAACTTTTCATAACGATAAATATCTCTATTTCTATAATATAACTGTGAAACTTTTTATAACATCAAAAAATATTGATTCTTTCAATATAGAGAGAAAATTTCTCATATACATATAATAAAACTCAATCTTTTATGATAGAGATGAATTCAAAGTGTATTAATCATATAAATTATAAATAAATGGGTTGGTTAATAATGCTTTATTCCTTAACATGGAGCTCGCAGTAAAGTAAACGGTGCAGTTACAAGCGTTTTAGGATGTTTTGCATATGCTTGCCGGATGACTGATTCTGACTCTCTGCACCATCTTTTATATGCGTGGGGCTCTACGATCGTCAGCGTGATGTGCAAGCATAGTGAATGGTCAAATTTAGGGACCCCACCTAGTCGAGAGAAGACAAAGCATAATCACATCCCCACAACACACTTGCACAAGTCTGTTGCCCCATCAAGTCCCTGCCTCACTCATCCACCAACTAAACTAACATGTACAGGAAAAATAAAAAAACCAATATATAAATTTTGGTCACAATACTCAAATGGAAATGAATTCTTCCACATTTATAATGTGATTTTGATGATATTTTAAATTCAGATTACTATCCCGTACGTGAGATTTTAAAAAATAAAAGTAGAACTTTAGTATTAAACTATTAATATATATATAATTTTATCATTTAAAATTTCAATCCAATGAGATGATGGCAATAATAATCTTAAAAAGTATATATAAATACATAATTTCAATATTATGTAAGAGAGCAGTCATGAAAATTCCAAGTAATATCCCTTTCGATACATGGGTTAATTATAGAGTAGTACATACACTGTCGGGGTAATGGACCTATTAAACATGATTGGTCGTTCATGCTTTTAAGATTTGTTAGACACAAGAATTATTTTATTCTTTGAGCTACTTTCAAATTTCTCAAGTAAATTTCTTTTGAGATTTGAAGCTCATATAAAATGTATTTGGACTTTGTCAAATTTACAATATTGTAAGTCGTAACTTTAATGTAACTCTATTGATATATAACATATGATTCTAGAACATATAATCCAATTAAAAAGCCTTTCATAAAACAGATTTTAATATCTATCATATTTAAATAGCTAGAAGTTGATAAATTCATTAAACAAATTTTATTATAAAAAGAAAAATGAAATTTCAACCATGTTGATAAGGTAGACAGTTATTAAAAAAAAAAAAAAAAAAATCTATACATGCATATTTCACAATTTTGACCCCCTAAGATATTTTGACCCCATAACTATTTTATTGAAGACTCCTTCATCTTATTTAATATAAAAATAATAATAATAATAATAATACGTCACCCTATCTTCATTTCCTTTACTACCTCTTCACATGGCCAAGATTTGGGGTTACTTTCACATTCAAGCTTACATATGCAAATTTATATGTATCCAACCCACTTGTGAAATTAATGAGATGAAGAGAAAAAAAATCCTAGTTTTGTCTCTAAGAGAGAAACAATATATTGTCCTGCCAAGAAACCAAAATGAAATGGTTACATAGAAATGTGCTACCATGATGAGTTATGACCATTTATAACTTCAAATTTAGATCAACACTTTGGTCATGACCTACTTCGCCACCATTAAAATTGTTCGCTGTGCTTGTGACTTGGCCAGTTCTTGCCATTGCTTGTGGGAAGAAACTATAGTAAGGTTGCCTGTGATTCGGTCCGCTCGGTCCAGGCCAGAAAAGTGGATCTTCACCTCTTCCTTCCTAACACAAAATTAGAATTAATTGAAATTAAATTCTTAGAACCAAATTTAATCGAAAATGAGATTTTGGTTTTAGTAACTTACTTGATAGCGTAGTGAATCAAAATTAGGGAATTCACTATTATTGAAGGCTAGCGAAGGTGGAGGGTGCCTAAATTTTGAAGTTTGAGACATTGGACTAGTTGTGGTGGGAGGAGCTAACGAGAGAAAACCTCCATTGGAAACCCCATTTTCGTTGATGTTTCTTTTTGAATTTGAACCTTCTCTGGCAATTTTCAAGACCACAATCATATGTAATTAATAAACACTTAGTTTAATGATCAAAATATGAAGGAAAAATCTGAAACAAAAATAAAAAATAAATCAGCCAACCTGTAAATCGGGTAACAGGGTTCAGAATTGAGCGTGTGTCCACTGCTACATGAAGTTGAGTCATCTGACCTACTGAGTGGAAGTGCAGTAGGAGGAAATTTGCAGTGGAGAGGTGAGAAGGTTGGTGGGTCATCCACAGAGAACGGATATGACCTCTTCATGCCAACCAACTGTACCAAATTTTAATCAAATACATCACAAAAATAGTCCATTTATTAGAGAGAAAATCGTCTAAAAAATGGGAAAATTGAAATGAGTTTTTACAAATTATAATTCATGAACAGAAAGAATAGTTCGCAAACACTAGTGTTATTGATGCTTTTTTTGGTCTTAAAACAAAAGGAAAAAAATAATATTTTCATGTCACTAATGAGTTACACAAGAAAAAGTGTGCAAGGAAACTCAAATATAATCTATCAAAGTTGAACATATATACCTTCTCATGTTCAGGCCACATAGGTATGTAATTTCCATAATAGCTTTGGCTTGAAGGGGGCTCCATCTGATGAAAATTCGGTAGAGATGATGATGGTGTTGTTGATGATACATTCACCTAAACAAATTCCATGCATCAGGTGATCAAGACCATGATAAAAATGTAACAAACTATTTTGTAAAAATAATTAAGACGACATACCATTGAAGAAGGTTGTTGGTATTGATGTGCTCTACGCATTAATCCAGGGATAGGCCAAATAGGGATGGATTCAAAAGCCAAATTATTATTCAAATTCGAGCGAAAAGCAATTCCTGGATCCAGCCCAGTAATCCCATTTTCAAGATTGAAATGCCCTTGATGAATTGGAACAGTTGACCACCCAAATGGGTTTGTCAAGGGAACAGTACTAGTGTTAGAATTCAAGACTTCATTGTTTTGGAGTAATGACGATGATGAAGAAGAAGAAAAAGAAGAAGGCCTCGAAATCAAATTTGGGGATGGAATATGATCAGCAGGTGGGAATGGAAATGAAGAAGGGGAAGACTGATTTGAGGGATGGTAATTTGGAGCTATTGGGAGTGAGAGAGATGAAGATTTGGTTGAAGATAGAGTGGAGGATGTTGGAGATGGTAACACTACTGTGCCTCCTCCTCCATCTCTCTTTTGTTGTTCTTCAAGTCTGATTTTTTCAAGTTGTGCCACACCTAGCCCTCTTTGTGGTACTTTCTTAGCCTTCTGTTTTTTAAAAGATCCAACAATATTTTCATCACCACCACCACAAGTACCACTACTGCTATTGCCACACTTCTGGGTTTGTTCCTCTTGAGCCATTTTTAACTGTCTTCCATAAAATTATTTGTACACAAAAAACTAGGTCAAAAAATATTAAAACACAATGCAAGAATTATACAAAAGACTTAAATCTCATTTCCCATTTGTATCATTCTGTAAGAACAACAAGATCTATAGAAAATTTGGAACAACAAATTAAAACACCAAAGAGTTAGATATAGAGATCCAAAATTTGATTCTCATCCCACTTCTCTCACACCTATGAAATAATCCTCCAAACACAATTTACTTCAAAATAAAATAAGAAGGTTTTAGAGAGAGATAGGGAAGATCAAATTTACAATACAAGAAATGAAAACATGATGATTTCACGAGAGAAGAGACCTAGAAGATTATCAAGAAACCAAAAATCAAAATGTTCAGCCAAAATCTCGCCAAAATTTAACTAGAAAAAGATTGAAAAGAGAGAGAGAATCTGAGAGGTTTCAGATTTTTCTCCAACCCATTAGTTTAGTTTGTCTGAGAGATAAAAGTGGAATATATATCTCTGTGTGTGTTAATATTTTAAAACTTTGAAAATTCAAAAGATTAGCAAATCTATAGCAAGATATTCAGCAACATGTTCTCTCGGCCAAATCCTCGCTCCACTCTCCTGTTTTCACTGCTAGACCTACTCCCTCATAATGAACCATGATTCTTCTCTCTCTCTCTTTCTCTTTCTCTGACTTTCATGACTCCTCCAAAACAAGGTAACAGCCAATTGAAGTAGGCGATGTCATCTGAGGTTGTTTGTTCCAATTTAAGGCATATCTTACTGACTTTTGCAGCTTTTGGAAACCAACCCAACCCCCCCGTGGGCCCCTTCTTTCGTCCCCTTACGCATGCATACATTTCACCGCCCATATTTTCTCTCTTTCGCTTTCATCTTTGTTTCTTCTTTTTTTATATATTTTTTTAACTTTCTTTTATTGTTTTTTATCATCTCTCATAATGTGTGTATATATATATATATATATGTGTATCCATGTTCTTTTTGGATGGTCACGGGTTGCATCTTTCTTGCTTGTGTCTTACTAAAAGAAGTTAAAGAAAATTGTAAATTATCATTATAATGTGTTTAAAATCAGTTTTAATATGGTTTAAATTAATTTTACATAAAATTACTTTTTGCCATTAAGTAGTATATTTATTTAAAAATGAAAAAAATATATATAGAAAAAGAATATTATATGAAGTAAATTTCTAAAAATGCTTTATAAAAGTAGAATAGATTATTGAGGTGATTTTATTATAAGATATAATTATCTTTTTAGGTACTACTAAAACGCAATATCTTGTAACGTTTGGACATTTTTACCCATAATTTTAATATTATGATAAACTTTACCATATAGTTTATAACGATTCTATGAAATTGTGTTATTAGTCTCAACAAAGAATATATTTGTGCACGTCTCTCCTTGTATAGGTGATTAAGGTTTGGACATTATTACCCACAGAATTGATATTTTATAATAAACTTTACCATATAGTTTTTAAATATGTGCATGTGTAGTATTACTCTCGACAAAATGAATGCTACTTTTGTGCATCTCCTCCTAGCACATAACCTCTTAATCCATCCTAGTGGTGGGGTTTAGATCTCATTAAAAGTATTTTACTAGATTTATATAAATAGTTTTTTCCTTTTATTATGAAAATAGTTATATCTCATAATACGAGAGTAAATATCTTAGCTATATAAGTAGTGTTTAATCTTAGTAGATTCTAACAAAGTTCTAAACCATTATATATATATATTAAAAGTTAACATCGGTTGCCGATATCTACTGAGATTAAACACTATTTATATGATCCAAATATCAGTCTGGATATATACTTCCACCCTCTCCACCCATACAAGGATTGTGTAAATATCTTTTCTCATTTTGTTATGGAAATTCTTATGTCTCATTATGAGAGTAGATATCTGAGCCACATAAATAGTATTTGATCTCGTTCTAAACCGTTAGGTATTTTTATCAAGCTGGATATAACCCCCACAAGCAGGAGAAAACCACTCTTACGTTATGGAAATAGATGTCCTAACCACACAAGTAGTGTTTGGTGTCATTTTAAATCATTAGGTCAAAATGTGTTTGATGAGAATTGAACCCTCGATACCTTAGTTAATGAGAAAGTGTTCAACCTAGTTGAGCATTTTCATAGGGTCGTTCCTTTTGACTCTAGAAACTGATCACATAGGATTTGCTTTAGTTTTAAACTCAGTGTATCTTTCTGTTTGCGTCGTTGAAGTACAAATTTTATGATATTATATTTGTATATGATGAATTAATTTCTGATATATAATAAGATAATAATTTGATTCAAATATTTTTCAAATCTAAAGTTCATGTCATCAATCTATGGTTTTACATTCTTATAGTCAGAATATATATATATATATTTAAGTACTTTTTATTTATCGGTGAAAGTATGATTAATCAGTTTTTTTAAAATATATATATACAAAATAACATTAGAATATGTACACATGCTGAACTCAAATAATATTAGAATTTATATATTAGTGTGAAAGTATGAAAAATTAGTTTGTATGCACAAAATCAAATTAAATTAGATTTAAAAAAAAAAAAAATTGACACCAATAGTTGGAGATCTAATTGTTGAGATTATGTACTTCATGTGTGGTGCTACTTCTATATAGAATATCATAAAATATATATTCTCACAATACAGAGAAAATATATACGTATATTAAATATACATAATAGAATTTAAACGTTAACTACAAATGAGAAAGAAAAATATATTAAACACTTTAAATTATTAGTGAACATGCTCAATAGATTGAATTTTAAGTTTTTTTTTTTTTTTTATTTGGAGATACCACATGTGGTGAGAGAGATTCAAATTAAAATGTGGAACATTACTAGACTAACTGAGAGCTTTTTTCTATCAAATCATAATAGATAATGGTAATTTAAAACTTGTTATTCTTAGTTATTTCTTAATTAACACGCATCTAATTATTTGGTATGTTTTGCTAGAACGCGCATGCGAAAAAAAAAAAAAATCCTTAGTATATATTTCATTTTTCAATTTGTTTGCAACAACAGTTGCAGTCCAATAAATGCTGTCAATTCGTGCAGAAATTATCTGTATCATCTTGATGTTCAAGTTTATTGACTTATTTCATTTAATTTATTGTGGAAAATCACAGAGAATCTTACCATCTTTTTCAATTTTCACGCTACTTGCATTTTGGCTTGTTTGTAGTAGTATCTTTTTAAGTAATTTAGACTTGATATTCTATCATACTATACCTGTTATTGATTAATACAATATGTCATATACAATAAATAAATAATGAGATAAATTATATTCTCTAATGCGATTATCTAATCCAAATATAAAATTGATACAAAAACCTTTTTAGAGAATATATAGATGAATTTTTCAATTAAGAAATTTTCTTACAATGTTGATCAAGATTTCTTACTTTTTCTAATCAATTTAAAATACAGAAAAATTTTCTTACTCTCTTTCCTCTTAATTATAAAATATAAAGGGAAAAAAATACAAGTAAAAAATAAATAGATATTTTATCTGAGATGTTATATTGGAGATAAAAATAAGCATCATATTTCTTTTTTAATTATCAAAATAGATTCATATTCAATAGAAATTGTTAATATGTCATTAATAAAAACTCAAAAAAGCATAATAGTATTAGAGATGCCTTTATTACTTAATTAGAGCAAATTATTGTTGACTTACCTTAACTTTGACTTTCTATAATTAATTGGAATCAACTTTTGAAAATACAAGACAGTAACTTTTCTTCTTGTCCGTTAATCAACCTTTAAACTTAACAGTCAAAGTAAGGCCACCAATAAGAGTCGAAAGGGTTTTTTCATCATTTGATTTATTAAAATAATAGAATATCATAACATATTTCTAAAATTAGATACAAATTAATAAATTAATAAAATAGAAATTAAATTAAGAATTATTTGGTTGGATTCCACTGTTTGTTTCAAAAGATCAACTGTGGAGATAATTTTTTTTCAAAATAAATTTGAAAGCAAATAATAAAAATGAGAAAAAAAAAAACATTGGATGGTGGGATCCAGTTTTTCTTTTCATTTTTAATTTTTTTTTTTTTTTGTTTAATGTCCACTGTTTGTCTTAGATATAAATAGTATATATAGATATATTTTTTCCCCTCTTTTTATTACCTTTAAAAAAAATCTAAATAGATTTTTTATTTCTTAAAATTAAGGGCAATTGTCAACGCCAACAACAATAACATCAAATGAGATTATTTTAATGTTTTGAAAAATCGATTGCGGTTGTAGAAAGCCAAAGCCTAAGTTTAGTTAGATTGGTAGTACTCCCATACTTACCCAATTGGAATAATCAAATTCAAGACATTTTTCAAAGTTAATTTAATCTTAGAGAAAAATGAATTATTATCCAAACAAAATAATGCCAAAAAAAAAAAAAACCCTTTAAAAATATGTAGCCAAACCAAATAAATATAGGTAATCAGGTCATGTTTGCTTCCACCTAAACATGATCTATTAATCTTATTGTATTACTTGTTTAAACTAACTACAATCCATTAACGTAACGCATTCCCTAATAAGATCAGTTAATTAAAGTCATTAATTTTAAATCATGTCAATTATTAATTATGTGAGAAAACATAATTTGATTAATCCGTTTACTTTTTTAAAAATTTAAAATTAAATTACATAATTTAATTCACTAAACTCATTTTTTTAAAAAATTTCACTAAATTTATTTAATAAATAAAAATAATAAATTATGATATAATATTGATTTAAAGTAAAATTTAAAATACTATATTTAAATTAAAACAGATTAAGAGGGTATAACCCAAATACAGTTTCTTTAGGTAATGGTTTAATGTGTTGAGTTTTAATTTGTCCAACCCAATCCTAATCAGCATGTCACCAACAGGGCACAATTATTTTCCCACGAAGGAAAGTTTAGATCCAACGAAAAGAAAGTCAATAATTTTATAGTAAACAAAATATGATTTTTTTTTTTTTTTTTTTTTTTTTGAGAAACAAAATATGAATAAGTTCAGCAGTCGAGAACATGGATTGCCTTTCGCACAACAAAAACAGACTATGATCTTTAACTTATGAAAAAGAAAACAAAATTTTTGTCTTCAATAAACCCATCCATGCATCTACCTCCATCGCTGATGACACCACATATAATGCCAAGATTTTGTTGGATATACAAAATATAAGGAACCTCCATTTAGCGTTCGATCAATAAGATTCTCTTTCAAACTTTTTTCATTCTTGTTTTTATTTCTCTATCTGCTTCAATTATTAAATTAATAAAATATGTTGTTGGATTTGTTAAATCTATTTTGTTTCACCAATGACAAAGATAATCTAGGAAGAGATTGTGGTGTGATGGTAAACCACAACCCATCCATATAAAAATCATTGGTTTAACTTGTTTAAATTCCACTTATGTAGACATTTTTCACGCATATGTAAATTGTTTCTTTTCATGTTTTGGAAGCTAGATTCTTAGATCGCGCTTCAAAGTCAAATTGTAACTGATCCTGATAATATCTTAAACTGGTCTCAGTAATTTAAAAAAAAAAAGGATGAAGTTGATCAATCATGGGCCAAAAGCATGGCCCATAAGAAGGTAATTGGCAAGTGCATTTATTGTATGGGCCTCCCAAGTTATTTGATTGTATGATCAATTGGTTTGTATATGCCACAAACAGTTGGGATGTCATATGTCATGAAAGTGACCACATGACTTGCAAGTGTGCATTACTATTTTCACTGTAAATAGACTGCTACAACACTTTCAATTTTCCATTCCAACATTAATTTCCATACTAACCGATACAGCAGCTGAATTGGTTTCACTATATCATTTGCCAAGATATCAATCTTTTTCACAGGATATATATCAATTTAGTCGTCATATATCAAATAAAATAAAATTATTGAGATAATAGTTGGTAGGTTTTTTTTTTTCTAACTTGAAATACCCAGATGTTAATTATGTTCCCTTTTCTACCATGATGAGAAAAAAACCAAGAATAACATAACCCCACCACAAACTGTATAATGTTGCCAAGAATTTTGAGCATCCTAGTTGGTGAAATGTCAATCAACAAAAATCAAATGGAAATAGAGAGCCAAAAATAGGGTTTAATTGAAATCTAACCTCTTTTTGATAACCCATTTGAAAAATAACCTTTTTTTTTAAATCTCAACCTCAAGGTAGAGAATCTCAACCTCTAGGTTCGGAATCCCAACTTCCAGGTTGTGAGTCATAGTGTTAATTTAAATCAATCTCAACTTCAGGGTTGAGATTTTTTCAACCTAAAAAAAAAGGTTAGTTTTCAAATTGACTCTAAAAAATGGGTTATTTTATACATTTTCTCCCAAAAATATCACTCTTCTAATGGGTCATGTACTTCTGTAAGCCCGTTAACTTAGCCAACTTGGGCTAGAAACAACACTACTCAATCAACAACTAGACAATTCATTTAGATCTCGATTGGTGCGTAGAATAGAATATGAGATGATTGAATGAGATTGGACGGGATTGGATAAATATTATAACATCTTTGATGCAATTAGGATTGGATTTGATTTGATTAAATTAATTTAATATTAAATTAAATTAAATTTTAAATAAATTATTTGAATTATTTTTAAATATATTTTATGTAAATAATAAATAATGAAAATAGAAATTAATTAAATATAATATATTTTAAATAATATTAAAAATTTTAATTTATAAAACTATTTTAAATAAATTTATAATTATAAATATATTTAATATTATAACTTTTAATTTATTATATTTATTAAAAAATAAAATAAATAAAAGATGAATTCGGCCGGAGCGGGATTCCTGAAGCCCACCAACATTGGTGGGTTTCAAACCCCTGCTCGTGTAGGAAGTTATGTGGGGCCCGTTTGGTTTTTAGAAGGAAAACTTCCGTTTCCTTGCCAAGCCCAAACATTGGACTTTGTGGGATGGATAATTTTTAATCCGATCTCACAAAATTGTTGGTCCACCAAACGGGCCACTAGACTGTGTTTGTTAAAAGGGATTGGATAAATTCCAATCCAATCCTTTGTTTGATAGTTACATTATATGGGATTGGATTTTCCAATGTCATGCAACCATTTTATCAATGCCAAACATGGTCTAATGTTAAAATACAATAACTAAATAGCGAAACACCATATTTCTCTATACATATTTCTGCCATATAAATATATATTTTATTTTCATATTTGCACTAACACATGCTTTGGCTTAAACAAATAATAAAAAATTCATATTGATTATTGAAAACACACATAAATATATTACTGTTCAATGTTATTTGATAATAAGAAAATACTTATTTAATCTTACCATGTTTCAAATTTGAATTGTTGCACCGCATAATTAGAAAAACACACATAAATATATAGCAATGTATTGATAAATATATATATTTTCTTTCAATTTTCAAAAGCACCTTTCTTTTTCTCTGCAAATGTAAAACAAATTGACCCCAATTTCTAATAATGTAGACAAAGAAACTCCACCTCAAATTAGGGCAAAGATAAAATCAGTTGTATCTAAGAGAAGACAACTAGACCTTACCATATAATTGTGTTATAGGAAAGGTGCTTTAGAGGCCGACGTGATGGTGATGTTCTATTTTTAAAGAGCCTTGAAAATTAAGGAATTTAAGTCAACTTATAACATAGTTGCTATATAGGTTATGCTCTTAATTGTTTAGGCAGACTGCCAGAATAGCTAAGCTAAACCTTTTTAAAGGAAACCTAAATATTGTCTAAAGTTGCATCATGAGTTGCTATATTAAATGGCATTTCTCATTGTAACATACAAAAAACACGTAGGTGTTAATTGTTAAAGTCAGCAACGCAGTTTTTGTAATTATAGGAACGAGTGACAGGAGTGGTGTAACACCAACACTTATTGGTCCTAAATATTATGAATTTAAGTCATCTTCTCCATTTTCAAATCTATAATAGTTAAAAGTAATGATAATATATATAAGAAGGGTGGCTGTATTGTCACCTAAAATAACACCCAATATTAAAGTTCAAAATTCATAATATTTCTCTATACACCCATTTAAATCCCAAAAGCAACCTCAATGAATTATTAGCTTTCCCAGACTGACTCTCTACACCCATTTACCATCCTTCTTCACAGTT
The DNA here is from genome assembly GCA_022984855.1 of Dimocarpus longan. Classification (NCBI taxonomy): domain Eukaryota; kingdom Viridiplantae; phylum Streptophyta; class Magnoliopsida; order Sapindales; family Sapindaceae; genus Dimocarpus; species Dimocarpus longan. The sequence goes on along the minus strand of CM041014.1, from coordinate 14,157,145 downwards.
TTCTTTTGTTCTTCATATATCAAACCAACTATATTTTCTGTGAAATTCTTATGGTAGTCATTGAACCCAACAAGAAGATTCTAGGCTTTTATTTTCTTTGATCATTTGAAATTAATCCACAGTGAAGCCAGCCACCAAAACATCTTGCAATGAATTAATTGATACTAACAAAACCCATTTGCCTCTTCTCTTATTCTTGATTGCCAAAAAAAATGACATTCAGAGAACCTAAAGAACACCTTTAGTTAACGATTTGAAGACAAATTTAACAAAACCTATTGAAAATATTTGAATAAATAGACCACGTTATGGCAATACTAAATGCAATATGGGGATATTGAAAATTTAATATTAGGATTTATGAGAGGTGGGTGTATGATTATTTGTTGAATGTGTGTAAAGAAATTTTTTTTTATTTAATAATATCCTCAACGGTGATCATTTCATTTAAGTTATTTTAGTGACAAAACTTTTTCTTAAAAAATGATGTGAAGAGTAATATTTTGGGACATCGTGGCTTATAAGGATGGGTAGTAGAATTATGATTGTATTTGATTTAAATTATTTTTTTACGTGGGGTTAGGTAGATTAAAAAGATCAAGATCCAATGTCTTTGTTCTCTTTGGAGTTTAGAAGATAGATTTGGGAGATAAGTACCATAAAACCTCTCTAAAAGAATATTTGATAAGTTAATAACCTTGCTAAATAATAAAATTTTTCGGTTCCCATTTGGACCAATATACTACATTAATAATGATATAATATTGGTAAATGTAATAATAACTTTTTTTGAAAAAAAAAAAAAAAATCCTTTAGGGCCTAACAAATAATAATTGATCAAAGCACATAAAAATTCATGATACAAATTAAGAAACATTTTACTTGATGATTTCATTTTTCAATTTAACTGTCACAAAATGTGCGTGCAAAGTTTGTCTTCCTTTTCTTTAAAAAAAAAAAAAAAAAAAAAAAAAAAAAAAAAAAAACCCTTAAGCTAAACTCAACCTCATTCTTAATTTTTTGTAATGTATACACCCCATGATAAAACATAACTATTATCTATATTATAATAATCATTGATAAGCGTATTCATTAGCTTTTGAATAATCTCTTCTAAGCGATTTTTGTATCATTTTATATTAGAATAATTCAAATGGTGTTCAACATTCATCACATTTCTATAGCATAGCTTAGATATGGCTTCACGTAGTCCATGGTTGCTTTCATCTTCACCAACATGGTTATAAGTCATACATTTGACTTTATGAAAAAATAAAATACATGTACAATTAGTTTAAAATATAAGTTCTTTTAAATCAATAAATATTTATTTATTAATAAGTTAATAAATTATTCATTTATCAATAAATAAATAACCTTTTGAGATAATAATTTTTGTTATTTTAAAAGATTATTTTACAAAAATTTTACAGTATTTATTTCTTTGTTCTTAGAGTCAAAGATTTAAAAGAAATAATTTTTTTTTTTTTAAAAAAAAAAAACAATATTTGTTTTCAATTAATGATTTGTAAGTACGAGGTTGGTATAATTTAATGATAACATTATTGGTTGATTTTTTAAAACAGCAATGGTTTTGAAAAACTACAACAGAGGTTTCTAGATAATAGTTGACTTTATAAATATAAAAATATTTCTCTATAATTTTTTAAAAGAAAATGTGACCATGGGATAAGGTTAAAAGTTTATTGGACCATTAAGATTAAAATCTAAATACGGACTCCAATATTTACCTTACAAATATGAGATATACATTCTCGTAACGAATATATTACTGATTCATTTGTCAAGATTAAATATTATATGTATAGTCTGAATTTCTATTCCCACGACAAATGAGATAGGGATCTAAAAAAAATTCTTACAGCTAGAGTTCCCACACGAATATAATATTTCTTAATTTTAAATGAATAGAAAATTCATTGATAATATTAAAGAATGCTTCAAATTAGTAACTATGAATTTCGCTGTTGAGATAAATGTCATAACATCAGAGTGAGTTATTAATTTGAAATCTTTAAATGTAGTTCGGTGATGAAACCCTATCAAGTCTTGAAAGTAAAATTACACTGCATAAAGTTTTTATACATCTTTCCATTATGTGAAACAAAAAATAAATAAATAAACTACATATCTGTCTATGATTCAAACTTCAACTTTCCTTAAGCTTATCATAAGTCAAAATACAAATACAGTCCATTAAATTAACGAGTCACCCTTACGACCCCCGTTTTGCCCTGTTAATCTATAGGTTAAGTGAAATATATAAAAAATCACAATTCAATTAAACCGTATATGCAGTTATAATTAAGTAGAAAAAATAATAATAACATTTTAATTTATTGTATAAATAGATAAGAAAATAAATTATTAAATCTCTACGGAAATATGAGAAATAAAATTGAAATACATGCCTTATAACAACTCTGTGTAGATGGAAAAGAATCAATAAATAATGAAGTTACAATATTACAGAATGGTGACTACCTTTTCTTTAGATTTTGGGCATCTTGAAGATTTGAAGTTTGAACTAATGAATGAGTTAAAATTTTATTAGGCGGCCGAAAGAAAAAGTAAAAGAAGGAATTTAAAATGTTAAGACAATTTTTTAAAGATAGGGTTTTTCTAGTTCAAAGATATTAAATACTTAAAATTCAAGATTTTGATTTACATTCTAAAAAAATTCATAGTCTAAACATGTTAAATGAGTTGTTAATGGATTGAGAGAGGTTAACCCAAACACAATCCATTAACTTAATGGATTTAACGTGTTGATCCGTTAATAACCCGAAACTAATAAAGTCTAACCTAAAACCCTAATATCTTGTCGTATTCGTGTTGTATTACTTGGTCGTATCAATAATTGTTATCTTTACTTCTCACTTAAAGATTTAAAATAATTTCTTAAAAAAGAAAATAAAAAATCCTATCTTAAAATCTCAATCTTATCAAACAGGGGCTTTACGAATTGACGGATGGTAACTGGTCACACTAACTTTTCTTTTTTGTATTTGTTGTAAACATAAGTTTTTATAGACGATAAATATTATTCACAATAAATCTTGCATGCGTGTGGTCCCGTAGCTCAGTTGGTTAGAGCGTTGGTCTTATGAGCCGAAGGTCGCGGGTTCGAGCCCCGCCGGGACCATCTTCACTTGTCAATTTACACATTCTTTTGGACAATTGGCTGCATTAATTTTGCCACTCTCTGATAATGGTTCATGATTGATGAGTGTGCATCAATTTTCATGTAGCTTGACAAGACAGAGTGAGACCACCAAACTCCTTGATGGACAACAACTCAACACCTTATTTGTTAAGGTGCCTTTTATGTTGTTGTTGACTGTTGATCCTCCATGAGATCAAACACCTGCTTCACTTTGGTTGAAATGTCACTTTGTTTTGCATTTTTAGATATAATCAACCATTTACCAATAACCATGCACTCAATCTCTCTCACTCTCTCTGGCTTATCTTATAGTCTAAGACAACTTCTTATTACTACACAGCCCATCTCACCAAAACACCATCCCATGTGCATGTCTTGATTGCTTCTTCTCTGGTATGTTCATCCCCACTTTTCTTTCTCATTTCTTGTTTCATGCTTTCAGGATTTGTTAAGATTTCTCTGGAAAAAAATGTGTTTATTGCATTATTTGTATGAGAACAATTTATGTTACTAAATGTTATTGATCTTGTTTGCATGTACTAATTAGTTTAGCTTGTTCAATGTCCTATTTTAGTATAAGAGGTTCTGAATTCAAATCTTGCTCATGTTAGGATAAAAAAATATTTTTAAAAAAATTCGAATACATTAAAATCGTATCTTCTTATCTTGTCATCTTTACACATTGTGATAACAAGACTAGTGAAATGTATGAAAACTAATTCTGTTTGCATCTTTTTTTTTTTTATTACTATTATAATTTTTTAATTTCTATTACCAAGACCATTTATGCAACTCACCTATGAGACTCAACCCTGGCAACTGAGGGTTGCTTGCTTGTTTATGGTAGAGTTTGATGGAGTTATGGCTTATATGTAAACAGGTAATCAGATAAGCATTAAAATTCTTAAATCAGCAGGTTGGTTTTGGTCTCTTCAGCATTCAGTACAATAAAAAATGGGTACAGGGAGCTGCTTTGGATCAATAATTGGCCTAAGGAAAGGCAAGCAAGATAGATCCAAACAAGCAAAGGTATATCTTCTCAACTGTTTGTTTTGCAGAATATCACAATTTGCTAGGGAATCTCTTCTCTTTTATATGTGTGCTTGCTTGTTAGATTCTGCCATTGATTTGTATGTATACAAATTGCACGTATTCACACGTGCACACGATTCTTCCCATTGATCATCAACATGGGAATTAAACTAGATTCTCTGCCAGCCAGTTTACCATTTGCCTATGGAATCTAATAGTTGAAAACTGCATATTTAGTGAGCTATTATACAGCTCTTATATACACTAGTTTTTGCTAATAGCTAATAACTGTATATTGATCTCATTAAAACAAGTGTTGTTTTAGATGCCGGCCATCCCTACCTTGATTTAACACAAGTGTGTCAATACAGGTTCATTCAACCACTGAAAAATCAAATGGAACCAATGGAAGTTATCAGGCTGATCCTAATGAATCAACTAGTCCTCCCAACGATGGTGGTTCAAATGGCGTTCCTCGAATGTCTGTTGAAGATAGAGCTGCCATTCGCATTCAGAAGGCTTATCGGATTTATAAGGTTTAGTCTGTCACACTGTGGACTTATATGTGCAGCATTCTATTCAGCTATATACAAATTAGCATTGTTTGATGTCTCTGTATGTGCATTTGCAATTATTCAAAGAATTCAACTTTTTGGTGCTATTTGGCCATTCCATCTAATGAATAATGCCTAGGTGTGGTGTGTAATGGTTTTCTCATTGAGTGCACACATACTTAATACCATTTATATGGCTGTTTTCTCATCGGATTTTTGCAGGCAAGAAAGTCATTACGCCGTATAAGGGGTACGGGGAGATTTAATGTGTTGATTCAACAACAAAACGTACAGAAGCAAACATCAGGTGCATTGAGCTGCATACATTCATGGTGTAACATCCAGGCACAAATCAGGAACCGGAGACTTTGTATGGTCACAGAAGGTAGGATTAAGCAAAAGAAACTGGAGAATCAGTTGAAGCTGGATGCTAAGCTCCATGAGCTGGAGGTACTAGACACTCTAACCTACTTGTCATTGTAGCTTTCACAGCCCAATCTATAATAGTAGGACATGGTGCCAGCTTTTGTATCTTAAAAGGACTTTATCTTACTAATCAATTACTCTAGGTAACACAACAGAGAACAATCAGAAAATTGTGTACTGATGTTTGTCTATCATTAATATGTAATTAATGTACTCAACCTAGCAGTTTAGACCAGGAGCTACTTTAGCTTGCATAACAGGAGGCTTAATTGTCAATTACTGCCATCTTTTTATCTTTCCATTTTGGGTGTTCATATCCTTAAGTTTTAAATACTATAGTTGAGTTTTTTTTCTATTAATTTAAACTTTTGAGGTTGATGATAACTAACATAATATCAGAACCTAAAGGTCTTTAATTCAAACTCTCTCTCTCTTTTATCTAAATTCTTTTTATTGTACATATTATATAGTAAAAAATATTCAGCATATGTTTAACATATATCACCTATCTATATTGAACATAAAGGGACGTGTTAACGTATCATAATCTCAAATCTTAGATACTATAGTCACGTCATTTTCTATTAGCTCAAACTTTTGGGACTATTAATAACTTACAGACCTTATAAACCAAAACCACTAATGGTAATTAACTTTACTTTACAGGTTGAATGGCATAACGGTTCTGAAACCATGGAGGAAATTTTATCTAGAATACAACAAAGAGAAGAAGCAGCAGTTAAGCGTGAGCGAGCCATGGCATATGCCTTCTCTCACCAGGTCTGCCTACTAAGGAAACCATTTCTGTGTTCATGCCTGATACTTGCTGTTCCGATTACGATTTATATATGAACATGTTTTGCAGTGGAGGGCCAACTCTAGCCAGTATCTGGGTCAAGCTTATTACAGCATATGCAAAGAAAACTGGGGCTGGAGCTGGATGGAACGATGGATCGCAGCTCGGCCGTGGGAGGTCAGAGTTAATGTCAAGCCCATCAACCAAAAGAAAATCAAGACCAAGCAAGTAAGCAATGCAGACAAAGTCACAAACCAGGCAGATTCAAGAGTGTCAGTCTCGGCTAGACCTGCTTCATCAAATGGGAATAAAACTGCTAGTAAAGCCAAAAAATCACCCCACCAAACTGTTGAAAACCAAGCCTCTCAAGAGATACAATAGTTTGATGGTAATTGAGTGAAACAAAAACTGTAGAGCCTGTTTTGTATGTGTTTTATTATTATTTTTTTTCCTTCAGTTGGTTGGTGTGAGAAATTGCCGTGCAGTGTGTAAAATAAGAGAGCATAACTCATCACTGGATTGCTTTGATTATTGTTATTTACACTGTAGATATTTATATATGCGTAGAATGGCATGTGTAATTTCTTATTTGCCTTTTTGAAGTTATGGTTGAAATCTATGGACTGTTGTGCACGTCGTGTAGCCTACTATGGAAAAGGTTAGAGTCTCGATAATGTGTTGGATTGTTCAATCAGGACAAGTTTTTGGAGTACTTTTAACAAGAAGAATCCAAATGGGAAATGGGATCAATGGCTTAAAAAGCAGGCTACTCTTTAGCAGAAAAGTAAGCGGTAAAATAATTTTATATTTGATCATGTTTTTTTTGAGTTTTGTTCAGGCTTTAATCAAACAAGAACAGACGCATAATGATCCAACTCACTTTGTTGTCCATTATGTTTGTATGTCTACTTCACAACAAGAATCCCACTACTTTAATCATATTTTTCTTTTAACTATCCAAGTAATCAGACAATTTTTTTTTCATGCATGCAGTGGTATGATCACCAAGTCGGAATACTATACTGAATTTTCTAATATTGACCCTAATTAGACATCAATGGAGATTCTTACCCATCCAATGTTTTAAAAGGCGAAAGGCGAGGCGAAACGTTTCGGCAAGGCAAGGAGGTCGCTCTGAGTAGATTGAGGCGACTGCCTCGACTCAAAATGGAAAAAAAAAAAATCAAAAAATAATTAAAAACAAAATCTTCAACTTACAAAATAATTCATAACATTGAAAAAAATCTCAAAATATATGAAATCATAAAGTTTTGGGTTTTTATATTTTTTAAAATTGTAGGGAATTTTTTACCTATTTTTCAAATCAAATGGTTGATTGAGAATTTTATAAAAAGTTTTGGGATATATATATATATATATATATATATCCCAAAACTTGCTTAGTAAAACCCTAATCCCAATTCCCAGCCACCACCCTCACTGTACTGACCCAACCTCACCTCACCGTCACCGTCACCATCACCATCACCTTCCCTTCTCACTCCTCCTTTTTACTACTGCATCTAACCCACCAAAAATCATCATCTCTCGCCAGTGACCCATCGGAAAGCACCTTTTCATGTCGACGAACCATCAAAAATCATCTTCTCTAACCGACGACGTGTTTTCTCCATCGAAACTCATAAAAAAAACCTTCAAATCAAAGTGATATCGGATTGAGCTTCGATTTGCTTTCAAAGGTTGTCGAAAACATGTTTTGTTTTCTCTGTCGAAGCTCCTTGAAAACTAACTCGCCTCCTCCTCTCTCTCTATTGCCTCAACCCGCCTCACCTCATGGTGGCCCTAAGGAGACCACCTCAAGCTCCCAAGATGGGATTTTGCACCCCTATCAAGTGACTGCCTTGAGGCGTCAAGGACCCCAAGGCAACTCGCCTTTTAAAACAATGTACTCATAATCTAATATGTAATAAAAAAGAACATTCATTCAACTTGATAATAGATTAAAATTACCCCCATTATAATGGTATCTAAATTAAAAAGGAGAGATTCTTACCCACAACATTTGTAAGAACCTTGAAAATCCATATAAAACTTTTTAAAAAAAATACCCACAACAATTGTAAGAACATTGAAAATCCATATAAACTTTATTAAAAAAATAATAATCTTCCGTTTATCAAATCCTCATTATTAATAGTTTTCTTAATATGTATTCTTAGAACATATATCAAAACGATGAACAACAAACAACAGGCCCTCTTGTTGTTAAAGGATTTATTTTTTTACATATGTTATTAATCATTAAAAAAATAATAATAATAATTAAAAAAAAAAAACTTATGTGTAATGTAGTTGACACCACTCTCTCTATCTCTCCTTAGAAAGGTTGAGTTCGAACTACACCTTTCACTTATGTGGGTTAAGTTTGAAATAATTTCCCATTTTTGCGTGAGACTCTCTTTCCAATTTTTGGGAGGTTGTTTTGAGCCGCACCTTAATGTCTACATCTGGAGGTCCCAAATGTTATATCCGTATTTATAATATGTACTAGTGAAAAAAATAAAATAAAATAAAACTGTTGCGCTGTTTATGTAAACCTAAAAAGCCTTTGGAGTAATATTCATCACCCAACTATAAAGAAGAACCACCAACCATAAAGCAAATGTCACCATCGCGGAGTAAGCAGAGTGTATTTGTTATGTTTTTTCTTTTTCCCTTTATTTTTTTCTCTTTACAATTTATGTTTTTGTTCCTAGTAAAAAAACTAAAAGTTTCCAGCTAGGCTTTGCTAGATTTTTATTAGGCACTCAGATTTACAAGGTAGGGGACCATTTTACAGATAACCAAGTATCATATTTTAGTGGTATCCATGTGTGTGTATTCTTTCCATAATTGAACTTCTTGTGCTCATTTCCATCCCCCATTCTCCCTTCCATGGTTCCTCTCCTGGCAGAGATGTACTCCACTTTGCCCCCACTTGCTCTCTCTTTCCTCCCTAATTTTATCTTACTTGCTAGACCATGACCTTAGATCCCTATGATATGCTTCAATTCCGCGGGCTATGGTGCGCTTCCTACTCACGTCTGATTATCTGACATGAGTACTCAATCACATGTAGTCTTGCCGCTATGCTAAACTAAGCTTTTTAGCACATTAAAACGCATCACCAAATCTAAACATATTCTATCTAAGATAGCACTCAAACTCAGCCTCCCATATGAGAATTCAGATTCTAGAGAATATGGTACTACTCAGCGTGAAGTTTTGATCAAAAGCATATACTTGATTTGGTTTCCAGTAATAGGATCATAAATATTCAAGATGAGTCGATGCATACTTAAGAAGCTAAAAATGAGACCACAAGAAACAGAATTTTTGTTGAAGTTGGGAAATGTTTTTCAATCATTTTCAGAGTAGATGAAATCCTGGGGAACAAAAAAAAAAAAAAAAAAATCCTAATCCAATCCATCCCAGGCAACTGCTACTGTTCATAGAAAAGGACTTGTCGATTAATGCCCCCGAAAACACAAGCATGATGGAGATGTAAAAGATGAGTATTCTTTCAATTCTTTTTGCAGGTTTAAGGAAGTAGTTGAGGGGAAGGAAGTCTGTCAATAGGAAAACAAGTAAAGCAACGAAAGAAAATTCATAAACAGAACTCTCCCTATCATCTAATGAGAAAATGGACCATTTCTAAACAAAGGAAAACAGCCTATCTGTTCCTCTTAATTGATCATCTGATAAAAAACAACATCGGATTGAACTAGGTGATCAACTAGAGAAATTTTGCTAAATTAGATGATCTGGGACTGCCTTTATATTCATGAAGATTTTAGAAACAGATGCCAGATACTATCAATCGGGTTTGTTCCAATTGGGCAAAATATCAAATCAACCACTAAAACAAACTCATTTTGGTTGTTAATTGTAAACTAAAAATAGCAGGAAAACAAAACAACCATAACATACACGCCAAAAAAAGGGAATAATAGGGGAAAAAAAATAAGTCTGCCAACATGAACACAAAGCAAACCAAACACAAAATAATATACCAAAGTTGAGCTCTAATAGCCCACTTAGAACCAAAATACATACATAATCTCATAGAATTTGAACAAACCAAGGATTGAAAAACCTGAAATTACATCCAGATTTCTTCTCCTCCAAGGTTTTAGGCCATTGAATAAAAGATGATCCAAATCTTTCCTCGTAACAGGTCTCGAATCGATGGCAACAGCTTTCCCTCATCACACTCTCTTTGTAAACAATCAGAGTCCTGAAACATGATATACATTAATAAAAAGGAATCAACTTTGAAGAGAAAATCAAATTTTGAGAGATGGGTAGTGACCTGTTAGATAGAAAAACTTAGATTTTGAAGTAAATCAATGGCGAGAATCGGAGGAAGCAGAGGATGGCCTATTGTGGATGGCATCGTGCTCCTCAACTTCGCCTTGGATACGTGCTGGAATGCGAAATCCGGAGAATTCACTGATGGAGGAAGCGAATCCTATGCCGGACATCACAGATTGGTGAAGTGTTGGTGGTTGTGGAATATGATGATGGTGGTGTTGGTCACTGCTGGTGAGACTAATTGGTTGGTCTATCCAAGCACGAACCGAAGGCGTGTTACTGGACTGAAGGGGTCCCCTCTGTGAAAAAAACTGGTTTTGGCCAAACAGTGGCGGCTGTGTTGTTGGAGAGTTGAACATGAACCCTCCTCCTCCTCCTCCACCACCGCTGCTACTACCAGTAGTATCTGCCCCACCACCACCACTGTTCCAAGCCACCATTCTCTGGAACCTGGAGAGTTCTGCTGAGTGGTTGTGGTGGTGGTCGGACTCAGACCACCCAGCATCATAACCAAGTGGAGTTGCTCCAGAGAAGAAGACTTGTACTGGCTCACTGTTTTGTGTCTGAGCATGATGTGGTGGTGGTGGCTGGTGCTGTAGAAGCATATTATTAGGCTCCTGAAATGACTGGAGAGAGAGCCGTAGATCTTGGCTGTGACTTGTAGTCCTGGACAGCAAATCTGGTGGGTAGCTTTGAAACTGTATTGATGATGATGGAGTGTCGTTTGAAGCACCCATTGGGAAGAACGACTTGATTGTATCAGCAATGGAGTCTGAGTCTAACGATGGTGGGAGAAAACTCGTACTCTGATGGCTTATGTGCAGATTCTGCACATCATCATCTGTGTTACCACACACTATAGTACCACCTGAACTCCTTGCAAAATCAAACTCTCTCTCGTTGGTTTGGTGGTCTAGTTGAGTAGTGGTGGTGGTGGTTTTGTTCTTGGAGCTTGTCACTGTGGTGGTGGTTTCAGGGTTCCATGGAGGCAACTCAGCCAGCTCATCAATGGCTGGTTTGGCTTTCTTGATGAGCCAATCAACGGCCTTGCTGGGGCGGTCATAGCCAAGGCGGTCTTGGACGTCGTAGAACTGGATGGCCGTGTGGGCTGAGAGGCGGACACGGCGGTCTCTGGGGCCCTTGGCGGTGCAGACCTTGCTGTGCCGGTCTTTTCTTCCTGTGGACCTTACAATGTGACCGCCTTGAACCTCCACGATCTCTCCTCCTCCTCCTCCTCCGTTTCTTATCCCAAATCTCGACGATGTCCCTGCTTGGCTCTGCCTCTCTCCCATTTTTCTTGCATATTGTTGGCCCACAATTGGAGATGATGAGGACGGCAAATATGAGCGCTTCTTCTGGGGTTGCTGTTGTTGTTGTTGTTGTGAGTCTAAGCCTAAAAAGCTCTGGTCTTGGTGATGGTAGTTGTTGTTAAGGTAGTATTTATGAGGTGATTCTTGCTCTGCTTCAGCTTGTGGTTCTACTACATGTCTTGGATTTGGGAGAGAGTAGTGGTCAAGATGTTGATGATGATGATGGTTCTTTTGAGGATCCAGACTCAGGCTTTGGTGGTTTTCCTGTCCTTCCAGCTTTTAATAGAGGCAACTTTTGCTTAGTGGGGTGGTATTGGTGGTTGTTGTTGTTGTTGATGCTTCTTTACTAGTCTCGTTTTGCTGCCTAATTTCCTCCTGTTGCTTGTGCAACTGCCACCACACTGATACCTGATACTGTCTCTGATGACTCTCCCAAAAGGCCCTGCCATTCAATGTTTTCACTTCCATCACCCCAAAACCACCATCAAAACATTACATACACCCCCTCCAAGAAGTAAAAAAAAAAATGAAAATCCAAAACCAGATGAGAAACAGAAGACACCCAGAAGGCTAAAAAAAATACTAGCTCTGTCTCAGCCTAACCCATCTCTTTCCTTTCCTCTGAGTCTGGCTCTCTGCACTCAAACTTTTGGTAATTGAGCCTCTGTGTACAAGGGGCCAGTAACCAAAGTTGTGATATTTGGCTGATAATAGCACTCTCCTCTTGACCAAATGACCAAACAACAACTAGAAGCACCCAAATTTCAAGAAGGGTCCTCTTGGGAAATTTTCCTCCAAAAGTTTCATGATGATTTCTAGAGACACAGTGAGAGAGAGAGTGGTGGTGGTGGTGGTGTCACAGTAAATATATATAAGGCTTGTAATTGTCTGGTGGCCTATAAGAAGCCTCGATGATGCAAACTAGTGAGGGTGGTGACAGTGTTTGGTCAGAAAAGAGATTAAAGTACCTGTGATCTCATCGCTGCCCCTATTCTGCTGTTCATTGTACTACCCCTCCCTACTGTACACTGTCAACCATCCAACCAAAACTCATTTCCACTCACTATCTTTCTTTGTTTTTATGTTTTTATCTTTTTACAGTCATTTTGGTTACTAGTTACTCCCTTTGAGATTATTTTTCTTTAACTGGTGCCGTTTGGGGTACCGTTGGTTATAGTTGAAACCTGGACTAGAGTAGTGGCTTGCATTTATGTGTCTAGATGCTTGATCGATAGATAGATAGATAGATGGATAGATAGATTGATCCCTTTTGAAAATGACACGATTGCAGCTTTTCTTGTTTTTTCTTTTTCTTCTCTCTTTCCCTTTCTTTATTGCTTCCCTTAAAATAAACTTCTCCTTCTTTTTCCCCTTTTTTTTTCTGTCATTTTTCCTCGCCTTCCTCACCCCTTTTTCATCTCAACATTGCAATTTACATTACATTATCGTATCATAACCTCAACATTACAATTTACACCATATTAATGGATCATAATTTCAAATCTTAAATATTATAATTTGATTTTTTTCTATTGGTTTGAGTTTTTATGTTTAATGATAACTAACATGTTATCAAAATCTAGAGGTTTCTAATTCAAACCATTTTTATCCCTTTTATCTAAAATTCTAATTATCATAACATCAAGTCTTAAATATTTTAATTTGATTTTTTCCTATCAACTTAAATTTTTAGATTTGATGGTAATTAACAACTGAATAATTCAAAAAATTAATCAACACCTTTGAGACCAAGGATTTATAATATACATTTTATAAAACTTAAAAATATATATTATAAAATTCACACCGAACGAGTCACTAGATTAATTACAATTCACATATTTCTCCCTATCATTATAGAAAGTTATTATTGGACGATATTTCAAGTTCTTGTGCCAGGAAGGCAGGTAGTACTACCAAGTAATTATTGTGTTGTTGATCAAAATGAATCTATAGTCCTAATATTTGATTAGTAATCCTAGCATTTTTCATTTATTACAACTATAACCTAAAAAAAACTCATTAATAACATTAAAATTCGTTTTATTGCACTAGCGTAAATCAATACGGCATTGTGACTTCTTAATTTTGTTTTTCATTTTTTTATTAGTGCATTAGATATTTTAGGACAAAATCATGATTCATGATGGGGGTATTATTGACTTACAGTGTATTCGAAATAAAGTGCTGACATGTGCATGAATTTAGACTTTATCAAAAAATATCTTAATTATTTAAATTTGGTAGAATTTTAATCTTTTCCGTTGAAAATATATTTAATGAATTTCAAAACCAATTAAATTTGCTGACATTTAAAACGAAAAGTGAAAGGTGGTCATTATTATTTTTCTTGGTGTACGAATATAGAATATTAATTAAAAATTAATTTAGTGGTAAATATAATGTAACTTCATGACTTGAGTTAATAATTAATATTTACTGGCATGTGTGGCCTGCACGCTTGCAGGCCTTTACTGTTGTCAAATTGAGAATACATATATATACATAGAGAGAGAGAGACTAGTAAGTTGCAGAAATTACTTCTATATCCAATTGTAACATCATAAATTATCTTTAAACTACTTTATGGCTGACAGATAGAGTAAATTTTCACATAATTTGAGTATATAGTACTTCGACATTCTTTTCAATCTGTCATCATTCACTTTTTGGTCATGAAAAATCATTTTCAATAGTACACGACATTAAGTAAGAAATCGGAAATAATTTGTTGCTATTATATTATATTATATATGTGCTTATTTTATGTCAACTTAGTAATTCTCAAAAATATCCTCTCATTGACTTTGGTCTTCGATCACAAATATTCCAAAATAAATGGAGTTGCCTTGACTGACGGAGAAAAAAAAAACTAAAAAAATTGCAAATTTGAAAAACGACCTCATATAGATTTTTTTTTTTTTCGAATATGTATTATTTGTATTATATTTTCGACTAAAGACTATTGGACCGACTTTGAGCTGTCTTCTCCATAATTAAAACCCTTTTTTCATGTTCTTTGTAAGGGCAAGTGTACCTAATTCAAGCCATTCACATTCAAGATTCTCAATTGGGCATAACTGGAGGTGGTAATATTTATTTATTTATTTATTTTAACAATTTGTCAATTTCAAGGAAGAACAATTTTCCTTAGAAGAAAAATAAGTAGATGTTAAATACACTCAAGCTGTGTACCACTTTTTCACTTTATTTGTAGATACCGTCCATTTTGATATTACTTTTGTGAGAAACCAATGGAGAAACGAGAATTTGTCAATAAGTAAAACGGAGAATGGTATCTTTTTTCTCGAATAATTATGAATGAAAACAAAAATTAAAGTTGGAGGTTGACTTCTTTTTCCTCCTTGGTGCTTTTGCAAATCAAGTTCTGCTTCCTAATTTGAATGGATACTGAATGAAAATTTTAGAGTTTAGTATCGAAAATTATAAAAAAATAATAATAATAAAAAAAATCGTTGGAAATAAAGAGAAAAAAAATTTGATGAAAAGTAGACCACTTATGATCTTTTTAATTAAAAAAAAATCAATTAAAATTTATTGGTTTTGATTGTTATAATTTTTTTTCTTTACGATATCTTTACCTTGAAAATTAAATAATAGTTTTTTCGTTACTTCAAATAGATTTTAAAGTCAATAAAACTTTTATTGATCATGACAATACAACTTAAAAGCAAGCCAAACTTTACTACAGAGTGGGATAATAATTCTACTCCCAAATGTGGAAATCCACATGTACTTATCCTCGATGGAGGGTAAAATAAGCATCTAAACCGTTACATCAATCAACCTGTTTAAAACCAAATCAATTAAAGTTGGTTATTTTGGCTTCATAAAATAAAATAAATCCAATTGGGTTGCTTTTTGGATTGAGTTGGTTTGCGGGTTCATATTTTATCCAACCCAAACCATTACATATTTCATATTTGGAAAACTTCATTGTAACCCTTGAGGTTTTAAAAAATATCAAGTTTTTAAAGTTTTTTAAAAAACAACTATTTTTATCCCTAATTTTTTCAAAACTATTCAAAAAGTTCAAACCGCTAGTCAATTGACCGTTAATGATAATTTTAGACTATTTTTAACAACTTAAATTTAAAGACATTTTAGATAACTTAATTTTTAAATTTATGATTTTATTAGAATAATCCAATAATTTCATGAAACTAATAACCATCAAAGATAAAAATATTTTTTTACGCATTCTGTTAATATTGACTCAAAAGAGCTTTAAAAACCTAATATTTTTCTAAACCCTAAGAACTAAAATGAAGTTTCTCTTTAATATGAAAACTAAGTTAACTTCATTTTATATTATATCTCCTTTTCCATTCCAACCCAAGCTCTCCATTTTTTCACAAAATTGCTATCTTTTGTTACTGAAGTAGTTTCAACGAATTAGTTTTAGTTTGTTTATAATTCTTAAATGTTCTACACTTGAGTTGAATCAAACATTATTATTTATAATATTCATAATTGGTGTAGCTACTTATATAGATATTATTATATATGTTTGAATAAAAAAATAATAATGTAATTATGTTATAAAAATTCAAACCTGTAGAATTTTCAAAAATTAAAAAAAAAATCATACCTATAAAATTTTTAAAAATGAAATAATTTGAAAATTTAAACTATTTCGGTTTAATCCTAAACTGAACCAAATCAATTTTTATTTGTTTGATTTTATCTTATAATTGGTTTAATTTGGGTTATAAATAACTAAACTAATGAAATTATAGTTTAATTTGGGTATAGTCAAACCCAACTCAAACCAACTCATGCCCACTCTTAAAGGAGGGTATTGAAACGAGTATGCAGACTGGTATGTATGTGAAAATTCATACCCATTGCAAGTTTAAATAGTGTATGGATATTAAATGAATATTCATACCCTACATGCATATTCACTTAGAATATAAGTTATGTATAATTTTGTGACGTTCAAGATTATGATATTTGCTAAATGATGTCATTTTGAATTTAATTTCATTGTTATTATAGTGGAACTTCCAAGATTATTTGAATTTTCATTACACTTTCCTTTAATGTGTCATGTATGCACGCCAACTCGTCTTAATTTGATTAATAATTTTTTTAGATATAGGCCATATTTTCGTTAATTTTGTGGGTTTATAGGTGGTTAAAGATATCAAAATAGGATGTGAACATGGGCATAAGTTTGTGAAACTCATCATACCCTATACATTGTCAATTCACTCCATTGTACTCCGACAAACTCTTTTCATTGGGTTTGATTCGTGGAAATCTCTTATGTAATTATATGAGATAATACTTTTTGGGGACCAATGTTTTTACATAGATGTAAAGTAAATCTATCTACTCGATGTATTTTATGAAATTAGTATTTTTTTGATAAAAATCATTTTAGTCTCTAGATTTTAAAAAATAATCGAATTTTTAATTATGTTTCAAAACATATCAAATAATCCCTAACTTTTTGAAAAAAGTGTCAAAATAGTTTTTACCATCAATTAACTAACTGTCAAGTATAACGAAAAACATAAAAAGACTCATTTAATCTAACCATATATGTATAAGAAATTTACGATTAAAACCTAATCATATATGTCCAAAAAATTTACAATTAAACCCTACCATTTATGCACTAAGTCTAAGGATAAACTAGTATGTTCACATTTCCCGTTAAGTTTGTCTGTCAGTTAATTGACATGAATTACTAATTTGATACTTTTTAACAGTTAAGGTTCATTTATTTATTTTTCGAAACATGGTTAAAAAATTGATCATTTTTCAAAATTTAGAGATTAAAATTATTTTTACCCTTTATATTTATATATATAATTGGGATCAGTTCAGAATACAATTAAGATTAGTAGCGATAAGACGTTATAATACAACCCGAAAATCAGTTTATATTAATGGAAGAAGATAACCTACAAAGAGTGGAGAAAAAATGTCTACAATATTGTGGAGCTTTTGGATGTAAAACCCTCCATATCAAGAGAGATAGAGGATGTCTTATGATCTAACCATCGTACCACAACTAAACTAAATGAAAATTAGTCGTTAGCAAAGAAGGAGGGACTAGAGAGGCTAATTGACATATTTCATTAAAAAAACATAAAATAATTATAAAATAGAAGACAAGTCATGTTAGTAACATTTGGTGAATGAGGCTGAACAGGAACGAGAGATTCTCCGTGAACACGAAACCCAACCAGAGGGGTATTGGACGCGTGTCAGTCATCTATTGTTTTTCCCATTTCGGTAAATATAAAGTGCCCACGAGTGCACTTTGATGAGCCATCAAAAACGGTGTCAACGTTCAAGTACCCACTTGTTTTTATTTGTTTATTGTTCAATAAAGCGACCCAACAGCCACTTCTCTTGAATTAATAATTGTTATTATTTGTCAAGTGAACAGTGTGTCAGTAATATAAAATTGAGAGAATTCCAAAACTATCAAACGTCTATCTTAATAATAATAATAATAATTCTGCCATTTCAAAATTACGTACGAACCTTTCAACAACGAGTGAAGGGTTTTGTTTGATTTTGAGTATGGATGGTACTCCACATTATTTATTATTATTATGGTACTCCACATTATTTATTATTATTATTATAAGAATGGTTATTAGTAATTAAATTATAATTCAAAGAGTTCAAACAATGAAAAAATTAAAAGTTTTAAAAAATAATTATTTACAAAATCACAACAATCATATGTAAACGTTATAGTAGCTAAATCCGTGATCATGTTATCCTTTTTCTTGTTTTTTTTCTTTTGTCAAATCTCAAAAACTATCAGTGTACACACATAAAAAGTAATGAATGTACATTTGTTATTCTTTATATGTTGAATAAAAGAATAATGTTTCAAAGCAAAAACCTCTAAGAGAGGCTTCAACCAAAAGTTGAAAAGGTTAAACTATGTGATTCTACTAAACAGCATGAGATATTTAATCTGAAGTAGAAACTTTTCGTTGAGATTTGTAAAACTATGTATTTGTGTCACCAATTTTAGGTTCTATCATTGGCGTGATTACCAAAAAAAAAAAAAACATAAATGTTTTTGGAAAAAAATCATATACTAAATTCATAAAATGTAGAATTTGGATACCCTACGGATAAAATTATCCATTAATAACAAGTTTGGATATTCTTCAATAACCACTATTATAATCAATTCAAATATTGTTATTAATAAGTAACTTTACCTAATCGTTAAGGTAGTCGAATCCTAAAATTTACCATAAATCTTATATTTAAAATCAGGAGATGTGTCTATTTCTTAAATTAGATTAATTAAGTGGTTATCTATCATTACTATCTTGAAATGGATATTTATATTTAACGAAATTTTGAAATTAATAATTAGATCTTCAATGTAAATTCCACTATAAAGACAAAATTTTATATGAAGACAAAATTGAATAATATGGTTGTGGATTAGTTTTTCAATTGAATAATATAAAGACAAAGTTGAAAACTATTATTCAATAATCACGTTTACAATTAATCTAAAGGTTGTTATTGATAGATAACCATATCTAATCGATGAGATGAACTTTAAAATTTATCATAAATTATATCTTTAAAAAACAAAAGATACGTTTGTTTCTTAAATTAGATTGAGTGGTTATCTATCACTACTATCCTGAAACTGATCTTTATATTTAATGAAATTTTGAAATTAATAAATAGATCTTCAATGTAACTTCCACCATAAAGACAAAAATTTATATGAAGACAAAATTGAATAATATGGTTGTAGATTAGTCTTTCAATTGAATGACATAAAGACAAACTTGAAAACTATAATTCAATAATCATATTTACAATCAATCTAAAGGTTGTTATTGATAGATAACCATATCTAATCGATGAGATGAACTCTAAAATTTATCATAAATTTTATCTTTAAAAAACAAGAGATATGTCTATTTCTCAAATTAGATTTATTGAGTGGTTATCTATCACTACTATCTTGAAACATATCTTTATATTTAATGAAAATTTGAAATTAATAATTATATCTTCAATATAATTTCCACTATAAAGACAAAAATTTACAGGATGACTAAGTTGAATAATACCGTCGTAGATTAATTTTTCGGTTAACAGAGGAGAGGGAAACAAAAGAAAAGTTAAGAATGACATGACTAACTTAACGTTATCATAGGGAAAAGCTACTCAAATTTGATAGGATGAAGAAGAGATTTTGGTCTTGTTAGGCGACAGAGATTAACACTATAATTAATATTAAACTGATCTTATTAGTTGGAATGTAATCAAGTCAATGGTTTTGTATTATATTATATTATTTAAATAATATAATAATATCATAAAATATTTGATAAAGTATATATAAAGTTTTTAAGGAAAAGACAAGACAAAGACTGATGAAAGAAACAAAGAGGAAGAGAAAGAGATGGGTGTTGATGATTTCTACTTGACTGATTGATTTTGTTTTGTTTCTTGGTACTTTGCAAGACTTTTCTTGTTTGGGAATTTGGGAGGCTGCAGATGGACCCTGCAACCTGGAATTAAACATTAATTATTTATTAGTAATGATATTATAATATTTAAAGACAGTGGCATTTGTGTCGTGCATGTAGGAAGCCAGAGATAATTTTAGAATTCTCAATGGACTCTTTTGTTAGCCTTATTCGACAGTTACTTAGGCCTGTTCCCTACTTCCACTCTATATAATTTTTTAATTTTAATGCATGGAGCATGTCATGTTTACAGTTTCCTAACTAAAAAAACTGAGATCAAGTTTAGGTTGATAATATCTGGTATTTTAATGGATTGTCAGTATTTTAATCATAATCTGTACTTCAATGAAAAATGAATCTTTTGATGTATTTTCAAAAAGCCTTTTGAGTTTCAAAAACTCTTCCTAAAGAAACCTAGATATAATTGGGAAACAGACAACAATAATTATCATTTTGATTAATTGTATTTGTTTGTTAAAATTATTTTATTCTTTCCGAATGGTTTAACTAAAAGGTCTGTTATTTTTTTTATCTGAACACTGAACAGTTATGAACACTGAATAATGATTGAAACCTGAAATATAAATAATATATATATTTTTTCTTTACATCTGAATATATTGTAAATTTATTTATTTTTTAAAATTAAAATTATTTAAAAACTAATAATTTGATATTTATACATTTTTAGTTATTTGTTGTTATATGATTTTAATTAATTTATTACAAACATATGAAAATAAATAATTTAATAAATTCTAAAATATTTTTATGTATATATTAATAATATTTTATTTATAATTAAAATATGATTAAAAAATATAGTAGTATTAAACATATTTATATATTTAAATATATTAATATATTTAAAAAAATAACTAGAAAATGAATGTTTAAATTATAAATTAAAATATATTAGTTTTAATTCTAAAACAATTTGAGATAAGATGTATTTAAACTTTTCTTTTTAAATATATTTTTTGTAAGTAAAAAAAAAAAATTGAGTAATATAAAATTAGGATAAATTTGAAATTATGTTATTTTGGAGAAGATACATTTGGAATAAAAACTTTTAAATGTCATTAAATGATTTGAAATTAAGTGAAAAGTTAAAAATTCTTACTTAATTTTTTCTGTTGTTTTTGGGTAGTTTTAAATGGTTTGATCACTTAAAAAAAAAAAAAAAAACGTAATATGTATAATTCAAACTATTAAGCCTTAAGTAGATAAAACAAACGACCCTTAAAATTTTGATAACCTTTCGTTGAGGTATTGATCAATAAAGGTTTTTTTTTTTTTTTTTTTTTTATAAGGTAAAGTTTGTAGTATGATGATTCGAGCTTTAAAATATTATTTTTTTAGTTTTACACACCATTATTATTATTATTTTTATTGGCATAAGTAATGTTCATCTTAAGACATTATATATTGATTCAATTTAGCTGGAAATAAGCTTTATTTTCAAAGAGAAAAGTGATCATTTATAAAACTATTATCGAAAAAAAAAAATCAATGCATTTTCTTAATATCCATGGTAATAAAATGAGTATTGCCCGGAACATAGTCCAAAATTTGTTAAAATTTAATTTACAAGGTAATCACAATTATATAATATTCACAACTTGAAAATCTATTAACATACCATGACATATCAACTTTCACAATAAAGATAGAAAACTCTCCACACTTAGCATTGCAACTTGAAAATCTATTTCTACATTAGAAGATATCAAAATCTGAAAGTTTATTTTCATACCATAAGAAAAATCCCTACACAAAGGGGTAAATGGGTACCATGGAACTTGAACTCTTATCACACATTTGAATGAGAAATACACTAACTACTTGAATTATAAGAGCATCAACTTGTTTAAAATTCATTAAATTCATTTTAAATGATATAACAAATAATTTGCTATTGTCAAAAATTACCATTATCTTATATTTTATATAATAAATTACCATTATCTTATATTTTATAGAATCATGACAAATCACTTATCATATTATTTGAATTGAATTTTAGACTATATAGCATTAATAACTTAAGAGAAGTTTTTTTTTTTAAAAAAAAAAAAACTACATAGCATTACTCCAGTAAAATTGTGTTTGTAGATACTTTATTATCAATTAATTAACTAAGTTGATAGTTTGTTATATTAGTATGTAACTTGTCTTCCAATCGAACTCCGCATACATTGGAATTTTTAGTTGGTTACATTTAAATTGCACTTGTGAATATTATGAAAAAATAAAAGTTTGAGAATAAATAAGAAGTTATTCTTCTGTTCATCCATGACGGCACAAGGAAAATAATTTAAAAGAAAAAAAATTAAATAGTAAGAAAATAAAATAAATGACACCTAAGCGGGAAATATGATGGGTATTTCCATTACGTCATCATGATTACATTGATTCAAACTGTTAAAAAGCAACCAGCAAACGAACATGCAAGTCCTTATCAAAGATGAAAATTAAATATTGGTCTCAGTCTCACAATTACAAAAAAAAAAAAAAAAAAAAAAATACATACAACAATTTAAGTTTGGTTTTAGCAAAAATTCAAATAAAAAGAGGGTACATTTTTAAAAAAAAAAAAAAAAAAAATTATTATTCAGAATCCAACTAGAAAAAAAATGAGAAGAAGTTTGAATATTCGGTAAGGGATAGCAATTCGGGTTGGTAAGTCGTGTTTGAATCAACCCAAAGACAATACAATTATTTTTGCCACAACTTGTATACGACACAATTGATAAACTAGTTGAACCTCCTTCAACATGAATATGACACAATTATATATGGATCAATATGGAAACGACACAGTTAACTCATTTATTTATGAGTCGTTTATTAATACGTTTATTGACCTATTCATTAATATGTTTAATAATCAATTTATTACTCATTTAACCATATTTAATACATTTAAATTTAATATAAATATAATAAAAACTAAAATTAAAATATAAATCTAATGAGAACCTTCGTAGATCGATACAGGTAAAATGGTCAATGACGATCTAATTTATAAAATTGGTTAATTTTAAGATTTTAGTTTAATAAGTTTAATTAGGATTTTACTTTCTAAGTTAATTAGAATTTAATTTTGATTATTTCCTATTTTATTTATTTTTATTAATTTAGAATAATTTTCTTTTGGAATTTGATATTCTTTCATTTTAGAAATTAATATTATTTCCTTTTAGATCTATATTTTATTTCCTTTTGGGTTTCCTTTAATTATTTGATATTATTTTCTTTATAGTTTGATACTATTTTTTTTTAGTTATTATTTCTTTTGAGGAAAGTCTTGTTTATCAAGAAATTATAAGGTTATAAATAGCCATGAAATTTTAGAATTTAGGAATGTTTTTGGCTTTGGAGAAAATCAATTTTTCTAGGTAGATTTATTTATAATTGCTTGGACTAGAATCGAGTCATTTTGTAATTTGATTCTAGATTATTTTGGTTATTCCAAGTATTTTTGCTTAGATTTACTTGGGTTATGGTTAGGTCAATTCAGTGGCTTGATTCTAGATGATCAATTTGCTCATTTTGATAAGATGATTGATTCATTATCTATCATATTTGTGTTGTGATTTTTGGGTTAAGATAGACTTGTTGTTAGATTTAGAGTTAAGTCCTCAACAAAATCTTGTTGCAAAACTTAGAGTGGGTGATGAATTGGGTAGCAATGTCTCCAGCGCCCCACAGGAATCCAAAGCTAATCACTTGAGTTTTCACAGGATGAAACTTAGAGACCAGAGAGCTACTAAAATCAGAGAGCTGCTGAAATGCACCACAATCTTTGGGCATGTCAAAGAGAGAGAGAGAGAGAGACCAAAGGGCTGCTGAAACATAGAGATTAGAGAGCAAAGATCTTGAAGGAGAAGCAAAGCAAGGACCAAAGACTAGAGAGCAAAGAGGGGTCGGATGGGGTATGAAGAACGGGCTGAGAGGTGTGGCTATTGAAATGGGTTGGAATGAGGTTTGAACGGGTTGAGAGTGGGCGTAAAACTTGAAAAATGAATTAGGGTTTTCTAAGCTCAAATTACATAAATACCTCATTTATTGTTAAATTACTTTTTTACCCTCATTAAACGAATCAACCTGTGGCATAATTAGGGAAATCCAAACATGACACAATTATTGAACAAGTTGATATGATTATTGACACGATCCGTTTGTGCTCATTCATAATCCGTAATATTTATTTTCGTTTTGTGTTGACCCGTTTTATCGTAACATAAATTGATTTGCATTAAAATTTAAGTCAAGTTAGAAGATTCTCTATCTTTGACTTAATTTTCTTAATTGTAACACATTTTTAATAGATAATGAATAATTTTTGAAAAAATATCATCAACAGCTAGCTTGGTTTCATATGCACTGGTTTTATGCACAGGATGAGGTAATCATACCCGGGTTGAATGATGCAAGGCCTATTATTATTCAAGTAGTTGTGTTACATCTGCACACATTAAAGAAAAAAACATTTCTCAATGGCCAACTAGGAATTTGATGTTGGACCAGGATTTTAATAATATATTGTACGTATTCTATCATGAAAAAATAAATAATTAATTAACATATAAATTATGGCCATGATTGGAGTTGAAAATTTGGTTTTAAATAAACTAGAGATCACGTCTTGTTGATTAATTATAATTGGGGTTAAGTACTTTTATTAAATAAAAAGTTGCTTTTGTTCATTATTAATTTAGTTGAGAAAATTGACAATTATGTCTTAATTTTGGACGGTGTCTCTAATATTATCATATAATGACTTGCACGAAACTCCCTTGAGGTTTGTCAAAAAATAAATGAAAACACATTTATCTCTTTATTACACAAAACCCTTATGCTTTTGGTTAACTTCCATCAATTTTAACAATTAATCAAAATTTTTGATTAAATGACTATTTTACCTATGAATAAGACAAAAAAAATAATTAAAATAATTAAATGTAAAATAAAAATTATAAATAAATAAATAAAATAAAATATATGAAATAAAAATTCATCACCATTACCAAAGTCAGCTTCATCTTCATCTTGAAAAAAAAAATGAAATAAAAGTTCATCACCATCACCATCACCATCACAAAATTGAAAATAAATCAATTAAATTAAAATTTAAAAACTTATGAACAATATAATCAAAGTCAGCTTCTTCTTCTTCTTCTCCTTGGTCATCAACAAAACCCAAAGCTCATAAAAAAAGCCCATCATCACCATTGTTAGATTCATCACAATCATCAGAAAACATACCATCATTCGTTTTTTCTTTTTAAATAATTTTTTCAATTTTAATTCTTAAATTAATTCCCATCATCCAATTATGTGATGGACGGTGAGAATCTCTTTAAAAGATTATTATTTTTTAATATTTTAGAATTTTAAAATTGCATTTAATAATTTTAAATTTAAAAAATAGAAAAAATCTTGGTGGAAATACATTTTAATTTTTAATCTAATTTATTTATTTTTAATTTTAATTTTATATCTAATAATTTGAATTGTTTTTGGTTTTATTTATGGATAAAATGGTTATTTGACTAAAAATTTTGGTCAACTGTTAAAGTTGATGGAAATCAATTGACGACGTGAGAGTTTGATATAATAAAAGGATAAATATGTTTCATCTATTTGTTTAACAACTTGGGAAGTTTCATGCAATTCATTCATTATTATGATCTTAGTCATTAATCATGAAATATAGTCTATTATAAATAACTACAGAAGAGGAATAAAATCTGTGTTATGGAGCAGCCGTCGTTTAATTATTATTACTATTATTTTAAATTGAAAATTCTCTTTGTGTTTAATTTTAGAATTTTAATATATTTTATTTTTCTGTCCAGGGTACAGGTAATCGTTCTTGGATGCATATATAATTCTGAGATGTGATTGGTTGAGTTGTTATATATTTGGATGATATGAAGAATGTCAATCTCCCAGTCAATCTTGACACATTAATAGAAGAATATAACTTAATCAACCGTGATGTTTTTTTTTTTTTTTCCTTTATTCTTTAGAAAAAGGCTCCAGAATTCTGATGTGATTAATTAAAGTAATAAGATTTTTTTTTTTTTTGGTTAAAATAAACACCACTTTAAAAGTAGTTTCGGACATGTCAACATAAAGTATTTTCCTCTGTTTGGCCTAATTTGAAAAGTCATTTCTTTCTTTCATATTTGAAACCAAATGATTAGTGGGTCGTCATGTAAAGGCATGTTATGGTCAGACAATTAGATGGATGAGTCTCTTATGGACAGGACTTCTGACTTGACTATTTGGAGCTTCCTCTTTCGATTCGTATTAGGGATGTATACTACGATGATGGTTGACATTTTTCTCCTTCGATCCGTATATCTCATTCGGATCTAGTTAATGGTATAGAATGAGTGATTATTGACAATTCTTCCGATTCAAGAGTCTTAACTCTTTTTTATGGATGGAAGAGTGACAATTACTGGTGTTTATACTTGGCTCTGTTACGTCCCTACCTTCTTTAGGTAAGACATATTTGGGTCATTTTTATTCCTCCTTCAAGTTCTATGTTACCTTGAAGAGTTATGCATGACAGTCTACTGATTTGTCTCTCCAATGTTGTGGATTTATACTTCTTTCCTATTGTCGTTTGTGTTGGTATGTTGAGAAGAGATTAGAACATTTGTTTTTTACCTTTCCTTTTGCAGTAGGTCTCTGACATTTCTTATCATCCGCGTTTGGTCATGCTATTTCTATGTCTAAGACTATTTTGAGGCTCTTGGTAATTTGGTTCGTTGTGCAGGAGATTTTTGGACTTGTCATGATTTTTTCAAAAGTGCTTTTGTTATTTCTTTAGGGATTTGTTATGTTTTTCAGACGAAGTTGGCAGCTATTGTTCATATCATCTTGGATGTTTAGACTTATCAGTGAACGAAGTTTTGATTGGAGAGTGATTATGTTTATGTTGTTTCTCTTTTTCTTGCTCACTCTTCTAAGGTTCCTTAGCATTGACATATAATTTGATAGATATATCTTTTTTATTTGTAAGATATGAATTTCATTTTGACTCATATTTATTGTGAGGGAAATTCTATTGTGCATGCTTTAGCATCAGATCTCCTTCTTTTGTTTGCTCCATTTGGTAGTACACGACTTTAGTTTTCTTGGCTCTTCTTCTCTTTGATGATTTTTTTGGCAAAAGCCATTATTAGTTTAATTAGTTTTGGTTTTGGGGGGTGGACACCCTTTCTTCAGTTATCATGTTTTTCCTATTAAGTTTTTTTTATATAATTTTTAATGAGGTCTGCTATAGAGTTTAAATTACAAATGTTTGATTTTTACTGAATTTTCTGTTGTCTATTCCTTTCCATGGTCTGATTATAATCTTTTAGAGTTTGTTTATTATTTTGTTTTGACTTTTTGCTTCGTCCTTCTTTGTACATTTTTTCTTTTTTCAATAATTTAACCAACAAACTTTTATATATATATATATATATATATATAACATCGTAATAATGATAATAATTTAATGAGAGGTTGTAGAAATTAACTTGACAAACTAATTATTAGTTAGATATCAATATAGAGATCGTGTTGGCTTAAAGATATACTTCTGAGAGCTATACAATTAAAATTATGTATTTAAATCGTGTTTTCTACTTTAAATCTGGAATTTAATTATAACAATTCTGCATAAAAAAATATATATATAACAATTCAAAAATATAAAATATAAACTAACTGAATATCAATATTCAAATTGACAAAAACATGAACTGACAAAATTAAGTTATTTTGGACGATGGTAAAATTTTTTTCAATTCAGAATTTGTAACTCAGTTTGGTTAACGATTCTTAATTCCATTATTTGCCCTTTTTAATGAGTCTGATAGAGGCTGTTAAACTTTATGACAATTGCTTTAGGCTGAAAGGATGAAACATGCTCCCCATGTAAATTAAGTTAGGATAAAAAGTAAAAGAAAGCAAATGTCAATCAATCTCTATCTTGTTAGGATCGTATTCTATTGTTGGAATCAAAACTAATGGAATGTCAAACGCAACAAACAGAAATCAACAATGTAAAGAATAGAAAAAATTACCAAAATTTAACAGAGTTTGAAGCATGCCTCCACAGGAGAAGCATTCTCTATTATCTATACAAAGAAGACCAAAAAGAGGATCTTCTTAAGTTATGCCAGACCTAACACTTATAGAGAGAATCCACGCATTTTTAAGCTACCCAAACAATAAATAATTTTTTTCTGTCTGCAAAAAACATGTTTGATGGATATCAAGAGAGAGAATTTTTTATTAATTCATACGTTGATTTTCACCAAAAACGTATTTATAAAAAGATATCAAGAACGATATATTCTCTCTATCTTCTCCATTTTTTTTACGCTGTTAATTTTTCTTGTAGAGCTATTTATAAAAGTGTCTCTTTTGTATTTGGTGTTTTTTTTTTTTTTTTTAATTAATAAAGATTTTTTTTTCTATTTATGTGATTAAATCGAAGTAGTGGTGTCCATTGAAGAGGGCAGACATAATCAAAACAGCTTTCTTTGTTTTAATGCATGGCTGACAGTAAATCACAGCAATGTGATTTTGATTTTAAATTGTCTATTCTCTTTCCATTATCTGCCGCCTCTTGTTCTTTTTTCAGTTAAATATGCATTAAGTATTAGCAAAACAAGTATTATCGTCCAAAGTGACCTTTTAAAAAAATATTTATTTGATTTAATAATATTTATTTAATCTAATAATATTTAAGATTTAAATTGTTGTATTATAAATAATATTTTAAAAATATATATTTAGCAGACCAATTAGTTTTAAAATTAATTAATGTTCTTTTTTAATACCATATTTACTGTGAAGCTACTTGAACGTTAGTAATTATTAGACTGAATGAAAACCTTTTACCATCAAGCCATTTTCTTCGATTTTAAAAATTGTGGTCCCCATCTTAAAATAGATTAAAAATATCTCGAATTGAGGTTTCATATAGAGCAAATTATAAATTGACTATCCAGTTCAACCCTTTTTTTCAAGCGGAGCAAGTTTAGTGTATTTATTATAATTATATATATATTTTTACGATTAGATAAATTCGACAAATCTAAGGGTATTTTATCTTTTGACCTTATTTTTATTTTTCTTTTAAATAAAAATAAAAAATGAAATATAAAAAATAATTCTAAAACATTAATATTTTTTAGTGAGATTTTCACCATTCATCATGTTGATGAATAGTTAAGATTAATGCTAAAAGAACCAAAAAATTCAAAAAATTTTAAGTTTTAAAAACAAAATTAAAAGCTAAAATATAGAGACTGATCTCTAGATTGGATCGTCACCGTCCATCAAAACATAGAGATTGGATCTTCATCCTCAAACTGAACAACATCAAACATATACAAAATCTAAGAATGTTCTCAAAACCTAAATCCAGCTTTTTCTTATTCTCTCTAAATCTAGCTTATTCTTCTTTCTCTTTAACTAAGAATTGAGCTTCTTATTCTTCTTTCTCACTCTAAATTGAGTTTCTTCTTTTTCTTTCTAAACCCCATCATCATTTGGGTTCGTTGAACCCAAATGAATAGTTGGGTTCTTTCGTAGGGGTTCGATGAACCCTGATGAAAATCGAATCTAGATGAACATCGTTTAGGTCAATGGAACCTAGATGAAAATCTGAGCCCATCTAGGTTCATCAAACCCATATGAAATCAGGTTCGAATTGATATTGTTGGTTCGATGTTCAAATCGATGATGGTTTGATGTTCAAATTGATGTTGGTTTGATGCTAGATTGAAGTTGGTTTGATGAACCGGTGATGGTAATGATGGTGCAAATTTTGGTTGATGGTAAAATGGAAGGGTTCTTAATGACTAATGGTATTGGTTTGATGTTGATGAAATCTGGATTGATGTTGGTTTGATGCTAGATTGATGTTGGTTTTATGAATCGGTGATGGTGATGATGGTGGGAGGGGTGGTCAATTGATGGTGAGACGATGGGGTTCTTAATGATTGGTGGTTTGTTCATCTTAATCAATTCAAACCAGCATCTAACCATTATCAATCTAGCATTATAAAATAAGTACATATTAGTCTCTTTGTATATTTGATTAACGGTCAATGGACCATAATTAATGGTAGATCGTATAGTTGATACTTATGAAACCTGAGATGGTGTCAACATAATTATGGCTTAAACGGTTAAACTCATATATGAGTTAAACATTAGGGTCGTCGTTTTTATTATTATTATTATTTCTTCTTTTGACATAACATGTTTGGTTTGTTATTGCAGTTATCACTTAATCAAAGAAATTTCATTATAAGTCTGTTGATTTTTTTTGTTGTTGACATAGTACATTACAAATTACACAAATAAATACTATAAATTGGACTGTCTAGATGGGGGCATTTTAAGAGCGGGCCGAAACTAAAATTTTCAAAATAAGAAGAGAAGAAAACGGCTCTTTAGACGGGAGGAAGTAATATTATTAAAACGCCCCACTCGAAGGGGGACAAAGGATTCGAACACCCTAACATGCCAAATGAGATAAGACTGGCTTATCATCAAGTCCGGTCACAATTCTCATCAGTCTACTGAATGTTACACGCTAGGTTTCAGTAATATAGTACATAGACAATCAATAGACAACAATCCTGAAAAGTGATGATCAGATATGATGATCATGATATGTGTTTAAAAAGGACATGTGGCAGCTGTTACCACGTGGGGGTTGATTAAGTGGGGTCATCCATGAAATGAGTATTAGATGCTCCGAGTACATGTGAGGGATGGTCCACTTCAAAATTATAGCATACTGTAAGATTGCTCGTCTCTTACTTTTCCCGCTCACTTTCTTTTCAGACTAATGATTACTCACTTTGCTGAAGTGAGGTGGTGAACAAAACACTGACTCTACGTTGTTTTTCTTCTGAGAAAATAGTAATAACTAGCGTCATCTCCCACTCCCACCACACTTGAAAGGATGACCACAACTTTGTAATTTTAGATTTTATATCACTAAAATATCAGCATTACTTTCTCCAAAAAAAAAAAAAATGCATTACCTTTCTCAAAAATTTGAAAACAAAATAATAATAATAAGCACGAAACTTAAAACCATAAAAATAAAACTTGAAATCATGACAAAAGGTTAGTTTATTTATTTATTTATTTTTATTTTTTAATTTTTTTTAATGCAGTCTATCTCAATGAATGCAAAGTTTGCCTACATAAGGATTGAATAAGTCAAGGAGGAGACAAAGCCGGGACTTAATAAATCATGAAGGAGGCAAAGTTTGCTTTCCTCGGGACATTAAGTCATTGAGGAGGCAAAATTTTGCTTTCATTGAGACTTAGGGGTCATGTGTTTTTTTATCTGAAGACTGAATAGTGCTGCTGAAGACTAAAGATTGAATAGTGATTGAAATATGAAATTTGAATAAAATATTTGTTTTTTTTTTTTTTTTATCTTTGAATATATTGTAAACTTATTTGTTTTTTAAATTTAAAATTATCTAAAAACTAGTAAGTTGACATTTATACCCTTTCTATTATTTGTTGTTATGTAATTTTAATTAATTTAATAATTTCTAAAATATTTTTTATATACATATTAATAATGTTTTATTAATAATTAAAATATAATTAAAAAATAATAGTATTAACCATATTTATATTTAAATATATTAATATATTTAAGAAAACAACTAAAAAAATGAATGTTTAAATTGTAAATTAAAATATATTAGTTCAATTATAAGATAATTTGGGATGAGATGTATTTAAATTTTACTTGTCAAATATATTTTTTATATGTATCAAGGAAAAAAAAAAGAAATGAAAATTTGAGTAATATAAAGTTAGGATAAATTTGAAATTATGTTATTTTGAAGATGATAGATTTGAAATAAAAGCTTTTAAATGTCATTAAGTGATTTGTAATGAAATGAAAAGTTAAAAATTCTTACTTAATTTTTTCAGTTGTTTTTTGGTAGTTTTAAGTGGTTTGACCATTTAAAAAAAAATAAACAAAACATCTTAATATGTGCAATTTGATACTATTAAGTGTTAAGTAGAAAAAACAAACGGGCCCTTAATAAATCCCAATGAAGGTGAATTTTCCCCATTGTGACTTAATGAGAAGTCTTTATGAAACTTTCATTTTTTTCATTGACTTTTTCTCTCCCTATTTATTTTTAATATTAATTTTATATGATTTCATGTTCCATTTTTTGTTAAAGTTGAATTTTCATTTGTGAGTAGGATTTGCGAGAGAGAAGGAATCCAAGAAGTAAAGAAGAGAAAGAAAAAAATCCTAAAAGAAGAAAAGAGAGAAGTGTAATTTGTTGGTCCAAAATACAATCGGCAAGGTTATTTTTGCCTTTAGATGCTATAAAATCTAATATTATTATGTTGTCAAAGACTCTAAGGTGCTAGAAATTTAGTTAAGTCTCTCTCTCTCTCTCTTTTTTTTTTTTAAAAAAAAAAAAAAATTACACAGCAATAGGAAAATTATCAAAATAAATAAGGAAATTACACCTCATAAAAAATATGAATTTCAACTTTGAATAAAAAATCTATAATACTTCAAAAAAAAAAAAATTATAACAAAAGATCAATAAGAAAATCTCTAAAACACAATATTTAGTCTAAGAAACTAATTCGATGCTTGATCACTGGAAAACACTCTGCCCACTGAAAAAACCTAAAAATACTATAAGTTGAGTAGACTTTAGATAATTTTAAGTATTGCTATAAATTTTAAAATAATCATGGTTAGATATATTGAAAATTAATTTAATGCGTAATTAATTCGGCGATCATTTGTTTAAGTTTACTATCAAATATGTTATAAGATTCAAAATCAGAATCTATATATGTTTGATAAATTTTATATTAATTGTTGTAAATTTATATAAAATCTAAAGCAAAGAGAAAATAATTTGTTTTATTTCTATTTGATATTCAAACCGATCTAGTATATAGTGATACAAATATTTGAAGCTTACAAAAAAAAAAAGAAAAGTAATGTTATAATTATATTTAATATAAAATAAATAAATTAAAAATATCTAAATTTATTTTTATAGACTTTTTCTAAACTATAAAGATTTGATGTTTTTAAATATTAATATTGAATAAATCGTAATAAAATAGATACTTATTTAACGACTATATATATTAAATAGGTGAGAATTAATGATAATGATTTGACATTTTAAAGATTCATTAAAATATCATACTACAATTATACAAATCAACTCAAACAATCAATTAAGAATTTTTTTTTTCTTTTATACTTTTATAGGCTGTTCGAATAGAAGTCAACATACTTTCATACAGTATCATAAGAAGACAATGTACTTTTATACAACGTCTTAACTGGATTATATGTAATGATCAATAAACAGTGTTTAATTCTTGCGTACTCCGTGTCTAGCAAACATCATTCTTTTACCAAAATCCCACCACATGTTACTATTGAGACCTAAACCAAAACTCGCAAGATAACTAAAAACATAATTTCATTTCCTGTAAAAGTAAATATTCATAAGGGATGTTTTGTATGAATAATGTTAGATTTTCTAAATATTTTGACTAAATCTATACTTCAACGATGATATATTTGAGTTATCCAGTTCTTGTAAATTATAAGATTATATGATAATCAATAAAATTTGGACAATCCATATATCACATCATTTGGACATGAATTTAAACAAAATATTTGAAAAATCTATTATTACTCTTTTTTTATTATTATCTTTTCATTTAGATATATGCTAATAAAATTCAATTTAATTCTTTGGTATTAGTTAAATATATCCACAGTCCTGTTATTTCATACCGTCTAGTCTATTCATAAAATGTTGTGCTGCAGGCATGTTAAAGCATTTCCAATGCTAGTGTGGATTGTAGAAAAATAAGATGCCATATAAGATTGTATGAAAAATGATGTCTTCAATGCAAATGTCAATCCCCACTATCAAGCTGAGTTGGCAAAAAAAAAAGTGGACATTATGAAGGTGACTCTCTATTGATAGAGAGTCTGTTAGACAGCCATCTACTAGTTGACTCAGCAAATCATTAAATACAATTTCTTTTTTCTCTCTCCTAACTTACCTTTTTTTTTTCTCCACCTCTAAATCTATCTCTCATCTTAAATGAAAGCATTGGAGAACATTTTGTAATTTCAATGTCTATCAATTACTATTTAATACCACTTAGGAAATAATTCCTTGAACATTGATGATATGGCAATGGATTGTGAAAAACAATCCACATTTGCATTGGAGATGCTCTTAGCAACTACCCACTGACTTTGCAACATCTAACGACAATTTTTTTTTCCTTAAATTATGCTTATTTATTAGTAATTGTGATGATGGATGATGGATGCCATATCAATGATTGTGATCCCACATAGCTTTCCAAAAACAAAAACAATGATATGATGCGAATTAACTCTAATTAAAGGCCCTCAAATACTAGATACATCCATTACAACTTAAATGTATATTAAACTTATATTAATTAAATAGAACCAATCCAACCAAATGATCACAGCCCATCTCCAACGAGTTCAAACCACTAAACAACAAGAACCTGCTGCAGATAATGTTGATCAAGACAGACACTGTATGAATAGCTTCCAAATACCTGGTTGATTTTGTTTGGTAGACCATATATATGTGCAGCTAAACTGAATTTATTACACAGAAAGAAAAAATTGATTTCATCTAAATTTCAGTCTATCTTATCATCAGTTCTTTTCACTTCATAGCACAATGCTTGTGAACCTCAAATGCTATATACCCATTATAATGGATCATTTATTTGTAATAGCATTTCTTTTTTTTCTTTTTCTTCACATAAAAGGAAAAAGTAAGGTTTTAACTTTCAAAAGAGTTCACAAACAATACATGTGAAAATAAGTAAATTTAATTTAATAATGATAATATTGACATTATATTGGATGCTTATAGTGATTTAATTTTTAAATTTTAAATATGAGTATATTCAAACAATTAATGTGTTAATCATATTTATAGGTGACAATTTGTCAGTGTTCTAAAATTATATGGGTGGTTGTGTCTACAGCTATCAAAAGATAATATTAGTATAGTACAGAAATTAATTAATTAGTAAGATGATGTCACTTGCACCATATTTGATATAATTATTTCGCGGAACAGGTCATGATATAGACTTTTCTTTAATAAATTTGAAAGAGTATATTCATAAAATCTTTAATTATTACATCACAAATTAAGGCATTATAATTTTTATGTTGATTAATTTGATTTTTAGAACGTTTTTACAAATTTCTGATTATTGGGAAATGCATGGGCTTGCAAACATTTTGTTTATCACTTGAAATTTTAGATCAAGTTTTGATATTAAAAACCAATTTATAATGAAACAAAGTTAATACTTGTAGAATTATATGAATAATCAAGGTTACAAGTTACACCAATTGAACACATATGTGAATTTCCCTGAATTGCATATAGTAAAAGTAACTTTACATTATTAGAAAAAATATATAATTTTGTTGGCTTTATGGGAGACATCAATATTAAAATCTTACCTATATATGTATGAAATAAGTGATTTAATGTTAATTCTTAGCTCATTAGCTAATTAATTTTTAAAATATATGACCACCATTAAGAGGATATTTTTCGATTGACGCGCACAATATCAACTAGCAGGGTGACCTAATATTGGATAAACTAGTGAAATGAGTTATATTACAACAACTACCAACATAATATTGATCCCAAAAAATATATATATATATTACCAACATAATAGAGGTCAAGATAAATTCAAAATACGACCATAGTTGATACACTAGCGTATGACAGTTCTAATGTCACTAGGAGACACTTAGGGGCCATTAATCACCCTTTAAACTATATATATATATATAACAAATAATTTGATGTCCATTCTTTGGGCACCAATTAGTTTCTAAGATATAAGTCGACTGCTCTTCAAAAACTTTATGGTTTAATGTTTTTAATTTATATGATTTAAAAAGTGCTAGGAACAAGGTTTTTTTTTTATTTTTTATTTTTTTATTTCTCTTTATTTTTTATTTTATTTTTAAAAATTCAATTTTAAATTTGATTTTAAAAAATGCATGAGATGGACGGTGATAGTAAAAGAATGTTTTGTTTTCAATTTTTAAATATAATTTTTAATTTAAATATAGATGCAAAAATTCATGATTGGTGCAAATTTGGTTTTTATGTATATTTACAAAAATTTTTTAATTTATAAATGATGATATGGCGATTATTATTTCAATTTTTTTTTTAAATTTTTTTGATTGGTAAATATTTTAGTTTTTCTTTTTTTAAAAAATTTTGTTTTGCTTTGTTTTGTTTAATTAAAATAAAATAAAATGATTAAAAGTATTTTGTCAAGGCTGACAGTTAGTTTTTTTATTAAGGGGTTCAATTTGATGAATTTTTTAAATGTTAGAGATGACGAAAACTAAAAGCATATAAATGAGTAAAATTTAGAAACTAAAGTGAAATCTCCCCAAAGGAAAACAAAATCCAATATGATTTTGTGATAAATAGCGCTTGTCTAACCTAACAATGTTCCAAATTTGAGTGAATTGCTGTTATATCATATCGTAATATTTCAAGGTGAAAAAACAAAATCCTTTCAAGCAAACATTAAAAAAAATAAATAAAAAAAAACCTGCATCATGACCATACAAACTTCTCATATATTGTGAGGTATAACCCTAAAATACGGCCCTTAGTTCGGTTAAATCTATTTCTTGTTATTTCTAGTTTGATTTTTATCAAAAATCTCACTTGACGTTTATATAAATACTTAAGAGATCTCTTGGTTACGTGTGAAATGATAATAATGTCATTGACTGTCATTAATTTTGTACAATTAAAAAATGTTGATTGTTTGACTGTATGGATAAAAATATATATGCAGATGGAAAATCAATTAAAAAATTTGGTAATAATGAGTGGTTTTAATGGTGACACATCATTAAATAAATAAATATAAATGAATAAAATTAATTTATTAATATAATAATATTATAATTAAAAATAAAAACTAGGATGAAGACCAGTTGGTCTCCATTCCCGATATGGAGACTATTTAATATGGGCTTCGTCTTTGTTGTTAAAGACCATCCCAGTTGTTGGAGATCGAGGTGGTCTCCAATGGACCACCTCGGTTTCCAATCGTTGAGACCCATGTGGTTTCCAATGTGAAGACTACCTAGGTCTCCATTGCCTGATGATGGAGACCCAGTTCTGGACTCTATTAACTAGTTTTTAAAAATTTGGGTCTCTGGTTTTTTTTTTTTTTTTAATTTTTTTTTGTGATATATTTTTTTTGGTTTAAGATTAATTTGTTTTGGTGATGGATTGAGTGAGGTTGATTGATAATGAAGATGATAGATTGGGTGAGGTTGATAAAGAAGAAAATGGATGAGAGAGGAGAAAGAAGATGATTAAGAAGAAAAGGTAGATGAACATAATGGTTCCAGGTTGAAAATGAAGATGATGGTCATGGGATGAGGATGATTTTTATATTTTAAAAGACAAACCATTGTCATGGTTACTAATGAGTCCTTCACATGTACTATTTCATCTACACACAAATACGAAGACTTAGTCCTTAAGGTAACCCGAAGACACTTCTTACATACTCACATACACGTAACAAATTACATTTCAGATAAGGTTACATGCAAATATCATAGAGGTGCCCAGCTACTAGTAGCCAAGAATAAAAGCAAGCTTAGACAATACATTATTTTATGGTACCATTTCATCACATATTTTCATGGCACAATAATCATCTAAATACAATTTTGACAATATACATAATGTTGTGATTCCTGTTTTGAAAATAATTTAGTGTACTTATATTCCAACAATTTAAGGCAAACAAACTCTCCACGAATTAAACAATCTAAGTCTTAGCTTAAATTAACACAATCACACATAAATCAAACTCAAAATAATGTTTTAGAACGAAAAATAGGCTATCAAATATTCCCCTAATTAAAAACTTAAAATTAGAACTAACTACTGTTGTTTTGAAATTAGTGCAATGTTCGATTTACAATTTCTAACAAACTATAGACAAGCTGAAAAATTATGACAATTTTCATATCTCACACCACAAAAATTTTCAAAATTTAATAAAATTCGAAAGTATCCTAACAAAATTTATTTTGTAGAGTATTTTGGTTTGTCTTCTAGTGGATTGTCTAAAATATGTTACGATATCTTTTTTTCTTTTAGTACTCTATAGACCTTTTTCATTTAAAATTTTGTAGAAAGAAAACAAACTCAGTTAGGATTTCAAAATTAAATTTTGATAGAAAATAACTCAAATAAGTAATTTTAAAATATTTGAGTATTCAGACTCATGTATGTTATCTATTACTAACTAGACTCAGCACTTTGACCAAAAAAATAATAATAATAAATTTTAAAATACGACTTCAAAAATTCTAGAACTATTCAAGGTAATACCTAATATGTTATATATATTTGTATAAGATTTGAGAATTTTGGGAGAAGTAAAACTTAATAAAACATATTTTGTAACTATATTATGTAAAAAATATTATAAAATTTTAGCACTCATCTCTCATAATAATAATAATAATAAAAATCTATAAAAACTCATATGCTTGTAATATTTTTATGAAACTAATTTTATTGAAAAGTCAAAGATCTAGTTTTCAAAATAGGAAGTCATAATATCAAAAAATCAAATGTACACACAACATATAATTTTTAAATTAGGCATAAATCAGTCTATATATGTCTAAAATTCATAAAATGATATTTACAAAAAAAATGAAGAAAAAAAGAAGAAAAAGCCTAATATACTTAGAGTTTTTTTTTTTTTTAAATAATCTTAATCAAAACATTAATCCTTGGAGTGTTTGAATGATATACATAAAAGAAAAAAATATGATAACAAGTCTTGGAAAGCGTTCTTGATTCCCAAACTAAATTTTCATTCAAAAATCTAATAAAAATCTAATACATATATATATTTAGAGTTATTTTGAATGGCTAATAAAGAAAAGAGTTTTATAGACTATAGTTTTCTATTCTTAATAAATCATCTTATCGTTCTTTTTTAAACAAAATAAATTTAAAAAAATTAATTTGGTTAAAAAATCTTATCAAATGCGACTTGTTATATACATATTTTATTAAAATTATAATTTCAACAAATTTAAATATATATATTTTTAAATAAAGTAACAATAATTCAATTTTACTTCATCGTTTAAAGAATAATTTGGTTGTTACCTTTTAAATTTACGTTTTTGATGCAGTCCCAAAACAAAGGCACGAGTACTTCAAAAAAAAAGAAAAAAAAAAAGCGAATGTATGAAAATTGAAATGTAACTATCGAACACTCAACCAACCCACGAACGCAAACACTGTAGTGAAGGACAATAAAGCTGTAAAAGCTGATGCATTGTCCTTTCTTCTCAATCAAAACGAAAACCATGCAGATGCAGAAGGCTCGTGATCCAAGAAGATTATGACCATCAAATAATTCAGGCTTGAAACAAAATACTAAAAACAATTTGGCATATGGTACATGAAAACACACCGCACTTTTCTTTTTTCTTTTATCCGCTTCTCATAATTCTATTTCTTACTGCTTCAATTACATTAATTTCCATGCATATCATACGTGCATTTATAATATCTTCTCTCTATAAACTCCAAAACATGAGACAAAAATTCTAAAATTCATCACTTTAATATTGTTGTTTGAATTATCAGAGGATGTTTTATTTTGTCTTTTGTTTGATGAAAACCAGGCTACTAATACCCACTGCCTCTGTAAGTGAGATCATGATTACTCCACAAAGAATTTATTTTTAAATATATATATTGTAATTGTTTTATTGTACTTTTGTTTTCTTTTAATGCATAAAAATTAGGGATAATTTTAATTTATTCCTGTAATTTGACGTAATAGCAAAACAAACCCTTCACTTGTGAAAATGCTAAGGCCCTTGTAGTTTATAATAATAGTTAAAACAAAAAAAAAAAAAAAACACCCTTTTGTTTATAAAGATAGTAAAAAAAAAAACCCTACCGTCAATGTAAATATTAAAAGTCAACGATTGATAGTTAATCAGAAAGGGCAAAACAGTTAAAACAAGATAAAGTATATAATTAAAAAATATAAATAATTAATTAAATTAAAATATTTTTTTTAAAAGTCATCTCTACTGTCCATCACAATGATGGAAGGTGGAGATGAAAACAAAAAATAAAATAAAATAAAATGAAAAAAAATTGAATGACATTAAAAAAAGTAAAACATATTTATTTTTTTTAAAAAAAAACTAAAGTAATGGAAATGGAAAAAAATTAAAATGAAAAAAAATATAAAAATAAAAAATCGGTTTAACTCCACCATCCATTAACTTCACCTTCCATCTTATTCTCATCATAATTTTCTTCTCCATCTTCTTATCATCATCATCTTCTGCTTCGTCCATCATAGGCAACAAGAGCAGTAGTGGCACGAGCTCCAACACAACAACAACTGGTTCATCTCTTTCGTCGAAAAGTTGAAAATCATAGGTATTCGGTGAATGAGACCTAATAATCTCCATCGTATGGAAACCAGTTCGCTGTTATCCCCTCTGGGTTTGATTCGAACTCATGATGATGGTTCATCTGAGTTCGATTCGAACCCAGACGATGAACCACCATCATCTGTGTTCAATTCCAACCCATATAATGATGTTTATGCGTTTATGTTTATTTTTTAACTTAGTTTGATTCATATGTTGATGAAAGTTTATGTGGTGATTTATGTGTTAATGAAGGTGTATGTGGTAATGATGGTGGTAATTATGTGTTGGTGATGATGTTTGATGTTTATGTTTCTGTGTTGGTGTATTGGTGGTTATATTTGATGCTTGCAGTGATTAAGTGTTTGTTTTTCCGTGTTTTTATTCTTCTGT
The DNA here is from genome assembly GCA_022984855.1 of Dimocarpus longan. Taxonomy (NCBI): domain Eukaryota; kingdom Viridiplantae; phylum Streptophyta; class Magnoliopsida; order Sapindales; family Sapindaceae; genus Dimocarpus; species Dimocarpus longan. The sequence continues at coordinate 14,115,997 of CM041014.1, read as the reverse complement.
GTTTGATGTTTCCATTAGACATTGATTTGAAGTAAACTTAGAAACATTTAGGTTTCTAAGGTTGGGAACCCAAATTTATTGGAAATTGGTTTTTCAATGTTTTAGGTGATTGGATTTTTTTTTTTTTTTTCATTTTAAGTGAATAAATCGTTAATAATTTGTTGATTTTTTATTTTATCCATGAATTATTTTGTAAATTTTTTAACAATTTTTTTTTCCCATCAACATAAGGGGCAATATCTTCTTTTTACACATTGTTACTATCAAGACATACTTTTCAATAACAGAGTTAATAAAAGGGAAAAAATGGAATATGTCAAACTATAGGGAGGTCCTTAGCGATTTGATCAAACAAAAGAAGGATCGTTAGTATTATCCCTTAAAAATTAGAGAAAATGTCACTAGATGACATTTTTAAATATTGGATTGATAATCTTGTCTCATTTCAATAAAGTTAATAATTGAGTTCCAAGTTTTATTTTTTTTACACAAATACTCTTGATTAAATTGGTGAAAATGCTACATTTTTTGAAAAATGACTCAATTGTTACATTTATTGTAAAGATATTTTGGTATTTTTATACATAATTTAGGACTCAATTGTTATATTTTTTGAAAAAGAACATAAATGTTAAGTCATTAATTTAATGTGTTATTTTTATATTTGTCCCTTAAAATTAAGTATTTTTTATTTTTTTAAAAAAAACTATTAACAAGACAACCAAAGCTAAACAAATCCTGGTGTCAAAGATCAATAGTTATCAATAGTTTTAAATTATCGCACCAGCTTTCTGTCTTTTTAAATTAATAATTGAAACCTGTCTTTTTAAACTAATAATTGAAACCTAAATATTAATAACATATGTTGGATTTTATAGCATAATCTGATTGCTTTATCTTAAGATAGTGATTTATCTTTTTTTTTTTTTTTTTTTTCAAAGAAAAGAGAGATAGTGATTTATGAGAGGGCATGTGTCAAGTCACATTTTCACATAAAAAAGATGATGTCATTTTTTGCGAAGCATGTTATCATGAATTCGAGAAGCCAAAGTAGGATAAAAGATAAATATGCAGGTATAAAACTTTTATGGATATTTAAATTTTGTACTTTAAAATATTCATTTCTATTTTCGATAAAGATTCCTTATAATCTAAATTCAAGAAATATTACCAATAAAGTATAATTTTTGAGAAGTGGGGAATAAAATGAAAATATACTTTTGATTTTTTATTTCCTTAAGAAAAAACATGATGATACCTAAAAACAACTCCACCAAATATCATATCTTAAAAAAAAAAACAACCCAAATCTATAGTATACCACAACAAACTCATTTTGCATGTTTTACTTTTGGATAAATTTCATTTTAACCTCTATATTTTGAAAAAATTCTCTTTTTTAACTGTAAATGCATTTATACTCTCATGCTTCCCTTTGTTTCAAATATACATCATTTTAATCCCTTTGATCAGAATTTTAATGGTCAAAGCTAGTAGAAAATGTATATTAACTATTTTATCTTTAGTTTAAATTGCCAAATTACCCTTTATCAAAATTAATAAAATAAATAAATAAATAAATCTTCACCATCTATCAAATTATGATATATGGTGGAGATTTAATTTAAAATAAAACTTAAATTAAAAATATATTTAAAAATTAAAAAAATTAAATTTCAAAATTAAAAATAAAAACCCAAAAAAATAAAAAATAAAAGGGACCATATTTAGTACTCATAAAGAAGAGAAATTGATTTTTGGCATGGATTATCTAAAGCAACAAAGAATTTAAAGTCGAGTTTGGCTATACAAATAGGATGAGAAGAGTAGTTGGGGAGCCAATTATCGGCGCATTGGGGATGGAACAACCAATTTGCTCGGACTCAGCGACAACGCAATCTTGCTTACTAAACAAATTAAAGTGTCATCGTTCTTTTACTACCTAGTGAATCGTGATTTGTCTGATTGTAGGACAACCACAACTCGATTGCAAACTTAAACTCCGACCCATCTCTATCGATAGGAGATGGAGTCTTTCCTTCTCCATTTGTTGGAGATGGAATGAATTCTTCTTTATTGGCTTTATCTCTGATGGAATCTAATAGAGTTCTCTCCAAATTTGGAAAAAATCTATTTTTTTTTTTATTATGGATTGTGTTATATAATTTTGTGCGTGTGTGTGTGTGTGTTTTTTTTTTTTTTTTTCCTTCTTATATATAATTTTGGTATTGTGTTGATTTTTTTTATTAAGGTGTTGGTTGATATTGGATAAGTGGCAGATTATGGTTGATTTTGTGATTGAAGGTTGATGTGGTAGCTTCGTTGAAATAGGTGCTCATGAAGATATGGGTTGTTTGAACCTAGATTTTGAACTTGAATCATTTGAGAGTTTCATTTTTAATTTTTATTTTTTTCAATATTTTTATTTAATTTTTAGATGTTGGTTTTTGATTTTTTTGACTTTTTATATATTTAATAATATATTTTATAAAATGATCTCCACTGTCCATATTGTGGTTGATGGTGATGGATAGGAGAAATCACAATATTTTTTCTTTTTCTTTTTTTTTAAACTTTTAATATTCAAAATTTACACCTTTTTCTTTTTTTAATATTAAAAAAAAATCAATCTTTTAAATTTATTGAATTAAAGAAAATAACCCTTCCTCCGATATTGCTGACTAATGGTTGACCAATGGTAGGGATTAAAATGATGAATATTTGAAACATGTGAACCGTGCGAGGCATAAATGCAGTTGCAATTAAAAAAGTGAAAATTTTAAAAAAATGTAGGGATAAAAAATTTAAAAAACAAATGACTTTTACATATAGTTTTAAAAAAAAATGACTTTTATATATTAAAAATTTCAATTACCAATATTTGAAAGTTTGTATTTTATAAAAGAGTTTTACTAACTTATTAGTTGGTAGGTTACCCATTAATAATCACCATTACATTTATATTTTATAAAATATGTGTAATACTGATTAGATAATTAAACAAGTCTCCATAACAGATGTGATCACGAATAGATGAAGTCACAATCGGAGGGGACAATGTGTTGGACAAATCATTCAAAACTTGGGTTTCTTCCTATCAAAGTGATAAGAAGGCTTTTTTCTCGTTTAAATAATTTTGTACAAAATTGACAAACAAAATCTTTCACGCGTTTAAACTATTTATATCTACAATATAAAGGATGGATGTTGATGGTGCAATCAATGCAGTCTTTGTCCTGCAGAATTTTGCCACAAGAGTTGGAATATAGCGTGCAACTGGAGCAAACTTTTACCTTTAGTTTTCTTCGTTTCAATTTCTTGTAGCCTAATTGCAGTTTTCTTAGCCTACATGTACTGCATTGAAAATGAAAAGTTTCACAGGTCTTCTATAGATCTTATACTGATAATGGAAAACTATCTAATAGAATCGAATTTCGAATCATGTTTTGGTGGAATTAAATAATATCATACTGTTTTGATGGAATTAAATATCAGACTTTTACCGTGACTAGCTGAAATAACTTCCCACACAAATGATGAGAATAAGAGTTGAACCTGACGCTTAAGTGAGTGGTGAGCGAGCCTTTATCATCAGACTGCTCCACTTTTCTCAACATACTTAAATGTTAGTAGCATATAATTTGATTGTATAGATATATTATTGGAATATGGCAAATTAGCACACTTATCTTATTGGGAGTTATTAAAAATAAAATCTTTAAAGCGAGATGAGTAGATATTACATACGCCATATTCTATGTAAAGCCTACAATATGAATTTAATGAAAGATGAAAATAAATATTTTATAGAAATATATCTGTGTATATGTAATGTACAAATTAATATAACACATCGATCATGTAGGTAAGCAAGCAAATTACGGTAGTAATTAAGTTGGCAAAATCGCAGCAGTTTGCAAATTGATACAAAAGCATTATCAACCAAGTGCTTTATGGGAATTTCAAACAAGGTCTCATTTGTGCTTAGAATAATACAATCAAGATTTTTCCGTCAAAATTTGACAACGAAAAAAATATGCGTGCATGTGGGGTTGAGGTGATGATACATATGTGGTAGAAATGAGTCCGGTAACAGATATAAATTGCAACTTTCCGGTCATGGTAAAAGCTTGCTCGAAAAGGGTTTATATGGAAGCAACTCTCACAGCAAAGTGTCAGTGGGTCATTCTCATGCCGTTGCCTTTGTGGGGCATTGAAGCAGAATACCCAGTATTTGATGACCCTTCACGCTTGTTGACAGCCAAATAATTTAATAGATTCCCCACCCTCACAACCTGGAGTCCACCATCCACATGCACACACATATTTTCTTCACCAGTAAGAGAATATACATATATATATATACATAAAATAATTTTATTATCGATACCTTCTAATTTTAAAAGATTAAGATGAATTAATCAAATTAATTTATTATATTTAAATTAGATAGGAGAGAATATAATAAATGATTTGATAGGTTTATCTTAACATTTTAAAGTTAGAATGGTAAAATCGTTATATATATATATATAAGAGCTTCTATGATTAGTGTGATAATTTTTAAATTGTTAACACTATTAATCTCAGCTATTAATTGTATTTTTTTATTAAAAATATTTTTTCTTTTTATTTAATTTAAATATAATAAATAAAATGATATTAATAATCTTAAAAATTTAAAAATTATAATGACGTATTTAAAATAAAATCTCTGTTTATATTATGATAAGTAAGTATATAAATACACACTTTACTATAATATATTACATTTATCTATATGTGTTGGCGACATTATATATATTTGTCAGGTTATGAGAGAGTGTGCCAGTGCGTGGCAAATTAATAGTCGAAGATGCTTTCAACCCTTTTTCATTACTAATTAAATGACTTTCATGAAAACTAAATATGTATACATATATTATATTATATATATATAGATGTCGATGTCACCGACCTTCTACAGAGGTCTAAACGGTTTGACAACTTCGCAAAATTTTCAAGTCATTATCATGCTGTTCTAATGGTCTAAAAATTGTCGACAACTAACAAAACTCTTCTCAACCGAAGAAATGTACATGCTGAATCTGTACTTCAATTCTCTTCGTGTCTTCACCGATACAACTTAATTAATTATTCAACGGAATGGAAACAGGTAACTATATATATATATATTTTTCTTCTAAAACAAGGTTTAGATATGTTTTATCTCAACAGTGAATTTTATTGGGCTGTATGAACAAGTAAGCTACCAACCACACACTTAGGCTGGTGAAAGTCTGAAAATGACTAGGGAATCTCTCACACCTACCCTTAGGGGAGCTTTATAATTGGAAAGTTTTGAGGGTGTGTTCTTGCAATTTGCTTTTGTATTTTGCCCAGTATTATATTATAGGATATGATTCCTTGATTGATTGAGTAATGTTATTTTAACAATTACAACTATTGGATTAATTTCAATAATTATTTTTACAACTAATTTAATTGATATAATTGCTGAGTAAAATTACCTAACTAATAATATAGTCAAAACCCTATATAATATTATATATATATATATTAGATTTAGTTAAATTATGGGTAATCAGGGGATATTAAACTATTGCTCAACAACATTCTCTCAAAAAAACAATCTCATGATATTACATGAAGTTTATGTAGGCATTATAAGTGTTGCTTTGATTAAGGTCATTGTTCCCATTATTTCATATTTTGATCCATAATTTGAGTGGGCATTTTAACAAAGATGCAAAAATAAACATGTATTTTGGTATTATATATGCATTTAAGATACGAATGCATCACTCAAAGAAAATAACCGAGAAACTATTTGTTTTAAGGTCTGACCATATATAGGTTGATCGTGCAATATTTTGATGAAATAGTAATATATATAACCGACGTTAATAATACGTTTATATAATATAACGTATAAACAAGTTTTTTTATTGTTATTATTAGTTACTTTACTCACCATTCATTTTTTCTTTTTCTTTTTATACTCAGCATTAATTTCTATTAGCCACAAAGCTACAAAAATGTCCATATTCATTCTGCAGTATATATATATTGCAATTATAAGTACTATTGCCAGGGCTTCTAGATACTGATTTTAAAGAACAGTCTGGATCATAAAACTTCATATTATACTATACTCTCTTATTATTAGGGAGAAAGAGATCTCACACTGAGTGAGAAAAACTTGTCTTCCATCAGAGAAACTTATATGTAGTTTGCTCTCTTATAGATGGTCTTATACGAAAATTGTTCACCACCGATAGACTTAGTACTCGAACATTTTATGGTTTTTTAGCAAAATGGTGCAGGTGGTATGACCATCTCGCCGCAACACCTTTGAGTTATATTCCGTCTGCTTTTGATTTGATGAAAATGTCACATCTAAATAGGATGATAAAATATGATAAACAACTAACCGTGTGTTGGGCTTTGATCCAAATGGGCCTAATCTTCTGTAGTAAAACAAATCGGGCCAATCTTATTCAGCCCTCGGGATAGAAGAGATTTCCATGGGGCCAGGGCCCATGATCCAGTGTCAGAGCCTATAGTTGGGTTGTAGGCCTTACCATTGAGGATCGCAAGCTTCAAAAGTTGGACTCCAATGAAATAAAAAGGTCCGGCCATATTTGCACCAAAATTTTATAAACTTTAAGGGCATCCTATACATTATGAAAAATGTTTCTTCTTGTAGGTTTTGTTAAATCTTATAACGTGCTAAATAATAGATTAATTAAAATAAAAGTAAAAAACAAAATAAAATGATTAGCATGGGAAAGTGTAGCTTCTCCTGGTGCACCTCCTTATTTAATTTAATATGTTTTATTTTAACATATGTTCTATTGCATTTAATAGTTTTTTTCATTTTTTATTTTTTAAACCAAGTCATAATATTTTTAGTATAAATAATCAATATTTAATATATAGTTCATATTTTTATTTTCAAAATAGTTAATATTTTGATAAAAGAAAAAATATATATTTTGAAACATGAAGAATATACGAAGGTGGGTGCGGAGGGGATTGGGGTCTTGCTCGTCCAGCTATCGCTTATGCAGTGCAAACATCAGTTGAAATGGTTGCTAACTTGGCAAGTGGACTCTACATTGGCTTGACTGTCCGTTTGTGGTCTTTAATAGAATGGACAATCAATTATAAACCCTAGTTTGGTTCTCCTTGATAGATGCTAAGACTTAATTTGATGTGTTGTAAGTCAAGTCCAAATTCATCACTGAATAATTGAACACAACTAGTGTATATTCATGATTTTATTCAATTTGTGCACTTAGCCTAACCGATTGATTAGCAAAAGAAAATATAAATAGTTTTTCACTTTCTATATTACCAACCAAACTAGATCTTTTAAGTTACAAAAGAAATACAAAATCATATGAAGTGATAATTACAAGAATTTCACCTCCTAGGCTCGTGGGATGACAAAAGGAAATTACTATTTTGGCAAGGGTTGAAGATCAGTCATAACCGGTAGCTTGTTTTGTAAACTGTAAGCATGAAAGAATGAACAAGGAACATCCATTGTACTTGTCAATTTCCCTTACAGCACCAGATAATTGGTATTCTTTCTTAGTTGCTCATGTGCAAGTAAAACTTGGTTCAATTCAACAGTATACTTCATCTGATATATAAAGCGTTACGCGTATGAATGCTCCATACCTATCTACATATACATGAATAGCCAAGATTAATTTCAAAACTTCCAAGCAAATGAGAACCAGAATGAATCCTAAGAGTAAAAGATTTCAAAATCAAAACAGCAATTTAGTCCACGAGCCTAGAAATGGGAATACTGCAATTAGTAGCCTCAACAACAATGGTTTGTCCTTGATTCTTCCTATCCTACTCATTTTACTTTTCTGTTTCTTTGGCAGCTCATTTTTTGGTACCCCTGGTGTCCTATTATGTGCTCTGTAGTTTTTGGTTTTCTTGTCTAGCTCATCCCATCCACCAAACCTCGGGCCATTTTTCTCGTTTTTCTTAGATGGCGCATTGTCCGCTGCTACCCAAGATTGATAACTTTCCCTTTCTTTTCCAGCCTCGTAACTTTCACTTGTTTTGCCTGTCTCATTTTCTGTACCCTGCCCTGTTTTAGTGTTACTGGCAGCTCTTGCAAAAGGTTTCTGCTTGGTCTTCCTCCTGGATCTGGATTTTGGGTTACTGCTTGCACCTCCCCAAACCTTATCAAGCAACAGAGAAAGAACTGATTGTCCTAGAGGAACAGCTAATGCCATGATGATGGCATTTGGACCAGTGGCTGTTCCCAACAAGGATGATACGGCAATTGCTGGTAACATCCAACCAAAATTTCTAAATATCTGCAGTTAGTAACAAAAAATTATGACATCTATAATGTGGCTACATTGCACATTACCTGATAATACTGATTTGACTTCATATGTAGAAAAATCTATTATTAGCCAAAGAAAGGAACCAGATTCTATGTAAATCAATCAAGTGATTTTAACAACACAGAACGTTTAGAAGTAACCAAAAAGGTATGGTTTAGCTAATATACCCCAAGAGGCATGTTCATCTCGGAGCATGCCATGCTCAAGTAAAAGAATAAACGAAACCTAGTACTGATATAAATTTGTCAATTGTTGTAGTAAGTTTTATCAGAGCTTCATTTTTGTAAAAGCATTTTACTTATATCCAAGTATCAGCTTATTCTCACAACTGTTATTTAGGTTAATTGTAACAGCAAAAATATATTATAAATATATGATTTTTTTGATACCTAGAACTCCAATCTTTCCCATGTTTCCCTGGTTCTAAAAGGGGACTATTGCCAAACTCTACAACCTTGGTAGTCATAAAACTCTTAGGATTTTTATATCCCAAGTAGGTGCACTAGGGTATTGAACCCTTGACCTCTTGGTGGAAAGCTGGGTAATATTTAATATAATAACCATAATTTGATATGGATAATTATGTCTTTGATATGACTAGAGAGTAAGTGTTAAATAATCCGAAAAGCCACTATCCATTCTCCATAGTCATGCTTATATAAGATGTGACTATAGTCACAATTAAATTAAAACTTCTTGTGTCATGACAAATAAAAAACAATTCATGTTTAGTAACATATGCACTACAAACATTCTAGAAATTGAACTGTAATAATTTGTTAACCAGCTAATGAAAGACAATTATAGTTCTAACCAAGTACCACCCCTAATGAAACATTATACTTCTGTTTCTTACTAACAATGATTCACTGAATTACTAAAATGCCGTCGAACAGTTGATGTTGTCCTCCCTCAACCAATCAGTGTTAACAAATTTATCAAACAGTTGATTCATGTGTATTTATGCTGAGAGGAATTTTCTGAAACACAAACCTTTAGTATTGACTAAATTCAGGAATTTTATGTAAGTCATGACAAAAGTGATAAGGTCGATCATTTTCTTTCATATTTTCTAAACTTTACTTTCATTTGAAAACTGCCAAATAATTCTGTCTCAGAAAACATACAAAAGGGATGATTGTTTGGCTGAACCTTTTCTCCTTATTTGTGTTATGTGAAAATAAAAAGAAATGGAACTGCCAGAAAGTTGTTTGGCGTTGACACTTGAGCAAACGTGACTGATATTGGAAGTGTATGAGGAATGAATTTTCACTATTACAGATTCTTAACGAGCATATTGAAATCAAGATAATTACAATGTCAGTGAAGTTTGCATGGTGTTCTACCTTCACGTATTCTTAGCCCATAGCGTGAAAACAAAAATGCTACACAAACAGAATCTTGACAAATGAACCACTTTTGTTCTTTGATCGAAGTGTTTAAGAAATGCCTTTCTAGTCCTTCCGTCCAACGGTGGCACATTTTTGATAGAAAGCATAGAGAAAGAAATCCTCTTCTGTTAGCGGTCATTCATCATCTAGAAATCCCAAAATGATTTGAACACCTTGGAATGAACTTACTTACATTCCTATTCTATTTTCCACATAACTAACATAAGTTATGATTTGTTACAATGTTTCTTACAATTTGCACATATCTATCTTCTTTCCCTATAAGTAACAGTTGAATGTGTTGTTTCTAGTCCTCTAATCTGATCTCAACTTACATTACCCAAACAAAATCAAACCAAAAAATCCCAGAAATCACCTAGGCTTCAAAGCAGTCATTTCAATCTCCACAATATGAAATAAATTCAAGCAAGTCGCCATTTGGCACATCTCTTTGACAACTAAAACCATTTAGCACACTCACAATACGTAACTCTATTTTGTTTAACAAAAACTACCAGTATGAGGCATCAATACAATAGACTATAAATTCACATTCTCACCATTCACAAAGAGATTTCACTTCAAAATTAAAGTATTCAAAAGTTGAGATTTGATCATCACAGGAAATGCAAATTCCCTAATTGCATGATTAGCTACCTAAAAAACAATAAATTCAATTTCTATTAGGCTATACAAGCAAACCAAACACATCCCAATGACCAAAAAATCAACCATAATATATTAATTAAAAAAAAAAAAAAAAACTAATTGAGTTTATGTTATTACCTTAAAAATCCAAGACTCTTCTTCCTCAACAACATCCCAATCATCATCATCATAATCATCATAGCGACGATCATAATCAGACCACCAGACTCTCTGTTTCCCAGAATTGACGGACCTGAAATCATGACCATCCATGTAGAAGTCTTCATCGTCCCGATTAAATCCAAAGCGTGGAGAAGAAGTGGGGTCAGCATCAGAGTGAGACCTGGCACAACAACAACGTGTAATGTTGTTAAAAATTCTAATGTTGTAAGTTTGACTCACAACTTCAACGATTATATTTATGGAAAAGAACCTAACACTAAACAATTATGGACAATATTTATACATATTTATGTACAATATCTTAATTGATTGTGTATATTTATGTATAACAGTAGTTTGGTTCTTCTTGATATCTAACACTAAACAAGTTACAAGTGTGTTTATGGACAATATCTAGTAGTTACATAACCGTAGTTTGGTTCTTCTTGATCTACATATTTATTGACAATATCTAGGTTCTTCTTGATATCTAAGGTTAACCGTAGTTTGTATGGATAAGCATAATCTTTAGCTACAAACTCCTATAAAACTTCAAATAAATTATGCTAATTAACCTTACACTAAACAAGCAGTTTGTAGCAGTCCTGCAATTAAGTTTCATTTGCATAACAAGTAAGTCTTTACTTAATTAATTTGTGTGAATCAATGAACTAAATTGTCCATAATTAATCATCAAAACAAGAAGAAGATATATCAATCAAAGACAAAAACAAAAACACAACTAATCAAATAAGTCCAAAGAAAGCGAAATTAAATGATGATGAAAAATGAAAGACGCACGCTTGAGCGAAGGCTTTGAGGAAGTGGAGATCCTGAGCGATGTAATGGCGGAAGGAGTGAATCTTGAGATTGCCGGAGGCCAAGCAGACAGCGAACGGAGGAATCGCAGCCATCGACTGCCGGCGAGATGAGGCGGCAGGATCGGAGGGCGACGGAGGAGGAGAAGAATGGGGTTTTGATTGGGTTTGAGAAGAGCAGGCGCATCAATATCAGACACGGATGTTTGTGTGTGTGTGTGTGTGAGAGTGTGCACTCTGCTTTTGCGTCGAGAGAGAGAGAGAGAGGTGGTAACTACAGGCTATTTACTTTCAGAATTTGAATGTCCATATTTACACAATATTGACTACACGTACTACGTGCTGATTTTCATTTTATAATCGGAAGATATTTATTACAAATAGGTGTACACTATTCTCAAAAGAATGTTTATCAATTTTTGTTTCTATAGTTAGAATACCGTCAAAAGCAATCGAGATGAGAGTCTATAATATGATTTAAATTTTTATTTTTGAATATGAGAAAATTATTTATATTAGATAAAAAAAATTAAAATTGGGATGAGATTCTAAAATATGATTTGAACTTTTACTTTTGAGTATGAAAAAGTTTATCAATTTTTGTTTTAATAGTTAGAAAACCATCGAAAGCAATAGAGATAAGACTCTAAAATACGATTTAAATTTTTATTTCTGAATATGAGAGAATTATTCATATCAAATGAAGAAAATTAAAATTGGGATGAGATTTTAAAATATGATTCGAACTTTTACTTTGGAATACGAGAGAATTGTTCACATCATATAATAAAAATAAAATTGAGATAAAACTGTAGATCACGATTCGAATTTTTATCCTGAGAGAGCCGTTCCCATCAGATGAGAAAACTATCTATGATTAATGGGGCAATGCAATTCGAGCTCGTGATCTGATAAATGAATGAGGTGGCATAGGCAGCCACTCTATCAATCTCACCCGCGAAAGTTTATCATTTTTCAGTTGCATAGGAAAGAAATTAGTTAAAGCATATGAAGAGAAATATTCTTTTATCCACATCATTAAAGGCAAATATGTGGCTGCTAACCTCTTCATCCTACAAGCCTACGACTCCAGTTCTCTTCAGTACATGTGTACAACAAAACCATAAAATCGGCTGATATACACTTTTCACTTCTGCTAAAACCAGGCCAGAATTTCCCGCCAAACACATACAAACAAAATCACAAATGTTCTGTTTTTCTCTCTTCCAAACTACTACTCCTCCTTTTACCACCCAATGCAAACAACACATTTGCTTGTTTGCACCCACCAATTTGTCTTCTCTTCGTTTCTCTCTAAACCCACCATTATTTAGCAGAAAGATTTCTGGGTTTTTATCGAAATTCTCTGTCTCGTCGGATTCGGTTATTTCTTCTTCCCAGAACGATGGTTTTGACGTCGAACTGGATCGCCTTTTGGCGCTTTTACCGGAGGAGATGCGGAGAAGAGTTGGGGGGCACCCGGAAGTGCGTCGGTTGATTGAAGTGGTGATGGATTTGGGTCGCAAACCGTTGGCTAGGTATCCGTCCGGAGACTTTGTTATATCTGATTGTCCTATCACTGTCAAGGACCTTGAACATGCCACTTCTCAGGTGAAATTTAGTTCTTTTGAATTCTTGCCTAACAACTGTTTGATTGAATTTTGTGTTTCGATATTTGATGGTTGTATTCGGTTTGTGTATGTGCTGTTGATTGACTGTTTAGTGTTTCTTTCAAGATTTTGTGTTCTTTGGTTAGTGAATGAGCAATATAATTATTTTGTTCAAAGTGTTTCGCTTTTAATGTTTCAGGTTCCAATCGTCCCTACCTCAACTGATATCTGAAAAAGAAAAGTGTTAATCAGTAATCACTATTATGTGCGTAATTGAATCCTTTGGTTGAGTATAGGACTACTTGCCGGTATAAGAACCTTTACAGGCCCTATCCTTGCAAGCTGGTTTGTGAAATAAGTTTTATTCAGGGTTTATTATTTTTAATCGGTACCAAAGCATAAGTATTTGCTGCAATCGGCCTATGATTGGCAGAATAGATCCTGTATGTGATCTAGGGATTTTGGTAATGCGGGCGAGTTTTTAACTTATCACAAGTGCTAGACCTTGCCTATATAGCAATCTTTGATCTTGTTGTTAGACAGTAAAATACCACATCCCTCAGTGATATGTTGTGTTCTTATTATTTTGTTGCTGATGTTAATCTTAACCCATCTGGAGAAATTACTCTGATAATATAACATTGATTTTGAGAAGGCCAAAAATTTGAAGGTGGACTTGAAGGGAAAAAGGAAATAGATTGTCGTGGTTTGGTTGTGTGTTGAAGTTATATGAGTTTGAACTTATTCTACTATTCTTGTGCTTATTTATCATATATAGGAAAGGAAAGGATTGAATGCTCTTTTTTCCATCATAAATACCGTTATTATTATTATTATTTTTGCACTTTTAAATTAAATCATGATAGGAAATATCATGCTCTTGTTTCCATCATAATTCATAAGTACCATTATTATTATTATTATTTTTTTGCACTTTTAAATTAGATAATCATGATAGGAAATATCATGCTTTCCGCTCACTGGAACTGTGTTTAGCAGGTCGGTGATTTTGCTGTTGACAATCGAGCAGGCATCAGTAGGACGTTACATCGGATCAGTGCCATCAGGAATCGGAAGGGTGCAATTATTGGTCTAACTTGTCGTGTTGGTCGTGCAATATCGGGAAGTGCCCATTTGCTGCGGGATTTGGTTCAAGATGGGTCTTCTTTGTTGCTCATTGGGCCTCCGGGGGTGGGAAAAACCACAATTATTAGGTTTGTCAAGTCCTCTTTTTGAGTTACTTGTTATGCATCCATAAATAACTGTTTTTATTAATTTACAATAAATGATATTTACCTATAGATTATCAGGTTAGCGTGTTTCCTACAGTTAAAGCATATGATTTCTTCTGTCACTCTTTATTTGAGTGACGTTACGTCTAGACCCATTGTGCTTGTTCCAGCAGCTGATGCTATCCGAGTACCGTCATTTGCCGTAGATTGAAAACTTGTACCTTAACTTACCAATCTACCTTGCCCGACAAATTTTATAGGCCAATCAATTGAATGAAATTTTAAAAGAGATATTTCATTGAAGAGGCTCCTTAAGCAGCTCCAAATGCCATACAACAAGATTCATAGTTATAATGTTTTTATAACTTTATGTTCCTAGAGGCTTGTCTTCAGATAGTGGGAAAATTAGAATTTAACTCCTTCATGCAGAAGTCTGATTCAATTACATTAGGAGATTTCAAGGGAAGAAACCTATCGCCTGGAGAGATTAAAGTGGGATTATACTCGAGCATACGTGAGAACTTTAAGAATAACACCAAGGATGGCTTTTGTATTTTGAGTACATATTACCTTGCCTCCCTGTCTCTGCCGACATTTATGGTAAGAACAGTCCTAAGTCCTTTATCATGTATCTCAATCTTACCTCTCTTTATAGGAATAGTATTTGAGAAGCTTAAAACCAGTTGACCTACCTCCTAGAATACCAAAAGAAATTATAAAGAAAATGGATGAAATATGGGATAGAGTCAGAATGCAGGTAACTGTTTTTATAAAATATGAAATGTGAGACTGCATTGCTATGGATACCACTGTTAGCTGACCCTTAGTGCAACAAGATAGTTGAAGGATAACCTAAAATTTCAAAATTTGCAGGGAAATAGCTCGGATGCTTGCTAATGATTACAGCAAACGTGTCATGATTGTTGACACTTCCAATGAGATAGGTGGGGATGGTGATATACCTCATGCAGGAATAGGGAATGCTCGTCGGATGCAAGTCCCGAACTCTGACATGCAACACAAGGTATGAGGCAGATGTGTATGGTTTAGGCTGCATTCTTTGGTCAATGATTTTCACCTCTGTTTATAGTCAAGTTTGACCACTGAAAATTGGAGCTGTTGAAATGATTCAAATTTAATGTCTTAGAGTAATATTCTGAAATGTTAGAAAATTACAGTGCCATGAAAGAGTCTAAACCCTTCAAATGACAATGATAAAGGTAAATTTAGAATGAAAATTCAATTGTTCTTGCTTAAGGTTGACTTATTATATGCAAGTTGTGAAATCTGTTATCTTATTAAACATGAAAAGATTATTTCTCTATTATCTATCGTGTAGTGCAAAGTTACATGGAGATTTCTATTTAGACTGTACCATGCAATTTTTTGTTATTTTGCATGAATATATGGTGAAGACTACGACCTAATGTGCCTTCCCTCCCTCCTCACTCCATAGTAGGAAAGTGTTATATGACATATTAACATACAGTTTGAGGCTTGTTCATGGTCAAATAGTTGCCATCTATATTATGCTGATTTATTTATGTCATTTTTCACGCTACAAATGAGAGGAGTGGGTTTTATTTAATAATTTATTAAATTACATTTGTCATGATTCTTGTGTTTATACTTTATAATTGTACATGCTTCAGGTAATGATAGAAGCAGTCGAAAATCATATGCCACAAGTCATTGTCATTGATGAAATTGGCACAAAACTTGAAGCAATGGCAGCAAGCACTATTGCACAGCGCGGAATTCAACTAGTTGCCACTGCTCATGGAGTAACAATAGAGAATTTGATAATGAATCCTTCATTGGAGATGCTTGTTGGAGGAGTGCAGGTAAAATATTGACATAGCTCTATATAGTCGGTTTGCTTTGTTAGTATATATACTGAGGTGCTAAATTATTTTGTAGTCTAATCAAAGGATTTTGGCATGGTTATTAGTGCCTAGATATTAAAGATGTTAGCTGTGAGCCTGTGACAATCTCACAGTAAAACAAACTATGCCGTAGCTTGTTTCCTCAATGCTGTTAGACTTGCAAGCGTTAGTTTATCTGATGGTGGTATATATTAAAATGGGAGAAGGTGTGTGGTACCAGTCAATTGCTGTGTCTCTGCATTCCAAAAATAGGTGGGACTGCCGTCATTGCTTCATATTACTTTACCATCTTTAGCATCTTAAAGAAGTATTAAAGAACATATTCATAACTAATTAAAGCCATGAAATTTATTTTGTTTTTTCTTTTACATTTTCTAGTGTTTAAGAAGCAAGAACAAAGTCACATGGTAATCCCGCTGAGGAATTGGGAAAACCCATAGTTAGCTTCAAGAAAGAGTCCACTATGAAAATTTAATATTTAGGGAGCTATGAAAGTAAAAAGGAAAAATATAAAGAAGCAAAGGAAACAACTAGAATACTGCCATCAGACTGTCAGTATCTTCCTGCTTCCTTCCCCTTAAAATTACTCCTTTAAGGTCTCTCATTTGGAACTCAAGCGCTGGGTCTTGAAGGACATTGGAGTAATTTAGAATCAGACCAATTCCCTCTTTCTGCTACTTCAATCGATGTATTATTTAGGATAGCTTCTGCTGTTCTTAAAAATGACATCATCAGATTGTGCATGTGTTGTATTGTTGACATATAGGATTGTCTTTACTTCCCTAGGTTGGGAGGCCTTTGTTTTGCGTCGTTGCAAAATTTGTTTTCTTAAGCAGTTGGGAATATTTCTTTGGTCTTGTGGTTAGCTGAATGTATAGCGGTTCTTGTAGGTTGAAAAATAGAAAGATTGAATTGTACCATTTCATTTTCTCATCCCATCTCATAAAACCCCAATTTACTTCTAGTTGCATTAATTCTATATTTTCCAGAGTGTGACATTAGGGGATGAAGAAGCAAACCGCAGGGGTGTCCAGAAGACAGTGCTGGAGAGGAAAGGGCCTTCAACTTTTAGTTGTGGTGTCGAGATTATTTCAAAGACTGAGTTGCGAGTTCATCGTAGCCTTGAAGCAACAGTGGATGCAATTCTCAGAGGTATATTTTCGTCATTTGAAGAACACAAAAATGCTTGCAGTTTCATGTTTCATGTTCCTTTTCATATATTTTGTTTGGAGAAGTAATGGTATACCTGTCTTTTTGTTTTGCTGCTATTGCTCTCTGCTCCAAAGGTCGTTTCCCAAATATTGAATTTCGCAAGATGCACTCTGATGGAACTGTGGAAATGGAAACTTCGATTGACCCTTCTTCTGACAAGGAGGATGAAGTGATGGTTGAGGATGGTCTAGAGATTATAGAAGAAGAAACTAGCGATAATAGGTTTAGTTCAGAGTTTCCTCCGAACACAAAAGAGGATTCTTTGGACAAAGGGCTGCCAATTCACCTGTATATCTATGGGGTACGACATCATTGCCTTACATTTCAAAATCTATAGTTTTGTCTTCGTGGAATTAAGTCATTTCTGGTTTCAAATGTCAGATTTTTGCTGTCATCATGAAAGTTGAAAGAGCATAATTGTTATTTGCATTTCTTACACTTTTATATGGTTCTTTAATATGTGTATGATTTGTGTACTTATGACTGAAAAAGTGCTGTATACTTGTGTGCTTGACGTGCCCAACATGTGCTAAATAATCATTATCTGTGTTACTTGATGGAATTTTTTTATTCATTTTATTGGCCTAGAAAATCCTTTTATTATATGTGCCAAGGAAACGTGGTCAGAATAAATAATCAGACAAAAGGCATATTTACACATCTAGATGTTTCTCTGTTAATTTTCAGTAATAAGTGTAATCATCATGGGACATCTGCATTGTACAAAATGAGGCATGCATTTGTAAGTGTGTTACCAAGGTTTTTTGGCGTTATAGAGAAGAAGACTACATAGGTAGTTTATTTTTCATAGAGGTTCCTCCATTTTGAGATTTTTGAATAATTTTTAATCAACCAAGTTTGTGTTTGAAAATGATAGCTAGTCTGTAGTTCTATTACAGCATTGCATGGGAATGAAGGTTTGGTATTGAGATGGATAGTTCATGGGGATTGGTTGTAGCAACAAAGCGAGGGGAGAGGGCAGGTGTGTACAATCATACCATGTAAGAAATATGGAAGAGCATTGAAAATGTCGGGATGAATATATTAGGAATGTCAACCAAGATAGGGCATTTCAGAAAAGTGCTGATTTTGCATGACTCGTGATGTGAGAAAAGTCTCAGAAAATTTTAGTAAGAATAATGAAGAATTGTAGATTGTCTCCTATGAGTTTCTGTAGCTAGAAACTGATTTGTGTATGTTTTTGGCACTTTTGATGTTCATTTGGTTTATTATGCTTACATCAACTTTTCTGCTTCTTTTGATAAGTTTTAGATAAAGTAGACTTCGGGCCTATGAGTTTTCAGACAATGATCTTGTATTAGCTCAATTTAAGTGGCCTGCCATATTAAGAAAGTACTGAGTACAGTGGGAGTTCTGTATTTGCTGGTCTTTAGCTTGAACATGGAACTTAATAGATTAATCAGTTCAAAAGGTTAAAATTTGACAGCAAGAAATTAAGGATCTTAAAAGGTTGTTGTAATAATCATTTATAAATTTGTTGTGTCAATGAATCAATGAAATCTTCACACCCTATTTTGTCTTTGTAAATTTTTATTTTCCTCTCGTCTACAAGCCAATCAATTCTTAACTATTAGAACTTGTTCTGGTTATGGGTAACAAGAACCTGTTCTCTAACAGAATTAGCAGTTATTCTAGATCTTGGAGTCAAGCGTGATACAAGGAATTAAGCAGTTGAAAATGGATGCTGTCGTTCAAGTAACTGATAACATTAGTGAAGCAGATGCTCTACTTGCCTTGCAGTCTAGGCTCAAGAAAAATTCCCGCATTCAAGCCGTGGTTAGGTCTCATGACATACCTATATATGTCACAAAGGTTAATGAAAAATACTTTTGATAGCTTTAAAAGTATGTGCTTGTTGATTTTGATTCTCCATCATGAAACCTTCTGCTTTTCTTGTAGACAAGCTCATCGGTGCAGATAAATAAGGCCTTACGGGCATTAATAGATGATCATACAGATGGAATAATGGATTTTGAACCAGAAGACATGATGAATTTGTCTGCGAAGGTTGATGCCCTCGAGGTAACTATAGACTTTCGTCTTGTTTTATTTATTACATAAACAAAATTTTTTTAAGTGATGTTTTATTTCTTTGGACAAAACCATTCTGATAAGCTGTGATATTTTTGAACCATGCAACTTAGTTGATCAGAACATGTTTTGGTGGAAACAAATTTCTTTTTATGATAAAATCCATGGAATACAGATATGAATATCTAATAAATAATAGCCGCCTGCATTCTACCATTCTTGCACGCAATTCAAATTTTACATAATAGAGTAGACCTCAATTGTACAGGAGGCAAGAATAGCCATAGAGCAGGTAGTAATTCCGAAAGGGGAACCTGTCGAGCTACTCCCAAGGCCACCCTACATTTTGTCCTTTCAGATTGACCTCATTCGAAAATATCAGTTACAATACAAACGAGTTGGTAAAGAGCCGGACGCACATCTCTGCATTCTTCCCTTCCAGGCTAAGCCGGATGAGGGTGGAGACACTAGTGAAACTGATGATGTAGACATTGGTTTTGATGATTTTAACAGCTCCACCGGCGACTCAAATGGTACACCTTGTAGTGTAGACAGGTTGCCTCTGCTCCCCGACTAGCCTTTGAGTTTGTATACGTACGTCCTTACATACAGTCATATGCCAATTATTTATATACTTACCTGTTCCATATGTAATTGGTTTTAAAGGTTTCAAAGTATTTGAACTCTGTCCTCATTTGACACATTAACATTTCTACTGGAAATGCAACAAACTAGGAATTACCTGTGTTACCTGACTAGACTTTGATGTTGCATACATACATTAAATTGATAATGTCCTTATATCCAATCATATTCCAATACATTACATACTTACCTCTTCACTATGATTGTTTTTCAAGGTTTCAGAATATTTGATCTTCGTCGTCATTTGATCTATTAACATGTCTACTTGGAATACTGTCCAACTGGGAATGGTGGCTCCCGTGGCGTGGATGATGGTTGGATTGTTATGGGCCAATTGAAGCCTTACATCAACTTAGTATGTAGTTAATTTTGGCTTACACAAGTCATTTCATACCCTCTCTTTATAGACTGATTTTTTAAGGAAGAGTTTTAAGTTCTAAACCCATTTAAGTTGGGAGAGGTAATATGGGTTATCATGTCCTATTTACATCTAACCAAAACCAACTTAATAACTTCTTAATACAAATTTAGTGTATCGGGTCATTAATCTAAACCTAAACACAATCCATGAAATTATCAGATTTTCTATTAAGACCCCGTTTAACCTCTTATTTTTAAGTTGTATCAATTAAATGTCAAAATACAATTCTATTAATTCTTTATTTATTTAAAACTTTAAGATAATTTACAACTTTTAAATATAATTAGATAATCCAAGCCACTAAATACATTTAATAAATTCAAGTAATTAACTAGGATATGCTATTAATTCAAAGTAAAACTAAAAATAATATACTTGATATTTAATCATGTTTAATGGGATTCACCACTCCTAAATATATTTTTTTTTCCTAAAAGGTTAAAGATTCAAATTTTATGTTTGTTTTAAAACACAAGAACTGGGTGATTTATTTTTTTATTTTAATCGTCTCTTTTCCACCATTAAAAAATGAGAAAAAGTTGTTAAATAGGGTAGCAGGTTTGGAAGGGTACAATCTAAACATTATTTGTCTATTTAATAAGTTTAATGTATTAACTCATTAATGATCTGAATCTAATAAGGTTTAGTCTAGATTTACTAATTTCATGTTGCGTCGTCAATGGTATCAAGAATTGCCACTCCTAATTTAAGTTGAGTTTTATTTAACGGTCACAACAAAAAGATTGTATACCTGATAAAAAGTCGAGTACCAGTCAACAAGTCCGGATCGAGGTAATGCGTTTTCAACTTTTCAGGAGGTATTCTGCACTTAATTTTAATCTATTATGTTCTCATTTTATATAATTACTAAGATTTAGGTACTTAAAAGATATATTATTTTATCCATTCTGTCAAAATATTAATTTATCATCACTGTCCAAATCAAGAATCAAGAATCAAGAATTTAATTATTTTAATCAGGTTGTTTACATATAGATATTCTACTGTACAATAAACAACAAACTTAAAAAAGTTATTGCCACAAATTTTTTTAAGTAATTATTATTATTATAGATTGCTAGTACCGTTTGTGCGAGGACCAAAAAAATAGATGACAATAAAAAGTACATAAATGATAATATTTAGAAAAGAAGATAATGACAAGTAAAAAAAGAAAAAAAAAACAAGAGACTTTACATCAAACAAAATTAATTCGATACTTTCGAATGTAATGCTAACAAAAAGTGTAATTACTCTAAGTTGATGTGTTTGGATAGCACAATCACAGCACACTTGCGTTTCATGAAAGTGCATAAATTTGAGTGCTTATTATAATGTGGATATTCACTCTTTGTCTTCTTTTTTATGTGTGTGGATTAATTATAGTTAAATCCCTTCAGAGGTTAAGGACAATTTTTTCAAGTTTGTGTTCTGGATCTCATTATAATGTTCATCACAGCGATTTTGATAGTTAAAATTAGTTCAAAAGGAAAAAAAAAAAAAAAAAAGTGTAGTTTTTTTAATAAAATTGACAGCATTTCAAAGCCACTTAGTTACATCTTTCATTAGATAAAGAACAATGGCCAAAAACAACACGTCATTAGATTGTACAAGTGCTAATATTCAAAGTAAAAGTAATTAATTAATTAATTAAGTTAAAACAATTATCAATTGTCTTGCTTTGGTCAACTCCCGTAGAGCTAAGCAGACTCGTCGAGATGTCAACGTGACAGCAATATGTGCTGTGATGAGATCATGAGAGGACACATAAAGAGCAAGATAGGTCAATTGTGCTTTGATCCTGGTGGAACCTTTGTCTTAGTAATATAGGCCAGCCTTATTAATCAAGTTAATTACAATAAGTTAAGCTTATTAATTTTAGAAAAAATGTCTCATTTGAAACCAAAGTGGATTCCAGGAAGAAATTAATTAATTGAACGACATTGAAGTACAATGAGTTCATGGTCTCAAAGTTCATTTGAAAAGTTATTGCTTATTAAGAAAAAAAAAACCTCGAGCGGTTTTTCCTAAATTAAGTTATAATTTTAAGATTTTTTTTTTTAAAACTAAATAATTTTGAATATGACGTGAGACGAACAAACACTAAAATCTGAAACTTAAATAATATATTTATTTATATTTTATTCTAATGTCTAAATATAGACATTGATGATTAATTTATTTTTAAGATATGTACATATGGAATTAAATGCTTTTACATCTATGTCCTTATAGCTACTTATTGTTATGTACTTTTATTAAAAATTATACATATACTTTTAATTTATATATAACTAAAAAAATATTTAATAAATATTATACCAAAATGTATTTATATATTTATGATGTCTCACAATTAATTTTTATGGATAATAATAAATATATTGTTTTATTCAACAATAGTTTAAGTAAATAATAAGTTCATGTAACTTAAAATAATGAATATTGTTCCGACTGAAACATGCACTCAAAGGTCTTTATTGTCTTCGCTGGACTTTCAAGTGTCCCAATATATGTTAAAGTATTCGCCATTTGTCACACATATTGTTCTTGAGATGATAAGTATGTGGCACATATCTCATATTTGTCACTGATCTACTTGAAGAATGATTCCCTCAAAGGTTAGCTGTGACGCCCCTCGCCCCGACTTCCGTTACCGTCGGAAATCCGGAACGGAGGACGTCAACTTTTAATTTATTTTTTTTACTTACGTTTACAAAATATCAAAATCCGTTTCAGTCACCATCCTTTCTACGCTTTTGGTAGTTATATGTATATATATATATATATATTGCGTAAAATCATGCATTTTGGAACATATGTATAAATATGTAAATTATTGTATTTCACTTATGTAAAAAGGGTTATGTATATTTTTTTTAAACTTACTTTGGTTATGTATGCAAATGAATATTTATGATACATTTGAATAATGAAATGTTTGGAAAACGGGCCGGAGGTCCGAATCGGAAATTTCTGAAATTATTGTTTTAGAAATATTAGAATTTTCTCTACAGGGGATAACAAGATCGTCACTCAATCGGTACTGTTCCCTCCCCTGGGGATTTTCTCGCCTCCCCCACCTCTCGAACCTGGTACCTGGGGCTTAATACCAAATTCTTAGAGAAGTGGGTACCAATTAGGAGCCGGGATGTCACAATAAAAAGGCGCCTTTTTATTGTGGGGTCCGGGATTTGCCTATACTGGGGATCCCCTCGGGCTTGCCCAGGTTTGTCCCTCTCCCACTCACTAGGTACTGTCCCTGGCCAAGGGATTTGCTTCGCCTCCCCAGCTGCTCGAACCCACCACCTGGCCATTGGTTAAATGGATTCTTAGAGCAAAGCTGGTACCAATTGAGCCACTGGCTCAATTGGTACCAGCTTTGCTCTAAGAATCCATTTAACCAATGGCCAGGTGGTGGGTTCGAGCAGCTGGGGAGGCGAAGCAAATCCCTTGGCCAGGGACAGTACCTAGTGAGTGGGAGAGGGACAAACCTGGGCAAGCCCGAGGGGATCCCCAGTATAGGTAAATCCCGGACCCCACATTAGCATTCTCTATCTTCAAAAACTTATTTACTCAATTATATAGTTTAATATGTTATCTAATATTTTTTTTGTGTTCCTATTGCACTAACATTTCTTTTTTCTATTCGATTTTTCTGGCACCCGTACACTGCCTCTGAACCAACTTAACTTGAAACTATCCAATCAGATCACGTTGGTTCGAATCGGATGCTAATGCCCTAACTAGGGTTACTTCGGTTTTATATTCAACACTTGACGCATTAAATGTTGATGATGATTACAATAATAATTAATTACGTCTCTTCGATTGATGCATTATAACGATTACGAAGAGATTTGCCTTGGTGCTAGGAGATTTGCAATTAAAAGATATTTAACGTTTATGGTTCAAATATCAAAGATGTTATTTACTCTACAAGGCAAAAAAGACAAAAACCCTATAAGGACAAATGACAAGAAATTGGCCTGAGTTCCTAACATTTTTCCTAATATAATGCATATCAATGTGTTTTTCAGTTTAATATTGTTGATGTATGACATCAATCAATTAAGTTCTTTCAAACTCAACACTGCAAAAATAACAAGTATAACATACAAGAGCAAATAATAGGAATAAAAGTAGCAAAGGTAGAATATTGGACGAGAAAGTATTGAAGTGGTTCGGCTAACTTTGCTTACATCCACTGTTTGTTTACTCAGTAGTTGGACAGAATAATAGCCAATTTTTCTAAGTGTTTTTCCTCTCTTACAATACAGTGACAAACTTTCCCTATTTATAGTAGGAGAAGAGTTATAGCGATATGTAATGAGTTAAAACAAAATGATTAAGCTAGTTAATGTCTCTGACTCTCCATAAATGCAGCCAGATTACATTAAATACAAGGAACAGGTGGAAGATATCTATGACTAAGCCACGTGGGTTAGGTATGACTTTCTGTGATTAAAACAGTAATCTCTGACAAATTTGGCGTGCTAGGCAAGTTATGTTATGATCTGACACACTATTGAGTAGAGTGGGAGTTCTAGGCAGACTGGAGTGCATAAAAAGAGATGGGTTGTGACTAACGGCCTCAATTGCCCCTCTCAGCCACTTAAGGACAAAGTGCAATAAGAAGTGAGATACACTATGCGAGGCGTGTTCTACGAACTCCATGTCGCGCCCGATTATAAATGGACTAGACCCCGCTTTCAGCCTTAGATGAATCCCAAGCTGCATTTTACGTCTCGCGAGCTTCACTTCGCACTCCGTGCTAGATCATGCGTGTACTCCGTGCTGACCGGTCGAGGGGAGACATAAGCGTGCCTTGCTTTTAACGGGCTGTTGACCATTGGGCTTGGCCCAGTTAGGCCATTTACTTGAGCTTTTATCAGCCTTATTAAGTGTCTCAAAAAATACCTACAACAAATATGAATGAAGGTTTTAGCTTAATGTCAATTTTTTTAAAGAAGTTGAATGTAATTAGGGTACATTTGTCTGAAATAAATTAGAAATGAAAAAGATGTAGGTGCTAAATATCATTGGTTTACCATCACTTAATCTAGTTCGGTGATGGAGAGCTTTTACCCAGCTTGGTAATTATCTAAATTTAAGTGATTACATCACATATTATTAATAAAAAAAGAAAAAAAAAATCATAAGCTTAAAAGTTGTAGGTGATAATATAGAATTAATTTGAGTGATCCACTGGTATGTGATGTATGTCTATATATGCTCAAGTTTGGCATTTATATGAGTAGATTTTTTGGATTAATTGAAAAGGACAAATGGTGCTTACTTCGAGGCACCATCTTATAAACCTTAGCAAATCAGTTTATAAGTACGCCACTTAGCAAATAATTAGTGTGGATGCAAACGCTCTTCTGACTCTTGGCTTTGGTATATCCCAATTAGCTTATCTACCCACGTAATAGAGTCCAAAAGATAGACACATAATCACCATAATTAATTAGTCAATTTTCAACACCAAAGTTTTTCATCCATTAGACTACAAGTAGGATCTGACTGTTTTTACATATATAGAACTCTCTTCTTTTGGTATGCTTTCAGGTTAAGATCAGTCTCAAAATTTTTTAATTACAAGATCAATTGATTTGCAACATATAAATAATTTTGTATCATTAATTGTAGAACTTATTCTGTATTGCTACAAATTGATTGATCTTTGTTAATTATCATAAGACCCAAAAGTTTAAACTGATAAAAAATGATCAAATTATAATATTCAAGATTTAAGGTTATGACATACTGACATGTCCTCTCACATATAATTTGAACAAATAACATATGTTGAGTACATGTTAAACATCCCCAACCGTTTAATATGTACAACAAGAATTCCAAATAAAAGGGAAGAAGAGAGTTTAAACTAAAAACATTCAAGCTCTGATATCATGTTAATTACTATCAGACTTAAAAACTTAAACTAATAGAAAATGACCCAATTATACTATTTAAAACTTGAGGTTATGACATATTGACAATCTTAACAAAACTTTTAGCAATAGTCTTCGATACAAGCATATGATTAAAGTGAAAATGAAAGAGAAGTGCTTTTTTTTAAGGCAACCATCAAACATTATATTGCAGCAGTTGAATTGCAATTGCATCAAAGCACTTACCTCTATGCAAACATGTATAATTGTCTTACAAAACGATATTAAATTTCAGTTGTTGAATTGGAATTGCATCAAATAATTATGCGACAAAAAAATGTTTTCTTTTGCTGTGATATTATAAAGGAAGTTGAAGTCTAATTTTAAATAGAAGACTCGACGTTGCACACTTGCATGCATACGACGCATCTATATAGTTTTTTACTAGTATGTATTCTTATAACAAACCTAGTCTATTGGGTTATGGTATAAATTGTTTTCACAATTGTAACTTATTAAATTCTTGTGAGAAAGGATATGTACGGTGGATTTATATTTTAGTCTATGTAATCAAACAAATTAGAATGCAAATGCTCTTGCTAACTAACATGGATATTTCTTTCTTGTATTATTACTTAATGGTGGTCCTGCCCTCAACAAAGGTTTGCCAGGAAAATGAAAGGAAGTGTTTTGCGGTGTGTTATATTAATATACAAACCTTTGAACCACTAGAAGTTGGGATCATCATCCAAAAACAAAAAAAAAGAAAGGATTGGCGTTTATATTGACTGTGTTCATCATGTTCTTAATTGCCAACAAATTTGAATAAAATAGAAGCCGAAAGCTTCCTCATGATGATGATGATGATGATGATTAAGTCTAAGGTCCACTATATTTACTGTTAAGATAAGATTTCCACATATATTTTTTAATAAATAAGTAGCTTTTGCCTTATCCTTTGCGAGATCAAAATGGAGCTTAAGCTTCCATGATGATTAGAGAGATCATGCGTATAGGAAATATATATATATATATATATATATATATGATTTCCTTAATTTTACGCACTATGACAATTGTTTCTCATATTAATTGTACATATATTTGTAAAGTGGGGATTGGATGAAAGTGGAGGGGTGAATATGAAATAAAAGCTAGACAGGAAAGATAAAAGAGAGAAGACATAAGGTTTTTGACGTAATTAGATTGTAAGCAAAGAAACCTACGTCCACGTTTATAGGGCAAAAATTGCAACCTTGCTAGGGTTTGTCTATTAAATTGTTTGTTGTTGCTTTAAAAAAGGATCCCTTATATAATATTAGAGTTGCTTGTTTACGAAAAATTAGGTTGCCAGAATATAGGAAAGATTAAGTTTTCATTCTTATTTTACATCAATCTACATTAAAGAATTGATACTGAACCCAATTACAATTCTAGAAATTTCCTGATTGGAGTAATTTCTTGTTTCCTGCATCTTGTCAGATAAGGAAATTTCTGCTTGTTTGTTACGCGAGATACTATTGGGGTGAGCTGTCCTTCTATTGGCTCCTCGTCTCTAGCTGTTTGCTTCGCTTGTTACTTGGGTTTCTTAGCTTTCATGAATGCTCACCAACGTGGCAATTGTTCTCGGCTTCGTGATCGCATAATCTTCTAATTCCTCTTGCATCTATTGGGTCTCTTTTGGGTTTGAGGCCTCTACGCTATTTGTTGGCACAACACATTTCATCAGGTCATATGCTAACAATTGAAGACCTATCAATATGGAGCACACTCTTAGCCAACTTCATGCATCTGGTTCAGTCAAGAGGTATATGACACGTGCATGTGATGAATTAAGCCAATAGTAAGAGTTTTCAAAATTTCAAGCTTTGTTGGCTAATCAACCCTATACTTTGTGTGCGTGGCACTTCCCAGCATAGTTGATTGTATCTCTTCCCATTTAAAAAGGTATTAGGGGTTCAATTCTATCAAATATATTTTATAAATTTGTGTGCCAATTTTTTTTCCTTATTGTAGAAGTAATCTCCTAATTAAGAGAGTAGATATTCGGGATATATGTGTTATTGATCTTAAATCTTGACAAAATATTAGCGTTATTGATCTTGACAAATCTTTTACCTGTTTATTGTAGCTCTCAAAAATTAAAAAGAAAACTTTATTTTTTTCAATCAAATTCTTACAATCATGCTGAACTCAATTTTTGTAAATTTATTGCTTCAATTTGAAACTTATATCCATATAATTATGTGAAATCCATATCTAATGATTCATTAATCAATAAAGTTCAAAGATTTTTACTTAGACCAAAAACCTTCACAGCTGCCATATTCTTGTATTTATACTTAAACCAATTTGATCATTTAAATTTGCATTAATTCTCGAAATCTAAAAATTCAAGCTAAAATTAGTAAAGAAAAGGGGAAAAAAGGAATGAGAAAAGTGTATTTCGAAATGAATTAACATAACATTGAAATGATTGAATTGGCAAGTTTTGTATTTACATCCAAAACACATGTGGTGTGAGTGTCATACTATATGTAATTAAAAGCGGTGATCAAATTGTAAACTAAAAAAAGTGACTTATTATTGCCTTCTTATTTTGACCTGAGATTTCAAATTTGATATTGCGGGAAATAGTTATTTAATAATAATAATAAAAAAAAAAGGCGTCGCCACAATATGTAGAATAAAACTTAAAAAGCTAACTGTGGAAGCGGTGTTTCTCTCTACCCACCAAGTACATGCAAAGTCAACAAATTTACAACTACTGTATGTCGCAACTTCGCAATTAGGTTATTGTCCTTCAGGGTGTGTATATATATATATATACACTTATATATATACACTTCATGGTGTATATATATATATAAATATATATATATATATATATATACACCCTGAAGGACAATAACCTAATTAAAAAATATAGAAACCGAACTTTCACAATAACCTAGTTAAAAAGTGTATCTATATTTTTTAACTAGGTTATTGTCCTTTTTAGGGTGTATATATATATATGGAGCTTTTCATTTATACTTGCTTTTGATTTTTGCTAAGTGGGTTGCTCCACTTTTCTTTGATTTCTTTGGAGAATTAATTAAACCCAACAAAATGTTGGAAAACCAATGGGGGTGGATAGGGATTTGGAGTTTATATAGGAGTCAAGAATTTAGTTGAAAAATTAATTTACATATTGTCAAAATGTAATATTTAAGTATATATTATTAAATTTTAACTTTCCTTTATTTAATACTATATTAAATTAGATACATTTTACGATACATCTGAAACATCAATACACTTGACAAAAAAAAAAATGATTATATTATAAATTACTAATTGTAACTTATTATATTTTATTATAACTAAACATATTTAATTATAATCAGTAAATATAATTCTACCTATCGATTGTTGTAAATATGATCAGACTAATTTAGTTATAATCAAATATAATAAAGATATACTAAATTACAATTAACAATTTTAGAATGTAATCACTTTTTTTTTTTTCTTAAGTGTATCGATACCTCATGTGTACCTAAGAAAATCCTATTACATTATGTGAAAAAAAAAAACAAAAAAGAAAAATACTATATTAAATTAGAGAAAAGCTACCAAGCATGTGAATATATATACACAAACCCTTTTTTATTTTTTACTCATGTGACTTCAATTTTTCATATTTTTTAATCATATGACTTAAACAAATTTTTCGTATTTTTTAATCATATGACTTTAACTTTTCATCTAATTCATTATTCATATCACGTAATATAATTTTGAAAAAACTAAATAAGTACACATTTATGCATTTCTTATTGAATTCTTATAAACATAAATCATTATAAGTGTAATTTTTTGAATTGAGAGGTAAATTAATTAATAATTTAAATATGATGTAAGAACTACTATTAGGTCAAGAGCCAATATATTTTGGTGGCGGTAATATTTGTTACATGCATTTTGTTCTTGTTAAGAGATATATTATAAATTTCATTAGTCTTTTAAACACTACAATTGGTTAGTATTTCTCAACTTAAGTTTTTGGGTGCATCGATTTATAAGATAGAGAATTATTGAAAAGCCTTTGAAAAAATGCTTTACAAAGGAAAACCACTTTTGGTTTTCATAACAGCATCCTCCCCCATATTAATAGCTTAATCATGGTTGATTGTTTGAGATAATTGAAAAAATGATATATAAGATGGTCATTTTTTCTTAATTTTAATTTTTTTAAAAAATTACATTAATTGATAGGTTGTTTAGATCTCCATAATCCATTTGGATGGTGGGGATCCATTTAAAATAACTTAAAATTTTAAAAAATTATAAAATAAATTAAAAATTAAATGATTTTGAAATTAAAAAAATAAAACATAATTTTAAATATAAAAAATTATTTTAAAAATTTTCTTAAAAATAAAAATAATGGATCTCCACCGTTAATCTGCAAAATGGTCAGTAAAGATTAAAAGAATTAAAAAAAAATCAAAACAATTAAAAAAAATAGATGAAAAAATTTAGTGTAGTTGAACATCATAAACACCACACACCCAGATCAATAGACCAGCTCTTGTTTTTGTTCTTCTTCATCATCACAAACCCAAAAATTCAAACAACATCATCTCAACCTCTCAACATAAACACACATTAAGGTAATGCATGTACCCATCCCCTCTCTTTCTTAACATCTGTGGTGGCTCTTGTTGTTGTTCTTCTTCTTCATTTTGTTTCAAAACGATCATGGTTGTCGTAGCTTTGCAATGGTTGTCGCACACAAATGGCCACACACAAATAAACGGCCATGGTTGTCGTCTCTCTACAATGGAGGCGTCCTGTGAACACCTAGGTGGTCTCCATCGAGGAGACCCAGACCCGTTCGAGATTCCACCTATAGAGACCCAATTCTGGGTCTCCGTTGGTGGAGACCCAAACTGGTCTCCACCATCAGGAGACTACCTAGTATTTTTTTAATAGATTTTTTAATTTTTGATAAATTTATTCTTTGGATGGATTGAGAAAGGTTGATTGATGACGGATTTATTGAGGTTGATAAAGAAGATGATGGATTGGGTAGGCTAATGAAGAAGGGTGTGATTGATTTGGGAAACCAGATCTTCAACTTCATCTTCAAACTAGGTTTTTTGTTTTTTATTTTATTTTATTTTTTTATTTTTTCAATTGTTCAATTGCTTTTTTGAACCTAGGGTAAGGTTGATTTTCAATTTTATTTATTTATTTATTTTATTATTTGAACCTAGGTAAGGTTGATAAAAAAGGGTGATGGATTGTCGAAGGATTCATCTTATAATGGTGATGGGTGGTATGAGGAAGATGAACTAGGTCCACTTTTTTGTTGTTTTTTTTTTGTATTTTTTAAATTGATCTTGATCGTTCATCTTTTAGATGAATGACTTAGATTTATTTTTAAAAAATATTTTTATATTTAAATTTGTTTATAATTAAAATTTAATTATTTTTAAATTTTAAAAATTAATTTTTTTGTTTCAAATTGATCTTAATTGTCCATATTTTAAATAGACGGTTTAGATCCATTTAAAAAAATAGTTTTTATATTTAAAATTAAATAGATCTCAACCGTTCATTTTCGATATAGATGATTGAGATTGTTTAAGTTTTTAATTTTTTTTTCCTATAAAAATGGGTAATCATGTCATTTTCGTCAAAACTTAGTTCGTCAAAGACAATATCATCTTTTTGCTCTATTTTGTCAGCCTTAAGTTATCTCAAACAGTTAAACTTTAGTTCAAGGGAAGAGGTTATTACAAAAAATAAAAGTAGTTTTTATAAAATGGTGTAAAAGCCTTTGAAAAGTGTTTTTAATTGTGATCAAAATTATGCGTACTTTGGACTCAAGCCGTTGAGAAAAGTTGTAATAGGTGATTTCACATCCAATCCTAAGACAAATTAACTTTAGAGATTCAAGAGAATGCCGACAATTGAATGCATGGAAACAAACAAAAAACAACTCTTTTACATGTAAAAAATTAAAGGATATTCTTTTCTTGATTATTACGGGATGTATCAATGTGGGTCACTATATATTTTGAAAGTAACCAAAGGCGGCGCATAAGTGGCACTATTGGAATTTTGACACATCAAATTCCTGCTATCACCGAACGTCGGTTGATCTTCGAATATTTTCATAGTTTCTATGGTTAATTAAAAGTTTTAACAAATTTGAGAAAAGCGAAAATCTGGTAGTAAGCCATCTCTTACATGCTCAACTATTTAAATGGTAGGTTCAAATCTCAATAGTTTAATTATTTATGTGGTCACCTTTCTTCTAATATCTTTGAAAGTAAAGATTTAAGATGTTATTAGAGTTTTATCTAGACTGGTGTCGTAATAGCTTAACTTGTAGGTGTCAAATAATAGTAACAATAATAAAAAGTTATGATAAACTTGGATTTGATAAAACACTGTCGGTCAAATTTTAATTCTTTTCTCACTAGTTAAACAATGTGAACTACAAAAAGCACTAAAGTTTACTTATCCTTCCTATAAAGTTGACCCTTTTATTTAAACGTTTCATCAATCAAACTATTGAGTGAACAGTAGTGGTGCCATTAATGCCTATAAATAGCCAACCATCTTGGCTCTACAATCCTACACTTAACATTACAAAGTCTGTGCTAAGATTTGAGAGTTGAGCCCTCAAAAATGACAACAATGATCAGATTCTGGTGCTTGTGTCTTGTCTTCGTTTTGTTTTCGGGCATCGAAGCTCGTCTTCTTGATCCCATAATGTCAAAAAGCGGAAATCGAGTACTTGCAGATGTGTCAAAGACAAGTATGGAGAAACAAGAGATGATCGAAAGACAATTCGAGTCAAAGGAGTTAACGGGTAATGAAAGTGCTCGGGCATTGATGGAGAGTGCCAAGAAGATGTTCAAAGAGAGTGTACGAAGACAGGAGGCTCTTGGCAGGTTTTTTCAGTCCAAAAGAGTCAGCCCTGGAGGACCTGATCCTCACCATCATTAATCATGATTTCCCTCTTAAAAGATTTGTGAAATTTTTCTTTCCACTAGTGTAGATTATCATGACCGTTTGGTTAGAGCTGAGGCAACTTACCATTTCTCGTAGGTAATCCAGTGTTTTTAAACCACAACGTCATTTTGTAATAACGAGGAGGGAAAGTGAAATTTTACATTAAATTAAGTTTGCAATGTTACTACTTATAATAACATATTGTATTATAATGGATTATGTTATGGATGGGAATTAAGAAGTTTATCTTTTGTAGTTATTGAAGCAATTTAGTTATCCAGAAAAATAAAAACATTACTTTTAAAACAATATGCCCATAAAAAGTGGTGCTTCATATGTAGCCAATTATCATGGCCGGAATAGGGTACGCTTTTGTAGAGATGGTGGGGACTTTGTCTCTTCCATTGGATTCATGCATCAGCAAACAGAACAGATTAAATTGCTTTATATCAAACTTCCATTCTGATTGTTTACGCAAAATTTTTGTTGATCAAAAGACTTGCATTGTAATCACCTTTTAGTTTTCATTTCGAAATGGATACAATAATTTTAATCATCATTCTTAAGAATACGTTTAATTATAGATGATATTGACTGATTTATATGTATATATATATAAATTAACAATAATCTCCTCTGTTGAGCCGTATCCGACAATATTAAAAAGGGGTTTAATATATTTTAAGGATTGTCATTCTTCAATAAACTCTTTTTTTTTTATAGATATATATATATAATTTTTTTGACATGTTACTAGTATATTTATTATTATTGGGTTTTTCTAACGTAGGACTCTAAGATTTAATCTAAAATTAAGCTCTTAAAAGTAAGAGGAATAATCCATACAAGATTAGAAAATTATCCACAAATTAAGTGAAATTTCTATAGCTTGAACAACAATCATGAAGGACAGCACCGCTCCACTAGCCGCCAGTCAACTAATTTTTATTTAGAGAATTATAATAGGCTCTCAATAGATTTCAAAATTATTTGAATCCCCTTGCATGACGATGGTATTATGGATGGAGCACAATAAAATATATTAAAAAAAGAAAAGGAAAGAAGAGATCGTACTAGATATAGAGAGAATGTAACCGCATTTTGACCGTGTTAGAATAAAGTATCAATGCACCTTCAAAGTATTTTATTCGTGTGCAGCTGTAAACTATTGGTTTTGGAATGTAAAGTGCTCCAAATGGGTCCTGCAAGGCATGGACATGTGAATATAAATGGGATCGTACTTTGGAGTCCAATTTTAAATTTCTACCATTTTTTTGAACACCGTAGTCATTTTATGATTATATATATATAATATTTTTATCATCAGTACGTCATAATTTTAAAAAGTTAGGACGAACCAATCAAATTTATCAATTGTATTATCTCTTTTAAAACAAATTTTTTCTCATATTTAATTCAAATACAATAGATGGATTTGATTGATTCATCCAGAAAATAATAATGATAAAATTACTCTATATATATATGGACTCGTTTACAATATGCTTGGATATCGATATACTTGAACTGATTATATTCTAAAATTACTGATTGTATTTTATTATATCTTATTACAGCTAAATAAATCATATTACAATTAAATATGGTCAATTGTTGTAAATGTGATCTTACTAATTTAGTTGTAATTAAGTATATTAATACATAATCAGATATAATAAAATATAATCAATAATTTTATAATGTAATCATTCATTTATAATTATCAAGTATATTAATACATAAGTGTACCATGAAATGTATCTATATATATAATAATTCTATTATCAGTACCTCCTAATTTTAAAATATTAGGATGAACCAATCAAATTTATCCATTGTATTCTTTCTTATAAAATAAATTCTTTCTCCCATTTAATTCAAATGTAATGAATGAATTTGATTGATTTATCCTAATATTTTAAAGTTGTTCCAAAATTAATATATATACGTATAATTGACTTGTTGAAGAAGCTAGAGATTAGTTGGAGTTGGAGTTATCTAGTATGACAATGGTCAGATGTATAAATGATGGAGAGTCCATTTTCGATTGTTGTTGTGAAAGTGTCATTATCAGTCTACAGAAGTGGACCTTATGTGGATTCTACTAAAAGTTAGGATACGCCTGATCAAAGTCGGCTTTGGTCAACCGACCGGACCAAAAGTGCTGATGCACGTTTTATGTTATTCGTTGTTGCATTTTTTTCTTTTTATTGTATTTATAACTGCAACTACTAAAAGGGTTATCGATCATGGGTTGGTTTGCTCCTTTAATTTGGTAGAGATAATATTAAATTCATGAAGTAAAATTATAGTACGTAGTAGTAGTTAGTTTATTAAAGACGGTTGAAATCGAATTTCATTCAACAAACGTCTAGAGAGGTTTTAGTTTAAATGATATAATGTTAAAACTAACGGCTTTTACCAAAAACAAATGAGATAAATAAATTTGCGATTGTGTTTCAAAACCAGAAAGAAAAAGAACTTTATTACATTAGTTTGATTACATTCTTTTTTCTTCAAAAATTTCAGTTTTTTAATTATCAGTCATTAGATTCATTTAATTGGTTTTACTTTTAACTTAATCAATGACCCACAATCAATGCTCTATTTTTCTTTTCGAAAATTCAAAAAAAAAAAAAAAACTTAAAAAAATCAATAAAAACAATATTTGAAATATAAAGAAACCAAAATTAACTAGAATTATTTTCTAAAGACTAAAGTTACTAGCCAATTAGTTGTTTCATTGCTCTTTTTATGAGTAAATTGATACCGAACATTACATAACTCTATCAATAACGTAGAGAATAAAAAAAATAAATATATATAATTAATTTTAAGAAGTTCTGTAATTAGGTTGATTTCTTTTTAAAAGGTTTTTGAGAGGAGAGATCTCTAATTATCCTTGATTTGATTTTTGTCTAATTCTTTTATATTAAAATTCTCATGTAGGTACAGCACGAATATTCTAATTTCACAAAATTTTGAATCTAGTAATCACGATTGTAATCAAGGATGTGAAGGCCTGAATAAAGAATTCTCATTTTCTTGCAGGGACATGAAGTGTTGGCAACTCTTCCTAATCATCAAAGCTTGGTATGAACATATTATTTCATTGATCACCGTTGTCACAACCAATTTCAAAATTTTGCTGAACCAGAATATCTGTAAGAGAGAAAAAGGAAAAGCACTACCTACGTTTTTTTTATTATCTATATTTTTTTTTATGACCAATTTCTTTTAAGAGGTTTCAGGAAAGTCGTCGAAGGGATCTCTAAGCATCCTCAATGTGATTTTCGGCTGACTCTTTTAGACTAAAATTCTCAAGCATGGATATTCTAATTTTACAAAATTTTCTAATAGTGATGGTTGTGACATTGTGTGATCAATGAGACAATGACGAAGTAAATCTCTGGACAAAAAATTCTCATTTTCTGAAAAGGACATGAAATATTCACGATCTTCAATATATATATATGTATAAGCTTTTAATCTAGATTTCATTTACTAATCACGATTGTCATCATAATCATTTTTTTTTTGATACAGTCATCATAATCAAGTTTGAATTATGTTAAACTAGAATCTGTCAGAGATAGTCTTTTTTTTTTTTCTTTATAAAATACACGTAAATATGATGTTATGTTTTGAGATGAGGTGGACCAGTATGTGTAAGATTCAACATGCTGTCTCATCAAACCTACCAAAACCTTAATAATAACTAAATTTTTGGAGATTTTGAGCAGATTTTGTTTCCACGCCATGAATAAAAAGTAAAAAGTAGTTACTTTCCGTCGATATAGAAATTAACCTATTTCACACAATAAAATATACTGTTAACTTAATATTTATAATCACTGTTATAAAACTTGACCAGTAGTCGGTTGAATATTCTGAGTAGATTTTGTTTCCTCATCATGATTAAAAATAGTTACTTTCTGTGTCACCGTAGATACTGTTAAATAAATACAATTGGAGATTTGATTCTTATTTTCATATCATATTTTTGAGTTTACAGTGATATTATATATTAATCATATTCTTTTTTATGTATATTATTTCTACATCGTATTATTTTTTGTTTATATTATTTTTATATCATATTCTTTTTTATTTTCTATTTAGGATATTTGATTCTTTTTTTTGTTTAGAAAATTTGATTCCCTTTTATGTTTAAAAGATCTGATTATGTTTTGTAGTTAAATAAGCTTTATTTTGTACAATTTTAATGAAATAATTATTTTCTCTTCTTTGTAGTTTTGTTTGTTCTTTTTTATTTCTATATTTTAAGTTTTATTTGCATGACTTTTTTTATTGAAGAAATATACCAAGTCGGGTATTTTTTTTTTTTTTTTTTTTTTTGTTTTAACCTTTTGTTCTTACTCATTTTTGTTCTTCTTTTTCTTCTTGCTATTCTTCTTCCCCTCCATCATTTCTTCTTCCTCTTCATCCTCTTCTTCATTCTTCTCCATTTTTTCTTTTTCTTCTTCTTCTTCCTATTTCTTTTATTGTTCTTCTCCGTTTTGTTCTTCCTCTACCTCTTCCATCTTCCTCCTCTTCTCATTTTTCGTTCCCTTCTTCTTTTTCTTCATTTTCACTATCTTCCTATTCTTACTCCTCTTCTTCTTATTTTTAGTTCTCTTTTTCTTCTTCTTCCTCTTCTTCTTCTAGTTCTTCCTTTCTTCTTTTTCATTCCTTTCATCATCTGGGATGGACCCACCATAGATCCAAGTGAAACACGTGTTTCCACAAAATTTTTAAAAAAATCGAAAAGTTAGAAGCTTTTATAGTGTAGTACATACAAAAATTCTACTTTTTATGTACATATGAGATTGATATTCTACTTTTCGTGTATGTATAAGGCTAATTTTTTTGTTTTGTGTACATTGTATATTAATTATTATTATTATTTATTTTAAAACTTAATGACTACTCCTGATTGTTTAAAAGTTGCTCCCTTATTATGATTTTTTAAAAGCTGCTCTCTGTATTTATGCCGCCTACAACCTACTTCTTCCCTTTTTCTTTCAATTGTTTATTATTTTTTAACATTATTATTTATTCTTCCTAATTGTAACATAATTAATTTTTTTTTTTTTATTACTTTCTATTATACTTTGTTATAGATAATTTAGTGATCAGATCGATTGGGCTAGGGGAGATCTACAGTGTAGGCCCAATGGTCCAAAGGCTCGACAATCTATCTTTCCTCTTGACCACCTCCCTGACAAAGGACCCATTCGTTAGACTTACTCTCCATTTTCAACATATCCCAAGTCCCCCTGCTGATTAGTAATTTGTTCGTTGTCCTGCATACGACTGCAGTCAGCACCGGTCTTTAGTGCTGATCGCTCAGGCTGATCGTAATATCTATTGTTCAAGTTGATTGTCATATCTGTTCGCTCATGCTGCTCACCAGACTCGTTGGTTTAAGCTTTACGCCGAAGGATGATCAATAGATCTATTTCGCTTGGGCCTGATCGTTCAGAATTGTCCATCTGGTTGTTCGGTGATTTCTGAGCGTACTGGTATACTTGCTCATTTGTGAGATTGTTTGCCTAATATTATGACTGGTCGCTGAAGTATTAATTCATAATATCTCCTCCTAACTCTCAAAATGCCCGAGCCATCAGGAGCTCATCTGTTTGTCAGCTCAACTGAATATTCTATCCGTTAGAAATTCATCTCAGCCATGCCTCCCAAACCGCAAGTCAGCAGAAGCCGAATACGCCATGTAAGATACAGCTCAAAGCGTACCACGCACACCATCTTTACCCAGAGACTACAACCAAGACTACGATGGCCTCCCATTACCTGTATAGATTAGCCGTCTGAAATCACGTTCGGGCAGAACTCAGAAGTGACAGTTTCAGCAGCATTTAATGCAATTTCGACCCCATTAAATGCACTATCAGCCGCATTGAATGAAACCCGACATTAAATGCGGTCCATCATTGTAATTTCGGTTTATTGTATGCTTTTGTTTTATTCTATTTTACTGTAGCACATCAAATTTTTCTATAAATAGGGGAGGATTTCATTATAAAATTATTACAATCTTTTTAAGTGTCGTTACTCTATCGAAATAGTGAAAGAGTGAACAAAAGATGTAGACATCTTTTTGGGTCGAATCACTCTAAAATCTTCCTGTGTTTTTCTTCCTGCCTCTGATCTCTTCTCTTCTGCTTCTTTACTTTGCATTCCCAATATCCATTATCCGAAACTGCAGTTTGGGCCCCAAAACGAACCTCGTTGACTAGGATCCAAATCCGGACGTCAACATACTTAGTTTTCTTACTTCTACTCCTAATTGATTAATATGTTCATTTTTTTTTTTTTTTTATATAGTCACATACATGTCCTCTCCTATATAGTACTATTTACTTATACTTTTTGTGTGTTACCTGCATAAAATCCATTGACAATTTATAATTTTATTGAATAATTTTTTTTTCTTTGCATCTTTACTTTACATGTTTTTATGTTTACTTGACATCTTGTCACTTACGAGATTAGCCTACCAAATGGACTATTTTTTTAAATTTATTTATTTTTAATGATTTAAATTTAACATACATCCCATCAATAAATCCTAAAATCTTAAATTAAAATTATTGAATTAAAATTGTCAATATATTGTCATGATTTAATTTTTTTTTTCTTATTTATATGTATTTTTTGAAACGATTATATTGAGATATATCAAAAGAAAATCAACACTTGAGTTGGAATCATATTCTTCAAAGAAAATTATTATTTTTTATTTTAATTATTTTATTAAGATTGTTAAATATAAGATTATTTGTTTTACTTAAATATTATGTATGATTTATTTATTTAAACTATATAGTGTTATTGAATATTATTTTATATAAAAA
This sequence comes from Dimocarpus longan, assembly GCA_022984855.1. NCBI lineage: Eukaryota > Viridiplantae > Streptophyta > Magnoliopsida > Sapindales > Sapindaceae > Dimocarpus > Dimocarpus longan. Next base: position 14,075,753 of record CM041014.1, on the reverse strand, counting down.
TATTATATATATATATATATATTATGTTCTTCATTGTTTGATCTTTTTATTACTGTGTTCATCTGTCCTCTAAACAAATTTGGGTCGATCACTGATCATCATCATCATTATCATCTTCTTCTTCTTTTCTTCATCTTGGTCCAGTTTTGTAGATGCAAATTCGAAAAAAGAAATGAGTGTGACTCATGCTATTTGAGGAGCAATAAGTTCCCAACGGAATGCAAGTCATATTGCGTGACTCATTGCTTCACAAGGGAGCACGAGTCATGTTGCAAGACTCGCGCTCCCTTGGGGAGCGATAAGTCACGTTCACCAAAAGAAACATAAGTAACAAATGCTCCCCCTCAACTTGTATTAGTGGAGGCCACTCAAACACTGTTAATAGAGGTTGTGGACCTCCAATGGAGGTTGTTGGTGACCTTCATATTCTCCTCACCGGACGATTGTCCCTCCGATAAGAAGCAAGTTGCGCCTCATACGAGGAGCACTGGCTTCTGGCCTCTAGCAAGAAGTAGTGCACCACTGGTGCAATGAATTTTTTAATATGTTTTAATTTTTTTTTAAATAGTGCATGAGTAATTTTGGATTTAGAACGGATAATTTTGTCTAGAAAGCACAAAAATAGTAAAATGATTGCTGGACAAATTTAATGAATGCCCTTATTTTTCACTCACTTCTGCACTTAGCCTATCTTATTTTTAACTGGCAATGTTCTTCTCTTATCTTTCTTGACTCTCTCTCTCTCTTTTTTTTTTTTTTTTAATTATATTATTGATGGTAAAAAATAAAATTTAAATATTTATTTTGAAAAATTTTTATAAATAATAAATTAAAAAATTTTAAATTTACCTGATTTTATGACCTGCGTAATTATAATTTTTTTTTTTAATTTCAAATATTTATATTAAATATTAGTTTGATTTGAACACCAAATAAAAATTAAAAGATTCTTCGGTTTCATGGTTAGTTTGGTTTTAATATAAATTAACAACTAACAACTAAATTTATCAAGCAAGTCCTATTTATGACAGTTTAACAATATTAGGTATGCATGGATGCTTGATTAAAATCATAGCTGATATTTCTTCGGCATACCAAATAGTGATGATTTTAAAATTGTGGTAGTACCAAAATTGACGTTAACCAATTAACAATTATAACTAGAATGAAAAGGAGAAAAAAAAAAAGAAACAAAAGGTTGATTAAGAGATCAGTGCATATATTTATTTTATTAATAATTTTTTTATTATCATTTTTTAATGTGTGATCATATTTGCAACTTGCAAGTGTTAATTAATTTTATTTCTGATTATAAGATTATATATATATAGGAATATTAGAAAATTTTTGAAATAAATGTTTAGTCCAAGGATATAACTTTAAAAAATTAGATGTGTATGTCTTTTGATTATTAAAGATCACTTTAAAAGACTTGTTTATGAGTGAAAATAAAAAGAGAAGACAAACTTTTAGATATCCAACTAGATTTTTTTCTTTTTTCTTTTTCATATTACAACTAAAATGTGCATGTGTACATGTACGAGTACATATATATCGGGCTCTCTAACTCGAGTCTCTGAAGTCCGAAATAATCTAAGTAAAGGGAGATGGGCTCCTAAGGAGTAGAGAGAAAATCACTACACATATTGCCACGTAGAGATGAGTCGAACTCTGCTCAGCTTTACCACTGCAGCAACACCCAGTTGCTCCCAAAGACTAGACTTATGCGCGCGTTTTAGTTTAATGGTTACAACCAAGGTTGTATTGTTTGTTGCAAGGGAGCATATAACACTATATGTATTGGATCCATGCACACCATAGTGTGAAAATTTGGCCACACTGCACCATTCTTCAGTTGTGATTTCGGCCAATCAAAAGCTTTCATCCTCACCATTTTGGTTTAACTAACAAACCTATTTTGGTTTAACTAATAAACCTATTTTGCTTTATACATTTTGCCTATTAATAGCTCATTGATAATCTATTGTATCTTGATATGTTTACAAATTAAATATTAAAAATATTCAGAATCTAATTTTGTTAATATTGTTAAATATTAATGATTTATTGTATTCTTGAGGTATATTTGCATAAACCAATGTAACACTCAAGTACGGAGGACAAATAATACCCTTAAAAAAAATCACTATTCATGTGCCTTAATGCACACAAAAATTTTATGTTCCTAGTAATATTCCCTTGTATGCAAATTGGGGTTTGAGGTACTCTTGAATGCGAGGTATACAAAATGTTTAATGCTTTCCTATAAGGAATCTAATTTTATATGTTAATTGAAGAGAGTTGTCAATTTTATGATACAAGGCAAAATTAATATGAATAAAATATTGATGTTGATTGGTTAGAATTTAGCTTGATAGTAAGGTGCAGGAGTAGTACTGCTATGAGAATGAAAAGGAAATGTGTTTTCAATGAAGGCAACATGACAAGAAGTGTAGTGTTTACGGTCAAGGATAATATAAGCAATGAAACATCTTTTGCAGGTGATAGCTCGGTGGTTTATGCAACACCTTTTCGAATGGGATAGAAGGTGGCAAAGCGGAGTAGGTAAATTAATCTGTTTATTAGGTAAGTGTCATTTTGAAATGTATAAGTCCATCAACTAGTAGGCATATATGAAAATAGTTAGAGATGCATGTATGAAAGAAAACATAAATTCAATGATCAATTTGAATTTTGTGAAGAAATGGAAGCTGCAACATCTGACTTGCGTTTAATGGAATATAGTCAAATGTATTTGGCATAATGATCTACGAATAAAGCATATAGTAGTTGAACTTATCGATGGAAGTGACCGGGCAGGGCCCCGAACATGAGTGTTTAAAGTAGTACAAGTGGGTTTTTGATGGAAACAGATGACTCAGACTCACCAAAAGGCATTTTGTGACCTTTATTACATTGTAAGGACAAGTGAAGGTGGGAGATTTTGATAGAGATGACACGCTATGAGTTTAGAGAAAAAAATTAAATAGCATTTTGATTGAGGTGATTTTAGAAGAAAGAAGGTGGAGAAGGCCATTGAAGCCAGGTCATGTGCCAAGGCATTTCATTGCCTACGAATGGCGAGGCACTTCCAGTTACCCACTTAAACACGCAAGGCCCTGATATCAGCTGTGGAGTTTTCTTTTATGAGTATTGTGAAGATATATACATTACACAATTGATTGTATCTAAACTTGATATTTATATTAATATTACAGTGATAATAAGATTATTATATAATGATTTTAAAAACATTAAAAAATTGTAAGAGGTAACATAGATGTACAAAACGAAAGGTAACAATAATGTTAGTTCTCTTTTTATATATATTATTTTAAGTTTTTGTAGTATAAATAAACATATAATCATGTAAAGAAAAAATAGAATATGTTAATTGTCATTGTTTCTACAAGACAATCCATTTATTTAAGGTGATTTAAGCAATAACATCTAGGGAAGAAAAATAACCATTTATTCTAATAACATTACGTTACATGGTCTAAAATCAAGATTTATTTAGTCGTCCACAGCACATGTGATCATATCTAATTTCTGAACGATAATGTAAGTGGATGAGCACACAAATTACCTAGTGCATCCATCCCAACCTAAACTTTTTGTATATGGTAAGGTTTAAAAGTCGTCCAATGGGGATGAAAATTTCATTAACTTGTCAATCTAGTGTCATATTCAAGCCTTCAAGCAGCCATATAACTTAGACTGTGTAAGTTTACAATCATTAAAGGAAAGAATTTCCAAATGATCTGATTCATGGATCATGCTCTCTAACTTATCTCATTTTGCATATGGATAAGATAGGTTCATACATGAACAGATCTCAATTAGTCATATCCCATGTCGATGTTTAGAAAATTCAAAAACATTTTGCTTTCTAGTTGTTGTTAATTTCAACTTGAAATGATTATATATCCTAGTGACCAATACCTTCAATTTTCAACTATGTGTAGCTTTCTTATTAGATTTATTTCCAAGTCTTTACCTCTACTTTTTTCTCTCCTGAAATTAATTTCTGCCAAAAGTGAGAAACAAACAAAAAACTTAGTTGGATCAAAAGCAGCCAAATCAAGAAACAGATAGTGGATTAAAGACCACAATTTTGTCCTCATTCTTGACAAGGAACAATTAACACTCAATAACAAGCCTATTATGCTAATGAATTGTTAATTGCTTTTTGCAGATTGCAATGACTCATGTCTTATCTGTTTTTAGGTTCAAATTTTTTTGTATAGTTTATGTGTTATGGACACTAGAGAACAAAAATGACAAGCTGGGGTGAACTAAAAAACACCCACTTGGCAGCTTGTGAGAGCTAAGAAGCACCAAATTTTGCTACTCACTTAAAGGATAGAAAACACCTGTGGATTTAGTACATGTGATGTGATTTTAGGTAATGGAGATTGATGTCAAGAAACCAATTTGCAAGCACCTCAAAGTTTATCTGCTTATGTGTTATTTTCCAATTCTCTTCTGTCTTGTATAGATTGAGGGACCATTTTCATTTCAATCTCCTATCACTAACAATGTGTTTCTTGGTGAGTATATAAGGAGGGTATTTCTTGTCCAATAAGCTACTTCCCTTCTTATTGTTTTTACAATAACCCCTTTAAAGAGTAGTTTATATATGGCTAGTTTGTCAAAGTTTCAAGTGTTGTTTGTGTTCATAGTCATGTTAATGATGCTTGTAGTGAGCTCCGAGGCACGAGTTCCGCATCGTTTCTCTACCTTACAACCAAAGATCGATAGCAAACTTATTTTACGCCAGTTAGGCTATGATGTATTGAAACTCGAGTACTATGCAAGGAGGATGCTCAACTCTGATACCGAGAGAGTTTCACCTGGAGGACCGGATTCACAACATCATCACTAGAAACACACCAGCATTGTTGTCCTGTACTATGCCATTGTGTGTGGATAATGTCCGGAAACAAGGATTGATCTTTCTTTACTAGGTTAATAGTGTGATAAAAATAAACCAAACTAGTGCTCATTTGTGTATTTAGAGAATAATCGAGTACTCGAAAGGCAGACTGTTTGTGTCATGGAACTATATGACCATGTAGTATATTTGTCATTCCACAGCATAGCATACAAACTAGGCTTGTTGCAGAGGACTTTCGTTTGAGTGAATTCTTGTTTCCATTTCACTTTTATTTTTACTATCTTGTTTCTTCTCTCATTTTCAGACACCTTGTACCTTTTCTGTAATGCAATAATAATATCTACGTAATATTAATGCAACTCTTGAAAAATTTCTCTCTCAAGTGGTTCTATTTTTCAATGTCTTGAATCTACTGCAAAAGACCAATTTATAAAGATTGGAATTGATGTAAACAAAATGAATTCAATTATCAGTATTATTGAATTTCCAACAAAATTCAGGGGAGAAAACAAAACAAAAATCTAACAATCTGTGGAAAGAGGGTACTGACAGTATTTGGAGTTCTTCATACAGAGAAAGAACCTCTCAGAAGCTGATGCCATTTTAGCTGCAGTAAACATTGAAACCGCATGTTCCTTGCAGGCCATGCCTTTTCTTTGCAACACTTTACGCCCATCTCTTATAATCAACTCCAATGCCTCAGCAAATGACTTCACATTTGGAGAAAATGTGTAACCAATTTTTCATTCACAACCACTGTCCCAACTATACTTGGATAGTTGGGAGTCAAAACTGTTGTGCCACAATGCATTGCGTCGATTAAAGTAAGATCAAGCCCTTGAGGCCTCAATGTAGGATTCACAAACACATCAAGCGCATTGTAAAATTCGGAGAGTTCCTGAGGCTCCAATGCACCTAAAACCTTCACATTTTGGCCTAATTCTGCATACGTTCTTCCTCATGGACCTGATCCTGCTACAAGTAGGTATACCACCGGATGGCGCTTTGTTATCAAAGAAAAGTCTTCATAGAGAAGTGTATGCCCCTTATCTTTAACCAAACGGCCTGCAACTCCCATTACTAGGCTTGCATTCTAAGGGACACCATGCCTTTGCCTGAATTTCGAACCACTTTCTGGGTTAGGCACAAATTTTGTATCATCAACCCCATTGAGTATAACATGTACATTTCTTTGTTGGAGCTGGTAGATTTTAACTAGTACCTCACCAGCACTATTGCTTATGCATATATGTTGTGTATAGGTTGAAAAGAATCTGATCTCATTAACAAGACTTGGCATTGCTTCTTGAAGCTCTAACGTGAGAACCCCCATTAAAGAGCTCTTCAAATATCTTTGAGTGCATGCTCTCATACCAAATTTCATGCCAAGTGACAGACACATTAGGCACTGCTTTTGCTCTCCAATGAGGCAGAGAAACACTCTCAGTGTGGACATAATCGAAATCTCGGGTGACATTAACTTTGTTAAACATCTCAAATGCTAAACTACAGTTGAGAACGCCAACATCATTTGGTACAAAAATAGACATGTAGATTTCCTTCATGGATGTCCCGGTGAGGCTTCCTGTCTGATGGCACAGTGAAGACATGAATCTCATGCCCTCTTGAAGAAAGAGCATGGTACAAAGTTGAAGCATGACGCTCCATCCCACCAGGGGCTGCAACTATGGGCCATGCCTTGGAAAAAATGCCAGCTTTAGCTTCTCAAACTTCGCTCCAAAACAAAGCTTGTTCCATGCAAATGTAGCATCTCTAAGGTCCCCACTAAAACTGGCTGGTTTTGTGACCAAAACTGGTTCCGGGACATGCCAAATCAATGAAAAGAGGACGTCAAAGGAGGTAAAGAAGAGAGCTATAGTGAGAATTGGTGAATATCTGCTAGGCCAAGAAGAGGGAGTTGTACAAGGTTGATGCTTCAAGCCCATTGTTAGTAGTCTAAGAAAGAGTGTTGTGGTGTTGAGTTCATGAATTTGAGATTGGTTAGTGCAATGGTTGTGTTCATTGATGTTAAAAATATCAATGACATTAATGGTTACTCGCATTAATGCCGGATCTCCTCGTGCATATACATAGTTTATGCATGTGCACATGGGCTGTCTTGTGATTTTGTCAACTCCCTATGCATGTCTCATGACTTTCGTAAACCTTCAAAGAAAACAGTGAAGATTTGTATTTTTATCATTTAATTTCTCATGTGTCCAATGAGGTCATTATTTTAAATACATGGTTGAGGTTCTTGCAGTTCCTACAAAGTACCTCAACAACACTGTATATACAATTTAAAATGGCAATTAAAATATAGATTTAGATTATGTTTTTTCTTTGGTTTCTAAATGTGTAATAGTTCGTTAGTAATTAAAATTAATAAAGAAAGTTGCTTCTTATTTTTATTTTTTGTTGTGATTGATAAAAATTCTCTTGCTTTTCATCTTAAGCAAATGGTCATATATATATATGTATATATAGACCTACACATATATGGTCGGTCCTAATATTTCAGAGATCAAGTGTGAAAAGCTAAAATATCCAACAAACTGTATTGAAGAATTGAAAAAAGAGTTATTTTAGAAAAACAAAATTGAGCATGAGGCCTCTTTACCACACACGTTGTTATGAGATTTTGTACATTATTTGAAACCTTATTTATAAATTTACTTTACAAACTAATTATATAAAAGAAAAAATTGAAAATTTACAAAATTTAGGGCCTCATAATTTGGAGGCCGATAGATGTTAAGGTTTTTGGGTTATCTCACGCAACTTGTGCTTGAAAAATAGGGGGAAAAAAAGGTTAAAGGCATTCACTGGCGGTCGAAATTTATATCTAACGTTCAAGTTATTGACAATCTTATAGAAGAGGGGTAGAGTTTTAGCCTACTTGTTTATATATATGTTGGGAGAGAATGACTCCTTTGTTCCTTCTTCTTCATTATTCTTCTTCCTTCTTCCTCTTTGAAAACTTGCAATTTGTAAGTCCACTGTAGTGACTCACTGTAGTTTTTATTATCATTAGTCATGATATCATAAATTGCTGTGACTCACAACAGTGAATTCTATCCTGAGTCACACCATGGGTTCAAATAAAAATAAATAAATACATAAAGTGCAAGAGCAATTTTGTACATAACCTTTTCTCTTTTTTTTTTCGCTCAAACTACATGTACATAGTTGAAAAAAAAAAAAAATTGGATGTGGCCTGAAGTTAATATTTGTGTGTATGGGATCCCAAAAATTAATATGTACACACATAAAAGTTAAATAGGTACACGCTCAGAATACCAAAGATTAATGTATATTCATAAAAAATAATAAGTACATCCATAAAAGTTAATAAGTACCTATTTACATACAATTAATTAATGGATGTTACCTTAAAATTTAATTCAATTGAAGATCAATTGTTGTAAAATGTTTTATGTATATGAATACAATCTCTATAAATAGTCTTTAGTTTTACTCTTATACTACAAATCTTCCCAATTTTCCCATATTTTTACTTCATTACGTCTCATTTGAAAGGGGTATAAAAATCTACATTGACTAATGAGATGAGAAGAGCATTATGTGAGTATAAATATAAGCATCCCTCTTCTATGTATCAAGAAGCTAAATTTTTCGTTATACATAATTATTTCATAAAACAATAATTTAAAGTATTTTTATTAGACAGAAAGAAGAAATAAAATAAGTCATAATGAACCCAAAAAAAAAATTGTGAAAAATTGACAATGGTTAAGAAGAAGAAGTTCTTATGGGCATTGTGAGCATTGTGTTAGATCAATTTAAGTAATCAATCTGTATCAAATACTTAATAATTAAACGAAATAAAAAAGAACAAATAAATAAAGAATTTGAAAAGAACCGGATGACAGAAGCTTGCAAATTCAATGCAATGTCCTAAGACAGAAATTTGGCACCCCTTCTTTGTGCTTTGAAGGTCTGTTGGTGTCTGTCTTCCTAGGATTCGACTGTTAATAATCTGGATTCGCAGCACTTGAAGCAGATTCTGGCAAACTGGAATTTATAATATCTAATGGCAGAAGAAGAAGAAAGGAAAAGCAAGTGGTTTAAACTAAATTCAGAATTTTTTATTTATAAAAAGAATGATGTCTTTATAAAAGGAATGATGTCTTTTTAAAGGGACACATCTTTATCAATGGACACAACTGTTGTCCTTAACAGTTATTTGTTTAGTCAAAATTCAAATTTGATTTTTTCAAATTCAAATATAAAATTCAAATGATATTGAATCAAATTAAAAAAAAAAAAATTATAATATAAGATGACTCTTTAAATCAAAGACCAATGTCAATCTTTGATTTATTTATAAATCAAAACTACATACAATATAAACCTAAGTTTTATCCTTTATTTTGTCCATTCTTTAAGTCTTAAAAGCTACCACTTTATAAATAAACAATTCACATTCTATTTTTTCAATGTAGGACTTATTTCCATTCAAACAATCTATTTTTCTAACACATTGCAATTTCAGTCCTTCATTGGTATTGCTGTAGCTTGAAGCATGGCATTATACAGGGAATGATATGTTCCGATGCAGTCAGTGGCGGACCTAGAAATCTATGTTGGAGAGGGGAGATGGGAGCACTTTTATATAATAATTATAACATTAATAAACTAAATTATATAAAATTTTCTTTGTAATGTTTCCTTCAATTGCTAGAATGACGTTTTATGAAATAAAAATATTTAAAACATATAACCAATAGAGGATATGTAGTTTTAGTTCTTGTAAGATTGCAAACAAAATTATTTAAAATAACATTTTTAATACAAGTATAAAAACGAAAGCATACCAATTGTGAGTTGATTATGCACTAACTTCATTTTTCTTAGTGAGAGAGGTTTAAATTTCATATTACTTAAAAAAATGAATAAAAACTTAATTTAGGGATATGTATTTTTTATAATGACATGATTGCAAATAAATGTATGTAATCAAATTATATATATATTTATTATTAAAGTTAGTAATCAAGTTACATTTATTGTTTTTTATCTAATAAATGTATGTGATTTATAATAAAGTAAAGTAAAATAAAAATAAAAGATAAAAATAATTATAATTCTTATGAGTATTTTTATTTATGAATTTTATCATATAAAATAGTTTATGTAACTGAACAATAATTTACACCAATAATCAAGAGTAAACTAAGACCTATTAAGATTGAATAACACTATATGTTTTATTTTCTAATTCGTGTAAACATGATATAGTTTACAATAAAAACAAATAATTTGAAATGAATATAATAATTTGTGAAGTCAAAATGTTTTCATTCGAAAATCAAATTGTAATAATGCGGATAAAAAGAGAGAGAGAGAGAGAGAGAGAGAGAGTCAAAAAAAAAAAAAAAACAAATGAGAAAACCAATTAAATCATAATGGAAAAAAATTGAGAAAAAGCAATATTTTTTAATAGAGAAAGAAATTGAACCATGGTGGATAGAAAAAAGAAAAATATGGTCTATGCACACATTTATGAACAAAGCAATGATTAGGAGTGAATAAAAAAAAATTAGAAAAAAAATAATGATAGTAATGACTAATAGGGAATTGAACCATGATTTCTCCAAAAATGAAAGGAATGCATAGCCATCAAAGTTATATGCATATGCTTGATTTTGGAATTATTTTTATATAATATACTAAATGACTGAAAAAAGAGAAAAAACAAAATCTTTTAGGTGAACTAGGAATTGAACCTGTGCCATCGGGAGAGAAAGGCGCACCCACAACCACTAACGCCACTCAATACAAATATTATATTATCATATTAAATTTATATATTTAAATATCTAATAATTAACATACAAAACTTAATTAATTTTTAATAAATTTAGGGGGCATATGTCCCCCCTAGCCGATGGTGGGTCCACCTTTGGGTGCAGCTGCTGCTGTTATTCAACCCCTAGCTCATTTAAGCTATTCATAACTACATCAGTAGCACTTGGCACAACATTGGATCAGTTCCTGTTAGGACAAATAACAATCAAAATAAGTTATATAAAATTAGAGATTGGAGTAAATCCTTGTATTTGATGTTCCATATTGAAAATAAAATGCTGATCATAAACTAAGAGTTACCGGAATTTGGTTAAAAAGGATCGTTTGTGACACTGAAATAATATGTAACGTCCCTTAATTATATATTAGAAATAATAACTACATAATCTTTATTCAACATGAGAGTAACATATAGATTCAACGTTTGTACTGTTAGTAGGGAATGTAAACATCATCTAATTGGAAAAAAGAAAAAGAAAATCCAAAAAAATTGCATGACAAATTATAATGATAGTGAAAGTGTAATTATCGTTATCATAAATTCCTTAACGTATATTTTTACTGTATAAATAACTACGAATAATAGTAACTAATCAATTGTTAGATCATATATATATATTACTATCTAGATTAATTTTTGAGTTATATAATATTAGAAACAACAAATTAATCCAATAATTAGATATCATCAAGAACTAATAATGATAAAATCCATCCCCTTTCAAAGAATCAAAAGTGAGCCCCAACGGTGTACTTGGCCTCCTCAAGGGCCCAAGTAAACCAACAAATCTCAATCTTGGGGCACTTGCCAACATTCACAACACGAAACTGAGATGGCTTTATGTCACAAAGTATAGGAATGATCTTCTTTGTCTCCAAAACTGTCCATTATAAGAGCCAGCTCATGTAAACAAAAATACCAATGACAATAATTAGGCGAAAACATGGCTAAACCAACCTTACAATTCCTTGTGGCACTATTGATTTTATCTAACAACTTGTCAGCTGACTTCATGTTCTTACCGTCCAAGGAAGGACGGACATTCAGCCGGAAAAGCTGGTTGTAGAGCAAGGTTGCCACGGTCCTTTTCGTGTCAATGCCACGGTGGTTTATGAAGACATCACATGACTTGATTACTTGGTTATGCAACTGTGTTTGGTGCATTTTGTGTAGGATTTGGCATTGGAAGTATGTAGTTAATGCACGATGGTCTTTAATTTCTTGGATTGCAAGTTCGGTTTTTGGTTTTGTTTTGTATTCGAGAGGAAAAACAATTTTGCAAGAAAAAAATTATAGTTGTTTCATATAAGCTCTAATGTGGTATAGCTGGCTTTGTGTGGTTCTTTAAATTGGTAACCTCTGCTGTATATTGAATTTAAATTGGTTGCAGTATAGTATGCATAATTAGCACCAGAAATCAGTAACTTGTGTTATTGGGTAACAATTCAACATTTTTTCTAAACAAATTAAAATGAATATATTAGGCTTATTAGCATAACACAAGTGCACGTATTTAAATCAAATATCATGTAGCGGCTTGAGATAGTAAATGCCTTCAAACAAAGTGAGTCATAAAGTTAACCCGACCTTTTAATTTAATTGTTTATAAAGAGCTAAGATGACACCATAACTCCAAATGGCAGGAAATCCATACAAGTCATTCATAATTCACTAATTAACTAGTATATTCAATCAATTGAATTTAGTCTTTCTATTATAATCAAATAGACATCAAAATTTCAAGCCATTTCACAAATGACAATAAAATTCATTTACAAAAATAAGGGGGAAATGAATGAAATTACATATGGTAGACACATGCCTGCTTCAATAATCTTGTCAATTTTTTACTTTATAGATTCTCTTAACTTGCAGAAGTTCTTTCTTGAGGGAGTATGCAACAAATTTGACTGTGTTGTGTTTAACATTGCAATAAAAAACAATAGTTACCACAAACCATAATCACAAAAGAATTCACAAACATCAAAACAACAATGAGAAAAAAATAAGAGGTTGTTATATTGGCCTTATTAGATATTGTTTATAGGTAAATGAAATTGCAATGAAGAAACATTATTATGCATATAACATGCACAAACGGAGTTTAGTGAAATTGTTAGAGAAGTATTCGAAGGAACAGAAGATGCGGAAAACCAAATCAAATTACAATCTTGATCAACAATTTATAGGAATCAAACTTGGAAAACAAGAATAAAGAACATCCTTTCTACATCTAACAAAGAACCCACTTGTGTACAAGCCTTATTGTCAGAATAGAAACATAAAGATTGCTTGAGGTATCAAATCTTGGTACCTGAAGTTGTTCGACAGGGAAAGGGCCGTGCTGAATTTCTTCGAGCTCCTCTTTTGTTGTTGCTGTGCAGTCTTAAGGTTCCTCTGCTGCTCCATAATGGGTTCCAAATGAAAATACTTCAACTTGTGTACTCTAAAGAGAAAGGGCAAATTAGAAGCCACGAACAATATTGAGATACGACAAGTGCCTTTTACACATGAAACAGTAAGACACTTAATTGGTTTCATCCTAAAAATGTTGTACTGCTGAAGTTGAAATTCCCCAAGAATCCATTTTAATATTCATTCATTTTAAATCAATATACAAAACAAATAGAAGACTCACTCAATCAATTTAACTTCGATTTTTAAGATTCAAAATAGGTCTCATATGCAATTTTAAATAAACCGATGGTCTATCAGAAATCACACTTCTCCAACAGTGCTTTGTTCCTAAACTGCCTACAAGGCCAAATTCATATTTTAGCATACATTCATTCAACAACACCTAGCATCCACAACAACATTCACATTGCAATCAGAAAACGACATCCCTCCTGATATTATAAACAAAACCATATAAACCACAACAAGAAAAAATACACACAACTACACCACAAAAATATAAATTTAAATTCAAGGACCTCATGGAGCTCATCAAGCTTTTGCTTTCTAAGGCAATACAAGAGAAGTCATGAAGTGTCTACATACTAGTCTCTGCTTCTTCTTGCTCCATCTTTTCTCTTCTAATCTACAAGCATAGATCAAAATCCATCTACCTTCTTACCCAACGCCTCACAACCGTCAAAGAATCACAACAAATATACTCACTCCATAACACGATAAACAACCAATCACAAGCTCATGTCCGAAACAACTACAATTCAACACCAATCATTGTAAATCACAATCTTGCAAAACCAAACCAAGAACATTTTAATTTAATTTATGTTTGTAAGGATATTATTTCGAGCTCTATATATAATAACAGACCTGTTGTAATGCCAGACGGATACACGGTCCTTGCTGTTAGTCTAGCAGATATATTCTTCAACAACCGGAACAATTCAAATCAAAATCACACACACAGTCATAATCTCCACAATTTCCAGCTCTCTGATTATAGTAGCATGCATGAAAATCCCCCACGTCCACGCTAGTGAAGATTGCTCTGTTTGGGCTTGAAATTTGTTTGGGCTTGGTTGACACGGCGGCCCATCATTTGTGTACAATTTTTAACCACTTCAACTACCAAGTTAGTTATTAATATACATAATTTTTCACTTTGAAAGAATTAGCTAGTTAGTTATTAACTTATTATATACTCATACCAAAATATCAAAATAATCCAAATTTGTCAATATTTGCATACTATTAATAGTCAATGGATATCATTCGACAGATATACTAGTTGCTTTCTCATTTACAAATTCGATAGATTTGAAAAACAGAAATTGAGGTCTGAATATATTTTAAAATACAACTTACATGACATATTCACTCTTGTAAAATGTTTTTGTATTTTTCTTTTTTTTTTAAATATTTATAACTAGGGTTTAGATTTCACATTTATCTTTTGAATCCTATATTGTAGAGAGATTTCTACCATATATAAAGAGTTTCATTCTGACTATTTTCTTATGGTTGAATTATTGTTGTTATCAAATACTATTGATGTATTTATTCCAAGATTTGTTACCAGGTAAAATATTGCTATCATTCAATAATGTTGATGTGGTTATTACAAGATCCATCAAAATGTCAATGGCCCAAATATCTTAATATACAATAATGTTAATGTTTTGATAGGCTCAAGGTCAACAAGTTGATTCTACCTTGTTCTAGACATCAAAATGTTAATGACCAAAAATCTTACTGTACAATAAAGTTGATGTATTATAAGACTCAAGATTAACAAGTTTATTCAATCCCGTTGTATACATCAAAATGTCTATGACTACAAATCATAGAGTCAAGAAGGAATGAAAACGATCTTTATATGAAATGTGTTCTAAACAAGAAAGACTTGGCACTACTAAATCACTACACCAATATATTTTGTCTAAATGAGGTCTACAACAGTATTAAGACTCAATAAATGTGAAAATGGTAAATGGAATTGGCCCCTCACAGTTGGACATAGGGAGATGTCAATGGAGGCAAATAGAGATGCCCCATCTCCATCCCCATTCTTCCACCCTTCCCTTCTCCCCACCCAAATTTCCATTTGAGAGAAATGGGGATGGGGTTATTTGGAGATGGATTCCCCCATCTCCGACCTTCGTTCCCCACTTCCCAGTTTTCCCCATCCCGATTTCAACTTGTTTGATTAATCAATGCAGTGCAGTGCTAAATTGCTCAAAATTTTTATCTAAAATCATGTCCAAAATGTAAATAACGTATCACTCACTACAGCTTCTGATTTATATAAATGATAAATAACTCTCATATCCCATCATTAGGATATAAAGTTGAGCAAAAATTTTGAACAATTTAGCATCTCTTTATATACATATTTGTTAAGCCCAAAAATTATTAAAAAAAGACGAGCCAAACACATAAGATGAGCTAAGCATGTGCTCCGTGGGATGACAAGAAGAATTGAACAAAATTCTATGAATTACTGTGGATTACCATTACTAAAACAAAAGGGATTAATGATCTAAAACCCAAGTGTATAGTATCAAAACTATGGAGAGTGCCACATAAAATGACTATCGATATGGTGGCTGTTAAGTTTCCTCACAAATCAAAAGCAACAAAACAGAAGGCTTATTATTCTGTTAATCTATGAATGGAATTTTATGTGTCTCAATCTTCATCTGAGCCTGAATCTTCAGAGTTTGAGTCCTTTTTATGCACTCTGCCATTGGCAGCATGGCCATTCTTTTTGGTATCTTTCTCGTCTTCCTCATCTTCGCTGTACTCACTTTCGTAATCTTCATCGTACTCCTCTTCTACGTTCTCCTCCTCCTCTTCAGCTCCGTCCTCCACAATGGGTCCTTCTTCCGCCACAGGACCACCACGAGTACCAGCCCTTGTTCGTTTCAGAATCTTGACCTTCAAGTTTGTTCTTCGGTCACAACCTATCCAGGAGTCACACAAGCAGAAACACGTCAAGTTGTAATTGCCCTCTGATGGGGCCTGGAATTTGTTCATCACCAGTCTAGATCCACTTCGCACCTTCTCAACTGCTTCTCGAACAGCCGCACTCGTCTCCTTCACAGTTGCCCCTGACCCCTCCATTGTGTCCTGAATTGCCTTTGAAGCTGCAGTTATAGCTGCAGCTTCATCCATAAAACTCACCTTTTGGAAAGACCATATAGAATTTGAGACAGTGTCTCCAAGCAGAAACCAGAAATTTTCTTCCTTGTGGAATGGATAGTGAGGGGCATGTGGGAGGGCACCAATCAGGCCATTACCACGTTTGAGAGTTACCCAAGCTTGAATTGTGACAATGTCACCCTCCTGTATACCTTCCTCACCTTCAGTCTCACATGTAGGTTCCACTGTTACATAAGGCATCATTTCTAACACCATCTCAACATCTTGCACTTCTGCATCAGAAAATCCAGCTACTTGAGTAAGCAGCTCAGCACGGTCTTGCACGGTCATGTCCCGGAACTCCTGGAAGGTTCTTACCTTCTGCAATGGAAGATTCAGAAACTCTGAATAGTGAGATTTAAAAACAAATGGTTCACTGAACCTGATTTAAATCCGAACGAGGTATATTCAATTCAGTTTTTTCTATAAAGTGCTTTTGCAGGTTTACAAGGATAATAAAATCCCCAACAAATATAATCGCATAACATAAAAACCAATTATTAGTCCAGGTTTAAACTAATTCATCAAAAATGTATTAGATATTATCCTTCAAAGCAAAATACTAATGAAAACCAGCATGAGCATCAATGTAAACTGAGTATTCTTCCTATCAAAAAAAATGTAAACTGAGTATTCTCTTTGACAGAGCATGGGAAAACTATACTAAACAACTGCATTCCTGCATCTAACAGTTTAGTCACTAACCTTGCGAGCTATTTTTTTTATAGTAGTTTCACTAATATGGGGAAGCTGCAAGAAGGGTGCAGTGCCTTCAGGGAACCCTCCGGTTGCCTTCCTGGAACTGAGAGGAACAGCCTGCATCAAGGACCATAAAAACAAATATGAAGTGTAGTGTTGATATGATCAATTGAATCAAACATAACAGAGAGTAAAACAAGAACAGGAACGAGTTAATATCAATTGATACAAAGCAACATTCATGTGGTAAATGCTTTGGAAGCAGATTTTCAAGAAAACATTAAGCTTCAACTGCAGAGGCGCTGGAATAGTGGATAAATAAGGTGACTGGCAAATTAATATCTGACAAACCAGCA
This sequence comes from Dimocarpus longan, assembly GCA_022984855.1. NCBI lineage: Eukaryota > Viridiplantae > Streptophyta > Magnoliopsida > Sapindales > Sapindaceae > Dimocarpus > Dimocarpus longan. The sequence goes on along the minus strand of CM041014.1, from coordinate 14,058,349 downwards.
TATTGTCAGGATAGGCAAACAAGGTTTAATTTCAAAAAAGTAGGAAAGTAATCTTGGCAACTAGGCATACTTGAAATTTAGAGAAACCACTAAACTAAGCGAAGTAAAATTAAAAAGATCTACAATGGGGTGAAAAGCATGCTGAAAAATGAAAGGGAAGGCAAGAGATGCTGTCAGGCATCCGCATCTCTTAGTTGAAATTGAAATGCAATTTATTATTTCATAGTTGCAGTCCAGGGTATTCATTTAAATGTAGTTACTAATTTTATTCCAGGATATTCATTTAAATTAGTTACTTAAATCAGAACAATGCAATCAAAATAAATTAATAATAAATAATCAATTTTTTCAGTAATATGTTGACATTTTTAGAAAACAGAAGACGGGGAAAAATACACGTAAGGATGATAAAAATTTGTAATTTATTCCATAGGACATACCTGAATGATACATTGAGAAAGCTCAACCACCCCAGTTGCTGGCCTAAGCCATCCATGACCCTGAGCTGTGCGTGGTATAACTGCCATCTGCATTAAATGATTAAACCATTAATAACGCTGAAGAACCTTGGCTCAAAGGCCAAACAGATACATACATGAGAGGTGGCATATATTAAAAATCGAGACAAAAGACTGGGACACCTACAAAAGAACCAATTTGCTGAAGATTTGATAAACAAAGGAGAAAATGAGGGGAAAAAGAAAGAGAAAAAGAGACTTTTAAACAAGAAATTCATGCACAACCAATATAAGGTGCAGGTTATTTTTTAAGCTTGCATCCTTGTTTAAAACTCCTATAACTATAAGAGATGAATTTTGGTGGTCTATGTTCGTCAAAGATACAAAACAATGGACCATAAATTGCTATTTCCAACAACCATGCCAACCACTGCCAAAAATTTTGGTTTTGGGGGATTTCCACCAAAATACATTAATTCAGAATACAAAAAAGGAACTCCTACTTTCAGTCCCAGTTATCTTTATATAAAACTTTCATAAGAATCATGACCAAGGTACATGGTTTCCAAAGATAGAAGTTTCCAAAGATAGAAACAGCTTATATTGTGTTGACACAAATACTTAAAGAACTGATGACTAGTATATGAAATAAGAGACCTGTGAAGACTTTCCCACATGCTCAAAATGAATATGAAAGAGTTTCCATAAACAATCCAATATTCTGTCAAAGTAACTGCCACAACATAAATGTTTAACTCAACTAAGCTTCAACCCCAACAAAATAAGATCACCTTTATGAATATTTTTTACCATTCCACTGTGTCCTAAGCTATTCCCTCCATGATATCCCATAAAATTGTCACATGAAATTGATTCAACTAAGCCTCAATCCCAACTAAATGGGATAAACTTTGTGAATTATTCTAATCCATCTAAAGTAATACCTGATGATGAGTCCCAAAAAATGTCACAAGTTAATGAGAAGGACAGATCCCATTTAAAACTTCAATAATTCATGCATACTGCATTAGGAAAACAAATCTTAGAGAGGATACAAAAGAAGAGCTACTTGCGTGCTAATAATTTCCAGAAAAGAAAGAAAATAACTAAAGATAAATCAATTATGTTTCCCTTTCACAGCAGGCTACTTATATGACTCATCTCACCATTTAAAAGATGCCCTATGATCATTTTATTGTAAGCTTAGAATGAAAACCAATAGTGCAGGCTTACAGGACATGATGAACAGTTAAATGCCATTATCACCAATCCTATAAGTCTAAAAAAGAAATCTAAGCCACAAGACTTAACAATTACCTTCATCAATTCTTCAAGCAGGCGAGGTGCAAGTTCTAGCACACGTCTGAAATCACCATTTAAAGTTGGAGGCAAGCCAGCTGATTCACGAGTTAATTGAGCCTGAATCAATAATTCCGTCTGTAGGAAAAAATGACACAGAAGTAAGCATATGACAATTCATATAAGGTTATAGCAACATCTGTAACTGGACAGTACTAAATCTTGGTCCAAAAAAGTACCTTAACTATAGCTGGATGCTGCTTCCAAAACTTTGCTTGCTCTTGCTTTATATTTTTAAGGTCCAGATTCAATTCACTCCTGACCGACATGAACAGTTTCTGGAGAGGCTCATCATCAGTCCTACGGACTGGAATATCCACATATTCAGCAGCCTTGATGAAAACATCCATAACTTTGCTGTATAATCACTGTGTCAGATTACATAACCATAATAAAATAAAGACATCACCTGTTTACATAAAATGGACGATGCAAAAATGTAAAACTTAATTTCAGTGATTTCTAAATGATGGACACAACAAGTGCTTCCAAACCAACAAGTTACATTCTGTGTCAATCATTAACTGCTCCAAAAACTTATGTGTCTATAGATGATTTTGCAGCTGAATAGCTAAAACCAACATAACATATTAATGTATACTAGTAATCAAAATAACACACTACACACGTCTTGGTGGGAAAAAACCACAGAGATCATGCCTTTTCTACTTTTGTCATGTAAAAGGTCCAGCAAGGAATGCATGCGCTTTTCAATGTAAAAAGTAACTTCACATGTTGCACACATACTACTGATACTGATATAAGGTGGATGTGATAATTTGAGAACTGAACAAGATTTATAAAAAGCAATACAAAGAGAAGAAACAAGTAAGTACCTAGGAGCCAAAGAAGGTTTCATCAAATAATAGTATGTGGACAGTGTTTGATGCATTACATAATTTCCAGTATATTTTGATGACCTCGAGAGATAGATAACAGCTATCACCAACGGTAGGAGAATACAAACACCAACTATCCAAAGTAAGAGTATTCCACCAGATGCCCCATCAATGTCTAGCAAGAATTGTGGGAGTGCTATTCCCATTTGAAATCCCTGCATCAGCAAATTAGGATATTAGTTTCAAGAATGTCATCATTAAATGACTTGTAAATACAGATTGCCAACAGTCTCTCTAAAAAAGAATGGAACATTACCTGTCTCCCATCAGGATGACCATATTTTTCAAAATTCTCACGGGATACCGGATCAGTCAAAGCTTGATAAGCCTTGGATATGAACTCCACAAAATAGTTGTGAGCCTCTGTGAAAATAAAGAACAGTAAATGAGCACATTAATACTCAAATGCCAGATGTTTATTGTTAATTAAACATCAAATGACAACCTCTCAACCAACTCAAAAAAAAAAAAAAAAAAAAAAAAACTTCAACCTGGATCTGGATTTTTGTCAGGATGGTATTGTATGGAGAGTCTCCTATATGCCTTCTTTATTTCAGAATCTGAAGCTCCAGGTTCCAATCCAAGTATACTAAACGGTTCAAAAACTTTAATCTGCATTAAATAAAATAAAAAAATAGATCAAATATGCAACATTAAAAGATTAAATAATCTTATATTCAATCAATTAAAACTCTACTAAACATCTTACCTCCCCACTCATACTCTTGATGTAATAAATGAGGATTATCATGATGACCCAAAGTAGCACTAGTGTCAAATTACTACAAGTTGACACGTTTGAAATCTGCAAAAGACATCCAATACATCACAGAAGTAAACGACAAAACTTAATCGAACAATTGAACTTATGCCACACTCAAAATTTTCATAAACATTAAACATAAATAACCTACTCACCCGCTTAAATATAGACTTCCGATACTTCCCTGAACGAGTACACTCAGAGCACTGGCAGTGGATGCTTTTTACTTTCCTTGTGGCAGCACGGCACAACTTTGATATTGTATAAGGCACTAAAGGCAGGGCCATTATAGTCAAAATGAAAATCGGGAACAACGCACTATTCTCTTCAGATGCAGCCATGATGAATTTCTATCCAAAAACAACTCCTATACCTGTTCCTGCAGAAACTACCTTGATTAGAACTATTATTTCAACCAACCAACCTAAATTTGTAAAACCAAGACCATTGTTGTAAAAATCGCCGGTCGCAGATTAGTCACTGACCGGCACCCAGCCAGTCCGATAACCAGATCGAAGAACCTGATCGCCGGAGGTGAGTAATCGGCCGAGTTACCGAGTACCCGGTACAACTCGGCACAAAATCCCAAAAACCACAAAAAATTAAGCAAAAATTAGAGCCATCAAGATCCAAACAACAAACTTTAAATCAAAGACTAAGAGTGGGGAGAGCTGATGAACTGGAAATGAAAGATTAACAGAACTGGAAAAGCGATCTTAACTTACCCAGAGACAGACCGAAAACAAGAAGCAATCGGAGAGGATCGAAGGACCGATTCGGCGGACAAAGGGGAAAACAAAATATGTAGAGTCTCAGTTGGTGTTGAACGGGTCCAACCCGAAACCAATTTACAAGCCCAACTACACCCACCCGCACCGCGTTTCGACTTTGGACCGACCTTACTTGTATAGCGCCATTAAAATTTATAAAACATTATTATTGTAATTTGCATAGATTTTAAGAAGAGTAAAATATCTAGAAGTCTCTTGACGTTTGATTTTTTATAATTGAAAATAATGCTTGCACATTTTTATAATGACCTTCTTTATACTAACAGTAAATACAGGTTTAATCTTCAAAAGCACGCTACCCTTGAGAGACTGCTATATTGTTGGGACGACGATTTTAACCTTTGTGATTGATGATTTTTTTTTTTTTAATAAATGACCATTTTTTTATATCCAACTTAAACATTAATCATTTTTTTCAAAATCTTAGAAGAATAACTGTTTTTAGATAAAAATACACTTGATAAAAATAAAAAATTTCAAAAAATAGTCATGTTTCAATTACTTCTATGTCAAAAAATGGTTATTTATGTAATTTTTTCTTAATGTATATACATAATAACATAATATGTAAATGGTAATAAAGTCAGAAAAGCAAGTGGAGGTGTTTATAAAGTCTTGTGGACAATATTGTCAATTAAGTTCTTAATTACAAGTTTAAAAATGAGGGAAAAACAAAAAAAAAAAAATTAAAACAAAACAAAATCGAACCTAACTAAACAATGTTGCCATTGGTGATGAACTGTAACATTTGCTTCCCCACAAGCCTATATAGAGGCCACTCGTAGCATTTGTTTTGTACAAATTTTTTTTGTTATCTCAAAACTTCTTTGTTCAATTTTTATTTGATCTATAGGTCTTTCTCTTATAATTTGGTCTCAGTATTTCCTTATTCAACTGTTTTTTTATCTTCTTAAATATTTAGTGGTTGATATGGAAATGATAGGATTATCAAATTCAAGAAATGTGAGGTTATTACAAAAAGAACGTTGGTATCAAGATTTTTGAATTTAAAAAAGAAAACCCATGCAAATTATACTTATCATATGAGACACAAATGCAACTACTATTCTTTTCGGGGTCCAAACGAAAATGAATATTCCCAAGGGGCTCATCGCATGGATAGTGCAATGAAAGATAATAGTGTTATGCGGAAAAGGAAAACAGCAATCAATCAAGTATTCGGAAAGAGGAAAAAATTTTCATAAGATATTGAGTTGATGTGGTATGCTGATGTTGATGTGATACTGACATAACTTTTTTTAAATAAAAATTAATATTGATTTCTTTTCTCCTTAACAAGAAAATCTTTATTTAAAAAGATATGAATATTATACTAATATTAGCATAACACGTTAGCTCAATGTCTCATAAAAAATTTTCTCTAGAAAAAAAAATTTAATATGATGGAAATCACACGAGAGAAGATAAAATTACTAATTGTTATCTATTAGTGGTTTGAATATGTTATTTGTTATGTTGTCTAACAAAAAAAACTAATGTATAATTTTGTATTTTAATACAAACATCCAAAGCATCCATATAAAAGTAAAATTTATTTGTCATTCCAAATAAAACCATTCATCCACAAATCTGGTATAAGTTCATACACCATACACCAAATAAAACTTCAAACTGCCATACCAAATAAAACAGTTCAACCTAAATAATAAAAGTACTACTCATGTGTTCATACACCATACAAATGAAAATATCCCAAATGACACATATGTTCAATCTAAATTACGAAACAATTCACAATTATTGCATAGTTGTACATAAAAATTACCATTGCTTCCGAGTATTGTCCCAAATTGTCCAAGCACACTAATGCGGTGCAACCTATGACATCTTGTTTTGACATAAAAAGGAACATGAAATTGAAGTTTCATTATAATTATAAAATTGCATCAATGAACAACTAAACTAAAATCCCAGTGTATCAATATATAAACTTACCTTATATTCCTAAGAAAGCAATGATGCATTAGGAGTGAATGGTTGAGATGCATTTCCTTGACCTACCGACTAAGAACTTAAACAACATAGAATCTACATACATTCATTTACATATCCCAATTCAGTCATTTGTTATTAAGGAAACATATGTAATTATACCCTATCAATATCATACTCCATTAACTTGGACTCCTCTTTGCAAATTTGAAGGTTGTGTTTGGGGCTCTCTGTTGATTGGAGGTTGTAATGAGCTACCAACAACAAACCTGGATCAATATAGGCGTGCGGAATAAATAGGTCGTGACTTGGTTGAACTCTTGTGGATCTTAATGGCATGGATTGGGTAAATATTGTAGGTTGTGTTGAACTGCTCCCAACTTGAGACAGAGAGTTGCAAATGTGAGATAAATGTAATGTAAGTCTGAATAATCTATCTTACTTGAAATTGATATTTTAGGTAGTTGATCTCCTATCACGATTTTTTATTGCTATAGAGTTACTAGCAGACTACATGTTTTTAGGAAACAGAATTAGAACATAAAAATTAATTTAGTTGGTGGGAAATAAAAAAATAAATAAATATAATAGGTTACCATTTTTGATTTCTTGGGTGGAGGAGCATTGTCTTTGTTTGGCATGTCCTACTATTGTGTCCTTCTATTGATAAATCGTGCATCTAAACCCAACTGCTCTAAGGATTCTCTTTGCTCCTTTCCTTCTTGACACATTTGGTCTACCAAGTCTTTTTGTTTTCTTGAGTGGTAGAATGCATGCAAATTCCACATCTGGTCATAGGTGCTCATTTGGAATATGTTGCTTAAAGTAGCAATAAGTTTGCACATTGGCATCCTTTTTCTTGAAATGGTTCATATGCTCTCAACATCAAGCCTCTTCTTGCCAACGCATGCAAGTGCATGCTTATATGGTAGCCCTCTCATAGCCCAGTAACCATAATCACAGTGCAGTTCATTAAGTTCTATGGTGAATTGTCTTATCATTATTTATCACTATCCATCACTTCAAAAGCCCGCTAATCACACTGCATAGAATCTAAACTCCTTTCCGATTGTCTTATCTTTTGTAATTGTTTTAAATGGTTGGTGGTATGTTCCCTTCCCATTGCATGGCCCTCTCATATCTGTCTTGAATACAATTCATGAACTGCTTCCTAATAAATTTCAACATGGTCAACATAAGTAGAACCCGAACCGGATTCAGCAATGAATTGAAAGTCTCTACTAGGTTATTAGTGTTATGATTTTGTTTTTGTCTCATGATCAAATGCATGGACTGCCCACTGTTCCATTGGTATCTTTATCAGATAATTGAAAGTATTTTGAGATTGTTTCTTTAATTTTTTTCATCCTTATGAAGAAGTTTAGTTTGTTTGGACTTTTGGCTGTTGGCCAATACATTTTCTTCAAATAATCAATTTTAAATTTGCTCATGATATTCTCCAAGATAAGATATGCCTAGCTCAAAACCTATTGATATAATTAGGCCACCGCTGCTTAAGGGTACCTCTAATTCCCTATTGTCTATTAGACGTAAAACGGGTTGTTCTTCTCTCATACACCTATATTCATGTAACAATCCAATAAACCAACCCCAAGTCTGACCCTCTTCTTTTTCACAAACATTTATTTCTAATGGATACACCTCACTATTTGCATCTAATGCAATTGCAAACATAAGTATGCCCCTATATAACCCTTTAAAATGACAGTCATCTATCCTCATAAATGGCCTACAACCATTTAAGTATCATTTTTTTTTAGCACTGAAAGAAAGAAAAAATCTACTAAAGTGAGCTAACACATTCATGTCTGGACTATGTTTAATGGTGCTTAGTGAAGCATAGGATCTTGAATTTCTTTCCTTTATAACATACTCATACATATACAATTTGTTGTAACTTTTCTTGTGTTCTTCACTCCTTACATTTAGTGCATGATTTTTAGCCTTATATAGAGTGTCAGATGGCACATCCAAAACATAATTGCTTAACATTATCTGATGCAAGACAACAATAAATATCTTTGGGTTTGCTTTGATTATGGACTGAAACTTGTTTCCAATCCATACGGTAGTAACATCCTCATTCTTTCTAATTGCAAGACAAATGTGGACATCGTGCAAGGTTTTAAACGTATATGTAATCTCATCAAATGTAGGGTTGCCATGCACACTTCATAAGCACCCAATAGCTACACACCCACACGTTATCCTTTTCCTCTGATTTTTTATTCTTTTTAATATAAGCCCCTCCTAAATCGAATAATCTAACAACACTTGTCTAAAGTGGGTCACGATTATGAACAGTTGATCATCAGCAAGTCTAATCTTTCCATACTCACTCAATGCAAAATTTGTACCCCTATATTTAGGTTCATCATTACTATCTATATCACTGTCACTTCCTACTTCTCTCACATCTTACATGGTCCAGATTATTATTGTTCATATATGAAAATCCATCATTTTCTACATTGGTATCCCTATTCAAATCACTATGCTCGACATCAGATCTATACACCCCACTGTGATTAGACTCACTATAACTAAATTCCACATCACTAGCCCTATAGTTAGTATCATAATCATCATCATTATCAAATTCTAGGTTTGGCTCATAATCTAGATTGGGCTCATTGTTTGGATTGGGTTAGTGTTCTAAACAGGGCTCATGTTATAATGGAATGGGATGATGTTATGGATTGGGCTAGTGTTCTAAGTGGGCCTATTAGTCATGTAGTTGGGGTCACAGGGAATAAGGTTTGGAGGGGTACTAAGTTTATTATAAATTATAAAATATATTTGGTACACTTTTCTTTTCTCAAACTCAGACAAGGTATCTAATAACTCCCAATCATTAGTTACTAGTTTATGTTTCCCATTCCAAGTTATTTCAAACCATTCACTGAACTTTTCCCTTACAATAGACTTATACCCATACTACAATAACACCACACAATCCCATAATGACTTCAAGCATATATAGTCACAAGCAAAATCACCAAGTTCTTCAAACTTACCCATGAATGTTGTAGAAGCATTGAATATAAATATCTTACATGAGCATTATAAACAAGCAACACACAATCATGACTACTATCATACAAACATTGATAATTACCCCAAAGATGACAAATACCAGTTATAGGCAAACACTCAAGTTTTTTATTTTTTTTTTAAAAAAAACAGTGCTTTATTTCAAAAAAAAAAAAAGACAGTGTTTAACAAATGCTACAAACATCAACGGAAAATACACCATTTACATGGACAAACAAGTGTACAACAAATGCTATAGACATCAATGAAAAACCCTAACTTTTCAAAACAAGTATCATTTAAAGCAATATACCAGTGTTTAACAAATCTATATAGAAACATCAACAGAAAACCAATGACATTGTTTAACAAACCCCAACACAAACATCAACAGAAAACCCTAACATTACAAAACAAACAACATTTCAAACAATAAAAGAGCACATTAAAACACTATAATATTGGAAATAACAATAGAACCATGTTTAAAACATGTTATAATAAAACTATAACAACAGTTTTCGAAGTTGTAACAAACACAAGAAAAATAAAGATAAACCCTAAACAAATTTATCTTTTTCTCCCCAAAACGGATTTACACAATTAAACTTTAAAAAAGAAAAATTGAATTTACTACATGAAACTGAAATTCTTTGAGGAAAAATCATTACTTTACTTTTTTTCTGGTCTTTCTTTCCAAAGATCGACAACGAATACTGCACTTGATGAAGTGAAACTCTCAATTTTCGTGATTTTATTATTATTTCTTTTTTAATTTTAAAATTTAAAAATTAACCATAAAAGTCTTCTCCAGAAATGAGCAGAGGGTGTATATAGATTCGAGGTCTTTGCCATGGATTGGGTTTTTGTATGTATTGACAGTATTGTCGACCTGAGTGGGGTTTTATTTATTTTAGAGCAAATTACAATTTATCTACCCAGTTGAAACGCTTTCACAGACGGAGTAATTGTTTTAATGTTATTACAATTTACCCCCCTACCGTTAGTAAGATTCGTTACATTTAACCGTAAATAGTATCAAAACAGTAAAAAGACGAAATTGCCCTTTGACTGGAGTTGACCAGTTGACCAAATATAAGGCTTGGTCAACTCATCAATCTCTCTCTCATTCTGCCAGTCTGCCTCTTCCTCTCATTCTTCTTCTCTTCTTCCCTTTCCTTCTTCCGCTTCATTCTTCTTCTTCCCTTCTTCCCCTCTTCCCCTTCTTCTTCTTGGAGCAGATTGGAGGACACGAACCCAGATCGGGGCTCCTCAGACGAACCCAGATCTGGGTTCGTGAACCTAGATCGGGGTTCCTCAGACGAACCCAGATCTTATTATTATTTCTTTTATTATTATTTCTCTTTTCGTGATTTTATTATTATTTCTTTTTTAATTTTAAAATTTAAAAATTAACCATAAAAGTCTTCTCCAGAAATGAGCAGAGGGTGTATATAGATTCGAGGTCTTTGCCACGGATTGGGTTTTTGTATGTATTGACAGTATTGTCGACCTGAGTGGGGTTTTATTTATTTTATTATAACAAAACGATGATTTTTTCGAGAATGGAGATTTTTTATTTAAGGCCTGAACATTTTTTATTTAGGGCCTCTATGTTTGTTGAAAACGTGCGGCAAACACTCAATTCACCAGAATAGAAAAACACTTGAGTATATTTCATCTATGACGTACTTTCTCCCTTATAAATAATAAAGCCATTCGAACACAACATGAAAACTCTCATGCAAGTTAAATTTTTGCTTCTCTCTAAAATTGTTATTAACTTCACGGCAGAATATAATCAACAACCATTAACTAACATTCTTAGGGGATTATATTCAATCTAGATTTCATTTTGTTGAAATATTTTTTAATGATATATTTTGATGGATTCTATAGATTCTATGAATTTCAACATATTTTGTTAAAATTTTATTTTAAAATTTATTATATTATTTAATAGATTTCACCATATTTTATTTGAGTTCTATTTAGAGTTTATTAGGTTTTTTATATAAATTTACTATGGAATTGTTAATGATTTAAAATAATAATAATAATAATAAATTCATATGATGAATAGTATGTTGTAAAATCTGACCCAACTTTCTCTATTTATATGATTATTTTATATATATAAACCACATCAATGAAAATAAATATTTTATAAAAAAATTTTTGTTTACATTTAATTATCAAAGTTAGTTGTTAAATTATAAAAGAAAAAATTACTAGTTTCAACAATCTCAAACTTATAAGTTTTTTTTTTTTTTTTTTTAAAAAAAGTAATCCTAAATTGAAAAATATAATAACTATAAAATGATGTACATTATAGAAGTCCGAAGAAACTATTTTCTGTAATTATCATTGTTGTCATTATGCGCCCTAACATCTCTCAATGTATTTGTAGTTATGCTAGCTTTCCATTGGTTTTGCATTTTCTCGTTGTTGCTCTTACATTTGAAAAACTGTTTCAAATTTCTCTTCATTAGTTGGTGGTAATGAAGATGAAGAGGATCCATTATCCAATTCAATAGGAATTGTCAATCTATGACAACTAAAGGGCTTTGGTAATTAATCAAGAAAAGCAGCACCCTAAAATAAATGATGAGCAGCAACACCCTAAAAGAATAATCAAGAGATTTAAAAAGTCATTGATTGAATACATAGCTTGACATAAAGCTATATATAATAAGTAGCACCCTATGCATAGGTATATTGTGGCACCTTATGCATAGAAAAACTCCACAATAATCAAGAGAAGCAGCACCCAAAAAACACCACTCTTATAACAAATAAATGAAGCAAGTCATTGATAACAATACTTGCTATGTGAAATATAAAAGAATAATAAATTATATTACTGATTTTTCTTATGAATAAACATAAAAGAATAAATTTTTTATTTAAATATGTCAATTCACAATGATCATTGTTATGTATCTGAGATAAGAAATCTCTCACCGTATACACCAAAATTCTTTCATGTACTGTCAAATAATACATGTATTATCTATATGTACTGTCAAATAGTAATTTATAGTATCTATATATCTATATTTTCTATATAAGACAAAAACCTAACATATAAGACAAAAACATAACTCAATAAACTGAAAAGTATTCAAATCTGTGAGGCATCTACATAATATTTAATGACAATAATAAAATAATCTACTTCTTCAGATTACTTAAATTTCATTAACATGTTCGCATGGTTACAAGCAAAATTGTATAGGTTGAACAGTAATCTATATGTGCTAATTCAAGTTATTTTATGTATTATTGAACAGTGTATGTATTATCTATATGTATTGTCGAATAGTAATCAATATATTTTCTCTATGTACTGTCGAACAATACTCTATATATTTTCTATATGTACTGTCAAACAATAATCTATATATTTTCTATATCTATTAACTATATATAAAAAATGGGAAGTAGATTCGTAAACAGTAACATATTTCAGTTCCCTAAAATTTGTTTGAAACTGATATGACGGTTTTGTCCTTGTTAAATTTAAAAGGACCTTTACAGTGAAAAGGTTAGAAATGTGAATATGATATATGGGAGAGCATTGGTAAAAATCGACAGAATTCCACAGATTTTATTTGAAACTGAAATATCATATTTGCCCTTTATCATGTGAAGAGAAATGGTGAACATTCCAGAATGCTGATATTTATTTAAAAATGCAATTACATTTTTACCCTTACTTGGCGACCACGATAACTTCACAGCAGAAATAGTGGTAAAATATCTGGAACCATGATATTTATTTTAAAATATAATTACATTTTTGCCCTTAACTGGAAAGGAAAACTTCATATCAGAAAATAAATAAAACAAATATTGAAAAACTTGATATAAGTGTTTCAAAACAGACCGACATATGACAAAAAAAAAAAATAACAGATAGTAAATAACAGATTAAATTAATATACAACCTTGCTCAAGTAATAAATCAACTTTAATATTTAAAAAAAAATATATGAATTTTAATCCATTCAGCTGCTCATTATTCTCAATATAGATAGTAAAATTAAGCATTCAATCAATCTCTTCTTTCTATCCTATATGAAAAATAAAAAATCAAACCGACGTATGAAAAAATAAAAAATCACAGTCACCTGCTTCATACAATATGATCCTCAAAAATTTTACAAATAGATATAAACTCTGTAAAAATAAAAAGGATAAAAAAGGAAATGACAGAGTCGGCGGTTCAGTGGTGCAGATCTAGAAGTGTCCTAATGAGATAATTTAAAAAGGTTTGTTGAATGATCTATTCTGTCCCGCTGGCTCTGTTCCGTGTCTTTCGCCATCTTCAGAGAAGAGTCTGGATTTTTTTTAAAGGTCAGTTATTTTTCTCAAGTCATCTGTGTAAAAATATTTTTGTTTATGTAATTATTTATGTTTAATTACATAATCTATACATAGTTGTAGTTATTGAAAAATATAATCTCACTGACAACTCTCTGCTCAGGAAAAACTATCAAAATTTCCCATAAAAAAAATATATATATATACAAAATCCAAATGCTAACTTACCCAACAACAACAACACTTAATAGAAATAACAGTTAAACATGCAATAAAAATAAAATAGGGAAGAGATCTAACCTGTAGAAATCAACATATTGCATCCTGCTGGAGAAAATCATTATGTGATCTTTTGGCAACAGAAAAGATCATCGATTGCCTGAAGGTGGCCTTCCTCCACACCCACAACCTGGCTGACATCACCAATTGAATACCCAATACAACTAACAACTAAAAACACCATGTACCACCATTACCAGTCAACAACACCACCGAACACAACACTCACACTGCCACAAACAACCAACAATAATACCCATCACAACCACAAACCCACAAATAATCTCTTCCATCACCAACCATAACCCAAATCAACTGAAAGTTCCCAAATCAAACCAACCAAAACCAAACCAAACCGGGTTAGGCAACCCCTATTACAGACATCAACTAGGCAGAGGGAGACCAAAAGGGAGACAAAGAAGTGAGAGACAGAGACGAAACAAGAGAAGTGAAAGAAGAGAGATTTGGGTTCTAGAAAGTTAGAGATTGACAAAAAAGATAAGAAATCTGGAAAAGAAGAGAACAGATCGGAGAGAAGGTGGAGAGATTGACAGAAAAAGAAGAAAGAAGAGAAAGAAAGTTAAAAGACTAGGAAGAAGTGAGATTTGGGTTCTAGAAAGTTAGAGATTGACAAAAAAGATAAGAAATCTGGAAAAGAAGAGAACAGATCGGAGAGAAGGTGGAGAGATTGACAGAAAAAGAAGAAAGAAGAGAAAGAAAGTTAAAAGACTAGGAAGAAGGAAAAATGACAGAGAGAAGCGTATAAGGAATCAGTGACAGAGAGAGAAAGATTTTATTTATATAATTTAGTTTTAAATCTATATTTTACATGTTGAGTTTAATATTTTATTATTTGATTTTAAAATATCTTTAGGTATGATTGTAAATTTTGAAACTTTGGAAGGCATATAAGTCTTTTTATTAATTCTACTATTATTTGTATATCTGTCATTTGTAAAGTGTCCCTAATATAATTTATACTCTTAATTTGAAACAAATAAAAAAAAATGATTTGTTTTTTTAAATAAAAGCAAACTAACAAGTGAAGGAAAAACCATGTCACATTTAAACTTAATAAAAAAAAAAAATTATTCTATATCACTTTTAAACAATCTAAAATCAAGTGCATTGCTTACACCAATTTAATTGGAAAAAACTCCTATTAAATTTTAGTTTATCTAATATTTGTCTATTTTGTTTAATATCTTTAGATTGGAACAACTTTCAACTTGGGACTTCGAGATTATAGTTTTCATAAAAGGTATTTGTTGCGGTTTCAATTTTTTTTCTTGTAATATTGTTTCATATATTTTATTTGTCTTGAGCATTTTAAAATTTAGTTAATTAAAACAATTATTTTATGTCAATATTAGTCGTTTATATATATGTATTATGATTATTTGTGTTTTTTTTTTTTTTAATTATTGTTGTTAGTATATATTTTCTATGACTTATTGGTGTTAGTTTCTAAGCTAATTTCTTTATTGTTAAGTAGATGAACTATATTCATTATTTATACCGATAGAGTTTAGAAACTTTGAATTTGATTACTAATATGTTGTCATATTAATCAGTTAAGTAGACAAATTTTGATGGAAGATATAGTTCAAAAACAGAGTTGGTATGCCCTTTTATCTGAGGAAGAAAGAGAATTAGTTCGTAAAAAAAGAAGAGAAACGTATGCTAGAAAAAGAGCTATTGAGAAGGAAACTATTAATCAAGGAAACCAAAAAGGTATATAATTATAAATGGTTATGGCAATTAGGCAAGTATTTTGTTCCCTCTTTTAGTGGTAAGAAATGTTTTGGATGCAGAGAAAAAAACATGCACGATTAATGTTGCAAAAGATGATAGTGCTTCTGAGTTTACAAAACAATTTCATAATAGAGGTACTAAATCCTTTGTTAAACTGATTGTATTTTCTTGTTCTAGGTGTGATTAAGTTTTAATTGTATAATAACATGTGTTATAATCAATACAGGCAAAGAAGATACACAGGCCAAAGAGTGTGGGAAGAAAAAACAATATAAAAATTTAACCGAAAAACAAAAAGAAAATAAAAAAATGTATAATAGAAAATATTATTTGGAGAAAAAGAAACTTGTGGCAAAAAATGATTTACAAAACATAGATGAAATAAGGAATGAATCATATATTAAGAAGAAAGCAAAATCAAAGCATGAAACAAATGATAATAAATACATCCAAAATAGAGAATTAGCCATAGTTATCAATGATGCAACCCAAAATACAATAGGTAAGAACAAAGTAAATATCAAAACATTAACTGAGAACAATTACTTTGATAAATTTTAAGGATTCAGTTTATTTGGAATTTTAGGAAATCAAGCATGTCAGCTTTTACTTTCAGAACAAGTTGGCAGAAGAAATGATCAAATAAGCTTTCATACAATTTTCGAAAATGGTATGGTTCTTTCCGATTATTAGATGAAAGAATATTACATCTAATATGAATTTTTTTTTTAAAAAAAAAAATTGATTGTCTCATTTAGGATCAACATCAAGTCAATTACATACTCCTATTTTACGACATCAACAAGGTACTAAAACTTCAGGTAAAAATTCTTTTATTGCTTTTATCAAATCAAAAGTTATCTGACTAAAATATTAATTACAAGAAAAAATAAAAAATTCTTATACATACATTATTTTTTGCAGATACTCATAATAATAAAAATGAAGCAAGATATTATATGCTACATAATGTAGCGACGGAGCCAAGTATCTTACCACCAACCTCAATATGTAAATATTGCCAAGCAAAAAGATTTCACCATGAGTTTAAAGGATTTTGTTGTTCTGATGGAGAGATATCACTTAAATTTAATGAAATTCCTGAACAACTTTATCAATTATTTACATCGAATTTTGAAGAATCAATAGAATTCCAAAAGTATGTTCGAACTTATAATAACACTTTTGCTTTCACATCTTTTGGAGTTAGATATGATAAAAACTTATGTAAAAGAAACAAAGGTATATATACATTTCGTGTTCAAGGACAAGTATATCACTATATCAATGAGCTATTACCGAAAAATAATAATCCTTCTTATCTACAACTATACTTTTATGATACAGAACATGAAGTAAAAAATCGAATATTGTATGGCTCCCAAAAAATGAATCCATCTATTATAAGTAAAATAATTGATATACTAAGAATTAACCCTTATTGTGTTTTTTTTCGAAATCTTAAAAACATATCTGATTTGAAAAACCATACAATCCATATAAGATCAAATGTTGGATTAGATCAAAGAGTTTATAATACTCCATTAGCTTCACAAGTGGCAGCAATATGGGTAGAAGATAACCCTACTGAAGAATATAAAGATCGTGATATCGTTGTTTATAACCATTTAGGTTATAGTTATAAAGTCCAATATTATTTTGGGTGTTATGACCCTTTGCAATATCCCTTATTATTCCCTCATGGAGATACTGGTTGGCACCAAGGCATACAAAAGATTGACAAAAGAAAAAAAAGTTCATCATGTGAGGGAGAATTGTTATTGCTTGCTAATCAAATGAAATCTTCTACAGAATTAATTGAAAATGAATTGCAAGGTATATGTTTTGTTAATTAGTATTCTATTTGTTTTAATATTTAGGATTGATATCTTATTAATAAAGTAAATTATTATTTTCAGTATTACAACGGAGTAAAAAATGAGGAATGGTCTCTTGTCGTGAGTATTATTGTTATAAGTTACAGATAAGATCATTAGAAAACTCAATATTACTTCATGCCGGTCGTCTTTTACAACAATATGTTGTGGATATGTATATTAAATTAGAAACTTCTAGATTAGATTATTTTCGAAATCGACAAAACGAGATTCGAGCTGAATTATATCAAGGAATTATTGATAGCATTCAAGATGGCGAAGCTCGAGGTTCAAAAATTGGACGAAAAATAATTTTGCCATCGTCCTTTATAGGTGGACCTAGAGATATGCGACGAAGATATATGGATGCAATGACATTAGTCCAACGTTTTGGAAAACCTGATATATTTCTTACAATGACATGTAATCCTAATTGGGTTGAAATTAAGCAAGAGTTAAGATTCACCGATGAAGTACAAAATAGGCCTGATTTAGTAGCTAGAGTATTTAGAGCAAAATTAGAGGAATTAAAAATTGATTTATTCAAAAGAAAAATATTCGGGCCTGTAGTTGGATATGTATATGTAATAGAATTTCAAAAAAGAGGTCTCCCACATGCTCACTTTCTAATTATTTTAAAGTCAAATTCAAAAATTATTGCACCCGAAACTTTTAATGACATTGTATCAGCTGAGCTTCCAGTGAAAAATAAAAATTTACACTTATATTCAGCTGTTATTAAACATATGATGCATGGGCCTTGTGGTAATCTCAATCCTACTAATGTTTGCATGACAAAAAAAGGAAGATGTAAAAACCATTATCCTAAAACATTTTTAAACAAAACTACTCAAGAAAAAAATTCATATCCAAAGTATAGACGACGCGATGATGGTCAAAAAGTAAATGTGAGGGGTCATGACTTAGATAATCGTTGGGTTGTGCCCTATAATCCTTATTTGTTGGCAAAATTCGACTGTCATATTAATGTAGAAATATGTTCAACGATTAAAGCTGTTAAATATTTATACAAATATATATATAAAGGTCATGATCGTATAGCTTTCCATTTATTATCTCAAGATAGTTCTGCAGATGTAGATGAAATAGAGAATTTTCAATCTGCACGTTGGATTTCTCCACCAGAAGCTATATGGAGAATTTATGGTTTTGTGTTAAATGAAATATATCCATCTGTGAAAACATTACAATTGCATCTTGAAGATAAACAACTTATTACTTTTAAAAAGTCAGATAATCTTAGTCATATTATTAATAATGATTTTAAATCAAAATCTATGCTCACTGAATTTTTCTCTATGAACAAAATAAATGAAAATGCACGAAAATTGTTATATAAAGAATTTCCTGAACAATTTATTTGGAATCAACAAGACAAGATTTGGATTTCAAGGAAAAGAGGAAATGTTATTGGTAGAATAGTTACAGCAAATCCTATTGAAGGTGAAAGATACTATTTGCGATTATTATTAAATCATATTAGAGGTCCAACATCATTTGAAGACTTAAAAGTTGTTAATGGTGTGCAAACTTTATCATTTCGTGAGGCTGCTTTATTACATGGACTATTAGAATCAGATAATAGTCTAGAGCAATGTTTACAAGAGGCATGTTTATATGGGATGCCTTATAGTTTGAGACGTCTTTTTGCTCCTAGCAATCCTAGAATGTTATGGGAAAAATTTAAAGAGCCAATGTCCGAAGATTACAATAAAACAAAAAATCTTTTAATAAATGTTAAAGATAAAGTGTTACGAGGTATTAATTCTATCCTAGAGACTATGGGGAAAAATATTAATGATTATAGTTTAGTTGATTATAATATTTATACAAATGAAGATGAAAAGGGATTAAGAGAAATTAATGATGAATTACAAGTAGTTGTTCCTGAGCAAGATATTCTTGCAATATCATCCTTAAACCTAGAACAAAAATATGCATATGATATGATCTTAGAAAAAGTTTTTTCAGGAAAACCAGGAACATTTTTTATTGATGGTCCTGGTGGAACTGGAAAAACATTTTTATATAGAGCAATTCTGGCTACAGTTAGATCAAAAAATTTTGTTGCGCTTGCAACTGCATCATCTGGAGTTGCTGCATCTATTTTACCTGGTGGTCGAACAGCACACTCACGCTTCAAAATTCCACTAAATGTGGATGAAAATATTACGTGTAGCGTTAGTAAACAATCTGGGTTAGCTAAACTCTTACAAGTTACTAAACTAATTATTTGGGATGAAGCACCTATGTCAAAAAGACAAGCCATTGAAGCTTTGGATAAAATGTTGCAAGATATTATTGAATCTAAATTGCCATTTGGTGGTAAAGTAGTTGTTTTTGGAGGTGATTTTCGTCAAGTGTTGCCAATAGTTCCAAAAGCCACAAGAGAAGAAACAATTAATGCAAGTTTGGTAAAATCATATTTATGGCCAATATTTGAGAAAATAAGATTAAGTGAAAATATGAGAGCTAAATTTGATCCATTCTTTAACAAGTATTTATTACAAATTGGTAATGGAATAGAGCCAATAGATATTGATGAAAGAATCAAACTTCCAAGTATGATGATATTATCTTATGAAGATGATATAATCTCATTAAATACTTTAATAAATTTTGTTTTTCCTAGCATTCATGATTATCCTAATAATTTTGATTTCATGATAAATCGAGCAATATTGACGCCAACAAATGATTGTGTTGATGAAATAAATAGCTTACTCATACATGAATTTCCAGGTGATCCTATTAGATATTTTAGCTTCGATGAAACATTGGACAAGACAGAACAAAGCTTTCAAGAGGATTTTTTAAATTCACTTGTGCCAAATGGTCTTCCTCCTCATGAATTAGTGCTAAAACCAGGTTGTCCTGTTATGCTACTTAGAAATATTAATCCATCTGAGGGACTATGCAATGGCACTAGATTAGTTTGTCATCGATTTGAATCAAATCTCATTGATGCAGAAATAGCTATTGGTCATTATCGTGGAAAAAGAGTTTTTTTACCAAGAATTCCATTTTTACCTATTGAAAATGACAAACATCCATTTCCATTCAAAAGAATTCAATTTCCAATTCGTTTAAGTTTTGCTATGACAATAAATAAAGCTCAAGGTCAAACATTGGATTATGTTGGCATTTATTTACCTCAACCTGTTTTTTCACATGGACAATTATATGTTGCTTTATCTAGAGCAAAAACATCAAATTCTGTTAAAATCCTTGTTAGACCTACTCATGTTGATAAATCTGATGATGGCTTAACTAAAAATATTGTTTATCAAGAGCTATTAACATTAGCTACACATTAATATCAACCTATTTGTTATAAACTTTTGTAAGTTAATGTTTAGGAACTTTACTTAATTTGTTTTAGTTTTTGTGCATCATTTAGTATAATTGCACTTTTTCTTATTAACTTTTTATTTGTTTTAATTCTTTCTTTTATGTTTATTTTTTTTTTTATTGATTAGAAATATAACCTTAATTTGCCTTTGTTGTAGGATACCAAAATGGCGAAACAATGTAAGCTTATTAAAGAAATTATTCCTACAACCAAACAATGGACGGTAAAAGTAATTGTTGCCGAGAAAACAATGCCTCGTACATCGCAACATAGCCCAAGCAAATATCAAAGGCTAATCCTACTTGATCAAGAGGTAATTATCTAAATAATTTTCAAATAAATTATCTAAGTGATTTTTTTTTTTTTAATGTAATAAAAATTAAGTTTCAATTAATATAACTTAATTTAGAACTAATACAATATTGTAAAAGATAATATTATTAAATACAAATGACATATTTGATTAAGTATAGAATTTTTTTTTTTTTTTCCATATCCCTTGTTTTGTTGATGCAATAATTTATCAAGAGTAATTTCATACAATTTAATAGTAGATATTTTTAAATTAGCTTAAGTAAAATAAAATGTTGATAAATTTTTTATCTCTTAAATATATCAGCAACAATGTTATTTTTCATTGATTATGTCATATAATTTTATCTATAAATTTACTTTTCTTACATTTAATTTTATATTTATTCTTCTTTCCTGCATCTCAATAAATATAAATAATTTCTTCATTTTTACAAACTTTATCTTCTTACATCTCCCTTACATCTCCATATGATTGATTTGTTTTGTTGTTGTTTATAATTAGGTTGTTTAATTAGATTTACTCAAAATTAATCAAGCAATCCCACCTTCTTTGATATCATTTAGCTTCTAATATCAGAATAAAATGATTCTATTTATTAGGCAATTGACTTCTTTTTATTCTTTATTACATTATTATAATCTTTAATTCACGGTATCAAATTCAATGATCATATAATAAAATTTATTAGACTATTAATCATTAATAATTAAATTCATCTTCAAAAATCATACTCTTTTTGAGTCAAAAACTACCCAAAAAAACTACTTATGCAATTTTAATCTGTTTATTAAACATGTTTAAATATTTGTTGATTATAATCTTTGTCAAATTTTATCTTTCCTAAAATTATTGTTAATTTGATTTTAGGGTACACGTATTCAAGCCAGCATTTTTGGTGACGATATAGAACTTTTTCGAGATACTTTGAGTATTTCGAAAAATTACTATATCTCAAATGCTTATGTCAAGCAAATCAAACCAGAGCATAGGATTGTTCAAAATGATTATCAATGGACAATCAATCGTAGAACCTTAGTCCAAGAAGTTGAAAATGACGAACTCGTGGTTTCATCAGCATTTAGTTTTGTGGCATTTGCTGATTTGCATAAATATATGGATTGCATAGCCCATGTTGGTAAGAGTTTAATTTTTTTTTTTTTTTTTGGTGCTTTTCAATTTTATGTTTGTCATATCATAAATTAGATAACAAACTCATATTTCAAATGTATTCTATCAATGTAGATGTTATTGCTCTAGCAATAGACATGCTTCCTACTCGACAATTAACAACTAAACATGGCCTATCAATGATTCAAGAAGTGATACTCATTAACCAAGAGTAAGATTTGATATTATTATTTTTTAGTTGAAACTTATTAATTTCTGTTAAATCATCTTAAAAGAATACAATTATAGATTTTTAAACAAATATTATTTTTATAACTCTTATACTTTATAAGCAATTATATTGATTGTTTTAATTATGAATTTATATTTTTTAGGTTCAAACCAATCATCTTAACTATGTGGGACCAATTTGTTGGTAATGAAGCTACTACAATTTCAGATCTTATCGAAACCAGACCCGTCATTATTGCAGCTCGTCTCAAAGTTGTGTCATATAATGGTATGATTTTTGTTTATTCAAATAATTATATTATATTTGTTTTACCACTATAACTAAATTAAATTTGAATTCTTCTTAGGCATGTCCTTGTCAACAAAGAAATCCAGTTCTTTCATTGTAAATCCAAACATATCTGAAGCAACGACTTTACATTCTTGGTAAGTCATAGGCTTAAATAATTAATATATTCCTCACTATATTTTAGATGTTCTAAAAATATTAATATTAATGTATGATATTAAAGATTCTATTTTAAATTTTGCATATATTTTAATGTTCCCATTTATGAATGCCTTTCCAATTTTATTACTCAACTTCTTTTCAAACTTATTAAATGCTTCATAACACTTAAATTAGATTAATTGCTTGTGACATATACCTAACAATAAACAAAATGTGAAAATATCATAAGGCATCTACTATTGATATTTTTTCATTATCCTAATTATGTAAAGTTAAACTCAAATATAATGTATGTATTAGGTTCAAAGATAATGAATCTGAAGTAAAAGATGTTATCAACAAAAAGTCATACTTGGCCTCTACATCTAGCACAACAATCCCACCAATTGAAGATGTAATGGAGATTGCCAAAATTGAAAGTTCAATGATGAAGGTATAAGTTTTTTCTTTTTTTACTTCCTCATTTATCTACTTAAAATTCAATTCATTCTCTGTGCAATAAATTAAGTTAAGATAATAAATTTAACTTTTTAAATGCAGCGAACAAGTTTCTGGGTCAAAGCATCAATTATGGTCACAAATTTTAATCAAAACTTTTGGTATATGTCCTGTGACCAATGCCATAAAGTTACAGGTACAGAATATGGAGAATCATTTTCATGCATCCATTGCAAGCGAAAAGAAGTTATAGCTATACCAAGGTATTTATTTTTTCATTTATTTTTTGCTATAAAAAAATGACAAAACACTAACTAAGAATAATCAACCCAATTAAGTTGGCACCCTACTCTAAAACCTTATAAAATAAATAATTATATTTTGATGCTACACAAAATGTCTCCACATTATAATTTAGTTTGATTATATTGTATGATTCAAATAACGATTAAGTTCATTAATTATTTTTATAGATGCCGTCTTGAAGTAGAGTTACATGATGCATCTGGATCAATTGTTGCAACTTTATTTGGACAAAATGCTGAGACATTTTTATCCTGTTCAGCTAAACAATTGATGGACCAAACAACTGAGGTACATTACATCTTACTTATTCACTATTTAAACCACTAAATCTTTTGTATATGCTCTAAATTTCACTATCCTTATATGAATCTTTTATAATGAATATGCTAATTTTAAAATCTCCTTTATTGTCAATTTGTTTGCTTGGTACAAAGTATAGTTCATAAAAACTAGAAATTGTTTTGTAACAGTTGGTAAAATTTATGCATCATTACTTTATTTGCCCTATCATTGAGAATAATAATAATACATTATATTCTCACAAATCATAATCAGGACTTCTTTAAAAATAATAATAACGATAATGATAATCGGGACTTGAGTCTTTCTTGAGATAAACTTAACTCATTTCTTGTTTTGACGTGTCCTGTTTTGGTGTTAGTAAATATCATAAATTTATTCCTTCTTTTACTTGAATAAGGATGCAATTTGTGCTATAAATTTTTTCCTTACTAACCTCCACATGTATCTTCATTTATATTCTATAGATAAATTCCATTTATATAAACTTGCAATTAACTTAAAAATATAGATAACTCAATTTCATTGATTAAAAAATTAAATGTTTTTATTTTGAATAGAATAATACCAAAATGACTTACTATTCTTAACTATGTGAAAAATTTATGTAATTTTGATTATATAGCATTGATATATTATATGTGAATGTATCTTCAAATGTCTTATCAATAATTATAATTTTATTATATGGTATGTCTATATAAGAAGAAGCTTGAAATAAGAATAACATGATAAATCTCATATTAGATAATTATATATTCTAAGTATCATATTAATGCTAAACTATTATTAAATACAAATTATAGTCCATAAACAAATTATTTTACTCATTTTTATGATTTATACTGTGACAGGAAGGGATTCAAGGAATTGAAACTTTTGCCACACTCCATGACCCAAAGATATTTTACGTGCACATCAAAGCCTCTACATTTCAAAAACGTGGAAAAATGAAAAACATGTTTAATATAGTTACAATCCATGATGCCAAAACTTGATGTTTGTTTTTAGAGGGCAAGTATGTATGATGGGTTTGTAAATATTGTTTTTGTTAAAAAGTGTGCCTACCATAACTTCCAAGGAAAAAAAGGGTAGGATCAAAAGCATTTCATTTTGTTTGTATCTAAGTAAACATGTCCTCTAACAATACATTTCTAAGCTTTTGTTTCCAATCTTTTAAATACTCTTTTTGAAATGTATGTATAAAGCTTTATACACTATGAATGTTAATTATATGTATAATCTCTCTTTTATATATGATGATATGTTGTATAGAAGTTTCCTTTTTATCATATTTATTTATTTAATTACTTTCTTTTAAATAAGAAACATTTGATGTAATTCTTATAATCATTTATTATCTTTTAATTAAATTAAACATATTATCTATGACTTTATATATATATGACATTTATTTGAAAGAATATAATTAATTTAATAGTTAAATTTAAACATCCAATCAATATAAATTATAAATAATAATATTTAAGTATCTTAATCTTTAAACTTGTTAGATAAATAAAATGAACATAAAGTTAAGCACGTGCCTTGCACGTGCCACCACACCTAGTATCTAATAAATGAAGCAAGCCATAGATGTACTATCGAACAGTAATATATATTTTTTATATGGCGACACCTGACTTCTCGTTACGCATTACGTGCTCTCAACCCCTATAATATTTCATATTAGAGTAAATCAAACTAAATCGAAAAACGCAATCGAAAATACAACAATTCAATATAGTAGAAACCATCGATTCAGTATGGAAGAGTAAAATACATAACATGCCTTCAATTCCCAACCAACTATTCCAAGAGAAAAAAAAAAATAATAATAACGTATGAAAAACATAGGAATTTGTGGGGGGAGGGCAATATTTCTTATGAGGTTTTTATTTATATCTAGGGTTTAAAAAATTCATCACAATCTATGAAAATTCAATTCCTATAAAATCATTTATTTTTTTTAATACACTTAAACTTACGTAGATTTCTTAAAAGTTTAAATTGAATACATCAAAATTTTATTGGAATCATTACAAATCTGGATCGAATATACCTAGATTCTAATGGATTTTTAAAAAGTCTAGATTGAATACACCCAGATTTTTAAAATTATTTGAATTTCAATAAATTTTAAAGTTGAATACACCCGTTTAATGGTGTTTTCTAGATTTTAGCTCACCTTTGATAGAAGATACTCAAAAAATACTCAACCACTCTACATTCACTAAAAAGTTTTTTTATTCAAACCACTATTCACAAACGACTCAAGAGAGGTTGAACACTACATTTTTCTTAACTTAACAAGTCAATGATACTGCTTGCATGACATTTTGACAGTTAGAGACCAAATTTTACCATCAACAACTAGAAAATGATAAAATTACAACATATAAATCACTCACCATAAAATCTCATATTTTATATAGAAGTTACAGCCTACTTTCCATATTACTTGAAATTTTGAATATAAATTTGCACCCACACCGGTGGCGACCAGTCATTCCTTGTAAGAATGTTTTCACACCGTACCAATCTGATGTGGCAGTGAGACCACTGTTCTGTCTCTCTTGGTGTCTGTATCATTCGCGTTTCAGAGCGCGTGGTTACACCTCTCTCTGTCACACAGTCTCCATTGAACTCAACTCGCGCAGGCTCGCAGACCTATCCACCATACCTTTACCTTTCCTTCAATTCCCTGTCTTTCCGCCAAAACCCAAATCTGTAATTTCACTCACTCCCCAATATGCCCTTCCTTTTTCCTCCTATTTCATACCCCAAAACCCTAGTTCCGTACAACCCTCTTAAACCCTAAAAAATCTTTTTTTTAAAAAAAAAAAAAATTTCTGATTGTGGTTCTGATTTTGTTTACAAATTGCATTATTGGGTGTTTAAGGTTTATCTAAAGTTTGCTTCTTTCGGTCTATGTTTTGGGTTCTATTGAGGGTCTTTTCGTGGGTGTCTGAAAAATTAGGGTTTGTGTTTGTTTGATAGTTACATGAATGGCTTCAGGTGTATTAGTTGGTGAAAAAGATGGTGGTGAGAAACAGAGCAAAGTCTATGCCAGGAAAAACCAGGCCCAGGGAAACTTAGCTACTTCTCAGCCAGAGGAGAATGCTGCTGTGGCCTCTGATGATTCGTCTAGCCAGAATCGTTTGCAACCGCGAAAGGGTGGTGAGCCAACCAATGGGAATGCTGTTCCAGGTTATTTTAAGTCTGATAATTTTGTTAAGATCAGTTTCAATTTAGAAAATAGGGATCAGATTAGGGCACTTAAGAGGAAGCTCACAACTGAGCTTGATCAGGTAGTTAGTGTTTTGAAGAAACTTGAAGCTAAAGAAAATGTTAATAGAAGTGGAATGAGAATGAATTCTGAAATAGGGTCAAATGCTAGGGGTTTTAGGGGATCAAATGTGTCTGTGAATGAGAACGTGAGTAGTTATGGAGCTAATGTTGAGTCAGTGGGGAAAGTGAAGAAGGGATCAAAAATGAACCAGAATTATAAGAATTTGGATGAGCTTAGGCGGAAAGAGAATTTAAGTCCAATGAAGAGTAACAAGAACTTGAAAGTGGATAAAATGGGAAGTGGGTTTGTGTGGGATAAGGATTTAACGAGATGTTTCAAGAGTTGTAGCAATTTGTTGGAGAGATTGATGAAGCACAAGTTTGGTTGGGTGTTTAATAAGCCTGTAGATGTTAAAGGGCTTGGATTACATGATTATTATACAATTATTAAGCATCCAATGGATTTAGGGACAGTGAAGGGTAGGTTGAGTAAAAAAATGTATCAGTCGCCTAATGAATTTGCTGAGGACGTGAGGCTTACCTTTAGTAATGCCATGTTGTATAACCCGAAAGGACAGGATGTGCATATTATGGCTGAGCAATTATCAAGCACATTTGAAGAAAAATGGAAGAAAATTGAGGCTGAGTTTAATTTTAGCCGGAGGTTAGACGTGGGTCATGATTTGGGTCTGCCGACGCCCACTGAAAGGACAGTTCCTAATCCTCCTGCGCCAGTTCACACTCCTGCTTCTGCTCCTCCTTCACGCCCTTTAGAAACAAGTACTTTGGAAAGAGTGGAGTCTATGACAATGTCTGGGGATCCCAAGACAAAAGTTACTAGTTTGGGTCATCAGGGTAGGACACCAGCCCCAAAGAAGCCTAAGGCAAAGGATCCTGAAAAGAGGGATATGACTTATGAGGAGAAACAAAAACTCAGTATTAGCCTTCAGGATTTGCCTTCAGATAAACTGGAGAGCATTGTCCAGATTATTAAGAAGCGTAATCCAGTACTTTCTCAAGAAGATGATGAAATTGAGGTGGATATAGATAGTGTTGATCCTGAAACGCTTTGGGAACTTGATAGGTTTGTGACTAATTTTAAAAAGAGCTTGAGCAAGAACAAGAGAAAGGCTGAATTCGCTTTTCAGGCTAGTCCAGAAGCTGATCATGATATTCAGGACACTGAAAGAACCGCAGCAGAAGCTGACCATGCTATTCAGGATTCAGTCAGAAGTACAGCAGAAGCTGACCATGATGATATTCGGAGCACTGTAAGACTTACTGTAGAAGATGACCATGATATTGTTCAGGATACTGTGCAAGCTACATTAGATGCTGGCGATGATAATGGGGATACTGTACGAACTATGGTAGATGCTGACCATGATATTCAGGATAATGTGAGAATTTTTGTTGATGATTGTCTATCTGTTTTTCCTACACGAAATTATTGTTCTGATCTGTTGGTTTTCCTAATCTTTGCAGAATTTGGAACCAGTGATTACAGAGGCGCCAAAAGAAACCGATGCAGGTAATGATGCTGATGTCAAAAGGACTTAATGTGCTTTGTTTAGGAATTGTTTTGAAGTCTTGTTGACAACCGGGTCATTATGCTTAAATTATTGAAATTGGTTGGATCTTAAGCAGTGGAAACGATTGCTGCCCCATCCTCTCCTAAGCGAGGTGACAGCGTGAGTGAATCAGGTAGTTCAAGCAGTTCTAGCAGGCACTCCCGGTCATCATCTACTGGTAAATGCTAAATCTTTTGGCTTTTGTATTACATGCTATCGCATGGCATATAACAAATCTTAACTTTTTGCATTTGCCAAGTACGGCCTTTGTTAATTTATTATGTTACTTTCTATCTAGATTCTGGCAGTGATGGTTCCTCTGCATGTGGATCAGATGCAGAACATTAACCTAGGAAGTGAATGGAGTCAGAGAAGGTAGGGTGCCTAATCTATTGGCTCTCAAGCTTTATCGATCACTTGTTGTTCACTTGATTTGAACTAATATTTTCAATCAAGCTTTGAGATACAGGTTTTTCTTTACCTCCTTAAAATTATGTGGTAACACCACCGCATTGCAAAATTCTGGCTACATGCTCTGCAATTATGTAAAATCTTTGTTTGCATTTAATAGGTCATGTTAGTTATTTATTTAGACTGTCTAGTGCCTAGCTGTATGCCATTAGCGTAAACTATTATGTATTAAATAGTCTTTCAGTGGTCAACTCTTGCCTCCATCATACTTTTTCTTGAGCTTTGCCTTCTGAATTTGATTATAAATTTATAATTATCAGTGAACCTGTTTCATGTTTGCTAGACATGCCTAGAAAGCATTATTGTGAACCATGGGACACTTTGATATTCCCTATACCTTTTAATCGTATAAAGTAACATATCTCTCGTGGTTCTACCTTCCTCTACAGTTGCAACTCTGACCATCCCTTTTTTAGCAAGCATCCTTATTTTCTTCTAAATTTTCTTGTTCATTATTTCTTTTAGGATGCTTGTTTGATACCAAGTCATTTATAATATTAATCATGTATCTTGATTCTTCATCATGCTGTTCCTTAAATATTCTTGCATATTGTTGAAAACATGCATTGACAAGTTCATGGTGCTTTCACTTGGTACTTCTTGTAATGATAACTAACATTGTTTTATTCCTAGGTCCATGTTCTGTTGATATGGATAGAGTATCCATTCTTTAGTATGTGACTGTTTGTTGGCTATTTGGTGGCAAGATAGAAGTCAGTGTCTTGGTAGGATTTCTCCAGAATATTTGGTGTAATTTTGAGCTCATGCTTTGCTTGTGGCCACTAGCTATGCCATCAATTAACATTGTTGCATGTTATACTTAAAGAGTAGATCTAATTTATGACTCTTGACCTAGCAGAAATGGTTTAGCTATTATGCCAAGCTGGAAAAAGAAAAGAACTGGTGATATATGTGCATAATAGGCATTATAATGCATTTTAGGGACCTTGCTTTGAGTAGAAGACTTGTGATGCATGAATTGCTAGACTTGTGTTAATGAAGCTTCTGGATCTCAAAAAATGAAAATGATGTATGGAAGATATAATTGGTGGATGAAACATATCATTGCATTTTTTTTTGTCATTAATGGTGGAGTCTGCATCTGTATGCTTGATAGACCATCTTGTGTCATGTTTTCTTTTTCTTTTTATTATATTAATTTGTTCTGATGGAATATAATATTTTTGAGTTATTCTTTTTGTTTATAGGTAGAGTTCAGTAGGTCATAAAGCCGAGTGAAAAGTTTGTGTACGTCTTGAATCAGCAGATTCGGCTTTGATGCACATACAAATAGTTGACTGCCTCTGTCTTCACACTCTAGTATTCTCAAGTTTTCAAAAGCCCGAAATTTAAATGTCTATTCAGTTTATTGTGTTAGGTTCTGCAATCTGTTATAGGAATTTTCTTTCAGTTTTATCCCCAATCGCCCCACCTATTTTCACAAACTCAAATTAAACTGAATTTCTCTCAAAAGGTTGATTTGAGGATGTGATCCATGGATGTTTTGTGATACTCTAAGAGATCTGACAATTAGGTTGTTTTCTTGGAGGCATATGCTTATAACCTCATGAGTTGGGATCATAAGGAAAACAGTTTAGGAGAGATGCGGATTTTTTTTTTTTGCTTTTTTTTTCTTTTCATTTTTCCAAATAATAGATTATTAATGAGCAGTGATGTTTGTCAACATCAATTTGGTCTAAAAAGAGTGGCAAAGAATTTGTAGTTAAGAGGCCTCTCTTCCTGTGGACACCAGTGACTTAGGCTACAGCTGTCTTCAGTCTTTGTCGCATTTTGCAATTGTATATATAATGTTTGATGAAATTTCGTATTCTTAAATGAATCAGATGCTTGTATTATGTTTTGCTAAATTTGGAGGACTTTCAGATCTGAAATAAATTCAGTTGCTCAGATACAGCTTTGTCCTCTACATTAATTAGTATTAGTAATTAAAGAGATCCAAAATGTTTTATTTCGTTAGTCAGGATATGATTTCCTCATTATATGATATGAAGATATCCTGCAATCAAATAATGGAAAACCATACTGATTGACATTGCTTTCGCCTACATAGATTACAGTGCTGATAGGGTGTTTTACTGATTTTGCAGCTCTTCTAAAGGTCTTAGATCTCAACTTTTTAACGTTGGCTCTCTCACTTGACATTTCTTGAGATGCTTATTCTCCCTGGTACATAATATGCACAGTCAGTAGCTGCAATGCCCTTTTCAACTTTGGTTTTAGCAAGAATCTCACAACTTTTTTCATGGTTGGTTGATTAGAATTCAGAAAAGCTTTATGTTCATGATGCTTATAAAAAGCTGGTTAAGTGTATTATAAGGCAATGATAGAGAACCTTTTCATGGCTATTTCATGTTAATTTTAGCTGTCTTAGCATTCTCCATTAGGAAACAGTGCAAGCTGACAAACTACCAGTTGAGGAAATGAGAAATATATTATATTTTGCAGAGTTTAGTAAAATAAATGAAGCAATTTCATCGATTAAGCAAAAAGTCCCCACTAAAATTGGATCAAGCTTACCACTTGACCCTCCCAGATCACGGTATTGTATAACCATTATTGATGAAAATTTTCAGTTTTCAGTTTGTGATAGCTACTCTAAATGGAAGTAGCAAAAAGCCGGTGCCATAGGCAACAAGGAATTCAATTCTACTTTAAAAAATGCAAAATTTGGAGGGGGCCAGATCACTAGACAGACATTCAACTCTCTTTGGCAAACTTAATTCCCTTCTCAATAGATGATTTGAGTTCTGGCTTCAGTTTTTCCAATCCTTCCTTTTCATATTCTGAGAGTGAACCCAATCCCAGAACTTCGTCTACACCATTCTTTCCAATCCTCACCTGCAGATTGACAAGATCACAAAGGCAAAAGTTGTTCATTTCATTCCCCGGGAGATGAGCACGTTTAACTGTGAACTGTTACGCATCATAATTATTAATCTCTTATCTCAGCACAAATGCATGAAAAAAATGACCACCTCTCAAGTTATTGATGCTACATATTAATGCTAAAGGTCCATGGCAAAAACTAGTAGTCAAATTATGTTGGGTTAATCACCTTCGAAGCAAAGAAGGGAAGCTCAGTGATGGTTGATTGCACGAATGAACATTCCACTACTTCTGGAACACCATTAAGTCCCTTCAGGCAGGCATCAGCAAAAAGGGCTCCAGCATATCTGCAAGAGATATAAAGGATTAACCAGGATTCAACCAAAATGCTAAAAAAGCAAGGAGTTAAAAGAATGAATATGGGTGTTTCAAAAAATGAGAATAGGGCATGGATAAGATCAAAAGGGGAGGAGGAACACATGTAAACGATTATAGCAGAGCAACATGAAACCACTCAACATTGATGAAGGCAAGAGAATTAACACAAATTTCAATCCACAACATTTTCTATTTCAAATAAATATAACAAGTTAATAGGCATATCAAGTAATGAAAAAGATCAACATTAGTATCGCATAATTACAATATGCATGTGTTACTCAAACAGGAAAGCAATAACCATACCCAGATACTGGGATGGCCAGAAATGAACCATGATGACAGTATATGACAACTAATCTCGGTATCATACAATGTGAAAACAATAGTCATTAAAATTCACCAGAATATCTGAAAAATCCAAGAGAAAAAAGTTCATTCTAAGTCAAGTATAGGAAACTGTATTACAATTCATTATTCATTACGTAAAACTTTTTTCACATTAGAATCAAAACTTTAGTGGACAACTACATTTCCATATCATATAGCAACTATAAAGACTAGCCGACCTTTTAATTCTGCTCTGCAAAAATACATTCAGCAATAACAATCCATACTTACGCCATTGACAGAGTTGCAGAACCCTTTCCAGCCTTTGCTTCGACAACTTCTGTCCCTCCATCTTGTGTCCTCTTTGTAAGAGCTTGAATATCATCCTGTGACAAATTGGCTTTCGGTGTGGCCTACAAATATTCAAACAAAACGTACAAAAATCAGTATATATTGAAAAATATAATAATAACAACAAAATAGAGGCTCAAAAACCACATAATAAAGAATATATCATACCACATTGCATACAACACAATAAAAAGAAAAAGAAAAAGGATAAAGGGATGGAACAGTTATGAACCTGAGAAAAAAGTGGCAGAATAGTTACACCAGCATGACCACCAATAACTGGCACATTAACCTCTGCACACAAAAAAGCGATATTCAAGTAAACAGAATATTTTATGACATAATCAAGAATGTTAACAGGACGTTCAACCTCTTTAATGTTCATAGGTGGGCCATAGGAGCGTAATCTAAATATTAATTGAAAGTTTTTCAGTCATGCACCTCTTCCTAGTTGATAACACAACTGAGTGCATTATGACCTTTAAATTTCCGTTCCTCCAAAAACCCCCAAAAGTACAAATATTAAAAATTAATCCACTCCCCATCCTTTCATTAATTTTTTTTTTTCCATTTAATTATTTAACAGGCCAAACAGATGAAGAAGAGGCAGTTAAGCAAACCTGCAACATTTACATTTGCCTTTCCAGCATAGAAAGTCTTAGCCCTAACCACATCAAGAGTGGTCACACCAAACAACTTCTTCTCATCGTATGTCCCTGCTTTCTTGAAAACCTCAGCCGCAATTGGTACAGTCGAGTTCACAGGGTTACTAATCATGTTAACAATTGCCTGGAAGCCAAAAATGTAAACTAAATTAAATATATTTCCAAAAAAAAAAAAAAAAATCATAGGTACAAGAAAACATTATCATTATTTATTACGTAATATACTCACATGGGGACAATACTTTGCTATTGCAGTGCAAAGGGACTTCACAATTCCAGCATTGATATTGAAAAGATCATCACGGGTCATACCGGGCTTCCTTGGAACACCAGCGGGAATGATGACAACATCTGATCCCTCCAAAGCTTGGCCAAGCTGATCATCACCCATGTACCCAGCAACCTACAGCAGACAAACAAACAAACAAAATAAATAAAAGTTAAAAATGAAAGCACAATCAAAGAAAATAGGGGAATATCACAATTATTTGGAATATCCAAACAAAAAGCAATGCAAAAAAAGCCTAAAAACCTTATGGAGTTCTGAAAACAATCATATACAAATAAGACCCATTTTCTCATAAATATACACTCAAAATCAATTCAAAGAAGCGGTGAATATAAACAGAGCTAGCAAACAATCACGATTGATCAATTCAAAAGTATACACCAAAAACTAGAGTAGTGAACAACACAAAAGCAATAAATCAACTAGAACCAAATGAGCATGTGCATGAACACACACAGACACACACATTACAAATTAAAGGAAATAAATAACACCCAAATAGCCGCTTATCAATTTAATATACCGATTTAGCAACTACAAATTCCTATAAGTCGGGGTTTGTTCATTCAATCTGATAATGTCCTAGGTTTAGTTGTTTCACTACAAGTCATAACTTAAAAAAAAAAAATGTCATATTGTCTATAATACCATTATCTGCACACAATTGGTTATATAAATAAATAAATTAAAAAATAAAAATGATTGCTTTACAATAACTGTATAAAATTTAAGCTGAAAATAGTAATAAAAAAGAGAAAAGATAACAGCTTGGAAGGGAATGGGGTGGACCTCAGATCTGGTGTTGATGTGGCTGACGTCAGCAGCAACACCGGGAGTGTTGTTGATGTCGTAGAGAGCCAGTTGGGAGACGAGAGGGTTCAGCTTCATGAGGAGAGCCAGGGGCTGCCCGATGCCTCCGGCCGCCCCCAGCACCGCCACCTTCCGGTTGGGCACGGAATCTATGGAGTAGGCACGGGCCGTCGTCGGCCTCGTTAGGGTCTTGACGGATCTGAGAAGTGACGACCTCATGTTCGATGCAAATTGAAGAGACAGAGAGGCTCTTCTAATGGAGTTTTGGTCGAGAGCCGCACCAAATTTATTGGGCTTCTCTTTACATATTATTGTCAAACTTTAAAAATGGATAGTCTCATTTTTCCGTTTTAACTTTATCATAATCATTGATTATTTTTTTATAATTTTAAATAATTTCATATTATCTTCTACCGTTACGAGCGATACCAAAATAATTAAAAGAATCAAAATGTTATTATAATTTTATCCTTCGATATTAACAGTTAAATTTTAATTATATTTTTATAGTTTCGAATAATCTCATATTATCATCTACCATGACAAACGTTACCGAAATAACTAAAATAATCAAAATATTATTATGGCTTTGTCCTTCGATAGTAATAGTTAAATTTTAATTTTCAAACTCAAGTTTGATGGCAAGAGATTTTTTTGAATATTTTCATAAATTATAGATGATATTTGATCTATTTCATAAATTAATAAAGAAATATTTACTATTTCAAAAAAGACTGAAAGATTTTAACATTATATCAAACTATAAGAGAAAAAGATGAAACTATCCCTTTTGAAAAACCAAAATGAAAATACACCGTTTATGTTTTTTGTTCTTTTTAATAATTGTAACCAATATACATTTTGATGGTGAACATCTATACAGTTGAGTTGAACATTTATCATAAAATATAGGTATGCCATTTTCTTTTCATAAAATTTATTACATATTTAAAAGTTTAGAGAATAAAATAGAAAACTTGAATCACATGCTTATATAAGTAATGTCAATTTAGGTTATAGTTTCGATGTTATTCTCTTTCCATCACGTTGTAATAATAATAATAATAATAATAACCTAAATTGGTCCATGCTTGCTTCCCTTCAACTTGCACTGCATGCAGCAATATTAAATGCATGGTTCATGGCGGTATGATATCGTTGTACCACACAGCATATTCTGCTTGAACCAAAAGCATCTCATACAGAACATAACTCTTCAATAGATGGGTATCGTTTCATGCTAGAATAAGTTGAAAATTTACATGTTCTGTTAGAAGATTGTATTGAGATAAAAACACTCTTAGACCTTCAATAGATCAATCCAATTTGAAAGTAGTTTCATTACTATACCAATCAACTTCCCTGCAGAGCTTTTTTTTCACATTGAGATTACAAGATTATTTCCAAAAAGCGAACAAAAATATAGTTGCAAAATTGAATATCAAAATATAAAATTAAGAATATATGTTTTTAACTATATATAATACATACTAAACAACCTTTTGTCTTCAATTTCACTGCCCTTATAGAGCAAGAACAATATGGCTTCTGACTATGGGATATATTTGCTCAAATAAAGACCGGTTGATTGAGTCCACACGTTTCCCTGCATACATGCATTATGCAAGGCCTTCATCATAAAGCTCCAGAAGATTTAAACATGTAGCGAGGAATCAACAACCTCAAACGATCACATTTGAAACAGACTCAAGAGTTATTTTGTGAGATGTTACTAACGTCGATATGAAACACAAGTGAAAGAAGCTAAGTTCATTGCTTTACCCTTGAGTCGTCTTTATCCAGTCCAGAATATCAAAACAATCTTCACGGCTGATGAAATGCCTTCGCAATAAATTAGAAAAATAAATTAATACTTCTAATGAATTACATGATAAACTCTTGAAAAAGCTCATACCTATTTATAGTACGGTAAGACTTGAGTTCAGAAACTTCTTTACGTCTTGTTAAATCTTTCTCCATTTGAAGAGTTTTAGGCACAACCAAATTTCCAGTTTGATCATGGTATGCATCAATAATGAAATCAAGCACATTTTCCTGCAAAAGCCAGCTGCAGGGATTAGCAAAAGGAAAAAAATGATGCTACAAGCAATTGAATTAAGGACTTCAATTGGCCCAAGACCATGTGAACTGGCACTAAAGAACCAATTTGTGATGACCATCATATAAAGACCAATTTCATGGTACTGTTATGGAGAATGGATTGGCTCTGCCAACTTGACAGTCACAGAACCCAAATGTAAAGATCAGGAAAAATATGATATCTACCCCTATTTGATTAATTGCTCACCAAAATGTCAATCGTGCATAGGTTGAATGAATTAAAAACATATGTCCAATGTGGTACTCCACATTATTCATGAATGCAGAAAGGAGAGGTGGATTGTTATTGCACCAGTTCTCAACATGAATGCAGAAATGCACATATTCATTGCAAGAAATTCACTAATGACATAAACTTCTGTACAAATTCATATGTTGCCATAAATGAACAAGATTGTGCACAAGTGGCCTATGAAGCATAGAGCTCCTGGAGAAAATAAATCTCTTTAGATGTTAAAGAAATTAAGATGCAAGTGACATACCAAGGGTTCGGAAGCATTAAGCCAATGATAAATACTCTCATTACGGAACCATGTCATTTGTCTTTTTGCAAAATTCCTGCAAAAGAAATAAATGATTTGTGGATTTGTATTTCTCAGGTGTTAAAGCATACAGTCATGTGAAAAAGGAGTAATTTAATTTAATTTTTTTCTGTTCATCTTGTTATGTACAAAGTTTCATGCATAAAATGAGGTGCTAACTCAATTCCCTTACCCTTCTACACTATTTCCTTTATACCCAACAAGAATCACTAAACATGCCAAGTAGGGAAGAGAATCAAAGCAAAAGGAAATGAACTAGTTAAAAGATGAGAAATAAACTAATTATTTGCAGAGTCTACTACATCAAGAAAATCCATAAAGAGAACCAGAAATATCAGAATCGAAAAATGATAGCTAGAAGAACAGATTTTTCATGTCAGTCCTTCAACTCATTTATTGAAACCTCAACCCTATCCAACACTTTACCATTTATCCCCATCCAGATATTTCTAGACAAGCACAAAACGCACAAAAGGAAACAATGTCTAAGCTACAATAATCACAATTTTGTTTAGAAATTCTCTCTGACACACAAATCACTCAAACAGAGTATTGGTATGACACAATAAATTAAAAATAATAAGAAAAATTTTGTCCAAACTTCTATGACATATATATATTATTAAAAAGAAAAGAGAGAGAGAGAGAGCTCTAAAGTCTTCTCAAGCTTTTGTACATATAACACAACTTACTAAAGAATTTCTTAAACTTGAACAACTTTTCTGCTGCCATAGTGCAAGACAATGCCATGGTCCATACAGAAGTCTCCTGTTCTTCACATTCTTTTCTTTTGTTCTTTTTTTTTTTTTTTTTCTTTTTTGTTAGAGAAAACTCAAATATAAGTTTTCAACTGTTGTTTTTACTCTTTAATGATCATCCTTTTAAAAATTTTCTCTTGTTTTTAACTCACGTTTAAGCGTTTGAAATTCCTCAAAGACAACTTATAATAATTTTATAGAAGATACATGCATTTCCGTTGAACACGTTTCTTGTAATAAAGAAAAGTTTGGAAATACTTTAAACAATATAGGCTTATCAGAAAAGACTTGCCATATTACATAAATAAAATCATGAAGGGACATGTATTACCTAGATACCTTCTGAAATTCTGACAAAAAAGCATAAAATTCTCGAGTGGAACTGATTCCCCCTTGTTGCCTACATTTCAATAGGTACTCCATAGCCTGAATTAGTATCAGATAAACAAGATGAATCTCAACTTCTTTACCAGGGTAAAAAACGTACCAAATAAACCCAAAACTAGGCAAAAATTAATTGAGGGAAAATTTACTAACATAGCAGAAGTTTGCATTTATGCATCTTAGGGAAAAAAATGAAAGATGAGTAAGAAACAAAAATTTAAATACTTAAGAGTTTACGCTAATCCTTAATAAGTAAAATAAAGTAATCACCATCTGTATCTTCAAATGTATCAGAAGCTCAAACAGAAGTTGGTAAGATTGATGGCTACAGATGTTTTGGACATGGCTTCAGAAACACAATTAAGATATACTTTGATCATTTTCTGAAAAAACAGTGCACCTATATATTTCAAAGAAAACTTTCTACAAAATTTGTTTAACTATCAAATAGACATTGATCTTTGGCTAACAAGGAAATGTGAAAAAGCTATATACATACATAGGAATAACATGGAAAACAACCTTTTTCTTTCAAAATCACTACATAATGACAAGAATAGTACAAGCATTATAAATCGGAGCTATACTTGTTTGTAACCAATTGCTCGAGTTGCAGGGTTTGAATTTGGAAGAAGACCCATATCAAGAAGGCATGTGGCCTCAGACAAAATCCCATCACTTCCTACAATCAGAAACAAACATCACATTAATTATATTAAGAATGAATTAATACATCTGCAATTCAATATATGCCTGAAAATTAATTATATAAGAAAAAAC
Organism: Dimocarpus longan; assembly: GCA_022984855.1. NCBI lineage: Eukaryota > Viridiplantae > Streptophyta > Magnoliopsida > Sapindales > Sapindaceae > Dimocarpus > Dimocarpus longan. The sequence continues at coordinate 14,018,704 of CM041014.1, read as the reverse complement.
TAAGAAATTACAATAAAATTGTTAGTCTATCACATTTTTCCAATTGTTTTCATCAGTTACCATATTTAGTTAGGAAGGGTTTTTTTTACGCAATTAGAGTACAAAGCAGAGTCAATTAATAATGAAACAATGAATTTATGGTTCTATCGAAGGTCTGATTCCTTGGAAGAAGTCAATCCCTTTATTCTAATATACCTTTCTACTTCCATTGATAGATACGACAGTGTAGCTACAGTTGGTAACAACGCGGCATTCATGTGCCTGCATAAGATAGGTTAAAACCTATGTTACTGGTACACATGAAGAGATTATTTCAAGTGGTGAATTAGCTAAACTTGAGCAAACCTAGACTCCTCTTGCTCATAGAGATCAATATGAGTGCATTTCACATTGTGTCTGGATTATATCAGATTGTTATTGATTGAAACTTTTATTTATGGACTACAGCTATAGAGTAGCCAAGACGACAGAAATGCATGCACCTCATACCATGACTAAAACAGGATTTGTTGCAAAAAACTACAAATATAACCGGTATTATGATCACAATATATCTGATAGATTAAAAACAGTGGTCTGATATTGGTTTCCATACATTGAGTAGACAAATTTCTTGATCAACATCCATATATATCTGTTTCACAAGAAAAAAAGAAAAAAAAAAAAATCCTTATACTTCTCCTAGGATTGACAAGAGGATGCCTGGTCCTGAAGTTTGCGGGTGATATTAGTTCTTACCAACATCTGATGATAATTTATAAAACCATGTGATAGACTATGTTGGAAAAGTTTGTGATAGTAAAGATTTGCAAGTTAAAATCTTGAGCAATAATGATGGGACAGTTTTGAAGAGGTCAGTTTATATAATGAGAAGAACTTATTATTATAGTGTTCTGAAATAATATAGTTTACCTGAAAGCATATCTTCACACCGGAAATCAATTTGTCTATAGAGATCAAGCCTATGGCTTGAAAGGAAAAAGCAAATGAACTCGTAATCCAAATCCTTTGGATATTGTTTAGACAAACCAGCAGCAGAGTTCCCGTTGTGAGATTGGTTTGTTTCACTTGAATCAGATTGGTCCCTGAAAGAATCATACGGTATTCGGAAAGCAGATGGAGGAGAGCCAGTGGACTGTCATGCCAAAAGAAATATCAATGAGCAGCCACTGCATAGAGCCAAAAATCTTCTACAATTATTCTTTATCTAATCTGAAAAAAGCTGCTTCACAGTTCAAAATACAAGCATATTCTTTGGGCACTTAATATACTTAAGTCCAAGCTGGAAGTAAAGGTTGCGGAATAAGGATGCTAAATATATAGATATGTCAGTCAAGTAATAATGATCATGAAAAAGGTCCAAATTCACATCTATGATACAGACTTTTTCATGTTGTGTTAGTAAATATGCTCATGGAAATTACTATGCACATTCATGCTGTAGGCCGTGTTTTCACATTCTTGTTTACACACAAAACGAACACAACACACACACACACAGGTATCTAAACATCCAATATACATTGCTAAGGACATGCAAACTAACCTTAATTATCTCAAGGCTGCGCCGTAATCGGTACCAATCATTGGCAGCTAAAGACTGAGCTTTTGGATCACCTGCCTTCACCACCAACTCAACAGCTGCATCCCAGTCTCCATCTTTCTGTAGATGTGCAAGGTCAGAATACACTTCAGCTGCAATTTCTGGGGAGGCTTTAGGAACATCAGGCTTTCCATATATAAACCTAATTTTATAGAAATAAAACAACAAAAGTGAGAACGTTCCGTTTCACTTTCTTTCCTAACTCGAGAAAGAATAATAAATCAAAGCATTAGACAACAACCACATTTGTCATATTAACACTAATGTAATTCAGATGCAAATTCTCTTTTAGGATAAACATTCACTTAATTTCCACAAATTGAAAACCAAAAAAGAAAACTAATTTCAACACTCCCCCTCACTACGCAAAAACATACCATCGCAAGTACAACCCAGTCCCACCCGTAACAATTGGAACACGACCATTGTTAAGTACATCTTTCGTAGCTCGCCTTGCATCCCCAAAAAATTGTCCAACAGAATAGTCTGTAAGAAGATAAATCTATCAATCTCTAAATACGAGAACATAAATTTTAAGATCCAACCAATAAAATAGAATCAACAAATCTAATCACAAAATGCACTAAGACCCTTTTATCAAATTTATCTGCTTCCCATTTGAACATACCTTCAGATGGGTGCAATATATCAATCAAATGATGCGGCACTTCCTGCGATATAAACAAACCAAAAATCCAGTAATTACAACGATTACATAACTTGTCTGTCTAGTTTAATAAAAACTAAAACAAACCCATATAAAAGAAGCTCAATGATATAACTCTCAATAAACATATGCATGATTCCACATTCCAAATCAACCAAAAGCAACCCACTTGCATATAAATGTAATAGTACTCATACAACATATAAAAACACTATAAACAGAAGTATGTGTAGAGGAGGGACCTTTCTATCAGCAGAAGAAGGCTTGGCGGAGCCAACATCAAGACCTCGATATACCTGCAATGGAAACAACAGTGAAGCAAAAAGTTCCACATTTTAAAAAGATCGAAAATTGATAGAGAGGAGTGGGGTGGTGCCTGGACAGAATCGGCGCTGATGATTTCGCCGTTGAGGCGCTTGGCCAGCTCCAGAGCCAAGCGGGACTTGCCGGCTCCGGTGGGGCCAGATATGACAATGACCTTCTTTTTCTTGGTCGACGCGCAGAAGAGGCGGCTCCGCCCTCTGAAGGACCGGAGAATGGGAACGCCACCGCATACTCCACTCATCACCACCATGTCTCTCTCAACTGGCTGAGGTGAGGTTTAAGGTTTTTATCCAGAGGTTTTAGATTTTTATTTTTAATTTTTTTTAATCTGATTTTATTTTTTTATTTTGTATTTATTTTCATTTTTTAATTTTTGTTTATAGAGAGGTAACGTCTCCTTCTTAATTACAAAAAAAAAAAAAAAAGACTCCTTACATATCATTTGAGGATTCGAATACCTTCAAATTTTGATTGAATATACCATAACTTTTATTTTTAAATATATGACTTCAATATACTCATATTTTTAAAAAGTTAATATGCTCGTATTTTTAAATTTCATAAGAACTTGAAAAGTTTAGATCTAGAAAAACTCTTCTATAAACTATTTTAATGAAATAGTAACATTTCTTTTTCTTTTATTTGTCAACTATCTTACAATCAATAAAAGATTTTTTTTTACTACGTTGATTTCATTTTCTCTTACTATTTTTTTCCTTCCTTTTTATACACTCAAATGGGTGGATAAGGTTTAAAGTTTTTTTCGACAAAGGTTCTAGATTTGAGCAAATTCCACGGAATCGCAAGGTAAAACTTTAAATACACAAAAATGAAGTTTTGGTTTTAAAAGCGAAAGAGTGTTAAATCTGGTGGTTAGTTATGTTGGAAAACATAATATTAGACATACTAATTAATAAAGTATTACGATATAAAATCACAGTCTCACCATAATCTTGTCTTATGACAACCCATTAAAGAAGTATCAGGTCATCAAGTCCCATATGATAAAAGGAGATCGAAGATACATGTATAATAAACCATGCAATATAAGTCAAATTTGCATCAATGGTAGCCTGCTTAACTTTGTAAATATATCGTAGTGTGGTAGGATCATCATTTGTCGATGTCGATGGCCACCAAGTTGTGATTATTCCGCACAACATTGTGCAAAGGTGCATTGCCTTAGTTGTCCATCATCCATAAAGTGTTCACTTGTCTAATTCCAGTTACCTTTCTATCTTATCATAATCTATAGATTATTCAATTACAGAACTCCACCAGCCTTGGCAGCAATATGCATTGGAGTTTCGCATAAGTTGCCTTTTGTAAAAGACACAGTGGTGGATTGCTATTTCTGGGTATTGGGAGAATATATTTTGAGCTAGAAGGTAACCTGATCTAAAAGAATGATAGTAACAAGTGTGATTGCCATTATTTTTGTGTTTGATGATATCTATAATGTTGACGGTACGATTAAGTGATGATATCTATGATTTTGATGGTACGATTAATGAAAAGAAAATGAGATAGCCTTAGGGAATCCAATACCATAATAGATTTAGGATTTGGGGTGAAATTATCATACTAATTCATTTATAGAAAATGTATGTATATCACGAAATTAATACAGTAGATATTGAGAGTAGAATCTTTTATCTCATACAATAAATAGCTATTGTAAATAAATAGCTATTGACAATGTAATCACAATAGAAGATAAATTATTTCCAATTATGACAGAATATTTGACATAATCTAACACAACATGCTAACACAAATTAAATTAAACCTCTTTATATTGTTGATGTAAACTCCAAGGCCGCTGTGTGATGACCTCGATTTGATTTGAGCCATAGGAACCGTACTGGGTATCTCAACATTCCTAGCAATGCCACTACCAAATCTACATGAACCATGAATCGAGAAGAATTCAATGTAGATTCTATTTGTCTGTCGTACCACCTTATATATGTAGACTCTTCTATTTGTCTGTCGTACCACCTTATATATGTAGACTCCAAAAGGTAGGGCAACTTATTAGCCAACTTTTTTTTTTTTTTATTTGAGCTTAACTTATTAGCCAGACCGAGGACAATCCTGTCAACCCAGTATGTGATAATCCAGTCTGGGACAACCCGATCTAGGTTAGTCCAGTCTAAGATAAACAATCCTGCGGCAGATAGTACTTCTCCAAATAGAGACCCTAGACGGAAATATTGTACTTGTCCAAGTAGAGACTCTAGAGGGAAAGATCTAATAAGGAAAACGTGCAAGAACTCTTTAAAGGAATAAACCTCTAAAGCTGTGGCTAATGAGATCATGATGTAAGGAAAAACGCAACTAACTGAAATGACCGCTATAGCAAGGGCTAAATTGGTATACAAAACCACGTATAATCCAGTCATGAATGCCATTGCCATCGATAGAAGTCCCATATAAACCAAGATAGTGGTCGGAAGCATTAAGTCCACACCTCTAAGACGTCTATGATTCTCGTGGCGAATCTGTGCAAGAGCTAGAACTGCAGCAATCATGGCTGAAGTCATAGCAATGGCAATGCTAATAACAAACGTCTTGAAACCTGGTTTTCCAACCAATTTCGCCGTTCCTTCATGTGGATCTTTATCTTTATAACCTCCTGGAAGGGTGAGAGCAGCAGTGAATGTGAATGTGACTATTATTGTTGCCATCAGTAAGACAACTTGAGCTATGTTTCTCTTTTCCGCCTGCACAATTTGTTATATGATTACTAAAAATTGTCCAAAATTAAGAAATCAATTACAAAACAGCAATAGGATAATGGATACTGATCCTCTACTAAGCTAAGTTTTTCCTAATCCTTTTGAAACGTGTAATTAGTTGTTGACAAAGTAAAACTGATCATGAAAGTAGATAAGGTTATGCAAAACCTCAAATCAGAAGGGGACCCAAATTCAGAATAAATGAACTAGCAATGCTTGGCTACATGCTAACATTTAACGAACCTTTTTGATGTCCAATTTAGCATCCCAAGACGACGGAGCGACTGCTAGAGCAGTCTGTTGATCAGAATTGGTTGCTCTTTTGTTCACCTTATTGTTTCTGGAGAGAATATCAAACACATTACTATGGGAATTCAAGGCAGCAAGATGCATAGGGGTATTTCCATCTACATCAGGTGAGTTAATCAAATCTTCCATCTCAGGCAAACTTAAAATGAATCTGACAGTATCATCTTTTCCATTTAGAGCTGCAAGATGGAGGATATTACGTTGCATTTCATCGACCACCTCAATGGAATCCCGGTAGTCAGCCAAAATCAATCTTAAGATATCTCGTTGGCCATACTTGGCTGCTAAGTGAAGAGGTGTCAGACCATTGCAGTCTCTATCATATGCAACTGAGGATGTTTTATCTGCTTCTAATAAACCCCTAGCAATTGCCACATTACCCAAGGCCGCAGCATAGTGAAGTGGATTCCTTTTGTGTTCGTCCACCGTTTTGACTAGGTCCTCTTTATTATGCACTATCTCAACCACGGAAACTGAAATGAAAATTAGAATTACAATTAGTTAAGAACCTTTTCAATCTTAAAGCATGCTAGTAGATTTATAAGAATGGTAGTCAAAAACTTAACCTGAATAATAATCACACCTCTCAACAAAACTAAGATCTGAAAAAGGTCAAAAAAAAGAAAGTACTTGCAAGAATTGTAGTCTCACCGTAATTTTGGTTTATGACGGCATAATGGAGAACCGTCAAGTCATTGGGTCATTTATAGTTAAGGAATGATGGATTTTCCTTCATGATAAACCATGTAATGTAAGTTGAACCTGTATCAAAAGCTATAGATAGTGGAGACTGCTTCGTATCATTTTCAAACCACATTGTTTCAGGCATTTTCATCAATAAGACCGACGATAAGTCGTGATGATTCCTAACAGCGTTATGTAGAGGTATGTTACCTTGGTTGTCTTTCATACATAAAATACGCTCTTGATCAATTACATTCTTATTGTTATCACGTTCAAGCATCACTTTAATCACATAAGCATTGCCAGCCTTGGCCGCAATATGCATTGGAGTTTCATTATTTTGGTTTTTTTCATAGAGAAGCGAAGCCTTAAGTTCGAGTATTTTATCAGCAACACGCATGTCTTTGAGTCTTGCAGCTAAATGCAGGGCTGTGTTGCCTCGAGGAGTCCTTCCTTGGAAGAGCTCAAAATTTCGTCGTACGAGTCGAAGGATTTGATATACATCTTCATGTCTAAATGCCTTAAGCACACATTGATCCATGGTCGACTCCCGGTACGTACCAAACCTTATAAATTGTGTACTTGACTGCTGTCATAACAAAAAGGTTAAGATACAGATGCAATTTAGTTATTGAACATGCCCATTTATATGGACCTAATACTTTATTTCACATGATTTAGAAATTTATGAGATATCTTGGCCACTAACTTTTATAAACGTGCACACATAGTCTAACGTACTTTAATGGCAGAGGCCTGGCAATGACTCATGTTTGATGAGTCCCCCACCACAAATGGTATCTAACAAAACTTTATAAAAGTTTATAACAAATTCTAGATGAAGTTAGGCAAACTACATTTTTTATCTTTTTTTTTTTTTTTAATGCAAAAGTAAGGTAGACAAACTATGGTTTTTTTTTTTTTAAAAAAATGTTTGATATATTATTGAGCTTCAAGGTGTTTAAAGTACAGGTTAGATTATATTAACTCAAACTATTAACTTACAAAAGTCGTTTTAATATTTATCTATGAATCAGTGCGAGTTCTCGAAGGTTACTCGGTGATCGGCACCATGCCGATCGGATAACCCCCAGATCGGGGTTCAACTCGGTAGGGCAAGTTTTCAGTCGAGTTGGTCAAGTACTCGGGCAACTGGGACAACTCACTCGCAGAGTATTTGCACAGAAATGAAGAGTAAGACGCACGAACTTACGACCAGAAACAACATCAATAGTAGAAGCTAAGCTGTAAAAGATCACAATATAAGCTAAAATGCTTATTTTCACGATCTTCATCGAGTCAAAAAGCAAGATCCGAGCTCAAAACCACAAACTTTTGAACTAGACAAAGAAAAGCAGCAAACTTGAAGCAGCTGAAGATGATGAGGAGGTTACAAAAAAATGGAGATTTCCAGGCATTTGAGGGAGTTTTGAGTTGGTTTACGTACCTGCGGATAGCTGATTCGGTGAGTCAAAATGGAGAGAAGGTGGCGGCAGAGAGAGGAGGAGCAAGACTTAAGAGAAGAAAGCAGAAACCAAATTGTGTGACGGGACCCGTATGCACAAGAGGAACAAGACTTAAGAGAAGAAAGCAGAAACCAAATTGTGAGACGGGACCCGTATGCACGAATTTACATGGACGAAATGGTTGAACCTTAGGGAGTGGTAGGTGCATGAACGTAGGTTTGAAATTAAAAACTCTCAAATGCGGCAGAGAGAGGAGGAACAAGACTTAAGAGAAGAAAGCAGAAACCAAATTGTGAGACGGGACCCGTATGCACAAATTTACATGGACGAAATGGTTGAACCTTAGGGAGTGGTAGGTGCATGAACGTAGGTTTGAAATTAAAAACTCTCAAATCTCACGTTCGAGTTGATTAGTTTGGTAATTTAATCCCAATCTCAAGTTCACTTGAATCTCAATCTCATGAAATTGTTAAATCTCATCTTTTCCCTTATTGAGAATGGATTCAATGAAATAAATTTTTGTCAAAAATTTAGAAATAATATTATTATAATAAGAGTTTTTCTAAAATTAATATTTATATACTCAAACTTTAAAATAATATAATTTAAAAAAAAAATTAATACAACTTTTTAGAAAAATGATTCAGAGGATTTATTTTATTTACAACATTATTAACTTTATGTATAATATAAACTATGTTATATAATAATATCTTTAAATTAATTTTATTCTAATATAAACTCAATCTACATTTTATAATTTAAAATTAATCCTTGTAATTAAATTAATAAAATAATTTGTCTCTTTATTTTAGATTTTTTCATAAAATTAATTTTTAGTAGATAATAAAGTATTTAAATTAATTTTATTTCAATCAAATGTCAATCTCACCAAACACAATATGAGACATTTTTAATCCAATCCCAAGTTCTATCAAACATGGGATAGCGATTTGTCATTCCAATCCAATCTAATCCATTTCAATCCCGCATACTAAACGGAGCCTTAGTGCATTGGGTTATATGAACATTAGTCAGTATGGATATACCCATTCAACATATATGTACTTTAGGTTAGGGGTGGGCACTTATATGTTCGGTTCGATTTCAATTGGAATTGAACATGAACCGAATTTTTATCGATTCTCAGAATCGAAACAGAACATGAACTGGTTGAGGGAAAAACCAAACTGAACTGAACATGTTCGGTTCAGGTCGTTCTAGAATGTTTTCAGAATATTCAAACAAACCCAGATACCACTCTAAAAATCACCACTTGCAAAACCAGACACTAACTTAACAACCACCAATGGCAAAATAAAACACTTACTCAACCACTACCACCTACAAAACCCAGACATCACCACCTGTAAATCATAATTACCCATCTAAAAACCAATCTCTATAATTGAAACCTACCCAAATACACACAATGAAACTCATCCAAATTATATCTCACAAAATAGACACAGAACAAACAAGATAGAGAGAGATAGTAGAGAAAAAGTGAAGATGAATGAAGGACAGAGCACTGTCGACGCTCCATTTCTTTCCATCGGTCTTAGTTATCTTGGCCAATGTCTATTCGCATCCTTGAACAAAGAGATGAGAGGGTAGATTGTTGAGCCGATAAGAAATTGAATAAAGGAGATAAATGAAGTGGCTTTGTTGATCTTGAGAGAAAAGGAAGGTGGCTGATCTTGCAAGAAAAGATTATATAAGATGAAGTGGGTTTGTTGATTTTTGACAGTAAGGTAGGTTTGTAGATGTTGAAAAATAGAAGATGGGATGAAAAAGAGAGATAAGAGAAAAGAGAAAAGATGAGATGAACGGCTGATGAGAGAAAAAACGTACAAGGGAATCTGGGTAGGTTTTAAGGTTGAGGTTTATATATGAGAGTTGGGAAATGATGCATGTGCCCGTTTTGTTTAGTGTTTCACGGGTGGGATCGATTTTGGATACACAGAACCAATCCGACCCATGAAACATGGTGTTTTCTAGTCATGGGATTCAAATACTCTTAACTTGAACGTAAGAACTGAACCAAATACCCACAGATTGGTTCAGGTTAGGTAGTTCAAGACAGTTCTGTGTTTTCATATCCACTCTTACTTTGGGTGTTTAAGCAATTCAAAAGCCCAAAATATATATACACTTTGGTTATAAACCTATCTAAATTAGACAGTACACAAAAGCCCAAAATAGCTAATTATTTTTATGGAATAACATATATATATATATATATGAAAAATACTCATCGATTACTCATCGAATAACCAAAAACTCGCTACTCGTTACCTCGCTGGTCGGTTAACGAGTAGTGAGTTTTAAAACCTTGGTTGAGACTTTCTTTTTCTAGAAAAAATGGTGAGTTTTAAAAATAATGTCGAAAAATTTAATTAAGTATTTTTAATATCTTCAATTATTGTAAATTATAATTTGTAAACAAAGAAAATAATTCAAAAATAAAGGTCGCGAACTGTCACAAACTATTATTTTTATTTGTGAATTATAGCTTACATTAATTGAATGTGTTAAAAAAAATTTCAATAACATTCTTAAAATTCATCTATTTATTAATATTATCACACACAGTTTTTACTTCTAAAAAGGTAAGATGGAAGATATAAATACATACCTCAACATATGGAAGCACTTCAAACCAGAGAATGAGATTATTTCTTGGTGGCTAGCTAAGCAAGAGAGACTCATGTTGGATAGAAAACAACACCTTTTGGGCTCTTACACATGCTGCAAAAATCAAAATCTTTTTCTTTCTTTCTTTGTTTTGTTTTTTTGGTTTAGGATATATGCTGTCTGTCTCTCACACCTCAGTCTTTATTTATTATTAATTTATTATTCTCTTTGAATAAACTAATCACAATAATTAAAGTCTTCACTTTATTTTTTTGAAAGTAATTAAAGTCTTCATTTGTTATTAGCTTAGTGGTTGGATATCACTTTGTTTGATATAGCTTGATAAGAAAATCTTTTAGAAGTAGATCTTTTATAAATAAATATTTTACAGGTAGAACTTTTAGAAAAAAATTTTTAATTGTTTGGTTGTCAATTAAAAAAGTTTTTTTAAATTATAAACTATTTGGTTGTATTATTTTTAATGCATTTTTATGTCACATATCAATCTCAAATCTTAAATATTATAATTAGATTCTTTCTTATCAGTTTAAACTTTTAGGTCTAATGAGAATTAATATTTTATATTATAAATTTACTAAAATTGACACGAAAGAGAGAAGTAGGGCATCCCATTGTTATATTTGTAACAAATCGCCTAACTTCAAAAGGTTTAAAGTTTCACCGTCTCAGGCCAGGCCAGGAAGAGGGGCCCTTCAAGTACCCAAACAAAACAAAAATGATGATTGTTTTGTTTTCATTTAATTCTTCCATGCCACTGCTGAACAAAAGAATTTATAAATTTATATTAGACATATTAATTAATAAAGTATTACTATATAGAATCACAGTCTCACCATAATCTTGTCTTATGACGACACATCAAAGAAGTTGTCAGGTCATCAAGTTCTATATGATAAAGGGAGATCGAAGATACATGTATAATAAACCATGCCATATAAGTCAAATTTGCATCAATGGTAGACTGCTTGACTTTGTTAATGTACTGTAGTGTGAAAGGGTCATCATTTGTTGATACGATGGCCACCAAGTTGTGATTATTCCGCAAAGCATTATGCAAAGGTGTGTTACCTTAGTTTTCTATCATCCATAAAATGTTCACTTGCCCAATTCCAGTTACCATTCTATTTTGTCATAATCTATAGATAATTCAATTACTGAAACTCCACCAGCCTTGGCAGCAATATGCCTTGAAGTTTCACATAAGTTGTCTTTTGCAGGAGATAGAGTAGTGGATTGCTAGTTCTGGATTTTGGGAGTATATATTTTGCGCTAGAAGGTAGTTTGATCTAGAATAATAATACTAACCGGTGTGATTGCCATTATTTTTGTGTTTGATGATATCTATGATGTTTGTGGTATGATTAATGAATAGGAGAGGAGATAGCCCTAGGGGATCCAATACCATAATAGGATTTGGGGTCAAATTATCGTACTAATTTATATATAGAAAATATATATACATTATGAAATTAATACGGTAGATATTGAGAGGAGAATCTTTTATTCCATGCAATAAATAGCTATCGACAATGTAATTACAATAGAAAATAAATTATTTTATGGTACAATGACAGAATATTTGACATAATCTTACAACATCTATCACATCCCATATAACACAACATACTAACACAGATTAAATTAAACCTCTTTTATATAGTTGATGCAAGTTACAAGACCAATGTGGGCTGACCATGATTTGATTTGAGCAATCGGAACGGTACTAAGTCTCTCAACATTCCTAGCAATGTCAATACCAAATCTACATGAACCATACATCGAGAAGAATTCAATGTAGATTCTATTTGCCTGTCGTACTACCTTATATATGTAGACTCCAAAAGGCAAAGCAACTTATTAGCCGAGGGCGAAGGTCAACCTGGACTGCGGCAGATAGTACTACTAGTCCAAGTAGAGTCTTTAGAGGGAAAAATGTAATGAGGAAAAAGAAAAGCAACTCTTTAAAGTGGTATGTTTCAAGCAACTCTTTAAAGCGGAATGTTTCTACCTCTAAAGCTGTCGCTAAGAGGATCACCATGTAAGGAAAAACGCAACTAACTGAAATGAGCACTATAGCATGGGCAAAATTGGTATACAAAACCACGTGTAATCCAGTCATGAATGTCATTGACATCGATAGAAGGCCGAAATAAACCAAGCGAGTGGCCAGAGACATTAAGTCTCCATCTCTAAGACGTTCATGATTCTTGTAGCGAATCTGCCCAAGAGCTAAAACTGCAGCAGTCATGGCTGAAGTCATAGCAATGGTAATGCAAATAACAAACGTCTTGAAACCTGGTTTTTTAACCAGTCTTGCCGTTCCTTCATGTGGATCATTATCTTTATCTTTATAACCTCCTGGAAGGGTGAGAGCAGCAGTGAATGTGAATGTGACTATTGTTGTTGCCATCAGTAAGACAACTTGAGCCATGTCTCTCTTTTTCGCCTGCACAATTTGTTATATGATTACTAAAAATTGTCCAAAATTAAGAAATCAATTATGAAACCACAATATGATAATGGATTTGGATCCTCTACCAAGCTAAGCTTTTCCTAATCCTTTTGAAACATGTCATCAGTTGTTGACAAAGTAAAAGTGGTCATGCAAGTAGATAAGGTTATGTAAAAACTCATATTAGAAGGGATCCAAATTCAGAATAAATCAACTAGCAATGCTTGGCTACATGCTAATATTTAATGAACCTTTTTGATGTTTAATTTAGGATCCCTAGACGACCGAGCTATTGCTAGAGCAGTCTGTTGATTAGAATTGGTTGCTGTTAGACAAGCTGAGCAGCATGTGCAACATCATCAAGCTGTACATTCAGCTGTGTGCTCATCATCTCTGTCAGCCTATGACAGTGTGGACAAGAGGAGTCTACATAGTTACCTTGGTGGACTTACAACATCAAAAACAGTTACAAGAGTCCAGCTCAGCTTACCAAGGACCAATCAGATGAAAACACATATAGGATTAAATTGTAACAACCAATGTTTATGTATAAAAGCAGAGTTTCTGTTTTCAGTTGTAATTACTAGTGTATAATCATTGTTCATGAATAAAATACATCAACAGATTCTCTGAAAATTAGGTTAAATGTTTCACTAAATCTTTGCAGGATTTTACACATTTCATTTGATTTCAAGAATCAAACAGTTGCTCTTTTGTTCACCTTATCGTTTCTGGAGAGAATATCAAACACATTATTATGGGAATTCAAGGCAATAAGATGCATAGGGGTATTTCCATCTACATCAGGTGAGTTAATCAAATCTTCCATCTGAGGCAAACTTAAAATGAATCTGACAGTATCATCTTTTCCATTTAGAGCTGCCAGATGGAGGATATTACGTTGCATTTCATCTACCACCTCAATGGAATCCGAGTAGTCGATCAAAATCAATCTTAAGCTAACTGGTTGGCCATACTTGGCTGCTAAGTGACTAGGTGTCAGACCATTGCAGCCTCTATCATATGCAACTGAGGATGATGCATCTGCTTCTAATAACTCCCTAGCAATTGCCACATTACCCAAGACTGCAACATAGTGAAGTGGATTCCTTTTGTGTTCGTCTACCTCTTCGATTAGCTCCTCTTTTCTATGCACTATCTCAACCACAAAAACTGAAATGAAAATTAAAATTACAATTAGTTAAGAAACTTTTGAATCTTACAGTACGTTAATAGATTTGTAAGAATAGTAGTCAAAGGTATAACCTGATTGATAATCACACCTCTAGCAAAACTAAGATCCGATAAAAAAAAAAAAAAAAAAAAACTAGCAAGAATCGTAGTCTCACCATGGTTTTGGTTTATGACAGCATAATGGAGAACCATCAAGTTGTTGGGTACTCTATAGTCAAGGGAGGATGGATTTTCCTTCATGATAAACCATGCAATGTAAGTTGAACTTGCATCAATCGCGATAGATAGTGGAGACTGTTTCACATTATTTTCAAACAACATTGTTTGACGTTGATGATAAGTCGTGATGATTCCTAATAGCATTTTGTAGAGGTATGTTACTTTGGTTGTCTCTCATAAATATATATGATGTGACCACTTATATTTATATTATTATCATGTTCAAGCAATCAATTTAATCACAGAAGCATTGCCAACCTTGGCCGCAATATGCATTGGAGTTTCATCATTTTGGTTTTTCTCATCGAGAAACGAAGCCTCAAGTTCCGTATCTTATCTATAACATGCTTGTCTCCAAGTCTTGCAGCTAAATGTAAGGCCATGTTGGCTCATGGAGTCCTTCCTCGGAAGAGGTCAGGATTTCGTTGTGCAAGTCAAAGGATTTGATATACATTTTCACATCTAAATGCCTAAGGTAAACATGGATCCATAGTCGACTCCCGATATGTACCAAACGTTATAAATTGTGTACCTGCTTGCCATCATGACAAAAAGATTATTATATCTATGGAATTTAATTATTGAACATGCCTATTTATAATGACCTAACACTTGATTTCATATGATTTAGAAATTAATAAGATATCTTGGCATTAACTTTTATAAAAGTGCAACTATGGTCTAATGTGGCTTAATTTCAGAGGCCAGCTCATGTTTGATTAGTTGCCCACCACAAATGGTATCTAACAAACCTTTATAAAAATTTATAATAAATTCTAGATGAAATTAGACATACTATATTTTTTTCACTTTTTCTTTTGGAAGAGTAAGGTTGACAAACTATTATTTTCAAAGAAAAAATGTTAGATATATTATTGAACTTCAAGGCGTTTAATATATAGATTATGACGGGCCCCTTTTCCTTATACAACTAGACAGCTCGCCCGACAAACTCATAGTGACCTTTCGATTAGGATCTACTCCGCTTGAAATGTTCCCATGAAGCTAAGCCTTTTATTTTTACTGAAAACTTTTTTAAAACTCTTTAGAATTTCTTTCAATACGAAAATAGGTGGATTTTTTTTTTTTTAAATTAACATTTGCGAAATAAGGTTTCGAAAAAAAAATCCGATAACACAACGACTGTTTTTCAAATATTTTCACTGTGCAAAAACTTGTAAAAATCCATGCAATTCTAAAAATCACATATAATCTCAACTTCCGAGGCCCTCTTTTCACTTTTCACAAACAACTACAATAAGATTTCACTTTGAAGATAATTCAAAAATCATTGATATAAAATAAGACATCTTGCACATCTAAAACAAAAGCATCAGTGCATATGTCTTCCAAAATAATGTTTACAAAATATGCATTGAGACTTAAAAATTTTGGGTGTACATGATATTTCCAAAAACAAACAAGTGTAGTAGCGTCACGTCCTTAACCCGCTGTGCGTTCGACGGAGTCCCTTCCACTTGAATGCTCGTACCTGCACCTAGGAAAGATTTTTATCAAATAAGAAAAAGAGTAGTGAGTTTCATAACTCAGTGAGTGAATAACTTTTACAAAACTATGATACTTGCTTTTAAATTATAATTCCTCCCAAAAATAGTTTGGAAATCTACTAGTTTATTTCTTTCCGTTGAAAACTGTAAAACCAATAATATGCGAATAAATACTTTTACTTCTAACTTTCATAAAACTTAATTTTTTCTCATTTTCTAAATCTTACGTATTATAACGTATTTTTCTTTCTTTAACTAGTTTTACGAGGTAACCCAGAAAAACTTATTCTTCGTGACAGTATGGAGACATGCCACTAGAATTGGAGAACTTTCACTATGTGTAGTTGCAAATGCGGGAAACTCTAGGATCGCGATTCCCCCCAACATCAGATAGATCTACACTACGTCATACATGCAAAGGGCGACACACTAACTCATACCTCCCAAGTTAGTGACTCCCCTCATCTTGCCATACACGCATGAGATACTTCGGCCAGGTGTAACTAAGGATTAGGGTAAACCAAAGACATATATAAAATCTTTTCAATATGCTTAAAACTTATTATTTACTTAGCATGAAAGCATATTGATCAATCTCTTAAATATTTTGTTCTTTAGCTCACGGTTTAAAACTGAAATACTTCTATTTTAAGATAAAAGTCTAAAACTTTCGAAAGAACCTTAGCAAATCTCTTTTATACATGTATTTTATTCAAACGTTCTATTCTACTTTACTTCTAAAAGATATACATTTATATCATACATTTAAGAAAACTATACATGCATTACGATAAAAATAATAATATCCTAAAAACTTGCTCGATAAAGCATAATAATTCGGATACTAACATAATATCGCATTTATAAATATTTAATTGATAAAATGTATAAAAACTTTATAAAAATTCACGCTCACTATTTGCTTCCAAGTAATATAAACCACTCCTTTACGCTTCATCTACATTTTAATACGAGCGAATTTCCGTTTTAAAACTTACACATGCATTAACATATAACTTCTAAATATGCAAGGATAATGAAATATCCTTTTCCAAGTCATAACGACCCTAATTACTAGTATATACATTCCACTTTAATTTCTTAACATTCAAACATGTAAAACACTTCAATTAAGGTCCAAATTTCACATCAATGCACTAAACATATTTTTAAACCATTTTACCCTTTATTGGCCGAATTCATATCAAACTTTACACCATCAATCTTCTTTTTTGACCGAATATCTCTCCTTGCATGTATTGTAAACCACTCAAAAATAGCCTCCAAACCTTCCATGCAACAAGCTGTCTTTGTACCACTTCCTTAGCCGAGAGCTTCCTTCAATCCAAATGGTTTGCATGAGTTTGAAATACTCAAAATCAACTTAAAAATCTACAATGGCAGCAAGCTTACCTTGATTCTTCCTCCTAAATAGTTTGGAAATATTTTGAAATCATCTTGAAACTTCAAAACATGGTGGCCGCCGTCCTTAGTTCCTCTTGTTTCTTCTCGGTCTCACACTCTCTTTTTCTCTCCTTCTCAAATGGCCGAATACACCTCTTATCTCTCTTGTTTGATTTTCTTAGCCGAATGCAATCTTTTTCTTGTTTCAATTTTCTTCTTTCAATTTACACATATATATATATATATATATATATATATATACACACACACACACACACCTCACCTATGCATACACTTGTCATTCATTCATAAAGTCTTTGTGCCACTTGTCTTTGTTCCTTCATGCATGCATTACACGTGGCACACATATACACATTCACTTCACTTATCACTTTTCATGCATTCTTCCATTCCTGTTCTGTATTCGAATTTGTTTTCGGTTCATCCAAAAATCCTATTATAACTTAATTCCACATCTAGAACTTCTACTTGAATTCGATTTCACATCCGGGTATTCTAAATTATTTTATTATTTCCTAAATATTTATACAGTCCTAAAATCGAAAAAAATATTTTCGTCTGATAATCTTCAGATCACTTAAAATCTATCCGAATAAATTCGTTTTTGATCCGTTTCAATTTTCTTTAACTCTAATACTAATTTCAAAACTTCCATTTGTGATGTCCGCTTTTCAAAAATTACTATTCACACGGATATTTTTCATCTGAAAATACTATTCACCGAAAAAATATATTATTTTTTACAAAATGAAGTTTTGGATTTTACAGATTAGGGCTATATTAACTCAAAAAAAAAATTGATTTTAACATTCATCCATCGATTTATAGTTTTATATTCAATCCAAGGGTTATAATTAATTTTGATTTCGATTCACTTTTTTAATCCTTGGATTGAATGAAATGGAAAAGCTTATAGACGTTAAAATCATTTTTTAGTCAATATTTTATATTAATAGCATAACCCATTAAAGGAATGCTATTGACAATTAGTATCAATTTCAAAATTATTGGTGAGTTTATTTTTTATTTTAATTTTTTTTTGGGGGAAAGTTTATTTGTTTGTTTTACCGTAAGCTTAATATGTAAATAATACATATACCATCAAGATATAACAACTTAAAAAAAAAAATTCTTAAATTTATGATTTCAACATTTATTTATCTATTTTTATTTATCCAAAAGAGAAACAAAATTATATATACATATATATAATATGAATAATACTACACTTCTTAAAAATCTATCTAAATAATATTGTAAACTGATTTGTAATTATCATAATAATTTTATAATGATGTACTGTGATATGATGATATATAAGCTTGTCATATTATTTGGACAATAAATTTGAGTAAATTTTTAAATAATATAATATTACTCAAAAAACATTTTACATAAAATTATAAAAAAAAATTATCAAGGCTGTCTATTATTTTAGGATAAGGGAGGCTCGCGAAAAGAATGTTACAATTATATGTCAGAAGAAAAACATAAGGCTATCGTGAGACTTCTCGAATCTTTGTCCTTTTTCCCGTGCACCCAACATTATAAAGGAATATATTATTTAATTTTATCAATATTTAGCCTCCTCTCTATTTTCCAAATAAGGAGGCACCCTTTTTCTAGTTTATATATTTTTAACATTATTTTTATCTAAGGCTCTTATAAGGGAGATTAATACTTTAGTTAGTTTTGGTATAATACTTGGTTTTCGACATTTTATAAGTCGTTTATTCAATCTGATAATATCTTAGGTGTAGTTATTCCACTACAAATCATAATTTAAAAGATAAAAATGTCATGTTATCTATAATATCATTATCTGCACACAATTGGTAATATAAATAATAAATTTTTTTAAAAAATGATTGCTTTACAATAACTGTATAAAAATTAAGCTAAAAATAGTAATGAATAAGAGAAGATAAAAGCTTGGAAGTGAATGGAGTGAATGAACATAACTCTTTAATAGATGGGTATTGTTTCATGCTAGAATTAGTTGAAAATTTACATGTTCTGTTAGAAGATTGTACTATGATTAAACCCTCTTAGACCTTCAATAGATCAATCCAATTTGAAAATAGTTTCATTACTACACCAATCAACTTCCCTTTACATTGAGATTACAAGATTATTTCCAAAAAGAGAACAAAAATATAGTTGCAAAATTGAATATCAAAATATAAAATTAAGAATATATGTGTTTAACTACATATAATACATACTAAACAACCTTTTGTCTTCAATTTCAGTGCCCTTATAGAGCAAGAACAATATGGCTTCTGACAGTGGGATACATCTGCTCAAACAAAGACCGGTTGATTAAGTCCACAAGTTTCCCTGCATACATGCATGATGCAAGGACTTCATTATAGAGCTCCAGAAGATTTAAACATGTAGCAAGGAATCAACAACCTCAAACGATCACATGTGCAACAGACTCGAGAGTTATTTCGTGAGATGTTACTAATGTCGATATGAAACACAAGTGAAAGAAGCTAAGTTCATTGCTTTACCCTTGAGTTGTCTTTATCCAGTCCAGAATATCAAAACAATCTTCACGGCTGATGAAATGCCTTCACAATAAATTAGAAAAATAAATTAATACTTCCAACGAATTACACAATAGACTCTTGAAAAAGCTCATACCTATTTATAGTACGGTAAGACTTGAGTTCAGAAACTTCTTTATGTCTTGTTAAATCTTTCTCCATTTGAAGAGTTTTAGGCACAACCAAATTTCCAGTTTGATCATGGTATGCATCAATAATGAAATCAAGCACATTTTCCTGCAAAAGCCAGCTGCAGAAATTAGCAAAAGGAAAAAAATGATGCTACAAGCAATTGAATTAAGGACTTCAATTGGCCCAAGACCATGTGAACTGGCACTAAAGAACCAATTTCTAATGACCACCATATAAAGACCAATTTCACGGTACTGTTATGGAGAATGGATAGGCTCTGCCAACTTGACAATTACAGAAAGCAAATGTAAAGGTCAGGAAAAATATGATATCTACCCCTATTTGCTTAATTGCTCACCAGAATGTCAATCGTGCATAGGTTGAATGAATTAAAAACATATGTCCAATGTGGTACTCCACATTATATGAAATGGGATTGAACAAATAAAAATGTAAATGTAAATACTGAAACAGACAGGGAAGAATTATGCACATGTTTGTCTCAAAATCTACATGCAAAACAATGTAATTTCATACTAAATTGTCCACTTTAAATAAGCATGATGCAGACACACATCAGTCACTCTTACCAAATTGAAATAAATAAAATCTAAACGTGCAGTGCAGAAAGGAGAGGTGGATTGTTATTGCACCAGTTCTCAACATGAATGCAGAAATGCACATATTCATCACAAGCAATTCACTAATGACATAAACTTCCGCACGAATTCATATGTTGCCATAAATGAACAAGATTGTGCAAAAGTGGCTTATGAAGCATAGAGCTCTTGGAGAAAATAAATCTCTTTAGATGTTAAAGAAATTAAGTTGCAAGTGACATACCAGGGGTTTGCACGAATTCATATGTTGCCATAAATGAACAAGATTGTGCAAAAGTGGCTTATGAAGTATAGAGCTCTTGGAGAAAATAAATCTCTTTAGATGTTAGAGAAATTAAGTTGCACCAGGGGTTTGGAAGCGTTAAGCCAATGATAAATACTCTCATTACGGAACCACGTCATTTGCCTTTTTGCAAAATTTCTGCAAAAGAAATAAATGATTTGTGGATTTGTATTTCTCAGGTGTTACAGCATACAGTTTTGTGAAAAAGGAGTAATTTATTATTATTTTTTTTCTGCTGTTCATCTTGTTATGTACAAAGTTACATGCATAAAATGAGGTGCTAACTCAATTCCTTTACCCTTCTACACTATTTCCTTTATAACCAACAAGAATCACTAAACATGCCAAGTAGGGAAGAGAATCAAAGCAAAAGGAAATGAACTAGTTAAAAGATGAGAAATAAACAAATTATTCACAGAGTCTACTACATCAAGAAAATCCATAAAGTGAACCAGAAATATCGGAATCGAAAAATGATAGCTAGATGAACAGATTTCTCATGTCAGTCCTTCAACTCATTTATTGAAATCTCAACCCTATCCAACGCTTTACCATTTATCCCTATCCAGATATTTCTAGACAAGCACAAAAGGCACAGAAGGAAACAATGTCTAAGCTATAATAATCACAATTTTGTTAAGAAATTCTCTCTTACACACTACTCAGTCAAACAGAGTTTTGGTACAACAGAATAAGTTAAAAATAATAAGAAAAATTTTGTCCAAACTTCTGTGACATATATATATTATTAAAAAGAAAAGAGAGAGAGAGCTCTAAAGTCTTCTCAAGCTTTTGTACATATAACACAACTTACAAAAGAATTTCTCAAACTTGAACAACTTTTCTACTGCCATGGTGCAAGACAATGCCATGGTCCATACAGAAGTCTCCTGTTCTTCACATTCTTTTCTCTCTCTCTTTGTTTTTTTTTTTTTTTTTTTTTGAGAAAAATCAAATATAAATTTTCAATGGTTGTTTTTACTCTGCAATGACCATCCTTTTAAAAATTTTCTTTTGTTTAACTAACGTTTAAGCATTTGAAATTCCTCAAAGAAAACTTATAATAATTTTATAGAAGATACATGCATTTCCGTTGAAGACATTTCTTGTAATAAAGAAAAGTTTGGAAATACGTTAAGCAATATAGGCTTATCAGAAAAGACTCACCATATTACATAAATAAAATCGTGAAGGGACATGTATTACCTAGATACCTTCTGAAATTCTGACAAAAAAGCATAAAATTCTCGAGTGGAACTGATTCCCCCTTGTTGCCTACATTTCAATAGGTACTCCATAGCCTGAATTAGTATCAGATAAATAAGATGAATCTCAACTTCTTTACCAGAGTAAAAAACGTACCAAATAAAACCAAAACTAGGCAAAAATTAATTGAAGGAAATATACTAACGTGACAGAAATTCGCATTTATGCATCTTAGGAAAAAAAATTAATGATATGAGTAAGAAACAAAATTTTAAATAATTAAGAATTTTTGCTAATCCTTAATAAGTAAAATAAAGTATTCACCATCTGTATCTTCAAATGTATCAGAAGCTCAAACAGAAGTTGGTAAGATTGATGGCAACAGATGTTTCAGACTTGGCTTCAGAAACGCAATTAAGATATGCTTTGATCATTTTCTGAAAAAACAGTGCACCTATATATTTCAAAGAAAACTTCATACAAAATTTGTTTAACTATCAAATAGACATTGATCTTTGGCTAACAAGGCAATGTGAAAAAGCTATATACATACATAGGAATAACATGGAAAACAACCTTTTTCTTTCAAAATCACTACATGATAGCAAGAATAGTACAAGCATTATAAATCGGAGCTATACTTGTTTGTAACCAATTGCTCGAGTAGCAGGGTTTGAATTTGGAAGAAGACCCATATCAAGAAGCCATCTGACCTCAGACAAAATCCCATCACTTCCTACAATCAGAAACAAACATCACATTAATTATCTTAAGAATGGATTAATATATCTGTAATTGCATATATGCCCGAAAATTAATTACATAAGAAAAGAGCTGAGAAATTACAATAAAATTGTTCGTCTATCACATTTTTCCAATTGTTTTCATCAGTTACCATATTTAGCTAGGAAGGTATTTTTTTACGCAAGTAGAGTACAAAGCAGAGTCAATTAATAATGAAATAATGAATTTATGGTTCTATCGAAGGTCTGTTCCCTTGGAAGAAGTCAATCCCTTTATTCTAATATACCTTTCTACTTCCACTGATAGATACAACAGTGTAGCTACAGTTGGTAAAAAAGCAGCATTTATGTGCCTGGATAAGATAGGCTAAAACCTATGTTACTGGTACATGTGAAGAGATTATTTCAAGTGGTGAATTAGCTAAACTTGAGCAAACCTATACTCCTGTTGCACATAGAGATCAATATGAGTGCATTTCACATTGTGTCTGGATTATATCAGATTGTTATTGGTTGAAACTTTTATTTATGGACTGCAGCTAGAGAGTAGCCAAGATGACAGAAATGCATGCACCTCATACCATGACTAAAACAGGATTTGTTGCAAAAAACTACAAAATATAACCGGTATTATGATCACAATATATCTGACAGATTAAAAACAGTGGCCTGATATTGGTTTCCATGTAGTAGACAAATTTCTTGATCAACATCCACATATATCTGTTTCACAAGAAAAAAAAAAAAATCCTTATACATCTCCTAGGATTGACAAGAGGAGGCCTGGTCCTGAAGTTTGCGGGTGATATTAATTCTTACCAACATCTGATGATAATTTATAAAACCATGTGATAGACTATATTGGAAAAGTTTGTGATCGTAAAGATTTGCAAGTTAAAATCTTGAGCAATGATGATAGGACAGTCTTGAAGAGGTCAGTTTCTATAATGAGAAGTACTTATTATTAATTTATTATAGTGTTCTGAAATAATATAATTTACCTGAAAGCATATCTTCACACCGGAAATAAATTTGTCTTTAGAGATCAAGCCTATGGCTTGAAAGGAAAAAGCAAATGAACTCATAATCCAAATCCTTTGGATCTTGTTTAGACAAACCAGCAGCAGAGTTCTTGTTGTGAGAGTGGTTTGTTTCACTAGAATCAGATTGGTCCCTGAAAGAATCATATGGTATTCAGAAAGCAGATGGAGGAGAGCCGGTGGACTGTCATGCCAAAAGAAATATCAATGAGCAGCCACTGCATAGAGCCAAAAATCTTCTACAATTATTCGTTATCTAATCAGAAAAAAGCTGCTTCACAGTTCAAAATACAAGCATATTCTTTGGGCACTTAATATACTTACGTCCAAGCTGGAAGTAAACGTTGCGGAATAAAGATGCTAAATATAGAGATATGTCAGTCAAGTAATAATGTTCATGAAAAATGTCCAAATTCACATCTATGATATAGACTCTTTCACGTTGTGTTAGTACATATGCTCATAGAAATTATTATGCACATTCATGCTGTAGGCCGTGTTTTCATGTTCTTGTTTACACATAAAATGCACACAACACACACACACACACACACACGCACAGAGGTATCTAAACATCCAATATATATTGCTAAGGACATGCAAACTAACTGTTAGGATCTCGCTAACAAAGAAAATATTAGAACAATAAATGGAGAACTTATATGAAAATGTGGGGGCTTTTATTAATTAAAACTGAAAAGACAGCGATTACAAGCAACAAAACCTCAATGCTACACTGAGGGTTGAGTATCGTGCTACACGATGCCTCTCACAGAGCTCCTCTGCTAAATTCTAACACAAAGATGATGATTAAACCCTACAGCCCCACCATTTAAATACTAGTAAAACCATACAAGAATCTCATAATATCTTCCCATAATTATCTGCCCAAATTATTTCTTTCTTTTTATGCCTCAATCCCACTAATGGCCAAAACCTTCCTATTAGGGAATTTCCTTTTATAAACTTTAAGATCCTTGACACGCTTCTTTCTCCTATGATAAGTTACTTCTTTCTCCTATGATAAGTTACTATAATCGGGGGTTTAACACTAACCTTAATTATCTCAAGACAGCGCTGTAATCGGTACCAATCATTGGCAGCTAAAGACTGAGCTTTTGGATCACCTGCTTTCACCACCAACTCAACAGCTGCATCCCAGTCTCCATCTTTCTGTAGGTGTGCAAGGTCAGAATACACTTCAGCTGCAATTTCTGGGGAGGCTTTAGGAACATCAGGCTTTCCATATATAAACCTAATTTTATAGAAATAAAACAATAAAAGTAAGAACGTTCCGTTTCACTTTCTTTCCTAACTCGAAAACGAATAATAATCAAAGCATTAGACAACAATCACAGTTGTCATATTAACACTAATGTAATTCACATGCAAATTCTCTTTTAGGATAAACATTCACTTAATTTCCACAAATTGAAAAACAAAACCAAAAAAGAAAACCAATTTCAACACTGCCCCTCACTACGCAAAAACATACCATCGCAAGTACAACCCAGTCCCACCCGTAACAATTGGAACACGACCATTATTAAGTACATCTTTCGTAGCTAGCCTTGCATCCTCAAAATATTGTCCAACAGAATAGTCTGTAACAAGATAAACCGATTGATCTCTAAATACGAGAACATAAATTTTAAGACCCAACCAATACAATAGAATCAACAAATCTAATCACAAAATGCACTAAGACCCTTTTATCAAATTTATCTGCTCCCCATTTGAACATACCTTCAGATGGGTCATGGGTGCAATATATCAATCAAATGATGCGGCACTTCCTGCGATATAAACAAACCAAAAATCCAGTAATTACAACGATTACATAACTTGTCTGTCTAGTTTAATAAAAATTAAAACAAACCCATATAAGAGAAGCTTCAATGACATTACTCTCAAAAAATATATGCATGCGTCCACATTCCAAATCAACCAAAAGCAACCCACTTGCATATAAATGTAATACTACTCATACAACATATAAAAACACTATAAACAGAAGTATGTGAAAAGGAGGGACCTTTCTATCACCAGAAGAAGGCTTGGCGGAGCCAACATCAAGACCTCGATATACCTGCAATGGAAACAATATTGAAGCAAAAAATTTCCCATTTTAAAAAGATCGAAAATTGATAGAGAGAAATGGGGAGGTGCCTGGACAGAATCGGCGCTGATGATTTCGCCGTTGAGGCGC
This sequence comes from Dimocarpus longan, assembly GCA_022984855.1. Taxonomy (NCBI): domain Eukaryota; kingdom Viridiplantae; phylum Streptophyta; class Magnoliopsida; order Sapindales; family Sapindaceae; genus Dimocarpus; species Dimocarpus longan. The sequence goes on along the minus strand of CM041014.1, from coordinate 13,992,669 downwards.
TTGGCCAGCTCCAGAGCCAAGCGGGACTTGCCGGCTCCGGTGGGCCCAGATATGACAATGACCTTCTCTTTCTTGGTCGACGCGCAGAAGAGGCGGCTCCGCCATCTGAAGGACCGGAGAATGGGGACGCCACCGCATACTCCAGTCAACACCACCATTTCTCTCTCAAGTGGGTTGAGGTTTAAGGCTTTTATCCAGAAGTTTTAGATTTTCATTTTTTATTTTATATTTATTTTCATTTTTTAATTTTTGTTTATAGATACTTGTAGCGTAACATCTCCTTCTTAGTTTCAAAAAAAAAAACAAAACAAAAACAAATAAAATAAAATAAAATAAAATAAAATCCCTCTTATACGTCGTTCAAGATTCGAATACATCCAAATCTTTATTAAATACATCATAATTTTTATTTTTAATTATATGATTTTAGTACTCTCATATTTTTAAAAATATGAATTCAATATACTCATATTTTTAAATTCTACAGAAACTTAAGAAATTTAGATTGAGAGAAAATTATCTATAGAACCGTTTTAATAAAATAGTAACATTTTTTTTTCTCTTACTCGTCAACCGTCTCCTAGTCAATGGAAGAATTTTTTTTTCCCTACATTGATTTCATTTTCTCTTACCATTTTTTCCCTTTCTTTTTATACTCTCAAATTGGTGGGTAAGGTTTAAGGTTTTTTCACAAAGATTCTAGATTTGAGCGAATTCCACGAAACCTCGAGGCAAGGCTTTAAATACACAAAAATAGAGTTTGGTTTTAACGATTATAGAGTGTTAAATCTGACAGTTGGTTATGTTGTAAAACATAATATTAGACATATTAATTAATAAAGTATTGTCATATAAAATCACAGTCTCACCATAATCTTATCTTATGACGACACATCAAAGAAGTGTCAGGTCATCAAATCCCACATGATAAAGGGACGTCGAAGATACATGTATAATAAGCCACGCAATATAAGTCAAATTTCCATCAATGGTAGACTCCTCAACTTTGTTAATACATCGTAGTGTGTTAGGATCATCATTTGTCGATACGATGGGCACCAAAGTCGTGATTATTCCGCACAGCATTGTGCAAAGGCGTGTTACCTTAGTTGTCTATCATCCATAAAATGTTCACTTGCCCAATTCTAATTACCATTCTAATTTATCATAATCTGTAGATAATTTAATTATTGAAACTCCACCGGCCTTGGCAGCATTAAGCATTGGAGTTTCGTATAAGTTGCCTTTTGCAGGAGATAGAGTGATGGATTGCTATTTCTGGATATTGGAAGTATATATTTTGAGCTAGAAGGTAGCTTGATCTAGAAGAATAATACTAACCGATGTGATTGCCATTATACTTGTGTCTGATGATATCTAGGATGTTTATGGCACGGTTAATGAATAGGAGAGGAGATAGTCCTAGGGGATCTAATACCATAATAGATTTAGGGTTTGGGGTGAAATTATCATACTAATTTATTTATAGAAAATGTATATACATCATGAAATTAATACAATAGATATTGAGAGAAGAATCTTTTATCCCATACAATACAAAGCTATTGACGATGTAATTACAATAGAAAATAAATTATTTTATGGTACAATGACAGCATATTTGACATAATCTAACATCTATCACATCCCGTATAACACAACATACTAGCACAAATTAAATTAAACCTCTTTTATATAGTTAATGCAACCTCCAAGGCTGCCTTGTGTTGACCTCGATTTGATTTGGGCGGTCGGTTAGGTAAGAACGGCAACATTCGTAGCAATGCCAATACCAAATATGCAGGAACCATACATCGAGAAGAATTCAATGTAGATTCTATTTGTCTGTCGTAGCACCTTATATATGTAGACACCAAAAGGTAGGGCAACGGTTTTTTTTTTGATAGAAAACGGTCGAGCAACTTATTAGCCAAAGGGTGAAGGAAAAGCACGCCTATGGCAGATAGTACTAGTAGTCCAAGTAGAATCTCTTCAGGGACAAATATAATGATCAAAATGAAAAATAACCATTTACAGTGGTATGTTGCAAGCAAATCTTTAAAGCGGTATGTTCTATCCTCTAAAGCTGTCGCTAAGAAGATCACCATGCATGGAAAAACGCAACTAATTGAAATGACCACTAATGCAAGGGCTTTGTCAATATGCAAAACCACGTATAATCCAGTCATGAATGCCAATACCATCGATAGAATTCCGAAATAAACCAAGAGAGTGGCCAGAAACATTAAGTCCACATCTCTAAGACGTTCATGACTCTTGTAGCGAATCTGCCCAAGAGCTAGAACTGCAGCAGTTAAGGCTGAAGTCATAGCAGTGGTAATGCAAATAACGAACGTCTTGAAACCTGGTTTTTTAACCAGTTTTGCCGTTCCTTTATCTGTATAACCTCCTGGAAGGGTGAGAGCAGCAGTGAAAGTGAATGTGACTATTATTGTTGCCATCAGTAAGACAAATTGAGCCATGTCTCTCTTTTCCGCCTGCACAATTCGTTATATGATTACTAAAATTTTTCCAAAATTAAGAAATCAAGTATAAAACCACAACAGGATAACGGATTTGGATCCTCTACTAATCTAAGTTTTTCATAATCCTTTTGAAACACATAATTAGTTGTTGATAAAGTAAAAGTCATCGTGAGAGTAGATAAAGGTTATGTAAAAACTCATATTAGGAGGGGATCCAAATTCAGAATAAATCCAGCAGTGCTTGGCTACATGCTAATAATATTTAAAGAACCTTTTTGATGTCCAATTTAGGATCCTTAGACGACCGAGCGATTGCTAGAGCAGTCTGTTGATCAGAATTGGTTGCTCTTTTGTTCACCTTATCGTTTCTGAAGAGAATATCAAACACATTATTATGGGAATTCAAGGCAGCAAGGTGCATAGGGGTATTCCCATCTACATCAGGTGAGTTAATCAAATCTTCCATCTCAGGCAAACTTAAAATGAATCTGACAGTATCATCTTTTCCATTTAGAACTGCCAGATGGAGGATATTATGTTGCATTTCATCTACGACCTCAATGGAATCCAAGTATTTGATCAAAATCAATCTTAAGATATCTCGTTGGCCATACTTGGCTGCTAAGTGAAGAGGTGTCAGACCATTGCAGTCTCTATCATATGCAACTGAGGATGATGCATCTGCTTCTAATAACACCCTAGCAATTGCCACATTACCCAAGACCGCAGCATAGTGAAGTGGATTCCTTTTGTGTTCGTCTACCTCTTGGATTAGCTCCTCTTTTCTATGCACTATCTCAACCACGGAAACTGAAATGAAAATTAAAATTAGTTAAGAACCTTTTGAATCTTACAGTACGTTAATAGATTTGTAAGAATGGTGGTCAGAGGTATAACCTGATTGATAATCACACCTCTCAACAAAACTAAGATCCAAAAAATAAAAAATAAAAAATAAAAACTAGCAAGAATCGTAGTCTCACCATGATTTTCGTTTATGACAGCATAATGGAGAACCGTCAAGTTATTGGGACCTTTATAGTCAAGGAAGGATGGATTTTCCTTCATGATAAACCATACAATGTAAGTTGAACCTGTATCAACCGCGATAGATAGTGGAGACTGCTTCGCATTGTTTTCAAACAACATTGTTTCGCGACGTTTATTCATCAATAAGACTGACGATAAGTCGTGATAATTCCTAACAGCGTTATGCAAAGGTATGTTACCTTGGTTGTCTCTCATACATAAAATGTGCTCTTGACTACTTACATTTATATTATTATCACGTTCAAGCATCACTTCAATCACAAAAGCATTGCCAGCCTTGGCCACAATATGCATTGGAGTTTCATCATTTTGGTTTTTCTCATAGAGAAACGAAGCCTCAAGTCTGAGTATTTTATCGGCAACACGCTTGTCTTTGAGTCTTGCAGCTAAATGCAGGGCTGTGTTGCCTCAAGGAGTCCTTCCTCGGAAGAGGTCAGGATTTTGTCGTACGAGTCGAAGGATTTGACATACATTTTCATGTCTAAATGCCTTAAGCACACGTTGATCCATGGTCGACTCCCGGTATGTACCAAACGTTATAAATTGTGTACTTGACTGCTGTTATGACAAAAAGGTTAAAATACAGATGAAATTTAGTTATTGAACATGCCCATTTATATGGACCTAACACTTTATTTCACATGATTTAGAAATTTATGAGATATCTTGGCCACTAATTTTTATAAACGTGCACACATAGTCTAACGTGGTTTAATGGCATAGGCCTGGTAATTTCCCCACCACAAATGGTATCTAACAAAACTTTATAAAAGTTTATAACAAATTCTAGATGAAGTTAGGCAAACTATATTTTTTATCTTTTTTTTTTTTTTTTAAATGCAAAAGTAAGGTAGACAAACTATGGTTTTTTTTTTAAAAAAAAAAATTGTTTGATAAATTATTGAGCTTTAAGGTGTTTAAAATATAGGCAGTGGCAGACCCAAAAAATTTGTTTTGGGGAGACACATAGATAAATTAATAAAAATATTAAAAATTAAGAACATATAAATATATAATATTTTTATATAAAGCAATGTTTGATAACATTATATAGTTTAAATGCAATGAAACATACATAATATTTAAGCAAAACAAATAGTCTTATGCTAAAAAATCCAAATGAATTCATTAAAATAAATAAAAATGAAAAAAAATAGGTCAAGTTATAATTTTTCTCGACGAGTCTTTATATTTTAAAATATAAAATTGAATTATAACAATACATAAATAATTTTAATATAATAATTTAAAGTTTAAAATTTTAGGGTTTATTGATGAGATATGTATTAAGTTTAAATTATTAAAAAATAAATAAATTAAAAAAAAAAGTAATCTATTTAGTGGGCTAACTTGGTAAGTGATAAGATATTAAAGTGAAGATAAAAAGATGCTAAATAATGATGAAGAGAAATTTTTTTTAAAAAAAAATTACTTACTAAAATTGTAAATTGCTAATGGATTTTGTGTAACACACAAAAAATATAAGTAAATAATACTTATATTGGAGATAACTAAAATGATAAAACTGAAAAAAATAAAAATATTAATTAATTAGAAGTGGTAAAAATATTTGAAGTAGGAAAATTAAGTAAAGGAATGAAGGTAATTATAATAAAAATAGATAAAATAAATAATAAAGTTAAAGCCCCTCACAGCTTAATAATTTGAGCAGTTTTTCACTTAAAAAAAATGGAAGCAGTTTGAAAAAATATATATATAAAATTTACACATTTTAATAATTATCAAAATTATTCAGCTTGTAAGTTGTACTGCAAGTTTAATCACCTTATACGTTAACGGCAGCTGACAATTTTTTTTTCCGAAAACGTAAACAATTAAGCAAATTTATGGGATTTTTCTCAAAATTCGGGGGCGGGGGGTTATCCCCCTGCCCAGCTATAGGTCCGCCTCCTAGACTATATTAACTCAAAATATTAACTTACAAAAGTGGTTTTAATATTTATCTATGAATCAGTGTTTGCCGAGTTCTCGAAGGTTACTCGGTGATCGGCACCATGCCGGTCGGATAACCCCCAGATCGGGGGTTCAACTCGGTAGGGCGAGTTTTCAGTCGAGTTGGTCGAGTACAACTCACTCGCAGAGTATTCGCACAGAAATGAAGAGTAAGACGCACGAACTTACCACCAGAAACAACATCAACAGTAGAAGCTAAGCTGTAAAAGATCACAATATAAGCTAAAATGCTTATTTTCACGATCTTCATCGAGTCAAAAAGCAAGATCCGAGCTCAAAAACACAAACTTTTGAACTAGACAAAGAAAAGCAGCAAACTTGAAGCAGCTAAAAATGGAGATTTCAAGGCATTTGAGGGAGTTTTGAGTTGGTTTACGTACCTGCGGATAGCTGACTCGGTGAGTCAAAACGGAGAGAAGGTGGCGCGAGAGAGAGAGGAGGAACGAGACTTAAGAGATAAGAAAGCAGAAACCAAATTGTGAGATGGGGCCCTTATGCACAAATCAGAGGCGGACCCATATATCAAATGTGCCGATATAAGTGGGTGCAGAGGCGGACCCATATATCAAATGTGCCAATATAAGTGGGTGCAGAGGCGGACCTATAGCTGGGCCAGTGGGGACACGTCACCCCCGAGGCGGAAATTTCAGAGAAATCCCATGAGTTTGCTTAATTGTTTACATTTTAAAAAAAAAAATTGTCAACTGCCGTTGACAAATAAGGTGATTGCAGCACGTGGACAACAAACTTGCAGTACAATTTCTAAGCTGAACAATTTTGATAATTACTAAAATATATAAATTTTATTAATCATTATTATTATAATATTATTTTTTAAAAAAACTGCTTCCATCTTTTTTAAATGAAAAACTGCTCGTATTGTTAAACTGCTAAGGTACTTTAACTTTATTATTTATTTTTTCTATTTCGATTATAATTACCTTCATTTCTTTACTTAGTTTTCCTACTTCAAATATTTTTACCACTTTTAATTAATTAATATTTTTATTTTTTTTCAGTTTTATCATTTTAGTTATCTCCAATATAAGTATTATTTACTTAGTTTTCCTACTTCAAATATTTTTACCACTTTTAATTATTTAATATTTTTATTTTTTTTCAGTTTTATCATTTTAGTTATCTCCAATATAAGTATTATTTACCTATATCTTTTGTGTGTTACACAAAATCCATTAGCAATTTACAATTTTAATAAGTAATTTTTTTTTTTTAATTTCTCTTCATCATTATTTAGCATCTTTTTATCTTCATTTTAATATCTTATCACTTACCAAATTAGCCCACTAAATAGATTACTTTTTTTTTTTTAATTTATTTATTTTTTAATAATTTGAATTTAATACACATCTCATCAATAAACCCTAAAATTTTAAACTTTAAATTATTACATTAAAATTATTTATGTATTGTTATAATTCAATTTTATATTTCAAAATATGAAGACTTGTCGAGAAAAATTATAACTTGACCTTTTTTTTTTTCATTTTTATTTATTTTAATGAATTCATTTGGATTTTTTAGTATAAGACTATTTATTTTGCTTTAATATTATGTATGTTTCATTTCATTTAAAATATATAGTGTTATCAAACATTGCTTTACATAAAAATATTATATATTTAATATGTTCTTAATTTTTGATATTTTTATTAATTTATCTATGTGTCCCATCTAAACAAATTTTCTGAGTCCGCCATTGTCTACAAATCACTTCGCATTTTCAACCCTTACTCCACACCCACCGGCTCCGTCAATCTCTGCATTCAACTTTCATCTATTATAATAATTTTAGGGCTGGTGGTAGATTTAAAGAAGAAAAGACATTGGATTATGTTTGGGGTTTGTGGTGGAAGGCCATTCTTGAGAAATATATAGGCCAGAGTGGCTATTTGGGCATAAGAGTTTGGTGTAAGCTGGAAGGGAGCTATTTCTAAGTCGTTCAGCAGGTCGATTAAGTATTAGGGAACTGGGAACCTAAAACCTAGGCTCACGTGCTGACGGCTGATTGCTGTGAACCCTTTAGAAGGAGAAGCCGCATGATCATTATGGGCGGGAACCATGACGCGACACCCCAAAGGGAAATTGTATGTTTCGGCTACGGTCATGAGTTTCTTGAGTGTGTGGAAGAATCGTGTTAGTAAAAGGATTGGCAAGCAAAAGCTTCCTCTCCCAGAGAGAAACTCGGCGCCTCCCTGCCGCCCTGAATGGTTGCGTTGGAAGAATCTCTGTCTTGTTGAGAATAAACCTCCTCAGAGCCCTCTTCGCTTGACATGACTTGCTGATATCGGCGTCCACGACTTGACATCTACAAAAGAAGCAGCTAGTTAAGCCGTTGATGGCCAACCAGACCTAAGGAACAAAGAAAACCTAAGTCTATTGTCCCTAAACGTCAAGTCGTGCACCTAGAAACCATTAAGGGGGGCGATAAGGGCCTTATTTAATAAAGTCCCCCTCAGGATAAAGGAGAAAAAAGAAGGAAAAGGGAGAGAGAGAAACAGGTAAAACTATTTCATAGAAGTTTTAGGCCTGATCGAACCAGAGGCAATACAGAGACACTCCACCCACATCGGTCCAGATTATTAGAAAAGCAAGAACCATGTAAAAAGTGAAAAAAGATGATGACGAAAACGATGAAAGTAGAGAGGGAGAAGAAATCTTACCTTGGGCGTAGTGGAAACTGGTAGTGCTAATCAAGGATCGGCGAATGAGAGTATGAAATCGGAGAAGAAAACAAAAAGCGAGGGAGTCTCAGCTTTTTGAAAATGCCATAAGAGAAGGACATGGAGCATCGCCTTCCTTAAAATCAGTAAGGCTCCAACCGTTGGATCCAGACAGCTGTGTAATCGCCCCTAATTTGATGGTGTGGCGCGATTATCGGGATTTTATCTTCATGCAGCGTGTCAGTTGAGTGACGTGCATTAAATGCATACGACATGTGGTATGACTTGTAACCGTTGCCAAGGGAAGCTCCACGTGGCTTAGCAATAAAATGAAATTTAAAAAGGTACTGTAACTGTTCTTGCCTCATCTGTTCACTCAGGAATTGGTAGCTCTTGGTCCTGTATGAAGCACCAAGAGCTAGGGGGCTTGATGTTATGGGTAATTTAGTGATCAGATTAATGGGGCCCAGGAAGACCTACAGTGTAGGCACAAAGGCTCAACAATCCTCCTTTCTCTCGGATCGCCTTCCCAACAAAAGACCCATTCACCGGACTTGCTCTTCATTCTTCAATATGTCCCAAGTCCCCTTTATGATCATCAGCCTGATCGTGAATGAGTGATCGCCTAGCCTGTCTGCTGGTTCTAATCGCACAGGCTGTCCGTTTGGCTTGTCTGCCATATCTGAGCGCTTAAGCTGTTCGTCAATGGGTGATCGGCAGAGCTGCTTCACCCAGACTTGTGCATTCAAAATTATCCATCTCAATTGTTCGATGATTTCTGGGCATGCTCGTGTACTTACTCGTTCATAAGATAGCTAGCCTGTTATTATGATCAAGTCACGGATGTGTTAGTTCATAATCTGTCTTCCTTACTCTTAAAATGTCTGGTTCATCAGAAGCTAACCTGTTCGCCTGTCGAACTGAGTATTCTGTCTGCTGGAGAGTCCATCTCAACTATATCCCTCCCAGAATCATGAGTCAACGGAAGTAAAAAACGCCATGCAAGATACAACTCCAAGCATGCCATGCACATCACATCAGCCAGGAGCTGCGGCCAAGATTTTTGTAGCCTCTCATGACCTATACAGATCAGCGACTCGAAATCTCGCTTGGGCAGAACTCAGAAGCGACGGAGTCGACCGCATTGAATGGAATTTCAACCGCATTTAATGCACTGTCCGCCATATTAATTAAAATCCCGGCGCATTAAATGCAGTCCATCATTATGTTTTCTGTTTACTGTATGCTTTTGTCTTATTCTATTTTACTGTAGCTCATTCATTTTCTCTATAAATAGATGAGGATTTTCATTGTAAAAAAATTTTGGAGTGCTGTTGCTCTGTCAAAATAGTGAGAGAGTGAACAGTGGATGTAGATATATTTTTGGGCCGAACCACTCTAAAATCTTCTCGTTTTTCTGCTTCTCGCCTCTGATCTCCTCTCAATTGTTTCACTTTATTTTGCACAACCAACATCAACTACCTAAAACTGCAGCTTGGGCCCAAAAACAACCTCGTTAACTAGGAAGCCAAATTCGGACGTCAACAAAATTCAAGGGAAACTTTTTTTGAAGTAGTTAAAACAACTAATTTAAATTTGAAAATCGTTAAAAATTTAATAAGTGTGTCCTACTCATTATAGGTATCCTCTAAAAAAAATGAAAAGTTGATGTTTTGAATATGTAAATAGGTTTGTTTACAGCCAAAAAAAAAAAAAAAAGTGCAATTAGGTGGTTATATATTTCTAATTTTACCCTTAAAGGAAATTGGTAAATAATAATAATAACTTAAAAAAAATCACTCGTAAGATGCTTGCCAGAATGGTAAAGCACACCGATGGCCTTTTAACAAAAGACAAAGACCAAGTTCGAGTAGCGACATCCACGAACGTGTAATTTCAGTTTGGCCTCTTATATGTGGGGGTAAAATTACGATTTAGTTCTTTTAACTGAATGGTGGTTTTTTCGTTAAATATAGTTTTTTTTCTCACGTTTGTTAGCAAGTAAAGTTATAAATCATGTTTTGATTGAAATCGTTCTTTAAATTCATTTTTAAAAGATTCCGACAAAAAATATACGTGTACTTATAATAATAATAATAATAATAACTGAAAAGACTTCTTTTGACTTATTAATTAAAGAATACCATTTACATATAAACAATACATAAATCATTTTTTTGAACTACTAAAATTTAATCGGATTTAGATAAAACTTGAAGTAGTGTAGCTTTAACTCTCCCACACACGTACATTGAAATTATGAATTTAGGTGACAACGTGCTTTTCAAATCTCAAATTGTGTAATAATTTATTTAAATTTTAAATAAAATAAAATAAAATCATACGAATTACAATGAAATTGACGAAAATAAAAATCTTCCCTTTCAAATGTTGTCATGTCACAAAGACTATACATTAACGTAAAAGTTGGAGCACGACGGGGTCATGCACAGTTAGAAACTTGCAATTAGTGGACCGATGTGCAGTTAGAAAGGAAGATTCATTTTTAAGACGGTGGCTGGAAAGAAAATTCAAGAAAGCTACGCATTGCAGCTGTCGTTAATCACGCAACCACACAACACTGGTCCCTACGCTACCTGCCGCGACTGGGGGGCCATGAAACATTCAATGATGCTTGCATCTTCAAACCCTGCGCGATGGGGCACGTAAAATTTTCAACCTTTAACAAGTTAAAAAAAAAAAAAAAATTGGACCTTTAACTTTTTTTTTAAAAAAAGGGGGCATGTAAATTTCAACCTTTGACTTTTTTGTTTTTCTTTTTATATATTCCACACATGTTACAGACAGAAGCGAACCTATAGTTGGACCAGGGGGGACAGGTGTCCTCCTGAAATTTGAGAAAAATCCCATAAGTTTGCTTAATTGTTTACATTTTCGAAAGAAAAAAAATTGTCAGCTGCCGTTGACATATAAGGTGATTGCAGCACGTGGACAGCAAACTTGTAGTACAACTTACAAGCTGAACAATTTTGACAATTACTAAAATGTGTAAATTTTATTAATTATTATTATTATTATATTATTTTTTTTAAAAATTGCTTCCATTTTTTTTTTAAAGTAAAAAATTGCTCATATTGTTAAGCTACTGAGGTGCTTTAACTTTATTATTTATTTTTTCTATTTCTATTATACTTGCCTTCATTTCTTTACTTGGTTTTCCTATTTCAAATATTTTTATCACTTCTAATTAATTAATATTTTTATTTTTTTTTTTCAGTTTTATCATTTTAGTTATCTCCAATATAAGTATTATTTACTTATATTTTTTGTGTGTTACACAAAATCCATTAGTAATTTACAATTTTAGTAAGTAATTTTTTTTTTTTAATTTCTCTTCATCATTATTTAGCATCCTTTTATCTTCACTTTAATATTATCACTTATCAAGTTAGCCCACTAAATTGATTACTTTTTTTTTTTAATTAATTTATTTTTTAATAATTTGAACTTAATACACATCTCATCAATAAACCCTAAAATTTTAAACTTTAAATTATTACATTAAAATTATTTATGTATTGTTATAATTCAATTTTATATTTCAAGATATGAAGGTTCGTCGAGAAAAATTATAACTTGACCTATTTTTTTTCATTTTTATTTATTTTAATGAATTCATTTGGATTTTTTAGCATAAGACTATTTATTTTGCTTAAATATTATGTATGTTTCATTTTATTTAAACTATATAGTGTTATCAAACATTGCTTTATATAAAAATATTATATATTTAATATGTTCTTAATTTTCGATATTTTTATTAATTTATCTATGTGCCCCCCCTAAACAAATTTTCTAGGTCCGTCACTGGACAAAATGATTGAACCTTAGGGAGTGTTAGGTGCAGGAACATAGGTTTGAAATTAAAAATATCTCAAACTCTTAAATCTCATATTTGAGTTGACTAGTTTGATAATTTAATACCAATCCCAAGTTCACTTGAATTTCAATCTCATGAGATTGTTAAATCTCACCCTTTCCCTTATCATTCAATGAGAATGGATTCAATGAAATGAATTTTTGTCAAAAATTTAGAAATAATATTATTATAATAAGAGTTTTTCTAAAATTAATATTTATGTACTCAAACTTTAAAATAATATAATTCTAAAAAAAATCAATATAACTTTTCAGAAAAGTGATTCAGAGGATTAATTTTATTTATAACATTATTAACTTTATGTATAATATAAACTATGTTATATAATAATATCTTTAAATTAATTTTATTCTAATCTAAACTCAATCTACATTTTAATATTTAAAATTAATCCTTGTAATTAAATTAATAAAATAATTTGTCTATTTATTTTAGATTTTTTCATAAAATTAATTTTTAGTATATAATAAAGTATTTAAATTAATTTTATTTCAATCTAATATCGATCTCTCCAAACACAATATGAAACATTTTTAATCCAATCCCAAGTTCTACCAAACATGGGATAGTGATTTGTCATTCCAATCAAATTTAATCTATTTCAATTCTGCATGCCAAATGGAGCCTTAGTGTACTGGGTTATATGAACATTAGCCAGTATGGATCTACCCATTCAACATATATGTACTTTGGGTTAGGGGTGGGCACTTACATGTTCGGTTTGGTTCCAACCGGAAATGAACATGAACCGAATTTTTATCGATTCTCAGAATTGAAACAGAACATGAACCGGTTGAGGGAAAAACCAAACTGAATCGAACATGGTCAATTCAGGTTGTTCTGAAATGTTTTTAGAATATTCAAACAAACCCAAATACCACTCTAAAAACCACCACTTGCAAAACCAGACACCGACTTAACAACCACCAATGGCAAAATAAAACACCTACTCAACCACTACCACCTACAAAACCCAGACATCACCACTTGTAAATCATAATCACCCATCTAAAAACCAATCTCTATGATTGAAACCTACCCAAATACACACAATGAAACTCATCCAAATTATATCTCACAAAACAGACACAGAACAAACAAGATAGAGAGAGAAAGTAGAGAAAAAGTGAAGATGAATGAAGGACAGAGCACTATCGGCGCTCCATTTCTTTCCATCGGTCTCGATTATCTTGGCCAACGTTTACTCCCATCCTTGAACAAAGAGATGAGAGGGTAGATTGTTGATCTGATAAGAAATTGAATGAAGGAGATAGATGAAGTGGGTTTGTTGATCTTGAGAGAAAAGAGAGGTGGCTAATCTTGCAAGAAAAGATTATATAAGATGAAGTGGGTTTGTTGATTTTTTACAGTTCGGTAGGTTTGTAGATGTTGAAAAATAGAAGATGAGATGAAAAAGAGAGATAAGAGAAAAGAGAAAAGATGAGATGAACGGCTGATGAGAGAAAAAGCGTACAAAGGAATCTAGGTAGGTTTTAAGGTTGAGGTTTATATATGAGAGTTGGGAAATGATGCATGTGCTCGTTATGTTTAGTGTTTCATGGGTGGGATTGGTTTTCGATACACAGAACCAATCCGACCCATGAAACATGGTGTTTCTAGTCATGGGATTCAAATACTTTTAACTTGAACGTGAGAACTGAACTGAATACCTGCAGATTGGTTTAGGTCAGGTAGTTCTAGTCGGTTCTGTGTTTTCATATCCACTCTTACTTTGGGTGTTAAAGCAATTCAAAATCCCAAAATATATATACACTTTGGTTATAAACCTATCTAAATGAGACAGTACACAAAAGCCCAAAATAGCTAATTATTTTTATGGAATAAGATATATATATATATAAATTACTCATCGATTACTCACCGAATAACCAAAAACTCGCTACTCGTTACCTCGTTGGCCAGTTAATGAGTAGTGAGTTTAAAAACCTTGGTTGAGACTTTCTTTTTCTAGAAAAAAAATGGTGAGTTTTAAAAATAATGTCGAAAAATTTAATTAAGTATTTTTAATATCTTCAATTATTGTAAATTATAATTTGTAAACAAAGAAAATAATTCAAAAATAAATGTCGCGAATGGTCACAAACTATTATTTTTATTTGTGAATTATAGCTTACATTAATTGAATGTGTTAAAAAAAATTTCAATAACATTCTTAAAATTCATCTATTTATTAATATTATCACACACAGTTTTTACTTCTAAAAAAGTAAGATGGAAGATATAAATACATACCTCAACATATGGAAGCACTTCAAACCAGAGAATGAGACTATTTCTTGATGGCTAGCCAAGCAAGAGAGACTCATGTTGGATAGAAAACAACACCTTTTGGGCTCTTACACATGCTACAAAAATCAAAATCTTTTTCTTTCTTTCTTTGTTTTGTTTTTTTGGTTTAGGATATATGCTGTCTGTCTCTTGCACCTCAGTCTTTTATTGTTATTATTATTATCGGCGATCTTTTTATTTATTATTAATTTATTATCCTCTTTGAATAAACTAATCACAATAATTAAAGTCTTCACTTTATTTTTTTGAAAGTAATTAAAGTCTTCATTTGTTATTAGCTTAGTGGTTGGATATCACTTTGTTTGATATAGCTCGATAAGAAAATCTTTTAGAAGTAGATCTTTTATAAATAAATATTTTATAGATAGAACTTTTAGAAAAAAATTATTAATTGTTTGGGTGTCAATTAAAAAAGTTCTTTTAAATTATAAACTATTTGGTTGTATTATTTTTAATGTATTTTTATGTCATATATCAACCTCAAGTCTTAAATATTATAATTAGATTCTTTCCTATTAGTTTAAATTTTTAGGTCTAATGAGAATTAATATTTTATATTATAAATTTACTAAAATTGACATGAAAGAGAGAAGTAGGGCATCCCATTGTTATATTTGTAACAAATCACCTAACTTCAAAAGGTTTAAAGTTTCACTGTCTTAGGCCAGGCCAGGAAGAGGGGCCCTTCAAGTACCCAAACAAAACAAAAATGATGATTGTTTTGTTTTCATTTAATTCTTCCATGCCACTGCTGAACAAAAGAATTTATAAATTTATATTAGACATATTAATTAATAAAGTATTACTATATAGAATCACAGTCTCACCATAATCTTGTCTTATGACGACACATCAAAGAAGTTGTCAGGTCATCAAGTTCTATATGATAAAGGGAGATCGAAGATACATGTATAATAAACCACGCCATATAAGTCAAATTTGCATCAATGGTAGACTGCTTAACTTTGTTAATGTACTGTAGTGTGAAAGTGTCATCATTTGTTGATACGATGGCCACCAAGTTGTGATTATTCCGTAAAGCATTATGCAAAGGTGTGTTACCTTAGTTTTCTATCATCCATAAAATGTTCACTTGCCCAATTCTAGTTACCATTATATTTTATCATAATCTATAGATAATTCAATCACTGAAACTCCACTAGCCTTGGCAGCAATATGCCTTGGAGTTTCGCATAAGTTGCCTTTTGCAGGAGACAGAGTAGTGGATTGCTAGTTCTGGATCTTGGGAGTATATATTTTGTGCTAGAAGGTAGTTTGATCTAGAATAATAATACTAACCGGTGTGATTGCCATTATTTTTGTGTTTGATGATATCTATGATGTTTGTGGTAGGATTAATGAATAGGAGAGGAGATAGCCCTAGGGGATCCACTACCATAATAGATTTAGGATTTGGGGTGAAATTATCATACTAATTTATTTATAGAAAATATATACATTATGAAATTAATACAGTAGATATTGAGAGGAGAATCTTTTATTCCATGCAATAAATAGCTATCGACAATGTAATTACAATAGAAAATAAATTATTTTATGGTACAATGACAGAATATTTGACATAATCTAACAACATCTATCACATCCCATCTAACACAACATACTAACACAGATTAAATTAAACCTCTTTTGTATAGTTGATGCAAGTTACAAGGCCGATGTGTGCTGACCATGATTTGATTTGAGCAATCGGAACGGTACTAAGTCTCTCAACATTCCTAGCAATGTCAATACCAAATCTACATGAACCATACATCGAGAAGAATTCAAGGTAGATTCTATTTGCCTGTCGTACCACCTTATATATGTAGACTCCAAAAGGCAGAGCAACTTATTAGCCGAGGGCGAAGGTCAACCTGGTCTGCGGCAGATAGTACTACTAGTCCAAGTAGAGTTTTTAGAGGGAAAAATGTAATGAGGAAAAAGAAAAGCAACTCTTTAAAGTGGTATGTTTCAAGCAACTCTTTAAAGCGGAATGTTTCTACCTCTAAAACTGTCGCTAAGAGGATCACCATGTAAGGAAAAACGCAACTAGCTGAAATGACCACTATAGCAAGGGCAAAATTGGTATACAAAACCACGTGTAATCCAGTCATGAATGCCAATGACATTGATAGAAGGCCGAAATAAACCAAGCGAGTGGCCAGAGACATTAAGTCTACATCTCTAAAACGTTCATGATTCTTGTAGCGAATCTGCCCAGGAGCTAGAACTGCAGCAGTCATGGTTGAAGTCATAGCAATGGTAATGCTAATAACAAACTTCTTAAAACCTGGTTTTCCAACCGGTTTTGCCATTCCTTCATCTGGACCTTTATCTTTATAACCTCCTGGAAGGGTGAGAGCAGCAGTGAATGTGGATGTGACTATTGTTGTTGCCATCAGTAAGACAACTTGAGCCATGTCTCTCTTCTCCGCCTGCACAGTTTGTTATATGATTACTAAAAATTGTCCAAAATTAAGAAATCAATCATGAAACCACAATATGATAATGGATTTGGATCCTCTACTAAGCTAAGTTTTTCCTAATCCTTTTGAAACATGTCATTAGTTGTTGACAAAGTAAAAGTGGTCATGAAAGTAGATAAGGTTATGTAAAAACTCATATTAGAAGGGATCCAAATTCAGAATAAATCAACTAGCAATGCTTGGCTATATGCTAATATTTAATGAACCTTTTTGATGTTCAATTTAGGATCCCTAGACGACCGAGCTATTGCTAGAGCAGTCTGTTGATTAGAATTGGTTGCTGTTAGACAAGCTGAGCTGCATGTGCAACATCATCAAGCTGTACATTCAGCTGTGTGCTCATCATCATCTCTGTCAGCCCATGACAGCATGTGCAACATCAAACATGAGTTGGCCATACTTGGCTGCTAAGTGACGAGGTGTCAGACCATTGCAGTCTCTATCATATGCAACTGAGGATGATGCATCTGCTTCTAATAACTCCCTAGCAATTGCCACATTACCCAAGACCGCAACATAGTGAAGTGGATTCCTTTTGTGTTCATCTACCTCTTCGATTAGCTGCTCTTTTCTATGCACTATCTCAACCACAGAAACTGAAATGAAAATTAAAATTACAATTAGTTAAGAAACTTTTGAATCTTACAGTACGTTAATAGATTTGTAAGAATAGTAGTCAAAGGTATAACCTGATTGATAATCACACCTCTAACAAAACTAAGATCCGAAAAAAAAAAAAAAAAAAAACTAGCAAGAATCGTAGTCTCACCATGGTTTTGGTTTTATGACAACATAATGGAGAACCATCAAGTTGTTGGGTACTCTATAGTTAAGGGAGGATGGATTTTCCTTCATGATAAACCATGCAATGTAAGTTGAACTTGCATCAATCGCAATAGATAGTGGAGATTGTTTCTTCAAACAACATTGTTTGATGCTAATGATAAGTCGTGATGATTCCTAATAGCATTTTGTAGAGGTATGTTACTTTGGTTGTCTCTCATAAATATATATGATGTGACCACTTACATTTATATTATTATCATGTTCAAGCAATCAATTTAATCACAGAAGCATTGCCAGCCTTGGTCGTAATATGCATTGGAGTTTCATCATTTTGGTTTTTCTCATAGAGAAACGAAGCCTCAAGTTTGGTATCTTATCTATAACATGCTTGTCTCCAAGTCTTGTAGCTAAATGTAGGGCCATGTTGCCTCATGGAGTCCTTCCTTGGAAGAGGTCAGGATTTCGTTGTGCAAGTCAAAGGATTTGATATACATTTTCACATCTAAATGCCCAGGATAAACGTGGATCCATAGTCGACTCCCGATATGTACCAAACATTATAAATTGTGTACCTGCTTGCCATCATGACAAAATGATTATTATATATATGGAATTTAATTATTGAACATGCCTATTTATAATCATATGATTTAGAAATTAATAGGATATCTTGGCCATTAACTTTTATAAAAGTGCAACTATGGTCTAATGTGGCTTAATTGTAGAGGCCAACTCATGTTTGATTAGTTGCCCACCACAAATGGTATCTAACAAACCTTTATAAAAATTTATAATAAATTCTAGATGAAATTAGACATACTATATTTTTTTTCACTTTTTCTTTTGGAAGAGTAAGGTCGGCAAACTATTGTTTTCAAAGAAAAAATGTTAGATATATTATTGAAGTTCAAGGTGTTTAAAATATAGATTATGACGGGCCACTCTTCTTTATACAACTAGACAGCCCGCTCGACAAACTCACAGTGACCTTCCGGTTAAAATTTACTCCGGTTGAAACGTTCCCATGAAACTAAGCCTTTTATTTTACTGAAAACTTTTTCAAAACTCTTTAAATTTCTTTCAATCAATACGAAAATAGGTGGATTTTTTTTTTCTTTTTAAATTAACATTTGCGAAATAGGATTTCGAAAAAAAATCTGACAACACAACGATTGTTTTTCAAATATTTCCACCACGCAAAAACTTGTAAAAATCTATGCAATTCTAAAAATCACATATAATCTCAACTTTTGAGGCCCTCTTTTCACTTTTCACAAACAACTACAATAAGATTTCACTTTGAAGATAATTCAAAAATCATTGATATAAAATAAGACATCTTGCACATCTAAAACAAAAGCACCGGTGTATATGTCTTCCAAAATAATGTTTACAAAATATGCATTGAGACTTAAAAATTTTGGGTGTACATGATATTTCCAAAAACAAACAACTGTAGTAGCATCACGTCCTTAACCCGCTGTGCTTTCGACGGAGTCCCTTCCACTTGAATGCTCGTACTTGCACCTATGAAAGATTTTTATCAAATAAGAAAAAGAGTAGTGAGTTTCATAACTCAGTGAGTGAATAACTTTTACAAAACTATGATACTTGTTTTTAAATTATAATTCCTCCCAAAAATAGTTTGGAAATCTACTAATTTATTTCTTTCCGTTGAAAACTGTAAAACCAGTAATATGCGAATAAATACTTTTACTTCTAACTTTCATAATACTTAATTTTTTCTCTTTTTCTAAATCTTACGTATTATAACGTATTTTTCTTTCTTTAACTAGCTTTACGAGGTAACCTAGGAAAACTTATTCTTTGTGACAATATGGAGACATGCCACTAGAATTGGAGAACTTTCACTATGTGTAGTTGCAAATGCGGGAAACTCTAGGATCGCGATTCCCCCCAACATCAGACAGATCTATACTACGTCATACGTGCAGAGGGCGACACACTAACTCATACCCCCCAAGTTAGTGACTCCCCTCATCTTGCCATACACGCATGAGATACTTCGACCGGGTGTAATTAAGGATTAGGGTAAACCAAAGACATATATAAAATCTTTTCAATATGCTTAAAACTTATTATTTACTTAGCATGAAAGCATATTGATCAATCTCTTAAATATTTTGTTCTTTAACTCACGGTTTAAAACTGAAATACTTCTATTTTAAGATAAAAGTCTAAAACTTTCGAAATAACCTTAGCAAATCTCTTTTATACATGTATTTTATTCAAACGTTCTATTCTACTTTACTTATAAAAGATATATATTTATATCATACATTTAAGAAAACTATACATGCATTACGATAAAAATAATAATATCCTAAAAACTTGCTCGATAAAGCATAATAATTCGGATACTAACATAATATCGCATTTATAAATATTTAATTGATAAAATGTATAAAAACTTTATAAAAATTCACACTCACTATTTGCTTCCAAGTAATATAAACCACTCCTTTACGCCTTTCTTTTGCTCGCTGCTTCATCTACATTTTAATACGAGCGAATTTCCGTTTTAAAACTTACGCATGCATTAACATATAACTTCTAAATACGCAAGGATAATGAAATATCCTTTTCCAAGTCATAACGACCCTAATTACTCGTATATGCATTCCACTTTAATTTCTTAACATTCAAACATGCAAAACACTTCAATTAAGGTCCAAATTTCACATCAATGCACTAAACATATTTTTAAACCATTTTAACCTTTATTGGCCGAATTCATATCAAACTTTACACCATCAATCTTCTTTGTTGACCGAATATCTCTCCTTGCATGTATTCTAAATCACTCAAAAATAGCCTCCAAACCTTTCATGCAACAAGTTGTCTTTGTACCACTTCCTTAGCCGAGAGCTTCCTTCAATCCAAATGGTTTGCATGAGTTTGAAATACTCAAAATCAACTTAAAAATCTACAATGGCAGCAAGCTTACCTTGATTCTTCCTCCTAAATAGTTTGGAAATATTTTGAAATCACCTTGAAACTTCAAAACATGGTGGCCACCGTCCTTAGTTCCTCTTGTTTCTTCTCAGTCTCACACTCTCTTTTTCTCTCCTTCTCAAATGGCCGAATACACCTCTTATCTCTCTTGTTTGATTTTCTTAGTCGAATGCAATTTTTTTCTTGTTTCAATTTTCTTCTTTCAATTTATATATATATATATACACACACCTCACCTATGCATACACTTGTCATTCATTCATAAAGTCTTTGTGCCACTTGTCTTTGTTCCTTCATGCATGCATTACACGTGGCACACATATACACATTCACTTCACGTATCACTTTTCATGCATTCTTCCATTCCTGTTCTGTATTCGAATTTGTTTTTGATTCATCCAAAAATCCTATTATAACTTAATTCCACATCCAGAACTTCTACTTGAATTCGATTTCACATCCGGGTATTTTAAATTATTTTATTATTTCCTAAATATTTATACAGTCCTAAAATC
The DNA here is from genome assembly GCA_022984855.1 of Dimocarpus longan. NCBI lineage: Eukaryota > Viridiplantae > Streptophyta > Magnoliopsida > Sapindales > Sapindaceae > Dimocarpus > Dimocarpus longan. The sequence continues at coordinate 13,971,501 of CM041014.1, read as the reverse complement.
GAAAAAAATATTTTCGTCTGATAATCTTCGGATCACTTAAAATCTATCCGAATAAATTCATTTTTGATCCGTTTCAATTTTCTTTAACTCTAATACTAATTTCGAAACTTCCATTTGCGATGTCCGCTTTTCAAAAATTACTATTTACACGGATATTTTTCATCTAAAAATATTATTCACCGAAAAAATATATTATTTTTTACAAAACGAAGTTTTGGATTTTACAGGTTAGGGCTATGTTAACTCAACAAAAAATTGATTTTAACATTCATCCATCGATTTATAGTTTTATATTCAATCCAAGGGTTATAATTAATTTTGATTTCGATTCACTTTTTTAATTCTTGGATTGAATGAAAATGGAAAAGCTTATAGATGTTAAAATCATTTTTTAGTCAATATTTTATATTAATAGCATAACCCATTAAAGGAATGCTATTGACAATTAGTATCAAGTCATGAAAAAATTTCTTACCAATTTCAAAATTATTGGTGAGTTTATTTTTTATTTTAATTTTTTTTTGGGGGAAAGTTTATTTGTTTGTTTTACCGTAAGCTTAATATGTAAATAATATATATACGATCAAGATATAACAACTTAAAAAAAAAAAAAAAATCTTAAATTTATGATTTCAACATTTATTTATCTATTTTTACTTATCCAAAAGACAAACAAAATTATATATACATATATATAATATGAATAATACTACACTTCTTAAAAATCTGTCTAAATAATATTGTAAACTGATTTGTAATTATCATAATAATTTTATAATGATGTACTATGATATGATGATATATAAGCTTGTCATATTATTTGGATAATAAATTTGAGTAAATTTTTAAATAATATAGTATTACTCAAAAAATATTTTACATAAAATTATAAAAAAAAAATTATCAAGGTTGTCTATTATTTTAGGATAAGGGGGGCTCGCGAAAAGAATGTTACAATTATATATCAAAAGAAAAACATAAGGCTATCATGAGACTTCTCGAATCTTTGTCCTTTTTCCCGTGCACCCAACATTATAAAGGAATATATTATTTAATTTTATCAATATTTTTAGATTACTTCCTGTGTGTTTTAAGGGGGCCAAAGCCTCCTCTCTATTTTCCAAATAAGGAGGCACCCTTTTTCTAGTTTATATATTTTTAACATTACTTTTTATCTAAGGCTCTTATTATGGAGATTAATACTTTAGTTACTTTTAGTATAATATTTGGTTTCCGGCATTATATAAGTTTAGGATTCGTTCATTCAATCTGATAATATCTTAGATGCAGCTATTTTACTACATGTCATAGTTTAAAAGATAAAAATGTCATATTGTCTATAATATCTTTATCTGCACACAATTGGTAATATAAATAAATAAATTAAAAAAAAAAATGATTGCTTTACAATAACGGTATAAAAATTAAGCTGAAAATAGTAATAAATAAGAGAGAAGATTTAAACATGTAGCGAGGAATCAACAACCTCAAACGATCACATTTGAAACAGACTCGAGAGTTATTTTGTGAGAAGTTACTAACGTCGATATGAAACACAAGTGAAAGAAGCTAAGTTCATTGCTTTACCCTTGAGTTTGTCTTTATCCAGTCCAGAATATCAAAACAATCTTCACGGCTAATGAAATGCCTTTGCAATAAATTAGAAAAATAAATTAATACTTCCAACGAATTACACAATAAACTCTTGAAAAAGCTCATACCTATTTATAGTACGGTAAGACTTGAGTTCAGAAACTTCTTTACGTCTTGTTAAATCTTTCTCCATTTGAAGAGTTTTAGGCACAACCAAATTTCCAGTTTGATCATGGTATGCATCAATAATGAAATCAAGCACATTTTCCTGCAAAAGCCAGCTGCAGGAATTAGCAAAAGGAAAAAAATGATGCTACAAGCAATTGAATTAAGGACTTCAATTGGCCCAAGACCATGTGAACTGGCACTAAAGAACCAATTTGTGATGACCATCATATAAAGACCAATTTCCTGGTACTGTTATGGAGAACGGATTGGCTCTGCCAACTTGACAGTCACAGAAAGCAAATGTAAAGATCAGGAAAAATATGATATCTACCCCTATTTGATTAATTGCTCACCAGAATGTCAATCGTGCATAGGTTGAATGAATTAAAAACATATGTCCAATGTGGTACTCCACATTATTCATGAATGCAGAAAGGAGAGGTGGATTGTTATTGCACCAGTTCTCAACATGAATGCAGAAATGCACATATTCATCGCAAGAAATTCACTAATGACATAAACTTCTGTACAAATTCATACGTTGCCATAAATGAACAAGATTGTGCACAAGTGACCTATGAAGCATAGAGCTCCTGGAGAAAATAAATCTCTTTAGATGTTAAAGAAATTAAGATGCAAGTGACATACCAAGGGTTCGGAAGCATTAAGCCAATGATAAATACTCTCATTACGGAACCAAGTCATTTGTCTTTTTGCAAAATTCCTGCAAAAGAAATAAATGATTTGTGGATTTGTATTTCTCGGGTGTTAAAGCATACAGTTATGTGAAAAAGGAGTAATTTATTATTATTTTTTTTTCTGTTCATCTTGCCATGTACAAAGTTTCATGCATAAAATGAGGTGCTAACTCAATTCCCTTACCCTTCTACACTATTTCCTTTATACCCAACAAGAATCACTAAACATGCCAAGTAGGGAAGAGAATCAAAGCAAAAGGAAATGAACTAGTTAAAAGATGAGAAATAAACTAATTATTTGCAGAGTCTACTACATCAAGAAAATCCAAAAAGAGAACCAGAAATATCAGAATAAAAAAATGATAGCTAGAAGAACAGATTTTTCATGTCAGTCCTTCAACTCATTTATTGAAACCTCAACCCTATCCAACACTTTACCATTTATCCCCATCCAGATATTTCTAGACAAGCACAAAACGCACAAAAGGAAACAATGTCTAAGCTACAATAATCACAATTTTGATTAGAAATTCTCTCTGACACACAAATCACTCAAACAGAGTATTGGTATGACACAATAAATTAAAAATAATAAGAAAAATTTTATCCAAACTTCTATGATATATATATTATTAAAAAGAAAAGAGAGAGAGAGAGAGGTCTAAAGTCTTCTCAAGCTTTTGTACATATAACACAACTTACTAAAGAATTTCTTAAACTTGAACAACTTTTCTGCTGCCATAGTGCAGGACAATGCCATGGTCCATACAAAAGTCTCCTATTCTTCACATTATTTTCTTTTATTTTTAATTATTATTATATATATAGAGAAAAATCAAATATAAATTTTCAATGGTTGTTTTTACTCTTTAATGACCATCCTTTTAAAAATTTTCTTTTGTTTTTAACTCATGTTTAAGCGTTTGAAATTCCTCAAAGAAAACTTATAATAATTTATAGAAGATACATGCATTTCCGTTGAAGACGTTTCTTGTAATAAAGAAAAGTTTGGAAACACTTTAAACAATATAGGCTTATCAGAAAAGACTTGCCATATTACATAAATAAAATCATGAAGGGACATGTATTACCTAGATACCTTCTGAAATTCTGACAAAAAAGCATAAAATTCTCGAGTGCAACTGATTCCCCCTTGTTGCCTACATTTCAATAGGTACTCCATAGCCTGAATTAGTATCAGATAAACAAGATGAATCTCAACTCCTTTACCGGAGTAAAAAACGTACCAAATAAAACCAAAACCAGGCAAAAATTAATTGAAGGAAAATATACTAACATGGCAGAAATTTGCATTTATGCGTCTTAGGGAAAAAAATGAAAGATATGAGTAAGAAACAAAAATTTAAATACTTAAGAGTTTTTGCTAATCCTTAATAAGTAAAATAAAGTAATCACCATCTGTATCTTCAAATGTATCAGAAGCTCAAACAGAAGTTGGTAAGATTGATGGCTACGGATGTTTTGGACTTGGCTTCAGAAACACAATTAAGATATGCTTTGATCATTGTCTGAAAAAACATCGCACCTATATATTTCAAAGAAAACTTTGTACAAAATTTGTTTAACTATCAAATAGACATTGATCCTTGGCTAACAAGGAAATGTGAAAAAGCTATATACATACATAGGAATAACATGGAAAACAACCTTTTTCTTTCAAAATCACTACATAATGGCAAGAATAGTACAAGCATTATAAATCGGAGCTATACTTGTCTGTAACCAATTGCTCGAGTAGCAGGGTTTGAATTTGGAAGAAGACCCATATCAAGAAGCCATCTGGCCTCAGACAAAATCCCTTCACTTCCTACAATCAGAAACAAACATCACATTAATTATCTTAAGAATGGATTAATATATCTGTAATAGCATCTATGCCCGAAAATTAATTACATAACAAAAGAGGTGAGAAATTACAATAAAATTGTTCGTCTATCACATTTCTCCAATTGTTTTCATCAGTTACCATATTTAGTTAGGAAGGTATTTTTTTACGCAAGTAGAGTACAAAGCAGAGTCAATTAATAATGAAATAATGAATTTATGGTTCTATTGAAGGTCTGTTCCCTTGGAAGAAGTCAATCCCTTTATTCTAATATACCTTTCTACTTCCACTGATAGATACAACAGTGTAGCTACAGTTGGTAAAAAAGCAGCATTCATGTGCCTGGATAAGATAGGCTAAAACCTATGTTACTGATACACGTGAAGAGATTATTTCAAGTGGTGAATTAGCTAAACTTGAGCAAACCTATACTCCTGTTGCACATAGAGATCAATATGAGTGCATTTCACATTGTGTCTGGATTATATCAGATTGTTATTGGTTGAAACTTTTATTTATGGACTACAGCTAGAGAGTAGCCAAGACGACAGAAATGCATGCACCTCATACCATGACTAAAACAGGATTTGTTGCAAAAAACTACAAAATATAATCGGTATTATGATCACAATATATCTGATAGATTAAAAACAGTGGTCTGATATTGGTTTCCATGGAGTAGACAAATTTCTTGATCAACATCCACATATATCTGTTTCACAAGAAGGGAAAAAAAAAAATCCTTATACATCTCCTAGGATTGACAAGAGGATGCCTGGTCCTGAAGTTTGCGGGTGATATTAATTCTTACCAACATCTGATGATAATTTATAAAACCATGTGATAGACTATATTGGAAAAGTTTGTGATCGTAAAGATTTGCAAGTTAAAATCTTGAGCAATGATGATGGGACAGTTTTGAAGAGGTCAGTTTATATAATGAGAAGTACTTATTATTACAGTGTTCCGAAATAATATAATTTACCAGAAAGCATATCTTCACACCGGAAATCAATTTGTCTATAGAGATCAAGCCTATGGCTTGAAAGGAAAAAGCAAATGAACTCATAATCCAAATCTTTTGGATCTTGTTTAGACGAACCAGCAGCAGAGTTCCCGTAGTGAGATTGGTTTGTTTCACTTGAATCAGATTGGTCACTGAAAGAATCATATGGTATTTGGAAAGCAGATGGAGGAGAGCCAGTGGACTGTCATGCCAAAAGAAATATTAATGAGCAGCCACTGCATAGAGCCAAAAATCTTCTACAATTATTCTTTATCTAATCAGAAAAAAGCTGCTTCACAGTTCAAAATACAAGTATCTTCTTTGGGCACTCAATATACTTAAGTCCAAGCTGGAAGTAAAGGTTGCGGAATAAGGATGCTAAACATATGGATATGTCGGTCAAGTAACAATGTTCGTGAAAAAGGTCCAAATTCACATCTATGATATAGACTTTTTCACGATGTGTTAGTATATATGCTCATGGAAATTATTATGCACATTCATGCCGCAGGCCGTGTTTTCATGTTCTTGTTTACACACAAAATGCACACAACACACGTCGGTATCTAAACATCCCATATATATTGCTAAGGACATGCAAGCTAACCTTAATGATCTCAAGGCTGCGCCATAATCGGTACCAATCATTGGCAGCTAAAGACTGAGCTTTTGGATCACCTGCTTTCACCACCAACTCAACAGCTGCATCCCAGTCTCCATCTTTCTGTAGATGTGCAAGGTCAGAATACACTTCAGCTGCAATTTCTGGGGAGGCTTTAGGAACATCAGGCTTTCCATATATAAACCTAATTTTATTGAAATAAAACAATAAAAGTGAGAATGTTCCGTTTCACTTTCTTTCTTAACTCGAAAAAGAATAATAAATCAAAGTATTAGACAACAACCACATTTGTCATATTAACACAACTGTAATTCACATTCAAATTCTCTTTTAGGATAAACATTCACTTAATTTCCACAAATTGAAAAAAAAAAGAAAAAGAAAAGAAAACTAATTTCAACACTGCGCCTCACTACGCCAAAACATACCATCGCAAGTACAACCCAGTCCCACCCGTAACAATTGGAACACGACCATTATTAAGTACATCTTTCGTAGCTCGCTTTGCATCCTCAAAAAATTGTCCAACAGAATAGTCTGGAAGAAGATAAACCGATCAATCTCTAAATACGAGAACATAAATTTTAAGATCCAACCAATACAATAGAATCAACAAATCTAATCACAAAATGCACTAAGATCCTTATATCAAATTTATCTGCTCCCCATTAGAACATACCTTCAGATGGGTGCAATATATCAATCAAATGATGCCGCACTTCCTGCGATATAAACAAAACAAAAATCCAGTAATTACAACGATTACATATCTTGTCCGTCTAGTTTAATAAAAACTAAAACAAACCCATATAAAAGAAGCTTCAATGATATTACTCTCAATAAACATATGCATGATTCCACATTCCAAATCAACCAAAAGCAACCCACTTGCATATAAATGTAATAGTACTCATACAACATATAAAAACACTATAAACAGAAGTATGTGAAAAGGAGGGACCCTTCTATCAGCAGAAGAAGGCTTGGCGGAGCCAACATCAAGACCTCGGTATACCTGCAATGGAAACAACATTGAAGCAAAAAATTCCACATTTTAAAAAGATCGAAAATTGATAGAGAGGAGTGGGGTAGTGCCTGGACAGAATCGGCGCTGATGATTTCGCCGTTGAAGCGCTTGGCCAGCTCCAGAGCCAAGCGGGACTTGCCGGCTCCGGTGGGCCCAGATATGACAATGACCTTCTCTTTCTTGGTCGACGCGCAGAAGAGGCGGCTCCGCCCTCTGAAGGACCGGAGAATGGGGACGCCACCGCATACTCCACTCATCACCACCATGTCTCTCTCAAGTGGCTGAGGTTTAAGGTTTTTATCCAGAGGCTTTACATTTTTACTTTTAATATTTTTTTAATCTGTTTTTATTTTTTTTATTTTATATTTATTTTCATTTTTTAATTTTTGTTTATAGATACCTAACGTCTCCTTCTTAGTTTCAAAAAAAAAAACTCTTTATATACCATTTCAGGATTCATATACCTCCAAATTTTGATTGAATGCACCGTATCTTTTATTTTTAAAAATATGACTTCAATATACTCGTATTTTTAAAAATTCAATACGCTCGTATTTTTAAATATCATAAGAACTTGAAAAGTTTAGATGGAAAAAACCCTTCTATAAAACCGTTTTAATGAAATAGTAACATTTTTTTTTTCTTTCACTTCTCAACTATCTTACAATCAATGGAAGATTTTTTTTCCTACATTGATTTCATTTTCTCTTACCATTTTTTTCCTTCCTTTTTATACACTCAAATGGGTGGGTAAAGTTTAAGGGTTTTTTTGCAAAGGTTCTAGATTTGAGCGAATTCCACAAAACCGCAAGGTAAGGCTTTAAATACACAAAAATAAAGTTTGGTTTTAACGGCGAAAGGGTGTTAAATCTGACGGTTAGTTATGTTGTAAAACATAATAGTAGACATACTAATTAATAAAATATTACAATATAAAATCACAGTCTCACCATAATCTTGTCTTATGACAACCCATCAAAGAAGTATCAGATCATCAAGTTCCATATGATAAAGGGAGATCGAAGATACATGTATAATAAACCTGCAATATAAGTCAAATTTGCATCAATGTTAGATTGCTTAACTTTGTAAATATATCGTAGTGTGGTAGGATCATCATTTGTTGATACGATGGCCACTAAGTTGTGATTATTCCGCACAGCATTGCGCAAAGGTGCATTGCCTTGGTTGTCTATCATCCATAAAATGTTCACTTACCCAATTCCAGTTACCATTCTATCTTATCATAATCTATAGATTATTCAATTATAGAAACTCCACTAGCCTTGGCGGCAATATGCATTGGAGTTTCGCATAAGTTGCCTTTTGTAAAAGACGAAGTGGTGGATTGCTATTTCTGGGTATTGGGAGTATATATTTTGAGCTAGAAGGTAACTTGACCTAGAAGAATAATACTAACTGGTGTGATTGCCATTGTTTTTGTGTTTGATGATATCTATGATGTTGACGATACGATTAACAAAAAGAAGAGGAGATAGCCCTAGGGGATCCAATACCATAATAGATTTAGGATTTGGGGTGAAATTATCATACTAATTCATTTATGGAAAATGTATGTACATCACGAAATTAATACAGTAGATATTGAGAGTAGAATCTTTTATCTCATAAAATAAATAGCTATTGACAATGTAATTACAATAGAAGATAAATTATTTCCAATTATGACCGAATATTTGATATAATCTAACACACCATGCTAACTGGTACAGATCCCTTGGTTTTACCTATTTTTTAATTGACAGAATACTCAGACTTAGACTTGGTCAAAACAAATTAAAAGTCTTTTCAATATGGTGGCTACATGGCTTGTGATTGTGACATCCCTTCCCCTTTTAAGACTGGCACTTGTCCCCAAGTGCAAAATCTGGAAATTGATTTTTTATAATCTCCAAATACTCCCAAGTAGCTTTCGCAGGTGAGAGCCCCTGCCAATGTATTAACACCTGTTCTCCATGTCTGTGCTTACGCCAATCCAAACAGGCTTGAGGATAAGCCAACAATTTATCATTGCTAACAGTAGGAAGTTGAGATTGCACTTGAACATTTTCCCCCACCTTTTTCTTTATCAAAGAAACATGAAAAACAGGGTGAATTCGAGACCTTTCTGGCAACTCCAGCTTGTACGCTACTGCCCCAATCCTTTGCAAAACTCTATACGGACCATAGTACCTTAGAGAAAGCTTGAAGTTTCTTCTCATAGAGACTAACATCTGTTTATATGGTTGTAACTTCAAGAACACCCAATCGTCTACAGAGAATTCCTTCTCAGTATGCTTGCCATCATATACCTGCTTCATTCGTGCCTGAGCTGTTTTGATATTTTCTTTTACTTCTTTCAAAACCATATCCCTTTCACACAATTCTTGATCAACCGCAGCTACCTTAGTAGTTCCTGGTATATAATTCAACAGATTTAGGGGAAGCCGACCATACATAACCTCAAACGGTGCTCTTTTAATTGTTGAATGCCAGCTGGTGTATGAACAATATTCTGCCCAAGCTAACCAACGAACCCAATGTGTAGGCTGAGAGCTAGTGAAGCAACGAAGATACATTTCAATCGTACGGTTCACCACTTCACTTTGTCCATCCGTTTGAGGATGATATGCAGAACTAAAATTGAATTTAGTGCCATTTAATTGAAACAATTCAATCAAAAACTGACTTGTGAATGTAGGGTCTCTGTCACAAACAATTGACCTCGGCAAACCATGTAACCAAAATATATGATCAAAAAATGTTTGAGCAATACTCACAACAGTATACGGATGTGAAATAGCAATGAAATGTGAGTATTTTGACAGTCTATCCACCACAACAAATATGGTAGACTTTCCTTTCGAAGTAGGTAAACTCTCTATGAAATCCATGGCAATGTCTTCCCACACTTGCTCAGGAATTGGTAATGGTTGTAGGAGCCCAACTGGCGTAAGGTGGTCCACTTTGTGTCGTTGGCAAGTATCACAGCTTCTGATAAACTCCTTGACCTGTTTTCTCATGCCCGCCCAATAAAAAGTGGTTTGTATACAATGAAGAGTCTTTATAAACCCTTCATGACCACTTCCATGGAATTGATTAATTATTTCTCCAGTCAGAAGAGAATCCTTGGCTAAATAAATTTTATTCTTGAAGAAAATGAGCCCATCCGAATACTTCCATGGACCTATAGCTTTTCCATCTGCAATGCGTTTTATTAGCCCTTGTAGAGTTGCATCTTTTTGAATTTCCTTTTTGATTGCTACTGTCCAATTTGAAATAAGTTGTGAGAGCGCTAATACCTTTCCTTGAACATCTTCTTCTCTTCAGGAAAGTGCATCTGCTACAATGTTATCTTTCCCCTTCTTGTAAACAATGGTGAAGTCAAAACCCATTAATTTGTAAAGCCACCTTTGTTGAGCCCCTGTAGTAATTTTTTGACTCCATAAATGTTTGAGACTCTGATGATTAGTACAGACCACAAAATGTCTTCCTAAAAGGTAAGCTCGCCATTTTTGCACAGCAAGTACTAAAGCCAAAATCTCCTTCTCATAAGTGGAAAACATGAGATTTTTACCTTGAAGAGCATGGCTGAAAAAAGTAATAGGCCTATCTTGTCTTAGAACGCCTTCCACTCCTTAACCGGACACATCACATTCCACCACAAAAGTCTTCGAAAAATCTGGTAAAGCCAAAACAGGAACTCTTGTCATTGCCAATTTGAGTTGTTCGAATGCCTTGTTAGCTACTGGATCCCATGAAAAAGAATCCTTTTTAAGTCTTCTTGTCAAGGAGCTAGCAATCTTCCCAAAATTCTTGATGAATTTTCGATAGTACCCAATAAGTCCCAATAAACCACACAATGCCTTAACTGATCGAGGCGTTGGCCAATCCACCATGGTTGAAATTTTGTCAGAGTCAACAGCAACACCTGCTTGTGAAATAACATGGCCTAGGTACTTGACCTCTTTTTGCCCAAATTGACACTTCTCCATTTTAACAAATAAGCGGTTAGCTTTCAAAGTGGAAAAGATAGAATCCAAGTGCTTCACATGCTCAGCCCACGAATTACTATATATTAAGATATCATCAAAGAAAATAAGAACAAATTTTCTTAAAAAGTCTTTGAATGCCTCATTCATAAGAGCTTGAAAAGTTGAAGGCGCATTTTTTAGTCCAAACGGCATAACTAAAAATTCATAATGGCCTTGATGAGTGCGAAAAGCTGTCTTCTTAACGTCATCAGGTTGCATTTTTATTTGATGATATCCTGAGCGAAGATCCAATTTAGAACAAACTGTCGCACCATGAAGCTCATCCAATAACTCATCAATGACAGGAATAGGGAATTTATCTTGCACAGTAATTTTGTTTAATTCCCGGTAATCAACACACATTCGCGAAGATCCATCATGTTTTTTAACCAGAATCACAGGAGACGAGTAAGGACTATTACTTGGACGTATGATTCCAGTTGATAACATCTCAGTAACCAGCTTTTCAATTTCAGATTTTTGGAAGTGTGGATATCTATAAGGTCAAACAGATACTAGTCCCTTTCCTGGCAATAAAGGAATTCTATGATCATGACCTCGTGAAGGTGGGAGCCCATGTTGTTTTGAAAACAATTCTTGGTATTGTTGAAGAAGTGGTTGAATTTGTGGAGGAATGATGACAGTGCTTCTTGACTGTGTTTACAAGGACTCTAAAGAAAATAATTGCAAAAAGATAGCATCTTTGCTCTTTCTCATTGCATGCTCGATTTGGTTCAAGTTAACCACTTTGTTATCCGAAACAGATAATCCTTGTAAAGCCACTTCCGTATTATTAAACTTAAATCGCATCTATAACTTTGAAAAATCCCATAAAATTGGTCCCAACGTGCACAACCATTGGGCCCCTAAAACCACATCATGTCCCTTAAGAGACAGCAAATATAAATTAACATATAAAGGAAAGTCTTGTATATTAATAGGAATATTTGTACACTTACTAGGGCTCTCCAATTTGTCTCCTGAAGCTACAACCACCGTGAATTGGCCTCCCAATTGGGGTTTCAAGCCAACCTTTTTCGCCAATTTTTCACTAACGAAGTTATGGGTACTACCAGAATCAATAAGGACATAAACAGCCACTTGCCTGAGGCTTTCTTGGACTCGCATAGTCTCTGGTGTACGGGTTCCGCTGATGGCATGAAGGGATATCTCTGGGGTTTCGACATACCAGTCTTTAATCTCACCATCAGTCTCCATCACTATATCTCCATCTTCTTTATCTAAGCATGCTTCAATGACAAATAACTTTTTGCAACGATGTCCCGACTTGAATTTTTCATCACAATTATAACATAGGCCTTTATTTCTTCTTTCTTGAAGCTCTGTAAGTGACAATTTTCGTACAGGAATGGTAGTTGCAGCATTTTTTTTATGGGAAATTGGTTTTGGTAGTACTAGGAGTAATGGCCTTCTTCTGTGATAAATTTCTAGCTTCATACACACGAGCTAGCCCAATTGCATTAGATAATGTTTGTGGCCTTTCTGCTTGGACATCTGCTAGGATAGAATCTCGCAACCCACTCACAAAGCTACTCACTTGCTGGTCAGGAGGAAGATGATTAACTTTAGCTAATAACTTCTCAAATTTAGTTTGATAATCCTGCACGAAACCTGTTTGCTGCAATCTGGTAAGTTCCCCAAAAAAATTGAAGAATTTATTCGGACCAAAGCGGGAAAGTAACTCTTCCTTAAAACTGTTCCAAGTGAGTGTACTAGATTCCTGTTTTAACAGTTGATACCATAATTGAGCTTTACCCTCAAGATAGAAGGAAGCCAACGATACACAGTCACATTCTGGAGTAGCTTGAAATTCAAAGAATTGTTCAGCTCGACATAGCCAACTATGGGTGGGCAAAAAAATTTAGACCGGCCCGAACCGAACCGATCCGATCCGAACTTATCGGGTTTTAATTGTAAAATGGGTCGGTTCGGTTTATTTAAAGAAAAATCGACAAAAATCGGTCTGAGGTCGGGTTTGGGTCGGCAAAACCGACCCTACCCGAGACCGACTAGAATTAAAAAAAAAAAAAAAAGAAATTGAAAAATATAAAACCCAAACCCATCCACCCCAAAGTTGGCAGCCCCATTCTCTTTAATCCCTAACCCTAGCCGATGCCCACCAATTTATTTTCTCTCCATCTCCGATCTGTTTCAACGTCGTATACTACCATAACCGGTCAAGACTCATCATAAATCCTTCTCAACAGCAAGTAACATCTTCTCAAGGTCGCAAGTCGCAGCAGCAAGTATTACAAACCCCTTCGAAGCAGCGGATGGTGATATGGTTTAATTGATCTTCGTTTCCTCTTTTATTTTTGCTTATTTCTTCTTTATTCTTCATCTTGTCCTCACCTTTTGTGTTGTGAATTTGTTTTTTGGTTTCAAGTAGAGGAAGACCCGAAACCAGTTGCTGCTATTAGTTCTTGACTTGCGGGTGGAGGCTCTGATGCAGTTCTTGGAAGAGTAAGAAGTTTTCATTTTTAAATAGTATTTAATTTCTGGTTTAATTTCTAGTTTGATTTTTATTTCGTTTTTTGGTTTCTTCAAGTAAAGGAAGACCCAAAACCAGCTGGTAGTTCTTGACTTGTGCATACAGGAAGAACTGCAGTGGAGGCTTTGGTGGAGTTCCTGAAAAAATAAGAAGTCTTCCTTTGATTTCGTTTTTAATTTCTGGTTTGATTTTTATTTCATTTTTTGATTTTTTGGATCCAAAAATGTTTTCACTTTGAAAACATCGTAGATGTGGTATGAAAACATTATAGATCCAACTATTTTCACTCTGTTTTTTCTCATTCACGGTTATGCTACTTTAAACATTGTAGATGTGGTCTGGTTCTAATGCTTTGTAATGCAAGATTAGATATGGTCTGGTTGCTTGGATTTGCATATATATATATATATATTTGACTTATCATGTGTAGTATTTGATTGATTTTTAGTGTCATTTCGTGGAGCTAAACTTAATCGAATATTATGTTAGAATATGTTTATTAGAGGTTATAGTTGTAGGCTTATAGCTGGTGTTGTTTCTGTTTGATAATAATTTTATTTCATGTAAGTTTTGATTCTATTTGTTTGTGAAATCGATGATTAATTGAATATGTTAGGACTTTTGGTTTTGAATAGTGTGAAGTATATCTAGTATGGTTGATATAATTTGTATTATTCATCTTAGGTTGGCACATAATCTGTTTGATGGTGTTAACTTGACTTGTTTTCATGTGAGGTATGTCTATATGGAGTAGTGTAATAATTTGTATTTGTTACTTTTGTTAACAGTGCTAGGTTGCTAGTAATGTAACTTAGACATACGAATTGGATAGACTCTGTAAGATATAAAATGTATAATCCATGGGATTTGTCTATTACATGATGATATGTAATATGATGGTTGTTTATGTGTTTTGATTTGGTTATTGAATTTTTTTAAGACTATTTTGTCCATACGGAAGATGTATTGCATATTTGGTGATATGACATTTTAGTGAGATATATAATGCATTTTTATGAATGTTACTATGTTAGTATATTAGTAATGTTGTTAAAATCTGATTTTGATTGTGTTTGGGACTTAACTTGTGAATTTGTGGCATAGATGGATGCGGATAATCATGGAGGTGTTGAGAATTATGATGTTGATTTTGATTTTGGTGATGGTGATGATGAGGTGGACCAAGCAGTGTCTAAACTTAGAAAAATTGCACCAAAGAGAGGGAGAAAAAGTGGAAAACCTCCAAGAGGTCCAAGAGGGGGTATTCGTGTAAGTAAAGGGGGTGAGGGAAAAAAATGGTCAAGGTGTTGGATGCATTTTGAGGCATATGATACACCCGAAGGGAGAAAGCGAGCTAGATGCAAGCATTGTGGGGACTCATATGCTTGCGACCCTTTCTCTAATGGGACTAGAAATTTGAACGATCACATTGATCGTAAATGTAATGTGTTGCTTGCAAAGAAAACTGAGATGGATCCGACTAAAAAAACATTAGTGCATCCTAGACAAAAGACTATTGAGGGCTATGCTAACAATTTGTCTACTTACTCTTTTAGTAAGGAGGAATGTAGAAGGGTATTGGGAGAGATGATCATTAAACATGAATTGCCTTTTAGGTTTGTTGAGTATTCAGGGTTTCGAATATTTTACCGTTTAATATCCCCTAGGTTTGAAGTGCCATCTAGGAGAACAATTGTGAGGGACTTATACCAATTATATGTTGATGAGAAATCTCATTTGAAGGAGCGGATTAAAAAATCCAAGTTAAGGATGTCTCTTACCACTGACACATGGACTTCTACTTAAAACATGAATTACATGGTGGTGACCGCGTACTTTATTGATGAAGATTGGGTGTTGCAAAAAAGAATTCTTAGTTTTTCTCTTATAGGTGATCATAAAGGGGAGTCCATTGGGAAATGTACATAAAATGTTTTACTAGAGTAGGGTATTGATAGAGTGTTTATAATAACTATGGATAATGCCATTCTATATCATTAGAAAGTTGATTAGTCAGCATGAGGATGGCACCATTTTGAGGGGTAAGTATGTGCATTTGAGGTGTAATGCTCATATTTTGAACTTGATTATGAATGATGATTTGAAGGAGGTGCATGATTCGGTGGGGAGTATTCGAAATGCAGTCAAGTATGTCAAATCTTCTCCAAGCATATTTGCAAGATTTAAAAAATGTGTGGAGCATGAAAAGATAGGGACTAAAGGGCTTGTAGTGTTAGATGTGTCTACATTATGGAATTCCACATACTTGATGTTGTAAAGTGCGGTCAAAATGAGGAAAGCTTTTGAAAGAATGGAAGAGAAAGATGGGCATTATATGAATTTTTTTAGTGAGAATGAGAATGGTAGAAAACGAATAGGGCCACCAACTTTTGAAGATTGGAAAAATGCTAGTGTTCTTAGCAAATTCTTGGTAACTTTTTATAATGTTACCTTGAATTTTAGTGCTTTATTGAGTGTGACATCAAATACATATTTTCAGCATTGGGCCTTAATTTATGATGAATTGATGTCATTGAGTGTTGAAGATGATCCACTAGTTAGTATAATGACTACTAGGATGAAAGCAAAATTTGACAAGTATTGGGGGGATTTGGAGAAAACCAATAATTTGTTGATGGTAGCTTCTGTGCTTGATCCAAGGTACAAGTTTGGTTATATGCAATTTCGATTGAAGAGTTTTTTTGGAGGAGAGATTGCAAATTTAATGTGTTCAAAGGTTCGATCTTTGTTGGAACAACTTTATGAATGTTATAGATCTTTGAACCCAACTTTTGATCGTTTTGGTGGTGGCTCATCGTCCACTAGTGTTTGTGGTGGTTTGTCTTCCGATGATCAAAATAAAGATCAACCAAGAACTTCACTTGCTAAAGAACCTTTGTTGTGGATTAGTAGGCAAAATGAGGCAAATATGAGTGCTGAGAAGAATGAG
The DNA here is from genome assembly GCA_022984855.1 of Dimocarpus longan. NCBI lineage: Eukaryota > Viridiplantae > Streptophyta > Magnoliopsida > Sapindales > Sapindaceae > Dimocarpus > Dimocarpus longan. The sequence continues at coordinate 13,955,045 of CM041014.1, read as the reverse complement.
GTGGAAGCGTACTTGTTAGAGAAATGTGAGCCAATGCATGATAAATTTGACCTCTTAAGGTGGTGGAAGAATTCTTGTGCAAAATATCTTATTTTGTCAGGCACTGCAAAGGATATACGTAATGCAAGTTTCCACAGTATCTTCCGAGTCAGCTTTTAGTACAAGTGGTCGTATTCTCGATCCATTTAGGGGTTCATTAACTCCTAAAATGGTAGAGGGTTTGGTATGTTTACAAAATTGGTTGAAGTCTAAAGACCACATTGATCACGCTCCCACTGCCGTAGATGAGCATGCTACTGAATGTGAAGACTTTTGTGTTGCCAATGAAGAACTTTACAACAAAGTAACAAATGGTAATTTAACTTTTAATTTTTGAAATTTCATTTCAATGTTTATGTTAAATGTTTATTTATATTTTATGATTCGAAACTTATATTTAATTATTATGTTTAAGATGTCGAGGGTATGTCAGTAAGCGGATCGTCAATGACAATGGGTACCCAATGACTTTGTCATAAATGTTATTGGGTAAGTAATGTGCATTTATGTTTTATTTGTTGTGATTTGTGAATTGTTATACGTATTTTTTAATTTGTTGATTATGGACTTAATAATTTTTTTTATTTATTTTTTATTTTCATGAACTTGAACGGGAAGAATTGACAACTTTTTGAAGATAAATAAGGATTGAAAGGACTGTTTTTGTGTTATCTTGTTTATAGTTTTTGTTTTTTTGTTATCTTCAATGGGAAAGATTAACAACTTTTTGAAGTCAACCGGTGACTGAAAGGGCTGCTTTTTTGTCATCAGCTCTATAGTTTTTGTTTTTTGTAAATTAAATGGGAAAGATTGACAACTTTTGAAGTCAACAAATGATTAAAAGGGCTGCTTTTTGGTCATCAGCTCTATATTTTTTGTTTCTTTTGTTAACTTCAATAAGAAGGATTGACAACTTTTTGAAGTCAAAAAATGATCGAAAGAGCTGTTTTTGTGTCATCAGCTCTATAGTTTTTGTTTCTTGTAAATTAAATGGGAATAACTGATAACTTTTTGAAGTCAAGGAATGATTAAAAGAGCTGTTTTTTTGTCGTCAGCTCTATATATATTTTTTTCTTTTGTTAACTTCAATGAGAAGGATTGACAAGTTTTTAAAGTCAACGAATCATTGAAATGGCTACTTTTGTATCATCAGCTCTATAGTTTTTGTTTTTTGTAAATTGAATGGGAAGAATTGACAACTTTTTAAAGTCAAAGAAGAGTTCAAAGGGCTGCTTGTTATTTATTGGGTAAGTAAGGTGTATTTGTTTGTTATTTATTGTGATTTGTGAATTTTAAATTATTGCTTATGAACTTATAGTTTTTTGGTTTTCTTTTTTCTTAAACTTGAATGCAAAGGATTGACAATTTTTTGGAGGCAAAGAAGGATTGAAAGAGTTGCTTTGTAAAGGTTGTTATCTTTGAAAAAACTTTAAGTCATTTATTGGGTAAATAATGTGTATTTGTTTGTTATTTATTATTATTTGTGAATTTTAAATTATTGCTTATAAACTTATGGTTTTTTGGTCCCAACTTGAATGAAAAATATTAACAACTTTTTCAAGGCAAAGAATGGTTGAAAGGCCTACTTTGTAAAGCTTGTTATCTTTGAAAAAGCTTTAAGTGATTTATTGGGTAAGTAATGTGAATTCTTTTATTTTTTTAAAAAAAAAAAACGAAAAATGTATATATTTATTGATTATTTATTGTGAATTGTGTCATTGCGTGTGATAGATTGATTGGTGAACGAATAGGCTCCTATAAAAAATAAAGGTGAATGATTGGATGATAGTGGGTTGTTTTGCGTGCCTATATTTGGGAATTTTGGATTGTTTCTACTTGTTAATTTTGGTTTGTTAGTATAAGTGATTGAGTTTCTTAAAACTGTGGTTAATGTAGGTGATTGACAAGTTTCAAATGGTTTACATAAATAAGTTTAAAGGCTGTTTTGGAGGAATTTTACTTGATATAAATTATTTCAACTGTCATGAACTCATGGTTGACAGCTATAGACCCACAAGTGTTAAGAAAAAAAAAAACATATGATTGTTTTTAGAGACTTTTAATTATGCTTGTGTCACTGTGTGAATGTGATATTTTGGAATGTTACACTTATAGATAACAGTAAGACGGGTGATATTTTGGACTTTAAACTGTTGAGTGTTAAATGTTAACAATTTTACAAGTGTAATATTTTGGAGTTTGGACTGTTATTAATTGCTATGCATACTTGTTGTCGTAAACAATATTTTATACATGAATCATTTTCTTATATTTGTTAAACTAATTTCCTCTTTTTTGTTTCTTTTTTTTTTTTCAGTTTTCTATATAATTTTGTACCATTGGAATTTTAGTTTATAGCAAAAGCAATTAGATTGAATCTAAAGAAAATTTGTTTAAATGTTGCAGGAACTTACAAAGATGATCTTCCAATATGCATTCTAGATGACAGCATCAAGCACTGGATAAGCAATTAGATGGAGTTTACAAATAAAAGAGAGGTGGAGAGTGGAAGTCCGGTAGATGGCGGGCCGCTCAGTGCTGTTTTCCAATGTATTCTTATGAATTATGATCAATTTTTGTGTGTAAAAATGTATTAAAGTAAAAGTTTAATTCATGCATATTGAAAGTTAAAATAAAATTAGTTAAAATGAGTTCAATGGGCAATGGCATTAAAATGGATGTTAAAATAAAATCAGCCTAATTGAAAGATTAGAAAAAGCCCATAATGGGTCATGGTATTAAAATGGATGTTAAAATAAAATCAGCGCAATTGAAAGATTTTAAAAAGCCCATTAGGTTAGTTGGAAGCCCAAATTTTAAAGGCCCAAACTGGGGAAGACTGACCCGACCTTGCCCGACCCGATTTAAGTCGGTTTAGTTCGGGTTATATCATAAATTCGGGCTGGGTTGGTCTATTAAGCATAAAACTGATTATAGTTGGTCTTGGCTCAGGTTTGCTGAAAACTGACTCGACCCGACCCGTGCCCACCCCTATAGCCAACTAGTTGGGTCTTCCCCACCATTGAAGCGAGGAAAATCCAATTTCACTAATTTGGGTACATAGGGGCTGGTTGAACCAACTCCGTGTGAAATGCCACTGTCGTTGAAGTACCTTCCGCCACCTGTTGTTGGAGCTCTTGAAGACTCACCTTGGTCTCGAACAGAGTGCTTTACGATTTGATCAAGCCTAAGTGTCAACTTTTCAAACATTCATAAAATCTTGTTGTTGATTTCGGAGTTCTTGTTGGCCAACAACAAGAGTCGAAATTGTTTGCTCGACCTGATGCACTCGTTCATCCATGCTCGAGCTTTGATACCACTTTGGTACAGATCCCTTGGTTTTACCTATTTTTTAATTGATCTCTCACAAAATAACAAAAGATAATTTTGGGTAATTCGAGGAACTCAGAACCTCTGTTTAACAGTCAGTAGAGTTGTGATAAATTCTTTGATAAAAAATTTTATTTATTGATTCCCCACTTTAAACAAGTGACTTACAACTGAAAAGAAAGAAAATAGCAACACGTTACTACGTGATAACACAATAAAAGGAACAAACAAAACAACCCAAACAAACTAAACTAGAGAATTTATTCAGACTTGGACTTGATCAAAATAAATTAAAAGTCTTTTCAATATGGTGGCCACGTGGCTTGTGATTGTAACACTAACACAAATTAAATTAAACCTCTTTTATATTGTTGATGTAAACTCCAAGGCCCCTGTGTGATGACCTGGATTTGATTTGAGCCACAGGAACCGTACTGGGTATCTCAACATTCCTAGCAATGCCACTACCAAATCTACATGAACCATGAATCGAGAAGAATTCAATGTAGATTCTATTTGTCTGTCGTACCACCTTATATATGTAGACTCCAAAAGGTAGGGCAACTTATTAGCCAGACGGAGGACAACCCCACCTGCGATAACCCTGTCAACCCAGTCTGGGATAACCCGGTCTAGGATAGTCCAGTCTGAGATAAACCGGTCTAGCATAATCCAGTCTGGGATAACCCAGCCTGCCACAGATAGTATTTCTCCGAATAGAGACGCTAGACGGAAACATTGTACTTGTCCAAGTAGATACTCTAGAGGGAAAGATCTAATGAGGAAACGGTGCGAGAACTCTTCAAAGCGGTATACTCCTACCTCTAAAGCTGTGACTAATAAGATCATAATGTAAGGAAAAACGCAACTAACTGAAATGACCATTATAGCAAGGGTTGAATTGGTATACAAAACCACGTATAATCCAGTCATGAATGCCATTGCCATTGATAGAAGTCCCGTATAAACCAAGATAGTGGCCGGAAGCATTAAGTCCACACCTCTAAGACGTCTATGATTCTCGTGGCGAATCTGCACAAGAGCTAGAACTGCAGCAGTCATGGCTGAAGTCATAGCAATGGCAATGCTAATAACAAACGTCTTGAAACCTGGTTTTCCAACCAGTTTCGCCGTTCCTTCATGTGGATCTTTATCTTTATAACCTCCTGGAAGGGTGAGAGCAGCAGTGAATGTGAATGTGACTATTATTGTTGCCATCAGTAAGACAACTTGAGCTATGTTTCTCTTTTTCGCCTGCACAATTTGTTATATGATTACTAAAAATTGTCCAAAATTAAGAAATCAGTTATAAAACCGCAATAGGATAATGGATATTGATCCTCTACTAAGCTAAGTTTTTCCTGATCATTTTGAAACATGTAATTAGTTGTTGACAAAGTAAAAGTGGTCATGAAAGTAGATAAGGTCATGAAAAAACTCAAATTAGAAGGGGATCCAAAGTCAGAATAAATCAACTAGCAATGCTTGGCTACATGCTAATATTTAACGAACCTTTTCGATGTCCAATTTAGCATCCCAAGACGATGGAGCGATTGCTAGAGCAGTCTGTTGATTAGAATTGGTTGCTCTTTTGTTCACCTTATTGTTTCTGGAGAGAATATCAAACACATTACTATGGGAATTCAAGGCAGCAAGATGCATAGGGGTATTTCCATCTACATCAGGTGAGTTAATCAAATCTTCCATCTCAGGCAAACTTAAAATGAATATGACAGTATCATCTTTTCCATTTAGAGCTGCAAAATGGAGGATATTACGTTCCTTTTTATCGACCACCTCAATGGAATCCCGGTAGTCGGCCAAAATCAATCTTAAGATACCTGGTTGGCCATACTTGGCTGCTAAGTGAAGAGGTGTCAGACCATTGCAGTCTGTATCATATGCAACTGAGGATGATGCATCTGCTTCTAATAAACCCCTAGCAATTACCACATTACCCAAGGCCGCAGCATAGTGAAGTGGATTCCTTTTGTGTCCGTCCACCTTTTTGATTAGCTCCCGTTTTCTATGCACTATCTCAACCACGGAAACTGAAATGAAAATTAGAATTACAATTAGTTAAGAACCTTTTGAATCTTAAAGCACGCTAGTAGATTTATAAGAATGGTAGTGAAAGGCAAAACCTATTGATAATCACACCTCTCAACAAAACTAAGATCCGAATAAAAAAATTAAAAAAAAAAAACCTGCAAGAATTGTAGTCTCACCATAATTTTGGTTTATGACAGCATAATGAAGAACTGTCAAGTCATTGGGTCCTTCATAATTAAGGAAGGAATAAGGATTTTCCTTCATGATAAACCATGCAATGTATGTTGAACCTGTATCAACCGCGATAGATTGTGGAGACTGATTCGCATTATTTTTGAACAATATTGTATCACGACGCGTATTCATCAATAAGACTGACGATAAGTCGTGATGATTCCTAATAGCGTTATGCAAAGGTATGTTACGTTGTTTGTCTCTCATACATAAAATGTGTTGGTGACCAATTACATTTATATCATTATCATGTTCAAGCATCACTTTAATCACAGAAGCATTGCCAGCCTTGGCCGCAATATGCATTGGAGTTTCATCATTTTGGTTTTTCTCATAGAGAAACAACGGCTCAAGTTCGAGTATCTTATCGACAACATGCTTGTCTTTTAGTCTTGCAGCTAAATGCAGGGCTGTGTTGCCTCGAGGAGTCCTTTCTCGGAAGAGCTCAGGATTTCGTCGTACGAGTCGAAGGATTTGATATACATCTTCATGTCTGAATGCCTTAAGCACACGTTGATCCATGGTCGACTCCCGGTATGTACCAAACGTTATAAATTGTGTACTTGACTGCTGTCATGACTCATGACAAAAAGGTTAAGATACAGATGGAATTTAGTTATTGAACATGCCCATTTATATGGACCAAATACTTGATTTCACACGATTTAGAAATTTATGAAATGTCTTGGCCACTAACTTTCATAAAAGTGCAACTATGGTCTAATGTGGCTTAATCGCTGAGGCCTGACGATAACTCATGTTTGATTAGTCCCCCACCACATATGGCATCTAACAAACCTTTATGAAAATTTATAACAAATTCTAGATGCAATTAGATATACTATATTTTTTTTACTTTTTCTTTTGGAAAAGTAAGGTAGACAAACTACTGTTTTCAAAGAAAAAAATGTTAGATATATTATTGAACTTCAAGGTGTTGAAAATATAGGTTAGGCTATATTAACTTAAAAAAATTGATTTTAACATTCATCCATCAATTTATAGTTTTATATTCAAGCCAAGGATTATAATTAATTTTGATTTGAATTCACTTTTTTAATCATTTGATTGAGCGAAAATGGCAAAACATATTAATGTTAAAATCACTTTTTAGTCAATATATTAATCTAACATAACCCATTAAAGGAATGCTCTTAACAATTAGTAGCAAGTCATGAAAGAATTTCTTACCAATTTCAAAATTATTGGTGAGTTTATTTGTTTGTTTTACCTTGAGCTTAATATGTAAATAATACATATACCATCAAGTTATCCTAACTTAAAAAAAAAAAAAAAATCTCAAATTTATGATTTCAATATTTATTTATGTATTTCTACCCATCCAAAAGAGAAAATATATATATATTTAATATGAATAATGTTATATTTTCTAAAAATCTGATCAAATGATATCGTAAGTTGATTTATAACAATCACATTAATTTTATAATAATATATTATGATGTGATAATTATTCATAAACTTGATATACCATTTGGACAATAGATTTAGATAAATTTTTTCATAAAATTTTAGATACAGTAGTATTACTCAAAAAATATTTTATCTAAAATTATAAAAAAAAATTTATCAAGGATGTCTATTATTTTAGGACAGGGGATGCTTGCGAAAAGAATGTTATACTTATATATAAGAAGAAAAACATAAGGCTATCATGAGACTTCTCTAATCTTTGTGCTTCTTCCCGTGCACCCAAAATTATAAAGAAATATATTATTTAAATTTATCAATATTTTGGCCTCCTCCCTATTTTCCAAATAAGGAGGCACCCTTTTCTAGTTTATATATATATTTAATATTATTTTTGAATTAAGGCTCTTATAAGGGAGATTAATACTTCAGTTAGTTTTAGCATAATACTTAGTTTCTGGCCTTTTATTAAGAAAGAGAGAGAAAAAAAAAAAAAAACAGTACTAGTACTCCATAGTTGAGACTTGAGACTTTCTTTTTCTAGAAAAAAATGGTGAGTATTAAAATTAATGTCAAACAATTTAATTAAGTATTTTTAACATCTTTAATTATTGCAAACTACAGCTTGTGAACAAAGAAAATAATTCAAAAATAAAGGTGCGAACTGTCACAAACTATTATCTTTATTTATGAATTATAGCTCATAATAATTGAATGTGTAAAAAAAATTTTCAATAACATTTTTAAACTTCACCTATTTATTAATATTATCACACACAATTTTTACTTCTTAAAAAATAAGATGGAAGACATAAATACAAACCTCAACAGATGGAAGCACTTCAAACCAGAGAATGAGATTATTTCCAGATGGCTAGCCAAGCAAGGGAATGTTGGGTAGAAAACAACACCTTGTGGGCCCTTTTATCTACTGCAAAAATCAAAATCAAAATCATTTTATTTTTTTTATTTTTTTATTTTTTTGGTGCTTGGCTCTCTGTCTCACGCACCGCGGTCTTTATTTATTTTTATTATTTTTTCGTCTTTATTTATTTTTATTATTTTTTCGATTGGCGGTCTTTATTTATTATTATCCTCTTTCAAGTTTGAATAAACTAATCACAATAATTAAAGCCTTAATTTTATTTTTTGAAAGTAATAATCACAATAATTAAAGTCTTAATTTTAATTATACCAAATGTTATAAATTGTATACTTGATTGCTGTCATGATAAAAAGATTAAGATACAGATGAAATTTAGTTATTGAACATGTCCATTTATATGGACCTAATACTTTATTTCACATGATTTAGAAATTTATGAGATATCTTGGCCACTAACTTTTATAAACGTGCACATAGACTGGTTTAATGGCAGAGGCCTGGCAATGACTCATGTTTGATGAGTCCCCCACCACAAATGATATCTAAAAAAACTTTATAAAAGTTTATAACAAATTCTAGATGAAGTTAGACAAACTACATTTTTTATCTTTTTTTTTTTTTTTAATGCAAAAGTAAGGTGGACAAACTATGCTTTTTTTTTTTTTTTTTTTTTTAAATGTTTGATATATGATTGAGCTTCAAGGTGTTTAAAATACAGGTTAGACTATATTAACTCAAAATATTAACTTACAAAAGTCGTTTTAATATTTATCTATGAATCAGTGTTTGCCGAGTTTCTCGAAGGTTACTCGGTGATCGGCACCATGCCGATCGGATAACCCCCAGATCGGGGGTTCAACTTGGTAGGGCGAGTTCAGTCGAGTTGGTGAAGTACTCGGGCAACTGGGACAACTCACTCGCAGATTATTCGCACAGAAATGAAGAGTAAGACACACGAACTTACGACCAGAAACAACATCAATAGTAGAAGCTAAGCTGTAAAAGATCACAATATAAGCTAAAATGCTTATTTTCACGATCTTCATCGAGTCAAAAAGCAAGATCCGAGCTCAAAACCACAAACTTTTGAACTAGACAAAGAAAAGCAGCAAACTTGAAGCAGCTGAAGATGAGGAGGTTACAAAAAATGGAGATTTCAAGGCATTTGAGGGAGTTTTGAGTTGGTTTACGTACCTGCGGATAGCTGATTCGGTGAGTCAAAACGGAGAGAAGGTGGCGGCAGAGATAGGAGGAGCAAGACTTAAGAGAAGAAAGCAGAAACCAAATTGTGAGACAGGACCCGTATGCACAAATTTACGTGGACGAAATGGTCGAACCTTAGGGAGTGGTAGGTGCATGAACGTAGGTTTGAAATTAAAAACTCTCAAATGCGGCAGAGAGAGGAGGAAGGAATAAGACTTAAGAGAGGAAAGCAGAAACCAAATTGTGAGACGGGACCCGCATGCACAAATTTACATGGACGAAATGGTTGAACCTTAGGGAGTGGTAGGTGCATGAACGTAGGTTTGAAATTAAAAACTCTCAAATGCGGCAGAGAGAGGAGGAACAAGACTTAAGAGAAGAAAGCAGAAACCAGGCTGTGAGACGGGACCCGTATGCACAAATTTACATGGGCGAAATGGTTGAACCTTAGGGAGTGGTAGGTGCATGAACGTAGGTTTGAAATTAAAAACTCTCAAATGCGGCACAGAGGGGAGGAACAAGACTTCAGAGAAGAAAGCAGAAACCAAATTGTGAGACGGGACCCGCATGCACAAATTTACATGGGCGAAATGGTTGAACCTTAGGGAGTGGTAGGTGCATGAACGTAGGTTTGAAATTAAAAACTCTCAAATGCGGCACAGAGAGGAGGAACAAGACTTCAGAGAAGAAAGCAGAAACCAAGTTGTGAGACGGGACGTGCATACGTTCATGGTAGGTGCATGAACGTATGCACAAATTTACATGGGCGAAATGATTGAACCTTAGAGAGTGGTAGGTGCATGAACGTACGCACAAATTTACATGGACGAAATGATTGAACCTTAGGGAGTGGTAGGTGCATGAACGTAGGTTGGAAACTAAAAACTCTCAAATCTCGTATTCGACTTGATTAGTTTGGTAATTTAACCCTAATCTCAAGTTCACTTGAATCCCAATCTCATGAAATTGTTAAATCCCATCTTTTTTCTTATTGAGAATGGATTCAATGAAATGAATTTTTGTCAAAAATTTAAAAATAATATTATTATAATAAGAGTTTTTCTAAAATTAGTATTTATATACTTAAACTTTAAAATAATATAATTTTTTAAAAAATTAATACAACTTTTCAAAAAAGTGATTCAGAGGATTTATTTTATTTACAACATTATTAACTTTATGTATAATATAAACTATGTTATATAATAATATCTTTAAATTAATTTTATTATAATATAAACTCAATCTACATTTTATAATTTAAAATTAATCCTTGTAATTAAATTAATAAAATAATTTATCTCTTTATTTTAGATTTTTTCATAAAATTAATTTTTAGTAGATAATAAAGTATTTAAATTAATTTTATTTCAATCCAATGTCAATCTCACTAAACACAATATGAGACATTTTTAATCCAATCCCAAGTTCCACCAAACATGGGATAGCGATTTGTCATTCCAATCCAATCTAATCCATTTCAATCTCGTATGCTAAACGGAGCCTTAGTGTATTGGGTTATGTGAACATTAGCCAGTATGGATATGTCCATTCAACATATATGTACTTTGGGTTAGGGGTGGACACTTACATGTTCGGTTCGATTCCAATTGGAATTGAACATGAACCAAATTTTTATCGATTCTCAAAATCGAAAAAGAACATGAACCGGTTGAGGGAAAAACCAAACTGAACCGAACATGGTCAGTTCAGGTCGTTCTGGAATGTTTTTAGAATATTCAAACAAATCCAGATACCACTCTAAAAACCACCACTTGCAAAACCAGACACCGACTTAACAACCACCAATGGCAAAATAAAACGCCTACTCAACCACTACCACCTACAAAACCCAGACATCACCACCTGTAAATCATAATTACCCATCTAAAAACCAATCTCTATAATTGAAATCTACCCAAATACACACAATGAAACTCATCCGAATTATATCTCACAAAACAGATACAAAACAAACAAGATATAGAGAGAAAGTAGAGAAAAAGTGAAGATGAATGAAGGACAGAGCACTGTCGGCGCTCCATTTCTTTCCATCGGTCTTAGTTATCTTAGCCAATGTCTATTCGCATCTTTGAACAAAGAGATGAGAGGGTAGATTGTTGATCCGATAAGAAATTGAATAAAGGAGATAGATGAAGTGGCTTTGTTGATCTTGAGAGAAAAGGGAGGTGGCTGATCTTGCAAGAAAAAATTATATAAGATGAAGTGGGTTTGTTGATTTTTGACAGTAAGGTAGGTTTGTAGATGTTGAAAAATAGAAGATGGGATGAAAAAGAGAGATAAGAGAAAAGAGAAAAGATGAGATGAACGGCTGATGAGAGAAAAAGCGTACAAGGGAATCTGGGTAGGTTTTAAGGTTGAGATTTATATATAAGAGTTGGGAAATGATGCATGTGCCCGTTATGTTTAGTGTTTCATGGGTGGGATCGATTTTGGATACACAGAACCAATCCGATGCATGAAACTTGGTGTTTCCTAGTCATGGGATTCAAATACTCTTAACTTGAACGTGAGAATTGAACCGAATACCTGCAGATTGGTTCAAGTTAGGTAGTTCGAGTCGGTTCTGTATTTTCATATCCACTCTTACTTTGGGTGTTTAAGCAATTCAAAAGCCCAAAATATATATACACTTTGGTTATAAACCTATCTAAATTAGATAGTACACAAAATAGCTAATTATTTTTATGGAATAAGATAGATATATATATATATATGAAAAATACTCATCGATTATTCACCGAATAACCAGAAACTCGCTACTCGTTACCTCTCTGGTCGGTTAACGAGTAGTGAGTTTTAAAACCTTGGTTGAGACTTTCTTTTTCTAGAAAAAAATGGTGAGTTTTAAAAATAATGTCGAAAAATTTAATTAAGTATTTTTAATATCTTCAATTATTGTAAATTATAATTTGTAAACAAAGAAAATAATTCAAAAATAAAGATCCCAAACTGTCACAAACTATTATTTTTATTTGTGAATTATAGCTTACATTAATTGAATGTGTTAAAAAAAATTTCAATAACATTCTTAAAATTCATCTATTTATTAATATTATCACACACAGTTTTTACTTCTAAAAAAGTAAGATGGAAGATATAAATACATAGTGGAAGCACTTCAAACCAGAGAATGAGACTATTTCTTGATGGCTAGCCAAGCAAAAGAGACTCATGTTGGATAGAAAACAACACCTTTTGGGCTCTTACACATGCTGCAAAAATCAAAATCTTTTTCTTTCTTTCTTTGTTTTGTTTTTTTTGGTTTAGGATATATGCTGTCTGTCTCTCGCACCTCAGTCTTTATTTATTATTATTATTATCGACGGTCTTTTTATTTATTATTAATTTATTATCCTCCTTGAATAAACTAATCACAATAATTAAAGTCTTCACTTTATTTTTTTGAAAGTAATTAAAGTCTTCATTTGTTATTAGCTTAGTGGTTGGATATCACTTTGTTTGATATAGCTCGATAAGAAAATCTTTTAGAAGTAGATCTTTTATAAATAAATATTTTACAGATAAAATTTTTAGAAAAAAAAATTATTAATTGTTTGGTTGTCAATTAAAAAAGTTCTTTCAAATTATAAACTATTTGGTTGTATTATTTTTAATGTATTTTTATGTCATATATCAATCTCAAGTCTTAAATATTATAATTAAATTCTTTCCTACTAGTTTAAACTTTTAGGTCTAATGAGAATTAATATTTTATATTATAAATTTACTAAAATTGACACGAAAGAGAGAAGTAGGGCATCCCATTGTTATATTTGTAACAAATCACCTAACTTCAAAAGGTTCAAAGTTTCACCGTCTCAGGTCTGGCCAGGAAGAGGGGCCCTTCAAGTATCCAAACAAAACAAAAATGACGATTGTTTTGTTTTCATTTGATTCTTCCATGCCACTGCTGAACAAAAGAATTTATAAATTTATATTAGACATATTAATTAATAAAGTATTACTATATAGAATCACAGTCTCACCATAATCTTGTCTTATGATGACACATCAAAGAAGTGTCAGGTCATCAAGTTCTATATGATAAAGGGAGATCGAAGATACGCGTACAATAAACCACGCCATATAAGTCAAATTTGCATCAATGGTAGACTGCTTAACTTTGTTAATATATCGTAGTGTGATAGGGTCATCATTTATCGATACGATGGCCACCAAGTTGTGATTATTACGCAAAGCATTATGCAAAGGTGTGTTACCGTAGTTGTCTATCATCCATAAAATGTTCATTTGCCCAATTCCAGATACCATTCTATTTTATCATAATCTATAGATAATTCAAATACTGAAACTCCACCAGCCTTGCAGTAATATGCTTTGGAGTTTCGCATAAGTTGCCTTTTGCAGGAGACAAAGTAGTGGATTGCTAGTTCTGGATCTTGGGAGTATATATTTTGTGCTAGAAGGTAGTTTGATATAGAATAATAATACTAACTGGTGTGATTGCCATTATTTTTGTGTTTGATGATATCTATGATGTTTGTGGTATGATTAATGAATAGGAGAGGAGATAGCCCTGGGGGATCCAATACCATAATAGATTTAGGATTTGGGGTGAAATTATCATACTAATTTATTTATAGAAAATATATATACATTATGAAATTAATACGGTAGATATTGAGAGGAGAATCTTTTATTCCATGCAATAAATAGCTATCGACAATGTAATTACAATAGAAAATAAATTATTTTATGTTACAATGACAGAATATTTGACATAATCTTACAACATCTATCACATCCCATATAACACAACATACTAACACAGATTAAATTAAACCTCTTTTGTATAGTTGATGCAAGTTACAAGGTCGATGTGTGCTGACCATGATTTGATTTGAGCAATCGGAACGGTACTAAGTCTCTCAACATTCCTAGCAATGTCAATACCAAATCTACATGAACCATACATCGAGAAGAATTCAATGTAGATTCTATTTGCCTGTCGTACCACCTTATATATGTAGACTCCAAAAGGCAGAGCAACTTATTAACCGAGGGCGAAGGTCAACCTGGTCTGCGGCAGATAGTAATACTAGTCCAAATAGAGTCTTTAGAGGGAAAAATGTAATGAGGAAAAAGAAAAGCAAATCTTTAAAGTGGTATGTTTCAAGCAACTCTTTAAAGCGAAATGTTTCTACCTCTAAAGCTGTCGCTAAGAGGATCACCATGTAAGGAAAAACGCAACTAACTGAAATGACCATTATAGCAAGGGCAAAATTGGTATACAAAACCACGTGTAATCCAGTCATGGATGCCAATGACATCGATAGAAGGCCTAAATAAACCAAGCGAGTGGCCAGAGACATTAAGTCTACATCTCTAAGACGTTCATGATTCTTGTAGCGAATCTGCCCAAGAGCTAGAACTGCAGCAGTCATGGCTGAAGTCATAGCAATGGTAATGCTAATAACAAACTTCTTGAAACCTAGTTTTCCAACCAGTTTTGCCGTTCATTCATCTGGACCTTTATCTTTATAACCTCCTGGAAGGGTGAGAACAGCAGTGAATGTGAATGTGACTATTGTTGTTGCCATCAGTAAGACAACTTGAGCCATGTCTCTCTTTTCCGCCTGCACAAATTATTATATGATTACTAAAAATTGCCCAAAATGAAGAAATCAATTATGAAACCACAATATGATAATGGATTTGGATCCTCTACTAAGCTAAGCTTTTCCTAATCCTTTTGAAACATGTCATTAGTTGTTGACAAAGTAAAAGTGGTCATGAAAGTAGATAAGGTTATGTAAAAACTCATATTAGAAGGGATCCAAATTCAGAATAAATCAACTAGCAATGCTTGGCTACATGCTAATATTTAATGAACCTTTTTGATGTTCAATTTAGGATCCCTAGACAACCGAGCTATTGCTAGAGCAGTCTGTTGATTAGAATTGGTTGCTGTTAGACAAGCTGAGCAGCATGTGCAACATCATCAAGCTGTACATTCAGCTGTGTGCTCATCATCTCTGTCAGCCTATGACAGTGTGGACAAGAGGAGCCTACATAGTTACCTTGGTGGACTTACAACATCTGATTCTAGTAATATCAAGCGGGAAAAGCAGTTACAAGAGTCCAGCTCAGCTTGTCGAGGACCAATCAGATTAAAACACATATAGGATTAAATTGTAACAAGCAATGTTTATGTATAAAAGCAGAGTTTCTGTTTTCAGTTGTAACTACTAGTGTATAATCATTGTTCATGAATAAAATACAGCAACAGATTCTCTGAAAATTAGGTTAAATGTTTCACTAAATCTTTGCAGGATTTTACACATTTCATTTGATTTCAAGAATCAAACAGTTGCTCTTTTGTTCACCTTATCGTTTCTGGAGAGAATATCAAACACATTATTATGGGAATTCAAGTCAGTAAGATGCGTAGGGGTATTTCCATCGACATCAGGTGAGTTAATCAAATCTTCCATCTCAGGCAAACTTAAAATGAATCTGACAGTATCATCTTTTCCATTTAAAGCTGCCAGATGGAGGATATTACGTTGCATTTCATCTACCACCTCAATGGAATCCGAGTAGTCGATCAAAATCAATCTTAAGATATCTGGTTGGCCATACTTGGCTGCTAAGTGACGAGGTGTCAGACCATTGCAGCCTCTATCATATGCAACTGAGGATGATGCATCTACTTCTAATAACTCCCTAGCAATTGCCACATTACCCAAGACCGCAACATAGTGAAGTGGATTCCTTTTGTGTTCGTCTACCTCTTCGATTAGCTCCTCTTTTCTATGCACTATCTCAACCACAGAAACTGAAATGAAAATTAAAATTACAATTAGTTAAGAAACTTTTGAATCTTGCAGTACGTTAGTAGATTTGTAAGAATGGTAGTCAAAGGTATAACCTGATTGATAATCACACCTCTAACAAAACTAAGATCCGAAAAAAAAAATAAAAAAATAAAAACTAGCAAGAATCGTAGTCTCACCATGGTTTTGGTTTATAACAGCATAATGGAGAACCATCAAGTTGTTGGGTACTCTATAATCAAGGGAGGATGGATTTTCCTTCATGATAAACCATGCAATGTAAGTTGAAATTGCATCAATCGCGATAGACAGATGGGTGCAATATATCAATCAAATGATGCGGCACTTCCTGCGATACAAACAAACCGAAAATCTAGAATTACAACAACTACATAACCTGTCTGTCTTGTTTAATAAAAACAAAAACAACCCATATAAAAGAAGGTTCAATGATATTACTCTCAATAAATAAATGCATGAGTTCACATTCCAAAACAACCAAAAGCAACCCGCTTGCGTATAAATTATACACAACATATAAAAACACTATAAACAGAAGTATGTGAAAAGGAGGGACCTTTCTATCAGCAGAAGAAGGCTTGGCGGAGCCAACATCAAGACCTCGATATACCTGCACTGGAAACAACATTGAAGCAAAAATTTCCCATTTTAAAAAGATTGAAAATTGATAGAGAGAAGTGGGGTGGTGCCTGGACAGAATCGGCGCTGATGATTTCCCCGTTGAGGCGCTTGGCCAGCTCCAGAGCCAAGCGGGACTTGCCGGCTCCGGTGGGCCCAGATATCACAATGACCTTCTCTTTCTTGGTCGACGCGCAGAAGAGGCGGCTACGCACTCGGAGGGACCGGAGAATCGGGACGCCACCGCATGCTCCACTCATCATCATTTCTCTCGCAAGTGGGTGAGGTTTAAGCTTTTTATCCAGAGGTTTTAGATTTTTATTTTTTATATTTTTTTAATCTGTTTTCATTTTTTTTTTTAATTTTATATTTATTTTCATTATTTTAATTTTTGCTCATAGATATTCGTAGATCAACATCTCCTTCTTTGTTTTTTGTTTTTTGTTTTGTTTAAAAAAAATAAAATAAAAAAACTCCCTCTTAGATTCTATTAAAGGATTCAAATATTTCATAATCTTAATTAAATACACCATAACTTTTATTTTTAAAATATAAATTCAATAAATTAATATTTTTAGAAATATGAATTCAGTACATTTATATTTTTAAATTTCACAAAAACTTGAAAAGTCCAGATTAAGAGAAAATATTTTATGGACTGTTTCAATGAAATAGTATTATTATTATTATTTTTTATCTATTAACTGTAAGATAGTCAATGGAATATTTTTTTATCCTACATTGATTTCATTTTCTCTTACCATTTTTTTTTCCTTCCTTTTTATATTCTCAAACGGGTGGGTAAGGTTTAAGGGTTTTGTGCACAGGTTTTAGATTCGAGTGAATCCCACAAAACTTGAGATAAGGCTTTAAATACACAAAAATAAAGTTTAGTTTTAACAGTCAAAGGGTATTAAATTTGATGGTTGACTATGTTGTAAAACATAATATTAGCTATATTAATTAATAAAGTACTAGTATATGAAATCACAGTCTCACATCAAAAAAGTGCAAGGTCATCAAGTCCTGTATGATAAAGGGAGACCGAAGATACATGTATTATAAACCACGCAATATAAGTCAAATTTGCATCAATGGTAGACTGCTTAACTTTGAATAGGATCATCATTTGTCGATACGTTGGCCACTAAGTTGTGATTATTCTGCACAGCATTGTGCAAAGGTGTGTTACCTTAGTTGTCTATGACTATCATCCATTAAATGTTCACTTGCCCAATTCCAATTACCATTCTATGTCATCATAATCTATAGATAATTCAAAGCCAGCCTTGGCAGCAACATGCATTGGAGTTTCACATAAGTTGCCTTTTGTAAGAGACAGAGTGGTGAATTGCTATTTCTAGATATTAGGAGTATATATTTTGAGCTAGAAGGTAGCTTGATCTAGAAGAATAATACTAACGGTGTGCTTGCCATTATTTTTGTGTTTGATGATATTTACTATGTTTATTGTACTATTAATGAAAAGGAGAGAAGATTGCCCTAGGGAATCCAGTACCATAATAGATTTAGGATTTGGGGTGAAATTATCATATTAATTTATTTACAGAAAATGTATGTACATCACGAAATTAATATGGTAGATATGAGTAGAATATTTATCTCATATAATTACAATAGAAAATAAATTATTTCCAATAATGACAGTATATTTGACATAATCTAACAACATCTATCACATCCCATACAACACAACATACTATCACAAATTAAATTAAACCTCTTTCACATAGTTGATGTAAGCTCCAAGGCCGCTGTGTGCTGACCTGGAATTGATTTGAGCAATCCGAACGGCACTGAGTCTCTCAACGTTTCTAGCAATGCCAATACCAAACGTACATGAACCATACATCGAGAAGAATTCAACCTAGATTCTATTTCTCTGTTGTACCACCTTATATGTGTAGACACAAAAAGGTGGAGCAACTTATTAGCCAGGTAGTGAAGGAAAACCGGGTCTGTGGCATATAGTACTACTCGTCGAAGTAGAGTCAGTACTATTAGTACAATTAGAGTCTGTTGAGGGAAAAAAAAAGGAGTAAAAGGTAATGCAACCTTTTAAGGGGGTATATTCCTACCTTTACAGCTGCCGCTAAGAGGATCACCATGTAAGGAAAAACGCCACTAACTGAAATGACCACCATAGCAAGGGCTAAATTGGTGTACAAAACCACGTATAATCCAGTCATGAATGCCACTGACAACGATAGAAGTCTGACATAAAGCAAGAAAGTGGCCAGAGACATTAAGTCCACACCTCTGAGACGTTCATGATTCTTGTAGCGAGTGTGCCCAAGAGCTAGAACTGTAGCAGTCATGGCTGAAGTCATAGCAACCGAAATGCTAATAACAAACGTCTCGAAACCTGGTTTTCCAACCAGTTTTGCCGTTCCTTCATGTGGACCTTTATCGTTATAACCTCCTGGAAGGGTGAGAGCAGCAACGAAAGTGAATGTGACTACTATTGTTGCCATCGGTAAGACAACTAGAGCCATATCTTTTTTTCCCTCCTGCACAATTTGTTATATGACAACTAAAAATTGTCCAAAATTAAGAAATCAATTATAAAACCGCAATAGGATAATGGATTTGGATCCTCTACTAAGCTAAGTTTTTCCTGATCCTTTTGAAACATGTAATTAGTTGTTGACAAAGTAAAAGTGGTCATGAAAGTAGTTAAGGTTATGTTAAAATTCATATTCGAAGGGGATCCAAATTCAGAATAAATCAGCTAGCAATGCTTGGCTACATGCTAATATTTAATGAACCTTTTTGATGTCCAATGTAGCATCCCTAGACGACCGAGCGATTGCTAGAGCAGTCTGTTGATCAGAATTGGTTGCTCTTTTGTTCACCTTATAGTTTCTGGAGAGAATGTCAAACACATGATTATGGAAATTCAAGGCAGCAAGATGCATAGGGGTATTTCCATTCACATCAGGTGAGTTAATCAAATCTTCCATCGTAGGCAAACTTAAAATGAGTCTGACAGTATCATCTTTTCCATTTAGAGCTGCAAGATGGAGGATATTACGTTGCTTTTCATCTACCACCTCAACGGAATTCGAGTAGTAGATCAAAATCAATCTTAAGATATCTCGTTGGTCATACTTGGCTGCTAAGTGAAGAGGTGTCTAACCATTGCGGTCTCTATCATATGCAACTGAGGATGATGTGTCTGCTTCTAATAACAACCTAGCAATTGCCACATTACCCAAGACCGCAGTATAGTGAAGTGGATTCCTTTGGTGTTCGTCTACCTCTATGATTAGCTCCTGTTTTCTACGCACTATCTTAACCACGGAAACTGAAATGAAAATTAGAATTACAATTAGTTAAGAACCTTTTGAATCTTAAAGTAAGCTAATTGATTTATAAGAATGGTAGTCAGAAGTATAACTTGATTGATAATCACACCTCTCAACAAAACTAAGATCCCAAAAAAAAAAAAAAGGACAGTTGCAAGGATTGAAGTCTCACCATAATTTTGGTTTATGACAGCATAATGAAGAACCGTCGAGCCATTGGGCCCTCTATAGTCAAGGGATGATGGATTTTCTTTCATGATAAACCATGCAATGTAAGTTGAACCTGTATCAACTGCAATAGATAGTGAAGATTCCTCTGCAATATTTTGAAGCAACATTGTAACACGATGCGCATTTGTTGTGCAAAATCGCAAGTGAACGAGCCGAACAAGTAATAAAGTAGTGAGAGAAGTATCGTCCCACGAGGATTGTTGTTAATTAATGCCTAAAATTAAAATAACTCAACTTTTATTTGGTAGATGAAATTTGAGTTGATAATTATGATTAAATTTAATTGTAATTGAAAATAAATGAAAATTAATTCAATGAATAAAAACTCTAAGATTATGATTTCATCATAACTAATCTGTTCCTCCCCTTTGTTCTTTTTAACAAAAATTAACTATCCAGTTGCTAGTCGAGATTCCCTGAATTATTCACATAGCCCCTCCCGAGGTCTAAGGAAAATACCCTATAAAGATTAACTGCTATGTTCCCATGCAAGTCAAAACATTAAAGGATTCATTAAGATTTATGGATCTCTTTTATAGACTACACAAACCATGCAGGTATATTCCTATCCTACATGCAATTTATGACATTAAATACAATGAACTAGACACATAAATCAGCTTCCGCTATCATTATGATTAACAATTCAACTAAATAGTGGCCAATTATTTAGAAGCATTAAGAACAATATTAAATGCATCAACCAAGATAGAAAATCATTAATTGAATTGAACAAAGGTTTGGAACATCAAAGTTAGGCTACATCATAACCTTAGAAAACAAATCTACTCCATAATAGAATTTACAAAAACTAGAAAATTAAACATAACAAGAGATAGGAAAACTTAGTGGATTGAAGCTTCACCGTAGAATTTCTTCCTCTGCTTTGCTCCTCCTCTCCAAGCTCTCTCTCTCTTTCTCTAAACTACTTATTGTTTTGGTTTGTGATGGAATGCTTAGAATGGTGATTCTAAGGCCTATTTATAGGCCAAATTCTCCTCCAATTACATCATCGATTGCATCATCATTTCCTGATTTTCCACCATTTTGCATCATCGCTTGCATCATCTTTCACCTACCCCCTTCAAAGTCAACTTTCAAATTGCATCATTGCTTACATCATCGTTCACCTACCCCGGTCAAGTCAACTTCTATTACATCATTGTTTACATCATAATTTTGATTACATCATTTCTTACATCAGCATAACATAATATTTATTTCTAGAATACCCTATCTTTAAACCGCGATAATTTCTTTATGCGATCTCCGACTCGAGTAATTCTTGAGGCGATGAACTTGCTGCGAATGATATTCATTTTGTAGCGATGATCTTGTCTTGAACAATATTACTTGGTAGGGTCCACATGTGCATTTTTAACCAATTTTATTCTGAAAATAAAAATAAAAGAAATATGAAATAATTTACTTAATAATAATAAAAATATTAAGAACTAAGCAAGAATTCAAATTTAAAAAAGATAAAATAACTCTATAAATATAAATTTATCAGCATTCATCAATAAGACTGATGATAAGTCATGATGATTCCTAACAGCGTTATGCAGAGGTATGTTACCTTGGTTGTCTCTCATACATAAAATGTGCTCCTGACCTCTTACATATATATTATCATTATGTTTAAGCATCACTTCAATCACAGAAGCATTACCAACCTTGGCTGCAATATGCATTGGAGTTTCATCATTTTGGTTTTTCTTTCTGAGAAATGAATCGTCAAGTCTAAGTATCTCATCGACAACACGCTTGTCTCTGAGTCTTGCAGCTAAATGTAAAGCTGTATTGCCTCGAGTGATTCCTTGGAAGAGGTCAAAATTTTGTCGTATGAGTCGAAGGACTTGGCATACATCTTCACGTCTAAATGCCTTGAGCACACGTTGATCCATGATTGATTCTCAATACGTACCAAATGTTATGAATTTGTGTATTTGGCTGCTGTCATGACAAAAAGATTAAGATATAGATGGAATTTAGTTATTGAACATGCCCATTTATATGGACCTAATACTTGATTTCACATGATTTAGAAATTTATTGAGATCTCTTGGCCACTAACTTTATAAACATGCACACATCGTCTAACGGGGCTTAATGGCAGAGGCCTAGCAATGACTAATGTTTGATGAGTCCCCCACCATAAATGGTATCTAACAAAACTTTATAACAAATTCTAGATGAAGTTAGGCAAACTATATATTTTTTATTTTTTTATGCAAAAGTAAGGTAGACAAACTATTGTTTTAATAATAAAAAAATGTTTGATACATTATTTTTTTATGATGAGAAAAAGGGAATGAAATTTTATTAAGAAAAGATGGGTACACAGATTTGAACCCGTGACTAATCATGGGAGGGGTATAGCCTTTGCCACTCAACTAATCCATCTCCGTGCTACTATTGAACTTCAAGGTTTTGAAATATAGGTTAGGCTTACAAAAGTGGTTTTAATATTTATCTAAGAATTTATAGTTTTATACTCAATCCAACGATTATAATTAATTTTGATTTCACTTTTTTAACCTTTGGATCGAGTGAAAATAAAAAAAGTGTGTAGTTATTAAAATCACCTTTTAGTCAATATTTTATATTAATCTACCATAACCCATTAAAGGAATGCTATTGACAATTAGTTGCGAGTCATGAAAGGATTTCTTACCAATTTCAAAATTATATATTGGTGAGTTTGTTTGTTTGTTTGTTTCACCATGAGCTTAATATGTAAATAATATATATACCATCAAGTTATATTAACTTAAAAAAATTTTCTTAAATTTATGATTTTAATATTTATTTACCTATTTTTATCCATCTAAAAGAGGGAAAAAAATTATATACATTATATATAATTTGAATAATGTTATACTTCTCAAAAATCTATCTAAATGATATGACAAACTAATTTATAACTATCACGTTAATTTTAAGATGATATATTATGATGTGATAATTATACGTAAACTTGTTACGTCATTTAGATAATAAATTTGAATAAATTTTTTGTAAATTTTTGGATAATATAACATTACTTAAAAAATGTTTTACATAAAATTATATAAATTTTATCAAGGATGTCTATTATTTTGGGACAGGGGGTGCTCGCGAAAAGAATGTTATACTTATATATCAGAAGAAAAACAGAAGGCTAACATGAGAATTCTCTAATCTTTGTGCTTTTACCCGCGCACCCAAAATTATAAAGAAATATATTGTTTAATTTTATCAATATTTTTGGCCTCCTCCCTACTTTCCAAATAAGGAGGCACCCTTTCTCTAGTTTATATATATTTAATATTATTTTTGATATGAGGCTCTTGTAAGGGAGAGTAATACTTTAGTTAGTTTTAGTATAATACTTGGTTTCTGGCTTTTTATTAAGAAGGAGAAAAAAAAAAGTACCAGTACTCCATTGTTGAGACTAGAGACTTTCTTCTTCTAGAAAAAAATGGTGAGTTTTAAAAATAACGTTGAAAAATTTAATTAAGTATTTTTAACATCTTTAATTATTGCAAATTATAGTTTGTGAACAAAGAAAATAATTCAAAAATCAATATCGCAAACTGTCACGAATTATTATCCTTATTTATGAATTATAGCTCATAATAATTGAATGTGTCAAAAAATTTTCAATAACATTTTTAAAATTCATCTATTTATCAATATTATCACACACATTTTTTACTTCTAAAAAAATAAGATGGAAGATTTAAATACATACCTCAATATATGGAAGCACTTCAAACCAATGAGACTGCTTCTTGATGGCTAGAGAGAGAGAAGCATGTTGAGTAGAAAACAACACCTTTGGGGCTCTTTTATATGCTGCAAAAATATTTTTTTTTTTTTTTTTTATGGGTAGATGCCCTCTGTCTCTCGCAACTCGGTCTTTATTTGTTGTTATTATTTTTTCGATCGGCGGTCTTTATTTTATTATTATCCTCTTTGAAGTTAATCACAACAATTAAAGTCTTCATTTTATTTTTTTGAAAGTAATTAAAGTCTTCATTTGTTATTAACTTATTTTGTAGTTGGATATCACTTTATTTGATACAATTTATCCAAATAGATCATTTAAAAATAGAACTTTTACAAATAAAACTTTTTTAAAAAAATTGTTATTTGTTTGATTATTAATTAAAAATATTTTTTAAAATTATAAATTATTTAATTATATAATTTTTAAAGTACTCTCATATTATAAATTTACCAAAAGAGCAAATTACAATTTAGCTACCCGGTTAAAACGCTTTCTCAGGCGGAGCAAATGTTTCCATGTTATTACAATTTACCCCCCCACCGTTAGTAAGATTCGTTACATTTGACGGTCAACGGTATCAAAACATTAAAAAGACGAAATTGCCCTTTGACCGGAGTTGACTAATTGACCAAATAAAACTTGGTCAACTCATCAGTCTCTCTGCTGTTTTCTCTCTTCCTCTCCTTCTTCTTCTTTCTCCTCTTCTTCCGCTTCTTCTTCTTCTTCCCTTCCGCTTCTTCTTCTTCTGTTATTTTGGATTCGCTGACAAACATTCTCTCTTCCTCTCATTCTTCTTCTTCTTCTCCTCTTCTTCTTCCCTTCCGCTTCTTCTTCTTCTGTTATTCTGGGTTCGACGACCCAGATCTGGGTTCGTCGAACCCAGCTGGGTTCGCTGACGAACCCAGATCTGGGTTCCAGCGAACCCAGCTGGGTTCGTTGACGAACCCAGATCTGGGTTTCAAGAACCCAGATCTGGGTTCGTTGACGAACCCAGATCTGGGTTCGTCAACGAACCCAGCTGGGTTCGCTGGAACCCAGATCTGGGTTCGTTAGCGAACCCAGCTGGGTTCGCTGACGAACCCAGATCTGGGTTCCAGCGAACCCAGCTGGGTTCGTTGACGAACCCAGATCTGGGTTCCAGGAACCCAGATCTGGGTTCCTGTCGCTGACGAACCCAACTGGGTTCGTCTGAAACCCAGATCTGGGTTCGTCAGCGAACCCAGCTGGGTTCGCTGACGAACCCAGATCTGGGTTCCTGTCGCTCACGAACCCAGTGACCCAACTGGGTTCGTGACGAACCTGTCAGGCTGGGTTCACGAATCTGGGTTCGCTCGTGAACCCAGATTTGAATCCAGATATATATATATATATTTCAGTTTGATTGATGGTTTTGATTTTAGATGATGTTGGGTTTGATGGTTTTGTGAGAGATTGATAATGTTGGGTTTGATCAATGATGTTTGAGGTATTTTTTGGGTTTTCAGGAGTGGATTATGATGTTGGCTAGTTGATTGATGATGTCTGGGATCATTTTTTGGATTTTCAGTAATCCGTTGAACTGATTGGGATTATAATGTTGAACTGATTGGGATTATAATGTTGATGAGTTTGAACGGGATGATTTTGAACTGATTGGGTTTCAACAAATGTTTAATTTTTATTTATTTTATTTTATTGTTAATATATATCAAAAGACAATTTTACCCCTCTCTCAGTTAAGTATAACTGGATTCATTAACGGTGGGGGGGTAAATTGTAATAACATGGAAACATTTGCTCCGCCTGAGAAAGCGTTTTAACCGGGTAGCTAAATTGTAATTTGCTCTTACCAAAAATATATGGAGGGGAGGAGTAGTGCAACTCATTGTTGTCTTTTTAACAAATCACCTAGCTTCAAAAGGTTTAAAATTTCACCGTCTCAGGCCAGGAAGAGGGGCTCCTCAGGTACCTAAACAAAAAGAAAATAATGATTGTTTTGTTTCATTAAATGCTTCCATGGCACTGCTGAACAAAATAATTTATAAACGTATAGCATAGCAGTATTATTTTTGTCTTAAACGATGATGTTAAAACTTTGGACAATGATTATTTGTTAATGTTAATATGATACTAATCTTTTTTTAAAAATAATTTAAGTTTGAATATTTGTTAATGTCAATATGATACTAATCTTTTTTTTAAAATAATTTAAGTTTGAGTGATGTATGAGAAAGAAAAAAATTTATTAATCTTGATCATTCATTTTTTCAGATGCTGATGTGTCACTAGATTATTATAAGATTAACAAAAAAAATGATGGTTAAGAATCCTTACTCTAAAACTTTGCACTCGTATAGCACAAGTTAATTAGTAGTTTCGAATAGTTTATCGTATCATGTTAATAATTGTTAATACTATTTCAACGTCACTCACATGGGCTGATGGGCCAAGTTAAGTAGTCATTAGGATAATGTTTTAACTCTTTTATTTCAGTACCAAATTTCACATTATATTTCATGAATTTTATTTTACAGTGATTAAGAAATTGTTAAATACTTTTTCATCCATAATTAATCACAAACTCAGCCGCACACACTCAGCCCCCTTAAGTTGAAATGGATCCTAGGCTTATTGTCTCTTTTCTGGATTTGCCCAGGAAAAGATATAACTGCAAATTTTAATGAAACAGACTTGTTTGAAGTAGTGGACGACACGGAGAAAGGATATGATATATAACCATGAAGCAATTTTGTTCCATCTTTTTTCTTCTTCTGTAGGGTGTTAATGATACTTTCGCTTTCTCTATTGCTAATTAAACTGTGAAGGGAACATTAAAAAAGTTGTTGACAGTGATTTTCAGTCAATCTAGAACCCGGTTTTTGGTGCCTAGTAACTATGGATCAACAACAGCAAAACAGAAAATCGAATATGACAGAATAAGAACATAACAAAATACACGCTCATTTTTACATGGTTCGGCAGCAATAAAGTCTACGTCCACGACTATCACCCTTATCTCCGATAAAGTAACAGTATATATTTACAGTGAATTTGATCATTTATTTATAGAGATGATGTTACAATTTGAATAAGTTTCAGTTACCTTCAGATAAGGTAAAAATAAATTACATTAATTATCATAATTATCACGTCCAAAACCGTTTCCACCAAATCAGTAACTGTCGCTACAAATCTTGATCATTAACTTGCTTTAAATTGGGAAAGTTGACTTCTTTTTTAACTGAGTTGTTTCAGGTTTCTATAATGTCAACTGGATCAACTATAGCGAGCAGAATGTTTCAACGAGCAAGAAAGTTTCTCAAACGAGCTCATGCACTATTCAACGAGCACAAAAATAACTTCAAAGCACGATCAGATAATGAAAGCGAGCAATGCCCCATACTGATCGCTTACCAAAGTGACAAACAAGCTAACTAGCGAGTAGACGATTGAGACACATTAATATGTACTTTCAAGACATCGTTTTGACTATTGGGCCTGCTAGATTTCTATTCATTTAAATTGATACTGAGCTTAAACAGCACACTTTTTATGATCGCAAAAATGTCCATAACAAAAGTAATTAAAGCAAAAAAAACAAAAACAAAAACCAAAAAGGAGACACAAAATATAAAAAAACTTACTGATTAAAGAATCTTTAAAGATTTTGTTGAAATATGAAATGAAAGTAGAGATTATAGTGTTTATGTTTATAAATAAAGTGTAATAGGGGTTTAAAAATATAAAGATATTAACAAAATAAAATAAAAGTATATTAGATATTTTAATCTTAAAATAAAAAATTTTAAAAAAAATCTATTTGAAAAAACTTAAAATTTGAGCTTCTCTAAGTAGATCTTTTTGAGCTTTTTTAATTATCAAAAAATTATATTGAGATGATAATCAAACGACACAACAAAAATTAAATAGAGTTTTAGAGATTAAAAGAGTATTTCTGATCAATAGATAAATTATACTAAGCGTACGTGTGATAGTATCAGTGTTTTGCTTAACATAATCAAACACAAAATTTAGAAAGAGAATCCTTATTCCATTATTTATTTTGCACAAAAGCTCAAGGAACGAGGATTCGAATGTTAAAATCTCCCTCTTTCTCTCTCTCACTTGGTTCTTCATTTATTATTATCCTCTTGGCTTTGGTTTGATTCGATTTTGATGGATAAAAATTGAATTTGGTTTTGGGTCGATCCGAAAATCGAATTTCATTTAAAAAGAAAAAAAAAATCATGTCCAAAGCACTTGTAAATTGCTTCCTGTTACAAATTCACAAACAGTAATATATGAAGATAATGCTGTTTGCATTGCACAAATTAAAGAATGATATATCAAAGGAGATAGAATAAAACATATATCATCAAAATTATTTTACATTCATAAACTCCAAGAAAGTCAACCAATTGATGTCAAGCAGATACGTTATACAAATAATCTTACAAATTTATTTAATAAGTCTTTACTAACATCAACTTTTAAGAAGATGATATATAGTATTGGTATATGTCGATTTTATAAACTACAAAAGTGATAATTGTATATTTTTCAGGGGGAGAATATTCTTTGAATATATGTGTACTGCACTTTTTTTTCCTTGATCAGGTTTTGTTTTGCTGAGTTTTACTGTCAAGGTTTTTAATGAAACAGTATTTTGGTATGTTCAAGAATCTTGAAAAGTATTATCAAGTTTTATACGTTCAAAAAGAAATGTTATGAATATATGATCTTAAGATCACTTTCTTTTTGATAATATTATTTACTTTATTTATTATAATTTTTTAATTTATTTATAAATAAACTTATATTATAATATTCAGAAGACGCACATAAGTTAAATTCTATTCATCATTTTTTTTTTAATTTTTCTTTCTCTATTATGGTGGTTAGTATTTTAATTTCTTTGTTTTTATAATTTATTTCACAGCATAATCATAATTGTTACTTTGTTAAAAGTCTAGCACGGATAGTCCCTTTTAAATTAAATAATAATAAATAATACTACTTAATGAAAGCTTCAGCTTTTGTTTTTTTCAGTAGTATACTGTGTGTGCACGTGACAGGTCTCAAAACCAGCACACGGTTTGATGGTCAGTTTTTTATTTTTTTTATGCACACGCTGCAATGTTTTCTTTTTTAAAATACACTACTTTTATTATTATTATAATAATTTTAAATTTGAAGAAGGCACGTGACCCCTAGACCTACGTTGGATGCGTCAAACACCTATCCCCTACTTTTCTTAAAAAATTTAACCCAATAACACTCTCTCTCTCACTGTCTTTCTATGTTCCCTTTGATATTCGTGTTTTTTTGCTGTTGCTTCTCTGATTCACAATGAACCACTTGCCTTCGTGTCTCTCTTGAAGCCACCGCCTCATTCTCATCTCAATCTCTCTGCCTTTTTTTTTTTTCTTTTTTTTTTTAATTTTTTAATTTTTTCATAAATTATATTTTTAATCTAGATTGAACGGTAATCCGTTTTTTAAAGTCTTACAAAAATAATTATTTTTAAATAAAAATATACTTGACAAAAAAATAAAATCTGAAAAAATGATTATTTTTTAATTTTAACCTTAAAAAAAGTTATTACCGTAATTTTTTTTTTTTTTTTAAATTCGCCGCTCATCCATTTTGTCCCGTTACCAATTTCAAACTTCATTTTTTTAGCTCGCAGTGGAGCCATTCAGTTTGGCTCATTTGGTGGACACTTGTCCATAATTTTATTATCTTTTGTTCTATTGGGCTCTTTGATTCGATTATTTGGATTTATTGGTTTGGACCTTGTTTATATTTTTAAAATTTAAACTGTATCAAATTAATAATAATAAAATAAATTTTAATTAATCTTTCAGATTTGTTAGGATCCAAGTCTTACAAAATCTAACCCTACATAATAATGATCAACTTACTAGTATGATTTTTATCTGATTTTTTCTCATTAAAAAAAATAATTGTATCATTTTTCTCTCTAAACCCACGTTATTAATTTTAACACCCACTGTATCAAAAAAATAACCTGACTTACAACACACAATTAATTCTATATATTTTTCATTGGTTTCACTCGAAGATAGAGAAAATTTTGGTTGTTGTCAATCCACTCAAGGATAACTTACTATGAGATCGAAGGTCATGGGATTTTAATTGTTTTTTTTTTTTTTTTTAGAATTTGTGATTTTAATTGTTAAATTGGTGGTTTTTTAAAAACCCTTGATAGCGAAAAGCCATTCCATAGGAAAATGATTGATTATTGAGTGCATATATATTTATATATATATTACTTTTATAATCAGAAATATTTGATTTTATAATGATAAACCAATCAAATTCATCTATTACATTTAAATTAAATAGAAAAAAGAAGTTATTTTAGGACAGAATACAATGGATGGAATTAATTGATTTACCTTTATCTTTTAATATATATATATATATATATTGTTTTAGGAGAAAATACAATAGATGAAGTTGATTGGTTAACCCTTATCTTTTAAAATATATATAAAAGATTTTTAAAATGATGACTCTTTTATTTTAAAAGGCAGGGGTCAACCAATCAACTTCATCCATTATATACTCTATTCTAAAATAAATTCTTTCTCCTATTTAATTCAAATACAATTAAAGAATTTGATTGGTCGGTCCCTACTTTTTAAAATCAGGTATACCGGATTATAAAAATATTATACATATATATGTCATGTCATCTATTATATTTGAATTAAATAGAATAATTTGTTTCAAGAGACATAATAAAATTAATAAATTTAATTAATTTGTCCTAAACCAAATTCTTTTATTTAATTTAAATGTAATAAATGATAAGACGTGTGTATATATATGTATATAATACTTTTATAATCAGGTATACTTGATTTTAAAAAGTAAGACCAATCAATCAAATTTATTTATTGTATTTGAATTAAATAAGAGAGAAAATTTGTAAGAGAGAGAATGTAATAAATAAATTTAATTAATTGATTTTTTAAAATCACGTATATCTGATTATGAAAACTATATATATATATATATTTATATAAATTAACAAATAGATATGTTACCCAAGCATTTTGTTTGATAAATATTTAAGGAGTGTTCATGTTCATAATGAAAGTTCCTAATATTTATACTCTCAGGTGGATAAGGTTTAAGGTTTTAGATTTTTATTCTTTATATATATTTTTAATCTGTTTTTTTTTTTAATATTTTTTATTTATTTTCATATTTTATTTTTTGCTTATAGATATTTGTATTGTGTAACATTGGCTTTTTAAGTGTTATTCAAGGATTCGAATACTCTCCGAATCTTGATTGAATATTTAATAATTTTTATAAAATTTGAAAAAATTATTAAAAGTTTATATTGACTTTTATAACGTCTTTAAAAGTATAAATTAAATATACATATACTTTTTAATTTCGCGAAAGTCTTTGAAAAATCTAAATTGAGAGTAAATATTTCCTGTGATTGTTTTACAATCGATATTGTGAAACAGACCAATAAAATAGTATTATTTTTCTTTTACATTTCTTATTAGTTTGTCTTATCATATAAGTTATGAGATAGTCGTTTGGAAGATTTTTTTCTAAATTGAATACACTCCTTTAATTTCATCACATATAAGTATTACAATAAATGGATGTGATTGTTTTTTATATGTACTTTTTGAACCATCAATTAAAGCAACATCTCTTGATTAACCTTTGTATGCAAGACTCGTAATTAAGGAAATAAATATGGAAACTGTAATCAATATTTTCTATATTTTAGAATAATTGATTTTTAAAAAAAAAAAAACCACTTCTAAATATTCAATATATTAAAGGATATTATTGATACTTTCGATATTGCAACCAACATTTTTGTAAATGTAGATTCCGATGTTCTTAGGAAAATTAATGTTTCCTTGCTCGATGATTACATCACATTGCGTACATGTCCAAATGCATCAAAGTAAAGGTTAATCTTTTTGTCAATTCATTTTGATAAATTTAGAAAAATTCTTAAAAAATGTTATTTAAAAACATTTTTTTAATTAATTTTCTAATCATTCTGTTATTTCATTAATCACCAATATACATTGAATTATTACAATTAATTTAATATTTAAATTTTAAAGGAAGGGAAACTACTTCATGAATTTAAGTACGAGGGCAAAACCACCGGATCAATCTCATATTGTTAAATTTACTTATATTAATTTTTGTAAAGAAACATATAGAAACACTTAAGTATTTCTTTTTTTCCTCAGAAAGGACAAGAAATTGGTCGTCACATTAAAGTACTAAATTATCTCTAACATGTTATTCAATGTATGCCTTATTTTTAAAATATTTGAATGTAAATCATTCTTTGTACCTTCGAATGTAAATCACTCCAAGTTGTTGTGATTAGTTGACACAGCACACCTACGCCCCATATGAGAGCTGAGCTTCAAATGTTGTTTATAGCAATGGGGATAATTTCCACAAAATCCCTCTTGTGTGAGTGTATAAATTAAAGATAATTCCCTTTAGGGGTAAGATCAATTTTTCTATTGAATAAGGTTCTGTGATTCAGGTCGCACCAGAATGTTCATCGTAGTGGTCCTGGTACAAATAGTTAACTCAAAGAAAAGAAAAGAAAAGAAAAGAAAGATATCATTCTTTCTACCAATCAAGACATTGAACAAAATTTTATTTTATTAATTTTTTAAATTTATTTTATATTAATTGATTACATAAAAATTGCTGTTGCCAGTAACTTTGAAGCCTGTCAGTCAGCCTGCCACCAACTCATGAAATCCAGTTTAGGGAATATGATGTGCCACCTCTTATCAGACCAGAAACAATTCAAGAATGCAAATAAAGATTTCTTGATAATGGCAATTTTCCAATAGATGTTACAGTTAATAACTTCAACACTGCACCAAAACTTTGAACTCTACCACCAACTGGTGGTTGCATGGACTACTTGACTTGTAACTCAAGATACTCCTTCAAAATACACCTGTAACAATTAATAATGTCTCTAAAGATGAGTAAAAACACAACAACTTTCATTATAGACCAATCACAGATGATAATGAAACAATATTCCTGGCCTGATCGCCAGATTCAGTCCCTCTTCCCAGTTGCATTGGTTTCGGTTCTGATAGTAGGGAGTGTTCGGTTAGTCCTAGATAATCTGAAGAGCAACCAGAGCCAGATTTTTCAGTTGTATAGCAAACCTGAAGGTTTTAAGCAAAGGAAACCAGTTTTTGTTTCATCGAAAGATCAGTTTGAAGCAGGCTGCAATGTTTTTGACGGTAGTTGGGTATGGGATAATGTCACATATCCTCTTTATACAGAAGAGAGCTGTCCTTACTTGGTTAAACAGACCACTTGCCTCAGAAATGGCAGACCTGATTCCTTCTATCAAAACTGGAGGTGGCAGCCTAATGATTGCAAACTACCCAGGTATCTATAAAGCATTTAAAAGTGTTCTCTGAAGATACACTTCAAGAAGTAGCTTTGTTTTAGGAAATATTTATCAAACAAAATATGTGTCTGTAATGCTCAGGTTTGATCCATTGAAGCTATTGGACATTCTGAGGGGCAAAAGATTGATGTTTATTGGAGATTCGGTACAGAGAGGGCAGTTTGAGTCAATGGTGTGTATGGTGCAATCTGTAATTCCTGATGGAAAGAAATCTCTTCGCAGAATTCCACCTATGAAGATCTTTAAAGCTGAGGTATCCTACATTTTTTGATAGCAATGCATATTATTTCGCGTAATTTTGCATCCCAATATTTAGCCATATGCTGTCCTCAGGAATACAATGCATCCATTGAGTACTACTGGGCACACTTTATTGTGTAATCAATATCAGACCATGCAACAAAACACACAGTTCGGAAAAGGCTGGTTAATCTTGACTCCATTGCTAAACATGGGAAAAGCTGGGAAGGAGTTGATGTTTTAGTATTTGAAAGCTATGTATGGTGGATGTACAAGCCAACTATCAATGCCACGTAAGCACTTATCCATGCAAAACTTTGTATCTATTGAAAATTTCAAAATTGAGATGTTCATACTATGTTATTTTATGTAATGGTGTCATTAACTTCGATCTAACCATAAACTAGAATCCTAATCTTACATGTTTCCAGATATGGATCTCCAGATAACATTGAAGAATATAATGTGACTACTGCATATAAGTTGGCATTAGAAACTTGGGCAAATTGGCTTGATTCCCACATCAACCCTCGCACTCAAAAGGTCTTCTTCATGAGTTTGTCTCCAACACATTTATGGTGAGTATCAGTACTCTTTTCATCTGGTATCTTCTAATGAATTTGGCAGTTATATTTTACCCTGTATTTAAATTCTTGCCTACAATATCTTTCCAAGATGAAGGACAATAAATGACCAACTATATCCATCTTCAAGTTTTGCAATATAAATCCATAAGCTCTCAAATCCCTGATCTAATTATGGAACCACATGCGTTTTCTGTTTTAGGAGCAGGTAGTGGAAGCCTGGAAGTAATGAAAACTGCTTCAATGAGTCATACCCAATCCAAGGTTCATACTGGGGTAGTGGTTCTAGTCTCACCATCATGGAGATAGTTCACAACATTTTACAAGAACTAAACATCAACGTAACATTATTGAATATCACCCAGTTGTCTGAGTATCGTAAAGATGCTCATACTACGATATATGGTGAACGGAAGGGCAAATTGTTGACAAAGGAACAAAGATCTGATCCGAAAAATTTTGCTGACTGTACACTGGTGTTTACCAGGGGTTCCTGATACATGGAACAAGATTCTGTATGCGCATTTGCTCCAGAGTCATCGAAACTTTTTGTAACCTAACGGAGAACAAAAACTTTGAGACTGTTATTGAAGAAACACAAATTTAGCTTACACTGGAAATTAGTTGAAGAGACAGAGAGGCTCTTCTAATGGAGTTTTGGTCGAGAGCCGCACCAAATTTATTGGGCTTGTCATTACTTTCTACTATTGTCAAACTTTAAAAATGAATAGTCTCATTTTTCCGTTTTAACTTTATCATAATCATTAACTATTTTTTTATAGTTTCGGATAAATTCATATTATCTTCTACCGTTATAAACGATGCCAAAATAATTAAAATAATCAAAATATTATTATAATTTTATCCTTCGATATTAACAATTAAAATTTACTTATTTTTTTATAGTTTGAAATAATCTCATATTATTATCTACCATGACAAACGTTACCGAAATAACTAAAATAATCAAAATGTTATTATGGCTTTGTCCTTTGATGTTAATAGTTAAATTTTGATTTTCAAAGTCAAGTTTGATGGCAAGAGATTTTTTTGGATATTTTCATAAATTATAGATGATATTTGATCTATTTCATAAATTAATAGAGAAATATTTACTATTTCAAAAAATACTAAAAGATTTTAACATTATATCAAAAAAAAAGATGAGACTATCCCTTTTGAAAAACCAAAATGAAAATACACCGTTTATGTTTTTTGTTCTTTTTAATAATTGTAACCAATATACATTTTGATGGTGAACATCTATTCGATCATAAAATATAGGTATGACATTTTTTTTCATAAAATTTATTACATATTTGAAAGTTTAGAGAATAAAATAGAAAACTTGAATCACATGCTTATATAAGTAATGTCAATTTAGGTTATAGTCTCGATGTTATTCTCTTTCCATCACGTTGTAATAATAATAATAATAATAATAATAACCTAAATTGGTTCATGTTTGCTTCCCTTCAACTTGCACTGCATGTAGCAATATTAAATGCATGTTTCATGATGGTATGGTATCGTTGTACCACACAGCATATTCTGCTTGAACCAAAAGCATCTCATACAGAACATAACTCTTCAATAGACGGGTATTGTTTCATGCTAGAAT
This sequence comes from Dimocarpus longan, assembly GCA_022984855.1. Taxonomy (NCBI): domain Eukaryota; kingdom Viridiplantae; phylum Streptophyta; class Magnoliopsida; order Sapindales; family Sapindaceae; genus Dimocarpus; species Dimocarpus longan. The sequence goes on along the minus strand of CM041014.1, from coordinate 13,919,176 downwards.
AAGTTGAAAATTTACATGTTCTGTTAGAAGATTGTATTGAGATAAAAACCCTCTTAGACCTTCAATAGATCAATCCGATTTGAAAGTAGTTTCATTACTATACCAATCAACTTCCCTGCAGAGCTTTTTTTTACATTGAGATTACAAGATTATTTCCAAAAAGAGAACAAAAATATAGTTGCAAAATTGAATATCAAAATATAAAATTAAGAATATATGTTTTTAACTATATATAATACATACTAAACAACCTTTTGTCTTCAATTTCACTGCCCTTATAGAGCAAGAACAATTTGGCTTCTGACTATGGGATATATTTGCTCAAATAAAGACCGGTTGATTGAGTCCACACGTTTCCCTGCATACATGCATTATGCAAGGCCTTCATCATAAAGCTCCAGAAGATTTAAACATGTAGCGAGGAATCAACAACCTCAAACGATCACATTTGAAACAGACTCGAGAGTTATTTAGTGAGATATTACTAACGTCAATATGAAACACAAGTGAAAGAAGCTAAGTTCATTGCTTTACCCTTGATTCGTCTTTATCCAGTCCAGAATATCAAAACAATCTTCACGGCTGATGAAATGCCTTCGAAATAAATTAGAAAAATAAATTAATACTTCTAATGAATTACATGATAAACTCTTGAAAAAGCTCATACCTATTTATAGTACGGTAAGACTTGAGTTCAGAAACTTCTTTACGTCTTGTTAAATCTTTCTCCATTTGAAGAGTTTTAGGCACAACCAAATTTCCAGTTTGATCATGGTATGCATCAATAATGAAACCAAGCACATTTTCCTGCAAAAGCCAGCTGCAGCAATTAGCAAAGGAAAAAATGATGCTACAAGCAATTGAATTAAGGACTTCAATTGGCCCAAGACCATGTGAACTGGCACTAAAGAACCAATTTGTGATGACCATCATATAAAGACCAATTTCATGGTACTGTTATGGAGAATGGATAGGCTCTGCCAACTTGACAGTCACAGAAAGCAAATGTAAAGATCAGGAAAAATATGATATCTTCCCCTATTTGCTTAATTGCTCACCAGAATGTCAATCGTGCATAGGTTGAATGAATTAAAAACATATGTCCAATGTGGTACTCCACATTATATGAAATGGGATTGAACAAATAAAAATGAAAATGTAAACACTGAAACAGACAGGGAAGAATTATGCACATGTTTGTCTCAAAATCTACATGCAAAGCAAAGTAATTTCATACTAAATTGTCCACTTTAAATAAGCATGATGCAGACACACATCAGTCACTCTTACCAAATTGAAATAAATAAAATCTAAACGTGCAGTGCAGAAAGGAGAGGTGGATTGTTATTGCACCAGTTCTCAACATGAATGCAGAAATGCACATATTCATCACAAGCAATTCACTAATGACAGAAACTTCTGCACAAATTCATATGTTGCCATAAATGAACAAGATTGTGCAAAAGTGGCTTATGAAGCATAGAGCTCTTGGAGAAAATAAATCTCTTTAGATGTTAAAGAAATTAAGATGCAAGTGACATACCAGGGGTTTGGAAGCGTTAAGCCAATGATAAATACTCTCATTATGGAACCACGTCATTTGCCTTTTTGCAAAATTTCTGCAACAGAAATAAATGATTTGTGGATTTGTATTTCTCAGGTGTTACAGCATACAGTTTTGTGAAAAAGGAGTAATTTAATTTTTTTTTTTTTTTTCTGCTGTTCATCTTGTTATGTACAAAGTTACATGCATAAAATGAGGTGCTAACTCAATTCCTTTACCCTTCTACACTATTTCCTTTATACCCAACAAGAATCACTAAACATGCCAAGTAGGGAAGAGAATCAAAGCAAACGGAAATGAACTAGTTAAAAGATGAGAAATAAACAAATTATTCGCAGAGCCTACTACATCAAGAAAATCCATAAGGTGAACCAGAAATATCGGAATCCAAAAATGATAGCTAGATGAACAGATTTCTCATGTCAGTCCTTCAACTCATTTATTGAAATCTCAACCCTATCCAACGCTTTACCATTTATCCCTATCCAGATATTTCTAGACAAGCACAAAAGGCACAGAGGGAAACAATGTCTAAGCTATAATAATCACAATTTTGTTAAGAAATTCTCTCTTACACACTGCTCACTCAAACAGAGTTTTGGTACAACACAATAAGTTAAAAATAATAAGAAAAATTTTGTCCAAACTTCTGTGACATATATATATTATTAAAAAGAAAAGAGAGAGAGAGAGCTCTAAAGTCTTCTCAAGCTTTTGTACATATAACACAACTTACTAAAGAATTTCTCAAACTTGAACAACTTTTCTACTGCCATGGTGCAACCGTGCAAGACAATGCCATGGTCCATACAGAAGTCTCCTTTTCTTCACATTCTTTTCTCTTTACTCTTTTCTTTTTTCTCTTTTTTTTTTTTTTTTTTTTTTTTTTTTTTGAGGAAAATCAAATATAAATTTTCAACGGTTGTTTTACTTTGTAATGACCATCCTTTTAAAAAATTTTCTTTTGTTTTTAACTGACGTTTAAGCATTTGAAATTCCTCAAAGAAAACTTATAATAATTTTATAGAAGATACATGCATTTCCGTTGAAGACGTTTCTTGTAATAAAGAAAAGTTTGGAAATACTTTAAGCAATATAGGCTTATCAGAAAAGACTCGCCATATTACATAAATAAAATCGTGAAGGGACATGTATTACCTAGATACCTTCTGAAATTCTGACAAAAAAGCATAAAATTCTCGAGTGGAACTGATTCCCCCTTGTTGCCTACATTTCAATAGGTACTCCATAGCCTGAATTAGTATCAGATAAACAAGATGAATCTCAACTTCTTTACCAGAGTAAAAAACGTACCAAATAAAACCAAAACTAGGTAAAAATTAACGTGACAGAAATTCGCATTTATGCATCTTAGGGAAAAAAATTAATGATATGAGTAAGAAACAAAATTTTAAATACTTAAGAATTTTTGCTAATCCTTAATAAGTAAAATAAAGTAATCACCATCTGTATCTTCAAATGTATCAGAAGCTCAAACAGAAGTTGGTAAGATTGATGGCTACAGATGTTTCAGACTTGGCTTCAGAAACGCAATTAAGATATGCTTTGATCATTTTCTGAAAAAACAGTGCACCTATATATTTCAAAGAAAACTTCATACAAAATTTGTTTAACTATCAAATAGACATTGATCTTTGGCTAACAAGGCAATGTGAAAAAGCTATATACATACATAGGAATAACATGGAAAACAACCTTTTTCTTGCAAAATCACTACATAATGGCAAGAATAGTACAAGCATTATAAATCGGAGCTATACTTGTCTGTAACCAATTGCTCGAGTAGCAGGGTTTGAATTTGGAAGAAGACCCATATCAAGAAGCCATCTGGCCTCAGACAAAATCCCATCACTTCCTACAATCAGAAACAAACATCACATTAATTATCTTAAGAATGGATTAATATATCTGCAATTGCATATATGCCCAAAAATTAATTACATAAGAAAAAAGCTGAGAAATTACAATAAAATTGTTCGTCTATCACATTTTTCCAATTGTTTTCATCAGTTACCATATTTAGCTAGGATGGTATTTTTTTACGCAAGTAGAGTACAAAGCAGAGTCAATTAATAATGAAATAATGAATTTATGGTTCTATCGAAGGTCCTTTCCTTTGGAACAAGTCAATCCCTTTATTCTAATATACCTTTCTACTTCCACTGATAGATACAACAGTGTAGCTACAGTTGGTTAAAAAGCAGCATTCATGTGCCTGGATAAGATAGGCTAAAACCTATGTTACTGGTACACGTGAGGAGATTATTTCAAGTGGTGAATTAGCTAAACTTGAGCAAACCTATACTCCTGTTGCGCATAGAGATCAATATGAGTGCATTTCACATTGTGTCTGGATTATATCAGATTGTTATTGGTTGAAACTTTTATTTATGAACTACAGCTAGAGAGTAGCCAAGACGACAGAAATGCATGCACCTCATACCTTGACTAAAACAGGAGTTGTTGCAAAAAACTACAAAATATAACCGGTATTATGATCACAATATATCTGATAGATTAAAAACAGTGGTCTGATATTGGTTTCCATGGAGTAGACAAATTTCTTGATCAACATCCACATATATCTGTTTCACAAGAAGGGAAAAAAAAAAATCCTTGTACATCTCCTAGGATTGACAAGAGGATGCCTGGTCCTGAAGTTTGCGGGTGATATTAATTCTTACCAACATCTGATGATAATTTATAAAACCATGTGATAGACTATATTGGAAAAGTTTGTGATCGTAAAGATTTGCAAGTTAAAATCTTGAGCAATGATGATGGGACAGTTTTGAAGAGGTCAGTTTATATAATGAGAAGTACTTATTATTACAGTGTTCCGAAATAATATAATTTACCTGAAAGCATATCTTCACACCAGAAATCAATTTGTCTATAGAGATCAAGCCTATGGCTTGAAAGGAAAAAGCAAATGAACTCATAATCCAAATCTTTTGGATCTTGTTTAGATGAGCCAGCAGCAGAGTTCCCATCATGAGATTGGTTTGTTTCACTTGAATCAGATTGGTCCCTGAAAGAATCATATGGTATTTGGAAAGCAGATGGAGGAGAGCCAGTGGACTGTCATGCCAAAAGAAATATTAATGAGCAGCCACTGCATAGAGCCAAAAATCTTCTACAATTATTCTTTATCTAATCAGAAAAAAGCTGCTTCACAGTTCAAAATACAAGTATCTTCTTTGGGCACTCAATATACTTAAGTCCAAGCTGGAAGTAAAGGTTGCGGAATAAGGATACTAAACATATGGATATGTCAGTCAAGTAACATATAGACTTTTTCACGATGTGTTAGTATATATGCTCATGGAAATTATTATGCGCATTCATGACACAGGCCGCGTTTTCATGTTCTTGTTTACACACAAAATGCACACAACACACGTCGGTATCTAAACATCCCATATATATTGCTAAGGACATGCAAACTAACCTTAATTATCTCAAGGCTGCGCCGTAATCGGTACCAATCATTGGCAGCTAAAGACTGAGCTTTTGGATTACCTGCTTTCACCACCAACTCAACAGCTGCATCCCAGTCTCCATCTTTCTGTAGATGTGCAAGGTCAGAATACACTTCAGTTGCAATTTCTGGGGAGGCTTTAGGAACATCAGGCTTTCCATATATAAACCTAATTTTATAGAAATAAAACAATAAAAGTGAGAATGTTCCGTTTCACTTTCTTTCCTAACTCGAAAAAGAATAATAAATCAAAGTATTAGACAACAACCGCATTTGTCATATTAACACTACTGTAATTCACATTCAAATTCTCTTTTAGGATAAACATTCACTTAATTTCCACAAATTGAAAAAAAAAAAAAGAAAAAAAAAAAAGAAAAAGAAATCTAATTTCAACACTGCCCCTCACTACGCCAAAACATACCATCGCAAGTACAACCCAGTCCCACCCGTAACAATTGGAACACGACCATTATTAAGTACATCTTTCATAGCTTGCTTTGCATCCTCAAAAAATTGTCCAACAGAATAGTCTGTAACAAGATAAACCGATCAATCTCCAAATACGAGAACATAAATTTTAAGATCCATCCAATACAATAGAATCAACAAATCTAATCACAAAATGCACTAAGATCCTTATATCAAATTTATCTGCTCCCCATTAGAACATACCTTCAGATGGGTGCAATATATCAATCAAATGATGCGGCACTTCCTGCGATATAAACAAAACAAAAATCCAGTAATTACAACAATTACATATCTTGTCTGTCTAGTTTAATAAAAACTAAAACAAACCCATATAAAAGAAGCTTCAATGATATTACTCTCAATAAACATATGCATGATTCCACATTCCAAATCCACCAAAAGCAACCCACTTGCATATAAATGTAATAGTACTCATACAACATATAAAAACACTATAAACAGAAGTATGTGAAAAGGAGGGACCTTTCTATCAGCAGAAGAAGGCTTGGCGGAGCCAACATCAAGACCTCGGTATACCTGCAATGGAAACAACATTGAAGCAAAAAATTCCACATTTTAAAAAGATCGAAAATTGATAGAGAGGAGTGGGGTAGTGCCTGGACAGAATCGGCGCTGATGATTTCGCCGTTGAGGCGCTTGGCCAGCTCCAGAGCCAAGCGGGACTTGCCGGCTCCGGTGGGCCCAGATATGACAATGACCTTCTCTTTCTTGGTCGACGCGCAGAAGATGCGGCTCCGCCCTCTGAAGGACCGGAGAATGGGGACGCCACCGCATACTCCACTCAAGTTTAATTTGTTTAAGGTTTAAGGTTTTTATCCAGAGGTTTTAGATTTTTATTTTTAATTTGTTTCTATTTTTTTAATTTTATATTTATTTTCATTTTTTAATTTTTGTTTATAAATACCTAACGTCTCCTCCTTAGTTTCAAAAAAATAAAAATAAAAAATACTCCTCACATATCATTTGAAAATTCATATACCTCCAAATTTTGATTGAATATACTGTAACTTTTATTTTTAAATATATGACTTCAATATACTCATATTTTTAAAATTCAATATACTCGTATTTTTAAATTCCATAAAAACTTAAAAAGTTTAGATTGAGAAAAACCGTTCTATAGAACTATTTTAATGAAATAGTAACATTTATTTTTCTCTCACTTGTCAATTATCTTACAATCAATGGAAGATTTTTTTTTCCTTACATTGATTTCATTTTCTCTTACCATTTTTTTCCTTCCTTTTTATACACTCAAATGGGTGGGTAAGGTTTAAGGTTTTTTTTTGCAAAGGTTTTAGATTTGAGTGAATTCCACAAAACCGCAAGGGAAGACTTTAAATACACAAAAATGAAGTTTGGTTTTAACAGCGAAAGGATGTTAAATCTGGCAGTTAGTTATGTTGTAAAACATAATATTAGACATACTAATTAATAAAGTATTACAATATAAAATCACAATCTCACCATAATCTTGTCTTATGACAACCCATAAAAAAAGTATCAGGTCATCAAGTCCCATACGATAAAGGGAGATCGAAGATACATGTATGATAAACCATACAATATAAGTCAAAATTTCATTAATGGTAGACTGCTTAACTTTGTTAATATATCGTAGTGTGGTAGGATCATCATTTGTCGATACGATGGCCACAAGTTGTGATTATTCTGCACAGCATTGCACAAAGGTGCGTTGTCTTAGTTGTCTATCATCCATAAAATATTCACTTAGCCAATTCCAATTACCATTCTATCTTATCATAATCTATAGATTATTCAATTACAAAAACTCGACCAGCCTTGGCAACAATATACATTGGAGTTTCGCATAAGTTGCCTTTTGTAAAAGACAAAGTGGTGGATTGGTATTTCTGGGTATTGGGAGTATTTATTTTGAGCTAGAAGGTAACTTGATCTAGAAGAATAATACTAACCGGTGTTATTGTCATTATTTTTGTGTTTGATGATGTCTATGATGTTAACGGTGCGATTAATGAAAAGAAGAGGAGATAGCCCTAGGGGATTCAGTACCATAATAGATTTAGGATTTGGGGTGAAATTATCATACTAATTCATTTATAGAAAATGTATGTACGTCACGAAATTAATACAGTAGATATTGGGAGTAGAATCTTTTATCTCATACAATAAATAGCTAGCTATTGACAATGTACTTACAATAGAAGATAAATTATTTCCAATTATGACAGAATATTTGACATAATCTAACACAACATGCTAACACAAATTAAATTAAACCTCTTTTATATTGTTGATGTAAACTCCAAGGCCGCTGTGTGATGACCTCTATTTGATTTGAGCCATAGGAACCGTACTGCGTATCTCAACATTCCTAGCAACGCCACTACCAAATCTACATGAACCATGAATAGATAAGAATTCAATGTAGATTCTATTTGTTTGTCGTACCACCTTATATATGTAGACTCTAAAAGGTAGGGCAACTTATTAGCCAGACCGAGGACAACCCCAACCCAGTCGGTGATAATCCAGTCTGGGATAACCCGTTCTAGGTTAATCCAGTTTGAGATAACCTGGTCTAGCATAATCCAGTCTGGGACAACCAAGCCTGCGGCAGATAGCATTTCTCTAAATAGAGACGTTAGACGGAAACATTGTCCTTGTTCAAGTACAGACTCTAGAGGGAAAGATCTAATGAGGAAATCGTGCAAGAACTCTTCAAAGCGGTATACTCCTACCTCTAAAGCTGTGACTAATAAGATCATAATGTAAGGAAAAACGCAACTAACTGAAATGACCGCTATAGCAAGGGCTAAATTGGTATACAAAACCACGTATAATCCAGTCATGAATGCCACTGCCATCGATAGAAGTCCGATATAAACCAAGATAGTGGCCGGAAGCATTAAGTCCACACCTCTAAGACGTCTATGATTCTCGTGGCGAATCTGCGCAAGAGCTAGAACTGCAGCAGTCATGGCTGAAGTCATAGCAATGGCAATGCTAATAACAAACGTCTTGAAACCTGGTTTTCCAACCAGTTTCGCCGTTCCATCACGTGGATCGTTATCTTTATCTTTATAGCCTCCTGGAAGGGTGAGAGCAGCAGTGAATGTGAATGTGACTATTATTGTTGCCATCAATAAGACAACTTGAGCTATGTTTCTCTTTTCAGCCTGCACAATTTGTTATATGATTACTAAAAATTGTCCAAAATTAAGAAATCAATTATAAAACTGCAATAGGATAATGGATATTGATCCTCTACTAAGCTAAGTTTTTCCTAATCCTTTTGAAACATGTAATTAGTTGTTGACAAAGTAAAACTGATCATGAAAGTAGATAAGGTTATGCAAAACCTCAAATCAGAAAGGGACCCAAATTCAGAATAAATGAACTAGCAATGCTTGGCTACATGCTAATATTTAACGAACCTTTTTGATGTCCAATTTAGCATCCCAAGACGACGGAGCGATTGCTAGAGCAGTCTGTTGATTAGAATTGGTCGCTCTTTTGTTCACCTTATTGTTTCTGGAGAGAATATCAAACACATTACTATGGGAATTCAAGGCAGCAAGATGCATAGGGGTATTTCCATGTACATCAGGTGAGTTAATCAAATCTTCCATCTCAGGCAAACTTAAAATGAATCTGACAGTATCATCTTTTCCATTTAGAGCTGCAAGATGGAGGATATTACGTTGCATTTCATCGACCACCTCAATGGAATCCCGGTAGTCGGCCAAAATCAATCTTAAGATTTCTGGTTGGCCATACTTGGCTGCTAAGTGAAGAGGTGTCAGACCATTGCAGTCTGTATCATATGCAACTGAGGATGATGCATCTGCTTCTAATAAACCCCTAGCAATTGCCACATTACCCAAGGCCGCAGCATAGTGAAGTGGATTCCTTTTGTGTCCGTCCACCTTTTTGATTAGCTCCCCTTTTCTATGCATTATCTCAACCACGGAAACTGAAATGAAAATTAGAATTACAATTAGTTAAGAACATTTTCAATCTTAAAGCACGCTAGTAGATTTATAAGAATGGTAGTCAAAAACATAACCTGATTAATAATCACACCTCTCAACAAAACTAATATCTGAAAAAGAAAAAGAAAAAAAAAAAAGTACTTGCAAGAATTGTAGTCTCACCATAATTTTGGTTTATGACGGCATAATGGAGAACCGTCAAGTCATTGGGTCCTTTATAGTTAAGGAAGGATGGATTTTCCTTCATGATAAACCATGTAATGTAAGTTGAACCTAAATCAAAGGCGATAGATAGTGGAGACTGCTTCGCATCATTTTCAAACCACATTGTTTCACGCATTTTCATCAATAAGACTGATGATAAGTCGTGATGATTCTTAACAGCATTATGTAGAGGTATGTTACCTTGGTTGTCTTTCATACATAAAATGCGCTCTTGATTAATTACATTCATATTGTTATCACGTTCAAGCATCACTTTAATCACAGAAGCATTGCCAGCCTTGGCCGCAATATGCATTGGAGTTTCATCATTTTGGTTTTTCTCATAAAGAAACGAAGCCTCAAGTCTAAGTATCTTATCAGCAACACGCTTATCTTTGAGTCTTGCAGCTAAATGCAGGGTCGTGTTGCCTCGAGGAGTCCTTCCTTGGAAGAGCTCAGGATTTCGTCGTACGAGTCGAAGGATTTGATGTACATCTTCATGTCTAAATGCCTTAAGCACACGTTGATCCATGGTTGACTCCCGGTACGTACCAAACGTTATAAATTGTATACTTGACTGCTGTCATGACAAAAAGATTAAGATACAGATGGAATTTAGTTATTGAAAATGTCCATTTATATGAACCTAATAATTTATTTCACATGATTTAGAAATTTATGAGATATCTTGGCCACTAACTTTTATAAACGTGCACTCATGGTCTAACATGGCTTAACGGCAGAGGACTGGCAATGACTCATGTTTGATGAGTCCCCCACCACAAATGCCATCTAACAAAACTTCATAAAAGTTTATAACAAATTCTAGATGAAGTTAGGCAAACTATATTTTTTCTTTTTCTTTTTTCTTTTTTTTTTTTAATGCAAAAGCAAGGTAGACAAACTATTGTTTTTTTTTTTTTTTTTAAAAAAAATATTGTTTGATATATTATCGAACTTTAAGGTGTTTAATTAAAATATAGGTTAGATTATATTAACTCAAAATATTAACTTACAAAAGTGATTTGAATAGTTATCTATGAATTTATAGTTTTATACTCAATCCAAGGATTAATTAATTTTGATTTCGATTCACTTTTTTAATCCTTGAATTGAGTCAAAATAGAAAAGTATATAGATATTAAAATCACTTTTTAGTCAATATTATATATTAATCTACCATAACCAATTAAAGGAATGCTATTGACAATTAGTAGCGAGTCATGAAAGGATTTCTTACCAATGTCAAAGTTATATATTGGTTAGTTTATTTGTTTGTTTCACCATGAGCTTAATATATAAATAATACATACACCATCAAGTTATACTAACTTAAAAAAATTCTCTTAAATTTACGATTTCAATATTTATTTATCTATTTCTACCCATCTAAAAGAGGAAGAAAAAATATATACATTTATATCATATAAATAATCCTACACTTTTTAAAAATTTATTTAAAGAATAAATTAATTAATTTATAATTATCACGTTAATTTTGAATTGATATATTATGATATGATAATCGTACGTAAATTTGTCACACCATTTATATAATAAATTTAACTAAATTTATTTATAAATTTTGTAGCAGTGTAACATTAATAAAAAAATATTTTACATAAAATTATATAAAATTTTATCAAGTATGTCTATTATTTTAGGACAGGGGGTGCTCGCGAAAGAATGTCATACTTATATACGAGTAGAAAAACATCAAGCTATCATGAGAATTCTCTAATCTTTGTGCTTTTTCCCGTGCACCCAAAATTATAAGGAGATATATTAATTAAATTTATCAATATTTTTGGCCTCCTCCCTATTTTCCAAATAAGGAGGCATCCTTTTTCTAGTTTATATATATTTAATATTATTTTTGACTCAAGGCTCTTATAAGGGAGATTAATATTTTAGTTAGTTTTAGTATAATACTTGGTTTCTGGCCTTTTATTATTAAAAAAAAGTACTAGTACTCCATGGTTGAGACCAGTGTTTACTCGGCCGAGTTCTCGTAGGTTACTCGGTGATCGGCACAATGCCGATCGGATAACCCTCAGATCGGCGGTTCAACTCGGTAAGAGTTTTCGGTAGAGTTGGTTGAGTACTCGGGCAACTGGGACAACTCGCTCGCATATTATTCGCACAGAAATGAAGAGTAAGACGACCGAACTTACGACCAGAAACAACATCAATAGTAGAAGCTAAGCTGTAAAAGATCACAATATCAGCTAAAATGTTTACTTTCACGATCTTCATCGAGTCAAAAAGCAAGATCTGAGCTCAAAACCACAAACTTTTGAACTAGGCAAAGAAACGCAGCAAACTTGAAGCAGCTGAAGATGAGAAGGTTACAAAAAATGGAGATTTCAAGGCATTCGAGGGAGTTTTGAGTTGGTTTACGTACCTTTGGAGAGCTGACTCGGTGAGTCAAATCGGAGAGATGGTGGCCAGAGAGAGAAGAAGAACATAACTCGAGAGAGCAGAAACCAAATTATGAGCTGTGACCTTTGATTTGTAAAATATCAGTTACTTTTTACTATTATTATTAGGACGGTGGTTCTCTTGCCTATGTATAGACATTTATAACAATTGAAAATGAATAAGTTTTGCTATTCCGAAATCAGTAAAAGGCCCAAGTTTTTTTTTTTTCCATTTTTTCACATTCATTTGTTTACTTCCATAATATCTTATAGGTGTTATCCACGTATATTTTTCAACTTCTACTTATTTTTTATTTTATTTTATTTATTTTATAACAGATTTTTTTAAAAAAAATACTTTTTGCATTTTACTAGTAAGTGACAGCACACTCACTCCCATAGATGCGGTCCGCATGTCCAAATCTACGTAGGCAAAATGAATCCACCTTAGTGCATTAGGTTATGTGAACATTGGTCCAAAATGGATCTATATAAATATATATATATATATATATATATATAATCTAAATTAGACAGTACACAAAAACCCCAAATAGCTAATTGTTTTTATGGAATAAGATATACGTATAAATAGTACTCATCGATTACTCGTCAAATAATCGATAATTCGTTACTCGCTACTTTATTGGTCAATTAACGAGTAACGAGTTTTAGAACTTTAGTTGAGACTCTCTTTTTCTAGAAAAAATGGTGAGTTTCAAAATAATGTCGCAAAATTTTAATTAAATATTTTTAACATCGTAAATTATTGCAAATTATAGTTTATGAACAAAAAAAATAATTCAAAAATAAATGTCATTAACGGTCACAAACTATTATCTTTATTCATGAATTATAGCTCATAATAATTGAATGTGTTAAAAAAAAAAACAACAATAACATTTTTCAAATTCATCTATTTATTGATATTATCATACATAAGTTTTACTTCTAAAAAAATAAGATGGAAGATATAAATACATACCTCAATGTATGGAAGCACTTCAAACCAGAGAATGAGATTATTTATTGATGGCTAGCCAAGCAAGAGAGACTCATGCTGAGTGGAAAACAAGTAAACAACACCTTTTGGGCTCTTTTATATGCTGCAAAATCAAAATCCTTTTTTTTTTTTGACCTTTGTGTGTTTACGGTGGATGGCCTCGGTCTCTCGCACCTCGGTCTTTATTTATTATTATTATTTTTTCGAGGTCTTTATTTATTATTATTATTTTTTCGATCGCCGGTCTTTATTTATTATTATCCTCTTTGAATAAACTAATCACAACAATTAAAGTCTTCATTTTGTATTTTGAAAGTAATTAAAGTCTTCATTTGTTATTAGTTTATTTTGTGGTTAGGTATCACTCTATTTTGATCCAATTTTTTTATATAGATCTTTTATAAGTAATTTTTTTTTTTAAAATAGATCTTTTATAAATAATTTTTTTTAAAAAAAATTATTAACTATTTAGTTATTAATTAACAAAACTCTTTTAAATGATAAATTATTTGGTTGTATTATTTTTAAAATATTTTTTATATAATAAATTTATTAAAAATGACAATAAAAAAGAGGGTAAGGCATCTCATTGCTGTCTTTGTAACAAATCACCTATCTTCAAAAGGTTCTAAGTTTCACCATCTCAGGCCCGGAAGAGGAGCTCCTCAAGTACCCGAACAAAACGAAAATAATGATTGTTTTGTTTCATTAAAGGCTTCCGTGCCACTGCTGAACAAAATAATTTATAAATTTATAGCATAGCAGTAATATTTTTGTCTTAAATGATGATGTTAAAACTTTGCACTCGTATAGCACAAGTTAATTAGTAGTTTAGAATAGTTTATCGTATCATGTTAATCATTATTAACACCATGTTAACATCACTCACATGGCTAAAGTTACGTAGTCATTAGAATAATGTTTTTACTCTTTTATTTTAGTACCAAATTTCACATCATATTTCCTGATATTTATTTTACAATGATTAAGAAAATGTTAACGTCGGAAAATGGTTTCCTTAGTCAACGAGATTATTTTTGGACCCAAGCTGCAGTTTCGAACGGACAATGAAATGCATGTAAAACAATAAGAATGAGGAAGAGAGGTTAGAGGCCAGGAGGAGAAGACACAGAAGATTTTTAGAGTGGTTCGGCCCAAAAAGATGCCTACGTCCACTGTTCACTCTCTCACTATTTCGACAGAGTAACGACACTCAGAAATTGGATCATTTTACAGTGAAAAATCATCTCCTATTTATAGGGAAAAAGGGACATGCTACAGTGAAACAGAATAAGACAAAAACAAACAGTTAGCTACAGTTATAATGATAGACAATATTTAATGCGTCGGAACCTCAATTAATGCGGTTGTCAAAGCATTAAATACGATCGAAAATACATTAAATGCGGTCGAATCCATCGCATCTGAGGTCTGCCCAAGGGAGATTTCTGATGACTGGGTCGGATATGTCATGATGGGTTGTCGAGATCACGATCACAACTTCTGGTGGATGTAGCGTGCATGGCACGTCTTGGAACTGTACTCTTTATGGCGCTATTGACTTCTGTTGACCGGGACTCTCAGGAACGAGGCAGGGACGGATCTTTCAGCAGCTGGAATATCAAGTCAGCTTGGAGAACAAGTGAATCTCTGATAAGTCTGGCTACCTGAAGAGTCGATGAGGCAGATTATGAGTCAGAATGTCTGCAGCTGATCATGGCGGTGAGGCGAGTAATATCACGAGTGAAGGAGTCGGTACGCTGCCACGCACAGAGATTAGCGATCAGCTCAGTCAGATCATCTTAGGTGAGAAGGACTTGTCGAACATTTCTGACAGATGGATCCTCTTGGCGGATATCTCAATCGGACAGGACTGGCGGACAGGCAGGCGGTCAATCATGGCGGATAATCTGGCGAGCAGGCTTAACAGTCCCGGTTGGCGGCCAGCGGTCAGTCTGAGCGAACAAAGCTGACGGAGAAATCGACGATCTGAATGGCGAATGGAGATAACGGTCAGAGCCAACTCTCAGAATAGGCGCCTACGGTCAGAATCATCGGTCAGGCTGAGCGATAGCGATCAGCGGTCACGAATGGGTTTTCCGTCAGGGAGGCGGATTAGAAGAGATGGCGGATAATTGGGTCTTCTAGTCACTGGGCCTACACTGTAGATCCTTTTGAGCCCGATTATTCTGGTCGCTAAATTATCCGTAACATTGTTAAATATATTTTTATTTTCCTTTTATTTCATCAATAATTAATCACAAACTCAACCACACACACACTCAGCCCTACCCTTAAGTTGACATGGATCTTAGGCTTGTTGTCTCTTTTCTAGAATTGCCCAAGAAAATCAAATCCTTAAAGTAGATATTCTGTCTCTCTCTCTCTCTCACCTTGTTGTTTATTTATATACAATTTGATTCGGTTCAATTGAACTGTTTATGTATTCAATTCGATTCGATTCGATTTTCTTTATCAAAAATCGATCTTTTCCGATTTTGGTTCGGTTTTAGAAGCGAACCAAACCTTGCCCACCCCTGAGTCCTTGACAAAGCCTGTGCGTTTCTTGTTGACGTGTCATATACTGATTGTGGCGTTGTCATATGCTTGCATTGACTTTTGGACTTTTAGGGCTCTTTCGTCTCTTATTAGGTCTACTGCTTCGATGCAAGGTTTAGATGTTATTTTTGGATGCAATGGAAACTAATTCAAATTTGATTTGAAGAATAAATAAACTATAAATAAAAATAATATTTACTAAGTAAATTTAAAAAGAAAAGGTTTTTTGTATTATTTAAAATTCTTTAATTTTCTCATAATAATATTGAGATGGATATTACTAAATGATGGCACTATTACCACCCAAAAAGTGTGTTTTTCACACTTCCATTTACTTCTCAAACCTACATTAAAAATTAAAAATTTAATTAATTATTTTCTATGCCTTTTAAAATGTCAAAACTAATGATGCGTTTGTTTCACTTGGAGGAATCGGAATAGGAATCAAAATTATCTGTAATCGGAATGATTTGGAATTAGAATGAGGTATCGGAATCAGAATAAGTTATTTACTTCAACTGCAAGAATCGGAATCGAAATCAACAATATTCTCATTGAGCTGTTTATTTTGTTTTGGAATGGATTAATTATAAATTACAAAAATGCCATTAATTAAAATTATATATTAATTATAATAACGTGTAGTTTTTAATTATAATATACTTTTTTTAAAAAAATTACATATTATAATAATAATATATATTATTTTATTAGTTCATTATGATAATTAAGAAATTGGTGATAAAAAATCAATGATGTGCAGTTTTTTATTATAATATGCATTTTTTTTTAACATCAAATAAAATATGTTTTTCTTTATTTTTTAAAGAATGGTATAAGAGACTTTTTATTTTAATAAAAGGAATGAGAATGAAATCCCCAGATGGGTTTGGGAGAATGAGATTCTCATTCCACAACTCCAAATTGATGTGGGATCCACATTTTTATTCCCATTACGAAATGAATTTTTAGCAAGTAAATATCATAAATTAATCTCATTCTCCGCATGAAATAAATATACCATGACAGTATTTTCTCATATTCATATCTTAAATTCAAAAAATTCATGTAATATCCTAAAAAACTGTACGTGATTTTGAACTTTTTGACAAAAGTTCTTCTTCCCATTCCTATGGTGATTTAGTAAAAGTTTTAGCAGCTTAATGGTTATTTTTTTTTAATAATTTCATCCTATAATACACGAAAATCAACACTTCGAAAGTATCTTACATCTCAATTATATAGGACTCCGATCCTTTCCGTCATTCTTTCAAATCATATTTCAAACGCAAGTAATGCTTTGAAAAACATGTGAAACAAACTTTCTTCTATAAGAAAAACACAACTATATAATACATCTATACCATCTTCAAACTTCAGCGCAAAAGCACAAGAAACTGACCAGTAACTAAACATTCTACTACATTAAAGTAAAAACGTATATATACATGTCGAGATGCTGTGTAATATATAAAATACATATATAATATCAAAATATGAGTTTTTTACATTATTTGATTGAATGGTTCACCCTTTCTTGTCCTGAGATTTTCTTTAAAACCAGATGGTTATATGAGAAATGGTTTTGAAAATATAAGAGTGAGTACTAACGTCTATTGAGTTAACATAACTTTTGAAAACTAAATAAATCATTTCCTTAATTTCAATAATAACCGATATAGTATACTAGTAATAAAAATAAAATCTCAATCTATACCAATCTAATATCTAAAAAAATCTATTGTACGTGATGGAGATACTTAACACACATAATACATATATGATATCAAAATATGATTTTTTTACATTATTTGATCGAGTGGCTTACCCTTTCTTGTCCCGAGATTTTCTTTAAGGCAAGACGATTATCTAAGAAATGGTTTTGAAAATGTAGAAATGAATACTAATGTCAATTAATTTGATATAACTTTTGAAAACTAAATAAATCATTTCCTTAATTTCTATAATAACTGATATAGTATACTAGTAATAAAACTAAAATCTCAATCTATATCAATCTAGTACCTAGGAAAATCTATCGTACGTGATAGAAATCCTCAACACACACTACAACAAAACAGCTCATCCATACCGGGCAATGCCCGGTATGGATGACTATCCATACCGGGCAATGCCCGGTATGGATGACTATCCATACCGGGCAATGCCCGGTATGGATGACTATCCATACCGGGCGAGTGTCCGGTGTGGATAGAGACGGTATGATTGATAGAATTATCCATACCGGACTATATCCGGTATGGATAATCATATCAGAAAATGGGTCGACCTGTTTCTATGATTATCCATACCGGGCGGCCCGGTATGGATAGTATTATCCATACCGGGCATATGCCCGGTATGGATACTTATTTTCATATTAAAAAAAAATACACATTTTTTTTTTGGAAAATACATATAATTTTATATTAAAATAAAAATAATATTACAATATGCATAAAAAAATGGCCTTTGATTATATTAAAATAAAAATAATATTACAATTATAAGAGAGTATATTAACAACAAATTTAATATCAACTATATCAAATAATGAAGTTGTTAAACGTTAAATATGTAAATAAACACACAAAAAGTTGAATTCAACTGACAATCGAACCTCTACTTTGTAAATTAAAATAAAAGATCATCAAGTACATCAACCATGGTGAATAGATGAATATACAAATCAATCTCATAAAAAACTACATGATCAAATCTGAACAACCCAAAAGTCCTTCAGAGTTACAGATGCTTACAAACTCTTCTATTTCTGTTAAGCTTTGCCAGAGTACAAACAGATAATAAAAGAGACATGACCGATAAACAAAATTAGAAAATTTGAATATTTAGACTCATAATTTTGCACTTTATTTGATGATCTACCGTCAGTTAATTTATCTACAAGCGCTTCTCTAGTCCGAACTAACTCTGAAATTTCGACCAATGTAGATCTACTAGACCGGTCCTGACACAAGCTATTGCTCAATTTGCTAACAGAATCAAGTACCAATCATTTCACTAAAAAAAAGATAAAATCAGAAACAGATTTAAGCACAACATGCAAAACAAAACAACCCCAATATGACACAAAATACAAAATTTAAAAAGATAAATGTTTCAACCCATGATTTTTCACGTATTAGATTTGATGATCCAGCTTCAGTTAAAACCATACAAAAATAACATGTCTAATTTATCCATGAGTGCTTCTCTGGTCAGAACTAATCCTGATAATACAATGATTTACGTTATTGCAAATCGACTAGAGTACTAGACCAGTCCTCACATGCTGTAATAACCTTTAGCATGGCATTAGCAAAGCACAATGTACTCAATAAACCATTATTCTTCTTCTCAAAATTTAAACACAACATTTCAAGCAACGCTTAATTGACTGCATACAAACTATTCAAATTACGTATTAATCAAAACAAACCTTATGAGCTGCACCTTTCACGTTTAAGTGCGAAGCCACACTAGAAGCATACCGCTCTGAAGTATACACTCTCCTCCTTATCCCACTGGCACCACTAATGCTCCCCACTTGCGTGGTAGAAAACTCCGAGCTAGCAGTCGAATCTGACTCCTTCTCCTCCTCCTCCTCTGTATACACACTCCTTCCACTCTGCCCCACCAGCCTCTCACCCACTTTCCTCTCCCTCCCGAAAATCGTCTCCCTCGACGAACTTACATCCGAATACACATAATCACTCGCATAACGCGCACGGCTCTGCACAGGATTCCCATTCCTGTTAGGGATTCTAGGGTCCCGTGGCGATGAATCGAGAGAGTACCTGCCTCCATACACTTCATCCTCCGAATCAGTCGTCACATCATTTTCAGAAGCAGAAACACTGCCATCCACGTCTCTCGGTAACACCCTGGATTAGATTTGAATGAGAAAGCGGAACTTGCTTCTGCTAAACAGGCAAAAAATTAGATTCGGGTCATTTTTCAACAATGCAAGTACCTCAACCTATTAATGATAAACCTAAACACACTATGAGCATGAAAATTAAAAATAGAGTTGAATCAGTTTAGTTTATAGCTGACCTCTCCAACCCAGCGACGGGCATTACTGTCAAGGCCTTCGGTGAACATAATTTGTTAGGGTTCAGTTTCACCTACAACCATGACCAAATCTATAAAAATACATATATTGTGTTAACACTGGAAACGTGGAGGGAACAAGAAGAAGGCAGTAGATCGGTGAAGAGGAGTGAACGGCGACGGCGCAGATGAACGGCGCGACAGCTGAAGGCAGTAGATCGGTGAAGAGGAGTGGACGGCGACGGCGCAGATGAACGGCGCGACAGCTGAAGGCAGCAGATCGGTGAAGAGGAGTGGATGGCGACGGCGCAGACGAACGGCGCGACAGCTGAAGGCAGCAGATCGGCGAAGAGGAGTGGACGCGCAGCGGAAAGAAGAAGAATGACGACTGGTGTTAACACTGGAAACGTGGAGGGAACAAGAAGAAGGCAGTAGATCGGTGAAGAGGAGTGGACGGCGACGGCGCAGATGAACGACGCGACAGCTGAAGGCAGCAGATCTGTGAAGAGGAGTGGACGGCGACGGCGCAGATGAACGGCGCGACAGTTGAAGGCAGCAGATCGACGAAAAGGAGTGGACGCGTAGCGGAAAGAAGAAGAAAAGGAGAAGAAGAATGACGACTGGCGGTGGAGGTCCAGCGGATGAGAGAAAGTGAAGTGAGAGAAAGTGAATTGAGAGAAAGTGGGGTAGGTTTTTTTTTTCTTAATTTCTTATAAACTCCTATCCATACCGGACCAATAATGGGTCCGGTATGGATACTAAAACGATATATTTTAAAAAAAATAAAAATTATTATATCTATACCGGGCTCCGACCTGCCCGGTGTAGATAATCCGAATATCCACACCTGGCTCCAGACCCGCCCGGTGTGGATAAATTTTTTAATTTTTTAAATATAAAAATAGGATATCTATACCGGTCGGCGTGATGCCCGGTATAGATACTCAATTAAGCATACCGGGCCTTTAGTGCCTGGTATGGATAGTCCGGCGTTAATGCCCTGTTTTCTTGTAGTGACATGTACAGAGTGAGAAATAATCGTATTCATACATGACGAAAAACATCGTCGCATATGTAGAACAAGTAGAACATTTATCATGCATATGCTAGGCAACTCAATAATACTCCTCGACATCTATCATACACATACAGAGTAGAGGGGAGGGTATAATCCTGATGTTCTAAAATTCTCAGTTCGTTCGTTTGACATTGTAAACAATTTTCATATGCAAATATACATAATTCTATTTCTGAATATATTCATAATTCTTAATGAATATTTTTCTCAAGCACCCATAAATTAATACTTAAAATAGTCCGAAACTTTTCATATATAACTTAGATTGAAAACAATAAATTTTGATTGAAATTTCTAGTACGTAATCCAATCGTAAGTTATAATTCATAATGAATAAAATCAATTAAATAATTAAATAATTTACTTTCAAATAAATAATAAAAAATTGAAACATAAATAAATATAATTAAATTAATTAATTTAAAATAAATTATTCACTCATAAATTAAGTTTTAGGCTCTATTTATAATCAATAACACCCGTATTATCTTTGGGTCCTTCCGCACCTAAAAACAACATAAGAACCGATTTAAAATTAACAAAAAAAATAAAAAAAATAAACCAGCAAATTTAATCTGAAACCGAATTTATTGCATACCAATTCAGGTCCAATTGTTATTTTATCTCTTCTTTTCTTTTTCTTTTCTTCTCTTCTCCTCGCTGATTTCTTTCTTTTTTTTTTTTTGGTTCAGTTGCCTGCTTCTCAATTTGTATGTTTGCTGCTTGCTTTCAAGAATATATATATATATATATATATATGTATAAATACATACATATATATATGTATAAATACATACATATATATATGGGCGCTTCTCACGTTGCTTATCATGACTTTGTCCTTTTTCTTGTTTTTAAACTTGTTTCATACCTCGTCATGCAATAGCATGATCAACCATCTAGTAGCGAGCTTAGAAAATTTGACGAGGAGGGCACATGAGTTAAGTAACAAAAATATAAAAAGTTAGAAATATACTAAATATATAATGTTTTAATATAAAACAAGTTTTGATAACACTATATAATTTAAATAAAATGAAACATACATAATATTTGTATGAAATAAATAATCTTATGCTTAAAAATCCTAATGAAATCAATAAAATAAATAAAAAAAAAAAAACATAAATTGTGTAAAATTATAATTTTCTTCAACGAGATTTCATATCTTGAAATCGTTTCATAATAACTTATCTATTAATTTTGTCAAAAATATCTTTCTCCACATATACAAACAATATATTATTTAACCATTGATTTTTTATTTGGTTAAGTAGCTCGGCCTTCACAATATTCATTACTAAAAATGCTCTTTCAACGGTAACAGTTGTAACAAGTAGTAATAATGTTAATGTTAAGAGGAAACAAGTAGTAATAATGTCAAGTCAAGAGAGGAAGTAAATTAATGAAAAAACCTTATCTTTTTTTTTTTTCCTCAATCATTTTTTATGTCAAATCTTTAAGATCATTTAATTCTAAAAATTCAATGTTAGAGCACATAACTACAATATAATCATCAAATTGATTTTCAAGTGCCAAGAGCCCAGTGGAAAAGAAGTCTCTTGGATTAAATTAAGCAAGTTGAATAAATTTTTATTTGTCAAATGCATGAAATTGATCATTTGGACTAAGACATGCAACACAAAGAAGTAACTTAATATTTGTCTTCGAAAACCGATTATTTAGTTTTTGAAGTTGCTAATCTAACACAGTATAAAATAAGTTTACTCGATAATGATGCATATTATTTATCTCTTGAGTTTTATACCTTAATCTCCCTCGAGACATAAACAAATCATCCATATCAACAATTTAGATATTCTATTTTTCACAAAAAGCGAAAATCTGCTTCAATAAAGAATCCCACCCATTTTCTCTCATTATTTGAAGTCATTCTTTACTTACTTTTACTAAGGTCATGACATTGACAATATCTCGATCTTTCTTTTATAGTGTTTGTGACAACTCATGAGTAACTCCCAATATTATTCTCATCAAATGAAAACCAAAAATAAAATCAAATGTTTCTATTGTATCCAATAAATGCTTTGATTCATATTTTCGCTCTTAATTCAATCCATCATCTACTAATATATCAAGTATTTCTACAATAAAAGAAACATAAAAATTATTCTAAGTATTATATGATAATGTGAACCCCAACATGTATTACCTGGTTTCTTAAGACTAGTTTATTGATTCAAAACCCCGTTCACTTGAAAACTCATAATTTTCTAGTACCTCAAAAACTTTACTTGCTGGTTTTTCTTAAAAAATATCATAATGCTTAGCAGATGCTCTAATAACATTTACAAGTAATCCAATAAAAAAGACGAGTAATATTTGTATAACTTTTCACCACAACAATAAGAGATACTTGAAGTTGATGGGCAGAACAATGCAGACAAAAAGCACTCTCATTCTTTTTTAAAATAAGTGCTTCAAAACCATTAAATTCACCTTGCATATTACTTGCTCCATCAAAATATTATCCTTGCAATCTAGAAATAATTAATCTATATCTAGAACCAAAAAAAAAAAGAATCAATAGTCATTTTAAGTGAGAGCGTAGAAGTGTCAGTAACATGCTCAATACCTACAAAACGCTCAATTATATTACCATTCTTGTCCACATATGTCAATACAATAGTTATATGCTCTTTCGAAGATATGTCATAAGATTCATCCACAATAACCGAAAACAATAAATCACCAATATCTCTAATAATTGCATTAATAATTTCAATTGAAATGACACTTAGAGTATCTCCAATGCAAATATGAATTTTTTTTTTAAAAAATAATAGACATATCATCAATGTCAAGAAAATGTGCATCATATGTGGCATAAATATGGATTGATAGACACTTAAATATAAAAAAACTCTCAAATGTTATTCTATTTATTTCAATGATAAATAGTTAAACAATAATATATCATTCAAGTAAATTATCATAAAATATTATTTGATGGAAGTTTCATTCGTTTATTGCTGACATGACTATCTAGAAAACTCTCTAGAAATAGACATTGAAGTTGACAGTCTCTATTTTCTTTTTTGCCATGTCAGTTTGATAATGGTTATAAAAGTTTGCATTGAAGAGGTTAATTTTAATCATCTATCAATTTATCCTATGTGATACTCCATTTATTTATAATTCATACTTGCATTGGAGATGCTCTTACTATGTCTCTCTAAATCTTAGGTGTCGTCATTTTCAAATTTTTAGGAGCACTTTTAATTGTCACGACTTTTACTTTCTCATTTTGAGCACATAAAATGTAAAAATTTAAGAAAATTGCCTTTATTGCTAGATTTGTTTCATTCATTGTGTTCTTTGAAATGGAAACCCTTGCCATAAAAGTAAATAGATACAATCAATTGAAGCACATAAGCGAGTTCAATATTTAATTCGAGCTTGATTTGACTGTTTGTTTATAGTTTACTCAATATGTGGATTTTGATTTAGTAGATATTCTCATTTGCTCCAAGCATCTTTGTGAACACTACTTTTAGCATGCTACATTAAGTAATCTTTCTTCTTCCAATTTGTAAACCCTTCACCAATAAAAGAGTCACCATCCATTTGTTTTCTATTCTTTGGTTTGAAAAGATAACATCTTAGACACTATGCCACATCTTTTGTTATGCTGTACTCTAACTAGCTAGAATGTTCAATAAACCAAACAATGTTAAATCGTCTAGACTTTTCTCCAAAATGTCTCATAGAAAAATTGTGTTCTCGAGGTTGACCAGGATCTTTCGGCAAAAATGCTCTCCGGACTTGCTCACAGATATTAAGATTATAATCCCATATTTTAGTTCGAAGTCCTGAATTGGTAGAGAGATCTGACAAATTTACTTCAACATAAATTTTCTTTGAAGAATATGATTTTAACTCAAGTGTTGATTTTCTATTTATATATCTCTCCATAACTACTTCGTAATGAATAAAAATATAATAAGAATGTTTTAAAAATTAACAATAATTTTATTAATAGTTGAGTGGACATAATTCGGTATAATTTACATAAAAAATTATTAATTAAAATAAAACACAAATCATATGAATTCATTAGAAAATATAATTCCAGTCTAATTTTACAATAAGAATATATTTATAACGAACAACAATAAATTTATATAATGAGAATTGATTGATACATATTATAAGTTATGTTCTGAATTTTTTAAATTACTAATTTTTTATTAATTCTAAATAAAGTAAAACTATAAAGTTAACAAAAAATAAATATTAAAAAAAATTAATCATGATAATACATGGACAGTTAAAAAATAATAATTAATTTACAAAGTTAACTTGGTAAGTGATAAAATGGCAAGTGAAGATGAAGAGAAAAAGAGAAAAAAATTATCTGCCAAAGGATGTTTGTATAGCACATGAAAAATATGAGTAAATAGTATTTATATAGAAGAGGATATATAATATTAATTAATTAGGAATAAAAAAAATATTAAAGATGGGAAAATTAGGTATATTAAAATTTAAAAGTAATAAAAGAAGGAAGTTAATTATATTGGCATAGGAATAATAGTAGCCGGCTGTTTACGCCTATAGTAAGAACGCCAAAACCACGTGCCAAGATGTGTGGTTTTATATTTGGTAGGGGTGACAAAACGGGTTGGCATGTTGGGTTGGATTGAATTCGATTCGATTCGTTTAAAAAACGGCTTGACAGTTTTGAATTCGACACGAATTCGTTTATAAACGAATAACACGACACGACACGATTAATTCGTTTAATATTTGGATCATAAAGAATTCTAATTCGTTTAACCCGTTAACTCGTTTAATTCGTTTAACTCGTTTAATTCGTTTAACCGTTTAATTCGTTAGACTCGTTTAATCTTAATAATATTTTAAATATATAATAAATTTAATTTTAATAATATTTTAAACATATATACAATAAATCATTCACAATTAAATATTTAAACAATTTTAACAAATAAAACCCAAAACGTAATCAAGGCATAAAATCCAAACACCAAATATCAAATACCAAAATGAAATCAACACATAAAATCCAAACACCAAATTTATCATAATTAACACATAAAAATCAATCACAAATACATAAAAACCAACACATTAATTTTCAAAAAAATAAAAAACCCAGTAAATTAAATCATCAACAAAATGAAATCAAATCATACTCAAACATAATAAATCCATGAAAATTAAAATTTTATAACATTATGATGGTGGAGATGGTGGATCTGGCGGTAGAGCTGTGGATATGATGGTGGACCGTGGAGAGGAGGCGACGATCTTGAGGAGAAATGGAGAAGGGGCGCTGACCGTGAGGGAGAAGGGGAGAACGGCAACGACAGTGAAGGAAGATGAGAGAACGGCACGGGCGGCAACAGTGAAGGAGGAGGAGAGAACGGTCAGCTACCGTGAGGGAGGAGGGAACAACGCCCAGTGACTGTGAGGGAGAAGGGAACAACGGCCAGCGAGCGTGAAGGAGGAGGGAAGATCGGACGGCGAGCGTGAGGGAGGAGGGAAGTTTCGACGGAGAGCGTGAGGGAGGTGGGAAGATCGGACGGCGAGTGTGAAGGACGAAGGGGGAACGGAGGATGATCGTGGGGAGAAAATGGCGACGGGACAGCGACCTTAAGGGAGAAGATGGGACAGCATGAGGGAGAAGGGGGTGAGTCGGCGGATGGGTGGGGGGCTGTGTGCTACCGAAATGAGATTGTTTAAGTTTAGGTTTTGGGTGAACATGTGTATATATATAAATGCACAATTACACATCAATCCCTCTAATATATTAAATTACAATTTATCCCCATTTTAATCGTGTCGACCCGCTATTCGTTTAATTAAACCCAATTCGATTCGTTTAATAAACGGGTTAAGTGGGTTGACACGATTACGATACGAATTCGTTTAACTCCAACCCATACCCATTTATTTTTCACGAATTCGTGTCAACTCGTCGTGTCAGAACCCATATTGCCACCTCTAATATTTGATAGGAGCACTTTCTTCCGCCAATTTATGTTGGGTAGATCCTTTATATTCGTGTGAACTATTTTTTTATTTGTATATGGATATGATATTAGTTTTTTAGGTCATGTTAATAGTATTTTATTCCGACTTATTTTAATAGGATTTTGAATCGCAGACATTAAAAAAAGAAAATGTTAAATAATAGTGTAAAAAAATAATAAACCATTAAAAAAAATGGAAATGAGTGGCCGAGTGCTTTCAAAGCCTCGTAACAATAAAATAATAATAAATAATATAATTATTACTTGGTTAAAAGTCAAGAAAGGAAAGTAACTTTTAAAATAAATAATAATAAATTAATAATAAATAATACTACACTGTAACGTGCACACATACCAAAACACGGTTTGATGGTCAGTAATTGTTTAAAGTAGTAGTTGCGCGAAATCTTCGTAAGATTTATTAAAAAATAGATGAAAATATATCATTTTATTATACCAAATTTTTGTAACATTGAGTAATTTTTATCAAATTTAATGATTTGATTAGGATTTTAAATTAATACCTATAATATTTTTAATATTATAATTTAAAAATCTAAATTTTAAATTTTAAATTTAAAAATCTGTCTAGATTTTAAAAAAATTAACATTAAATATAAAATTTTATATAATAAAATAATAATTATATTTTTATCTATTTTTAGATAAATCTCGGATAAATATAATGGAATTCACTTTTTTTTAAACGCATTCACTGCAATTTTTCTTTTTAATTATTATTATTTCTCTTTTAAATTTGAGGGAGGCATGTGACCCCTGGACCTACAGTGGATCCTCCCCTACATCCATCTAACACCTGTCCCCTACTTTTCTTAAAAAATTTAACCCACTAACAGTTCTCTCTCAGACTCCCACGCTCTCTTCTCTCCCTCCCTCTCTCTCTCTCTCTCTCTCTCTCTCTCTCTCCATGTTCTCTTTAATATTCATTGTTTTTTCGCTTTTGCTTCTCTGATTCGTCATGATCCACCTGCCCTTTTCTCTCTGTTAAAGCCACCGCCTCATTCTCATCTCAATTTTTTTTTTTAAATATTTTTTTTTTAAACTTGAGTTGAATACTATTTTTTTTTCAAATCTTAAAAAATAACTGTTTCTAGAAAAAAAATATATTTAATAAAAATATAAAATGTGAAAAAAATTATTTTTCAATTTCAATCAAAAAAATTATTACAGTAATTTTTCATTTTTTTTTAAATCGCCGCTCATCAATTTTGTCTTGTTGCCAATTTCAAACTTCGTTTCCATAATTTTTTTTATCTTTTATTCTATTGGGCGCTTTGATTCGATTGTTTGATTAATTGATTTGAACCTTATTTATGTTTCTAAAATTTAGACTGTATTAAATTAGTAATAATAAAATAAATTTTAATTAATTTTTCAACTTCATTAGGATTCAAGCTTTATAAAAACGAACCCTACATAATAATGATCAATTTAATTGTATGATTTTTATCTTATTTTTTTCTCATTAAAAAAATAATTGTATCATTTTTCTCTCTAAACCCATGTCATTAATTTTAACACCCACTGCATGAAAAAAAGAACAGACAACACACAATTAATTCTATATATTTTTCATTGGTTTCACTCGAAGACAAAGTAAAATTTGGTTGTCGTCAATCCACACAAGGAAAACTTATTATGAGTTTGAAAGTCATGTGATTTTTATTGTTTTTTTTTTTTATTCTTTTTCTGAAATTGTGATTTTAATTGTTAAATTGGTGGTTTTTTTTTTTTTTTTTGGGACAATAAAATTGGTGGTTTTTTAAAAACCCTTGACAGTGAAAAGCCATCCCATAGAAAAAATGATTGATTGTTGAGTGTGTGTGTATATATATATAATATCTGATTTTAAAAAGTAAGAACAAATAAATCAAATTCATCAATTATATTTAAATTAAATAAAAGAGAGAATTTATTTTAGGCAAAAAAATTCAATGAATGAAGTTAATTGGTAGATTCTTATTTTTTAAAATCAGATATATCCAATTATAAAAAATATATATATATAGATTCTTACTTTTTAAAATCAAGTATACCTAATTATAATAGTCATATATATAGTATTTTTAAAATGACGGTTCTTTTACTTTAAAAAGTAAAGGCCAATCAATCTACTTTATCTATTAGATTTTCTCTTATAAAATAAATTCTCTCTCTTATTTAATTTAAATATAATTGATGAATTTGATTGATTGGTTTTTTAAAGTCAGGTATACCAGATTATAAAAATATTATATACATACACACGTTATGTCATCGATTGTATTTAAATTAAATAGAAGGCTTTATTTTAAGAGAGAGAGTACAACTGATGAATTTGATTGGTTCATCTTAAAATAAATTATTTTATTTAATTTAAATGTAATGGAGGACATAACGTGCATGTGTATATATATAATATTTTTATAATAAGATATAATTGATTTTAAAAAATAAGGATAAATCAATCAAATTCATCCATTGCATTTGAAATAAATAAAAGAAAGAATGTAATAGACGAATTTGATTAGTTGACTCTTCTTACTTCTTAAAACCAGGTATACCTGATTATAAAAGCTCTATATATGTATATATTTATATATATATGCACAATTAATTGTTAGATATGTTACCCAAACATTTTATTTGATAAATATTTAAAGAGTGTTCATGTTCATAATGAAAGTTCCTAATATTTATCCTCTCAAGTGGGTAAGGTTTAAGGTTTTAGATTTTGATTCTTTATATAGTTTTTAATCTGTTTTTATTTTTTAAAAATTTTATATTTATTTTCATCTTTTAATTTTTGCTTATAGGTATTTGTATTGTGTAACAATGCTTCTTAGGTGTCATTCAAGGATTTGAATACTTCCTAAATTTTAATTGAATATCTCATAACTTTTATAAATTTTGAAAAAAATTATAAATGTTTATATTGAATATCTCATGATTTTTATAACGTCTTTAGAAGTATGAATTCAATATACCCATACCTTTTAATTCCACAAAAGTCCTTGAAAAATCTGGATTGAGAAAATATATTTTATATGACTGTTTTATAACAGATATTGTGAAACAGACCAATGAAATAATATCATTTTTTTCTTTCATATTTCTCATTATATTAGTTGTGAGATATTTTTATAGAAGTTTTTTTTCCTAGATTGAATATATCCTCTTGATTTCATCACATAAATATTACAATAAATGAATGTGATTTTTTTTTTATATTTACTTTTTGAACCATCAATCGAAGTAGCATCTCTAGATTAATCTTTGTATGCAAGACTCTTAATTAAGGAAATAAATATGGAAACTGTAATAAATATTTTCTATATTTTAAAATAATTGATTAAAAAAATACACTTCTAAATATTCAATATATTAAAGGATATAAATGATACTTTCGATGTTGCAACCAATATTTTTGTAAATGTAGATTCCGATGTTCTTACGAAAATTAATATTTCCTTGCTCGATTATTACATCTCATTGTGTGTGTTGTGTGCATGTACATGTCCAAATGCATTAAAGCAAAAGTAAAAGTTAATCTTTTGTCAATTCATTTTGATAAATTTGGAAAATTCTTAAAAAGTCTTATTTAAAAACATTTTTTAAGTAATTTTCTAATGATTCTGTTAATTCATTAATCACCAATATACATTGAATTATTACAATTAATTTAATATTTAAACTTTGAAGGACGGGAAACGACTTCATGAATTTAAGTATGAGGACAAAACCACTAGACCAATCTTATATAGTTAAATTTACCTTCATGATTTTTTGTAAAGAAACATATAGAAACATTAAAGTAATTTTTTTCCTCAGAAAGGACAAGAAATTGGTCATCACATTAAAGTACTAAATTATCCGTAACATGTTATGCAATATATACCTTATTTTTAAAATGATAGTATTTGAATGTAGATCATTCTTTGTACCTTTGAATGTAAATCACTCCAAGTTATTGTCCTTGGTTGGCATAGCACAATTACGCTCTATATGAGTGCGCAGTTTCGAGTGCTGTTTGCAAAAATACGAATAATTTCTATTAGACCCCCTTTTATTTAAGTGTATAAATTATAGATAAGCCGCTTCAGGGGTAAGATCAATTTTCCCGTTGAACAAGGGTCCATGATTCAGGCCGTATCAGAATGTTCATCATAATGGTCTTGTTATTTTATTTTTTAAAATTTATTTTTTATTAATTTATTACATAAAAATTGCTGTTGCTGGTAACTTTGAAGCCTGTCAGTCAGCCGCCAACTCATGAAATCCAGTTTAGGGAATATGATGTGCCACCTCTCATCAGACCAGAAACAATTCAAGAATGTAAATAAAGATTTCTTGATAATGACAATTTTCCAATAGATGTTACAGTTAATAACTTCAACATTGCACCTAAACTGTGAACTCTACCACCAAACGGTGGTTGCATGGATTACTTGACTTGTAACTCAAGATACCCCTTCAAAATACACCTGTAACAATTAATAATGTCTCTAAAGATGAGTAAAGACACAACTTTCATTATAGACCAACCCCAGATGATAATGAAACAATATTCCTGGCCTGATCGCCAGATTCAGTCCCTCTTCCCAGTTGCATTGGTTTCGGTTCTGATAGTAGGGAGTGTTCAGTTAGTCCTAGATAATCTGAAGAGCAACCAGAGCCAGATTTTTCAGTTGTATGGCAAACCTGAAGGTTTTAAGCAAAGGAAACCAGTTTTTGTTTCATCGAAAGATCAGTTTGAAGCAGGCTGCAATGTTTTTGAAGGTAGTTGGGTATGGGATAATGTCACATATCCTCTTTATACAGAAGAGAGCTGTCCTTACTTGGTTAAACAGACCACTTGCCTCAGAAATGGCAGACCTGATTCCTTCTATCAAAACTGGAGGTGGCAGCCTAATGATTGCAAACTACCCAGGTATCTATAAAGCATTTAAAAGTGTTCTCTGAAGATACACTTCAAGAAGTAGCTTTGTTTTGGGAAATATTTATCACACAAAATATGTGTCTGTAATGCTCAGGTTTGATCCATTGAAGCTATTGGACATTCTGAGGGGCAAAAGATTGATGTTTATTGGAGATTCGGTACAGAGAGGGCAGTTTGAGTCAATGGTGTGTATGGTGCAATCTGTAATTCCTGATGGAAAGAAATCTCTTCGCAGAATTCCACCTATGAAGATCTTTAAAGCTGAGGTATCCTACATTTTTGGATAGCAATGCATATTATTTCGCGTAATTTTGCATCCCAATATTTAGCCATATGCTGTCCTCAGGAATACAATGCATCCATTGAGTACTACTGGGCACCCTTTATTGTGGAATCAATATCAGACCATGCAACAAAACACACAGTTCGGAAAAGGCTGGTTAATCTTGACTCCATTGCTAAACATGGGAAAAGCTGGGAAGGAGTTGATGTGTTAGTATTTGAAAGCTATGTATGGTGGATGTACAAGCCAACTATCAATGCCACGTAAGCACTTATCCATGCAAAACTTTGTATCTATTGAAAATTTCAAAATTGAGATGTTCATACCATGTTATTTTATGTAATGGTGTCATTAACTTCGATCTAACCATAAACTAGTATCCTAATCTTATATGTTTCCAGATATGGATCTCCAGATAACATCGAAGAATATAATGTGACTACTGCATATAAGTTGGCATTAGAAACTTGGGCAAATTGGCTTGATTCCCACATCAACCCTCGCACTCAAAAGGTCTTCTTCATGAGTTTGTCTCCAACACATTTATGGTGAGTATCAGTAGTCTTTGCATCCGGTATCTTCTAATGAATTTGGCAGTTATATTTTACCCTGTATTTAAATTCTTGCCTACAATATCTTTCCAAGATGAAGGACAATAAATGACCAACTATATCCATCTTCAAGTTTTGCAATATAAATCCATAAACTCTCAAATCCCCGATCTAATTATGGAACCACATGCGTTTTCTGTTGTAGGAGCTGGGAATGGAAGCCTGGAAGCAATGAAAACTGCTTCGATGAGTCATATCCAATCCAAGGTTCATACTGGGGTAGTGGTTCTAGTCTCACCATCATGGAGATAGTTCACGATATTTTACAAGAACTAAAGATCAACGTGACATTATTGAATATCACCCAGTTGTCTGAGTATCGTAAAGATGCTCATACTACGATATATGGTGAACGGAAGGGCAAATTGTTGACGAAGGAACAAAGATCTGATCCGAAAAATTTTGCTGACTGTATTCACTGGTGTTTACCAGGGGTTCCTGATACATGGAATGAGATTCTGTACGCGCATTTGCTCCAGAATCATCGAAACATTTTGTAACCTAATGGAGAACAAAAACTTCGAGGCTGTTATTGAAGAAACACAAATTTAGCTTACACTGGAAATTAGTTCATTTCTTGTTTCTGCCTTTTCTTCTTCTCACAAAAAGAAGTAATACTCTTGAGCTTATATATGAAGATTTTACCTGTGTGTGAAATAACACAGCAGCACAGCATCACAGAGACATGGCATCTTAAGTCAACCCAACAGAAACTAGTATTATCCCATCTATAAAACCAGATAAAATTGCATGTAACTGTCATCTTTGACGGGCTTATTATTGTTATTTCTATACAGAAAGTTATACAACTCCAACCTCACAGAGAGTGGTATAACAACACACTCATCAGCACATGCAAGAGGCTTAATGAGTTATCTAGTAAGCAATCTTGTTGATTAATTTACAGGAGTTCCCATTCAGAATCACATGCTTGATCTGAATTTACATTATTTGAGTCCAAGGTTGAGGAGGTACTAGTAGTAGATGATATGTGACTTTGCAATGAGTCTTGGCTAGATCCCATGTAAACATCTCCAAACCAAATTGCTAGCTGCTCATACTCCTTAGTTAACCTCTTTCTTGAAGTAAATGCATCCTGGATCCTTTTCTGATGAAAAAAGAGAATAAAAGGCGAAACAGATTAAACTTTCAATTACCAAGGTAACAAAAAAAATTAATGGCAGGAATCAATTACCAAGGTAACAAAAAAATCAAAAGGAATTTCATCAGCTGTGAAGCATGCTAGGAAAAATAATAGAAATTCAATTCATCCCCATCTTTGTTGAAAAGAATGATATTTTTCCAGTGAGATGAGAAACTTTTTCTAGCAAGATTTGTCAGTACAGATATGGTACAGTCATAAAGGTACATTCTGGCTTTCCTTGTAAAAGTGCCATGTCAACATGAGAAGAAAGTTGACTCCACCATGAGGCATTTGCATTTTAGATTTTAATATACACAGTTTTTAGTCTTTTAATTTTCATTCAAGCACAGAGAGCTAGCCCCACACCCACAACCCCCAAAACAACAGAAAGATACAAAAACTTGGGGCTGAGATCACCTTGAATGATCTTAATTTCTGGATTCGATAGGGGACAGCATAAAGTGCGCTATTGTCAACCACAAGACAACTATCATCCAGCTTTACCTTGCTGAACAATTCAACGGTTTCCATCCCAGAATAATCCATATCATCAGCATGATCATGTGAATACCCTGTAAATGATTATTAGTGATAGGCAACATATGAAAAGCAAATATTAGTACCGATATAAGGAAATTTGGAGCATCATAATGCGCTCTTTCAAAACTAAACAAGTGCTTAAATACTATTGCTGGACACTTTTTAACACCTTGAGCTTTTGGATTAAGTGGTTACTAACTTGGTATTAGATCATACTTTTATCAAAAATATCTTGGTTTGAATCTCCCCATTTGAATATATTATTTATTATCTGAATTTGTTGAGTGTCAAAGCTTGGGTTTGGTCCACGTGGCAGTGGGTTGATTTTGCACATGAGAGGATGCGTTAGAGTGCTTAAATACTGTTGCTGGACCTTCTTTTGGTCCTAGTGGCTACTAACTAAAATAATCACAATCTTTATTTACCTCATAAATACTTCTCACACCTATGAGCTTAGGAGAAAGAGGGGAAAAAAAAAAAAAGAGGAAGAAACGGATAACAAAGCTTAAGTAACAAAAGCAAATAACTAATTGTAGACCACTCATAAATTACATACAGACAAAAAACTGAAGCAAGATGTATACTTCAAAGCTGAAATCCATCAACCATCAAAATTTGTACAAAAATCATCACAGTGGCACCACTATAACAATTTAAAAGACAGACAACAGAAAAGTAAGAAAAGAATATTGGAAATAAGGCATACCAACATTTGAAGAGGTCATAGTTAGAGTATCCAAATGACTGGACCCACAATGTTTAACATTACTGCTTGGAGATATCTCGGTTTGTGACCCTGTAAATTTAGTTGTGGATACAGACTCATCTTCCCCTGCCAAAACACAAGTGAATGAGGACTCATGATAAGAAAGAATACATCTTTTAACACAGGATTTGCAAAATACCAACCAATCAATTCCAGTGACAGGACGCTGCTAGAATTAATGTCTACCAATTCTGCTGCCTTGTCGTTCAGCGATGTAACTGCTGGCCATTTAAAAGATGACAGTGCATCAGAAATATCAAAAACACACCCAGCCTCCTCAACTGGATCATTATGACAATCTGTTTCCGAGGTGAAGTTTTCCAGTGAGCTCTCACACAAACTATCAGAACCAACTGAGGATACCATCACAGAGGAAGCCAAAGTATTCCAAGCTTCAGAATCACTTGCAGCAGCCAAATTATCACAGACAGTATCCAACTTCTGGGTGTATTGACAGTCCACCAATTGAACAGAAGTTGCAGGCGAAACCTCAGCCACAACCCCAGATGCATCATGATTACTATAATCACCCAACTCACAGAATGATGCCTCAATGGAGTCTTTCTCACCAGGAGACATTAACTTCATTACCTCAGAAGTAGATGACTCCTTAATAGCATTTTCTTCAACACCTACATCCAAGTTCTGGCAAGTTAAATCATCATCAATTTGACCTGAAAGCAAATTGGACACAGCCCCCTCATCGGAGTCCACAGAAACTGGAGCACTAGGTTGATTTACAAGGTCAAGTCGACTAAATGCATCAGCCAATTGGTTCTTTACAGCATCAACTACTTCAAGCTCTTCATGTGATTGCTTATTGACGATATCTACAGAATTCCCCTCAAAACCTATCATTGACTTGATATAGGTACTAATTGAAGCATTTCCTTTCAGAACCACTTCTTGAGCTTCATGTTTTACAGGATCCACTAAAGGTGGAACAAAGTCCTGAACAACATCAGAATAGAACTTCTTCACACTATCCCCCACTGCCTGAACCTGGCTTTCAACGTATTTAACAGTCTCCTGCATGGAAAATCAACTTATAGTCATTAGAGATTGCTAAGGAATGTTTAAGTCAGCAACACACACATCTACCACACAAAAATAAAAGTCAGATAAATATTTTTTCATGCAGCTTAACCTGGAGATAGATATATGATAATAATAAAAACACACACACACACACAGAGATATGTTACCTGACACACAATGTTATCCACCTCCTGGCACATTGTTTCAAACTTTTGAGAAATGTTCTTCCCAACCCAGGCTATATTTTTTAATTTTAAGTCCATGATGGCTAGTGATGTATAGGTAGAAGCAATGTTTTAAAAACCTCCACGTCCGTAATATATGCAAGGCATCATAAGCAACCCAAGGATGGTGAACTTGTCTGCAAACAATGCAATGAGAAAGTGCCAATAATTGCATGACTTAGATATCAAAATAACAATTCTGACAACATAAACAGCTCAGATCAAATAAACTCTATATAAGTTAAGAAGTCCAAGAACAGTAAAACTTAAATAACCATTTATTAAAAGCTTAACATAAACAAAAACTTATATTTAACCTGTAAAACCAAAGACATTCAAGTTTCATCCAACATAACATGCACTTTGATAGTTTCATAAAGAAACATTTGAAGTTCCCATAACGAAGAGGAAAGGTTTGGTTGGCTAGGGGCAGCACAGTACCTAGATGATGAATAACTACAACTCTACAAGAACAGCTGTCTGCTTCTGAAAATACACTATGTAAAATCTTTCACTTGCTTACT
This sequence comes from Dimocarpus longan, assembly GCA_022984855.1. NCBI lineage: Eukaryota > Viridiplantae > Streptophyta > Magnoliopsida > Sapindales > Sapindaceae > Dimocarpus > Dimocarpus longan. The sequence goes on along the minus strand of CM041014.1, from coordinate 13,882,232 downwards.
GTGAAAACCAACAAAAATAACAAAGAAAAAGAAATCAAACTAGAAAAATTTGACTAGCATCCGTAAAGTCAAAGCTTAAGTATAAAAGTGACTTCACTACAAGACAAGGGTTTGAATTAGAAATTCCATCTATTCCCTTGTTGACAAGTAATAAGGTACTGAGTGATCTGGAGAATTGCTTATTCCAACACTACAGTTTCTTTCCTTCCTTGTTCCTCTTTACATTTTTTCCGTTTTCTACTTGCGATATTCGATCGAAAGGTCCAATTTACTTGCCTTCTTCCACCCACATGCACGAAACCTCCTTCCTTTGAGTAATCAGGTTACTTCCTAACAATTGAGCTTACCAACTAAGCTTGCTTCCTACTGCCAAGCGCTTTAGTTTTCAGATAATTTTACTTGCATCAATTTGCCACATCGATTCTAAAATTCACCCTTTAGCATTGTTAGGTACTACAACCTAGTACAGCACATACAGTTCATCCAACTAGTTCCAAACATGGGCACTCACATGTGCATTTACAAACAATGAGCAGATAAGAGTAGTAATTCAAGAGGAAACTAGCAAACCCTTAATTTTAATTCCTTCATAACCTCCCTGATTATCTTGAAACAGTTCAAACAAGTAAAAAACAAGACTTGATCAAATTCTAAAGAGTGTCAACTTATAATAGGGCCAGACACCCTGAATTCTTAGAAACAACATATCCACATAAAAAACTATGCAAACACTCAACTCTACTTGCAAAAATGATCGGTATATCACATCTCCACATGATCAAGTCATCTATATTGACAATTCAAACTCATGGGAGCTCACATAACTTGCTCATAACAATGACTTAAAGACTTATAACAAAGTCCACAGAACTGAGAATTGCATGCAATGAATATTAAAAAAAGAAGGAGAAAACAAAAGGGTTACCGGGAAACAAACTGGAGCTGCCGGAGAAGGGTGTAGTGGAGATGATCGCCGGTGAGGTTGTGTAGCAGAGAAGGGTTTATCAGTTGATGAAACTGATGAGTAGCTCATGGAAGCATATGATGGCAGCACCAAATAATGAGAGGGTTTTTAGTCTTTACAAAAACCAAGTCAACTAGGCCTGTGCTATTTGCACCCAAATATACCTCCTAATGAACCCCATGTTTCTTGGCATGACCCCAATAAATCTCCTAATGAACCCCATTTGTTTCCATTTGTTGATTATCATTGCTTGTAATTCTATTATTTCCATTGGCTCGCCAGATTCGGAAGCCTGGTCAACTTCTGCCTTTCCGGTTATCACCTGATATTTCCATCTTTGTCATGGTTGAAGGTGAGAGGATGTCCCAAGATAACTACAAGATTTTCAGTAGACGAAAATGGAGCAGTGCGTGCCCAAGCAGAGGTACGATGTTGCTGTATTCAACATAAACCTTAAACATATACAATTTATTATCACATTTTCAATTCACTAGAACGAACTATATAATTATGTTTTTATTTTGTGCTTCAATTGATTGTGCAGGCGCCGCATACACACAACCAACATGTAGTAAATATTGAGTGCTAGGGCTCTGGTGAAGTTCGACGAAAGTTGCCACGATATATTGGAAAATTAAGAGAGTAAATAGCACCATCTTAAGCTCTATCACGGCTGCTACCACCTTATATATGTCTCTATTTCCAGTTTCATTTTTGACGGTTCAGTTTTATATATTCGATAACCTAATTCGTTTTGTTCTGTACTTTTCGTCAGCTGATGCTTCCGTCATCAATTGGGTGTTCCTCTTTTAAGCATTCGGCCATCATGAAGACATTATGTTCTTGAAGCTGTTTGGTATGTCTTATATGTACATAAAGACAGATTGTGTGCTTTTCTTTCTCAATGTCTAGGAGCTGTTTGGTATGTTTTATTCTTCAACTCTAAGCAAGAGCGTATGTGTATATGATAACAGGTTCTTCATGTACAATATCTTATGCTTCGTTGTGTATTGGAAACAAAAAACTAGAAGAGCTGAAGTTGTGATGAACCCACAGGACCTGAATATCTCTACTAGAGCCTCTATTCAGGTACATATCCTGTTATTATTGATTATTAAAAAATTTTAGGCTTTATCTTCTGTTTGATCTAAGGCTTCGGACAAAACTTTGATTATTAAATTATTGTAGGCATATATTAATCCTTTGATTTTACTGCTGCTCAACAAAGACAATAATAATCGTAATAAATCCTCTGTCACACACTTTTCAAAATGCTTTAGACTTTAATCAACATTGTTATTTTTTCTGCATACATAATAAAAGTTTTTAATCAATACATCAGAATTGGTCAATATAATATTAATTGCATTACTTATTACAATGTGCATTTGATTAAAATAATTATATAAGTTATCATATAACTATTTTTGTATCCTTAGTAGTTATTGCATATTAATCAAACCACATAATCATGACCAAAATTTACTAGTCCTAATTTTGTTTTCGGAGTTTCTTTTTGTATGTTGGTTCATTCTGAGCAAAATATTACTGACTCAATGAAGTTGCTCTAAAAGCAGAGCATTACTTGCTCAAATTATTCTTAGCAGGGTATTTTCTAACTTTGGGATTAATAAAGTGAGTTGCAACTATCAGCCTTGGGAATAAAATTCTTTCCTTATTAAGATGAACCTTGCAGGCTCTATATAGCCTCACATTAACTCTTTTATGCTCATAGCCAACTGAAGCAATTTCACAAAGTTTTAAAGCCATACAAGGTCATCCACTGAGTGCATTTCAAAGGATAATAGTGCCCCATCTGGGTAAATTCTCTTATTGTATCTCTTTTAACTTCATTATTTGCTTCTGACATTGTTTTTGAGTTTGGATAGACCACCTTGTGATTCTTCTTTCTCTGCCAAGTGCCAATCATCTAAGTCTATGAATTAAAAAATAAAAGTAAGGGAATGGTATGGAAGATGACTTTCCTTTTTTTCTTTCCCCCCCCCTTTTTTAATAAAATTGAATCCAAGAAGATTACATAGTTAATTCTAGCATGAAAATTTTTGTTTCGTAAAGGTTAAATTAAATTCAGCTTGGAATATATGCAATGTTCCTGCTTTCCTCTGAATTAATCAGAATTCCTTTTTTATCTTGCCTTCCTTTGAATTTTTCTTAGTGAAAGTAAAAATATAGTGCTCAACCTTATAAATTCTTTTCTTATAACTTGCTATTCAAATGTAATTAGAAATTTTCAAATTTCTAAAGATAACAAGGTGATCTATTGCATTTTAAAAGTGAACATTTTCCTCCTTTCAATATAACTTGCTATTCAAATGTAATTAAAAATTTTCAAATTTCTAAAGATAACAAGGTGATAATAACATTTTAAAAGTGAACATTTTCCTCCTTTCAATATGGTTAATCTTCTCGTTTTACATTTCTTTCAATGCGGTTTTTTTTTTTTTTTTTTTTCGTTAGTTCTTATGAAAAGTGGCTTGCAACATTTGAAATTTATAATAGGGCCACAAACCCAGAATTCTTAGAAACAGCATATCCACATAAAAACTATGCAAACAGTCAACTCTACTTGCAAACATGATCGGTATATCATATCGACACATGATCAAGTTATCTATATTGACAATTCAGACTCACGGGAGCTCACATCACTTCCTCATAACAATGACTTAAGACTTATAACAAAGTCCACAAAACTGAGAAATGTTTGCAATGAATATTGAAAAAAGAAGGAGAAAACAAAAGGGCTACCGGGAAACTAGAGCTGCCGGAGAAGGGTGGAGTGGAGATGATCGCCGGTGAGGTTGTGTTGCAGAGAAGGGTTCATCAGTTGATGAAACTAATGCATAACTGACGGAACTATAATACCTGGACCAATAAGAGGGCTTTAGTAAAACCAAGTCAACTAGGCCTGTGCTGCTGGCAACCCCAGTATGTCTCCTAATGACGCCTCTATTTCATTGCATGACCCCACACTTTGAAATTATCATCTTTTAATTAGAAAATAGAATATCATTGCAACATATAGAATAAAAGTCATTTGTTAACGTTAGCCAAACACATACTTAGCCTTTGACCTCTAACGGCAAGGGACATTGGTGCAATAAGCATAAAATGTTACAGCAAACTGCAATTATAGCAAACCTCAAGAGCCGTTTGTAAGGTGGACCTTGCAAGTCATGTTAAGTGTGTGGCTGCCGTCCCATCTTCATTTTCATAGGTTGTCTACAGCAAATTTTGCGGAGCTTGTGAAGAAAACCAAGGTGAGCATGAACTGTTATTCATTTAATGTTAATTTTCTGTTCCGATCTTAGTAGATGATTGTTTATGGTGGATTTTAATTTTGAGTTATATTGTTTACTTTTTTATTTGTTAATTTTTTCCCGTCATTTAAATCATTGTTAAATTTAAGTTATTGTTATTAATTTGTAAGATTAAATTTTTTTTGTGCTGGTGATACAAATTTTCTTTTTCAAATACTAATTACTGGGTTAATTAAAAATAATAAAACTAATACAATTTTATAATTTCATGGGTAGAAATATTGATATCATAGCACAATCTCAAGCTCTATATGGCACTGTAAGACTCTTATATTTTGTTCTGACTTCCGCTTATACAACTTTGCGTAAGAAGGTCAAATCAAATTGAAATTAAAATTTGCTTTAATTTAATTCATTTTAAGTAATTTATAGTTTTCTTGTTAAATAAAAAAAGAAGTAATTTATAGTTTTCAATTAAGAGACAATATAAAGTTCTTATTCAATATATAGCCTAAGAAATAATTGAAAATCTTATTTTTCTTGATTCCTAGTTGCTTCTGCTTATAAATTTTTGATGTAAATAGGATGGAATTTGCATCAGCTATTTTGAGCGGTGTTTTGTCCAAGACAGGAGAATATTTGGTGCAGCCGACCCTGCGTCAAGGTCGTTACTTATTTTGTTTTAAAAGAATTGTTGAAGATCTTAAAAAAGAAGATGAAAATTTGAGATTAGCACAAGAGCATGTGCAACAGCAAGTTGAGACAGCAAGAAGAAATACTGAAGAGATTGAGAGAGATGTACGAAATTGGCTAAAGGAGGCAAGCAATGTGGTAGCAGATGTTCGAAGCTTGGAAGAAGAAATTAATGCAAATGAGTCATGTCTTAATGGGTGGTGTTCTAAATGGGGTTACAAGCATAAGTTATGTAGAAGAGCAGCAAAACAGACAAGCATACTATTGAAGCTACGAGAAGCTAGTAAATTCAACAACATTTCCCATCCTGCTATTTTACCAGGAATAGAATTTCTAGCACCTAAAGATTTTATGACTTTTGAGTCTACAAAATTTGCTTTTGATGGAATTATCGAGGCGTTAGAAGATGATGAGACAAGCATTATTGGCGTATACGGGATGGGAGGCATTGGTAAAACAACATTGGCGAAGGCAGTGGGTAACACAACTAAAGAACAAAAAATTTTTGATGAGGTTATTATGGTTGTTGTGTCCCAGGTTGTAAATATTATGAGTCTTCAAGATCAAATAGCAGACTCGTTAAGTTTGAAATTAGAGGAGAAAAGCGAGTTAGGAAGAGCAAAGCGGTTGTCATTAAGATTGAAGAGTGAAAATAAAATCCTCTTAATCTTAGATGATGTGTGGACAAAGCTTGATTTGAGGACAATTGGAATTCCCTTTGGCGATGAGCATATAGGCTGCAAAATTCTGATAACAACTCGTGTTGAACGAGTATGTATTGCCATGGAGTGTAAGCAAAAAGTTCAATTAAATGTTCTCAAACAAAAAGAAGGGATGGATCTCTTTAAAAAGCATGCGAGAGTAGGCGATGACTCCACCATGTTGAGTGATGTAGCAAAAAGAGTTTTGAAAAAGTGCAATGGCTTGCCTTTAGCTATTGTAACTATTGGAAGCCTCTTGAAAGATAAAGGTGTTGAAGAATGGGAAGTAGTGTATCAAAAATTGAAAAAGTCAAAACTTGATGATGTAGAAGGTGTTGATGTTGATGTTTATGCTTGTCTTAAATTGAGTTATGATTATTTGAAAAGAGAAGAAACAAAGCTTTGTTTCTTGTTATGCTCATTGTTTCCTGAAGATTATGTAATTGATTTAGAGGAATTACTAAGCTTTGGACAAGGGCTAGATTTGTTTCAAGATGCTGACTCAATTGAGGATGCAAGAAACCAATTACGAGTAAGAATTAATAACCTCAAAGATTCGTGTTTATTGTTAGATGCTGGAGGAGGATTTGTGAAAATGCATGATTTGGTTCGTGATGTTGCCTTATGGATAGCATCCAAGGGGGAAAATGTTTTCACGGTTAAAACTGGTATGAGATTGGTGGAGTGGCTACAACACAAGGATATAGAACAGTGCACAGCAATCTCCTTGATGCAAAGCAAAATAGAGATGTTTCCTGATAAACTGGTATGTCCCAAGCTGAAAATTTTGTTATTGGATGGAGATGATGATGATGTTTCAAATGAATTTTTTGAAACGATGAAAGCATTGAAAGTTGCAAGTCTTAACTCATTTCACCTATCATTAAATTCGCTTCAATCATTAACAAACCTTATGACATTAAGGTTGATCAATTGCAAATTGAGAGACATGTCTTCTTTGAAAATGTTGGCCAAACTTGATATTCTTATTTTGCGTGGTTGTGAGTTAGTTGAATTGCCTGACGAACTAAGAGTGCTCAATAAATTGAGAATGTTGGATATAACATGTTGTTTTCCTTTGAAAAGGATTCCTGCAAATGTAATACCAGGTTTATCTCGATTAGAAGAGTTATACATTGATGGTAGCTTTAAAGCATGGGAGGCTGAAGGGACAAGTGCAAAAAGTAGCAAAGCCAGTCTTTCTGAGCTTAGTAACCTACATCGCTTGACCGTAGTGTCTTTAAGTATAGAGGTTCATAAATGCCTTCCAAAAGATCTTGTTTTGTTGAAAAAACTACACAAGTATGACATAAGAGTAAATGATGAAGATTCAACTGAATCACGTCCTAAATCAAGAAGTTTAACAATTAGAGATATTGAAAGCATTTCACTGTTTGCATTTGAATCATTGTACGAGAATGTAGAGTATCTTGAGTTATGTAATATAAGGGGATGTTGCCAAAATATTGTCCCAAGCATTGATGAAACCGGCTTAAATGAGTTGAAAAGACTCTCTCTCGAGCATTTTCAAGAAGTGGAATGCATCATTGATATGACGCAACAGCATGTGCTATCCACTGCATTCTCTAATTTGGTGCATTTATCTCTCTACTCTGTTGATCTAAAAGAAATTTGCAATGGAGAAAGGCCTCCAAGGGGGTCTCTAGAAAACTTAGAAACTCTACGAGTATTATGTTGTGACAGAATGAGTTGCTTATTTCCAACTTTGTTAAGTCAAAGACTACGAAAGCTGAAAAAAGTGACCATCTATAAATGTGATGAGCTACAAGATGTGTTTCAACTAGAAGGGATATGTTATACTGAAGAAAATCCTTCTCTACTTTCAAGTTTAGCAAGTTTAGATCTATCTAGTTTACCAAATCTAAAGTATATATGGAAGGGTCTCACCCAGCAAGTAAACCTGCAAAGTCTAACCGTTGTTGAAATGGCTATGTGTAAGAAGTTGAGATATGTTTTCACATTGAACCTTGCTAGAAGTTTGTTGCAGTTACAACAACTTAAGGTAAGCTATTGTGACAGTTTAGAGTACATTATCAAAATAAAAGCAGAAGAAACAGAGCATAATGTAGCTGCAAGAGATGGAAATGATGTGGTGCTGCCCAAGTTAAGAATATTAGAACTTAATGGATTAGAAAACTTGATCAACTTTTGCTCCGAAAATTATAGTTCAACTTGGCCAGCTTTGCAAGAGTTAACGCTTTGGTGGACTCCGTCTTTAGTTGCTGAACTTGGAGTTAATCTGCAAATTGCTAAAGAGGTATTTTATTTATCTTTATGTCTCTCTCAAGGAAAATATTAAATTATATCAAATTTACTTTCATTCATCATATTCTAGCCAAACATTTGGTACCTTGAAGTGTACAATTAGAGTTTTAATATCGGCCAACTCTAGCTGTTAACTAAAATGTGCACTAATTTTATTTGTTATTCAATAGTTTTTAAAATTCGTCTTTAGTTGTCACCAATAGTATTCCAATTGTAGCTATTTTATGATTGTGGAACAACAGTAAACTAAATTAAGAATGATAATATTATGTTAAGGACACATTTCAAAATTTATATTTTTCTCGTTTTGTATTGTGTAAAGTTTAATTTCTTTTGTTAATTAGAAAGCATATTGTTCTAATTGTTTTGAAAATATACGATACAGAATATTGTTGGAATAGACTGCAAAATAAATATTGTATGTAGTTAAATTTTAATTTAAATTAATGATTTTTAATTAAATATATGGAAATATATACTTTTATATTATCTTTTTTTAATAAAAATATATGGAAAGACCTCATTTATTTTTAATTTGATTTATTAATAAAATTAAATTTTGATATTATGTAGACATTGCGAATATTAAAAATGAAGAGAAGTGGAAAGCTTTGCAACATAGCTGTGGCTCAATCGAAAAATAACTTTGAAAATTTGGAAGAGTTAAATATTAGTTATTGTAGAGGAGTACAAGTGATATTTCAGCTTGAGCAACAATTGTCTCTCTTAAGTTTGAAGAAGTTGGAGCTGTACAATCTACCAGAACTAGAGTGCTTGTCTAAGGGACCCGCGCATCTTTGGAGCCTTCCAAATCTTCAAAACCTAGATGTGAGTAATTGCATAAGGCTTAGATATCTCTTGTCGTCTAGTCTTGCTGGAAATCTGCTGCAATTGAAAACGATTTATATTGACGCTTGTGGGGAATTGGAGCAACTCGTGGTTGAAGATGATAGAGAGGATCATGTCCAGCTTCCACTCTTTCCAAGTCTCTCTTCCATCTTTGTCAGAGGGTGTGACAAATTAAAAACTCTATTTCCCGTCACCGTAGCTCGATTAGATCTTCAACGACTGACATCCCTACAAGTAATATTATCACCTCAATTGGAAGAAATATTTGGACAGAAAGATGAAGCAGACATGAGAGGTGACACACAATTAGAATTAGTGCTGCCTCAACTTAAGCAATTGACCCTCGAGGGATTAGAAAGCCTCGTCAACTTCTGCCCTTCTGGTTATCACTTGATATTTCCATCTTTGTCGTTGTTGCGGGTGAGAGGATGTCCCAAGATAACTACAAGATTTTCAGTGGATCAAAATGAATCAGTGCATACCCAAGCGGAGGTATGTACTCACTAATGTTGATGTTGTTGCATTCTTCATAAACCTTGAATATATACAATTGATTATCATATTTTCAATTCACTAGAACGAACTATATAATTATGTTTTTATTTTGTGCTTCAATTGATTGTGCAGGCACCGCATACACACAACGAACTTGTAGACATTTTTTGTATGAGCTCTGATGATCTTCGACAAATGTTGCCACGATATACTGGAAAATGAAAGAGTAATCATCACCTCCTTAAGCTATATCATGGCTGCTACCACCTTATATATGTCTCTATTTTCAGTTTCTTTTTTAACTTTCTTATTAGCCCTTGACCGTTCTACTAGGACATTTGAAACTTTTACACGTTGCCTATTGTGGATCAGTAGAAGTGATATTTCAATTTGAAGGTCTTGCTACTACATTATCACTCCCAAATTTGAAGATACTGATCTTGAGTTTTCCATCATAACTTCAAGTCATTTGAAAGGGTCCTATGCATCTTCTAAGTCTTCAAAATCTTACCAACCGGGACGTGGGATATTGCCTTAGGCTGAGATATATCTACACGTTTTGTTATGGGACATTGTTGATGATGATGCAGAGGCTCAAACCTTCAATCAGGATCATCTCCAACTTATGTTCTTTCCAAGTCTGTCATGTATTGATGTTCAAAACTGTAAGGAATTAAAAGTTATGTTTCTTCTCACCATAGCTTGATCAACCTGAGAAATTAACAATAATTTCTGTGTTTGAAAATTTGAGTGTGGAGATTTGCCCCAAGATAACTACAAGAATTTCAGTCTCCCAAATGGAACTCTGCATGTCAAAGTAAAGGTAACTTACAATTTCTCAGATCTCTGGTTACTACTTATAACTTGATAATTTGGTGCTTGGTTTAGCAGGAACCACAAATAGGCAAGGAAGATGTTTCCAAAGAAAAGTTCCCTCTAGCGTACACCATGGAGATTAACTGCTGGAATTCTTGTCAGATTCGAGAAAGCTTACTGCCATCCATGGAAAACTAATGAGAGTCAATAGCACCCCAATCTGGGGCATATATGGCTTCTAGTTAATCAGGTAATAATACATGGCTCTATTTTCACTTTCGTTCCTGATTTTCCTAATCAATTTACATGTTTGGTGTGAATTGTCTGTACGATGCATGATACTAGTTCAGTTAAAGGTTTCAAGGACGAATACTGTGACAGTTTGTTACTTCTGCTTCTTTGAGAAAACCTCGATGAACTTTGGTGTAAAGTTCAGGTGCAGTACCGATTTACCTATTAGTGATTTTTTTGCACACGGTGACAATGCGGTTTTCAGAATGGTTTTGTTTTAATTGTGAACTTTGTTCTTACTGAATTTCAGATCTGATTCACGTATGTACTTGCCAGAAAAAGATCAATTTCATACGGTTCACCAGTCACTTGGATTGGAAACCATAAGAAAAAGTTTCGTTGATACAGCACAGCATCACAGCTTTCATTCTTTTTTTGAAGAATTAACGCAATTTGTGTATCAATTTCCAGAAATAAGAGAGACAAGCCGATCAAATAGCTTTACACAGCAACAGATGAGAGATCTGGTGGGTTATAAACAAAGGAGTCTTTCATTTCCTTTCGAGCTCCACACAGGTTAATTTTAATCCATGCTCTTTCTTCTATATATATATATACATATACAGTTGTTGTGTATTTATTGTATGCAATGATATGAGTAGTTTGTTTCGAACCTCTAATTCACGGTGTCCTTTGCTTGAAGTGTATTGTAGCTTGAAGCAATTGTGAGAGATTGGATTGGAGCATGACGGTTAAATGATTAAACCAGAAGAAAATATGTTTTGCAAGAGATGGAAATGGCATCATTCTTATCAAGTTAAGTGAATGAAGACTTGTTGGACCTGATAACTAACCTCAGCTGATTCTATGCAGAAGCTTACCATCCAACTTGGCCGTGTTTGCATGATATATAGCTAGAGGCATGTTCCAGTTTGACTACACCCACCATTGCCATCTTGAAGCCAAATCACAGGATTTAAAACAGGTAGGCCTTTTTTCAATCAAGAGAAAAAGTCGAAGTTTGTTTAAAACTTTTACCTCATTCAACCTATACATCAATATGGGGTAGTTAAACAAACTGCATGTATTTATTGAGCTCTTATTGTAGGAGGTTTTTTCTGTGCAGTTCAGTGACTTAAGAAAAACTAATTTCGAAAGATAAATACTATGTTGTTGATTGAACTAATTAAATTCAACATAGTTTTACAAAATCTTTTCCTTTCCTTTGTAAACCATGCCATTAAATAATAGTTGAAAGGTTTGTATTTGGATCATTAAAAATTTCCTTCGTTGCCTATTTGTTTTAGTTAACGGTGGTTGTGGTTAACAGTTGATTCTTTGTTAGCTTTTATTTCTGCAACCTCTTTTTAAGAATAACTAATTAATGTTGTGGTTGTCAAATGGTCAGTGTCTTTCTAGAGCTGCAAGTACTTTCATAGTTAAAATATATAATCATCGCATAAAAAGTATGCAGTATATCCATAAATTGTATTTCATATTGCATAATTTACGTTAATCAATCATTTAGTTCGTCTAAATATTTTGTTTGTTTGTTTGTTAAATAACTGCTTGATAACTTGACAACGTCCCAAATTTCAGGTTCTGGGTCAAGTTGCTCCATTGTAATTAATATTTTTTTAAAAAATGGTATGATTTGGGTCCATTTTTTAAAATGGTTTTTTATATTAAAAAACAAAAAATTGGTTGAAAGTGTTTTGTTAGCTATTTTATAACAAGTGTTTTTGAAAATGATAACTAGAAAATGAAAAATCACCTTTTTTATATTTTTCACAATTTCTAAAACATATTTCTAAATAAATTATTATTTTTCCTTCTAAATAACTTGTTAGTTATTTTAAAGAACAATATCAAATGTAATAATATATTTTTAAAACAGCATTTTTAAAAATAGTTTTAAAAAAAATCATTTTAAAACAGTTTCAAACGCGTTGCAATCGGTTCCCTTCTTATAGTATCCTGCTCCTCATCGGCCAGGCCTGTAGCTAGCAAAATACCGATCTACCCTTGCTTGTAATAAAACGGAGAAGCAAAAAACAGTTTACGTATGCGTATTAATGACCCCAGGAGTTGGAGTATTTTGATTGACACGCAAGTGTCTGATGAAATGCCCAAACCTGGTGTAACCAAAATGTTCCGAAGCAGAGTGATTGGATCGATTCTAAAGAGGAACAAAGCTCAATTGAATAACATTTCATCCAACTTGACGGAAACAGCTTCTCGTAGAGTTATCTCTTCTTTTTCTTCATCGTCAGGATCATCTACAGTTGCAAGATCCCTCTTCAAGGTTCCCCCTTTCCTTTTTAACTCTGTTTTCCTATATGGGGATTCGATTTCGCTTTCTGGGTATTCCCATTTTTGCTTTATTGTTGTGATCATATAAGACAAATTTTATCTTTTGAATTGTGATCAGGTTATTTTCCAGCTTCAAATGAATTTTGGCTTGGTTAGGCATATTTTTGTGGTAGAATTAAATTTCTTTGTTTGTGTTGTGAAATTAGAAATTTAAGACGATTGAATTTACTGCTGTGAATGAATTTGACTAGCCACATTAGTACTGTTAAAGGTAGTATCATTGTGTAGCATGTTTATCATTTTAAATTGTCGGTAGATCGATCTTTGAATTTAGTGAAAGCTGATGTTTTACACTTTTTGAGTGTATGTTTATGTGTGTATGAAACTTTACCTAAAACAGAATGTTGTTCATAGGGTAATTATACTCCATCTATGAGGAACATGTCCATGGCTGCGTCTGTAGGTGTGGAAAATAAGGAGGGATTGAAGCTACTGGTAATTGGGGGCCCTCGTGCATAGAAAATGGTTGGGATATGGCTTTTTGGCTCTGCTGCAATCACCTGAATATAAATGGTAAGTACAAACTACACTGCAGGTCTCTTTGTAGCATTAATATATGTTTCTTCTAGTAAGCTTTTGAAAATCATATTGAACATATGTGCACACTCCAAATAACTTGGATTTTGATCTGTGACAGTGTAAACAGAGGGATGAGTATTGAAGATTTCAAATTCATTTATTGGATGGAATATGCACACCGTATGTGGGGAAGGGGACTGGGTATCATTTTTGCTCTATCATTCTCGTATTTTCTTCGTAAGGGATACATTACCTTAGGACTAGGATTGAGACTCTTTGCTTTTTCACACTTGGTGCTGGCCAAGGTTTTATTGGTTGGTGGATGGGGAAAAGTGGCTTAAAGGTAAGAAATACTCCACTATATTTTCTTTCTTTATCTATTTTGCAATTAGTTTTTGGCCTTTGGTTTGTATAATACTTAAAAAAGTGTTCTCTCTTGTAGGAGCCACCCGTTGAATATGCTTGGCCAAGAGTAAGCCCATACCGTCTTGTTACTCATCTTACTTCTGCATTTGTTATCTACAGCGGCCCCTTTTGGATTGGTCTTTCTGTTGTGCCTGAACCACCTGCTAAATCATTTGCTTGGGTTTGTGGGGCAGCAAAAGTGAAAAAACTTGTCTTTCTTGTCAGTTTCACTGTGGGAATTATTGCTATCAGGGGGGTGTTTGTTACGAAGAATGATGTTATAAGTGCTATAATTGTTTTCAAAATAAATTTGGTGTTTCCCAAGGATGAAGTAAATAGCATGATTGTCCTGCCTACAACCTAAGTTAATACTCGGATATTGAATTTTTAAGGTCATGCTTATAACACTTTTTCGAAAATGGGTGATATATGGATTCCCGATAATATTTCTGATATGAAGCCACTCATTAGCAACTTCTTTGAGAGTACATAAACGGTATTGGTAATTTTGATGTGCTAAGACTTCATCTTACCATTTTTAAGTACTTAAGTTTCATGATTTTCCATCACTACTACTTTGATAACAATAATCAAAATTTAAATAAATGGTTTTACATTTTTCTTCATTAATTCAGCTTAATCATCGTATTCTTGCCACTACAATCTTATTTTCTATTGGTGTCCAATTGTTGGCTACAAGAATGTTGGATATTCATCCTGCAATTAGATCTTTGATTGGTAGTACTGTTGGCATGACCGCTCTTCAGGTAATTATTTGTTCAGTACTCGTGGTGGGTTTCCAGTTTTCTAGTTTTTTCACAATTATAGTTTTGTTATTCCAAACCTGAAGTTAGAACACTGCGTTTTTACTGATCATCAAATGGAATATGGAATATTTTTGTTGTTGCAGGTAACCTTAGGGATTTCATCACTTCTCTCATATGTGCAAGTTTCACTAGGCTCTGCACATTAGACTGGGGCTTTCAGTCTTCTGACTCTTATGATGTTGCTTAAATCACATTGTTTGAAAGCCTTCGACGTCTCTTCTTAAATCTCTGCTTCAAATCGTAAAAACTATCTAAAAAACAGAGTTCAAGTTTATGAGAAGGATTAGGTAGGCAACTAAATACAAAATTGGTTATTGAATTTTCATATTATTTATGATCTCGAGTTTTCAACTTGAGAGTCCAAAGGCCTTATGCAAAATGTTAGTGCTTGTAGTCCTTATACTGGGAAATGCCTTGCCCACTATTCTTTTATAAATGAGTGGCAATCTGCTTTGCTAATTGAAGTTTGTTGTAAGCTCTATTTTAGTTTAAATGGTTAAATGGGAGAATTTTTTTTTTTTTTTTTTTTTTTAAGAGAATATTGAAGGGGATGTTTTTGGTGGAACATCTTTTATATAAGGGAGATTTATAGTTCTTCTTTAGATGAAAAGAAAATTTTTGTTTTTACCCAGATTTTTAGAATAATTTGTTTTTGACATCTCAAACAAATTATTTTCATTGTATACCCAAATTACTAAAATACCTTTAAGTTAAAATCATCCGATTGTCATCACCGTAGCCCTAATATGAAATTGTCAAAATAGCGTTCTTCTTCTTCCTAATAAAATCCTCTCTCTTTTCTCTTCTCTATTCATGGCTTTTGATATTGGATTCATCATTATAGCCGAAAAACAATCTAGCAAGGGATTTTTCACTGAAGCTTTTTTGTTCGTTAAAGTTTTTTGATCCATTTAAGTTTTTTCTATAGAAGATTTTGAAGTTTCTTCTTCCATTTGAAGTAATTTGAGTTTTGAAGGTAATGTATGTGTTTTTGTTAGTTGGTTTTCGGGTTGTTTTATTCATGTTACAAGCTAAAGGTTGTAAGAATTAAAATTTGGTTATGATATATGTGATATCGAATTAGATCTGCAAAATTTGCGATAAAATCGATTTTTTAGTCATATTTTGGTTTTTCATAATATGAAAATCCTATTTCAAAAGTAGATTGGTTTTTCAATCTACTAAAAAGCAAAATAACCAATTTTTTCATATTTTTAATATTTGTTATGTTTTGAATGCTGTTTATTGAATTTTAGTGTTATATATGCTTAGATATAATTGTATTTTATTTTATTTTATTATATTTGGCTGGAGAATGTTGTCAGTGTATAATCAATGCATCTAATTTGGTTTTAGTGGAGTGAAAAACTAATGGTCTATTTAAAAACTGAGTTAGACATTGTTAGCATAATTTCGATGTTAAAAGTATCTAATAATAATTAAATAATGAAATCTCCATGTCCTTGCAAGGAAATCATCTATAAAAATTAGAAGAGTCTAATAATACTAATAATGAAATAATCAATCAATTATGGATAGTAATAAAGTCTAAAAAAACCCTTAATAAAGTCTAAAAGAAATACCTTTATTTTTTATTCTTTTAATATTATTTAAAATAAAGTTTTATGAAAATTAAGGAAAAAAAAAAAAAATGGAAAGGATCCTTCTATCTCTCTACGAGGAACCCAAGACCTGTTTTAATTTCTTTATTTCTTTTAAAGACTTTTCTTGACAGTATTTACATATGTTTTGGGTTTTGTTAATTTTTCTATGACACAACCTACATCTTCAACTGTCGTACGTAAGTCGCAAGCTTGGGAGCTGAATATTGTGTCTATTATGGTGTTTATAGAAGTTTTTTCTTCACATTTGCAACATTATTGTCCGATAGTTTGATAACTTATATGATTTTAGAAAATAAAAACAAATAATCAAGTATCTCTTGCTTTTTATCAATTAACTTCTTATAGCGAAAATAATAAAAGACTGATCGAAGATATTAAAAAATATTATTAAAATTATTAATTATGTGAGTTTATAGAACACTAAGAAAAGAGGGAAATTTATAAGAACTGAAATTTAGTGGCAGTCAAATTTTTGGGGTATAGCAATGGCACCCACTAGTTCTTATTTGTCTCTGTCCAAAATAAAGATAATAAAAATGAAGTTTAATATTAATCTTACATCAAAGAAATATTTATATTATATCTGCTTTTTAAATTGAATTCAATGGGTAATTAAACTCTTATTATCATATAGTTTTGCCAATGCTTGAACATATATATTACCAAGTCCATGATTGACATGCATATGCTTTATCAAGTACAGTGTTTAAATTCAGTTTTTTAATAATCAATTCAGATTTAATCACAATTCTTTTTAATGAATTGAGATTGCTTGACTTAAGGTTGACAATACTTGGCTTCATAAATGGCAAAGTAATATATAGCGAAATTCTTTTCTTCTTAAATGGTAGATGAATACATAGCATTTGGCACAATTCTTTGCTTGTCATTTAACTTTGCTTGTCTAGGCTGTCTTGGAAGACAACATCTTCTTGTTCTATAAATATAAATTTCTCTTGTAATACAAATATTATTTGTATTGCTTCCATTATGCTAACTATAAATCTCTAGTTCTCTATCTTTTCAATCTTCCCTTACAAAAGGAAAAAAAAAAAAAAATCCTTGAAGGCTGATAGTTAATCCAAGAAAGCATTCAACAAGGTGTCAACTAGCCATCCATTTAGGCTAAGGTAAATTGTATTCTTTTCTCCAAAAATAAGATTTTCTTCATATCATTTGCATTGAATTCTCAACTTCATATTTAATTTTTTTTTTTCGTCTTCAGAATCATCAATTCAAGACCAGGTGCATGTCTCCTTCCTCACTAATTCTTTTATTGTTGATGATATAATTTTTTTTTTTTATGCATGATCTACGTTGTTTGTTTTCATTCTAATTTCTCCTGAAATATTTTTTATTGTGGTATTATAAACTTTTAAGAATATTGTGATAAATTATATTTGGAACTTGCTAACTATGGAACTTTTGCATTTTTTTTTTAAAATTTAAAATATAATACAAAACATTTCTAATAGGAGTTGGTGCTGGAAGAGGCTAGTCTCCAGTATGGAAGTTAAGAGCTATGTTAGTTTATTAAATAATTGTCTTTCTCTAAATATTTTACTTTATCTATTTTGATGTTAAAATTATAATATAAACTAATTAAACCTTTTAATAACTATAGCATAATATCAAACATAACGTCTACACTCTAAATTCTCATTCTCATTATTATTATTATTATTATTATTATTATTATGGACAAATTGTCTCATTCCTTCGTAACAATATCGTTAAAGAATTTTGTGATACCTTTTTTCTTTTTAACATTATGTTAGAAATAGATTACTTCTATAATCATTATTTTACAACAATTGTACTTTATTATTATTAATATACTTAGCATACAACTTGAACCTAGGATATATATATATATATATGTATATGTATGTATATATTAATTCTATGAGGTATGTAACACTTATAAAATATTAAAACAAGTTAAAAATAAATTGAATTCAAGTAAAATAAATGAATTTTAGTTTATATAACAATTAAAATTTTTAATAATTTTCTTTTTGCTATTTTTGAATCCTTGCCTTCACTAATAAACATAACAACCTGTTATAGTCAATAAATAAAAATTAATCTCCACCTATTTACTTAAAGTTAAGGATAGTTTGTGGTTTTAGACTTATAGTTGAATCAATTAAATTATTATTTTTACTTATTTTTTCAAATGGTCAAAATTTTTAATGGTGCTAAAAATAATTGAATATGAAAAGTGAAATATATTGAATTATGACTTAACTTGGTGCCACCATTTTATACCTAAAATAATTTTTTTCCCAAATTTACCATCCTAAAGTTAGTCTCCTTCCAATTCAATTATATTAATAGCTGCTAGAAAATTTTTGTTCTAGTTATGCTTAGAAAAAATATTTAACATGTAAATGGACTGTTTTGTACATTAATTTTTCAGACAAATACCAAATAAGTCCCCATCACATTTAAATAATTTCGAGCTTAGTTTGTGAATTTTTTGTTTTGAGCTAATTAGTTCCAACTTTTATGAAATACCATATTAATTCCTGAGGTCAAACTTTCGGTGGTCAACTTATTTTAAATTGGTTGTTGTGTATTGTAATTTTTACCATTTATTTTTAATAAATTTGAAAAAATATTAATTTACATGAAGAAAAGTTTTAGAAAAATTATCAAATAAATTCCTATATATTTGTTTAATTCGAAGTAGTCAACTCAATTGCCAAAGTATAAATTGATCCAATCCTTCTAAAATAACAAATAAATTAGAATAAATGGAAAAATCTTAAAAATAGTATGATTCAAAATTATTATAAAATATCATAAATTAATTTAAGTAATGTAAAATAAAATTAAAAAAATATAAAAACACTAACTAAATTAAAAAAAAAAAAAGATATCTGAAAATTATAAATTAACAGAATAAAGGTGGCCTTAACAACGTTTTAATTTTCTTTCTCTAAATGTGGTAGTTAGTTTGTGACTACCATATAAACTGAGACATCGTCGACTAGCAATCAACCTCCATTTTAGTATGATTAATTATATTTTCGAACTCAATTGATTCTTATTTTAATTATTAGGTCGACCAAATTTATAGAATATTTTTTATAAGATATAAGCATGTAACATTCTCTGCAACAGTCCTTGAAAATATTTCTTGAAAGAAGGCACAAAAACTTTTTTTTATTAGTTGAATATTATTTAAATTAAAATTTTATGAAAATTAAGAAAAAAATGGAAATGATCCTCTCTTCTCTCTACCAGGAACCCAAAACGAGTTTAATTATATTCGTTGAATATTATTTAAATATGAGATATTTTTTTAAAAATATATTAAGAGATTAATTTTTTACTGAGATAGCTTTGTTGGTGAAAATTAAGCTTTTTGAAATTTTAACAAAACACTTAACATCCGAATAATTAATTTAACAAAAAGATTAAGATAACTTCAATCAAGATTTTTTTTTTTTTTTGACTTAGGGAATGAGACTCTGAACTTTAAACATTAACTGAGATATGTGTGTGTATATATATATGTATATATAAAAGTTATATATATATATATATATATATATATATAAGTTTTTGACAGTATTTATATATGTTTTTGGGTTTTGTTAATTTTCCTATGTCGTAGCCTACATCTTCCGCTATTGTAAGTCGCAAGATTGGAAGCTGACTCCAAGCTTTCTTTCTAAGGTACATTATAGCATATGATGTCTATTATGGTATTTATAGAAGTTTTTTCTTCACATTTGCAATATTACTGTACTATAGTTTGATAATGCACATGATTTTACTTTTCTTTGTTTCAATTATATATCCATAAATACACATATAAGTATTAATTAATACATGGTTTAAAAAATATATTAATTAATACATATTTCAGAATATAGTAGTTTATATAAAATAAAAACAAACAAATAGTCAATATAATAAATTACATCATATTTATTATGAATTTGGTTAGAATATGCTAGCAATATAGTCACATTTTTTTCCTTGCACCAACCATAACATAATGTATCTAATATAAACAACATGCTTCCATCGCAAGAGCGAAATCACAACTTAAAATTAAAGGAATTTTTGGCTGTGCACACTAAATTGACGAGCTAATCAAAGTAAAATGCTTATAGATTATATAGATCAGTAATATAACATTAAACACTTAATTAAACTTTTAGGACAAATTTTCTTACTTCGACCCCTCAATTTTTTTTTTTTCTCCAAATTAAGGATTGCATACACAAAAGAAAACCGAGCTCTGTTTAATCATATATATCTTTCTATTTTAATCTCTAGATTATAGTTTTATAGTTTTATTTTGCTATATCCCTATGCCATGAAAATTAAAGTGAAAGACTCTTTTCTTTAGTGATACCAAATACTAGTTTTAGATATTTAGACAAAGAATTTGATATATCATGGATTAATAAATATTATATTTTTGTAGTATTTTAGAATTATTTTAAAAGGAACCTTAATTTCCTTGTATCACTTTGCTTCTAAATTTTCACAGTGAAAGCAAAGAAACACATCAGGGCCTTGCAATTTCTTTACTCACGGTCTTCATTTTCACTCAAGGAGTATTAGAGATTTTTAAAGATTTCAAAGATACAACACGATCAACTCATTTCAAGTACAACATCCTCCAATATTATCTGGTATGATGATAATGTTCAAAGTTCATTATAATCATACTTGATCTTGTATTCTTAGATATACTTCAATGATAATATTGCTATTAGATAGACCATATATAGTAACTGTATATTATTATTTTTTCTTTGGACATGTTTTTCTTTTATTTAGTAATATCTAAACATAGGGTGAGAAACATCTCTTTTGTTATATTCAAGACAAAAGTTTACTTTATGGTCCCTTTAGTTGATATCTATTTATTTATTTATTTTTGTTGATACGAAAAATTGACTTTTTCTCTAACGAGTAAAACAAGGTCTCTAGTCCCTTCGTTAATGGTAGAAAACTTTCTTAATAGCATTAGGGATGTTAGGACCGTAGGACACTAGGTGGTCCTATGGGGTCCTTCGACTCCCCTTCATTGGATAGTTACCAAACAAGAATTTCCTTAGGAGTAGGCTACGTCCACTTTTGCTCTAGCCCTTGGTAGGGGATTAAGTGGATCCTAGGGGGTTAACATTTGAGCATGATGAGTCCTAGATCTATAAGTACTTGTGAGACGACAAATCTGTCATAGGCTCATCGACTGGTTTACTGACGAAGACCATCTGATGCTTAAGTTGGAAGAGATGGTAAAAGACAAACCCTTTAAAAGAGTAATTATGACATAAGTATATAAGAATGATGGAGAATGAGGTATACTTCCCTTTACCATTTGATGGAGATCTTAGCAAAAGATTGACTTACGACCCTAGCTTCCTTCAATTAGAAAGGACAATGGGCTTAACTTAGGCAATATGAATCCCTTAGCAGCTCAAAAAATAGATTTGGTGCACTTGGATTTTTTGGGGAGTGATGAGGATTCCTTTGTGGGCAAAGGTTTATTTTTCTAACCTTTAGCCCTTTATATGGATGGGTTTCATGGAGATATCCCTCTTGTAGATAAGAGGAGGTTGAGATCCTTTGAATTTCAGGGAAGAAACCCCTAGAAAAGCTTTTTAGGTTTTCTAAGGTCCTCAAATTGAATGTCCCTCTCTTTATGATGGTATATTGTCTTTATATATATCCTCCTTGCTTTGTCCTGGTACTTTCATGTCTCCTCTTCTCTTTAGTCAAGATTATCCTAGTCTTATCCCTTTCTCCTCTAGCGTTTCGGGTCTCTTCACATTCCCTTTAGCTAGTAGTACAAGGTTATGTGGTTGATCCTTGCTTGTCTGTTTTGACATAAGGCTACGTGGTTGATCCTGGGCCCTTTCTTTTTCCTTAGCGACTTGGTTTATCCTATCCTTTCCAGGCTTTTCCTCTTTTTGTCTTCCTTTAATGTCTGCTCTAATGTAGGGATACATGGCATTCTCTCGTTTTTCGGCTTGGACATAGGGTAATGTGGTTAATTCCAAGGCTTTTTTTTTTTTTTTTCCTTTTTTGTCTAGGACTTATCATCTTTAAGCGTGTGTCTCACTTAAGTCTACTAGTAGACTTGAACTTTTTACCCATGTGATGATGCAAAGAATGTCAAATAATGTGGAGACTTATTTGAATTTTAAGATGGAGTTCCCATTTGATTTGTCTTCTTGCCCCTTATTAACGGTATTTTTGGTCTTTTCTATATCCCTTCTCAAAGTGGGTGGTTAGAGGTCAACGCGCCCTTTTAGGCTCGTCTCTCGGACTTCCCTTTTGAGTTTATCCTATAGACTGACCCTGGTCTTCTCTTTTAGGTTTCTCTTATGGGCTGACTTTGGGCTTCTTCCCCAAGCTTCTTTTTGGATTTCTCATATGAGCAAACCTTGGACTTCTCTTTCGAGCTTGTCCTTCCCTTATACTAACTTTATAAATTAATAAGCTTCATAATTTGGGATCATTTTAATTTTGCAGAGTTAATTTCCTCTCCAAATAATAGTCCTCTAGCTTTTGGTATGGAAAGAAGTGAGATGCTTGAAGCTAATAAGAATACTTTGAAATTAGCTAGTTACTTTTTAGAATATAGTGATTGTCATACGATTTCTTTTCGTCGATGTTTCCCTTAGGGACATTTTACCTTCAAGGTAACAATGCTGAGGAGCTGCAGTCATGACCTAACCATTAAACCTTGAAACTGTGACTTCCACCGTCTACTTTGTTTCCTTTCACACTGTGATTTCCACATTTTACTTGGTTTCCTATAACTGAGGTTTATCTTTGGAATTTTTACCCATAGGAAAATGATGCTGAGAAGCCCGTATAACAACTTAGTCATTAAGCCTTAGGATTGTGAATAATGGCCATCAAATGAGTTCAACCCTTTATTAGCTTATTGCCTCTTAGAATAATAAGTTTCTCTATTTGTAGTTATTGCCCGAAGGTTCTTTTTGCCTTTAGAGGGCGTTTGTAGATAAGATGATTTTCATCCATGATCAATACTCGAAGAGACATTTGTAAACAAGATAATTCTCACCTAAAGGTTTAATACTGGTAGGGTCTTTTTACCTCTAAAAAGCATTTGAAAAATGACATCTTCCTTGGGGATGATTCCCGAAGATGGGTCTTCTTTATTTTAAAGGCATTTGTAATTGAGATAATCCCTATAGTGATTTTCAAAGGATCTTTATATAGATGAAATTGGTTGTTTAGATAGCCCTTAGGCCTAACAACTTGGATTTTTGATGGGCTCTTAGATTTCTTGTTTGCACACATTTCATTCTTCAGGTGGGATCATGCTTTCAAGACTCTATTCTCATAGCTCCTTAGGTTGTAATCAGACTTATATCTCAAACTTTCTCTTGGGCCTTATTTGCTTTTGGATTTGAATACTGTGGCTCTAGGCCTTTTTCGCCCTTGTTTGGATGTAAAGACACTATACCCTTTTCACCCTTATATATATGTTAAAATGTTGGGCCTTTTTAGCCCCTGTGTGTAAATGTCGAAACATTAGGTCGCTTTTAGCCCTCTATATGTATATTGAGAGACTGTGTCCTTTTAGCCACTGTGTGTGACTGTCGAGATGTTGGACACTTTTTAACCCCTTATGTGTATATCAAGACACTGGACCTTTTTAGCCCTTGTGTAAATGTCGAGACATTAGGCCCTTATAGCCCTATGTAAATGTTGACACGGTGGGCCCTTTTGGCTCGTGGTGTTGATGTTAATATCATAGGCTTTTTTTCGCCCTTGATTTATTATTGGTACGATGGGCTTTTTCGTCATTTGGCTTTAATGTTAAGACCATGAGCCATTTTCGCCCTTTGGTTTACTGTCGAAACCATAGGCTCTTTCGCCATTTGGCTTTGATGTTGAAACCATAAGCCATTTCACTCTTAGGTTTATTGTCGAGATCATGGGGCCTTTCGTTATTTGATTTGTTAGCGATACCATTAGCCCTTTCTGCCCTTTGGTTCACTATAAAGAACCATGGGCCCTTTCACCTTTTGGCTTGTTGCCTATACCATGGACTGTTTCGCCCTTTAGCTTTGATGTTAAGACCATGAGCCCTTTCGCCTTATGGATTTAATATTGAAATCATGGACTCTTTCAGCCTTTGGCTTTAATATTAAGACTATGGGCCTTTTCGCTTTTGGTTTGTTGTTGATACCATATGCCTTTTCACCTTTAGTTTACTATTGAGACCATAAGCCTTTTCGCCCTTTGGTTTGTTGTCGAAATCATAGAGCCCTTTTAGCCCTTTGATTTTAATGCTTTAGGGTGTTTGTCTTGTAACGCACTTGAGTTATCTTTAGACATTCACCTTAAGTTTGTCATAGGCTCTGTTCACCCTTTGGTTTTATCACTTAGAGATGTTTGTTGTGGTAACCCTTTTAGGCTATTTTTTAGCATTCAATTTTGGTTTACCATGAACCCTTTTTGCCCTTTGGTTTTAATGCTTAGGGGTGTTTGTTCGTGTCGCCCCTTTGGGCTATCTTTAGGAATTCATGTTGAATTTACCATGATCCATATTCATCATTTGGCTTTTATGTTTAGGGGTGTTTACTATAGTAGTCCCTTTGGACTATGTTTAAGCATTCACCTTGAATTTGTCTTGCGCCCTTTTCACCATTTGGTCTTATTGCTTAGGCATGTTTTCTCCTTCTTTGAGTTACCAAGTTCCCGGATCCTTGGGCCATTCACATTCACAATCTAAAGCAAACAACAGTTGTAATATAATGGACAAATATGCATGAATATGTAAACATAAGCAAAAGATTAATTAGTAACATATTTAGTTCAAAATAGGCCAACGAAGCCTTATTCTACTTTTATTAAGGGACAAACTAATATAAGAGATGTTCAATCAAGATGTTTCAATTGGCCTTCAAGGGCAACTAAACTGTTAAGAAATTTATAAGGTCAATTATGCTTCGATGTACTTCTTGGAATTAAAACAACAAGTTCTAAATGAAGCTTATCTTTCAGATGATCCTTGAAGGGTCTTCTGGCCTTTAATGACATTTGTATATTAGATAGTCCTTGGAATGATGTCTGAAGGGTCTTCTTTCCTTTAAAGAGAGTTGTATAAATATAGGTGCTTGCTTAGATGATTCCCAATTCTAGCAATTTAGGTTTTTATGCTTTGGGATTTTTACCTTGGAAGTGACCATACCTGAGGGGAACCTTTTGGCTTTAGGCCCAGAGACTTCTTCACTCAGATATCTGTTTTTAGGCTAGGTCTTCAATCCAGTCCTTTAGGTTGTGGCAATTCAAGGTTTGGTGTTCGTAGTTTTCGTGAAAATCGCATTATTTATGCTTGTCCTTTTGGTTTAACAGTCCATCTTATTAGACTTGGTTTTAGAGGCACTCCTAATGCTTTACAGTTATGCGAACTTGTTCTAAGTTGTATTTAGAGGATTGTACTCCCTTGACGACATGGTTTTTGAGAAATCTCGCCTAAGAAGATATAATATAAGTTTTCATTTGATAACTATTTTTTCCTTCTTTCTCCCCCCCTAGTACGGTAGTCATAGCTATTCGTTCTTCTATCTTGGCCTTTTTTTGTCTGATTGAGGATCAATCCTTTATCTTTTTATTGTGTCGTTTATTCTAAGCAATTCAGCTCTCTTTTATTGCTTTTTGATCAAATGCTTCTCATTAGTTTGAATCTATTTCAAGGCTCTCGTGTATGCTTCTTTATAACTTATGGTGTTATTTTCTTTAAATGAACTCCATAGCCTTCTTACAGGGAGGCCTCTCCAAAACATGATCAAGGTGTCTTACACGCTAAAGACTCTCACTTATATGGCCTAGTCATGGTACTTTGTCGTGTAATCATTTGGCGTCTTGCTTTGTAGCTGTTTTATGCATTAAAAGATAAAAGGGTCATTGAGTGGTTGCTTGGTCCCTTGGAACAGTGTGATATGGTCCTTGGCAAAGTCCGAGAAAGAGTCTATTCTTCCTACGGCTCCGCCATCACGCTTTTTAACTCTTGAAGGGCTTTTTCCATCTCCTTGGCAATTCTATGGTTTGAGTCGTGCTATTGGGCTCTTTAAAGACCTATTGGGAGGGATTTATCCTTCAACATGTGTCTTCCCCTCCTCTATCGACTATTGCTTGTTTGTTTCAATATTTACAGTAGTGATAGACCCACTTATCTTCTTTTCAAAAGTATGATGAATAGGTCACTCCTCATCGATGGTCTTGACTCTCGAGTCGACAGAGGTCACATTGGGATCACTAGGGTCCTTCGTTTGCTCTTGAGTGGCAAACCTTGGGACGAATGCTACTAGGCGGTCATAGTCTGGCAAATAGCATTAGCATCTATGTTACTTCACCACTCCGTTGCTGCTTGTGTGACGCTTTTAACCTGTTGGGTGACTAATTGCATCCACCATTCCAGATCCATCACTCTCACACATTCTCATAAATCATCGTTTAGGTTGTTCCCTTCGATCGCTTTATCCAAGCTCTCATTGTCCTAGCCATGTTTTAGGGTCTTTTGCCTTGTGATGGCAATATCTTGCCTCATAGCTTCTTTTGTAGCTCGTCTTAGGCTGAAACCGCTTTGCTCTTCCACCTTCTCCTTGGTCATGTACAAGCTCAATGTTCTCCTGGTAGGTCACATTGTTTTGTACTACTCCCCTCAATAGTATTGCAATTGTGGCACATCTTAAGGGATTTGCGACTTGGATCATCCTGCCAAGAGTGGATAGAAGATTCCCCACAAACTCAGTTCATTTTGTTAAGTTTCTCTCTATTATGATTCTTTCATTTTATCCTTCAATTCATGAGGGTCCCTTCGAAGATTCTACGAAACGGTTTAGGCCTCAGCAGAAATTTTTCACGCTCCTCTGTCGGACCTTTTTGTGTTTAGGGGTTTATATCCTTTGATCCTTAATGCAGCCCCTCATCCTCTATCTCGTAGTTATCCTTATTCACATACTCAGCCTTGTTGCACCTTTAACTCTAAGGCCCTTTGAGCGATAGCCCATCTCTTTCGCTCACTAAACCCATCACCGCATATGCTCGTCCCATCACTTTTCTTCCTTTTCTACTTCATCTCTAATAAAATCCTAAGATTATCATATAAATCTAAATATTTAAATTATTTACTTACATATATCACAACCAAATATCTTATGTTAATTATGAATTCAAATATTATCATGTATTTATTTATGTTCCACTCCAAGCCATACTTAATTAATTTCAACTTGAAATTTCTAGGTTTAGTAAAATTCTTTATTGCAGCATTGAAACTAGGAATGAATGAGGTAATTACTGAAATTATAACTAACTAATTATATTCAGTTTAAGCCGACCAAAGGATCCTAAGACATGTCATTTTATAGATCTAATTTTTAACCATGCAGTGCACCTGTGCAAGTAAGAGTTTTGTTATTATTACCTTTTTTTTTTTTTTTTTTTTTTTTTTTTGTAATTTAAGAAGAGATAGATGCTAATCAACTTATAACATCAGGTTAGATGGAAATTTTACAAGGAATTGGGACCTCAATTTTATCTACAATTGCAGAAGGCTTGGTGAAGTCAACTGGTCGCCACGTCAGTTATGTATTTCGTTTCAAAACAATTATTGAAGATCTGAAAGAAGAAACCGAAGATTTGAGATCGAAATTAGAGACCATGCAATACAAAGTTGATAAAGCCATTAGAGACACTGAAGAAATTGAGAACAATGTGCAAAAGTGGATTAAGGATGTGGGGGATGTTGTGGAAGATGTTGAGAAAATGGAAAATGAAAGCAGAGAAAAGCAAACATGTCTTAATGGTTGGTGTCCAAATTGGATGTGGAAATATCAATTGGTTAAGAAAGCAGAAAAGAAAAAAAACATTGTGTTGAAATTCAAAGAGAGTGGAAAGTTTGACAATATCTCCCACCGTGCTTCTTTGCCAGACGTAAATGTCTTTTCACCAAAAGATTTTATATCTTTTGAGTCAAATCAATGTTCATTTGATCAGATAATTGAGGCACTGAAGGATGATAAAACAAATGTGGTCGGATTGTATGGGATGGGCGGAGTCGGTAAAACAACCCTGGCAAAAGCTGTGGTCAATAAAACCAAGGAGGAAAACATTTTTAATAAGGTTGTCATGGTGGTTATATCTCAAAATCCAAACGTCAGAGACATTCAAGGTCAGATAGCAGACCTTTTAAATTTTAAATTTGATGAGGAAAGCATAGAAGGAAGAGCAACACGACTGTTTATGAGATTAAAAAATGAGAAGAAAATCCTCATAATCTTAGATGATATTTGGGCAAAACTTAATTTGACATCCATAGGAATCCCTGTGGACAATCATCACAAGGACTGTAAAATTTTTCTAACTACTCGTCGGCAACAAGTTTGTATTGATATGGGGTGTCAAATACGGGTTGCACTGAATGTTTTAAATAAAGAAGAAGGGTTGCTTTTACTTAAAAGACAAGTAGGCTTAAATGACGACTTCCCCCCTACCTTGATTCAATTAGCAAAAGAGGTTGCTGATGAATGCAAAGGTTTGCCTTTGGCAATTGTTACAGTCGGAAGTGCTTTAAAAGAAAAGACTACTGATGAATGGAAAATAATGACACAAAAGTTGAAAAAGTCAAAACTTACGGATGTAGATATTACTGATGCAGATGTTTATGCCTGTCTAAAATTGAGTTATGATTACTTGAAAAATGAAGAAACCAAGTTATGTTTCTTGCTATGTTCGTTGGTTCCTGAAGATTATGAAATTGACATGGAGGAATTGCTTAGATATGGAGTTGGGTTAGGTTGGTATCAAGACATTGACTCAATCGAAGATTCAAGAACTGAGTTACGTGTAATGGTTAACAACCTTAAAGCTTCATGTTTGTTGTTAGATGGAAACGAAGGATTTGTGAAAATGCATGATGTGGTTCGTGATGTTGCCTTGTGGATAACTTCAAAGGGTGAGCATGTATTCATGGTTAAAGCTCGCTTGGGATTGACTGAGTGGCCAAAGCATGAAGGCGTGGAGCAATGCACGGCAATATCCTTAATTGGAAATAATATTGAAGTGCTTCCAGATGATTTGGCATGTCCCAAGCTATTAATTTTGCAATTGGGTAATTTGTACAATAGAAGTGAAATTTGTGAAAATTTTTTTGAAGAGATGAAAGCTTTGAAAGTTGTGACTTTAGTGAGAAGAAAACTATCATTAAAGTCTCTTCAATCATTGACAAATCTTGTGACTCTACAATTGATCGATTGTGAATTAAGAGACATTTCTTCGCTCAAAAAGTTGGCAAAACTTGAGATTCTTAGTTTGGAAAATTCCGTGTTTGATGAATTTATGGAAGAACTAAAGGAATTAAGCAAGTTAAGAATGTTGGATTTAAGATTTTGTCACTTGGAAAGGATTCCTGTTGATGTAATATCAAGATTATCTCGATTAGAACAATTACACATAATTAGTGAGAACTCTAAAAAACAGGAGGTTGAAGGGACAAGTGCTGAAAGAAACAGTGCCAATCTTTTTGAGCTTAGTAAACTAGATCGCTTGACCAAACTCTCTTTAGGGATTACTGTTCCTCAATGCCTTCCACATGATTTTATTTTGCTGAAAAAATCAGTCAAGTATGACATAAGAGTGAATGCTAACATTTCGTGGCCATGGGAACCATTTCCTATATCAAGAAGCTTAACAATCACAGATACTGAAGGCACCTCACTGTTGGCATTTAAAGCATTGTATGAGAATGTAGAATATCTTGAATTGAAGAAAATAACAAGGTGCTACCAAAATATTGTCCCAAGTATTGATAAAACTGGCTTACTTGAGTTAAAAAGGCTCTCTCTCAACTGTGTTCAAGAAGTGGAATGCATCATTGATATGACGCAGCAGCATGTGCCATCCACTGCATTCTCTAATTTGGTGCATTTATCTCTATACTCAATTGATCTAAGAGAAATTTGCAATGGAGGAAGGCCTCCAAGGGGGTTTCTAGAAAACTTGGAAGCTCTAGGAGTCAATCTTTGTCATAGAATGAGTTGCTTATTTCCAACTTTGTTAATTCAAAGACTACGAAAGCTAAAAGAAGTAAGCATCTATAGGTGTCATGAGCTACAAGTTGTGTTTCAGTTGGAAGGGATATGCTGTACCAAAGAAAATCCCTCTCTACTTTCAAGTTTAGAAAGTTTAGATCTATCTGAATTATTTGATCTAAGGTATATATGGAGGGGTCCCACCCAACAAGTAAGCCTACAAAGTCTGACAGTTATTAGAATGGTTGCGTGTGATAAGTTGAGATATGTTTTCACATTGAACCTTGCTCAAAGTTTGTTGCAGCTACAAAAACTCTATGTAAGGGGTTGTTTCGATTTGGAGTACATCATCGAAACAAAAGCAGAGGAAACGGAGGATAATGCAGCTGCAAGAGATGGAAATGATGTGGTGCTCCCCAAGTTAAGAATATTAGAAGTTGGACAATCAGGATTGATCAACTTTTGCTCCGAAAATTACAGTTTAACTTGGCCAGCTTTGCAAGAGTTAAGCCTCTGGGGACTTTCCTCCTTAGCTGCTGAATTTGGAGCCAATTTGCAGACCGTTAAAGAGGTAATTTTTATGTTTCTCTCAAGACTCAAGCTATATCCATTCATCTGATACCTTTATACCTTGGAGTTTTGACAGTGCCAAGTCTAACTGTTAGCCAAAATGTGCAGTAATTTTATTTTTTTAATTTCACCTCTAGCTGTCACCAATAATATTTCAATAAATTAAATTACAAATGAAAATATTATGTCTATGATACATTTCAAAATTTATATATTTCTCGTTTTTTATTATGTAATTTTTAATATGTATTTACTTTTATTAATTAAAAATATTTTGTTCTAATTGTTTTAATGAAAAATATATAGTCATATCATTGATCCTATCATAATCGTGATAAATGGTTTAATATTAGAATTACAATGATTATTATTACTAGAAAGAGTCATTTATTATTATTATTATTTTCTTTTTTAAGTTTTAATCCGATTTATTAATAAAATCAAATTTTGACATGCTACAGACATTGCGGGCCCTAGAAATAGGAAGAACTGACAAGTTTTGCAAGGCAGCTCTGACTCAATTGAAAAATAACTTTGAAAATTTGGAAGAGTTAAATATTAGTTATTGTAGAGAAGTACAAGTGATATTTCAGCTTGAGCAACGATTCTCTCTTCCAAATTTGAAGAAACTGAAGTTGTTATTTCTGTACGACCTGGAGCGCTTGTATAAGGGACCCACGCATCTATTGAACCTTCCAAATCTTCAGCAAATAGTAGTGGACTCTTGCGAAAGGCTTCGACATCTCTTGTCGTCTAGTCTTGCTCGAAATCTGCTGCAATTGGAAAATATTCATATTAGTTTCTGTAAGGAAATGGAGCAAGTGATGGTTGAAGATGATAGAGAGGATCATGTCCAGTATCCACTCTTTCCAAATCTCTCTTCCATCCACGTCAGTCTGTGCAAAAAATTAAAAGCACTATTTCCTGTCAGCATAGCTCGATTACATCTTCAACAACTGACATCCCTAGATATTTCCTTCTTACCTCAATTAGAAGAAATATTTGGACACAGAGATGAAGCAGACATGACAAGTGACACACAATTAGTAATAGTGCTCCCTCTACTTAAGGAAATGATGCTCTATGACTTAAAAAGCCTGGTCACCTTCTGCCCATCCGGTTGTCAGTTGATATTTCCGTCTTTGTCAAGGTTGACGGTGAGAGGATGTCCCAAGATAACTACAAGATTTTCAGTAGACGAAAATGGAGCAGTGCATGCCCAAGCAGAGGTATGATGTTGCTGTATTCTACATAGACCTTAAACATATGCAATTTATTATCACATTTTCAATTCACCAGAACAATATAATTATGTTTTTATTTTGTGCTTCAATTGATTGTGCAGGCACCACATACAGACAACCAACATGTAGTAGATATTAAATGCTCGCACTCTGGTGAAGTTCGACGAACGTTGCCACGATATATTGGAAAATGAAGAGAGTAAATTAGCACCACCTTAAGCTCCATTATGGCTGCTACCCAATTGACCACCTTATACATTGTATATGTCATTTGTCATCGTTGTTATATATGTCTCTATTTTCAGTTTCTTTTTTAACTTTCTTATAAGCCCTTGACGGTTCTATTTTATATATTATATTCAACAACCTAATAAGTTGTATTGTACGCTTTTCTTCAGCCGGTGTTTCCTTCATCAGTTGGGTGTTCCTCTTTTAAACGTTGGGCCATCATGAAGACATTATGTTGAAGTTGTTTGGTGTGTCAGATATGTACATAAAACACAGACCGTGTGCTGCTCTTTCTCAATTTCTAGGAGCTGTTTGGTATGTTTTATTCTTCAACTCTAAGCAAGTTCTTGATGTACAATATCTTATGCTTCTTTGTGTATTGGAAACAGAAAGCAAGAAGAGCTTAGGTCGTGATGAACCCACATGACCTGCATACCTCTACTAGAGCCTCTGTTCATGTATATATCCTGTCATTATTGATGATTAAAAAAATTGTTGACTTTTTCTTCTCTTTGCTCAAAGTTTTCGGACAAAACTTTGATTATTAAATTATTGTAGCCATATATATATGATCTGATTTTACTCCTGCTCAACAAAGACATTAATAATTATGATAAATCTTCTGTTACACACTCTTCAAAATGCTTTAGGGGCATCATAACTCCTTTGCATTAATCGACGTTGTTTCTTTTTTTGGTATACATAATCACAAGTTTTTAAATGAGACATCAAAATTTACGAATATAATGTTAATCACATTACTTATTCTAATGTGCATTTGATTAAATAATCAATGTAAGTTATCATATAATAATTTTCTATCCTTAGTGGTTATTGCACATTAATCAAACCACATGATCACGATTAAAATTTACTAGTACTTATTTTGTTTTCAGAGTTTCTTTTCGTATCCTGGTTCATTCTTAGCAGGGTATTACTGACTCAATGAAGTTGCTGTAAAAGCAGAGCATTACTTGCTCAAATTATTCTTAGTAGGGTATTTTCTAATAAAGTCACATAACTATATGTATTACAACAATCCTGCTTTATTTAAAGTAATTAAAACTCTATTCCTGTGTCATCTTGCTTTCATTTATATTAGTGAAACGAAAGAGAATGAGCTTCTGTTGTCTGCTTTTGGAATAAAATTCTTTCCTTATTAAAATGAACCTTGCAGGCTCTATATCCTCACATAGTCACATTGACTCTTTTGTGCTCATAGTCAACAGAAGAAATTTCACAAAGTTTTAAAGCAATACAAGGTCATCCATGGAGTGCATTTTAAAGGATGATAGTGCCCCATCTGGGTACAATCACTTATTGTATCTCTTTTAACTTCATTATTTGCTTCTGACATTGTTTTTGAGTTTGGATAGACCACGTTGTGATTCTTCTTCCTCTGTCAATCAGTTAAGTTTATGAATTAAAAAATAAAAGTAAGTGAATGATACAGAGGATGACCCCTTTTTTTGCCCCTTTTTTAATAAAATTGAATCCATGATGGTTATATAGTTAATTCTAGCATCAAAATTTTTGTTTTGGGAAGTTTGAATTAAATTCATCTTGAAATACATGCAATATTCCTGCTTTCCTTTGAATTAATTGAAATTGCTTTCTTGTCGCGCCTTGCTTCGAAATTTTTATAGTGAAAGCAAAAATAAATGGCTCAATCTTGTAAATTCTTTTTTCATAACTAGCTATTCAAGGGTAATTTGAAAATTTCAAATTTCTAAAGATAAAAGGGTGATTAATTGCATTTTAAGGATAACATTTTCCTCGTTTCAATATGTTTAATCTTCTCTTTTTACTTTTCTTTCAATATGTTTTGATTGTTCTTATGAAAAGTGGCTTGCAACATTTGAAACTGTTACACATTGGCTATTAAGGGTCAATACAAGTGATATTTCACTTTGAAGGTATTGCCACTAAATTATCACTCCCAAATTTGAAGATAAGGATATTAAGTTCTCTATCAGAACTCGAAATCATTTGAAAGGATCCTACGCATCTTTTAAGTCTTCAAAATCTTACCAACCTGGAGGGGGGATATTGCCTTAGGCAGAGATATATCTTCACCTTTTGTTATGGAATATTGGAGCAAATCATTGTTAGAGATGACGCGGAGGATCAAACCTTCAATAACGATTATCTCCAACCTACATTCTTTCCAAATCTGTCATGTATTGATGTTCAAAACTGTAAGGAATTGAAAATTATGGTTCTTGTCACCATAGCTCGATCAACTTGAGATATACGCAATAGATGCCTTACCAAGCTTCATCAACTTAATTCAGCAGGATATCACTTCACATTTTTATGTTTGAAAAGTTGAGTGTGGAGATATGCCCCAAGATAACTATAAGAATTTCAGTCTCCCAGATCGGAACTGTGCATGCCAAAGTAAAGGTAACATGCACTTTCTCAGATCTTTGACTGCTACTTATAACTTTGTAATTTGGTGCTTGGAACGACAAATGGGCAGGGAAGATGTTTCCAAAGAAAAGTTCCCTCCAGCGTTCGCCATTGAGATTAACTGCTGGAACTCTTGTCAACCTCGAGAAAGCTTAATGAGAGTCACTAGCACTTCAATCTAGTGCATGTCTTCTAGCTAATCAGGTAATAGTACATGGCTGTATTTTTATTTTCTTTCCTTTCCTAATCAAAGTTTACATGTTTGGTATGAATAGACTATGTAATTAATGATACTAGTTAAGTTAAAGGTTTCGAAGACCAATAGTATGGCAGTTTGTTATTTCTAGAAAAAATCTCGGTGAATCTTGATGTACATTTCAGGCATGGTACCAATTACCTTTTAATGAAATCTTTGCACATCATGATAATACGTATAGTTTTTTGAATGGTTTTGCTTTAATTTTGATATTTTCTTTTTACTGAATTTCAAATTTAATTCATGTTTTTTCACTTGCCAAAAGAAGATCAATTTCATACAGCACAAGAGTTGAAAGACTTGTATTTGGACACATGAGAGACGTCTTTAGTTGCCTAATTATTTTAGTTTATGGGGTAATGGTGTTCTTGTCAATATCTCAATTTATAGATTTTAATAAGATTGAAACATTTGTATATTTCATAAGACAGTTTTTATGTAAAAGAATGCAACCGGTTGTGCAACACAATTCTTGCTTTGTAGGAAGCCGGCTTCCAAAATTTGGAACTAGTGTGCATTCACACTAGAAGATTACTATATATGATTATTTCTTCACCTTGAAGGTCTTGTCACTGAATTCTTAATCTCTAATTTGAAGATATTGTGGTTGAATGATAACGGGAAAATATATCATTATTTAATGTTCTTAAATAAGGCTTTTGTAATGAAAATTTGAGTAATTATTGGTGTATTTAATAAAATCTGAGAATTATGTACAGAAATGTTAATCAGGGGTAATTTGGGAATTTATGAGAAAGTTAGAGAATTTTGGAAGGAATCGAAGTGGAATTAGAAATCTTCTCGAGCAAGAAAGGGATCCGGCCAGTTCAGGAAAATAATCTGGAATAATACAAGAAGAATTGTTCATAAAAATGGAGAGCTTCCAAAAGTAGCTGGTTGAGGAAATTAACAATAGCGAAACTTTATCTATCGCAGGTTGCATCCTGCCACTAGAAGCTACGACAAACAAGGTGCAAGGAAGATTCACAAGATCACAGGCTGTGACAACAAGCTACAACCAAGTCATCGACAGGAGTCGTTAGATCAGAACCTACGGGGAAGCAACCTGCGATGCTATCGTAGGATGGTGTTGTAGGGAAGGAACCTGCAACAGGAAGTTGCTACATATTAAATGCACAAAATCTCGGCTTTGATCGCAGAAGCAGAATTTCATGTTTAACCCCTGAAGAAATTACAAGATTAGCCCATTTCGTCCCTTATAACTAGGAACCATTTCTCGGTGTTTTGGCATCAAGCAGTAGAAGCAGAGCAAGAGCAATCAAAGGTAGAAGCAAGCAATTAGGAATGGGATTCCAAAAAGCTTTGGTTGGGAGGAGAATAATTAGTTCATTTCTTTTCCCTAATATTTTATTTATGTAATTTCCTCTTGTATTACTTATTGCCCTTGATTTTACTATGAGGAGCCAATTTCCTTTTTATCTAGGCTGCAATGCAGCTTGACCTTGATGTTGATTAGGGGTGGCAATATGGGTTACGACACGACGGGTCGACACGAATTCGTTAAAAATAAATGGGTATGGGTTGGAGTTAAACGAATTCGTGTCGTAATCGTGTCGACCCGTTTAACCCGTTTATTAAACGAATCGAATCGGGTTTGGTTAAACGAATCGCGGGTCGGCACGATTAAAACTGGGGTCAAATTATAATTAATATATTATAGGGAACATAATGTAATTATACATTTATATATAAACAACACTTCAGCAAATCCCTAGCAGTAGCAGACCTAAATCGGCAGCCGCAACACTTTGTTTTTGCAATACACTTCACGTCTTCACCAGTTCACCTTGCAGCTTGCACGATCCGCGGCTCCCTTCTTTTTGCAGCCACTCGACCAGACGCCGTGACCCACGAGTAGCGCCGCGACCCACGAGCAGCGCCGTTTCACCTTGCATGATCCGCAGCCCCTTTCTTTTTCCAGCCACTCGACCAGACGCCACGACCCACGAGCAGCACCGCTTCACCTTGCATGATCCGCAGCCCCTTTCTTTTTGCAGCCACTCGACCAGACGCCACCACCCATGAGCAGCACCGCCGAGACTCCACGAGCAGCACGACAGATGGACTAGACGCCACGAGCAGCGCGACAAACTGACCAGTCGAGCACCGGACGAGCAGCACGGCAGACTGACCATACGCCACGAGCAGCGCAACAGACGGACCAGTTGACCACCGGACGAGCAGCACGGCCGACGGTCACCAGCTTCCACTCAAGCGATGGTAGCGTAGCACGGCAGACGGACCAGTTAACCAACGGCAGACGGTCACCACTCACCAGCTTCGGCTTGACCAGCTTGGGTAGCGGTCCAACTCATCATCCGGTCACCGACAAGACGACCCGACCAGCTTCAGCCTCTCGGTAGCCGTCCGGTCACCAGCTTCAGCTCGATCAGCTTCGGTACTAACCATCCAGTCTGGTCGAATACAAGTAGCTGAGAAAATATTATGAATATAATCTATTTAGTTATTAAGTCACAAACTTGGGTATTTGGTGATAGGATTGGTTATTCAGTCACAAACTTGTTATATAAATATTATGAATATAATCTATTTAGCTATTAAGTATTAAGTGAATATGCAGCTGTAATGTTATCTTTTTATGTGTGTGTGTATGTTTGGTTACTTTAAGTTAGTGGGCAAGAGAAATTTAAGGCATTTATGTGTATGTTCGGTATTAACTTTCACGCTACTAAAAAGTCTAAAATATATACTACACAAGCATAATATCAAAATTATTCATATTTGAGATACTGAATAACATATAATTCAAAAGAAATCAAACATAAGCACAACAACAGAATCAATCAATTGCTTCATTGTTTATAATTTAAATATTATGTAATGTTATTTGGTTATTTGGTTCTCATGATTTATTTAGTTATTTTATGGTTATTTGGTTTTTAGATATGGATTTAAGTGTTGATTTTGAAGACGATACGATTGATCTGGAAGATGAGCTTGAAGATGAGCTTGGAGATGAGTTTGAAGTTGCAAATGAAGAAGAAAATCTGGGAAGTTCAAGCAAGTCAAAGCAAACTAAAGCTGCTCGAAAAAGAAAGCGCACTTCGCATGTGTGGAAGTCCTTCGAAATGATATCGAAGGATAAAAAGGGAAAAGATAGATGCAAATGCAAATTGTGTGGCCAAATCTATCTCTGCCCTACCTCGAGTGGTACAGGTAACATGATTAGACACTTGGCTCTTAGTTGTCCAAAGTATAAATTGCGTGATATACGTCAAATGGTGTTTGAGAAAAGTAATTCTGGGTCTATTGGTGTTCATCAACCTAAGACTAAGAGTCAAGAAGAATTTAGGAAGCTTGTTGCTGAAGCTTTAGTGTTGCATGATTTACCTTTTCAGTTTGTGGAGTGGAAAGGAATTATAAAAATTGTTGAGTTTTTAACTGATGATTTTCATATGGTCTCTAGGAACACTGTGAAAGCCGATGTGTTGAGTTTATATGAGAAAGGTAAACAAAATCTTAAAAAAATGTTACAAGATGCCCCTAGTAAAATTTGTCTAACCTCAGATTTGTGGACTTCCATAGCTACTGATGGTTACATGTGTATAACCGTGCATTTCATTGATTCTAATTGGGTTCTACATAAGAGAGTGATGAGTTTTTGTTTTATGCCTCCTCCACATGATGGGGTATCTATTGCTGATAAAGTTATGTCATTGTTGTCTGAGTGTGGTATTGACAAGAAGCTTTTTTCTATTACTTTGGATAATGCTTCATCAAACAAGTGTTTTATTGATAATTTAAAAGGTCAATTGAATATTAATAAAGCACTTATTTGTGATGGAGAATTTATGCATATCCGTTGTTGTGCCCATATTATTAATTTGATTGTTCAGGATGGATTGAAAGAGATAGATGTAGGTGTGCATAAAATTCGTGAGAGTGTGAAATATGTGAGAGGGTCTCAAGTTAGGAAACAAAAATTTTCGGAGTGTGTCAAACAAGTTGGTTTAGATGTAAAGAGGGGTCTCCGACAAGATGTTCCTACTAGGTGGAACTCAACTTATCTTATGCTAGATAATGCTTTTTATTATCGACGTGCTTGGTGTAATTTAGAGTTGACCGATAGCAATTACAAGCATTGTCCTTCTGCAAGTGAGTGGGATAGAGTTGAGAAAATTTGTAAGTTTTTGCGTTATTTTTATGAGACAACTAACATTTTTTCTGGTTCAAAGTATCCCACTTCAAATTTGTACATGCCCAAAGTGTTTTTAGCGCATTTGACTTTGTCGCAACATTTGGAGAGTGACGATGAGTTTTTGAAAAGAATGGCAAATCAAATGTACAAAAAGTTACAGAAATATTGGGCTGATTTTTGTGTTATTTTGGCAATTGCTGTTGTCTTGGACCCCCGTTACAAGATAGAATTTATTGAGGTAGTGTTTCAGAAGTTGTATGGTGTTGTTGGTGGAATAGAAAAGTTAGCAGATGTAAAAAGTAAATTATTTTTTTTGTTTGATGAGTATATGTCAAGTTCTATTAGGGCATCTACCTCTAAGGCCACCACATTATCGGCAACTCTTGGTACACAAGTGATTGATGCACAAGTTAATAGAATTGATGAACTTGACTTGGTTTTGATGGTAAGAAATAATATAATTTTTTTTATTATATATTTGTTATATTATTTTACCATAACAATATGTCTAATGATATTTTCTATTGTTATTAATTTTATATTGATAGGATTTTGATATGAGCCTTGGTGGTAGAGACATTACAACTCACAAGACACAATTGGAGCTTTATTTGGAAGAACGACGGCTTGAACGATCAATTGATTTGGACATTCTAGCCTTTTGGAAGGCTAATGAAGCTCGCTATCCTGAACTTTCTGTCATGGCTCGTGACGTTTTGTGCATCCCATTATCTACGGTTTCATCCGAATCAGCATTTAGCAATGGTGGTCGAGTTCTTGATCAATACCGAAGTACATTAAAACCTGACGTGGTGGAATCAATAATTTGCACTCGAGATTGGATAATTGGTAGAGGTAACACACTAATTTTGTGATAGTAATTTCTTATAATTATCTTTCATTATTTTTTAGTTACTTTCGTCATTTATTATTGTAGAGAGGGATATTGTTTCGTTAGAAGACGTCACTGAAGATATATTGAATTTAAGTATTAATGAAGCTCTCCTTAATGCAAGTGCCCCTAGTGAATCAGTTGAAGGTTCAACACTAAATTCTTTCACTTAGTGGTAAGTTTTTTTTAATTATATTTCGTCATTAATTTTAAAATTGTGAATGTAGACATCTAATTTTGTGTTTTTGTGTTTTTTGTGTAGCTTGAAGGTCTCTTTGAATTTTGGAATCAATGAGGATATAATTTTTAAGTGACAAAAATTTGATGCTGGAGAATGATAATATTTAATATTATGTCATTTTAATTATTGCATTGACTTTGATTTTGTTGTGATTTTGTGTTTAAAATCTATGTTGATGATATGATGTAGTTCACTTAATGTGTAGGTTTTATGTGTTGAATTATGTTTTTTAAAAATTTGATTGTGAATTATTTGTTATTTTTGTGTTTGCATTAAAATTGATTTTGTTGTGATTTTTAAATATATATGATATGAAATTTTATATAGTTGATTTAATGTGTAGGTTTTTATGTGTTAAATTAGGTGTTAAATATTTTATTGTGAATTATTTGTTATATTTGTGTTTAAATTGAGTTTGAGTTTGATTTTATTGTGGTTTTTAATGTTGATGATATGAAATTTTATAGTTGATTTATTGTTTAGGTTTTATGGTTAATTTTTTTAATATTTAGTTAAAATATTATTTATTATATTTTGGTGAAACGAATTAAACGAATTAAACGGGTTAAACGAATTAAACGGGTTGGACGAGTTAAACGAATTAAACGGGTTGGACGAGTTAAACGAATTAAACGGGTTGGACGAGTTAAACGAATTAAACGGGTTGAACGAGTTAAACGAATTAAACGGTTTAAATGATTAAATGGGTTAAATGAATTCGTGTCGTGTCCGTCGTGTATAAACGAATTCGTGTCGAATCCAAAGATGTCAACCCGTTTCTTAAACGAATTCGTGTCGAATTGAACGAATTCATAAACGAATCGAATCGAATCCAGCTCAACCCGACACGCCAACCCTTTTTGCCACCCCTAAATTGTTGATTTATTCAATGATTCAATTTTAATTAAATATTGTTTTCATTCTTGCATTATATTGTATTGGTGCTTAATACTAGTCAATTAATTTAGGCCTATTAATTGATTAGAATCTAGGAATTTGATACTATTGAAAGCAATATTATGAGACCGGAACCCAATAGAATAGTATAATTCATATAAGATAGAGATATACTCGTATGGTTGTGTAATCATGTGTAGATAATATGAACTTAATAAACTCAGGTTAGTTAATCTACATATAGATATAGTCTGGTTAATTAATTTAGGTAAACGCTTGACCATCGAGAGCGACTGATTACTACCTTAGGATTATCCGATTAGATGCAAAATAGAAACTAACTTAAAGAAGAAGTGAATGAATCAAAGGATTGGTTAGGTGAAGTTATGTCCCTAGATAATCTTTAACTACTGGTTTCTTTAATTTTAATTGTTAGTTAAATTTTCCTAAATCAATCAATTCTCTATCGTTTGGATAAAATTCACTTTAATCAATTTTGGTACTTAAAACATAGTTTGTATTCATCCATGTGGGATTTGAGTATCAACAGCTGGTACCAAAAGCAATTTGATTAC
The DNA here is from genome assembly GCA_022984855.1 of Dimocarpus longan. NCBI lineage: Eukaryota > Viridiplantae > Streptophyta > Magnoliopsida > Sapindales > Sapindaceae > Dimocarpus > Dimocarpus longan. The sequence goes on along the minus strand of CM041014.1, from coordinate 13,840,624 downwards.
ATATAACGATATTCTAGGAATAGACGTACTCTGAGTATCAACAGTTAAAACATAGTTTCCTAAATCAACAGTTGTTACCACACCAAAAGCAATTTTCTTACAAATTTGTGACACCCTTTAAGCGTAATAGGTGACTGATGATACTATCAAACTAAGACTTTTCCCTTTTTCATTAAAGAATAAAGCAAAAAGTTGGTTGAATTCCTTGCCTTAACTATCTATCACTATTTGGGATGACCTTATAGAGAAGTTTCCGAACAAGTACTTTGCATTAGCAAAAACAATGAAGATGGGGAATGATATTATCTCATTTACTCAGATGGAAGGAAAGACATTGTATGAGGCTTGGGAAAGATTTAAGGAGCTACTTAGGAAATGTCCTCATCATGGAGTTCCGCAATGGTTAAAAGTTCAGACTTTTTACCAAGAAGCATTGGAGAAAACTAGATCTAACATAGATGCAGCAGTTGAAGGCACAATAATGGGCAAAATGCTAAAAAATGCTTATGCACTACTTGCAGAAATGGTGTAATGACTATTAATGGCCAGCAGGTAGGTCAAAGCCTAACAAAACAACATCAACTAAAATGTATAAACTGGATGCTATCACCTCTATGAATGCTAAGTTGGAAGCGTTGGTGAAAGCCATGAGCAAAAACACAGTAGTGCTGAATGCTATTCAAAGCCCATGTGTTATCTGTGAGAGTTATGGAGGAATATGTGAGCAATTTAAAATTGGCGTAGTTTATTGCTAACTTCAATAGGTAGTGTAACAATCCTTATGCCAATACCTACAATACTGAATGGAGAAATCAACCAAATTTTTCATGGAGGAATTAGGATCAAGCACCGCAAGCAAAACCAATAGCTTCGCTAGGGTTTCAGGTCACTCAATAGCAAACCCAACCTTAAGAAAAGAAGTTAGTTGTGGAAGATATGCTCCTACAATATATATCCAAAAGTGATGATATGCTATAAAGTCAGCAAAAGATGTTGTAAGGTCAACAAATATAGATATGGAATTAGGATGCTTCCGTATGCAATTTAGAGGTACAAATTGGTCAATTAGCTAGTGCCTTCCATAATAAACAGCTAGGACTACTTCCTAGCGACACTAAGAACAACCTAAGGAAGGAAGGAAGGAAGTGAGTAGTGCAAAGCTATCACTCTTAGGAGTGGTAAAGAATTGACTCAAAAGATAAAAGAAGCTCCTATCGTTCCTATATCGTCAGATGAAGAGGGTGATGATAATAGTTCAAAGAAAGAGAAGGAAGAAGAAAAACAAGCAGAAGAAAGACCAATAGAAGAGAATGTTGTTCCTTATATACCACCATTACGATTTCCATAGAGGTTTCACAAGTAGAAGCTGGATAAATAGTTCTTTAAATTCTTAGAGCTATTTAAGAAACTTCATATCAACATCCCTTTTATAGAGGCATTAGAACAAATGCCTAGTTATGTCAAATTCATGAAGGAGATCTTTTCAAAGAAGAGGAAATTAAGGAACTTCGAGATAGTTGCCCTAATAGAAGAAGTTACCCCAAAGCTCAAGGACCTTGGAAGCTTTACTATTCCTTATACAATCAAGATTGGTATGATCTTAATGCAAGTATAAACCTAATGCTTTCATCAATTTAGGTCTGAGGGAGGTAAAACCTACATTAGTCACATTGTAACTTGCTAATAGATCTTTTAAAAGGCTGAGGATGGTGATCTAAGATATTCTAGTGAATGTGGAGACTCTTATTTTTTCTATAGATTTTGTCATTCTGGATATAGAAGAAGATAAGGAAATTCCCATCATCCTTGGAAGACCATTTTTAGCTACTGGGCATACTCTGATAGACGTTCAGAAAGGAGAACTCATAATGAGAGCTAGAATAGGGCAGTCACAATCAACATCTTCAAGGTAATGAAATTTCTAATTGATAAGAAGGAATGCTTCCAAATAGAAACATTGGGAGATTGCATGCAGGAAAGAACTAAGGAGTTACTACACAAAGATTCACTAGAATGAACTTTGATGAATGTAGGAGTGGAAAGTATAGAGGAAGTGGAAGAATGTGTGAGAGAATTGGAAGCTATTTCAACATTTGAGTCCGTAGCTTGTCATGTCATCAAGAATGTTGAAGTCATCAATAGTAGAACCACCAGTTTTAGAGTTGAAACCCCTATCTAAGCACTTGAGATATGCTTACTTGGGAGAGAATGACACTTTGCCTATTATCATTTCCACAGAGTTGAATAAAGTTTAATAAGAAAAGCTATTGAGAGTGCTGACAGAGAACAAGCTGGCATTAGGTTGGACTATTACAGATATAAGAGGTATAGGTCTATTGTTTCGTATGCATAAAATCCTTTTAGAAGATGACTGCAAGCCTAGCATTCAACCATAGCATCATTTGAATCTAAATATGAATGAGACGCTGAAGAATAGGATCATTGAGCTCCTAAATACTGAGATCATTTACCTGATTTCGGATAGCACTTGAGTGAGCCCTGTCAAATGTGTTCCAAAGAAAAAGGGATAACAGTCATGACCAATGATCAGAATGAGCTTATCCCTATAAGGGTGGTCACTTGTTGGAGAGTATGCATGGATTACAGTAAACGTAATCAAGCCATAAGGAAAGATCATTTTCCTTTGTCGTTCATTAACCAGATGTTAAATAGGTTAGTCGGACATTCGTTCTACTATTTCTTAGATGGGTACTCCAATTATAACCAAATTACCATTGCTCCAGAAGATTTAAAGAAGACAACTTTCACTTGTCCTTATGACACCTATGCTTATAGAAGGATGCGTTTTGGATTGTGTAATGCACTTACAACCTTTCAAAGGTGTATAATGGCAAATTTTTCTGACATGGTTGAACAGTTTTTGGAATTTTTTATGGACAACTTTTCAATATTCAGGGAATCATTCGATCAATTTTTTCACAGCTTAGTGTCTTGAAGAGATGTAAAGAGAATAAATTTTTTACTGAAAGTTTTTAAATATTCTTGTGATTAAATTGTGATGGACTTGAGGTCCTGAAAATGGTAGTGGAGAAAATTAATAAATTTTTGAAGTGTTTATGATTTTATTTGCAGGTTTTGTAAAATTTGAATGTCCGAAAAGCAGAGGAAACTCTGTCCGTTTTTCTGTAAATTTTTCATCGAATATATGGTTTATTGGTTTTAATAGAAAAAAAAAAAAAAAAAATCCCACCACATTTTTCGATAGTGAATGAAAAGCATAAATGTTTTAATTGGGTTCGCTCCACGGATTCCTAAGTTAATTGTTTAAAGAAAAGGTTTTCGGAGTCTGTTGGAGTGCCGGGAGGGCTTTCCACGGATTCAAGAGGTTAAATCCGGGTTGGGTCCCTTCAAATGGTTCCAGAAGCATAAGATTTCTGCTAGGGGAATTGAAGTGAACAACTCCAAGAAATGTCATTTACCTCTCATCATGGAGTTTATTTGTCTAAGGAATAGTGTCCTAAGACTCTTCAAGAAATTGAGGATATAAGACCAATTTCTTATGCCTCTGTTGTAGGTAGTCTCATGTATGTTGTATTATGTACGAGATCGGATATACGCTATTCGATGAGAATATTTAGTCATTATCAATCCAATCCAAGATTTGATCACTAAGTGGCTGTAAAACATATTCTTAAGTATCTTCGGATAATGAAAAACTATATGATAGTGTATTATGGAAAGGATTTGATTCCATTAGGATCTATAAATTCTGATTTTCAGTCGAATAAGGATTTTAGGAAATCCACGTCTAGATTAATATTCACCTTGGTGGTAGAGCCATTGCATGGAGGAGTGTTAAGCAATTGTGCATTGCTAACTCCACTGTGGAAGCCGAATATGTAGCAGCTTGTGAAAGTGATTAAAGAAGTGATATGGCTTTATAAATTCTTAGTTGGTCTAGAAGTTGTTCTAGATATAGATAAACCGATCACCCTTTATTATGATAATAGTAGTGCAGTGGCCAATTCCAAAAAACCAAGAAGCCACAAATGAAGGAAGCATATAGAGAGAAAATGTCATCTCATTAGGGATATTGTACAAAAGGGATATGCAAACGTGATTAACATTACATTACAAGACAACCTTGCTGATCCGTTTACGAAGACCTTAACGGCTAAAGTGTTTGAAAGTCATCTAGAGGGTTTAGAATTATGAGATATGTCTCATCTGTACTAAGGCAAGTAAGAGATTGTTAGGGTTTATGTCATAAGAGCTTGTAATTATATAAATAGTTTTATAAATATTAATAAAGTATTCATTTTATTCAATTTTTATATTTTAGCAAAAATTGTATGTATCATTAGAAACATATTTGATTACTGATATAATTTTAAACTAAGTATAAAAGTATTATATATAAGTAGATTTAGTTTAAGATAAGTAATCTAAAGAGTCCATAGAAAGTAAACAAATCTGGATACTTTATTTGTGGTAAATCTATAGTTACAGTCTATTTCATATTCAGTATGATAGTCTTATCTAAAACTATTCATGTGATGACAAGGAAATGGAGGCACCTTATATAATAAAGATTATATAGGATTAGACCATGATAAACATAAGTCTCAAATTAATATCCATTAAACTTATAGATTTATATTTATCAACCAGATGATCATATATAAATTGATCTTAATCCTGAGCGTATTATGGACTTCTACTTGTTAAGTTATATCCTTTTATTGACATGAAGAGATCGGTGCAGAAGCCTGATCGATTGGTTTTTTATCTCAGGTAGAGTAAATAGAGGGATCAGTAGTGAAGATCTCAAATTCATTTATTGGATGGAATATGCACACCGTATGTGGGGAAAGGGATTAGGTATCATTTTTGCTATACCATTCTCGTATTTTCTTCGTAAGGGATGCATTACCTTAGGACTAGGATTGAGATTCTCTGCTTTTTCACAGTTGGTGCTGGCCGAGGTTTTATTGGTTGGTGGATGGCGAAAAGTGGTTTAGAGGTAAGAAACACGCCACTGTATTTAATTCCTTTATCGATTTTGCAATTTGTTTTTGGCCTCTGGTTTGTATAAAACTTATAAAATATTTTCTCTCCCATAGCAGCCACCCGCTGAATATGCTTGGGCCAAGAATAAGCCCATACCATCTTGCTGCTCATCTCACTTCTGTATTTGTTATCTATAGCAGCCTCCTTTGGACTGGTCTTTCTATTGTTACACCTGAACCACCTGGTGAATTCATTGCTTGGATTCATAGGGCTGCAAAAGTGAAAAAACTTGCCTTTCCTATTGGTTTCATTGTGGGAATCATTACTGTCACAGTGGCGTTTGTTGTAGGGAATGATGCTATAAGCGCTATAATTGTTTTCATGATAAAATTAGTGTTTCCCAAGGATCAAGTAAATAGCGTGATTGTCCTATCTACAACCTAAGTTAATGCTTGCATACTAAATTTTCAAGGTTGTGCTTATAATACTTTTCTGAAAATGGGTGATACATGGATTCCTGATGATAGTTTTGATATGAAGCCACTCATTCACAACTTATTTGAGAGTACATCAATAGTGCTGGTAATTTGGATGTGCTAAGGCTACATCTTACCATGTTAAGCACTCAAGTTTCATGATTTTCCATCACTACCACTTTGATAACAATAATCAAAATTTGAATCAATGGTTTTACATTTTTCTTCATTAATTCAGCTTGATCACTGTATTCTTGCCATTACAACCTTATTTGCTATTGGTGCCCTATGGTTGGGTACAAGGAAGTTGGATATTAATCTTGCAATTTGATCTTTGATTGGTAGCACTGATGGCATGGCCACTCTTCAGGTAATTATTTGTTTAGTACTCATTAATTCTTGGTTTTAAACATGGGTTTTCAGTTTTCTAGTTTTTTCACAATTACAGTTTTGTTATTCCAAACCTAAAGCTAGAACACTGTGTTTTTGTTGATCATCAAATGGGATATATTTGTTGTTGTAGGTAACCTTAGAGATTTCAAGACTTCTCTCATATGTGCCAGTTTCACTGGGCTCTACACATCGAGCTAGGTCTTTAAGTCTTCTGACTCTCATGATCTTGCTTCATCACATTATTTGAAAACCTTCAACGTCTCTTCTTAAATCTCTGCTTCAAATCGCAAAAATTATCTAAAATACAAGGTTCAATTTTATGAGAAGGATTAAATAGGCAACTAAATACAAAATTGGTTATTGAATTTTCATATTGTTTATGATCTCGAGTTTTCAACTTGAGAGTCCAAAGGCCTTGTGCGAAATGCTAGTTCTTGTAATCCTTATATTGGGAAATGCCATGTCCACTATGCTTTTATAATTGAGTGGCAATCTGCTTTGCTAATTGAAGTTTGTTGTAAGCTCCATTTTGGTTTGAATGATTGAAGGAGATGTTTTTGGTGAAACAACTTTTGTATAATTCATTTATTTTGGAACCCACATTATTCTTTATTTGGAACCCACATTATGCTTACTTTTTACCTATTTTCATGAAGTAGATTAAAAGTTATAATTTTTACTTATAAAGTTTGTAATAATTGTGACCACATATTATGTATTGGTTTTGGAGCAATTATCATTTTGGTTCCTATCCTTTTATAATTATTATTTTTTAATTCATGTTTACCTTTTTAATTTATATTGATCTTAATTTTTTTTTTTTTATAACACGTTAAATAGATATCGGGATCCATTTTTTGCATTAAATGCTATGGAAATTGTCCTACTCAAGATAATCTTTAAAATGTTTGAGCAATTTTTTATCAATTGTCGTACTCGGATAATTGTGCAATTCAGCTTATATAAAAAGACAATTTAGCTTTGAAAATACCTTAACAACAACAGTATGTTTAAGGTAAAGTCCCAACTAATTTATTTTACAAATTTTTTTTTCTGCCATGATCCTAATAAGTACAAATAATTAACGAGTAATGGCAGACACAGAGGATGCCACTATGAAAAAGCAAAAGAGGGAGAGAAAATCTTCTCACTTTAAATTTGTGCAATTCACAGGGGGTCCATCTTAAAAAAGCGAAAGAGAGAGAGAGAGAAAAGAAAAATCTTGTAACTTTAAATTTGTGCAATTCGCTCTTACCAATATCAAGGTTGACCGTGCGCGTCATATATATTTGTTCCTTCTATCCCATCTTCATTTTCATAGGTGATCCTCAACAGATTTTGCAGAGCTTGTGAAGAAAACTAAGGTGAGCATGAACTGTTATTCATATAATGTTAATTTTCTGTTTGGATTTTAGTAGATGATTGGCTATGGTGGATTTTAATTTTGGGTTATATTGTTTACTTTTTGATTTGTTATTTTTTCCAATCATTTAAATTGTTGTTAAATTTTAGGAGAAAATTTAATTTAATCTCTAACGTTTAGTAAAATATTATTTTTTTACTAACGTTTACACTTTGAATTCTTATCATCCCTAATATTTTAAAAATATATCAATTTAGTCCCTCTGACCAAAAAACGGACAGTCAAATGTGACAGACTTTGTAAAAAGACGGATTTAACCTTGATATAATTTAAGATAGATAAAATGATGTAATTATCCTTTTAAAAACTAATAATTATAAAATAACTATCTCCATTATTACAAAATTGTCATTGATTACCTTCCAATCAAATTGTGACACATCATTTAATTAATTTTTTTGAATTCAATTTATTGTTAATAAATATTTTAATTAAAAAATAATATTTTTAATATAAAATTAAAAAAAAAATTCTTCTTTATCTTCAACCTCTCATCATCTTCCTCATCTTCAATTTCATCTTCTACATTCATCAAAATCATTATCTCCATCATTTTCATCAAACCAACATCACCCAAATTAAACATCAACATCAAACCAAACATCTCCCAAATCTTAAAAAAAAATGTTAATGCAAATTAAAAAAAAAAATGTTTATGTAAATTTGAAAAACAAAAATAGAGATGGCAGTCATCTCCAATCGGTCTCCACCGTCGGAAACATGGTCTTCGACGATATAGACCCGACGGAGACCAGATCTAGTTTTTGACGATGAAGACCAGTCTTGGTCTCCTCATTGAAGACCTAGTCTCCAGTTGGAGACCTCTCCAGATGCTGAAGACCAAGTCTTCAGCGATGGTAACTGGTCTCCATCGCCAAAGACGCATCAGCACGTGTTCGATGATAGAGACCAGTTGGTCTTCATCTTTAAAGACCTGGTCTCCACTCCGATGATGGATACCAGTTTTCTGGTCTCTCTCACTGGAAGGAGAATGATCTCTATGAGAGACCCGTTTTCTGGTCTCCCGTGGAGATCTGCATTTTTTTTTAACTTAAAAATATTTTTATATACTAAATTAAAAATATAAAAATATATATTATATTAAATATATTTAAGTTAAAATGACTAAACTAATCATTTCTCTATTAGGGTTGACTAACATTTGATTAAAGAATGACTAAATTGATATATTTTAGAAATGTTAAGGATGATGAGAATTCGAAATATAAATGTTAGTAAAAAAGTAATATTTTACTAAACGTTAGGAACTAAATTAAAATTTTACCTAAATTTTAAGTTATTGTTATTAATTTGTAAGGTTAATTTTTTGTGTCGTTGATACAAATTTTGTTTTTCAAATACTAATTACTTGGTAAATTAAAAAAAAAAGAAAAAAGAAAAACTAGTACAATTTTATAATTTTAGGGGTAGAATTATTAATATCATAGCACAATCTCAAGCTATATATAACCATTTTAGACCCCTATATTTTGTTTTGACTTTTGCTTATACAACTTTGCTTAAGAGGGTCAAATCAAATTGACATTAAAATTTAGTTTGATTTAATTCATTTTAAGTAATTTATAGTTTTCAATTAAGAGACAATATGAAGTTCTTACTCAATAGTTTTGTTCAATAGCCTAAGATATAATTGAAAAATCTTATTTTTCTTGATTCCTAGATGCCTTTGTTCCATGTTTATCAAAAGATTGTCAATCTTTTCAAATAATGAATTTTACATTCACTTATCCAAATCATATCGTGTTACACATGCTTATAGATCTTAAAAAAGAAGGTGAAAATTTGAGATTGGCACAAGAGCATATGCAATAGCAAGTTGAGACAGTAAGAAGAAATGCTGAAGACTGTGAAAGATGTACAAAACTGGCTAACGGAGGCAAGCAGTGTGGTGGCAAATGTTCGAAGCTTGGAATAAGAAACTAATGCAAATGAGTCATGTCTTAATGGGTGGTGTTCTAACTGGGGTTACAAGTATAAGTGAAGTAGAAGAGCAACAAAACAGACAAGCATACTATTGAAGCTACAAGATGCTAGCAATTTAACAACATTTCCCATCCTGCTATTTTACCAGGAATAGAACTTCTAGCACCTAATGATTTTATGACTTTTGAGTCTACGAAATTTGCTTTTGATGTAAGTATTGAAGTTATGAAAAATGATGAAACTAGCATTGTTGAGGTATACAGGATGGGAGGTATAGGTGAAACAACCTTGGCGAAGGTAGTGGGTAATGCTACTGAAGAACAAAAGCTTTTTAATGAGGTTATTATGGTCCTTGTGTCTCAAGTTGCAGACATTATGAGTCTTCAAGGATCAAATAGCAGACTCCTTAAGTTTGAAATGAGAGGAGAAAAGTGAGCAGAGAAGAGCAAATCGGTTATTTTTAGGATTGAATGGTGTAAAAAAAATCCTCTTAATCTTAGATGATGTGTGGCGAAGCTTGATTTGATAACCATTGGAATTCCCTTCGACGATGAGCTTACAGGCTGCAAAATTCTTATAAATACTCGTGTCGAACGAGTAATTGCCATGTGCTAGAAAAGAGTTTGATTAAATGTTCTCAATCAAGAAGAAGGGATGAATCTCTTTAAAACACATGTAGAAGTAGGCGATGACTCATCCGTGTTGAGTGATATAGCAAAAAAAGTTTTAAAAGAGTGCAACGGTTTGCCTTTAGCTATTGTAACTATTGAAAGCCTTTTGAGACATAAAGGTGTTGACGAATGAAAAGAAACGTATCCGAAATTGAAAAATTCAAAACTTTATTGTGTAGAAGTAAAAGGTGCTTATTTTCATGTTTATGCTTGTCTTAAATTGAGTTATGATTATTTGGAAAGAGAAGAAACAAAGTTCTGTTTCTTGTTATGCTCACTGTTTCCTTAAGATTATGTAATTGATTTAGATGAATTGCTAAGCTTTGGACTGGGGCTAGATTTGTTTCCAAATGCTGACTCAATTGAGGATGCGAGAAGCCTATTACGAGTAAGAATTAATAACCTTAAAGATTCATGTTTATTGTTAGATGCTGAGAAGGATTTGTGAAAATACATGATTTGGTTCGTGATGTTGCTTTATGGATAGCATCCAAGGGGGAAAATGTTTTCATGGTTAAGATTGGTGGAGTGGCCACGACATAAGGACATAGAACAATGCATAACAATCTCATAGATGCAAAGAAAAACTCCTAATCAACTGGTATGTCCCAAGCTGAAAATTTTGTTATTGGACGGAGACGATGATGTTTCAAATGAATTTTTTGAAGCGATGAAAGCATTGAAAGTTGCAAGGCTTAAGGGTTTCATCTATCATTAAATTCGCTTCAGTTATTAACAAAGCTTGTGACATTATGATTGATCAGTTGCAAATTGAGAGACATGTCTTTGTTGAAAATGTTGGCTAAGCTTGAGATTCTTATTTTGGGTGGTTGTGAGTTGGTTGAATTGCTTGAAGAACTAAGAGAGCTCAATATTGAGTATAATATGTTGTTTTGTTTTGAAAAGAATTCCTATAAATGTAATACCGAGTTTATCTGGATTAGAAGAGTTATCTATTGATAATAGCTTTAAAGCATGGAAGGCTGAAGGGACAAGCGCAGAAAGTAGCAATACCAGTCTTTCTAATCTCAGTAAAGTACATTTGCAAGAAGTGGAATACATCATTGATATGAAGCAGCAACATTTGCTATCCACTGCATTCTCTAATTTGGTGCATATTTCTCTACACTTTGTTCACATAAGAGAAATTTGTAATGGAGGAAGGCCTCTAAAGGGGTTTCTAGGAAACTTTACCAATGAAGGATTGTGACAGAATGGGTCACTTATTTCCAATTTTGTTAATTCAAAGACTACGAAAGCTGAAACAGGTGACCATCTATAAATGTGATGAGAGCTACAAGATGTATTTCAACGAGAGGGATCATGCCATACCAAAGAAAATCATTCTCTACTTTCAAGTGTAGCATGTTTAAATCTGTTTGATTTACCTAATCTGAGGAATATATGGAAAGGTCCCACCCAGCAAATAAGCTTGCAAAATCTAACAATTGTTAAAGTGACTAGGTGTGAGAAGTTGAGATATGTCTTCACATTGAACCTTGCTCGAAGTTTGTTGCAGCTACAACAACTCAAGGTAAGCAATTGTGATAGTTTGGAGCAAATTGTCAAAATAAATGTAGAGGAAACAAAGGATATTGTGGTTGCAAGAGGTGGAAATGATGTGTTGCTCCCCAACTTAAGAATATTAGAACTTGATGGACTTGAAAACTTGATCAACTTCTTCTCAAAAAATTATAGTTCGACTTGGTCAGCTCTGGAAGAGTTATATTTTTGGAGGACTCCGTCTTTAGTTGCCGAACTTGGAGCCAATCTGTAGACTACTAAGGTATTTTATTCATCTTTATTTTTCTCTCAAGGAAATTATTAAATTACATTAAACTTACTTTCATTCATCGTATACCATCCAGGTATTTGATACTTAAAGTATACAATTGTGGTGTATTTACTTCACTTAAAAGAATCAGAATGGAAATCGGAATGATTTGGAATCAAAATGATTTGGAATTGGAATGAAGCATCGGAATCAGAATATGTTGTTTACTTCAACTGCAGGAATCAGAATCAAAATCGAAATCAACAATATTCTCATTGAGTTGTTTATTTGACTTTGGAATCAGAATGAATTAGTTATAACTTACAAAAATAATCTTAATTAAATGGATTAATTATAATAGTGTGCATTATAATATACAGTTTGTTTTAATATCAAATAAAAAACCGTACATTACAATTAAAAAAAAAAACCGCATATTATTTTAATAATTTACTATGATAATTAAGAAATTGATGATAAAAAACAAATGGTGTATAGTTTTTTATTATAATATATATATTTTAATATCAAATAAAAAACTGTACATTACAGTTAAAAAAAATACAAATTATTTTAATAGTCCACTATGATAATTAAGAAATTAGTGATGAAAAACAAATGGTGTATAGTTTTTTTTTAATATCAAATAAAATTGATTTTTCTTTATTTTTTAAAAAAATGTATAAAAAATTTTTCGTCTTAGTAAAGAGAATGAGAATGAGATTTCCAAGTAGATTGGGGGGAATGAGATTCCTATTCTACAACCCTAAATTGATGTAGGATCCACATTTTCATTCTCATTACGGAATGAATTTTAAGTAATTAAACACCATCAATCAATTTTATTCCTCATTCCCATTTTCCAATCCGTGAAGTAAACACACTCTTAGAGTTTTCGCACCTGCCACCTCTAGCTATTAACCTTTTTCAAGAAAAAAAAAAAAAAAAAAGAATCTAGCCATTAACCCAAATGTGCACTAATTTTATTTGTTCAATATTTTTTAAAATTCACCTCTAGTTGTCACCAATAATATTCCAATTGTAACTACTTTATGATTGTAGAAAAATAGTAAACTAAATTAAGAATGGTAATATTATGTTTGTGACACATTTCAAAATTTACATTTTTCTTGTTTTTTATTCTATAAACTTTAATTTGAATTATTATTTTTTATTTAATTAGTATATTGTTCTAATTTTTTTTTTTTGATAGGATACACAACAACTATATTATATTAATAAATGAAGTGAACAAGTTATATATTGTTCTAATTGTTTTTGAAAATATATTCTACAGAATATTATCTGAATAAATTGTAAAACCAATATTGTATGTAATTAAGTTTTAATTTAAATTAATGTTTTTCAATTGAAAATATAAAATTATATATTATTTTTTGAGAGGCAGTCACTATTATTAAGAGTTTTTTTTTTTTTTTTTTTTTTTTTTTTTTTTTTTTTGTATTAGGCCAACTAAAAAGAAGAGAGAGTCTTTTACAAGTAATTTTGCCCCTATTTATAGAGAGAGGAGAATGCTACTGTTTGTACAATAAGAAATTATTAATTATACTTTCCCAAAACTGACACCCATTAATGGCTAGAACAGATTTCGTGAAATCCGGGTCTTGATTTAGTAATTGTAGTAATTGCGTATTTCTTAATCTACGCTGCTACCATTTTGGGAAATATTCAACATGCATGTTATGCTATGTTGCGAGCTGACTTTACTTTGGGCGAGTTGGAGCTCGTTAGATAGTTTTAATTGAGGCCAACGACCTGAAAGTTTGTCTACGCGAGCTGAAACTTGTGACAATGAGCTGCTCGTTGTATGAGAGCTTGTTGTTGTGAGCTGGATGCACACGTATGCGAACTACTTACCAGTGTTCAGATTGCATCTGCAAGCTGGGACTTGGCAAGTTAAGCCCTTATCTACTGGGCTAGGCTATTGGATCGGTTCATTGGGTCAGCCTTCTAGACTAGTTCATTGGGCTTTTACTAGCCCATTTATAGAGATCCAAAAATACATACAACATAAGCCCCCCAACTCTCAGTGTGTTTATAGACTGGGAGCTTGTACTCGCTGGTATGTGTCTGGACTTGTTATGCTCTCTCTTCAACTTCTGCCTTATCACTTTGGCTTGTGAGAAGTGCATTCATACAGGTACATAGTCAGACTTTAAGCTTGAGTTCCTTGAGAATGAAAAGGAACTAGGTCAGAGTGAGAAGTGAGCCTGGGAGGTTGCTTGTGGGACCCCCCCTCATGGCCTCGGCCCATTGGGGGTACGGGCCTCGTCTCGCAGCCTCGGCGGCTCACTCACTAGGTACTGTCCCTGGCCAAGGGATTTGCTTCGCCTCCCCAGCTGCTCGAACCCACCACCTAGCCCTTGGTTAAATGGATTCTTAGAGCAAAGCTGGTAACAATTGAGCTAGTGGCTCAATTGGTACCAGCTTTGCTCTAAGAATCCATTTAACCAAGGGCCAGGTGGTGGGTTCGAGCAGCTGGGAAGGCGAAGCAAATCCCTTGGCCAGGGACAGTACCTAGTGAGTGGGCCGCCGAGGCTGCGAGGCGAGGCCCGTACCCCCAATGGGCCGAGGCCATGAGGGGGGGTCCCACAATAAAAAGGCGCCACCAGCTCAATTGGTACCAGCCTTGCTTAAGGAATCCATTTAACCAATGGCCAGGTGGTGGGTTCGAGCGGCTGGGGAGGCGTGACCGAGGTCAACAAATCCCTGGGCCCGAGACAATACCTGATTGGAGTGGGCTGGGCCGAGGCCCAGAGGTGTGCCCTGCTTCCGAGGCGGCCGAGGCCGGTCGGGGGTCCCACATCGCTCGTGTTTGGATGGTGAGATGGAGAAGCATTGGAAGCAGGCTGCCCGTTTCGCTTCATTTTGATGTTTGTTTGGCTTTTGCTTGCTTTGTCTCAGCATTTGCTTCATGCATTTATTCCACCAAGTCCTGGTATTTCTTACGGACTAAAAAATGAAGTCATTAGTAAGAATAAACCTCTCGAACTATGTTGTCGTAACCTTAGCTAACATAGCGAGAGTTGAGAACCTCGGGTGTGCTCAAAGAGTCGGAACCCGAGCTGTACAACATAATGAACCAATGAATCTCTAGAGCTATGTCCAGTAGGTCGTAACCTTAGCTAACACAGTGAGAGTTAAGGAGGTCGTGGGACCTTGGCCGCACTCACAAGGTCGTAACCCAAGTTGTACAACATAATATTTTTTCAGGCTATGCTCAAAAGGTTGTAACTCGAGCTGTACAACATAATGTTTTTCCAAGTTACGCTCAAAAGATCGTAACCCAAGTTGTACAGTATAATGTTTTTCCGAATTGCACTTAAAGGGTCGTAACCCGAGCTATACAACATAATGTTGTGTCGGGCTATCCAAGGGGTCATCACCTGATAACAGCTTTACTTTGGCGAGCTATGCTCAGAGGGTTATCACCCGATAACATAGCTCGAGCTGGGCTCACAGGATTGTAATCCGAGCTTATACAACATAATTTCTTTGCAGATGGTGAGGTCGCTTCTACTTTCGCTTAATGCTCAATAGATAAATAAACATATTGTTATAGCATAGTTAGAAATTTTTATTGGCATTATAAAATTGAAGCAGATATATGATAATTCAATTGTCAAGTATGGGGACGTACCCGTAAGGTGAGGGCCACCACGTATGGTGAGGAAGGCACTTACAACGGATTCATGCTGTAGTTTGGGAGCTTGCTGGGCCTACTACTGTGCTAGTTACTGTGATCATTGAAGTTTTGAGCTCGCTGGTGACATGACGTAGTCTCCCAAGCGTCCTTGCCTTATGAGCTTTTCAATTGCATCCCTCAAGTCCTTGCAATCTAAGGTGTTGTGCCCAATCTCGTTGTGATAAACACAGAACTTGTTCTTATTTTTACGATGAACGGGACTCTTTAGAGGGTTAGGCTTCCCAAAGTTCTCCCTATCCTTGTCCACTACATAGATCTTGTCCTATGTCTGACAGGATACTGTATCGATCTTAATGATGAGGTTGCTCATTCCTGGGCTCATTCCTGGTCTTTTTAGAGACCTGGTTGCTTTCATCATTGCTTCTTTTTCTGAATGGTTGGAGCTACTCGTTTCATCTTTCTGGTAAGATTGCTTAGAATTGAAAGTCTCTTCCCACTTAATCTCTTTAGCAGCTCGCTCATAGAATTCACCTAAGTCCTTTACTGGGGACTTGTAAATATTCTCATATAATTTTTCATCCTTATGGAGTCCGCTGAAATCGTAGTCAGGATGATCTCATCTGAGGGGTTCTCTACCCTATTGACCTCGCATTTGAATCTGGTAAGATAGTCTTTTACCAATTCATCTTGTCGCTGGAAGACTGTAGCGAGGTGGTAAGGTGGCGCGAGTTACTTTTTCAGAGCCTTAAATTGGCTTGCGAACCTTCTTTGACATTCTTCCCAGCTGTATATGCTACGAGTTGCGAGATTCTTGAATCAGGCTCGAAGGATGTCACCCAAAGTTGCTGGGAAGGCGTGACACTTTACCAATGGATGGGTCGTCTGAAGGTTTATCTGGATGTTGAAGGCATTCAAGTGATCATAAGGGTCGTTATTCCTGTTGTATTGAGGAATATTGGGGACCTTGAACCTTTTTGGAAGAGGTTGTAGCTTAATTTCTCTGGTGAGAGGGGTTATTTCTTAATACCAATCATTCTACTCCTGAACTCCGGGTCGCTCTTCAAGCTGGCGAACCCTTTGGAGGAGCTCTTCTAACCTCACGTCCTGAGGTCTACGCCTTTTTCTTCTGAGATCGTGATCATTAGTTCTTGAGCCTGAATTGGAGGGGCGAGCTGAGTTGACTAATTGCGACACCTCTTTGATAGTTATCTCGCGAGCTGACACTTGTTCTCATTGCTATTGAGGAGCAACAGCTTCTAATTTGGACGCATTCTGCACTTGGGCTTGAGTCAACGCCCTGATTGCATCTGCGACCTGCAACATTGAGTTTTCTAACGCCTCCTGCCACTGGTGCCACTCCTGTTGCCCCCAACTATAGGGATTGTCGGAGCTGGCTAGCGAAGGGCTGAAAAGGGGTCGTCTCCAACAGCGCCATCTGTAAAGAAAACCATTTGCTGTTCTGGTTTATCAGTGGCCATTGCGTTGGAGCTTTTAGTTGTTCTTCCTCTTGCCATGATTACCAAAAATTGGAAAAGAAACTACAGTTTGGGCCCTCTTTCTAATGCCAAAATGTTGACATTCAGTTCTTGTCAATTAAGGTTCTTTGAAACCTACAACTGCAATGGAAGCCAAACGAAGCAAATAGAAGAGAAATGAGGCAAAAAGGAAGAACTAGAACACAAGATTTACGTGGTTCGACCATGAATAAGCCTACGTCCATGGTGCCTTCTCAGGTTTGAGAAGTAGTCACTATTATTAAAAGTTTCTTTTTTTTTTTTTTTTGTGTGCACGAGGCCAGCCAAAAAGAAGAGAGAGCTTTTTACAAGTAATTTTGCCTCTATTTATAGAGAGGGGAGAATGCTACTATTTGTACAATAAGAAATTATTAATTACACTTTCCCAAAATTGACACCCATTAATTGCTAGGTTAAATCCCGTGAAATCCGGGTATTAATTTGATAGTTGCGTGTTCCTTAATTTGTACTATTACCATTCTGGAAAAGATTCAGCATGCACGTTACGCTATGTTGTGAGTTGACTCTGCTCTGGGCGAGCTGGAGCTCGTCGGGCAGCTCTGATCGAGGCTAGTGACCTAAAAGTTTGTTTATGCGAGTTGAGGTCGTGTCTGAGCTAAAGCTTGTGACAATGAGCTGCTCGTTATATGAGAGCTTGCTGTTGCGAGCTGGATACACATGCATACAAGCTGCTTGCTAGTGTTCAGATTGCATCTACGAGCTGGGACTTGGCAAGTTGGGCCGTTATCTACTGGGCTAGGCTACTGGATTTGTTCATTGGGCTAGCCTTCTGGACTAGTTCATTGGGCTTTTACTAGCCCATTTGTGGAGATCCAATAATACGTACAACAGAAAGCCTCGTCAACTTCTGCCCTTGCGGTTATCACTTGATATTTCCATCTTTGTCATTGTTGTGGGTGGTCCCAAGCTAACTACAAGATTTTCAGTAGACGAAAACGAAGCAGTGCATGCCAAAGCAGAGGTACGATGTTGCTGTATTTTACATAAACCTCAAACATATACGATTTATTACCACATTTTCAATTCGCTAGAACGAACTCTAGATCTATAATTATGTTTTTATTTTATGCTTCAATTGACTGTGTAGGCACCGCATCCAGACAACCAACATGTAGTAGATATTCAGTGCTGGGGCTCCGGTGAACTTCGACAAAAGTTGACACCATATACTGGACAATGAAAAGAGTAAATAGCACCACCTTAAGCTTTATCACGCCTGCTACTAAGTTATATATGTCTCTATTTTCAGTTTCCTTTTTGAACGGCTCAGTTTTATATATTCAACAACCTAATAAGTTTTGTTCTATACTTTTCTTCAGCTGGTGTTTCCTTCATCAATTGGGTGTCCCTCTTTTAAACATGAGGCCATCATGAAGACATTATGTTTAAACTGTTTGGTATGTCTTATATGTACATAAAGAATTACTGACAGACATTATGTTTCTCAATTTTCATAGTGAAAGCAAAGATATAGTGCTGACCTTGATAAAATTCTTTTCTTATTGCTATTCCAAGGTAATTAAAAATTTTCAAATTTCTAAAGATAACAAGTTGATCAATTGTGTTTTAAAAGTGAATATTTTCCTCCTTTCAATATGGTTAATCTTCTTGTTTTACTTTTCTTTCAATGTGTTTTTTTGGTTCTTATGAAAAGTGGCTTGCAACATTTGAAACTATTGCACATTGCCTATTGTGGATCAATACAAGTGATATTTCACTTCCAAGGTCTCGCAACTACATTATCACCCCAAATTTGAAGATACTGATCTTGAGTTCTCTATCGGAACTTGAAATCATTTAAAAGGTCCTATACATCTTTTAAGTCTTCAAAATTTTACCAAACTAGAGGTGGGATATTGCCTTAGGCTGAGATATATCTACACGTTTTGTTATGGAACATTGGAGCAAATCATTGTTGACGATGATGCAGAGGATGATCACCTTCAATAAGGATCATCTCTAGCCTATATTCTTTCCAAATCTGTCATGTATTGATGTTCAAAACTGTAAGGAATTAAAAGATATGTTTCTTGTCACCATAGCTTGATCAACTTGAGAAATAAACAATAGATGCCTTAGCAAGCTTCATCAACTTAATTCAAAAGGATATCACAACATATTTTTGTGTTTGAATAGTTGAGTGTGGAGATATGCCCCAAGATAAGTACTACAAGAATTTCAGTCTCCCAAATTGGAACTCTACATGCCAATGTAAAGGTAACATACACTTTCTCAGATCTCTGGTTGCTTCTTATAACTTGATAATTTGGTATTTGGTTGTGCAGGAACCACAAATAGGCAAGGAATATGTTTCCAAAGAACAGTTCCCTCCAGTGTACACCATGCAGATTAACTGTTGGTATTCTTGTCAGGTTCGAGAAAGCTTACTGTCATACATGGAAAACTAATGAGAGTCCACAGCATGCCACTCTCGGGCATGGCTTCTAGTAAATCAGGTAGTAATACATGGCTCCATTTTCAGTTTCTTTCCTGATTTTCCTAATCAATGTGTACATGTTTGGTGTGAATTGTCTGTGCGTTGCATGATACTAGTTAAAGGTGTCAAAGACCAATACTATGACAGATTGCTACTTCTGCTTCTTTGAAAAAACCTCGGTGAGCCTTGATGTAAAGTTTAGGTGCAGTACCGATTACCTATTAGTGAATTTTTTCTGCATGGTGACAATACAGTTTTTGGAATGGTTTTGTTTTAATCGTGAACTTCTTTCTTACTGGATTTTAGATCTGATCCATTTACTTGCGAGAAGAAGATCAATTTCATACGGTACACCAGTCACTTCAATTAGAAACCATAAGAGGAAGTTTCATTCATACAGCACAGTAGCACAGCTTTCATTCTTTTTCCGAAGAAGTAATGCAAATTGTGTATCATTTTCTGGAAATAAGAGAGACAAGCCAATCAAATAGTTTTACACAGCAACAGGTGAGAGATTTGGTGGGTTGTAAACAAAGGATTCTTTCATTTCCTTTCTAGCTCCGCACAGGTTCATTTTATCGATTCTCTTTCTTCTATATATATATATATATATATAGACTCCACACAGTAACTGTATGGATACAATTACTTTATATTGCATGCCATGATACGAGTAGTTCGTTTCTAACCTCTAATTCACATTGTCCCTTGCATAAAATGTAATGCAGCTACAAGTAATTGCGAGAGATTGGATTGGAGCATGACGGTTAAACCAGAAGAAAATATGCTTTGCAAGAGATGGAAATGGCATCATTCTTATCATCCAACTTGGCCATGTTTGCATGATATATATCTAGAGGCATGTTCCAATTTGAGTACACCCGCAATTGCCCATCTTGAAGCCAAATCACAGGATTTAGAACAGGTAGGCCTTCTTTCCATCAAGAAGAAAGTCAAAGTTTATCTAAAATTTTTACCTCATACAACCTATACGTCAAGATGGGGTAGTTAAACAAACTGCAGGTATTTATTGAGCTCTCTTTGTGGGGGGTTTTTTCTGTGCACTTCAGTAGTGGCTTCACTTAAAGGAAATCTAGTTTCGAAAGATAAATTCTATGTTGTTGATTGAACTAATTAAACTCAACATAGTTTTACAAAATCTTTTCCTTTCCTTTTCAAACAATTAAATAACAGTTGAAAGGTTTGTATTTGGATCATTAAAAATTTCCTTCCTTTCCTATTTGTTTTAGTTAACCGTGTTATGGTTAACAGCTGATCTGTGTTAGCTTTTATTTCTACAACTACAACCTCCTTTTAGGAATAACTAATTAATGTTGCAGTTGTAAAATGGTCAGTGTCTTTCTAGTGCTGCAAGTACTTTCATAGTTAAATATGTAATAATCGCTTAAAAAAGATGGAATATACCCATAAATTGTATTTCATATAGCACAATTTACGTTAGTCAATCATTTAATTTGTCTAAATATCTGATTTGTTTGTTAAATAATACCGTATGATAACTTGACAATGTCCCAAATTTTAGGTTCTGAGTCAAGTTGCTCCATTGTATTTAATATTTGTTTTAAGAAAATTGTATTATTTGGATCCCTTTTTGAAAATGGTTTTTCATTTTAAAAAACAAAAAATTTGCTGACTGTGTTTGATTGATTATTTTGTAAAATGTGTTTTTGAAAATGGAAAATACATTTATAAAAATGATAACCAAAAAGTGAAAAACAATTTTTTTTTTTATTTTATTTTATGATTTTCATCATTTTCAAAAGAATCAAAATATATTTTTAAAACAAATCATTATTTTTTCTTATCTTCCAAATAACTATTTTATCATTTTAAAAAATAATACCAAACAACATATTGTATTTTTAAAACATCATTTTAAAAACTTGTTTCTCGTTTTCAAAAATAGTTTTAAAAAACATCATTTTAAAAATGATTTTAAATATGCTGCAATCAATTCTCTTTTTATGGCTTTCTATTGCTCATCAAGCAGGCACATAGCCAGCAAAAGACTTAGAGCCCAAACCTAACCAACATTAAGAATCAAAATACCGATCTACCCTTGCTTGTAATAAACCAATGAAAAAAAGAAAAAAAGATTTAATCCTGTATTATATATGTATTAATTACTTCAATCAGGAGTTGGAGTATTTTGATTAGCGCGCAATTATCTGATGAAATGTCTTAACAGAAAATTGGATCTTTAGATATGTCACATGGTTTAATTTTGAAATAACGCCAATTTTTCCCTATAGTTCGATGAAATAGTCAAAAATCCCCACTTATTTTAAAAAATCACTAATATCTTCCTCTTGATTTATAAAATAGATAAAAAATGCCCAAATAGTTTATTAAAATATCCCAAAAACCAAGGTTCTAAAACTCGCTACTTGCTAGTTAACCAGCCACCTAGTGAGTAGTGAATAATCGACAACTGGATAAGTAATCAGCGAGTATTCGAAAAACTTTTTTTTGGCGGGGGGGGGGGGGGGGGGGGGGGGGGGGGGTGTTGGGGTTTAAATTGTAGTTTTTTGAAGTCTGAAAATGTAAACTGATATTTTTATAAACATCAAGGGCCATGATGAAATTATCTTCACCATATTTAAGGCTAATTACATGGTTAACAATTCAACAAAACCCTCATTCTCTCTCTCTCCCCTCTCTCTTCTACTCCCTCTTCCTTTTCCTCTCTCATTCCTTTTATCTCTCTAACATGTCGTCGTCGTTTAAGTGTGTCGTCGCCCTCGCCATTTAAGTGCGCCATTGTCATCGCTATTTTGAGATTAAGAATAGATACCATAACCGTAGCCGAAAAGTCTATCACTCTCTCTTCATCGTCGCCGGCCATTTTAAATCTTATTCTCTCTCCTCTGTGACGGTCGTTCAAGTCTCCTTCTCTCTCCCTTCGTGTTATTGACGTCTTCCTTCAAGCTTTCGCCGTTGTCTTTTCCTCTTGAAGTTGTTATCGATGGCGATCTGTGAGTGGTTGTTTCTTTTGTACATAATTTTATGTGTTTTTTGTTTTGCTATGAATGATTTTAAGTATTTGATTGATTTTTTGGTCATATTTAGGATGATTTCCGACAGGTTTTGTGATGGACAGACTTGCTGAGTCAGTCGAGTTAAGCCAAGTTGGGTCAAGGATTCACCTCCATTGAGCAGGACCTTCGATTTAAGGGTTCTCAGATCGACAGAGTGCTGATCAACGAGAACCCCATGAGAACTCAGCGAAACTCGCCAAGTTTTTAAACCATGTCAAAAACTTGCTACTATCAATTTGGACGTTAAAAGTCCATGGTTGACCGTAAATGTGGAAGAACAAAATTATCAAAGTAAAATAAAATGTAAAAAAAGTATTAATATTTAATAAAATAATATTTTAATATTTTAAAAAAATTGGAAAAAAAAAAAAAAAACTTCCAGGATTGGTTACCGCCCTTGGCCACCATTTTTTGTATAAAAAAAAAAAAAAGAAAACAAATATTTACTGTCCATCTTTAAAACGGACGGTGATAATCAAAACTACAAAAAAATTTAAAAATATTAATCATTTAAAAAAAAAAATTATATCCACCGTCCATCATGTTGATGGATGGTGGACATAACTAAAAAAAATTAAAAAATAAAATAAAATTTTTAACTTTATTTAAGTTAAAAACACGCATTCTCTCTACTTCTCACACTCTTTCTCTCTCTCTTCTTCTTATTCTTCTCTCTCGATAGTTTCTCTCCATCGACGGAGACCCAAACTGAGTTTTCGACACTGAAAACCTAGAGATTTATGAGTTTTCGCATCAAAAACTCATAGATCTTTAACGAAAACCCAAAGTTTTGGGTTTTTGGCTCTGAAAACCTATAGATCTATGAGTTTTTTAACGCGAAAAGCCAGAAATCTCTAGGTTTCCAATGTCAAAAACCCAAGGATTTCTAGGTTTCTAATGTGGAAACCCAAAAATCTGTCGGTTTAGCTCTTGAAACCCAGATATTTCTTGGTTTTCACACCAAAAACCTAGAAATCCTTAGGTTCCCGATATTGGAAACCTAGAGATTTTTAGGTTTCCAGCACTGGAAACCTAAAAAGTTAGTTGGTTTTTTTTTTTTTAATATGTTGTTGTCATGTTTGATGTTATTGTTATAATGTTTGAGATTTTGATGATTATGGTATTTGCTATTGATGATGATTTGGTTGAATGGATGTTTGAATGAAGATGAGTGAAGATGTCTAGGTTGGTTGAATTGATGATGGTGTTTTTAATGCTAAGAAGAACTAAAATTGATTATGGTTCTTAATGTTCTTAATGTTAAGTATTATTATTTTTTTAATTGAGGGGCAGTTTGGTCTTTTCGCGGCTTGTGATGGTTAGAATTTATCTCTTACTAATAGAGTTCATAGAAGGGGTAAAATAGGATTTTTAAAAACTATAAGGAGTGATTAGCGATTACTTTAAACTATAGGGGGACATTGGGATTATCTCTTTATTTTTTGCCTTCTAAATTGGACTTCGTGTGAGGCTAATAACGTCATTACACTGCTAGTTTGGTTAGTGGTAGTTTTAAGTATTCTGTTATCAATATTTTTCTTTCTTCTCAAAAAACCCCAACTAAACCCAATGTGAGAGAGAGAAAGAGAAGAACAGACAAAAATGTTTCAAAGCAGAGTGATTGGATCAATTCTAAACGATTCTAAAGAGGAACAAAGCTCACTTGAATAACATTTCATCCAACTTGAAGGAAACAGCTTCTCGAGTCATCTCTTCTTTTTTCTTCCTCTTCATCATTAGGATCATCTACAGTTGTAAAAACATCTCTCATGGCTTCAGGTCTCTCTTCAAGGTTCTCCATTTCCTTTTAACTCTGTTTTCCTTTATGGGGATTCGATTTCGCTTTCTAGGTATTCCCATTTTTGCTTTATTGTTGTGATCATATAAGAAAAATTTTGTCTTTTGAATTGTTATCAAGTTAGTTTCTAACTTCAAATGATTTTTGGGTTGGTTATTTTTTTTAACTTGAAGAATGATATTAAGTAATCATATAGTTATGTTTGGATATGATATTCAATAACGTTTGGTTTACATAAAACTTAATTTGTTATATCACTAAATTGATTTTGTGTGATTGGGTATCTTTGAGGAAGTTCGATAATTCATTTAGACATTTTTTTGTAGTAGAATTAGAATTGCTTTGTTTGCATTATGAAATTAGAAATTTAAGGAGATTGAATTTACTACTGCAAATGAATTTATACAACCACATTAGTATTGTTAAAGGTAGTATCATTGTGTA
Organism: Dimocarpus longan; assembly: GCA_022984855.1. Taxonomy (NCBI): domain Eukaryota; kingdom Viridiplantae; phylum Streptophyta; class Magnoliopsida; order Sapindales; family Sapindaceae; genus Dimocarpus; species Dimocarpus longan. Next base: position 13,816,032 of record CM041014.1, on the reverse strand, counting down.
TGATGTTTATCATTTTGAATTGTTGGTAGATCGATCTTTGAATTTAGTGAAAATTGATGCTTTCAACTTTTTAGGTGTATGTTTATGTGTGTATGAAACTTTACCTAAAACAGAATATTGTTTATAGGGTAATTATACTACATCTGGGAGGAACATGTCCATGGCTACGTCTGTAGGTGTGGAAAATAAGGAGGGATTAAAGCTACTAGTAACTAGGGGCCCTCTTGCACAAAAAATGGTTAGGATATGGCTTTTTGGTTCTGCTGCATGTGTTTTTGGTATGGTGGTACTTGGTGGTGTTACTCGACTAGCATGATTTGGTCTTTCAATGATCGATTAGAAATTCATTGGTGGCCTTCCTCCTTTGTCGGTTGAGTAGTGGTTGTAGGAGTTTGAGAAGCATAAGCAGTCACCAGAATATAAACGATAAGTACAAACTACATTGCAGGTCTCTTTATAGCAATTATATATGTTTCTTCTAGTAAGCATTTGAAAATCACATTAAACGTATGTGCACACTCCAAATTACTTGGTTTTTTATCTCTGATAGTGTAAACAAAAGGATGAGTATTGAAGACTTCAAATTCATTTATTGGATGGAATATGCACACCGTAAGTGAGGAAAGGGACTGATATCTTTTTTGCTCTGCAATTCTCGTATTTTCTTCTTAAGGGGTACATTACCTTAGGGATGAGACTCCGCTCCTTTTGCATTTGATGCTGGCCAGGGTTTCATTGGTTGGTAGATGGTGAAAAGTGGTATTGAGATAAGAAATACTCCACTGTATTCTCTTCCCTTATCTATTTTGCAATTTTTTTTTGGACTCTGGTTTGTATAAAACTTATAAAAGTATTTTCTCTCTTGTATGAGCCACCATCTGAATATGCTCAACCAAGATTAAACCTATACCATCTTGCTACTCATCTTACTTCTGCATCTGTTATCTACACTCTACAGTGGCCTCTTTTGGACTGGTCTTTATGTTGTTATAACTCAATAACCTATTGAATAAGTTGTTTGGGTTCATGGGGCAGCAAAAGTGAAATAACTTGTCATTCCTATCAGTTTCATTGTGGGAATTACTGTTATCTCAGGAGCGTTTATTTGGGAATGATGCTGTAAGTTCTATAATTGTTTTCACAAAAAATTTAGTGTTTCCGAAGGATCAAGTAAATACCGTGATTATCCTGACTACAACCTAAGTTAATGCTTACATACTGAGTTTTCAGGGTTGTGCTTATAATAATTTTCTGAAAATGGGTGATACATGGATTCCTGATGATATTTTTGATATGAAGCCACTCATTCACAACTTTTTTAAGAACACATCAACAGTGCTGGTAATTTTGATGTTCTAAGGTTACATCTTACCATTTTAAGTCTTAAGTTTCATGAGTTTCCATCACTACCACTTTGATAATGATAATCGAAATTTGAATCAATGGTTTTACATGTTTCTTCATTAATTCAGCTTGATTACTGTATTCTTGCCACTATAACCTTATTTTCTATTGGTGCCCTATGGTTGGCTATAAAAATGTTGGATATTCATCCTGCAATTCGATCTTTGATTGGTAGCACTATTGGTATGGCCGCTTTTCAGGTAATTATTTGTTTAGTTCTTGTTAATTCTTTGTTTCAATCATGGGTTTCCAATTTTCTAATTTTTTCACAATTATAGTTTTGTTATTCCAAACCTAAAGCTAGAACATTGCGTTTTTGCTGATCATCAAACAAGATACTTTTGTTGTTGTAGGTAACCTTAAGGATTTCAATACTTCTCTAATATGTACCAGTTTCACAAGGCTCTGCACGTTGGGTTGGGGCTTTAAGTCTTTTGACACTCATGATCTTGCTTAATCACACTATTCAAAAGCCTTCAACGACTCTTCTTAAATCTCTATCTGCCTTAAGTTGCAAAAACTATCTAATAAGTCACATCTTTTTTTATGAAAAGGGCAAAAAAATAGAGTTCATATTTATAAGGAGGATTAGTAGGCAACTAAATACAAAATTAGTTATTGAATTTTCATATTTTTTTTTTATCTCAAATTTTCAACTTGAGAGTCCGAATGCCTTGTGCAAAATGCTAGTTCTTTTAATTCTTACACGAGGAAATGTCATCCCCATTGTTCTTCTATAATCGAGTGGCAATCTACTTTGCTAATTGAACATTGATCAAACTCTTCTTGTGCTTTCGTTTTACCGGTTCACTTTGTCATAAACATTTGTGGAATTCAACCTTCATTTTGGTTTGAATGATTGAAGGAGATGTTTTTGGTAAACCAACTTTTATATAATCAATTTGTTTTTTGGAACCCACGTAATGCTTTATTTGGAACGCATATTAAGCATTCTTTTTACCTATATAACGTTGATTAAAAGTTATGACTTTTACTTTAAAGTTTGTAATAACTGTGATCAAATGTTATGTATTGCTTTTGGAGCAATTATCTTTTTTTTTTTTTTTTTTTTTTGAAATTGAGACAGACTTAGAGGACTTTTAAGATCAATTGAAATAGGACACTAGTGATATAACTTGGGGGATTATTTCTAATTAAGAAAGATAGACTCATACGGAGGTGAGGAGAGACTTACACTAAAATGAGAGATCAATTCACACGTAATGATAAAAGAATTGTTATTATTATTATTATTATTATATCATTTGAATTTGATGGATGAGTGTTAAACTCATGTCACACACAATGGAGGCATATGAGCCATTGGTGCCTAACCAACAGCGTTAGCAGTTAAAGACAACAACAACTATGATTTTGGTTCCTATCTTTTTATAATTATTAGTTTTAAATTTATGTTAATTGTTTTAATTTATATTGATCTTAATTTTTTTATAATACATAAAATAGATATCTAATCGGCTTTTTAACATTACTAGTACAGGATTTTATTAAATACGAAATCAAATTGAAATGAATTAATCAAGTAGTATAATTTTGAAAATGAACATAGAATCCAAATATATTAATCAGTGTAAACCTTAAAAAACATCATATTATTAATACAATTCAATACATTCAAACAAGTCAAACTTGTATTCTTCTTTGTGATTTTGATGTGAAAAAAAAAAAAAAGAGAAGTAGTTGTGAATGATTAACTCAATTATTCAATCTAGTATATGAAAAAAGAAAATAAAAATCGTAAAGGTTTCAAGCATAAACTTATCAAAGGAAAAATAAAATTGAAATATATTTAAAGAACTGTGAAATCAAATAAAATATATACCTGAAATTATATAATTGAGAAGCAACATGTTGTTTGATGAAATTATGACTATGAAAAAGATAACAAGCGGGAGACAAGAAAATAAACAAAGGTTCAAGTTTTTAAAAAATGGTAAATTGCACAAACCCTCTGAGGTTTGATAAAATTACACAAATATGACGAAGTTTAAGTAACTTAGCACTAACCTCCTTTAAAATTTCAAAAATTCAGCATCAACCTCCCCTACTGTTAGTCAATCCCGGTTGAATTCAGACGGTCAATGGTTAAAAACACAAAAAGACTAAAACACCCTCAAAATCAAATTTAAACTTAAACTTTTTATTTTTTATAAATTTAAAATTAATATTATATATTTTAAATTTAATTAATTAAAAAATTTTAAAAATAAAAAAAAAAAAAACACTGGAGACCAGGTCTCTAGTGTCTCCATCGCAGGAGATCGTCTCCAGCGATGGCTGGAGATGTCGTCTCCATCGTTGGAGATGCACTTGGAGACCATTGGTCTTCGGTCGCTAGAGACCAGTGAGCAGGAGACCAGATCTGGTCTCCAGCGACTGGCGACCAGATCTGATCTTTGGAGTTTTTTTTTTTTTCTTTTTTTTTTTTAATTTCATGTGTGGTTTGATGATGATGATTTATTTGTGTGATGTTGCTTTGATGAAAATGATGGATATGATAATTTTGATGAATAAAAATTATGAAATGGAGAAGAAGATGATCATGGAGAGATGGAAGATGTAGAAGAAGATGATGGAGGGTTTAATATAATTATTAATTAAAAATAAATATTTTTTAATTAATTAATTATTTATTTATTTAATATATATTAAATTAAAATTTTTATAGGGCATATATTGACCATTTTGACATGATAAAGGTTGACTGACGGTTGACTAACAGCAGGGAAGGTTGGTGCTGAATTTTTGAAATCTTAAGGGAGGTCAGTGTGAGTTATCCAAACTTCGTCATATTTGTGTAATTTCGTCAAACCTCAGGTGAGGTTTGTGCAATTTGCCCTTGAAAAAAAAACTTTACTTAAAAAGGAAAAATATAAAAATAAATTTAAAAATAGATATGAATTAATTTTGTGTTTTGCTAGTTTAAAATGATAGAATAAATAAATGATAATTTCAAAAAGTATTTATATTCAAAGGTAAAATTTTACTTTCTACCCTTACAAAAATTGAAGATACAGATGATAATAGGGAATTTCAGAAACAAATGATACTTTTTTTTTTCGAAAGAAATATAAACGATAATGGTCAGATTAAAAAAAAAAAATTTAAAATTAATTGTTGATGTTTAGTGTTAGAAGGAAACAGTGGGGCCGCTGAACTTTAAACCATATATGATTTTATAAATTTATTAGAAAAATTCAACAATAACCTTAATAAATACAAAAACTTTTCAATAATGGCCCCGACAGGCCAACAATGGTTTTGACTTTTGCAACCGAGCATTTGTCTTTTTCTTTATCGCTATTTTTTAAATAACAATTTTTTAAAGATTTTTATAAATCACTATGACTGTACTTTATAATTATGTCAACATCTCTTTAAAATTTCTAAATATCTTGAAGATTTTCGAATTCCAATGATTAATTTATTATTATTATTTTTAATACGGGAACAAACTCATAAATCAGTTGAAACCAAATGAAATATAAACTCTATACGTGATTCAAAAAAACTGCTTCAAATGAAAAAAAACAATTAATATAAAATGAGATGATAATTCATATATTTTAAATAGTTAGAGAAAACTTATTTTTTTTTTATCCCGGATGAGAGTTCCAGCCCGTATCATAAGGCACCAAAGTTAGTTGGTCTACTACCTAGGTCACTGACCAACTCCCATGGTTAATTATTTTTTCGATACAGTTGAAAATTTGAACAAAACTCTAGGTGGGCAAGTAGAATATTTGTTTTATAATAATGCGAACCCATTTGGACTTTCTGTCTGGTTTTAGCCCTTTTTTTCATTTGGACACAGTTGGACATATTATCTTCTGAAGTGCAATAATATCAAGCCTGCTTTTTCCGCCTCCTCTGTATTACCCCACAAACACCCATTAATCAAAGCAAAAAAACAAATAAAGCTGACGTTTAAAATTACATCAATTGATTAACTGGGTGAATTAAAAGTCTAAATTGTTGATTTTTCATATGCAAAAATCTCCCACCCTAAAGACACAGTAGAGTCGTGACACGTTTTGGTTTATTGAAAAAATGACTCATTTCTTCTTAACGAATTCTTGTAAGTGAACAACTTTAGCAGGAACAAATAATAGTATTCATAAATTTCTCATTTTAAGTAATTAGTAGTGATAAACTGCATATATGATATATACACATTGATGATACTGTACATTCAGATTATATATTTGGTTATAATTCTTAAAATTAAGATATCTTTATATAAAAACTAACTGGTTTCATAATTATCTGTGTAAAATCCATCCACTCAACTTGAGAACAATTACAAAGCTAGTTATCATTATTAAACATGAATTTACCATTGCCACATCTCCAATTTATCATACATATTAAATCAACGATTTCTGCATTCTAATAAACCTATTACCATCCTAGAAATCATAATCAGCATTCAATTTGCTAGTTGTACCCTACTAAAACACCACAGCTAATATCCAAGACATAACAAGTACATGGCCATGTGAATTCTGCCACAAGAAGTCATGCTAAAGAGTAAACAATATTTCATTGCAGTCGCATGGCAATTTTATTTCCCATAGCTTCTCAAAACAAGCACAGTGACCATTCAATTATTAAATATTTGTACAGCAATGCAGCAGAGAATAGCCATGGAAATTGTCATGAGTTCAACTGAGAATAGCCATGGAAATTGTAAACTTAGTCCCGCACAATGTTTTGAGTTTTACTTATTTTTTTTAAATCATTTTTCTTTTTAAGACTATGATAGTTCTAAGGATCTATTGGTATCAAGTGAGATTTGATCCTATAATGCGGTCCGAAAAACCGCTCTCAAATAGGATAATCTATACAAGGTGAAAAAATGACCAATGTATTTTAAATGGTAAGAACAACTTGTTTTATTCCTGGTGGGAGTTCGAACCCGTGCCTTAGGCAACACCAAAGTCAGAATACCTACCTCGTACACCACTGACCAAATATATATCTTATTATTATTATTATTATTTTAAATCTTTATTGTGGGCCTTGTGGCCTTCCAGGTCATCGAATCTCTTACTTTATAGACTGGTGTGGTCTTTTTTTAATTATTGAAAAAAAATAGTTGACCTTTAAAAAAAAATCCAGACTCCTTTATGAAGACGACGGAAGACACGGAACATAGTTAGTTGGACAGAATAGATCATTCAATAAACCTTTTTAAATTATCTCATTACTACACTTCCGGATAAGCACCATTGAACTGTTGACTATGTTATTTTCCTTTCTATCCTTTTTACTTTTACAGAGTTTATATCTATTTGTAAAATTTTTTAGGATCATATGTGTGTTTTTTTTTGTATGAAGTATGTGATTGTGATTTTTTATTTTTTCATATGTCGGTCTCATTTTTTTATTTTTCATATAGGATAGAAAGAAGAGATTGGTTGAATGCTTAATTTTATTATCTATATTGAAAATAATGAGCAGCTGAATGGATTAAAATTGATATATATTTTTTTGAAATATTAAAGTTGATTTATTACTTGAGCAAGGTTGTATATTAATTTAATCTGTTATTGTTTGACAAGCGAGTGTACAAGCACTTCCTCTGTTTTGAGACACCTATATATAAGTTTTTCGATATTTGTTTTATTTATTTTCCGTTATGAAGTTTTCCTTTCCAGTTAAGGGTAAAAATGTAATTATATTTTAAAATAAATTTCAGGGTTTTAGATTTTTTATCATTATTTTTTTAATTTCTGTTGTGAAGTTATCGTCCTCAAGTAAGGGTAAAAATATAATTATATTTTTAAATAAATATCAACCTTATGGAATGTTCACAATTTTTCTTCACACAATAAAAGGTAAACATGACATTTCAGTTTCAAAAAAATCTATTGATGTAGAATTCTGTTGATTTTCACGAATGCTCTCCCATATATATATTATATTCACATTTCTAACATTTTCATGGTAAAGGTCCCTTTAAATTTATCAAGGTAAAAAGATCATATCAATTTCAAACAAATTTTAGGAATTGAAAATCCATCACTGGTTACCAACCCACTTCCCATTTTTTATATATAGTTAATAGATTACTAGCTGTCAGATATGCGCATCATTGCTTGCGTGCGAGACCAATGTGACCATGCGAACCCTACAATCAATAATTGAAAAGGACTCACAATCAGTGTAAATAGGGGATGATTCGTCAGCTCTTATGTCACCTGTCTAAAACTATATCAATTATCGTCCGTCCTCCTACCAATTATGACAGACCATGTATGAATTGTCTCGCACTCCATGCCACCCATTAAAATTATATACATTTTATTCTTCTTTTCTATGCACAGTATAATTTTCGTGTCTCATACCATCAATTATTGTCCTCGCTCCCACCAATCACTTAGTTGTCAACTATGACAGACCACATTCTTTCAAAAAAAATAAAAAACTATGATAGACCACATGAGCTGTCTCCCACTCTATGCCTAATTTAACTGGCTAGAGATGGGTATCATGTCACCTTGCTTTCCAAATTGCATCGTCTTTATTGAACTTCAAAAAATATCCAATTACAATATATTAAATCTCATCTCTTCACCACACTCCCTGTATTCATCACCGTATTCCCGGGTATACTCATTCTCAACCACACCATACGCTTGACGGTCTCAATCAAACAAGTATTTAATGGTTTATTTACATTTCTATCTTTTTGCTGTAGTGGTCTGTTTATATTTTATCAAGGTCAAACTTGTCATTTTAATTTCAAAGAAATTTTAAATCCTCTTCTCCTTTTTTATATATATAGTTATTTCAATTTCAAATAGTTCTTCCCCCTTATCATATATAGTTAATAGAAATGCTAAGGAAATTATCACCGTACTCAAGGTAATCTTGAAAAAGTTGGGGGCAATTTTTTTATCGATTGTCATACTTGGATAACTGTGCAATATTTAGCTTATATAAAAAGACTATTTGCTATTGAAAATACCATTAACAGCAACAATATTTTTGAGGCAAAGTCCCAACTAATTTTCTTTTCAAATATTAATCATTAATAAGTAATGGGAGACGCAGGGTCCCACTTTAAAAAGCACAAAAAGAGTGAGAAAAAAAAAATTGCAACGTTAAATTTTTTGGTAGGACGAATTACACAAACTTCCCCCCTATCATTGGTGGATGGCTGTTAGGTGTCAATGAAGGGAGGGTAAAATAGTCTATTTACTATCTGATAGAAGCAACTATTTATTTAATTAATTAATTTTTCAAAAAATTGAATAGCTAGAAGAGATCTAGTCTCCTCCATTCAGCCATATCTAGTAGCCATTAAAAATCCCATATTAAAGAATAAAATAATTTTCTTTTTTTTTTTTAAATAAAAAGAAACTATTTCCTTTTAAAGGAAACTTTTTATTTTTCATCTGGATAAAAACCTAGATCAAGAAAAGAGATGGAGCCAATAGCTCCATTTCCATAGAGCATCTCAAGATGCTTCATTGGAGATGAAGCAAATCGTTTCATCTCTAATGCGATGGAGACGTTTTATTGGAGATGGAGCAGTTCCATCTTTGATGGAGGTATTGGAGATGGAGATCTCGACTTCGAGTTCGTCTGAGATGGAGATGGAGGAGATTGACTCCATCTAAAATGGAGATAGAGTGATCTACTTCATCTTAGATGGAATAGTTCGTTTCGTGTTTCATAGAGCTTGATGGCTTCATCAGATTTTCTATTTTTATTTATTTATTTATTTATTTTGTGATTTTTATTCAACTGAGTTGGTTTTCGTGGATATGTTAATCTAGGTCTTAATGAAAATTTGCATCCTTAATGATGTTGATGAATATGATTTTGATGAAGATGTTACTGAATTTGTACCTTAGATGATGTTCATGAATATGATTTTTATGATGTTAATCTAGTTTTAGGTTGTAATTAATGGAGATGAAGTTGTCATTTGAGGTTGATGAAAGTGATTGAATATAATTTTAAGTGATTAATTTGGATGTTGATTGAATTGTCATTGAAGGTTGAAGAACAAAATTATGTTTGAAATGTTGAAGAACAAATAAGCACAATCTAAACTATGAATTTTGCTGGAGAAATTGAATGTTCATTAAGTTATTATTTCTTAGCTAAAGTTTGTATAATGATTATAATATATATAATTAAGTAATTAATTAAGTATATATTAAAGGGTAGTTGAGACTTTTCAAACAAATCATAGAGTCAACGGTTAAGTCTAACCATTGACCACTACCAATCGGGGACATTAGTGCAACAAATATCAAAAGTTGCATCCAGCTGCGATGATAGCAAAACGAAGTTTGTGCAAGTCGCCTTGTCATTATCAAGGTTAACCACTTGACCTTGCAAGTCATGTATGTGTGTTGCTCCCATCTCATCTTCATTTTCATAGGAGATCCACAACAGATTTTGCAGAGCTTGAGAAGAAAACCAAGGTGAGCATGAACTGTTATTCATATAACATGTTAATTTTCTGTTCTGATTTTATAAGTTGATGATTGTTTATGGTGGATTTTAATTTTGAGTTACAGTGTTTACTTTTTGATTTGTTAATTTTTCCCATCATTTAAATCATTGTTAAATTCTAATTTATTGTTATTAATTTTTAAGGTTAATTTTTGTGCTGGTGATACAAATATTCTTTTTTAAATACTAATTGCTTGGTTAATTGAAAAAAATATTAATACAACTTTATAATTTCATGGGTAGAAATCTTGATATTATAACACAATCTGAAGCTCTATATGGCCCTATAAGACCCTTACATTTTGTTCTGACTTTTGCTTATACAACTTTGCTTAAGAGGGTCAAATCAAATTGAAATTAAAATTTAGTTTAATTTAATTCATTTTAAGTAATTTATAGTTTTCTATTAAGAGACAATATGAAGTTCTTATTCAATAGCCCAATAAATTGTTGATAATCTTATTTTTCTTGATTCCTAGTTGTTTTTGTTCCATGTTTATCCAAAGATTGTCAATCTTTTCAGATAATTTATTTTACATTTCACTTGCCCAAATCGATTGTGTTACACATGCTCATAAACTTGTGATGTAAATAGGATGGAATTTGCATCAGCTGTTTTGAGCGGTATCTTCTCCAAGGCAGCAGAATATTTGGTGGAGCCGACCCTACGTCAAGGTCGTTACTTATTTTGTTTTAAAAGCATTGTTGAAGATCTTAAAAAAGAAGATGAAAATTTGAGATTGGCACAAGAGCATATGCAACAGCAAGTTGAGACAGCAAGAAGAAATACTGAAGAGATTGAGAGAGATGTACAGACTTGGCTAACGGAGGCAAGCAGTGTGGTAGCAACTGTTCAAAGCTTGGAAGAAGAAATTAATGCAAATGAGTCACATCTTAATGGGTGGTGTTCTAACTGGGGTTGCAAGTATAAGTTAAGTAGAAGAGCGGCAAAACAGACAAGCATACTATTAAAGCTACGAGAGGCTGCCAAATTCAATAACATTTCCCATCCTATTATTTTACCAGGAATAGAATTTCTAGCATCTAAAGATTTTATGACTTTTGAGTCTACAAAATTTGCCTTCAATGGAATTATTGAGACATTGAAAGATGTTGAGACGAGCATTGTTGGGTTATATGGGATGGGAGGTGTAGGTAAAACAACCTTGGCGAAGGCAGTGGGTAATGCTACTAAAGAACAGAAGCTTTTTGATAAGGTTATTATGGTTGTTGTGTCTCAGAATGTAGACATTACGAGTCTTCAAGATCAAATAGCAGACTCGTTAAGTTTGAAATTAGAGGAGAAAAGTGAGTTAGGAAGAGCAATGCGGTTGTCATTAAGCTTGAAGGGTGAAAATAAAATCCTCTTAATCTTAGATGATGTGTGGACAAAGCTTGATTTGAGAACAATTGGAATTCCCTTTGGTGATGAGCATATAGGCTGTAAAATTCTTATAACAACTCGTATTGAACGAGTATGTATAGCCATGAAATGTCAGAAAAGAGTTCAATTAAATGTTCTCAACCAAAACGAAGGGATGGATCTCTTTAAAAAGCATGCGGGAGTGGGAGATGACTCGATGTTGAGTGATGCAGCCCAAAAAGTTTTGGAAAAAGTTTTGGAAGAGTGCAATGGTTTGCCTTTAGCTATTGTAACTATTGGAAGTCTCTTGAGAGATACAGGTGTTGAAGAATGGGAAGTAGTGTATCAAAAATTGAAAATGTCAAAACTTGATGATGTAGAAGGTGTTGATGTTGATGTTTATGCTTCTCTTAAATTGAGTTATGATTATTTGAAAAGCAAAGAAACAAAGTTCTGTTTCTTGTTATGCTCACTGTTTCCCGAAGATTATGAAATTGGTTTAGAGGAATTGCTAAGCTTTGGACTTGGGCTAGCTTTGTTTCAAGATGGTAACTCAATTGAGGATGCAAGAAACCAATTACGAGTAAGAATTAAATACCTCAAAAATTCATGTTTATTGTTAGATGCTAGAGAAGGATTTGTGAAAATGCATGATTTGGTTCGTGATGTTGCCTTATGGATAGCTTCCAAAGAGGAAAATGTTTTCATGGTTAAAGCTGGCATGAGATTAGCGGAGTGGCCACTGCTCGAGGACATAGAGCAGTGCACAGCTATCTCATTGATGCAAAGCAAAATAGATGTGTTTCCTAATCAACTGATATGTCCTAAGCTGGAAATTTTGTTATTAGATGGAGATGATGTATCAGATGAATTTTTTGAAGCAATGAAAGCACTAAAGGTTGCAAGGCTTAAGGGTTTTCATCTATCATTAAATTCACTTCACTCATTAACAAATCTTGTGACATTATGGTTGATCGATTGCAAATTGAGAGACATATCTTGGTTGAAAATGTTGGTCAAACTTGAGATTCTTATTTTGAAAGGGTGTGAGTTGGATGGATTGCCTGAAGAACTAAGAGAGCTCAATAAATTGAGGATGTTGAGTATGACAGATTGTATTGTTTTGAAAAGGATTCCTGTAAATGTGATGCCAAGTTTATCTCGATTAGAAGAGTTGATATATTCTGATAATAGCTTTGACCCATATGCATGGGAGGCTGAATGGATAAGTGCAGAAAGTAGCAATACCAGACTTTCTGAGCGTAAAGTACATTTGCAAGAAGTGGAATGCTTCATTGATATGACACAGCAGCATATGCCATCCACTACATTCTCTAATTTGGTGCGTTTATGGGTAGGTAAGGTTCATCCAAGAGAAATTTGCAATGGAGGAAGACCTCCAAGGGGGTTTTCAGAAAACTTGGAAACTCTACCAATGCAAGATCGTGACAGAATGGGTTGCTTATTTCCAGCTTCGTTAATTCAAGGACTACGAAAGCTGAAAGAAGTGAGCATCTATCTTTGCTATGAGCTACAAATTGTGTTTCAATTGGAGGAGTTATGGCATATTGAAGAAAATCCTTCTCTACTTTCAAGTTTAATGAGTTTATATCTATCTGATTTACCAAATCTACGGTATATATGGAAGGTCCCACTCAGCAATTAAGCTTGCAAAGTCTGACTGTTGTTGAAATAACTTCGTGTAAGGATTTGAGATATGTCTTCACACTGTACCTTGCTCGAAGTTTGTTGCTGCTAGAACAACTCAAGATAAGTCGTTGTGACAATTTGAAGCACATTGTCGAAATAAAAGCAGAGGAAACAAAAGATAATGAGGCTGCAGGAGGTGGAAATGATGTGTTGTTCCCCAAGTTAAAAATATTAAAACTTGCTGGCCTACAACGCTTGATCAACTTCTGCTCAGAAAATTATTGTTCAACGTGGCCAGCTCTGCAAGAGTTACTTCTCGAGTGTACTCCGTCTTTAGTTGCTGATCTTAGAGCTAATCTACAGATGGTTAAGGTATTTTATTTATCTTTATGCCTCTCGAGAAAACTATTAAATTATATTAAACCTACTTTTATTCATCATATACCATCCAAGTATTTGGTACCTTGAAGTGTACATTTAGAGTTTTCACATCTGTCAACTCTAGCTGTTGACCAAAATGTGTGCTAATGTTATTTGTTGTTCAATATTTTTTAAAATTCACCTCTAATTGTCATCAATAATATTTCAATTGTAGCTATTTTATGATTGTGAAAGAGCAATAAACTAAATTAAGAATGATAATATTATGTCTGTAATAGATTTCAAAATTTATATTTTTCTCACTTTTTATTCTATAAATTTTAATTTGAATTAATTTTTATTGATTAAAAGGTATATTGTTCCGATTTTTTAATAGGATACACAAAAATGATATTATATTAATAAAATAAGTGAACAAGTTATATATTGTTCTCATTGTTTTGAAAATATATTTTACAAAATATTGTTAGAATAAACTAAAAAAGCAATACCGTATGTAGTTAAATTTTGTTTTAAATTAATGTTTTTTAATTGAAAAATATAAAAATATAAATTTTTATATTTCATTTTTATTAAAAATTAACTAAAGTATTTTTAAAAAATAATTTAAGTTAATTTAAATCTTTTTCATTTTAGGTAGCACATTATCATAAAATAAAGCTATATTTTAATAATGCCAAGAAAAGTATATTAATGAACAATAAAAATAAGTAGATAAATACAATCCATATATATATATATATATATATATATATATATATAATCTACGTGTGTGGAAAATTTTATTTTGGTTCTCAAGGTTTTGAAAAATATCAGATTTTTAAAACTTTTTTGAAAACAGCTCTTTTCATCCCTAACATTTTTAAAACTCTTCAAAAAAGTTTAAACCGTCAGTCAACTGACTATCAATGGTGACTTTAGACTATTTAAATTGTAATTTAATCACTTAAACTTAAAGATATTTTAAATAATTTAACTTGTAAATTTATTATTTTATTAGGATAATTCAGTAATTTATGTGAGAATAACAACTATTAAGGGTAAATTTATTTATTTATTTTACATTTTTTGTTAATGTTAATCGTCAGTTACTTGACGGTTTGAACATTTTTGAAGAGTTTTGGAAAAGTTAAGAATGAAAAAAGTTATTTTTAAAACAACTTTAACAATTTAATATATTTTTGAAAATTTAGGGACTCAAATAAAATTTTTCCTATATATATGTTTTGATAACTATAATTTTAATAAATAAAGTATAATTTAATAGGTCCCATATGTCACTAAAAAAATGTTAAAAAGTTAAAAAAAAAAGTGAAAAACAATAACATATTAAAACATAACTAGTCTTTAGAGATCGCTTAATATTGTTTCTCTTTTATTTTTTTCCTACGTCAATCTTTAACTTTTTTTGCTCCCAAACAAATTCAAAGAGCAAGTTTCACTACAAAAATATGTCACCACAAAGAGCAAGTTTCATTTCTCATTAAGTACTCTATAATTAGTTTAAATCATACAAATACTATAAAACCTTCATTTTATTTAAATAATTTTATAACAATTAAAAAGAAAATAGCCATCTCATTAATTCTATATGGTTTAGCAATAGAATTGCAATGATTATTAGTAAAAGCCTCATTTATTTTTAATTTAATTTATTAATAAAATTAAATTTTGATATATTGTGGACATACAGGATCTTTACGTGGTAAGTAGTGATGAGTTTTGCAGAGGAGTTCTGCCTCAATTGACAAATAACTTCGAAAATTTGGAAGTTTTAAGAATTAGTGGTTGTGGAGGAGTACAAGTGATATTTCAGCTAGAGCAACAATTCTCTCTCCCAAATTTGAAGAAATTGGAGTTGTCAGATCTATACGACCTGGAGTGCTTGTATAAGGGACCCACGCATCTTTTGAACCTTCCAAATCTTCAACAACTAGAAGTGGAGTCTTGCGAAAGGCTTAGACATCTCTTGTCGTCTAGTCTTGCTCGAAATCTGCTGCAATTGAAAAGGATTTGTATTTGGGGATGTGGGGAATTGGAGCAAGTGATGGTTGAAGATGATAGAGAGGATCATGTCCAGCTTCCACTCTCTCCAAATCTCTCTTCCATCAGCGTCAAATTAAAAAAACCACTATTTCCTGTCAGCATAGCTCGATTACTTCTTCAACAACTGACATCCCTAGAAATAAGACAATCACCTAAATTAGAAGAAATATTTGGACACACAGATGAAGCAGACATGACAAGTGACGCACAAATAGTAATAGTGCTCCCTCTACTTGAGGAATTGGACCTCTATGACTTAGAAAGCCTCGTCGACTTCTGCCCTTTCGGTTATGACTTCATATTTCCATCTCTGTCAATGTTGCATGTGATTAAATGTCCGAAGATAACTACAAGATTTTCAGTAGACGAGAATGGAGCAGTGCATGCCCAAGCAGAGGTACGATGTTGCTGTATTCTACATAAACCTTAAACATATACAATTTATTATCACATTTTCAATTCCCTATAACTATATAATTATGTTTTTATTTTGTGCTTCAACTGATTGTGCAGGCACCGCATGCAGACGACCAACATGTAGCAAATATTAAGTGCTTGAGCTCTGATGAAGTTCGACAAAAGTTGCCACGATATATTGGAAAATGAAAAGAGTAAATAGCACCACCTTAAGCTCAATCATGGCCGCTACCACCTTGTATGTCTGTATTTTCAGTTCCTTATATTCAACACCGTAATAAGTTTTATTCTATACTTTTCTTCAGCTCATCAATTTGGTGTTCCTCTTTTAAACATTAGGCCATCATGAAGACATTATGTTGAAGCTGTTTGGTATGTCTTATATGTACATAAAGACAGATTGTGTGCTCTTCTTTCTCAATTTCTAGGAGCTGTTTGGTATGTTTTATTCTTCAACTCTAAGCACGAGGGTATGTTTGTATACATAATAACAGGTTCTTGATGGACGATATCTTATGCTTCTTTGTGTATTGGAAACAAAAACAATAAGAGCTTAGGTTGTGATGAACCCACATGACCTGAATATCTCTGCTAGAGCCTCTGTTCATGTATATATCCTGTCATTATTGATTTTGAAAACATTGTAGCCCTTATCTTCTGCTTGTTCAAAGTTTTCGGACAAAACTTTGATTATTGAATTATTGTACGCATATATTAATCATTTGATTTTACTGTGGTTCAACAAAGACATTAATAATCGTAATAAATCTTATGGAACATTGGAGCAAATCATTGTTGACGATGATGCAGAGGATCGAACCTTCAATAAGGATCATCTCCAACCTATATTCTTTCCAAGTCTGTCATGTATTGATCTTCAAAACTGTAAGGAATTAAAAGTTATGTTTCTTGTCGCCATAGTTCGATCAACTTGAGAAATTAACAACAGATGCCTTATCAAGCTTCATCAACTTAATTCGGCAGGATATCACAACATATTTCTGTGTTTGAAAAGTTGAGTGTGGAGATATGCCCTAAGATAACTACAAGAATTTCAGTCTCCCAAATTGGAACTGTGCATGCCAAAGTAAAGGTAACATACACTTTCTCAGATCTTTGGTTGCTTCTTATATCTTGATGATTTAGTGCTTGGTCGTGCAGGAACCACAAATAGGCAAGGAAGATGTTTCCAAATAACAGTTCCTTCCAGCGTACACCATGGAGATTAACTGCTGGAATTCTTATCAGGTTCGAGAAAGCTTACTGCCATACATGGAAAACTAAAGAGAGTCAATAGCACCCCAATCTGGAGCATGGCTTCTAGTTAATCAGGTAATAATACATGGCACTATTTTCAGCTTTTTTTTTTTCCTGATTTTCCTAATCAATGTGTACATGTTCGGTGTGAATTGTCTGTGCGATGCATGATACTAGTTCAGTTAAAGGTTTCAAAGACCAATACTATGACTGTTTGCTACTTCTGCTTCTTTGAGGAAACCTCGATGAATCTTGATGTAAAAGTTCTGATGTAGTACCGATTTACCAATACATTATAGTTTTTGGAATAGTTTTGTTTTAATCATAAATTTTTTTCTTACTGAATTTAGATCTGATTCATGTACTTGCCAGAAGAAGATCAATTTCATACAGTACACTAGTCACTTGGATTGGAGACCATAAGTGAAAGTTTCATTCATACAGCACAGCAGCACAGCTTTCATTATTTTTTTGAAGAAGTAACGCAAATTGTGTATCAATTTCTGGAAATAAGAGAGACAAGCCAATCAAATAGCTTTGCACAGCAGCAACAGATAAGAGATCTGGTGGGTAATAAACAAAGGAGTCTTTCATTTCCTTTTGGCTCCACACAGATTAATTTTTATCCATTTTCTTTCTTCCATATAAATAAATATATATATGTATATTGACTCCACACAGTAACTGTATGGATACAGTTATTGTGTATTGCATGCGATGATATGAGTAGTTTGTTTCTAACCTCTAATTCACATTGTCCCTTGCTTGAAGTGTATTGCAGCTAGAAGCAATTGTGAGAGATTGGATTGGAGCATGAAGGTTAAACCAGAAGAAAATATGCTTTGAAAGAGGTGGAAATGGCGGCATTCTTATCAAGTTAAGTGAATGAAAACTTGTTGGACTGAAGAACTAACCTCAGCAGATTCTATGCAGAAGGTTATCATCCAACTTGGCCACGTTTGCATGATTTATATCTAGAGGCATGTCCCAATTTGATTACACCCGCCATTGCCCATCTTGAAGCAATCACAGGATTTAGAATAGGTATGCCTTTTTTTCCCTCAAGGACAAAGTCGAACTTTATCTAAAATTTTTGCCTCATACAACCTATTCATCAATATGATTGAACTAATTAAACTCAACATAGTTTTACGAAATCTTTTCCTTTCCTTTTTGAACCATTAAACAACAGTTGAAAAATTTTTTGATATTGGATCATGAAAAATTTCCTTGGTTGCCTATTTGTTTTAGTTAATGGTGTTGTGGTGTGACTGTCCTAAACTCAATTTATAGATTTTAATAAGATTGAATCATTTGTATTTCTTAGATGTTGGGTTAATCGGGTGTTGGGTCAGGTCCACTCAAGATGACCCAAACCCGAAAACCAAGATCCAAACAACAATTGTATCAGTATAAGTAACTGATTGTGTGGTTAATTATAGTTGCAACACAACTACCATTAGTGGTTATTCCGTGTTTAAATAAGGGGTGGTTGCATGACATTATGTTACTTGATGTAAAAATATACGTAGAAAAGAAAACATAGAAAAGAGAGCAAACATTAGAGCACAATTTTTGAGTGAGAACAGAGAACCAAGGGCAAGGCTTTTACACCGTGAATTTGGGTTTCTTTCCACTTTGTGATTGAAATCCGACTACCGGTTGAACAACATAACCTTCTGAGAGTCTTCTACTTCATTCCGGGTTAGATGTTAAAGTTTTGTTTTACTGTTTTAGACAAATATATATGTGTACTGCCATGGTTGATGGTTGATGTTTAACATTAGAGGATACACCCTTGTGTAAAAGAATGCAAACATTTGTACAACGTGATTCTCAGTTTGTTGAAAAATGGCTTCCAAAATTTGGAACTAATGAGCATTCGCTCTAAAGGATTACTATATATGATATTTCAAATTGAAGGTCTTGTCACTTTATTGTAACTTTCAAACTTGAAGATATTAGGGCTTAATTCTCTAGAAAGACTATTTGTAAGGTTCCCTACACCTTTTAAACCTTCAAATTCTTACTACTCTGAAGGTTATATGTTTCCATAGGCTGAGATAGATCTTCTCACCTATATTGGCTCGAAATCTACGTCAATTTGAATGGTCACATTAGTATTGTTAAAGGTAGTGTCATTGTGTAGGATGTTTATCATTTTAAATTGTTGGTAGATCAATGGTTGAGTGTAGTGGAAGCTGATGTTTTACACTTTTTGAGTGTATGTTTATGTGTGCATGAAACATTACCTAAAATAGAATGTTGTTCATTGGGTAATTATAGTCCATAAGGAACATGTCCATGGCTTTGTCTGTAGGTGTGGAAAATAAGGAGGGATTGAAGCTACTGGTACCTGGGGGCCCTTGTGCACAGAAAATGATTGGGATATGACTTTTTGGCTTTGCTGCATGGGTTTTTAGTATGGTGGTACTTGGTGGTGCTACTCGATTAATACGATTTGGTCTTTCAACGACTAATTGGAAATTCATTGGTGGCCTCCCTCCTATGTCAGATGAGGAGTGGTTACAGTAGTTTGAGAAGTTTAAGCAATCACCTGAACATAAATGGTAAGTACAATTCTACAAAATACACTACAGGTCTCTTTGTAGTATTTATATATGTTTCTTCTAGTAAGCATTTGAAAATTACATTGAACGTATATGCACACTCCAAATAACTTGGTTTTTTAGCTCTGACAGTGTAAACAAAGGGATGAGTATTGAAGATTTCAAATTCATTTATTGGATGGAATTTGCACACCGTATGTGGGGAAAGGGGAGTGGGAATCATTTTTGCTTTGCCATTCTCGTTTTTTCTTCATAAGGGATACATTACCTTAGGACTAGGATTGAGACTCTGCTTTTTCGCACTTGGTGCTGACCGGGGTTTTATTGGTTGGTGGATGGTGAAAAGAGGTTTAGAGGTAAGAAATACTCTATTGTATTTTCTTCCTTTATCTCTTTTGCAATTTGTTTTTGACCTTTGATTTGTATAAAATTTATAAAAGTATTTTCTCTCTTGTAGCAACCACCCACTAAGTATGCTCAGCCAAGAGTAAGCTCATACTCTATTGCTACTCATTTTACTTTTGCATTTGTTATCTATAACGGCCTTTTTTGAACTGGTCTTTCTGTTGTTATGTCTGAACCACCTGGTGAATCAGTTGCTTGGGTTCGTGGGGTAGCAAAAGTGAAAAAAACTTGTCTTTCCTGTTGGTTTCGTTGTGGGAATTATTACTATCACAAAAGCTTTTATTGCGGGGAATGATGCTGTAAGTGCTATAATTGTTTACATGATAAATCTAGTGTTTCACAAGGATCAAGTAAATAGCATGATTGTCATGCCTACAACCTAAGTTAATGCTTGCATGCTGAATTTTCAGGATCGTGCTTATAATACTTTTCCGAAAATGGGTGATAAATGGATTCTTGATGATATTTTTGATTTGAAGCTACTCCTTCGCAACTTCTTTAAGAGTATATCAACAGTGTTGGTAATTTTGATGTGCTAAGATTACATCTTACCATTTTAAGTACTTAAGTTTCATGATTTTCCATCACTGCCACTTTGATAACAATGATCAAAATTTGAATCAATGGTTTTGCATTTTTCTTCATTAATTCAGCTTGATCACTGTATTCTTGCCACTACAACCTTATTTTCTGTTGGTACCCTATGGTTGGCTACAAGAAAGTTGGATATTCATTCTGCAATTCAATCTTTGATTGGTAGCATTGTTGGCATGGCCACCCTTCAGGTAATTATTTGTTTAGTACTCATTAATTCTTGGTTTCAAATATGGGTTTCCAGTGTTCTAGGTTGTTTCACAATTACGGCGTTGGTATTCCACACCTGAAGCTAGAACACTATGTTTTTGCTAATCAGCAAATGGGATATTTCGTTGTTGCAGGTAACCTTAGGAATTTCAAGACTTCTCTCATTTGTACCAGTTTCAATTGGCTCTACACATCAGGCTGGGGCTCTAAGTCTTCTGACTCTCATGATCTTGCTTAATCACACTATTCGAAAGCTTTCAACGTCTTTTCTTAAATCTCTGTCTCAAATTGCAAAAACTATCTAAAAAAACAGAGTTAAAGTTTATGAGACGGATTAGGTAGGCAACTAAATACAAAATTGGTTATTGAATTTTCATATTATTTTTTATCTCGAGTTTTCAACTTGATAGTCCAAAGGCCTTATGTAAAATGCTAGTTCTTGTAAGCCTTATACTGGGAAATGTCATGCCCACTATTCTTTTATAATTGAGTGGCAATCTGCTTTGCTAATTGAAGTTTGTTGTAAGCTCCTTATGGTTTGAATGATTGGAAGGAGATGTTTTTGGTGAAACAACTTTTATATAATCCAATTTTTTTTTTTTGTTTTGGGAATCCACATTATGCTTACTTTTTACCTATTTTCATGAAGTAGACTAAAAGTTATAATTTTTACTTTAAAGCTTGTAGTAATTGTGACCACATGTTATGTATTGTTTTTGGAGCAATTACCATTTTGGTTCCTATCTTTTTATAATTATTATTTTTTAATTTATGTTTGCTTTTTTAATTATATTGATCTTAAATATTTTATAATACATAAAATAGATATCGGGATCCATTTTTTAACATTAAATGCTAGGGAAATTGTCCTACTGAATATAATCTTAAAAAGTTTGAGGCAATTTTTTATCAATTGTCGCACATAGCTATGTGCTTATATACAAAGACAATTTAGCTTTTAAAAAACCTTTAACACCAACAGTATTTTTAAGGTAAAGTCCCAACTAATTTATTTTTAAAAAATTTTTTTCTGCCATATTCCTAATGAGTCCAAATAATTAACAAGTACCTTTAAAATAATAATAATAATAATAATAATAATAATAATAATGCTTGGAGGATCCCACGTTAAAAATGCAAATGATAGAGAGAATAAAAATCTTGTAACTTTAAATTTGTGCAATTCACATAGGATCCAACTTTAAAAAAGCAAAAGAGAGGGAGAAAAAAAAAATCTTGTAACTTTAAATTTGTTTCGCTCTTGCTAATATTGAGGTTCATCTTGCAAGTCATATATGTTTGTTGCTTCCAACCTGTCTTCCTTTTTATTGGTGATCCACAATAGATTAATTTTGCATAGCTTGTGAAGAAAATTAAGGTGAGAATGAACTGTTATTCATTTAATATTAATGTTCTGTTCCGATTTCAGTAGATGATTGGTTATGGTGAATTTTAATTTGAATTATATTGTTTACTTTTTGATTTTTTAATTTTTTCCCATCATTTAAATTGTTGTTAAATTTTAAGTTATTTTTATTAATTTATAAGGTTAATTTTTGTGTTGGCGATACAAATTTTGTTTTTCAAATACTAATTACCTGGTTAATTATAAAAAAATACTAGTACAATTTTATAATTTTATGGGTAGAATTAGTGATATCATAACACAATCGTAAGCTCTATATGGCCCTATAAGACCCTTATATTTTGTTCTGAGTTTTGCTTATACAACTTTGCTTAAGAAAGTCAAATAAATTGAAATTAAAATTTAGTTTAATTTAATTCATGTTGTGGATAAATTAGCGATCAGAATAATCGGGCTTAGACAGATCCACAATGTAGGCCCAGTAACCCAGAAGCCCAATCGTCCGTCACCCCTCCGGCCCATTCTCCTGGCAAAAGGGCCCGTAAGTGAACGCTGGCCGTGACCGCTGACCGCTATCTCTCAGCATGATCGTTGATCGTGACCACAGTCGCCTATTTTGAAAATCGGATTTGGCCGCTATCTCATCTGCCATTAAGATCGTCGATTCCCCCATCAGTTTTGTTCGCTTAGCTTGACCGCAGTCCCTGATCGTTGACTGATGGCGTTCACCTCTCAGACTTGTCGATGGCCGCCATCCGTAACAACTAAACCTACTCGCCATATTATCCGCCATGACTGACTGTCTGCCACTTCGTTGATGCTATTCGACCGAGATATCCACCTAGAGGGGCCACCCGTCAGAAATGTCCGGCAAGTCCTCCTCACCTAAGGTGATCCAACTGAGCTGATCGCTGATCTCTGAACGTGGCCCCATACTAACTCCTTCACTTGTAACGTTGCCCGTCTCACTGCTATAACCATCTACGGACATGCCGACTTATAATCCGCCTCCTCCACTCCCCAAGCAGCCAGACTTATCAGAAATTCTCAGTGCTCAGTCTGCCGGATGATCAATCCGCCTCGTCCCTGAAAGCCTCGAGTCAACAGAAGTCAACAGCGCCATGCAGAGTACAGTTCCAAGACGTGCCATGCACGCTATATCCGCTAGAGGCTGTGATCATGGCCCCGACAACCCATCATGGCGTATCCGACCCGATCATCAGGAATTTCCCCTGGGCAGACCTCGGATGCGACGGATTTGACCGCATTTAATGTATTTTCGACCACATTTAATGCACTGTCAACCCCATTAATTAAGATTCCGGTGCATTAATTGTTGTCTATCATTGTAACTGTAGTTAACTGTTTACTTTTGTCTTATTCTGTTTTACTGTAGCATGTCCCATTCCTCTATAAATAGGGGATGATTTTCACTGTAAAGGGGATCGAATTTTCTGAGTGTCGTTACTTTGCCAAAATAGTGAGAGAGTGAACAATGGACGTAGGCATCATTTTTGGCCGAACCACTCTAAAAATCTTCTGTGTCTTCTCCTCCTCGCCTCTAACCTCTTTTCTTTATTCTCGTTGCTTTGCATGTTTTCCATTGTCCTTTCGAAATTATAGCTTGAGCCCGAAAACAATCTCGTTGATTAAGGAAACCATTTTTCAACGTTAACATTTTTGGCGCTAAAAGGATGGGCTCATCTCCAGTTTCGTCACCTTTCTGTCATTTAGCTTTCACAGTTCTGTCTTCATTCGCCATGGTTAGAGGGAGGATTCTTAGAGATTTCAACGCAACAGAGAACCGCCAAGAGGCTTCAGACTAGCAACAGGCAATGTCTACCGGAGGAGTATCCAATACTGGTGTAGGGACATCTAACGTGCCCGTAGTGGGGAACGCTCAAGGCATACGCCCCCCCTTCTAACTCGTCAACCTATATTTAATACTGCGAGGAGGGATGCCATGCAGGCGTTACAGCAACGACAGGAGAGGCTGGAGAATACCGTCACGGAGTTTATTGGTGAGGTCAGGACCCTATTCCGGAATCAAGCCCAGCCATCTCAAATTCCTCCTCAGGCCGTTCCAAGAAGGGATGTTCCCTGCGAGAGATACCCAAAGGACCCCGGTGGGAGCAGAAGGGGTGTCAGAGAGTTTGAACAAGAAGGGTCCATCAATTCCTCTAGCGTGCATTCTAGTGCTCGACTTCCATGAGCCCGCGATGGACATCGGCCGGAGCAGGCTAGCCGTAACCATGATCGAATCCCGACCCGTGTAGATAGAACGGGACCAGGACCTAATGCTGGAGGACAAGGGGCTAAGAACGACTGACCCCCAAGCAGGAGAGATAGACATTCCGCCGTTGGAGGAACTAGGACAAGGGATACATTGGTAGCAGAACTCCTCCAGAGGATCCGTTAGCTAGAAGCGCGACCTACAATGTAGGAACAAAGGGGGCAGACTGGAGAAAGAACCCCCTTCACTTCAGAGATTGAACTGGAGCCGCTCCCTCAAAGATTCAAAGTTCCCAACATCCCTCAATACAGAGGAAACTCTGATCCCTACGATCATCTGGACGCTTTCAATATCCAGATGGATCTCCAAACAACGAGTCTGTTTGTGAAGTGTCGAGTGTTCCCAGCTACTTCGGGGACATCCCGTGGACATGGTTAAGAAGTCTCCCCCCGCGCAGCATCAACAACTGGGAGGAATGCCAGCAGAAGTTCCTAAACCAGTACAAGGTGTTGAAGAGATGGCTTGCGCCACCTTGCCATCTCTCCACCATTTGTCAACGCCCAGGTGAGCCTCTGAAAGAATACATTAACAGGTTCAGGCGTGAGGTGACAAATGTAGAAAACCCTACGGATGAAGGGATATTATCAACCATCTCGTCTGGTCTGAGGAAAGATGGTAAATTGTATGAGAGCATATACAGGTCCCCTGTGAAGGACCTGGGAGAATTCTATGAGCGAGTTGAGAAGGAAATCAGATGGGAGGAAGTAACCAACCCTAAGAAGACCAGTTCTCAGAGGGATAAAGGTGTTAGTTCCAGTCAGGGAAGGAAAAGGAGCAGTAAGGGAAGCAACCTTGGAGGAAGAAGAGAAAATCAGCAAGTTGCTAAGAAGGCTAGGAATTGGCAAAGACCGGGAAGCAGTCGAGGACTGGAGCGATCACGGTATCAAGGTCGTTACAACACGTATAATACCCTATCAGATACCAAAGACCGGATTTATGCAACTGAGAAGAACAAGGAGAATTTCGGGCGGTCAGCCCTCCTTCAGGGTCTCGAAGGACGAAGAGACATGAATAAATTTTACGCTTATCACAATGATATAGGGCACAATACCTCAGACTGTTGGGCGCTGAAGGACGTTATTGAGGAGATGATCAGAAATGGTAACCTGAGGGATTACGTTGTGAGACCCCCGAGGCGACCATCCCAACAGCAGCGCCCCCGTCCACGTTCAGAAGATCCACCAGCCCAAAATCAGCAAGAGCCGGATTTCGCTTAAGGGCCTTCCGTTAGAACTATCCATACGATCCATGGGGGACCCTCAAGAGCTGGAGAATCTAACCGATCTCAGGAGCAATTTGTGCGTGAAGCCGAATTCCGCTCAAGGGCCTTCCATCAGAACTATCCATACTATCCACGGGGGACCCTCGAGAGCCGAAGAATCTAACCGATCTCAGGAGCGGTTTATGGGTGAAGCCGGATTCCGCTCAAGGGCCTTCCGTCAGAACTATCCATACCATCCATGGGGGACCCTCGAGAGCCGGAGAATCTAACTGATCTCAAGAGTCGTTTGTGCATGAAACCAGACGCGTCCAACCTGTGGGACAGAGAGAGTCAGGGGGACCCGCCAAGAAAGCTAGGAAGATATTGGAAGACATCGTGTTTATTGATGAAGACGCAAGAGATGTCCGCCTCCCTTACAATGATGCCTTGGTAATTAGGGCGCGCATCGGCAACTCAATGGTGAAGAGGATCATGATTGACACTGGCAGTTCCGTGAATGTGATGTACAAGGACTGCTACGATCAGCTAAAACCATCCCCTGAACCCCTTTACGGTTTCACTGGAGATTCAGTTATTCCTGCTGAACAGATTAGGTTACCTTTGACCCTTGGTGACGTCACCCGGCAGTCTACAGTGCTGGTGGACTTCCTCATCATCAACTCTCCCTCGGTATACAATGTGGTGATGGGAAGGCCTGCGATGAACGATCTCTATATGATTGTCTCCATCAAGACCCTCGCGGTGAAGTTCCAGACTCCCAACGGGGTAGGATGTGTGCAGGGCGAACAGTCCACGGCTCATCGCTGCTACGTAGACGCGATCAGAAAGGGGGCCCGAGGGAAAAAGGCAGAAGTGATCCCGGAGCGGGATTTGTAAGCGATCACTTCATCAGGGATCAGCCATGACTTGGACCCCAGGGAGTTTGACACATATCAAAGCACTGGTCCAGTAGAAGAGCTTGAGGATGTCCTGGTCGTGGAAGTAGATACATCAAGATGTCTCAAGTTGGGTAGAAGTTTGATCCCGGAGGTAAAGTCCCAACTGATTGACTACCTCAAGAGGAATACGGACGTATTCGCCTGGAACCATGGAGATATGGTGGGAATTGACCCGAATGTGATGACTCATAAGCTGAACGTCGATCCCCGCCACTGGCCAATCTGCCAGAAGAGGAGACAAATGAACCAAGAACGCAGTGAAGCTCTGAAGGAGGAAGTGGATAAGCTTCTGGCCAATAAATTCATCCGCGAAGTCCAGTATCCAGAGTGGGTAGCTAATTCTGTACTAGTAAAGAAGAAAAACGGGAAGTGGAGAACATGCATAGACTTCACGGACCTGAACAAGGCTTACCCGAAGGACAGTTTCCCCTTGCCAAGAATCGACCAACTGGTGGATGTGACAGGGGGACATGAACTTCTTAGCTTCATGGATGCTTACTCTAGCTACAACCAAATCCCCATGGATCCCAGTGACAAGGAGTGTACATCGTTCACAACTGATCGAGGGCTGTACTGCTATAAGGTAATGCCTTTCGGTCTGAAAAATGCAGGAGCTACTTATCAGAGGCTGGTGAACATAATGTTTAAAGAGCTGATTGGGAGGAGCATGGAGGTTTACGTGGATGACATGCTCGTTAAATCCGAGAAAGCTGTCGATCACATCCAGGACCTCACAAGAATGTTCCAAATCCTGAGGAAGTATCAGATGAAGCTCAATCCTTTCAAGTGCGCCTTCGGGGTTTCTTTAGGTAAATTTCTGGGTTTCATTGTGAACAACAGGGGGATAGAATCCAACTCGAAGAAAATCCAAGCTTTGCTGGACATGAGGTCGCTGAGCAACGTGAAGGAGATACAGAGCCTGAACGGCCAGATAGCGGCCTTAAGCCGATTCGTATCTAAGGCCTCCGACAGATGCACTCCATTCTTTGAAGTGCTGAAAAAGGCCAAGAACTTCAAGTGGACTGATGAGTGTGAAGCTGCCTTCATGTAACTAAAATAGTATATAGGGCGCGCCCCGCTGCTGACGAAACCGAAACAAGGAGAAATCCTGACCGTCTACATGGGAGTCTCTCAACACGCCCTGAGCGCAGCGTTGGTAAGGCAAGAAGGAAATGGAGCATAGGTCTCGGTGTATTATGTGAGTAAGAAGCTGGTTGAGGCGGAAACCAAATACACCTTGATGGAGCTGCTAGCCTACTGCCTCGTGATGGCATCCAGAAAACTGCGTCCTTACTTCCAAGCACACAAGATCGAAGTCTTAACCAGGTACCCTCTAAAGCAAATCCTTCAGAAGCCAGATACCTCTGGCCGACTCATCAAATGGGCCATCGAACTAGCCCAGTATGACATCGAATTCAAGCCGAGACCGGCGATTAAAGGGCAGGCACTGGCAGGTTTTATAACCGAGTTCACCGGACCCGTGGATGATCAAGCTGAAACTTCTGAGGGACCATATTGGAAACTTTTTATGGACGGATCCTCCTGCGAACGGAGTGCTGGAGTTGGAATTCTGTTGATTAATCCTGATGGGGGTAAGTTTCTCTGTGCCCTTAAATTTGGCTTCAGGGTGACTAACAATGAGGCGGAGTACGAAGCTGTAACTCCCCGATAATTAATTCCGTCCGATTAATATTTGTTGATTTCATAAGTAATTTATTAAATGAGAATAAATTTGAATTTAATGAAATTCGCGCACTTGTAAAAATGTTTTGATTGTTAATTAGTAAAATTTAATATTTTTGAAAACATTTTTCCCGTAAAGAAGTATTTTCGAATTTAAATAAAATAAGTAGCAAAATGAGAAGGTTAGAATAGTGTAATTAGATTGTATTATAGAGAATAATTTTTGAGTTTAATAAATGATTTATTATATAATTATTAGTATTGTTATTATTATTTTTCATTAAAATAAATCATGTATTTGTGGATAAAATAAGGTTATAAATAAATTTGAATAAGTTAGTGGAAGTGGGAGGTGTCAAAATTGTCAAATGGGATATGTTAGTACATGAGTAGGGGTGTAAGTGCAGAAAATAAAAACTTTTGGGATCAATTTGTAAATATCAAAAATTTTGGGGCAAAAGCGTAATTATGAAAAGTTGATTATTATAAAAGTCGGCCGTTTCCAAATTTTTCACTCTGTCTTTCTGGTCCAGCCCAGCCGACTCTGCTTCTGTTTCTCCTTTGTTGCCGTGAGTCTCATTTGTCCATTTTCTTTAATTTGTTTTGTTTTATTTTCCATTTAATTGCTTTAATCACTTCATTTTTATATGATCTATCTATTTCTAAGCTCAAAAATTACTAAAACTCATCTATTTGTCCAGTTAAATTTTGGGTCTAATGAGAATTTATGAAATAAATGGCATGGGTATGTGATTTTGTGATGATTTTTGTTTATAAGTGTGATTTATATATATATATACTTATATATATATATATATATCTTAGTGGTGGGATCTACTTCAAAAATATATAGAAATATATGTAGTTATATTTGTTATTAACAGTGGGATTTGTTGGATAAAAATATATATATACATATATACATATTGAAGACCGGCAATTGAATGCTGAGAGAAATAAATATATATATACATACAGAAGTTAGTGGAAAGATAGAATAATAAAATATTAAGATAATAAATAAATAAATAATAAAAGAATTATGTAAGTGGATAGATTTATTTTTAATTGATTGAGTTAGGATTATAAATTATGTTTTATAATTGAAATAAAAGTTTATATATGTTTCAGATATTATTTATTTAAGTGTTGATCGAAGAAAATCATTTAATTAGTTTATTAATTTTAACGATTAGGTATTAGAATTTAGTATTTGAGTATAGGATATGTATTTTGATAATTATGTATATTTCAGTCTATATTATGTATTGAAAATAAATTAATTATTCCGTGGCTTGTGTAATATTGTTATTTTTAATTGAATTAATTTCATGTTTATATAAATCATAGCATAAATAATTTTGTGACATTATGTAATGGAAAATAAAAAGTATGAGAAATAAATATGCTTAACTGAAAATAGAAATCGAGCGTATTGTGAAATTATTTTGATAATAATATGTGTAATAAAAGTTTGTTTGAACTACGAGGGCTTTGATCCCAATGATAGAATGGGTACGTTTGCGTTTGAGATGATATCTCAAACTCAAGCCCAAAAATATCTATGTACATTTCCTTTGAAAATCTCATTTTATTTCTAAAAGTTTGTATTTATAAGTTTTTGAAATATTATAAATTTGATTGAAATAATATAGTAATTATATGGGGTTTTGATTTTATGTAAATTGGATATATTTTAAATGATGTTATAATAGAATTTAAATTGAAATTTTGTTTGATTGTGAAATATATGAAATCATCTCGATGAATTGGAATAAAGAGATTATTTGAATATGATTTTAATGAATTTTAAACAAAAACGAGAAAGAAACAGATAAGTTTAGTGTCTTGATCAAACGTATATCGGAAGAAAGACACGAACGTTTTGGGAAGGATTTAATGCGTTCCTTGAATGAAAAATAGAATTTTTCGATGTTCATATTGATAATTTAATTATATATATATATAGGAAAATGCGTGTCTCGAATTGTATTAATCGTTTGCCAAATGAAATCTTTAAATAGAAACAAAAGTCATCAAAATATGAAATTTGTGATTAATAAAATTGAGAAAGGGCCCGCGTAAACCTGAACATTGGTAGGTGGGGACTGGTAGTTGGCATGCCAATAGGGTAATATAGCAGTACTGCACCGTTATACCTATACCGATACCGATACATAGTTTTCAATGAATGGATTATGAGAGGCACTGGGTGTCCGGTCCTGAAGTCGAGACTGATTGTGATATGTGATAGGCGACCCGATGGGTAGTCACCGAGTGATCGATATCGGGAACGTCGTTTATTCTATCTGAAACCCGAATTCCGGTCTATGGTATCGTGTCAGAGTTTACGAAGGGCGCTGTAAAGATATAAGAGAAAACTGTGTTGTGATGTTTGAAATCTATTAAATGAAAATGTATTAATATTATGTTTGAAAATTGTTAAGTGACTAGGATGTATTTGATATGCTTTACGATGAGTCTCATTTATTTTATATGTGCTAATATTAGTAAATTGATTTATTTGTGAAATTCAGATAAAAACTTGAGAAATTTGAAATTTGGCACTATAATATAAAAATTGGGTTCTTTGTAAATTAGTGGTAAAAGTTTAAACAATTGTAAAATGTTAGTTTGCAACTGATAGTAAAATAATAATAATAATCATAATAACAATAATTTAAATAAAAATCGTTTTATTTTGTTTAAGGAAATAATAGGAATATGATTACGTATTTGATAGGTCAAAATTTTTAGTATTGTACTTTCATCATTATCTGAAACAAATTTTTATAGATCGATTTGATACGATTAATACTAAATGGTGTGTATTTGGTATGCGCATGTATTAGTAATTTGAGTTAATTTTTATATAAATTTGAGGATTTCAGATAATATTGTTTCGCAATAAGGTAATTTGAATAAATGATAGATTTTTACAATTTAGTGTATACCCCTTTCCCCCTTTAAATAGAAATACTTTGCGCGTTGGATTTTCTACGCATAAATTAGGATTAAGTATTGTAGATAGATTTGGACAAGAAGATAGTTGTCGCGTCTCTTACGAGTCACAATCCTTTCACGTTTAATAGTTTCGTATTTTTTATATATATATTTTTATATATATTTATTGACTCACATATATTTTGAAAATTTTACATATTTGCATAAATAAAATTGTAATCTGTAAAACCCACTACGATGTATGTGATGATTTTTTTTGTATTTTACATCAAATTTTGTGGCCTAAATTACTTTTCCGAAAAAGGTAGTGCCCCGCTTTGATTTATTGATCAAGTTCAGAATAAAATAATTTTGAAAAATGCTTGTGTGGTGGAGTAAATTTGAAGTCGGACGGGAGGGTCCGAAATGGTAGTTGAGAAAGAGAAAGAAACCTTTTAAAGTGTTTTTATTTTTTTTAAAAGTTTTTTTGTAAATTTTGGATTTTCAGAAAAACAGAGGAGACTCTGCCGGATTTTCTAAAATTATAAATGAGATAAATGATATTAAAGTTTTTCAATATCCTAAAAAATTTTAGTGGTGATTCCATTTCTAGGAGAAAGAAATTTTTTAAATAAATGAATTTTCAGTTCGGAATCGTTATGCCCTTCATCTCGAATCTCGTGTTGACCGGAAATAGGGATAGGGGTATTACAGAAGCGCTGCTGGCAGGGCTCCGTCTAGCCCGAAGGATGCAGGTTGAACGACTCAGGATTTTCAGCGATTCCCAACTGGTAGTCTGCCAGATAAAAGGATCAAAGATGGCGGCCTATATGAAGGAGGTTCAGAGATTGCTAAGGGCTTTCGAGGCTTTCGAGTTGAACCAGATCCCGCGCACCCAGAACTCCCATGCAGACGCTTTGGCTCTTCTGGCGGCCGCTCAAGATGCAAACTGTGCTGAAAACATACCTGTGGAGTTCCTACCCGAACCAAGTACCAAATCCGGCATGGAGGTGATGACTTTGACAGTGGTGGATGGATCATGGATGTGCCCGCTGGTCCATTTCTTGCAAGAAAGGAGACTCCTAGAAGATAAGATGGAGGTGCGCCGTCTGCGTATAAGAGCGGTCAAGTACTGTATTTACGGTGACGTTCTCTACAAAAGGGGCCTCTCCGCCCCCCTGCTCAAATGTATCGATAAGGCAGAGTGCGCCACCTTGATGAGGCACATACATGAAGGGCATTGCGGTAACTATGCTGGAGGGTTCTCCTTAGCCCAAAAAGCGCTCAGACAGGGTTTCTACTGGCCGACAATGAAGCAGGATGCTATCGGCCTGGTGAGGAAGTGTGATAAATGCCAGAGATTTTCCAAGATTCCTCGGGCACCTCCCGCTTATCTCCGACAGATGATTAGCCCATGGCCCTTCGCTATCTGGGGCATGGACCTAATCGGACCTCTTCCAGTAGGTCGCGTGAGGTGCAAATACGCTGTTGTGGCCGTCGATTACTTCACTAAGTTGGTAGAAGCAAAGGAGCTGGCCAAGATCTCCACGAAGAAGATTGAGAAGTTCGTGTGGGATAACATAATTTGCAGGTTCGGCGTTCCCCAGCAGTTGGTGACAGACAACGGAACCTAGTTTACGAGTGAACAATTTCAGGAGTTCTGCAGCAGCCTTGGCATCGTCAAAAGTTTCTCCGCAGTTTACCACCCACAAGCTAACGGTTAGGTGGAAGCGGTCAACAAAATCATCAAGCAGATCCTGAAGGCTAAGCTTGAGGTCAGAAAGGGAGCGTGGGTTGATAAGCTACAGAAGGTGTTATGGGCCTACTGTACTATTGCCCATAGTACTACCGGAGAGACCCCCTTCTCAATGGTCTACGGGTTTGAACAAAATTTGAAGTTTACAGCTACCGCAGGGCAAGCTTCAATCTTGACGACAACAACCAGCTCTTGGCCGCCAGCTCAGATTTGCTTAAGGAATCAAGGGAGGCCGCTTGTCTCAGAATGGCCGTTTATCAGCAGAGGATGGCCAGAAATTACGACAAAAAAGTCCGAGTATGTCAGTTCAAACCAGGTGACCTTGTCCTATGAGAAGCCCTACTCGGTGCTCACAAAGCAAGTGAAGGAGTGTTGGGACCGAACTGGGAAGGACCTTATGTGATTCATGAAAGCCTGAAAAATGGGGCCTACCACCTGGCAGACATGGACGGGGCAATTCTACCAAGAGCATGGAAGGCCACCCACCTGAGAACATACTATACTTGAATGTTGTATTTCCATTTACTGTCTCTGCCCTGTCACATATGTAAAACAAGCCATGTGCAAACATAATAAGAATAGTCTATTAATTATGATGAATTATTGCTAACATCAAATTCCTATGTGTGTTCTAATTTAAGGTACGTCACCACAAAAATGGCAAAGCGTCAGCAAAAAGCTTCAACATCTGATGGCCCTAAGGGGCATGAGGGGTTAAAACGGTCACGAGTCTGCGCACCTAATCGCCATTCACTGACTGGCCTCCCCCTCCATTTTCGCGCGCGAACAAAAAATAAAGGGCTCGAACGAAGTGACACTCGGCCCGTTCACTCCATTATGCTGTAGATGCTCAGGTTACGGCCTTGTGAGCGCAGTCGAGGTCCCAACCTCCACAACTCTCGCTGTAGATGCTCAGGTTTATCCTTATGAGCGCAGTTGGAGAGGTTCACTCTATTATGCTGTAGATGCTCAGGTTACAGCCTTGTGAGCGCAGCCGAGGTCCCAACCTCCACAACTCTCGCTGTAGATGCTCAAGTTTAACCTTGTGAGCGCAGCCGAGGTCCCAACCTCCACAACTCTCGCTGTAGATGCTCAGGTTTAATCTTGTAAGCGCAGTTGGAGAAGTTCACTCCATTATGTTGTAGATGCTCAGGCTACGGTCTTGTGAGCGCAGCCGAGGTCCCAACCTCCACAACTCTCGCTGTAGATGCTTAGGTTTAACCTTATGAGCACAGCTGGAGAGGTTCACCCCATTATGCTGTAGATGCTCAGGCTACAGCCTTGTGAGCGCAGCCGAGGTCCCAACCTCCACAACTCTCGTTGTAGATGCTCAAGTTTAATCTTGTGAGCGCAACTGGAGAGGATTATTGCACCTTATAACTCCCTATTTTTTGAATGCACCCCTTCATCGGCTCCGATAGCAATCAGGAAGGACACCTCGTCAATCCATTGGCTCTCCATCTAGTTTCTTCTCTTCTCCAACACACTTATTATTATCTATATCGCCTTCTATCATACATGTATACGTATATTGAGAATGTAATGACCACGTAAGGTGGGATCAAAATTGTTCATCCATCTTCTAGGGTTCTTTTCTATCCCTCGGATTATTATATGCGTTGAGGGTCATCTACTGGATATCGTCCACAACCCAAAGGATTCCTTTCCTTATTATGCCTCTCCAAAGGTACATATAGAGGCGGTCAGCCCCTTCATTATTTTTATTTGTTGTTTATCTTGCAGAGTATACCAGTTTGCAATATACTATGACTACACGCATATGAAAATAAGAAAGCAACGGAACAAGGTGAAGGAAATCCTACTAAGATAATGATCGAACGACAACTACACATTGTCCCAGAAACAGGACAAAAATGATAACTACAACCATTTTAGTGTTCAAAAATAAGTCTCATTGATAGCACAAAAAAATATTAAGATTATTTGTCTGAAGGGGCTTTGAAGGAGCTGGCAGGGGCGTCCGCAGGAACCTTTGAAGAGCTAGAGGGGATGTCCTTGGGATCTTTGTTGCTGGGGGCTCCTTGAGAAGATGAGCTTTGACCCCCATCCTTTGCCAATCCTTGAGGGGCTAAGGAGGAGCCGTTTTGGACTGATGGGGCACTAGTCTGAACAAAAGGCGGGTCGGAAGCCATCTGCAGAGCTGGGGGGATCGTCCCCTTCAGAGTAGCTTGCCCAGCTTTCTTCTAGGCGTCTGCGGCAGCACGAGCCTCATACTTCTTCACTTTCGCCACTGCCTCCTTCCCGAGATATGAGAAATCTAACTTAGAATGACGAAGCCACATTGTGTATAGGAACTTGCTGCTTGTCTTTTTAGTGGCCTCCTTCCAAGCTTGTTTAGCCTGGAGGTTCGCCTTGCGATACGCCTCCTGTGCCTTAGCAAATTCATCCCTCACCATGGTCAGCTCCTTCTTGGCATCGTCAGCTCATTTCTTTTGAAGAATGGTCTATTGGGTGATCTTGTCCACATCTTCGGTGGCTTTCGCAAGTGAGGAAGAGGCAACAAGTCAAAGCTTCTTCTCCTTTTTCGTGGTCTTCTCCGTGTCTTTGAGCTTCTGCTCCAAGTCGAAGATAGTTTTCTCAGCAGTCGCGGATCCCTCTTGGAGACTCTGAACCTCTGCCTCCAGCTCCCTTTTCGCCTCCTCGAGGGCAGCCTTTTCTCCTATCAAGTCGGGGAAGTCCCAACGCATCTTCATCATGGCCAGCGAGGCCTGAAAAAGGGAAATATTAGCAAAATGAATGGGAGTGAGGTATAGTTACAAGGCAAGGAGCGGAACTTATAAGCACGTTGTAGCGCGCAGCATAATCAACCAGCTGGTCACCGCGAATGTGTTTCTGGTAGACATCCGGCTTATTGGGACCCAATAACGCTGGTAGCCTATCTAGCAAGTCATCGAAGTACTCTCCTGCATTGGCCTCAGGGGTCGGCCCATCGTAAATTCCTCCTGTCACGGCCACCTTCTCTTTGCCCTTACCCTTGGATCTTAGGTGCTTGGCAGGGGGCTCCAAGGCCTCCTCTTCCTCCTCTTCAGCTTCTGAAGTTGAAATTCCTTTCCCGACGGGACCCCTTGAGGAAAGTACCTGTTTCACAGTCTTCTTCGCTACACTCTTGAATTTCGTCACCGGATATGCGGCGGACGGGACGATAACGGCTACTGGTGGACCCACTGGTTATCTCCACCTCCGGCTCATCTGTCCCAGTTATTAGTGAAGACGGGGGAGAGAGCATCTCGAGTTCCACCATTGTTTTTGATTTCTTGGAGGCTGAAGTAAAAATGCCTTCCTCAAGTTTTGCAAAGACATATGTAACTTCCTTGCTTTTTCGTACTCCAACATCAAAGGCTAGCCTCAGAGGAGCAGTTTCAAGTTTAGGCGCGAGCTCGTATTTCCCCAGGGAGAAATTGTCTGGAAGATAATCGTCCTTAGGATCCTTCACTTCGGCGAATCTCTTTAGCACCTTTGTCTCATCTCTTGTGAGACTGACTGCTCTTTTGATAAAAGCTGCAAACAAGAATAAAGGATGTTAGTAATAATGAGGCATGAAGACAAATGCATATACGCTCCAGCAGCAAGCTGAAATACGCCTACCAGGACCATTGTTGAAATCGAAATAGACAAGTTTCTGTAGAGATAAACAGGAAGCATAGAACCATCAAGACTTATAATCCCCCACGTTTGACTTGCCAGCCTTCAGTGGGAGAAATGCCTTGTAAGCGGAATTGCGAGCGGTTATATAATAAATGCCGTCTCGTTTAGTGTCATGAGGGTTAGTGGTGGACTTAAAGAAGAAGAGGCTCTGAATTATATTTGAAGTTGGTGGCGGAAGGTCGTTCTTGAGAAAGATGTAGGCCAGGGTGGTAATCTGTGCGTAAGAGTTTGGCGTCAGCTAGAAGAGGGCTATTTCCAAGCCATTCAGAAGGTTTATTAGATATGGGGGGACTGGGAACCTAAACCCCGACTTCACATATTGGCGGTTGATCGCTATGAATCCGTCAGGAGGATCAGCCACATGGTCGCAATGAGCGGGAACCATGACGCGACAACTGGAAGGGAAATGGTATGCATCGGCCACGGTTTTAAGTTATCCAAGGGTCATTTGGGAGTCATGTTGGTAAAAGTTCTGATAGGTAAAGGTCTCCCCTCGCCCAGAAGAACTCGATGTATCCTCACTGCCTTGAGCGGTCGTACTTGAGGAGCCCTCATCGTGTTGAGGAGACCTCCCCCCGGAGCTTTCTTCACTAGACATGACTCGGCGGTATCGGAGTCTACGGCTTGACATCTACAAAAGAAACAGCCAGTTAGGCCGCTGATAGCCAACCAGACTTAAAGGATAAAAGAAGCCTAAGTATCAAGCCGTGCCTTTAGGAAACTGTGAGAATGGGAGGGGATAAGGGCCTCATTCTGTAGCATTTCTCCCCAGGATTAAGGAAAGAAAGGAAAAGAAGCAAACAAGCTACCCTATACTATTACCAGACTTCACCGGACCAAAGGCAGTACGGAAGTTATTCGCCCCAACTGACCTAGATTCTCAGATAAGAAAGTGCCACACAGAGAATGAAAAACAACAATGATGAAAGCGATGCGAATAAGGAGAAAGAGCCTTACCTGAAAAAGGATGGTGATCGGAGATGGTAAACAAGAATCGTTGAACGGAGGTGAAAATTTGAAGCTGAGGAAGAAGACGACGACGGTGCTTGTGAGCCTTTAAAAATGCCAAAAGAAGAAAGAAAGTGGAGGGTCTCTCCTCTTTTTAAAATAATTTGGCCTCAACCGTTGGATCAAGACAGTTGTGTAACCGCCCCCAATCCGACGACGTGGCGTGATTCCCGAGATTTTATCATCATGCAGCACGTCAGTTGAAAGACGTGCATTAAATGCACACGGCGCTTGGTATGACCCGTAACCGTTGTCTGGGGAAGCTCCACGTGTCCTGGCAATAAAGTGAAATTCAAAAGGTACTGTAACCGATCTCTTTTTGTAACTGATCCTGCCTATTCTGCTCACCCTGAAATATATGTCTCCTGGTCCTCTTCAAAAGCACCAAGAGCCAGGGGGCTTTATGTTGTGGATAAATTAGCGATCAGAATAATCGGGCTCAGACAGATCCACAGTGCAGGCCCAATAACCCAAAAGCCCAATCTTCCGTCACCCCTCCGGCCCATTCTCCTGGCAAAAGGGCTCGTAAGTGAACGCTAGCCGTGATTGTTGATCGCTGTCTCTCAGCATGACTATTGATCATGACCACAGTCGCCTATTCTGAAAACCAGATTTGGCTGCTATCTCATCCGCCATTAAGATCGCCGATTCCCCTGTCAGTTTTGTTCGCTCAGCTTGACCGCCGGCCCTGATCGTTGACCGATGGTGTTCACCTCTCAGACTTGTCGGTGGCTGCCATCCGTAACGACTAAACTTGCTCGCCATATTATCCGCCATGATTGACTGTCTGCCACTCCGTTGATGCTATCCGATCGAGATATCCGCCTAGAGGGGCCACCCGTCAGAAATGTCTGACAAGTCCTTCTCACCCAAGGTGATCCAACTGAGCTGATCGTTGATCTCTGAACATGGCCGCGTACCGACTCCTTCACTTGTAACGTTGCTCGTTTCACTGCTATAACCATCTGCGGACATGCCGACTTATAATTCGCCTCCTCCACTCCCCAACCAGCCAGACTTATCAGAAATTCTCAGTGCTCAGTCTACCGGATGATCAATCCGCCTCGTCCCTAAAAGCCTCGAGTCAACAAAAGTCAACAGCGCCATGCAGAGTACAGTTCCAAGACGTGCCATGCACGTTATATACGCTAGAGGCTGTGATCGTGGCCCCGACAGCCCATCATGGGGTATCCGACCCGATCATCAGGAATCTCCCTTGGGCAAACCTCGGATGCTACGGATTCGGCCACATTTAATGTATTTTCGACAGCATTTAATGCACTGTTAGCCGTATAAATTAAGATTCCGACGCATTAATTGCTGTCTATCATTGTAACTATAGTTAACTGTTTACTTTTGTCTTATTCTGTTTTACTGTAGCATGTCCCCTTCCTCTATAAATAGGAGATGATTTTCAGTGGAAAGGGGATCGAATTTTCTGAGTGTCGTTACTCTGTCAAAATAGTAAGAGAGTGAACAGTGGACGTAGACATCATTTTAGGCCGAACCACTCTAAAAATCTTCTGTGTCTTCTTCTCCTCGCCTCTAACCTCTTTTCCTCATTCTCACTGCTTTGCATGTTTTCCATTATCCTTTCGAAATTGCAGCTTGGGCCCGAAAACAACCTCGTTGGCTAAAGAAACCATTTTCCGACGTTAACAATTCATTTTAAGTAATTTATAGTTTTCAATTAAGATATAATATGAAGTTCCCTTGCAATAGCCTAAGAAATAATTGAAAATCATATTTTTCTTGATTCCTAGTTGCTTCTATTTCATGTTTATCCAAAGATTGTCAATCTTTTCAGATAACGAATTTTACATTTCACTTGCCCAAATCGTATTGTGTTACGTGTGCTTATAAACTTTTGATGTAAATAGGATGGAATTTGCATCACCTATTTTGAGCGGCATTTTGTCCAAGGTAGAAGAATATTTGATGGAGTCGACCCTATGTCAAGGTCGTTAATTACTTATTTTGTTTAAAAGAATTGTTGAAGATCTTAAAAAAGAAGATGAAAATTTGAGATTGGCACAAGAGCATGTGTAATAGCAAGTTGAGACAGCAAGAAGAAATGATAAAGTGATTGAGAGAGATGTATAGAATTGGCTAATGAAAGCAAACAATGTGGTGGCAGATGTCCGAATCTTGGAAGAAGAAATAAATGCAAATGAGTCACATCTTAATGGGTGGTGTTCTAACTAGGGTTTCAAGTATAAGTTAAGTAAAAGAGTAGCAAAACAAACAAGCATACTACTGAAGCTACGGCCCGCAGTCAAATTCAACAACATTTCCCATCCTGTTATTTTACCAGGAATAGAATTTCTAGCACCTAGATTTTATGACTTTTGAGTCTAAAAAATTTGCCTTTGATGGAATTATTAAGGCATTGTTAGGTTACATGGGATGGGAGGCATAGGTAAAACAACCTTGGCTAAGGCAATGAGTAATGCTACTAAAGAAAAAAAGCTTTTGATGAGGTTATTATGGTTACTGTGTCTTAGAATGTAAACATTATGAGTATTCAAGATCATATAGTAGACTCGTTAAGTTTGAAACTAGAGAAGAAACATGAGCTAGAAAGAGCAAAGCGGTTATTTTTAAGATTGAAGAGTGAAAATGAAATCCTCTTAATCTTAGATGATGTATGGACGGAAGCTTGATTTGAGAACAATTGG
This sequence comes from Dimocarpus longan, assembly GCA_022984855.1. Taxonomy (NCBI): domain Eukaryota; kingdom Viridiplantae; phylum Streptophyta; class Magnoliopsida; order Sapindales; family Sapindaceae; genus Dimocarpus; species Dimocarpus longan. The sequence continues at coordinate 13,775,686 of CM041014.1, read as the reverse complement.
AATTCATTTTGACGAGGAGCATATAGGCTGCAAAATTCTTATAACTACTCATGTTGAACGCGTATGTATTGTCATGGAATGTTAGAAAAAAGTTTAATTAAATGTTCTCAACTAAAAAGAAGGGATGGATCTCTTTAAAAAGCATGCGAGAGTAGGCAATGACTCCACCGTGTTGAGTGATGCAGCGGAAAAAGTTTTGAAAGAGTGCAATGGTTTGCCTTTAAGTATTGTAACTATTGCAATGGTGTTGAAGAATGGGAAGTAATGAATCAAAAATTAAAAAAGTCAAAACTTCATGATGTAAAAGGTGTTGATGTTGATGTTTATGCTTGTCTTAAATTGAGTTATAATTAATATTTGAAAAGCAAAGAAACAAAGTTCTGTTTCTTGCTATGCTAACTGTTTTCCGAAGATTATGTAATTGATTTTCAGGAATTGCTAAGGTTTGGACTAGGGCTAGATTTGTTTGAAGATGTTGACTCAATTGAAGAAGCTAGAAGCCAATTACGAGTAAGAATTAATAACCTCAAAGATTTGTGTTTATTGTTAGATGTTGGAGAAGGATTTGTAAAATTGCATGATTTGGTTTGAGATGTTGTCTTATGGATAGCATCCAAGGGGAAAAATATTTTCATAGTTAAAGCTGGCATGAGATTGATGGAGTGGCCACAGCACAAGGACATGGAAAAGTGCACAGCGATCTCCTTGATGTGAAGCAAAATAGAGGTGTTTCCTAATCAACTCATATGTCCCAAGCTGAAAATTTTGATATTGGATGGAGATGATGATGTTTCAAATGAATTTTTTCAAATGATGAAAGCATTGGAAGTTGTAAGGCTCAAGGGGTTTCATCTATCATTAAATTCGCTTCAATCATTAACAAAACTTGTGGCATTACGATTGATCAATTGCAAATTGAGAGATATGTCTTCATTGAAAATGTTGGCCAACCTTGAGATTCTTATGTTGCGTGGTTGTCAGTTGGTTGAATTGCCTGAAGAACTAAGAGAGCTCAATAAATTGGAATGTTGAGAATAACACATTGTTTTGTTTTGAAAAGTATTCCTATAAATGTAATACCAAGTTCATCTCGATTAGAAGAGTTATATATTGATAATATCTTTAAAGCACGGGAGGCTGAAGGGATAAGTGCAGAAAGTTGTAATACCAATCTTTCTAAGCTTAGTAAACTACCTTTACAAGAAGTGGAATATATCATTGATATGACGCAGCAACATATGACATCCACTGCATTCTCTAATTTAATGCATTTATCTTTACCCTCTGTTCATTAAAGAGAAATTTGCAATCAAGGAAGGCCTCTATTTCCAACTTCGTTAATCCAAAGACCATGAAAGCTGAAAGAAGTGACCATCTATGAATGTGATGAGCTACAAGATGTGTTTCAATTGGAGGGGTTATACCATACCAAAGAAAATCATTCTCTACTTTCAAGTTTAGCATGTTTAGATTTGGTTGGTTTACTAAATTTGAGGAATATATGGCAGGTTCCCACCCAAGAATTAAGCCCGCAAAGTCTAACAGTTGTTAAGGTGTCTAGGTGTAAGAAGTTGAGATATGTCTTTCACATTGAACCTTGCTCGAAGTTTGTTGCAGCTACAACAACTCAAGGTAAGCGATTGTGATAGTTTGAAGCACATTGTCGAAATAAAAGCAGAGGAAACAGAGGATGATGTGGCTACAGGAGATGGAAAAGATGTGTTGCTCCCCAACCTAAGATATCAGAACTTGATGGACTAAAAAACTTGATCAACTTTTGCTCAGAAAATTGTAGTTCAATTTGGCCACTTCTGCAAGAGTTAATTCTCAACTGGACTCCATCTGTATTATATACAGACTGTTGAGGTATTTTATTTATCTTTATGTCTCTCTTGAGAAAAACATTAAATTTATATCAAACTTACTTTCATTCATCATATACCATCTAGGTATTTTGTACCTTGAAGTTTACAATTAGAGCTTTCACACCTGCCAACTCTAGTTGTTAACCAATATATGCACTAATTTTATTTGTTGTTCAATATTTTTTAAAATTCACCTCCAGTTGTCACCGACAATATTCTAATTGTAGTTATTTTATGACTGTGGAAAAACAGTAAACTAAATTATGAATGATAATATTTTGTCCGAGACACATTTCAAAATTCATATTTTTCTCGTTTTTTATTCTATAAATTTTAATTTGAATTAATTTTTGTTAATTAAAAAGTATATTGTTCTAATACTCTTATTTTTTTGCAGGATACACAAAAATTATATTATATTAATAAAAGAAGTGAACAAGTATATAACCTTCTAATTGTTTTGAAAATATATTTTACAGAATATTGTCGCAATAAACTATAAAAGCAAGTTTCAAATCTCTTTAACTACACCATAATTAGTTTAAACTATACAAATACTATAAAACCTTCATTTTATTTAAATAATTTTATAATAATAATTGAAAATATCCATCTCATTAATGCTATATGGTTTAGCAGTAGAATTGCAATGATTATTAATAAAAGCGTAATTTCTTTTTAATTTGATTTGTTAATAAAATTTATTTATTTTTTAAATAAAATTAAATTTTGATATGTTGTGGACATACAGGTTCTTGACGTGGAACATGGTGATGAGTTTTGCAAAGGAGTTCTGCCTCAATGGAAAAATAACTTCGAAAATTTAGAAGAGTTGAGAATTAATGATTGTAGAAGAGTACAAGTGATATTTCAGCTTGAACAACAATTTTCTTTGTCAAGTTCGAAGAAATTAAAGTTGGAGAATCCATACGAACTGGAGTGCTTGTATGGGGGACCCGCGCATCTTTTGAGCCTTCCAAATCTTCAAGAACTAGATGTGAGTAATGGTGAAAGGCTTTGGACATGTCTTGTCGTCTAGTCTTGTTCAAAGTCTGCTGCAATTGAGAACGATTTATATTCACGGTTGTGGAAAATTGGAGCAAGTGGTGGTTGAAGATGATGGAGAGGATCATGTCCAGCTTCCACTCGTTCCAAATCTCTCTTCCATCTTTGTCGTTTGGTGTGACAGATTAAAAACTCTATTTCTCGTCACCATAGCTCGACTAGATCTTCAACAACTGCCATCCCTACAAGTAATGTCATCACCTCAATTAGAAGAAATATTGGACAATGAAAAGAGTAAATAGCACCACCTTAAGCTCTATCATGGCTGCTACCACCGTATATATGTCTCTAGTTTCAGTTTCATTATTAACTTTTGGGTGTTCCACTTACTAAATTAAACATTAGACTATCATTATGTTGAAGCTGTTTGGTATGTCTTAAATGTACATAAAAGACAGATTGTATGCTCTTCTTTTCCAATTTCTTGAAGCTGTTTGGTATGTTTTATTCTTCACCTCTAAACAAGAGGGTATGTGTATATAATAACAGGTTCTTCATGTACGATATCTTATGCTTCTTTGTGTATTGGAAACCAGAAATAATGAGAGCTTAGGCTGTGATGAACCCACATGACCTGAATACCTCTACTTGAGCTTCCGTTCATGTACACATCTTATCATTATTGATTGTTGAAAAATTTGCCACTACCAAAATTTGGAGATAATAATCTTGAGTTCTCTGTCAGAACCTCAAGTCATTTGAAAAGGTCTTATACATCTTTTAAGCCTTCAAAATCTCACCAACCTAGAGGTGGGATATTGCCTTCGGTTGAGATATATATTCAAGTTTACTCTTGCTCGAAATTTACTCCAACTGGAAACACTGGTCATTTATGGTTGTGGAACATTGTAGATTACTTTTTAATTTTTTATCATTTTATATTTATAAACTACAAAAATCTCACCCCACTCACTTAATTTTTATTATTTTTTATCTTTAATTTTTTTTTTAAAACTTCCACTCCACTAACTTAGTTTTAAATTTTTTATTATTTTATATTTATGCACTATAAAAATCTCACCCCACTAACTTAGTTTTTAAGAAGGGATAATCCCAATTTACCCCTATTTGAGATAATAGTTAATTACTCTCTATAGTTTGTAGAAATCTCATTTTATCCATTCTATTAACTTTGTTAGTGCAAAATATTCTGTCAATGATCGTGTATAAAAAGACCAAATTATCTCTCAATTAAAAAATAAAAAATAAAATAAAATTTTTTTATGTACTAGAATTAAAAAAATAATAATAAAAGTGTAGATCCAGATCTCCACCATCCATCAACGTTTGATGGACGATGGAGATTCAATTTGGAGATTGGATCTCTATTGCCATTATCTTGTTCTTCTTCAATAAAGAACATTCAAGCTTAAATCCATTTCCTGGAACATGAACTTGACCTGCAATGACAATAACATCATCACCAAACCCCAACCTGCAAACAACATCAAACAGAGCAGTAACATAAAACAAAAAAAAAATTAAAAAAAAAATGCAATATAATGATGGAAACTTTTGAATGTCCAGCCATAGTAGCGAAATAAAAAATAAAAAATAAAAAAACCTCAAAAAAACATAAAAAACTAAGCTCCTGGGTTTCCATAGAAAGCCAGATGTTTTTGGATTTCCATCACATGAAAACCTAGAATCTTTCGAAATCCAAAAACTTTTGGGCTTTTGATGGTGGAAACCAGAAGTTGGGTTTTCGACGATGGGTTTCCATCGCTCACAGAGAGAGAGAAAAAGAAGTAGATCCACTGCTGAGAGAGAGAAGAAGAGAGAAAAAGAGGAAGAGAAACCCATCACCAACTAAGATAGAGAGAAGAAAAGAGAGAGAGAGAGAGAGAGAGAAGGAGAAAAAGAGAAGTAGAGAGGGAGGAGTTTTTTAAACTTTAAGTATTTTTTTAATATTTTTTTATTTTTATTTTTTTGAATTATGTCCACTGTCCATCAACATGATGGACGGTGGACATAATTTTTAATAAAAATTATTAATATTTTAGTATTTTTAAAATTTTGATTTTTTTCAAAACAATAGTTTTAATAACTACCATCTATTTTAGAAATGAACAGTAGAGATTTTATTTCAAATTTTATAAATATTAAAATTTTATTTTATTAAATATTAATATTTTTTTAATTTTATTTTGTTTTGACAGTTTTGTCTTTTCACATTAACGGTCAATTGTTGACTTTTAACGTCTAAATTGACGATATGAATTTTTTTTTTTATATTTTAATAAACTATATAAGTTTTTATCTATTTCATAAATTAATAGAGCAGATATTAAGTGATTTATAGTTTTCTTGTTAAAAAAAAAATAATTTATAGTTTTCAATTAAGAGACAATATAAAGTTCTTATTCAATATATAGCCTAAGAAATAATTGAAAATATTATTTTTCTTGATTCCTAGTTGCTTCTGCTTATAAATTTTTGATGTAAATAGGATGGAGTTTGCATCAGCTATTTTGAGTGGTATTTTGTCTAAGACAGGAAAACATTTGGTGCTGTCGACCCTACGTCAAGGTTGTTACTTATTTTGTTTTAAAAGAATTGTTGAAGATCTTACAAAAGAAGATGAAAATTTGAGATTGGCACAAGAGCATGTGCAACAGCAAGTTGCGATAGCAAGAAGAAACACTGAAGAGATTAAGAGAGATGTAAGATATTGGCTAACGGAGGCAAGCAGTGTGGTAGCAGATGTTCGAAGCTTGGAAGAAGAAATTAATACAAATGAGTCACATCTTAATGGGTGGTGTTGTAAATGGGGTTACAAGTATAAGTTAAGTAGAAGAGCAGCAAAGACAAATATACTATTGAAGTTATGTGAAGCTAGTAAATTCAACAACATTTCCCATCTTGTTATTTTACCAGGAATAGAATTTCTAGCACCTAAAGATTTTATGACTTATGAGTCAACAAAATCTACTTTTGATGGAATTATTGAGGCGTTAGAAGATGATGAGACGAGCACTGTTGGGGTATACGGGATGGGAGGCATTGGTAAAACAACATTGGTGAAGGCAGTGGGTAACATAACTAAAGAACAAAAAATTTTTGATGAGGTTATTATGGTTGTTGTGTCCCAGGTTGTAAACATTATGAGTCTTCAAGATCAAATAGCAGACTTATTAAGTTTGAAATTAGAGGAGAAAAGTCAGTTAGGAAGAGCAAAGCAGTTTTCATTAAGATTAAAGAGTGAAATAAAATCATCTTAATCTTAGATGATGTGTGGACAAAGCTTGATTTGAGAACAATTGGAATTCCCTTTGGCGATGAGCATATATGCTACAAAATTCTTATAACAACTCGTGTTGAACGAGTATGTATTGCCATGGAGTGCAAGAAAAAAGTTCAATTAAATGTTCTCAACCAAAAAGAAGGGATGGATCTCTTTAAAAAGCATGCGAGAGTAGGTGATGACTCCACCGTGTTGAGTGATACAACAAAAAGAGTTTTGAAAGAGTGCAATGACTTGCCTTCAACCATTGTAACTATTGGAAGCCTCTTGAGAGATAAAGGTGTTGAAGAATGAGAAGTAGTGTATCAAAACTTAAAAAGTCAAAACTTGATGATGTAGAAGGTGTTGATGTTGATGTTTATTCTTGTCTTAAATTGAGTTATGATTATTTGAAAAGAGAAGAAACAAAGCTTTGTTTCTTGTTATGCTTATTGTTTCCTGAAGATTATGTAATTGATTTAGAGGAATTACTAAGCTTTGGACAAGGGCTAGATTTGTTTCAAGATGCTAACTCAATTGAATTGAGGATGCAAGAAGCCAATTACGAGTAAGAATTAATAACCTCAAAGATTCATGTTTATTGTTAGATGCTAGAGGAGGATCTGTGAAAATGCATGATTTGGTTTGCGATGTTGCCTTATGGATAGCATCCAAGGGGGAAAATGTTCTCACGGTTAAAACTGGTATGAGATTGGCGGAGTGGCTACAGCACAAGGATATAGAACAGTGCACGGCAATCTCCTTGATGCAAAGCAAAATAGAGATCTTTCCTAATCAACTGGTATGTCCCAAGCTGAAAATTTTGTTATTGGATGGAGATGATGATGATGTTTCAAATGAATTTTTTGAAACGATGAAAGTATCGAAAGTTGCAAGTCTTAACTCGTTTCACCTATCATTAAATTCGCTTCAATCATTAACAAACCTTATGACATTAAGGTTGATCAATTGCAAATTGAGAGACATGTCTTCTTTGAAAATGTTGGCCAAACTTGAGATTTTTATTTTGCGTGGTTGTGAGTTAGTTGAATTGCCTGAAGAACTAAGAGTGCTCAATAAATTGAGAATGTTGGATATAACATGTTGTTTTCCTTTGAAAAGGATTCCTGCAAATGTAATACCAAGTTTATCCCGATTAGAAGAGTTATACATTGATGGTAGCTTTAAAGCGTGGGAGGCTGAAGGGACAAGTGCAAAAAGTAGCAAAGCAGTCTTTTTGAGCTTAGTAACCTACATCGCTTGACCGTAGTGTCTTTAAGTATAGAGGTTCATAAATGCCTTCCAAAAGATCTTGTTTTGTTGAAAAAACAACACAAGTATGACATAAGAGTAAATGATGAAGATTCAACTAAATCACATCCTAAATCAAGAAGTTTAGCAATTAGAGATATTGAAAGCATTTCACTGTTTGCATTTGAATCATTGTACGAGAATGTAGAGTATCTTGAGTTATGCAATATAAGGGGATGTTGCCAAAATATTGTCCCAAGCATTGATGAAACCAGCTTAAATGGGTTGAAAAGACTCTCTCGAGCATTTTCAAGAAGTGGAATGCATCATTGATATGACGCAACAACATGTACTATCCACTGCATTCTCTAATTTGATGCATTTATCTCTACACTTTGTTGATCTAAAAGAAATTTGCAATGGAGGAAGGCCTTCAAGGGGGTTTTTAGAAAACTTAGAAACTCCACAAGTATTGTTTTGTGACAGAATGAGTTGCTTATTTCCAACTTTGTTAAGTCAAAGACTACGAAAGCTTAAAAAAGTGACAATCTATGAATGTGATGAGCTACAAGATGTGTTTCAACTGGAAGAGATATGTTATACTCAAGAAAATCCTTCTCTACTTTCAAGTTTAGCAAGTTTAGATCTATCTGGTTTACCAAATCTAAAGTATATATGGAAAGGTCCCATCCAGGCACTAAGCCTGCAAAGTCTAACTGTTGTTGAAATGGCTATGTGTAAGAAGTTGAGATATGTTTTCACATTGAACCTTGCTAGAAGTTTGTTGCAGTTACAACAACTTAAGGTAAGCTATTGTGACAGTTTGGAGTACACTGTCAAAATAAAAGCAGAAGCAATAGAGCATAATGTAGCTACAAGAGATGGAAATGATGTGGTGCTGCCCAAGTTAAGAATATTAGAACTTGATGGATTAGAAAACTTGATCAACTTTTGCTTCGGAAATTGTAGTTCAACTTGGCCAGCTTTGCAAGAGTTAACGCTTTGGTGGACTCTGTCTTTAGTTGCTGAACTTGGAGCTAATCTACAAATTGCTAAAGAGGTATTTTATTTATCTTTATGTCTCTCTCAAGGAAAATATTAAATTATATCAAATTTACTTTCATTTATCATATTCTAGCCAAACATTTGGTACCTTGAAGTGTACCATTAGAGTTTTAATATCGGCCAATTCTAGCTGTTAACTAAAATGTGCACTAATTTTATTTGTTATTCAATAGTTTTTAAAATTCATCTTTAGTTGTCACCAATAGTATTCCAATTGTAGCTATTTTATGATTGTGGAACAACAGTAAACTAAATTAAGAATGATAATATTATGTTGAGGACACATTTCAAAATTTATATTTTTCTTGTTTTGTATTGTATAAAATTTAATTTCTTTTGTTAATTAGAAAGCATATTGTTCTAATTATTTTGAAAATATACGATACAGAATATTGTTGGAATAAACTGCAAAAGAAATATTGTATGTAGTTAAATTTTAATTTAAATTAATGATTTTTAATTAAATATATGGAAATATATACTTTTATATTATCTTTTTTTAATAAAAATTAATTAAAGTTTTTTTTAAATAATTTCATTTAATTTAAACCTTATAAGTGATTTTTCATGTTTAAGAGTCACATTATCATAAAATAAAGCTATATACTTTATTAACATTGGGACAAGTATATTAGTTAATAATAAAAATAAATAGGATAAATATAATCCATATATATATTTTTTAATAACTATATTTTTAATAAAAAAAAGTATAAAGTATTATTTAATAGGTCTCATACATGTCCCAAAAAAAAAAAAATAGTTATCTCATTTAAGCTATGATACTTTTTTTATTTTTTCTGAAACTTTTAATGCTATAATACTTATGATAAATGGTTTGGCAATTGACTTGCAATGATTATTAGTAAAGACCTAATTTATTTTTAATTTGATTTATTAATAACATTAAATTTCGATATTCTGTAGACATTACGGATATTAAAAATAAAGAGAAGTGGAAAGCTTTGCAACATAGCTGTGGCTCAATTGAAAAATAACTTTGAAAATTTGGAAGAGTTAAATATTAGTTATTGTAGAGGAGTACAGCTGATATTTCAGCTTGAGCAACAATCGTCTCTCTTAAGTTTGAAGAAGTTAGAGCTATACATTCTACAGTCTGGAGTGCTTGTCTAAGGGACCCGCGCATCTTTGGAGCCTTCCAAATCTTCAAAACCTAGATGTGAGTAATTGCATAAGGCTTAGATATCTCTTGTCGTCTAGTCTTGCTCGAAATCTGCTGCAATTGAAAACGATTTATATTGACACTTGTGGGGAATTGGAGCAACTTGTGGTTGAAGATGATAGAGAGGATTATGTCCAGTTTCCACTCTTTCCAAGTGTCTCTTCCATCTTTGTCAGGGGGTGTGACAAATTAAAAACTCTATTTCCCATCACCGTAGCTCGATTAGATCTTCAGCGACTGACATCCCTACAAGTAATATTATCACCTCAATTGGAAGAAATATTTGGACACAAAGATGAAGCAGACATGAGAGGTGACACAGAATTAGAATTAGTGCTGCCTCAACTTAAGCAATTGACCCTCGACGGATTAGAAAGCCTCGTCAACTTCTGCCCTTCTGGTTATCACTTGATATTTCCATCTTTGTCATTCTTGCGGGTGAGAGGATGTCCCAAGATAACTACAAGATTTTCAGTGGACCAAAATGAATCAGTGCATGCCCAAGCAGAGGTACGTACTCACTAATGTTGATGCTGTTGCATTCTTCATAAACCTTGAATATATACAATTGATTATCATATTTTCAATTCACTAGAACGAACTATATAATTATGTTTTTATTTTGTGCTTCAATTGATTGTGCAGGCACCGCATACACACAACCAACTTGTAGACATTTTTTGCATGAGCTCTGATGATCTTCGACAAATGTTGCCACGATATACTGGAAAATGAAAGAGTAATCATCACCTCCTTAAGCTATATCATGGCTGCTACCACCTTATATATGTCTCTGTTTTCAGTTTCTTTTTTAACTTTCTTATTAGCCCTTGACTGTTCTACTAGGACATTTGAAACTTTTACACGTTGCCTATTGTGGATCAGTAGAAGTGATATTTCAATTCGAATGTCTTGCTACTACATTATCACTCCCAAATTTGAAGATACTGATCTTGAGTTTTCTATCAGATGTTCAAGTCATTTGAAAGGGTCCTATGCATCTTCTAAGTCTTCAAAATCTTACCAACCGGGACGTGGGATATTGCCTTAGGCTGAGATATATATCTACACGTTTTGTTATGGGACATTGGAGCAAATCATTGTTGATGATGATGCAGAGGATCAAACCTTCAATAAGGATCATCTCCAACTTATGTTCTTTCCAAGTCTGTCATGTATTGATGTTCAAAACTGTAAGGAATTAAAAGTTATGTTTCTTCTCACCATAGCTTGATCAACCTGAGAAATTAACAATAATTTCTGTGTTTGAAAATTTGAGTGTCGAGATTTGCCCCAAGATAACTACAAGAATTTCAGTCTCCCAAATGGAACTCTGCATGTCAAAGTAAAGGTAACATACAATTTCTCAGATCTCTGGTTACTACTTATAACTTGATAATTTGGTGCTTGGTTTAGCGGGAACCACAAATAGGCAAGGAAAATGTTTCCAAAGAAAAGTTCCCTCCAGCATACACCATGGAGATTAACTGCTGGAATTCTTGTCAGGTTCAAGAAAGCTTACCGCCACCCATGGAAAACTAATGAGAGTCAATAGACCCCAATCTGGGGCATATATGGGTTCTAGTTAATCAGGTAATAATACATGGCTCTATTTTCAGTTTCTTTCCTGATTTTCCTAATCAATGTGTACATGTTTGGTGTGAATTGTCTGTGCGATTCATGATACTAGTTCAGTTAAAAGTTTCAAAGACCAATACTGTGACAGTTTACTATTTCTGCTTCTTTGAGAAAACCTCGATGAACCTTGGTGTAAAGTTGAGGTGCAGTACTGATTTACCTATTAGTGATCTTTTTTGCGCATGGTGACAATGTAGTTTTTGGAATAGTTTTGCTTTATTTGTGAACTTTTTTCTTACTGAATTGCAGATCTGATTCACGTACGTACTTGCCAGAAAAAGATCAATTTCATATGTTACACCAGTCACTTGGATCCGTAAGAAAAAGTTTCGATGATACAGCACAGCATCACAGCTTTCATTCTTTTTTTTGAAGAATTAACGCAATTTGTGTATCAATTTCCAGAAATAGGAGAGACAAGCTGATCAAATAGCTTTACACAACAACAGATGGGAGATCTGGTGGGTTATAAACAAAGGAGTCTTTCATTTGGTTTCTAGCTCCACAGATTAATTTTTATCCATGCTTTTTCTTCTATATATATATATATATATATAGTTGTTTTGTATTTATTGCATGCAATGATATGAGTAGTTTGTTTCTAACCTCTAATTCACGTTGTCCTTTGCTTGAAGTGTATTGTAGCTAGAAGCAATTGTGAGAGATTGGATTGGAGCATGACGGTCAAATGATTAAACCAGAAGAGAATATGCTTTGCAAGAGATGGAAATGGCATCATTCGTATCAAGTTAAGTGAATGAAGACTTGTTGGACCTGATAACTAACCTCAGCAGATTCAATGCAGAAGCTTACCATCCAACTTGGCCATGTTTGCATGATATATATCTAGAGGCATGTTCCAGTTTGACTACACCCACCATTGCCATCTTGAAGCCAAATCACAGGATTTAGAACAGGTAGGCCTTTTTTCCATCAAGAAAAAAAGTCGAAGTTTAATAAAAACTTTTACCTCATACAACCTATACATCAATATGGGGTAGTTAAACAAACTGCATGTATTTATTGAGCTCTTATTTTTGGAGGTTTTTTCTGTGCAGTTCAGTGACTTAAGAAAAACTAATTTCAAAAGATAAATACTATGTTGTTGATTGAACTAATTAAACTCAACATAGTTTTACAAAATCTTTTCCTTTCCTTTGTAAACCATGCCATTAAATAATAGTTGAAAGGTTTGTATTTGGATCCTTAAAAATTTCCGTCGTTGCCTATTTGTTTTAGTTAACGGTGGTTGTGGTTAACAGTTGATTCTTTGTTAGCTTTTATTTCTGCAACCTCTTTTTAGGAATAACTAATTAATGTTGTAGTTGTCAAATGGTCAGTGTCTTTCTAGAGCTGCAAGTACTTTCATAGTTAAAATATATAATCATCGCATAAAAAGTATGCAATATATCCATAAATTGTATTTCATATTGCATAATCTACGTTAGTTGATCATTTAGTTCGTCTAAATATCTTATTTGTTTGTTAAATAACTGCTTGATAACTTGACAATGTCCCAAATTTCAGGTTCTGGGTCAAGTTGCTCCGTTGTAATTAATATTTTTTTAAAAAATGGTATTATTTGGGTCCATTTTTTAAAATGGTTTTTTATATTAAAAAACAAAAAATTGGTTGGAAGTGTTTTGTTAGTTATTTTGTAACAAGTGTTTTTGAAAATAAAAAACTTATTTTTGAAAATGATAACTAGAAAATGAAAAATCACTTTTTTATATTTTTCACAATTTCTAAAACATATTTCTAAATAAATTATTATTTTTCCTTCTAAATAACTCGTTAGTTATTTTAAAAAACAATATCAAATGCAATAATATATTTTTAAAACAGCATTTTTAAAAAATAATTTAAAAAAAAATCATTTTAAAACAATTTCAAACGCGTTGCAATCGGTTCCCTTCCTATAGTATCCTGTTCCTCATCGACCAGGCATGTAGCTAGCAAAATACCGATCTACCCTTGCTTGTAATAAAACGGAGAAGCTAAAAACAGTTTACGTATGCATATTAATGACCCCAGGAGTTGGAGTATTTTGATTGACATGCAAGTGTCCGATGAAATGCCTAAACCTAGTGTAAGAGAGATAGAGAGAGAGAGAGGGGGCGGAGCAGACCAAAATGTTTCGAAGCAGAGTGATTGGATCGATTCTAAAGAGGAACAAAGCTCAATTGAATAACATTTCATCCAACTTGAAGGAAGCAGCTTCTCGTAGAGTCATCTCTTCTTTTTGTTCTTCTTCATCATCAGGATCATCTATAGTTGCAAGATCCCTCTTCAAGGTTTCCCCTTTCCTTTTTAACTCTGTTTTCCTATATGGGGATTCGATTTCGCTTTCTGGGTATTCCCATTTTTGCTTTATTATTGTGATCATATAAGAAAAATTTTGTCTTTTGAATTGTGATCAGGTTATTTTCCAGCTTCAAATGAATTTTGGCTTGGTTAGACATATTTTTGTGGTAGAATTAGAATTGCTTTGTTTGTGTTGTGAAATTAGAAATTTAAGGCGATTGAATTTACTGCTGTGAATGAATTTGACTAGCCGCATTAGTACTGTTAAAGGTAGTATCATTGTGTAACATGTTTATCATTTTGAATTATCGATAGATCGATCTTTGAATTTAGTAAAAGCTGATGTTTTACACTTTTTAAGTGTATGTTTATGTGTGTATGAAACTTTACCTAAAACAGAATGTTGTTCATAGGGTAGTTATACTCCATCTATGAGGAACATGTCCATGGCTGCGTCTGTAGGTGTGGAAAATAAGAAGGGATTGAAGCTACTAGTAACTGGGGGCCCTCGTGCATAGAAAATGGTTGGGATATGGCTTTTTGGCTTTGCTGCAATCACCTGAATATAAACGGTAAGTACAAACCACACTGCAGGTCTCTTTGTAGATTTGATATATGTTTCTTCTAGTAAGCTTTTGAAAATCATATTGAACATATGTGCACACCCCAAATAACTTGGATTTTGATCTGCGACAGTGTAAACAGAGGGATGAGTATTGAAGATTTGAAATTCATTTATTGGATGGAATATGCACACCATATGTAGGGAAAGGGACTGGGTATAATTTTTGCTCTACCATTGTCGTATTTTCTTCGTAAGGAATACATTACCTTAGGACTAGGATTGAGACTCTCTGCTTTTTTGCACTTAGTGCTGGCCAAGGTTTTATTGGTTGGTGGATGGTGAAAAGTGGTTTAGAGGTAAGAAATACTCCACTGTATTTTCTTTCTTTATTTATTTTGCAATTAGTTTTTGGCCTCTGGTTTGTATAATACTTAAAAAAGTATTTTCTCTCTTGTAAGAGCCATCCACTGAATATGCTCGACCAAGAGTAAGCCTATACTGTCTTGCTGCTCATCTTACTTCTGCATTTGTTATCTACAGCAGCCCCTTTTGGACTGGTCATTCTATTGTGCTTGAACCACCTGCTAAATCATTTGCTTGGGTTCATGGGGCAGCAAAAGTGAAAAAACTTGTCTTTCCTGTCAGTTTCATTATGGGAATTATTGTTATCAGGGGAACGTTTGTTGCGGGGAATGATGCTGTAAGTGCTATAATTGTTTTCAAGATAAATTTGGCGTTTCCTAAGGATCAAGTAAATAGCATGATTGTCTTGCCTACAACCTAAGTTAATGCTTGCATACTGAATTTTCAGGGTCGTGCTTATAACACTTTTCTGAAAATGGGTGATACATGGATTCCCGACGATATTTCTGATATGAAGCCACTCATTCGCAACTTCTTTGAGAGTACGTCAATAGTGCTGGTAATTTTGATGTGCTAAGACTTCATCTTACCATTTTAAATACTTAAGTTTCATGATTTTCCATCACTACCACTTTGATAACAATAATCAAAATTTGAATCAATGGTTTTATATTTTTCTTCATTAATTCAGCTTGATTACCATATTCTTGCCACTACAACCTTATTTTCTATTGGTGCCCAATGGTTGGCTACAAGAAAGTTGGATATTCATCCTGCAATTCGATCTTTGATTGGTAGCACTGTTGGCATGATCGCTCTTCAGGTTATTAATTGTTTAGTACTCGTTAATTCTTGGTTTCAAACATGGGTTTCTAGTTTTCTGGTTTTTTCACAATTATAGTTTTGTTATTCCAAACCTGAAGCTAGAACACTGCGTTTTTACTGATCATCAAATGGAATATGAAATATTTTTGTTGTTGCAGGTAACCTTAGGGATTTCATCACTTCTCTCGTATGTGCAAGTTTCACTAGGCTCTGCACATGAGGCCGAGGCTTTCAGTCTTCTAACTCTCATGATCTTGCTTAATCACATTGTTTGAAAGCCTTCGACGTCTCTTCTTAAATCTCTGCTTCAAATCGTAAAAACTATCTTAAAAACAGAGTTCATGTCTATGAGAAGGATTAGGTAGGCAACTAAATACAAAATTGATTATTGAATTTTCATATTATTTATGATCTCGAGTTTTCAACTTGAGAGTCCAAAGGCCTTGTGCAAAATGCTAGTTGTTATAGTCCTTATATTGGGAAATGCCTACTATTCTTTTATAAATGAGTGGCAATTTGTTTTGCTAATTAAAGTTTGTTGTAAGCTCCATTTTGGTTTGAATGGTTGAAAGGGAGGATTTTTTTTTTTTTTTTTTTTTTAAGAGAATATTGAAAGGGATGTTTTTGGTGGAACATATTTTATATAAGGGAGATTTATAGTTCTTATATAAATGAAAAAAATTTTTTTTTACCCAGATTTTTAGGAAAATTTGTTTTGACATCTCAAACAAATTATTTTCATTGTATATCCAAATTACTAAAATACCCTTAAGTTAAAATCACCCAATTATCATTACCCTAGCCCTAACATGAAATTATCAAAATAGTCTTCTTTTTCCTAATAAGATCCTCTCTCATACTATTTCTCTATTCATGGCTTTTGATGTTGGATTCATCATTATCGTCGAAAAATAATCTAGCAAGGGATTCTTCATTGAAGTTTTTCGTCTGTTGAAGGTTTTTGATATATTTAAGTTTTATCTATAGAAGGTTTTGAAGTTTCGTCCGTTGAAGGTTTTTGATCCATTTAAGTTTTATTTATAGAAGGTTTTGAAATTTCTTTTTCCATTTGAAGTAATTTGAGTTTTGAAGGTAATGTATGTGTTTTTGTTGGTTGGTTTTCGGATTGTTTTGTTCATATTGCAAGTTAAAGGCTGTAAGAATCAAGATTTGGTTATGATATATATGATATCGAATCAGATCTGCAAAATCTGTGATAAAATTAGTTTTTCGGTCATATTTGGGTTTTTCATAATATGAAAATCCGATTTCAGAAGTAGATCGATTTTTCAATCCACTAAAAAGCAAAATGATCAATTTTTTCATATTTTTTATATTTGTTGTATTTTGAATGTTGTTTATTAAATTTTAGTATTATGTATGCTTAGATATAATTGTATTTTATTTTATTTGATTATATTTGGTTGGAGAGTGTTGTCAATATACAATCAATGCGTCTAATTCGGTTTTAGTAGAGTGAAAAACTGATGGTCCACTTAAAAACTGAGTTAGATAGTGTTAGCATCATTTCGGTGTTCAATGTATCTAATAATAATGAAATAATGAAATCTCCATGTCATTGCAAGGAAATAATCTATAAAAATTAGAAGAGTCTAATAATACTAATAATGAAATCATCGATCAATTATGGATCGTAATAAAGTCTAAAAGAAAGACCTTTATTTTTTATTCTCTAAATATTATTTAAAATAAAGTTTTATGAAAATTAAGAAAAAAAAATGGAAAGTATCCTCCCATCTCTCTACGAGGAACCCAAGACCTGTTTTAATTTCTTTATTTATTTTAAAGATTTTTCTTGACAGTATTTATATATGTTTTGGGTTTTGTTAATTTTCCTATGACACAGCCTACATCATCAACCATCGTACGTAAGTCGCAAGTTTGGGAGCTGAATATTGTGTCTATTATGGGGTTTATAGAAGTTTTTCCTTCACATTTGCAACATTATTGTACAATAGTTTGATAACTTATATGATTTTAGAAAACAAAAACAAATAATCAAGTATCTCTTGCTTTCTATCAATTAACTTCTTATAGCGAAAATAATAAAAGACTGATCTAAGATATTAAAAAATATCATTAAAATTACTAATTATGTAAGTTTATAGAACACTTAGAAAAGAGGGAAATTCATAGGAACTAAAGTTTAGTGGCAGTGAAATTTTAGGGGTATAGCAATGGCACCCACTATTTCTTGTTTGTCTCTGTCCAAAATAAAGATAATAAGAACATAGTTTAATATTGATCTTATATCAAAGAAATATTTATAATATATTTGCTTTTTAAATTGAATTCAGTGGGTAATTAAACTCTTGTTATCATATAGTTTTGCTAATGCTTGAACATATATATTACCAAGTCCATGATTGACATGCATATGCTTTATCAAGTACATTGTTTAAGTTCAGTTTTTTTATAATCAATTGAGATTTAATCATAATTCTTTTTAATTAATTGACATTGCTTGACTTAAGGTTGACAATACTTGGCTTCATGAATGGCAAAGTAATATATAGCGAAATTCTTTTCTTCTTGAATGGTAGATGAATACATAGCATTTGGCACAATTCTTTGCTTGTCATTTGACTTTACTTGTCTAGACTGTCTTGGAAGACAGCATCTTCTTGTTCTATAAATATTAATTTCTCTTGTAATACAAATATTATTTGTGTTGCTTTTATTCTGCTAACTATACATCTCTAGTTCTCTATCTTTTCAATCTTCCCTTACAAAAAGGAAAAAAAAAAAAAAAAAATCCTTGAAGGCTGACAGTTAATCCAAGAAAGCACAACAAAGTGTCAACTAGCCATCCATTTAGGCTAAGGTAAATTGTATTCTTTTCTCCAAAAATAAGATTTTCTTCATATCATTTGCATTGAATTCTCAACTTCATATTTAATTTTTTTTTTTCCGTCTTCAGAATCATCAATTCAAGACCAGGTGCATGTCTCCTTCCTCACTAATTCTTTTATTGTTGATGATATAATTTTTTTTTTTTTTTTTTAATGCATGATCTACGTTGTTTGTTTTCATTCTAATTTCTCCTGAAATATTTTTTATTGTGGTATTATAAACTTTTAAGAATATTGTGATAAATTATATTTGGAACTTGCTAACTATGGAACTTTTGCATTTTTTTTTTTAAAAATTTAAAATATAATACAAAACATTTCTAATAGGAGTTGGTGCTGGAAGAGGCTAGTCTCCAGTATGGAAGTTAAGAGCTATGTTAGTTTATTAAATAATTGTCTTCTCTAAATATTTTACTTTATATATTTTGATGTTAAAATTATAATATAAACTAATTAAACCTTTTAATAACTATAGCATAATATCAAACATAACGTCTACACTCTAAATTCTCATTCTCATTCTCATTATTATTATTATTATTATTATTATGATGGACAAATTGTCTCATTCCTTCGTAACAATATCGTTAAAGAATTTTGTGATACCTTTTTTCTTTTTAACATTATGTTCGAAATAGATTACTTCTATAATCATTATTTTACAACAATTGTACTTTATTATTATTAATATACTTAGCATACAACTTGAACCTAGGATATATATATGTATATGTATGTATATATTAATTCTATGAGGTATGTAACACTTATAAAATATTAAAACAAGTTAAAAATAAATTGAATTCAAGTAAAGTAAATGAATTTTAGTTTATATAACAATTAAAATTTTTAATAATTTTCTTTTTGCTATTTTTGAATCCTTGCCTTCACTAATAAACATAACAACCTGTTATAGTCAATAAATAAAAATTAATCTCCACCTATTTACTTAAAGTTAAGGATAGTTTGTGGTTTTAGACTTATAGTTGAATCAATTAAATTATTATTTTTATTTATTTTTTCAAATGGTCAAAATTTTTAACGGTGCTAAAACTAATTGAATATGAAAAGTGAAATATATTGAATTATGACTTAACTTGGTGCCACCATTTTATACCTAAAATAATTTTTTTCCCAAATTTACCATCCTAAAGTTAGTCTCCTTCCAATTCAATTATATTAATAGCTGCTAGAAAATTTTTGTTCTAGTTATGCTTAGAAAAAATATTTAACATGTAAATGGACTGTTTTGTACATTAATTTTTCAGACAAATACCAAATAAGTCCCCATCACATTTAAATAATTTCGAGCTTAGTTTGTGAATTTTTTGTATTGAGCTAATTAGTTCCAACTTTTTATGAACTACCATATTAATTCCTGAGATCAAACTTTCGGTGGTCTACTTATTTTAAATTGGTTGTTGTGTATTGTAATTTTTACCATTTATTTTTAACAAATTTGAAAAAATATTAATTTTCATGAAGAAAAGTTTTAGAAAAATTATCTCCTATATATTTGTTTAATTCGAAGTAGTCAACTCAATTGCCAAAGTATAAATTGATCCAATCCTTCTAAAATAACAAATAAATTAGAATAAATGGAAAAATCTTAAAAATAGTATGATTCAAAATTATTATAAAATATCATAAATTAATTTAAGTAATGTAAAATAAAATTAAAAAAATATAAAAATATAAAAACACTAACTAAATTAAAAAAAAAAGATATCTGAAAATTATAAATTAACAGAATAAAGGTGGCCTTAACAACGTTTTAATTTTCTTTCTCTAAATGTGGTAGTTAGTTTGTGACTACCATATAAACTGAGACATCGTCGACTAGCAATCGACCTCCATTTTAGTATGATTAATTATATTTTCGAACTCAATTGATTCTTATTTTAATTATTAGGTCGACCAAATTTATAGAATATTTTTTATAAGATATAAGCATGTAACATTCTCTGCAACAGTCCTTGAAAATATTTCTTGAAAGAAGGCACAAAAACTTTTTTTTATTAGTTGAATATTATTTAAATTAAAATTTTATGAAAATTAAGAAAAAAATGGAAATGATCCTCTCTTCTCTCTACCAGGAACCCAAAACCAGTTTAATTATATTCGTTGAATATTATTTAAATATGAGATATTTTTTAAAAAATATATTAAGAGATTAATTTTTTACTGAGATAGCTTTGTTGGTGAAAATTAAGCTTTTTGAAATTTTAACAAAACACTTAACATCCGAATAATTAATGTAACAAAAAGATTAAGATAACTTCAATCAAGATTTTTTTTTTTTTTTTTTTTTTTTTGACTTAGGGAATGAGACTCTGAACTTTAAACATTAACTGAGATATGTGTGTGTGTATATATATATATATATATATATAAAAGTTATATATATATATATATATATATATATAAGTTTTTGACAGTATTTATATATGTTTTTGGGTTTTGTTAATTTTCCTATGTCGTAGCCTACATCTTCCGCTATTGTAAGTCGCAAGATTGGAAGCTGACTCCAAGCTTTCTTTCTAAGGTACATTATAGCATATGATGTCTATTATGGTATTTATAGAAGTTTTTTCTTCACATTTGCAATATTACTGTACTATAGTTTGATAATGCACATGATTTTACTTTTCTTTGTTTCAATTATATATCCATAAATACACATATATGTATTAATTAATACATGGTTTAAAAAATATATTAATTAATACATATTTCAGAATATAGTAGTTTATATAAAATAAAAACAAACAAATAGTAAATATAATAAATTACATCATATTTATTATGAATTTGGTTAGAATATGCTAGCAATATAGTCACATTTTTTTCCTTGCACCAACCATAACATAATGTATCTAATATAAACAACATGCTTCCATCGCAAGAGCGAAATCACAACTTAAAATTAAAGGAATTTTTGGCTGTGCACACTAAATTGAGGAGCTAATCAAAGTAAAATGCTTATAGATTATATAGATCAATAATATAACATTAAACACTTAATTAAACTTTTAGGACAAATTTTCTTACTTCGACCCCTCAATTTTTTTTTTCTCCAAATTAAGGATTGCATACACAAAAGAAAACCGAGCTCTGTTTAATCATATATATCTTTCTATTTTAATCTCTAGATTATAGTTTTATAGTTTTATTTTGCTATATCCCTATGCCATGAAAATTAAAGTGAAAGACTCTTTTCTTTAGTGATACCAAATACTAGTTTTAGATATTTAGACAAAGAATTTGATATATCATGGATTAATAAATATTATATTTTTGTAGTATTTTAGAATTATTTTAAAAGGAACCTTAATTTCCTTGTATCACTTTGCTTCTAAATTTTCACAGTGAAAGCAAAAAAACACATCAGGGCGTTGCAATTTCTTTACTCACGGTCTTCATTTTCACTCAAGGAGTATTAGAGATTTGTAAAGATTTCAAAGATACAACACAATCAACTCATTTCAAGTACAACATCCTCCAATATTATCTGGTATGATGATAATGTTCAAAGTTCATTATAATCATACTTGATCTTGTATTCTTAGATATACTTCAATGATAATATTGCTATTAGATAGACCATATATAGTGACTGTATATTATTATTTTTTCTTTGGACATGTTTTTCTTTTATTTAGTAATATCTAAACATAGGGTGAGAAACATCTCTTTTGTTATATTCAAGACAAAAGTTTACTTTATGGTCCCTTTAGTTGATATCTATTTATTTATTTATTTTTGTTGATACGAAAAATTGACTTTTTCTCTAACGAGTAAAACAAGGTCTCTAATCCCTTCGTTAATGGTAGAAAACTTTCTTAATAGCATTAGGGATGTTAGGACCATAGGACACTAGGTGGTCCTATGGGGTCCTTCGACTCCCCTTCATTGGATAGTTACCAAACAAGAATTTCCTTAGGAGTAGGCTACGTCCACTTTTGCTCTAGCCCTTGGTAGGGGATTAAGTGGATCCTAGGGGGTTAACATTTGAGCATGATGAGTCCTAGATCTATAAGTACTTGTGAGACGACAAATCTGTCATAAGCTCATCGACTGGTTTACTGATGAAGACCATCTTATGCTTAAGTTGGAAGAGATGGTAAAAGACAAACCCTTTAAAAGAGTAATTATGACATAAGTATATAAGAGTGATGGAGAATGAGGTATACTTCCCTTTACCATTTGATGGAGATCTTAGCAAAAGATTGACTTACAACCCTAGCTTCCTTCAATTAGAAAGAACAATGGGCTTAACTTAGGCAATATGAATCCCTTAGCAGCTCAAAAAATAGATTTGGTGCACTTGGATTTTTTGGGGAGTGATGAGGATTCCTTTGTGGGCAAAGGTTTATTTTTCTAACCCTTAGCCCTTTATATGGATGGGTTTCATGGAGATATCCCTCTTGTAGATAAGAGGAGGTTGAGATCCTTTGAATTTCAGGGAAGAAACCCCTAGAAAAGCTTTTTAGGTTTTCTAAGGTCCTCAAATTGAATGTCCCTCTCTTTATGATGGTATATTGTCTTTATATATAGCCTCCTTGCTTTGTCCTGGTACTTTCATGTCTCCTCTTCTCTCTAGTCAAGACTTATCCTAGTCTTATCCCTTTCTCCTCTAGCGTTTCGGGTCTCTTCACATTCCCTTTAGCTAGTAGTACAAGGTTATGTGGTTGATCCTTGCTTGTCTGTTTTGACATAAGGCTACGTGGTTGATCCTGGGCCCTTTCTTTTTCCTTAGCGACTTGGTTTATCCTATCCTTTCCAGGCTTTTCCTCTTTTTGTCTTCCTTTAATGTCTGCTCTAATGTAGGGATACATGGCATTCTCTCGTTTTTCGGCTTGGACACAGGGTAATGTGGTTAATTCCAAGGCTTTTTTTTTTTTTTTTTTCCTTTTTTGTCTAGGACTTATCATCTTTAAGCGTGTGTCTCACTTAAGTCTACTAGTAGACTTGAACTTTTTACCCATGTGATGATGCAAAGAATGTCAAATAATGTGGAGACTTATTTGAATTTTAAGATGGAGTTCCCATTTGATTTGTCTTCTTGCCCCTTATTAAGGCTATTTTTGGTCTTTTCTATATCCCTTCTCAAAGTGGGTGGTTAGAGGTCAACGCGCCCTTTTAGGCTCGTCTCTCGGACTTTCCTTTTGAGTTTATCCTATAGACTGACCCTGATCTTCTCTTTTAGGTTTCTCTTATGGGCTGACTTTGGGCTTCTTCCCCAAGCTTCTTTTTGGATTTCTCATATGAGCAAACCTTGGACTTCTCTTTCGAGCTTGTCCTTCCCTTACACTAACTTTATAAATTAATAAGCTTCATAATTTGGGATCATTTTAATTTTGCAGAGTTAATTTCCTCTCCAAATAATAGTCCTCTAGCTTTTGGTATGGAAAGAAGTGAGATGCTTGAAGCTAATAAGAATACTTTGAAATTAGCTAGTTACTTTTTAGAATATAGTGATTGTCATACGATTTCTTTTCGTCGATGTTTCCCTTAGGGACATTTTACCTTCAAGGTAACAATGCTGAGGAGCTGCAGTCATGACCTAACCATTAAACCTTGAAACTGTGACTTCCACCGTCTACTTTGTTTCCTTTCACACTGTGATTTCCACATTTTACTTGGTTTCCTATAACTGAGGTTTATCTTTGGAATTTTTACCCATAGGAAAATGATGCTGAGAAGCCCGTATAACAACTTAGTCATTAAGCCTTAGGATTGTGAATAATGGCCATCAAATGAGTTCAACCCTTTATTAGCTTATTGCCTCTTAGAATAATAAGTTTCTCTATTTGTAGTTATTGCCTGAAGGTTCTTTTTGCCTTTAGAGGGCGTTTGTAGATAAGATGATTTTCATCCATGATCAATACTCGAAGAGACATTTGTAAACAAGATAATTCTCACCTAAAGGTTTAATACTGGTAGGGTCTTTTTACCTCTAAAAAGCATTTGAAAAATGACATCTTCCTTGGGGATGATTCCCGAAGATGGGTCTTCTTTATTTTAAAGGCATTTGTAATTGAGATAATCCCTATAGTGATTTTCAAAGGATCTTTATATAGATGAAATTGGTTGTTTAGATAGCCCTTAGGCCTAACAACTTGGATTTTTGATGGGCTCTTAGATTTCTTGTTTGCACACATTTCATGCTTTAGGTGGGATCATGCTTTCAAGACTCTATTCTCATAGCTCCTTAGGTTGTAATCAGACTTATATCTCAAACTTTCTCTTGGGCCTTATTTGCTTTTGGATTTGAATACTGTGGCTCTAGGCCTTTTTCGCCCTTGTTTGGATGTAAAGACACTATACCCTTTTCACCCTTATATATATGTTAAAATGTTGGGCCTTTTTAGCCCCTGTGTGTAAATGTCGAAACATTAGGTCGCTTTTAGCCCTCTATATGTATACTGAGAGACTGTGTCCTTTTAGCCACTGTGTGTGACTGTCGAGATGTTGGACACTTTTTAACCCCTTATGTGTATATCAAGACACTGGACCTTTTTAGCCCTTGTGAAAATGTCGAGACATTAGGCCCTTATAGCCCTATGTAAATGTTGACACGGTGGGCCCTTTTGGCTCGTGGTGTTGATGTTAATATCATAGGCTTTTTTTCGCCCTTGATTTATTATTGGTACGATGGGCTTTTTCGTCATTTGGCTTTAATGTTAAGACCATGAGCCATTTTCGCCCTTTGGTTTACTGTCGAGACCATAGGCTCTTTCGCCATTTGGCTTTGATGTTGAAACCATAAGCCATTTCACTCTTTTATTGTCGAGATCATGGGGCCTTTCGCTATTTGATTTGTTAGCGATACCATTAGCCCTTTTTGCCCTTTGGTTCACTATAAAGAACCATGGGCCCTTTCACCTTTTGGCTTGTTGTCTATACCATGGGCCGTTTCGCCCTTTAGCTTTGATGTTGAGACCATGAGCCCTTTCGCCCTTTGGATTTGATATTGAAATCATGGACTCTTTCACCCTTCGGCTTTAATATTAAGACTATGGGCCTTTTCGCTTTTGGTTTGTTGTTTGTACCATATGCCTTTTCACCTTTAGTTTACTATTGAGACCATAAGCCTTTTCGCCCATTGGTTTGTTGTTGAAATCATAGAGCCCTTTTAGCCCTTTGATTTTAATGCTTTAGGGTATTTGTCTTGTAACACACTTGAGTTATCTTTAGACATTCACCTTAAGTTTGTCATAAGCTCTGTTCACCCTTTGGTTTTATTACTTAGAGATGTTTGTTGTGGTAACCCTTTTAGGCTATTTTTTGGCATTCAATTTTGGTTTACCATGAACCCGTTTTGCCCTTTGGTTTTAATGCTTAGGGGTGTTTGTTCGTGTCGCCCCTTTGGGCTATCTTTAGGAATTCATGTTGAATTTACCATGATCTATATTCATCATTTGGCTTTTATGTTTAGGGGTGTTTACTATAGTAGTCCCTTTGGACTATGTTTAAGCATTCACCTTGAATTTGTCTTGCGCCCTTTTCACCATTTGGTCTTATTGCTTAGGCATGTTTTCTCCTTCTTTGAGTTCCCGGATCCTTGGGCCATTCACATTCACAATCACAAGCAAACAACAGTTGTAATATAATGGACAAATATGCATGAATATGTAAACATAAGCAAAAGATTAATTAGTAACATATTTAGTTCAAAATAGGCCAACGAAGCCTTATTCTACTTTTATTAAGGGACAAACTAATATAAGAGATGTTCAATCAAGATGTTTCAATTGGCCTTCAAGGGCAACTAAACTGTTAAGAAATTTATAAGGTCAATTATGCTTCGATGTACTTCTTGGAATTAAAACAACAAGTTCTAAATGAAGCTTATCTTTCAGATGATCCTTGAAGGGTCTTCTGGCCTTTAATGACATTTGTATATTATATAGTCCTTGGAATGATGCTGAAGGGTCTTCTTTCCTTTAAAGAGAGTTATATAAATATAGGTGCTTGCTTAGATGATTCCCAATTCTAGCAATTTAGGTTTTTATGCTTTGGGATTTTTACCTTGGAAGTGACCATACCTGAGGGGAACCTTTTGGCTTTAGGCCCAGAGACTTCTTCACTCAGATATCTATTTTTAGGCTAGGTCTTCAATCCAGTCCTTTAGGTTGTGGCAATTCAAGGTTTGATGTTCGTAGTTTTCGTGAAAATCGCATTATTTATGCTTGTCCTTTTGGTTTAACAGTCCATCTTATTAGACTTGGTTTTAGAGGCACTCCTAATGCTTTACAGTTATGCGAACTTGTTCTAAGTTGTATTTAGAGGATTGTACTCCCTTGACGACATGGTTTTTGAGAAATCTCGCCTAAGAAGATATAATATAAGTTTTCATTTGATAACTATTTTTTCCTTCTTTCTCCCCCCCTAGTACGGTAGTCATAGCTATTCGTTCTTCTATCTTGGCCTTTTTTTGTCTGATTGAGGATCAATCCTTTATCTTTTTATTGTGTCGTTTATTCTAAGCAATTCAGCTCTCTTTTATTGCTTTTTGATCAAATGCTTCTCATTAGTTTGAATCTATTTCAAGGCTCTAGTGTATGCTTCTTTATAACTTATGGTGTTAATTTTCTTTAAATGAACTCCATAGCCTTCTTACAGGGAGGTCTCTCCAAAACATGATCAAGGTGTCTTACACGCTAAAGACTCTCACTTATATGGCCTAGTCATGGTACTTTGTCGTGTAGTCATTTGGCGTCTTGCTTTGTAGCTGTTTTATGCATTAAAAGATAAAAGGGTCATTGAGTGGTTGCTTGGTCCCTTGGAACAGTGTGATATGGTCCTTGGCAAAGTCCGAGAAAGAGTCTATTCTTCCTACGGCTCGGCCATCACGCTTTTTAACTCTTGAAGGGCTTTTTCCATCTCCTTGGCAATTCTATGGTTTGAGTCGTGCTATTGGGCTCTTTAAAGACCTATTGGGAGGGATTTATCCTTCAACATGTGTCTTCCCCTCCTCTATCGACTATTGCTTGTTTGTTTCAATATTTACAGTAGTGATAGACCCACTTATCTTCTTTTCAAAAGTATGATGAATAGGTCACTCCTCATCGATGGTCTTGACTCTCGAGTCGACAGAGGTCACATTGGGATCACTAGGGTCCTTCGTTTGCTCTTGAGTGGCAAACCTTGGGACGAATGCTACTAGGCGGTCATAGTCTGGCAAATAGCATTAGCATCTATGTTACTTCACCACTCCGTTGCTGCTTGTGTGACGCTTTTAACCTGTTGGGTGACTAATTGCATCCACCATTCCAGATCCATCACTCTCACACATTCTCATAAATCATCGTTTAGGTTGTTCCCTTCGATCGCTTTATCCAAGCTCTCATTGTCCTAGCCATGTTTTAGGGTCTTTTGCCTTGTGATGGCAATATCTTGCCTCATAGCTTCTTTTGTAGCTCGTCTTAGGCTGAAACCGCTTTGCTCTTCCACCTTCTCCTTGGTCATGTACAAGCTCAATGTTCTCCTGGTAGGTCACATTGTTTTGTACTACTCCCCTCAATAGTATTGCAATTGTGGCACATCTTAAGGGATTTGCGACTTGGATCATCCTAGTGGATAGAAGATTCCCCACAAACTCAGTTCATTTTGTTAAGTTTCTCTCTATTATGATTCTTTCATTTTATCCTTCAATTCATGAGGGTCCCTTCGAAGATTCTACGAAACGGTTTAGGCCTCAGCAGAAATTTTTCACGCTCCTCTGTCGGACCTTTTTGTGTTTAGGGGTTTATATCCTTTGATCCTTAATGCAGCACCTCATCCTTTATCTCGTAGTTATCCTTGTTCGCATACTCAGCCTTCTTGCACCTTTAACTCTAAGGCCCTTTGAGCGATAGCCCATCTCTTTCGCTCACTAAACCCATCACCGCATATGCTCGTCCCATCACTTTTCTTCCTTTTCTACTTCATCTCTAATAAAATCCTAAGATTATCATATAAATCTAAATATTTAAATTATTTATCACAACCAAATATCTTATGTTAATTATGAATTCAAATATTATCATGTATTTATTTATGTTCCACTCCAAGCCACACTTAATTAATTTCAACTTGAAATTTCTAGGTATAGTAAAATTCTTTATTGCAACATTGAAACTAGGAATGAATGAGGTAATTACTGAAATTATAACTAACTAATTATATTCAGTTTAAGCCGACCAAAGGATCCTAAGACATGTCATTTTATAGATCTAATTTTTAACCATGCAGTGCACCTGTGCAAGTAAGAGTTTTGTTATTATTATTTTTTTTTTGTAATTTAAGAAGAGATAGATGCTAATCAACTTATAACATCAGGTTAGATGGAAATTTTACAAGGAATTGGGACCTCAATTTTATCTACAATTGCAGAAGGCTTGGTGAAGTCAACTGGTCGCCACGTCAGTTATGTATTTCGTTTCAAAACAATTATTGAAGATCTGAAAGAAGAAACCGAAGATTTGAGATCGAAATTAGAGACCATGCAATACAAAGTTGATAAAGCCATTAGAGACACTGAAGAAATTGAGAACAATGTGCAAAAGTGGATTAAGGATGTGGGGGATGTTGTGGAAGATGTTGAGAAAATGGAAAATGAAAGCAGAGAAAAGCAAACATGTCTTAATGGTTGGTGTCCAAATTGGATGTGGAAATATCAATTGGCTAAGAAAGCAAAAAAGAAAAAAAACATTGTGTTGAAATTCAAAGAGAGTGGAAAGTTTGACAATATCTCCCACCGCGCTTCTTTGCCAGACGTAAATGTCTTTTCACCAAAAGATTTTATATCTTTTGAGTCAAATCAATGTTCATTTGATCAGATAATTGAGGCACTGAAGGATGATAAAACAAATGTGGTCGGATTGTATGGGATGGGCGGAGTCGGTAAAACAACCCTGGCAAAAGCTGTGGTCAATAAAACCAAGGAGGAAAACATTTTTAATAAGGTTGTCATGGTGGTTATATCTCAAAATCCAAACGTCAGAGACATTCAAGGTCAGATAGCAGACCTTTTAAATTTTAAATTTGATGAGGAAAGCATAGAAGGAAGAGCAACACGACTGTTTATGAGATTAAAAAATGAGAAGAAAATCCTCATAATCTTAGATGATATTTGGGCAAAACTTAATTTGACATCCATAGGAATCCCTGTGGACAATCATCACAAGGACTGTAAAATTTTTCTAACTACTCGTCGGCAACAAGTTTGTATTGATATGGGGTGTCAAATACGGGTTGCACTGAATGTTTTAAATAAAGAAGAAGGGTTGCTTTTACTTAAAAGACAAGTAGGCTTAAATGACGACTTCCCCCCTACCTTGATTCAATTAGCAAAAGAGGTTGCTGATGAATGCAAAGGTTTGCCTTTGGCAATTGTTACAGTCGGAAGTGCTTTAAAAGAAAAGACTACTGATGAATGGAAAACAATGACACAAAAGTTGAAAAAGTCAAAACTTACGGATGTAGATATTACTGATGTAGATGTTTATGCCTGTCTAAAATTGAGTTATGATTACTTGAAAAATGAAGAAACCAAGTTATGTTTCTTGCTATGTTCGTTGGTTCCTGAAGATTATGAAATTGACATGGAGGAATTGCTTAGATATGGAGTTGGGTTAGGTTGGTATCAAGACACTGACTCAATCGAAGATGCAAGAACTGAGTTACGTGTAATGGTTAACAACCTTAAAGCTTCATGTTTGTTGTTAGATGGAAACGAAGGATTTGTGAAAATGCATGATGTGGTTCGTGATGTTGCCTTGTGGATAACTTCAAAGGGTGAGCATGTATTCATGGTTAAAGCTCGCTTGGGATTGACTGAGTGGCCAAAGCATGAAGGCGTGGAGCAATGCACGGCAATATCCTTAATTGGAAATAATATTGAAGTGCTTCCAGATGATTTAGTATGTCCCAAGCTAGTAATTTTGCTATTGGGTAATTTGTACAATAGAAGTGAAATTTGTGAAAATTTTTTTGAAGAGATGAAAGCTTTGAAAGTTGTGACTTTAGTAAGAAGAAAACTATCATTAAAGTCTCTTCAATCATTGACAAATCTTGTGACTTTACAATTGATCGATTGCGAATTAAAAGACATTTCTTCGCTCAAAAAGTTGGCAAAACTCGAGATCCTTCGTTTGCAAGATTCTGTGTTTGATGAATTTCTTGAAGAACTAAAGGAATTAAGCAAGTTAAGAATGTTGGATTTAAGATTTTGTCACTTGGAAAGGATTCCTGTTGATGTAATATCAAGATTATCTCGATTAGAACAATTACACATAATTAGTGAGAACTCTAAAAAACAGGAGGTTGAAGGGACAAGTGCTGAAAGAAACAGTGCCAATCTTTTTGAGCTTAGTAAACTAGATCGCTTGACCAAACTCTCTTTAGGGATTACTGTTCCTCAATGCCTTCCACATGATTTTATTTTGCTGAAAAAATCAGTCAAGTATGACATAAGAGTGAATGCTAACATTTCGTGGCCATGGGAACCATTTCCTATATCAAGAAGCTTAACAATCACAGATATTGAAGGCACCTCACTGTTGGCATTTAAAGCATTGTATGAGAATGTAGAATATCTTGAATTGAAGAAAATAACAAGGTGCTACCAAAATATTGTCCCAAGTATTGATAAAACTGGCTTACTTGAGTTAAAAAGGCTCTCTCTCAACTGTGTTCAAGAAGTGGAATGCATCATTGATATGACGCAGCAGCATGTGCCATCCACTGCATTCTCTAATTTGGTGCATTTATCTCTATACTCAATTGATCTAAGAGAAATTTGCAATGGAGGAAGGCCTCCAAGTGGGTTTCTAGAAAACTTGGAAGCTCTAGGAGTCAATCTTTGTCATAGAATGAGTTGCTTATTTCCAACTTTGTTAATTCAAAGACTACGAAAGTTAAAAGAAGTAAGCATCTATAGGTGTCATGAGCTACAAGTTGTGTTTCAGTTGGAAGGGATATGCTGTACCAAAGAAAATCCTTCTCTACTTTCAAGTTTAGAAAGTTTAGATCTATCTGAATTATTAGATCTAAGGTATATATGGAGGGGTCCCACCCAACAAGTAAGCCTACAAAGTCTGACAGTTATTAGAATGGTTGCGTGTGATAAGTTGAGATATGTTTTCACATTGAACCTTGCTCAAAGTTTGTTGCAGCTACAAAAACTCTATGTAAGGGGTTGTTTCGATTTGGAGTACATCATCGAAACAAAAGCAGAGGAAACAGAGGATAATGCAGCTGCTGCAAGAGATGGAAATGATGTGGTGCTCCCCAAGTTAAGAATATTAGAAGTTGGACAATCAGGATTGATCAACTTTTGCTCCGAAAATTACAGTTTAACTTGGCCAGCTTTGCAAGAGTTAAGCCTCTGGGGACTTTCGTCTTTAGTTGCTGAATTTGATGCCAATTTGCAGACCGTTAAAGAGGTAATTTTTATGTTTCTCTCAAGACTCAAGCTATATCCATTCATCATATACCTTTATACATTAGAGTTTTGACAGTGCCAAGTCTAGCTGTTAGCCAAAATGTGCAGTAATTTTATTTTTTTAATTTCACCTCTAGCTGTCACCAATAATATTTCAATAAATTAAATTACAAATGAAAATATTATGTCTATGATACATTTCAAAATTTACATATTTCTCGTATTTTATTATGTAATTTTTAATATGTATTTACTTTTATTAATTAAAAATATTTTGTTCTAATTGTTTTAATGAAAAATATATAGTCATATCATTGATCCTATCATAATCGTGATAAATGGTTTAACATTAGAATTACAATGATTATTATTACTAGAAAGAGTCATTTATTATTATTATTATTTTCTTTTTTAAGTTTTAATCCGATTTATTAATAAAATCAAATTTTAACATGCTGCAGACATTGCGGGCCCTAGAAATAGGAAGAACTGACAAGTTTTGCAAGGCAGCTCTGGCTCAATTGAAAAATAACTTTGAAAATTTGGAAGAGTTAAATATTAGTTATTGTAGAGAAGTACAAGTGATATTTCAGCTTGAGCAACAATTCTCTCTTCCAAATTTGAAGAAACTGAAGTTGTTATTTCTATACGACCTGGAGCGCTTGTATAAGGGACCCACGCATCTATTGAACCTTCCAAATCTTCAGCAACTAGTAGTGGACTCTTGCGAAAGGCTTCGACATCTCTTGTCGTCTAGTCTTGCTCGAAATCTGCTGCAATTGGAAAATATTCATATTAGTTTCTGTAGGGAAATGGAGCAAGTGATGGTTGAAGATGATAGAGAGGATCATGTCCAGTATCCACTCTTTCCAAATCTCTCTTCCATCCACGTCAGTCTGTGCAAAAAATTAAAAGCACTATTTCCTGTCAGCATAGCTCGATTACATCTTCAACAACTGACATCCCTAGATATTTCCTTCTTACCTCAATTAGAAGAAATATTTGGACACAGAGATGAAGCAGACATGACAAGTGACACACAATTAGTAATAGTGCTCCCTCTACTTAAGGAAATGATGCTCTATGACTTAAAAAGCCTGGTCACCTTCTGCCCATCCGGTTGTCAGTTGATATTTCCGTCTTTGTCAAGGTTGACGGTGAGAGGATGTCCCAAGATAACTACAAGATTTTCAGTAGACGAAAATGGAGCAGTGCATGCCCAAGCAGAGGTATGATGTTGCTGTATTCTACATAAACCTTAAACATATGCAATTTATTATCACATTTTCAATTCACCAGAACAATATAATTATGTTTTTATTTTGTTGCTTCAATTGATTGTGCAGGCACCACATACAGACAACCAACATGTAGTAGATATTAAATGCTCGCACTCTGGTGAAGTTCGACGAACGTTGCCACGATATATTGGAAAATGAAGAGAGTAAATTAGCACCACCTTAAGCTCCATTATGGCTGCTACCAAATTGACCACCTTATACATTGTATATGTCATTTGTCATCGTTGTTATATATGTCTCTATTTTCAGTTTCTTTTTTAACTTTCTTATAAGCCCTTGACGGTTCTATTTTATATATTATATTCAACAACCTAATAAGTTGTATTGTACGCTTTTCTTCAGCCGGTGTTTCCTTCATCAGTTGGGTGTTCCTCTTTTAAACGTTGGGCCATCATGAAGACATTATGTTGAAGTTGTTTGGTGTGTCTTATATGTACATAAAACACAGACCGTGTGCTGCTCTTTCTCAATTTCTAGGAGCTGTTTGGTATGTTTTATTCTTCAACTCTAAGCAAGTTCTTGATGTACAATATCTAATGCTTCTTTGTGTATTGGAAACAGAAAACAAGAAGAGCTTAGGTTGTGATGAACCCACATGACCTGCATACCTCTACTGGAGCCTCTGTTCATGTATATATCCTGTCATTATTGATGATTAAAAAAATTGTAGACTTTTTCTTCTCTTTGCTCAAAGTTTTCGGACAAAACTTTGATTATTAAATTATTGTAGCCATATATTAATGATCTGATTTTACTCCTGCTCAAGAAAGACATTAATAATTATGATAAATCTTCTGTTACACACTCTTCAAAATGCTTTAGGGGCATCATAACTCCTTTGCATTAATCGACGTTGTTCTTTTTTTTGGTATACATAATCACAAGTTTTTAAATGAGACATCAAAATTTACGAATATAATGATAATCACATTACTTATTCTAATGTGCATTTGATTAAATAATCAATGTAAGTTATCATATAATAATTTTCTATCCTTAGTGGTTATTGCACATTAATCAAACCACATAATCACGATTAAAATTTACTAGTACTTATTTTGTTTTCAGAGTTTCTTCTCGTATCTTGGTTCATTCTCAGCAGGGTATTACTGACTCAATGAAGTTGCTGTAAAAGCAGAGCATTACATGCTCAAATTATTCTTAGTAGGGTATTTCTAATAAATTCACATAACTATATGTATTACAACAATCCTGCTTTGTTTAAAGTAATTAAAACTCTATTTCTGTGTCATCTTGCTTTCATTTATATTAGTGAAACGAAAGAGAATGACCTTCTGTTGTCTGCTTTTGGAATAAAATTCTTTCCTTATTAAAATGAACCCTGCAGGCTCTATATCCTCACATAGTCACATTGACTCTTTTGTGCTTATAGTCAACAGAAGAAATTTCACAAAGTTTTAAAGCAATACAAGGTCATCCATGGAGTGCATTTTAAAGGATGATAGTGCCCCATCTGGGTACAATCACTTATTGTATCTCTTTTAACTTCAATATTTGCTTCTGACATTGGTTTTGAGTTTGGATAGACCACCTTGTGATTCTTCTTCCTCTGTCAATCAGTTAAGTTTATGAATTAAAAAATAAAAGTAAGTGAATGATACAGAGGATGACCCTTTTTTTTTGCCCCTTTTTTAATAAAATTGAATCCATGATGGTTATATAGTTAATTCTAGCATCAAAATTTTTGTTTTGGGAAGTTAGAATTAAATTCATCTTGAAATACATACAATATTCCTGCTTTCCTTTGAATTAAATGAAATTGCTTTCTTGTCACACCTAGCTTCAAAATTTTTATAGTGAAAGTAAAAATAAATGGCTCAATCTTGTAAATTCTTTTTTCATAACTAGCTATTCAAGGGTAATTAGAAATTTTCAAGGGTAATTAGAAATTTTCAAATTTCTAAAGACAAAAGGGTGATTAATTGCATTTTAAGGATAACATTTTCCTCCTTTCAATATGTTTAATCTTCTCTTTTACTTTTCTTTCAATATGTTTTGGTTGTTCTTATGAAAAGTGGCTTGCAACATTTGAAACTGTTACACATTGGCTATTAAGGGTCAATACAAGTGATATTTCACTTTGAAGGTATTGCCGCTAAATTATCACTCCCCAATTTGAAGATAAGGATATTAAGTTCTCTATCAGAACTCGGAATCATTTGAAAGGTTCCTACGCATCTTTTAAGTCTTCAAAATCTTACCAACTTAGAGGGGGGATATTGCCTTAGGCAGAGATATTTCTTCACCTTTTGTTATGGAATATTGGAGCAAATCATTGTTAGGGATGACGCAGAGGATCAAACCTTCAATAACGATTCTCTCCAACCTACATTCTTTCCAAATCTGTCATGTATTGATGTTCAAAACTGTAAGGAATTGAAAATTATGTTTCTTGTCACCATAGCTCGATCAACTTGAGATATAAGCAATAGATGCCTTACCAAGCTTCATCAACTTAATTCAGCAGGATATCACTTCACATTTCTGTGTTTGAAAAGTTGAGTGTGGGGATATGCCCCAAGATAACTACAAGAATTTCAGTCTCCCAGATCGGAACTGTGCATGCCAAAGTAAAGGTAACATGCACTTTCTCAGATCTTTGACTGCTACTTATAACTTTGTAATTTGGTGCTTCGAACGACAAATGGGCAGGGAAGATGTTTCCAAAGAAAAGTTCCCTCCAGCGTCCGCCATTGAGATTAACTGCTGGAACTCTTGTCAACCTCGAGAAAGCTTAATGAGAGTCACTAGCACTTCAATCTAGGGCATGTCTTCTAGCTAATCCGGTAATACTACATGGCTGTATTTTTAGTTTCTTTCCTTTCCTAATCAGAGTTTACATGTTTGGTATGAATAGACTATGTAATTAATGATACTAGTTAAGTTAAAGGTTTTGAAGACCAATAGTATGGCAGTTTGTTATTTCTAGAAAAAATCTTGGTGAATCTTGATGTACATTTCAGGCATGGTACCAATTACCTTTTAATGAAATCTTTGCACATGATGATAATACGTACAGTTTTTTGAATGGTTTTGCTTTAATTTTGATATTTTCTTTTTACTGAATTTCAAATTTAATTCATGTTTTTTCACTTGCCAAAAGAAGATCAATTTCATATAGAACAAGAGTTGAAAGACTTGTATTTGGACACATGAGAGAGGTCTTTAGTTGCCTAATTATTTTAGTTTATGGGGTAATGGTGTCCTTGTCCTTATCTCAATTTATAGATTTTAATAAGATTGAAACATTTGCATATTTCATAAGACAGTTTTTAAAGAATGCAACCGGTTGTGCAACACAATTCTCGCTTTGTAGGAAACCGGCTTCCAAAATTTGGAACTAGTGTGCATTCACACTAGAAGATTACTATATATGATAATTTCTTCACCTTGAAGGTCTTGTCATTGAATTCTTAATCTCTAATTTGAAGATATTGTGGTTGAATGATAACGGAAAAATATATCGTTATTTAATGTTCTTAAATAAGGCTTTTGTAATGAAAATTTGAGTAATTATTGGTGTATTTAATAAAATCTGAGAATTATGTGCAGAAATGGTAATCAGGGGTAATTTGGGAATTTATGAGAAAGTTAGAGAATTTTGGAAGGAATCGGAGCGGAATTAGAAATCTTCTCGAGCAAGAAAGGGATCCGGCCAGTTCAGGAAAATAATCTGGAATAATACAAGAAGAATTGTTCATAAAAATGGAGAGGTTCCAAAAGTAGCTGGTTGAGGAAATTGACAATAGCGAAACTTTGTCTATCGCAGGTTGCATCCTGCCACTAGAAGCTACGACAAACAAGGTGCAAGGAAGATTCACAGGATCACAGGCTGTGACAACAAGCTACAACCAAGTCATCGGCAGGAGTCGTTGGATCAGAACCTACGGGGAAGCAAGCTGCGATGCTATCGTAGGATGGTGTTGTAGGGAAGGAACCTGCGACAGGAAGTTGCTACATATTAAATGCACAAAATCTCGGCTTTGATCGCAGAAGCAGAATTTCATGTTTAACCCCTGAAGAAATTACAAGATTAGCCCATTTCAACAGAAGCAGAATTTCATGTTTAACCCCTGAAGAAATTACAAGATTAGCCCATTTCGTCCCTTATAACTAGGAACCATCTCTCGGTGTTTTGGCATCAAGCAGTAGAAGCAGAGCAAGAGCAATCAAAGGTAGAAGCAAGCAATTAGGAATGGGATTCCGAAAAGCTTTGGTTGGGAGGAGAATAATTATTTCATTTCTTTTCCCTAATATTTTATTTATGTAATTTCCTCTTGCATTACTTATTGCTCTTGATTTTACTATGAGGAGCCAATTTCCTTTTTATCTAGGCTGCAATGCAGCTTGACCTTGATGTTGATTTATTCAATGATTCAATTTTAATTAAATATTGTTTTCATTCTTGCATTATATTGTATTGGTGCTTAATACTAGTCAATTAATTTAGGCCTATTAATTGATTAGAATCTAAGAATCTGATACTATTGAAAGAAATATTATGAGACCGGAACCCAATAGAATAGTATAATTCATATAAGATAGAGATATACTCGTATGGTTGTATAATCATGTGTAGATAATCTAAACTTAATAAACTCAGGTTAGTTAATCTACATACAGATATAGTCTGATTAATTAATTTGGGTAAACGCTTGACCATCGAGAGCGACTGATTACTACCTTAGGATTATCCGATTAGATGCAAAATAGAAACTAACTTAAAGAAGAAGTGAATGAATCAAAGGATTGGTTAGGTGAAGTTACATCCCTAGATAATCTTTAACTGCTCGTTTCCTTAATTTTAATTGTTAGTTAAATTTTCCTAAATCAATCAATTCTCTATCGTTTGGATAAAATTCACTTTAATCAATTTTGGTACTTAATGCATAGTTTGTA
Organism: Dimocarpus longan; assembly: GCA_022984855.1. Lineage (NCBI taxonomy): Eukaryota > Viridiplantae > Streptophyta > Magnoliopsida > Sapindales > Sapindaceae > Dimocarpus > Dimocarpus longan. The sequence continues at coordinate 13,737,813 of CM041014.1, read as the reverse complement.
TTCATCCATGTGGGATTCGACCATGACTTGTTGCTTAATACAATTGGACAGCGTATATTTGCACGTACTCTGAGCATTAATAAAATAGTCAGTTTTTGGCGTTGTTACCAGGAATGCTCTATCAAATAATAGTGTTAACATTAATACTAGTTAAAGCAATTTTTTAATTCAAACAATTTTTCTTTTCCTTTTCAAGTACCTTCGATCTTTGTATATGAAGATTGAAAATTATAGAGTTGTTGCTTTTGATAGCAAGATCGAAAGGACGGTCAAGAACATCAGGAGAGCTAGGAGTTGTGAAGCAGCAGCTGACAACATGGTAAACAATAAGACTATGGCTGAAAGAGCAATTGAGGTGGTTGAGAAACAAGTAGAACTTGAGAACCGGGCAGTAGCTGCTGGTTTAAAGACTTTTAAAGACTATGCAACTCCAAAAGTTGCAGGCATTCATTGGAGCATAATCATGCTATCAATCCAAGCGAACAACTTTGAACTCAAGCAGACCATTATTTAGATGGTTTAGTCCTCTATTCAATTTAGTAGTGCACCAAATAATGATCCAAATGAGTATATAGCAATTTTCTTACAAATTTGTGACACCCTTTAAGCATAATAAGGTGATTGATGATACTATTAGACTAAAACTTTTCCCTTTTTCATTAAAGAATAAAGCAAGAAGTTGGTTGAATTCCTTGCCTTAACTATCTATCACTATTTGGGATGACCTTATAGAGAAGTTTCTGGACAAGTACTTTACATTAGCAAAAACAATGAAGATGGGGAATGATATTATCTCATTTACTCAGATGGAAGGAAAGACATTGTATGAGGCTTGGGAAAGATTTAAGGAGCTACTTAGGAAATGTCCTCATCATGGAGTTCCACAATGGTTAAAAGTTCAGACTTTTTACCAAGAAGCATTGGAGAAAACTAGATCTAACATAGATGCAGCAGTTGGAGGCACAATAATGGGCAAAACGCTAAAAAATGCTTACGCACTACTTGCAGAAATGGCGTAATGACTATCAATGGCCAGTAGGTAGGTTAAAGCCTAACAAAACATCAACTAAAGTGTATAAACTGGATGCTATCACCTCTATGAATGCTAAGTTTGATGCGTTGGTGAAAGCCATGAGCAAAAACACAGTAGTGCTAAATGCTATTCAAAGCCCATGTGTTATCTGTGCGAGTTATGGAGGAATGTGTGAGCAATTTAAAATTGGCGTAGTTTATTGCTAACTTCATTAGGCAGTGTAACAATCCTTATGCCAATACCTACAATCCTGAATGGAGAAATCAACCAAATTTTTTATGGAGTAATCAGGATCAAGCACCGCAAGCAAAACCAATAGCTTCGCTAGGGCTTCAGGTCACTCAATAGCAAAACCCAACCTTAAGAAAAGAAGTTAGTTGTGGAAGATATGCTCCTACAATATTTATCCAAAAGTGATGATATGCTATAAAGTCAGCAAAAGATGTTGTAAGGTCAACAAATATAGATATGGAATTAGGATGCTTTCGTATGCAATTTAGAGGTACAAAATGGTCAATTAGCTAGTGTCTTCCATAATAAACAGTTAGGACTGCTTCCTAGCGACACTAAGAACAACCTAAGGAAGGAAGGAAGAAAGTGAGTAGTGCAAAGCTATCACTCTTAGGAGTGGTAAAGAATTGACTTAGAAGATAAAAGAACCTTCTATCGTTCCTATATCGTCAGATGAAGAGGGTGATGATAATAGTTCAAAGAAAGAGAAGGAAGAAGAAAAACAAGCAGAAGAAAGACCAATAGAAAAGAATGCTGTTCCTTATACACCACAATTACGATTTCCATAAAGGTTTCACAAGTAGAAGCTGCTGGATAAGTAGTTCTTTAAATTCTTAGAGCTATTTAAGAAACTTCATACCAGCATCCCTTTTACAGAGGCATTAGAACAAATGCCTAGTTATGTCAAATTCATGAAGGAGATCTTTTCAAAGAAGAGGAAATTAAGGAACTTCGAGATAGTTGCCCTAATAGAAGAAGTTACCCCAAAGCTTATGGCCCTTGGAAGCTTTATTATTCCTTATACAATCAGGATTGGTATGATCTTGGTGTAAGTATAAACCTAATGCTTTCATCAATTTAGGTCTGAGGGAGGTAAAACCTACATTAGTCACGTTGTAACTTGCTAATAGATCTTTTAAAAAGCTGAGGATGGTGATCAAAGATATTCTAGTGAATGTGGAGACTCTTATTTTTTCTACAGATTTTGTCATTCTGGATATAGAAGAAGATAAGGAAATTTCCATCATCCTTGGAAGACCATTTTTAGCTACTGGGCATACTCTGATAGACGTTCAAAAGGGAGAACTCATAATGAGAGCTAGAATAGGGCAATCACAATCAACATCTTCAAGGTAATGAAATTTCTAATTGATAAGAAAGAATGCTTCCAAATAGAAACATTGGGAGATTGCATGCAGGAAAGAACTAAGGAGTTACTACACAAAGATTCACTAGAATGAACTTTGATGAATGTAGGAGTGGAAAGTATAGAGGAAGTGGAAGAATGTGTGAGAGAATTGGAAGCTATTTTAACATTTGAGTCCGTAGCTTGTCATGTCATCAAGAGTGCTGAAGTCATCAATAGAAGAACCACCAGTTTTAGAGTTGAAACCCCTACCTAAGAACTTGAGATATGCTTACTTAGGAGAGAATGACACTTTGCCTATCATCATTTCCACAGAGTTGAATAAAGTTTAATAAGAGAAGCTATTGAGAGTGCTGAGGGAGAACAAGTTGGCATTGGGTTGGACTATTATAGATATAAGAGGTATAGATCCATTGTTTAAAAATGCATAAAATCCTTTTAGAAGATGACTGCAAGCCTAGCATTCAACCATAGCATCATTTGAATCTAAATATGAATGAGATGTTGAAGAATGGGATCATTAAGCTCCTAAATACTGGGATCATTTACCTGATTTCGGATAGCACTTGAGTGAGCCTTGTCATATGTGTTCCAAAGAAAAAGGGATAACAGTCATGACCAATTATCAGAATGAGCTTATCCCCATAAGGGTGGTCACTTGTTGGAGAGTATGCATGGATTACAGTAAACGTAATCAAACCATAAGGAAAGATCATTTTCCTTTGTCGTTCATTGACCAAATGTTAAAAAGGTTAGTCGGACATTCGTTCTACTATTTCTTAGATGGGTACTCCAATTATAACCAAATTACCATTGCTCTAGAAGATCTAAAGAAGACAACCTTCACTTGTCCTTCTGACACCTATGCTTACAGAAGGATGCGTTTTGGATTGTGTAATGCACTTATAACCTTTCAAAGGTGTATAATGGCAATTGTTTCTGACATGGTTGAACAGTTTTTGGAAGTTTTTATGGACAACTTTTCAATATTCAGGGACTCATTCGATCAATGTTTTCATAGCTTAGTTAAAGTCTTAAAGAGATGTGAAGAGACCAATCAGGTACTCAACTGAGAGAAATGCCACTAATGGTTCCAGAAGCATAAGATTTCTGCTATGGGAATTAAAGTGAACAACTCCAAGAAATGTCATTTACCTTCTCATCATGGAGTTCATTTGTCTAAGGAATAGTATCCTAAGACCCTTCAAGAAATTGAGGATATAAGACCGATTTCTTATGCCTCTATTGTAGGTAGTCTCATGTATGTTGTGTTATGCACGAGATCAGATATACGCTATTCGATGAGAATATTTAGTCATTATCAATCCAATCCAAGATTTGATCACTAGGTGGTTGTAAAACATATTCTTAAGTATCTTCGTATTATGAAAAACTACATGATAGTGTATTATGGAAAGGATTTGATTCCATTAGGGTATACAAATTTTGATTTTCAGTGGAACAAGGATTCTAGGAAATCCACATCTAGATCAATATTCACCTTAGTGGTGGAGCCATTGCATGGAGTGTTAAGCAATTGTGCATTGCTGACTCCACTGTGGAAGCCGAATATGTAGCAGCTAGTGAAGTGATTAAAGAAGTGATATGGCTTTATAAATTCTTAGTTGGTCTAGAAGTTGTTCTAGATATAAATAAACCGATCACCCTTTATTATGATAATAGTAGTGCAATGGCCAATTCCAAAAAATCAAGTATTTAGGAGCTTAATGATCCCATTCTTCAGCATATAGAGAGAAAATATCATCTCATTAGGGATATTGTACAAAAGGGATATGCGAACGTGATTAACATTGTATTACAGGACAACCTTGTTGATCCGTTTATGAAGACCTTAATGGTTAAAGTGTTTGAAGGTCATCTAGAGAGTTTAGGATTATGAGATATGTCTCATCTGTACTAAGGCAAGCAAGAGATTGTTAGGGTTTGTGCCATAAGAGCTTGTAATTATATAAATAGTTTTATAAATATTAATAAAGTATTCATTTTATTCAATTTTTATATTTTAGCAAAAATTGTATATATCATTAGAAACATCTTTGATTACTGATATAATTTTAAACTAAGTATAAAAGTATTATATACAAGTAGATTTAGTTTGAAATAAGTAATCTAAAGAATCCATAGAAAGTAAACAAATCTAGGTACTTTATTTGTGGTAAATCTATAGCTGCAGTCTATTTCATATTCAGTATGATAGTCATAAAACTATTCATGTGATGACAACGAAATTGAGGCACCTTATATAATAAAGATTATATATGATTAGACCACGATAAACATAAGTCTCAAATTAATATCCATTAAACTTATAGATTTATATTTATCAACCAGATGATCATATATAAATTGATCTTAATCCTGAACGTATTATGGACTTCTACTTGTTAAGTTATATTCTTTTATTAACATAGTGAGATTGGTGTAGATGCCTGATCGATTGGTTTTTGATCTTAGGTAGAGTAAATAGAGGGATTAGTAGTGAAGATCTCAAATTCATTTATTGGATGAAATATGCACACCGTATGTAGGGAAAGGGATTAGATATCATTTTTGCTATACCATTCTCGTATTTTCTTCGTAAGGGATGCATTACCTTAGGACTAGGATTGAGATTCTCTACTTTTTCACAGTTGGTGCTGGCCAGGGTTTTATTAGTTGGTGGATGGCGAAAAGTAGTTTAGAGGTAAGAAACATGCCACTGTATTTAATTCCTTTATCGATTTTGCAATTTGTTTTTGGCCTCTAGTTTGTATAAAGCTTATAAAATATTTTCTCTCTCATAGCAGCCACCCGCTAAATATGCTTGGGCCAAGAATAAGCCCATACCATCTTGCTGCTCATCTCACTTCTGCATCTGTTATCTACAGCGGCCTCCTTTGGACTGGTCTTTCTGTTGTTATGCCTGAACCACTTGGTGAATTCGTTGCTTGGGTTCATAGGGCAGCAAAAGTGAAAAAACTTGCCTTTCCTGTTGGTTTCATTGTGGGAATCATTACTGTCATAGCGGCGTTTGCTGCAGGGAATGATGCTATAAGTGCTATAATTGTTTTCATGATAAAATTAGTGTTTCCCAAGGATCAAGTAAATAGCGTGATTGTCCTGCCTACAACCTAAGTTAATGCTTGCATACTAAATTTTCAAGGTCGTGCTTATAATACTTTTTCGAAAATGGGTGATACATGGATTCCTGATGATAGTTTTGATATGAAACCACTCATTCACAACTTCTTTGAGAGTATGTCAATAATGCTGGTAATTTTGATGTGCTAAGGCTACATCTTACCATGTTAAGTACTCAAGTTTCATGATTTTCCATCACTACCACTTTGATAACAATAATCAAAATTTGAATCAATGGTTTTACATTTTTCTTCATTAATTCAGCTTGATCACTGTATTCTTGCCACTACAACCTTATTTGCTATCGGTGCCCTATGGTTGGGTACAAGGAAGTTGGATATTAATCTTGCAATTTGATCTTTGATTGGTAACACTGATGGCATGGCCACTCTTCAGGTAATTATTTGTTTAGTACTCATTAATTCTTGGTTTTAAACATGGGTTTTCAGTTTTCTAGTTTTTTCACAATTACAGTTTTGTTATTCCAAACCTAAAGCTAGAACACTGTGTTTTTGTTGATCATCAAATGGGATATATTTGTTGTTGTAGGTAACCTTAGGGATTTCAAGACTTCTCTCATATGTGCCAGTTTGACTAGGCTCTGCACATCGGGCTAGGTCTTTAAGTCTTCTGACTCTCATGATCTTGCTTCATCACATTGTTTGAAAACCTTCAACGTCTCTTCTTAAATCTTTGCTTCAAATCGCAAAAACTATCTAAAATACAAAGTTCAAGTTTATAAGAAGGATTAGGTAGGCAACTAAATACAAAATTGGTTATTGAATTTTCATATTGTTTATGATCTCGAGTTTTCAACTTGAGAGTCCAAAGGCCTTGTGCGAAATGCTAGTTCTTGTAATCCTTATATTGGGAAATGTCATGTCCACTATGCGTTTATAATTGAGTGGCAATCTGCTTTGCTAATTGAAGTTTGTTGTAAGCTCCATTTTGGTTTGAATGATTGAAGGAGATGTTTTTGGTGAAACAACTTTTGTATAATCCATTTATTTTGGAACCCACATTATTCTTTATTTGGAACCGACGTTATGCATACTTTTTACCTATTTTCATGAAGTAGATTAAAAATTATAATTTTTACTTATAAAATTTGTAATAATTGTGACCACATATTATGTATTGGTTTTGGAGCAATTATCATTTTGGTTCCTATCCTTTTATAATTATTATTTCTTAATTTATGTTTACTTTTTTAATTTATATTGATCTTAATTTTTTCTTATAATACGTTAAAAAGATATCGGGATCCATTTTTTGCATTAAATGCTATGGAAATTGTCCTACTCAAGATTATCTTTAAAATGTTTGAGGCAATTTTTTATCAATTGTCGTACTCGGATAACTGTACAATTCAGCTTATATAAAAAGACAATTTAGCTTTGAAAATACCCTAACAACAACAGTATGTTTAAGGTAAAGTCCTAACTAATTTATTTTACAAAGATTTTTTTTTTCTGCCATGATCCTAATAAGTCCAAATAATTAACAAGTAATGGCAGACACAGAGGATCCCACTTTGAAAAAGCAAAAGAGGGAGAGAAAATCTTCTCATTTTAAATTTGTGCAATTCACGGGGGTCCATCTTAAAAAAGCGAAAGAGAGAGAGAAAAAAGAAAATCTTGTAGCTTTAAATTTGTGCAATTCGCTCTCACCAATATCAAGGTTGACCTTGTTTCGAAAAAAATATCAAGGTTGACCGTGCGCGTCATATATATTTGTTCCTTCTATCCCATCTTCATTTTCATAGGTGATCCTCAACAGATTTTGCAAAGCTTGTGAAGAAAACTAAGGTGAGCATGAACTGTTATTCATATAATGTTAATTTTTTGTTTGTATTTTAGTAGATGATTGGCTATGGTGGATTTTAATTTTGGGTTATATTGTTTACTTTTTGATTTGTTATTTTTTCCAATCATTTAAATTGTTGTTAAATTTTAAGAGAAATTTTAATTTAGTCCTTAACGTTTAGTAAAATATTATTTTTTTACTAACGTTTACACTTCTAATTGTTATCATCCTTAATGTTTCAGAAATTTATCAATTTAGTCCATCTGACCAAAAAAATGATAGTCAAATGTGACAGACTTTGTAAAAGGATAGATTTAACCTTGATATAATTTAAGATAGATAAAATGATGTAATTATCCTTTTAAAAACTATTAATTATAAAATAACTATCTCCATTATTACAAAATTGTCATTGACTACCTTCCAATCAAATTGTGACACATCATTTAATTAATTTTTTTAATTCAATTTATTGTTAATAAATATTTTAATTAAAAAATAATATTTTTAATATAAAATTAAAAAAAAAAAAAATTCTTCTTTATCTTCAACCTTTCATCATCTTCCTTATCTTCAATTTCATCTTCTACATTCATCAAAATCATCATCTCCATCATTTTCATCAAACCAACATCACCAAAATTAAACATCAACATTAAATCAAACATCTCCCAAATCTTAAAAAAAAAATGTTAATGCAAATTAAAAAAAAAAAATGTTTATGTAATTTTTTTTTTTAAAAAAAAAAAATTAGAGATGGCAGCCATCTCTAATCGGTCTTCACCGTCGGAGACATGGTCTCCGACGATATAGACCCGACGGAGACCAGATCTGGTTTTCGACGATGAAGAACAGTCTTGGTCTCCTCATTGAAGACCTAGTCTCCAGTTGGAGACCTCTCCAGATGCTGAAGACCAGGTCTTCAGCGATGGTAACTGGTCTCCATCACCAAAAACGCGTCATCACGTGTTCGATGATAGAGACCAGTTGGTCTTCATCGCTAAAGACCTGGTCTCCACTCCGACGATTGAGACCGGTTTTCTGGTCTCCCTCACCGGAAGGAGAATGATCTCTATGGGAGACCCGTTTTCTGGTCTCTCGTGGAGATCTGCATTTTTTTTTTTTAACTTAAAAATATTTTTATATATTAAATTAAAAATATAAAAATATATATTATATTAAATATATTTAAGTTAAAATGACCAAACTAATCCTCTCTCTATTAGGGTTGACTAACATTTGATTAAAGAATGACTAAATCGATATATTTCAGAAATGTTAAGGATGATGAGAATTCGAAATGCAAACGTTAGTAAAAAAGTAATATTTTACTAAATGTTAGGGATTAAATTAAAATTTTGCCTAAATTTTAAGTTATTGTTATTAATTTGTAAGGTTAATTTTTTGTGCCGTTGATACAAATTTTGTTTTTCAAATACTAATTACTTGGTAAAAAAAAAAAAAAAACTAGTACAATTTTATAATTTTAGGAGTAGAATTATTGATATCATAGCACAATCTCAAGCTATATATGGCCATTTTAGACCCCTATATTTTGTTCTGACTTTTGCTTATACAACTTTGCTTAAGAGGGTCAAATCAAATTGACATTAAAATTTAGTTTGATTTAATTCATTTTAAGTAATTTATAGTTTTCAATTAAGAGACAATATGAAGTTCTTACTCAATAGTTTTGTTCAATAACCTAAGATATAATTGAAAAATCTTATTTTTCTTGATTTCTAGATGCCTTTGTTCCATGTTTATCAAAAGATTGTCAATCTTTTCAAATAATGAATTTTACATTCACTTATCCATATCATATCGTGTTACACATGTTTATAGATCTTAAAACAGAAAGTGAAAATTTGAGATTGGCATAAGAGCATATGCAATAGCAAGTTGAGACAGTAAGAAGAAATGCTGAAGACTGTGAAAGATGTACAGAATTGGCTAACGAAGGCAAGCAGTGTGGTGGCAGATGTTCGAAGCTTGGAATAAGAAACTAATGCAAATGAGTCATGTCTTAATGGGTGGTGTTCTAACTTGGGTTACAAGTATACGTGAAGTAGAAGAGCATCAAAACAGACAAGCATACAATTAAAGCTACAAGATGCTAGCAATTTAACAACATTTCCCATCCTGCTATTTTACCAGGGATAGAACTTCTAGCACCTAATGATTTTATGACTTTTAAGTCTACAAAATTTGCTTCTGATGTAAGTATCGAAGCTTTGAAAATGATGAGACTAGCATTGTTGGGGTATACAGGATAGGAGGTATAGGTGAAACAACCTTGGCGAAGGCAGTAGGTAATGCTACTGAAGAACAAAAGCTTTTTAATGAGGTTATTATGGTCGTTGTGTCTCAAGTTGCAGACATTATGAGTCTTCAAGGATCAAATAGCAGACTCCTTAAGTTTGAAATTAGAGGAGAAAAGTGAGCACAGAAGAGCAAAGTGGTTATTTTTAGGATTAAATGGTGTAAAAAAAATCCTCTTAATCTTAGATGATGTGTGGGCGAAGCTTGATTTGATAACCATTGGAATTCCTTTCGACGATGAGCTTACAGGCTGCAAAATTCTTATAAATACTCATGTCGAACGAGTATGCATTGCCATGTGCTAGAAAAGAGTTCGATTAAATGTTCTCAATCAAGAAGAAGGGATGAATCTCTTTAAAACACATGTGGGAGTAGGCGATGACTCATCCATGTTAAGTGATATAGCAAAAAAAGTTTTAAAAGAGTGCAATGGTTTGCCTTTAGCTATTGTAACTATTGAAAGCCTTTTGAGACATAAAGGTGTTGACGAATGAAAAGAAATGTATCCGAAATTGAAAAATTCAAAACTTTATTGTGTAGAAGTAAAAGGTGCTTATTTTCATGTTTATGGTTGTCTTAAATTGAGTTATGATTATTTGGAAAGAGAAGAAACAAAGTTCTATTTCTTGTTATGCTCACTGTTTCCTGAAGATTATGTAATTGATTTAGATGAATTGTTAAGCTTTGGACTGGGGCTAGATTTGTTTCCAAATGCTAACTAAATTGAGGATGCGAGAAGCCTATTACGAGTAAGAATTACTAACCTTAAAGATTCATGTTTATTGTTAGATGCTGAGAAGGATTTGTGAATATACATGATTTGGTTCGTGATGTTCCTTTATGGATAGCATCCAAGGAGGAAAATGTTTTCATGGTTAAAGTAGGCATAAGATTGGCGGAGTGGCCATGACATAAGGACATAGAACAATGCACAACAATCTCATTGATGCAAAGCAAAACTCCTAATCAACTGGTATGTCCCAAGCTGAAAATTTTGTTATTGGACGGAGATGATGATGTTTCAAATGAATTTTTTGAAGCGATGAAAGCATTGAAAGTTGCAAGGCTTAAGGGTTTCATCTATCATTAAATTCGTTTCAGTTATTAACAAAGCTTGTGACATTACGATTGATCAATTGCAAATTGAGAGACATGTCTTTGTTGAAAATGTTGGCTAAACTTGAGATTCTTATTTTGGGTGGTTATGAGTTGGTTGAATTGCCTGAAGAACTAAGAGAGCTCAATATTGAGTATAATATGTTGTTTTGTTTTGAAAAGAATTCCTGTAATTGTAATACCGAGTTTATCTCAATTAGAAGAGTTATCTATTGATAATAGTTTTAAAGCATGGAAGGCTGAAGGGACAAGTGCAGAAAGTAGCAATACCAGTCTTTCTAAGCTCAGTAAAGTACATTTGCTAGAAGTGTAATACATCATTGATATGAAGCAGCAACATTTGCCATCCACTGCATTCTCTAATTTGGTGCATATTTCTCTACACTTTGTTCACATAAGAGAAATTTGTAATGGAGGAAGGCCTCCAAAGGGGTTTCTAGGAAACTTTACCAGTGAAGGATTGTGACAGAATGGGTCGCTTATTTCCAATTTTGTTAATTCAAAGACTACGAAAGCTGAAACAAGTGACCATCTATAAATGTGATGAGAGCTACAAGATGTATTTCAACTAGAGGGGTCATGCCATACCGAAGAAAATCATTCTCTACTTTCAAGTGTAGCATGTTTAGATCTGTTTGATTTACCTAATCTGAGGAATATACCCAGCAAATAAACTTGCAAAATCTAACAATTGTTAAAGTGACTAGGTGTGAGAAGTTGAGATATGTCTTCACATTGAACGTTGCTCAATGTTTGTTGCAGCTACAACAACTCAAGGTAAGCAATTGTGATAGTTTGGAGCAAATTGTCGAAATAAATGTGGAGGAAACAAAGGATATTGTGGTTGCAAGAGGTGGAAATGATGTGTTGCTCCCCAACTTAAGAATATTACAACTTGATGGACTCGAAAACTTGATCAACTTCTTCTCAAAAAATTATAGTTCGACTTGGTTAGCTCTGGGAGAGTTATGTTTTTGGAGGACTCCGTCTTTGGTTGCCGAACTTGGAGCCAATCTGTAGACTACTAAGGTATTTTATTCATCTTTAGTTTTCTCTCAATGAAAATATTAAATTACATTAAACTTACTTTCATTCATCATATACCATTCAGGTATTTGATACTTAAAGTATACAATTGTGGTGCATTTACTTCACTTAGAAGAATCGGAATGGAAATCGGAATGATTTGAAATCGGAATGACTTAGAATCGGAATGAAGTATCGAACTCAGAATATGTTGTTTACTTCAACTGCAGGAATCAGAATCGAAATCGGAATCAACAATATTCCCATTGAATTCTTTATTTGACTTTGGAATTAGAATGAATTAGTTATAACTTACAAAAATAACCTTAATTAAATGTATTAATTATAATAGTGTGCATTATAATATACATTTTTTTTAATATCAAATAAAACACCGTACATTACAATTAAAAAAAAAAACTGCATATTATTTTAATAGTCCACTATGATAATTAAGAAATTGATGATGAAAAACAAATGGTGTATAGTTTTTTATTATAATATATGGTTTTTTTTTTAATATCAAATAAAAAACTGTACATTACAGTTAAAAAGAAATACAAATTATTTTAATAGTCCACTATGATAATTAAGAAATTGGTGATGAAAAACAAATGGTGTATAGTTTTTTATTATAATATACAATTTTTTTTTTTTAATATCAAATAAAATTGATTTTTCTTTATTTTTTAAAAAATGGTATAAGAGACATTTCGTCTTAGCAAAGAGAATGAGAATGAGATTCTCAATTAGGTTGGGGGGAATGAGATTCTCATTTCACAACCTCAAATTGATACAGGGTCCACACTTTCATTCTCATTACAGAATAAATTTGAAGTAATTAAACACCATCAATCAATCTCATTCCTTATTCTCATTTCCCAATCAGTGAAGTAAACTCACCCTTAGAGTTTTCACACCTGCCACCTCTAGCTGTTAACCTTTTTCAAGAAAAAAAAAAAAAGAATCTAGCTATTAACCAAAATGTGCACTAATTTTATTTGTTCAATATTTTTTAAAATTCACCTCTAGTTGTCACCAATAATATTCCAATTGTAACTACTTTATGATCGTAGAAAAATAGTAAACTAAATTAAGAATGGTAATATTATGTTTGTGACACATTTCAAAATTTGCATTTTTCTTGTTTTTTATTCTACAAACTTTAATTTGAATTAAATTTTTTTAATTAATTAGTATATTGTTCTAATTTTGTTTGATAGGATACACAAAAACTATATTATATTAACAAATGAAGTGAACAAGTTATATATTGTTCTAATTGTTTTGAAAATATATTCTACAGGATATTATCTGAATAAACTGTAAAACCAATATTGTATGTAATTAAATTTTAATTTAAATTAATGTTTTTCAATTGAAAATATAAAATTATATATTTTTATATTATTTTTTATTAAAAATTAATTAATTTTTTTTAAAAAAATAATTTAAGTTAATTTAAAATGTATAGGTTATTTCTTATGTTTAAGAAGCACATTATCGTAAAATAAAGTTATATTTTATTAATATTGGGAAAAAATATATTAGTCAATAATAAAAATAAATAGATAAATATAATCCATATACATGCGTGTATTGATAACTATAATTTTAATAAATAAAGTATTATTTAATTGATCCCATATGTCACTTACAAAATTATTAAAAAGTTAAAAACAAAAGTGAAAAACAATGAAAATATTCAAACATAACTAGTTTTCAAAGATCCCTTAGTTTTTTTTTTTTTTTTTTTTTTTCTCCTCCTCCTATATCAATCTTTAACTTTTTTGCTCCCAACCAAATTCAAAGAGCAGGTTTCATTTCTCTTAACCACTCTATAATTAGTTTAAATTATACAAATACCATAAAACCTTCATTTTATATAAATAATTTTATAACAATAAAAAAGAAAATAGTCATCTCATTAATGCTATATAGTTTAGCAATAGAATTGCAATGGTTAGTAATAAAGGCATAATTTATTTTTAAATTGATTTATTAATAAAATTAAATTTTGATAATTTGTTTCCGTACAGGTTCTTGACGTGGAAAACAGTGATATTTCAGCTTGAACAAAAATTCTCTCTCTCATGTTTGAAGGGATTAGTGTTGGGCCATGTAGAAGAACTGAAGTGCTTGTATAAGGGATTCGCGCATCTTCTGAGCCTTCCAAATCTTCAAAACCTACAAGTGAGTTATTGCAGAAGGCTTAGACATCTCTTGTCGTCTAGTCTTGCTCGAAATCTTCTGACACTGAAAAATATTAGTATTTGGGAGCGTGGGGAATTGGAGCAACTGATGGTTAAAGATGATGGAAAGGATCATGTCCAGCTTCCACTCTTTCCAAATCTCTCTTTCATCTATGTCGATAGTTGTGACAAATTAAAAACTCTATTTCCTGTCACCATAGCTCGACTAGATCTTCAACAACTAACATCCCCAGATGTAATATTATCATCCAAATTAGAAGAAATATTTGGACACAAAGATAAAGTAGACATGACAGGTGACACATTATTAGAATTAGTGCTCCCTCAACTTAAAGAATTGTTCCTTAAGGGATTAGAAAGTGTTGACGTTCAGATATAGTCAACTAAGGTTTTTTGAAGCCCAGAACTGTAATAGAAGCCAAATGAAGCAAATAGAAGAGAAAGGAGGCTAAGAAGAACTAGAACACAAGATTTACGTGGTTCGACCATGAATAAGCCTACGTCCACGGTGCCTTCTCAGGTTTGAGAAGTAGTCACTATTATTAAAAGTTTTTTTTTTTTTTTTTTTTTTTTTTTTTGTATGAAGCTAGCCAAAAAGAAGAGAGAGCCTTTTACAAGTAATTTTGCCCTTATTTATAGAGAGAGGAGAATACTACTGTTTGTACAATAAGAAATTATTAATTATACTTTCCCAAAACTGATACCCATTAATGGCTAGAACAGATCTCGTGAAATCTGGGTCTTGATTTAGTAATTGTTTATTCCTTAATCTACACTGCTACCATTTTGGGAAAGATTCAACATGCACGTTACGCTATGTTGCGAGCTGACTCTGCTTTGGGTGAGTTGGAGCTCGTTAAATAGCTTTGATCAAGGCCAACGACCTGAAAGTTTGTCTACGTGAGCTGAAACTTGTGACAATGAGCTGGTCGTTATATGAGAGCTTGTTGTTGCAAGCTAGATGCACATGTATGCGAGCTGCTTACCAGTTTTCAGATTGCTTCTACAAGCTGGGACTTGGCAAGTTAAGCCCTTGTCTACTGGGCTAGGCTACTGGATCTGTTCATTGGGTCAGCCTTCTGGACTAGTTCATTGGGTTTTTATTAGCCCATTTATAAAGATCCAAAAATACATGCAAAATAAGCTCCCCAACTCTCAGTGCGGTTACGAACTGGGAGCTTGTACTCGCTGGTAAAAGCCAGTGTGTCTGGACTTGTTATGCTCTCTCTTTAACTTCTGCCTTATCAATTTGGCTTGTGAGAAGTACATTCATACAGTTACATAGTCAGACTTTAAGCTTGAGTTCCTTGAGAATGAGAAGGAACTAGGTCAGAGTGAGGAGCGAGCCTGAGAGGTTGCTCGTGTTTGGATGCTGAGGTGGAAAAGCATTGGAAGCAGACTGCCTATTTCACTTCATTGCGATGTTTGTTTGGCTTTTGCTTGTTTTGTCTCAGCATTTGCTTCATGCATTTATTCCACCAAGTCCTGGTATTTCCTGCGGACTAAAAAATGAAGTCATTAGTAATAATAAGCCTCTCAAACTATGTTCAAGTAGGTCGTAACATCAGCTAACATAGCGAGAGTTGAGGAGGTGGGAACCTCGGTTGTGCTTAAAGAGTCGGAACCCGAGCTGTACAACATAATGAACCAATAAATCTCTCGAGCTATGTCTAGGTAGGTCATAACCTCAGCTAACATAGTGAGAGTTAAGGAGGTCGTGGGACCTTGGCTGCACTCATAGGGTCGTAACCCAAGCTGTACAATATAATATTTTTTCAAGCTGTGCTCAAAGGGTTGTAACCCAAGCTGTACAGCATAATGTTTTTCCAAGTTGCGCTTAAAAGTTCGTAACCCAAGTTGTACAGTATAATGTTTTTTCGAACTGTGCTTAAAAGGGTCGTAACCCGAGCTGTACAGCATAATGTTATGTTGGGCTGTCCAAGGGGTTGTCACCTGATAACAGCTTTACTTTGGCAAACTATGCTCAGAGGGTCATCACCCGATAACATAGCTCGAGCTACGCTCACAGGGTCGTAATCCAAGCTTATACAACATAATTTCTTTGCAGATGGTGAGGTCGCTTCTACTTTCGCTTAGCGCTCAACAGATAAATAAACAGATTGTTATAGCACAGTTAGAAATTTTTATTGGCATTATAAAATTGAAGTAGATACATGCTAATTCAATTGTCAAGTATAGGGACGTACCCGTGAGGCAAGGGCCACCACGTATGGTAAGGAAGGCACTTACAACGAATTCGTGCTATCGTTTGGGAGCTCACTGGGCCTACTACTGTGTTGGTTACTGTGGTCATTGAAGTTTTGAGCTCGCTGGTGACACGACGTAGTCTCCCAAGCGTCCTTGCCTTATGAGCTTTTCAATTGCATCCCTCAAGTCCTTGCAATCTAAGGTGTTGTGCCTAATCTCGTTGTGATAAGCATATAACTTGTTCTTATTTTTGCGATGAACTGGAGTCTTTAGAGGTTTAGGCTTCCCAAAGTTCTCCCTATCATTGTCCACTACATAGATCTTGTCCTATGTCTGACAGGATACTGTATCGATCTTGATGATGAGGTCGCTCATTCCTAGGCTCTTTCTTGGTCTTTTTAGCGACCTGATTGCCTTCATCATTGCTTCTTTTTTCTGAATGGTTGGAGCTACTCGTTTCATCTTTCTGGTAAGATTGCTTAGAATTGAAAGTCTCTTCCCACTTGATCTCTTTAGCAGCTTGCTCATAGAATTCACCTAAGTCCTTCCCACTTGATCTCTTTAGTAGCTCGCTCATAGAATTCACCTAAGTCTTTCACTGGAACTTGTAAATATTCTCATACAATTTTTCATCCTTCTGGAGTCCGTTGAAATCGCAGTCAGGATGATCTCATCTGAGGGGTTCTCTACCCTATTGACCCTGTATCTAAATATGGTAAGATAGTCTTTTACCAATTCATCTCGTCGCTGGAAGACTGTAGTGAGGTGATAAGGTGGCGCAAGCTACTTTTTCAGAGCCTTGTACTGGCTTGCGAACCTTCTTTGACATTCTTCCTAGCTGTATATGCTACGAGTTGGGAGATTCTTGAATCAGGCTCGGAGGATGTCACCCAAAGTTGCTGGGAAGACATGACACTTGACCAAATGGGTCGTCTGAAGGTCTATCTGGATGTTGAAGGCATCCAAGTGATCATAAGAGTCGTTATTCCTGTTATATTGAGGAATATTGGGGACCTTGAACCTTTTTAGGAGAGGTTGTAGCTTAATTTATCTAGTGAGAGGGGTCCTTTCTCAATACCAATCATTCTACTCCTGAACTCTGGATCGCTCTTCAAGCTGGTGAACCCTTTGGAGGAGCTCTTCTAACCTCGCGTCCTGAGGTCTATGCCTTCTTCTTCTGAGATCGTGATCATCAGTTCTTAAGCTCGAATTGGAGGGGCGAGCTGAGTTAACCAGTTGAGACACCTCTCTGATAGTTCTCTCACGAGCTGACATTTGTTCTTGTTGCTGTTAGGGAGCAACAGCTTCTAATCTAGACGCATTCTGCGCTTGGGCTTGAGTTAGTGCCCTGATTGCATCTGCGACCTACAGCATTGAGTTTTCTAACACCTCCTGCCGCTGGTGCCACTCCTGTAGCCCCCAACTGTAGGGATTGTCGGAGTTGGCTGGCGAAGGGTTGGAGAGGGGGTCGTCTCCAGCAGTGCCATTTGTAAAGAAAACCATCTGCTGTTCTGGTTGATCAGCGGCCATTGCGTTGGAGCTTCTAGTTATTCTTCCTCTTGCCATGATTACCGAAAATTGGAAAAGAAACTGCAGTTTGGGCTCTCTTTTTAATGCCAAAATGTTGACGTTCAGTTCTGGTCAATTAAGGTTCTTTGAAACTTACAACTGTAATGGAAGCCAAACAAAGCAAATAGAAGAGAAAAGAGGTGGAGAGAAAGAACTAGAACACAAGATTTACGTGGTTCAACCATGAATAAGCCTACGTCCACGGTGCCTTCTCAGGTTTGAGAAGTAGTCACTATTATTAAAAGTTTTTTTTTTTTTTTTTTTTTTTTTGTATGAAGCCAACCAAAAAGAAGAGAGAGCCTTTTACAAGTAATTTTGCCCCTATTTATAGAGAGGGGAGAATGCTACTATTTATACAATAAGAAATTATTAATTACACTTTCCCAAATCTGACACCCATTAATTGCTAGGTTAAATCCCGTGAAATTCGAGTCTTAATTTGATAGTTGTGTGTTCCTTAATCTGTGCTATTACTATTTTGGAAAAGATTCAGCATGCACGTTACGCTATGTTGTGAGTTGACTCTGCTCTAGGCGAGTTGGAGCTCGTCAGGCAGCTTTAATCAAGGCCAGTGACCTAAAAGTTTGTTTATGTGAATTGAGGTTGTGTCTGAGCTGAAGCTTGTGACAATAAGCTGCTCGTTATATGAGAGCTTGCTATTGCGAGCTGGATACACATGCATACAAGCTGCTTGCCAGTGTTCAGATTGCATCTACGAGCTGGGACTTGGCAAGTTGGGCCCTTGTCTACTAGGCTAGGCTACTGGATTTGTTCATTGGGTTAGCCTTCCGGACTAGTTCATTGGGCTTTTACCAACTCATTTATGGAGATCCAAAAATACGTACAACAGAAAGCCTCGTCAACTTCTGCCCTTGCGGTTATCACTTGATATTTCCATCTTTGTCATTGTTGTGGGTGGTCCCAAGCTCACTACAAGATTTTCAGTAGACGAAAACGAAGCAGTGCATGCCAAAGCAGAGGTACGATGTTACTGTATTTTACATAAACCTCAAACATATACGATTTATTACCACATTTTCAATTCGCTAGAACGAACTCTAGATCTATAATTATGTTTTTATTTTATGCTTCAATTGACTGTGTAGGCACCGCATCCAGACAACCAACATGTAGTAGATATTCAGTGCTGGGGCTCTGGTGAACTTCGACAAAAGTTGACACCATATACTGGACATTGAAAAGAGTAAATAGCACCACCTTAAGCTTTATCATGCCTGCTACTACGTTATATATGTCTCTATTTTCAGTTTCCTTTTTGAACGGCTCAGTTTTATATATTCAACAACCTAATAAGTTTTGTTCTATACTTTTCTTCAGCTGGTGTTTCCTTCATCAATTGGGTGTCCCTCTTTTAAACATTAGGCCATCATGAAGACATTAAACCTGTTTGGTATGTCTTATATGTACATAAGGAATTACTGACAGACATTATGTTTCTCAATTTTCATAGTGAAAGCAAAGATATAGTGCTGACCTTGCAAAAATTCTTTTCTTATTGCAGTTCCAAGGTAATTAAAAATTTTCAAATTTCTAAAGATAACAAGTTGATCAATTGTGTTTTAAAAGTGAATATTTTCCTCCTTTCAATATGGTTAATCTTCTTGTTTAACTTTTCTTTCAATGTGTTTTTTCGGTTCTTATGAAAAGTGGCTTGCAACATTTGAAACTATTGCACATTGCCTATTGTGGATCAATACAAGTGATATTTCACTTCCAAGGTCTCGCAACTACATTATCACCCCAAATTTGAAGATACTGATCTTGAGTTCTCTATCGGAACTTGAAGTCATTTGAAAGGTCCTATGCATATTTTAAGTCTTCAAAATTTTACCAACCTAGAGGTGGGATATTGCCTTAGGCTGAGATATATCTACACGTTTTGTTATGGAACATTGGAGCAAATCATTGTTGACGATGATGCAGAGGATGATCACCTTCAATAAGGATCATCTCTAGCCTATATTCTTTCCAAATCTGTCATGTATTGATGTTCAAAACTGTAAGGAATTAAAAGATATGTTTCTTGTCACCATAGCTTGATCAACTTGAGAAATTAACAATAGATGCCTTAGCAATCTTCATCAACTTAATTCAAAAGGATATCACAACATATTTTTGTGTTTGAATAGTTGAGTGTGGAGATATGCCCCAAGATAACTACAAGAATTTCAGTCTCCCAAATTGGAACTCTGCATGCCAATGTAAAGGTAACATACACTTTCTCAGATCTCTGGTTGCTTCTTATAACTTGATAATTTGGTGCTTGGTTGTGCAGGAACCACAAATAGGCAAGGAATATGTTTCCAAAGAACAGTTCCCTCCAGTGTACACCATGACGATTAACTGCTGGTATTCTTGTCAGGTTCGAGAAAGCTTACTGTCATACATGGAAAACTAATGAGAGTCCACAGCATGCCACTCTCGGGCATGGCTTCTAGTAAATCAGGTAGTAATACATGGCTCCATTTTCAGTTTCTTTCCTGGTTTTCCTAATCAATGTGTACATGTTTGGTGTGAATTGTCTGTGCGTTGCATGATACTAGTTAAAGGTGTCAAAGACCAATACTATGACGGGTTGCTACTTCTGCTTCTTTGAAAAAACCTCGGTGAGCCTTGATGTAAAGTTTAGGTGCAGTGCCGATTACCTATTAGTGAATTTTTTCCGCATGGTGACAATATAGTTTTTGGAATGGTTTTGTTTTAATCGTGAACTTCTTTCTTACTGGATTTTAGATCTTATCCATTTACTTGCCAGAAGAAGATCAATTTCATACGGTACACCAGTCACTTCAATTGGAAACCATAAGAGGAAGTTTCATTCATACAGCACAGTAGCACAGCTTTCATTCTTTTTCCGAAGAAGTAATGCAAATTGTGTATCATTTTCTGGAAATAAGAGAGACAAGCCAATCAAATAGTTTTACACAGCAACAGGTGAGAGATTTGGTGGGTTGTAAACAAAGGATTCTTTCATTTCCTTTCTAGCTCCGCACAGGTTCATTTTATCCATTCTCTTTCTTCTATATATATATATACAGACTCCACACTGTAACTGTATGGATACAATTACTGTATATTGCATGCCATGATACGAGTAGTTCGTTTCTAACCTCTAATTCACATTGTCCCTTGCTTAAAATGTATTGCAGCTACAAGTAATTGCGAGAGATTGGATTGGAGCATGACGGTCAAACCAGAAGAAAATATGCTTTGCAAGAGATGGAAATGGCATCATTCTTATCATCCAACTTGGCCATGTTTGCATCATATATATCTAGAGGCATGTTCCAATTTGAGTACACCCGCCATTGCCCATCTTGAAGCCAAATCACAGGATTTAGAACAGGTAGGCCTTCTTTCCATCAAGAAGAAAGTCAAAGTTTACCTAAAATTTTTACCTCATACAACCTATACGTCAAGATGGGGTAGTTAAACAAACTGCAGGTATTTATTGAGCTCTCTTTGTGGGGGTTTTTTCTGTGCACTTCAGTACTGGCTTCACTTAAGGAAATCTAGTTTCGAAAGATAAATTCTATGTTGTTGATTGAACTAATTAAACTCAACATAGTTTTACAAAATCTTTTCCTTTCCTTTTCAAACAATTAAATAACAGTTGAAAGGTTTGTATTTGGATCATTAAAAATTTCCTTCCTTGCCTATTTGTTTTAGTTAACCCTGTTATGGTTAACAGCTGATCTGTGTTAGCTTTTATTTCTACAACTACAACCTCCTTTTAGGAATAACTAATTAATGTTGCAGTTGTAAAATGGTCAGTGTCTTTCTAGTGCTGCAAGTACTTTCATAGTTAAATATGTAATCATCACTTAAAAAAAGATGGAATATACCCATAAATTGTATTTCATATAGCACAATTTACGTTAGTCAATCATTTAATTTGCCTAAATATCTGATTTGTTTGTTAAATAATACCGTATGATAACTTGACAATGTCCCAAATTTTAGGTTATGAGTCAAGTTGCTCCATTGTATTTAATATTTGTTTTAAGAAAATTGTATTATTTGGATCCCTTTTTGAAAATGGTTTTTTATTTTAAAAAACAAAAATTTGCTGACTGTGTTTGATTAAGTATTTTGTAAAATGTGCTTTTGAAAATGGAAAATACATTTATAAAAATGATAACCAAAAAGTGAAAAACAATTTTTTTTTTAATTTTATTTTTTCATCATTTTCAAAAGAATCAAAATATCTTTTTAAAACAAATCATTATTTTTTCTTCCAAATAATTATTTTACTCATTTTAAAAAATAATACCAAACAACATATTGTATTTTTAAAAGATCATTTTAAAAACTTGTTTCCCGTTTTCAAAAATAGTTTTAAAACACATCATTTTAAAAATGATTTTAAACATGCTGCAATCAATTCTCTTTTTATGGCTTTCTATTGCTCATCAAGCAGGCACATAGCCAGCAAAAGACTTAGAGCCCAAACCTAACCAACATTAAGAATCAAAATATCAATCTACCCTTGCTTGTAATAAACTAGTGAAAAAAAAAAAAAGGTTTAATCCAGTATTGTATATGTATTAATTACTTCAATTAGGAGTTGGAGTATTTTGATTAGCGCGCAACTGTCTGATGAAATGTCTAACAGAAAATTGGATCTTTAGATATATCACATGGTTTAATTTTGAAATAATGCCAATTTTTCCCTATAGTTTGATGAAATAGTCAAAAATCCCCACTTATTTTAAAAAATCACTAATATCTTCCTCTTGATATATAAAATAGATAAAAATGCCCAAATAGTTTATTAAAATATCCCAAAAACTAAGGTTCTAAAACTCGCTACTTGCTAGTTAACCGGCCACCTAGCAAGTAGTGAATAATCGGCAACTGGATAAGTAATTAGTGAGTATTCGAAAAACACTTTTTTTTGGGGGGGTAGGGGGGTTAAATTGTAATTTTTGAAGTCTGAAAGTGTAAACTGATATTTTTATAAACATCAAGGGCCATGATGATATTATCTTCACCATATTTAAGGCTAATTACATGGTTAACAATTCAACAAAACCCTCATTCTCTCTCTCACTCTCTCTCTCCCCTCTCTCTTCTACTCCCTCTTCCTTTTCCTCTCTCATTCCTTTTCTCTCTCTAACATGTCGTCGTCGTCGTTCAAGTGTGTCGTCGCCCTCGCCATTAAAGTGCGCCATTGTTGTCACTATTTTGAGATTAAGAACAGGTACCGTAGCCATAGCTGAAAAGTTTATCACTCTCTCTTCATCGTCGTCGGCCATTTTAAATCTTATTCTCTCTCCTTTGTGACGGTCGTTCAAGTCTCATTCTCTCTCCCTTCATGTCATTGACATCTTCCTTCAAGCTGTCGTCGTTGTCTTTTCCCCTTCAAGTCGTTGTCGACAGCGATCTGTGAGTGGTTTTTTCTTTTGTACATAATTTTTATGTGTTTTTTGTTTTGCTAGGAATGATTTTGAGTCTTTGACTGATTTTTTTGGTCATATTTAGGATGATTTCCAATAGGTTTTATGATGGACGAACTTACTGAGTCAGTTGAGTTAAGCCAAGTTGGGTCAAGGATTCACCTCCATCGAGCAAGACCTTCGATTTAAGGGTTCTCAAATCGATAGAGTGCTAATCAGCGAGAACTCAATGAGAACTTAGCGAAACTCATCGAGTTTTTAAACCATGTCAAAAACTTGCTACTATTAATTTGGACATTAAAAGTCCATGGTTGACCGTAAATGTGGAAGACCAAAACTATCAAAGTAAAATAAAATGTAAAAAAAAAAATATATTAATATTTAATAAAATAATAATTTAATATTTAAAAAAATTTGAAAAAAAAAAATTCCCTGATTGGTTTCCCCCCTTGGCCACCATTTTTTGTATCCAAAAAAGAAAAAGGAAAACAAATATTCACTGTCCATCTTTAAAACGGACGGTGATGATCAAAACTTCAAAAAAATTTAAAAATATTAATCATTTTTTTAAAAAAATTATATCCACTGTCCATCATGTTGATGGATGGTGGACATAACTAAAAAAAATAAAATTTTTAACTTTATTTAAGTTAAAAACACGCACTCTCTCTACTTCTCACATTTTTTCTCTCTCCGTCACTTTTTCTCTCTCTCTCTTCTTCTTCTTCTTCTTTCTCGACAGTTTCTCTCCATCAACGGAGACCCAAACTGAGTTTTTGACACTGAAAACCTAGAGATTAATGAGTTTTCGCAAAAAAAACCCATAGATCTTTAGCGGAAACCCAAAGTCTTGGGTTTTCGGCGCTGAAAACCTATAGATATATGAGTTTTTTTTACGCGAAAAGCTAGAAATCTCTGGGCTTCCAATGTCGAAAACCCAAGGATTTCTAGGTTTCCAACGTGGAAACCCAAAAATCTTTGGGTTTAGCTCTTGAAACCCAAATATTTCTTGGTTTTCACACCAGAAACCTAGAAATCTTTAGGTTCCCGATATTGGAAACCTAGAGATTTTTATGTTTCCAGTGCAAAAGTTAGTTGGTTTTTTTTTTTATTAATATGTTGTTGTCATGTTGATGTTATTGTTACAATGTTTGAGATTTTGATGATTATGGTATTTGCTATTGATGATGATTTGGTTGCATGGATGTTTGAATGAAGATGAGTGAAGATGTCTAGGTTGGTTGAATTGATGATGGTGTTTTTAATGTTAAAAAGAACTAGAATTGATGATGGTTCTTAATGTTCTTAATGTTAATTATTATTATTTTTTTTATTTTTAATTGAGGGGTAGTTTGGTCTTTTCGCGGCTTGTGATGGTTAGAATCTATCTCTTACTAATAGAGTTCATAGAAGGGGTAAAATAAGATTTTTAAAAACTATAAGGAGTTATTAGCGATTACTTTATTATAGGGGGACAATGGGATTATCTCTTTATTTTTTGCCTTCTAAACTGGACTTCGTGTGAGGCTAATAAAGTCATTACACTGCTAGTTTGGTTAGTGTTAGGTTTTAAGTTATTCTGTTATCAATATTTTTCTTTCTTCTCAAAAAACCGCAACTAAACCCAATGTGAGAGAGAGAGAGAGAAGAACAGACAAAAATGTTTCAAAGCAGAGTGATTGGATCAATTCTAAACGATTCTAAAGAGGATCAAAACTTACTTGAATAACATTTCATCCAACTTGAAGGAAACAGCTTCTCGAGTCATCTCTTCTTTTTTCTTCCTTTTCATCGTTAGGATTTTCTACAGTTGTAAAAACCTCCTCTCATGGCTTCAGGTCTCTCTTCAAGGTTCTCCATTTCCTTTTAACTCTGTTTTCCTTTATGGGGATTCGATTTCACTTTCTAGGTATTCTCATTTTTGCTTTATTGTTGTGATCATATAAGAAAAATTGTCTTTTGAATTGTCATCAAGTTAGTTTCTAGCTTCAAATGATTTTTGGGTTGGTTATTTTTTTTAACTTGAAGAATGATATTAAGTAATCATATAGTTATGTTTGAATATAATATTCAATAATGTTTGGTTTACACAAAACTTAATTTGTTATATCACTAGATGTTTTTTGTGTGATTGGGTATCTTTGAGAAAGTTTGTTCACTCATTTAGACATTTTTTTGTGGTAGAATTAGAATTGCTTTGTTTGCATTATGAAATTAGAAATTTAAGGAGATTGAATTTACTATCGCGAATGAATTTATACAGCCACATTAATATTGTTAAAGGTAGTATCATTGTGTAGGATGTTTATCATTTTGAATTGTTGGTAGATCGATCTTTGAATTTAGTGAAAACTGATGCTTTCTACTTTTTAGGTGTATGTTTATGTGTGTATGAAACTTTATCTAAAACAAAATATTGTTTATAGGGTAATTATACTACATCTGGGAGGAACATGTCCATGGCTGCGTCTGTAGGTGTGGAAAATAAGGAGGGATTAGAGCTACCGGTAACTGGGGGCCCTCTTGCACAGAAAATGGTTGGGATATGGCTTTTTGGCTTTGCTGCATGAGTTTTTGGTATGGTGGTACTTGGTGGTGTTACTCAACTAATATGATTTGGTCTTTCAATGACCTATTAGAAATTCATTGGTGGCCTCCCTCCTTTGTCGGTTGAGTAGTGGTTGCAAGAGTTTGAGAAGTATAAGCAGTCACCAGAATATAAACGATAAGTACAAACTATACTGTAGATCTCTTTGTAGCAATTATATATGTTTCTTCTAATAAGCATTTGAAAATCACATTAAACGTATGTGCACACTCCAAATTACTTGGTTTTTTATCTCTGATAGTGTAAACAAAAGGATGAGTATTGAAGACTTCAAATTCATTTATTGGATGGAATATGCACACTGTAAGTGAGGAAAGGGACTGGTATCTTTTTTGCTCTGTGATTCTCATATTTTCTTCTTAAGGGGTACATTACCTTAGGGATGAGACTCCGCTCTTTTTGCATTTGATGCTGGCCAGGGTTTTATTGGTTGGTGGATGGTGAAAAGTGGTATTGAGATAAGAAATACTCCACTGTATTCTCTTCCTTTATCTATTTTGCAATTTGTTTTTGGCCTCTAGTTTGTATAAAACTTATAAAAGTATTTTCTCTCCTATATGAGCCACCATCTGAATATGCTCAGCTAAGATTAAACCTATGCTCAGCTAAGATTAAACCTATACCATCTTGCTACTCATCTTACTTCTACATTTGTTATCTACACTCTACAGTGGCCTCTTTTGGACTGGTCTTTATGTTGTTATAACTCAACAACCTACTGAATAAGTTGCTTGGGTTCACGGGGCAGCAAAAGTGAAATAACTTGTCATTCCTGTCAGTTTTATTGTGGGAATTACTGTTATCTCAAGAGCGTTTATTCGGAAATGATGCTGTAAGTTTTATAATTGTTTTCACAAAAAATTTAGTGTTTCCGAAGGATCAAGTAAATACCGTGATTGTTCTGCCTACAACTTAAGTTAATGCTAACATATTGAGTTTTCATGGTTTTGCTTATAATAATTTTCTGAAAATGGGTGATACATGGATTCCTGATGATATTTTTGAGATGAAGTCACTCATTCACAACTTCTTTAAGAATACATCAACAGTGCTGGTAATTTTGATGTTCTAAGGTTACATCTTACCATTTTAAGTACTTCAGTTTCATGAGTTTCCATCACTACCACTTTGATAATGATAATCGAAATTTGAATAAATGGTTTTACATGTTTCTTCATTAATTCAGCTTAATACATTCTTGCCACTACAAACTTATTTTCTATTGGTGCCCTATGGTTGGCTATAAAAAAGTTAGATATTCATCCTGCAATTCGATCTTTGATCTGTAGCACTATTGGTATGGCCGCTCTTCAGGTAATTACTTATTTAGTTCTTGTTAATTCTTTGTTTCAATCATGGGTTTCCAATTTTCTAGTTTTTTCACAATTACAGTTTTGTTATTCCAAACCTAAAGCTAGAACATTGCGTTTTTGCTAATCATCAAACAAGACATTTTTGTTGTTGTAACTAACCTTAAGGATTTCAATACTTCTCTAATATGCACCAGTTTCACAAGGCTCTGCACATTGGGTTGGGGCTTTAAGTCTTCTGACACTCATGATCTTGCTTAATCATACTATTCGAAAGCTTTCAACGACTCTTCTTAAATCTCTGCTTGCCTTAAGTTGCAAAAACTATCTAATAAGTCACATCTTTTTTTGTGAAAAGGGCAAAAAAACAGAGTTCAAATTTATAAGGAGGATTAGTAGGCAACTAAATACAAAATTGGTTATTGAATTTTCATATATTTTTTTTTATCTCAAATTTTCAACTTGAGAGTCCGAATGCCTTGTGCAAAATGCTAGTTCTTTTAATTCTTACACGAGGAAATGCCATCCCCATTGTTCTTCTATAATTGAGTGGCAATCTGCCTTGCTAATTGAACTTTGATCAAACTCTTCTTGTGCTTTCGTTTTACCGGTCCACTCTGTCATAAACATTTGTGGAATTCAACCTTCATTTTGGTTTGAATGATTGAAGGAGATATTTTTGGTAAACCAACTTTTATATAATCAATTTTTTTTTGGAACCCACGTAATGCTTTCTTTGGAACCCATATTAAGCATTCTTTTTACCTATATAACATTGATTAAAAGTTATGACTTTTACTTTAAAGTTTGTAATAATTGTGATCAAATGTTATGTATTGCTTTTGGAGCAATTATCTTTCTTTTTTTTTTTTTTCTATTTTTTGTTTTGTTTTTTTTTTTCTTTTTTTTGGAAATTGAGACGAACTTAGAGGACTTTTAAGATCAATTGAAATAAGACACTAGTGATATGACTTGGGGGATTATTTCTAATTAAGAGAGATAGACTCATACGGAGGTGAGGAGAGACTTACACTAGAGTGAGAGATCAATTCATACATAATGATAAAAGAACTGTTATTATTATTATTATTATTATTATATAATTTGAATTTGATGAATGAGTGTTAAACTCATGTCACAGACAATAGAGGCATATAAGCCATTGGTGCCTAACCAACAGTGCTAACAATTAAAGACAACAACTATGATTTTGGTTCCTATCTTTTTATAATTATTAGTTTTAAATTTATGTTAATTGTTTTAATTTATATAGATCTTAATTTTTTTATAATACATAAAATAGATATCTAATCGACTTTTTAACATTACTAGCTATCAGATATGCGCATCATTACTTGCGTGTGAGACCCAGCTTACGTGCAGTGGCGGACCTACAGTTGGGCCAGGGGGGACACGTGCTCCCCCTGAAATTTGAGAAAAATCCCATAAGTTTGCCTAATTGTTAGCATTTTCAAAAAAAAAAAGAAAAGAATTGTCAGTCTGCAAATAGCAGACATGCAAGACGACTGCAGCATTTGAATAGCAGACTTGCAGTACAACTTACAAGTTGAACAATTTTGACAATTATTAAAAGGTGTAAATTTTATTAACTATTATCATTATAATATTATTTTTAACAAAACTGCTTACAATTTTTTTTTAAGGTGAAAAACTGCTCATATTGTTAACCTGCTGAGGGGTTTTAACTCTATTATTTATGCTTTCTATTTCTATTATAATTACCTTCATTTCTTTACTTAGTTTTCCTATTTCAAATATTTTTATTACTCCTAATTAATTGATATATATATATTTTTTTTTTCAGTTTTATCATTTTAGTTATCTCCAATATAAGTATTATTTACTTCTATTTTTTGTGTGCTACACAAAATCCATTATCAATTTACAATATTAGTATGTAACTTTTTTTTTTAATTTCTCTTCATCATTATTTAACATCTTTTTATCTTCACTTTGATATCTTATAGCTTACCAAGTTAGCCCACTAAATTAATTACTTTTTTAAAATTTATTTATTTTTTAATAATTCGAAGTTAATACACGTCTCATTAATAAACCCTAAAATCTTAAACGTTAAATTATTATATTAAAATTATTTATGTATTGTTATAATTCAATTTTATATTTCAAGATATAAAGGCTCGTCGAGAAAAATTATAACTTGACTTCTTTTTTTTTTTTTGTATTTTTATTTATTTTAATGAATTTATTTGAATTTTTAAGCATAAGACTATTTGTTTTGCCTAAATATTATGTATGTTTTATTTTATTTAAACTATATAGTATTATCAAACATTATTATACATAAAAATATTATATATTTAGTATGTTCTTAATTTTTGATATTTCTATTAGTTTATCTATGTGCCCCCATAAACAAATTTTTTGGGCCCGTCACTGCTTGCGTGCGAGACCCATATGACCATGTCAACCCTACAATCAATAATTGAAAAGGACTCACAATCAGTGTAAATAGAGGATGATTCGTCAGCTCTTATGTCACCTGTCTCAAACTATATCAATTATCGTCCGCCCTCCCACCAATTATGACAGACCATGTATGAATTGTCTCGCACTCCATGCCACCCATTAAAATTCTATACATTTATGCTTCTTTTCTATGCACAGTATACTTTTCGTGTCTCATACCATCAATTATTGTCCTCGCTCCCACCAATCACTTAGTTGTCAACTATGACAGACCACATTCTTTCAAAAAAAAAAAAATGACAGACCACATGAACTGTCTGCTACTCTATGCCTAATTTAAGTGGCTAGAGATGGGTATCATGTCACCTTGCTTTCCAAATTGCATCGTCTTTATTGAACTTTAAAAAATATCCAATTACAATATATTAAATCTCATCTCTTCACCACACTCCCTGTATTCATCACCGTATTCCCGGGTATACTCATTCTCAACCACGCCATACGCTTGACGGTCTCAATCAAACAAGTATTTAATGGTTTATTTACATTTCTATCTTTTTGCTGTAGTGGTCTGTTTATATTTTGTCAAGGTCAAAGTTGTCATTTTAATTTCAAAGAAATTTTAAATCCTCTTCTCCTTTTTTATATATATAGTCATTTCAATATCAAACAGTTCTTCCCCTTTATCATATATGGTTAATAGAAATGCTAAGGAAATTATCACCATACTCAAGGTAGTCTTGAAAAAGTTGGGGGCAATTTTTTTATCGATTGTCGTTGGATAACTGTGCTGCAATATTTAGCTTATATAAAAATAGTATTTGGTATTGAAAATACCATTAACAGTTACAATATTTTTAAGGCAAAGTCCCAACTAATTTTCTTTTTAAATATTAATCATTAATAAGTAATGGGAGACACAGGGCCCCACTTTAAAAAGCAAAAAAAGAGTGAGAAAAAAAAAATTGTAACCTTAAATTTTTTCGTAGGATGAATTACACAAACTTCCCCCCTATCATTGGTGGATGGCCGTTAGGTGTCAATGAAGGGAGGGTAAAATAGTCTATCTACTTTCTGATAGAAGCAACTATTTATTTAATTAATTAATTTTTCAAAAAATTAAATAGCTAGAGGAGATCTAGTCTCCTCCATTCAGTCATATCTAGTAGCCATTAAAAATCCCATATTAAAGAATAAAATAATTTTTTTTTTTTTTTTTGTTTACATAAAAAGAAACTATTTCCTTCTAAAGGAAACTTTTTATTTTTCATCTAGGTAAAAACCTAGATCAAGAAAAGAGATGGAGCAAATAGCTCCATTTCCATAGAGCATCTCAAGATGCTTCATTGGAGATGAAACAAATCGCTTCATCTCTAATGCGATGGAGACGTTTTATTGGAGATGGAGCAGTTCCATCTCTAATGGAGATGTTGGAGATGGAGATCTCGACTTCGGGTTTGTTTGAGATGGAGATGGAGGAGATTGACTCCATCTCCAACGGACATTCATCTCAAATGGAGTCAAATGGCTCAATCTAAGATGGAGATAGAGTGATCTACTTCATCTCAGATGGAATAGTTCGTTTCATGTTTCATAGAGCTTGATGGCTTCATCAGATTTTCTATTTTTATTTATTTATTTATTTTGTGATTTTTATTCAACTGAGTTAGTTTTTGTGGATATGTTAATCTAGGTCTTAATGAAAATTTGCATCCTTAATGATGTTGATGAATCTGATTTTGATGAAGATGTTACTGAATCTGTACCTTAGATGATGTTCATGAATATGATTTTTATGATGTTAATCTAGTTTAGGTTGTAATTAATGGAGATGAAGTTGTCATTTGAGGTTGATGAAAGTGATTGAATATGTTTTTAAGTAGATTAATTTGGATGTTGATTGAATTGTCATTGAAGGTTGAAGAGCAAAATTAGGTTTGAAATGTTGAAGAACAAATAAGCACAATCTAAACTATGAATTTTGCTGGAGAAATTGAATGTTCATTAAGTTATTATTTCTTAGCTAAAGTTTGTATAATGATTATAATATATATAATTAAGTAATTAATTAAGTATATTAAAGGGCAGTTGAGACTTTTCAAACAAATCTAGAGTCAACGGTTAAGTCTAACCGTTGACCACTACCAATCGGGGACATTAGTGCAACAAATATCAAAAGTTGCATCCAGCTGCGATTATAGCAAAACGAAGTTTGTGCAAGTCGCCTTGTCATTATCAAGGTTGACCACTTGACCTTGCAAGTCATGTATGTGTGTCGCTCCCATCTCATCTTCATTTTCATAGGAGATCCACAACAGATGTTGCAGAGCTTGTGAAGAAAACCAAGGTGAGCATGAACTGTTATTCATATAACACGTTAATTTTCTGTTCTGATTTTATAAGTTGATGATTGTTTATGGTGGATTTTAATTTTGAGTTACATTGTTTACTTTTGGATTTGTTAATTTTTCCCATCATTTAAATCATTGTTAAATTCTAATTTATTGTTATTAATTTTTAAGGTTTTTTGTGCTGGTGATACAAATATTCTTTTTCAAATACTAATTGCTTGGTTAATTAAAAAAAATATTAGTACAATTTTATAATTTCATGGGTAGAAATCTTGATATTAAAACACAATCTGAAGCTCTATATGGCCCTATAAGACCCTTACACTTTGTTATGACTTTTGCTTATACAACTTTGCTTAAGAGGGTCAAATCAAATTGAAATTAAAATTTAGTTTAATTTTATTCATTTTAAATAATTTACAGTTTTCTATTAAGAGACAATATGAAGTTCTTATTCAATAGCCCAATAAATTATTGATAATCTTATTTTTCTTGATTCCTAGTTGCTTTTGTTCCATGTTTATCCAAAGATTGTCAGTCTTTTCAAATAATTTATTTTACATTTCACTTGCCCAAATCGATTGTGTTACACATGCTCATAAACTTGTGATGTAAATAGGATGGAATTTGCATCAGCTGTTTTAAGCGGTATCTTGTCTAAGGCAGCAGAATATTTGGTGGAGCCGACCCTACGTCAAGGTCGTTACTTATTTTGTTTTAAAAGCATTGTTGAAGATCTTAAAAAAGAAGATAAAAATTTGAGATTGGCACAAGAGCATGTGCAACAGCAAGTTGAGACAGCAAGAAGAAATACTGAAGAGATTGAGAGAGATGTACAGACTTGGCTAACGGAGGCAAGCAGTGTGGTAGCAGTTGTTCAAAGCTTGGAAGAAGAAATTAATGCAAATGAGTCATGTCTTGATGGGTGGTGTTCTAACTGGGGTTGCAAGTATAAGTTAAGTAGAAGATCAGCAAAACAGACAAACATACTATTGAAGCTACAAGATGCTGCCAAATTCAACAATATTTCCCATCCTGTTATTTTACCAGGAATAGAATTTCTAGCATCTAAAGATTTTATGATTTTCGAGTCTACAAAATTTGCCTTCGATGGAATTATTGAGACATTGAAAGATGTTGAGACGAGCATTGTTGGGTTATTCGGGATGGGAGGCGTAGGTAAAACAACCTTGGTGAAGGCAGTGGGTAATGCTACTAAAGAACATAAGCTTTTTGATAAGGTTATTATGGTTGTTGTGTCTCAAAATGTAGACATTATGAGTCTTCAAGATCAAATAGCAGACTCGTTAAGTTTGAAATTAGAGGAGAAAAGTGAGTTAGGAAGAGCAATGCGGTTGTCATTAAGCTTGAAGAGAGAAAATAAAATCCTCTTAATCTTAGATGATGTGTGGACAAAGCTTGATTTGAGAACAATTGGAATTCCCTTTGGTGATGAGCATATAGGTTGCAAAATTCTTATAACAACTCGTATTGAACAAGTATGTATAGCCATGAAATGTCAGAAAAGAGTTCAATTAAATGTTCTCAACCAAAATGAAGGGATGGATCTCTTTGAAAAGCATGCGGGAGTGGGCGATGACTCCATGTTGAGTGATGCAGCCCAAAAAGTTTTGGAAGAGTGCAATGGTTTGCCTTTAGCTATTGTAACTATTGGAAGTCTCTTGAGAGATACAGGTGTTGAAGAATGGGAAGTAGTGTATCATAAATTGAAAATGTCAAAACTTGATGATGTAGAAGGTGTTGATGTTGATGTTTATGCTTCTCTTAAATTGAGTTATGATTATTTGAAAAGCAAAGAAACAAAGTTCTGTTTCTTGTTATGCTCACTGTTTCCCGAAGATTATGAAATTGATTTAGAGGAATTGCTACGCTTTGGACTTGGGCTAGCTTTGTTTCAAGATGGTAACTCAATTGAGGATGCAAGAAACCAATTACGAGTAAGAATTAAATACCTCAAAAATTCATGTTTATTGTTAGATGCTAGAGAAGGATTTGTGAAAATGCATGATTTGGTTCGTGATGTTGCCTTATGGATAGCTTCCAAAGAGGAAAATGTTTTCATGGTTAAAGCTGGCATGAGATTAGCGGAGTGGCCACAGCTCGAGGACATAGAGCAGTGCACAGCTATCTCATTGATGCAAAGCAAAATAGATGTGTTTCCTAATCAACTGGTATGTCCTAAGCTGGAAATTTTGTTATTAGACGGAGATGATGTATCATATGAATTTTTTGAAGCAATGAAAGCACTAAAGGTTGCAAGGCTTAAGGGTTTTCATCTATCATTAAATTCACTTCACTCATTAACAAATCTTGTGACATTATGGTTGATCGATTGCAAATTGAGAGACATATCTTTGTTGAAAATGTTGGTCAAACTTGAGATTCTTATTTTGAAAGGGTGTAAGTTGGATGGATTGCCTGAAGAACTAAGACAGCTCAATAAATTGAGGATGTTGAGTATGACACATTGTATTGTTTTGAAAAGGATTCCTGTAAATGTGATGCCAAGTTTATCTCGATTAGAAGAGTTGATATATTCTGGTAATCGCTTTGAAGCATGTGAGGCTGAAGGGATAAGTGCAGAAAGTAGCAATACCAGTCTTTCTGAGCGTAAAGTACATTTGCAAGAAGTGGAATGCTTCATTGATATGACACAGCAGCATATGCCATCCACTGCATTCTATAATTTGGTGCGTTTATATGTAGACCATGTTCATCCAGGAGAAATTTGCAATGGAGGAAGGCCTCCAAGGGGGTTTTCAGAAAACTTGGAAACTCTACCAATGCAAGATGGTGACAGAATGGGTTGCTTATTTCCAGCTTCGTTAATTCAAGGCCTACGAAAGCTGAAAGAAGTGTGCATCTATTATTGCAATGAGCTACAAATTGTGTTTCAACTGGAGGAGTTATGTTATATTGAAAAAAATCCTTCTCTACTTTCAAGTTTAGCAAGTTTATACCTACATAATTTACCAAATCTAAGGTATATATGGAAAGGTCCCACTCAACAATTAAGCCTGCAAAGTCTGATTGTTGTTGAAATATATTCGTGTAAGGATTTGAGATATGTCTTCACACTGTACCTTGCTCGAAGTTTGTTGCTGCTAGAACAACTCAAGATAAGTGATTGTGACAATTTGAAGCACATTGTCGAAATAAAAGCAGAGGAAACAAAAGATAATGAGGCTGCAGGAGGTGGAAATGATGTGTTGTTCCCCAAGTTAAAAATATTAAAACTTGTTCGCCCAGAACGCTTGATCAACTTCTGCTCAGAAAATTATTGTTCAACGTGGCCAGCTCTGCAAGAGTTATTTCTCCGCTGTACTCCGTCTTTAGTTGCTGATCTTAGAGCTAATCTACATACTGTTAAGGTATTTTATTTATCTTTATGCCTCTCTCAAGAAATAGATTAAATTATATTAAACCTACTTTTATTCATCATATACCATCCAGGTATTTGGTAACTTGAAGTGCACATTTAGAGTTTTCACATCTACTAACTCTAGCTGTTGACCAAAATGTGTGCTAATGTTATCTGTTGTTCAACATTTTTTAAAATTCACCTCTAGTTGTCATCAATAATATTCCAATTGTAGCTATTTTATAATTGTGAAAGAGCAATAAACTAAATTAAGAATGATAATATTATGTCTGTAATAGATTTCAAAATTTATATTTTTCTCACTTTTTATTCTATAAATTTTAATTTGAATTAATTTTTATTGATTAAAAGGTATATTGTTCCGATTTTTTTATAGGATACACAAAAATGATATTATATTAATAAAATAAGTGAACAAGTTATATATTGTTCTCATTGTTTTGAAAATATATTTTACAAAATATTGTTAAAATAAACTAAAAAAGCAATACCGTATGTAGTTAAATTTTGTTTTAAATTAATGTTTTTTAATTGAAAAATATAAAAATATATATTTTTATATTTCATTTTTATTAAAAATTAACTAAAGTATTTTTTAAAAATAATTTAAGTTAATTTAAATCTTTTTCATTTTAGGTAGCACATTATCATAAAATAAAGCTATATTTTAATAATGCCAAGAAAAGTATATTAGTCAATAATAAAAATAAGTAGATAAATACAATTCATATATATATATTATCTACATGTGTGGGAAATTTTATTTTGGTTCTCAAGGTTTTGAAAAATATCAGGTTTTTAAAGCTCTTTTGAAAACAGCTCTTTTCATCTCTAACATTTTTAAAACTCTTCAAAAAAGTTTAAACCGTTAATCAACTGACTATCAATGGTGACTTTAGACCATTTAAATTGTAATTTAATCACTTAAACTTAAAAATATTTTAAATAATTTAACTTGTAAATTTATTATTTTATTAGGATAATTCGATAATTTATGTGAGAATAACAACCATCAAGGGTAAATTTATTTATTTATTTTAATTTTTTTGTTAATGTTAATCGTCAGTTACTTGGCGGTTTGAACATTTTTGAAGAGTTTTGGAAAAGTTAAGAATGAAAAAAGTTGTTTTTAAAACATCTTTAACAATTTAATATATTTTTGAAACTTTAGGGACTCAAATAAAATTTTTCCTATATATATATGTTTTGATAACTATAATTTTAATAAATAAAGTATAATTTAATAGGTCCCATATGTCACTAAAAAAAATGTTAAAAAGTTAAAAACAATAGCATATTAAAACATAATTAGTTTTCAGAGATCGCTTAGTATTATTTCTCTTTTATTTTTTTCCTATGTCAATCTTTAACTTTTTTGCTCCCAAACAAATTCAAAGAGCAAGTTTCACTACAAAAATATGTCACTACAAATAGCAAGTTTCATTTCTCATTAAGTACTCTATAATTAGTTTAAATCATACAAATACTATAAAACCTTCATTTTATTTAAATAATTTTATAACAATTAAAAAGAAAATAGCCATCTCATTAATTCTATATGGTTTAGCAATAGAATTGCAATGATTATCAGTAAAAGCCTCATTTATTTTTAATTTGATTTATTAATAAAATTAAATTTTGATACGTTGTGGACATACAGGATTTTCACGTGGGAAATAATGATGAGTTTTGCAGAGGAGTTTTGCCTCAATTGACAAATAACTTCGAAAATTTGGAAGTGTTAAGCATTTCTTATTGTAGAGGAGTACAAGTGATATTTCAGCTGCAACTGGAACAACAATTCTTTCGTCCAAATTTGAAGAAATTGGACTTGTCATATCTATACGACTTGGAGTGCTTGTATAAGGGACCCACGCATCTTTTGAACCTTCCAAATCTTCAACAACTAAGAGTGCATTATTGCCAAAGGCTTAGACATCTCTTGTCGTCTAGTCTTGCTCGAAATCTGCTGCAATTGGAAATTATTTATATTCACACTTGTGGGGAATTGGAGCAAGTGATGGTTGAAGATGATGGAGAGGATCATGTCCAGCTTCCACTCTTTCCAAATCTCTCTTCCATCGAAGTCAATCGGTGTGTCAAATTAAAAACGCTATTTCCTGTCAGCATAGCTCGATTAGATCTTCAACAACTGACATCCCTAGAAATAAGACATTCACCTAAATTAGAAGAAATATTTGGACACAGAGATGAAGCAGACATGACAAGTGACGCACAATTAGTAATAGTGCTCCCTCTACTTGAGGAATTGAAGCTCTATGACTTAGAAAGCCTCGTCGACTTCTGCCCTTTCGGTTATCACTTCATATTTCCATCTCTGTCATGGTTGTGGCTGAGTAAATTGCCCAAGATTACTACAAGATTTTCAGTAGACGAAAATGGAGCAGTGCATGCCCAAGCAGAGGTATGATGTTGCTGTATTCTACATAAACCTTAAACATATGCAATTTATTATCACATTTTCAATTCACCAGAACAATATAATTATGTTTTTATTTTGTCCTTCAATTGATTGTGCAGGCACCACATACAGACAACCAAAATGTAGTAGGTATTGACTGCTTCGACTCTGATGATCTTCGACGAACATTGCCACGATATATTACAAAATGAAAAGAGTAAATAGCACCACCTTAAGCTCTATCATGGCCGCTACCACCTTATATGTCTGTATTTTCAGTTCCTTATATTCAACAACGTAATAAGTTTTATTCTATACTTTTCTTCAGCTCATCAATTTGGTGTTCCTCTTTTAAACATTAGGCCATCATGAAGACATTATTTTGAAGCTATTTGTTATGTCTCATATGTACATAAAGACAGATTGTGTGCTCTTCTTTCTCAATTTCTAAGAGCTGTTTGGTATGTTTTATTCTTCAACTCTAAGCACGAGGGTATGTTTGTATATATAATAGCAGGTTCTTGATGGACGATATCTTATGCTTCTTTGTGTATTGTAAACAAAAACAATAAGAGCTTAGGTTGTGATGAGCCCACATGACCTGAATATCTCTGCTAGAGCCTCTGTTCATGTACATATCCTGTCATTATTGATTTTGAAAACATTTTAGCCTTTATCTTCTGCTTGTTCAAAGTTTTCGGACAAAACTTTGATTATTGAATTTTTGTACGCATATATTAATCATTTGATTTTACTGTGGTTCAACAAAGACATTAATAATTGTAATAAATCTTATGGAACATTGGAGCAAATCATTGTTGACGATGATGCAGAGGATCAAACCTTCAATAAGGATCGTCTCCAACCTATATTCTTTCGAAGTCTGTCATGTATTGATCTTCAAAACTGTAAGGAATTAAAAGTTATGTTTCTTGTCGCCATAGCTCGATCAACTTGAGAAATTAACAACAGATGCCTTACCAAGCTTCATCAACTTAATTCGGCAGGATATCACAACATATTTCTGTGTTTGAAAAGTTGAGTGTGGAGATATGCCCTACGATAACTACAAGAATTTCAGTCTCCCAAATTGGAACTGTGCATGCCAAAGTAAAGGTAACATACACTTTCTCAGATCTTTGGTTGCTTCTTATATCTTGATGATTTGGTGCTTGGTCGTGCAGGAACCACAAATAGGCAAGGAAGATGTTCCCAAATAACAGTTCCCTCCAGCGTACACCATGGAGATTAACTGCTGGAATTCTTATCAGGTTCGAGAAAGCTTACTGCCATACATGGAAAACTAAAGAGAGTCAATAGCACCCCAATCTGGAGCATGGCTTCTAGTTAATCAGGTAATAATACGTGGCTCTATTTTCAGTTTTTTTTTTTTTTTTCCTGATTTTCCTAATCAATGTGTACATGTTCGGTGTGAATTGTCTGTGCGATGCATGATAGTTAAAGGTTTCAAAGACCAATACTATGACTGTTTGCTACTTCTGCTTCTTTGAGGAAACCTTGATGAATCTTGATGTAAAAGTTCTGGTGCAGTACCGATTTACCAATACATTATAGTTTTGGAATAGTTTTGTTTTAATCGTAAATTTTTTTCTTGCTGAATTTAGATCTGATTCATGTACTTGCCAGAAGAAGATCAATTTCATACAGTACACCAGTCACTTCGATTGGAGACCATAAGAGAAAGTTTCATTCATACAGCACAGCAGCACAACTTTCATTATTTTTTTGAAGAAGTAACGCAAATTGTGTATCAATTTCCGGAAATAAGAGAGACAAGCCAATCAAATAGCTTTGCACAGCAGCAACAGATGAGAGATCTGGTGGGTTATAAACGAAGGAGTCTTTCATTTCCTTTCTCGCTCCACACAGATTAATTTTTATCCATTTTCTTTCTTCCATATAAATATATATATGTATATTGACTCCACACAGTAACTGTATGGATACAGTTACTGTGTATTGCATGCGATGATATGAGTAGTTTTATATATTCAACAACCTAATAAGTTTTATTCTATGCTTTTCTTCAGCTCATCAATTTGGTGTTCCTCTTTTAAACATTAGGCCATCATGAAGACATTATGTTGAAGCTGTTTGGTATGTCTTATATGTACATAAAGACAGATTGTGTGCTCTTCTTTCTCAATTTCTAGGAGCTGTTTGGTATGTTTTATTCTTCAACTCTAAGCACGAGGGTATGTTTGTATACATAATAACAGGTTCTTGATGGACAATATCTTATGCTTCTTTGTGTATTGGAAACAAAAACAATAAGAGCTTAGGTTGTGATGAACCCACATGACCTGAATATCTCTGCTAGAGCCTCTGTTCATGTATATATCCTGTCATTATTGATTTTGAAAACATTGTAGCCTTTATCTTCTGCTTGTTCAAAGTTTTCGGGCAAAACTTTGATTATTGAATTATTGTATGCATATATTAATCATTTGATTTTACTGTGGTTCAACAAAGACATTAATAATCGTAATAAATCTTGTGGAACATTGGAGCAAATCATTGTTGACGATGATGCAGAGGATCGAACCTTCAATAAGGATCATCTCCAACCTATATTCTTTCGAAGTCTGTCATGTATTGATCTTCAAAATTGTAAGGAATTAAAAGTTATGTTTCTTGTCGCCATAGCTCGATCAACTTGAGAAATTAACAACAGATGCCTTACCAAGCTTCATCAACTTAATTCGGCGGGATATCACAACATATTTCTGTGTTTGAAAAGTTGAGTGTGGAGATATGCCCTAAGATAACTACAAGAATTTCAGTCTCCCAAATTGGAACTGTGCATGCCAAAGTAAAGGTAACATACACTTTCTCAGATCTTTGGTTGCTTCTTATATCTTGATGATTTGGTGCTTGGTCGTGCAGGAAAATAGGCAAGGAAGATGTTTCCAAATAACAGATCTTCTCACCTATACTGGCTCGAAATCTACGTCAATTTGAATGGCCACATTAGTATTGTTAAAGGTAGTGTCATTGTGTAGGATGTTTATCATTTTAAATTGTCGGTAGATCAATGGTTGAGTATAGTGGAAGCTGATGTTTTACACTTTTTGAGTGTATGTTTGTGTGTGCATGAAACATTACCTAAAATAGAATGTTGTTCATTGGGTAATTATAGTCCATCTGTAAGGAACATGTCCATGGCTTTGTCTGTAGGTGTGGAAAATAAGGAGGGATTGAAGCTACTGGTAACTGGGGGCCCTTGTGCACAGAAAATGATTGGGATATGACTTTTTGGCTTTGCTACATGGGTTTTTAGTATGGTGGTACTTGGTGGTGCTACTCGATTAACACGATCTGGTCTTTCAACGACTGATTGGAAATTCATTGGTGGCCTCCCTCCTATTTCAGATGAGGAGTGGTTGCAGTAGTTTGAGAAGTTTAAGCAATCACCTGAACATAAATGGTAAGTACAGTTCTACAAAATACACTGCAGGTCTCTTTGTAGCATTTATATATGTTTCTTCTAGTAAGCATTTGAAAATTACATTGAACGTATATGCACACTCCAAATAACTTGGTTTTTTTTCTCTGACAGTGTAAACAAAGGGATGAGTATTAAAGATTTCAAATTCATTTATTGGATGGAATTTGAACACCGTATGTGGGGAAAGGGGAGTGGGTATCATTTTTGCTTTGCCATTCTCTTTTTTTCTTCGTAAGGGATACATTACCTTAGGACTAGGATTGAGACTCTGCTTTTTCGCACTTGGTGCTGGCCGGGGTTTTATTGGTTGGTGGATGGTGAAAAATGGTTTAGAGGTAAGAAATACTCCATCGTATTTTCTTCCTTGATCTCTTTTGCAATTTGTTTTTGACCTTTGATTTTTATAAAACTTATAAAAGTATTTTCTCTCTTGTAGCAACCACCCGTTGAGTATGCTCAGCCAAGAGTAAGCCCATACCGTCTTGCTACTCATTTTACTTTTGCATTTGTTAACTACAACGGCCTTTTTTGGACTGGTCTTTCTGTTATTATGCCTGAACCACCTAGTGAATTAGTTGCTTGGGTTCGTAGTGTAGCAAAAGTGAAAAAACTTGTATTTCCTGTCAGTTTCGTTGTGGGAATTATTGCTATCACAAGAGCTTTTATTGCGGGGAATGATGTTGTAAGTGCTATAATTGTTTACATGATAAATCTGGTGTTTCACAAGGATCAAGTAAATAGCATGATTGTCATGCCTACAACCTAAGTTAATGCTTGCATGCTGAATTTTCAGGGTAGTGCCTATAATACTTTTTCGAAAATGGGTGATAAATGGATTCTCGATGATATTTTTGATATGAAGCCACTCCTTCGCAACTTCTTTGAGAGTATATCAATAGTGTTGGTAATTTTGATGTGCTAAGATTACATCTTACCATTTTAAGTACTTAAGTTTTATGATTTTCCATCATTGCCACTTTGATAACAATGATCAAAATTTGAATCAATGGTTTTGCATTTTTCTTCATTAATTCAACTTGATCACTGTATTCTTGCCACTACAACCTTATTTTCTGTTGGTACCCTATGGTTGGCTACAAGAAAGTTGGATATTCATCCTGCAATTCAATCTTTGATTGATAGCATTGTTGGCATAGCCACCCTTCAGGTAATTATTTGTTTAGTACTCGTTAATTCTTGGTTTCAAACATGGGTTTCCAGTGTTCTAGGTTGTTTCACAATTATGGCGTTGGTAGTCCACACCTGAAGCTAGAACACTATGTTTTTGCTAATCAGCAAATGGGATATTTCGTTGTTGTAGGTAACCTTAGGAATTTCAAGACTTCTCTCATTTGTGCCAGTTTCAATTGGCTCTACACATCAGGCTGGGGCTCTAAGTCTTCTGACTCTCATGATCTTTGCTTAATCACACTATTCGAAAGCTTTTAACGTCTTTTCTTAAATCTCTGTCTCAAATTGCAAAATCTATCTAAAAAAATAGAGTTAAAGTTTATGAGAAGGATTAGGTAGACAACTAAATACAAAATTGGTTATTGAATTTTCATATTATTTTTTATCTCGAGTTTTCTACTTGATAGTCCAAAGGCCTTATACAAAATGCTAGTTCTTGTAAGCCTTATACTGGGAAATGCCATGCTCACTATTCTTTTATAATTGAGTGGCAATTTACTTTGCTAATTGAAGTTTGTTGTAAGCGCCTTTTGGTTTGAATGATTGGAAG
Source organism: Dimocarpus longan (assembly GCA_022984855.1). NCBI lineage: Eukaryota > Viridiplantae > Streptophyta > Magnoliopsida > Sapindales > Sapindaceae > Dimocarpus > Dimocarpus longan. The sequence continues at coordinate 13,694,826 of CM041014.1, read as the reverse complement.
GAGATGTTTTTGGTGAAACAACTTTTATATAATCCTTTTTTTTTTTTTTTTTTGGGAATCCACATTATGCTTACTTTTTACCTATTTTCATGAAGTAGACTAAAAGTTATAATTTTTACTTTAAAGCTTGTAGTAATTGTGACCACATGTTATGTATTGTTTTGGAGCAATTACCATTTTGGTTCCTATCTTTTTATAATTATTATTTTTTAATTTATGTTTGCTTTTTTAATTATATTGATCTTAGATATTTTATAATACATAAAATAGATATCGGGATCCATTTTTTAACATTAAATGCTAAGGAAATTTTCCTACTCAAGATAATCTTAAAAAGTTTGAGGCAATTTTTTATCAATTGTCGTACTCTTGCACATAGCTTATATACAAAGACAATTTGGCTTTTAAAAAACCTTTAACAACAACACTATTTTTAAGGTAAAGTCCCAACTAATTTATTTCTTAAAAATTTCTTTTCTGCCATAATCCTAACAAGTCCAAATAATTAACAAGTACCTTTCAATAATAATAATAATAATGCTTGGAGGATCCCATGTTAAAAAAGCAAATGATGGAGAGAGTAAAAATCTTGTAACCTTAAAGTTGTGCAATTCACAGAGGGTCCAACTCTAAAAAAGCAAAAGAGAGGGAGAAAAAAAATCTTGTAACTTTAAATTTGTCCAATTCGCTCTTGCTCATATTGAGGTTCATCTTGCAAGTCATATATGTTTGTTGCTTCCATCCCGTCTTCATTTTCATTGGTGATCCACAATAGATTAATTTTGCAGAGCTTGTGAAGAAAATTAAGGTGAGAATGAACTGTTATTCATATAATATTAATGTTCTGTTCCGATTTCAGTAGATGATTGGTTATGGTGAATTTTAATTTGAATTATATTGTTTACTTTTTGATTTGTTAATTTTTTCCCATCATTTAAATTGCCGTTAAATTTTAAGTTATTTTTATTAATTTGTAAGGTTAATTTTTTGTGTTGGCGATACAAATTTTGTTTTTCAAATACTAATTACTTGGTTAATTATAAAAAAATACTAGTACAATTTTATAATTTTATGGGTAGAATTATTGATATCATAACACAATCGTAAGCTCTATATGGCCCTATAAGACCCTTATATTTTGTTCTGAGTTTTGCTTATACAACTTTGCTTAAGAAAGTCAAATAAATTGAAATTAAAATTTAGTTTAATTTAATTCATTTTAAGTAATTTATAGTTTTCAATTAAGAGATAATATGAAGTTCCCATGCAATAGCCTAAGAAATAATTGAAAATCATATTTTTCTTGATTCCTAGTTGCTTCTATTTCATGTTTATCCAAAGATTGTCAATCTTTTCAGATAATGAATTTTACATTTCACTTGCCTAAATCGTATTGTGTTACGTATGCTTATAAACTTTTGATGTAAATAGGATGGAATTTGCATCACCTATTTTGAGCGGCATTTTGTCCAAGGTAGAAGAATATTTGATGGAGCCGACCCTACGTCAAGGTCGTTAATTACTTATTTTGTTTTAAAAGAATTGTTGAAGATCTTAAAAAAGAAGATGAAAATTTGAGATTGGCACAAGAGCATGTGTAATAGCAAGTTGAGACAGCAAGAATAAATGATAAAGTGATTGAGAGAGATGTATAGAATTAGCTAACTGAAGCAAACAATGTGGTGGCAGATGTCCGAATCTTGGAAGAAGAAATAAATGCAAATGAGTCACATCTTAATGGGTAGTGTTCTAACTAGGGTTTCAAGTATAAGTTAAGCAAAACAGCAGCACAACAGACAAGCATACTATTGAAGCTCGGCATGTAGCCAAATTCAACAACATTTCCCATCCTATTATTTTACTAGGAATAGAATTTCTAGCACCTAAAGATTTTATGACTTTTGAGTCTAACAAAGTTGCCTTTGATGGAATTATTAAGGCGTTGAAAGATGATGAGACTAGCATTGTTAGGTTACATGGGATGGGAGGCGTAGGTAAAACAACCTTGGCTAAGGCAATGGGTAATGCTACTAAAGAACAAAAGCTTTTTGATGAGGTTATTATGGTTATGGTGTTTTAGAATGTAAACATTATGAGTATTCAAGATCATATAGTAGACTCGTTAAGTTTGAAACTAGAGAAGAAATATGAGCTAGAAAGAGCAAAGCGGTTATTTTTAAGATTGAAGAGTGAAAATAAAATCCTCTTAATCTTAGATGATGTTGTGGATAATTTAATGATCGAGTCGATTGGGCTAGAGAGGATCTACAGTACAGGCCCAATGGTCTAAAGGCTCAACAATCTATCCTTCTGTCTGACCGCTTTCCTGACAACAGATCTGTTCGTTAGACTGACTCTCCATTTTGTTCGTATCCTAAGTCTCATTCGTTGATCGTGAATCTACTCGCGAATAGTGTTGATAGCCTGACCAGTGATTTGTTTGTTGTCCTGCATACGACTGTAGTCAATACCGATCCTTGATTCTGATCACTATGTTTATTCGCCTGAGCTGATCGCTATGCTTGTTTGCCTGAGCTGATCGCTAGGCTTGTTCGCTTGGGTTGATAACAATGTTTGTTCGCCTGAGCTGATTGCTAGACTTGTTTGCCAAATCTGTTCGCTTAAGTTGTTCGCCGAAAGTTGTTTGACAGACCTATCCAGCTCAAGTTTATTTATTCAGAATTGTTCGCCTGGTTGCTCGGCAATCTCTGGGCGTACTCATATGCTTGCTTGTTTGTGAAACTGCTCGCCTAATATTATGTCTGGTGGCAGGAGAACTGATTCATGATATATCCCATTAACTCTTGAGGTGCTTGATCCATCAAAAACTCAGATGTTCGCTAGCTTAATTGGATATTCTATTCACTGGAGAGTCCATCTCCGCCATACCCCCTAAACCTCGAGTCAGCAGAAGCCGAAGACGCCATGCAAGATACAGCTCATAATGTGTCATGCACGCCATCTCTGCCAGGGATTATAGCTAAGATTACGATGGTCTTGCCTAACTCATATAGATTAACCGCCTGAAATCACACTCGGGCAAAGCTCAGAAGTGACAATTTCAGCCGCACTTAATATAATTTCGGCCCCATTAAATGCACTGTCAGCCGCATTAAATGAAATCCCGATGCATTAAATATAGTTCATCATTGTAATTTTAGTTTACTGTATATTTTTGTCTTATTTTGCTTTTCTGTAACACCTCCCATTTCTTTATAAATAGGGGAAGATTTTCATTGTAAAGTATGTACGATATTTTGAGGATCGATACTCTGCCAAAATAGTGAGAGAGTAAACAATGGACGTAGTCTTCCAATTGGGCTAAACCACTCTAAAATCTCCTGGTGTTTTTTCCTTTGCCTCTGACCTCTTCTCCTTTACTTCTTCACTTCACACATTCAATATCTACAATCTGAAGCTGTAGTTTGGGCCCAGAAACAAACCTCGTTGACTAGGATCCAAATCCAGACATCAACATTTTTTATGCTAGAAGGAGGGGCCCATCTTTAGTTTCGCCACCCCTTTCTTTTTTCTTTTCTTCTTCTTAACTTATAGAGCCCGTTTATTATTAAGGAGGATTTCTAGGAACTTTAACGTGAGTTGGGAGAGGACCCAATTTGCTCCAGAAGTTGAGTTGGAGCCACTTTCTCCAAGATTCAAGGTTCCCAATATCCCTCAATCCAAGAGGAATTCCGATCCTTATGTTCACCTGGATGCTTTCAACATTTAAATGGATCTCCAGACGACTAGTTCGCTCGTAAAATATCGTGTATTCCCAGCTACACTTGGGGATATTCCACGGATGTGGTTCAGGAACCTTCTCCCCCTCCCCCGCGCAGCATCAATAATTGGGAAGAATGTCAACAGAAATTCCTGAACCAGTACAAGGCGTTGAAGAGGCAGCTCACGCTACCCTGCCATCTTACTACCATTTACCAATGTCTCGGTGAATTACTAAGGGACTATATCAGTAGGTTTAGGCGCGAAGTGATAAATGTAGAGAATCCAACGGATGAGGGGGTACTGACAGCTATCTCGACGAGCTTGAGGAAAGACGGGAAGCTGTATGAAAGCATTTACAAATCCCCAGTTAAAGATTTAGGAAAATTTTATGAGCGAGCGGAAAAAGAAATTAGGTGGGATGAGGCAATCAACCCTAAGAAAGCCAGTTCCCAGAAGGATGAAATCAGTAGCTTCAGTCAGGGAAGAAAGAGGAACGATGGGGGAAACAGCCGTGAAGGTCGAAGAGACAATAATTAGATTGCCAAGAAGGCTAGGAATTGGTCCAGACCGGGGAGTAACCGGGAGCGGGAACAACCTCGGTATCAAGGCCGTTACAATACATGCAATGCCTTGTTTGACACCCAAGACAGGATCTTCGTGATCGAAAGGAATAAGGAGAACTTCGGGCGACCAGCCCTCATTCAAACTCCTGAGGGACGAAGAGACAAGAGCAAGTTCTGTGCCTATCACAATGAAGTAAAGCACAATACCTCAGACTGTTGGGCTCTCAAGGACGTTATCGAAGAGATGATCAAAAATGGTCGTCCGAGGGATTATGTTGTGAGACCCTCAGGGCAACCACCCCAATAGCAGCGTCCTTACCAACTCCAGCAGGAGCCACCGATCCAAACTTAGCAAGAGCTTGACCCTACCTAAGGGCCTTCTGTCAGGACAATTCATACCATTCATTGGGGTCCCTCGGAGGTGGGGGAGTCTAATAGATCACAAGAGCGGTTTGTGAGAGAAGCCAGACGTGTCCAACTTGCGGGTCAAAGAGAGTTAGAGGGGCCTGCAAAGAAGGCTAGAAGGGTGTCTGAGGACATTGTGTTCACAGAGGAAGATGTCCGGGATGTTCGCCTCCCCCATAATGACGCATTGGTGATCCGAGCGCGTATTGGTAACTCAGTGATCAAGAGAATAATGATTGATATGGGAGTTCAGTAAATGTGATGTATAAAGAATGTTATGATCAGATGGGGATCGGTGACGAGCAGCTCAGGCCATCCCCCGAGCCTCTGTATGGTTTCATCAGAGACTCGATCATTCCTGCCGGACAGATCAGATTACCCCTAACCCTTGGAGACTCAACTCATCAATCCACAGTGCTAGCAGATTTCCTCATCATTAATTCTCCCTCTGCATACAATGTAGTGTTGGGAAGACTTGCCATGAACGGCCTCGACATGGTCACCTCCACCAAGGCTTTCACGATAAAATTTCCAACTCCCAATAGGGTAAGATGTGTGCAGGGCGAGCAGTCTCTGGTTCGTCGCTGCTATGTGGACGCTACAAGAAAAAGAGTTTGAGAGAAGAAGGTGGATATGGCTCCGGGGCATGAGCTACAGGTGATCACCTCATCGGGGATTAACCACGATCTAGATCCCAAGGAATTCGACACATACCAAAGTACAGGTCCAGTAGAAGAGCTTGAGGACATCCAGGTTAGTGAGATAGATGCAACGAGATATCTCAAGCTAGACAAAAGCTTGGTCCCGGAGATGAAGGCCCAGCTAGCCGGTTGCCTCAAAGCAAATCTAGATGTGTTCGCCTGGAACCATAAGGACATAGTGGGGATTGATCCGAATGTAATGACTCGTAAGCTGAACGTTAATCCTCGCCACAAGCCGGTCTGTCAAAAAAAGAGGTAGATGAATCGAGAGAGTTACGAATCCCTGAAAGAAGAGGTAGACAAGCTTCTGGCAAGTAAGTTCATCTGAGAAGTCTAGTACCCAGCCTGGGTAGCTAACCCCATACTGGTGAAAAAGAAAAACAAGAAATGGAGAACCTGTATAGACTTCACGGATTTAAACAAGGCTTGTCCAAAAGATAGCTTCTCATTACCCAGAATCGATCAGTTGGTAGATGCGACGGTTGGGCACGAGCTCATTAGCTTCATGGACGCTTACTCAGGCTACAACCAAATCCCTATGAATCCTGAAGACGAGGAGCATACATCGTTCATTACAGACCAGGGATTATACTGCTACAAGGTAATGCCCTTTGAACTAAAAAATGCAAGGGCAACTTACCAAAAGGTTGGTGAACATGATATTCGAGAAGCAAATCGGGAAAACAATGGAGGTGTACATGGATGACATGCTTGTAAAATCTGAGCAGGCTACCGACCATGTCTGGGACCTTGAGAGAATGTTTCAGATCCTAAGGAGATATCAGATGAAACTCAACCCTCTCAAATGTCTTTTTAGAGTCTCCTCAGGTAAATTTCTAGGCTTCATAGTGAATAATCGGGGGATCGAAGCCAATCCAGAGAAGATCCAGGCCCTGCTAGACATGAGATCACCGATCAACGTGAAGGAGATACAGAGTTTGAACGGTCAGATAGCTGCCTTGAGTAGATTTGTATCCAAAGCCTCCGATAAATGTGCTCCATTCTTTGAGGTGTTAAAAAAGGCCAAGAACTTTAGATAGATGGAAGAATGCGAGGCCATGTTCCTGCAATTAAAAGAATATATGGGGCGAGCCCCGCTGCTGACTAAACTAAATGAAGGAGAAGCTCTGACAATCTACTAGGGGGTATCCCAGCATGTCCTAAGTGCGGCTTTGATAAGGGAAGAGGTAAATGGAACTCAGGTCCCTATTTACTATGTTAGCAAGAAGTTGGTAGAGGCCGAAACAAGCTACACCTCAATAAAGTTGCTCGCTTACTGTCTGGTGATAGCGTCCAGGAAGTTGCGTCTATACTTCCAGGCACACAAAATCGAAGTCCTGACGAAATATCCATTAAAGCAAATCCTCCAGAAACCAGATACTTCCGACCAACTCATCAAATAGGTCATCGAGCTTGCTCAGTTCGACATTGAGTTCAAACCAAAGTTAGCGATTAAGGGGTAGGCACTGGTAGACTTAATTGCTGAGTTTACCAAACCCGTGGACGACGAGGTTGAACCTTCTGAAGGTCCATATAGGGAGTTATTTGTGGATGGGTCCTCTTGTGAAAGGAGCGTAGGGGCTGAAATTCTACTGATCAGCCCGGACGGGAGTAAATTCCTTTGCGCACTTAAATTTGGTTTCAGAGCAACTAATAATGAGGAAGAATACGAAGCACTGTTAGCAGGGCTTCGTTTGGCCAAAAGAATGCAGGTCGATAGACTTAGAATATTCAGCGACTGGTGGTCTGTCAAATAAGGGGTGAGTATCAAGCTAGAGGGTAAAAAATGACAGTCTATCTGTAGAAGGTTCAAAAGCTGTTGGAAATTTTCGAAAAATTTAAGTTGAATCAAATTTCGCGCGCCCAGAACTCTCACGCAGATGCATTGGTCTGCTTAGCAACAGCTCAGGACATAGATTTTATCGGAAATGTGCCCGTAGAATTTCTGTCGAAGCCAAGTACCGAGCCCAACACAGAAGTAATAACCCTGACAATAGCAGCAGATTCATGGATAAACTCACTGGTTAGTTATCTGCAAGAGGGAAAGCTGACAAAAGATAAGATGAAGGCCCGCCGCCTGCGAATAAGGGCAGCAAGGTACTGTATATATGGTGATGTTATCTATAAAAAGGGCCTCTCGGCACCCATACTCAGATGTATCGACCAGCCGGATTGCACTATATTACTGAGGGACATTCATGAGGGACATTGCGGTAACCATGTGGGGGGCTCTCCCTAGCCCAGAAGGCGCTCAGACAAGGATTTTACTGCCCAACCATGAAGTATGATGCTATTGATTTGGTGAGGAAATGTGATAAGTGCCAAAGATTCTCCAAAGTTCCCCGAGCACCACTAGCCTATCTCCGACAGATGATCAGCCCATGGCTCTTCGCTATCTGGGGCATGAACCTGATCAGGCCTCTCCCAGTAGGCCGAGTTAGATGCAAGTACGCTGTTATAGCAATCGATTATTTCATGAAATGGGCGAAAGCAAAATAGCTGGCTGAGATCTCCACGATAAAGATTGAAAAGTTCGTGTGGGACAACATTATTTACAGATTTGGTATCCTCCAGCAGCTCGTGACAGATAATAGAACCCAATTCACGAGCTAGCAGTTCCTGGAATTTTGCAGCAGCCTAGGCATTTCTAAGAGTTTCTCGACAGTAGACCACCTACAAGCTAATGGTCAGGTGGAAGCGGTCAACAAGATCATTAAGCAGACTCTGAAGACCAAGCTTGAAACTAGAAAAGGAGCGTGGGTAGATGAATTGCAGAAGGTGTTATGGGCCTACAGAACAACTGCTCATAGCACCACAGGAGAAACCCCTTTCTCAATGGTTTACGGGTCAGAGGCCATGATTCCTGCGGAGTTTGAAGTTTTCAGTCAGCGAAAAGCGAGTTTCAATCCCAAAGAAAATGACCAACTTCTGGCCGCTAGCTCGGATCTACTCGAAGAATCTAGGGAAACGGCTCGTCTGAGAGCGGCTATCTACCAACAGAGGATGGCGAAGCACTACAACAAGAAGGTATGGGTACATCAATTCAAACTAGGTGACCTTGTACTATGAGAAATCATACCCGGCGTTCGTAAAATCAGTGAAGGTGTGCTAGGACCCAATTGGGAAGGACCCTACATGATCCATGAAGATTTGAAGAACGGAGCTTACCACCTTGCTGACATGAGCGGAGCAATACTTCCAAGGGCGTGGAATGCTACTCACTTGAGGCCCTATTATACATAACCATTGTAGTTTTATTGCTATTCTGCTATCTCTGTAGAGCTAATCATGTACAGACACAATAAAAGCTCCTTATTTATTATTATAAATTACTGCTAACGCAAAATGCTCATGTGTGTTCTTATATATGAGGAACACAGTCGTGAAAGATGGGAAACCGGCTTAAAGCTCAAACACTTGTTAGCCTTGTAGGGATAACGGGCTGAATATCGGTAGATACCGATCCCACACTTGCTCTACGGGGATAAGGGGCTAAATATCGATGGATACCGACCTCACACCTGCCCTATAAGGTAAGAGGGGTTAAAATGGCCACGAGCTTACGCACTTAACCGCCGCTCGTAGATTGGCCTCCCCCTCTATAAGTTGTCCTACACATCCCTCAACCTGAGTCGTCGTACGCAAACAGAATATAACAGAGGCTTTATCACCGAGTGCTCAGCCCTAAATATGCTGTAAATACTCAGGTTACAACCTTGTGAGCACAGCCGATGTTTCAACCTCCATAACTCTCGCTGTAAATATTCAGGCTACGACCTTGTGAGCGCAGCTTGAGGGGTTCAACAAGCTGTATAGCTCAGGTATTGACCCTGTGAGTGCAGTCCGTTGTAGATGCTCAAGTTTAACCTTGTGAGCGTAGCCGGCTGTAGATGCTCGAGTCCCTACCTTTCGAGCACAACCTCTACCAATTTTGGTGATGATAAAAAAGATCCGTGAACAGCATCACATATTTATCATCCGGTTTTTTCTTGACTCATATTACTTCATCAATATTATCTAATGTTATATGCGCTACAACTGCATGACAGAATAAGCTGATTTACTTGTTGTTAGTTAATGCTTACAATTGAACCAACAGATCTATTGATTATAATGAGATGCTGTTTGTTTAGTAAGAGGAATTAAGTTATTGATTCGTCCACTGGAGTTTCTTTTGACTCTCTAAGCTACAATTTATACTAAGGGCTGTCTACTAAGAAATCTGAGGGTGCATTCGCAACCCAGGAAATTATTTTCCTTACTTTATCCCTCAAGAAATATTTATACGAGCGAACAGGCTCATTGTTTATCCGATTCATCGCCCATTCTATTATGTGTGCCTGCTCGTGGTTACTATGACGATGCGCATGAGGCTCAGAAAATAACAAAGTAAGTTAGCAGGAATCCCGTGCTGATTGAAAACAGGAGTAAAGAATTATGAAATTAAATGAAAGTAGTATTAATAGCATCAATGTTCATAGATAAGCCCTATCAATAAGGAGGACAAATGTTGTATTTAACTACTCTAAAGGGCTTGAGGAGAACGCCTAGGAGTACTCTTCGGATCTCTTTCATTGGGGACTCCTTGTGAAGATGATCCATGTTCCCCACCTAGCACCAACTCCTGAGGACCTGGAAAAGAACCGCCCCGGGCCTGAGGGACGCCGATTTGAGTAGTTGAAGATGCAGATCTCTCCTTAGGGGCTACAGGAATGATCCCCTTTTGGACAGGCTTCACAGTCTTCGCCTGGCCTTCTTTAGTAGCAAGAGCCGCATACCTCTTCACCTCATTCACTATCTCTTCCCCGTAAAAGGAGACATCCAGCTTAAGATGGTTTTTCCATAGTGTATATAGGAACTTGTTGCTCGTCTTCTCGATTGCCTCATTCCGAGCCTGTACGACCCGGGTCTCTGCCTGACTGAGCAATTCTCTGGTATGAGCAAGATTACCCCTTACTATGTTTAAGTCCTATATCACCGAATCGGCCTTCTTCTTGGCATCTACTGCCCGTCTCTTCTGTAAAATGGCCTTCTGTGTAACCTTATCTACATCATCGGTGGCCTGTTTGAGCGAGGAGGCAGTGATGTCCCGAAGCTTTCTTTCGAGAGCCAAGGATTTGTCGGCCTTTTCGAGTTTATGTTCGAGCTAGCGAACAGCTTTCTTGGTAGCTTTAAATTCCTCTCTGATCTTCTTGTTTTTTGCCTCAAGCCTTTTGTTTGTCCCCGTAAGCGAAGCTTTCTCCCCCGCCAAATCGGGAAAGTCTCTACGCATCTTCATCAATGCCAGTGAAGTTTGAAATAAAAAGGTGTCAACGGCGGGTACGATGATAATATGAGTTATAGAGTTGAGATTGGAATTTACCAGCACCTTATGGCGCACGGCATAAGCAATCAATTGGTCACCGCAGACATGTTTTTGATAAACTGCTGGTCTATCAGGTCCCAACAGTCCTGGCAATTGATCCAATAGTCATCAAAATATTCCCCCGCATCTGCCTCATGGGCCTGTTCCTCGTCAACCCCTCCTGTAATAGGCGTCTTGCCTTTAGACCACTGATGTTTCGCATGAGGCTTCATGACCCCTTTCCTTTGTCTTCATCCCCTGAGGGCTTCGTTGACTTATCTCCAGGGATCGGGATTCCCTGGCCAGCAGAATCTTTTGGTAGGGCTATATATCTCACGAGCTTCTTCCCCACGGTCTTGTATTTTACCCCCTGCTGTTTAGTAGGTGTCGTGGCCTCCACGCGCAATGGCTCTGTTGTCTGAGTTGGGGGTCCTTTAGAGCCTGTTATTTCTATTTCAGGCTCTTCCGTTTTGGCTATTGATGGGGGTGGAGGGGAATCCATCTGAAGATGCACCATGATTTTAGGCTTTTTGGAGTCAGGGCAGAAGCACCTTCATCAGGTCTTGCAAAGACGGAGGGGACTTTTTGTCTCTTTCGCACTCCAATGTCTGATACTGAACTAAGAAGCTTGGTTCCAGCCCCAAGTGCAAGCCCGTAATCCCTCAAGAAGTATTTCACTAGGAAATAATCGTCTGAAGGATCCTTGACCTCAGAGAATTTCTGGAGCGCCCCTAACTCCTCGCTCGAAAGGTCCATTCTTGTTAACAGCTACGCATAAAGGAAGAAAATTAGTAGCAATAGAAAAAAATGATGCATGTATGCATGCACGCAGGAACAGTGAGCAGAATTATGCTCACCAGGATTAAGGGTGAAGTCAAAATTGATGAGTCTTAGCAGGGATAGACAAGACACGTAAAACCAATGAGACTTGTAATCTCCAACATTTGACTTGCCAACCTCCTTCGACAATGTCACTTTATAAGGCGAGTTACGAGCGGCTATGTAATAGATGCCATCCCGTTTCCTGGCCTTAGGGCTGGTATTGGATTTGAAGAAGAAGAGACTTTGGATTATGTTCGGGGTCGGTGGCGGAAGGCCATTCTTGAAAAAGATGCAGGTTAAGGTGGTCAGTTGGGTATAGGAATTTGGCGTGAGTTGGAAAATGGCTATTTCCAGATCATTCAAAAGGTCGATCAGGTATGGGGGTATCAAAAACCTAAATCCTAGTTCTACATGTTGACGATTGATCACTATAAATCCCTCTGGGGGTGCACCGCATGATCATAATGAGCAGGAACCATAATACGACAACCGGAAGGAAAGCCATATGTCCTGGCTATTGTCTTGAGTTCCTCGCGAGTGATAGAAGAGTCATGTTGATAGAAAGACTTGCAAGCGGAAGCTTTTTCTCGCCTTGAGAAACTCGGTGCGTCCCCGCCACTTTGGGCAGTTGTGCTTGGAGAATCTTTGCCTTGTTAGGAAGAACCCTCCTCAGAGCCCTCTTCGCTGGACATGACTCATTGGTATTGGCGTCCACAACTTGACATCTACAAAAGAAGCAGCTAATTAGACCGCTAACAACTAACCAAACTCGAGAGACAGAGGGAACCTAAATCTACTTTCCTTAAGCGTCATGTCGTGCGCTTGGGAAACCAGGAAGGGACAAAAGGGGCTTCATTTAACGAACCCCTCCAAGTTAAAAAAGAAAGGGAGAAAATGAGAGAAGAGAAAGAAGTAAAGTATGTGTAAAACTGTTTTGCAAGTATTTCAGGTCCAAGCAGACCAGAAGCAGTACAAAAATGCTCCACCGGCAAGGTCAGAGATCACTTGTCCGCCTTGGGATGAAAGAGCTGAGCTCAAATTTTTGGAGAAGGAACGTCGTGTATGCAAAAAAAAAAAAAAAAAACTTAAACTTAACTTTAAAGAAACTTACCTTGAATGTGATAGATGAACCGAAGGCTTCGACTGAAGATCGACGAACAACGGTGGGAAATCGGGAAGGAAACAAGCAACGAGGGAGTGTCTGGTTTTTGAAAATACCAGAAGAGAAGGAAATGAAATCGTCCATTTCCTTAAAAAGCAGCTAAGCCCCAATCGTTGAATCAAGACAGTTGTGTAACCGCCCCTAATCTGACGGTACAGCGCGATTCTCAAGATTTTACCATCATGCAGCATGTCAGTTAAGAGACGTGCATTAAATACATGCGACGCGTGGTGTGACTCTTAACCGCTGCCTGGGGCAGCTCCACGTGGCCTGGTGATAAAGCGAAATTTAAAAAGTGGCGTAACTGTTCCCTCCACATTTGCTCGCTCATGGATTTGTAGCTGCTGGTCCTCGAAAAGGCACTAAGAGCTAGGGAGCTTATGTTGTGGGTAATTTAGCGATCGAGTCGATTGGGCCAGGAAGGATCTACAGTACAGGCCCAATGGTTCAAAGGCTCAGCAATCTGTTTTTCTTTCTGACTGCTTTCCTGACAACAGATCTGTTCGTTAGACTGACTCTCCATTTTGTTCGTATCCTAAGTCCCCCCCGCTAATCGTGAATCTACTCGCGAATAGTGTTGATAGCTTGACCAGTGATCTGTTTGTTGTCCTGCTTACGACTGCGATCAATACCAGTCTTTGATTCTGATCGCTATGTTTGTTCGCCTGAGCTGATCGCTATGCTTGTTCGCCTGAGCTGATCACTATGCTTGTTCGCCTGAGCTGATCGCTAGGCTTGTTCGCTTGGGCTGATCGTTATGTTTGTTCACCTGAGATGATTGCTAGGCTTGTTCCCCAAATCTATTCGCTTAAACTGTTCGCCTAAAGTTGTTCGACAGATCTATCCAGTTCAAGTTTATTTATTCAGAATTGTTAGCCTGGTTGCTCGGTAATCTCTGGGCATACTCATATTCCTGCTTGTTTGTGAAACTGCTTGCCTAATATTATGTCTGGTCGCGGGAGAATTGATTCATGATATATCCCATTAACTCTTAAGGTGCCCGATCCGTCAGAAACTCATCTGGTCGCTAACTCAATTGGATATTCTGTTCGTTGGAGAGTCCATCTCTGCCATGCCCCCCAAACCGCGAGTCAGCAGAAGCCGAAGACGCCATGCAAGATATAGCTCATAGCGTGCCATGCACGCCATCTCTATCAGGGATTACAGCTAAGATTACGGTGACCTCGCCTAACCCGTACAGATTAGTCACCTGAAATCACACTCAGGTAGAGCTCAGAAATGACAGTTTCAACCGCATTTAATGTAATTGCGGCCTCATTAAATGTACTGTCAACCGCATTAAATGAAATCCCGACATATTAAATGTAGTTCATCATTGTAATTTCAGTTTACTATATACATTGTCTTATTCTATTTTTCTGTAACACCTCCTCTTTCTCTATAAATAGGGGAGGATTTTCATTATAAAGTATATACAATATTTTGAGGGCTGATACTCTGCTAAAATAGTGAGAGAGTGAACAGTGGACGTAGGCTTCTAATTGGGCCGAACCACTCTAAAATCTCCTAGTGTTTTTTCCTTTGCCTCTGACCTCTTCTCCTTTACTTCTTCATTTCGCACATTCAATAGCTACAATCTGAAGCTGTAGTTTGGGCTCAAAAACGAACCTCGTTGACTATGATCCAAATCCAGACGTCAACAGATGATGTATGGACGGAAGCTTGATTTGAGAACAATTGGAATTCCTTTTGGCGAAAAGCATATAGGCTGCAAAATTCTTATAACTACTCATGTTGAACGAGAATGTATTGTCATGGAATGTTAGAAAAAAGTTTAATTAAATGTTCTCAACTAAAAAGAAGGGATGGATCTCTTTAAAAAGCATGCGAGAGTAGGCAATGACTCTACCGTGTTGAGTGATGCAGCGGAAAAAGTTTTGAAAGAGTGCAATGGTTTGTCTTTAACTATTGTAACTATTGGAAGCCTCTTGAGAGATAAAAAGTGTTGAAGAATGGGAAGTAATGAATCAAAAATTAAAAAAGTCAAAACTTCATGATGTAAAAGGTGTTGATGTTGATGTTTATGCTTGTCTTAAATTGAGTTATAATTATTATTTGAAAAGCAAAGAAACAAAGTTCTGTTTCTTGCTATGCTAACTGTTTTCGAAGATTATGTAATTGATTTTCAGGAATTGCTAAGGTTTGGACTAGGGCTAGATTTGTTTGAAGATGTTGACTCAATTGAAGATGCTAAAAGCCAATTACGAGTAAGAATTAATAACCTCAAATATTTGTGTTTATTGTTAGATGCTGGAGAAGGATTTGTAAAATTGCATGATTTGGTTTGTGATGTTGCCTTATGGATAGCATCCAAGGGGAAAAATATTTTCATAGTTAAAGCTGGCATGAGATTGATGGAGTGGCCACAACACAAGGACATGGAAAAGTGCACAGCGATCTCCTTGATGTGAAGCAAAATAGAGGTGTTTCCTAATCAACTCATATGTCCCGAGCTGAAAATTTTGATATTGGATGGATGATGATGTTTCAAATGAATTTTTTCAAGCGATGAAAGCACTGAAAGTTGTAAGGTTCAAGGGGTTTCATCTATCATTAAATTCACTTCAATCATTAACAAAACTTGTGGCATTACGATTGATCAATTGCAAATTGAGAGATATGTCTTCATTGAAAATGTTGGCCAAACTTGAGATTCTTATGTTGCATGGTTGTCAGTTGGTTGAATTGCCTGAAGAACTAAGAGAGCTCAATAAATTGGAATGTTGAGAATAACACATTGTTTTTTTTTTAAAAGTATTCCTATAAATGTAATACCAAGTTCATCTCGATTAGAAGAGTTATATATTGATAATATTTTTAAAGCACGGGAGGCTGGAGGGATAAGTGCAGAAAGTTGTAATACCAATCTTTCTAAGCTTAGTAAACTACCTTTGCAAGAAGTGGAATATATCATTGATATAACGCAGCAGCATATGACATCCACTGCATTCTCTAATTTAATGCATTTATCTCTACCCTCTGTTCATCAAAGAAAAATTTGCAATGAAGGAAGGCCTCTATTTCCAACTTCGTTAATCCAAAGATTACGAAAGCTGAAAGAAGTGACCATCTATGAATGTGATGAGCTACAAGATGTGTTTCAATTGGAGGGGTTATACCATACCAAAGAAAATCATTCTCTACTTTCAAGTTTAGCATGTTTAGATTTGGTTGGTTTACTAAATCTGAGGAATATATGGAAGGTTCCCACCCAAGAAGTAAGCCTGCAAAGTCTAACAATTGTTAAGGTGTCTAGGTGTAAGAAGTTGAGATATGTCTTCACATTGAACCTTGCTCGAAGTTTGTTGCAGCTACAACAACTCAAGGTAAGCGATTGTGATAGATTGGAGCACATTGTCGAAATAAAAGCAGAGGGAACAGAGGATGATGTGGCTACAGGAGATGGAAAAGATGTGTTGCTCCCCAGCCTAATATATCAGAACTTGATGCACTAAAAAACTTGATCAACTTCTGCTCAAAAAATTGTAGTTCAATTTGGCCACTTCTGCAAGAGTTAATTCTCAACTGGACTCCATCTGTATTATATACAGACTGCTAAGGTATTTTATTTATCTTTATGTTTCTCCTGAGAAAACTATTAAATTTGTATTAAACTTACTTTCATTCATCATATACCATCTAGGTATTTGGTACCTTGAAGTTTACAATTAGAGTTTTCACACCTGCCAACTCTAGTTGTTAACCAATATATACACTAATTTTATTTGTTGTTTTAATATTTTTTAAAATTCTCCCCTGGTTATCACCGATAATATTCTAATTGTAGTTATTTTATGATTGTGGAAAAACAGTAAACTAAATTATGAACGATAATATTTTTTCTGAGACACATTTCAAAATTTATATTTTTCTCATTTTTTATTCTATAAATTTTAATTTGAATTAATTTTTGTTAATTAAAAAATATATTGTTCTAATTGTGCCTTTTTTTTATAGGACACACAAAAATTATATTATATTAATAAAAGAAGTGAACAAGCTATATATCATTCTAATTGTTTTGAAAATATATTTTAGAAAATGTTGTCAGAATAAACTGTAAAAGCAATACTGTCGACGTTCGGAATTAGCCGACGAGATTCTTTGTTGGGCCCAAGCTATAGTTTTGGGTTTGATGCTTGTAAGGTGATCATTTGACAAACAAAGTAATAAGTAAGCTAGATAACGAGTAAAGGAGAAAAGATTAAAGGAGCAGAAGAAATGCACTAGGGGATTTTTAGAGTGGTTCGGCTAAAAAAGATGTCTATGTTCACTGTTTATTCTCTCACTATTTTAGCAAAGTAACAACATTCAAAGATTGAATCCCTTTACAAGGAGAATGCCTCTCCTATTTATAGGGAAGGGGAGGCGCTACAGTTATGCATAAAACAGTACATAGCTATAGTAAACTGACATTATAATGATTAAATACATTTAATGCGACTGACTATGTCAGGTATTCATTCTGCCAAAGCATGAGCTTAGACGGCTAACACACGTGGATTAGGTAGAAACCATCGTAATCCAGACTGTAGTCTCTGACAGGATTGACGTGTTTAGCAAGCTTTGAACTGTAATCTGTTTGGCAATTCTGACTTCTATCGATTTACGATTTTAGGAGGAGTGGCAAAGATAAGCTATTCAATGAACAGGATATTATGTCGGGTTAGCGAGCAAATAAAGCTCAAGATAAACCGGGCACCTTAGGAGTCATCAGTACAGGCCATAGAAAAGCTCTCCGACGATTAGGTAGGTAGGTGAACTGGCAGCTTCATGACTGAGCGGGTGAGCGAGCACGTCCAGAGGGCACCGATCAACTTGGCGGCCAAGTAGAATGGGCTCGCTTTTAACCTGCTAGACGAACACAAAAGTAAATGAATTACCGAGTAGAGGGAATCGAGTTATCTGGCGAACAGGATAACGATTGGATCAACGACCAAACACATGAACAGGTTGACGATCAGATTAATGGTCATTTTGGTGGACAGGTCTGCGATTAAGCCTTACGAGCATGTACGCGAGCAGTTATACGAGCAATAATACGAACAGTCGAACGATCGATCATGCAAACAGGATAACAAACAGGTCTGCAAACAGAGCGAGGGACAGATTGCTGGGCTTCTTGGGTCCTCAGGTTATTGGGCCTATTGCCTCGGATCATCTTCAGCCCAATTGGCCTGATCACAAAATTACCCATAACAAATACTGTATGTAGTTAAATTTTAATTTAAATTAATATTTTGAATTGAAAATATAAAAGTATATATTTTTATATTATCTTTTTTATTAGAAATTAATCAAAGTTTTTTTTTTTTTTTAAATTTAAGTTAATTTAAAACGTGTAGGTGATTTTTCATGTTTAAGAAGAACATTATTGTAAAATAAAACTATATTTTATTAATAATGAGAAAAGTATATTAGTCAATAATAAAAATAAGTAGATAAATGTAATCCATCCACACATGTATATATTTTAATAACTATAAGTTTAATAAATAAAGTATTATTTAATAGGTCCAATATGTCACTTACAAAATTTTTTAAAAAGTTAAAAACAGAAGTGAAAAACAATGAAAATATTAAAGCACAACTAGTTTTCAAAGATCCCTTAGTATTCTTTTTTTCCTATGTCAATCTTTTAACTTTTTTGCTCCCAAACAAGTTTCAAAGAGCAAGTTTCATTTCTCTTTAACTACTCTATACTTAGTTTAAACTATACAAATATTATAAAACCTTCATTTTATTTAAATAATTTTATAACAATAATTGAAAATATCCATCTCATTAATGCCATATCATTTAGCAATAGAATTGCAATGATTATTAATAAAAGCGTCATTTATTTTTAATTTGAATTGTTAATAAAATTATTTTTTTTTTTTGAAATAAAATTAAATTTTGATACTGTTTGGATATACAGGTTCTTGACGTGGAACACAGTGCTGAGTTTTGCAAAAAAGTTCTGCCTCAATTAAAAAATAACTTCGAAAATTTAGAAGAGTTAAGAATTAATGATCGTAGAGGAGTACAAGTGATATTTCAGCTTGAACAACAATTTTATGTCAAGTTTGAAGAAATTAAAGTTGGAAAATCTATACGAACTGGAGTGCTTGTAGAGGGGGCCCGCGCATCTTTTGAGCCTTCCAAATCTTTTGAGTAATTGTGAAAGGCTTAGACGTGTCTTGTCGTCTAGTCTTGTTCGAAATCTGCTGCAATTGAAAACGATTTATATTTACGGTTGTGGAAAATTGAAGCAAGTGATGGTTGAAGATGATGGAGAGGATCATGTCCAGCTTCCACTCGCTCCAAATCTCTCTTCCATCTTTGTCGGTTGGTGTGACAAACTGAAAACTCTATTTCTCGTCACCATAGCTCGACTAGATCTTCAACAACTGACATCCCTACATGTAATATTTTCAACTCAATTGGAAGAAACATTCGGACACAAAGATGAAGCAGACATGACAGGTGACACACAATTAGAATTAGTGCTCCCTCAACTTGAGCAATTGTTTCTCAGTGGATTAGAAAGTCTCGTCAACTTCTGCTCTTCTGGTTATCACTTCATATTTCCATCTTTGTCACGGTTGCGGGTGAGAGGATGTCCCAAGATAACTACAAGATTTTCAGTAGACGAAAATGGGGCAGTGCATGCCCAAACAAAGGTACGATGTTGCTGTATTCTACATAAACCTTAAACATATGCAATTTATTATCACATTATCAATTCACTAGAATGAACGATATAATTATGTTTTTATTTTGTGCTTCCGTTGATTGTGCAGGCACCACATACAGACAACCAACATATAGTAGATATTGAGGGCTGGGGCTCTGATGATCTTTGACGAATGTTGCCACGATATATTGGAAAATGAAAAGAGTAAATAGCACCACCTTAAGCTCTCATGGCTGCTACCACCTTATGTTCAATTTTTATATATTCAACAACCTAAAAAGTTTTGTTCTATTCTTTTCTTCACCTGGTGTTTCCTTCATCAATTAGGTGTTCGTCTTTTAAAAACTAGGCCATCATGTAGACATTATGTTGAAGCTGTTTGGTATGTCTTATATGTACATAAAGACAGATTGTGGGCTGCTCTTTCTCAATTTCTAGGAGCTGTTTGGTATGTTTTATTCTTCAACTCTAAGCAAGAGGGTATCTATATAAAATAACAGGTTCTTCTTGTACAATATCTTATGCTTCTTTGTGTATTGTAAACAAAAAACAACAAGAGCTTAGGTTGTGATGAACCCACATGACCTGAATATCCTACTAGAGCCTCTGTTCATGTATATATCCTGTCATTATTGATTATTAAAAAATTGTAGGCTTTATCTTCTGTTTAATCAAAGTTTTTGGACAAAATTTTCATTATCAAATTATTGTAGGCATATGTTAATCGTTTGATTTTACTGCTGCTCAACAAAGACATTAATAATCATAATAAATCTTCTGTCAGACACATTTCAAAATGCTTTAAAGGCATCATAACTCCTCTTGCATTGATCAGCATTGTTATTTTTTCTACATACAAAATCACAAGTTTTTAAATAAGACATCAAAATTGATCAATATAATGTTAATCACATTACTTATTACAATGTGCATTTGATTAAGAATCAATGTAAGTTACCATATAACTATTTTTCTATCCTTAGTAATTATTGCTTATCAATCAAACCACATAATCACGATCAAAATTTTCTAGTACTTATTTTATTTTCGGAGTTTTTTTTTTTGTATGTTGGTTCATTCTTAGCAGGGTATTACTGACTCAATGAAGTTTCTCTAAAAGCAGAGCATTGCTTGCTCAAATTATTCTTAGCAGGGTATTTTCTAACTTCGGGATTCATAAAGTCACATAACTACATATGTTACAATAATCCTGCTTTATTTGAAGTAATTAAAACTCTATTCTTGTGTCATCTTGCTTTCATTTATATCGTGAAACCCAAGAGAAAGAGCTTCTGGTGAGTTGCAATTATCAGCCTTTGGAATAAAATTCTTTCCTTATTAAAATGAACCTTGCAGGCTCTATACAGTCTCACATTGACACTTTTATGCTTATAGCCAACTGAAGAAATTTCACAATGTTTTAAAGCCATACAAGGTCATCAATTGAGTGCATTTCAAAGGATGATAGTGCCCCATGTGGGTACAATCTCTTATTGTATCTCTTTTTGTTTGCTTATGACATTGTTTTTGAGTTTGGATAGATAAACCTAGTGATTCTTCTTCCTCTGCCAATCATTTAAGTTTATGAATTAAAAAATAAAAGTCGGCAAATGGTATAGAAGACTTTTTTTTTTTTTCCTTTTTTAATAAAATTGAATAAAAAAAGGTTATATAGTTTATTCTAGCATCAAAATTTTTGTTTTGGGAAGTTTAAATTAAATTCAGCTTGGAATACATGCAATATTCTTGCTTTCCTCTAAATTAATCAAAATTCCTTTATTGTGTTGCCTTCCTTTGAAATTTTCATAATAAAAGCAAAGATATAGCGCTCGACCTTGTACATTCTTTTCTTATAACTTGCTAGAGATGGGATATTGCCTTAGGCTTAGATATATCTACACGTTTTGTTATGGAACATTGGAGCAAATCATTGTTGACAATGATGCAGAGGATCAAACCTTCAATTGGATCATCTCCGACCTATATTATTTCCAAGTCTGTCGTGTATTGATGTTCAAAACTGTAAGGAATTAAAAGTTATGTTTCTTGTCACCATAGCTCGATCAACTTGAGAAATTAACAATAGATGCCTTACCAAGCTTCATCAACGTAATTCAGCAGGATATCACAACATATTTCTGTGTTTGAAAAGTTGAGTGTGGAGATATGCCCCAAGATAACTTCAAGAATTTCAGTCTCCCAAATCGGAACTGTGCATGCCAAAGTAAAGATTATGTTTCTCAGATCTTTAGTTGCTTCTTATCAATTGATAATTTGGTGCTTGGTTGTGCAGGAACCACAAATAGGCGACGAAGATGTTTCCAAAGAAGAGTTCCCTCCAGCGTACACCATGGAGATTAACTGCTGGAATTCTTTTCAGGTTCGAGAAAGCTTACTGCCATCCATGGAAAACTAATGAGAGTCAATAGCAACCCAATCTGGGACATATATGGCTTCTAGTTAATCAGGTAATAATGCATGGCTCTATTTTCAGTTTCTTTCCGGATTTTCCTAATCAATGTGTACATGTTTGGTGTGAATTGTCTATGCGATGCATGATACTAGTTCAGTTAAAGGTTTCAAAGACCAATACTGTTGACAGTTTGCTACTTCTGCTCCTTTGAGAAAACCTCGATGAACCTTGATGTAAAGTTCAGGTGCAGTACCGATTTACCTATTAGTGAACTCTTTTTTTTTTTTTTTTTTGCGCATGGTGACAATATAGTTTTTGGAATGGTTTTGTTGTAATTGTGAATTTTTTTTCTTACTGGATTTCAGATCTGATTCATGTGCTTGCCAGAAGAAGATCAATTTCATGCGGCACACCAGTCAGTTGGATTGGAAACCGTTCTGTACTGTATGGATAGAGTTAATGTGTATTTCATGCGATGATATGAGTAGTTTGTTTCTAACCTCTAATTCACATTGTCCCTTGCTTGAAGTGTGTTGCAGCTGAGAGATTGGATTGGAGCATGACGGTCAAACGAGAAGAAAATATGCTTTGCAAGAGATGGACATGGCATCATTCTTATCTAGTTAAGTGAATGAAAACTTGTTGGACCTGATAACTAACCTCAGCAGATTCTATGCAGAAGCTTATCATCCAACTTGGCCATGTTTGTGTGATTTATATCTAGAGGCATGTCCCAATTTGACTACACCCACCATTGCCCATCTTGAAGCCAAATCACAGGATTTAGAACAGGTATGCCCTTTTTTCCATCAAGAAAAAAGTCAGTTTATCTAATATTTTTACCCCATGCAACCTATACATCAAGATGGGGTAGTTAAACAAACTGCAGGTATTTATTGAGATCTCTTGGTGGCAGGTTTTTCTGTGCACTTCAGTACTGGCTGATGAAAATAGTAGATTTTCATATATTTCTTGCTGAATGAATACACATATATATATACACTAGTGTACAGAGACTAGTTTAGGTAATACACTATCTTAGGCTAAGATTGTGGTTGACCTTTAGAATAGGAAAAATTACAAATTAAAAAATGATTAACTAATCATCCTTACAATCTCTCTAATTAAACCTTGATTGACAACAATCTCTCCAATTGAATTTTGATTGACAACTCACGCCAAGACTCCCCAAGTTGGTGCATAGATATATTTAATGCCCAACTTGTTTAGTGAGTTTTAGAAGATCTTACTAGAAACAGCCTTTGTAAGTATATCCGCCAATTGGTCTTCAAATTTAACAAATGGAAACCGAACTATCTTAGCTTCAAGGTTCTGCTTGATGAAATGTCGATCCACCTCAATGTGTTTAGTACGGTCATGTTGGACTAGATTATGAGAAATATTGATGGCTGCCTTATTGTCACAAAATAAGTTCATTTCAGAAATAGGAGTGAATCCAATCTCTGTTAGCAACCTCTTAAGCCAAAGTAGTTCACAAAGTCCTTTGGCCATTCCTCTAAACTCAGCTTCAACACTAGATAATGCCACTACATTCTGCTTTTTGCTTCTCCATGTAAGAAGATTGCCTCCAACAAAAGTGAAATAGCCTGATGCAGACTTCCTATCATAAACGCTTTCGCTCAATCTGCATCTGTATAACCATCAATATTAAGATGATTGTTTTTGGAGAACATAAGTCCTTTCCCTGGAGAGGATTTCAAATAACGGAGAATTCGAACTACCGCATTCATATGATCTTCACTAGGTGAGTGCATAAACTGACTTACTATGCTTACGGCGTACGCAATATCCGAACGGGTATGGGATAAATAAATAAGCTTTCCCACTAATCTTTGATACCTCTCCTTATTAGTTGGCACTTGATCTGAGTACTCTCCAAGTTTATGATTCTGCACAGTTGGCGTCTCAGCTGGTTTGCAATCAAGTAGTCCCACTTCAGATAGTAAATCAAGTACATATTTCCTTTGAGAAAGAAATATACCTCTCTTTGACGTGGCTACTTCAATCCCTAAAAAATATTTGAGATCCCCAAGATTCTTCATTTCAAACTCAGTTGCCAAACTCTTTTATATTTTAGAGATCTCCTCTGTCATTCCCCGTAATAATCATGTCATCCACAAATTATTAAAACTGTTATCTTTCCTTGACGATGCTTCAAAAATAGAGTATGGTCTGAGTTGCTTTGTTGGAAACCATATTTTCTCATCGCTAAGCTAAATCGTCCGAACCATGCACGAGACGATTGTTTTAGTCCATATAATGAGCGCTGCAATTTACAAACAACCCTTACTTTTGAGGAAGTACGTAGTGCATTCCGATGGAATATCCATGTAAACCTCCTATTCAAGATCACCATGAAGAAGAGCATTTTGTACGTCAAACTGGTGTAACAGCCACTCTAAATTCGTTGCAAGAGATAATAAGACCCTGATACTATTCAGTTTTGCCACAGGTGAAAAAGTCTCTTGATAGTCTATGCCATATGTTTGTGTATATCCCTTCGCCATAAGTCTCGCATTATATCTTTCAATGGATCCATTAGCCTTATGTTTAATAGAGAACACCCATTAGCATTCGCCTACCTTCTTTTCTTCTGGTAATGGAACAAGCTTCCAAGTTTTATTTTTCTACAAAGCTTCCATTTCCTCTCTTATTGCTTGAGCCCACTTCTTATCTTCTAAGGCTTCTAGTATTCCACTGGGGACATGGCATGAAGATAGGTTGCGTACAAATGCTTTTAGAGGTTCTGATAGCCTTTGAGTTGATACATGGCATAAAGATAGGTTGTGTACAAAATCTGGTGAGTACCGATTTTGAGGCTTCCCATGATTATATCTGAAAGGTAAGTTATAGCCAACAGAGGTATCATTAAGAGAAGGAGTAACAGCAGGAGAGCTTACCTCAGGAATATTCTCAGGAGATAGGTCGTTAGGTTCTGAAGAGTGATGGGTTTCAATTTCCAAATTAGATTCAGCTTCCTGTGCAGTGTCATCTTCAATCCTTGCTTCTTGCCCAACCTCTTGCTCAATACCAATTCTAGTCTCCTCACTAGCCATTTTATCATTAGTTTCACTCACTTCAATTTCGGTTTGTATTGAAAGGTCTTCAAACGCAACACAATCGTAGCAATTATGCTCTTCATTCTTCATCTCCCCCTAAAGAGAAGATTTGCATAAAGTATTGAGGAAGAAAGTTATGTATATTGCAGTATTTGAAACATTACAACAGTAGGGTTTAAATACTGTCAAATACCTACCTAATCTCTAGGAGTAATTACAATTATTTACATAAATACTTCCTACAATCAAGCTATTTATATTCTAAGAATATACAAGCTAAAAAATAGAGATTAATTCCTATAAACTCTAATTAACTAAATTAGGCAGATTTGGTCAACACTTTCCAATACTCCCCCTCAAGCTGGTCTAAATATATCTTCCATACCCA
The DNA here is from genome assembly GCA_022984855.1 of Dimocarpus longan. Taxonomy (NCBI): domain Eukaryota; kingdom Viridiplantae; phylum Streptophyta; class Magnoliopsida; order Sapindales; family Sapindaceae; genus Dimocarpus; species Dimocarpus longan. Next base: position 13,669,525 of record CM041014.1, on the reverse strand, counting down.
GCTTGCTGTTGTGCAAAATCGCAAGTGGACGAGCCGAACAAGTAATAAAGTGATGAGAAAAGTATCGTCCCACGAAGATTGTTGTTAATTAATGCCCAAAATTGAAATAACTCACTTTTTAATTGATAAGCACAATTTGATTTCAGGAGTTGATAACTATAACTAAATTTAACAATAAATATGAATGAAATTAATTCAATAACTTAAAACTCTAAGATTATGATTTCACCATAACTAATCTGTTCCTCCCCTTTATTCTTTTTAACAAAAATTAACTATCCAGTTGCTAGTCGAGATTCCCTGAATTATTCACATAGCCCCTCCCGAGGTCTAAGGAAAATATCCTATAAAGACTAACTGCTATATTCCCATGCAAGTCAAAACATTAAATGATTCATTAAGATTTATGGATCTCTTTTATAGACTACACAAACCATGCAGGTATATTCCTATCCTACATGTAATTTGTGACATTAAATACGATGAACTAGACACATAAATCAGCTTCCGCTATCATTATGATTAACAATTCAACTAAATAGTGGCAAATTATTTAGAAGCATTAAGAACAGTATTAAATGCATCAACTAAGATAGAAAATCATTAATTGAATTGAACAAAGGGTTGGAACATCAAAGTTTAGGCTACATCATAACCTTAGAAAACAAATCTACTCCATAATAGAAATTACAAAAACTAGAAGATTAAACATAACAAAAGATAGAAAGACTTAGTGGATTGAAGCTTCACCGTAGAATTTCTTCCTCTGCTTTGCTCCTCCTCTCCAAGCTCTCTCTCTCTTTCTCTAAACTACTTATTATTTTGATTTGTGATGGAATGCTTAGAATGGTGATTCTAAGGCCTATTTATAGGCCAAATTCACCTTCAATTACATCATCGATTGCATCATCATTTCCTAATTTTTCACCATTTTGCATCATCGCTTGCATCATCATTCACCTATCTCATTTAAAGTCAACTTTCATTTTGCATCATCGCTTACATCATCATTCACCTACCTCATTCAAAGTCAACTTTAATATTACATCATTGCTTACATCATAATTTTGATTACATCATTTCTTACATCAGCATGACATAATATTTATTTCTAGAATACTCTATCTTTAAACCGCGATAATTTCTTTATGCGATCTTCGAATCGAGTAATTCTTGAGGCGATGAACTTGCTGCAAATGATATTCATTTTGTAGCGATGATCTTGTCTCTAACAATATCACTTGGTGGGGTCCACATGTGCTTTTTTTAACCAATTTTATTCTGAAAATAAAAATAAAAGAAATATGAAATAATTTACTTAATTATAATAAAAATATCAAGAACTAAACAAGAATTCAAGTTTAAAAAGATAAAATAACTCTATAAAAATAAAGTTATCACACCCCCAAACTTAAGATTTTGCTTGTCCTCAAGCAAAACTAAAAAATAACAACCTAAGTTAAAAACACAGAAAATAAAAACACAATCCATTTTCATAGGTAAACACGATGGCATTGAGCGTATGCCACAAGCCTTTAAACCCCTAGGTGTCCCTAGTAGTAGGAGTTGTGTCTCCTGAGGGTTTACCAGCAACGATACCCACAAACGTTAAAAGATTCCACCCATAACTCATCAATGTCTCACTAAATACAAATTAACAGAAGTCTCATACATGTATAATCTTGTATCAGGACTAAGGATAAGTCACTAATGATCTAAAACATAATCATCAACAATCTCACACCACTTTCAAAGCAATTTCATTTCAAAACATCATATTCACATGTTATGGACTTATTTCGCTTCGACTCTAATCCTCACAAGATATCTCTCATAACCCTCATGAATCCTAAAGCAAACACTCATGCAATCATATGTGATAGAGGTTATGTAAAGGCATAGCAAGCGTCATTTACATCACATATGAATATAGACGTTTAAAAAGAACCGCACTTTTAAGTGAATAGATCTCATGATTAGAATCAAATACTAAGAACGTAGATAGAGCATGATGTCAGACTTCAACTCTCAAATTGGACTTCCTCTTGAAGATCAATAGGCTTTATTAAAGATTGTATTTGGGCTATGGTTAATTGACATGTAAGAAATTTTAAGGTACAGGTTCAATAAGAACTTATGATCATACCAAAGTACTTTATTTATTCTCTTTAATTCATCACAACTTTTCTTTTCTTTTCTTTTCTTTTTTCAATTTTTTTTTTTTTTAGAAACACATAATATAAATGTTAACACTTCAATTCCCTTCTCCTCTTCTACTTCATAGCATGATCCCAAGCTTCATAAGGTATGACTAAATTTAAAGGCTCAATAGGGTCATTTAATAAAGGTAAACAGAGAAAAATGTTTAAAGTGTTTGGCTTCAAAGGTTTTATGATGTGTCTCAATTTAAAGTAGGAAAATAGGCTTTTGTGGAGCAAAAATGACCTATATTACTTCTAAGAAGTCGATCCAATTTTCAAATCAAAGCAACTCATGTTATCTACAATGATGATTTGTTCTTTAGTGTTTAATGCAAAACCTATAAAGATCATCTATTAAGAACAAAGTGAAGAGTGTTTAAGAGTAGAAACAAATAAATCTCTCAAAATGAAACGTTTAAAAAGCTCAAATCCTCACCAAGGGTAATCTCCACTAATAGTCCACAATTCATGTAAACATGACATTTATCCACTCAATTAACTAAGATCATGACATTCAAAAGTCTCAAATCATGCAAAGATGTTCATGGCTATTCCTTAGTAAAGATATTCAACCAAAAACATGTCTTAAGACTTCATTAATAAACACAAAGTAATTAATCAACTTGTTAGGGCAGAAATAAAACAAATAATGGATTTTTTTTTTTTTTTTGAAATGAAAACAAAGATGCGTATCAGGAGCACAAAAGTACTCCTTACTCTACCATATTTTGATTTCAACTCAAACCAGTTTTTGAATCTTATGGTTTTAATAATAGCAAACTCTACCCTCAAACTTATTTGAGACAGTGTCCCCAATGTCTAGTAAAATAAAAAGAAGAAAAACTTAAATAAAAATGCTATTAATAAAACCATAGGATAAGAAAGTTACAACCGGAGATTAAGATCCAGTACACGTTTCTTGTTACCGCTTGCTTCAGTATCCCAAACCACCTGCAACATGATTGGATCAACTTCAGGTACAAAGTCTTGCAGTTGGTCAATCAGTTCATCAGCACTTGAAGCTGAGACTAGAATGCGCCGGTTTGCTTGAGTCATAAAACCCTGTTCCACAGCATGATCAAGAAAAGCCAATAAACCAACATAGAAACCGTTAGTATTAAGTAAACCTAATGACTTTTTGTGAATGTTGAGATGAGCCCAGGATGCAATGTTGAAGATTTCTTCAATTGTTTCCAAACCACCAGGTAACGCGATAAAGGCATCAGTATTGAGTAACATGTACGCCATTCGCCCATGTATGCTCGTGACTTGAAGCTCATTACTTATACTCGTACCGATGATATATTTCCTTTCATCCAAAGGCTTTACTGCGACACCTAGAACTCTACTGCCTGCAACATTTGCAGTTACTGCGACAGAACCCCTCAGTCCTAAACTGCCTCCTCCATACACCAAACCTATGTTTCAGGTAGCTAAAGCCGTACCAAGTTCAGCAGCTGCCTTTGAATATTGTGTACTCATACCAGACTTTGGGCTACAAAAAACACAGATGTTTTTGAATTTACTGCTCGATGACTCTGCCATTTTTTTTTTCATGAAAAACTAATTATTTGTTATCAGTCATAAACGTTTATTTAAAGAAAATGAAATAGTAAAAGAACAGTTTTACGATGCTAAACAGTATTGGTCAGAGAAAAAAGAAAATGTTAAGTGTAGAAATGTCAAAAAGAAAGCACAATCTTCGAAAAAAAAAATTAAAACAAGCCGCTAAAAATACAAAATTCAAAAAGTTCGGTGATAAAACGTCAAAAAGTAAACACAAACATCGAAAAAGTAAACACAAACGTCAAAAAGTAAACACAGACATCGAAAAATTTTGAAAAGAGCTGCTAAAAATAAAAAAAAAAATTCAAAATGTTAGGTGATGAAACGTCAAAAGTAAACACACTTATCAAGAAAGTTTGAAACGAGCTAAAAATCCAAAATGACAGGTAAGGAAAAATAAACACAATTATCAAAAAATTTGAAACAGACTGCTAAACAAAGAAAAAAAAAAATAATGCTATAGTAGTTGTGATTGTGGCTCATATCTTCCTTTGGTTTTACGTTCAGAAACGGCTTAAACAACTTCTATGAGTTGAAGATTGGCTTCCTATCCAGTTTTCTTATAAACTGGCAAACAGGGTCTTTTAAAGTCAGATTCCCAAGACTGTAACGCTGTTTCTCTTTACTGAATAACTCCCATAAATCTAAAAGAATGAGTTGAACTTTCCCACAAGGATGCGTCTCAAGAGTCTCACGGATGTTATCCAGAGACTCCTTACTCAGCCCATCCTTTATACATTTAAGTTTATCTTCTCGATTTACGAATAAATATCCAGGATTTTTACAGCTTGCGTTGCAATTCCATCTAGCACACTTATGGCAGACTCTCATTCTCTTAGCTCTCCTCTTCTTTGAGTAAGAACTTCTTCCCAAACTTAGTAAACGTTTAATGAATGTATCATTCAATTCACCTGCTAGACGTACCTTAGCTTCAATGATCCACCTAATATTCTCTGGAAGACCTAAACATGTTAGTGCCCTCATTCTTTCGACTCTACACTTGTAGATCTTTTTAAGTACATCTTGGGGTAGAGTAGGGAAATGATTTTTCAGTGCTGCAAGACTTATCTCCATCTCTGAAAGAGGAAGGAAAATTATCAAAGAAAAAACAAAAACACACAAAGAACACACAATAACAAACGAACAAAGCAAAACTATCTAAAAAGATAAAAACTTGGGTTGCCTCCCAAGAAGCACTTAATTTATAGTCGTTAGCTTGACTGTTGAAAAACGCCTTAAGTTGGGTCTGAAAGCACGATAGTGGATTTCTGTTGAGGTTCTCCACCATCCATGTAAACTTTAAGTCGTTGTCTGTTGACTTTGAATCGATGATCTGCACTTTGAATTTCAACAGCACCATATGGAAAAACTTGAATAACTGTAAAAGGCCCAGACCATCTAGAGCGTAACTTACCTGGGAACAAACATAATCGTGAATTAAACAAAAGAACCTTCTGTCCTGGAGTGAAATCCTTGTTTAGGATGCGTTGATCATGCCACTTTTTGGTGCGTTCTTTGTAGAGCTTAGCATTTTCATATGCACCATGACGAATTTTGTCCATCTCATTGAGTTACAATCTTCGCAGAGCTCCTGATGCTCCTATGTCGAAATTCAACTTTTTGATAGCCTAGTATGCACGATGCTCTAGTTCAACGGGTAAGTGACATGCTTTTCCGAATACCAACTTGTATGGAGACATCCCAATCGGCGTTTTCAATGCTGTTCTGTATGCCCATAATGCATCATCAAGCTTTTTCGACCAGTCTTTTCGAGATGCACTTACCGTCTTTTCCAAAATCCATTTCAATTCTCGATTGGAAATTTCAGCTTGGCCATTGGTTTGCGGGTGGTAGGCTGTAGCAACTTTGTGTTTGACTCCATATTTGGTTAGAAGAGCATCAAAATACCTGTTGTAAAAATGTTTTCCTTCATCGCTGATGATTGCTCTTGGAGTTCCGAATCTGGTGAAGATATTTCTTCGCAGAAAATTTACCACCACTTTGGAATCATTGGTTGGTGCAGCAATGGCTTCAACCCATTTTGACACATAATCCACGGCCACCAGAATGTAGAGATTCTTGAAAGACGATGGAAATGGTCCCATGAAAGCGATACCCCAAACATCAAACAACTCCACTTCCAAAATATTGTTTAAGGGCATCTCATGCCTTCGCGAAATGTTACCTGTGCGTTGGCATTGATCGCATGCAGCAACATACGATTGAGCATCCTTAAAAATGGTAGGCCAATAGTATCCAGATTGAAGAATTTTGCCAGCAGTTCGATTGGCCCCAAAATGTCCACCATAATCAGAAGAATGACAATGGTGGAGAATATCTCGTGCTTCATCTTTTGAGGCACATCGTCGAAAGATCTGATCTGGACATAACTTGTACAGGAACGGCTCATCCCAATAGTAATGTTTTACATCCGCCAAAAATTTCTTCTTTTGCTGTCATGAAATGTTAGGTGGATAAACTTTGTGAAAAAGAAAATTAACCAAATCAGCATACCATGGAACATTGCTTGTATCCAGAACAAAGAGCTGTTCATCAGGGAAAGTCTCTTTAATGTCTATGCCAAGATCCTCCTTATCCCCTCGTTGCTCTAGTCTAGAAAGATGGTCGGCCACTATATTTTCACTTCCATTCTTATCTCGAATCTCTAAATCAAACTCTTGTAATAAAAGGACCCATCGGATCAGGCGTGGTTTTGCATATTTCTTCTCCAGAAGGTACTTGATGGCTGAGTGATCCGTGTATACAATGACTTTGGAACCGATCAAGTACGACCGAAATTTGTCGAATGCGAAGACTACAGCTAGAAGCTCTTTCTCAGTGGTAGCATAATTGACCTGTGCATCAGTTAGTGTACGGCTAGCGTAATAAATGGTATGAAAAACCTTACCAATACGTTGCCCTAGCACGGCTCCAATGGCATAATCACTAGCATCACACATCAGCTCGAACGACAAAGCCCAATCAAGTGCAATAACGACTGGGGCTGTCACAATGGCCTTTTCCAGTATCTCAAATGCCTCTTTACATGTATTATCGAAGTGGAATGAAACACCCTTCTCGAGTAAATTGCATAATGGCTTTGTGATCTTCGAGAAGTCCTTGATGAATCTTCTGTAAAACCCTGCATGCCCTAAAAAACTTCGAATGTCTTTGACAGATGTTGGTGGTGGCAGCTTCTCAATTGCCTCAATCTTGGCTCTATCAACCTCGATGCCCTTAGCTGAAACTTTATGACCTAAGACGATCCCTTCTTGTACCATGAAATGGTATTTCTCCCAGTTAAGAATCAGGTTTGTCTCTTCGCATCTTTTCAGTACTTGTGTTAAGTTATCCAAACAAGAATCAAATGATGAGCCAAATACTGAAAAATCATCCATAAATACCTCAATGAAGCGTTCCACCGTATCTGAAAAAATTGACATCATGCACCGTTGGAAGGTGGCTGGTGCATTGCATAGACCAAACGGCATTCTCCGAAACGCGAACGTTCCATATGGGCATGTGAATGTAGTCTTTTCTTGGTCCTCAGGTGCTATAGAAATCTGATTGTAACCAGAATAACCGTCTAGGAAACAGTAGTAAGGGTGACCTGCTAATCTGTCGAGCATCTGATCAATGAAGGGTAAGGGGAAATGATCTTTTCTGGTCACCTTATTTAGTTTCCTGTAGTCAATGCACACTCTCCATCCGGTTACTGTTCATGTTGGAATCAGCTCATTGTTTTCATTGGTGACTACTGTCATGCCTCATTTCTTTGGTACCACTTGCACCGGGCTTACCCATATACTGTTTGAAATAGGATAAATGATACCTGCATCCAAAAGTTTAAGTACCTCTACTCGGACAACCTCCTTCATGTTTGGATTTAGACGTCGTTGGTGCTCGATGGATGGTCGGTACTTATCCTCCATGAGAATTTTGTGTTGGCATAAAGATGGACTGATTCCTTTAATGTTTGCGATCGACCATCCAATAGCCATCTTGTGTTCTCGTAGTACTCTCAAAAGCTTTTCCTCTTGTTCTCTACTTAGAGAAGATGAAATAATGACAGGTAGTGTAGATGAGGTACCTAAGAATGCGTACTTGAGATGAACTGGCAGTGGCTTGAGCTCCAACTCTGGTGGTTTTTCTGTTGATGGTACCGCTTGTCTCTTACTTGCTCCAAGTTCCTCGAAAGGTCGTTTGAAAAAGATAGGAGATGAAGCTTCCAGTTGGTTAACACATTCCATGATGTTCGGACTTTCTGAGTTTGATACTCCATTTAGGCAAGCTTCAAGTGGATCTTTTAGAGTGATGGTTTGATGTATTCCTTTGATACATTCATCCACCAAATCTACCCTCAAGCAGTTGTCAACATCATGTGGATGTTTGAGAGCTTTTAGTACATTGAAGGTCACCTCTTCATCTTGAACTCTGAGTATAAGTTGACCTTTCTGTACATCAATAAGGGTTCTTCCTGTTGCTAGGAAAGGTCTACCCAAGATTATGGGTATTTCTTGATCTTCCTCCATGTCGAGCACAATGAAATCCACATGAAATATGAACTTATCCACTTTTACCAGTACATCTTCTATAATTCCCCTTGGATACTTGATTGAACGATCAGCTAGCTGCAACGATACTATAGTGGGTTTTGCTTCTCCAAAGCTGAGTTTCTTGAAAACGGAGAATGGCATTAGGTTGATGCTTGCACCAAGATTACATAATGCTTTATCAAAGAATGAATCACCAATGGTACAAGGAATTGTGAAACTCCCTGGATCTTTGAGTTTGGGCGGTAGCTTTTTCTGCAAGATTGCACTACATTCTTCGGTCAGAGCTACCGTTTCATGTTCTTCCAGCTTCCTTTTATTTGATAGGATTTCTTTCATGAACTTCACATAGCTGGGCATTTGTTCCAGAGCATCTGCAAAAGGAATATTAATTTGCAGCTTCTTAAAAACTTTCAGAAATTTAGAAAATTGCTTTTCTAATTTCTGTTTCTGAAATCTCTGAGGGAAGGGTAATGGTGGTTTGTATGGTGGCGGATTGTCTGGGAACAACTTTGACTTTGGCTTCTCTGCTTCTTATTGTTCAACCATCACTTCTTCTTTTTTCTCGTCTGCTCTTTTAACAGGTTCTTTTAGCATTTTACCGCTTCGTAACGTGACAGCCTTCAGGTGCTCCCTAGGATTGGTCTCTGTGTTGCTTGGTAGGGATCCTTGAGGTCTTGCAGTCAGCAAATTCGAGATTTGACCCATTTGTACCTCCAGATTTCAAATTGAAGCTGCTTGATTCTGGAGTGTGGTGTCTGTTCTCGTCATAAATTGAGTAGTGTTTGCGGTGAGCTGAGCAAGTGCTTCTTCAAGCGACGGTTTGTTGGCCTGCTGCTGTTGAAGTGGTGGTGGATATGACTGTCTGGGTTGATCATTGTTTTTCCATGAAAAGTTGGGATGATTTCTCCATCCTGGATTATACGTGTTAGAGTACGGATTATTTTGCTGTCTGTTGCCCACAAAAAATGCTTGACCTGTCTGGCTTTCATCACATTGTCCGTTGGAATGATCCCCTCCACAGAAATCACAGGATGCTGACTGAGTATGAATTGCGTTTGCTGTTAGGTTTCTGCTTGGCTAATGTCTCGACTTGAGTGGAAAGTTTGGTTAACACATAATTTTCTTGTATTCCGAAAACTTTTTTCGGAAATGTTCTTTCTAATGGCCATTGATAAGCATTTGCAGCCATTTCCTCCAATAAGTCCCAGGCAGCTTGATGGGATTTTCCCAAAAGTGCTCCACCAGCGGCAGCATCTACCAATGTTCTTGTGGAACTCCCTAAACCATTGTAGAATGTGTGTAGCTGTAACCAGTTAGCAACTCCATGATGTGGGCACCGTCTTAGCAGATCCTTGAATCTTTCCCATGCTTCGTACAATGACTCTCCGTCAAGTTGTCTGAATGTAGCAATCTTTGTTCGTAGTCTTATAGTCTTGGCTGGTGGAAAGAATTTGGCTAGAAATTTCTGTGCCAAGATATCCCATGTGGTAATGCTCCCTGATGGCAGAGAGTTAAGCCAACTTTTAGCTTTATCTCAAAGGGAGAATGGGAATAATCTCAAACGGATGGCGTCATCAGTAACACCATTATGTTTGAACATATCGCAGATCTCCAAAAAGTTATCAATGTGGGCATTTGCATCATCGTTCGGAGCCCCACTGAATTGGTTGTTTTGTACCATCTGGATGATTACTGGCTTAATCTCAAAGTTGTTAGCAGCAATAGTTGGTTGTCGTATCGCTGAAACATTACCCACTGTGGGTAGAGAGTAATTTCGTAAGGCTCGAATTTCAGCATCTATTGGTACAATATTCTGTGTGTTGTTTGATCCCTCAGCCATATCCATGAGTGCAGTACTTGCAGCCTTTCTTGTTTCCTTCCGGTTCTTACCGCAAGTTCTTTCTATTTCTGGGTCAAATGGTAAAACTTCGCCCCCAGACTTTCTCATACACCATAAAACTCACAAGTAATAAAGCAAATAAAATAAAAAATAAATAAATAAATGACCAAATTAAAAATTGAGTTACGTAGTATTAGTATTAATTGAAACAAACAATCCCCGGCAACGGCACCAAAAACTTGTTGTGCAAAATCGCAAGTGGACGAGCCGAACAAGTAATAAAGTGATGAGAAAAGTATCGTCCCACGAAGATTGTTGTTAATTAATGCCCAAAATTGAAATAACTTACTTTTTATTTGGTAAGCACAATTTGATTTCAGGAGTTGATAACTATAACTAAATTTAACAATAAATATGAATGAAATTAATTCAATAACTTAAAATTCTAAGATTATGATTTCACCATAACTAATCTGTTCCTCCCCTTTGTTTTTTTTAACAAAAATTAACTATCCAGTTGCTAGTCGAGATTCCCTGAATTATTCACATAGCCCCTCCCGAGGTCTAAGGAAAATATCCTATAAAGACTAACTGCTATGTTCCCATGCAAGTCAAAACATTAAAGGATTCATTAAGATTTATGGATCTCTTTTATAGACTACACAAACCATGCAGGTATATTCCTATCCTACATGTAATTTATGACATTAAATACGATGAACTAGACACATAAATCAGCTTCCGCTATCATTATGATTAACAATTCAACTAAATAGTGGCAAATTATTTAGAAGCATTAAGAACAGTATTAAATGCATCAACTAAGATAGAAAATCATTAATTGAATTGAACAAAGGGTTGGAACATCAAAGTTTAGGCTACATCATAACCTTAGAAAACAAATCTACTCCATAATAGAAATTACAAAAACTAGAAGATTAAACATAACAAAAGATAGAAAGACTTAGTGGATTGAAGCTTCACCGTAGAATTTCTTCCTCTGCTTTGCTCCTCCTCTCCAAGCTCTCTCTCTCTTTCTCTAAACTACTTATTATTTTGATTTGTGATGGAATGCTTAGAATGGTGATTCTAAGGCCTATTTATAGGCCAAATTCACCTTCAATTACATCATCGATTGCATCATCATTTCCTAATTTTCCACCATTTTGCATCATCGCTTGCATCATCATTCACCTACCTCATTCAAAGTCAACTTTCATTTTGCATCATCGCTTACATCATCATTCACCTACCTCATTCAAAGTCAACTTTAATATTACATCATTGCTTACATCATAATTTTGATTACATCATTTCTTACATCAGCATGACATAATATTTATTTCTAGAATACTCTATCTTTAAACCGCGATAATTTCTTTATGCGATCTCAGAATCGAGTAATTCTTGAGGCGATGAACTTGCTGCGAATGATATTCATTTTGTAGCGATGATCTTGTCTCGAACAATATCACTTGGTGGGGTCCACATGTGCTTTTTTTTAACCAATTTTATTCTGAAAATAAAAATAAAAGAAATATGAAATAATTTACTTAATTATAATAAAAATATCAAGAATTAAGCAAGAATTCAAGTTTAAAAAGATAAAATAACTCTATAAAAATAAAGTTATCACTTGCCTACAAGTTTGTCAAATTGCTTCTTAGGTAAACTTTTAGTGAAAAGGTCTGCAACTTGCTCAGCTGTAGGTAGATAAGACATGTAGATTTCTCCGCTTTCAACCTTTTCCTTGATAAAATGCTTGTCTATCTCCATATGTTTTGTTCTATCATGTAGAATGGGATTATGAGCAATAGCAATAGCTGACTTATTATCACAATAAAGTCTCATAGGTGCTGAAACCTTTATCTGTAGATCTTCTAGTAGTTTTTTCACCCAAATCACTTCACAAATTCCCAAGACAGCAGCTCTATACTCAGCTTCTGCACTACTTCTGGCTACTACTCCTTGTTTCTTGCTTCTCCAAATAACCAAATTACCTCCAACAAACGTTATATAACCAGAAGTTGATCTCCGATCAGTTGTGCTCCCTGTTTAATCTATGTCTGTATATATTGTCACATTCAAGTGACCATTATTTCCAAACAATAGACCTTTACCCGGAGTTCCCTTCAAATATCTTAAAATTCTAAACACGGCATCATGATGTTCTTGGCTAGGAGAGTGCATGAATTGGCTTACAAGGCTGACAGCAAAAACTATGTCAGGCCGAGTATAGGACAAATAAATTAATTTGCCTAGAATCTTCTGATATAACTCTCTATCTACAATCTTTTCTGGTCTTGTAGCTTCTAGTTTCAAATTCGGTTCAATAGATATTTTAACAAGTCTGCACCCTGTTAATCCTACCTCTCCTAACAAGTCCAGAACATATTTCCTCTATGAAACAAAAATACTAGCCTTGGATCTAGCAAACTCCATGCCTAAAAAATACTTTAGTTCTCCAAGATCCTTAATTTCAAACTCATCAGCAAGGAATTTCTTAAGTCTTCTCAATTCTAGTTCATCATCTCCTGTTAGAATAATATCGTCAACATAGACGATCAAGATTGCTTTCCTCTCTTCACTAGAATGTTTGTAGAATAGAGTATGATCTCCCTGACTCTGTCTATATCCAAACTTCCTCATAACCTTCCCAAACCTCTCAAACCATGCCCTAGAGGACTGCTTAAGTCCATAGAGAGATTTCTCTAGCTTGCAGACTTTATTTCTGCCCATTTCATCTTCAAAACCAGGGGGTAAGTCCATAAATACTTTTTCTTCAAGATTGCCATTCAAGAAGGCATTCTTCACATCAAGTTGATGTAAAGACCACCCAAAAAATACTGCTATTAACAGTAATATCCTGATAGAATTTACCTTGGCCACAGAAGCAAAAGTTTCCATATAATCCAGCCCATAGGTTTGAGTAAAACCTTTTGCCACAAGTCTAGCCTTATTTCTTTCCACCGAACCATTAGCCCTGCATTTAACTGTAAATATCCATTTACAACCTACAGTTTTTTTCCTATTTGGCAGGTCAACAACTCTCCAAGTTTGATTTTTATTTAATGCCCTCATTTCTTCTAAAACTGCTGGTTTCTAGTCAGGATGGTTTAGGGCTTCTGTTATGTTTTTAGGAATGAAGAGATATGAAATTTTTGAGGTAAAGGCTTTAAAATTGCTAGATAATCTGTGGTAGGACAGAAATTTAGCTATAGGGTGATTAGTGCATGATCAGCCCTCCTTTCTAATGGCTATAGGTATGTCAAGATCTGTATCAAATAAAGGAGAAGGATTAGAGGCATTACCTGGAGGAATAGCTGCTGGTTTAGGATCAGACCCTTGGATAGATGGTTGATCTTGTGCTAAAATGGTCAACTCTCTATTTTGATTTGGAAAATGCCTTGTATAAATCTGCAGTTCTATTATAGGTTGATTGTCTCCTCTATTATATTCTCCCCCTAAATTAGAACCAGTAGACATGGGTACAGTTTCTGTGTCTTCAGTTTATGCTAAAGGCTGATTTGGTTCAATTTCTATTGCTAAGGGCTGGTCAGGATTCCTAGTAAGACTCTCTAAGACTTCTAAAGGTTGGTCTATAGGCTGGTCAGGTTTAGAACAATTTGGAAAATCGAGATTTGGTATGACAACATCCGTTTCCCAAGAAATTCCAACCTCATCTTCCTTGTTTCTCTCCCCCTGAAAATGAGACTCAAAGAAAGGTCTATGTTCAATGAAAGACACATCCATACTGACATGTATTTTTCTAGTAAGCAGGTTAAAACAGTTGTATCCCTTCTGCCCTATAGCATAACGAATAAAAACACATTTTTCAGCCCTAGCATCCAATTTTGATCTAAATTGGACTGGTATATGCACAAACACAGTACATCCAAAAACTTTTAGAGGTAGAGAAGGTATCAACCTATGGTTAGGATAAAGTTGCTTTACGCAATTTAAGGGAGTGTTATGTTTTAACACTCTCGAAGGAGCCCTATTAACAAGATAAGCAGCTGTGAGAACAGCTTCTCCCCATAGGTATTTAGGTACATTCATTAACAACATTAGTGCTCGACTCACTTCTAAGAGGTGGCGGTTTTTTCTCTCGGCAACCCCATTTTGTTGGGGTGTATATCTACATGTAGATTGGTGTTGGATTCCCTTTTCAACGAGAAAAATCTTAAGATGTTGGTTGATAAAATACAAATTTTAGATTGAAATTGATTTTCAATAAATGTATAAAAATCCTTAAATAGCTTTTCAACCTCATTTTTATTACTTATTAAGTAAATCCAACACAATCTCGTACGATCATCAATAAATATAACAAACCACCTTTTATTAGTTAAAGTAGGCACTTTACAAGGTCCCCAAACATCACTATGAATAAGATAAAATGGTTTGGTTGCTCTATAGGGTTTTGAAGCATAGGAACTTTTATTACTTTTAGAAAAGAGACATACATCACAATGTAATTCTTGGGGAGATATCTTATTAACTAAGCTAGGAAATAAATGTTTTAGATAAGCAAAACTAGGATGACCTAATCTTTGATGCCAAATCAGAATTTGATCTTTCATAGGTAGAGAATTCACATTACTGTTAAGACCAAGTGTAGGTTTATTCAAAGCAGAATTTTCTTCAAAATAGTAGAGCTCGTTCCGCATATCAGCATTGCCAATCATCATACCTGAGGTCTTGTCTTGAAACTCACAGCACAATGGTCAAACTTAGCAACACAATTTGAGTCTTGACACAATTTATTGATAGATAACAAGTTGCATGACAGATTAGGAACATGTAGTACGTTTTTTAAAGTAATTTTATCAGAAATCTGGACTGAACCTTTCCCAGCAATAGAGGATAGGCTGTCATCTGCAATTTTGACCTTTTGACTATAAAAAACTGGTGCATAAGTTGAGTAAAATGAACCTAAACTGGTCATGTGATCCGAAGCACCTGAATCTATGATCCAAGATGCTATTTGTGTTTGACTAATAAAACCAATAGAAAAGATACATGTTTGGGCAATTAAACCACTAGGAGAAATTGAATCCGAGCCAGAATTGAGCTTTAAAAACTGCAGTAGTTGTTCCACTTGTTATCTAGTAATTTTAGGCTGTTCAGCTGTATTACCTGCAGCATGATTACCTCTCTCTTTAGGCTTCCAGTTTGCTGGCTTTCCATGTATCTTTCAGCATGTTTCTCGAGTATAACATGACTTATTACAATAATCACACCACACTCGAGGTTTGTCTTCATTTTTCTAGGCTTGAACCTTAAGAGCAGTAGCATCTTGTGAGACCAAGGCAGAAGCTTCAACTGGGCTGTTTTCAGGTTTCTTTCCAATCATTACACCTCTCCTGCTTTCTTCTCTTCTAACTTCTGCAAATACATCATTAAGAGAGGGCAAAGGCTGTCTTCTAATGATCCTGCCTCTAACTTCATCAAACTCAATATTCATACCAGCCAGAAATTTATAAACTCTATTGTTTTTTATTACCTTTTGAAAGTAAGTGCCATCCTCTGGATCCTTTCACTTGTGATCACAAAACATGTCAAGATCTTGCCACAACCTTTTGAGAGCAGAAAAGTACTTTGTGACAGAATCTGATCCTTGTTTTGTTTCACCAATCTTTAATTTAATCTCATAGATTTGAGATTGATTTCCTAGGTCTGAATACATTTTCTTTAAGCTATCCTACATGTCTTTTGCGGTGCAATAACTTAAGTAATTCGCACTAATATCTTCTTCCATTGAATTTATCAACCAAGTCATCACCATCGAATTTTCAGCATCCTATGAGGCATACTCCAGATCTGAAGCTGCTGGTTTTGTCTTCTCACCAATCAAATATCCCATTTTTCCTCTACCACGAATATACATCTGGACCGCAAGTGACCATCGTAAAAAATTATCACCATTAAGTTTGATATTGGTGATTCAGATAGTATGATGATTAGAAGGAGAGTTAAGTGATGGAGGAGATATATTCTGATTTTCTGTAGGAGTAGGACGAGGGGAATTGGAGGTGGATGAGTTGTCTGACATGTTAAAAGATTAAGTTGTTGTCTAAAGGGTTTTAGGCTACCTAGGTTTCAGATCTGAACCAGGCTCTAATACCATAAAGTATTGAGGAAGAAAGTTGTGTATATTGCAGTATTTGAAACATTACAACAGTAGGGTTTAAATACTGTCAAATACCTACCTAATCTCTAAGAGTAATTACAATTATTTACATAAATACTTCCTGCAATCAAGCTATTTATATTCTAAGAATATACAAGCTAAAAAATAGAGATTGATTCCTATAAACTCTCATTAACTAAATTAGGCAGATTTGGTCAACACTTTCCAACAGATACTAGGGAAGGAAAAAAACTTTCAGACTCCACGAAAGTAACATCCATGGTAACATAGGTGCGCTTGCTAGAAGGATTGTAACATCAATACCTCTTTTTTTGTGTACCATACCCCAAGAAAATACAACAAACTGCGTAGGGATCAAGCTTTGTCTGTTGATTTTTATGGAGATGAACGAATGCAACACATCTAAAGACTCGAGCAGGAATCAACAAAACAGAGGGTAAAGAAACATATTTATAAAGTACTTGTAATGGAGTCTTGAAATTCAACACTTTTGAAGGCATTCGGTTTAATAGATACACTACAGTGACCATAGCATTATCCCAATATATGCTCGGCATATGTGCTCCAATCAATAATGCACGAGCAGTTTCCAAGATATGCCTATTTTTTTGTTCGACAATTCCATTTTGTTGTGGTGTTTGAGCATAAGAAGTTTCATGAAGAAGACCATGATCTTGGAAGTAAGCTTGAAATTCCTTATTAACATACTTGCCACCATTGTCAGAACAAAGTATTTGAGCATTCGCTGAAATTTGGGTTTGAATTATAGCATGAAAAGACCGAAACACATTAAACACATCATCTTTGTGTTTTAACAAATATAACCTAGTCATTCGAGTGCAGTCATCTACGAATGTCACAAACCAATGAATTCTAGAAACAGTAGTGATTGGGGAAGGTCTCCAAACATCAGAGTGAATTAGAGCAAACAGGATATCACTTTTATTCAAGCTTATTGGAAAAGGTACACGATAACTTTTTGCTAAAATGCAAGTTTCACAATTAAAAACTAAACTTTGTAAATTTGAAAATAAATCCGGAAATAAATACTCATATAACCGAATGATGGATGTCCCAAACGGCGATGTCATAGCCAAATGTGTCTCTCCTTTACACCAGTTGAGTGTTGCATGTTATTAGCTTGACCAGAACAAAAATCATCCATGTAGTACAACCCCCCTCTCTTAGTACCACGCCCAATGATCTCCTTTGTGAGAATATCCTGAAAAAGGCAAAAACTATGATAGATTAGAGCAACATAATTTAGTTCTTCAGTAGCTTGACCCACTGACATCAATTTATTTAAAAGAGAAGGAACAAGTAAAGTGTTGGATAGAGTAAGAGAGGGTGACAGAGCAACAGTTCCAGCCACTGTAACAGGGTAGGTTATCCCATTGGCATTAGCCACACTACTTTTTCTTGGTTGGGTAGTCCTGATAAAGTCGTTCGAATTGAAAGTCATGTGGTCACTTGCCCCCGAGTCGATAATCCAACCACTGTAATTGTCTTGATTAGAACTAAGTAATGCATAACCACAAGTACCTTGATCATTTTGGGAAGTTGAATCATGTGGAGGTTCCATAAAGGGAATTAAAGATAACTGAGGTTCTGCGGGTTCTGCATCCACCAAAGTAGCCAGACCCGATTCACCATTTTCATTAGTTTCACGTTGTTTTCTTGCCTTGAGTTCATTCCACCAATCTGGATACCCATACAATTTAAAACAATTTGCACGAGTATACTTCATGTTCCCGCAATAGGTACAACCTCCTTCCAATTGTGTCTTAGCCTTTTAGGTTGTGTTTATCTTTCCACCACCAGTAGAGGAAACACTGGTCTTGGACATTTGGAGCATTGGTGGCTGTTGATATCCCATTTTTACTCCTTCTGAGGCCATAGCAGCACCATCTGTAGGTTCTGAACTTGTCAACATAACAGTTTGTCATATATCCTCTCTTCGAACATAAGCATAGGCTTGTTCAACCGTTGGGAATGGTCGTATCTGGAGCACATCAGCCCTTATCTTATCCAAACGATCATCCAATCCATCGAGAAAGATGTAAACTCTATCCTCCTAAAACACCAAATTATACTTTTGCATGTCAATAGGACATTCCATCGGGTTCGAACGACGAAAATCAATTTCTCTCCATAAAGCTTGAAGGCCATTGTAATATGTTTCAATAGGCCCTCCAGTTTGTCTCATTCTAGTTACACGTCTTTTCAAATCAACTTGAGAAGTGTCAGTTCCATCAAAATAAGTTGTAGCACTCGAATCCCATACCATTTTTGCAGTTGGAAAAGAAATGAAGTTGCCTATCAAGGTTGGTTCCATGGAATTAATAAGCCATGCCTTCACAATTGCATTTTCGGTTCTCCATGTTCTAAAGGTCGAGTCTGTCGGTTAAGCCTGCTGAAAGTCCTTGTTGATGTATCTCAATTTATCTTTGCCTGAGATATACATCTCAACAACTTGGGACCATAAAGCATAGTTGGTACCATCCAACTTAATGTCAAACTTTACTGCAGAAATGTCGTCGTTTGTCATTAGGGTCTGAGCTTGATTCTGGGTTAGGACTTGCGTCATTCGGGTCGTCAAATCTTCAAGGATGGTAGCAGCAGAACTTTCACCATGTTGCTGGTGTGCCACCAAATCATTTGATTCTACCATAGCTTCTGATCAGATCCTCCTTTTTTTTTTTCTTCAGTCAGAATTTTATTGTGGTAGAAATCCCTAGGACCTCTACTCTGATACCATGATGAAAAGAGTAGATTTTCATATATTTCTTGCTGAATGAATACACATATATATACACTAGTGTACAGAGACTAGTTTAGGTAATACACTATCTTAGGCTAAGATTATGGTTGACTTTTAGATAAGAAAAATTACAAATTGAGAAATGATTAACTAATCATCCCTACAATCTCTCTAATTAAACCTTGATTGACAACAATCTCTCCAATTGAATTTTGATTGACAACTCACACTAAGACTGGCTTCACTTGAGGAAAACTAGTTTCGAAAGATAAATTCTATGTTGTTGATTAAACTAATTAAACTCAACATAGTTTTACGAAATCTTTTCCTTTCATTTTCAAACCATTAAATAACACTTGAAAGATTTGTATTTGGATCATGAAAAATTTCCTCCGTTGCCTATTTGTTTTAGTTAACGGTGTTGTGGTTAACGGCTGCTTCTGTGTTAGCTTTTATTTCTGCAACTTGTTTTTAGGAATAACTAATTAATGTTGCAGTTGTAAAATGGTCAGTGTCTTTCAAGAGCTGAAAGTACTTTCATAGTTGAAATATGTAATCATCGGATAAAAAGTATGGAATATACCCATAAATTGCATTTCATATAACACAATTTACATTAGTCAATCATTTAGTTTGTCTAAATATCTTATTTGTTTGTTAAATAATACAGCCTGATAACTTGACAATGTCCCAAATTTCAGATTCTGAGTTAAGTTGCTCCATTGTATTTAATAGTTTTTTTAAAAAAAATGATATTATTTGGATCCATTTTTTAAAATGGTTTTTTATTTTAAAAAACAAATAATTGGTTGAAAATGTTAGGTTAGCTATTTTGAAAAATGTGTTTTTGAAAATAGAAAATATATTTTTAAAAATGATAACTAAAAAGTTGAAAACAACTTTTTATTTTTTTATTTTATATTTTCACAATTTTCAAAACATATTTCTAAAAAAATCATTATTTTTTTCTAAGCAAATAATTCATTCATTTCACTCATTTTAAAAGACGTTATCAAACATCATATTGTATTTTTAAATTATCATTTTTAAAACGTGTTTTTAATTTTTAAAAGTAGTTTTTTTATTTAAAAAAAAAAATCATTTTAAAACCAGTTTCAAACATAAGTTCTTTCTTATAGTATTCTGTTACTTATCAACCGGGCACATAGCCAGCATAAGACTTAAATCCCAAACCTAGCCAACATTAAGAATCAAAATACCGATCTACCCTTGCTTGTAATAAAACAGACAAGAAAAAAAGTTGTATTTATGCATATTAATTACACCAGGAGCTGGAGTATTTTGATTGGCACGCAAGTGTCTGATGAAATGCCTAACAGAAAATTGGATCTTTAGATATGGCAGGTTTAATTTGTGCCTTCAAAACTTGGCTTTGTGTGTGGCTAATAACGTCATTACACTGCTCGTTTGGTTAGTTTAAGATTTTAAGTTTTTCTGTGGTCAATATTTTTCCTCCTCAAAAAACCCCAACAAAACCTTGTGTGTGTGAAAGAGAGAGAGAGAAGAACAGACAAAAATGTTTCGAAGCAGAGTGATTGGGTTGATTCTAAAGAGGAACAAAGCTCACTTAAATAACATTTCATCCAACATTAATAACATTTCATCCAACTTGAAGGAAACAGCTTCTGGTAGAGTCATCTCTTCTTCTTCATTATCAGCATCATCTACAATTGCAAGAACCTCCTTTTATGGCTTCAAATCTCTCTTCAAAGTTCTCCATTTCGTTTTTAACTCTGTTTTCCTATATGGGGATTCGATTTCGCTTTCCGGGTATTCCTATTTTTGCTTTATTATTGTGATCATATTGAGAAAAATTTTGTCTTTTGAATTGTGATCAAGTTAGTTTCCAGTTTCAAATGATTTTTGGCTTGGTTTTTTTTTTTTTTTTACTTGAAGAATGATATTAAGTAATCATATGGTTATGTTTGGATATGATTTTCAATAACGTTTGGTTTACACAACTTGTTATATCACTTGATGTAATTTGTGTTATTGGGTATCTTTGAGGAAAGTTTGTTCATTCATTTAAGCATATTTTTGTGTAGAATTAGAATTGCTTTGTTTGCATTGTGAAATTAAAAATTTAAGATTGAATTTACTGTCGCAAATGAATTTGACTAGCCACATTAGTACTATTAAAGGTAGTATCATTGTCTAGGAGGTTTATCATTTTAAATTGTCGGTAGATTGATCTTTGAATTAAGTGAAGGCTGATGTTTTACCCTTTTTGAGTGTATGTTTATGTGTGTATGAAATTTTACCTAAAACAGAATGTTGTTCATAGGGTAATTATACTCCATCTGTGAGAAACATGTCCATGGCTGCGTCTATAGGTTTGGAACATAAGGAGGGATTGAAGCCATGGGTAACTGGTGGCCTTCGTGCACAGAAAATGGTTGGGATATGGCTTTTTGGCTCTCCTGCATGGTGGTGGTACTTGGTAGTGTTACTCGTCTAACACGGTCTGCTCTTTCAATGACTGATTGGAAATTCACTGGTGGCCTCCTCTTATGTCAAATGACGAGTGGTTGCAGGAGTTTGAGACGTATAAGCAATCACCTGAATATAAATGGTAAGTACAAACTACATTGCAGGTCTCTTTGTGGCATTATAATATGTTTCTTCTAGTAAGCATTTGAAAATCATATTGAACATATGTGCACACTCCAAATAACTTGGATTTTGATCTGTGACGGTGTAAACAAAGGGATGAGTATTGAAGATTTCAAATTCATTTATTGAATGGAATATGTATACCATTTGTGGGGAAGAAGACTGGGTATCATTTTTGCTCTGCCATTCTCCTATTTTCTTCGTAAATGATACATTACCTTAGGACTAGGATTAAAACTATCATGGTCGTGCTTATAATACATGGATTTCTGATGATATTTTTGATATGGAGCCACTCATTCGCAACTTCTTTGAGAATACATCAATAGTGCTGGTAATTTTGACGTGTTAAGATTACATAGACCATTCCAAGTACTTAAGTTTCATGATTTTCCATCACTACCACTTTGATAACAATAATCAAAATTTGAATAAATGGTTTTACATTTTTCTATGTTAATTCAGCTTGATCACAGTATTCTTACCACTACAATCTTATTTTCTGTTATGACGACTTGATACTATTCTAATATAGTATAAATCTGAATTTGAGAATAATATTGAAAGAAAATTGAAGTAATAAAATAAAATAAAAATAGTGAAAAACTTTTAATGTAAGGAAAACATCCACAGATCAAGATTAAAGGAATTTTATTAAACTAACAACAACAATAAAACCTTTCTTTAAATTGTTATTATTATTTTTTTTTTTCGGTTGAAAAGAACTTCTCTTTAAAATTTAGAAGACAATTTAGGAGAAGAATTTCTCAGATAAATTTGAGAGTTTAGAAATGAGATGTTTAGGGGTAAATTACAATTGCTTTCATTTATCAATTCACCTTTTAATATTTTCTAGTGGTGCCCTATGGTTGGCTACAAGAAAGTAGGTTATTCATCTTGCAATTCGATCTTTGATTGGTAGCATTGTTGGCATGACCGCTCTTCAGGTAATTATTTGTTTAGTACTCGTTAATTTTTTGTTTCAAACATGGGTTTCCATTTTTTAAGTTTTTTCACAATTGTAGTTTTGTTATTCCAAACCTGGAGCTAGAACACTGCATTTTTGTTGATCATCAAATGGGATATTTGCGTTGTTATAGGTAACTTTAGAGCTTTCAACACTTCTCTTATATGTGCCAATTTCACTAGGCTCTGCGTGCCAAGCTGAGGCTCTAAGTCTTTTGACTCTCATTATCTTGCTTAATCACACTGTTTGAAAGTCTTCAACATCTCTTTTTAAATCTCTGCCGCAAGTCCCAAAAAATATCTAATAATTAACATCCTTCTATGTAAAGGAGGCAAAAAAAATAAAGTTCAAATTTATGAGAAGGATTAACGTGTTTTCCGGAAGTAGGCTAAAAGTTATCATTTTTATTTTAAAGTTTGTACTAATTGTGACCACATATTATGTATTTTTTTTGGAGCAATTATCATTTTGGTTCCTATCTTTTATAATTATTACTTTCTAATTTATGTTTCCTTTTTTAATTTATGTTGATCTTAATTTTTTTATAATACATAAAATAGATATTGGAATCCATTTTTTAACATTAAATGCTATGGAAATTGTCCTACTCAAGATCTATCAACTGTATGTATAAAAAAGGGAAAGAGGATTGGTAAACATAAATAGGATTCCACACTCTTAAAATTTGTTTGAAATTGAAATAATAATTTTAGCCTTGGTAAATATAAACAAACAATTACAACGAAAAGATATAAGCGTAAATAAATTATTAAATACTTATTTGGTTCAGACCATGAAGCGTATTAAGTGATTGAGAATAAGGGGTCGTTTATTTTTTTATCTGAAGACTGAACAGTGCTACTGAAGACTGAAATCTGAATAGTGACTGAAATCTGATTGATATGTTTGTTTTTTCTTTTCTTACCTCTGAATATATAATAATCTTATTTGTTTTTTAAAGTTAAAATTATCTGATTACTAATAATTTGACATTTATATCCTTTTACTATTAATTTTTGTGTAATTTTATTTAATATGATACAAACAATTATAAAAAAATTATTTAACAAATATTAAAACACTTATATATATAATATTTTTATTCATAATTAAAATAAAATTAATTATTATAGTAGAATCAATTAAGTTTATATGTTTAAATAAAAATAAACAAAATAATCTTAAATTGAATTACTATTATAACAAAAGTTGAAATTGTAACTTATATATATAGTATTTTTATTCATAATTAAAATAAAATTAATTAAAATAGTAGAGTCAATTAAATTTATATATTCAAATAAAAATAAATAAAATGGTTTTAAATTAAATTACTATTACAACGAAAATTGAAATTGTAAGGTAATATATATTTTCTGATATAATTAAATAAGAATAATTAAATATTTAAACAAATTGATTTGTAATTTGGTCTCTGAGTTGTTGCATAAACATTTTATCAATAAAGATTCTTACCAAAATTTAATTAGGGAAATATAGTAATCTAGCTATAAAAAAAAAAATTGATGTTGAGATGTTTAGGGTTCTTATTTTTCAATGTTGTTTATTAAAGTATTAAGAGAAATTTTTATAATATAAAACTAAAACAAACTTGGAAACATATTATTTTAGGAAGGATAAACTTGGAATAATATAATTATAAATCATTAAGTGATTTTGTATTAAGTGAAAAGTAAAAAAATATTAGGGGTTCTTTGTTTTTTACACTTAACACTTAATGGTACTTAATTTGACTAATTAAGATATTTTTGTTTATTTTTTTAAGTGATCAAACCACTTAAAACCACCCAAAAATCACTGAAAAAAAAAAAAAAAAGTAACATTTTTTTACTTTTCACTTAATACAAAATCACTTAATGATTTATAAATATATTATTCCAAGATTATCCTTCCTAAAATAATATGTTTCCAAGTTTGTTTTAGTTTTATATTATAAAAAATTCTTTTAATACTTTAATAAACAATATTGAAAAATAAAAACTCCAAATATTTCAACATCAAATTTTTTTTATAGCTGAATTACTATATTTCTCTAATTAAATTCTGGTAAGAATCTTTATTGATAAAATGTTTATGCAACAACTCAGAGATCAAATTACAAATAAATTTGTTTAAGTATTTGATTATTCTTGTTTAATTATATCAGAAAATATATATTACTTTACAATTTCAATTTTCGTTATAATAGTAATTTAATTTAAATCATTTTATTTATTTTTATTTGAATATATAAATTTAATTGACTCTACTATTTTAATTAATCTTATTTTAATTATGAATAAAAATACTATATATATAAGTTACAATTTCAACTTTTGTTATAATAGTAATTTAATTTAAGATTATTTTATTTATTTTTATTTGAACATATAAACTTAATTGATTCTACTATAATAATTAATCTTATTTTAATTATGAATAACAATATTATATATATAAGTGTTTTAATATTTGTTAAATAATTTATTACAATTGTTTATATCATATTAAATAAAATTACACAACAACTAATAGTAAAAGGATATAAATGTCAAATTACTAGTAATCAGATAATTTTAACTTTAAAAAACAAATAAGATTATTATACATTCAGAGGTAAAAAAAGAAAAAACAAACATGTCAATCAGATTTCAGATTTCAGTCACTATTCAGCTTTCAGTCTTCAGCAACACTATTCAGTCTTCAGATAAAAAAACAAACGACCCCTTACTTTTTTTTTTTCAGTGGTTTTTGGGTGGTTTTAAGTGGTTTGAACACTTAAAAAAACAAAACAAAATCTTTTAATTAGCCAAATTTAGTACAATTTAGTATTAAGTGCAAAAAACAAACAACCCCTAAGTATATTTGGAAGTACGATGATGAATACAAAAAGTGAATTTTAACCTTGGTAAAATATAAACAGACCATTAGAACGAAAACATAAAAGTGTAAATAAATTATTAAATACTTGTTTGGTTGAGATCATGAAGCCTGTTGAGTGATTGAGAATAAGTATGGTTGGAAGTACGAGGATGAATACGAAAAGTGTAGTGATAAGATGAGATTTAATATATTTTAATTGGATATTTTTTAAAATTTAATAAAAATAATACAATTTTGGTAAGAAAGGTGACATGATACCTATCTCTAACCAGTTAAATCAGATATGGAGTGGGAGATAGTTCATATGGTCCCTCATAATTGATAAGTAAGTGATTGGTCGGAGGAAGAATAATAATTGAAAGGTGACATGATACCTATCTCTAACCAGTTAAATCAGATATGGAGTGGGAGATAGTTTATATGGTCCCTCGTAATTGATAAATAAGTGATTGGTTGGAGGAAGGATAATAATTGATAGCACGAGAGTATATAAAAAAGAAGCATAAATATTTATATATAATTCTAGTGGGTGGCATGGAGTGGGAGACATTCAGGCGTTATCAATCATGATCGGTGGGATGGAAGACAAGACAATAATTGGTCCAGTTTGAGACAGGTGGCGTAAGAGCTGACGAATCATCCCTATTTACCATTTATTGTGAGTCCTTTTCAGTTATTGATTGTGGGGTGACATAGTCATATGGGTCTCGCACGCAAGCAATGTTGCATGTATCTCACAGCTAGTAATCTTTAAAAAGCCTTCAAAAACAAAAAGATAATCTTTGAAAAGTTTGAGACAATTTATTATTAATTATAGCACTCGGATAATTGCACAATTTAACTTATATAAATCTATTCACTATATATAAAAGGGGGAAAGAGGGATTGTGAACAGTAACAGAATTCTAAACTCCTAAAATTCGTTTGAAATTGAAATTATAATTTTGGTCATGATAAAATGTAAACAGATCACTATAAAAAAAGGATTAAAATATAAATAAACCATTAAATATTTATTTGGTTGAAACCGGCAACGTGCATAGAATGGTTGAAAATGAGTATGACTGAAAGTACTGTGATGAATGCTGAAAATGTGATGATGAGACTAGAATTAATATATTGTAGTTGGATATTTTTGAAGTTCAATAAAAACACTGCAATGTTGGTAAGGTGACATGATACAATTTGAGACAGGTGATATAAGAGCCGACGAATATCTTTCAGTTATTGATTGTGGGTGACACGGTCACATGGTTCTCGCATGCAAGCCATGATGATGGATCTGACAGCTAGTAATCTTTAAAAGGCCATAAAAGAAAAAGATCATCTTTAAACAGTTTGAGGCAAGTTTTTATTAATATATTTTGAGAAGGTCGCACTCGGATAATTGTGCAATTTAACTTACATAAAAAGACAATTTGGTTATGACAATACCTTTAACATTAACAGTATTTTTAAGGTAAAGCCCAACTAATTTATTTTTCAAATACTTTCCTCCTACCATGATCCTACCACGTCCAAATAATTAACAAGTAACGGCAGACACAGAGAATCTCACTTTAAAAAGCAGAAGAGAGAAAAAAATCTTGTAACTGTAAATTTGTGCAATTCAGAGGGTTCATTTTTTTTTTAATTATTGAGATTTGACCCGATCAAGAACACTAATAATGCGATCAAAAGAGTAATTCATAAATAAATGAGAGAGTGATTCATATAAAAAGAGGATAGAAAGGAAGCAAATCACAAACAAAGGTGACGTGATGCCGAACTCATGACCTAGTCACGAAGGGGTGTGACTGTCAAAGCAACTACACACCCATGGGGTCCAACTTTTACAAAATAAAAGAGAGAGAGAGAAAAGTTCTTGTAACTTTAAATTTGTGCAATTCGGAGAGGATCCAACTTTAAAAAGACCAAAGAGAGAGAAAAAAAATCTTGTAACTTTAAATCGGGTGCAATTCGCTTTGCTATTATCGAGGTTGACCTTGCAAGT
The DNA here is from genome assembly GCA_022984855.1 of Dimocarpus longan. Classification (NCBI taxonomy): domain Eukaryota; kingdom Viridiplantae; phylum Streptophyta; class Magnoliopsida; order Sapindales; family Sapindaceae; genus Dimocarpus; species Dimocarpus longan. Next base: position 13,641,970 of record CM041014.1, on the reverse strand, counting down.
CATATATGTTTGTTACTTCCATCCCATCTTCATTTTCATAGGTGATCCACGATAGATTCTGCAGAGCTTGTGAAGAAAGTTAAGGTGAGCGTGAACCGTTATTCGTATGATGTTAATTTTCTATTTCGATTTTAGTAGATGATTGGTTATGGTGGACTTTAATTTTGAGTTATATTATTTATATTTTGATTTGTTAATTTTTTCTCATCATTTAAATTATTGATAAATGTTAAATTATTATTGATGCGATAAAAAATGTCCTAAAGATCGATTAAATCTCTTGTCGAGCATCTGTTTCGTGTGATAACCGACCTTAACTGGTTCTACAATATGATCTGTAAAACATATATAACCTACTTTGGGGTGGTCTAGGGGTTTGTCTTTGAGAGTACCTTTCAGTGTTTAAGTCAGTCCTTAATTTTTAATAATCTGTATCATAAAGAAGAATTAATTAGATAAATTATTTTTGTAAGGATATAGGATTTGTGTGCTAGTCGTCTTAATATGTGTCTATCATTATTCTATTAGACTATTCGTCCAAAGGTTAACATCTCTCACCTTCACTAATAATTCATTTAGTTTGCTAATATTCATAATAGTAGTGGGGGATTGTTGGGAGATGTAGGCGAATAAAACCCTATTTCGTGGTATTCACAAGTCAACTGCCAAAGTCTAATAAAATCCTATTTCATGGTATTCACAAATCAACTACCAAAGTCTGGGGTTGTCTATAGCAGTTCTACTCAGTTAAAGACTAAATTACCCTCACTCTATTAACTAACATATATGCTTAGGGCCAAAATGAAGTTATAAATTATGAGAATTAAGAGGAAGCATCCGTAATTTAACCAGACGAGTTGTTTTAGTAATTTAGCCGTGTGAGGGGCTTCTCGGTAATTTCATAAGAGCGGCTTCCATCTTCTTTACCCTAGACATGACCACGGTTCGGTTCGGTTCCTGTTCCGGTTCCGAACTGACGGTTCCGGTTCTAAAAAAGCTAGAACCGGAACCTTAACCGAAATAAAACGGTTCCGGTTCGGTTCTGGAACCGCTGGTTCTATAACGGTTTCAGTTTCGGTTCTATAACGGTTTCGGTTCCGATTCTGGAACCTTTTTTTAAAATGATAATTTGAAATTTAAAAATTAATATTAAACTATATTTTAAAATTAAAAAAATAAATCGATACACAAACGAAATAAAAAATTTAATTATTTGAAGAGCAAATTACTCACAACTAGCATTATTATTTATTACAATCGAAAACTACTTTTATATTTTATAATAATAATACTGACCTCCCTTAGTCCCCTTGATCGCGTTGGATCATTTACCCTTGATCGCGTTGAATCGTTTAATATAATTGAAAAATGATAAAATAAGATAAAAAGACGGAAATACTCGAATACTCTTAATTTATAAAATCCATTACCGGATTATCCATTTACCCTCATTTACCCTCATGGCTTACTGACTCACTCTTCTCTCTCAATCTCTCGTCTTTTCTCTGTTTTCTTCTCTCTCTCTCTTCTCCTTCTTCTCTTTGTTTTTTCTGTTTTCTTCACCAGCCGATCTGGGTTCTGGAACCCAAATCGGCGTCTGGGTTTCCACTTGGAAACCCAAACGATCTGGGTTTCCATCAGACGTCCGATCTGGGTTTCTAGATGGAAACCCAGACATCCGATCTGGGTTTCCATCTGAAAACCCAGATCGGGTGGAAACCCAGATCGGCGTCCAAACTGGCGTCTGGAAATCCGATCTGGGTTTCCCATCTAGAAACCCAGATCGGGTTTCCAGATGGAAACCCGAAAATCCAGACACCGGACGACGATTGATTCTTGTTTTTTTTTTTGTTATTTATTTATTTATTTAAGAACCGAAACCGCCGGTTCAAGGCGGTTTCGATTCCACCGGTTCTTTGAACTGATGGTTTCGGTTCCTTTAGGGTTAGAACCAGAATCGGAATCGCTACAGTGACGGTTCCAGTTCGATTTCGAACCGAAATCAGAACCTTATGTTCTGGTTCCGATTCTACAGTGACGGTTCGGTTCGAACCGCACGGTTCGAATCGAACCGTGGTCATGTCTACTTTACCCGATATCCATCCTTGACCCTGTCACCTGCGACTGCCTTGTTGGATGGGCTCGACGCTTCTACTGCGGGTGCAAGGGAGCGGAGCAGGTTGTCGGAGACGCTGCATGGTTTTTGACCGGTCAGGCGGGGTCACTCTCTTCCCCCACTCATTTCGCCATCACGGAGGTCGTCCGACGCACCCTTCCTACCCTAGTTGTCGTTCTCGATGGTTTGGCAGGCCGGTGTTGATGAGGACGACATCTAGAAGGCACCGCATGTTGGTTTACAGAGTTTCTGGTGTGGCTCGCGTGGAGGCGACTCTCGGCGGAGACGGGCGCTCGCTGGTGACTTTCTGGTGGTTCGCCGATGGCAATGGCGATGGTTTACCACCATTATCCTGTTATTATCCATATATGCATGGAGTTATCTCTGGTCAAGAGAATCAAAGAGAGAGCTCTAAAAAGAGAGCTCTCGAGAGAGGGAACCCGAGAGAGAGAGAGCTCCATCAATGAAGCTGTTAGAGGAGAGAGATGGAGTTGAAAGAGAGAGAGTTTCATTGATGAAACTGTTGGAGAAAGAACTATGTGCGTTCTGTCCTCTCCCCCCAAAGCTAGGTGTGTGCCCGTGAACTCAGAGAGTTGAGCGGGAGACAATGACGTGGTATGGCTGGCATGCGGAGGATTCTAGGTGATCCACATGGCTTCCGTGCGCTGAGTGGGATGGCACCCAAGACCCCGAAGATCATATAGAAGTATTCCAAGATCAGGTGAATGTTTAAAGGGCATTAAACGTAGTTCAATGCAAGCTCTTTCCGTTAACCCGTATTGTCATACGGGATTATCTGTTTATTCAAAGAAGTGACCTAGAAATTCATTACAAGCTTCGAAAGAAGTAGAGGGGAACAAAGCACCTTATGCATTTATCAAGCATCAAGCAAAAGCTATGTAAGATGAGCCGCAGTTATTTAGCGTGCTTCTTGAAAGAGATGTGAGAAGTAAAGGGTTACAACGATGTAGCAGTGATGATTGCGTTTTCCAAGGGATCGCTGCCAGGTGAACTTCTAGACATGCTGACCAGAAAGTCAGTCTCCTTTAGACAAAGTCGAAAGATATGCGACCTACCTGTAGGCAAAGGTCGTACGAAAATTGCAACAAAGGGCTTTAGGGATTGAAAGGGGAATGGCTGGCAAAGCATAGCCAGGATTAATACAACCGAAAAGGATTACAAAGGATTACACAACAGATTCGGTGGCTGTACATCGTTGAATGGTCCCGTTGGATTGAATGTATCAAATAGCTAGTCGTTTGGATCTTCTTGAAACCCAAATTCGCTCATAACTTCCCTAGAGAGAGGGGGAATTAAAACAACGTGTGACTTTCACACGTATTACAACCACATTGCGGGCGAATGCCAAGAACTGATAAACCAAATCAAAGGTCTAGTCTACGAATGAAAGCTAAATGAGTATATAGTGCAGAGGATTATGTAGTAGTCTTTGAAGGGAAGCACCTTGAGCACCATTTATAGCTCGTCCGGATAATTTAAATCATGAATGGCTCATTCATTTCATTAAGAAGGAAACCTGCGCCCGACTTGAAGGGAAGACAATCGCTCAAGATTAATTTGAATAACTGTTCTTGATTCCTAAAGGTAGGATCTTATCATCTTCATGCTTGAGAACGCCGAGGGAATAGGATTCCTTTATACTCGCACATTGATAGTGAACATTTAAGTTGTTACAAGAACTTCGAAAAAGGTCCTCATGGACAATGAAAGCTCGACTAGCCTCATCCACTGATCAGCGGTGAAACAGCTAGAACTTAGAAAAGAGGTTACAAGTTGATTATTGAATAATGAAGGGATCAGAGGTCATGGAACGACTCTGATTGGTTAAATCAATCTATCAGTTAGATTTTACAACCTGACCAAGAGTTCGTAATCTGCGTGTATGGTTCCAATTTCTTGACATTGTTGGATAAATCTTTAATAGGTATAATCCTATACCATAATCTAGAAACTCATATTAAATCATTAAGAATTATTATAAAGAAAACATACCTGAATCCATAGAGACAACCTTGAATAGGATTGGATCTTCCACATTCAAATCTCCTTAGTTGATCTGTAATTTTTCTTCTTGAATGGGTAAGGAGAAAGAGAGCAAAATATATTATTGATTTGACTTGGGGACCATAACCCTTATAGTGTTCTTTATATACTAATCTAATTAGGTTCCCATTAATCCTATTAGTATTAGGTTTCTACACATTAAAGCCCATAACCAACAGATATTTCTAGAGCCTAATTAATAGATCACTTATTTGGCCCTATTAAAATAGATAGCTCATAATATAATTGTTATTAAATATGTAAGCTCACAATAAGAAATATAAAATATCCTAACAATCTCCCACTTAAGCTACATATGTTTCTTGAGACAATTATATTATCTATAATCTTAAGTGCGCACTGAAAAGCTATCCGTCCTGAAATATCTCTTTAGTTACAATCTGGTCCATCTACTATATTAGTATGAGATCAAAGCAACATTTGTTACATGTATTTGTAACTAGACCCATCAATTGTCACCATACCAATATATTCAATGACATAGATCGAGTATGGATGCGTAGCATGAAAATTACATGCAATGTGATCTCAAACATGCCTATTTCCAACTAATCCTACTTTAATCTTTAATGAGATCAAACACAAATAACATTAAGAGTTTATAATTGAACCATATACTTTATTTTGCAGAAAATAAATATAAAATATGTCTATTATACAGAACATCAAAATACTAACTCCCACTAAACATGCACATCATCAACCAAAACAACACTCATATGAGCAGTGTGCTCATGAAAGACCTTGGATGGTAATCCCTTAGTAAGCGGATCCGCAATCATGGAGTTTGTCCCAATATGTTCTATAACCACCTGACGACTCTGAACTCTTTCTTTAACAACAAGAAACTTGATGTCTATGTGCTTAGACTTCATAGAGCTTCTATTATTGTTGGAATAAAGCACAGCCGAATTATTGTCACAATATATCTTTAATGGTCTTTCAATACAATCCACAACTTGCAGTCCCGTGACAAAATTTCGCAGTCATATCCCATGATTAGATGCCTCATAACAAGTTATGAACTCAGTTGCCATGGTGGAAGAAGCTATGAGTGTCTGCTAAGCACTTTTCCAAGAAATAGCTCCACCAGCTAGCAGGTAAATATAGCCCGACGTGGATCTTTTACTGTCTTGGCATCCAGTAAAATCGGAATCAGAATACCCAACAATCTCTAAATGATCTGATCTCCGATATGTGAGCATGTGATCTTTTATTCTATTTAAATAATGCATAACCCGTTTGGTTGATTTCCAATGATCCATCCCTAGGTTATTTAAATATCTGCCCAACATTCCTACTATGAACACAATATCTGGACGCGTGCATACTTGAGCATACATTAGACTTCCTACAACTGATGCATAAGGAATCTTTTGCATTTTTTTTTTTCATTCCAACTCATTTTTAGGGCACTGACTTAGACTAAACTTGTCTCCTTTAGCTACAGGGGTGTCTTCTGGTGCATAATCTTTCATGCCGAATCTATCAAGAACTTTTTCGATATAGCTCTTTTGTGATAACCCAAGGATATCTCGAGAGCAATCTCGTTGTATCTGTATGCCTAATACAAAAGAGACGTCCCCAAGATCTTTCATATCAAAATTCTTTGTCAGAAATCTCTTGGTTTCGTGCAATAAGCCTATATCGCTACTAGCAAATAGTATGTCATCGACATATAACACCAGAAATATGTATTTACTCCCACTGAACTTATAATATACACAATATTCAACTTTATTTACCTCAAACCCATATGAGATAATAACTTGATGAAATTTATGATACTATTGACGAGAAGCCTGTTTGAGACCATAGATAAATTTCTTCAATTTACAAACCATTTTCTTTGGATCACCGGATACAAAGTTTTCTGGTTGCATCATATATATTGTTTCATCAATGTCACCATTGAGAAACCCAGTCTTTACATCCATCTGATGTAACTCTAAATCAAAATGAGCCACAAGTGCCATTATAATCCTAAAAGAGTCTTTCGTAGAAACCGAAGAGAAGGTCTTTTTATAATCAATACATTCCTTTTGAGTGAAGCCTTTAGCAACTAGACGAGTCTTATATCTTTCAACATTGCCTTTTGAATCCTTTTTGGTCTTAAATATCCATTTGCAACCAATAAATTTCGCACCTTCAGGCAATTCGATGAAATCCCAAACGTCATTGTTCTTCAAGGAATTCATCTCATCATTCATGGCATCAATCCATTTTTGAGAATTAGAATTTTGTTTGGCTTGATGAAAGTTGATTGGATCATCTTCCACCATTCTTATATCAACCTCATGTTCTTGGAGATAGACGACATAGTCATCCGGAATCGCACTTCTCCTTTCTCTAATGGATCGTCTCAATGGCATATCCTCTTGAGGTTGTTGAGTTTGTATTTCAGGTATAATTTCTTTACTTTGCAAAGGGAGCTCTTCTACATTGTCTTGATATTCTGGATTTGCATTTTGAACAATGTCAGGGATAGAAGCCTGATCATTATTAATAGCAATGGTAGGAAGAGAAACAAATTTCTCTTCAAAGACAATGTCTTTAACTTTATCTCCCCTCACAAACTCAACTTCCTCAAAAAATCTCACATTTCCCGTCTCAAAAAATGATCTAGTAGTGGGATTATAAAACTTGAAACCCTTTGACCTTTCAGAGTACCCAACAAAGTAGCAGCTTACAGTTCTTGAGTCTAGTTTCTTTTCATTTGGCCTGTAAGACCTTGCCTCAGCTGGACAACCCCAAATGTGTAAATGTTTAATACTAAGTTTCTTGCCTGTCCATAATTCATAAGGGGTTTTAGCTACCTCTTTGTTCGGAACTCTGTTAAGGATATATGCTGCAGTCTTTAGTGCTTCTCCCCAAAGAGATTCTGGTAAAGAAGAATGATTGATCATACTTCTTACCATGTCCTTAAGCGTTCTGTTTTGTCTTTCAGCAACACCATTCATGCTAGGTTTGCCTGACATTATGTATTGCGGGACGATACCGCATTCCTCTAGGAATTTAGCAAAAGGTCCTGGACGTTGTTCACCAGATCCGTCATATCTACCATAGTATTCACCACCACGGTCAGATTTGACAGCTTTAATTTTCTTACCAAGTTGATTTTCAACTTCAACTTTGAAGGCCTTAAATACATCAAGGGCTTGAAACTTCTCATGTATTAAATATAGGTACCCATACCTTGAATAGTTGTCTATGAACGTAATAAAATACTGTTGACCATTCCAAGAGGCTATAGGAAATGGTTCACAAATATCAGTATGAATTAGTTCTAAGACATCAGAATACCTGTTGGCACCTAATTTCTTAATGTTTGTCTGCTTCCCTTTAATATACTCAATACAGACTTCGAAATCTATCAAATTAAAGGAATCAAGAATTCCGTCAGACACAAGCCTCTGAATTCTCTGTTTAGAGATATGACCTAAATGCTTGTGCCATAGTGTGGTGAAATACCTATCAGTTAATTTTCATTTTGTACCTCATGAATTTATATGCAAGGTTTCATTAATTGAGACAATTGTATCTAACAAATATATGTTATCATGCAAAGATAAAGAACCAGTACCAATAAGATTAGAATCTTGAAAAAGACTGAAGTTATTATTTCCAAATGAACAAGAATAACCAAATTTGTCCAAAACAGAAATTGAAACCAAATTCCGTCTAAAAGATGGTACCACATAAATCTCTTCCAAATTCAAAAATTGACTAGTCTTTAATAATAACCTAAAAGTTCCTATAGCCTCTACTGCAACTGTTTTGCCATCGCCCACATAGATGAATCTTTCAGCATCACTTGGCTTTCGACTCCACAGACAACCTTGCTTAGACACACTTATGTGAGTAGTAGCACTAGAATCTATCCACCAAGTGTGTTTAGGTACAGAAGCTAAATTAACTTCAAAACAAACTAGATTGAGAAGCATACCTTTCTTGACACGTCAGTTGGCGTATTTGGGACATTATTTCTTTATGTGTCCAGCTTTTTTGCAAAAGTAACAGGTAAACTCTCCATCCTGTTTCTTTTGCACCTTGTGCTGTGATGTCCCAACTACAGCTTATTTTTCTCTTTTCTTTTTCCTGTCCTTAGAAATAGTTGCTAAATTAGCACTTTCAACTTCGGACATAGAACCCCTAAAAGTTTTCGGAATTGAACGTTTCATGATCATAAGACTCATGCGATTAGAACGGTTCCACTTCTCCATTCTTGCCTTTTCATCAGCAGAACTATTCTCATTAAGATATAGAGGCCGTTCTTCCCGAAGCGCAAGGTCAAGATCCATGCAATTGAGAACACTCATAACGTTCTCTTTTCAATTCTTAAAATTCGTGCCATTAAGCACGAGAATGGAATTAATATTGACAGATATTGTTGAAGCAGAAGTAACTGAATCGAGAACAAAATCAAATACAAGCTTACAATCAATAATCATGTCACAACACAAAAAATACTCAATTAATAAATTCATACATGACATGATTAAAAGATTCCCATAATGATGGGCCCTAAAACAAGATACATAGCACAACATTGACATTTAGTCTTTGGACAGAAATATCAACTGTAAATAGTACTCTCCGTGTAATAATCAAATATCGACAATTAATCCTGTCAAGTAGTAAGCCTTTCTTTAGACCGACTTATTACTCACATGGAAAACCTAATAATCATCACATATTTATTACCACAGGTATGTGCATTATTTGGTCAAACAATAACTTTCCTTTGGGCCGGTCATTATTTACATAAATAATAGACATACACATCTTAATATTTCAAAATAAACAAATTTACATTATAGAGGTTACTTTGGCAACATATAATTTCAATCAATTTATTTTGAAATATCAGATTACTATTTATTATGAATAAATAAATTTTTCCCTTGAAAATCTTCTTTCAATTGAATCCTCAATTCAATAAAGTGAATATATATATGTATTTTTGAATTACATCAAATTTCAATTGGAAACAAAAGCAAGCAATAATCACCGAATACATATACCAACAACCAAAAAATTCCATAAAACTAAGAGCATCTGAAATCAAATGACATTAGAACCAGAGAGCCAAGCACATGCACGATGTACAAGACAACACATGCACAACTTCATCTGAGAACAAGAAAAAATATATACATATATATATTTTTAATAATTGAACTAGAACCATGGCATGCGGCTTGCTTTAAAAATATATATATATTATTCTTGCTTTAACAATCTAAAACAGTGATCATGCATTTGAATCACAAAAATATCAAATAACATGACAAGGTTGCCACGTATCTTTTCTCATATAGATATCATATGATTCTCTTTATTGACTTTTACACTGTATTATATTATTTCTATGCCAAGCTATTGCTTCCAAATAACTGAATCCACACGGCACAATGAAACCAAAACAAAACAAAACAAGGCACAACATCCATTAACTATATATATATATATACATATTTTATACTATTGCCGTCTTTTTCCCCCTAAAAAGAAACTGTGACTTTTAAACTATATTATATCTTCAATGGTTTCAAAACAAACAAAACACTGATAAACCAACACAAACGAAAAAAGTCACAATATCTATAATATATGTATATATTAAATATTTCAAACTGTTAAACTGTGACTTTAAAATATATATATATATTTTAAGTTTCCATGACAACAATAATAAATTAAACCAATTAATTTTTCAATGATTCAATATGAGTTGGCTCTGATACCACTTGTTGGATAAATTTTTAATAGGTATAATCCTATACCATAATCTAGAAACTCATATTAAATCATTAAAAATTATTATAAAGAAAACATATCTGAATCCATAGAGACAACCTTGAATAGGATTGGATCTTCCACAGTCAAATCTCCTTAGTTGCTCTGTAGTTTTTCTTCTTGAATGGGTAAGGAGAAAGAGAGCAAAATATATTATTGATTTGACTTGGGGACCATAACCCTTATAGTGTTCTTTATATACTAATCTAATTAGGTTCCTATTAACCCTAATTCTATTAGTATTAGGTTTCTACACATTAAAGCTCATACCTAACAAATATTTCTAGAGCTCAATTAATAGTTAGCGTAGAAATGCTTGGGCCAAGCAGTTGCTTGTTAATGGTTATTTGTCGAGGCCCAATATAATGAATAACTTTTGAATGCAGTGTCAGTGAGGAAAGATAAGTGCTGAAGAATGTGCGTTGATTTCGCTAATTTGGATAAAGTATGTCTAAAGGACAGTTTTTCTTTATCGAGAGTTGATCGGTTGACTAATTTGACCGTAGGTCACGAGTTATTAAACGTTGTGCATACATACTCAGGGTATAACTAGATACATTTTTATGAGGGATATGCAGATAAGAGTGCGTTCAACACCAATAGAGAAGGAAGCTCTGGAAAAAAGAATCGAAAAACCCCAAAACCAAATAAGACCAATAAATAAAGGCATACATCAATAGTAATACACATAGCGTCAGTGACTCAATCATGTTCAATAGTTCCATTGATGAAAATAATCTTGGTGCGCACTTGCTTCTATCTCTAATTATCATCGTGCAAAGTGAAAACTAGTCTTAAGCACTCATCAGTGCTAAGACTCTGGCACTATTACACTAGACAATGACCTTTGTAACTACATAAAGGATTCACTTTTGTTGAGTCATGGTCTTAATATATATGCAACATTCAAAGTAATAAGATGCTTATTAATATTTTTATCGGCTCCAATAAGAGCTCTAAGCCATCTTACATTACACAACACACGACCTTATGAGATATTTTCATGACCTTAAGCGAAATACATGTTCAATTCTAGGCGAAACCTATTACATTTCCATATTAGCTAAGTTTGACATGTATTATATGTAATCATGATGTCAGCAGGCCACTATGCTTGATATCAACTCGTAAGCTTTATACTTATGCATATACAACATCTGGTGCAATCATAAACCTATATGCATTAAGTGTATTCATAAAATAAAACCATATGCATCAGGCACAATCATAAAACTAAATCATTCTTGCCCAAGAGCCAACATTAATCATTTTAGCTTTTGCTTGAATTAATCGTAAACCATTCAGATTCAACATGAAATGAAATGCAATTGTGTCGTAAAACAATTTTGTACTCAAATGTTGTAGTGGGGATTACCCTTACCTTTTTTTCTTTTTCTGTCTCTCTATCTCTCTCTCTCTCTCTCTTTTTTTTTTTGGATGTTGGAGTATCATATCTAGTATGAAAATGTAACCTAGCATGCACGTAATCTGAGTGTGAAGGCATACCCTTGGATTTGATGTCTAAGATGTGGGGGCGTCATTTTTTCTTTCTTTGAGCTTTGTCGAAGCTCTTTTCTTTGTATCGCTATCTTGCGAATGTACTAGTTATAATATTGGCATTACAAGTTTTCATCGAAGACATCAAAATATACACCTGAAAATATAGCTCAGAAAAAATTGAGGTATAATTATAAATATTACCTCCATTTAAAGGGTGGATCTACTTTATTTAAGGTTTATCTGGTACGCTTATTCGTGCGAAGGTGGAGCATTATCCTTTTAAGGGATGCCGGAGCATCATATTTGGTGTGAAGTTAGGCCTTTGTCTTTGGTGGTGCAGGAGCACCGCTTGGTGCGAAGGTGATGGACGTACCTTCAACTTTGGTAGATCTTTATTCTTGGGATGTGGGAGCGTCATATATGGCACCTGACGTGTTATTAAGGTGAAGGCGAACCTCCGTCATTATAGTTTTGCATGTAGGAACCTATGCCTTGAGCATATATTTTTCGTGTTTCTAATGCACAGCTTGTCAGAAGGCAGAACTAAATAATTATGTCCGGTGTACTATCTTAAGGTGAAGTGAAATTTCATTCAAAAAATCATTATATGAAATTATTGCAATCAAACAAATCTCGCTCAATTTATAATAAAACTAAACGAAGAAAAAATTGAAGTATAGTTATAAATTTTACTTGTGACTATTAATGGGCAATGCTACTTTTGATTAGATGCTGAATTTGTTGATTTAGCTTTTCGATTATTTTGAAGTTGAAACTTCCTTTGGAATTGTAGCTTCAATACATTTGATGCGAAGGATCTGACTTCTGTCTTCAAGGATGCCCAAAGTGTTATAATCCATGCGAATGCTTTCCTTTGTCCTTTGGGATGTCCATAGCATCATAATCCGTGTAAGGGATACAATTTTATTAATCACAACTGGATACAATACACAAAACACAAGATTACAGCGACGGCCCTAAGTTTCTTTATAATAGACTACATACAAGTATGATTTATATAAGAGCAGTTGATAAGTCTAACTATATAGCTTTGCCAGCACCAACCAGCTACAAACATATAGGCGAAGGTGTTTATTTAGAATAACTACCACACGTGTGAGTGTTGTTCCACCTGTATGCCTATGATAATTTTGTTTTTCATGTGCGAATGTTATAGCTTCAATAACTTCGCTTTTCACATGCGAAGGGTAGTCCCTAGGTGACTTTTTTGAATGTGAGGGCTAGACCCTCGACGATTTTATTTATCATGCGTGAAGGCTTAACTCTCGGCGACTTCATAGTGCATGAAAATTTAATCTTCGATGGCTTTAATGTGTGTGAAGGATTTGACATTTGACAATCGCTTAATATAAGGATTTGACCTTCGATAGTAGCTCAATGTGAGAAGGGTTTGACCTTTGATAATTGTTTGTTGCGAGAAGGATTTGACCTTCGCCAACTTTAACAGTGAGAAGGATTTGACCTTCGATAATTGTCTGTTGTGTGAAGGATTTGACCTTCGTCGACTTCAATTGTGAGAAGGGTTTGACCTTTACCGACTTCAAGGTGCATGAAGGATTTAACCTGCGCCAACTTCGTGCATAACACTTGAGTACTATTGGATTCTGTATAGGGATGGTATAACTAAAAGCTAACACTGATGTCTAAACTGTGATTGTAGTAAATTCTCAGAGGGGGCACGACGTTTCGTTGGGACATCGACCCGGTCTTATATTTATAACCTAGGACATTGGCCTAACCTTCAATTTATTTGTCCTGATAGGACCTTTAAAAGGATATGCCTCTTGCCTTTAAGTTGAAATCTGACGAGGCTTCTTTTGAATATCTGCCACATAGGGGTTAAATAAATCAGCTAATCGAATTTTGAATGTTTGAGTTACCATAGCGGAGGAGTGCTACTTATGCCTTCCTTTTCGAGGTTGACCTTTGACAATCATCCGTATCTAAAACGCCACAATGTTTCCCTACACATCCATCACTTGTTTATTAGGCCGACTACTGTATTCATTGGATCGGAATCCATTTTATCGAAGGTGCTAATCTCAGGCCATCCTTCTAGCATCAATGTTGCGGCAAAAAATGTCCCCTCCTTCTAAAGATGATGGTTTGAATGACTCGGTCAAAAGTTGCTAGCTAAAATAGGTTTTTTGTTATTCGTAACTAAATTTTAACAAACATTTAGGGTGTACCCGAGATTGAGTGATCTGTTTCATGTCTGATGGAGCTTGATGGCTTCATCAGATTTTCTATTTTTATTTTATTTCATTTTTGTGATTTTTTTGAAATGATTTGGTTTTTTGTGGTTGTGTTAATCTGGGTCTTAATGAAAAATCTGCATCCTTGATGATGTTGATGAATCCGATTTTGATGAAATGTCAATGATGTTGATAATCTATACACTGATGATATTGATGAATCTGATTTTAACTATATTGATCTAATTTTAGGTATTCAATGAAGATGAAGCAGTCATCTGGGGTTGATGAAAGTGATTGAATCTGATATTTAATTTGATTGATTTGGATGTTGATTGAATTGTCTTTGAAGGTTGAAGAGCAAAATTAGGTTAGTAAGCTTAAAGAACAAACAAGCACAGTCTATGCGATGAATTTGGCTGAAGAAATTGGTTGTTCATCAAGTTATTATTTTTATTTAAAGTTTGTACAATAATTATAATATATTTAATTTAGTAATTAATTGAAAATATAAAAGGGTCGTTTAGACTTTTCAAAAAAATAATAGGTCAATATTTAAATCTAACAGTGGACCATTAACAGCAGGGGACATTGGTGCAATAAACATAAAAAGTCAAGCTGCAATTATAGCAAACCTCAGGGGGGAAGTTTGTGAAATTTGTCCTTGTTATTATTAAGGTGGACCCTGCAAGTCATGTATGTGTGTGGCTGCCGCCTTGTCTTCATTTTCATAAGTTATCAACAACAATTTCTGTAGAGCTTGTGAAGAAAACCACGGTGAGCATTAATTGTTATTCATATAATGTTAATTATTTGTTCCAATTTTAGTATATAATTGTTGATGGTGGATTTTAATTTTGAGTTATATTGTTTACTTTTTGATTTGTTAACTTTTTTCCATCATTTAAATTGTTGTTAAATTTTAAGTTATTGTTATTAATTTGTAAAGTTAATTTTTTGTGCTAGTGATACAAATTTTCCTTTTCAAATACTAATTACTTAGTTAATTAAAAAAAATACTAGTACAATTTTATAATTTTATGGGTAGAAATATTAATATCATTACACAATCTCAAGCTCTATATGGCCTTATGTTGGATTATTGGATTTCGGATCGATGACCCAAACCCTTGACCCGTTCAAAATCCATTTTAGATCGGATTGAATAACCACTTGGTGACTATTGGGAGTTATCTAATGATAACTACCATTTTGGTTGCCTACATAAAGGATAATGATCCTTTTGGTTTTTATTGATGAGAAATTATTTTGACAACATACATGCAAACACAGAGAAAAGAGCAAAAACTGAGAGAAAATTGGGCATGACATTTTATACTGTGATTTGAGGGTTTGATTTCCAAATCCATTTTAGATCGGATTGAATAACCACTTGATGACTAATGGGAGTTATCTAATGATAACTACCATTTTGGTTGCCTATATAAAGGATAATGATCCTTTTGGTTTTTATTGATGAGAAATTATTTTGACAACATACATGCAAACACAGAGAAAAGAGCAAAAACTGAGAGAAAATTGGGCATGACATTTTATACTGTGATTTGAGGGTTTGATCTCATAATTGGTGACCGAACTTCGACTAGTTGATTAATTTAGGATCCAAGACAATTTTCGCTATACGAAACGGGTACCCTTTCGGGCTCCCTTTTATCGTATTTAATGATTTTTATATTATGCTATGAATTCTTCCATTGGTATCAGAGCCTGGTTAGGGTTATTTACTAGAATCGTGATTACACGATTAATATTGTCCTGAAATTTAATTTTCAAATTGAAAAACCTAAGATATAGAGACATGAGTTTCATATTGTTTAGGCATGATTTCTCCCTCACTAGACCTCCATTTTATGTGATTCGAGTTTGATAACAAACTAAACATCGAGATGAATCTGTAGCAATTTGAATCACATTTTTTCGATAAAAAACGAGTGAGGACGAATCAAAAGAAGTTGGGGACAGAATGGGGTCAAATTCTGGGTGCTCTTAAAATCTAATTTTTCATTTATGATTTAAATTGTTAATCTCATTCTCATTTCAGAAAATTGTTGTACACCTCATCTTTAATGTGAAATCTAAGGGCATAAATAGCCTTAGGATGAAATTATAAGGAATCTAGCGGTCATCTCGTCAACAGATGATATTGGCAATTTGGCGTGTGCCTCACATGTGCCAAACTGGCACGTGGAAGCGCAAGGCTGATTAGTCTTGTCCACGGAAGCACCACAATCACCACGTATAGATATATAGACGTCACACAAGTGCCACTTGGGAGAAAGGTAACCGCCACGTGGCGAAACGTGTATGGATGCATGCGCGACGCGTGGATAGCTACTGTTGTGACACTTGCAGTTCTCGGAACAAGCCATGTGGTCATTTGCTCGTAGGACGCGTGTCGCCTAGTACGCTGCCACGTGTGCTAATCGAACAGCGACACATAGCCTCTTTGTAATGGGACATGAGTACCTAACTGAAACATGTGTCCCATGCAGAGCTGGACACGTGGTGCTAACATCAGTGCGTGCCTAGAGGCATGTCTAGCCACGTAGCGATGGGTGAATGCTTGATTGGCTCATCAAGCGCATGACTGCCATGCACCACCACCAATGGTTTTTATGATGAGTTTTTTGGTGAAAAATTTTTTATTTTAATTTTTTCTCCTCTTTTCATCCCAATTATGTATTCGCTTTAATTGTGAGTTGAATTACATTATTTTATTTATTTCGCTCTATAGGGAGTTGAATTAAAGATACCTTAGTTTTTTCTATATTAAAATCTATTCGACTTAAAATTAATTATGCATGCATATATTTATATTTTAGGTTATGTCATGCATTTTTATAGTATGGGGTCGACTCATTATGTTGATGGGCTTTCTGATGATGTGATTGAGATCATTGTCTTATTAGATGATGAAGAGATTATTGAGATCTCAAATGTCAACCAAGACCTAAAGATCATAGCAATCTCAAATGACTAGCAAGATATTGATATCGTTAAAAAAAAAAAAAATCTCAGATGATAAAGTTTCGGAGGTCATTGATATCTCTGATGATAAGATGTCCAAGATCATGAAGATCTCAAATAATGTTATAGAAAATTGTGGGTGTCCTAAAAATCTTTTAGAGAGTGATATTAAAACTGTTTTACACAAAACACTTACATATATGGTTTAGTAAATATTTGAAAATTTGGATGATGATGGATGATTTGACTACTTTTTATATTTTTGTCCAGAGATTCTTTTATCATATTTATAAGTGTGCAATTGCTATAATATTTTAATGAAATAATAATAGATATGCTAGTATAGACATAAAAAGATATAGATCATAAATCTCTAAGTTGAATACATGTCATTTAGGGAAATGACATGTGCTTTAATAATAATAGTTGCAAAACTGAATAAGGGTGACAAATTAAATGGTGATAACTATGATTTTTAGCACTGTAAGTTTCAGTATATGCTAGAGGAGCAAGAGGCCCTCAAAACCTTAACCAATACCATGATTGAATTCAAACATAGTACTTCTGCTCAACATAGAAAAGATGTTGAGACTTATTAGACTTGTAAGATAAAGAAAAACATTGCTTGTATAATGATGCTCACTAGCATGGTTGATGACCTAGATCGATGTCTGGGTTTTCGTCTGGAAACCCAGACGCTTGATACATAGATGGGTTTCTAGACAGAAACCTAGACATCGATATGAGTTTCCAATTATTGGAAACCCAGATCGATGTCTGGGTTTCCGTCTGAAAACCCAGACGTCAATCTGGGCATCCGAACAAGAGAAGGGGAATATGAAAATGAAGAGAAGAAGGAGAAGAGAGGGAGAGAGAAGGATATCGAATAGTGAAGAAGATGTAGAAAAAGAAGAGAAGAGAGAGAGAGAGAACAAAAGAGGAGAGAGATGAGGGGCTAGGTAGGTGGGTTTTATAAATGAGGATCCAATTTCTCCAAATTAGATCTCCACCCATTTTTTCTTTATTTTTTAAAATATTAAAGATTTTTTTTTTTTTTTTAATTTTGATAATTGAAAATTAATCACCACCTTCCATCAACATATGATGGATGGTGTAGATCTCATTTCATTATTTTATTTTTCTTTTTTTTTTTTTAAATTTTGATTATTTTATAATTTAAAAATTATAAAATTAATTAGTCAGAAGTATTCTCATCTTTTTGTTCTATTTTATCATTTTTCAGTTATCTTAAACGGTCAACTATGGTCAAACCTTAGTAGAGGGGAGGTCATTTTTACAAAAGGTAAAAGTGTTTTCCGATTGTAATAAAATAAATGTTTGGAGGCCGTTCAGTAATTTGCTCATTCTACTCCCTAACAATTGTTATTAATTTGTAAGGTTAATTTTTTGTGCTGGTGATACAAATTTTGTTCTTCAAATACTGCTTAGTTGGTTAATTAAAAAAAAAAAAATACTACTACAATTTTATAATTTTGTGGGTAGAAATATTGATATCATAGCACAATCTCAAGCTCTATATGGCTCTATAAGGTCATTATATTTTGTTCTGACTTTTGCTTATACAACTTTATTTGAGAAGGTTAAATCAAATTGAAATTAAAATTTAGTTTAATTTAATTTATTTTAAATAATTTATAGTTTTCAGTTAAGAGACAATAGGAAGTTCTTATTCAGTAGTTTTATTCAATAGCCTAAGAAATAATTGAATAAGCAATTGAAAGAATTGCTTATTCCAGCACATACAGTTCATCCAACTGGTACCAAAAATAGGCACTCACATGTGCATTTACGCACAAGGAGCAGATAAGAGTAGTAATTCAAGGGGAAACTAGCAAACCTTTAATTTTAATTCCTTCATAACCTCCCAGATTATCTTTAAAAAGTTCAAACAAGTAAAAAACAAGACTTGATCAAACCCAGAATTCTTAGAAACAACATATCCACACAAAAACTATGCAAACACTCAATTCTACTTCCAAACATGATCAGTAAATCACATCCACACATGATCAAGTTATCTATATTTACGATTCAAACTCATGGGAGCTCACATAACTTCCTCATAGCAATGACTTAAAGACTTATAACACAGTCCACAGTACCGGGAATTGCATGCAATGAATATTGAAAAAAGGAAGAGAAAACAAAACGGTTACCGGCAGACTGGAGCTGCCAGCGTAGGGTGGAGTGGAGATGATCGCCGGTGACGTTGTGTAGCAGAGAAGGGTTTATCAGTTGATGAAATTGATGAGTAACTAACGGAACTATAATACCAGGACCAATGAGCGGGTTTTAGTAAAACAAGTCAACTATGGCCTCTACCATTTGGACCCCAATATCTCTGAATGAAGCCCATGTTTCTGTGCATGACCCCACACTTTGAGATTATCGTCTTTTAATTAGAAATTAGAATATCATTGCAACGCAGAAAATAAAAGTCATTTGTTTACATTAGCCAACTCATATTTAGCAGCATCTCTACCCATGTTAGCTATCAATTGTCCTTAGCCAAACAAGCTAGTGCTGTGATTATTATATGGACTCCAATCACTCTGCATATAATTAACTATTTTGTAATAGGTGAATCTACTTAACTAAATATAGAGAGAAAAAAATCAAGTCAAACTCTCTTTTTTATTATTTTAATATTTAATTTAAATTAAAGTAATTTAAAAATTTTAACCAAATTCTTTATATTATTATTTTAATATTAATGCTTTAACTAAAATAAAGATGATGGTTGGAATGACTTAGTCTAAAGTTGCTAGTCACAATAGGTTTTTGTAATCTTAACTAAATTTTAGCAAACATTTAGGTGTACCCTCGGAGATGGAGTGATCAGCTACATGTTTGATGGAGCTTAATGGCTTTATCAGATTTTCTGTTTTCATTTTTTTTCTCGTTTTTGTGATTTTTTTTGAAATGTTTGGTTTTTTGTGGTTATGTTGATCTAAGTCTTAATGAAAAATCTGCATGCTTAATGATGTTGATGAATCCGATTTTGATGAAATGTCGATGATCTTGATAATCTGTGCCTTGACAATATTGATGAACTGGATTTTGATTATATTGATATGGTTTTAGGTTGTGTTTGATGAAGATGAAGCAAGTCATCTACAGTTGATGAAAGTGACTGAATCTGATATTGAATTTGATTGATTTGGATGTTGATTGAATTGTCTTTGAATGACGAAGAGCAAAATAAGGTTCGTAAGCTTGAAGAGTAAACAAGCACAGCCTATGTGATGAATTTGGTTGAAGAAATTGGCTGTTTATCAAATTATTATTTTTATTTACAGTTTGTACAATAATTATAATATATTTAATTTAGTAATTAATTAAATATATATTAAAGGGTAGTTTAGATTTTTCAAACAAATAATAGGTCAACATTTAAATCTAACTGTGGACCATTAACAACAGGGGACAGTGGTGCAATAAACATAAAAAGTCAAGCTGCAATTATAGCAAACCTCAGGGAAGTTTGTAAAATTCGTCCTTGCTATTATTAAGGTGGACCCTGCAAGTCATATATGTGTGTGGCTACCATCTCATCTTCATTTTCATAGGTTATCCGCAACAATTTCTGTAGAGCTTGTGAAGGAAACCAAGGTGAGCATTAACTGTTATTCATCTAATGATAATTATTTGTTCCCATTTTAGTATATGATTTTTGATAGTGAATTTTAATTTTTAGTTATATTGTTTACTTTTTGATTTTTTAACTTTTCTCCATCATTTAAATTGTTGTTAAATTTTAAATTATTGTTATTAATTTGTAAGGTTAATTTTGTGCAGGCGGTACAAATTTTCCTTTTCAAATACTATTTCCTTAATTAATTAAAAAAAAATACTAGTACAATTTATATAATTTTATATGTCATAACACAATCTCAAGCTCTATATGACCCTATAAGACCCTTATAGTTTCTTCTGACTTTTGCTTATACAACTTTGCTTAAGAAGGTCAAATCCAATTGAAATTAAAATTTAGTTTAATTTAATTCATTCTAAGTAATTTATAGTTTTCAATTAAGAGACAATATGAAGTTCTTATTGAACAGTTTTATTCAATAGCCTTAGAAATAATTGAAAATCTTATTTTTCTTGATTCCTAGTTGCCTTGTTCCATGTTTGTCCGAAGATTGTCAATCTTTTAAGATAATGAATTTTACATTTCAGTTGCTCAAATCATATTGTGTTACACATGCTTATAAACTTTTGATGTAAATAGGATGGGATGGGAATCGACTATTTTGTCCACGGCAGTAGGATTTTTGATGGAGCCAATCCTACGTCAAGGTCGTTACTTATTTTGTTTTGAAAGCATTGTTGTAAAGCTTGAAAAAGAAGATGACAATTTGAGATTGGCACAAGAGTCTCTGCAAAACCAAGTTGCTAGAGCAAGAAGAAATGCTGAAGAGATTGAGAGAGAGGTAGAGAATTGGCTGACAGAAGCAAGCACTGCGGCGGATGATGTTCAAAGCTTGAAAAAGGAAATTGATGCAAATGACTCGCGTCTTAATGGGTGGTGTTCTAACTGGTGTTGCAAGTATGAGTTAAGTAGAAGAGCAGCAGAACAGAAAAGCATACTGTCAAAGCTACAAGACGCTAACAAATTCAAGTACATTTCCCATCCTGCTGTTCCACTAGGAATAGAATTTCTAGCACCTAAAGGATTTATGACTTTTGAGTCTACAAAATTTGCTTTTGATGAAATTATCGAGGCGTTGAAAGATGATAAGATAAGTATTGTTGGGTTATCTGGGATGGGAGGCATAGGTAAAACAACCTTGGCAAAAGCAGTGGGTCATGCTGCTATAAAACAAAAGCTTTTTCAGAAGGGTATTGTGGTTGTTGTGTCTCATAAAGTAGACATTAGGAGTCTTCAAGATCAAATAGCAGACTCTTTAGGTTTGAAATTAGAGGAGAAAAGTGAGCAAGGAAGAGCAGAGCGGTTATTTGGAGGATTGAAGAATGCAGGAAAAATCCTCTTAATCTTAGATGATGTTTGGGAAACGCTTGATTTAACAACCATTGGAAATCCCTTCAGTGACAGACACATAGTGTGCAAAATTCTTATGACTACTCGTCATGAACGAGTATGTATTGACATGGAGTGTCAAAAAAAAGTTAAATTAAATTTTCTTAATCAGAAAGAAGGGATGGATCTCATTAAAAAGCATGTAGGAGTTAGAGATGACTGGACCATGTTGAAAGATGTAGCAAAAAAAGTTTTGGAAGAGTGCAGTGGTTTGCCTTTAGCTATTACAGCTATTGGAAGGCTTTTGAGAGATCAAGGTGTTGAAAAATGGGAAGTAGTGTATCAAAAATTGAAACAGTCAAAACTTGATGATGTAGAACATATTAATGTTAATGTTAATGTTTATGCTTGTCTTAGATTGAGTTATGATTATTTGAAAAGCAATGAAACAAAGTTCTGTTTCCTGTTATGTTCTCTGTTTCCCGAAGATTATAAAATTGATTTAAAGGAATTGCTACCTTTGGGATGCGGGCTACATTTGTTTCAAGATGGTGATTCAATCGATGATGCAAGATTACACTTACAAGCAAGAATTGATGACCTCAAAGATTCATGTTTATTGTTAGATGATGAAGAAGAAGGATTTGTGAAAATGCATGATTTGATTCGTGATGTTGCCTTACGGATAGCTTCCAAAGGGGAAAATGTTTTCATGGTTAAAACTGGCATGAGATTAGCATGGTGGCCACAGCTCGAGGACATAAAGCAGTGCACAGCTATCTCATTGATGCAAAGCAAAATAGATGTGTTTCCTAATCAACTGGTATGTCCTAAGCTGGAAATTTTGTTATTAGATGGAGATGATGTATCAAATGAATTTTTTGAAGCAATGAAAGCACTAAAGGTTGCAAGGCTTAAGGGTTTTCATCTATCATTAAATTCACTTCACTCATTAACAAATCTTGTGACATTATGGTTGATTGATTGCAAATTGAGAGACATATCTTTGTTGAAAATGTTGGTCAAACTTGAGATTCTTATTTTGAAAGGGTGTAAGTTGGATGGATTGCCTGAAGAACTAAGAGAGCTCAATAAATTGAGGATGTTGAGTATGACACATTGTATTGTTTTGAAAAGGATTCCTGTGAATGTGATGCCAAGTTTATCTCGATTAGAAGAGTTGATATATTCTCTTAATAGCTTTGAAGCATGTGAGGCTGAAGGGATAAGTGCAGAAAGTAGCAATACCAGTCTTTCTGAGCGTAGTAAACTACATTTGCAAGAAGAAGTGGAATGCTTCATTGATATGACACAGCAGCATATGTCATCCACTGCATTCAATAATTTGGTGCGTTTATGTATAGACGATGTTCATCCAAGAGAAATTTGCAATGGAGGAAGGCCTCCAAGGGGGTTTTCAGAAAACTTGGAAACTCTACCAATGCAAGATTGTGACAGGGTGGGCTGCTTATTTCCAGCTTCGTTAATTCAAGGACTACGAAAGCTGAAAGAAGTGACCATCTATTCTTGCTATGAGCTACAAATTGTGTTTCAACTGGAGGAGTTATGGTATATTGAAGAAAATCCTTCTCTACTTTCAAGTTTAACAAGTTTATATCTATCTGATTTACCAAATCTAAGGTATATATGGAAGGGTCCCACTCAGCAATTAAGCCTTCAAAGTCTGACTGTTGTTGAAATAACTTCGTGTAAGGATTTGAGATATGTCTTCACACTGTGCCTTGCTCGAAGTTTGTTGCTGCTAGAACAACTCGAGATAAGTTATTGTGACAATTTGAAGCACATTGTCGAAATAAAAGCAGAGAAAACAAAAGATAATGAGGCTGCAGGAGGTGGAAATGATGTGTTGTTCCCCAAGTTAAAAATATTAAAACTTGTTCGCCCAGAACGCTTGATCAGCTTCTGCTCAGAAAGTTATTGTTCAACGTGGCCAGCTCTGCAAGAGTTACTTCTCCTCCATGCTCCGTCTTTAGTTGCTGATCTTAGAGCTAATCTACGGACTGTTAAGGTATTTTATTTATCTTTATGCCTCTCTCGAGAAAATTATTAAATTATATTGAATCTACTTTTATTCATCATATACCATCCAGGTATTTGGTACCTTGAAGTGTACATTTAGAGTTTTCACATCTGCCAACTCTGGCTGTTGACCAAAATGTGTGCTAATGTTATCTGTTGTTCAATATTTTTTAAAATTCACCTCTAGTTGTCATCAATAATATTCCAATTGTAGCTATTTTATGATTGTGAAAGAGCAATAAACTAAATTAAGAATGATAATATTATGTATGTAATAGATTTCAAAATTTATATTTTTCTCACTTTTTATTCTATAAATTTTAATTTGAATTAATTTTTATTGATTAAAAGGTATATTGTTCCGATTTTTTTATAGGATACACAAAAATGATATTATATTAATAAAATAAGTGAACAAGTTATATATTGTTCTCATTGTTTTGAAAATATATTTTACAAAATATTGTTAGAATAAACTAAAAAAGCAATACTGTATGTAGTTAAATTTTGTTTTAAATTAATGTTTTCTAATTGAAAAATATAAAAATATATATTTTTATATTTCATTTTTATTAAAAATTAACTAAAGTATTTTTAAAAATTCATTTAAGTTAATTTAAATCTTTTTCATTTTAGGTAGCACATTATCATAAAATAAAGCTATATTTTAATAATGCCAAGAAAAGTATATTAGTCAATAATAAAAATAAGTAGATAAATACAATCCATATATATATATATATATATATATATATATATATTATCTACGTGTGTGGGAAATTTTATTTTGGTTCTCAAGATTTTGAAAAATATCAGGTTTTTAAAACTCTTTTGAAAACAGCTCTTTTCATCCCTAACATTTTTAAAACTCTTCAAAAAAATTTAAACCGTCAATCAATTGACTATCAATGGTGACTTTAGACCATTTAAATTGTAATTTAATCACTTAAACTTAAAGATATTTTAAATAATTTAACTTACAAATTTATTATTTTATTAGGATAATTCGGTAATTTATGTGAGAATAATAACCATCAAGGGTAAATTTATTTATTTATTTTACTTTTTTTGTTAATGTTAATCGTCAGTTACTTGACGGTTTGAACATTTTTGAAGAGTTTTGGAAAAGTTAAGAATGAAAAAAGTTATTTTTAAAACAACTTTAACAATTTAATATATTTTTAAAACTTTAGGGACTCAAATAAAATTTTTCCATATATATATATGTTTTGATAACTATAATTTTAATAAATAAAGTATAATTTAATAGGTCCCATATGTCACTAAAAAATGTTAAAAAGTTAAAAACAAAAGTGAAAAACAATAACATATTAAAACATAACTAGTTTTCAGAGATCGCTTTGTATTGTTTCTCTTTTATTTTTTTCCAATGTCAATCTTTAACTTTTTTGCTCCCAAACAAATTCAAAGAGCAAGTTTCACTACAAAAATATGTTACTACAAAAAGCAAGTTTCATTTCTCATTAAGTACTCTATAATTAGTTTAAATCATACAAATACTATAAAACCTTCATTTTATTTAAATAATTTTATAACAATTAAAAAGAAAATAGCCATCTCATTAATTCTATATGGTTTAGCATTAGAATTGCAATGATTATTAGTAAAAGCCTCATTTATTTTTAATTTGATTTATTAATAAAATTAAATTTTGATACGTTGTGGACATACAGGATCTTTGTGTGCAAAGTAGTGATGAGTTTTGCAGAGGAGTTCTGCCTCAATTGACAAATAACTTCGAAAATTTGGAAGTGTTAAGAATTATTGATTGTCGAGGAGTACAAGTGATATTTCAACTTGAACAACAATTTTCTCTGTCAAGTTTGACGGTATTAAGGTTGGTTGGTGTAAAAGACCTGGAGTGCTTGTATAAGGGACCCACGCATCTTTTGAACCTTCCAAATCTTCAACAACTAGATGTGAGTAATTGCAGAAGGCTTAGAGATCTCTTGTCGTCTAGTCTTGCTCGAAATCTGCTGCAATTGAAAATGATTTTTATTTATGGATGTGGGGAATTGGAGCAAGTGATGGTTGAAGATGATAGAGAGGATCATGTCCAGCTTCCACTCTTTCCAAATCTCTCTTCCATCGAAGTCATTGAGTGTGACAAATTAAAAGCACTATTTCCTGTCAGCATAGCTCGATTACATCTTCAACACCTGACATCCCTAAAAATAATACAATCACATAAATTAGAAGAAATATTTGGACACAGAGATGAAGCAGACATAATAAGTGACGCACAATTAGTAATAGTGCTCCCTCTACTTGAGAAATTGGAGCTCTATGACTTAGAAAGCCTCGTCGACTTCTGCCCTTTTGGTTATCACTTCATATTTCCATCTCTGTCACGGTTGTGGGTGACTGAATGTCCGAAGATAACTACAAGATTTTCAGTAGACGAGAATGGAGCAGTGCATGCCCAAGCAGAGGTACGATGTTGCTGTATTCTACATAAACCTTAAACATATACAATTTATTATCACATTTTCAATTCCCTAGAACTATATAATTATGTTTTTATTTTGTGCTTCAACTGATTGTGCAGGCATCGCATGCAGACGACCAACATGTAGTAGATATTGAGTGCTGGCGCTCTGATGAAGTTCGACAAAAGTTGCCACGATATATTGGAAAATGAAAAGAGTAAATACCACCACCTTAAGCTCTATCATGGCCGCTACCACCTTATATGTCTGTATTTTCAGTTCCTTTTTTGACGGTTCAGTTTTATATATTCAACAACCTAATAAGTTTTATTCTATGCTTTTCTTCAGCTCATCAATTTGGTGTTCCTCTTTTAAACATTAGGCCATCATGAAGACATTATGTTGAAGCTGTTTGGTATGTCTTGTATGTACATAAAGACAGATTGTGTGCTCTTCTTTCTCAATTTCTAGGAGCTGTTTGGTATGTTTTATTCTTCAACTCTAAGCACGAGGGTATGTTTGTATATATAATAACAGGTTCTTGATGGACAATATCTTATGCTTCTTTGTGTATTGGTGAAAGCTTTAAAGTTTTATTTCACACAAGTACACTAATTCTGTACAGAAAACAGCCCTAATATATATACACAATAGGCAATAATCAACTGCTTAATCTAAGGAATTTGTTTCCTTCTTAAAGAAGGAAATTAATACAGAAAAGGAAATTAAATATACACCATAATTAACTATCAAATCCCTAGAAAGCAGTAAGAACATCTCTAACAGCTACAATATCTCCAACACTCCCCCTCAAGCTGGGTTGAATATATTTATCATACCCAGCTTGCTACATAAACTTTCAAAAACAACTCTGGGAAGCGGCTTGGTGAGTATGTCTGCATTCTGCAGTGATGAGGAGATATAAATAGGCTCAACTATCCCTCCTTCTATATTTTCCTTGATGAAATGTTTGTCGATTTCAATATGTTTGGTTCTGTCATGTTGAACCGGGTTCTTGGCAATGCTTATTGCTGATTGGCTATCACTTAATAGCTTGATTGGACCATCTACAGAAACCTTTAACTCAACTAGCAATCGTTTAAGCCATATTCCTTCACAAATCCCTTGAGCCATGGCTCTAAACTCAGCTTCAGCGCTACTTCTAGCCACAACTGACTGCTTTTTACTCCTCCAAGTTGTTAAATTACCCCAGACATAAGTACACAACCCCGAGGTAGATCTCCTATCAATTATAGAACCAGCCCAATCTGCATCTGAGTACACTTCAACTCCTCTTGCTGCATTCTTTTTGAAAAACAGTCCCTTACCAGGGGTCATTTTTAGATATCTTAGAATCCTTTGAACTGCTATCATATGTTCCTCAGTAGGATTATTCATATACTGACTTACAGCACTCACTGAGAAGGCTATATCAGGCCTTGTATGAGAAAGATAGATCAGCTTTCCTACAAGTCTTTGATACCTCCCCTTTTCAATAGGAGCACTGTCTTGAATTGACCCAAGTTTAGCAGTAGAATCCATTGGTGTGTCAACTGGTTTGCAGTCAAGCATGGCAGTGTCTTTCAGTAGGTCTAACACATACTTCCTTTGTGAGATAAAAATTCCTTTCTTCGACCTAGCTATCTCCATCCCAAGAAAGTACTTAAGGTTTCCTAGATCTTTGATTTCGAACTCTTTTGCAAGAACGTTTTTAATTCTAGGTATTTCCTCTTCATAGTCCCCTGTGAGTACAATATCATCCACGTAGACTATTAGCACTGCCATCTTCCCAACAGAAGAGTGTTTTATAAACATTGTGTGATCTGCTTGTCCTTGAGTGTACCCATGCTGTTTTAACACCTTAGAAAATCTTTCAAACCATGCTCTTGGAGATTGTTTGAGCCCATACAACGATCTCTTCAACCTACACACCTTTCCTTTATTGGCAGCATTTTCAGTCCCAGGAGGAACCTCCATGTACACCTCTTCTTCTAGATTGCCATTCAAAAAGGCATTCTTGACATCTAGTTGGTAGAGAGGCCAGTCAAGATTTGCCGCTAGAGATAATAGAACTCGAATCGAATTCAACTTTGCCATAGGTGCAAAAGTTTCCTGATAATCAATGTCATATGACTGAGTGAACCCTTTAGCAACTAACCTTGCTTTAAACCTCTCAATACTACCATCAGCTCTGGTTTTCACAGTAAAGACCCATTTACAACCAACTGGCTTCTTTCCTCTCGGCAGATCATATAGTTCCCAAGTTCGGTTCTGCTCCAGGGCTTTCAATTCTTCTTCTACAGCCTTCTTCCATTCTGCTACTGACAATGCTTCTTGCACACTATTAGGAATGTGTATGTCTGAGATTTTTGCAATAAAGGACCTATACTTTGGAGACAATCCATCATAACTGACATACTTGCTAACAGGGTATAACGACCTACTTCTGCAGTCTCTCACCCCCTTCCGAATTGCAATAGGCAAATCATCATCATTTTGTGCACTCTCAGGACATGTATTGTTAGAAGAATCTCTATCTTCATCCCGTGTATGAATTTCATGAGACTTGGACTCAGTTTCAGATGTTTGAAGTGGTCTAGGTTGTATTTGAACCTCTGTTTCCTTCTGTTTTCCCCGTCTCCTTTGATAAACAATTATGTTTTAATCATCAACAGTAAGTGCAGGGTTCTTAGGCTTACTAACCGAAGGGTAGTTATCAGGATGGTCTAACAAGTCTGATTTAGACTGACTAGATTGACTAGGAGGCGGTTTTGGACTGACACTAGAATTGCCAAGAATTCCATATCATGAGGAGTCAAAAACATATCACACATGCTGTCAAGAGTTGAAGATGAAATCAAAGTAGGTTTCTCAGATCCCAAAAACTGATATTCACCAAAATTCTCCCCCTGAAGAGCAGTTTTGTGAAAATATGGAGTTGTCTCAAAGAAAGTAACATCCATGCTATGATAAAATTGTTTATTTTCTGGGCAAAAACACTTGTAACCTTTCTGATGTGAAGAATAACCAAGAAATACACATTTGACAGACCTCTTATCCAATTTACCTCTTGTGTGTTTGTGAATATGGATAAAAACAGTACACCCAAATATTTTTTGTGGTAAATTCGACATGAGACGACAGTGAGGATAAACTTCAAGCAGTTTTTGAGTTGGAGTGGAGAAATTCAAAACTTTGGAAGGAAGCCTATTTATCAGATAGGCTGCTGTAAGAACAGCATCACCCCAAAAACGTTTTGGCATGTTTGCAGAAAATAGCAAAGATCGGGCAACTTCAAGGATATGTCGATTCTTTCGCTCGGCAATTCCATTTTGTTGTGGGGTATCAACACATGAGCTTTGGTGAATGATACCTTCACTCAAAAGGTAATTGCTAAGGGTAGAATTAAAGAATTCCTTGCCGTTGTCGGTTCTTAAAATTTGAATTTTAGAATTAAATTGGGTTTGAATCATGGTATTAAAAGATTTGAAAATTTGAGAAACCTCAGATTTTTGTTTCATAAGAAATATCCAAGTGAGACGAGTATGATCATCAATGAATGAAACAAACCATCGTGCATTAGTAATATTAGGAGTCTGTGATGGTCCCCAAACATCACTATGCACCATAGAAAACGGCTTGGTTGGTCTATAACTCTGATTTGGAAAACTAGTACGTGAATGTTTAGAGAATTGACAAACATCACATTGGAAATCATTAGGATTTTTATTATTGAACAATGATGGAAAAAGCTTAGCAAGATACATAAAGTTTGGGTGGCCTAGTCTATAGTGCCATAACATAACATTCTGACTTGAACTAGACACTCTAACAGACTTATTGTTGCTACTACTGTTGACATAAGAGCTACTACTCACTACTGTTGATGCTTCACTTATTGGAGAGGGTTGAACTTCTAGAAAATAGAGTCCTGCACAGCCTTTAGCACTGCCAATCATCTTCCCCGAGTGCAAATCCTGAAAAACACAAGCATTCGATTGAAAACCAACCACACAATTCCAATCCTTAATAAGTTTACTTACTGATAAGAGGTTGCACTTTAACTCAGGCACATACAAGACAGAATTCAAGGTCAAATCAGTAGAAATAACGACAGAGCCAATCCCTATTACTTTAGTCAAGGATCCATCTGCTATTCGAACATGAGGACTATTGCTATAAGCTGAAAACTGATTGAAAAGTTTTCTATTACCAGTCATGTGATCCGATGCTCCGGAATCCACAATCCATGAATGAGAGATGTTTTGATTTACAGCTAGTGCAGTAAGGAAATTACCTTTTTGAGCAACTGTCCCTAAACCCATTACCATTTGGTTTGGCTGTCCTTGAGAGATAAGTTTCTGCAGTACTTCCAGTTGTTCCTTACTGAATGGTTCCGCCACAGAGGAGGATGATAGGTTGGCTTTGCTCTCTCGTTCCTTGACTGGTTTCCAATCTGTAGGTTTCCCGTGAATTTTCCAGCACTTATCCTTAATATGGCTAGGTTTTCGACAGTGATCACACCATGGCCGGCCTCCTTTTCGTGGCTCCGAAGTACTGCGGGCTGCCAAAGCTGAAGCTTCACCTCCAGCTTCCTTTGGTTCTTTTGGTTCAGCCCCTAGCATCAAGATCCTACGACTCTCTTCTCGTCTAATTTCTGAAAATGCTTCTCGAAGACTAGGCAGTGGTTTTGTCCCAAAAATCCTACCCCTCATAGCATCAAAATTTGGATTTAATCCCAAACA
Organism: Dimocarpus longan; assembly: GCA_022984855.1. NCBI lineage: Eukaryota > Viridiplantae > Streptophyta > Magnoliopsida > Sapindales > Sapindaceae > Dimocarpus > Dimocarpus longan. Next base: position 13,611,026 of record CM041014.1, on the reverse strand, counting down.
AAACTTGTACACCCTCTTAGTCTCAATGATCTTCTTATACTGTTGTAAATCAGCTGCAGTACTCCACTTGTATTTCTCAAATGCATCAAGTTGTTGCCAATATCGTTGAAGCTTGTTGTAATAATCTGTCACAGAGAGATCTCCCTGCCTCAAATCATGTAATGCTCCTTCGATTGTTACAAGTTCAGGAGTATTATCTTTGTGAGAGTAAGTTTCCTTTGCTGCCTCCCATACCTCTGCTGCTGTTTCAAGTAGGAAAAAATTTTCTCCAATGTTAGGCATCATGGAGTTGATCAGCCAAGACATTACCTGGCTATTCTCCTTCTTCCAGGTTCGATATCCATCTGCATTCTCCTCCGGTTTGGTGACTTCATTGGTGAGATAACCCTCCTTTTCTCTACTGCAGATGTACAAGAGCACCGATTGGGACCATTGAAGATAGTTTCTGCCATTAAGCTTGTATGAAGTAATAGACATGTGAGGAAAGTTTGGAGTGTCTCCCCCATTGCTGCCCAGGACTGCTGTTTCAAGGCTAGATACCTCATCTGAGATGTCATCAGAACTGACGAGTTTGAAAGGAGTTGTCATGATGAATGAGAGAAGATGCTGTAAAGGGATTTGTGGTTACTGCCAGAAAAAAAAAAAAAAACGCAGTATGAGATGAGGGTGCCTCACTGCCGGAAGAAGCAGTATGAGATGAGGATTACTGCTGGAAAAAGAAGTATGAGATGAAGGATGAAGGCTTCAGAAACCATGCTCTGATACCATGAAAGCTTTAAAGTTTTATTTCACACAAGTACACTAATTCTGTACAGAAAACAGCCCTAATATATATACACAATAGGCAGTAATCAACTGCTTAATCTAAGGAATTTGTTTCCTTCTTAAAGAAGGAAATTAATACAGAAAAGGAAATTAAATATAAACCATAATTAACTATCAAATCCCTAGAAAACAGTAACAACATCTCTAACAGCTACAATATCTCCAACAATTGGAAACAAAAACAATAAGAGCTTAGGTTGTGATGAACCCACATGACCTGAATATCTCTGCTAGAGCCTCTGTTCATGTATATATCCTGTCATTATTGATTTTGAAAACATTGTAGCCTTTATCTTCTGCTTGTTCAAAGTTTTCGGACAAAACTTTGATTATTGAATTATTGTACGCATATATTAATCATTTGATTTTACTGTGGTTCAACAAAGACATTAATAATCGTAATAAATCTTATGGAACATTGGAGCAAATCATTGTTGACGATGATGCAGAGGATCAAACCTTCAGTAAGGATCATCTCCAACCTATATTCTTTCCAAGTCTGTCATGTATTGATCTTCAAAACTGTAAGGAATTAAAAGTTATGTTTCTTGTCGCCATAGCTCGATCAACTTAAGAAATTAACAACAGATGCCTTACCAAGCTTCAACTTAATTCGGCAGGATATCACAACATATTTCTGTGTTTGAAAAGTTGAGTGTGGAGATATGCCGTAAGATAACTACAAGAATTTCAATCTCCCAAATTGGAACTGTGCATGCCAAAGTAAAGGTAACATACACTTTCTCAGATCTTTGGTTGCTTCTTATATCTTGATGATTTGGTGCTTGGTCGTGCAGGAACCACAAATAGGCAAGGAAGATGTTTCCAAATAACAGTTCCCTCCAGCGTACACCATGGAGATTAACTGCTGGAATTCTTATCAGGATCGAGAAAGCTACTGCCATACATGGAAAACTAAAGAGAGTCAATAGCACCCCAATCTGGAGCATGGCTTCTAGTTAATCAGGTAATAATACATGGCTCTATTTTCAGCTTTTTTTTTTTCCTGATTTTCCTAATCAATGTGTACATGTTCGGTGTGAATTGTCTGTGCGATGCATGATACTAGTTCAGTTAAAGGTTTCAAAGACCAATACTATGACTGTTTGCTACTTCTGCTTCTTTGAGGAAACCTCGATGAATCTTGATGTAAAAGTTCTGGTGCAGTACCGATTTACCAATACATTATAGTTTTTGGAATAGTTTTGTTTTAATCATAAATTTTTTTCTTGCTGAATTTAGATCTGATTCATGTACTTGCCAGAAGAAGATCAATTTCATACAGTACACCAGTCACTTGGATTGGAGACCATAAGAGAAAGTTTTATTCATACAGCACAGCAGCACAGCTTTCATTATAACGCAAATTGTGTATCAATTTCCGGAAATAAGAGGGCAAGCCAATCAAATAGCTTTGCACAGCAGCAACAGATAAGAGATCTGGTGGGTTATAAACAAAGGAGTCTTTCATTTCCTTTCTGGCTCCACACAGATTAATTTTTATCCATTTTCTTTCTTCCATATAAATAAATATATATATGTATATTGACTCCACACAGTAACTGTATGGATACAGTGATTGTGTATTGCATGCGATGATATGAGTAGTTTGTTTCTAACCTCTAATTCAAATTGTCCCTTGCTTGAAGTGTATTGCAGCTAGAAGCAATTGTGAGAGATTGGATTGGAGCATGAAGGTTAAACCAGAAGAAAATATGCTTTGAAAGAGGTGGAAATGGCGGCATTCTTATCAAGTTAAGTGAATGAAAATTGTTGGACTGGAGAACTAACCTCAGCAGATTCTATGCAGAAGGTTATCATCCAACTTGGCCACGTTTGCATGATTTATATCTAGAGGCATGTCCCAATTTGATTACACCCGCCATTGCCCATCTTGAAGCAATCATAGGATTTAGAATAGGTAAGCCCTTTTTTCCCTCAAGAAAAAAGTCGAACTTTATCTAAAATTTTTGCCTCATACAACCTATACATCAATATGATTGAACTAATTAAACTCAACATAGTTTTACGAAATCTTTTCCTTTCCTTTTCGAACCATTAAACAACAGTTGAAAGATTTGTAATTGGATCATGAAAAATTTCCTTGGTTGCCTATTTGTTTTAGTTAATGGTGTTGTGGTGTGATTGGCCTAAACTCAATTTATAGATTTAATAAGATTGAATCATTTGTATTTCTTAGATGTTGGGTTAATTGGGTGTTGGGTCGGGTCCACTTAAGATAACCCAAACCCGAAACCCAAGATCCAAACAACAATTGTATCAGTATAAGTAACTGATTGTGTGGTTAATTATAGTTGCAACACAATTGCCATTAGCGGTTATTCCGTGTTTAAATAGGGGGTGGTTGCATGATATTATGTTACTTGATGTAAAAATATATGTAGAAAAGAAAACACAGAAAAGAGAGCAAACATTAGAGCACAATTTTTTGAGTGAGAACAGAGAACCAAGGGCAAGGCTCTTACACCGTGAATTGAGGTTTCTTTCCACTTTGTGATTGAAATCCGACTGCCGGTTGAACAACACAACCTTCTGAGAGTCTTCTACTTCATTCCGGGTTAGATGTTAAAGTTTTGTTTTACTGTCTTAGACAAATATATATGTGTACTGCCATGGTTGATGGTTGATGTTTAACATTAGAGGATACACCCTTGTGTAAAAGAATGCAAACATTTGTACAACGTGATTCTCAGTTTGTTGGAAAATGGCTTCCAAAATTTGGAACTAATGAGCATTCGCTCTAAGGGATTACTATATATGATATTTCAAATTGAAGGTCTTGTCACTTTATTGTAACTTTCAAACTTGAAGTTATTAGGGCTGAATTCTCTAGAAAGACTATTTGTAAGGTTCCCTACACCTTTTAAACCTTCAAATTCTTACTAGTCTGAAGGTTATATGTTTCCATAGGCTGAGACAGATCTTCTCAACTATACTGGCTCGAAATCTACGTCAATTTAAATGGCCACATTAGTATTGTTAAAGGTAGTGTCATTGTGTAGGATGTTTATCATTTTAAATTGTCGGTAGATCAATGGTTGAGTATAGTGGAAGCTGATGTTTTACACTTTTTGAGTGTATGTTTATGTGTGCATGAAACATTACCTAAAACAAAATGTTGTTCATTGGGTAATTATAGTCCATCTGTAAGGAACATGTCCATGGCTTTGTCTGTAGGTGTGGAAAGTAAGGAGGGATTGAAGCTACTGGTAACTGGGGGCCCTTGTGCACAGAAAATGATTGGGATATGACTTTTTGGCTTTGTTGCATGGGCTTTTAGTATGGTGGTACTTGGTGATGCTACTCGATTAACACGATCTGGTCTTTCAACGACTGATTGGAAATTCATTGGTGGCCTCCCTCCCATGTCAGATGAGGAGTGGTTGCAGTAGTTTGAAAAGTTTAAGCAATCACCTGAACATAAATGGTAAGTACAATTCTACAAAATACACTGCAGGTCTCTTTGTAGCATTTATATATGTTTCTTTTAGTAAGCATTTGAAAATTACATTGAACGTACATGCACACTCCAAATAACTTGGTTTTTTATCTCTGACAGTGTAAACAAAGGGATGAGTATTGAAGATTTCAAATTCATTTATTGGATAGAATTTGCACACCGTATGTGGGGAAAGGGGAGTGGGTATCATTTTTGCTTTGCCATTCTCGTTTTTTCTTCATAAGGGATGCATTACCTTAGGACTAGGATTGAGACTCTGCTTTTTCGCACTTGGTGCTGGCCGGGGTTTTATTGGTTGGTGGATGGTGAAAAGTGGTTTAGAGGTAAAAAATACTCCATTGTATTTTCTTCCTTAATCTCTTTTGCAATTTGTTTTTGACCTTTGGTTTGTATAAAACTTATAAAAGTATTTTCTCTCTTGTAGCAACCACCCGCTAAGTATGCTTAGCCAAGAGTAAGCCCATACTGTCTTGCTACTCATTTTACTTTAGCATTTGTTATCCACAACGACCTTTTTTGGACTGGTCTTTCTGTTGTTATGCCTGAACCACCTGGTGAATCAGTTGCTTAGGTTCGTGGGGTAGCAAAAGTGAAAAAACTTGTCTTTCCTGTCGATTTCGTTGTGGGAATTATTGCTATCACAAGAGCTTTTATTGCGGGGAATGATGTTGTCAGTGCCATAATTGTTTACATGATAAATCTGGTGTTTCACAAGGATCAAGTAAATAGCATGATTGTCATGCCTACAACCTAAGTTAATGCTTGCATGCTGAATTTTCAGGGTCGTGCTTATAATACTTTTCCGAAAATGGGTGATAAATGGATTCTCGATGATATTTTTGATATGAAGCCATTCCTTCGTAACTTCTTTGAGAGTATATCAACAGTGCTGGTAATTTTGATGTGCTAAGATTACATCTTACCATTTTAAGTACTTAAGTTTCATGATTTTCCATCACTGCCACTTTGATAACAATGATCAAAATTTGAATCAATGGTTTTGCATTTTTCTTCATTAATTCAGCTTGATCACTGTATTCTTGCCACTACAACCTTATTTTCTGTTGGTACCCTATGGTTGGCTACAAGAAAGTTGGATATTCATCCTGCAATTCAATCTTTGATTGGTAGCATTGTTGGCATGGCCACCCTTCAGGTAATTATTTGTTTAGTACTCGTTAATTCTTGGTTTAAAAAATGGGTTTCCAGTGTTCTAGGTTGTTTTACAATTACGGAGTTGGTATTCCACACCTGAAGCTAGAACACTACGTTTTTGTTAATAAGCAAATGGGATATTTAGTTGTTGCAGGTAACCTTAGGAATTTCAAGACTTCTCTCATTTGTACTAGTTTCAATTGGCTCTGCGCATCAAGTTGGGGCTCTAAGTCTTCTGACTCTCATGATCTTGCTTAATCACACTGTTCGAAAGTTTTCAACGTCTTTTCTTAAATCTCTGTCTCAAATTACAAAAACTATATAAAAAAACAAAGTTAAAGTTTATGAGAAGGATTAGGTAGACAATTAAATACAAAATTGGTTATTGAATTTTTATATTATTTTTTATCTCGAGTTTTCAACTTAATAGTCCAAAGGCATTATGCAAAATGCTAGTTCTTGTAAGCCTTATACTGGGAAATGCCATGCCCACTATTCTTTTATAATTGAGTGGCAATCTGCTTTGCTAATTGAAGTTTGTTGTAAGCGCCTTTTGGTTTGAATGATTGGAAGGAGATGCTTTTGGTGAAACAACTTTTATATAATCTATTTTATTTTATTTTTTTATTTTTTTTGGGAACCCACGTTATGCTTACTTTTTACCTATTTTCATGTAGTAGACTAAAAGTTATAATTTTTACTTTAAAGTTTGCAGTAATTGTGAGCACATGTTATGTATTGTTTTTGGAGCAATTACCATTTTGGTTCCTATCTTTTTATAATTATTATTTTTTAATTTATGTTTGCTTTTTTAATTATATTGATCTTAAATATTTTATAATACATAAAATAGATATCGGGATCCATTTTTTAACATTAAATGCTAGGGAAATTGATAATCTTAAAAAGTTTGAGGCAATTTTTTATCAATTGTCGTACTCGGATATTTAGCTTCTATAAAAAGACAATTTGGCTTTTAAAAAACCTTTATCAACAACAGTATTTTTAAGGTAAAGTTCAAACTAATTTATTTCGTAAAGATTTCTTTTCTGCCATAATCCTAACAAGTCCAAATAATTAACAAGTACCTTTCAAAAATAATAATAATAATAATAATAATGCACGGAGGATCCAACGTTAAAAAAGCAAAAAGATAGAGAGAAAAAAAATCTTGTAACTTCAAATTTGTGCAATTCACGGAGGGTCTAACTTTAAAACAGCAAAAGAGAGGGAGAAAAAAAAAAAAATCTTGTAACTTTAAATTTGTGCAATTCACTCTTGCTAATATCAAGGTTCATCTTGCAAGTCATATATGTTTGTTGCTTCCATCCCGTCTTCATTTTCATAGGTGATCCACAATAGATTAATTTTGCAGAGCTTGTGAAGAAAATTAAGGTGAGAATGAACTATTATTCATATAATATTAATGTTCTGTTTCGATTTCAGTAGATGATTGGTTATGGTGAATTTTAATTTGAATTATATTGTTTACTTTTTGATTTGTTAATTTTTTCCCATCATTTAAATTGTCGTTAAATTTTAAGTTATTTTTATTAATTTGTAAGGTTAATTTTTTGTGTTGGCGATACAAATTTTATTTTTCAAATACTAATTACTTGGTTAATTATAAAAAAATGCTAGTACAATTTTATAATTTTATGGGTAGAATTATTGATATCATAACACAATCGTAAGCTCTGTATGGCCTTATAAGACCCTTATATTTTGTTCTAAGTTTTGCTTTTACAACTTTGCTTAAGTAAGTCAAATAAATTGAAATTAAAATTTAGTTTAATTTAATTCATTTTAAGTAATTTATAGTTTTCAATTAAGAGATAATATGAAGTTCCCATGGCCTAAGAAATAATTGAAAATCATATTTTTCTTGATTCCTAGTTGCTTCTATTTCATGTTTATCTAAACATTGTCAATCTTTTCAGATAATGAATTTTACATTTCACTTGCCCAAATCATATTGTGTTACGTGTGCTTATAAACTTTTGATGTAAATAGGATGGAATTTGCATCACCTATTTTGAGCGGCATTTTGTCCAAGGTAGAAGAATATTTGATGGAGCCGACCCTACGTCAAGGTCGTTAATTACTTATTTTGTTTTAAAAGAATTGTTGAAGATCTTAAAAAAGAAGATGAAAATTTGAGATTGGCACAAGAGCATGTGTAACAGCAAGTTGAGACAGCAAGAAGAAATGATAAAGTGATTGAGAGAGATGTATAGAATTGGCTAACGGAAGCAAACAATGTGGTGGCAAATGTCCGAATCTTGGAAGAAGAAATAAATGCAAATGAGTCACATCTTAATGGGTGGTGTTCTAACTAGGGTTTTAAGTATAAGTTAAGTAAAAGAGCAGCAAAATAGACAAGCATACTATTGAAGCTACGACATGCAGCCTAAACAACATTTCCCATCCTGTTATTTTATCAGGAATAGAATTTCTAGCACCTAAAGATTTTATGACTTTTGAGTCTAAAAAATTTGCCTTTGATGGAATTATTAAGGCGTTGAAAGATGATGAGACTAGCATTGTTAGGTTACATAGGATGGGAGGCGTAGGTAAAACAACCTTGGCTAAGGCAATGGGTAATGCTACTAAAGAACAAAAGCTTTTTGATGAGGTTATTATGGTTATTGTGTCTTAGAATGTAAATATTATGAGTATTCAAGATCATATAGTAGACTCGTTAAAGTTTGAAACTAGAGAAGACACATGAGCTAGAAAGAGCCAAACGGTTATTTTTAAGATTGAAGAGTGAAAATAAAATCCTCTTAATCTTAGATAATATTGTGGGTAATTTAGCGATCAAGTCGATTGGGCCAGGAAGGATCTACAGTACAGGCCCAATGGCCCAAAGGCTCAGGAATCTGTCCTTCTTTCTGACCGCTTTCCTGACAACCGATTTGTTGACTCTCCATTTTGTTCATATCCCAAGGCCCCTCCGCTAATAGTGTATCTACTCGCGAATAGTGTTGATAGCCTGATCAGTGATCTATTTGTTGTCCTGCATACGACTGCGGTCAATACCGATCCTGATTCTAATCGCATTGTTTGTTCGCCTGAGTTAATCGCTATGCTTGTTCGCCTGAGCTGATCACTATGCTTGTTCGTATGAGCTGATCGCTAGGCTTGTTCATCTGGCCTGATTGCTATGTTTGTTCGCCTGAGCTGATCGCTAGGCTTGTTGGCCAAATCTGTTCGCTTAAGCTGTTCGCCGGAAGTTGTTCGACAAATCTATCCAGCTTAAGTTTATTTATTCAGAATTGTCCACCTAGTTGCTCGGCAATCTCTGGGCGTGATCGTATGCCTGCTCGTTTGTGAAACTGCTCGCCTAATATTATGTCCGGTCGCGAGAGAACTGATTCATGATATATCCCATTAACTCTTAAGGTGCCCGATCCGTCAGAAACTCATTTGTTCGCCAGCTCAACTGGATATTCTGTTCGTTGGAGAGTCCATCTCGGCCATGTCCCCCAAACCGCGAGTCAGCAGAGGCCAAAGACGCCATGCAAGATACAGCTCATAGCGTGTCATGCACGCCATCTCTGCCAGGGATTACAGCTAAGATTACAATGGCCTCACCTAACCTATACAGATTAGCCACCTGAAATCACACTCGAGCAGAGCTCAGAAGTGACAGTTTCAGCCGCATTTAATGTAATTTCGGTTGCATTAAATGAAATCCCGACGCATTAAATGTAGTTCATTATTGTAATTTCAGTTTACTGTATACTTTTGTCTTATTCTGTTTTTCTATAACACCTCCATTTTCTCTATAAATAGGGAAGGATTTTCATTGTAAAGTATGTACAATCTTTTGAGGGCCGATACTATATCAAAATAGTGAGAGGGTGAACAGTGGACGTAGGCTTCCAATTAGGTAGAACCACTCTAAAATCTCCTGGTGTTTTTTCCTTTGCCTTTGACCTCTTCTCCTTTACTTCTTCACTTCGCACATTCAATATCTACAATTCGAAGCTGTAGTTTGGGCCCAAAAACAAACCTCGTTGATTAGGATCCAAATCCAGATGTCAACATTTTTGGCGCTAGAAGGAGGGGCCCATCTTTAGTTTCGCTACCCCTTTCTTTTTTCTTTTCTTCTTCTTAACTTATAGAGCCCATTTATTATTCGTCATGGTCAAAGGGAGGATTCCTAGGAACTTTAACGTGACGGATGACCACCCAGAAGCTTTGGATCAACAACAGCATACCGTGTCTACTGAAAGGCTGCCCGATGTTGGTATAGAGACATCTAATGTGCCCATAACAGGGGATGCTTAAGGCATACCTCCTTTTCCTACTCATAAGTTTGTGCCTAATGCTGTAGGAGGAGATGCTATACAGGTATTGCAGCGATGACAAGAGATGTTAGAAACTACAATGGCACAGTTGGCCAATGAAGTCAGAACGCTGATTCGGACTCAAGTCCAGGTTCCTCAGAGACCCCCCCAGGTCATTCAAGGGAGGGATGCTCCCTAAGGACGGTGCGCTGAAGACCCTGACACAAACGAGAGAGGCGTTAGGGAGTCAGTGGGGGAAGGGTCAGTTCATTCTTCTAGTGTGCACGCTAGTGCTCGGCTTCATCGAGCTCACGATGATCATCGGTTGGAACAAACTGACCGCGGTCATGAACAAATATCGGCCCGCGAAAACAGGACAGGGCCAAGGTCTAATGATGGAGGATTGGGGGCTCGAGAACATCGATCCCGGAGCAGGCAGGACAGACAATCCACTGTCAGGAGAACTGAAATACGAGGTCCGTTAGTTGAAAAGCTCCTCCAGAGGGTTCGGCAGCTTGAAGCGCATCCCAAAATACAAGAACAAAGGGGTCGGAGTGGGGACAGGACCCTATTTGCTTCAGAAGTTGAGCTGGAGCAGCTTCCTCTAAGATTCAAGGTTCCCAATATCCCTCAGTACAAGGGGAACTTCGATCCTTATGACCACTTGGACGCTTTCAACATTCAAATGGATATCTAGAAGACCAGTTCGCTCGTAAAATATCGTGTATTCCCGGCTACACTAGGGGATATTCCGCGGATATAGTTCAGGAACCTCCTCCCCCCGCTCCGCCCTCTTCCGCAGCATCAATAATTAGGAAGAATATCAACAGAAATTCTTGAACCAATATAAGGCATTGAAGAGGCAGCTCGCGCCACCCTACCATCTTACTACCATTTACCAACGTCTCGGTGAGTTGCTAAGGGACTATATCAGCAGGTTTAGGCGCGAAGTGATAAATGTAGAGAATCCAACGGATGAGGGCATACAGAGAGCTATCTTGACGGGCTTGAGAAAAGACAGGAAGTTGTATAAAAGCATCTAAAAATCTCCAATAAAGGATTTAGGGAAATTTTACGATTAAGTAGAAAACAAATTAGGTGGGAGGAGGCAATCAACCCTAAGAAAGCCAGTTCCTAGAAGGATGAAGCCGATAGCTCCAATTAGGGAAGAAAGAGGAACGATGGGGGAAACAATCTTGGAGGCTGAAGAAACAGTAATCAGATTGCGAAGAAGGCTAGAAATTGGTCCAGACCGGGGAGTAACCGGGGCGGGAACGACCTTGGTATCAAGGCTGTTACAATACATACAATGCCTTGTTTGATACCCAAGACAGGATCTTCGCGACCGAAAGGAACAAGGAGAACTTCCGGCGACCAGCCCCCATTCAAACTCCTGAGGGACAAAGAGATAGAAGCAAGTTCTATGCCTATTATAATGAAGTAGGGCACAATACCTCAGACTATTGGGCTCTCAATGACGCTATCGAAGAGACGAGCAGAAATGGTCGTCTGAGGGATTATGTTGTGAGACCCTTAGGGCGATCGTCCCAACAGTAGCGTCTTCACCAACGCCAATAGGAGCCACTGATCCAAACTCAGCAAAAGCTTGAGCCTACCTAAGGGCCTTCTGTCAGAACAATTCATACCATTCATGGGGGTCCCTCAGAGGTGGGGGAGTCTAATATATCACAAGAGCGGTTTGTGTGAGAAGCCAGATGTGTCCAACTTGCAGGTCAAAGAGAGTTAAAGGGGCCTGCAAAGAAGGCCAGAAGGGCGTCTGAGGACATTGTGTTCACAGAGAAAGATGTTCGGGATGTTCGCCTCCCCCATAACGACGCATTGGTGATCCGAGCGCGTATTAGTAACTCAGTGGTCAAGAGAATAATGATTGACATGGGGAGTTCAGTAAATGTGATGTATAAAGAATGCTATGATCAGATGGGGATCGGTGACGAGCAGCTCAGGCCATTCCCCGAGCCTTTGTATGGTTTCACAGGAGACTTTGTCATTCCTGTCGGATAGATCATATTACCCCTAACCCTTGAAGACGTAACTCATCAGTCCATAGTACTAGTAGATTTCCTTATCATTAATTCTCCCTCTACATACACTGTAGTGTTGGGAAGACCTGCCATGAACGGCCTCGACATGGTCACCTCCACCAGGGCTCTCACGATAAAATTCCTAACTCCCAATAGGGTAGGATGTGTGCGAGGTGAGCAGTCTCTGGCTCGTCGCTACTATGTGGATGCGATAAGAAGAGGAGTTCGAGAGAAGAATGTGGATATGGCTCCGGGGCATGAGCTATAGGCGATCACCTCATTGGGGATTAGCCACGATCTAGATCCCAGAGAATTCGACGCATACCAAAGTATAGGTCTAGTAGAAGAGCTTAAGGACATCCAAGTTAGTGAGATAGATGCAACGAGATGTCTCAAGCTAGGCAAAAGCCTGGTCCCGAAGATGAAGGCCCAGCTGGCCGGTTGCCTCAAAGCAAATCTAAATGTGTTCGCCTGGGACCATGAGGACATGGTGGGGATTGATCCGAATGTACTGACTCATAAGCTAAACGTCAATCCTCGCCACAAACTGGTCTATCAAAAAAGGAGGCAGATGAAACGAGAGCGTTGTGAAGCCCTGAAGGAAGAGGTAGACAAGCTTCTAGCAAGTAAGTTCATTGGAGAAGTCTAATACCCAGCCTAGGTAGCTAACCCCGTACTAGTAAAAAAGAAAAATAGGAAATGGAGAACCTGTATAGACTTCACGGATTTAAATAAGGCTTGTCCGAAAGATAGCTTCCTATTGCCTAGAATCGATCAGTTGGTAGATGCGACGGTTGGGCACGAGCACCTTAGCTTCATGGACGCTTACTCAGGCTACAACCAAATCCCTATGAATCCTGAAGACGAGAAGCATACATCGTTCATTACAGACCAGAGATTGTACTGCTACAAGGTAATGCCCTTCGGACTAAAAAATGCAAGGGCAACTTACCAAAGGTTGGTGAACATGATGTTCGAGAACCAAATCGGAAAAACAATGGAGGTGTACGTGGATGACATGCATGTAAAATCCGAGCAAGCTACTGACCATGTCCGAGACCTCGAGAGAATGTTTCAGATCCTAAGGAGTATTAGATGAAACTCAAGCCTTTCAAATGTGCTTTTGGAGTCTCCTCAGGTAAATTTTTGGGCTTCATAGTGAATAACCGGGGGATCGACGCTAATCTAAAGAAGATCCAGACCCTGCTAGACATGAGATCACCGACCAACGTGAAGGAGATACAGAGTTTGAACAGTCAAATAGCTGCCTAGAGCAGATTTATATCCAAAGCCTTCGATAAATGTGCTCTATTATTTGAGGTGCTGAAAAAGGCCAAAAACTTTAGATGGACGGAAGAATGTAAGGTCGCGTTCTTGCAATTAAAAGAATATATGAGGCAAGCCCCGCTGCTGACTAAACCAAATAAAAGAGAAGCTCTGACAGTCTACCTGGGGGTATCCCGGCATGCCCTAAGTGCGGCTCTGATAAGGGAAGAGGTAAATGGAGCTCAGGTCCCTGTTTACTATGTTAGCAAGAAGTTGGTAGAGGCCGAAACAAGATACACCCCAATGGAGTTGCTTGCTTACTGTTTGGTGATAGCGTCCAGGAAATTGTGCCCATACTTCTAGGCGTACAAAATCAAAGTCCTGATGAAATATCCATTAAAGCAAATCTTCCAGAAACTAGATACTTCTGACCGACTCATCAAATGGGCCATCGAGCTTGCCCAGTTCAACATTGAGTTCAAACCAAAGTCAGCGATCAAGGGGCAGGCACTGGCAGACTTTATTGCTGAGTTTACCGGACCCGTGGACGATGAGGCTGAACCTTCTGAAGGTCCATACTAGGAGTTATTTGTGGATGGGTCCTCCTATGAAAGGAGCGCAAGGGCTGGAATCCTACTGATCAGCCCAGACGGGAGTAAGTTCCTTTGCGCACTTAAATTTAGTTTTAGAGCAACTAATAATGAGGCAGAATACGAAGCACTGTTAGTAGGGCTTCGTTTAGCCAAAAGAATGCAGGTCGATAGACTTAGAATATTCAACGACTCTCAACTGGTGATCTGTCAAATAAGAGGTGAGTATCAAGCCAAAATGTCAAAAATGACAGTCTATCTACAGAAGGTTCAAGAACTGTTGGGAATTTTCGAAAAATTTGAGTTGAATCAAATTCCGCGCGCCCAGAACTCCCACGCAGATGTATTGGCACGCTTAGCAACAGCTCAAGACACAGATTTTGTCAGAAATGTGCCCGTAGAATTCCTGTCGAAGCCAAGTACCGAGCCCGGCACAGAAGTAATGACCTGGCAGTGGCAGTAGGTTCATGGATGAACCCACCGGTTAGTTATCTGCAAGAGGGAAAGCTGTCAGAAGATAAAATGGAGGCCCGTCGCCTACGAATAAGGGCAGCAAGGTACTGTGTATATGGTGGTGTTCTCTATAAAAAGGGCCTCTCGGCTCCTTTACTCAGATGTATCGACGAGCCGGATTGTACCATATTACTGAGGGACATTCATGAGGGACATTGCGGTAACCATGCTGGGGGGCTCTCCCTAGCCCAGAAGGCGCTCAGACAGAGATTTTACTAGCCAACCATTAAGCAGGATGTCATCGACTTGGTGAGGAAATGTGATAAGTGCTAAAGATTCTCCAAAGTTCCCCGAGCACCACCAACCTATCTCCGACAGATGATCAGCCCATAACCCTTCGCTATCTGGGGCATGGACCTGATCGGGCCTCTTCTAGTAGGCCGAGCGAGATGCAAGTACGCCGTTGTAGCAATCGATTATTTCAAGAAATGGACGGAAGCAAAAGAGCTGGCTGAGATCTCCACGACAAAGATTGAAAAGTTCGTGTGGGACAACATTATTTGCATATTTGGTACCCCCCAACAGCTCGTGACAGACAATGGAACCCAATTCACGAGCAAGCAGTTTCTAGAATTTTACAGCAGCCTAGGCATTTCTAAGAGTTTCTCGGTAGTAGACCACCTACAAGCTAACGGTCAGGTGGAAGCGGTCAACAAGATCATTAAGCAGACTCTGAAGACCAAGCTTGAAACTAGAAAAGGAGCGTGGGTAGATGAACTGCAGAAGGTGCTGTGGGCCTACAGAACAACTACTCGCAGCACCATAGGAGAAACCTCTTTCTCAATGGTTTACGGGTCCGAGGCCATGATTCCTGCGGAGTTTGAAGTTTTCAGTCAACGAAGAGTGAGTTTCAATCCCATAGAAAACGACCAACTTCTGGCTGCTAGCTCGGATCTACTTGAAGAATCTATGGAAACGGCTTGTCTGAGAGCGACTGTCTACCAATAAAGGATGGCAAAGCACTACAACAAAAAGGTATGGGTACGTCAATTCAAACTAGGTGACCTTGTACTACGAGAAATCCTACCCGGCGCTCTCAAAACCAGTGAAGGTGTGCTAGGACCCTACATGATCTATGAAGATTTGAAGAACAAAGGTTACCACCTTACGGATATGAGCGGAGCAATACTTCTAAGGCCGTGGAATACTACTCACTTAAGGCCCTATTATACATAACCATTGTAGTTTTATTGCTATTCTACTATCTCTGTAGAGCTAATCATCTATAGACACAATAAAAGCTCCTTATTTATTATTATGAATTACCGCTAACACAAAATACTCATGTGTGTTCTAATGTGTAAGGTACACAGCCGTGAAAGACGGGAAGCCGACTTAAAGCTCAAACACTTGTTAGCCTTATAGGGATAAATGGCTGAATATCGGTGGATACCGACCCCACACCTGCTCTACGGGGATAAGGGGCTGCATATCGGTGGATATCGACCCCACATCTGCCCTACAAGGTAAGACAGGTTAAAATGGCTATGAGCTTATGCACCTAACCGCCGCTCGTAGATTGGCCTCCCCTTCTATAAGTTGTCCAACACATCCCTTAACCTGAGTTGTCGTATGCGAACAGAATATAACAGAGGCTCAATCACCGAGCGCTCAACCCTAAATATGTTGTAAATGCTCAGGTTACAACCTTGTGAGCGCAGTCAAGGTTTCAACCTCCATAACTCTTCCTGTAAATGCTCAGGTTACGACCTTATGAACGCAGCTCGAGGGGTTCAACAGGCTGTATAGTTTAAGTATCAACTCTGTGAGCGCAGTCCGTTGTATATGCTCAGGTTTAACCTTGTGAGCACAGTCGGCTGTAGATATTCGAGTCCCTACCTTTCGAGCACAGCCTCTACCAATTTTGGTGATGATCAAAAAGATCCGCGAACAGCATCACATATTTATCATCTGATTTCTTCTCGACTCTTATTACTTCATCAATATTATCTAATGTTATATACGCTACAACTGCACGGCAACACAAGCTGATTTACTTGTTGTTAGTTAATGCTTACAATCAAACCAACAGATCTACTAATTATAATAAGATGTTGTTTGTTTAGTAAGAGGAATTAAGTTATTGATTCGTCCACTGGAGTTCCTTTCTGCTCACTAAGCTACAATTTGTACTAAGGGCTGTCTACTGAGAAACCTTAGGGTGCATTCACAACCCAGAAAATTATTTTCCGTACTTTATCCCTCTGAAAGTATTTATGCGAGCGAACAGGCTCATTGTTTATTCGATTCATCGCTCATTCCTGTCTGCTCTCTAAGCTACAATTTGTACTAAGGGCTGTCTACTGAGAAACCTGAGGGTGCATTCGTAACCCAGAAAATTATTTTCCTTACTTTATCCCTCGGGAAGTATTTATACGAGCGGACAGGCTCATTGTTTATCCGATTCATCGCTCATTCTATTATGTGTGCCTGCTCGTGGTTACTATGATGATATGCATGAGGCTCAGAAAATAACAAAGCAAGTCAGCAGGAATCCCGTGCTGATTGAAAACAGGAGTAAGAAATTATGAAATTAAATGAAAGTAGTATCAATAACATCAATGTTCAAAGATAAGCCCTATCAATAGGGAGGATAAATGTTGTATTTAAGTACTCTAAGGGGCTTGAGGAGAACCCGTAAGAGTACTCTTCGGATCCTTTTCACTGGGGGCTCCTTGTGAAAATGATCCCTATTTCCCGTTTGGCACCAACTCCTGAGGACCTGAAGAGGAATTGCTCTGGGCCTAAGGGATGTCGATTTGAGCAGGTGAAGACGCAGAGCTCTCCTTAGGGGCTACAGGAATGATCCTTTTCTGGACAGGCTTCGCGGTCTTCGCCTGGGCTTCTTTGGCAGCAAGAGCCGCATACCTCTTCACCTCCTTTACTGCCTCTTTCCTATAAAAGGAGACGTCCAACTTAGGATGGTTTTTCCATAGTGTATACAGGAACTTATTGCTCGTTTTCTCGATTGCCTCATTCCGAGCCTGCATGACCCGGGTCTCCGCCTGACTGAGCAATTCTCTGGTACGAGCAAGATTACCCCTTACCGTGTTTAAGTCCTACATCACTGAATTAACCTTCTTCTCGGCATCTACGACCCATCTCTTCTATAAAATGGCCTCCTGTGTAACCTTATCTACATCATCGTTGGCTTGTTTGAGCGAGGAGGCAGTGATGTCCTAAAGCTTTCTCTCGAGAGCCAAGGATTTGTCAGCCTCTTCAAGTTTCTGTTTGAGCTCGCGAACAGCTTTCTTGGCAGCTTCAGATTCCTTTATGATCTTCTTGTTTTCTACCTCAAGCTTTTTGTTCATCCCCTCAAGCGAAGCTTTCTCCCCCGCCAAATCGAGAAAGTCTCTACGCATCTTCATCAATGCCAGCAAAGTTTGAAATAAAAAGGTGTCAGCAGCAGGTACGATGATAATATGAGTTATAGAGTTGAGATTGGAATTTACCAGCACTTTATGGCGTGCGGCATAAGCAATCAATTGATTACCGCGAACATGTTTTTGATAAACTATTGGTCTATCAGATCCCAGCAGTCCTAACAATTGATCCAATAGGTCATCAAATTATTCCCCCACATCGGCCTCATGGGCCTGTTCCTTGTCAACCCCTCTTGTAATAGGCGTCTTGCCTTTAGACCTCTGACGTTTCGTAGAAGGCTTCATGACCCCCTTTCCTTTGTTTTCAGCCCCTGAGGGCTTCGTTGACTTATCTCCAGGGATCGGGATTCCCTAGCTAGCAGAATCTTTTAGCAGGGCTATATATCTCGCGGGCTTCTTCCCCACGGTCTTGTATTTTACCCCATGCTGTTTAGTAGGTGTTACGACCTCTATGTGCGATGGCTTTGTTGTCTGAGTTAGGGGTCCCTTAAAGCTTGTTATTTTTATTTCGGGCTATTCCGTTTCGACTACTGACGGGGGTGGAGGGGAATCCATCTGAAGATACACCATGGTTTTGGGCTTTTTTGGAGTCGAGGCAGAAGCACCTTCATCGGGTCCTGCAAAGACTGAGGGGACTTCTTATCTCTTTCGTACTCTGATGTCTGATACTGAACTGAGAAGCTTGGTTCCAGCCCCAGATGCAAGCCTGTAATCCCTCAAGAAGTATTCCGCTGAGAAATAATCGTTTGAAGGATCCTTGACCTTAGAGAATTTCTGGAGCGCTCCTAACTTCTCGCTCGAAAATTCGATTGAGCTCTTGTTAACAGCTACGCAAAAAGGAAGAAAATTAGTAGCAATAGAAAAAATGATGCATGCATGCATGCATGCAGGAACATCGAGCAGAATTATGCTCACCAGAATTGAGAGTGAAGTCAAAATTGACGAGTTTTAGCAGGGATAGACAAGACATGTAGAACCAACGGGACTTGTAATCCCCAACATTTGACTTGCCAACCTTCATCGGCAATGTCACCTTGTAAGGCGAGTTGCAAGCGGTCATGTAATAGATGTCATCCCGTTTCCTAGCCTTAGGGCTGGTATTGGATTTGAAGAATAAGAGGCTTTGGATTATGTTCGGGGTTGGTGGCGGAAGGCCATTCTTGAGAAAGATATAGGTTAAGGTGGTCAGTTGAGCATAGGAATTTGGCGTGAGTTGGAAAGGGGTTATTTCCAAATCATTCAAAAGGTCGATCAGGTATGGGGGGACCGAAAACCTAAATCCTAGTTCTACATGTTGACAACTAACCGTTGTAAACCCCTCCGGGGGGTGCACTGCGTGATCATAATGAGCAGGAACCATAATACGACAACCGGAAGGGAAGCCATATGTCCTGGCTATTGTCTCGAGTTCCTTGCGAGTGATAGAAGAGTCATGTTGATAGAAAGACTCGCGAGCGGAAGCTTCTTCTCGCCCTGAGAAACTCGGTGCGTCCCCGCCACTCTGGGCAGTTACGCTTAGAGAATCTCTGCCCTGTTGGGAAGAACCCTCCTCAAAGCTTTCTTCGCTGGACATGACTCATTGGTATCGGCATCCACGACTTGACATCTATAAAAAAAAGCAACTAATTAGGCCGCTGACAGCCAACTAAACCCGAGAGATAGAGGGAACCTAAATCTACTTTCCCTAAGTGTCAAGTCGTGCGCCTAGGAAACCAGGAAGGGACAAAAGGGGCTTCATTTAACGAACCCCTCCAAGTTAAAAAAGAATGGGAGAAAAGGAGAGAAGAGAAAGAAGTAAAGTATGTGTAAAACTGTTTTGTAGGTATTTCAGGTCCAAGCAGACCAGAAGCAGTACAAAAGTGCTCTACCGGCAAGGCCGGAGATCACTTGTCCGTTTTGGGATGAAAGAGCTAAGCCTAGATTTTTGGAGAAAGAATGTCGTGTATGCCAAAAAAAAAAACCTTAAACTTAATTTAAAAGAAACTTACCTTGAATGTGATAAAACCAAGGGCTTTAATTGAAGATCGACGAACGACGGTGGGAAATCGGGAAGGAAACAAGCAACGGGAGAGTTTCTGATTTTTGAAAATATTAGAAGAGAAGGAAATGGAGCGTCCCTTTCCTTAAAAAGTAGCTAAGCCCCAACCGTTAGATCAAGACAGTTCTGTAACTGCCCCTAATCTGATGATATGATGCGATTCTCGGGATTTTGCCATCATGCAACATGTCAGTTGAGAGACGTGCATTAAATGCATACGGTGTGTGGTGTGACTTGTAACCGCTGCCTAGGGCAGCTCCATATGGTCTGGTGATAAAGCAGAATTTAAAAGTGGCGTAACTGTTCCCGCCGCATTTGCTCAGTCATGGATTTGTAGCTCTTGGTCCTCGAAAAAGCACCAAGAGCTAGGGGGCTTATGTTGTAGGTAATTTAGCAATCGAGTCGATTTGGCCAGGTAGGATCTACAGTATAGGCCCAATGGTCCAAAGACTCAGCAATCTATCTTTCTTTGTAACCGCTTTTCTGACAACAGATTTGTTCGTTAGGTTGACTCTCCATTTTGTTCGTATCCCAAGTCCCCCCTGCTGATCGTGAATCTATTCACGAATAGTGTTGATAGCCTGACCAGTGATCTGTTTGTTGTCCTGTATACGACTGCGGTCAATATCGGTCCTTGATTCTGATCGCTATGTTTGTTCGTCTGAGCTGATCGCTATGTTTGTTCGTCTGAGCTGATCACTATGCTTGTTCACCTGAGCTGATCACTATGCTTGTTCGCCTGAGCTGATCGCTATGCTTGGTCACCTGAGCTGATCGCTAGGCTTGTTCGCCTAGACTGATTGCTATGTTTGTTTGCCTGAGCTGATCGCTAGGCTTGTTCGTTAAATCTGTTCACTTAAGCTATTCGCCGGTAGTTGTTCGACAGATCTATCTAGCTCAAATTTATTTATTCAGAATTGTTCGTCGGTTGCTCGGCAATCTCTGGACGTACTCGTATGCTTGCTCGTTTGTGAAACTGCTCTCATAATATTATGTCTGGTCGTGGGAGAACTGATTCATGATATATCCCATTAACTCTTAAGGTTCCCGATTCGTCAGAAACTCATCTGTTCGCCAACTCAATTGGATATTTTGTTCGCTGGAGAGTCCATCTCCGTCATGCCCCCCAAACCGCGAGTCAGCAGAAGCTGAAGATGCCATACAAGATACAGCTCATAGCGTGCCATGCACGCCATCTTTGCCAGGGATTACAGCTAAGATTACGGTGGCCTCGCCTAACTCGTACAGATTAGTCGCCTGAAATCACGCACTGGTAAAGCTTAGAAGTGACAGTTTTAGCCGCATTTAATGTAATTTCGGTCGCATTAAATGCACTGTCAGCCGCATTAAATGAAATTTCGGCGCATTAAATGTAGTTCATCATTGTAATTTCAGTTGACTGCATACTTCTATCTTATTCTGTTTTTCTGTAACACCTCCCCTTTCTCTATAAATAGGGGAGGATTTTCATTGTAAAGTATGTACAATCTTTTAAGGGTCGATACTCTACTAAAATAGTGAGAGAGTGAACAGTGGACGTAGGCTTCCAATTGGGCTGAACCACTCTAAAATCTCCTAGTGTTTTTTCCTTTGCCTCTGACCTCTTCTCATTTACTTCTTCACTTCGCACATTCAATATCTACAATTCAAAGCTGTAGTTTGGGCCCAGAAACGAATCTCATTGACTAGGATCCAAATCCAGACGTCAATAGATGATATATGGACGGAAGCTTGATTTGAGAACAATTGGAATTCCTTTTGGCGAGGAGCATATAAGCTGCAAAATTCTTATAACTACTCATGTTGAACGAGTATGTATTGTCATGGAATGTTAGAAAAAAGTTTAATTAAATGTTCTCAACTAAAAAGAAGGGATGGATCTCTTTAAAAAGCATGCGAGAGTAGGCAATGACTCCACCGTGTTGAGTGATGCAGCGGAAAAAGTTTTGAAAGAGTGCAATGGTTTGCCTTTAACTATTGTAACTATTGGAAGCCTTTTGAGAGATAAAAGGTGTTGAAGAATGGGGAGTAATGAATCAAAAATTAAAAAAGTCAAAACTTCATGATGTAAAAGGTGTTGATGTTGATGTTTATGCTTGTCTTAAATTGAGTTATAATTATTATTTGAAAAGCAAAGAAACAAAGTTCTGTTTCTTGCTATGCTAACTGTTTTCCGAAGATTATGTAATTGATTTTCAAGAATTGCTAAGGTTTGGACTAGGGTTAGATTTGTTTGAAGATGTTGACTCAATTGAAGATGCTAGAAGCCAATTACGAGTAAGAATTAATAACTTCAAAGATTTGTGTTTATTGTTAGATGCTGGAGAAGGATTTGTAAAATTGCATGATTTGGTTTGTGATGTTGCCTTATGGATAGCATCCAAGGGGAAAAATATTTTCATAGTTAAAGCTGGCATGAGATTGATGGAGTGGCCACAGCAGCTTACATGGAAAAGTGCACAACGATCTCCTTGATGCGAAGCAAAATAGAGGTGTTTCCTAATCAACTCATATGTCCCAAGCTGAAAATTTTGATATTGGATGGAGATGATGATGTTTCAAATGAATTTTTTCAAGCAATGAAAGCATTGAAAGTTGTAAGGCTTAAGGGGTTTCATCTATCATTAAATTCACTTCAATCATTAACAAAACTTGTGGCATTATGATTGATCAATTGCAAATTGAGAGATATGTCTTCATTGAAAATGTTGGCCAAACTTGAGATTCTTATGTTGCATGGTTGTCAGTTGGTTGAATTGCCTGAAGAACTAAGAGAGCTCAATAAATTGGAATGTTGAGAATAACACATTGTTTTGTTTTGAAAAGTATTCCTATAAATGTAATACCAAGTTCATATCGATTAGAAGAGTTATATATTGATAATATCTTTAAAGCACGGGAGGCTGAAGGGATAAGTGCAGAAAGTTGTAATACCAATCTTTCTAAGCTTAGTAAACTACCTTTGCAAGAAGTGGAATATATCATTGATATGACGCAGCAGCATATGACATCCACTGCATTCTTTAATTTAATGAATTTATCTCTACCCTCTGTTCATCAAAGAGAAATTTGCAATGAAGGAAGGCCTCGATTTCCAACTTCGTTAATCCAAAGACTACGAAAGCTGAAAGGAGTGACCATCTATGAATGTGATGAGCTACAAGATGTGTTTCAATTGGAGGGGTTATACCATACCAAAGAAAATCATTCTCTACTTTCAAGTTTAGCATGTTTAGATTTGGTTGGTTTACTAAATCTGAGGAATATATGGAAGGTTCACACCCAAGAAGTAAGCCTGCAAAGTCTAACAGTTGTTAAGGTGTCTAGGTGTAAGAAGTTGAGATATGTCTTCACATTGAACCTTGCTCGAAGTTTGTTGTAGCTACAACAACTCAAGGTAAGCGATTGTGATAGTTTGGAGCACATTGTTGAAATAAAAGCAGAGGAAACAGAGGATGATGTGGCTACAGGAGATGGAAAAGATGTGTTGCTCCCCAACCTAAGATATCAAAACTTGATGGACTAAAAAACTTGATCAACTTCTGCTTAGAAAATTGTAGTTCAATTTGGCCACTTCTGCAAGAGTTAATTCTCAACTGGACTCCATCTGCATTATATACAGACTGCTGAGGTATTTTATTTATCTTTATGTCTCTCTTGAGAAAAACATTAAATTTATATCAAACTTTCATTGATCATATACCATCTAGGTACTTGGTACCTTGAAGTTTACCATTAGAGTTTTCACACCTGCCAACTCTAGCTGTTAACCAATATATGCACTAATTTTATTTTTTGTTCAATATTTTTTAAAATTCACCTCCAGTTGTCACCGATAATATTCCAATTGTAGTTATTTAATGACTGTGGAAAAACAGTAAACTAAATTATAAATGATAATATTTTGTCTGAGACACATTTCAAAATTCATATTTTTCTCGTTTTTTATTCTATAAATTTTAATTTGAATTAATTTTTGCTAATTATATTGTTCTAATACTCGTTTTTTTTTACAGGATACGCAAAAATTATTCTATAAATTTATTATATTAAGAAAAGAAGTGAACAAGTATATATCCTTCTAATTGTTTTGAAAATATATTTTACAGAATATTGTCGCAATAAACTATAAAAGCAAGTTTCAAATCTCTTTAACTACGCCATAATTAGTTTAAACTATACAAATACTATAAAACCTTCATTTTATTTAAATAATTTTATAATAATAATTGAAAATATCCATCTCATTAATGCTATATGGTTTAGCAATAGAATTGCAATGATTATTAATAAAAGCGTAATTTCTTTTTAATTTGTTTTGTTAATAAAATTAATTTTTTTTTAAATAAAATTAAATTTTGATACGTTGTGGACATACAGGTTCTTGACGTGGAACGTGGTGATGAGTTTTGCAAAGGAGTTCTGCCTCAATGGAAAAATAACTTCGAAAATTTAGAAGAGTTAAGAATTAATGATTGTAGAAGAGTACAAGTGATATTTCAGCTTGAACAACAATTTTCTTTGTCAAGTTTGAAGAAATTAAAGTTGGAAAATCTATACGAACTGGAGTGCTTGTATGGGGGACCCACGCATCTTTTGAGCCTTCCAAATCTTCAAGAACTAGATGTGAGTAATGGTGAAAGGCTTTGGACATTTCTTGTCGTCTAGTCTTGTTCAAAGTCTGCTGCATTTGAGAACGATTTATATTTACGGTTGTGGAAAATTGGAGCAAGTGGTGGTTGAAGATGATGGAGAGGATCATGTCCAGCTTCCACTCGTTCCAAATCTCTCTTCCATCTTTGTCGTTTGGCACGACAAATTAAAAACTCTATTTCTCGTCACCATAGCTCTTCTAGATTTTCAAAAACTGACATCCCTACAAGTAATGTCATCACCTCAATTAGAAGAAATATTGGACAATGAAAAGAGTAAATAGCACCACCTTAAGCTCTATCATGGCTGCTACCACCGTATATATGTCTCTAGTTTCAGTTTCATTTTTAACTTTTGGGTGTTCCACTTACTAAATTAAACATTAGACCATCATTATGTTGAAGCTGTTTGCTATGTCTTATGTGTACATAAAAGACAGATTGTGTGCTCTTCTTTTTCAATTTCTTGAAGCTGTTTGGTATGTTTTATTCTTCAACTCTAAGCAAGAGGGTATGTGTATATAATAACAGGTTCTTCATGTACGATATCTTATGCTTCTTTGTGTATTGGAAACCAGAAATAATGAGAGCTTAGGCTGTGATGAACCCACATGACCTGAATACCTCTACTTGAGCTTCCGTTCATGTACACATCTTATCATTATTGATTGTTGAAAAATTTGCCACTACCAAAATTTGGAGATAATAATCTTGAGTTCTCTGTCAGAACCTCAAGTCATTTGAAGGGTCTTATACATCTTTTAAGCCTTCAAAATCTTAACAACCTAGAGGTGGGATATTGCCTGGGGTTGAGACATATATTCAAGTTTACTCTTGCTCGAAATTTACTTCAACTGGAAACACTGGTCATTTATGTATGTGGAACATTGTAGCAATTCATTGTTGACGATGATGCAGAGGATCAAACCATCAATAATGATGATCTCCAACCTATATTCCTTCCAATTCTGTCGATTAATGATGTTGAAACCTGTAAGGAATATAAAATTATGTTTCTTGTCACCATAGCTCAATCAGGTGTCCGAGATAAAAGATAATCGTGCTACGCAAACTTAAGAAATTATAGCAAGCTCCATCAACTTAGTCCCTGAAAGTTATCACTTTATATTTCCGTGTTTGCAAAGTTGTGCATGCCCAAGTAAAGGTAACATACACTTTCATAGATCTCTGACCGCTACTTATAACTTTATAATTCGGTGCTTGGTTGTGCTAGTACCACAAATATGCAAGGAATATGTTTCCCATTTCTACTTCTTTGAGAAAACCTCGGCAACCTTGCTTTAATGTTCAAATAAAATACCAATTTACCTGTTAGTAAATTCTTTGCACATGATGACAGTACAATTTTTGGAATGGTTTTGCTTTAATTATGTATTTTTTACTGGATTTCAGATCTGATTCATGTTTCTGCCAAAAGAAGATCAATTTCTCGTACAGCAGTCACTTGGATTGGAAACTGTAAGAGAAATTTTGGTTCTTTTTTGTAGTGGCTTGGCTTTCGATATTCATTCCTTTTTTGAGTAAGTAATGCAAATTGTGAATCCATTTCCAAAAATAAGAGAAACAAATCAATTAGAAATCTTTACACGAGTAGAAAAGAGATCTGGTGGGATATAAACAAGGGAGTCATCATTTGCTTTCTAGCTCCACACAAGTTAATTTTCTCCATGCTCTTTCATTAATATATATATATAAAGTTAGGATGAACCAATCAAATTTATTAATTACATTTGAATTAAATATAAGAAAGAAATTGTTTTAAGAGAAAGAATGCAATAGATAAATTTGATTGATTCGTTCTAATATTTTCAAGTTATGAAACACTAATAGTAAAATCAATATATATATAAATATTTAAACTAGTTCCTGGATAGCAAACAAATTTTATATCGGTCCATGTTTTTACAATGGTCATCAAATTATCCCTTTAATTTTAAATTGTTAATCAAATGACCCCTTCTTTTATCTTTGATTAACTTCCATCCAACCAAATGTATAAAAGGTCCATTATAACTAATTAAATATTTAAAAATAATAAATTATTGATAAATATATAACTCCATCATCATTATCTATCACATAACCTTCTTTTATCATCACCATCCAGTTCACCAACCCATTCAACTTCATCTCCAACATGCTCCCAATCCATTAAAACCCAATCCCATCGCCGCTAAACTAGCCAGAATCGTCACTCTCTACCACCAATTTGAACAGCTTCGGACTATTGGTGCCAATGGAGGGTACCTAATTGGCGTCAAAGCGGTGTCTCACTCTCTTTTCTCCTTTTCACCCTGCATTGACTCTGTCTCTCTCTGTCTCTCTCTTTTTCTTCTAACCCTCTTTCATTGTCTCTGTCTCTCTCTTCATTCTTGTTACCCTCAACTAGGCCTTCATCACATCTCATTTCCAACAAAGGAAAAAGACCCAAAACCCTAGGTTTTAGGTTTCTATCTTTGAATAGATCTCCACGTTAGAAGACGAAAACCAATTACCTAGGTCTCTATTTTCAAAACGGATACCTAATCAATCTCCAAATCTTCAAGGTATGTTAGAAATCTTAAAGGCCTTTAAGGTCTGTAACATGTGGAGATCCCTCTGTCAATCAATCTTGATGGATAGTGGAAACCCATTTAGGAACTACACAAATATATATATTTTTTATTTTAATTTAAAAAAATAATAATTTTTTAAATTAATTTCCATCAACTATCGCTATGATCGTCGATTGAGATTGAATTGTTTTTCTTTTCTTTTCTTTTTTTTTTAATAAATATTTTGCTTTTAGTTTGTTAAAGAAGAACCTTTATTAATATTTGTTTTGGTGATAGGGTATGACGATGGACATGGATGACAGGTAAGGGTGATGGTAAGGGTGATGAGTGAGTTAATGGACAGTGATGATGAAGTTGAATTTGTGATGAGAAGTGGTCAAAATGATGGTGAATAATGAAGATTGGCCGGCGTCCATATTGTTAATTGAATTGAATTGAATTTATAATAATTTTATATGGAAATTTTCACAAATACCCATGCAAAAAGGGTCAATTTTATTTTTACCCATAATTTTTTTTTTAAAAAAATTGTTTTTAGCCCCTTAAACAAATTAATTTCATCATATACCCAAATTACCCATAATACACTTGTATTTTTTTACCTATAAACCTTCAATTGTTATAATTTTATAAAAAATAAACATGTGAAATTACGAAACAACCCTTATTTATATATTGATCAAAAATCGATGGAAAGCATTTTGCATCACCGAGGAAAAGTAAAAACCAACCCGTTCTATAAGACTCAAACCTATTTGCGACTCGAAGAGGCACATCTACTTTTTTCGACCATTCTTTCAACGTTTCCAACCATCCCAGACAGTCTTTTACCACCGATGACTTTCCACATCTTGCGAAGGTACGATTTCCATTTGAAAGATTGAATTTTTTTATCATGATTTTCGATTTTGAGATTTTTTTGTGTTATGGATATTGGGTTATGATTATTAGGTTTAGAATAGGTTGGATTTGATTGTACATAGTAGGATTTGAGTTGAAAATGGTCGATTCCGATGATAGTAGCGTCTACGGCATCAGATCGGTTTTTCACTTCAGTTTTTCAGTTTAGTTTCTTAGTTCGGCTTCTTAGAATTGTTTGAAAAACCAAAGTGAATAACCGAAATGAAAAATCGAAATGAAAAACCGAAGTGAAAAATCAAATTGAGAAACTAAACTGAAAAACCGAACTATAAAACTAAAGTTCAAATCGGTTTTTCAGATACAGTAAAAAATCGATTCGATTTTCAACATTCGAGTGCCGATCGTTTTTGCTATTTTTCTTTCCTACAAATTCATATATAAATATAGTTTGCAAAAATTTGATAAGGAAACGAACGAGAATACACACAATAGTCAGAGGTTGCTTAGTAAAATGATTGTCGTTCCTACTAGAAGAAGTTTGTACGATCGGTTTATAAAAGAGTGCCTGTTTGGATATATTTTTAAGATTACCAACAATACGACTGCTATTTTTGTGATATTATGGGTTCTTACTATAAAAATGGAGATGGGTGGATGAGTGATGAAATGTGATTTGAAATCGAAGTGAGAACATATAAGTTTGGGAAGCAAAAGTTTTTATCGATTACAGGACTTCCTTTTGGAGGTATTGACCACAAAATCTTCGATACATTACAAAATAACCGGAACAGTCTCCTATGGCAATTATTTAATGGAGTGTTGCCGAATATAACCGAGTTAACCACGTTTCTTGAGGCAAGAAACCATATCAATCACCAAGACCTTGCAGGAACGATATAATAAATGATGAAGATCTTTTAAAGTTAGCAAATGTAGGGATCATTTTCCATTTCTTCATAGGGCAGAATGACAAGATGAAGATTCCTTAATTTATGTGGGTCGTAATTGAGAATACAGAGATGTGGAACTCGTTCCCTTAGGGTACATTATGCTATAGTATCCTGTTGCACTACTTCCACCTGGCAATGAATGAAGAGTGGATCAGAAACCCACCGAGTAATATTAATATTTATGGCTATATCGTGGCGTTTCAAGTATAATTAATACCTTTAATATTTATTGTTTCCTCCTATTACAGTTAATATATATTATATATTAATTAGAGAGCTTTTAAGTTTTCACCATTTTTGAAAGTAAAATTATGTTTTTATCCATCTTTTTATAAAAATTTTATTTTAGTATCTCAAACAAACTAATTACTATCTATACCCAAGTTACCTAAATTACCCCTTCCTAGATTTCAGTTTAATTTCCTTTGATAACCTTATCAGAAATTACGTAATTACCCTTTCTTCTTCTTCCTCTTCCTCTTCCTCTTCCGCTTGTTATGTCACAATGGACTCTATATTCTTCTTCCATTTTCTCTACCATTTTATGACTTCTCCATCCTCTACAAAATTTGTTGTCATCCATTGACGTCCATTTGTGCACCCATTAAACATTGTTTGACTCGTAAGAACACACATTCTCCACATTGAAGTTTTTGTTCAAATTTTGAGGTACGTGATTGTTGTTGGTTATTTTCAATTTATTTTATTCACATTGCTTAGTTTTGGGCCATAAGAGTGACTTTTGCTTGTGATCTAACCTTATGTGAGTGAGATCTGCAATTTCTGGGAAGTTTGTGATTTTCTGCGTTTTCTGCACGTCGTCGGGTTACGTAGTGTAACGTAACCCGAATCGGGTTATGTTGATATATATAATTCGATTCGGGTTATGTAGTAAATCGAATCGGGTAATGTGTATGTATGTATACCGGATCGGGTTATATGGGTATACATAAGCCGAATCAGGTTACGTATATAGCTAATCCGGATCGGGTTATATATACTAATACCGGAATCGGCTTACGTTATATTCACAAAAACCGAATCGGGGTATGTTTATATACAAAACCCGATTCGGGTTACTTATCAGAAGCCGAGAAATTTTTTTATTTTATTTTATTTTTATTTTATTTATGAGTACTGTTGTGTTAGACTAATTTGTTTATACTTTAAATTTGATAGGAATGGGTGAAGTGCTGATACTAGTTAAATGTAATGGAGAATGAAATGGAAATAACTATGTTGGGGGTGAGACATTCTTGATAGGGGCTCCTAGGGATGTCAATTTTTCTCAATTAGTTGAATTTGTTTACACAATTACTGGCATTGATAGAAGAATATGGGATATTTATTTGCATTATTTACTCCGAGATATGGGGATCAAGATATCTATCACTACAGATCTTAGTGTGCGGGGTGTGATTTCAGACGAAAAAGTAAATTATAGAGAGATTTATGTTGATAAGATTATGAGAGATTCTGGAGGTATTAACTCTACTGTCCCTCAATTTACCATCAACACAATGTCATTATATCCAAGGGACGTAGAAACACCTGCGGATAGAATTGTAAATCCATTTATAGGTGAAGGGCAAAATTGTTTTATTTCATCTAGTGGCAGCAATCAAGTTTCAACTTCTATTGCTGCATTCACATCCGTAGAAAGTCCAATACGTGACTTTGATTTTGGTGGAAATGATTATGATGATGAAGATCGGGACGCAGATAGTGATGGTGATGAGATATCGAACAGTGGAGATGATAATGAGGAAACTATAGGTGATGGCATTGAAACTGGAGTGGATGCAGAGACTGTAGAGTATCCAGAAATTAGATTTTCGGGTTCACAATTTGAAACCAATCCTTCACAACCATACTGGATTGTTCCCGGTGTAGATCAGTGTGAAATTGAGGCTACGTCAACTGCTATATCGACCTTCATCCGACGTGATACATTGTATAAAGGTGCATTTTTTGATAGTAAATATGAACTGAATGTTGCTGTTGGAAAGTGTGTTCTTAATTCCGGGCATCAACATAAAGTTAGACGTTCATGCACGGTCAGATATGAGGCTGGTTGTAAGGATGTAAGCTGCAACTTTAAGGTTCGCGCAAGATGCAGAAAGGGTGGTTCGATGTGGTATGTGTATAAATATGTACCAGAGCACACATGTTGTCAGGACGCTTACGAGTCATATAGACGGAGTGTGAAGAATGTTGTGATAGCAACGTTGTATCAGAAAAAAGTGAGTCTTGATAGTATAACACCTCAACTTTTGATTGCAGAAATGTTGGAACAATATGGTGTGCAAATAATGTACAATCAAGCTTGGAGATCTTTACAATATGCAAAGAAACTAGCATATGGAAGAGCGGATGAGTCATTTCAGCAGCTTCCTTCATACTTTCACATGTTAAAGGAAACAAACCCTGGTACAGTGACTGCAGTTGAGACAGATGAAAACAATCGGTTCTTATATTCGTTCCTTGCACTTGGAGCCTCAATTGAGGTTTTTCGATCTTATATAAGACCGGTTATTGCGGTTGATGCCACTCATTTGAAAGGTGAATATAAAGGGGTGATTTTTGTTGCTGCATGCAAAGATGGGGAGGAGATGATTTATCCACTTGCCTTTGGTTTTGCTGATGGAGAGTCGGACAATTCATGGACCTGGTTCCTAAGTAGATTGAGAGAGATTATCGGTGGGAGGCAACATTTGCAGTCGGATTTGATTATTGTATCCGATCGTCATAAAAGCATTGCGAATGTGATGAGTAATGTTTTTCCCGAAGTCCCACACGTATTCTGTTTCTTCCACTTGAAGCAAAACTTGAAGAAACACTATAGAAAGGTAAAAGATATAGAGAATATGTTTTAACTTGCAGCATATTGTTATACAAGGTCAGATTGTGATAGATATTTAGAACAAATTCAAGGAGCATGTCCTCAAATGCATGAAAAATTGGTTAACATCGGAGTGATGAAATGGTCACGTGCATATGCTCTAAAAAGAAGATATGCCATGATGACCACTAACATTGCAGAGTCACTGAACAAATGCATGATGAAAGCGCGACGGCTTCCAATAACAACCGCCCATGAATATCTACGACATATGCTGCAGAAATGGCATAATGATAGACGTGTTCATGCCGAGAATCTCAGAACTTCGGTTACCAAAAATGCAGAGGATCATGTGAACTCGATGGCCAATGAATCGACGAGTGCTACGGTATTTCCCATTCAACAACCGATCAAGTTTGGAGTTACACATGAACTAAGTTATGGTTTCATTCAGCCTTTTGAGCGGACATGCTCTTGTCGACATTGGGATATAGATCAGTTACCATGTCATCATGCCATTGCTGTTGCTAGGTATAGTAATTATACTTATACTTTATTATTATTTTTCCTTATTTTATGTCATTTGGTAACTTTCTACCTTTGTCATATATATCAGGGTCAACGGTGTTCATTATTATACACTCTGTCACGATTATTATAGCAAGGAATGGCTGAAAGCTGCATATGCACGTCCAATCAATCCTGTTCCTGGCCCGAAAGATTGGAATGTTCCCTCGGAAGTCAAAAGTATGATTGTACTACCACCCGAAGGAAGACGACAACCAGGTAGACCGAAAGAGACACGAATTCCGTCAGCCGGGGAAAGTCGTCTAAAGAAAAAATATGGAAAATGTGGTGAAATGGGACACAACCTTCTTCGTTGTCCAAACCCTCCCATTTCTACATTCGAAAGGACAAATGTAGATCATACTGGGACAAGTGCAGAACCTGTTGATGTTACTGAGACTAGCACAGCAACTGGTGGAGAGGTTGGAAATAGCTTCACTGCCACACACAGTACTGGACGACCTAGAACCTCTCAAAAATGCAGCCTTTGTGGCGTCACAGGACACACGCGATGTCGATGCGATCAAAAATTTCCAATTTCACCCACAGAAGATGATGAAAATGGTGGTAATCATGAAAATTTGTAATGAATAAACTTAACGTTTATGGTTTATCCTCTTTTGAAATGAATGACGAGTACTTATTATTGAAATCAATTATTAATTTATTTTGTAGTACTAATGTACATTAATATTTATTATATGATATGTGATATCGTCGTATGTTGTGTAATATTATGGGTAACATAAATAAAAAATAAGGGAGGTTATGTTAAATTTTGAAACTGTTTGCATAAAAAATTAGTTTTGGTTATGGTCAACATAATAAAATCCGATATCCGCTTCTGAGAGGAAACACAAAAATGGGAAAAAAAACAAAAAAGGCAAAAAAAATTTAAAAAAAAAAATTGTGAAAAGAAGGAAAACCCGACGTCGGGATTTATGAACACAATCCAACCTGACGTCGGTTTTTAATCAATAACGAAAATCGACGCCGGTTTAAGTGTGGATCAAAAACATGTGCGCGGACATCCAAACCCGACGTCGGTTTTCGTTGGGCAACATAAACTGACGTCGGGTTTTAATGACATTCAAAAACCGATCCGGGTTTAACGTGCTCACTAAAACCGAATTGAATTTTTTTCTTTTGTTTTTTTACAGATTTCCGAGGCTGTTGGACTAAAAATTATCAAATTGGCATTAAATTATGTCAATTTACTTGAATGAAAGAAACATATTGCATATATAGGTATATTCATTACATTGAACTATTCTATGTCATAAGGTTATACACATTGTAATTGGAGATGCCATGTCTGATGATTGTATCTTCTGGGTGTGTATAATAACATGAAATTTTTAGTTTTTGGCCACCTTCTGAGCATTGTAAACATAGATAATGGGGAAAAAGTATGAATTTTTAATATTAGCAAGTGAAATTCGGTATACATAGGTCTACAAAAACCGAAATCGGTGTGTATATACCTTCTGAAACCGAAATCGGTTTTTGTGGCACGACGAAAACCGAGGCCGGGTTAAGTGCATCTATATAATTTCGACGATCATCCAAAACCGACGTCGATTTACGTTGAGTCATTAAAATCGACGCCGGTTTTAATGGCACCCTTAAACCCGATTTCGGGTTAACTTTCACAAAAACTGATTTACCTTTTTTTTTTTGTTTATAATTTTTGTGAAATATTTTACTAAATAATGAATCAATCAATCAATCAATCTAATTTAGTGAAATATTTTGCTAAGTAATGAATAAATCAATCAATGTAATTTACTGTAATATTTACATCAATCATATACAACTTTACCATTCTCATCTAATGTCCATCGCCCCCATTCGTCTGCCCTATACGTTGGGGTAGAATACCTATATAAATCGAATGCTATCTGCGCCCTTATTTTACGAGCATCATCCTTCGTTTGGACAGACTTCCATTGACCCTCTAGAGAGCATAGTAGGTCATGAATAAACATTGCACAATATGCCCCACAACTACTCCTGTATTACACATAAAGTTGGGTCAGCTATTTCATTAAATAATACATTTATATATGATTAAAAAATTGACATTTATCCATCAGGTTGTTGAGGCACACGCAGTATATCAACGCGCTCCACATCCCATGTCTTTTCTATAGGTGGCATCTCTGTATTGGTCTTCCCGTAGTAATCAATCGCTCGTAAGATCAACGGGATATAGCGGACCAAAGGCTCAATGGCATTTCTCCTGTGTTCAAAATCTACATCGGCATGTGAATCATATATGATAATCTTTTGCTCTCTGAGGCACACTTTACAGACTATCCAATGGGTCTGATGTAGACTACACGGCATCAATAGCTGCATGTTGACAATGTCAGTGATATAATTATTATTTACAAAATCAAATAATAATTTTTCAGATAGACAATACTTACATTGTGAACAGACCACCAAGGGATTTTATCGTCTTCCAATCCGCTTGCAAAATTACTCCAGTGGGGGGGGGTCACAGCAGTAGTGGGATCAAATGTTTTTCCTTGCCTGATATATTTGTTTGTCATGGTTATGGTCATATTCGCCTACAAGTGATAAAATAAAATTATTAACATACATGACAAAGATGAAAAAATGTTGATTTCGCAATTATTAAATGTTGACACTCACAAAAATGGTCAATCCATGCACTGCGTATCTATCATCATGAGTCTCATCCCACCACTCGCTTTCTTTGATTCACAGGCATTGCAAATAACCGTCAATATGCGCTGACATCAACCAACTATCCTCACCCTCAATGGTACAAAAATCTTCAGGGGTGAATGCCATCGGATAACCGTTAACGGTGCGCCTAAAATCAAAATAAAAGTGTCAAAGTTAGTCGTATTATATTAGTAATCGGATTAAACAAAGGTAAATAATTTATCAATACCTGAGGTCTAAAGAAGATGAAGCTTTAAACTGCTGGTACACATTTTGAACCATATCATCCAGCACCGGTACAGTTTCCGTCACTTGCTCCTTTGACACTTTTGTTTTCTTTTTTGCACGATCAGGATCTGTGTATGGTGACAATAGAGATACCGACGGTTTAATCTTTCGTTTAGGCTTTGATGGTTTTTCCTATAAGGTAAATGACAATCAAATTTGT
Organism: Dimocarpus longan; assembly: GCA_022984855.1. Taxonomy (NCBI): domain Eukaryota; kingdom Viridiplantae; phylum Streptophyta; class Magnoliopsida; order Sapindales; family Sapindaceae; genus Dimocarpus; species Dimocarpus longan. The sequence goes on along the minus strand of CM041014.1, from coordinate 13,575,845 downwards.
AAGTACGCAATTGTAATGATATGAAAAACTAACATAAACCACAAAATAAATAAAAATTTACCTTATCAATATCATACTGGAATGGTGGATACTGGTGGGGTGGTAGATCCTCATGGGAAAGTGGGACATCGATCCCCCCTTGCAACTGCGATCTGATGTCCAAAACCTCCACAATCTACGAAAAAGCAAATGTTGTAATTGTTTGAACAACTAATCTAAAACATAAAATAAATTACAAATTTACCTGGTCACTCTCATCCCGATGTCCGGGATCCTGATGGGCTGGTAGGTCATCATGGGGATGTGGGCCTTCGACCTCCCCAAGCAGCTGCGATACTATATCTTGGACCTTTACAAGTTACAGAACATCACAAGTTGTAATTTATAAATTTATAATAATTTCACAAAATATTCTAAAACACAAAATAAATTACAAATTTACCTGGTCAGTCTCATCTTGATGTCCAGGATCCTGATGGGCTGGTAGGTCCTCAGGGGGATGTGGGCCCTCGACCTCCATAAGCAGCTGCGATACTATATCTTGGACCTTCACAAGTTACAGAACATCACAAGTTGTAATTTACAAATTTATAATAATTTCACAAAATATTCTAAAACACAAAATAAATTACAAATTTACCTGATCAATCTCATCCTGATGTCCAGGATCCTGATGGGCTGGTAGGTCCTCAGGGGGATGTGGGCCCTAGACCTTCCAAACCAGCTGCGATACTATGTCCTGAACCTTCACAAGTTACAGAACATCAAATGTTATAATGATTTTAAAAACTAAACTAAAATACAAAATAAATACTAAATTTACCGGCTCACTCCCATCGTGCTGCTGTGGATCAAGATGCGGTGGTGAAGCTTCAGCATCATTATCATCATCATCATCATCATCATCATCATCACCACCGTCATTCGGGTCATTCCCGCCATCTGGAGGCATACGGATTTCCAGTATCCTCTCGATCCTACTTAACCTCTGATTTTGCTCTTGTTGTGTCTTCAAAATAGACTCCAACATGGCCATAATCTTCCCCACCTTCGTCTGAGGCTCCTGTAAAATTATTTAAATAACATTATAAATTAAATCAATTGTCATGCAAGAATAAAATGTATACAGTAGTATAATCATACAAAGTTCGCACCTGACTTTGAGAGGGTCCAGCGACCATGCGGGGACCACGTGGGGCTGCAGTGTCATCATACTGATCCTCGCCCTGTCTAAACTCATGTACTCGTTTGGTCCTTCCCTCCGAATATGTACTCTCTGAGTCGGCTCGTGGGCTTGGGATGTGATAATCATGCCGCTGCGGATCCTCCTCCTCCTCACCAGCTGACTCCCTTTCACCCTCTACCTCCCTATTCGACTCCATCTCGCCCTCCCGACTATCAGAATCATCATCTGTATCTTCATCAACACCCCCTCCACCTCCTACTTTATAGGTATTCTCCCTAATTAGGTGTTTAGGGTTGAAGGACTTCCAGTAATCCATTTCTTTCTCCGCATCAGTGGGCTCGAGGGTAGTATTTCCTCCTATTAACTACAAAAATATATAATATACTTAATATTATCATTACAAAAAATAATAGTCAATAAATAGAAATAAATGTAAAACATTTAGATACTTACACGAATCAGCTCATTCGACCAACGTATTTGCTTTCTGTTATTACACACCCAATTTAAACACCGTGGCAATACTATGTCGCCGCCTTTGACTTTGGATCCTACTCTCTCTTCCAACCACGGAAACATTTCCACCAGCCACCACTGTAATTTTCATTCGATTACAAAAAATTTGATAAACACTTAACTAATATATATATAAACATTAAACAATTTTCATTAAATCATACTAAATATCATACCTGAAAAGCCCAAATAAAGCCATACAAATTAATGTTGCGGCCAGTCATAAGCCGATCCTCATCAAGCGCACGACGAAGGCCCTCTATAAGCCTGCTGTAGCCGACTGTACCAAAGGGGAACTTATTCCACATATTAATATCCTCTATAAGCACCCACAGATAACCGTCCACCCTAGACCGATCATCATAACCGTAAAATAAATTATAAGCGATGACTATATTACTTAACTTCAAGACATCCTCATCGCTTATGGTCTCCCCCCGGACCCTTAACATTTGCATAATGTCACTTAACAATGGCGATACTCCTTTAAAAAGTCGTCGCAGCAAACTATTCTCATTTTCTTGCTTTCTCTTAAGCACTTGTAGGTCGAGATAACCAAACTGCAATCCTGTCACTAATAAAAACTCCAGCTTTCCAAACCTATATGGCCTTCCCCCAATTTCGAACCACATCTCATCAGGTTGTGAATTAGGATAATTTACTAACTCTCTAGCAAGGATGTTTAGCATAAGGGGAGTAACTAGTAGCTGTTTACCGCTCATTTTTAAAAAATAAGAGATCGAACTCTCTGCCTTAAACCTATCTAATAGCTGCCTCTGCTGCAGAAATGCATTTAACTCACCAATCATCTTCATACTATTATGTGTACTCCTTAATGATTTTTCTGGAAGATGTTGCACCGGATGCCTATAATTGAATTCCATCTGAAGGCAAGAAAATCAATGAATAATTATATGATCAAATCAAACAAATTAATTAACAAGAAAAGCAACGAATAATTTGTTTGTTAAATAATTTAAGAAATTAATTAAAAAATTAAAATTAAACAAATTAACTAATTAAAAAATTAACAAATTAAACAAATTAATTTAACAAATTAATTAATTAACAAATTAAATTTGAACAAATTAATTAGTTAACAAATTAAAATTAAAAAAATTAACAAATTAAACAACTTAATTAATTAACTAATTAAAATTAAACATATTAATTTAACAAATTGATTAATTAAAAATTTAAAATTAAACAAATTAATTAATTAACAAATTAATTTAACAATTTAATTTAACAAATTAATTAATTAACTAATTAATTTTTTAACAAATTAAAATTAAACAAAATAACAAATTAAAAAAATTAATTAAAATTAAAAAAAATTACAAATTAAACAAATTAATTAATTAACAAATTAAAAAATTAAACAAATTAATTTAACAAATTAAAATTATCAAATTAAAAAATTAAACAAATTAATTTAACAAATTAAAATTAAACAAATTAAACAAATTAAACAAATTAATTAATTAACAAATTAAAATTAAAAAAATTAACAAATTAAACAAATTAATTTAACAAATTAAAATTAAAAAAATTAACAAATTAATTTAACAAATTAATTAATTAACAAATTAAAATTGAACAAATTAATTAGTTAACAAATTAAAATTAAAAAAATGAACAAATTAAACAAATTAATTAATTAACTAATTAAATTTAAACATATTAATTTAACAAATTGATTAATTAAAAATTTAAATAATTTAACAAATTGATTAATTAAAAATTTAAAATTAAACAAATTAATTAATTAACAAATTAAAATTAAACAAATTAATTTAACAAATTAATTAATTAACTAATTAATTTTTTAACAAATTAAAATTAAACAAATTAATTTAACCGACGTCGGGTTAAGTTTTAACGTAAGCCGTTGTCGGTATATGTGTGAAATTGTAACCCGACTTCCATTAGTATCAGCGTAAGCCGATTCGGCTTTTGTTGGCTCAGATAACCCGACGTCGGGTTATATGGCCACACATTAACCGATTTGTTTCTTAGATCATATATCTACCAAATCTTTATATGTAGTTCAAATCCAAGCAGATTCTAACCAAATACAACATAATATGACCTTTATCATGCATGCCCAACATGTGAAAACGTTAAAACTTAACCCGACGTCGATGTAGTATCCAACGTAAGCCTATTCGGCTTTTGTTGGATCACGTAAACCGACGTCGGGGTAAATTGTCACACATAAACCGATCGGCTTCTCAAATCATATATCTACCAAATCTTGATATGCAGTTCAGATCCAAGCAGATTCTAACCAAATACAACATAATATGACCTTTATCATGAATGCCCAACATGTAAAAACACTAATCAAATCTACAAATGGCTAAAAATTGGAAAAGTCATAGAAAATTTGAAAATGGAAAGTGAAAACATCTTACCGGTCGTAATGGGTGAGGAGACGTTCTCGCCGACGGTGTACGGTGCTTACAGAACGATGGAGACGGCTTGCGGTGGTCGGAGATCGTTGAACTAGGTGATCGGGGTGCGTCGGGCGTGATCGGGTTGCGTCGGGCGACAGAGACCGAGAAGCTTTCATTTTCCCACCGACTTTTCGATTTATGTATGGTGGGCAGTTGCGTAATTTTCGCTTTCCGTTTTTTTTTTTGAAATTTGAAATTAGTGGCAATTTCGTAATTTTATGTTAGGGGTAATTTTGGTATCTTGGGTATATGATGTAATTTATTTGTTTGAGAGGTTGAAATGAAAATGTTTTTAAGTTTGGGGTTAAAAATATATTCTCTCTTATTGAAGTTGTTATTTTTGGTATTTTTCACTATTAATTATATGTTTATTTTTTTAATCATTTTTGCATTATAGTGGTGATTAGTAGAATTATTCTCAGTGTTGAGAGAGAAGATATCGAAAAGTAGCCAATATTTGCAAAATAATTTGTCAAGATGTAAGAGATGGTCACTTAAAAGGACACCGAAAAACATAAAAAGTCTTGATAATTTTCCCCCCGTAAGTGGCAAACATAACCTAAAATGATCTCAATTATTTGTTTGTTTTAACTATCCTTATTTATATTACATATATGACTATAATATAATTATATATTATGTATATAATGGAGATAGTTGGCATTACACAAACCCTTGAACCTACGGACATTGAAAGAGACACCGATTAATGAAAATCTTTCAATCCGAATCATTAGGTTACGGAAAAGGTACATAAAGTTGGCGATGGAGGGACTGAGGGTGATGATGATGATGATTATGATGACAACAATGATGATGATGATGATGATGATATACGGGTTTATGATGATTATCAGGTGGAGGGTGGAAGAGATAAAGTCATGATGGAGGGTGATGATGAGCCTAATGAAGATGTCCGAAGTGTGTAATCCGACTCAGAGGATACCTTTTCAGAGTTTCGGACAAAAAAGTCACACGATATACAAAGCGTACATCCTGAGGTACGAATCTTTTGTTTATATTTTTAGCCAGTGAATACCCATTATAGTAAATGTAAAAGATATGGATATATTTTATAGTAGTATGGAGTGGGACAGAAAAACGGAGTCTTTAAATATGATAGACGAAATATAATTATATGCAGGTTATATTTCCTTGGATAGTAAAAAAATAGGGGAGACTCTATCAAAATTGTTTACATTTGTGTGCAACGTGTAAAATGATATATGTAAAATGATATATATGATTATATTTTACAGGTGAAAGGGTTGTTTGAGTATATTGTGGATTTACAAAAAGCAACTCATAAGAAGTTAAGTAGGATGAAGAAGAGGCAAAAAACAACCTTGAAGATCGTAAGGGAGATAGATAGGAGACTAAGCCGGGTGGAAAAGCATTTAAAAATTGTTAGGTCTCCAGTTGGTGGCCATGATCCACATGACAACGACGACGATGACAATGATGATAATGGTGGAAACTTTGTCCGAGATGAGCACATTTATTGCCCGTCACCAACACCAGCACCAGTACTACTACCACCACCACTACTATATCAGAACAAGAGTATTTGTCGATCACCTCTCCATGAGGATGATGTCGTCCATCAGTTACCTATCGATGCTGGCCAGTCAGTCATCCATCAAGAGAATCAGGAGGTCCTTCAGTCACAGGATGTTCATCAGTCACCTCATTAGCAAAAGGAGCAGAAGATCTAATATGACTCTTAGAAGGACTTAGGAGGTCGTTCAGATGCAGAGGTTGAGTGTGGTCATGACCAGGTAGGCATAGTATATCTAGTGTACGTGTTGCAGTCCGACATGTAATTGTAAAAGTGTAATTGATGTTTCTAATTTGCTTACAGTTACAAGATGAAGGCATCCAGGAATGGGGCAAACGAAAGACCAAGCCAACGGCACATCTACAGACATCATACAGGGATCCTGGAAGGGCGAAAAAGAAAAAGAAAGTGGCCAAACGGTTGGTGGAGGAGGTGGTAGAGTCTGTAGACCCCGTAGATATTGTCTATAAGGAATACAAAACTTTAACATCTTTAGACCTCAGGTATTGAAAATATATATATAATTAAGTTAGTTACCTAGTTTTTAATGTAAGAAAATTTACAACAAATGTTTAATTTTTTTTTTTTTTTTGAATTTTAGGTGTACGGTTGATCGTTGTAGGTAGTGCATGATATCGACCACATTGGTCACCCTCGAGAACGAAAACACATGGTTGACTAGTGAGCACATCGATTCATATTTAATGTAACTATAAAAAAAAAAAAAAAGTGGTAGAATAAGGCTAAGAACAATAGATACGTTGTCCATGGAAATTCTTTATTTGTAAGTGTTTACATTTCAGTCCGTTATACATTTACAATTTCATGTAATGTGTTCCCGAAGTTAAATAACATGTTTAATTTTTATCATACAAGCTTTTATAATCAACAATATGTCAGCAAAGGTATAAAATTTGATTCGACTATAGCTGAGGTACCCTGAGAATGGCCTACGTTCGGTTATAGGCAGATAAACACATCAGTCTCATGGTGGTGTGTTGACAATTGAAGTGTTGTTCGAAGATTAATATTTATTATTTGACAATCCGAACTACTCCTACAGCACTAATGTCTTCAAACTGCAGGTGCTACTATCGTGTAATCTGAATCAAGAACACCAGGTCCTCTATCAGGTATGTCTTAGAGAGTAGAAAATATTAATATATGATTCCCTGGCAAATATTAACGTAATCGAACAGCTCTAGCCACTTGAGTTGTTGGCGTGTTTCATGCCTATCCTATTGCGGTTCATAGACTTTTATGAGAAGACCTAGATAGATATGCATGTTGCGAATGAGCGGTGGAAAGTTGAGTAGCTTGATAGATCAGTTTTGCCCCAACAGCTCGATTGGTGAGTAAGTTTATAACTAAATTAATAAATATATTTATAGTCTATATGTTATGATACTTAATTGATTTATTAATGGTATAGGATGAGTTATGGAGCATATGTCAGCATGTACATATGCAATATTTTACAGTCCAATGAGAGTACATGAAAATCAAAAAACCCCGATGAAGCTGCAGACGTCATCGCACTTAGGGCAGAGATTGCACAAGATATATATATATATATATGTTTTCAATGCCTATGTATTTAATTTAAAAAATGGACAGTAGACTCTGATAGAGATGTTGTTTATAAGTAAAATTATAGAATTATATGCTCATTATTTATTTAAATAATTTTGTAACTTCAATTATTTTACGTATAAGTCAATAAAATGAGGTCTAAAATCAATGGATCGGTTTTTTATAGTTTAAAAACCGCAACTAGTTTTCATTAAACTGGAAAACTGATAAGGCGAGAAATATTGAATAAAAGCGAGATCGGTTTTCTACTACATTTGGAAACCTGAAATCGATTTTTCAAGTATTGTGAAAAACCGATTTCCATTTTTTAGGCATAGCAGAAAATTGATCCTAATTTTTTTTTCAATTTTACTCCTTTTTCTACCCTCTAATATGGTGCTGTGGTACTAAAAAGATGCAATTATAATAGAAATGATGTTATATTTTATTACCGATCATGATTACCCACAAATATAGTTGGATGGATCAATATTAATATATATGTGTCTAGATATTGTCATTTACTTCTTATTTGTGTAATTTTATGTTAATTAGTTAACTGGAACTAATTTTGGGATCATTTGTTGGTCATAAAAAGCCAGCTAGAAGCTTTAACATATCAAAGTAGGACAGAAGCTATTGATTTGACTCATCCACTTGTCCATATGCTAGTTTCTTTGTATATTGTAAAGCTTTCCAAACTTTACTATACAAGATCTAAACTCTACACTGTTATAATATTTCTCCAATCAAACGATTAGGTGTATAAATATCTCTTTCCACCTTTCCCGCATACAATTTTTCGATGACAACCGTCACACTCTTCATATGTGATTCCATGACTATCTGATGACACGTGTGTTCCGTCTCATATTTCAACACAAACCACATTGAGCAACCCTTTCTGCATCTTACATGAACTATAAGCTACAAGTTTTATCCTTGCAACTGGCCTTAAATCGCTCTGTGTCTGAATGTCTAACCCGATATTCAAACTTCACTTTCAAAGTATATTCTCTAATAGCTATACTCATTTATTCTTTACTATTAAAAAATGTTCCCTTATACAATAAACCACATTGGTAGACGGTTGACATAGCACCTGAAGCAGCCTTAATGTTGCCCAGTTCTACACCAGGAACAATCCAGTATGGTTGTGAATGATTGTTCTGAAATTGTAAACCTGAAAATCTTATTTCTAGAAACCCTTATTCTTCAAAGACATCATCAAATCGAGTTTCCTTATTATCACTATCTCCAGTTTGCTCTGCATTACTATCTCATATTTCATCACCATTATCATTTATATCTCGATCTTCATCATCAATACCATAATTTATATAGTCATCGTTAACATCGTAAATGAGACTTTCTGTAGATGTAAATAGGGTGACAGCAGTATCAATCTGATTGCTCCCAATACCTAAAATAAAATAAAAATGACTTTCAACCATGTAGGGATTTACAAGTATGTCTGTATCTCATTCGTCATGTTTCTCTGTCTGGTATTGAGTCGGTGACAATTAGATGAAGGATATGCCTACTAATCTCAACTCCAAAATCTTTCGCAATTTTATCGACTTAAATCTCTTTAACATAAATATTTTTTATCGCCATCAAACCAACAACACCAAGATCGAATATGATGCATATCTTTTTAACTTGACCACTTGTTGCACATTGTAGTAAATAATGTATAGGGATATCCATCTTCTTCTATCAATACCAGCCTCTCTGTACACAATGTCCACTAATGATGAAAAACTATTATTTTTGTGGATCCCACCCATGATTGACTCCAATGTAATTACATCTATTTCACTCTCCATCAAAATTGATTACAATCGCCTCTTGAATCATTTCTATAACATTCAAATCAAATAATATTATTAATAAATTAGTCTCATTTCAATTGGGCAACATTACAAAATATAATCATATCTAATCAAATTTAGTACTATAAATCAATACCCAACATCAATAACTCAAAAAATATCATAATTATGCTAACAATGCGTTTAACTCGGTTTTTAATTGGATCAAAAAATTGGAACAAGTTTTTTGCTCCACTAAAAATCTAGTTAAATGTATTGATTGTGCACTCACAATGCTCTCCACTTAAATATAATCAAATAAAATAAAATACAATCATATCTAAGCACATATAATACTAATATTTAATGTACGACATTCCAAATACAAAAACAGTAGTTACTGAAAAAATTGTTAATTTTCATTTTTCAAGGCTGAAAAACCGTTGGTTTTTTCAGTGACTCGTTATGGGTTTTTCAGTCACTGAAAAATCGATTCAGTTACTGAAAAACCGATAACAATTTTTCAGTTACTGAGAAACCGATAACGGTTGTTCGGTAATTGAAAAACCATTATCGATTTTTCAGTCATTGAAAACCCGGTACACCTCTTCAATTGATTTTTCATTGTATGAAAAATCGATTATCAGTCATAAAAAATTGATTTCATCGTAAATTTTGCAGATTCTGTTGTAAATTTATATGAATACCATATACATCACAACCAAAACATTCTTATAGTTTTTTAGCTTGTAATATGAACAAAATAACCTAAAAATTAACTGAAACAACATATACATTACCTTTAACATGCAAATGGAAGAAGAATCTTCTAAACCTTTAATGGATGAAACTTGAATGATCAAAAACCTTCAATGGATATTGTGAGGAAGAAGGAGGAAATATGGAGAATCAATGGTGACTCAAACCTTAGAAACCATTAATAGAGAATATTGGAGAAAAGGAAATATGGAGTATATTGTAAGGAAGAAGAAGACCATTTTCGTAATTTCAAAGTTGGGCATTTGGGTGATAGAAATTTAAGGGTATTTTGGTAATCTTGGGTATATAATAGAAATAATTTGTTTGAGATATCAAAAACAAATTTTAATAAAAATCTGGGTTAAAATAAAAATTTTATTTTAATTTGGGTAAAAACTATAAATTTTCCTTATTTTATTATTAGTCATCAAGCCCAATTACTGTAATGCCCTTTCACATTAATCGAAAAGTAGTCTTTTTAGGAGGAAAGTTACTTCTTGGATGGAAACATGGATGCGGGTGTATGAGTGTAAGAAATATCAAATGTAAATAACACGCATCGACATAAATTAACGAGATCCATGGTAAGCATCACCAACTCAAGACACATGAGAGATGAATTGACAGTGAAAATTCAATTTAGATATCCACCATAATTTTTCTATTTTAATTTTAATTTAAAAACTTTTTTTTTGATAAAGTAAAAAAAAAATGGTTTTTTTAATTACATATTAATATTTGAATTTTAAAATAGTGATGTATCAGTTAATTATTGACGGAAAAAATTATTTAGGCTTTTTGTTTTAAATTTTCTAGGAGACGTGCTAGATTTTCATTGATTTGTAGGTTATGATAAAATAATAATTTTAAGATTAATTAATGATAGGGATAAAATAGACTTTTTAAATGTGCTATTAGGTTTGACCTTTAAATTCTTGGTCAATTGGACTAAATTGATGTATTTATCAAACTATATAGATTATTAAGACAGCTTACAATATATAATTAAAAATTGATAATTTTTCAAACTAAAAATGAAATTTATCCTTAATAATTTAAATAAATGACTCATACCACCACCCAATGTGATTTCGTAGTAGAGTATGCTTGTTCAGTTTTGTAATATTCTAATAATGTTAATGTTGGATTAAGTTCTTCTTTCTCTCTAGTTAAATCCATACATTGTATCAGTAATTTCTTCTAATAAAATGTACTCTTGAAAAAGAAGGCCAAAAAGACTTGGACAAAATATATATAGATTGAATTATTGAAATGTAAATTGTACATTGGTTGACATGTATGTTTGTGTTTTTTTTTTTTTTTTAAATATACAAATATATATGTCTCTATATATATTTGTAGGAAACCATATATGCAATTATTGTCCTTTTCTTAGAAACCAGCACTCAAAACCAATGAAGCGTCTATCTTTGGGTGACACATATATCGAATTAGTAATGGATTACCCGTGAAGTGTACAATCTATATGTCTCTATCTTTGTGGAACACCATACATGCAATTATTGTCCTTTTCCTTAAAAAAATAGCACTCAAAACCAATCAAGTGTGTATCTTAGGGTGATATATATATATATATATATATATATTGAATTATTGAAGGATTACACATGAAGTGTACATCGGTGGTGTATATGTCTCTATCTTTGTGGAGCACCATATATTCAATTATGGTCCTTTTCTTACAAAAATAGCACTCAGAACCAATCAATTGTCTATCTTTAGGTGACATATATGTTGAATTATTGAAGGATTACACGTGATGTGTACATCGGGTGATATATATGTCTCTGTCTTTGTGGAACACCATATATGCAATTATGGTCCTTTTTCGTGATAAATAGCACTCAAAACTAATCACGTGTCTATTTGGGTGATATATATGTTGAATTATCGAAGGACTACGGGTGAAGTGTATATTGGGTGATTATATTGACGAGATCCATCCTAACTCCGAATTTGAAAAAATATCATAAAATTGTGATCCTTTTAATTTATTTAAAAACATTTTAGAAAAGTTACTGTAAATCTCATTGTCGCTTTATAAATATATATAGAGTAGATCGAATTCCGTGTTGGACCCTTAGATTGAATATATATTTATAAAATGACAATAAGATTTAAAATGACTTTTCTAAAATGTTTTTCAATAAATCTAGATTTTAATTACAAAGATCATAGTTTTTATAGGGCTTTCTGGGATTCAAGAGAAGAGTTAGGATGGGTCCCGTATGGGTCCTGTTAACTTAGTATCAAAGCAAAGGTTAGTAGGCCAATCCTGAAAAAACTTGCATGTGAGTGAGGTGGCGAAGCGTGACTCTCCACCTAAGAGCTTCATAAGGAAAGGGTTATCCAAAGAGATGGAGCCACGATGGAGTACTTTGATAAGTACTAGTTGTTGTCCACTAGAGATGCTGATTCATCCCATCCAAAATTGGGTTTTTCTTTTCTTTTGATTTTTATTTAGTTTTCTTCTTTGATCCCCACCTCAGTTATATCTTCTCAAATAAAAATAGGATGTATTGTCTATTATAATCTCTTCATGTAAGCTATTGATTAGTGTTAAAAATCATGTATGATTTATTTGATAAGTGATTAAGATTCTTCTATTTTCATAACATTTCTAATAAGTGATTATGATTTATTTTAGCTTCCATTTTTTAAACAGAACCTATAATAGAGTGACTTTTGGTATTGTCATCAAACTAATAGTTCACATACTATTGAATTTCGAACAAAAATGTCTCTGATATAAAAGCTGCTTTTTTTTTTTTTTTTGGTTGACCAAAGGTAGACTATCATCGGTAGAACGAGAAAGAGAGAAGGAGGGAAAAAAAAAAAGAGAGAGAAATATAGAGAAGTTGAATGGGGATGAACCTAGTGACAACGAACACAAAGTTAGATGACTCCTATGGCAAAAGAGGACTCCAGTCATCCATCCTTGGTGAAGCAAAGAAGGCAGATTGGAAGGTGCCTTTTTGGTTTTTACTTTTTTTTTTTCCCCTAATTTTTGAGGTTAAGTTGATTGAAATACAGAGAAGTTGAATGAGGATGACCTCGAGGGCATTTGTTGAAATGGAGGCATTTCCTGATAAAACATCATAGGATTTTGCATGTAAGGTGCATACTGCATATGCATAAACTGATATCCACGATTGAATTCCAATCGTAGTCTGTATCTAGGTCATTACTGGACTCTTCTGAGGTTCGATTTAATACGTAGGATTGGATTGGATTGAAATAAAAAATCACTGTTCCATATTTAATAAAACTTGAGATTGGATTAAAAATGTCTCATATTATATTTGATGTAAGTTGAGATTGAATTGGAATAAAATTAATTTAAATATTTTATTATATACTTAAAATTATTTTGAAAATTAATTTTATAAAAAAACTAATAAAAAATAAAAAAAAATATTTTATTAATTAAAATACAAAGATTTGTTTTAAATGATAAAATGTAGGTTGGTTTTGGAATGAAACAAAATTCATTTAAATATAGGGTAAAAATCATTTTAATTCCTAAGTTTTAGGAAGTAGTCAAATTTTTAATTATGTTTCGAAAAATCATCAAATCATTCCTAACGTTTTGAAAAAATTTCAAATTAATTAATCTCGTCAATTTACTAATAGTCAAACCTAATGAAAAATATGAAAAGATTTATTTATCTTTGAACTCAGTTAAAACGAGTAAAATACTGTTATACCCCTATCCAAATATTAAATATTATATTTAATTATGAAAATATCTCCTTTTGGTTTTTTATGTAATTACACTAATATTGTTGGATTTTTTTAGAATCACATTTCTTAAACACCCATAAAATCAAACAAAATAAAATTAAAAAAATTAAAATTAAATTAAATTAAACACAACAAATCATTAATATCCATTGGATTTAAAAAAAAATAAAAATAAAATTTAACTCTAAAATAAAATAAATTAAAAAAAAAATTCTCCAACACAGTCTTTATCTTCAACTCATTACACGTCAAGATTCATCTTCAATCAAGCAAACACCAACAAAATCAACGTAAGTTTCTCATTCATCAACAATTCAACAAAAATCAATTTAAAACAAGATAATGTCAAAAAAAAAGTAAAACCCACAAATCCTTTAAAATAAAAAAAAAAAAAAAAAGAACAACGTTGATGAACCCAGACGAAGAAGAATCTACCTAGGTCATCGAAGTCTGGTTTCATCTTCGAACCCAGATTAACCAACAATGATGAACAAACCCATCACCTGGCCTTGGTCCGTTCATCTTCGAACAGTTCATCTTCAAACCCAGGCAATGGGTTTGAAGATCTATCTTCAAACCCATACACAGATCCATCTCTCCACACACACACATACACACATACACCCAACACACAGACCCATTCTCACTGCCACCCAACCGTCCGCCACCGCCTACTCACTACAACCACTTCCACCGCCGCCGCTGCTGTTTCTGGTCTTGCACCGGCTCAGTGTCAGCCGTCGCCGCAGCTCTAGCTTCGGTCACAGCTGTCACGCTACTTTCCTGCCAAGAAGTTCAGGCCAAGGAGCTTAAAACCGGCAATCACATTGGCATGGTCGAGACCCATGGTGGAAGAGAGAAGCTTCGCGGTGGTGTTTGACTGACGACTTTGCTTGGCGATGGCTTGGACTTGCTTCGGTCGAGAGCTAAGGTCGCCGGATGTGGAGGCTTACTCCTCAAGCCTTCCTTCTAACACAAATGTTTCAACTGAAACTTTGGTTGAATGGTCAACTGTATTCTCAATCATTCCTTTACATAGTCAAATTACTTCTTTTTGACTCTCTAGTGTGGTTCAACCTGCAAAACAAGTAAACACTTTTGTTAAAGTGATCTAGAAGTTATCTCCAAGAGTACTCTCTAATGTTTAAGTCAGTCTTTTGTCTTTTAATTATTCTTAAGTATATTTGCTCTTAAAACCATCTATCGCCAATAAAGCACTCAATCGATTTTTATAAGAAAACAAAACTTACTTTTTTAGTGTCACAATGTATGTGAAAGCATCTGTCATTTGTCAGTGAAATTTTTTCTTTTTTTTTAGGGCTTACAAGTATTTGCTAAATGTTGTACATTTGTCACTAATGCACTTAAGGAATAGTTGCCTTGAAGGTTAAAATTTTATGCCTTCAAAGGCTTGTTTACTTAATTATACCGTTTAACATGTTATTTGATGTCTTTTTCGCTAAAAGTTTATGATACTCTGCCATGTCTTTTATCCCTATTGTACTGACTATCTTTTTTGCATCCATATAGAGAACTATATTGAATTGAGAAAAAAATTGAATAAAAAAAATCAAAGTCGTACATTCATTCAATGATATCGAAATAGAAAACAATGAATAAAATCAAGCATGCAACATTTTTATTTTTATAATTTATATTATTGAATTCATCATAACTGTAAAATTGCATAGAATCACAAGCAAAAGAAAATGATATACAAATAGATATATATTTGCTATTTATTATTATTATTATTTAATTTCTTATTAGTTCAAACAAGTAAATAAAAAATACCATAAAACATCAAAGCATACAGCTAGAAGTTGTATGTCTACTAACTCTTATTTATATTACAAAAGAAATTACAAACAATCCAAAAATAAGCTCCTTACTGCCTTGTTTTGGTAATTTTACTCTTCTTTGAAAGTCAAACCAGATCCATTTAATTTATCTTCAATTAGTTTCTCCAAATGCTCTGACATGAAAGTGAGTAAATAATTTCTTGAATCTCCTACTTTGCCAGTTCCAAAGAACACATTGTTTGAAAACTTTAACCAAAATGAAAGTTTGCCAGACTTGCTCACCTCCAAATTTTTCAAGTTATCAAAACCACACAACTTTGATATCTCTTCTATTACTCCACGACTCTTTTCATCCAGAGAAAAAGGACATCCTAAGAAATTAGCTAATTTTTTAATATGAAAGTTGATGTCCTTTAGATTTTCGTATTTTAGGAATAATATCTTGTTTGATTCTTCTAAGCTAGCATTCCAGAATCCCAATACATGTTCCCAAAAAAAGCCACAACCTTGAACCCCCTGACAAGCCATTTCAAGAGCTTTTTCTAATGGAAGAAACTTTGTGGTTTGCCCCTGATTTAACTCTTGATCAATTGCAAGTAAGAAATGCCAATGAGAGAAAAATTGGTCTAAAGGGTTTCTACAAATGTAAACAATGCAACTATTACAACTAACGATAGAATGTGGTAGCGAAGCATAAGGGAGATGGGTGGACAAAATCCTAGGGCTTGAAAGCTCATCAATTGATGATTGATTTTCCATATAAACAATGTCAAGATAATGTACGAGCTCATGTGGATTACTAGTGAGCAAGGGACTTTCTACTAACGCATGACTAGAACGATTCGTAATGGTAAAAATGAGAGTTTTAGCCAGGTGGTACCTGATTTTGGGAAGGAAGCCAGTATGATATCTGTGTCTCGAGATTGAAAACATGTTTTAAGGAAGATGATATTGTTAAGGAGTGAAAGGCGAACCCAAAACCCTTGATATTGAACAAAAGATGTTGTATCGAAAAATTTCACTTGAGGAAGGGTTGAGAGTAATTTTTGATTCTCATTGCTAGACTCTTCTACTTCATATGAAGAGTTTTGAAAGGCTATTGTTTTTTCCATCTCTATGGATATGTTTGTTGAGAAAGATTAACACACTCGTAAGGATGTTTGAATGTCTATATGGAAACGATAGCTAAAATGTTGTATACCCCACCCACTAACTTTTTTTTTTAATTTTCGGGATGGCTAATGTTGACAAAGCCAACGTCAAGGTAAATTATCCAACATAAGCTAATTCGGCATTTGTTGGTTTACTTAAACCGACGCTGGCTTATGCTTCCACACATAAGACGATTGACGTCGTACAATATGAACTCTACCAAACTTGCATATTTAATCTAAATCCGATTACATTCTAACCAAAAATAATATAATCTCACCCTAATCATTAATATCCAACATATAAAAATACAAATAAACTCTGCAAATGGCAAAAATTCTAAAAGTCACAAAATTATTTAATAAGATGTCGAATTGGCGTACCTTAACAATGTAGAAAGACGACGAGCTCGTCGGTAGTTTACAGTGGTTACGGAATGATGGCGACGGTGTGAGATGGTCAGCGACTGTGCAAATGTGTCGTCGAGGTGCGTGGTTTGACAAAGTGCGATAGGTGTGCTTGTTTTCAAACCTATTTTCCATATTATAAATGCGAGGGCAATTCCATAATTCTTACTTTTATTATTAATATTGTTTTTGAATTTTGAAATATAATGGCAGTTTTGTAATTTTAGGTTAGGGGCAATTTGGGTATTCTGGGTATAGGGTGTAAATTATTTGTTTGAAAGGTTCAAATGAATTTTTTAAAAGTTGGGGGTTAAAAACGTATTTTATGTTTTTAAATGGATATTTTTGGTATTTTTCACGATTAAAAATGTCATATATTATGTTTAGTATAAGTTGGGATTAGATTGAAATAAAATTAATTTAAATATTTTATTATATATTTAAAAGTAATTTGAAAATTAATTTTATAAAAAATCTTAAAAAAAGAGAAAATATTTTATTATTTTAAATATAAGGATTTATTTTAAATAGTAAAATATAGGTTAGGTTGGGAATAAAATAAAATAAATTTAAATATAGGGTAAAAATTATTTTGATCCTTAAGTTTTGGAAAAGAATTGAATTTTTAACTATTTTTAAAAAATCATCAAATCGTCTCTAACATTTTGAAAAAATATCAAATTAGTCATTTTCATTAGTAAATTAATAGTGAAATTTAATGGAAAACGTGAAAAAATTTATTTATCATTGAACTATATTAAAACATGCAAAAGACGGTTATACTCCTATCCAAATATTAAATATTATATTTAATTATGAAAATATCCTTTATGGTTTTTTATGTAATTACACTAATATTACTGAATTTTTTTTAAACATATTTCTTAAACACCCATAAAACCAAACAAAAATAAATTAAAAATTAAAAAAATTAAATTTAACACACAAATCATTTATATCCACTGCATTTTAAAAAAAAATAAATTAAATTAAATTTAACTCTAAAATAAATTAAATTAAAAAAAAAAAAAAATCTTCAACTAGTATTCATCTTCAACTCATTCTCGCTGCCACCACCGTCCATCTTCAAACCCATGTTCATCTTCAAAACCACACACACACACACACACACACACCCCATCCATCTTCAAACCCATGTTCATCTTCAACTCATTCTCACTGCCACCACCGTCCATCTTCAAGCCCACACACACACACACACACAGAGGCCAAGGAAGTTGAAACCGAGAATCACATTGGCATGGTCGAGACCCATGGTGTGGAAGAGAGAAGCTTCGCAGCGGTGTTTGTCGGACGACTTTGTTGGGCGATGGTTGCGACTTGCTTCGGCCTAGAGCTAGGGTCGCCAGATGTGGAGGTTAACGGAAATTGTAGGTCCGGCAACTTCAAGGTTGGAGATGAGAACTGTAGCAGTGGGGAAAGGGGTGGGTGTAAACCATCTGGATTATGAATTAAAAATTAAATTTGTGAACATACAAATCTTAACACTTGAAAATTAAATACCCTTTATGTTTTTTTTTAGTTTTTGTTTTTGTTTTTCTAAGTTCTTTAATTGATTTGGATTCCCTTTTTTTTTTTTTTTTTTTTTCCTTTGTTTCTTCAAGTTTTTTGATTGTTTAATTTTTTAATTTAATTTACATTTAATTACTTTCTTTTTTAAGTTTTTTCTCAATTTATCTAGTTCGTATACATATCATTAACTTAGAATGTAATTTGAAATGACAATTTTACCCCTATCCACCATACTGTTTGTTAGGTTTCACTATTAATTAATTAACGAAGTTGACTAATTTGACACCTTTTTAAAATATAAAGAATGATTTCATAATTTTTTAAAATATAATTAAAAATTTGATCATTTCTCATAATTAGGGACCAAAATGATTTTCACCCTTAAATATATTATTATATAACATAACTTATATTATACATTAAATTAATAATGTTTTCAATAAAATAAATCCTATAAATTATTTTCTAAAAATTTTATATTGATTTTTTAGAATTATATTATTTTAAAGTATGAGTAAATAAATATTAATTTTGAAATTACTCTATTTAAATAATAACATTATTTCCAAATTTTTGTTTGCAGATAATAAAGTTAATTTTATACAGTACATAAGAAATAAATGGGATAGCTATAAGAAATAATTAATGAGGAGAAAAAAAACTTTATTTGAATCTCATGGTTCAGCTTAGGATTTAACATTCCCTTGAGAATGAGATTGAAATGAAAATGGGATTAGGATTTCATTCCTAAGTTGGCCACTCCAAAAATGAGATTTGATAGTTTAAAATATTTTAAATCTCAAACTCACCTCAAATTCGATGCACCAAACATAGCCTAAATGTCAACTCTTCGAAGGTCTAATGAATCAAATGTTGGATCAAAGATGGCTGGTGTGGGTCCATTTCGCGAAGGCTTACTCCTTAAGCCCTCCTTCTAGCACTAATGTTTCAACTAAAACTTTGGTTTGATGGTCAATTGTATATTTAAATGTTCATTTCCATCATTAAATTATTTGTCTTTGACTCTCTGATATGGTTTAACCTACAAAACAAGTAAACACCTTTATTAAGGTGACCCAAAGGTTATCTCCAAGAACACCCTCAAATGCTTATGTCAATCTTTTGTCTCTTAATTATTCTTAATTGTATTTGTTGCTAAAAACTATCTACCTCCAATAAAGCACTCAATTAATTTTTATAAGACAACAAAACTTACTTTTCAGATGTAGCAATGCATGTGAAAGTATCTATTATTTGTCACTCGAGTTTTTTTTTTTTTTTTCCCTGAGGGGGCTTGCTTATGAGTATTTGTTACATGTTGCACATTTATCACTAATCTACTTAAGGAATGGTTCCCCTTAAGGTTAACATTTTATACCTTCAAAGGCTTGTTTATTTCATTATACTGTTTAACATGTTATTTGGTGTTTTCGAGCGAAGATGCTTATGACACTCTTGCCATGTGTTTTATTCCTATTGTATAGATGATCTTTCTTGGTGTCTTCTTCGCTCGAAGCTTATGACACTCTGCCATGTTTTATTCCTATTGTATAGACGATCTTTCTTGCACCCATACAGAGAACTATATTGAATTGAGAAGAAAATCGATTAAAAAGGAAAAAAAAAAACCAAAATTGTATATTCATTTGATGATATTGAAATAGAATATAATGAATAAAATCAAGGATGTAATATTTTTATTTTTGTAAGTTATATTATTGAATTCATCATACTTGTAGGGAGATATAAAGAAGACGGTGAGTGAAAATAAAAAAAAAAAAAAATTGTATAGAATAACCAGCAAAAGAGAATGATATACAAATAGATATATATATATATTTGCAATTATTATTATTATTATTTCTGATTAGTTCAAACAAGTAAACAAAAAATACCACAAAACATCAAAGCATACAACTAGGTGTTGTTTGTCCACTAAATCTTATTTATATTGCAAAAGAAATTACAAACAAACCATAAATAAGCTTCTTACTACCTTCTTTTGATGATTCTACTATTCTTTGAAGGTCAAACCAGATCCATTTAATTTATCTTCAATTAATTTCTCCAAATGCTCTGACATGGAAGCGGACAAATAATTTATTGAATCTCCTACTTTGCCAGTTCTGAATAATGCACTCCTTGGAAACCTTAACGACCCAATTGAAACATTACCAGACTTGTTCACCTCCAAATTTTTTAAGTTATCAAAACTACACAATTTTGATATCTCTTCTATTACTCCATGGCTCCTTTCGTCCACAGAAAAAGGACATCCTAAGAAATCAGCTAATTTCTCAATATAAAAGTTGATGTCCTTTTTTAAATTTTCGTATCTCAAGAATAATATCTTATTTTGTTCTTCTAAGCTGGCATTCCAAAATCCCAACACATGTTCCCAGAAAGGGCCACAACTTTGAACTCCTTCACAAGCCATTTCAAAAGCTTTTTCTAGTGGAAAAAACTCTATGGTTTTTAAATCTTCATAAATTGTAGGAAAAAAATGCCAATAGGAGAGAAATTGGTCCAAAGGGTTTCTACAAATGTAAACAATGCGACTATTGCAACTAACAATAGCATGTGGTAGTGAAGTATAAGGGAGATGGGTGGACAAAATCCTTGGGCTAGAAAGCTCATCAATTGATGATTGATTTTCCATATAGAGACTGTCAAGATAAAGTACAAGGTCATGAGGATTATTGGTGAGCAAGGGACTTTCTCCTAATGCATGACTAGAACGATTCACAATGGTAAAAATGAGAGCTTTTAGCCAAGTGGTACCTGATTTTGGTAAGGAAGCCAATATGATGTCTGTGTCTCGAGCTTGAAAACATTTTTGAAGGAAGATGATCTTCTGGACAAGTGAGGGGCGAACCCAAAACCCTTGATATTGAACATAAGCTATTGTATTTGAAAGTTTCACTTGAGGAAGGGTTGAGAGTAATTCTTGATTCTCATTGCTGGACTCTTCTACTTCATATGAAGAGTTTTGGGAGGCCATTGTATTTTCCATCTCCATGGATATGTTTAAATAAAACAAGTTGTGGTCCAGAAAAATTAGCACACTCCTAAGGACATTTGCATGTCTACGTAGAAACGATAGATAAACCCTACCCTACTAACTTTTTTTCTTTTTTTAAGGAAACTCTCACACCACTTACCTCTTAATTTTTTTATCATTTTATATATATAAATTATAAAAATCTCATCCCGTTCACATAGCTTTTATTACTTTTTATTTTTTATCATTATTTTTTAAATTTTTTATCATTTTATATTTATAAACTATAAAAATCTCATCCCACCAACTTAGTTTTTATTATTTATTATTTGTTTATCAGTGTCTAAAAATTAAATTTGTGAACATACAAATCTTAATACTTGAAAATTAAATACCCTTAATGGTTTTTTCTAAACGGTCTGGATTCTAGATCTACATTTTTTTGGTTTTTGTTTTCTTTTTCTTTTTAAGGTTTTTAATTGATTTGGATTCCAGTTCTTTATTTTTTAACCTTTTGTTTTATTTTTTTTTCAGTTTCTTTTCTTATGTCAACCAAGCCCGTTTCATTCTAACCAGATATGGTTCTTTCTATGATGTCAATGAACAAACGAATTTGAATTTTTATAAAATGAGAAAATAAAAGGAGCCAAGCCATGTTACTTTGTTTGCAATGGTGCACACAATATCGACAGATTGGGGATGCTTCGTTCTAAGAAGTAATTGATTTTTTCAGATGACTTGTTAGACTTGCAATCTCACTTACTGTTCCATGTGGTGTTTGGGACCTATGAAATTCCCAAGAGGCAGTGGATCATAATAGATTTGTATATATACAAATTGTCAGACATACATAATTGAAAGTACCTTGTCTTGTCATTTCACATACTATTTATACAGCTGTATATTCTTCTTCACGCAGTTTGGATCAACTTTAAGTCTCATCTTGTACTGTCGGTTAAAGCTTTTCTTCTTCTTCTCCACGTTATTTGGATCAACCTGGGATGGAAATGGATTGGAAGATTGATGTTTTTTCGTTAGAAGTAGAATTGGAATTGGCTTCAGTCTTCTATGTGCGTGAAATTTGAAAGTTTGAGATATTTTGAATTTTAAACTCACCTCAAATCTCATAGACCAAACATAGCTTGAGTGTTAATTCTTCGGGGGTCTAATGAATCAAATGCTAGATTTAAAGATTGCTGGTTTGGGTCCATTTCACGAAGGCTTACTCCTCAAGCCCTCCTTCTAGTACCAATGTTTCGATTGAAGCTTTGGTTCTATAGTCAACGGTATCTTCAAACATTCCTTTTCGTAATTAAATTACTTCTCTTTGACTCCCTAGTATGGTTCAACTTGTAAAACAAGTAAACACCTTCGTTAAGGTGGCCTAGAAGTTATCTTTGAGAGCACCGTTTGATACTTAAGTTAGTCATTTATCTTCTAATTATTCTTAAGAAAAGTAAATTTGCTCCTAAAAACTATCTGTCTTTAATAAAGCACTCAATCAGTTTTTATAAGAAAACAAAACTTACTTTTCAAGTGTTGCAATACATATGAAAGCATTTGTCATTTGTCAGTTGAGTTTTTTCTTTTTGGGAGGGCTTACAAGTATTTGCTACATGGTGCACATTTATCATTGATCTACTTAAGAAATAGTTCCCCCGAAAGTTAACATTTTATACATTCAGAGATTTGTTTATTTAATTATACCGTTTAACATGTTAGTTGGTGTCGACTTCGCTCGAAGTTTATGATACTTTGCTTCGCTTGAAGTTTATGACACTCTATCACATGTTTTATCCTTATTGTACTGGCGATCTTTCTTGCACCCACACAAAAAACCATATTGAATTGAGAAGAAAATCAAATAAAAAAAATCAAAATTGTATATTCATTTGATGATATTGAAATAGAAGACAATGAATAAAATCAAGCATGTAATATTTTTATTTTTATAAGTTACATTATTGAATTCATGACACCTATAAGGAGATATAGAGAAGACGATGGGTGGAAAAAAAAAATCGTATAAAATAACTAGCAAAATAGAATGATATACAAATTGATATATATTTGCAATTTTTTTATTTTTAATTTCCGATTAGCTCAAACCAGTAAACAAAAAATACCACAAAACATCAAGGCATACAGCTAGATGATGTATGTCCACTAACTCTTATTTATATTGCAAAAGAAATTATAAACATGTAATTCTACTATTCTTTGAAGGTCAAACAAGATCTATTTAATTTATCTTCAATTAATTTCTCCAAATACTCAGACATGGAAAGGGGTAAATAATTTCTCGAATCTCCTATTTGTCAGTTCTAAAGAACACACTCTTTGGAAGGCTGAACCCAATTGAAATTTTACCAAACTTGTTCACCTCCAAAATTTTCAAGTTATTAAAACTACAAAACTTTGATATTTCTTCTATTACTCCATGGCTTTCTTCATCCATAGTAAAAGGACATCTTAAGAAATCAGCCAATTTCTTAATATAAAAGTTGATGTCCTTTTTTAGATTTTCGTATTTTAGGAGTAGTATCTTGTTTGGGTATTCTAAGCTGGCATTCCAGTATCCCAACACGTGTTCCTAACAAGGGCCATAACCTTGAATTACTTGACAAGCCAGTTCAAGAATTTTTTCTAGTTGAAGAAACTATGGTTTGCTCCTGATTTAACTCTTGATCAATTACAATCATGAAATGCTAAGAGAAGAGAAATTGGTCCAAAGGGTTTCTACAAATGTAAACAATTCGACTATTACAACTAACAGTAGAATGTGATAGCGAAGCATAAGGGAGATGGCTGGACAAAATCCTTGGGCTAGAAAGCTCATCAATTGATGATTGATTTTCCATATAGAGACCGTCAAGATAAAGCACAAGGTCATGTGGATCACTAGTGAGCAAGGGACTTTCTATTAACGTATGACTAGAATGATTTACAATGATAAAAATAAGAGCTTTTAGCCAAGTGGTACTTGATTTTGGGAAGGAAGCCAATATGATGTCTGTGTCTCGAGTTTGAAAATATTTTTGAAGGAAGATGATCCTCTGGAGGAGTTTGGGGAGAACCCAAAACCCTTGATATTGAACAAAAGATATTGTATCTAAAAGTTTCACTAGGGGAAGGGTTGAGAGTAATTCTTGATTCTTATTGCTAGACTCTTCTATTTCAGATCGAAGAGTTTTAGGAGATTATTGTTCTTTTCATCTCCATGGACATGATCATGATGAACAAGCTCTGATCGAGAAAGATAAACACACTCGTAAGGACGTTTGATTGTCTATATCGAAACGAAAGCTAAGTGTTGTAAACCCCACCCCACTAACTTTTTTCTTCGAAACTCTCATCCTAATAATTTACCTTTTAATTTTTTATTATTTTATACATAAAAACTATAAAAATCTCATCCCATTCACTTAACTTTTATTATTTTTTATTTTTTATGATTATTTTTTTAAACTCCAACCCCACTAACTTTTTAATTTTTCATCATTTTATATTTATAAACTATAAAAATCTTATCCCACTAATTTAATTTTTATTTTTTTTTATTTTTTCATCAATATTATTTTTTGAAACTTCCACCCCCACTAACTTATTTTTTCAAACTCTTATGTCAACCAAGCTAGTTTCATTCTAGGCAGATATGGTTCTTTCTATGATGTCAATGAACATACGAATTTGAATTTTTATAAAATGAGAAAATAAAAGGAGCCAAGCCATGTTACTTTGTTCGCAATGGTACACACAATATCGGCAGATTGGGGATGCTTCGTTCTAAGAAGTAATTGATTTTTTCAGATGACTTGTTAGACTTGTAGTCTCACTCACAGTTCCATGTGGTGCGTGGGACCTATGAAACTCCCAAGAGGCAGAGAATCATAATAGATTTGTATATATACATATTATAAGACATAATTGAAAGTACCTTGTCTTGCCATTTCACATACTATTTATACAGCTGTATATTCTTCTTCACGCAATTTGGATCAGTTAAAGCTCATCTTCTTCTTCACGTTATTTGGATCAACTTGGGATGGAAATGGAATTGGAAGATTGATGTTTTTTCATTGGAAGTGGAATTGGAATTGGCTTCAGCCTTCTGTGCATTAGGGTATATTTTTGCATGAGCAATGTTTGATTGCGGCCGTTCCATATCTTTTGCTATTATATTACAAGTTTTATTTATTGTAATATGGTATGATATCGCATCAATTTTGTATGTTATCTTTTCTTTGGTGTTGTATCGAGTTCACACACAGCACATCAGAAGTATAGCAAGATATAATATATATATATATATATATATATATTGCATTTCAGCATCCAAATCATGATAAAATTTCTTTAGGTACTTAATTGTTGAGGGTTAATTTCTTTGTACCACAGTGAGCAACACCGTCGGGAACAATTGTCGAGAGAAATAGCTTCCTATCTATACATGTATAATATAAAAATATACATGCATGTATAGTTTTAACTATTGCTACTTGCTCATGTATGTATGTGTGAAATTCATTTAGTGTCAAAGAGTCTTTCAGTATCTCAACAGCGCATTTGTGTCTCTTTATTATCATTCACTAGGCTACTGTGAAGTGAACCTAGCATTCTTAACAATGTATGTTTGCTAATGTGTTGTTCAGCTGCAAGTATTTGGATTTTCGTTGTATTGTCAGATGGATCAACAGTTTATAAGCAAAAACTGTTGATTTTTAATTGACTTTTGTTGTATTTTCAGGTGGATCAACAGTTTAATTGATTTTTGTTGGTTTTTTTAATTGATTTTTTTATTTTAAACTATTATAATCATTATATTTGTTTAAATAAATATAATATGAATCTTATTTGAAAATTTATATTGAAAATTTAAATTTTATATATTATTTATGAAGAGACCCAACCCGGATTTAACCTCTTGAATCTGTGGGAAGCCCTCCCGGCACTCCAACGGACTCCGAAAACCTTTTCTTTAAACAATTAACTTAAGAATCCGTGAAGCGAACTCGATTAAAACATTTATTCTTTTCATCAACTATCGGAAAATGTGGTGGGAAATTTTTTTTTTTTTCCTCTTAAAACCAACAAACCAGTTATTCAATTAAAAATTTTACAGAAAAACGGACAGAGTTTCCTCTGTTTTTCGAACATCCCAAAATTTACAAAACCTGCACATAAAATCATAAACACTTCTAAAATTCATTCCTTTTCTTCACTACCATTTCAGGACCTCAGGTCCATCACAATTTAACCATAAAAACATTTAAAAACTTTAAGTAGAATCATTTTTATCCATAAAATAAAACATATGCATTATGTACAATTCAAAATATTTTCTGAAATATTTTGGGCTTGAGTTTGGTCACTCCCAAAACGCCTACGTACCTCGATTATCTACAAAGGATCAAAGCCTTCGTAGTTCAGAGTTTAATTATGCATTTCCGTATATACAACACAAAAATAATGATGCAAGTATCAAAACCATAATATGACATATTTACAGCCAAAAATTATATACATATTTTCAAATCGTCGTCGTCATCTACAAGTAGGCCGCCTACGACTGCCCTGGAGGATGCTCAGACTGCTCTCTAGTCTCAGTTCCTGAAAATTTTATTAAAACATTTTGGAAGAGTGAGCTAAAAATTGCTCAGTGAGTGTGCAGTTTGATAACAGAGTACTTTCAACATCTTTCAATAAAATCATAACATTTACATAAATAAATAAAACATTTCATTTATCAATTATATCAATCATAAATATACATTTGAAACAATCTTTAACATTTCAGTCACTACCAATGGAACCCAGGGAATAATTCACCAACCGACCTAAAAGCGACGGTGGCGGGACGATCCATTTCCAGTCATAAAACCACTACGCTGCGGATAAAATCACGCCTTGCGTAGGGTAACCGTCATAAGAATACTTTATAATATGTAAAGGCAATTCTATAATTTCTATCCATTATTTAGTTAGTAACCTATTTCTTTACTCGTACCTTTACACATTTAAAGTATCTCGGCCGATTATCCAGTCATTTCAGTCATGATAGGGTTTAGGGTAACCATCGGCTAAAAATCCTTTTATAAACCACATTTCATTTAAAAACCAAAACCATTTCTTTTATACTTTTCATAAACATCCGTCCGTCAAGAATTTCTTTAAGGTCGAAACTTTAACTTTTGAGATATCGAAATTTAAAATCATTTATATATTCAAACAATTGCATTCAATTCATAAACATATATAAAAAATATATATAATATATATTTAAAAGAAACATATATATATACAATTATATATTTAAACGAAACATATATATATATAGTTTTACACTCACAACTTATTTCCGTCCGTTAGCTTTCGATTCAAAGAACCTCTTTCACCTCATGCACCTCTCCATTTCCGTTCGAAGAGTTTCCAATTCACCTAAACTTTAATCACCAACTTTTATTCAAAATTCTCTTCAATCACAACTCTAATGACAATAGAATTTTCCTTAACAATCTCTCAAACTAATTAAGCAATATTATTTCTGTTACATGCCCTTATCTTAATTTAACCATTACTATTCATTTCCATGATATGTCCATGTCGTAATACATTTAACCACACACTTGGAACCACCAAAATAACATAAAATACAAATGGGACAGCTTGTACATCATTTGTTCATACGACTACCTTTGAGCGTTACACGCATTCCATGCAATGAAATTATCATCTATGACTTAATCACACTCAAATACACATTCAAGCACATACTTAGGACCTTCAAATCAACTTAAAATCACATAAATTCCACTTACACGCAACTGCTCTTTACCTTTGTCGAAAATCACACGAATAACTCTTTTCTTGATTTTCTTTCGGTTCCAACACGTAATCATATTCTATCATGCATTTATACACTTAATAATCAATTAATCTCCATTTATTTAAACCAAACATAACCCACACACACACATACATACTGCCGACAGAACATCACACAAATACCCATTCTTTTCCACTTGATTCACAGCACACACATCACACATAAACTCTACACAATCATCTATTCCATTTCAACTTTTTATGAGACAAAATCAATTAAAACCCAGCATAACTTACTTGAGTTTGATATCAGCCACCGCTCTGAGATTCTCACGGCAACCATTTCCTTCCATTTCAGTTTGTCAAACTTGAACCACAACCAAAATCAATCATAACTCTTGAAATTGACAGCAAACAACTCAAGAAAACCACTCAAAAAGTCAAGTTATTCCTCTTACCTACTGTTCATCATCTTCTTCACGCCTACCCA
This sequence comes from Dimocarpus longan, assembly GCA_022984855.1. Classification (NCBI taxonomy): domain Eukaryota; kingdom Viridiplantae; phylum Streptophyta; class Magnoliopsida; order Sapindales; family Sapindaceae; genus Dimocarpus; species Dimocarpus longan. The sequence continues at coordinate 13,547,006 of CM041014.1, read as the reverse complement.
TGCCATTTTCCTCCATTTCTTGGCTTAATCCAGCTCCTTTCAGATCCACTTTTTCTGGTCTCAGCTTACCTGAACTCTAGTTTCTTCACTCGTGGTCTACCGAGCTCGTCAAGGCCCTCGCGACTTCAGCTTCTCTTCCTGTTTTCTGGTCTGTCTTCGTCACTTCCAGATCTGATTTTCTAGGCTAAAATCAGAGGTTCATCTTACTTCTTCAAGCCTCCATCTGACCGTGAAGAAACCCTTTAGATGATCGGTCTTGTTGCTGTACTTGGTGGCCGAGAGAGAGATCGCCGAGTAGAGAAACTGTCTTCGGTCTACTGTCGTCTAATTTTGGGTCTGATGGAGTGTGTCTGGCAATCCAGATCTGAGCTGGAAGAAGACCCAATTAAGTGCTTAACATATTGCCCAAACACCCCTCAACTTTTCTCAATTATGCCAGCTTAACTTTCAATCCAAATTTTGCATGTTTACCCCTCTTTTACTAACATTTTTATTACCCTCACTTATCATTTTCCAATCATGTCCCTACTCATTTTTAATCTATAACTAACACTTCCTAATGACCTCTTTTAATCCCCATACACTTATATTACTCATAAAAATTTTATCCCATAAAAATAAATACATTAAATCCGTCAATTTCCATAACAATTTTAATATCGATAAAATTAACCGTTATTTCTCTGAATAATATTTCTAAAATATTTCACACTTATCAATTCATCAAACTAACCTCATAAACATTCAATTAGACTCATAATTGTTCACTTGCAAAAAAATTTCTCACAACGATGGAATATTTTAAAAATACAATCACATTTGACATATTTATTGATATTTATATATATTCTTAAGCATAAAGAACTTGGTCCTAACAATTTTTCCCCTCCTTAAAATAAATTTTGTCCTCGAAATTTAAATATGCATACCTTAAGTAAACAGGTGTGGATACTGAGTTTGCATTTGGTCCTCTCGCTCCCATGTAGCTTCTTCAACTCCGTGATTCATCCATAACACCTTAACCAAGGGATTTCTTTTATTGCGGAGAACTTGCTCTTTCCTGTCTAAGATCTGAACCGGTCTCTCCTCGTAAGTCAAGTTCTCTTTCAATTCTATCGGTTGATCCCTTAAAATATACGAAGAATCCGGAATGTATTTACGAAGCATAGACACGTGAAAAACATCATGAATTCTGATCAATTCCGCAGGTAGCTTTAATCTGTACGCCACTTCCCCAATTCTTTCTGTAATTTCATAAGGTCCAATGTACCTGGGACTCAGTTTTCCTTTTTTTCCAAACCTCAATACCCCCTTCCAGGGTGATATTCGCAAAAATACTTTGTCTCCAACCTGAAACTCTAAGTCCCTCTTTCGATTGTCCGCATAACTTTTCTATCTGTCATTTGCTATCTTCAGTCTGTCCCTGATAATTTTAACTTTCTCTTACATAAGTTGAACAATCTCTGGACCAATCAATTTTCTCTCGCCTGCCTCATCCCAACAAATTGGAGTTCTACATTTTCGTCCATACAAAACTTCATATGGAGCCATTCCAATGCTAGACTGATAGCTATTATTGTATACAAACTCCACTAAAGGTAGATGAATATCCCAACTTCCCTTAAAATCCATAACACAGGCTCTAAGCATGTCTTCTAGTGTCTGAATAGTCCATTCAGATTGACCATCTGTCTGCGGATGGAAAGCTATACTAAAATTCAACTTGGTGCCTAGAGCTCGCTGTGAGCAGGGCCAAAATCGAGAAGTAAACCTTGGATCCCTGTTTGACACAATTGACACTGGTGTACCATGAAGTCGTATAATCTCATTCACATATACCTGAGCCAACTTATCCATAGAATATGTATTCTTGATGGGTAAGAAATGGGTTGATTTCGTCAGTTTATCAACAATCACCCATATCGCGTCATGGCCACTCTGGCTACGTGGAAGTCCGACCACAAAATCCATCGTAATCCTCTCCCATTTCCATTCAGGTATTGAAAGAGGCTGCAATAGTCCTACAAGCTTCTGGTTTTCAATCTTTACCTGCTGACATGTGAGGCATTTGGAAACAAAATCTGCTATTTCTTTCTTCATACCCTTCCACCAGTAATGTTCTTTTAGGGTACGATACATTTTAGTGCTACCCGGATGCATTGCATAAGCAGAAGAGTAAGCCTCTTCCATAATTTCTCTTTTCAATTCAGGAATATTCGGTACACACAATCTCTGTCCCAATACCACTGTACCATCGTCCTTAACTGAATAATCTGTTCTCTTTCTTGACTCAACTTCTCCTTTCAGTTTTACTAACCATGGATCCTGAGTCTATAACTCTTTGATTCGGTCTATCAAAATGGGACGAACATGAAATGCAGCTAGCAGTGCTCCTGTTTCTGTCGGCTCTAGTCTTACACCTAAAGACCTTAATTCTACTAGAAGTGGAAGATACGTGGTCTTAAGATGAACTACTGAACTCGTAGGCTTCCGATTGAGAGCATCTGCTACTATATTAGCTTTCCCTGGATGGTATTCAATGGTACACTCATAATCCTTAATAAGCTCGATCTATCTTCGCTGCCTCATATTCAATTCCTTCTGTGTAAACAAGTACTGTAGGCTCTTATGATCTGTGAAAATTCTGTAAGGTACTCCATACAGATAATGTCTCCATATCCATAAGGCAAAAACTACAGTTGCCAATTCTAGATCATGTGTAGGATAGTTCTGTTCATGCTTTTTCAATTGCCTGGAAGCATATGCTACCACCTTTTCATCTTGCATTAACACACAACCTAAACCCTGCCTAGAAGCATCACAATATACTGAGAATCCGTCCTTTCCTGACGGAAGTGTAAGCACTGGAGCTGAAGTCAATCTCCTTTTCAATTCATTGAAACTCTACTGGCACGCCTCTAACCATACAAACGTTTCCTCTTTCCGTGTCAACTTAGTTAATGGAGCGGCTATTTTCGAAAACCCCTCAACAAATTTTCGATAATACCCTGCCAAACCCAAAAAACTCCTTATTTCAGTTACATTAGTAAGCGGTCTCCAATTCACTATAGCCTCTACTTTCTGTGGATCCACGGAAACCTCTTCTGCAGAAACCACGTGTCCCAGAAAAGCGACACTGTCCAGCCAAAACTGACATTTATTGAGTTTGGCGTACAACTGATGTTCTCTTAATGTCTGCAAAACTGTCCTCAAGTGTCCTGTATGTTCTTTCTTACTACCAGAATAGATCAGTATATCATCGATGAACACAATTACAAACTGATCTAAATAAGGTCTGAAAACCCTATTCATAAGATCCATGAAAGCGGCTGGGGCATTAGTGAGTCCAAATGGCATGACTAAGATCTCATAATGTCCATACCATGTCCTAAAGGCAGTGTTGAGAACATCCTCTGCATGAATTTTCAACTGATGATAACCTGACCTCAGATCGATCTTAGAGAATACCCTAGCTCCTTGCAGCTGGTCAAAGAGATCATCAATCCTCGGAAGTGGATATTGATTACATATCGTTACCTTGTTCAATCCCCTGTAATCAATACACAACCACATGCTTCCATCTTTCTTTTTCACAAACAAAACCGGTGCTCCCCATAGGGAAGTACTCGACCTAACAAAGCCCTTATTTACTAACTCTTCCATCTATGCTTTTAATTCTTTCAACTCTAAATGAGCCATTCGATAAGGTGCTTTAGAAATTAGTTCAGTCCCTGGGGCTAATTCTATTCGAAAGTCAATTTCTCTATCTGGAGGTAATCCCGGAAGATCCTCTGGAAACACATCTGGAAATTCTCGAACCACCGAAATATCTTCCAGTCTCATTTTAGAGCCCCTCACCTCTATTGCATAAACGAGATATCCCTGGCATAACTTTCGAAGCATTTTTCTAGCTATAATAACTGATACCATACTGGTGGGAAGTATTTTTCGTACCCCACGAAAGATCACCTCTGACTCCCCTACTTTACCAAAACTGACTTCTTTTTGAAAGCAGTCTACAGTAGCATGATGTCTCGACAACCAGTCCATCCCCAATATAACATCAAAGTCCTGGATGTCCAACAAAACCGCCAATAACTCTCTATCCTCAATAATAACTGTACTACCCAGATAAACTCTATCCACAATCACTAAATCTCCTATAGGAAAAGATACTGCCATACTACAACTTAAAGGCTGAGATTCTGTATGTAAATTTATAGCAAAATTCTTGGAAATAAAGAAATGAGTAGCACCTGGATCAATCAACACATAAGCATTTCGATCAAAGATTGTAATTGTACCTATCACCACCTCTGGAGCTGTATCTGCCTCCTGCTGAGTAACTGTAAATACTCTGGCCTCAGTCGGAGGTCTACCAATCTGTCCTCTAGATGACTGACCTCTACCTGTAGATGCACTGAGTCTGCTGGGGGGTGTGGGACCTCTAGTCGGTGTACCTCTCTGATCCTGGCCCCGACCAATGCTAAAAGGCCTCTGTCCTACTGGTCCTGCACCTGATCCACTGCTCGAAACAATCTGTGGACACTCTTTAGCAAAATGACCAGACTACCCACATTTAAAACAAATGTCTGTACCAAATCTACAGTCTCCAAAGTGCCTCTTTCCATACTGTGTACATTCCGGTCTCAAACCTTAGGTGCTGCCAGTCCATGATCTTGGGGAGCTCTGACTTGATTGCACTCCCTGACTAGGCCTACTGCCACCTGACCACTGTGATTTACCTCCCCTCTTTGTCTATTTACTGGAGCCTCCTTGAACCCAAGTTGACCCACTTCTTTTCTGTCCTTGAGTGTAGGTACTAGCTTGAGACTTCAATCCCAAACTTCTCTCTACCCTGACTGCAGCTTCAATCAATGGACCATATTGTGTATGTGCAGTCAATGCTACAATACTTCTGATTTCAGGATTTAAACCCACAGCAAACCTCTTACTTTTTTGTACCTCATCCTCTGAAAACAAGGGAACATGTCTAACCAACTCTGAAAACTTTCGCTCGTAATCCATCACTGAGAATGTTACTTGCTTTAACCTGAAAAATTCTTCAATCCTTGCATCTTTGTAACTAGCTGGAAAGAATTTATTATTGAATTCTTCCTTGAATTAGTTCTATGACACTCCCTCGGGAAATCTCCTCTGCACTGCTTTCCACCAATTTATTGCTCTATCTCTGAGTAAGAAGGCCGAGAATGTCACCATCTGTTCCTCTGTACAATCCATCACCTAGAAGACACGTTCGTTTCCCTCTAACCATGATAGGGCTTTTTCTGGATCCCCTGTACCATCAAAATTTCTTACCCCCAATTTTTGTGCCCTTTCAATAGACACTCCTGGTTCACGGGGTTGCCGAAGGGCGGCTGCTAAAATTTGTGCCATTTGCTCTACGGGTATATTTCCTCCCACCATCTCTGGAGGCACTGTAGGTCCTGCCTGGGACGGCTCAGAAGGAACTGGAGGTGGAGGAACATGTGAGGACTCTTTTATGCGTTCCTCCTCTGGTACAAGCTCTCGACTAGGAGCTCTCCTAGTGGGAGGTCGGCCTCGACGACGCATTTCTGTTAAATAAAACTTATTCATTATCATGTAAAACATATACGATTTCAAAATAAATGAATGAGTCATGTAATTTTGAAAGAAAACATTAAATCATTTCAGGAAGTGGAGACTTTTCAAAATCATTTTTATTACTAATCAAAATCATTTGCTCTGATACCACATTGAAAGGACCCAACCCGGATTTAACTACTTGAATCTGTGGGAAGCCTTCCCGGCACTCCAACGGACTCCGAAAACCTTTTCTTTAAACAATTAACTTAGGAATCCGTGGAGCGAACCCGATTAAAACATTTTGGAAGAGTGAGCTAAAAATAGCTCAGTGAGTGTGCAGTTTGATAACAGAGTACATTTTCAACATCTTTCAATAAAACCATAACATTTACATAAATAAATAAAACATTTCATTTATCAATTATATCAATCATAAATATACATTTGAAACAATCTTTAACATTTCAGTCACTACCAATGGAACCCAGGGAATAATTCACCAACCGACCTAAAAGCGACGGTGGCGGGACGATCCATTTCCAGTCATAAAACCACTACGCTGCGGATAAAATCACGCCTTGCGCAGGGTAACCGTCATAAGAATACTTTATAATATGTAAAGGCAATTCTATAATTTCTATCCCTTATTTAGTTAGTAACATATTTCTTTACTCGTACCTTTACACATTTAAAGTATCTCGGCCGATTATCCAGTCATTTCAGTCATGATAGGGTTTAGGGTAACCATCGGCTAAAAATCCTTTTATAAACCACATTTCATTTAAAAACCAAAACCATTTCTTTTATACTTTTCATAAACATTCGTCCGCCAAAAATTTTCTTAAGGTCGAAACCTTAACTTTTGAGATATCGAAATTTAAAATCATTTATATATTCAAACAATTGCATTCAATTCATAAACATATATAAAATATATATAATATATATTTAAAAGAAACATATATATATACAATTATATATTTAAACGAAACATATATATATATAGTTTTACACTCACAACTTATTTCCGTCCGTTAGCTTTCGATTCAAAGAACCTCTTTCACCTCATGCACCTCTCCGTTTCCGTTCGAAGAGTTTCCAATTCACCTAAAATTTAATCACCAACTTTTATTCAAAATTCTCTTCAATCACAACTCTAATGACAATAGAATTTTCCTTAACAATCTCTCAAACTAATTAAGCAATATTATTTCCGTTACATGCCCTTATCTTAATTTAACCATTACTATTCATTTCCATGATATTTCCATGTCCTAATACATTTAACCACACACTTGGAACCACCAAAATAACATAAAATACAAATGGGACAGCTTGTACATCATTTGTTCATACGACTACCTTTGAGCGTTACACGCATTCCATGCAATGAAATTTATCATCTATGACTTAATTACACTCAAATACACATTCAAGAACATACTTAGGACCTTCAAATCAACTTAAAATCACATAAATTCCACTTACACACAACTGTTCTTTACCTTTGTCGAAAATCACACGAATAACTCTTTTCTTGATTTTCTTTCGGTTCCAACACGTAATCATATTCTATCATGCATTTATACACTTAATAATCAATTAATCTCCATTTATTTAAACCAAACACAACCCACATACACACACATACATACTGCCGATAGAACATCACACAAATACCCATTCTTTTCCACTTGATTCACTACACACACATCACACATAAACTCTACACAATCATCTATTCCATTTCAGCTTTTTATGAGACAAAATCAATTAAAACCCAACATAACTTACTTGAGTTTGATATCAACCACTCCTCTGAGATTCTCACGGCAACCATTTCCTTCCATTTCAGTTTGTCAAACTTGAACCACAACCAAAATCAATCATAACTCTTGAAATTGACAGCAAACAACTCAAGAAAACCACTCAAAAAGTCAAGTTATTCCTCTTACCTACTGTTCATCATCTTCTTCACGCCTACCCATGCCATTTTCCTCCATTTCTTGGCTTCATCCAGCTCCTTTTTGATCCACTTTTTCTGGTCTCAGCTTACCCGAACTCTAGTTTCTTCACTCGTGGTCTGCCGAGCTCGTCAAGGCCCGCGCGACTTCAGCTTCTCTTCCTATTTTTTGGTCTGTCTTCGTCACTTCCAGATCTGATTTTCTAGGCTAAAATCAGAGGTTCATCTTGCTTCTTCAAGCCTCCATCTGACCGTGAAGAAACCCCTTAGATGATCAGTCTTGTTGCTGCACTTAGTGGCCGAGAGAGAGATCGTCGAGTAGAGAAACTGTCTTCTGTCTACTGTTGTCTGATTTCGGGTCTGATGGAGTGTGTCTGGCAGTCCAAATCTGAGCTAGAAGAAGACCCAATTAAGTGCTTAACATATTGCCCAAACACCCCTCAACTTTTCTCAATTATGTCAGCTTAACTTTCAATCCAAATTTTGCATGTTTACCCCTCTTTTACTAACATTTTTATTACCCTCACTTATCTTTTTCCAATCATGTCCCTACTCATTTTTAATCTATAACTAACACTTCCTAATGACCTCTTTTAATCCTCATACACTTATATTACTCATAAAAATTTTATCCTATAAAAATAAATACGTTAAATCCGTCAATTTCCATAACAATTTTAATATCAATAAAATTAACCGTTATTTCTCTTAATAATATTTCTAAAATATTTCACACTTATCAATTCATCAAATTAACCTCATAAACATTCAATTAGACTCATAATTGTTCACTTGCATCACATAAAAAAATTTCTCACAACGGTGGAATATGTTAAAAATACAATCATATTTGACGTATTTATCAATATTTATATATATTCTTAAGCGTAAAGAACTTGGTCCTAACAATTTATATGATTTAATTAATGAGAGAAAAGATTATATGAAAATGTGATTTACAATTTTTTAATTTTGTTTGATGCATGATGAGGGTAGAAATTAAATATTAAAGAAAATGTTTTTTTTTTCTTCCTTTGTGCTTTATGAACAGCGAAGGGGAGACAAAATAATAAATTTCTGGGTACATTTTGTAATGTGAGAAAAAAAAAATTATATATATTATAAAATAGAAGAAATTTTAATTTAGTCTATAACGTTTAATAAAATATTACTTTTCACTAACTTTTGTATGTCGGATACCTGATCTCCGGTCTAGAGACTAGGTCTCTGACGTCTAGAGATCAAGTCTCCAACGAGGAGACCAGTGTTGGTCTCCTTCCTGAAGACCTGGTCTCCAATTCAATGATGGAAACCAATTTTCTGGTCTCCCTCACTGGAAGGAGAATGATCTCCATGGAAGACCGGTTTACTAGTCTTCCATGTAGATATATTTTTTTTTAATTTAAAAATATTTTTATATATTAAATTAAAAATATAAAAATAATATTATATTAAATATATATATTAAAAGTATATAAATATATTCAAGTTAAAATGATCAAATTAATCCTTTCCGTATTAAGGTTGACTAACATTTGATTAACAGAAGGATTTAATTGATACATTTTCAAAACATTAGAGATAACGAAAATTCGAAATGTAAATGTTAATAAAAAAGTAATATTTTATCAAACGTTAGGTATTAAATTAAAATTTTTCCTATAAAATAAAAAGAACAATCAATACAGATGTACAATTAACAATAAAATAAAGTACAATTAAATTAAATGTATTAAAGAAATTAAACGAGAACGGGGAGTAGTATGAAAAGAGGAAGCAAGAAATGAGAGGATAAATGAGAGTGCAGAGACTTTATTCTCATTTTATATATTCAAGTTTTGCAAAGCTTGCCCATGTATATACATAGTACAGCTAGGTGGCCTGACCTCGAGTACACAAAATGGCACACGAAACGGAAATTGCAAACCGACTTTAAGTTCAATTAATAAATTAATGATACAATAATATATGTGTAAAAATATAAAAAACTTTAATGATTGTGAATAATATTAATTGATTAGTTCTTAATATTAATAGGAGAAATTTTCAAAAAAAAAAAAAATGGTATTATTAATTGAAGAGAGGAAAGAGATAACATAATGATGATGAGAGAGGAGAGAAAGTAATACTTATGTAGAATGTAAATTAAGTTATATATAAATATCTAAATAAATTTAAACTATTAAAATTATCATAATTCAATAATCTACAAATGTAGATGTACGAAAATTTAGAATGTACATCGAACGTAATAGATAATTAAATCATAAAATCTACCCTCAAGTAATACTTTCAAACGTAGTAGATAATTTATAATTTATTCTAAAACTTATTTTTGGATAAATTTAAATATTGATTTATAATAGACTTGTAAATTTCGTGAGATCCAATTTTGAGTGTAAAATTTGGATTATTATCCAAGTTGATTTTTTTTAAATAATTTAGAAAATGATAAAACATTCAATATTTTAATAACATTCCAATATTATTTTTTCACAATGATATAATATATTAAGAATAGAACCTCAGAAGCATTATATTACACAATTTTTCACTTATTATCCAAGCTGATTACTTACAAATGATTTATATAATGCATACAACATCCAAGCCGGTATTTTATTTATTTAAAAATTAACATTGTCAAATAACCCTTGCTTCTATTTTTCAATGAACAGATTTTTTTTAACATGCTCAAAATTCTAAAAAATATAAATCCACAACTTATCTAGAAATTTAAAATTTACAAAATAAAAATGGCATAGTTCACTCTTATAAAATAGCAAGAATAAAAAAATTCTAAACATTTCTAATCTCACACCTAGAGGCATGTCAACCTCAAAAGTCAGCATATTCCTTCAAAGCATTTTCTCTGCACATTCAAGCTTGATATTCTTTTGACCAAATAGGTATATCTAGATGAAAGCTTGCCAATTAGTATTTTACCAACACAATTTCTAGCAACAATTTTAATGATGTTATGCATTTAAATCCAAAATAATAATAATAATAATCATAATAATAATATAGAGGTAGATAGTAGTACAACCCAAACCATTGAAAGGAAAATAGTAACAAAACAATAGATGAAAATCAGCATAAAAGCATAGTAACGACCATAACTATTTAAATAGAACAAGAACAACAACCGACAATTGAATAGATAATATGATTACAAAGCTAGTTTATATGATGTATAAACCCAAGCTTTTAGTTCAAGATTTTACCATACATCTAACACGTAACATAAAAGCGTAACAACAACCAAAACTATGCACATCAAAACTAAATAAACCGTCCTCCTCATTGTTACAGGCCTACAGAATATCATTGCTTTGCAGATGAAATGGACATCTATTTTGATAAAAAAAGAATTTAACTATCTTTTATTCACCGATGTTACATCAAAATTACTCGCAATATGAAGTAGACCATAATGAAAAAAAAAAAAAATACTTAATAGTTAACAATTTAGGGTGGACATACAGATTTTGATTAGTTTTGGAACCATTAGTGCTTTCTCATAAATTCTATGTATTGTATTTGTAATTGTAAGTATAAACTTATACTGCTACAATGCTATATGCTGTATGTGCTTCATACCTAATTTGTAGTGCAACGCAGAGCAATGGAGAAAACAGTAGCAACTAAATTCATGAATAGACACAAGCTTAAACAAAATTTATAAAATTGATTTTTCATACACCTATGCTCAAATTTCTAAAACATCTTAGCATTCTTCGCACATCCTATTGATTTTTGATACATCTAGAAATGAAAAATCTAAGCTTCTCTGGATTGATTCAAAAATTATATATAAAAAAAAAACCTTAAAAGTGCAAAAATAACAGAGAAAATAGAAGATTTTGAAGAATAAGAAGAAGAAAATGTTACCAATCTTAGAACATCGGAGTCCTTGTTAGAGGAAAAGAAGATGACAAACCTTTGCTGGTTGACAGTCTAGTGAATGGTGGCGAGTCAATGATGAAGTTGAGAGAGAGCGGTTAGCTGACAATGATGTTGTGAGTTGTGACAGAAAGCGGAAAAGTAGATGATCTTGTGACTGTGAGGCTGTGACGATTCAATGATACTGATTGCTGAGATAGAGAGGCAATGCCGACGAGTTGACGATGATACAGAGAGAGAGAGCAACAATGTTGGTGCAGCGAGATTGTCGATGATGTGACAAAGAGCTTGGAGATGAATCTGAGTTCTAAGGAGAAGAAGAAAAAGAAGAAAGAGAAGAGAAAAAGAAGAAGAAGAAGAAGAGAATAAAGAGAGACAGGGAGACAATTTGGGTACAGAGAGAGAGGATGTGGTTTTTTGTTTTTTTTTTAATTTAATTATTTTTTCAATTTTATTTTAGTTAAGTTTAAATCAAATACAAATTAGTCTTTTACCATTCTGACCGTGAAAGGGGAGCCTCCCATCATGTTTGAGCGTAATGGAAGAGCCTTCCATCACATTTGGACTTGACGAGAGATTCTTTCGTCACGCTTATGCATTTTTATTAAGGTCATTGGAGTTGTTAAGGGAATAACTTAGACGCTAGTTGATGTCATACATCTGTTTTTATTAATTATTAACAACTTTAAACATTGCACTAACATCCAACTTGACCAGTCAATGACTTTGACATTGGTCTAAAGAAGTTGACATTACCTAACTTATTAAGATGGATGTTAGAGTTGTTAAGAGAACAATTTTGACATTTACTGATGACGGTTGATGCCATACACCTATTTTTGTTAAATTTTTACAATTTCAAACATTGCGCTAACGTCCAACTTGACCCTTGAACAACTTCAATGTTGGTCTTAACAAGTTAATGTTACCTAACTTGTTAAGATGAATGTTGGAGTTGTTAAAGAAACAACTTTGACATTTATTGATATCATATGTCAATTTTTGTTAAATTTTAATAAGTTCAAACGTTGCACGAACGTCTAACTTAACCAGTCAATAACTTCGATATTGATCTCAACAAGTTGATGTTACCTAACTTATTAAGATAGATGTTACAATTGTTAAGGGAACAACTTTAACGTTTGTTGACGTCAGCTAACGTCATACGTCCATTTTTGTTAAATTTTAACAACTTCAAACGCTGCGTCAATGTCTAACTTAACCCTTAAACAACTTCGACCTTGGTTTTAACAAGTTGACATTACCTAACTTGTTAAGATAGATGTTGGAGTTATTAAGGGAACAACTTTGACATTTGCTGGCTTATACGTATATTTTTGTTAAATTTTAACAACTTCAGTATTGTGCTAATGTCAAACTTAACCAGTCAACAAGTTCGACATTAATCTCAACAAGACATTAAAGTTGTTAAGGGAACAACTTTGATGTTTACTGATGTCAGTTGATGTTATACGTCCATTTTTGTTAAATTTAACAACTTCAGATGTTGTGCTAATGTTTATCTTGACCCCTGAACAACTTCAATGTCGGTCTTAACAAGTTGACATTGCACAACTTGTTAAGATGGACATTGAAATTGTTAAGGGAACAACTTCGATGTTTGCTAATGTTAACTGATGTCATACATCTATTTTTGTTAAATTTTAACAATTTCAGATGTTGCACTAATGTCCAACTTGACTTCTAAACAACTTCGACATTTGTTGACATTATACGTCCATTTTGTTAAATTTTAACAACTTCAGACGTTATGCTAACGTCTGATTTGCCTCCTAAACAATTTCAATGTTAGTCTTAATAAGTTAACATTACCTAACTTGTTAAGAATGACGTTAAAGTTGTTAAGGAAACAACTTCGATGTTTGCTAATATCATACGTCTATTTTTATTAAATTTTAACAATATCTAACGTTATGCTAACGTCCAACTTGACAAATTAACAACTTCAATGTTGGTCTCAATAAGTTGACGTTATCTAACTTGTTAAAATGGATGTTAAAGTTGTTAAGGGAATAATTTTGACGTTTGTTGAAATCAGCTGACGTTATTTGTCTATTTTTGCTAAATTTTAGTAACTTCAAACGTTGCGCTAACGTCCAACTTGATAATTGAACAACTTTGACGTTAATCTTAACAAATTGATGTTACTTAACTTGTTAAGAAAGACGTTAGAGTTGTTAAGTGAACAACTTCAATATTAAAGTGAAATATTAATAATAAAAAATAATTAATATAATATTTATATAACTTAATATTTAATGATAAAATGTTATATTTTTATATTATTTTAATTATAATATAATATATATTAATTTAATAATAAAAAATTAAAATATTATTTATTATTTAAATAATATTTTTAGTCCGCAACAACCGATTGCTATAGGTTTCACATTTGATTTTTGGCTACCAACTGGTAGCCAAAGTATGTTTGTATGGTACAAACAATATTGTTTGTACCATAGCAAGTCTTTTTTTTTTTTTTTTTTTTTCAAGACTCTTACTCACTTTTTAATTTTGTTGTCATTTTATATATATAAAAACTATAAAAAATCTCATCCCATTCACTTAACTTTTATTATTTATTATTTTTTATCATTATTATTTTTTTAAACTCCAACCCCACTAACTTTTTAATTCTTTTTTATCATTTTATATTTATAAACTATAAAAATCTTATCCCACTAACTTAATTTTTATCATTTTATATTTTTTATCAGTATTAATTTTTGGAACTTCTACCCCAACTAACTTATTTTTTAATTCTTTTTTATCATTATATATATAGACTATAAAAATCTCACCTTATTAACTTAGTGTTTAGGAAACGGTGGATACAAACGTCCTTTTGTGTTCATGTCATACAAATTAAAGAAGAGAAGCAAGCTGAACAGTTAGATGATGAAAAAGATTATCCAACGGTGAGAAAGAAAGGAAAAAAAAAAAAAAGTTGAGAAATGGGGAATCGGCTAAAGATGTTGCTCTCTACCCCTTTCCTCTCCTCTCTCACAAACCAGCCGCTCGAAGTCGATCTGAATGGCAACAACATCAAGGTAGTGTAACAAAAACAAAGAGAACATAGAGGTTTATTCTCTTCTCTTCTATGGAGGTTCTTTTGCCATTTTACTCTTCTTTTCTCTTTGGTTTGACCTTTCTAACAAACCTAAAACTATACAACAACAACACATGTTTAGTTTTGATGCTAGAAAATAGTTCACTTTCTTCCTAACACTACTTTCACTACTTTTCTATGCCTCTTCCTCATTGTCTTTCTCTTGATATGTGTGATTCCAACTGTTTTTTCGATTTAACTTCTTGGATGTTTTTTATTCTATGATTTAACTTAAACTTCTAGTGGGAATTTTTTTTTTCTTTTGGTTTTTTGTTTCAAAATTCTTTTTGTTTGTTGTTGGTTCTTGTTTTGCTTTTGAGTAAAATGAGTTCTTTTTGTTTTATTTTTATATTCAATATATAGTGTTCTTTTTTATTTAGATTTGAACAGCTTCTATTTTATTTCGTTCTATTTTTCTTTTATAGGCAACAATTAGGGTTTTCATTAATCAAAATTAACATTGAACCCCATATTTATTAAAATTAAACTTTTGTCCCATGCAACATAATTAATTAAAAATTAATTCATGTTATATTCTGGAATTGAACTTGTGACTTAAAATAAATTAATTCATAATTAATTTAAACCAGAATTACTATTGAAAATCGAATTCAAGACCTCTTATAAAATTAATTAAATAATTATTAATTTATAATTAATAATTAACTAATTAATTATTAAATAATTTTGAATAATCAATATTATTCAAAAAAATTAAGTGAACACTTATTTTATTACTAACATAACAAATGTAATTGGACAATCCAATTATGATATTATATACACATGTTTCAATGAAATAAGTTATCAAGAGAATCCGATAGACCTACAATTTTGAGCTCCAATAATATTAAAATTATTAATTAAACTCTTTAATTAAATAATTCATTATTATTAATTTTAGAGTTATTCCACTAAAAACTTAAGATTATACTCTCAAAACTGCAAAGGTTTTTATACAATCTGAAATTTTCAGTGTTCATTGATTTAATCATTACATATGATTTGATCTTCCATAAATAGTTTATAATTAGAGCTAGGTCAAAATGTCCGTTTTACCTCTTTAATTATATTTTGATCTTCAAGTATTATTGATTCTCTAATGAACAATATATTCATAACAACTTACGAATTAATCTTTCCATATACATATAAACAAAAAGTTGAACATTCTTATTGTTCAAGGCTTGAATTAACCCTTAAAGAAATTACTTCTCTACTTTTGCAAGGAGTAGATTCTATTATTTTATAGAATATTTTCAGATACTTACGGAATCATATCCCTAAAGTATAAAGTTATTGACCGAGCATCTGTACCTCTCATCCATGTAAAATCAAAGGATACAACTTAACAAGTAGGAGTCTATAACACACTCAGGATTAAGATCAATTTATATATGATCATTTAGTTGATAAATATGAATATTTAAATTTAACAAATATTAGTTAGAGATTTATGTTTATCATGGTCCAACCTTATATAATTTTTATTATATAAGGTGCCTCTATTTCTATATCACATAAACAACCTCAGATAAAACTATCATACCAAATACGAAATGGATCGCAACTGTAGATTTACTACAAACAAAGTATTCAGCTGTGTTTGTTTTCTACAGACTCTTTAGATTACTTATCTTAAACTAAATCTGCTTGTATATAATACTTATATACTTAGTTTGAGATTACATCAATAATAAAAAATGTTTTATGATATTCGTATGAAGCAAACATTTTGCAAATGCGTATAAATAAAATAAAATAACTATACTTTATTTATTATTTATTTAAAAGCTTACAAATTATAAATTCTTAGGGCACAAGCCCTAATAGATGAGACAAACATTGTTGGGTTATACAGGATGGGAGGCATAGGTAAAACAACCTTGGCAAAGGTAGTGGGTAATGCTACTAAAGAACAAAAGCTTTTTGAGGAGCTTATTATGGTTATTGTGTCTCAAGTTGTAAACATTACGAGTCTTCAAAATCAAATAGTAGACTCATTAACTTGTAACTTAGATGAGAAAAGTGAGATAGGAAGAGCAAAGCGGTTATTTTTTAAATTAAATAGTCAAAATAAAATCTCTTAATCTTAGATGATGTGTGGACAATGTGTGATTCGAAAAAAATTGGGATTCCCTTTGGTGATGAGCATATAGCCTACAAAGTTCTTATAAATACTCGAGTTAAACAAGTATGTACTGCCTGCATGAAGTGTCAAAAAAAGTTCAATTAAATGTTCTCAACCAAAATGAAGGGATAGATCTCTTCAAAACGCATATGCGAGTAGGCGATGACTCCCCCATGTTTGGTGATGTAGCAAAAAAAGTTTTGAAGAAGTGTAATAAACACCTTTAGCTATTGTAACTATTGGAAGCCTCTTGAGAGATAAAAGAATGGGAAGTAGTGTATCAAAAATTGAAAAACTCAAAACTTATTGATATAGAAGGTGTTGATGTTGATGTTTATGCTTGTCTAAAATTGAGTTATGATTATTTAAAAGGAGAAGAAACAAAGTTCCATTTCTTGTTGGGCTCAATGTTTCCGTAAGATTATGAAATTGATTTAGAGAAATTGTTAAGATTTGGACTAGGGCTAGATTTGTTTCAAGATGCTGGCTCAATTAAGGATGCAAGAAGCTAATTACAAGTAACAATGGAGAACCTCAAAGCTTCATGTTTATTGTTAGGTGTTAGAAAAGGATTTGTGAAAATACCTGATTTGGTTCATGATGTTATCTTATGGATAGCATCCAAGGAGGAAAATGTTTTCATGGTAAGAGATGGCATGAGATTGACAGAGTGGCCACAACACAACGGACATAGAATAGTGTACAATAATCTCCTTGATGTGAAGCAAAATAGAGGTGTTTCCTAATCAAATGGACGTTTGTCTCAAGCTAAAAATTTTGTTATTGGATGGAGATGATTGTGATGTTTCAAATGAATTTTTTAAAGCAATGAAAGCATTGAAAGGTGCAAGTCTTAAGTGTTTTCATCTATCATTAAATTCATTTCAATCGTTAACAAATCTTGTGACATTACAGTTTATCAATTGCAAATTGAGAGACATGTCTTCGTTGAAAATGTTGGCCAAACTTGAGATTCTTATTTTGCATGGTTGTAGGTTGGTTGAATTGCTTGAAGAATTAAGAGACCTCAATAAATTGAAAATGTTGGATATAATATGTTATTTTACTTTGAAAAGGATTCTTGTAAATGTAATACCAAATTTATATAAATTGGAAGAGTTATTGTAATGGATAGGCATGCCATACCCTTTATAGGTGCCGACCGATCGGCCCACCCCACTCTCGGGTCTCGGCCTTCGAGGAATCCCCCACAAGATTGGTGAACAGGTACTGTACTGTACTGTACCCCACCCTTCGGGGGCCTTTTATAGGCCTCCCTCACCACTCGAACTCAAGACCAAAGGGATATAGTTAACTGAAGAGCATGATAAGTACCATTTGAGCTCTTTGATCCTGATTTATAGTAACGTTCCAACTATAGCTAATTTGTAATTGTGGAACAACGGTCAACTAAATTAAGAATGATAATTTTATGTTTGTGCTACATTTCAAAATTTATATTCTTCTCGTTTTTTATTCTGTAACTTTTTAAATTGAATTAACTTTTGTTAATGAAAAAGTATTCTAATTGTTTTGACAACATATTTTACTTCTTCAAAAAAATTAAAAAAGAAAAAGAAAATATATTTAACAGAATATTGTAAAAATAAATTGTAAAAGCAATATTGTATATAGTTAAATTTTAATTTAAATTAATGTTTTTAATTAAAAATACAAAAATATTATATTTTTTATTAAAAATTAATTGAATTTTTAAAAAAAATAATAATTTAAGTTAATTTAAAACATATAGGTGATTTTTCATGTTTAAGAAGCACATTATCTTAAAATAAAGTTATAGAAATACCATAAAATTTTCACTTTATTTAAATAAATCTAGAACAATAGTTAAAAATAGCCATCTCATCAATGCTATCATACTTATGATAAATTGGTTAGCAATAGAATTGCAATGATGATTAGTAAAGCCCCATTTATTTTTAAATTGATTTATTAATAAAATCAAATTTTAATACTATGTCGACATTGGGGGTTATTGAAGTGGAAGAAAATGATGAGTTTTTGACGCAGAACGAAAGAATTATAAAAGATTGCAAACGCAAGTCTTAAGCAAACGTTCACTGGAATCCACCAGAAAAATTATAATAGCCACCAAAATAATAATAATGATAATGTAATCCTCCAAAACAACATAAAAGGGTTTAAATACTCTCTAAAAAACCCTAATTAAGTTAAAAAGACTAAAATAGGCATTTCCTAATTGAATGACAACTAATTAAAAAAAACCAATAAACTTCAACCACCTGACAGCCTGCCTAAAACAACAAATTTCAGG
This sequence comes from Dimocarpus longan, assembly GCA_022984855.1. Lineage (NCBI taxonomy): Eukaryota > Viridiplantae > Streptophyta > Magnoliopsida > Sapindales > Sapindaceae > Dimocarpus > Dimocarpus longan. The sequence goes on along the minus strand of CM041014.1, from coordinate 13,528,009 downwards.
ATGTAAACGGCATCAACCGGGGAACCATTGGTTGGCACGCTATAGAGCTCGAAAATCTCATTCCGAAAACATATTATAATAGGCATTCTGACAACCGAGCGCAAAGTTATGCCCGTTTCTTCGAATCAGCTCTTCTAGCCAATTTTCTATCCATCTCTTCTTCAAAATCCAAAGCCATTTGTCCTACATCAGTTTTGCAATGGAGTTGTTCCTCAATTGAAAAATAACTTTGACAATTTGGAAGATTTAACAATTAATGATTGTAGAGGAGTACTACAAGTGATATTTCAGCTTGAGCTACAATTCACTCTCTCAAGTTTGAAGATGTTAATGTTGGAAGGTCTGGAGGACCTGGAGTGCTTGTATAATGGACCCCACGCATCTTTTGAACTTTCCAAATCTTCAAGAACTAGGAGTGTGTAAGTGCAAAAGGCTTAGACATCTCTTGTCATCTAGTCTTGCTCGAAATCTGTTGCAATTGAAAAGGATTCATATTTACAAAATGTGGGGAATTGGAGCAAGTGAAGGGGTTGAAGATGATAGAGAGGATCATGTCCAACTTCCACCATTCCCAAATCCCTCTTCCATTTATGTCAGTATGTGTCACCAGAGCTCGATTACATCCCTACATGTAGAATTTTCAAATCAATTAGAAGAAATATTTGGACACAAAGATGAAGCAGACATGGCAGGTGACACACAAATAGAATTAGTGCTGCCTCAACTTAAGGAATTGGGCCTCTACCATTTAGAAAGCCTCGTCAACTTCTGCCCTTCCGGTTATCACTTGATATTTCCATCTTTGTCAGATTTGTAGGTGAGTGAATGTCCCGAGATAACTACAAGGTTTTCAACAGACCAAAATGGATCAGTGCATGCCCAAGCAGAGGTACTCACTAATGTTGATGTTGCTGTATTCTACGTAAACCTTAAACATATACAATTGATTGTCATATTTTCAATTCACTAGAACTATATAATTATGTTTCAATTGATTGTGCAGGCACCTCATACAGACAACCAAGATTTACACATTGCTTGCGAGAACTCTGATGAAATTCGACAAACGTTGCCACGATATATTGGAAAATGAAAAGAGTAAATAGCACCACCTTAAGCTCTATCATGGCTGCTACCACGTTATATATTTGTCTCTATTTTCAGTTTCTTTTTTAACATTCTTATTAGCCCTTGACAGTTCAGTTTTATATATTCAACAACCTAGTAAGTTTTATTCTATACTTCTCTTCAACAACCTAGTAAGTTTTAAACATTAGACCATCGTCAAGACATTATGTTGAAGCTGTTTGGTATGTCTTATATGTACACAAAGACAGATTGTGTGCTCTTCTTTCTCAATTTCTAGGAGCTGTTTGGTATGTTTTATTCTTCAACTCTGAGAGAGAGGGTATGTTTGTATATGTAATAACAGGTTCTTAATGTAAAATATCTTATGCTTCTTTGTGTATTGGAAACCAAAAACAATAAGAGCTTTGGTTGTGATGAACCCACAGGATCTGAATATCTCTACTAGAGCCTCTGTTCATGTATATATCCTGTCATTATTGATTTTGAAAAAATTGTAGCCTTTATCTTCTGTTTGATGAAAGTTTTTGGACAAGACTTTGATTATTGAATTATTGTACGCATATATTAATCATTTGATTTTACTGCAGTTTGACAAAGACATTAATAATCGTAATAAATCTTATGGAACATTGGAGCAAATCATTGTTGACGATGATGCAGAGGATCAAACCTTCAATAAGGATCATCTCCAACCTATATTCTTTCCAAGTCTGTCATGTATTGACGTTCAAAACAGTAAGGAATTAAAAGTTAATTTTCTTGTCACCATAGCTCGATCAACTTGAGAAATTAACAATAGATGCCTTACCAAGCTTCATCAACTTAATTCAGCAGGATATCACTACGTATTTCTGTGTTTGAAAAGTTGAGTGTGGAGATATGCCCCAAGATAACTACAAGAATTTCAGTCTCCCAAATTGTAACTGTGCATGCCAACGTAAAGGTAACATACACTTTCTCAGATCTCTGGTTGCTTTTTCTAACTTGATAACTTGGTGCAGGAACCACAAATAGGCAAGGAAGATGTTTCCAATGACAGTTTCCTGCAGCATACACCATGGAGATTAACTGCTGGAATTCTTATCTGGTTCGAGAAAGCTAATGAGAGTCAATATATGGAAAACTAATGAGAGTCAATAGCTCCCTAATCTGGAGCATGGCTTCTAGTTAATCAGGTAATAATACATGGCTCTATTTTCAGTTTCTTTCCTGATTTTCCTAATCAATGTGTACATGTTTGGTGTGAATTGTCTGTGTGATGCATGGTACTAGTTCAGTTAAAGGTTTCAAAGACCAATACTATGACTGTTTGCAACTTCTGCTTCTTTGAGAAAACCTCGATGAACCTTGATGTAAAGTTCAGGTGCAGTACCAATTTACCAATACATTATAGTTTTCGGAATATTTTTGTTTTAATCATAAATTTTTTTCCTTACTGAATTTAGATCTGATTCATCTACTTGCCAAAAGAAGATCAATTTCATACGGTACAACAGTCACTCGGATTGGAGACCATAAGAGAAAGTTTCATTCATACAGCAGAGCTTTCATTATTTTTTGAAGAAGCAATGCTAATTGTGTATCAATTTCCAGAAATAAGAGAGACAAGCCAATCAAATAGCTTTACACACCAGCAAAAGATGAGAGATCTGGTGGGTTATAAACAAAGTAGTCTTTCATTTCCTTTCTGTCTCCACACAGATTAATTTTTATCCATTTTCTTTTTTCTATATAAATAAATATATATATATATATATATATTGACTTCACACAGTAATTGTATGGACACAGTTACTGTGTATTGAATGCGATGATATGAGTAGTTTGTTTCTAACCTCTATTTCACATTATCCCTTGATTGAAGTGTATTGCAGCTAGAAGCAATTGTGAGAGATTGGATTGGAGCATGAAGGTTAAACCAGAAGAAAATATGCTTTGAAAGAGGTGGAAATGGCATCATTCTTATCAAGTTAAGTGAATGAAAACTTGTTGGATTGGAGAACTAACCTAAGCAGATTCTATGCAGAAGCTTATCATCCAACTTGGCCACGTTTGCATGATTTATATCTAGAGGCATGTCCCAATTTGATTACACCCACCATTGCCCATCTTGAAGCAATCACAGGATTTACAATAGGTATGCCCTTTTTTCCCTCAAGAAAAAAGTTGAACTTTATCTAAAATTTTTGCCTCACACAACCTATACATCAATATGGGGTAGTTAAACAAACTGCATGTATTTATTGAGCTCTCTTTGTGGGAGGTTTTTTTTGTGCACTTCAGTGACTTCACTTAAGGAAAGATAATTTTGAAAGATAAATTCTGTGTTGTTGATCAAACTAATTAAACTCAACATAGTTGTACGAAATCTTTTCCTTTCCTTTTCAAACCATTAAATAACAGTTGAAAGATTTGTACTTGGATCGTGAAAAATTTCCTTGGTTGCCTATTTGTTTTAGTTAATGGTGTTGTGGTTTCACTGTCCTAAACTCAATTTATAGATTTTAATAAAATTGAATCATTTGTATTTCTTAGATGTTGGGTTAATTGGGTATTGGGTTGGATCCACTCAATTTGACCCAAACTTGAAACCCAAGATCCAAACAACAATTGGATCAGTATAAGTAACTGATTGCGTGGTTAATTATAGTTGCAACACAACTGCCATTAGCAGTTATTCCGTGTTTAAATAGGGGGTGGTTGCATGATATTATGCTACTTGGTGCAAAAATATATGTAGAAAAGAAAACACAGAAAAGAGAGCAAACATTAGAACACGATTTTTTGATTGAGAACAGAGAACCAAGGGCGAGGCTTTTACACGGTGGATTGAGGTTTCTTTCGGCCTTGTGATTGAAATCTAACCGCCGATTGAACAACACAAGCTTCTGGGAGTCTTCTGCTTCATTTCGGCTTAGATGTTAAAGTTTTGTTTTACTGCTTTAGACAAATATACATGTGTACTACTATGGTTGATAGTTGATGTTTAACATTAGAGGATACACCTTTACGTAAAAGAATGTAGCCATTTGTGCAACGTGATTCTCAGTTTGTTGGAAAATGGCTTCCAAAATTTGGAACTAATGAGCATTCGCTCTAAGAGATTACTATATATGATATTTCAAATCGAAGGTATTGTCACTTTATTGTCACTTTCAGACTTGAAGATATTAGGGCTGAACTCTCTAGAAAGACTATTTGTGAGGTTCCCTGCACCTTTTAAACCTTCAAATTCTTACCACTTTGAAGGTTATATGTTTCCATAGGCTGAGACATATCTCCTCACCTACATCGATTTGAATGGCCATATTAGTATTGTTAAAGGTAGTGTCATTGTGTGTGATGTTTATCATTTTGAATTGTCGGTAGATCAATAGTTGAATTTAGTGAAAACTGATGTTTTACACTTTTTGAGTGTATGTTTATGTGTGTATGAAACATTACCTAAAACAAAATGTTGTTCATTGGGTAATTATACTCCATCTATGAGGAACATGTCCATGGCTTTTTCTGTAGGTGTGGAAAATAAGGAGAGATTGAAGCTACTGGTAACTGGGGGCTCTTGTGCACAGAAAATGGTTGGGATATGACTTTTTGGCTCTACTGCATGGGTTTTAAGTATGGTGGTACTTGGTGGTGCTACTCGACTAACACAATCTGGTCTTTCAACGACTGATTGGAAATTCACTGGTGGCCTCCCTCCTATGTCAGATGAGGAGTGGTTGCAGTAGTTTGAGAAGTATAAGCAATCACCTAAACATAAATGGTAAGTACAAACTACACTGCAGGTCTCTTTGTAGCATTTATATATATTTCTTCTATTAAGCATTTGAAAATCACATTGAACATATGTGCACACTCCAAATAAGTTAGTTTTTGATCTCTGACAATGTAAACAAAGGGATGAGTATTAAAGATTTCAAATTCATTTATTGGATAGAATTTGCATATCGTATGTGGGGAAGGGGGTTGGGTATCAATTTTGCTCTGCCATTCTCGTATTTTCTTCATAAGGGATGCATTACCTTAGGACTAGGATTGAGACTCTACTTTTTTGCACTTGATGCTGGCGGGGGTTTTATTTGTTGGTCGATGGTAAAAAGTGATTTAGAGGTAAGAAATACTCCACTACATTTTCTTCCTTTATCTATTTTGCGATTTGTTTTTAGCCTTAGGTTTGTATAAAACTTATAAAAGTATTTTCTCTCTTGTAGGAGCCACTTGCTGAATATGCTCAACCAAGAGTAAGCCCATACCGTCTTGCTGCTCATCTTACTTCTGCATTTGTTATCTACAACGGCCTTTTTTGGACTGGTCTTTCTATTGTTATGCCCGAATCTCCCGGTGAATAAGTTGCTTGGGTTCGTGGGGCAACAAAAGTGAAACAACTTGCCTTTCCTATCAATTTCATTGTGGGAATTACTATTATCATAGGAGCGTTTGTTGCGGGGAGTGATGCTGTAAGTGCTATAATTGTTTACATGATAAATTTGGTGTTTCCCAAGGATCAAGTAAATAGCGTAATTGTCCTGCCTTTAACCTAAGTTAATGCTTGCATACTGAATTTTCAGGGTCGCACTTATAATACTTTTCCTAAAATGGGTGATACATGGATTCGTGATGATATTTTTGATATGAAGCCACTCATTCGCAACTTCTTTGAGAGTACATCAACAGTGCTGGTAATTTTGATGTGGTAAGATTACATCTTATCATCGTACTTAAGTTTAATGATTTTCCATCACTACCACTTTGATAACAATAATCAAAATTTGAATAAATGGTTTTACATTTTTCTTCATTAATTCAACTTGATCATTGTATTCTTACCACTACAACCTTCTTTGTTATGGCTACAAGAAAGTTCGATATTCATCCTGCAATTCGATCTTCGATCGATAGCACTGTTGGCATAGGCACTCTTCAGGTAATTATTTGTTTAGTAGTCGTTAATTCTTGGTTTTAAACATGGGTTTCCAGTTTTCTAATTTTTTTCACAATTATAGTTTTATTATTCCAAACCTGAAGCTAGAACACTGCGTCTTTGCTGATTATCAAATGGGATATTTTCGTTGCTGCAGGTAACCATAAGGATTTCAAGACTTCTCTCATATGTGCAAATTTCACTAGGCTCTTCACATTAGGCTAAGGCTTTAAGTCTTCTGACTCTCATGATCTTGCTTAATCACATTGTTCGAAAGCCTTCAACGTCTTTTCTTAAATCTCTACTTCAAATCGTAAAAACTATCTAAAAAACAGAGTTCAAGTTTATGAGAATGATTAGGTAGACAACTAAATACAAAATTGGTTATTGAATTTTCATATTATTTATGATCTCAAGTTTTCAACTTGTGAGTGCAAAGGCTTTGTGCAAAATGTTGGTTCTTGTAATCCTTATACTGGGAAATGCCATGCCCACTATTCTTTTATAAATAAGTGGCAATCTGCTTTGCTAATTGAAGTTTGTTGTAAGCTCCATTTTGGTTTGAATGATTGAAGGGAATGTTTTTGGTGAAACAACTTTTAGATAACCCTTTTTTTGGTTGGAGCCCACATTATTCTTTGTTTGGAACCCACATTATGCTTACTTCTTACCTATTTTCATGAAGTTGACTAAAAGTTGTAATTTTTACTTTAAAGATTGTAATAATTGTGACCATATATTATGTATTGTTTTTGGAGCAATTATCATTTTGGTTCTTATCTTTTTATAATTATTATTTTTTAATTTATGTTTACTTTTTTAATTCATATTGATCTTAATTTTTTTTATAATATGTAAAATAGATATCGGGATTTTTTTTTTTTTTTTGCATTAAATACTATGGAAATTTTCCTACTCAAAATAATCTTTAAAAAGTTTTGAGGCAATTTTTTATCAACCGTAAAGACTATACCCCTTCCATAACTAGTCATAGGTTTAAATCTGTGCACCTATCTTTCTTAATAAAATTTCATCCCCTCTCCCTATCATGAAAAAAAAAAAAATTGTCGTACTCAGATAATCGTGCAATTTAGCTTATATAAAAAGAAAATTTGTCATTGAAAATACTTTAACAACGATGGCATTTTTAAGGTGAAGTCCCAACTAATCTTTTTTTTTTTAAAGATTTATTTTCTGCCATGATCCTAATAAGTCCAAATAATTAGCAAGTACCTTTTAAAAAAAAGAAGTAATTGCACGAAACCCCCTTGAAGTTTGTCGAAAAACAGATAAAAACACATTTATCCTTTTATTGCACCAAACCCTCGTACCATCAGTTGACTTCCGTTAACTTTAACGATTTAATCAGAATTTTAAACTAATGACTATATTACCCTTAACATTGTAAGTTGATCAGATTGCCCATGAATAAGACAAAAAAATCTCTTTTAATATTTCAAAGTAAAAAATTTAAAAAAAAATTAAAAATTAAAAAAAAAAAATTAATCCCTACCATCCATTTTCATGATGGATGGTAGAGATGAAATAAATAATTGAAATTGAAAAAAAAAAAATCTTAAGGAAAATTTTTTTAAAAAAATTGATCAACGAGTTAGTAACCTATAATCATTATCCACCACCCAAACTGAACCTAGTACTCATCAGCAACCCAAGCTCACTTCTCTTCTCTCTTTTGTTTCTCTCACTCTCTCTTTCCTTCGTGACTCACTTCTCTTCTCTCTCTTGTTTCTCTTAGTCTCCATCCCTTTCGCCAACAATCTACTGCTTCCTTTGTTGTCGTCACGATCAATTCCGCTCTCTTCATCGCTCGAAAGGTTGTGGCCGCCGCTGCCATCGCTTGTCGTCGCATTCTTAGCAGCCACTGCCGTCGGAGATGGAGCGATCTACTCTATCTCCATCTTAAATAGAGCTATTCAACTCTATCTTAGATGGAGATGAAATTGATCTACTCCATCTCATATTTGAGTTTTTTTTCAAAAAGCTTTTAAATCTGCTCTGTTGCATCTCAAATTTGGCTTCACCTTATCTCCATCTCAGATTTTGACTAGCGATGGAGGTTTTTTTTTTTTAAAAAAAAAAATTGAATTTTTTTTTTTTAATTGAGATTTGATTGTGTATTTTTGCTGGTTTTGATGATGTTGATTCAGATATGTTGATGTACTTGATGATATTGATTCAGATGTGTTGATGAAATTATGTTGATTTTCTAATTTTTAATGATGTGTTAAATATTTAGGTTTTTGTATGTAACGATTTTGAAGATAACCCAGATCTGTTTAACTTCAAATTTTTTATTTTATTTATTTATTTTTTTAAGATCTGGGTAGATTTTCACCCAGATCTTCAACTTGAAGATCTGCCCTGATCTTTAACTTTTTTATTATAAATTTTTTAATATCTGGGTAGATCTTCAAGTTGAAATCCAAATCTTCAACTTGATTATGGGCAATCAAAAAATTTTTTATAAATTTTTTTTTTTTATTTTTAATTTTTTTAATTTTTAACTTTGAAATATTAAAAGAGATTTTTTTTTGTCTTCCTTGTTTTTGTCTTATTCATGAATAATATGGTCAACTTACAATGTTAAGGGTAATATAGTCATTTGTTTAAAATCTTGGTTAAACCATTAAAGTTAACGGAAGTCAATTGATGATAGAAGGTTTGGTGTAATAAAAGAGTAAATGTGTTTTTATCTGTTTTTCGACAAACCTTAAAGGGGTTTCGTGCAATTACTTCTAAAAAATAATAATAATAATTCACAAAGATCCCATGTTAAAAACGCAAGAGAGAGAGAAAAAGTCTTGTAACTTTAAATTTGGGTAATTCACAGAGGATACAACTTTAAAAGAGCAAAAGAGAGGGAGAAAGAAAATCTTGTAACTTTAAATTTATGCAATTCGCTCTTGCTAATATCAAGGTTCCCCTTGCAAGTCATATATGTTTGTTGCTTCCATCCCATCTTCATTTCCATCGGTGATCCACAACAGATCAATTTTGCAGAGCTTGTGAAGAAAACGAAGGTGAGCATGAACTATTATTCATATAATATTAATTTTCTATCCCAATTTTAATTAGTAGATGATTGATTATGGTGGATTTTAATTTTGAGTTATATTGTTTACTTTTTGATTTGTTAATTTTCTCCCATCATTTAAATTGTTGTTAAATTTTAAGTAATTTTTGTTAATTTGTAAGGTTAATTTTTTGGACTGGCGATACAAATTTTGTTTTTCAAATACTAATTACTTGGTTAATTAAAAAAAATACTAGTACTATTTTATAATTTTATGGGTAGAATTATTAATATCATAACACAAACTCAAGCTCTATATGGCCCTATAAGACCCTTATATTTTGTTCTGACTTTTGTTGATACAACTTTGCTTAAGAAAGAGAAAGTTAAATAAATTGAAATTAAAATTTAGTTTAATTTAATTTGTTTTAAGTAATTTATAGTTTTCAATTAAAAGACAATATGAAGTTCTTATTCAATAGCCTAAGAAGTAATTGAAAATCATATATATTTTTTTTATTCCAAGTTGCTTCTGTTTCATGTTTATCCAAAGATTGTCAATATTTTTTCAGATAATGAAATTTACATTTGACTTGCCAAATTGTATTGTGTTACATGTGCTTATAAACTTTTGATATAAATAGGATGGAATTTGCATCACCTATTTTTAGTGGCATTTTGTCCAAGGTAGGAGAATATTTGGTGAAGCCGACCTTACGTTAAGGTCGTTACTTATTTTGTTTTAAAAGCGTTGTTGAAGATCTTAAAAAAGTAGGTGAAAATTTGAGATCGGCACAAGAGCATGTGCAACAGCAAGTTGAGATAGTAAGAAGGAATACTGAAGAGATTGAGAGAGATGTACAGAATTAGCTAACGAAGGCAAGCAATGTGGTGGCAGATGTCTAAAGCTTGTAAGAAGAAATTAATGCAAACGAGTTACGTCTTTGTTGTGCAAAATCGCAAGTGGACGAGCCGAACAAGTAATAAAATGATGAGATAAGTATCGTCCCACTAGGATTGTTGTTAATTAATGCCTAAAATTAAAATAACTCAACTATTATTTGGTAGATGAAATTTGAGTAATTGAGTTGCAAACTATGACTAAATTTAATTGCAATTATAAATAAATGAGAATTAACTTAACGAATAAAAACTCTAAGATTATGATTTCACCATAACTAATCTGTTCCTCCCCTTTATTCTTTTTAACCAAAATTAACTATCCAGTTACTAGTCGAGATTCCCTGAATTATTCACATAGCCTCTCCCGAGGTCTAAGGAAAATACCCTATAAAGATTAACTGCTATGTTCTCATGCAAGTCAAAACATTAAAGGATTCATTAAGATTTATGGATCTCTTTTATAGACTACACAAACCATGCAGGTATATTCCTATCCTACATGCAATTTATGACATTAAATACAATGAACTAAACACATAAATCAGCTTCCGCTATCATTATGATTAATAATTCAACTAAATAGTGGCCAATTATTTAGAAGCATTAATAACAGTATTAAATGCATCAACTCAGATAGAAAATCATTAATTGAATTGAACAAAGGGTTGGAACATCAAAGTTAGGCTACATCATAACCTTAGAAAACAAAATTACTCCATGCTTAAATTAAAGATTACAAAAACTAAAAGATGAAACATAACAAAAAATAGGAAAACTTAGTGGATTGAAGCTTCACCGTGGAATTTCTTCGTCTACTTTGCTCCTTCTCTCCAAGCTCTCTCTTTTTTTCTCTAAACTACTTATTGTTTGGTTTTTGATGGAAATGCTTGGAATGGTGATTCTAAGACCTATTTATAGGCCAAATTCACCTCCAATTACATCATCGATTACATCATCTTTTCCTAATTTTCCACCATTTTGCATCATCGCTTGCATCACCATTCACCTACCTTATTCAAAGTCAACTTTTATTTTACATCATCTCTTACATCATCATTCACCTACCTCATTCAAAGTCAACTTTAATATTACATCATTGCTTACATCATAATTTTAATTACATCATTCCTTACATAAGCATAACATAATATTTATTTCTAGAATACTCGATCTTTAAATTGCGATAACTTTTTGATGCGATTTCTGATTCGAGTAATTCTTGAGGCGATGAACTGCTTCGAATAAAATTCATGATCTTGTCTCAAGTGACAGCATTTGGTGGGGTCCACATACGATTTTCACAAATTTTATTCTGAAAATGAAAAATACAAAATGATGAAATAATGTACTTAATAATAATAAAAACATCAAGAACTAAACAAAAATTCAAGTTTAAAAAGATAAAATAACTCTATAAAAATAGAGTTATCACATCCCCAAACTTAAGATTTTGCTTGTCCTCAAGTAAAACTAAAAATAACAACCTAAGTTAAAAACACAGAAAATAAAAACACAATCCATTTTCGTAGGTAAACACGATGGCATTGAGCGTATGCCACAAGCCTTTAAACCCCTAGGTGTCCCTAGTAGGAGGAGTTGTGTCTCCTGAGGGTTTACCAGCAACGATACCCACAAACGTTAAAAGAATACACCCATAACTTATCAACATCTCACTAAATACAAATTAACAGAAGTCTTATACATGTATGATCTTGTATCAGGACTAAGGATAAGTCACTAATGATCTAAAACATAATCATCAACAATCTCACACCACTTTCAAAGCAATTTCATTTCAAAACATCATATTCACATGTTATGGACTTATTTCGCTTCGACTCTAATTCTCACAAGATATCTCTCATAACCCTCATGAATCCTAAAGTAAACACTCATGCAATCATATGTGACAATCATATGTGACAGAGGTTATGTAAAGGCATAGCAAGCGTCATTTATATCACATATGAATATAGACGTTTAAAAAGAACCGCACTTTTAAGTGAATAGATCTCATGATTAGAATCAAATCCTAAGAACGTAGATAGAGCATGATGACAGACTTCAACTCTCAAATTGGACTTCCTCTTGACGATCAATAGGCTTTATTAAAGATTATATTTGGGCTATGGTTAATTGGCATGTAAGAAATTTTAAGGTACAGGTTCAACAAGAACTTATGATCATACCAAAGTACTTCATTTATTCTCCTTAATTCATCACAACTTCTTCTTTTTTTTTTTTTTTTTGAAACACATAGTGTAAATGTTAACACTTTAATTCCATTCTCCTCTTTTACTTCATCGCATGATCCCAAAGTTCATAAGGTATGACTAAATTTAAAGGCTCAATAGGGTCATTTAATAAAAGTAAGCAGAGAAAAATGTTTAAAGTGTTTGACTTCAAAGGGTTTATGATGTGTCTCAATTTAAAATAGGAAAGTAGGCTTTTGTGGAGTAAATATAACTTATATTACTTCTAAGAGGTCGATCCAATTTTCAAATCAAAGCAACTCATGTTATCTACAATAATGATTTGTTCTTCAGTATTCAATGCAAAACCTATAGAGATCATCTATTAAGAACAGAGTAAAGAGTGTTTAAGAGTAGAAACAAATAAGTCTCTCAAAATGAAACGTTTAAAAAGCTCAACTAATAGTCCATAATTCATGTAAACATAATATTTATCCACTCAATTAACTAAGATCATGACATTCAAAAATCTCAAATCATGCAAAGATATTCATGACTATTCCTTAGTAAAGATATTCAACCAAACACATGCATTAAGACTCCATTAATAAACACAAAGTAAATAGTCGACTTGTTAGGGCAGAAAGAAAAATAATACTAATAATAATAACAAATAATGAATTTTTTTTTTTGAAGTAAAAATAAAGATGCGTATCAGAAGCACAAAAATACTCCTTACTCTGCCATCTTTTGGTTTCAACTCGGACAAGTTTTTGAATCTTATGGTTTTAATAATAGCAAACTCTACCCCCAAACTTATTTGAGACAGTGTCCCCAATGTCTAGTAAAATAAAAAGAAGAAAAACTTCAAATGGAAATGCTATTAATAAAACCATAGGATAAGAAAGTTACAACCGGAGATTAAGATCCAGTGCACGCTTCTTGTTACCGCTTGATTCAGAAGTCCAAACCACCTGCGACATGATTGGATCAACTTCGGGTACAAAGTCTTGCAGTTGGTCAATCAGTTCATCAACAGTTGAAGCTGAGACTAGAATACGCCGGTTTGCTTGAGTCATAAAACCCTGTTCCACAGCATGATCAATAAAAGCCAGTAAACCATCATAAAAACCATTAATATTAAGCAAACCTAATGGCTTTTTGTGAATGTTGTAATGGGCCCAGGACGCAATGTTGAAGATTTCTTCAAATGTTTCCAAACCACCAGGTAACGCGATAAAGGCATCAGCATTGAGTAACATGTACGCCATTCGTCCGTGTATGCTTATGACCTGAAACTCATTACCTATACTCGTACCGATGATGTCTTTCCTTTCAACCAAAGGCTTTACTGCGACACCGAGGGTTTGCCTACCTCCAACAGTTGCAGTTACCACGACAGAGCCCCTCAGTCCTAAACTGCCTCCTCCATACACCAAATCTATTTTTCTGGTAGCTAAAGTCGTACCAAGTTCAGCAGCTACCTTTGAATATTGTGTACTCATACCAGACTTTGGGCTACAAAAAACACAGATGTTTTTGAATTTACTGCTCGAGGACTCTGCCATTTTTTTTTTTTTCATAGAAAACGAATTTTTGTTATCAGTCATAAACGCTTATTTAAAGAAGATGAAAGAGTAAAAGAATAGTTTTACGATGCTAAACAGTATTGGTCAGAGAAAAAGTAAATGTTAAGTGTAGAAATGTCAAAAAGAAAGCACAATCTTCAAAAACAATCAATACAAGCCGCTAAAAATACAAAATTCAAAAAGTTCGGCGACGAAACGTCAAAAAGTAAACACCAACATCGAAAAAGTGAACACAAACGTCAAAAAGTAAACACAGACATCGAAAAAGTAAACACAAACGTCAAAAAGTAAACACACTTATCAAGAAATATTGAAATGAGCTAAAAATCCAAAATGACAGGTAAGAAAAAGTAAACACAATTATCAGAAAATTTAAAACAGACTGCTAAATAAAGAAAGAGAAAAAAAAATGATACTATAGTAGTTGTGATTATGGCTCACATCTTCCTCTGGTTTTACGTCCAGAAACGGCTTAAACAACTTCTATGAGTTGAGGATTGGCTTCCCATCCAGTTTTCTTATAAACTGGCAAACAGGGTCTTTTAAAGTCAGATTCCCAAGACTATAATGCTGTTTCTCTTTACTGAATAACTCCCATAAATCTGAAAGAATGCGTTGCACTTTCCCACAAGGATGCGTCTCAAGAGTCTCAAGGATATTATCCAAAGACTCCTTACTCAGCCTATCTTTTATGCATTTAAGTTTATCTTCTCGATTTATGGATAAGTATCCACGATTTCTACAGCTTGCGTCACAGTTCCATCTTGCACACTTATGGCAGACTCCCATTCTCTTAGCTCTCCTCTTCTTTGAGTAAGAACTTCTTCCTAATCCTGGTAAACGTTTAATTAATAAATCATTCAACTCACCTGCTAAACGTACCTTAGCTTCGATGATCCACCGAATATGCTCTGGAAGACCTAAAGATGTTAATGCCCTCATTCTTTCGAGTCTGCACTTGTAAATCTTTCTGAGTACATCTTGAGGCAGAGTAGGGAAATGATTTTTGAGTGCTGCAAGACTTGTCTCCATCTCTGAAAGAGAAAATAAAATTATCAAAGAAAAACAAAAACACACAAAGAACACAATAACACACAATCAAAGAAAAACTAGCTAAAAAGAGAAAAACTTGGGTTGCCTCCCAAGAAGCGCTTAATTTATAGTCGTTAACTTGACTATTGAAAAATGCCTTAAGTTGGCTCTGAAAGCGCGATAGTGGATTTCTGTTGAGGTTCTCCACCATCCATGTAAACTTTAAGTCATTGTCCGTTGACTTTGAATCGACAATCTGCACTTTGAATTTCAACAGCACCATGTGGAAAAACTTGAATAACAGTGAAAGGCCCAGACCATTTAGAGCATAGCTTACCTGGAAACAAACGTAATCGTGAATTAAACAAAAGAACCTTCTGTCCTGGAGTGAAATCCTTGTTTAAGATCCGTTGATCATGCCACTTTTTGGTGCGTTCTTTGTACAGCTTAGCATTTTTATATGCACCATGACGAAGTCCATCTCATTGAGTTGCAATCTTCGCAGAGCTCCTGATGCTCGTATGTCAAAATTCAACTTTTTGATAGCCCAGTATGCACGATGCTCTAGTTCAACGGGTAAGTGACATGCTTTTTCGAATACCAACTTGTATGAAGACATCTCAATCGGTGTTTTGAATGCTGTTCTGTAGGCCCATAATGCATCATCAAGCTTTTTTGACCAGTCTTTTCGAGATGCACTTACCGTCCTTTCCAAAATCCATTTCAATTCTCGATTTGAGATTTCAGCTTGTCCATTGGTTTGCGGGTGGTAGGCCGTAGCAACTTTATGTTTGACCCCATATTTGGCTAGAAGAGCATCAAAATACCTGTTGCAAAAATGCTTCCCTTCATCACTGATGATTGCTCTAGGAGTTCCAAATCTGGTGACGATATTTCTACGTAAAAAATTCACCACCACTTTAGAGTCATTAGTTGGCGCGACAATGGCTTCAACCCATTTTGACACATAATCTACAGCCACCAGAATGTAGAGATTCTTGAAAGACGGTGGAAATGGTCCCATGAAATCGATACCCCACACATCGAACAACTCCACTTCTAGAATGTTGTTTAAAGGCATCTCATGCCGTCGCGAAATGTTACATGTGCGTTGGCATTGATCGCATTCAGCAACATACGATTGAGCATCCTTAAAAATGGTGGGCCAATAGTATCCAGATTGAAGAATTTTGCTAGCAGTTCGATTGGCTCCAAAATGTCCACCATAATCAGAAGAATGACAATGGTGAAGAATATCTCGTGCTTCTTCTTTTGAGACGCATCTTCGAAGGATTTGATCTGGACATAACTTGTACAAGAACGGCTCATCCCAATAGTAATGTTTTACATCTGCCAAGAATTTCTTCTTTTGCTGCCATGAAATGTCAGGTGGATAAACTTTGTGAGAAAGAAAATTAACAAAATCAGCATACCATGAAACATTGCTTGTATCCAAAACAAAGAGTTGTTCATCAGGGAAAGTCTCTTTAATTGCTATGTCAAGATTCTCCTTATCCCCTCGTTGCTCTAGTCTAGAAAGATGGTCTGCCACCACATTTTCACTTCCCTTTTTATCTCGAATCTCTAAATCAAACTCTTGTAACAGAAGGACCCATCGGATTAGGCATGGTTTTGCATCTTTCTTCTCTAGAAGGTACTTGATGGCTGAGTGATCTGTGTATACAATGACTTTGGAACCGATCAAGTACGGCCGAAATTTGTCGAATGCGAAGACTACAGCTAGAAGCTCTTTCTCAGTGGTAGCATAATTGACCTGTGCATCAGTTAGTGTACGACTAGCGTAATAAATGGTATGAAAAACCTTACCAATATGTTGCCCTAGCACGGCTCCAATGGCATAATCACTAGCATCACACATTAGCTCGAACGGCAAAGCCCAATCAGGTGCAATAACGACTGGGGCTGTCACAAGGGCCTTTTTCAGTATCTCAAATGCCTCTTTACATGTATTATCGAAGTGGAATGAAACACCCTTCTCGAGTAAATTGCATAGTGGCTTTGTGATCTTCGAGAAGTCCTTGATGAATCTTCTGTAAAACCCTACATGCCCTAAGAAACTTCGGATGCCTTTAACAGATGTTGGTGGTGGTAGCTTCTCAATTGCCTCAATCTTGGCTCTATCAACCTCGATGCCCTTAGCTGAAACTTTATGACCTAAGACGATCCCTTCTTGTACCATGAAATGGCATTTCTCTCAGTTAAGAATCAGGTTTGTCTCTTCACATCTTTTCAGTACTTGTGCTAAGTTATCCAAACAAGAATCAAATGATGAGCCAAATACTGAAAAATCATCCATAAATACCTCAATGAAGCGTTCCACCATATCTGAAAAAATTGACATCATGCACCGTTAGAAGGTGGCTGGTGCATTGTATAGACCAAACGGCATTCTCCGAAACGCAAACGTTCCATATGGGCATGTGAATGTAGTTTTTTCTTGGTCCTCAGGTGCTATAGAAATCTGATTGTAACCAGAATAACCGTCTAGAAAACAGTAGTAAGGGTGACCTGCTAATCTGTTGAGTATCTGATCGATGAAGGGTAAGGGGAAATGATCTTTCCTGGTCGCCTTATTTAGTTTCCTGTAGTCAATGCACACTCTCCATCCGGTTACTGTTCGTGTTGGAATCAGCTTATTGTTTTCATTGGTGACCACTGTCATGCCTCCTTTCTTTGGTACCACTTGCATCGGACTTACCCATGTGCTGTCCGAAATAGGATAAATGATACCTGCATCCAAAAGTTTGAGTACCTCTGCTCAGAAAACCTCCTTCATGTTTGGATTTAACCATCGTTGGTGCTCGATGGATAGCCGGTACTTATCCTCCATGAGAATTTTGTGTTGGCATATAGATGGGCTGATTCCTTTGATGTCTGCTATCGACCATCCAATAGCCATCTTGTGTTCTCGTAGTACTCTCAAAAGCCTTTCCTCCTGTTCTCTACTTAGAGAAGATGAAATAATAACAGGTAGTGTAGATGAGGTACCTAAGAATGCGTACTTGAGATGAACTGGCAGTGGCTTGAGCTCTAACTCCGGTGGTTTTTCTGTTGATGGTACCGGTTGTCTCTTACTTGCTTCAAGCTCCTCGAAAGGTCGTCTGAAAAATATAGGAGGTGAAGCTTCCAATTGCTTGACACATTCCATGATGTTTGGACTTTCTGAGTTTGGTGCTCCATGTAGGCAAGCTTCAAGTGGATCTTTTGGGCTGATGATTTGATGTACTTCTTTGATGCATTCATCCACCACATCTACCCTCATGCAGTTGCTCACATCATGTGGATGTTTGAGAGCTTTCAGCACATTGAATGTCACCTCTTTATCTTGAACTCTGAGTATGAGTTGACCTTTCTGTACATCAATAAGGGTTCTTCCTGTTGCTAGGAATGGTCTACCCAGGATGATGGGTATTTCTTGATCTTCCTCCATGTCTAGCACAATAAAATCCGCAGGAAATATAAACTTATCTACTTTTACCAGTACATCTTCTATAATTCCCCTTGGATATTTGATTGATCGATCAGCTAGCTACAACGATACAGTAGTGGATTTTGCTTCTCCAAAGCCGAGTTTCTTGAAAACGGAGAATGGCATTAAGTTGATGCTTGCACCAAGATCACATAATGCTTTATCAAAGAATGAATCACCAATGGTGCAAGGAATTGTGAAGCTCCCCGGATCTTTGAGTTTGGGTGGCAGCTTTTTCTGCAAGATTGCACTGCATTCTTCGGTCAAAGCTACCGTTTCATGTTCTTCCAGCTTCCTTTTATTTGATAGGATTTCCTTCATGAACTTCACATAGCTGGGCATTTGTTCCAGAGCATCTGCAAAAGGATTATTAATTTGAAGTTTCTTAAAAACTTCCAGAAATTTAGAAAATTGCTTTTCTAGTTTATGCTTCTGAAATCTCTAGGGGAAGGGTAATGGTGGTTTGTATGGTGGCGGATTGTCTGGGAACAACTTCGACTTTGGCTTCTCTGTTTCTTTTTGTTCAACCATCACTTCTTTCTCGTCTGTTCTTTTGACGGGCTCTTTCAGCATTTTACCGCTTCGTAACGTGACAGCCTTTAGGTGCTCCCTAGGATTGGTCTCTGTGTTGCTTGGTAGGGATCCTTAAGGTCTTGTAGTCAGCAAATTCGAGATTTGACCCATTTGTACCTCCAGATTTCGAATTGAAGCTGCTTGATTCTGGAGCGTGGTGTCTGTTCTCGTCATAAATTGGGTAGTGCTTGCGGTGAGTTGAGCAAGTGCTTCTTCAAGCGATGGTTTGTTGGTCTGCTGCTGTTGAGGTGGTGGCGGATATGGTTGTCTGGGTCGATCATTGCTTTTCCATGAGAAATTTGGATGATTCCTCCATCCTGGATTATATGTGTTGGAGTACGGGTTATTTGGTTGTTTGTTGCCCACAAGAAAGGCTTGACCTGTCTGGTCTTCATCGCATTGCCCGTTGGGATGGTCCCCTCCACAGAAATCACAGGATGCTGACTGAGTATGAATTGCATTTGCTGTCAGGTTTCCGAGTTGCTTGGCTAATGTCTCGACTTGGGTGGAAAGTTTGGTTAACACATCATTTTCTTGTATTCCGAAAACTTTTTTCGGAACTGCTCTTTCTGATGGCCATTGATAGGGCATTTGCAGCCATTTCCTCCAATAAGTCCCAGGCAGCTTGATGAGATTTTCCCAAAAGTGCTCCTCCAGCTGCGGCATCTACCAATGTTCTCGTAGAACTCCCCAAACCATTGTAGAATGTGTGTAGCTGCAACCAGTCAGCAACTCCATGATGTGGGCACCGTCTTAGCAGATCCTTGAATCTTTCCCATGTTTCGTACAATGACTCTCCCTCAAGTTGTCTGAATGTGGCAATCTCAGTTCGCAGCCTTGTAGTCTTGGCTGGAGGAAAGAATTTGGCTAGAAATTTCTATGTCAAGGTATCCCATGTGGTAATGCTCCCTGATGGCAGAGAGTTGAGCCAGCTTTTAGCTTTATCTCGAAGAGAGAACGGGAACAATCTCAGTCGGATGGCGTCATCCGTAACACCATTGTGTTTGAAAGTATCGCAGATCTCCAAGAAACTGTCAATGTGGGCATTTGCATCATCGTTCGGAGCCCCACTGAACTGGTTGTTTTGTACCATCTGGATGATTGCTAGCTTAATCTCAAAGTTGTTAGCAGCAATAGTTGGTCGCCGAATCGCCGAAGCATTACCCACCGTAGGTAGAGCATAATCTCGTAATGCTCGAATTTCTTCATCTATTGGTACAATATTCTGTGTGTTGTTGGACCCTTCAGCCATATCCATGAGTGCAGTACTTGCAGCCTTCCTTCTTTCCTGTTCTTACGACAAGTTCTTTCAATTTTTGGATCAAATTGTAAAACTTCGCCCCCAAACTTTCTCATACACCATAAAACTCACAAGTAATAAAATGAATAAAATAAATAAATAAATAAATAAATGACCAAATTAAAAATTGAGTTACGTAGTATTAGTATTAATTGAAACAAACAATTCCCGGTAACGGCGCCAAAAACTTGTTGTGCAAAATCGCAAGTGAACGAGCCGAACAAGTAATAAAATGATGAGATAAGTATCGTCCCACTAGGATTGTTGTTAATTAATGCCTAAAATTAAAATAACTCAACTTTTATTTGGTAGATGAAATTTGAGTAATTGAGTTGCAAACTATGACTAAATTTAATTGCAATTGTAAATAAATGAGAATTAACTTAATGAATAAAAACTCTAAGATTATGATTTCACCATAACTAATCTGTTCCTCCCCTTTATTCTTTTTAACCAAAATTAACTATCCAGTTGCTAGTCGAGATTCCCTGAATTATTCACATAGCCTCTCCCGAGGTCTAAGGAAAATACCCTATAAAGATTAATTGCTATGTTCCCATGCAAGTCAAAACATTAAAGGATTCATTAAGATTTATGGATCTCTTTTATAGACTACACAAACCATGCAGGTATATTCCTATCCTACATGCAATTTATGACATTAAATACAATGAACTAGACACATAAATCAGTTTCCGCTATCATTATGATTAACAATTCAACTAAATAGTGGCCAATTATTTAGAAGCATTAATAACAGTATTAAATGCATCAACTCAGATAGAAAATCATTAATTGAATTGAACAAAAGGTTGGAACATCAAAGTTAGGCTACATCATAACCTTAGAAAACAAAATTACTCCATGCTTAAATTAAAGATTACAAAAACTAAAAGATGAAACATAACAAAAAATAGGAAAACTTAGTGGATTGAAGCTTCACCGTGGAATTTCTTCGTCTACTTTGCTCCTTCTCTCCAAGCTCTCTCTTTTTTTCTCTAAACTACTTATTGTTTGGTTTTTGATGGAAATGCTTGGAATGGTGATTCTAAGACCTATTTATAGGCCAAATTCACCTCCAATTACATCATCGATTACATCATCTTTTCCTAATTTTCCACCATTTTGCATCATCGCTTGCATCACCATTCACCTACCTCATTCAAAGTCAACTTTTATTTTACATCATCTCTTACATCATCATTCACCTACCTCATTCAAAGTCAACTTTAATATTACATCATTGCTTACATCATAATTTTAATTACATCATTCCTTACATAAGCATGACATAATATTTATTTCTAGAATATTCGATCTTTAAATTGCGATAACTTTTTGATGCGATTTCTGATTCGAGTAATTCTTGAGGCGATGAACTGCTTCGAATAAAATTCATGATCTTGTCTCAAGCGACAGCATTTGGTGGGGTCCACATACGATTTTCACAAATTTTATTCTGAAAATGAAAAATACAAAATGATGAAATAATGTACTTAATAATAATAAAAACATCAAGAACTAAACAAGAATTCAAGTTTAAAAAGATAAAATAACTCTATAAAAATAGAGTTATCAGTCTTAATGGGTGGTGTTCTAACTGGAGTATCAAGTTTAAGTTGAGTAGAAGAGCAACAAAACAGACAAGCATACTATTGAAGCTACAACGTGCTGCCAAATTCAACAATATTTCCCATCCTGCTATTTTACCAAGAATAGAATTTCTAGCACCTAAAGATTTTATGACTTTTGAGTCTACAAAATTTGCCTTCGATGGAATTATTAAGGCATTGAAAGATGATGAAACGAGCATTGTTGGGTTATACGGGATGGGAGGCATAGGTAAAACAACCTTGGCGAAGGCAGTAGGTAATGCTACTAAAGAATAAAAGCCTTTTGATGAGGTTATTATGGTTGTTGTGTCTCAGAATGTAAACATTATAAGTATTCAAGATCATATAGCTGACTCGTTAAATTTAAAATTAGAGGAGAAACATGAGCTAGAAAGAGCAAAGTGGTTACTTTTAAGATTGAAGAGTGACAATAAAATCCTCTTAATCTTATATGATGTATGGACGAAGCTTGATTTGAGAACAACTGGAATTCCCTTCGGCAATGAGCATATAGGCTGCAAAATTCTTATAACTACTCGTGTTGAACGAATATGTATTGCTATGGAGTGTCCGAAAAATGTTCAATTAAATGTTCTCAACCAAAAAGAAGGGACAGATCTCATTAAAAAGCATGCAGGAGTGGGCGATGACTCCACCGTGTTGGTTGTTGTCATAAAAAAAGTTTTGGAAGAGTGCAATGGTTTGTCTTTAGCTATTGTAACTATTGGAAGCCTCTTGAGAGATAAAGGTGTTGAAGAATGGGAACTAGTGTATCAAAAATTGGAAAGGTCAAAACTTGATGATGTAGAAGGTGTTGATGTTGATGTTTATTCTTATCTTAAATTGAGTTATGATTATTTGAAAAGCGAAGAAACAAAGTTTTGTTTCTTGTTATGCTCACTGTTTCCCAAAGATTATGAAATTGATTTAGAAGAATTACTAAGCTTTGGACTAGGGCTAGCTTTGATTCAAGATGCTAACTCAATTGAGGATGCAAGAAACCAATTACGAGTAAGAATTAATTACCTCAAAGATTCATGTTTATTGTTAGATGCTGGAGAAGGATTTGTGAAAATGCATGATGATTTGGTTCGTAATGTTGCCTTATGGATAACATCCAAGGGGGAAAATATTTTCATGGTTTAAGCTGGCATGAGATTGGCAGAGTGGCCATTGCACAAGGACATGGAATAGTACACGGTGATCTCCTTGATGCAAAGCAAAAATAGAAGTGTTTCCTAATTAATAGGTATGTCCCAAGCTGAAAATTTTGATACCAGCTGGAGATGATGATGTTTCAAATGAATTTTTTGAAGCGATGAAAGCATTGGAAATTGCAAGACTTAAGGTTTTTCATCTATCATTAAATGTACTTCAATCATTAACAAAACTTGTGACATTACGATTGATTAATTGCAAAATGAGAGATATGTCTTCGTTGAAAATGTTGGCTAAACTTGAGATTCTTATGTTAAGTGGTTGTGAGTTGGTTGAACTACCTGAAGAACTAAGAGAGCTTAATAAATTAAGAATGTTGAGAATAACACATTGTTTTGTTTTGAAAAGTATTCCTGTAAATGTAATACTAAGTTTATCTTGATTAGAAGGGTTATATATTGATAATATCTTTAAAGCACGGGAGGCTGAAGGGATAAGTGCAAAAAGTAATAATACCAATCTTTCTAAGCTTAGTAAACTACCTTTGCAAGAAGTGGAATATATCATTGATATGACGCAGCAGCATATGACATCCATTGCATTCTCTAATTTAATGCATTTATCTCTACGCTCTGTTCATCAAAGAGAAATTTGCAATGGAGGAAGGCCTCCATTTCCAACTTCGCTAATTCAAAGACTACGAAAGCTGAAAAAAGTGACCATCTATGAATGTGATGAGCTACAATATGTGTTTCAACTGGAGGGGTTATACCATACCAAAGAAAATCCTTCTCTACTTTCAAGTTTAGCATGTTTAGATTTGGTTGATTTACCAAATCTGAGGACTATACGGAAGGGTCCCACCCAGCAAGTAAGCCTACAAAGTCTAATAGTTGTTAAGGTGTCTAGGTGTAAGAAGTTGAGATACGTCTTCACATTGAACCTTGCTCGAAGTTTGTTGCAGCTATAACAACTCAAGGTAAGCGATTGGGGTAGTTTAGAGCACATTGTCGAAATAAAAGCAAAGGAAACAGAGGATGATGTGGCTACAAGAGATGGAAAAGATGTGTTGGATCCCCAACCTAAGGATATCAGAACTTGATGGACTAAAAAACTTGATCAACTTCTGCTCAGAAAATTGTAGTTCAACTTGGCCACTTCTGTAAGAGTTAATTCTTAACTGGACTCCATTTGTAGTTGCTAAACTTAGAGCTAATCTATAGACTGCTAAGGCATTTTATTTATCTTTATATCTCTCTTGAGAAAAATATTAAATTTATATTAAACTTACTTTCTTTCATCATATACCGTCTAGGTATTTGGTACCTTGAAGTTCACAATTAGAGTTTGAGAAAATGCATAAAATAGTCCCTTTTGGAGAGCCCACTTGAAAACTAACATTTTCTTTTTCCCCTTACAAAAAAATATCTAGGATGGACAAAATGTCCTTAATGAAAACGCCCAAGTTGCAACTCTTTTTCTTGACAGTCCATCAAACTGATCTTGTGGGACCACTTTTCATAAATCCTATAATCCACCACCATCTCAGACTCCCGCCCCTAGTTCTACACAAAGATCATGTTGTCCACCATGCTTATATCTTCGTCTTCATCTTGACTACCACCATTACCCATCGCCTCGTACTCCATGTCATAGTCCTTCTTGTTGTCCAGCTCCTCCAGTTCTTCCTCCTCTATCCGCATCACCCTCGTTGGCTCTACTTATTCCTCCTCCATGTCGTAGTCACCGTCGTCCGTATCGCCCTCGTTGGTTCCATTTCTTTCTCTTCCATGTTGTAGTCGCTACCGTCCACATCGCCCTTGTCGGTGCACGCTATTAGACGGCTTTTCTGAGAAGGCATGCAAATGGAGGGGAGCTTAATGGACAAATGAAGGAAAGTCATTTTAGTGTTGTTGAAAGAGCAAGGTTTGCAAGTCTAATACCTTATGGGTTGTGGCAGTTTGGCATATTTTATTGTATTGGCAGTTGTGATTAGTGAATTTGTAATTTGAAAGTTATTTGTGATTAGTGAATTTATAATTTGAAAGAATGTGAAAGTTATTGTATTGGCAGTTGTTATTAATAAATTTGTAATTTTGAAGGTGGGATTTGTAACGGAGGTTGACAATCGGAGTTTAGAGGCAAAATCTTCATATAAAGGATGAGAATCCAAATTTTTTTTTTGTAATGTAACCCAACTGGGTTGGGATTCCCAACCTTGTGGTTGAAATTCCCGACCAATCCCAACCTGTAAGTTGAGAATCCTAACTTTGAGATTGGGAATCCCAACTTTTATTAAACATCTAAGGTTAGAATTCTCAACATTCAGATTGGAATTCCTAACTTTAGGATTGAGAATCCCAACTTAGATATACAAACAATATTTATCAAAGTTGGGATTCTCAACCTTTAGATTGAGATTCTCAACCTTAGACATTTAATTAGGGTTGGGATACCTACCTTACTAACTTAGAGGTTGGGAATTCTAACTTCGACTTCAGGATTCTCAACCTTGATTGAAAATTGAATTTGGGATTCTCAATCTAGAGATCGGGATTCCTAACCTAAAGGTTAAGAATCTCAATTTGGATATTCATTTAAGGTTCGAATTCCCAACCTTTTCGACGTCAGGATTCTCAACTACAAGTTAGGAATATCTACTTTAAAGTTGAGATTCCCAACTCTATGATTGAGATTTGAAAATGGATGTTAAGTCAAGGTTGGGATTGCTAATCTTGATTTAACATTCATACTAGGAATCTCAACCTTCAAGTTGGGATTCCTAACCCTCCCAATGTCAGGTGGGGTCTAAAATGGGAATCTCAATCCAGGGGTTGGGAATCCTAACCTTCGGATTGAGATTCCCGACCTTATTTCTAAGATTCCCAACTTTCAGGTGAGGAACTCACCTTAGATCCCGTCGGAGGTAGGTAAATTTTAAACTTTAGGTTGGGAATCTCAACCAAAATATTAAGATTCCCAACTCGAAATCCCAACATTTAGATAGGGAATGTCAACATGGATGTACTATGAAGGTTACGATTCTTAACTTAGAGGTTGAGATTCCTAACCTTCAGGTTGAGATTCTCAATTAGGTTGGGATTCTCAACTATGTTGGGAATCGTAACATTTAATTTGAGAATCCCAACCTCTGGAAATGGCACATACCATGTTTTCGGGATCCACTAACTTTCGACCTTTGGAAATGGCCTTGTCAATTATGAAGGGATAATATTTTTATGGTTCTTAATCCATTCTATATTGGTAGTCAACAGATGCTTTTGATGAGGTTGTGGGGCTTAAACCTCCACAGTGGTTTTGGATTCTCAATTTCTTTGTAAAGTTGACAATATATTGTTTTAGTGTCTTTGCTTGGTGTTTGTTATTGTATGGGTTTTGGCTATTCATATGATTTTTTAAATTGGTTTCTTTGTGGTGAAATTAGATTTGTTTAGTGTTGGAATGGGGTAAATCATGTTGGCAAGAATATGTGACTTTTACTAAATATCAAGTGATTCATCCCTCTCTTGCAATTGGAATAGGGGTGGCAAAACGGGTTGGCGTGTCGGGTTGAGCTAAATTCGATTCGATTCGTTTATGCATTCGATTAATTCGACACAAATTCATTTAAGAAGTGGGTTGACATTATTGGATTCGACACAAATTCGTTTATACACGATTGACACGACACGAATTCGTTTAACCCGTTTAATCATTCAAATCTTTTAACTCGTTTAACCCCGTTTAATTCATTTAACTCAAATATGATAAATAGTATTTCAACTAAATATTAAATTAACTATAAAATCTACACATTAAATCAACAATAAAATTCTATATCATCCATATTTAAAAACTACAACAAAGTCAAACTCAATTGAAACACAAATATAACAAATAATTCACAATCAAATTTCTAAACACCTAATTCAACACATAAAAACCTAAGCATTAAATCAACTATATAAAATTTCATATTATCCACATTTAAAAACCAAAAGCAAACTCAATAAAAACACAAATATAATAAATAATTCACAATTAAACATTTAAACATCTAATTTAATACATTAAATCAACTACACAAAATTTCATATCATCCACATATAAAAATCACAACAAAATCAAAATTAATGCAAATCCATATAAAATAAAATGACATAACATTATCATTCTCTAACATCAAACTTTTGTCATTTAAACATTTTTTCTTCATTGATTCCAAACTCCAAAGAGACCTTCAAGCTACACAAAAAACACAAAATTAGATAAGGTAGCACGGCAGCTTGTAATGACTTGTTCAGAACATCTTCACTAAAAGTAGCCATACCAGGAATCCAGAAGCCGAGAAATAAGGCACTTTGAAAAGTCCAATGGCTTTCGTCCCCAAACAGGGAAAGAGTATAAGAGACTGGATCTAGAGGTCTACTTAGTAAGTGAGACTAGTAATTAAAATGTTTCAGACATGCTCCACTTTTTCTCTTGAACGTGATAACTTAAGACCATTGATTAACTCTCAGCACAGGCTTCACCAGTTCAAATCCACGGTGTCCAACCTTCATACATGTTGCAAAGACCATCCAAGCTTGTGGCTTGCTTTAGTAGATAGTTCACTTGCTCTGCAATGCTAATATCTCTGTGAAAAATGAGAAGTTGTTTACTATCCATACATATTTCATCCAAACCTATTGAAACTTCTGAACAAAAGCAGATACCTGTTCTTAGCAATATCTTGGCCATCAAGTTTCATCTCGACACGCTTTAGGACTGATAATGCATAAACATTTTTACCTAAAAATGATCAATAATTACCAAAGATGGTGAAAATCAATCATATATTCTGAAGTCAATTTGAAAAGTATAAAAGCAATCACAGTAGATAAACTCAACCATGACTAGACGGTAAAAATTGTAAAACCATTTAGAGATTTTTTTTTTTTTTTCAGTCAATTCAAAGTTCAAACAGCAAATCCTAAAATTTCCATAACATGTAAAACTTCTTTCGGAAAAGACTACTTCTCATCTTAATTGAAATAAAAAGGTCAAGAAAAAAGAAAGAAAGAAAGAAACATTAATATGTGGTTCAAACAAAGTGGATTTTGTACTTACCCCTAGCCGCCCGGTTCACAGAAGTTACATCAGGAATAGGGTCTTTATTGTTTCCCTCCTCACTCTTAACTTTGCTTAAAGAGGATACTTCAGCTTTCACTGCAAACTTCACCTCCGATTCTTTATTTAAAGGTTGTGAGCTGCCAACAGGAACAATTGCTGCCTCATCATTTGGTGATCCCTCAGCTTGCAGAAAGTCATCTGATTCATCAATAATTGACTTGACTGAATTAGTATCACCATTGTTCACCTCCATGTGATTCAACACAGATGGCCCAAACTCCGAAATTTCTTGGAAATCAGTCATATATAAAGGAATAACCATGAAACCATATTACATTATACTGGAGATATATATATATATATATATATGAAAGCTGACAAACAATTGAAAACTACAATCGAAATACAAAATATTTGAAACTAAGATAATATATTTTTCTTATATATATGACTTAATTTATAGAAGTTTAAAATCAAAGTCTCGAAGGCTACAAATAGGTAGATGACGCTTCAATATGACAGGAATTAGAATGTGTTTTCAATATTATTGACCCACTGAAGTTATCAAAAATAACAACTATAAGTTGTTTACACAACTTCAATCTTTTTAACTATAAACGAATGGTACCAACAGTGAACAGCCTCTGATGGCCTAATCCGTTACTTGAAGATGGTACCAAAACAACCACCATCTTCAAGCCAAACTTCATTCACAAAATCACAAGTAAAAGATGACAGACCACTTTTCAATTATTCAAGCCAAACTTCATTCACAAAATCACAAACAAAAAATGACAGACCACTAAACATCCTTAAGCTAAACTTCATTCACAAGCCAAACATCACTCACAAGCAATAGTCTAGAATACAAATACAAAATACACAAAAAATAAAATAAAAATGAAAGAGACTAAGAGAGGAACCTGAAGGCTGAAGCTGATGACCGGTCAGCTACTAACAGAAGGTTGTTGCTTGTCGCAGATGTTGGTATCGGGTCGGATGATGAGTTGGACGGCCACCTGAACCTGGTCAAGCTGGTCAAGATGTCGGTGCTGCCATGGTGTCGGGTCGTCGTAGATATTGGTGTCGCCGCTGTCATCACGTCTTCATGTCGTCTATATCTTCACATCGTTAGGCCGTCGTCGACATTGGCACCATTGCGTCGTCGTTCTAAAGAAGAAGAAAATCGATTGAGTGGCGGACGGCGGTCGAGCACTTGAGTGGCGAACTGGTCGTGTAACACTTGAGCACTTGAGCTGTTGAGCACTTGAGGCACAGCCGCAGAAGGCAAAATCTGGAAATGGTTTTAGGAAATAGGTTAGGGATTTGTTAAAGTATGTATATATATAAATGTTTACATTATAACCCTTCTAATATATAAAATTATAATTTGACCCCAATTTAATCGTATTAGATGGGTTGACACGAATTCATTTAACCCAACCCGATTCGATTCGTTTAATAAACGGGTTAGATGGGTTGACACAAATTCGACATGAATTCGTTTAACTCCAACTCATACCCATTTATTTTTTACGAATTCATGTCGACCCGTCGTGTCGTAACCCATATTGCCACCCTAAATTGGAACACCAAACATGATTATTGGAAGATTCATCTTCATAAGATTGCTTAAAATAGCAACATTCATCGACACAAACACTCAGACAACAATAGCAAGCACACCAATAAGTTTACTAATAGGGAAACTCTTAAACTTACTTCCGACATTCATTGTATATTCAAACTAAAAGATGGATTTGCTAGAAACATTTATAACTGTGACATCATAACAAATTATAGCATCACA
Organism: Dimocarpus longan; assembly: GCA_022984855.1. Taxonomy (NCBI): domain Eukaryota; kingdom Viridiplantae; phylum Streptophyta; class Magnoliopsida; order Sapindales; family Sapindaceae; genus Dimocarpus; species Dimocarpus longan. The sequence goes on along the minus strand of CM041014.1, from coordinate 13,498,190 downwards.
AAAAATAGCTATCAAGATCTTGAATAAGGCTCCTGGTTTAGACAACCTCAGGTCCTGGCAAGTTCTTGTCCCAACGTACCATGGGTTGTAACAAGCCTCTGGTTCTCCATTGCAAGCTTCTGCATCTCCACAAGTTGTGCAGTAATTTTTTATTCCATAACTTCAGGAGGCGGCAACATATCAAAAGCAAGAAAGGGGCTCGGCATTGGAGGTATTCCAGGAACAAATGGTTCAGGATGAATTATGCCATGATTTGGAAGCGGACGCCTTAGATGAGAATGTGGGATTTGACCTTTGCTTCCCATCATCGACAGTATCCTTGTAAAACCAAAACAAAGTAATATTACAAGAACATGAATAAATCCATTACAAAAATCAAGATTGCAAACCGTCTACATAATGTACTTCAAAAAGCTATAATTCTGTGTTTTAACAAATAACCTCAAACATTCGTATTCATTCTAAGACCAATGCAGTCAATGATGCACCATCAAATGCAACAAAAACAATAACGATGAAAACATTGCACAGATTTCTAACTCCTACAAATTTCATCACTGCATGACACATTCATACTTTACATCATTATAGTATCTTCATTCCATATAAGTAAATGCATAAACCACCAAAAGGGTATCAGTAAAACTTGCAAATTATGACAAATATATTTAAAACAATTACATGCCCAAATTCAAACCATATAACATTACAACGAGCTGACTTCCGAAATACAAAATGGATGCACCACAAATTGAAAATTGAAAGTCCAAATCCATTCATTTTCTAAAACATTTTAAGTTATACCAATAAAACATGATAGAAGCTTGACATATCCACCAAACTAACACTCCAATTTGCCAAGTTTTAAAAACTGCAACTGCTAAGCAGGTTAGCAACTGCCAACAAGTTTTCTTTAATCCAAACTACACTTCAACAATCTAATGGAATTCACTCACACGCATTACCAATCATATCACATTACCGAAGAACGTACAAACACAAAACTACTTTTTTTTTTTTTTTGGAAAGGAACAAAAAACAACTTAAACCTGTATCAAAATATTACAAATGAAAGAAATTAATAAAATAAAATATCAAACTACGTAATCTTCAATAACTTGTCATTCAGGTAAAAAAAAAAAAAAAGCCATTTTCGATCTACCTGAAGCAGGAATTAACTTGATTGACATGATCTTAAACCATTCAACAACAAAACCCCTCCGATCCCATATTTCTCATCAACCAAACATCAATTTATTTATTATTTTTTTTTTTTTGCTTTCTTTTTTTCCACATTATTATATGCAAATCAATTGACTGACATGGTCTTTAATTATTCAACAACAAAACTTCTCTGATCCCAACATTTCTCATCATCATTTCTTCTGTCGTTTTTCCTTCTGGTTTACCTCATCATCATCGGTATCTAAGCATAAATGAAAATTTTCATGTTATACAAAACCATCAGTGTGAAAGTACACTACGTTATACTTATTTTCCTAAGCGGATAAGTTGTTCAAGTACCAAATGTGTGCAAAGATGTGGTGTAGACACAAAATAATAGACCCAGCAAGTTGATAGCCTGGAGGCTTGAAGTAAGCAATCTCACCTTCTCCCACTTGCTTGGACTGCTTCCCCTTCATTGTAGATTTGGCTGGAACTATAAAATTAGAAGTTAATTATTTAATTCATAATGTCAACAAATAGCTTGAAACACTATTATTAGAAAACCAAATAAAGGAACACTTAAAAAGTAAGTTAAAAATCACAATTCCAACAACTGCCACGCCTTTTGACTAGATGTTTTTTGTCAAATTGTTTATCTATCCCATTAAACCATTTGATAATAAAAAAAATCATAGGGAAAAATCTAGCACTTATCCATTCAAACACATACTATAAGACATCTGGTACTCAAGTTAGACTAAACAGAGTCAAGGACTTGAGTATAACGTGAATGCATAAGATTTTCTTGCTAGCACATACCCTATAGAAATCTCAGTGAGAAAGAAATTTTCTAGTTTAATGAACGTACACACATTACTTATAATCTAAACTACTTCAATTTTTGTTTAGATGGTGCTCAAGAGAAAAATTATTTTCTTAAATAAAACTATAATCAGCATCAAAACTCATATGATACTTCAAAACGCAAGATAACACATTTTCCACTCAAAAGACAGAAGATACATGAGAAACACAAGGTCATAACTACACCAACACCCATTAAGCATGTTTGCAAGAGACAAAGGCCCCACCTTAAACCAAACCCTGGATATGTAATATTAATGGAAGCAAGATTTTTGGGAAAAAAATAATATCAGATATCTAACATCAATGCTCACAAACTTTGAAACACAGCAAAAAAGAAGAACATTAATTAAAAAATATATACCATCTTCCTTATCCAGTGGTCATATGTGTCTTAACAGTGCTTTATTCATTTTAAACATGTTGATAGAATTGACATGAAAGAGAATATGTAAGGATTCATCACATATTATATTTCCTTTATGATAAATTGCTCACAAATTCATAAAATAAATTCTGTTTTCAACACGAAGCTTACTCTCCATCATTGTCTTTTCAAATATTTCAATTAAGTACAACAAAGCAAAACGAAACACTATAATTCAAATCCCATGTCATCAAATTTGATCACAAAACCATTGAGAATCTAAAACAAAATCATACCCAGTTTCTCAAATCCTATCAGAAACAGAAACACAATAGAGACTTAGTGGTTGAGATGAGCAACATTGAGAGAGAGAGGTTGTCAATCTGCAAGCTGCAAAGCCATCCACATGAATTGAGAGTTAATGTTAGAGAGTAGTAAGAGTTAATAGAAAACAAGTAAACATAGTCAAGCAAACTAGAGTGAAAGATTGGCAATCAAGCAGATTAGAGTTTACATGATGGCGATAGAGAGAGAGGCGTGCAGTTGAGTAGACCAGACGGTGATACACAGCGGTGATGGAAAGAGACAGATATGCAGTCAAGTGAACCAAATGGTGATACATGGCAATGGTGGAGAAAATAAGGTATAAGGGAGATAAGAAAAGAGGATTGTGAGGGAGAAGAAAATGGTGATGTGAAAAGAGAAGAAATGGTTATGTTAGGGTTTGTGAGAGACAATGAAAAAAAGGGTACCTGTTCTTCGCTCGCGTTTTGAGTCAAGCAGATCAGGTAATCGGACGGTGGCGGGTACAGGTCGACGATCGATGAGATGCAATGGTTAAACAAAAAGGTTAGCTACTCAGATAGTTAATGCCAATGGTTGGAGGTCCGACGATTAGGTGCAACGGGGGTAAATGTGCGACGGTGGTGTGTAAAGGTGTGATGGTGGGGGTGTGAGGTTCAAAGAAAATTGTTGGACAGTGAGAGAGTGACCAACAGTGGGTGGAGGTGAGGTGCGACGGTGGTGGGTGGACGTGCGACAGTGAAGGACAACGGTGAGGACTCCGGACAATTGGTTGGGATTTTTAAAGCGAGAATGAAAGAAAAAAGTTGGGAATAGAGAGAGAGTAACAAGTTTCGTAGGCAGAAGGTGACCGTCACACACAAAAAGGGATGGGTTAGTTAAAATTAGGACGAGTAATCAAGGGTATTCCTATCCAAAAAAAAAGTCACGCTGTAAATATTTACAAAGAAAAGGTCATTTCTCAAATGGATCACTACAAAAAAGCTAATTTTCAACAAAACACTTAGAGTTTTCACACCTGCAAACTCTAGCTGTTAACCAATATATGCACTAATTTTATTTGTTGTTCAATATTTTTTAAAATTCACCTCTAGTTGTCATCGATAATATTCTAATTGTAGTTATTTTATGATTGTGGAAAAATAGTAAACTAAATTATGAATGATAATATCTTGTCTGAGACACATTTCAAAATTTATATTTTTCTCGTTTTTTATTCTATAAAATTTAATTTGAACTAATTTTTGTTAATTAAAAAGTATATTGTTCTAATTGTGCCTTTTTTTTTATAGGATACACATAAATTATATTATATTAATAAAAGAAGTGAACAAGCTATATATCATTCTAATTGTTTTGAAAATATATTTTACAAAATATTGTTGGAAGAAACTGTAAAAGCAATATTGTATGTAGTTAAATTTTAATTCAAATTAATATTTTTAATTGAAAATATAAAACTATATATTTTTATATTATCTTTTTTATTAGAAATTAATCAAAGTTTTTTTTTTTAAAAAAAATAATAAGTTAATTTAAAACGTGTAGGTTATTTTTCATGTTTAAGAAGGACATTATCGTAAAATAAAACTATATTCTATTAATACTGAGAAAAATATATTAGTCAATAATACAAATAAGTAGATAAATATAATCCATCCACACACACATATATTTATATAGGGAGAATTACTCATAACCTACCTGCAAATTTGATATTCACAAGCGCGTATAACATTTTGGTTTTTTTGCAGTGTCCTCCCCTTACTAACGGATTGACTAGATTTGACTGTTAACATTAGGGAGAATTACGAATAACCTACCTACAAATTTGATATTCACAAGCGCGTATAACATTTTAATTTTTTTGTAGTGTCCTCCCCTGACTAACAGATTGACTGGATTTGACCATGATATGGTCACTTTGACCGTTTAAAAAATGTTGAAAGACGAAACTGTCCTTGAGTACAGTCAAATTGTTTTGTGTTGATTTTGCAGCCAAATGAAATTACCAATATGCCCTTAGCATGAAAGAGAAACATAATAAAAAAAATGTGTGAATGGCGCGAAGGAATAGTGTTGTTATAAATGTATGTGGACAATATTGCCCTTAATGTAAATGTTGGAAAAAAAAATAATTTGAAACTTTTTAAGAAAAAAAAAAATAGATTGCCCAAAATGTTACTGTTGGTGAACCGTAACATTTTGGACAAGAAGCCTATATAAAGGCTAGCTACAACACTTGAACTGCTGCAAGTGGTGTTTAATTTTTTTTTTTTTAACTTTATTATACCCCCATTTATTTCACTATTTGAACTGCTCCATCCTTCCATTGCACTCTAAAACTTAACCAAAATCTACGTCACCCAAAAGATGAAAAATCAATTGATATGAGAAGAAATAATCAACAAGAAAATTTGAAGGGACAAAAAACAAAAAACAAAAAAAAAAAAAAAAAATTAAATACTACTTGCAGCACTTCAAGTATTGTAGCTAGCCTTTATATAGGCTTCTTGCCCAAAATGTTACGGTTCACCAATAATAACATTTTGGACAATCTAATTTTTTTTTTTCTTAAAAAGTTTCAAATTATTTTTTTCCAACATTTACATTAAGAGCAATATTGTTCACATACATTTATAACAACACTACTCTTTCGCACCATTCACACATTTTTTTATTATGTTTCTCTTTCATGCCAAGGGCATATTGGTAATTTCATTTGGCTGCAAAATCAACACACAACAATCTGACTGTACTCAGGGACAGTTTCGTCTTTCAACATTTTTTAAACGGTCAAAGTGACCATATCATGGTCAAATCCAATCAATCTATTAGTCAGGGGAGAACACTGCAAAAAAACCAAAATGTTATACGTGCTTGTGAATATCAAATTTGCAGGTAGGTTATTCGTAATTCTCCCTAATGTTAACGGTCAAACCTAGTCAATCCGTTAGTCAGGGGAGGACGCTGCAAAAAAACCAAAATGTTATGCGCGCTTGTGAATATCAAATTTGCAGGTAGGTTATGGGTAATTCTCCCTATTATATATATATATATGTTTTAATAACTATAATTTTAATAAATAAAGTATTATTTAATAGGTCCAATATGTCACTTACAAAATTTTTAAAATGTTAAAAACAAAAGTGAAAAACAATCAAAATATTAAAGCATAACTAGTTTTCAAAGATCCCTTAGTATTCTTTTTCTTTCTTTTTTTTTCCTATGTCAATCTTTAACATTTTTGCTCCCAAACAAATTCAAAGAGCAAGTTTCCTTTCTTTTTAACTACTCTATAATTAGTTTAAACTATACAAATACTATAAAACCTTCAATTTATTTAAATAATTTTATAACAATAATTAAAAATATCCATCTCATTAATGCTATATGGTTTAGCCATAGAATTGCAATGATTATTAATAAAAGCGTCATTTATTTTTAATTTGATTTATTAATAAAATTAATTTTTTTGAAATAAAATTAAATTTTGATACCTTGTGGACATGCAGGTTCTTGACGTGGAACATAGTGATGAGTTTTGCAAAGGAGTTCTGCCTCAATTGAAAAATAACTTCGAAAATTTAGAAGAGTTAAGAATTAATGATTGTAGAGGAGTACAGCTGATATTTCAGCTTGAACAACAATTTTCTTTGTCCAGTTTGAAGAAATTAAAGTTGGAAAATCTATACGAACTGGGGTGCTTGTATAGGGGACCCGCGCATCTTTTGAGCCTTCCAAATCTTCAAGAACTAGGTGTGGGTAATTGTGAAAGGCTTGGACATGTCTTGTCGTCTAGTCTTGTTCAAAATCTGCTGCAATTGAGAACGATTTATATTTACGGTTGTGGAAAATTGGAGCAAGTGATGATTGAAGATGATGGAGAGGATCATGTCCAGTTTCCACTCTTTCCAAATCTCTCTTCCATCTTTGTCGGTTGGTGTGACCAATTAAAATCTCTATTTCTCGTCACCATAGCTCGACTAGATCTTCAACAACTGACATCACTACAAGTAATGTCATCACCTCAATTAGAAGAAATATTGGACAATGAAAAGAGTAAATAGCACAACCTTAAGCTCTATCATGGCTGCTACCACCGTATATGTGTCTCTAGTTTCAGTTTCATTTTTAACTTTTGGGTGTTCCACTTACTAAATTACACATTAGACCATCATTATGTTAAAGCTGTTTGGTATGTCTTATATGTACATAAAAGACAGATTGTGTGCTCTTCTTTTTCAATTTCTTGAAGCAAGAGGGTATGTGTATAATAACAGGTTCTTCATGTACGATATCTTATGCTTCTTTGTGTATTGGAAAACAAAAACAATAAGAGCTTAGGCTGTGATGAACCCACATGGCCTGAATACCTCTACTTGAGCTTCCGTTCATGTACACATCTTATCATTATTGATTGTTGAAAAATTTGCCACTACCCAAACTTTGAGATAATAATCTTGAGTTCTCTGTCAGAACCTCAAGTCATTTGAAAGGGTCTTGTACATCTTTTAAGCCTTCAAAATCTTACCAACCTAGAGGTGGGATATTGCCTTGGGTTGAGACATATATTCAAGTTCGCTCTTGCTCTGAAATTTACTCCAACGGGAAACACTGGTCATTTATGGTTGTGGAACATTGTAGCAATTCATTGTTGAAGATGATGCAGAGGATCAAACCATCAATAATGATGATCTCCAACGTACATTCCTTCCAACTCTGTCAATTATTGATGTTGCTGTAAGGAATATAAAATTATGTTTCTTGTCATCATAGCTCAATCAGCTGTCCGAGATAAAAGATAATCGTGCTACCCAAACTTAAAGAAATTATAGCAAGCTCCGTCAACTTAGTCCCTGAAAGTTATCATTTTATATTTCCGTGTTTGCAAAGTTGTGCATGCCCAAGTAAAGGTAACATACACTTTCATAGATCTCTAACCGCTACTTATAACTTTATAATTCGATGCTTGGTTGTGCCGGTACCACAAATATGCAAGGAATATGTTTGCCACTTCTACTTCTTTGAGAAAACCTCAGTAACCTTGCTCTAATGATCAAATAAAATACCAATTTACCTATTAGTAAATTCTTTACACATGATGACAGTACAATTATTGGAATGGTTTTGCTTTAATTATGAACTTTTTACTGGATTTCAGATCTGATTCAACGTTTCTGCCAAAAGAAGATCAATTTCTCATACAGCAGTCACTTGGATTGGAAACTGTAAGAGAAATTTTTGTTCTTTTTGTGGATTATTTTTTGTAGTGGCTTGGCTTTCATTCCTTTTTTGAGGAAGTAATGCAATTGTGAATCCATTTCCAAGAATAGGAGAAACAAACCAATTAGAAATCTTTACACGAGTAGAAAAGAGATCTGGTGGGTTATAAACAAGGGAGTCATCATTTGCTTTCTAGCTCCACACAAGTTAATTTTCTCCATGCTCTTTCATATAATATATATATGTAAAATTAGGACGAATTAATCAAATTTATTCATTATATTTGAATTAAATAAAAAAGAGAAATTGTTTTAAGAGAAAAAATGTAATGGATAAATTTGATTTATTCATCCTAACATTTTAAAGTTATGAAGTAATAATGGTAAAATCAATATATATATATATAATTAAACTAGTTCCTGGCAGTGTTTCAAAACTCGCTACTTGCTACTCGACCGGTGAGGTAGCGAGCAGCAAGTACTCGGAAACTCGGTGAGTACTCGGCGAGTACTTGGTGAAAGGTAAAATTGGTAAAAATTATAAAAAGTATAAAAAAATATAAATATCATAAAGAAAGGGGCTAATTGAAAATAATAAAAATGATTATATTGTTAAAGATGATGGTTTTTTTGAAAGAGCAAATTACAAAAAAGCTACCCTGTTGAAACGCTTTTACAAACGGAGCAATTATTTTGATATAATTACAATTTACCCCCTTCCGTGAGTAGATTTCCGTTATATATAACTGAAAATAGTGTAAAATGAATAAAAGACAAAAATACCCTTAACTGTTGAAGTTAGACCGAATTGACCGAGTAAAAAATTAAAAAATCTTTAACATTTCTTTGTCTGTTAAAATTTGTGTAGTTGCTGACCTGTTGATTTTTTTTTTTTTTTTTTTTTTTTGTTTAGAATTATTCTGGAAACCAGATTTTGGATTTCCAAAACTAGAAATCCAGATTTTGGATTTCCAGTAAATCCAATTGGAAATCCAGATTTTGTTTGGGTTTCCAGAAATGATCCCAAACATCTAAAAAAATGGTCTTAAACATCATCAACAATCACCCAACATCATTAATCAACTCCTGAAAGCCCACAAAATGACCTCAGATTTCATCAATTAAACTTAACATAATCAATCTCCCACAAAACCATCAAACCCAACATCATCACTGAAATCAACCTCACAATCACCCACAAAACTGTCAACCAAACTGGAGAAAAGAAAAAACAGAAATCAACCTCAAGTTTATATCGAACCTAGATCTGGGTTCACTAGGAACCTAGATCTGGGTTCACTGGGAACCCAGATTCGGGTTCGCGAGGGACCCGGATTCTGGGTTCGTCGCGAACCCGGATTCTAGGTTCGTCGACGAACCCGAATTCTGGGTTATCGCGAACCCAGATCTAGGTTCATCGTGAACCCAGATTCTGGGTTCGCGATGAACCCAGATCTGGGTTCGTGATGAACCCAGATTTTGGGTTCATCCCGAACCCAGATCGAGAAAAAGAAGCAGCAGAAGAAGATGACAGATCGGGTTCGAGAAGATGATGACAGATCAGGTTCAAGAAGAAGAAGAAGAGAAGAAGGGTTCAAGAAGAAGAAGAAGAGAAGAAGGGTTCGAGAAGATGAAGAAGAGAAGAAGGGTTCGAGAAGAAGAAGAAGCAGAAGAAGAAGAAGAGAAGAAGCAGAAGAAGCAGAAGACACAGGGACACGGCAAATGGCTGAGGGAAGAGAGAGAGAGTATATTTTTAAAGTTTTTAAAATTTATTTTTTTAAATAATAAAACATTTAAAAGTTTTTAAAATTTATTTTTTTAAATAATCAAACATGAAAGACAATTTTACCCCCAAACCAGTCAAAACTAACTGAAGTCCACTGACGGCAGAGGGTTAATTGTAATAAAAGCGAAACAATTACTCCGCTTGTGAATACGTTTGAACTGGGTAGCTAAATTGTAATTTGCTCTTTTTGAAATAATGAGTAATAATGAAGGGTAATTTTGTCCAAAAACTTAAAAGTTAAGAGACATTTTCGGATAACTAAAATGATTATATTGTTCCACATCTCCTTTACGTCTCCCTGTCTCTACTCTAATCTTTGATTTCATGTCTTCTTCTTATTCTTCCGATCTTCATGTCTTCTTCTTCTCCTTCACTTCACATACGGAGACGGCGATTGCAATGAAAGGAGCGACAGAGGACGACGAGAAGACGGCTGCAGTAGAAGTCAACTAGCGATAGCAGAACTAGACTTAACAGGATCGGCAGAAGTGCAGAACAGAACGCGGCAAAAGCAGCACGACAGCAGGCAGAAGTGCATAACAAAACTGAAGACTGACTACGTGCTCGAAAACCGAGTAGGTCGATTCCGAGTTGGATTGAGTCAGCCCGAGTGAACCCAAGTTGGGCCGATTTTGGACAGTAACCGAGTTGAAACCCCCGATCTGGGGGTTCTCGGCTCCGAAGCAGGCCGAGTGGCGAGTTCTCAACGAGAACTTGGCCAACTCGGCCGAGTTTTTAAACACTGGTTCCTGGATAGCAAACAAATTTTATAACAATCCATGTTTTTATAGTGTTCATCAAATTATCCCTTCAATTTTAAATTGTTAATCAAACGACCCCTTCTATTATCTTTGATCAACTTCCATCCAACCAAATGTATAAAAGGTCCATTATAACTAATTAAATATTTAAAAATAATAAATTATTAATAAATATATAACTTCATCATCATTATCTATCACATAACCTTCTTTTATCATCACCATCCAGTTCACCAACCCATTCAACTTCATCTCCAACACACTTCCAATCCATTAAAACCTAATCCCATCACCACTCAACTAGCCACAATCGTCACTCTCTACCACCAATTCGAATAGCTTCGGACCATCAGTGCCAATAGAGGGTACCTAATTGGTGCCAAAGCCATGTCTCCCTCTCTTTTCTCCTTTTCATCCTCCATCGACTCTCTCTTTCTCTCTCTCTCTTTTTCTTCTAGCCCTCCTTCACTATCTCTATCTCTCTCTTCATTCTTATTACCCTTAACCTAGGCCTTCATCACATCTCACTTCTAGCAAAGGAAAGAGACCCAAAACCCTAGGTTTTAGGTCGCTATCTTCGAATAGATCTCCATCTTAGAAGACGAAAACTCATTATCTAGGTCTCTATTTTCAAAACAGATACCTAATCAATCTCTAGATCTTCAAGATATGTTAGAGATCTTCAAGGTCTTTAAGGTCCCTAACATGTGAAGATCCCTCTGTCATCAATCTTGATGGACAGTGGAGACCCACTTAGAAACTCCACAAATATATATATATATATATATTTATTTTAATTTAACAAATAATTTTTTAATTAATTTCCATCATCTATCGCTATGATCGTCGATTGAAATTGAATTATTTTTCTTTTCTTTTTTAATAAATATTTTTCTTTTAATTTGTTAAAGAAAAAACTTTATTAATATTTGTTTTGGTGATGGGGTATGACAATGGACATTGATGACAGGTGAGGGTGATGGTAATGGTGATGACTGAGTTGAAGGACGGTGACGATGAAGTTGAAATTGTGATGAAAGGTGGTCAAGATGATGGTGAATAATGATGATTGGCCTGCATCCATGTTGTTAATTGAATTGAATTGAATTTATAATAATTTTATTATTAGTCATCAAGCCCAATTACTGTGATGCCCTTTCACATTAATCGAAAAGTAAACTGTTTAGGAGGAAAGTTACGTTTTTGGATGGAAACATGGATGGCGGGTGTATGAGTGTAAGAAATATCGGATGGAAAGAAACACATCAATATAAACGAGACCCATGCTAAGCATCACTAACTCCAAGAGACATGGAGATGAATTGACAGTGAAATTTCAATTTGGAAATCCACCGGACGTAGTTCTCAATTTCTCTAATTTTATTTTAATTAAAAAACTTTTTTTAATAAAGTAAAAAAATGATTTTTAATTATATATTAATGTTTGAATTTTAAAATAGTGATGTGTCAGTTAATAATTGATGGAAAAAATTATTTAAGCTTTTTGTTTTAAATTTTCCAGGACACGAGCTAGATTTTCATTGATTTGTAGGTTAGGATAAAATGATAATTTTAAGATTAATTAATGATAGGGGTAAAATAAACTTTTTAAATGTGCTGTTAGGTTTGACCTTTAAATTCTTGGTCAATTGAACTAAATTGATGTATTTATCAAACTATATGGATTATTAGGACAGCTTACAATATATAATTAAAAACTGATAATTTTTCAAACTGAAAATGAAATTTATCCTTAATAATTTATATAAATGACTCGTACCACCACCCAATGTGATTTCGTCGTAGAGTATACTTGTTTCAGTTTTATAATATTCTAATAATGTTAATGTTGGATAAAGTTCTTCTTTCTCGCTAGTTACATCCATATATTGTATCATTAATTTCTTCTTATAAAATGTACTCTTAAAAAACAAGGCCAAAAAGACTTGGACAAAAAAATATATATGTTGAATTATTGAAGCGTTACCTGTAAAGTGTACATTGGTTGATATATATGTCTTTTTTTTTTCTTTTTTTAGTATACAAATATATGTCTCTATATATATTTGTGGGAAACCATATGTGCAATTATTGTCCTTTTCTTTGAAAATAGCACTCAAAACCAATCAAGTGTCTATGTTTGGGTGATATATATATTGAATTATTGATGGATTACACGTGAAGTGTACAATCTATACGTCACTATCTTTGTGGAACACCATATATGCAATTATTGTCGTTTTCCTTGAAAAAATAGCACTCAAAACCAATCAAGTGTGTATCTTAGGGTGATATATATATATATTGAATTATTGAAGGATAACACGTGAAGCGTACATCCGTGATATATATGTCTCTATCTTTGTGGAACACCATATATGCAATTATGGTCCTTTTCCTCGCAAAAATAGTAGTCAGAACCAATCAATTGTCTATCTTTAGGTGACATATATGTTGAATTATTGAAGGACTACACGTGATGTGTACATCGGGTGATATATATTTCTCTATCTTTGTGGAACACCATACATGCAATTATGATCCTTTTCCCTGAAAAATAGCACTCAGAACTGATCACGTGTCTATTTGGGTGATATATATGTTGAATTATTGAAGGACTACGCATGAAGTGTACATTGGGTGATGTATCTTGACGGGATCCATCCTAACTCTAGTTTAAAAAAAAACCCATAAAATTGTGATCTTTTTAATTAAAATCTAAATTTATTAAAAAATATTTTAGAAAAGTCATTATAAATTTCATTGTCGTTTTATAAATATATATTAAATAAATAAAAAATCTATACGTTTTCCATGTTTGACCCCTAAATTGAATATATATTTATAAAATGATAATAAGATTTAAAATTATTTTTCTAAAATGTTTTTCAGTAAATCCAAATTTTAGTTACAAATATCATAATTTTTACAGAATTTTCTCATATTCGAGAAAGATGTCAAGATGGATCCCGTCAACTTAGTATCAAAGCAAAGGTTAGTAGGCCGATCCTTGAAAAACTCACATGTGAGTGAGGTAGCGAAACATGATCCTCCACCTAAGGGCTTCATAAGGAAAGAGTTACCCAAAGAGATGGAGCCGCCCATGGAATGCTTTGATAGATGCTAGTTGTTGTCCACTAGAGATGGTGGTTCATCCCGCCCAAAATTGGGTTTTTCTTTTCTTTTGATTTTTATTTAGTTTTCTTCTTCAATCCCTACCTCAGTTATATCTTCTCAAATAAAAATATAATGTTGTCGATGTCTTAATTCAATTGACCCAAGTTTTTGATCCAATATTACAAATAAAGTAAAACAAATACAAAGACCAAAGAAAGAGAAGAGGAAGAACAGCGAATGCAAGGAGTTTTACGTGGTTCGACCCAAAACGATGTTTACATCCACGACTATTTCTCTTATTATTTTGGCAGAATCATAAAATATTATTGATGGTTAATTGTTATATCCTCTGGAATGAATTTTCAATCTTTATTTATAACGTCAGGTGTTACAATTTAAGTACAATAAGAATAGTAAAAAATGTTACATTAATTATGTTTTCAAAATCGATGTCCATCAATTTAGAGATAGATCCTGCCAAAATAGGAGTTTAATTTCACTTCTAATTCTGGTAATTGACTCTTTCTCAAATTAGGCTGCTACCTTTTTGGAAAAATTTCCTTAATGAGAACTTCGAGCTACGAGCTGGACCTCACTCTGGATGACTTAGAGGTGAGTATAAGATAATCTTGATCATGGTTGACCAGCGGCCTGAGAACTGTAATAGCGAATTAAAAGCTCGTTTATGCGAGCTGGACGTTGACGGACTGAGCTTTTGTTAATTGGGTTAATTCATTGGATCAATTTGTTGGACTTTTACTAACGCACTTATACAGTCCCAAATATATCCATAACAGATGTGTTGTCTATTATAATCTTTTCATGTAAGCTATTGATTAGTGTTAAAAATCATGTATGATTTAGTTAATAAGTGATTAAGATTCTTTTATTTTCATAACATTTCTAATAAGTGATTATGACTTATTTTAGATTCCAATTTTTATATAGCACCTATAATAAAGTGACTTTTAGTATTGTCATCAAACTAATCATACTATTGAATTTCAAACAAAAATGCCCCTAATATAAAAGCTATTTTATTATTATTTTTTTTTTGGTTGACCAAAGGTAGACTATCATAGGTAGAATGAGAAAAGAGAGAAGGAAGGAAGAAAAAAAAAAACAGAGAGAGAGAAATGTAGAGAAGTTGAATAGGGATGAAATTAGTTACAATGAACACAAAGTTAGATGACTCCAATAGCGAAAGAGGACTCCAGTCATCCATCCTTGGTGAAGTAGAAAAGGTAGATTGGAAGGTGCTTTTTTGGTTTTTATTTTTTCTTTTCCCTAATTTTTGAGGTTAAGTTGATTGAAATATAGAAAAGTTGAATGAGGATGAACTCAAGGGCATTTGTTGAAATGGAGGCATTTGTTGATAAAACATCATAGGATTTTGCATATAGGGTGCATACTGCATATGCATCAACTGCTATCGGCGACTGAATTCCGACCGTAGTTTGTATTTAGGTCACTATTAGGTTCTTTTGAGGTTTCATTTGATACGCAGGATTAGATTAAGTTGGAATAAAAAATCACTATCTCGTGTTTGATATAACTTGATATTAGATTAAAAATGTTTCATATTATATTTAATGTAAGTTAGGATTAAATTAGAATAAAATTAATTTAAATATTTTATTATATACTTAAAAGCATTTTGAAAATTTATTTTATAAAAAATCAGACAAAAAAGAAAAATTATTTTATTAATTTAAATACACGGATTTATTTTAAATAATAAAATGTAGGTTGGGTTTAGAATGAAACAAAATTAATTTAAATATAGGGTAAAAATCATTTTAATTCCTAAATTTTAGGTAATGGTCAAATTTTTAATTATATTTTGAAAAATGATCAAATCATTCCTAACGTTTCAAAAAAGTTTCAAATTAATCCCTCCCGTCAATTAACTACCAATCAAACCTAATGAAAAATATGAAAAAATTTATTTAGCTTTGAACTCAGTTAAAACAAGTAAAATATTGTTATATTAAATATTATATTTAATTATGAAAAAAATCCTCTTATGGTTTTTTACGTAATTACACTAATATTATTATTGGATTTTTTTTACAAACACATTTCTTAAACACCCATAAAATCAAACAAAAATAAATTAAAAAATTAAAATTAAATTAAATTAAACACAACAAATATTAATATCCACTGGATTTTAAAAAAAAAATTAAATTTAACTCTAAAATAAAATAAAATAAAATAAAATTCTCCAACGCAGTCTTCATCTTCAACTTATTCCACATCAAGATTCATCTTCAATCAAGCAAACACCAACAAAATCAACATAAATTTCTCATTCATCAGCAATTCAATAAAAATCAATTCAAAACAAGATAATGTCAATAAAAGTAAAACCCACAAATCCTTTTTTTTTAGGTTGATGATCCCAGACGAAGAAGAATCTACCTAGGTCATCGAAGTCTGGTTTCATCTTCGAACCCAGATTAACCAACAATGATGAACAAACCCATCACCTGGCCTTGGTCCGTTCATCTTCGAACAGTTCATCTTCAAACCCAGGCAATGGGTTTGAAGATCTATCTTCAAACCCATACACAGATCCATCTCTCCACACACACACACACACACATGCACCCAACACACAGACCCATTCTCACTGCCACCCAACCGTCCGCCACCGCCTACTCACTACAACCACTTCCACCACCGCCGCCGCTGTTTCTAGTCTTGCACCGACTCAGCGTCGACCGTCACCGCAGCTCTAGCTTCGGTCACAGCTGTCACGCTACTCTCCTGCCAAGAAGTTCGGGCCAAGGAGCTTAAAACCGAGAATCACATTGGCATGGTCGAGACCCATGGTGGCAGAGAGAAGCTTCGCGGAGGTGTTTGACGGACGACTTTGCTCGGCCATGGCTGGGACTTGCTTCGCCCGAGAGCTAGGGTCGCCGGATGTGGAGGTTCGACGGAAATTGCAAGTCCTGCCACTTCAAGGTTGGAGAAGAGAACTGTCGCAGTGGGGGAAGCGATGGTTGTAAACCATCTGGATTATGAATTAAAAATTAAATTTGTGAACATACAAATCTTAATACTTGAAAATTAAATATCCCTTATGGTTTTTTTCTAAACGATCTGGAACGTTTTTTTGGTTTTTGTTTTTGTCTTTTTAAGTTTTTTAATTGATCTGGATTCCAGATTTTTTTATTTTTCCTTTTGTTTCTTCAAGTTTTTTAATTGTTTAATTTTATTTCTTTTAATTTTATTTACATTTAATTATTTTTTAAAATTTTTTCTCAATTTATCTAGTTCGTACACATGTCACCAACCTAAAACGTAATCAAAAATGATAATTTTACCCTTATCCACGGTACTATCTATTAGGTTTGACCATTAATTAATTGATAAAGTCGATTAATTTGACTTTTTTTGAAATGTTAAGGATAATTTGATCCTTTTCAAAAATACAATTAAAATTTTGATAATTTTCCATGATTTAAGGATCAAAATGACTTTTACTCTTAAATATATTATTATATAACCTAACTTATATTATACATAAAGTTAATATAGATTTAAATAAAATAAATTCTATAAATCATTTTTCTAAAAATATTATAATGATTTTTTCAGAATTATATTATTTTAAAGTACGAGTGAATAAATATTTATTTTGGAATGACTCGATTTAAATAATAACATAATTTTCAAATTTTTGTTTGCATATAATAAAATTAATATCACAAAGTACATGAGAAATAAGCGGAGTAGATAGAAGAAACAATTAATGAGAAGAGAGAAAAAAATTCATTTCCATTGAATCTCACAGTAGAACTTGGAATTTAATATTCTCATGAGAATGAGATTGAAATGAAAATGAGATTGAGATTTCATTCTTAAGTTGCCCACTCCAACTATGTGATTTGAGAATTTGAAATATTTTAAATCTAAAACTCACCTCAAATCCTATGCACCAAACACAGCCGAAGTGTCAACTTTTAAGAAGTCTAATCAAATGCTGGATTCAAAGATGGCTAGTTTCGATCCATTTAGCGAAGGCTTAGTCCTTAAGCCCTCCTTTTAGCACTAATGTTTCAACTGAAACTTTGGTTGAATGGTCAACTGTATTCTCAAACATTCCTTTACATTGTCAAATTACTTCTTTTTAACTCCCTAGTATGGTTCAACCTGTAAAATAAGTAGACACCTTTGTTAAGGTGATTTAAAGATTATCTCCGAGAGCACTCTCTAATGCTTAAGTCGGTCTTTTGTCTTTTGATTATTCTTAAGCATATTTGCTCCTAACTATTTATCTCTAATAAAGCACTCAATTGATTTTTATAAGAAAACAAAACTTATTTTTCAAGTGTCGCAATACATGTGAAAGCATCTGTCATTTGTCAGTCAAGTTTTTTCTTTTTTTTTTTTTAGGGCTTACAAGTATTTGCTACATGTTGTATATTTGTCACTGATGCACTTAAGGAATAATTCCCTTGAAGGTTAAAATTTTATACCTTCAAAGACTTGTTTACTTAATTATATTGTTTAACATGTTATTTGTTGTTTTCTTCGCTCGAAGTTTATGATATTCTACCATGTGTTTTATCACTATTGTACTGACGATTTTTTTTGCATCCATATAAAGAGCTATATTGAATTGAGAAGAAAATCGAATAAAAAAAAAATCAAAATTGTACATTCATTAAATGATATTGAAATAGAAAACAATGAACAAAATCAAGCATGCAATATTTTTATTTGTATAATTTATATTATTGAATTCATCGTAACTGTAGGGAGATATAAAGAAGACTATATGTGGAAAAAAAAACAAAAAATTGCATAGAATAACAAGCAAAAGAAAATCATATACAAATAGATATATATTTGTTATTTATTAATATTATTATTTAATTTCTTAGTAGTTCAAACAAGTAAACAAAAAATACCATAAACATCAAAGCATACAGCTCGAAACCGTATGTCTACTAACTCTTATCTATATTGCAAAAGAAATTACAAACAAACCAGAAATAATCTCCCCATTGCCTTGTTTTGGTAATTCTACTCTTCCTTGAAGGTCAAACCAGATCCATTTAATTTATCTTCAATTAATTTCTCCAAATGCTCTGACATGGAAACGGGTAAATAATTTATTGAATCTCCTACTTTGCCAGTTCTAAAGAATGCACTGTTTGAAAACCTTAACCCAAATGAAAGTTTACCAGACTTATTCACCTCCAAATTTTTCAAGTTACCAAAACTACACAACTTTGATATCTCTTCTATTACTCCACGACTCTCTTCATCCACAGAAAAAGGACATCCTAAAAAATCAGCTAATTTCTTAATATGAAAGTTGATGTCCTTTTTCAAATTTTCGTATTTTAGGAATAATATCTTGTTTGATTCCTCTAAGCTGGCATTCCAGAATCCCAACACATGTTCCCAAAAAGGGCCATAACCTTGAACCCCCTGACAAGCCAGTTCAAGAGCTTTTTCTAGTGGAAGAAACTCCGTGGTTTGCCCCTGATTTAACTCTTGATCAACTGCAAGTAAGAAATGCCAATGGGAGAGAAATTGGTCCAAAGGATTTCTACAAATGTAAACAATACGACTATTACAACTGACAATAGAATGTGGTAGCGAAGCATAAGGGAGATGGGTGGACAAAATCCTTGGGCTTGAAAGCTCATCAATTGATGATTGATTTTCCATATAAACACTATCAAGATAATGGACGAGCTCATGTGGATTATTGGTGAGCAAGGGACTTTCTTCTAACGCATGACTAGAACGACTCATAATGGTAAAAATGAGAGCTTTTAGCCAGGTAGTACCTGATTTTGGGAAGGAAGCCACGATGATGTCTGTGTCTCGAGCTTGAAAATATTTTTGAAGGAAGATGATCTTGTGGAAAAGGGAGGTGCGAACCCAAAACCCTTGATATTGAACAAAAGATGTTGTATCTGAAAGTTTCACTTGAGGGAGGGTTGAGAGTAATTCTTGATTCTCGTTGCTAGACTCTTCTACGTCATGTGAAGAGTTTGGGGAGGCCAC
Organism: Dimocarpus longan; assembly: GCA_022984855.1. NCBI lineage: Eukaryota > Viridiplantae > Streptophyta > Magnoliopsida > Sapindales > Sapindaceae > Dimocarpus > Dimocarpus longan. The sequence goes on along the minus strand of CM041014.1, from coordinate 13,478,567 downwards.
TGTTTTTCCCATCGCCGTGGATATGTCTAGGAAAAACAAGTCATAGTTGAGAAAGATTAGCTGTCTATATAGAAACGACAGCTTACTGTTGTAAACCCCACCCCAACTAACTTTTGTTTTTTCGAAACACTCAGCCTGCTAACTATATCTTATCACACTAACTTGATTTTTATTATTTTTTATTTTTTTATCAGTATTATTTTTTGAAACTGCCACCCCCATTAACTTATTTTTTATTTTTTTTTTATCATTTTACCTATATAAACTATAAAAATCTCAACTCGTTAACTTAACATTTAGAAAACCGTTTTTGGTGTTTGTATCACACAAATAAGAGAAAAGAAGCGAGATGAACGGTTGAATGATGAAAACATTATCCAAAGATGAGAAAGAAAGAAAAATTAAAAAAAAAAGTTAAAAAAATTCGAGAAATGGGGACAAGCTAAGGAAGTTACTCTCTATCCCTTTCCTCTTCCCTCTCACAAACCCTAGATCTAACCAATCACTCAAAATCTATCTGAATGGCAACAACATCAACAAAACAGATCAACTATACCGGATAATACCCAGTATAGTTGACTATCCATATCGAGTGAAGCACTTGATGTGGATACTATCGATATATTAAATGGCAGCATCCATACCGGATGACTACCCGGTATGGATAACGGTAACCATACTAGATGACATATGATATGGTTATCCATATTCCGGTATGGTTATCCATATCCGAACGATACCTAATATGATTATACATATCCGGGTCAACCTGTGGATATGTTTATCCATACCAAGCCGCTCAGTATGGATAAGTGTATCTATACCGAGCAGTTCAATATGGATACTGATTTTCATATTAAAACAAATATAGAGAAAAAATATATAATTTTATACTAAAATTAAAATAATATATAACAAACATAAAAACAAAAAAAAAATCCATTTATCTCATGGATTTGTTGAGCCATCACTTACTTTTGCACATAAACAAACTACATCAGAACTCACCAAGATAACAGCTTAAAAACAAAAACCCCAATAAGTCAAGTCTCTCAGCCTGATTACAACTTAAAAACAAAAACCCCAATGACCATCCTCTGAGATTCATGTCGCTCCTGCTGTAGCTTCTCGATTTGGACCTTGAAGGCAGCAGTAGCTTTGGCTTCCTAACATTACCACGCATTGCTACAAGTGTCAACAAATTTACCAAACAAACAAAGTTTCACTCTTGTAAATACAATGTTGACTAACCGTTCGGGTAATTGTCGCAATCTCCTTATCTTTCGCTTGTAACTGCCCTTCAAGCCTCTGTCTTTGCTCATTAGTAGACTCCCTAAATTCAACATTGCGCTACCTCTGCTGCAGCAAAGAGTATATACAACTGCAAGTCCTTGCAATCGATACCTAACCATTTCATCCATATGAGTAATTTCATAATTTAACAAAACCATGTTATCCAAATTATTAAAAAAAAAATAATGCAGAAAAGCACTAGCAACCAAGAATCACACATGACCAGGAGCATATAATCAGTAATAAATATCACCAAAAAACAGTAATTTTTTATTTTTTTTTAAAATAGAAAGAAACTTGATAACCAAATATTAAACAAAAGAATACCAAATGCAAAAAAGCAGTAGCAACCCAGAATCCGACATGAGCAGGAGCATACAATCAATAAAACATGACCAGAAAATTAGAGAAAAGGAAAACTTGATAAGCATTGTGAAAAGGGTAAAAGAGTACCGGGGCACCAGCTAGGAGAAGTGGAGGGATCTTCGTCAACCAAGAAGAGAATGAAGTTGGCTTTGCGGTTGGGTGCTTCTGATCTGAACTTGTCGAACACCTTGTCGAAGGTTGAAACAGTTGCATCTGATAGTTTCAGAGGCATCTTTTCGAGGCAACCAAACCAACAAATTAAATGCTTATGATATAAATCAGAACTAAAGAAACAAATATCTACTAATCTAAAATTGATATTGATGATCAATTCTGCAAAAGTTTATCAAGTCTGCTATCAAAGAAATTGTATGAATCACCTCAAATGCAAGAGTCCAAGTGATCACCAACAGCAAAAGTACCCATGAAATAGAATGGTATATTTTGCGGCACAGTGTCCAATGGTAAATCATGAATGTAGCACACAATACAATTGCAGGCTCAATACAATAGAATTTCATGATTTTTTTTATGAAGTCTGAAACTTACAAAATATAATTAAATGGGAAAAGAAAAATAAATTTACCTTTTGCACCTAAACTGTAATCGATTTTTTGTGTTATATTTATGTCAAAAAGGAAATTGAATTAAAAGTTGTTTTGCATTTGTTGATGTGAATTCTTGTGAAGGGATTCCTCCAAATCAGTAGAGGCTGATATTTTTTGGGAAGCAGCTTGAACATGATTGCACTCTCGTTGACTACAATATTCAGAAAGGTTTGATTTTTGTTTATTTAAGGGATGTTAAATCTCTACAATTGTGTTTGTTATCAAGAATTTGAAGTTTTTTTTTTTTTTTTTCCCTGACAAAAAAAACTTTTATCATCTTTTAATTAGAGATTAGAATATCACTGCAACAAATAAAATAAAAGGAGCGAATTTATTAAAAGCCTCTCAACATATATCTTATTACAAATGGAAACGTTTGCTTTTTATTACAGCTTTTTCACTTGCTTTAATGGTTTGAATGCGATTGACCATTTGAGATAATTGAAAGTTGACAAAATAGATCAAAAAAACAATATTGTCCCCGAGTAACTAATTTTTAGCAAAAATGACATAGTTACCCCTACTTTTGTGGAAAAAGAAAGTTCTCAACCAATCGTGACTTACGTGTATTAGCTTCACTTTGCAAGTAATAATGCAGAACACCCTCATCTTGTGTATGAATCCCTTAATTGTGCCTGCAATAGATATAGAATCACTACAAAATATGTGTTATTCTGAGACGAAGCTAATTAGTCTCCAAATCAATTCAGTTCGACTCGAAATATATTTCGCTACCATATTACGTTGGTCACACGCTGGTAGCTAAATGCCCGTCTTAGAATAGCTATTGGGACGATATTGATATCGTCTCCAAATGTCGACAATAAGCGACCAACAAATTAGTAGCTGATTCCTTATAAATTTGTCCCCATTTCTTTTATCAAAGAAGTTGGGTATGCTATTTGGAGACGAAAAGTAATGGTCTTTGATGGTGTGTTTTGAAATGCAACACATATTGATATTTGGCTACTAAACATTAACGTCTCCAATTTTTGTCAAAGAGATTGGGTATGTCATTTGGAGACTATAAATGTAGTCTACAATGGTGTCTTTTGAAACACAAACAACATCTATATCAATTTGGCTACTAGCATTTTCGTCTCTAATAAGTAAAGCTAATATTTATAAGCATTATTTAGAGACCAAATTTTTGGTAGGCAAAATTTTTATATTTCCCTAACTCATTGTGAGACAAAATATTTGGTATTCAAAGCCAGATTTTGAAATATCATCTAACGTTGAAGTTCTTGGTGGTCATCAATGATTAGTTTATATATTTATTAATATGTTTCTTTTAACATTAGTCAATTTGTTTAATGTTTTAGTTTTGATAACAATAGAGAATTAAATATATTAAAAGAAAATGTCTAAAATATACATTCAAATTGCTAAAAGAAATATTACTCATTTATAAATAATCAAGATGGAACACAATAAATAATAGAAAAATCACTATAAGAAAAGAAAATGCTGCACCATATTATCAAATATAGTTATATTCCATATGAAATGGCAATTCACAAAAGATTACAATTAAGAGATAACAAGTTTGAAAGAATGTTTCATAATAAAAGAAAGCATGATAATAGTTTATAGTTCATAACAAAATCACAAAAAGTATCATGCTAAAGGAGGGTCATCAAAGGTTAAGCACTTAGTACACTAAAGCATCACAAAAAACCCCTATCAAGTGAAACAAAATGTACTCAAACTGTCAAGTTGAGAACTTGTTCATGAACTCCATAATCTTTTGATTTTGTGCTTGAAGCTGCTGAATTAATTGAAGCTGATTTTCCATCTTTTCTTCATAACTGTCAATTTTTTTTTGTTGACTATCAATCTTCTCTTGTTGACTCTCTAAAGTTGCTCGTTGAGTTTCAAGTTCTAACTCTTGAAGGTCGATTTTTTGCTTCAACTCAGGGTTCACTTGTGTAGAAGCACCATATTTAAATGATTTAGGACGTGGTCCAAATCCCAAACCCTTCACATAACCAACTCTTTTTCCAAGAACTTGTTCACAAATTTCTTCATTAGTTAACAAAGTTCCATCTTCCACAGATTTTGTTTGTAATGCAATCATTTGTTCCTAAAAATTTTATTTAACATGGTCAATAGTCTATCAAATCTAAGATTGTATATAATATTTATATGTCAAATTTCCAATACTAATTGACATGTACTATCTAATATGATAAATAAACTTAAATCACCAAACAAAAACCAAACATAGCAACTACCATAAAAAATTCAATCTGCATAATTTTAGCAAATATATATCATGTTGATATTCTCCATTCATCTAATAAAATCTACCGAATCAACCATATCTCATAAAATTTAAAACATCAAATGCATTCTCATCTAAAATAGATAAGATATAAGACTTAAGTGTAGTTTTAAAATAAACTATACTACTCATTATCTATATATATGACCATAAAGGTAGCTAATGTAAATTCTAGTGTTATGGAAATAAACTTACAAATCTTTCACGGGCAACATCATTGACCCATCCATTCTTTTCATTGTAGTGTGTATCATGGAATAAAATTATCCGACTAAGAAGTTGACCTTCTTCATCAACCTTTGTTCAAAAAAAAAAAATAATAAAACAAATTCATTAAGGGCACAAACGAATTAAATTAAATGGTTTGTTAGTTTTCACTACCATATCTTTTTGATGTTGAATAAAGGACTTTGAGCCACCACGATGAACAAAAGCCAATTTGTCCCGATTTTGAGCATTTTGAGTTGATCGTTCCTACAATGAATTATTAAAAGTAATTCATACGTTAAATATATCTTAATTCTATATATTACTAGCAAAGGGAATAATTTCAAAATCACCTTAAACTTTTCACTATCAAACCGATCACATAAGAAGTTCCAATCTTCTTGACTTGCAACTTCTTCCGGCTTGTTGCGCTTTGCATCTTCAAGTTTTGAGTATTTTGCAAATTTCACCTTTAACTTATGGCGAAATTGCTTGTACCTTGTAGACATTGCATTCTCAAAATATCTAACCACATGTGGTTGAGATATGTCAATATCAAATTTTCCCTACAAGAAATTAAGAAACGATATGTTAATACCTATTTTATAGTTGCATATAATACATATCTAAACTATAAACTATATCAGTGTATACAAAATGAACGTTGATTGCAAAATAGACCGAGCCGCGTAGGATAGAATGTTATCTACATATTTTGACTTAAGAAATTAAAAGAAAAACGCAATAATTAAATTCTTCACCAGGTTTAGTTTTACCATTACTCTATCAACCATTGGTTGTTTGGTTTCATTGCAAATATCTTTCCATTTTTCTATAGTCAATGGAGCATGATTTCTGACAACAATTCCAATCTCATTTGCCAATTTAGATGCATTAAGGCCTGTTGGTTTCCCATCTTCTATATTGAAATCAACTTGGAGCTTAGACTTTGCAGCATTAATGAGTCGCTCAAGTCCTATCCCTCTTGTCTTCCCACGCTTCTTCTTGCCTGTAAGACCAGTATATAAAACATAATCTAAAGCTAATTCATAAGCTTGTTGTAAATTTTAACTCATAAACTCCAAATGAACAATATTTATGTACATGTAAACATAAAAAAAAAAAAAAAAAAAAAAAAACCAATAAATTTTTAAAAACAAGCACTTCCCACATTTTTAAGCTACAGATCGATTATGTCAGGGCATTCAAGATATATTAGGAGAATGATATAAAAAAGAACCACACTCAACAAAACATGTCAATGCATATTTGATGTTTAAATTTGTGAAAAGTAATTCTAAGCTACTTGAGCTGCACATTTTCTCAAGCTGTAAAGACAATAAAAAGTCATTTTCCAACATATTAACGGGCAGTTGATGGACTTGTGACTATGAGCAACATAAGATCATCTTAGCTTTAAGAGATTTAGAAGCAATAGAATACAGTCCATAATATTTAACTTGCTATTATTTTGAAAAATAATAATAATATGAAGAAAACATGAACAAACACATATGATAGAGTTTAGTAATAATAACAATTAGGAAACATTATTTAGAATGATAAGGTTAATTTAGAAAATATTTGTTCTTATATGAACTTGCCATACCATGACCATTATGCATACGAGGAGAGTTTGATGTTCTTGGTGATGCACTATGTGATTGAGGTGTTGAAACATGTGAAGATAAAAGCCTTCGTCGAGTACCAGGAGCCATATCTGTTAGAATTGCAAATGTCACATCAGTTTTGGGGACAAGTACTGGTATAAATAAAATCAAATTTAATTGGTTTAAGTATATAAAATAGCACACTATCAAATCCAAATGAAAAAGTAATTTTTAATATAAAATGCAAAGAATTCAACCTGCAGCTAGCATACTTTATGATTGTCATTCATCATCAGAACCATCTTCATTTACTGAAGGTCCTTCAGTATCACTATTATAATCAATAAGTGTATCATCTACATCTTCAAAGTCAGGGACCTCTTGAAGTTCCAGTTCAGAACATTGTTTCTCCTTATTCATAGTATCATTATCAACTTCTTCTGGATTTACATCAAGTCGACTATAGTGTGAACTTCCTAAAGTTTCTTCAATAGCCCATTGAACACTACATAATTCATTTTCTTGATACACATCATCAATATTTTGAGTACCCTCTTCCATGCCATCAAACATCGGAATATCCCATAAATGTCTATGCTGAATCTTTTGAACAACCTTCCAATTTGCACCATGCTTGTAATCATCAACATAAAACACTTGTTGCGCTTGTATTGCAAGCACAAAAGGGTCATCCATGTACCACTTCTTGTTTACATTAATGCAAGTAAAATGATAATCCTTTTGTATTCTTTTCTTTTTTGCATCAGTATCAAACCACTCACATTTAAATAAAATGACATGATGATCAAATAGATAATCTAGCTCAAGGACATTATGTAAAACTCCATAAAAATCTATCTCATCACCATTGTGCTCTCCTGGTACAACAACTCCACTATTTTGAGTTATCCGTCGATCATCACGATTAATACTATGAAATCGCACTCCATTAACAATACATGCATTGTAAGATTTCACTCGTTGATCGGGACCACATGCTAATGCATACAATTGATTGGTGGCTGCTATTGATCCTTCGTTATGTGAAACTGTCATCTACAAGCAAAAACATGTATTGTTAAATATTCATTTATTTACTACTATTAATTATATATGGAAAAAAATCTTATACACCAAATTATTTACTTTTTTTTTAAACCACTTGGGGAATTGCTCTTCAAGTCGATGAGGTATATTGGAACAACTTTCCTTTTCCAACTCCTTTGTATAGTCACTACATTAACACACATAAGTTAAAATGCATAAAAGCTTTTTTGTGAAAATTACATACTTGATAAAGATTAATACTTACTTTAAATAAGGTTGTAATTCCACACAATTGTTCAAAATATACCAATGAGCTTTTTCCAATTCAACTGAAGGTAAATGCTTCATTTGCCAAGCTCCAAAAGGTTTAGCTTTTTGGGAAAATATTGATAATCTACCATTTGATTGGCTACGAATTCCATCATCATTTCTTTCACCTCGATTAAATCTTGTTTCAATTCCTCGAAGGTACATTGAACAAAATGTTAATGCTTCATTTGCAATGTATGCCTCTGCAATTGAGCCCTCTGGTCTAGCTTTGTTTCTCACATATTTTTTTAAGGTTCCTAAATACCTTTCAAAGGGATACATCCACCGAAATGACACAGGTCCTGCAACTTTTGCTTCCAATGGCAAGTGCAAAACCAAATGTACCATAATGTCAAAGAATGCGGGTGGAAATATCCTTTCAAGTTTACAAAGTATCAAGACAATTTCTTTCTCTAATCTGTCTAAATCATCTACATGTAGAGTCTTTGCACAAATCTGTTGAAAAAAGTAAGATAGTTCCACTAATGCAGTGCAAACTTCTTTAGGTAAATAAGGACGTATCGCTATGGGAAGAATTCTTTGTAACAACACATGACAGTCATGACTCTTCAAACCAGAAAGTTTTCCCTCTTTCACATTTACGTTCCTTGAGATATTTGATGCATAGCCATCAGGGAATTTAACAGAGTTAATAAATTGACAAATGTTTTGTTTTTCATCAAGTGTAAGTGTATAACAAGCAGAAGGCTTCAAAACTTTTGTTCCAACAGCTTGCAAATGCAACTCATGTCTAATATTCATATCTTGTAAATCCATTCTAGCTTTGATTGTATCTTTTGTTTTCCCCTCAAGATTCAACAATGTTCCAAGAATATTATCACATACATTCTTCTCAATGTGCATTACATCAAGATTATGTCTTATTTTGAGATTTGACCAGTACTCCAACTCAAAAAAAATACTTTTCTTAGTCCAATTCAATTCAGCAGCAGAGCGTTTTCTTTTTCGAGCAATGTTATTCGGGTTTTTACCAAATGGTACATGTCTGATATGTTCTAATTGCTTTAGAATGTCACAACCAGATAATAGTTTAGGTGCAGATCGCTTTTCATCCTTCCCATTAAATTGTTTGCTTCGTCTCCAAGGATGGTTTTGGGACAAATACCGACGATGACCTATATAGCATATTTTACTTCTCAAAGGTTGTGATGATGTTTCTCCATTACAAACTGGACAAGCCTTATACCCTTTAGTGCTCCAACCAGATAAATTTCCATATGCAGGAAAGTCATTGATAGTCCATAAAAGACATGCATGCAAACGAAAAGTTTGTCCACTAGATACATCATAAGTTTCAACACCATCCTTCCAAAACTCTTTTAATTCATCTATCAATGGTTGTAAGTACACATCTATATCTTTTCCAGGTGCTTGTGGGCCAGGAATAAGTAATGACATTATGAAAGATGAAGATTTCATGCATTTCCATGGTGGCAAATTATATGGCACAAGAACCACTGGCCACATGCTATATGAATTACTCATACTACCAAATGGATTAAAACCATCTGTAGCAAGACCTAAACGAACATTGCGAGGATCCATTGCAAAATAAGGATATTGTCTATCAAAGTCTTTCCAAGCTTCTGAGTCAGCTGGGTGCCTTAAATCTGACAACGTATCTGTACGTTTATCCTTATGCCACCTCATATCGGAAGCTGTATGTCTACACATGAACAATCTTTGTAGTCTAGGTCTAAGTGGAAAATAACGTAGTATTTTTTGTGGAATCCTTTTGTTTTTTCCACTATGAAATTTATACCTATCTTCACCACACACAGGACATTTGTCTACTTTTTCATGTTCCTTCCAAAATAAAGCACAATCATATTTACATGCATGAATTGATTCATACCCTAATCCAATATCTCGTAACATCTTCCTAGCTGTATAATGTGAATCTGGAATGTGTGATCCATTAGGAAGTGCTTCCTTCAATAGTTGAAGTAACATGTCTAATGACTTATTACTCCAATGATTTAGTACTTTAATATGCAATAGTTTCACTATAAAAGTTAAAGTTGAAAACTTTGTACAACCAGGATATAATTCTTGTCTAGCTGCACCAAATAATGTCTCAAAATTATAAAAACCAGTATTTCCTGAGTTACTTGACTCCCCAAAACCCATATCCTCATTCTTATGTGGCAGCCCACATACATCATTCAATAATTCTATACATTCATCATCCTCTTCATCATCTGTCTCCTCAATTGCAATATTGTTATTATTTTCAGCTGATTCTCCATGAAATATCCATCTTCCACAACTTCGAGAGAACCCATACAAAATCAAATGTTGTTGGATGGTTACTAGATCATGCAATCTAGTGTTTTGACAATCTCGACATGGACAACGAGATTTATTGTCACAATCTAAGTGATTTTTAGCAATGTCAATAAAAGATCTAACACCATCTTTATATTCTCTAGATAACCTATTTGGCAACCAAATCCAACTCCTATCCATTTTTAGGTCCTGTGTAAAGTATTATAAGCAAAAAACATGTAAACATAAGAAAACGATTTTATCAACCGTAATGTCTCTAAAATGCAAGGCATTTACAAATAAGTAATTAATTTCAATGATACAAACAACTTAACAAAATACTTTTGTTAGCTTTAGGAATAAATAAGTGCATCAATTCAAAATATACAAAGAACTAAAAAACACAGTCTTTTTTACTCTCTTTAGTAGCTAAATTAATGTTGATGCTTTTTTGGCTTGATTGTATCATAAATTGCATATAGAATGTCCATATTTTTTTATGTTTCACAGGAGCTTGAGTTTTGGTCTTAAGTTGAATATATAAGATGAGGTTAAAATTATTTTTGGTCTTGAGTTTTGGTCATCGTACTCATCCATCCATCCATATAAATATGAGAGTGATATACAAATCAATAAAAAACAAACTTTCAACTATTACAAGCATTTGAAAGCAACAAAACAGAGTGTCAGCCACAACCAAAGCCATTATTTTCAAATATAAATCAAGGACCCACTATCATCAAGACCATCATTAGATTATGTGCCTCATCATTAAAATAACAAGAAGCTGCATTAAACAATAAAATCAAAGCCATATTAAACAATAAAATCAATCAAAGCCATATTAAACAATAAAATCAATATTCTTTCCATTATTTTTTCCTTAATAAAAAAAATCATATTATAGTCCTAATTTCAGAATTTCAGAGTACATACAGTTCATTACAGTCCCAATTATACTACCGTTACATACAGCCATAAAAAGATTGAAACAAGTTTTAAAAAACTAAAACATCTAACAACCTAAAACAAAATGTCCAATGAAACCTCAAAACTTTATCAAACTAAAATACATACCTTTGCTGCAATTTTAGTCTTACTAAAATCCACTTGAGCTTGCTTCTATTTGAGAGTTAAAGTTGAAGAGTTTAAGCATCCAGTGACAAGAAAAAAATATCTTGAGAACATGAACGAGACAAATAAACCCACAAAGTTACAGAACAATCCACTTAAAAGGTATTTTTGTCTTCTTTTGCAAATAGTCATTAATTAAGACAATAAAATATTGTAAAACAAATGGTGGAAAACTAAGTGGCGGGCAATACTCCCGCCACTTAGTTTTTATTATATAAATATGTATAATCTTTATTCATTAGTTCTAGTATTAATTTTATATTATTTATGGTAACAAACAATTTATATTTAATCTAAGTAAAAAAATGAATAAAAAAAACAATTTATATTAATAATATGAGTTAAGAAAAAATAATTTAAGTATTCAATACATAATTCCCAATGATATCCAATTTATTTGTAAATAATTATTTAATTTATAATATTTTTCCATTAAGATATATACCATTTTTTAATTTCCAATTTTATAATTTATTATTAATTAAAATATATTACCAATCTAGTTAATAATTTAGGTGATAAGCATTAGGGATGATAAAAGACGGGTTTCGATAGGTTTTGTAAAATCAACACTCATACATTATTTTGAGTACAGTTTATCAAAATAAATACAAATATCACATATATAGCTTTGTATGTATGTATGTAATTTCCCTTGTCCACAAGAGTAGGTATGGATTTTTTTTTTGCACCTATAACCACACCCAAACCCGCATCAAGTGTGGAATTTCACATCGAAATCCACCCATGAACCCACTGAATAAAATCAACACTTGCCCATAAATCCATTTAATAAAATCAAACACTCTCCAATTATGGGCATAAATCCATAGGTTCACAAGTTTGTACCTGGAATTGCCTTCTTTAAATATAATAAATCACTCTAAACAGATGATATGCGAGTAACAATCTTATACCATTCATGTGAATTCAATGCAATAAAATAAAGTAACTAAGTCAATATGTAACAGGCAAGCAATAATTTATATTTAGATTGCAAAAGTAATGATTAATCTTAGTTAGCTAACCTTTGATTTGCTTAGTATCAATTTTTTTTTTTAATAAAAAATCAAACTCAACATATGCTATATAGCTTTTGTCAAATGAGATTTAAAAAAGGATAAATGATATTTTCTAATATAGAATTAAACCTAAATGTGTATTAATAAAAGCACCTTATTCTCATCAAATCATAAATCAAGAAAGTCTAGCATATGACTTAGCTAGAACACATATTTAGTGCACACTTATTGATGGAACTCGAATTATTTAAGAAGTAAAATTAAAAATCCAAATAAATTAGTTTTTAATGGGCCAAAAGTAAAAATTTTGGTAACCATACTACGCATTGACTTTTACAATATACATATATATATATATATGTATATATATGTTACCTAATCAATCTCTTATGTAATATCAATTCGTTTCATCACCATTTTTATAGGAGTATGCAACTCTATTTTTCATTTACATTAAATTGAATTTAAAAAATTATATTTCCAACTCATTCTCTTATTATATTAAATTTTGTCATTCAATTGAGACCAATATTTTAGTATAAGAAACAAAGAAAGTAATATAACCATTCGGTTAGTATAATCTTTTATCTTGCATTGTTCATCGATTATTAACTTCCTTAAAATTTCTTATGTTTTTGGGACTAATAACTTAGTCTCTAAAGAGAAAACAACTTACCATGCTTTTGGCTACTAAAATATTTGTCTCCTAAAACAGTTTTAAATCAAGGTTTTTAATTCAAATATTCATCTCAATTAATCCAAAATTGGAATAATATTTTGGCGGGGTGGCGCCAACATTAAAATAATATTTGGCTACCAAATTGCTTTTGTAGTAGAATGCTTGCTACCGAGACGAATTATATAGTCTCCAATATCTCAAGCAAATGAAAATTTATATATATGGAGACAAACATCAAATTGCGTTACTAAAAACTATCTTTCGAAACTAAATTTAAGTTAGACTCAAAAGATAACTAGTATTTAGAGACAAACTATGATGTCGTAGTTAAAAGGAAGATTTAGAGACGCTTTATATCGTCTCTGAATTTTCTCCCAAGCTAATAGTGAATTTATAATCCATATCTACGGAGACGAGTGCTAGATTTCGTTGCTAAAAGCTTCCGTCAAAGACAAAAACCAAATTGAACTCAAATTATAACCAACATTTTGGTACGAAGTGGGGATGGTAGTAGATTGCTTCATTCAGAGACAAAATATATTGTCTCAAAATGTACCCTAAGTCCAATGCCCATTAGTCAAACAAAAATTCATATTTATAGAGACGAATAGGAAAATGCGTTGTGAAAAGCATTATTTAGAAACCAAATACGTATGTGACTCCAAATGTATGGTATCTAATATTCACATTTCTTGTAGTGAATGTTCAAGCATGAGGAGGCCACGTTCTCTGCTTGACATTTATATGATTGAATAAACATGGAGCATAATGTATACATCTGATGTTAAAATATGATCCATATTTCATTAATTTAAAACTCTATGTATCATGCCAGAAGCTGCATACTTATAATCGAAAAGGCTTGATTTTAGCTTCCATTTCATGATTGTTGGATGTTGCATTTTGGAAGAAGAGTAATGTGTGACCCACACGCGTTCAACTCAGAGAGTGTTTTGTGGAACACTGAACATGCATCTATTTAGATGGCATCTTGGTAACTAAATCAAAAGAAGAAAATATTCTTTTAATTAGATGAGATTACAATTTTGTAACGTGTTTTAATTGTCGGCACAAGTGAATCTGTAAGGGATAAAGCTAGCAACTAAATACAGAAAGAGGTTAAATATATACAAGCGATTATGACTTTGTTAGAGTTTTAGAAAATCATGATTTAAAGTAAAGCTATGGTTAGAAAGTAGATGATGTACAAGTGATTATCAATAGTTTCACCTCTACGCCACGCTTGGTATGCGGTATTAGAATGAAACTGATTAGATTAGAATGTAATGGAATAGTCCTATGTCTGGTAGAATTTGAAATTGGATAAAAACGGAGTAATGCAAGTGGAGCCCACATCTTCATTTGAACACGCATTAAATGCATGTGCCGATAATGCATGCCAGTTTGAAGTCAAGGGCATGCCAGAAATTTACAGTAACAAACTTAATTGGAGGTACAAGTTGATTATTCGATAACACATCAAATAAATCATCAAAGAAATTAAAAATTATGACAAGAATTTAGGACCCTGATAATACGAACTTGGAAGTAGTCCAAATAGTTCACCATCACAAATTTGAACATTAAGAAAGTAAAGTATTAACAATTATCGCGAACACCATACTTTGAGATTATCATCTTTTAATTAGAAATAGAATATCATTGCAACAAATAAAATCAAAGGAGGGAATTACCTAAAAGCCTTGGAACATATCTTACTACAAACGGAAAATACGTTTATTTTATATTACAACATCTTTCTTTATACTAACGGTTTAAACATGATTGACTGTTTGAGATAATTAAAAGCTGACAAAATATAGGAAAAAGACGGTATTGCACCCGACTAACTAATTTTTAGCGAAAATAACATAATTACCCCTACTTTTGTGGAAAAAGAAATTTCTCAACCATCCATATTGAAATGAACGGTTGAGATCTATTTAATTTTAAATATAAAAAATAATTTTTTTTTAATTATATCTAAGTCATCAATCTCAAAGATGGACAGTCATGATCAATTTGAAAAAAATAGAAAAATTAAACTTATTTTTAAAATTTGAAAATAATTAAATTTTAACCATAAAAAATAATTTTAAATATAAGAAATAATTTTTTCCAAATGGATTATCAATTTGGAATCAATTTGGAAAAAATAGAAAAGAATTAAAAAACAATAATCATCATCAAATGAAGCCTTCAATGATCTGACATTGAAGCGCAAACACAAAACAAAACAAAAGAAATTTGAATTTGACATTTGCAACAATCCAACCATTTATGCCAATCAATCAATTAAACCCACCATCACTAACACTCAAACTAATAACAAATCTCCAAAAAAAAAAGAAAAAAAAAATGAAGCTGAATACGAAGTTGAAGTTGAAGATCTGGGTTCAAAACCCAGATCTCCAATCTTTAAAATATGGAAAAAAAAAAAAATTTCAGCCTCACCCTTCTTCATCAACCTTACCCAATCTATCATCTTCTTCATCAACCTCACCCTTCTTCATCATCAATCAATCTTACCCAATTCATCACAACATCATAAAAACAAATCCAACAAAGTTTTTTTTTTTTTTTTTCAAAAGAAAACTACTAGAGTTTCTAGTTGGGTCTCTACGGGCGGCGGAAAAGAAGACTTGTGATGATAATGAATCTAGTTTTCTTTCTTCTTTTTTTTTTTTTATAAGCTTTTATTTATAAGGTGTGTTTGTGTTGAGAGGTTGAGAGGATGTTTTTTGGGTTCTCGTGAGTTGTTATGTTGCGTAAAAAAAGATAATAATAATAAAAATTGAGTGTGTGATGTTTCTAAGAAGAAAAAGACTAGTGATGTTTAAGAAGAAGTCAGATTTTTTTTTTTTTTTTTGGAACTAAGAAGTCAGATGTTTGTATCTAGGTTTGTGGTGTTTAATTAGATGAAGAACATTGAATTGCTTCATCTGAAGTCTCAAAAAAATAAAAACAAATTGCTTCATCTATTTTTTTTTCATTTTTTTTTTAAAAATTTTTTGCTTTAGAGATAAATGGTGGAGATCCATTATTTTTTATTTTTAAGAAAATTTTATTTCTTTTTATATATTTGAAAGGGGTACTATGAAGAACCTCATGGAAAGTGAAATAATCAGGAATTACCCCTGATTTTTTTTATTAGGTGAATTGACCCTACTTGTTAAAAAAAACTAGTTGATGTTAAATTTGAACGGTATGATGGTAATTGGATGAGTAATTTTATTTGTTTTAATAAAATAAAATAAAAAGTTTTAAAAAATAAATAATTAAATAAAAATTTAATTCATTATATCTCTATCATTCATTTTAAGATAGACGATGAAGATTAATTTAGAAAAAATTAAAAATTAAATAAAAATTTTAATTCACTATATCTTTAATATAGACGTTGGAGATTAATTTTAAAAATAAAAAAATAAAAAATATTACTTAAACTAAAATATTAAAATAAAAATTAAATATCGTTCATCATCTCTCTCTCTCTCTCTCTCTCTCTCTTCTCACCTCTCTCCCATCCCATCTAACCACTCTATCTCTCCTCTTTGCCAATGACTGTGGCTTGGGTAGGTGATGTTGATTTGGGTTTTATTGGGGTTGACAATGGTGGTGGAGTTAGGACTTGAATTTAATTGGGTTTTGACTATAGTGGTGGTTATGTTGGGGTTTGAGTTTGATTAAGTTTGGTTGTGGTGGTGGTGATGTTGGGGGTTGAGTTTGATTGGGTTTGACGGTTGTGGTGATGATGCTGGTTTGGGTATGTTGCCACAAATTGATGGTTGTGGTGTTTGGGGTTGAAGATTGTTTTTTTTTTTTTTTTAATTTATTTAATAATTTATTAATTAACAATTTGAAGGGCTTTTTAGTCATTACATAAATTTGAAGGGTATAAGACGAATTTTATAAGATCTTAACAAGGGTATTTTGGTCATTTCATGATTTTGGACTGAAAATGTTAACATTTTGGATGAAAAATTAACAGTAGGGGATAGTTCACCTAAAAAAAAACTGGGGATAGTTTGTGATTATTTTACTTTTCAAGGAGGTTTTTCATAATATCCCTATTTAAAATTATGTTTTATTTTTTAAGAAATTTCAACATCATTTAATTTTTAATTTATTTTATAATTTTTAAAATTTATAGTTATTTTAAATGGATCTCTAACATCTAGATGGATGGTGGAGATCCAAATAACTTATTAATTAATTTATTTTTTAAAAAAATTAAAAAAAAAAAAGAAAATGACCCAAATACTCTTACTATAGTAAACTTTCATGGTCAACCACGATCAAACTGTCGGTGCATGGAGGACTCAGTAATAAAAGGCAAACGTGGTTTCAATTTGTAATAAGACAAATGTTCCAAGGGTTTTGGGTAATTCGCTCAAAATAAAAGTCATTTGTTTATGTTACCTAACACATATTTAGCCATTGACTAGTGACCACTAACAGCAAGGGACATTGGTGCAATAACATAAAAAGTTACATCAAGCTACAATTATAACAAACCTCAGTGGAAGTTTATGCAATTCGTCATTGCTAAGGTGGACCTTGTAAGTCATATATGTTTGTGGCTGTCATCCCATCTTCATTTTCATAGGTTATCCATAACATATTTTTCAAAGCTTGTGAAAAAGACCAAGGTGAGCATGAATTGTTATTCATATAATGTTAATTTTCTATTCCGATTTTAGTAGATTTTAATTTTGAGTTATATTGTTTATTTTTGGATTTGTTAATTTTTCCCTATCATTTAATTGTTGTTAATTTTAAGTTATTGTTATTAATTTGTGAGGTTAATTTTTTGTGCGGGTGATACAAATTTTCTTTTTCAACTACTAATTAATTGGTTATTTAAAATAATACTAGCACAATTTTACAATTTTATGGGTAGAAATATTGATATCATAACATAATCTCAAGCTCTACATCGCCCTATAAGACCCTTATATTTTGTTCTTGCTTTTGCTTATACAGCTTTGCTTAAGAAGGTCAAATCAAATTGAAATTAAAATTTAGTTTAATTTAATTCATTTTCAGTAATTTACAATTTTCAATTAAGAGACAATATGAAGTTCTTATTCAATAGCCAAAGCAATAATTGAAAATCTTATTTTTCTTGATTTCTGATTTATTATGTTTCATGTTTATCTAAAGATTGTCAATTTTTTCGGATAATGAAAATTACATTTCACTTGCCAAAATCGTATAGTGTTATATATGCTTATAAACTTTTGATGTAAATAGGATAGAATTTGCAATAACTATTTTGAGTGGTATTTTGTCCAAAGCAGGAGAATATTTGGCGGAGCCAACCCTATTTCAAGGTCGTTACTTATTTTGTTTTAATAGCATTATTGAAGATCTTAAAAAAGAAGATGAAAATTTGGGATTGGCACAAAAGTATGTGATAGGACCCAACCCGACTCCCATCTCGAGTCCGAGAGATCTTGTGAAAAATGGGATCTTTCTGATTGAAATCTGCATGTACTTAAAATTCTTTAAAATAATTATCGTAATTCTGATAGTCATCTTGATTGAAATATAAATTGACAGAATCTAAAATCTTTAACATTCTCGTGCTGAACCCCTATACTGAATATATAAAATATTTATAAAATATATGTAAAATGATTATTAATCTA
This sequence comes from Dimocarpus longan, assembly GCA_022984855.1. Classification (NCBI taxonomy): domain Eukaryota; kingdom Viridiplantae; phylum Streptophyta; class Magnoliopsida; order Sapindales; family Sapindaceae; genus Dimocarpus; species Dimocarpus longan. The sequence continues at coordinate 13,460,062 of CM041014.1, read as the reverse complement.
TAAAACTACTTTGGAAATACATTTATAAAATCTGGTAAATAAAGAAATAATATATACAAATGCAACTGTATATCATCATATGGCCCTTCTCACGATATGCAATCATTTGCATAAACTTACGGTGGATATCTGGAAAAATTAGATTTATAAAAGAGTGAGCGCTAACGCCCAGTGAATAAATATAACTTTTCTAAAAATATTTCTAAATAAATTATTAAAATTATCATTGGTAAAAAGAAACAATTCTTGATGATTAATAAACAATCATATTTAGAAATAAAACTGAATATAAATCTCATATCGTTATAAAATCGTAAACTTTTATATAAATTATCTTTATAACTTTAATAATATAAATTATGAAAATCCATAATCTATAAACCTTTTCTAGAATCTCTTTTTATAAATCTCTTTTTATATTGATCAAACTCAAAATGTAACTTCTATAATCTGAAAGTCTACACCAATCAGTACCCAGGGAAATCTGTCATATGTGGTGGAGATACTCAATACACACATAGAGCGAAAGATAACATCTATCATGCACATGTTAGGCAACTCAATGACTTTCAAACATTTATCATACACATGTTGAGCAAATCTGAGACTGATGTGTAGTGTATCAGACCATTAGAAAGGAGGCTATAATCTTAGTGTTCTAAAAATATTTTTATTTTTATTTTTATTTTCTTTCTCAAAACATAAAATCATATTATTCAAAACATACTGAAATTTTTCTAATAATAGCTCAAACTAAAAACATAAAATTCTTACTGAAATTTCTGATAAGTATACATCTATATGAATTCGTAACAAATTTTTATTTCAATTGTAAAACATACTTTATAATCTATAAAATCAATTAACTCAATGAATTATTTACTTGAAATAAATAATAAAATCTGAAATATAAATAAATATAACTCAATCAATTTAATTAAAAATAAAATTATCTACCCACATAACTCCTTTACTTATTTCTAGATCTAAAATAAGTTTTTTTCTGATTTTCTCATCATCCTGAATCCACCCTAAAATTACATAAAACTCATTTAGAACTTAAAAAAAAAAAATTAACTAATTTTTTGAATTTCAAATCTCATTGAAATAAAAATTACTTATCTAGATAAATCGGATACCTAAATATTCAAATCATTCATACGAAATTTTTCTCCTATTTTTTTATTCTCTTTCTCCTTTCTCATGGTTTCCATCTCCTTCTTTTTTTTTTTTTTTTTTTTTTTTTGCTATGAGAGTCGATCGTGTGTGTGTGTGTGTGTGTAATGTGTTTTTTCATTAAAAATCAATATATATATATATATATATATATATATATATATATATATATATTAGCTATCATGTGACCAGCCCACATACATTCCCTTTTCCAACTCTCTTTTTCTTACCCCTCCATTCAATTGCCACTTGCCTCATACTTTTTCTATTTGACTTTTCTTATTGTTATTTTTTCCTTAATTACTCTTATCTCAAATCTTTTGTATTTTTTTAGTTTTGCTTTTATGGTGGTGGCTTTTGTTATGGAATGTTTCCACTCACTTTTTCTCTCCAATCTCACTTTCTTGTTCTTATTTCATTTCAATGCCTCTCTTTCTCAGCTATACCCCATTTTGTCTGATTTCATTTGCTTTTACTCTTATTTCATGCTTTTTATTTTCTTTTATAAAATATTCACCCACTAACTCATTGTTTTGTCTTATAGTTTGACTCTATCATTAAAACTTGTCTTCTCTTTCTTACTTTTTATACTATTCGAATTGTGCACCCTTTGTATATCTATATGTATATATATATATATTCTAACATTTGCATTTAGTAAAAAAGAAATGGACTACTCCAAATTTAGGCTCACTAAAGTTTTGGACTCCATACTAATTAATTGAGTTCTTTTTCATCACTCCAATTTGGGCTTTTTAAATTGAAAGTTTCTAATTGAGTCTCTTCACTTATTTATATAAACCTTATTTATACTTATCTAATAAAAAAAAAAAAATTCTACTAGATCTAATTAGATTCAGGCGTTACAGCATGTGCAGTAGCAAGTTGAGACAACAAGGAGAAATACTGAAGAGATTGAGAGATATATATCTAATTGGCTAACGGAGGCATGCAATGTGATCACAGATGTTTAAAGCTTGGAAGATGAAATTAATGCAAATGAGTCACTTCTTAATGGGTGGTGTTCTAATTGGGGTTGCAAGTATAAGTTAAGTAAAAGAGAAACAAAACAGACAAGCATGCTATTGAAGCTATAAGATGCTGACAAATTCAACAACATTTCCTATCCTACTATTTTACTAGGAATAAAATTTCTAGCACCTAAAGATTTTATGACTTTTGAGTCTAAAAATTTGCTTTTGATGGAATTATCGAAGTGTTGAAAGATGATGAGACAAGCATTATTGGGTTATAAGAGGATGGGAGGCGTAGGTAAAACAACCTTGGTGAAGGCAGTGGGTGATGCTACTAAAGAACAAAAGCTTTTTGATGAGATTATTATGGTTGTTATGTCTTAAGTTGTAAACAGTACGAGTCTTCAAGATCAAACAACGGACTCGTTAGGTGTGAAATTAGAGAAGAAGAGTGAGCTACGAAGAGCAAAACAGTTATCTTTTAGTTTGAAGAGTGGAAAAAAAAACCTTTTTATCTTAGATAGTGTGTGGGAAAGACTTGATTTGACAACCATTGGAATTTCTTTTGGTTATAGGCATATAAAGTGCAAAATTGTTATGGCTACTCGTGATGAACAAGTACGTAATTACATGATGTGTCAGAAAAAAATTCAATTAAATGTTCTGTAAAACCCAAAACTTCGTTCGGTGAAAAATAAATTATTTTTTTCGATGAATAGTATTTTCGAACGAAAAATATCTATAAGAATAATAATTTTTTGAAAAGCAAACTTAGTAAATAAAAAGTTTCGAAACTAGTATTAGAGTTAAGAAAAATTGAAGCGGATTAAAAATGAATTTATTCGGATAGATTTTAAGTGATTCGAAGATTTATCGGACGAAAATATTCTTTCCGAGTTTAGGAGCGTAAAAATATTTCGTGAATAATAAAATAAGTTAGAGTGTCTGGACATGAAATCGAATTCGAGTAGAGGTTCCGGATATGGAATGGAATTATAATAGGATTTTCGGATGGACGGAAACGAATTCGAATACGGAATTTGACAGGACTTGACTTGGATTCCCTCTAACGAATCTAACAATCCTGTCGGGTACCCCACGAAACCCTTCTGAAGTCTAATTAACAAGACTCAAAAGGATACTATGGAGCGAACCCTTAATTACTAATTATTTGCTAATCATGTAAATTATAAACTTTAAAAAAATCTCATATCAAATTTCAAAATAAATTTGTAAAACATAATCACCAATGTCTTAAATATTCGAGTGTCATGTATCATCTTAAAATAAAAAGTACCACAAATTTGTTCAAATCCCAAAAGTATGCAAAAACACACAAGAAATATTCAAGTTACAATATTTCAAAAGAAGTTATGCAGCAGCGTCAGTTGTTTGGCTCACCTAATCTAAACGAGGCGTACTGGTACCCTGATCACCTATTCCTGCACTTTGGAAGGTTTTTGAAACATAAAATATAAAACGTAAACATTATGAGCTACAAAAGCTCAGTGAATGTGAATATGTTTATATTTAAAAATGTTCTTTATAAAATTTCCTCCCGAAAATATTTTTAAAACATTTTTCTTTAAAAGAATTTTATTTCTAAAAGCTTATGTTTTTATGAAATTTCTACAAAGCAAAAATGTTTCGTATTTTTTAAAAATATTTCTAAAACATTTTCTTTCTAAAATCTGTTTTTAATGGTATACTTTTCTTTTCTAAAAATGTTCTAATGGGGACCCAAGAGAAGTTACAACCATATGACCGGTCAAACCAGCTTCGTTCAGTGTGGGGGGTCACGTGACGGAACTATCATCGCACACCGTGTAACTAGATAATACTCCACAAGTGTAGAGGGCGACTTGACAGATACGACAGACTCGATCCCCCCGATGTTAGCAAGACATGTCCTTCCAACATTTACCATACACTGCAGGGTCTACTGACCAGGTCTAATGCTAGAAAGTCTATATCTAAAGGCTCGGGCCGTTCACTAAATTTGAAAACCTTTTTCTTTTTGTATAATTTAAATAAATTTTCTTTCACGCTATAAACATAAAAAGTACTACTATATTGCATATCGTCTTATAAATATACTACTTCTTTCATGCTAAAAGCATAAATCATTTATGTTCTAAAAGAACAAATAATGAAAATAAAAATTTGCTAAATAAAGTTAAAAATATTTAAAATATTTTCACACTCACTGCTTGCTTCCCAATCTTCTTGAAATTTCAGCTTCTGCTTTAACGACCTCTCAGCTCGCTCCGCCACCTACATTTGGCCACAAATGAAATCTCAACTTAGCTTGCGGATCACCTCAATTACAAGTCAATTTTATTATCTCTACTTCATCTGAGCTGCAACAGACTGCACTGTCCTATTTAGCTCAAGCTGCGAGCTCCTCCGAGCTCATATTCAACTCGTCCCATGCGAGCTCCGACTTCACTCAACTCAGCCCAGATTGAGAGCATTTCCTATCTTAGCAAGCTCACTCAACTTACCCCTTGGCGGTCTCCTACCTTTGTCCAGCTTGAGTTGACTATAGGCTAAGCTCGCCCTTTGCTAGTTGCTGCCTTTAACTAGTTCATCCTCATGAGTTACTGCCTTAGTCCAGCTTGGACAGACATTATAGCGGGTGGTAGCATCACTCAGCTTGCTCTTTGCGAGCTCGCGCTTCAGGCCAACTTGACCAACGCTGCAAAAAGGGTTGTGGGTATTCATCGAGCTCCCACGCGATCTCTTGCGAGCTCACTTTTAACACTTTTTTTTTCCAAGTTTTACACACACACACAACATTAACACTCTCTGACCTCATTAAATTTACAACATATACTTAATATTTCATCAGTTCTTCAACTAACTCAGTTTGCAACCATAACAAATTTTGCGACAGAAACTTAACCATCCTAAACAACCATCAAACTACCTCAATCAACATATTTTCTTAGCTACTTCACTTATCAATTTTTCCTTAGCCTTTGCCTTGCTTTTCCACTCCCTAACTGTTTCAATATCACCAACTCTACATACAAAATCTCGACAATGTTAGATGCAGTTCAAAGACTGCTTTGACATACTTCCCTCTCAAAGAAAAACCATAGAAACGAGTTCTTACCAATTTATTCTTTCCAGATCTAACTTGATACTCTTCTTAGATCTGTTCTTCACCTTCTACAGCTTAATTTCCCTTTCAAAAACTGTAGAAACCAGCTCGATCGGCAGCTGCTCTCATCTGCCTCCCTTTGCTCTGTTGATAGCTACTCTCTTCTCTTTCTCTAGATTTTTCTCTTTCTTTTCTCTCTACTCTCATGCGACACCTTAAACTTTACCCTTAAACTTTCTTAAATTTATGATTTTACCAATCTCTAGAGAATTCTTTATTTTTCCATTATGCCCTTGTCCTTTCCTTCTATTTACAATTTTGCAACTCTTTCTATAAAAATCTTATATTTTCTCACTTGTTCCTAAACTTTTTATAATTTAAATTTATTCCTGATTCTTCCAAAAATTCTACAAATATTAAATTTCATTACCAAACACTTAAAAAATCTTTTTATTATTTTACCAACGAGGGCACATTAATACATTACATCATTCCGTACATATGTACAGTAATAACCTCGGGAGAGAGTATTAAAGAATCGAAATGGCAAAATGCTTGAAAAGTGATAACTGAATTAAGTGCATATGTGACACGTGTCAAGCATGCAAATGATGAAGAAGGACAAATGGCATAGTGAGTTCACGCATGAAGGGCAAATGTCATAAAATCTTGTACCATATATATATTAAGCTTGAAAAGAAGAAAATGAAGCAAGAAAACACACATATCATTTGGTCTTCAACAAGCAAATCGAGAGCACAAGAGTGAGAGAGAGAGAGAGCTCAAGAGAACCGAGAGAGAAATTGAGAGAGGGAGAGTACTCGGTCTTCAACAAGCAAATTAAGAGAGGAAGAGAAGCACGAGTAGCAAGCATCCCCATTCGGTAACGATTTGAAACTGAGAGAAAGAGAGAATGGAAGGGGTGTACTCGGTCCAAGAGCAGCTCAAAACCAAGAGCTCAAAACCAAGGAAGAGAGAGGAACATTTCGATCTTGGAGGGGTGTGAAATGCCCAAAAGAGGGAGGCTAAAATAGCTTGCATGTTCTTGATTTTTTTGAAGTGATTTTTGAGCTTAATCAACACATGCAAATCCATCAAAGGTAAGTTGCTGCCTTGTTAATTTTTCTAAGCTGATTTTAAGGGATTTTTAAGCATGCATGCTATTTGGATTGTGGGGAACTCAAAGAAATCATAGAGGAAGCATGATGACCATTTTGCATGTGGTTTTTGGAGGAGATTTTAAGTGATTTTCAAGAGCTAAATATGAGTTTTCATGGTTCTCTTTTTTGTTGGAAATGTTTGAGCTATGATTTTGAAAGATTATAGTGATAATATGTTTGGGTTTTGGGACTTGGAACCTCATTAGTGTGGATGTTCATTTGTATGTGATTTTGGTATAAAAATGGATGAAATTTTGATGTTGAAAATTTGGTGTATTTCAGCCAAGTAGGGGTTGTTATAGTCCAAGTTTATTTTCGATTGTGTTGCCATGAAAAATGATGAATTTTAATATGTTTGAAAGTGTTGAGGGGCTATTTTTATATTAGAAAATTGTTTTTAAGTGTTTCAGATGATTTATGGATTATTTGGATGATGAAATGAGAAGTAAAAAATAAATGGTGTGTAACCTGTCATGGTTTTATTTTGAGAGTGTTGAAATATTAAACCTTGATTTTTGGATGATTTGGATGGTTTTATAGGCTATTTTGATGTTAGGATTATCTTAGAAATCGAAAGAAACCATCGAAATGTTAATAAGATAATTTGCGACAAAACTTTACGTTATTGCAAAAAATGCAATGTTTTATGGTTTCGATTAGAATTATCACTTTATGGAATATGTTTAGTGTAATTGCGATGAAGATAAATGAATTTGATGGATGGTGTAATGATTGATTTAAATTTGGTTTAAGTGGTTATAATGACTTAAATTGTCGTTTGATGCGTTAATAGGAAATTTACGCTTATTTTGGAGTATTTAGAAATCTTTGTGAAATGAAATGTGTTGTGAGCATTGATACGTATTAATGAAAGTGTAAATATGCGAATAAGAGTAGTTGCAATGTTGCCTAAAAATGGAATACTAAATATGTAGGTAACGTGAAAACAAAGCAATCCGAAGTTGTGACTTATCGCGAGTGAAAAAAACGTGAAGCTTTTCATGAGTTAGAAATCTACGAGTGAAAACATATTTTATGAAAGTTAAATACATTAATAGTCTACTTTCCAAACATTTCTTATCTAACTGCATTTTTATTAAGAAAGTTAGTTTACGAATGCTATTGAATATCATTCTAGAAGAAAATATTTTAAGCATAAAATTGTAGAAATATCGAGTTTTTACGTTCTATCATGATTTATGTGATATGTTGTAGTATTTTCATGCTTATAATAAGAAATATTAAAGTTGATTTATTTATAAAGAAAGTTTTCAAAAAAAAAAAAAAAACTAATGGCTTACTCAAAATTTTAGATATATTTATAGATTCAGACCCGACCGAAATATCTCATACGTGTATGGTAAGTTTGGGAGGACGTGTTACTAACATATGTGTATAGGGGATTGAGTCATTTGTGTCACTCTCTATACATGTGAGATATTATCTTACTCTACGTATGCGATGATAGAATTCCACAGTATGGTAGTTGAAATGTCTTTGTAGTTTGTCACAATGAGCGTTGCTAGCAATTTCGCCACGTGATCTCACATTGAGTGGTACTAGTTTATTCGCCTTGTGATTGTAGCCTTTTGGGTTTCATCGGTGCATTTAATTAGAAAGAAATGTATAGTACTATATGTGAGATTCAGAAAAACAATATTTAGCTATTTCTGAAAAGTTTATGAAATGCATTAGTATTTGATGATTTCATTTAAAGTATGAATTTGCAAAATCCATTAATAGATTTATATAGTGTATGATATAAAAATGAGAACGTTTATAAAAATAAAGATTTCTTTTAAATGAATTTCGAGAGGCCATTTTAGAAAGTAAGCTTTATATAGAAACTTATATCACTCACTGAGCTCATTTGACTCACAATTTCTTGTCTATGTTTTTATGAAAAACCTCCCTAGGTTTAGAGACAGGTGCTGAAAGCAAATAGTTCGCAATGTAGTGTGTTCTTTAATTTTCTGTAAATTTTTGAGATTTATATGCGATAAGATATTCCAAAATTTGACATGATTTCTAATTTAATTATTTTATTTTATGCTTGAGCTATTTTATTTTATGATTGAGTTTGATTGTGAAAAGGAACTGAGGTCCATATTGGAAGTGGAGAAATGAATGAATGATTTTAGAAGTATTTATATATTGATTCACAAGTCTTTTGAAAGGGTTGGAAGGGTTAGAAAACAACCGTTGTACTGTTAAAATTTTTCCACCCTAATTTTTAGATGATTATGAGATTGAAATTTATTTTGAGTTTGCTCCACAGAGTTCCTTTTTAGTCAGGTACCGATATGAAAACTGCAATAATTTTCATTGGGGTGTCGGAAGAGTTCCACTCGGGTTTCAATAGGGGAAATCTGGGTCGAGTCCCTTCATGTTTTCAATCAAAAAGAAGGGATGGATCTCATTAAAAAGCATGTGGGAGTAGGCAATGGCTCCACTGTGTTGATTGATATAGCAAAAAATAGTTTTGGAAGAGTGTAATGGTTTGTCTTTAGCTATTGTAACTATTGGAAGCCTCTTGAGAGATAAAGATGTTGAAGAATGGGAAGTACTGTATCAAAAATTGGAAAGGTCAAAACTTAATGATGTAGAAAGTGTTGATGTTGATGTTTATGATTGTCTTAAATTGAGTTATGATTATTTGAAAGACAAAGAAACAAAGTTCTGTTTCTTGTGATGCTCATTGTTTCCATTATGAAATTGATTTAGAGGAATTGCTAAGCTTTGGACTAGGGCTAGCTTTGTTCAAGATAGTAACCTAGTTAAGAATGCAAGAAACCAATTATGAGTAGAATTAATTACCTCAAAGATTCGTGTTTATTGTTAGATGCTGGAAAAGGATCTGTGAAAAATGCATGATTTGGTTTGTGATGTTGCCTTACGGATAACATGTGAGGGGGAAAATATTTTCAGGGTTAAAGCTGGCCTATTGGCAAAGTGGCCACAGCACAAGGACATAAAATAGTGCACAATAATCTCCTTGATGCGAAGCAAAATAGATGTGATTCCTAACCAACTGGTACGTCCCAAACTGAAAAATTTGTTATTGGATGGAGATGATGTTTCAAATGAATTTTTTGAAGCGATGAAAGCATTGAAAGTTGCAAGGTTGAAAGGGTTTCATCTATCATTAAATTCACTTCAATCTTCAACAAAGTATGTGACATTACAGTTGATCAATTGCAAATTAAGAGACATGTCTTCGTTGAATGTGTTGGCCAAACTTGACATTCTTATATTGTGTGGTTGCGAGTTGGTTGAATTGCCTGCGGAACTAAGAGAGCTTAATAAATTGAGAATGTTGAGTATAACACATTGTTTTGTTTTGAAAAGGATTCCTGTAAATGTAATACCAAAGTTATCTTAATTAGAAGAGTTATATATTGATAATATCTTTCAAGCATTAGAGGCTGAAGGGCTAAGTGTAGGAAGTTGCAATACCAGTCTCTCTAAGCTTAGTAAACTACATTTGCAAGAAGTGGAATATATCATTGATATGACGCAGCAGTATATGCCATCCACAACATTCTCTAATTTGGTGCATTTGTCTCTACACTCTGTTCATCTAAGAGAAATTTGCAATAGAGAAAGGCCTCCAAGGGGGGTTTCTAGAAAACTTGGAAACTCTACAAGTGCGGATTATGACAAAATGGGTAACTTATTTCCAACTTTGTTAATTCAGAGACTACGAAAGCTAAAAGAAGTGACCATCTATAGATGTGATGAGCTACAAGATGTGTTTCAACTGAAGGGGTTATGTTATACCAAAGAAAATCCTTCTCTACTTTCAAGTTTAGCATATTTAGATCTATTTGATTTACCAAATCTGAGGAATATATGGAAGGGTCCCACCGAGCAAGTAAGCTTACAAAGTTTGACAGTTGTTAAAGTGGCTAGTTGTAAGAAGTTGAGATGTGTCTTCGCATTGAACCTTGCTGGAAGTTTGTTGCAGTTACAACAACTCAAGATAAGTGATTGTGACAATTTGTGGCACATTGTCGAAATAAAAGCAGAGGAAACAGAGGCTAATGTGGCTGCAGGAGGTGGAAATGATGTGTTGCTCTCTAACTTAAGAATATTAGAACTTGATGGACAAGAAAACTTGATAAACTTCTATTCAGAAAATTATAGTTCAACTTGGTCAGCTCTGCATGAGTTACACGTTTTGAGGACTCCATCTTTAGTTGCTAAACTTGGAGCTAGTCTGCAGACTGCTAAGGTATTTTATTTATCTTTATTTAATTCTCTCTCGAGGAAAATATTAAATTATATTAAACTTACTATCATTTATCATATACCATCTAGGTATTTGGTACCTTGAAGTGTACAGTTAGAGTTTTCACAACTACCAACTCTTGCTGTAAACCAAAATGTGCACTAATTTTATTTGTTGTTCAATATTTTTTAAAATTCACCTCTAATTGTCACCAATAATACTCCAATTGTAGCTATTTTATGATTGCAGAAAAACAATAAACTAAATTAAGAATGATAATATTATGTCTGTGATACATTTCAAGATTTATATTATTCTCTTTTTTATTTTATAAATTTTAATTTGAATTAACTTTATTAATTAAAAAGTATATTGTACTAATTGTATTTTTTATAGGATAAACAAGAATTATATTATATTAATAAAAGAAGTGAACAAGTTATATATTGCTCTAATTGTTTTGAAAATATATCTTATAGAATATTGTCAGAATAAACTGTTTGTAATTAAATTTTAATTTAAAGTAATGTTATATTAGTGAATTCATTGTGTCTGTAGGAAGATATAAAGAAGATGATTGAGTGAAGAAAAAAAAAAACAATTGCATAGAATGGCAAGCAAAAGAGAATGATATACAAATAGACATATATTTGCAGTTATTATTATTATTATTATTATTTTAATTTCTGATTAGTTCAAACAAGTAAACACAAAAACCATAAAACATCAAAGCATACAGCTAGATGCTGTATGTCTACAAACTCTTATTTATGTTACAAAAGAAACTACAAACAAACCATAAATAAGCTCCCCAGTGCCTTCTTTTGGTAATTCTACTGTTCTTTGAAGGTCAAACCAGATCCATTTAATTTATCTTCAATTAATTTCTCCAAATGCTCTGACATAGAAGAGGGTAAATAATTTCTTGAATCTCCTACTTTGCCAGTTCTAAAGTACGCACTCTTTGGAAGGTTTAACGTAGCTGAAAGTTTACCAGATTTGTTCACCTCCAAATTTTTCAAGTTATCAAAACTACACAGCTTGGATACCTCTTCTATTACTCCATGGCTCTCTTCATCCATAGAAAAAGGGCATCCTAAAAAATCAGCTAATTTTTTAATATGAAAGTTGATGTCCTTTTTCAGATTTTCGTATTTTAGGAATAGTATCTTATTTGGTTCTTCTAAGCTGACGTTCCAGTATCCCAACACATGTTCCCAACAAGGGCCATAACCTTGAATTCCTTGACAAGCCAATTCAAGAGTTTTTTCTAGTGGAAGAAACTCTATGGTTTGCCCTTGATTTAACTCTTGTTCAATTACATGCGAGAAATGCCAGTGGGAGAGAAATTGGTCCAAAGGGTTTCTACAAATGTAAACAATGCGACTATTACAACTGATAATAGAATGTGGTAGTGAAGCATAAGGGAGATGGGTGGATAAAATCCTTGGGCTAGAAAGCTCATCAATTGATGATTGATTTTCCATATAGAGACCGTCAAGATAAAGTACGAGCTCATGTGGATTACTTGTGAACAAGGGACTTTCTACTAACACATGACTAGAACGATTCATAATGGTAAAAATGAGAGCTTTTAACCAAGTGGTACCTGATTTTGGGAAGGAAGCCAATATGATGTCTGTGTCTCGAGCCTGAAAACATTTTTGAAGGAAGATGATCTTACGGAGGAGTAAGGGGCGAACCCAAAACCCTTGATATTGAACAAAAGATGTTGTATCTGAAAGTTTCGCTTGAGGAAGGGTTGAGAGTAATTCTTGATTCTCATTGCTAGACTCTTCTACTTCACATGAAGAGTTTTGGGAGGCCACTATTCTTTCCATCTCCGTAGATTTGTTTAAGAAGAACAAGTCATGGTTGAGAAAGATTAACAACGATGTTTGAATGTTTATATAGAAACAACAGCTAACTGTAGTAAACCCCACCCCACTGACTTTTTATTTTTTTAAAACTCTCAGCCAGCTAACTTCCCATAAAAATCTCATCCCGTTCGCTTAGCTTTTGTTATTTATTATTTTTATTATTATTTTTTGAAACCCTCATCCCACTAATTTACTTTTTAATTTGTTATCATTTTATATTTATAAACTATAAAAATATTATACCACTACCTTGATTTTTATTATTTTTTATTTTTTTATCAGTATTATTTTTAAAACTTTCACCCCAATTATTTATTATTTTTTATTATTATTTTTTGAAACCCTCATCCCACTAATTTACTTTTTAATTTGTTATCATTTTATATTTATAAACTATAAAAAATATTATACCACTACCTTGATTTTTATTATTTATTATTATTTTTTTATTATTTTACGTATATAAACTATATAAACCTAACCCCATTAACTTAGCATTTACAAAATGATTTTTTGTGTTCGTATCATACAAATTAAAGAAAAGAAGTGAGCTGAACTGTTGAACGATGAAAAGATTATCCAATGATGAGAAAGAAAAAAAATTAAAAAGACTGAAAAATGGGGAACCGACTAAAGAAGTTACTCTCTATCTCTTTCCTCTTCCCTCTCACAAGCCCTAGATCTAACTAACCGCTCGAAGTCTATCTAAACGGCAACAACATCAACAAAATAGGTCAACTATACCAGGCAATATCCAGTATAGTTGACTATCCATATCAGGTGAACCATCCGATGCGGATACTGTCGGTATATTAAATGGCAGCATCCATACCGAATGATTGCTCGATATAGATAACAGGTAACCATATCGAGTGATACCCGGCATGGTTATCCATATCCGGAGGATACCCGATATGGTTATACATATATGAGTCGACCCGTGGATGTGTTTATCCATATTGGATTGCCCGGTATGGATAAGCGCATCCATATCGAGCGGTTCGAAATGAATACTCATTTTTTTTTTAGAATATGTATATTTATATTAAAATTAAAATAATATTACAACATACATGAAAATAAAAAAATAAATAAAAAAAATTCATTTATCTCTTGGATTTGTTGAGTCATCACTTACTTTTGCACATAAACAAACTACATCAGAACTCACTAAAATAACAACTTAAAAACTAAAACCCCAAAAAGTCAAGTCTCTAAGCCTGATTACAACTTAAAACAAAAACCCCAATGACCATCCTCTGAGATTCATGTCGCTTGCTGTAGCTTCTCGATTTGGGCCTTGAAGGCAGCAGTAGCTTTGGCTTCCTAACATTATCACGCATTGCTACAAGTATCAACAAATTTGCCAAACAAACAAAGTTTCACTCTTATAAATACAATGTGACTAACCGTTCGGCTAATTGTCGCAATCTCCCTATCTTTCGCTTGTAACTGCCCTTCAAGCCTCTGTCTTTGCTCATTGGTAGACTCCCTAAATTCAACAATGCGCCACCTCTGCTGCAGCAAAGAGTATATACAACTGCAAGTCCTTGCAATCGATAGCTAACCATTTCATCCATACGAGTAATTTCATAATTCAACAAAACCATGTTATCCAAATTATTAAAAAAAAAAAATGCAGAAAAGCACTAGCAACCAAGAATCACACATGACCAGGAGCATATGATCAGTAATAAATATCACCAAAAAACAGTAATTTATTATTATTTTTTTTTTTAAAATGGAAAGAAACTTGATAATTAAATATTAAACAAAAGAAACCCAAATGCAAAAAGGCAGTAGCAACCCAGAATCAGACATGAGCAGGAGCATACAATCAATAAAACATGACCAGAAAATTGGAGAAAATGAAAACTTGATCAGCATTGTGAAAAGTGTAAAAGAGTACCGGGGCACCAGGTAGGAGAAGTGGAGGGATCTTTGTCAACCAAGAAGAGAATGAAGTTGGCTTTGCGGTTGGGTGCTTCTGATCTGAACTTGTCGAACACCTTGTCAAAGGTTGAAACGGTTGCATCTGATAGTTTCAGAGGCATCTTTTCGAGGCAACTGAACCAACAAATTAAATGCTTATGATATAAATCAGAACTAAAGAAACAAATATCTACTAATCTAAAATTGATATTGATGATCAATTCTGCAAAAGTTTATCAAGTCTGCTATCAAAGAAATTGTATGAATCACCTCAAATGCAAGAGTCCAAGTGATCATCAACAGCAAAAGTACCCATGAAATAGAATGGTAGATTTTGCAGCACAGTGTCCAATGGTAAATCATGAATGTAGCACACAAAACAATTGCAGGCTCATAACTATCTTTGTTCAATTTGCAACTTTGAAGACAAACATGACAAAGACAATACAGATATCAGAGGCTATGCATCCTCTTAATGATCAGCTTAGCATATCTCTGTTTTGACTTTATTTGACAAACCATCAGAAGCAAATAACAGCAGAAATAATATTTGCATATAGCACAATAACGAATAATTGGCAGATAATATGTACTTGTTTATCTCACCATTACAAAGCGAGTTGAATTCATAATGTTTCCATTCATTCATAACTACTACAAAGCCAAAGTCAAACAGAAGATAGAGAAAAAGTAAGAAAAAGATGGATACTGGACCTACCGACAGCTTTACCTCCTATCAACTATCGGGGTGTAACAAATTGTCATCTCCATGGCTTCACCTGAAACTTAAAAAGGTGAAACCTTAAATCCCTAAACTCATAAGTTTCAAAAATATATATATATATATATATTCCTGTAGAATTTATACAAGAATAGGATTCCAAAACTTTGGTCAACAAAACAGTTAGACAAGTGAGGAATAGAGTTAACAAAAACTCAATCCTAACGGTAAATGTAGTCTTGAGAAAACAGCCTGTCTTGAGAAACCAGCACTATATAGGCTAACATCTAGACAACAGAGACCTGTCATCTCCAATTAGTATATTGTGATACATCTAGTGCTTCCAATCTTCTCCAAAAGTTGTCACATATCAAAACAATCCTGCAAACTTTCATACCAGTATCCCCAGTTCTAAAAAGGGAAAAAATCGTAAAAGAGAATTTGGATACTTAAGACAAACTGTGCAGAGAGCGAAATCCTTTTAGCTAAGCAGCAAAATTTTTTCACAAAGTCTTGCTCACAGCCTGAAATTGATATTGATACAATATATTTGCTATATTAAGAGAATGTTATAGAACGAAACAAGGTTATTTTGATACAGTATATTTGCTACATTGAACACTTCAATTCTTTAAATATGGTGTTGTATGTATTTTTGGGCCGCCCTAAATGGGCAGGTAAAAGTCCAAAGGCCCAATAAGATAACCTGTTAAAATCGTTCCAACAGACAAGGATCCAAGTTACTGGTTTAAAGAAACAGACATAACTTTGTGTTCGGTTGTCAGAATGTCTATTATAATATGTTTTCGAAAAGGGCTTTTCATGCTCTATAACATGGCAACTAGTGGTGCCCCGGTTGATGCCGTTTACATCCTCAAAGTTGTTGTTTTAATGGATGTGTTCTTGAGGTTTACATTTGCTGTCAAAAAGTTCTGACAACAGTCCACGAATAAGCATACAGACGAGATGATGAACGAGTAGATGGACGAGCAAGAATCCAGCTAAGACCAAAGCTCAAACAATCAGCTCGCGTAAGAGCAAATCTGCATGCTTCAACGAGCTCATTGCAGCATTATAGGCTCCCAAGCTACTCGGTCATTCTACATAAACAACCTGTTCGACTACACTGCACGACTAGCTTACGCGATCTCTGCTCGAACAATCAGATCGCTGACACTATCTGAGCATCAGCTCGCCTAGGCCAAAGTCTGCTCTCTGGGTACAATATTTGATCGCTGAAGTAAGCTGTTTGTTCAATGTGCTCGCTAGAGTTGACCAGTTGACCTTCTAGAAGGCAAATCAATTCAATTCAGGAAAGGAGTCAACTTACCTATTTTCATGCAAATCGAATCGCAATATTCTTGGCAATTGCTACATATACGGTGGAGCTAATCTTGAAAGATATTATCTCAGTTAATGTATATTATTTTTTACCTTATTTATAAGATTTGTAAACCTATTCAAATTGTAACATCTCCTCTATAAATAGAAGATCAAAATCAATGTAAAGGGGATTTCGGGTGGAGATCTCTCTCACTGTAAACACAAAACAAACATAGTAACAGTGACTGCCGCCTTTAACCGACGCCGTGGATGGAGGCCATTATTAAGGCCGAACCATGTAAATCTCGTGTGTTTCTCTTCTTCCTCTTTGCCTCTCTTTTTGTTTGTTTGTATTTTTTACAGATCTGCAGTCTTGGACTTGAACGGACCAGCAAGTTGACTGCACCAATTTCAGGCGTCAACATATAGTATTACTAAGTTTAATAACTCAAAATCGTAAAAAACACAAGACCAATAAATTGAACGTTGCTTGATTGATCTGATAACTAGGGCTTGGAGAAATAGAAAAAATAAATACTATAAAAATAAATAAAACATAAAAAAAATTCAAACAAAAATAAAACAATCAAATACCTTCTTGACAAAGAAAACCGTAAAAGAGGAGTAGATTGGGGAAGAGGATGGTGCCAAACGGTGGAAGAATAAGGCATGACGGCTGAAAGAGAAGAAAAGAAAATAAATAATGACAAGAAATGAAAAAAAAAAAAAAAAAAAAAAGGGAAGAAGAAGAAGAGACTGGTGGCATAGGGATGACGCAGAGGGAAGAAGAGGAAGGGTAGAAGAAGAACTCATCGACGACAACGAGATCAACGGCACAATGAATGGGCAGTGATTAGGGTTTGAGAGAGAGAGGATGTGAGAGAAAAAGTGGATGTAAGAGAAAATGGGAAAAAAGAGGTGGATCGATTTCACCTATCCTTTTAAACCATGGGAAAATGCATAAAATGACCCATTTCACCGGCTCCACTCCAAAACTCACCTTTTTGGTTTTGTTCATACAAAAATGACCATGAATGGACAAAAATACCTTTAATGAACAATGGGTTTAATGAACAATCAGTAAAATTGACAGAAGTTGTACTTGAAAGGTGAACAAACCTATCTTCTCACCTGTTTGTCTCTCCCGTCGAACAAACTTTCCCTCCCGCCAGCCAGTTGTGCAGTAGTTTTCTTCCGTCGACCAGCCTTCTATTCTGTTGCATTAACGACAACTAAAATTTATTCACATTTCCGAAGGCCAACGTCTCTGGTCAGTTCCTAATCTCATTTCAACTGTGCAGTAGTCTCCGTCAACGGACCTTACATCTCTTCACAGTTTCGATGGATAACATCTCTTCTCACCTCTTACAACCAACATCTGTTCTCACTTCCCACGACCACCTTTTCTTCTGTCTTTTCTTGCTTAAAAAAGGAAGGAGTATGAGCCCATTTTTAGATTGTCGAAGAACTGCCCACAATTGATGCCCTGCTTCACTGCGAGTGGGTAGTGTATTTAACTAGTTATGGTTGTTTTAGGTATCTGACTATAGTGATATGAACCAAGAATGGGATTTAAAAGTGGGTTCCGGTTGTTTTGTGTACTGTTGTGTGTGGTTTTGTGGGCATGAAGAGAATGTGAAAGTTAGATTGTATTGGTAGTTGTAATGTAAGTCCGTACTTTGAGGGTGGGATTTGTAATGGAGGCTGAGATGAGTTTAACAGCGAAGTCTTCATGTTAAAGATGAGAATCTAAACTTTTAGGTTTGGATTATTGACTTTCTGGTTGGGATTCACAATCTGTAGGTTACGACTTGTAACTTTTATGTTGAAAATTCGAACCTCAAAGTTGAGATTCTTAGACCTGTGATTTGAGAATTCGAACTAGAAGGTTGAGATTCCCATTCTTTGGATTGGGTATCTTAACATAACCAGTTGGGAATTTAATCTCCAGGTTGGGATTTCAACCTTCAGGTTAGGGTTCTCAATCTTCATTTGACATCGGGGGTAGAAATCCCAACTCTGGGGTTGGGATTCCCAACTTAGAAGTTGAGAATCTCAATTTTGAGTTTAAGAATTCCAACATTCAGATTGGGAATCACAATCTTACGGTTGAGATTTTTAATTTTGGTTCAACATCCAACTTTGGAATCTCAACCTCAGGATTAGAATTCCCAACCATGAGGCTGAGATTCCTAATCATTAAGTTGGGATTCGTAACCTAGAGTTGGGATTTTCAATCTTAAAACAAAATCTACGTTGAAAGTCCTAGCCTGGGACTAAACCAGAGGTTGGGATTATTAATATGGATATTGGATCAAGATTAGAAATCTCAACTCCATGTTTCGAATCCTAACATGAAAGTTGGGAATTCGAACCTCAACGTTAGGATTGTTTATCCACATTTGAAATCTCAACTTCATGGTTCGGACTCCAAACCCTGAGGTTGAGATTTCAAAGTTGGATGTTGAAACAAAGTTGGGAATCCCAACCTCTAGGTTATGATTCCCAACCTTGATTCAAGATCCAGGTTTGGAATCTCAACCTTAGGGTTAAGAATCCCAACTATGATGTTGAGATTTTAAATGTGGATTAATAATCCCAACGTGGAGGTTAAGAACGTTGGGATTTCCAACCTGAAGTCTGGATTTACAATCTTGATCCAACATCCACGTTGGGAATCCCATCCTAGAACCTAATCAATGTTTAGGATTCCCAATATGGATGTTGGATCCAGGTTAGGAATCTCAACCTAAAGGTTAAGATTTTAAACCTTCAGATTGGGAATGTCAATATGTTTTTTTCCGTCAAGGTTAGGATTTTGTACGTTGAGGTTGGCATAGTCAAAATGCTAGATTGGAATTCCTAATCTTAAGATTGAAAATTTCAGATCGGATTTCCAACCTTCAGGTTGCGATTCTGAGCTAGGTTTGGAATTGTAACATTTAATTTTAGAATCCTAACCTGGAGGTTTCATTTCCCAACCTTGATTGAATATGCCAACAAGTTAGAATGTGTTTTGTATTCCATTTAGAATTGTGTTTAATGTCATATAATTTTTGGTATGTGTTTACATTTTCATCTAGTTGTTGATTGATGGTGTTCATTAAATGTTTGATACATTTGGTTTTGCGGATCAATTATGGGAGTTGTATAGCATTTGATATGAAAACATTAAAAAATTGCCATGAAATGTTTACAATCAGTTATTGTGATTGAAAGAAATGCAATTGGTAGAGAGTTTATAATGAAATTATAAACTGCCGTTTTTGGGAATATGTAAGAGTAGCAATGTTAGAGATATATATTGACCACACTACTACTTTAATTTGACAGGTAGAACGACATGAGTACAATTCGAATTGTTGTTCGATATAATGGTTAGTAGATCAATAAGAGAGGAAACCTTCTGTATGAAATTGGCAAGATAAAAGGAATTTTATCGTCGAAGAATATAGCGTATGAAGAATTACAAGATGTTGTATGTCGTGCACTTGATATAAAACGTGCTGAGTTTGCAATTACGATGAAGTTCCGATATAAAATGTGTGATGCCGGCCCACCAATTAAAGTGATGAATCATAGTGATGTTTAGATCTTTATCGCTGAAGTTAGTGATGTAAAGACGAGGAATGCATTGTGCATTACAGTGGAACATAAATGTGCCTCGATAGCAGCCTTGTCAGTTGATGAGGAAGAATATGCTAAAAATATTGGAGTAAAAGTTATTGCAGAGAAAAATTTGGGCACTCCAGTTCCGGATCCTATTGACCAAGTGATGACCGATGAATATGTGATCAGGATTGATAACTGTGCAGATCACATATTTGATCATATTGGGTCCGAAGTTGCAATTGTTTGCACATCTCCAGTAGCTGGTCTGGAAGCATCACCAACTTATAGGGCTAATAGTTCGACTGAGAAGAAGTTGAAATCAGAAAAGGTTGAGTGGGATTGTAATGATGCAACGACATCTTCGATTCGTCATGTAAAGATGGTGGCTGTTCTGACAGTGTCTTCGACAGTGTAAAAGATTTTCGGATGGGTAATTTCGTCTTTTTGCTATTTCGGTACTGTTTACCGTTAAATGTAACGAATCTTACTAACAATAGGGGGGTAAATTGCAATAACATTAAAACAATAACTCCATCTGTAAAAGCTTTTTAACTGAGTAGCTAAATTGTAATTTGTTCTTTTTTAAAATTCTCCTCTAGTTGTCACTAATAATATTCCAATTATAACTATTTTATGATTGCAGAAAAACAGTAAACTAAATTAAGAATGATATTATTATATCTGTGATACATTTCAAAATTTATATTATTCTCTTTTTTATTCTATAAATTTTAATTTGAATTAATTTTTATTAATTAAAAAGTATATTGTACTAATTTTTTTTATAGGATAAACAAGAATTATATTATATTAATAAAAGAAGTGAACAAGTTATATATTACTCTAATTGTTTTGAAAATATATCTTATAGAATATTATCAGAATAAACGATAAAAGCAATATTGTTTGAAATTTAATTTTAGAGATAATCCAAAAAAATCTGTTATAATTTACAAAAATATCAATTTTACCATTTATGGTTTCATTTTTATCAAAAATCCCCCTAACGTTAATAAAAATACTCAAAATATCTCCTGAAGACATATAAAAGGACGATAATACATCTGACGGTCACAGATTCTATTTGGTTGACTATGTTGACCGTTTGACTTTAAAGGCAAAAAAGGAAATGCGATAAAAAATTAATTAAAATTGATTCAAATAAGTTAATAAAAATATAATATTAAATTGAAAATAGATCAACTTTTTAAAATATAATAATACAATGCTAAATTAAAATAAGAAAACCTAAAACCTAGGTTATTTACAAAAACCATTTGGAAACCATTCTTCATCGTCATCTTCTCCTTATTGCCGCCGACAACACCCATCACCCCATGTCTTCTTCTTCCCTTCTCGTTTCTTCTTCTTCTTTTTCTTCCACTAATCTCGTTGTTGTCGTCACCCATCTCTATCGTCGATGAGTCTGATGTACTCATTCCACCACCACCGAGTTGACACACTCTCCTTTCATAACCAAACCAGACCTCACTGTCCCCTCACCCACTCTTATCCCCTTATTGGGTTGCTGTCCTTCTTCAGAGTCTTTCCTCGCCATCGTCGATCCCTTATACTGATGACTCTCCCCTTCTCGTTCTCTCTCACTGGTCCATCACTCAGACGCACTCTCTCCCTCTCGGTATCCCTTCGTCGTGCTTCTCCTTGGTTGATTTTGATTGTTGACTTTGATTGATTTTGGTTGTTGATTTTGGATAATTTTGGTTTTGGTAATTGCGTTGATGATTGATAATAATAGTGTTGATGATCGATGATAGATGATGGGGTTAATGTGGTAATTTTTTTTTTTTTTTTTTTGGGTTGATGATAATTGGGTTTTTAGAAAATGGAAACTTAGAATTTCTGACTGAAAACCTAGAAAATTCTAGGTTTCCAATAACTGAAAACCCATAAATTGGGAGAGAGAAAAAAGAAAAGGGGAAGAAGAAAAAGAAAGAGGTAGAGCTGACGGCGTTAGTATAAGGGAGTCTATGGTTGTTGTGTTGAATGGTTGGTGATGAAGATTGATGATAATAAGGATGGAGGTTGAAGGTTAAAGATGAAAATTGTTTGATGGATCTTTTTTTTTAAAAAAAAAAAAAATCAATTTTTAATTCAAAATATTATTTTATTTGTTAAATAAAAATGTTTTATCAAGATTAAAATTGTCTTTTTATAATTTTTTTAACTTTTCTATTAAATTATTAGTAGTAGGGGATAATTTGAACAAAAATAAAACTAGAGTGGTAAAATTGACATTTTCATAAATTAAAGAAAATTTTTTAGGATTATCTCTAAATTTTAATTTAAATTAATGATTTTTAATTAAAAATATAAAAGTATATATTTTTATATTTTTTTACTAAAAATTAATTAAAGTGTTTTTTTTTTAAATTAAGTTAATTTAAAATGTATAGATGATTTTTCATGTTTAATGCTATATGGTTTAGCAATAGAATTGCAATGATAATTAATAAAAGCGTTATTTACTTTTAATTTGATTTGTTAATAAGATTAAATTTTGATACCTTGTTGACATACTGCTTCTTGTGGTGGTAAATAGTGATGAGTTTTGCGAAGGAGTTCTGCCTCAATTGAAAAATAACTTCGAAATTTTGGAAGAGTTAGAAACGATGACAATATTTCAGCTTGTACAACGATTTTCTCAGTCAAGTTTGAAGGAATTAGGGTTGCAGCATCTAGAGAACTGGTGTGCTCGAAACCTACATGTGAGTTATTGCAAAAGGCTTAGACATCTCTTGTCGTCTAGATGGAGCAGTGCATGCCCAAGATGTTGCTGTATTCTACATAAACCTTAAACATATACGATTTATTACCACATTTTCAATTCACTAGAACAATATAATTATGTTTTTATTTTGTGCTTCAATTGATTGTGCAGGCACCGCATACAGACAACCAACATGTAGTAGATATTGAGTGCTGGCGCTCTGGTGAAGTTCGACAAAAGTTGCCACCATATATTGGAAAATGAAAAGAGTAAATAGCACCACCTTAAGCTCTATCATGGCTGCTACCACGTTATAGATGTCTCTATTTTCAGTTTCTTTTTTAACGGTTCAGTTTTATATATTCAACAACCGAATAAGTTTTATTCTATACTCTTCTTCAGCTGGTGTTTCCTTCAGCAATTGGTTGTTCCTCTTTTAAACATTACGCCATCATGAAGATAATATGTTGAAGCTGGTTGGCATGTCTTATATTATGTACATACAGAATTAAAGACAGACATTATGTTTCGCAATTTTCATAGTGAAAGCAAAGATATAGCATCTGACCTTGTAAAATTTCTTTTCTTATAATTTTCTGTTCAAAGCTAATAAGAAATTTTCAAATTTCTAAAGATAACGAGGTGATCAATTGCATTTTAAAAGCGAACATTGCCCTCCTTCAATATGGTTAATCCTCTCGTTTTACTTTTTTTTTTTCAATATGTTTTTTTTTTTTTTAAAAGTGGCTTGCAACATTTGAAACTATTACACATTGCCTTGTTGTGGATCAGTGCAAGTGATATTTCACTTGGAAGGTCTTACCACTGCATTATCACGCCCAAATTTGAAGATACTGATCTTGAGTTCTCTATCAGAACTTGAAGTCATGTATTGATGTTCAAAACTGTAAGGAATTATAAGTTATGTTTCTTGTCACCATAGCTCGATCAACTTGAGATATTAACAATAGATGTCTTGCCGAGCTTCATCAACTTAATTCAGTAGGATAGCACGACATATTTCTGTGCTTGAAAAGTTGAGTGTGGAGATATGCCCCAAGAACCACAAGAATTTCAGTCTCCCAAATTGGAACTGTGCATGCCAAAGCAAAGGTAACATACACTTTCTCAAATTTTTGGTTGCTTCTTATAACTTGATAATTTGGTGCTTGGTTGTACAGGAACCACAAATAGGCAAGGAAGGTGTTTCGAAAGAACAGTTCCCTCCAGCGTACACCATGGAGATTAACTGGTGGAATTCTTATCAGGTTCGAGAAAGCTTACCGCTATACATGGAAAATTAATGAGAGTCAATAGCACCCTAATCTGGAGCACGGCTTCTGGTAAATCAGGTAATAATACATAGCTCTATGTTCAGTTTCTTTCTGGGTTTTCCTAATCAATGTGTACATGTTTGGTGTGAATTGTCTATGTGATCTATGATAGCGGTTAAGTTAGAGGTTTCAAAGACCAATACTATGAGCGTTTGCTACTTCTGCTTCTTTGAGAAAACCTTGATGAACCTTGATATAACAGAGACAAGACAATCAAATTGTGTTTCAATTTCTAACCTCTAATTCAAATTGTCCATTGCTTGAAGTGTATTGCAGCTGAAGCAATTGTGAGAGATTGGATTGGAGCATGACGGTTAAACCAGAAGAAAATATGCTTTGCAAGAGATGGAAATGGCATCATTCTTATCAAGTTAAGTGAATGAAAACTTGTTGGACCAGATAACTAACCTCAGCAGATTCTATGCAGAAGCTTATCATCCAGCTTGGCCATGTTTGCACTATTTATATCTAGAGGCATGTCCCAATTTGACTATACCCACCATTGCCCATCTTGAAGCCAAATCAAAGGATTTAGAACAGGTATGCCTTTTTTCCATTAAGAAAAAGGTCAAAGTTTATCTAAAATTTTTACCTCATACAACCTATGCATCAATATGGGGTAGTTAAACAAACTGCATGTATTTATTGAGCTCTCTTTGTGGGAGGTTTTTCTGTGCACTTCGGTTACTTCAGTTAAGGAAAACTAGTTTCAAAAGATAAGTTCTATGTTGTTGATTGAACTAATTAAACTCAACATAGTTTTACAAAATCTTTTCCTTTTTCTTTTCAAACCATTTAATAACAGTTGAAAATTTGTATTCGGATCGTGAAAAATTTCCTTGGTTGCCCATTTGTTTTAATTAACGGTGTTGTGGTGTGTCTATCCTAAACTCAATTTATAAATTTTAAAAAGGTTGAATCATTTGTATTTCTTAGAGTATACGTCTTTATGTAAAAGAATGCAACCATTTGTGCAATGTGATTCTCACTTTGTTGGAAAATGGCTTCCAAAATTTGGAACTAATGTGCGTTCACTTGAAGGGATTACTATACATGATATTTCGAATTGTTCTTTTTTTTTTTTTTGGCTTCTATTTGTTGTATTGGTGGACTTTTGGTCCATGTTTTGTTTCTTTTTCGTTCTTGTTGGAATAAAGTTTTTGTTTCCTACAAAAAAAAAAAAAAATGCTCTTGTCACTTTATTGTCACTTTCAAACTTGAAGATGTTGGGGCTGAACTTTCTAGAAAGACTTGGAAGTTATTTGTAAGGTTGCCTCCACCTTTTGAACCTTCAAATTCTTACCACTCTGAAGGTTATATGTTTCCATAGGCTGACATATCTTCTCACCTACACTGGCTTGAAATCTACGTCAATTGGAAGAAATGACAGTGATAAAGCTATAATGGTTCATGTGGCCCATGTGTAATACCAGCTCAAAATTCAGAAAGGTTCAAGTCTGTTGGTTCACTCTCTAGCTCAGCATGTGGTACTAGCTTATTAGCTTCAAGTAACTGTGCTATAATGTTGGTGTATATGACACACAAGCACACCACATTAATATCAATGTTTTTTTGTAACGTTTTGCTTGTTTCTTGAGAAAAATTTTTTACCTATGTTGGTCCATCTGTGTAAATTTTGGGACATGGATTTGCTAGTATGGTGGTCTGCATTAATGATGTTTCTTTTATTAGATCTACTAATATAATATGGTTCAATTAGTGTAATATGTGAGTAGATAAAAGGAGTATCACAGTAAATATACACATAAAACAATATATATGCTTGTTAAAACTCTTTCATGCCATGTCAACGCTTGCAGTCTTTCTTTTTCGGAGTATGTACTGTTGTAAATGCGTTAATTCTTTTCTGGAAAGTTAATGTAGATTGTGAATAAATTTCTAGGAATAAGAAAGCCGAGCCATGTAAGGCAGAGTGAGATTTTACAGCGTTAACACATCAGAGGTCTTAAGGGGTATCACACACAGGAGACTTCCATTTGCTTTCTATCTTGGCAGGTTATTTTCTCCTCTCTCTTTCTTCTATTGAAGAATAAAAAATATATTGGCATCCATACTTCTATTTTATAACCATATGCATACGTTCATGCAGCTTGTTTGTTTCCAACCTCCAATTTACATTTTCTCTTGCTCAAAGTCCAATGCAGCTAGAAGAACTCAAGATAAAGCTATTGTGAGAGATTGAAGCATATTGTCACAGTACAAAAACAGAGGAAAATATGCTTTGCAAGAGATGGAAATGGATGTGCCCTGTCTCCGTAGCTCAAGCGTGTCTAAAAACTGTGAGTCCTATGTGTAGAGATGAAATTGTGGACATAATGATGAAGCAGGGGAAGATATTGTGGTGCCCTAACTTGAGGCATTATTTTTGGAAAATGTTACCAACGTTCGTCAAATAGGCAAAGAAGATGTTAGGAAACAAATGCCTCTAGAATCCACCATAGAGGTTGATTGTTGGGACTCTGATGATCTATTGGAAACTAATAATAGTCAATAACGTCACATTCTGGTGGAGGGTTGCTGATTAACCAGGTATTAGATATGGTCATATTTTCGGTTTCTTTCCTAATTATTACGTAGCTCATTGTGGTTTATGTTTTGATAAGCTTAAATCTTAATCTTGTACTTAAGGTATTGACTCAAGTTAAGTGCTAAATATCTTGCTGCCTCAACTGAAGGAATCTGACTCTTGCAGGATTAGAAATTGATAATTGTAGAATTAGGGAGGCTTGTCAACTTCTGCACTTGAGGTTATCACTTCATATTTCCATCTTTGTTAAGTTAGTTGATAATAAAAGTCCCAAGATGACTACAAGATTTTCAGTAGACCACAATGGATCTCTGCATGCCCAAGCAGAAATACTCACTGTTGATGTTGCTGTCTTGTAAATACAACATAAACGTGTATAATTGATATCATATTTAAATGCCTGTTTCCAATTTGCTACAACAATTATGGTTTTATTTTGTGCTTCAATTGGTTGTGCAGGCACCGCATACAGACAAGGAAGCTGCAGATATGGAAGGTCTCTCACCACCAGCGTGATTGACAGCTGGATAGATTTTCTGGGAAATTTACAACCATAAACCTGAAAATGATAAAGAGTAAACAGCACCTGGGTCATGGCTGCTAGCTAATTGACCAGGTTATATATGTCTCTATTTTCAGTTTCTTTCCCAAATTTTTTGTAAGCTTTTAATGGTTCAATTTTATATATTCAACAACCTATTAAGTTTTATTGTATACTGTTCCGCGGCTGGTGTTGCCTTGATCATTTGTGTACGATTTTAAATAATACATGACTCTATTTTCAGTCTCTTTCCTAATTTTCCTAATCAAATTTATATGTTTGGTATGAATAGGCTGTGTAATGCTTGATACTGGTTAAGTTAAAGGTTTCAACCAATAGTATGGTGATTTGTTATTTCTACTTATTGAAAAAACCTCTGTGAACCTTGATGTCCATTTCAGGCGTGATACCAAATATCTTTTAGTGAATTCTTTGCACATGATGATAATACGTATAGTTTTCTGAACAGTTTAATTTGTTTTAATTTTGATTTTTTTTTTTTAATTGAATTTCAGATGTGACTCATGTTTTTTCACTTGCCGAAAGGCGATCAATTTCATGCCGCACAAGAGTTGAAAAAGTAGTATTTGGATACATGAGAGATGTCCTTAGTTGCCTAATTATTTTAGTTCATGATGTTGTGATATCTTTGTCCTTATCTCAATTTATATATTTTAATAAGATTGAAACATTAGGATGTTTCATAAGACACGCCTTTCTGTAAAAGAATGCAACCAGTTGTGCAACATAATTCTTGCTTTGTTGGAAAATGGCTTCCAAAATTTGGAACTAGTGTGCATATATGATACTTGTTTCACCTTGATGGTCTTGTCCCTGAATTGTTAATTTCTAATTTGAAGATATTGGGGTTGAAATCTCTAGTTATTTGTAAGATTCCCCTGCACCGTTTAAACCTTAATGTTCTTGCCACTGGCTTGAAATCTAATTTGAAGATGTTGTGATATGTTTCCATGGGCTGAGACATATTTTCTCACCTACACTGGCTTGAAATCTACATTAACTGGAAGAATTGACGAATGGTTGTGTTGAGAAATTGGAGCAAGTCATTGCTGGAGATGATGCAGCGTATCAAATCTTCAATAAGGTTAATCTCCAACCTGTATTCTTTCCAGGTCTCTTGCATATCATTTTAGAAGGTGAATGGCGCCAAACAAAAGCATGTTTCCTGTCACCACAGCTCAATCAGGTCTTCAAAAGCCACAAGGCAATTGAACTGGAAGAAGTATTTGGAGATAAAATATGAAACAGGCAGCGTTAAGCTGACAGAATGTTTGGGGTGCCTAAAATTCGGAAATTATTTGACAGAATGTCTGCATCAAATAGGCAGAGAAAATGTTTTTACGAAACACTTCCCTCCAGTGCCCGCCACAGATGTTTGATTGCGGGGACTCTGTTGATTTTCAATAATGTTTACCTCCGTGCATGGAAAACTAATTGGGGTGAATAGTACGAATCTGCCCCATCGTTGCTACCCGTGTAATGTAAGAATATATGGCTCTATTTTTCAGTTTCTTTGCAAATTTTCTTCAAGTTCTTAGTTATTCACAATTTGATAATATTTTATACTTGAGCAGTTGGCATTCTAGTTGTCAGTTATCATGAAGACACTATCTTCATGGCTTTTATGTTAAGGAAGGCAGATTGTTGCTGAAAGTCTCCATCTCCCTGGTATTTTGCAGTTTTTTCTTTTTATGTTCCTTTTTAGCATTTTCTTGGACTCCTTGGTATGTTTTATTAATAAACTGTCACACAACATGGCATGTATAAGTACTAACGGACTCTGCGTTTATTTGGTCATCTAAATTTGACTTGTGAATGGCTTATGTTTGAGCTCTTAGTTGAACCTGTTGAATTGTGGCTTAATTAGCCATGTTAGAATCCCACATCTAAAACATTAGATTGTGGTGGGAGATTAGTGGATTATAAATAAGTCCTTTAGTTAATTGATTTGGTATCCCACAAAAACAAGAATTGTAAAAGATCCATACATTTGTATTATTCTTGTTTTCTCCCCATATGTTTCTGGGTTTTTGGATCTTACCCAGATTTTGTAATATTTTGCTTTGGAGTTAGTGGAAGTTTTCAGCAGCGCCCGTGGACGTAGGTTTTATACCGAACCACGTAAATCCTGGTGTGTTCTTTCCTTTTTCGCTTTGCATTTATTTTTCTACTTTTCTGCTGTATTAGTATTTGTTATTTATATTTAATAGCTAGCATTAGTAGTTGTGTATTTATTTAATTTCCGCTGTGCACAACAAGTGGTATCAGAACCTTGTGGAATGAAAAAAATTCTGTAAAACTAAGAATCCCAATTAATGAAAATTAAGTTTTAGTATGTGTTTGGGACGAAATTAACCTGAAGGCCTTTTCTTTTTTTTTGGTTTTTGCACTAAATAACTTAGAGCATATTTTGCTAGCACTAAAGAATTGAATTAATGTTTCCTAATGCTTTTTTAATGTTCAATTTTTTTTATGACAAAAATACCTTTATTTTAAAATTTTAAAAAACTCGCTCATCATCTTTAACTTAATGTGTAATGTCTGATTTTGGATTTTAAAACGTTAAAGTACCCTAGTTTTCAACATTATCAACCATCCATTTCATTCATTCTTCCACAATAACATCATTAAAAACATCAACCATCCCATGACAGCATCAAAAAACAAAAATAAATAAAATATATCTTCAACATCATCAACCATCCATGTCATTCATTCTCCCATAACAATATCATCAAAAACATTAATCATCTCTCGACAACATCAAAAAACAAAAATAGATAAAATATGTCTTCAACATTATTAACCATCCATTTTATTCATTCTCCTACAACAGCATGATCAATAACATCGACCCCCCCCCCCCCCCCCCCCCCCCCCCCCCCCGCTAAAAAAAAAAGAAAAGGGAATAGGGAAGATTCTGGCATCCTAATAGGATGCCATTCGAATTGTTCGAACACAACTCAGAGGATGCAATTTGAAACTGAACTACATCTTCAAATCGCGTCCTAAAATAAAAAAAAATAAAGTCAAAACAGGGGGCTGAGTTTGTTGAACTCGTTTGGTATCTAGTTTTGGGATTGGCACCAAACACATAAAACAAAAGGAGAGTTGGTGCTAGTTGGTGGCGATCGCTGAGGACACGATAAGGAGAAAGAGAGAGATGGATTGAGAAAAAGAATTGATTTGAGACAAAATGGCAAAGAGAGCGAGAGACCGTAGAAAACGATAGAGAGAGACAAAAAAAATCTTATATGTTTATTATTATTATTATTATTTTAAAAAAAGTGTATTATTAAAAACCTCAACTTAGTTATTCAGTACCACTTAAACATGACCTCAGTTCTTTGGTGCTATTTCGCACCATTTACTCAACTTGAATGAAAAAAAAGGGAATCTTAGCATGAGGAACATACTCTAATTAGAGAATCAAAGTTATGATAGAATATAAGATTTCCACATTAAATTCTTTAACAACCTCAGTTTTGTTTCCACAAAACATGTTGTGCAAACTTGTGTTATGTCTAAAAGGTGGCAAAAATTATGGATTTCCCTTATCTTTTACTTTGATGTTGAATCAATCACAGGTGCAATGGGACTTGAAATTTATCAAGAGACTAGAAAAATAATAGTTCAAGAGTTTAGTGAATAATATTCTTCTCCACCATGTTAACTCAAGAGTACCCAAATTTCAACTTCTATCCAACTATGCATTTGAGAGTTGCAATTGGTGATCTTACTGTATATTTTTTAGGTTGGATTTTGATTAATTTTCTAATGAAGTTTCACAATTTTTGTGTTGATTCATTTATTTACTTTTTCCACGAATTGGTTTTTGAAGATGTTTTGGATTTCGTAATTGTGTATTTTTGAAATATGAAATATTTGGGAAATGGTTTCGACCAATGTGAAACACCCTATAGTTTAACCAAAGTAATGTAAAATAGTATATTTAGACGTGAAATAGCATGAAGAAGTTGACCGACATGAAATAAGTTTTTGCTATACAAAAGAATAACTATATATTTAAAAATAATTCAATTTTGTCTCTATGATTGTATTATTTGCCACACTCAGCTTTCTACCTATATTATCTGCCATACTCTTAGCTTCTACCATCTATAATACAAATTGTTATGAAGATTGGTCACTGGCTTGATGCAATGAATAGATTGCATTATGTTGTCAATACCTTACACTAAAGTAATTCAACTATTAAGTTAGTTTTCTTATTTCTCGTACTTCTTTTTCTATAGATTATGATATTATTATTTGATGTGATTTTTAAGTGATTGTCAATATTCTGCAATCTTTAGAGCACTATTAAGTTGCTGTTATGGGTAGTAATTTTCATTTTACTTTTTTAGAGATCTTACTTTTGGTTTGAATGTATGATTGATTTTAAGTTTGAGCATGGAATATATTATCAAATCTTACTTTTTTAAGAGAAATTTTGGACATTCTGAAATAACACTTTAAGGAGAGGTGGCAATTTGGATCATGACACGACGAATTAACAAAAATCCGACACGAATATTATGGGTTAGAGTTGAGTACTTTTTATTTATTTTTTTTTCCAAAGAGGGGGGATGAGGAATTTTTAGTTCTTTATGCAGAGTGGGAATTCTCAACCTTTAGAGGGACTTGACTGCTTTAGCACGAGTGTTTAAGTCGATGTTTCTAGTTTTTCATGTAGTTCGGTGCTGTTTTCTGTGCTTTTCTTGATTTAGTTGGTTCGTGTAACGTGGATAATTTAATGGTTGAAACTTGAAATTTTTAATCTTGCTTGTTATAGTGTGTTTGGTTATTCGTTCTTGTTTCGTGTGATTGTAGCTAGGCTTTAACTATGTTTGTCATGTCATACTTGTCTGGGTTCTTGTGGTAAAGATTTTCTTTGATTTAAGTTGTCATGCTTGTCATTCTGTATGTGATCGTATAAATTGCTTCTGGGATCTATGCTGCATAAATCATCAATCACCAGTATACATTCTTTTGATTCGCTTGCCAAAATTTATCGTTTTCAGTTTGAAAATTGGAAGTGATAGGAAACGTTTTTCTTAGTTGGTAATGTGATGCTTTGAAGTAGACTGATGCAAATTAATAAATATCAATTGTTTAACTTGTCACAGAGGCCATCCGAAGAGAATAAGTCGACTTGAGGCAGTTAGATACATTTGTGCATTTGAACTGGTTAATGAGTTCCCACCAGTACCGCAACTTAAAGCTGAGAAAAAAAATGCCAAGAACATCTCGAAACAGGTCCAAAGAAGAATTCCTAAAACGCTGAAAGCACAGGTATGCTTGTCTTCTTTACATTGTTACATTCCTCCTAGAGTGAAACTAAATTATAATCTGATGTTTCCAATTTGTTTCCAATTACAGAACGCTGCTACACGGAGAGAAATACGTACTCTAAAAGGAATAATACAAGTCATCGGAAAATACAAGCTTGGTTCATAATACGCATCTCATACCCTTAGAAACTACATTCAGCAGTTGAAAATGCGGAAAAAGGAACTCTGTGGCGAAAGCTGCCAGTTTCAATACTAAGTCAAAATACCCCCTATAGGCACGTGAAAGGACAATAACATCTTTAACGATCATAGATTCCATTTGATTAACTTGATTGATCATTTGATTTTAGGAGCAAAATGAGAAATGCAATAAAAATTAATTAAAATATAAAAATACAAATAAATGATATTAAATATAAAAATATAATACTAAAATTAATAAAATAAATAAATAAAGTAATATTATAATTAAAAAATAAAAATAAAACCAAAAACCCATTTCATTTCATCGCCACTCAACATCATCATCATCATCTTCTTCCCTTCTATTTTCTTCTTATTCTTCTTCCTTTTCCATTTAGATCATTGTCGCTGCCACTCATCTCCACATTGATGATTGTGACACACCTATCTCCACCGGTGCATTTGAAACCAGATTTTGATCACCCATCCATCTCCTCTATCAATTTTGATGCACCAATCCTACCTCACCTCTCTCTCTCTCTCTTGATCGCTCTCTCTCTCATCTTCTTTCACCTTTCCCTTCAATCTCAGCTTTACTGCTTAGAGATTCTACCCTACTGCATGGACTTTTGTGAGGTTTGAATGGGTGATATTGGCTTGGGTTTGATTAGAGTAAACAATGGTGGTGGTGGGTTTGATTGTGTTTAATGGTGGTGGTGGTGATACTAGGGTTTGGGTTTGATTGGATTTCAAAATGTTAGTTTAGGTTTGATTGGATTGTTGTTGTGAATAAATGGTGGTGTTGTTGGGGTTTGACAATTGTTGATTAAGTTTCTGGGTTTGTTGTTGCTATTGGTTTTATGAGATTGATGATGATGATTGAGATGGATAGAGGCTCCAGTTGATTATATGATTTTAATTCTTTCTGTCCATCTTGAAAGAAACTCTTCACAACTACCTACAATAGCATAGAAAATCAAACTCGTTAACCCCTATTGATAGCAATACTACTTCACTCTAAACATAGATAGAGGATATCTAAGAAATTGCCCTAATAAAAGGAGTTCGATACATATTCAAAGTTACAAAAAATAGACCAACATGATTTAAGATAAGGTTCTTTTTTTTGGTCAATTTTTCTTCAACTTCAATTTTACATTAATCTCTTTTTTAATATTTTTTAGATTTTTTTATTATTCATTTGAACTTTTATATTATTGTATTATTTAAACTAAGGGTAAATTCGATATTTTAATTTTTTTCTAATATTTTCATTGGTAGGAGGGATTTTGGACAAAAATGAAAATATAGTAGTAAAAAGAATATTTTTACAAACTATAGTAAATTTTTTGAGATTATTCCTATTTTGTTTCAAGGACGGTTAATATCACATTTCCAGACTCAATTCCTTCTTCAAATATACTTGTGTGAGTTTGTGTTGATGTTAATTCCATGATAAATTTCCCTTATTATTTTTATTCTAATATCCATTAATTTAATTTTATTTATGAGATTTTAAATATCCCATTTTTTTTATTCTATTTAAAAATTGAATTGAGAAAAGGGGATAAATGACTATGGGATAAGTTTTCCTTTTTCTTTAAAATAAAATTAGGTTTATAATTTAGGGCACATTTGAGATGGAATTAAATTAATTCATTTTTTGTGTTTACTAAATGAATGAATAGGAATGAAGTAAAATTGATTACAAAAATACCTAGTAAATTAAAATAGATTTTAGTTTTCAAGTTTCATACAATTTATGATTTTTAAAACAAATAAATTTGCACAATTTTGAGTTTCTCGTCTAGTAGTTTTATTTTTAGTCAATTTAAACAATAAATCAAAGAAACTATGAGAATTCATAGACTCCAACCTTAATTCAACCCTCCAAAATCACTACCACGCTAGAGAAACACCAAAACACTCCTCAAACCTAAATCAGTAAAATCAACCTATTAATTTATTATCTTTTTTCTTTTTTTATATGCATATTACTTGTCAGTTTTCATCAAAATCAATTTGTCATTTTAAACATAAAATAATTTATAGAAAACTTTATTGAATTTAGAAGAAAATTGAATTTTAAAAAAAAAAAAAAAAACATATTCATACAATGATGTTGAAAAATAAAACAATGAATAAAATTAAGCATATACTAATTACAAGGCCCAACTCTAATTCCCTTTTTGGAACTCAAGCAAGTCCGCCTAACACCCTATGGAATCCTTCTGGAATTTAGTTCGCATCACCGGAAGGATAATGTAGAGTGAACCCATAAGATTTAATGATAAGACTCGACCTAGATTTCTTTTAACAAATTTAATATTTTTGCCGGTCACCCCATGAAACCCTTTTGAAATCTAGCTAATTAGACTTAAAAGGATACTGTGGAGCCAACTCGTAACTGTTTATCAATTTCTAAACATATAAATCATTCATTTTAAATTTCGAAACAAATCCTCAAAACATAACCCAAAATATCATCATAAATAGTTAAGTAACTGATCGTGCATGCATCATAAAAATCCTACAACTCTGTTTACAAAAACAAATAAAACATGTATAAACATGTGATGAATGTTAATGTTACGATATTTGTAAAGGAAGTTATGTGACATCGTTGGTCGTCTGTCCCACCTAGTCTGAATGAGGCACATTGGTACCTAGATCCCTTGTTTCTGTACCTGAGGAGGTTTTTAAAACATAAAACCAAAAATGTTATGAGCTACATAAGCTTAGTGAGTGTGAGTGTATTTATGTTTAAAATGATATTTATAAAAATTAGCTCTCGAAAACATTTTTAAAATAGATTTCTTTTAAAAGAATTTTTATTTTCTAAAAGCCTATATTTTTATGAAATTTATACAAAAATAAAATGTTTCATATTTCTCAAAAATATGTTTCTAAAATATTTTCTTTCTACAATAGTTTCTTTTTAAAATCTATTTTTATTGGTATGTTTTTCTTTTTTAGAAATGCTCTAATGAGGATCCAAGGGAAGCTACAGCCACATGAGCGGCCAGACTAGCTCCATTCAGTGTGAGTGCTCATGTGGCATAAAAATTAGCATCACTCATTATGATAAAGCTATAAAGACATCCTGCTATCAAGTGGCAGAACTATCATCGTACACCGTGTAAAGAGATAATATCCTACAAATGTAGAGGATGACTCGACAGACATGACTGATTTAATCTCCTCGATGTTAGCAGGACATGCCCTCCCAACACTTGCTATACACTGTGAGGTATACCGATCGGATCTAATGCTAGAAGGTCTATCTATAAAAGCTCGGGCCGTCTACTAGGTTTGAAAACTTTTTTCTTTTCTATAATTCAAATCCATTTCTATCTCATGCTATAAAAAGAAATTAATGCATAAATAACTATATCTTTTCATGCTAAAGCATAAATCATTTAATCGCTAAAAGAACAAATAATAAAAATAAAGATTTGCCAAATAAATTAAAAAGTATTAAAATGTTTTCACACTCATAACTTACTTCCCAATCTCCTTGAAATTTCAGCTTCTGCTTTAGCGACCTCTCAACTCGCCTCGTTACCTACACTTAATCACAAATGAGCTCTCTACTTAGCTCACATAACACTTAAATTCCAAGTCAATTCTATTATTAATATAGTTTTAATTTCCCTTAGGCTACTACAGACTGCTTACTGCCAGTCCAACTCGAGCTACGACTTCATGCTCTAGCTCGCCCAGCTCATCCTATACGAGCTCCTATATCACCAAATTAAGCCCGAATTGTGGGCATTAATCATCTCAACGAGCTTGCTCAGCTCACCCTTTTCAGTGAGTTGCTTCCTTCTTCTAGCTCAACCCGATTCAAAGACCTTACTTAGCTCGCAAAGCCTTAGTCCAGCTCGACCTAACTATAGGCATTGCCAGCTCGTTAAGCTTGCCCTTACAAGCTACTGCCTTAGTCCAACTTAGACATACAATATAATGGGCTGGGACATTACTCAGCTCGTTTCTTATGAGCTCGCGGTTCAGACCAACTCAACCAACATTGATAATGAGCTTGGGGGGGTATTCATCCAGCTGACACCTCGTAAGCTCCCACTCTTAGCTCACGTGAACCAACTCTAACATTTCTTTTCTAGATCTTACACACACACCAGCATTAACACATCTTTGACCTTAACAACTCCACAATATATATTTAACAACACTTCATAAATTCCAACTTTAACAGGTTTCACAACTGAAAACCAAAATAATTCCAGATCACAAACAAAGTTCTCCAATTTAACTAATTTTCTTAGCTACTTCACTTACTGAGCTTTCCTCAGCTTCTTTGCCTTGCTTCCCACCAACTCGGTGCTTTAGCTCTAGATTTATGCACAAAATCCTTGTCAGTTTCAAATGAAACCTAAAGACTGTTCTCGATAGCTTTTCCACCAAAATAACCCCATAAACAATAAGTCTTATTATTGGATCCTTACTAGATCTAGTTTGATCACCTCCTATTTGTCATTCACCTTCCTACAGCTTGATCTCTCCTTTTAAAATGGCGGAAATCTAGCTTGGACAGACGATAGCTCTGTCACCTCTACTCTGTCGACAGTCCTCCCTCTCTTTCTCTAGATTTTTATTCTCTCCTCACTCTCTCTCTCTTTTCACGGTAACTCACATCACACAAACCTATTTATAGGTGTGCGTCAAGTTTCACCTTCACCCTTAAACTTCCTTAAATTTACAATTCTACCACCTTCTAGAGAATTCTTCACTTTTCCATCGTGCTCTTGTCCTTTCCCTCTATTTACAATTTTACTACTCTTTCATAAAAAATCTTTTATTTTCTCACTTGCTAACTTTTTATAATTTAAATTTATTCCGAATTCTTTCAAAAATTCTATAATTATTAAATTTCACTAATAAATACTTAAAAATTCTTTTATCAATTTACCATCGAGGGCATATTAGTACATTTCCTCATTCCGTATATATGTATCATAATAACCTCAGGAGAAGGTACTATATTTAAAACCTTTTAAACTTGTAAATTATAAACTCGTTAAAATTTTCTCTTTTTTCTATAATCAAACTTTTTTGAAAATCTAGCAGTATAACTGCTATTTTTCAATATTTTTCAAAATTCCAAATCACCTAAAAACAATTGAAAAGCACTTCCAAATTTCATACAAAATTCTTCACTTCCAAATCTAGACCTCAGGTCCATTTCAATCAACCCTAACCACAATCGAAACTAGTTTCATAAAAACATTTCAAATATGAAAATGACATTCTCAATATACACATTCAAAAATATTTACACATGATTTCAATAGTTCATTTTCTTTGTTACAAAACACCACCATAGTGCGATAAACTCAAAAGTTTGTTTGTCATCAAAATGTAATTATATACATGCATCCATCTTACCTAAAAGTATATGCAAAATAATTTCACAGAAGCGATGCTCTTATCCGAACCGCCTAGCCTGAAGTAAGAGAGCATGCACCTTAATCGCTCGTACCGACACCTAGGGAGGTTTTTCAAAAACACAGTGGAAAATATGAGCTAAAGGAGCTCAGTGAGTAGTGGATAATCCTTTACTAATAAAACTTAATCTTTAAAGAAATTAGTTCCCAAAAACATTTAAGCATTATAAAATTTTACTAAAATGGTAAGATTTATGTATTTCATTAATAACTTACTAAAGTTCACATTCATGCACCAAACATAAAGATATCACATATTGGATGCTAAAGGCATAAATTGCAAAATATGTTAGGATATTATATTTTTAAATCTCAACAATCTAGTAATTTAATTTTCTTGCTTTAGAATTACATCGATGGAAACCCACTGAATTTTATATCACATGTCGACTATCCTAGCGCCACACAATGTGATTTCACGTGCCGATTAGCCAAGTGCCATGCAACATGATGTCAAGTGTTGACTAACCTAGCGTTGTACAACGTGACTCTTTGAGACCTCTTACACCACAAAGCGGAATTTTCATTGCATAAGTGGAGAAAGATACTAACCTAGCGCTGTACAACGTGACTCGACTCGATCTCTTCGATGTTAGTGATGTGCCCTCCCAAAACTTGTCATACACGATAGGGTACTACGATTGGGTCTTAAATATTTTCTTTTAACTTTTCCTTCAGGTTGGGTAGCCCAATGGCCTTTGAAAACATCTTTATTTTCCTTTGAATTCAAGGTGTATAAAAATGCTCACAAATAATATCTTAATCATACTTTACAATTTGCATTCTAAAAACTTGAAAACAAATTGCCTTTTTTTTTTTTTTTTCAAAGAAACTATAAGGCATTTCTTATACTAAATGCTTAAAATATACATTACTAACAACTTTTAATGAAATCTTGATATTCTTTTCAAGCATGCTTTCATAAAACAACTAACAGTAATATAATAAGAACTTAAATAAAATTTAATAAACTTTTAATTAAAACATAATAAACTTTCTACTCACAATTTACTTTCCAACAACTTGAATCAATGCTCAATGTTCTTTCCTTGATTTCATCTCCCCTACAAGTCATGTATTAACATGGAATCCATCACAATTCATTCATTGAAATCAACACAATGTCATCAAATTTGCATTTAAACTAGACCCTTTATTTCATCAATTAC
The DNA here is from genome assembly GCA_022984855.1 of Dimocarpus longan. Lineage (NCBI taxonomy): Eukaryota > Viridiplantae > Streptophyta > Magnoliopsida > Sapindales > Sapindaceae > Dimocarpus > Dimocarpus longan. The sequence goes on along the minus strand of CM041014.1, from coordinate 13,420,664 downwards.
TCTACTTATCACATACATTTGATCCTTTTTGGTTTCCCATGCATTAATTTATTCAATTTCCTCTCCAAAATCATTCAAATACATTCACATAACAAAGACACAAATTTGCACCATTCTTTTCCATACAAGCATTTTTCTTTTCATTTCTTTTACCCCAAACTTGCTTGAATGAATCCATAAATTCATGTAAATGACTCAAAATGAATAAAACATGTCTTGCACACCCAAGGCCTATTATGGCCGAATTTGCATCCCTTTTCACATCCAATCAATTTCTTTCAATTTAATATAACATTTGTCATCTCAATATCATCCAAAATAGCCCAATATTCATGCCAAGACAATTAAAAGCAATCTTCCATTTCACTACATTGTCATGGCCGAAAAAGCAAAATTCATCCATCAAGTTTTCAACTTTCATTTCAACACATTTTTCACTTCATGTTCTAGTTCCATTCATGCACAAATATCTATCATTCAAACATATCAAACACACTTTAATTATGCATTCCCCCACATTGGCCGTGTACCACATTCACACCAACATCAATATTCTTCAAGTTTCACATTTAGAATTCATTTAACATCACACTTTGAAATCAAGACAGCTTATCATCATTTTAAACAATATTAATCACACTTCAACTCACAAAATCAACACATATACATCAAATTTTAATTCAACCTAAACTAGTATCATAGCCAAATCCTTCATCAAATCTTCCATCATTATTCATTCAATTTTATAGCCACCAAACACAATAATTTCACTCTAATAATCATCCAACATCTTAAAATCAGCTTAAGCAAATTTTACTTTAAAAATTTACACAAACTCTAGACCCTTACCTCACTTATTAGCTTGTCAAATGTTTTCCTTTGGTTTGCTTTCATTTCCTCCCTTGAATGCAAGTGAATCCACCTCTAAACATGTCAAGAATTCTATAAATCATAAAGTTCTCATCCAATCCAAAGAAAGTCATCAACATACAGTGAAATCTAATAACTTATCACTTAAAATCAACTTAAAATGGATGGATCTTACTCCTAAGCTTGTGTACACCCTTAAAGGACTTGAAAACTACTCAAAAATCTTCTCAAAACCTCCAAAACAAGCTACTGTCTTCTAATTTCTTTCTTTAGCCGCACTCCCCGCAGTTCCCTTTTTCTACCGATTGCTTCTCTTCTTCTTCTCTTTTTCGATTCAACTTTATATAGTCTTCTCTTTCATTGTCTAAAATGCCCTTAAACAAATCTCAAAGTGGCCATCATGTCCCTAGTCACAATTGGTGGCATTTGATTGGTCAATGGTAAATAAATCATTTAACAATTTAAACATTGTTTGCTTTTTGTTTCATGACAATTAATAAATTATTTTTGTGCTTTCCAAGTGGCCTTCTCTTATTGGCTAATTTTGCTTCACATAGATTGTGTTTTTTCTAATTTTCATTCCATGTAATACTCACATAGGATCCATGTGTGCTAGAATTTTAAAAAGTCCACTTTACCTTCTAATAAATTAACTTCCCATTCATACCTAAATAAATTCCTAAAATATTCCATGGTCATTCAATCGTCCAATTAACTTTATAAGACTCTAATTGGATAACTTATCTCTCAATTTTATGCTTTAAAAAAAATTCAAATGGGTATAAAACCCATAACACTCATTATTCTCTAAAATGGTATTACTGTCTAATAACTTTCGAATAACTTAAAACCTATTCAATTGAACTCATTTTTAGTCCATTTCAGTTTTGTTTCACTCTAATGCTTATTTTGGGCTTTTAATTCATGCGATCTGTTTTCTGAAAATCACTCTTTATGCGGATCCTCTTCATCCGAAAACGCTATTTATCGAAAAATAAAATAACTAATTTTCATAAAAAGAATGAAAATTTTTTAGTCTTACAATTTTTATTTTTGTAAGTTATACTATTAAATTCATTATACCTGTAGGGAGACATAGAGAAGATAATGAGTGAAAAAAACATGTGGAAAAAAAATCAGTAGAATAACAAGTACGAAATTATTTCTACTTTGAAATTAATTTGCTATAAGCGTGTAAGAATTATTCTGAGATGAATTGTTAAATAATGCCTCGTTCTTTGATTATTTAATAGAAATGATAATTATGTGTAATTTTTAATTGATATAAACTCTTTTTCATGAATTCTACAATTTCCTTCTTCATGTTGCTTGTTAGTTGTTTTCATGGAATTCAGTTCACAATCATCTATTTATGAACATCAAAACTATATTTATTGTTCTAGTATTAAGCCAATTATTTATAGTATAATTGTTTCTTTTATAAAAACATAACTATATATATAAAAAAAAAAAATTACATAATATCCATTGAAGAATTGGTGGTTAAGATGAACTAATAACAAGGGTGGGATAGCCGGACTGAGGGTAAATATTTTCCTCAAAGTCATGATGGAGGACACCTAATGCTACCCCAAGGCTCGAACTCACCAGGTCATTGATTTTTTTATTTTTTTAATACCATTCAAATGTATAGAAAGCATCAAACTATTTTTGTATTACGAATGAAATATATTTTATGCCTTTAGATTTTTTTTTTTTTTATAAACTCAGAGAGAGATTATGACTTAAAATGATAAAGAATGCTTGGCAGAAATAAAATATTTCAAATTTATTATAACCGAGTCCATTTATGATTCAGCTTTTTTAATATAAAAGAGAAAAAATAAGTCCATAACAAATATAGGAAAGCAGCACTTATGCAAGGAAGTTAATACCAAAAAAACAAGGGCAAAAAAATGTGACAGCAAGAACTACTTAATTAAGTTATTTTAAAGCATAAAATTTTAGTAATTTTTTTTTGTTTTTTTTTTAAAAAAAAAAAATTGAGAATCCCTTAAAGATTAAAAAAAAAAATAAATACAATTTATGACATGAATCTGATAAGGATGCTATTTATGTATGTAGAATTACAAAAATTAAAATATCTTAAATAATCTTATCATGCTTTACTAAGTTTAGCTAGATTTACCTTTTTAATCTGGAAACCCTAATATCATTGTTTGATTGTTATCAATATACATACTTTTGTCTCTTTCTTTTTATTATACAGTTTACTATTGAGTCACCGTTAGGTTTATACTTATTAGTTTGTCAAGATATTGTTGAAGATTCATATTTCATTGGTAAGTTTTAAGATGACTCACATACTTTTCATATTTTTTCTTCGCTCTTGTTGATCCTGCAAATTAAAGGTCAAATATACATTTTCTCATGATGTTCATAAGATTTCTCGTTAATTGACTTTCTTCAATGATCAACTTACTTTCCTTCGCTCTCTTGTGCTGATAATATATCTGCCATTGATCGATAATTAAACCATTGAATCTCGTTGAATCATTTTTTTTTTTTTTGTGGGAATTGCTATCGTATTTTTTTTCTTGAAACTAGAATCATATAGAAGTTGTGTCCAAATTCATCCAAACCAACAATTTTCGAGAGTTCATGAAATTGTGTATGTGGTTAATTATTTAAGAGCCAAAATCTATTCCATAATGTGCAGCAACTATTTATTATTTACTTTATTTTTATCTATATTTTCTTTCTGTGAAGTTGGAGATCTGCAAATGAGATTTGGTAGTCTAGAGTTAAAAGTTTAGATTCGTTTCATGAGATTTTGCAAAGTTAGTTGAACAGCATGGGTGTAAGGCAAACGTTAAATGATGCCAACCCTTTCTATATTAATTGGTTTCTTTCTTCAATTTATTCTTCTTAACTCTTTTTTGTTTATTTTCATCATGTGGGTGTGTGATTTGAGTCATTGCTACATATTTATTTTTTATTGAGAATCATTTTTATATTGAACATTACTTTTTCTTTCTATAGTTTCGTTATTCATTAACTAAATTTCCCTTTTGCTTCTTGTATCAAATTTATAAAACCCTTCTAAAGTTTTTGTTGTTGTTGAAATTGTTTTCGTATTCTTCTTTTCGTTTGAAATTTTTTATATCTGCACTTAAATTGCTTACATGTTATTACTTTGAAATCAATTAAAAATAAATAGTTAATTATAGAAATGAACAAAAACAACAAGATTATTGATATAAGATTATAGAACAATAGAGCTAGCATGGAGTTGAATTTTCTGATCACACATATAGCCTTTAGAGAAATAAATAATTAACGTTCACAAAAGTGATTAGGCTTCAAATATATATACGAGAGGGTACGTAACTCCGAAACTTAGTTAGGGTGCAAATGCAGTAGTATTATTGAGCAGAAAAGCAGCAAAGAAAGAAATAAATAGGATTGTTTTTAGTAATGTTTTATTACATATAAAACTGCATTTTAGAACTAATTAAGAAAATATCTTGATTTTTTCTTTTTCTTTTTCTTTTTTTTAAGTGTGAAAGCAATGATTTACAAATGAAGAATAAATTTTTACGATAAAGTTTCTAATATAATTGAACAATAAATGTATATTTAAAAAAATATTATTTGTATTAATAATTTCAAAAGGCTTTATACATTTTTAAGAATTGTTTTGAAGATGCTTTGGATTGCATAAATGTGTATTTTTGAAATATGAAACATTTGGAAAATGGGTTAGACCAATGTGAAACATCCTATAGTTTAACCACAGTAATATTAAATAAGTTATTTAGACGTGAAATAGAATGAAGAAGTTAACCGACATGAAATAAGTTTTTGATATATAAAAGGAATAACTATATATTTAAGCGAATAATTCAATTTGTCTCTATGATTGTATTATTTGCCACACTTAGCTTTCTACCTATATTGTCTGCCACACTCTTAGCTTCTACCATCTATAATACAAATTGTTATGAAGGTTGGTCACTGGCCTGATGCAATGAATAGATTGGCTTCTGTTGTCAATACCTTACACCAAAGTAATTCAACTATTAAGTCAGTTTCTTCTCTTCTCATACTTCTTTTGTTATAGATTGTGGTAGTATTACTAGATGTGATTTTTAAGTGATTATCAATATTCTACAATCTATAGAGTGTTATTAAGTTGTTGTTATGGATAGTAATTTTCTTTTTACATTTTAGAGATCTTACTTTTGGTTTGAATGTATGATAGCTTTTAAGTCTGACCATGGAATCTTATCAAGTCTTACTTTCTTTAAAAAAATTTTGGACATTCTAAAATAGCGCTTTTAAGTAAGAGTGGAAATTTGAATCATGAAACGATAGATCAACACGAATTCAATACAAATATTACGGGTTAGAGTTAGAAATTTTTTTTTTTTTCAAGAGGTGGAGATGAGGAATTTTTAGTTCTAAATGCAGGGTTATGGAAGAGTGAGAATTCTCAACCTTTAGAGGGACTTGACTGCTTTAGCACGAGAGTTTAAGTCAATGTTTCTAGTATTTCATGTCCTTCGATGCTGTTTTCTGTGCTTTTCTTGATTTAGTTCGTTCATGTATTGTGGGTGATTAATGGTTGAAACTTGAAATTTTTGATCTTGCTTGTTATAGTGTTAAGTGTTTGCTCATTCGTTCTTGTTTCGTGTGATTGTAGGCTTTGACTGTGTTTGTCATGTCATACTTGTTTGGGTTATCGTGGTTTGGATTTTCTTTGATTTAAGTTGTCATGCTTGTCATCGTGTATGTGATCGTATAAATTGCTTCTGGGAGCTATACTGTATAAATCATCAATCACCACTGTACATTCATTTGATTCGCTTGCCAATATTTATCGTTTTTAGTTTGAAAATTGGAAGTGATAGGACACGTTTTTCTTTAGTTGGTACTCTAATGCAAATTAATATCAATTGTTTTAATTGTCACAGAGGTCATCCGAAGACTTTTGAAGAGAATAAGCGAAATGAGGTTGTTAGATACATTTGTGCATTTGAACTGGTCACCGAGTTCCCACCAGTACCGCTGCTTAAAGTTGAGAAAAAGAATGTCAAGAACATCTGAGAAACAGGTTCAAAGAGAAATGCGTAAAGCGCTGAATGCACAGGTATGCTTGTCTTCTTTACGTTGTTACATTCCTCGGCAATGAAACTAGATTGTAATCTGATGTTTCCAATTTGTTTCGAATTACAGAACGTTGCAACATGGGGAGAAATACGTACTCTAAAAGGAATAATGCAAGTCATCGGGAAATACAAGCTTGGTTCATAGTACTCTGCGGTCGAAAATGCGGAAAAAGGAGAGGAACTCTGCGGCAAAAGCTGCCAGCTTCAATAGTAAGTCACAGTACTCTTGCTCAAAAAGACTCTCTCTTCTTTGACATAAACCCATATGTTGTTCTTCCAGTTGCGGACTCCATCCCTTCCAGAGTGCTTCTCAAAGTCATATGGTGTCAAGTTCTCTAACTGTCAAACACCACTGTCTTCATTAGTCATCAGTAAAGAGTATAGATCATTTGTTTGGCTCAATCGTGTTTTGAAGAATATGTTTTGAACATTGATGATCAAAGACTTCCTTTAATTTATGAATGACTCATGTGCAATAGTTTCAACACTTTGCTTTTTGAAATAACAGTTTTCAGACATTTTACCTCTTATTTTACGAATATCATTCATGTGCTTTTATGGTTTGTGTATATATTGACCCAAGATTTTAAGAACAAAAGAAAATTATTATGAAGATCAACTGCCCAATCCATAAATATCAATGAAAAGTAAAAATATATTAACTCCCATAAAACAAAGTGTACTAATAATATTTATACCCATGAAACAAAGTTTGATAAATATTTTATCATTCAAATTAAGGAATAACCACTGCAGTCTACCAGTTTCGTTCTAGTTTCAACCTTCTATGAATTAGGGTAGTTTAATTTCTAAACCCCAAGCAACAAGCACTTATGCCTCTTCTCTTCCAGTACAAGTTTATATTTATAAAAGAAAAAGGAAATTACAACTTATATCCCACCCGAAAATGAGTTCTGCATCTTTAGTCTTGACTCAAGCTCAGATCATGGTGGTTAACTTGGGATGCAAAAGGAACAACTTATATATATGCTGCATTTCAGCATCCAAATCATGATAAGATTTCTTTAGGTACTGAATTGTTGAGGGTTAATTTCTTTGTACCACAGTGAGCAACACCATTGGGAACAATTGTCAAGTGAAATAGCTTACGTGTACTCATGTATATGTATAGTTTTAACTATTGCTACTTGCTCTTGTATGTATGTGTGAAATTCCTTTAATGTCAAAGAGTCTCTCGTTATCTCAACAGACCATTTGTGTCTCTTTATTATCATTCACTAGGCTACTGTGAAGTGAACCTAGCGTTCTTAACAATGTATGTTTGGTAATGTGTTGTTCAGCTGCAAGTATTTGGATTTTTGTTGTATTTTCAGGTGGATCAACAGTTTATAAGCAGGAACTAGAAGATATATATATATATATATATGAATAGAGTTGCTCAACTTGAACTCCATACAGAAATGACAGAGAAACAGTAAACTTAAAAAAAAAAAATCTCTTTTATTCCCCATGACTCGTTACTCATATTCTAAAATAAAGTTTTTAGTTCATATCATCAGTCTTTAGTTTATGCAGTTAGTATAATCTATTGTTTAGGCTGTACAAAATATTAGTTTATCTAACTAAATGTTTGATGGTAAGACCAAACAAAAATCTTGCAGCTTGTCGATTGTAAATTATACGTACTTCATTTTCCTTTTTTACGAAATTACAAGTCTTTTTTTTTTTTTTAAACCATAAACAGACTATACCTACCTTCAAATATTGAGTGATATATATAATATAGGGAAAATCCTAAAAAGCTAACTTACCTTTATTAGATTACTCATTTTTCTCCATGCTGTTTCATTTTTATCCAAAAAATATCATTCTATCACTCTGATGACAGAAAAATGAAAATGAGGTAAAAAGACCAAATTGCCCCTATGATATTCAAAACAATAAAAACAAACTAAATTAAACACTTTAAAAAAATAAATAAATAAATCGAGATCCAGATTGGATCTTCACTGTCTAATTAATTTAATGGGCGGTCTGGATCTCCACAACCATGAAGTACTTTACCTCAACTTCATTCTCTCATACTTTTGGATCCCCTATTTCCCTCTTTTCTTCTCTCTCCCCATTTCTGGGCTTCTTGGAAACCCATATTTTTCATCATCAACCTCTCAAAATCATTAATCCCCCAAAATCATTAAACATCAATTTCCCACAATCATCAGCAAACACCCAAAAAAAAAAAAATACTCACTGATCTCTACCGTTGGACCTAGGTCTCCACAATGAAGACCCAGACGGCCTCCACAATCGGAGACCCTTCTAGGTCTCCGATTGTTTTCCATGATCATAGACCCTTAGAATGTCTCCATATCTCAATCTCCATGATTAGAGATCTGAACCGGGTCTCCATCGTGGAGACATATCTGTGGAGACCCCAGTTTTGGGTCTCCACAATCGGAGGCCCAAACCATCGTGGAAACCTAGTTGAGTTTCCTAATAATGGAGACCCCGATTCTAGGTCTCCACAATTGGAAGCCCGAACCGGGCCTCCAATAGTGGAGACCCAAAACCAGGGTCTCCACCATACCGTCGTCATAGTCAAACCACCAGCAAATTTGGTTGGAAATGGAGAAAGAAAAAGGAAAAGATAAAAAAGAGAGAGAGAGAGAGAGGAAAAGATAAAAGAGAGAGAGAGCCATAAGAGAGAGGAATTGAGAGAAAAAATAAAAATATTCTTATATATATTATTTTTAAATAAAAGCATCTTTTTAATATTATTTATTTTATTTTTTATATATTTATTAATATTTTCATTGAATTTTCTTTTTTATCCGTAGAGTCAAACGGTCAATTATAACAACCTAATGGAATCTGTTACTATTAGAGATACTATCATCATTTTATAGGCTTTTAGGGAGGATTTTGAGTGTTTAAGTTAAAGTTAGGTGGTATTTAGGATAAAAATAAAATCATATAAGATAAAATGGATAATTTATCAAAAATTAAGGGGTTGTTTTAGGATTATCCCTGATGAAAATGGTAATAGCTTTTCCACTCGGTTTTTTAGTCTATTTGTGTGCATATTCCAACACGTGAAAACACAGTAACCCAAAAATCAAAATGGATTGTGAATTCCATGTTGGAAACAACAATCAATCAGTATTAAATTACAGATATAATACACGAACAATAATAATAATAATAATAACAGTAGACGAATATAAAAGAAACAGAAGTGAATTAATATTAACTGACTTGACCACAGAAATCCGATCAAAGATGATAGAGGCTTGCAGTGAGTGTGCAATGTCCTAAGATAGTATTTCTCCCCTTCTTCTTGCTTGAAGGACAAATGGAGACTGCCCCCAGGATTCAACTATTAATTCTTCCATGTTGAAACAAGGTAACCCAGAAGTCAGACAAACTACAGTGAATATCAAACAAAACAAAACTAAAAAAAAAAAAAAATTATTATTAACAACTGAAGAAGACTGTTTATAAAAAGAATTATACAAGAATACAACTTTTCAGAACCAATATAATTGTTTAGAATCAATACAACTTTTGAATTTTATTTAAATTCAAATTTGAAAATAAAAATTAGTTAATAAATTAAAAAGATTAGCTAACGGGCCAGGACTCAACCTAAAGGGAGCCCGAGGCCAGAGGCCCAAGGCCCAAGACCCATCTTTTGATAATTAAATGTGTGTGTGTATATATATATATGTGGAGAGCTCTAACAAGGCTCATATAAGTCTTGTTGGCCATTTAACAACTTAACACATGTTGTCTTTCTTATATACTTAAAAGATAAAAGTGTTTCTTTTCTATGTGGGATTGTAACTTTCTATTTCAAACTTATTTTAAAAACTCAACAATACCCCACATTTGAATTGAAAATTCAAGACCACATTTGCCATCAGAAAATTTTAAAACGACTGTCTAAGGAATTAAATGTGTCATGTCTTGGGAAAAGTGTTTTCTCGACTTGAACTTACCCTAGTGAGTCCATATCGGATCTACTTAGTGATGCAGTAGAAATTATTTCTTGAATTGTTCACTTTATTTTAGCAAATCAAGATAATAAGTCTCACTTACAACACATCTTTTCTACGCATTGTAGTTTATACATTGTTGTTCATTTTGGTCTTGAACATATCCTGGTATTCATGATAGCTCTAGAGAATTTAGCCTTTTCATTCTCATAAATGTGACCCACATTTACCATCATATAGGTGACATTTTTAATGTCATTAAATGCAAAGCATATCCTAATCTTTCTACTTTTATAGACACATTATCCATCATAGGAATGAGTTAATCTTTATGTGTCTTTTTATTAAGTTGTCACCCGATTAGTTTGCCTATTGAACCTAGACCATGGGATCTCCAATTCACTAGGTTAGGTTTCCATCAAGTTCAACTTATTAGATTGACTTTAAACTCATTTCCCTCGATGTAAGCTTAATTTGCTCTCTCGGTAGGTCTTTTGTCAAAGGATCTACAATATTTTCCTTTGACCTTACATATTGAATAGAAATCACTCCATTAGAGAGCAATTGCTTGATTATATTGTGTATGCGCCTTATATGCTTTGATTTGCCATTATATACACTATTTTTAGCTCTTGCTTGAGCTGCCATACTATCGCAGTGTATACAAATTGCTGTTATAGGTTTAGGCCAAACTAGAATGTCCTTTAAAAAATTTCTTAACCATTCTGCTTCTTCAGCAGCTTTGTCTAGTGCTATAAATTCTCATTCCATTGTAGACTGTGCTATACACGTTTGTTTAGAGGACTTCCATGAAATTGCAGCTCCACCTAATGTAAATACATATCCACCGGTTGATTTGGTTTCTGTATTGTCAGAGATCTAATTTGCATCACTGTAACCTTCCAGAACTGGTGGATATGTTGTATACATCAATCCATAATTTAAAGTATATTTTAAATATCTTAGTACTCTAATTAATGCTCCCCAATGATCACGTCCATGATTATGCGTATATCTACTAAGTCTACTTATTGAATAAGCAATATCTGGCCTAGTAGAATTCATCAAATACATTAGGCTGCCTATTATTTATGAATATTCCAATTGAGAAATTGCATCTCCTGGATTTTTTCTTTAATTTGCAATTTGCAGCAAATGGAGTCACAGTAAGTTTACAATCATACTGATTAAACTTCTTTAATATTTTTTCCACATAATGAGACTGAGTAAGAATATATCCTGCATCGTTTCTTTTGATTTGAATTCCTAATATGACATCTGTGTTACCTAAGTCTTTCATGTCAAATTTTGAACTCAACATCTTTTTGGTGGAATTTATTACATCTTTACTACTCCCAATTATAAGCATGTCATTCATATACAAGCACACCATTATACAAGATTTTTTCATAAGTTTAATGTAGACACATTTGTCACATTCATTAATTTTAAATTCTTGTGTTAGCATTGTATGATCAAATTTCTCATACCACTATTTTGGTGCTTGTTTAAGTCCATATAATGACTTAACAAGTTTGTAGACTTTATTCTCTTAACCTTTTATCACAAATCCCTCTGGTTGTTCCATATAAATTTCTTCGTCAAGTTCTCCATTTAAGAATGCTGTTTTAATATCCATTTGACGTATTTCCATTTTATATAAAGTAGCAATAGCAATTAACATCCTTATAGATGTTATTTTAGAAACTGGAGAATATGTATCAAAATAGTCCATCCCTTCTTTTTGCCGATATCCTTTAGCAACCAACTGTGCCTTATATTTATCAATTGATCCATCGGCTTTCAACTTTCTTTTAAAAATTCATTTACAACCTATTGGTTTATTTCTAGAAGGTAAATCAACCAATTCCCAAGTATGATTTTGTAAAATAGATTCAATTTCACTATTAATGGCTTCCTTACATAAAGGAGCTTTTAGTGAAGACATAGCTTCTTTGTACTTTTGTAGTTCTGCTTCAGTTAAGAAACTAACAAAGTCTGGTCCAAAATTCTTTGGAATTTTTATCATTTTTCCTTTTCTCAGTTCCAAGTTTGGATCTTGAGTCCCGACGTGGATAGTTCATCAAGAATATCATCATATACTCTCTTATTAGATAAACTAGATCGATCTGCTTTATAGGGAAAAATTCCCTCAAAAAATTCAGCATCAACAAATTCAATAATAGTATTAACATGCATATCCAAAATTTCTGATTTGATAATTAAAAATCTATATGCAGCACTATTTTTTTGCAAAACCTAAGAATACACAATCTATGGTTTTAGGTTCAAGTTTAATCCTTTTAGGCAATGGAACCTAAACTTTTGCTAGGCAACCCCACACTTTCAAAGTTTTATAAGTTGGTAACCGTCCTTTCCATAATTTATAAGGAGACTTATTTGTCTTCTTATATACAATTCTATTTAGAAAATGATTTGCAGTAAGTAAAGCCTCTTCCCATAAATTATGTGGAAGTCCTAAACTATTTAACATAGAATTAATCATATCTTTCAAAATTCTATTTTTTCTTTCTGCAACTCTATTTTGTTGTAGAGTATATGGTGCAGTTGTTTGATGTACAATTCCATGTTTTTCACAAAATTCTGCAAAGACAATAGACTCATACTCGCCACCCCTATCGGACCTTATAATTTTTATTCTTTTGTCTAATTGATTTTCCACTTCTACCTTATATGTTTTAAACATATCTAAAACTTCATCTTTTTTATGAATCAAATAGACATAACAGAATTTACTGCAATCGTCAATAAATGTAACAAAATAATTTCTTCCACCACTTATAGGTATAGACTTAAAGTCACAAAGATCATTATGAATTAATCCAAGTAATTCGTTTGATCTTTCTTGGATAGTTTTGAAACTTTACCTAGAAAATTTAGATTCAACACATATTTCACATTTATTTTTTAAGTTAACATTACATTTTGGCAATAATCCTAAATGGATCATTCTGCATAAGCATCTATTATTAATATGTCCTAATCTAACATGTCATAAATCAAAAGAATCAGCAATATAAATAAAAGCATTATTATTTTTATTCGTTGCACTGGAAACCATTACATTAAGCTTGAACATTCCCTTAGTTAAGTAGCCATTTCCCACATATATCTCTGCCTTAGTTAATACAAATTTATCAAATTCAAAAACAAGTTTGAATTCGTTTTTACTAAGCAATGGACCAGACATTAAATTTTTCCTTATTTCAGAAACATACAAAACATCAGTTAGGGTCACTATTTTTCCAGAAGTAAACTTCAACAACACTTTTCCTTTCCCTTGTACAGTAGACGAAGAAGAGTTCCCCATATACAACTTTTCACCACTCGAAATCTGTGTAAATTTTGAAAAAAAAGTTTTTATCTCCACAGATATGCCTTGTTGCTTCTGTGTCGACCCACCAGCCCTTGACACTTGAAACCATATTTATTTCTGAAATAACAGCAATAAGATCAACCTCCATTTCAGTGGCATTGACTTGATTATTTGGGGCAAGATTTACAGTATTTTGGTCTTTTCTATGACGGCAGTTCGTCGCTTTATGACCAACTTTACCACATATCTTTTATTTTCTTAAAGATTTTACCCTTTGGTGCATGCGGATTAACCTATTTCTTCTCTGCCTTTTTGTTGTTTTTCTTCTTCTGGAATTTTTGTTTTGAGGAAGTTCCTGCAACCACATTGACCTTATTTTCCATCACAATTGTATCAGCCTTGTCCCTTTTCCTGTGATCTTCTTCAACTCGTAGCCTTAAGATTAGGTCTTCCATCATCATCCCCTTTCTTTTGTGTTTCAGATAAATTTTAAAATCTTTCCAAGAAGGAGACAACTTTTCGATTATAGCACCAACCAGAAAATGTTCATTTATTGAACAGCCTTCTGAGTGTAACTCATGTATGAGCACTTGCAATTCTTCAACTTGCTTGATTACAGTTTTTGTATCAATCATTTCGTACTTTAGAAATTTATCGATCACAAATTTCTTTGCTCCTGCATCCTCGGTTTTATACTTTTTCTCAATTAATTCCCAAACATTTTTTACAATCTTACACTCTGAATATATATCATACAGGGTGTCATCAAGTGTATTAAGAATATAGTTCTACACAGAAAATCTGACTACTTCCAAGCCTCAATCGTCATCATTTTTTCTTTTGTCATAGGGCCTTCATCACACTTAAGAACATCTTCCTTGACTATGTGAGCTAAGTTCGTAGTTGTCAACTAGAAAATCATTTTCTGTTGCCATCTTTTGAAGTCTAGCCCTTTAAATTTCTCAAGCTTCTCATCCAAATTCTTGGAGACTCCACTTACTGATGATTGTGAATTCATGTTACTGTTTTAGATTGTTGGAAACAACAATCAATCAGTATTAAATTGCATATATAATACACGAAAAAAAATAATAATAATAACAGTAGATAAATATAAAAGAAACAAAAGTAAATTAATATTAACTGACTTAACCATAGAAATCCGATCAAAGATGATAGAAGCTTGCAGTGAGTGTACAATGTACTAAGATAGTATTTCTCTCATTCCTCTTGCTTGAAGGACGAATGGAGACTGCCCCTAGGATTCAACTATCTATTCTTCTGTGTTGAAGTAAGACAATACAGAAGTTAGACAAACTACAATGAATGTCAAACAAAACAAAACTAAAAAAAAATTATTATTAACAACTGAAGAAGACTATTTATAAATAGAATTATACAATAATACAATTTTTCGAAACCAATATAATTGTTTAGAATCAACATAACTTTTGAATTTTATTTAAATTCAAATTCGAAAATAAAAATTAGTAAATAAATTAAAAAGATTGACTAACAGGCCAAGACTCAACCTAAAGGGAGCCCAAGCGCTAAGGCCCAAGGCCCATCCTTTGATAATTAAATGTTTATATATATGTCTGTGGAGAGCTCCAACAAGGCCCATATAAGCCTTGTTGGTCATTCAACAACTTAACTCATGTTGTTTTTCTTATACATTTAAAAAATAAAGTGTTTCTTTTTATGTGGGATTGTAACTTTCTAGTTCAAACTTATTTTAAAGACTCAACATTCCACGGGGGGGAAAATAAAGGCAAAGTGTACTCTTCCATCCGTGACATGACAAGTCCATGCTATGAACAAAAGTGCTCCCAAATCCCAATCCATATCAAGCTAATGTAGTTATGTTCTAACTATATTCAATTGGTCTGCAAACTCTTATGTCAACCAAGCTAGTTTCATTCTAACCAGATATGGTTCTTTCTATGACGTCAATGAACATGCGAATTTGAATTTTTACAAAATGAGAAAATAGAAGGAGCTAAGCCATGTTACTGTTTGCAATGGTACACACAATATCGATAGATTGGGGAGGCTTCATTCTCAAGGGTAATTGATTTTTTCAGATGCCTCAGAGAATCATAATAGATTTGGGTATATATATATTATCAGTAGACATGACCACGGTTCGGTTTGGTTCCGGTTCCAGTTTCGAATCGACGGTTCCGGTTCTAAAAAAACTAGAACCAAAACTTTAACCGTAATAAAAAGGTTCCGGTTCCATTCTGGAATCGTCGGTTCTGTAACGGTTTCGATTTCGATTTCGGTTCCGGTTCTATAACGGTTTCGGTTCCGGTTCTGGAACCTTTTTTTAAAATGATAATTTAAAATTTAAAAATTAATATTAAACTATATTTTAAAATTAAAAAAATAAATCGATACACAAACGAAATAAAAAATTTAATTATTTGAAGAGCAAATTACTCACAACTAGTATTATTACAATCGAAAACTACTTTTATATTTTCTAATAATAATACTGACTCTCTCGTCTCTCTTTATAATAATAAAACTCCCCTAGTCCCCTTAATCGCGTTGGATCGTTTAATATAAATTATATAATTGAAAAATGATAAAATAAGGTAAACAGACGGAAATACTCAAATACCCTTAATTTATAAAATCCATTATGGGATTACCCATTTACCCTCACTGACTCACTCTTCTCTCTCTATCTCTCTCTCTGACTCTCTTGTCTTTTTCTTCTCCGGTTCTCCTTCTTCTTTTCTATTTCTCTGTTTTCTTCACTCTCTCTCTTCTCCTTTTTCTCCTTGTTTTTTCTGTTTTTTTCACCAGCCGATCGATCGGACGTCTGGGTTTTCAGATGGAAACCCAGACGCCAATCTAGGTTCCAGATGGACACCCAGATCGGCGTTTGGGTTTCCATCTAGAAACCCAGACCGGACGTCTGGGTTTCCAGATGGAAACTTAGACGTCCGATCTGGGTTTCCATATGGAAACCCAGAACAGAAACCTAAACGCCAGTTCGGCGTCCAAACTGACGTCTGGAAATCCGATATGGGTTTCCATCTGGAAACCCAGATAGGGTTTCTAGATGGAAACCAGATCGGGTTTCCAGATCGAAAACCGATCCCGAATGGGTTTTCGATCCGGAAACCCAAATCTGGGCAAATCTAGAAACTCATATCGATCTGGGTTTCCCGGATACGGAACCCAATTCGATCTGGGTTTCTGTCTGGAAAACTGGGTTTTTATTTGGATGATTGATTTGTACTGTTTATTGTTGATGATGATAGTGTTGATGATTGTGTTTATTGTAGATGGTATTGATGTTTTGGGTCTGTTTGATGCTGGATTAATGTCTGTTGATGAACCAGAATTAGAAATCCAGATATCCTTCATGAACAAATGAACAAATGCATTGCAGACCACTTGACCGTTGGGGCCACGCGACCTGAAAGTTGGCCTCAACGGTTGATTCTTTTTTTTTTTTTTTTTAAGAATTGAAACCGAACCAGAACCATCGGTTCAAGGCTGTTCCGATTCCGCACGGTTCGAACCGAACCGTGGTCATGTCTAATTATCAGACATAATTGAAAGTACCTGGTCTTGTCATTTCACTTACTATTTATACAGCTATATATTCTTCTTCACACAATTTGTATCAACTTTAACTGACATCTTGTGCTGTCAGTTAAAGCCTGTATTCTTCTTCACGCTATTTGGATCAACTTGGGATGCAAATGAAATTGGAAGAGTGATGTTTTTTCATTGGAAGTAGAATTGGAATTGGCTTCAGCCTTCTCTTCAGCCTTCTATACATTAGGGTATATTTTTGCAAGAGCCATGTTTGATTGCCGCCATTCCATATCTTTTGCTATTATATTATAAGTTTTATTTATTGTAACGTGGTATGATATCGCATCAATTTTGTAATATATCGTTTCTTTGGTGTTGTATTGAGTTCATACAAAGCACATCAGAAGTATAGCAAGATATAATATATATACTGCATTTCAGCGTCCAAATCATGATAAGATTTCTTTAGGTACCGAATTGTTGAGGGTTAATTTCTTTGTACCACAGAGAGCAACACCATTGGGAACAATTGTCAAGTGAAATAGCTTACGTGTACTTATACACATGTATAGTTTTAACTCTTGCTACTTGCTCATGTATGTATGTGTGAAATTCCTTTAGTGTCAAAGAATCTCTTATTATCTCAACAGACCATTTGTGTCTCTTTATTATCATTCACTAGGCTACTGTGAGGTGAACCTAGCGTTCTTACTAATGTATGTTTGGTAATGTGTTGTTCAGCTGCAAGTATTTGGATTTTTGTTTTATTGTCAGGGGGATCAGCAGTTTATAAGCAAGAACTAGATGATATATATATATACACACACACACATAGGGACAGAATTGAACTAGGACATAAATTTTGATACAAATTTTGGCATAATCTATTGATCATTGGATGATAAAAATTTCAATGATTAAGATTTACTCACATCTTTATATACAATTTAATTTTACACTCTATATTAATTTGTTCCCTCTCTTTTTATCATTACATTATCTCTCTTCTCTCTTCAATTAAGATCACCAAATGAGGAAATGAGAAGGTGTTTTTGAAGTTTTTCTTTAAGTTGTTCTTCAAGTGTTTTTCAATTGAAGATGATTTTTTCAATTTTTCTTTTTGGTCGTGGAGATCCATTTTTTTTTTAATTTTTTTATTTAATTAATTTTTACTATCCATCTAAGAGATCTAATTAAAAAAAATATTTAATTTATTTTAACAGAAAATTAAAAATAAGTTTAACATACAATTTTGCCTTGCCTCAATTAAGTCTAACGAAGAGTATATAACAGTAGTTGAATAAATTATAATTAACAGCAAATTTTGACTGTACTCGTAATCATTTTTAAATTGATAGGGTAAATTGTAATTTGCTCTATATAAAAAGGAGACAAGTGATTGACGTGAACGTGGTAAGCAATCCTGGGTTCAAATAGAGAGAAGTGACTGTGACATGAGGTGGTGGCTTTTATCTGTTGGGGGGTGTGTGTACGTACGTACGTGTGTGTATTAGATGCAAATAGCATTTACACACATAGAAAAAGAACGGCAACATATTAAGAACTAGTTTAGCTGTACAAAAGAAAGAAATTCGTGAGAAAAGAAAAAGAAAAGAGAATAAGAAAATAAAGAAGAGAGAGAAGAGAAAGATAAAGATATTTCAAATGAGTAAACAGAATATTTGGATTCATGAATCATTCAGATAAGTAACTTTTATTTCAATGGGATTTGGAATCCAAAAAATTAGTTAATTTTTTTCATAAGTTTTAAATTGAGTTTTATGTAATTTTAGGATGGATCCAAGACTAAGAGAAATAAGATGAGAATCCGTTTTAGTTCTAGATTTGAGCAAAAGAATTATGTAAGTGGATTATTTATTTAAATTACACTAATTATTTACAATTATATATTTAAGATTTTATTTATTTAATTGTTATTAAAAGAAAGTTATTTAATTAGGTTATTGATTTATTGATTATGTTTTACGATTGACTTGAAAATTTATTTTGTATACGTATTAGAATTTTAACCATAATTTGATGTTAGTAGTTTAACTTTATGATAAGAAAGATTTCAATAGATTTTAAGTATTATTTATTTATTTATTTGTGTTTCAAGAAAAGTATTTATTTAGAGTTACATGTATACTTAGAAAGTGATTTATATATATATTTGTATACAGAAATTGTTTAAGATTTGAAAATAAAATAAAATTATTTTCAAAACATCAATGTTGTATCCTCCGTCCAACAGTCAAACAGGCTACACATATGTGAAACTTAGATTCGTCCAACACGTATATGATAGATATCGAGAGAGTTATTGAATTGTTGGGAGAGTCATTGAGTCACCCAAGCATGTATATCGTAAATGTTATCCCTTACTCTACGTATGTATTGAGTATTTTCATCACGTATGACAAATTTCTCTATATATAATTGATGTAGATTTTCATATTATAGATGTTATATACTGAGTTTGATCAGTACAAATAGAGATTTACTGAACACTAATTTTATAGAAAGAGATTTCAAAAATATTTTACAGATAATAGTTACAAAATATATTTTATAAAGTTATCAGAAACTATTCATACAAATGGTTACAGTTTTATTATGTTATAAATGATTGAATTTAGTTTTATTGTTTTATATATTAATTTATATGAATCATTGATAAGTATTTATTATTACTTGAAATATGTTATAATTTATTTAGATTTTTTTTTAAAAAAAAAAAAATGTATATTCACTCACTAAGCGTTAGCGCTCACTCTTTTATAAAATCAAATTTTCCAAGTATCTGTTGCAAGTTCGTGTAAATTATTACAAATCGTGAGAATGGCCATATGATTATAAACAATTGCATGTGTGTATGTTATTTCTTTTATTTACCAGATTTCTTAAATATGTTTCAAAAATGTTTTTTCAAACGAAATATCTTTTTCAATTATTTTATGAATATTTTATATATTCAGTTTATGGGCCTAACATGAGAAATGTAAAAATTTTAGATTTGTTTAATTTATATTTTAATTAAAGTAATTATGAGAATTACGATGATTTTTTTAAAGGAATTTTAGTAAATTCATATTTTAATCAGAAAATACCTCCAGTTTTCAAGGGATTCTCCCACACTCGAGAGAGGAGTCGGGAGGGATTGTGTCAGATGTAATATATATACTGCATTTCAGCATCCAAATCATGATAAGATTTCTTTAGGTACTGAATTGTTGAGGGTTAATTTCTTTGTACCATACCATAGTGGGCAACGCCATTGGGAACAATTGTTAAGTGAAATAGCTTACGTGTACTAATATACATGTATAGTTTTAAGTACTGCTACTTGCTCATGTATGTACGTGTGAAATTCCTTTAATGTCAAAGAATCTCTCATTATCTCAACGTTCCATTTGTGTCTCTTTATTATCATTCACTAGGCTACTGCGAGGTAAACCTGGCGTTCTTAATAATATATGTTTGGTAATGTGTTGTTCGGCTGTAAGTATTTGGATTTTTGTTGCATTTTTAGGTGGATCAACAGTTTATGAGCTAGAACTAGATGACATATATATATATAGGATTGAGAGACATAAGTTTTAACATAAATTTTGATGCAATTTGTTGACCACTGAATGATGAAGATTTCAATAGTTTAAATCTACTCACATATTTATATACTACTTAACTTTACACTCTGTATTAATGTGTTTCTCCTTCTCTCTCTTCATCGGTACATTATATCTCCCCTCTCTCCAATTAATAATATTATTGTATTTTTTGAAAACTTTTCCTATTAATATCAAAAACCAATCAATTAATTTTATTCTCTTTTTAATAGAAAAATTAATATTATTCTCACTTATTGAAATTCTTTACATCTTTATTTTTTTATTCATTTTTAAATTATATTATTTTCAAACATATATACATTTTATAATATCTTAAAAAAACTCACACGCACATACACACACACACACACACACATATAAGGCCTGGATCGAGGGACATAACTTTTCATACAATTTGTCGACCATTGGATTATGATAATTTCAATGGTTTAGATCTACTTATATATTAATATACAACTTAATTTTATACTCTACATAAATTCTGTTTTCTCCCCTCTCTCATCATCATTAATTACATCATCTCTCTTTCTCTTCCATTAATATTAAAAAGTTATCAATTAATATTCTTCTCACCTCAATCAATGTTTTTGCATTTTTTTTATTAACTTTTTTTTTTTTTTTTTTTTATACATCTTATCTGTTAGACATATGCCCATGATAAGGTTTTTTTTTTTTTTTTTAATTGATTTTTGATTTGAGGTTATTATAGTAATTATGTTTGTTTAAACATATGCAATATAGATTTTATTTGAAAGTTTATACTGAAAGCTTCAAATTGATATATTATTTATATGATTTGATTAATTTAATAGAGAGAAAATATTAAATGAAAATTATATTTATAATCTTTTTATTTTGCATGATGGATGATTAGGATAAAAAAGAAATATTTAAAACAAAATTGTTTTCCTTTTTTTCTTTCTTTGTGCGAGTATGAACGATGAAAAGGAGAAAAAAAAATAATTTTTTTGGTACTTTCGATATTATGCGGAAAAGAAATTATATATTTATATATATATATATTATAAAATAAAAAGAACAATCAATACAGATGTGCAATTAACAATAAAATAAAGCACAAATGAATTATATGTATTAAAAGAAATTAGATTAACAATAAAATAAAGAACAAGTGAATTAAATGGATTAAAAGAAATTAGAGGAGAAACGAGAGTTATGAAAAGAAGAAGTAAGAAACAAGAGATAAATGAGAGTGCAGAGACATTATTCTCATTTTATATATTCAAGTTTTGCAAAGCTTGACCATTTATATTGACAGGATCCGATCCAGATTCTCTCTAACAAATTCAGTGATCCTGCTGAGCACCCCACAAAATCCTTCTGAAGTTTAACTATCAAAACCTAAAAGGATACTGTGGAGCGAACCCGTAGCTATTAATCCATTCCTAAACATATAAAATCATTCGATATAAAATTTCACTTAAACCTTCATCGGATGCATAAACATATAAATTAAAAATATTAGCATAAATATATAAGTATCTAAAACGTGCATGCATCCTTAGGAAGTTCTAAAATATTTATTCATAAATATGGAAATATGCAATTTACATTATTAAAATTTAAATTGTAGGCTTCACACAAAAAGGTTAAGCAGCGTCGTTGGTCGTAGAGTCCTCTTAGACTGAACGTGGCACTCTGGTACCAGAATCACCTGTTCCTGCATTTGGGGCGGTTTTTCAAACAAAACATTATGAGTTACAAAAACTCAATGAGTGTGGATGAGTTTATATTAGAAATTATCTCTCGAAAACATTTTAAAAATATTTTTCTTTAAAAATATTTTTATTTCTAAAAGCGTGGATTTTTATAAAATTTCTATAAAATTTTCAAAAGCATAGTTTAAAATATTAAAATGTTTAGTATTTCAAAAAAATATTTCCCTTCTAAAAACTCTAATGGAACCTAAGGGAAGCTAGAACCACATGAGTGGTCAGACCAACTCTGTTCAGTATGGGAGGTCACGTGGCGCAAAGACTAGCATCGTTCATCGTGACAAAACTATAAAGACATCTCGTATGCACTTGGCGGAACTATCATCGCTCACCGTGCATCGAGATAATGCCCCATAAGTATAGAGAGCAATTGATAGACATGACAAACTCGATCCCCCCGATGTTAGTAGGATTAACCCTACCAACACTTGTCATGCACTGCGAGGTATACCAACCGGATCTATGCTAAAAGGTCTATCTATAAATGCTCGGGCTGTCCATTAGGTTTCAAAACATTTTCTCTTTTTTCATAATTTCAATCTATTTCTCTTTCATGCTATAAAAATAAATCATGTATATATGTTTTGTATACCATTTATAAATGAATTATTTATACTTAAAATAAAAATATAAAGATATTTATAAACTAAAACAAGAATTGAGAGACTATAAAATATTGGCATAAGAGGTTAAAAACCATTTAAGAAAAATATCTACACACTCACTGCTTGCTTCCCAATTCACTATTAATAGCTCTTCCGTGTCTTCTGCTAACTCGACTCGTCACCTACATTTAATTACAAATGTGACTTCCATTTAGAACGTCTATTCACATACACTACTTCAATTCAAAGCCAATTCTATTATTAATACTGCTTATAGTTTCATCAGGCTGAAAACGGACTACATACTGCCTAGTCCAGCTCAAGCTCAAGCTTGCCCAGTTCATTCTATGTGAGCTTGCTCAACACACCCTTGGCAGTTTTCTACCTTTGTCCAACCCAACCTGACTATAGACATCGTCGGCTCGCTAGGTTTGCCCTTACAAGCTTCTGTCTTAGTTCAGCTTGGAAAGGCATTATGGTAGGCTGTTGAACTACTCAGCTCGCTTCTTGCGAGCTAGTGCTTCAGGCCAATTCGACCAGTGCTGAAGAGGGTCGTGAGCTCCCATCCTAGCTCACACCCAAGCATCACTACATTCCAACCTCAAAACTCCACAACATAAACTCAGCCACATATCACTAGTTCTCATCTTAATTCAGGTCACGACCTCAACAAGTTCCACGATAGAACTCATTCCAAATCTCCAACAACTTTAAATTAATTTATTTCCTTAGATACTTCACTGATCGAGCTCTCATCGATCTTCTATCTTATTCTCCAGCTCGCTTACTGCTTCAAATCTCCAGCTTTATGCATAAACATTTCGTCAGTTTTAATAAAACACAGAGATAGTTCTCAGATAGATTTTTCACTAAAACAATAAATCTCACTATTTGATTCTTACCAGATCTGGTTCCCAAGTCTATTCTTCACCTTCCAACAGCTTAATCTCCTTTAAAAATGGCAGAAATCGGCTTGGATCAGCGGCGATAGCTCGTCTTCTCTTCTCTATCGACAGCTCTCTCACTCTCCTCTCTCTAGATTTTTCTTCAGCTTTTCTCTCCACTCTCACCGACACACACCTATTTATAGGCGTGAGTCAAGCTCGTCTTTCACCCTTGAAGTTTCTTAAAATTATAATTTTGCCACTTTCTAGAGAATTCTTTATTTTTCTCAAATGTCCTTGTCCTTTCCTTTATTTACAATTTTTTCATTCTTTCTAAATATCTTGCATTTTTCTCATCTGTCCCTCAACTTTTTTATAATTTGAATTTATCCCCAACACTTTTAAAAATTTACAAATATTAAATTTTTTTACTAAACACTTAAAAATCCTTTTTATTATTTCATCAAAGAGAGTACATTAGTACATTACATCATTTCGTACATATGTACAGTAATAACCTCGAGAGAGGGTATTACTTATATATGGTACAGCTAGGTGGGTCATTAACTGACCTCGAGTACACAAAATGGCACACAAAACGAAAATTGCAAATCGACTTTAATTTTCATTAATAATTTAATGTATTGGGGAAAATCCATTAATTATAAAATAATATATATATGAAATAAAATCAAGAGACACAAGTTTTAATACAAATTTTGATATAGTTTATTAACCATTAGATGATAAAGATTTTAATAGTTTAGATATATTCATATCTTTATATATAACTTAATTTTACACTCTATATTAATGTATTTCCTCTCTTCTCTTCATCATTACATTATCTCTCATTTTTCTTCAATTAATAATAATATTTTTTTTTTTCAAAAACTTCTGCTACTAATGATAAAAACTAGTCAATTAATATTACTATTTTTTATTACAAAAATTAATATTATTTTCACCCACTGAAATTCTTTATATCTTTATTTTTTTTATTTATTTTTAAGTTATATTATTTTTAAATATATATACATTTAATATTATTTCAAAAAATACTCACACACGTGCGCACATATATATTATTGTATAATTAATGGATTTTCACCATTACATTAAATTATTAATTAAACTTAAAGTTGGTTTGCAATTTCTGTTTCGTGAACCATTTTTTGTACCCGAGATCACTTAATGACCCAACTAGCTGTACATGGGCAAGCTTTGCAAAAGTTGAATTTATAAAATGAGAGTAAAGTCTCTAGACTCTCATTCACCTTCTGGTTTGTGGCTTCTTCTTTTTATACTGCTCCCGTTTCTCGTTTAATTTCTTATAATACATTTAATTCACTTGTGCTTTATTTTATTGTTAATTGCACATTTGTATTGCTTGTTCATCTTATTTTACTATATATATAATTCTTCTTTTCGTATAGTACAGAAACTACCGAAAAAAATTATTATTTTTTCTCCTTTTCATCATTCATACAAGCACAAAGAAAGTAAAAAAGAGACACAATCTTTTTCTAATATTTTTTTCTAATAAAAAATTTATAAATCTAATTTTCATTTAATCTTTTTTCTCTTTAATCAAATCATATAAACAATATATGGATTTAAAATTTTCAATATAAACTTTCAAATAAGCTCCATATTGTATATATTTAAACAAACATAATGATTATAATAGTTTAAAATAAAAAATCAATTAAAAAAAACTTTTTTTGGGTACATGTCTAATAGGAAAGATAAATTAAAATTGAATAAAAAATTGCAAAAACATTTATTGGAGTGAGAAGAATATTAGTCGATGATTTTTAATTACTGGAAGAGAAGAGAGATGATACAATTAATGATGATAAAAGAGGGAAGAAAGCTGTATTTATATATAAAGTATAAAATTAAGTTATATATAAATATATAAATAGATCTAAACCATTAAAACTGTTATATTACCTATTTGAGATTCTGGTGGACGAACTTATTTTGAGTTCTTGAAGTTAGAAGCCATTTTAGGAGATATTTGGCTTGAATCTGAAAATGGCTTGTTGCTTTGAAAAGCTCTTCCAATTAAAGCTAATAATCATGGCTTCTAGTAGAGGAGCTTTCTATGTGAAAACACGTGAAGTCAAAATTTATTAATATAACTTTCATAATACTAATTTTACCCTTCGAACGATAAATGCCAAAACAAAATTTCCACTCATATCCTTCCATCTGAAAAGTAAACCAAACCGTCTGAAAATAAACAGAGGAAGAGGAAGGTGGTGGTCGTGGCGACGGCTTTAGGGGCAGAGGAAGTTCATCACGACGACGAAGAAGGAAATTGAGGAGATGAAGAGCCTGATTCCGGTGGCTTTGGCGGAATGCGTGGATCCGGTGAAGTTCGTGCTGGAGGAAACATCGGAAGCTTTTCCGGTGGACAAAAAAAAAGAGAAGAGCAACAATGATTTAAGGTGGGCGTGCGTGCTAGTGCTGGAGAGCTTGATTCTGGTGGTGGTGGACACTGTGATAGGGAAATCGAGGCTACTGGTGATGCCTACTATGAAAGATAAGGCCGAGGAGATCGCCGAGACGTGGAAGGCGAGTCTGGAGGAGAGAGGCGGGATTGAGAACGTGAAGACGCCTGATTTCTATACTTTGTTGTAGCACCTTATCACTTTTGGTAAT
This sequence comes from Dimocarpus longan, assembly GCA_022984855.1. Lineage (NCBI taxonomy): Eukaryota > Viridiplantae > Streptophyta > Magnoliopsida > Sapindales > Sapindaceae > Dimocarpus > Dimocarpus longan. The sequence goes on along the minus strand of CM041014.1, from coordinate 13,394,284 downwards.
ATTAAGGAGGAGGATGTCGATTTGTACTGGAAGCTCGGCGTTGGCTTAGCTTGGAGGAAGGATATGCCTAACCTTGCTGTTTCGCTTGGTTTGGCTGATAAAATGCCTAGTATGTCTGACTTTATGCTATTATTATTCCCTTTTATTTGTAATATGTTTGTTTGCATTTTGTGGATGTGAAGAATACTATATTTTTGTTATTGTGGTCAAAGTTCATTCAATATATTAGTTTTATTCTCAAGGGAAGTAGGACTGGTTATGCTATAAAGGTACTTGTAAGATATTTTGCATATTTACTGAATGTATTTATGCTATGAGGTAGAAAATAAGTATTGGAGTAGCTTATATTTGTATGCATTGGCATAATTGGACTTGATGATATTCGGAACAGGAACATTTTTGGTTTATTAGTTGTTCTTCGATAATGGGATATTTGATTTTAGCAAATTGATAGTTCCTTGTCCTGATACTTATTGATGTGGTCCTTTATTTATATTTGGATATGTTATAATTAGTATCTGATGCATTTTAGCTGTTGTAATTTGATATATATAGATATGAATAAAGAGTTTGTGAATCAGTAGGGGACAACAGCTTGATGCAGTGCATTTCACTTATGAAGTTGGTCTTGTTGACAAGTTCCCACTAGTTACCCTGCTTAAAGTTTGTCTTAAGGATGCAAGGAAGGCAGCTGCTTGTATTTTGGAGGATCCTAATAATGCTGGCAGAGCTGCAGTATATCGTTTGTTTACTCGTTTTGGTTCCTTTATTAAGTTTTATTTAATCAAATGTCATTCAAATTATGGAACTTGATTGTCTTCGCTTTAATGGATTGCCTGATTTTACTCATGGTGTTCAGGCTTAGTAGTGAGTCTATTTTTTAATTTCATGGAGTCTTTGTTTAGGCATCACCTAAAACAATTAGCTTTATAATTTAGGTAGAAATAACAAATATCAAGAAATGGTTTTTTAAGACTATAATGGAGATCTTTTATGAATAAAAAAATTCGTCATTTTATAAGCTGATTTGAATATTTGTCTTTGGTGGGGAGTGCTACCCAGAGTATACTAGACATGTGCTTTATAGTTGCTAGTTGTTGATTGTGCAATCTAAATGTCACACTTTTGCCATCAAGTTGTTAAATTCAAACCTCAAGTTTGATAGTTGTGGCATAGCAGAATGTATGCAATCTCAGTTTGTGAACTTTGGGAGACAAAAAAATGGAGATGATGAATATGATACTGCTGTTATCATTGTGATCACCAATATGGAAAAGTTTTTGTTTTTCTTTTGCTTATACATGAGTTTCCTCTTTTTTTTTTTTTTTTTAATGTGTGAGTTTGAAAAGCATAGTTGAATTGCTTGGCAGTATGCATCAGTTTTTTTTAACATTATGCATGACTGGTACAATAGTTGACATTTTTGTGCAGGATATATGCACCCTCGACCACAAGGTGATGTTGAATACTTGCATGGTTCTTGGTTTGCCAGTGAGGCAGGCAATTGAAATAGAGGCAGCTTATGGAGCAGCCTTATTGGCATTGAATGGCGCAGAACATAACTAAACATATGCATGAGAGAAGGTAGGAACTGAGAAAGAATTCTACTCTACATAGGCATGGCAGTTAGCTGACAATTGGCTTTCTAGATGCTGGATACAACATTTTATAGAAAATTGGCTTTCTTGTCTGCTGCATTAACAGAAAAGGTCGTGGCAGCAGCTTTAGGGGCAGAGGAAGATTTTAAAACAACATTGTGTAGCGCTATTAATGAATTTTTTCTATAGATTGAGAAGTAGTCCATTTTTTCTATTGTAATGCTGGTAGGAATTTGACAACGCACCAGTTGTGACCGTCTTACCTTTGCACTTATTTTGTAAGGTAGGTGCATTACTCTCCTTTATGAGTTACTGATTTGAAAAATATACTTTATTGTAATTGAAGGTTCAACTATTTTGGGCAGTGCATTTGGTTTGCTTGATTACATTTAAACCAAATCATTCAATGATAAGGATTTTTTCATTTTGTGGTTCAAATACATATATAATTGTTTAAAGCGTTGTTGCAGGTAGTAAAAGCGATCAGACAACAGTCTGAAGTTGATTTAAACTTCTCTCAGAAAACTTATAGCTTTATTGACTTCTTATGAACGATTAATAGCATGAAAAATATCCAAGCAGTTGAGGTTGGTTATCATGCCTAATAATATAATACAGAATCTGCAAATTTCGTTTGAAAGTGGTTTGTCAACTATTACTTGTGCTAATTTCATGACAAACTTGATGACAAGAGAGTAATATTGACAAGTACTTGTGTTAATTGCATGTTAAATTATTGAGATAATTTGTATGAATTATCATGCATGAATATGTGTAATTTTAATTTAATTTTTATTACTTAATTTAATTTAATAACCAAAATTTAGGTAAATTTTAAAAACAAAAAAGTTAATATTTCAACCAAACACATAATTGAAAAAAAGCAACATTTATGTAGAATGTAAAATTAAATTATACATAAATATGTAAGTAGATCTAAACCATTCAAATTGTCATAATTTAATGATCAATAAATTGCGTCAAAACTTGTGTCTCTCGATCCTGCCATATATATATATAGGATAACTGGTTCAACATTTTATGGAGAAGCTGATTATGGAACAAACACAGAATACAATTGATCTATATAAAATACCCTATACTATGTTATATATTTTAATTAAAGGATAGCTAATATCGCATTTCCAGACTCAGTTCCCTCTTCAAATATCTTTGTGTGAGCTTCGGTTGATGTTAATTCCATTCCACGGTAAGTCTTCCCTTATTTTTTTATCCTAATATCCATTAATTTAATTTTATTTATGAGATTTTAAATATCTCATTTTTTAATTCTGTTTAAAAATTGAATTGAAAGAATGAGATAGATGGCTATGGGATAAGTTGACGCTTTTCTTTAAAATAAAATTAGGTTTGTAATTTATGGTACTGTACATTTACTAATCAGGAATAAAAATAAAGAGAATTAAGTTTTAGTGGAAAGGGAATGGAGGCAATCAGAATTAAGTTACAAATTACTAGTTTCATTCAAGTGTTTACTAACTTATAAGACTTTGAGATGGAATTAAATTAATTCATTTTTTTTTATGTGTTTACTAAATTAATGAATAGAAATGAAGCAAAATTGACCACAAAAATGCCTGGTAAATTAAAATGGATTTTAGTTTCCAAGTTTCATACAATTTATGAATTCTAAAACAAATAAATTTGCTCAAATTTGAGTTTATCTTTTAGTAGTTTTATTTTGTGTTAATTTAAACAATAAATCAAAGAAAGAAACTATGAGAATTCATAAACTCCAACCTTAATTCAACCCTCCAAAATCTTTACCACACTAGAGAAACCCCAAAACACACCACAAACCTAAATAAGCAAAATCAACCTATTATTTTATTATCATTTTTCTTTTTCTTTTTCTTCATATGTACATTATTTGTTAAGTTTCATCAAAATCAATTTGTGATTTTAAGCATAAAATAATTTATAGAAAACTAGATTGAATTGAGAAGAATTCGATATATATTCATACAACGTAACAATGTTGAAAAGAAAACAATGAATAAAATCAAGCATATACTATTTTTATTTTTATAAGTTATATTATTGAATTCATCATATCTGTAGAGAGATACAAAGAAGACGATGAGTGAAAAAAAAATGCAGACAATAAGAAGCAAAAGAGAATGACATATATATATTAATATTATTTGTAATTTTTTAATTAAAATTATTAGAGGATATTTTAGTAAATGCATATAAATTACTTTTTTTATTAGGAAAGGAACTGGATTGCTAGGGCAATAGGGAGGAATCAAGTTCCTTTTACAATAAGAATAATTTAATTCCCACAAATTATCCTAAATATACGAATTTACAAATCATAAATTTTTTGAATTTTTGTTTGATAAACATATCATTCGTTCAAACAAGCAAACAAAAAATACCATAAAACATCAATGCATACAGCTAGATACTATATGTTTGCTAACTCTTATTTATATTGGAAATGAAATTACAAACAAACCATAAATAAGCTCCCCAGTACTGCCTTCTTTTGGTAATTCTACTATTCTTTGAAGGTCAAACCAGATCCATTTAATTTATCTTCAACTAATTTCTCCAAATGGACTGATATGGCAGAGGGTAAATAATTTCTTGAATCTCCTACTTTGCCAGTTCTAAAGTACGCATTGTTTGGAAGTCTTAATCCAACTGAAAGTTTACCAGACTTGTTCACCTCCAAAATTTTCAAGTTATCAAAACTACACAACTTTGATATATCTTCTATTACTCCATGGCTCTCTTCCTCTATAGAAAAAGGACATCCTAGGAAATTAGCCAATTTCTTAATATGAAAGTTGATGTCCTTTTCTAGATTTTCGTATTTCAGGAATAGTATCTTGTTTGGTCCTTCTAAGCTAGCATTCTAGTATCCCAACACATGTTCCCAGATAGGGCCATACGCTTGAACTCTTTGACAAGCCATTTCAAGAGTTTTCTAGTGGAAGAAACTATGTGGTTTGCCCCTGATTTAACTTTTGATCAATTGCAACCAAGAAATACCAATAGGAGAGAAACTGGTCCAAAGGGTTTCTACAAATGTAAACAATGCGACTATTACAACTGACAATAGAATGTGGTAACGAAGCATAAGAGAGATGGGTGGAGAAAATCCTTGGGCTAGAAAGCTCATCAATTGACGACCGATTTTTCATATAGCCGTCGTGAAGAGAAAGTACAAGCTCACGTGGATTACGGGTGAACAAGGGACTTTCTGATAACGCATGACTAGAACGATTTACAATACTAAAAACGAGAGCTTTTAGCTAAGTGGTACCTAATTTTGGGAAGGAAGCCAATATGATGTCTGTGTCTCGAGCTTGAAAACATTTTTGAAGGAAGATGATCTCGTGGAGTAGTTGAGAGGGAACCCAAAATCCTTTATATTGAACAAAAGATAGTGTATCTGAAAGTTTCACTTGAGGAAGGGTTGAAAGTAATTCTAGATTCTCATTGCTAGACTCTTCTACTTCATGTGAAGAATTTTGGGAGGCCATTGTCTCTTCCATTTCTATGGATATGTTTAAGAAAAACAAGTTATGGTTGAGAAAGTTTAACACACTTGTAAGGACTTTTGAATGTTTATATAGAAACGACAGCTAAGGATATTATATAGGCTGGTGGTACACATTTATGTATGTCAACCTATCCAAAACTATTTTATACTCATTTGCACCTCTTTTTTTTTTGTAAGAAATTTATTTACAAATTTTTATTTAACAATTTGTGCAATAAAGATAAAAAAAATTTGGGTAAATGGTACCAACTTCCCTTGACTTTATATGAAATTACACTCCACCCTAAACTATTGGTTAAAATACAATTACGTTTCTACTGGCAGAGACAAATTTGCCCTTAAAGTTTATTTCCTTACTTATATTTAATTAATTAACTTCTTAAAAATACTAATTGTTAATTATTTAATTCATTAATTTTAACAAAATATGCATTGATTAAAAAAAAAATTCATGTGGACATTTTCTAGATCTCTTATTCAACCAATGTCTTCTTGAATAAAATTTAATAACAATTAATAAAAAATAAATTAAATAATGAAAAATCAAACAAAAAACCATAATTTGTTAAAATTAATTAATTAAATATTTATGAATAAATATTTTTAAAAAAATAATTAATTAAATATTTAATAAACAAGAAAATAAATATTAAGGGTAAATTTATCTCTGGGGGTCAAAAAGTAACTGCATTTTAATCGTTAAAGTTAATGATGGTTAACTGTTGGTCAACGGTGTAAGACCCCAATCTAACTAGAATCAATAGATTAATTGAAATTTAATTTATTATTATTATTTTGATCTGGTTCTAGTTACAGAAGTACATAAATTTATGGATAAATATCCAATTGAATTATATTTTTAAAAGAAATTAAAAAAATTGGGTTAAAAGGGAAAAGGTCATAGGGGGCAAATGAAAATTTACATATAGTGGCAAAATTATCAACTGGTTGGTGAGATTTTTTCTAAATAATAATAAATATAATAATAATAATAATAATATAAGGTGGTGGGAACTACTGAAATAAAAAATATATATAAGTTAGTGGATGGTGGTGAGAAAGAAGATAATGATAAAATAATAAATGAAAAAAATAAATAAATAAAAGAAGAAGTGATTGTGACAGTGGGGCAGTGGACATGAGAGAAGATAAGGATGAGTATGTGTATATATATAGTGTCTTAAAAACAAAACAAACTCATAAGCCATTCAATCAGTAGGAAGGAAAAAGAAAAAATATTGAAAAAATATATATTTATAAGTTAGTAGTGGGACCCATTTGAGAAAAAAATAATAAAATAAAAACAGAAAAGAAAGAAAGAAATGGCTACCAAGTGATGAAGAAAAAAAAATAATAAAATAATAAAATAATAAAATAAAATAAAATTAGAGAAGATAAGCATGAAGTGAGGCAATGGAGCAAACAAACCTAAAGCAAAGGAAAAGAAGGAAATAAGAAGCAAAACCATGAGAAGCCGAGAAAAAATAAGGAGCAGAGTGGAAAGAAGAAAGAAAAGAAAAATATTTAAAAAAAGTATAATTATTGTATATTTGTAGTTATATTATATTGGAGAAACAATAATTGCTTATATTTTGAGAAAATTATTATTTAATATTATATATATTCAGAAAAGGTTTGAAAAAAATTGAAAAAAAAAAAAATTTTTCAGAACACCAAATTGTATCCTCCCCTCTAATGGTCAGATTAGCATTATGTGAGTAAGACCGAAATAGTCAACCAACACATGCTTGACAAAAGTCAGAAGTGTCATTAGAGATTTTAAAAAGAGTCATTGAGTTGCTTAGCATGTGGATGACAGATGTTATCTTTCGCTCTGCGCGTATGTTGAATATCTCCATCACATTTGATAAATTTTATTGGGTACTAGTTGGTGTAGATTTCCAGAGTACATATATAATATACTGAGTTTGATTATTACAAAATAAAATTTACAGAATACCAGATTTATAGAAAGAGATTTTCAGAAAAGTTTTACATATTATATATTTTCATATTTTATATTTTTAAAGTTATAAAAATAATTTATATAGAAGTTTATAATTTTACTACATGATTGTATTTAAATTTAGTTTTATTATTTCAGATGTGAAAGTATATGATCATTAAAAAGTATTTATTGGTATCAGAAATATGTTATGTTGTATTTAGAAATGTTTTTGAAAAATTATATCCACTCACTGGGTGTTAGCACTCACTCTTTTATAAATCCATTTTTCCAGGTATATACTACAGGTTCGTGTAGATTATTGTCTATCTTGAGGGGGGCCACATGATGATGAACAGTTATATTTGTGTATATTAATTCTTTATTTACCAGATTTCATGAATGTATTTCCAAAAATAGTATTACAAATGAATTATCATTTTACAAATATTTTATATATTCAGTTTATAGGTCCAACATGAGTAATTTAAAGATTTTAGATTTATTCAATTTATATTTTGATCAAAGTAATTATCAAAATTACGATAATTATTTTAAAGAATTTTCAGAAAATCTAGATTTTAATCAGAAAGACCCTTAATTTTCACGGGATCCTCTCGGACTCGAGATAGGAGTCGGAATGGATCCCATCAAACGGTTTAACGGAGAGTTAGTATAATTAAACCAATACTTTTGGGGCGGAGTGCAATTTCATACAAAGTCAGAAAGAGGTCAGTGCAATCAACTCTATAATATTTCAAAGGGTAACATTAACCTTTATAAAATTGGGAGTGGAAAGTCCGACGAAATAAGCGAGAACAAGCATAGAGCCTATTACGTTCACCTAGGTGGATGCCAAAGGGATACGTCATCCCTGCAATGATGTCATAGTCATCAATGCCAATTGTTCAATTTATAAAAAATGTGCCCACAGATTATTAAAAAAATGTTAGAAAATAAATAATAACCAATTAAAGAATTAATATACACTTACAAAATTAAAAAATTTATGTTAATAAATATAATTAAATTGAATAAAAAAATTCAATAACATATCAAAATGTTTTTAGTACTAAAAAAGAAAAGAAAAAAAAATTATAAAAAGTGTTAAAAAAATAGAAAAATTCAATGAACAAATTACGAATTAGCTAAATAAGGTTTGCTCTTTACAAGTGAAGCAGACTTTGCAATTTTTGACAAATAACCCCACACCATCAATAAAATCGAGGGATACTGTCATTATATCCCTTGTCATTTGACATAATAGCTAAAAAACTATAATAGTTTGGGAAATCACTAATAACCTACATATTGTTCGATTGAATAGCCAAAAAAAAACTTGATTATTTAAGAAAATGTCAGGAAAATCCTTACAGTCAAAGTTAATGTTAAAAATCAAATTTTGACTGTTAGATTATACATATACATATCCAATTTTGATCGTTAGAATATATATACATATATATATATATTTAAGGTATATTCCAGCATATACCTAGGATATGCATACACTTGACCAAAAAATGAGTAATTGTGTTATAAATTTACTTATTGTAATTTTCAAAACTCATCACTTGGAAGAAGAATCAATGTGTCTTTCTATCAAGTCCTCCTCCCTCAACCACCTAGGTTTTTGAAACTCTATTATAAACTCCCTATTTTTTTTTTTCATTTTTTAAATTAGTTAAAGTATATTCCTTATTTAGGGTACTTTCATTCATTGTTTTAGAAGAAAAAAAAGAGTTTTCAGTTAATGAACTCAAGCAACTCAAATTATTGTAAATGCTATATAAAATTCTGAAAATCAAAAAGTCATTTAGAAGACGGAGACGTTTGAAAATTTTGAGCACTATTGAACCAAACACAAGACATCCTGAATGAATACATCTCGATTGAAGACATCTCTGAGTCCATGGTGTACACTCAGGATGTCAACCTAATACATCATTATAAAAGTTACTTTTGAGTGGAGACTAATGGGACACCAGTTGCGAGTAAGAGACATGAATAAAGGAACAACAAGATAACATCTATTAGTATATATAAAAAGTGGCTATTGTAGAAGTGAATACCTTCATGAATTATAAATTCCCTCCAATTTGTTCGAATATAATAAGACAAGTATACCATTTCATGTTTCAAATTTATTTGAAAAGTGTGTAGATTAGTAAGCACATATGGGTAGATATATCATTTGTATTGTTATGGGTAATTTTACTATCAAACTCATTGAGCCGAGGAAGATCTACAGCATGAGTCCAATTACCCGAAGACCTTGGAAACCTAGTGATTGATCCATCTCCCCAATCGCCCATCTGAGCCAACTTGCTCGCTTTTCTGATCGCTACTCTGTTCGTATTCCAAGTCTTGCTGATGGTTGTTAACCTATTCGCTATTAAGCTCGATATCCTACTCGGTATTTGTTCGTCCTTGTGCTCGCTTACCAGATGGAATAAGGACCCATTTGCTTGATCGATCAACCGCTCGTCACTTTCTGCTCGTGCTCGCTTACCCGCCTATTGTTTGAAGCCATTTGCCCATTGAGTTATCTGACCGCCTGAGAGCTCGTTTATAATCTGCCCCCGCGACCCTTAGGGCACCCAATTACCATGAGCTTTATTTACTTGCTAGAGAACATTCTGTTCACTGGAGAGGTTCACCTTTGTCCTATCCATCAAATCATAAGTCACAGAAATCAGAGCTGTTAAGTGGATTACAGCTCAAGGCGTGCCATCCACGCCAATCCAGTCAGAGATTACAGCTTAGATTACGGGAATCTCACCTAACCTGCGTGGGTTAATCGCCTAAACTCATGTTTTGGGCAGAATAAACTTGACACTATTAGTTACATTAAATGCAATTCAGGCACATTAAATGTGGCCCATCATTATAATATTTGTTTACCGTATATTATTTTATTGCATTCTACTATAGTTCCTCCCCTTCTCTATAAATAAGAGAGGACATCCCTTGTAAAACAAGATCAATCTTTGAGTGTCGTTACTCTGCTAAAATAATAAGAGAGTGAACAGTGGACGTAGGCATCTTTTTGGGCCGAACCACTTAAAAACTTCTTGGTGTCTTCTCCTTCCTTTTTGACCACATCTCATTTGTTTCTTACTTTGCTTATTCAACAACATCAATCCAATATTGTAGCTTAGGCCTAAAACATGAACCTGGTCGGTTAAATCCAGATGTTAACATTTTTGGCACTAGAAGGAGGGCCCATCTGTAGTTTCGTCAGCTTTGTTTTTAGCTTACATAGCTCGTTCGTCAGTCACAATGGTCAGAGGAAGGACTGTCAGGATTTCTGATGCTACTGATGACCACCTAAAGACCTCGGATCCACGACGGAGTACTGTACCTACAGGGGGATTGCCAATGTTGGTATAGGGACGACCAATATGCCCATGACTAGGGATGCTCAAGGTGTACCTCTTTTTCCTACTCGTCAGCTTGTGCCTAATGCTGTTGGAGGAAATGTTATACAAGTGTTGCAGCAGCGACAGAAGATGCTAGAGACTACTGTGGCGCAGCTGGCTAATAGAGTTAGGACATTAATTCAAACTCAAGTCCAGGCTGCTCAAAGACCACCCCAGGCCAATGTGAGAAGGGATGTTCTCCGACAAAGGCACGCTGAAGACCCTGACGCGAATGAAAGAGTCATTAGGGAGTCAATGCGAGAGGAATCAGTTTATTCTTCCAACGTGCGGTCCAGGGCTCAATCCTAGCGAGCTCATAATGAACACCATTCGGTGTGAACTGGCCGCTATCTTGATCGGATCTTAGCCCTTGGAAATGGAGCAGAACAAAGGCCCAATGAGAGAGAGTTCGAAGATAGGAGGGGACCGGGGGCTCGAGGCCATCATTCCTCGAGCAAACAAGACAAGCGGGACAGACATTCCACTGTCAGAAGAACTGAGATGCAGGGCCCACTCATTGAGGAGCTCCTTCAAAGAGTCAAACAGCTTGAAGCACGACCCAGGGCCGAGGAACAGAGAAGTCAGAGTGGGGAAAGAACCCCGTTTACCTCGAAAATTGAACTGGAGCCACTCCCTCCAAGATTCAAAGTTTTCAGCATCCCGCAATATAAAGGGAACTCTGACCCTTATGACCATCTGGACACTTTCAACATTCAGATGGACCTTCAGACCACCAACTCGTTTGTAAAATGTCGCGTGTTCCCAGTAACACTTGGGGACATCCCGTGAACATTGTTCAAGAACCTCCCACCCCTCAGTATCAATAATTAGGAGGAATGTCAGTAGAAATTCCTAAACCAGTATAAGACGCTAAAGAGGTAACTCGCACCACCTTGCTACCATTTTCCAATGCCCTGGCGAATCATTGAAAGATTACATCAACAGGTTTAGGCACGAGGTGATTAATGTGGAAAACCCGACAGATGAAGAGGTTTTAACAGCTATCTTGACGGGTTTGAGGAAAGACGAGAAGTTATATGAGAGCATCTACAAATCACCAGTAAAAAACTTATGGGAGTTCTACGAGCGAGCAGAGAAAGAAATCAGGTGAGAAGAAGCATCCAGTCCCAATAAGGCTAATCCCCAGAAGGATGAAGTTGGAAGCTCCCATCAAGGAAGAAAGAGCAGCAATGAGGGAAACAACCTTGGGGGCTAGAGAAATAATAACCAGATTGCAAAGAAGGCCAGAAATGGGCCTAAGCTGAGGAGTAGCCAGAGGCAAGAGCGACCTCGGTATTAGGGCTGCTACAACACATACAATGCCTTGTCTGACACGCAGGACAGAATCTTTGCAACCGAAAGAAATAAGGAGAACTTCGAAAACTAGCCCTTATCCAGACTCTTGAGGGACGCCAAGACTGGAGCAAGTTTTGTGCCTATCACAATGAAGTAAGGCATAATACCTCAGATTGTTGGGCACTCAAAAATGCTATCGAAGAGATGATTAGAAATGGCCACCTAAAGGATTATGTTGTGAGACCTTCAGGGCGACCATCCCAGCAGCAGCGCCCTTACCAACGCCAGCAAGAGCCACCAACCCAAACTCAACAAGAGCTTGATCTTCAGCAGGGATCTTTCGTAAGAACAATCCATACCATTCATGGGGGTCCCTCGGTGGCCGAGACGTCTAATAGATCGTAGGAGCGATATGTGCACAAGACTAATTGCGTCCAAATTACAGGTCAGAGAGAGTAAGAAAGGCCTGCTAAAAAGGCCAGAAGGGTACCAGAGGAGATTGTTTTTACTAAAAAAGATGCCCGAGATGTTCGCTGACCGTACAACAACGCATTGGTGATTCAAGCCTGTATCGAAAACTCGGTGGTCAAGAGGATAATGATCGACACCAGAAGTTCAGTAAATATGATGTACAAGCAGTGTTACGACCAAATGGGGATCAGTGATGAGCAGTTGAAACTATCCCCCGAACCTTTGTACGGGTTCACCGGAGATTCAGTCACTCCTACCGAGCAGATAAAGTTACCCCTTACCCTTGGGGATGTGGCTCGTCAGTCAACAGTACTTGTAGACTTCCTTATCATTAATTCCCCCTCTGCATATAATGTAGCATTGGGAAGGCCTGTAATGAATGACCTCGACATGGTCACCTCTACTAGAGCTCTCACCATAAAATTCCCAACTCTTAATGGGATCAGGCGTGTGCGAGGCGAGCAGTCTTTAGCCCGCCGTTGCTATGTGGATGCTATAAGAAGGGGAGTCCGAGGGAAGAAGGTGGATACAATTCCGGAGCACGAGCTGCAGGCTATCACCACGTCAGGAGTAAGCCATGATCCAAACCCCAGAGAATTTGATGCATACCAGACGACAGGTCCATTGGAAGAGCTCGAAGACATCCAGGTCAACGAGACAGATGCTGTAAGATGTCTCAAATTGGGCAAAAGCCTAGTTGCAGAGATAAAGGCCCAACTGACCAGTTGCCTCAAAGCAAATCTAGATGTATTCGCCTGGAATCATGGAGATATGGTGGGGATCGATTCGAGGGTAATGGCTCATAAGCTGAACGTCAATCATCGCCATAAGTCGGTTTGCTAGAAACGGAGGCAGATGACCTGGGAACACTATGAAGCCCTGAAGGAGGAAGTAGATAGGCTCTTGGTAAACAAAGTTATCCAAGAAGTCCAATACCCCGTCTGGGTAGCCAACCCCGTGCTGGTTAAAAAGAAGAAAGGGAAGTGGAGAACTTGTATTGACTTTATGGATTTAAACAAGGCTTGCCCGAAAGACAGTTTCCCACTGCTTAGGATCGATTAATTAATAGATGCAACTGCCGGGCACGAGCTCCTTAGCTTCATGGATGCTTATTCAGGCTACAATCAAATCCCAATGAATCTCGATGATGAGAAGCACACCTCGTTCACTACAGACCGAGGGTCGTACTATTATAAGGTAATGCCCTTTGGACTTAAAAACGTAGGGGCAACTTACAAAAGGCTGGTGAACATGATGTTCGAGGATCAAATTGAGAAGACTATGGAGGTATACATGGACAACATGCTGGTGAAGTCCAAGCAGGCCGTCAACAAGGTTATTAAGCAGACCTTGAAGACCAAGCTCGAAACCAGAAATGGAGCATGGGTAAACGAATTACAGAAGGTACTGTGGGCCTACATAACAACTGCCGCCAGTACCATTAGAGAAACCTCTTTCTCAATGGTCTACAGATCCAAGGCCATGATCCTTGCCGAGTTTGAAGTATTCAGCCAGCGGAGAACAAGCTTTAACCTTGAAGAGAACGACCAACTTCTGGCCGCTAGTTCCGACCTCCTCGAGGAAGCTAGAGAAACAGCTCGCCTCAGAGTAGTCATCTATCAGCAGAGGATAGTGAGACATTACAACAAGAGGGTCCGAGTACATAAGTTCAAGTCGGGTGACCTCGTGTTGCGAGAGATTCTACCTGGTGCTCGTAAAACCAATGACGGCACGCTAGGGCCTAACTAGGAAGGACCCTTCACAATCTATGAAAATTTAAAGAACGGAGCATACCACCTAGCAAACATAAGCGGAGCAATGTTTCCAAGGGCCTGGAACGCTATCCACTTAAGGCCTTATTATACATAACTATTGTATCATTATTACTCTACTATCTCTGTAAAGCTGACTAGGTGAAAATGCAACGAAAGCTCCATATTTCTCGTATATTATGACTAACACAGAGTGTTTATATGTTTTTATGTGTGTGAGGTATGCGGTTGTGAAAGGCAGAAAGTAAACTTAAAGCTCGAACACTTGTTTACCTTGTAGGAATAAGAGGCTGAATATCAGTGGATACCAACCCCACACCTGTCCTACAAGGTTAAAGGGGTTAAAACAACCACGGGCTCGTGCACCTAATAGCCGTTCGATATTTGGTCTCCCCCTCTACAAGTTGTTCCAAATGCCTCACGATTCAAATAACTATGCATAGAAGTACAGTACAAAAGAACTTAGCCACTGAACGCTCCACTCCTAAATATGTTGTAAATGCTCGGGTTACGACCCTGTGAGCGTAGCCCAGGTTCTACAAACATCTCAACTCTAGCTATAAATGCTCGGGTTTCGACCCTGTGAACGTAGCTCGAGAGGACAATAAGCTTTATAACTCAGGTACTGACTCTGTGAGCATAGTTCGTTGTAAATGCTCAGGTATTGGCCTTTTGAGCGCAGTCCGCTGTAAATGCTCAGGTTTCACCTTGTGAGCGCATCTGACTGTAGATGCTTGAGCGTCTACCTTGCGAGCGCAGCGCCTTATAAAGGCTCGAGTCCTTACCTTTCGAGCACAACCTTTACCAAGATAGACCTACCTTTTATTAAGATGGCTATCTACTAAGGTATTCGAGGGCACATCCGCGACCTAGGAATATGATTTCCATGCTTTAGGAAACACTTATGCGATCAATCAATACTTGCAAGCATGGCAGAGCAAGTGCAATTAACCTTATCGATCAGATCTACTATCTAATCGTTTTATTAAATGTTTTGTTATTTACGTCTGCCCGTAATTCGTTTGAATTATTCAAGTATGATGCTATCTGACGATGCATATAAGACTCAGAAAAAGAAAATAAACATAGCGGACCAACGGGAATCTCATATCGTTGGAATTAGAAACTGAATATCAAAATCAAAATCAAATAACAATATCGTCAACAGCAATGTCTTTGTTCATAGATAAGCCCCATCAGAGGGAATAAAAATAAGGAAAGCGAATGCCTAAGAAGCCTGTGAGGGGCCTGCAGGAGCTGTCTTCTAGCTTTGACCATCAGGGGCCTCCTTCGAATATGCATCTTATGCCCTGAAGCAGTTGACTATGATGAGCTCGAGGGAGGTGCCGACGGCACTGAGGAAACAGTGCCCGGGGTAGGAACATATGAAGTTGGGCCTTGAGCAGATGAAGGTTCCTTATTATGAGCAGCCTTCGTAGCCCAGTCAGGATATTTCTTCATCTTTTTTACTGCCTCTTCGCTGTAGAAAGAGACGTCTATTTCTAGGTGGAACTTCCACAAAGTATACAAGAACGAGCTTGACGTATTCTTAATGGCCTTTCAGTAAACCTGCTCAATATGAGCTTCGGCTTGGCTAAGCAGCTCTTTGGTGCAAACAAGATCTCCTTTCATTATGTCCCTGTCGCGCAGCACCAGTTCAGCCTTCTTCTCAACTGTCTCAGTCCACTTGTTGCTCAAGCTCACATCCTGCCTCAATGAGCTGTTCTCTTTCTTCAAAAAGAAGGCCTCCTACTTCAGCTTCTTGATCTCCTCGGTAGCAGTATTAAGTGAGAAGGCGATGATGTCTCGGAGCTTCATTTAATGAGCCAGTGATTCCTCTGCCTTGTCCCTTTACTCATTGGCTCCATTCAGTTTCTGCTCCAGATCCTGCACGGCCTTCTTAGCTTTCTCCGATTCTTTGCAAAAGTAATCCGTTTTTCCCTTAATCTTCTTGTTGTTGCACCCGAGCTTCCTGTTCGCCTCTTCCAGCGAAGCCTTCTCCTGTGCCAACTCAAGGAAGTCCTTGTACATTTTCATCAAGCCCATGGCAGACTGAAAAAGAGATACATCAGTAACAAATATGTAAAGAGGAAGCGAAATATTAGCAAATTAAGAAGAAAGCCTACCAGCAGTAAATGTTGGGCAGAATACTCGACCAAATTCTCGCCACAAACATGGTTTTGATAAACGCCTTGTTTGTTGGGGCCCAGTAGCTGCGGCATCCGATCCAATAGGTTGCTGAAATATTCGCCAACATCGAAGTCCTGGCTCTACTACTTCTGACCTCCCTCAACGGTGATCTCCTTGCCTTTAGTCTTCTGACACTTTAAAGGGGGCTCTGCAATCTCTTTTCCTTTTGTCTGCTGCCCCTCGTTGCCCAACTGGTGATCTGTCAGAAGCTTGTGTTTCCCCGTCGGGCTCTCCCTTGGTGGAGTAGAATCTCTCGGTGGTTTCCTCCCCACTGATTTGTACCTCCCTCCTTATTTTGGAGGGACGACCGGTGCGTCAAGCTTAGAAGACGCCCCTGTTGCAACTTTCGTGGTGGTTTGCCAACTCAACACTTCCACGGACGAGCCTGCAGGGCTTGTTGTTATTTGAATTTTCGATTCCTTTGGCTCAACTCCTAGCGAAGATGGCAGAGTCGCAAAACGTAATTCTACCATTATCGCGTGAGCTTCCTCAAGGCCGGGTTTGGTGCCTCTTCTTTAAATACTTCGAAGACCGAGGGAACCTCCCTCTTCTTTCGGACACCGATGTCCTGATGGATGTTCAAGAATTTAATCCCGGCCCTCGGAGCAAGCCCGTACTCTCTCAAAGAGGAATCGTTGGGGAACTGATCGTCCGATGAGCTCTTGACTTTAGAAAATCTCTTAAGAGCCTCTATCTCCTCATCAACGAGCACGAGCGAACTCTTAGATATATCTGTACATGAAAATTGAGGTTAGTAAATGTAACAATGATTATATATATATACAAGGGCATGCGACAGTAGACTAATGATTTACCAGGATAAAGAGAAAAAGAAAAATTTTCAAGATCGAACAGGGATAGGCAAGATACGAAAAACCAACGGGTCTTATACTCACCCATGTTAGACCTAATGACCCCTTTTGGCAAGAATACTTTGTATGGCGATGCACGGGCTACGGTGTAGTAAAATCCATCTCGCTTGTCTGCTTTAGGACTCGTGGTCGCTTTAAATTGATAAAGATGCTTAATTATATACGGGGTCGGAGGTGGAAGATCGTTTTTGATAAAGATAGAGGCAAAAGCGGTCAAATTGGCGTAAGAATTGGGTGTTAGCTGGAATGGGGCTAGTTCCAAGTCGTTCAGAAGGTCGATAAGGTAGTAAAGCACTAGGAATCTGAACCCGAATTCCAAATGTTAGCGGCTGATCGCTATAAACCCTAGAGGAGGGTGAGCCGCATGATCATCTTGGTCCGGCTTCATAACCTGGCACCCGGAAGGAAGATAATATTTTTGAGCTATAGCAACGAGCTCGTGATAGGGAACAACAGAGACATGCCTAAAGAAAGGTTCGCAGGCAGAGGAGTTTTCTCACCCTAACGATTCCAAAGCACTTTCGCCGCTTTAAGAAGCCGTACTCGGAGAATCTCTTACTTGTTAAACAGATTCTTCCTCAGAATCCTCATCATCAACCCCTAATTGATGGTGGCGGTGTCTACGACTTGACATCTATAAAAGAAGCAAGAAGATTAGGCCGCTGATAGCAGACCAAATTTAAATAGCAGAATCTTCCTGAACCCCTTTCTTTTTCCTAAACGTCAAGTTGTGCGCCCAAGGAAGCTGCTTAAGGTAAGAAGAGTTCCAGATATGAACTCATCAAAACCCAACAAAAAAAAAAGGAAGAATAAGAAAAGCCCTCCCCTTTATCATGCAGGTGTCCTTAGGAGATATTCTGAACAATTATGAAGGAAAGGTAACATGTGTGGACCCAAATCAAACCAGACATTGCCTTTCTACGCGTACAATTCCCCAAACACTCTCAAACCAAGAAATGGAGAAGCACCAAACACTCAAGTAGAGACAGAAACCAGGCCCAGAAATATAATAAAATCAACAACACCATGCACGCAATAATGAGGCATAAAAAGCAAGACTGAATGTATGAACTTACCCCGAGTATAATAGAGGTTGGAAACCTTGAAAGAAGCACGACGAGCAGCAGCACTAGGAAACACAGAGGACGTTGGAAGATGAAGGGGTATCCAATTTTCTGAAGACGACAGAAAGAAAGAAGAAGATGAAGGGTCACCGTCATTTTATAGTGCCAAATCCTAGCCGTTAGATCAAGACAGCTGTGTAACCGTCCCAAATCTGATGGCGAGGCACGATTCTTAGGATTTTGTCATTATGCAGTAGTCAGTTGAAAGATAGCTGTGTAACCGTCCCAGATCGCTACTATGTTCGTATTCCAAGTCTTGCTGATGGTCGTTAATCTATTCGCTATTAAGCTCAATATCCTGCTCGGTATCTGTTCGTCCTTGTGCTCGCTCACCAGATCAAATAGGGACCCATTTGCTTGATAGATCAACCGCTCGTCACTTCCTGCTCGTGCTCGCTTACCTGCTCGTGTTTGAAGCCGTTTGTCCATTGAGTTATCTGACTGCTTGAGAGCTCATTTATGATCTGCCCCCGTAACCCTTAAGGCACCCAGTTACCATGAGCTTTATTTGCTCGCTAGTGAGAGGGCTTTTTGTTTACTGAAGAGGTTCACCTCTATCCCATCCATCAAATCACAAGTCACAGAAATCAGAGCTGTCAGGTTGATTATAGCTCAAGGCGTGCCATCCACACCAATCTCGTTAGAGATTACAACCTGGATTACGGGAATCTCACCTAACCCGCGTGGGCTAGCCTCCTAAACCCATGTTTTGGACAGAATAAACCTGACACTGTCAGTTACATTAAATGCAATTCAGGCACATTAAATGCAGCCCATCATTGTAATATTTGTTTACTGTAAAATATTTTATTGCATTCTACTCTAGCTTCTCCCTTTCTTTATAAATAGGGGAGGACCTCCTTTGTAAAACAGGATCAATCTTTGAGTGTCATTACTCTGCTAAAATAATAAGAGAGTGAATAGTGGACATATACATCTTTTTGAGTCGAACCACTTAAAAACTTCTTGGTGTCTTCTCCTTCCTCTTTGACCTCATCTCCTTTGTTTCTTACTTTGCTTATTCAACAACATTGATCTAATACTGTAGCTTGGGCCTAAAACACGAACCTGGTAAGCTAACTCCGGACGTCGACATATGTTTTATAGCATTATTTACCTTCAGTTTGTAATTCTTCATTGTACTTATATTGCAAAGATTATTATACCCTTAATAAATTTAAAAGGTGCGTAAAATACAAATGTGAAATATAACTTACAAGGGTAAAGTCGTTTTCCAAAATAATGACAACTTAGTTTGACTTTCAAACTTCTTGATACAACTTACAAGGGAAAACTTATATATATTATTTTTATAATCAGTAATTCCTAATTTTAAAAGGTTAGGATAAACCAATAAAATTCATCTATTGTATTTGAATTAAATAGGAGAGAGAATTTGTATTAGGAAAGAGAATGTAATAAAATAATTTGATTGGTTCGTCCTAATTTTTTAAAGTTAGGAGATATTAATTAGAAAAACATTATATATATGTTGGGTAATATTATCATCAGTGTCTTCTAACTTTTTAAAGTTAGGACAAACTAATAAAATTTATTCATCGCATTTAAATTAAATAAGAGAGAGAAATTGTTTTAAAAAAGAAAATGCAATTGACGAATTTAATTTTTTCGTACTAATATTTTAAAGTTACAAGGCACTGATGATAAAACCAATAAATATATACGAAAACAATTAAACTACTACTTGGATAGCAAACAAATTTTATATCAATCCATGTTTTTACAATGTTCATCAAATTATCCCTTTAATTTTAAATCGTTAATCAAATGACCCCTTCTATTATCTTCGATCAACTTTCATCCAGCCAAATGTATAAAAGGTCCATTGTAACTAATTAAAATATTTAAAAATAATAAAAAATTTTGAAAAATTAAAATTAATTAATAATAAATATATAACTCCATCATCATTATCTATCACATAACCTTCTTTTATCATCACCATCCAATTCACCTACCCATTCAACTTCATCTCCAACACACTCCCAATCCTTTAAAACCTAATCACATCACCACTCAACTAGCCACAATCATCACTCTCTACCACCAATTCGAACAGCTTTGGACCATCGGTGCCGATGGAGGGTACCTATTTGGCTCCAAAGCAATGTCTCATTCTCTTTTCTCCTTTTCACCCTCCGTCGTCTCTCTCTCTCTTTCTATCTTTGTCTCTCTCTTCCTTCTTATTACCCTCAACTTAGGCCTTCATCACATTTCACTTCTAGCAAAGGAAAAGACCTAAAACCCTAGGTTTCTATCTTTGAGTTATGTCTCTATCTTCGAATAGATTCCTATCTTAGAAGATAGAGACTCATTACCTAGGTCTCTATTTTCAAAATGGATACCCGAACAATCTCCTGATCTTTAAGGTATGTTGGAGATCTTTAAGGCCTTTAAGGTCTCCAACATAAGGAGATCCCATATGGGATCTCCATTGTCCATCAATTTTGATGGATAGTGGAGATCGATTTAGGAACTCCACAAATATGTGTATTTTTATTTTAATTTATTTTTTTTTAATTAATCTCCATCATCTATCTCTGTGATTGCCGATTGAGATTGAATTTTTTTTCTTTTTTTTTAAATAAATATTTTGCTTTTAATTTGTTAAAGAAAAAGCTTTATTAATATTTGTTTCGGTGATGGGGCATGATGATGAACATTGATGACAGGTGAGGGTGATGTAACCGTGATGAGTGAGTTGGACAGTGATGATAAAGTTGAAATTGTGATGAAAGGTGGTGAAGATGATGGTGCATAATGATGATTGGCCGAAAACCATATTGTTGATTGAGGTGAATTGAATTTATAATAATTTTATTATCAATCATCAAGCACAATTACTGTAGTGCCCTTTCACATTAATCAAAAAGTAAACTTTTTAGGAGGCAAGTTACCTTTTGGATGGAAACATAGGTGGCTGGTGTACGAGTGCAACAACTATCGAATGGAAAGAATAACTAACTCCAATATAAACAAGATGCATGGCAAGTATAACTAACTCCAAGACATATGTAGATGAATTGACGGGTGGTGATTCAATCTGAATATCCGTCGCATATACTTCTTAATTTTTCTTTTTTTATTTTAATTTAAAAACTGTTTTTTAATGAAGTAAAAAAAAAAGGGGGTTTTTTAATTATATATTAATATTTGAATTTTGTAATAGTGATGTGTCAGTTAATAATTGATGGAAAAAATTGTTTAGGCTTTTTATTTTAAATTTTCTAGGACACATGCTATTAGGTTTGACCTTTAAATTCTTGGTCAATTGGACTAAGTTGATGTATTTATCAAACTATATGGATTATTAAGACAGCTTACGATATCTAATTAAAAACTGATAAATTTTCAAATTGAAAATGAAATTTATCCTTAAGAATTTAAATAAATGACTCATACCACCACCTCATGTGATCTCGTAGTAGAGTATGCTTGTTCAGTTTTGTAATATTCTAATAATGTTAATATTGGATTAAGTTCTTCTTTCTCGCCAGTTACATCCATACATTGTATCATTAATTTCTTCTAATAAAATGTACTCTTGAAAAAGAAGGCCAAAAAGACTTGGACAACAAAATATATTGAATTATTGAAGCATTACCTGTAAAGTGTACATTGGTTGATATATATGTCTGTTTTTCTATTTTTTTAATATACAAATATATATGTCTCTATGTATATTTGTCGGAAACCATACATGCAATTATTGTCCTTTTCTTTGAAAATAGCACTCAAAATCAATCATGTGTCTATCTTTGGGTGACATATATTGAATTATTGATGGATTACATGTGAAGTGTACAATCTATATGTCTCTATCTTTGTGGAACACCATATATGCAATTATTGTCCTTTTCCTCGAAAAAAATAGCACTCAAAACCAATCAAGTGAGACATCTTTGGCTGATATATATATTGAATTATTGAAGGATAACCCGTGAAGACATCGGTGATGTATATGTCTCTATCTTTGTGGAACACCACAAACGCAATTATTCCTTTCCGTACAAAAATAGCACTCAGAACCAATCAATTGTCTATCTTTGGGTGATAGACAATTGAATTATTGAAAGATTATCTGACGTGTTCATCGGGTGACCTATATGCCTTTATCTTTGTGGATCAACCATATGTGCAATTATGGTCCTTTTCCGTGAAAATAACACTCTGAACCAATGGCAAGTCGGTGGGGTATATTCATCATTCTAGGGGAATTAGGTAGGGGTGTCCTTTGTCCTCTTATCTTTTCCTGTTGTGTGCGGAAGCGTTCTCAGGTGGGGTGAAACTCACAGAGAAGGGGGGTAGAGGCTTAGGGATCAGATGTGGAAGGCTGGGGCCGACAGTAAGTCACCTTCTGTTTGCGGACGATAGCATTCTCTTTTGTAGGGCCTCGGTGTCGAATTGCCTCCTGATTAAAAAGGTACTGGGATCGTATAGTAGGGGCTCGGGTCAGCAAATCAACTTGGAGAAGTCGGCTATATGCTTCAGTGGGAATGTTGATGACAGTCTTAGGAAGGAGATTGAGGGTGCTGGGGTTAGTGGCTGAGAGTAATCACTGGCAGTACTTGGGTCTCCTTTCCCTAGTTGGTAGGAATAAGACTAGAACTTTTGCTGAGATAGTTGACAAAGTATGTAATAGGCTGAAGGGGTGGAAGAGCCACTTGTTCTCGCAAGGGGGGAAAGAGGTCCTGATAAAAGCTGTTCTGCAAACAATCCCTACTTATATGATGAGCGTATTTCGGCTGCCTTTATCCCTTTGTAAGGAGGTTGGGTCACTTGCGGCTCGGTTTTGGTGAGGGATGAAGGAGGGAAAACGGAAGGTTAGTTGGGTCAGCTGGGAGAGGATGTGCAAGCCAAAGTCGCTTGGTGGGCTGGGGTTTAAGGATCTCGCTCTATTTAACCAGGCCCTGCTCGCTAAGCAGGCTTGGAGAATCCTGGAAAATCAGAATTCCTTGGCGGCGCGAGTCCTAAAAGCGAAGTACTTCCCAAAGGGTGACTTTATGCAGGCTCCAGTGAAGCAGGGGTCTTCTTACATGTGGAAGAGTCTCATATGGGGGCGAGAGCTGCTGAATAAGGGGTGGATTTGGCAAGTGGGGAATGGGGCTGATATAGATGTCTTCAAGGACCCGTGGATCCCGAGACCGAGCTCGTTTACTGTTGTTTCGCCTAAGCGGGAGCTACACTGAGGGTGGCAGATTTGATAGACCAGGAGAGACATCAGTAGGATATCCAGAAGATCAACGAGTCCTTGATGCCGGTTGACAAAGATCAGATTCTATCCATTCCCCTTAGTTTTAGGGACATTAGAGACAGCAGAAGCTGGTTTTTTGACAAAAGGGGTCTGTTCTCTGTAAAGAGTGGGTACCGGGTAGCCTTTGAGGAGCGATACAAAGGGGAGGCTTCCTCCAGCGCTTTGTCTGATCTCCAAAAGTGGTGGGTGACCCTCTGGAATTTGAACATTCCACCCAAGGTGAAAATTTTCGTGTGGAGGGCTTGTTTGGAGGCTCTTCCAACGAAGGCGAACCTGGTAGCTAGGAGCATTACTCGTGAGGGGACATGCGAGGGGTGTAATGAGATGGTTGAGACTGGTTTCCATGTCCTACTTGAATGTAACGTGGCTTTGCAGGTGTGGGATACTTTTGATGCGTCACTACGAGGGCTGTTTGTTGCTTGCAGGAATATTGTTGATGTGCTGGTGGCTGTGTTTAACTCGAGTGGGGAGGACCGGCTGGCTCGTGTGTGCATGATTTTGTGGGGGATCTGGGGGTGGCGTAATTTCAAGGTACACAAGGGAGAGAATCTTGCTGGGGAGGATGTTGCTGGCAAAGTGATGGAGATCATGCAGGAGTTTCAAAAGTCCAGGATGGCCCTTTCTCATTAGCCACCTCAGAAGGCCCACACCAATTCTGTGCTCTGGTGTCCGCCTCCGTCTGGTATGTTGAAACTGAACACTGATGTAGCGATTCGTAGGGGCAAGGGTCTTGTTGGGTTGGGTGCTGCTGTCAGGGACCACTCGGGCTTGGTGGTTATGGCTGTTGCGAAGTCTTGGCAGGGGGATCTTTCCCTGGAGTTGGGTGAATTACTGGCTGTTAGAGAAGGTCTGAGAGAAGCGTTGGCTGCCGGGCTGAAGGTAAAAGTTGTGGAAGTGGATTCCACTGTTGTAGCCTCTAGTCTTAATTTGTCTATTATCTGTAGGGGGGCTTCATGTAGTTTGGTTAGTGATATTAAGGCTGTCAGTAGGGAAGCGGGTGTTTGTAAGTGTCAAGCTGTCCCGAGGAATGGGAACCGCTTGGCTCATAGACTCGCCTCTTTGGCCTTGTCCTCTTCGGAGGCTTTACGTTGGTTCAACGTTAGTGCGATTTGTATTTTCCCGTTTGGGGTTGGTTTATGATAAGATACCGAATTTCAAAAAAAAAAAAAAAAACACTCTGAACCAATCACGTGTATATCTTTGGGTGATATATATGTTGAATTATCGAAGGATTACGCTTGAAGTGTATATTGGGTGATAAATATTAACGGGATCCATCCGACTCCGAGTCTGGGAGAATCCCGTAAAACTGTGATATTTCTAATTAAATCTAGATTTATTGAAAAACATTTTAAAAAGTTATCATAAATTTCATGGTTGTTTTTCAAATATATATTGAATAAATCAAAAATCTATACGTTTCCCGTGTTGGATCTCTAGATTAAATATATATTTATAAAACGCCAAATTTGATTTAAAATGACTTTTCTAAAATATTTTTTAGTAAATCTAGATTTTAGTTAGAAATATCATAGTTTTTACAGGATTCTTTTGGATTCGAGAAATGAGTCAGGATGGGTCCCCTCAACTTAGTATCAAAGCAAAGGTTAGTAGGCCGGTCCTTGGAAAGCTCGCATGTGAGTGAAGTGGTGATACATGACTCTAGCTACATCTAAGAGCTTCATAAGGAAAGAGTTACTCAAAGAGGTGGCGCCGCCCATAGAGTACTCTGATAGGTACTAGTTGTTGCTTACTTGGGATCGCGGTTCGTCCTGTCCAAAATTGGGTTTTTCTTTTCTTTTGATTTTTATTTAGTTTTCTTCTTCGATCCCTACCTTAGTTATATCTTCTCAAATAAAAATAGGATGTGTTATCTAATATAATCTCTTTATGTAAGCTATTGATTAGTGTTAAAAATCATGTATGATCTAGCTAATAAGTGATTAAGATTCTTCTATTTTCATAACATTTTCTAATAAGTGATTATGATTTATTTTAGATTTCAATTTTTAAACAGCACCTATAATAGTGTGACTTTTGGTATTGTCATCAAACTAATAGTTCACATACTATTGAATTTCGAACAAAAATGCCCCTATATAAAAGCTTTTTTTTTTTTTTTTTACCAAAGATAGACTATCATTAGTAGAAAGAGAAAGAGAGAAAGACAAAAATATCTATATATATATATATATATATATATAGAAAGAGAAATATAGAGAAGTTGAATGGGGATGAACCTAATGACAATGAACACAAAGGTAGATCACTTCAATAGTGAAAGAGGATTCCAGTCATCCATCCTTGGTGAAGCAAAGAAGGTAGATTGGAAGGAGTGCTTTCGTTTTTTTTTTTTTCCCAATTTTCGAGGTTAACTTGAAATATAGAGAAGTTGAATGAGGATGAACTTGAGGGCATTTTTGAAATGGAGGCATTTGCTGATAAAACATCATAGGATTTTGCATATAAAGTGCATACTGCATGTGCATATGCTAATATCAGTGATTGAATTCTGACTGTAGTTTGTATCTAAGTCACTACTGGATTCCTCTGAGGTTCCATTTGGCACACATGATTGAATTAGGTTTGAATGAAAAATCATTATCCTATGTTTGACAGAACTTGAGATTTAAGGGTGGGCACGGGTCGATTCGGGTCGGTTTTCCCTAAAACCGACCTGAAACAAACATAGATCGGTTTTCAGTCTTGAAGACTGAACCGACCCAAATTGATGATACAACCCGGCATGATCCGACTCGTTCAGCTCAGTTTTCTTCGGGTCGGTTCATATCGGTTTGGGCCTATCAATGAGCCTTCAGGAAATAAAGAGACCCAATGCAAAACTCAAATGCAAACCAAAGCTCATTATTAACTACCCCCACCAACTCATCTGTCATTACCCGTGACTACCCCTCACCAACTCACCAGTCAACTCACCCTCACCCCACCACCCATCAGTTCCCTTTTCTTTTCATCTCTTTCCATCCCCAACCTCCATCTTCTTCTCTCTCTCTAAATCACCAACCCGTAATCATTAGCATCATCACTGATTCACCATCCATCATCAGTCATCACCAACCAGTAGCATCCATCTACTTCTTTTTCTATCTCTACATCATCGCCAGTAGAAAAGATCGATGCCAATCTCCTCCGTGTAGAAGATATTGGCGCCAATCTCCTCCGATCGGAACACAACAACAAAAACAAAGCTTAACCCACATATTCAAGACAGCGGCAACACAAGAAACTAAGGGAAGAAACACAATCGTTTACAGTGACAACAAGAAAGGAAGGAGATGGAAGAAGGTGGTGAGGAGAGAGAGAGAGAGAAGAAATGGCCTACGCTTGAGAGAGAAAAGGAAAGATAGAGGAGAAAAAATAAAGATGAGAAGAAGTTGGCAGTTAGGGTAAAATTGAGAGAGGGTTGGTTTTTATATATAAAAGTCTGTTTTCGGGTCGGGTCGGATAATCCAATCTGAAAACCGAACCAATACCGATTTAAATAGGTTTTTATCTTTTTAAGCCGACCCGATCCGAATAACTAATACAAGCCGACAATTTCGGGTCGGGTCGGGTCTGTCTCGATTTTTTTGCCCACCCCTATTAAGATTAGTTTAAAAATGTTTTTTTTTTTTATATTTGGTGTAGGTTGATATTGGATTGGAGTAAAATTAATTTAAATATTTTATTATATATTTAAAAGTAATTTGAAAATTAATTTTATAAAAAATTTGAAAAAAAAAAAGAAAAAATATTTTATTAATTTAAATACAATGATTTATTTTAAATAATAAAATGTAGGTTAGGTTTGAAATGAAACAAAATTAATTTTAATCTAGGTAAAAATCATTTTGATTTCTAAGTTTTAGGAAATAGTCAAATTTTTAATTATGTTTCGGAAAATGATCAAATCATCTCTAACGTTTCAAAAATATCAAATTAATCTCTCATGTCAATCAACTCATAGTCAAATTCAATGAAAAACGTGAAAGATTTATTTACCTTTGAACTCAGTTAAAATGAATAAAATATGGTTATACCTCTATCCAAATATTAAATATCATATTACTGGATTTTTTTAGAAACACATTTCTTAAACACCCATAAAATCAAACAAAAATAAATTAAAAAAATTAAAAAATTAAAATTAAACTAAATTAAACACTACAAATCATTAATATCCATGGGATTTTTTTAAAAATAAAATAAAATAAAATTTAACTCTAAAATAAATTAAATTAAAAAAAAAAATTCTTCAACCCAGTTTTCATTTTCACAAACTATTTATCTCCAATAAAGCACTTAATCAGTTTTTGCAAAAAAAAAAAAACTAAACTAAACTAAACTTTCTTTTCAAGTGTTGCAATCCATGTGAAAGAAACCATCATTTGTCAATTGAGTTTTCTTTTTTTTTTTTTTTTTTGCGGGGGGCCTAGCGGGCTTACAAGTATTTGCTACATGTTGCATATTTGTCATTGATGTACTTAAGGAATAGTTCCCCTAAAGGTTAACATTTTATACTTTTAGAGGCTTATTTATTTAATTATACTGTTTAACATATTATTTGGTGTCTTCTTTGCTTGAGGTTTATGACACTCTGCCACGTGTTTTATCCCTATTGTACTGATGATCTTTCTTGCACCCATACAGAGAACTATATTGGATTGAGAAGAAAATCGAATAAAAAAAAAAAAAATCAAAATCGTATATTCATTTGATGATATTGAAATAGAAAACAATGAATAAAATCAAGCATGTAATATTTTTATTTTTATAAGTTATATTATTGAATTCATTGTATTCGTAGGAAGATATAAAGAAGATGATTGAGTGAAGGAAAAAAAAAAAAAAACAATTGCATAGAATAGCAAGCAAAAGAGAATGATACACAAATAGACATATATTTGCAATTATTATTATTTTTTTTATTATTTTAATTTCTGATTAGTTCAAACAAGTAAACAAAAAAATCATAAAACATCAAAGCATACAGCTAGATGCTATATGTCCACTAACTCTTATTTATATTGTAAAAGAAATTACAAATAAACCATAAATAAGCTCCCCGCTGCCTTTTTTTTGGTAATTCTACTATTCTTTGAAGCTCAAACCAGATCCGCTTAATTTATCTTCAATTAATTTCTCCAAATGCTCTGACATGGATGCGGGTAAATAATTTTTTGAATCTCCTACTTTGCCAGTTCTAAAGAACGCACTCTTTGGAATGTTGAATGTAGCTGAAATTTTACCAGATTTATTCACCTCCAAATTTTTCAAGTTATCAAAACTACACAGCTTAGATATCTCTTCTATTACTCCATGGCTCTCTTCATCCATAGAAAAAGGACATCCTAAGAAATCAGCCAATTTCTTAATATGAAAATTGATGTCCTTTTTCAGATTTTCGTATTTTAGAAATAGTATCTTGTTTGGTTCTTCTAAGCTGGCATTCCAGTATCCCAGCACGTGTTCCCAACAAGGGCCATAACCTTGAACTCCTTGACAAGCCAATTCAAGAGCTTTTTCTAGTGGAAGAAACTCTGTGGTTTGCCCCTGACTTAACTCTTGTTCAATTACACGCGAGAAATGCCAAGAGGAGAGAAATTGGTCCAAAGGGTTTCTACAAATGTAAACAATGCGACTATTACAACTGACAATAGAATGTGGTAGCGAAGTATAAGGGAGATGGGTGGACAAAATCCTTGGGCTAGAAAGCTCATCAATTGATGGTTGATTTTCCATATAGACACCGTCAAGATAAAGTACGAGCTCATGTGGATTACTTGTGAGCAAGGGATTTTCTACTATCGCATGACTAAAACGATTCATAATGGTAAAAATGAGAGCTTTGAGCCAAGTGGTACCTGATTTTGGGAAAGAAGTCAATATGATATCTGTGTCTCGAGCTTGAAAATATTTTTGAAAGAAGATGATCTTATGGAGGAGAAAGGGGCGAACCCAAAACCCTTGATATTGAACAAAAGATGTTGTATCTGAAAGTTTTACTTGAGGAAGGGCTGAGAGTAATTCTTGATTCTCATTGCTAGACTCTTCTGCTTCATATGAAGAGTTTTGGGAGGCCACTGTTTTTTCCATCTGCATGGATTTGTTTAAGTAAAACAAGGCATGGTCGAGAAAGATTAATAAAGACGTTTCAATGTCTACATAGAAACGACAGCTAACTGCTGTACTACATAGAAACGACAGCTAACAGCTGTAAAACTCACCCCACTAACTTTTTATTTTTTCGAAACTCTCAGCCCGCTAACTTCCCATAAAAATCTCATCCCATTCACTTAGCTTTTATTATTTATTATTTTTTATAATTATTTTTTAAAACTCTCATCCCACTAATTTACTTTTTAATTTATTATCATTTTATATTTATAAACTATAAAAATCTTATACTACTAACTTGATATTTATTATTTTTAACTTTTTATCAGTATTATTTTTTAAAATTTCCATCCCCATTAATTTTTTTTTATTTTTTTTATTATTTTACATATATAAACTATAAAAAACCTAGCCAATTAACTTTTTTTATTATTATTATTTTACATATATAAACTATAAAAACCTAATCCCCATTAACTTAGCATTTAGAAAATGATTTTTTGTGTTCGTATCATACAAATTAGAAAAAAGAAATGAGCTGAACCGTTGAATGATGAAAAGATTATCCAATTATGAGAAAGAAAAAAAAAATTAAAAAAATAATAAAAAAGGGAACCGAGTAAAGAGGTTACTCTTTATCCTTTTCCTCTTCCCTCTCACAAGCCTTAGATCTAATCAACCGCTCGAAGTCTATCTGAATGGCAACAACACCAACAAAACAGATCAACTATACCAGGTAGTATCAAGTATAGTAGACTATCCATATCGGGTGAAGCACCCGATGTGGATACTATCGACATATTAAATGGTAGCATCCATGTCGGATGACTACCTGATATGAATAACAAATAACCATATCGGGTGATATCCGGTATGGTTATCCATATATGAGGGATATCCGGCATAGTTATACATATCCAAGTCGACCTGTGGATATGTTTATCCATATCGGGCCGTCCAGTATGGATAAGCGTATCTATATCAAACGGCTCGATATGGATACTCATATTTTTTTTTTAGAATATGTATATAATTTTATATTAAAATTAAAATAATATCACAACATACATGGAAAAAATATATATATCCATTTATCTCATGGATTTGTTAAGTCATCACTTACTTTTGCACATAAACAAACTACATCAGAACTCACTAAAATAACAACTTAAAAACAAAAGCCCCAATAAGTCGAGTCTCTCAGCCTGATTACAACTTAAAAAACAAAAGCCCCAGTGACCATCCTCCGAGATTCATTTCGCTCCTGCTGTAGCTTCTCGATTTGGGCCTTGAAGGCAGCAGCAGCTTTGGCTTTATTAGGGATCAATCATCATCAATCACTCAAGACAACAATCAATCAACACCAATCACTCAAGTCAACACTCAATCAACTCAATCACCACCAATTACTCAAGTCAACCATCAATCAACTCAATCATCACCAATCACTCAAGTCAACAATCAATCAACTCAATCACTCAAGTCAACAATCAATCACCATTAATTTCTTAAGTCAACACATAATGGATTGCCTTGTACATTCCTCATTACAATTGTCATTAATCACTTACCATGTGTAGTTTGTATCCTTATGTATAAAATATATTGTAACACATATGAATGAATCAATCCAGTTTCAATATTTTTCTCTCTTAGTTTTTTAATCTTCTATATGGTATCAGAGCAATAAGACTCTCACGAGTTTTCATTCCAAACCAGTTTTAAAACCCTTGTCTTACTTTACCCATTTACAAATGGACAACACTAGTTCTGCAACATCAACGCCAGCCCAACCTTTAACAACCATTATAAATGGTTCACTTTCACCAAATAATTTGATTTCAATCAATGCTTCTCAACTACCTGTAAAACTATCTCCATCAAATTATCCCTCTTGGAAGGCACAATTCGATGCTCTTCTTTATGGTTTGGATCTACTTGGATTCATCGATGGAACCAAACCTTGCCCACCTCTCGAAATCACCACTAACGGTACAAAAGTGCCTAATCCAGAATATCAAAGATGGCAACGGCAAGACAAACTCCTTTGGATCGGAATTGTAGCATCACTTACTGATCGAGTGATGCCAATGATTAGCTCTTCAAAAACTTCGAAAGAAGCATGGGATCGTTTGGCCAAGTATTATGGCAACTCGTCATCATCTCGAGTTATGGGATTAACAGATCAACTCTCAGGTATCAGTCGTGGAACTCAATCAATTGCAGACTATCTTGGCACCATTCGAAGTCTGGCTGATGAACTTGCTCTCATCGGATCTCCTGTCCCTAATGCAAATCTTGTACTTCACATTCTTAATGGACTTGGCTCAGAATATAAGGAACTTGCAGCAGCTGTTCGTGCAAGAGATACAGTAATCTCCTTTGAAGAGCTTCATGATAAACTTGTTGAATATGAATCCTTTCTTAAACGGGAGGAGAATAAGATTAATAGTGCCATGACAGTGAATGCAACACGTTTCAATCAATCCAAAATCGGGAACCAGCATCAAGGAAAGAAAATTTTTTCACAAAACCGTTACAATCAAGGTGGACAGCAACGTTCCTATCATTTTGGACAAAGCAGTGGTGGTCAAACTAATAATCTTAGCAGAAACTCCAATGTAACATGCCAATTCTGTGACAAGCGGGGACACACAGCTCGTGAATGTTATACTATCAAACGTCAGATGGGGTTTCCTATACCACTAAAAGCCAATCATACCATTACCGGTAACAATCGTGGTGCAAGTTCTAATTGGTTGCTAGATACAGGTGCATCTCACCATGTCACTTCAGATCTTAATAACCTCACTATCCGTCAACCATATGAGGGTCCTGATGATATTATCATTGGTGACGGTTCAGGTTTGAACATCACACATACTGGCAATTCCACTCTCTCAACCATGTCTAAGTGTTTTTCCCTTTCAAATGTGCTATGTGTGCCTTCTATAAAACAAAATTTGGTCTCTGTTTCACAATTTTGCAAAACAAACAATACCTCTATTGAATTTGACCCTTATTCATTTTGTGTGAAGGATCTAGCCACGGGAGCACCACTCGCCAGGGGGCGGAGCAAGAATAATGTTTATGAATGGTCCAGCATAAGAAGAACTCAACCAGTGGTTAAACAAGCATGTCTTGGTGTCAAAACTACTCTTGATCAATGGCACGATCGTCTTGGTCACCCATCATCAAAAGTCCTTAGTCATATCGTGTCATCAAATAAACTCCCAGTTCAATCGAGTCAATTGAAATTTACTTTTTGTGATTCATGTCAGTGCAACAAAAGTCACAAGTTGGCTTTTGGAGAGTCTAGTTTAAAAAGTCGTGGTCCTTTAGATCTGTTGTACACGGATGTATGGGGTCCATCCCCAATTCGTTCAATAGATGGTCTATCCTACTATGTTATTTTTGTTGATCATTTTACCAAATATTCATGGTTATTTCCTATGGCCAATAAATCTGATGTCTTTTCTATTTTTTCAAAATTTAAAGCTATGGTAGAGAAGTTTTTTAACACATCTATCCATACTATATACTCTGATGGTGGAAAAGAATATCAAGGTTTAAAAACTATGTTTGAAACTGCTGGCATCCAACATTTAATTTCACCACCATATACACCACAACATATTGCCTCAGCTGAACGTCGTCATCGACACATTGTTGAGACAGGTCTTATACTTTTGCATCGAGCATCTTTACCTCTTTCATTTTGGTCATATGCATTTAATGCTGCTGTCTACCTTATTAATCGTTTGCCCACACCAATACTTGACAACAAATCTCCTTTTTATTGCCTTTTTCACACCACCCCAAATTATTCCAAGCTTAAAATTTTTGGGTGTCTTTGCTATCCATGGCTCCGTCCCTACACCAAACATAAGCTAGAACAACGCTCAAAACCGTGTATTTTTCTTGGTTACTCAAATCTCCACCATTCATACATATGTTTTGAACCTCAAAATCACAAAATCTATTTTTCGCGTCATGTCAAGTTTTTTGAACATAATTTTCCATCTTTGTCCTCATATACCAAATCTGATCATGTCAATTCTCAAACAATTTCAAGTTGGTGTACAGCCTCTAATTCGCTCAACTCTCTTTTCTCCGTTATTTCCATACCATCAAGTCCATCATGTCAATCTCCCCTTACGTCCACTGAGTCACAGTCACAAGGTCTTTCATCATTTCATGACACTTACTCTAGTGACACCTTACCTGCTAGTACTCCACTTGTTGAGGATCTTCCTATGATTGGTACCAGACATGACACCCTTTCTCCTTCTTCCTTGAGTGATAAACCTTCTGGTAATGATCCCTCTCACTCTATCTCTGCTGTCTCTCCCCCTATACATGATGAACCATCCAACACTCACACTATGATTACCCGATCAAAGAATAACATCTTTAAACCTCTCACCAAATTTTCCTACATCGCTTCCAAACATCCTTTACCACCTACACTTGAACCTACCACTATTCATCAAGCCCTTAGGGATAACCATTGGAAGGCAGCCATGCTTGAAGAGCTTACTGCTCTAACCCAAAACAATACATGGGAGTTGGTTGCTCGTCACCACAACCAAAATATTATCGGTTGTAAATGGGTTTTTCGTGTTAAGCGCCATCCAGATGGTAGTATAGCTCGTTACAAAGCTCGCCTTGTTGCCAAGGGGTTTCATCAACGTCCAGGCATTGATTATCAAGAGACATTCAGCCCAGTTATAAAACCCACAACCATTCGAGTTGTTCTCACACTAGCTCTCTCTCGTGGTTGGTCAATCCATCAACTTGATGTCAACAACGCATTCTTACATGGTCATTTAACTGAGGAGGTTTTTATGTCCCAGCCTCCTAGCTTTGTTGATGATTCTAAACCAACACATGTTTGTCGTCTACGTCGATCACTATATGGTCTCAAACAAGCGCCTCGTGCCTGGTTTCAAGAGCTCAAGAATTTCATCCTTTCACTTGGATTTACCAACTCTCAGTCGGACACCTCACTGTTTATATATGCTAATGACAAGCTCACCATTTACTTTCTTGTTTATGTAGATGATCTTTTGGTTACAGGTAGTTCTCCATCAGCTGTTCGGATGTTTATTACTACTCTTTCTCAACGTTTCTCCATTAAGGATCTTGGTCATCTCCATTTTTTTCTGGGTGTAGAAGTTCTTCCTACTCGCCATGGCTTTCTTTTATCTCAACATCACTACATTCGTGATCTCTTAGAGCGCTTCAAAATGACAGGCATGAAGGAATCTACCACACCCATTAGCACGTCAACCAAGTTGGTACTAAATGATGGCTCTTCTTCTACTGATTCCACGCAGTATCGTAGTCTTATTGGTGGTATGCAATATTTATCCATCTCTCGACCTGACATTGCATATACTGTTAACAAGCTTGCTCAGTTCATGCACTCCCCAACGCAAGTTCATTGGATGGCTGCTAAACGGCTTCTTCGTTATCTCAAAAATACAATATCTTATGGGCTTACTCTTAATCGATCACAACCAATGCATTTGACAGCATATTCAGATGCTGACTGGGCTGGAAATCGTGATGATCTCACTTCTACCTCTGCCTATGTTATTTTTCTTGGCTCCAATCCTGTGTCATGGTGCTCTAAGAAACAAAGAACTGTTGCTCGTTCATCTACTGAAGCTGAATACCGTTCTGTTGCTTCTGCAGCCGCTGAACTCTCTTGGTTAACAAATCTTCTCACTGAGCTTGGCGTCAATCTTCCTCGTCCACCACAGCTTCTATGTGACAATCTTGGTGCAACTTATCTTTGTGCCAATCCAGTATTCCATTCTCGGATGAAACATATTGCACTTGACTACCATTTTGTTCGTGAAAAGGTTGCCAATGGTCTACTGCGTGTATCTCATGTGTCAACGCATAATCAACTTGCTGACTTACTCACCAAGCCTCTTGCCAAGTCTCGTTTTGCTCTTTTGCGTTCCAAGATTGGTGTTTCCGATGGAAGCACCATCTTGCGGGGGCATATTAGGGATCAATCATCATCAATCACTCAAGACAACAATCAATCAACACCAATCACTCAAGTCAACACTCAATCAACTCAATCACCACCAATTACTCAAGTCAACCATCAATCAACTCAATCATCACCAATCACTCAAGTCAACAATCAATCAACTCAATCACTCAAGTCAACAATCAATCACCATTAATTTCTTAAGTCAACACATAATGGATTGCCTTGTACATTCCTCATTACAATTGTCATTAATCACTTACCATGTGTAGTTTGTATCCTTATGTATAAAATATATTGTAACACATATGAATGAATCAATCCAGTTTCAATATTTTTCTCTCTTAGTTTTTTAATCTTCTATAGGCTTCCTAACATTACCACGGACAGCTACAAGTATCAACAAATTTACCAAACAAACAAAGTTTCACTCTTATAAATACAATGTGACTAACCGTTCTGGTAATTGTCGCAATCTCCCTATCTTCCGCTTGTAACTGCCCTTCAAGCCTCTGTCTTTGCTCATTAGTAGACTCCCTAAATTCAACATCACGCTACCTCAGCTGCAGCAAAGAATATATACAACTGCAAGTCCTCACAATCGATACCTAACCATTTCATCCATACGAGTAATTTCATAATTCAACAAAACCATTTTATCCAAATTATAAACAAAAAAAAAAAAAATGCAACAAACCATTGGCAACCAAGAATCACACATCTTATCTATGACTCCCTAATATGGTTTAACCTACAAAACAAGAAAACACCTTTGTTAAGGTGACCCAAATGTTATCTCCAACGGCATCCTCTAATGCCTATGTCAGTCTTTTGTTAATTATTCTTAACTGTATTTGCCCCTAAAAACTATCTAACTCCAATAAAGCACTTAATCAATTTTTATAAGAAAACAAAACTTACTTTTCAAATGTCGCAATGCATGTGAAAGCATCAACTATTTGTCAGTCGAGTTTTTCTTTTTTCTTTTTTTTATTGGGGGGGCTGGGGGAGCTTACGAGTATTTGCTACATGTTGCACATTTGTCACTGATTTACTTAAGAAATAGTTCCCCTAAAGATTAACATTTTATACCTTCATAGGCTTGTTTATTTAATTATACTATTTAACAAGTTATTTGGTGTCTTCTTCACTCGAAGTTTATGATACTTTGCCATGTGTTTTATCCTTATTATACTATCGATCTTTCTTGCACTCATATAGAGAACTATATTGAATTGAGGAGAAAATCAAATAAAAAAAAAAAAAAACCAAAATTTTATATTCATTTGATGATATTGAAATAGAAAACAATGAATAAAATCAAGCATGTAATATTTATATTATAATATAAGTTATATTGTTGAATTCATCATACTTGTAGAGAGATATAAAGAAGAGGGTAAGTGAAAATAAAATAATAAAAATTGTATAGAATAACAAGCAAAAGAGAATGATATACAAATAGATACTTATATTTGCAATTTTTATTATTATTATAATTATTTTTTCTGATTAGTTCGAACAAGTAAACGAAAAATACCACAACACATCAACCCATATAGCTAGACGCTGTATGTCCACTAACTCTTATTTATATTGCAAAAGAAATTACAAACAAACCATAAATAAGCTCCCTACTGCCTTCTTTTGGTAATTCTACTATCCTTTGAAGGTCAAACCAGATCCATTTAATTTATCTTCAATTAATTTCTCCAAATGCTCTGACATGGAAGTAGGTAAATAATTCTTGAATCTCCTACTTTACCAATTCTAAAGAACAAACTCTTAGGAAGGCTAAACCCAACTGAAATTTTACTAGACTTGTTCACCTCCAAATTTTTCAAGTTATCAAATCTACACAACTTGGATATCTCTTCTATTACTCCATGGCTATCTTTATCTATAGAAAAAGGACATCATAAGAAATCAACTAGTTTTTTAATATGAAAGTTGATGTCCTTTTTTAGATTTTCGTATTTCAGGAATAGGATCTTGTTTGGTTCTTCCAAGCTGGCGTTCGAGAATCCCAACATGTGTTCCCAAAAAGGGCCAAAACCTTGAACTCCTTGGCAAACCATTTTAAGAGCTTTTTCTAGTGGAATAGACTATGCGGTTTGCCCTTGATTTAAATCTTCATTAAATGCAAGTAAGAAATGCCAATATGAGAGAAATTAGTCCAAAGGGTTTCTACAAATGTAAACAATGTGACCATTACAACTGACAATAGAATGTGGTAGCGAAGCATAGGGGAGATGGGTGGACAAAATCCTTCGGCTAGAAAGCTCATCAATTGATGATTGATTTTCCATATATACACCGTCAAGATAGAGTATGAGCTCATGTGGATTATTGGTGAGCAAGGGACTTTCTACTAACGCATGACTAGAACGATTCACAATGGTAAAAATGAGAGCTTTTAGCCACGTGGTGCCTGATTTTGGGAAGGAAATCACAATGATGTCTGTATCTCGAGCTTGAAAACATTTTTGAAGAAAGATGATCTTGTGGACAAGTGATGGACGAACCCAAAACCCTTGATATTGAACAAAAGATGTTGTATCTGAAAGTTTCACTTGAGGAAGGGTTGAGAGTAATTCTTGATTCTCATTGCTAGACTCTTCTACTTCATATGAAGAGTTTTGGGAGGTCACTGTTTTTCCATTGCCATGGATATGTCAATATAGAAAGATTAACCGTCTATATAGAAACGACAGCTTACTGTTGTAAACCCCACCCCCACTAACTTTTTATTTTTTCGAAAATCTCAGCCCGCTAACTATATCTTATCCCACTAACTTGATTTTTATTATTTTTTATTTTTTTATCTGTATTATTTTTTGAAACTTGCACCCCCATTAACTTATTTTTTATTTTTTATCATTTTACCTGTATAAACTATAAAACTCTCATCTCATTAACTTAGTGTTTTGAAAACGGTTTTTTGTGTTTGTATCATACAAATTAGGGGAAAAAAAAGGGAGATGAACAGTTGAACGATGAAAAGATTATCCGATATGAGAAAGAAAGAAAAATTAAAAAAAAAAAAAAGTTAAAAAAATTGAGAAATGGGGACAAGCTAAAAAAGTTACTCTCCCCCATCCCTCTTTTCTCTCACAAACTCTAGATCTAACCAACTGCTTGAAGTCTATTTAAATGGCAACAATATCAACAAAACAGGTCAATTATATCGGACAATACTCAGTATAGTTGACTATCCATATCGAGTGGAGCACCTGATGTGAATACTATTGGTATATTAAATGGTAGCATCCATACTAAACGACTACTTAGTATGGGTAACAGGTAACCATACCATATGATATCTGGTATAGTTATCCATATCCAGACGACACTTGGTATGGTTATACATATCCGAGTCGACTCGTGAATATGTTTATCTATACCAGACATATTCATGCCGAGTGACTCAATATAGATACTCATTTTCATATTAAAACAAATATATAGAAAATATATATAATTTTATATTAAAATTAAAATAATATTATAACATACATTAAAAAAAAAAAAAAAAATCCATTTATCTCATGGATTTGTCGGGTCATCACTTACTTTTGCACATAAACAAACTACATCAGAACTCACCAAAATAACAATTTAAAAACAAAAACCCCAATAAGTCAAGTTTCTCAGCCTGATTACAACTTAAAAACAAAAGCCCCAATGACCATCTTCCGAGATTTATGTCGCTCCTGCTGTAGCTTCTCGATTTGGGCCTTGACGGCAGCGGTAGCTTTGGCTTCCTAACATTACCTTGCATTGCTACAAGTATCAACAAATTTCCAAAACAAACAAAGTTTCATCCTTACAAATACAATGTGACTAACCGTTCGGGTAATTGTCGCAATCTCCCTATCTTTCGCTTGTAACTGTCCTTCAAGCCTCTGTCTTTGCTCATTAGTAGACTCCCTAAATTCAACACTGCCCTGCCTCTGGTGCAGCAAAGAGTATATACAACTGCAAGTCCTTGCAATCAATACCTAACCATTTCATCCATACGAGTAATTTCATAATTCAACAAAACCATGTTATCCAAATTATTAAAAAAAAAAAAATTGTAAAAAAATATTAGCAACCAAGAATCACTCATGACGAGGAGCATATAATCAGTAATAAATATCACCAAAAAAACAGTAATTTTTTATTTTTTTATTTTTTTAAATAGAAAGAAACTTGATAACCAAAAGAAACCCAAATGCGAAAAAGCAGCAGCAACCCAGAATCAGACATGAGCAGGAGCATACAATCAATAAAACATGACCAGAAAATTGGAGAAAATGAGAACTTGATAAGCATTGTGAAAAGGGTAAAAGAATACCGGGGCACCAGCTAGGAGAAGTGGAGGGATCTCCAAGAAGAGAATGAAGTTGGCTTTGCGGTTGGGTGCTTCTGATCTGAACTTGTCGAACACCTTGTCGAAGGTTGAAACGGTTGCATCTGATAGTTTCAGAGGCATCTTTTCGAGGCAACCAAACCAACAAATTAAATGCTTAACTTCGTCTATTACAGTCCTCCCTTGTTATTCAATCCTTAAGATCTACATATAATGGATTAGATCTTTGACACCAGGAGCGAAAATTAAACTGGAAGAGTGCCCTTCTCTTTATCTGCCTCCACACCCAAAAAAGGTTGTAACGCATGGCTTCCATGGAAGCAGGAACCAAATTGAGCTTGTAAATCTCTCCATAAAAAATGAATTATTGGTGGAGATCATAGTTAAACTGGATGCAAATAAGAACCTGGTTTTGTTGCACCAAATGTCGCTATAATTTCGAGGAGTACTATTGAAACTTATCACACACTAAGGAATATATGAAAAGAAAGCGTTTGATTAAGCTTTTAATGTAAAATAAGTTCTTTGATATATTTGGATTCGTTGATCTACCATGAGATAACATTGACTAAAGTATGGATTGTGATTTTCATATAATATGTAGAAATTATTTGAAGTTACTGTATGTTCATATTGTATATTGACAAACTTATGTCGTGACGTTTTATTGCTTATTTATCCAAGACAACGTTTCAATTTTAAATTGTACAAATATTGTAATTAAAGTAGTTATTGTCATTAATTGAATTTTTTATTTTATCCTGAGAAATTATAAATTAAATTAGAAAAAAAGAAATCCTCACTAATTAGATATTAGGCTTGAAATTTAGAATAAAAAATAACAAATTATTTCTACTTTGAAATTAATTTTGTTGTATGTATTTTAAAGACTTGAGAAAATAAGCTGTTAAAGCTCAGTGCTTCAGCTTAGGTGGATAAAACCCAGCAGGCTCGAAAGTCAGGACGACGTCATAGGAGTGCAAGCTATTGTGTCTGAGCTCATAGACCATTATTCAGCGAGCTTGCATTATGATTACTAGCTCGCTTATCACGTCGCTCAACAAGCTTGGGATAGGATAGCTCGTACAAGGACTGCTCGTCCATCAACTCGTACATTAGCTCTCTAGAATATCCTTCAAACTTATGAGCTCGCTGTAACTGGTCCAGTTGACCTTCTAGAAACCTAAAGTAACCTAATTCAATAAGAGGTCAACTTTTCTGTTTTGAAGCAAATTAAATCTCGAGATTCTCGGAATTAGTTGTTGATTCGGTAGAGATAATCTTGATGTCATTATTATCATAATTAATGTAAATTATTTTTTGTCTTATCTGAATGTAATTCAAACCAATTCAAATTGTATCACCCCTCGTTATAAATAGGGGATCAAATTCATTGTAAAGATTAAGAGAAAAATATTATACTGTTACTTTGCCGAAATATAGAGGAACAGTCGTGGACATAGGCCTATTTTCAACCGAATCACATAAAAAGTTGTGTATGTTGTTTGTCTTCTTAGTTTCTTTCTTTGCTTTTGTTGTGTTTGCTGTTTAATTGCAGGTATTGAGTTTGAAGAACCGGGTCGACTAAAAAACAACGTTGATATTTTGGCGCTAAAAAAATTGCCCAGACTACAATCCTGCAACTTTTCTAAATTCTAGAATTCCAATTTGTCGTTATAGGTAGAATAAGAATAACCAGGAGTACAAAAGTGGCGGCTGACCAATCTTAAGGTCATCTTGAGCAGCAGAATCCCCAGCCGATTGGGGGTAATGTGGCAGAAACTTCCTCTACTGTTTTGCCTCTACTCCCTCTACGTTAACCACCCACTGTTGTCGTTGGAGAAGACATCGTGCAGATTTGGCAGCAAC
Source organism: Dimocarpus longan (assembly GCA_022984855.1). Taxonomy (NCBI): domain Eukaryota; kingdom Viridiplantae; phylum Streptophyta; class Magnoliopsida; order Sapindales; family Sapindaceae; genus Dimocarpus; species Dimocarpus longan. The sequence goes on along the minus strand of CM041014.1, from coordinate 13,352,434 downwards.
ACCAAAAGGTATTGGAGAACACTGTGATGTAGTTGACGGATGCAATTAGAACTTTGACACAGGTGTAGGCCCAGACAGCCTTAAGAAATGTAGAAATCCGAGATCAACCAGTTGGTGAGGCACCGGTCCAAAGAGAGGGGGTTGTCAGAAAGAAGGTGTTGCTAGAAAGATCAGTTCGCTCCTCAAATTTGCATTCAAGGGGAGGCAGATAACGGGCTCATAAAGAAGAAGTGATACCTCGTTCAGTAAGCTTGAGGATAAGGTTTAGCCATGATGGGAGCCACCACGTAGAGGCTAACTGTAAGTATGAGCGAGCTCCAGAACGCAATAAGGAGTATGTGCCACAAAGAGCTTCGCAGCGGGTAGAAAGCTCGCATAAGAGGCACAGGTCATAAGAACGATTGTCAGGTGATCGAGAGAATAGGAGGAGTAGACGATCCCTTACGAGAAGAATTAAGTCACAGAACCTAATGGTTGAAGAGTTATTATGGACGGTCCAGCAGTTGGAGGCACGACTTGGGCCTCAGAGTTAAAGAGAATGGCTAGAGAAAATGACCCCATTTATAAGGGAGATTGAGATAGAACCATTGCCGCCTAGGTTCAAACTCCCTAACGTCCTGCTCTACAACGATGATAATGATCCTTACGACCATCTTGATGCATTCAACGTTCAAATGGATCTGCAGACATCTAACTCCTTGATAAAGTGTCGTGTGTTTCCAACCATACTAGGGTATATTCTGAGGACTTGGCTGAAGAGTCTTCTAGCTCACGGTATTAACAGTAAGGAAAAATGTTAGAAAAAGTTCATTAACCAGTATAGGGCGTTAAGAAATGAGCTCGCGCCACCTTGCCACCTCCCAACGATTTTCCAATGGTAGAATGAATTGTTAAAGAACTATATTTTTAGATTCAGAAATGAGGTGAACAATGTGGAGAATCCTTCAGATGAGAGTATCCTCATGGCAATCTCGGTAGGGCTTAGAAAAGACAGAAAGCTCTATGAGAGTATTTACAAGTCTCCTGTGAAGGATTTGAGTGAGTTTTATGAACAAGTTGCTAAGGAGATCAGATAGAAAGAAACTTTCAGGTCAAAGACGTCCAGTGATCAGAAGAATTAAGCAGATAATTCCCACCAAAGGAAGAAGAGAAATCATAGTAGGAGTGAAGATCATGGTCAGGAGAATCGCTTTAGCAATCAGGTAGAGAAACGGGCTAGGAATGAACCCAGAAGAGATCGACCTCCTCTTTCTTGTGCTCGCTGTGAGAGTTACAGTGTCTCATCGAATAGGCAAGACAGAATTTTAGAGATAAAAAGGAAAAAAAAAATTTCGGGAGACCGAGCCCCACAAACATCCTCAGCAAATTTCTTGATCCGAAAAAGTACTGTGTCTATCATAATGAAACTGGACACTTTACTTTGCAATGTAGAGAGCTAACGCCATTGAAAAGTTGATTAGAAGAGGTCGCTTAGGGGAGTATGTAGTGCGACCTGTAAATCAGCGACCCCAGTAGCAGTATCCCCAACCAGCCCAACAGCCTACACAACAGCTACACCAGTAGACCGACGAGCATAACCATGTGCCCGCAGTAAGGACCATCTACACAATACATGGTGGGCCTCATATCACAAGGACGTTAAACAGGTCGCACGAGCGTTTTATGTGCGCGAGGTCAGTCATGTCTTGCTTACAGGCCACAGTAGGACAGATGGACTCGTGAAAAGAGCTAGAGTGGCCTCAGACGACATCGTGTTTACAAAGGAAAATGCTAGAGGAGTTCACTGGCCTCATAATAATGCAGTGGTCATCCGGGCAAGAATAGACAATGTTGAAGTGTGAAGGATCATGATGGATACTGACAGCTCGGTGAATGTTATGTACAGGAACTACTTTGAGCAAATGGGTTCGGGACTCGAATAGTTGAAGCCATCTCTCGAGCCCCTCTATAGATTCACTGGAGATGTGATTGCACCGATGAGGCAAGTCAGGCTCCCCCTTACTGTTGAAGATTCAGATCGTCAGTCAACGATATTGACGAATTTTTTTATTATTGACTGCCCTTCGGCCTACAATGTCATTCTAGGAAGACCAGTCATGAATGACTTAGACATGGTAGTCTCGACCAGAACCCTCATGATCAAGTTCCCAATGCCTAGTGGAGTGAGATGTGTGCAAAGAAAGGAGCACTCAACACGATATTGTTATGAAGATGCTATAAAAATTGAGGTTAAGGGAAAGAAGGTTAATGTAGTAGCCAGGGGAGAACTGCGACCTGTGAGTGAAAAATGAACGAGTTAGGATTTAGATCCAAGGGAGGTGGAGGCAGATAGGCTAACAGGTCTTGTAAAAGAGCTCAAAGACGTGCAAGTTAGTAAGGCAGATGCTAAGAGGTGCCTTAAACTGGGGAAAGATCTACCTTCAGAGATTAAAACCCAGCTCGCTGATTTTCTGAGGTCTAACTTGGACGTCTTTGCATTGAACCATGAAGATATGGTAGGGATTAACCCACAGGTGATGTCCCACATATTGAATATTGATCCGTATCACAAGCCAGTTTGCCAAAAAAGGAGTCCAGTAACGGAGGAACGTTATGTCACTTAAGGAGGAAGTAAATAAACTTCTAGAAAACAAGTTTATAAGGCTGGCTTATTACCCGGTCTGGGTAGCAAATCTTGTTTTAGTCAAGAAGAAGAACGAAAAATAGAGAACCTACATTGATTTCACCGACCTCAACAAAACATGCCCGAAAGATAGTTATCCTTAGCCCAGAATCGACCAGATAGTTTTTCTTTACCCAGAATCTACCAGCTCGTGGATGGAACGGCTGGTCATCAACTCCTCAGCTTTATAGATGTCTACTTGGGATATAACCAGATTCTAATGAACCTTGAGGATGAGAAGCATACCTCTTTCATCACAGATCGCGGGTTCTACTGTTACAAGGTCATGCCTTTTGGGTTAAACAATGTAGGGACGACCTATCAACGATTGGTTAACATGATGTTTGAAGATCTCATTGGTAAGATGATGGAAATATATATGGATGACATGCTGCTAAAGTCAAAGCAAATGTCCGAACAAGTGCGCGACCTAAGAGAAATGTTCCAGATCCTGAGAAAGTATTAGTTGAAGTTGAATCCGTTGAAGTGTGCATTTGGGGTGGTTTCTGGCAAATTTTTGGGCTTCATGGTCAATAATAAGGGAATCGAGGCAAATCCTAAGAAGATTAGAGCCCTGATTGACATGAGATTGTCTAACAAGATCAAAGATGTGTAGAGCTTTAACAGCCAAGTCACTACACTTAGCAGGTTCATATCCAAGGCAACAAACAAGTGCATCCCTTTCTTTGATGCCTTGAAGAAAGCAATGAGCTTTCAGTGGACAGAAGAATGTGAAGGCTTTTCGGTAGCTAAAGGAATACATAGGCCGAGCTTCATTACTCTCCAAGCCAGTGGAAGTAGAGAAGCTAATTATCTATTTGGGAGTCTCTCAGCATGCGCTCAACATAGCCCTGGTTCAAGAAAATAATAAGACTCAATTTCTTGTTTATTACATAAGTAAGAGGCTGTTCGATGCGGAGACCAAGTATACTCCTTTGGAGAAGCTCGCCTATTACTTGGTAATGGCATCAAGACAGTTGCTTCCTATTTTGAAACTCACATAATTGAAGTACCGACCAGATACTCATTGAAGCATATTCTTCAAAACCCGGACACTTCAAGTCACTTGCTTAAGTGGACCATCAAATTTGCCTAACTTGAAATTGAGTTTAAGCCTCGAACAATAATAAAAGCGCAAGTTCTAGTAGATTTCGTAGCTGAATTCATAGGGCCAGTAGATGAAAAAGCTGAGTCCTCAAAAGGTCCATTTTGGGAGCTCTATGTTGATGAATCCTCGAACGAGCAGAAAGTTGGGGCAGGAGTGATGTTGATAAGCTTGAAGGGTCACAGGATTTTATGTGCTTTGAGGTTCGGTTTCCAAGCCACCATCAATGAAGTAGAGTATGAGGCGCTGCTAGCAGGATTGAGATTGATCAAAGAAGTGTGAGTTGAGCGAGTAAGAATATACGGTGATTCCCAGCTCGTGATATGCCATATTTATGAAGAATACCAGGCTAAGGGTTCTAAGATAGTCATCAATTTGTAAAAGGTGTGAGAGTTGCCAGAAACTTTTGAAAGATATGAAGTTCATCATGTTTCATGAACTCAAATTTCGCATACCGATGCCTTCACCCGTCTTGCCAAGGCGAAAGAAACAGAATTTCTGGGAGCGATACCTGTGGACTTTTTGTCAGTCCCGAGCATAAAGCCAAGAGATGAAACGATGGCTATTGTCGCAACGCAGGATTCATGGATGAGTCCCCTTCTCGATTACTTATAGAATGAAAGGTTGCCAGAAGACAAGTTAAAAGCTCGCCACCTTCGAGCTCGAGCAGTCTGATACTGTATTAATAATGACATGCTTTACAAAAGGGAATTCTCAGCTCCAATGCTTAGGTGCATAGATGGGCCGGACTACCAGAATGTCTTCGAGGAGATACACGTTGGTTACTGTGGTAATCACTTTGGGGAGCTATCTCTAGCTCAAAGGCACTTCGGCATGGGTTTTACTAGCCAACGATGAAGCGAGATGCGATCGAGATGGTCAAGAAGTGTGATAAGTGTTAAAGGTTTGCTAAGGTTCCTCGAGCTCCACCATCTTTCCTACAGCAGATGGTTAGCCCATGACCTTTTAGCATTTGGGGCATGGATCTGATAGGACCTCTCTCAACAGTCCGTGGAAAATCCAAGCATGCTATTATTGCAATGAACTACTACATAAAATGGGTAGAGGCAAAATAGCTCATCGAGATATCCACTGCAAAGGTGGAGAAGTTCATTTGAGAGAATATAATATATAGGTTTGGAGTTCCATAGTAGATCGTGACTGACAATGGGACTCAATTCAACAGTGAACAGTTTAAAAAGTTTTATAAGGAACTTAGAATCACGAAGAGTTTTTTAGTAGTGAACCACCATCAGGCTAACGGGTAAGTCAAAGTTGTCAACAAGATCATCAAGCAAACCTTGAAGACTAAACTAGAAGCAAGGAAGTGAGTCTGGGTAGATGAATTGCAAAAGGTGTTGTGGGCCTATAGAACAACTGCTCGTAGCACCACGGGGGAAACTCCCTTCTCGATGGTGTATGAATCAGAGGCTATGATTCCAATAGAGTTTAAGGTCATCAATCAACATAGAGCAACATTTAGACCAGAAGACAATGACCGATTGCTCGTTGCCAACTTAAATCTGCTCGAGAAATCAAAAGAAGAAGCTTGTGTGAGAGTTATGATTTACCAGCAAAGGATTGCCAAGTATTACAACAGGAAAGTTCGAGTTCAAAGCTTCAAAGTTGGCGATCTAGTTTTGCACCTCATCCTACCTGCAGCTCGCAAAGCTAGTGATTGGACTCTCAATCTAAATTGGGAAGGTCCCTACATCGTCAAAGAAAGCTTGAAAAATGGAGCTTATCGCTTGACTAACATGAACGGATCTGAGGTCCAGCAAGCTTGGAATGCAGAGCATATGCAGCCCTACTTCATTTAACCAGTTAGCTTGCTCACCATTCTTGTATTATTCAACAGTTTAATGAAATTGCTCATTTTGCAATTATAATTACTTTTTTTATACGAGCTATTATTGATTTACTAGTTGTGAAATATTTCTATAATGATATTTTGATTGATACGTATGTCTCACCTCAGCAACCTTAGTTAAGTTTTGAAAAGTTCAATTGTTGCCTGTGAGTACTTATACTTTGGAAGGTGCAATTGATACCTGTGAGCTCACGATCTTAAGCTTTGGAAGATACAGTTGCTACCAATGAGCACCCGAGCTCTGAAAGGTGCAATTGTTATCTGTAAGCAAAAAATGATAAGTCTTGAAAGATGCCAGTGCTGCCTGCGAGCATATAAGCTGTGGAAGGAACATTCACGATTTGTGGACTCTTATCTAAATATTTTGGAAAGCGCCAGTACTGCCTATAAGCTTGCAAGCCTTGAAAGGCGTGCTCGCGACCTGTGAACTTTTATCTTAATGCTCTGAAAGGCATTTGAGCGACCTGTGAGCCAACAAGCTCTAGAAGGATGTCATATTGCCTGCCAGCTCATGTTTAAAAGCCTTCGAAGACGTATCTAAGCTAATCATTTTGTGACTTGTGGGCACTTATAATTGTAACTAAGCTGGCTTGTTTGGTTAGCTATTGATAATTATATCAACTCCACTCTGCTATTTGGCTGTGCATAGTCATGGTTTAATCAGTTATGCAATAGAATTTATTACTCAATGATGCATGTGAAATTTAGAAAAATAAAGCAAACCAATTGAAAAACAAAGCAACGAAAAAGAAATTGCATATGATTACGACCTCATCTAGCAAGGAGAAAATGCATTACGAAATCATTATCCCTAATGTTCAAAACTTACAAAAAAAAAAAAAAAAGGTTTCAATAGAAAAGCCTTCTAAGTACTTGAAGGGTTTTTCAAGGACCCATGGTCCTTGGGGGCTTCTGGTCGAGCTACGCTTTGTTGCCTTGAAACAGATGGTTGTAATGAGCTCGAAGAAAGTCCTAGCTGAAATGGAGGAATAATGCTCGATGTAGAGGCCAAGGAAGTAGTACTCTAAAGAGGTGTACCTTGAACAGTTATAGGAACTGGGCTCTTGAAAAGAGCTGAGGGAGCGCCAGAAGTTAAAAAAGTCATGCTTTTTTAAGGAGCCGAGGGAGTAACCCCTTGTTGAGCAGTTTTTACAGTTTGAGCCTAATCGGTCTTGGTAGCGCGAATCGCATACTTTTTCACCTCATCGACCGTATTCTTCCAGAAGAACAAGAAGTCCATATCTGGAAGATGGTTCCATAGTGTGTATAGAAATGAACTCTCAATCTTCAAGGCGGCGTCCTTACGACCCTATTCAATACGAGTTTCAGCCGGGTTGATTGTTTCCTGGGCTTGAGTGAGCTTTTCCTTTATTGCATCTACATCTCGCAGCATTAGTTCGAACTTCTTTTTAGCAGTATCAGCTCGTTTTTTATAAGAGATCACCTCTTGCTCTAGCTTCTTGATCCGCTCTATGGCTTTATCAAGTTGGCCTTGAAGCAAGGTGATTGTACCCTCTTAGAGCTGCAGGGTTTTTTCTACTTTAACTTTTGCTCTTTGGCGCTTTTAAGTTTTTGTTCGAGCTCATGTGTGGCTTTTTTGGCCTTCTCAGTCTCCTCTTGCGAGAAATTCAGCTCACCCTTGAGCTTCTATTTGTCACCCTTGAGCGTTTTTATATGGCCTTATGCGAAGCCTTCTCCTTCTTGTAATTGGGGAGTTCTCAGAGCAACTTCATTAAACCCATGGAAGCTTGAAACAAAGAAAATTTAGTACTGAATAAAAATAAAATAAAAAGAGGGAGGAGAAGAAAGAAAAGTTCTCGTCAAAACTTACCATCAGGTTATAACGACCAATGCAGTCGGTCAGCCTGTCACCACTTATATGATCCCTGTAAAGGACCAGCTTTTCAGGCCCTAAAAACTGTGGCACATAATCCAGGAGATCACTATAATAGATCCATGCGTCGAACCCCCTGATTGGCTCTTCATTACTTTCCTCTGCAGCGGGCTCCTTTCCCTTGGTTTTTTTACTTTTAGGCGGAGGCTCCGTGACCCCTTTGCCTTTGTCTGCAGCCTTGGGCCTTCGAGCTAACGAATTGCCTGGGGCTGGGACCGCCTGACTATAGAGCTTTCCTGGTGGGGGAGCTTCTTTGCTCAAAAGTTTCCTCCCCACGATCTTATATCTCACACCTAGTTTTGGTGAAGTCGCTGCAACTTTTGGTTAAAAGGACGACCTTGTAACAGCTTCTGGGACGATCTGCGAGCTTGGGCCTCCTATGGTTTGACCGGACCCCTTAGGCTGAGAAAGTGGAGGCTCAGTGGAGCTCATTATTTAAACATTAGGGTCTGCTAACTGAACTCCTAGAGAGGATGGTAGTGTTTTTAGTTCAAGTTCCACCATTGTGACGAGTTTTCTTCTGGGTGAGCTTGATGTTTCTTGTTCGAACACCTCAAAGACTAAAGGAACTTCCCTCTTACCGCGAACTCTGAGGTCACGGTTAATGCTGAGATGCTTGCTCTTAACCTTGGGTGCGAGCCCGTATTCTGGCAAAAAGTAGTCGCTTAGCAGTTGATCGTCGAGCAGGCTCTTGACCTCGAAGAACTTTTGCAGAGCTGCTACCTCCCCTTCAAAGAGCTCGATCGAGCTCTTGGTGACAGCCGTATATAGATAAGAGATCATTAAAAAATAATAAAATATATATATATGTTTATAGAATGGCGATCTGGAAATGTGCTCATCAGGAGAAGAAAAAAGGCCAAATTTTTAAGATTAAAGAGAGACGAGCAGAGAACCAACTGGTCTTATAGTCGCTCACATTTAATTTGTCGGTCCCCTTGGGCAAAAAAACCTTATAAGGCGAATTACTGGCTGCAATATAAAAGAACCTTCTTGCTTTTCCGCTTTGAGACTTGTGATGGTCTTAAAATTAAAAAAAAAAAAAAAAGTGTTGAATCATGTTTGGGGTCGGTAGTGGAATGTAACTTTTAATAAAGATAGCAGCTAAAGAAGTTAAATGGGTATAAGAGTTGGGGGTGAGTTGGAAAGGGGCTAAGGTGAGATTATTTAAGAGATCGATGAGGTAGTGAGGGACTGGAAACCTAAAACCAAACTCTATATGTCGGTGACTGATGGCAACAAACCCTGAAGGAGGGTAAGCAGTGTGTTCGTGAATTGCTGACACTATTGCACGGCATCCTGATGGAAAATTAAAATCTTGAGCTATCAAGTCAAGCTCGCTGAGGCTAACAATAGATTTGTGTTGAAAAAAGAGTTCGCGAGTAGGAGGATCATCTCGACCTACAGGTTTTAATGCGACTTCACCGCTTTGAGAGGTCACACTTTGTGTGCCCCTGACTTGCTACTCGAATTGCTCTTCGAAATCATCGTCAACATCCCCTACTCTGTGATTGCGATGCCAACAACTTGACATCTACAAAAGAGGTAAAGGTATTAGATTGCTAATAGCGAACCAGACCTAGAAGACTAAGTTTTTCGAGTCTATTCTCCTAAATATCAAGTCGTGCGCTTAAGGGAACTACTGAGAATAAGGGGGTTCTAGGTGCGAGCCTGTCAGGTCTCTAAAACTATAAAGGATTAATAGTCAGATTTCAGACTTAACCCTACTTTCTACAAGCATTCCAAAGTCTTACTACAAACGACAATAGCAGGCAAATACGCCTCCAATACGATTAAACAGTCGTTTTATTCAGATTTTCTCAAGCAAAAAATACAAAGAGTTGCACAATATTCAAACAATAATAGTAAACAGGTTCATGGAAACAAGAAAAGCACAATACAAACTAAAACAAAGGCTGAAAGTTGAAAATGAGAGTGGAAACTCACCTTGAATGCAGTAAAAGCTAAGAAGTTTCGAAGGAAAATGTTGAGCGGCAACGTTGGACAAAAGAGAGAAATTAGAAAGCCAAAAGACATCTGGTTTTGAAAATGACAAGTAAAAGGAAAAGATGGAGTGGCTTCACCAATATATAGGCACCAAGCCCTGTTTGTTAGATCTAAAAGAAGTGTAACCGACTTCGATCTAACGGTGTAATGCAAGTCTCAGGATTTTTTCATTATGCGCAGTCGGTTGAGAGACGTGTACATTAAATGTGTAATACGTGAGACGTGCAGTGTACTGTCACGTAGGGAAATGCCACGTCTTCAGAAATAAGACGGAATTTAAAGAGACTATACAACAAGTCCAGCCAAAATAGCTTTATCCATGAGCTCGTAGCTCCCAGTCTGTAAAACGCATTGAGAGCTAGGGGCCTTGTGTTGTAATATTTTAAAGACTTGAGAAAATGGGCTGTTAAGGCCCAGTGCTTCAACTTAAATGAATAAAAGCCCAACAAGCCTGAAAGTCAGGACGACATCGTAGAAGTGCAAACTGTTGTGTCTGAGCCCACAGACAGTTATTCAGCGAGCTCGTAATATGATTACTAGCTCGCTTATCACTTCGGTCAACAAGCTTGGGATAGGATAGCTTGTCCATCAACTTGTACAAAGACTGCTCATCCATTGGCTCACCAGAATATCCTTCCAACTCATGAGCTCGTTGTGATTGGTCTAATTGACCTTTTAGAAGCATGAAATAGCCTAATTCAAGAAGAGACCAACTTTCCTATTTTGCCCAAATTAAATCTCGAGATTCTCGGAATTAGTTGCCGATTCGGTGGAGATAATCTTGGTGTCATTATTATTAGAATTAATATAGATTATTTTTTGCCTTATTTGAATGTAATTCAAACCATTTCAAATTGTATCACTCCTTGCTATAAATAAGGGATCAAATTCATTGTAAAGACTAAGAGAGAAATATTATACTGTTACTTTGCCGAAATAAAGAGGAACAGTCGTGGACGTAGGCCTGTTTTCAGCCGAACCACGTAAAAAGTTGTGTGTGTTGTTTTTCTTCTTAATTTCTTTATTTGCTTTTGTTGCGTTTGTTGTTTAATCGTAGGTATTGAGTTTAAAGAACCAGATTAACTAAAAAACAACGTCGACAAATGAGGTGAATTCATTAAATAATGTCTCGTTCTTTAATTTTGTAATAAAAATAATAATTATGTGTAATATTTAATTGATATGAACTGTTTTTCATGAATTCTACAATTTCCTTTCTTCATGCTGCTTATTAGTTGTTTTCATGGAATTCATTTCACAATCATCTATGAACATTAAAACTATATTTATTGTTCTAGTATTGAGCCAATTATTTAAAATATAATTGTTTCTTTTATTCAAAAAAACACTATATAAAAAAATATGTAATATCCATTAAAAAATTGGCAGTAGAGGTGAACTAAATCACTAATAACAAGGGTGGGGATAGGGGGATCTTGCTGGCCTCCAAATTAAATAATCCTACTTTGATCCACACCTTCAAGATTGCCACAGGTTTCATGATAAAACATTTCTCTCAAGGTCATGGTGGAGGACACCTAAAGCTGCCCCGAGGTTCGAACACACTAGGCCATTGATTTTTTTATTTATTTTTTTACACCATTCAATTATATAGAAAGTATCAAACTATTTTTATATTATGAATGAAATATCTTTTATGCATTTAGTTTTTTTTTTTTAAAAAAAAAAATGTATATAAACTTAGAGAGATATTGTGAGTAAAAATGATAAAGAATGCTTGGCAGAAAAAATATTTCTAATTTATCATAATAGAGTCCATTTATGATTCATTTTTTTAATATTAAAAAGAAAAAGAAAAAATAACTCCATAAACAAATGTTGGAAAGCAGCACTTATGCAAGGAAGTTAATACCAAAAAAACAAGGTCAAAAAAAAATATGACAGCAAGAACCACTAAATTAAGTTAATTTAAAGACGTAAAAAATAAAATAAAATGGAACAAGATTAAAAAAATAATATCATTTATGACAAGAATCTGATAAGAATTGTAACGCCCCGATAATTAATTCCATCCGATTAATATTTGTTGATTTCATAAGTAATTTATTAAATAAGAATAAATTTGGATTTAATGAAATTCGTGCAATTGTAAAATGTTTTGATTGTTAATTAGTAAAATTTAATATTTTTGAAAACGTTTTTGCCCCGTAAAGAATTATTTTTGAGTTTAAATAAAATAAGTAGCAAAGTGAGAAGGTTAGGTTAGTGTAATTAGATTGTATTGTAGAGAATAATTTTTGAGTTAAAATAAATGATTTATTATATAATTATTAGTATGATTATGATTATTATTATTATTATTATTTTTCATTAAAATAAATTAATTATTTTTGGATAAAATAAAGTTATGAATAAATTTGAATGAGTTAGTGGAATGATGTAATGGCAAGAATGTCAAATGGGATATTAGAATGTGAGTAGAGGTGTAAATGCAGAAAATAAAAAGTTTTGGGGTCAATTTGTAAATATCAAAATTGTTGGGGTAATTTTGTAAATACGAGAAGTTTGTGACTTTAAAAGTCAGTTTTTGCCAAGATTTTTCAGTTTTCTGCTGCTTCATCGCCGACTCAGTTCTACTCGTCTTCTTCTCCTTCTGTTCTTCAATTTTTTTTTTTGTTTGATTATTTAACATCTCAAAATTTATTAAAATCATCACCTACCCATTCAAGCTTCAAAAATCACTAAAACCCACGTATCTTCAAGCTGATTTTCGGAATTTAAGGGAGGTCTACAAAGAGGTAATTTGATTTTAATGGATTATTTTGTGTTGAGTTTTAGTTATGGATGTTATAATACATCCATAAGCATGATTTTGACGTTGTTTTAGTTTTTGATTTCGTTATTTTGATTTATTTATTGAATTTTATTTATGTTGGAACCTAAGTGAGGGATTAAGTTCATAGGATGTAGGGAAGGATTGAGAGGCCTGAAAACCTCCCATTGGATGTATAAAAAGTTAGTGGAAAGCTCAAAAAGATTGGTGTACACATCTTTGAAAATTTCAGTTTTGTTAGTTTGATAATAAGCTGTGATTTCGTGGAAACTCAATTTAATTATTTTTGTTATGTGTTAAATAAGTTTGTATGATTTTGTGTATTGTTTGAATGTTATTGGAATGAAAAATTACTTGAAAAATTATTTCGAAAACAAAATACCTCTTAAGCCGAATAATAAGTGGAAAAGGATTTGAGGGCATTTTTGTCATTTCCTTTTTATTTATATGTTATTTGAATAATATTTGGGTGGTTTTTATGAGGATCAACTAGTTGGAATGGGAAAAAAAAAATTATGTTTACTAGTTTGATGTTTATGTGGAAATTCCATTAGAAATTGTTTGTTTTGATTTTTTCAGATATCTAATGGCTCTGGGTATTAAAAATATGACAATTGTACGTCATTGGACGAGTTGTGTGATGAAAAATGGTTTGGAAAATGATTTCAAAAAAAATAAACCCCATTGTGGCTTAAGTTGAAATATAGAGCGTCTTAGGGGTATTTTCATCATTTCGCCTCCGTTGTTGTGTAAATTATATCATGTGTTGACAATACGTATAACAGATTTAAAATTGAAAATGAAAAAGTTGAGATTCTCGCTTTTTGAAATTAAATTAGAATAAGAGAAATGTAATAAGTATTGTATTACTATATGATATAAAAATTGGGGCGAAATGGTGATTTGAAATGACCATAAGCGATGCCCAGAAGAATTTCGATGAATTGATTTAAATATGCAATAAAAAGTTTACGTGATTAAAATTTTCATTTTTAAATTGAAAATTTTGAAATCTTGAAAAAATATATATATATAAAAGGGCCCGCGTAAAACTAGTCACCGGTAGGTGGGGATTGATAGTTGGCTAGTCAATAGGGTGATTTTTAGCAGTACTGTACCATTATGATTGCTTATAAACGTTATATGACGGACTTTGAGAGGCACCGAGTGTCCGGTCCCGAAACGAAAATAGATTATGATATACAACCCGGTGGATAGACACCGAGCGGCCGTTGCCGGGGTTGCCGTTTAATCTGGCTGATGCCAGTAAACCTATTATCAATCCATGATATCGTGATAAAATTTTACAAAGGGCTCTGATTAAAGAAAATGACAATATTGAAATCAGATGTGACAAATGAAATTTGAAAATATTAATGTTAAGATTTTTATTTATTCATTGATATTATGTTATAAACTTTTCGATTTGTTATCAATTTTAAACGATTAGTTTATATATTGTGAAAATATTGTTGAAATTGTATAGTGTATTTTGATTTTTATTTGATGATAACGTGTTGGTTTCGAAAATATAATTAGGAATATAATAGGACATTAAGTTAAAAGAATAATAGTGTAAATGTGTTGCAAAACGGATTTCAGAAAAGTTCATGTGATTAGAGTTTATATTGGTACATATTGTATTTATATTGAACCATGTTGGATAGATGTGTTTTTTTTAAGAAATTGATCGTTTATGTATTTCGTTTGATCTGCTTATTAGTTTATGAAAAGCTGGAAAGAAATTACTCATTTATTTTGTTTGTGCAATTGTAATAAAGCGATTGATTAATAATTTTTAAACGAAAGTTTAAAAAGAGATGTTAAAAATATTAATTCAGAAAATATGTGAATTATCAATAGATATAATTAAATTATATGTTTTGCATTTAGAATTTTTAGTAACTTAGATCATTAGCGGAACTGACAATAATTTGAAATTGTGTGAAATATAAATTGAAAACAGGTATTTCGAGAATTAAAGATTATTAAATGAAATTGTGTTATATTAATTAAAGAAAAATATATTAGAGAGAGATATATATAGATATGAAAAATGATTATTATGTAATTAATAAGCGTTATTAGTAGTAATATGTTCTTCATCGGGATTTGTAATAAAATCCTTACAAATCGAATTGATAGGTTTAATAAGAAATAATTTGTATGTTAAGTATATAATTTAGATAATTGAAACTTATAATAAAATGTCTTCGCTAGGAATTGTTGTAATATATATATATATATATATATAGAGAGAGAGAGAGAGAGAGAGAATATCGAATTTCTACGTGTAAGAACAAATTTTATGCGTTGGATATGTTTATGTAGTTGATGTGTATAAGCATGATGATGTGTGATAGAATTTTTACCGATATAATTGATATATCTCATAATAATTTGTATGTATTTTGTATGTATATTTATTAGTAAATTATTTTCAATTTTAAGTTTTAGTAATGAAAAATAATTAGTGAAAATCGCTTCAAAATGCAATCAAAAGAATTGTTGCGTTTATTTATATTTATCAGCTAATAAATATTAATGTGTTATGTAAAGTTTATTTGAGATTGGGGAGAATGAGAAAACTGAATTTTATACAGTCATACTTGAAATAAGATTTTTATATACTTCATGAATTGTGTTTTAAACAATTTATACACAGTAAAATATGGTGAAGATTTTACTTTATTATTTTTCTGAATTTTCAAATATTGTTGAAAAGTTTTGTAAAATTGTATTCTGAGGAAATAAAGTTTTATGATTTTTAAATTAAGTGTACACTCACTAAGTAGAAATACTTAGCGCGTTGGATTTACCACGCGCAGGTAATTGAATTTGGGCTTGTTGTTGAGACGAAGACGAAATTCCTGCAGATACTCTACGAGTCACATCCTATCATAAATTTTTAAGTAATATTCATTTTACATCATGTGTATATATGCATGGGTATCATCATGTATGTGTATTAGTTTTTAAATTTAAACGTCTGTAAAGTACAATTTGTATTAAAGTTTTAAAATATTTATAATTTAGGTATATAATTTGATAAGTATGTAGTATAAAAGCTTATGATGGTGAATTTTGAATTTTGATTAAATATTGATTTTAATTGGTTGCGTGTTGAAGTGATTTTTGGATTTTTAGAATCGGACGGGAGATCCGAATTGGAGTTGAGAAGTGAATTTTATAGAAGTGTAATCATTTTCTTTACAGGTTAAATTTTGGATTTTCAGAAAAATAGAGGAAACTCTGTCGGATTTTCTAAAATTTTAAAAGAGAAAATGATATTTTTTTATATTGTAAAACTTTAGTGGTGATTCTATTTCTTTTAATAAGAAATTTTTAAATAAATAAATAAATGAATTTTCAGTACGAAACGGTAGCGCTCCTCACCTCGAATCTCGATCGGACGGGAAATCGGGGTAAGAGGTGTTACAAGAATACTATCTATGTATGTAGAGTTAAAAAAATTAAAATATTTGAAATAATCTTATCATACTTTACTAATTTTAGATTTAACTTTTTAATTCGGAAATCCTAATAGCATTGTTTGACTATTATAAATAAACATACTTTTGCCTCATTCATTTTCTTATAGAGTTTACTATTCAATGACAGCTAGGTTTCTGCTCATTAGTTTGTCAAGATATTGTTGAATATTCATATTTCATTGGTAAATTGTCAGATGACTCACATCCTTTTCAGTATTTTTTTCTTTGCTCATGTTGATCTTACAAATTAAAGGTCAAATGTGCACTTTCTCATGATGTTTATGAAATTTCTTATTAATTGACTTTCTTCAATGATCAACTTCTACTTTCCCTTGCCCTCTTGTACCTATACTATATCTGTAATTGAAAGATAATTAAACCATTGACTCTCTTTGAATCACTTTTTTTTTCTTTTTTCTTTTTGTGGAATTCCAATCGTTTTTTTTTTTCTGAAACTGGATATCATCTAAAAGTTGTCTAAATTCATCTGAAACCAACAATTTTCTGAAGTTGATGAAATTGTGTATGTAGTTGATTATTTAAGAGCCAAAATCTATTCTATAATGTGTAGCAACTATTTATTATTTACTTTATTTTTATCTATATAGATTCATTTCATGAGATTTTGCAAATTCATTCGAACAGCATAGGTGTAAGGCAAACATTAAATGGTGCCAATCCTTTCCTTATTTATTGGTTTCTTCCTTCAATTCATTCTCCTTTACACTTTGTCGTATATTTTCATCATTTGGGTGTGTGATTTGAGTCATTGATACACGTTTATTTTTCATTGAGAATCATGTTTATATTGAACATTACTTTTTCTTTCTATTGTTTGATTGTTTATTAACTAAATTTCCATTTTGCTTCTTGTATCAAATTTATAAAAGCCTTCTTAAGCTTTTGTTGTTGTTGTTGAAATTGTTTTCATATTCTTCTTTTTGTTTTAAATTTTTTATATTTGTAGTTAAATTGCTTACATGATTATTACTTTGAAATCAATTAAAAATAACTAGTTAACTTTAGAAATGAACAAAACCAACAATATTATTAATTTAAGATTATAGAACAATAGAGCATGGAGTTGATTTTTCTAATTACATATATTATATACCTTTATCAAGTTATGTATTCGGTTCAGTATTGTGAATCCTATATAAGATTAGTTTACAATTATTTTTCTAAACATAGTTCTTTCTTTTTATCGCAGTTGAACCAACCAAATTGGAAACTTATACGAGAGAATGCAGATATTAGATTTATGACAAAATAAGTTTTCTATATGTTTAGAAAACACATAAAACAAGCTTTTCTATCCTTAATCTTTCTATCTCTCCTTTTATCCCATGTCAACAATTTGGTTATTTTATATTTATTATGAAACTGAAAGGTACTTTACCGATCAAAGAAAACACCCTTTATACTCATCAGATTCAAAGCTTACAACAATCAGATTAATAACTTAACATAGATATGTGCTTTTCTATTGATTGTTTTTTTTTTTTTTTCCTTTTTTGTGGTGTGGAAAATAAATTAAAATAATCTAGCAGTTGGGATTTTCTTAGATCTAATACTAGAAAAAATAGCATGTACATATGTGTATATCTTCTCTTTAATCATTAATTATTAGTTACTAAATTATCAACAAACATTTCTAATATAGACCATGTTTGAGTGGTGATTTAAATATACATCTTTTAAATTATATATGTCTGTAGTGTATGTCAAATGATAAGAATTGTTTATGATTGGTGATCTTACTGTATATTTTTTAGGTTAGATTTTGATGAATTTTCAAATGAAGTTTTACCATTTTTGTGTTGATTCATTTTTTTTTTCCATGAATTGGTCCTTGAGGATGTTTTGGATTGTGTAATTGTATATTTTTGAAACATGAAATATTTGGGAAATACTTTAGACCAATGTGAAACATCCTATGGTTTAACTAAAGTAATGTAATATAGGTTATTTAGACGTGAAATAGCATGAAGAAGTTGACCGACATAAAATAAGTTTTTGATATATAAAATGAATAACTATATATTTAAAAATAATTCTTGTCTGTATGATTGTATTATTTGCCACACTCAGCTTTCTACCTCTATTATCTGCCACACTCTTAGCTCTTCTACTGTCTATAATACAAATTGTTACGAAGATTGGTCACTGGCTTGATGCATTGCATTATGTTGACAACACTTTACACTGAAGTAATTCAACTATTAAATTAGCTTTCTTAACTTCTCGTACTTCTTTTTCTATAGATTATGGTATTATTACTTGATTTGATTTTTAAGTGATTGTCAATATTCTGCAATTTGTAGAGCGCTATTAAGTTGTTGTTATGGGTAGCTATTTTCTTTTTACTTTTTTAGAGATCTTACTTTTGGTTTGAATGTATGATTGCTTTTAAGTTTGAGCATGGAATATTATCAAATCCTACTTTCTTTAGAGAAATTTTGGATATTCTAATGATATGTGCATGATCCAAGTGTCCTGCATTGTGGGGAAGACCTGGTCATATTAACAGTTATTATTAATTAAGTTTGTTAGATTGAATAAATTAGATTGTTAGGTTGTGCCTTAGTGGCATCTTGTTATGATAAGTGTGTTGCAAAGAATCAGGCACCACTTACCACTTTCCCTATTATTATGGGTATTTTTGGATTCCTCAAAATGGGCCAGCAAAGGTCCATCAAGATAGTGGCCCAAGTTGCCAAGACCAAGTGTAAAGCACTATTCCTCAGATCGTTAGATCGCTCCAGTACTCGACTAACAGATCGAGCCCGTCAGAAGACTAACGAAGACAATGTCAGATCGCCTTCGAAGCGACGTTTTGAGGTCGCAGATCGGTCATTGCGTCGTCCAGATCGTCAGGTCGGCCGAAGTCAAGATCGCTACGACGAAGTGTCAGTTCGTTCTTTATCACGGATCGCCCAGTTTCAGTGCAAGACAGTAAGATGGCGTGTCTTATACGATAAGCAAGGGTTTTTCACCTAATGGCAGCTTAATTTCGGGAAATCTCACCAAATCAGTATGGGTTAGCAGTCGGCCCACGCTTGAAGCCAGAGTTGACTTGGCAGAAGTCAAAAGCAGTAAATGCATGTCAGCAGCATTAATTACGACAAGATCAGCCCTTTTTGTCTGTTTATTCCATTTGTAGCCTCATCTCCTCTATAAATAGAGAGAGGCATTTATTGTATCCGGATCCAGAAAATTGAGAGATTGAGAGGGCTGTTATTCTGTCGAAATACAGAGAGATTGAGCATTTAGAGTGAGGCTGCCATTAATACCAGACAAAGTGGACGTAGGCCATTCTAAAAGAGGCTGAACCACTTCAAACTTTGTGTGTTCTTCTTCTTTCTTCCTTCCCTTCCTTGCCATTATCTGGTCTGTTTGTTGCAGGTCTCCTCATCTGTGAGGCATTGGGGTCAAGAATCTGATTGGCTGGTTTACCACGTCAACATTTTGGCGCTAGAAGGAGGGCCCAACTGCAATTGGAGCTCTGCAATCACCATGGTAAGGGGGAGAACGACCAGAAATTCCGTGGACGAGCGAGCTGAAGAAGCCGAGCTACGACATCAAGCTCAGATGGCTGATACCGGTGCAGGACCATCTCATGCAGGACGGGACGCCGTGCATGACCTGGCTCGACGTCAAGAAAGGTTGGAGACTAATGTGGCACAAATCTTGGATACGTTGAGAATAATGGCGCGAGGTCAGGGTCAGAATGCTCCCAGGACGACTGTAATCCCACCACCCAGAGTAGAGGTCGCAAGGGGGGTGCATATTCCAGAAGGATCCATTCATTCATCAAACAGACGTCCTGAAGCCCGGGGTCAGAGAGCTCGGGAGAATGGGGATGCGGTGCGACCTTCTGACTTGAGAATAAAGATCAGCCAGGATGGTCATAGGCGGGTTGAGGTAAGCAATGAACATCCCCGAGTTTCAGCTCGCAGAAATGAAAACGAGCTGCGTCAAGGCCAGGAGGACCGGCGTAGGGAAAATGAAAACTACGAGGTAGGCCAAGGACGCAGGAAGCATGATCAGCATTCCCTCACTGGGGCAAGCCAAGGGAGTAGGAGATCCCCCGTGAGGCAGCTCGGAGCTCGAGACCCAATCATTGAGCAGCTCCTGGAGCGAATGCAGCAGCTCAAAGCGCGACCTGGAGCTCAGATAGTAGGGGAGCGATGTGAAGATAGGAGTCCTTTTACAACGGAGATAGATCGGGAGCCGCTCCCTGCCAGGTTCAAAGTCCCTGACATCCCGAAGTATAATGGAGAATCGGACCCGTATGATCACCTGGACGTCTTCAACGTTCAGATGAACCTGCAGACTTCCAGTTCGTTGGTAAAGTGTCATGTTTTCCCAGCGACGTTCGGAGAAATACCGCGAACTTGGCTCAGAAACCTTCTGCCTCGCAGCATCAGCAGCTGGGAGGAGTGCCAGCAGAAGTTCCTCGATCAATATAAGGCCTTGAAGAGAACGCTTGCTTCGGCCTGTCACCTCGCGACAATTTTCCAGCGATCAGGGGAATCGCTGAAGGAGTATATCGGCCGATTTAGAAGCGAGATAAACAATGTGGAAAGCCCGTCTGATGAGGGAATTTTAAATGCGATCTCGTCGGGACTTCGCAAGGACGGCAAGCTCTACGAGAGCATCTACAAGATGCCGGTGAAAAATCTGGGTGAGTTTTATGAACGAGCTAATAGGGAGATCCGGTGGGAAGAATCATTTAGCTCGAGAAAAGCCAATCACCAGAAGAATGAAGCAGGTGGATCCCATCAAAGCAAGAAGAGGGATCAGGTCGGTGGCGAAGATAGAAAGAACCGGTCCAGCAATCAAGTGGCGAAGCGGGCTAAAAAAGAGTTCAGAAGAGATCGCTCCCCGCCTCGAAGCCGCTTCCATCGTTATAGCACCTTATTCGACAGGCAAGACCGGATTTTTCAGACTGAGAAGCACAGAGTCAACTTCGGGAGGCCGAGCCCTACTGGTTTCCCGAGTAAGTTCAAAAATCCTCGTAAGTACTGTGCTTATCATCAGGAGAACGGGCACAATACATCCGACTGCTGGGACCTCAAAGACGCCATAGAAGATTTGATAAGAAATGGCCGTCTGAAGGAGTACGTGGTGCAGCCCGCCCACGAAAAGCCCCAGAACCAGCATCCTCGTCGAGATCACCAGCCAGCGTAGACAAGTCAGCAGGGTCAGGAGCAAGGGGTTGATTTGACGGTGAAGACTATCTATAACATTCATGGCGGTCCCCACATCGTCGGATCCTCTAGCAAGTCTCATGAAAGATATGTGCGAGAGGCAAATCACGTCCATCTTACAGGGCGGGGTGATCAGGAAGGGCCAGCAAAGAAGGCCAGAATGACTTCGGAGGACATCGTTTTTACAAAGGAGGACGAAAGCGAGGTGAAATTTCCCCATAATGATGCCCTTGTTATCAGGGCTAGAATCAGCAACGCCGAGGTCCTGAGAATTATGATCGACACAGGGAGCTCGGTCAATGTCATGTACAAAGATTGTTATGATCAGCTCGGGTTGGGAGCTAATCAGTTAAAGCCATCTCCAGAGCCTCTCTACGGTTTCACCGGAGACGCCGTCATCCCAATAGGCCAAGTAAGACTTCCGCTTTCAATAGGAGATCCAGCTCGCCAAGCAACTACCCTAGCGGACTTCCTCGTCGTTAATGGGGCATCTGCTTATAATGTGGTTTTGGGGAGGCCCACGATGAACGATCTGGATATGGTCGTGTCAACCAAAGCTCTCACAATCAAGTTCCCAACGGCCAGCGGAGTGGGGGTATTGCGAGGTGAGCAATATGCAGCAAGGCGTTGTTATGTGAAGGCTATGAAGATTGGGGTGACGTATAAGCGAGTGGATATGGTGGCTGGAGGAAAGCCAAGTGAAGTCAGCAAAGAAGGCTTTGATCACGATCTTGATCCTTGCGAGGTGGATGAGTTTGGGACATCAGATCCAGTTGACGAGCTTGAATCTATCCAGGTCAGCAAGGAAGATCCGTAAAGATGTCTTAGTGTGGGGCAGAGTCTGACTCCAGATGTGAAAAGTCAGCTCGTGGATTTCCTCATGGAGAATGTGGACGTCTTCGCGTGGAATCATGAGGACATGGTTGGGATTGATCCAGAGGTCATGTCGCACAGGTTAAATATTGATCCTCGTTGCAGACCAATCCGTCAGAAGCGAAGGCCGTTGAACAAGGAACGATCTGATGCCATCAAAGAAGAAGTTGATAAGCTGCTCACCAATAATTTCATCAGACCGGTCCAGTATCCGCTTTGGTTGGCCAACCCCGTCCTCGTAAAAAAGAAGAATAGGAAGTGGAGGACGTGCATTGATTTTACCGATCTGAATAAGGGGTGCCCGAAGGACAGCTTTCCTCTTCCCATAATTGATCAGTTGGTGGATGCAACTGCTGGTCATCAGTTGCTGAGCTTCATGGATGCGTACTCCGGATACAACCAAATCCCCATGAACCCGCAGGATGAAGAGCATACCTCGTTTATTACAGATAGAGGTCTTTATTGTTATAAAATGATGCCCTTCGGCCTTAAGAACGCGGGAGCGACCTATCAGAGGCTGGTCAATAAGATGTTTGAGAAGCAGATCGGCGGGACAATTGAGGTGTATGTAGATGATATATTGGTCAAATCGAAGCAAGCCGAGTCCCATGTTAACGATCTGGCAGAAACATTTCAGATCCTCAGGAGTTATCGGATGAAGCTCAATCCGCTGAAGTGTGCGTTCGGAGTGGCATCTGGGAAGTTTCTGGGGTTCATGATGAACGAGAGGGGGATCGAGGCCAATCCAGAGAAGATCCAGGCCTTAATCAATATGAGATCGCCAAGAAAGGTCAGGGAAGTCCAAAGTCTCACAAGTCAGGTCGCGGCGCTAAGCAGATTCATCTCGAAGGCGACTGACAAGTGTATCCCTTTCTTTGACGTGCTGAAAAGGGTAAAAGACTTCGAATGGATGGAGTAGTGCGAGCAGGCTTTCCAGCAGCTAAAAGAGTATATGGGCCAGGCTCCACTTTTGTCAAAGCCTGTAGAAGGGGAGAAGCTCATCCTTTATTTGGGGGTATCAGATAGCGCCCTCAGTGCGGCCTTGGTGCAAGAGGAAGACAGAACGCAACTCCCCGTGTATTATGTAAGCAAAAGGCTGTCGGATGCAGAGACGAGGTATTCCCAGATAGAGAAGCTCGCCGACTGTTTAGTAACCGCATCCAGAAAGCTCTGACCTTATTTCCAGGCTCATAAGATCGAGGTCCCAACTCGGTATCCCCTGAAGCAGATTTTCCAGACCTCGGATACATCAGGTCGCCTATTGAAGTGGGCCGTCGAGCTGGCCCAATTTGACATTGAGTACATTCCCAGACCGTCCATCAAAGCTCAAGCCTTGGCAGATTTTATTGCAGAATTTACAGGAGCTCCAGAAGAAGGAGCTGGGCCATCAGAAGCACCGATGTGGGAGTTATATGTTGACGGATCATCAAACGAGCTTAAAGCGGGGGCAGGTATCCTACTCATCAGTCCGGAAGGGGACAAGATCTTCTATGCATTAAAGTTCGGGTTCAAAGCAACCAATAACGAGGCTGAGTATAAAGCGCTTATAGCGGGGTTGAAGCTCGCTAGGGAGATGCGAGCTGATCAGGTGAGGATATTTAGTGACTCTCAGCTCGTTGTAAACCAGGTGAAAGGGGAATATCGAACTTGAACTTCAAATACAGCTGCATATCTCGAAAAGGTACAAGAGTTGCTCAGAGTATTTCAGAGGTATGAAGTGAATCAAATACTGCGAGCTCAAAATGCACATGCTGATGCCTTAGCTCGCCTAGCAACCACTCAGATAGCAGAAGATTTGAAGCTCGTGACTGTTGAGCTCCTACCAGTTCCGAGCATTCAGAAGGGGGAAGCTATGATGGCCCTGGTGGTGGCCGGAGACTCGTGGATGAGGCTGTTGGTTGACTATCTGCAAAATGGGATCCTTCCTGAAGACAAGAATGAAGCTCGCCAGTTGAAGGCGCGATCTGCGCACTATTGCATCTATAACGATCTATTATATAAAAGGGGTTTCTCAGCTCCCCTTTTGAGATGTATAGATGGGGCGGATTGCGAGAAAGTGTTGAACGATATGCATTCAGGCCATTGCAGAAATCACTCTGAGGGACTCGCCCTAGCCCAGAGAGCGTTGAGGCAGGGTTTCTACTGGCCAACAATGAAGAAGGACGCTATCGCCTTGGTAAGAAAATGTAACAAGTGTCAGAGGTTCGCTAAGGTTCCCCGAGCTCCTCCGGCACTCCTGCAGCAGATGGTGAGTCCGTAGCCGTTCGCGATCTGGGGGATAGACCTAATCGAGCCCCTACCGACAGCCCGTGGAAGTTGCAATCATGCCGTGGTCGCGGTTGATTATTTCACAAAGTGGGCGGAAGCAAAGGAGTTGGTCGATATCTCCACCTCGAAGATCATCAAGTTTATGTGGAGTAATATCATCAGCAGGTTTGGAGTTCCACAGCAGGTAATAACGGACAACGGGACTCAGTTCAGCAGCGAGCAGTTCATCGATTTCTGTGACGAGCTCGGGATAACTAAAAGCTTCTCAGCAGTAGATCATCCTCAGGCTAATGGGCAGATCGAAGCCGTGAACAAGATCATAAAGCAGATCCTGAAGACGAAGTTGGAAGCAAGAAAAGGAGCATGGGTAGACGAACTCCCGAAGGTATTATGGGCCTATCGGACTACAGCCCGCAGTACGACCCAGGAAACGCCTTTCTCAATGGTTTATGGATGCGAGGCTATGATTCTGACAGAGTTCGAGGTAACGACACATCGGAGAGCGACCTTCAGTAATGAAGACAATCAGCAATTGCTTACCTGCAGCCTTGACCTCGTGGACGAATTGCGAGATGAAGCTCAGTTGAGGTTGGCAGTCTACCAGCAGTGGGTCGCCAGATACTACAACAAGAAGGTCAGAGTTCGCCACTACAACGTCGGGGATCTCGTGCTAAGACTCATTCTACCCGCAGCACGGAACTCAAGCGAAGGCACTTTAGGACCGAGCTGGGAAGGTCCCTACATTGTTCAAAATGATCTGGGAAACGGGGCCTATCACTTAAGCAACATGGATGGAACGGGAGTCCCAAGAGCATGGAACGCTGAGAAGCTTCGACCGTATTTTGTGTAATTTGTTCAGGTTGAAATTATCTGTCTTAAATGTAATCTTTTGACATTTTGTCTATATATGTGAATATATTCAAGCAGATTTGCATCACTTCTCAAGAATATTCTATCTTCGCTCTCACTTGCACTGCATCAACAAAGTCTTGGACGGAGACGCCGCGCCCTGTGAGCTCGCAACGCTCTGGACGGGCCGACGTCCTCCTGTGGACTTCTTCTTATTATTCAACAAGTCTTGGATGGAGACGCCGCGCCCTGTGAGCTCGCAACGCTCTGGACAGGCCGACGTCCTCCTGTGGACTTCTTATTATTATTCAACAGTCTTGGACGGAGACGCCGCGCCCTGTGAGCTCGCAACGCTCTGGACGGGCCGACGTCCTCCTGTGGACTTCTTATTATTATTCAACAAGTCTTGGACGAAGACGCCGCGCCCTGTGAGCTCGCAACGCTCTGGACGGGCCGACGTCCTCCTGTGGACTTCTTATTATTATTCAACAAGTCTTGGACGGAGACGCCGCACCCTGTGAGCTCGCAACGCTCTGGACGGGCCGACGTCCTCTTGTGGACTTCTTATTATTATTCAACAAGTCTTGGACGGAGACGCCGCGCCCTGTGAGCTCACAACGCTCTGGACGGGCCGACGTCCTTCTGTGGACTTCTTATTATTATTCAACAAGTCTTGGACGGAGACGCCGCGCCCTGTGAGCTCGCAACGCTCTGGACGGGCCGACGTCCTCCTGTGGACTAAAAGGCACGTCGTGACGACGTCACCAGCACATTCGTAATAACTTACATTCGCAATCATTATTTACGTCGTCCGATAAAAGCATCACACAAAGTAGAGCGAAATGAAATGAAGCATATATTCAGTTAAAAATTATTACAAATAAACACCTCAAAAGAGGCAAGTTTAAAAACAAAAATAAAACTTATACAAAAGAGGACTAAGGTTGCGAGCTGGAGGGGTCTTGAGGGTCTTGGGGGGTCGAGCTGGTGGCCAATTGGTCAATGGCGGCCTCTGGAGGGACGACCTCAGCAGGTGTCAGAGAAGTTTCCTGAGGTTGGCCCTGCTCTGCTTCGGCTACCGCGCGAGCTTCCTCGGCATAGAACTTAACGTCCTTGACGGCCTCCTCCCCAAAGATAGAAAAATCCATCTTGGGGTCATACGTCCACAGGGTGTACATGATGCCTTGCTCCGTCTCCACCCTGATCTCTTCGGCCCGAGCTTCCGCAGCAGCCAGCGCCTCCTTGAGCTTGGTTATCTCCTCAGCTTGAACTACGGCCGCGACCTGCGCTTCTTCGAGCTTGACAGCCACCCCGGCATACTTTTCCTCTACGGCCTTTAGCTCGATCTCACGGTCAACCACCAGAGTCTTTGTCGTCTCTAGCTGAGAGTTGAGGCTGTTATTAACCAATTCCATCCTGCTCTTTTCCTCGGCCCGAAGGGTATCGGACTGAAGACGAGCGGCCTCAGCCACGGCCAATTGCCCCTAAAAGATCTAGCGTTCGCTTTTCGCCACCACGAGCTCGATGTCACGCTCTGACAGGGTCGCCTCGAGCTCCTTCTTTGCTGCCTTAAGCTCCTTCTCCTCCTCCTCCCTCTTCGTTTCTCTGTCTAGCACCTTTGCCATCGCCATCGCGCCCTATAACAGTAAAAAGCAATGAGAAGAAAGGAGATCGAAAAGAAATAAAAAGAAATGGGAAAGAAATTCTGCCTTAGCAGCTTCACGAACTGCCCAGGAGACCAGATTCACCCCGTGGCTGTTTGGGCCATCCAGGAACTTGGCCGTATTTCCCAAGAGGCTGGGAACCTGCTCGACCATAAGGTGAAGGTAGGAAAGCCCGGGAACGACTTCGGCAGGTGCTTCCGGGGTGTCCTAGGGGGGAGGCTCCTGTGGTGAGGAAATGACCTATTTCCCCTTCTCCAGCGCGGTCCTTTTGGAGAGAGAGAGCTCGACGGGAACGATGTGATCCTTCCTCTTCGTCCCCTGTTCAGTCGCGACCTGCTTGCCCTTGTCCACAGCAGCAGTATCTTTGACCGGAGGAGCCCTCTGCGAAACAGGCCGTACAACCTGGGGGGCTGGAGATTCAGTCGTGCTCGCGGCCCGGTGTCCTTTTGAAGCCGATGAGTCCGGAGTAGATGACGGCGTTGCGGCCTGACCCCCGGTCTGGCGAACTCTCTTCCTGGGGGGTGGAATTATATTCAAGGGTGTCATCACCTCTTCGACGCTTTCCGAGCTCGAGCTTGTTCTGACGACCTCATCAAAAACAGAGCTTACGAGTCGAGTTTGCCGAGACCCTATGTGCTTAGAACGGATCAGTCTCTCCGTAGGCTCGGGGGCAAGTAGGTACTACCGCAGAAGCTCGGTCGTTAGTTTGACGTCGTCCTCGTCGGACCTGTGAGCTCCAAGGATCTCGAGGTCAGCTGTTTCGCCCTGAGTCAAACCAAGGAATAATGCGGTGAGATCTGCAAAAGAAAGGAGATGGTTAGTTCATCCAAGATCGCCGTACAAAAGCTGGAAAGCAGCTTGAAGAACGCCCTACCTGGTTCAGCTCGAAAGCTGAAGTTCGCAAGATTTAATAATGAAGGGCAGGATACGTAAAACCAGTTCGTTTTGTAGCGGCCTACGTTGGATTTGCCCTTAGCCTCGCCCTTCAGCAAAACTTCCCTATAAATGGATGACGGACGAGGGGAGGAATAGTAAAAACCATCCCGAGGTTGTCCCTTGCTGGTAGATTTAAAGGTGTATAAATACCTTATAATTTCAGAAGTTGGAAAAGGGAGACTGTACTTCCTAAAGAAGATCGCCAAGGAAGACAGCTGGGTGTACGTGTTCGGGTTTAATTGACTTGGAGCGAGCCTCAGATCTTTCAGAAGCTCGATCAGGTAAGACGGAACCGAAAATCGCAGCCCGACCTCCAAGTGCTGGATGCTGATGGCCACAAAACCCTTGGGGGGTGTGGCCGCATGATCCGTGGGAGTGGGCTCCATCAAACGACAACCCCGGGGAAAGTGGAACTATAACCCTAGCCCGGCGAGGTCCTCACGTGTCAACCGAGAGGGGTAGAACTTGAACATCTGGCGACCTCGCCTAGCCTCTACGAGGTCAAGGTCCCCGGCCTCTGAAGGCTGGTCCCCTCCGGAGCTCTCCCGAGCTGAAAATTCCTCAGCGACCTCCTCGCTGTGTAAGGACGCTTGAGGGACTTCCCTCACTTGATCCTCCGAGCTGGAGGAATCGCCCTCTCCTACGATGTGCAGTAGGCGTTTGTAACCTGAAGACATCTACAAACAAAAAGGAGCAGTTAGGCCGCTGAATGCGGACCGTTCCTATCGAGCTAAAGCTCCAAGTTATCTAGCTATTTCCTAACAGGTCGCATACGCCACACAAGGTTATTAGCGACCTCAAGATCGTGTTCTACTTCCTATGCGACCTCAAGATCGCTCGGACTCTCACAAACAACTAATCAATCAATCTACAAAAGCCTAACGGATCAAAAACAACAAATACGAAGAGTCGCAGACATTCAAGCACACAAGCAGAAGAACAAAATGCCAAAAACCAAGCAGCAGACAAATCATCACCAGAAGTAAAAAAGCAGTAAAATGCTGGAAAAAGAGGAATTAACAAAGATAATGAACTCACCGGTGACCGGAGAATAGAAACGTCGCCTGAGTAGTGGACGCCGGAGAATCAAGGACTAAAGACTGATGGCAGACAGAAGCGGAGAAGATGAAGATGAAGCCTGAAGCGTGAAAATGACAAGCAAAAAGCAAAAAGAACAAACTGGTCTCCCTTATATGCCCGGTCCCGAAGTCGTATCCCCGACCGTCGGATTTGGTGGAGTGCCAACTGCCTCAAATCCAACGGTGCAGCGCGATCTAAGGTACGTGACCCGAAGAGACGCCATCAGACGAAGAGACGTGCATTAAATGCCCGTCGCAGAAGCCGAACCGCCTCTGGGGGTGTTGCCACGTGTCACAGATAAAGGAGGGAAAAAATTCATTTATTAAAAATTTGAAGTTCTCAGATCGGTGAAAGGTTTTCAGTCCGCTGATCAAATTTCTCAGTTCGCTGGATATTTCTTCAGTTCGGATAAGCCTCCAGTTTAACATTCAGACCGTTGGAAAGCTTCTCAGAGCAGTATGAAGATTTTAGTTCGCTCCAAAAGTCAGACCGCCATATAAAGTTTCTGTTCGTCATTAAGATCATTGTTGACTATTAAGTTCTCAGGCCGCAGGAAACGACCTAAGAACTGGGGGGTTGATGTTATGGGTATTTTTGGATTCCTCAAAATGGGCCAGCAAAGGCCCATCAAGATAGTGGCCCAAGTTGCCAAGACCAAGTGTAAAGCACTATTCCTCAGATCGTTAGATCGCTCCAGTACTCGACTAACAGATCGAGCCCGTCAGAAGACTAACGAAGACAATGTCAGATCGCCTTCGAAGCGACGTTTTGAGGTCGCAGATTGGTCATTGCGTCGTCCAAATCGTCAAGTCGGCCGAAGTCAAGATCGCTACGACGAAGTGTCAATCCGTTCTTTATCACGGATCGCCTAGTTTCAGTGCAAGACAGTAAGATGGCGTGTCTTATACGATAAGCAAGGGTTTTTCACCTAATGGCAGCTTAATTTCGGGAAATCTCACCAAATCAGTATGGGTTAGCAGTCGGCCCACGCTTGAGTCAGAGTTGACCTGGCAGAAGTCAGAAGCAGTAAATGCATGTCAGCAGCATTAATTACGACAAGATCAGCCCTTTTTGTCTGTTTATTCCATCTGTAGCCTCATCTCCTCTATAAATAGAGAGAGACATTTATTGTATCCGGATCCAGAAAATTGAGAGATTGAGAGGGCTGTTATTCTGTCGAAATACAGAGAGATTGAGCATTTAGAGTGAGGCTGCCATTAATACCAGACAAAGTGGACATAGGCCATTCTAAAAGAGGCTGAACCACTTCAAACTTTGTGTGTTCTTCTTCTTTCTTCCTTCTCTTCCTTGCCATTATTTGGTCTGTTTGTTGCAAGTCTCCTCATCTGTACGGCATTGGGCTCAAGAATCTGGTTGGCTGGTTTACCACGTCAACACCTATTATTTTGCTTAATTGATAGGTTGTCAATTATTTTGTTTAACTGTGTAACTCATTCAAAGTCTCGGCCTATAAAAGCTAGTGGCAAGTGATTGTTGAGATTATGATGATGAAATAAATTATTGACAATTATCCTCTTTATTCTACTGCTTCTTTCTATCTTTTCTAAATTCTCCTTATGTATTTTCCAGGATCAAAAAAGTACATAACATCTAAAATAGCACTTTAAGTAGGGGTAACAATTTTGACATAGATATGTGCTTTTCTATTGATTGTTTTTTTTTTTTTCCTTTTTTGTGGTGTGGAAAATAAATTAAAATAATCTAGCAGTTGGGATTTTCTTAGATCTAATACTAGAAAAAAAGAGCATGTACATATGTGTATATCTTCTCTTTAATCATTAATTATTAGTTACTAAATTATCAACAAACATTTCTAATATAGACCATGTTTGAGTGGTAATTTAAATATACATCTTTTTAATTATATATGTCTGTAGTATATGTCAAATGATAAGAATTGTTTATGATTGGTGATCTTACTGTATATTTTTTAGGTTAGATTTGATGGGAGAAAAAACAAACACAAACAAATTGCACAGCGAAACTTTTTCTCCCCCTGAATGAATCCTATGGAAAACCACTAAGTAATGCACAAATCCACCACAATATAAATACCACCAATGATCAAATAATAAGTAAATAAAATCACCACCACATGCACCAATAACACAAGTCAATTTTTACGTGAAAAACCTCCCCAATGCGAGGAATAAAAACCACGGGACCGTAGTCCACCCAAAAATCTCCACTAATAATCAAATGTGAGAGTAACAAACTATTTTAACATCCAATAGGAATCAAAATCGAGCAACAATTATCTAGGTTCCCTAATAATACAAATTCAAGTTTAAATAACAAGTGAAGAGAAAAACACAAACTCAGTAGAATGTTTTGGACTATGTCGCGCTTTACTGGGCTCTCAAAATCCGATCTCCACCGTCAGAATTTAGAATCACGGGTTCTGAGTATACTATCCAAATTTGAGCTCGATCCAACGGTGAATAAAAGAGATATCGGTCTTACAAAACTGCTGCGCTGACAGTGACCGTAAAAACCTGACAGCTCTGTTACGGGCTGTATATCTCACAAATGACAACTCTGTTTTCGATCTCCACTATTCAGAATCAAGATCCAGAAGAGATGAATGTGCTATCCAAATTTCAACACGATCCAACGGTTAACGAAAAAGATATAGCAGTAACTCCAAAATTGCACGGGATAAATTTCTGTGCAGAAATTCACTCTTTTCTTTCCTCCTCTCTTCCACACGATTTTCTCTCTTCACACTTGATTTTTGTGTTGTTTTCTGCCTCCAAAAAACCTAAACTCTCACCAGCCACCAAACCCTCTTTTCTCTTATTTATATTAATCAAAGAAATAAGATTTAAATAGGGTTATGATTCCTAAATCCATTAGGAATTCCATATGAGCTCAATTTAGCTTGTTGAGATTTATTGGTCCTCTACATAAGAGGGAACCCAACCCAACAAATCTCCCCCTTCCCGATTATGTGGAGGGGTTCGCCATTCCGGCGATCATCCTACAAGCCTCAAGCTTCTCCCTTGGTAATACTTTTGTAAACATATCGGATCCATTGTGGTCTGTATGAACTTTATCAAGTTCCAGCAATTTGTCATTCAACACATCTCTAATCCAATGGTATCTCACGTCGATGTGCTTCGATCTTGCATGAAAGGTTGAATTCTTCCCAAGGTGAATAGCATTATGACTATCACATAATAACACATATCTCTGTTGCTTGAAACCAAGCTCTACTACAAACTTTTTCATCCACAACAACTCTTTACAAGCTTCAGTTGCTGCAATGAATTCTGCTTCTGTGGTAGAAAGTGCAACACATTTTTGCAATCTCGATTGCCAAGTTACAGCACCACCTGCAAAGATAATCAAGTAACCAGACGTTGACTTACGAGAATCCACATCTCCTGCCATATCTGCATCTGTGTAGCCAACTAGCAGTGGTTTCTCACCACCAAAACCAAGTCTCAAACTGGAAGTACCTCGAAGATATCTCATAATCCATTTGACAACATTCCAATGTTCTTTTCCAGGATTAGACATAAACCGGCTAACAACACCAACAGCATGAGCTATATCTGGTGTAGTACATACCATTGCATACATCAAACTCCCGACTGCTGAAACATATGGAAATTTTTCTATGTCATTTTCTTGAGCATCTGTAAGAGGACACTGTTGCATACTCAACTTGAAATGTGCACCAAGTGGAGTACTAACTGTTTTAGTTTTGTCCATGTTGAATCTTTGAAGTACTTTTTCAACATACTTCTCCTGTGACATATATAACTTCTTGGACTTTCTGTCACGATCAATTTGTATGCCAAGAATCTTCTTTGCTGGCCCCAAGTCCTTCATAGCAAAAGACTGACTCAATTTCTTCTTCAACCTATCAATTCTTGAAACATTCCTGTCAACAATCAATATGTCATCAACATAAAGCAGTAAAATAATGAAATCATCATCAGAGAATTTTTGAACAAATACACAATGGTCAAAAGTTGTTTTCTTGTAGTCTTGCTCCTCCATAACTGACTCAAACTTCTTATACTATTGTCTCGGTGCCTGTTTCAAACCATCAATATTTTTCTTCAATTTGCACACATAATTCTCTTTTACTTTTACAATGAAACCTTATGGCTGTTCCATGTAAATCTCTTTCTCCAAATCACCATGGAGGAATGCAGTCTTCACATCCATCTGCTCGATCTCTAAATCGAGACTGGCTGCTAAACCAAGCACAACACAGATGGATGACATCTTCACAACTGGAGAGAAAATTTCATCAAAATCAATGCCCTTCCTTTGGTTGAATCCTTTGACAACCAATCTGGCTTTGTATCGAGGTCGAGTACTAAGTTCATCATGTTTAATTCTGTAAACTCATTTGTTCTTCAAAGCTCTTCTATCTTTAGGCAACTTTACTAACTCGAAAGTATGATTTTGATGAAGTGACTGCATTTCATCTTGCATAACCTCAAGTCATTCCTTTTTGTGCTCATCTTCCAAGGCCTCTGTATAACACTCGAGTTCTCCCCCGTCAGTTAATAACACGTACTCACTTGTAGGATATCGATTGGAATGACATCGGTCTCTGGTAGACCTCCTAATTGGTACATCTAATGGAGCATCAGGAATTTGCACATGTTCATAAGTTTCAACATCTTCCTCTGTCTGTGAGGAACCACTTGTATCAACTGCAACCTGCTGATCATCAACCTGTGTTGGCAAACTTGTCGAAGAAGCTGAACTCAAATCGACCAAACCATTATTGTCACCGGACACTGAATTCCCAACTTTCTCAATATCTTGTATAATCTAGTTTTTCATAAATACTACATCTCTGCTTCTCACAAGTTTCTTCTCAACCGGATCAAAGAATCTATATCCGAACTCATCCTGACCATAACCGATGAAGATACACTGTCGAGTTTTCATATCAAGCTTGGATCTCTCATCTTTGGGAATATGCACAAATGTCTTACACCCAAAAACACATAAGTGATCATAAGAAACATCTCTACCACTCCAAGCTCTATCTGGTACATCAGACTGTAAAGGAACATACGGTGTGAGATTAAGAACATATACAGCAGTACTCAAAGCCTCACCCCATAAATATCCTGGTAACTGTGCTTGTGAAAGTAAACATCTCACTCTCTCTACTAGTGTCATATTCATCCTCTCAGCTAAACCATTCAACTGAGGAGTCTTAGGAGGTGTCTTTTGATGTCGAATACCCTATTGTCTATAATACTCATCAAAAGGACCTGTATACTCTCCCCCGTTATCAGTTCTGATGCACCTCAACTTTTTCCCAATCTGTCTCTCAACCAGTGCCTGAAATTTCTTAAACACATCTAATACTTGATCTTTCGTCTTCAAGGTGTAAACCCAAGTCTTTCTCGAGTGATCATCTATGAAAGTCATAAAATATAGGGCTCCACCGAGTGATCTATCCTTCATAGGGCCGCAAAGATCTGAATGCACTAGATCAAGTATACCTGACTTCCTTGTGGGTGGAGAGCTGTGAAAGCTGACTCTATTCTGCTTCCCTGCTAAACAATGAGAACATCTCTTCAATTGTATATTTTTCATGTCAGGTAGTTGCTTTTTTTTCTTGGTTAAAACAATCAAGCCTTTCTCGCTAATGTGTCCAAGCCTCTTGTGCCAAAGTTCTACCTTGTCTTCATCCTGAATTACATTAATGATGGACTTTGAAATTTTTGCCTGCAACAAATATAAGATAGAACACTTTTTACCTTTAGTCACAACCATGGCACCTCTGGTGAGCTTCCACTGACCATTACTAAAGAAGTTGCAGTATCCCTCATCATCAAGTGTACTTGTAGAAATAATATTCACACGAATGTCAGGAATATGTTTTACATTTTTTAAAACTAACCTGGAGCCGTTATCTGTTTCCAAGTTCACATCTCCAATGCTAACAACTTTTGTCATGCCATCATTCCCCATCTTTACACTCCCAAAATCACCATGTGTGTA
This sequence comes from Dimocarpus longan, assembly GCA_022984855.1. Classification (NCBI taxonomy): domain Eukaryota; kingdom Viridiplantae; phylum Streptophyta; class Magnoliopsida; order Sapindales; family Sapindaceae; genus Dimocarpus; species Dimocarpus longan. Next base: position 13,317,719 of record CM041014.1, on the reverse strand, counting down.
AGATGTAAAGAAATCCTTCCGCGATGTAACATGAATGGAGGCACCACTGTCAATCACCCAGCTAGTCTCATGGCATGCAAAATTAATGGAATCAGCATCATACATGAAAAGAAAGTCTTCATGAATGGCGGTAGCAACTCTATCATCATTGCTATTATTTTCATTCTTCTTTTCTTTGCTTGTGTCATTTTTATTTTTCCTTTCCAACTGCTTGCAATTTTTCTTTATGTGTCCCTTTTTATGGCAGTAGTAACACTCAACATTTACAAACTTATTAGATTTACTTCTGTGTTGACTTCTATTCTTCGGACCCCTACTTTTACTTCTCCATCTGCTTTCTGTAACCAGAACTTCTAAAGATGAAGTGGACCCTTGTGCTTTTCTTCTCGTCTCTTCATTCAGAATATTACCCTTGACCAAATCCATTGTTATCGTTCCATTCGGAGCAGAGTTCGACAAAGAAGATCTGAAAGTCTCCCACGAGTCCGGTAATGTACCAAGCAACCATAATGCTTGTACCTCATCATCAAACTTGATACCCATGCCAGCCAACTGATTTATAATCCCCTGATATGTATTCAAATGATTTGTCAGAGAAGCACCGTCATGATATCTCAAATACATCAATTGCTTCATCAGAAACAATTTATTATTCCCGGTTTTTCTGGCATATAAATCCTTAAGCTTGACCCACAAAGTCCGTGCATGTGTTTCCCCACTGACATGATTCAAAACATTGTCACTCACCCATTGCCTAATGAAGCCACATACTTGCCGATAAAGTAAAGTCCACTCTGCATCAGATTTATCACTAGGCTTTTCTATAGCAAAAACAGGTAAGTGAAAATCTTTCACATACAAAAGATCCTCCATCTTTCCTTTCCAAATATGATAGTTCGAACCATTCAGAGTAATCATTCTACTTATATTCAAATTGTTCTCCATATTCATCATTGTAAAATTTAGAACCAAGCTCTGATACCATTTTGATGGGAGAAAAAACAAACACAAACAAATTGCACAGCGAAACTTTTTCTCCCCCTGAATGAATCCTATGGAAAACCACTAAGTAATGCACAAATCCACCATAATATAAATACCACCAACGATCAAATAATAAGTAAATAAAATCACCACCACATGCACCAATAACACAAGCCAATTTTTACGTGGAAAACCTCTCCAATGCGAGTAAAAACCACGGGACCGTAGTCCACCCAAAAATCTCCACTAATAATTAAATGTGAGAGTAACAAACTATTTTAACATCCAATAGGAACCAAAACCGAGCAACAATTATCTAGGTTCTCTAATAACACAAATTCAAGTTTAAATAACAAGTGAAGAGAAAAACATAAACTCAACAGAACGTTCTAGACTACGTCGCTCTTTACTGGGATCTCAAAATCCGATCTCAACCGTACAGAATTTAGAATCACAGGTGCTGAGTATACTGTTCCAAATTTGAGCTCGATCAACGGTAAACGAAAGAGATATCGGTCTTACAAAACTGCTGCGCTGACAGTGACCGCGAAAACCTGACAGCTCTGTTACGGGCTGTATATCTCACAAACAACAACTCCGTTTCTGATCTCCACTGTTAGAATCAAGATCCAGAAGAGATGAATGTGTTGTCCAAATTTCAGCACGATCCAACGGTTAACGAAAAAGATAACTCAGTAACTCCAAAACTGTGCGGGATGAATTTCTATGCAGAAATTCACTCTTTTCTTTCCTCCTCTCTTCCACACGATTTTCTCTCTTCACACTTGATTTTTGTGTTGTTTTCTACCTCAAAAAAACCTAAACTCTCACCAGACACCAAACCCTCTTTTCTCTTATTTATATTGATCAAGGAAATAAGATTTAAATAGGGTTATGATTCCTAAATCTATTAGGAATTCCATATGGGCTGAATTTAACTTGTTGAGACTTATTGGGCCTCTACATAAGAGGGAACCCAACCCAACAAGATTTTGATGAATTTTCAAATGAAGTTTTACCATTTTTGTGTTGATTCATTTATTTATTTTTTTCCATGAATTGGTCCTTAAGGATGTTTTGGATTGTGTAATTATATATTTTTGAAACATGAAATATTTGGGAAATAGTTTAGACCAATGTGAAACATCCTATAGTTTAACCAAAGTAATGTAATATAGGTTATTTAGACGTGAAATAGCATGAAGAAGTTGACCGACATAAAATAAGTTTTTGATATACAAAATGAATAACTATATATTTAAAAATAATTCAACTTTGTCTGTATGATTGTATTATTTGCCACACTCAGCTTTCTACCTCTATTATCTGCCACACTCTTAGCTCTTCTACTGTCGGTAATACAAATTGTTACGAAGATTGGTCACTGGCTTGATGCATTGCATTATGTTGACAACACTTTACACTGAAGTAATTCAACTATTAAATTAGTTTTCTTAACTTCTCGTACTTCTTTTTCTATAGATTATGGTATTATTACTTGATTTGATTTTTAAGTGATTGTCAATATTCTGCAATTTGTAGAGCGCTATTAAGTTGTTGTTATGGGTAGCTATTTTCTTTTTACTTTTTTAGAGATCTTACTTTTGGTTTGAACGTATGATTGCTTTTAAGTTTGAGCATGGAATATTATCAAATCCTACTTTCTTTAGAGAAATTTTGGATATTCTAAAATAGCACTTTATGTAGGGGTGACAATTTTGATCATAACACGATGGATCAACACAAATCCAACATGAATATTATTGATTAAGGTTGAGGAATTTTTAAATTTTTTTTGTCAAGAGGTGGGGATAAGGAATATTTTGTTCTTCATGCAAGGTTATGGAAGGGTGGGAATTCTCAACCTTTAGAGTTACTTGACTGCTTTAGCACGAGTGTTTCAGTTGATGTTTCTAGTTTTTCATGTAGTTCGGTGCTGTTTTCTGTGCTTTTCTTGATTTAGTTGGTTCACGTAATGTGGATAATTTAATGATTGAAACTTGAAATTTTTAATCTCGCTTGTTATAGTGTTTTAAGTGTTTGGTTATTCGTTCTTGTTTCATGTGATTGTAGGCTTTAACTATGTTTGTCATGTCATACTTGTCTGGGTTCTTGTGGTAAGGTTTTCTTTGATTTAAGTTGTCATGCTTGTCATTGTGTATGTGATCATATAAATTGCTTCTGGGAGCTATGCCGTATAAATCATCAATCACCAGTGTACATTCTTTTGATTCGCTTGCCAATATTTATCGTTTTCAGTTTGAAAATTGGAAATGATAGGACTCGTTTTTGTTATTTGGTACTGTGATGTTTTGAAGCAGTCTGATGCAAATTAATATATATCAATTGTTTTACTTGTCACAGAGGTCATCCGAAGACTTGTTAAAGGGAACAAGCAACTTGAGGCAGTTAGATACATTTGTGCATTTGAACTGGTTAATGAGTTCCCGCCAGTAGCACCGCTTATCAAAATATATTTGGCCGCTTACATCGAACCCTAAATTTTTAAATTTTAGTAATAGATTTACTTATTAATTGGGTGCACAAATCATTTTTTCGAGTGACAATATCCACACCCTTAAACTTAGTATTTGATCGAACTTAGAACCAATAGAAATTTTAGGTTTGATCAAGCCCATAATGTGACCCAAAAGCAAATGTTCTGGGGTTGATCAAACCCAAAACATTTGCTTTTGCTTCAATATGAGTTTAGTCAAATCCAAATCAATGTGATATTTGAACCTAAATCTTTGAAGATTTGGGTTCATTCATGAAAAACAATTTTTTTTTAACTTTTTTTCTTTTCTATAATGAAGAAAAATTATGAACAATTTTTTTTTCTTTTCTATGATGAAGTTCTTCATGTTCTATTCTTCATCGCTAATGAAGAACAATTTTTCATTGATGGTTGAAGATGAAGAATAGAAACTGGGTTTAATTTACGCATTGATGATGGTTGAAGATGATGAACTAGATGAAGAAAAGGAACTGAGTTTGGTTTAGGCATTGATGATAGTTGAAGAAGATGATTTTCTAGGTTTTCTTCTTGCTAGATCTAGGCTTCCACTAATTGGAAGGAAACCAATTTTTTATGGGTTTCCGGTTATTGGAAACCATAAATGTGTGCTTCAATTTTTTTTTTTTTTCATTTTAAATATTTTTTTAAATTTATATTAAAATTAATCTTTATCGTCTATCATAAAGATAGACAGTGAAGATTAAAAAAAATTTTAATAAATTATTTTTATTTTTTTTTTTGATTTTTGATTTTATTATATTTTAATAATTTTTAATATTATTATATTAAATATCTTGATTGTAAATGGATCTTTTAGCCGTTTGCTAACATTTTCTAGCAAAAACTAATGAAAAGAGGTATTTTAGATTTATAGACAACAATAGGGTGATAATTAACGATTTTATCAAACAATAGGGAAGAAATTAGAATTATCGCTAAAATTTATCACTTTCAACCACTGACTATAGTTTAAGAACAAAAATTTCATTATACTATCAAATTTCAGAAGATGATTAACACCATTAAGTTAAATATATGTAGAAAGAAAAAAGTTACTAATATCTATTATACAAAAATCATCTAATGGATAGAGAGATAATTTAGAAATTGAAAATTCAACTCTATATTTCTTTTAGAAGATTATTAAACACCATTAAGGATTTTTTCTTTCGTTTTTTTTTTCCCTTGTAGTACATCTGCTATGTTAAGAAAACTGTTAGCTTGTAAGATGCTTTTTCATTAAGGAATAACAAATTGAAGGTGTGGCAGAAGAAATACCACAGCTCTGTAAGACAACATGAAAAAGCTGAAGGTCAACAAGAGTAGACTATCAAAGGAATGTTAGGTTTTGGTTATTATAGGAGTTGGTTGAGAACGTGAAAGATAGGAGTCTCGAAGAAGGGGAATCTTCTTAGACCCCAAAAATAGCTTAAAATGTTGCATCTAGGGACGGTAATTTCATGCGTGAAGTAACGAATTTCAACCTGCAATGGACCAACGTGAATTTAATTAGATGAGTTCGTAAATTGATATAGATGCTAAATTTCAAACCCGAAACGAGTTCAGATGCAAAAATATAATAATAATAATAATAATAAATAAAATTTATATCTGTTAATTTTCTATATCTTTTGCATTTGTTAGTTGAAGTACAAATTTATTTTGCATTTGACCAATGCTTTGACATATTTTATGTTGTACTTAAATTTATAAGATTTACGTAATCATGTCTTTTCTTTTGAATTTATCATGTTAGATAACATAACTTAATTTTTTTAGGTTGGATTATTAAGTTTAATTCTATTTTATGGTTGATATTATTGTTAGGATTTAAAAATTATATTATGAATGTTTATTAGATGATTTTAGAGGGAAAACTCGTAAAAAAATTGGTCTGAAGTTCCTTTTTCTAAATGTTGCAAGTTTGTAAGCTGAGTTCGGATCCACCACCTGCCACCGCAACCCGTGAAGTTTCACAGGCGCGGTGTAATATTTGCAGGTGGAATTCAGATCAATTTTTTAGGTTGGATTATTAAGTTTAATTCTATTTTACGGTTGATGTTATTGTTAGGATTTAAAAATTATATTATGAATGCTTATTAGATGATTTTAGAGGAAAAAACTTGTAAAAAGATTTGTATGAAATTTCTTCTTCTAAATGTTGCAGGTTTGCAAGTTGGATTCTGATCCACCCACACCTGCCAACGGAACCCGTGAAATTTCACAGGTGTAGTAATATTTACGGTTGGAATTCAGATCCACCCACACCCGCACCAAAACCCCTGGAGTTACGCAGGTGGAGGCATAACATTTTTTCGCTGGTCCAGGTTCATGTTTGAGCAAACCAGTCCGAACCCAACCCACAGCCATTCCTACTCACATAGTACTTAAGCATATTTGATCGAACTTTCATCTTTGCTTCTCACTAGGTTATAATATGATTCCTCTGAATCGAAATCAGAATATGGCACCTTGTATAAAGTCAACAAGTTAAATACATAAAAGCTGAAATAAGGTTATCGTTCATCCATCCATCAGGTTTATTTGTGCAAAGTATGTTAACGGTTGGAGTTGAAACTAGTCTTTAGCGTAAAATCTAATCAATGTTGCCACTAAAACCAGTCAACCACTAAAACCACTAAAATCTAATCAAGTCTTTAGTGTAAAATCCCGTTTCTCATTAGTAAACACAAGTCAAAATTACAACTTACGAGAAACCAAAGTGAATCTGGAATAGAATAATGACTTGAAGCCATTTTGACAACCGCATAATGCCAGCCTCAATGGAGATAACTCAGAAGGCCACGTATAAAGTTTGCGGTATTTTAGGCTTCCTTTCCAGCACCCCACTTGATTCTAGGCATCGGGCAGCAACTCAGCTTGTCATCACATGTTCCACCCCAAAAACACCACAACAAAAACCCAAAAAAGGAAGGATAAAAAACCACAAATGGTTAGGAATGAGCTCCCTATTAACAAGTAATTTGAAAAACCATGTCCAAAAACGAAATGTTCCAACTTAAAAACTGACTCACAACCTTTTTTAAACTTGACTCCATATTCATTGATTCATCATACAAACAAGGACGATATTAGCATCTACATTATAAAGAAACATAAAAATCTCTGAACTGAATCAACTAGGGAAAACATGACTGTATGCACATAGAAGAAAATTTCTAGGGACAGTATACTAGGTAATTCACCAGAAATCACGTCGCTTGATAGAATCCTCTTCCAGACAATTATTCAAGACAATCAAACATCATGTTCCATCAGTCCCAACTAAGTAGTACCACACAAAATTTCCACTAAATGGATCTATCTAATCACTCCCGAACAATTATTAGACCAAAATTTTAGTCATAAGACACCCCAAAAGCACAGAAATACATACTTTTTAATTCACATTAAGGGCGGAACTTCTACACCCCAACAATCATTCAGATCAAGTTCGCCCACCAGCTTATAACCAGGAATTCTCAACTTGCACTAGTTACATGAAATTACAGATCACAGATGTCATGACAGCCAAACAATATTCTTATTGATAATTGTGACAACAAAAAGTAGACAGAATTTTCCCTAAGCATCTTGGCAACTTCATAACACATACTTGGAGCAGAATGAATCACTCCGTCAGATGTCTCATACAAAAAAATAACAATAAAAACTTCACCCTATTTCAAAGAGCAAATTCAAGGACAACCTAGTGCCATGGAAATATTCTAAAATGGCAGGTAACACCATGATTAAGCATCATACACATTTTCCCAATCATCATCAGCACCAATAAAAATTGAACTCCTGAGTCAAATACATTCATGTTACACTAATTTGCTTCTCTCACAACATAAATTTTCTGGGATCTTAGCACACTTACAAATCCCATGAATGACAACAGAGGAGAAAACAAATCATTTGAGGTAGAATCATCCTCACAACGACAACCCAATACAAGAATACAACCAATGCAGTTAAAACACCAGTATAGAAGGTAGAAAAAAAAAAATCAGAGGCGGGTCAAAGGACAACAACAAATTGGGGTAATTCTGTAAAACAGATCCGGTATCTTCACTGGCCAAGCTCATTAAATATCTGAAGACATCCTTGGATGTAATGACTGAATAAACAGGACTAATCAGCAACACGTCAACTTGAAATTTGGGCAAGGACTAAACGAGCTAAGGGTATCAAAGTTTCAGTTCACCAAGTTCAAATCTGAATTTCAATATTACAAATAACTGCATCATTTAATTTCCAAAAAAAAATAAAAAGCCAATTTGCCTGCAGTAGTATAATCACAAGGACATATACAAGTAACATGTATCACAACTGTAAATTTTGTTGCAGTACCAAAGGGAATGCTCAAAGATAAAAGCTGTATTACTACCATTAAGAAAATTTAGCATCTAAAATCAGAAGAGCAACCATACACAATGTATAACACTTAAAAATGTAACTCTTAGTACCTACTAAAACTATATTAATATTTAAAAGCCCAAACAGCAAATTGGTTCCTCAGATAAATACATAGACTAGTCTAACTCAGCCATTTGGACAAGCAGCACTCAGATATAAACCACATCTTAAAGTGCAGATCAAGACATCAAGCGAAGTGGCCCGTAAAAGCAAGCTAATACATTCATATAGTCTGCATTACGCAATCACCAGAACCACAACAAGCATCTGCGTCCAACAAGCTGTCATACACCTGAATCAAACACCCATTCACAACTCAATTCATCATTCCAAATCATCAACAAAACAAAGTTCATGGTAAATTACAGCAAATAGCCACAACAAACTATCAAAAAAATATATTGGAACTTCTTTCATTGCTTAATATGAGAACTTGTCATGCAAACAAAGCAACCACAGTGGTAAGTACATACATTTGTAAGGCCAATGCAGACAATGATATTATTGTGAAGCAACAAACCTCCAATATGCCATTAAGCATTTATCACCAGACATGGAAATTTCTGCCAAAAATTGAAATTATATTTGATAACCTATTATGAGAACATGTCGTGCAAACAAAGCAACCACTGTGACAAGTACAAATATTTGAAAGGCCAGCACAAATAATGATGTTATGAAGCAAAGAACCTCAAACATGCCATGAAGAACTACAATAAAGGCTTTACTTGGACATGACATGAAGAATTCATCACATAAAATGAAACTTCTGCAACAATGAATAGAGGTTTTATTTGTACATGTCATGCAAACAGAGCAACCACGGTGGCTACATACATGTGAAAGACCATGCAAACACTAACATCAAGAAGGAAAACACCTCCAACACACCATGAAGAATTCATCACATTAAATGAAACTTCCGCAAAACAACAGAGCTTTTATTTTACAAAAGACTGGCCTTATAAGTTGTGTTTTGAGAAATAATAACCGGAGATACTAGTTACAAGTCATAAACATAACCTCATATAGTTGACATGGTGATGATAATATGTACATGCATATACATATTATCTACTTATGCATGATTAAGACAAGAAGTCTAACTCAAGCCTAAATTTAAAATTTATGGTTTAGAACATAATATGCAGAAATAACTATCTAATATTCAAGTTCCAAACAATCACATGCCCCGAATTCATTAAAGCAGCCAGAATATACAAAATCAGCAAGAAACTCGGTGGCATTCCAGCAGAGTGTCATCAGACTGATGGACGACATAGTTTGCCTTGCATGCAGAAAACCAAACCAATTCAACTGGGCTACATAGAGAAAGCAAACACAATTTATAGGAAACCAGGAACAGTAGGCCAGTAATTTTCTTTATAAGGTCCAATTAAGTTCGTTCATAAATACTCTTTCACTTGAATCATAATTTCATAAAATAGAATCAAAATGCAGGCAACACAGCATGATATGAACAAAAAATTGCCTCATAAAATTTGTTACTTCGTGCATAGTATGGCCCATCAATTAATCTAGTTCTAAATCACAAACCACTAACATAAGAAACATGTTTTCATGTTGAGTTGAAATCTCAGTATATGATATACTGAGCACAATATGCACAGTTTTAAAAGGCGTAAGACACACCAAAGCACAAAGAGGCTATGGAGCCTGAAACGCAAGGCGCAAGGTAAAACGCACTTCTTATAATAAAAAAAAAAAAAACTTAATATTATAAAATCATAAAATTAAGATCTTTTATATATGTATATATAATTATAAAAGTTTTTTATTTATTCTTCAAATTAGTGGGTTTAATTGGATATTTTATAATAATTTAAGGAATTATTTACAATTTTCCCGAGCTCTAGTTGAGTATTTTGTCATAAATTAGGGAGTTATTTGCAATTTTCCTACACATATATAGTTAAAGTTTGGACAGCCAATAACCTAGCTGTCACTTCTCTCTGCCTCAGCCTCTCCCTTCCTTTACCCTTGTCTTTCTCTCTCCAGCTCTCCTAACTGCCTGCAGCCAAGCAACCACCACCTTGGAGTGCCAATTTCAGCAACTAGAACACCGGCGTGAGGAGAGGGGAGTGGATCAACGACAAGAAAGCTGGTTTCAACGTTGTTTGACCGGTTTTAGGGCTGTTTGACTGATTTTGACCGTAGTTTGGCTGGTTTTGACGACGATTTTGGCAGCTAGGTGGTCGGAGTGACTCGTCAGCCTGTTTTTGCTCTTTATTTTGACAGGCACACCAAGGCTCTCTTCGGGCTTCTCCACCTACGTGCTACAGGCACACGCCTTTTCGAGGGCGTCGTGCTTGGCCGACATTCAGGCGCCGGCGCTGCGTCTCGCACCTAGGCGTGTGCCCAAGTGCGCCTTTTAAAACTATGATAATATGCTAATATCTGAAATTAATACAGATTTCTAAAACTTATCTCTTGCTAACATGGTCTTTCCTTCTCCTTATTATTGGTATAACACCAGCAAAACATTTACAGGAATATAATCATTACATGCAAAGTTTCAAATTTTAGACCCCAAACAGTGTGAACTAGAACACTCCATTGAAGTGGGGATTCTGGTAACATACAGCAGTTTTTAATCCCACAAAAATCCAATTAGTACAAAATTCATTCCGACATGAAAACAATCAAAGTAAAACCTAAATGAAGTTTCAAAGAACAATGCAAGATAATGAATAATGCATTACAAAATACCACCAAAGGCATCATCAGCACCCAGGACTATATTACCCCATATTGGTAGTTTGTTAGCAAAACCAAAATGCCAATCAAAATTTTGTCAAACAGTAATTAAATGTAACACTTTAACAAATACTGCAGACATAAAGCCAGAAAAGCATGAAATAAAACTTCAACAAAAACCAAAGCCAAAAAGCACAAGCAAAGGAAAAAACAATTGAACCAAAACAAGCATCATCATGACACGAAAAGCAACAATCAAGACTTTAACAATAACAACTCAATACGCACACAATTCGAACAATTGGACAAAACAACTCCAACGTCCTAGTGAAAGCATCAAAAACAAGGGCAAACACAAGAAGCACACTTCCACAATATGAAAACCACATAATATCGAAATCAAAGGAAGACTACCTCAATAATAAGGTGGCACATTAGGATACATTCCACCCGGAGGAACCCTAGGCACAGGAGATGACCCCGTTGCCTGGTGATGCTGACTAGGATATCCAGAAGACGCAGACGACAACCCATAATGCCCACTATCAGGATACCCACCAGAAGGCATTCCAACAGAACTAGGCGGCAACCTATACAACGACGAACCACCCCCACCACCACCAGCACCACCATACCCAGTTGAGCCAGGCCCACCGTAACCACCATAAGGAGCACCATACCCACCACCACCCAATGAAGAAGGCACCTGCCCCGGTCCACCCATCGACGAGCCCATATGATGATGGCCCAAAGGAGGCGGACCCGAAAAGGGCCCATACGAACCAGGTCCTCCTCCACCAGCATAGGAGCCAGGAGCAGGAGGAGGAACCATCCCCATCCCATCACCATGATGATTCACATTCACATTCCCAGGCCCAGCGGCGTCCGGCCCAGACTTGGCCTTTTTATTATCAGCAAGCCTGCAATTCAGTTGTTTCCCATCCACCGTCTTAATGGGGTCAACGAGGGCCGCCTGAGCCCCCTCCGCCGTCTTGTAAACAAACAAAGCGAACCCCTTTGGCTTCCCCGTCTGCTTGTCGAAGCCCAATGGGCCCTCCTCAATCTCACCATAGCAAGCGAAGTGCGCCAGCAGCTTGTCCGCCGACATGTCGTTGGGGACATTCCCGACGAATATCTTCCTCAACGACACGTCCACCGGGTTGTTGTTCGTGTTGCCCGAGTTGCCGGCCACGGCCAGGTTGGTCACCGTCACGCGCCCATCGATCTTCTTGCTCGGCTCCTTGAGAGCCAGGACGGCGCCGTCGATGTGCTTGAACGTGATGAACCCGTACCCCTTCGACTTGCCGGTGGCCTTGTCGAGAATCACGACGGCCTCCTCCAGCTCGCCGTAGGCGGAGAAGATGCCGCGGAGGCTCTCGGTGGTGGTGTCCCAGCCGAGGCCACGGATGAATAGCTTCCGCTGGGTGGGGTCGTTGTCGGCGATGGATCGGACGGCGTCGAGGACGTCAGGGTGGCGCGCGACGGCGGAGGAGAGGATGTCGAGGAGCTGGTCGTTGGAGAGACGCTCGATGATCTTGCGCGAATCAAAAGGTGTCAGTTTGGTGAGGGGGTCGGGGTCGGCCGATGCGGCGCCGTTCTCGTCGAGCTTGCGTTTCTTGGTTGGGTCCATTGGACGCAATTTGGAGTATTGGAGAGGTTGTAAAACCCTAACCCTAGACCTCGGCTTAGCCACTGAAAAACAGAGAGAGTGCGAGTGCGTTATCGAATCATACAAGACTGATGAGACTTTTGTTTTATAGGGTGATACGGTGTCGGTTTACCTTATTAGATTCGGGTTTTTTATTGGGCCCTTGCGACGGCCTAATGTAATGTTTTTCATTATTACCAGATAAATTCATAATTCTTTTCTTGAGAGTATATTTATTTATTGACGGGAAACAATAGGAGATTACGAAAATTTAATTCTTGATTTGTGATTATATGATTCACTAATTACTATCTCCAATTAAGTGACGTGGAGCCCGAACAAAGTCAAAAGGGAATGTATTTAATTTAAATTTTATTGGAATTTAAACCATTTTAAAAATCTAATTATATTCATTCTGACTTATTCAAAGAAAAAGTGAAATCTTAATTCTTGATTTGTAAATTCTCTTATTTACTAAAACATTCGGGAATTAATTACATAAATCTCATATCTAAATTAGAAATTAAGTTAGAGAGGGATCTTGATTCCTCCCTTTGATGTCGTTTGTTTTTTTGTCTGAACACTGAATAGTGCTGCTGAAGACTAAAGACTTAATAGTGACTGAAATCTGAAATCTGAATAACATGTTTGTTTTTTTTTCCCTTATCTCTGAATATGTTGTAAACTTGTTTGTTTTTTAAATTTAAAAACATCTGAAAACTAGTAAGTTGACATTTATACCCATTCTATTATTTGTTGTTATGTAATTTTAATTAATTTAATACAAAGATTTAAAAATAAATAATTTAATAAATTCTAAAACATTTTGTATGTGCATATTAATAATGTTTTATTAATAATTAAAATATGATTAAAAAATAGTAGTATTAGTCATATTTATATTTAATATATTTAAGAAAACAACTAAAAAAATAAATGTTTAAATTATAAATTAAAATATATTAGTTCAATTCTAAGACAATTTGGGATGAGATATATTTACGTTTTACTTGTCAAATATATTTTTATAAGTATCAAGGAAAAAAAAAAGAAATGAAAATTTGAGTAATATAAAGTTAGGATAAATTTGAAATTATGTTATTTTGGGAATGATAGATTTGGAATAAAAACTTTTAAATGTTATTAAGTGATTTGCAATTAAGTGAAAAGTTAAAAATTCTTACTTAATTTTTTCAGTTGTTTTTTGGTAGTTTTAAGTGGTTTGACCACTTAAAAAAACAAACGAAAACATCTTAATATGTACAATTCAGCACTATTAAGTGTTAAGTGGAAAAAACAAACGGCATCAAGTTCCCTCTTCCTAATAAAAAAGGAATTTATGTGGTTTTACTAAAATATCTTTTACCAATTTTAATAAAAAAAATTGCAAATATATATATGTATATTTTTCTCTTTTGTTTGTTGTTCCCTGCAATTTTTTTTTTTTTCAACCCATTATGTTTTTCATATCTCCCTATAGGTACGATGAATTAAATAATACAACTTATGAAAATAAAAATAGTACATGCTTGATTTTATGATGAAACGATTTTTGGTGTATATTTGTATGAATATCACAAAAATAAGAATACCCAAAGGATATGAATGAGTTGTTTAATCGTGTGGTAGAAACTATATGCAATCGTCACAAGGACATGATTAGTCTAACGGAGTTCATACTGAATCTACCTTGTTTGTTTGATGACAGAGATTTTTGATCTTTCATAAACCAATGTGTTTGTTATGCAATTAGATATAATGTGAAGAAGCTCAAACTTTTATTCAGACATGCATGCCCGGTTGATAAGTACTAGTACAATTTGCCTGAAATTGTGTTATTTGCAAATCATTAGAGATATTGAAATTAGAACGCTACAGGGTGGAGTTACCAAGAAACGACTTGAATTTTAACTTCTTTCAGAAAGTTTACTTTTATTTGTGTTTGTACAGATGATCGCATGATTAAGAATCTAGTTAGTTATGGTCCTTTGATTGAGCTTCTATATTTTAATGCATGTAAAGGGTTTAAAAATGTTGAATTGCTTGGTCATCCTATACTTTTATAAATTTAAGCTATATATTGAATAATTATGAGGTTGAATGGCTAGATATCATATCAACGAATGTTTGCTCATTAAGAATTACTAGGCCAAATCAAATACATGAGATTAATTTAGCATCCTGTAAGAATCTAACTAGACTTACGCTATTTGTTACTCTTATAACGGATGGATGGCTCCATGATCTAATATCTAAAGTTTCAGTCCTTAAGTTCTTGAGGATTAAGGTACGTTCTGAGCTAAAGGCTGTTAAGATTTGAAGTTCTAGCCTTGAGGAATTGGACCTATGTGAAGATATAGATTGTAATTGGATCGAATTGAAAACTGACACTTTTAATTTGCGTTCTTTAAAATATCGAGGCACTATAATATCCCTGTCTTTAAATACTTGTAACTTTGTCAAAAATTAATCTCTAGTTTTATTGTCGGAATGTTGAAACTCAAAAATATGTTGAATTCCTTGCAAATTTCCATAATTTTTCAGAAGTGCTGAGTTTAGAAATTGCCACATATAAGGTATGCCTGTGCTTACTGACTTCTAATCGAGATTTCCCTCTCATAGTATTTTTATACAACCTGAATCTGATTTTCTTTCCATTTTTTATTAAGAATATTATGGTTCCTGAAGAGTTTAGGCTAACATTATCTTCTCCACTACCTTGTTTTGAGCTTTTGAATTTCGTAACAACTCAAAGTCGTTTTCCAATTGCACAACTTGTGGAGTGCTTGCTCTGGATTTCACCTCACACAAAGACTATTTCAATAAAAAGTTGTAGCTATGAGCTCTCTTTTAAAGTACTACTCAAAAGATTGGAAGCAACAAGTTTACAGAAGATTACAAGAGTCAAATTTATTAAGAAATGTGGATTAAAAATTATCTAATTGGTGTTTCTTTCTGTTTGGTTTCACATCAAATATAAATGCATAAAATATGATTGTGGTTTCCTTCATGTAGTATTATATCTAAAACCTGAATACAGGGCCGGCTTTACTAAGTTTGTTATGTTACAATGCAAGAGCTACAATTGTTAGCTATTCCTCTACCATAATAAAGCTTAAGGAAGATTTTAAATTGGTCATTATATGCATTGGTATATGTTAGAACAAATTAAGTAATCAATCTGTATCAAATACTTAATAATTAAACAAAATAAAAAAAAACAAATAAATAAAGAATTTGAAAAGAACCGGATGATAGAAGCTTGCAAATTCAATGTAATATCCTAAGACAGAAATTTGACACCTCTTCTCTGTGCTTTGAAGGTTTGTTGGTGTCTATCTTCCCATGATTCGACTGTCAATAATCTGGATTCGCAGCACTTGAAGCAGATTCTGGCAAACTGGAATTTATAATATCTAATGGCAGAAGAAGAAGAAAGGAAAAGCAAGTGGTTTTCACTAAAATCCGGAATTTTTTATTTATAAAAGGAATTGTGTCTTTTAAAAGGGACACATATTTACCAATGAACACAATTGTTGTCCTTAACAATTATTTGTTCAAATTTGATTTTTTCAAATTCAAATGATATTGAATCAAATTAAAAAAAAATTAATTATGATATAAGATGACTCTTTAAATCAAAGACCAATGCCCTAATGGCCAAAAACCAATCTTTGATTTATTTATAAGTCAAAACTACATACAATATAAGCCTAAACTTTATCCTTTATTTTGTCCATTCTTTAAGTCTTAAAAAGTACCACTTTATAAATAAACAATTCACATTCTATTTTTCCAATGTGGGACTTATTTTCATTTAAACAATCTATTTTTCTAACAGTATATGTTGTGTGTACTTTTGAGTTCATGGAGTTCTCTTTATAATCTGTTAAGCTTTTAACAAAATGACTAAATCATATCAGAACATGATTTTAAAAGCCTGCTTAAAACATTTTGTCTGATGAATGTAATAAAGTCATCATAATATGTCACGGATCTTGAGCTAATATATTATTCGTTATATAATCGTATATGTTTCATTGAGCTATATGTTTCATCATCATCAAACCCCTAACACTATAAAAACAACATCAAGCATAATAACAGCATCAAAAACAAAAAACAACACAACTTCTTGGATTTTTTTTTTCGAAAACTCAAAAATCTTTGAGTTTCAGGGTTTCAAATGCCAAAACCCTAAGATTTCTAGGTCTCCATCAACGACGGAGACCACATCGAGAGAAGAAGAAGATGAAGAAGAAAAAAGAGAGAGAGAGAGAGAGAATGTACTTAACTATTAAGTTTTATCTTTCTTTTTTTTGTTTTAATTTTTTTGGATAATGTCCCATATCCATCTTGTTGGTGAACGGTGGATATAATTTTTAAAAAACTATTAATATTTTTAATTTTTTAATTTTTTTTTTTAGTTTTGATCATCACTGTTCATTTTAGAGATGGATGATAAAGACTTTTTTTAATTTTTTAAAACATTAAATATTAATATATATTTTTTATATTTTATTTTGCTTTAATAGTTTTGTCATTTCACATTAACGGTTAATCGTTAACTTTTAATATCTAAATAGACGGTAGGATTTTTTTTTAATATTTAATAAATTATAGGGATTTTTTAATCTATTTTATAAATCAAAAAGATAAATATTAACGATTTCTTGAAGTAAGAGAGATTTTGGCTATTTTAAGGGAATTGGGATTAACCCAAAATTAAAACAAACACTTTCTCTTATTATTTTAACGTTAATGTTGAACTAAAATCCAAAAAAGTGATTGAAGTGACTTAATTAAAAAGTACCGGCCGGCTAAAAGAGACTTCTTTATTTTTTCAATTAAAATTTAGCCAAAATTTAGGTAGTATGGGTGGAGATACTACCATAATTACTATATTAATATATTCTTTCTAGAGTTACTATATTAACATTGTACAGTAAAAAATGATGTTTTATATTAAAATAACATTTGTTTTAAACATTTATCTGGAGGACAGATCCATATTCAAGGTGGTTTTTATCTCTTCATTGAAGATTGATGGTCTTGATTATCATGGATCTTATTTTACACCAGATAATCCCCACATCACTGATCATAAATATCACTGACAAATTATTCATACGTACACACTACACGCAAATCTTATTGAACCAATATCATTACATCCAATACAATACATGCAAGTTTCTGATTACAAATACATGTTTTACTTTTACAACATTAAAACCTCAAACAACTAATTGAATACATAATAATATTGCAACGTACTTGAGAGTGTTTCTGTACAAATGCTTTAAACTTAAACATTGTTTGCTTTTTCTTTTATTTAAAAAAAAAAAACAAAACAAAAACAAACATTCATTAATATTTTTCATAAAATTTAAATATGCATCATAAATCATATTTTGATAAGTGGAGCAAGAAATTCGTGAAATTAAAGTTTAAGATTTTGAAATTGACTGTAAAACTTCAAAATAATTATGCAAGAACTTTAATTTTAATTTCTTTCTCCACGTATTAAAATTTGATCAGATTTAGATACACCCCAAGATGCTAATATGATATCTTCTCCAATATTTCTCAACAGGTTATTCCAAATATTTTATTTTTCAAACTATTTCAAAGTAATTATTTACAAATGACAACATGCAAAAACACTCTCAAACACATCAATATTTGTATATCAATGAAGAATAATTACTTCGAAAGTTTACCTTCTTTTTTGGGACTACCCACTTCGAGATTGGAACAAAAGAGTGCAACACTTTTACTGTTTTCCAAGAACGATGCTTTATCATCCTCAGTGTCAAACTCAATATTTGAGCAGCAAAAGAAATAAGAACCTTTTCTCTTCAGTAGGTTCTTCTTCTTATTATTCTTTTCAGAGGTTGAAGGAGAATCATCAGGGGTAAGTTTAGCGATGGCTGGAATGTCGTTGGATTTGGTAGGAGGTTCATCGGATGAAACTGGGGCATAGACATGGATCTTGTCAACCTCAGTAGCAGCCATTGCTACTTGATAATATTATGCTTCACAATTATTGTGGAGATAAAGGGCAAAATATAGAGAGAATATATTAAGGTGGCAAAGTCAACAAGTTTAGAAACCTTTGCTTAACCATCAAGGCTCTTTATTATCTCAAAAATAAAAATAATAAAACTATCAAGACTTAATATACTGAATTAAAAATAATTATTGCTAGAACTCGTTGTTCGACTCACTACTTGATTGATTGATGATCTAGTGAGTAGTCAGTACTTGACTATTCGGTGAGTACTTGATTTGATCGTCAATTAATGATCAACTCGTTGATCAACGGTTAAATTTGGTCAAACCTGAAAAAAAATTCATATAACTGAAATACAATCATATAACTACAAAATATTTTACAACAATATCTTGTAATTGAGAAAATATATTAAATTAAAAGTAAAAAACAATAATAACAATATGATTGAGAGTTTTTTCTCCTTATTTTAGAAAGAATATATTCTGATATTATAAGAGTAAATTTTTAATTACCTTATAATTATAAAAAAAATAAACAAATTTGACTTGGTCATAGTATTTTCATTTTTTTTTTCAAAATCAATGTTATGTTGTTGAAAATTTTGTTCAAATTCTTTATTAAAATGGTTTACCGCGTTATCTTTGTATTGATCTAGGGGAATAATATTGCATTATTATTATTTGGTGTTGTCGGGAAGCAAACAAGGCGTCGATTACGAAACAAAAGCAATCCTCAAACGTGTGGTCGCTGTTCACCTCTTCACACACACCGTTATAAGTGTGTCCGGGTATGACCCGTTTCTCTTTCGGGCCCAAGTGGGTGCATTTAAAACCCTCCTTATACGCTTAACAGCACGGACGGCCTCCACGCTTCATCTTCTTTCACTCCAAACTCCAATGCCAGTTTTTCACTACTTGTAAGTAATATTCCACTTTCACATTGACATAAAATTGAAAAACAAAAGCACCCTTTTCATGTCTGACATTTAGTTTCGTTTTTCATTTGCAAAGTTTCGTTCTTTTTACATGTATGGTATGAATTACTTGTTGGTTTGATTGTGTTGAATTGGTTTTCCAATGCACAAATGATGTGGTAGTCTGTCAATGTGTGGTATCATGATGATGCTTATCACGTTTGTTGTAGACATTGATAAGAGTTCTCACCAGAGAGGTTGTTGGTTGCATTGATGTTGAGTGTAATGTTGGATTATAAGCTGAGGTTTCATCATTTAATGCTTCGACCTCTGTAAAAGGGCAAAAGGGTATTAAAAATGCTTGGAGAGGTGAGTGTTTTTGGATGACTTGAAATTTAAATTGAGATGAATTTTGATGAACTTATCATGCAATCAATATAGTGTATTGGTATTTGATTTACCCTTTGACAAGCTAACTGTACAAGTGGATTATGTATGTGTACTCTCAAGAAACTAATGATTAGATTGACATTGAGTGTTGTTCTAGGGAAATGAGCTGATTGTGTATCTACTTTGCTCATTGGATTTAAGGTGCTTATTCGTTTGTTTATCTTCAAAGGCCGACAAAAAATATGCGATGTTATTCTCAGTGCCTGCATTCATAAGGCATATTCATATGAATATAAGATTGTGTTGAGAACCTAGAACATATGAACTGTTTCCACCTTGCATTCATGTTTGGTATAGGGCTGTGTTGTTTAGATAATCTTGAAGTGCTGATTGATATGTATGGCATAGGTGATTTACTTGAAAACTATATTTAAATGCTAACAAGTGACTTCAGTCAGGAGTTCAGTAGTTTGCATAACCAATGTTGTTTTTTGACCATTCATCAGGAGATTGTCAGTTCCATATCCATCTCTTCATGTTCCAAACACCCTATTATGGCCTTCTTCTGCTATAATGGAACGCACTCACTGCCAATTAAATACGTTTCAAGCAAATTATCATGAATCTGCTGCGAAGAAAATATCTCCCTTGTTTTCGAGTTTTAGTTACTCGAGAGACCACCCTTTTGGAGCCTTGTATATCAGTCTTGCAATGGGGAAGGTGTCTCATTTTCGCAATTGTTACATGTCAGAACTTAAAATAGCCTCATCTGAGATGCAAACTTCTAATGAGGATGCTCAAATAGATATTTACTGTCAATCTATTGAAAGCCTCGGTGACAAATATCATAAGGAAATGGAAAGAAGAAGAAAAATAGGGTTGGCCAACAAAGGGAGGGTGCCATGGAACAAAGGCATAAAACATACTGCAGGTAAGTCCTGAATGTAAATGTGTCAATTTACTTTAAACCTTAATAAATTTGGATAATGCTAAAATTGATTCTTTCATTTTGTATAGAGACTCGTGTGCGAATCAAGCAGAGAACAATAGAAGCCTTGAGACACCCCAAGGTGAAGTCATGTAAGATACAGTATTTATACAATTCCATTTATTTTATATTGAAAAACTGTTAAAATAGCAGGTAAGAGTTCATACCATATGTCTGAATCATAGGGTTAAATTTTGCAAATTATTGATCTTTGTTGTTATAATTTGCCATCTGATCCAAGAAGTTAGCAGTCCTTTTTAATGTGTATAGTGACTGCTAGACAATAACAAATTTCTTTGGTGTTTGTTTTCTGCTGAACCTGCACGTTTTTGTGTCTTTATTCTGTGGTAAAGTAAATCCTGAACTTTGATGCATGGGGCAAACCAAGAAGTGGTAAACAATCTATAGAACATGTAAGAGAATTTTTATTTGAAAGAGATGCCTATATGTTGATAAAAATGAATTCTCTATTATAATACCTTGAGATAATCAGTTTTGATTTTGCAAAATAGAATAATATACCACTTAGTTTAACAGTTTCTTGAGCCAAAGGAGTACTACAGCATAAACTGAAACTCTCAAATTTTAATTGTATGTCATATTTCTTTTAGAAATTTTAAATTTATCCCCTTTCGTTTCTTGTGTCATAAATTTCTTGTAGTATGCCATATTGATTCTAATCTCAATTTTTTAAGGAGGAATTTAAAAATCTTGCTTTGAAATAAAAGAAATTTTATAACTTACCTCTCCATTTTTGTCCCCCAAATTGAAGCAGAGGAAATAGCCACAGCTTATGTCGTATTATAGTGGATTTGTTCTTGTGTTTATTTCCATTTTTGTTCTGATTTTACACTTATCTTAATCTACTTTGCTTTCTTAACTTCCTGTTTTAAATTTTTTTACTTTGACTTTCAGGTTAGGAAGAAGATGGCTGAACATCCCCGTTTGCATAGGTAAGCTTTGTCTGTTGTAGTACTTTTTTTTCTTACTCACCAATGATGATAGGTTTCTGCATTGGAAATTGAGAGTCACATGCCAATAGGCTGCTATTAACCATTGGAACCTTAAGTTGGTATAGGTTTTGTCAATTCATGATGTGGAATAAAATTATTTAAGGATTTAGGTATACCTTTATATCTGTGTATGTTAAAGCTTGCGGATCATGGAAGAATAGGAAAACATAGAGCTCCGGTAAAGCATAAGTTCTCTTCCTACGATGTTGTGAGTAGTAGTCGGTAATTTCACATAAGCACGTGTTCAAGCAGATATACAGAATTAAGGAATTTCAGTTGTTAAATTTGTATATTTGAGAATCTTAGTCAAAATCGGACATCAGAGGTTAAAAATTTTAAATTTTTGGGAAAAGAGTTTTGCCCATGTAAATGGGACTTTTGACTATCTTTCTCATTGTTGAAATCTTATTTTGAACATTCTACGAAAAGTTGTTCCGGTAATCCATGATCTCTAAGAATTATCGTACAACCACGCATGATCAATAGACATTTTCTAGTAGCTTATTGAAGTGAATCTTCCTTGGTTGCTGTCTTACAGATTCTACTTAAGCTAAGAGTCATCTATGATATGACTCGTTATCATCTAGATACATGTTTTGTCATAAGTTTTTGTGTTCTTCCTTGAGGTGTAACGTGAATTCTTGACTCAGTAAGAGTTTGTTTGGTAATGTTTTCTGTTTTATCAGTTTTCATTTGAAACGCTAAATTGATTTCATATTTTTAGGATTTGAAAACTTGTTAGGTAGTAATAATTAAAAACGGTATTTTGAAAATGAAAAGCAAATAATAAAATCATAATGTGCATTTGATAAAATTGTTTTGAACTATTGGTAAAAACAAATATAATGTGTAGTTAATATATATATATTTGTTTATTTATTTATTAACAAAAGTCAAATAAATTTATTAAAAACAGTTTATGTCTTTTTATGTTTTCTCAAAAAAGAAAATTATGATAAAAAATCATTTATAATTTATAAATTTTAAGAAAACTATACATATATATGTATGTATGTATGTATGTATGTAAACATCAAAATTGCGTTTCTGCTTTTTGTTCAATAAAAGCAAAAACAGGTTCTGCGACTATCTTGTTTTCTTAAAAAAAAATGACTAAGAAGCAAATTTCGCACAATTTGAGAACTCGAAATTGATTCTGTTTCAGTGATGAGAGCAAGGCAAGAATAGGATCTGCATTAAGACAGGTTTGGCGCAAGCGTTTGAGATGGAAACAGTGTGGTGAAAATTTTATATTATCATGGTCAAAGAGCATAGCGAAAGCTGCTAAAGATGGATGGACTGACCAGCAAGAACTAGATTGGGATAGCTATGAGAATATAAAAAAAGAAATGGCTGTCCAACAGCTCGAGTTGGCGGCAGATATGGCTAAGGCAAAGGAGATGGCAAAGATAATCAGAGAGAAAGCGGCTCTTGAAAGAGCAGAAAAATTAGCTGTAGCAAAAGCGCAGAAGATGGAAAGACTTGCTCAAAAGAGAAAAGAGAGGGAGGAGAAAGCAAAAGCAAGAAGAGAAATAAACAGAAAGACGGGCCAAAAATCAAAGAAAGATGGAAAGTCATTAGGTTCCCAAGGATTGAAGCTTAAGCGGAGATTAACCAAGGTAACATTCTATGACATGGCTTAAATTGATGCTTTGTACCTTGCAGGCACGTAGAGATCACTAATGCCAGTATAATATATGTCAAATTTAAGGTGAATGGACAGACAAGTGGTAAATTTACGATGTTTATTATTCGATTGTAAAGTATAAGCTCTGAAACCATGGTATGTTGGAAAATTGGGACAATAAAAAAAATATGGGAAAGCTACAAACTGAAAGAATTAAATTCTAATATCTAATGAACATCTGCATTTGCTGATCATATCACTTGATTATATCCAATGAGAAGAGTGTAAAGGATGAATTCTGCTTATGGATATATTTCATGATTCACTGTGAGGAACTATCAGAATCATTCTGTGAATTTTTAATTATAACCTGCAAAAATAAGCTGCCTAACAATTTTGTTTGTGTTTTCTGTTCTATTGTACATTTATGTTTTGTTATCTTGCTAATTGCTTAAGCTGGGCATCTCTATGCTGGAACTACAGTTGCTGTAAGCATGACAAGCCAAAGATCCTGTATCTATTAGATTTTTTTTTTTTTGATAAGAAGTAAAGACTGTATTAGGAAAAAGGAGAAGAGAGTACAAATGTGAACCAGCAGTCCATTAAAAACACAAACAAAAACAAAAAATACAAGAAAGGAACAATTAATCAATAGATAACCACCTTCTAATCAAGCATAATAAAAAATAAAGAGAGGTCTTTAAAATTATCGCTAGCTTAAACCCAAAGAAAACTCAAATAATGCGCTTTTTCCCCTAAAAAATTCTCCTCTTCTTCAACTTCTTCAAAAATTCTTCTATTTCTTTCTCATATAACCAATAAAACAGCGAAAACTCCATAATACCAGAGAATACTAACCTTCCTCTCTCTAAAAACTTTAAAATCTTCCAACGGGAAAGAACAAATAGATTTAGGAGCTGCTCACTTCAAACCAACTAAAGAAAACAATTTGTTCCATAAATTTTTAACAACTAAACAATAAAGAAAGAGATGATCCAATCTCTCCCCACAACTTTTACACATTGCACATCGATAAGGAGAAAGACACATAGTAGGGAATCTTTTTTGGATAACTTTACAAGTATTTAGTTTCCCATGAACAATAAGCCACACCAAGAACTTAGACCTTATTCGAAACCTTTGACTTCCAAATAAGTTCAGCAAAATCAAACGTTGGAAGATAATCGTCTTTAACCAACTTATCAAAAAAAAGACCTACATGAAAAGATACCGCTGGAAGTCAACCTCCACCCCCTTTGATCTTCTATCCTCGAATTGATAGGAACACTTTCGAGAATGGAAATAAGAGAGGAAAATTCCTCAATCTCCCTATTGTTCAAATTCCTCCTAAAATCAAAAGACCATTCTCTATGACTAGAAAAACAATTCATTCTGCTTGAAATCGAAGCACTAGAGAAGACGCAAGCCTATATAGTCTTGGAAATTTTAGGCAAAGAGGCAACGAATCCAACCAACAATCCTCCCAGAATCAGGTTCGAGAACCGTCTCCAACTACAAACTTTAAATTACCCAAGAACTCATGGAAGCCTTGCATGATTACTTTCCACGAACAACGACTAAAACCATTAAGAACCACATTGAAGTCTCATCCATTTCCTTGAATTTCATATTTACTATGATCACTTTATGCCACAAAGAATTAGGTTCTAAAGAGAACCTCCACATCCATTTTCCAAGTAAGGCCAAATTCCTCTTCAAAATATTCCCAATCCCTATATCACTTTTATCACGAGGAAGAGAAACATCCCAACTTATTAGATGAGTCTTTTTTCCTTCGCCACTTCCATCCCACAAAAAATTCCTCATGATTTTCTCAACTCTCCTAGCATCCCATAAAGGAATTCTAAACAAGGAAAGAAAAATGGATTTTTTAAGGACTGTAATTGAGGCTTTGCAATAGAGAACTTCTTGATGGTCTCATAGTAATACAATTCTGAATTTTAATTCTAGTCTTGATGCTGTAATAATGCAATATTCTGTCTTGTCATTAGATTCACAAAAAGAAATCTGTAAATGGCCGAGTCACTACACAAGGGAACCTGGTGAACTCTCATAACCCTGCTTGGGAGAAGTTGGACATAGACCTTATAAGGAAAGAAAAAGTGAAAAGAGAAGTTTCACTTGCTGATCAGATCCAAGCGATCAAAAACAAACGAATGCAGTCAATGGCTAAGGAAGTTCTGGTAGCCTCATCCTCTGCTCACCCATTCAGCGTGAGAAGCGGAGACTGAATTCAGGATTGAACTTTTTGCAGAAAAGTAAATACGATTCTTGGAGGACAATGTGAATAGGTATGAATTCTACCTTATTCCAGCTTGTTCTTACTTCTAGTTATTGCTTGACCCTTTTCATTAGCAGTTTTTTCAATATTTATTTTGCTTCCAACCTATAAAAAAAGCGAAAAGAAAAAGTAATAAAAAGAGATACTGCACTGCCTTCCTGCGCTCGTGTTTCTTTCTACTCAACTCTGTCTAGCAGAGATTTATCACTGTTTTAACCCGATTATCAATGAATTATTTTGGTCATCATGTTTCTTAATAGAAGAGCAAACTTTGCTCTGAGCCGTGCTGTATACCTTTCCATCATTATTCATGTGTCTAGTTGGCTCAGCAAGTCAAAACAAGTGGGTATATACACATATCGCTTATTTAGACAGCTCAGTATCTATTCATCCTTTATATATAACGTCGATGTGCATGGATAAGCTATATTGGCACCCACTTGTAATTTATGAATGAATGTGATTACGGGTTCACCCCTCCAATTCTCCACTTCTCTTGATATATATTGGTTTAATTAAACTTTCATTTAGCAGCTTAGGTGATCAGAACGTATATGGAACAGCAGACCGAGACTCAGTATTGCAAGTTCACCACGTATGCTCATGGTACAAAATATAGCACCTTGGGCTGCTAGCTGTCAATGATACTAGAGAGGTTAGGCTTTTGTATATGTAAAAGGCAAACATCTCCATTCCCCGGTCTCTATAGAAGTTTTTGGGTCACTTTTTGAAGTATTCCGTGCAGAATATGTTGAATGTTACGTTTACACTTGAAGATATGGTTTTGATATGTTAACAATTCAGACAGAAACTTCTGTTAGCCAAATTTTCTCCTCAGTCAGGTCATGACTCATGGGAATGAGAGAGAAGCCAAACTTTAGAAGGCTTAATTTTATCTGATTTGTATAAGCTTGTATGCCAACTCCTGGTGTGCTTGGGAGGGCTTTTTTTTTTTTTAACTAAAGAAAATATATTAATCACTTTCAACTTACTACATACAAAAATAATAATAATAATAATAATAAATAAAATAAAATAAAATAAATTCGTTTTTGCTGTAACATGTTTGCCATCTTGCCACGATAGGTAAAATACATTCATAGCAGGGTGAAGAGTCATGCAGCAAGTTAAAAATGGGATATGTGTGGTTATTTTATAGCCCCTAGGATTATATCAAAATTCCCCTTTAAAAACTATTGTTTGTAGCTAGTTTAATATCTTCATTTCGATAATATAAGGAACGTTATTAAACACATGCTAACAATTTTTCAAGAAAATAATGAGTCTAAAACAATATTAATAGAATTATCCGTCATACAGCTTCATATCTCGTATTCAACACTTCATTTATCATGTCAATTACACAAACTAAAATTGTTATTGACGAAACCCCATTACAATGGAATTCTTTTTTGTGCTTTTACACTAATGTAAAGGGTTTTATGTGTTGAATCAGTATTCAATCAATCATCAAGCACACTGCACACATCAGAGTGCCTAGCAAAACACCACAGATGTTTTAAAACATTATAATCTTTAAAGCACATAAAAGTCGAAATAAACCATCGATCTAGAGAATCCAATATCAATCATACTTATCTACATGCCAAAATTAGTCTCTACTAGGTGTGGATGGGATACAACTCTCCGTGCAATTCTTTAACTGCGGTAAGGGTTTCCACCAGGCATGCCTCCATTACCATAGCTATTCTGGAATTGCGGGCTTGCACTTTGGTCATTCTGCTGCATATTCCCAGGCACGTTATTTGACCATTCTGCATTTGCCGTCATTCTCGGGTTGTTGGGTGGCATCCCGCCTTGGTTGTTTCCTTGTGGCATCCCCCCATAGTTGTGTTGCATCCCACCATAATTTCCTTGTGGCGGCATCCCTCCACCATAGTTGCCTTGTGGCGGCATCCCCCCATAGTTTCCTTGTGGCGGCATCCCCCCACCATAGTTTCCTTGTGGCTTTCCTCCCATATTGTTTTGGGCCACACCACCTGTGTTGGGTGGCATCTGATTGAAGTTGTTAGGAGGCACATTGCCGCCAGGATGTACATTGCCTGAAGGAGGCATGTTGCTGGGCGGTGGAGGAGGCATGTTGCTGGGCGGTGGAGGAGGCATATTGTTGGGCGGTGGCGGAGGCATGTTGGTGGTGGGGGGTGGAGACATGTTCTCCCTTCTTCTCTCATAGTTTCTAGATCTATCAAAGCTGCGAGGTCGGTCATTGCGCCTGTTCCGCTCATTTGCACGAGCATTGTTCCTTATCCATTCCTCATGGTACTTTGGGTCATACGGAACTGCTTGCCCATTTATAAAAGGTTCACCTGACGTATTGAAAATAAGAGATAAAACAATCATGTCAAAATAAGGGGAAGGTGAAAGCAGAAACAATTGAGAAAGACAAAAAAATTGCCAAAAACAGATTCATAATATAAAACCCAAAAAAAAGAGAGAGTTTAACAAAACAAATGAATGAAAGATAATGAAGAGAGCAGAAACATGTGTTGTGTCTATCTTACAAGTTAAACTAGTTCGTTATGTATGATGGCAATCCAAAATAATAACAAATTTTATCCAATTACATCATACGCTATTCTTGAAAACAAGGATAAAATATTCGGAATATGCGACAACTAAATTAAGTGTTGTGTAAGGCATAAATATGTACTCCAAACGATACAATGCAAACAGCAATACAATTTAATGCTCACATCTTACCTCCATAGTCTTTGTTCTTGACATCCAGGTATGAATCAGGAAGAACCCAGCGGACTCTAGGAAGTTCTGTTAAAAAACAAAACAATGTGATTTTCCCATTTTAAACATTAATCACAAAACTAGAAATTGATTAGCAAATATACCTTTGATCTTGAGTGAAACCTCTTCAGGCACAAGAGCCCCAAATGCAAAATAGCACCTTGTTGAAACAGAGTAAATCTTCATTCTAGCTTCTTCCTCGCTGACAAAAAGACAAAAAACATATATATTAATAAAAATATTGAAAAGGTCAACTGCTTGAGACCTAGTTCAGATTTCATTTTGTGGATTACCTCGCTGACGATGCCACTAATTTACATGATATTAGGGCCAAAAGTTGCTTCACAAATTATCACCACACTCAAGTACTATTAGAATACTCCATATTACATCTAACTCAAGGTAAACCATAAAACAACCCCACCACCTTATCCTAAAACGATGATACTACATCAAATCCTCTGAGTCTAAGAGGGTCACACAACATCAACTATGAAGATCCACTCATATCCAACAAACCAATAAACCAGTTCCATCACATCAAACCAACCACAAGAATACACAACATTGCCGACCACAAATCAAGAAAACATCTTCCAAGACAAATCTAAAACTCCCATCAATCAACAACACGGCACATTACAAAGTTCCACTTCCCAAGCCCCATATTTTCACACCAAAATCTATAGTAGACATGAGTCAATCATTTGAACAATCAAACAAAAGCTTTCCAAATTCACTCAAATATTTGTGGTAGGACCTAGTTTACCATCTAAATCCAAACTCCAAAAGCTTAGGGTTTTAACTTTAAACACACCTACTGATACCAAAACCTCAAAAAATCACTAAAAGCTGACATCTTATCATTTTCTCATCAAACAAACAAACAATTTCAAGAAAGAAAAAAAAAACGACCAAATCCTAACAATAAAACAACAAAACAAAACAACCCAGAACAAAATATAGCTACAAAAAATCACTTTCATTCAAAGCTACAATCTTTTCAAATAAATAGACAAAAAGCAATGAAAAGATGGAGAGAGAGAGAGAGACCTGCCCAGAACCATAGCTAGGGTTTTGATGTAGCTATCAATGATTTCATCCCTAGTGGGGTTGCCCTCAGGTGGCTCCATGACGATGAGCCAGTGCTCGAAATCACAGCCTTCCAGCAGAATCGTCTCCTTGGGAGGCCTGTTCGACCAGTTGGGGGCCTGGTCAGAAAGAGAGGAGGAAGTGGCGCGTGTGGCCAGGCATCGGACGGCAGCGGGGGAGTTGCGGAGGAGGACAGGGGAGGTGTGGGCGGCGAGAGGGCGGAGGCGGCGGAGGAGGAGGGAGAGAGAAGGAGATGACGAGGAGGAGGTGGGTTTGGTGGGGATGATGGAAGAGGAAGAAATGGACCGAGAGAAGAGGGAGGTAAGGGGTTTGGTGGTGGAGAGAGTGAGCCTGGAGAGGAGAGTTCGAGAGGAGAGGTGGGTAGCCATTTCTGTAAAACCCTAGAGAGAGGGAGTGTGTCAAAGTCACATGTTTTAGGGTTTATGTTTGAGGATTTTATAGTGTGAGAGAGGAGTGGGGAAGATAAGCGAGTTTTTCAAATATGTCCCTGTATTTTTGGGAAATGTCAAGTTTTACTGAAACAATTTGGGTTTACTTATTCACTTTGGATTATTTTTATGCCACCAGTAACCTTGATTGGACCATGGAAGGTGACTGTGCACCTTGATTAAACCTTTAATGAAGAGGTCAAATGATCATTTTATCCATTAATAAAATAAAAAAATAATTAAAAAAATTGATAAATTTTTTATTGAACCTCCACCGTTAGATGAGATGCATCTGATGGTAGAGATGCAATCTGAATTTTCATCAATGATTTCGAAAAATTAAAAAAAAAAAAAATTAGACAAAACGAAAATAAAAAGAATTAAAAAAAAATGTAAGATAGATAGTGGAAATCAAAATTAAATAAAAATATTTACTAAAAAAATAATTTCATCTAAGCTAATTAAACCCCAGATAAACATCATCTAGGTTCATCCCAAATGATATTTATTTAGATTCCAATCAAACCCAGATGAATATTGTTTGGGTTGGCAATTGATTCGTCGATGATGGTGGATAATGATAGATTGGTGAAGATCCAATCCCATTAGATCTTCATAATTTTTTTTTTTCTTTTTTCTTTTCAGTTTTCTTTTTTTTAATTCGTTGATCTCTATAGTGAGATCCATTGTCTTTGTTTTTAAGGAAAATTTTAACAATTAATTTTTTTTTAAAATTTATAAATATTAAATTTTATGTTAAATTAATCTTTACCGTCCACCTCGTAATGAATGTTGAAGATCTCTTTTTCTAATTTTTTATTATTTTTAATTCTTAATTATTTTTTATAATTTCAATTTTTTTAAAAAAAAATAATAAAAATAAAAAGATGAAATAATTAGTTTGATTAACTTTAGGAGAATTTAAGTGTGGGCGTGGGGTTGTATAGAAGGGCCTGCTCCCATGTCTAGAAATGGGCTTTGCGGCCCCAACGAATGAAATGGATAAGACAATGAATCGGCCTCCTCTGAAATCTCGGGGAGGTTGTCAGCCTCCTCTCACTGATGAGGTCACTGTTAGTAATTTCATTTTTTTTTAAAAAAAATAAATAAATAAATAAAACATTGGTTAAACTTTGGGTCGCTAAAAAAAGAGACTATATTATTACGGTTTATTTAGTAATTTTTTATTTTGATATATTAAATTATCAAAATACCTTTTTAACAGTTATGTTACAAAATTGTGTATATATATATTTATATACACGTACATATAAACACGCATATATATAAAATAATTCTATCATCATTACCTCCTAACTTTAAAAAATTATAACCAATCAATCAAATTCATCCATTTCATTTTTTCTCCTAATATAAATTATTTCTTCTATTTAATTAAAATGCACTCGATGAATATGATAACTTTTTAAAGTTAAAAGATATTGATGGTAGAATTACTCTATATATGTGTATGTATGTATATATATGTATGTATGTATGTTTGTATGTATACCTATATGTATGTATGTATGTAAAGGATGGAATATGTTAGTTGGGCTTGGAGTCAATCAGTTTGAATTGGATACAGGCTATTTGAATAGTGTAGCCTTATATCCCACGAAAGCTGAAAATTTCAATGTCAACCTAATTATTATTATTTTTTTTTTTTGAAGAAAATTAAATGCTAATTAGCTACAAGTCTACAACAATTATTCATGCAAATTTCTCCCAGTTTGAAATCTAGAGCCTTTTGCTTTAATTTTCCTTGAGCAGCACAATTACTATTTTTTGACTATTGTTGTACACGAAGTGCATGCCTCACCAATTTAATTCAGCAGTCTTGAACCAAACTACATTGGGCTGTCAGTTAAGGTTTGGGAAGATGGGGAGACCACCAACACCAACTCTGCACAGTCAACATGCAGCTCAACTGAAAATGCTTCTCCTTATAAGCAAGCAACTCTCTTTTTCTTTCTTTGGTTTTCTTGTAACTCTACAACACCCCCCCACCCCACCAAAAAGCCTCCTTTTCCTTTTAGCAAATGCATACACAAAAACCAACTCTTGTATGTATGCCTTTGTGTGTGTGAGTATATATATATATATATATACACATATACATATATATGGATGTTATAAGTACATTTATAGCAGTTAGGTTCTCCTGATACTGACTTTTAGAAACAATTTGAACCGCAATAATTATTACACAACCCCCTAGCTGAACAGGGAGAGAGGGATCCTATCCTGAATGGGGAAACTTGGCCCTCCAACTAGAGGGACCAATTGGTAATTAGTCCCCTCATAGGAGGGCTTGGCATGCTATATATATATTTTTTAATCTCTATTGACAATTGTCCGTTTCTTATAGTAATATAACTTGTGTGTACTAGTAACACTTTGTTTGGTGAGTTAGCTCATCTTCTCTTATACATCAACTTATCTCTCACCTCTTGCTTGCTCTCAATATTCTGTCTCACTTTCTCACGACACTTTTGTTGATCACCATGGAGTTGCCAGTGAAGGCACCGGTTCCGGGCACCCGGAGAGCCTCATGCAGATTGGAAGCCAAGAATTTGTCATACAAATTGTGTAGCAAGTTTGATGAGTTTAGTTGGTTTTGTGCAAAGACAAGTCCTAGGTTCATTTTGAAGGATGTAAATTGTGAAGCTAGGCCTGGGGAGATAACTGCTATAGCCGGTCCTAGTGGAGCAGGAAAAACAACATTGCTAGAGATTCTTGCTGGGAAGATTTCGAGTGAAGTGTCCGGCCAAGTGCTTGTCAATGAGAGGCCTATGGATGTTCAACGTTTCCGGAGACTCTCTGGTTATGTCACACAAGATGATGCTCTATTTCCATTGCTTACAGTTGAAGAAACCTTAATGTACAGTGCAATGCTGAGGCTACCAGGTGGGCGAAAAGAGGCTGTTACTAGAGTGAGAGGTCTGTTGAAGGAGCTTGGACTAGAGCATGTTGCAAGTTCAAGAATTGGTGGCATTTCGGGTGGGGAAAGGCGAAGAGTTTCAATTGGAGTTGATTTGGTTCATGATCCTGCTGTTGTTTTGATTGATGAACCTACTTCAGGGTTGGATTCAGCTTCAGCTCTGCATGTGGTGACACTGCTTAAATCAATGGTATTTAATCAAGGTAAGACCATTGTTTTAACCATCCATCAACCTGGTTTTCGAATTCTCCAACTATTTGATCGGCTTGTGTTGCTCTCAAACGGATTTGTTGTCCACAATGGAACGCTGAATCTTCTTGAAGAGAGGCTCCAGTTCGCTGGACACTACATTCCTCGCCATGTCAACGTGCTAGAATTCGCCATTGATGTCATAGAAAGCTTGGCCATACGAACAGCAGGCCAGCGTTGTCGCGGAGCAAATGTAGATCATCATAGACCGAGGATTGCGTACTCCAGTCATCTTGAGGAAAAGCTTTTATCCTATCCCAACTCTCAATTCCAGGAGGTCCTAATACTGGGGCAAAGATTTTGCAGCAACATATTTAGGACCAGAGAACTATTTGCCACGAGAGTGATACAAGCCTTGGTAGCTGGATTAGCACTTGGAAGCATATTCTTTAATGTTGGCAATGACAAAGAAGGACAAATAGCACTGCAAACTCGAATCGGTTTCTTTGCTTTCAGCCTCACCTTTTTGTTATCTTCCACAACAGAAGGCCTACCAATTTTCCTGCAAGAGAGACGAATTCTAATGAGAGAAACTTCAAGGGGGGCTTATAGAGTTTCATCCTATGTTTTATCCAACACCCTCATCTTCATTCCTTTCCTTTTGATGGTTGGTCTTCTTTTCACCACCCCAGTTTACTGGCTGATTGGCTTGAGAAGGGAAATTGATGGTTTCCTCTACTTCTCTCTAGTGGTGTGGATGGTCCTCCTGATGTCCAATTCCTTTGTAGCATGTTTCAGTGCTCTGGTGCCAAATTTCATCATGGGGACATCAGTCATTGCAGGGCTAATGGGATCTTTCTTTCTCTTCTCAGGGTATTTTATATCCAAGGACAACATACCTGATTACTGGATTTTCATGCATTATTTGAGTATGTTTAAGTACCCATTTGAGTGTTTTATGATAAATGAGTATGGAGGAGAGCAAGGAAAAACAAGGTGCTTGGAGTTTCAGCAACAAGAATGCAGTTTATATGGAAATGGGTTCCTAAGCCAGCAACACCTCCAAGAGTCACAGAAATGGAACAATTTAGCTGTTATATCCAGTTTCATCATTGCCTATAGACTGCTTTGTTTTCTCATCTTGTGGTATAGATGCTACAGAGCTAGAAATTAGACAAACACTTTACAAGGACAGACATATGAATGCTGTTTTTTCTTTCTTTTTTCAATTATTTTTTCACCTTTTTCTTATTCTATTACTCATTTTGCTTTACTATAATCAAACTTCCGCATGATTGTTACTTTTACAGATTCATTGGTAAAAGACTTGTAGCTTGTACTTACATTGACATAAATGAAAATGAGGCAAAATAAACAAGTTCAATTCGTCATATGATATAATTATTTCTGCAGTTTGCATGCTAGCAACCAGCATGTAGTATACCTGATTAAATTTTCCTAATCCTCTTTAAAATGTTCATAGTATCACATTTTCGATTTGCATTTGTGTGTCAACCTTCCCATTGTTTCCTGTACTTGTTCGTAATATCATAACAATAGTCAGGCCATAGCTAACCTTCTTTCTTACAGAATCAAAACACAAGTACAAAGGTAGAAGGTGGATTGAATTCACCACAGATGTAGTTGTGATCTGATGGGTAGATAGCTTATGGAGATTATGATAATCAAGCCAAGGGAAAAAAAGAACAGTTGCACACCGAAACTGGCTTCCTTATTTCATATAAAATATGTGTGAATCATATGGTGAAAAAAAGGGCAGAACAAAGCTGGACAAGATCTTGCACGATCGAGAATGCTCATTGTCATGAAATCAAAAAGCACAAATAAATAAATGAATATAAACTTGCATTGATTTTGGCTATCCTGTAACTAGTGAAAAGTAGAGAAGAGTTCCTTCTCCCCAAAAAGGTCAAAAAAAGAAGAGGACACAAAACACAACAAAACCAAAAAGACTAAGTACCAACTGCCTTACAAAAAATTTACATCATGCTGTGAATATATGGACTTATCACCACTTCTATTTTGGACCTTCATAGAAATCAATGCCTCAGAAAGTGAAACCTGTATTAGACTTTACTCGAACAAAAGCAAAGAGTACAATTAAAATGCTGACCTGATGATACTTAAAGGATATTTTATTAGACTCAATTGCTTCGGTCATATATAGAATTGAAGGTCATGGTGGCATAAGAGGTGTCCATATTTCCTGTGGACGAAGTGGAACATTCCAGGTTGCTGGTGTCTGCAGATGCCGTGTAAGATTTGTTCATGTCGGACTTCTTCTTGTCCTTGTTGACTTTGAGGCCTAATAACTCAGAAAGAAGGCCAGGCTTTGATATCTTCTCTTCATTTACATCTATATCACCTGTGAGCATGTCAACTACGGTAGACATGGACGGTCGAAGTTTCGGCACATCTTGGGTGCAGAGGAGAGCAACCTTCAGATATCTATGAGCTTCTTTAATATCTTCATCATCATTCATTGATGTATCCACCAAGCTCACCAGATCCCCGCTCTCATACAGTTCCCATGCCTACAGACAGCATATCCAATTAATAAGCTTTTTCTATATTTCAAATTCTCAACACAAGAATCAGTTTCAACAGAAACATATATATCTCCATATATGATGTTTACTCACAATACTAAGCTTTCAAACACAAAAAAATCAATGTCAGATTCACAACTAAAACAACAGACAAATCTTGAGCAAATTTGCAACATGTAAAGAGGAAGTTACCCAGAAAAAATGTTTACTCACAATATTAAGCTTCAAATACAAAAACTTGACTAATAAAATCAATGTCAGATCCACAACTAAAACAACAGACAAATATTGAGCAAATTTGCAACATGTAAAGAGGAAGTTACCCAGAAAACTAAAAGTTGCCAATGCAGCAGCAAGATCAAGAATGAAGATAAATTTTTTAATAAAATAAAGTACATAATCCACCTAATTATGAGTTTTATATTCCATATAGAGTTTCATGCAACCAAAAGAGGACTAATAAGTAATTAATATGTTCACAGAATAATGATATTAGGGGTGGATTATTAGCTATCCTTTTTATGTCACACTTGAAACACTATTCTATTCTAATACTCTATTGCAACAGAAAAAAGAGATGAAGATAATAATCAAAGAACAAATACCACTCCAAGAGAAAAAAATGCACACAAATCTATACCTTTTCAAGGAGATACTGTTCTTCTGAAGGTAATTGCTTGTTTGTGTTGCTCCTCCCACTAACAATTTCCAACAGCAGAACACCCAAACTGTATATATCTGCTTTCCTTGTCAACTGACCTCGTATAGCATATTCAGGTGCCAAATAACCTCTATATAAAACCAAATAAATACATTTGAATAAGTTGGTGCATTAAAGTCATCTACAAAGTTACCAAAGAAGATATAGTAACAATCTAAGTGAAAATTGTGTGACAGTGTGAGATAGCACTAAACAATAAGCGAGTTTTGAAAATGTTACTGAAAAACTGAAATGCGCTTCTTTAACACCTTTAGTTATCATGAACTATAGTTCGCAACAATTCATGCTACTACAATTCACGAACACTGCATGGTGCCAAAAACACTCATTCATTCTTTTGATGCTTTTTTCAAAACTTACCCTATTTTTTGGTGCTAGAAAAAAGGAAAGATCCCACAATCCAATATATATATAAGCTCCGAGCTGATTATGCATATTCAGATTTACTTTATGGTTTCTAAAATTGTTAAGTGGATCATCAACCGATGAACTCTATGTAGGAGATCACATTAACTATTTTAGGGGAGTTTAACTAAAACTTATGTTTAAAATCCATTTTCATAAACTATGCTCCATAATGCAGAGTCCCATGAATATTAGATAAATAACAGAAGAGAAGGTAATAATATATTCACAAACTCACTCTGTTCCAGCAACGCGTGTACTAATATGAGTCAAATGGTTTGGAAAAAGCTTCGCAAGACCGAAGTCAGAAATTTTGGGCATGAAGTCCTTGTCAAGAAGTATATTGCTTGCTTTGATGTCTCTATGAACAACATGAGGATAAACCTCCTCATGAAGGAAAGCAAGCCCTCGAGCAACACCAATGCAAATGGTACGACGCATATTCCAAGTGAATTGGATACCGGAGTGGCCACGGCCTAGAAGGAAAACTTTATTACCTTGACAGCTCATAAACTCAAACAGAAAATAAATAATTAATTAAATTAAGCAGCTTACCGAGAAGTGTTTGTGCTAGACTGTTATTCTCAAGATAACCATAGACCAAAATTCTATGGCGTTCTTCCACACAACAACCTAGTAAGTTAACCAGGTTATCATGTTTTATGTCAGCAATCACATTTATTTCTGTCAAAAACTCCTTTACACCTTGCCTTGAGAAAGCTGATAATACCTTTACAGCAGCCAGAGTGCCATCTCGGAGCCTTCCCTGTTCATTAACATGAAATTTTAGAAGAAGCCAAATTTTGTTGAAAACAAATGAAAAATTCATTTACTTATTAGGTAGCTATGATCAAGTGTGTTCCTCCAAAATTAGGACAATGTTTACAAATTGTGCAATCACCTTGTAGACAGAACCAAAACCACCCTGTCCTATTTTATTGGCTGGGCTGAAGTTTTCCGTTGCCCTTCTCAACTCCGTATAAGTATACAAGGTAGTATTGTGAATACCTGAAATCTCTGTACCCATAGAAATACATTAGAAGCTTCTAAACAAACATAAAAGCATAAGGAAGCAAGTGTTTCACAAAGATAAAAGAAATGCATGCATGATTATGTATGAGTAATTTATATGCTCATGTGCCATATAATGTAAAAGGAAGGCACAGACATGGTGCAAGTATTTCTCAGAAATTTAATCCTCACTGATAGCAAGCTCAACCTTGCAGTTAGTCGTGTAGACTGCTAAAGTTTCATATAAGGCGTGTATACTGTTAAAAATTCAGTTTGGAAAGCATGCTTAATTATTGCAAGGTTTCAAAACAAATAATTTAATAAATCTGTTCAATTGTATGTAGTATGTACCATCATCAACTTCTACTGTGCGTGTAGGCAGCGAAGCTCTCTTCTTTCTGAAACATGAACCAAAACAAGTCATCACAAGCTGCCTTATTAAACAACTGCTTCAACTCAGATTTAACCTCTGCCCTGTACAAACCATTAATCATATACTTGTCACCTCGTGATCAAAATGAGCACATTATAGCTTTTGAAAAAAAAAAAAGGCTGATTAACCAATACAAAACCCCTAGACAGTAAAAAGGAGCCAAATATCAAGATTACGACTATATTTTATCAACTGCTAAGGATGAGAGAAAAGGCAAACCTTAGCATATGTATACCAACCGCCAGAAATCAATTCTTATATACACAGTAGATTCATAGCATAAAAAAGCAGTAGAAAGGTCACATGCAACTTGTTCTTTAGAAACAAGAGCCCATAAGCACTACAATTTTGCAATGTTTAGAAAGCATGTCTAGGTAATCTCAATCAGACTCCATAATTTGATGAATCATAGACAAAACCAGGCATTTGATTAAATGTAAAATCTCATCAAATGGGACAGTTACTTAAACAAAAAGCATATATTTTGAAAGGTTAACAAAAATGTATGAAGGGACCTCTCAACAAGCACAACCACATTGCAAAGGGTAGAGCCTTGGAACTTCAGTAAAGACAAAGAAAACATTCAAAGCAGGTTGCAGCCATAAGCGAGCACCTAATGCACACATCCCCTCTCCCTTGGAATATGGAAATTTAGCATACTCATCAAATCATTCTTACTTCTATAATCAAATTTGAAAGTTCTAGGATCCAAAACTCCGTGTGTGTGTGTGACACTCTATACATATGTGTCTTGCCACGTCAATCTTTAAAGAAGAAAAATGATGCTGTTGATAATACAAACATAAACTTTAAGCACAAATCTGCAAACTTAGATGAATTGTTTGATATGGTAGATCCAATCAAACTAGCATATGAGATATCCATTTTCACTCCAAGATCATGGATAAAACAATAAAAAAAGAAGAAAGCTTCCATGATCTAAATATAACAACAACTCATGGCACATAGTTAACAATCCATCTTCTATGTCATCAAGCTAAAGCACAAGACTGCATCTCACAATCAATATAGTAACCAACACAAAGCAAAGTAGAGAAGAAAAAAAAACAACTGAGAGGCCATCAAAACAAAGTTGAAGCCATATAGGTGGAAGAGTTTGGAAACAAAGGAGGATTAACCCAGAATTGTTATCCGTATTTTCTTGGCAACCAAACAAGGAAACAAAAGAAAAATAAATGAAAAAGCCGAGTTAGTTAGTTGAAAGCACTCACCTTAAAGTCAAGTGAAAGCAAAAGAAGGCGTGAAAATGCAAGAGATAGAGAGAGAAAGAGAATGTCGGAGCCCGTGAGTTGATATAGATTTAGCAGTTACAGGTCGTACAAGAAGAAGAAGAAGAACAATAACAAGTTGAAACGTCAAAACACGAGACACGGCCCACGGGACGCATGATATGTTCTCATTTCGAGTGTTTTATAGTTACATCACCTTTCGTTATTTTATCCGACGAAAAAAAAAAAAAAAGCCTTTCCTTGTTTATTCTTATATGGATTTTTTTTTTTTGTT
Organism: Dimocarpus longan; assembly: GCA_022984855.1. Taxonomy (NCBI): domain Eukaryota; kingdom Viridiplantae; phylum Streptophyta; class Magnoliopsida; order Sapindales; family Sapindaceae; genus Dimocarpus; species Dimocarpus longan. The sequence continues at coordinate 13,278,079 of CM041014.1, read as the reverse complement.
TTTTCAGTTTTTAGGTTCACACGTAAATAATGGTCACGTTGATATCTCATATATTATATTATTTAAATAAAAAATTTAATATTATTTTCTTTTATATACCCTTAGAGTTGGATTTTACGATGGTTTAAAAATAAAATATTAAAAAGTTGAATTAGTGTAATTAAACATTAAATCACATTGTATGATGATTTTATCTTAATCAAACCTAGACAAAGATTCTCGATCAATTTTTTGTTTATGCTAAACTTTTTTATTAGAGAAATTTAAATTTAAATAATATATAAAAAAATAAATAAACAATCTTGATCATCTATTTTTTTTAATATATTATTATATTATCAAAAACGTAACAAAAAAAAAAAAGATGGAGAACTCTTACTCATCAAAACTATTTATAATATTATTTTTAATTTTTAGTTTTAGAATTTTAGATATTATTAGTTATAGATTTTTTTTTTTGAATTATAATATGGTTCAGTAACAAGCTTTGACATCCTAATTTTCGAAAACTTGGATGGGTTTACAACTTCAATAATGTGAAGAATGTTTCATCAAATCAATCTTATTTTATCTAGATAAATAATTTTGAGTTTAAATAATAAATTAATCCTAATTTATAGATACTATAGTGATTATAAGCTTAATACAATCTTGAAAAATATACTAATGATTTCTAGTTTTATTTTAATATTAATTCTCTAGCCAGATTTTTCCATTAATTGATTACACTAATCCAATCAATTCGTACCAATGCAACTCGAGGTCTACAATGATGTAAGTGGACCAAAACTTGATTAGAAAAATTGCTCCCTTTATGACATATATAATTTTATGAAACTGAGTTTTATGTAAAAATAAATAAATAAATAAAATAATTACAAATTTTACTGTGAAATGAAACTTAACTGATTTAGTGAAATTACTCTTTATTAATAACCAAAATTAATGATTACCATTATCCAGTATAATTTAGAGGTAGAGCGTATCTCTCCAATCAAATAATATCCTAAATTTGAGCTTAAAATTAGTTGTTTCTGTGTGTGATTTATTGTAATTTGATTCTTAATAGTTTTAATAAACATTATAATGCCATAAGAAACGAACAAGCAAATATTATTTCTTTTTATTATAATTCCTCATTTTAGAAGTATATCTAAAATCAGTTTTTTTGAGTAAAATTAGAAAAAAAACAATCACAAGTTTTTTAAGTAAAATTTTAAAAAATATAATTTAAATTCACATCTTAAATGTGTTATCATTTAGTTGTCTCAACTTTTTGTAGTAAATAATTATATTTATTGTTTCATTATTTATTAAATTTAATTCAAACAAGTTTACCATCCAAAACTAGTAACATTATTTATTGTTATATTTTATCGAAAACAATATTAAATGAGAATTTCATGCATGTTGAAAATTCAATACAGTTTTTCCTCGACTAACGAATTGTGATGTGCTTTCATGTCGTAAAATGTTCACTCTAATCAGCAGCATTTAACATGTCACAAATTAAGCATATTATTATTATTATTATTATTATTTGCTATCATTTTTTAATTTCTATTTCTGTTATATAATTTTAAACAAAATGATCATATTCGATACAAAGCTAAAATTTTAAATCATTCTAATATATCCAAATTGTAAATAATTTTTAAAAATTATATTTTTTCTGAAAATTATATTTTAAAATTATACACCAATTCTACCTTTTTTCTTTAAAAAACTTTACGAAGAAAAAAGTATTAGATTTTTTTAAAAGTTTTTTTATTATTAAAACATTATTTTTCTGAACAAAAAAAAAAAAAAACCATTTTAAAAGTTGTTAATACGAAAGCACAAGGAAAAATCAGTGAAAATCATTACCTCTCTTTGAGAGAGGAAAAACGAAAAGATGACAAAAGAATAAAACACGTGATTGAATTTGAACCTTCCAAGGCTAGTCATGCACTCGTCAAAATAAAACAAAAGCAAGATAATATTTGAATTCAATATTCCAGAACTTAGATAAAACCAAATGTGAACTTAATCACTATATATGAGATTCACCAACATTATTCTTGTTCCAATAAAAACATTTGGCTTGGCATTCATTTTTGGCTAACTAAGTTGACCGCATGCAATGCCAAAAGTTGATATAATTAAAAAAAAAAATTACAAAAAAAAAAGCCAAAAATGGACCAGAAGAATTGTATATGACAATCTACTTCATAAATCATAATAAACAACAATATCCAACAAGTAATTCATAATTGTTTATGTTATACATGACCTTTTCATATAGGTGGTTGTCTATATGTCTCTTTATCATCCAAAAAACCAGAGGTTTAATTCTCACTAATCATATATTATAGTTTTTATAGATAGTTTTATTTCTTTATTATAAAAATAGTTGTTTTCAATCTTCTTTCATTATTGTGACAGTAATTATTTTTCATTTATAAGAGTAGACATCTGAATCATATAAGTAATTTTTGATATCGACGTATCTTTGATCTATGTTATGTCTACTTAAAAAAAAAAAAAAAAAAAAAAAAACATTATTATTGATGTCATATATTATACATCATAGAGTTTACTCCTTCTTTCTATAATCTTTACCCTATCCTCTTTATCGAATCTTTGTTGCATAAATTAGATGATTAAATTCACGATACAAATCAACAAATTACTAAATTATTTATTTTTCAAGTATCATATCCATTCAATTTCAAGCCTCAATCTTATGTATAAACTAAACCTTTCCAATTTGACAGTTTTTTTAAGCTTTTTTAATTTGATGGTTAATTATTGGCCCAATTATCATGGGCAAAATAAAATAAAAAATCCTATTTAATGGTCATTACATGGAAATAAAAGTTTTGAGGTAGACCAAAACGGGACCAAAAACAAGAGAGAGAGAGAGAGAGAGAGAGAGAGAGAGAGAGAGAGAGATGAGAAACTTTGAAAAATATTTTATCATAAATTATCGTTATTTTGGTTTTTGATATAAGAGTGTGTGCTGTGTTTCACTGTATCAACGTTCAATGAGCTGTAAAGATAGCAACATGGAGAATAATATATTATATTTTTTCTAGATAAATTAAACTATCCATTTTGATCCTATAAAAGATTATTTAATTAATCAACATGAAGCTACAAATCTACCGACCCTTTTGTAGTTACCCGTCGAGAGGTAAAAATTAATAGAATATTGATTCTTAATTATAAAAAAGCATTAAATTCAAATAAACAAAAAGAAATTAAAATAATCACTTGACGGCGCCAACAACCCACATGCCTCCCTTTGCAAGAGCCATGGGTTCGACACCCTCCCTAACATCCAAAAATAATATATAATATCTCTCTATATAAAATATAATATATCTTATACTACTATTAATATACTGAACTATTTGATCTCCCACTATATGTGTGGGTTGATCTATCATCTTCGTGTGGGTTTCCCTTCACCCGTTTTTGGATGTATAAATCCTTCTCAATTGGGAGTCATCATCTGAACCGTACCCCAATGTCCTATCTTGATTGGTCACGATTATCCTCTGAACCTGTCCCAACGATAATTGATGTACTCAAAAAAGAAAAAATTAAAATAATATTAAAAAATGACACTCTGATTAGCTGATTACTCAAAAGTAGTGATTCGAGAATGTTAATCACCTACCACCATGAACGCCGCCACATGTAATCTATTTATGGTAATCATGACCAATAATTAATTAGATGAATCTCCTTTGCTAATCACGTATTTTATGACTTTTAGTTGCCAATCAACCGCGCAAGTGCTCTGTCTCTTATTTATTTAATTTATTGACAGTTCAATACTTTAATAACATTACTAACTGTGATATAACATAAAATTTATGTTTAAAATTCAATGGCAAAACTATATATCCATTCATAATTCAAGTAGTTAGTACGTTTATTCTATATCTCCATGATTTGTGATAAAAGTATGAGTTTCATTATGTATATTTAAAAACAGATATGAAGAGTTTTCTCTCATGATTATAGGAATAAATTAAGTTTTTTTTTTCTAATTATTATAGAGTAGAATCCGAACTGTATGTACATATAATTTTTAAACTTGAAGGTACCGACTTTTAACATGGTTTGAGCAATACTCTTTTAGATTTATGTATAGTCATGCTAAGAGCGTAGCAATATCAAGATATCGATAGTTTTTTATATATATTTTTACGGTAAAGATATTAAATTTAGAAAAAATTATTTATATATTATGTTTTAAAATAAAAATGGAATTTAAACTGAGTGTTTAACCATTTATGCTATCAGATAGTACGCTTTTACACCCTAGTAATTAAGTTGTAAATTTCGAAAATTGTGAGTGACGCTAGCAGCGGCAGAGAACCACTCTTGGATTTGGGTAGGCTTTCAGACTCAAGTCATGAATTTTAAAATTGTGAGTGACGGTAGCTGTGGCAGAGCCACTCTTGGGCATGAGGCTACAGCCTACAGCTTAACCAAGAAACAGTAGTACTATTTTTTTTTTTTTTTTTTTAATTTTGTATTTTAAAAGAATGATAATTATAGCCTAATAAAAAAATTAAGAACTTGTTTTCAAAAAAAAAAAAACCTTAAATATAACTTTTAAGTCCTAAAATTTATAAATAAAATTAAAAAATTTTCAACCGAAAAGTCGAAGTAATTAAAAGTTTCATTCTATTGTAAAGTTATTCGACCCATAACAAAGCTTTTAACTATACCCTTGCATGGTAGGTTTTTATATAATACAGTTACGGTAAAATACTTATTAGTTATCATCATATCTAAAAGTTTACGTAAATTTAAGGTTGATACGTGACATGTTCTCTCATGTATAACGTAAACAAATAATAAATATCAGACATATATTAAATATCCCCTACCGTTATAATATTTGTAACAATATGTGTAACAAGAATTAAAGATAAACATGTAATATAAACAGATAACAGATATCGGACACATATTTCATATCGCTATAACATTGTAACAATATGTATAATAAAAATTTAAGATAAAGAGGGGAAAGAGGATTTGAACTAAGGATCTATAAGTTTTGATATAATGTTAGTTATTATTAGACCCAAAAATTTAAGCTAATAAGAAAAAAATCAACCAAAATATTTAAAATTTGGAATTAACATGTGACATTGCTATATATACTATCTTTTAAATTTTATTTTGTTAAATTTGATAAAGTTATTAATATGAATGTTTGATTGAAAGACTTTGTCGGATGATAAATTTCTACCCGTGATGTGTTTGCTTTTATGTATGAACTAATTACACTAGAATCCTCTAAGGTTTAGTCTTCTTCAAGTGGATCGAAAGTTTCTTTTAAATTACAGAAAACTCCCACTTTGTTAGAATAATTGATTAAAAATTTGGATAAAATGATCAAAATGTCCTTAATAGTTATCCAAAAGGAATTTGATATTTTTTCTTAGAAAGAAATTAATCAAAAAACCATAAATATCTACTGCCTATATCTAAAATAGACTATAGAGAATCATATTTTTTTTAAAAAAAAAAAAAAATCTTTTTATGAAAAGTAAAGTAAAAAAAAAATATATTTTTCAAAATTTAAAAAGGTAGGTGAGATTTCCACTTTCCATATCTAGTGTGGGTGGTTGAGATTAGAAGAATTAAAAAACAACAATAATAGTAAAAAGCAATAAAATGGTAAAAGAAGAAAAATGGTAGGAGATGAAGCCATCTCCAACCATGGAGACATATGCGTCTCCGATAATAGACTTCGTTGTCAAAGACCTAGAGTTCTAGTTTCCCACAAACTAATTAAGTATCCATCAAATTTGCGTTTTCATCAACATAGATCCAATTTTGGGTGTCCATTGATAGAGACTTAGTTTTAGGTCTTCCTTTTCGTGTGGATAGTGTTTTTCTTTTTTTTTTTTCAAAAAAAAAATTGAAGTGAGTGTTTATGATTTGGGTGTTGATTTTGCTAATGAATGTTGATGGTATTGATGCGTCCGGTTTTGATGATCGGCATTGCTCCAAATGGTTGTAATAATTGGGTATTGTTGCCGATAAAGTTGATGATTGGTCTTTGTCTTTGATTTGTATGTGGTGTTGATGAGACTTAGTTATTTTTATTATGTTTGAGCCTTATTATTAAATATTGTGATATGATGAAAATCCAGTCCTAGATTAAATTCTTATTATCCATCTTCAAACATGGATGATAGAAATCTAATTTGAAATTGGATCTCCACATTTTTAAAAGTCATAATAATAATAACAACTTAATCTCCACTGTTTATCACCATCAAGAGTGATGGAAATCTGTATATTTATTTTTAAAACTTTTTATTTTTTTATTTTTTTTCATTAATTTTTTTTATTTGATCTTCATTATCCATCTGGATTGTGGATATCATTTTTTTAATATTATTTTTATTTATAAAATAAATAAAAAATTAATAAAAGACAAAAATATCTTTAATATCAATTAAATTTGACAAGCTGTACATTTTTTTTTTTTTACTAATGTATGTAATTTAAAGAGAACTTAATTTGTAAGTAGAAAAGTAGTCCTCAGCGGGTTTAGTGCAATTAATATCTTAGGATTCGGCAGCCCGGATTTTTTTACACAAATGTTTATTAATATTATTAACTCTTGCATGAATAGATTATCAATGGTTCAAATCAATTAATGTTTTCATTTAAATTCTTAAATTTCAACTCAAATTAATAATCTTTTTTTAATGTAATGTTGTTTACAACGAAAAGATTTAAAGGTTTTAAAGTAAAATCAAATTTTAATATATGACCAGCTTATAAATGATTTAAGAATCATCATAATTAGATGAAAAAAAAAATTGAAAGAAAATAAAGCTTGGACCTGGGACTTTTATATTCTCACCAAATTCATAATCAAAATTTAAAACCATTATATATATAAAACTATTTACCTAGTCACTAAATTACCATTTTTATCTGCATTATCAACTAAATATCTTTTATAGCATCAGTGATAAAAATTCACTTGCTCTGGACATATATTAATAATATAATTTTATTTTAATTATTTTAATAAAAAATCACATATTATTAATACGTGTCCAGAGCGAGTCATGAAGACTTTGTCAGCTTTGAAGACTTTTCCTTCGGGAAAAATTCCACAAGCCACATATATAATTATCAGCAACGATTAGTCTATTCGGACTACTTTTCGTCAATAGGAACCGGAAAACTGGTCCCATTGATGACATGATTGGTGGTCTTCCTACCTCGCATATCCATGGCATGAAGAAGTTTTCAAAATTTTGATTATGGGAGTTTGCTTTTACCATGGGAATTCATTTTTACAAATTTTCTAAGACAAAACATTACAAAATCGTGAAACGCACAAAATATCGGGAAAAAAAAAATGATAGTTTCCTAGATTCAAACTTTTATATATATATATATATATATCTAGAATCAGTCTAAAATGATATCGAGATCGACTAAGATATGATTCTAAAATGCTGTCTGGAGATTAATTTTTTGAAACAACTTCAAGTTTCTCTTTTTCTCTCTATTGTATTTTCATTTTTCTACTTTAGTTCAAGATTTCGAAGTAATAGATTCAGAAATAGTTCCATTCGTTACACGGTTTCTGATTTAAATCATTATACTCTAGAAGATAAATACTGATCGTAATAGTGTAAGACGAATATGTTTTAAGGATGTTGAAATCATATCTTTGGGTGCAGAAATCACGACTTTGGGAGGCAATATCGCTACTCTTAATATGAATGATTAGATGTTGAAGTTAAAATTTTAAATCACAAATTTAAATTAATTTAACCTAATTTTTTTCATATTAACAAAAAGCATGAGTACTTGATTCAATGCCAGAAATAATCACCACCAGAATATTGAAGTCAATGCCCAAGGTACTTGTTTTCACAATTTAAAGCCTACCTAGAGTGGCCACCGCCCACCAATCTTCTCATTGACAAAACAATCACCACTATGATCAAGTTGATGCAGATTGTCATATTTAACGTTTCCATTCAAAGAAGACAAATGGATCATTTATGTAGCTTGATAAGGCTTAAATTTAAGTCAACGTGTCTACACCTGGAAACCATGTCAGAACGTTGACGGGTCTTCAACACGAATCAATTTTGGTTTGAGAAAATAAGAATTTGAATCGATCATAGTTCTTGTGTTTAGAACAAAATCGAACCCGTCACGTCACGATAGACTAATTCATCGTTTAATAGAACACATACTTTTGATTGGTCATACATTAGACATTATGAAACGGTTATCTACAGAGTTCAATCATATGTAATATATACATCTATATATTAATTTGAAATTAAAAAATTAATTCAAAAAAATGACTTCATCTTACTTTTCCATTTATATATATTTCATTTCAAGTGTAGTACTAACAAGACATCCAACCATCAAATCTTGGTGTAGTCGTGAGAATAGTTTTCTCTAATGTGTTTTTTGAAATTCCCTTGTCACGGGACACCGGATTGTAACTAGTTTTCGATCTTAACAAATTTTAATAATGAATGTTTGATTTTGACAGTCCTTTTCAATGAAATCTATTTTTTTTTTAAAGAAAAATAATAACTAATTAGATGTCCAAGTTGATGAATGAAACGTTTTGGAATGTATAAGAGATTTTCTCCTTACAATCCAAATTGTCTTTCTTTCTTTTTTTCTTTTTTAACATGCTTTTTTCTAAATACACTACATTATAAAAAATTAAAAGTAAAAAAATAATAATAAATAAACAAACTTCATTTTGTTCTAACATTGTCATTTTTATCTTCTGACATTCCTATTCTACAGATAAATTATTTAAAAAATAATTGACACTTCATTTTATTTTAATAAACCCATTAATTTTTTTATGATTTTTTTAAAAAGAATTTTGATAAAATTTTTAGTAATTTCTAATGCAATATACATGTAAATAAATGAAATTAATTCAGCTAGAGAAATTAATATAATATAAATCATATCTTTTAAAATTTCAAGACAACATAAAGTTTAAAATTATTAAGATTAAAAAAAAAAACTATAAGTTTAAAACTAATTGAAAATTTATTGGATCTTGTTGTAAATAATTATCCATCACTTTAAAATTTGTCTTTAATTGTTTATTATTTGCTATCACTTTGGATTAAAAGAAATCTTTAAATTACTGAAAAAAAAAAGAAAAAAAAAAAGAGATGTTTTAGGGATTATCAACATAAAAGATGAAAAGAATAACATTGGATTCTAAAAGAGTTATTTGGCATGTTTTCAGAACTTTTTTTTTCTCTGTCTTTTCTAGCAATTAATTTAGATTAATATTGATATTAATAAGAATTTTTAAAAAAAAAATGTTGAAAAATATTTGATTGATAGCGGAAAACATCACTCATTCTATAATTTATTGTTCAATTCTCTGAGTTACATGATTTGTTGTGATCACATGGCAAGGCGCATTTTCAACAAAACTAATGCCAACTGTCACACACTCACAATTATTCAAATATATATGTATATATGTGTATATACATATACTGAATTTTTGCAAGAGAAAAATTATGAAAATCTCAAACTTAGGGAAAGTAACAGCCTCAAAGCCGATCAGAAATTTTTGAAGGGTGTCCTAAACCCGACCTATACTCTGAATAATTCGTTACTTTTTATTCTCAATTCATCTCAATTGGATTGGATTGGATATTTCTATCACTCTTACTTATATCTTTATTATTATTATTATTGTTATTGTTATTTTAAGAACCGACCTGATTCTAAGAATATTGTATTTAATGAAAGTTTTGACCTGATCAATAAAATAATATAGCAACTGGAGGTGATTAACAAGCTTAAGCATAAGGTGTCTAGTGGGATGGAATGAAGAAAAAAGTGAGTTGCTTCTAAAACGGATTGGGATACTTGCTGCTGCTGCTCCAATGAAAAATCATTCGACGCAGCAGAGGCAGGCAGCAAGACCCACGAATGTTGTACTCTTTGAATCTGTCAAAGTTCAAACACGTCTGACATTTAGATTAGACGAAGCTGCTCCAATGAAAAATCATTCGACACAACAGAAGCAGCAAGCAAGACCCACGATCGTTGAAGTGTTTGAGTAAGTCAAAGTTCGACCAAGTGTCACATTTATATTGGCCTTTGTTAGCTACTCTTGCCAAAACTGCCAGCAAACATTTTGACAATCAGTCATGATTTAATAATTGTTCCATTCTCAACTTTTGCTTTAATCAAAGGCTGCTTTCCACTTTCTAGACTATATTATTTTGTTTATCTATTGTCAATACGTCATTAAATTGTTAATTAATCTCGTCATAGTGAATCAGTGATAGAGTCGCATCCCAGTAGGCAGTTTTCGGCTGTAGGCCATATGCTGTAGTGTCATCCACCCCTTCGGACGTTTGTTCCACTTGAGCTTGGTATACAGTTTGAATTGTACCTATCTGCCTAGGTTTATCGGTAATTTTTTCACGTCTTTTAGATTGTTTCTTCTATTTTTGGGAACTCGTGTGGGTTGTTTCTTTCGTTTTTAAGAGTCTAGATCCTAGTTATATCTTAGTGTTCTAATAAAAAGAGTATGATAATAATAAATATACTTATAATGTGTACTATATCAAAAGAAAAAAAAAAAAAGAGGTAATACTTATACTTAACACTACCGTGTACTTATTATTTTCATTTCAATCATATAAATCATGACACAAGAAATTAATGAATATCCATGTCAAAATATACTTTTATTAGATTTAAAAAATATAACATTTTAATATTATTTAATTTGGTTTTAACGATAAAAAAGACTCGGTCTATCTATTAATGATCCAAGTTCATCCATCATAAATAGTGTTTTTAAAACAAAAAGTCAAATTTATATGTGACGCCCTCACCATTGATATTGATGTGGTGTGACTGTCCCACAAAATTTTGCTACCTCCTATACTTTACCTTTTAAAAAGTAAAAATTAGACTACATTCCAATTGACATAACTCTATTTAATTGGAAGGTTTTACCAATGATGTCGTGAGACTATCCTACAAAGTTTTTTCCTATCTTTAGGATAGTCTTAATTTATGTTTGGTTTAAGGATTTTAATTTTAATGTTGATTAAGCTAATTAGGATAATTTAATTGCTGACAAGTAGTTTAGTCATAAACACACTCACTCAGAACCAGGCTCTTACAATATCATTTTCACAACAGATAGGTAATATATCTTGATTTGTATCCAAAATATGTGAGGATCAAAATTCAATGCAGAAATATTTTAAAACAATTTGTCTTATTAAATGTTTTCATGTTGGTAAGAGAATTCACCGTTCATGACCTCCCCTGGAACCTTCCTCCTATAAGAATATTATAAATAATAGATAATAAAAAATAATAACAAACATCACAACACAAAAAATTACGTAAAAAAACTCTAAAACAAAAATCACAGCCTTAAAAAAAAAAACTCATTATATGAAAAATTAATACAATAACATAAACCATTATCTCACAACCTACAACCTCAATACGCCCACACTTTTTAAAGTATAAATTGACTCACATTTTTCTACACTTAAAATAAGAATAACAAAAAAGGGATTTTAACTAAAATCAAATACAATACTTAAATTGTATTTGATTGGAGCTATTTGAAATCAAGGCATTGGGCTCTATTTATAGTCTCCAAACTCCACCCTCATTCGTTTTGTTTTAAACGTGGGATTGACACCTATATTTATTTTTACCAATTTGCTATCAAACACACACAAACTAACAGTTCAGACGCTGTACAATCATATTGGGATAGAGAACATGATAATTTAAAAAATTAAGAAAACTACTTTGTTACACAGCTAAAGTCTCACCAAAGAAATATAGTTTAGCAAGTTTGTCGTCCATTCATACTGTGCTATCCTTGTTATTGGGTTGCATCAAAACTCGGGAGTTACTTAGTCAGTTCGACATGAATGTGTGGTTTACTAAAAACGCCATAAAAACGACCACCACCTTGAACATACCTGGTTCTATGTGTGTACGTGTATATATATAAGAGTATGGGTATGCTTGCACATACAATTGTACGTGTACAAGCACCTATGTATGTGGGTTTCATAAACAGCCAAATATGCATTGAAAAATACAGCAAAGTCGGGAATTCAAGATGTTAATTACACAATGGGGGCCATTATCAAATGTCCACTTTATCGGATTGAACTCAGTAATAGTATACTCTTCTCCGTGGTTAGGGCTCATCACCTGAGTACGTAGAAGATGATGTATAAAAGACAAAAGCCAATAGCAGATAAAATCGAAAGACACCAAAAAATACTTTAAAAAATAAATCATATAATCTCAAGTCCTAAATACTATAATTGAGCTCTTTCCTATTAGTTTAGGGTCCGATAACTAATATGATATCCAAACTTAAAGATTTTTAGTTCAAACTCCCTCTTCCCCTTTTATCTAAAATTCGGGCTGCACATATTATATAGTAGAGGATATTTAACATGTGTTCATCTCATCTGTCCACATTATACGTGAGGAGGTATTAACATATGATAACTTCAAGTCTTAAATACTAACAGTTAAGTTTTTTTTATCAATTTAAACTTTTAAGTCAAGTGGTAACTCACGTAATGTAGCTTGATTTGTGTGACTTTTAAGTCAAGTGGTGATCACCACTTACATAATGTAAATTGATTTGTGTGATATTGTATTTGTTTTGACCGGGTCAGTAGAATAATAGAGCAAGTGAAGGTCAGTTACCAACCTCAAGCATAAGGTGTGTGACTAGTGGGAATGAACTTTAGGAGAAAATGTTGAAAGGTGAGTCGCATTTGCTGCTCCAATGAAAAATGAATCGACACAACAGAGGCTGCAAGCAACATCTACGGAAGTTGAACTGTTTGAGTAAGTCAAAGTTCAAACAAGTGTGTTACATTTAGATTGGCCTTTGTGGCAGCTACTCTTGCCAGAACTGCCAAGAAACATTTTGACAGCAGTCATTATTATTAAATTGTTCAATTCTCAACTTTTACTTTAATCAAGGGCCGCTTTCTACCATAATAATCGATTGTCATTGCGTGTTAAATTGTTAATTAATCTCGTCATTTCATTGCAGTGAATCAGTCATCGAGTCGTATCCCAAGGGGCAATACTCATACTTGAGACCACCGTCTACTCATTATTTTAATCTTATCCATATAATTCATGAGAAAGGAAAACAATAAATATCCATGTAAGAAAAAACATTTTTAAATTTCAAAAATATAATATTTTAACATTGTCTGATATAACTTAATGATATAAATTTAGACTTTGAAAGAACAATTATGTAAGTCTTTGGGATAAAATTTTATATGAAAGGGTCCACCATTAACATGATGTGACCGTTTAATAAAATTTTGTTACATTCTATAATTTACCTTTGAAAAAGTAAAATGGGACTACGTTCCAATAAGATATAACTCCATTTAATTCGATGGTCTTACCAGATTAAGGTTTTTAATTTTAATGTTGATTCAACTAATTATGATAATTTAGTTAATTGACTAGTATGATTTAATTGATTAATTGATATGGTTTGACATTATTCGATTGATTGATGGACAGTAATACTGTTGAATTGATCAGCTTCAGCTGATAAACTAGAGACAATTGACTGCCTTTTAGACTTCTAGGAAATCAACGAGTCTCCAAGTAAAACGCAGTATCCTATAATGGAACGCCAATCAAAACGACTACCATAATATGCGCAAAGACTCAATGTTGCAGCCAGGTAGAGTAACATTTTGGTTATTGACCTAGTATTAGGGAGTTGTAAGTGAGATCAAACCCAGAAATTGGGAGTGAGATTAGGCCTAGTCAATCTGAAATAAAGCAAACAACTGCATCAAACAACCTGCTGACTAAATTTCCACCCAATCCAATGATGGACGAAAGAGATACGACAATTTTGAGAAAACTTCTTTAGGTGTTCTCAACGCAGTTTTCTCCATTTCTTCGTCAATCTCTCTCTCTTTCTCTTCCTCACTCTCTATCAACCAATCACATTTAATTTCTAACAGCAAACCCACTCCCCAGCAGCTGCACACACACACACAACTTTTCCACTCTCTGAACCTTAATGAGAAAAAAAGGTTTTTAAACTACATGCAAAAAGACTAAAAAACAAAAGACTTCCGTTCCATTTTGCCTAAAATGGAAACTTTAATGGGTTGTTTCCATATAAAAGATGTTTTGTTCTCTCAAGTAAATTCCTTTCCTTGAACGTGACTTCCATACCTAGGGAGTGATTAAAATTGCCAGGATCTATAAACTTGAAGTGATTCTGTCGATTTTCTTTGGTTGCTATAATTCCTTTAATGTCATTTCCTGCAACAATTATGCCATCAACATAAACGAGAACGAATGTGAAGGAACTACATGAGGTTTAGTGAATAATTATGTCGATTTTGAAGTTTGCATGCAAACCAGATTCGTAGTTCATGACTTATTGAATCCTCGTGGAAGCTGCATATAAATTTCTTCATTTTAAATCCCGGTCCGGAAATGCACTTCTAATGTCAAGGAGACTATTTACCATCTTGCAAATCAATTCCTTCCCTTTGACTAATACCCTTTGAGTACCAACGATGTGACAGTGACACTCTATTGCACCATCTTTCACTTCCTTGACTTTGTCAACACCTTTGCATCCTATTTTTCAAACTCTACAATAGAAGTTGTACGAAAAAATGAACTATACATTTACTTCTTGTTACATATTTTCTGCCCCCATCTAAAAAAATGGATCAATTATTATGCTTTCCATCTCTCCAAGACAATGTGTTTATGCTTGAAAACCAAAACGAGGAACAGAGACGACGTTTTCAATAGCAGTAGGAGCGGGTGTAATTCGATCAAACCGAAATTTCTTCAATTCGTGAAAAAAAGAATGGAGTTGCTCTCATCTATAAAACAAAACCAAATCAATCAGAAAAAGCACTTTTTAGATTTCAAAAACCCAATATTTTATCTTAATTTTCAAAATTATTTACAAACACAATGAAGATACATTAACAGTGGTCACTGCATGTTCTCGAACATTCAAACTCATTTATTTATATACATAACTGTTTTACATAACCGCAAGGTGAATTCACATTCGAATATGACTTCAACCATAGTTGTGGGAGGGATATACTCTCTCTATATCACAAGTAGTTAAGTCATAAACACTCTCACTCAGAACCAGGCTCTTACATTCTACTGACAAAAACCATTACCTTCGCAAGCTCCAGAGCTTTATCACGCCCAAAGAACTTCTCTACAATTGCCAGTGCAAACTCTATGGAAGTTCCTGGTCCTTGGCTGGTGATGAGGTTGCCATCAACTACAACTCTGTTTTTAATTTCACTCTTATCTGAAAGCTTGTCGCACAATGCAGGATAAGCTGTGGCTTTTTTACCCTGAATCCAAGTTAAACAAATATATCAACTGACAATTAAGGAAAAATGCCTATAGAAAAACACATTTTCAGATTCAATATTAGAAATATTCGTTTAAGGAACTCAAGACCTGGAAGAGTAAGTACGTAGAAGGGAACCTTAATAAAGCAGCAAAAGAGTTTTAGAAAACATTACAAATTCTGTTATAAGTTGGAGCAGTGAATTTATGAAGCAGCAGTTGCTTTGAGTAGTAATTTGATTTCTTATCAAAATATACAGCAAATTAATGACTTACCCCAAGTATTATCAGATAAAGACTAAACACTGGCAGAGTACCAGACTCAGTAGTAATTTCTTAGCAAACTATACAGCAAATTAATGAGTTACTAGAGTATTATCAGATAAGACCAGATTATGCCACACATAGTAGCTTCACTCTGAGAGAAAATATTCAAGTGAAGGCAATACCTTGAGTAGGCCATGGGGCTCTAAGACTAAAGCTGGGGATGCACATATAGCCCCATATGGTCTATTTGCTTCCTTCTGCTTCTTCAGTAAATTCACCAGTTTCTCAGAATTTGCAAATGCTTGGGCACCAGCAAATCCGCCCTGAAGATATGCAAGATGCAGTCAAGCCAATGATTTAGTAACGAAGAAGAGGTACAAATTACAACCTTACTTACCGGTAAGACAATTAGGTCAAAAGAAAGTTTAGCAGCCTCATCAAGAAGCACATCTGCCACTAATTTAACTTTTCGAGCAGCCACAATTTCCAGTTTGTCCTCAACTGACGCCACCACAACATTTGCTTTAGCTCTTCGCAGAATATCAATGATCATAATAGCCTCCATTTCCTCCGTGCCATTGGCTATAGGTACAAGAATCTGAAGGGAAAAAAAAATATAAAAAACAATGTCATTTTCACAGCAAATTGGTAAGATATCTTGTTTTGCATCCAAAATATGTGAAGATCAAAATTCAATGCAGAAATATTTTGGAACAATTTATCTTATTAAATGCGTTCAGATGCTGTACGATCATATTGGGATAGAGAACTTGATAATTAAGAAATTAAGAAGGCTACTTTTTTTTTCTCCCTAAAATAAGGAAAACTACTTTGTTATACAGCCCAAGTCTCACCAAAGAAATATAGTTTAGTACATTTGTTGTCAATTCATACTATGCTATCCTTGTCATTGGGTTGCATCAAAAACTTGGGAGTTTGTTACAGATAATCATTCATAAAAGAAATCAACCACCTCAAACATATCTAATTACTTATACAAAGTCGACTCGACATGAATGTGTGGTTTATTAAAAACGCCATAAAAACAACCACCATCTTGAACATATCTGGTTCTATATGTGTATACATATATAAGTGCATGAGTATGCTTATACATACATATGTACATGTGTAAGCACCTACTTATGCTCATAAACAGGCAAATATGCACTAAAAAATACAGCAAAGTCACAAATTCAGGATATTAATTAGACAATCTCACCTGGGGGCCATTCTCAAATGTCCACTTCATCGGATTGAACTCAGTAATAGTATACTCTTCTCCATGGTTAGAGCGTATCACCTGAGTAGAAGACGACATATAAAGACAAGCCAATAGCAGCTAAAATCAAAAGACACCAATAACACTTTCAAAAATAAATCACATTACAGAAAACTCGAAGAACAAAAACAAGAAGCTTATCAAGTGACAAACTCACTACACGACAATGAATATTTTCTTTCAACATTATCTTATCCTTACAATATTTTCATTAATTTCATATTCTTCTTATTAAGCAATGCAACAAGTTCCAAAGATGAGTTATATACCAGCGGCCCCCCAACTTCACCAGCTTTCTCCTTTCCATACAATTGCTCAACTAAAGCAATAGCAAACTCCATGGTAGTGCCAGGTCCACGACTAGTCACAACTGTACCGTCCTTCTCGACCCTAGATTCGACAGTGATTGCACCAAAAGACGCTAATTGCTCCATAAAAGCCGGATAACAAGTAGCCTATAATCAAAAAGAAACGAAAACTCAATCATCATCACCACCCATAACAACAACCAACATTTCAATACAACGTGCAGCTAAAAGGCTGACCTTTACACCCTTCAACAAACCCCAGGAGCCCAAGGCCACAGCAGGCGACGCACAAACAGCAGCATAAGGCCGCCCATCCGCCGCCTGCTTCTTCACAATCTTCTCTAAGATTCCACAATCTTTAAAATTGGTGGCACCTGGCATGCCTCCCTATTCAAATACTCCAAATCAAACACTTGAATTCGAAAAAAACGGATATTATCAAAATACTCCCTGAAAATGAAACTAATTCAAAAATGGGGTTCAGAGATATTATTTTCTATTTTAGGGTGGATTTTTTAGATTTTTTTCACCCAAAAAAATAATAAAAAAGGTTATTGAATAACCGTACAGGTAGAGCGATGAGGTCGAAAACGGTGTCGTTGCAGGCGGAAATGAGAGAGTCGGCGACTATCTTGACAGCGTGGCAGGCGTCGACGCGGATGTTGTTGTGGACGGAGGCGACAGTGACGTCAGCACCGGATCTTCTGAGGACGTCAATGGTGATCACCGCCTCCATTGGCTCGCTGCCGTTGGCGATCGGCACCATAACCTAACAAAACGACAAACGAAACAAAATTTAACGACAAAATGTGAATTTAAAAATAAAAAAGGAAAAAAAAAAAACAGACCTTTTTGGGAGAGGAAGACATAGTGGAAGCAGCAGTTGCGAAGAAGCGCTTTTTCAGAGAAGGAATTCTTCTGGGTAGCACACTGTGAGCTTGGAGCAGAGAGTGAGCGGTGAGGTGGCGCATATTTATTGTCACCATTTCTTTTTTTTTTTGGTTTTTAATTATTATTATTATTATTTTTTTTTTTTTCCTAGAGAAGTCGGTTGCAGTGTGCGTGTGATAGGTTGTGACTGTGGCGTAAGGATAAGGTGGAATTGAGTTGGGATGAAATGACCCAGTCCTGGAATCGTTTTCTGGTGGGGTTGGATGGTGTCCTTCGTTTAGGGCTCCACCTGGATACGTTATCCCCGCAAATTGACGAACGATGAAACAGTTATAATGTTTCTAAGCACCCTCCAAAAGTTGCAAGTAATACTTGTTTTTTTTTTTTTTTATTGGATACTGTTAATTTTTGTATAAATATTGAATAATAATTAAATATTAAATATTAAATATTATATTTAATTTTCTTTCATATTAAAAACTAAATTATGTAAATTAGAAAATAAAATATTCTAATTTAATTTAGTTAAATGATAAGCAATAAATTTGTTGGAATTATTTAAGTGATTTTATCACTTAAAAAGTTAAATAAAATAAGGAATCATTTATTTTTTTCATTTAAGGTTTAACAGTACTGAATTACATCTATTAAGTTATTTTCGTTTTTCTTAAATGATCAAATCACTTAAAACTATAAAAAAATAGTTGAAAAAATTAAGTAAGAATTTTTAACTTTTTCACTTAATTACAAATCACTTAATTACATTTAAAAATTTTTATTCCAAATTTATACTCCCTTAAATAACATAATTTTAAATTCATCCTAATTTTATATTACTCAATTTTTTTTTGATACTTACAAAATATATATTTGAAAAGTAAATTTTAAATGTATCTCATCATAAATTATCTTAAAATTAAATTAATATATTTTAATTTACAATTTAAACATAACTAATATATTTTAATTTACAATTTAAACATTCATTTTTTAGTTTTTTTTTAAATATATTAATATATTTAAATATATTTATATTTTAATTATAAATAAAATATTATTAAAATATACATAAAAAATATTTTAGATTTTATTAAATTATTTATTTTTAGATATTTGTATTAAATTAATTAAAATTGCATAACAACAAATAGTAAAAAAATTATAAATGTCAATTTATTAGTTTTTAGGTAATTTTGAATTTAAAAAACAAACAAATTTATAATATATCTAGAGGTAAAAAAAAAAAAAAAAAAAACACACAAACATGTTATTCAGATTTTATGTATTAATTTTGAAACTAAATAGAGTTAAATTTTTCAAGTCATGCATAATTTAAATTAAAATAATTTACAATACAAAATCAAACAACTTTTATACAATTTCATATAACAATTGAAATACTTTATATATAATATAAATGTTGAATTTACAAACATTCAAAATTAATTACACGATTTCAAAATATCATAGCACAGTCAGTATGATATGCTTAGTCTTGCTTCGGTATCCCATCTACTGAAGTACCTGTACCTATCCCTGTAGAGGTTTTATTTATAAAAACACAAAATAGTAGTGAGTTTTAAAAGCTCAGTTAGTGTTACATAATTTCTTTATGTTTAAATTTATTTATAAAACTACCTTCCAAAAATCTTTTCAAAACACTTTATATATAATTCATTGAGATCAAATTAATTGAAATTTTAACAAATTGTATTTTTCAAATTAAACATGAAATAGGTTGAATGGTTTCCAATTTTTAATAAATCAAATATCGGGGTGACGATATTATTTTCAAATATTTTTATAATTAAAATGAGCCACCACTTACCATCTATGTCATATTGTACCCTAAGTATTGAGCGGAGTTGTCCTCCTCGGGCTATCCCGGAATGATACCTCAGGTGCCATCAATCCGATTTGTCATAGCGGAATTGTCCTCGCTACGGAGAGGAATTGTCCTCACTCGAGTAGGGGTAGAAGTTAGTTAATAATACACTTTTTCACATGCATTGGACGACTCACTTGACTCACTGACCCGATTAGTCTCGTGTGGGTACCTCCCATGGTTAGCTTTGTTAGTGACAAACTCACACCCCGACTCAGTTAATGCACGGTTAGAATACTCAACCCAAACCAAAGATCTATAAAATACTATTAGCACACCATAGGATTTCAATTTCAAATTCATTTACCATTATTATTTCTTCAAACCCACTTGCCGTATCAAAATAATAATTTCACTTACAATTGTTTTGATTCCAAATAACTTTCCCACATCATTCAAATAAAATGTATATAAATTCTATGCAACTAATTCTTGTACACACATTTAATTTAAAGATTTGCACTTAATAAGCGTTATAGCATATACTTTAATTAACTCGCAACAAAACTAATAAAACACTCATTTGATGTGTTTTACCTTCGTTCGAACCTCACGTCGTCTTTTTCAATTTCGCTTTCCCTACAAAAATCATATTCTAATCTTCAATAATATATCGATTTAACTATAATTTGATCCAACTAATCTTTTAATTACTTGATTAAACATTTCTATTTTAAATGCGTTTTATACATTTTTTTAGTGTCCGTTTTCACTCAAACTTTCGTCCGATTGCTTCTATTTCAATTCTCCATCAAACCTACATTAATTTTAACTCATTTAAACACTTAAAGATATTCAAAATTATTCGAAACAACCTTGGAACAATAGCTACATTTACTACCCTTCACCAACTGAAATCGATCCAAACTTCACCCAATTTAATTCTTTTCATTTCCTATTAATTTTATCATCCACCTATCATCCATTTAACCTCATTTTAGCACCAAATTCAAGCAAAACACACACAAAACAGCCCCCTAAAATACTGCCGTCTCTCTCCTTTTGGTTTCACATTTTGTTTTTCAATTTTTCAAATTCAAATCAACATCAAGTGCATCCAACCTCCTTCTAAAATCTTAATATACAATAAAATCAAATCTCATCATACAAACACACAAAACTCACACAAAATCACCAAAAATCATCACCAAACACACTAGTTTTTATGTCTATTTTATTTCTCTTAATTTCCTTTCCATTTCTAAGCTAAAACTCATGGATTTAACATGATTTGGACTCAAAATAACATTCAAACTGCAGCATGTATGCAGATCACACAATCACCACAAAATCTTATCAAACAACCTCAAACTCACCTTGTTTTCACTTGAATCTTTTAGCTATATTCCTAGTTGATCTCATATGATGATTTCCCTTGAATTTGAGCTCCAAAATGATCAAAATAGCTTGAGCAGCTGCTGGAAGCGTGACGGAGCAACTTGGCGTGCGAGCCCTCTCACGGCTCAAAGTGACGAAATGTCTAGAATTTGTCTCAAACGTTCTTTTTTATTCGGTGCACATCTTTACTTGACAAAATTACCCCTATTTGGTTACCAAAATAATTATCATAACCTCAAGGATAATGACACGAATGCCCCATTTTTATTCACACAAAATAATAGATAAGAAAACGGATAAGTTGGTAAATTTAATTTCACTCAATCAATACTTCATTTAATGCTGCTTTAATTTTATCATATTTCCATTGGCTAATTAGCTTTTATATGGATTGTGCTTTCTCTTTAATTTCATTTCGGGGTTTTTTGAATCCTAAAGTACAATTTTCAAAATTTACTATTCACTCAGACACTATTCATCAAAAGTCACTATTCACACTAAAAATTACTATTCACCTAAAATTAAAGGTTAAGGTATTACATAGGCCATAACGATTTCCCTTATAATATTAAGAAAATTAAAATTTGGAAGTACGCAATTATAATGATATGAAAAACTAACGTAAAACATAAAATAAACAAAACTTTACCTGATCAATATTAGACTGGAATGGTGGATCCTGGTGGGGTGGTAGGTCCTCATAGAGAAGTAGGATCTCGACCTCCCCAAACAACTCAGATTTGATGTCATGGACCTCCATAATCTGCAAAAAAAATCAAAAGTTGTGATTACAAATTTATAATGATTTGAAAAACTAATCTAAAACACTTAATAAATTATAAATTTACCTGGTCACTCTTATCCTGATGTCCGGGATCCTGATAGGGTGGTAGGTCCTTATGAGGAAGTGAGACTTTGACCTCCCCCAGCAGCTACGATCTGATGTCTTAGACCTCCACAATCTGTAAAAAATCAAAAGTTATAATTACAAATTTATAATGATTTGAAAAACTAATTTAAAACACAAAATAAATTATAAATTTATCTGAACACTCTCATCCTAATGTCCTGGATTCTGATGGGGTGATAGGTCCTCATAGGGAAATGGGCTCTCAACCTCCTCCAACAGCTACGATACTATGTCCTGGATCTTCACAATCTGTAGAAAATCAAAAGTTATAATTACAAGTTTATAATGATTTGAAAAACTAAACTATAACACAAAATAAATTATAAATTTACCTGGTTACTCTCATCCTACTGCGGTGGGTCCTGATGGGGTGATAAAGTGTCTATTGACCGTTGCCTTTTTGGTGATGATGATATTTTCGATGTTAATACTCTTTTTGGTGGTAAAGAGCAATAGATATGCTCATCCCAGATAGAGCTCTCAGTGTCATCATCATCGTCATTCGGGTCATTTCCGCCATCCGGAGGCACATGAATTTTTAGTATCCTCTCAATCTTACCTAACCTCTCATTTTGCTCTTGTTATGTCTTCAAAATAGACTCCAACAATGTCATAATTTTACCCACCTTCATCTGAGGCTCTTGCAAAATTAATTAAATAACAATGTAAATTAAATAGATAGTCATGTAAGAATAAAATACAGTAATATAATTATACAAGGTTTGCACTTAACACTGAGAGGGTCCAGTGGCCATGTTGTGACCCGTAGAACTGCGGTGTCATCATGCTGATCCTTGTCTCATCTAAGCTCATGTACTCTTTTTATCATTGCCTCTGAATATGTAGTCTCTGAGTCGACTTGTGGGTCTAGGATGTGATAATGATTCTACTGTTGTTGTTGCTCTTCCCTCTCCTCCTTCTCCTTCCTAGTCGACTGCCTGTCACCCTCCTCCTCCCTATTCGACTCTCTCTTACTCTCCTCACTATCCGAATTATCATCTGTACCTTCATCAACACTCCCTCCGCCCCCTACTTTGTAGGCATTATCCCTAATCAGATGCCTAGGGTTGAAGGACTTCCAATAATTTTTTTTTGTCTCCGTGGTAGTGGACTTAAGAGTACTATTCCCTCCGATTAACTGTACAATATATATAATACACTTAATATTATAATTACAAATAATAATAGTCAATAAATGGAAATAAATGTATGTTAGTTTAAATACTTACATGAATAAGCTCATTAGCTCACGTTATTTGCTTTCTGTTATTACATTCCCAATTCATATATCTTGGCAGCACCATATCATTGCCTATGACTCTCTTCCCTACTGATGTGAACTCCGTATATAAAGATACGACACCCACAACCAAATTAAAACACAACCCCAAAAAAGATTAAAACAAGTTTATAAAATAAGAAATTAGACCCATTGATTATATGTCAATCAAGAACCAAAGTTATAAAGAACTTTGACTCAATTATTAGAACTCAATCAAGAACCAAAATTATAAAAGAAGAATATTGACGTCACTCTCAAAACATAGATGAGAAAGTGAGAGATAAGTCATAGTTTTTATCACCACAAGCATAGCTTAATAAGATCACATGTTCATGAAGAACAAGAGAAAAAATTCATTTTCTTAATTAAAGCTAATTAGCTGCATCTTCATTATTTTTATTGTTTAGGGTTGCAAGCATTTTTATAGGCATACAATTCTAAATCTAATAGGAAACTAAAATAAACTCTCAATCCTAAATCTAATAAGAAACTAAAATAAACTCTCAATTCTAAATTTAATAGAAAACTAAAATAAAATCCCAATTTAATTAACTCTCAGCCAAACAATTAAAAACTCAATATAAAATTAAATATACTAAACTAATTTAAAACCTAACCCATAATACAAATTAAGCCCAAATTAATATAAACAAATAAATAACAGCTCAATTTGCATCTAATTACCTTCATGATTGATAATCTTCAAGCAACTAGCCCAATTAAAGTCTTCAAGCTTGGTTCTCTTAATTTTGTCCCTTGTCATCCGTCCACCATTATAGGATGACTTTGATGAATATCTTGATGAATGACTTGCTTGCTTTTTGGGTGTCCAGCACCTATCCTATTTTTCAACCACGGAAACATTTTCACCAGTCACCACTATAATTTTCATTAGATTAAACAAAAATTTGATAAACATTTAGTTAGTATATTTATAAACATTAAACAATTTTCATTATTTATCAAAAGAGTATACTAAATATCGTGCCTGAAATGCCCAAATAAAATCATACAAATTAATGTTACATCCAATCATAAGCCGATCTTCATCAAACACCCAATAAAGGCCCTCTATAAGCCTGTTGTAGCCGATTGTACCAAAGGAGAACTTATTCCATATATTAATATCCTCTATCAAAACTCACAGATAATCGTCCACTCTAGACCGATCATCAAAGCCTTATAATAAATTGTAAGTTATAACTATATTAGTTAACTTCAAGATATCCCCATCGCTTATAGTATCCCTCCAGACGACCTTTAACATTTGCATAATTTTAGCCAATCTCGACGATACACCTTTAAAAAGTCTCCACAACAGACTATTCTCGCTTTTGCTTCTGCTTAAGCATATGTAGGTCGAGATACCCCAACTGCAGTCCTCTTACGAGTAAGAACTCTTGCTTTCCAAACCTATACGGTCTTCCCTCAATTTCGAATCACATCTCATGAAGATGTGAATTAGGATATACTAGTTCTCTAGCAAGAATGACTAGCATAAGGGGAGTGACTAGTAGCTATTGACCGTATATTTTTATAAAATACGCGATCGAACTTTCTATCTTAAACCTGTAAAGAAGCCACCGCTGCTGCAGAAATTCATTTAGATAACTAATATTCCTTATATTATTGTGTGTACTCCCCAACGTTCCTTCTGGAACATGTTGTATCGGGTGTCTATAATTGAATTCCATCTGAAAAGAAATGAAAATAATAAATAAGTCAAATTAAACAAATTATAAATTGACAAAATAAGTCAAATTAAATTGACAAAATAAGCTGATTGGTCTATGTTCATATCCTTAAACCAACGTCAGTATATGATACTAAACATAAACTGACTTCGCGCTAAGTTGTGCAATATAAGCCAAATCGAAATATGTTGATATACTTAATATACTTAAACCAACGTCGGCATATGATACTAAACATAAACCAACGTTGCGCTAACTTGTAAAACGTAAGCCGAACCGTCATATGTTGATCTACTTGAACCGACATCGGCCTACGTTAATGACCTAAACAGAATTAGTATTTGTTTGTCCACTTGAATCGACGTCGGCCTACGTTTCCAAATATACACTGAATCAGTATTTGTTGGTTCACTTCATCCGATGTCGGTCTATGTTTCAAAACATAAGTCAATCACTCAACCAAACCTACATTTTCAGTTCAATTTTGACAACATCCTAAATAAAATACAACATAATCTTACCCTAACCATTAATACCTAACAAATACAAAAGGCTGATTGGCTTTTTTTTTTTGTCAACATAAACGTCAATGTAAGTTATCAAACATAAACCGATTTAGTATTTGTTGGTATACGTAAACCGACGTCGGTCTATGTTGTCACACATAAGCTGATCGGCGTCTCACTATATGAACTCTACAAAACCTGCATATTCAGTGCAAATCCAACCACATCCTCACTGAATAAAACATAATCTCTCCATTATCATCAATACCTAATATATAAAAACACAAATCAACTTTACGAATGACAAAAATTTCAAAAAGTCACAAAATTATGTCGAGTCGACGTACCTTCAACAATAGATGAGGACGATGAGCTCGCCAGCGGTGAACACTTGTAATAGAACGACGATGACGATGTGAGATGGTTGGCTACTATAGAAATTGGTGGTCGGGGTACGTGGCTTGATAGAGATCGATTTCTTCCTATATTCACACCGATTTTTCAACTTATATATTAAGGGTAGTTTCGTAATTTTCGCTTTCCTTTTTTTTTTTTTTTTTTGAATTTTGAAATGTAGTGGCAATTTTATAATTTTAAGTTAGTGGCAATTTGGGCATCTTAGATATAGGATGTAAAATATTTGTTTGAGAGGTTAAAATAGAATTTTTTAAAAGTTAGGGGTTAAAAATGTATTTTATGTTATTTAAATAGTTATTTTTGGTATTTTTCACAAAATTATTTAATTCTCAACCTATCTATTTCTCTCTTCATGTTTTTTGGGTGTGCTTGGTACCCGTATTTTTCCCCATATAATAAACACAAACTACAATTTCATACTAAAAAATATCATTTTACGGGTTCAGTAAGTCTCACAAAGGGTATAAATGTCTTAGTTCTATTGGATGTATTTTTATATCCAAACATGTTGTTTTTCATGAAACTGATTATCCATTTACAAAAGGAGATTTTTTATCTATAAATAATTCCTTTCAATCACAATCAGAGATCATGACTTGGGTTGGCCTTTCAAAGCCTTTTGAGACTTTAGAAACAGTAGCACGTGGTTTTAAGGTGGTTCTCTTGAAAATACTAGTTCATCTATAGCTACTTTGTCCTCACAATATCATACTCAAGTAAAATCAACTCCATCTAATCCTTTCCTTCTTTAAAAAATTCTCCACCCATTCCCACTTATCTATACACTATTGAACCTGCCAACACAAATTTTTCATTATCATCTTTTACCACTTTCTCTTCACAAACCACTCACCTTGATCAGTAGTCATGTTAAACAACATAAACTGCAGGAAAACCATTTTAGTGTTCGTTCTTCGCAAAACATTCCACCCAAACTTGGCCTTTTTCTCTTAACCCAACCATCCACTTAGTTCAGCTGCAATCGTCATCCTTTCTTTTTACTAGAAAATCAATCACCGTCATCTGCATCTGTTATCAGATACGCTGTTGCAATCGAACCTACCTCCCTGTCGTCCATACCTGTCTCACCTTTATGACAGATTGCTACGGCTTCAGTCTCTGTTTCACAATCGTCTCCTCTACTTATTTGTCATGACCAATCTGATAATTCTCTACCATGGTCTAATCGATCACCTTTTAAGTTTCAAACACAGTCTAGTCGACCAATAAGTCATTCATCCCATGCACCCACTTGTCCGCCTACCTTTCCATCTGTTTCCATTACTAACATAGCTTTTGCTTCCACCTTGTCTAATTCCCTTTCTGTCAATACCACACCTACACAACAGAGTTCTCTTCTAAGTTAACCTGACCGAAAATCTGTCATCCCTACTCATCCCATGACTATCAAAGCTAAAGCAGGAATTTTCAAGCCAAAAGCATTTTCCTACGTTGCTCAACTTACAGGTGACCCGGTGTTATATGAATCTACATTTGTCAAACAAGCTTTGCAGATTCCTAAATGAAAAGTTACCATGGATGTTGAGTTCACAGCTCTGTAGAAAAATCAGACTTGGTCTCTAGTGCCATATTCTTCCAGTTTTAATATTGTTGGCAACAAGTGGCTGTTTAAAACTAAACTGAATCTAGATGACTCCATTGCTCGTCATAAAGATTGACTAGTCGCAAAAGGCTTTAATCAAATTCTGGGTGTTGATTACTAAGAAACATTTAACCTAATAATCAAGGCTTCCACCATTCAGCTTATATTGGCTCTTGCAGTAAGTTTCGATTGGCCAATTTGACAAATTAACATTAACAATGCATTTTTAAATAGTGTTCTTCATGAAGCAGTTTATATAGCTCAACCAAAAGGTTATGTTGATTTGATTAACCCCACTTATGTATGTAAATTATATAAGACTTTATAAGGCCTTAAACAGGTACGTCGGGCATGGTTTGATCAACCTCGTAAGATACTAGTACAATAGAGATTTTCAAATGCAATCTTTGATCACTCAACTTTCTTTTTCAGGAAGGACTTTACTTTGTTATTATCGCTTGTTTATGTGGATGATATATTAATAACAGGAAATAATCTTGCTTTGATTCGTAAATTGACACAGGATCTTCATGCCACATTTGCACTAAAAGACTTAAGTGATCTCACTTATTTTTTGGGATTGAAGTGTTTTGTAATGATATTGGTATGTATCTGAGTCAAACCAAATACATTCATGATCTTTCTTATCGGTTTGATCTTGCTCATGTAAAGCCTTGCACTACCCCGGCATCAGTATCTTAATCGGTCTCATAGAGGGAATATATGCACAATTCTAGTCTGTATTGCAATGTAGTTGGTATGTTATAGTACCTGACCTTTACTAGGCCATATATCGCTTTCATTGTAAACAAATTAAGTCAATCTTTACAATCCTAACTATGTCAGATTGGCAAGATGTAAAACATGTAATGAAGTATTTAAAAGGATCTTGTAATCAAGGTCTACATTTCAAGCCAAGTGCAAGAATTGACCTAGTTAGATTTTGTAATGCTGATTGAGCTTGTGATGCTGTAGATAGAAGATCAATGGGTGGATATTGTGTTTTTATTGGTGAAAACTTGGTGTCTTGGTCATCTATAAATAGCATGTGGTGGTAAGGTCAAGCACAGAATCAGAATATCGAGCCTTATCAAACTTAACAGCTAAAATTGTTTGGTTAAAGTCAATGCTATCTAAACTCCATATTAGTTTACATCATTATTCAGTTACTTGATATGATAATATGAGTGTAGGAGCTTTAGCAACAAATCCTATATTTCATGTACGAATTAAGCATAATGAGGTGGACGTTCATTTTATTAGATACATGGTTGTACGGAATGAGTTACATGTTTTGATATGTTCCATCTTGTGATCAGATAACTAATTACCTTACTAAGGTCTTGACTTTCTCTAGATTTGACTATCTGGAAAACAAACTTGGTGTGAAAACATCACCCCTACGTTTGAAGGGGAATGTTAAAGCAAAGTAAAGATGTCAAATACTAGTGGAAGTCTTACTCTTATCATCAACAACTGCAAAGTGATTGGTTCAAAAGATTATTGTCAGATTAGTTATGATAGGAGATTAAAAGATTTATGTTTATGTAACTAGTGTATTATCTTTATTAATCTCTTATACTTATCAGTGCATTTTTTGTAATTATCATAGTGTAAATATTATTATAAATACTGAAAGAGAACCAGGATGATTTATTTCTAGCTTTTGCAATATATCTATTCTTTTAAATTCTATCTTACAACATTTATTCAGCTTGTCATGCAAAATTTATTCAGTTTGTCGTGCAATATCAGTCTAGTTTGAAACATAACCTTTATTCAATTTATCATGCAACGTCCATTTTCTTTGTCATGCAAGATACTTCTACTTCATCAGGCAACATTTGCATATGTAACATCAATTTATTTCATCAAGTAACATTTGTCTGCTTCATCACTTAACATTCATCAACATTTGCATATGCAACATTGGTTTATTTCATCAAGTAACATATGTTACTTGCAAGATACTTCTACTTCATCAGGCAACATTTGCATATGTAACATCGGTTTATTTCTTCAAGTAATGTTTGTCTGCTTTATCACTTAACATTCATCAACTTCTTATGTAACATATATAGGGGTGGGCATCTCCAACCTAATCCGTCTATTTTTTATTGGGTTGGATTGAGTTAAATCCTTAAAAAAATAAGATGGATTGGGTTGGGTTGAAAAATTTTTAAACCAACCTAACTCGAATCTAACAAACACCTATTCCTAGTTCTAAATTTAATATTTTCTCCTCCTTATTGAAAAACATTTGCTAGGCACAAAAATTAAGGACAACCTTTATGGTGAAATGAATCTTTTATTTACTTATTGAATATTTATTTGTACTCATTTTATTTGTAATCAAATTGTTAAAACTATAAGAATTATCAACTAAACATTTTTACACTTTTGTAGTGAATTAACTCCAATTCAATCAACCTAACCCAATCCAATTATTACTAGGTTGGGTTGGGTTGAGTTGGAGAATTTATTGGGTTTAATTAGATTGAAACCCTACCTGAACCCAAAAATACCTACTCCTACATATATCTTATTTACTACAATGGTCTTGTGGCGTAATGG
This sequence comes from Dimocarpus longan, assembly GCA_022984855.1. Taxonomy (NCBI): domain Eukaryota; kingdom Viridiplantae; phylum Streptophyta; class Magnoliopsida; order Sapindales; family Sapindaceae; genus Dimocarpus; species Dimocarpus longan. Next base: position 13,247,669 of record CM041014.1, on the reverse strand, counting down.
TTACGCATAGGCTATGTCTTAGCTTTAAGTCAAGGTTTGACACTTTACTCACACCTCACTCAATAAAAAATGGGATGTAGATGAGTTGTTTCCTATCCTAATGTAGGTGGCTCCCAGTCATATGGGAGTCGCTTATCCGGGCTGTGCCACCACAATCCTACCAACTTGGTTCCAGTTGTCTTTTGAATTTGTCCTAATATGTAAAAAAAAATATTAATTTATCATACAACATCTATTTACTTCTTTATGGAATTTATGTGTAGTTCATCACACAACATTCACATAAAATTCATCATGCAACGTCGGTTTAGCCATAGCCATGAGTACTTGTGTAGAAGCAGAGGTCGTGATCAAATTTCCAACAGAATTAGGTTTGAATATTTTGTTCTTTCATAGACTCTCTCTAGTCTCTAGCTAGGGGACAATCATAAATATTCAATGTGTTTGTTATTTTTCCTTTTTTTTTTTTTTTTTTTTTCTGCATTGTTTTTGAAACTTTAACTTTTGTTTCAAAAAATTATGCAATTAGGGTAAAAATATGAGTATTTAGGTCTTTTCAAAATGGAATAAGGTTATATATATTGAAAAGGTTACTTATTATTATTATTATTTTTAAATGAGGTTAGTTTTGAATTTTTTTTTCAATTCAAGGTAGTAAATAAGGCAATTATCTTTTGAAAAATATATTTACTTTAAAAAGTATTTCTATTTTAGTTAAATTTATTTTTTAGTTATAAAATATTTAAAATAATTTAATTAATTATGCCAAACACATGACATTACTTAGTAATTCAATCACCCAGTGCACCAAACAATTACAATATTAATTTTAATTCAATTTTTTTTTTTCAATCTAATCCAATTCAATCTCATAAAATTAATCTAATACAATCTAGCATGTCAAATGAGCTCATATAGGTTTGGTTCAACTCAATTTGATTTAACCAAAAAAACAGAACCAAATACTTTCTACCTGTAGTCGTAATGTATAATTGATCTTATTTTCGTTACAATTACTTTTAGTCATATCATTATTATTTATCTATTTAGTTCCTTTTTTAGGTGAAAATTGAAGTACAACAAGCTCTTAATCAAATAAATTTTCAATTTGTTAAATATTATATAAAATGTTACTTTTTAATAATAGCTATTAAAGACTCGTATTCAAGTGATTATACTGTTAGTGACATTTCAAGAAAGAGTGGCGATATTGACACCCCTAACTTATTGTATGTGCACCCATTTTTTGCATGTTCACCCCATTAAATTATTTGAAAATATAAAAGAATATTGTAATCACACTAAAATATTATTTTCTCCTCTCTAATCTCCACCACCATCATTACACACTTGGAAGAGGACTGTTCTATTAATTCACAAAACACCTTTGATGCCTAGATTACTATACAAATTCCATCAATATGATTTTGACGGGTAGATTGTGAAATCGACAAATTGGATCAATAAGATTTTGTTGACTAGATTGTTGGAGAAGTTGCTCTTCTATATTTGTTGGAGAAGAATTTGATTAACGCAGAAAACAAAGAATAAAATAGACACACATATTAATGGAATTAATAATACGTTTTTTTTTTTTTTTTTTTATTGGATTTTTTTAGGTTTGTGGGACACTGCCGATTACATGCTATTGCTCCGGTATGAGAGGCAGTCACAACAGTAAATCAAAAGCATATTTCAATGATATTAAGGACCGTGTTGGAATTTTCAAACTAATTATATTTTGGGGTATACTTACAATTTTAGAGGGCTGGAAATATTACCACCCTCCAAGAAATAATAACTATGGAATTTTTTTAATTCTTAACAGTGGCTCTTAAAGTGGGGAGTTTTAGGCTAATTGTGGGGTGTCGACAACAGTACACTTAAAAACATTTTGTAAGGAGGCCCACAAGCCTTTTTCACATGCAGATGGACCGCCCTTAATCAACTGCCAATAGTAATGGACCTTGATTTGATAGCTTTTGTTTGAGAGGAAATTACCTCTTCTTCGCAAAGATACGGGGTTAAGACACCTAAACACGAAAAAATAAAAAATGAAAACTTGTTTTTTCTATACTATTACCCGTCTATTTGATGCTATTCATCCCTCAGGTTGATTAACTTTGTTTTACCTTTGAATGGTTCAAATTATCCTCGTATAAATAAAAACAAAAAGTGAAAAAAAAAAAAAAATACACACAAGCCAAAGAAAAATAAAAAAGAATGGATCCATACAATGATAGCCATAATTGCTTTACAAACAACACTGTAACAATTAAATCTGTGGGGGCCTAAGCGATTTACTTTTTATTTATTTATTTTTAATGTTATAAGTATATTTATAACTATCAGACTTTCTAAATATTTGATTTTTTAAGAACAACCTGAATCATAACAGTTATTAAACAGCTTTTTAGATGAGCGTAAAGAGAGAGAAATCCTATATTGAATAGGAAAACTTGGCTCTCAAAACTTTGAGGGATCTATTGGTGATTAACCCCCGCGTAGGAGGGTATGATGCAAATTATCCATCAAAGGTGTATGGTATGCTCGACCTAGAGCGCCCTTAGTGACAAAGGCCTATGCAGGTGTGTTGGGCCAACGTGCCACAATAACTTTGAGTGGGTCTAAGCGATTCGATTCAATGTGCTTTGAGTGTCTGGAATGATACAAATAAAAACAAAGTTGCCGTTATGTGGTATGTGCCTACGAAAGCATTCTTATGATAGCTTGAAATGTTTGGATCGTTGTTGAAAACATTGATTTGATGTCTTGAAGATAAGGTCAGCACCACATTGCAACTGTGCCTTGAGTGATATACACCCCCCACAAAAAAAAAAAAAGGAAAAAGAGAATTGCATAGTCTGACCTAATCATTGATCGATCAACCCTCATGCCCAGATTGGTAGACAAACAACATTTTTTTCACTGCCAGGCCACCTTTTCATTATAGGGAGAAATTCATGAGTCCCTACAACATGCCCAAAAAAAAAAAACCCTAGACATATCTAGAGTTTCTATTACATTTTAAATGCATAGCGAGATTAATATATAGCTCTAACAAGAAAATAAGCAATTAGAGTCCCTATAGATAATCCTTGATTGGTAATTTCGACCCAAATTAATGTAATCGATGGAGATCTATCCATATTGTCATGTTAGTAAATATGTCTTGTATTTTTGCTTTAATATATGAAAAACAAACCATGCAATGCATACAAACACAATAAACAACAAAAACGATGTGATAATATTATAAATGGTATATCACTATTCAATATAATTTGATAGTAAAAAATACTTATTTTGATCGTCTTCCATTAAAGGTATTGTGTGTATACATATATAAGTTTTTTTTTTCCTTAGTTTGGATTGAAATTAATATTATCAGCTCTAATTAATTATGTACAAGAAAATATTAATTATAAAAAGTTAACTTATCTAATGACCCATAATTGTGGAATTGACGATAATAAGATCAGTTTAAACTAATGAAATAACACACGCGTGCACACACAAAAACACACTATAATTCTTAAGTGCATACTCTCTTATATATAAATTATATCCAAACCTTTATTTTTTTGATGAAATCTTATGTATTTTTAAATTTTCTTTTTCTTTTCTAGAAATGCTTAGAAATATGAAATATACTTATACACAAAATTTCATAATTTTTAATACTTGGGAGATAATTTTTGGGATTTTTACCTCATTTTCCTATTTTACAATGTTTTTTAAATTGAAATTTTTATAAGAAAAATAACTTCCGAACTAAATAAGTTATAATTAATGATCTTAAAATTAAAATCTCTTATCGATTTGATCTAAGATTATCCTATATATAATATATATAATAATGTAAATGCCATGCGTGAAAACAATCGACCCAAATATTTAATAATCAACCGTCATGCATTGAAAAATAATTCGAAGGAAAATGTATAAAGGTGAATTACAGGTCACATATTTATGTCAAAGATCTTGTGGGGAAATTCTAACTCTATATCATAAGTCAACATGAAGTAGGTGACATGTTTATAAATGCATTTTGGCGGCACAACTTACTTTAAAAAGCAACCATATTCTTTCACCATTGTCATCCTTAACTAAATCATATAAAATGTATAGCATGTTTAGAGTGAAAAAGAAATAAAAACAAAGATGATATTTTCCATTTTTCACTTCCCAACTGTTAAATATAAACTACATCGATCCACATATGTATAAATATACCTACTATATATATATCAATATCTTAAATGAATAACATAGTTTCTATTATCTAATTTTGCGACAATAATTTTTGTTTATCAAAGCTTTATCCCATTCTTTCTCCCACTTATATTATTTCCTTTCGTGTGCACTCTTTGTGACTCTCTAGTCATACTCTTCTGGTGAACTCAAAACTAATATAACGTACTTTACAAAGTCAGACCAAACCCCATCTTTTTATGGATACTATAACGGGATTAGTCGAATTCAGATAATTGGTAGTCTTGAGTGAACATTTTCTACTGTCCGATGACATTATCTTTATCAAAAACCGAAAACCAATTTAGAAAAAATATGATTAAGCATCGTATATTACAAGGAGTAAATGTAAAATGTATTAAAAGCCAAAAAAGTGTAAAAGTGCAGACCCCATGATAGGGGGTTTGTTTATGGGCACTGACACAACAAAGGGAGAGAGAGAAAGGGAAGTGAAGAAGGGAGTTAAAAAGGCAGAAAGAGACAATGGCAAAGTTAGGGTATTGAGTTATAGAGTTAAAGAGAGGGTTGATGGATGGATACACATACATGCATGTTTCAGATCATGAGATACATAGAGAGAGAGAGGAGGAAGTTACCTTACATCACATTTCATGTACATTTACATGTGTACCACATGAGATGGAGCTTGTCTGTTGTTTGTTGCCATCTGTTGTACTAGGGAGCACTATTCGGGGTTTTCAAAGCCCTTTCTCTTTCTCTCTCTCTCTCTCTTTACTGGTGGGGGCTTTGGCTTTTGAACTGATGAGGCCATAGAAACTCCAACACACCCCCCCATTTTCTGCTCTCTCCATCTATCTATCTATCTATCTATCTATCAAAGATTCTATCTTTTGACCAAAAACCCAATTTTGTCCACTGCAAACCCTAGCTATAGATTGTGGAGCCTGATCCTATTTCCTTGTTGTTTTGTTTTTCAACATGCATTACTAAGGTGAGCTCCTCTTTTTAAAGGGTTTTCGTGGTTTTTTTGTTGTTAAAGTTGTGGTTTTTTAATGTGGGTGTTTAGGATATGTGTGACATCTTCAAATTGCCTTTCTGGGTTTTGATCTGCTTATGTTTTTGGTTTCTGGGTTGTGTGTGGTTTTGGTTTTTCGGTTTGTTTTTGCAATTTAAGAGGTGGGTTTGATGGATTGTTGTGATATGTTTGTTGGATTTTTTTTTGGGTGATTTCGTGCTATTTTGATTCAATGCCTGGATGGTATAGACTCATTGTTTGCGGAGAATATGTATATTTGTTTATGTCAGTATGTTTGTCCACAATCACTGAAATTTTTTTAATTGGTGTTAGAAATCTTGTAACTGTAAAATGAGATCTCCCTACATTACAATTTTGTGTTCATACCCACTCATGCATTGTTGAATTTCTCAGATTGGGAAAATTTGGATAATTTTATTTACTTGAGATTCATATTCTTTATCTTGTTTGTAATTCGTGGTTCTAGGTTTAGGTGTGGGCAACAATGAGGAGTGTGATGTGATTGTAGAAGAAGCCATATGCTAGTGAGGAGGTTTTCACATAGTCTGATTACTGTGCATCTATTTTGTTGCTTATGTTCTCTTCATGCTGAAATGCCTTTTGTTTCCTATGATGTTCACTTCTTCATGGACTAAATAAAGAACATTGGTTTTTTAAATTGTGGGCTACGAACACATGAATAGCTTAATATTACCAATGCTTCATTCTTCCATCAGAGGTGAGTTAAGATGCAGGAGGTAGGGAGATAGATGTAAAAACAACGTCAGTTGACTTGGTTGGGTTGTTTTGAACCTTTTGTAAAGGGTATTATTATTATCGCATTTTTCTTTGATCGTGATAAGTTTAATTGTTTTCTTCGTTATCTTTCACTTAAAATTAATATTAATTAGATGGCTGTTTTAAGTATTATCATCGTCTTATTAGTATTCATTACTTATATTCATTTTATTGTGACTTCATGAGTTCAAGTATGTGCCTTGGTTTTATATCAGTGGCTAATAGTAAGAAGTGATTTTTTCTTTTCAGCTATTATGTGCTGTGATTGAGAAAGGGAAAATAATAATCAATGTAAGAGTTTGATGAAGGTGACATTTAATTTTTAAGATGTATGACTGGAGGGCTTCTTCTTCCGCCTTTTTTTTTTGTTTTTAATGTTTTCACTAGTTTTAGTTTTCATTTCTAATTTTGATGTTTGTTCTTGTATATTAAAATAGTGTTCTATTGTGATTTTAGTAGATCATATCATGTAAGAAAAAGATGAAGTTTATGTATAATGTCTCTATTTTATCAAGCTTCGGACACGTACATTTGTTAATGCTATATGTACTTTATATTCTTATAATGGTAAAAACCACATCTTGATTATGCAATTGATAAAAGGGAGTATATTTTATAATTTTGCAAATTTCAAGCTCTATAGAAGATAGTTTCAGAAATGGTTTAATGGCAAACATGTAAAGGTATCTATGTAGCATCTTTAGAAAAATACCATGGATGTTCATTAGAGAATAGTGATCCAGAAATACTGGTTTGTCTTCTTTATATCTAGATTTATTCGGAACAAAGAGATATATGGGACATTTTGTTGTGGGTCCTGTGAGTTGTGTAACTAAACAATGAAGTGTTGCCACCACTGGATGCAGAAATTATCTTGATTATAGTGTAATGACTATTAGTACTATTGAATAAGTGATGTAGGAGCAAATAGCAAGCCAAATAGTAGTGAAAGATTTGTAGAGTTGTGATTGGCAATAATGTCACTGAAATGCAAATTTCTAAAGTCGCAGTTCTTGTTTCAAGTATCATGTTTCCATATTCAGCGCACTGGTCATCCTGTTATTCAGTGCATTTAACGTGGAATCTCAATCCTGTCTCTTTTTCTTATAAAGGATAGAGATATCTATGAAAAGCTTAAGGCATACCTTCCTCTTTCCTGATTTGCATAATAATATTTGTATCTGTTCTATTTTTCCTTGTAAATATGTTCTGAAAAGGGAAGAAAAAGTGTAAGCTATTATATAGATTGTACGCTTAGAGTTATATCATGTATACTTCCTTGTTATATGTTAAAAATCTAAAGTAGGTTACAAAATTTCAGTTTCTTTAAGTGGAAGTTTAGATTCCCATGATTTGAGGAATGTATTTGAATCACATTTTTCTAAGAGCTGTCCTTTTTCCCCTCCTGCTGGAATAACTGCATCGAGATTGGTTCTGGGAACTTAATCAACCGGTGATATCCACAAAAACTAGAGAAGAGATAGTTTTATTAGGTGGCACTACAGCCAATTATGCCTCTAGTATGTGTATAAAAGCAGGTTCAGCTGAGGTTTGTTCCTCATGCTGATGCATAGATGGTTTTGCTCGTGAAATGTGGCTTTGCCACATCATGACCAACGACTGACAACAATTGACCATAGCATTTCTGTGTAGTTTAATTTGCATTTTCCAAGGTCCAGTCTGCTTTCACTTTCCTGTGTATGATTGAGATTGGTCAGTTAGGACAGTGATGAAGCTTAGGCTCTTTTACAAATCTCATCGTTGACGAAAACAAAGGAATGAATTTGGAAAATCTTAAGTTTAAAATTACAGCACATGGTGTGGAATTGCATTTGGGAGATGTGTTTGATATTGCATCATTTTTGTCATACTATGATCTAGTCTACTTGCAGTTAAGTTGTAAATTATATATTGTAAATTTTCTGATTACTTTTTAAAGTTTTGGACTGGGAAATGTAGTTTGAGTGTTTTATTTTTTTTAGTATTATATTGTCCATAAATTTTTCTGAAAAAAATTCCATAAACTACATCAATATAGATATTTTTTCATTGATTGAGTGATCTGTAGATGGTTTTAAGCGAGCAAAAGAAGCATGTTCTCTAATACATACCTTGCTATGTGAAGTATTTGTTTCTCATCAAATTTGTCTAGGCCTTTGGCCACAGAAACTTTTATTTGTTCTTTTGACGGGAGACTTAAAAAATATATAATTATATATGATGAAATATCTCATATTTTGCAGTAACGTGGTAAGATTTAGGACAAATTGATAAAGACTATATACTAGCATATTAGTAGTTATATTCCAGTTAATGCAATTCTTGAGTCATTTCATTCTTGACTCCATTAATTGATCTCTTTCTCTTCCATTTTTTTATCCCCACTTCTCTTTGCTTGAGATTCCAAAACGAGTAGAATAGAGCATATTGTAACAATATATTTAGTAGTATCTTTTCTGTTTACATTGTTGTACTGTACAAGACTTTAAACAACCCATGTGATGTTGTATGGTGTTTGCATGGCATATGGTGTATACTTTTATTGACACAGTAGGCACCGAAGTGAGAAACTTTTTAGCTTTTGTGATCTTCCAGAAGTCTCTCTTTTGGGAGAAATCTCCCATTTTTCCTTTGTCTAACAATGTGGAACTGCTAGTTTCATGATTAGGGTTAATTTTCTGTCTTTATTCTTTTGTGGACTGTTTTCAAATGTCAATCCTTGCACTTTAATACCTGATTTAACCTCATTGAGGCTGATCCTTACAGTCTTTCAAATCTTTTCCTTTTGCAGATGGTATGTTCGCTATTGAGTAGATGTTGCCATTTTTTTTTTTTTAATTAATATGAGTATAGTTTGTTGACTTGTAAAAAGACAAATAATTTTTTTTGGCTCTTTAGAAAGTTTGAAATGGTAGTCCCCTTACAGTTTAACCTAATGTAAAGTGACAATCGGGTTGTCAAAGATTTGTTTCTCTTTCTTTTATCTATTTTTCTTATTGTTTTAATGATTTTAGAAATTATTAGTGGTCTGAATTAATGTATTTGAAGAATTAATTTAACTTTTCTGTTTTTATGTGATATTTTAATTGCACGTATGCAGGTCCTTGATTTTTACCTTTTTGTTTGCAGAGTTTGTAGCGTCCACTGGATGGTTATGATGAAGATTATTTCCTTCCAGTGCATTGAGTTATGGAGTAAGTTATCTGGTACTTTGCTCCAAATAGATGGCAGATGACATTTAATGCACATGAGTGGACCACTTTCATGTTAGTAGGTATCTGTAGATCGAAGTTAGACACTGTAGTTCAAGTTAAGTTGTGATCAGATAATAGAGATGTCAGGCAGTATAAAAATTGAGGACTTATGTGATGATCATTTTGAGGGGTCACATGATGAGCACCGTATTTTCTCTGAGATCTTCTTCAGAAACGATACCGCTGTCACAAGTAAGAGGTGTCTGGTTACTGGAGTCATCAACTTTGAAGCTGACAACAATAAGAGTGCAGATATATCGTTATGTTCTAACAGTGAAAATTCATCAATAACAAGCCAGAGTTCTTCTAAAAACTTATTTGTGGAAGATTCTTATAATGTAACTGAGATATCTGGAGGAGCTTCTGGATCAAGGGGTTTTCCAGAAAGACCTGTTTCGGAGAGGGATGATCAGAACCTGAGTGTTAAGCGGATGAAGCTTTCAGTGGATGCACTTTCTAATACCAGATTTAATATGGGAAAGACTTTGAATTCAACAGTTTTAGCAAGTGAAGTAGTTGCCAGCACATCCTGCCCAGTTACAGACACAGCTTCCAAAACGGTTAAGCTTCATTTAGTTGATACATTGAATCATGGTGTTACGTCTAGTTGCTATCTTTTTAAGCAGCATGTAGATAGAGGTGGTGATGTGGGTCAGTTCAATGTTATAAAGGATAGAATGGCCAGCTTAGATGGAAATGATTCAAAAGAAATGGTTGTAGGTAAAGCTATTGCTTCGCCTATTTCGCAAGAGAGTTTTGCAACTAGGCTTGCTGTCGCAAGTCCATCTATGACTGTTGCAGAGAAATCTGATTCTAGTCTACATGATGTAGGGAGATCCAACGCATTTGATTCACTTGGATTGAATGTAGGTGATACATCCTTGAAGATGGAAACCAAGATAGATCCTCGTTCGCTTCTTCAGGGTCATATTGTTCAGTTACTTACAGCAGCAGGCTGGAATATTGAGAGGCGTCAAAGACCTAGTAGGAAATATATGGATACAGTTTATAGATCACCAGGGGGCCGGTTGTTTCGTGAATTCCCCAAAGCTTGGAGAGCATGTGGTCGGACTATATTTGCTGGTAGATACAATTTGTTGCCAGAAGATGAAAATAAGGAATGGACTGATATTAATCAGTTCCACAGTGATTTATTAGATACTCTAACAAATATTGAGAAAAAAATTACTCGATCAGATCTTGCTAACGCAGTGGCTTGTCAATGGAGTCTTTTAGATCCCTTTGTGTTTGTTGTATTCATTGATAGAAAGATTGGTTCATTGAAGAAGGGAGAAGTAGTCAAGGCAGCACGGACTTTAGTAGTTGACAAGAGTGAGAAAACTGAAGCTGTTTTGGCCTTGGATAATGCACAAAGTTTTGGAACTTGTTCCCAGAAAGCGCCAGTTCAGGTTTATGATGCTTTGCCAGCCGCTAAGAGTGAATTGACTGTTTCTGACAGAAGCTGCCATGCCTATGATGTGCAATTGGGCAATGGAAGCTTCCCAAAGTATGGTGGACAGACCAAGGATAGTACATGTCAGTGCCTGACAGGTGCATCTATTTATATGGCTGATAAAGTAGGTACATATACAGTAGATACTTTGAATACAACAGAAAATCTGTGTTTTGAAATATCTGGGACAAAGAGAAGTAATGATCTGACTTCTGTACCTCCTTGTGGGTCAGATAGTACATGTGTGCAATCAGGTGGCTGCTTGTATGGTGTTCCCACTGCTTCTAGAGATGTTAACAATGTTGTTGGGGGGTCTGAATCTGCTTCCTCTCTTCAAGACAGCAAAAAAAGCTGTAATAAGCAAGCTTCTGAAGATAATGTGGAAGCACCTAGGCAAGCTCCAGGAGATGTGGCAATACGTTCTTGGGAGGAAAAACAAAAATTTTTTGAGGGTCCTGAAATTTATAAGGTGGGAAATCATTTGCAGAATTCCCTGGATGACTCTGTGAACTGCGGAAATGATGGTCTGGTGCAATCTCCTCATTTTGTAAATTCGGGGCCTCCACAACAGTCTGGACAAAGTGAAGATGATGGTGAGAAGTGCATTGAAGCTTTGAATCTCGAAACGGAGAACAAATATTCTCCTCCAAATGAAAAAGCAAAAAGGAAGACACGCAGGAAGTCTAAAAAGATATCTGAAATTAAATTGACCTCGCTTGACCAAAGTGACATTCTAAGTGTGACTTTGCCTGAAAAGAGTGAACAGCAGGATATTAATGCAATCAGCTCTCAGGCAGAGCCAGAAGAACTGCAGGGCTACCTTGTTACAGATGCCGCAATTCAAGGAAGTCAAGAAAATTCACATGCTCATAGCTCCCAGCATGAGGTTGCTAAAAAGTGGTTAAAGTTTCAGAAGATTCAACATGATTGTAATGGTCCTAGAAGTGGTCAAAAGAAACCAGTCACATGCGAAATCAAAGATGATGACCTGCTGGTGGCAGCTATAATAAAAAACAAAGACTGCATCAGGAACATCACTGGATCTTCTTCTAAAAGAAAGCCCCGCAAGATAAGAGGTCGTGGAAAGCTGAGGAACCAAAAGGGTGGTTGCAGGTTGCTTCCTCGAACTGTTGGTAAGCAGGGGAACCTTATTGGAAATGGTATCTGGTTTGTGGAAGGGACAAGAACCATTTTGTCTTGGATGATTTTTTCTGGTGTCATATCTTTGAATGATGTGATCCAGTTTCGAGATCCACAGGATGATGTTGTGATAAAAGATGGTCTAGTAACCAGTAACGGAATCATCTGCAAGTGCTGCAATCAGGTGCTTTCAGTTTCCCAGTTTAAGACTCATGCCGGGTTTGGCTTAAATCGTCCATGTTTGAATCTTTTCATGGACTCTGGTAAGGCCTTCACTTTATGTCAGCTGCAAGCATGGTCAGCTGAATATAAGAGCAGGAAAAGTGCGAATAAAATTGGAACAGTGGAAGCTGATGAAGAAGATAAAAATGATGATTCTTGTGGACTTTGTGGTGAAGGGGGAGAATTGATATGCTGTGATAACTGCCCCTCTGCCTATCATAAGGCTTGCCTGTTACTGCAGGTATGTTCTTTGCTCATTTGACATATTTATGCCTGTTCAATTCGCTTAGTTTTCTACTCTCTCTTTCAATATTTTCTCTCCGGTTTTATGGAACTGGTTGTAAAACATGACAGTAGGTTTTAATCTCTCAGGTCTGTGATAATATATATATATATTTATATTGATATACATACATATATATATGTATGTATATCCATGAAGTCATGAACAAATCTTTTTTTTTTTTTTTTCCTCCAAAGCGCTCTCGATCTTTGCTTTATGGTTTTCACTTCATTTATTCTGGTGGTTTTTGTAATGAAGTCAAATAAACTACTGGCTGCTTTTGTTGAGGTGCTGTTAAATATGATTTTATTATGATTAGAATCTTTGAATGTTTTGGATACCATCACTAAATTAGTCTCTCCTTTTACACTTGATTGTTTTACTCCAGGAGCTTCCTGCTGGCAGTTGGTATTGCTCAAACTGCACATGCTGGATATGTGGGGATTTGGCCAATGATAATGGTGCTTCAAGTTCCTTTGATGCACTAAAGTGTTCACAGTGTGAACATAAATGTAATATTCCTACTCTTTGTCTGGCTTTATCATTTATTTGTAGTTGAAGTTATTCACATAGCCCTAAATTATTTTAATACAGTTGACTGTACAAATAAGTTATACTTGTTTTTCGTACTCAAATGTAGAGCTGGCATATGTTTACTATAGAAGAAATGACATCACCATCTGTTTTTGTTGATTAGTTATTGTCCTTGGTGTAATAAATGTCTCCTATAATGTGATTGCTCAAATTTGTTGTTAAAAAATAGTCAAGTTAACCTGTAAATAGGTATCAAATTTTAGTTTACATTTGAAATTGGCATGTCGGAACTGTGGTGCTGAGAAGCTTGGTAGATTAGGAGGATAATTGAATGATGAAATATTCTCATCTTTATAAGATTTAATTTGTATATGGAGACTAGAATTTCCAATGTTTATTTACTGTTAAGATTGTGTTTACTTGTATAGTTTTAATAATGTCAAATCTTGTGCAATGACCGCATAAACTTTCAAATAGGGCATACCTATGCTGAAGGGGAAAGAGGTGGGATTTTGATCACACAGAGACCAAATAATATTGTAGCAAAGATATTTGTGCCTGTGTAATGAAGTGCTATTGGGTTCTACTGACAACAACATAAGGAAATTTGCCATTTTCCTTGTTAGTAGGCACTTGTTCATGATAATTCACCCTTATATTGTATTCTGATTTATACATTCCTTATTTTTTCATGAAGTTATTGTAGTGAGGACATACTCATATCCTGTCATTTGTTTTTTTAATGATGTTTTTCTTGGCAATTTATGTGTCTTATTTGCTTGGTAAATTGATAATGCTTGTAAACAGATCATAAAGCCTGCCTGAAAGACAGAAGTATCTGCAAAGGAGTGGCTTCTGATACTTGGTTTTGTGGTGGAAGCTGTCTAGAGGTACTTTTATTTATTTCAATCTCTTTAATTTTCTTTTTCCCTTTTTACAATTGAGGATCTGTTGAATAGGGTAAAGGAGGACCTTTAATGATGTACCTTCTGTTGCATGCACTTTCATATTTTTTTTCTTGTGTCTTGTTTGGATGTGTATCTGATTTTTCCTTTCTAATTATCTTCATATCATGCCAACTAACTGGTTTTCAATATTTTTGTAGTTTTTGAACATTACACTAAATAGCTATATATAACTAGTTAACGTGGTAGTGGGAAAGCAACGATAAAAGCAATAAGACCTCATAAGTAACCTGTTTAAGTATAAATAATATTGTTGGGCCCTTTCTTAATAGCTTAAGCTTTTGTGTATAGAGATTACTAACATAATCCAATTATCTAATAAAGAATCCACGATTAAGGTCTTTTTCTTTTGAGTCCAACTGACATGCATCTCGTTAAAGGTGAAATTGAATTTAGGAGCAGCAATTCATCTCCATGACACGTTCCAACTGAGGATCTTGCCAAATTTCTGTATTGGCTCTTTGAGTGCTGTCTTCTGGTTTTTCATTTGTTTGCATTGGAATTTTATGGTTGTGTTCCTTTTTTATAAATCGCTGTCGTTGTGACTTGAGAACTTGGTTTTCTGGTCATACAGGTTTATTCAGGTCTTCAGTCTCACGTTGGGATCATTAATCATATAGCTGATGGCTTTTCTTGGACACTTCTTAAATGCATTCATGACGACCAAAAGGTTCACTCTGCTCAACGGTTTGCTATGAAAGCTGAATGCAACTCAAAGTTAGCTGTTGCTCTCACCATTATGGAGGAATGTTTTCAGTCCATGGTGGACCCAAGAACAGGAATAGACATGATACCGCATGTCTTATACAACTGGAAGTAAATGCCCGTTTTTATTTTTCCTTTCATTTCTATAATTCTCTTTCCCTCTTTCCTACCCTTCTCCCAAGTAGAAATTTGTCACCACATATTTGTATTTTGTAGTTGCTTCAACATTGAATATTGTGCATTCTGTTGCAACTTAAATTAGTAAATTATTACTTATAAAGAAATTTGGCTAGGTTGTAAAACTTGTGACAACTGAAGACTTATATTCTAAGAGATTTTAGTTGACTTTTTTATATTGTTTATTACGCTTTAAGGGTGCAATTTTAGTCAGTCCTTCTAATGCTTTTGCGTTTTGGATGCTTAAAATTGAGGAGTCGTGTATCTATTGTACAATGGCATCAAAATGGAAGTGAGTTGCCTCATTAGAAGCTGCTAAATTATGTGGTACATTAATGTTAGCGTCATCTTAAATTTCTGACGTAGGACATGTACTCATTTGTTACTGCATTACATTGATCCCTTCCCCTGAGTTCAATACCTACTTTCATCCATTACAAGGCAGATGAATGCAAGGCTTATGTATCAACTAAATAATTAGTACTTAGCAAGAAAGGCAAAAGTAGCAAGGCATTGGTGTAATAGTCGTTCATTTTGAAATCAGTGAATGGGACACACTGTTTTTGGTCTGAGAGATCAACTTCTTTTTATGGTTTAATGTAATCTGGTTTATAGAAAATTACCCATAAGGTGTTCATCAGTTGCATATGTTTTCTCTGTCTACAGGTCAGATTTTGCACGACTGAACTTTCATGGATTTTACACGGTAGTCATGGAAAAAGATGATGTTCTGATATCCGTGGCATCAGTCAGGTAGTATTGATCTGGCAATTGATGCTGAAGATACTTTTATAATCGCACATCGGCCAGTTGCATCCTTAAATTATTTATAAGCTTTATAAGCTGCCTATTCTCTATATGAAAAATCTGGAAACATGTTTACTATTGCTTATTTAATTGGCCAGCATTTTAGTAAGTTCAAAAGGTGTTAATGTAATGGGATCCTGAGGGAAAATTTTCAAAAATAATTGGAAAAAAGAAAAAAACACCGGGATTCCTGGGTTACTATCATAGTAAGATTATCTACGTCCATTTTTGATGTGTAATGTGACTTAAGTTTTTAAGGAGGGAGTAGGAAATAAGGTATTAATCGAATGGCAACAATGCTTAATTCTTGAGGTTGTCTGCTGTAATGGACCAATGGTAGGCTTATGAGTTACTGTGATGACTTGATTTCTTATTGTCTTAAATCCTCCTGATTGAAGCTTTAAGCCATGTGGGCCATAAGTTCGTAGAATGTTGCATGTAGGCTCAATGCGCCTACATGCAAGTATAGGACATTTTCTCTGCTTGCACTTCTCTTCTATGTTATTAAGAACATTCCTTGAAGATTTAAAACTTTTTGACAATTTTTCCTTGAGAAATGTTTTGGTTGCTTGATGTTCGCTGTGAGTGTAGGCCTTTCTCCTGCCTTTTTTTTTCCTGTTATTATTTGCTGATTGGAACTATCCATTTATTTATTTATTTTTTCTGATAAATGATTGGAACTATACTTGTCTGTAGGGTGCATGGGAAAGCAGTTGCAGAAATGCCATTCATTGCTACATGCAGCAACTACCGTCGTAAGGGAATGTGCAGACGCCTTATGGTTGCTATAGAAGAGGTATTCTCAGCCTCTGCTTATAGGTTGTAGTTACCCTTTCTTTTTGTTTTCTGCTCTTGTAATCTCCATTTTTCTCTATGATAGTTTTGTTCATGATAAAAATATATACATAAAACTGCGCTTAGATATTCCATCAGTATAGTAATTGTCCACGAACTTGTGTCATTTATTTATTTTTGTCTAAGAATTAAAAAAAATTGGGTTTATAAAGATTATCCTCACTTGTCCTTGGTTATACCTCTAAGGCTCTTGAGGCATTCATTTCTTATTTAGTTTCTTTTGTTGTGCTTATCTGGTTTCATGTGTTAAATCATCATCATCTGTGTCACTTTGCCAGCAAGTTGCTTGAATGTTCATATGTTCTTCCAGTATGAAAATGTGTAGTAATTATTGTTTACATTCCGTTATTTGTTATGTTTTGAATAAAGAGACACCAAAACAATTTTGTGTTGTTTCCAGACCTGGTGAATGTTCAATTGTAGGAAGTGTAAAACAGTTTTTGATTATTAAAATTAGGGTTTTCTAAATACCTTGTAGAAATTGAGATTTTCTTACATTAGAAATCCCCAATGAAAACAATGTAAATGCATATAAAAACAGTTCCTAACTGTTTTGGATTGTGAAGCTGTTTCATAAATAGTTAACTGTTACTTGGTTGAGAAACAAAAATCTGTTTGTGGGAAGAGAAACTGTTGCAGAAACTAGGAACCGAAGATACACGTAACATTTGTTTTATCCTCTGATTTTGTATTTTTCTCGATGTTATAGTCTCATCATTGAATTTCTTTCTTTCACTCTTTCATGTCACATTTAGTTATTCATTTGCTCTTTTAGAAGCTGATCTGTGATTCAAAATTTTCCTTGCTGGCTTTAGATGCTAATATCCTGCAATGTGGAAATGCTCGTGATATCGGCTATTCCTGCTCTGGTTGAGACATGGACCGAGGGTTTTGGCTTTACATTGATGCAAAAAGAAGAAAAGCAATCACTTAACAAGATCAACCTGATGGTATTTCCTGGAACAGTACTTCTTAAGAAACCATTGTATGGATATCAAAAAGTAGACATGCAATTGGGTGAGTTTTCTTTTTTTAAAAAAACTTTCCCTCCCTTTTTGTTGGCAAATTGTATCTATATTTATTTAATTTTCTTAATAAATAACTTTAGCTACTTGGGTCATACATTGGTATTAGGAGTGAACGAATTGACTGAAGTAGATACCTGTACTGAAGGAGAGCAGATCATCCAGTCTCTGAACAAAACGGGCGTTGAAACGGAAACCATTGAGAGTGTACTGCTACAGCCAGCTCAATTTGATCAAACTGATGCCGACGGTGTACTGCTACAGCCTGCTCATTCTGATGAGCCTGATGTTGAAGCTGACAGTGATACTGGAGCCAAAACAATACCGGTTGAGGGTATACAGCAATCTCATTTTCATCAAACTGATAATGAGGCTAGAGCCAATATAAAAAGTGATAACAAATTTGGAACTGATATGCAGAACAATCCACTGGAATGCAAGAACTTGCAAGATTCTGCAGACGGAAAACGGAATCCGCAGGAACAATTTTCAAAGCTGTCCTGCGACGAGCCAGATTCAACTTCTGGGGAAATGATGGCTAAAATGGTTTGATAATGTTCAATCCCCATGAGACACAGCTTTCTTTGGACAGCCAGAGAAAGCCTTTTAATATTGAAGTAGAAGTAGAAATAAAAAATTTGTACATATTTTAGAAACTTTCTTCTGTTTATAGAAATAAATATATAGTTGCATCTTCTAGCTCAAGAAATTGACCAGTTTCTAATTTCAAAAATTTGCCAAACAAAGATAATAACGTCCGCAAAATTTTCAATACAGGCGGATCTCCTCTATGTCACGCAATGTGACTTGGATCTCACAGAGCATTAAACAACAGGGTCTGTGACTACGAGGTCGCATTGTGTCCCAACCAAGCCAAAATGCCATTTGGTCTGAACCAAAAATGTGCAAACCGGTTTGCACTTGATGAAAACTGAAAACAAATTTAACAAAAAGTGGCAGCTAAATGACAATAATGCATGATGTCTAAGCCCATTTGAACAATGAAACAAAGGTAAGGTTTGAGTGTGACACCTTGCTACAAACTGTCAATAAGGATGGCAATGGAGTGGATTGGGGATTGATACCAGTGTATTCATACAACCCCATATTCATCTAACCCATATGCATTTGAGATATATACATATATATATATATATATATATATATATATCCTTACTTCTGTATTCATTTGCATTATTATAAGCAAGACAAATCTAAAAGAATATTTGAATGAAAATACGAATATACATCCCTGTTTTGATATTCAATAAAATACTTTACATGAAAAAATAAATAAAATATAAGCATAAAGATGTAACTTACATCCACAAAATTAAATATTAAAAATAAAATCATCCTACAGTTTAAGTTTTGTCACAAAGGTTTTTCATGAATGTAAACAACGAGTAAGGATTCTCTACCATCCTTTTTTTTGTTAATCTTTTGATAATCTAATGACACATGAGCATTTGAAAAAATGAATAATTAAGATTGATAGATTTTTTCTCTCTCATACATCACTCAGACTTAAATTGTTCTCATAAAAAGATTAGCACAATGTCAACATTGACAGAGAATCTTTGTCCGTAAACAACACTTGGTTTTCATGTTTTATGAAAATAAACTCACAATGGCACAATTTCAAGAGTTTGCCCATTATAAGTTTATAAAAGCAATCTCACTAATTAGATATTTTTGAAAATGGAGTATTCATCATGTTCAATATTTTTACAGAAGATAAATGAAAAAGAAAGTAAAAAAGAAAACAAGTTAAACAACTAACCTTAAAGTTCAAGAATTAAAAGTCTGGATGCAAACCTTGCTACCAGTTTGGTCAGCAGCAATAGAATTATTTTTAGAACTTGGTAATATTTGGTTGGCAAAACTTGGTAGTGTACTAGATGCAAAAGTTAGATTTTAGGTTAAAGTGAGATAAAAATAGAAAGTAATCAATATAATTACTTTTAATAAGTACACAATAAAAATTAAATTTATAAATTATTAATGGATTTTCTACATTTTATTTGCACATTCAATGAGAATACAGATTAAAAATCCCTAATAAAATCATGAATGAATGTCTATATTTTAGTCAAGGTAGTCTTAAGCCCCAAAAGCTTTGGTTTAGATTTAAAAAAAAAAAAAAAAAAAGTAAAAAAAAAAAATGCTTGTTAGTTTTATTTATGAAGAAGAGTTAGCAAGTGAAAGAATGATGAAAAGTCAAAATCCTTTTAATTAAGGGCAACTTGGTAATTCACTTAAGCAAATGTCATTAAACCCAATTCACTTAAGCAAATGTCATTAAAGCTCAAGTTGATTTTGAAGTGCTAGTTTATAAATTCAATAATATTTTGGTGCTATTAGGTGGGATTTACACGGAATGAGCCCATTTATTGTCATCAATCCATTGTTTTCTATATGTTATTATTAAAATAGGAAAGGTTAGGAAATGGCTAGGTAGGACATTTGTCCAAAAAAATTTTACATTTGTGTCTCAAATTTTTAAATTTTGGATAAAATTACCATTTGAAAAAAATAAAATAAAATAAACTTTATCCTCTTTTATCTTAGGTAATCTTTTTTCACATTCAATATCTTCTTAAGCGAAATATCTCTCTTCTTCATTCGACATCTATCGTACACTTTTTTAATTTTCTTCATTCTTCGAGCTTTTACTTTTCTTGTTCTTCTTCTCCTTATCGTCCTTCCTTTTTCTTTTCTTCCTCTCCTATCTTACTTTTTCTCTCCTTTCTTGCCAAAAAAATGGAAGGAAAGAAGGATAGGAGAAAGAAAAAAGGAGAAGAAGAAAAAGAAAGAAGGAAGAGAGAGACAGGACAAAGAAACAAGGGTAATCTAGTGGAAAGGAGAGAAGACCCCGTAGTTGGTAGACAAGATTGAAGAAGATGAAGCTAGTTTATTTTTTTAAAGAATAATTTTTTTCCAAAATGTTGGGGTTTACACCCTAAAAGCTTGTAATCATGTAAATGTTTGTAAATATTAATAAAGCAATCATTTCATCCAATTTATATATATTTACAAAAATTATGAATATCATGAGAAACATCGTTGATTACCGATGTAATCTCTAACTAAATATATGAGTGTTATATACAAACAGATTTAGTTTAAGATAAGTAATCTAAAAAGTTTGTAAAAAGCAAACAAAATTGGGTACTTCATTTATGGTAAATCTACAGTTACGGTCTATTTTGTATTTGGTACAATAATCTTAATTAAGACTATTTATAAGACGATATGAAAATAGAGTCACTTTATATAATAAAGATTATATAGGATCTGACCACGATAAACATGAGTCTTTAACCAATATCTATTAAACTAATTATCATATATGAATTGATTTTAATCCTGAGTGTATTATAGACTTCTATTTGTTGAGTTATATAATTTAATTTATATGAGTGAAATAGATGTAGATGTTCACTTAAAAAAAGAAGAAGAAATAATTAGAGGGGTAAACAGATATTTTAACCTAACTCTATTTATGAACTACTTGTGAATGATCAAATTATATGTAATGATTAAATAAATAGATAAATTTTAGATTGTATAAAAATATCTGTAGTTTTGAGAGTGCAAATTTAAGTTTTTAGTGGAATAACTTTAAAGTTAATGATTATAAATTATTTAATTAAAGAGTTTAATTAATAATTTTTATATTATTGGAACTCAAAATTATAGGTCTATCATGTTCTTTTGATAGTTTATTTCACTAAAAGGAACGTGTATATAAAATATTGTAATTGAACTGTTCAAATATATTTATTACATAAGTAGCAAAATTTATGTTTACTTGTTATTTGAATAATATTGATTATTCAAAAGTATTTAATAATTATTTAGTTAATTATTGATTATGAATTAATAATTATTTAATTAATTTTATAAGAGGTATTGAATTCGATTATTAATAGTGACTTTGATTTAAATTACTTATGAATTAAATTATTAGAGATTACGTGTTTGATTTCAGAATATAACTTGAATTAGTTTAGAATTAATTATATTATATAGAGTAAGAGTTCAATTCTTATTAAATACGGTTTCAATATTTATTTTGAATTAATTTTATGAAGACCCTAGTTGTTGCCAATAAAAAGAGTAGAAAGATTTTTTTTTTTCTTTAATAATATGGTTTTTGGTAGGTCCTACGTTTGAGAAACAAGAAAGAATTCATTTTTTTTTTTTTTTTAATTTTCAACAAAGGAAGAACAATCTGCGGTTTTTTTTTTTTTTAATAACAAAAAATAAACACTCTTTTATACAGTTAGATTTGATTTCATATGTTGAAAAATATAGCACGTTTTCAATATTTGAAAACAAAACCAAACATATTGTTTTTATTTTCATATTTCTTTTCGAAAAATAGAAATCGAAAAATGCTCGTCAATCGGGCCCTCAATTTACACGTTACTTAAATGTAAGAAAATTACACTATAGTACCCTAAACTATAGCCTATTGCTCAATTTTCAAGAATTGCATAAAGAAACCCTACCTTAAAGTGACAATCAATTAGTACTTGAAATATTATTTTGAAAAAAAGGAAAAACAAACAAATAAATAACTGTCTTCTATCGTCAACAACAACAACAAAATCTTCCATCCTCATCATGAACTAATACTTAATTCATCCATCATTAAATAAATAAATAAATATATATATATAAGAGATTTCCTTCATTAAAGGAGCAAATTTACTCTTGCTCTATTGATGGAGCATATCCTTTCATCGGATATAGCAAATCACTCAATTTGATAAAAGATCGCTCCTTCATCATTCCATCTTTGATGGAACATATTCACTTAATAAGAAATAAAATAAATCGCTCCATCTTTGATGGAGTTTCGTTACTCTATCAGCTTCATCAAATATTACGACAATGCTTCAAAAATCCATCTAATCTTTTCTAAATAAGTTCATGTTATCTATTTATTTTCTAATTTAAATAATTATTCTAACATCAAATTAAATCATTGAATTTAAAGCTTTAAATATGGACCCATCTTACCCTCCAAATCTTTTCATTAAAGGCAAATTTGACTTTTCACTCAAATCTTTGGTCCGTCAACTAATAACTTTAATTGTCTCTTACTACAACAAGGTATGTCTGTTGATAAATATCGATCTTGAATATTAAGCTATATTACCATACTTGTGGATACTTTAGTGCAAAAGTTACACATGTACAAGGTAGTAAGTGCAAGTTTTCTTTTAATATAATTATCATGCAATTTAAGTAGAAGATGTACCATGCATAACATGTATAGTATTGTGACTTTTTTTTTTCTTTCTAAAATTAGCTTGAAGTACTAATATCTATTATTTTTCAAGATGTCATTATATAATTTTATTGTCTTTAGAAATAAGAACAATATTCTTTCAAAAAAAAAAAAACAACATTTTAATTATTTGTTTCCATGTCAAAAAAAGGTCATCTAATACTTCATTTTTTCATGATATTAAATATAATAATTTAGAATTACATTTTCCAACTTAATTTCACTTTAAAAATTATTTAAAAAATTATAATTGAAACAACGACAACAACAATAATCATAAATAGAGTAAATTGCAAAAAAGCCCCAAGTTTAGATCTAATTTTAGCTAGATGAATCGTTTGCTTAAAATTGCACAGACCATTCCTTTTGTTACATGGGCTCCATAAAAGTTAATGACTTCCGAAAAAAAAAAATCCATTCAATTTTAATTATTTAAATAATAAAAATTAAAGATAATAAAATGCATGGAGGAGATTGTTTAATTAAAAATATAAGAAAAAGGCAAAAAAAAAAAAAAAAAAAAGAGTAATGTTTTCATTGGGTGATGAAGATGAAGTTAATGTTTGGTGATTGTTTGTATTTTTAATAAGTGATGAAGATGGAATTGAATATTTTGGATTTTAAATCGATGATGAAGTTAAAATTATAGTAATTTTTGATGTTTGAATTTCCTACAACTTAGTTTTTTTATATTTATATTTGAATGATTAAAATAAACATAAAGTTATTTATAAAACGATTTTTACAGAGATATTTAAGACATTTTACACTAACTATATTACCAATGATGGAGATCAAGAAAGAAGTCGATGTAATTTGGGCCTAAACTCTAATAACAGAAAAATGAATTTTTTTATAATTTCTAATTTTGCATCTTCTTCATCATTTGTTTCACTCTGCATTCAGCTACCAACTTCTCCCTCAGCCAAAAAAACACATAAAAAAGCCTGACCGTCCGTACAATGCCGCCGTCTTCCAAACATCTCCACGCGCGTCGCGACACGTCGCCTTCCAATGCGCAAAACGAGAGTCCTGAGCATCTTCTTCTCTCTCCTGATCAGTGCCGCTACTTCGTTGCTGATGCTGATAAAAGTTATGGGCTTTGTAGGGATTCAAACCGGGTTCGGGTCCACGGGTCGGACAAAGTCCACCTGGATGCTTCAACGGTATCAATTTCTCTATGGAGTGTATTTTCATTCAACTTTAGTAAACATTGATAAGTTGTGTATTATTCATGCATAGAGCTAGAAAGGGTTTAAGAGACAATTACACAAATGAAAATTAGATGTCTATAAGGAGAATGTTGATGTAATTATGTCTGAAAATGGAAACGTTTTGGACCAAATGGGGTCTTAAAAGGTTGGATCTTTATTAGGGATGTAAATTAATGAAGATGAACACAATTCAGCAATAGGAAAGTTTCATGCAATTAATAGAACTGGAAATTTTACGGGCGAAATAGGTCTTAGGATGTGGGATTTTTTTTTAGGGTTGTAAGTTAACGAAGATGAACGCAATTCAACACTAGGAATGTTTCATGTAATTATGGTTAGAAGTGGAAATTTTACGGGCAAAATAGGTCTTAGGAAGTGGGATTTGTAAGTTAATGAAGATGAACACAATTGAAACATAATGTTTCATTCCTTAAGTCATCTTTTCGTCTTTTTTCATATCTAAAACTGTGCCCTTGGATACAAGTTAACACTTCCTAATAAAATATGAAGTTTGAACTCTCAATTTATTTACATTTAGAACTATCAAAGTCCAAATTTGGATGCCGGCAATCCCCATTCCTTCCATTATGTGTGGCATGTGTTTGATATCTCTCATCTAATCCAAATATATATATATATATGTATATAATAATAATAATAATGATATAATCGCAGTTTCTCATTTTAAGTATGGTTTGATCTCTCATTTTTGTGTGTATTACTCCTTCATTTCCATATGAGTGATTCCTCTTAATTGAGAGCTATTTCTCAGGTCGTGCCACAGAATTTCTATCTTGATCGATTTCGATAACCTTCTAGGTCAATCCCAAACTCTTTAAAAAAAAAAAAAAAAAAAAAAATTAAACACCGAGAACTAGAGTTTGACACCCAGGCAAGTGTTGTAGCCACTTAATGTGGCTGCTTTTTCCCACCTTTTGCGGAACGTTTTCTTACATTCGTATGAATCGATCTCTCCTGTATGAAAGTTGCTCTTTGGATTGTGTTATCAATGTTCTATCATATTTGATTCCTATAGTTTCTTGGATCAATTATAGTAAAATATATATAAAAAAAGAAGTCCAAATTTAAACATTCAATCAAAATTCCAAGTACGCATTGCTAAAAAAATGAATGATTACTATCGTATGGAGTACTCAATCCAAAAAAAAACAAAAAAAAGCCGGTCGTATGTAGTATTCAGGTTAGAAAAGGTAAGGTTTGTAACGATGGTAGGTGATGTCTTGTTATCAATGTACGACAAAGCAACTGCAGTTTAGTTTGGTCTGGTTTGGAAGTCTCTTTCTTTTGCCAACATCAAACTGGTTTATCTTCATTAAAGTTTTCACACATCTATGGATGTAGATATTTTAAAGTACATAGATTTTTTTTTTTTTTTTAAATATCAAATTCTTATAATATCCTAAAAAATGTATTTATTTAGAAGTTAGTTAATCATTTTAACTCGTGTTTCATGTAACAAAAAAAGCGTGAATATTTATTTTTAATCAGATAAACTATAATTTTGTACCATGTTAAAGAATATTTTATTTAATCGATTTTTTATTTTTATTTTTTATTTTTATAGTGTTAAACAAATACGCTTGCTTACAAATATCAAAAGAATATATAGACAGAAATAAATGTTTTAATAACTCTTTTCTTTTCTTTTTTTTTAAAAAAGATATATAATGTAATAACAATTTGTAATAAAATATAACTATTGAAATGGACAGAGTCTAGAGTTATACCTCAAGCAAATCCCTTACAATTAAAATTCTTTAAAATCACTTAAAAAATTTAAAATCCATAAAAGTCTTGTACATTTTATAGTTTGCATTAGAATCTTCGATAAGTCACAACAAACTATTAATCACATATTTTAATTTTAGTTAATTCAATTAACATGTAATTAGAATAAAGGGTATACATGCATCATAAATAATATACTCTGTCCTAAAATTATCTTAAAAAATTAATATCTATTTATTTTTAAGATCTTATTTCTTAAGTTTAATGTCTTAAAAAATAAAAACAAAATTTTGATTATTGGTTTGCGCCTCAAAAAAAAATCTCTACTGATTCCTTTCATGATATCCATAATAATTTATAATTAGATATCCCAACCTAAATTGAAATTTTGATGAAATTTAAAAATGAAATCTTTTTTAAAAGGAAAAAAAAAAACCTAAATTTTGAAAATAGTACCAAAAAATTTATATAAAAGTTTTTATTTTTCAAATGCCAATTAATGTTCATGAATAAAAAAAAGTTTGTGTAGTTCCATTTTCATTCAAGAACTGCTTCTTTTGTTCGTAAAGTAGTAAAAAAAAAAAAAAAAAAATCTTAATTAAGTATTTTCAAACTTATTTTCTTTTCACACTATAGACTAAAAGAAAAAATCGAACATCATCTATAATTATCTTTCTATTACAAAAATAGATATTCAAATAACTTAAATAGTGAATAGTTGTTGATCCAATCCCTATATATCTGTAACTTATTTATTAATATCTATTTAAAAAAAATTAAAAAATTAATTAAAAAACTTAAAAATGAAAATAAAAAAGAAAAAACAGCAATAACAACAGAAAACTGAATCACTTTGCTTCTTTGTTGTTGGTTTTGCTTCTTCAACACTTCGCACTCTCTGTGCATTGATGATACCTTATAGCGTCCGTAGGATGCCGTCGTCTCCGAAATCCTTCCACGCGCGCCCCTTCGTGTCTGCCTCCACTCGCAAATCCACGCTTCTCATCTTCTCTTCCCTCTTCATTGGCGTCGCCGGCTTCCTTTACGGCATCTCCGCCAGCCGCGGCTACAACCATCGCTGCGTCACCACCGGCCAGCCCAGATCCATCAAGGTGGTCTGGGACACCAGCAACAATCTGGTTCCTGATGCTGATAAGACTCACAATAGACACGCTCATGACAAGCAGAGGCACAAAGTCATGGGCTTCGTCGGCATTCAAACCGGCTTCGGGTCCACCGGTCGGAGGAGGTCGCTTAGGGCCACGTGGATGCCATCTGATCACCAGGGCCTTCAACGGTGCTTCTCTAATTGCATCAAAGTTTTGATCTTGCATTCAATTGAGTTTGTCTTTTGTTGAATTTTAGTGAAAGATTTGATCTTGCTTGTCTAATTGTATCCGGTATATTTTCATCAAATATCGGTCAAAGATTGAAAATTGGTGAACACTATTCAACAATTTAGCTATTTTATGAATATGTTGATGTAATTGTGTTGAAAATTGGAAATTTAGAGAGGAGCTAGGTCTTGAAAAGTGGGGTTTTTTTAGTGGGGATGTGAAGTTAAGTAATGCAATTGCATCCACAACATATGTGGAGTTAAATATTAATTGGATCATTGGACATGGTTATGACATTGTTTTATGTGGGTAATTAATGCTAAGAAGTTGAGAATGAATGGGTATGACAGGCGAAGTGTGAAGTTTTTATTAGCAAATCCGTTTGGAAATCTTTCTTCAGTTGCATGTACTCGCGTAATCTAGGTTCAGTTATGATTTGGCTGTTTTGGTTCTTGCAGTTGTTTTCGGTTTTCAATTTAGAAAGTTGTTATATAGATGTTTTGGAATTGCTATTAGCTGTTATTTGGTTAAGATTTGGACATTATTTACATGTAACATTTTGTTTTAGTGACTTTGTTTTGATTTTACCTTTCTTGCAGCTTGGAAGAAGCCACTGGTTTGGCTTTCAGGTTTGTTATTGGTAGAACTAGTGACAATTCAAAGATGAAAGAGTTAAGAAGGGAGGTTGCGGAATATGATGACTTCTTGTTATTAGATATTGAGGAGGAGTACAGTAAGCTCCCTTACAAAACGTTAGTGCTTGCAATTATTGTTGTTTGTTATTTGTTAAATAATTTATAGAAAAGAAAAAAATCTCATCTGGAGTCTTTTACACAGGTTAGCATTCTTCAAAGCTGCATATGCACTCTATGATTCTGAGTTTTATGTCAAAGCTGATGATGACATATATTTGAGGCCTGGTGACTATATTTACGAAAGTTCTTCACGCTTGATACATAACTCTGCTTCATTTCTTCTTTTTTCCGGTTTCTTTGTGAAGTTTCTTCTTGTCACATTTATTTTGTGTTTTTTTCTATTCCTAGATCGCTTGTCATTGCTCCTGGCCAAAGAGCGTCGTCACTCGCAGACTTATCTTGGATGCATGAAGAAGGGTCCAGTTTTTACTGATCCAAAGCTGAAATGGTCAGTCTGACTCCTTCTGTTTTTTTATTAGGTTGTGATTTATGTAACTTTTTCTTAACTACTTTCTGGTTTAGTGTTTCTGCTGATATTTGTCTTTCAATCCACACGGAACGTCTTGTTGTTGTTGATAATAAAAGACAGGAAAGGGACAGAAGAGTGTGTTTTTAGGTTTGTGTCAATAGGTTTGTGTCAATTAATTGGGAAGGTAAAAGCAATCTAGAAAGAGTTGGATGATTAAAGGAGTTTCTAAGGCTCTGCCTTTAGAATATATGCATAGATATCAGTCACCACTGCATGACAGTAAAGGTGACAACATTGGATGTAGCAATACAAATGCAATTAACTACATAAAAGGTAATTCCTTTCATATTAGTCTTTACATGTCATGGTTCTCTACAGCTTTAAATTGATAAATGATGGCAAGTATTGAAAAGTCATTTTAAGGTTTAAAATCATGTGTATGGTCCAATGTACCTCCAAATGCATGTATTCGCAGAAAGTCTTAGAAGTTTTTCCAGCTTTAAGAGTTATGAGAAATGGAAGCATAAGAATACTTTAAAAAAAAAAAAATGAAAAATGGAAAAAATCAATAATTGGGAAATAATTTTTAGAAGTCATAAACGTTTGTTTAGTAATTCATTATGAATCCATAGTAACTCTATAAGTAACTATGAAGTAGCATCTTACATCTATATTTTCATAACATTCTTCTAGCCATCTAGATAATTTATGCAGAGAATTTAGAAGAACTTTGCTTAGAAAAATTCATGTAAACTGGTCTAGAATATTTTCTCTGAACTATGTACTTCAGCCCTGTTGCTTATGGAATTTGAGAACATAGTATTTATTACTGTTAATTAGTAGAAGATTTCGGTGCATCTTTCAAGGAAGTATTTCAAAGAGAGGTTGCATCTAAGCAATTTATCTTGGGCATTGAAGAATTTGCAAGACCTAGTGATGGTTTGAAATAGAGCTTGGGCAATAGTTGTTATATTGCTATTGTAAGGAATAATTAGAATTTGAGTATGAACTTAATCAACATAGAACTTAGCTAATGCATGAATTTTGTGAAATAGAAAATAATTGAATGTGAAAGAAACTCAGTTCAAAATCGAAACAATGGCAGATCTGATTGTTAACAGTATTTTGCAATTTCCAGGATAGCTAAAGCTAACAATAACAAAAGATGAGCAAATATAAGACTTAAGATGAGAATTTATATTGTCTGAATAATATTTCTTATGAGTTGGCACCCTCCCTGAGGATCTTAAACATACCTATATAGGGCAAACATCAAATTGTATAATTTCTAAACAGAGATTATATTATTCCTAAAGCCTTAATTTATAGGGTAAACATCTGATTGTAGACAGACTATGCATTGTCCAGAAGAAAAAATAACAGACTATGCATTGTCCAGAAGAAAAAATATTACATTCAAAACTACTATATTTTCAAACATATTATAAATTAATTTAAACAACCTAATATCTTTCCTTTGACCTCTGATTACAGCTGTGGTTTGTTATTGAGACACCATATTGCACAAGTGGAGATCTGATAGCCTCTTCTAAATCTGGTGCGAGCGAAATTAATCTACTTTTGAACTCAAAATGATGCAGGTTTGAGCCACTTTCCTATTTACTGGGGAAGGAGTACTTTCTTCATGCTTATGGACCTATATATGCTCTTTCAGTGGATGTTGTTGCAAGTTTGGTTGCTCTCAGGAACAACAGGCTAGTTTGCTTTGTCATCTCTTTTGTCTAAAATGTTCATAGCTTTTTGTTGCAATGCTTTTATTTGTCAACTTTGTTCATGGCTGGACAATTTGAAAAGCAATGGCTGTCTAATTATTGATGTTCTTGTGCTTTGCTTGACCACACCAATATTTGTTGCTTTAATTTAACAGTATTGTTCATATACTCACTTTTTAACTTCAGATGGTCCACAGGATATAGTTTTCTTGAAGTTTCTGCCTCGCATGTAACATTATCCGTTTTGTTTGAAATTACAGCTTTCGGATGTTCAGCAATGAGGATGTTACAATTGGTGCATGGATGCTTGCAATGAATGTCAATCATGAAGATAACAGAGCACTGTGTGAAGCAGACTGTACGCCATCATCTATTGCTGTCTGGGATATTCCCAAATGTTCAGGTTAGTGGCTTACTGAATTAAATAAATAAAAGAGATGAAATGGTTAATGAAAAGAAACTGCAGATGCTCACTTTGGCCTGTCCTTATACTGGAATATGAAATAAATCTAAATTAAATAATGCAACAGAGTCAAGAGCATATAAGATTAATTAAAGAAATGTTTTGAACCATTGAAATTTATTTGAAAGTAACAGTGTAGCAAGTAGCAAGTTGTGTCTGCTTTAAGATGAATTCAATGTTAGAAATGCAATTCCTTGAGAAGGAAGGTGTAATAGAATATAAATAATTAAAAGTTTTAAGTGCATCATTTTCGTTTCCTCAGAATGATTATTCACATTGTTACCAAATTGGTTTGATATAATTTACTTCACATTTGTGAAAATCCAACAGTGATTTAATTTCTGAAATTTCCAGATGTTTAATCTGAGGGAAACAATGAAGTTATTTATGTCGATTATAACTCTATATAGTTATATTTCCATAGAATTACTATAAGATGCGAAATATATGGTATGCTGATATTTTTCTCGTTATCCAGGGCTTTGCAATCCAGAAAAGAAGTTACTAGAACTTCATCAAAAGGAGAGCTGCACAAAGAGCCCAACAATGGAATCTGATGATTAACAATTCTCCTAAGATCTTTCCCAGTTTTGTTAAACTAAAACAAGGTATCGACATGAGTCCCTCACTCCTCTAAGTTGGCTCTACAGCTACCAGATGGCCTCTATTTAAGCCATTTCTTTCCTGCTATTTTTTTATTCTCTCCTACCTTTTTCCTCTCTCCTGTTTTTTTCTTGTAACATATCATTTTTTGGAGATACAAAATTCACAGGCCGGATCTTGTACACGCTGATTTCTGTTGTTAGAATCTAGATGCCACGAAAAATTGGTAGATGAGAGTCTGACTACCAATGTAAGCTTAACAAACAGTTTTCTGGTTGAGTTACATCATTGTTGTAAAACTGTTTGTGTACTAGAATACAAAGGAATGGACATGTTACTCGTTTATAAAGTATGTTATGTGCATTAGCAAAGCCTATGCGTGTCCTCTTAACTTTGAAGTGTGCTTCTATATATATATATATATATATATATATATATATTTCATTTCACTATTGACATAAAGCACTGCAGTGCTATGCGACTAGCTTACTTTGATGCTGGGATCGAATTTCAATATTATGTATATGTTACCAATCCGCAGGTGGTAACAAGCTGCGGTCCGACATTGGGTTGGACAGGTGCAATGTGTCCATCTACTCATACTATGCCACATAACGTGGGTTGAATCTGTCTAACGAATCACATAGAGATATTTCATGTCATATGAGTGTTCTGTTCCACCAGCAATATGGCGCCCCTACTAGAGTGCTTAAATTTGATTTTCATGACCATAACGGTTATGCAATCTCCTTTAAATGTAAACCAAAATTGTGACTTCTAAGGATCATGTGATAACAGTATTTATATATGGAATAAGCATGGTCTTAACATTTGAAATAAAAGTAAAATTTTTGGGTTTCTACATTGTAATTGTGAGGAAAATGAGAATTTATGAATACCTTAAATAGTAGTCCAATTTGTGAATTTTGCTTTAAATTGACACGGAACTCATAAGATCTGACTAGACCAACAGTAATTCTAAGCAAAGAATGGTTTTTCATTTTTTTTCATGTTATTCTTTTCATTTTTCAACAAATGTAGTAATTGAAACTAATGCATATTTGTAATCAATATATATTTGTAATTGAAACTAGTATCTGCCAAAACTTTCATATTCCAAGTGCTCAAACCTTATCCACCCAATACTTAAAATAGAATTTAGCATTAGACATGTGAGATGCTCTGTGCACTACAATTAAGGTGTGAAACCATATAAATATATATAACTTTTCTTTAATCACAGCAGCCAACACTACCCTTCAAAAAAAAAAAAATCATACGTAGAGTACTCAAAATTGTCTCCATCGTTAACATATTTGAACCCTCAACTACAACAACAACAACATGAGAGAACAAGGTTTATTTTGAAGGTATTCAGGAATCAAGTAGGTTTTCTTTCTTTTTCTCTCATCTCAAATTCATGATTTAGCTCTACAAGTACGAAGACCTGATTTGGTTCCTAAGTTTTTGTCCAAGGGTGTGTTAGGCTGGAATTTTGGACTTAGACATAACAATCAAGGTAAGAAATTCTTTTTAACTGGGTTATACTTAACAAAAACTTCTAAAAATTCACGTGTGATGAGATTGATATGTCTACTGCTTATGTCTTCTGTTAAATGTATTAAGAGATATAAAATTCGGACGAGGCCATGCTTATGTCTTCTGTTAAATGTATTAAGAGATATAAAATTCGGACGAGGCCATGGTCGGAACCAAAATTTGCAAGACAGATTTTTGGTTTTTGAGGTTTTGACCTTTTTAAGCATGCTAACGATGGTGGAATAATCTAAAACTTTTTCTGCAAGTTACTCTATGTGTCTTGTGTCTTCATTCAAAATTTGGCAGTAACTAGACCCTTAGATAATTAAATAAAAATATAAGAATAATGATAGATTCGGTTGGAACAAAATTTGACGCTCAAGTTAGGTTTCTAGATTTAGAGTGAGGGACTGTTTTAATCTTTATAAATTCTCTTTTGGTGTTGTTTTTGTGACAATTTTCCGCATATAGTTGTGTTGGGCTTGATTGATTTTTGGAGATACAAATAAGTTAATTCGGATTGTTTTAGGTAAGTAAATGTTCGTGACACGTATTATATTTGTTTTCAAGTAATAAATTTAACATTTATAATTGAATGTTTTGTATTTTAAATGTTGTCATTTTATCTTAAGCATTTTTTATACTTTAATTATTGTTTTATGAAAATGTTTTCAATAAATATATTTTGAACAAATTACAAAATACATGTGATAGTTAAGTTTCATTAAATATTAGGTTTTGTGAACATATACACAGAAAAGTTTGTTTAAGCGAATATGAAATGAGTATTGCATATTTTCAATTTATTTTATTCTCAAGATTTGCTAAACATGAAAGTATATTGTGATTGTGATTTTGAAAATTGTTTATTTACATGAAATATTATAAAATGTTTTGGCTCATCATTCATAATTATGCTACCATTATTATTGTCCCAGCCGAGTTATTATGTGTACACCTATTGTTATTGTTACCGTTATCACCGAACCACACGGGTATATGTGGCATACCCTTACCGTTACATAAACATTATATGATATGAGCTACTAGTTTTGTTTAATAACTATTAATGTTAAATGTTTACTGTTATAATTTGTATTTATCTTATATGGTTCGTTTATTGAAAATTTTGCAAGTGTTTTATAGTTTTCTAATATCATATTGAATTTACTTATTAGGTTGACGATTTAACCCTTATCCCCACAATTTTGTAAAGTAGGAATGAATTATGGACGTTAAATGTTTAGAACTTAGAGTTCACCCATACATGAAACTTTGATGATAGTTAATGCAAATTTTATTTGTTTTTTAATTTTTTTTTGGGGAAAAATCATTTTAGTCCTTGACATTTGGAAAAGTGTCAAATTTTTAACTATATTTTCTAAAAGGACAAAATGAACCTTAACTTTTTGAAAAAGTACTAAATTAGTCTCTCTCATTAGTCAACTAACGATAAAATCTAATGGAAAACATGAAAAAACTAATTTAACTCTGGACACTATTAAAACAGATAAAAAGATCATTATATCCTCAAATAAAGTAAAATATTACAATAATATATAATTATCAAAATACCCTTAATGAGTTGCATATAATTTTCATAAAGTTACAGTTTTACCCTTAGAAAATTTTTGACTGGGCGTAGCTTTGTTTGAGGATCTTATGCATATTTATTAATTGTAAAATTACCATTTTACCCTTACAATTAAAAATTTTCATTAAATCTTTATTCATGGGTGTAATTTTTTTATTTTTATTTTTTTAATTTCTACTTTAGCTTGTAATTTTTGCTTTTTTTTTTTTTCAAAATTTTTGCTCTAACTTTTAATATTTTTACAGTTTCTGCTCTTGCTCCATCTGTTTAATATTTTTGTTGTATCTATTAATTTTTTTCAGTCTATAATATTATATATTTGAGATCCACATATTTATGGTACAATTAGTATATGCTTTGAGATAATATTCATATTTAACAAAATGAATTTTTTTTTAAAATAATTTTGTCGAACGAGATTTTTTTTTTTTAAATTTTTTTCCTCATTTGTTTTAAATGATTTTTTTTCCCTTATTTTATCTTCCTTTTACATCTTCCTTCATTATAATTGAAAATACCAATTTCACCCATATTTAGTATGTTATCAGTTAAGTTTGACCGTTAGTTGACCGATAGAAGGGACTAATTTGACACTTTTCTGAAAAGTTAAGGTTCATTTCGTCTTTTTAGAAAATATAGTTAAAAAATTGACACTTTCTCAAAAGTTAGGGACTAAAATGATTTTTTCCCTTTTTTTTTTTTTAGTTTCTGATTTTTGTAAGGATTGATTTTCAGTTGACTTTTGCTATTGTTAGAACATTTTATTAATTGTAGCTCGACTTTAAGCATTTGATTAAATAAAGTATATTATGGAATTTAAATTTTATGAGTATCATTCTATATTTCTTGTGTCGGAATTTGGGGTATTACATTGCTGATGATTAGATTTTTCGTTCTTAAGCTATAAACTCGATATCTTTTTGTAATAGCCTAAGAAAATCTTTCTCGATCTTCTTGTCCAATTTGCTCCTTTTTTGTTCTAGGATATGCACGTAGCATATGCATCCAAATACTTTGAGATGTTTTGCAGAGGGCTTTCTTCCATTTTAGGCTTCTATTGGTGTCATGTCTTAAACAACTTTTGTTGAATGATAGTTGCTGAGTAGATAAACAACTGTATATACTATTTCTAGCAAAAAAGTTTTAAGTAAGCCTTTTTTCATCAACATTGATCTTGCCATCTCTATTACTATTCTATTTTTTCTTTCAGATATCGCATTCTGTTCTAGGGTATATCTAACGATAGACTAGTGCTCCATGCCTTCTTTTTCACATAATTTGTTGAATTGACTAAAGGCGTATTCCTTTTATTGATTGCTTCTGATTGTCTTCAATTGCTGGTTGCTTTGCTTATCGACAAAGTTTTAGAATTTAGATCTCAAAGAGTTGCGATCTTTCTCTTAGAAAATACACCTACGTCGTTCTAGTATAGTTGCGATGAATGGAATGAAGTACCTATTTTGATTGTGTGTTAGAGTTTGCATCGGTTCACAAACATCTGTGTGGACTAACTCCAAAGGCTTCTTGACTCTTCATGCTTTTCAGATGGAAATGATTGTCGATATTGTTTCCCAAGCATGCATCATTTACAAACCTTTTTTTTTTATTTTTTTGACCGTTGGAAGTTCCCGCATCATATTTTTCTGATATCGGATCTTTAGGCCGTGAAAGTTGAAGTGTCTGAACCTCTTATGCCAAGCCATAAATCATCTACTTGTGCTTTTATAGTTGTATCAATAGTATGCTTTCATTTGATAAGAAAACATATCTTTTCTTTCATTTTAACTCTTTCAATTTCAAGATATTTTATTTTTCTTGTTATGTATTGAACAAAAATTTGCCTCAAAATGCAAAGAAATGCAAAGAGTATCCTTTCTCTATCATTTATCTCATACTCAATAGATTTTGAGTTATGTTAGGGACAAGGAGCACATCATTTGCATATCTCTTACATTTTGTCGTATTTACGACAATGTTACGTTTTCCAATAATCTCCACAAATTCACCATTTTCAATTCTTACTTTTATTTTTATTTTATTAAGGCTACAAAATGTATTTTCATCTTTTGTCATGTGATTACTGCAACCACTAAGTAACCATGTTTCATTTTTCCCTTCAACAACATTTTAGTATACATGAAAAATATAATTTTTTTATTCTTTTTCTTCAATAAAATTAGTTTAATGATTTCTTTTTAACCTACGGTCTTTTACCAAATGTCCTAACTTTTTACAATTTTTGCATTATGGTTTTCTTTTAAACCGATAATCTTTCTCCAAGTGACCTCTTTATTTATTTATTTTTTTTCAAATTCCAGCATTTTTTTTTTAAAAAAATATCATATACGGTGTAATCGTTCGAATCTAAATTATTGTCAAAGTGAGTAAGAGTTCTCTACTATTAAGCTACATTCGACCATAATAACACACATAATTACTTCTTAGAAAAGTTGTGTTGCTTTTATTCAATAATACTATTATGGAAAGTTGTATCATTCCTAATGTGTTAGAACTCATTAATTGCTAATCAATCGACACCTAGGGAGTAGCAAGTACTCAGCTACTTGACAAGTACTCGGTTTAACTGTTGACCAATGGTCAACCGGTTTACCAATGATTAAATTTGATCAAATCTGTATAGAAAAATAAAAAAATTTTCAAAATCAAAATACAATCATATGACCACAAAATATTAATGTGAGGGCATAATTATTTACTCTATAAACATTAAAAATTGTGAGACAACAAGGGAAAAAATTATTATTTTTGAAATTTGTGGGCATAAACTGACGTTTTATTAAATGTCAAGGAGCATGACCAAATTGTCCTCTCTATACAAACCATACCACACTTAATCACCGGTCAAACCCATTTCAAACACCCAATGTTGCTACCCACGACTAAATCGCTACCCATGATCGGACTGACAATAATGACGACACTCCAAACATGCAAACCATTGAGCTCTAACAGTCAAAACCCACAACATGCAAAACTGTAACCCATTTCCACTAAACAATTAATCGGCAACAGAGACAATGTGATCACAACCAACACTAGAGATGGCGAGATGGCGGTAGCGACAATAGTGAACATAAGGGTTACGGTTTGCAAAGGAGGGGTGCTTGGCGGTAGGTATGGAATTTGATGAAGGGCACTGCGAAGCCCTGAGTTACTCGAGTTGGGTTGAGTACTTGGCCCAACTCGAGAACTACTCGCCTTCGACGAGTAGAACCCCCGATTTAGGGGTTCTCAGGAAATTTCTTTGCTTATTACGTTACATCAAAAATTTCAAAGCATGTGCAACTAGCAGTGATGTCACTTAGTTCTCTAAAAGTGTAAAGTTCAAAGTTCAGCACTTTCAAATGTATTTTATTCATGCATCATGCTTATATGTAAATCAATATTAATGATCAAAAGCCTGTAACCTTGCATTTTCCGGGATTAATTGCAAATTTTCTTTCGGGAAATTTCATTGATTTATTACTTTGCATTAGAAATTTCAAAGTATGTGCAACTGTGATGTCGCTTAGTACTCTAAAAGTCTAATGTTCAAAGTTCATCACTTTCAAATATATTTTATTCATGCATCATGCTTACATGCAAACTATCAATATTAATCAAAACCTGTAACCTTACATTTTCCTGGATTAATTGCAAATTTGCTTTGATAATTGCCGATTTCTCTAAGTTTATGAAATTCATCTGATTACTGGATATACATACATACA
This sequence comes from Dimocarpus longan, assembly GCA_022984855.1. Classification (NCBI taxonomy): domain Eukaryota; kingdom Viridiplantae; phylum Streptophyta; class Magnoliopsida; order Sapindales; family Sapindaceae; genus Dimocarpus; species Dimocarpus longan. The sequence goes on along the minus strand of CM041014.1, from coordinate 13,209,792 downwards.
TACATATATATATATATATATATATATATATATTAGTTTCCACTTTCTAAAAATATGATAATATATAGATGATATCATTCACATTTTATAAAATACAGGAAAGCCTCATTTTATATAGAATAATTGTTATCTATAGAATTCTAGAGCTAAATATAACGACAACACATATGCATTGTCTCAGGAGTCAGGACAAGCTGAGTCATCTTTTTTCCTATTATGTGACTTGTCTGCACTCTTCACGGGAACGAAGTTTTATGCAAGTTGTTGACAATATTGTGAATGTCTAATTATGACATCTGGTTGACAAAATAATATCAGTAATGACCTAACTTGTAAGCAACTTCGATACGTACCTTTGGAGTGATTTACAACTTCCAAGTCAAGTCAAGGGAACACTACCAGTATCGTTGCCGTCCTAATTAATTGACTGGTCTATGACTCTATGATAAGTGCCATTCTAGTTCTTGCATGTTTACCTCATAAATTACATTATTATTATTTTTTTTAAAGAAAACAAACTTTACTAGAAGGAAAACAATGTTGAGAAAGTGAAAATGAAATGGGAAAAGTGGATTGTAGCAGGCTAGTCAAGACTTTTGTTAGACATCTATTTCGTTCATCTTTAAAGTGATTTTGTTCATCTTTGAAGGTTGTGAAACTTGAGCACTCCAAGGTTTGTTTGAGGTAAAAAAACCCCGTTTACATGTGATAGTTAGGTTAAATTTAATGAAAGCTTGCACATTCATATGTGTATAATGGTTAAGGAAATGAGTTTCTGCTTGTATTTTGGTTTGGGTTTGGAGTTGAGTTTGACATAGAAAGAAAGGTTTGAGAAATGCAATAGTAGCGAGCGAACTAGTGTGTTTCAGAATTAGTTCATGAACTAGGCTAGTGTTCGCAAACAAATCATGTTTTCGCGAACTAATGTGTGTGTTCGCAAACTAATGTTTGTTTCATGAACTATTGTCTGTATACACAAACTAATGTATGTTTATACGAACTAGTGCTTTGAGAGTAAGTAATTGAATTATTTTATCTTCTTTGTTGCAGGAAAATGGATTTAATAAGAATATTGATGATATGTTATAATGGCCGATGGGAGGACATACGAGAAGGTGGCCAACAATATGTTGGATTTTTAACTGAAGGTGTATGAGTGTCGAGAAATCTGACATATGAGCAACTATTGATGATTTTGAATTCGAAGTTGCAATGTGATTCAAATAGATATGACCTGAATATAAAATGACTTGTCGTTAATCATGGAAAAGAATTTAAATAAGACATAAACGACGATGATGATTTGGACTTCATCAAGTCAGATAATAAAAACATGTCTCAAATATGTGTTTCTTTCATTGAAAAAGATGAAAACAATAATCGATATAATTGACACAGTTGTAGCAACCAACCGTTTACATCTTCACATGTTATTACAGATTTTGAAAGACATTCTTCACAATATATTCTCCACCAATGGATGGTTTATGTAAATGCTGATCATATAGATGATGAAAACATTCAACATACACAATTTTAGCCATTGGTGAGACAAAATGAAAATTTGAATATAAGGAAATTCCTCACATATTTGAAATTGAAGAACATCCTTATGAGTTTGATGAAAGGGAGTTGGAGGAAGGCCTCCTAGAGAGAATCTAATAGAAAATCCTAGCTCATATGTGACAATAGAATAGGTAACTCCTCGGTCAAAGGCTGAACGAAAAAATATATTTATGATTAAAAGCGAAAATGTGGATTTTTACATTTTTTTTTAAACTAAAACTGTTCGATCAATCCTAGTAATAATAATTAAATAATTCTAAATTGATGAGATCGAATCTTACATTACATGAAGATTGAATTGATTCATTTTGATTGACAGATTCTTTATCACTTTATTTTTCTTGCTATAACTTTTCACCAAAAAACCATGTATATGGGCACGATCTTGAAAAATCTGTTCACTTTCTTTTTACAAAAGAAAACTTGCAATAAAAAGAAAACGATGAAGGCTACACAACCATGAAAAGTTTGGCCAACCTTCTTTGTTAATTGATGATGTGCAGCCAAACCTAAAATTAAGATTCTTTGGTGGTTTTTTTTTTTTTTTTTTTTTTTTTTTTTGGTGATATGCAACTAGGGTGAGGAAAAATATGGATCAAGGAAACATATTTCCTTATTAATCAACTTAGGGTTTTCAATATAAAACATCTTTTATATTAATCAACTTAAGGTTTTCTAATTTGACAAGGAAACATATTTCCTTATTTAGTTGGAAAATTTAATTTCCAATATAGAAAATCTTATTCTTAATTAGATAATCTTATTTCAAATTGGAAATCTAACTCATAATTAGATAATCTTATTCCAAATTGGAAATCTAACTCATAATTAGACGATATTTTTTCTAGATTGGAAAATCTAATTCATAATTAGATGATCATTGTTCCAAATTTAGATGATCCTCTTTCCCAATCAATGTCGATTCATAATTTTTCATTAATTTACTTTGATTTTTTCAAATCTAGTGACTATTAAATTAAAGGAATATTACAAAAAAGAAACCCTTGAAAAGCAAAATAATCGAGAATTACATCCGATTTTTTTTATTAGGTGAATCGTCCCCTATTGTTTTAAAAAAACCAACCGGTGTTAACATCTGAGGGCAAAATGGTAATCTAATAAAATAATTAAAATTTTGAAATGAGAAAAATTGTTAAAAAAATAATATATATTTTTAAAAAAAAATCATATGAAAACTGAAAATTAAAAAAATAATTTTTTTTTTCTTAAAAATTCAGTACAAGAAATGCAAACTTATCATCCCCTAAACCCAAAATTATGATGTCTTTATCGATTCAACACATCAATCCCAAAATCCTAAACACAAAACATATCACAAACATCACTCAAAACTGAAAGAACCAACATCGCAAACATATCACAAACATCAATCCCAAAATACTAAAACAATAAAAAAACATCAACATCTAATCAATTAAAAACAGCAAAAAAAAAAAACAAAACAAAAACCACAATGAAACCAACTCAATCAAACCCATAACTGGGAACCTAGTTCTGAATTTGATTTGAACTTAAAAGTGGGTTCCAATGAAATTGGGTTCCATTCGAACCTAGTTCTGGGTTCCAAACAAACCCAAAAATTGGGTTTGTTGGAACCCACTTCTGGGTTCGAATCGAACCTAGAGAAGAAAAGTTCTAGACGAAGAAGAAGAACAAGATGATGAAAATAGAGTGGACAGAGACAAAAGTGAATAAGGTTTAGGCATCTTTTTTTTTTTTTTAAAAAAAATTGTGTTATCTTTTATTTTTTTATTGTTTTAAACTTTGTTATCTTTTATTTAATATTTTAATTAATTAATAATTTAAAGGATATTTTACTCATTTCATAAGTTTGAAGGGTATAAGAGGAATTTTATAGGATCATAATAAGGGTATTTTGGTTATTTCATGATTTTGGATGAAAAATATTTCATTTTGGATGAAAAGTTAACGGTAGGGGATGATTTGCCTACTAAAAAAAATTAAATGTAATTCTCAATTATTTTGCTTTTCAAGGTTTTTTTTTTTTTTTTTTTTTTTTTTCATAATACCTTGAATTAAATGACTGAAAATCATTCTTTTTTTATAAATTTGAATCCATAACCTTTGCAGATAAATAATTAAATAATTAAAAATTCATAATTATTAATTAAATAATCAATATTATTTAAATATTACATAAACGTAATAATATTACATGTATAACACCTATAATTAGATGCTCCAATTATATTTTATTTTCTTGTTTCTTGTAGTGAGTACGAGCTAGCAAGCAGACCAAATGGACCTACAATTTTGAACTTCAATAGTATCATAATTATTAATTAAAACTTTTTAATTTAAAAATTCACTATTATTAACTTTAGAGTTATTCCACTAAAAATCTAAAGTTGCACTCATAAAATTACAGATGTTTTATACAAACTAAATTTTTCAGTATCCATTGATCTAATCATTGCATATGGTTCGATATTTCATAAGTAGTTTATAATTAGAGTTAGATCATAAAGTTCATTATACCTATCTAAATATATCTTATTCCTGTAAGTATCATTGATTTTCTAATGAACAATATATTTATAATAACTTATGAATTTATCTTTCCGTTTACTCATAAACAGAAAGTCGAGCATTTTTATTATTCAATATTCAAATCAACACTTAAAAAAATTACACATTTACTTCTCACAAGAAGGAGTGAATTCCACTATTGTGTTAAATATTCCTAACCACTTATTAAATTATATCTCCAAAGTATGAAACTTATTGACTATAAATCTATAATAATCTCATTCATATAAATAAAAAGATATGACCCAACAAATATGAGTTTATAATATATTCATAATATTCATAATTAAGATCAATCTATATTTGATTATTAAGTCAATAAATATAAATTTCTTTATTAACTGATATTAATAATAAATTCATTTTTATGTGGTCCAGTTCCATACAATCTCTACTATATAAGGTGCATCCATTTCTATATCGTCGCATGAATGATCTCGAATACGATCATCATATGAAATACGAAATTAACCGCAACTATAAATTTACTACAAACAAATTACTCAACTTTATTTGCTTTCTAGGAATATTTAAATTACTAATCTCAAACTAAATCATCTTATATATAACATTTATATACTTAACTTGAGACTACATAAGTAATCATAGATATTACATGATATTCGTATAAAGCAAACAATTTATAAATCGCCAAAATCTACTATTAGTTTAAAAAAATCGCTAAAAACCCCTATTATTTGATTAAATAGACAAAATACCTCTTGTAGTTTATGAAAATATCCAAAAAAACCTTTACTGTCAAAGTTGACTTTAAAAATTAAAATTTGACTATTAGTGCGAAAAGGCAAAATTATCAAATCACAATAAAATGGGGATAATCCTATTTTCCCTTTGAAGTTTGATATAATAGTCAAAATCTACCATTAGTTTAGGAAATTACTTAGAACCCTTTATTGTTTAATTAAATAGATAAAATACCTTTTATAGTTTAAAAAAATAATTTAAAAATAAAAAATATTAGTAATTTATTTTAAATTATTAATATTTTTAATTAAAAAAGTAAATTTAATATAATTTAAAAAATAATAAATATGTGATTGAGAGGGAGACAATATTTTCCAAAAGCTTTAGCTTGGAACCCTTCCCTTTGACCTTTAGTCCTTGAAGGTCCCCCCTAACTGCTTTACTTTTTTTTTTAAAAAAAAATATATTCAATGTCTATCAATATGATCGATGGTGGTTATAATTAAAAATAAATAAAAAATATATTAATATATATATTTTTTAAAAATTATGTCTATCGTCCATCAACATGATAGATGGTGAACATAATTCGAAAAATAAAATAAAATAATATTTATAATTTATTTTATAAAATTATGTCTATAATCCATGAACATAATAGACGGTGGACATAATCTAGAAAAAAAAAATACTTAAACTCTTCATCATTAAAGAACATTGTTCACAATAATAAAGAACACTTCTCTCTCTCTCTCTCTCTCTTTGTCTTCATCATCCACCTTTATGTCATTATCATTTACCAAATCAGACCAGTATCAACCACTTTTAGCTTCGAACAACCTAGGTCAACTTGAGTTTGTAGATGAGCGAACCCAAGCTACTTGAGCTCATTTGGGTTCGTTTGAACCCAGGTTGGTGGATGATAATGAAAATAAAGGTGGTTGAGAGAGAGAGAGAGAGAGAGAGAGAGAGAGAGAGAGAGAGAGAGAGAGAGAGAGAGAGAGAGAGAGAGAGAGAGAGAGAGAGAGAGAGAGAGAGAAGTGTTTTTCATTCTTGAAGAACAGTGTTCTTCAACAATGAAGAGTTTAAGGTTTTTGTTTTTTTTTTTTTTTGAGTTATATACAACGTCCATCATGTTGATGGAAGATGGACACAATTTTAAAAAATAAATTATAGATTTTTAAGGTTTTTTTTTTTTTTTTTTTTTTTGAATTGTATCCATTATCTATCATGCTGATGGATGATGGACATAATTTTTTTTAAAAAAATTATCAATATGTTTAAAGTTGATTTTTTATTATTTTTTTTATTTTTTGAATTATGTCTACAATCCATTATGTTAATGGACAGTAATTTTAAAAAAAATTACTAATATTTTTTAATTAAAAATATTAATAATTTAAAAAAATATATCGATAATTTTTATTTTTTACATTTAATTTTAAGTTTTTTAAACTACAAGAGATATTTTATCTATTTAATTAAACAATAAGAAGGTTTTTAATGATTTTCAAACTAGTGATGAATTTTGTTATCATGTCAAACTATAGGGAGAAAATAGGATTATCTCTTTTCTATAACTTCAGGGCAATTTTGTCTTTTCTCACACTATAATTGTTAGATTTAACTTTTCGTTAACAAAGTTAACAGAATGGTAAAATGAGACTTATGTAATCTACAAGGGGATAATTAGCAATTAGATTAAACAATAGTGAGAATACTACAATTATCCCTTTTGTAAATGCACATAGATTAAATAAAACCCACATATTTCATTTTATTATTTATTTAAACTTTTATAAATTACAAGCTCTTAGGGCACAAACCCTAATGGAGTCTTACTCGTTTGTGAAGATATTGTCATGTCTAACCATGACACCTATAACACTAGTGTATAAAGGCCAATTTTTTCCATACAAAAAGGATTTAAAACGTGCTTTTAGACTTTGTGCTTTGAAACAGACCTTTGAATGATAGGTTAAAAGATTCAACAAGTTCCTATTTCATGCTATTTGCAAAGAGGATAATTGTATAGATTAGTCTCGTTGAATTTACACAATGTCCAGTATAGTCTAATGGATTCAACTATGGTTTATTTGTGATTATGAATTGTATACATGGTTTCATCATAATATAGTTTGACATAATCGCTAATTATCCCCTTGTAGTTTCAAAGAATCCCAATTTATCCCTTGCCATTACTACAGTTACTAAAATGATTGAAATGACCAAATTGTTGTTATAGTTTTATCCTTTCATATTAACGGTCAAATTTTGATTTTCAAAGTCAATTTTGATGGTAAAAGTTTTTTTAGACATTTTCATAAACTACAGTGAGTGTGATCAATTTCATATATTAACAAAGATGATATTAACAATTTTTAAAAATATTAGGGGATTTTGACATTATATCAAAATGCTTTGTTTTGGCATAAATGGATGAATGGAATATTAGCAATTATGGTCTCCACTGGTCTCCAGCTATGAAGACCCGAATTTGATCTCCATGGGAGACCAAGATCTAGTCTCTTATGGAGACTAGTGTTTTTTTTTTTTTTTTTTTTTTTTTTTTTTATGTTTTTTAATCAAATTAAAGATATATATATCATATTAAATTTATAAAAAATAAAATCTTAACTTTAAATTTAATTTGAACGGTATTTTAATCTTTTTGTATATTTGATTATTGACCGTTAGGATTTTAACAATGGTTAATTAACAGCAGAGAAGGTTTGTGTTGAGTTATTGAAATCTCAAGTAGTCAAAGTACAAGTATCGCAAACATTCTTATTTTTGTGTAATTTCACCTAACCTCAGGAGGAGGTATGTGCAATTTGCCCTTTTGTTTATGATTGATGCGTTGTTGATGATTTCATGTTTCAATGGTAATTGATTGATGATTTTGGGGTTTTGTGAGATGATTTAGGGTTTGGATGATGATTCAATGACAATTATTATTATTATTATTATTATTTATTTAAATCTGGGTTTGGACTCATGTTTTCTGGGTTTCTAGCAGCTGGTTCTTTGGTTATTACGTCAAATATTAGGGGTGATAGCGGAATTATCCCAAAAAATGATACGTTACAAGAAAAGACCCATGAGAGAAATTAAAAAATAGCAGGAAAGAAATGGCTTAAATAGAGCCATCTGGTAGCAGTAGAGCCACCTTCGAGGAGTGAGGGACTCATGTCGGCATCTTGTTTTAGTTTAACAAAACTGGGAAAGATCTTAGGAAAATTGCTAGTCATCAGATTCCATTGTTGGGGCTCTTTGTGCAGTTCTCCTTTTGATGAAGTTCTAGTAACTCCTTTTCCGGATTGCAAAGCCCTGGATGATGAGTAAAATGTCAGCATACCATATTTTTCGCATTTTATGGTAATTCTATGGAAATATGGCTCCATAGAAGCATAACCGACACAAGTAACTTCATTGTTTCCCTATGATTAAACATCTGAAAATTTCAGAAACTAAATTACTGTTGGATTATCACAAATGTGAAGATAAAATTATATCAAACCAATTTGGTGACAATGTGATTAATCCTTTTGAAGAAACGAAAATGATGCACTTAAATACTTTTAATCATTTATATTCTATTACACGTTCCTTCTCAAGGGATTGCATTTCAAACATCGACTTCATCTTAAAGCATAAACTTTTCCTCCAAAGGCTACCAGACACAACTTGCTACTTGCTACACTCCTACTTTCAAATAAATTTCAATGGTCCAAAACATTTCTGTGATTAATCTTACATGCTCTTGACTCTGTTGCATTATTTGCTTTAGATTTATTTCATATGCCAGTATAAGGACAGACCAAAGTGAGCATATACAGTATCTTTCCAGGAAAGCCTAGAAAACTATTGTTGAACATAATCCATGCAATTAACCATTTCATCTCTCTTATTTGTTTAATTCAGTAAGCCACAAACCTGGACATTTAGGATTATGATCCAAGACAGCAATGGATGATGGCGTACAGTCTGATTCACACAGTGCTTTGTTATCTTCATGATTGACATTCATTGCAAGCATCCATGCACCCATTGTAACATCCTCATTGCTGAACATCCGAAAGCTGTAATTTCAAACAAAAGGGACAATGTTACATGCAAGGCAGAAACTTCAAGCAAACTATATCATGTGGACCATCTGAAGTTAAGAAGTGAGCAGTTCAACCCTATGGAGTTCCTGGGGGCATGTATGAGGATTGCTTTTATTGGTCTATTTTCTAACTTTTAATAAAAATATATGCTGATAATGCCCGTAAATATTGCACTAGAACTTTATAGTATTGTTCCTATACATTTAATAATTTGGCAGGAAAAAGCATACGAAATTTGGCCATGAGCTGGTATGCAAAAAGAGGAAATTAGCCATCCTTTTTAAGTAGAAGTGCACAAATTTCAATCAGAGTTTGCATTGGTGTGGTCAAGCCAAGCACAGGAACATCAATAATTCGACAGCCATTGCTTTTTAAATTAACAAGTAAAAGCATTGCAACAAAAAGCTGTTAACATTATAGAAAAGAAAGTGATGAGAAAGCAGACTAGCCTGTTGTTCCTGCGAGCAGCCAAACTTGCAACAACATCCGCTGAAAGAGCATATATAGCTCCATAAGCATAAAGAAAGTACTCCTTCCTAAGTAAATAGGAAAGTGGCTCAAACCTGCATCATTTTCAGTTCCAAACTAGATTAGTTTCACACCAGATTCAGAGGCTATCATATTAGTTTCCATGAGCAACAGGGGTAGCTGAGTACATAATTGAGAGAAAATATTCTAGACCAGTTTACATGACTTTTTTTAAGCAAAATGCTTCTAAATTCTCTGCATAAATTATCTTGATAGCTAGAAGAAGGTTATATATGAAAATATAGATGTAAGATGCTACTTCATAGTTAAAAGAGTTACAATAATGGATGTCACTTCAATGTTTATATTATAATGAATTACTAAATAAACATTTTAAAAATTATTTTCCAATTACTTATTGATTTTTTTTCCATTTTTTATTTTTTTGTTATAAGTATTCCTATGCTTCCATTTCTCATAATTCTTCAAACTCTAAAAACTTCTAAGCCTTTCTGCCAATACATGCATTTGGAGGTACATCAAACCATACACGTGATTTTAAACCTTAAAATGACTTTTCAATGCTAGCAATCATTTATAAATTTGAAGTTGTAGAGAAACATGACGTATAAAGACGAATATGATAGGAATAACCTTTTACGTAGTTAATTGTATTTGTGTTGCTATATCCAATGTTGTCACCTTTACTGTCCCGCAATGGTGACTGATATCTATGTATATATTCTGAAGGCAAAGCCTTAAAAACTCCTTTAATTATCCAATTCCTTCTAGATTGCTTTAACCTTCCCTATTAATTGACTCAAACCTAAAAACACTCCTGTCTCTTCCCTCCTTTTTTATTATCAACAACAGCAAAACGTTTTGTGTGAATTGAAAGATGAATATCATCAGAAACACTATAGTACCAGAAAGCAGTTAAGAAACAGTTTTATAAATCACAAACTGCCAAAAGAACATAAGGAGTCAGACTGACCGTTTATCCTTTGGATCAGTAATAACTGGACCCTTCACCATGCATCCAAGATAAGTCCGAGAGTGATGACGTTCTTTGGCCAAGAGCAACGACAAGCGATCTACGAATGGAAAAAAACATGAAATTATTGTGACGAGAAGAAACTTCATAAAAAAAAAGAAAGAAATGGAGCAGAATAATGTATCAAGCATGAATAACTTTTGTTAATATGGTTACCTGGCCTCAAATATATGTCATCATCAGCTTTGACATAAAACTCAGAATCATAGAGTGCATATGCAGCTTTGAAGAATGCTAACCTGTGTAAATGACTTCAGACGAGATTTTTTCTTTTCTATAAATTATATAACAAATAACAAACAACATTAATTGCAAGCACTAACGTTTTGTAGGGGAGCCTACTGTACTCCTCCTCAATATCTAATAACAAGAAGTCATTATATTCCGCAACCTCCCTTCTTAACTCTTCCATCTTTGAATTGTCACTGGTTCTACCAATAACAAACCTGAAAGCCAAACCAGTGGCTTCTTCCAAGCTGCAAGAAAGATTCCATCAAAATAAAGTCACTACAACAAAATGCTACATATAAACGATGTCCAAATCTTAACCAAACAACGGCTAACAGCAATTCCAAAACATCTATATAACAACATTCTAGATTGAAAACCGGAAACAACTGCAACAACCAAAACAGCCAAATTATAATTGAAATTAGATTACGCCAGTACATGCGAAGTAATCATCCAAGGAAAGATTTCTTCATGAATTTAATTGCTAAAAAAAAAAATTACACTTCTTTTGTAAATCCCAGAGTTGCATTTTTTAAAAACTAATTTTCTGAAGAATAGTATATCCAGACAGATAGTGTTCGTATGAATAGTAGTTTAGATGGATAGTGATTTTTGAGAAAAGATCCCGAAAATTATTGAAAGTGAAATTTTTAATGAATAATATTTTCGGGATGAATAGTATTTTCAGACCGAAAGTGTCTGTGTGAATTGTGATTTTCAAAAAATGGATCCTGAACATTAGAAGTCCTAGAATTGGTATTAGAGTTAATAGAAGTTGGAACGGGTTAAAAATAAGTCCATTTGAATAGGTTTTAAACAGTCCGAAATTTAGTTTACAAAAACATCATTTTCGGAGAATAATAGATATTGATGATTTGATGCCCACTAGAATTTTTTTTTTTAAAGCCTGAGATTGAAAGTTAAGATGCTCAATTAGAGTATTACATGGTCAATTTGATGATTGAATAACCATAGAATATTTTTGGAATTTATTTAAGTGTGAATGACAATAAAATGTAAACAAGGGCAAAATGGACATTTCACTCAAATATACATGAATTTGGTGTGAGTAACCACGTGGAAAGGAATTGAATAAGAAACACAATCCATGTCATTTAATTTTAACCAATGGAAGAGTGACAAATCAAAATAAATAAATTGATAATTAGTTGGCATCCATTAAATGATATTAATGCTTTAAAGACTAAGTTACTAATTTGCCCTTGGTTAGGTAAGTTGATGTGAGTTATAAGTAAGGGCATTTTAGTAAAGTTAATCAAGGGACTTGATGGCCGTTTGTAGGTTAGATGAGAGGCATTTTAGTCAAGAAAGATTGAGCCTATGTAAAGTTGAAATGAGATGAATTTGAGAGAGAGTGTGTGATGGCAAAAGATGAAAAAAAGAGAGAAGGGGCTGTACAATTTCGGTAGCAAGAAGAAGAGGAAAAATCAAGGTTTTGATCCCATTTTCATGCCAAAATCCATCAATCTTCATCAAGCAAGGTGTTAGGATAGAAATCAAGAAAGAAAGTGAAGAGAATAGGTAACAAAGTTGAGTATTTTATGATGTTTTGATGAGTTTTTATGGTGAGTTGTTAAAATGATGTGTTTGTGAATTTATTGGTGTAAATAGAGGTTGATTATCATTTATTTGAGCTTGGATTTGGAAGAAAACAAAAAGGAGGTGGTGAATCAAGTAAACTAGTAAGGTAAGATTCTAGGGTTTTTATGGTTTTTCATGAAAATTTCAATTGAATTGGTTTTAGGATATTAGATGATTATTGGAGTGATTTTGTTGTAATTGGTGACTATAAAATTGAAAGAATGATGTTGGTTGGCTTTAGGGTGTGTTTGGCCAAGCTTGGTTGTGGGTGTGTTTGAATTGATTTTGATGGTTTGATGAAATTGCATGGTATTTGGCATGATTTTAAGTGGATTGTATCAATAGAATAAAAAGGAAAAAGCTTGTGTATGATGGATGTGTATATTCGGCTAAGAAGGGCATTTAGCCACCTAAATGGTTCTTTGTTTTTATTTTATTTTATTTTATTTATTTTTTATATGTTTGTATGAATTCATGCATGTGATTAAGTGATTTTGATTCAAGAAAATGGAAGGAAATGAATGTGATGAGAATTGTGCTAGTTTGTGCCAATTTTGTGGCTTGATGTGATTATGATGTTTAAGTGAAAAATAGGTCAATAAATACTAGTTTTGAGAAAGTAAGTGGTGAATTCTAATCTAGGATGTGTATTGTAGGTGGAAAGAAAACAAGCAAATCAAGGGGGATAAATCGAAGGGCAAACTAGTAATGTGTGGGCCAACTGAGTAAAAATGTATTTTGACTTGTTAAATGTATATTTGGCTATTTTAAAGTATATATGTGGTTGATAATATATTTTTAAAAATTAAAGTGATTATCCTTTCAACATATTAGTTTACGGACAATTTAAGTATCTGTTTGAAAAGAGAATGTTTTATGCATGAAAAACTTGAAATAATAATGATTATGTTTTAATAAAATTTTCATGCGATATGTTTAATATTCTAAGTCATGAAATAAAAGAATTCAATTGTGAATTTCATGAAAAAAGAAATGTTTTCAAACGTGAGTGGCCTATCCCATGTTATATGTTATATGTTACAGAAGATGGTTTAGACCCGATCAATATACCCCATTATGTATGAAAACTATTAGGAGGGCGTGTCACTAACCTTAGGGGGATTAAGTCAGTTGGTCGAGTTATGTCGCCCTCTACATATGTGGGGTATTATCTCACTCGCGCATGCGATGCACGAAAATTCCGTTGCGTGTTGTGGGATGTCTCATGTATTGTCACGGTGAGAGTTATTAATCGAATCGCCACGTGACCATGTTATGATAGCTTCTCTGGGTTACATTGGTGCGGTTTCAGCAAGGAAAGGAAATTTTAAAGTTTTATGCAATAATTGAAAGATTAATATGTTTTTATGCATGAAACCAAATTTTAAGGATTTTCTATAAATTTATTAAAGTTTATAATTTTAATTACGAAGATGTTACAAAATTGCAAAAGTGTTTTTGAAAATGTTTTGGGAGGAATTTTTAAAAGAAGCAATTTTCATAGAAAAATCATAATATTCATTGAACTCTTTTAGCTCACTATTTTGTTTTATGTTATAAAGTCTTCCCCAAATGCATGAACCAACGGTCAGGGTACTCGCTCTCCTACTACAGATTAGGTGAGCAAGCTAGGGACGATGTTCTGTGAAGTCACATTTTTGCATTGCTTGGATTTCAATTGAAACGTTTATATATGTACATAGATTTGATGGAAATAACTTTATGAATTTTACCACGTCTGTGGTGATGTGATGTATTTATTTATATGGAGTGATTTGATACCTACATGTATATAATGTAAATATTTCGGGATATATATAAATGTTTTTGGATTTTGTGTATGAAATTATGTTTTCAAAATTTAAATGATTTTGTTGAATTAAATCTTTTGTGGCTAGGTGATGGTTTTAAAATGGATTGGAGGTCCAATATGGTAGTGGAAAATATTGTTTGAATTATTGAAATGTTATTGATTGATTTGTCAGGTGATTGAAATTTTGGGAAATCATAAAAAATAGTCATTGTGTTGTCAAAATTTTAGAAGATCTAAGCAATGAAATTTTATAATTAATGATTTATATGTGTGGGAATTAATTTAAGTCTTAAGGTTTGCTCCACGATGTTTTTTTGTGATGCTAGCTAAAATCCATAAGGATTCCATGGGATGCCCGGCAAGATCATGAAAGCTCCGAAAGGAAAAATTTGGGGCGGGTCCCGTCATCTCTAGTCATGCCCATACATTCTAAGTTCCTAGCATTACCCACATAAAACAATGTCATAAGCATCCATTGCAGCAACATAATTACGAACAAATGAACTAAAGGCAAGCAAACTAGGATCAATCGATGCATCCATGTCCAGTCAGTGTTGAGGTGCCTCGAGGCGGCCATCTCAGGCGATGCTAGCATGGCATCTGCCTCAATCGAGTGAGGCAACTGTCTCTGGATGGAAAGGCAAGACGACCTGAGGCGGTGCAAGCTGGTAAGGGGCAAAACTATCTTTTTATTTAATTTTTTCTTTTAAAAAAGAAAACCTACTATAACAGGTGTGAGAGTCGATCCTATCTAACCAGATTAAGGCCGACTCTCACACCCTTGGCTCCCCTAACCCTTTGTTCTCTTTTTCTCTCAAACTCCCAAAACCTTAACCAAGAAATTTCCCACTAAAATCCTCTCCATCACTTAACTCGCAACACATATCCTCCTCCATTCAAGAGTTCAAGTTTCATCTCCTCCACTCAAGAGCTTTTGGATTTCCATCTCTTCCAAGTCAGTTTTATTTCTACTATCTACTTTGTCTTTCTCTGTATCCAATTGTTTATCTACTAGTATTTGATATAGTGTGTGTTTTTGTTGTACCTTTTATCGGTCGTTGTTTCATGGACAACTTGTCTACTGCTATTGGTTGATGTTTCATGGACTGCTGTGCGTACACATTGCTATTGGTTGTTGCTTGGCTACAGCCATTGGTTGTTGTTTCATGGACTGCATGTCTACCACTATTGGTTGTTGTTTACTGCTATTGTTTGTTGTTTCATGGACTGTTGTACGTGCACACTGCTATTGGTTGTTGCTTGTCTACTGCTATTGGTTGTTATTTAATTACTGCTATACTGCAGAGTTTCAAACTGTGTGCAGTGTTTCAAACTACTATTGGTTCAACAAACAATTTGGTTGTTGTTGTTTACTACTATACCGGTTGTTGTTTACTGTTATACTGCAGTGTTTCCCACATGAGCAGCATCTAATTTCTAGTCCATATGAACAGCATTTCTTTCGTTTTCTTGCTTTATACTTATATATTTATGGTTAATGGTTATTTACATTGTTTGTTACATATTTGTTTATTGCTATACTGCAGTGTTTACTACTGCTATACTGGTTGTTGTTTACTGCTATAGCAGCATTTCTAGTTTTGGTTAATGTTATTTACATTGTTTGTTATATATTTATGCTTATAACAGTTGTACTATTATTTTTTTATGCTTATTTCTATGTATTGTTACTGGTTTATTTGTTAAGTTAATATGATATGTTGTGTATTTACATATTGTAGATTTTGTGTGAGATGTTGAACCAGAAAGATCCAGCTTAGAAGTATGGGGTTGAGGTTGAATCGGATGAACGGAGGCCATACAAGTACATCCGTTACAACTTTTGTCAGAAACCTATTTCAAGAAGGTGTTTAGGATGAAAGAACACCTTACAGGTACTTATAGGAATACTGTCCCATGTAAAAGGGTTACCCTGAAAGTTTAGGATGAAATTAAAAAATACATGGTCAAAACTAGAGAGGTCAAAAAGCAGGCTCAATTGGTATGTGAAGAAAGACTTGATAGCTCTATTAACTTCAACAATCTATCTATAGGAGGTTCAAACTCAGGTTCTGTGTCTTAGAGAGGAATTAGGGGGTTGATGGATAGGTTTCTAGTGAATGTTACTTAGGATAATGTGAAATTGGAGGGAGAGAGACTATCTATAGGATTGACATAGAGGCACGCCATCAAACATGTATGGATGTTAGTTAATTCTTTTTTGAGAATGAGATTGCATTTAACGTTGCTAAGAGTAACTCATTCATCAATATTTGCCGATTAATTAGAAATTAGGGATATAGTTTAAAACCTCCTACATCATATTATTCACACACCTTTTTGAATGAGGAAGTAGGCGACACAACGACTATTATTGATGACATAAAAAAGACATAGCCAAAGATAGAGGTATCGATATTTTCAGATAGGTGGAAAGATGTGAGAGAAAGGCAATTGGGGAACTTCCTTGTAAACAATCCACATGGTATAGTATTTTTTAAATCAATTGATGTAAGTGATGCAGTGAAAGATTTAAACTTGATGTTTAAGCTGCTAGATGATGTAGTTAAAGAAGTTGGTAAAGATCCTGTTATTCAAGTAGTAATAGATAATTCTTCCAACTATAAAAAGCGGGTGTGTAATAGGTGAGTAACTTTATCTACAATCACATGTGGGTGTTGGCCTTGATATGAAGTTCTACAAAGAAAGATGTTGTTTCTCCTGCTCATATGAGATCTGTGACTACATACTTGACTTTACAAAGAATGTATAGTTTGAAGAAGCCATCATAGCAGATGTTCACTCCAAAAGAGTGGGAGCAAATTAATTGGGTTAAAAAATCAGAGGCAAAAGCAATAAAAACAAAAAAATCATATTGAGGGATGAGAGCTTCTAGAATCACATATCTTGTGACACTAAAGACAACTAGACCCATTGCGAATGTGTTGAGCATTATAGATTCTGAAAAGATGTCTGCAATGGAATTCATTTATGGTGCTATTGATAAAGCTAAGGAGCAAATAGCCAAAAACTTAGAGGTGATTTAGGGCTTACAAGGAGATATGATAGATTACTGAAAAAGAAAAATGGGAGTTTCAATTGCACCGCCATTTGTATGCAACTGTCTACTTTTTTAATCCCTAACTCCTAATGGGAAAACTATTTCTTTTTAGTTATTATTTCTTTTTAGGAAAGTCTTGTTTTTCAAATAATTGTAAGACTATAAATAGTCATGAAATTTAAAAGTCATGTATCTTTTTTGCTTCGAAGAAATTAATAAAATCTTGCAATTTTGTTATGTAATTATTATTATTTTTTTTTTGGCTTTTCTAGGTAGATTTACTTAGTATCACTTGTGCTAAAGTTTAAGTCATTCTATGATTTTATTCTCAATTATTTCTGTTTTTTTTTTTTTTTTTTCAGTATTCTTACTTGAATTTGTCTAGGCTAGGGTTAGGTCAATTCATTGGCTTGATTTTAAAGGATCAATTAGCTTATTCTAATGGGACAATTGATTCCTTATCTATCCTATTTGTGTTATAATTTTGGATTGAGATAGACTTGTTGTTGGATCTAGAGTTAGATTCTTAACAATTTGGTGCTTTCATTAAGAGATTTTGGCAGTAATTTTATTGGGAGATTTCATTGAGTTTTTTAAAAAAAAAAAAAAAAAATCATTGAGAGTGTTAAGCAAAAAAAGAAAATTTTTCATTGACAGGATTTGAGTATGGTTAGGTGATGGAATCAGGTGACCGAGTGGAATTAGAGGCTTTGAGAAAAGGCCAATTGAGAATGGCTAAAGCGGTGGATAATATGACTATGTTTGTGGTGCGGTTAAAACCGTTGGTAGAAAAATTGAAGAAATCTTTCAAACAAATTGAGAGGAGATTAGATGAAGGGAAATTTGAGAATTATGGTAGACGAACTTAAGGAAATCATTTTAACAGGAACAAAAGATTTACTAGGGGTGGTACGGATCGTTATCGTGGATGAGGTGGTTAAGCCCAAATTGACTTTAATGAGTCTGATAGTCATCAACCTGCAAAACTGAAGGAAGATAATACATATGTTGCATCAATGAAGAATATTGGCCATACTTTGACTAATTCTCTTATGGAGAAGCTAACTCTTGGCTTTGACAGTTATAAATGGCATAAGAGGAATGCTAGTGGATGAAAACTTGATGATCCGGCTACAATTCAAGATTGTCATGGATATCAAATGCAGAATTAGGATCCACAGATATCCTTGACCCAGAACTAGATATAAACCATCCAATATTAAAACCAAAAGGGTCACTAGATTATGATGAGAAAATAGAGGACAACTGTTTTGTCAGTTCAAGGTTGAGTTATAGGGGTTAAAGACTGTAGAAGGAGATAAACTGGTGATTGGTATCAACTTAGGGATCGCTTACTCATATGTTGGATTGTGGTAGCACGATTATATCGAGATCACCACCAACGACCAAAAAAACTAAACCACATCATCCTACGTGGTGTTCATTGACATAGAGCGTTTGATTGGTGACACCGCTAAGAACCAGGTAGCTATGAGCTGTACCAACATTGTTTTTTTATGCCAAGCATTTTATTAAAAGGTTACCTAGAATTAGTTTTATTGATGTGAGCATGATTGGACCATATGTGTGGGAGTCTCAGGTTGGTGGTTCCTTCAAAGTCATGAGGAATGTTGGTGGGGAGCCATTTAATGGAGGAACAAGGTCACTCTCTTCCTTGAAAAGGATTAGTAGGAGTATTTGGAAGCAAGAAGACTGAAGGACCTTGTGAAAAAGCACTTCAAGTTCATTCACTATCCTATCTATTTATGGACTAAGAAGACAACTAAGAAAAAGGTCAGTGGTAATCGGATGTATTTTGCCAAGTTTGATAGGGAAAGAGCAATCATGTATGATGCAGCCACAACTCTTTCAGAAGCAATGATAGAACTTGGAATTGCAATTGATGGTGGAAATTACATGCTTAACAAGTCAGAAGCTAGATGTAATGTCCCGAATTTTCTCTATTTAAGAAAAAAATATATATATCCGAATGAATAGTATTTTTCGGATAAATAGTGATGAGTGAATAGTGATTTTTGAGAAATGGATTCCGAAAATCATTGAAAGTAAAATTTTTGATTAATAGTATTTTCAGACGGAAAATGTCTCAATAAATAGTGATTTTTGAAAAATGGACTCCGATCATTAAATGTCTCGAAATAGGAATTAGAGTTAGTAAAAACTAAAACGGAGTAAGAACGAGTCAGTTTGAGGTAAAACGGAACAGTGTTTGAATCCGATCAAAAATTCGGAAAGATTTTCAAAAATTCAAAAATTTAGAGAAATGTCAAAATGAGTATGAAAATACTCAATAGGTATTTTAGAAACTTACATGGTACTCTCGAAGGAAATTCGGATGAAAATAGAATCAATCAGGAAATTCCCAGAGGCAATTCAATGAAATTCGAATAATAAAAAAGAGGTATGAAATAACTTTTAAGGGTTACCAAGGTTACTAAGAGTATGTAGAAAGTTCTAATATAAGCCTCGAAAAATTTTGAAAGGATTTCGAAAAAAAAAAAATCGAAAAAGCTGGATTCGGGCGTTACATGGTCAATTTAATGATTGGATGACTATGAAACATTTTTGAAATTTATTTGGTCAAGAATGTGAATTAAATATATTAAAGGGCGAAGTAGATATTTTAGTAAAAATTTATCACCGAGAAACACAAATCCATACAGTGTAAAATGAACCAATAAAAGAGTGACACAAGAAGGTCCAAAATAGTGATTTATGTCATGTAAAATTTGCCAATAAGAGAGTGTCACTTAAAAGTGAAAAATGTGTGATTAAGTATTCATTGGTGTATATTGATTTATTATTTGGAAGCTACATTAAGTATAAGAGTTATAGAAAATGATTTATTAAACTTTGTATATTATTGGAAGTAATAAAAAGAAAAAGAATTATTATTTAGAATATTATAAATATTTATTTTTTTGAGTAGTTGTAAGTGTAATTGTTCAGAAATATACAAGTATAATTGTTGTTAAAAATTCCAATTGAAGAATTTTATTTAATGATAGTCTATTTAGGTGTTAATTATTATGGTTTTGGATATTATATATAAAGAACATTATGAAGATTCTATAAGGGTACAATTATGATTATTAGAGAACTTTGGTTAATGATGATTTATATAGGTGTGAATTGTTATAGTGTAGAATATACGATCTTATGTATGTGAAAAAAAAAATGAAAATTTATTTAAAATAGAATTGTTATGGTCATTGATGATTAAATGAAAGCAATAATTTTAGAATAAGATATTTTGAGCTGAGATGATTCTTAAATTTCGAGAATAAAATTGTATAAAAGGAAATAAATTGTGAGGCCCTAATTTCACTTGACCCAAAGATTAATTGAAATTTAATTTATTATTATCAACTTGGTCCAGTTCAAGTTTTAGATGTACAGAAGTTTGTGGATAAATATTCAATTGAAGGATATTTTTAAAAAAAATTAAGAAAGTTAGGCTAAAAGGAAAAAGGATGAAGCGGTAGAAAACAAAAATTTGCAGATATTGTCAAAAAGTCAAAAATTGTGGCTTTTTTTTTTTCAAAATAATAATTATAATAAATATAATAATATATTTATGTCAGTTAGTGATAAGATAATTATAAGATAATAGAAAAAAAAATTATATATATAAGAAGAAGAGGCGATGGTGCATGTACAAGGCAGAAGGAGAATATATATATATATATTTATATTTAGAGTAAATTACAATTTAGCTACCCAGTTGAAACGCTTTCACAGGCGGAGCAATTGTTTTAATGTTATTACAATTTACCCCCCTACCGTTAGTAAGATTCGTTACATTTAACCGTAAATAGTATCAAAAACAGTAAAAAGATGAAATTACCCTTTGACTGGAGTTGACCAGTTGACCAAATATAAGGCTTGGTCAACTCATCAATCTCTCTCTCATTCTGCCAGTCTGCCTCTTCCTCTCATTCTTCTTCTCTTCTTCCGTTTCTTCCCTTTCCTTCTTCCGCTTCATTCTTCTTCTTCCCTTCTTCCCCTCTTCCCCTTCTTCTTGGAGCAGATCGGAGGACATAAACCCAGATCGGGGCTCCTCAGACGAACCTAGATCTGGGTTCGTGAACCCAGATCGGGGTTCCTCAGATCTGGGTTCGTCTGAGGAACCCCGATCTGGGTTTGTGTCAGGAACCCAGATCTGGGTTCCTGACGAACCCAGATTTCTGGGTTCCTCAGACGAACCCAGATCGGGGTTCCTTGATCTGGGTTCGTCTGAGGAACCCAGATTTCTGGGTTCGTACGAACCCAGAAATCTGGGTTCGTTAGGAACCCAGATCGGGGTTCCTCCGACTAACCCAGATCTGGGTTCGTCGGAGGAACCCTGATCTAGGTTCGTGTCAGGAACCCAGATCTGGGTTCGTGTCAGGAACCCAGATCTGGGTTCCTGACGAACCCAGAATTCTGGGTTCTGAATCAAAATTTTTTTTTTCAATTTTGTGATATTGATAATTGTTTGGGTTGATGAGGATGTTTAACCAGTGACTTTAGGTGATTTGGTGATTTTTTGATGCTGTAAATTGGGTTGATAGATTGAAGTTGAATTTGTGAAGTTGATGACTTTGGGTTTGATGGATTGAAGTTGAACCGGTGAAGCTGATGAGTTTGACCATGTTTTTGGTTAATATTTCATCTGTAATTTTGAGTTTATTTAATTTTTAAAATTTATTTTTAAAAATTAAAAGTAAAGTTAAAAGACTATTTTGTCCCTCGTACAGTTAATTTTAACGGGAGGTGTTAACGGTGGGGGGGTAAATTGTAATAACATTGAAACAATTGCTCCGCCTGTGAAAACGTTTTAACTGGGTAGCAAATTGTAATTTGCTCTTATATTTATATATGTTATTTCGGCAACAAGAGGCAAAAAAAAATTGAAATTGAGAAGATAGGCATGACATGAGGCGGTGTAGTGTGTTTGAGTTTGTATATATATATATATATATATATATATATATATATATAATGAAGTTTTCTATGGAAACATAGAGATAGAGAGGCCATTCGGTCAATAGAGAGAAAAAAAAAAAAAAAAAGAGAAAATGGCATGAAGAAGAATAAGAAGAAGAAAAGAAAAGCAAAATATTTAGGGGTCCGATTATCCAAATAAAGTGAATTAAGGATGATAAGGAAATTAAAGAGGAAAGCGTTTTAGATCAAAAAATAAGCAAATGAGATATATGTGAACTTGGAGCAAGGTGCTCAAGGGAAAAGCTAGAAATATTACCCAAAAGATTGGTGTACACTTACTTTCAATTTTTCATTTTTACTAGTAAAGGTTTGGTTTAATTAATTGTATGATATTGTTATTTTTAATTGATGTGAGTTTATGTTTATATGAAAATCATAGTATGAATGATTTTATGACATTGTGTAATGAAAAATTTAAAAGTTTGGAAAATATGCACACTTGACCGAAAATAGAAATTGGATGTATTGTGAAATTATTTTGATAAATGGTAATAAAAGGTTGTTTAAATATAATTTTAATGATTTTCGAACGAAAATGGAAAAGAATCGGAAAGAAACGGATAAATTTGGTATCTTGACCGAGCGTATATCGCAAGAAGGGCATGAATGTTTTGGAAAGATTTGATGGGTTAATTGAATACAAAATAAAGTTTTGTAAAGTTCATATTAATATCTTGAATATATGAAAAAAATTCTGACTGAAATTGTGTTTATCGCTTTCCGAATGAAACTTTTATTTGAAGATAAAAGTTGTTAAAAATATGAAATTTTTGGTAAGTAATAAAATTGAGAAGGGCTTAAGTAAATTTGAACATTGATAGGTGGGGATTGAAAATTGATATGTCTATAGGATGATATTAACAGTATTGCACCGTTAAACCGACACATTATTTTTAACGGATGAATTATGAGAGATACTAGATGTCCGATCTCGAAGTCAAAATCGATTGTGATATGCAACTCGGTGGATAGTCACCGAGTGGCCGATGCAGAAGACTCCGTTTATTCTAGCGAGCAGCCACCGAGTAGCCAATGCTAGAAAACCCGAATCCAATCCATGGTATCATACCAGTGTTTACAAATGGTGCTTAAAAATATAAAAGAAAACTGTGTTGATATGGTTAGAAATGATAATTATTGTGTTTTATACGTGCATTAATTTGTAATTTGAGTTCTTTGTAATTTATTTTTAAAAGTTTGAAAATTTGTGAAATATTAATTTACGACTTGTATTTTGAGAAGGTGAAAATTATTTGATGAAAATCATATAGTTATAATTGGAAATAAATAACTTTATGTATTTTATATGCGTAATTATTAGAAAATTAATTAATTAGTGAACTTTTGATATAAAGCTTAAGAGTGGTCGTTAAAATTGATTTTTAAATTTCATTAGTTATTCACTTTGTATTTTGTTTTATTCTGACAACTTGAAAAAAAAAAAAAAAATTGAAAGTGTGAGATTATGTTGTTGTGTAATAAAATTTTGTAACTTTTAAAATCAAGTGTACATCCACTAAGTAGAAATACTTAGCCCATTGGAATTTCCACGCGTAGGTTGAAGCTTGGGCATTGTAGATAAAGACTAAAGAGAAGATATTAAAGACTAAAGAGAAGATATCTGTAGCAATTATTGTGAGTCACATCCCTTCATCTTCTGAGTAGTTATTCTTTTAAACACTATATATTTTTGTTAACGTATATTGTCACGTATGTATATTTGTACACAAATATGTATTTATAAGATTTTGTAAATGATAACGTATATAAATAATATGAAAGATTTTAGTATGGTAAAGTGATTTTGTAAATAAATTTATTACTTTTCTTTTAATTGGTAATTACTTTTATTAATATGATTTTTAGTAAATATTATATTTATAAATATTTATGTGGTAAAGTGTTTTTGCAGTCGGACGAAGAATTCGAAATTGGAAGTTGACAAAATAAAATTTTAGGAGTGTTATTTTTTTTACCTTGTAGGTTTTTAAATTCTGGATTTTCAGAAAAATAGAGGAAACTCTACCAGATTTTCTGTAAAATAAAATGATTGAATAAAAAAATAAATGAATTTTTGTAAACAATTTAAATAAATTTTAGTAAGAAATGTAATATCCTTCGATTCGGTTTTTATTTTAATGAGAACCGGGTGGAGGGTGTTACAATAGATCCTTAAATACAACGATATTTTTGAAGAACGGGGGAATGTTGAAAACTTGCATTGAAAGGCATGGATCAAAATAAATCAACAACGGGTTAATTTAGAAAATGGTCTAATTTAGGAATTACTTTTATTAGAATTTATATTTGATTATTTCTTATTTTATTTTATTAAATTAGAATTATTTCCATTAAGGATTTAATATTCTTTCCTTTATGGCCGGATTTGATATTATTTCCTTTTAGGATTTGATATAATTTCCTTTTAAATCTAGATTTTATTTCCTTTTAAGTTTCTTTTAATTATTTGACACTATTTCCTTTATTGTTTGATTTTGTTTCTTTTTAGGAAAGTCTTGTTTCTCAAGGATTTGTAAGGCTCTAAATAATCATGAAACTTTAGAGTTATGTGTGTTTTTTGCTTTGGAGAAATTAATAAAATCTTGCAGTTTTGTCAAATAGTTATCTTATTTTCGACGTTTTTAAGGTAGATGTACTTAAGATCGTTTGAGCTAGAATTTAAGTCATTATATGATTTGATTCTAGATGGTTTCGGCTTTTTCAAGTATTATTGCTTGGATTTGTTTGAGGTAGAGTTAAGTCAATTTGTCAGTTTGATTCTAGATGACCAATTTGCTCATTCCGGCGGAATAATTGATTAATTATCTATCATGTTTGTGTTATGATTTTAGGTTGAGATAGACTTATCGTTGGATCCAAAGTTAAGTCCTCAACACTCATTTGCTCATCTTCTGATTGTGAGAGGAATTAGAGTATGTTTAATATGGTATAACTTATTTAGAATTCTCAATACAAGATATACTAAATTAATTTTTTCTTAATGATCATTTTCCTTAAACATTTGTTTAAGTTCATGCAAAGAAGAGAAATTGATTGCATACTAAGAAATTAAATGATTTGATGTACATCATGTATAATAGAAGATTACAATATAAATACTCAAAGAAACATGCATTAAAAATTGATGAGGATCCCTTGGTTACCAGTCATGATGTGCCTTCGGATGATGAGTGGGTGAATAGGGAATCCTTAGAAATTGACATGAGTTAACCAAGTGGTAATAGAATAGTAAGCAAAAAGAGAAAGAGAAGTCCATGTAAGTTATTCTCTAATTAAATATAGTAAGTTCTACTTAGAATCAATGATATAATTACTAAATTATTATTTTATATTATTTGTTAGACAAAGTGAAGAATATATAATAAAAAGTTGAAGAACGAAAGTGAGAGGAAGATGACGCTAGTGATGAGGAGGGTAACACAATAATCGGATATAATGATGACTCTTTGGAGGATGACATAAGAGATGATGATGGTGAATTCACATTTTAGCCCACTAGGCACTGATGATACTTTATTTGATAAATAGTGGCTATTAGGATGGTATGAATCATTTTGTATGCTTGAATTTTATATGTTTAGTTATTTTTTGTTGGGTTTTTCTATTTTGTTTAATACTTATATTTCTACCATTGGTATTCACTATGTTATTCAATATTATGGAAGATTTTGTAGTTAAGGTTTTTATTTTTTTTTTAACCTTTTTTATTTTTTATTTTTTCATTTGAAATTGAGGCAACCACAAGGTCGCCTCGTTGAGGCTCAACCATTTTGTCTCTTTTTTCACTTAAAACATTGTATCCAATGATCCAATTTATATTTAACTTTGCATATGTTGCGAACGTGATTGCATAGTTTAACTTCACATTTCCAACAAAAAAAAAAAAAAAACCCATATTTGAACACCTATTTCCTCTCTAAATTTCCAATTTTAGTACAATTACATCAACACATTTGCAAAATAGTTGAATTGTTGAATAGTGTTCATCTTCATTAATCTAATAATTGCCTATGAAAGCATCTATCAACTTTCACATCAAAATGAAACTATCAATCTTCAGTCTTTCATCAAATTTTGACAAAAATAAATCCAATTGAATACAATTAGCCAAGCATGAGCTAATCTTTCACTAAAATTTGATGAAAATATACCAATTGAATACAAATAGACAAAAAAGATAAAATCTTTAATGCAATTAGAGAAGAAAGATGAGTACCGTTGAAGGCCTTGGTGATTGGATGGCATCCATGTGGCCCTAAGCGATCTCCTTCGACTCGTGGAACCAAAACCAGTTTGAATGCCAATAAAGCCCATGACTTTGTGTCTCTTCTTGTCATGATCATCTATATTGTGAGTCTTATCAACATCAATAGCCAGATTGTTGTTGGTGTCCCAGATCACTTTGATAGATCTAGGTTGTCTAATAATGACACAGCGGTAGTGGTCGCGACTGACTAAGACAATGGCGCAGATGCCTAAGAGAAAGCCAACAAGAACGATGAGGCGAGTGGATTTGTGAGTAGAGGCAGACGTGAAGGGAGGCACTTGGAAGTATTTCAAAGACGAAGACATTGTACGAATGTTGAGGTTTTATTTAAAGGAGGAGAATCAATGTAGAATAAAGTGTTGAAGAAGCAAAACAACAAGAAAGAAGAAGAAATATTTAATGGGTGTATTCAATTTAAGATTTCATTGGAATTTAAAAAATTTTATGAGTTTCTATATATATATTATATATAATATTTTTCAAAAAAAAAAAAGTGTATTTAATTGAGATTTCTAAAAAATTCATCAAAATTTAACCCTATCCAATCTAGATATATATGTAATCAATTGAAATCCATATAAATCTAAATTTATTAAATTCATATTTGTTTGGATTCTATTAAATCCATACAAACATAAATGTATTAAAAATCCAAACAAATTTAGATATATTAAAAAAATCATTAACATTGTAGATTCTATATAAGTAATGGAATTTATAGCAAGTTTATTAATAAGGAATACAAGACAGGAAAAGAGAATTTAATTTCAAAGTTTGAATTCCAATGTTCACTAAAATTTTTTATATTTAAATTATGTGGACTCCATATTAAAATCAGGAATCAAGTTCCTATTGAAAAAGGAACTTGATTCCTCTCTCTCACCTTTAGAATCAAGTTCTTTTTCTTGATTAAATAATGCAATTCAAGTAGTTTTACTCAATTAATATTTTTTGAGGGTAGGGTATATTAAATTTCTAATCGAAAAACTATTTCGCCTTATAAATCCATCCAGTTGGATCTTTGTCATCAAACTTGGGAAAGTTCAATTTGAGATGAGTTTGGTTGCATTCATTAGTAGCATTAGAGGTGGTAATTCGGTTTTGAGATGAGGTGGGATTATGAGACTTCTCAGCAAATGGAAAGGGATTCACTTCTATGGTTGGCAGGTTGGTTGAACGATTGATACAGAGTGTTTGCAACTTAATAAGGGCTTTTTGAAGGGTGGAGTGTAATTGGTTGTAGTTGTTGGTTAAGGCATTGAAACTCGACTCGTGTTTGGTGAGAATTTCAGTGACTTCATTGTAGAATTTAGCATTAGATTTGTGGTGGGTGTCCATGATTGGAAGTTGGCTTTGATACCGAATTGCTTTGAATTTTGAAAAGATAGTAGAGTTTAAAGGAGAAGAAATTCTTGGCTGTTAAATGACACCCTTTATTAACGCAAACTAAGAGCTTTATAGGCCTTACAGATCCACGGTGTAAGAAATTAGGAACATAACCAACAAGTAGAGCCATTATATCTAACAACCCATAACAACACAAAGAAATTGGAAACTAAAGAACCACCATCATTCTAGCCACCTTACAGATCCACTAACTTATACAAATCAAAATTACTCATAATACTCCTTGACCAAGTCTAGCACAAGTCTCACTCCCTTACACGAGATGCCCCTACTTGAGAATGTTATAGGTATCATTCCATCCCCCCTGAAATTATCCTTGTCCACAAGGTTAAAATTGGGACGAGTCTTTAAAAAGCGACGTTGGTCCTTCCAAGTCTTCGATCATAAACATTTGGGGACGATGATAGCGATGGCCCCGTATGTATTTCTCATTATAGTAAAAATGGAGACCCTTCTCTCGAACGTTCTTTTGCTTTCTATCCTATGATTCGTTTGAAAGGAACTGGAAAATTTGCAGAATTCGGGTTTGATGTAGAGGTTTATGGGCTTTTGCCCAGCCCTAACATTTTCAAAATGTCTAGGGGCCGTTCGTGTAATTATGCCCTAAACATGTATATCCGTGTAGCATAGCCAAAGAAAGCCCTGAAACCTAAAACACAGCTGCTCTCGTGTCTCTCTCGCAGACCCAGCCGCTGTCTCCCTCTCTCAAAATGTCGGTGCTGTCTCGTGAATCTCCCTCTCCACCGCCTCCACTTGCTGCTACTGTCGTCAATTGCGGCTGCTACTCACCGCCACCACTCACCAAATTTAGTAAGTACATTTTCTCATTTTTGTATCTGTTTGGTTGGTGAGAAAGTGAAGTAAAATTTGAAGAAAAAATGGAAATTGTTGTTGTAGGATGTTTGGTTAGTGAGAAAATTTGAAAATTGTTGTTGTAGGCTGTTTGGTAGTGAGAAAGTGAACGAAAATAGCAGTTGTAAAAAAATCGAAACTTGTTATTGTTTGCTGTTTGGTTGAGAAAGTGAAGGAAAATATGAATCTTTTTTAGTAATTGTAAAATTAAAAACAAAATTTAAAAAAAAAAAAAAAATTGAAGATTTATATTGTAGGTGTTTGGTAGTGAGAAAGTGAAACTGTTGTACTGTTTTGAATCTGTTTTTGGTATTGTCAAGGTTCCAACTTAGTGGATTGATTCACCGATGGTGGTTTCGGTATTTTAATTTTAAATTCTTGCAATGTGAGGCTTTTTGTTGTCTCACCTTTTCATTTCTATTTTCATATGCAGCTTGGTGGATGAAATCAATTGTTGGCTATTGAACTTTCACCTTCAATCCCTCCAGTTTCGATAGCTCACACCATCATCCTTGGCATGGCGATGGATGTTTCGCTTGGGCAGTCTGATATACCATCAATTGCTGCATATATATCTCAGGTTCTTTTGTAATTGTATTGTTAATTTTTCTTTAGAGTCATTTTGATAATTATTTAGATGTGATATTATATTAGAGTTTTAACCATTATCCGAATTTTAACCTTGCCGACAAGGATAATTTCTCAAAGGGGTTGAATGATACATGTAACATTCTCAAGCAGGGGTATCTCATGTAAGGGAGTTATAGACGTGTGTTAGACCTGGTCAAGGAGTATCATGAGTAGTTTTGATTTGTATAAGTTAGTAGATTGCTAGGTGGCCAGAATGAAGGCACTTCTTAGTTTTCAGTTTCTTCGTGTTGTTAGATATAACGGCTCTACTTGTTGGTTGTGTTTGTAAAGAGCCTATAAAGCTCCCAGTAAATGTTTAATAAAGGGGATCAGTTAACAGCCAAGATTTCCTATCCATTCTTCTCCTCTAAACTCTACTTCTATCTTCTCAAAATTCATATCAAATATATAATGTAATGACAATTTGTCTTTAAATGTGACCATTGAAATGGACTCAATCTAGAGTCAAGTAAATCCCTTACAATTAAAATTCTTTAAAATTACTTGAAAAATTTAAAATCCATAAAAGTCTTGTATATTTTATATTCTGCACCAGAATCTTCCATAAGTCACAACAGACTGTTAATATCATTGTTTAAATTTAATTAATTCAACTAACATGTAATTAAAATTAAAAGATACTCATGCATGCATCATATATACTATAATTTGTTCTAAATTATCTTAAAAATTAATGTCTATTTATTTTTAAGATCTTATTGCCTGAGTTTAATCTCTTAAAAAATAAAACAAAATTTTGATTATTAGTTTTTGATCCATCAAAATTCATTTAATTTAGTGATAGTGACATAGTTACTGGTACGATTTTGGTCTAACTCATTTAGTATTTATTTAAAAAAATTAAAAATGAAAAAGAAAATAGCAATAATAATAATAGAAAATTGAATTGTTTTATTACTATATAACATTTTAAGAGATGTATTTAATCTAGAAATTGTTGGAGTTTGATGGAATTTTTTTTTTTTTTTTTTTTTAAACGGTAAATTTTAGTGGAATTTATGGATTCTATAGAATTATATGTGGATTTTATTAGAATTTTTTAAGAAATCCAATAAAATCTTTGGGAATAGACCAATATTTGTGATAGATTATTTTATTCACAAATCTTATTTTAAAATCCATCGAAATTCATTAAATTCCATCACTTATATAAAATCTACAAAGTCAATGATTTTTTTATTATACCTAAATTTGTTTGATATTCTAAAATCTAAATTGAATACATGTAAATTTGTATGGATATAAAAAGAATCCAAATAAATATAAATTTAATACACTTAGATTTATATGGATTTCAATAGATTGAATCCACCCAAATTTTTTATTTATATTTTTTGAAATCTCAATTAAATACACTCATGACTCATAAAATCCTTTAAATTCCAATTAAATCTTAAATTGAATACACCTATTGAATATTTCTTCTTTTTTCTTGTTCTTTTGCTTCTTCAACACTTCACTTTGCATTAATTCTCTTTGCTATGAACTCTTCCAAATAAAACCTCAGCGTCCGTACAATGTCATCATCTTCAAAATCCTTCAAGTCACGTCCCTTTGTGTTTGCCTCCACTCGGAAATCCACCCTCTTCATCTTCTCCTCCCTCTTCATCGGCCTCTTTGGCTTCCTCTTTAGCATCTCCACCATCATCTCGGTCACTCGCGGCCACTACCGTTGTGTCATCGCTGGCCAACCCAAATCCGTCAAGGTGCTTTGGGACACAGGCAACATTCTGGTTCTTGATGCTAACAAGACTCACAATGCTTATGACAAGAAGAGGCACAAAGTCATGGGCTTTGTCGGCATTCAAACTGGGTTTGGGTCTATGGGTCGTAGGAGATCGCTTAGGGCCACATGGATGCCATCCGATCACCAAGGCCTTCAACGGTACTCATCTTCCTTCTCTAATTGCATCAAAGATTTGATCTTTTTTGTTTATTTGTATTCAATCGGGCATATTTGCATCGAATTTTAGTGAAAGATTTGATCTTGCGTAGCTAATTGTATTCAATTGGATTGTTATGGATGCATTCATAGGAAAGAAGTACAGCAGAAGGAATGCCATGATGGCATAATCTTTTTTATTATTTCCTTGATTCTTGGATTATCTTTTCAATTATTTCCTTTTTGTTAAGAGTCTTAATTGGTATTTTGGTTTCCTTTATTTGTTATTTTATTTCCTTTAGGGAATTGGCAACAAATAAATTGTTTCCTTGTTTTAAGCCATTCTCTTCCTATATAAAGAGATGGCCGTGAAATAAAAAATTTCATTGAGATTTTTGCAATAAGTAAGGAGAGTTTAGGGTGGTCTCTTAAGAACAAACACCCCTTGTTATATTTCAAAAATAGGGTCCTCTAAGAAAGGTTTGAACACGATCAAAAGGAATCAAGAAGCTTTCTCTGTGAATCGGCCCGTGATGAGATCCTATTTGAGGGAACATAATATGGATATATTTTTATCAAATTTTAGTGAAAGATTGAAAATTGATAGTTTCATTTTGATGTGAAAGTTGATGGAGACTTTTAGAGGCAATTATTAGATTGATGAAAATGAGCTCTATTCAACAATTTTGCTATTTTACAAATGTGTTGATGTAATTGTATTGAAATTGGAAATTTTATGGAGGGAATTGGTCTTGAAAACTGGGTCTTTTTAAGAGAGGAAATCACATCCACAACATATGCGGAGTTAAATATTAATTGGATCACTGGACATAGCTACATGGATTGATGCTGGCTTGCTTGCTTTAGTTTATTTGTTCGTAATTATGCTGCTGCAGTAGGTGCTTATGACATTGTTTTATGTCGGTAATGGTAAGAACTTGAGAATGAATGGATATGACTAGCGAAGTGTAAATTTGTTTTAGCAAATTCTTTTGGAAATCTTTCTGTGATGATTACTTTGCTTGTACTGGCGTAATCTAGGTTCAGTTATGATTTGGCTGTTTTGGTTGTTGCAGTTGTTTCCAGTTTTTAATCTAGAAAGTTGTTATATAGATGTTTTGGAATTGCTATTAGCCATTATTTGGTCAAGATTTGGACAGCGTTTATATGTAGCATTTTGTTGTAGTGACTTTGTTTTGATTGAATTTTTCTTGCAGCTTGGAAGAAGCCACTGGTTTGGCTTTCAGGTTTGTTATTGGTAGAACCAGTGACAATTCAAAGATGAAAGAGTTAAGAAGGGAGGTTGCAGAATATGATGATTTTTTGTTATTAGATATTGAGGAGGAGTACAATAAGCTCCCCTACAAAACGTTAGTGCTTACAATTAATGTGGTTTGTTATTTGTTATATAATTTATAAGGAAGGAAAAAACTCATCCGGAGTCTTTTACACAGGTTAGCATTCTTCAAAGCTGCATATGCACTCTATGATTCTGAGTTTTATGTCAAAGCTGATGATGACATATATTTGAGGCCAGGTGACTATATTTACAAAAGTTATTCATGCTTTATACATTGCTCCATTTTATCTTTTTTCTTGTTTCTTTGTGAAGGTTCTTCTGGTCTCATCAATTTCATGTTTTTTTTTTTTTTTATTCCTAGATCGCTTGTCATTGCTCTTGGCCAAAGAGCGTCATCACTCTCGGACTTATCTTGGATGCATGAAGAAGGGTGGCGTTTTTACTGATCCAAAGAATAAATGGTCAGTCTGGCTCCTTTTGTTCTTTTGGTAGTTTGTGATTTATAAAACTGTTTCTTAACTACCTTCTAATGTTTCCACTGATATTCATCTTTCAATCCTTTCAATCCACACAAAACGTCTTCTTCTTGTTGATAATAAAAGATAAGAAAGGGACAGAAGAGTATGTTTTTAGGTTTACACCTTTAAATTTGTAAATGATGGCCAGTATTAAAAGGTCATTTTAATGTTTAAAATCACGTGTATGGTATGATGTACCTTGAAACATGTATCGGCAGAAAGTCTTAGAGGTTTTTACAGTTTTCAAGAATTGTAAAAACTTCTAAGAATGTCTACTGAGTTCTGTGTCAAAATGAGGAAGCTTAATCGACCAATGGGTCATTGAATGTCCATGCTCAGAATGATGGTCTCCCAGTTGGTGAAGGACGAACGCATCGAAACCACATCGCTAAGGGTTCCCTATGTGCTGCTAGATGAGCTGCTGCATTTGTATGAGGGGATGATGTCATCCACAAGCTATTTACAGAATTGGCTTGTCGATACAAAGATAGAGCTGATGGATACACTAGACTGCTTCGGACCCATATACGAGTTGGTGATGCTGCTCCAATGGTCTATATTGAGTTTGTTGACAGAGAAAATGAGCAAAAGACAGGCAAAGCCGCCGACCACTGCAGAGAGCTCCAATAGATCCTTGGACAAGATACCGGCTTACGAGGCAGTGTGCACCCCTGAATGAAGAATTACGAGAAATGGAAGCATAATAATACTTATAAGAAAAACAAAATGAAAAATGGAAATAATCAATAACTGGAAAATAATTTTTAGAAGTCATAAATGTTTGTTTGGTCATTCATTATTATATAAACATTGAAGTAACATCCATAATAACTCTTTAAGTAACTATGAAGTGGCATTCTACATCTATATTTTCATAATTCACTTCTAGCGATCAAGATAATTTATGCAGAGAATTTAGAAGCACTTAGAAAAATTCATGTAAAATGGTCTACAATATTTTCTCTGAATTATGTACTTGAGCCCTGCTGCTTGAGGAATTTGTGAACATAGTATTTATTATTGTTAATTACAAGAATATTTCAGTGCATCTTTCTAGGAATTATTTCAAAGAGAGGTTGTATCTAAGCAAATTTATCTTGGGCCTTGAAGAATTTGCTGGACCTAGTGAGGGGTGGAAGTACAGCTTGGGCGATAGTTGTTATATTGCTATTGTAAGAAATAATTAGAATTTGAGTATGAGCTTAATCAACATAGAATTTAGCTAATTGAGGAATTTTGTGAAATAGAAAATAATTGAATGTGAAGGAACCTTAGTTCAAAATCAAAACAATGGCAGATCTAATTGTTATCAGTAATTTGCAATTTCCAGGATAACTAAAGCCAACAAGATGAGCAAACATCTGATTGTAGACAGATTATGCATTGCCCAGAATATAAATTAATTTAAGCAACCTAATATCTTTCCTTTTAACCTCTGGTTATAGATGTGGTTTGTCATTGGGACACCATATTGCACAAGTCGAGATCTGATAGCCTCTGAAGCTGGTGTGAAACTAATCTTGTTTTGAACTGAAAATGATGCAGGTTTGAGCCACTTTCCTATTTACTTGGGAGGGAGTACTTTCTTAATGCGTATGGACCTATATATGCCCTTTCAGTGGATGTTGTTGCAAGTTTGGCTGCTCTCAGGAACAACAGGCTAGTCTGCTTTCTAATCACTTCTCTGTCTAAAATGTTCATAGCTTTTTGTTCCAATGCTTTTACTTGTCAAGATTGTTCATGGTCGGACAATTTGAAAAGCAATGGCTGTTGAATTATTAACGATCTTGTGCTTGGCTTGAGCACTTCAATATTTGTTGCTCTAATTTAACAGTATTGTTCTATGGCCAGACTCGTTAAATAAATACCACTGGATTGGTAAAATATTGATGATCAGGTGCTTAGGTTGATCCTCCTAATCATCATCCAACACAAACTCTGATTGAAATTTGTGCACTCCGACTTAAAGATGGCTAATTTTCCCATTTTATCAGCTCATGGCCAAATTTCATATACATTTTCCCGCTAAATTATTAAATGTATGTGAACAATACTATAAAGTTCCACTGCTATATTTGTTAGCGTTATCAGCATATATTTTTATTAAAATTTAGAAAATAGACCAATAAAAGTAATCCTCATACAGTCATACATGCCTGCAGGAACTTCTTAGGGTTGAATTGCTCACTTCTTAACTTCAGATGGTCCACATGATATAGTTTTCTTGAAGTTTCTGCCTTGCATGTAACATTGTCCATTTTGTTTGAAATTACAGCTTTCGGATGTTCAGCAATGAGGATATTACAATTGGTGCATGGATGCTTACATTGAATGTCAATCATGTACATAACAAAGCACTGTGTGAACCAGACTGTACGCCATCATCTATTGCTGTCTGGGATATTCCCAAATGTTCAGGTTAGTGCTTACTGAATTAAACAAATAAGAGAGATGAAATGGTTATTGGGATTAACCTTATGCTTTAAAATGAAGTCGATGTTTGAAATTCAATCTCTTGAGAAGGAAGGTGTAATAGGATATAAATGATTATAAGTATTTTAAGTGCATCATTTTCCTTTCTTCAAAATGATTATTCACATTGTTACCAAATTGATTTGATATAATTTTATCTCACATTTGTGAAAATCCAATAGTGATTTAATTTCTGAAATTTCCAGATGTTTAATCTTAGGGAAACAATGAAGTTACTTATGTCAGTTATACTTCTATATAATTATATTTCCATAAAATTACCATAAAATGTGAAATATATGATATGCTGGCATTTTTCTTATTATCCAGGGCTTTGCGATCCAGAAAAGGAGTTACTAGAACTTCATCAAATAGAGAGCTGCACAAAGAGCGCAACAATGGAATCTGATGATCAGCAATTTTCCTAAAATCTTTCCCAGTTTTGTTAAACCAAAACAAGGTACCGACATGAGTCCCTCACTTCTCTAAGGTGGCTCTACTGCTACCAGATGGCCTCTATTTTTCCTCTCTGCTACCTTTTTCCTCTCTCTTCGTCAGTTCTTGTAACATATCATTTTCTTGGAGATACAACATTCACAGGCCGGATCTTTTACAGCGGGATTTCTGTTGCTAAGAATCTGATTACCAATGTAAGCTTAACGAACAGTTTTCTTGTTGAGTTGCATCATTGTTGTAGAACTGTTTGTGTACTCGAATACAAACAAATGGACATGACTCGCTTATGAAGTATGTTATGTTCATTAGCAAAGCATATGTGTGTGTCCTCTTAACTTTGAAGTGTGCTTCTATATTTTTTTAAAGCACTGCAGTGCTGTGCAACTAGCTTGCTTTGATGCTGGGATTGAATTTCAATATTATGTACATGTTACCAATCCGCAGATGATATCAAACTGTGGCCCAACATCGGGCCGGACAGGTGCAATGTGTCCATCTACTCGTAATACCCGCATAACGTGGGTTGAATTTGTCCGATCAATCACATAGTGGTATGACATGTCATATGGGATGTTATGAGTATTCAGTTGCACCAGTAATATGGCACCCCTGCTAGAGTACTTGATTTGATTTTCATGACTATAATGGCTGTGCAATCTCCTTGAAATGTAAACCAAAATGGTCACTTCTAAGGATCATGTGATAACAGTACTTGTATGGGGAATAAGCATGGTCTAAACATTTGAAATAAAGTAAACATTTGGTTTCCACATTGTAATCGTGCGGAAAATGAGAATTTATGAATACCTTAAATAGTAGTCCAATTTCTGAATTTCGTTCTAAATTGATATGGAACTCACAAGAATGATAAGTCCAATAGTAATTCTCTCATTCCAATAGTAATTCTGTGCAAAGTATGTTTTTTATTTTTGTTATTCTCTTCATTTTTTGATACATGTAGTAAATGAAACTAATGCATATTTATAATCAATACATATTTGTGATTCAAACTAGTATTTGCCAAAACTTTCATATTCCATAAAATATTTCTTGCTTAAAAAGCATTACAGTGACACAGATGATGAGCATTACTATTATGTGGCTGGAGTGTGTTTAACATGTGATCAAACCTTATCCACCCAATACTTTAAGTAGAATTTAGCATTGAGTAATGCTAAGCTTTTCAATTTTTATTTTTTATTTTTAAATTCATACCTAAATGATGTGACATATTAGTTGTTAAGGTCTTATTAATTATCACATTATTTCATAATTTATAAGATTTTGACAATTAATATATTACATCATTTGAACATGAATTTAGATAAAATTTTTGGAAAGCGTAACATTACTCTTTGTATTAGACACGTGAGATGCTCCATGCTATGTTGATTTTTACACCTTTTGTCTTCTATCCCAATTGAAAATCTAACAAATTTAAACCACTGGATTAGTGAGCTAACTATGTCCAGACAATTTGTTTTTGTGTGTGTGTGTGTATATATATGTAGGGACTTGATTTTTCAATTAATTGGTTAGCACCTCTAGATTTCACTTATTACAAATTGAAATGTCAAAATTCCAAGTGCATTCATACCTATTTACACTATGTAATATGATGAGAACCTAAGAAGAATCCGTCTACTATGACTTATATTTTTGGATTTCATATTCCTATTTAGAATACTATTTCTTTATTTTATACTGTAATGTTAGTTCCTTTTATTAGTTGGATTTATTTCGTTTTAGGTATAGATATTATTTTCTTTTAAGATTTGATATAATTTCTATTGTGTGTATTTTTGGGATTCCCCAAATGGGCTTGTAAAAGCTCAAAGGTCCAGCAGACAAGAACCCAATTTACCAAACCCCAGCTCGCAGAAGCAGCCTAGCAGAATACTAGACAAACAGTCCATGTGTGAGCAGGCCAGCGAACAGATGAACGAACATTAGCTCGTTTAGGATGAGCTCCCAGCTTGAGCTCGTAGGATGAGCTCTCAGCTGATCAGCCTTCAACTCATCAGCTCCCAGCTCTCGGGAGAGCTCACCAGCTTCCAGCTCATCGAGCTCTCAGCTCGTCAGTCTTCAGCTCATCAACTCCTAACTGATCAGCTTCCAGCTCATCAGCTCTCAGCTCCCGGAAGAGTTCGCCAGCCTTCAGTTCATTAGGTCCCAACTGATCAGCTCCCAGCTCCCGGAAGAGCTCACCAGGTTACAGCTCGCCAGCCTTCAGCTCATCAGCTCCCAACTGATCAACTCCCAGCTCCCGGAAGAGCTCACCAACTTTCAGCTCATCAGCCTCCAGCTCATCGAGCTCTCGGCTCATCAGCTCCCAGCTCATTAACTCTCCAGCTTGAGCTCCTAGCTCATCAGCTCATCAGCTTCCCAGCTCGAGCTCTCTAGCTCATTAGCTCGTTTTTTATAAGCTCCGCCCTGTCTACATCAGAACTAGCTCACACGATGGCGTGACGTGCACAGCTGACCATGTCAGATATTACAGCCTGGATTTCGAAGATCTTATCTAACCCACTTGGATCAGCCGCCTAAAACAACTTGTTTTAACAGTTGTCAGGCTCATTTAATGCAACCCAATTATAATCATCATTGTATTTTGACTTATTAGACGCCACTATAGCACATCTCCCTTCTATAAATAGGGGTGAGAATTATTGTAAAGGGGATCCTGAGTTCTCTCTGCTCTCTCTCTCTCTCTCTATAACCAGAAAATATAGCAATAATAGTGACTGCGTCTCCACCACCAGAGCAGGCACCGTGGACGTAGGTCTTTCCTTTGACCGAACCACGTAAAATCTGCGTATTTTTCTTCCCCTCTGCCTCCATTCTCTCGCTTTCGTTCTATTTTTCTTTTATTCGCAGTCTTGGGCTTGAAGAACCTTGTTGACTAGATCCCAACGTCAACAATTTCCTTTTAGGATTTGATTTGATTTTTTTTTTTTTTTAGGTTTAAATATTATTTCCTTTTAGGATTTGATGTTATTTCCATTTTGGTTTAGATGTTGTTTTCTTTTAGGTTTTCATTTAATTGATAGATATTGTTTCCTTTATTATCTAATAATATTTCCTTTAGTTGTTTTGATATTATTTCCTTTTAGAAATCTTGCTTCCTAGGGAAGTTAGGAAATTGTTGGCAAACAATATGAGTTGTGAACTCAATGTAATGAATATGGTTTTTGATGAGGAATTATTAATAAAATGTCACTTCTTTGTGAGGCAATTCATTTGTATTATTTCGGCTTTTCTAGATATAGATTTATATAGAATCGCTTGGAAGTCAATTTGTTGATTTGAGTCTAGAGAGTTAATTTGCTCATTTCTATTTCTTGTTTCTCCCTGTAATAATCGCTAATTAACCCCTAATGATTTCCCATAAATCTAAAAGAGCCCTTTCCGTTAGTGTCGACTAGAAGATATTAGTAGATGACAAAAAGACCCATTTACACTCAAGATATTTAATAAAGATCATTCCAATTCCCGTCTATTGTTTGATATACTCACTAATTATCCCTCTCCATCCCAAGGTCATTTCCATAAATCTAGAATGCCGCTTTTCATTAGTTTTAACTAGAAAATGTTAGCAAATGACAAAACGAAACCATTACCCTCAAGATATTTAATATAATAATATAAAAAAGTATTAAAAATAATTGAAAAATCAAAAAATTAAAAAAAAAAAACTATAAAATGAAAAATCAATATCCGTCGTCTATCTCTATGATGGACGGTAAAGATTAATTTCAAATAATTTAAAAATAAATTAAAAAGCAAAAATAAAAAAATGAAGATTTGGGTTAAATCTAAATCTTTAATTCAAAGACCTGTGGTCAACATAAATCTTTAAACTTTGAAGGTCTCAATTCTATTTCTCTCCCACAACATACAAAAATGGAAATATATATATATATATATTCTTCTAGTTGAAGATCTAAAGATGAAGATTGTTGATGATCTAGGTAAACCTAGATTGTCGACTTTTAGGTTTCAAAATCTAAAGATAGATCTGAGTTTTGAAACCCCAATCTAAATGAACATTGGACAACCCATGCAACTTGGGTTCATTCGAAAATGAACGATCTTTGAACAACCATGCGACGTGGGTTCATACGAAGACGAACGATCTTCGAAAGAACCCAAGTTGTGTGGGGTTGTTCGAAAATGAATGAGCTCAGGTTAATCTAGGTCATTTGAAGTCGAATGAACTCATATTGTCTAGGTTCGTTTGGTTTTTTTTTTTTTAGAGAGAGAAGAAAGATAAGATATAGAAAGAGGTGGAGAGAGAGAGATGAATAAGAGAGAGAAGGATGGAAATGGAGAAGGGAGAGAATTATAAAGGTGGATAACCACTTTTTTTTTAGTTTCTTTTTTCTTTTTTTAATTTTATTTGGCTTCTAAAATGATATCCACTATTTATCAACATGATGGACAATGGAGATCTCAAAATAATTTTTTTTGGAAAATTGTTAATATTTTTCTTTATTTTTAATTAAATTTAAATTTATTTTTATTAAGTTTTATTAAATTATAATTTTGACCTCCATGTACATATTAGAAATGGACAATGGAGATTTAATTTTTTTTCAATATTTTAAATATTAAATTTTCCTTTCATTAAATATTATTATTATTATTTAATGTTTTATCTTATTTCGATGGTTTTACCTTTTCATACTAGCGGTCAAACTTAAATTTTTAACGTCAACTTTAATAGTAGAAACATTATTTTGGCTATTTTTATATACTATAGGGTTATTTTATCTATTTCATAAATTAATTTAAAATAATGGATTTTTTTAACTTTTAGGCCAAATTGGGGAGGGAATAGAACTACCCTTTTATCTTTTATCATGCTTGGATGGTTTTATCCTTTCACACTAACGATCAAACCGGGACTTTTAATGTCAATAATACAACCAATTACACTCTCCCTTCAAAGAGTCCCCACTGAGTTGCAAGCATTTCATATCAACCGTTTAACCAACCTGTCAACCAACTACAGAAGTGAACCCTTGTGCACCTGGTGAGACTCTTATAACCCCACCTCGTCCCAGAATCAAATTACTACCTCTAATACTACTTATGACCACAACCAAACTCATCTCAAATTGAACTGTTCCAAGTTAGATCCAAATGGGTGGATTTATACGACGGAACAGTTTTTTTATTTAAAAAATATTTCACCAGATTGGAAAGTGCAGCTCGCCTTTTTCCACCTTGAAGGCATGGCTTTGCAATGGCACTGTTGGTTGTCCAAGTTCAAAGAGGCCTATAAACTGGGACGCATTCATCCAAGCAGTGCTCCAGTGCTTTGGGCCAACCGATTACGAGGATCCCTCCAAAGCACTAACCCGTTTAAAACAAAGTCTTGACCATGGAAGCATATCAAGAGACTTTCGAGAAGCTACTCCATCGAGTTGTTGGATTACCTAAAAATTTTTTTGTGGGTTGTTTTATTGTCGGTCTCAAGGATGAAGTAGTTAAGATGTCAATATCAAGCAACCTGGAACTTTACTTGACACCATAGACGTCGTTCGATTAGTTAAGGAAAGGAATCTCTTGCAAAAGAAAGGTGGTCATAGTCCAAGTACCCCTACCAAATGATTTAACCAGTGTATTAAGGCCTCTACCAAAAACCAACACAAACCAGAATTCTGTAAATTACACACTTCCTTTCAAACGAATCACAAGGCAGAAAGCTAAAGAACATTAAGGGAAGGGTCTCCATTTTTACTGTGTTAAGAAATACATATCTGGTCATCATTGTCATTGTCATTGTCCCTAATTGGTTATATGATCGAAGACTTGGGAGGACCAGCATTGCTTCCTGAAGACTCGTATGAATTTTATCCTTGTGGACGAGGATAATTTTAAGGGGATGGAATGATACGTATAACATTCTCGAGCAGGGGCATCTTAAGTGAGGGAGTTAGACTTGTGTTAGACTTGGTCAAGGAGTATTATGAGTAGTTTTGATTTGTATGAGTTAGTGGAGTGCCAGGTTGCTAGAATCATGTCACTTCTTTAGTTTCCAGTTTCTTCGTGTTGTTATGGGCCTATGGGTTGTTAGATTTAACGCTTTGCTTGTTGGTTGTGTTCCTAATTTCCTGTATCATGGTTCTGTGAGGAGTCTATAAAGCTCTTAATAGATGTTAATAAAGGGTATCAGTCTACAGCCAAGAATTCCTGTCCACTCTTCTCCTCTAAACTCTACTTCTATCTTCTCAAAATTCATATAAGATGTATAATGTAATAACAACTAGTTTTTATTTATGACTATTGAAATGGACACAATCTAGAGTCAAGTAAATCACTATTAAAATTCAAAAAATTTAAAATCCATAAAAGTGTTGTGTCTTATATGTTCTGCATCAAAATCTTCCATAAGTCACTATAGACTATTAATAATATAGTTTAATTTTAGTTAACATGTAATTAAAAATAAAAGATATAGATGCATCATATATAGTGTAATTTGTTATAAACTATCTTAAAAAATTAATATCTATTTATTTTAGAGATCTTATTACCTGAGTTTTATGTCTTAAATAATAAAAACAAAATTTTGTTTATTAGTTTTTGATCCATCAAAATCCATTTAATTTAGTGAATAGTTATTCATATGATCCCTTTATATATATCTCTAATTCATTTAATATCGATTTCAATTTAAAAAAAAAAATTGAAAATTTAAAAGAAAACGACAATAATAATAGAAAACTGAATTGTTTTATTAATATATAACATTTTTGGAGTTGTATCAATCTAAAATTTGTTAGAGTTTGATGAATTTTTTTAAAAAAAAAATTGCAGGTTTTGGTGAAATTCATTGACGTTATAGATTCTATGTAGATTTTATTAGAACTTTTAAGAAATCCAATAAAATCATTGGGAATAAAGCAAGATTTGTGATAGATTATTTTAGTCACAAATCTTAATTTTAAAACCAACAAAATCTATTAAATTTCATCACTTATATAAAATTTATAAAGCCAATGATTTTATTAATACATTTAGATTTGTTTGAATCTTTTAAAATTTGAATTAAACACATATAAATGTATGGACTTTAATAGAATCCAAACAAATTTGAATTTAATACACTTATATTTATATGTATTTCAATAAATTACACATCAATCTAGATTAAATACATTTATATTTTGATAAACTGTTTATAAATCTCAATTAAATACACTCAAACTTTTAAAATCCTTTAAATTTTAATGAAGCCCTTAAATTGAATACACCCCTTTAATATTTATTCTTCTTTCTTGTTGTTTTGCTTCTTCAACACTTCACTCTACATTGATTCTTTGTTATGAACTCCTCTAAATAAAACCTCAATATCCACACAATGTCATCGTATTCAAAATCTTTCAAGGCGCGTCCCTTTGCGTCTACCTCCACTCGCAAATCCACCTTCCTCATCTTCTCCTACATCTTCTTCGGCCTTGTTGGTTTCCTCTTCGGCATCTCCACCTTTGTCTTGGTCAACTGCGACCACTATCGCTGCGTCATCACTAACCAGCCCAAATCCGTTAATGTGGTTTGGGACACTAGTAATAATATGATTGTTGATGCTGATAAGATTCACAATAGAGTCACTTATGACAAGAAAAGACACAAAGTCATGGGCTTTGTCGGCATTCAAACTGGGTTCGGGTCAATGGGTCGAAGGAGATCGCTCAGGGCCACATGGATGCCATCCGATCACCATGGCCTTCAACGGTACTTACCTATCTTCTCCATTATTTTAAACGGCGATTTGACGTGCCACCTAGGACGCCTTAGGGTCGAAGGCGCCAAGATGTGGCACCTCAAACACACCAAATGGTGGCCGCTTCACCTACTTGAGGCGGTCACCACGTCTACCTTAGTCAAAACATTCATTTTTATAACCATTGAAAATATCTAGACTAATTTTAATACAATTAATTAATCAATAATAAAATAGTTGACTTTGTTCCTATATTATAAGGTTTATGATTTATACATATTTCTTTTCTTAGAACTTGTTGTACACTTTTATTTATATGGTCGACCATCCTTTCACTTTATTCTCTTTTTCACCTTCAATCTTAAACCTAAGAAACCCTAAAATAAAAAGGGCAGTTGGCTTTTTTTGTTGATTTTGTTCTATTTTAATTTGTTCGATACTTATATGTCTAACATTGATTTTCACAATCTTTTTTCAATGTTATGGATGATAAGTTAGAGATTTTTTTTTCTTTTTTTACTTCTTTTATTATTATTATTTTTTCATTTGAAATTGAGGCTGCTGCCTCTATCCCACGAGGCGCTTGCCTCATCTCGCTGTTCACCTTTTA
The DNA here is from genome assembly GCA_022984855.1 of Dimocarpus longan. NCBI lineage: Eukaryota > Viridiplantae > Streptophyta > Magnoliopsida > Sapindales > Sapindaceae > Dimocarpus > Dimocarpus longan. Next base: position 13,165,434 of record CM041014.1, on the reverse strand, counting down.
AAACATTGCTCTTCTCTAATTGCATCAAAGATTTGATCCTTCTTGTCTATTTGTATTCAATTGGGTATACTTCTATCGAATTTTAGTGAAAGATTAGATCTTATTAATTGTATTCAATTGGATATATATTTCATCAAATTTTGGCGAAAGATTGAAAATTGATAGTTTCATTTTGATGTAAAAGTTGACAGAGGCTTTTAGATAGTAGGTTGATGAAGATGAACACTATTCAACAATTTAGCTATTTTACAAATGTGTTAATGTAATTGTATAGAAATTGAAAATTTAGAGAGAAAATAATCTTGAAAAGTGGGTTCTTTTTTATTGGAGATGTGAAGTTATGCTATGCAAGCACGTCCACAACATATGCCGAGTTAAATATAAATTGGATCATTGGCCATGGTTGCATGGATTGATGCTGGCTTGCATGGAACCCTTTAGTTCATTGGTTCGTAATTATGCTGCTGCAGTAGGTGCTTATAACATTGTTTGATGTGGGCAATTCTAAGAACTTGAGAATGAACGGGTATGACTAGCAAAGTGTAAATTTTTTAACAAATTCGTTCAGAGATCTTTCTTTGGATGATTATTTTGCATGTACTGGCATAATCCAGGTTCAGTTATGATTTGGCTGTTTTGGTTGTTGCAGTCGTTTCCAGGTTTCAATCTAGAAAGTTGTTAGATAGATGTTTTGGAATTGCCATTAGCTGTTATTTGGTTAAGATTTGGACGTCGTTTGTATGTAGCATTTTGTTGTAGTGACTTTGTTTTGATGGAATCTTTCTTGCAGCTTGGAAGAAGCCACTGGTTTGGCTTTTAGGTTTGTTATTGGTAGAACCAGTGACAAGTCAAAGATGCAAGAGTTAAGAAGGGAGGTTGCAGAGTATGATGATTTTTTGTTATTAGATATTGAGGAGGGGTACAGTAAGCTCTCCAACAAAACGTTAGTGCTTACAATTAATGTGGTTTGTTATTTGTTAAATAATTTATAAGAAAGGATAAAGTCTCATCTGGAGTCTTTTACACAGGTTAGCATTCTTCAAAGCTGCATATGCTCTCTATGATTCTGAGTTTTATGTCAAAGCTGATGATGACATATATTTGAGGCCAGGTGACTATATTTACAAAAGTTATTCATGCTTTATACATTACTCTGCTGCATTTGATCTTTTTTCTTGTTTCTTTGTGAAGTTTCTTCTCGTCACATTAATTTCATAATTTTTCCTATTCCTAGATCGCTTGTCATTACTCTTGGCCAAAGAACGTCATCACTCTCGGACTTATCTTGGATGCATGAAGAAGGGTCCAGTTTATACTGATCCAAAGAATAAATGGTCAGGCCGACTCCTTTCGTCTTTTTAGTAGTTTGTGATTTATAAAATTGTTTCTCAACTGCTTTCTGATATAGTGTTTCCACTGATATTCATCTTTCAATCCACACAAAACGTCTTGCTGTTGTTCATAATAAGAGATAGGAAAGAGACAGAAGAGTGTGCTTTTAGGTAGTAATCTAGAAGGAATTGGATGATTAAAGGAGTTTTTAAAGCTCTGCCTTCGGAATATATACATAGATATCAGTCACTATTGTGTGACAGTAAAGGGGACAACAATTGATGCAGCAATAATACAATTAACCAAATAAAAGGCAATTCCTGTCATATTATTCTTTACACGTCATGGTTTTCTACACGTTTATAAAAATGATGGCAAGTATTGAAAAGTCATTTTAAGTTTATGGTTCGATGTACCTCCATATGCATGTATTCGCAGAAAGTCTTATAAGTTTTTACAGTTTCAAGAATTATGAGAAATGGAAACATAAGAATACATATAACAAAAATATGCGAAATAGAAAAAATCAATAATAGGAAAGTAATTAACTTTTAAAAATCATAAAAGTTTGTTTAATAATTCATTATAATATAAACATTGAAGTGACATGCATAGTAACCCTTTATAAGTAACTATGAAGTAGCGTTCTTCTAGCCGCCAAGATAATTTATGCAGAGAATTTAGAAGCACTTCGCTGAGAAAAATTCGTGTAAACTGGTCAAGAATATTGTCTCTGGATTATGTACTTCAGGCGTACCGCTGATGGAAGATTTCGAGAACATAGTGTTTATTACCGTTAATTACAAGAAGATTTCAGTGCAACTTTCAAGGAACCATTTCAAAGAGAGGCTGTATCAACGCGGAATTTGTCTTGGGGCAATAGTTGTTATGTTGTTGTGTAAGGAATAATTAAAATTTGAGCATGAACTTAACCAATATAGAACTTAGCTAAAGCAGAAATTTTGTGAATTAGAAAATAATTGAATGTGAAGGAAAAAAGCTAACAATACCAAAAGATGAGCAAATATAAGAATAATAAAATAATATTTCTCCTGAGTTGGCGTCCTGACGCTCTTAGACACACAAATATTTGTAAGTTGCCTAAACAGTGATTATATAATTTCTAAAGCCTTAATTTATAGGGCAAACATCTGACTGTAGTAGACAGGCTATGCTTTGACAAGAAGAAAAAATATTAATTACATTCAAACCTACTATAGTTACAAACATCTTATAAATTAATTTAAACAACCTAATATCTTTCCTTTCAGCCTCTGGTTATTGTTGTGGTTTGTCATTGAGACACCATATTGCACAAGTGGAGATCTTGTAGCCTCTGAATCTGGTGCCAAACTAATTTAGTTTTGAACTCAAAATGACGCAGGTTTGAGCCACTGTCTAATTTACTTGGGAAGGAGTACTTTCTTTATGCTAATGGACCTATATATGCTCTTTCGGTGAATGTTGTTGCAAGTTTGGTTGCTCTCAGGGACAACAGGCTAGTCTGCTTTCTCATCACTTTTTTGTCTAAAATGTGCATAGCTTTAAGTCGTAATGCTTTTACTTGTCAAGAATGTTCATATGGCTAAACGACTTGGAAAGCAATATATGGTCGTTGAATTATTGATGTTCTTGTGCTTGTTGTGCAGCAGAATGGTTGTTTCGAAAACGAAATGTATAATTTCAGATTAAACAATAGAACACAAACTTCAAGCTTGTTAGTATTGAAAGAAAATAAGAATAATGTACTTAACACAAACAAACCAAGTCTTTAAAAAATGTATCTAATCCTATAACTATTAGAAATAGAAATCCAAATTGAATCATAATTTGAAACTAATGAAAACTAGAAAACTAAGTATTAAAGTAACTTAAATCCTAGTCTAGTTAGAATTCTAACTCTTATCTTGTTCTACATCAATCCTCTCCACTTGAAAAAAACACGCCCTTGAGTTTTATAAAGTCCAGGGTATGCCTCGTTATAGCTGTGAAAAGTTGTCCAGTAATGTTGCTAACACCTTGAAACTCTATTTGTCGTTTCCAAGGAAACAACAAAATCTTCTTACCATACAACCCAAATACATGAGTGTTGTCGCAACCTTTGTAAGTGGCATCAACATCAAAATGCCATGGTCTTCCCAAGAGAATGTGACAGGCATCAATATCGATCACATCATATGTAATCTCATCCTTGTAGTATTTGCTAATTGATAGTGCAACTTTGCAAATTTCATTTACTTAAACCTTCGAACATTTGATCCATGTAAACTTGTATAGAAAAGGATGCTTCTTAACCTTTAAATGCAATGCTTTAACCAATGCCCTCGAAACTATGTTATCACTACTCCCACTATCAATAATAACATTGTAGATGTATTATTGATAGTACATCTAATCCAGAAAATTTTATGATGTTGTGAATTATCCATCCTCCTATATGCCAACAAAAGTTGTTGAGCAATGCAAACTACTGCCTCTTGCTTCATCTCGATTAGTATACCCCTTTGTAAGTATCATCGTCAACTCCCTGAGCCTCTACAGTCCATCGCTTTCTCTTCTTCGACAATATTAACAGACCGTCGATCAGGGCAAACATTCAAAAGATGACTAAGTTGATTACACCTAAAGTGTTTGCACTGATTATGTCATGCGTAGGGGTTAGGTTTGGTTCGGTTCTACTGCTGACTTGGTATTGTTGCTTGATTTGTGGTAGTACTCATATTTCATCTCTGTCTAGCAGTTTAGCTGTCCTTGCTATGTTTAGTTGTTGTGGACTCTTATGGAGTCGATGAAGCGCCTAGAACGAATCTTCAAAAATTACTTGGATTTCTGTTAACTGGTTGACTGGTTGATTTAGTTGAGCCTCAACTTTCAAGGTCAATTTAATTGCATTAGTTAACGTCAAGATGCTCTGAAGAGCCTCTAACGTAATGAGCCACTTGTTGATCCATAATTTCCAATAAATTGCATCAAGCATCAAGCCAATAAAATTCCTTAGTATAATCTGAAACTCCCTGATTTGCCTGTCGACAAGTCTAATATTATTGTTAAGTCCATTTCCATCTTGAAATATTATCAATCACGATGATATGGGGCATATCATTAACATTATCTTCTTTACTTGAAGAATTTTCATGTCCTTCAATGAGTGCAAACCGTGCAAACCTACCTAAATCACTGCCGTCATCTGCCTGTTGACCTTTTCTGCCATCATGGCATCCGAAAACACCTCGATTTCCTCTCTTATACTTACAAAACCGATTGAGTTGACATGGAGAGTGATTGTCCATGCCTGTTGGTCGCAAAATCCCACAAACTAGCCTCATTCACGGTGGATTTGACCTCTATTATTGCCAATATTGCCAATCTGACCCTTCCCATCGCTGATCTGGTGTTGTCAGCCCCAACCGTAACTATTCTAGCCTCCACTAGTGTCGATCTTGGATAGGTTATTAGGATCTGGGGCTTTAAAGTTAAGATACGAGTTAGATTACAAATCTCCATGTGGGTTCCGTGGAAACGGAGTTGTGAATGGGTTGTGGGGGTTTGATGGGTGGACAAACTTGCATGTGGGCTTGGAGGGCGGTTTTATAGGTCACGCAAGTCTCTTCGTGGGTCGAGTTGGGTTTGCGGGTCGCGGTGGTCTCTTCAGCCCAAATCCTGGTCATGCAGATCACGACCGTCCAATTCCCGCTCACCTATCTACTGTCGTCTCCGGTGTCTATGCCGATGGTCACCTTCCGATCAGGTTGCTGCTCTCTAGAGGCATGTAAACTTTCGAGAACCATCATAGCAATCATCCGCGGATGGTTTCAAAGTGTTTCTTCGATCTTGTTGAGTTGTTCTTTGACTACAGTGAACCGTCGGTCATCGTTAGGGGTTCGTTTTCCACTTAAACCAACATCTGCCATCAAATTAAGGTAAAGTCAATGCTCTGATATCTATTTGTTGTGCAGAATGGTAATGGGTAATTTCAAATAAGGCAACAGAACACAAACTTCCAGTTTGTTATCATTGAAAAAAAATAAAAATAATGAACTTACAAAGACAAAAGTCTTTAAATAATGTATATAATTTAAAACTATTAAAAATAGAAAAACTAGAAAACTAAGTATTAAAGTAACTTAAACTTAATCTAGTAAGAATTCCAAGTCTGATTTTGTTCTACATCAGCTTGGCTTGACCACACCAGTATTTGTTGCTTTTACTTAACAGTATTGTTCATATGGCCAGACTCGTTAAATAAATACCTCTGGATTGATGAAATATTGATGATCTGGTGCTTGGGTTGATCCTCCTAATCATCATCCAACACAAACTCTTATTGAAACTTGCACGCTCCTACTAAAAGATGGCTATGTTCCCCTTTTTGAATAGCGTCTCATGGTCAATTTTCGCATACATTTTCCCGCAAAATTATTAAATGTATAGGAACAATACTATAAAGGTCTACTGCAGTATTTATGGACATTATCAGCATATATTTTTATTAAAAGTTAGAAAATAGACCATTAAACACAATCCTAGTACAACATGCCCCAGTAACTTCATAAGGTTGAACTGCTTACGGCTTAACTTCAGATGGTCCTACAGATGCACATGATATAGTTTTCTTGAAGTTTCTTCCATGGCATGTAACATTGTCCATTTTGTTTGAAATTACAGCTTTCGGATGTTCAGCAATGAGGATGTTACAATCGGCGCATGGATGCTTGCAATGGATGTCACTCATGAAAACAACGGAGCACTGTGTCAAACAAATTGTACACCCAATTTCGTTGCTGTCATGGATAATACTTCCAAATGTTCAGGTTAGTGGCTTACTGAATCAAACAAATAAGAGAGATGAAATGGTTAATGAAATTAAGTTCAACAACAGTTGTTTAGGCTTTCCTGGAAAGATACTGCAGATGCCCACTTTGGCCTGTCGCTATACTGGAATACAAAATAAATCAAACTTGTTTAGTACTGCAACGTAGTCAAGAGCATGTAAATACTAAATTGAACCACTGAAATTTATTTGAAAGTAAGAGTGTTAGCAAGTTATCTGATAGCCTTTGGAGGAAAAGTTTATGCTCTGAGATGAAGTCAATGTTTGAAATGCAATCCCTTGAGAAGGAAGGTGTAATAGAATAGAAATGATTAAAAGAATTTAAGTGCATCACTTTTGTTTCTTCAAAATGATTTTTCACATTGTTACTAAAATATCTCACATTTATGAAAATCTAATAGTTTTTTAATTTATGAAATTTCCAGATGTTTAATTTTAGGGAAACAATGAAGTTAACTAATGTCGGTTATACTTCTGCATAGTTATATTTGCATAGAATTATCATAAAATGCGAAATATATGGTATGCTGACATTTTGCTCATTATCCAGGGCTTTGCAATCCAGAAACGAAGTTAGTAGAACTTCATCAAAAGGAGAACTGCAAAAACGAGCCGCCCAACTATGGAATCTAATGATTAGCAATATTAATTTTTCTCTCCTACCTTTGTACACCCTGATTTCTGTTGTTAGAATCTAGATGTTATGAAAAATTGGAGCTAAAAAAACAGTTTTCTTGCTGAGTTTCATACTATGCTATATAATGCGGTAGAATCTGTCCGACCTATCATATGGTGATATTTTATGTCATATGGTTAAGTGTTGGGTTGCAACAGGAATATGGCACCCCTGCTGGAGACTTAATGATTTTTATGACCATAATGGTTATGCAGTCTCCTTGAAATATAAATCGAAATTGTGACTTTTAAGGACGATTTATAACAGTACTTATACATGGAATAAGGATGGTCTTAACAATGTGAAATAGAAGTAAATTTTTGGTTCCCGACATTGCACTTGTTAGGAAAATGAAAATTTATGAGTACCTTGAATAGTTATCTGATATATGAATTTCACTTTAAATTGATGTGAAACAGATAAGAAATGACAAGCCCAATAGTAACTCCATGCAAAGATTTTTTTTTTTTTTTTAATTATTCTTTTCGTTTTTCAACGAATGTTGTAATTGAAACAAATGCATATTTGTAACCAATACAAATTTGTAACTGAAACTAGTAGTTGCCAAAACTTTCATGTTCCATAAAAAAATTTATTGTTTAAACATTGCAGTGGCACACAGATGATGATCATTATTATTTTGTGATTGGAGTGTGTTTAACATGTGTTCAAATCTTATCCACCCAGTACTTAGTAGAATTTAGCAATAGACAAGCTAGATGCTCTGATGATTTCTGCACTTTTTGTCTTCTGCCCCATCTGAAAATCTAATAGATTTAAAACGACTGGATTAGTGATCAAGCTACATCCATACAATTTGAACTCAAACAAAGTTAAAATAATAATAATAATAATTGCAACAACCAATTGCATGTAGGAATTTGGTTTTCCCTTCTGTCATCAAACCCCATGTGAGATCTTCTCTCTCTATCTCAGTGAATTGATTTCATGTTATGGGTGTCCACGTTCTGGCATATATTACTTGTGCTTCACATAAACTAAACATATCTAACGTGTTTTTTTTTTTTTTGAAGGAACTAAGCACATCTAGAGTTGTCAATGCATTGTTATGAAATGAAATGATATGAATGCTTTATAAGACCATTGCATGTGCTTTACATGTTTATACATTCACTATGCTATTCTGCCACCCACCCAACACAACACAAAATCCCTGCTATATCTCATCTAATAAATTAGTACTCTACCTTTTGCTTTAATTAATTTATTTTCACTTAGATTGGATCCACAAAGTCTCAAGATATTGCACATGTACATACATAGTTTACCATTTTGAGTCTGGAATAGCTAGCTTATGCATGCCACCACTTCTTTTATCCACGCTGTACCTGTGATTTCGTCTAACTTTTCATCATATTGTCTCAAGAGATGGGAAGAGAAGGAAAATACTGAAAACAGAAAACACTTTGACACACCCCCTTTGTTTCATATATTTTATATCTCGAAGGAAACTACTAAGTACACAAACTACTCTACTAAATTCATGCACCAGAATAAGGTCAACTGCTTCCCATGCATATGTGCATGTAATAAACACCGTCAAACAATATTATCATTAGACTGTGAATCACCCATAAGTAGACTACATTAAATATCATATCTATTTAGATTTTTTAGTGTCTTACGATCATCTTTTATGTGAGTACTAATGTGGAATTAGGATGTGTGTTGATCTAAGCTTTTGATGGTTGTAAAGATTGACACATTATTGTTGTTATTATCATACTTTTAATGTTTGTGTTGACGTTTGTGTAACGTCCCAATATTTTTAGGATTTTTTTTTTAAATATATATATTGAATTTTATTTTCAAGTGAGATTAAAATAAAATTCAATGAGTGGCATAAAGGTAATAACGTAGTAGTTTGGGGTTAAGATGGAATAAGAAATGAAAGAAAATATCAATTATTATAGGGGTATTTCCGTCATTCTGCTTGCCTTGAGATGTTAATTATGTGATGTGTTGGTGGTATAATTGATGAATTTAAGATTTGGAATAAAAATTTTGAGAATATCCTATTGTGGGATCGTCCTAAAATAAGAGAAAAGAGATAATAATTTTATTAAGATGTGATAACGAGATTAGGGATGAAATGGTCATTGAAATGATCATGAGTGGTACCCCGAAGAATCTAGAATAATATATTTAAATATGAAATAAAAAGTTTACGCGATTTAAGTTTTGTTATAAATTTAAATATTTTGTATTTTAAAAAAAAAAAATTAAAGGACCCTAGTAAAACTAGTCACCGGTAGGTGGGGATTGGTAGTTGGCTAGCCAATAGGGTAATTATTAGCAGTACTGCACCGTTACGATTGATCACAGACGTTGTATGATGGACCCTGAGAGACACCGAGTATCTGGTCCTGAAACGGAATCAGATTGTGATATGTGACTCGGTGGATAGTCACCGAACGGCCGATGCCGGGGTCACTGTTTATTCTGGCGAGTAGCCACCGAGTGGCCGATGTCAGGAGACCCGTTGCCGATCCATGGTATCGTGATAGACTTTACGAAGGGCTCTAATAAATTGAATAAAGAAAATCTTGTAAATTTAATTGATAATTGATTTTGTAAGAATCAGATTGTGATTGTGTTTGCAACAAAGTGTGTTGGAAAGTCCTATGATGATGTTTTATTCTATGAAATTATTTACTGTGTATTAATTGATAAAAATATTGAGCCTGTACATATTGTTCTAATCTATGTTTTTATTTTGAAAATAAATATGATTTCAATATTATATGAGTACACCCACTAAGTCGAAAGACTTAGCGCGTTGGATTTACCGCGCATAGGTAGTTGAGTAGGGCTTGAAGCAAAGACGAAGACAAAATAGCTTCAGTTTCCCTCAAATCACATCCACCCTCTTCATTTTGGTAATCACAATTTTCGTGTTGCAGGAGTATCATATTGTGGCTCCCATCTTGTCGTGTGTATTTTGTTAGTGTTGTAAATTTCATAAACGAAATTGTATTTAAAGTTTATCACTTGTACTAACTTCTGCAAATTTATCCGCTGAAGAAGATTTTATATTGTGTTAATTTTGTAAAACGTTTGAATATTAAAGAAATATTTATTATAAATGATTGTGTGTTGAAGTGGATTGGAAACGGACGAAAGGTCCGAAACTGGAAGTTGAGAAAATGAATTGGTTTAGAGGTGTATTTTTTTTCTACAGGTTTAAATTTTGGATTTCCAGAAAAATAGAGGAAACTCTGCCGAAATTTTATTAAAATATAATCAATGTCTTTTTTTTTTTTTAAAAAACGTAATTTTTATAAAAGAAATTTTGAAATAAGAAAAAGAGTAACATCTCATGTCTCGATTCTCGTACGGACGGGAATATTGGGGTAAGGGTGTTACAGTTTGGATCTGGTCAACAAGGTTCTTCAAGTCCATGACTGCGAATTAATGAAAAATTGAACAAAAACAAGGGAACAGAGGCAGAGAGAAAGAAAAAGGCGCAGATTTTACGTGGTTCGGCCAAGAGGAAGATCTACGTCCACGGTGTCTGCTCCGGTGGTGGAGAGGCAATCACTGGCATTGCTATATTTTCTTATTACAGTGGGAGAGAAAGAAAGAAAAAAGAAAAAGCCTCTCTGTCCTTACAATAATTCTCACCTCTATTTATAGAAAGGGGAGGTGCTACAGTAGCGTCTGATAAGTTAAAATACAATGATGATTACAATTAATACTTCAAGGTTACATTTAATGTGCCTGATTTGCATTTAATGTGCCTGATTTGCATTTAATGTGTCTGGTTTACATTTAATGCGTCTGACAGTTGTCAAAGTAAGTTGCTTGGGCGGCTAATCTAAGTGATTTAATCAAGTGGGCTGGATAAGTTCCTTATAATCCAGACTATAATTTTGGCTATAACCGCCGTAATATTTGACAGAATTAGCGTGTATGGCACGTTTTGATCTGTGATTGGTTTGACAGTTCTTACTGTAGTTGACTAGTTACCAGTGAGCTATAATAGTTCGAGAGCTCGTTGGAGCGAACTGGAATACGCCGAGGTCTGATGGAGTTTAGCCTTTGTTGTCTGATCATGTATTCCGAGTTTGTGATCTAGCTATTTGACGACTTGTGTATTTTATGAACCGTATGACGAATGAACTGGATTTTGCTGTATCTGGATAAGTTGTATTGTGAGCTAGATTTTTGGGCAGTTTGTACGTCTGATAAACTAACTCTCCAATGGGCTGTAGAATGATAAATTGGAGGCTTACTGAGTTGCGTAGACGATGAGCTGAATCATCTGATTGGCTGGCTATCTGATATGCTAGTTAGATGATGAGCTGGGAACTGATGAGCTAGAAGTTGATTGCTCATGCTTGCGAGCTGGGAGCTCACCCTGAACGAGCTGGAGTTCATCCATCTATTCGCTGGCTAGCTCGCACATATACTGCTCATCTAGTATTCTGCTGAGCTAGGGTTTCGTAAATTGAGCTCTTGTCTATTGGACCTTTGGGCTTTTACCAGCCCATTTGAGGGATCCCAAAAATATACACAACAGTTTGTTATACGGTTAAAGTTCTACTAAGACTTGTCAAGATCAATTAGTTAGATATCTACTCTCATAATCAAGATATAACTATTCTTTCAGTTCTACAATAAGATAATAAAACTAACTACACATACTTATGAATGGGGCATTATAAGACTTGAACTCTCATCACCAAAATAGATAAGGAGGTGTACAACCACCTAACTTATAAAAAGATTGCAACATATTATTATCAGTAGTAAGTTGTGGTTATGATTTATTTACTATTTATTTCATTTCTTATTACCAATCAATCATAAGATTAAATGAGTGCTCAAATTCAATAGCATATTCAAGAAACATATTCAAATATATATATATATATATATATATTTTTTTTTTGAAAGCAAGAATCTTATTTGGTCAAAAAAAAAAAAAGAAAAATAAGAAAATAAGAATCTTATTAAAAGCCTACTAAAGGTGATTATGCCGTAATTTATTTCACATGGAAATACCAACGCTGTTGCACAATATATATATATATATATATATATATATAAAGATTGTCCAATTGATTATGGGATTGGAGATCGGTGAGGCGTAAATTAGAATTTGTTAGAAGGATTCAGTGTACTCTAAGCTATAAGTTTGAGCTTTTGATCACATTAAACATAGAAGAGTGTCGTTGAAGTGAATTTTTTGACTTACAATCAAGAAGCATATATGAATGATGATACTATTAGGTGACATAAAAATGATTGATGCAATATGTAGTGGAGATAAAAGAGTAGCATTCAAGTGAAGTTAATCAATGCCATCATATTTGGGCCTATCAAATGATTGGCCCATCAAATGCCTTTCATCCCCTTTCATCTTATATTTTAAGAATTATCTTTTACTTTCAAAAATAAATAAATAAATAATAGAATCATCATTTTATGTCCCCCTTCTTTTTTCTTCTTTTTTCACCAAAAAGATAAATATATATAATAATATGTACAGCTCTGTTTAGCAGATTGCAAGCCACTTCACTATCAAAATCACTTACCATCATCTTCATTGTTTGAACAATATAAAGTAAAATATCACAATAATTGTAACTATTATTATAATAATATATAAACAGTATCAAAAGTAGTACTGACAAATAGAAACTATCGTTAAATTTGTCTATCACTCACTCCAGAGCTACAATAAAATTGTTAAAAGAGATCGCTAGAATGATATTGATAGTAACCATCGAAATAATAATAATAATAATAAACCATCGATATTCTAAAATTCTTAAGTTTATGTGGTACAAAAAGGGTGTCACTTTTTGTACAAAGCTATGTGAATTTGTTATTTGTCTCTAAATCTGGAACAGTGGAACTGCTATTTCTTATGTCATAGATTAACCTTCCTATTAAGGAGTTTGATACTTGTTAAAAGGTCAATGTTTTTCATAAGGTCATAAGCTCAAATTCAATAGAATATTCAAGAAACAGATTCAAATATATATATTGAAAACAAGAATCTTATTTTGTCAAAAAAAAAGAAAAGAAAGAAAATAAGAATCTTATTAAAAGCCTACTAAAGTTGATTATGCCATAATTTATTTCACATGGAAATACCAAGGCTTTTGCACATATATATATATATAAAGATTGTCAAAAAGTCTGATTACATCTTGACTTGGTTGAATGGGAACTGTTTGTTAAAAATTCATATGTTCTCTCACATTAAAAGCAACACTCTAAAAATGTCAAAAAACCTGTTTAGTGACGGATAGTACTGAGATTCTGCTTTTTGTTTCCATGACAAAGTGAAGCATCTCGCCAATCACTCACATGTTACATAGTACTATTCTCGTAATACCAATTATTAATGTTTGATACATACATACATACATGTATATATATATGTTTTCCTTTCATTAATCTCCATGAAATCCTATGATCTATCAAATGAAAAAGAACATATATATACGTACCAGTATCTTTGGTAAAATACAAAGACTATGCAACATTCTAGTTAGTATTAAGAGAATGACGATCGATTAATTGATTAAAATAATGGAAATCCAAATGGGCGTGTGTGAATTATCAACGTCTAAATTCAGTCGATCCAAATTCTTAATTCAATACTGCAAATAAAGAAAAACAAAGACAAAGACAAAAGAAAGAGAAGAGGAAAAACAGCGAATACAAAAAAATCTTTTACGTGGTTCAGCCCAAAAAGATACCTACATCTACGACTGTTTCTCTGGTTATTTTAGTAAAGTCATAACATCTTCTTGATTGTTGTTCTTATAATAAATTTTTAACTTCTGTTTATAGTATGGGGTGTTACAATTTGAATACAATAAGAATAGAAAGAAATTCTATATTAATTATAGTTCCAAAATCAGTGTCCATCAATTTAGAGATAAATTCCGTTAAGTGGAAATTACAGGAAATACCCGATTAAAAAACATAAATTTTGTTTTTACCCCCTGAAATTAGAAAAATTGGTTTTAACCCCTCAAACAAACTAATTACATGCTATACCCAAAATACCCAGAATACCCCTAACTATATAAGTGGCAGAAAGTGATGGAAAACAGTTTTGGATCACCGACCAAGCGGAAAACCGATCGGTTTTTTAGAGAAACCGAGGGAGAGCGAAAAACCGAGCGAGAGGCGACGCTCAACCACTTTTTCCGGCCACAACGGCGACGATTCCGACTTGCCCAAAGGAGGATAGAGCTCGGGGGACGTGAGTGCTTTTGGCAAGGTTAGTTTTCGGTTGGGTTGTTGAGTTTTTTTATTTTCATTCGCGATTTGAACATGTTTGTGGAATATGGATGTTGGGTATTGCTTATTTGGTTTAGAATAGGTTGGTATTGACTGGGTTTGGCCTGATTTGTGGCTGATATGGCCGATTCCGACCATATGAGCGTCGTCTGGAACGCATCGATTTTCCACAGGTGTGGAAAACCGATCGATTTTCCACCACACCTGTGGAAAACCGATCCGTTTTGCATCACAGGTGTGGAAAACCGATCGGTTTTTCACCACACCTGTGGAAAACTGATCGGTTTTGCACCACAGGGGTGGAAAACCGATAGTGGAAAACCGATGAGTTTGGAAAACCGATTTTAAATGTTTGTTGGTTGAATAGTGAAAAACCGATACGGAAAACCGATGTTACATATGAAACTCTGATTGGGTGATGCACTTTGACATAGGTTTTTCGAAATGTTATGAATCATATCGGTTTTGTCAGTTGGGTTTTTGAGATTTGCTCATTTCAGGTGAAAAACCGAAGTAAAAAACCGAATCGGTTTTCCACATGTATGAAAAAGCGAATCGGTTTTCCACATCGGTGTGGAAAACCGATTCGGTTTTTCACATCGGTGTGGAAAACCGATTCGGTTTTTCACACCTGTGGAAAACTGATTCGGTTTTTCACACCTGTGGAAAACCGATTGTTTATGTAGTGGCAGAATGGCTTTTAATCCTGACACTGATCTTTTTATCACTGTTTTTGTGTCCTACAGATGGAGTTCATTTATAAATATAGTTTGCAAACAATTCCAAAGGAAACGAAAGGGATTACACATATTGGTCAGAAGTTGGTGAAGAAAATAGTTGATATCCTGACTGGAAGGAACTTGTATGACCGGTTTATAAGAGAGTGCCCATTCGGATATATGTTGAGGAATACCAACCATACGGCTGCCGGCTCCGTTCTATTATGGGTTCTCGCTAGAGAAGTGGAGGTGAGTGGACATAAAGATGAAATGTGGTTTGAACTTGGTGGGAGAATATATAGGTTCGGAAAACAGGAGTTTTTATTGATTACAGGACTTCATTTTGGAGGCATAGACCGTGAAATTTTCAAGGCAACCCAAAATGACCCGAACAGTCTCCTACAGCGATGGTTCAATGGAGTATTGCCGACTATATCCGAGTTTGCTACATTTGTTGAGGCAAGAAGTCAGTTGAACCGTGAAGATGAGGATGTATTAAACGATGAAGATCTTTTAAAGTTAGCGAATATAGGATTGCTTTTCATCTGTTTATGGGGCAGGATGAGAAGGCGAAGATGTCGCTATTTTTGTGGATCATCATTGAGGATATGGAGAGGTGGAACTCATTCCCTTGGGGCACATTATGTTATAGTGTCCTATTCCATTACCTCCGCATGGCATTGACTGAAGAGCGGATCAGAAAGCCACCGCGTAACATCAATATTTATGGCTATGTCTATGGGTTTCAGGTATAACCAATACCGTTAATATTTATTCCTTTGTAATGTGGTTAAATTAAGTATATGTAATATTTGTTTTTTTTGGCATTATAGTGGTGGTTGGTAGAAGTGTTTCCGGCATTGGCAAAGAGAATATCAGAAAGTGTCCGAGATTTACAAAATGAATTACCAAGATGCTTAAGAAAGTCATTTAAAAGAACACCGACAATTATGAACAGTCTTGATGATTTATCTCCCGTAAGTGGCAAACGTAAACTATATTAGTTTAGTAAATTTATTGTTTGTTTTAATTACACTTATTTATATGAAGTATAACATTATAATGTAACTGTATACATGTATATAATGCAGATAGTTGGCTTAGAGCAAACCCTTGAGCCTACCGACGCCGAAAGACAAACGGCTTATTAGAAATCCTTCAACCCTAATAATTTAGTAACGGGTGAAGTACATAAATCTGGCGGGGGAGGGAGTGAGGGTGACAGTGAAAGTGATGATGATGCGGATGATGACGATGATGATGGCGATGATAGTGATGATGATGATGATGATGATGGTGATGGTGATGATGGTGATGGTGATGGTGATGATGATCATGACGAGGTTGACGATGTTAGGGTGGAGGGTGATGATGTGGTAGAGGGTGACTCTGTCGCAAATGAAGACGTTCAAGGCATGCAATCATCATCAGAGGATTCCCTTTCAGAGTTTCGAACAAAAAAGGTCCACGATATCCCAAACGTCCATCCTGAGGTACAAATCACCCATTTATATGATTATCTACGGAATATGAACATTGTATATAATGTAAAAAATATGAACATTGTTGTGTGGTAGTATGGTGTGACGGAGAGACAGAGTCTCTAAACATGATAGACGAAGTGTAATTTATTATAACCAGGTTATGTTTTTTTGGATACTTAAAAATACAGGGGAGACTCTGGCAAAATTTTTTTAAATGTGTTAACCGTGTCAAAATTTTGTTACAGGTGAAGCAGTTGTTTGAATATATTGTAAATTTACAGAAGACAACTAATGAGAAGTTGAGTAGGATGGAGAAGAGGCAGAAAGGCAACTGTGAAGATCGTTGAGAACATGGATAAGAGATTGAGACGGATGGAAAATGATTTCTTATGGATTAGGACGTATCTCAGCGATAGCGATGATTCAGATAATGATGACGGTGACGACGACGATCATCGCGGTGGGAGCTTTGTCCCAAAGGAGCCCATTTATGTCCCGACTACAGATCAGCCAGCACCATCAGCTCTACATCAGGACGAGGGGGTTCGTCAAACATCTATCCCTGAGGACGAGGGGGTCCAGCAGTCACCTATTGAGGCGGGCCAGTCAGACATCCAGCAGGAGATCCAGGATGTCGTTCTGGCACAGGGGGATCACCAGTCACCCATTCAGCAGAAGGAGCAGGAGCAGGAGATCAGCGGTGAAGCCGCTGCAGAGGCTGGGCCGGATGATGACCAGGTAGACATAATTTAAACAGTGTGTTTAACGTTGACGATTGAATTATAAATATTCTTTTGTGTCTTTGAATTTGAGTGCAGTTGCAGGGAGAAGACGGCCACGAACGGGCCAAACGAAAGACCAGGCCAGCAGCACCTCTACGGACTCCATACACGGATCCTGGGCCGGCGAAAAAGAAAAAAAAAATTGTCCAACAGCAGGTGACAGAGGTTGCACAGCCTGTAGATCCCATAGAGGCCGTCTATAATGAATATAAAGCTTCAGCACATTTGGACCTTAGGTATGGAAAACAAAATAATAATTTCCTACAATCGTAGTTGTTGCCGTAACTTTAAATTTTTACCACTTTTTTAAAATTTTTTATTTTAGACGTGCGGTTGAGCGTTGTGCGTGGTGCGTGATTCCGACCACATTGGTGACCTTGGAGGACGGAAATAGTTGGTTGACTAGTGAGCACATCGATGCGTATTTGATGTGCATACGAAACGGATGGTGGAATGAGGACGAGGATAGAAGATGCGCCCTTCATGGCACTTCTTTATTTGTAAGTTATTGGTTGATAAATTTTTCTAATGTATCATTGAAATCAAAAAACATTATTAATTTTTAAAATGTGCAGGGCATTATGACCATGGAATATAATAAGCAATATGTCAACCAAGGAAAAAGATTTGATCCAGCTACAGCCACTATACCCCCAGAATGGCTGCCATTCGGATGTGGCAAGATAGATGCATCGGTCCCGTGGTGGTGTGTTGACAATGTAACTGTTGTTTTAATATTAGAGTCTTTTATTTGATAATTGGAATTAGTCCTACAACACTTAAATTGAGAGAAACTGTAGGTACTATTGCCGTGTAGCTTGGACCAACAACACTGGGTCCTCTGTCGAGTGTGCTTGAAAGAGAAGAAAATCTATGTGTATGATTCCCGGGCGTCCATTGACATAGAGGTACGGCTCCGAGCATTGGAGCCGTTGGTGTGTTTTATGCCCGTTATGCTTCGCTTTATTGGGTTTTATGAGAGGACTCAATTACATATGTCAGCTGTAGATGAGCGATGAGAGGTTGAGCGTATTGATGAGTCAGCTGTGCCACAGCAACCCGATGGGTGAGTTGTTAGTTAATATTTAGTTATTAATTAATATTTAGTTATTATTAGTTTAGTTATTAATTAATATTTAGTTATTAATTAATATTTTTTTATTAATTAATATTTAGTTAATCATGGAAGTTGTTAATTACCAAATAGTTAGTATCTCTGAATTGACAAATATTTATGAAACAGGACGAGTTGTGGAGCATATGTCGCCATGTACGTACGGGACCTTTTGCAATCCAGGGAAAGTACATGGGAATCACGACCACGTGATACACCTGCGGACGCCCTCGCACTGAGGGCTTCGCTTGCACAAGATATTTATTCATTTTCACGTCCTTTGTATAAAGTAAATAACTCTGGAAAATGGATGATTGATTCTTACGGGGAAGTTGTACTTAAGTGACATCAATAAACAGTTAATTATCCATATCCTATTCAAGTTTTGACTTCAAGTATTTATGTCAATCAGTGAAAACAGTAATTTAATTTAAATATTTTTTCAGTTATTAAAATATATTAATAGAATTAAATAACAATAATTTAGTTTTTTATAATTCCACTAAATGAATAATTCCACTTAATGAAATCATGAAATCAGTCGCACTAAATATTTCATCAAATGAAACCAATTTAAGTTAATTAATATTAGAGTCTTTATTATGGTTAGGATATATTAAGTTTTGATTTCGAAATCATGAAATCATCGGTTTCGAATCATCCAACACTAATGATTTCATCAATTGAAATCAATTCAACTGAAAGCATTGGCCTTCAATTATTAAAATATATTAATATAATTAAATAACAATAATTTAGTTTTTTATAATTCCACTTAATGAATAATTCCACTTAATGAAATCATGAAATCAGTCGCATTAAATATTTCATCAAATGAAACCAATTTAAGTTAATTAATATTAGAGTCTTTATTATGGTTAGGATATATTAAGTTTTGATTTCGAAATCATGAAATCATCGGTTTCGAATCATCCAACACTAATGATTTCATCAATTGAAATCAATTCAACTGAAAGCATTGGCCTTCAATTATTAAAATATATTAATATAATTAAATAACAATAATTTAGTTTTTTATAATTCCACTTAATGAATAATTCCACTTAATGAAATCATGAAATCAGTCGCACTAAATATTTCATCAATTGAAACCAATTTAAGTTAATTAATATTAGAGTCTTTATTATGGTTAGGATATATTAAGTTTTGATTTCGAAATCATGAAATCATCGGTTTCGAATCATCCAACACTAATGATTTCATCAATTGAAATCAATTCAACTGAAAGCATTGGCCTTCAATTATTAAAATATATTAATATAATTAAATAACAATAATTTAGTTTTTTATAATTCCACTTAATGAATAATTCCACTTAATGAAATCATGAAATCAGTCGCACTAAATATTTCATCAATTGAAACCAATTTAAGTTAATTAATATTAGAGTCTTTATTATGGTTAGGATATATTAATTTAAAATTTCGAAATCATGAAATCATTGGTTTTGAATCATCCAACACTAATGATTTCATCAATTGAAATCAATTCAACTGAAAGCATTGGCCTTTAGTTAATCAGTAAAAATATTTAATCAATTGGTTTGCATGATTTAGTTTTAAATATTATTATGTAACTTAAATATTATTGTGTATTAACATCAATAACAACAGCAATAATATTATATATTTTTTTTTTTAAAGAAATAATATTATATTATTGTGTAATTTTGAAACCAAAGCTTGATTCGGTTTTCCATAGATCTGGAAAACCGAATCGGGTTTTCATATTGCTCTGGAAAC
Organism: Dimocarpus longan; assembly: GCA_022984855.1. NCBI lineage: Eukaryota > Viridiplantae > Streptophyta > Magnoliopsida > Sapindales > Sapindaceae > Dimocarpus > Dimocarpus longan. The sequence continues at coordinate 13,145,446 of CM041014.1, read as the reverse complement.
CCGATTCGGTTTTCAGAGGATCTGGAAAACCGATTCCATCATTCAGATTCCCCCTGAAAAATCGGTTTTTCAGGGTCACCCAAAAACCGATTCGGTTTTTCAGGAACCCTGAAAAACCGAACCGGTTTTCCAGGGTTACCAAAAACCGAACCGTTTTTCAGAGCTTTGAAAAATCGAACCGGTTTTTCAGGGTTACCAAAAACCTAACCGGTTTTCCTTTGCATGGAAAACCGATTCCGCTAAAATATTGGACTTTCTGTAACTGATTAAAGCACTTATAACAGATGAATGTGGTGTGCGGACACAGTCAAGCAACTATAACAGATACTAATCTATTAATCCGTTAAACAAAACTAAAAGAAAGACCAATGCGATTATAATACATCAATTTAACGAAATAAGATAACTTAAACATGCTTCAGAGAGTTCATACGCGATTCCTACTCATTGTTTTCATCATTATCCATTTCTTGATTGGTAGCAGGAAATCGCAGAGGACATCGACGTTGGTTGTGTCCAGTCTCATGACACAAGCGGCATCTGCTGGACGGTGGGCCGTTGTCAATAACAGTTGTGCTTGGGCCAGCTTCCGCATCCGCAGAACCTGAGCTCATCCCACCCCTGGTAGAAATAGGGGGGTTAGGGCAACGAAGACGGTTGTGTCCCCTCTCGCCACATCTTCCACACTTTTTTCAACGACGATCTTCTCCAGCTGAAGGAATCCGAACTTCTTTCGGCCTACCTGGTTGTCTTTTTCCTATGGGTGGTAGTACAACCATACTTCTAACTTCCCCAGAAACATTTCAGCTGGCTAATTTAGGGACTGGATTGATCGGACTTGCATATGCAGCTTTCAACCATTCTGTGCTGTAATACTGACTGGAAAGTGTATCACAACTGACGCCCTTGAACCTGTCAAATTATCAGAAAATACAAGTTGAAGTGTATAGACATAACATGAAAAGCTGAAAGCAAACGTTGAAATATCATACCTGGCCACAGCACATGCATGAACACATGGCAACTGATCTAAGTTCCACTGCTTACATGTACATGTGTGCTCTTCAATATTAACCACCGCATCTCCTTTACTAGGATGCATGACACTGTACGTTACCGGTTCTGTAATGGGATATACACAACCTTCCGTTGCTAGATTTTTTGCCAACATGATGCGATCGTACGCAGCAGTGGTAACATAAGTTGTCAATTGAGCAGCAGCAATACGTCTATTATTAAACCATCTCTGTAGCACATTTCTTATATATTCATGTGCAGTTGTTACTGGCAAACGGCGTGCTTGCATCATACATTTGTTGAGCGACTCTGCAATATTGGTGGTCATCATTTCATATCTTCTTTTAGGACAATGTGATCGTGACCACCTGCTCACCCCAGCTTTAACCAAAGTTCCATATGTCCTCGGATGTAACACTCGCATTTCTTCCAATATCCAGTTGCATTCCTCAGTTACATAACAGTATGCTGCATTGTAAAATGCATTTTCCACATCCGAACGCTTTTTACAATGCTGCTTTAGGTTTTGCCATAAGTGAAAAAAACATAACACATGTGGAACTTCTGGAAAAGCTTCTTTCATCCCATTCGATATGCTTTTATGACGATCGGATACAATAAGCAAATCGTCCAACACGCCGATCGCCAATCGTAATTTTCTTAAAAACCACGTCCACGAACAGTCTGACTCTCCGTCAGCAAATCCATAAGCAATGGGATAAATCATCTCTTCTCCATCTTTGCATGCAGCAAAAAAAATCACCCCTTTATATTCACCTTTCAAATGCGTTGCATCAACAGCAACAACCGGTCTCATATAAGATCGAAAACCCTCTATCGAAGCTCCAAGTGCAACGAAAGAATACAAGAACCGATCGTTTTCATCTCTCTCAATTGCTGTTATTGTGCCCGGGTTTGCTAACTTTAACATCTCAAAGTAGGACGGAAGCTGTTGATATGACTCATCCGCTTGTCCATACGCAAGTTTCTTTGCATATTGTAAAGCCTTCCAAGCTTTGCTATACAAGATTTGAACTCCATACTGCTCTAGCATTTCTCCAATCAATCGATTAGGTGTATACATATCTCTCCCCACCTTTCCCGCATACAACTTTTCGATGACAATGGCCTTCACACTTTTCATATGTGATTCTATGGCTGTCTGACGACACGTGTGCTCCGCCTCATACTTCAACACAAACCACATCGAGCAACCCTTTCTGCATCTGGCACGAACTATAAAGCTACAAGTTTTGTCCTTGCAACTAGCCTCAAATCGCTCCGTGTCTGAACGTCTAACCCGATATTCAAATTTCGCTTTCAGAGTATATTCTCCAATAGCTATACTCATTTCTTCTTTACTATTAAAAAATGCTCCCTTGTATAATGAACCAAGTTGGTAGACGGTTGACATAGCACTTGAAGCAGGCTCAATGTCGCCCAGTTCAACACCAGGAACAATCCAATGTGGTTGTAAAGGATTGTTCTGAAATTGTAAACCTGAAAATCTTATTTCTGGAAACCCTTCTTCTTCAGACACATCATCAACTCGAGTTCCCTCGTTATCACTATCTCCAGTTTCCTCAGAATCACTATCCCGTATCTCACCACCATTATCATTTATGTCCCAATCTTCATCATCAGTACCATAATTCATATAGTCATTGTTAACATCGCAAATTGGACTTTCTGTACATGTAAATTGGGTGCCAGCAGCATCCAGCGGATTATTGCTCCCAATTCCTGAAGTTCGATGAAAATGACTTTCAACCATTTGAGGATTTATAGGTCTTGACGTTTCTGCCTCGTTGTATCTTCTTCCTGGTATTGAGTTTGTGGCAATCGAAAAACCGATACGCCTGCTAACCTCAGCTCCACAATCTTTCACAATCTTATCCACATAAATCTCTTTAACATCAATATTTTTTATTGCCATCAAACCAACAACACCAAGATCGGACATGATACGTATCTTTTTAATTTTACCACTTGTCGCACTTTGTAGTAAATAATGTATATGGATATCCCACATTCTCCTATCAATACCAGCCTCTCTGTACACAATATCGACTAATGATGAAAAACTATTATTACTGTGAACCCCACACATGATCGACTCCCCTCCTACGTAATTACATCCATTCCACTCTCCGTCAAAATTGATTACAATTTTTTCTTGAGTCATTCCTGTAACGTTCAAATAAAATAATAAATTAATCTCATTTCAATTGGGCAACATTACAAAATACAATCTTATAATCAACTTAATTTATTATTTTAAATTAACTGTAATCGGTTTTTCAGTACGATTTTTCAGTGCCACTGGAAAATCGTTCGATTTTCCAGTGGCACTGAAAAACCGATTCGGTTTTTCAGTGGACCGAACGGTTTTCCAGTGGCACTGAAAAACCGAACGGTTTTCCAATGGCACTGAAAAACCGAACGATTTTTCAGTTTTTGCTAGGTTTTTAGCCACTGAAAAACCGATCACACAAAAATCGATCGGTTTTTATCGATTTTTCTGTGATCGGTTTTTAACAGAAACCGATTTTTATCCCTGTAAATCTTCAATGTGTGACTGAAAAACCGAAATCGATTTTTCAGACGCTATTCGCCCCTGAAATACCGATCGGTTTTTCAGTCCTGAAAAACCGATCGGTTTTTCACTGAAAACTGATCGGTTTTTCAGATCGGTTTTCACTGACTGAAAAACCGAGATCGATTTTTCAAGCCACTGAAACTGAACACCGATCTGAAAAACCGATTATCAGTCACGAAAAATCGATTTCGTCGCAGCTTCTGCAGTTTCCGTCGTATTTTCAGATTTCCATATCCATCAAAACCAATACAATCTTACAGCCCTAAACCATGCAAATATGAACTAAATAACCCAAAAACTAACAAATAAACATATACATTACCTTTGATCACCAAATTCTTCAACAATCAAATCCTTCAATGGATGCCACTAATGTTCAAAATCCTTCAATGGATATTGTGAGGAAGAAGATGAAGAGCAAATATAGACACTCAAAATCAAATCTCAGAAATCATCAATGCAAAAGTAGGTAGAGGAGAAATATGGAGGTTTTAGGAGGAAGATGAAGGTTAGTTTTGTAATTTTTAGTGGAAGATGAAGGTTAGTTTGGTGATTTAATCTTAAGGGTAATTTCGTAATCTTGGGTATATAATAGAAATAGTTTGTTTGAGAGGTCAAAAACAAATTTGATTAAGAATTGGGGTAAAAACAAAACTTCTCTTTATATTTGGGTAAAATTCATAAATTTCCCTTCCGTTAAAATAGGAGTTTGATTTTACTTTCAATTATGGTAGTTGACTCTTCCTCAACTTAGGATGTTACCTTTCTGGTAAAACTCATTTAATGAACACTTCGAGTTGCGAGCTAAACCTTACTCTAGACGACCTAGAGCTGAACATAAAGCAATCTTGACCATGGTTGATTAGTGTTCTGAGAACCGCAACAGCGAACTAGAATTTATCTATTGGGCTTTTGTCTATTGAATCAATCCATTAGATTAGTTCGTTGAGTTTTTACCAGCCTACTTATGCAGCCCCAAATATACCAGCCTCTAGCTTTTAATGCGATCTGCAGATTGGGAGCTCAAACTCACTGGTAAAAATTGATATGTTATGACCTGTTGTGTCGCCTTTTCAAATTCTATCTCATTACTTGACTTATGGTGACTCTTTCGGTGATCGCACCACTTGCACGTTTCGTTTTATACGCATATAATGCGCATGTTTCTCAACTGTAAGCCCATAATGATAAATCTCTCAACTCGTGTGGCATCATTAGATCTAAAGCGGTTGATTAGCCCCCAAATCTAACGATTAGGGTCTTGCTCCTATATACAAATGAAGGCCCTTTTCTTTTCCCTCTTACTCTACTATTTTCAAACTTAAGACACCAGTGAGACTCTTTTTTCTCTTACTTTCTTTTCTTTTACATCCTTGCGCTAGCACTCTTTGGATTCAAAACTATTGAAGATCAGCATCTTTATTCATAAGCGATTAAGGTTTACTGCGTTTACAGTAAGTCTCTATAACCAACTCTTGATTTTTGGTTTCCATCTTTTGTATATATTACGTATTTTCTAGATTTGATATTAGCTTGGATGTTTCATATTCTTAATGTTGCATGTTTATTAGTAGTTGTGACTTTTTGTTTCCTTTTGATTTGATCTTAGTGGTTGGCCCTTTGTGGACTGTTTGTTATTTGTAACTCTATATATACAAGCTGTATGATGAGATATTTGTAGGTTATTAGCTCATAGGTCGTTAGATCGTAGGTCGAGCCCCCCGTGGCCTTAGTGATATGTATGACGTTTATCACTTGTTGTAATATACCCTCCCACTTTTAGTATTGTATACGTATTGTACATATATGTTTCATATATGGAATAAATAAATAATTTAAAGTGTTTAAATACAAAATTGGATTATGATGAAATTTATGGATGCGATTTCGAGCTCAAGAAGTGGTAAAATAATTGATTTAGAGGTATGAAAATGGTATTAAAAGAAATATTCAAGAAAGGGTGAAACTGAAAAACTTTATGAAAGTTGGGTAAAAATGTAAGGACTAAAAAGTTATGTTTTTAAAAGTGTATATTAAAAACGTAAATTTTAAAACGTTGAGGGAAAAATCGCAATTTGACCAGATTATATCATTATCTTCTTCCTCCAGCCGACCCATTTTCCTCTCTCTGTTCTCAGATTTCCAGCCGACTTCATTCCAGTGAGCCCAACTTCGATCTCTTGTTCCGACCTCATCCGACCTTTGTTTTGGCCGATCTTGGTATCGTTGGAAAGCTCGTGCGATGTAGATTCTATAGGTACCAATTTTGTTAATTTTTATCACCGTTTAGGCCTTCGTTTCAGTAGAGGAAGTGAGGCCATTAACCAACTTTTATTTTTCTAGATTCCGGCGAAACAAAGCAATTCCGACGCCGGTCGACCTCATTTTCGTGACCAGTGTATCGAGGACAACAAAACCCATCTAGCCGCAACTCCCACAACCGAGGTCGCCGGAATTCGACATCGGAAAGTCACCGTCGGCCACCGTGCGACAGAGGTAAGATTTTCGACCTTCCGAACTCGAAATTTAGCTCCCGACATGTCTACGGACTCATTTTTAAGTGTAGAATTCATTTTTAGGGTTATTTTTCCTATATGGCAGCCGTACTAAAAATTTTATATATTATATTACTTTGTAGATTTAATTTAGGACGGCGATAACTATATTGGGAATCGAGGGAACCCGAAAGCGTGTGATTTTGTGAATCAATAATTGGTGAGTGTTATTCAAAATATTTTGGATATAATGTTTTAAAATTTGTGTTATGATATGTTATAGTTTAATTTTGAAATAAATAAAATTGTATGAAAAATATTTTGCATGGACTATAAATGATTATATGAGATGTGGATTTTCTAAATTTGAAAAGCTTATACAAGATAAGTATCTGTGGTAAAAAATTATTTGATGGAAATATATATTAAACATATGGTATGCTTGGTAGATGTTACAGTTATTTTCGGTTGAGGTTGAGTACCCGAAACGTGCATTGGCAGTGTTGGAAGTGTCAGTCACTAACAGCGGGCGGAAACCCGCAAGGGAGGATTGTGTCGAGTCATTAGTTCAGTTTAATGTGTCACCTAATGCACGTATAGGGTATATTATTAGCTAGCTTCTACCTGAGCGAGGAAAAATACCGCTCCATAGCGAAGGAAAAATTCTGCTACGTAATACCGGATAGATGGTCTGAACGAGGAAAAATTTCTGGAAGGCCGGAGCGAGGTAAAATTTCGCTCCATACCTAGGATACCATGTGGTACGGACCATTAGTGGTTGACTCGTTTTATTCAGAGATTTTTTAAAAATAATAATGCCACCACTATTTATATTTTATGTAGAGAACTGAAAATATATGATAATTTATCGTATCATTTAGTTTTATAATGGAATTGAATGATATTTATATAAATAAATTATCCATGCATTTAGCTGAAAAATAGTTTTAAAGAGAAAAACTGATTTTTCATATTACAGTGATGAAAGGTTTATAAAATATTTTAAAACTAAGAGAGGAATTTTTATAAAGATAAAATGAAAATAAAAACTTATAACACTCACTGAGCTCGTGTAGCTTATATTGTTTTATGTTTTACAAACAAAACCTCTCCAGGGGCAGATGCAGGTACAGGTACTGGTACATTAGGATTAGAGACTCCAGCCCAAGACTAGGCAAATTGAGTCGGGAATGCTTGTACTGCTGTGATTGTATAAATGTAGCTTATTTTGGGAAATACTTAATTAATTGTATATGACATAATATATAAATTTTTCTTATTTTTGAATATGTATAAATAAACATAGATGTATGACGTATTATTTTATGTTTTAAATTATTTTGAAATTTGATGACATGTTTGTGGTTGTTTGTGAATTGACGAATTGAAGGCCTGAGGCCCAGAAGTTTAGGGAAAACCAATTGATTTTAGAAGTGTTTAAAGTTTTTACCAAATTCGCAGAGTGGTAATCTCAGAAAAATAGCTGTTATGCTGCCCAAATTTTTACTAAGTCTATTATGTAAATGTGTAATAAAAAGTTTTCAATAGGGAAAAACAGCTTAGCTTCACGGGAATCTTTCAGTCGGATTACATATAGACTGGAGGGTTGCCGGCAGGCTGCCGTCTGTACGAAAATGGAAGTGCAGAAACGAGGTTTGTCACTTGTAGATTAGAAAGTCTCTTGTTAGAGAATAAGAAACTTATATTTTTAGGCATGATCTACATGTAGCGACCTAACTGCTCCATTTTACATGTAGATGTCTTTAGGTCATAGACGCCAGTCATACAAAATAGGAGATGATGACTCTTCCAGCTTAGAGGAGCTCAACTCGTGGGATGTTTGCATTGTTGAAAAAGCGACCTCTCTGAGCAAAGAGGTTATTGAGGAATTGGTAGCTCAAGCTGACCTTATAATGATCCGTCAGACTGCTAAGGAACAGTGAGCTCGCAAAGCTATTAAGGAAAGAAGTGCTCGCGAGGCGTTTATTTGCTACGCCTCAAGGATAAGATATGGGGAGTTGGGAAGAATCGCTTTAGAATATCACCTTCCTAAAGGTTGCCGTGTCATGCTGCCCTCATCTAACGACCATGTAGCCTATCCAAATAAACTTTTAATGAGCTCATATCTCATTATGTGTAGGAAGAGGAAAGATTGAAGAGAGAAGGTTATGAAATATTAAAGCGAGAAGGTTCTGAAAATGCCAACTTAGCAACCATCTCTAAGGATAAGAAAAGAAAAAAAAAAAAGTTACCGTTAGGACATCACAACATAAAGTACAAAAGCAACAGAATGAGGAGTTTACCTGTTACTTTTGTAAAAAAAATTGGACACATAAAGAAAAAAATATCTCAAGTACGCCAACTGGCATGTTAAGAAATGTATGCTTCTCAATTTGGTTTGTTCAAAAGTTTATTTAACTTCTGTATCTAAACACACTTAGTGAATAGATTCTGATGCTACTACTCATATAAGTGTGTTTACGTAGGGTCGCCTGTGGAGCCGACAACCAAGTGATGCTAAAACATTCATCTATGTGGGCGATGACAAAATAGTTATAGTAAAGACTATAGGAACTTTTATGATATTATGAAAGACTAGTCAATTTTTGAATTTGAAAGGGAATTATATAGTATCGTCTTTTAGATGAAATTTGATTTCAGTTTCTGTTTTGGACAAATTTGATTATTTTTGTTCATTTAAAAATAATAAATTTAGTTTTTTTCAAGATTCGAATATTATTGATACCTATTCTTTATCTTTGTATGATAATCTATATTTATTAAATACAATTGTCCCAATTATAAAACATTGTATACAAATTCATGAGGTACAAAACAAAAATTAACTAACAAAGATTTCATTACATTATAGCACAAGTGTTTAGGTCATACCTCTAAACAGAGAATCTAGAGACTTGTCTCTTACGAGATTCTTGATCCTCTTGATTTGACAGATTTTGAAGTCTATATTGAGTGTATAATAGGGAAACAAACAAACATTAAAAGATTAGATGCCAACAGATGTTCTGATGTCTTAAAACTAATTTATACTAATATTTGCATAACATTTCTTACAGTTTCTTGGAATGGTCAATAGTATTTTATTACGTTCATAGACAATTATTAAAGATATGAATACCTATATTTGATACATAAGAAGTCTCAATCCTTTTATGTATTTAAGACATTCAAAGCTGAAGTTGAAAATCAACTTGACAAAAAAATTAAAGCTATCAAATCTAACCATGGTGATGAATATTATGGTAAATATGATGGATCCGATTAACGATGTTTAGGACCTTTTACAAAATTCCTAGCGGAATGTCATATCGTCTTGTAATACACAATGCCAGACAAACCTAGCTAAATTATATTGTTAAAGACGAAATAGAATATTTAAGAATATGGTAAGAAGTATGATCAATCATTATTCTTTACCCCTCCGGGGAAAAACACTAAAAACTATAGCATATATCTTCAACAAGGTTATGAACAAAACGGTAGTTAAAACCTCTTATAAACTATAGACAGACAAGAAGGCTAGTAGTAGGCATTTACACATTTGAGATTGTCTAGTTAAAGTAAGACTTTACAGGCTAAATGAAAATAAATACGGAAGATTCGTTATGCTTCAACAATAGAAAGTCTAATGTATATTTAAGTATGCATACGTCCAGACATTGCATTCATAATGGAAATATTGGTATATATTGAAGTAACCTAGGAATAGATCATTGAAAAGCAATCAAACGAGTTATATGTTATTTACAAAAAACAAAAGATTATATGCTCAAGTATCGAAGATCAAATCATTTAAAGATCGTTGGATATTCTGATTCCAATTTGCTCTATGTTAAAATAGTATAAGATTCTCGTCAGGTTATATTTACCTGCTAGTTAGATGAGCTATTTTCTGGAAGAATGCTAAGAAGACACTCATAGCTTCTTTTACTATGACAATTGAGTTCATAGTCTATTATAAAGCATATAATTATGGGATATGGCTGTAAAATTTTGTCACAAGACTGTGAGTTATGGATTATATTAAAAGACCATTAAAGATACATTGTGCTAATAACTTGACTGTGCTTTATTCCAACAACAACAGAAGCTCTATGAAGTTAAAACACATAGACATCAAGTTTCTTGTTGTTAAAGAAAGAGTTCAGAGTCATCAAGTAGCTATAACACATATTAGGACAAGCTCTATCATTGCGGATTTGCTTACTAAAGATTTACCACTCAACATCTTTCATGAGCACACTTGACACTACTTATATAGGTGTTGTTTACTTGATAATATGCATGTTTAGTGGAAGTTAGTTTTTTTTATGTTCTTTGTTACATGTATGTTTAATATTTATTTTCTGCAGAATAAAGTATTTGGTTTAATTATAAACTCTAAATGTTGTTTATGTTTGATCTCATTAAAGATTAAAGTAGGACCAGTTGGAAATAGGCATGCTTCAGATCACATTACATATAATTTTCATGCTACGTATCCATACTCGATCTATACCATTAAATATATTGATATGGTGACTATTGATGAGTCTAGTTATGAATATATATATATATATATATATATATATATATATATATAACAAAGGTCGTTTTGATCTCATACTAATATAGTAGATGGATCAGATTATAACTAAAAAGATATTTCAGAATGGATTGTTTTTCAATATGCGCTCAATAATAGATAATATAATTATTTCACGAAACATATGTAGCCCAAATGGGAGATTTTTGGGATTTTTATATTTCTTGTTATGGGCTTATATATTAAGTAACAATTATATTATAGACTATCTATTTTAACAAAGCCAGATAAGTAATCCATTAATTGGATTCTACCAATACTAACGATATTAAGGTTAATGAGAACCTAATTAGATTAGCGTATAAAAAATATTATAAGGGTGATGATCCCTAATCAAATCAACATACGTAATATATTGCTCTATTTCTTTTTCCTCATTCAAGAAGAAAACTATAAAGTATCCTAAAATGATTTGACTATGGAAAACTCAATTCTTCTCAAGTTTATCAATATGAATTCAGGTGTATCTTCTCTACAATAATTCTTAATAATTTAATATGAATTTCTCAATTTTAGTTAAGGGTTTTGCCTATTAAAATTATATCCAACATTCAAAATGTTTGTGTTAGTGGCTTACTGAATTAAACAAATAAGAGAGATGAAATGGTTAATGGAATTAAGTTCAACAATAGTTGTTTAGGCTTTCTTGGAAAGATACTACAGATGCTCACTTTGGCCTGTCTTTATACTAGAATACAAAATAAATCAAACTTGTTTAGTAATGCTAAAGAGTCAAAAGCATGTAAATATTAAACGAGGAAATGTTTGAACCACTGAAATTTATTCGAAAGCTAGTAAGAGTGTAGCAAGTAGCAAGTTGTCTGGTAGCCTTTGGAGCAAATTTATGCTCCGAGATGAAGTCAGTGTTTGAAATGCAATCCCTTGAGAAGGAATGTGTATTTAAGTGCATCACTTTGGAATATAAATATATGGTATGCTGACATTTTACTCATTATCCAGGGCTTTGCAATCCAGAAACGAGGTTACTATAACTTCATCAAAAGGAGAACTGCACAAAGAGCCGCCCAACAATGGAATCTAATGGTTAGAAATTTTTCTCTCGTACCTTTGTACACCCTGATTTCTGTTGTTAGAATCTAGACGTTATGAAAAATTGGAGCTAAAAAAACAGTTTTCTTGCCGAGTTACATCGTTGGGTTGGACAAGTGCATTGTGTCCATCCACTCATACTATGCTATATAATGCTGGTAGAATCTGTTGGAGAATATGTCACATGGTAAGTAGAATTAAGCATTAGACATGTGAGATGCTCTGTGTTCTGTTGATTTCTGTACAATTTGTCTTCTGCCCCAACTGAAAATCTAAGAGACTTAAAACAACTGGATTAGTGATCTGGCTACATCCATACAATTTCAACTCAAACAAAATTAAAAATAATAATAATAATAATAATAATTGCGACAACCAATCGCATGTAGGAATTTGGTTTTCCCTCCAGTCATCAAACCCCATGTGCTTTACATGTTTATACATTCACTTTGCTATTCTGCCACCCACCCAACACAACACAAAATCCCTGCTAGATCTCATCTAATAAATTAGTACTCTTATCTTTTGCTTTAATTAATTTATTTTCACTTATATTGGATCCACAAAGTCTCAAGATATTGCACATGTACATACATGGTTTACCTTTTTGTGTCCGGACTAGCTAGCTTATCCATGCCACCACCTCTTTTATACGCACTGTACCTGTGATTTCATTTAACTCTTCATCATATTCTCCCAAGAGATGGGAAGAGAAGGAAAATACTGAAAGCTGAAAACACTTCAACACATCCCCTTTGTTTCATATATTTTATAGCTCGAAGGAAACTACCAAGTACACAAAGTACTCCACTAAATTCATGCACCAGAATAAGGTCAACTGTTTCCCATGCATATGTGCATGTAATAAACGAGTAAGGATTCTCTACCATCATTTTTTTTTTTTTTGTTAATCTTTTAATAATCTAGTGACACATCAGCATTTAAAAATTGAATGATCAAGATTGATATATATTTTTTTTCTTTTATACATCACTCAAACTTAAATTGTTCTCATAAAAAGATTAGTATCATATCAATATTGACAAAGAATCTTTATCCGTAATAAACACTATCAAACAATATTATCATTTAGACTGTGAATCACCCATAAGTAGACTACATTAACTATCATATCTATTTAGACTTTTTAGTGTCTTACGATAATCTTTTGCAGGAATACTAATGTGGAATTAGGATGTGTGTTGATCTAAGCTTTTGATGGTTTTTAAAGATTAACTAACATATTGTTGTTCTTATTATTATATTTTTAATGTTTGTCATATTATCAAATATCTATCGAAACCTACAAAAATCAATTAGTTAGATATCTACTCCAATAATTAAGATACAACTATTTTTATCTACTCCCGTAATTAAGATAAAACTATTCCAATCCTATAATAAGGGAATAAAACTAGCTACACATACTTACAAATGGGGCATTATAAGACTTGAACTCTTATCACTAAAATAAATAAGGAAGTTCATAACCACCTGAGCTGTAAAAAGGATGTGCAATATATTATTATCAGTAGTAAGTTGTGGTTATGATTTATTTACTATTTATTTCATTTCTTATTATCAATCAATCAAAAGATTAAATGAGCTCAAATTCAATAGCATATTCAAGAAACATATTCAAATATATATACTGAAAATAAGAATCTTAGTTTATCAAAAAAAAAAAAAAAGGAAAGAAAGAAAAAAGAATCTTATTAAAATTCTACTAAAGGTGATTACTCCATAATTTATTTCAAACGGAAATACCAAGGTTTTTGCACAATATATATATATATATATATGCATAAATATTGTCCATTGATTATGGGATTGGAGATCGGTGAGGTGTAAATTAGGAATTGTTAGAAGGATTCAGTGTACTCTAAGCTATAAGTTTGAGCTTTTGATCACATTAAACATAGAATAGTGTAGTTGAAGTGAAGTTTTTGACTTACAATTAAGAAGCATATATGAATGATGATACTATTAGGTGACATGTATAAAAATGATTGATGCGATAAGTAGTGGAGATAAAAGAGTAGCATTCAAGTGAAGTTAATCAATGCCATTATATTTGGGCCTATCAAATGATTGGCCCATCACCTTTCATTCCCTTTCATCTTATATGTTAACAATCATCATTTACTTTCAAAAAAATAAATAAATAAATAGAATCATCATTTTATGCCCCCCTTCTTTTTTCTTCTTTTTTTCACGAATATATATATATATATATATATATATATATATATGAATAATGCAGCTTTGTTTAGCAGATTGCAAACCACTTCACTATCAAATACACTGACCATCATCATCATTGTTTGAACAATATAAAGTAAAATATCACAATAATTGTAACTATTATCATAATAATATATAACTAGTATCAAAAGTAATACCGACAAATAGAAACTATCGTTAAATTTGTCTATCACTCACTCAAGAGCTACTAAAATTGTTAAATGACATTGATAGAATGATGCTGATAATAACAGATGAAAAAAAAAAATTAAAGTGACGATTTTTTTAAAATTCTTAACTTCAGTTTATGTGGTACAAAAGGGTGTCACTTTTTGTACAAAGCAATGTAAATTTGTTATTTGTCTCTAAATCTGGAACAGTGGAACTGCTATTTCTTATGTGATAGATTAACCTTCCCATTAAGGAGTTTGATACTTGTAAAAAGGGTCAATGTTGACTTTATAAGTTCTGTGTAAAGTAGCCAGATAGTTATATAGAAATTCAATAAAAACAATGTTTACACGATTCTTATTAATTATTTGGTAGGCTAGCCATGGACATGGAGCCTAGCTACGATGTATTAAATTGGATACAGCTAAAAATATTAGGTTTTGTATTACAAACCATGTGGGCACTTGCGAGAAAAGTCCAGGAACAAATACCACACGACAGACCACATTAATTGCTAAACATGTTTCTTGTTTACAAAGAAAACCATTAACCATTCGTTGACAAATTTAGAAGTTTTTATGTAATATTCTTAGCGAAGTATATCAAAATAAAGAAATAAATATCTTACTATTATTTTTAGCTAATAACACAGATTGGAGACAGTAATTTCGCTCATTGTCTACAAATTACTGTGAAGGAATTTAAATATTTTACATGTTTCGCATAACAATTGAAATAGGTCAATTTTAAAAGAACAGCTTATAAGGCAAAAATAATTTATATGTTCAGTCATATCATGTCAGGCGCACACCATTTGATATAATATAAGTGGGATTAATGCATTATATCAATCTTATAATGTGATACATATGAATAGTTAATCACATTCTAATTAAATGCACACCATTTGATGAAATATATATAAATGGGGTTAATGCACTATATCAACTTCACGCTGACAAAACTTAAGTTATTTTTCCATTACATATATATATATCTATTTTGTTTAGTGTTCTACTAAAATAATAATAATGTAACAGTTAGTAATACTGTTACAATTAAGAAGTATAGTTCAAGGATGTTTATATGCCTCACACTAGCGCAACTAGAGTCCTTTTTCTTATATACTTCATTTACCAATGCACTCAGACATGCAATGATGCAATATGAGAGACCTGGAGATGCAATAAAAAAATAGCAATAAATCAAACCGATTTATAAATTATGATATTATTATATTATTATATCAAAACTAATATTACTACACCTTCTGATCTCATTTGCCAGCAGATAAATTGGAAACAGCTAAGAAGTAAATCCAAGAGAAGTGAATAGAGAAATGGATTAAAAGCAAAGGGATTTTGAGATTTCCGATGGTTCTGACTTGCATGTGAGAGACATGAAGGAAGACAGCTGCAACTTAGAATGTCTCGACCTTCGTAATCCATGTTGTAAAAGTACGAACACACAAATTTTTAAGGTTTTTATGCATAATTGCTATGCTGACCCAATAATCATGGGTTCAGTAGTACCACCATGTTCAAACACATGACATGAGAAATGTCCTAGCATTGGACTTTGCTGAGGGGAAAGGGAGACGAATTTTCCTTAATTTGTCATCTTCTCATCATTTACTATATGCTTTGTTTCCATATTATTTTTACCCTATTTGTCTTCGAGCTTTTCTATTGATATTTGTTTGGGAATTGCAAAGATACCTTTTCATGTACCAAATGGTGGTAGTTCTAATATATATAGAGTTTTAATGATAATAATAGCAAGTATGTGTTTAGGATTAAGGCTTCATTATGTTCGGAATTTGATAGAATAAGATAAAATAAAATTGAATATTATTAAATTAGTACTAAACCGTGTTTGGTGAAGATTTGATTGAATTTGACTAAATCAATTTATTTTTAATTGATATTAAAATTATAAACTCTATAAAAGTATTTTAAATACATTTATAATTATTAAATACATAATTAATGAAATTTTGTTAAATTTTTAATAAATTAAATATTTAAAAATGAGTGAAATCCCAAATGAGTGGGATTTCATTTCCCGGACTTGAAATCCCATTCATTTGGGATTTCAAGATGAGGTCCAGTAGTGGTTGGGACGATGTTTCTCGTGCTTAGTGTGCTACAAAACACCCGACATAGTGGGATGGGAAAAAAGGTTACCCAATCCCACCATATATCCTAGCAATCAAACGAGTCCTGAATGCATATCACTATGCCAAAAGTATTAAGCTAGATTTAGTAAAGGTGGCATTTTATTTCTTTAAACCTACATGCTCCGTTTCTACATGTGTTATCTATTAGTTTAAGGGGCTTCACAATGCCCATGTGACTTCGGCTGGTTGGCGTTATTAGGCACCGATATCACACTCATACACGAAAGCTTCCATAAGATGGAAGTTGACCTCCATAAGTCCAAAATTAACATTAATTGGACGTAATTCTAAAGTGAGAATCATATAGAAATCATATTATGATGTTGAATTTTACAACTCTTAGGTAGTTTTCACCGATATTCCTACACTTTTGTCATGTTTTACCTATATGTGTGTGGAAGGTATTCTAGAGTTATTTTTGTCAGAAGTGCGTGCTTTGGGTGCCCTCTTTGTATAATGCTGCCATTGCTCAGATTGAAAGGCAGAAGGCAGTACCTAGAAAGGTTAGCTTTTAAATACAAAATGTTTGAGTAATTCAAAAAGAAAGATTGTGAGAGAAACTGGGAAAGTGGCAGTGCCCAAAAGGATCGGAGGGTCAGGGCTGAGCTAAATTTTGTATCATCGTCATCATGACCAACAACATAGTCATTGGGTACATGGTATCTCTCTCTCTCTGTAGAGTGATGTGTGGTATTGTATTGTTGTGTTGCGTTGGTGGTGGATAAGCAAAGACGAAGCACGTGATGGCCACATGGTACTGAGAAAATGAGAAGCCATGATTTAAGGGGGGACTGGACTTTTGGCAGTGTGGAATCATTTTCTAAAGCTATTTGTTTGTGTCTAATAAACAGACATTTCCCTTTCTCATCATCCATCCTTATCTTTCTCTTAATCAGTACACCATCCTTCATAACTGTCATTTCCTCTCTCATCCTTCACCCTCCGACACCCTTCTCCTCTTTTTGACCATCTTTAATTCTTTCTTCCAATCCTTCAATTGCTATACCTTCCCCACTTCATTGCCACCTTTGTTCCTTCTATTTCATCTCATCTTATACATTATAAGGGAAAAATTTTGAAAACCTCTTAATGAAAAATATTATCAATTTATCCTAACTTTTGAAAATATTAGCTAAAAAACATTTTGTCATCAACCAAAAGCAGTTTCTATTCAAATTTTTAATGGTTTTATGACAAAAACACTAAAAAACCAAAATACGAGAAATGAGAAATCTGATAGTTTTGAAATTATAAAATGACAAATATACCCCTATATAGCAACTGAAAAAGGAAGAAAGAGACGCAAATTAATCAAATCTCCACCATTAATCTTGGAGATTAATTTGAAAATAATTAAAAAATAACAACTATAACAAATTAATATAATAAATAAAAAATTAATAAAATTAAATTAATTAATAATTAATATTAAAAACAATTTTTGTCATTAAGAAAACAATATTTTTAATTAAACCCAGAATCAATGCAAAACCAAACCCTTTTTTTTTTTATCCAATTAGTTTTTCACCAATATAAAAATCAAATCCAGAATCAACACAAATGAAAATACAAACCCAAATCAAAACAAAACAAACCCAGATTAATCCCAAATCAAACCTTGAATTCATTAAACACAAATCAAACCCAAAATTCATTAAACCTAAAACAAACAGTTTCAAGCAAACACTTCATCGCAAATCAAATAGATTCGACAGCATGATTGAGTACCCTTTTTGAAGTTGAGGAACCATTGAAAATTGCTCTTTGAAATGTTTTTGTTTAACAAAAAAAAAAAGGCTACAACAATGTTAATTAAACCCAATCAAACCCAAAATTCATTAAACTGAAATCAAACCCAAAATTACTTAAACCTACACCGATCTTCAATCGCAAACCAAACAAAAACAAAACTTAGAGGAGTTTGACGATGCCACTCAAGATGAAGTGGAAATGATTAGAGGAAGGGAAGCTTGATTTCTCCAACATAGATAAGGACAACTCCACCTCCTATATCACACAATCGACGTGTATGAGGACGTTCTCCACCTGGGGACGAGCAATTGGAATTGACGAGAGACAATGCAGCATAGCCCAAGGCTTTGATGTTGGCAATATGGAAGGAGTCTGGTAAGCGCTCAACGTGGTGTAATGATTTCGGAAAGATTTTCGAGTTGAGATCTGACAGAAGAGAGAGACAGTGAAAAGGAAGAGAGGGAAGAGAGAAGAGAGAAGAGAGAGAGAGATGGAGAGATGAGATGGTAAAGAGAGATGTCGGTTGAAAGTATTTGAGTGGAATTAGGTTTTTTTCTATTTAAAGTCCCAATACATTTACATAAATGCCCTTACATCCTAACGGATCTGTCATCTTTTGAATGAAAATCATTAACCTCTTAACAGTTGGGTTTTTTTGGATAATAGTTTCAAAATTAGGGATGGTTTGACATTATTTTTAATTTTATGACGATAAAATAATAATAACCCTATCTTACAATAATACTACTTTCATTTTCCTGTTCAAATAACGTTATTGTCATTTGATATTTATAGCTAATTGTACACATACTTTATGATTTAAATGAAAGAAGAATGGTGTATATTCGTTTTTCTATTCAAATAATGTTATTGCCATTTGATATTTATAGTTAATTTTATACATACTTTATGATTTAAATGAAAGATGAAAGGTGTATTTGATTACCACCCAATTAGTTTCTATCATTGTCCTTTCAATATAACTAGCAAAGCCAATAAATACATTAATCATTTTTCCAAAAAGTTTTAGTGTACATGAGCTAATAAGATAGTTTTATATAATCCTATAATATTTTATAGTTTTATATAATCCTATAATATTTTCTTCTCATGACAGTTTAATTAAAATTTATTGGGGTAACTTTTATTCATTAGAAGTATAATATATATACTATCTATTGAAAGTAGTCATATTTATTTATAATTTTAATATGTTTATTAATTTTACTTATGTGCTCCTACTTTGCCTTAATATATATATATATGTGTGTGTGTGTGTGTATATATATATAAACCTTAAAAAAAACTATTTATTAATGCTTATGACTCTTTCATTACTTAATTCGTATGCATATATATATATAATTATTCATCTAACTAAATAAGATCAAAATTTACATCTTGACTTGGTTGAAAGGGAACTGTTTGTTAAAAATTCATATGTTCTCTGACATTAAAATTAAAGCAACATTCTAAAAATGTCAAAAAACCTGTTTAGTGATGGATAGTACTGAGATTCTGTTTTTTGTTTCCATGATAAAGTGAAGCATCTCGCCAGTGACTCACATGTTACATAGTACTATTCTCTTAATGCCAATTATTAATGTTTGATACATATATATGTTTTCCTTTCATTAACCTCCAGGAAATCCTATGATCTATCAAAAGAAAAACAACGTACATATACATACCAATATCTTTGGTAAAGTCCAAAGACTATGCAGCATTCCAGTTAGAATTAAGAGAATGATGATCGACTAATTAATTAAGATAATGGAAATCCAAATGAAGTGAATGAAACCAAGGGTGCCATATATGAGTTCGAATGTCTGGATGTGGAGGAACCACAGAATAAGTACGGATTAGAAAATTAAGAAACAGAAATAATCATGGGTGTCAGATCTCAATTTTGAAAGGTCACACACAGAAAGCAAGACACCACTCTTTAAGGCTTTCATGTCTGAGTACACATGTACAAAAACAACTAATGTTGGACCCAGTTTTGTAATAGCTACTTATGAGCTAGCAAGGGTCCCATGCTTGCCCATGTAGTCCTATCAAAACACAAGATTTTATCTACCATTCTCAGCCAATTAATAGCATGACATGCAAAGTTGACACACAAGCATCAATGCTTGCTATAATAGCACCTTGGATTCCTTCTAAAGAGAGGGACATGGGTTGATATATGTAAGAAGGGTCTGAGCAGCTAGTTTTTTTAAGTCATGGCTAGGGTGCAGGTATTTTGTCCTCAGCCACGTGTTTTTGTTGATTAGGGTTTCTCTTATCTTCTTTTAATAATTGCTTCTCTTCTCATACTATAGTATCTGCATAGAGAATCAGAGATCCCCTTTTAACAATGTTTGGTTATATATACATATTCGATTTAACATTATAGTCAAAATATTCATCACTCGAAGCAAATTACACTACAAGTAGAAATTGGCATTCATTGCACATTGTCTTTTTTAACGAATTTTTGGTATGTAAATTAGTAATTTTAAGTGCAAAATATTTGTTTAAAAATAAAAATTTGCACAAATATTTGTTGGTGGATATGAAATTACTTGTCGTGATATAGTAGGGATTATAAGTGGAGGGAAATGGGGAATGAGACATTAATAAAGGCACGCGATGCCTATTTTGCAAAGAGGGTGTGATAAGCAATCATATTTATGACTTTCGTAGCTGTGGTGAGGTGAGAAATCATTGTACTGGACACTTAAATAATTTCCATAGTTCGTATTGTACTGATTGTAATTGATATGGAGACCATGCACACCCTACCAGCGACCTGCTCACTGCATATCCATCAGTAACTGTCAGCCATTTCATAAGATCAATTTTTTCCTGTTGTATGTATGTATGTATGTATGTATATATATATATATTTATTTATTTATGGCTAATATAATCTAACGGTCAATCGGGATCAGACGGGATATAACTTTAGGGCACTACCCAAAAAGCAGCTCTTATATGTGAGGAAACAACTCACGTATGGGTGGGAGAAAACCCACATCTATTAGTGGGTTAGTGTTCATGGATGTAGAATCTATGGCACACGATACGCAACTGTGCATTTTGCCAAACGAAGCACAAGCCCAACTATAAATAAATATATATATATATAAAATATTACTGAGTCCAAAAATTTATGGTAATTAACAAGTGATTTATAACAATGGACAAAAATATGAGCAAATCAGTTAGTTATTTCTTAAGAGATAAATCAGGATTAAAGGTCTATTACACTATCCAGATTAATTAAGCACTGCTTTCGTCATTTAGATATTTACTTTACAACCTCAAAAAGAAAACTTTTTACATATGCTTAAAAAAATTATGGGACTCCAATCTCTTACCATAAATATGAATGTACATATCATATATGTTAAAAATGACGAAAAGAATTTAAAACTTTTTAAGTGATGAAAAGAATGGTTTCTAATTGAATCACTTTTAGAATTCTAATTGGCTCACTTACTTAATAAAAGGGAAAATTTTAAAAGTATAACAGAATTACATGATTTCAAAGAGGTGGAGGATAGAAAGAAACACAATAATATTGTATTGTCATTATCTTGTATGCGATTGAGTGTTCTTTGTTTTATACATACTGTGTTTAATTTGGATTTTGATTCTCACACCAAGATTGATTATTGAGTATTTGTAGGAAATTTCGAAGATCCTTCAAAACATGAAGCGAATATAGACAAAAAAATAAAACCAAAAAATGGGGCCGAAACTGTCACAATTATTGTTATAAAGTAACCTATCCCAGGACTTGAATAAGGTTACATCAAAGCATAACATAGACCAAAACCTCAAGATTATAAGAGTCGTTTGGATGTGATGTATATAAGGTGGGTGTTTTTAAACCAGTATGAGAATAACAGAAGAATAATATTGGAATACGCGGTATTTATATTCTTCTCCAGTAGTTTACTTAAAGAAAAAAAAGGTAACAAATAAAAAGTATTTTATCTGGACAATATGTATATATGTATGTATATGTATATATATAGAGAGAGAGGGAGGGAGGGAGAGAGAGAGAAATCCATGCTAATTAAAATATATGAAGTGGAAGGTCATTTTCGTGTATAACCGATACTTTGTATGGTACCACTTTTTTTTAAGAAAAATTATATAAACAAATCCTTATCGTGAGTGTTTTTAAATCAGTAAGAGAAAATCAGAAGAATATGTGGTATTTAATATTTATAAACTTATTCGGTTGAAAAAAAAGGGAAAAAGGTAATTAGTAAAAAGTATTTATCCAGAGAACACATATATATATATATGGACAAATTGATGCTAATGAAAATAGATGTATTCGAAGGTCATCTTTGGTGCATAACCAATACTTTGTATGCATGAAACCACTTTTTCTTTTTCTTTTTCTTTTTTTTTTTTCCTTTTTTTATCATTAAAACTGATCCAGAAGACTAATGAGATCATACAGAATGGGATAACGGTGGTGCAGCCCAAAAAGCAGTTCCCTTACCGGATAAGTCAGCCCACACAATTGTTCGAAGAAGACGGCCACACATAAGGTGAGAAGGCAAACATTATAAGGCTACAGTATATAGGTGTCAAACCCAAGTTCACAATGAACTTGGGTGTACAGGAGGAGGCGAAACTACTTTTTTCCTTATATACATTGTATATACAAATATTGATCATGATTGTGAAAGTGAAGTATGTGAAACTGTTTAAACTTCAAGTGAATAAATAAAATTTTATACGGAATTTCTATTTTGAGGTACACAAATTAATGGAATTAAAAGAATTAATTAATTTATCTTAGCTTGTACTTAAGACACATTAAGAGAATTTTAAATATTAATTTGAAGGTAATTCACTGATTATTTATAAATAGTTCTTCACTGGTCAAACCCATCCCAAGGTAGATTTTTATCGTGTGGAGGGATAGGTTTCGCTGGTCAAAGAACTGCATTTTTTGCATAACCTAATAATTGTTGTAGTTATTTAATTTCTCATGATCCTGATACAGCTAGCTAGGCAATTGAGTATAAGGAACAAAACCTCTTATGGGTCAAACTAATGTAGAAAAAGTGGGGATCAAGGTCAAATTAAAGAAAAACCTAGAAGACTATCTATAGCAATACGTCTAGCAATGAAAAGCTAGTTTAAGAAAGGTAGTTGGGCACAAGTTAACACCATAAATGTTGCAGATATAGTTAACAGTAAATGTAAGTGATGACCGATGAGTGATGAGCGACAAAATATTTATGTAAAACAAGTGACAAGAGTTAGTGAACTGTAAAGTCTCGGGGGTATTTAACTTGTTGCCAAAATAGCAGTCAATTTGGTGGAGTAAATTTTGGTCACTTTTTGAGTTTTGTGTTCTGAATTATTAATCAAAGGCAGACAGAATGTCCAAGAATCGTGCATGAAACACTTATTCAATGCAGCGCGGTAATAATTTTCTTCATTATTACGCTTTGTTTTGACCTGCTATGCCCATATATCATATGATGACAAATTTGAGTTATCCAAACTTCTTAAATTTTTCACTTGCAACAATTGTTGTTTCTAACTATCAACTACCATTCTTTAGTCTTTAATGTTGTCAATCAGTTTGGATAAGTAGGTAAGAGTCTTCTTTTTTGCCTAAATTATTGCATAAATTATTCGACTTTTTTTTTTTATATATTTTAGTTTCCATTATAATTAATATATTGAAACAATGCTTACTAAGATACAAACTCCCCGACTAAGTCTCACTTAAGTTTAAGGATTTTTATTTTATAATGTTATGAAAAACAAACTAATCATAGTCTTTGAAAGATGAGAGAATCTTTTTAACCATTAAAGCTGTGGTCCACGATTTGTGTCATCAAATTTATATACCTAAGGTGGTTTTTTAAAGTAATACTAATATGATTCACCTCTTCTTAGTACTAAGTACTTGTATATCTTTTCATCCTTCAAAAGTTGAAAATTCAGTTCCTATAGTCTTCTTCACTTATTATGAAAATGGTTGTTTTCTATTTATAAAGTGATTTTTGGGCCGTATAACTAATATTTGATCTCGATAGATTTTGATAGATTTTTACCTATTTTGTACCAACCTTCAAACAAAAAAGGGAATTGCAAATATGAGGAAAACCAATTTCGATCAATTTTAATATATCTTTCTTCGAATGATAAAAATAATCATATATACTTATGAAAATGTAAATATAAACACTACTCATAAATCATAGCTTAATGTTTTTCAAGCACAAGATCTTTGATTTTTATATGCGACACCACGGTTATTTGTACATAGACTTAAACTCTGTACACAATATATATATATATTGTGTATATATATACACACAATATGTATACATACAAATATATAATTATATGTAAAAAAAGTTGTAAAAACCTAATTCTGTTTACTTAAAATTCAATTCTACATATCCCTTTCACTTGAACCTGATCATTCATAAATATGATTTTTTGTTTTGGATGAAAATTGTCTGAAGATCTCAAATTAGTTGAATGATATAACCAAACTATGCTTACAACTACAATTAATATAATAATATTCATTCAATATCGTTTGGTAATAAAGAACATTCATTCAGTTTAATAATGACATAATTTCAAATTATTTCATCACAGGTGATATCTCAAAACTACAATTAATATTTATAATTAAACATAAGTAGCTTTATATTTTAAAGTGTTTTCTTAATTAATTACCTAATCACTATCACTATGAACAATTATTATAGAAGCTGTGCACACACACACACACATATATATATATATATATATGTGTGTGTGTATATATATATGTATATAAAATAGTATGTGATTAACATAGAAGCTTCACCAAATATATTTGTCATATTGATCATGAAATATTAATCGTAGTTTAAATTTAATTTAAATTAAATAATAAAACAACATAATAGCGATGACGAAATGCTGAAGGATCGGCTGATCTCTCTTTAGATTGTGTAAAGACTCCTTTGAAAATTATGAAAAAAGCAACCCACCTAACCTAACCCATTTCCAAGAATAAAATTCCCATCTTTCAACCACCTTAAACACAATACATATAAATAAATAAATAAAAAGACAAAGCTTCCTCTCCAATCTATATATCTCCACCTTATTTTTGAAGCTTCAGGGCATGCATAAATTATAAATTTATTAGCTTTCGTTCCTGGCCAGGTTATATATTTAATGGTAATGATGCTACTCAGCTAACCGAAACCATTAAATATTATTAACAAAGTTATATTATACCTGGCCCACTCGTCTAGTGGCAACACCAACCAAGACCACTAGGGTTTTTTAACTCCCATATATATATATATGTGTGTGTGTGTGTGTGTGTGTATGTGTGGGGAAGATGTAGAGAAACAGTGAGAGAGTCAACCCCAAAGATGATATTGTCAGCGGCGTTGGCTGCTTTACATTGATCACCGACCAACCAAGAACTTTATATACACATACATATACATATATATAGATAATGAGTGTGTTTGTTTGTGTAGACCAACACTCGGGGAGAGTGTGATTGCTATATTTATGTTATAGTTTTTGTTGGTTTATGACTTATGAGGTCCGTAATAATTGTTTGACTCAAGTGAATTTTATTTGACATAGAGAGTATAGTTATATGGACCAGTCAACTTGCAGTGTTACAGTATTCACATTGTGGATTTATCATCGATCTCTACGCTATAAGCTTATTATTATAACTGTAATTTGTTATGATAGAAAGTCTTTGATCCTAAATATTATTATCAGTTTGTATTATAGATTCGTGTGACCTTCTTTTTAACACGATTCTTGTATGATTTACTAAAAACAGAACATGAGAAGCAGAATATTAAATTATAACTATTAGCTAGTATATTAAAAACAAAAACAAAAAATATATATATATTGAGAAAAAGTACTATAACTCTATAAGGATGAATTACAATTATTAATATAGTTACAATAGTTATATGATTATGAAAATATTATTATCTATGATACCCTATGAGGATGCATCATGCATCCTTAGATATGGCAAAGTACGGTGAACCTTCCCAGAAGATGCAATGCTTTAATTAGCAAGTTTGAATTTTTGATTCTATGCTTCTTTCAAGAAATAGTATCATTGATTTCTTTAAATTACCTACTTGTATAAAAACCAAGTTTCTTTTCTTAGTTTATTCTTCCTCCGAAAAATACCCATGCACGATTGATATGGCACGAGTTATCGATTATTTATTTGTTCTGCGAATAAATCTCTCTATATGTTTATGTGTGGAGAGAGAGAGAGTAAATGGTCATTGGTCACGATACTCTCCTTTGAATAATACATTTTTATCAATGTCAGCTTAATATTATTACTATAATAAAAAGAATTACGTTCCCAGTTGCTTGAAATAATTAGCATATCAAACCAAATTTCCAAGGTTAAGCGAATGTTTCAACCTAAATTATTGTTCGACAATCTTCTATATCTTCCGATGACTCTTTTCTTCATTAACATGTTTTTTTTTTATTCTTTACTATGATTTGACCTGCATAACAAGTTAACACGTTCGTTAAAGTGATTTAAAGGTTATCTTCAGAAACGTTTTTCGATATTTAAGGTAAGAGTTTTTTACTTTATAATGATTATTCTAATGAAGTGTATATTGTGTATGTTTTCTTTAAAAGCTAACTCAATAACAAAGCACTCAATTAGCTTTTATAAGGAGATAAAAACTTATTTTTCACGTATTGTGATATATGTTAAAGCATTTGCCATTTGGTGCTCGAGCTGTTCTTAGGCTGATAAATACTTATAACATATAGTAAATTTGTCACTTATTTGCTTAAGGAATAATCCTCTCTACGGTTAATGCTTTCACCTTCGATGACTAACTAATTTAATTATATAGTTTAACATGTTATTTGACTTCTCCTTTGCTCAAAGTTCATGACACATGCCACGTGTCCTATTCTTATTACACTGAAGTGTCTACTTCCTATGCGACATAACTTGCACTCATAGATTGGCCCTAAATCAATTCGACCAGAAATTATCCACTCAAATTACGTTGATTCAAATCGAGTGCTAATGCTCAAATCAGGGTTGCACTAATTCAGCATTTAATATTTTGTTGTGCATTTAATGCTGACATTGATTTTGGCACAATAAGGAATCATTGCGTCTCTTCAATCAATTCGTTACGACAATTATGCAAAGACATGCATTAGGATAGCAATTACAAAGAGCCGTGTTTCCAACTATTTCGACGTCTCTTCGTATCTCAGCCGTTAATCTTCAATCTATCTCAATGGCTAGGATCAACCTCAATCATCTGTAACTTTTTCTCACTTTCACCCATTTTACCTGCTTTCTCACTTTGACTCTTAGCCAACTTCTTCTGTTTGTAAATTTTCTTCGCTTTCTTCGTCTTTAAAATGTCTTCACTTTCGAAGCACTTGCGACCTCCTTCCAGCACCAATATTTCAACCTAAACTACCATTTGAAGGTCTTTTATATCTTTGGACAACTATTTCCTTCATTGACTTGTTTCTTTTGATTCTTTACTACAACTTGACTTGTAAAATAGATCAATACCTTAGTTAAGATGGCTTAGAAGTTGTCTTTATTACAACTTGACTTGTAAAACAGAACAATACCTTAATTAAGATGGCTTAGAGGTTGTTTTTAGAAACACTCTCCGATATTTAAGTCAAGGTTTTTTACTTCGTAATTATTCTAATGAAGTGTGTGTAATCTCTAAAACTAACTAACCAAATAACAAAACACTCAATTAACTTTTATGAGAAGATAAAAACTTACTTTTTAGATATCGTGATATATGTAAAAACATTTGCTATTTATAAGTCAAGTTGTTCCTAGACAGACAAGTATTTACTACATGTCATTTGTCACTGATTTGTTTTAGAATTGTCCTTCCGAAGGTTAATGATTTTGCCTCCTATAGCTGATTGATTTAATTATATAGTTTAACATGTTATCCAGTACTTCTCATTCGCTTGAAGTTTATGACACATGTCACGTGTCTTATTTTTATTCCGTTGACATGTATACTTCCTATTCGACTTGTATTACACATGTACAGTTAACTTACCAAAAATGTTATAATATTATTAAAATAACTAGAAACTACAATCATGTAAAATAATAATATATAATACATATCATTGAATGACCTTAATAAAATTTTTCTACTAGTGATGTAATAATGGCAAACTTAAATAGGCAAAACATCCTCATAATGCATCCGGTGGGTGAGTTAGCTGGGACCATCCTTTTTGTCTTTCTTTTGAGAGCTCGAATTCAAGCCGCACCTCCCATTTATGGGAGTTAAGTTCGAGACAATTTTTTATTTTTGTGTAAAACCCTCCTCATAGTTCTAATGGTTGATAAACTTCTTTTATATATTCATGATAAAGATTTAAGTCTCATTATTTTACTTATTTGTTATCACGAGTTAAAAATTTTCCTTGGGATTATATACTTCTTTGTTATAAAGTAAATTTTTTAACTGACCGTCAATAGACTACAACAAATCCCTTACTATTGATCTCATACTACTTTGTAATTATATACATTTAAGAAGAAGGAGAAAAAAAAAAAAAAACACAAAGCAATATTCTTGGGCAAGCTATTCACTGGTTTTGATGTGGAAATGTACATTTAATGTTAGACAGAGTCAATTAATTTACTTGTTGTATAATCTACAAAATTTTTTGTAACACCAAGAAATTGCTGTCTGCTTAAATGGTTGATCTTTCAACCTCTCCACTAGTACTCTTGCCAACTGGCCTCACTTTATGTATTTGTTTAACATTAAACGATGAGAGTGACCACGACACTTTGGAACACTTTAACGACAAACAACTGCGCAAACCCAAGTTCATTTACAAAATTTTAATCTGCCCGTCTCACAACAGTTGTAACAAAAACATATATGTATGAACTGCAAATTTTAATTAGTATTTTTTATAAACAAAAACATATTTAGAATTTAGAAGTTTTTCTTTTTTGTCTTCCAAGTTTGACTGATTTATTTATTTATTTTAAAATTATGTTCAACAACTATGTTTGAAATCAATCTAACCACAAAAAAAGGAAAAAAAAAAAAATCTTGAAAGTAAACATCATATTTGAATGCATATCCACTTGGTGGAGTTTAAATCAAGCTTTTGGGTTCAAACCAAGAATGATGACAATATGCTTTTAAACATCAGCTACCATATAAA
This sequence comes from Dimocarpus longan, assembly GCA_022984855.1. Classification (NCBI taxonomy): domain Eukaryota; kingdom Viridiplantae; phylum Streptophyta; class Magnoliopsida; order Sapindales; family Sapindaceae; genus Dimocarpus; species Dimocarpus longan. The sequence goes on along the minus strand of CM041014.1, from coordinate 13,116,086 downwards.
ATCAAATTGATTCCAATTGTAAGCCACTAGCGAACTGTCAAGAAAACGATGGCAATCTATATATTTATAAATTGTCCTTGTTCATTTAATTAATAGCATATGCTTACCTATTATAATTACTTTATTAAAGCATTAATTTAATTACGAATAATGCATTTGTACGTTGTGTATTTGGACCATCAAATCCGGTCAACCATATTTGTTTAATGATCTTAATTTATCCTATTAATATTAGTGGTTTTAAGCTCTAAATTAAGTATTCATATTTCATACTAATTATGGGAGATTAAAAACTTATTAAATTTGTTGGAATAAACTAAATTTTGATGGTATAGAATTTTTATTTAGTTATCCGAATTTGATTGGTTACGGGTATATACATTTATAAATATGCATATATGTTGACGACGTAATGTCTTTACCTGCTTTGCTTGTTTGACTGAGCTCACTTTCATACTAAAATAATTTTTTTAAAAAAATAATAATAATTATATTATTGATAGTGAATCCCCAGAAAAGAACAAAAGAGAAATAAAACAACTCTGCCCGTTCTTGCCACATCATGAAAATTAAATTGCCACATGGCAGCCAACAAAACACTCCACCAACACAATCATCAAATTTACTTGTGCCAACTACACCCACACCAATTTGATCACAAATTAAAGCGATGTGTCCTTAATAGATGCCAGTGATGGGAAAAATCACCTCTTGAGAAGTTCTCTAAATTATACCCTTATAAAAACAATTATCTTTAATGAAATAGATGAATTAAAACCATAACTATTGCTACTAATAATGAGTAAAACGTTATAATTTACATAAATGTAAAAGTTTGTATGATTTCAATTTTATAATAATCTTCAATAATTATAATTGATTTTACGATATATATATCCATTTTCAATTAAAAAAATATATTTTTTATATATGTCATTATTGAAAGTTTAAAAATTATTATACATATTTATTAAAATGTGTAAAAAAAAATTACTTTTTTCAAATTATTGGGATAGATTTTTTTTCCCAAAATAAAGCAATTCTCCGTTAACAACCAACAAAGTCTAGGAAAATACAATTGATATTTGTAGACTGCCAAATGAGATCTTCTATTGAGGACAAAGTTGGAGCGACTAACTTGTGTGCTAGGCGATTCTCTGATTTGGAAATGGCTTGGCAACTCTTAACACCAACCTTCCTACCTAAGGCGATTCTTCTATTTGGGAATAGATTTCTTTTCATTTATGAAATAAGTATATAGATAATATATATATATATATATAACATGTATCAGGGTACCAAATTAATAGATAGATGAAAATGGAAAGAAATATAGGGTCATAGTGTAGAGAAGAGAGAAAAATAGTGGTCATTATTCCCTTTCACCGTCACCATCCACTTAACCTCTGTCAATGGAAATCCCAAATCCCTCATCCCTATTGTTTTCAACCATGTACAAATATGGATATCCAATCTCATGTCATTACTGGCTTAGTAGGATGTCACTCTCGTTCTCAATGTCCAACTGGCACCGTCAACTCTCTCTACCTCCAACACATGACCAGCTGCTTTCTATATGCAACTCCTTTCAATTTCCCATATTATCATTCTTTTACATTCTATTTACACCCATTTGACACGAAGTTGACATTTTCCCTTGTTTTCCACATTTGAAATTATCTATTCATATTCAAGTTGTCAACATATGTGAATTTGAATCTAGATTTGAATCCAAATATGACCATTTAATTAATATTATTGAACATACATTCTCATTCATGGTACATGCTTTGATTCTATCAAATTAACAACCCCTGATGGACAAGGTTTGGCATGAAGAGAATGGGTAACAGTGGGATGTTTCTTGTTTGGGGCACTTTGGTAAATAATGGAGTAATGGAGGCTCGGTTGGTGAAAAGGGAGCTGTTGAGGGTGACTTGGAATCGGAGGGTCTTTAAACCGTGTTAGCTTCTGGCTTGCGTAAGAAAGTTAAAAATCTGGAAAGTACAGGAATCCAGGATAATGGCAGACAAAATTTAATACACCATAAAATCAAGAAATTCTACCATCAAAATACTCACACCCTTTTCATGTTTCTTTATACTAATCCACTGCAATTTATAATATATATATATATATATTTATCTGCCATTTGATCAAACTTCTTCTAAAATTAGTTGTGATAGCACTTTAAAGCACAATATGAATCTCTATATTCAAAAATTAAGAGAGAATTATCCACATAAATGATGAGATGAATTTCTACTCTAAAAAATTGGGATATAACTATCTACATAAACGATGAGAATGAGAATTGAATATATCATTTGAGTGTTAGACAAATGGGAGATGACTTTATCATCGCGTAACTCCATTTTTCACTACAATTCATTGCCTTAAAAGGTTCCAATTATGATAATATCATTTTGTAATTTTCATTTCTTAAATTGAAGTTTACACTTGTTCATATAATTATCGCATAAAAAACCCTTCAGCGTTCACGTTTTATCTATATGTTGCATCTCTTATTCTCCAAAGAGAATTAAATGCCTCAATTATTCAGCAATACTTCGGTTCTATTTGTTTAGAATAATTTGAACAAGGATAGTTATTATCATGAAATGTTATGCTAAATTTTGACCGTTGACAGGCAACAATTGTAAAGTTTTTTTTTTTGAATTAATATAAGGAAAAAGGTTAAATATGATAATAAGTTAATTGCTTCTTACAATTAGAACCAACTTATTCATAATGACCTCTTTTTGTCATTAAATTTAACCGTTAAAATTTAATTATGATTATTGACTGAATGACCATTAACAACAATAAGCGTTTTTTGAATTGATATTAAATGAAAAAGTTAGATAAAATAAACACATCTCATGTTTTTAGGTAGGCACACTCAATTCAACTAAAATTATATACTTTTATTAACGGGATCATAACTTGTACACATTATCTTATTGACCTGCGATCAACAATCTTATTAATAAATCGTAAAAGAAATCTCATTTTTTCTTTTTATGATTCTGATATGTATAATAATAAAAAAGATGAAAGAGTTTTGTAAATATTTTCTTAAATTACAATATGTTTTGTGGACATTTACTTCAACTAAAAATGATGTTTTGTCTATTTAATTTAATCATATGATAATAAAGTTTTTAATGATTTTTAAATTAACAATGGATTTTGATTATTATATCAAAATATTGGAAGAAAAGAGGATTATCCCGTCATAAAACTATTATTTTTTATTGAACAAAATTTACATATATTTATTTTAGTAGCGGCGATGCGATGCCATAAAAGTGAAAGACTGTAGTCGTCAGATTTCCAATCGTACAGTACAGAACATAAAAGAGTGATCTCACGAAATCGAAGTTATAGGGGTCTTAATAAAGCTATACTTTATGTTGACGTTAAACTGATGATTGCATCTGAAGTGGAGTCATCAACCAGTGCGTGTCTGCCACGTGTTAAAGGTGTTTTGTTTGGAACCGAAGAATTTTCACTGTGTAAGACTGCATCAACTACGCACACCAATAATTAGTGCCGGAAAGCTTTTCTTTTCTATATATATATATATATATATATATATATATATATATATTTTTAAATTAAAATTGATATGGAATGAGTTATAAATCTCTTTCGATTTATATTATTTAATCATTATTTACTTCATGTATATAATTGTTCTAATAATAAAGAGAAAAAATATATGTATAAAATTATATAACTTTAGTGGGACTTTCTAACCTCACAATTGCTAAAAAAAAAAAAAAAACCGAACGTACAAGAATTACCCATGTTAGAAGAGAATATGCATGAGTCGGAACATTAAATTTTAAGATAATCTCTAATGCTATTAGATCATTTTCAATCATATTTTCTAAATTTTTACTAAAATAATTAAAAAAAAAACCTATATTTTTTTTTTAAAAGAAAAACATTTGTATTAACAAGAAGAAAAAATACAATTTATATTGGTATTTAGCCGGACCTTCTCCAAATTGTAGGACAATGCCAGGTTTGCCAAAGTATGGGCAACCTCATTGCCTTACAAAAAACCTATTTTAACTAGTATTTTTTGACTACGTCACTTTAACAATTCTCTTTGTTTTAACTAATTATTAATATTAAAATAAAATGAGAGAGATTTTTAGCTAAACATTAATATTAAAATAATAGAAGAGATAGTTTGTCAAAATTTTTCAAATTATTTATTTCAAATTAAATGTTAAAATAATATGATAAAGAATTTGGTTAGAACTAGTTTGTTCTCTAAATTTAGATATTATAAAATAATTAACCTTATAGGGAGTGGTTAAAGTGTATAAAAATTAGCACCACCGACTATTTTAACTAAGAACGATGAATAACTAGCATGGTTGGAAATACTCTTATACATTTTTTAATTTTTATTAGAGACATTATTTGTTTTAAAATATGTATCTATTTTGATAAAAAAAAAATAGAATTACATATTTTCATCTCCATTGTAATTATTTAAAGTAAAATATGCAAGTTCCCTTTCTCAATTAAATAATGAAATTTAAGTAATTTTATTAATATATCCTTAATTAATATTAAAAATTAAAACCAAGTAATTCATTAAGTGATATACATGACTATTCCTGTAATTAATTGTGTTTTATCCTTATTCTTTAGTTTAGCAAACGTGAAAAAGGAAATTTATTTTGATTCAAATTTTAATTCCTAAAAGTTAGTAAATAGTATAATCTAATGTTGTAATTTAATTTCGATTCATCTTCATTCATTTTCTATTGAAATTACTTTTTCATTTCTGATTAGTAAACATTTGCTTAATTTAAAATTAAGGGAAAAAAGAGTGAGACACATTTATATATTCATAAGCTTTTTTGTATTTTAATTGAGAAACAATTTTTTCATATTCTCTCTATATTTTTTTCCCATGTCAATTTCATGTTTGGACTGGACCATTACATTGGATAAGTTTCATATCCTATATGACAATAATTTCTATCCAAATACATTTACTTGCATTGAATATGTACTTACATGATCGTAGATGCACATTGCGCACTTTTTTATTGTTATTTCATTAATGGTCCGTGGAAACAGAAGCCATGTAATTGTTTTTTTTATTTCTCCACTGTCACGCGCCATTCCTTCAAGTTTGCTTTACGCGCTTTATTAATGTGGATGTGATTTTGCTCAATTATTTATTATCATTATTTTCATTTAAAATATTTTGAATAAGTTTTGTTTCCTCATAAATTGATATTTATAATTTGAATAACTACCCTCATAATATATAAACTAAGTATATTAAAAACCTTCCATCTATGAAAGATAGTTATACAATCACTTAAGGGGATTAATGCTTCTAAAAAGATTAAAATTTAATATATTATGAATTTTTAGAAAATATAATTTTTACATTAGTTTAAACATTTGGTTATGTTTATGAAATAAAACGTCTTGTAAATATATATATATTATTTTACCTCAAATGCTTTCTAGATGGAGGAAGATATATGTTTTGTTAGCAATTCAATAATAAAAGACAACAAAAGGATATAAAATTTAATAACAAAGAAATGAATTTAAAATCAGTTTTCAGAAATGAAATATTATTAAGTTTCTAATATCTATGTCCTTATTTCTATACAAAAAATACTACATATATGATTTTATGTTGATTTGAAAATATTACAATTCAAAACTTTGATGATATGCTTTGATATTTTAGATGTGAAGTATAATCCTGATATTTATTTATACAGGATAGATTTTAATAAAATAACATAAATTTAGAAAGTGGGAATCTAATGAGATTATAAAATTAAGATGAAGATGAGTTAATGTACTTACTATTTTTTTCTTAAAAATAATTTTTAATCCAAATTAAAAATTGATAAATTACCATATCTACACAGTCTTTAGGGAATATTACACTTCTTTTTTTTTGAAGGAAAGGGAATATTACATTAGTGGAGATGAAAAGGATTTTGATAAAGAGAGAGTGTGCTCAAATTCCAATGAATGAGATTGAGTACATCAGCTACTTACTAATTAAATACCTAGCGTTACATCAAGTAAAAACAACAAATAAAGAATAGACACTATTCGGTATGATACATGGAATGGAAGAGATCCATAGAATGGATGTAACCCAATCCAACCAAACCACCCATATGTCTCTCTCTCTTTTTAAAAGAAAACCCATTTATTTTCAAAAAGCAGAAACCATATATCTCCCTAATTCAATTAATCACAAAAATAAAAATTTCATTCTCCTTATTTAAATAAAATTTCTGTTAAATTTCATTGACATCCATATACACACACAAATTATCCCCCAAATCTTTTTTTAGAACATATAGATATTGTTTTTAACATACTTCTGATCCATTCAACATTAATATTTCTACACAAACTAATTGAAAAATCCTTATATAAATTTTCACATACTCTTATTTTGTTGAATATTAAAACCTATATATTAATAAACATAACGGAAAATATTTTATTTAATTTAATTTTTAAAATTATAAATTATAACACATTTGTAATTCATTCTACGTTAGAATATAATGGAAAAATAATTTTAATTTTATATAAATTTTCACACATTTTATTTTGTTAAATATTAAAACTTATATATCAATGAACATAATAGAAAACATTTTATTTAATTTAATTTTTAAAATTATAAATTATGATACACTTTTAATTCATTCTATGTTAGAATTTATCTGCTAGTGATTGTAACGGAAAAATAATTTTTATTTAATTTAATAATTGAAATTGTAATTATGTTAATTATATATATGCACATACTATAGTATATTTGAGTATAAATATACTTATAATATTGATAATTTAATTTTTAATGAGTCAAATTTGAATGTGTCAACCTATTACTTAAAGATTAAGTTTCACACTTAGATTTGATATATTGAAAATTGAATAATCATATTGAAAATGCATCTACATAGCCATATATGTTGTAAACAAGGCCATATTTGTGTATACATATATACATGCTTGATTTTATGAAGAAATGTGGGGAGGTAAATAGGGAGAAATGAAAGCAGTCTCGTGAAGCAGCAGGTGAAGGGAGAAAAGGAGAAGAAAAGAAAAAAATTAAAAAAAATTAAAAAAAAAAAATGGAGGAGAAAAGTTTCTCCATTTGATTGTTTCTTGGTCGCTTTGTTGCGTCTCTCTCTTATCTCTCTGTAAAACCCCTCTCTCTCTCTCTCTCCATCAAAATAAAAAGAAATAAAAGAAATCTTTCAGATTCCATCTCCAAGTTTTGTAATAGTAGTGCTCACATTCATTCTTTGCTTCTTCCTTTAAAATCACGAGATCCCCATCTCTTTCTCTCTTTCTTTTTCTTCTTCTCCTTCTCTCATGTCTCCTTCTTCTTCTTCAAAACAACACCAACCTCTACTTCTTCTTCTTGTTTCGTTTTGTAGTTAGTTGGTTAGTTAGAGTTCGATTTTGGTCTTCTTGTGAACGCCATTTCTTGTTGCTGTTAAAATGTCGCATTCCGGGAAAAACCCCACCAACATTTCCGACGTAGGGTTCGACAATTTGTCCGTTAAAGATTCCTTCACTTGTGAAGCCAACAAGCCCGATTTCCGAGAACTCGATCTGGGTTCCCCTGTCTCGCCGCTCCGGAATCGCCCCAGTGGACTCACTGCAACTACCACTACTACTAGTTCCAGTTCCAGTTCGTCTGGATCCGTTTCCGGCCAAACTAGGCCCAACCCACTTCCCAGACGTCCCGAATCCAGCCCCAATAGCCACTCCGGTGAGCTCTCCGACACCAGCCCGGCTCCTTCAACTCGTAATTTCAAGCCGGGTCATAATAGATCAGACTCCGGATCCACCCACCCGGGTATCTACTCGGGTCACCACCAGAGCTCCGTGAACTCACCACCTCCTGTCAATGTGTTCCCCACCGGCAACATCTGCCCGTCCGGGAGAATCTTGAAGACTGGAATGGGTTTCGCTTCCAACCGGAGCTCCAGAACCGACACTCTTGGATCCGGGTCGGGTCATTACGGTCACGGGAGCATAATCCGCGGTGGCGGTGGCGGAGGAATCAATGCAGGCGGGGCGGCCCCATCTCTGAGGTCGTCGTCGGGGGTCTTCCCTGAGAATGCGCAAGCGAACAAGAGTAGAGGCGGCGGCGGAGGCGGAGGAGGAGATGCGGAGGAGGTGAAGAGACTGGGGAATGAGTTGTATAGAAAGGGTTGTTTTGGGGAGGCATTGAGTATGTATGATAGAGCAATTGCTTTGGCTCCTGCAAACGCTGCTTATAGGGCCAATAGAGCCGCTGCTCTCACGGGTTTGGGCAGGGTTGTGGAGGCTGTCAAGGACTGTGAGGAGGCTGTCAGGTTGGATCCCAGTTACTGGAGGGCACATCAACGCTTGGCTTCTCTGCTTATAAGGTGAGAGACAGAGAGTAGAGGTGATCTTTTGATCTGCATTGGTGAGAACGGTTTGGTTATAGATTGATTTGGTGTAGGGGGACTGATTCTTGGTGGATATAGATTGTTGATTCTTTGTTTTGGTGTTTGATAATTCTTGGTGTTATTGATTGGTGAATGGGGCTATTGGCATTGTTCTTTTTGTGCTTGCAATTGCTGCTGGAATGAGAATGGTTGTTTGCTGGCTTTTTAACTTGTGGTTCTGTTTTGAGACTACAATCTTTCACTGCTTGGTTTTGTATCTTGCTGTTTGTGTTGCATTTTCTGTCCCTTTTTGTTTATAGTAGCTGGAATGTACACAATTTAATTTCATATCATGGTGCCTTTTGGTGATTTGATAAAGTCTCGAGGAAATTTAGTTCACAGCATAGCAATTGGATTTTGCTTTATTATTTGTTTTTTGTTTTTTTTTTTCTCTTTTTCCTTTTTTGAAGAATAATATCTGCTGTTATCACAAGTAGAGCTATGAGTATGACCATCCATTGGCTATGACAATTTGATCTCTATCTGTTTCAGTCCTTTCTCGTATGTATAGTTTAGGTTGTTTGATGCCTGTCTTTTGCTGCTTTATATGATTTTAGGTTTAGTTGAATGTTTTTGTTTTCGTTCAGCCTCAAGCAGCAATTTGGCATGTCTTTGACTGGATTGTTGCAGGTTAGGGCAGGTTGAGAAGGCCAGGAGGCATCTTTGTTTGCCTGGGCAGCAGCCAGATCCTTCTGAATTACAGAAACTGCAGGGAATAGAGAGGCATCTTAGCAAATGTACAGATGCTCGGAAGGCAAGTGATTGGAAAAGTGCATTGAGAGAAGCTGATGCAACCATTGCTGCCGGTGCTGACTTTTCTCCTCAGGTAAATTTCGATGTATAATAGTTTCTCTAATGACTTAAGATGCAGATTAAAAATTAAAAATGGAAGAGGGGGCTTAACTGGTTCAAATTGAAATTACAGCTCTTTATGTGTAGAGAAGAAGCCCTTCTAAAACTCCACCAACTTGAAGATGTTGAATCGAGCCTGTCCAATGTTCCCAAAGTAGATTTATCTACGATATCATGCTCAAACACTAGGTTCTTTGGGATGCTTGCTGAAGCTTATCCTCTTTTCGTCCGAGCTCAAATTGAAATGGCATTGGGAAGGTGAGTTTTTAAATGCTATGCTTCATCACAAATAAGATGCCAAAAGGAGAGTGAGAACAGATGATGGATATCTTGCAGGTTTGAGAATGCAGTTACAGCTGCTGAGAAAGCTGCACAAATCGATCCCCGGAATGTTGAAGCTATAGAACTGCTTAAAAATGTCAGGTTGGTAGCAAGAGCTCGTACCCGTGGAAATGATCTCTTCAAATCCGAAAGGTACACTGAAGCCTGCTCAATGTATGGGGAAGGCCTCGGGGTTGATCCATCAAATGCTATTCTCTATTGCAACAGAGCAGCTTGTTGGTTCAAGCTGGGGCTGTGTGAGCGATCTATTGACGACTGCAACCAAGCTTTAAGCATCCAACCCAATTACACAAAAGCCCTTCGTAGAAGAGCTGCCTCAAACAGCAAGGTACTTTATCCTTACAAGAGTACGTTTCTTCTATTTTTTACTCTTTAACTGCTCATAAGATATAACCCTTAATAATTCCTATACGCTACAGCTAGAGAGATGGGCAGATGCCGTGAGGGACTATGAGGTTTTGAGGAGGGATTTCCCAGATGACAATGAAGTTGCAGAATCCCTATTTCATGCACAGGTTGCATTAAAGAAATCTCGTGGTGAAGAAGTTCATAATATGAAGTTTGGTGGCGAAGTGGAGGAAGTGTCAGGACCTGAGCAATTTAGAGCTGCAGTATCTTTGCCAGGTAAGCCTCCCTTCTGCATTTTTGACATTACGTTGTTATTAACTGCTTGGTTCTAGTTATGTAGAGTTACAGAACTCTCCTGAGATTGTAGTGTAAAAATTACAGGCATCTCCATAGTTTATTTCAAAGCAGCATCCAACTCGCAATGCAAGCAAATATCTCCATTTGTGGATACGCTATGTGGTCGCTACCCATCCATAAATTTTCTCAAGGTAAACAAACAACCTGGTTCATTTTTGCCCCTATGATTTTTTCTTGTCTAAATGAATCAGAGAAACAAAGTGAATATCTGATATACATCTGGTGGTTTTTTTTTTTTTTATTAAAAGGTGGATATCGACGAGAGTCCAGCAGTTGCAAATGCTGAAAGCGTGAGGATAGTACCAACATTCAAGATATACAAAGATGGAACCCGAGTGAAAGAAATTGTCTGCCCTAGTCGTGATATGTTGGAACATTCGGTGAGGCATTACAGCATTTAGAACTCACAACTGTACTGTGCTTTTGCTTCTATGTCGATTTTCTGCAATATCATCTCACATCCCCAATCCCTGAATCGATGGGATCACTCTTCTGCGGCTCTCCCAATCTTCCCTTCCACCATAAAAATGATTACTAGATAACTGTGACATAAATCAGAGCTACATAATAATTTCATTAGGTAGAGGAAGCCAAAGAGATAGCTTAGTTGTCTTTTGCAGATTTTATTTTTTCATTCATTCCTCATTTTTCTCTGCTTCCTTCTCCTTCCTGCCATTTTCTTTTTCCTTTTGGAACATCATTTCCATTTTCTTGTAGGCCAGCCTGGTTCTTGTATCCCCACTTCCATTAAGAGAGAGAGTCTATTTGAAAAGTATGTACAATTTGATTAAATTTGGTCCATATTAGTTACATTTTAGAGACACAGAGAGAGAGAGATAGAGGAACTGGCAGGCTGTTAGAGGATCTCTGTACAATACATATGTGATGATATATACAAAACATTGGAAGCCATGGGGGAGAGTGGATGTTTGGGTGGGTACTTAGTTACTGGGTTAGTGAAAGATGGATGGATATGTTGTTATTAATATTGTTGTTCTTTCTCAACCATTTCATCAATAAAAAAATTCCCATTTTTTTTCTCCCCTTCACTTCTCCATAATTCAAGGGTTGGCAAACTCAGTTTGAACCATCATTTTATTGTGCGTATGTGCAGATTTTAACAATAAATTTAGACGTTGAATCTTATTTGTTTGATGTATATGTTAATGAATGTGATATATATTTTAATTTTTTCGACATTGAAGGATTGGAAAAGTATAGTAAATCTCAGTCGTTGGAGCTGATCTAAATATTACGAAGTGGGAAATTCAAGCGAGAGAATAAGGACATCCACATGTGTGTTGTTAAATGAAAGTAGGTTTTCTTCTAATGAAAGGGTGGTGGACTGTGAGTAGTTGACAAAATTCAATACGCATTTATGTGACTCGACAGTACCCTTTAAATAATTGCCAGATCGGCCTTGAAATCGAAACCCCAAATAAGTTAATTGTCAACATTATCATGGCAAATCATACAATCATTCAATAATGAACAGCAATTAATACAACGATTTTATAACTTAAAAAAGTGGTCTGCCCTAGTTGTGGGGGCACATACAAGAGACAGAGCTGTTCCAATCACATGTGTGCATTTATGGTTTCTCCTTTTCCTAACCTAAAAATTAAATAATAAAAGCACAGGGTCAAAAAGTGTGTATCCGCTCTGGTCGGTGCTAATATGCGCCGCTATTTGTGAATTGAGAGCCTGAGCCATGACTTTTAACTATCCTTTTGTGGGTCCATCGATTGCTTTGGTTTTCGGTAGTTTCAGGAATGGCGAGGGGCAATTTTGGGAATGGAAAAGAAAGGGCTCTTTGATGGAGTAGATGACAAGTTTTTTGTTGAAATGATACGATATGATTTAGAGATATTATGAAAAATTCCCTAATAAGTACACTAATAGTTGTTGGCATTTAACTTTTTTTATTAGATGAATCGTCATTTATAGTTGATTAATTTATTTAAAAGGTTAACATTTTTTGTTCAGAATAGTAAAATGATCAAAATATCTTTATCTAAATTTTATAAAATCCCAAACATACCCTTCAAGCTTATGTAATAATATAAATACCTTTTAAATTATTAATTAATAATAATATTAAATAAAAAATAACATAAAAAAACTAAAACTATTAATCTAAAAAAAAAAAATGTAAACATAATTTAAACTCTCTCTCTCTCTCCCCCCTCTTATCCTCTTTTCCTCCTTTCTCTCTCTACCATTGTTGATGGATTGATGTGTTTTGTGTTTTGGGATTGGAGATTTGAATTTATGAAGGGATGACTTGGGTTTAGGGAATGACGTATCTACTGGAAACCCAGAAGCATGCTAAAAGCCCAGATTTCTGGGTTGGAAACCCAAAAATCTCTGCATTTCTAGAGTTTCCAGCAACGAAAAAAAAAAAAAAAAGAGGAGCTAATGATAATAGTTGGTTGATGTTACTGATGGTGGGTTGATTTTGATGGTGGTGGATTGTGGATGATGTTTTATTAACCTTTCTAGCAATTGGTTGGGTTGATGAAAGAATTTATTTATTTTTTTAAATGTTTCTGGTTGATATTGATGATTTTTTTTTTCAATTTTTTATTTAATTTTATTAAAACTAATAAAAGTATTCATCCAATTACCATTATACCTTTCAAATTTATCATCAACTGATTTTTTTAATCGATAGGGGACGATTCACCTAATAAAAAAAATCGGGTGCTAATCATCAATAGTTTACTTTTAGTGGGTTTTTCATAATATGTCTATAATTTATAGTTTTATTATTATTATTATTTTGAAGTAATTTATAGTCTTATTATTGGTTTGGCGTTATGATGCTAACCTAAAACTAGACGGGTACCATCAAGTTCCAAATGTACAGGTTGTTAGATTCCTTCTATGAATTGGACGTGTCGTGGCCTCCATTTTTGTTTCTACTTTGCAATAATTGGGAGTTTTATGGTGCTGAAAACGAAAATTCAATCCATAGGACATACAATCTTAGCAAATTTAATATTGGTACAACAAATGTAATTGTAGTGTATGGAATCATAAATAGGATATTGAAATGTACAATTCTCTTTTAATTATATCGTTACCGTATTAGAAATATTAATTGTCATGATTCAATGATCCAAATTTGTCAATTAAAGGGTGAATAATTGGGTTGTTCATTTTTTCTTTTAAAAAAAAAATCATGTACTAAAATAATTAACCATTTTTTCATATTGAAACAAATAGAATTGGAATATATTATTGCCTGAACTTCCTTAAAAAAAATGAATTATTGAATGGTGTTGAAATTAAATAAAGTGACAGAGCAGTTTTGTCATAATCAAATAGAATGATAAAAGACTGGCAAAAAAATAGATTGATAAAAGGAGAGTGTGAAGGCACGTGCGAGGGGTTTGTATGCAGTAACTGCAAGTATTGTACAGATGGTAATTGTACGGTATACAAATAATATGGCCGTTGTCTGTGGCTCTGACTGACACGGCAAAACACTCTGTCGTTTTGTATGATACTTGGAAATGGGTTTTTGTAGTTTGATTTTGGTACCGTTGGAAACGATGGTGGATTCCACCATTATTTTAATATAATAAAATTAAAATTTCTCTCTTCTTTTTCTTTTATTTTTAACGGTTGAATGCCTTCATTCATTGTGGAATCATGTTTGACTATTTTGGTCCCCTGCATATATATTTTTTATAATTACATTAATTCAATTACGATTTGAACTTATAATTTCAAATGTATAAATATGAAAGGTGTATCAAATTAGAACAACCTTCGCTTTCATAATTGATGAAGTAATTTTTTTTAATAGAAAAAAAAAAGTTGAGAAAAGCTTTAGTGGGATGAGCATCCCCATTTACTACATATAATGTGAAGTGAACTAGGTATTGATTAGATGACTATATAATGTAATATTTTGAATATGTATAGACACTGATTGTCCACTTCATTTGCAACATATTACATGACGATGTGGAAGTTGAATTTTTTTTTTTTTTAATAACTTTCTGTTTGATTTGACCATCAGTTGATTAATAGAAGTGATTAGTTTAACACATTTTTTAAATTTTAGGGATGATTTCATGCGCTTTCAAAATATAGTTAAAATTTCGATGTCTCCCAAAATATAGGGACAGATGATATTTATACTCTTTTTTTTTTTTTTTTTAATTTTAATAATAACGTAAATTCAATTATGATTTGAACTTATAATTTCAAAGGTACAAGTATGAAGGGTATATCAAATTGGAACAACCTTCACTTTCATAATTGATAAAGTAATTTTTTCCTTAAAGAAATATATTATTGCCTATGCTAGAATAATTTCAAAATATAAAAAAAAAATAATAAGAAAGTTGAGAAAAGCTTTGGTGGGATGAGCATCCCCATTTACTACATATCATGTGAAGTGGACTAAGTATTTAATTTGATTAGATGATTATATATATATATATAACATAATATTTTGAATATGTATAGACAAGACTGTCCACTTCATTTACAGTATATATATTCCATGAAGTGGACTTAGCATGTGATTGGATGGTCATATCACATGACATTTTTGAGTGTATACACGACCCTAAATATGGTTGATATTTTTCATAAAATTATAGGATTTGTTCATTTGAAACTTGAAAGTAAGTCTTATGCATGTAAATCTTTACGTTTTTCTCTGTTTTGTTTTGTTTTTTGTTTTTTTTGGGTTGTTGTTTTTCTAATTGAAAGTTATTGAGAGAGATTTAAAAGTAATTGCAAGAGATTTAGAATACTAATGAGATGAGGTTAGTCGCGTTATACACATGTTCAAATAAGTTTTACAATACTAAGAACTTATTTTAATGACTTCGTCTAAGATTACCAAATTAAGTTACGATGATTAAGGGGTCGTTTGTTTTTTTGTCTGAAGACTGAACAGTGCTGCTGAAGACTGAAGACTGAATAGTGACTGAAATCTGAAATCTGATTGACATGTTTGTTTTTTTTTTTTTTACCTCTGAATGTATAATAATCTTGTTTGTTTTTTAAAGTTAAAATTGTCTGAATACTAGTAATTTGACATTTATATCCTTTTACTATTAGTTGTTAAGTAACTTTATTTAATATGATATAAACAACTACAATAAATTATTTAACAAGTATTACAACACTTATATATATAATGTTTTTATTCATAATTAAAATAAAATTAATTATTGTAGTAGAGTCAATTAAATTTATATATTCAAATAAAAATAAATAAAATAGTTATAAATTGCATTATTATTACAATAGAAGTTGAAATTGTAACTTATATATAATATTTTTAGTCATAATTAAAATAAGATTAATTATAGTAGAGTCAATTAAATTTATATATTCAAATAAAAATAAATAAAATGGTCTTAAATTTAATTACTATTACAACAAAAATTAAAATTATAAGTAATATATATTCTCTACAATATAGGCTACTCCACAAGTAGATTAATAAAGAAAATTAATAAAAATTCTTACCGGAATTAAATTGAAGAAATATAGTAATCCAACTATAAGAAAATTTGATGTTAAGATGTTTAGGGTTTTTATTTTTCAATGTTACTTGTTAAAGCATTAAAAGAAATTTGCATAATGTAAAACTAGGACAAACTTGGAAATATATTATTTTGGGATGGATAAACTTGGAATAATATATTTATAAAATCATTCAGTGATTTTGTATTAAGTGAAAAGTCATAAAATATTACTTTTTTTTTTTAAGTGATTTTTGGGTTGTTTTAAGTGGTTTGACCACTTAATAAAACAAACAAAAATATCTTAATTGGTCTAATTCAGACCCATTAAGTGTTAAGTGTCAAAAACAAACAACCCCTAAATATAAACTATATAGAACTGAATGAAATTTAATCTTAATTTTATGCTGCACGTGCTCAAGAAAGTGAAGAAAAAGTGTTATATAATTATGAAATTAATTGTATGACAGCAATATATATACTAAAACAAGTGATTATTGATGGAATTTGCTAAAAAAAAAAAATGAAAGATGAACGTCAGTGTCACATTAATATATGTTGTTTTTTAGTTTAAATTTGGAAAAGTGTTGTAAAGTGGATGAATATCCACAATTATTTATTTTATTAGATAAATTATAAGCGGTCCAAGATGAGACAATTGTCATTGGATGATATATTGGCAAAATTAATAATTTGTATATAAGTAGGTTCAATCTGTAATAAGTTGTGATCAGATCAAATTGAAGAGCAATTTTACTCCTCCATTTTCGTTCTCTTTCTCTCTCCCTCATATTCTTACGTTTAATTTAGTTCATTTTCTTCTAGTGTACAATACTTTTTTATTTATTTATTTTTTTATTTTTATGTACAATAAGTTATCAGCAGGATATAAATAAGTAAACAAATTCTTATTATGAATTATTTACTTATTACTCAAATTTATTCACATACTATTATTATTGTAACTTTGACTATACTAACCCAATTAACATACGGTTTTGCCGACTCAATATATTGACTTTATTTATGTTAACATTATTTATTATTATACATTACATGTACGACTTTGCTGATTATATATGTGATTATACTAATCTTATTTATTATTATATATTATATGTGCAACTCTATAGATTTTATTCAGTATTATTATTATATATTATCATAAACTTAAGTTCTAAATAAATTCAATCAAAACCTGAAATTCTGGATTTCAATTAATAGAACTTGAAATTCTAGATTAAACTTGAAGTTATCATGATCTTGGATATAAAATTCTAAAAGTATATATGAAATTTTTGACAACCTAAAGTTCCTGATATATTCATAAAAGAATTTATTATATAGAAATTTCCTTTGAATATAATGTTAATGATTATAAGACAAAAAACCATTCATCTCGTATGGCTGAATTAATTAATATCACTATCTGAAGTGAATGTTAAATCATCTAATAGTTGTGGCGATGATTATAGTCAATAAAGTATCCGTGATCATAACAAAGTTAGCAGATTGATGTTAAACAATTCTGCTCCACAGATAATCTTGTATACTTATTCACCAAAACATTGTCAACATCAACATTCGAGAAATTGATTTATGACATTGGAATGCGTTGATTATGCAAGCTACATGATTGACTATGAAATATTTCTTCAGAAGAAGTATATTAAGTCAATATGGACATATATACATTACACTATTTTCTTCTTTGATCAGATTTTTTTTCATTGGGTTTTCTTGATAAAGTTTTTTAATAAGACAATATCTTAAAAATACATTCAAATACTATTGAATTCAAAAGATCATAATATTTTTGATCTAGTAGATTATGAAATATATGTTACTTAGATTTTTATCCCATTAGGTTTTTACTAGCAAAAGTTTAAATTTTTTTAAAATAATAGTGTTATTTAAGTGAGAGTTCTATAAAGTGGATGAATATCCATCATTATTTATTTTATTAGATAAATTACAAGTGGTCCAAGATGAGACAATTGTCATTGGATGATATATTGACCAAATCAAGAATTGTAGTTTAGTTAACCACTTGCTTGGCTAATTGTTTTGTGTATAAATATGTGCAATCTATAATAAGTTGTGATCAGATCAAATTGAAGAGCAATTTTACTTCTCCAATTTCGTTTTCTTTCTCTCTCACTCATATTCTTACATTTAATTTAGTTTATTTTCTTTTGGTTTACAATACTTCATTTCTTTTGATTTACAACAAAAAGCCAATATTGCACCATAAGTCCTTTACTAGAGGTTATTATATTGACAAAGACTATTGTGATGTAATATGCGAGGATGAAACTTTAATATTCGATTGGTTGAGAATTTGAGTTCAGTTTTTTATTTTTAATGATTGGGATCAATCTAGGATACAATTGGGACTAATAGCGATAGATATTATAGTGGGATCTGGGGATTAGCTCTTTGGAACGAGAGGGGTTAACCCATAAAGAAGGGGGAGCAACCCACAGAGAGTAGGGGGACATGCTTGATTCCATAATCTTAGGGTTGCATTGGTGGGATGACATTTATCGCTGTGCTAACCTTACTTTGCACTTGAGTTCAAAATTTTGTCCAACGAATGAGTCAAACCAAATTATAAATGGTTGAATGCAAACATAAATGAAAAATTAAAAAAATAAAATAAAATAAAATAGATATAACCCCACCACCACCCAACTGGTAATATCAAAACTTTTGTTGGTGATATATATATATATATATATATATATATAACTTAATAATGAAAATAATGATTATTACATTAATAATAACAACACAATGACAGAGAAGTTGATAATGATAGGCAAGATCAACTCATCCACTAAATAGATGCAGTTGAAAAAGGTGATGAAAGAAAAGTGACAAGAAAACCAATACAAAAAAAGTTTTGCTTTAATTCCCCACATTAATCAATAGAATCTAGCCCTGAAATCATCATCGATCTCTTCTCTGCACTTAACTCCACGTCAATATCATTAAACTCCAACTACATTAATGATAACATTATCATTAGTGGGTCACCATCAAAACTATTCGCAGCCTTTTATTAATACATTTTAATAGCTACGATTGCATTTTATGTGAATTAAATTATAAATGTCATATTATTATTATTATTATTATTAGTTGGTTTGTTAGTTAGTAACATTATGTCTTTTAATCTAACACCAAACTAAATGGGTCAAGAATGCGTTGGACCCAGTAAGATAATCCACCGTAAACATTGCCCAAAATACAACTCCTACTACAAATGAGAAGTCTCTCCCTACACTTTGAGATTTAATTGATGAAGGTGAAAGACTCAAACCTTATCACAAAGGTGAAGGAGAAGTATTCAACTACTTTGTTGAGAGTGGATATGTAGCTAGTAACATTATATTGAGATAACTGTATCGAAAAATAATATTGCAAATTAGAAATTGCTGATTCTCTCACTAAAAATAAGTGATACTACACATGCTTCTTTGTATTCCGGCTTTGATCCCGCTTCATTACATGTTAATTAATAAATCGATACTAATTAATGATGATTTATTTCACTTGAAAATTTTATTAATTTATTAATTGATGAATCGTGAATTGAAATTAAATTGAAATACAAAAGCAGAGGAGTCTAACATAATTGCTAAAAATAAATTATTTGGGATGTTACTCTCTTCTATTTGATGATGCATATGTGCCCAATAAATTTCGAACAGAAATCCCACTTTTATGTTTTGAAATGGCGAAGCCCATTTGGTTGATTCCAGGCCCATTTGGCATTATTTTATAGAGTTTAGCATAAGTTTATTGTTACAAGGATAATGCAATACGGGAGCTTTTCACTTTTACCCAAAACCTAAAAAAAAAAATTTGTTTTTATCCACTATTCTTTAACCTCTCAAACAAATTATTTCCATCTACATCCAAGTTTACCAAAATACACTCAATTAAAAAAAAAGAAGAGATTTTTAAGTTCACTTGACAACCGTTGAAATATCAGTTTTTAAGTAGATTTAAAAACTGATATACTTCTCGATATATCTTACCAAAAACCTCAATTTTCAAATCAAATTCAATTAAATTTAACCATAAATATTAATACCCAACATCCAAAACAGATTTTATATTTAAAGGTTAGCATTTGAAGTAAATTCTGTAAATTATCCGTCGAAATATTTATTATAAAATGATTGTGCGTTGGAGTGGATTGGAAACGGACGAGAGGATATTTTATACATCAATTTCAACTATAGGGGAAAAAACACTTGAAAAATCACAATAAAAAAAAAACTCAAAAAAAAAAAAAATTGACAAAACTCAAACAATCAATAAAGAAAATCAAATATCTCGTATCATGAATAATGAAGGGGGAGAACAAAATATACAAGGGCAATTTGGATAATTTTGGTATAGGCTACAATTAATTTGTTTGAGGGTTTAAGAACAATTGTATTATTATTATTTTTTTAAATATTAGGTAAAAGCAAATTTCTCTTTTCTAAAATGGGCAGTTTTTGTAATTCCCATATACAATTATATTAGAATGAATGTCCATAAATCTATAACATTCATATTTTATCTACCCATTACCTCCATCATCATGTTTTGTTTTATGATTCATTGTTTTGTAATTTACAACACATTGAACTTTACGCCATCTTCTAAAGAAGTGCTCCATGTGGCACAAACTCCTAGTTGTTGCTAGGAGTTTGCCGCCCCACTCTCCAAAGGAACACTCTAAGTTGGTGCGTACTCCAATTTTCTGCTTGGAGTTGAGCGCCACTTACGTGCTTCACTAGGTAAGCTTGCGCCAACTCTACTTACAGCCGCCAAGGTTTGATGAAATCAGTTACAAATCGGCGGCCATAACTGGATGGAGAGGATGGAGGTTGAAAGGGGATGAAAGTCGGCTGGTTCAAGTTAGAAGGAGAAGAAATTTGGTTTGACTGTTGACTGATGGGCCATAAAAATGGGCTTGATGGAATGGAAATGGGTCAACTGCCATTTATTTCTATTGGGCCTGGAATCAAGAATGGGCCTGATGGTAGGGAAATTGCTTTACATTAATTATTAATATGTTAATGGTTTGTTGATTTTCATATATATATATATATATATATGTTACTGGTTTGTTATTTTCTTTATCTTATATAATTTATTATTATTTTTGGATAAATTAATGAGAGTAAATTCATTAATTAATATGTTAGATTTTGGGTTCATGTGATTGTACTTTGATCATATGGATTTTTTTCTTTAATAAGTTTAATCAAGTTTGACCGTTGATCAACAGGTTGATTAATGGTCAACTCAAATACTCTCTTGGACGTCTACCAACTAGCAACTAGCGAGTTCAAAAACATTGTATGATGAGATTCAATAATATACCTCTTGAAACAATTTCAATTTCTTGTAGAAATTACACCATCTATGAACATATATCACCAACACAATTATGGAAACATTTAAAATATAAGCAAAGAGGGTTTGTCATAAATTTGCTAACCTAAATTAAGGTCTAGAGACATAGACTTTACACATTAAGATAACATGTTTATACAAAACATATCATATAAACATAGTGTTATAAGGTAACTAGAATATTTGGTATGCTTTTGTTAGTGTTGACATATTAATATATTATAATATAACCATGCACATTCTTAAATCAATAATACTATACACATATTTGCCTGCTTAATTTACAATAATGTTAAGACTCCTATTGCAATTCTCAATTTACTAATATTAAACATTAATGGGTATACTTTAAAAGGGACAATTGAAAAGTCAACCTAAAATTATATTTCTTAGTGATCGTTTGTTTTTTTATCTGTAGATTAAATAGTGCTGTTGAAGGCTAAAGATTACATAGTGACTAAAAATTGAATCTTAAATAACATATATATATTTTTGTTTTTTTTTACCTCCGAATATATTGTTGATTTATTTGTTTTTTAAATTTATAATTATCTGAAAATTAGTAAGTTGACATTTATATCATTTTTACTATTTGTTGTTATGTAATTTTAATTAATTTAATACAAATATTTGAAAATAAATAATAATAAATTCTAAAACATTTTTTATGTATGTATTAATAAGATTTTATTCATAATTAAAATATAATTAAAAAATATAGTGGCATTAATCATATTTATATATATATATATATATATATATATTAACATATATAAGAAAACAACTAAAAAAAATTGATGTTTAAATTGTAAAGTAAAATATATTAATTTAATTTTAAGACAATCTGAGATGAGATGAATTTAAGTTATATTTTTTAAATATATATTTTTTGTACGTATCAAGGAACAAGAAAAAGAAAAGAAAATTTGAGTAATATAAAATTAAACTAAATTTGAAATTATGTTATTTTAAGGAGGATAAATTTAAAATAAAACTTTTAAATGTCATTAAGTGATTTATAATTAAGTAAAAAGTTAAAAAATTTTATTTAATTTTTTCAATTTTTTTTTTTTTTTATAATTTTAAGTGGTTTGATCACTTAGAAATTAAAAATAAACAAAAACAATTTAATAAGCATCATTTAATACTATTAAGTCTTAAGTGGAAAAAATAATCGACCTTTTAGTTCTTATGTGATTTTTCTTTAATATTAAAAAATATAAAAAAATTCTAGTAAATAGCACTAAATTTAATTTGTGTTTTGAAATTAGCATCAAATTATAAAAATAATTTTTTTAATATGGCATTTTGTTTGTGAAATAATAGTTAGTTTGGACATTAACCTTTTTTTTTTTTTAAATAATTTTGTCCTTTACATGCAAAATATCTTATGCCAAAAAAATTTATTTCATAATTTTGATAATAATTTAATAACTTATATTAATTTTAATGCTATAATACAAACGAGTCCTAATCAAATGCCGGAGAACATATCTCATATGATTTTTTTTTTTTCATTAATGATCTTTTATTTAACATGTAGGTGTAAGACGATGTTTAGTAACACCTTTCAGCCATTGATAGCAAGTACAAGTTCAAATGAAAATTATTACTCAATTAAAAAAAAAAATTAAGATTATAAGTGGAATGAAAACAGGATCGCACTTCTTCATCACTTCAGCCTGTCATGGACATCTTCAGCAGAGTTGTTGTTGCTGTCATTTGCTTCCAATTGGCCCAAATTATATGCGAGACCCGTATGCACTTGGATTAAAGCTTCCTACTTTGAACAAAAGATAATGTTCAAAGAATTTATTTTCTATAAATATAAAAAAAAATTCATGGAAAAATAAATGAACTTGGTTGCCGCAGTTTTTGGTACTTTGTGGCATCAAACCTCATGCCCATCATTTCTAGTAAATTGTTGATCTGATTGCGTTTTTCTGTTGCACGGTTTATTAACTTTCTTGTTGGAAAGAAAAATCTTCATAACCAAGATATGCTCAGACAAAGATGTTTGCAGTTTAGGATTAGGTGTATCCATTTGGATATGTATTATTTTCAATATACTAGCCAGATAACCGTATTTATACAAAATTGTCTCACTTCTTTCCATAAATTTAATCTTCAATTGGGGTAAGTACACCTCTATATTCTACATATTATTATATATTCAACATACCGTATATTATTAGTTAACATAGTACATATCCTATTATATCATGTCAGTGTGTCATTAATTATATCATATGATAGTACATCATTGATAAGTTACCATAAATATATTTGCAATTTAAGATTAGGTGTATCCATTTGGATACGTATTGTTTTCAACAGATATACTAGCCACATAAACATATTTGTACAAAATTATCTCACTTCTTTCCATAAATTTAAGGGAAAAATCTAAAAAACCTCCTGAAAACAAAAATAATATCAATTCACCCTAACTTTTAAAAATATTAGCCAAAAAACCCCTTACCGTCTCCCAAAAGCGGTTTTCATTTAAATATCAGTGGTTTTATGACAAAAAACATTAAAAGACCAAAATACCCATACCTTTCATTTAAAAAAGATTAACAAATTTAAAAATAATTAAAATGGAAAAAAACTAATTAAATATTTGATTAAAAATTAATTAATAAATAATAATTAAAAAATTATAAAAATAAGTGGAATCTCCACCATCAATTTTTTTTTTTAATTTAAAAAATCTGAAGAAATTAAATAAAAAAAATTGGATCGGTTCAAAAAATGAATTAGTGAAAAAATAAAAAAATTAGTGAAAAACTAAAAGAACCCAGATCTGGATCATTAACTTAAAAACTTTAAATAAATAAAAACATAACAACACCAACATTATTCGATCAATCAACATGGGTAAAAAAATGTACCCATGGATTCTAGAATCCTGTTATCCAAACGAAGCCAATTTTGTAATCATAATCCATACAAAAAACATCGGTCTACACATAAAAAAACCACAAATACACACAAAAAACATCAGTCTACACACTCAGAATCCATACAAAAAACATCAGTCTACACATAAAAAACCACAAATACACACAAAAACAAAAACAGTCCTCCTCAAAAGCTACCCCACATTCATCATAGCCAAACTGCCAAACACGAACAAACTCCTCTGGAATATCGACCAACTTCTTCTTCTTCTTCTTCTGCTCTTTCTGTTGAGCTTTTCTGGGCAGTGGTGGAGGCTTTGCTCACCTTACCGGACACCTACCACATTTCTGGGCAGTGGTGGAAGCCTTGTTGGCTTTGACAATCACCCAACTCCGACCCATATACAACCCCAAAAACGACGGGTACATTCCGTCTCTCCCCATAGCTAAAACCACCGCCACCACACGACTACTATTACGGGTACACTTACTCTGAATCGACCCACCGTCCCAGTCAACAGACACCCACAGATTCGACGATCCCCTGGTGGGCAGAGAGCCGAAGCTCCGACGCACCGCTGAGAAAAGCGACCCTAGTCCAAGAAGCTCGATGACGACATAAGAGCAGACGGCGGCGACAGTGGGTTAAGGTGGGTTTTGATGGTGGGTGGGTGGTGATAAAGTTGAATGGTGACAGTGAGTTGGTGGGTTTTGAACATTTGGGTTCGAAGAAGAAGAGTAAGAGAAGAAGAAGAAGGAGAAGGAGATGAAGAGAGAGAGACGGAAACCATCTGTGTTCGGAAAAGAGAGAGAGACAGAGAGCAGAAGAAGAAGAAGAAGAAGAAGAAGAAGGGAGAGAGAGAGAGAGATGTGATTGATGTTAGTATGTTTAGTTTTTTTTTTTTTTTTTAATGAAAATTTTTAATGTTATTAATTATTTGATGCTACACGTGGCATACTCTGAGGGATCCAGCTAGAATCCAGTATGGATTCAAATCTCAATGACCATTTTACCCTCGAATTTCACGGATCCGTCACTTTTTTTTATCATTTTACTATTTCAATTAACGATAGGACTATTTTGACTAATAATTTCAAAACCAGTGGTGGTTTGATATTAGTTTCGATTTCAGGGGGGAAATTGATAATAACCCTAAATTTAATCTTCAATTGGGGATAAGTACACCTCTACATTCTATGTATTATTATTCAATATATCATATATTATTAGTTAACATTATTATATTATATTAGTACGTCATTGATCATGTTATATGAAAGTGGGTCATTCGTCATGTCATATGAATTGTGAATCATTGATAACATTATCTTATCATATATTTAGACGGTAATATACTATAGTTCTAAATTCAATGGTTGGATTATATCGCATTAAAAATTTGAGATGAGTATTGACATCTCTTTCTCTCCTTGAATACTTCATCGAAAAATTGTAATCTTATGTTGCCCTATATATTAGTAAAACAATTTAAATTTTATTGAGAACTAAGAATTGAATAACATGGTCATTGTTTTAATGAAAAATAAATGTTTATTTCTCTTTAAAAAAAAAACTATGTATTTATTTCTTGAAGTCACAAATATCTAAAAATAAATACTTTTATATCTATATCATTTGGACTATTCTTTATTATAAATATATATTTTATTACTTAATTTAAGAACAACGAACAATAAGCAATTTAATAAATTCTTAGCCAAAGTTATATGATTATTAATATTATTTCATAATTACACATACCCACATTCTACACATTATTAGTCTGCATACTATATATATACTCGCATATATGCGCACATATAAAGCTGCATGGTATGATTATACCAATAATACATAGAGTTGTTGTTATTATTATTAAGAAACTCAATTCAGCGATGCTTCAAAAATTTTCCCCATCGCCACATTGTTGGTTGTTTGCTATGATAACATCCATTGTATCTTCCTTTGAATTTGAATTTTGAATTAGTTGAATTGAATCCAGCAAATTCCAATACAAAACCACAACACTCCTTACGACAAATTTTGTTGTTTCAATCTCATTTAATTTCGGTCGATTGCTAATCTAATTTTTATATTTAAATTGCAATATTTCTGTAATTTCTTGGAGGAAACAACACTTCATAATCAAGATGAGTTCATAGAATGATATATGAAATCTAGGACAAGGTGTATCCATTTAGGACATGTATTTTCATCCACAAATCCAATGTGTAAATTTGAAGTTCTTATCGTTGAGCCACATCCACTTTTTTTCTCAAACTAACTAATTGTTAATTACCATTATCATAAACTATTAAATCAAAAAATTCAACTCATTAATGAGTCTTCTCCACGGATGTCAAACTTTAACAAAAATCCATACCTTAAACGTCTTATAATTTAGCTGAAATATCTTGTTTCCGTAAACTTGCGCTGCATAAAACAAGCTTAACAAGGATTATTTTGCATAGAAAATCAACTCCGAATTTTTAATAAATTTAGACAATTTACATCAGAGAATTTTAGCCAACTGATTAATTTGCACACACTACTATTTAACAGATGCATCAATCAATGTCTAAAGAAAAACAAATGAATTAATATCATTAAATTATCTTTAAAACTGGCATTAACAATTTTTAATCTGCTTTAATTATGCATGATCAACATAAATCATCATTCTTATCTGAAAAATATTCTCTCTTCTTCTTTTCATCATTTATAGCCCTAATTAATAGATATATATATATATATATATATATATAAAATTTCAATGCATGTATGTGTACAAGAAAAATAATGACAAAATTAAGTGGTGTTTTATAAAGATAAATATGGATGTATAAGAATTCCACTGATGTGAAAATATCTTATACAGACATTAGACATATAAATGCGGCTGCAATGGTCACCAAATGAACCCTGGCCATAATAAAGTCCTATAAATTAATTCACTTGCAGGGGCTTTTGTACTTCCTGTAGCCAAGAACACCAACTGCAGAGTAAACGGGCTTGTTATTCGAGAGACCAACGGGCTTGGCAAAGTCAACATGTGTAACATTACTGCCAGGGATGATATGCCTGCATTTCTTCCAGGAGCTGTTTTTGTGCAAACGAACCTCGCAGTTATCTCTCTCGATGCCAGGCTTCATTGCAATCTTGTAAACACCAGTTGCGTCTGTAATACCCTTTCTAGCATACGTGCCAGCATTTGTTTTAACGTCGAAGCAAATGACCATGATTTGTGCTGCCTTGATAGGTTTTCCTGTCTTGAGACATGGGTCACACACCACCTTTCCAGTAATGTAGCCATTAATATTGGCACCAGCATTTGTTAAGCTGAGAAGAGATGAGATGCATAGAGCTACGGTTATCAGAGTTGCCATCTTCATTGTGCTTGCCATTTTTGCTTATTAATTAAATCTCCTCTCTTTTGCTGGTGATGAATTTTCTGAGCTTGGGAGCCTCTTATTTATAGGGACCTGCATGTTCTCGAATTGATGGTAGTCCTTAATTGTCTCCCTATTTTAAGGTTTGTTTGACTTCAACAATTGTTTTGCTTTCAAAGATCAGCTACTTTTTCTCCTAGTTTTTTGGTAAGAAAAAAGCTTCAACTCGATTTTATTTCCTTTATGTGAAATTGCTCTAAAGTGCAAATAGAGTCCGAAAATACAAATATTTATGAGAAACATTTACTAATATTCTGAAGCGTTTTTGACATAAGTACCCGTATAATTAATGTGGCCTTTGATGATAATATTTGGAAAAATTGGCCGTCTAGGTGTCGATTTTCTGTTGGACGGCTGGCCATAGCACCAAAAACCCCCTAGTCAGGGGTTCTAAGCAGCCGGCCATTAGGCGCCAACTTGGGCTACCTAAGCGGCCCAGTCCATCAAGTCATACTCTACGGTGCCAAGCTGCGGAGCTCCTTTTCCTTTTTTCTTTCCTTACCTGCTATACCTAAATGACGTCGTTTTGTTATTTCCATATAATAGAATAATTACTATTTTGGGTTATTTTAAAAATTTTTAGACTAACCCAAAATGGCGTCATTTTGGGTACATCAAAATGATGTTGTTTTGGTGTTGAATGAGTGAAAAAAAAGGTTGAAAGAAGAAAGGTTGAAGTCACCAGACCACCAGCTTACAGTACTCACTTCTCTCGTTTGCAAACCCTAACTCTAACTCATCGCTTGCCGCCAATTTGCCGTTGTTGCTTGTCGCCGTTGCCGGACATCGTCGTCGTCACCACTAGAGTTGTGCGATAATTGAATGGGTTCATGGTCGGTGTTGGGCACTAGTAAGTGGTAACTGACTAAATGGTGTGATGAGTGATGAGTGGGTCGGGTTTGATCTGAGTTGGGGTCTGATCAGGGTTAGAAATTGGTGATTGGAGCATTGGTGTGAATTGTGAAGAACTGAAGACTAAACAAATCAGAAAAATTGAAGGCGGCTTAAAGTTTGACTTCATTGTACATATTTTTTTCTTTCAATATTTAACCCTAAAACGACGTCATTTTAGATTCTCCAAAATTGCCCCATTTTGTTTTGTTTTTTTTTTTTTTTAAGACAAACCAAAACGGCACCGTTTTGGGCATTTATAAGTTAATAAGTTATAACACTGTCGTCTTCAACCTTTTTCGTTCTTCAATTCTTCTTCTTTAGTTCTTCTTATTCACACCCAATCCATAGGTCAAACCACCAAGACGCCGACTGGGCAATCAAATTCTTCTTTATGTGCCTCCAAAATTCTTCTTTATGAGCCTCATTGGAACGTTTACAACTTAGATGGGTCTATCGTTGTAGCTTTCTGATGAGTAGTATGTAGTTTCATATTTTGAGAATTTTTTTTTTAATACACAATTAATATTTAAATCATACCATATAATATAAAAGTCATATATATTCAAAATTTATATCACATGACATACTATTACTAGATAGGACGTTATATGTCCAACTACAAAAAATCAATTTTTTTTCCTCATTTTCCTGCAAATAAACTTACAAATCGTGGTTTGCACTTTCTTCTTGTAATGCAATTAACAGTGGAATTCAACTCCTTGATGTATCAGAATTCAGGTATTACATGATAGTCTTATAAAGAATAACGATAATTGAAGTACATGAGAATTGAGGAAAATGTCACAATTGTTTTATTTTTTTATTTTTTTTTATTTTGGTACATAGAAGAGTGAACAGACAAAATTGTTTTTAGATAAACCAATTTTACCTTTCAACTCATCATCGTTTTATTTTTCTTTCACCCTCCCTTTTTTACCAAGTCATTCTCACATTGGCTCCATCCTAAACTTTCTTTTCTATATGTTTTCATCAACACAACTCAAGGAGTTTAGTTTGAACATTAAAAATTTGGGAGATTCGCAAAATTCCCTTAAGGTTTGAACTTCTTTTTGAAAAAATCACTCTCTTAATAAACTTCAGATACAACTTGCATTTTTGGTACATGATGAAGGAATACGTTAATTCAGGTTTGAAACTCTAAGGTGGTTTTTATGTACAATGAGAAAAGTTTTTACCTAAATTTGAATAAAAAATTATTTTAGGAACAGAGTCAAACATGAGAGGAAGTTTTAGCAAATCTCTAAACAAATTTCACTTTCTCATTTAAAAATCATACGATCATCACACTTGAAACAAAATCTAACATTGTCAAAAAGGAGAAAAAATAAAATGTAATTTCGTGCCTTAAGTTTTTTGTGAGATTTGTTTTTCTTCTTAAAACAATGTGTCAAACTTTATATCTTTACATTCATGGATATTAAAACAATCTAATATTCATGTATATATTTTGGTAACAAATTATGAATAAAAGTAGTTGACATAAAAGCTTATTTTTTAGTTGTCATACCTCTAAAACTTGTTTTTAATATTAATATCTAAACTTATTTTGCATCTTCTTGGTAGTGAGACCCATTCTATGCCTTGGGGACTATTTTTTCTGCCTCCAAGATTGACTTTATGGCTTTGAGACTTATTGAGCCCTAGGATTTCTTAGCCTTGCCGAGTGCTGTTATAGAACAAGCATATTTTTAGCCGAAGTGGCAAAAATTAAGGTGCTAAAATTATGTATATGAGTATTTTCATGCATTCTTACAATTAAAGGAGGAATAAGTATTATTTAATGAAATTTTTCGTTAAAGTATCCCAACTTATATCTCAACCTTGAAGTCCTTAGGGTGCTTTGATCATAAATAAATTCCCAAACCAAAAAAAGGTGTCCTAGAATATATATTAATTATTCACCAACTAGAATGCTAGTTTTCCCGAACTCTACTCTTGCCTATAATTTGTTAAACCTTGAAGGTAGTTATAATTTGCCCATCACAAACACAAACGCACATACACACGCACACGGTGGCTCACAAAAAAATCACACATACAGTGCCATAATCGAGATGGATACACATACACACGGTGTCTTGCAGAAAATTCACACGGACGGTGCCAAAATCGAGATTGATACACAAATGTGTGGTGCCTTACAAAAAAAATCAAACGCACGGTGCTAAAATCAAGATGGATAAACCGAGGATATACAAGCACGCGATGCCTTACGAAAGAATCAGACACAGAGCCAAAACCGATGTGGATACACACACTCTCACGGTGCCTTACAAAAAAAAAAAAATCACACTTACGGTGCCTTACAAAAAAAATCATACACATGGTACCTTAATTTTCTTGGGATAAACAGAGATGGATACACACACGGTGCCTTACAATAAAATCTAGACTCCTAGTTTACCTTAATTTTCTTAGAATAAATTGAGATGGATACACAAACATACATACATACGGTGCCTTACAAAAAAATTTAGGCTCTTATATTACCTTAATTTTCTTTGGACAAACCGAAATGGTTAGATAGGAATACTGTATATGACCAAAAGAAGGGTGGTTTTTTTTTTTGTGTGTGTGTGGTTGTATTATTAAAGTTCTTAGTAATTGAAAAGAAAGTCATACAAAAAATTTGAATATATAGTTGTTATATACCCTAAATCACCATGACCTAATCAATTAATGACTTGGTCTTGGACTCTTGGCACCTTTTTTGAAGTGGAAATTTGCATAATTCTATTTTAGAACGGTTTCACCTGGTGTGTGCTACGTTGTTGTTCTTGTTATCTTTGTATTTCAAGTGCAATGTGTTGGAAACAACAATCAATCAATATTAAATTGCAGATATAATACACGAAAGAAAAAAAAAAAAAATAGTAGACGAATATAAAAGAAATAGAAGTGAATTACTATTAAGTGATTTGAATATAGAAATCCAATAAAAGATGATAGAGGCTTGCAGTGAGTGTGCAATATCTTAAGATAGTATTTCTCCCCTTCCTCTTGCTTGAAGGACGAATGGAGATTGCCCAAAGCCTAAGACCCATCTTTATCTTTTGATAATTAAATGTATATATATATATATATGTATATATATATATATGTATATATATATATATATATATATGTGTGTGTGTGTGTGGGGAGCTCCAACAAGGCTCATATAAACCTTGTTAGTCATTCAACAACTTAACCCATATTATCTTTCTTATATACTTAAAAAGTAAAGTGTTTATTTTCTACGTGGAATTGTAACTTTCCATTTCAAACTTATTTTAAAAACTTAACACGATGTAGTACTTTGAAATCCCAAATCTTATATAAAGATTGATGTCTAAATTTTGTAAAATTTCGAGGGACATTAATGCATATCCAAAGTAGACAGTATATAATATAAAATAGATCGTGAAACAAATAATAAGAATGTGATTGTAATAAAATCAATAGATTGACTTATTACCCTCTAGAAATGAAAAATTTTAAGAACTGATAAAACACCACTTTTTGGCTCATTAAATTTCGGATCAATTACCTAACAATTATCATCAAAAGCCAACCAAGTATAATTATAAAATGACATACAATATCTCATGGTTCCATTTGACTCTCAGTTCTGTCACAACTGCATGCCTACATCCACTCGACGACTACAAAAGCCTTCATAGACATATCGTAATTATAAGGATTTCCACCAAACGAGGGTTTGTACCTTGGTCCTTCGAAAGCCTAAAACTCAAGCATCAAGTCTTCACCTCTACCACTAAACATGCTGTCCATTTGGCATTGTTTTTGCGATCAATAAGTTGAAAGAATCATATCCAATGCTTTGAAAACCACACTTTTTTAATAATATAAATATTATCACATATGGAGCGCTAAAGAATGAAGAATAAAATGCATGTGTATAAGAAAAACGGGGACAAAATGTTGTATTGTTAAAAGCTATATGTAACTAAATAAATTTCTTTTAATTATGTGAAATCTTCTACAGTCCTTAGAAATATTATAAATGTCAGTGCGATCACTAAATAAAACATTGCGCAACAAAGATAATCAGAACAAAGGCCATAGTATCATAATAAGTCTCATAAAAGAATTTCACTAGCGGGGAATTCCGCTCTTCTTATAGCCAAGAACATGCACCAGCGGCAGCGTATAGAGGCTTGCTATTGGATTGACCAACAGAATGTGTAAAATCGACATTTGTGACATTATTTGCAGGGATGATATGCCTGCATTTCTTCCAGGGGCTGTTTTTGTGCAAACGAACCTTACAATTATCTTAGCCAGGCTTCATTGCAATCTTGTATATTCCAACATTGTCTGTAATACCCTTTCGAGCATACGTGCCAGCAGTTGTGTTATGGAAAGGCATGAGCCCAGGTCTACTAGGCCCAAACATGCTCCTACCTGGTTGGCAGATTATTACCACTAGAATTATAGGTGTCTATGAGCTGCTCTGTTATTATTTTTGTTGCCCAACGTTGCTTTTTGTTATTAGTGTTTTGGTGGCTGAAATGTTTGTTAGCCAGGTGTCTCTTTATTGTTGGTTTCCTCTAAAGTTGGTATCTCCAGCTATATATGCATGTATTGCTTTTAGAATGAATCAATGAAAAATATTCCAAAACTCACTCTCTCCCTTAATATTCTGGAGGCTTGCACATCCTCGAATTTGTGCTTTTGGTTCTTAATATTTGGTGCTTTCGTCGATCTCGAACCCATTCATGGCCGATTCACGTGCATATATTACCCAGGCATTAGAGGATTGCATTGGTCGTCTTCAATCTCACGATGATCAATTCCATTCTCTTGGTGAGGTTCTTAAGGACATCAGCCTGAAACTGACGGCAGTGGAGGGACGTCTGGAGCAGACTTTCCGCAACCCTGTTCTTGACCATCCTGCATCTCCCTCTTCCCCTCGTTCCCTGGTTGCATCTTCAGCTGCCTTGTAAGCTCAACGACCCTTCCGTTCACTGAAACTGGATGTCCCACGCTTCGATGGAGAGGATCCTCATGGCTGGATTTTTAAAGCGGAACAGTTCTTCGACTACCATGAGACCACTGACCCCCAACGCCTTATAATATCCTCTTTTCACATGGATGGTCCAGCTCTTCATTGGTTTCAATGGATGCATAGGAATGGACAGCTGCCTTCTTGGCAAGCCTTTCTCAAAGCACTGCTGGTCCGTTTTGGCCCTTCTGAATATCGGGACCTCCAAGGCGAGCTTGCGAAACTTACCCAGGTGACCACTGGTGCTGATTATCAATCCCGTTTCGAAGCCTTGGCAAATCAAACAACGGGCGTTCCCTCTTCGTTCCTCCAGAGCTGTTTCGAATCTGGTCTTCGGTCTGATATCAGACGTAAGGTACGTGCCTTTCAGCCCACTTCTATTGTTCAAGCTATTAGTTTAGCAAAGTTGATGGAGGATAAATTGCTTGATACGGGTACTCGACCTTTCCCTCAACGCCATGTTATTTCCCAAACACAAAACCGAAACACATTACCTCCCCTGCTACCAGCCCCAAAACCAACACCCTCCGCTCCACTTTTAAATGTCAAAAGTTCTACTCTCCCTGTCAAACGACTCACAGTCGCAGAAATGTTTGACTGCCGTGAGAAGGGGTTTTGTTTTAATTGCGACGAAAAATTTCACTGCAACCATGTGTGTAAAGCCAAGTTGTTTGTGTTGATGCTCATGCATGATGATGAAACAGACGAAGGAATCACCTCGGTTCCAGACTTGGATCCTGGTCCAGACCCGGGACCCTCTGATATGGCTCCTTTGATCAGTTTTCATGCTTTATTAGGTCAACATATGCCAAGCACTATCCGTTTTACTGGTCTCTTGTATGGCACTCCTGTTTAAGTCTTGATTGATGGTGGTTCCACACATAATTTCATTCAAGACAGGTTGGTGACCCACTTGAATCTTCCTGTTATTGCGACTAAACACTTTCGTGTTATGGTTGGCAGTGGTCAAATATTAGCAGCACCGGGCTGTTGTCCCCAACTTCCAGTTGAAATTCATAATCACCAATTTTTGGTTGATTGTCACGTCCTACCAGTTCAGGGTGCTGATATTGTGCTAGGGGCTGCATGGTTGAAAGTGGTAGGTCCTGTTCTATTAGACTATGAATTGCTTACCATGACGTTGAATTGGCAAGGGTCACAACTGGTGTTTCAGGGGAATTCTCCTCTTTGTTCGGAGCCGATTCAATACCATCAGCTTTGTCGTATGATTGCTACAGATTCTATATCAACTTGTTTACAGTTAACTGCAGTACCTACTGAGTCAGACCAACCTTTCACAGACCCGCAGATAGCTACCGTGTTATGTAAGTATGAGCAGGTCTTTGCCGAGCCCACTGCTATACCGCCACCCCGACCAAATGATCATCAAATCCATTTGTTACCTGCTTCAGACCCTGTGAATGTACGGCCTTATCGCTATCCACATTATCAAAAATCTGAGATTGAGAAATTGGTTGCAGAGATGCTTGAATCGGGTGTAATTCGTCCAAGTAAGAGTGCTTACTCTTCTCCGGTTCTTTTAGTCAAAAAGAAAGATGGGGCTTGGCGCTTTTGTGTCGACTATCGCGCCTTGAATCGAATCACGATTCCGGACCGTTTTCCCATTCCAACGGTGGACAAATTAATGGACGAATTGTTTGGTGCAGCAGTGTTTTCCAAGATCGATCTTCGAGCAGGCTATCATCAAATCCGTATGGATCCAGGGGATATTCATAAAATTGCCTTTCGAACGCATGAGGGTCACTACGAATTCGTAGTCATGCCCTTCGGACTCACTAACGCCCCTGCAACTTTTCAAGCTGCCATGAATGAATTGCTCAAGCCTTTCTTGCGGAGATTCGTCATCGTTTTCTTTGATGATATATTGATCTATAGCTGCTCTCTAGATGATCATATACACCACCTTGATATGGTCTTACAATGTTTGCTACACAATCAATGGGTGGCCAAGCGCTCCAAGTGTAAATTTGCTCAAGCCTCTATTGATTATTTAGGACATGTGGTCCCTATCAGGGGCGTTGAACCAGAACCTTCAAAGGTTTCAGCCATTTTGAGTTGGCAAAATCCTACCAATGTCCGACAACTTCAGAGTTTCTTGGGCCTCGCTAGTTACTACCGACGATTTGTTCGGGGATACGCTTCTATAGCCGCTCCACTCACATCATTGTTGCAAAAAGATGCGTTTGTTTGGTCTGAAGCAGCAGAAAATGCTTTCCAGTCGTTGAAGCAGTCCCTCACGCAGACACCTGTCTTAGCATTACCTGATTTTACTCAACCATTTATTGTGGAGACTGACGCATCAGGGGTTGGTATTGGCGCTGTGTTAATCCAAGGAGAGCATCCCATTGCCTTTTATAGTAAGAAGTTGTCTCCCCGAATGCAGCTCGCTTCTACTTATGTGCGTGAGTTGTATGCCATTACTGAGGCAGTGGCTAAATGGCGTCAATATTTGTTGGGACGCAAATTTCTTATCTGCACAGATCAACGGAGTATGCGCGAATTGATGTCACAAACAATTTAGACATCCGAGCAGCAACGGTTTTTGGTCAAATTGCTGGGTTTCCAATATGAAATTGTTTACAATCCGGGAAGCAGCAATAAGGTAGCAGATGCCTTATCTAGGCAAGACCAGAATGATGATACTGCAGTTTTGATGGCTCTTTCTAGCTACTCTAGTAATCTGTTTGATGAGTTGCGAGCTGAAACTAGCCAACTTCCAGATTTGGTTGCTTTGCGTGCTGATATTGAACAAAACAAAATTACTGATTCACAGTATCGTGTAGTGCATGGTCTTATTTGGCATCGAGGGAAGGTGGTAGTTAGTGCTCATTCTCAAATGAAAACAGCTATTATCAAGGAATTACATGACACTCCAATTGGGGGGCATGCTGGAATTGCTAGAACTTTGGCACTGGTTCAGGCTCAATTTGAGTGGCCGCGTATGCGTGCTGAGATTAAGCATTACGTACAAACGTGCCCAACATGCCAACAAATGAAGTACGAAACGATCGCTCCTGCAGGCACTCTCCAGCCCCTTACAATTCCGGTTCAGATATGGGAAGATTTGTCTATGGATTTCATCGTGGGCCTTCCCCCTTCGAATGGCTTCACGGCTATCTTGGTGGTCATTGACAGATTGTCGAAATATGCTCACTTCGTTGCTTTGCCTCCTAACTTTACAGCCACTAACGTTGCTAATGTGTTTATGCATGAAATATGTAGATTACATGGGATTCCATCCACGATAGTGAGCGATCGGGACCCTATTTTTACCAGTCAGTTCTGGAGTGAGCTCTTTCGATTAAGCGGAACGAAGTTGCTGTTTAGTAGCTCTTACCATCCGCAGACTGATGGTCAAACGGAGGTCACAAACCGAGGATTGGAACAATATTTGCGAAGCTTTACATTTGATCGTCCAACCACCTGGAACAAGTTTCTTGCTTGGGCTGAGTATTCCTATAATACTTCATATCATTCAGCCATAAAAATCACACCATTTCAGGTAGTCTATGGGCGACCACCTCCAACATTATTGCCCTGTAATAGCTCGACTATATCTAATGAGGCTGTGGTTTATACTCTGGAGCAACGAAATCAACTCTTACATGACCTTCAAGAGCTGCTGTTGCAAGCTCAGAATAGAATGAAAACAATGGTGGACAAGCATCGCAGCGAACGTTCATTTAAGGTGGGTGATTTGGTTCTGGTCAAACTGCAACCTTATCGACAAACTTCTCTTATGCAACGTCCATAGTCGAAACTCAGTAAACGCTATTATGGGCCTTTTGAAGTGGTAGCTGCTATGGGACCTGTTGCTTATCAAGTGAAGTTACCTGAGCATGCAAAAATACACCCTGTTTTTCATGTCTCTGTTTTGAAGCCATTCAAGCAAGACTCTCAGCTGCATGTGGTACCCTTACCTCCCGCCACTGTTGACAATCATCCTTTCATACAACCTATGGCTATTTTAAATACAAGACAAGTTCATGATGGGTCTCAGGTTTCTACCCAATTACTAGTACAGTGGCATGGGCTGTTACTCGAGGATGCATCTTGGGTCAATTTGGATGAATTCCAGGAACTTTATCCTGACTACAACATTGAGGGCAATGTTGTCTCTCAAGAGGGGAGCAATGTTATGGAAAGGCATAAGCCCAAGTCCACTAGGCCCAAACATGCTCCTACCTGGTTGGCAGATTATTACCACTAGAATTATAGGTGTCTATGAGCTGCTCTGTTATTCTTTTTGTTGCCCAACGTTGCTTTCTGTTATTAGTGTTTTGGTGGT
The DNA here is from genome assembly GCA_022984855.1 of Dimocarpus longan. Lineage (NCBI taxonomy): Eukaryota > Viridiplantae > Streptophyta > Magnoliopsida > Sapindales > Sapindaceae > Dimocarpus > Dimocarpus longan. The sequence goes on along the minus strand of CM041014.1, from coordinate 13,078,173 downwards.
TGAAATGTTTGTTAGCCAGGTGTCTCTTTATTGTTGGTTTCCTCTAAAGTTGGTATCTCCAGCTATATATGCATGTATTGCTTTTAGAATGAATCAATGAAAAATATTCCAAAACTCACTCTCTCCCTTAATATTCTGGAGGCTTGCACATCCTCGAATTTGTGCTTTTGGTTCTTAATAAGTTGTTTTTACGTCAAAGCAAATGACCATTATTTGTGCTGCTTTGATAGGTTTTTCTGTCTTGGTACATGGGTCACACACCACCTTGCCAGTAATATACATTGATATTGGCGCCAGCATTTGTTAAGCTAAGGAGTGATGAGATGCAAAGATCTATGACTATCAGAGTCGCCATCTTCATTGAGTTTGCCATTTTGGTTTCTGGTCTATCAATTAGAGATCCTCTTTTGTGTTACTGATGATTTTTCTTATAATTAGTATAAAATGTGAGCTAGAGATCATTTCCACAAGGATCACTTGGTATGCTAAGTACAGAAAGTAACTAAAGTTCTATCTATTTGAAAAGTTGAATAATGCAAAAAAATAAAGAAATTAAAATTGACAATCAACTAAAACAAATTAACTTAAAAGTAGAAACCTATTAACAAGTCACAACCAATCAAATTAAAACAAGGATTTTAAGAAGTTAGGATTATTAATTTCACTTAATCGATTTTAATCAATATAAACTTAATTGCCATTGAGAATGAATTGCACGTGTTGATAGCTAGGTAATCACAAATGCTCTCAATACTCTCTCTCAACATGCGCCGAACATACTCTCATATAATCACACACTACTCTCAATGGATATCAAATAAATGAAAGTTCATTAAATTCAAGATGGCATGAATATGCTACAAAAGTGGATTAATACATCCCTATCTAATCTAAACTTAGGGTGGACATTTCATCGAACATGTTGTAGGTGTTTCCTCTCGGTCTCAACTCTCAATCACAAATCATGTTAGATGGTGGCTAAACATTCATAAGCATCAAATATAAAAAACATCTTAACAAACACAATCAATCTCAAGGTACATAAAAGTTCATTCCATTAATCTCAATTAAGATCCATCGTCATCCGAGCATTAATAACTTAGTTCATGTTCAATTAGAAAGAGAAACACACAAAGTTTAACATCCATAAACATGTCTAAATTCATAAGCTACAAGAGTGAGAGAAAGAAATGAAAAAACTCTAATGAAGTATCCTCCTCAACCTCTTGTCTTCTTCTCCTTCTTGCTTGCCTTGTTCTTCTCCAAATGTTGTGATTTTTTCGACTGAATGACTTGAAAGGTGTTTGGAATGGATAAGTGAACTGAGTGATGGAGTTGAAATATTAGAGCTCCCAAAACTCAGTTTTTGGACAATAGATGAGGTATTTATATTCTCCACGCGTTAGGGCACGATTTGGACTTCAAATGATTGAGATGCTTCTGTCGCTCCCAAGCATCTGTGTGCCTATGATCACAGTCCCTGACCATGAATCTCTCTGATGTTAAACGCAGGCAATGGTCACGGCCTATGGCCGCGCCTCTTGATTGCGAGTCTTTCTAGAGGCCATTTGCGAGCTAGTGCTGCTACCCTTGACCACGAACATATGCTATTAATGTTGTCCTTAGCACTTCTTTCACTTGATTTCACCCCGATCTTTTCAAATGAAAAACATGCACACCATTGCTGGACTAAACACTTAACAAGCACATCAAAAATATTATTCAAGATCGGAGACAAAGAATAGGAAGTGGAGGCACATAACCTGCCGATACTAATATGCAACCCTAATTTATCTGTCTCTCTTCTTAGATCTCAATTCTGATCACTATAGTTCTCGCTCTCTCGCTTTGGAAAGAAGTCAATTTAGTTAGAAAAGGAGTTCATGGAATTTACTGAAATGAACACTCTAGTATATCAAATTGCTTCAAAATCAAATACAGAATCCGTTAGAGTAGATGGAAATTATTAGAATATTACTCCAAAATCAACCAGAGTTCACTGAAATGGTTGGATTTTATCAGAATATGGCTCCAAAATCGACAACTTCAAAGAGTCCTCATGAAGAAGAATTCATATACGAAATTTCCAGAATTCTTAAAGAAAGAATAATTGTATGTAGGCCATATTTTTTCTTTAAGCGTTCTGGAAAGTTGGCATATAAATTCTTCTTCGCGAGGACTCTTAGAAGTTGTTGGTTTCGTAGCCATATTCTGATAAAATCCAACCATTTGAGTGAACTCTGTGGTTGATTTTAGAGTAATATTCTAATAATTTTCATACACTCTAATGGATTTTGTATTCGATTTTGAAGCTATTTGATGAAATAAAGGGTTCATGTCAATAAATTCCATGAACTCCTTTTCTAACTAGATTGACTTCTTTCCAAGGTGAGAGAGTGAGAAAACAGTGATCAGAATAGAGATCTAAAGAGAGAGATAAATTAGAGTTGCATATCAGTACCGATAGGTTCTGTGAAGGTGGCTAAAGAAGAGATATACACACATATATATATAGTGGAAGGATTACTTCTTTGAATGATAGGTACATTCAACCCAAAATACTAATTGGAAATGACACGCCAAGTATTTATTATGTTTCCATGTTTTGTATAATTTTGTTCCCTATTTTAAGTAATATTTCTGTAGTATTTTGCCTGCATTGTCAATGTTCCTTTTGCAAATCCAAAAATTACCAACCAATTTAATTTGCTTAATCCAAAATTGTAAAAGTATGATTTTATATATCTTTTTTGTTTTTATAGGTATTTTGAAAAATACAATTATAGTTAATGTGTAATGACATGATATAAACTTAAAGGGTGAATAGCTTTTTTTCTTTTTCCTAAAAAGAAAAAAAAAATTGATGGATTGGATTTAAAATATGCACATCAATTTTTTGATCTTATCCAAGTTTTGCCATAAGTTCTAGCCACATTTGATAAAACTTGTTCAAGCCGAGTCAACTTAATTGACACGTTCATCTCAATTTGTCAGTCAATAAATGAGTTAAAATTGAAGTTAAATCATATATAATGCTCAATAACATAAGATAAACAAATATAGCAATTTCAAGTTATTAAGCAATTGATATAACTAAGGAGTTAAGGAAGGAAATAGTGATAGAGATAACTTTTTATATGGAAAATAGTGGTGGGAAAAAAATGCAGGTCACTCTTAACCACCGTTGTAAAATTCAATGACTAGCTTCGACTACTTGTTGAGAACTCAATTGATAGGGTTTTGCCGACCCCAAGATTCACCAAATTGGGGGTTCTACTCGCTGAAGGCCAGCTAGGGCAACCCAAGGTTTTGTGGAGCCCCTCACTAGATTTCGCACCATGAGATTTGAAAAGGGAGAACTATAACTCGAACAACAACCTCTATAACATAAATGTGAGAGGTATATTATATATAATGTGCCAACTTGATCTTGTTTTGAATGGTGTGGACTTGAGCTTCAATGACTTTTACAAAACCAAGAAATTAATCCAAATTTAAGTAGTAATCCTCTAAATCCCACTTCAATCCCCAGGCCCCTTCTCATTATATTTCGTTTAATATTTGTTATTTTTCGTTTAGTTTATGGCTTCTTATTTTAGACCATCAATTTGTGATCTTTTGGTATTGATCTCTCAGACTAAGTCGGATATGGTACTCCCTCCTCAGTCCCCTTCCATAGGTGTCCTTATGTTTTCTCAAAAGAAATTCTACTCTTTTTGTCACTTAAGTTGTACTAACATAAGCGCACTTCTATGTTTTTAATATATAAATTTTAAGAGCATCTCCAATGCTATTATATATTTTTGAGTTTCTATTAGTGATACATCATCAATTTATTTTTTATTTTTTAAATATGGATCTATTTTGAAATGCATAGTTAAAACATACATCATCCTTTAGTAGAAATGATTGAACACTTTCGTTAATACTAAGAGATCAAAGGTTCAAATCTCATCATTATCCTAAAACATAAGATATATATGGTTTTTTTTTTTTTTTCATATATAATTTGATCTCTCCACCCACCCCCACCCCCACCCCCGATATAAACATAAAAAAAATATAATCTAAAGCAAAATATCCATTCACTTTTGACCATTCATTATAAAATAAAATATGTGCCACATTCTCTTAACTTTAATATTTTATAATTAATAGGATAGAGAATGAGACAAATCTCCATATTTTTAATAGTAATATTAGGTTTTTCAAATGTTTTGTTCAAATGATGTGATATATGAGTTGTCAATATTATATTAATTATTACACCATTTCATAATTTATAAGATGTTGAAAACTCATATACCATATTATTTGAGGAAACTATTTATAACTTACATACCATATTATTGGGATATGAATTTATATTTGAAAAAACCTAGTCAGCATTTCTTGGAGAGTTTCTCAATTGAGAAACACATATCTGTATTCTCTATTTTTTCTGTTTTTTAAAAATTGATCTTACTATCAACTAATAAGTACGGATAGAGTCAAAAAACTTTTCAAAGGGTTGGCCAGGTGGAATGATGAATTATATTAACATATACCTTTTTTGGGGGAGGGGAGATGGTTTGAGGGGCTGGGGGACTTTATGAAAAACATTTTTTTTTTATTGTATTAGTTATTTTTTAAAAGATAAAAATTTGTTTACTAATGTTTTGTGATGTATGTGTGTGTCTATTTACTAATATTTGTACAAAAACAAACTTGGCAAAAAATGAACACGAGAGAGAAATAGAAAGAATAAAAGAACTATCTATTCAATGGGATGAAAAACAATGAAATCAAGCATACAATTCATAGTGGCTGATAAGCTAACATGATAAGACTAAAATACTAGTGTGATAATATCAATATGATAATCCTAACAAATAAAATGACATATCTAATCAATTGACAGATGTAGAATTGTCTCTAGATAATTGCCACCTAAACAAATCCTAGATAAACTTCGCTAATGTCACTTGGTTTAATCCTGCATAGCTCCCTTTAAACCAAGTTCTTCATAGCTAATCATGCCAAAGTCTTATTCTTCGACTTCATAAACTAATAAAGTTTGAGAGGCTTCGTGAAAATGTCTCCAATCTGATCTTCAAAATAGAAGTGCTCGATCACGATCTCTTTCTCCTTTAATGGACCTCCAAATCATTAAGTCAAAGTCATTTATTACATGATAAGGTGTGCATCTTGCTACCAATATAAAACTCATCACTAAATTTTATACAGAAAATTTAATTATGAACAATCAATAAAGTATATTGTCACAAAATAGTATAGTCCGATGGTAATCACATCTTTTGATTAAGTTAAGATGTCCAATTCAAATTCTGCCTCCATTGAGTCAAAAAAAAAAAAAAAAAACAATTAAGTAGTAAAAGTAGTCTGATAAAAATGAATTTAGTAGATGATTGGTTTTGCACAATCATTAGATTAATTACAAATGCTAACCCTAACTCTTTCTTTTGTACTCTTATCAATTAGCAATTGACTAATTAATTTTCTCTATTTTTTCCCTCTTTGCTATCAATATGACCTCCAAAGAGAACATTATTTTTAAATTTTTTAAAAACAGAAGTTTTGTTCTAAGCTCCATAAACTTGTTTAACAATTAACGTATAGTTTAACAGAAAATACCCGAAATAACTATTAAAGTCAACAAATTCCTCTTATCTATGGGAAATGAACATCTCCTCCTTGTTGTTGGAGGAATTCTACTAAATTATTTTATTTTAGTTAGAGTTCATTTTAAATATATTTATATTTAACTTGAGCATTAATTTAATGTTTGTAATTGCATATATTCTTTTATTTTATTCGAAGTACTTTCATACATATGGTATATATTGCATTTTTTGTTTTGATTGTGCCATATGACATAAATGCATCCAATTAACTTTTTCCACATTAGTCATTTACACTTAATGAAACTTTCACAATTCTCATTTTACTTAGTCTTATGGATAACAAATTAAATACAATTTTTCTTATATATTCTTATGAATAACAAAGTACAATTCAGCTTTCTTCTCCTTTTTTATTATTTTTTTTGATTTTTTACTTTGTAGAAAAATAAAGAATCCTACGAGTAATCTTTAATTATAATAGACTTTGTTAACTTACTTTTTATGAGTTTATAATCTAAAAGACCTTTTACTTTAGATAAATTTTTGTTTAGATTATTATTTTAATAATCTTTTTTTTTTTTTAGATTTATCGCAATTATTTTATTATTAATAAACTTTTTTATTTCAAATAAATTTTATTATTTTAATATAATGTTTTTAATTTTAGATTAAACTTTTATAATCTTGTAATTTCAATAGATTTGTTGTGTTTTAGATTATTTATTTTATTAAAAATTTTTTGTTTCATATTAATTTAAATCACTCAATTCTATTCACACACACTCTTTCACGAGTTCTGTAATATAGATTTATATAAACTCGTTTCAAGTTTAAACTCTCATGACAAATTTACAACGATTGTTTTTGGATTCCAATGAGATAGAGAAGGTTGTATTTTCCAAAGGTATGATCAAAATACAATTTGATTACACTCTAAAGTTCATGTAATTACTGTAACTAATTTTTAAACAAACTATAAAATTTAATAGCATTATCTTTACCTATTCAACAAGAAAGTGATTTTAATGTGTGGCTTAGTGTAGGATTTTTGGGATACTCCGGTTGCATTGATAGACCTCAATAGTTCTAAATTTTACAAAATATTGAATGATTAAGATGATTGGTTTTAATAATTTAAAAGTTATGACATATTGACCCCAAAAACTATATATATATATATATATATATCAATTTGAAACTTGAATCATTTAGATTAGGAAATAAACATTCAAATTTAATTCAATTAAGTGAAAGTGAAAAAAGTTCACTTTTCTTAGTTGAATGATTTTAGGAGATATTTAAGTGATTTTATCATTAAAAAATCAAACAGAATAACTTAGGATGTGTTTGCTTTATGGATTGAGGAATAGGAATGAGAAATGAGAATAATTAATGGTGTGTACGTCTCTAAAAATCATTTCGTAATGGAAATGAAAATATGAGCTCCACGTAGATTTGAGATTATAGAATGAGAATCTCATTCCCCTCACTTCACTAGGGAATCTTATTCTCATTCTTCCTTCTAAATTAAAATGCCTTTTATACATGTCGATATCTAAATTCAGTCGACCCAAGTTCTTAATTTAATACTGGAAATAAAGTAAAATAAAGGCAAAAACAAAGGAAATAGAATAGGAAGAACAACGAATGCAAGGAGATCTTTTACGTGATTCGGCCCAAAAAGATACTTACGTTCACGATTGTTTCTCTGGTTATTTTGATAGAGTCATAATATATTATTGATTGTTGTTTCTATAATGAATTTTCAATCCTTATTTATAGTATGGAGTGTTACAATTTAAGTACATAAGAATAAAAAGGAATTATACGTTAATTATATTTTCAAAATCAGTTGGGGATAGATTCTACCAAAATAGGAGTTTGATTTTAGTTCCAATTCTGGTAGTTGACTCTTCCTCAACTTAAGTTGTTATCTTTATGAAAAAATTTATTTAATGAGCACTTTGAGCTACGAGTTGGACCTCGCTCTGGGTGACTTAGAGCTAAACATAAGGTAGGTTTGACCATGGTTGACCAACAACCTGAAAACTATAATAGCGAACTGGAATTTGTCTATTGGGCTTTTGTCTATTAGGTCAATCAATTGGTAACGTCAATGATCGCCTTCTACTATGCCATTTTGATCTCGAAAGTTCTCTTTGAATAAGATATAGACTTGTTCAAATTTAGGTGACTACTCTTTTCATTTTTGTTTATTAGTTTTCATTTTTTGAGTTATAGTTGAACTATATTATACTGCATTAGATTAGATTGGATCCGTTCGTTTCCTAACCGGGAAATTCACGGATCATTGATAGGTTGATTGGTTGTTAGTTTGAGTGATTTCATTATCAGTTTTTGGTGAAACAGTTTTGCTTTGTCATCACCAAGATAAACCTTACCCAGGTTGTTTGCTACATATTCTTCAAATAATTCTTTCTTAGGGGTAGCATGAAACGATGCTCTTAAGTCCAATATCTTGACTCAATATTATCCTCCAAAGAGCAAATTAAAGTATCATTTGAGCCTTTTGAAACATAATTCGCACTAGTCTTACCATCACTTTCTTTCTTTAGAGCTTTACATTTTGACTGGTTGATGAGACCCGCCCCGAATTTTCTCTTTCGGAGCTTCTATGATCCCACCGAGCACCCCACGAAACTCTACTGGAATTTAGCTAGCATCACCAAAATGATGATGTGGAGCAAGCCCTTGAACTTAAATCAAGTTATAAACATTTAAATCCTCAATTATAAAATTTCATAATTTAGGTTTTTAAAAAATTTTTACAACATAACGACCATTTTCATAGTTTCCTAAAATTTCAATTTCCTGAAAAATAAATAAATAACATTTCAACATCTCAAACAACAATCTCCACTACCATATTGGACCTCTGATCCATTTCAAAACATCACCTAGCCACAAAAGATCTAATTTAACAAAATCATCTAAAAGTCGAGAACATAGTGTTATGCATAAAACCAAAAGCATTTATATACATCCCAAAATATTTATGTTGTATATACATATAAACATCAAATCGTTTTATTTAAACGAATACAACATAACACCACAACCGTGGTAAAATTCATAAAATTTTGTACAATCCAAAATTTTATACAAATGTCAGTTTCCAATCAAAACAAAACATGCAATGCATGACTTCACAGGCATCCACAGAATACCGTCCACAGCCAGCCCACCTAATTCGGGGTGGGAGAGCGAGCACCCTAACTGTTGGTCCCTGCACCTAGGGAGGTTTTCATAAAACATAAAACAAGAATAGTGAGCTAAAAGAGCTCAATGAATATTACGATTTTTCTATTAAAATCATTTATTTTAAAAATTCTTCCTAAAACATCTTTAGAAACACTTATGTGATCTCGTAACATTCTCGTAATTGAAATCATAAACTTTAATAATTTATAGAAAACCTTTGAAACTTGATTTCATACATAAAAACATATTGATCTTTCAATTATTTTATAAAATTTTAAAATTTCTTTCCTTACTGAAACTACACCAATGGAACCTAAAGAAGCTATCATAACATGGTTACGTGACGATTCAATTAGCTACGCTCACTGTGACAATACATGAGACATCTCATAACATGTAACAGAATTTTCGTGCATCGCATGTGTGAATGAGATAATAACCCATACATGTAAAGGGCGACACGACTCGATCAACTGACTCAATCCCCCCCAAGGTTAGTGATACGTCCTCCCGATATTTGCCATACACAGTGAGGTATACCGGCCGGGTCTAAATCATCATCCGTAACATATAACATGGGGTGGGTTATTAGCATTTGAAAACATTTCTTTTACATGTAATTCAAACTAAATTTCTTCATATCACGTAAAATTTCTAAAGCATAAACATCCTCATTTCGAATCTTTCATGCATAAAATATTTCATTTTTAAGCCAGTACATGCAATGTTCGTAAACTAATATTCTCAAGGGAAGAACATTTTCAATTTCACAATAAATTACCAATAACATATATGCAATAATGTGGCAAAACATGCATTTCTCAATTCATAAAATATATTTTTCACTCACATGGCTCACAAGCTACTAATTGGCCTTCAATTAACCTCCCTTGACCCTTTAAATTGCTTTCCACCTACAATACACACCCTGGGTTAAAATTCATCACTTACTTACTTAAAACTAGCATTTATTCACACATTTCTTACTTAAAATACCATAACCACAAAGTTGAGACAAACTAAAACATTTTTCTTCACATTCATTTCCTTCCATTTTCTTAATACAAGATTACTTAATCACATGCATAAATTTATAAAAACACATCAAAATAATTGAAGAACCAATTGAACAACATCATGCCCTTTTTGGCCGAATTCACTTATCTACCATACACAAGATTTTCCATTTCATTCTATTGATACATATTAACCTAAAATCATGTCAAACATCATTTAATTTCATCAAACCACCAAAATCAACTCAAACACCCACACATCTTTGTTTGGCCGAACACACCACAATGCCATGCAACTTTGTTTTTCCATTTTCATGCTAATCAACCACATCAAAATCATTCTAAGATCAATCTAAAACCCTAAAACCAATTTAATTCAAATTTACTTAAAAATCACTTAAAACCCTAGCCTTGACATAACTTACATCATAGCATCCAACATCATTCTTTCAATTTCATAGCCACCAAACACAATAAAACCACTCAATCATTCATCATATATCAAAAGATCAACTCAATTGAAATTTTTCATGAAAAATCATAAAAACTCTAGAACCTTACCTTACTAGTTTACTTGAGTCACCACTCCCTTTGAGTCTCATTTTAAATCCAAGCTCAAATACAATACAATCAACTTTTAATCACACCAAAAATCTAACAAACACATCACTTTACCATTTTATCATGGAAACCCATCAAAATTTCCATGAAAATTCAACTAACTTACCTATTTTCCTTCACTTTCTTACTTAATCTTCTTCCCTAACACTTATTTAATGAATTTTGACATGAAAAATTACTTGAATCACCTTGTTTCTTCTTCTCCTTTGCTGGCCGAACTGGTTCTACCTCTCCCTCAAATTTTTTCTTCATTTGCCGTCCAAAGGTGTTAAAAATTTCATCACCAATCAACTATATATTGTCATCACATTGTTGGACAAAAAAGCCCCTAATCTATCCTCCAATTGACCATCAAATCCTTTAATTAACTTTACCATAATGCCCTTAACTATATCACATGGTAACTCATCCATCCAAGGGCAAATTAGTAACTTGGCAATTAAAATATCAAAAATCATTTTAGTGCATGCCAACTATTTTCCATAATTCCATAATTATTATTTTTTTTTTCATTTGCCACTCTTTCATTGGTTAAAATTAAATGACATGGATTATACTTCTTCTTCAATTCCTTTCCATGTGGTTACTCACACCAAATCCATGTATGTTTGAGTGAAATGTCCATTTTGCCCTTGTTTGCATTTTATTGTTGTTCGAATTTAATAAATTTAAAAAATATTCTATGATTATCCTATCATCAAATTGATCATGTAATACTCTAATTGAGTATCCCAGACTTCAATCTTATACTTTTAAAAAAATTCAAATGGGTTTAAAATAGTCAATATCTAGTATTCTCTGAAAAGGGTATTTTCGTAAATTAAATTTCAAACCGTTAAAATCTATTCGAATGGACTTATTTTTTACCCGTTCCAACTTCTAATAACTCTAATACTTATTCTAGGTCTCCTGATTTTCGAGGTCTATTTTTCGAAAATCACTATTTATCCGATCACTATTCACCCAAAAATATTATTCATCAAAAAATTTGTTTTCAAAAAAATGAAACTTTGGAGTTTACATTGGTAATGTCCCGTCTTATGGAAATTCCAGCACTTGATATCTTTCTTACCACCTTGTGAATTGTTCTGATGATTCTTAGATTTAGACCTACCATACTTCGACTTGGATCTACCACGTTGCTTCTTCCTCTACTTTTCACATTTAAGGCTGAATTTGAATTAAAGAACCCATCTATGAATCTCTTCAGTCATGATTATATCCACAACATTTGAAAATTTTAATTTTTCTTTCCTAAATGCATCGCTGATTAACTAGACTGTACCCTTCCAACTTTTAGGTAATTGATCGAAGATGAGCAAAGCTTGTACTTCATCATCAAACTTGATCTTTATGGACATTAGCTAATCTGTAATCTTATTAAATGCATTCAGGTGTTCCTTGAAGTTTCCATTTTCTGACATTCAGAGAGAAAAAAGTTTCTTTATTAGACGTACCTTGTTTGTCGCAGAAGGTTGTTCATAGAGATTTAATAAGGCTTTCATGAGAGACGCCGTTTTGTCTTAATTTTTCATATTAAAGGCTACTGATCTTGATAGACTCAATCGAATCACGCCTAGGACTTTGTGATCTAACACTTTCCAATCTTCATCATTCATGTCCGCTAATTTTTTTTAAGCGGCAAGTACAAGTCTTTCTAGTATAGATAATCCTTCATCTACAGCTTCTAGAAATTGAAATTTGACCAATCGAACTTCTCAACCTTGTAATGGTCATTCTTTGAACCCATAATCTTCCACCCAAACTAACAAAACCAATCACTAATGAATCAGGCTCTGATACTAGTTGTTAGTAGATAAACCTAGAAAGAAAGAAAGAAGAAGAAAAAGTCGCAAAGCACAATCAAGAGCGCGTCATAAAAACAGAAAATAAAAAAAGGCATAAGAGTTTTACGTGGTTTGGGAAACTTCCTACACCCATGAAGTGCACCAACACTTCTTCCACTATTAAATTTGATAATTACAAACTCAAGCCTCTGTCTTTCTAATTCTCAATCATGAATCTCTCTCTCACAAATCTCTCTCATTTTTTCAAACTTGTCAATCTAAGTCTAAAATCCTTAAAGACCCCTTAATACATCATGCATCTATCGTATGAGATATTTAACATATGTATTTATAGTATAAGAATAATCCATAATTGATTCGGACTCAAAAAACTAAAAAAAAAAAAAAAACAGATTTGAAAAATTCATGTGAAACTGATCATCGGACCTTGTTAGGGCATGTGAAAGCTCAATTTATTACGATTTCTAAGGCATTGGATTCATATCAAAATAAGCTTTCCAACGATACCTTATTTGAGTAAAACAGACTTCGTTTGACCTATTTACATGTCAAACAAAGTTTGACTCTATTTTAGATTCAAATTCTTTTAGAAATTCAAATTCTTTCAGACTTCATAATTCTAACATTTTCTACTTGAAAGGTACCTTCCCAATTATCTTCTAATTTGTGGCAACAAATAAATAATTACCATAATATGTTTTTCCATAATACATATCAATCTAGATCATGATGTTGTCTCCAACCTTAATTCAGAACTCCACAGTATTTGTACGTGACTCAATTATTTCTATTTTCATGTGTGCATCCACAATGCCTATATTCCAAACCATAGGTTTACAATTTTAGGGTTTCAAAACATTTATAATTAAATACAAAATATTCTTCTTAAAAAAAATTAAATACAAAATTTAATCTTCGAATGCAACATTAACATCAGCAACTTAAGTATATATGTACCATAACATGGCAAGATCCTTTTTTAATTATATTGAAAATGTTGCTTTTACTTTTTGTGTTAAAAATCACATAATGGATAAATCATTTTGTTTGTTTCTTTTTTTTTTCTCCTTTCAGTTTAGAATTAAATTCTTCTATTATATTAATCCTTGTGCTAAGTACATCAAATTTAGGATTTGAGAAAAAGGCACATATCTCAAACTCACAATTTCAGGAGTATAAAAATAATGAAAATATATATCATTGGACGTACCTAACTTCATCCTAATTCTTGTTTAATGCATTACACTTTAAAATAATAATAAAAAGTGAAATTTTTTTAATAACACAAAAACCCTAATATTTAACCTTGTATAAAAAATTAACCCTTTAATTTGAACTTAAAAGGAAAAAAAAAAACTTATAGGGGGTTTTTTTAAACTAATTTTAAAACTATGAGGTAGTTTTAACGTACAATATAAGACTTTTTACCTAAATTCAAAATTAAAAGGTCGTTTCATAAAATCAATCAAATCTTAAAATGACTTTTACATATCTTCAAATACAAAAAAAATAAATATATATGTATTTAATTTTGCAACAGCAAATCTATTATGCTCACTAGTCACCTCGAATACTAGTAACAACAGCAAAGAGCAGTCTAATTCGCTTTGAAACGTGTGGACCAACCCTTTAAAGCACTATGAAATCACAGACCAAGATCAAGCCCGTTATCAAATTTAGACCCAAATATAGACCCATTTAATAAATAGCATTGAGGCTTCTTAAATTCACTCGAAAATAAAACCCAAAAAATTAAAAAAAGAAAAAGAAAAAGATCTCCATAAGTCTCGTGGTTTCCCTTTGTTTTTTTACCGACCATTTTACTGTTGAGTTAAAGAGAAAGCATAGGAAAAATATGAGTGGCAATGTTAGAGCTTTGAGGAGGCTGAGGACTACTTGTGAGAGAGCGAAAAGGACTTTGGACTCGTTTGAACTAGCTTTTACTTCTGGCTTTTGACAATAGAAAAAGAGATGTAGAAAAAAAGTAAAAGCTAAATTTTTAAGTTGTTGTTTGGATTAAAAATTTCTAAATCTAGAAGAATTTTTAAGACTGTTTGGTTGAAACATTTGAAAGAATTTATAAATTATAACATGACTATTTTACTTTTTCCAAAATAGTTTTTTAAATTACTTTATTAGAATTTCTTCTACCTATAATGTAATACTCACACTTTAATTAAAATAAATAAATGATAATATTTATCTTAAATACCTTAATTAAAATTAAAAAAAAATTAACTTTAAAAAGGATATTTTTAAAAAATTAATATTAATATTATTTTTAACAAATAAAAGGATATTATCCTTCATCCTCATCCTCATTAGAAACTCTCTCTCTCTTATCTCAGTTTTCTTTGTTCTGCATCTGTTGTCTCTCTTTTCTCAAATCTCTCACTGTTCATGTAATACCCATTACCCCAATTTCCCGTCGACGCGAGATTCGAAACGAATGGCATTACGGTTCCGAACAGAAAATTCATTTATTTGTTTATGTGAAGAATTCTTATTAAAAGAAATAGAATCACCACTAAAAGTTTTACGATATTTAAAAACTTTAATATCATTTTTCATATATAATTTTAGAAAATCTGGTAGAGTCTCCTCTGTTTTTCTGAAAACCCAAAATTTAACCTGTAAAAAAAATAATAACACTATTATAAAATTTCTTTCTCAATTTCAATTCGGACCTCCCGTCCGATTTGAAGAATCACTTCAACACTCAACCAATTAACATAAATATTTATTTAAAATTCAAAATCCACCATCATGAGTTTTACACTACTTATTTATTAAATAATATACATGACTTACAAATTATTTTAAAACTTTAATACAAATCATACTTTACAGATGTTTAAATTTAAAAACTTATACATATACATACACATACATGATGGTACCCATACCTATATACACATGATGTAAAATGAATATTACTAAAAAATTTATGACCGGATGTGACTCGTAGAGTATCTGCAGGGGCTTCGTCTTCGTCTCGGCAACAAACCCAATTCAATTACCTGCGCGTGGTAAACCCAACGCGCTAAGTATTTCTACTTAGTGGGTGTACACTTAATTTAAAAATCATAAAACTTTATTTCCTCCTAATACAATTTCACAAAACTTTTCAACAGTATTTGAAAGGTCAGAAAAATAATAAAATAAAACTTTCACCATAATTTTTTTTTTTTTTCAACACACAAGTTATGAAGGGCATCAAAATCATATTTTGAGTATGCCCGTACAAATTTTCATTTTTCCAATTTCCAATAATTATTTCATAACTCATTAAGAGTTATTAACTAAAAAATATGTATATAAGCGCATAAAATTACTTTTAACGGCCATTTTAAAACAATTCTCACCAAATAATTTTTTTTTCTTTTTTTTTTTTTTTACTAAAATTTTACAATCAAATCTATTTACAAATAAATATACATACAAAATGCATGCAGATTATTATTAGACATATCAATTATTTCTGTAAAAATTCTACTACACATTACTGTACTTATACACATCAACTACATAAACATTCCAACACATAAAATTTGTTATTAATGTAGAAATCCGGTATTATATATATACACATATATATTCTTTTTAAATTCTCATAATAAATCCAAACGTAATTACTTTATTAACAGTTTCAAATATCTAAATTATATACTTAATATTCATAATATTACTTATGAATCCTATCAATTCAATTTTGTAAGGATTTTATTACAAATCTCGATGAAATTATATTACTAATAATTATATTTATTAAATACTTAGCAATCATTATTCTGATATATATATATATATATATATATCTCAAATATATATATATTTTAATATAACACCATTGCATTTAATAATTTTTCGTTTCTCAAAATTTCAATCACAAATAATATGTTACACAATTTCAAACTTTTATCAATTTCGCTAATTATCCCTTTTACTACCAATTTCGAGTATTAAACATATAATTTTTTTTATTATTATTATATCCCTTTACAACTCACACAACTTTTCAATTAATATTATTAACATCATTATCAAACTTTTATCTAAAAGTTACTAATCGATTATTTCATTACCTAGATAAAGTACATAACTCATTTCTTTCCGATTTTTAATCAGATTATTTTCATAAAATTTCAAACTATCATTAGTTTCGCTAATGATCTAAGTTACTAAAAATTCTAAATGCAAAACATATAAATGAGTTATATCTATTGATAATTCACATATTTTCTCAATTAATATTTTTAACATCCTTTTTTTTTTTTTAACTTTCATTTGAAAATTATTAATCAATCGCTTTATCACAATTACACAGACAAAATAAATAAGTCATTTCTTTCCAGCTTTTCATCAACTTATAGGCAGATCAAACGAAATACATAAATGATCAATTTCTTAAAAAAAAACACATCTATCCAACATGGTTCAATATAAACACAATATGTATCAATATAAACTCTGATTACATGAACTTTCTGAAGTCCGTTATTAAACACATTTACACTATTATTCTTTCAACTCAATTTCCTATCATATTTCCAATTATATTTTTGAAACCAACATATTATCGTCAAATAAAAATCAAAACACACTATACAAATTTCAATAATATTTGCATAATATATAAACTAATCATTTAAAAATTATAACAAATCGGAGAATTCATCACATAATATCAGTTAATAACTAAAAATCTCAACATTAATCTTTTCAAATCTTATTTGTCACACAAAATTTCAATATTGCCATTTTTCTTTAATTAGAGCCATTTGTAAAATTCTGTCACGATACCATGGATCGATAACGGGTCTCCTGGCATCGGTCACTCGGTGGCTACCCGCCAGAATAAACAGTGACCCCGGCATCAGTCGCTTGGTGACTATCCACCGGGTCACATATCACAATCTGTTTCCGTTTCAGGACCGGACACTCGGTGCTTCTCAGGGTCCATCATACAACGTCTGTGATCAATCATAACGGTGCAGTACTGCTAATAATTACTCAATTGGCTAGCCAACTATCAATCCCCACCTACTGATGACTAGTTTTACGCGGGCTCTTTATATTTTTCAAGATTTCAAAATTTTCAAATGAAAAAAATGAAAACTTTAATCGCGTAAAACTTTTATTGCATATTTAAATTAATTCATCGAATTTCTTTTGGGCATCGCTTATGGTCATTTCAAATCACCATTTCGCCCTAGTTTTCATATCATATATTAACACAATACTTATCACATTTCTCATATTCTAATTTAATTTCAAAAGGCGAGAATCTCAACTTTTTCATTTTCAATTCTAAATCCATTATACGTACTATCAACACATGATATAATTTACACAACAACGGAGGCGAAATGACGAAAATACCCCTAAGACGCTCTACATTTCAACTTAAGCCACAATGAGGTTTATTTTATGAAATCATTTTTCATCACATAACTCATCCAATGACGTACAATTGTCATATTTTTAATACCTAGAGCTATTAGATATATGAAAAATCGAAACAACAATTTCTAATGGGATTTCCACATAAACATCAAACTAGTAAACATAATTTTTTTTCATTCCAACCAGTTTGATCCTCATAAAAACCACCCAAATATTATTCAATTAATATATAAATAAAAAAGAAATGACAAATACACCCCCAAATCCTTTTCCACTTATTATTCGGCTTAAGGAATATTTTGTTTTCGAAATCATTTTTCAAACAGTTTTTCATTCCAATAACATTCAAACAATACACCAAATCATACAAATTCATTTAACACATAACAAAAATAATTAAATTGAGTTTCCACGAAATCACAGCTTTTTATCAAACTAATAAAACTGAAATTTTTAAAGATGTGTACACCAACCTTTTTGGGCTTTCCACTAGCTTTCTATACATTCAATGGGAGGTTTTCAGGCCTCTCAATCCTTCCCTACGTCCTCTGAACTTAATTCCTCACTTAGGGTTCCAATATAAATAAAATTCAACAATTAAATCAAAATAACGAAATCAAAAGTTAAAACAATGTCAAAATCATGCTCATGGATGTATTGTAACATCCATAACTAAAACTCAACACAAAATAATAAATTAAAATCAAATTACCTCTTTGTAGACCCCCCTTAAATTCCGAAAATCAGCTTGAAGATACATGGGTTTTAGTGATTTTTGAAGCTTGAATGGGTAGGTGATGAAAAGAAAATGGAATGTGAGAGATTTAATGGTTAAACAAATAAAAGAATTGAAGAAAAATAGAAGAAAATGGACATGAGCAGAGGAAGGACTGAAGTCGGCGATGAAGAACAGCAAGCTGAAAAATCTGGGCAGAAACTGATTATTAAAGGTACAAACTTCTCGTATTTACAAAACTCCCCAAAAGTTTCGTTATTTACAAATCGACCCTAAAACTTTTTATTTTCTGCACTTACACCCCTACTCACATACCAACATCCCATTTGACATTTTTTGACACCTCACACTTCCACTAACTTATTCAAATTTATTCATAACCTTATTTTATCCACAAATACATAATTTATTTTAATGAAAAATAATAATCATAATAATAATACTAATAATTATATAATAAATCATTTATTTAACTCAAAAATTATTCTCCATAATACAATCTAATTACACTATCCTATTTTTCCTATTCTGCTACTTATTTTATTTAAATTCGAAAATAAATCTTTACGGGGAAAAACGTTTTCGAAAATATAAATTTCACAAATTAACAATTAAAACATTTTACAATCACGAGAATTTCATTGAATCCAAATTTATTCTCATTTAATAAATTACTTATGAAATCAACGAATAGGAATCAGACGAAAATAATTATCGGGGCGTTACAGTTCACTTTCTTCTTCTACCGATCAATGCTCTCTCTTCATTCCTACTTCACGAATGACGTCTAAGACTCCAAGTACCTTCGTTTTTTCTTTCAAAATCCTTCTCTCTCTCTAATCTGTCTCTCTCCTCTTTTCTAAGTGTTTTAGGTTTTGTTAGGTTTGATAGTGTGGGTGTTCAGTCGGTGAAAGTAATTGGGTTTGATAGTGTTGTTGGGGTTGATGGTGTTGCTGGCTTCAATAGTGTGGGTGTTCGATGATGAAAGGATTGTTGTTAGGGTGGTTTTGATGATGAATTGAATAATTTTAGGTGATGCTGTTTGTCAAAGCAGAGAGGAGAAGAGATGAATTTTTGAGTTAGGAAAATGAATTTTTGGTGGTGTTGTTTGTTAGAGCAGAGAAGAGATGAAGGATACAAGTGAAATTTTTGTTTTATTGTTTGTCATACGAAGGGTAAAACTGGTAATATGAAAAGTTCATTAAACTCAATTTTGGTTTCCCGTGTTTTTTAGTAAGAGCTTCTAAGAGAAGTTGGGTGGAGTGGCTTTAGATAGAAGAGTTTTCAAAGACAAGAAGTTCTTTTGTTAAATCCATCCAAACAAATGTAAAAATGGCTTCCGACTTCAAAAATCCAAAATAAGCTCTTTACTGTTTATCTCAAACAGGCACTTTTATGCGACTATTACAAGGGTAAGGTTTGAGGAGTTGAATATGGACTTGTTTAAGAGGTGTATGAAGCTTGTATAGAAGTGTCTTTCCACTTAAAAATTGACAAAGAGTCAGGTTCATGAGGTTGTTCTTGTTGGTAGGTGAACTAGGATTCCCAAAGTTTAATAACTTTTGCAGGCGTTTTTCAATAGGAAGGAGCTTTGCAAGAGTATAAACCCTAAAGAGGCTGTTGTGTATGGAGCTGCTATGTATGCTGCTATTTTGAGTGGTAAAAGGAATGAGAAGGTGCAGGAGTTGTTGATGGTTGATATCACTCCTCACGACCTTGGAATTGAAATGGTCGGTGGTGTGATGACTGTTTTGATTCTGTAAAACACCACCATTCCCACCAAGAAAGAGCAAATATTTTCTTCTTATATTGATAATCAAACTAGTGTTTTGATTTAGATGTATAAGGGCGAAACGGCACAAATAAAGGACAATAATCTTTTGGGGACATTTGAGCTAAAGGGTATACCTCCAGCCCTGCGGGATGTCCCATAGATCAATGTTTGTTTTGACATTGATGTGAATGGGGTACTAAATGTGTCTGCGGAGGACAAGACTGCAGGAGTGAGGAACCAAATCACAATCACCAATGACAAAGGGAGGTTAAGTAAGGAAGATATAGAGAGGATGGTGTAGGAGGCAAAGAAGTGTTGATCGAGTATAGATTACAAGATGATATTATTGCACATACATAGAGTAAAAGGTAAAAAAATAAAAAATAAAAACAGCTATTATATAATCGATACAGTGAAGAAATTTCTAAATAGAAGTAAAAGCAGCGGAGACCTATAAGAAATACAATGTCCTTAAAATGAATTCGCGGTGTATTACGTTTGTCTCCTAGGATACAACGGCTGAAATCATCTGGCAAATTAAATTGAATTCGATCTTTATCACACTGGAAACCTAAACTAGAGTTAGAAGCTATAAGTAAAAAAGACATATTATTTTTTTTTCAGTCACACCATTTCTCTTCAACTTGTATGCCAATTTAAATCAATTCAACTTAGGGGATTTAAATTAAAATTAAATCCTATCAATTATGGTCATTATTTTGACTTTATAATTCTGATTTAAAATAAGAATTTAATCACCTCCATTAACTTATAATTCAATTCCATCAATCATTCCGTTAACGGTTACAAAATCATTAAAATTTGATTTGTCAACCGAAAATCATTAATTTGTCATTAAATTTTGATTTGTCAACTGAAAATTTAAATTCAATTAATGACAATTTAATCTTAAATTTAAACAAAAGAATTTAAATGGAAACCAAAACTGTGCTATCATGTGGTTCAAACTTCATTCGTGTACACAGATTGCATACACCCATTCTTCGAATTCAAGATTTACCCATGATTTGCACCCCCCATCCCTGCATTCGTAAGAGAGAGCATCTATGCTAGAGGAACTTACACCTCATCATCACATGATTATATATAAATAGCATAAATCCCTTTTCATCTTCCATTGTGAGATTAATGTCCATTCCTTGTATCAAAGTGTGCATTTTGAGATTCAATTTCTCATTCATTTAATTTTAATTTTGAGTGTATTAAAACTCCATTTCATTGCCTTTACAACAAAGAACATGGATATTTCTTAATCAAGATTAAGATTACATTCAAAATTAACTATGAAAATGGTTATTTATGTCCATTTTCTAACAATCCCCCATATGAATGAAATTGACGGAGGAAATAAAATAAAACTATAACATAATGACACTTATGACTTAGTGATAGAGCTCAATGGTCAAGATCTACATAGGATAGGTAGGTGTTTACCTTTGAACATTCCCTTGTGAGAACATATTTACTTTACTAGCTGATCAGTGAATGTGATGTCTGTAAACTGTTATGTCATTTGCGTAAATGATTATATACTTCACACAGATGTCTTCCTGACACAAATTGATTCTCATTGTTATGTTCGTTTTGACCATAAACATATGTCTGATTCTATGAAAGTTTCTAAAGAATTAAGCCTCACAATTCTCTTTAGATATGACCCCACTTCTCTTTCACATAAATGATCTCTTAATTTAGAATAACCCGTATAACTCTACTTGGATTCCTGACGCATAAGGATCATTAAAAGTATAGTTTACCCTAACTTTTACGGGCATCACTATTTTTTATTATAGGAATGGACATGAAGATAACCTCTATAGTGATACAACTAAGTTTTTACAGTTAGGTTGTCCCATTGAACCTAGATCTTGGGATCTCCAATTAAATAGATTGGGTTTTCCTTTGTATAACTTATTCTTTAAAAGGCTTTAGTCTCATTCCTTTAGATAATTTCTCAACCAACTTTCTATTTAACTCTTTGGTTAGTGGATCCGTAATGTTATCTTTTGACTTTACATAGTCAATCGAGATAACTCTAGTTGAGAGTAGTTGTCTCATGATATTATATCCACGACATATATGTTTAGACTTACCGTTATACATATTACTCTATGCCCTTTCTATTGCAGACTGACTATTATAGTGAATGCAGATTGCAAGAACCGACTTTGGCCATATTGGAATATCCTTTAAAAATTGACGTAACTATTCAATCTCTTCTACACACTTATCTAATGCAATGAATTCAGATTCTATTATGGATCTGGCTATACACGTTTATTTAGAGGATTTTCATGATACGGTTGCACCTGCTAGTGCAAAAACATATCTACTAGTAGATTTAGAATATTTCATATCAGATATCTAGTTTGTATCACTGTATCCTTCTAAAATAGCAGAATATCTACCATAGTGCAACCCATAATTATGAGTAAACCATAAGTACCTTAGTACTTTAACTATTGTTTTCCAGTGATTAGCACTTTGATTACTTGTATATCTACTCAGTTTGCTAACTATGTAAGCTATATCTGGTCTTATACAACTTATTAAGTACATTAGGCTCCCTAAAACTCTAAAATATTCTAACTGAGAGACACTCTCACCTTTATTCTTAGAGAGATGTAAACTCATGTCTATAGGAGTCTTGGACAAGCTAGAATTATCTTTATTGAATTTTTGAAGTATCTTGTCAACGTAATGTGATTGACTTAAAATGAGCCCTTATAATATTCTTGAGATTTTTATTCCCAATATTACATAAACTAATCCCAGATTCAATATTTTCTTAGTAGTTTTGATCATCTTATCATTACTATTAACAATGAGCATGTCATCAACATAAAAACACAAAATAACATAATTATTTTCTGCATCCTTAACATAAACACATTTGTCACACTCATTGATTTTAAAACCATTTAACATCATTGCATTGTCAAATTTCTTAGTCATTGTTTTGGTACTTGTTTTAAGCCATATAATGACTTTACTAATTTACAGACTTTTTTCTAATGTCCTGACGCATAAAAGCCCTCAGGTTATTCCATATAGATTTTTTCATCTAAATCTCCATTTAAGAAAACTGTTTTCACATCCATTTGATGTACTTTAAGATTTTGTAAAGCAGCAATTGCAAATATCATTATAATTGATGTTATTCTCGTTATAGGAGAGTACGTGTTAAAATAATTTATGTCTTCTCATTGTTTAGAACCTTTAATAACAAGTCTAACCTTATACTTGTCTATTGATCCATTTACTTTCATTTTCCTCTTAAAAATCCATTTGTAACTAAGTGGTTTACATCTCGGAGGAAGATCCACTAGTTCCCAAATATGATTTTGTAAGATAAAATCAATTTCACTTTGTATGACCTCCTTCCATAATGGTCCCTCAGGAGAGTTTACAACTTATGTGAAAGTTTGAGGCTCACTTTCTAGCAAATAAGTCAAAAAATCTTAACCAAATGATTTTCCTATTCTAACTCGTTTGACATTGAGGTTCATCCTCAACTTCTTGTTCTTCTTCGAGAGTCTCACGTGTTCGTTTAGATGAATTCGACTCCCCATTAGATTTGCAAGGAAACACATGTTCAAAAAATGATGCATTCTTAGACTCCATTATCGTATTTTCATGTATATGTGAAATTTCATATTTATGCATAAGAAACCGATAAGCACTGTTATTTTTTGCATATCCAATGAAAATACAATCAATTATTTTTGGACCTATTTTCACCTTCTTTGGTATAATGTAGCCACTTTGGCAAAACACCCATGTACTCATAAGTATTTATAGGAAGGTCTTTTACCTTTCCATAACTCATATGAGGTTTTATCTTTTTTTTTTTTTTTTTCTTTTTGGGAATCTTATTTAAAATGTAATTATTACTTAATATAGCTTCCCTCCACATGTTTTGAGGCAACTCAGAACTTATCAACATCGCATTCATCATTTCTTTTAATGTGCGATGTTTTCGTTCAACAACACCATTTTGTTGAGGTGAATAAGGTGCAGTGGTTTGAGGTATAATGCCATGTTGTGCACATAATTCTGCAAATGATGCTTCATATTCACCACCACGATCATTACTTAACATCTTAATTTTCTTATTGAGTTGATTCTCAACCTCATTTTGATAAAGAATAAATTTCTCTATAGCTTCATTTTTACTTTTAAGTAAATAAACATAACAATATTTTATGCTATCATCAACAAAGGTAATAAAATATTTATTACCATCTTTTGATTGAACAAATTTTAAGTCACACACATCACTGTGAATTAAATCAAGAGGTTCAATATTCCTTTCAATTGTTTGAAATGATGACCTGATTAATTTTACCTCTACACAAGTGTTACACTTATGCTTTGAATCAATATAGAATTCGGATAAAAGTTTCAAGTTAATTAATTTACGTAAAGTATCATAATTAACATACCCTAGTCTACCCTGGCCTAAATTGGAAGACTCAAGCAAATAAGCAGAAGAATTATTCTTATTCATATCACATTAGTTACATTAAGCTTAATAAGCCCATTACTCATATAATCCCTCCCCATATACATTCCACTCTTAGATAGCACTACTTTGTCTGACTCAAACACCATGTGAAATCTATGATTGCTAAGTAACGACTCGGAGACCAAGTTCTTGCGAATTTCTAGTATATACAACATATTATTAAGAGTCAGCTGTTTCCCAAAAGTCATCTTTAAGACCACCTTACCTTGACCTTCAATGGTAGATGTAGCAGAGTTCCCCATGATGACCAACTTCTCACCATCTTCTTTCAGTTGAAAGGACCAGAACAACCCTTTGTTAAAACAGATATGTCTGATGACACCAGTGTTAATCCACCATTCTCTTGGATTCGATCAAACCAAATTCACCTTTGATACAACTACTGCAAGGTCGATATCAGAAACATTCTTGGAGATTTTATCAATTACATTTGCCTCGTTGTTCTTCGTCTGTTTTGGCAACCTGCACCCTGATAATTTATAACCTACCTTGTCGCAATTAAAACACTTCGTTTGGAATTTCTTTTTGGAAATTCCTCCTTTAGGCCCCAATTTGGTCCCCTTGTATGCTTTATTATTTTTCCTTTTGGAGCTTTGACCATGCTTCACCACATTTGCCTTAACTTCCTGAGACTTTGAGGATTTCTTCTTAGAACCCTTATTGTCTTTTTCAATGCAAAGTCTAACAATTAGTTCCTCCATGTTCATTTCCTTTTCTAGTGGTCAACAAGAAATGAAACCAAGGTTTTTGAAAAAAAGTTAGCACAATCCAGTAATCGTTAGTGAGTTAGGAATTTGTTTTAAGTTGTTGGTTGAGTATAGATTACAAGATGATGTTATTGCACATATGCAGAGTAAAAGAAAAAAAAATAGTAATTACATAATTGATACAGTAAAGAAATTTCTAAATAGAGCAAAAATAGCCAAGGCTTATAAGAAATACAGTGTCCTTAAAACGAATTCGTGGTGTATTGCATTCATCTCCCAAGATACAGTGGCTAAAATCGTCCGACAAACCAAATTGGATCCAATCTCTATCATACTGGAAGCCTAAATTAAAGTTTGAAGCTGTGAGTAAAAAAGAAGCTTATTTTTTTTTTTCACTCACACCATTTCTTTTCAATTTGGATGTCAATTTAAATCAATTCAATTTAGGGGATTCAAATTAGAATTAAATCCTATCAATTATAGTCATTATTTTGGCTGTTACAATTTTGATTTAAAATCAGAATTTAATTACCTTCATTAACTCATAATTCAATTCTATCAATCATTCCATTAACGGTTACAAAATCATTAAAATTAATTTATTATTAAAATTTGATTTGTCAACCGAAAATAATTAATTTGTCATTAAATTTCGATTTATCAACCGAAAATTTAAACTCAATTAATGACAATTTAATCTTAAATTTAAACAAATGAATTTGAATGGAAACCAAAACTATGCTATAATGTGGTTCAAGCTGCGGCTGCATTTGTGTACACAGGTTGCGTACACCCATAATTCGAATTCGAGGTTTACCCATTATTTACACCCTCCCTCCCTACATGTGTAAGAGAGAGCAACTATACTAGAAGAACTTACACCTCATTATCACATGATTGTATATAAACAACACAAATCCTTTTTCATTTTTCAATGTGGGATTAATGACCATTCATTGCATCAAATTGTGCATTTTGATATTTAATTTCTCATTCATTTAATCCTAATTTTGAATATATTAAAACTTCATTTTATTGTCTTTACAACAAAGAACATAGATATTTCTTAATCAAGATTAATATTACATTCAAAATAAACCATGAAAATGGTTATTTATGTCCATTTTCTAACAAGAAGTACAAGGCTGAGGGTGAGTAAGTGAAGAAGAAAGTGGAGGCCAAGAACGCGCTAGAGAACTATAGTGGTGATAATTATGGCAGTGATGGCTCTACGAGTGGTGGTGGCTCTGATGGTACTGGATCGAAAATTGAAGAGGTTGATTGAAGCTTTTTATAGCATGGTTTGGATGGTTCTTGTTCATAAGCTCTACTTTCCCTATTTCGCTTGAGTGGTTTGTAAATTGATGCATCAAGTTTAGGATTTGTGTGACGTATTGTCTATTATGGATAATAGTAGTGATGTATGTTTCATCTTTTATTAAATAAAATATTAAAATCATTTATTTTAGGAAAAATTTTAATTTAGTCCCTAACGTTTAGCAAAATATTACTTTTTTCTAACGTTTGCATTTCGAATTTCAGTCATTCCCAACATTTCAAAAAATATATAAATTTAGTTTTTATTTGGTCAAAAGTTAGTCAACCTTAATAGGAAAAGAGTTATTTTGGTCATTTTAACTTGAATATATTTACATATTTTTAATATTTATTTAATACAATATATAGTTCTATATTTTGAATTTAAAATATAAAAAATATTTTTAAGTTAGTTGAAAAAAAAAAAAACCATAATCTCCATGGGAGACCCTAGTTTGACATGGAGACCATTCTCGTCCGACGAGGGAGACTAGAAAATCGGTCTTCATCGCCAGAGTAGGGAGATTAGAAAACTAGCCTCCATTGGCCGAAGACCAAAACCCTGCTAGAGACCTGGTCTCCAATGACAAAGACAGAACTGGTCTCCATTGCCAAAGATGTGATGGAGCTCCATGTCTCTAGAGACCAATTGGTTTCCATCTCTGAAAATTAGATCTGATCTCCAACGATGAAGACCAAAGAGTTTCCACCATCAGAGATTAGTCTCTAACGGTGGAGACTGATTAGAGATGGCGATGCCATCTCTATTTTTTTTAAAAAAAAATTTGTATAAACATTTTTTTTTTTTAAGATTTGAGATATGTTTGGTTTGATGATGTTTAATTTAAGTGATGTTAGTTTGATGAAAATAATGGAGATGATAATTTTGATGAATGTAGATGATGAAATTAGAGATAAGGAAGATGATGAGAGGTAGAAGATGAAGAAGTTTTTTTTTTTATTTTTTTATTTTATATTAAAAATTATATTTTTAATTAAAATATTTATCAACTTTAAATTGAATTAAAAAATTCGATTCAATGATGTGTTATAATTTGATTGGAAGGTGGTCAATGATAATTTTGTAATAATGAAAATGTTTATTTTGTAATTATAAGTTTTTAAAAGGGTAATTACGTAATTTTAATTATCTTAACTTATGTCAAGAATAAATCTGTCTTTTTATCATTTCTGTCATATTTGACTATCATTTTTTGATTAAAAGGATTAAATTGACACATTTCTAAAATATTAGGGATGATGAGAATTCGAAATGTAAACATTAGTAAAAAAGTAATATTTTTCTAAACATTAGGGACTGAATTAAAATTTTTTCTTTATTTTATTTTTTTAATTTTTATTTCTTTGAAGGTATCTAAGATAGTCTCCTTTGAATTTGGACAGTTGAAGTACAATGACCACTCTTTGTTTAAAATTATATACACAAACCAGTCTTAAATTTTTGATGGAAATCATTCTTTACTGGATCGAAAATATCATTATAACCTTTTATGTTTCGTCTTTTACTAAATAAAATATTATTATTATTATTTTTAATTTTTATTTCTTTGATGTTATCTACGAGAGTTTCCTTTTGAATTTAAATGGCACATGGTATAATGACCACTCTTTATTTAAAATTCTATACACAATTCAACCTTAAATTTTTAACGTAAATAATTTTTCATTGGATTAAAAATATCATTATAATCTCTACGAATGGTCCAATAGTGTAAGATGGCCCTGTAGAGATAAATAACTGCAGAGCAAACAAATACAAACTCCTAGTGCATAACTATTTTCATCATTAAACCTACTTTTCATGCCTCTGCAATTATAGAAGCTCAACAAAAGGATTTATCACATTCACGCCTCAAACTCAAATGGTCCACTAGCTTCCCTCTGACAAAAAAAAAAAAAAAAAAAGAAGGAAAAAGAAAATACGAACATATAAGAGAAGCAAATAAAATACCAATGCAAATTACAACTAGGATTAGAGAAGTTGTAAATTTTCTTTTTCTTTTCTTTTATGATGCATATAATCTTAGAATACGATCAAATCAGCTAATGTTAAATTAAGTGGCCTCTAGCTCCAAGTTAGTCGGCCACCCCCACCCCACCCTGCCTTCATTGCAAAGGTCACAAGTTCGAGTAGATTTGTGAATATCTCCCACTTTGTATAGATAACTTTCCCATCACTGTGTGGATAGACCTCTCTTATCTTTTGAAAATAAATTTTTGAGCCGCATTTCAAATTGATATCTCAATTAAGTCTCGGTAGGTATAATGTTTAACAAAAAAAAAAAATCAACTGACCTCTAAAGTCGAGTTTGCATGCTTATTTCTCAATCTGCTCATCTAGTATTAAACCAAGCTCCTCTTACTGTCCATCTCTAAACAATAGAAAGAGAAAAGTAAAAAATAAGCAAAAGATGAAACATAGGGGAAAAAAAAAAAAAACCAACAACAGCAGCAAAATTTCAAATACCACATGCTAAATTCAACTTGAACGAACTGAAACAAAACAGCACACAAGTAGTATCACCCGGCTATGCATCTTGTTGGCAATCCAATGGTTTGATAGATCAATTTAAAATTGACTGACACCTACAAAGTAAAGCAAATAACTCATTACCAATGATATGATCAAACATAGGAATAAAATTATCAAAATAAAGAAGTAAAACGATTAAAATGAGTGATATAATTAACTCTTTATCCTATTAAAAATAATATATCATATCCACCTTTAGTAATTTGCTGTCCATCTTTACGAATGTGATATTGGCAATCTTGAACCCCTCTTGTCCTCCAACGCTGATGCAACGTTGTTTCAGCCTCGAGCATCGAAAATTTTGCTACTGCACTTCTTGAAGAGAGTTGGTGCTGTCCGTGGAGCTTGGTAAGGATGTAAGATTTTCAGTCATTGGCAGAAACAATTGCTTCATTGCTGATGGGAAGGCCATATTGTAGGGTGGAAACAAGATCTTGACACTCATCAATCTCAACCACACAATGACTTCTGAGATTCTGCAGGCCTTCGGGTAACGAAACAAGCTTATTGCAGGAATTGATCTTGAGGAATTTGAGCCCTGAAGGGAATTGGCCTGATGCCAAGGTCTCAAGTTGTGTGCAGAACTGAATGTTGAGGTGTTGAAGGGATGCAGGTAAGTGATCATCAGTCATCTGTAACCTCGTGATTGGACAGTCGTAAATGTAAAGGTGTTCCAGGGACTCAGGTAGTGCAGCTTCTGATGACAAGGCCCTGAGATTTTGGCAATTCGAAACCTAAAGGTGCTTAAGGTTCTCAGGTAACTGCATTGATGCTAAAGTTAAGAGCTGTGAGCAATTCCGAATCTCAAGATAATTGAGTGTCTCAGGTAATTGGCCTCTTGACACCAAATAACTGGAAACTGGACAATCGAAGATACACAAATGTTCAAGAGATGATGGACGGATCTCTGCAGAAGACAAATTACCGGTACCCTCTCCCTCCCCATCTCCTAGTAAACACTGGAATTTGTCGCAGTTTCGTATCTCAAGTCTTTTCAGCGTTGAAGGTAGGTGGCCAATAACAATACATGTCAGAGAATGACAACCTTGGATCACTAAGTGATCGAGGCACGCACTGGGCTCCAGAACATCCATTAAAGATATTAAACGTTGGCTATTCTCAATTCTCAGTTTTTCTGCTTTTTGAAACCACCCTTGTCTGAGCCGCGTTACTGGAGTGTACACCATTTCTTTGCATCCATCAACTTTCCACTCGTGCAACATTGGAAGGCTAGAAGTCGAGAACACCAATTCTTCGCATTGTTGTATCACAAGCTTCTGTAATGAAGGAAGATGAACAGGTAGGCTTTTTGAAAGTTTCGGACAATTTATGATAGAAAGCTCACGGAGGCTTTGGAAAGTCTGATAATCCTTATTAGGGTCCCAGTGCTCCCAATTTGGTAAATTTGCTAAATGAAGCGTCTCCAATGACTGAAAGTACGCTGTGCAATCTTCCCCATAAAAGTCACTCCCTATGCTTCTTATGTTAGTCATTTCGGTGATTGTGAGGTCTTTAAGCGAGCTCAGGACTCCAAGTGAAGGCAAACGAGTGCAATTTTCACAACCTACGATTCTTAGAACCACCATGTTAGAGAATGATGGATTTCCAACCCAAGATGGAAAATGTGAGCCACCGTAGTGGTTGATTGTAAGAGTTGTAAGATCTACATGAGGTTGTAACATTTCGAGTACATCCTTTTCTGCTTCCACATTTCGTGAGTCGTCAAATTCACTCCCCCAATCCAGAACTAACACTTTCAGGTACTGTTTATCAATCAATACAGCCTCTGTTAGCTTCTTCATTTTAATCATGTTCTCTAACTGCGAGATACGAAGCTCTCCAGATAGAAATTCTAAATCTTTCAAGTCAATCAAACAAGATCCAATATCTCTACCCACAAAGAAATTGGATAATGTATGGAGCTTTTTCAGATTGTGTATTCCCAATGGCATCCAACTGATTAAACTTGCACCTCTAATATCTAGGTGACGAAGATTGATTAAATTTTTCAATTGGGGAGGCAAGTTCACAAGAAGATAACAATCTCTCAATATCAAGGTTTGCAAGTTGAATAACAAACCTGTTGACTTTGGTAAACTTCCAATTTTTGTACCACCGAGATCAAGATACCTTAAATATCTCAAATCCTTGAATATTGAGTTGGGTAGCTTGGTGATACTAAATCCCCTTAAAGATAGCACCCGCAACTTTTTTTTCTGTGGCAACATATCAAGAATCCTATTACTGATGGTAGAATCAACATCATGCGCAAGTATAGGCAGAAATGTCCGTAGCTGCTTCACTTCATTAAAGTCTTCAAATTTGTATGTCGGATCATTGGAGGAGAAATGACGAACCCTTTCGAACCTTGGAGATTGAATATTGACAGCCAGTCCATCCTCCACCTTAAAAGCCGATTCTCCTGATATCCATTGGGCTAAATCAACGAAAATGTTGTGCATTGTGAATTGAGAAGCATCAACCACCCCAGTTTTTTGGAAGATTGATCTTGACAATAAATCACAAATATACTCACTACCTATGTCTTCCAATTGCTTATTGTTTTTCGATGGTTGAATGAGTCCTTCAGCCATCCATAAAAAAATAAGCTTCTTTTCCTCAAAAACGTAATATTTGGGGAAAATAGCACAATAAGTAAAACATCGTTTTAGATGTGAAGGGAGCTGATAATAGCTCAACATTAACACCGGCAGAATGTTACTTTCTTCAGGTAGGTCCCAAATCGTGCTGTTTAATACATCTTTCCATTCATCAACTCCCTCCTTAGAACGAAGAAGGCCACCAAGAGTCCTCGCTACTAGTGGTAAGCCCTCACATTTTTCAACAATTTTCTCACGAATTAATTCAATATTTGGTCGTTCACAGAACTCAGCTCTACTTCTAGCGGCATGCATCTTGAACACAGACCAACAGTCATCATCTGAAAGAGGCTTCAAGTGGTAGCACCCAGAGGGTTGTCCCATTGTTAATGCAATATCTACTCTGCGAGTCGTCACAATTACTTTACTAGTTGGCACGCCAGCCATTAAAGGAGTCCTTAGCATTTCCCACAAGTCGTAACTTTTGCTCCAAACATCATCTAAAATGAGTAAGCATCGTTTTTCGGTCAATTTCTCATGGAGTCGTAGCTGCACTTCATTTATATCTTTTAGATCGCACGATGAGTGAGTGATCGACTCAAGAATAGCCTTCGAAACTCTAAGCACATTAAAATCAGCTGAAACACAAACCCATGCTCTTAGATCAAAATATTCCTCCACCGATGCGTCATTGTAGACCATCCTAGCCAACGTGGTTTTGCCAACTCCGGCCATACCCACTATGGGTATCACCCCAAAATTGGCGGGATAACTTGTCACCTCATCCCTCAACATTTCTATTATTTTTGCTACATCATCATATCTCCCGAAAACTTCAGGTTCGTTTGGCAAACAAGTAGTTGGTGGTCTTTGCCATGCAGCAGTAAACTTGCTTTCAGCAACCTTTTCCAATCCAAGATCAACTCTTTGTTGACTGATTCCTTCCAGGCGGCTACTAATACCTTTTATCTTGGACTCCAAACTACAACTAAACTCAATAGCAGTAGCACTGCAATTAGCAAAACAGGAAAGTATGAGGCTGTGTACCTTACCAGTGCTACCTTGAGTCATGCACTTACGTCGTAAGGCTTCAGTAGCAAACTCATCAAGTACGTCCTCCACGTCATAAGCCAAGTGTCGGAGGTCATCCAGCCAAATTTTTACTGCCACGCCCTTGAGTTGCTTCCCCTCTGCGTCATTGAGCACTTCAAGAATCATAGACAAAGTCGTCCTCCAGTTGTTGAACCGTGCACGAACCTCATCGTCTAGCACAAATTGCGGCAACTGATGATGTGCCAAGCTGTAAAAAAGTGCCTCAAATAAGGCAGAGAGAAGAGCATCTTCTAATTGATCTGTAGACATAGCTTATTTTTGTTTATTAAAAGTTGCGAACAAGGACTCAATGTCACGGAAGATGAGAGCAAGCCAGAGGAAGTTTTTCGAAATGTAGATAATGGAAAGCTAATTAAGCTTATAATTCAGTCAATGCTTATTGTTAATTGTAAAACAAAGTAGAATCATTCAATTTTGGCGGTAGAAGGATGGCGGACTCATTGTTGGACACGTGGAACAGGTGCCCCTCCAGGAATTTTAAAAACGAAAGATTTCTATCATGCTTTCTAAATTTATAAGAAGTATTGAAAGTAAACCATATCAATTTTTTTTTTTTATAAGTATAAAAATAGCACATTATATTATTATTTAATATTTATATTCTTTTTTAAAAAATATAATAATTGAGTCATAAATCACATGTAAAAATATCAAAATATCCTTACAATAAATGTAATAATTGAGTATTTTTTCAAAAAATGTAGCACTCTCACCAATTTTATCAATGATATTTGTATAAAAAAAAGAAAAAAGACTTGAGACTCAATTGTTAACTTTATTAAAATGAGACAAGATTGTCATTCTAATATTTAAAAGTGTCATTCGATGATATATATATATATATATATATTTATTTATTTATGCAAAGTCTTGTAATTTTTTATTTTAATATACATAAAAGCCTTGACTTTATTTTCTTTTATTTTTATAGTTAATATACTTCCTTTTTTATTTTATATAAAGTTTAATATTCTTTCCAACTTTCTTTTTTATTTTATATAAAATCTAATATTCACTTTTTATGCATAAAAAACCTTCGCTTTATTTCCTTTTCTTTTTGTTGTTTATATACTTTCTTTGCCTATTCTCTTAACTTTTTTAAGCTTTTAGTTAAAATTATAAACACTCATTTTTAAATTAGAAAATTTCAAATTTATCGCAATGAATTTATTAGTCAATTATGTTGTATTTTTTTTTTACTCTCTAATCTATTCTTTACTTTTGCAATTTTACAGAACTTGAAATCAATAAAATGAAAACTTGAGATTTATTGGAATTTATTTTGAAAAATAATATTTATTAGAAAAGGGAAAAAATCCAAAGACAAGATAAAAAAGTGTCTTTTGACTTATAATATTCGTTAAGATATAACTTTCTATACATTTTATGTTTAATATTTGTTGTTTCTTATATATTTTTTTAAAATAAATTAATATCGAGTTCAGGTCAAAGATCTATTGAGATTTTAAAATATAATATTATAATTGTAGTATGACTAGCAACTCTTATAATAAAATGAATACATCTTTCACATTGATTACTTATTGGCAATGTGAGACTTAAATTCCCCTCACTGGCTAATAAAGAAGGAAGGAAGCTATTGCATAACCAACTTAGAGTTGGTGTCCTTTTATTTTTGTATGTACTACTATCAAGATTTTCTTTAAAAATATATATATTTAATTTCAATCTTGGAAATGGTAAACTACATATATCTATGTGGTAATATATATTATTTTGCACAACATCCTTCTAATACTTGAAGCCAACACCCTAAAAAAAAGAGTAATGTTGGACATCCAATCTTTTATAACTCACTTGTATCATAACTTATAATATGATAATTGGTAAACAGGTACATATTATGATAATTGGTAAACAGGTACATATTAATAATAATTGATCTCACTTGCAAAATGTATTCACTCATCAAGAGTCACATTATCGGTTAGGATACAAGTCAATTTATGAATTGGGATGTCTAATATAACTCAAGAAAAAATTTGTTATTATATTAAATTGCCCCTCTCACATAAATTTCTAGGTTTACCACTATATGTGATATGGTCATGGTATATATTAATGATAATTTATCTCATTTGCAAAATGTATACATTCACCAAATATCACATTATTGATTAGGATACAAGTTAATAATATGAATTGAGTTGTCTAGCATTATTCCCAAAAAAAAAAAAAAAAATTCTTTAGCTTCTTGATGTTATAATTATTATTCTCAGATATTAAAATGTCTCATCTCATATAAATTTTTAGGTCGGTCATTAATCATATATATATATATATATATATACAAATGCTTACAAACTTTGATACAACTTTAATTTTTCACACAACTTTGTTATAGAAAATGACAAAAAAAAAAAAAAACTTCGTAATAGGAAAGGTCTTCCACCTTGTATGGTTTGGAAAAGAATGATCTTACGAGGATTTCAGCAGTAATAAGGGAAGCATGCAAGCTGTTATTCATAATTATAAAATTACTTTCCAACTGCTTTTGATGAGATAGACACGTAAAGAAATTTAAATAATGCATACATGCTAATCAGATTTATTTTTGTGGTAAATGGTGGTGGATCCTACCATTATCTATTTAATATAATTTATCAAACATGGAGGCTTTTCATGATAATTACTTGTAAAGTGGTATATCATCAAATAACTTCTTTTATTATTATTATTTACACATTTGGTTAGGCGATGATACAAGTTGATTTGCTTAACCGACCTTATTTTTGTTGACTTTGTTACATTCATACATACATGTATATAGAGCTTTTATAATCAATGCGGTCTAACTTTTAAATTGTTATGATTATCAATCAAATTCATTCATTACATTTCCATAGATACACTTAGGTATCTATACACCTTTAAAAATTTTACCAACTGACAACCCATTAACCTGCTGAATGGGTCACACTTATATCTAATGACAACCTGCTAACCTGCAAAATCGATCACCTTTTGAAAATTCAAAATCCTTTAATTAATGCAAATCACGATGAAAGTTAACTACAGTCATGTTTTGCAAAGTCGAAGTCCATCGTGTAGTTGCCGATTTGCTTAATAAATAAGTGGTTACATCAAGAATCTGAAAACTTAAATTGTTTTTAAAAAATATATTTAGTTGGCTACTTTCCAACTCCCCAAATAAGCATTTATAAATCCTTTCAAACTTTTTATTCTCTAACCCTAATCTCCTCTGTAGACTCTCTGTTCTCCAATAATCATGAATTGAAATCTTTTCTCTCTTTCTTCTCTCCAACCTTCAACTCTGTTATCTAACCATCAACCGAGTTCTCTTCTCTTTGTTAAGCAATGTCTAATGTTAAAATTCTTGATGATATGGAATTGAAGATATTGTGCCACTCGAAAAAGTTTTATAAAATTGTGTAAGGTTTGACCGATGCACAAAAATAAAGCATAGAGGAAATAGACTTTGGGTTATTAATGATAATATCATGCATGAAATTACTCGACCCTTAAATAACCTATTTATTGTGCGATACTCAATTTTTGCAACTGATACAACAATTAAAAAAACTATTACAACAGTTTGTTAATAGTTATGACATTTATGAAATTATACTAGAATAAAAAATGTCATAACAGTAGAAAACATGTTATAACAACATAAACACACAAGTAATAGTATAAAAAGAAGACAACATTTTTAATATGGTTTGGTTTTACCTTGCATCCATAAGGTCACACCTAACTTTATAAACTTATTAATGAATCTTTGATAATACAACCAATCCTAGACTTACTCAACCTAAGACTCTCTTTTAAAATTGACGCAAAGCATGTACAAGTTCATCCAACAATTCTAGGCAAGATCCCCTCATCTTCAATGATCTTCAACTACTTGAACTCCTTTCAACATCTTTAGATTTGTCTTTTTCTGAAAGCTAATATGTTCTTCATCTCCAAGAACACATATTGCCTGAACTCCATTCAAGATTTTGTAAATTGCCTCCTTCCGAGGACAAAATTGTTCTTCCTCTCAAAAAAATCACGCTCATGAAATCCCTTCAAGCAGTAACTTGTCTTCTCTCAAAGATCTAATAGTTTATTCTCCCAACAAGCTTATATTAAAAACTTGACCTAGTAAGCTCACACTATTTATGTCTCACATTCAACGTAAAGAACAAACTCTTTAAGATTTACACAAGCATTCTCTCTAAAGCTTGTGAACACTCGTTTTGCTTGGTTGTCTGTCATAAATGAATTGGTTTGTTTTTATTTAAGATATGTGAAGCAATTACATATCTTGTAAAAGAAACTCCAAAAAATCAGTTGTAAAACAAATAAAAATCATAAGATAATATCTACTAAAAATAATAAATAAATCTGCTAAAAATTAGTGGGATAAATCCTATTTTTTTGACTTTGACCGTATCTCTTTGTCTCCAAGATATTTGCTCAATCAAATCTGGTTTAAAGGGTGTCTTAGTTCATACTGCACATGTATATCAACTGGCCAATTAATATTTTACAAATAATCAAATATTAACTGCAATTAAAGAAGATTATTGCCTAAAAGTATAAAGTCAAAAATACTTTATTCCATTCAAACTATATCTTATTAATTCTTAAAAGATATATGATGAAAATAAACATTTTTGTTAACAAATAAAAGTAAAATAACTTCTTATACCTTCAAAACATTTCGAGGTATAATGATTTTGATATTAAATAAAATAATCAATTTTATTATTAAAGTTTGAAATATATATAGTCAATTTCTATTTAAATTTATCGAAATTAAATATTATATTTATAATCAAAATTAGAAATTTAGTCCCATAATTAAAAAAAAAAAAAAATTATCTATGTATGTCGGTCAATAAACGGATTTACTTAAGTTATTGGGTTACATGGAATAACTGAAAGTTGGTATTAAAATAAAACAAAATTATGGATGTCTAGATCAAAGAAATTACCCATGATCTTTATCTACAAGGAAATAAAAGACTGGAAATCAAGCTCTGAAATTGGGACTAGGCCCTCCGCCGCGGCGCCCCCCCTCCCCTTTTTTTTTTTTTTTTCTTTTTTTCAGAGCTAGATAGAAGGATGAAGTTGAAAAATTAAAATCAACCTGTTTTTTCTCTCAAGTTTTCCCTGACAACTTGCAATTGTTCAGCTAAAAGCATGTCCAATGTTCTTATAAATTGTGAAAAAAATTATATGTTATATAGAATGAATAGACATTAAGTAAAATAAATTTCTTTAATGCAATTATCACTCATTAATATCAAACCGAGATGATAAAAAAAATAAATAAATATTATCAACATGACTATCTATTTTTAGAGGATGTGTTAGACAGTCATGTCAATAAATCAATAATTATTTAATTTTAATTTTCAAATCCAATTAAAAGTAAAAATAAAAATAAAAAAAAATCAGAAACATTTAATGAAAATACAATGAGATATTAAATGAAAATACATGGAAACATTTGAGAGTAATTTTTTAATTTGATTATTTATCAAATAATAGTTATATTATATAGGAAGTAAATCCTTTAATATTGACGATATAATATTTTTTTTTTAAAAAAAAATATAATCCATAAAAACATTGAAAATGTTGTAAGTGAGAGAGTAAAGAGAAAAATCTTTATGGTAGACCTCCTGAAAAAACCAAAATCTCATATGGTTGTTTGGTGAGTCCATTAAATTCACATTAATGATACACTTCTACATATTTATTAAAAAAAAAAAAAAAAAAAAACCCTTAAATGCAGCGGGTTGGATGGTACATCTTTTGTTGTAATGTGGAAAGATTGCAATAAAATATTCATGTACAAACCACTACGCCGAAGTTTCTCATACATTTTACCTATGTTTGGTGCCTGGTGGTAAACATAACCACGAATCGATTCAGTTATAGTTTCGGTTCCAAACCGATGGTTTTGATTTTGAAAATGTTAGAATCGAAATCTTAACCTAGATAAAATAGTTTCGATTCGATTTTGGAATCGTTGGTTCTGGTTTCGGTTCTGGTTTCGATTCCGATTCTATAACGATCTTGGTTCCGGTTTCGGAACCTTTTTCTAAATAAAAATAAAATTTAAAAATTAATATTAAACTATATTTTGATAGTAAAAAATAAATCTATACGCAAAAGAAATAAGAAATTTAATTATTTGAACTTTGATTGAATAAAAAAATAAAAATAAAAACATTGGACTTGCACTTAATTTATTATCATAATTAAGTTGCCTACGTATCCTCTCAAATTTTGAAGGAATCAAAGCTCACATAGTTCTCTTACCTTTTATTACAACAGTTAAGTTCTGCAGTCTTTTTTTATTTTTTTATTTTTAAGAACCGGAACCGTCGGTTCAAAGTGGTTCCGGTTCCACCAGTTCTTTGAATCGACGGTTCCGGTTCCATTAATAGAAGAACCGGAATTGGAACCGCTATAGTAACTGTTCCGGTCCGATTCTTAACCTAAACCAGAACCTTATGTTTCGGTTCCAGTTCAATTGGCCCCATTCAGTTCAAACCGGAGGGTTCGAACCGAATCGTGATCATATATGGTAGGAATTAATTGTACGTACTATGGTACTAGATGGTCATCTTCGTTAAAATTTAGACAGGGGCTAATAATTTTCCAATCAAGTGTCCTTATTTGTCGTTTTCACTGTCTCGTCATACATTTACTATAATGAACTGTAATACAAGTGATCATATGGTTAATACATAAAGTGAACATTGAATTTTTAATATTTTTTTACCTAATTAGATAATATAAAACATTTTTATTCTAGTTTAGTTATTATTACGGTTTTTATATTAATAATTGAATTAGTTGACTTTAATGCTCCATAAATTATCTTTCTTCCAATTATTTCACTTTTTTTTTTTTTTTTTTAATTATCATTCACGCACTGATTACAATTAAACCAGTAACTTTGGTTAAGAGTGTATGTTACCGTGCTTAATGAAATATTTACACCAGTTTTGAATTTGTTTTTCAGTGAAAGAAATTTTAGTCTATAATATTGCTTCGAGCATATCCGAGTTCACACTATATTCTACCGAAGAAATTTCAAGCCTATATTATTCCTTAGTGGATTTAGATGATCACATTTATGATGGATATAGCTGCATTTCACACGAGTGTGGTGGAATTGGAGTATAATACTATATTGTTGAAAAAATCATTTGTGGGATTATTTCATGGTTGATGTGGTGCGACAAACCAATGAGAAAAATAAAAGAAAAAGAAAATATCAATGAAAAAGGTAAGAAAAAAAGATAAAGAGAAAAGAAAAAAAAAATATCAATGAGAAAAATAAGAGAAAATGAATAACACTATGACATTAATCTATCGCACTACATCAGCTATATGTGATAGTTCCATGAAAAAAAAAATTTATATTATCATCATCTTTCTTGATATTCAAGACAAAAGCCAACGGATTTCCAAACAAAATTTCTAGAAAAAAAAAACAAAAAAATAAAAGAGATAATCTATATTGACTATATCCCATTACAATAACAATTTCCAAGCCACGTTCATTGTTTTTGTACAGTTTCCATAAAAATGTTGTCTTTTCTTTTTATACCATTCTTTTCAAGAAAAATATTTCATAGAAATTTCAGTTATTTACAGAATGAATTTATAGATGTCTTTAATTTCTGGTCATTGCCATATAAATACAATACTATTGACTTTCAACATCAAGAGGAACTAAATAATTCTTTGGTGGATCTATGAGATCACATTGCACCAACCATGGAATTGTCCTTTTGTCAAAGAAATTTCAACCTAAACTATTGCTTGATCGGTCTATCTATGAGGTTATATTTATGATAGATATAGCTACATCTCACATGTGTGTGGTGGATTCATTTGGAGTATGGCGCTATATTATCATCATCTTCCTTGATATTTCAGAAGAGGAAGGCCAACGAACTTTTAAACATATATATATATATATATATATAAGTTATGGTGAATCAATTAAATTCATGTATTATATTTGAATTAAATAAAAAAAAAATTGTTTTAAGAGAGAAAATGTAATGAATGAATTTAATTAATTCGTTGAACGTAGAAATTATATATATATATATATATATATATATATATATATATAAGAGGACAATCTTTCAAACAAATTCTTTGTGTTGTTTTTCAGTTTTCTAAAAATTGATTATAACATTGTATGGTGATTTGAAAGGACAAATGATCATATGTTTTACACATGTATGGTTGAACAAATGTCACCATGTGTTATGAAACTTAAAACGGAATGGATGTATTGACTTTTTACAAAATCTGGATCTTGAAATATTAATCAGTAGATGCATATATAAATTATGTTTGTATTTAATAAGTGCATAGTAAAAAGAATAAAGAGTCTCATTTTTTAGATGCATCTCATGACTCGTATTTAAAAGTTAACAAGCCTAATATAAATATTTTAAACAAGATGGCGATCAACAATTTACTTATGTCACTGGTGGCCACCCCAGCTTCAGCGACAACTGGCTTTGAAAGTAACAGTAATAAACCATTTATTTATTGTCCATATTATGTCTTTAGATATTCTAAACCTTGAGTATTTGTGAACTGTTATATTGGTAAGCATATACATCCAAGTGTTGCATCTCTGTAGTTTTGGATTTAAATTAAAAGATATTTATTATGCAGATTCAATTATTAATTTTTTTTTTCTAAGGTTCTAAAAATCATTATTTGCTGCTGGACCGGTGAGATATCGAGTAGCAATTTCTCAATAAAAAAATCACTAGCAACGACGACGGTAAAGGGCTAAAATGACGAGCAAGAGAGAAGAATAATAACTGAGCATGAGACAGCTCATGGTAAGGATCCCGATGAACTGAGAAGAAGAAGAAGAAGTGAACTGATGAATGTGAGGATCCCAATGCTCATGGTGATGGCGACGATAAAAGATAGAGGCAAACTGATGAGTAGGGGAAAAAGAAAGTTGAGAGGAAGATTGAGAAGGGTTTGATTTTGAAGAAAGAAGAACAATTGAGAAGATGAATGAAGAAGACAATAGCCACGACCTCTTCTTTTATTTAACCTTTGCACACCAAAATGATATAATTTTAGTGTCTTAAAAAAAAAAAAGTGGCGGGTGGGTGGGGGGGGAAGGGATCACGTAAGCAGACTTAGCAGGACAAGTGGGCCTGATTGGGTTGATTCAACCCGAATACTTGATCAACTCAGACGAGTCCTCAATATGCCTGATTTCAACCCTTGATTTGTGGCTAATTGAACCAGTAAGATGGCGGTCACCAATTAGTCAGTGAAATCTCAGTCTATTAGGCCGATTTTTGGAACACTAGTTTTATCAAGAAATTCAAAAGTTAAGGTACTCTACAAACATGACATTATTTGCTTCATCAACTTGATATGTGTTGTCTTATTTGAAGAAATCTCAATGTATAAATT
The DNA here is from genome assembly GCA_022984855.1 of Dimocarpus longan. NCBI lineage: Eukaryota > Viridiplantae > Streptophyta > Magnoliopsida > Sapindales > Sapindaceae > Dimocarpus > Dimocarpus longan. Next base: position 13,035,664 of record CM041014.1, on the reverse strand, counting down.
TCTATCTTTACTGGGTAGGTCTACTTGTTCACAATTTCCCTAGTCCTTTTTTATGTGTGGTGGAAATTGAATGACAACTATGGTACCATAATCCTTCAAATTGTCATATGATGAATCGATAAGATCATGGCAAAATATGCCAAAATGATTTGTTGCTTTCAAAAAGTAAAATAGATGGTTATAAATTTTCCAAACATATCAATATCTTTTGGTGTAGTTTTCATGATTGTCTTCCTCAATATTCATTTACGAATTTGGATCATTTGCTGATGTAATCTTTTTTCTAACCTTTTTGAAGTATATAATTGATAGTTTAAAAAATAAATATAAAAAAAAATCACATCTCAATCATTTATTAATTATAATATTTATGTATCATAAAATTAGATTAGGATTGGAAAAAGATCAAATTAGTAGAGGACTTAAGTTCATTGACTATAACCCATTACAATAACAATTTCCAAACCCCCTACATCCCTTGCAAATTTGGGTTCATTGGTTTTGTACAATTTCCATGACAATTTTGTCGTGTTTCTCTGTCCCATTTCTTTCAAGAAAAATAATTTAGAAAAATTTCAATGTATGCATGATGAATTCTAGATGTCTTTAATTTCTGGTTATTGCCATAGAAACACAACAGACTTTGAACATCAAGAGGGACTTCTGTAAATTGTGGTTTTAGTATTGCAATAATAACTAAAGCAACAAGGCTCCATTAACAACATGATTTAGAAATAAAGAGACACACTACGGATTATAACTACAATACTAGGTCCTGTTTAGTTTTACTTTTGAAAAGCTGATTATTTAATAATCTGAATAGATTTTATGGTAGTTTTAAAAGGCAAATGAGTGATATTTTTGTAAAATGATTATAAAATAATTTGATGTGAGATTTAATAAATCTTTTAAATGGTCAAAACGGGCTGCAAGCCTTTGCATGGAGTCCCCGGACACCGAGGCAAGTTCCGATATCTTCTGTAGACACTCATCGGCGCGGTGGAGGTTGCCGGAGGATGCGTGTTTTGCACATGTTAGGAGGGTTGGATTAGACGTATGCCTCTTTCTTCAGGCTTCAGGGCTTCCTGTGGACTTGGGCACGGTGATGACAATGTCAGGGACAATGTCACATCAGGCTTCAATGATGGAAGTTTAAATGAACCCATCTGGTTTTTCAATGAATTTTGATTAATTTGTGTAGCTCTTTATAGAGGAATCATTCTTTTATAATGGGTGAGATTAGAATTCAATTTGTGCAATTGGATGTATGTTAACGGTTCCAAATCAAAGACTAAAAAACCATTTTTGTCTCATAAGAATTTGACTTAAATGGCATTTTGGGATTCTTTCCTTACTTGTGGTTCTCTATTTTTTTAATTAATCCACCAACAAGGTGGACAAACGGTGTTGTCGCTTTGCTTTTGGCTTGACAGTTCCAACTCTATGAACCATTACCTCACTTATTTTTAGACATGACCACGGTTCGGTTCGGTTCGGTTCAGGTTCCGAACCGACGGTTTCGGTTCTAAAAAAGCTAGAACCGGTTCCTTAACCGAAATAACACGGTTCCGGTTCGGTTCTGAAACCGACGGTTCTATAACGGTTCAGGTTCCGGTTCCAATTCCAGTTCTATAACGGTTTCGGTTCCAGTTTTGGAACCTTTTTTTAAAATGATAATTTGAAATTTAAAAAGTAATATTAAATTATATTTTAAAATTAAAAAATAAATTTATACACAAACCAAATAAAATTCATTACCCATTTACCCTCACTGACTCTTCTCTCTCCTCGCTCTCTGTCTCTCTCTCTCTGACTCTCTTGTCTGATCGTGTTTTTCAGTTTTTCTTCTCCGATTCTCCCTCTTCTTCTTCTTTTCTATTTCTCTGTTTTCTTCTCTTTCTCTCTTCTCTCTTCTTCTTCTTCTTCTTCTCTTTGTTTTGTTCGTTTTCTTCACCAACCGAACCCAGATCGACGCCGATCTGGGTGATCTGGTGTCTGGGCAGATGGAAATCCAGACGACGTCTGGGAACCCAGATCGACGCCGATCTGGGTGATCTGGCGTCTGGGGGAAACCCAGACGCCGTCTGGGCTCTTGTTTTTTTTTTTTTAATTTATTTAAGAATCGGAACCGAACTGAAACCGCCTGTTCAAGGCGGTTCCGGTTCCACCGGTTCTTTGAACCGACGGTTCCGGTTCCTTTAAGGTTAGAACCGGAACCGAAACCGCTACAGTGACGGTTCCGGTTCGGTTCCAAACCGGAACCAGAACCTTATGTTCTGGTTCCGGTTCTACAGTGACGGTTCGGTTCGAACCGAACCGTGGTCATGTCTACTTATTTTGTTGTTTTATGAGGTTTGATTCATAACTATGGATAATCATCACTTATACACCTCACTCGCTAAGTTGTTCAATTAAGAGAGATGTATAAATGTCTCCAATTGTTTTCAATAAATGGAAGTTAGCAATTTTGTTGTTTTATCTATTAAGTCATTGCACTTGATTTTAAAGAAATTTTGATATCACCTTTTTAGTAACTAAAGGCATACAATGATTTTCAAGTTGAAATTTTTATTAATGTTGACCATTATCATTTTTCGCAATGTAAAGGTGGAATATATATATATGTATGCATATATATATACGAGTCATGTTAGACGTTTTAAATATTTTGTTCAAATTCATACCCAAATGATGTAATATGTAAGTTGTTAAAATCTTATAAATCGTAAGATGATGTGATAATTAATAGGAATTTAATAACTCATATACTATATTATTTATGCATGAATTTAAACAAAAAATTTTGAGAAGTCTAACATTACTTGTATATATACATTCTATAATACATTTGAGTATGGATATAGTTAGAACCTTAATAATTCAATTTTCAACTAATCAAATCTAAGGAAGCACCTAGGCCTGACGTCCAATAAAGCCCAATAAGATCAGAAGCCTGATAGAATGACACAGTAAGTAAGCCCATAAAAAATGTCATGTCAGCACATGCCATGTCGACATGAGATTTTACAGTTGAAACTCTAAATAACCAAGCAACAAAATGATGGACAACAAGGTAGCTCAGTAGCCTTCCATATTTATCCAAGAATCATTTTAAAACATTACTTTGACTTTAACCTTTTTTGAATCTCCCTAAACTTTTAATGTCTTAAAGTTTGAGTAATGACAGTACTCTTACTGAATTCCAGTTGATAACAATCATATTGTCATGTTGCACAGATGGTGGCATACTCACTGAACTTCTCTACCATCAGCATAACTTGCAATTGTTTGATCTCTTTCATAATAACTTAACAGGACAGTTCCCAAATTGATTGTTCGAGAGTAATCCAAAATTGGAGCAGCTTTATCTAGCCAATTGTTCGCTTGGAGGACATTTCCAGTTACCAAGTCATTTTCACTTGAATCTTTATGAGTTAGATATCTCTAACAATTTCTTTTATGGGCACATTCCAAAAGCAATAGAAGAACATGTACCAGGGCTGGAAGTTTTAAACATTTCTAGAAATCATTTTGATGGTAGCATTCCCTCTTCAATTGGAGATATGAAGTTATTGGCAATTTTGGACTTATCATATAATCATTTATCTGGCAAGATACCCGATCACTTGGCAGAGGTTGTACCTCTTTACGGATCCTAATGTTAACAAACAATAGCCTTCAAGGTTAAATATTCCCTTCCAATTTCAACTTGACAAATTTAGCTATATTACAGTTGGATAACAATAACTTTACTGGAAAGATCCCAGATGGCTTGTCTAATGCCAACCATTTGTCAGGATTATACCTTAGAAATAACAGTCTCTCAGGTAGGATTCTAAATTGGTTAGGGAATATGAGTGTATTGAGAGCTATAGTAATGCCTAATAATCATTTTGAAGGTCCAATTCCATCAGAGTTTTGTCAACTTGAAAGACCTGATAGTTTGAACCTGGAAGCAAATAATGTCTACGGGAGCATACCATCTTGCTTTGGCCCTCCATATATGAGACTAGTTCACTTGTCTAAAAATAGGTTACATGGACAACTAAGAGATGCCCTCAATATAAGCTCTCTTAAAAAATAATTTACTGAGGCTGGACCTAGGTCATAACCAAATTCATGGTATCATTCCAACTTGGATTGGTAGAATTTCTAACTTGATCTACCTTATCTTGAATCATAACAATTTAATAGGTTAATAGGTGAATTGCATACACAATTGTGCCAGTTCAAGCAATTAAAATTGGTGGATCTCTCTCATAATAGTCTTTCAAGACATATTCTTCATTGTTTAGATGTCACTTCACTCCATGATTATGGAAGTAATATCATTGACGTTCTATTATACAATGGGACAGTTCAAAGTGGGAAGGAAGTTGAGATTCAAATGAGGCAAGAAGAAATTGTAGAATTCACAACAAAGGTCAGATCTTACTCTTACCATGGAAAAGTTCTCATCTACATGTGTGGAATTGATCTCTCTTGCAATAAACTAACAGGTTCAATCCCTTAACAAGTTGGAAATCTTACCCGAATCCATGCTCTAAATTTGTCCCACAATAACTTGATTGGATTGATCCCACAAACTTTTTTGATGCTTATACAAATTGAGAGTTTGGATCTTTCCTATAATAATTTGAATGGACAAATCTCTCCTCAACTAGTTTCCTTGACAACCCTAAGTTTTTTTAAGGTGGCACATAATAATTTATCCGGCAAAACCCCAAAGAAAAATTTGCAATTCAGTACCTTTGGAGAAAATAGCTATGAAGGAAATCCTCTTCTTTGTGGACAACCATTGAACAAAAGTTGTGACACAAATAGGCCACCATCACAAATGCCAAAAGCCCCAACTACTAATTGGGAAGAGAGTGATGTCATTGACATGAACATCTTTTTTATGAGCTTTATGGGATCATATGTAATTGTGTTCTTAGGAATTGTTGTAGTTTTATATATAAATCCTTACTGGCCACATACATGGTTCTATCTTGTTTAGACATGAATGACCTCTAGCTACTATTTTGTTGTAGACTATTTACATCCATGATTCCATCACTGAAATATGAAGCTGCATATTGCTATCTACCCTTCCTATGATATATCTATTTATCATCAATTTGTAATATCATCAACTATTTTAATAAAAAAGTCTATGTGCTATGGACTTGATATCCTTTCTGTATCAAATTGCAATTGTCTCTTTAGTTTGTATGACTTGAAATTAAAATATAATCTGAATAAAACTTTAGAGAATATGGTAAAAGTAATTCTAATTATTTTGGCTGAAATTATACAATTAAATACATTTTTTTCCTTCAATTTTTATAAGTATATGGAAGTAAAGAAATGTATTGTGTGCTTCTTATTAAGACTTTTAATTTAGTTTTTATAACTTTTGTTAATTCAATAGAACTTTTAATTTAGTTTAATTTTTTATTTAATTTCTAATTTTGATGATTTTTTTTAATTATAGATTAATTATAATCATTTTATTGTTAATGGAATTGTTTTATTTATTAGTTTCCAAAAAATCACTTTAAGGGGCATTGTTGAAATTAAAGTTGATTTTTATTTATTTGTTTATGTTAGTGAAAAGTAGTTGTTTTTGTAACTTCCTTCTGTAAAACATATATATGTATCGTACTTGAAACAGTAGATTGATATATATAAGAAAAAGGAGTGAATTACTGTAAATCCTCCCAACATTTGCTTTATTACAATCGGAAACCATTTTTACGTTTTATAACAATAACCTCCCCTCTACTGACGTTTGACCAGAGTTGACCGTTTAAAATAACTGAAAAATGATAAAATAGAGTAAAAAGACGATAATACCCCTAATGAATTAATTTTATAAATTTTAAATTATAAAATAATTAAAATTTTAAAATAATAAAATTTAAAATTTAAATTATAATTCACTCTTCTCCTCTCTCAGTCTGTCTCTCTCTTCTCCCGCTTCTCCTTCTGCTCTTCTTTTTCTTCATCTTCTTCCCCCTCTCTTCTCCTTCTTCTCTTCATTTTCATCTTCTCCTTCTCTTGCTCGTCGGTCTTGGTTTCCAGATCGGAAACCCAGATCGATCTGGGTTTCCAGATCTGGAAACCCAGACCGATGTCTGGGTTTCCCCGTCTGGAAACCCAGATATATGTCTAGGTTTTCAGATCTTGAAACCCAGACCAATGTCTGGGTTTCCGTCTGGGAACCCAGACATCGGTCTGGGTTTCCAGCCAGATCGATCTGGGTTTCCAGATCTGGAAACCCAGACAACCCAGCTCGATATGGGTTCGGAAACCCAGACATATCGACGTATGGGTTTCCAGATGTCGATCTGGGTTTTCGACTCAGATGCCCAGATATTCTGATTGTGTTTGTAATGCTGATTGTGTTTATTGTAGATGGTGTTTGTTGATGATGTTCTTGGTCTGTTTGATGATGATGGTTATGGTTTTTGTTTAAAGATGACAGTAGTTTTGTTTGTATTGATGATTGTTGTGTTGATGATGAATGATTTTTGTGTTGATGATGTTGGAATACGTTGATGAATGATGATGTTGGAACAGACAAGATGAACCAGAACTGACTGTTGAAGAACCGAAAACGATAATCAGAAACCATCATCAATTTATTTATTTATTGTTTTAAATATTATTTTTTTTTTTTAATTAATCTAGGCCATCCATCTTTGAGATGGATGGTTTAGATCAATTTTGAAATAATTTTTAAATTTTAAATTTTAATTATTTTATAATTTAAAATTTATAAAATTAATTCATTATGGGTATTATCGTCTTTTTACTCTATTCTGTCATTTTTTAGCTATTTCAAACGGTCAACCATGGTCAAACGTTAGTAGAGGAGAGGTCATTGTTACAAAACGTAAAAATAGTTTTTGATTGTAATAAAACAAATGTTGGGAGGGTTTTCAGTAATTCCCTCTAAGAAAAAGTATATCACTTTTTGCAGACTCCGTATTGTTTGGTTGACTTGTTCTTCTTCTTTTTATTTCAGATTTTGGACTTGCGCGTTCTTGGCAGTGCCTTGTCTCTGTTTTATAAGAACGAACAATAAAATGCATACGTTCAAGCAAAAAGGGACAAACTGATGTAACAAAGCTATTTATAACTATATAAATTCTTTTTTTATTTATGTGAAAATATCTTCTACAGTCCTTAGAATTATAAATGTCATTGCGATCAATAAATAAAACATTTTCCAATAAAAGAGAACCAGAACAAAGGCCATATTACCATAATAAAGTCACATAAAAAAATTTCATTTGCAGGGGCTTCTACTCTTCTTGTAGCCAAGAACACCAGCTGCAGCGTAAAGAGGCTTGCTATTAGATTGACCAACGGTGTGTGTAAAATCGACGTTTGTGACATTATTTCCAGGGATGATATGCCTGCATTTCTTCCACGGGCTGTTTTTGTGCAAACGAACCTCGCAATTATCTCTCTCGATGCCAGGCTTCATTGCAATCTTGTATATTCCGACATTGTCTGTAATACCCTTTCTAGCATACGTGCCGGCATTTGTATTTTTGTCAAAGCAAATGACCATTATTTGTGCTGCCTTGATAGGTTTTCCTGTTTTGAGACATGGGTCACACACCACCTTGCCAGTAATATAGCCATTGATATTTGCACCAGCATTTGTTAAGCTGAGGAGCGATGAGATGCAAAGAGTTATGGCTATCAGAGTGGCCATCTTCATTGAGTTTGCCATTTTTGTTTTTTATGTCTATCAATTAGAGTTCCTCTTTCGTGCTATACTGATGATTTTTCTTAGTTTGGGAGCCTCTTATTTATAGGGGCTTGCATGTTGTTGATCTGATGTTATTATTCTTTTATGTCCCTATTTTAAGGTTTATTCAACTTCAGCAACGGTTCTGAATTCAAGGACCAGCTCAAATCTAGGTATTTGTAAAACTAAATATTTACTTTCAATAAGTAACTGAGATTTAAAATATAAATACCTCAAACCCAATTTCTATTATAATAGAATGGCTTCTCGTAACTGGAAAGCAGAAGCTAGTTGAATCAGTTGTAACTTGGTTGAATCAGTTGCAACTTTCCTAATTGAACAATTACAAGAAAGTCTTAACTTGGCTTGGAAGATTTTGCCACCCATCAATATGATTTATACCGTCATATTTTTTATTAAAAATTTCAAATATTAATGTATCCCTACTTTAAATGATCAACAAGGTCAAATATATGAATTAAAAATCAATCAAATACTATATACACCCATTATTTACACTCATTATATTGTGAATGTATATCAAACTTATATTACGTATTTTTTAAACAAACCAACTATATAATCCAAAAAAGAATTACAAAGAGACTAGATATTCAATATCATCCAAGATCATAGTCTCTAAACAAGGGCCAGCCTCAATCCAAATAGAATCGACTTAAGGGGCAGTGCTAACTTGCTAATCAATGAGTGGCCACATTGGCCATGCAAGGAACAAAAGAAACGTTCATAGCGGTTTGAATTTATCTTAATTGTGTAATTTTTATTGGTTAATTGCGATCTTTAAGCCTAAAGTTGGAGTACTAGTGTTGATGAATGATGACATTGACCTGGCTTGAATAATTTTTGAATTAGTCCATAAGGAACTCATAAGGTCAAACGAATTAATTTGATAACATCACCTATGACCAGACCACCATGACCACCAGAATAGGATTTTGAGTTAATAAGGTCTACAACGATTGAAACATTAGATTCAATCACTGCAGGTAGCAAATCTAGTGACCGCAATGTTTTATGAACCACGGATGCTATATACCCAGTATAATGGATTATTCATTAATTGTAATAGCAGTCCTTTCTTTTGCTTCACATGAAACGAAAAAGAAATCCAAAAAACAAAAGGCAACAAAAACGTAGGATGTACTAATCTAATAGGGGTTTACAATAAAAATGTGTGAAAATAAATTCATTTTAATAAGGGTAATATTACATTATATTGACTTATTATGGTAGTGGATTAAATATTAAATTTTATATCAATATAAAATGAATGTGTAAATCACATTCATGAATGATAATATGGACACCATTTAATTTAATGTTTCAGAGATGTGCACCAAATGCATTTAGACATATTAACTGAGCAAACTAGCAAATCTCATTTAGTCATATATGGAATGCATAATATACATTTATATCTTATCTCCCAACATTTTTTTTTTCAAATACTACGGTAAACTTCAAATTTTGGGGAGGAAGACAGGACTCAAAGTCACAGTCTTTAGAGTATAAGTGCAAGGAGTTGACATTGGTTCAGTCTCATCTTTTCATATGATCTTTTGAATTTGAACAGTGCATTGTGTAATATTCCTATATGATATCTTCTATATTTGAACAATTTATATTGAAAACAAATACAGTAAAAGAAAAAAGGCATTAACATCTTTTTCAAGAGGGATCAGAGCTCACTAACAAAATTGTACACATTTTTTCCTGTGGCAATAGAAATCCCAAATTCGGTAAGTAAATTACAATGATTTCTGACAAAGAGTTGAACATATATATATATAGTCAGGAGAACAAATAGAAAAGACAATATAAGCATATATTCTCCTGCAAATCAATAATTATATTTGATTAGAATGATTTTACACCACTTTCATTTTATCAATTTAATTGTACGATTCCTATTTCCTTAAATCATTCACCTTTCATGGCATTTCCCTTATTATACTGCTCATAAAATTATCAACATCTTCAGTTTTATAGCAATGAAGACCATAATTACATTAATGTTGGCTTGCACAGATTGTATGAGAAAGCATGAATATTTGGATGTACGTGTACAATTAAAAAAAAAAAGAAAGAAAGAAAGAAAGAAAAAGGATAAAATGTAGCGTTAAAAAGATGTATATATTTATAGAAATGTTGTACAGTTAGCTTTTACCGTCATCAAGGTTCCAAGTCACACTCTTATCCCAAAACATAAGATGTGGGTAGTTTTCTCTAATTTAATTCTCCCTTCCACACCATAAAAAAATAAATAAATAAAATAAAATAAAATAATTGTCTGCTAAAAGATCATCAGCAGAAAGGCCATATTGCCTTAATAAAGTCTTACAAAAACTTTCACTTGCAGGGGCTTTTGCTCTTCCTGTAGCCAAGAACACCAACTGCACCATAAACGGGCTTGCTATTGGATTGACCAACGGGACGTGTAAAATCGACACGTGTGACATTACTTGAAGGGATAATATGCCTACATTTCTTCCAGGGGCTGTTCTTGTGCAAGCGAACCTCGCAATTATCTTTCTCGATGCCAGGCTTCATTGCAATCTTGTATATTCCGGTATCGTCTGTAATACCCTTTCGAGCATACGTGCCAGCATTTGTATTTACGTCAAAGCAAATGACCATTATTTGTGCTGCTTTGATAGGTTTTCCTGTCTTGGTACATGGGTCACACACCACCTTGCCAGTGATATAGCCATTGATGTTAGCACCAGCATTTGTTAAGCTGAGGAGCGATGAGACACAAACAGCTATGGCTATGATCAGAGTCGCCATCTTCATTGGGTTTGCCATTTTTTGTTTTTATAATTTTTATCAATTAGCGGATCCTCTTTGTGCTATTGATGATTTTTCTGAGCTTGGGAGCCTCTTATTTATAGGGACATGCATGTTCTTGAATTGATGGTATTTCTTTATCCCACTATTTTAAGGTTTATTAAACTTGGACAACACAATTCTGAATTCAAGGACTAGCTGCTTTTTCTCTCATCAAATCTAAATTGGAGTAAACGTGTGTGTATATATATATATATATATATGTATATATGTATATGTGTGTATATATATATGGGTGACTGAGATTTAAAAATATAAGTACCTCAAACTCAATTTCTTTTTATAATGCAAACCCTTCTTCAAACTCGGAAGCTAATCGAATCTGGTTTTGCTCTCCTAACTAAACAATTAGTAAAAAAAATTAAAGTCGGCTTGGAATTAATTTAATTTAATGTTTTAAAGGGGTGCATGAAATGCATTTAGACAAATTAATTAATTGAGCAAGTATAGCAAATCTCAAACATTCTTACATGGGTTGTATAGTATATTCATGTATCATATATTCTATATATCAACAGTGAATTGTATATTCATATATGATCTATATATATATATTTTTTTTATAGTTAGTGCAAGTCTAAGGATTAGTCGGGATCAGACGAGATTTGACTCTGAACGTGGTCCGAGAAACAGCTCTCATACGGAAAGAAACACCCCACACAAAGGTGGGGGGATTACTTACACAAGATAGGGAGAAAACCCACACAATTAAGGTAAGGGGCTGCTTATTTAAGGTGTAGAACCTATGATCTATTGCACAAGGGGCCAAGCTGTATCACCAACGAAGCTGAGGCCCAACTACTCATATATACTATATTTGAACAATGTAAATTAAAAAAAAAAGTAAAAATAAATAAAAATAAAATGTATAAGATAGTAACATCTTTTCCAAGAAATGAGGTGACTTCATAATCAAATTATATTGTGGCAATTGAAATTTCAAATTCAATGTGCAAATTACACTAATTCCTAAGAGAGAATAAAACATACAATTAGGAGAACCCAAAAAAAAACAAAAATGGCAAAGTAGTGGCCAAGAATCACCAAGCCCACAAAGGAGGCCCAAAACAAACTACGGTAAACTGGTCTAATAAATTTATCAATCTAATCCAGAAAACCCATTAAACAATGACCTAAATGCAACAAAAGACCAAACCCAGCATTTTGGTCAACGCGGCCCAAGCCTTTAAAATGTTTGCCTAAGTAGCTATTAGGCTAGCCCACTAATTTGGTCGACATGACCCAAGCCCAAAAACCAACATTCCTATTTTAACTCATACATAATCAAGTTTGGTTCATCTATATAGGACTCTTTCTTACAAAATAGGGATCAAGTCGGATAAGACACGATCTTGTTATCACTTAAAACCTAGGGATAAGCATGATGTTCCTTAAGTCCATTGAGACTCTACTTCCTAGTCCTACTTAAAGTAAGAGACCCTTCCTACTTTATAGGATCATGCAGTCTATATAAAAAGGCGTTGACCTCATAGCACGCCATCCATACATTCTCACCATACCATCACTCTACCAGAATATTCTCCCACAAGTCCATACTCTAAGGCATTCTTCCAATAGTCACTACTCACTACTCGTTGGTTGACTCAATGAATAACAAGTAGTCGACTACTCGACAAGTATAATTTTAGGGGAGGGGTGTGGGCGACGGTGCAAGCGGGAGAATTATTATTTTTGAAATATAAGAGTGTAAGCTGATATTTCTTTAAATATTAAGGTCATGGCTAAATTATCTCTACCATATATAAAACACACCCCATAACCATAACCTAACCGATCCATTTCAAACAAAACCATCAGCGTTAAAGTGAGCCATCACTATCATCGTTGCCTTTTTGACATCATCAACTGTCATCATCACTAAAGTAGAATCCAATCTCTCCAAAATCATCTAGTTTGACTTGGATAGGATCTAGCGATGGTCAAGTGACGACGAGGGTAAGCAGCAACAACCGGTGACAAATAAGCAAGCTGATTTGGGTTTGGTCAGGATTTAGGGTCTGGTCTTAGTGTGGTGATTGGATTTGGGGGTCGGGGTTGCGATTTGGTATGGTAAGCAATTAGGGTTCTTGTTAAAGTTTTGGTTAGGGAGATTGTATGTTATGTGAGATTATTGAATTGGTGACTAGTTTCTTTAAAGTTTGGTGACAAGTATGTTGAGTTCGATCCCTAAGTTGGCGAGTACTCTGCTCAACTCGATGAGTTCTCACCTCCAGCGAATAGAACCATCGATCTACTGGTTCCCAAATCGACAGAGTATCAATCCACAAGAATTCGGTGAGAACTTGGTGAAACTTGTTGAGTAATTACACAGTGGTCTGATGACATTATTACTTTCCCATCGTCACTTCTTTATAGTCGACAAGTCTCCTATCAGCATATTTATCATCACACATACAAGTAAGGCCTTATCTCACTGAGCCACGGTTCCAAACAATGTTCATTCAATATTCCTTAGCAAACACATACTCTGTCTAAGATGTCAAATCACCATCTACTAACCATCGTCAAAACGTCCACCACCTAAGCTGGCCAACACTTCGATTGTAAATCAACATCTACTATTTATTGTCACTTTTACTGTTTTCCTTGCTTTCTACCTCTTTTTACGTGGTTTACAGACTTGAGTGTCAAAGTGTTATCAGTCGGCACCATACCGATGTTAAGATCACTCTCGCTCTCATTTAGTTTATTTGTGTAGGACACATGTTGTCAGATTCTAAAAGAAATTAACCGACTAGGCCTGCTCGACGTTGACATATTATGGTTCGACCCCACTATAGTTTAATATCGTTTATAGTGATCTTGGCAACTTGTTCCAGTGTAAATTGAACTAGCTAACCTTTTAGCACACCATGTCTAATTCAAGAGATCGATCCATGAAGGAACAACTAACTGCCTTAACAAATCAGATGACAGCCTACAACAAACAATTGAAGCAGCTCTAAACTGAAAACCAAGCAATCCGGGTTGAAAACGTGAAATTACAACTTCGGGTCAAGCAACTAACCAGTACCACTCCATCAGGGAGATGATAGAGTTGTTCAAGACCCACCACCCTAACAAGTCCAACACATCGATACAGATCAGCCTTGATATGATGATGATCAAGCTAGAGGTGATAGAGTTATTCTAGACCCACCATCGTAGCATGGAGATTATAGCCTTGCCAAAGTACGTAGGGCCATTTCTTTGGTAAATTTTGTATTTAGTTTGTGCTTTAGTCGTACATATCATTCTAAATATCTAATTTCAAATTTTGATTTCGACTTGAATCTTTTCCAATTATACGTAAAACACCAATTCTGATTTATTTCATGAAAAACATTTATAAAATTAAAAAAAAAAAAAAACACATAAAAACACTCAAGAACAACAATAAAAATTTAGATTTGAATGCCAAAATCTTCACAAATATTGCCCCCTATCACAAGACAAGATAATTAAGGTCGGTTGAATTTGGATTGATAATGCCTCTTTCAACCTTGATAAAAAATAAGAATCAATAATCAAATGAAGTTGGTCAAAAACTCAAAAGCATTAGGTAATTACTTTTTGAACATTTAACGTAGCTAACGAAGATTATATTTTTCTTCTTTTGAAATTACTGTCTTGGAATAAGTAGAGCATATACTCACCGCTCGCTAGAGAAGGTTTGTCCATCTCTTTTCCTTTACTTTTTGTCCGATGCATCAAAAAATGTGCCGGCCCATATGTCAAATGTGCCGATATAAGTGGGCCTACAAATCACTTCGCTTTTTCAACCCTCACTCCGTCAATCTCTGCATTCTACTTTCATCTATTATAATAATTTCAGATCTACCAAATTATCAGATCAACCTTCTTTTGTTGACTACTTCACTTATCCATGTTTCTTGTTTTATTAGCAACAAATAAATATATACTGTAAAACCTGAAATTCATCTATAAATATGCATAGTAAAATTTAGATAGAATGTTGCACAAACTATCCAAACCAGAAAAGGATACAAGATAAATAAATCTATAAATGTCAAAATTTTTCAATAATTATGTAAAGATAATTAAACCGTGGATTTTAAAATTTTCTTACGTAATGGTTCAAAAAACTCTTATTAAATTATCTGTGTTAGTTCACAGTGTGATTGATTACTACAATGTGTATGAATATAAATTTTATTTAATTTCAACATAAATTTTATGAGGAGTATGGGTTATGGGGTCTGTGTTTTAATAAATTTTAGATCTACACTGGAAAATTATTAAAATAGAGTGTATATCAAGTGTCACAGAAAAATCGTTTTTCAATATTCTTCGTTCTACATAAACATTAATGCATAAGAGTTCTTGTATTTTAAATGGTATTTTATATTTTATGTCCAAGTCAAATATTATTTATTCCAAATAAATATAGATATATTAACTATTAATGATACTTTTCATTGTATAACCAAGACTAAAAATAGCTCTCATTAATTTCTTTTTTTAAAAGAATTAATTTGTAAAATTAAATTAGGCAACTTAGTTAACAAAGACAGACTGATAAGTTGGTGTTGATAATTACGCTGGCCGCCCTCTCTCTTAATAATTGAGGTATCTTATCTCCAGTACAGCTCCAGAGAGTAGCCTGCACCATTGTATTATTTTTTGTCTCCTCCGTAGAATCATTTTAAAATCAAGTCAAATCTCTTTGAATAGTTAGCCGACGCAAATTATCATTAATTGCTAAGTTATTGCCATGCTTGGTCTTTTGTTTATTTGATTTATCGTATAAAGTTGACTATCTTGAACAAATGCGGCAAATAATCTGAATCCCCCCACCCTACCAATGCGTGTTTTCTGTATTACATTTTTTAACACAAAAACTCATGCAAGTATGCATGATATCAATATAATATGGTAGTAAATCAAGGTCGATCACATAGAAACGATTCAACTATAACTAATCATTGAAATTGATTTACACAACTTTATGCAAACAACAATTAATAAAATTGATTAAAAAGTAAAATTGCAAAATTCTAATTAACTAGAAAACTTAATTTACTTGCGAAAGACACCTGAATTAAAGATATAGGGAAATTCAGCTTCATTTAATATTTCACTATTTTTGTGTCATTTTTCTGTTAATAATTCATAATTTCATTTTATAATTTATTAGATAAACTATTATATCTGTGAGCCTCTTTCGAGTTCATCATAGATATATCTGTATTAAATACCCAACTATATTTCTATATTGAATGGTTAATACAAACTCATTACAAACAATTACCCACATAAGATCACACTTAAAAACTAAATATATTTCTATTCTAATTCTTGAATGCCATTTTACCAAGTTTTAATTATTAATATATTTTTTAAGCATATTAATAACACAAAATCATTCACGAGGCCTACAATCAATCGAAAGCATTAAGAAACAATAAAACAGAATACAAAAATATGAAATCATTCCAATTAAACATCATAAATCATTTACAAGAATAGATTCATATTAAACTACATTGAATCCCCTAGAAACAAGTTTAGTTCTCCATAGATCTACAAAAACCAAGTCAAAATATAAAGTAAAATTGAACAACATAATAAATAAAACGAAAGCAGAAGTAAACATTACAAAATGACTACTGCCCTTGTTTTGAAATCACTAATCATTCTTTTGTTGTTCTTGAATGCCTTCAACAAGTTGTTGCATGAACCTCCAATGAATCCTTGGCTTGAAACTATGAAAACCTAGGCTAAAATGAAAGAAAACTAACTTAGAAATGCTTTGGAGTCTGCTGCTCGTCTTTTTCAACCAAGAAAATGAAGATTATATAGGTGGTTCAATATAGAGTTAGAGAGTTTCCTTCATGCATGTCTAATATCAAAATCACGACTTGCATTTCACAATCACATTTAGGGATAATCCCTGGAAAATTATACTAACTAGCATTTGGCAAACTTTGTTCAACGAGAATATCAGACAAAATTCCTCAACTCGGACACGTGACTCGCGTTTAATGATCATCCTTCGCGAAAAACTCTAAACTCTCTTTAAAACTTGCTTTCTTCCACCTATTTCTCATGAATAAACCTATAAGTAAAAACAATAGAGAAACACATTAAGAAAAAAAATATAATAATAATAATTTACTCAAGTATTCATCACAAAAAATAGGATTAAAGATGCAAAATCATATCTATATTCGACATGATCACCTACCCAACTCCACCTCTATTTTTTTTTTTTTCGAAAGAAACTCCACCTCTATTTTACATATATATATAATTTTATTACAAAATACAAACCAAGGTTTCAGGTTTTGATTAGTCTTTAGGAAATTGAAATTTGGAACTTTTTTTTTTCTTTTGAAATTGAAATTTAAAACTTTTAAATCTTAAGATGAAAAACAAAAGCGACTTTGTAATATGTATGAATTTTTTCTTTTAAAATTGCTTGATGTAAATGTTCACAAACATGGTAAATTATTATTATTATTAACTTTATGAATTTATTAAAATACAAAGTGACATACAATTTTTTTTTTCTTATTTGGACAACAGATTAGAATTCGAAACCTTAATTTAGTTCAAAGATGTGATTATCATTAGGTTATGTTTGTAATCACAAATAATATATACAGAATTAATTCATTAATTATACATATAATTATGTAAATATTCAAATTAGCCAAATTTGTAAAAAGATAGCAGTTTTATAGAATTTGGAATTTTGGATGATATAATGAGATAAAAATTAGTTTCAAGATTGCACTTTTGCACCTAGCACACGTGGTTTACATGTTTTGTGTATATAGAGTTTTCTTCCTTCTCATGGGATTATAACTCTCAACATAGTGGTGAGGGTTCAAGTTTAGCAAAGTGCATTTTAGATGTTTTGTGTATGTAGAGTTTTCTTCCTTATTGTGAGATTATAACTTTACAAACTTTAAACGCATTTTATGTCAACTTTAAAAAGAAAAAAACATCAAACTATCAAATATCCCTATAGGCTTTTGACACATTTTGTGTCACCTTAAAAAAAATAAAAATAGGTTCAACATTTTTTAAATTTTTTAATTTGATTTTTTTTTTTTCAATTTTGATCATGAGGTTAGTAAAAAATACATTTTTGCTTTTAATACTATAATTTGAAAGGACAATTTATGTTTATTTTCACCAATATGTTTCTTTTTTTTTTTTTTTTTTTTTTGAATGTTATCTTTTTATATAATGATAAACATCTAACACTTTTCTCTAACTTTTCCATCAAACTTTATATTAGGGGTGGAGGTTTTTGGGTTTAGATTGGGTTGGGTTAGAAATTTTCCAACCCAACATGGGTTGGGTTAAAAAATTTTTAACTCAGTCCAACCCAATAAATTCTTCAACTCAATGCAATCTAACCTAATAATAGTTAAGTTAGGTTGTGTTAAGTTCATTGGATTGGATTCAATCTATCACAAATGCATGTAAAATGCAGTTGATAACTCTCATAATCTTAGCAATTTGATTACAAATAAAAATTTAGGTGGTGTTTGGATGCATTTTCAAAAACAATTTTTCATTTTCAATAATAAAAAATGTTGAAAATCCGTTAGACATTCATTTTCAAAAACATGTGTTTGGAAATGGAAAACATGCTTTCAAAAATTTGGTCATGGGAGTGGAAAACAATTTTTTCCCGTTTTCCATCATTTTAAAAAACGATTCAATTGGACTGTTAAAAAAGCAAAAAAAAGAAAAAAAAAATTGATAGAAAAACACAAGCATTGTTGTCAGCCATCAATTACAAATCAATCACAAAAATGATCTGATTGAACCAGATCGAAACAACTAGATCGATATCTAGTTCAACCACAAAAAATCAAAAAACACAAACTTAAATAGATGAGAGAGAAAGCAAACTATGAAGATGAGAGAGAGCACTAAAACGCAAACCAGAAAGCAGCTGCCATAGATGGAGCCTTCGACAAAGCATCACCGATGGTGTAAAGAAGAAAACCTAAAAGAAGAAGAAGACAACGACTACGAAGATGAAGAAGGACACTCCAACAACGTAACATCAAAGTTACGAAAGTGATAAGAGTCTACGAAGGTGAGCATGGAGGCCTATTCTAATGAGGGAGCGATGAGGTGATAGAAAGAGCAATCAGGTGAATGACATAAAGAGATCTATGGAGAAGATGAGGTGATGAGGATAGGAGAGAAAGAAAAAATGTGGTGAGATGAGAGAAAAGTCAAAACTCAAAAGCATTTTTATTATTTTTCATTTTCTAAAAGAGCAAAATGCTCAAAACCTCCTTGAGGTAAAGCTTTAAACATTCTTAGTCAAAGTTTAGGTTTTATAATATAATACCCCCAAACCATCAGTGTTTGTTAGTCAATATTTGGTTGATCAAAGATAGTTTTATCCTTTGTTAATGACAAAAGTTATCAAAACCATTTTCATCTCCCTCTATCGCTCTTCACCACCAACCACCACCTTCCTCTTCTTATTCTTCTTCTTCTAGGTTAGTGAAACCCAAACGTCTGTGTTCGACGAACCCAAACGAGCCCTGGGTTCGTCGAACTCAACGAACCCAGACCTGGGTTCGATCGAACCCTCGTCTAGGTTCGACGTTTGGGTTCGTCGAACCAAGACCAGATCTGGGTTGTCGAACCTAAATCTAGTTTGAGTTCATTGAACCCGGAGACGTCTGGGTTCGATCTTGAACCCAGACGTCTCTGGTTTCAAATCGAATCCGAATTTTATCTTGGTTCAAATCGAACCCAGATTTTATCTATGTTCAAATCGAATCCAAATTTATGAAATCTGCGTTCAATTCGAACCCAGTTGATGATTTTTTGAATATGTTTGTTGATGAGATGATTTTTTTGTTTATGTTTCAGTTTGATTTATTATTATTGATGATGATTTATTGTTGATCATGATGATTTATGTTAAAAAATTAATTTAAAAATCAAGGGTATTTTCGTCTTTTAATCATATAATATAGTCAACAGTTAGATTTAACGGTTCTTGACCGTTAAATCGGAGGTTATGTATTATAAAAATCAAACTTTAACTATGGATATTTAAAGTCTTACCTCATGGGGGTTTTGAGCATTTTGCTCTTTCTAAAATGGTACCAAACAACTTTTATCATTTTTTGTTTTTCAAATAAATTTGAAAATGCCAACAAACGTATTACTATTTTTTAAAATAACATGTTTTTTGTTTTTGATAATAATTTTCAAAAACATCATTTTAAAAATGTATCCAAACGCATCCTTAATGATTATAAATAAAATATTCAATTTACCATAAATTTTGTACTTAATATTCATCCCTAATAAGAGTTCTTCTACAGAGAGAATAAAATCTTTGATTTAAAACTAAGAGTAGACATTTATCGAGTTGGATTGGGCCTATTAGGTTGGATTGGAGATGCCTAACCCTATTTATATGGTAGCTTATATGTGAGTTTCATGTTAACTATCTATCAACCTCAAACCTAAATAATAACATGTCAACTATCACATAAGATTGCATAGAAAAATAGGACAAGAGTATTGGATATTTATCCTGTTCTTATTTATATTTGTTAAAGAGACATATGTGATATGATATTTATAAATGACTGTGTGCATAGTTTTTAGGTCTTACCTAGATAGGTTAGAGAATAATTTGGCCCATTTATTGTTTACTGAATTTATAATTGAACATATGAGGTAAAATAGTATTTTAGTTTTCTAATAGGTATAGATTAGACATACTTATTAATCATGGATGGAAATGAAATGTGATCAAATTTACAGAAAAAAATAATAATAATTTTATTGAAAAATGAACTTAATTCTTTAGATGGAGAAAATATCACTCCTAAGTAAGAGTGATTAAGCACATTCTTTGATCTTAAGATATTCAAGTCTTACCCTTGATCAAAAACACAATGTGTGAATAGTTTTCTCTGAACAAAAACTAACTTTCTGAAAGAAGTTTTTAATTTTAATTTATGTGTAGCACGTAAATTGATTTCCAATAATTTTTTAGTAAACACAATAATTATAAATTAATAACTAAATTTCCCTTTTTTTCATAACGATTAGTAAATGTGCCAATGTAAAAAGATATAACTGTATTTATTTCAAATATGAATTTTTTTTTAATTAAATCTTACACACACTTTTTTTAATTAATAACTAAATTTCCTTTTTCTCATCTCAATTCTTTTTTCTTTTTTTCTTTTTTTCTTTTTTTTTTTTTTTTGTATTAGATATCATTTGTGGTATAGATGACTCAAACCTGAGTCATTGTTAAGTTGAATAAATGTTCTTTGTCATCAAAACACATTGAGCATGATAACATCCTATCTCACTTAAGTACAAATTAAAGTTGTAGTTCAAGGTATCACTTACTTAATAACAACCCTTCATAGTACTTTTACGATTCAAAGTTTAAATTCTCTTCCTCAAAATAAAGAAGGAAAAGAAATATATAGTATAAATTCAAGGGAAACTTTTTTTAAGTAGTTAAGGGAACTAATTTAAATATGAAAATCGTTAAAAATTTAATAAGTGTGTCCTGCTCATTATAAGTATCCTCTAAAAAAAATGAAAAGTTAATGCTTTGAATATGTAAATAGGTTTGTTTGCAGCCAAAAAAAAAAAAAAGTGCAATTAGGTGGTTATATATTTCTAATTTTACCCTTAAAGGAAATTGATAAATAATAATAATAACAACTTAAAAAATATCACTCGCAGGATGCTTGCCATGGTGGTAAAGCACACCTGGTGGCCTTTTCACTAAAGACGAAGACCAAGTTCGAGTAGTGACATCCACGAACATGTAATTTCAGTTTGATCTTTTATGTAAAATTACGATTTAGTTCTTTTAACTGAATGATAGTTTTTTCGTTAAATATAGATCTTTTTCTCATATTTATTAGGAAATAAAGTTAAAAATCATGTTGTGATTCGAATCGTTCCTTAAAATCATTTTTAAGAGATTCCAACAAACATATAAATATACATGTACTTATAATAATAATAATAATAACTGAAAAGATTTCTTTCAGCCTATTAATTAGGGAATACCATTTACATATAAACAATACATAAATCATTTTTTTTGAACTACTAAAATTTATTCGGATTTAGATAAAATTGGAAGTAGTTTAGCTTTAAATCTCCCACACACATACATTGAAATTATGAATTTAGGTCATAACGTGCTTTTCAAATCTCAAATTATATAATAATTTATTTAAATTTTAAATAAAATAAAATAATACGAATTACAATGAAATTGACGAAAATAAAAATCTTCACTTTCAAATGTTGTCATGTCACAAGACTATACATTAACGTAAAAGTTGGAGCACGACGGAGCATGCACAGTCAGAAACTTGCAATTAGTGGGACGGAGGTACAGTCAAACGCACGGAAGAAAGAAAGGAAGATTCAGTTTTTAAGACGGTGGATGGAAAATTCAAGAAAGCTACGCATTACAGTTGTCGTTAATCACGCACCACACAACACTGGTCCCTACGCTACATGCCGCGACTGGGGCGGCATGAAACATTCAATGATGTTTGCATCTTCTAACCCTTCGCGATGGGGCATGTAAAATTTTCAACCTTTAACAAGTTTGAAAAAACAAATGGGGACCTTTAACTTTTTTTAAAAAAAATGAGGCATGTAAATTTCAACCTTTGACTTTCTTTTTTTTTTCTTTTTATATATTTCATACAAATTACAGGCATATAACCCGATCTCTCTAAAGTAGAAGGTAAAAATTCTTTATTATTAATTTTTTTATTAAATTTTTGATAATTTAATGACATATTAACCTATAAAATAATATATAGTTAAAATGGTTACTTTTCTTTCTTCTATACATCACTTAAATTTAAATTTATTTCATAAAAAATTTAGCATAATATCAATATTGACAAAAAAATTCTTATTCTTAGAATAGATTTAGTGAAGCACAGCCTAAAATTGAAGCCCCCGAAAGTGGGAGGATGGCTACCAAGAAAGGGAAAAGAAGCCTACAAAGGAAAAGGAAAATCGACATACACAAAAGAGGCTTTCTCCTTCTAAAACAGTAAAATATATATGCACAAAAAAAAAATGTAAATAATTAATAGAAATAAATGAATTTGTTTCATAATGTTTAAAACTTTAATTTTTAGATGATTTCGTTAAATTTAATTATTTTATATAAAGTATGAGTTGGTAATAATTTTTGATTTAGCATGATAATGTTTCATATTTGAGTAGTATAAAATCCACTCCTCAATTTTGGAGTCTTCTAATTACGCACCGCCTCGATTTCTTTGCTACTTGTAATGGTGAGGAATACTTTACAGTGATTCGTACAACAAATTTGAATTCAAATTTGTTTAAAAAAAAAAATTATAATACAAACTAAAATTCTTTATGAACTATATAAATTTTAGAAAACAGAAAATTATAGTTCTTGACCATATATATGCCCACAAAGAGATTAGTTACCTAAACATTGGTTAAAAAAATCACATGTCTATCCATTTTTCTAACTCCCTATGAGTTACTAATTTTTCTTATTTTTTTTACAAAAATTGAAATAGATTGATTACACTTACATTTGTGAACTTGTCCATGATTATTGACTAAAAAATTTTATAGTCCATGGAATAATATGAGTGATTGACCTTTCAATTTGTTGTACGAGTCAATATAGATTATTTCTCATCACACTTTAAAAGTATGAATTGAACACATCCAAGTTTTTTAATTCCACAAAAGTCTTGAAAAATCTAGTTGGACATCCCCTTATATTTGTGAGCTTGTTCATGATTATTGACTAAAAAAATTTGATAGTCCATGGAATAAAATGAGTGATGGACCTTTTAATTTGTTTATTATTATTATTATTATTTTGAAACTGACCTTTTAATTTGTTGTAGGAGTCAATATAGGAATATTCCTCATCATTATTTGTAGTAATATATATATATATATATATATATGTATGTATGTTTCCTAATTTAATATTTTATTAAGTGAATAACGTCACATTGTATATATCAATTAATTATTATATTGACTTAGTATTTATAAAATAATACAAGAATGAAGAGTAGAAGAATTTTCTTCATATTAGAGGAAAAGTAGATATAATAATGAGCAAAATACCCAGAACCCTCTATAAGTTTGCCTAATAACAAATGGAGACAATGTTTACCTTTTATTATAACGTCCTTCCCTGTACTAACAGTTTGATCATAATTAACCGTAAGAGTATATGTTTGACTGTTAAAATAGAAATAAAAGACCATAATACCCCTTAATAACTATAAAAAAAAAAATTAAAAACAAACTTAAAAAAATCTTAATTGTCCATCTTGAAAATGAATGGTTGGAATCCATTTAAAAAAAAATAAAAATTCTAGAAATAGTTTTTAAAAAATTAAAAATAGTTTTAAATTATAAAATAACTAAAATTAAAGAAAAAAATATTTGGTTGATTGCACCAGATGAAAATCTTCATCTTCAACCAAAGTTTTTTTTTTAAAAAAAAAAAATTTCTTCAACCAAAGATCTTGAAGGAAGATGAAGATCTTCATCTTCAATCCACAACCAAAGATCTTGAAGGAAAATAAAGATCTTCATCTTCAATGACCTGGGTCTGTCTTCGAACTAGATGAACGATTCAGCTTCAATCGCCTGGGTTCGTCTTTGCTCGAAGATTATGAACGATTCATCTTCGATTTCATCAACGAAGGTTAACCTGGGACTTTCGAAGCCAACGAACCTAGGTTGTCTGAGTTCGTTTGAAGCTAAAACTCTAAGAGAGACAGGATTGAAGTTAGAAGTTTTTGTCACCTTGGTATGAAGTTTTTGTTAATGGGTAGTTTGGATTTGAAGTTGAAGCTTCGAACTAAATTGAAGCGAAACTAAGAGAAGGAGAGAGAGTATCGAACGAACCTAGGTTTTTGGGTTTGAAGAATGGAGAATGGACAAGAAGGGGATCTAGTTTGTTGATGTTGATGAGAAGAATAGAGAATAAGTTAATAAGAGAGAGGTGATTGTTAATGAAGAATGAAGAAGAAGAACATTGCTTGTTCCTCAATTTGGAAGGGGATATGGATTTCAGTTTTGCACTTTGTTAGAGAATTTTTTTTTATATTATTGTTTTTTTAAAAAGCAGTTAATATACCCAGATGGTGTGAGTTATTGAATGGTTTGATAAATATTGAACGATTTGATGAAGATGATGGATGATGAACTGATTATGATGGACAAAATGTTATGAAGATGATGGGTGATGATGGGTTGATGAACTGAGTGGAGATCCAATCTAGGTTGAATCTCCACCGTTCATCAATCTTGATAAACGGTGAAAATTCAATTTGGGTTGGATCTCTATTTTTTTTCCTTTTTTAGATTTTTTTTTTCAATTGTTTAGATTCTTTTTTTTTTTTTAGTTCTTTTGATCTCCACCATCCATTTCCATCTCTAAAATGGATGGTGGAGATCCATTGTTTTTATTTTTGAAAAAATATATATTAAAAATTATTTTTATATAAAATTATAATTATAATCATT
The DNA here is from genome assembly GCA_022984855.1 of Dimocarpus longan. Taxonomy (NCBI): domain Eukaryota; kingdom Viridiplantae; phylum Streptophyta; class Magnoliopsida; order Sapindales; family Sapindaceae; genus Dimocarpus; species Dimocarpus longan. The sequence continues at coordinate 13,010,487 of CM041014.1, read as the reverse complement.
TTTAAGTTTCAAAATCATTTTATTTTAAATTTTAAAATCATTTAATTTTTAAATCCAAATAACCTATTAATTGATGTAATATTTTTTTTTAAAAAAAAAAAAAAGAGAGAGAATATGACCTTACTGAAGTTAACTTTCATGATCAACTACAATCAAACTGTTAGTATAAGGGAGGATGTTATAATGAAATGCAAACGTTATTTCTATCTATCATTAGGCAAACTTCTAGAGGGTTTAGAGTAATTTACTCTATAATAATTTATCTAAAAATGGAGAAGCAAAAGCACAGGTGTCCATTCAATAAGCATTTCTTTCTTCTAGATTTTGACTAAAACATTAATGAAGAGTCCCATAGTATGTGATGTGGTTGAAGGTGGCATATTCCCAGAACATTCAAAAGTGATGCTTCACTGTCACCCTACACTGTTCTACATGGATGCCTTGATATTCTACGCTGTCAAATTTCAACAAAATCAACCTGGGCCCTTCCTAAATCTATCATTTTCCATGCTCTTTACACTCGATATGATAATCGATTCATTATACATATTAAATTAAAAACAGAAACTTTCTTTCTACTAAGAAAGAATTTTGAAAAAAAAAGTTTAATTAGTTTGTTATTATGAAATATAAGTTTAACAATTAGTTTGGAGTTCTTCATCTGTAAGACATCTAAGTAAATTGTTTCTCAAAATTACAAGAATTTTATAAAATTATCCCAATTAATTTTATTGAATTTTATGATTAATTTAAAATTATTTTTAAATATCATATGAGATATAGTCATTCGAATATAGATCATTGTCAAACTATCATCATATCACATTTGATGATGGTATGCATAAATGAAAGCTTTTGGTATATCCAATTCGCTTTTATTATGGTATGAAAATTTTATGTGGTAATACAAACTTCGTGGTATGATATTAATAGACACATTGTCAACCGATTATTCATATATATATATGTATCTATATTTGATATTTAAATTTAGAATCAGCCTATATAAACTTTAAATTTATCACTCTAATATTCATCTAGTAATTTATTAATTTTTCTCAATCAAAGATTATAATCTATTATTAATTTTTTTACATTTAAATTAAAAGAAAATAGATAAATAAATGTTAAAGTTACATTTTTAATTAAAATTTAAAACTAATATAAGTCTAACCCTTAAGTTTATATGTTATTGACCTCAAACCCCTTAGACATGAATAATGGTTTGCAAGTCAGACATGTGAAAGTCATGAAGGGTGGTGGTAGCTGGGCCCATGGCAAAACAGTGGAGAGGGTACTTTAGCCCTGAAGTAGTGAACTTTTTGCTCTCAGTGGAGGTCTCATTGTAGGTCACTCTTTGAGTTTGAAAATTAGTTTTGTTGAGGTTGATGCTGTGAACTTAGCTTCTGTTATTAATTCTGTTGATGTACTTGGCGCATAAGCTAGCTTTCTAATCGAAGATATTAAGGCTGCGTGTAAAATTGTAGACAATTATAAGTGTCAAGTCATTACCAAATGTAAAAACCGTTTAGCAAATAAGTTTGTTTTTTTCACCTTGTTCTCTTTTGAGGTATTATGTCTGGGAGACTTTTCATCCTAATTGTATTTTCCTCGTGGTGCTGATTTATAAATTTCCATTTTACATATATTCTTTTTTTCAGAAAAAAAAAGCCAGAAATGATACGGAAATTCTTATAGCTTATCATAAAAGCAGACGTTGCAAAGTTGATAAGGTATCTTAAATATTTTAATTAATAAGCCACCGCCTCGTACTTATCAATCCTTTTCATTGCATCAATTTCTTTCGGCGAAACTTTGTTCCAATCCCTAACTTTATAGGAAATATCAACTTTTGCTAATGTATCATTTTTGACTTATTGAGTCGTGAAATTTGGAAATTTTATTCAATTATATGCCTCTCTATTGATCAATTATTATTCAAAATTAAGGGTTTTAATAGTATTTAATCTTATCATATGCACAAACCCTAAAAAATGCCACATGTTTACATTTAAAAAAAAATGAAACTGAAAAATAGAAACAAAAACCTATAAAACATTTTTTTATTGAAAAAATCTATAGAATACATAAAAGTGCTAGAAAAAGCAAAACATTGATGAAAAAAAAAAAAAATTTGGATGAATATTCAAACGCCAAAAAATCACATTGGGTGGAATTTTAAATTCAATGGAGATATATTAAATTTTTTTTATTAAAAATCAAATTTACAAAAAAAAAAGGGTGGAGATCCTTTTTTTTTTTACATTTTAATTTTTTTGAAAATTTTTAAATTTTTTGGTATTTTAATAACATTTCTATTATTTAATCTCTATTTTTTTTTTAAATGTTAACTTGATTAAATAAAAAAAATCTATATGCTTTTTAAATATTTATAGTAGAATTTATTTTTTAAATTCGACGGAAGCAGCCTTTGTTGCAGAAGGTTTTGTGCAACATTATTTTATTATCTAGCGTTCAATTAGGCCCAAAACTTGTTTGAACTTCATATTAGAAAAATCAAAAAATTAAATAAAGAAAATTTGGCTGTCATTATCTAGAGGAAAATCGACAATTGATAGTGGGATCAGGTCACAAGCATGGTGGATGACATAATGCTATGGGCCTTCTCACGCCAAACAACGTGAATCCGTGTAGGAAATGTCGACTTATGCAAATTGAACTCTATGTCCCATCCAATTTCCATGTCACAGCATTTCTTCCAAGACATGGAAGATTTCAATTGGTGTATAGATTAAGGCCGAAATTTATGAATAGGCCTTCTATTATTGTAAATTCTAAATTTAGCCAATTCCTACAATTGTTTTAGTTTCTAGACAAAATTGCCATCAAGCATGGTGACCCATGTAGATTTGAGAAGGAAATATAGATAGAGAAAAGTATTAAGATACTTGGAGAATTGGATTAGAAAGAGAAAATGTTGACAACCAATGACATAATATTGGGATTGATAAGTTGGATCCTGACCTTGCATAAGGACAAGGTGAGTTGCCGCAACTACGACAACACACCAAACTCTAGATTGGAATGTATTTGGGATAAATAAGACTTAAGGATGAGCGATTTGATAATGCTTAGGTCGAAAAAATAGGAATAATTGAGAAAGAGAGAGACAATATGAGAAGGGTATTTTGATCATGCCAATTGCTAAAATTGACAAGTAAAAAAAAAAGGGTGGCTAAGATTAAATTTTTTAAGAGCTAAAATCAAGAGTTTCCTCATAGACTCAGTAGTAGTTTTTGTTCTTTTGAGGTGGGAACATAATTTAATTATTTTTATGTCCAAATTAAAATTTTAGAGAAAGGAATTAATATAATTTGAACCCAAAATTTTATTAACTTTTTGACTATGTAAGACTTACAATTAGCCATCTTAATTTTTACCCAAGTATTATAAAAGTCAAAGACAAATTCTATATATATATATATATATATATATATATATATATGTCCCGTGAAGCTGACCTCTCTGAACCATAAACACAGTTAATAAATGATGAATATTAGTTCACATAGTCATAATTAATGAAAAGATAACATATGACTGATAATATCTCAACTATTTAAATTCAAGGTTCACAACTTGTGTGTTAATATTTCCAAAAAAAAATGTCTCTCTCTCTCTCTCCCCCTCCTTTCTCCTCTCTTATCCCTTTCTCTCTCTAGGATCATCGTCACTATCACCGTTAAAGTGAGCTGTCACCGTCATCGTTGCCTCTTTGACATCATGAACTATCATCTTCGCTGAAGCCAAATCCTATCTCTCCAAAATCACTTAGTTTGACTTGGATAGGTTCTAGTGGTGGTCAAGTGATGGTGAGGTGAGCAGCAGTAAGTAAGCTGATTTGGGTTTGGTTAGGGTTTGGGGTTTGGTTTTGGTGTGGTGATTGAATTTAGGGGGTAGGGTTGGGGTTTGGTGTGGTGAGTGATTAGGGTTAATTGTTGAAGTTTGGTTAGGGAGATTGGTGTGGTGTGGAAGATTATTGGACTAGTGATTGTTTTTTTTTTAAAGTTTGGTGATTAGTTTATTGAGTTTGGTCATTGAATTGGTGAGTACTCAGCTCAACTCAATGAGTACTCACCTTCAACGAGTAGAACCACCAATCTATGGGTTCCCAGATCAATGGAGTGTCGATCCACGAGAATCTGGTAAAACTCAGTAAAACTCGTTGAATTTTTAAACAATGCTCCGGTGACATTATTGCTTTCCCATCGTCACTCCTCTATAGTTGACAGATCTCCGATCACCATATTTATTATCACACATGCAAGTAAGGCCTTGTCTCACTAAGCCACGGTTCCAAGCAACGTCCATTCATTCCTTGGCAGAAACATATTCTGTCTAAGACGTCAGACCACCATCTACTGACCATCGTCAAAGCATCCACCCCCCAAGCTGGCCAACACTTCAATTGTAAATCAACATATACTTTTTATTGTCACTTTTATTGCTTTTTCCTTGCTTTCTACCTCTTTTTACGTAGTTTATTGACTTAAGCGTCAGAGTGTCATTAGTCGGTACCATACTGGTGTCAAGATCACTCTCGCTCTCATTTGTTTTGTTTTTATAGGACACATGTTACTAGTTTTTGAAGGAAGTTAACGGATGAGGCTTGCGCGAGGTTGACATATTATGGTGCGATCCCACTACAGTTTAATGTCGTCTATAGGGATCCTGGCAACTTGTTCCTATGTAAATTGAACTAGCTAACCACTTAGCACACCATGTCTAATTCAGGAGATCAATCCATGAAGGAACAACTAACTGCCCTGAAAAATAAGATGACAGCCTACAACAAGCAATTGAAGTAACTCCAAATCGAAAACCAAGCAATTTGGGCTGAAACCACAAATTACAACTTCGGGTCGAGCAACTAACCAGTATCACTCCATCAGGGAGATGATAGAGTTGTTCAGGACCTACCACCCAACAAGTCCAGCACATCAATATGGATTAGCCTCGATATGATGATGATCAGGCTAATGGTGATAGAGTTATTCTGGACCCAATGGTGATAGAGTTATTCTGGACCCACCACCGTAGCATGGAGATGATAGCCTTGCCACAGTACATAGAGCCATTTCTTTGATAAATTTTGTATTTAATTTATGTTTTAGTCTTACATATCATTCTAAATATCTAATTTCAAATTTTGATTTCGACTTGAATCTTTTCCAATTACATGCAAAACACCAATTCTGATTTATTTCATGCAAAACATTAAAAAAAACACACACACATAAAACACTCAAGAACAACAACAAAAATTTAGATTTAAATGTCAAAATCTTCACTAAAATTGCCCCTATCACAAGACAAGATAATTAAGGTCGGTTGAATTTGGATTGATAATGCCCCTTTCAACTTTATAAAAAATAAGAATCAGTAGTCAAATGAAGTTGGTCAAAAACTCAAAAACATAAAGTAATTACTTTTTGAACAGTTAACATAACTAACGAAGATTGTATCTTTCGTCTTTTGAAATTACTGTCTTGGAATAAGTAGAGCATATACTCACCATAAAGAAGATTTGTCCATCTCTTTTCCTTTAATTTTTCTCCAATGCATCAAAAAATGTGCCGGCCCACATGTCAAACGCGCCGACATAAGTGGATCTACAAATCACTTCGCATTTTCAACCTTTACTCGACACCCACCTACCCCTTCAATCTTCAATCTCTGCGTTCATCTTTCATCTATTATAATAATTTCAGATCAACCTTCTTTTGTTGACTACTTCACTTATCCATGTTTCTGGTTTTATTAGCAACAAATAAACATATACTGTGAAACTTGAAATTCATCAATAAATATGCATAGTAAAATTTAGATAGAATGTTGAACAAACTATCCAAACTAGAAAAGGATACAAGATAAATAAATCTATAAATGTATAAATAAATCTATAAATGTCAAAAATTTTCAATAAATTATGTAAAGATAATTAAACCGTGGATTTTAAAATTATCTTACGTAATGGTTCACAAAACTCTTATTAAATTATCTGTGTTAGTTCACAGAGTGATTGATTACTACAAGGTGTATGTATATAAATTTTATTTAATTTCAACATAAATTTTATGAGGAGCATGGGTTATGGGGTCTGTGTTTTAATAAATTTTAGATCTACACTGGAAAATTATTAAAGAAGAGTGTCTATCAAGTATCACAAAAAAATAATTTTTCAATATTCTTCATTCTACATAAACATTAATGCATAAGAGTTCTTGTACTTTAAATGGTATTTATGTCCAAGTTAAATATTTTTATATTCCAAATAAATATATATATGTATATCCATATTTTAATTATTAATGATACTTTTCATTGTATAAACACGACTAAAAATAGCTCTCATCAATTTATTTTTTTTTTTAAGAATTAATTTGTAAAATTAAATGAGGCAACTAGATGACAAAGACATACTGATAAGTTGGTTTTGATAATTACAATGGCCGCCCTCTCTCTTAATAATTGCTGTAGCTTATCTCCAGTACAGCTCCAGAGAGTAGCCTGCACCATTGTATTATTTTTGTCTCCTCCGTAGAATCATTTTAAAATCAAGTCAAATCTCTTTGAATAGTTAGCTGACACAAATTATGATTAATTGCTAAATTATTGCCATGCTTGGTCTTTTGTTTATTTGATTTATCCTGTAAAGTTGACCATTCGAACAAATGCGGCAGTTAATCTGAATACCCCCACCCTACTAATGCGTATTTTCTATATTACACTTTATAAAAAATCGTGCAAGCATACGTGATTTTTATATAATATAGTGATGAATCGAAATCCATTCCACATAAACGATTTAGTTAGAACTAATCATTGAAATTTATCTATACAACTTTATCTAAACAACAATTAATAAAATTGATTAAAATGTAAAATTGCAAAATTCTAATTAACAGGACAACGTAATTTAATTGTAACAAACACTTGCATTAAAGATCCAGGGATATTCAACTCCATTTAATATTTCACTATTATTACTTTTGTAATTAAAATATTATATTATTATTTTAATAATTAAAAATATTATATATAAAATTGAATGGTAAGATTGTAATTTCACCTATTCAAATTGTAATTTTAAAATTTTTAAGAGAGTAAACACATTATTTTAACATTTGTATATAAAATTAAGGGCAAAATAATAGTTTACTATTCTCAATTGATGTTGATTGTTAAAGATGATATTAGAGGAACTAATTTGATGAGTTTTTAAAAAGTAAGAAACCATGAAAGTTATAAATAGATTCGCATTTAAAAATGATTTTTTTAAAAAAAAATGAAAACAAATTATGAAGATAAGAAAGAGAGAGAGCGCCAAAACGCAAACTAGAAAGCAGTCACCATAGATGGAGAATTCGACGAAGCATCATCGACAGCGTGAAAAAGAAGACCTTAAAAAAGAAAACGACTATGAAGATGAAGAAGGACACTCCGACTGAACAACATCGAAGTTCGAAACTAGTGGAAAGCTACAAAGGGGAACGTGGAGGCCTGTTCCAATGAGGGAGTGATGAGAGAGAATGGTGAGGTGATAAAGAGAGTAGTTGGGTGAGGGATAGAGAGAGATATGTGAAGAAGTAGAGATGATGGAGATGGGAGAGAAAAAATGTGGTGAAGTGAGAGAGAAGTCAAAACTCAAATCATTTTTATTATTTTTTATTATTTTCATTTTCTAAAATGGTACCAAATAACTTTTATCATTTTTTATTTTCAAAATGAACTTGAAAATGCCACCAAACGTAAAATCGTTTTTGAAACAACATGTTTTTTGTTTTTGAAAATAATTTTCAAAAACATCATTTTAAAAACATATTTAAACGCATCCTTAATGATTACAAATAAAAATTCAGTTCATCATAAATGATGTGCTTGATATTTATCCCTAACTGAGGAGAAGAAAATCTTTGATTTAGAACTAGGAGTTGGTATTTGTCGGGTTGGATTGGATCTATTGGGTTGGGTTGGAGATGCCCACCCCTATTTATATGGTAGCTTATACGTCAGTTTCATGTCAATTGTCTTATCAATCTCAAACCTAAATAATAATATATCAACTATCATATAAAGTTGGATAGAAAAATAGAACAAGAGTATTGGATATTTATCCTATTGTTATTTATATTTGTTAAAGAGACATAAGTGACATGTCATTTATAAATGACCAGGCTTATAATTTCTAGGTCTTACCTAGACAGGTTAGGGAATAATTTGGCCGGTTTATTATTTATTGAATTTATGATAGAACATATGAGGTAAAATAGTATTTTAGTTTTCTAATAGGTATAGACGAGACACACTTATTAGTCATGGATGGAAATGAAATGTGATCAAATTTACAAAAAATAATAATAATAATAATTTTATTGACAAATGAACTTGATTCTTTGGATGGAGAAAACACCACTTCTTAGTAAGAGTAGTTAAGCACATTTCTCAATCTTAAGAGATTCATGTCTCACACTTGATCAAAAACATAATGTGTGAGCAATTTTCTCTGAACAAAAAATAACTTTTTGAAAGAAGTTTTAAATTTGAATTTATGTATAGCATGTAAATTGATTCCCGATAATTTTTCAATAAACACAATAATCATAAATTACTAACTAAATTTCCCTTTTTTCATAATGATTAGTAATGTAAAAAGATATAATTGTATTAATTTCGAATGTGATTTTTTTTTTTTATTAAATCTTACACACACTTTTTTTAATTAATAACTATATTTCCTTTTTCTCATCTCACCTTTTTTTTTATTATTATTATTAGATATCATTTGTGATATAGATGATTCAAACATGAGTCATTGTTAAGTTGAATGCATGTTCTTTGTTACCAAAACACATTGAGCATGATAACATCCTATCTCACTTAAGTATCCACTAAAGTTGTAGTTCAAGGTATAGCTTACTTAATAACAACCCTTCTCAGTATTTTTAAGGTTCAAAGTTCAAATTTTCTTCCTCAAAATAAAGAAGGAAAAGAAATATATAGTATATATTCAAGGGAAATTTTTTTTGAAGTAGTTAAGGGAACTAATTTAAATTTGAAAATCGTTAAAAATTTAATAAGTATGTCCCACTTGTTATAAGTATCCTCTAAAAAAATATGAAAAGTTAATGTTTTAAATATGCAAATAGGTTTGTTTCCAACCAAAAAAAAGTGCAATTAGGTGGATTAGGTGGTTATATATTTCTAATTTTACCCTTAAAGGAAATTGGTAAATAATAATAATAATAATAATATCATCATCATCATCATCATCATTTCTTCAATTTGACCACTTATATGTGGAGGTAAAATTACGATTTAGTCCTTTTTACTAAATGATAGTTTTTTCGCTAAATATAGATCATTTTCTCTCATTTATTAGTAAATAGAATTAAAAATTATGTTGTGGTTCAAATCGTTACTTAAAGTCATTTTTAAGAGATTCCAACAAACATATAAATGTACATGTACTTACAATAATAATAATAACCCAAAAGATTTCTTTGGACCTATTAATTAAGGAATACCATTTACATATAAACAATACATAAATCTTATTTTTTTAACTACTATAATTTATTCAGATTTAGATAAAATTTGAAGTAGTTTAGCTTTAAATATCCCACAGACATACATCGAAATTATGAATTCAAGTCACAACATACTTTTCAAATCTCAAATTATATAATAATTTATTTAAATTTTGAATAAAATAAAATAATACGAATTCATAATCTCAAATAATCTAATTATTTTTATTATTATTTTTTTTTTGAACAAAGACCAGCCCCTCAACAGAGGGGAGAGCAAGGAAAAATACACGAGGCATCGACGTAATGCCAAAACAATCTCTTGTCAGAGAACAAGGCAAGGGAAGCTAGATTGTGAGCCAGGCGATTACCAGATCTAGGAATGGCCTGACACACGGATGCACCAACTTCGACACTAAGCGCCTTAACATCGTCAAGAATAACACCAAAATCTCCAAGGGAAGAGGAAACAGAATTGAAGGCAGCAGCAACACCTGCAGCATCCACTTCTAAACACTGTACTTTCAACTTCAAATCCAGCGCCAACAGCAAGCCTTCACGTAAAGCCAAAAGCTCTCCCACCTCAGCAGCAAAGCACCCCAGGAAAGGCTTGGACACAGCGGCAACCACCAAACCCGAATCATTCCTAATCACAGCACCAATACCAGCCATTAATCTTCCTGGTTTGATAGCTACATCAGAGTTCAGCTTCAGCAGACCTGCACCAGGGGGACGCCAAGAGACATTGGACGAAGAAGAGGACTGTTCGTGATGGGAGAGAAGGGGAGAATCTTTACTGCAGCTCTGAAATTCTTTAAGAAAAGCAGTTGCCCAAGCAGAAACCAAATCGGGACCTCTCACCCTACTAGCAAAAATCTTAGCATTACGGTTAGACCAGATTGCCCATAAGAGCACACAGACCTCCTCCACAACCGACTTACTCTCCTTCCTAGCCAAAACAGAAAGGAAATCCAGGACAGAAGAAAGGCAATAATCAGACAAGGATAAGTTAAGCCTCCCACAACTCCACGCCTCCTGCACACCAGAACAAAAGAAAAAAGCATGAATAAGAGTTTCTGGAGACTTGCTGCACACGGGACAAGTACCATCTACCAGAACCTTTCTCAAAACAAGATTTGCCTTGGACGGAAGCGCGTTATAACAGGCCCTCCAGACAAAATGTTTAACTTTTGGAGGAATATTGAGATGCCATAAAGTTTTCCACCAGTCCAGCAAAGGAGAACTAGAAGATGACTCCAGCCTATTACGATTAAGTAATGCAACTCTGTACCCGCTCTTCACTGAGAAGTGCCCGGACTTGACAAAGTGCCACCTCCATTTATCACAGGTCGCGCGGACACTAAGCGGAATAGAGAGGATCAACTCCTTATCAGCAGGGAGAAAGAACTTATCTAACTTACCAATGTCCCAATGTGACGACGAAGAATGGAAAAGGTCAGCCACCACCACGGTTTCATTAGGGGCAGAAGAGATAGGCTTAAAAGAGCAAGGACGAGGGATCCAAGGATCCTTAAATGCATCAATAGTACTGCCATCACCAACTTGACGTCTAATCCCATGGGAAAGGAGCTCCCGACCCCATAATAAGCTGCGCCAGACATAAGAACACCCCCCAGTGGCCCTCGCCTCCAGAAAGGACACTTTCGAAAAATACTTGGCTTTAAGGACTGATGCCGCCAGAGAAGAAGGGTCAACCAGGATTTTCCAGGCCTGTTTGGCTAAGAGGGATTGGTTGAAAAGCTCAAGGTCTCTGAAGCCAAGACCACCTTCAGACTTCGGATGGCACATTTTCTTCCAACTCACCCAGCTCATCCTTCTATTGCCATTTCTTTCACCCCACCAAAAACGGGACGTCAAAGAACCTAGATCATGGCAAAGACTTTGAGGCACTTTAAAGACGCTCATAAGGTAAGAGGGGATAGCCTGAGTGACGGCCTTTATCAAGATCTCCTTCCCACCCCGCGAAAACAACGAATTTTTCCAGCTTTTGAGCTTGAGCTGAACCTTATGTTTTATCCCATTGAAGGTACTCCTCTTGTTTCGACCAATAAGGGAAGGCAACCCGAGATACTTATCATGAGCATTACCATCCTTGACATTGAGGATACTTAGCAAGGAAGCCCTTTGGTTCTCATCCACATTGGGGCTGAAAGAGATCGAAGATTTTTCCAGGTTAATTTGCTGCCCAGACCCCTTACCGTAACCTTGCACAATCTCCATAATTCTGTTGCAATTGGCGGAAGAAGCTTTACAAAACAGAATGGAATCATCAGCAAAAAATAAATGACTCACCAAAGGACAGTTTCTTCCACATCAAAAGCCCAGACCCCTACCACCACATTCAGCTTTCCTTAAGCTGCTTGAGAAGGCTTCAGCACATAACAAGAACAGATAGGGAGATAAAGGGCAGCCTTGCCTGATACCCCTGGATGGGATAAGGATGCCAGTACTCTGGCCATTAAGGAAGAAGTTGAGCTTAGAGGTAGAGACACAGTTCATAATCACCTTAACCCAAGTCTCAGGAAAGGCCATTCTTCGCATGACAGCTTCCAAGAACCTCCATTCCACACGGTCAAAAGCTTTGCTGAGATCTAATTTAATGGCCATAACTCCCCTGGAGCCAATTTTTTTCTTACTAATAGAATGAAGTAACTCAAAGGAGGAGATAACATTATCGAGGATATGCCGGCCGGGAACAAACGCTGACTGATTGGAAGAAATAAGACTTGGCAGGACTTGCTTCAGTCTATTAGCCAGGGACTTAGTAATCACTTTGTAGATGACATTAAGGAGACTGATCGGACGAAAATCTTTCAGGTTCTCAGGAGAGTTCTTCTTAGGGAGGAGAACAACATTGGTATCATTGAAATCACTCACAGAAATATTACCACTCAGGACTCCTAAGCATGTCGTAGTAACATCCTTGCCAACCACGTCCCACATATTCTGGTAAAAACAAGCGTGAAATCCGTTTGGACCTGGAGCTTTATTGGGACCGAGACCAAAGACAGCCACCTTGATTTCTTCCGCCGAGAAAGGTTTGCTTAGAATTTGAATCATGTCCTCGGACAACATAGTAGAGATGTCTTTACAGGCAGCTTCAACTTCAGACGGGAGGGGGCAAGAAGACTGGAAAAGCGATTGAAAGTAAACACAGACCAGCTCGGAAATACCTTCAGGAGAGTCGACTTCAGAACCATCCTCTTTCACAAGCCTTTCTATCTTATTTTTTTTCCTCCTAGCTGAAGCCCGAGAATGAAAGAAACGAGTATTACGATCCCCACTGGCTAACCAATCCACCCTGGCCCTTTGCTTCCAGAAGTCTTCTTCAACTGACAGGAGATGTTCCAATTCTGCTTCAACTGCCTTTACTTCTTCCATGACCCCTGGTATGTTTGCTCGCTTAAGAAGAGATTCCAAGAACTTATTTTTAGATTCAATTTTCTGCCGAAAAGAACCAAATCTTTCACTGCTCCATTGTTTCAATCTAGAGGCGCAACGGGCCAGCTTAGCATTGACGCCAGAGTCAAGAGCTTGGTCCCCTACAATCCCCCAGCAACCCTTAATAATTTCAACACAATCCTTCTCCTTCAGCCAATATGGTTCAAATTTGAAGCTAGTTTGGTGATGAACTTTAAACCGACGACCACCCTCCAGAGCCAACAGCAGGGGCCTATGATCCGACCCAAAAAAGTCCAGAGTTTGCACCTCAGCCTGGGGGAAAGAGTCCCGCCACAGGGTGTCAGCCACCACACGGTCGAGTCTTTCTTGAACGTTAAAGAGACCGTCCCTTCTATTATTCCAAGTGAACTTAGGGCCTACCCAACCAATATCCGAAAGTCCACAGTCAGCCAGAGCAGACCTGAAATTCATAATTTGGTAGGCAGGTTTAGCAACCCCCCCCCCCCCCCCCGCTTTTCGTGCGCTTTTAGAATCTCATTGAAATCACCCATGACTGCCCAAGGAAGAGAAGATACATGACTTAACCTCCGTAATAACTTCCACGAATCCATTCTGAGAGCCGAACAAGGGCTGCCATAAAACCCAGATAGCCTCCATTTTCGATCGTTCTCAAGGCAAACAATTGCATCAATATGCCTAGGGGAATAAGACAATATAGTTACATTCAGAGAGTCCCTCCACAACAGACCCAAGCCCCCACTTTTTCCAACCGACCCTACAAAAAGACCAGCATCAAAACCCAATTTTTGTTTCAGCTTATTACATGATTCGCCAAATAACTTCGTTTCCATCAAAAAAACGATGTCGGGGGATAGCTTATATATAGCCCTCTTAAGGGCTAGGAACGTACGGGGGTTCCCCAGTCCCCGCACGTTCCAAGCAAGGTAATTCATGGTTCCCGGCGGGCCTGAGGCTCAGGCTCCGCCGATCCAACAGAAAGCACCGCTCCACTAGACTTACAGTTTGAGACAACTTTTACATCCTGCTGCTCATTCCCAACATCAAAATCTAATTTTTTCTTTTTATTTCCCGTCTCCCTTCTCATAGGAATTTTCTCCTGCTTTCTTTTATTCTTCCTGGCTGGGGAAGAACGATCCTTAACAGGTGTGTCCACCATATTTTGGCTGGGTGACGTGCTCCTACTCCCACCCCCCTTCCTTCGACCTTGTCGGTATAACAGAAGCTTCTTGATTGGGCTATGAAGATTATTTATAAAGGGTTTCTCCCGAGCTGCCCTCTTCCATCTTCGCGACGTTTTCATGCATGGACTCACGATCATATCGACACCACCTGAGTCCGAAGGGGGGCCCAAGACCTCATTATTCTCCTGATTCCCCTCATCCAGCTTGGAAAGATTATTCTCCTTGACTCTCTTTTGACTAACAGACGTCCCGGTTGGGGATTTACTTGTCGAGATTACCCCTTTCTCTAAAATACCCCCATCTGTTGGAAACCCCAAATAATCTAATTATAACTTATTAAACGAACTTCATCTTACCGAAACGGTAAAACACAATGAAATTGATGAAAAATAAAAATCTTCACTTTCAATGTTGTCATGTGACAAGACTATACGTTAACGTAAAAGTTGGGGCAGGGCGATGACATGCATAGTTAGAAACTTGCAATTAGTGGGACCGAGGTACAGTCAAACGCGCGGAAGAAGCAAGATTCTTCTTTAAGACGGTGGATGGAAAATTCAAGAAAGCAATGCATTACAATTGTCGATGATCACGCACCACACTTTATGGTCTACACGGGTCCCTACACTGCATGCCGCGACTGGGGCGGCATGAAACATTCAATGATGTTTGCATCTTCAAAGCCTGCACGATAGGGTATGTGAAATTTCAACCTTTAACAAGTTAAAAAATAATAATAATAAAATATTCAACCTTCGACTTTTTTAATAAAAATTGGGGCATGCAAATTTCAACCTTTGACTTTCTTTCTTTTTTTTTTTTTTTTCTTTTTATATATTTCATATGTATTATAAGCATATAACCCAGTCTCTCAAGAGTAGAACGTAAAAACGTTTTCTATTATCATTTTTTTTTATTTTTAATAATTTAACGACATATTAATATATAAAATAATAGATAATTAAGATTGTTACATTTTTTTTTCTATACATCACTTAAATTTAAACTCATCTCATAAAAAATTTAGTACAATATCAATATTAACAAAAAATTTTTACTCTTAAAATTGATCTAATGAAGCTCGACCTGAAACTGAGGCTCTCGAAAGTAAGAGGATGGCTATCAAGAAAGGGAAAAGAAGCCTACAAAGGAAGGGGAAAATCGTCGTACACATAAGGACTTTCTTCTTCTAAAATCATAAAATATATATGCACCCAAAAAAATGGTAAATAATTAATAGAAATAAATGAATTTGTTTCATAATGTTTAAAACTTTAATTTTTAGATGATTTAATGAGTTGGTAATAATTTGTTTTTTAATTTTAGCTTTACATTATAGTGAAAATAATAATTTTTTATTTAGCATGATAATGTTTTAGATTTGAGTAGTATAAAATCCGCTCCTCAATTTTGGAGTCTTCTAATGACGCGTTGCCTCGATTCCTTTACTACATGTAATGATGAAGAATATTTTACAGTGATTCGTACAACAAATTTGATTTAAAAAAAAAAAAGGTTTTTTTTTTATAATACATAATTTTTAGAAAACAGAAAATTATAGTTTTTGACCACATATATATATACCCACGAGGAGACTAGTTACCTGAGCATTGGTTAAAAAAATCACATGTCTATCTATTTTTCTTACTTCTTATGAGTTACTTTTATATATATATATATATATATATATATATAAATTGAAATAGATTGGTTACACTTACATATGTGAACTTGTTCATGATTATTGACTAAAAGAATTTTATAGTCCATGGAATAATATGAGTGATTGACTTTTAATTTGTTGTACGAGTTAATATAGGAATATTTCTCATCACACTTTAAAAGTATAAATTGAATACATTCAAGTTTTTTATTTTTCGTCACACTTTAAAAGTATTTCTCATCACACTTTAAAAGTATAAATTGAATACATTCAAGTTTTTTATTTTTCGTCACACTTTAAAAGTATAAATTGAATACATCCAAGTTTGTTAATTGCACAAAAGTTTTGAAAAATCTAGACGAACATCCCCTAACATTTGTGAGCTTGTTCATGATTATTGACTAAAACAATTAGATAGTCCATGGAATAAAATGAGCGATTGACCTTTTTAATTTGTTTATTATTATTATTATTATTATTATTATTTGAAACTGACCATTTAATTTGTTGTATGAGTCAATATAGGAGTATTCCTCGTCATTATTTGTAGTAATATATATATATATTTCCAAATTTAATATTTTATTAAGTGAATAACATCACATTGTATATATCAATTAATTATTATATTGACTTAGCATTTGTAAAATAATACATGAAGAGTAGAAGAATTTTCTTTCGTATTAAAGAAAAAGCAGATATAATAATGAGCAAATTACCTAGAACCCTTTAAAAGTTTGCCAAATAACAAACGAAAACAACGTTTTTCTTTTATTACAATGTTTTCATTTGTACTAACGGTTTGATCATAATTGACCTTAAGAGTAGATATTTGATTGTTAAAATAAAAATAAAAGATCATAATACCCCTTAATAACTATGAGAAAAAAATTAAAAAACTTTAAAAAAAAAAAATCTCAACCATCTATTTTGAAAATGAACGGTTAAGATCTATTTTAAAAAATAAAAATTCTATAAATAGTTTTAAAAATTAAAAAATAATTAAAAATAGTTTTTAAATTATAAAATAATTAAAATTAATATATATATATTTGGTTGATTCCACCAAATGAAAATCTTCATCTTCAACCAAAGATTTTTTTTTTTGAAATTTCTTCAGCCAGAGATCTTGAAGGAAGATGAAGATCTTCATCTTCAATAACCTAGGTTTGTCTTCAAACCAAATGAACAACTTGACTTCAATCGCCTAGGTTCATTTTTGCTTGAAGATTATTAACTATTTGTCTTCGATTTCATCAACAAACCCAGGTTGACTTGGGTTATTCGAAGTTGACGAACCCAGGTTGCTTGAGTTTGTTTGAAGCTAAAACTTTAAGAGAGAGAGGATTGAAGTTAGAAGTTTTTATCGCCTAGGTATGAAGTTAAAGCTTCGAACTGAATTGAAGCGAAACTGAAAGAGAGAGGGAGAGGTGTCGAACGAACCCAGGTTTTTGGGTTTAAAGAATGGAGAACAGAGAAGAAAGGGATCTAGTTTGTTGATGATGATAAGAAGAATAAAGAATAAGTTAATGAGAGAGAGGTGCTTGTTGATGAAGAACGAAGAAAAAGAACACTACTTGTTCTTCGATCTGGAAGAGGACATGAATTTTGGTTTTACACTTCGTTAGAGAACGTTTTATTATTATTATTATTTTAAAAAGTAGTTAATGAACCCAGATGGTGTGAGATGTTAAATGGTTTGATGAAGATGTTGAATGATTTAATGAAGATAATGGATGATGAATTGAATGTGATGAACTGATTGTGATGAACAGAATGTTATAAAGATGGTGGGTTGATGAGTTGGGTGGAGATTCAATCCAGGTTTAATCTCTATTGTTCATCAATCTTAATGCACGGTGGAGATTCAATCTAAGTTGGATCTCCACCTTTTTTTTTGTTAGATTTTTTTTCAATTATTTAGATTTTTTTTATATTTTTTCTTTTAATTCTTTTGATCTCCATTGGTGGAGATCCATTATTTTTTTAAAAAAAAAATAAAAATTATTTTTTATATTTAAAATTAAATTTAAAATTATTTTTTAAATTTTAAAATCATTTTATTTTAAAATTTTTAAATCCAAATAACCTATTAATTGATGTAATATTTAAAACTAAAAATTAGAGAAAATGACCCAAATGACCTTACCAAAGTTAACTTTCATGATAAATTACGGTCAAGCCGTTCGTATAAGGGAGAATACTGTAATAAAATGCAAACATTGTTGCCATCTGTCATTAGGTAAACTTCCAGAGGATTTAGAGTAATTTACTCATAATAATTTATTTAAAAATGGAAAAGCAAAAGCGCAGATGTCCATTCAATAAACATTTCTTCTTCTAGATTTTTTTTTTTTTTAATTTAAGTTTCTATTTTATTTTATTCTTTTTGACTAAAACAATAATGAAGATTCACATAATCTGTGATGTGATTGAAGGTGGCATATTCCTAGAACATTCAAAAGTGATGCTCCGCTGTCGCCTTACATGGATTCCTTGATCTAAAATGTCAAATCTCCACAATTTGTTGAAATTAACAACCTCGGCCCTTCCTTAATCTATCATTTTCCATGCTCTTTACACTCTATATGATAATCGACTCATTATACATATTAAATTAACAAAAAAAAAAAAAAACTTTCTTTTCTACTAAGAAAGAATTTTGAAAATAAAAAAGTTTAATTAGTTTGTTATTATGAAATATAAGTTTAACAATTAGTTTGGGGTTCTTCATTTGTAAGAAGTCTAAGTAAATTGTTTTTCAAAATTAAAAGAATTTTATAAAATTATCCCAATTAATTTTATTGAATTTTATGAGTAATTTAAAATTATTTTTAAATACCATATGTAATATAATCATTCGAATATAGATCATTGTCATACTATTATAAGGTCAGATTTGATGATGATATGCATAAATGAAAGGTTTCAGTATATCCAATTCGCTTTTATTATGGCATGAAAATTATATGTAGTAATACAAACTTTGTGGTATGATATTAATAGACACATTGTCGACCGATTTTTCATATATATATTTATATATTTGGATATTTAAATTTAGAATTGGGCTTTATAAACTTTAAATTTATCACTCTAATATTCATCTAGTGATCTATTAATTTTTCTCAATCAAAGATTATAATCTATTATTAATTTTCTTACATTTAAATTAAAAAAACTAGATAAATAAATGTTTGTTATGGGTAATTTAACGATCAAACTGATTGAGCCAGAGAAGATCTACAGTATGGGCCCAATAATCCAAAGGCTCAGCAATCTGTCTTTCTTTCTGATCGACCTCCTGACCATAGATCCGTTCATTAGACTGACTTGCCGTTTTGCTAGTATCCCAAGTCTCATCACTGATCGTGAATATACTCGCAAATAGGCTTGGTAACATGTTCGGTGATCTATTCGTTGTCCTACATACGACTGTGATTAATACCAATCCTTAATCATAGTCGCTATGTCTATTCGCCTGAGCTGATCGCTAGACTTGCTCGCCAGATCTGTTCGTTCAAACTGTTTGCCGGAGGTTGATCGACAGATCTATCTCGCTCGGGTTTGTTCATTCAAAATTGTTCGCCTGATTGCTTGGTAATTTCTGGGCGTACTCGTATGCCTGCTCGTTTGTGAAACTGTTCGCCTAATATTATGTCTGGTCGCGGAAGAACTTATTCATGATCTGTCCCACTAACTCTCAAAGTTCCCGATCTGTCAGAAGCTCATCTGTTTGCTAACTCAACTGGATATTCTGTTCGCTGGAGAGTCCATCTCTATCATGCCTCACAAATCGCGAGTCAACAGAAATCAAATATGTCATGCAAGATGCAACTCAAGACGTGCTATGCACGCCATCTCTGTCAGAGATTACAGCCAAGATTACGGTAATCTCACATAGCCTGTACAGATTAGTTGCTTGAAATCACACTCAGGTAAAGCTCAGAGGTGACAGCTTCAGTCGTATTTAATGAAATTTCGACCGCATTAAATACATTGTCAGCCGCATTAAATGAGATCCTGATGCATTAAATGTAATTCATCATTATAATTTCAGTTTATTGTATACTTTTGTCTTATTCTGTTTTACTATAGCACATTCCCTTCCTCTATAAATAGGAGAGGATTTTCATTGTAAAACAAGGTACAATCTTTTAAGGGTCGATACTCTACCAGAATAATGAGAGAGTGAACAATTGATGTAAGCATCTAATTGGGCCGAAACACTCTAAAATCTCCTTGTGTTTTTCTCATTTTCCTTTGATCTCTTCTCCTTTACTTCTTTACCTCGCATATTCAATATCCACAATCTAAAACTATAGTTTGGGTCAAGAAACGAACCTCGTTGACTAGAATCCAAATCTTGACGTCAACAATGTTAAAGTTACATTTTTAATTAAAATTTAAAATTAATATAAGTCTAACCCTTAAGTTTATATGTTATTGACATCAAAATAATTGTTTGCACTTAAAAAAGTCATAAATGTAAAAGTCATAAAGGAAAGGTGGTGGTAGCTGGGCCTATGGCAAAACAGTGGAGAGGTTACTTTAGCCTAGAAGTAGTGAACTTTTTGCTCTCAGTGGAGGTCTTATTGTAGGTCACTCTTTGAGTTTGAAAATTAGTTTTGTTGAGGTTGACGTTGTGATCTTAGCTTTTGTTATTAATTCTGTTGATGTACCCTTGGGGGATAAGCTAGCTTTCTAATAGAAGATACTAAGACCATCTCTAGTGTAGCATCGAAATGGTGTTAAACACCATTTTGGTGTCAAAATGGTCTCCAGGGTAGCATCAAATTAACGGGCCGGCACCATTTTCAATACAATATTTGATGTTTTCGCTACAGTGTTTAGTGTCACACTGCAACAAACACCAAATTCTTTTCCATGGGCCACGTGCCTTTTTATTTTATTTTAAAATCCTAACAATACCATTCTAACAACAATCATAATAATATTTCTTCCATTTGTGTCATTTACTACTTTTCATTTATTTACATAATTTGATTAATAATTATAAATAAAAATTAAATTGTTATAAAAAATTTATGTCATTAGAAATATTTCATTGAGACCTTTAAATTGAGTATAATATTGAATATGTTTTAATATATTTTTAAGCTTCTAATATGTATTATAAGTAATATATTAATATAATATCATTTAAATTATTTAATGTATATAAAAATTTATAATTTTAATAATTACTTAATAGAATTGATAATATTTGTTATGCAAAAACTCAATAATGTAATAAAAAGCAATAACATTAACATTACGATTACCTTAAATTAAAAATACATTATCAAAGAAAAGAAAAGAAAAAAAAAAAGGGTGGAGATCAATAATTAGGATGAAACCATCATCTTCTTTTGGTTAAAACAAACATGCTTTATTAGATGAAAAGTGAATTAGATATTACGAATCTTCGCCAATTTATTTACAAATTGCAAATGTGACACCAAACATGCTTTATTAGATGAAAAATATTAAGTGAATAAAAAGTTAGGTGGAAATATAATGAAAATAATATTTTGTAAAAAATTTAAAAAAATTATGTAAATATTTAATAATTTTTTAATATATTGTAAGTAATTATTTGAGAATAAAATTTTATACTAAATAAATTAATTAATATTGATTAAAGAATTATGTATGAAATATTTTTTAAAAATACTTTTTACATCAATTTGGTGTTATATATATTAAAATAAAAAAAATTAATATCAAAAAATTTGAAACCGATACCAACATGGTGTAAAATTTAATGTTGGACTTCGAAAATGGTCTAAGGCTCTATAAGATTGTAGACACTTAGAAGTGTCAAAAGTTCCATTTTAGTTTTCTTTTTTTGTCAGAAAAGAAGTCAGAAATGATACGGAATTGCTCATAGCTTATCATAAAAGCAGACGTAGAAAAGTTGATAAGGTATCTTAAATATTTTAATTAATAAGCCACTGCCTCGTACTTATCGATGCTTTTCATTGCATCAATTTCTTTCGGCGAAACTTTGTTCCAATCCCTAACTTTATAGGAAATATCAACTTTTACTAAAGTATCATTTTTGACTTATTGAGTCGTGAAATTTGGAAATTTTATTCAATTATATGCCTCTCTATTGATCAATTATTATTCAAAATTAAGGGTTTTAATAGTATTTAATCTTATCATATGCACAAGCCCTTAAAAATGCCACATGTTTACATTTAAAAAAAAAAAATGAAACTGAAAAATAGAAACAAAAACCTATATAACATTTTTTTATTGAAAAAATCTATAGAATACATAAAACTGCTAGAAAAAGCAAAACATTGATGAAAAAAAAAAAATTGGATGAATATTCGAACGCTAAAAAGTCACATCGGGTGGAATTTTAAATTCAATGGAGATATATTAATTTTTTTTATTAAAAATCAAATTTACAAAAAAAAAAGAAAAAAAGGTGGAGTTCCTTTTTTTTTTTTGTTACATTTTATTTTTTTTTGAAAATTTTTAAATTTTTTGGTATTTTTAATAACATTTCTATTTTTTAATCTTTATTTTTTCAAATGTTAACTTGATTAAATAAAAAAATATTTTATATGCTTTTTAAATATTTATAATAGAATTTATTTTTTAAATTCGATGGAAGCAGCCTTTGTTGCAGAAGGTTTTGTGCAATATTATTTTATTATCTAGGGTTCAATTAGGCCCAAAACCTGTTTGACCTTCATATTAGAAAAATCAAAAAATTAATTAAAGAAAAATTTAGCTGTCATTGTCTAGAGGAAAATCAACAATTGATCGTGGGATCATGTCAAAAACATGGAGGATGACCAAATGCTACGGGCCATCGCACGCCAAACAACATATATGCGTGTAGGAAATGTTAACTTATGCAAATTGAACTTTACGACCCATCCAATTACCATATCACAGCATTTCTTCCAAGATATGGAAGATTTCAATTGTTGAAATAGATTAAGGCCGAAATTTATGAATAGCCCTTTATTATTGTAAATTCTAAATTTAGCCAATTCCTACATTTGTTTTAGTTTCTAGATAAAATTGCCATCAAGCATGGTGACTCATGTAGTGTTGAGAAGGAAATATGGATAGAGAAAAGTATTAAGATACTTGGAGAATTGGATTAGAAAGAGAGAATGTTGACAACCTATGACATAATATTGGGATTGATAAAATATGCAAAGACCATATTTGAAGAAATAAATGATAAAATAACATTTGCGAGTTGTTTTGATGTTAGATCCATTGCTTCGAATTGACAAATTTTTTTCATTTCAATTTTTATTGACATATAAAGCTTGTTTTAATACTAACACATATAGTTTCATTTTATAACAAGGATATGAAGTTTTATTTTATAATTGGCATGTGAGGTTTAGTGTGTAAAGTTCCACTTTGTATAAAGCTTATAAAGTTCAATATTTAAAGTTGTTGCTAATCGAAATGGAGTTTCGTTTATCAATGATACGCCACTTCCTCACTCCATAAACGCTAAAGATGTGACACTATTTATTGGCACTTAGGCCTCCTTAAATGTCAATAAATATTAGTTAGTGATATTTTCACCCTCCTTACATGAACATGGTACGTACTTCCAGATATTTTCAAAGCTTCAACTGTCAAACTTTTGCTAAAGTTGGTAAGATTGGATTTTTTTTGACATATTGTACGTATGTATTACAAGTACATATAATACTATTGAGCTCTCTTGATCAAAACTCTGAGGAATAGTTTGAAATTAAAACTCCCAAAAGTGGGAGAAAAGCTCGCAAAAATGAGAGGAAAAACCTCCCATAGAAGAGGGGGGAAAATTGCCATATTTTATAGCTTCATGAGTTGAATCCTAACCTGCATGACAAGTAAGGACAAGGCAGGTTGCTACCATTGCGGCAACACATCAAACTCCATATTGGAATGTATTTGGGATAAATAAGACTTAAGGAGGAGCGATTTCGCAATGCTTAGGTCGAAAAACTAGGACTAATTGAGTGAGAGAGAGAGAGAGAATATGAGAAGGGTATTTTTGGTCATGCCAATGGCTAAAACTGACAAGTAAAAAAAAAGGGTGACTAAGATTAAATTTTTTAAGAGCTAAAATCAAGAGTTTCCTCATAGACTAAGTAGTAGTTTTAGTTCTTTTGAGGCGGGAACATAATTTAATTATTTTTATGTCCAAATTGAAATTTTAGAGAAAGGAATTAATATAATTTGAACCCAAAATTTTATTAATTTTTTGACTTGTGAGACTTACAATTAGCCATCTTAATTTTTACCCAAGTATAATAAAAGTCAAAGACAAATTCTCTATCTCTCTCTCTATATATATCCCGTGAAGCTGACCTCTCTGAACCATAAGCACAATTAATAAATGATGAATATTAGTTCACATAGTCATAATTAATGAAAAGAGAACATATGACTGATGCTATCTCAACTATTTAAATACAAGGTTCACAACTTGTGTATTAATATTTCAAAAAAAAACAAAATTGTGTGTTAAAGAAAAGGTCCTTGTTGATATGATGCAAAGAAGTAGATATAATAAAATGGAATCAGAGTCAAACATAGTGATGTCAAATGAACCATATGCAAGCATGCGGGATTAATGCTGTTGAATCCCAATTTAGGCCAAAAATAAATGCTATTATATAGTTTACTTTCCCACGGTTTTTTTAATAAAAAATTTTGATGATCTCTCGTTTTGTGCTCACATGGTTTTCTCTTAGAGCATGTCCTCACACAGTCAGGATCATTAGAGTGAGTGTTATTTTATTTTATTTATAAATTAAGTTTTGGCAGAAACCCCAACCGTCCATGTACTGAGCTGTCGTGAAAATACAATAAAAGTGTTTTTTTAATAAAAAATATCACTGTTGGATTAATAAGCTTATCTCATTTTAATAAAGTTAATAATTGAGTATCGAATCTGATTTTTTTTTTTAAACAAATACACTTGATAAATAGGTGAGAGGACTATAATTTTTTAAAAATGACTCAATTGTTACATTTATTATAAAAATATTTTGAAATTTTTATATATGATTTAGGACTCAATTGTTATATATATATATTTTAAAAAAGACATAAATATTGAGTCATTAATATAATATACTATTTTATACTTATCCCTTTTCTTAATGATTATTTATACATTATAATGTGTGATAGATGATGCTAACATTGTAGCCAACATCATATATCAAAACCAACTACCACTCCTCTAGTCCTTAACGTCATCATGAATGTTGCCAAGTAGAATCTTGTCGTTACCCACTATACATTGTTCTAGAGAAAAAAATTTCTGACTTTCTTAGGGTTCTATCTGAATATAAACGGGTATAAATTTGTTGATACTTGTCAAAAACAACAAAAATAAGTATATAAATTTGTGCCAGCGCCAAGAGGGAGTAATGAAGATCACCACTTGTGCTAAATGATGTTACATATTACATTTAAGGAGTTGGGGGTTATGATGTATGACAAAAATTTTGGTGAAATTTGCACGCTTATCTTCGTTAATTCAGAACATATCATATAATATAAAAGTAATATATGATTGGACTGATAACTGTACCTACTTACGATTTTCATGCGCCATAATCTCATCTACCCATCCTTTTCAAATTTTTCTCATGATGAAGATCATAAACTTATGTTTGAATAACTACTTTTGGGGAAAAAAAAACGTAGTAAAATAAGATCATAAACTTTTTATATATGGTGGCTTTGGTAAAAGGTTAGTTATTATAATTATAAAAGTATTAGTGTTACAGTAGAAAAAGTACTGTTTTTTGGGGGGGGGGGGAGTGGGTGGCGGGGGGGCGCGGGGTAGTTCTAGTGGTACAATCACTTCTGCTTTTTTTTTTTTAAAGTAAACAATCACTTTGCTTTTGATCCAAACAACTTTATAGCTTTTTCTAAGGTTGAATTCTAAATAATCCCCCACTTTTGCCTAAAAACAAGACACCAAACCAACATTTTGAAAATTACCGTTTCTTCACCCTATCTTTATAATTTTCGTTAGAAAGTTGATTCTGAACATTAAATAACTTATTTGTTTTTGATTTAAATTTCATTAAAATTAAATAAAAAATTTTAATAAGATATTCACCGTCCGTTTGTCCATCTTAAAATGGATGATGAAGATTGGAGGTCAATTTGAAAAAAAAAAATAAAAAATAAAAAATTGTAAAATACAAAAATATTAATAATTTACTAAAATGATTTTCATCATGGACATCATTTTAAAAATATCAAAACAAAGTTTAATTTAAAAAATAAAAATTAGGGAGATTGGATCTCCACCAATTAATCATCTTCAATTTCATCAACACCCACATTCATCATCCTTTCATTCGTCATCATCCTTAACAACATTTCATCAGCCACGCACCAAATCACATTCATTGGCCACCCACCCAACAACATTTCATCATCCTCAATCCACCATCATTGTATGATCTGTTTCTTCAACTTCATCATCCTTTTTGATTTGCTTCTTCAACTTCATTATCTCTATTCAACTTTATTTTTTAAAAAAACAAACATGATGAAACATGTTTTGGGTTCTGAATGAACCCAAAACATGTTAATGCTCATGTTTTGGATTCGATCAGAACCCAGGACATAGTTTCATGTTTTAGGTTCCGACCGAACCCATAACATAAAGTTTTAGGTTTGATCAAAGAAAGAAAAATGCCATCTTTTTGTTATTGATTTTTTTGAACCCAAAACATAGGTTTTTTAGTTGATTTTGTTGAAGATCAAAACAATTCTTGATTTTGTTGTTGTTTAGATCTTTTTTTACTAGATTTTTGGTGTGTGAAATTAATTTTGTAGTAAGTGGGTGTTTGAATCGAGGCTTTGGAGGAGGAAATGTTAGGGAGTTTTTCAAGCTGTTCTTCATCCCCCGTTCGATGGAGATTCAGATTGGATTTCCATCGTTGATGGTCCAGTAGATTTTCTTCTTCTTTTTTAAATTAATTATTTTTGTTTGTTTAATTTTTTAAATTTTAAATTTTTATTTAATTTTTTTTCAAACTAATCTCCATCATCCATCTTAAAATAGATAATAGAAATATGATATATATATATTTGTCATTTTCTTATTGCTCATGTTTAATTCAAGGCTTTATTTATCGTTTTATCCTTAACCTACTAACGGCAATGGCCTCCTCTAATGGAAATTGTAACTACTGGGTGGAAAACGAATATTTTCAAAACATTGGGGTGGTTAGTTGGGCGGTCATATAGAATTCACTCCTTTTTCTTTTTGTTGGATTTGCACGTGAGATCCCACCGTGCCTAACAAGGGACCCCATTGTACTGCTAACATGCATTTTTAACTGTAAACTAGTGCATTTCTGTGGTTGTGATCCCACAATTTTACTTTTTCTTGGCTTTTCATGCAAACAGAATTTTATTGTTGACACTTTCAATTTTTCTATATTTTCTATAATCAAGTTAGACTTTTTAAGTAATATAAACAAGTACCTCCACCAGGTTGTTCTGCACTGCTTGAGTTTGTAATGTTAATATCCATTAATTGATAATTTATTCTTCATAATTAGGGGTTCAAAAGAATCTAACATGTTAGCTAGCTAATTATAATATTTAATAATTTTCTTTCTTAATGGTTTTTTTTTTTTTCTTAAAAAAAGAAGAAGAACGTATAAAAGAAAAGGTTAATATTTGATTCTATGGAATTAGGTGCAAACTCACTATATTTTGACTTATATATGGTCAACAAAAATTCTTGAATTTCTACATAAAGGGCGTAGATATTACCATTTATAAATATAATTTCCACACTCAAATGATTAATACACTCATTAATTAAATTTAAAAATTTGTATATTAATATTGTTGAAGTCAAAAATTGATCAACACTCGAATCAATGCAAATTATGAATAAATAACTACAAGTACGAAGAGTGAGAATAATGAAAATGATGCAAGAAAAATAAATATGAGAAATAGAGACTTTTTAATGTGGTTTGGCCCATAGAATGGTGTCTATATTCACAGTTATATTATTTATGGAAAGAAAGACTATATTTTAGTAGAGTTTTTGCTAGGATTCTCATATCATTGCCTGATCATGTCTTGTAAATACGTAAATAGTGGTAGAGTTCCTTATTTACATATGATTTGATCATTAGAATACAGGGAAGATTAAGATTATCTTTCCTACTTTATATAAAACAGCAATTAATACATCCATATTGGAATCAAATTACAAATCCGAGAGCTTATTCTTTAAAGCGATATTCTTCTTAATATGGAAAAATTTATCTATTAAGGAAAAACTAGCTGATGATATATTTCGAGCTAACGATCTTAGACTACTCTCCACATGAGCTGGTTGATGTGAGTTATTCTAGAATTCATTGTAATTTAAAATATTTTAAAAGTTTTGGTATATTCAATCCATATTTGAATGATCTCTATTGAAATCTAGCTGTATTCAATCTATATTTGTATGGAAATCATAAAAATTTAGGTATCTATAATTCATATTTATATAAAATCCAATGAAATTTAAATATATTAACAAAGTATGGACTTTATAGATTTCATTTACATAATGAATTTTCATTCAATAGAATTCATACAATAGAATTCAAATTTGAATTAATTCTATTGAAATCTAAGTGCATTCAATCTATATTTATATAAAATTTGTTGAAATTTAGGTGTATTCAATTTATAATTTACATGGAATTCAATGAAACTGAGATATATTAAAAAAGTCATTAACTTCATAAGATTTCATTTAAGCGATAAATATGGATTCAATGAATCCAAATTTAAATGGATTTTATTGAAATCTAGTGTATTCAATTTATATTTGTATATAATTTATTAAAATTTAAGTGTATACAATTCATATTTATATGAAATCTAATAAAATTTAGATATATATATAAATAGTCATTGACTTAATAGATTTTATTTAACTAATAAATTTGGATGAATTTTAAAGTGATTTTTATGAAAAAAAAAAAGTTTATTACAAATGTTACTGTTCTCTTGAATATTTGAATTTCATTTAGGTGATGAATTTTAATTAATTTTAGAGTGATTTGTATCAAAAATAAAAGTTTATAACAAATCTTACTATTCTTATAAAGATTTTATTGAATTTTTTAAAGAATTATAATAAAATCAATACAAACTCAATAAAATCTTTAAATTCTATCAAAATCAATCATTAAAAATAATTTTTTCAACCTTCGATAAACTCCAAATGAATACACTCCCTTAGATCAATTTTACGGGTGACAGTAACTCCATCGAAAATTAAAACCAAAAAAATTAAAAACTTCTGATTTTTCCAATTTGTTGGTCAAACCCTAAAAAACAAAAAAAGCAAAAGACAAAAAAAGTAAATAAATAAATAAATATCCAAATGGATCCACAGCATATTCTTTTTCCTCTGTATAAAAAAAAACCAAACAAAACAAAACCGTACAGTTTTGAGTTTCAAGTTCAACACTCCGAAGTTTACCTTTCAAGCCCTTATTAACTCTTACATATCAATTCTCGCCTTTAACTGTGATAGGCTTAGAGAGAGAGAAAATCAAATCCCAAAAATTAAAAAAGAAGAAAAAAACCATTAGATACTCTGTTTTAGTTTCTCTATATATATCACTCTCTTCTCACCACTTCTCTGCGTCTCCCTCTCTCTTCTGTCGTTTCTTTTTCGTGTATAAGCTCACTTACCCAGATTCAGGTACTTCACTTTCCACGACTCTTTTCGATTTTTCCCATCTGGGCCCCTCGCAAAACCTACCAATCTATTACTCTGTTTTTTTTTTTTTGGTGTTAAAATTTTAGTGGGTTCTTTTGTTCTGGGTGGTTGTTAGATTTGGTGGGTTTTGTTTGTATAAATTGATTTTTTTTTGTTTCTTTCGTGTGTGTGTGTGTGTGTGTTTTTTTTTTTTTTTTTTAAATTGGGTTTGATTGTGGTTTTCATTTTTGGAAATTTTGTTTGGTGCAGCGTGTGAGGAGTGAAGAAGAATGGCGAATAGGAATATAGAGAAAATGGCATCGATTGATGCGCAGCTGAGGCTGCTGGTTCCTCGCAAAGTGAGTGAAGATGACAAGTTGATTGAATATGATGCTCTGCTTCTCGATCGCTTTCTTGATATTCTTCAGGATTTGCATGGAGAGGATCTCAAAGAAACGGTATCTCATTTTCACTCTTGTTTTGTTTTATGATTTGGATTATCATTGTGTTGTCAAATTTTGATTTTGGTTGACACACATCTGAGAATATGATTAGAATTCACTTTTAGAGTGTGTGTTTTGATTGATAACCCAATTGAGTATAATGTGTGTGCTGTTTGGTGTTTGATTTAGTTGAAGGTGGTTATAATGGGACCCAAGTTAGTGTTTCTTGTTGGTGTTGACTTAGTGTTTGCATAGCTTGAGCTATTTCATATGATCTAGTATTGCGTTTTGAAGTAATTATAGGGTATATGAGCTATGGTGATATGATCAAAATGGATTTTTGAATCAGTCTTTTGGCGTGTTGTTTGTGTGATTTAAGTAATGGTGGTGATTGTTTAGGTTCAAGACTGTTATGAGCTTTCCGCTGAGTACGAAGGAAAGCACGATCCCCAGAAGCTCGAGGAGCTTGGAAATGTCTTGACGAGTCTGGATCCCGGTGACTCCATTGTTATTGCTAAGTCTTTTTCTCACATGCTTAACTTGGCCAACTTGGCTGAGGAGGTTCAGATTGCTCATCGTCGAAGGATCAAAAAGTTGAAAAAGGGTGATTTTGCTGATGAGAACTCTGCAACAACTGAATCAGATATTGAGGAGACTTTCAAGAGACTTGTGGGAGAACTTAAGAAGTCTCCTCAGGAAATTTTTGATGCTCTGAAGAGTCAAACTGTAGATCTGGTGTTCACTGCTCATCCCACGCAGTCGATTCGCAGATCTTTGCTTCAGAAGCATGCAAGGTTTTTTCTCTGGTTTTCTTTTATTTTATATTTTTTTTCTTTTTGGTTTATTGGAGTTGTTGTAAAGTTTTCTTAAGAGATTTTAGTGGTTGAGTGTAGCTGACATGTGCAAACAAATTGATGTACTCTTTTGAACATTGATAGCTTTATTGAGGCTGGTTCAAACTGTTATTTTTGTTCTCTCGCTTTTTTTATTTGTCAGGATACGGAATTGTTTAGCTCAGTTGTATGCCAAAGATATTACTCCTGATGATAAACAGGAGCTTGACGAGGCTCTTCAGCGAGAGGTAAATTCCCAATGTGTTCGTTTGTCTTTATTCAAAGGCTTCTGCTACCATTACAAAGATGTTTAACGAAGTCATTACGTAGTTTAGATTGTGGTAGACGATTATAATTATTACTGAAGAAGCTGTGGACCTATGCCTGCCTACACTTATTATTAAACGTGCTTACTTAATTTGTGCTTATTTTATCATGACTGTATTTTATGATCCATCCATATAAATGATAATAAGACTTTTAGTTGACCAGGGTTTTTTTATTATATTATGTTTTACTAGTTACAAGACGTTTCTTTTCTCTCCAAATTTGTTAACTTGATTGTGTCGAGACTTCTTTTTCCTTAAATTTATGCTTCACTTGTATTTGGTGGTTGACTTAGAGCATCTCCAATGCAAATTTGAATTGTCTTTTAAAAAAAATGGACATATCATTAATGTCAAGGAAATGTACATCTTATATGGCATAAATATGAATTGATAGACACTCAAGTCTAAAAAGGCTCTCCAATGTTATTCTATTCATTTCAATGATGAATAGTCAAAGAATAATATATCATTAAAGCAAATTATTATAAAATATTATTTTATGGAAGTTTAAATTATTTATTGCTGACATGACTGTCAATGAGGCTCTCTAGAAATAGACATTGAGGTTGATAGCCTCTATTTTTTTTTTTTTTTTTTGCCCCGTCAACTTGATAGTGGCTATTAAAGTTTACATTGGAGAACTTAATTTTAACACTCTATCAATTTCTCCTATGTGGCATTCAATTTTTTCACAATCCATATTTGCATTGAAGATGCTCTTATACAACCTGATAGAGCTTCTTGTATTACACATGGAAAGAGAGTATGGTGGCTACTTTGCAATATAAGACTATTGTTGCCAATTCATAATTTATCAACTAGCAATTAGTGGGGAAATAGATTGACTTAACATTAGGTGAGTGTCCACAAGAAGATCTTAATAATTTCATGTTATTATTAAATGATGGGGCTGGGGTTGGCAAGATGTTTTTGTTTTGCATGACAGTTGCAAGGAAGGCTGTATAAGTTGTTGATCACTTAATTGCTCTCCAATAGACATAATTGGAGTTTCATGCTAGAGGTGCTGCAAAAATGTCTACTAGAAATTCCTTCTTTTTGCAGCATTCCTTTCTTGCTCTGCAAAGTTGACTTAGTTAATATTACTGCATCTTTCAGCTATTTTAGCTTTCACTTGTGTAGAGAGAGCAATTAATATTTTTTTCATTCAAACTTGATAGAATCTGTTGACTAAACATAAACCATGATATAATGTTTTAGTTGACAGCATGATTGATATTAGTTCATTTTATTCATTCCTTTCTTTTCCCTCTAGATTCAAGCTGCATTCCGTACTGACGAGATCCGTAGGACTCCGCCGACCCCACAAGATGAAATGAGGGCTGGAATGAGCTACTTCCATGAAACAATCTGGAATGGTGTCCCTAAATTCTTGCGCCGTGTTGACACGGCTTTGAAAAACATTGGAATCGATGAGCGTGTTCCTTACAATGCCCCTCTCATCCAGTTTTCTTCTTGGATGGGTGGTGATCGTGATGGTATGAACTTTCTCCGTTGAAATGCGCATTCTACAAATTTAATTACGAATTTATCGAATCACTGAGAGGGCAAACGGAATCTCTTAAGTGTTAAATTCTTTGTTATTTAGAATGTTAGGCTTAAGTGAGGAATGCTTTTATTCCTGCTTGATTTTTTGTAGTAGGTATTATTTATTGGAGTGGTCCATGTCCAATGGCAACTATAAAATATGGAGGTCTCCTCACTCACCCTCTCACTCCTAGTCTAATAGATGGTTAATGTGAAATACAGGTAATCCAAGGGTAACTCCTGAGGTCACAAGGGATGTTTGCTTACTGGCTAGAATGATGGCTGCTAACTTGTACTATTCACAAATTGAAGATCTAATGTTTGAGGTATATATCATAGATTCTCTGTACCACTCTTGTCCAAAAGAAATTTATGTTCGCATTGTAAGATTTCCACTTCGCCATACTTGGTGCTTTATGCTGTCATCATTCTGATAAGTTTTTGCGTTGATTTTTCTTGGCAGTTGTCCATGTGGCGTTGTAGTGATGAACTTCGTGTTCGTGCAGCCATGCTTCACAGATCCTCAAAGAAAGATGCAAAGCACTATATAGGTAATTTGCAAAAGTGATTCCATATTGTATGCTTCTTACTTCCATCTAGAGTCTATCTCATAAGATATGATATTATTCAAAATGTGATCTGACCTTCGCTTGATTTCTAAAGTGGAATTCTGTAATAAATTAGGTTTGGTCATAGTGTCTGTGCTTTTGCTTCTGTATCCTTTTTAGAAGACACTTAGGGTGTACAGTAGCGTTTCTTTTCCTTTCTTTTTTCTTTTTTCTCTTTCTTTCTTTTTTTTTTCAAGAAAAAAATACACAATTCGAATTTTCGCCATGTTTCACTTTTACAATTTATGTAGAATCAAGAAACATTGACTTTAGTGAAGCGAAGTCCTAATTACAAGTGCCTACCATATTTTTTAGCAATGTTGTTATATATATCCACTTCACGTTCATGAAAGAGATGCATCTCTGTTAGAGAAAACTTCTTGTGGCGATGTTTTTTGTTAGGAACCTCGCTAATAAAGGGTTGTTGGAACAATAAATAGAGAATTTGTATGAGAATGTGGGGACTTTTATTAATTAAAAACTGAAAAAAAATGATCACTAACGAAAAACATCAATACTACAGTGAGGGTTGAATGTTGTGCTACACGATGTCTCTCATAGAGCTCCTCTGCTAAATTATGAAAACATAAGATAAAAATAAACCCTACAGCCCTATCATTTAAATACTAGCAAAACCCTACAGGGATCTCATAATAACCTCGCTAACAAAGGATTGTGAGAACAATAAATAGAGAATTTGTATGAGAATGTGGGGACTTTTGTTAATTAAAAGCTGAAAACAAACGATAGCAAACGAAAAACCTCAATGCTACACTGAGGGTTGAGTATGGTGCTCCATATTATTTCTTTCTTTTTTGGACTCAATCCCACTAATGGCCAAAACCTTCCTATTAGGGAATTTCCTTTTGTAGACCTTAAGATCCTTGATACGTTTCTTCCTCCTATGATAAGTCACGATAATTGGGGTTTTAACATTTATAATAATGCATCATTTAAAATTGTGCATCTCACCGAAATTTTCAAACGTACACAATCATCTACAGTAACAGTCAAGTGCTTGTTTTTTATTTGTTTTCGTATTCTCAATTCAAGTTCTAGAGGTTGTGATCACCATATATTGTTGAATGCTTTGTTTTTTGTATGATCCTCATTGACTTTCTTCATAATCCAGAATTTTGGAAACAAATTCCTCCAAGTGAGCCCTACCGTGTGATTCTTGGTGATGTGAGGGATAAGCTGTATCAAACACGTGAACGTGCTCGTCAGCTATTAGCGCATGGAATGTCTGATATTCCGGAGGAAGCAGTTTTCACCAATGTTGAGCAGGTATATTTTGAAGTTTTTGCAGTTTCTCTTGTAGAAGTGTTTATAAACCTGATATTATATGTTCAGCTAGTAAAACTTTTGTTTTAATAATATCTTGCTCCACCTGTGGCTGTATCTAGTGGCCACTAGATATGCATTTCCTCCTTTATTTGATATAGCTTTCTTTTGTAGCACATGTTCATCATACATCCAAAACTAAATTAACTCCTTGTCCGGGTGAAATGAACCATCCAATTCTGGAACTCATATCTGTCATTAAGTGATATTGTAAAAAATATATTATAATTGGGTTCAATATATAATAAGTTATTACATAATATTCTAGTGTTGATACTATGATAGCTCTTAAAAGTGACTATTTCTTTTTTACTTAACCCATAACTTCTGATGATTATTACTGATAGGATTTTAAATTTTATGTAGTTTTTGGAACCTCTTGAACTCTGTTATAGATCACTCTGCTGCTGTGGTGACCGACCAATTGCTGATGGAAGCCTTCTTGATTTCTTGAGGCAAGTTTCCACCTTTGGTCTCTCACTTGTGAGGCTTGATATCAGGCAAGAGTCGGATCGTCACACTGATGTCATGGATGCTATCACGAGGCACTTGGAAATTGGTTCCTACCGTGAGTGGTCTGAAGAAAAACGGCAGGAATGGCTTTTATCTGAACTCAGTGGCAAGCGTCCATTGTTTGGTCCCGATCTTCCTAAAACTGATGAAATTGCTGATGTTTTGGACACATTCCATGTCATAGCTGAACTCCCAGCAGACAATTTTGGAGCATACATTATATCCATGGCAACAGCACCATCTGATGTACTTGCTGTCGAGCTCTTGCAGCGTGAGTGCCATGTGAAACAACCACTTAGAGTTGTTCCACTTTTTGAGAAGCTTGCAGATCTGGAGGCAGCTCCTGCTGCTCTGTCCCGACTCTTCTCAATAGATTGGTACAGAGATCGGATTAATGGCAAGCAAGAAGTCATGATCGGGTACTCAGATTCGGGGAAAGATGCTGGACGATTCTCTGCTGCCTGGCAGTTGTATAAGGCTCAGGAGGAGCTTATAAATGTTGCTAAACAATTCGGTGTCAAACTAACCATGTTCCATGGCCGTGGTGGTACTGTTGGAAGAGGGGGCGGTCCCACCCATCTAGCTATATTGTCTCAGCCACCAGAAACAATTCATGGCTCACTCCGTGTCACTGTTCAAGGTGAAGTTATTGAGCAGTCCTTTGGAGAAGAACACTTGTGCTTTAGAACACTTCAGCGTTTCGCAGCTGCCACACTTGAGCATGGTATGCATCCCCCAGTTTCACCAAAACCAGAATGGCGTGCCATGATGGATGAAATGGCCGTTGTTGCTACAGACGAGTACCGCTCCATTGTTTTCCAAGAACCTCGATTTGTCGAATATTTCCGCCTTGTAAGTAAACAAATGCATGGTTTCTTTTTGTCTTTTTGGACAGTCCACATTAATGATATACTTATTTGTTTTCATACTATTGTAGGCTACCCCAGAGTTGGAGTACGGTCGGATGAACATAGGAAGCCGTCCATCCAAGAGAAAACCCAGTGGTGGTATTGAATCTCTCCGTGCAATCCCATGGATCTTTGCATGGACACAAACAAGATTCCATCTTCCAGTGTGGCTTGGTTTTGGAGCAGCATTCAAACATGTCATTCAGAAGGACATTAGGAATCTATATGTGCTGCAGCAGATGTATAATGAATGGCCATTCTTTAGAGTTACGATTGATTTGGTTGAAATGGTGTTTGCCAAGGGAGACCCGGGGATAGCTGCCCTCTTTGATAAGCTCCTTGTCTCTGAGGATTTGTGGTCATTTGGGGAGAAGTTGAGGATCAACTATGAAGAAACCAAGAGCCTCCTTCTTCAGGTACATTCTCGACATATCTGTTAAATTATACCCAGTTTTTATTTCTTAATATCCCTTTTTATTTATGAAGGATTTGGTAGAAGAAAAAAAGCTTGAATTTGCGCTAACAGCGCATCTCCCAAACTTAACAATATTTTGTAATTGCTTAGTTTTTCCTAAGATTACCACCGGAATTCACGCATAGACCTGTTAGCCCTGTTGCTGCCAAATTTCCTTCTTTTTTTTGTTTGCAAGAACTCATTATTGTCAACAAACTTGTCTTTGACCTTCCGGGTATTAGGTCACTATTGTCATTCAATTTTTATCATCCTTATGACAACCAGAAAAATAATTATTCCCTTGTAGAATATAACTCCATTCTGCATTTTGTCATAATGGCAGTGGAACTAGAATTTCTTTGTCGCAGAAACTTTCCTCAGTTTCTTTTTTGACGGTAGATCCTTTTAATGAGTTTATCCAGACTTACAAGCTGATTTTTTGTTTTGCATGTAGATTGCTGGACACAGGGATCTTCTTGAAGGAGACCCCTACTTGAAGCAAAGACTCCGCCTTCGTGATTCATACATTACAACTCTCAACGTGTGCCAGGCCTACACACTGAAAAGGATCCGCGATCCTAACTACAACGTGACATTGCGGCCACATATCTCAAAAGAGATTATGGAATCAGAATCAAGCAAACCTGGTGATGAGCTCGTGAAACTGAATCTATCGAGTGAGTATGCTCCTGGTTTGGAGGACACCCTCATCTTGACCATGAAGGGTATTGCTGCTGGCTTGCAGAACACCGGTTAAACGTTCAAGTTATTATCTGCTTTCATTTTGTTTTTGTGTTACTTTCTATGCCTAATAACCATACGCCCTGTTATAATTGGGCAGTTTATCTGTATGATGAGGTTGCTGTGCTTAAATAATATAAAAGCCGGCATTGTTTATTGTGGCCGCACAAATGAACTCTTGCTATGCGTTAATATAAATAGGGCCATTGAGTCTTCTAGTACTTTTATTTTATTATTATTTTTTGCTCATCATTTATCATCATCAATTGCATTGCCAGCATGATTCTTGCCAATTGTGCTTGTGTTTCCTGAAATTGGAAGAAAACATATTTTAGAGACTTATACTATATTTTCTTGATCTTTTGAATGAAAGATGAAGGACAGTGCTAGACATTGTAGTTTGTATTGTAAGTTTTTCTTCGTCACATATTTCTTTAATTCTTTTTCTAACAAATTCTATGGCTGGTACTAAAGTTACTTGCCAGTATATCTCTTCTTGCTCTTTTTTATCAAACCATTCTCTTAGTTCATTTGTTAACATTTTCCCTATCTTTTCTGGTAATTTATTGACGAACTTCATTGAACGATTTTGGTCATACGGTTGACCTATTTCACTCCAATATTTATAAAATAAATATGCGTAATGATCGAAATATTGCATGTTACGTATCTTTAATTGCTTGAGGCTTCTTATTGCTCTAGTAACTCTTGCTACATCTTCTTTATCTTCTATTGATATTTCTAATATAACCTTTTTCACACAATCTATAAAGCTTAAAACTGTTATATTCATATCAAATTCATCTAATTCATCTTTATTATTCTTTTTTGCCCATTCTCTCCATCCTAAATAGATTCAAGTCAATATGTTAAGACGCAAGTACCGCGCAAACTTACTAAAAGCCAATTTAAGAGGATTAGAATGGAACTTACCAAATCTAGTAAGATATATGTTAAAAGAGATGATCAAGCTACACAAAAGTTTGGAAATTATGGAAGGTACAGTATAATAGAAGATGATGAAGACGAAGAATAGATACCTGAAACAATGGAAAAGATAAAGTCACTAATGTATCATTAGAAGGTGTTATACGTATTTTTCAGTCTTCACAAATAGGTTGATAAAAGCCCAGCAAAATAGCCCAATGCATCAGCTCAGTGGAACAAAGGCCCAGCTTATCAGCTCGCAGGGACATGTCCCCAGGCCATAAAGCAACAAGCCCGCTCAAATGAGCCTTCAATCCTCAAAACGATCAGCTTGCACACTCATGCGCAAGGACATCTAGCTCACAAAATGAGCTTGCATATGATGACCAGCTCACATAGATAAGTTATCAGGTCGCTGGTCATGATTGGAGCGGACTAGCGAGCTCCAGCTTGCCTACAGTAAGGTTGAGCTCGCTCAGAGTAGAATCAGCTCGTGGCTCAGAGTGACGTGTATAACAAGACTTCTCAGAATGGTAGCAGCGCAGATTAAGGAACACACAACTATCTAATCAAAATCCGGATTCCACGGGATTTGACCATGTAATTAATAATTGTCAGAATTGGAAAGTGTAATTAAATAATTTCATATTGTATCAACCGTAGTACATCCTCCTCTCCATAAATAGGAGCAAAAATCACTGTAAAAAGGGTTGGTCTCTCATTCTTTACTCTCCTTTCTCTCTCTCTTGATGTAACCAAAAGAGCCTCAATAACAGTGATTACCTCTTCTCACCAAAGCTGATACCATGGATGTAAGTCATTCATTTGGCTGAACCATGTAAAATCTGTGCATGATTCTTCCTCCTTACCTCTCCTCTTTTTATTTGCTCTGTTGTGAATTGATATGTAGTTCTAGGCTTCCATAAACCCACGTCGACTATTATTTTACGTTAACAAAAGGTAAAGCCAAAGT
Source organism: Dimocarpus longan (assembly GCA_022984855.1). Lineage (NCBI taxonomy): Eukaryota > Viridiplantae > Streptophyta > Magnoliopsida > Sapindales > Sapindaceae > Dimocarpus > Dimocarpus longan. The sequence goes on along the minus strand of CM041014.1, from coordinate 12,971,292 downwards.
TACTAAAGTATCGGCAATTTGGCTACATAAAATGAACCTTTACTGTTCACCAAAATTTTTTAACGTGATTGTCCTCCTTGTAACAGTGATTTTTTAAAAATTTTCTAATTTTCAACTTTTTGACTGTTTTATGTCCTTTAGGATTATCTTGATCTGACAAAGGTTTAATTGGCATCTTGAAGTCCAATTACGTGCAAGTTGGGAGAACCACCTAAAAATTATTATATTTATTTTCTTTGTCTATCTCTTTAATTTGTACAAATATGCGTTATTGTTTATATATATATATTTGAAAATGGGTTATTAAGAGAGAGAGAAAATGGTATTATCTTGGCGTCGAAGCAAGGGATCATTTGGATCTAGTGAGTGAGTGACTACACTGTACACATTCAACTTTTCATATTTTCTTTTCCTCACAAACACGCACTCACTACACCAACGGCTCGATGGCTCTATCGACGCGGCAGCGGCGGCAGTTGCCGTCGGATCTCCCGCCCTCATCTCCCACCTACACCAAGTTCGACAAGAAGCCTTCCCAGACATCTCCGGGAGACGACAGGGGTCTCGGGTGGTTCTTGCCGCTGTTCGCTCTGGGTATGCTTCGCTACATGAGCGCCACATCCAACATCATACACGACTGCGACGAGGTCTTCAATTACTGGGAGCCACTCCACTACTTGCTCTACAAATCCGGTTTTCAAACCTGGGAGTATAGGTACTGCTCTCTTCGTTGAATTTTCGATTCATGTATTGAAAACTGTCGTTTTGATTTGTTTGTTTTATTAAGTTTATGTGAGAAACTGAAAACGGAGAAATGGGTTGTGCTTTGTTTACTGGTTTGTACAGCTTACTGTTTCCATTTTTGTCGTGGTAGTGAATAGTGATGATGTTTTTATATCATGTACTGCAGTATGTTATGTGATATATGTTCAGTTTATGTTGAGTAGTTTGTGTCTTCATGGATGGTAGATGATAATTAAAATGAAAATAAGGAAGAGTTTGGTAGTATATCCGTTATAATGGTGGGCACTAGTGTTACTGTCTTATTTTTATTATATTAATAAAAGTTAATTTTAGTTTTAAATTAAATAGAGATAGAGGTTTAATTCAAAATAGGATTAGATTGGATTTAAATCTATCTCATTAGCTATTAGGTTTTATCTTGGATTATTGTTCATATGTTGAAGTTGCTGTATAAATTGGAGACTTGTGCTTAATAAAAGTGAAGTTGCTTTGTTCATAAAAAAAATGTGTGAGTATTTGCTAACATTTGGGAGGTTCTGGTTTCCCTCGAAGCAGACCAGGTTTCATTTTTGGTGTTATTGAAATGTGTCAGTAACAGCTAGCTAGTTTAGATGTTAGTTTCTTCATTTTATGTTCAGGCCAGGGTGGAGAGAGACGTGGTTTGTATTAATTGTAGTTAAACTGTTTCTTTTAGGAAATAGTTAATGATGAAATGAATTGAAACTGTTTTTCATATGGTTGCTAGGTGTTGACTTGTGTTGGAAGCGTTCATTTAGACATTTTTTGTTTTTTGTATGTTCATTTGCAGTTCTCAGTTTGCACTTCGGTCGTACTTGTACATTCTTTTTCATGAACTAGTTGGCCAACCTGCTTCTTGGTTGTATGGGGAGGAAAAGGTAAGAATTTACTGTCTTTAGGAATGTGCTTTGGATTAGTTTATGATTTGGCAGTGTCAATTTTACACCCTTATATCCACGTAATTTTCTTCCATACAGGTGAGAGTATTCTATGCTGTGAGGCTCTTTCTCGGTCTCTTATCTGTTATAGCAGATTCTGTTCTGGTAGTAGCTCTTTCCAGGAAGTATGGGAAGCGTCTGGCCTCGTATGCTCTTGCGATGTTGTGCTTAACCAGTGGTTGTTTCTTTGCTAGTACAAGTGAGTAGGCCTTTTTCTGGTCTCTGACTACTGTCTTAACTCTCTCATCCTGCTTATCTGTAGTGGTTTTGGTGACTTATTCTTTTTAGTTAGTGAAGTTTCACTTATCTGCAGTTGCAATTAGATTTTTTCTATGAATAAGAAATCTTACATGCTCCTTTTTCTTGGACGTGATTAATATAAACATCTTTGTGATTCAATGCCAGGTTTTCTTCCTAGTTCATTCTCCATGTATGCGATGAGTCTCTCATCAGGATTATTTCTTCTTGGGAAACCTGCTATGGCTGTTGCTGTATCAGCTGTTGGAGTGATCCTTGGCTGGCCTTTTTCCATATTGGCCTTTCTGCCAGTTGTATTGTACTCTTTAGCTAGAAGATTCAAGCAAGTGTTTTTTGCTGGCGCTGTCACCTCTCTTGCTCTTCTTGTGAGTTAATTTCATTACTAGGTGTAACTTTTCATGTCTAACTTCTGTGTAATCTGGAATTTATAGGCATAAATCTTAGCAATTGGCGCTAGCTGAGCTGCAAGTTTCTCTTGTTAAGTTGTTTCTATAATCATTCGCTCATAAAGAAATAAATTTTGCAGGTACTTTCGGCATTTGTCGACTACCTGTACTATAAAAGATGGACATCATCTGTCTGGAATTTGTTGCTGTATAATGTCTTAGGAGGTGGTGAGAGCCATTTGTATGGGACTGAAGGGCCACTGTATTATCTGAGAAATGCATTCAACAATTTTAACTTCTGCTTCATTCTGGCTTTGCTCTTCCTTGTTATATTGCCGATTGCCAGGAGAAAATATGCCCCAGATCTGTTAGTTGTGGTCTCACCTCTCTATATATGGCTGGCATTTATGTCTTTGCAACCACACAAGGAAGAAAGGTATGTTAATCTGAATTTCTTCATGGATTTTCTTATCAGTCTTTAATAAGTATCTCCAAAGAATTTCGATAAGTAAATATCTTATATCTTTCCTTCTGGGAAAATCAGACGAATTTGGGTAATTTCTGCTAGAATATTCTTATTTGTGCAGTCTCATTATCTGTGCGATTTATTTTTAATAAGAAACAAAGGGAACTTGCATAGTTTTATTGAACAAAAGACAGAGAAGTGCATACATATGAGTGAACAAATGAGAACAAAGAAAGAAGGGAAATAGAAATAAACAAAAAGAACATAGGTGAATAAGGACATATAAACACCCTCTGCACTCACATACCATCTAAGAACGAATTAGTAAATTGAGTTTTTGCCAACTTAACAATAGAACCACCTGAAATATGAACAAGCTTAATATTTTGCATCGCTTCCGTATAAAGGAGACTCACAAAACATAAATGATGTCTAGATCTTTCCTAATTGCCATTGCAGGTTCCTTTATCCAGTATATCCACTTATTTGTGTTGCTGCTTCAGCCGTCATTGAGAGCTTTCCTGATCTTTTCCGAGACAAGTATAATCCACACGATAATAATCTGATGGTTATGGTGGGCTTCTTTAATTCCTACAATTATCTTTGCCTATGTCAGTTAATTTTTAATCTATTTATGGTCAAAATTTCATTGGTTGGTTATGCAGGCAGCGAAAGTGCTTAGGCCTTTGTTTCTTAGTCTCATATTATGTGCCTCCCATGCTCGTACATTTTCGCTGATTAATGGTTATTCTGCTCCATTGGAGATATACAAGATCTTGGAGCACCATGATGATGCTGGACCAGGTAATAATTATTGCTTTACTTTATCGTGTGCATATTAATCTTGAGATATATTTTTTGTCGAATACTTTCTACTCTACTGCCTTTAAACCCCAAAAAGAAAAAGGAGAAGAGAAACACTGGATGGTGTACAGCATCGGGATGAGGATCTCTTTGTAAAATGGTGGATGTTCCTGACTGTTGGTGGCTTTGTTATGATCATTTACTTTGTTTGGGAAAAGTAGAATGCAAAGAATGGTGTTAGAAAACTCAATAAACTAGAGAGTGCTAATTTGCTTGCCGATAACAGTTTTGGATCCAACCAGTGTTATCTACATCATGATCTGCATTATTTAAATTTTTAGCTTATTACAATAAATGCTTTAGAGTTGGGATGATGAATTGCATTTTGATAGCAGTGACACTTATATATTGATTGCAACTGTTGTGAAACTATTGTTTTTAAATGTGCATCTCTTTATCTGGAATCTAATTGATAACCATCTATTTGCAAGTAAATGTTTTTGAATGTACATGTGGCAGGGTCTGTTCTTTGTGTTGGAAGTGAGTGGCACCGGTACCCTTCATCATTTTTGGTTCCTGATTATGTGGAACAAGTTAGATGGATTGACGATGGGTTCCGAGGTCTTCTTCCATTCCCATTTAATTCTACTATGGGCGGGACTTCAGCAGCTCCACCATATTTTAACAATAAGAACAAGGCATCAGAGGAGCAATATGTATGTAATATACTTCTTTCTTCTTAACCAACTCAAACCTGATGCCGTTTACTTGTCATTTCCGCCTCCATTCTCGTTTACCCTGTAGTAACCCCGCCATCTACATTGCAGCTCCAGGATCTTGACAAATGTACATTCCTTGTTGAGCTGCAGCTTAATCGACCTTACCCTTCTCGTGGGAGTGACTTGTCAACATGGGAGGTAAGCTCAGTTTTCTACTTAATCATTATATCCATTCATATTAATGCCCATATCACTTTCCTCACATGATTGTCCAAAAATTCTATGTTTGCTTACAGCCAGCCGCAGCACTGCCTTATCTGGACAGGGAGCTCTCACCTCCCTTATATCGATCATTTTTCGTTCCGTACCTGTGGCAGCGGAGGAATGTTTTTGGTATGTATAAGTTGCTTAAAAGGATACCAAAGTAACAAAAGACGTACTTGTAATTTTTGTCCTTGGTTCCTGATTGTTTCAAGTTCTTGGATAGTTAGTATCAACACAATGTCACATATTTGTCATTGACCAGTAGTAGTTTGTAGGGGGGAAAAACGCGTGGACATTTTGATCCAATTTTAGTGCTGAGATCAAAATTACTCTGACTACCTTGTGGTAGGATTATTGTAATTGTGCACTAATATTACTTGTTTATAAACTGTGCTCTTTATTCCAGAGATTTTAATGCGCCAAATACTTGTGTTTTTGCTGTAAAATGCTTGAGCCTCTTGTGATGGGATGGCTTACACCAAAACCATGCAACCAATATACTCTTGTTACTAGAATCAGAATGTCACTACTTTCTTTCCCAATACATGACAAATAATTTTGGTAGCAAGGAAATATATTACCAATATGCTAGGATCCCTGTAAAATGCTAAGTTTTCAAGGTGCATTAAGCTATAGACGTTTTAGAGTTGTGCATGACATGACTGCAGGGTTAATTTATCTTAATTGTTTAGATAAGATTGTCCAATAAGATCCTTCAATAACAATGAAGAATTTTACAATCAAATCGGATCTTATTAGATAACCTTATTCGGATGAGTGAAATAGCTAAACTCATACGGAACATTGCCATGTGGTAATAATGTTAGGGATATTATGTGTGAATGAACAATTAAATAAATTCCAATCTAATAAAGAAATTTAAGAGACAAAGTAAGTGATATTAGAGTCTGATCAAGTAATCTTATCTAAACTAGTAAGATAATTAAATTTATATATAATATTGCCACGTCACTCTAATCCAAGTAATTTTATCAGGTAACCTTATCAAAATAAAAAAGGTGGCTAAACTCATGCAGAACATTGCCACTAGGAATATTATGTCCAAACGAACAAGTCATATCAAATCCAATCATATATAAAAGTTTAAGAGACAAACAAAGTGCTATCGAAGTCTAATCCAAGTAATATTATTGGATCACTTTATTCAAACGGTAAGGTAGTTAAGATCGATTCTCTAAACAGTAAGGTAGTTAAACTCGTAACGGATGCTTGCCACGTGGTTATAATGTTAGGAATATTATGTGTGAATTAACAACTAATATCAAGTCCAATCACATAACGAAATTTAAGAGACAAACAAAGAGATATCTGAGTCTGATCAAAGTAATGTCATTAAAAAAAATAAAAATCAATGGAGAAAGTGACAAAGACTGGTTTGACAAGGATCAAGATCTTTCATCGACCATGTTACAACAGCGGTATATATGTCTCACCGCATCAGTTACTAGACATTCCCATTAATGATTTTTTCTTGACAAGGAAGCCAGGTACCATCGACCCAATGTTGATGAAGTCTCAACTGAGCCATGGAGTACTCTAACTCATCGCCGCTGCTATCGAAGTACACCACATACCTATCTGACCCGACCCGTCCAGTGACCCGACCCACCCACCACCCGTCTCCGTCGTACGCGTCCACCACATCCATCACTTCGAATCCGGACACCCAGAGCCGCGGCGGGCGTGGCCGGACCTCGGCGGCGGGGACGACCTCCCTGAGCTTCTTTTTCTGGTCTTCGTCGGAGAGGAGGGTTTCGTACTCGACAATGAAGTTGCCTTTGGCGGGTCGGGCTGCAACCACTCGGGCCTCGAAGTAGGATCCGAGAAACCCGTCTTCTTTGCTGCTTATTTCCACCAAATCGCCGACTCCAATCTTCATCACTTGCTTTTGTTTTGCCTTGTTTGGTTTTTTCAAGTATGAAAATTACTTGTTTGGTTTTATATATCTAGGAAAAAGAATATCGAATCCATGTAGGATAAGGATAAGCAACTCCTCTATATGAAATTACACCCATACCCTTCTTCTTCTTCTAAATTTACTTATATTTTTTAATATCTTATATATATATATATATATTAATTATAATATGCATATTATCTGGTTCAAAACATAATTTATTTTAAAAATTACAAACCCACCAATATAATTTATGTTAAATCTGTTAAAAGAAATTAATAATGGCAAAAATAGTTCTTCTTTGTTAACGACCATGCATATCCACTCATGTAGTTTCTCAATTTTATACATATAAACTTAAAAAATAATGATAATTATTATGTGATAATACAATATTTATTAAAAATCGTATCAATAAGAAAATAAAATTTTCAAAGAATACTGGTTTGCAAACCGTACTTTGAAAATAAAATTAAATACTGGAAGATAATTTTGTATTTTTATTAGAAGATTCAATATGCACTATTATTTTTTAAACAAGATTAATGTAAAATTAATAACTATTATTGGATTAAATGAAAGTAAATGGATAAATATTAAAATAATTTAATTTTTTTAAATTAAGATTTTAAATTGTTCTATGACACACGAGTGCGTATAGTAAATAGACGAATGTTAAAATAATTTTTTTTAAATTAAGATTTTAAGTTATTCTATAATACATGCACACATACTCACGTGTATATGTGCACACACAATGAATAGATAGATGTTAAAGTAATGTATTTTAAGTTAAGATGTTAAGTTATTTTATAAAACGTGATCACACATGCAATAAATGAGAGGATGTTAAAGTAATTTTTTAAGTTAAGATTTTAAGATAACTTATAACATGTGCACACAATGAATGGATGAATATTAAATAACTTTTTTAAGTTAAAATTTTAAGTTATTTTATAACAAGTGCCCACGCACAATAGATGAATGTTAAATAACTTTTTTAAGTTAAGATTTTAAGTTATCTTATAACACACGCACACATAATAAATTGATGAATATTAAAGTAATTTTTTTAAATTAAGATTTTAAATTATTCTATAACACATATGCACACACACTCATGAGCATGCGCGTACATACAATGAATGGATGAACGTTAAACTAACTATTTTAAGCTAAGATTTTTAATTATTTTATAACATGCTCATGCACACACAATGAATGAATAGATATTAAAGTAATTTTTTAAATTAAGATTTTAAGTTATTCTATAACACACACGCATACATTTACACGCGCGCACATACAATGAATTTATGGACGTTAAAACAACTTTTTAAATCAAGATTTTAAGTTATTTTATAACATACACACATACACTTTCACACGCGCACACATAATGAATTGATGGATGTTAAAACAATTTTTAAATCAAGATTTTAAGTTATTTCATAACGCACACGTGCACACACTCACGCGCACGTGTACACACACAATGAATAGATGGATATTAAAATAAATTTTTAAAAATAAGATTTTAAGTTATTCTATGCACATGTGCACATACAATAAATGAATGAATGAATGGATGAATGTTAAAGCTACTTTTTGAAGTTAAACTTTTAAGTTATTCTATAACACATGTGCACACACCTATGCGCACGCAAGCACACATAATGAATGGATGAATATTAAAGTAACATTTTTATGTTAAGATTTTAAGTAATTTTATAACATGCTCACACATAATGAATGGATGAATATTAAAGTAACATTTTTATGTTAAGATTTTAAGTAATTTTATAACATGCTCACGCACATACAATGAATGGATGAATGCTAAAGTAATTTTTTAAGTTATGATTTTAAATTATCTATAACACTCATGCGCACACACTAAAGGAATGGATGTTAACATAACTTTAGTTAAGATTTTAAGTTATTCTATACATGCACGCACATACACAATGAATGAATGAATGTTAAAGTAATTTGGTTAAGCTAAGATTTGAAGTTATTCTATAACACACGTGCACACATCCACACACACAATGAATAGATAGATGTTAAAGTAACTTTTCTAAATTAAGATTTTAAGTTATTCTATAACACATAGGTGCATACACCGACACGCACGCACATACATAATAAATGAATGGATGTTAAAGTAATGTTTTAAGTTAAAATTTTAAAATATTCTATAACACATGCACACACACAATGAATAGATGAATATTAACTAACTTTTTTAAGTTAAGATTTTAAGTTATTCTATAACGCATGTATACGCACTGTGAATGGATTATTGTTAAAACAACATTTTTAAGTTAAAATTTTAAATTATTTTATAACATATACGCACACACCCACACGCACGTGTGTACATACAATGAATGGATGTATGTTAAACTAACTTTTTTAAACTAAGATTTTATGTTATTCTATAACACGTATGTGCACACACAATGAATGGATAGATGTTAAAGTAATTTAAATTAAGATTTCACGTTATTCTATAATACACACGCGTACACATCTACATGTATACACACATAGAATGAATAGATGGATGTTAAAACAACTTTTTTAAGTCAAAATTTTAAGTTATTCCATAACACACATGTACACACACCCACCCACATATGCGCACACACAATAAATGGATGGATTTTAAAGTAACTTTTTGAAGTTAAGATTTTAAGTTATTTTAAACACACGTGCACACACATAATGAATGAATGAATATTAAAGTAACTTTTTTAAATTAAAATTTTAAGTTATTTTATAACACATACACGCATACACTCATGCGCGCGCACACGTACACAAAAAATAAATGGATGAATATTAAAATAACTTTTGTAAGTTAAGATTTTAAGTTATTTTGTAAAACACACTTGCACAAATCCACGTACGTGAACACACATAATGAATGGATAAATGTTAAAGTAACATTTTTAAGTTAAAATTTTAAGTTATTCTATAACACACAGACGCACATGCTCACATACAATGAATGGATGAATGTTACAATAACTTCTTTTAAGTTAAGATTTAAGTTATTCTATAACATGCATGCACACACACAATGATTGAGTGGATGTTAAAGTAATTTTTTAAATTAAGATTTTAAGTTATTCTATAACACACACATATGCACAATTAATGAGTGGATGTTAAATAACTTTTCTAAGTTTAGATTTTAAGTTATTCTACAACATGCACATGCACACAATAAAAATATTAATGTTAAAACAATATTTTTTAAGTTAAAATTTTAAATTGTTTTATAACACACGCCCATGCGCATGTACGCACACAATGAATGAATGGATGTTAAAGTAACATTTTTAAGTTAAGATTTTAAATTATTCTATAACACGCACACCTATACACAATAAATGGATGAATGTTAAAGTAATTTTTTAAGTTATAATTTTAAGTTGTCTATAACACATGCACACACTGAATGAATAGATGTTAATGCAATTTTAAGTTAAAATTTTAAGTTATTATATACACGTGCATACATACAAAATAAATGAATGAATATTAAAATAACTTTGTTAAGTTAAAATTTTAAGTTATTTTATAACTCACATGTTACACACACATAATAAATGGGTGGATGCTAAAGTAACATTTTTAAGTTAAGATTTTATGTCATGTTATAACATGCACACGCACATACAATGAATGGATAGATGTTTAAGTAATTTCTTAAGTTAAGATTTTAAGTTATTCTATAAGATATACACACACAATGAATATATTAATGTTAAAGTAGAATTTTTAAGGAAAAATTTTAAGTTATTATGTAACACATGCGTGCGGACACACATGATGAATGAATAAATTTAAAGTAACTTTTTTAAGTTAAGATTTTAAGTTATTCTATAACTCGCGTGTACACACAATGAATGGATGAATGTTAAAGTAATTTTTTTAAGTTAAGTTTTTAAGTTATTCTATAATACACACACACGCACATTCATATGCGCCACACGTGGACATACATACAATGAATGAATTAATGTTAAAGTAACTTTTTAAAGTTAAAATTTTAAGTTATTCTATCACACGAGCACACACACTCAATAAATGTTAAAGTAACTTTTTTAAATTAAAATTTTAAGTTATTATATAATATAATGAATGAATGGATGTTAATGTAACGTTTTTAAGTTAAGATTTTAAATTATTCTATAATACACACACTCACGCACACACATCAGCGTGCGCATACACATATAGTGATGGATGTTAAAGTAATTTTTTTCGGTTAAGATTTTAAGTTATTCTATAACACATACTCCCACACACGCATGCATGCACAATCACATTACACAATAAATGGATGGATGTTAAAGGAATGTTTTTCGGTTAAAATTTTAAATTATTCATGCGTGCGGACACACATGATGAATGAATAAATTTAAAGTAACTTTTTTAAGTTAAGATTTTAAGTTATTCTATAACTCGCGTGTACACACAATGAATGGATGAATGTTAAAGTAATTTTTTTAAGTTAAGTTTTTAAGTTATTCTATAATATACACACACGCACATTCATATGCGCCACACGCGCACATACATACAATGAATGAATTAATGTTAAAGTAACTTTTTAAAGTTAAAATTTTAAGTTATTCTATCACACGAGCACACACACTCAATAAATGTTAAAGTAAATTTTTTAAATTAAAATTTTAAGTTATTATATAATATAATGAATGAATGGATGTTAATGTAACGTTTTTAAGTTAAGATTTTAAATTATTCTATAATACACACACCCACGCACACACATCAGCGTGCGCATACACATATAGTGATGGATGTTAAAGTAATTTTTTTCGGTTAAGATTTTAAGTTATTCTATAACACATACTCCCACACACGCATGCATGCACAATCACATTACACAATAAATGGATGGATGTTAAAGGAATGTTTTTCGGTTAAAATTTTAAATTATTCTATAATACCCACACCTACGCATGCGCACACACATATACAGGTGGATGTTAAAGTAACTTTTATAAGTTAAGATTTAAGTTATTTTATAACATATACGTGCATGCATAATCAAATTACATGCTGAAGGTATTTTGATATAGAGGTGAATTACATTACTCAATGAATAGATGAATGTTAAAGTAACGTTTTTAAGTTATGATTTTAAATTATTCTATAATAAATACACTCATGCGAACGCGCACACATATATGGAAGGATGTTAAAGTAATTTTTTTAAATTTAGATTTTAAGTTATTTTATAATACAAACATGCATAATCACATTACTTGATGCAGTTTTTTGGTACAAAGGTGGTTCACATTACATGATTAATGATCAGACATTGAAGTGACGTTTTTAAGTTAAGATTTTAAATTATTATATAATAGATAGTTAGAAACACCCACATGCATACACATATATATGGATGGATGTTAAAATATCGTTTTAAAGTTACGATTTGAAGTTATTTTATAACACGCGTGCACGTAGAATCATATCAAATGATGAAGTTATTTGGCACAGAGGTGGATCAAATAAATAAACTAACTTTTTTTTTATGAAGTTATAAAATAAAACTTTTCTGAAAACTTCTGTATAAATTTGTGGTCTTGATCGTATCATAAATAATAATATGTTAAAAATTATAAATTTAATTGATTATACTATTTTCTTGAAATATGACCATTATTGTTTGTTTTTCTTGAAATTCAAATTAGTTGAATTTCATCTCTAATTTTTATCATATTAATGCACCTAGACGACATAGATTGAACACCAAAATTGCAACAAAAATTATGAACTGACGTTGAAGCTTTGAGTGTTTCTTTGCAAATAATAGGTTTCAAAGCTGCTGTATATCATTCTCAGCTTCGTCATCGATAGGATTCTTAACATTATCGTTAATTTTAATTATAATTTTAATATACCTTTGGCTTATTAACGCATACTAGCAATGATGACATTATCATAATTGAGACGATGTACTGGATGGGAGATGCACGTCCACTACTTATACAACATGCAAGTCCTTTAAAGGGAGAAAAATTAGTTAAAATCTGAAGTTATGTAGTGATGGAGAATACAAAGAAGAAAAGTGGTGGTGGGTTTAATTGCAGAAATGAGATGTTTGGGAACTGAGTGAGGGTTTCTTGTGGTTGAATTGAGGGTGAGAACTCCACTTAGCTTACTTTTTAATGTATGATTTTGCAAGAGAATATGGTAGGGCCTTCAAGATTCTTTGCATGGTTTAACTTCTGAGCCAAAAAAGTGAGGACACAAAGAAGAGGGAAAAGATGGTTGGAGAATCATTAAAGGTGCATGTTAAGCTGAGTGGGACATCTCGAACTTGCTTTTCCTAAAATGACCCTTCACTCACCACATGCATATGATGCAATAAAGATTTTTTTTTTTTTTTTTTTACTAAGAGAGACATGATAATGGAAGAAAGATGGAGAAAAAAATTTACCAAACACAGATTCCCTGTCTTTTCTTCTACTTACATTTTTTCTCACATGATTTACATAGTAGGGCAGGAGACTTTTGTAAGCATTTGCACACTTCGATTCTGCCAGCGATTTGGCCAAGCCTAACTACCTAAACAAAGATAGGTTAGTTAAATTGTAATTAGAATCCTCGATTTTAATTGTTGCTATATCGATATAGGTTTAACTGTCTTACTGATTGGATAAAATTATTAATTAATAACTATTGAATTAATAGTAAAAGTAGATGTTAAAAAAAATTAAAAATTATTATTAATAAATAATCTTATTCAATTAGTAAAATAATCAAATTCTATATATAAAAAGGGTAATTACAATTACCCTTTTCATAGACATTGCAACAACTACCGCCTCATCCAACTATTAGTAGGCCATCCTCGCACTACAGATTCGAAAGCAAATAACGCCTAATGGAGACATTATTATTTGCACCTCCTTTTGTAAATTTATTTACTATATTGTTTAATTCTTAATTATCCACAATCAACTTTCTACTTTTCATTTTTGTTTGCCGGTGAATGACAGGTGATTGATTATATTGTCGAATAGGTGACAATTGTGTGTATAAGTTGTGGGAGGGTAAATTTAAATGGTAAACAATATTAACGATCATAAACATCATCAAAAGTACTTGATAAAAACAGAGAAGGAATTTCTGCAAAACCCCCATCACCCAAATATCTGAGGCAGTAATAATATATTTTGAGGTTAGGTTTTGACTTTATACACAATATTTTAATGATCAATTTCCCAAAAACGAAGATCTAAATTAACTAAATATAGGAGGATAATTTGTAATTTTGCATTTGACAGTTGAGGACAATGCATATATAATCTGGTCATACAAGTTCAAAGACATGGCTTCCAACAGAAAAGAAAATAATTAACAGGCAGTAAATGGAAGCTTTGAAAATATCAAACTTTGACTGTTCAGGCATCAATTCTCGTCAATTTCCATTTGAAATAAGACACTGAATAACATACATTGCACAAATTGTTATTTTTTGGGGAGTAAAGAGTTTGCGCCATGCCATTACGCACCACTGGCATATAGACGAGTCCATTCTTTCGCTGCATCCACAGTCAAGAATGAGATCTTTGCCAATTACCGTAAACTTATATGAAATTAGTTAAGAAACGCCCAACAGAAGACGTACCAGTTTTAAATTAAAAAAGACATAGAAACAACATTACCTGTTTCAACAGCTTCGGCCTCATTTGATTTCCAGTGCTTGGCAATATTCTCCGAAAGAGGATCATCAGGGTTAGGGGCGCTAAGAAGTGCTTGAATACTGATAAGAAACAAAGCCATAAATGAGACATAATGTTAATTTAATTCCAATAAAAGTAAAAACAATACCCAAAAAGGAAAAAAACAAAACAAAACAAAACTGCTCAAACTTGTGTGTTCCTTCATAAAAAGTTAAATCCAGTCCTTCTAAGTGGCACTCAAATCTATACAGCCAAAAAAGCAAACCTAAACACATGAACACTTATCTTTCTTTTTCAAAACAAATAAAAACAAATTTGTAAAGTATCATTCGAATAATGCTAAGTATAACTTCTTTCCCTTTCCACTGAACCTTGAATATTTACCACTGGTTTTTCTTTAATATAACATATAGGTCTCAAACAACAATAAATCCCTATCAATTAAATCACAGCTCAAAGTACCTCAATAGTACAGTTCGAATCTGTAGAGCTGGACTCCACTTGTCTTTCAGAATATCGAGGCATATCCTTCCAAGCTACATTAAAAATCTCAATTCATAAGAATCAAGAAACACTAGTCTGCAGCTTAATAAACAACTCAGAAGCACAGAAAGCAACAACCAACCTTATCGATGTTAGGATGATAAATCTTGGTCAGAAATCGAACCTGTTGCAAGGAAATTAAACAAGCAAAATAAACCATCATTGCAGGAAAATCGAATGGATGAACACATAAAACAGAAACAAATGCAAGCCTAAAATAGTGACTGAACAAAGACACCTCAAATTTTACTACTAAGAATGATAAAAGTTGGCACACATACAAGACAACGATGTCACAGGAAACTGCACATGTCCTAAGGAAACAAACCAAACATTGACCATGCTAATTAAAATTCTGAGTCACATGCTTGAGCTCCCACATAACAGAGAAGATATAACTGCAAATATTAACTTCTTTTGTTGGGTTTTGGCCACCAAATAAACTTATAGGCCAGGTAGGGATCCAGGTTAATAAAATTCATCAAGACATTCTACAGACCCATCTCCACTCTACAGACCCATCTCCACTCTGAGTCACATGCTTGAGCTCCCACATAACAGAGAAGATATAACTGCAAATATTAACTTCTTTTGTTGGGTTTTGGCCACCAAATAAACTTATAGGCCAGGTAGGGATCCAGGTTAATAAAATTCATCAAGACATTCTACAGACCCATCTCCACTCTACATCAAAGGAGCAGCTCAAGCACAAGACATGAGCATTAAACATCCTGACACTCCACTAGCGAATGAAAAAAGGAAAATAAATACCATTATATATCAAGTTTATGCATATAAGTTTCACCCAGATTTAAATTTCTGATCAGTAATCCATTGGCTATAATTGAAAACCAACATCCAATAATAATTCATTATCAGGTTTTCCTTCGTCACGTTTAATATAATGTACTCGGATTGAGTGCAAAGGATTATGCAAAAAAGGTAAAATGTCAGGGTTAATCAGTTGGATTCAAAAACTATATTCACCAATTCAAAATGCATTAAAAACTTGAACAATTAAAAGATGTTACATATCTATAATTAAAAAGATAAACATAATAGATCTACAGAAATAGTCATTCAAAGGTTGAAGAACAATCTTAAAAATGACCCTCAATAAATTGCAAAGAAATAGTTTCTTTTGACTCGACAAAAAAACTAATTTTCATTAGCTAAGACAAAATGAGACTACTAAAACCATTCTTTATCTTTCATTATATCCCTTAATATCATCACCAATTTCTACCATCTCCTTTCCTCATCTCAACTTAAACATTTGACACTAGCAAAAATGTTGTTAAGTTACAAGACCACCTTTCTTTAATATGTTCCTTGTTCCATTAATCCATGAACAAACTTGATGTCCTAGGATGCAGTTAACTCCTACTAGGAAACTATCCCAATGTCCTAAGATGATTCTCCTTTCAGAATAAAACCCTAATCAGCTAAATCTTGAATTCAGTCCTTGAAAGCACCCCAAATAACCAAAAGGATTAATCTCATCCATTATGACATCAATCAACAAAATATTGCAAACCATCAACTAACAAGCTCAAATAAAAAGTAATAAGACTATGCAAGTATGCATAAAACACCAAGTAATAAATTTGATGTTCTGTGACCTAAAGGCAAGAGAGGAGAGAGCGAGTCCAATTGCAGACATATGAATGTGACATCAAACATAAACACAGCATAAAACTTTTAAAGGACAAAGATTTAGGTGATTATTTTGTTCAGAATTATAAGCACTTGCATCCTTGGCAATATTATGTCCACCATCCCTCCAGCTTCAACCTTTCAGATATTTAGAATAGACAAGTGTATTAAAAATCCAAAATTGAAGAAAAAAATACCTTCGGAGCAGCCATTGGATATTCTTCAGGCAAAAATAGTTCCAACTTGAAAACACCACCTAAACAAATCATCAAACAAGAAATATTGTCACATACTCACATCATATCATACAGAAATACAAAAGTAAGAACAGAATAAGCAAAGAGCTAAAACAAGTCTTTAAACAACAATAATAATAATAATAATAAAACATGGACAATATTGCTCTAGAACACAAACCAGCTTTTATAATCAATACCATCTTGCTAAACAAAAAGCAGTCATTGGACAAATGAATAAATAAATAACAAGGAAAGAAGCGTAAAATCATCGCTCAATTTCATTAGACCATCTACCAGAAAAGACTCCAAACAACAGACACTTAATTTGACACAGGTTACTTTTTCAGAGTAAATGTGCCAAAGCACACTGGTCTCAGCCACAGCAGTTCTCACTGAAGTACTAGGCTAGCATTTCACAACACAATAAACTTCAGAACAAGCCTTACACATGTTATCATGCGACAGAACATAGCACATCTTATGCTGCATTTTTGCTCAATATCAACATTTGACCCTTTATATAACAGGAACTTGGGATCTAACAACACAAAAAAAATCTTTGCTGAGACAAATCTTGAAGAGACCCACAGGCAAATGGAGAAAGCTACAAAACTAACATCCTAACTAAAGACTTGACGAGCTACATCAAGCCAACAAAATTCATGACACCAACTAACAAATAATAATTAGCCGCAATCAAAGTGAAGATCTATAAACATTGTCTACTAGAAAGAAAAAGAAAAAAAATAAAAATAAAACACATAGTCAAGATACTCAGATAGTACGGTCAATCATATTCAGTATATCCAATTACCCAGTAGAAATGTATTACTCTGGCAGTTAAGTGAAAAATTCTTATTTAATTTCATAATTGACCACCTTCAATTTAGCTAAACCAGCGGAGACAAATTTTGACTAAGCTAAAAGACAGACAGGTTAATTGCACGAATCTTAAAAATGGAAAATGTGTAGTAGATAAGTGTGGCTACCAGTGTTCTAAAAGGAGCTAGGCGCTAGTCGGATGGCAACCCGGCACCTAGCACCTAGGCAGTTCGAAGTCTGTCTGCTGTTGAACAGCAATTTTTTTTAGGTTATTCCCAATATCCCCCTCTAGTTTAACACATTCACCAATATACCTCATTAGTGTGAAAGGGCATTTTAATAAATGGATCATAAACCATTTGAAAAATAATAATTAAGAAAACCCTAACCCCTTTAACTCCTCTCAGCCACCTCCTCCCTCACATCGCCCCTCTCCTCTCTCTCACATTGCCCCTTCCTCTCCCCTTTACCAGCACGCAGTCATTGCTTTCTCTTCCCTATCCTCCCCTTTATCAGTTTCTCTCCTTTTCCTCTCCTCTCCTTTCTCCACTTCTCTATCCTCCCCATGATCAAAGTTCATCTCCCTCTCTCCATCATCGATCAATTAGCTTATCCATCAATGAAGAACAGATTGTGATGGAGATCAGGCCACGAGAGGAGATCAAGTTATTCCCTTTTTCTCTTCCCTCTCTCTCCTCCCCTTTCTCTCTTTGATTTCTCTCTTCTCCATCTTCCCTCTCTCTCCATGGTGCCTAGCCGCAAAGACCAATTCCTCCATCTCAACCGACTAGGCAGAGACCCACCTAGGGTTCGGGATGGCCGCCAAGAGGAACCTAGGTGGCTATCAAGCCCGAGTTTTAGAACACTGGTGGCTACCAAACAAGAAAAAATGGATAATGCACAGGAAACATGGGCATGTGATCAATATTTAAGGAAACAATATTAAAGTAAAAATCATTAATACTTTAATACAATTCGAAGCAATGTACACTCATGACAAAATGTAATCATCCAACTACCAAAACAAGCATACCATTATAAACACAAATGGGCCTCACAACTTCATTATCTAACATGCCGCAAGTTCTAGCATCATGACCAACATCCACCAAAACAAAAATCTTAACAATAAAAACACAGTCCAAATACTCAAACACCATATGCCACTCAGCAATTCACCTTCATATGGAGATTGTGTGGGGCCAAGGATCATCACATTAAAGTACCGCATATTATCCTCCGACGGAGATGCACTTATTCCCGGCGCTGTATCCAGAACAAATCACAAAATTAACCTTAAAAAACGTCATAACAACTAAAAGACAACAATATCCATACATTCACAATTTTTACTTCAAAAACTGATTAACAAAACAACTAATCAATAAATTGCACACAAAAAGATACATATAAAAAAAAAAGCTTGCAATATAAAACCGACCTGGCTCACTGAGGAGACGTTGAGTTTCCTGTTCAAATCACAAAACAACAAAACAAACAAATTCAAAAAAATCAAAATCCCTATTTTATAAACACAATTGCAGCTAACGATCTCAATTAAAAACCTCAATTTCTCAGATTTCATCAATACAATAACCATAACAACACAATTGGCGCCATCTAAGTCTAAGAAAGTCGATTTTTCAACGACACAGAAAACAATTGGATCTGAGGAATAGAGAGCTGACCTTGATGATTCGTCTAGGAAGATTACTGTTGGCCATTTCTCGGAGATCGAACGAGTGTTGTTGTTGCAGAGAAAAAACGCTAATTAGGGTTTTTTTTTTGGTGACTCGAGAAAACAGAATATAAAGACAGTCAAATCAAAAAAGTATATATTGGAGTGGGCTCCTTTTGACGCGTTTGCCTTTTTTTTTTCACTTTTTTTTTTTTCTTTTGTTTATAATTTTTATTATGTTTTGGTTTTAGAAATTTTATTACAATAATTTTTATTACAATAAATTGATAAAATATAACGATGAAAACATAATTTTATTATTTTTAATAATTATAAAATAATTATAAATTTTCATACTATGCCGTTGAGATTATGAGTTTGAATTATACTGTAATTGTTGAAATCTTAAATTTAGTATAATATATAAAAATAATTAATTTTTAATTTTAAAAGTTAAAAGTTAAAAGTTAAAAGTTCGTTGAATGCTACAATTATGTTTTTGTTAAAAAAAACAAATGTCACTTTGAAACAAAAAATGGAAAGATAAGTTATAATAAAGCACTTTGATACTTAGTATTTGTGTACTCGAACCATACTTTTCATGAAACCAGAGAAAAATATTATTGACTAATTTTTTTATTGTTAAAATTAACTTTTGGCTAGTGAAATATGGTCTTGGACATTAAAAAAAAAAAAAAGGTTAAAATTTTGAAAGATTAAAAAAAAAGTTGGTACAGATCAAATGATCTCCTTTGATGGAGATTAATGTCCAACAAAAAAGATTAGTGTTGACCTCCTTTGATGGAGATTTAAGTTTTAACGTCTCTGAAGGGAGATCGATTTTCATCAATGAAGATAAATTTTCATTATTGGAGATCTTACCAAATCTCCTCTGTGCAGATCAACGATCTTCATTAATGAAGATCGTTGATGTTTACTAACCATCTAGGTTCTCAAATATCTTTCATTTTGGAAGAGATCTAGAACTAAATCTCTCTACACAAAAGGATTTTTAGCTTTTTTTTTTAGAAAAAAAAAAAAAAATATATATATATATATATATATATACATATATATATGAGTAGAAAAGGCATGCTTTGATTTCCCTAGATGGATTTATGGGATGCTTTTATTGTTGATTGAAATTTGGATTAGAAAATGTGATGTTCTTGATGGTGATAATGTTGTTATAGTTTTCCTGACATGGTGATGATGTTGTTCTTGCTATTCTTCAAATCAACAATAGGATCTCCAATGGAATGAGGAAGCACAGGGATCTACCCAGATTTACTTTTAAAATTTTCAAGCTTTCAATTTTTTTTAGTTTCTTTCAAAAGTAAGTTACCTTTATTTATCATTCTCAGACCTTAATATCTACTAACTCTAAGGATCTGTTTGTTACTCGGGTTTGGATTTGATTTAGACTATTTTTTATCTAATCCCATGTTTGGTCCATTCAAATGACTCTTCATTAATTTATTCAGACCTCATTTTATTCTATTAGACTGGAAAAATATAAGGAAAATTTATGAATTTTACCCAAATATAAAGAAAAGTTTTGTTTTTACCTCAATTCTTAATCAAATTTGTTTTTGACCTCTCAAACAAACTATTTCTATTATATACCCAAGATTACGAAATTACCCTTAAGATTATATTACCCAAATGCCCAATATTGAAATTACCAAACTAACCTTCATCTTCCACTCAAAATTACCAAACTAACCTTCATCTTCCTCCTAAAACCTCCATATTTCTCCTCTACCTACTTTTGCATTGATGATTTCTGAGATTTGATTTTGAGTGTCTATATTTGCTCTTCATCTTCTTCCTCACAATATCCATTAAAGGATTTTGAACATTAGTGGCATCCATTGAAGGATTTGATTGTTAAAGAATTTGGTGATAAAAGGTAATGTATATGTTTATTTGTTAGATTTTGGGTTATTTAGTTCATATTTGCATGGTTTAGGGCTGTAAGATTGTATTGGTTTTGATGGATATGAAAATCTGAAAATGCGACGGAAACTGCACAAGCTGCGACGAAATCGGTTTTTCGTGACTGATAATCAATTTTTCAGGGATTGAAAAACCGATCGGTTTTTCAGATCGGTGTTCAGTTTCAGTGGCTTGAAAAACCGATCGGTTTTTCAAGTCACTGAAAACCGATCTGAAAAACCGATCAGTTTTCAGTGAAAAACCGATCGATTTTCAGTGACTGAAAAACCGATCGATTTTTCAGGGGCGAATAGCTGCTGAAAAACCGATTTCGGTTTTTCAGTCACACATTGAAGTTTTGCAGGGATAAAAACCGGTTTCTGTTAAAAACCGATCACAGAAAAATCGATAAAAACCGATCGATTTTTGTGTGATCGGTTTTTCAGTGGCTACAAACCTAACAAAAACTGAAAAACCGTTCGGTTTTTCAGTGCTGAAAAACCGAACTATTTTTCAGTTCCACTGAAAAATCGATTACTGGAAAACCGTTTTCCAGTGGCACTGAAAAACCGAACGGTTTTCCAGTGGCACTGAAAAACCGATTACAGTTATTTTAAAATAATAAATTAATTTGATTATAAGATTGTATTTTGTAATGTTGCCCAATTGAAATGAGATTAATTTATTATTTTATTTGAACGTTACAGGAATGACTCAAGAAACAATTGTAATCAATTTTGACGGAGAGTGGAATGGATGTAATTACGTAGGAGGGGAGTCGATCATGTGTGGGGTTCACAGTAATAATAGTTTTTCATCATTAGTCGATATTGTGTACAGAGAGGCTGGTATTGATAGGAGAATGTGGGATATCCGTATACATTATTTACTACAAAGTGCGACAAGTGGTAAAATTAAAAAGATACGTATCATGTCCGATCTTGGTGTTGTTGGTTTGATGGCAATAAAAAATATTGATGTTAAAGAGATTTATGTGGATAAGATTGTGAAAGATTGTGGAGCTGAGGTTAGCAGGCGTATCGGTTTTCCGATTGCCACCAACTCAATACCAGGAAGAAGATACAATGAGGCAGAAACGTCAAGACCTGTAAATCCTCAAATGGTTGAAAATCATTTTCATCGAACTTCAGGAATTGAGAGCAATAATCCGCTGGATGCTGCTGGCACCCAATTTACATGTACAGAAAGTCTAATTTGCGATGTTAACAATGACTATATGAATTATGGTACTGATGATGAAGATTGGGACATAAATGATAATGGTGGTGAGATACGGGATAGTGATTCTGAGGAAACTGGAGATAGTGATAACGAGGGAACTCGAGTTGATGATGTGTCTGAAGAAGAAGGGTTTCCAGAAATAAGATTTTCAGGTTTACAATTTCAGAACAATCCTTTACAACCACACTGGATTGTTCCTGGTGTTGAACTGGGCGACATTGAGCCTGCTTCAAGTGCTATGTCAACCGTCTACCAACTTGGTTCATTATACAAGGGAGCATTTTTTAATAGTAAAGAAGAAATGAGTATAGCTATTGGAGAATATGCTCTGAAAGCGAAATTTGAATATCAGGTTAGACGTTCAGACACGAAGCGATTTGAGGCTAGTTGCAAGGACAAAACTTGTAGTTTTATAGTTCGTGCCAGATGCAGAAAGGGTTGCTCGATGTGGTTTGTGTTGAAGTATGAGGCGGAGCACACGTGTCGTCAGACAGCCATGGAATCACATATGAAAAGTGTGAAGGCCATTGTCATCGGAAAGTTGTATGCGGGAAAGGTGGGGAGAGATATGTATACACCTAATCGATTGATTGGAGAAATGCTAGAGCAGTATGGAGTTCAAATCTTGTATAGCAAAGCTTGGAAGGCTTTACAATATGCAAAGAAACTTGCGTATGGACAAGCGGATGAGTCATATCAACAGCTTCCGTCCTACTTTGAGATGTTAAAGTTAGCAAACCCGGGCACAATAATAGCAATTGAGAGAGATGAAAACGATCGGTTCTTGTATTCTTTCGTTGCACTTGGAGCTTCGATAGAGGGTTTCCGAGCTTATATGAGACCGGTTGTTGCTGTTGATGCAACGCATTTGAAAGGTGAATATAAAGGGGTGATTTTTTTTGCTGCATGCAAAGATGGAGAAGAGATGATTTATCCCATTGCTTATGGATTTGCTGACGGAGAGTCAGACTGTTCGTGGACGTGGTTTTTAAGAAAATTACGATTGGCGATCGGCGTGTCGGACGATTTGCTTATTGTATCTGATCGTCATAAAAGCATATCGAATGGGATGAAAGAAGCTTTTCCAGAAGTTCCACATGTGTTATGTTTTTTTCACTTATGGCAAAACTTAAAGCAGCATTGTAAAAAGCGTTCGGATGTGGAAAATGCATTTTACAATGCAGCATACTGTTATATAACTGAGGAATGCAACTGGATATTGGAAGAAATGCGAGTGTTACATCCGAGGACATATGGAACTTTGGTTAAAGCTGGGGTGAGTAGGTGGTCACGATCACATTGTCCTAAAAGAAGATATGAAATGATGACCACCAATATTGCAGAGTCGCTCAACAAATGTATGATGCAAGCACGCCGTTTGTCAGTAACAACTGCACATGAATATATAAGAAATGTGCTGCAGAGATGATTTAATAATAGACGTATTGCTGCTGCTCAATTGACAACTTATGTTACCACTGCTGCGTACGATCGCATCATGTTGGCAAAAAATCTAGCAACGGAAGGTTGTGTATATCCCATTACAGAACCGGTAACGTACAGTGTCATGCATCCTAGTAAAGGAGATGCGGTGGTTAATATTGAAGAGCACACATGTACATGTAAGCAGTGGAACTTAGATCAGTTACCATGTGTTCATGCATGTGCTGTGGCCAGGTATGATATTTCAACGTTGTTGCTTTCAGCTTTTCATGTTATGTTTATACACTTCAACTTGGATTTTCTGATAATTTGACAGGTTCAAGGGCGTCAATTGTGATACACTTTCCAGTCAGTATTACAGCACAGAATGGTTGAAAGCTGCATATGCAAGTCCGATCAATCCAGTCCCTAAATTAGCCAGCTGGAATGTTTCTGGGGAAGTTAGAAGTATGGTTGTACTACCACCCATAGGAAAAAGACAACCAGGTAGGCCGAAAGAAGTTCGGATTCCTTCAGCCGGAGAAGATCGTCGTAGAAAAAAGTGTGGAAGATGTGGCGAGAGGGGACACAACCGTCTTCGTTGCCCTAACCCCCCTATTTCTACCAGGGGTGGGATGAGTTCAGGTTCTGCGGATGCGGAAGCTGGCCCAAGCATAACTGTTATTGACAACGGCCCACCGTCCCGCAGATGCCGCTTGTGTCATGAGACTGGACACAACCAACGTCGATGTCCTCTGCGATTTCCTGCTACCAATCAAGAAATGGATAATGATGAAAACAATGAGTAGGAATCGCGTATGAACTCTCTAAAGCATGTATAAGTTATCTTATTTCGTTAAATTGATGTATTATAATCGCATTGGTCTTTCTTTTAGTTTTGTTAAACGGATTAATAGATTAGTATCTGTTACAGTTGCTTGACTGTGTCCGCACACCACATTCATCTGTTATAAGTGCTTTAATCTGTTACAATCAATAGTTTAGCGGAATCGGTTTTCCATGCAAAGAAAAACCTGTTCGGTTGTTGGTAACCCTGGAAAACCGGTTCGGTTTTTCAAAACTCTGAAAACCGGTTCGGTTTTTGGTAACCCTGGAAAACCGGTTCGATTTTTCAGGGTTCCTGAAAAACCGAATCGGTTTTTTGGTGACCCTGAAAAACCGATCGGTTTTTCAGGGGGAATCTGAATGATGGAATCGGTTTTTCAGATCATCTGAAAACCGAATCAGGTTTCCAGAGCAATCTAAAAACCCGATTCGGTTTTCCAGATCTATGGAAAACCGAATCAAGCTTTGGTTTCAAAATTACACAATAATATAATATTATTGATGTTATTATTGATGTTAATACACAATAATATTTAAGTTACACAATAATATTTAAAACTAAATCATGCAAACCAATTGATTAAATATTAAAACTGATTAACTAAAGGCCAATGCTTTCAGTTGAATTGATTTCAATTGATAAAATCATTAGTGTTGGATGATTCAAAACCAATGATTTCATGATTTCGAAATTTTAAATTAATATATCCTAACCATAATAAAGACTCTAATATTAATTAACTTAAATTGGTTTCAATTGATGAAATATTTAATGCGACTGATTTCATGATTTCATTAAGTTTTATAATTCATTAAGCGGAATTATAAAAAACTAAATTATTGTTTTCATCAATAAATTTATTATTTAAATTTATTAAATTTAGGATTTATTGAATTTATTATTTTTTAATTTATTTATTTTTAATAATTAAAATTTGGCATACATCCATTAATAAATCCTAAAATCTCAAAATTTAAATTATTGCACTAGAATTATTCATGTATTATCATGATTCAATTTTTTTATATTCAATTTTTTAGTTTATAATTATACTTTATTTAGAATCATTAAAAATTTGATATTTATGAAAATTGAGAACATGGTTGATAATATTGTTATTTAATTATATTAAATATATTTTAATAATAAAAAAATTTGGGTGGATGCTACTATGAAGGATAATTAATTATACATATATAATTTAGGTCCACTAAGATTTAATTAAATTGGCCAAATAAATGAATTTAAAAAAAATAAGTATTAGAAATATTAAAAATAAAATATTTTCCGTTTTTACTATTAGACGTGTTTATCGGTTTTCATTTTCATAATACTGTTATCAGTATATACTATCAGACATATTTTCATAGTTTCAAAACAAAACCAACATCATTGTTTTCATTTTCATTTTCATTTTGTTTTGCGTTCTCATAATTTTCATAATAATATTTAAACTAAATTATTGTTTTCACTGATTGACATAAATAATTGAAGGCAAAACTTGAATAAGATATGGATAATTAACTGTTTATTGATGTCACTTAAGTACAACTTCCCCGTAAGAATCAATCATCCAATATCCAAAGTTATTTACTTTATACAGAGGACGCGAAAATGAATAAATATCTCGTGCAAGCGAAGCCCTCAGTGCGAGGGCGTCTGCAGGTGTATCACGTGGTCTTGATTCCCATGTACTTTCCCTGGACTGCAAAAGGTCCCGTACGTACATGGCGACATATGCTCCACAACTCGTCCTGTTTCATAATTATATGTCAATTAAGAGATACTAACTATTTATTAATTAACAACTTCCATGATTAAAAAATAAGAATGCTATTTGATTAAAAAATAATTATTCCATGATTAACTAAATATTAATTAATAACTAAATATTAACTAAATATTAATTAATATTTAATAATAATTAAATATTAATTAATAACTAAATATTAACTAAATATTAATTAACTAATAATAACTAAATAATAATTAATAACTAAATATTACCTACATATTAATTAACTAATAATAACTAAATATTAATTAACAATAATAACTAAATATTAATTAATAACTAAATATTAACTAAATATTAATTAACTAATAATAACTAAATAATAATTAATAACTAAATATTAACTACATATTAATTAACTAATAATAACTAAATATTAATTAACAATAATAACTAAATATTAATTAATAACTAAATATTAACTAAATATTAATTAACTAATAATAACTAAATAATAATTAATAACTAAATATTAACTACATATTAATTAACTAATAATAACTAAATATTAATTAATAACTCACCCATCGGGTTGCTGTGGCACAGCTAACTCATCAATACGCTCAATCGCCCATCGCTCATCTACAGCTGGCATATGTAATTGAGTCCTCTCATAAAACCCAATAAAGCGAAGGATAATGGGCATAAAACATACCAACGGCTCCGGTGCTCGGAGTCGTACCTCAATGTCAGTGGACACCTGGGAATCATATACATAAATTTTCTTCTCTTTCAAGCACACTCGACAAAGGACCCAGTGTTGTTGGTCCAAGCTACACGGCAATAGCACCTACAGTTTTTCTCAATGTAAGTGTTGAAGGACTAGTTCCAATGATCAAATAAAATATATATATTTTAAAACAACACTTACATTGTCAACACACCACCACGGGACCGATGCATCTATCTTACCACATCCGAATGGCAGCCATTCTGGGGATATAGTGGCTGTAGCTGGATCAAATATTTTTCCTTGCTTGACATATTGATTATTGTACTCCATTGTCATAATGCCCTGCACATTTTAAAAAATAATAATGTTATTTGATTTCGATGATACATTAGAAAAAATTATCAACCAATAACTTATAAATAAAGAAGTGCCATGAAGGGCGTATCTTCTATCCTCGTCCTCATTCCACCATCCGTTTCGTATGCACATCAAATACGCATCGATGTGCTCACTAGTCAACCAACTATTTCCGTCCTCCAAGGTCACCAATGTAGTCGGTATCACGCACCACGAGCAACGCTCAACCGCACGTCTAAAATAAAAAATTTTAACAAAGTGGTAAAAATTAAAAGTTACGGCAACAACTACGATTATAGGAATTTATTATTTTGTTTTCCATACCTAAGGTCCAAATGTGGTGAAGCTTTATATTCATTATAGACGGCCTCTATGGGATCTACAGGTTGTGCAACCTCTTCCACTTGCTGTTGGACAATTTTTTTTTTCTTTTTCGCCGGCCCAGGATCCGTGTATGGAGTCCGTAGAGGTGCTGCTGGCTTGGTCTTTCGTTTGGCCCGTTCGTGGTCGTCTTCTCCCTGCAACTGCACTCAAATTCAAAGACACAAAAGAATATTTATAATTCAATTGTCAACGTTAAACACACTGTTTAAATTATGTCTACCTGGTCATCATCCGGCCCAGCCTCTGCAGCGGCTACACCGCTGATCTCCTGCTCCTGCTCCTCCCGCTGATTGAGTGACTAGTGATCCCCCTGTGCCAGAACGACATCCTGAATCTCCTGCTGGATGACTGACTGGCCCGCCTCAATAGGTGACTGCTGGACCCCCTCGTCCTCATGTAGAGCTGATGGTGCTGGTTGATTTGTAGTCGGGACATAAATGGGCTCCTCTGGGACAAAGCTCCCACCGCGATGATCGTCGTCGTCACCGTCATCATCATCTGAATCATCGCTACCGCTGAGATACCTCCTAATATATGAGAAATCCTGTTCCACCCGTCTCAATCTCCTATCCATGTCCTCAACGAGCCGTACAGTTGCCTTCTGCCTCTTCTCCATCCTACTCAACTTCTCATTAGTTGTCTTCTGTAAATTTACAATATATTCAAACAACTGCTTCACCTGTAAAAAAATTTCGACACGGTTAATATATTTAAAAAAATTTTGCCAGAGTCTCCCCTGTATTTTTAAGTATCCAAAAAAACATAACCTGCTTATAATAAATTACACTTCGTCTATCATGTTTAGAGACTCTGTCTCTCCGTCACACCGTACTACAACACAACAATGTTCATATTTTTTACATTACATACAATGTTCATATTCCGTAGATAATCATATAAAGGGGTGATTTGTACCTCAGGATGGACGTTTGGGACATCGTGGATCTTTTTTGTTCGAAACTCTGCAAGGGAATCCTCTGATTCTGATTGCATGCCTTGAACGTCTTCATTTGCGACAGAGTCACCCTCTACCACATCATCACCCTCCACCCTAACATCATCAACCTCGTCATGATCATCATCACCATCACCATCATCACCATCACCATCACCATCATCACCATCACCATCACCATCACCATCATCATCATCATCACTATCATCGCCATCATCATCGCCATCATCTGCATCATCATCATTTTCACTGTCACCCTCACTCCCTCCCCCGCCAGATTTATGTACTTCACCCGTTACTAAATTATTAGGGTTGAAGGATTTCCAATAAACCGTTTGTCTTTCGGCGTCGGTAGGCTCAAGGGTTTGCTCTAAGCCAACTATCTGCATTATATACATGTATACAGTTACATTATAATGTTATACTTCATATAAATAAGTGTAATTAAAACAAACAATAAATTTACTAAACTAATTTAGTTTACGTTTGCCACTTACTGGAGGTAAATCATCAAGACTGTTCATAATTGTCGGTGTTCTTTTAAGTGACTTTCTCAAGCATCTTGGCAAGTCATTTTGCAAATCTCGGACACTTTCTGATATTCTATCTGCCAATGCCGGAAACACTTCTACCAACCACCACTATAATGCCAAAAAAAAACAAATATTACATATACTTAATTTAACCACATTACAAAGGAATAAATATTAAAGATATTGGTTATACCTGAAACGCATAGACATAGCCATAAATATTGATGTTACGCGGTGGCTTTCTGATCCGCTCTTCAGTCAATGCCATGCGGAGGTAGTGGAATAGGACACTATAACATAATGTGCCCCAAGGGAACGAGTTCCACCTCTCCATATCCTCAATGATGATCCACAAAAATAGCGAAATCTTCGCCTTCTCATCCTGCCCCATAAACAGATGAAAAGCAATCCCTATATTCGCTAACTTTAAAAGATCTTCATAATTTAATACATCCTCGTCTTCACGGTTCAACTGACTTCTTGCCTCAACAAATGTAGCAAACTCGGATATATTCGGCAATACTCTATTGAACTATCGCTGTAGGAGACTGTTCGGGTCATTTTGGGTTGCTTGGAAAATTTCACGGTCTATGCCTCCAAAATGAAGTCCTGTAATCAATAAAAACTCCTGTTTCCCGAATCTATATATTCTCCCACCAATTTCAAATCACATTTCATCTTTACGTCCACTCACCTCCACTTCTCTAGCGAGAACCCATAATAGAAAGGAGCCGGCAACCGTATGTTTGGTATTCCTCAACATATATCCGAATGGGCACTCTCTTATAAACCGGTCATACAAGTTCCTTCCAGTCAGGATATCAAGTATTTTCTTCACCATCTTCTGACCAATGTGTGTAATCCCTTTCGTTTCCTTAGGAATTGTTTGCAAACTATATTTATAATTGAACTCCATCTGTAGGACACAAAAACAGTGACAAAAAGATCAGTATCATGATTAAAAGCCATTCTGCCACTACATAAACAATCGGTTTTTCACACCTGTGAAAAACCGAATCGGTTTTCCACAGGCGTGAAAAACCGAATCGGAAAACCGATTCGGTTTTTCATACATGTGGAAAACCGATTCGGTTTTTCACTTCGGTTTTTCACCTGAAATGAGCAGATCTCAAAAACCCAACTGACAAAACCGATATGATTCATCACATTTCGAAAAACCTATGTCAAAGTGCATCACCCAATCAGAGTTTCATATGTAACATCGGTTTTTCACTATTCAACCAACAAACATTTAAAATCGGTTTTCCAAACGCATCGGTTTTCCACAGGTGTGGTGGAAAACCGATCGATTTTCCACACCTGTGAAAAACCGATGCATTCCAGACGACGCTCATATGGTCGGAATCGGCCATATCAACCACAAATCAGGTCAAACCCAGTCAATACCAACCTATTCTAAACCAAATAATCAATACCCAACATCCATATTACACAAACATGTCCAAATCGCGAATGAAAATAAAAAAACTCAACAACCCAACCGAAAACTAACCTTGGCAAAAGCACTCACGTCCCTCGAGCTCTATCCTTCTCTGGGCAAGTCGGAATTGTCACCGTTGTGGCCGAAAAAAGTGGTTGTGCGTCACCTCTCGATCGGTTTTTCGCTCTCCCTCTGTTTCTCTCAAAAACCGAACGGTTTTCCGCTTGGTCGGTGATGGCAGGTAACCGGTTTTCCATCTTTTTGCCACTTATGTACTTAGGGGTACTGTGGGTATTTTGGGTATAGCATGTAATTAGTTTGTTTGAGGGGTTAAAAACAATTTTTATAATTTCAGGGGGTAAAAACAAAATTGAGGTTTTTTAATGGGGTATTTCCTGTAATTTCCACAAAATATAAACCATATTGAAGAGAATATTTTGTATTTTGCTCACAAAAGTAAGGAGTCCTTTATGTGATCTCATAAACATGATCATCATAATTATGTTTATAAATTACATCATAGTGAACCATAATATTGATTATGATGATGGAGTTAATAAGAAGATGAAAAGCTAGAGGTTAATCCATGGATTTATTGATATTCATTCTAATATAATTATTATACTTATAATAAATTTGACTTTTTTACTTAAAATGTTGTTTCATCTTAGAAAGAGCAAATGGCACAATATCTACATGAGGCTTGCCATTTCACAAACGAATATAAGTTTTCCATTAAATAATAGATTGTCCCCTTCCTGTTATTCAAAATTGGTTAACTTTAACATTTGATCGTTTAGTTCATATGAAAGACCAAAATGCACTCAATAGATTTAAAATTACAAATTTAATTAAAAAATACATTAAAAATTTAAAAATTAAACTTAAAAAAAAAAATCTATATTGTTTTTTACAAGATGGACAATAGAGATTCTATATCTTTTTTTTTTTTTTTTTAAAGAAAAAGTAAAATTTAAGAAAGATTTTTTTTTTTAAAAAAAGTGAAGACCTGGTTGAACTCAAATCTTCAGAGGTTGAAGTTCTCAGTTTGACTTGATTTTCAACCTTTGAAGTTTTAAGTTCTGTTATGGATAATTTAACGATCAGAATAATCGGGCCCAGAAAGATCTACAGTGCAGGTCCAGTGGCTCGAAGGCCCAATAATCCGTCATCTCTTCCAATCCGCCTTCCTGACAGAGGGCCCTTTGTGATCGCTCGTTATGACCGCTGATCGCCTACGCTCAACCTGACTGTTGATTCTGACCGCAGGCGCCAATTCTGAGCCCTGGCTTTGATCGCTATCTTCATCCGCCATTCTGACCGTCGACTTTACCTGTCAGTCTATCCGTCAGTTCTGTTCGTTCAGTTTGACCCCTGGTCCTGATTGCTGACCGTTGGCTGTCATCGCTCAGACTGACCGCTGACCGCTGGGCGTGTCCGCTAAGCCTACTCGCCAGATTATCCACCATGATTGACCGCCTGCCTATTTGCCGATTCTGTTCGTGCAAGATATCCGTTAAGAGGAACCATCCATCAGAAATATTCAACAAGTCCTTCACGCCCAAGATGATTCGACTAAGCTAATCACTAATCTCTGAGCGTGGCCGTATACCGGCTCCTTCACTCACGATATATCCCGCCTCCTATCATGACCAGCTGCGGACGTGTTGACTCGTAATCCATCTCCTTGACTCTCCAAGTAGCCAGACTTATCAGAGACTTATTTATTCTCCTAAATGACTTAGTATTTCGTCTGTTGGAAGATCCATCCCCGCCTTACTCCTAAGAGTTCCAAGTCAACAGAAGTCAAAAGTGCCATGCAGAGTACAGTTTCAAAACGTGTTATGCACGCTATATCAACCAGAAGTTGTGATCAAGATCTCGATATCCCATCATGATATATCCAAACCAGTCACCAGAAATCTCCCTTGGGCAGACCTCAGATGCGACGGATTCGACCGCATTAAATGTATATTCGATCGCATTTAATGCACTGTCAGCGGCATTAATTGAGATCCCGACGCATTAAATGTTGTCCATCATTGTAATTATAGTTAACTGTTTACTTTTGTCTTATTCTGTTTTACTGTAGCATGTCCCATTTCTCTATAAATAAGGGACGAATTTCATTGTAAAAGGGATCCCCGAATTCGAGTGTCGTTACTCTGCCAAAATAGTGAAAGAGTGAACAGTGGACGTAGGTATCTTTTTGGGCCGAACCACTCTAAAAATCCTTTGTGTCTCTTCTCCTCGCCTTTGATCTCTTTTTTTCATTCCTATTGTTTTGCATGCACTCTACTGAACATACAGAACTACAGCTTGGGCCCGGAAACAACCTCGTTGACTAAGGAAACCATTTTTCGACGTTAACAAGTTGAAACACAGACGAGGATATAGGAAACTAGATCTTCAATCGTTGAAGATCTGAGGTTTTGAAGACAAATCTTCAAGATTTGGGAATAAAATTGTTCCTAGATTGTTGTTCTCAAATTTACCTCCCTCAAAGATCTAGGTTCAAAGTTCAAAGATATGGGTTCGAACTTTGAATCGTTGGAAACTAAAATGTTTCCAATAGAGCCACAAAGGAGATAGGGTCGAACATCCAACTTCTCCACAATAAATGAGAGATTGAGGTGTATTTATCTGTATGGCACCATGGGGAAACTACCATTCAATATGGTTTAAAAACTCAACCGAGTTGGTTGATTTCTCTGTAAGAAACTGTCGCTCGATCAGTTGTCGATTCTAGAACCCCAGATTAGTGGCTCTACTTGTTGGAGACAATTATTCACCGAGTTGGATCGAGTTCTTGCTAACTCGGTCCAACTTGACAACCAAACTCAACAGATTCATCTTGAAACTTTGTCATTAGACTTATCACCAAACTTTAAAAAAACTAGTTACTAGTTTAACAATCTCTTACACCATACCAATCTCCCAACCAAACTTCAACAATCAACCTCAGTCACTCACCAGTCACCACACCAAACCCCAACCCCAACCCCAACCCCAAAATCCAATTACTAGTTCACCATACCAAGACCAAATCCCAACCTTTAACAAAACCCAAATCAATTTTCTTACTTGTCATTGATTGTCGCCACTCATCCTCGCTGTCACTCGACCGCTATAGGCACTACTAAAACCTTTCCACATCAACCTCAGCCATCTCAGAGAGATTTGCTTTAACTTTAATGAATACGACAGTTGATGATGTCAAAGAGGCAACAACAATGGCGATGGTTCACTTTAATGGTGACAATGACGACGATTTTAGAGAGAGAAGAGAGATGAGAGAGGAAAAAAAAGACAGAGGAGAAAGGAGACAGAGAAAGAAAGTGAAGTTAAGGGTTTGAAATGGATCAGGTGTGGGTTATTGACATGTGGGGTGAGTTTTATTTATGGTAAGGAAAGTTTGGTTATCGTCTTTGATATTTTATGAAATATCAATTTACGTTCATAAATTTCAAAACTAATAATTCCCCCCCCCCTAAATAGTGCTCACTGATTACTCGTCGAATAACTGATTACTCGCTGCTCACTGGGTCATCAGTCGAGTAGTGAGTCACGAGTTTTGGAACATTGCCTTTCAACTAATTTGGGTGGAAGAAGGAGATCCAATTTTTATCTATCTGATGAGATAAACAATGAAGATTTAATATGAAGATTGGATCTCTATCTTTTTCTAATATATTTTTTTATTGTTTTCTTTTTCAATGTAATTGATCTCACAGTCTATAAAGTAATAGACTGTGGCAATCATTTTTTTTTTAATTTTTTATTTTAAAAAATCTTTTTATTTTAATAATATTTTTATTTAAATTAATCATTTAATTGTATAGGCATTTTGGTTATTGTATATTAGGCTAGGTTTTGTGTAATTATCTTCCTTAAAAAATATACTAGGAGTCATTTGTTTTATTTCTTTAAAGACTAAACAATTGTAAATTTTATTAAAGATTGAATAGTGATTGAAACTTAAATCTGAATAATATATTTATTTTTTCTTTTCCTACCATTGGACGTATTGTCAACATGTTTATTTTTTAAAAAATAAAATTGTTTGAAAACAGTTAATTTAATATTTATACCTTTTCAATACTAGAATAAAATTATAAAGGTGTTATCTTGGGATATACTAGATTTGGAAGAAAATGTTTAAATGGAATTAAATTATTTGGAACTAAGTAAAAAGTTAGGAATTTTGTTTTTGCTAGTTGTTGTTTTTTGTTTTTTGTTTTTTGTTTTTTTCAAATCTTTAAGTTATTTGACTACTTAAAAGAAGTAAACAAAACAAGACAAATACCCATGAATAGGTAAAAAAAATAAAAAATAAAAAAACATAGTTATTAATTTTGCTCATCTTTAATATTTTGATTGTTGTCAGCAAAAAATGTTGTTATGAGGTCTAAAATACCCCTTTGTCATTCAAGAATAAAAAGCTAAGACACTCATCTCTAATTTATTTCCAGTCACTTCCTCATTAAACGAAGCTCCTCGCTGATACAATAAACCATCTCCCATTTTTCTTCTTCAACGTCATCATCTTCTTCCCCTACTTCCTTCTTTGTCTTTGTTATTCTTCTTCCATTATCATCTTCTTCCCCTACTTCCTTCTCTGTCTTTATTATTCTTCTCTTGCTTCCTTCTTTTTTATTCTTCATCTTCTCTTTTCGATGAGGAACTACTTCTCGCTAAAACATTATTATGTAGTTTTATAGAATATATAGATATGTAAACCTAATGTGACACATTTTACATGACTCACACTAAGTTATTATTACTTGCATGACTCATATGAGATGTGTTATGTTAGATTATACCAGCATGATTCTTATGAGATGAGTTACATTGAGTTATTCCCCTACTTCCTTCTTTGTCTTTGTTATTCTTCTTCCATTATCATCTTCTTCCCCTACTTCCTTCTCTGTCTTTATTATTCTTCTCTTGCTTCCTTCTTTTTTATTCTTCATCTTCTCTTTTCGATGAGGAACTACTTCTCGCTAAAACATTATTATGTAGTTTTATAGAATATACAGAAATGTAAACCTAATGTGACACATTTTACATGACTCACACTAAGTTATTATTACTTGCATGACTCATATGAGATGTGTTATGTTAGATTATACCAGCATGATTCTTATGAGATGAGTTACATTGAGTTATTCCCTCATGACTCTTAGGAGATGAGTTATATTAGGTTATACCAATATGATTCATCCTAGCGTTACTAATGTTGAGATCTATAGATTTGTATATTTTATAGATCCAATTTTTCAACGAGGAGGGAGCCTTGCTATAAAAGGAACAATACGATGGAAAAAAAAGGAAAAACAAGAAAAATGGGAGGAAAATGAAGAAGAAAAATAAAGAGGAAGAAGAAAAATAATGATTACGAAGAAGAATTGTGATTGTGGTTGGAGACGAAGAAGTTTAGTAAAGTTTGTGGTCGGGGATGAAAAAATCAAGTGGATTTTTATTTTAAATTTTTTTCAAATATTGGTAGTTTTAGGGGAAAAGACATGAATATAAATTTGAGACTAGCTTAGGGCATTTGAAGGGTAAAAACAATAAAACTAGGAAGCAACAACAAATTTAATGAGTCACATAGCATAGGGGTAGTTTTGTTATAATCCCATAAAACAACCTTAAAAATCAAAATTAAAAAAGTAAAGACTGGTAGGTTTAGAGAGTGACGCGAAGGGAGAGCGAGGCGGCAGGCAATTGCAAAGCCTGCGTTTGTTATTGGAGAAAACATGTCGACGTCGGCGGCGCCTCTGGTCAGCTCGAAGGCGGAGCTGAAGCGGAGAGAGAAGCAGAAGAAGAAGTCGAAGTCCGGAGGTTTCGAGTCATTGAATCTGAGCCCCAATGTGTTCAGAGGAGTCAAGCGAAAGGGTTACAAAGTCCCCACTCCCATCCAGCGTAAGACGATGCCTCTCATTCTCTCCGGCGCCGACGTCGTCGCCATGGCTCGCACCGGCTCCGGCAAGACCGCCGCCTTTCTTGTCCCCATGCTCCACCGTCTCCACCAGCACGTCCCCCAGGGCGGCGTCAGAGCCGTCATTTTGTCTCCTACGCGTGACCTCGCTCTCCAGACCCTCAAATTCACCAAAGACCTAGGCAGATACACTGGTAACTTCTTCATTATCTGAAAGATTGTAAATTTATGCTACTAATGATACCTGCTGTTTGATCCAATAGAATTACGACACGTTACATTACATTATACGTAGGGAACTACCTCTGATTGAGTTTATATAATATTTATGATTGTGTTCTGGCGATTGGGTTTTTAGTGCTTTAATTCTTGAGTTACTTCTTGCAAACATTGGAAAGGAGTTTTACAAATGTAGCGTAAAGCTTATTAGATATATGTTTTTGAGTTTAGGGGTGGTTCCTTTATGTGAGAAGAGCATGCACTTGATTTTACTCGACTGAAGTCTGAAATTGGTATTTCTATTGAACAATTGAATCTGTTATCCTGTTTGTACCAGTCTCTTGCTTGAGTATTTCTATTACATTCTCAAGAATCGAGTGTCAATTCCATTCTGGCAGTTGACTGTGACTTGAAGTTGTAGAATGGCCAAATGAAGATAATTAGAACTATGGCACTAGTTTGTGACGGTTTTAGATAAGGTTTTCAGGGTACATGTTTTGGTTCAAAAGCTTAATTGATGTAGTTTTTGGTTCACACTGATGAAGAAATCTGATCTTTTTATTTTTATTTATTTATTTTTGTCACTGCTGCAGATTTACATACTAGTTTACTGGTTGGTGGTGATAGCATGGAAAGTCAGTTTGAAGAATTAGCACAGAACCCTGATATTATAATTGCAACTCCTGGTCGGCTTATGCACCATTTGTCGGAGGTTGAAGATATGTCATTGAAAACAGTGGAATATGTTGTTTTTGATGAAGCGGATTGTCTATTTGGCATGGGTTTTGCTGAGCAGTTGCACAAAATTCTAGCCCAGTTGAGTGAGAATCGTCAGACCTTGCTTTTCAGCGCAACCTTACCAAGTGCCCTTGCTGAGTTTGCCAAGGCGGGCCTGCGAGACCCTCATCTTGTGCGCCTTGATTTGGAAACTAAGATTAGCCCTGACTTGAAGCTTACATTTTTCACATTACGGCAGGAAGAAAAATATGCAGCATTGATTTATTTGATAAGAGAGCTAATTAGTTCTGATCAACAGACACTGATTTTTGTTTCCACAAAACATCATGTGGAGTTCCTTAATGTATTGTTCAGGGAAGAGGGTCTAGACCCTTCTGTATGTTATGGTGATATGGATCAAGATGCTCGTAAAATTCACATATCTAGGTTTAGGGCAAGAAAGACTATGCTGTTAATTGTGACAGATGTTGCTGCTAGGGGGATTGACATACCTCTACTTGATAATGTTATCAACTGGGATTTCCCCCCAAAACCTAAAATTTTTGTCCATCGAGTAGGGCGAGCTGCAAGGGCTGGCCGGATTGGTACTGCTTTTTCTTTCGTGACATCTGAGGATATGCCATATGTTTTAGATCTTCATCTGTTTCTCTCAAAACCAATTAGGGCTGCACCTACTGAGGAGGAGGTTTTGCAGGACATGGATGGGGTTATGTCTAAGATTGATCAAGCACTCGCTAACAGAGAAACCGTATATGGCCGTTTTCCCCAGACAGTCCTTGATCTTGTTTCAGACCGCATTCGAGAAATCATTGATTCATCTGCGGAGCTTACTTCTTTGCAGAAAACTTGCACAAATGCTTTCCGCTTGTATTCAAAGACAAAACCGTTACCATCTAAGGAGTCAATTAAAAGAGTTAAGGATTTGCCCCGTGAAGGGTTGCATCCAATTTTCAAACATGTTTTGGAAGGTGGAGAACTGATGGCATTGGCTTTTTCTGAGCGCTTGAAAGCTTTCAGGTGAGTGCTTGGAGCTTTCTACTTTCCTTTTTCTGTTTCCTTTATGACTAATGCATATATTAATAGTACTATGACTGTTGTATTCCTTTAGACCCAAGCAGACCATTCTGGAAGCTGAAGGTGAAGCTGCCAGATCAAAGCATATGCGGGTAACTTCCCTCATATATAATCTAAAAAGCAAATGCCTTGTTGTCAATATTTGCTCCAGTATTTATGGTGGTAGTATTTCTCAATTGATAATCCATAATTAAGTTTTATCTAGTATTTGCTTGCTATTGATAATCAAAATTTATGACTTAAATTTTGGAGTTCCTTTGGTTTTAATTAATCATTGTAAGCATCCTATACAAGTCCTTGCTAGTTATTATATTATTTCATTTGAAGTTGCAATGATGCTTTATAGGAAGTATATTAAATCTAGAGGATGATTTATCGTATAAGAAAAGTTAGAGATTTATTGATATATTAGGTATTTGGGTTTCGATTTTCTTTGCACAATTTCCTCCTCCATTTTTTTTTTATGAGAATTAGAGGAAGTTTTCATTTAGTAAAGTTAAATTAGAATATATATTTCTTATTTTAGTTGATTAGATTTTTTTGTTTTTTTTTAATAATAAAATTATGAGTTGCTGGAGGAATATGAATTGAAATTTTCCTCTTCATTCTTTCTTTACTCTATTTCTCTCCTTCCCTTGGTTTTCTTCCTTTTTTCTTTCTTTTGAATTCTTGCCCTTTCTATTCTAATTTCTATTCCTATCAATTCTGTTTTCACCTGTTCTCTTGTTCTTTTACCTTCTTTTTTATTTAATTGTTTTCTCATCCTACATATACAGACTTAACAAAGTAGTGACATGCCATCTCAAAAGTTATGAACTCAAGTAATCACTCACCTTTTTTTTTTGTTCTTTTAACTCGATCTCCTTCAAGTTTTTCAATATAGATGATTTATTGTCAATATCTTATTGAAGCATTCTCCTCTCTCTCATTGGCTTAAAATCATAACAGTTATACGTTCATCATAGATCCTAAGCGAATAGGCCAGAATATTAGCAAGAATATGGGGATGCTTCAAGCACAGAAAAAATTCAGGATAAGCCGTGATCATCAGGAGATCGCATTTTTATGATGAGAAACTGCAAAAACTATACTACGGTACTGGAAAAATACACAAAAGAGAAAACTGCTAGTCACAAAACAAAAAACAGCAGAGACAAGCTAGAAAGCAGGAGTAGAGTAGGAAAGAATAGTAAAAACTAAAAAATTTACTACATGCAAGTATGCAACCAGTAGAGGCTCTCAGCTTTGACTGATGAAAAAGAAAGAAGTGTCTCTGAAACAGAACCTCTCAACAAAGTTCTCTCTGCCATGCTGCTTATGCCCTTCTCTTTCCACCAGTCAAGGGAAATTGTTCTACCCTTTCTAGATAGCTTTCCTTCTCTGCTTTCTATCTCTGACCTCTGCTCCTCCCTCCCTCCTTTTTATTTTCTCCTCCTCTTTTTATTTCTCTGTCTATTATTTCTTTCCACATATCAAAGGAAATTCTTCTGCCACTTCAAAAGTAACTATTCCATTATTCTCTGAATCCATCAACCACTATCACCTTGTTTTTTTGTAGGCTAAAATCTTTATTCCTCTCTACAATATATAGCGCTGTAGAGCTTGGCTTTTATTATGCACTTGGTCGTGCTGTGCCTATATAATGTGGATTTGTTCTCCTCGTTTTGCGTATGCTTCTATATTACCATTATGTATGTTCAGTTGTGTGTACCTTCTATATTTATCCTGCCCCTGTGCAGGGTCCATCTGGTCAATGGGTTGATGTAATGAAGAGGAAGAGAGCTGTTCACGAGGAGATCATTAATTTGGTGCATCAGCAGCGGTCTAGCAAAACCTTAAACGAGGTAAACCTTAAATCTGCATCTTGGGAATGCATTCTTAGTGTTGAATGTGTGATGAATTTCATTGCAAAAATGCTGTGTCCGAGATTATCATAAGGTTCTGTGAAATTTTGTTAAAATAATTTTTGAATTAAATAATGTTTAACGTGTTATTAAAAAATATTTAAATAAATATTTTCTTTAATATAATTTTTAAAAACATTTTTAATAAAATATATTAAATGATATTAAAATATTAATTTTTTAAAAAATATATTAAATTAATTTTTAAACTTATTTATTTAATATTTTAAATATAAATAGTTAATGAAATGGAAAAAATAATAATAATAATAATAATAAGGGGGCCATGAGATGCTTAAGTAATGGGACTAAATTTTGTGCGGTCCCAACTCAACAAACACAGGATTAATTGAACAACAAATGAAATAATATATCAATAAATCTCTAATTTTTCTAATTAGAGTTTTACTGATATATTATAACAATTAATTTTTTTAATCAATCTTGCCTTTCATATTTAATTTATTTTCGTGATTATTTATATTTAAAAATTAATTTAGTGTATTTTATTAAAAATATTTTAATAAAAATTTAAAAATAAATATTATATTATTTAAAATTAACTATAAATAATTTTAATTATTTAAAAAATTATTTCAAAAAAGTTTAATCAAAATTCATATTTGATTCGTTATGAAATTTATTCAAATTAATTTTACTTTTATTTACAAATATTTCATCTAATTTTATATTAATCAATCTCACACTATATCAAATATCAAACATAATTATTTTTTGTCCAATTCCATACTACAACAGACAAGAGACAATACTTCTAATTCAATCCCAACCACACCAAACATAATACAATATTAATTTAGTTCAATCCTATGTTATCCAATCTAATTTCATAAAAATAATCCAATCCAGTCCCACCTGTCAAATGGGCCTTTAGGTACTAGTACTACACTGGAACAATTGGCTTGTGCTCTTAGTGAGGGTTGGTTTTGCATAGACTTGCTTAATTGACCAAATTCTGGAATAATAGGATTTCGAGGTTTGATTTCAATGGTTATTTCTTCTAAATTTTAATGAATCCTTTAACACTTTGCAGGAAGTTCAGCCTGAAATCAATACATCCAAGAAAAAGGAGAAAAAAGGTGTTGTATTTTGTCCATGTCCAATATATAGTGGTGTATCATTCACTTGATTATTGTTATGTGAAACGTTTTTCTGTTTTAAATTTGAGCAAAGAGAGTTTTGAGGAAATTAAATTGATACGAGAAGCTTTCAGAAAATGTTATGGAATATTTGTTCTATTAACCAACATTAACCTCTTTTCTGTTTGGTATTTATTGTGTCAATCCTTGTTGTGGATGTTAGAAACTGCTGGTTCCAAGAGAAAGGCAAAGAGCTTCAAAGATGAGGAGTTCTTTATAAGCTCAGTGCCAACTAATCATGTAGGTTACGTCATAAGCCTTTGATCTTAGTTTCAAATATTTGTCTCATCTAACATTTCACATTTTGATAAAGTTTCCATTACTAGCATTGTATTCTGATGCATACTTTGAATTTGAAAAACTGGCTGAATGTTTTGTTTTTACTTTGTTTAGCACATGGAGGCTGGGCTCACAGTAAGAGGTGACCGAGGTTTTGGATCAAATAGGTAAATTGTTATGCAGTCTGCTGCTTCTTTTGCTTGTTAATACTTTTCAATCCTGGTGCTGATGTTTGCTTGATATTAACTGGATTAACCTGGAATATAGAAATGGGCTTGAGCGTGTGGCGAATATTAAATTTGCAAATACATGAGTTTAAAATTGTCGGTTGTGTTTTGGATCTTTTGCCACATAAAGAAAAACGATTCAGAACATCTACATTCTCACTTTCTGTATATTCTAGGTTAGTAATTAAAATTTGTCACAAAATTAGAAAATATAACGATGGAGTACAGGCTGACGTTCAAATAGTTCTTGGACCAGTGAAGTCCTAAACTTCCTACTTGTTTAAAAGAGTAGGTTTTAGATCTGAATATAGTTTGTTGGTCAAGGCTTTAATGCTAAATTCTTGACTAGAAAGTTATTAGTTCTCCATTGATTTTCTTGTTAACATATTTTATATGACATGCATCTGAGTGAATTCGTTAGCATTCATAAATATTAGAGGTGATGATGACAAATATTTTTCAAGATGGCAATAGTTATCATTTGTAATATTGGAGTTTTCATGATCAATGAAAACCTCATCTTTCTGTTTGAGTGTATCTTTTTGTTTGTCTATTTTTGTGACTATGGGTGTGGGCATGTGCTTGTGCTAATAAATCAAAATTCATTGCAGAGACTTCTAACATAGTTTTTGGCATATAAATGTTTGTTGATGCTTGCTAACTAATCAGTCCTGTATGTCACCTATTGGCCTTTTAAATTCTTTTGTTTAATTATCTGTGCATATGTGCACACATGTGTGCATTGGTTTCTCCCAGCTAAAAGTGAACAAGATTTGAATGCTGCAGCATCATCTGAATGTCGGGCTATATATTCTTAAGTAGGTGAGTATCTACTAATGCTAATTGTGATTGTAGGTTGGACGCTGCTGTACTAGATCTGGTTGCAGATGATGGTGAGGGTTTGCAGAAACAGAAATCAGTGTATCATTGGGATAAGGTATTTAGAGCCTGTTTGGTATAGCTTTTGGAGGGCCCAAAAGCTCTTCTAAAGCCCAAAAGTGGCTTTGAGAGCTGTTTGGGTGATGATTGAAAAAATGCTTCTGATGCTTGGAAGCCCTTTTGATGGAAGCTGCCTCTGGTAGTTTTGTGGAAAAGAGCTTCCACAATAGCACGGGAAGCTGTTTTTCAGTTAAATGAATTTTTCATAATTCCCATTTTAGCCTTAATAGAATGAACAACAAATCAAAAATGTCTTTCATATCCCATTTTACCATTTTTCTCTCAATCTCCATCTTTGACATCCCACGGTCCCTCTGTCTTCTCATTCTTCTCTTATTTTTCTTCATCTTCTTCACCGATCGACATCCCTCTGT
Source organism: Dimocarpus longan (assembly GCA_022984855.1). Classification (NCBI taxonomy): domain Eukaryota; kingdom Viridiplantae; phylum Streptophyta; class Magnoliopsida; order Sapindales; family Sapindaceae; genus Dimocarpus; species Dimocarpus longan. The sequence continues at coordinate 12,927,661 of CM041014.1, read as the reverse complement.
CTCCTTCTTCTCTTCTTTTTCTCCATCTTCATCTTCTCCTTCTGTTGCCCGGATACCCAGATCGACGTCTGGGTATCAGGCGTCTGGGTTTCAATCTCGAAACCCAGACGCCTGATACCCAGACGTCGATCTGGGTATCCGGGCAACAGAAGGAGAAGATGAAGATGGAGAAAAAGAAGAGAAGAAGGAGACAGACGTTTAGATCAAAACCCAGACGTCTCCTTGGTACCGGGCCTGGAAACCCAGATGTTGATCTGGGTTTCCAACCCAAACAGTCGCCCGTCCGCCGCGATCGGAATACTTCTCCTGGCTTAGTTCGGCGACGACGACAGACCCTCATGTGGAGACCCAGTTGGTCTCCAGCGGGGAGTATAGACCCGTTTGGGTCTCCAGAACGGGTCTCCAATATGGACCCAGTATTTTGATAATGGATTTTTTAATTTTTGATAGATTTGTTTTTGTGATGTTTTTTTTGTGATGGATTGGGTAAGATTGATTGATGATGATGAATGGTGAGGTTGATGAAGAAGATGATGGATTGGGTAAGGTTGATGAAGAAGGGTGAAGAGACTGTTTTTTCTGCACCAGTCGTTATTTTTTGAAGATTGAAGATCTGGGTTTAAAACCCAGATCTTCAACTTCATCTGCAAATCATGTTTTTTGTTTTTAATTTTTTTTTTCAATTGTTCAATTGTTTTTTTGTAACCAAGGACGATCTTCAATTGTTTTCTTGAACCTGATAAGGTTGATGAAGAAGGGTGATGGATTGTCCCAGGTTTCATTTGATGATGACGATGGATGGTGCTAGGTAGATGAACTAAATCCTTTACTAGATCTATTTAAAATAAAAAGGGTAAAATTGTCATATTATAATTTATAAAGTTTTAAAATGTTTCAACCAAACAGTCCTAAAAGCTCTTCTGAATTTAAAAGCTCTTTTGAAATATATAATCCAAACAGTAACTTAAAAGTTTTAACTTTTACTTCTCTTCTTCTACTGTCAAAAGCCAAAAGTAAAAGTTATCCCAAACGAGTCCTTAAGCACTTGATGGTTGGTTTTATCTTCATTCCAGTTGTTTTTACTTATTCACCTTATGTGACAATATTTGGTGGCAGAGAAGTAAAAAATATATCAAGTTGAACAATGGCGAACGTGTTACAGCAAGTGGAAAGGTACTATTTGCTGATTTCTTTCCTATTTTGGTAATTTATAGTAGTTATGGATTAATTAGTGTAGCATCTGAAAAGAAATGCGTATCACGTGGTATTCATTTACTGTAAGTGACAATCTGTTGTTGTTTTGAGTTAGCCGGATGGTGTTTGTAATTTCAGTTTCTCAAAAGTTACATTTCTTCCTGTTTGTTGCTTATATGCTGTTTTCCATGATTAACTAAGTACTTGGTTAAAATCATGACTTGTTTCCATTTGCTCTAATGACCAATGATGCTAATTTTATTAATATTAAATTACAAATATAAGAGGTTCAGGAGTTTTTATTCTTTTCTCTTGATTATGGCTGTAAGGCTTAAATCCTAGCTTCAATAGAAGTAGTGACTAATGTTGTTATCAGTATAATTTATTTATTTATTTATTTTTTGTTTCTTGGTATGTAGGTGAAGACAGAAAGTGGTGCAAAAGTGAAAGCCACAAAAACTGGGATATACAAGAAGTGGAAAGAACGGTCTCACAAGAAAGTATCTCTTAAAGGAGCAGATAATGAGGGGAGAGCTGAAGAAACCACAAATATGTCGGGTAATCATTCTGAAATGTTTATGTTTCCTTTAACTTATGTCTTTTGTTTAAATTCATTTAGTTAGCTAAGAAATGTTCTTGTATGACTAAGCTGTTTTACAATAAATGCAGCAAATAATTAAACTGAAGTATTTGTGCCAGAAATAAAGTGCAATAACCCTGTCTGTTTTACATATGCATGTGTGCTTATTTCTGGAACAGTTACAGGAAAGGTTTTGATGGTTTTTGTAGGACTACCTTTGTTCACAATTGAAACTGATCAGACTAAAGCAAAATTCATGGTGCTCTTCTTAAATAATGATAATGATAATGATAATAATAGTAGTAATATGTAGTTGAATTTGAATAGTTTTTGAATCACTTGCTCAACTAGAGTAACCTAGTTGCTCTGTCCGCCTTTGAAATAGTATGCTCGCTTTGGACTTCCAAATTTTCTTACTGAAAAACAGTTGTGATTTCATGTAAATTTAAATTTAAATTATTACTTTTATTTTGATATTTACTTACATTAACCTGTTCCTGTTGTATGGCTAAACAAATGACCATCTCTTGGTATATATAACTAGCTGTTAATGAGACGAGCCTTAAATGCAAAATACTTGGACGTAGGTAGAAAAGTGAAGATGGACATATGTCAGTTAAATTCTCACAATTAGTAAGTAAAACTGCATATCAGTAGATACTCTGCATAGGTATTATTTTTTTTTTTTGAAATGTGCATAGGTATTGTTTTAAGGCAACAAAATTTAGGTTTGCAGTTATACTCTTCATTCACCTTTTTTCTAATTTGAATCTGTAAATGTAATTTCCATCTGCTAGCTCAAATTCAAATTTATGAAGAATGGAACTTGTCATTTATCATGAAAAATGTTTATGTGGAGCAGATTATCGAGGGCATAATAGAAAGTTCAAAGGGGGGAAGAGGCAGCAGCGGTCGATGCCTAATGCTCATGTGCGTTCAGAAATTAAAGATCTGGAACAAGTTCGGAAGGAAAGGCAGAAAAAGGCTAACAGGATTTCATATGTTAAGAGCAAGTCTCAGAAGGGTAAAAAATTTGGTAAAAATGGAAAACGAGGCAAGCCGAAGAAGTGAAGGCTGCCCTAATTCAGATTATTTAGTGACTTTACATTGGAGTACTTGCATCAAAATGCTTTTGAAAGAAATCATTACAAATGGACCCAGAATTTTGATTCCCTTTTTAGCTGTCAAGAAGCACATATATGTGGGCATGGCTCTTAAGATGTTAATATTTTGAAGTATTTTGAAGATGCTAACCTTTTGTTGTAACATTTTTGGCAGATGTAAAATTTTTCACCATCCACTTGATATTTTGAACCACAGTTGTCTACCTTGTAATAGACTAAATATATTTTTTGTATCTTTAAACGAGTTATTTTTCCCTTTTGTCCTAATTTTGTGTGGTATTGCAGGGCACCGAGTCCCCTAGCATGGGATGAAGTAGCACTTTTACTAGGGCAAATAAAAATTAGTTGTTTGATTAGAATTTATTCATATGTTGGGTATAATTTATGTGATAATTATAATTTGGTTGTTCATCATTAGTAAAAACTGTTAACGTTAATAGCGGTTAAAGTCAAAGGACGTAATGATCATAATGTCCTTAAAAAGTAGATTTAGTTAAATTAAATTAAAAAATGAAAAAATGTAGAAAATTTTTATGATTAAGGAAATTAGTTTAGGAAATTTTCTTTATTAAAAGATTGTGTGCTAATAATTAGGAAATAGATTGTATGTACATAATTAAGAGATTCATTTTTTTTCTCTAGTGTAATTATAAATTAGAGCTGTAGTATGTACAAAATTATTATTCAAAATATATACAAAAATAACATTTATTCACATGGTATCAGAGGAGAGGATTATCTAGTCCTAGTTATCAATGGTGGATTTCAGCAATCATAGCATAGAATCCTCCACTTTCACTTCAGAGAATGAAACAAATTTCTTGACCAGTGGTTCGAATAAAATCCATAATTTGTCTATTCAACTCACGATTACCAAACTCAACAGCAAAAACTATCAGGAATGAGCATAATTGATCAAACTAGTAATCGATGGCAAAAGAAAGCTTGGGTACATTATCGGTGAGACACTAAAACCAGCCTCAATCGACATTGTTGCTCTACAAAAATGGAAGTCAAAGAATTCATTGGTGATTGCTTGGTTGGTGAACTCCATGCAACCTTCAATCGGTAAAACTTATCATTTCTTGCCTACAACGAAAGAGGTTTAGGAAGCTATTCATGAAACCTATTTAGACATGGAAAACTCAGAGCAAATCTTTGAACTTAAGACCCGATTATGATAGATGAAGCAAGGAGAAAGGGATGTCACTGAGTATTACTTGGAGATGTCTGTGATTTGGCAAGAACTCGACCTAAGTTACAGTGACGAATGGGAATATGTTGGTGATAGTGCTCGATACCGGAAGTGACTCGAGGAGGAACGAGTCTTTGAGTTTTCGGCTGGTCTTAAACAAGACTTGATGATGTTCGTGGAAGGATTTTAAGTCGTTGACCTCTGCCATTAACTCGAGAGACATTCTCTGAAGTGAGAAGAGAAGAAAATTGGAGGAAGGTAATGCTTGGGTCAAGTGGATCGATTGAGCAGAACAATGAATCAGAAGTTTCAGCCCTTATATCTAAAGACCTTCAAGTGGGGTAGGCCTAAATAAAGCTAAAGACAGGCTTTAGTGTGAACATTGTAAAAAATCGGGTCACATTATAGACAAATGTTGGGTTTTGCATGGTAAACCAACTGATTGGAAGCCCAAACAGACCCATTGAAACCGTGGATATCAAGTTGAAGTTAATGTTCAACTAGAATCCATCTCTACCTCAGGTGGAGCATTTAATTCTGAACAAATAGAAGAACTTTATAAGATGTTCTCTAGTCTCCAAACTGCTGGTCAGTCCAATTCAAATGTTTCTACTGGGTCATTAGCACATTGAGGTAATTTTTTACAAGCCTTAAATACCAAATTGTAATTTAGAACTCCATGGATCATTGATTTTGGAGCCTTCGATCATATAACTGGTTCATATAATCTTTTATTATCATACTTACTATGTACTGAAAATCTTAAAGTTAAAATTGCAGATGGCTCACTTTCGTTAATTGTAGGAAAATGAAGTATTTGACTCTCTAATTTTATCATTCTAGATTCTGTTCTTTATGTTCCAAATTTATCATGCAATTTGTTATCTGTCAGCAAATTAACTAAATACTCCAATTGCTCCCCTAAATTTCTTCCATCATTGTGTCTTTTTCAGGACCTATCATCGGGGATGACCATTGGCAGTGCTAAGGAGTGTGATGGACTCTATTACTTTGATGAAGCTAATGTGAGTGAACAATGTTAAATTGTAGTTTGTAATTCTGCATCTTCCTCTAAGGATAGTGATATTTTGTTATAGCATTTTCGAATGGGTCATCCTAATTTTCAATACTTGCAAAAATTGTTTCATTTTTTGTTCTTGAGTAAAAAGTACTTTGATTTCTAATGTGAGATATGTGGATTGGCAAAACATCATCTTGCTTCTTTTCCAAAATCTGTATATAAACCATCAAAACCATTCTCATCAATCCACAGTGATCAATGAGGTCCATCTCATACTCTTAGTTACACTCATACAAAATGTTTTGTGACGTTTATTGATGATCATACACGTGTTTGCTGGGTATATTTATTAAAAACAAAAGCAAATGTTCATTCAGTGTTTATCAATTTTCATTCCATGATTCAAACACAATATCAAACTTCAATCTAGATTATTCAAACTGATAATGGTATAGAATATTTCAATAATATTTTGGGTTTTTTTTTTTTTTAAATGGGATAATCCATCAAAGTTCATGCGTTGACACTCCCCAACAAAATGGAGTTACTGAATGCAAAAATAGACATCTTCTTAAAGTTGCTAGTGCCTTAATGTTTTCTACTCATATGCCTAAACAATTCTGGGGTGATGCTATCTTAACATCTGCTTATCTTATAAATAGATTGCCTAGTCGTGTACTTTCATTTGAAACATCTATCCAGAAATTTCAAAATTTTTTTCCTACCTATCGTTTTAATTCTGGTTTACCTTTAAAAGTGTTTGGCTGTACTGCATTTGGCTATGTTGATTCTCGTCATCACAGTAAATTAGACCCTAGGGCTATTAAATGTGTTTTCTTTGGCTATTCATCCTCTAAAAAAGGCTTCAAGTGTTGTAATCCCATAACTAAAAAGGTATTTGTTAGTCATGATGTTACGTTCTTTGAAAACACCCCTTACTTTCAAAAATCTTCTTTTCAGGGGGAGAAGTTAAGTGTCGATAAGTTTTTTGATTACTTTATTAATTTTGACTTCTCTTTTACTAAGTCCACTCTAAAAACTAAGCAACTCCATGAGTCACTCCCAAACATTGAATCACTCTCCAAATCAAATATACCATGTATAGATGAAAACTTGAAAACAAGGAGAGATGTAAGAAAACAAAATGACAAGGAGATAAGTGTTTACTCGCGAAGGCCGAAATCAAAGGAAAAGGAAGATGACACACAAGATTCACCCGAAAAGTCTGAACCAGTGATAGCTCCGAATACAGATGAGCCTTTTGATCTTGATTTGCCTATTGCTATCATAAAACAGCCTAGGTCATGTACTTTACATCCTATCTCAAAATTTATGTCTTATAATTCTTTGTCCACAGAATTTCGTGCTTTTACTTCTAACCTTGATAGCAAAGAGATCCCAAAGAATATTTATGAAGCACTAGAGGTTCCTAATTGGATAAATGCAATTACAGATGAAATAACAGCCTTAGAAAAGAATGGTACATGGGTAGTGATGAAGTTACCAAAAAGGAAGAAGCCTGTAGGCTGCAAATGAGTTTATACTTTGAAGTATAAAGCTGATAGAACAAAAGAACGATATAAGGCTCGTTTGATTACAAAAGGGTTTACCCAAACTTATGACATTGACTACACAGAAAAATTTACACCAGTGGCGAAGATGAATACAATCCGAGTTCTGTTGTCCTTGGCAACCAATTTGGATTGGCCTCTTTAACAACTAGACATCAAGAATGCTTTTCTGAATTGTGATTTAGAAGAAGAGGTATTTATGACATTGCCACTTGGGTTCAGCAAAAAAGGAGAAGAAAACCTGATATGTAAGCTCAAAAAATCCTTATACGATCTTAAACAATCACTAAGAACATGGTTCGATAGGTTTACCAAGGTGATGAAAGGTCAAGGATATAGTTAGAGGTAGTTAGATCACACAATGTTCATCAAAAAATCTGAAAAGAGGTTGAAAACAATCTTAATTGTGTATGTAGATGACATAATCTTGACTGAAGATGACATAGTTGAGATGGAAAGACTGAAAGGAATCCTAGCCACTGAGTTTGAAGTAAAGGATTTAGGGCAGATGAGGTATTTCTTAGGTATAGAGGTTGCTAGATCAAAGGAAGATATCTGTGTCTCTCAACGAAAATATATCCTTGACTTGCTTTCTGAAACAGAAATGCTTGGATGTAAGCCAAGTGACACTCCAATTGAATCAGGGAAGAAAATTAATGCTATTGGAAAATCAGTGGAAATAGATAGATATCAGAAGCTGGTTGGTAAGCTAATCTATCTCTCACATCCAAGACCTGATATTGCATTTGTAGTAAGTTGTAGCGAGCCAACACATGTACTCACATAAAGAAGAACACCTTGAAGCAGTTTATAAGATTCTTAGATATCTTAAAGGGACATATGGCAGAGGATTGTTTTTCAAGAAAGGTGAAAGTAAAGAAGTAGAAGTGTTCACAAATGCTGATTGGACAGGATCAGTTGAAGATAGAAGATCAACTACCGGGTATTGCGCCTTTGAGTGTGGGAACTTAGTAACCTGGAGAAGTAAAAAACAGAATGTAGTTGTTAGAAGCAGTGCTGAAGCTGAGTTTAGAGCAATTGCACAAGGAATGTGTGAAGGATTATGGGTGAAGAAACTCTTGGAAGAATTACATATCACAGCAAGTTATCCAATTAAACTTTATTGTGACAATAAGGATGCTATCAGGATTTCCCTTAATCCAGTTTAGCATGATTGGACTAAACATGTGGAAGTGGATAGACGTTTCATCAAAGAAAAGGTTGAAAGCGGAATTGTTTGCATGATATATGTTCCCACCAAGAAACAGATTGTTGATATCTTTACTAAAGAACTTCCTTAGCAGCTCTTTGATGACTTTATTTGGAAGTTGAATTTAATTAACATTTATGATCCAACTTGAGGGGGAGTGTAGGAAATTCCTATGATTAAGAAAATTAGTTTAGGAAATTTTCTTTATTGACAGATTGTGTGCCTATAATTAGGAAACAGATTGTAATTAGGAGATTTATTATTATTATTATTATTATTATTTATTCTCTAGTGTAATTATAAATTAGAGTTGTAGCATGTACAAAATTATTATTCAAAATATATGCAAAAAGAGCATTTATTCACAGAAAAAATATATATATTTTCAAGAAACATATAAAGGAATGATGATCTTTACCATCTATATACAAAATAAAAAAAATAAAATGTCGTTTGTCTTATCTCCATCTCTCTCACCACCACGATCGACAGCTTGTCTTAACTTTTAGTTTCCCTCTTCTCCATCTCTTTCACTACCAATGCTCTCACAGCAAAGCTTTCCCCTCACCTCTAATCGTCATCAACACCTCATTCTTCTAGTCCGCTTCTACTTTTGTCTCCACTACTGATAATGATGGAGATGATGTAGGGTTCCTTTCACATGGAGATTGTTTCCATGGCGATGAAGACCAGTTCGGGTCTCCACGTGATGAAAACCTTTAAGTCTCATTTGTCGGAGATCCCTAACATGGTTTTTGCCAAAGAAAACCCGATTTGGTTCGCAACATTTTTTTTTATATAAATATTTTGATTTGTTTTTTATGAGATTTGGGGTTATGGATGTTCTGAGTTTAATGATGTTGATGAAGATGTGTTGTTCTGGGTTTGGAGATTTGGGTTGTGAATTTTGGTTCTTGATGACATTGATGATGAAGTGTTGATATTGAATCAAGAAGGGTAATGGCTAGGGGTGGATATATTTAATCCAACCAAACAATTTTTTATTAAGTTGAGTTGTGTTAAATCTTAAAAAAATTGGGATGAATTGAGTTGAAAATTAAATTGGGTTGTGTTGGATTGAGATAAAAATTTTTAACCCAATCTTACTCAACTTGATAAATGCCTAGCTTTAGTTTTAAATTCAAGATTTTTTTCTCTATCTAGAAGAACACTTGCTAAAGATGAGAATTAAGGACAGTCTTTATGATGAATTGAATCTTTTGTTTGTAAACATTAAATCTGTATTTGTATTTATTTTATTTGTAATCAAATTACTAAGATTATGAGAGTTACAACTTAGGTTTTTTTTTTTTAATTTTTAATTTTTAATTTTTATTTTTACTTTTTTGGTAAATTAAATCCAATCCAATTAATCTAACTCAACCCGGTTATTATTAGATTAGTTGACTTGTGTTGAAGAATTCATTAGATTGGTTGGGTACTATGTTGAGTTGAGAGATTTCCAATCTAACTCAATATAAACCCAAAAATGCTCACTACTAGTGATGGCTTTGGTTATTGAATAAGAAGAGTGATGGAAAAGAAATGGAAGAAGAGAAAGAAGAATAAAATTGTAATATTGATGATGATGTCGAAAAAGTCGCTTTTAGATAGGTTTCTTGTTAGAAACCCTATAAATGGGTTTCCAACGGGAAATTTAGAAATGCTTAGAAACCCTATAGTTTCCAATGATGGAAATCAATGGTTTTTAGACAGGTTTTGGTTGGAAACCCAATGTAGAAACCCAAAAATAGGTTTTTTTTTTATTGTTGACCTCCGTCACCGATGATGGGGGTTGGTGATTGGATGGATCTTTGAAGATATGGAGACCTAGTTCGGGTCTCCAACAAATTTTTTTTTTCTATTATATTTTTAGTTTTTAAATTTTATTTAAAAAATAAAAGTAAGATCAAATGGCAAAAATACCTCTCGTTATGTTAAAGTTGACTAACTATTGACTAACTCAATCTTATGGTGGATAGTCAAATTATAATAAATTCATAAAATTTACTTCGTTTGTCAAGTGTAATAAATTTTTGTTGAAAAACAAAAAGTATCGATATATAAATTTGAACGAAATAACTAATTTATAATTTAGAGGTCATTTAATTTTTTATCTGAAAACTGAACAGTGTTGCTGAAAACCGAAGATTGAAAAGTGACTGAAACGTAAAATCTGAATAACAAATTTGATTTTTTTCCCCTTTTTCTTTACTTTTGAATTTATAGTAATATTATATAAGCCCTCACCCAGATTTATTATTTTATTGTATTAAAATGATTCGAATTGAGTTATGGTGGAATCGTAGATCTCCAGTAGTGTTATTTAAGGTTTATTATATTTTCATATTGTAAGTTGGATGTCGTTTGGTTGACCCCGATGCGATCGTAAAGTAATTAGGAGTGATTTATATGTTAATCAAGCGAGGTGAGTTCACGAAATAAAGTAAAAAATATTTTAATTCAACCAATGAGAAATAAGATAAGTTATCTAAAAAGTAGTGGCTGTAGATATGCCACATGTCATCCATAGATTGACTGAAGAATAAGTGGACTAGAATGTGCTAAGTGGACTAATAGGATTCATGATTATCTATAATTGGACCATAGTGAGATTATTGAAAGTTTGAGGTTATTAAATGAAATTTTCTTGAGAAACTTTTTAGTAATTGAGCCTTAATATATATATATATATATGTTGATTTTGTCTCATTTGAGACATTTTGACCGTGAAATCAAAGAGAAAAAAGAGAGAGTGTCGTGTGAGAGAGAAAGAGAGGCCGAGAGTATGCGCCGAGAGAGAGAGGGAGGAAGAGAAAGAGATCCAATCCGAATTTCGACGCAGTTTCTTCATGAAAGTTATTCCTCGTCATCTCCTCTAACAAACCCAGCAAATTTGAAGCCAAAAGATTGCTTATTTGGTGAGTTATCTCAGTTTTAAGCTTATTGGTTATTGTGAAACCCATTTTTATTTTTGGTTTGATTTTCAAATTTGAGTTTAGGATGTTAAGAGGGATGTGTGAGAATGATTTTGGTTTGATTTTGAAGTGATTTGGTGGAAGATAAATGGAAGAAAAAAAGAGGAAAAGTTGCAGTCAAAAAATGAGTTTTTATGGAATTCTATTTCGTTTTCGATTCTAAGACATTAGATGGATGTTTTAGAGGGTAGGGGATAATTATTTGAAGTTAGATTTCGAAACCGAGAGTTTAAGATCGATTTCGGAGCTAAACGAACTAGTTGAAGGGCGTTTTTTGAAACCCTTCGAAATGCGTTCGTTTAACGTTCGAAATAATTTATTTAATTATAGTTGGGTGTTAGAACACTAGAGGATTGATTTTTGAAGTTGTCGGAAGTCCGGAGCGAAAAGTGATTTTCGTTAATAAGCGAATTCGGTTGATTTTCATTCCGAGTTTCCGATGATGAGATTGAATATTCTGAGGTATTCATGGAAAATAATAAGTAGGATTCATGTAGAAAAAATGGATTTCGATACCTCAATTGAATAGAAATTGAGATCCAAAAGTTTAGACGTTAAAGGATATTAATAGAGATAAATGAGATTTTTATTGATTTTGAATGTTATTTGAATGAGTTAAGTAACCCTAAATGGATATTTAATGTTTTAAGGTAAAAGCGAAGAGTTCCGACGGCATACGAAGGAGGATCGGATTCTATCCGAGGACGTGTAGTGAGTAGAACAACGAGTTTTTAGCATTTATATTTTCTAAAAGTTTATTGTAAAGTTAAAAGAATTTATTATAAATAGTTATTAATTTATTAATTGAATTTATAGCATAAAGATTTTAGCTTATTATTTATGTTTATGAGAATTAGAATTAAAGATTTTAGACTTACTGTCTTGAGATTTAGAATATTTTAGTGTAAAGAAATTTTAATAGTCTATGATTTACCCTAGTCCCAGTTCAGTACCCGACCGAATGCCCTATGCGTGATACGGTAGATGAGAGGAAGTCATTTAGTGATATTTGAGTTTAGTCGACTTTTGTGTGAGCGAGACATGAGTGATTCGTATGCATGTATAGGATAATGTAGTCGGTCCACAACGTGGGCCTGCTTTCGGGGACTACACGTGGTAAATTTCCTCTTTTAGTGGTTAGCTAGATTTTATATGCTATCACGCTAGAAGTAGATATTCCTTGAGTTGTCATTCAGGCGAGAATTAGAAAAGATTTCAAAAAAGATTTCAGAAAGTATTTTACAAAAAGATTTCTTAATGAGCTATCGAAAGAATTTTCAGATTATGATTTATAAAATATTTCAGAAAAGTACTTTTAGTTTTATAAAATGTTTTTGGGAAAATTTAGAAATTTTAGAATCAGAAATTTAGTTTATAAAGATTATACCACTCATTGAGTATAAACTCATATTTTTCTTTAAATGTTTTTCTTAAAATTTCTTCCACAGGTATAGGAACTAGTCATCTAGTCAACGAGGTTTAGTCAGTTGTGCAGGCGGATGTATAGGATGACATCTACTACATGTATATATTTTATTATTTTGGTCATGTATATATTGATGTACATAGTTATAAATATTTTGAAGAAATAGTGGATGCATTAATTAAAAATGTTTTATAAAACTTTTATTAAATTCAGTTTTTAGATTTTATTTACCTATTTGTGGTTGAGTTGTAAGAAAAGAGCCGGAGGCTCTAGAAGTTGAGAAATGAATTTCATAGAAGTGTTTTTATAAACTGTATTTGAAACTTGTAGGGTGACATAATTTATAAAACATACGATATGCTGTTGAAATTTTTATTAATTTTTGAAAAATTTTTATCATTGTCACATTGTAAAAGAAGTTAAAATATCTAACTAAATGATTTATCGGTGCTCCGATGAGGTTTCTCCAGGTTAAGTATAAGGTTCATGGGAATTCTTTCGAGGTACTATGAGGTATTTCTCGGATCCAGAGGAGGGATTCGGGAATGATCATTTCATATTATTTGTTTTCTAAAGTTAAAATTATTCAAAAATTAGTAATTTGATATTTATATTATTTTACTATTAGTTTTTTAATATAACTTCATTTAATATAATACAAACAATTATAATAAATTATTTAACAAATACTAAACACTTTGACGTATATATTAATAATATTTTTATTTATAATTAAAATATGATTAATTATTATAATAAAGTATTTTTTTTGAAAAAAATTATATATACATAAATGAATTATAATAGAAAAATAAATTAAATTTACATATTTAAAAAAAATTAAAATGATTTTAAGTTGAATTATTATTGTTATATATTTAAATAAAAATAACCTTGAAAGAAATATTATTAAAATGAATAATATTAAAAAGAATCTGTAAAATGTAAAATTAGGATAAATTTGAAAAAATGTTATTTTTGTTAGATTTGAGATAATATATTTAAAAAATCATTACATGATTTGACATCCAATTAAAAGTAAAAAATTGTAGTTTTTTTTTTTTTTCAATAATTTTAGGATGGTTTAAGTGATTTAACCATTTAAGAAAACAAACAAAAATTAATTAATAGATGTAATTCAGACTTATTAAATAAAAAATGATAAAAATAAATAATCTTTTACTTATTTTTTATATAATAAATAATGGTTTTTTTTTTTTTTTTGACATTAGGTTATGCTGCTATTATGATCAATAAACATGGAACTCTAATTGGGGGTTTAAAATTCTGCTCATAGGTAACGAGAGGTGACTATCCACGTAGCGATCGGAAAGTTGCTCACGTTCTGTATGCTATCTAAGTTTGAACCCAACATTTTGACTTTGAGGTGGGTGGGGATTGCCTTTTAACCACTGGGCCATCCCAGTTGACTCAACAAATGATGGTTTTTAGCATTTGTTTTCCCAGAGAAAACCGCACATCTCAATGACATAGATGAACTCAATCATTGGCCAAAACCTCTTAAAATCATTATAATTAATCCCAAATGCAGTTTATATTTTGGAAAAAAGAAAAAAAGAGAATTGAAATAATAATAATAATAATAATAATAATAATAATTAATGTAGTGTAGTAGACTACATCATCATAATTGTAAAAGAACAACAAATGCTCTCAATAATAAATTGACAAGAACATTAATGGAAGAGAAGAAGATGGCAAAGATGGTTTATTGATTACGTGATAATAATGTAATTAAGCAACGGGAAGGAACCCCATGGCTTTAAGGGTTTCACCACAGTCATCCAAAGCGTTCTTCTTCATGAAGCCAAGAGCATTTGCAAGGCGTACAGGCTCAACCAAACCCACGTTGCTGGTCAACAAGATCCTAGCGGCGTTCAACGCCGCAACCACTTCGTTGCAGTCGTCGCTACCTGGCTTGGTCAGGTGCACCTCGCAGATGTCGTCTGCATGGTCTCCTTCCACCTTGATGCTGTACTGACCTAACTTGTCTGTCACTGCATCGACTTCCAGTGTCACGTTCTCCGTCATCCGGTCCTTGCACAACAACGTCACGGTGGCTCCCTCTACGTGCTGGCTCAATGGGGTCTCGAACTGCACTCTGCATGTGTCGCAGTACACCTTACCTTCCACGTACAGGTCGTTGGCCGCCCCGGCTAGGGCTGCCAGGCAGAGAGCTGCAGTGGCTACGAGAGCAGCGACAGAGCAAGTCTTGGCCATTTCTATATGTTCTTTTGTTTCTCTTCTTCCCCTTTTGCTTTCTTCCTAAATGTTCTTGCTGCTTGAGTTTCCATGATATGCTTTCATAGACGATTTCGTCTTCCTAGTTTGTTACCTTCTTGTGGTCTTTGTAAAGTCTTGACAGACAAAGAGAAAGACTCGTTCAACTTTCTTCAACCAACGTCATTTAAATAGTTAATTTTAGCTGCAATAACAACTAGGTATGTTATTTTTGTATGGATATCATTAGTAGGCAGATTTCATGAATGAAATGAATTTGTCATTCTGTATTTTTGGTCACGAAATATCTCATATGAGCCAGTTACATATGGAGCAAAGATTTTATGTCATGCTCTTTATTTATTAATTTTTTGATAATCTAATTACACATCAATATAAAAAATAATTGATGATTAAGATTGTTCTTTTTTTTTTTTTTTCCTCATATATCACTCAAGCTCTTCTCATAAAATGTTTAACACAAGCAAAAAATTAGCAGAGAATCCTGACTCAATCAAGTGGATACATATAACTATGAGCAATGACACATATATCTATTCTTAGCTCAACTAGTGTATGCACCTTAGTTTTCACATTTTTAGTGGGGGATTCAAGACCTGCATGCACAATTATTGATATGCGTATTATCAACATATGTGGGCGGATTTCTTTTTGGTGGTTGCGGGAAAAGTTATTTCGTGATTATGGGAATATATTTTAGGATCCAACATCCTGATAAGTATCTAAGCTGCTTATGTTGTGATTGATCTTAGTAATATTTTGATAGATTCATGTTGGATTGTCTTCTACAAAATCAATTAGTGTAATAAATATTTGTCCTGTATATATATAGTTTTGTTAAATCAGAAAAAACGAAACTATAGGAACCAAGATATTGATACATTTACCTCATTCGTAAGATGATTAGACTCTCCTTTCATACGAAAAAATGTTTATATTGCATTAATAATTTAAAACAACAAATTATCAAATTATAAACAATGATTAATTCCTTCTAAAGGGAATTTTATCATATAATCAATCGTACAACTATGTTAATGTTAAAAACTGGTTTAACTTACGTGCTAAAAAATTAAACGGTGCCAAGGTGAAAAGGTTGAGGTTGCTTTATGTGAAGTATATGGGCAACTTCTTTCTTCTTTTGTTCTATGTAATTCAACCTGCAAGAAAAAGGGTTAAAGTTTGGCGCATATAGGTCCAAGTCCTTTAAAAATAAGAAAGAAAACAATTACAACCTCCAATGATGTTGCTTAGCTGTTAGATTTTAATAATTGTTGCATTGTTTTATTTAACATTTGAAAAATAATATGTGTATTGGTGAACAAGCTTATTGTGTTGTGACATTTGGTATATGTGTGTGTATATACTGTGTGATTCATGTTGCTATTTGTCTCATGTTCAAAAAATTCAAACGAATGTAATTGATTCGAAAGTGGGTTTATTGGTGTCCGATTGAGTTGAGTGAAATTCCATTAAAAAGTTTAGTTCAAGACGAATCCAAAAACCATAAATAGCTTTAGAAATGGAGGTCAAACGCATTGGCATGCTCTGGAGAAAGGGGATTGGTCGGTGAAGCGAGTGGATTGCATGCACTAAGAAGTAATTTCATGTTTAGGGTTCGAGGATGGACTTTTTTGGAGCCTTGGAATGCATAAAAACTTGAGACCAAGTTAGGTTACTTGGTGATGAATTTAGGCTGCTCGTTGAACAAGTTTTGGGTTCCATCGGAACTAAGTTACCAGTTCTATATGTTGTGACTTGTGAGACATCATAGAAATACTTGGAATAGGACCTAGTTGTAACTGGGGTATAGGTGTCGGAGAAAGAACAGTAAATGTATGTATGTAAAAATTTTCTACCTAGGATATTTACTTTGTTGTATTGTTAGCATTGGTTTTTACATATTTTGGGTTTTTCATGTAAAAGCTTGTTTTTATGTAATTGAATTCTCTTCATTTCATTTTTCTAATTAAACATTATTTGCTTTATGTATATAAGGCATGACTTTCGTCTCAATGCTCGCAACGCAATTCATTCACATATTTTCAGGGACTATATCAATTGGTTATGAACATATATTCACTGTATTCTTTTTTCTTTCAATCAGATTTTTTCCCATCCATTTTTCTAAACAAAGTTTTTAATGAGATAATTCTTTAAACATATCTAAACACCATTATTTAAACATATCTAAACACCATTAGATTTAACAAATCATTGTATATTTTTGCCTTGATCTAGCGGATTATAAAATATATTTTACTTGGGTTTTCACTAACGAAATTTACCTGCAATGTAATGATCATAAAATAAGTTACTGTCTTGTTCTCTTGAACCCCCTCCAAAACCTCACCGTTGAGTTGAGTTGAGTTTCCCACAAAATGGCGATCTCAAAACCCCACATTGTCTCTCTCACGCTTTCTCTTCCTCGAACCCACAAAACCCAGAACCCAAAACCTCAAACTCTCGCCATAACTGGACCCACAACACTCTCTGGTCACCTCTCCATTTCAGGTTCCAAGAACTCCTCTCTCTCTCTTCTCGCTGCCACTATTCTTTGCTCCAACTCCTCTCTGCTTCGTAATGTACCCACCAGCTTGACTGACACCACTGCCATGCTCGCAATCCTCCGCTCATTGGGTGCCAAGGTCGACGTCGACGTTGCCAGGGCCCACATTCTTGTCAACACTGATGGTTTGAGATCTGTGGAGCCTTGTTTGGAGGCAATGAAGAAGATTCGAGGTGGGTTCTTTGTGATTGGGCCATTGCTGGCCCGTTTTGGTGAAGCTGTGGTGGGGTTGCCTGGTGGGTGTGATATTGGAGACAGACCTGTTGATCTATACATTCGTGGCTTGAGAGCTCTCGGGGCTGTTGTTGAGTTGAGATAAGTGTCATTTTAGTTTTTGGTTTAAGCAATGTATTATATTTTGGTTTAAAGTTGTCTTGAATTTGATTGTTTATGATGTCATTTAAGTACTGCTTTTTGGTTATGATGTCAAAGTTCAAGATTTTTGTTTATACTTGTAGTGATCAAATTTGGACTTCTACTGGGGTTTGGTTATGAATGTGTAATCTCTATTGATGATAAATTTACTTGAGAGTGATCATTTGTTCATTCATTTTTCCTTTTGGTTAGTGACTTGGTTTGGGAGTTAAACATTTTATTTTTTCAAAATGATGTGTTGTGAATATGTTAATATGTTGATATAGTTTGTTTGAGTTATATGTTAAGGATCATATTGGTTTTAAAACTAATGACCTTGTTAACTTAAAGAATTTCTCGTCAAAATGTTAGTTTGGAGAAGTTGTTGCGGTGATTTGTTGTTTGTGTATATGTAAATTAGTTAAATGAAATATATAGGGAATAAATCTAGAGATAATCGAATCATGAAATTTGCTAGTGGAAAAATGATAATAAGAAACGTGTAAAGTGATAGATTCTGATATGTGTCTAAGGTTGGTAGTTGATAAGGTGGGACCATGGGAAAATTCAGCATCACTATTGTTTAACATTTCTTCTATGGATAGAAGAGAACCAGATTATCAAATTTAGATTTGTGGCATGTAGAATGTTTCCATGGAAGTTTGATTGCTCCAGGGGTAGTACTATGTTAATGTAACCACGAAAGATGCAGAGCGTTATAAAGTTTTGCTTTATGAGAAGTGATGAGGAAAGGCTAGATAGATTTTGGTTTTAGTTGATGAGAGACATTGGGTAGTAAGCCTTCAATGTAGGCTAAGCACTTGCTGAGTAATTTGGTGAAAAGTGATCATCAATTAGATAACAACTTGAGTTGATGTTTTTGTTGTTGGCAAACATCTTTTTCCATGTGAAATTTACATTCGTAATGGTGCTTGTCTGGTTAATTACAGATGTTACAAATAATGACAAGAAACCATAGACAGGCAACAAAAAAAAAAAAAGGGTTTGGTTGTAAAAAGAAATAAAATAACAATTGTCCTCATTTGCTGTGATTAATAAATGTTGAAGTAATATGGACTTTGGAATTTACAGGCTGATCTAAAATGTGAAGTTGACTAAAATAGAATTTTGTGAAATTACAGGGATGGGAAAGTGCTTGCACATGCTGCAAATGGCAGAGGATTGGTTGGTGGCACATTCCATCTAGATTACCCTAGTGTTGGAGCAACTGAAACTCTTATGATGGCAGCCTGTATGGCTGATGGAGTGACAGTGCTTAAAAACGTTGCCAAAGTATGATGCAAGACGTCTCACTGCTTGTTTAATTTAATGATCTTAATGATGGTAGGGAAGGCATTTAATATTGTCTTCTCTGATGGAATTAATTTAATTATTGAAGTAAGTTCTTCCCCAAATTTGCACCACAGGAACCAGAGGTTATTGATCTTGCACGTTTTCTGAATGACAGTGGGGCATGTGTGTATGGAGAAGGAACTGACAAACTTTTTATTAAGGGGAAATGTCACTGACATGGTCCTGAATATGTTGTGCCCCCAGATCGAATTGAAACAGGTACCTTTATGCTTGCTGCAGCCATTACTCGGTCGTGTATCTCGATGTCTCCCATTATTCCTTCCCACGTAGTGCGTTTAATAGACAAACTAAGAATTGTGGGCTGCAGAATTACTCAATTTAGCCATGACACCTTGGAGGTAATTAGATTCTTATGATTCTGTTTTCCTTCACTTTTTTCTTCTTTTGTGTGTGTTTTTCCTCCTCTTGTGCTTCTTGAGGCATGCTATTGATTGGTAGTCCAGGTTTCAGCAATTCCAGCAAATGTTGGTGACCACATGCAAGGTTTTAATATTAAGACAGGTCCATTTCCTGGATTTCCTACAGATCTCCAACCTCCAACAATGGCACTACTCAGTACATGTAGGGGATCTTATATTGTCGAGGAATTTGTGTTCAACAAACGCATGAGCCATGGTATGTAGTAAACTGATCCAAGACTTTGTGGCGCCAATAATTGATTTTCACACTAGTTTTTACATTTTTAATATCTTTTTAAAAAAAAAAATTACAGAAAAGATTTTTAAAGGAGCTTCCTATAGATTCAATTTAATTTTTTCCAGTTCAGATCCTAATATGCTAACCGATGTTTCTTCTTTTAAGGTTAAACTATTTAGTTCCTTTTTGCTTTATCTGAAGCATCTATAACTTATGGATATTTGTTATTTGCACTAGACATAAATGCCTAATTTTTGTCTGTCATTTGGATAGTGAGGGAATTGCAGAAGCTTGGAGCAGATATTCGGGTATGTGGGAGTACTGCCTTGGTTTGTGGGAGAGAGAAAGGAAGGTACTTTGTCTTCCACTGTAATGATATATGATTTTTCATATCGATATAAAATTATATATATAAATATGTTTGAGTATTATGATTATTTAAATTTCTTTCGCCAGTGCCTTGTATGGTTCTCGACTTGTAGCTGCTGATTTGAGAGGTGGTGTGTCGCTGGTATTAGCGGGACTGGCTGCAGAAGGAACTACTGAGATCAATGGCATTGCTCATATTGACCGTGGTTATCAGAATTTAGATTCCAAGCTTCAGCTTTTAGGAGCTGATATCAAAAGATTGATTCCAGTGTCCTCTCCCCTTTGAAAATTCGATATCATTTTCCAATATTGAAATCACATTTTAATGTCTATAATATCACATTCTAGAGTTCATTTACCCACATTACCTTCTAACCCAGTGATCGCTTGATATTGTCATCTTCTCTTGATCTGGTAGAAACTCTTTATGCCCCTGTTCTGCACGAAGAGAGGAAGTCCTTTTGCAAACTTTAAACTCCATTCCATTGGGTGTGAATGGGACTTGGTCCCAGAGTTTTGAGTACAATGATATTAAATTTTATGACCTTAACTAGTTGGCACCGACAACCCACAATTTATTTTAGTATGGCTTAGTAGGCATCTCTGTATGTAGTGAATTTATGAGTTTAGAAGTCTGCAAAATGCAGTCTAGCAGCTAGAAATATGGTAACATTACCCTCAGATGAATTGAGGCACGTAGCACATTATGTGCACTGATTAGCTGTGCTGTTGAGAAGTTTTTCTCTCCGAAAGCCATGTTAAATGACCTTGTGAATTTTGCAGGACGATATTGGAATAATTTATTTTGTTTGTTGTTTCAAAAAAAAAAAAATTATTGTATTGTATTTTCTTTCTCCTTTTCTTTGTCCTGGAAGGTACTAGAATTTATACATTGTATAAATTAGTTGATAAACAGTCTAATATATATTTTCATTCCAACAGTGTCTTCACCTTTTCTGATTATTATAAATTTAATCAAGTTCTCCTGGATATGTTGGATTGTTGTTTATTGCATTAATGTTTACACATATTATAGCCTTTGGTTGAATTATTCTAAGTTATTGGCAACATTATGGTAGATTTGTAGTGGAATGCATTCTCTCATGTAGTGCTCTGTTTGTTTTACCAATCTTGGTTTATCTTCTGAATGGTCTGCCTCTAAATCTTCTCCTCCCTCTCTGTAGACCTCTTATTGCTGGTCTTGCCCTCCACTCTTTAAATTCTGTGGACTCTATATAATCGGAAGTTTCAGGTTGGTCTGGTTCAAACTTCTTCTCATAAAGGAATTCAACAAGGCCTGTAGGGAAACATCAGCATGGAGGCTCTTCATTAGCTCTCTTGCTACTTGAGCAGGGGTGACTTCAACCTCTTTGATGAGCTCTTCAATCTCATCAAGGTGTTTGTGATGGGAAACTTCAAGATAACTCAAAGCCAGTTGCTTAAATACGGAGAAGGTGCAATATGACATATGAATATATATGTCCATCTGGTCAGGTCTTAACGAAGCTGGATCTATCCTGTCTTTGTAGTTGGTGGTGAAAACTATGATGCGTTCATTGCCTAGGCATGACCAAACTCCATCAATGACGTTGAGGAGTGCTGAAAGTGTCACCTGATTAGATTATAAGCAACTCAATATGTCAGATTACTACATCTGAAATTTAGTAGACCGAACAATGATCATACAGTTGTGAAAACAAATCTAGATGATATCAGAATCTTAATGTACAAACCTGATTTTGACTTTCACTGTCAGCTTCATTTGTTGATTCTCGGTTTTGCAAATTGAAAGTGCAGTCAATATCCTCGACAACAATCATAGATTGGCTGGATATGCCGAACCACAATGATCTTAAATCAGAATTCTGGAAACCGGTCAAGTCCAGGTCATAAATGTCATAATTTAGGTGATTAGCCATGGCAGCAATCATGCTTGAGCTTGACTTGCCGGTGCCAGAAGGGCTCTGTAACAAATAGCCACATTTCCAACCTCTGCCGGTTCTTCTGTAGAATTGCTTTTGTATCCATGAAGGCATTCAAATCATCCAACACTGCTTTCTTAAGTTCTGGATCCATTGCAAGAGTCTCAAAGGTCATAGGATGATCAAAAGTTACCTCACATGAATCCCAATTTCTGTAATCAACTAAATGCAGCTTTATATCTCTTCTTTCTTCTTTACCGTGCCTTAATTGCTCTAAAAGGGTACGTGAAGTATGAATGCAAGATCGTCTCCTTGTGGTTCTTATGAAAATTGAGCTCGTATGATCGTATTTCCTCTGTTATTATTACCCTTTTCGACTTATCTACAAGTCAATCTCCACCTTACTTGAACATTTCTATAAACATCAATTACCTATTGATCTTTGCCTACTGTGATTGCCTACTCCCTCTCCCTCTCAGCCTTATTCACGCATACACTGTTAACGGAAGGAGTCAGTCTATGGCCTAAATAATTACGAGCAGCTTTGAAAACTTGGTTACGAATATTCGCTTGATATTCATCTATAAAGATGGTCAATTCAGAAGACAAATGACGGGAAAGGGATTTTGGAGAAGAAGTAATTTCTAACTTGATAAGGGATGAGGACATTTGAAACATTTTGAATAAGTACAAATAGAAGCAGTAAGAGATGCCACCCCAGATAAAATTAATGTTGCATTTGTTTGCATTTGGTGGAACAACATTTTCTAGGATTTGATGTTGATGTGAAGGTTGCTGCGGCATGCAAGTTTTGCCGAGGCTTTTTTAACATTCCATTCAGAATTAGGACTTGTAAGTCTTCAAAGTCTAGAATCACCTCAAATATATATATTTTTTCAACTTTTGGACATTAGGTAGATTACTGTCGAGATCAATTGAGATAAAATTGCGATCTCCGTTTTCAGAAGGTGGGAGAGGACTACTCATATAAAAATGAAAAAATTGTCCACATTATAGTAGGAAAGATGAGTTGAACTCGTCACTTGAAGATGTACGACAAGTGGATAAGGTTTACCTTTGGACGAAATCACTTTGCTAGAATCACTTCATATTTGAAGGACAAAATGAGGAGATTTCGAAAATGTGATTGTTCAATTAATTGCATTGGTTGACCAACTAAACATGTGATTGTTATTAGGACTGCACTTTCAATATAGAAGATTATTATAGACGGCATGAAAAACATAAGTCCTTTTGTCACAAATATTTAAACAAAATTCTTTTAGACATCATCTGACGCAGGAGATTGGATTGAATTATTTGAATGAGATTAGATTGGATTAAATTGAATTGGGTAAATTAATCTGATGATATATTTGGTGATGTATGAGATTGAATTAAAAATAATAGTGTTCATTGTTTAATATATTATGAGATTGGACAAAAAATAATCATATATTATATTATTTTAATAAAATAAAACTAAAATTATTATAATATTATTTTGAAAAGTAAAACCTAACTCCTTAAAATTAATTTTTAAAATAATACTTATTTTATAAGTATTATTGATATATATAACTTTTTTAATATTTTAATAAAGTATATATGATTTGATAGAATAAGATTAAATGAGATAGAATTGAATTAAATTAGTGTCGTAATATGTTTGGTGCAATTGATATTAGATTGAATTGGAATGAACTAAAAAAATATAATATTAGATTAAATTGATTTTTTAAATATATAAAATATGCAAAATTTAAAAAAAATAATAATTATAAACAAGAATAAATTTTATTTACTTATTGATGTTTAAATTATTAATGTCATAAAAATATTTTTAATGAATTATGTGAAATATATTTATTATAATAAATAATTTTTATATATTTTAGAACAAAGAAAATATAATTTTAAAAAAACACTTGATTCCTATCAAGTTAGGAGTTGGAAATCCACCATTTTTGGTGGAATTTTATTTCCTGCCCTAACAAGAAATGGATGTAGGCCCTTGTTAATATCCCTTCTTTTCTTAAGCACTAGC
Source organism: Dimocarpus longan (assembly GCA_022984855.1). Classification (NCBI taxonomy): domain Eukaryota; kingdom Viridiplantae; phylum Streptophyta; class Magnoliopsida; order Sapindales; family Sapindaceae; genus Dimocarpus; species Dimocarpus longan. Next base: position 12,903,829 of record CM041014.1, on the reverse strand, counting down.
ATATAATTTGGTGGGTTTGAAATTTGAAATCCAATCTGACCCCCTGAATCCTGTCAAACCAGCTTTGATGGAACCAAAACATGTTTTGACACCAAAAAGAGAAAGCGGACAAAAATGCCCTCTCCTAATTCTACATTAGTTTTTTAGCTCATCTCCTTTGACATACTTGAATGAAAACTAGTGAATGGGTCAGTGAGTCTCGTTCTTATGACTAGTTAACTCTACATTAGGTATTTTTAAGTCTGATTCTCATTCTCATCTTCTCTCTGTAAATTCTCTAGTATGGAAACTTAAAAAATGCCAGATCCGCTACTATTGCACCAAGTTTCTGGCTCATTTTCAATTTTACAATATATTAAAAAAATTATATGTATTCAAAACAATTTCACTAAATACGTATAATAATAAACTTATTTATTCAGCAAACCGTTTTCAATTATTTCTGTCAGACGCATTTTCAAAATTTGAAAACATGAAAATCAGTTTCTCGTTTTTAAATAAAAATATACAAAACAAAAAGTGAAAATAGAGAATAATATTAAACAGACTCGTAATAATTTGATTTGAAAACCAGTTTGAAAATATTGAAAAACAAAAATTTTTTATTATTTTTTTAATTATAAAAGACAAGTTAATTTTTACTTTTGAGTTATAACGATTAAAATGATATTTTTCATTTTTTAAAAACATAGTTTTGTAACATCTATTGTTTATTTTTTAAAAATGGAGAAGTGGGCTAAAAAACCACCCAAATTTCTGTTATATCTCATTATTATTGAGACCTATTTACTGAAAAGAATTAAACTATATTCTAGACCAAAAAGTATACTAAGGGGACTATATTCAATCTAAAATTTATTGAAATTTAAAACATTTTAAAAATTTGAGTATATTTAATTTAGTTTGAATGGATTCAATTGCAATATAGGTGTATTTAATTCAGATTTGTATAAAATCCATTAAAATTTAAGTGTATTAAATTCATATTTATATGAAATCCAATGAAATCTGGGTGTATTTAAAAAGTCATTGATTTCATAAATTTTATTTAAATGATAGATTTGAATGGATTTTAAAGTGATTTTTATATAGAAAAAAGTTTATAACAAATCCTACAATTCTCCTAAAGATTTCATTAGATTTTTTTAAAGAAATTAAGAATTCATTGAAATTTAAAACATTTTAAAAATTTGAGTATATTGAATCTAAATTTGAATGGATTCAATTAAAATTTAGGTGTATTTAATCCAAATTTGTATAGAATCCATTAAAATTTACAGTTTATTAAATTCATATTTGTATAAAATTTAAAAAAATTTAGATGTATTTAAAAAGTCATTAATTTCACAGATTTTATTTAAATAATGGATTTGATCGGATTTAAAGTGATATTTATATAAAAAAAATGTTTATAATAAATCTTACAATTCTCCTAAAGATTTCATTAGATTTTTTAAATAAATTTAAAATTTATTGAAATTTAAAACATTTTAAAAATTTGAGTATATTTAATATACATGTGAATGGATTCTATTGAAATCTTAGGGGGGTGTATTCAATCATGACTATAAAAAACTTTTATAGACTTCTTTTAGTGAATGACTTTTATAGAATTTCATAAACTTTTAATGACTTTACAAATTTATGAAAAACTTTTAGAGACTTTTATAAATTCTTTTTAAAAAACTTTCATTAACTTGTATAGATTGTTATAAACTTCTAAAAAAAATAATATAAAAAACTTTCATAGACTTCCAATAAACTTTCATAGATATTAATAAACTTTCACTAATTAATATAATATTTACTTTATAAGTTAGTAAAATTATATTCATCATGTCGATAATTGATTAAAAAATATAATACATAAAATATAAGTATAGTCTATTACAAAATAATAATAAGAAAAGTATAGTCACCTCAACTACATAAACAGATAATCAAAATATCAAATATTTCAAGTATTTTATGATTTAATTTATATCTTTTATGAAAAATAAAATCTTTAATATCCGTTATTGTTAATAATCTCAACATTGTTCCACATATTAGCAGTGATAATAGTCTTTCATTCATTAGCATGCTCTCTTTTTTGTTCTTAAGTTTCAAAAAATAAGTTGAAATCGTCGTCTACATTAACTAGTAATGATGCTTAAGATGAAAAAGATTCATAGATATTAATAAACTTTTATAGATTTTCATTTACTTCTAAAATAAAAATATATTCCTTTAACAAACTTGTGCAAATTATACACTTTATAAGTTATATTTTTCATCTCAATTAAAATATTTTTCTTTTGACATAATGTAAATAAACAAGTGGAAAACAACTATCAAAATTAATATTTTACAAAATTCAAACTGATTAATTTTATAATATTTTACAAATATTAAATTTGATTATCCTATCCCAAATATTAAATAATCAAAAGTAATATGCATAAAAATTGAAAAAAAAATCACAAGTATAAATATAATTAAATTTAAAATTTTAATTTTCTTAATTAATTACTAGCTAAAAAATCATCAAATATTAATTTATTTTCCTCTTTTAATTGAAATAGAAGTTTTTCTTTTTATTTTGTAATATAAAAAATAAAGATTCTATTGATTAATTTCATCAATGAAGTAATGAGATTTTTTATTTATACATTATGAATTCTATTTTCATCATTTATACATAAGAAATACTAAACTGTTAGCTTACAATATAATTATTAATAATAGTTGTATTGTTTATTATAAGAATAATAAGATAATTTAGATCAATATTCATCTAAATATTTTTTGTTTGTATTGTTTTTATATAAATATAAATTATAATATTTTTTTAATTTATTTTGCCAAGATTTAACGCCTCAATTTTGATCCAAATTTTAAATTTTTTACAAAATAATAAATTAGTGTCCTTTGGAAAAGAATGAGTTTAATAAGATTTAAAAAGCTAACAATTTGAACATAGAAAGAAAATATTGACCATTATAATTCACAATAAAATAGGAGTGAAATATATATATATGTATGTGTGTGTATTTTTAAAATAAGTGAAATAGTTTTATTTATGGGAGATTCAAATATAAAAGTAATGGTGAGGTTTACTTCTATAGTCAAAAATAAAAGTCTACAAAAGTTTTGAAGAGGAGTGGATGAGAATTTATGGAGCTTAATTATTATAAATTTAACATAAAAGTTTACAAAAGTCATTAAAATTTTAAATTCTATAAAAGTCATTGACATTTTAAATACCTCATAACTTTTATAAACTCTTAAAAAGTTTTGATTGAATACACCTTAACTTTTATAGACTTTATAAAACTCTTTAAAAGTCTATATTGAATACCGGATGACTTTTGCAGAGTCTTTAAAAGTCTGTATTGAATACACACAAACTTTTAAACTCTATAAAAGTCATTAAAAGTTTAGATTGGATACAGATTGGATTTGTAGTTTTAAGGAAATAAATAGAATTAACCGAAACCACTTAGATTGGATCAATTCCCAAAAAATCTTATAATTTTAAAGCTCCAAAAGCTGAATGCTAATCACCATCCAATATGATTTGGTGGCAAAGAGTGTTATATTCATAATTATGTGTAAGAAAACAAAAAATGTAATGACCTGTATACAGAGGCGGACCCACCATTGGGCCAGGGGGGCACGTGCCCCCCCTGAAATTTTTAAAAATACATTAAATAATTTCAATATCATAGCATTTTACATATGAAGATTGGTGCTGATGGTTGCTGTCTTGTTTGCCTTTCTCTATCGTGTCACTGGTTCGAATCTTATCAATGCTTACCAAATTTTGTTTTTTCTCTTTTTTAATCATTCATATATTATATAAATAAATTATAAAAATAAAGCACAATTGCATGGTAGCTTTGATGGTTGTGTTGCCTTCTCTTTTTGGATGAATCGGGTTCAACACCCCTGGGCTCATTAATGTGTATTTTTTTTTTCTTTTCTTTTTTTTTTAATTTTTCAATTCACTCATTATAGTTACTTTATTCCTTATTTTTCTTTTCCTCTCTCTCTATTTTTTTTTTCTCTTTATTATTAGAAACTGATCTTCAAATTTAAAATATTTATACTTTATAAATCATTATACTCATTTTAATTTTATTTTTTATTGTAAACTATATCATGCTTATACAAATTAGATAATAAAATATATTGGATCATTTAACCTTAACAAGTCTGAGTTTACTCACGATTATTGGTGTGATTTATTTTTATTTTAAATAAATTATTTTATATAATAAAATTTATAAATAAAAATAATCATATAAATTATAATTATTTTTATCTTTTATTTTTATTTTACTTTACTTTATTGTAAATCACTTACATTTATTAGAAAAAAGACTAAAAATGCAGTTTGATTAGTAACTTTAATAATAAAAATATGTAGTTTGATTACATATATTTATTTGTAATCTGAATAACAATTATTATCATAGAGAAGGTATATCTTTAAATTAAGTTTTTATTTATTTTTTTAGTAATATGATATTTGAACTTTTTTCATTAAGAAAAATAGAGTTAATGCACAATTAATTCACAATTAGTATACTTTTATTTTTATACTTGTATTAAGAATATTATTGTAAGAAATTTTGTTTACAATTTTATAAGGAATAAAACTACATATTTTATACTAGTTTATGTATTTTAACTATTTTTATTTCATATAATGTTTTTCTAACAATTGAAGGAAATATTATAAAGAAAATTTTATATATAAAAGTGTCCCCCCTCACACAGATCTCTGGGTCCGCCACTGCCTGTATACATATATTAAGCTTGACATGTATAATGAAGATTACACGGCAACCCATTTAAGGTAGAACAGCCGATTTACAGAACCTGTACAAAAGGCATCTCCTACCTTTACAAATAACCTATTTCTAGCTTCCTCTGCCTTTACAAACACTTCGGGGGCACCAAAGCAAAATCAGCACCGCATCTCTGATTAGAAGCCCAGCATATCAATTCACCTAGCAATGTGGTTGGAGAAATTGAATGTCCTGCACCATAAATTCGCATAATTAAAAATTTATATATTATATTGTCAGTCAACAATATATATTAGTCAAAAGTATATTAATAATTTAGTAACTAATAATTTACAACAAAAAAGAAGATATGCAAAGAATATACTATTTTTCTTGTATTTATTAGATTTAAGATATTCTTGATGACTGAGTTTTTAAAGTTTTTTTTTGCCCTATGAAAGACATAAAAAAAAAAAAAGTAATTAATTTCATCATTATCCTAATGTAATAGGATCACATACCTGTGGCTACATGACCACAATGATTAAATTTTGGTAAATTGCGAATCCAATTGTGGAAGCCTTGCATTTGTTAAATGTGAAAGGTTCTGTGCTCTGATTGGCCAAGTACCATTGAGCTTCATAACAAATATAAAACATGACGCAACACACGACTGAAATTGAAATGTTGTAAATGTGTTGATCCTCCATTCATATGCCTAAAGTGTTTGAGAAACATTTGAGGACACACACACATATATATAAGCAGAGTTTCTAATCACCACCTTGTTGCTAACATATACATATACATATGAATAAAATATGAGTAAATCTTTTTCGATTAATTTGCTCGGTAAAGTTATAGTTTTTAAAAATTAAGTGGTCATCATTTATGAATGAGATACAAGTAAATCTTCTTAGATTAACTTGATCCAGTTGCAGTTTTTGGGCCAAGTTAAAGATGAGATTGGGAATACCAGACCCTAACAAAAATAATTACACAAAAGCAAACCCACCCCAATCTCAACCATTGTAAGTATGAGAATTTTGAGGTGGGGCAATTTATGGTTAAAATTTGGTAAATTGTTAATCCGATTGTGAAAACCTCTAATTTGTTAAGTATGAGAGGTACTATGCTCTAATTGGCCAAGTATCATTGAGCTTCATAACAAATATGAAATGTTGTACATGTGATAATCCTTCATTCATAAGCTCAAAGTGTTGTTTAATTTTATGAGAAAATTTTGAGGAAAAAATAAAATGAAAATATAAAATAGAAGTTATAGGACACAATTAGAGGAGATAGAGGTCAAGGAGAGAAAAAATTGGTAATATAAAGTGTTGTTTAATTTTATGAGAAATATTGAGGAAAAGATAAAATGAAAATATAAAACATAAGTTATGGGACACAATTAGAGGAGATAGAGGTCAAAGAGAGGAAAACTTATTTTGATGAGCAATGTTTGAAACAAAAAATCCAATTTATATTACCATTAGAAATCCAAAATCATTAATGAATGAGATATGAGTGAATCTTCTCAGATTTGCTTATAAATTTTGGAAATTAAGAAGGTGTTCTATGCAGGGATGTCAATGGGCCAAGTTTGAGGCTGGATTAGAAATCCTCAATCCTAATAAAAATAACAACTCCTATCACAAACCCACCTCATCCTACCATTGTAGGTTGGGGAAGTTTTTTCTCTCATCCCCACCTTACTTCCACCACTAGTTTCACCTTCACCACCAACATTGGTGTCAACCTAAAACAATGGGACTTACAATTTATATATATATATATATATATAAAGAAAGTAACACAAAAGGGTAAATTGTTATTGATATGCATTAGAAACACTAACTACCGGTCAAATATGATCAAACTTTGGCTGGCCTTTAGGTTTAGCATGAAGAAGAAGAAGAACTGAAATGAAGAAAATTGAAGACATTTTTAAAATAAACGCCCAAAACGGTGCCATTTTGGTTTATCTTAAAATAGAAAAAACCATAATAGTGTTGTTTTGGAGAACATCAAACGACACCGTTTTGGGATTTATTAGTTGAAAATAATGTTGAAAACCATTTGTTTGCTTGCTCAAAGTTTGACTCAAGCCTTCATTCATGATTTTTGATGAAGATTCTTTAATTGAGTTCACACCAACACACCAATCAATGACACCAATTACCAATCACAATTAAACCCCAACCTCAATCAAGCCGCACTTACCACTCACCACACTAGTTATCACTTACCAGTTCCTAACTCTAATCGGTGTGAAGGTAAGGATTAGGTTTTGCTAGTTGCAAAAGAGGGGGCTGTCATAGGTGGTGTGATATAGTGAGTGAGTGAGAGTGAAAGTGAAAAAAATGTTGATTTTTTGACCCTTTTTTTAAATGTTTAGACACCAAAACAACATTGGTTTGGCGTCTCTAAAATGGTGTCATTTTAGAGACACCAAAATGATGCTGTTTTGGTATCACAAGTCAAAAAAAAAAAAAAAGGCTCTGGATGCCTAGTTGTGAAGCCTCGAGTTGCCTCAATTGAGCAACCTAGGTGATCGAACTTGGGTGCCTAAGCGGTCTAGCGCTCAGAACCCTTGATTTGGGGGTTTTCATCTTGTCGGACTACCGTCGATCGACTTCTTGATAAGTACTTGGTCTATCTCATTAAGTTTCGCCACACTTGATTAAAGTATAAAAAACATGGAAACCACTTGTAATGGTTTGTTCCATTTAAACTACAGCTCATTACTTAATTTTGTTTACCCTTTATTATTATTATTATTATTATTTTGGAAAGGTTTTAACTTATAGTTGAATAAAATAACTTAATTCTACCTACTATTTCACATCTGTCCAATTGTTCATGCTATTTCACATTCATCTAACTATCAGATATATACATATATATGTATGTATGTATGTATGTATGTATGTATGTTAGATTGTAGTATTGAGAGAAAAAAAATGAAAAGACATGATGTTTTAAAGAAGAAACATGTTGGTAGTTAAAGACAATCTTGTTATAAATAAACCAAGTGTAGTTCATTAGGATAATGATTTGTAATACATGTTAAGTTAGGCTTCCTGGTCCAAGTTAGAATAGATATTTGAAGCATAAAGGGTTCAAATATGTGACTAGTTCTGTATAGGCTTGTTAATTTGGGAAATCAATAAGAATAAAAATAAAGAAAGATACCGATTAGAACAAAGAGCCTAATTAAAGAATGTAGGCCAAAAGGCCTATAAAGGCCGACAACAGCCAAATTAAAAGACTAAAAGTAGTAAAATAATAATAATAACAATAACAAACGGTCGAATGTTATATTTGTGTTTCAATATTTATATTAATTTCTACAATTAACATTAGAGACTTATTTTTGGTTTCCAACAAATATAGAGTGTTACGTCTTTAATAAAAGATTGTGTCTTTGGATAAATAAATTCAAAGAGTTATATTTTCAGGAGATTAGAATGTGTTAAAGAGTTGTAAGAGAATTATATTTTTGAATTTTGTAAAATAAACGAAAGTTAGAATGAAGAGTTGCAACTTATGAGAAAGATTACATTATGTATTACAACTAAACACTAGAGTTTTAAATCAACTATACCAACACCATTACTTCTTTAATGTTGTTTCTCTCTTCTCCGATAATTTCTTTCCTATTTTATAGTTTCCAAAAGAGTGTTCCTAGAACACTTTGCCATTGCTAAGTGTAAGTGCATATTTAGTTTTGTTGTATCTTAGAGGTAATTTGTATAGCAAACACGTTAAGAAACCATTCAAATGGGTGCAAATAAAACCTTAAGGAAAATAAATTTACGCCTGAAAAGCACTTATATGGGATATTTATTCTGTTTTTTTTGAACATTAACTTATTTCATATTTCCCCAAAAAAAAAAAAAAAAAACAACCTATTCCATGTTGCTGTAGTTAAATCCTATGATGTATTACACTACTTGGTCTAATCAATTTCTTAGATATTTCACGTTTCAAAAACAACACAACAACAATCCCAAACATCAGTCTTACCCTAAACATCAATCTTGAAAAATAGATTCATGGAATATATTACACTAATTGGTCAAATCAATTTCTTAGATATTTCACGTTTCAAAAACAACACAAGAACAGTTCCAAACATCAGTCTTACCCCAAACATCAATCTTGAAAAATAGATTCATGGAATCTTATACTAATTGATCTAATCAATTTCTTAGATATTTCACGTTTCAAAAACAACACAACAAAAGTTCCAAACATTAATCCTACCCCAAACATTAATCTTGAAAAATAGATTCATGGAATAACAACAACAACAACAACAGAACGGCAGTTCCAAATATCAGTCTCACCCGAAACATCAATCTTGAAAAATAGATTCATGGAACAACAACAACAAATTTGCTATGAATATTCATCAAAACTGTTATGGATAAAATAGCGATCAGAATATTTAAGCCCAAGCAATCCACAATGCAGGCCCAATGGTCCAGAAGCCTAATTATTCGCCATCATTTCTGTCCACTCTCCTAGAAGAGGGGCCCACCAGTGGGCACTTGTTGTGGCCGCTGACCGTTATCGCCCATTATGACCGCGAATTGTCTATTTCGTAAGACTGGCTGTGATCGTTATATTCTCCGACATTCAGATCGTCGTATTCCCCGTTAGTTTTATTTATTGAGGTGGATCGTTGTTCCTTATCGCTGGCCGTTGGTTCTCATCCCTCAGACTTGTCCGCTGGAATATCCGCCATCCGTGACAACCAAACCTGCTCGCCTTATTTCCGCCTCGATCAACCGCCTGTCTGCCCACTATTCTTGTCCTATTAAGGTATCCGTCAAGAGGAGCCACCCGTCAGAGATGTCCAGCAAGCCATCCGCGCCCAAAGTTATCCGTCTGAACTGGTCGCTGCTTTCTGAGCGTGAACGCATTCCGACTCCTTCACTCACGATGTTATCCGCCTTAATGCCGTGACCGGCTGCAGACACGCCCATCCAGAATCCACTCCATCAACTCTCCAGCCTGCTGAAAAGGTCCGTCTCCCTCATGCCTTTGGAAGTTACGAGTCAGCAAAAGTCAACCGCGCCATGCAGAGTACAGTCCCGAGGCTTGCCATGCACGCTGCGTCCGCCAGAGTCTGTGATCATGACCTTGATGGCCCGTCAGGCCGAATCCATCCCAATCATCAGAAATCTCTCTCGGGCAGACCTCAGATGCGACGAATTCGGCCGCATTAATTGTGTTTTCGGCCGCATTTAATGCCTTGTCAGCCGCATTGATGAGGTTTCCGGCGCATTAAATGCTGTCTGTCAGTGCAACTGTAGTTAACTATTTATTTTTGTCTTATTCTGTTTACTGTAACATATCCCCCTCCTCTATAAAAGGAGGCGAATTTCGTTGTAAAAAGGATCGATCTTTTGAGTGTCGTTACTCTGCCCAAATAGTAAGAGAATGAACAGTGGACGTAGACATCTTTTTGGGCCGAACCACTCTAAAAATCTTCTGTGTCTTCTTCTCCTTGCCTCTAACCTATCATTCTCATTCTCATTATCCTTCATGCAACCCATTGACCGTGCGAAATTGTGAGCTTGGGCCCTAAAACAACCTCGTTGGCTAAAGGAACATTTTCTTGACATTAACAAAAACCTAACCTAAAAAATATGTAATTAATACTCAAACATATGTAATTCTCATTAATTGGCATGTAGTCTAAACAGAAATAAAAAATTATGTATTTAAATAACTTATATTAGAAAAGCCTAGTATATTTTAGATACTAATTATCAACAATAAAAGATAAGATATGCACGTAGTATACTATCTTTTTTGTATTTAGATCTAAGATATTCTCAATAACTAGGTTATTTTTATTTCTCTTTTGTGCTTAGGAAAGACAAAAAAGGGAAAAAAATAAAAAGAAGTAATTATTTTCATCATTGTCTTAACATATTAAAATCACATACCCCATTGATAGTTACTGGTGAAATTCTGGCAATTACTAATCCGATTGTGGAAGTCTCGAATATGTTGAATTAGAAAGGTTTGGTACTTTGATTAGCCAAGTACCCTTTAGCTTCAGACACATATGAAACGTACTGGAACACACGAGAGAAACTTAAATGTTGTAGTTGAGCTAATCCTTCATTCATATATGCTCAAAGATTTGCCTAAGTTTATGAGAAAAACTTGAGGAGAAGATAAAAATAAAATATAAAACAGAAGTTATCGGAAATGATAAATAAAATATAAGGGTTAAAGAGAGAAAACATGTATTGATGAACAGTATTTGAAACAAAAGTCGTATTTATATTTCCTTATAGTGTAGGATAATTTATGGATGTGATGTGAGTAAATTTTTTTGGATTTGCTTGGTCAAGTTATACATTTTGAAATTAATTGGACATCATTTATGAATGAGATACGAGTAAATCTTCATAAATTTGTTTGGTCAAGATATAGTTTTTGGAAATTGAGAGGATTTTGCATTTAGGGATGTCAATAGGCTGAGTTAAGGATGAGATTAGGAATCCCTGACCCTAACAAATACCCACAATGCGAACTCGCCTCAATCTCAACCATAGTAAGTTTGAGAATTTTGAGTTGGGGCAAGGTGTCTCCGTCCGCTGCCCTCCCTACTTCCACCATTTGTTCATATCACCATCAACTTTTATTTTATTTTTTTTTACGTTTTTATTTTTTATTAATAATTATTTTTTATAAAGAAATAAAATTATAATAATAACTAAGCTCAACACTAGCATAAAAATATATTTTAAAGGTCAATAGTTAATTGTGAAATGAAATTCATAAAAATAAGAAATAAACAACAATACAAAAGTATATTGTGAAATTCATGAAAAGAGTTATAACTAAGTTGTCCAATCCTCAATGGTAAAACATTTGAAAAATATGTAGAATGTGGTTAAATTTGAATGACTTGTAAAAGTTTTAATTATATATATATATATAAAGGTTTAGAGACAAATTCACTTTTATCCAAAAGCAAATGAAAAAATTTGCTTTTACCGTATTTTTATAAAAATGTATTTTTAACTCCTCAAACAAATTATTTTCATTTTATATCTAAATTTACCAAACTACTCTCCACTTAGATGTAAAATGCACTATTTAAAATCGGTACTAATCGGTTTTTAAGTGCACTTAAAAATCGATAATTTTTTTTGACGTTACATCTCAACGAAAGCTTCAATTTTCAAATTAAATCCAATCAAATCTAACTAAATCAATTCAAATCTAACCATAAATATTAATACCTAATAACCAAAACATAAAAACCTTGAAAATTTACAAAAAAAATAAAAAAAAAAATCCCAACTAAACTAAGAAAATCATTAAAGGAAACTAATTATCTCATACAATGAGCAATGGAGGAGGAGAAGTAATTTGGGTAAAGTAGATATATGATGCAATTAGTTTATTTGAAGGGTAAAAAAAAATGAATATTTTAAAAATGTGACTAAAAAGGAATATTGACATTCTTGTATTGGTATTTTTTATATTTTTTACAATGTTTTATGGATTCAATAATAACAATTTCGATACGTAATAAGTGAGTTAAAAAAAAAATGAAAAATGAAAAATGAAAAAAGATAATAAGTGGGAGCAAGCTGGCGACAATTAACCTTACACACACCCTGTTTTGGAAACAATTTTGATATTACTCCATTGTTTAATCCTACCTCGATCGGGCCAAAGTAGGGTGGGATGAGGTTTCCACAGTGTTGCATTTTTGGAATACCCTACATAGATAGACATAACCTTGTACATTTACCTATTGATTGGTTAATATATATATATATATATAATAAAAAAGGAATGGAAATGATCTAACCATTTCTTAATTCACAAAACACTTTGAATATGTTTACTTCATAAATTGAGAAATAAAAATTATTGATGATGTTTACTTCTTTAAAAATCATTCAGTAATAATGAAAATATGAGTCCCATATGGATTTGACGTTGTGAAATGAGATCTCATTTCTCCTATCCTACTAGAAAATTTCATTTTCATTCCCTATTCTAAATTAAAATAACTTTTATACCCTTATTAAAAAAAAAAAAAAAACCTATTTTATACCCTTATCAAAACAAATACTTTACAAAAGCAAAGCAAACTTAAATAACATTTATATATATAAAAAATCACGATTTGCTATATAATATAAATATACAATATGCTTATAATAATATTGCTAAAAAACACTTTTTTTAGCCTATTTTAATAAGTTACATGAGAAAAAGTTGGCACCACATTTTAAACATAATTTTGAAAAATGAAAACGGTTTCCACTGTTTATGAATTTGTATACTTTGCAAAGCTGGATTACTTTATATAGTCTTCGAAAACCGAATTGGCTTTCCTTTCTCCACCGATATTAGGAAATGACAAAAGAAACCGAGTGGCTTCCTTTCTCAACCTATTAGTAAACGACATGATGACCCATATGTGTCAACAAGATGTATATGTGCTCGCCATCAAGTGACACATCTCAATTGTAAATGCCACTTACACGGTAGTAGAAAGACACCACATGACCACAACATTCTCATCCTCGACTCACATTTTCGATTGTCTACATTCATCAAATAAGTTACGTAAATAATCGAATTGTTTGACTACCTTTATAGTTGAGTATAGTTATTATTATAAACTAATTCAAAGTTGTTATTGATCTCAAAACCTGGAATTAATTATAAGCTTTTTCATTTTAGACTTATGTCCTGTTTGTTGTTCAGAATAAAATGAGGTTGAACAAATGTTTTGTTCAATACCATATTTATAGAGGTGGTGAGATTTAAGAAAATTTAATCTCTATCACCCCTTTTATCCTATCTAAGTGGGATCATTTAATCTTGTCTTGAGATGGAACTAATTAGTCCCTCCTTTTATTTTATGTCTCTCTTTTTTATTTTTTATTTTTTAATTAATAATTTATAATTAAAATATTGATCGTATTTAAAAATTAATTTTTAATATTTTTATTAATAATTTAATCTTAACCGTACCAATCACATCATACTACAATTTATCCTTATAAAATTATTCAAATCACACAATTTAATCCATAGTACGGTTTGCAGCCTATATATATACTTCTTTTATTTTGTTTTTCTTTAGCACACACACCTTACATTGCACTCCATCAAAACCCATATAAAAATATAAATTTAAATTAATCTCCTCTAAAGTTTTGTTGAGAAATTAGAAGGGCGGCTATTACTCCTGAGATCGCTTTTGCTACTTTATATATATATATATATATATATTCATATTTACTGATCTGCTAAATTGTTCGTGTCTTATGTATATTAATGCTGGAGCCATCGAAAAAGACTGGAGCCCTCACTGCAGAGGCTTTAGTGCGTGGCAGATTCTTTTGGTCACATTTTCAAAAAATATGTCGACCATATTCCGTTTGCTTGGGGGACACAGTAAATTAAAATAAGAATACATGTGCTTGTCATTATTTCTGCAATTTATATAAAATTAATAAAGCTGGCAAATTGATAGCTCCTTTTCTAGCAACTTGGCATAAAATAACAAAGTTCTTGGTCTTCATTATTACACTGGTGGCTCATCCATTATTAGCATTAACATCCTCTGGCTAAACCAAATATATGTTCATCGTTACTCTGCTAATTTATTGTTCGTCTCTTATGTATGAATATTTATAAAGCCAGCGAAAAAGACTGGAGTACTACTGGAGAGGCTTTGTGCGTATTCTTTTCCTCACGTTTAAAAAAATAATAATAATAAAAAAAAATGAGTGTATTCCCCTTGGCTTAGGGGACACAGAAGATTAAAATGAGAATACATGAGCAGGTCTTTACTTTTTGCAATCTATAAATTATTAAAGCTGGCAAATAGACACCTCCTTTTCTAGCAACTTGCCATAAAATACTGTTGGCTCTTCAATGTGCTCAGAAGGTATTTTCTTACTGAATAGATGAACTTATTATGCCTTTTTCATATATCATCTAGCATGGGATAATTTGAACAAAAAAAAATTATATGATTAAATTAATATTTTTATACTTAGGTATATCTGATTTTAAAAAATAAGAATTAACCAATTAAATTAGTCCATTACATTCTTTCTTCTATTTAATTCAAATATAATATATGAATTTGATTAATTAAATAAATCAAATTCATCTACCATAAAATAATTTGAACCGAAAAAATTATATGATTAAATCAATACTTTTATAATCAGGTATATCTTATTTTAAAAAATAAGGATTAATCAATTAAATTCGTCTATTATGTTTTCTCTCCTAAAACAATTTTTTTTCTTTTTTAATTCAAATACAATAGATGAATTTGATTGGTTAGTTCTTACTTTTAAAATAAGGGATGATCGAGTATAAAAGCCATATATATGTATGGGCCTTTAGATACTATATTATTTTTATAATAGAGGATGAAAGATTAAATTTAGAGAAAACTACCTGTATCTTGTATATTATGATAACTATATAATTTGAATCTTTAACCTTTTAAATGAAAAAAAAAATAAATTAATTACTCCTATTAAGGGGTGATGTGTTTGAGATACTACATATTATAACAACCATTTAAATTTGAAATATTATAAATTAAATAATTATTTTTGGTTATTAAATCAGACAAACAAATTCTCAAAAAAAAAAAAAAAATCACAAAAACAGTGTGCAAATTGCAGAGCCTCGAATGAAAAAGACACGTCCAGGCCCTGTTGCGGCACTATTGTATGGATAAGGTTTGAAAGACAGTCAAGATCGGCGTCAATAAATATAAAATTAATTATTTCAAAAACAATGTCTCCCCTCCACATCCAAGTTGGTGCTATCACATGCATTGCACCTTCACCTACTATAAATAGGTATATAGAGCAGCTCCCTGCATCTTCACCAACCCAAAATGGCATCTTCCTCTTCATTTTCAATTTTCTTTTTCATCTTCTCAGTTGTCTTGTCCATTGCCAAAGCTTCCGTTCTCCCATCGGAAACATTCCAGCTTGTCAATGAAGGAGAATTCGGTCCATACATAAACGAGTATGGCGCCGATTACAGAGTCTTGGATGTTTTCAACTCTCCTTTCCAGCTTGCCTTTTACAACACCACACCAAATGCATACACTCTTGCTCTTCGTATGGGCATCCAGCGGACCGAGCCTTTGTACCGTTGGGTTTGGGAAGCCAACCGTGGCAAACCGGTCCGTGAAAATGCCACCCTCACTTTCGGTACTGATGGGAATCTTGTCTTGGCTGATGCTGATGGCACCATTGCTTGGCAAACCGACACTGCCAACAAGGGTGTTGTTGGCTTCAAGTTACTTTCAAATGGTAACATGGTGCTTCATGACTCCAATGGTAACTTCATTTGGCAAAGTTTTGATTATCCCACTGATACTCTCTTGGTGGGTCAATCTCTTCGTGTTGGCCGTGTGACCAAACTTGTGAGTCGGAAATCTGAGAAAGAAAATGTTGCCGGGCCTTATAGTTTGGTCATGGAGTCTAAACGATTGGCAATGTACTATAAAAGCAGCAACTCTCCAAAGCCTGTTCTTTACTTCACATTTTCTGAATCGCAGGATTCACTGGAGTATGTGAAATTTAATAGTGCTCCAGAAACTGATGAGGGTTTTGCTTATGAGCTAATTCTAGATAGCTCAACCGGTGGCTCTAGCATTTTGGCTAGGCCAAAATACAACAGCACATCATCTTACCTTAGACTAGGAATTGATGGAAGTCTTGAGATCTACACATACTATGATAAGGTTAGTTGGGGTGCATATGAAAAGACATTCTCTCTCTTTTCAAGAGACTCTAACAGGGAAACTGAGTGCCAACTGCCGGAGAGGTGTGGCAAATTTGGGCTGTGTGAAGACAACCAATGTGTGGCTTGCCCATCGGAGACAGGTCTATTGGGGTGGAGCAAGAGCTGTGAGGCCAAGAAGGTGACATCTTGTGCGGCCAAAGATTTCCACTATTATAAACTTAAGGGAGTTGATCATTACATGAGCAAGTATACTAGAGGAAGTAGCGTGAAGGTGGAGGATTGTGGCAAGAAATGTAGTTCGGATTGCAAGTGTTTGGGCTATTTTTACAACCAGGAGACATCAAGATGTTGGATTGCTTACGACTTGATGACACTTACTAAAGTCGCAAACTCTACACATTTGGGTTTCATAAAGGTACCCAACGAGGACCGAGCCAGGACTTTGATTTTAGAGGGGCCAACACAAAAATAAACATTTAAGTGATGCAAGGCAATTACTACATTCAAGCTCAAGTAGTATTATGAAGGCTTCATTGTTTCTTGTGTTGTTTATGCATTTATATCCACTCTTTGTTGTTCTTCTTGTCGGAAATCATTGTAGACTGCTGATGATAAGATATGACAATAAGTTTTGTGATTTCTTTGTCCATTGGAATTAATAACAGGGACGTGAAGTGTTTGTTTGAGATACCTTTCTCTTGCTTTCAAGCAAACTCAATCTCGATCTCGCTTCTCCAAAATTGTAAAATCAGAGGGACAAATCATAAGACAACGGCTTAAAATTTGTATTTATTTAAGGAGGAATTTACAGTGACACCCTGAGCTTTAGGGTTGAGAGACTTAGACGGAGTAGAAGTCTCCTTATTGTACACTAACAACTTTATATGTAAAGATGGTTAACTTGACCTACTTGGACCTTTTTAAGGTCCAAAATACCCTTGCATTTAAAAATAACAGATAAAAGTGAAAAGATAAATTTAAATAAATAAAAAAAAATTGGTAAAAAAGAAAAATGAAGAGAAAGTGGTTTTGGTATACCATCCACTTACCACTTACTGTGAATTCAACTCGTAAGTCTCAGATAATGTAAATAATTTTTTTCATGTATGTGTTTATTCTCTCTTATTTTTTGAGAGTTTATCCTTGAATTGAATCTTAAAGTTATATTAAAGTTGATCCCGACAGTATCCTAAGTTGATCCTAAAAATAAAACATATATATATATATATATATATTAGAAGGTGGAGACCAACCGACTATGATGCTGTTTGAGATTGTTTCTAAAAGCCATTTTTCAGCTTTCCCAACCTATAAGCTCATTTCAAAGGGCTGTTTGGATGGGAAAATAAAATAGGCCTACACCATTTAGAGGCTTTTCCAATGAAAGCTACCTAGAGTGACTTTTGGCAAAAGAACTTCCTATTAAAAACAAGGGAAGCCGAAACTTGTTTAATGAATTTTTTGTTATTTCAAGTTTAACCTTCTTCTATTGAACAACAAACCAAAAATTCCTTTCACATACATAACTTTACCCTTTTATATTTTTTTCCCCTTCTGAACAAATTAAAGACCCTAAAAATTGTGTAATTCAATTCCTCAAGAATCAAGGTCTGGTTTTGAATTAATTTATTATTTATGTGAACATAAACCGGAAAAGGCCCTGTTCATTTTCTTTGGAGTCACGACGCCATTTTCACATCTTTACTTCTTGTTTTCTCTGCTTTAATTTTGAAGACTCCATTTTTACCTTCTTATCTGTAATGGGTCAACTGAAAAAGGCCCCATATTTGCATGCTAGCTAGTCCATATTTATCTTTTAAGTGGTTTTCTTCTATTCCCTTTAATATTGACCAACCATCTTTCAAGTGGCTTTATAAATAAGATTACTGCCACGTATCCATTTCTCATTTCGTGCCTTAACGATATGCTTGACAAGTTGACGGGATTAGTGGTATTCACTAAACTTGATTTATGCAGTGGCTATCATCAGATTCACATTCGACTTGGCAACGAGTGGAAAATAGAGTTCAATATTAAAGATGGTCACTATGAATGGTTAGTGATGCCTTTTAGGACATCTAATGTAACTAGCACATTTATGCAATTGATGAATCAAGTTTTTCAATCATTTATCCAGAAGTTTGTGGTTGTTTACTTTAATGCAACTTTAATGACATCGTTATTTATAATCAAGATGAGGATGAGCATCTGATATATCTCCAGGATAGTTCTTTTAGCCTTGCCAGCTAATAGATTGTATGTAAATCTTAATAAAATGTGACTTTTTGACAAACTATCTTTTATTCCTCGGCTTTACAGTAGGGATGGATGGAATTCAAGGTTAATGAGGCTAAAGTTAAAGCAATTCAAGATTGGCCAGCTCCAAAAACTGTGGGAGAAGTGCAAAGTTTTCATGGTTTAACAACTTTCTATAGGTGTTTTATTTGGGGCTTTAGTACAATCATAGGGCCTATTGCCAATTGTTTGAGAAAGGGGCAGTTTCAGTGGGCAAAACACAAGAAGATGGTTCTAGAGCAATTAAAAAAAAAAAAAAACTATGTTCTGCTCCTTTGTTGGCACTTCCAAACTTTGAGTAAGTATTTGAGGTATACGTTGGTTCAAGGAATTGGGGCTGTATTATTCTATGAGGGTCAACTAGTGGAGTTTTTCAATGAAAAGGTTAGTGACACTCAACAAAAGTGCATTACTTATGAGCTAGAATTTTATGCAACTATTCGAGCTTTGAAACATTGAGAGCATTATTTGATTTAATGAGAATTTGTGTTGTATATACTTATCATTAAGCTTTGAAGTTTATCAACTCTCAAAAGACTATAAATGGTATGCATGCTTGACGGATTATCTTCTTACAAAAGTTTACTTTTAATTTGCTATTAAGCGAAAATCAGGCCAATTAAACATTAGTTTATGCATTGAGTTGACGTGACTCTTTACTAGCCACAATTAATATAAAGGTGGTGGGTGTTTTGATTCTTTAAAAGATACTTATGCTAATGATGATGATTTTAGTGGTTTATCTAATAACGAAGAGTTTGTTACTGATTTCCTTATTAAGGATGGGTTCTTATTTAAAAGAATCCAACTATGTATCGCTCAATCTTCTTTGTGTGAACTTTTCATTAGGGAATTGTATGTTGGAGATTTAGGCAGACATGTTAGCCTGGGACAAAACAATTAGTTTCATAGATGAAAGTTTTTTTGGCCTCAACTTAAACAGGGATATTGTGCGGTTTGTTCAACATTGTTCTATCTACCAAAAGGCTAAGGAACATGCTCAGAATACAGGTGTTTGTACTCCTTTGCCTATTCTAGAGACAATTTGGTAAGACCTGACTATGAATTTTATTCTTGGTCTTCCTCGTACTCAGAGAGATGTTGATTCATTTTTTGTGGTGGTCTATCGATTTTTTAAAATAGTTCCCTTCATTCTATGTAAGAAGACTACAGACACTTCTCATATGGCTCATTTGTTCTTTCGTGAGATCGTCTTGCATGGTGTACCTCATTCGATTACTTCGGGTCAGAATGTCAAGCTCTCTAGTCAGTTCTGGCCAACACTGTGGAAAATGTTTGATACTTCCTTGAAGTGCAGTAGTACAAATCATCCACAAGCAGATGCACAAACTGGAGTAGCTAATTGTATGCTTGACAACATGATTGCTCCGTTTGTAGAGATATACAGAAGCAATGGGATGGTACCCTTCCATAGATCGAGTTTGCTAACAACATATATGCCCAATCATTCTACCAAAATGACCTTTTGAGGTTGGCAATAAAGCCACCCTCACCTAGTCTCCATTTTATTTTCCATGTTGAATAATTAAAAAGACCAATTTACCCTTCCTTCATTGCATTTAACTTTTAAAAAGTAACAATTAATAGGGTAGTCTTTTATTTTCTAAAAGTAGGGATTGATGTGGCATTAAGCCATATATACCTAAGTGACATTTTTGGTATTTGTCCATTGTAATTAAACCCACCTAAATCTGTTCATATTTTAGAGTATACCTCCGCCAGGAATGGTCTACAAAATCAAATCTACATATAGCTTTCTTCTATTCTTACCAATGTTTAAGGAGAAACCTAGTTGGTCCTCAGAATTTAAAGATGAATGTTGATATTGAACTGGTCTCACTCCTTTAATAAATCTCAAAATAAAGAGATAAATTAAGGAATACCATGAATTCAACAGCATGCATGTCACTATAAATACGAGATCCTCAAGCTCAGAAAATTCATCACCAGCAACGAGGAGATCTAAGTGAATAAAAAAAAAAAAAGAAGAAAAAAAATGGCAAACACAATGAGGATGGTAATTGCCACAGCTCTTTGCATCTCCTCCCTCCTCAGCATAGCATATGCTGGTACCAACATCAATGGCTACATCACTGGCAAGGTTGTGTGACACCCATGTATCAAAGGTGGACAGCCTATTAAATCAGCGCAAGTCATGGTCATTTGCTTCGACGTTAAAACCAACGCTGGCACATATGCTAGAAAGGCTATCACTGACTCCACTGGAGTGTACAAGATTGCAATGAAGCCAGGCATCGAGAGAGACAACTGCGAGATACGCCTGCACAAAAACAGCCCCTTCGCAACCTGCATGGAATTTATGCCTGGAAAGAATGTCACACGTTGACTTCAGCAAAGCCATTGGTAAATCCAATAGCAAGCCCGTTTACTCTGCAGTTGCTCCCGTTTCATACAAGAAGCTAGGCAGCTTGTGCAAGTAAAATTTTCTATGGCATTGCCATCTGATTTTCCTTATTATTGTCAATTAGGCCTTTGCTCTATGAGGGCAATTGTTTATTTGGTGATTATTTTGGCATTTATAAGTTGGTAATACCAAAGTTTTGATTTCTTTATTTCTTTATTTCTTGTTCTTTTACATGCATGCATCCAATTAATTCTTCATATCTTCTCTAGCATAATCCATACAAGGACGCCACAAGATATTGATCGAAATTGAATTGGAAAAAATATACCTAATTTTTTTCTTGGGATTAATTGGAAAAAATAGCCGTCTCATTGCACTCATGATCACATACTTACATAGCTGTTATAATTAATTCCTTAGAAATTATAACAATTAATTCTCCGTAAGTCCAATCTTTTCTCTAGCTAACGCCATCCTTTTTCTTGTAAGTTGCATCACAGGTTAGTGAACTCCCTTTCTTTTCCCCTTCGATCGATAATTAAAAGTTGGCTTATAATTAGATATGGTCAAAATAAGTAAGTTTATTGGCAGTTTATAAGCATCAGAATCATACAAATTCTATGTCTGAGACATTTGTAACCGTAGCAGCCACAATGTTTGAAACACTCTACCGAATCTTTGTTTTAGAATAATGTTGTGTCAATGTAAACTAGAGAGGGTCCAGCCAAGAAAGTGACATAATCAAAACAGGACAATCTAATCTATTATCTATAGGTAATGCTCAACAACTATTATTAATACTGAAAAGTATTGGATGACAAAGACTACGGTGCTAGTATATTGACGGATTAGGATTATAACTACTTTTAACTGTAATTCTCCAAGACTTTTCATTTATCATCTATATACAATAAATTCTTGTGATTTTCTAAATACTAAAAGGAGATTATATCTATATGCAACAAAATTGGTGATTGAAATTAGATCCAGTCATTACAAAAATTGTTCCCACAAGTTAAAAATATATTTTGTGGGAATTTCAAAAACTATCCACATTTCACAAGTAATATTCGTATTTAGTCCATTAACAAGAAAAAATTGTTTTTACCCTTGCAAACAAACCATTCACAGTCAATATATAATGCCCCCTCTTACTACCCCTACAAGAAGTTACCCATTTTACCTTTATCATTTAAAATTTAAAATAAACCCTGAATATGAAATAGGGATGGCAAAATGGACAGGGTCTGCAGACCCTGTCCATACCCACAAGGAAGCGGTTCGGGTATAGACCCGAACCGCTTTTTAAAAAATCCTAAAAAGAACCGGATCCGAAAAACCCACAGAATTGCGGGTAGGATATGGGTCTATCCGCGGGTCTCTATTAGACCCGCAAAATACCCGTTCCTTATATACTCCCTACCCGGTTCATTTTAAAAAAAAAACCTAACAAACCTCTCTCTCAACTCTCTCGACTCTTTCTCTCTCTCTACTCCATCGCCGCCGTTCGACAACGCCTCTCTCTCTCTCCAATCTCCATCGCCACCGTTCCTCCACTCGACTGCGCCTCATTCTCTCTCCATTGCCGTCGTGTTATCTGCTGTGTGACCATTAGAACCTCTCCGTCTCTCTCCATCGCCCCGTGTCATCTGCTGTGTATCCAAAGCTTCGAAACTGTGGTATCATCGCCGTCTCTCTTTCCAATTTATTTTTCTGGGTTTTGATCTGGTTATGTTTTTGGTTTCTGGGTTGTGTGTGGTTTTGGTTTTTTGGTTTGTTTTTGCAATTTAAGAGATGGGTTTGATGGATTGTTGTGATATGTTTGTGGGATTTTTTTCTTTTTTTTTGGGGGGGGATTTCGTGCTATTTTGATTCAATGCCTAGATGGTATAGACTCATTGTTTGTGGAAAATAGATGGTATAGACGCATCTTGAGCCCGATGACTCTGAGTTTGTTGAGGTTGATCCAACTGGAAGATATGGCAGAGTATGTATATATAGTTGAGGTCTTGAAATCTCTAAGTAATCATGTCTAGACTCAGTGTATTGAGTTGGTTAAGCATATTGTATTGTTGGTGATGGTAGCGTTAGACTGAGTATCCATGTCTAGACTCAGTGGCGAAATTGATGAAGAAGAATGAGAACAAACCTGGAAAGAGTAGATAAGTAGGTGGAAAAGTAGACAATGGAAAGTGGTCTCTTCCCTTCTCTTGCTTGTGAGGTTCCAATGAGTCCACTTTCATTAATAAGTCAACTGTCCATTGTCACAGACAATAAATATCTCTCATAGAAGTGTAGTGTTTCAACTATTCCAATACAAATTGGTATGAAAGTTGAAAATAGAAACTTGGCCCGTCGTGTAGAATTGTGTAAGGTTTATTAAAAAAGTATATATTTAAAAAAAATATATATATATATATATAAAAAACCCCTTCATGGGCCATTCTAGGTGGTCCTACTGTCCAAATGATTTTTTAAACAATTATAATTAGAATAAATATTGATATTTACACCCCTTTAAAATTGTATGTGTATTATTTGATAACTACAATTTATTATTTTTTTAATAATAATAATAAAGTAATGTCTACTGTAATCTAGACATAGCCTTTATCGTCCATCTTATGGCTTATATGGGTATGGCCTGTCAGTACTTTGCTTTTTCATTTGTGATGATTGAATGATCCTCTATCATGCTGCTTTACTACTTTTACTGTTGTTGAAGTAATGAATATCAGTTAAGTGCTTGCATGTGACAAAAATTTATGCCCAAGTGATCCAACATGATGTAAATTGGATGTTGTGGATATCGTACAACTATTATCACTTGATGTAAATTTACTTGATGCCTTTTTTTTTAATTAAATCTGGTTTAATTAAATTGTTTAAATATATTAGGTAGCCAAACAATATGACTAGTGGTGGAGAAAGTCAGATGAATACTTCAACTGGGGATAATGATGTTGAGAATGTTGAGTCTAGTGTTCCGAGAGTAGTCAAACGAAAGCGAGAAATATCATTCGTTTGGACACACATGTCTAAAGTTGAAGTTGATGGTGTTAGGATGGCTAAATGTAATTTTTGTGGGAAATTATTGAATGCTAGTCAAGGGTCAGGAACATCTAGTTTAAGAAAACATGTCCAAAAATATCTTAACGAGCATCTAGCCGCCAACGATGAAATACCTGCTTTGTTTGATCCAAGTGTTGGTAGGGAGAAAATAGCTAAAATGGTTATCATGCATGAGCTTCCTTTAAGATTTGTAGAATACACAGGATTTCGGGAAATGATGAGTTATTACCATCCTGGGTTCGAAACAATGAGTAGAAACACATTGAAAAATGAGATTTTTAAGATATACAATAGTGAGAGGGAGAATACATTGAAGTTGTTAGATAGTTTGGATGGTAGAATTGTAATTACTACGGATATGTGGACATCAAACACAAAAATGGGATATATGGTTGTGACTATGCATTTTATTGACAAATCATGGGTGTTGCATAGTCGAATTATGAGATTTATCCGTGTATTGAGTCCACATAATGCTGAGTCACTTGGTGATGAATTGATGAAGTGTTTGCTTGATTGGAATATAGATAGAAAATTATCTGCAATTACTGTAGATAATTGTTCTACTAATGATTCCATGATTGATAAAATCAAGCACAAGTTTTCTGATGGATTGTTGTTGGGTGGAAAGTTGTTTTATATGCGATGTTGTGCACATATTTTGAATTTGGTGGTGAGGGATGGGTTGCAAGTGATTGCGGATGGCATTGAGAAGATTAGAGATAGTGTTTGCTTTTGGACAGCATCACCTAAGAGAATTGAAACATTTGAATTTGCAGCAAATCAATTGAAAATCAAATATGACAAAAAACTTGTGCTTGATTGTCCTACTAGATGGAATTCCACCTATTTGATGCTTTCAGTAGCTTTAATGTATAAAGATGTTTTTGTTTGTGTCCAACAACGTGAGCCACAATATAAGTGTTTGCCGGATGACTCTGAGTGGGAATTAACAACGATAATGGTAGAGCATTTGCAACTCTTCTACAAATTAACAGAACATTTTTCAGGTATTTTTTTATTCCAAAATGAATAATTAATATTTTAATATTTATAGCTCTTAATAATTATTTTTCAACTTTTTAGGTACCAAATACCCCACAGCTAATTTGGTGTTTCCAATGATATACAAAATGAGGGTAACAATGAATGGTTGGCTTACTTCTTCTCATATTCCAATACAAACAATGGCAAGGAGAATGATTACTAAATTTGAGAAGTATTGGAGTGATATACCTGGTATAATGGCTGTTGCGGCATTTTTAGATCCTAGGTCTAAGATGTTGCGAATCGGTTTTCATTTTCAAAAGTTGTATGGCCTCAATGCAAATCGTCAACAAGAAAATGTGCTTGAACTTTTAAAAGCATTGATAAAAGAGTACGAGGAGAAATATATGGATGCAACTTTAGTTGAACAAGTTGGCGATTCTTCTATTGATCATTCTACTAATGTACTTGGGGATGAGGATGAGGCTGAATTTGAACAATATAAGCGTGATTGTGAAGAAGCTATAGGTTTGAACAAATCGGAGTTAGAGAAATATTTGGATGAAAAAACTGAAGATAATTCTCCTGACTTTGATATTTTGGCATGGTGGAAAGGAAATAAAGGGCAATATCCGATTTTGGCTAGAATTGCCAAAGATATCATAGCTATTCCTGTATCTACAGTGGCTTCTGAATCCGCATTTAGTACTGGGGGTAGATTTTTGAGTCCACATCGTAGGAGATTGCATCCGGACACGTTGGAAGCATTGATGTGTGCGCAAAATTGGATATGGGCTTCATTTCGAGGTATAAAAATGGTTATAAATTTAATTATATTATGCATATTATTCTTAATCTTTAATTTAATTTTTAATTTTTTACTTGATTTGTTCTATTAGGTGGCATTCCGGAAGAAGAAATATATTATAAGCAAGATGAAGAAGAGCCATCATCATCTTAATTTTATTTTGTACATTTATATTCATAAATTTTTTTTTTTTTTATTTTGGGATGTAAATTAAAGATAAATTTAAACTTTTAATGTTATTTTTTGTTTAATTTTAATTGTGTCATTTTTTTTGTAAAAATTAACAAGAATGATTATATAATAAATTATGTGAAGTTAAATTAGTTTAATCGGTTTTAAGAGAAAAAATTAATTTTTATATTTTTTTTAAAAAAATCAGGTTGAAATCTTAGATCCACGTTTATTTTGATAGGTTGTAAAAATTTTGGAAAATTTTCGAAATTTTTTTTAATAAAAAAAATTCGGCTCAACCCGAATTTTTATCGGGTCTGACCCGCTCAATATCGGGTCTGACCCGCTCAATTTGGGTCTGATGTGGATCTGTAATATTCCCGCAAAATATACGGGTCGGGTCTGGGTAGGGTATGGACCCTCAAATAAATTTGAGGGTCCAATGCGGGTCTGGGCCTAGTGCGGGTCCAGACCCGCATTTTGCCATCCATAATATGAAATTATCCAAATACCCTCACCCTTAAATACCTCATTCATCACCACATTTTTTCCATTTCCATCTTTAGCTTTTATCACGGATTGTGGGACCCATCGCCAACCGCTGACCACCGTTTGACAAAGGGAGGAGGAAACGTCCATCAGTTTGATAGCCCAGCAGTCCCATAGAGATACAATGCACCCCTTATGGAAACGAGGATCGAGCCTTAGCATCTTCATTTGAGCATGAAAGTTTAAAGAACATGCCAATTCATTAAACATGAATTGGTACCCAAGAGACTCAAAAAAATTTAAGATCCAAATTCGTTTACGTGGAAATGTCGTGAATTGGGCTAAAATTAATTATTATTGGGCTAATATATTTTTTAGAATTAGGCCCAATAGGATCCAATTTTTAAAAAATAAATGTGGCCTTAAATGGGTCCATTAGGTATTGTTTTTAAACACACTCACTCACTCACTCATGCATTAATTGAGAAAAAATTAATGAGCCCAAATAATAATTCAGAGAGCCCAATTTTTAGGGGCCCAATTATTTATTAGATTGTGTGCTTTGATACACCCACTTAATATATTTAATTGGTTCACAAGTTTATTTGTTTGTTTTTTGTTTTTTAGTTACTGAAATTAGTCCAAGAGATAACCGGGATCAAACTAAAAAGACACTGATGATACGGTTCACATAAATGACTCCTATACGGTTGAGAACCATCCACATCTGAATGAGAGACAACTCATATATATGAGAGAAATCCCACCTTTTTATCAAGGGAGATTGGGTGCACAATATCGAACATATGACATGAGTCATTGGAGGGGCGTAGTGTTTTATCACTCCACTTGACCCCTTTATGGGCAATTGGCTCATATGTTAGCTAAAATAAAATAAAATAAGGGAGTGGGTGGACAAAGGTATATTGATTTTGTGAATTTTAAAAAAGAAAAAAGACAGAAGTCTGTAATGGATCAAAGAAATAATTAAAAAAGAAAGAATGGATTAAAGAAATAAAAAACAATAGAGCTTTTAGTAGACATGACCACGGTTCGGTTCGAACCGTGCGGTTCGAACCGAACCGTAACTGTAGAACCGAAACCAGAACATAAGGTTCTGGTTTCGGTTTGGATCGGAATCGGAACCGTCACTGTAGCGGTTCCGGTTTCGGTTATTTGAAAATTAGAACCGGAACCGCCAGTTTAAGAACCGATGGAACCGGAACCGACTTGAACCGGCGGTTCCGGTTCTTAAATAAATAAATAAATAATAAAAAAAAAAAACCGTTGGGGTCTATAAATTATAATTTTTAGTTTATTGTTAGCACTTAGCAGTTTTAAATTCTTATTTTATTATTTTTAAATTTCAAATTATCAACCTATAATATTTATAAATTTCAAAATTTTAATTTATAATATTTTTTAACTTAAATTTTGATTTCAATTTATATTTTTAAATCTAAATTTTTAATTTATTAGTTATTATTTTTAAATATTAAAATTTCAATTTACTATTATTAAATTATTTCAATGGCTAAAGAGTGACTGAGTGAGTGACGTACTGACGTGAGTCAGTGAGGGACTGAGGGTAAATCAGTAAATGGATAATCCGTAATGAATTTTATAAATTAAAGCTAATTGTGATTTGTGATTGTGAGTATTGGTCTTCAAATAATTAAATTTTTTATTTCATTTGTGTATCAGTGTATCCGTCTATCCGGTATCGATTTATTTTTTAATTTTAAAATATATTTTAATATTACTTTTTAAATTTCAAATTGTCATTTTAAAAAAAGGTTCCAGAACCGGAACCGAAACCGTTATAGAACCGAAACCGGAACCGGAACCTGAACCGTTATAGAACCGTCGGTTCCAGAACCGAACCGAACCGGAACCGTGTTATTTCGGTTAAGGTTCCGGTTCTAGCTTTTTTAGAACCGGAATCGTCGGTTCGGAACCGGAATCGGAACCGAACCGAACCGTGGTCATATCTAGCTTTTAGCCAAAAGAAAACCAAACCAGAATTTGAAAAGAGAGAGAGAGAGAGGTTAAACAATATATAACAGCAACGCAACCAGGCCTTCTTGAACTCAAGACCAACGAGTTGGTAATCATCAACCATTTCACGGTTTGATTCCAACTCTACCTGAGATGAAGAAATTAATTTAGTTCTTGATTAAGTGATTTTCTCTCTCTAGAATTTGGAAGTTATCTTGCATGTAGAGGATTTAGACTTGGAGGAAGTTTTCCTAGTTGATTATACGCTTTAGAAAGATGAGACGAGGAAAGTAAAAGAGATTTCACCATTTTAGTTTATGAAAATTCGAAATTAAGAACTCTTGTGTGTGTGAAATATGGACTCAAGATTAGTTATGGTGCATGTAATAAATTTTGACCCGATTAGGAGAATTGATTTTGAGTTTGATTTGCCTGAAATAAACTAATATAATTTTTAATATATTTAAATTAAGTCTGAATAGAAAGTGATTTATTGAATTTAATTTAGGTTAATAATCATTTTGATCTTTAAGTTTTGAAAAAAAAGTTAAATTTTGTTTTATATTTCAAAAAATGACAAAATCAATCGTAACATTTCAAAAAAATATCAAATTAGTTCATTTTGTTAGTCGACTAATGGTCAGTTCTAACAAAAAATATAAAAATATTCATTTATCCTTAAATTTTATTAAAATAAATAAAAAGATCATTATGTCTCTATTCATAATTAAATATTATAATAATATTTAATTACAAAAATATTCTCCTTATGTTTTTTTTTTATGTAAACTTAAACTCCCATAAATTTTAACACAAAATATTTTTAATACCTAAAATAAAACAAACTAAATAAAAACAAAAAACCATCCTCAACCCAGTCTTCATCTTCAACCTATTCCACGTCAATATTCATCTTCAATCAAGCAAACAACACCTGTAAAATCAACCTAAATTTCTCATCCATCAGCAATTCAATAAAAATCAATTTAAAACAAGATAATGTCAAAAAAAAAAAAAAAAACACCCACAAAAAATAGAAAAAGACTGGGTTCAATGGAAGAATCTACACAGGTCGTTGAAGTTTGTTTCAGAGAATCTACCTAGCAATTCATTCAAGACTGGGTTCGAAGTCTGGTTTCAAAACCCAGGTGAAGAAGAATTACCCAGGTCGTCGAAGTCTGGTTTCATCTTTGAACCCAGGTGAAGAAGAATCTGGGTTCAATTGAACCCAGATTAACCAACGATGATGAACAAACCCAGCGCCGCGCCCCGACCTGGTCTGTTCATCTTCGAACGGTTTATAAGAAGAATCATCCAACGGTTCATCTGCAAACACAGGCCCATTCACGTAAACACAGACCAATCTGCAAACACAGCCCAATAACCGCCTCCTCAATACAACCACCACTTCAACCACAGACCCGCCACCGTCTGCCACTACCATCTGCAAACACAGACCCGCCACCATCCGACACTGCCTCCTCATTACAACCACCACTTCCACCACCATCGCCGCTTTTTTCGGTCCTCCACCGGCTCAGCATTGGTCGTCGCCGCTGCTCTAGCGGTTGTCACGCTACTCTTCCTACCATTAAGTTCAGGCCTAAGGAGTCGCAGTGTTCTAAATGTAGTTTGTTTGTTTTTGTTTTCGTTTTTCAAGATTCCAGATCTATATCTACCTTTTTTTTTTTTTTTTTTAAGTTTTTTAATTGATTTGAATTCCAGATTTTTTTTCAAGTTTTTTAATTGTTTAATGGTTTAATTTAATTTTTAATTTTTAATTTAATTTATATTTAATTTTTCTTACTTTTTTTATTTATTTTTATTTTTTTCTTAATTTATCTACTTTGTACATATATTACTATTTTATAGCGTGGTTGGAAATAACAATTTTACCTCCACTTACTACGCTATCCATTGGATTTGGCCAAAAGTTGACTGATGAGAGAGATTAATTTAACAGTTTTTTTTGAAATGTTAGATTTGATTTTTTTTATTTTTCGATATATAATTAAAAATTTGATCATTTTATAAAATTTAGGGGTCAAAATGATTTTTATTTTTTAATTTATTTAAGTTTTGGATTATAAGTAACTTATTAGAGTAACTTTATTTAATTTTGGGATATGAATTTCTTATCAGGAAATTTATAATTATAGTTGGTGAAATTCCAGGAAGTTGGATACATATAAGAACTAATATTTTGGGTTGTTATTAATCGTGAATAAAAATTTTTTAAGTATCAAGAAATTTAGAAATAGATTTGAATGGGTATTTGGGACAGATATTTTAAAAATATGTCCAACAAACTCGTAAGAGGTGAATTCTATTAAAGGACAATTTAGAAATTATTGTGGGTTGATTAATTGAAAATATTATTATTTGGATTTATTTTGAATTAGAAATTTAATGTTTGAAGGGAGTATAATATTTACTTATAAGGATATTGTAAAGGCCTTTGGTGGGATGGATCCGATCGGACGATAGACAGGAAAATCCCGATGTCGTGTGAATCAAAGTAAGGGGAATTCTAATCTCCAATATATTATATGAATTTAATTAAAATGATTTGACTATGATTTTGTTGTTATATTGGATAATTATATGGAATGAAATGATAATAATGCTTGTATAATGCATTAATAATATTTATGGAAAAAAAATCATGAAATGGGTTATATGTGAAAGTGTTATAATTTGTATGCCATGATTGGATCATTGATTATGAAATTGTATCATACAAACATTGGTATTTTGCATGTATTATGATTATTTTTCCTTGTGTTATGGTTGTGGAAAAAAATGTGTTATATGGAATAAATAAAATTATAGATTAATAACAAGTGGAAAGAGAGTTGTAGTCTTGTTGTGGAGTAAGGATTCTCTACCATCCTTTTTTTTGTTAATCTTTTGATAATCTAATGACACATCAGCATTTGAAAAAATGAATGATTAAAATTGATGGATTTTTTTTCTCTTATACATCACTTAAACTTAAATTGTTCTCATAAAAAGATTAGCACCATATTAACATTCATAGAGAATCTTTATCCCTTGTTGTGATGATAGTGTTATGTTCAGGTTTTATTCTAGGTGCCTTCATGAATGACCTTGAAAGAGGGAGATAGAACACACTGTGTTATGGTCAGGTTTTATCCTTGGTGGTCTTGAGAACAATCTCGAAAGAGGGAGTTATAACACTCCTCAGGCCAAAAATGATGAGGTAACACTCTTGTACTGTGGTGCTTATTCGTTAATACCTTTATATTATAGTACCTATTTACGAATCCACGGTTTGTTAAATTAAAAGATACTTATCCACTATTTGATATGAAAGTGAGTTGTAAATACGCGTGAAGCCTTAAAGATGATTTTGGTAGAAATCATTATTGATTTATGAAATGTCATGCATTGAAAAAATTGATGTTTGAATTTCATATAATGAATAAGTGATAATATGTTGCGTGTTCCATCGCTTATTTTATCAATGTTAATGTTTTGTTTATTAAACATAAAATATTTTTATCTGCACTTTAAAAATACTCCTTACTAGGCTTTGTAAGCTCAACTTTATTTCCCTCCCAATTTACAGTCGCAAGTTACTTAGTTTGAGTTTTATGGATTAGTGATTTTAAGTTAAGGATGGTGAAGATAGATAGTTAATCTATATATTTTTCCCATTTGATGTATCTGTGAAACCCTTACACTTAGGTATTTATAGTTCTAGGGTCAAAAGAGCTTTGATTCAGATGGAATTCAATGTTCAGAATAGGGTTGGAGTTGCTTGCGAGACGTGGTGCGACTTTAATTTCGTGGGTACCAAGTCAAGCCACGCTCTGATCGAATGTGCAAAACTTGTGGCATGACATGAAAGGCATGGTGCAACTCGCGCTACTCTCTGCCGCTCTACATGCATGCGTGACTTCTGTTACGACTTCCAAGTCGCAATACTCACTGGCACTACATAGTGCTACATTACGATTCAGACTTCACGCTCCAACATAATTTACTGTTTCAAATATGTGCATAAAATGCATTTCGATAAATTAAGTAAGCAACTAGCAAATCTCAAACAATCTTATATGAGCGGCATCTTATATTTGTAGATTGTATCTCCTACATTTGAAGATTGTATATACTGTATATCATATCTTCTACATTTAAACAATGTATATAGAAACAAAAACAGTAAAGAAATTTATTAAAAGACAGACATTAACATCTTCTTTAAGAGGGATGAGAGAAAAACTTGATAGGAATTTTTTTTTTTTTAATTTATTATTTTTTTAATATATATAATGATCTGAATATGTATTGAGATCACTTAAAAAAAAAATAAATAAAAGAACACATGAATAGAGATTACTTTTTAAGTGATCCAAATAAAGTCAATGAAGATTTGTTTCATTAAAGGGTGATCTCCATTTAAGATATTAATTTTTAAGCAAAATAATAAAATCTTATATTGACATAGAAATAAATATATATATATTTTTTGAAAAGTGATCTCATTGATTTATGAATATGATCGCTTTTTTGTTCATATCACTAATTTATTTTTTTAAGCAGAACATAAATGGTCAACATACCAGCAATGAATCAATTTTTAATTGTCTTAAAATTAGATAATTAATATAAATTATCAAAAAAGTATAAAGTTATAAAAGCATTGGAGGATTCTAATACCTTAGTATCGTTTGATTAACTGTTTTTTGCGCACTTTTGACTGTCTGCCTCATCTTATTTTATTTTCAATTTATCACTTTCTGGTAATGAAATTCGAATTAAATCTAATTTAGA
This sequence comes from Dimocarpus longan, assembly GCA_022984855.1. Lineage (NCBI taxonomy): Eukaryota > Viridiplantae > Streptophyta > Magnoliopsida > Sapindales > Sapindaceae > Dimocarpus > Dimocarpus longan. Next base: position 12,870,261 of record CM041014.1, on the reverse strand, counting down.
AATAGATGAATTTTTCATCAATTTCTCCGACTAGATTCAGTCTCATATTGGCTAATCTATACTGCAATAGATACGTACGTAATAATTTAAAATTACTTATGAACTTTATAAATTTTCAATTATAAAAGTCTTAAAATAATTGCAAGAAATTATTATCGTATAAATGAAGCTGTCATTTCATATGTACTATGCATATAATCCATCACAGTATGCAAAGCTATACTTCGATTTGGACCTATATCTTAAGGCCTCTCTTGCCTAGGTTGTGATAGATAATTAGTATGAACAATTAATTGGATGCATATATATTTGATCTGCATAAGAAAAAGAAAGACAAAATCAATGTGGTAGTAAGAAGGTATATATATGAATAGGAAGTTAGTAACTTTATATATTATATAGAAATGTGACAATATCTTCTTATACAGTCGTTAGAATTCTCATGTTACAGTAATCACCAAATTAATAAACCATTGCCCTCGTAGAAAAGGTTAGTAGAAAATAAATGTGATTTTTTTTTATTAGGGTAGGGAGGGAAGATTAAAGTTAGAGAAAACTGGTTATACTTTATATTTTACGATAACGATGAGACTTGAACCTTTGACCTCTTAGATTTAAAGGAAGTGCTTTCAAACTTTATTTACAGATGCTTCTGCTCTTCTTGTAGCCAAGAACACCAGCTGCTGCGTAAAGGGGCTTGCTATTAGATTGACCAACGGTGTGTGTAAAATCGACATTTGTGACATTATTTCCAGGGATGATATGCCTGCATTTCTTCCAGGGGCTGTTTTTGTGCAAACGGACCTCGCAATTATCTCTCTCGATGCCAGGCTTCATTGCAATCTTGTATATTCCGACATTGTCTGTAATACCCTTTCTAGCATATGTGCCGGCATTTGTGCTTTTGTCAAAACAAATGACCATTATTTGTGCTGCCTTGATAGGTTTTCCTGTCTTGAGACATGGGTCACACACGACCTTGCCAGTAATATAGCCATTAATATTGGCACCAGCATTTGTCAAGCTGAGGAGTGATGAGATGCAAAGAGCTATGGCTATCAAAGTGGTCATTTTCATTGAGTTTGCCATTTTTGTTTTTTCTGCTTTTGTTTATATGTTTATCAATTTCAGATCCTCGTCTGTGCTACTACTGATGAATTTTCTGAGCTTGGTAGCCTCTTATTTATAGGGACTTACAATTGTTAAATTAATGGTATTCCTTTATCTCCCTATTTTAAGGTATATTTAGCTTCAGCAACAGTTCAGAATTCAAGGGCCAGCGGCTTTTTGCCCCCAAATCTAGCCATCTAGGTAGTTGTAACTATACTAATTTGCAACTGACATTAAAAATATAAATATCTCAAACCAATTTTCTTTTGTAATTCAATATTTTCCTTCCTAAAACTTGAATGCTAGTCAAATCAGTTGTAACTTTCCGAACTAATAAATTTCTAGAGAGTCGAAGTCAGATTGGAAGTAGATCGATTTTATGTTTCAAAGATCTGCATAAAATGCATTTCGACAAATTATCTGAGCAACTATCAAATATCAAATAATCTTATATCATATCTCCTACATCTGACTAGTGCATCGTATAAACATATATCATATCTTTTTTACACTTGAACAATGTATATTGAAATAAAAATTGGAAATGATAATAATAATAATTTAAGAAAAGTTTCTAGCTGTTGATGTCAAAAAGTCGGTTAATACCGGAATCGATGCGGATTAAATGTGAATGATGAATGTAGAGCTATAATAATGGTGAATAAACAAGAAAAGATGAAAGAAAGTAAATAAAAAGTAAAAAGAGTTTTTAACGCGGTTCTACCATTTAAATATTGTTTACGTCCACGATTATGTTATTGCTTAAGTGAAGAAGACTGTGTTTTAGTACAATTTCTACTAGGGGTGAATAATGACGTTGCAATATGTGTTCATTTACATGCGAAATGCATTTATATTCGAATCAAAGTGTATATTAATAGCTTTTTGTTTGAAAAGATCTTTTATGCATTATAGAGATTTTTTTGTTTGATGGAATATATATTTCTTTCCAGAAATTTACTGAAATAAGAAAATATATCAATATCGACTAGCTACAGAAAGTCTTTCACTTCTAGAAATCTGTACTGTTTAGACAATTGTGAGTTGATAGCATGTCGCAGACTGTTATGCCACTATATACTCGAGCTATTTTCCAAGCGAGTTGGTCAATTAGGGCCGACTTATTGTATTGGTATGATTGAACGTATTAAGTTTGCTATGATTGAACTTGTTAAATGTTTCCGTTGATGTGATTTATAGTTAATGGGCTCTGCACCGGCCTTTTTCCTATTTGGTTTATTGGGCCTACCTACTTGTTGGACTTTAACGAGCTTTCAACGCAAGCGTTATTTTTGGGCACAACACTAGTTTTATGAATAAAGATGGAACTTGTCACTATTTTGAATTTAAAAATCATTTATAATCAACTCTACACTATAAATTTCTCTACGATTCCCTTTTCAAATGACCAAGAAAATATATAATTCCTTCAAATGTATATGCTAACATTCTTAAAAAATCATAGAACAAAAAATCTTATATGCTAACAAATTTATTCATCCAAATTCAAAATAAATATTGACATGACATCGAAATTAATGTCTGGCTAGCATCTCAAAATCGATGAACAAATTACATGGTTACTTTCACATTGTTCATAAAATTTGGCTTTATGAATGAAGATGAAACTCATCATCCTTTTGAATTTAAAAAATCATCTATAATCAACTTTACACTAAATTTCTCTACTATTTTCCTTTCAAATGGTCAAAGACTTTTTAGATATTCCATCTTTTTGCAAACTTAGTCTTTATAAGCTAACAAAAGTGATATAACTACGATAAATTTTAAAAAATATATAGAATACTGATTAATTTACAAGTTCAAATTTAGCATATAAAGATGTAACAAACCAAGATGAATATTTGGAATATATAGTAAAAGTAGTAGCAGCTATATAGACAAAATTGCATAATGTGTTAATTAATAATGAAAAATTAAATCTTCCTATTTAAAATAAGAATGATTAACTAACTTAAACATGATCAAATAATTACAAGCAAGTGGTATTTTATGTTTTTACATTAATTCTATTGTGACATATGTGGCTTTAACTAAAATAATAATAATTAATCAGAGGGATCAATTGAACTCTAATTCTACAAATATAATTAAAAAGAAAACAAAACACACAAATTAAATTTTCAAAAAATTGTAGGTGGCTGGGCCTGGGGGTGCCATGGACTTGTGGACACCTCCACAGCCCTGCCAATAGCTGTAAAAGTCCTATAAAAGATGTTTCATGCAGGGGCTTTTGCTCTTCCTGTAGCCAAGAACACCAGCTGTAGCCTAAACTGGCTTGCTATTGGATTGACCCATGGAATGTGTAAAATCGACACGTGTGACATTATATCCAAAGACGATATGCCTGCATTTCTTCCGGGGTCTCTTCTTGTGCAAACGAACCTCGTAGTTATCTTTTTCGATGCCAGGCTTCATTGCGATCTTGTATAATCCAACATCATCTTTAATACCCTTCTTAGCATAGGTGCCAGCATTCGTATTTAATAGCTTGAAAAAATCCATCAATTTTTGCGTCAGCAAAAAGTTGAAAAAAAAAAAAAATTACACAGACATGATGAAAAGCTTGTAAATCCTACAAGAAAATATAGTAATACCATAAAGTATATTCCAAAAGTCACAACAATGTGCCCTCAGAATCATTCCTTGCATAACTAACTTCTTCTTCATTGTTATTTTGTGTATAAACTGTCAAATTGTTTAGTTGTATCACATCTGTGTTTGCCTTTTCATCGAATATATTCAACTCATAATAATCTTACGAGGAGCTTTTAACATGACATACCAACTAGATGAATCACTTTCTCGAGAATAAAAGACTTGTTTCGCTTGTGATGCTAGAATAAATGGCTCCTTTTTGTATTGATTTTGTCCTTGATGTAGGTTAACAAGGGTAAACCCATCTTCAACCTTAACACCATGACCGGCATTTGCCCAGTCACACTAAAATATTTGAAGCAGAAATCTGTGGTAATCTAATAAGATTATGTCATTTAAAACACCACAACAAGAAAAAACATCAACTTGTGTTGTGTCTTTGGCACTTGCTCTATAGATAGTTGTTGCTTCCATAGTGATACCACTATTTTGTGTTAGTCTCTCAACTTCTTTTGTATGGAGTCGACACCCATTAATGATGTAGCCACTATATCGCATAGCAAGTTTTCTAGGACCAAATGCAAGCCACCTCAATGTGTCTAACTCATCATTGTTTGTAGAATATTTCCCAAATTTAATCTGTAAAAGATAAGAAATAAACAATTAGTTAACCTTTAGGAAATTATATAATGCAAATCTGAAAATATATCTAAATGAAGATTTCCTTTTCTTTTACCCATGTAGAAAATTTCTCTACATGTCTCTTCCAAAGCAAGTCTTTATTTCTTTTCCGGACTTTTGTTTGATCTCTTCAACTCATTTAGATGCATCCTAAAAAAAGAATAATAATTTAAAATGATATTCAAACTCATAAAATTAAAAGGATTTATAATATTAAAACCTTACTCTATATATGGTTCCATCACTGCACAGTTGAATAACATGTAACAATGTGCATTCTCTAACAATTCATCACTAAGTGTAATTGAAGTTCCAACTGAAAGTGGGCGGCCTTCAATGATAAGTTCATTGGAGTATTCTTCATTGCGACATTGGACAAGTCACAATTCATCAAATTCCTTCATATACCCACTACAAAATGTAATGCACTCTTCTGCAAGATAACATTTTGCAATACAACCTTCAGCTCTTGCATGATTCCTAACAAACCCTTTGAAAATTTTCATATGCCTAGACATAATTGTACATAATTAGAATAGTAGACCAAAACAATATGATAAATGAGAAGTATACAAATTAGATTATACCTTTAAAAAGGGTACATTCAGTGATATTGGACAGGTCCCACTAAACGAATTTATCTTCCTAAATGAATCGTCAGCAACTTCCGTCTTGAGGACCACTGTTTTCTCTCTATCAACCACTCGTTGGCATATTATATTAAAAAATGCACATTAACAAAAAAGTGCTTCTCTCGGTCCCTTTGGCAATAAACCTCTTAAAGCTATGAGCAACAATTGTTGCATTAATACATGGCAATCATGAGATTTCAACCCTATAATCTTGTGCTCATCCATCGGTATACACTTCCCACTATTTGAACTATACCCATCTGGTAATTTTAAATTGAACAACCTCTCACAAAACAATTGCTTCTCAACTTTAGATAAAGTATGAGGGGCTGCAGGAAGGTTTGTTCTACTACCTTGATCTTGTGGATGCAAATCATGTCTAATATCCTTATGTTACAAATCCTTACAAGCATTGATCCCATATTTTGTTTTTCCATTAATATTCAATAATGTGCCAATGATGCTTTCACAAATATTTTTCTCTATGTGCATAACATCCAAATTATGTCGCAATGTCAAATCCTACAAAATAAAAAATGATCAACTGGTAAAAAATTTCATTATTATATTGATAATATATATAACTAAATGAATAAAATGAAGAAAAGAAAAATAGTTACCTTCCAATATGGTAAACTGAAAAAAATAGATATCTTCTTCCATAAAGACAAGTCATCTCTGTTTAATTTGTTACGTCTTTTCTCCCAATCATTTTCAAAGTCTTTAAGAGCTAGCAAAAGAAATATTTTTCCCATTCATGAATTTAGGAAACTTTCCTGTTTCTTCTTTCCCATTAAACCAATACTTTTTCTTTCTAAAAGGATGATTTAGAGGAAGAAATCGCAACTGGTCTATTGTCATGCAGTGCATTCTCGTCAGTTAGAAATCTTATTACCTAAGAATCTTCATTTGATGATATATTAGACCATGTTTTCTGCTTTTGAATGTCAAAAACAGGTGAAAAACACATTTGTTTTCTAACACAAGGAAAGGCTTGTGGTTGGTTCTATCATTGGATTCATGGGTGCATTGGCTGCCAAGAGAAGTTTCCTAACTCGTGTAGAAGAAGACAATTTTCAAGTTATACTGGACATTAATTATGACATCTACTACTCTAGATAGCTCAATTCACCTAGTTTATCATCAGAACAAAACGTAGATCTATATTATTTTTCATCACAATCTTCTTCAAATTTATCAATCAACAAAGAGATCACTGAAAATAAATCAACTACTCATAAATCAATCAAGATTCTACTCTTTAACAGTTCGACAACCATCCCACTTGAACCAAAATCACAACTTTTCTCAAGGTCCTCAAACCAAGCAGATTGAACTCATACAACTAACATAGATGAACAATCAAGCATAATACATTTGATCAAAATAAAAAACACCCAGATGAGAATTTCAATCCAAGAACGCAATCACGAATCAAGTAGCTAGGAAAAAAGAAAAAAAAATTGTCAAAATCGAATTTTGAAACTTACCAAGCTTAGAAATCGCAACCATGAACTATGTGAATATTCAATCACCTTCCATTTCAGCTTTCAATAGTTGCACCTTTAAAAGCCAAAAAAGGGAAAAAAAAAAAAAAAAAAAAAGAGAGATCACAAAATTCCATTAAGGGAGAAGGAACAAAACAATGTGAACAAAGAGAGACAAAATATGACAACGCGAACAGAGAGAGGCAAAATAGACTCTGGAAATGGTAGTTTCAAGAAACAAAAATCAAAATGGTAGTTTTATTATTATTTATTGTTTATTAATTATTTAATTATAATTTTATAACATTTTACTGATTCTAAGTCCATAACTTACCAATTGAGTTGTTGTAACCACAAAGTCTCAAATAATTTACAAAATCTTCATGATTCTTAATAGCAATTCTTATATGTTATGTATATAATAAAAGGTTATTAATAATGATATGTTACTAAGTGATTATATGACATAACTTTTAATTATAAAATGCTATGGTAGATAGCTTTTTCATTGCATAACAAAATGAATTCTATCCTTTGATGCTATGAAATCCCATATTTGTTGTAGTAAACTTAATGGGATTACATTTACAATTTTAAGTTACAATTCTATCCTTTGATGCTATAAAATCCAATATTTGTTGTAGTAAACTTAAAAGGATTACATTTACAATTTTAAGTTACATGTACTTGGTGCTTTTTTAAAATATTATTAAATAAAAATATATATGTTAATGATGAAAAATTGCCAACTGTAATCAAAGGGTAATTGTCGAGCGAAAGTAAGAAAAATTCGGTAAAAAGAAATAATGGGCAATTAGGGCTCATGAATGTTTCGAGAACAATCATATAAGGCATCGAGCACCAAGGTGCCAAGGGGTCTACCATCCAGGGTGCAAGGGAGCCTAACATCTAGGGTGCCAAGGAGATGAAAAGAGGACAATTTTACCAAGAAGTGCCTAGGAGAAGTTTCATTCCCAAAACTATCCCTTCTGGGAGAATACTTGGGAAAGAAGAGAAGCAAAAGGAATAAAAGTAAAGAGGGAAGAGCATCTCATCAATAGAAAAGGATAAAAGAAGAGAAGATCCTATAAAAGTGATACTACTAAAGGAGGGGAACGATGGTGATTTGTGTGTTTGTAATCTACCCAACAATAAAATTTATAATTCACCATACACCCGTTACATAAAGTGAATACAGGATTGTTCCATAGAGAAGTCACATACTATTCACGTTAACTTTCTATGTGATAAAATAGAAGATAGGTGTCGAACCCTACCACTATGATAGAGAGTAGTTAGCACTTTAACCAATGACACCAGCTGCCTATTAACGTTATGAAAGCAATTGAAACTAATTAAAACTTAAGAAAACAATATTAACACCTAGCCGAATTAATGAATGAAACCAAAGAAATGAATAACTAATGTTAGGTCCCAGTATCATACAATTTAGTTGTTTAGTTGTAATCTTAATTGTTGAGAACACTCAAATTGATCCTAAAAGCATGCTTACTTTAATCAGTACACAAACATGTACAATTAAATACCAATAAAAATGATAGTTATAAGTAATAGTGAATCTACATGTTCTAATAAACTCTCAATTCCTAATTACGCACATTTATATAGGTCAATCCATGCATTCAATCAGAAAATCTATCAATTAATCAAGAAGTCAATCACATAATAATCATGACAATCAAGCTATTGCCCATTCAGGCTATTAACATGTAACAAGATAAATCTTATAAACATATAACAACCAATAAAAATATTCAATAATTACATGAATGAATAACTACTGAAATTTATATATTAAAAACATACTCAGAGTTTACATAAATACTTGTTCCTAACAAATGATTAAAATAAGTAAAGAACAAGTAAAACAAGGGAAGAAGACACCCATAATGCGCAATCAAATTGGTCTTTCGATGATCTTCAATGGTCTCCTTGATCAAGACTCTGAATTCTCCTTGAATCCTAGCTGAAAACTAACTTGAACCTGTGATAAACTGATGAAAATATTGAGTTTAGTTGAGTTCGAACTTAGTGTTACTGTTATAGTACAACTCTGTTTGTTAATATGGATATGTTGTTTTGACTTGTACAACCAGATAATACAAAGTTGGAAAATTTGATCCTAACGATTAAGGTGTTGCCTTGGAAACTCTTTTTCGAGTGGTACTTCAGATAGAATCTCATGCTAACATTCCCAAAGATTGTCCATACACGCTAGTCCTAAAAACGACGTGAAATATGTAGGTTGATTAAATTCTGTGCCCAGTGATTACGATTCATCTATTCATTGATTATGATCATTTTATTTTAGGTCTAATGCGAGCAAGTGAATCAGTTGCTAGCAATGATTTCAGGATTGATATCAATGGTCATTTAGTATGATTCAATGACACAATCTAATTCGATGAGGGTACTAGTCTCTCACTTTAATAGTTCTCATTCAGTAGACATTATGTAATGTTTGGTTTAAATTTTTTGGTTGTGAATATTTCACTGATTTGAAGTGCGTTTATGATTCAGTTGCAGAAAAAAGTTGAACACTCTCCAACTACATTGGCAGAGAGTAATGAAGAAAGAAATGACTTCTCTTTGAGTTCATCAAAGTGGGATGGGATTAATGAGGGGAATAGTGAGGGCACTACCTTTGAAAGGAATGATGGCGTTGGTAAAGTCATGGGAGAAGAACCAGAAACAAACGTTACCCCTGAACATGAAATGTGGTAAACCCATGATGATATGGGACCAAATTCAAATACCAACCAACCAACAAACCTCATCAAGTGGTTTCTCATGGTGAGGTTTGACTTTTGAGTATCTTTCGGAGAAAAGTTACCTAAAGAAATGTGTATTGATAAAGAGGTAAACTTTTCATATTTGAGAGTATTCAGTTGTATTTTTTATGTTCATATTAACTCATTTTGAAATAAACAAGCTCAATTCGAAGTCTACGAAATGTGCTTTTATTGGTTATAACATTGATGGGTTTTACTATCGATTTTGAGATTTTAAAAATCGACAAATCATTAGAAGCAGGGATATTATTTTTAATAAGAAAGTAATGTATAAGGACATATTATCTGTAGAATTTATCTATATAAAGTTGAAGATTGTTAAACGATGGTGTCTATAAACTTGGCTTTTTTCAATATCATTCTTCTTTGTTTTGGAGCAAATATATAGGTACAATTACATCTTAAAGTAGGAAACGATCCTATTCTAAGGAAACTATATATTCCTATACTAATATACAAAATTAGTCAACTAACTAGATTCCTATAATTACAAAACCAATTCCTAGAATTACAACATGCAGACAACTCATGTCTAACACTCCCCCTCAAGTTGGAGCATAAATATTAATGATGCCCAACTTGTCAATTATATCATGGAGTACGCTTCCTAAAACTGCTTTTGTAAGCATATTAGCTAACTAATTTTTTGATTTGATAAATAGGAACTATATAATCTTTTGATTTGACTTCTCCTTGATGAAATGAGGATCAACTTCAACATGTTTGGTGCGGTTATGTTGTACAAGATTTTGCGCAATCTCAATAGCTACCTTATTATCACAATGAAGATTCATAAGTTTTGTATATTTTATCCCCAAATCTTTTAAAACACTTTTAATCCATAAAAATTCACATACATCGTGAGCTATACCTCGAAATTCAGCTTTTGCACTTGAACGTGCAATAACCTTCTGCTTCTTGCTTTTCTAAGTAAAGAGATTACCTTCCACATAAGTAAAATAACTAGACATGGGTTTTTGGTTGTTTGATCATCTGCCCAGTTGGCATCCGTGTATCCTTCAATGTTAAGAGGCACCATTCGTTGAGAATGATAAACCTTTTCTCGAAGCACCTTTCAAGTATCTTAGGATTTGGTATACTACTTCCATATATTCTTCACTTGGCACATGCATGAACTGACTTTCGATGCTCACATCATAGGCTATATCCGACCTCATATGTAATTAATAAATTAACCTTGCAACCAACTGTTGATAGCGACCCATATCTACTGGAACTTGGTTTGGAAAACTTCCAAGCTTGTGATTTCCTTCCATGGGCGTTATTGTTAGTTTGCAAGCAAGCATTCCAATTTCAGTCAAAAGATCTATCATATATTTCCGTTATGAAAGAAATATGCCTCAATTTGATCTTGCTATTTCAATTCCTAATAGGTATGTAAGTTGGCCTGAATTACTCAATAGCCAAATATTCTTGTAACAACTTCATTTCTCTTGGATCATCTGCTATCAAGACCATATCATCAATATACACAATTAAAGCTATTACCTTCTTTTCTTTTGTGTTTTATAAATAAAGTATGATTTGAACTACTCTGCTTATAACCAAATGCCTCATTATAGAAAAGAACCTCTCAAACCGGGCTTTAAGTGATTGTTTAAGCCCATACAATGATTTCTTCAATTTGCAAACTTTGTTTCTACTCAAAGAACTATGTTTCACACATGGTGGCAGCTCCATGTACACTTCCTTCTCTAATTCCCATTGAGACATCAAATTGTTGCAGAGGCCACTCCCTATTTGCTGCTATAGATATGACAATCCGAATTGTGTTAAGCTTGGCTACCGGTGCAAAAGTTTCTTGGTAATCCGCCCCATAGCTTCGTGTATACCTCTTTGTAACTAACCTTACTTTTTATCTACTCTAAGTTTAATAGTGAACACCCATCTACATTCAATTTTTTTTTCTCTTCAGGTGATGAAACAAGTTCCCACGTAGAGTTCTTTGCAAGACCTCCATTTCTTCGTTCATTGCTTTAGTCCATTTTGGATATGCCAAAGCATCCAGCACACTACTAGGAATAGATACATTGGCCAATTGATTAATATGTGCATATGATTAAGACAATTTATGATTAGACACATAACTATTGATTGGATATTTAACATCTGGCTTTTGATCAGTTCATATGTTTTCTTTGGGATACCATTGTGGATATTTTGGAGTTAAATTTTCAGAGGGAACAAAGGACTCATCAGATGTGGGATTCAAGATTTCCTAAGGATCAATATTATTCAAGATTACCCAATGATCAGCATTTTGAAATGATTCTTCAGTTAATGGTGTTAACATAGGCAACTTTATATTCATTGGTGACTCTAACTCATTCTCGGAATGAACTACCACCTCATGAATGCTATCAAAATTTTGTTGACCACGTTGACCACTTTTCCCAAGCCGTTCATTCACTTCTTCTAGTTCTAAACACTCATCTTTGCTACCACCCTCTTGTAACATATTCCCTTCACTAGAGTTCTTCTATTGAAAGGAAGACTTTGAAACTCCCTCTGAATAACACGGTTCTGATTCACTAAAAGAGGCATCCAAGATCACATGTGATTTCTTGGTTTGAGGATTATAGTACCTATATCCTTTTGAAAATCTAAATGGCCAATGAAGACACATCGTTTTGCACATAGATCAAGTTTAGTTCGCAAAGCCTTAAAATCTGAACATATACTGGACAATTAAAGGTTCTAGGTTCAAGATTAGGGAAATGAGGAATTGAAAGTAAGAACTGCATTTTTTGTTGAAGGGTTTGAAAATCTATCACTAGATAGGGTGATCAATTGATTAGATATACAATAGATTTGACAACTTCTCCCCAATAGAACCTAAGGATGTTCATGCCAAAGAAAGAGGCACGAACCACTTTCAGTATCTGTCTATTCCTCCTTTCCACCAAGCCATTCTATTGCAAAGTATAGGTGCAAGAAGTCAAGAAGAAGTATGATGTCGAATCCCATATTGGCTTAGAAACTTTCCAAAAGATGTATCTACGAACTCCATAGCATTATCAGTTTGCCAAACATGAATCTTTTTATGATACTGTGTGCTCATCTATGAAATTCTCAAAATGCAATACAAACATTACTTTTTTTTTTCTTTTCTTTTGAAGCAAAGAGACCCAAGTTGTTCTTGAACATTAATCAATAAATGTAACAAAGTAACGAGCCTTAGAATTTCAAGGAATTTTTTTAGGTCCCCATACATCAGAATGTATAACTGCAAATGGTTCTAAACTTTATTTGAACTGGGTAAATAAAGAACACGATAGCTTTTGGCTAGTTCACAAATATTACAATGGAAATCTAAATCATTTAGAACTGAAAAAAGATGAGGTTGTAATTTTCTAATATATCCAATGGCAAGATGTCCCAATAGTTGGTACCATAACCATATAGATGCTCGAGTTTTCTTTGCACTGCTAGTTTGATATGCATGATTGAATTTTTGTCCTCCATTCTCTGTTATTTCGAAGTAATAAAGTTTGCTTCATTTAACACCATGACCAAGAATCTTCTGACTTAGAATGTCTTGAAAAACACAAAATAGAGGCCAGACAGTTATAGTTCAAGCAAGAGTATAGGTAATTTGGCCAACCAAAAAAAAGTTATATTTAAGGGATGGGACAACCAGGATTGAATTTAATGTGAGTTTTAGACAAGAAGACATATCCTTCTCCAATAATGGGAGAGGTACTACCATTAGCTATAGATATAATAGATTAGGAACATGAACGAATGTATTATAACTGACTAGATTTTCTAATCAATGATTAGATGCACCTGTATCAATAATCCAAGTACTTTTCTTAGAAGTTACAAAAAATACATTTGCCTTACCAACAATACCTGGGTGAGCAATGTTTGCCTTAGGTTATGATTTGTCCTCAACATTTGATTGGACTTCATTCGTCTTGTAATCATTTTTTTTTTTTTTTAAATCCCACCATTTAGGATAGCCAATAATTTCATAATGTCGGTGTTTTATGTGACATGATTCACCACAATAACTACATACATGATTGTTAGACTTCCCAGTTAATTGATTATTGCGATTCTTCATTGAGCCAGATGATGATCCTTATCAAGTTTGGTTGGTTGGCCAGCATAGCCGAGTGCTCAGAGATTGGGCAAGGGCCCCCCCATTATCTGTCTTTCTTGATACTCTCTCCCCATATATGCATAAGTGCTCTCCAAATCAAGTTTTGGATCTCTTTGCAAGATTTCTCCACAAACCTAATCAAATTCAGAATAGAGTCCACTTAGAAAAATATGAACTTGAAGCCTAGCTTGACCGCTCCTTTAGCTGTTCCATCTTAAAAGATAGTCCTGTGATCAATCTCTTGAAAAATATTGACAAGTTCATCGAAGTATGTTGACAATGGTCTGCCGTTTTGTCTAGTAGAAAAGGATTTTTGATTCAATTCAAAGAGATGGGTTTCATTTGATCCATCATAGAAGGTTTTTAACATAGCTTGCCATATGTCCTTGGCTATGGAAAGATGAATAAATTGTTGTATCAGTAATAGGCTTATTGACTCAATAAGCTAACTTTTTACTCTTTGATTATTAGTAATCCACGTTGCAAAAGTAGGATCTTTGAATGCAGGTTTTTTTGCTTCTCCGGTGAGGTATCCAACTCTGTTGTGAGTGCTAATGTGCATCTCCATAAGTTGAAACCATAATGGATAATTAGTCTCATCCAATATGATACTGGTAGGAAACGCAACATTTTCATGGTGGACAATAGTTGATGGTGTTGGGTTGTTTGGTATAGCTAGGACAGTAGAATCGGTATTAGCAATCTAATTTTTGACTATGAGTTTCCAAAAAAATAAGAAATTCAATTCCTGTTTGAGTAGTACTACTACTTCAAAAATTTTAAAAGACATCACCAGCAGGACATTGGTTTATTAAAAAATCGATATTGAAAATTTTTGAAGATATTGATTTATAAAAAAATGATATCTTAAAATTTTGTGGTTTAAAAAAATATCAGTTATTATACAAACTGATATGAATTTATTTTACATTAGTACATCGGTTTCTTTCAAAACTCATATCTTAAATAATTCAAAAGTAAAGACATTGCTTTGAAAGTAAACTAATATATATATATGAAATAGGATCGAAAGACACAAGTTTTGACATAAATTTTAATACAATTTATTGATCATTAGATTATTAAGATTTCAATGGCTTAGATCTACTCATATATTTATACACAACTTAATTTTAAACTTTATATAAATGTGTTTTCTCATCTCTCTTCATCATTAATTATATCACGTCTCCTCTTTCCTCTCTCTTATTAATTGTAACTTAATTTTATAACTCTATTTGAATATATTCCTCTTTCTCTCTCCATTATTATATTATCTCTCTCATTTATCTAATTAATATTATTTTTATATGTATATTTTAAAACTTCTCCAACTAATATTAAAAATCAATGAATTAATATTATTCTCACTCATTAGAATTCTTTGTATCTTTATTTTTTTATTTATTTTTAAATTATGTTATTTTTAAACATATTTATATTTAATAGTATCTAAAAAAAGACTCACTCATACACAGACATATATATAATTTCTTTTTTGCATAGTCCATAAAATATCTAAAAAAATATATTATTCTTTTTTGCCTCTCCATTGTTCATAAACGCATAAAGAAAGAAAAAAAGAAAAACAATATATATATATATATATATTATATCTTTTCTATTCTTATCATCCATCACACAGAATAAAAATATTGTAAATCAATTTTTTATTTAATCTTTTCTCTCCATTTAGTTGATCAAATCATATAAATAATATGTGAATTTCAAGCTTTCAATATAAATTTTCAAACAAGATCCATATTATGCATGTTTAAACAAGTATATTGATTACAATAGTTCAAAATAAAAAATTAGTTAAACAAAAACTTACTTTGTATACAAGTATGATGTCTAATAAAACAGATAAAAAATAATACAATTTAAAAATATATTTTAAAAATATATATAATTTAAAAATGAATAAAAGAAAAGATACAAATTCATTGATTGAGTGAGAAGAATATTAATTGATGATTTATTAATTTAATATTAATGAGAGAGAAGAGACATGATGTAATTAATGTTGAAGAGAGAGATAATAAAACATATTTATATAGAGTATAAAATTAAGTTGTGTATAAATGTGTAAATAGATCTAAGCCATTGAAATCCTTATAATTCAATGATCAATAAATTGTATTAAAATTTATGTCTTCCGATTCTGCCCCTATATATATATGTTATAATTTTTTTCAATAACCAATGTCTCTATCTTATTAAATTTTAATAATATTAAAATTATTAATTTTAATTAATTTTTTTATTTGTTAGTAGTTATATTTTAAAAATTTCAATTTTAATATCTTAAATTAACAATGATCTTTCAAAGTTTTTTTTTTTAATTTTTGAAGTATCAATTTTCTCCAATTTTCTCTTTTTCTCCTTTAACCTTTTTGCTCACTACTAGACTTTTCTTAATCTTGCTTCACCTTCTTGCTTCTCTCCACCGCTGCCGCACCTTGCTTCTCTTTATCACATCACCTTTTCTTCTCTGTCTCTCCCATAGGTACAGATCTCCACCTCCTGTTTCACTTTCATTTTCATTTTCTTCACTCTACTCTCTCTTGGATTTTGTTATTATTTTTCTTCTTGTTTGCAGATCTTACTTAGCTTGTGAACCTACTATGGAGCATTTACCTCCTTTTGTTTTTTGTTTTTGACAAATATCAGGTTCTTACTTGGCTTGTGTTTGTTTGTTTGCATATCTTACTTGGCTTGTGTTCTCATGCTTTTCATTTTCAATGGGAGCTTGAACAAACTCTTCTTTTTGTGTCTTTGTTTGTTTGTTTTCTCAGAGGTTCCTAGCCATCCTCGATTGGATCGATGACAACGCCTTCTACACACCTTTCGTCTTCACGTACAACGTCTTTCAAAACTTGCTTTGAGCTAACTAGTGGGACCTCGCACACTGCCTATTCGACAAAATGCGTCAAAGAGGGTTGGCGCCTGATAAGTACACACATTCTGTGAAATTTCAAGAGATTTGGATCTGTATTGATGATAATTTCATCAAGTGTTGATAAAAGCAAGATTGAAGAAAATCAAAGAAAAACAAGATTCAAGAATTGAGTATTTTATTGATATGTGTAGTCTACTTACTAATACATTCTATAATGATCATATTAGCCTTATATATATCAAGAAAACATTCAGTTACAACCTAACTAATTTGTATAATCAACCAATGAAAAACTGCCACCACATTACTAACTTAGTTGAGCAAAATTAGCTTGATAAGCTGATTGCTTTGCAGCGGCTTGAGCTAAACAAACTGAAGTCTTAAGTTGATGGAATTATTTTCTTATAATTGAAGGTACAATTGATGTCTCAGCTGAAGCTCGACAAGCCGATCTCGATTTATCAGCTAAGGCTTCAGAATACTGTCCTTCTTTCCTTAGAGCTGAAGTAATAGTGATAGCTTTATTCTTCACATTCCCCCTCAAGCTGAATTGGGGAGATTCGACCAAATTCAGCTTGGAACACAGGTACTTGAATCGATCTTTTGGAAGAAGATCAGCAACTTGGTAATCAAATGGTACATAACGAGGTTCAATCAACCCAGCTACTATCTTCTCACAAATAAAATGGGTGTCGATATCTATGTGTTTTGTGCGAGCATGGAAGACAGGATTGTGAGCAAGAGCAGTGGCACCCATATTATCATACCAGAGAATAGCAGGTTTGAAAATAGAGAGGCTTAGTTGTTGGAATAAAGACTGTAACCAAAGAATATCAACGGTGATTTGTGCCATTGAACGGTATTCAGCCTCTGTGCTTGATCGAGCAACAACCTATTGCTTACGAGAGCTCCAAGAAATGAGATTTCCTCAAAGAAAAATACAATGCCTACTGGTGGATCGTCTACTATTAAGACAGCTGGCCCAATCAACATCGCAGTAGGCTTCCAACTGTAAAGAAGCCGTTGGTTTAAACTATAGACCCTTAAACATGGTTCCTTTCAGATACCTGAGCACTCTTTTGCAAGCTTGCCAATGTACTTGTGTTGGTGAAACAAGAAATTGGCTAAGCTTATTAACCATGAAAGAGATGTTTGGACGTGTATAAGTAAGATATTGTAATGTACCAATAATACTTCTATAGACTATAGGATCAGAAAAGAGCTCACCATTGCCTAAAGTCAGCTTGCAACCAGAACTAATTGGTGTATCACAAGGTTTCGAATCCAACATGTTTGTCCATTTCAATAGATCATGAATGTATTTGGATTGTGTGAGATAGAGTCCAATAGTGTCTCGAAAGGCATCAAAGCCAAGGAAATAAGTAATAAAACCTAGGTCTTAAGAGCAAAAGTATGATTAAGTGTCGAAATAACTTGGGAAATGATAGCAGAATGGTTACCAATTATAAGAATATCGTCCACGTAGACCAATATGAATAGGACTACTCCTTTCTCTTGTTTAATAAAAAGAGACACATAAGATGTTGAGTTGTGAAAACCCCATGACTGCAGTGCTGTATTAAGCTTGTGAAACCAGGACCTTAGTGCTTGTTTTAGGCCATATAAGGCCTTGTTTAACTTGCAAACATAAGCAAGATAAGCTTGATCAACAAATCCCTAGGTTGTGACATGTAAACAAGCTCATTAAGGTCACCATTTAGAAAGGCATTGTTGACATCAACCTGCCTAATATCCCACTCATAATGAACAACTAACGTGAAGATGACTCTAATGGTGGAGAGCTTAACTACAGGGCTGAAAGTATCACAGTAATCAAGGCCTGTAGTTTGGTGAAATCCCTTAACGACCAATCGAGCCTTATGTTTGAGGATGGAACCATCAGGATTATACTTGGTCCTAAATACCCATTTGCATCCTACAATATTCATTTGAGGTGTCGGTGGTACTAAAGTCCAAGTATTATTGCGTTGAAGAGCTTGGAACTCCTGATTCATAGTCTTAAACCATTTCGGATCAACTAGAGCCAACTTGGTTGTTTTAGGTTCCAGTTCTGTGAGAAAAATAGAAGGGAAAGAACATGAAAGCTAATAGGATAGATAGATTTTTGGTTTGAGTGACCCAATTTTAGACCTGGTAATCATAAGATGTGAAGAAACATGTCTGTTGTTTGTAGTGTGAGAATAAGGTGCAAAATGAGGTGGATCATTTAGAGCAGGTCTACTGTTGCCAGTGTTAGAATCAGGTTCTAAGTGAATTCAATCGTTTGGAGCAGGTACATTTCTAAGTGAATTGGATCGTTTGGAGCGGGTACATTTGCTGCAGAATGAATAGGTTATGACATACTATGAATAGGTGGTTCTGAAGTGGTAATAGGTATAGTGTTGGAATCTGAGTTTTGTTGAGGAAACAAATCAAACAAATTCTGGATTGATAACTCAGCTGACTTTTTTGATGGAGGAGAGGAGAATATAGTTTGAAAAGGAAATTCTAACTCATTGAAAACTACATGCCTTGAAATATATATACGACTAGATGAGTGCAAGCACTTATATCCCTTATGTTGCATACTATATCCAATAAAAACACACTTGCTTGAGTGGAAATTAAGTTTCTGCTTTGAGTAGTCTCTGAGAAAGGGATAACAAGTACAACCAAAAGTTTTCAAAAAGGAGTAATTGGGCTTTTTGTGGAACAACTTCTCATATGGAGAAACAAACTTTAGTAAAGGAGTAGGAAGATTGTTGATTAAGAATATAGATGTAAAAGCTTCTACCTAGAACCGTATAGGCATGTTATTATGAGTTAGAAGTGTAAGATCAACCTCAACTATGCTCCTATGTTTCCTCTCAGGTATACCATTCTGTTGATGGTATAAGGGCAAGAAAATTTTACTTTAACACCAAGATTTGACAAATATGGCACAAAAGGTTGGTACTCTCCTCCCATATCAGCTTGAAAACACTTTATTTTCCTTTCAAATTGAAGCTCAACTTGTTTCTCGAACTGAATAAAAACTTGTAAGGCTTTTGATTTGAGTTTCAGTGGGTAAAGCCATGTGAATCTACTAAATGCATCAACAAAAATGATATAGTATCTATGACCTCCTGTAGAAACAATAGGAGCTTGTCCCCATATGTCACTATAAACCAGTTCCAATTGTTGTGAGATAGTAATCAAAGACCTTGCAAAAGGTAATCTATGCATCTTGCCCAATTTGCATGAATCACAGAAAGGTAATGTCTTCACATCAAATTGAAAACGCAAAGTTTGAAGCACCTTTTTCAGTACTAATGGTGCAGGATGTCCTAACTTTGCATGCCACATTACTGAGTTTGTTCTAACAGTAATCAATGCACTATACTTATGCTTATTTGTAGTATGTAATAAAGTTGTACAAGATTCCTTATTGCAAACATTTGTCTTTGTAAAAACAACAGCATTACCAATAGCTATTCTTTTTTATTCAGAGACATTTGCAGTAGCATTTAGGATATTTGAAGGCTTCTATTCTACTCCATTAAGCTCTGTTTTTGCTCCATTCAGCTTCACTTGATAAAGACCATCCTTAAGTGAACCTTACAGCAGTGGTTTCTTGGTTACTAGATCCTTTATCACACAACCATTAGGAGTAAATTCAGCACAAGCCTTGTTATCTTTTGTTAACTTGGAAATACTAATAAGATTCTTAGTGATAGATGACACACATAAAATATCCTTTAGATGCATACTATATGTCGAATCATGAGTTCTAACATTTGTCTCTCCTATATGAGAAATATGCAACTGAGCACCATTTCCTACATAAAGCTTTTCTTTACCTCGATAGTCAGCTTTAATGGACAAATTGTTTAGATAAGAGTGGTCAAATGGTTTGTGGCACCACTGTCCACATACCATGATTGATTTGCAACAGTTTTAGGAGAGGCAAAGTATGTTAAGTTTGACTGTAGTTGACTTCTAGAATAATCCTATGAATATAGATTGGAACTGTGATTATAAGCATGATAGTTTCCCCTTTGAACTTGTTGTTGTGAATGAACTATTAGTGCTTGATTCTTTGGGTTAGAACCAAAAGAATGATTTGACAAATTTGGACCATGAAACTATTGATCAAACCTCCTATAACATTGAAGAGCCCCATGACCTAGTTTAGAGTACACTTGACAATAGATTCTATTCCTATTGTTACCACCGAATCTGCCTCCTCCTCTTCTACCGTGAGCTCCACCTGTATTACCATAAAATCCTCTGTTATTACTTCTTTTACCACCAGAACTTGAGTCATTAGACGCAAAATAAGCGGAAGCTATGTTAGCATTCATGTTAGCTAGTGAATTTAACTGTTCAATTCTCTGCTCGTGCATTAGCAACAGAAACTGAGCATCTTCCAATGACGTAGTTCAATGTTGTGATGAAATAAAAACAATAACAGGATCATACTCATGCCCTACACCATTCATTAAACTAAGAACTAGATCCCTTTCATTTACTTCTTCTCCAGAAGCCACTAATGAATCTCCAATGTTCTTAATTTTTAACACAAACTCACTAATTGAATCAGCTTCTTTTTTAATGGATTGAAGTTGTTGTCTTAACTAAATTACTCTAGCCATCGATCTTTGAAAAAAGACCTTCTCAAGTTTTGACCAAACATCAAAAGAAGATTTGCAATGAGTTACATGGCCAAGAATGTTAGGGCTAAAAGTTGAGAGGATCCATGAGAGTAACAGTTAGTCTGTTTTTCTCCAGATCTGATACTTGGTGTTGACATGTTGTTCAAATATAGCTTCTCCTTCTTCATTTGTTGTAACAACTTTGATCATCTTCTTGGGCTCTGACTTCACACCTGTAATAAAGTCCTCCAAATCTAATGCTCTAATTGCTGGAAGAACTTGAGTCTTCCAATATATGTAGTTTGACTGATCAAGCTTCAATGTCATGTTAAGACTCAGTGTCTTTGCAAGACCAGAAAAATCCATTGTAGTTACTGGCGATGAACTAAGATTCACCTGTGTTGAACTCGAATGCAAGAGCGATAAATCAGTCATTGACGCTAGTTAGTAGCTCTGATACCATGTGAAATTTCAAGAGATTTGGATCTGTATTGATGATAATTTCATCAAGTGTTGATAAAAGCAAGATTGAAGAAAATCAAAGAAAAATAACATTCAAGAATTGAGTATTTCATTAATATGTGTAATCTACTTACTAATACATTCTAGAATGATCATATTAGCCTTGTATATATATATATATATATATATATATATTAAGAAAACAATCAGTTACAACCTAACTAATTTGTATAATCAACCAATGAAAAACTGCCACCACATTACTAACTTAGTTGAGCAAAACCAGCTTGATAAGTTGATTGCTTTGCAGCGGCTTGAGTTAAACAAACTGAAGTCTTAAGTTGATGTAATTGTTTTCTTGTAACTTAATGTCTCAGCTGAAGCTCGACAAGCCGATCTCGATTTATCAGCTAAGGCTCCAAATTACTGTACTTCTTTCCTTGGAGCTGAAGTAACAGTGATAGCTTTATTCTTCACATATTCCACTTTGATTACTTGTTTTGGCAAAGTAGGTATGTTTGATTCGGCGATTTATTGGCTACGGCAAATGGAGCAAGACCGGATGTCGGGGGACTAGTGCAGTAAATTAAAACTTGTTCATTCCATTTTGCATTTGCTGGTTTTTGTGAGAAATATAGTAACTGGGTTTGGAAGCTATGATGATATGATCTTCCAAGTATATATTTGTTGATTGATTTTTTTTTTTTCAATCATTTGGAAGACTTGTTAAACCAGAAGCAATTTTTTATCGTTAAGATGATTTCAGGATTCATTGATACTTGGTCAAAGAGAAAGGGTAGACAATGATAGGCGATCTCTTTTGACAGGATAATGAGAACTTTGAAGAAGATGGGATTCAAATAGAGCCTTTTGTTTTAGACAAGGAGAGAGAAGAAGGTGATTTTGAAATTTTGTTGAATATGTCAATGAAAACGAAATCAAGGTACAACAATGTGCTTTTTATGTGCATTTTTGTTTATATGAAGATTTCAACTTGTAATACATTTCATATGGATTTTGGCATGATGCATGGCTTGATAGTATTGAAGTGGATCCAAGATATGTTGCAATTGCCGTAAGAAATTATGTAAATAATGATGATGAAGATGATAGCAATGAGCTGTCTATGGAAGACATTGGAGTGATAAAGATACATATTGGTAATATGCTTGAGCCAGGAGAAACGATAAATTCACATTGTTTCTGATTTTTTTTTTTCTTATCCAATGTTTGGATTCTGGTTCTTTTACATACATAACTTGTACATCAATTTTTAAGCTTTCTATCAGGTTGTTCGCTAGAATGGCATTGGCAATTAACATGATTTCAGTGGAAATATTAAATTTGATGCCTTTGGTGTTATATACGGTTGTGAATTTGTTAAACTACTGCTGTTTGTTGCTATAGGTACCATAGTTTGTTATATGGGCAATTAAACAGCCTAATATATTAAGAAATTTGGAGGGTAATTTTTTCTAATACCCCTCTAAATTATAAGTGCCGTGCAGTCATTATTTCCTTATAATCTTGGCACAAGTATAACATTGTAGATAATTTTGTCCTGTTTTTACTTACTATTGATTTTTATGTTATCTAAAGTTGATATACATACTATAAACATCAAGATAGTCAGTAGATAATTTTGTCCTGTTTTTATACAATCGTATGTATGTATACACATGTAGTTTCATATTTTATTTTTCAATTATTTAACAACATATAATAGTTTTGATATAATTTGACATTTTCCAAACAAATTGCTTAGAAGGGGAATCGAGAGGACATTGACTTTGTGGGGAGTTAATAGGTTCGAATGGTTGATGAATATTTTGTAAATCTAGAAATAAATGTTAATTCTAGGATATAGATTTCCTTTTTGTTTTGGAAATTACTACATCTATTAGCTCACTGTGGAGTTATGTATTGATTGTATTGTTAAATATGTTATTATTTTAATGAAAATGAGACTCATTTTGGAGTTATTTACTAGTTAAATTGTTAAATTTGTGTTATTATTCTAATGAAAATGAAACCCATTAAAGTACTTTCAATCATGAAAAATTGATGATATACAATAAAGTAGATGAGAAATATATAATAAGAAGTAAATGAAATATAAATAAATAATTAAACAAATAAATCCATTTTAATCATAAATTGATTTATTTTATTTATATTAAAAATATCGGTTTTAATATAAAACCGATGTCTATTAGTCTATGTATGATATTACTTTTATGTATACCTGATATATTTTAGAATAATTCACATCGGTTACTAATCGATGTCTTTACTGTATTTTTTTTCATATTGTTCAAATAGATAACGGTTACAAAATCGAATAAAACCAATATAAACCATATAAAATAACCGATGCCTTTCAACTATATTGTAGTAGTGAGTTCTATTAAGATCGGAACTGCTTTGATACCATGTTAAACAATGGTGTCTATAAACTTGGTTTTTTATTTTATTTTTTTCTAGGTATCACTTTCTCCGTTCGGGACCAAATATATAGATACAATTTCATCTTAAAGTAGGAAACAATCATATTCTAAGGAAACTATAATTCTTCTATTAATATGCAAAATTGGTCAACTAACCAAATTCCTATAATTACCAAATCAATTCCTATAATTACAAAATGCAAACAACTCGTGTCAGCAAAGAGAAAAATAAAGAGTTAGTTGAGTTTAAGGAGTTTGATGAGAATTTTGAGAAGGAAGTGAAATCATGGGACTGACAGAGTCCTAAAAATGAAGTATCTTAAGGAGAACCATGCACTTCTGTAGCAGAACTGAGACACTTTTCTAGAATTCCTAAACCAGTACAACCTATTCACCTTCTTTACATTATTTATTGTTGACTAACAATGGAAAATTGAAGTGTTATGATGAAGTAGTTCAGATTGAAGATTTGATAAAGTGGGAGTGTACCATGAAGTAATTCATGGTTGCTAGTTGGTGCTTTCAAAAGGACTCGACTCTTAGACCAATAATGAGGAAAGCGACACAAAATCTTGGAGTTGTTGATGTTGCTGTTCCCCCAAATGCATCCCCATTAATGACTAATAAATAACACTTATTTACAAAGTTTACTAATTAAAATTAAACATTTATATGGCCGATTGAACATATCAATGAAAAACAAATTGAAATAGTGAAATCTAATGAATTTTATTTGGTATAACTTTATAGACCATTGAATAGCATAGATAACCCTCATTTTTATCATGATTTTTACAAATGGTGCTAGCCTATTACATGTTACAATTGATAATACTAACCCTAAGCTGAGCTAGGAACTGCCTAATCTGTCTAGTACTACATTGAAATATAGAGTGAATCAATCTTTCAAGTTACACTAATATAGATGAGTATATAACATGTCCATCAGCGCAAGTTCACTCGTGATTTGGCCCAAAATTGAAGTGCAATGCCCTCTCTCCTACCCATCTTTTACAAGTTCACTAGGCATGGGCGGTCACCACCCACATCCAGTTACAAGTTTCGTCTCAATTGGATTGGTTGATGGTTTGGTGTCTAGATTGTATACAAGTTTCGTCTCAATTGGATTGGTTGATGGTTTGGTGTCTAGATTGTATATCACCCGTAAAGCTTGATAAAATAGCGAATGCGGGGTAACCGAATTTAAAACAATTTTTGTATTTTTTTTAAAGTACAATTGGATCACTACAAGTTTAATCTTTGGCTAAATAAAATATATTCAATGCAATATAATATGCTAGTATTAACTATGTTTTTTTCATTTTTCCTTTCTCATTCACATTCTACTTCATATTTTCTACTGTTTAATAATATGCCAAGATTAGGTGAAAAGAGCATCCTGATTAATATCATATGGTTAAATTATCAAGCAGCTGTTAAATTTTTTATTCAATTTCTAATCTTTTTGGGTCATTTCGGTTGAAAATTCATTTTGATTACATTTTCACGATACCATACAATACATAAAATTAATGATCAAATAAAAATTAAGTTGTATATAAATATATTTTTTTTATCTGTATATATTTCTTTTTTTTAAGGAATTATCTATATATATTTCAATAATTGGACAATGAGAATGATTGAATATGACTTTTACTTTCATAATTTTATTACATTGAATGCACTGAATTTAAAAACACAATTGGATACCTGTGCTCCTCTCGAGTCTGGAGCAACACCACAACAACGAAATGAGTGACATCTTACGCACTACAACAAATTATGGTTTTAGTGACAAAATATTTGGTTACGAGTTTATATTTCATCACTAAAAATATACATATAGTGACGATCATTCACATTTCTCACTATAGATTCAGATTAGTTACCAAATTATATTTCGAAACTATATTTTTGTCACTAAATCCTTTATCATTCTTTTAGTTATAAAATATTTAGTTATAAATTTATATTTTCTCACTAATAGTATATATGTATAGTGACGATCATTCACATTCCTCACTATTGATTCAAATTAGTTACCAAGTTCTATTTCGAAATTATATTTTTGTCACTAAATCCTTTTTCGTCCTTTTAGTTACAAAATATTTAGTTATTTATATTTCCTTACTAATGGTTTAGATGTAGTAACAACAATATATGTCATTCACTAAATCTACCAAAGTTATTCAAATTAATTACTACAATTTATTTCATGACTAAATTTTTGTTTGATATTCTGTTCTTGAGCTAGTAGTTATAAAATATCTAGTTACAAATTTACATTTTGTCAGTAATAGTATGGATATAGTAACATTAATTTAAGACCCTCACTAATTCTACAAAAGTGATTTATATTAATTATGAAAATATATTTTATGACTAAGTTTTTGTCACTATTATGATTTTGGTTTCTGCTTATGGTTAGACTAGAAAAAAAAAATTAAAAATTATATTTAGTTACAAATTTAGACGTCTTCACTGAAAGCATGAATATAGTGACAACAATTTAAGTTCCTCACTAATATATCCTACAAAAGTAATTCATATTAGTTATAAAAATATAGACATTATGCGGTTATGCTCCAAACAAAACATTAGGCGGTATACTAATTATAATAAATATATATTTTTAATTTTATTATTATTATTATCATTTATTTATGCATGCAGGGGTGGACCCACCTTGAAAAAATTATTAAGTTTTCAAAGTAAATGGATTCACAAAGTGTAGAAAGGTGGTGGTTGTGGTAAGGCTGCCGTGGTATTAATCATCACAATGGTTCAAACCTGGCCAAGCTTGCTTTTTCACATATTTTTTCAAAAATAATGAATGATGTGTGGTGCGGTTTGAAGCTGGATTGACTTCGAAAATCGATATCACAAATTTGCCAACCAAGCTAATATTCAAATTTGATCTACCTTGACTTCAAAAATTATTATACTCTATCAGTAATAATGAACAATTAATGCTACCTATATATATCACCAACTATTTTTCTTATTGCAAAATATATCATGTTTACACGAACTATTAACTAATTTTTTCTTTAGTTTTTCATTTTTTTAGGTCTCTCTCACATCTCATTAAGTCATAGTTACTTACCAATCAAGCAATTTCTTATCCCATATTGTTTTTGTCCATCTCTACTATATATATATATTTTAAAATTATTTATTATATTCTATTTTCTAAATATAATTGTTTATTATTTTTATTTCCAATATAATTAGTTTATTTATATGTGCGAGAGATTCTCAAACATATCTATATGAAAATTTCTTATATGAGTGAAATGAGATAGCCTTTAGCCTATTGTGTTGACTAGAGTTGTCGGACAATAGATGATATAATGTTTAAATTCTATTAATTAACTGCATTATAATGTTGTATTTTTTTACTAAAAAAATAAACAAATTACGGTTAATGCCAAATATTATAAAAAGAATTTTACAATAATCTTTATTATAGTTGGAATAATTTTCAAATTACTGTAACATATGTGTTATATATGCATGAGAGCTTCTAGTTTTATGTGTATGAGAGATTCTAAAAAAAAAAAAAAAAATTACACAAAATGCAGACTACAAACAACTTGTCTGAGTTTCAATTAAAAAAGAAAAAAAAGAAAAATAATAATAAGTAACCTAACATCATGAAAAACTTATTAATAATTTTCAGTTTAATTATAAACTTTTTAATCATTTAATTAATTTTATTTGAGGATAATAATGGTTTTTCAAAATATATTAATTTATTTATAATATAGTTAGAGTTTAAATAGGAATTAAGAGTTAGAGTTTTAATTTGATTAAACAATCCTATTCCTAACCCAATTGATAAAATAAATTAATTTAATTTAAAAATTTATTAATTATGATTATTGTGTTTTTAAATAAAATAATTGTTGTTAAACTTAATAAATTAACATAAGATGGAAGTATAATAAAAGTAGGATTTTTTTTTTTTTTCAAGTAACATGCTTAGCAAAGAAAAGTGGCGGCAGACAACATTTTTATTTGGCGCTTAATAATTTGGTATACTTGGTTATTTGGTTATTGTTGGCGCCAAATAATTTGGTTGGTTACTTGGTTACTTGGTTAAGTTGATGAGATATGAGAGAAGCATAAAAGCCAACTTTAAAGCTTTTAAATATTTACTACATCCTATAAATTAAAGCAAATTTAGTTCCAAAACCTACAAATGCTTATCTACTGCATCCTAGACTGTTTTTTAATTATGAAGTTGATTCTTTCAATGGTCAACCAAAAACTTATTAATTAAATTTAATTATAATATAATCATACTATGTCTTGTCAATCCAACTTCCTATACTTTGGATTGGTTAATTTTCTATAGAAGCTTTTATGTTCATTTGAGTATATATATATATTTTATTTGAATGAAAATGTTGTGCCTTTGTCTATTTTACTTAAAGAACTATAAGGGAAAAAAAAATTGATTGATTCAAATAAAATATGACTTTATATGCTAGATTAAATATTTAAGCGGATAAATATTTCTTATCAATTTTTAGTAGGTAACAACTCTTATGGTGATCTAATGGCAGAGAGCTCTCCTACAATTACCAAGATTTGAGTGACTACATTACAAATAATATTTAAAAAATAAAATTGATAGATAATTTTTATTTTTTAGTAATAATGTGATTTTAAAAATTTGTTAATAGGATCCTCATAAAAATTTTGTTTTTTATTTTTTGTTTTACTTGGCTTATTAATTTTTATTTAATAATTATATTATATATATACGTATATATATATATATGCATGTATGTATGTATGTATTAAAAAAAAAAAAAAACTAAGACCATCATTTTGAATGTTTGATGTTTACACTTTTATCTTCAATATGTTGAACTTATTAAATGATACTTAATGATAATTATTAAAATTTATAGGCATTAAGGTGGATGGTTGAAAATGACACTATTGTCTTTTAACTTCTTAATTTTAATAACAAAAATAATATGTATAAATTTCACTAGGCCCTCTTTGACTTTTTAATAATAGAGAAGACTTCTTAATGTTTTTTTTAATTTAAATTATTTTTTTAGAAAAGTTTAAATATTTTTGTCCAATATAATGTCACTTTCATGTTTGGACGTAAACATTACAAAGACAATTGTTATTATCCCTTTAGTAATTAATTTTATTTGAGGATAATATTGGTTTTCTAAAATGTATTAATTTATTTATAATTTAGCTAAAATTTAAATAGGAAGTAAGCGTTAGAGTTTATTTTGATTAAACAATTATATTCCTAACTTAATTGCTAAAATAAATTAATTTAATTTTTATAATTTGCTAGAATTTAAATAGGAAGTAAGAGTTAGAGTTGAATTTGATTAAACAATTATATTCCTAACTTAATTGCTAAAATAAATTAATTTAATTTATACATATTTATTAATTATGACTATTTTGTTTTTAAATAAAATAATTAGTATTAAATCTAATAGATTAAAGTAAGAAGAAATTATGATAAAAGTAGGATTTTTTTTTTTTCCAGTAAAATGGTTGGCAAAGAAAAGTGGAGGGAAACAACATTCATTTGGAGCCTAATTATTTTGTTGGTTACTTGGTTATTGTTGGCACCTAATTATGGTTCGGTTACTTGGTTACTCGGTAAGTTGATGAGAGATGAGAGAAGCATAAAAGCCAAAGCAGCCTATAAATTAAATTGATACCAAAACTAATGGTAAAGTAATTGATGCAAATAAAATATGATTTCATATACTATATTAAATATTTAAAAGGATAAATATTTCTTATTTCTTATCAATTTTTCATAGGTATCACCTCTCAATGTGATCTAATGGTAAAGTGCTCTCATATAATTACATAAACATTATTTAAATGAATAAATGGTTACTTGGTTAAGTCTCCAACATGAGGGATAAATATAGATATAACATTTTCCTTTTTTTATTTGGCATTATTATTTTTTTATGTAATAATTATGCCATGTTGGATAACATTTTATATATATACATATATATATTGAAAAAAAAAATTAAGAGCATCATTTTGAATGTTTGACGTGGTTTCAATGTTTTATACTTTTATCTTTCAATATGTGCAATTTATTAAATGATAATTAGTTATAATTATTAAAATTTATAGACATTAAGGTGGATGGTTGAAAATGACATTATATATAAAGCTCTACATTTCTACTGTATTGATTACTTTGTTGCAATTATGACTAATATACATAAATAATTATGTTTGGATATGAGTAATTTGATGTGGTGTGTGTTATTTTTTATCAAATTAGTAGTTTAAATGATGTGGTAATTTCATTTAAATTATTATTATTTTTTTTTCTCTCATATAGTTACTATTCTTTTCAAACTCAAAATATCTATAAATAGTACAAATAAAATTGAAAATAAAGATAATATGTAAGAAAGGATAAAGCAAAACAATTTTCATTAACTACTAAATTATGAGGACATCATGAATGATAATATTTTAAATATAAATATAGATGTTAGTTTATATAAAAAAAATAACTTACTTGCTATTGCTTTACGAACAAATTGTAATTGTAATTCAACTGATTTCTGAATTAGCAAAATAAACATAAGAGCAATAGGTTTAATTCAAAATCTAACACATGTTAGTAAAATAAACATAAAAAGAGACATCAATTCGAGCTGAAACAAGAACTTACCCAAGTCCACAGAAAGTTATAATCGAATCGATGTAGATTAAAACTCTTTCAAACCCAAGTCCTAAAAAAAGAAAATTTAGGACAATATAAATTGAATGAACAACAATAGATTAAATTGAGAGATGTTTTCACTAATTTTATGGGAGATGAACACAGTTGCTGTAACATATGTGCTATTTGACTTGTGGTTTTAAATTAAAAATCTTAAGCTATTTTTATATGGTTTTTGATTTTAAAATGTCAAAACATATCAACTAACGTCATTTTTTTAAAAAAAAAATTAAAAACTTAACATTTTGATATGATGAGAAAAATCCTAACAGTTTCTAATGCTAAGTTTTGAAAATTTAAGATTAGTTAGGTAGTTAATTACCTCTAATCCTCTATAATTTTAAATTTTATCTATTTTAAATTATATTGGATAAAATTTATGATTAAAAAAGAAGTTATGAAAATTATATATTCATAAATCCCAAAGTATAATTGGTAAACCTTATCATTTTCTTCTAATTGATAATGTATTAGATAATATGCCTTTTAACTTCTTTTAATAACGAAAATAATATGTATAAATTTGGCTTGGCCCTCTTTACCATTTTAATAATGAAGAAGACTTCTTAATTTTTTAATTTAAATTATTTTTCAGAAAAATTTAAATATTTTTGTAGGAAGCTAATTAATCAATTTGAATATAACACATCAAATTTTAGGAAGAGTTGTATTAGTTGGTCTTGCAGTTGAACCTGAAACTGCAAAATTTTCCAGGTGTTCATGCAAGTGTGAGTGCAAGTGTTGTCAATCCCACCTAAATTGGACCTGTTGCAATTGCACCTCATATAGAAACACACACACACACATAACACTAATGTGAAGTAAAACTATCACAATCATTTAAATTATAAGCGGATATGCACTAAAAGTAATATTTCAACGATGAACATTCTTATTACTCTCACATAATTAACATACGTGTTATCTAATCAAAATAACTTATTCCAAATATCCCTGTTTTTTATTTAAAAACACTGTTCCAATTGTAAAATCAAAAATAAAAATCAAACATTTAATCATACAAGGTATATATGTTTAAGATATCATGAGTTTAGATTTAATTATATATATGCACATGTATATACACATATGTATGTATGTACGTATATACATATTGTATGTTATCTATTGTAATATACCACTTTTTATCCAGTGAAAAACAAATTAAAAAATTATTCAAATAGTCTAAGTCATTTTTTATAAAACAAAATCCAAGTATAAGTTACACTTATCTATTTAACTATATAGGACACGTAGCTTCAAATATAGTAAGAAACATGAATATTTTAAAAAGTTTTGATTAAATTTGCAATACACACAAGTGAAATTCATTAAAACATTATGAATTATGTATTTATTTGGAAAATAATGTAATATTTAGAATTTTAAATTATGAAATCACAATCATATGATGTTTCTAGTATCATAATTAAATTAGTTCATAGAGTTTTTATCAATAACATATATTATAGAATATTGATTATTTTATTTTTTTTAATCAATATTATAATTTATATTATAATATGTTAATATTATCCATAGTATCAATTTTTTTTAACTTATCTATTTCATCAAATTAAATAAAATTATCCATTTGATCCAAGATTTTCTTTAGAAATTTAAACGTAAGATTTTTGTTATGGTGTCATAAATTAGTTAATTTAAATTTCCTAAAACAAATTAATTAAATAGTTTTTTGATTCATATAAATCTTAAATCTACTTAAAAAGAAGTAAATTAATAAATTCACATAGAATTTTCTTTTTATTTAAAAAAAAAACAAAACAAAACAGAAAACCTCACGTTCAATTTATTCAAACTCTCATCTCTCCCACTCAATTGTCAGTTAATATAACATCTCTTTTTATTTATTTCAAGAACCTTGAGATTGCAGTTTGCTTTTCCTCCAAAAATTGATCATTCAACTTGTGATTCTAAGCAACAATTGATCTTCACAAGCCACTGCAGGTAATTATGAGAATGACTTTTGAATTTCATTACTTTAGTTTTTTTTTTCATAAAAAATAAAATTGGTGACATTAGAAGTTTGATTGTATACGTTGAGCAACTAATATGGTTAATTGTGGTTGTTTTATTCTTTGTTCAGTTTCTGTGGAGGTGTCTTGGGATTTTTTTACTGTTAATATAGGTAAATTTTAGTTTTGTTCCATAAACTTTATCATTTTATCATTTATTTGTGATTTGTATACTTGTTTTAGTATTTTAGTTTTTAAAGATCGTGGTTCTTTAATTGATTGATCTTATTCAAGATTTTAATTAAATGCAGATAATAATTTTTATCTATAACTTTATTCATTCAAATTGGATATATGCAAGTAACTGAATAAACTCATTGCAATACTAGTTTAAGAGTTAGAAGGTCATTCAAAAAATAACATAATGATCATATTAAGAGATGGGGCATTTAGATATCTAAAGCTCTATTTCCGTATGATATTGTAGATGCAAAATCATAATAATTTTTGTGATTACCATTCTTTTTGTGGGGATTTTACTCCAATATAATTCATAAGGTCTATGATACTTATGATGCTTTTTTTATTGTTTTTTTATTTTCTGGTTCAATCAATTTTGTCGGTATTCTTAGGTTTGACAAGTTTTAAATATTTTAAGGTTATAAACATCATTTATAATGCAATATTAATACTTATATACATAGAAATGTTGACAAATTTAGGACGTAAAAACAGTCTATACAAGTTATTCATGGAAGACTAAAGACTTCAAAATTAGTAAGAAGAAACTAAAAAGATTCACCTTTTAAGTCTAGCTCACATGAATATGCAATGCACATTAAATAAACAAGTCAATAATACATCTAATAGGAACAAACAATACAAACAAAAACAAGACAATGGCATCTCAGAATGATACAAAATCAGTTATGGATACATAATAAATAATAATGATGTCCAAATAATCTACCTATGGGTAGCAGTAGAAGATGCTAAAATCACTAAAAATGTCATAGTAGAAAAAGGCTTGGTGTACTGCAAATTTTGGTCAGCTACCTTATTTATTTATTTTTTGAATTGGAGGAAAAGTTTTAATTGATTCCTCACCTAAAATATAAAAATAGACATTACAATGTATCATCAAATATTGAAGAATGAAGTCAACCAGCCTCACTGATTTTCTTATTACTGTACAAAATACAATAAAGGCTGCTTTTTGAGGATTTCAAAAATAATAACCAAATCTAAATTATAAAAAAAGTAATAATAAAAATAATAACCCAATCTACATATAAGAACATAAAGCTTTGCACCTTCATAAAGTATCATATTTGTTCATTATTACTCGAGCACTCTTTAGCATAAGTTTGTTTAGAAATTGGAAGAAATTTTATCTTTATCACATGCATGAAACTCTATTTGATTATATAAGATTAGAATTCTTTTATATTTAAAACGAAAATAGGGAAGTGCAATTTATTTATTTCTTACTTTTTTAGGTATTAACTGGGATGTCTTTATAAATTATGTTTTTATAAAAATTTTAATGGGGTTAACTAATTAAAGGGGTCTAGATACAGGTTTTTCGCACCTATTGAAACAATCGGACAGGTAATTTATTCAATTTAATAATATTTTCTTAATTGTATACGCTTTTGATTGCCTATTTTTGTCTCATTGTACAATACTTGAAAAAAAGTTGGTTCATTGGTATTTGATCATCTATAAAATTGTTATGCATTGTTTAACATTCTACAATTGCTTTTACTCATACGTTTAAATTTTTAACTTTATTTCTTTATTTCATTTTTTAATATATTTGTTATATAACTTTATTATAGTTTCATATTAAATATTTTTATAGATGTATTTCTAAACATTAAGAATTAGTTCATGCTCTTTGTTTTTTCTATATTTTGCAGATAAATGGCAATGCTTATGTCAACAAGATGCTCTTTCTATCATAGATTTTATTTATGTTGAATATTTTATAGCTTCATATTAGTATTTTGGGATGTTATGTTATTTTATAGCTTCATCTTTTTGTTGTACTTATGTTGGATATATTATGCATTTAAGTTAGATTTTATGGATATAAATATCAATTTATGTTATTTCTTTTATATATTTTATTTACGATTTTATCAATTTAAGAAATAAGATTTTAAATTTCAAAATTTATGTTATGTGTTCGATTATTTCTTATCATTATTAATCAAGTAAATATAATTTAGTTATTTATTATAATTGTAAATTCAATGTATTATGTATAATGTATATGGAACTTGTTAGTTGTTGCCATTAGTGACCAAAATACAAGTTTTATGATTAATATATTAATCAATTAAATATATATTAGTGACAAAATGCAATGCTTTTGTGAGATAATATTCTATGGCTAAAAGAATTTATATACACTATTGGTATTCAATTCTAGGTCTACTAAATGGATTTAGAAACAAAAGTAGTTGATTTTTAGTGATCAAAATAGTGGTCACTAATTATAACATTATTTTAGTGGCCAAATCTTCATTACTAGTCGAAGAACTCTATGGTAAGAGAAAAATAGATAATTTGTGACCAACTTTTACATTACTAATTATATGCACATTAGTGACCATTAATTGTGTATTTGTGACTGAATTTTTGTAGCTAATGTGTATTATTAGTGACCATTTCCTCATTAATATTACATAAATATATTGTTTTTATGGACCAATAAATAGATTTAGTGATAAAACTTTTTAACTATGAGTAACAAAATTGGTGGTCACTAATATTCTCAACAATTAGTGACTAATTTTTTATGTTGGTCACTAATTGTTTTTAGTATCGAACTTTAAGTAACGAACGGGAACGAAAAAATTTTTTGTCACTAAAACCCATTAGTGACAAAATTTAATATTTTTAGTAACAATATTTTTTGTTACTAATTATGCAATTTCTTGTAGTGACGACATTTGAACACAATAAAATTGAACATAAAAATTTGATTTAGGGTAATTTATTGTGTTGTTTGTTGATTTAGGGTGAAACATACACAAGGCTTAAAATTTGAATTTATATTTGAAAATAGAATCGTAAGATGGTGCTACAGTTATGAGTGACATCTTATGAATTTTGTGAGATGCACATTCTTGAGATATGGCCAACATCTTACGAATTTTGTTGTAAGTTATGAATAGGCCATTTTGGGGTATTTTGATTATTTAGGGACATAGATTGTTTATCATTTTGTTTGTGGACAAAAACAATTTTACATTAGTTTTGGGTTAAAAATCAATTTAATATTTAGATTTTGACATGTTTTGAATTCTTAAAAAAAAAAAAAAAAAAAAGGAAACACAAAAAGTATATTTTCAAAATTAAAGTTCATAAGAAAATAAAAGAAGTCTATGTTATTTAGAAAATGAGACACAAATATTGATTTTCATGAATCATTTTGATTGATTTTTTTTCTTAAGAAAAAAAATTAATAAATCAAAACAGATTTGTATTCCTCTCTACGAGAATATTGAATTGATGTAATAATAAATTTAAAATTGTGCTTGGGTGAATGAGAAATTAATTTAAGTTCAAAGATCACACATTGAAACAAAAGAATTCATTATCCTTTATTGAAAAAATAAAGCAAATACTTTTTTTATATAAGGAAATGAGTGGTAGTGAAGGATAAGCTCCTCTAGAATAGAGGCTCTCTCTATCGCCTTTATTCTACAAATTCAAGATTTATTTTCTCCATTTGAATTTTAAATTATTAATTACTGTCATGACAGAGTTTATCTCAATTAATGAGATTGACTGCAATTGAATTTTGGATTGACTGAATTAATAGCAAATAATAAATGAAATAATTGCATTCATAATGATATAGATAGATAGCAATTGAATTTTGAATTGACTGAATTAATAGCAAATAATAAATGGATTAATTACATTAATAATGATTTATTAATATTTGAATGATTGTGATTAAATGTGGAACATAATTGCAAATATGGTTTAATGAGAGAATACTGTAGGAATTAAAAACTTACCTAAGGTATCTGCGAAATTAATTGAAACCATTGTATATATGGTCACAGATAAGCCACTCTACAGGGTTGGTGTGGAAGGGTGAGAGAGCACCGCGTGACAGTTATCATGTGAGTGCAACGTATTATTCTTCAAAATCCGAAGACCAATCCAAGCAAGATGCGACGTGACTATATATACACAAGCTCACTTATTTTCTTACATAGTAGTAATAGTAAGTACCAAGCTATCAGCATCAATCGAAATTTATATATAAACTTCCTGGCATGGGTGAAAGCTGTCGCAGTTTTAACTGCTGTTAAGCATCACATGCAGCTTTGAGTATTAACTGAAACGCTTTCTGGATGCACGACTTTAACTTGTGGGCATCAATTAGTCCTTTTTCTGCTCCGATAGCAATGGTCACCTTTCCATTATAACTCATTGTTGTTGTGACAAGACTCTGCATCAAGTAGTTCTGATAAATTAAGGGGAATTTTCTTGCATCCTTATAATTTTGATATAAAATTTGTATACATAACACAGTACCTACTTAAAAAAATGATTTTCAATGAACATTAATTAAACTACTGATTAGATTTAACTATCTTTGTTTGAGATGTGCTGTAAAGGAAAGACAAATAAAAACGATCCAAATTAATTCTTAATTTTCACGTACATGAGGAGCACCAACCACCATAAAATACAAGCCTGTAACTGGATGATTAGCTAGAGCCATCTGCTCAACTGGCCCCATGAGACTTGAAATCCCCATACTTACGTTCTTTATAGTGCCATAGATATATCTTGCTGCTGCCTGGGCACCAATATTAAAATATATGTTAGGAGAATCTTGTACTTAATCGACCTGAAATCATTCGAAGAAACTTTATTATAATAATCTTTTAAGTTATATGAGATATACATATATATATATATATATATAGCTTCAATTGTCAATTTGTTTTAGCTTTTAAATTGTTAGAATTAACTATTTTAATCATTCATTACATCTGAAATGATTGATCTAACAATTTAAAAGTTGAGACACACAGACATAATATATATATATACACGTGGGTGTGTATTTATTAAACTTGGAAGAAGAAAGTTGTGACTACCACATTACACCTCTATACATATATACATATATATAGGTGTAGTGTGATAATCACAAGTTTCTTTCTCTAAGTTATATATATATATATATATATGGAGAGAGAGAGGTATAGTGTGGTAATATATATATATATATATATATATATCAACTTTCCTCCTCCAAGTTTAAAAAATGGAATATATATACATAGTAGTGTGGCAATAACAACTTTTCTCCTCCAAGTTGTCCAAATTTAAAAAATGGAATATATATATGTAGGTGTAGTGTGGGAATCATAGTTTTCTTCCTTCAAGTTTAATATATATATAAATATATATATAGATGTAGTGTGCTAATCACAACTTTACTCTTCCAAGTTTAAAATATGGAGGAGGAAAGCTGTGATTACCTCACTACACACACACACACACACACACATATATATATATAGGTGTAGTGTGGTAATCACAACTTTTTTCCTCTAAGTTTAAAATATGGAATATATACTCCAAGTTTAAAATATGGAGGAGGAAAGCTGTGATTACCACATTACACCTACCAATATATATATATATATGTGTATAATGTGGTAATCACAACTTTTCTCCAAGTTTAATATATATATATTATAATTGAGTATATCTAATTTTAAAAAGTAAGAAATAATAAATGAAATTCATCAATTGTATTATCTCTTCTAAAATAAATTTTATCGCATATTTAATACAATATAATGAATGAATTTAATTTGTTGATATTTACTTTTTAAAATCATATATAGTTGATTATAGAAGCACTAATTATATATATATATATATACCCAGCAACCAGAAATTAAATCCGGGATTTTATTGAATTCAGGATGTACCATTATCAAATTTATAAAAGAGTCTAGCGCATGAAAATGTAGTAGTTGGTGTAAATGTATCGATCGAGCAAAAATCAAACTGTAGTATACACATGGGAAACGAAATACGCACCTCGGGGCCTCTGAGTTTCCTCAAAATCTGGATAAGTCTGCCAGTCAAGTAAGCAGCCAACGAGGTTTTCTTGCCATTGATGATTTCTCCAGTTTTCCGGACGAATTCGAGTGGATTATCAGTCGAAAACTTGGAATCATCAGCATCACCTAATTTGGGAAGGGGTACGTGCAAGAATGCAAAATAATTGCCCCAAGGTGCCTTAGCATCAGGTTTGACCATCTCTTTGACAGGAACATAACCGCGAAACGCCCTGGTGTTTAGCAGCACCAACGCCTCTGAATTTGCTTTGCCTGACCCCTCCCTA
The DNA here is from genome assembly GCA_022984855.1 of Dimocarpus longan. Classification (NCBI taxonomy): domain Eukaryota; kingdom Viridiplantae; phylum Streptophyta; class Magnoliopsida; order Sapindales; family Sapindaceae; genus Dimocarpus; species Dimocarpus longan. Next base: position 12,831,215 of record CM041014.1, on the reverse strand, counting down.
TTTTCTTCCATGTACAGCCGAGTACCCAAGAATACTATTCCCGTGATAACGTCATTAATAGTCTGCTTGTAGATAAAATGCATTGGAAAATTAAAACTAACAAAAAATTAAAGAAAAAGAGAATGATTAAAATAGTAACATCGTGACCCCTACCGCTCCAATATTGGCTTTCATTTGTTTGATATGATCAAGAGGGAAAGTCAAGGTTGCCACAGTGATCGGCCGAAACTCAACTCCAGCACACCCGGATCGTATTGGACTCTGATCATCCTCAAGAAAACAACTCTTCACAGTGCTCCAATAAATATCTGATACCGTGTTAGAAACTACTGAGAAAAGCTTAGACACATTCTTGAATAAGCTATTGCTGTGACTGTCATTGCTTGACCGCAAATGAGCAGTTGGAAATGTCAAGGGAAGAGAAGGGTTATCAGCCCTTTGTAGGCATGAAAGGAGAACTCCAACCAAAGAGAATCCATCGCCAATCGAATGGTGAAAATTGAATATTATGGTGCTTGCTGAATTAGTGTTGCTTGTAGGGTAATTTATTATGTGAATTTGCCACAAAGGTTGGGTTAGTGGTAACTTTTCCATTGCTATGTTTGAGATATAGTCTTCAAGGTACTTGTCATAGTTTTTTGGTGACAGTCCGGAGGGGAAAATGGGAATTTTAATGTGGTCTTTGATCTTCACTTCAACCCTCTTCCATTGTTTTTCTCCATATTCGTCTTCAGCCTGTTTTTGACATCCCCACAATTTCATTAGTGAAGTGAGTAATTAAGGTTAAGTAAATTACAATAATGGTACTCTTAATGTTCAAATTATGGATCTAGTAGCAACTCAACATGGTGTAAAAGTGATATTTATATATCAAATTTCATAAAATTAACGGTAGAGAAAATAATTTTGAAATAATATGGCGCATTATTGCAATCTATAGCAAACATAATTTAGGGCCACCAGGCCCACTTACACAACACAACATGTTACACCATGATCAGGGACTCATTAGTTATTAGAGAGTACCATGATGGAGGAGAAACGTGGGTTGGTGGGGAGAAACTCATCCTTCACCAACGACTCTACTTGAGAATCATCCAGCGATAACGGCACTCCCAATTCCAAAACACCAAGTATACACAGCGAAAGAGTTTCGCTGGTCAGGTATTGTCCCATTGGGCTCACCGGCTCTTTCTCTATTTCTTCTTCCTTCAAATACTCCATTGTTTTAATTTGTAACTTTTTGCTTGCTGCTTGAGCTATACATCGTCTACTTACATGCATATATAGAGAAGTTTTCTTCTAAATGATTGAGTGGAAGAAACTGTATAACCTTATATTAATTGCCGACAGTTGATCAGTCACTGGCTTTGTTAAAATCTTGTACCATAATGTTAACATTATATATATATAGTACGATATTATTTTTTAACTGGCGACGTAAATGAATGAATAATTGTTTGTGGTTTAAATTTGAATAAAATTTTAATTTAGTATAATCTTACATCCCTAATAAATATGTTGGAAAACCTATTTTTGTTTTAACCATTTTAATCTTGGTATCGTCTACGAAGCATGCTTACTTCGCATGTTAAACATATATTTTTTATTTTTTTAAAAAAAAAAAAAAAAAAAACGCATGATAAAAGCAGGGTTAACTAATATTGATGCTCTGCAATCTATCATTTAATACAACATCAAAAAATTTAATACAAGCTGATGAAAAAGAAAAGAGTAAAGTCTCACAGTTACCTGGGCGGAATCAGAATTTTGGTTTTTGAGGATCAAAATAAAAATAACTATTTAAATTAATGTAAGATAATTATTTATGTTAAAACATTAAATAATTAAACAATTAAATATAATATCGTTTAATCTTATAATAGAAGATAAAATTTATCACTTTTTCAAATCACAACAATTATTTATAATATTAAAATTATACTAAATGTTTTCTACGATTTTTCTTTTCAATGATTAAAGAGTTTATAAAAAAAAAAATCATTTTCCACCTTGTTGAAAGCTTAATCTTTAATAAACTTACAAAAAAAATATAAATAACTCAAATCTTTAATATATATATATATATTACTTATTAATTTATAAGTTCAAAAACTTGATAAATTTGGATGCAACAATCAAAATGAATATTCAAAATGTAAAATAAAATGTAGATGAGATTATATTATATGTTAATAATGGAAAACTAAATTTTACTATTTAAAATAAGAATGAATAAATTATATAAATATTATCAAATAACGTGAAAAAACATTTTACGTTTTTAAATAAAATATATTTTGATATATGTGAGTTGAGTTGTAATAATAATAATAATTAATTGAACGAACTAACTGAATTTTAATTATATATGTTTTATATATAAAAAATATAATTAAAATATTGAGAAAGTTTAACACGCTATTAAGCTAGGGTCTGGCAGTGTGCCACCGCCCATGTGGACGCCCACAGTCTGCCGCGGATCAAGGGATGTGATATGTTCTTGAAAAAATAAATATGGTATATGATAAGGTAGGTCCGGTCGTATTCATTATTTAAAGCGAGCTGGTATTGTGCGTTTAGTTTACATATGAAATATTAGCGGGCCGACCATTGACCGTGTGTGGGGGCGGTAGGTTTGCATCAAACTGAATGTCTTAACCCCCAACATTTCTTTTATAAGTGACCGTACATGTGACTGCTACCACACATCATTTGTGAGCATATGTAAATTTTTTCGCTGTAATAATTTGTGGGACATTTTTGAATTAGTTTTATAGAAGCTATAAGATTGGAATTTTTTCCTTAAAAATGATTAGCCAGGGAAATCAAACGTAGTGAAAATTACAAGAAATGCCCGTTTAAAAGAGTGATTTTTGCCTTTACTCACTATGTTTTTAAAAAAGTATTTCTAACCCCTCAAAAAATTGTTCACCTCCTCTGTTTGCCAAGATATGCGATATTTGGATTGTATTTCAAAATTTGTGAATTTTTTTTTTAAAATTTTTTATTTTGGTTTACGATTTTGAGATTTCTTTTGTGTTGTAAATGTTCGGTTATAATGATTAAGGTTAGAATAGCAGATTCCGGTGAAAACAGCGTTGTCGGCTTGGTTTTGATGAATCAATTTTTCATATTGATTTTTTACTGAGATGTGAAAAATCGGTAAATGTTATTTACCTATTGGTAGAATTTTGAGAATTTGTGATTTTTAGATTTGTTCAAGCTAAAACCAATAAAAAACCAATAAGTAGAATTTTGAAATTTTGTGATTTGTTGATTTTGTTTTGCAATTTTTAGATTTTTTTGGTGTTATGGAAGTTGGATAATGATGAATAGGGTCAAATTAAGTTAAATTTGGTTGGATTTGACTTGAAAGATGAAGGAATATGCTAAGAGCATCTGCAAGAGCACCATCTTTTGAAATCGGTTTTTTAGTAGAATGTAGAAACTGATGAATAACATTGATTAGTTTTTCACATCCCACTAAAAAAGTCGATCAATTTAATAAATAAAAAATTTAAATTAGTAATAAGAAATTAATTTAGGATATAATTAAATTAAATAAAGAAATTAAACTTTATTAAATTAATAGTAATTAATTAGATTGTAAATGAAATTAATTAATTAATTCAAAATGAATGTGATTAGAGTAAATAATTTTATTTAAATTAAATTAAACAAATGAAAATAATTTTATATTAGGCAAAAATAAAAATGAAAAAGGTGTATTAATTTTTGTATTTAATTACCATTTTTAGTAGAGTCATACTAACTGTTTGCTATTTTGTTTCCTCTAGATGAAATTTAAATATTTACACAATTCACAAACAATTGATGAGAAAATGGGAGGGAATACACATATTGGTCACAAATGACTTAGTAAAATAATTGCAGTTGTTTTGAGACGAGGTTTGTACCAATGTTCACAGAAGAGTGCGTGTTCGGACATATTTTATCGATATCTAGTAGCAATATAACTGCTATAGTCGTGATATTAGAGTTTCTTGCTAGAGAGGTAGTGGTCCCCGATGGGCACTGTAATAAAATGTAGTTTACAGTTGGGGAGAAAACATATAGGTTTGGGAAGTAAGAGCACTTATTAGTTATAGGACTCCCTTTTTGAGGCATCAACCAAAAGTTTTTTAATATGGTGCAAAATTACGAGGAGAGTCTCCTATGATGATTTTTCAATAGAGTATCGTTGAGTGTGCCTAGTATAACCACCTTTCTCGAGGCAAGGAGTGATACAACGCACAAGGGTAGTACAGTTGAGGACGTAATAAATTATGATGATATGTTGAAGTTAGCTAATGTAGTCATTGCCTTTCATCTATTATTAGGGCAAGATGACAGGTCCTTCATTCCTTACTTTATATCGGTTATTATAGAGGATGTAAAGGTGTGGAGGATATTCCCTTAGGTACATTAAGCTATAGTATGCTAGTCTATAGCTTTTAAATGGTGATTAATGAGAAGCGAATTAAAAATTCACTGAAGACCGTTAACATGAATGACTATATCCTGGCGTTTCAGGTATATTTAGTAGGGTTAATATTTATAGTTTTCTCCTAATACGATTAATATTTAAGGTTTATATATATATACACTAACTATATATTTGTTTTTTGTTGTTTTTGCATTGTAGTGGTAGCTTACTTGAAATATTCCTAGTGTTGAAAGATAAGATAGACAAAAAAACCAATACTTAGAAAATGAGCTGCCAAAATTTAAGAGATAGACACTTAAGAGGTCGCTGAAAGACATAAAAGCCCTTAGTGATTTTCCTACTGTTAGTGTCGAACCTAACCAAAATCATTATTATTTTTTTTATAACTATCCTTATTTATATTAAGCATATAATAATAATATAACTATTATATATATATATATTGTAGATATATAGTTGGCATGAGCAGAACTTTTGAGTCCACTGACTCTGAAAGAGACATGAATTATTGAAAATCATTTAATCCGAGGCATTCGGTTGGCAAAGAAGTATATAAAGTTGGTAGTGGAGGGAGTGAAGATGATGAGGTGGAGGGTGCACGAGGTGATAATGATAATGAGGTGGAGGGTGGAAAGGTGATCAAGGTGTTTGTGAGGTGGAGGGTAATGATGATCATATGGTTGAGAAGTTTAAAAGGGAGAAGGATGAGCGGCATGAAGATGTCCTAAACGTACAATCTGAATAAAAGGATACATTTTTAGAGTTGAGGACAAAATGTTGCATGATGTACAAAACATATATCTTGAGGTATGAATCTTTTATTTATTTTATTGTTAAGTGAATATCCATTTTAATAAATGAAAAAATTATGGACATATTGTATAGTAATACGAAATTGGATAAAGAGACGAAATCTTTAAACATAATAAATAAAATATAATTCTTTAAATATGCAGGTTATATTTTCCTGGATAGTTAAAAACTAAAGGAGACTTTATCAATTTTTTTTTTTTTTTTTTAAATTTGTACAATGTATAATTATATATATATTCTACAGATGAAGTAGTTGTTTGAATATCTTGTAGATTTGTAGAAGGCAAACATCAGGATCCTAGTAGAATAAATAGGAGGCTGAGATGGGTAGAAAATCCATCAATCTCAAGGTGTCCACCGGTTACCCCTCCAGCAAGAGGGTCAGGAGATCCACCACTTTTAGAAGGTCTTAGAAGGTTCATCAGTTTTAAAGATTGAGTGTCGTGATGACCAGTTTAAATTTTGTAATTCTATTATGTTATAGTCTAACATAAAACTAAATGTCTAATTGACGTTTTTGATTTTTTGGACGATGTGGTCACCTAGGAACAATGGCATCTCAGACCATCATAAAAGAAAAGGAAAGTGCTAAAACTAGAAGTTGATAAGGTGGTGGAGTTTTTAGACCTTGTACTGGCTGTGTACAATGAATACAAAGCTTCCTCGGCTAATGACCTCAGGTATTGATAAAAAATATCATTATCATTTCATCATGGTTATTAATGTAATAAAATTTTCAATATTTTTATTTATTTATTTATTATTTTAAGCGTGTGGTTGATCCTTTTGAGTGATGCGTGATATCGTCCATGCTAAAAACTCTCGAGGACCACTACCAGTGGTTGAGTTTAGAGCACATCAATTGTTATTTGATATGTCTACGAAAGAAAAGGTGGAATGAGGTTAAGGACACTTGATATGTGGTCTATGGAACTTCTTTATTTATGAGTGTTTGCACAGTAGTTATGTATTTTAATTTCTTGTCATGTGTCCATGAAATTAAATTATATGTTAAATTTTTATCTTGCAGGCATTTATGATATTGTACATAAGGAGCAATATGTCTGTTCAGGAATAAAATTTGATTCGATTACCATTGTTGTACCCCCAGAATGGCATGCATATGCTAGTGGTCAAATATATACATTAGTCCCATGGTGGCATGTTCAAAATGTAAATATTGTTTGAAGATTAATTATTTGATCATCCGAATTAGTTCTGTACCATTGATATCTTCAAACTACAGATGTAGCTACCATGTAGTCTTAATGAAAGTCATTAGATCTTCTGTCAAGTGTGCCTAAGAGAGCAGAAAATATTGATCTGTGATCCCCTTTGAGATATCAACTTTGATATACAGAGCGAGCTACTTGAATCACTGGTGTGTTTGATGCTCATTTTGTTACAATTCATTGGATTTTATGAGAGGACGAACATAGCTATGCGCTCGTGGATGAGCGATGGAAACTTGAGCATCTTGATATAATGTATGTTCCCCAACAACTCAATAGGTGAGTAAATTAAGTACATAATTAATTATATTATATTCTAAATGTTAATTCATTTAATTAAATTAATTTATTTCTAATACAAGATGAGTTATAGAGCATACGTGGCAATGTACATATGCGACTTTTACAATCAACAGAGGGTATATGGAAATCAAGGTGACACGATCAAGTTGAAAATGTCATTGTATTGAGAGTAGAGATTGCTAAGGATATATATATATATATATATATATATATTCGACACCTATATAAGGTAGACAAATTTGGGTGTAAATAATTGTGAACATAAAAACATAAAGTCAAAGTCTAAGTACAAGACAACACTCATGAAATATACATCCAAAAGCAATGACCAATTTTTGATGGGGCCTCAAAAATCAAAATCAGTTTTTCATTGCCATTAAAAACCGATCACACACCTTTTGGTTTTTTAAAAAGGTTGAAAAACTGATTTCAATTTTTCAAGACCTCATAGAAAACTGATCGAACGTTTTCCCCTTTTTGTTACCTTTTTTCCCTTGCATTTTGATAGTTCTCAATGACCAAAGGGACTTAAAAACCATAAAATTGATATAATATACCACAAAAGATCAACATTACAAACAAACATAGTTGGATGAATAAAAAGTTAGAATTGCATAAGTTGAAACATAGTCACCTAATACCATATCTCACTCCAATGTAACCATATGATGGTATTTTATAAGTTATTTACTTAATTCCATTTTAATTAATTAAATTTAAGCTATTTGGGGACATTTGTTGCCCATTAAAAGCCTTATCAAAGGCAAAAAAAAAAAAAAAAATTGATCAATTTTTCAACCCCTTGAAAGCCAAAGACCCCATAAAAAATTTATCCAACATTTTCTCCTCTTTTTACCCATTTTCCCCTACATTTTGGTGATTCCGATGATCAAAAAGACATAAAAACCATAGAATTGATACAATATATCATAACAAATCAACTTTATAGACAAACATGATTAAATTAATCAAAAGTGAGAATTGCACAAGCTAAAACATAGTCACCTAATACTATGTCTCACTCTATTATACCCATATGGTGGCATTTTATAAGCTATTCACTCAATTCTACCTTAATTAATTAAATTCAAATAATTTTGGGGCATTTGTTGCCCATTGAAAGCCTTATCAAGAGGAGAAAATAAAAAAAGATGTTGATAAATCGATTTCGATTTTTAAAGGGGCTAAATCGATTTCGATTTTTCAAGCCTCATAAAAAACTGATCCAACTTTTTCCCTCTTTAGACCTCTTTCCTCCCATTTTGATGTTAATGACTTTACTTTATTAAATTTGCATTTATTACTAATATAATTTTTAATAATTGATAAAAATTTAATAGAATCTCCTCTGTTTTTTAACTGTTTGACTATAATAGTATCTTTGTATTATAAATAGAGTAGGAAGTTTCAAAATATAACATAACATTCATCAAAATAAAAGTTTCAAAGTAATGTCTATTCATTGTTTTGATCATTACTCAACATTGGATTAGGAGTAGGAAACATTTGATGACATTGCTTGTGTCCAGTCTCATGACAGAGATGGTATCTTCGGGAGAGCGTGACATTTTCACCAACATTTGTGCTTCTCCCAACTTCTATAGTAGTAGCTCTGTTTGTCTCGGCTTCCCTAGTACTAGCTATGCTTGTCCTTCCACTCGCGAATGTAAGGGGGTTAGGGCAACGAAAACAAATTTGTCTCATTTGACCATATATTCCACATTTTTCATACAATAATTTTCCCTAACTGAAGGAATCCGAACCTTCTTCAGTCTACTTGCTCATCTTTTTCTTATGGGTGGTAGTACAATCATGCTTTTAATTTCTACGGGAACATTCCAACTAGTATACTTAAAGATGAAATTGATTGAACACGCATGTGCAACTTGTAACCATTCTATGCTATAATACTGATTGTAAAACGTATTACAACTAATGCTCTTGAACCTGACATATATCACAAAAATAGAGTATTACGATCTGACATTAAATAGTGAAAGTAACAACGTACAATTACAATACCTAGCAATAACATATGCATGAAGACATGACAATTGATTTAGGTTTCACTGTAAACAACTGCATGTGTTTGCTTGAATATCAACAATTGCATCACCTTTGTTAGGATGCACGATGATGTACCTAATTGATTCTATAATGGGATGTATGCTACCACTCGTCGATAAATTTTTTGAAACATGATATAATTGTAAGTAGTAGTGGTAATAAGTTGTGAGTTTTTCAGTAGCAACACGTCTATTATTAAACCATCTCTATAACACTTTTATCATATATTCATGTGTAATTGTTATTGACAAATGGTATGCTTGCATCATGTAATTGTTGAACGACTTTACAATTTTAGTGGTCATCATTTCATATTTTCTTTTTAAATAATATGCTTATGACCGTTTACGCACTCCAACCTTAACCAAAGTTACATGTATTTTTAGATATAACGCCCGAATTTCTTCTAAGATTTTATTGCAGTCATCCAGCACATAATTGTATGCTACATTGTAAAATACATTTTTTATATCCAAACGCTTTTTACAATGTTGCTTCAGATTTTGCCATAGGGGGAAAAATATAACATGTGTGGGATTTCAAGAAAAGCTACTCTTATCCTATTCGATATATTTTTATGACGATCACATACAATAAGCAAATCATCTGACACTTTAATTACCTTTTGTAATCTTTTTAAGAATCAAGTCCATGAATGGTTTGATTCTCTATCAGTAAATCCAAAAGTGATGGAATAAATTATCTCTGACCTATTTTGCATACAGTAAAGGAAAAAAAAAAAAACCTCTTTATATTTACCTTTCAAATGAATCATATCAATAGCAACAACATGCCTCATGTAAAATCAAAAGTCTTCAATAGAAGCTTCAAGTGTAATAAATGAATACAAGAATCGATTGTTTTTATCTCTCTCAATTGTCATTACTGTGCCGAGGTTTGATCATTTGAACATTTCAAAGTACGAAGGAAATTGTTAATATGATTCATTTGCTTATTTATATGCTGGTTTCTTTGTATATTGTAAAATCTTCCAAACTTTATTGTACAAGATCTACACGTCATATGACTTTAGCATTTCTCTAATCAAACAATTACATATATAAATATCCCTCCCCACATTTTCTGCATACAATTTTTTGATAACAATAGTTTTCACACTTTTCATATGTGATAAGACCCAAACCAGATTCTCTTTAGACTCTTATCTGGAGGGCTTCGCTGAGCACTTCAATGGACCTCTTTTAATCCAACTTATCAGATAAAAGAGAAGCGCAGATCAAATCTTATAATCTTGCTCGTTTATTTATGCCTTGATTAATCAAATTACTCGTTTTAATGTAAAATAGTTGGGTTGGTGTAAATTTTTCAAAATCAACTTAAAACAATTTTGATAAAAATTCGGCAATACAACAGCTGTATTTTTAACATTTTCAAAATTTACCTACATACAAAAGCACTTTGAACTATTTCAAATCACTACCTAACTTCTTTGAATTCCAAACATATATTTTCTCATTCAATTTCACTAACACGCATTCTCACAAACATATAATTCTGCAAGCATACATTTTTATAAGCATTTCAATCGTTACTTACCTACATCAACATATATATATATATATATATAGCGGTATTATTTGACAGATGGGTATCATGTGCAAGTAATTCAACTATATATACATATCAAAATATGGGTTTACAAGTCTTCGAATATCCATATGTCAAACAAGAAATCAATTGTTTATGTGGATTACAACAACAAAAGTATATTTGATGTTTATATGACATATCTATGCCATGCCCACTTAAAAAAATTTTTGACGATGATTTCCTGGATGCAACACTGCCTGTATAAGCACCTACTAATATATATACAAGTTACATAAAAGATGGAAGTGTTAGTTCAACATATTATGATAATATAATAATATAATCACATAGGAATTCATAACTTATGTATATTTTAAAAATTTCAATTTTTAGAAACATTTGTTTCTAAAGACACCATGTATGCCCCTAATGTACTCTAACTATCACATGGCGATGTAACTGACACGAAACGTGAAGCTACTGAGATATCTCAACCACTACGAGCAGAATTTACTACATCGCATATATAGTGTGAAACCATCTCAAATTTGAGCAACTACAATGCGAAATTTTCTGCATTGCAAATATAGTGCTATTTATGAACCATAATTCTAGGCGATTACGAGCGGAATTTACTGCATCGCAACGTAATGCCAATAACTATAAATCTAAACAACTATGTATGAAATTTTTTGCATCGCAACGTAGCACTATAAATCTCTGGAAAGCTAAGTAACTACAGACGAAATTTTCTACATCGCCGCGTAGCACTAAATCTCATATAAGCTGATGGTATATACATGGGCTTTAAAACTGTTTTCACTAAGTGCAAAAGCACAGAACATTTGACTTTTCAAACTCTTAAAATTTTTCTCGATTCAAATATTTTGAAACCGATTTAGTTTTCGATTCTTCTCTTTTGAATCCCATAAAGGGATTTCATACTCAAAACTCATATTTAGAATTTGAAAAATCGATTTTAAATTTGTTTAACATAATAACTCGTATTTTAAATAGAAGTTGACATAATTGCAAGTGGTAGAACACTTACCTTAAACTAAGTGAGCTAGACACATCAACGAGCCTCACGTGCTACGCTAGGCTGCTCCTCACCTATATAACATAATCTTGCTCGAAACTTTTTAAACAAAGGTTTTTAGTAAGTCACTCTATTGGAAAGTCTTGAATCAACAACCTTCCCATCTAGATTTTAACTTGACCGAGGCTTAAAATTTTTGGTTTCTTTCTGCAAACCCTATTTACTTTCACCTAGGAACACCCCCGGTATGCTCGAATTGATTGCGGGAAGCTTGAAATGAAAAATCACCGTTTTTGACCTCTTTTTGACTGAATGTATACACAACCCAATCCATTGCCTTTTTCATTTCCGTTTCTTCGTCGAAGCTTCCCACATCATTCATTTATTATTTTAGTACTCAAATAATCACATTTAACCTTCAAAACCCACCAATTGCTTCATATATTTCAACCAACTTTTACAACTACACACTTACACTATTTAGGCCATAACTTACTCAATTTTTATCCAAACATTTTCCTTCAAATTTCTATAGTTTGCTATGATATTTATGCATGATTTGAGGTCTAAAACAACCCCAATTAAGCCCAAATAGTCTAGGTGTCTATACCCTTTTCAAATACTTATTTTTTCTTCCTACTATCATTTTATTCTTTACTAGATTGTATGCCATTCAAGCACCCATGTATATCCATTTTAATTACCTTAATTCCTACTCGTTCATGCACGTTTTTAGGACCGTAAATACATCCTAAACACTCGCAAAACACATACATAAGCTACTGCCCTTCATCAAGTCGAAATGCTCAAACACTCTAAATCTAGTTTTCTTTTTCAACTCTAACACTCCTATATGTTTTTCTAATATTAATTATGCATGATTTAGAGCTTAAAGGGATCAAAACACAATAGTATTCACACACACTCTCTTTGGTCGTGACACACACATATGCACCCACATGTTGTTCTTTTCAATTTTTCATGTTATACTTCTATCTAACATTTCATCAAACAAGTTATAGACAACTTATTTAACTCTTCTCTTACTTAAATCAAAAGTCAAGGTTCCTCCTGCATAAACCCTAGCTTGCCATTCAAGTTCTCTAATTTACATCCAACGTTTCCTTGTCACTAAATTAAAGTTCTACACCTTATATGAATGTAAAACTCCATCAGAACATGCTAAGAAAACAACCCAATTCATCATCATATCACACAACCTATTATCACATCTACTATCCAACCAACCTCAAACCTTATAGAAAACGATGATATCTCACCTTACTTTTGCTTAGGGTTTGATGTTCTAGTCTTGGATCAACTAAGAAGACTAATTTAAAGCTTGAAAATGGATTGAAGATTGCTTGATCTCCTCCTTCTCTAGTTGTCGTTCCACACTCTCCCTTTCTCTTTATGTTTTCTTTTAAAATTTTGACTAAGTGTTAGTTAAACACACTAACACACTTATATATATAGTTTTTAATGGAAGTAATTTACCAAACTACCCTTATTCATCTAATTCATTAACAAGTTTTACATTTTTTTAAGTCTTTTAATGGATTTATCTATTTAATCACACATTTTTACTCTTATAATAAAATTTTAAAACTTTGCCATCTCTATATATTTCTTATTCATGAAAAGACCATTTCGCCCTTCATCAACTTTTCTTAGTATTCATGTCATTTAATAGCATCCTAATGTCTTTCATACGGATGACTTTAACGAAATTTAGCCTTTTCATTTGATAACTTAGTTTCTAATGCTAGGAAACGAAAAGTCAAATATAGGGGTCACAATATATGATTCCGTGGCTATGTGATGACATGTGTGTTCCATTACATACTTCAACACAAACTACATCAAACAACCCTCTTCGCATCTTGCATGAACTATAAAGCCACAATTCTTATCCTTGCAATCAACCTTAAATCACTCCGTCTCTGAATGTCTAACCTCGATATTCAAATTTAGCTTTCAAAGTATATTCTTTAATGACTGTACTTAGTTCTTGTTTATTGTCAAAGAATGCACTTTTATACAACGTATCAGGTTGGTAGACGGTCGACACGATGCTTGAAGTAGCCTCAATATCGCCTAGCTCTACACCAGAAACAATCCATTATGCTTATGAAAGATTGCTCTGAAATTGTAAACTTAAAAATCTTATTTTTAGAAACCATTATCTTCAATGACATCATCATTTCGAGTTTACTCTTCAACACTATCTCGAGTTTCCTCTTTTTCACTATCTTGTGTCTCATTACCATTATCATCTGTGTCCCGTTCTTCATCATCACTAGTATCATTCATATAGTCATAATTAATATTGCGCATGAGACTTTCCATTGATGTAAATATGACGATAGAAACATCAATCTAATTGTTACCAATACCTAAAGTAAGATAAAATTGGCTTTCAATCATACACAGATTTATAAGTCTATCCGTATCTATCATGTCATGTCTTATGTTTGGTATTGAGTCAACAACATATGGACGAATGATAGGACTACTAACTCCAGCTTTAGAATCTCTCGCAATCTTATATGTATAAATCTTTCTGATATCAATATTTTTAACCGCCATCAAACTCACCGCACCAAGATTGGACATGATGTATATCTTTTTAACTTGGCCATTTGCAATATTTTATAGTAAATAATAAATACTGATATGCCATTTTCTTCTATCAATGTTAGCCTCTAAACACACAATGTCTACCAATGATGAAAAACTACTATCTTTGAAGGCCCCACACATGATTATTACCTCATCTCCAATGTAGTTAGATCTATTTCACTCTCTGTTGAAGTTGATTATGATCGTCTTTTGATCCATTCCTGTATCATTAAAAGAATATTAATAAATTAGTCTCACTCCAATGAGTCAACATTATAAAATACAATTATATTGAACCAAATCTAATACTATAAATCAATATCCAATATAAAAAACACAAGAAATATCAAAATTATATAAATCTACCTAACTCGGTTTTTAAGTGGACTATAAAACCAGTACTGGTTTTTTTGTATATTAAAAAATTGATTGATGCAATTATTGTGCAAAGAAACAAATCACAATACTCTCCAACCAAAACAACCAAATAGAATAAAATACAATAATATCTAACCACATATAACACTAAAATTCAATACACAGCATCCAAAACACAACAAATATCAAAATTTTAAAAAAATTGCTTAATCAATTTTTCAGTCCAATGAAAAATTGATTTCGTTGCAAATTTTACAAAACTACATATCTTCCTTACAAATATTATAAATTACAACCAAATCGCTCTTAAAGCCTTTAGCTTGCAATATGAATAAAAAAAAAAAAACCTAAAAACCAACCAACAAAAACACATACATTGTCTTCAAAACTCAAATTACTTAAAATGGAAGAAAAAGCTTAAAAAACTTTAATGAATGAAACTTGAATGAATCAAAACTTTCAATGGATGAAAAAACTTCAATGAACAATCCTTTGCTAAGAGGTTTGTTTTTCTACTACAATGGTGAATGGAAGAAGAAAAACCATGAATGAAGTAGACAAAAAAGGTTAGGATGTTGTTAAGAAGGAGAAGACCATTTTGGTAATTTTGGGTTAAAACAATTAGGTGATTTTCACTTAAGGGTAGTTTAGTAATCTTAGGTATAGAATGGAAATAATTTGTTTAAGAGATCGAAAATATTTTTTTTTTTTAAAAAAAAGGGTAAAAACAAAAATTTTCTTTTTGTTTGGTTAAAATTATAAAGCTACCTAAAACATAAGAGAAGATGAGATTACTCCAATAATAAATCCTCACTCTTTCCCCAATCGTGGAGCTTGTGAAATCGAGTCGGTCTCCTTTTTTAAATCCTGAGTAAAATGCACAAAACCCCTATGAGATAAAGCTTTAAAGATTCATAGTCAAAGTTTGACTTTTATAATACAATACCCCCAGCTCATCAGTGACTGTTAGTCAATATTTGGTTGACTAAGTGCATTTTCGTCATTTACTAATAACAAATATTACTAAAACAATTTTTCATTTCTCTCAGTTGCTCTCCACCACCAAACCTTCACCACCTTCTTCTTCTTCTTCTCTTCTTCTTCTCTCGCTCATACGATGCTTCGTGGAACCCAGATCTGGGTTCCAATTGAACCTAAACGTCTGAGTTCCACGAACCCAGATCTGGGTTCCATTCGAATCTAGATCTAGGTTCGTCAATCGAACATAGATCTGGGTTTGTCTGGGTTCGACAAACTCAGATCTGGGTTTGACGAACCCAGATGAACCCAGATCTGGGTTGGACAAACCCAGTCGAACCCAGACATTTGGATTTAATGAACCCAGACGTGACAAACACAGATCTGGGTTCGTCTGGGTTCGAACCCAGATCTGTTTGAAGATGATGTCTGGATGTGTTTGAAGATGATATCTGGATAGGTTTGTTTGGGTTTGAAGAAGATGATTGATAATATGTTTAGGTTTTTGCAGATGATTGATGATATGTTTGGGTTTTTACAGATTGATGTCTGGATTGGTTTTTGCAGATTGTTGTTGTAGGTAGTGGCGATTGATGTCTGGATGCAGATGGGTTGTTGCAGATTGATGTTTAGGAGACGAAGGTTTCTGGGTGAGTAGAAACCTTCAGATTGATGAAGGTTTCTAGGTGGAGATAAGGTTTTTGGAAGATGGGTTGTTGCAGAAACCTTCAGAAAATTTATTGTTTTAAATTTTAAAAGAAAAAAAAATTAATTTTAAAAACTGAGGACATTTACGTCTTTACACTTTAAACCAAAGTTGATCATCAATTTTAACACATTTTGACCGTTAAACTGGGGCTATTTTGTTATAAAACTTAAACTTCGTATTTGTCTGTTTAAGCCTCTACTTTAGGGGGGTTTTGTGTATTTCGCTCTTAAATCCCAATTGAATTGCAATATATATATATTTATAAAAAGTACGTAATACAAAGCTGGATTTGTATACTTTTGAAGAGTAATTAATGGTTTTAGCGGTTCAGGTGATATTTGTCACATTGTAAAGCCATGACTCATGGGAATATATCAGGTAGGCCTCATCACTAGCCTTGCAATATTCATTTATAATCAGCAACTGCCCATCCCTCACCTTCTTACGTCAAGGGTAACGTCTAATTTCTATATACAATATTATTGTTTTGTCAGATTTTATTTAAACCTTGATGGGTAAGGAAAAGGATAACAGAGTTTCCTTGTTCTTGACTTTCTTAAAATTTTATCTACATTGCTACTCAAATTCAAAATTTTTGATGAAGTTATGTTTCAAATAATAATTTTTTATATATTGTTAGAATAGACACTCACTATTCATTATTATAGAAATGGATAGAGACGTGTTTTTTGAACTTCATTCACTTCTTTTAGAGAATTAAAATATATTACAAAAGCCACAAATTTACAATGTATCATCCAACATAATATTGTTGATATGCAAAAGAACCTTCTCAATCAAAATGGTTTCCCTCCTCCAGATAAAAGGCAAGCTTAACTACGACATGGACCACTAATTAGATGATCGTGGAGCAAAAGACGCTTGGAAAATATCTTGAATTACTAAGCTAATTACGACCTAATAAAAAGTATGTACATATATTAATATACTTAAATGATAGTTATAAAAGGGTCATATATATCATATTAAACTTTGTGTCCACAAATACAGTCATATTTATTCAAATAGGTCAAATTATATATATATAGAGAGAGAGAACTTTTATAATTAGATATAACTGGTTTTAAAAAATAATAACCAACTAATTAAATTCATCAATTACGTTTTATCTTCTATTTAATTCAAATACATTGGATAAATTTGATTGATTGGTCTTTTTTTTTAAAAAAAAAAAAAAATCAAGTGTATTTAGTTATAAAAGCATTATATATACATATATATATTAACACTAACAGCTTAAAGTTTGTATAACTCTCGGGGTCTGCCAAAATGGAACACTGATAATGTGGTTTGAATAACTATTCTCACTAAAAGGAGACTCACAACTCACACATTGTATTTTAAAGTATAAGGGTGGAATTTGAACTTTTAATCTCTTATGCTCAATGTGAGTACTCAACTACTTTTATTAAAATGTGGTATGTGTTCAAATTGTATAGTTAAAATTTAAAAAATATTAATTCTCTAGCAGGACCAATCCTAAAATTGTGTTTTGATCAATGGATTTATAATGATACAAAATGATAAACCTACATTATTGTGAGCGAATTGGTCCTAACCAAAAAATAAACAATAAAAAAAGAGTATGTCATGTATTTTTGAAATAAAATTTGAGATTTAGGGAATGGAGGTATAATAACTTGACCCCCATGATCTTAATATGATAGGCTTACCATTTAATCATATCAACTTTTGTTTAGACAAAATATAATATCAAAAACGCTAAAAATATATAATGCATATCACACAAGATAATAGATTATAACATCTTAATTAATCCTATAACCTTAAATGTTTTTACATTAATTCATGATTTCAAAATACATTGATGGAAAATAAATGATCAGCCAAAGATGTTATCTTATAGACTCCTAAATGGAATTTATATATAGAGGCTCTAAAAACAAATTATAGTTAGAACTTATACATGAGGCATTTGGTGCATGATCATCTACAAAAGTTGTGCTTGAAAGAGCCGCACTAGTACTTGTAGCTTTGAGTATCATATCATATACACGTTATTAAAAATTAGTCTTGCCATCACTTAGGCAGCGACCAACCCAAATAGGGTGAAATAGGGGTTCTGGCAGTGAGGTATCTAGGGCCGCCTAAGAGGCTTTATTTTTTTTAATATAAAAAAATTTATCCAAAATGGTACCGTTTTGGACTCTTCAAAACAACGCTGTTTTGAGGTTGAGTATTTTAAAAAAAAAAAAAAAAATGAGGCTAACTCTAATAGATCAATCCCCCACTACCCCCTATTTTCTCGTCTCGCTGCGAACTTTCCATTCTTAATTTCCTACTTCATCACAAATAATCATCATTGCTGAGTTCGCCCAAATCGTTCATCACCATTGATTCATTGGTTTCTGGTCAAACACTGCTCGTTGTCATTGTCGACTGTGAAATTGTTGCCCAAAAATCAAAGTTTAACATCATCGTCATCTTGCTTCCACCCCTTGGTATTAGTCTCAGGCATGGTTGCTACAGTTTAGGGGAGACACAGAAGCTCGATGAAATCGAAGCCAGTCATTGTTGACAGGTTTTTATTTTTTCTCTTTTTCTCAATAACCAAACAAATAATTTAATTTTATTGATTTTTGTGTTTGTTTTTGTTATCGTGTGACTGTGGATGATGATAAGGAGAACTAGGAGGAGTCTTCATAGTTTCTATTTTTTGTGTTTGACCAGCGGCCAACAAGTTGGTGGTTGACTGCAGGTCGAATTACTTAGGCAGTGCCTAGATGTCTCCTAAACCCATCTAGGTGCTTAGGCGTTAGAAATTCGGCGACCGACCGCTTAGCGCACGCCAAGTATTTCTGAAACATTGATTATATATGTTATCAAAGGCATTTTCCATGCACGATTTCAAGTGCGGCTTTGAGGATATTAATTACTGTAAGATACTGCAACAAGATTAAAAACAAGTTAATTACAATACAAAAATTTAAGAGCAAGCCCTTGCATAAAGAAATGAGTGCGAAAAGGTGACGGGGGAGAGATTTTTTGCCAACCATTGAGTTAGGTCTAGAATAGCATGGCTGACTCCAATCAAATTTCTTGGCTCTTGATTAAATTTTCAATCATAATATTCCTATTCAATTTATCTATTCGCGAATTGGGTATAAAATGTAAACAGCCAAAATCGTAATCTTTTCAGATAGAGACTACATCGAAAATTGATACAACAAGACAATCCATCATCAAACCTTTTTTTACGGCATTAAATGTTCACAGGTATTAATAGCTAACAGTTAATACCACGACTTACTTCATTAAAAAAAAAAAAAATTAACAGCAGGATCGTAGATCAAGCTGTTTGAGGCAATGAAATCATTTAATGTGTTTAGAAGGAAAGAAGAAAATTATCACTCCAAGATTGGCCTTAATTTGCTTAATTTCAAGGGTTATATACACAAACGTTCCTAGAAGTTTAATGAAATTTGGAGAACACGTTTGCGCTTATCTACTTCAACCAACCTTGCAAGTAGGCACTAATATAAATGCAATAATGACTAACTAGAAGAAGACAATTTGGACAAAAAGTCTAGCTAGGAGCAACATTGATAACATAATTCATGATATCAGATTAGCTCTAGGGGATCTCAATGTAAATTCTATTCATCATGTTCCTAGAAGTGGTAATGGTGTAGCCTAGGGCATTGCCAAGAGGGCAATAAATTATAAGAGCTCTACAACTTGGGCTGGAACTCTTCCTAACTAGTTAATCAAGCTAGTGGATTATGATGTAGCCAGGTATTCCCATTTCATTAGTTAATAAAATGTATTTCCTTTCCAAAAAAAAAAAAAAAAAAAAAAAAAAATGGGAAAAAGACATTTTGGACATTTATAGTGAAATACATTTCATATGACCAATTCTCTAAGACCAAGATCAAACTCACTGATCTTAATCAGTTGGGTTTGGGGGGGAGTATTGAGGTCAAATGAGAATTGGTCAGCTGATGGCTCACTAGTATTGGTTAGCTAAAACCTTACTATACACTTGAGTGTATCTGATCAAGATTCTGTTGAGGTAATTAAGCAAACAAAGTTAGTATAAATACTGACCAGACTTGTACCAGTGAAGCAACTAACAAGAGAAGGGTAAAAAAAAAAAAAAAGAGTACTGAAAATCAAGGTTCTATGGTGTTTGCTGTCATTCTATTTTTTTTTTGAAAAAAGTTGTCATTCTATTAAACCCTATATCAGTCTTCTTTTCTTCTTCATATCTTTATAAATCTCAATACATTTACAATATCTTATAGATAAAAATTAATTAAAGTGGCCAAAAAAATTAGTGGAGTTATTAAATTTTGTCCTTCCAAATAACTTTACTATTTCTTGCCTCCCTATGACAAAATCACTTCTCTCCTATAAATTACACATGTGCAATCTTTTATAAAATATTAAAGTGGATTTTTTTTCCCTGTTTTTAACAAAGTTTCGCTTCCATTAGAAAGTTCGTCGCGAAGGAGCCCCGGCTCCTTGAATCAAGGAGCATGAGTCACACTCCTCATTTGGATCATCTTCTTCACCAAAATGAATGCGGATCTGTTTTTTCAACAAAACAAACTCATATTCATGATCATTAGAGTAGAAGTTGGAGATGTCGAGAGAGGATGAAGATGGAGAGAGGTTACCGAGAAATGGAGTGAGAATCCCATGATGGAAAATTATGTTTGAAGTTTTTTTAATTTTTTGTTTATAAAATTTATTAAAATAGTGTGGATATATTTTGATCCTCCCAGCAACATTTATTGGTCAGTCATATAGGAAAATTTATTGATCAGACTAGACCCCTTTTTCTAATAATGTGACATATATACGAAACGAATTTGGATCCTCTTCTTATTTGAATTTTTTTCTAATATGTTTAAAGTATGTGATGGGTAATTGAAAAAACACATGTGAAAAAGAATTACATCTCAACCATTCTTTTTGAGTACATGAACTATAACTGGGACGGGTCCACGGATTACCGGAACCAACCGAGATAGGACACTAGAAGCACGGTCCGGATGATAACTCCCAATTGTAAGAGATCCACTCATACGGAGACGGGAGAAATTCACACGAAGGTGAGAGATCAACCTACATATAATGGCGAGAGATCGAATATTAATATATTTATAAATATTATTATATTATATATATTATATTATAATTGGATATGAGGGAAATAGGTGTCGAACCCATGCCTCTGACAAAGAAGACATGAGTGGTTGCTGGCGCCAACCAACGGGGCCAGCAACCAAAGACATCTTAACCATTCTTTTATTGTAATGCTTATATGATATGAAATGATATTATATTAAATCAGGAAAATTATATGACTGATCAGGACACCCCTTGCAAATAATATGAGATATGGCTTGTTCTTGCTTGTCTGATAGGATTGCCAAAGAAACTAGTCTCACAGAGAGAGGAAAAGCGAGGACTGATGGGAAGGAAGACATCGTTGAGAAGAGAAAACGTAGGGGAGTCATCAATGGGCACTTCTGTTTCCAGATCACACTCAGAACAGAAATCGACAGCAGCGAGCTATTGAAGTACTGTCCAATGGGGCTCACAGGCACAGCTTGTTATTCTTTTTCTGCTCCTTTAAACTCCGTTTTTGAATGTATGTATGTTTATGGCTCTCCAGCTTCTACTTGAGCTCCTATATAATGTACTTCAACGATCAATACTCAACCAGGACTGGCTATTTGTGTGTTAGTTGGGCATACAGATAAGGTCATTTACTTATGGTGGTACAAGATAAAATTAAAACCTCTATTGTCAGAAAATGTTGTCATGATGCAAATATCTTTTCCGATTATTCCCGCCAATCTATCTTCACCACTCTGTCTCCTATAAATGATAATTATTGCTTCATTGATTAACTTCCGTATTGTGTGAAAACTACTAGTGGATTACGAAAAAAAAGGGAACAAAACATCCGTTCTCTCAAGGCTGTTGAAGCTAATAACAGAGAATTAGTCTCTGGGAAACTGCCAGGTGTTAGCATAAGAAGAGCACCAGATGGCGCAGCTGGAGACTGGACAGCTCAACCATTAAAACACCAATTAGAAGAGTACACATGTGAGTTAGTTAAGAGCTGAATGAGAGAGACATAAATGTGGTTAGTATCAGTTATTGTAGAGACTGAGAGTAGCTTGTATTTGTAACTGGAGAAGCTCTCCAGAGGTTTCGATATTCTTCTTCAAGATTCTAAATAAAGTTTTCTCTCTCTAATCTTGAATTCTCACAAAGGGCACATAAAACTAACAAGTATGTTAGTGGGGTATAAAAGTATAACTTTATAGACAAAATATTAACTCATATAACTAAGTTTCTGTTGATTGATTGATTGGTGGGGGGTGGTGGTTGTTTTGTTGTTTGTTGTGTTTGATGATGTGAATATGTTTTGATTGGAGCGGCAATGGCCTGAACTTATCGCGTTG
Organism: Dimocarpus longan; assembly: GCA_022984855.1. Taxonomy (NCBI): domain Eukaryota; kingdom Viridiplantae; phylum Streptophyta; class Magnoliopsida; order Sapindales; family Sapindaceae; genus Dimocarpus; species Dimocarpus longan. The sequence goes on along the minus strand of CM041014.1, from coordinate 12,808,609 downwards.
GCTAAACATGGTGGATCGAACACGATTGAGACCTATGTGTTTTTGAATGTTCATGAGCCTGTCCAAGGACAGCTCAATTTTGAAGGGCAATATGATGTGGTCAAGTTCCGTCGGATGATTAAGGAGCAGGGATATGCGTTTATCCGTCTTGGACCGTTCGTTCAAGCTGAATGGAATAATGGGTGTGATATTGATCCTCCTTGCTTGTTTAGTCCACCTTTGTCCTTTTCATGGATTTGTCTTGACTGAGACTTTTGTCCCCTTTTTTTTTTTTTTTTTTGTCGTCTTAGAGAATTATCTTACTGACTCAGAAAAATTCTAGGGATCATTTCCATTTTGACAATAAACCATTCAAGGTATATTTCAACGTTATGATTGTTATTATAAATTGGGAATCCAATTGAATTGGCAGCTCCATGTGTTGATATATACTTACATGGTACTTCGTAGTGTACTTCAGACTGTGAACTGTAAGATTTTTGCATTTTCTTTAGTTTGTTTTCAAATGAAGGCAGATGTACACTTAAATACATATCAATGCAGCGGCCTTTTTAAATTAAAGACCCTTATTTATGTTAACGTACGCCAAATCTGAAGGGATGAACAACAGTCCACAAAGTAAAAGCATCTTCTTCAAAATAGGTACTGTCAAAGATCAAAAGGCATCAAATTATATATATAGTTAGCTGAAATATTTTGGGCTTTTTGCTAGAAAACATTCTTCACACCTTCGTTGTGCCATGGACTTCACGAAAACTCATTCTTTCATGAGCCTAAAACGCATTTAGTTAACCTAAGAGTTAATACCTTTTTCGATGATCTATTAATTACTAGAGATATATATGTTATAGCCTTAGGATTTGTCACCATTTCACATGCCACCATATGGCTAGGCTAGGATTCAAATATTTCTTTGAAGTCAGTGTTTCCAAATATAACTTTATCTACCATGTTATAATAGTTCTTAATTACTTTTTACCCATGTGAAGATACAACTCCAAAACGTGTCATGGGGGCTACAAAAGTACATATTTGAAGGGGAAAACAAAGCTGTAAAGCTAGACAATTTCACAAAGATACAATGAAATTTTCTTTTCTTTATTTTGAAAATTTTTTAGATTATTGGTTTATTAAGTAGTACATAAATTATATTGGTTACTTATAGAACATTTTCAATCATACTAGTTATTTTTTCTTTTTAACCAAAAGGATAGATGATGTGATATTTTATTGACTCTAATCCTCTTTCTATTGTTCATTATTTTTTTTCTTAAAAAAAAGAAAAGGTTGAATCACCCTTGCTAATTTAGAGAGCAAGAAAATCTTAATCAAACTCTTTCTACTATTATTTTAATGTTTAATTTGTAATAAAACAAACAATTTCCTTTTCTGAAAAGCAAATTTGCATAAATTTTCACAATTGTTTAGTTAAAATTGAGAGCATGATTGGAGTGATGCACTCAAAAATTGCTAGTTAAAATGATTTTTTATTATTGAAACTAAGTTAGCATTTAGGGAGCTCCCTTAGAGATACTCGTTATTGTAAGTAACCACATTATCATTATTAGGGAATCTGCATAATTTCGAGCTTAAAAAGATTCTTAAAAAATTTATATTTATAAGAGTAAATTTTATCAATTGCTTTTGAGATTTGCCTAGGATTATTCATTTGTGACAATCTCATCATCAATTTAAATTCTGCAAATCGCTTGGTATCTATCATTTTCTATGACTATTAGGATACATTTTACATTTAAAATGGACTTTTACTGTTTTGATCGTTTGAAACTGCTACTGTAATCCATTCTCATTTTCTTTCCATTCACTATCAATCTTTATTTCTAATCTTGTCTTTTGAAGGGAGAGGCTTGTACTTTAAGAGGGAAGAAGTCAGCTTTGGACTAGAGGAAGGCTTCAAAACCATAAGCTTTTCTTTTCCTTTCTTTACTTTGTAATTTTTAAATTTTATATTGAAGTTGTTTTGGTCATGTTGATAAGCAATAAAATGTTGTTCATAATTTTATATTCAAACATGAGCTAAAGTAATTTTGTGGCTACGGTTGTGAAATAACTTAATTAATATTAACATGTAAACAATCAAGTTGCCTTGAGATTTATTAAACTTTGTTGAGTAAATACTTCAGTTCTTAATGTTTGTATGTGCCTGATCACCATATACATTAGTTGAAGTTTGCGTGTTGAAACTGAAAGGAGATACACGGAACATGTTCAATAAAATATTTATCCTAGGTTTGGATTAAATAGATTTATACTAATTCACCTGTGTAGTCATTAATTGATATTTTGAACTTAATGAACCTTTATTTAATGTTTGACCATCGAAAGATAGGCTTGATTAGATGAAGGTATGTTTATGCATGTCTTGAAAGAGAATGTGTGAGAGCAATAGTGATGGCCAACTATCAACAAGTTTAATGCAATATTTTAGCATAATTTGTTCTAATCCATTAAACTTTGATTAAGTGAAATCATAAACCCTAGCCAAGCTTTGTTATTGATTGAGCTTCTTAGGTTGCATAGTTGTCTGTTAGATTTAACTTGGTTAGTTTATATAATAGTTAGTTAATTAACCATTAGGCCAATCAATTTTCCAAATAGTCATATGTCTTAATTATAATCGGTACTTAGCTACTCAATCAATTTCTATGGAGACGATACTCACTCATCATTTTATTACTTGTCATGACCTAGTATAATTGCTAATAGCACGCTAGATAGCAATCAAAAGACAGAATTGAAATTACAATTAATGAAGCCTTCACAATACTAGTTCAACTTCTATATATATATATATAGAAACCCATAATTTGCGCTTATTATTACTTGTTGGGTACTTTAATATATCCCAAATGTGTAGAGTTTGAGACTTTAGTGAGTGTCATCAAGTCATAAGCAATCCAACATCTTGATGTCTCTTGGTTGTAAAAGTAGCCCAAACACTTGCAATCCGAGCTACATTTCTTGCCACAATCCTCCACCTTCACGGGACCACTCCCTCTGGTATACTTGCACATGTAATGATCAACTCCCTCAAGTTTGTAGTAGTGGAAATCCTTGGCCACACAAGATGTCAACTTCTTGGCCTCACAGCTCTTGCTCCACCCCAATAGACCTGTCTCCGATGGGCAAGCCACACATTGGTTGTCTTCACACAGCCCAAATTTGCCACACCTCTCCGGAAGTTGGCACTCAGTTTCCCTGATAGAGTCTCTTGAAAAGAGAGAGAATGTCTTTTCATATGCACCCCAACTAACCTTATCATAGTATGTGTAGATCTCAAGACTTCCATCAATTCCCAGTCTAAGAAACGATGATGTGCTGTTGTATTTTGGCCTAACCAAAATGCTAGAGCCACCGGTTGAGCTATCTAGAGTTAGCTCATAAGCAAAAGCCTCATCAGTTTCTGGAGCACTATTAAATTTCGCGTACTCTAGTGAGCCCTGCGATTCAGAGAATGCGAAGTAAAGAACAGGCTTTGGAGAGTTGCCGCTTTTATAGTACATTGCCAATCGTTTAGCCTCCATAACCAAACTATAAGACCCGTCAACATTTTCTTGATTAGATTTCCGACTCACAAGTTTGGTTACATGGCCAACACGAAGAGATTGACCCACCAAGAGAGTGTCAGTGGGATAATCAAAACTTTGCCAAACGAAATTACCCTTGGAGTCATCAAGCACCATGTTACCATTTGAAAGTAACTTGAAGCCAACAACACCCTTGTTGGCAGTGTTGGTTTGCCAAGCAATGGTGCCATCAGCATCAGCTAGGACAAGATTCCCATCAGTACCGAAAGTGAGAGTGGCATTTTCACGAACCGGTTTGCCACGGTTAGCTTCCCAAACCCAATGGTATAAAGGCTCAGTCCGCTGGATGCCCATACGAAGAGCAAGAGTGTATGCATTTGGGGTGGTGTTGTAAAAGGCAAGTTGGAATGGAGAGTTGAAAACACTCAACATTCTGTAATCGGCGTCATACTCGTTTATGTATGGACCGAATTCTCCTTCATTGACAAAACGAAACGTCTCCGAAGGAGGAACAGAAGCTTTGGCAATGGAGAAGACAACTGAGAAGAAGAAGAATAAGGAGAGAAACGACATTGAAAATGAAGAAGAAGATGCTATTTTGGGTTGTGAAGATTAAAACTGAGCAGCTCCCTATTTATAGTAACTCAAGTGGAGTAATTTTGGACAGCATTTGTGGATTTGGATCTGGGGACATTGTTTTTGAAATAATTAAATGATTTGGCTGGACGCCGATCTTGATATTGTGAGTCAAAGCTTATCTAAATAATTCTATTGCACGGAATTGAAGATGTCTTTTTCAGAGTTGTATTTGTTGACCCAAAAATATTTGACTTTATTCGCTTAAAAGATTAGGCTTAATTGTTTTCATAATCTTAACTGAGTTTGTCAGTTTCCTATCTATACAAATGTGTCCGGTTTCTCAAATTTGTTTCATTTATGTTTGGATTGCGTGGTATTTACAAAACTTAATATTTATGTTTGGATTATGTGGTATTTATAAAACTTAATATGACTTGGTGATAGGAGATCTTTAATAATATTTTAGATTTAACTTAATGTCTTGTACAGTGGCGGATCTAGAAAACTTGTTTAGAAGGCACATAAACAAAGTAATAAAAATATCAATATTCATATTAAATATATAATATTATTATATAAAACAAAGTTCGATAACATAATATAGTTAAAATGAAATGAAATATATATATATATACACACAGAGATAGGTATATATATAATATTTAAGCAAACTAAGTAGTCTTAAATTATTCTAAAAAAAAAAAGTAGTCTTAAGTTTTGAAAATCATAACCAAATTATTAAAATAAATAAAAATGAAAAAAATAAATAAACTATGTAAATTTATTATTTACTCAAAAAGTTATTAGTTTAAATAAGACACAAATAGAAAATTAACATATTTTGATAGGAAAATTGATTGAACCATGGTGCATGAAAGAAAGAAAAACAAGATGCATGTCAAAAAAAAAAAAATTAAAAAATTATGAGACAAAACAACATTTATAAGTGAATATAAAAAACCATTTCACAAAAAAAAAAAAAAAAAAAAAAAAAAAAAAGTGAAGTGAATTAAAAATATATATATATGAGACAAAGTGGGATTGAACCATGGTTGGGTCTAGAGAGGAAAGCAACCACAACTAGCCAAGCCTTTCAAATCTTCTACTTCTATTTGACATTTTATTTATATAATATATTAAATGACTAAAAAAAGAGAAAAAACAAAATCCTTTTGATGGGGCAGAGATCGAAACCTGGTGGCATCGATAGTTAAAAAAAAAAAAAAAAATTATGAGACAAAACAACATTTATAAGTGAATATAAAAAAACATTTCACAAAAAAAAAAAAAAAAAAAGTAGTGAAGTGAATTAAATATATATATATAAAGATAAAGTGGGATTGAACCATGGTTGGGTCTAGAGAGGAAAACAACCACAACTAGCCAAGCCTTTCAAATCTTCTACTTCTATTTGACATTTTATTTATATAATATATTAAATGACTAAAAAAAGAGAAAAAAACAAAATAAAATCATTTTGATGGGGGAGAGATCGAAACCTGGTGGCATCGATAGCAAAAGGCGCATTGCAACCATCAAAGCCATTATGCAACATTGAAATGATATTACATTATATTTATATATTTAAATAGAGTAAACTTAATTAATTTTCAAAAAATTTCATTCGTGCCCTTGGTCCAACGGTGGGTCCACCCCTAGTCCTGTAGATAATTTTTCAAAAAATAAAACTTTGATGCTAGAATTAAAAGCAGTATTATTAATCTCTGTCATGTAAATTATTAATTGTTGTGCTAAATCATTTACCTATTTCTTACTTTATCTTTGGGATGAGTTTTGCTAGTTTCAGTTTAAATTTAAGTTTAGCCGTATTAAAACTCTTGATAGGTCACATTGAGCATTTTAAATGCTTCTCTTATCTAGAAGTAACATTTTATAGCTAATATTATCTATTTAGTAAGAAAGTATTATTTTTAGTATTCTGTAGACCTAATTAATTTTTATCTACCATTCAAGTTTCAATAAATTACTACAAATTTATCACGAAAAAAAATTCCTAATGTCTTTAAACACTTTACATTGAATTGGTGATCATTATAAAAGGTTAAGTTCTTAAAACTGATAGAGGTGCACTGTTGCTCAATATGGATTTAACTTAACAATACATCAAGATCAGAGTTGTTTCACCATGAATGATATTAAAGTAAAATATCTAGTTCAAGGTTTAGAAAATCAATACTTGTTGCTTGACCAGCGAGGCACAATGCCTTCTATGAGCCTAGTCATTTTCCTTGAATTGAAAGAAAAAATATATATATTATTATTAATTTAGAGACAAATAATTAAATATATGAGTGTTGACGTTCAATACCGGTCAACTTAGATCCGTTGAAACCCAGTACTGTAGTTAATGAGAAGCAAAGGAAACAAATGAGAAAGGTAAGAGGAAGAATAGCAGACACAAGATTTTTTAAATAATTCAGCCCAAAGAATGCCTACGTCCACTGTTTTTCTCACTATTTTTCGGTAGAGTAACAGTTCTCTCAATAAATGTGTTTCTCTTTCTTTTTTACAATGAATTTCTTCCCCTATTTATAAAGAAATGAGAGGCGCTATAGTAATATATAATAAGACAAATAAAAGTAATGATGACTAATTACATTTTCGAGACTGACAACTGTAACATTTGTCAAAGTCTTCTGACAAAGTATAGTTTAGACGTTAAACTCATGCTGGTTAAGTGAGATTTTTTTAATTCATACTATAATCTCTGACGGATTTGAGTGTATGATACGTCTTGAACCGTATTTTGGTTTGATAGTTCTGACTGTAGTTGACTTGTAATCTAAGACGTTGTGATAGAAAATAACTTGTTTGTGATGAACGAGGTCGAATTGCTATGAACTTGGAAATGCGTAGTGCTATCTGATCTTCGTAAGTCGGTCTTCTTCCGAGCTTCGTATACGAGATCTGAGAATAAAGAGACCCGGGAGCTCGCTTCAGGGAGCTGAGAACTAGTCGGGTCGGGTTTTGGATTATTAGGCCTATTGGGCCTTCCTCTTGTTAGGCTGAAACATTGGGCCGAAATAAGGAAGTTGACTTCTTCTCTAGCTAAACCGCTTAAACTTCTAGAAGATCAACTGGATCGATACAGCGAGCTCTTTAGTGAGAAAGTATCCTGTCAAGCTAATGAGTGAATAAGGTCCTCTACCGAGCCAATCCCATTTCGAGCTGCTGACAGAGATGATAATTGGGCTAGATAACGATCTAATGAATGAGCAGATAATCGATCTCACGAACGGGCTCATAGCCGAGCTGACAAATGAGCACATACAAAAGGCTAAGCAGATGGACGAACAATTGGTTGACTAGAGTGCTGGGCTTTTTGGGCTTCTGGCCATTTGGCTCATCTCTTGGGCTTTTAACAATCCACTTATCTTGATCGTGAAAACAATAAGTAATATCATAATATGTTGTATTAGTTAAAACTCTTAGTGGCAGGAAGAGATTGAAAGTCAATCTCCTCAACCAAATGTTTTTAAGGGAGTTTACATAAACATGTATTGAAGCAATTGAATTATAAGCAAGGTATGTATTAGAGAAATCACTAGAGAGCAAACTACAATCTAGATAAATGGTTACTTGATTTGGATGCTTTTTGAATTATGAACATTTGATTCTATATATTTTGGAGTCATGCTTGTTTATAGTCTAGGTAATCAAATCGGCGAAGAAAGTCATAGGAAAGACTTTCTTTAAAAGAAATATCAATAGTGGGATGTTTTTGTATTTTCAGATGTGGCATGTGAGCAAGAAGAGTTATTTTTATTTTCTCTCTTGACAATTAGCGAATCCCCAACTTAAGTTAAAAGAATAAGTAAAAAGATGTTTTTTGAATTAATATAGGAAAAATGACGATTCTTCAATCGTTAGGAGAAAAAATGAAAATAATTAGTTTCAGAAGATTGAATGATTTCAATTCAATTGACAGTTATATACATTACTTGATGTACAATAATTAGTAAATGATTTATTTTGAAACTGATCCTCTCTTTGTACTATAAATAGTGATAACACATGATCAATTTGTTATCATTTAAGTGTGTGTGTGTATGTGTTTATTAAAGAAAAGAGACCAAGAGAAAGAAACACAGTTTTCATTTCTTCATCTTCATCATTTTAAGTTTTTTCCATTGTGAACTCATATATGTAATAAAATTAGAATGATGAAGATGAAGAAATTAAAAAAAAAAAATTAAAAACTATGTTTCTCTCTCTTTGTCTCTTTCTTTCCATAAACATACACTTAATTGATCATAAATTAATAAATGTGTTACCACTATTTATAAGTTAAAGAAATAATCAATTTCATTTACTAATTAATGTACATAACCCTTCATTAAATTAAAATCATTCAATCTTCTAAAACGAATAACTTAATCAACCATTTGAATTTCTTAATTTTATTTTATTTTAACGACTTCATTTATAATTATTAATTTATTAATGAAAAAGATAGGTTGACAGCTGTATCTCGTCCGCACACGTGTGAGAAGTGATGAGGAGAGGCGAAACGCACGATTTGCGTGCAAACCATTTGTGGAGCCATGAGACAGTGAGAGCAACGTTGTTTGTGATGTTTATAATCTAATTCGAATTATTTAATCTTAATGCAAAGGGCCAACTTGTTTTTTTGGCGTAAACATATAAATATAATATAATAAAATAAATTATTATTGAATTTATATTTTATAATTTCTTAAAGAGTAAATATCAATAATTATAAAATTTAAAAATATGTTTTCGATTAATTCGTTCCTTAACAAATCCTACTATTCAGCTAATTATTTTGGCACTTTAATCGACTATTATGATCATAAAGACATGAGAATCAAACCTTTTAAATCGATTAGTAAAATTTGTCATAAAAATAAAATAAATTTTCATGTTTGGGTAGCAAACAACCAAAAATCTATTTATCTTAATCTACATAATAAAAAATATATATTAAAATAATTACAAATAAATTAAATATATTTTTTAAAAAAAAAAAGTAAAGAACAGTAGTGCCGCCTAATGTTGGAGTTCTATTTATTTGTCGTAAAATCACATAATTTACTGTAATTTGATGTTGATTTGTCAATGCGGAAATTATATTAAAGAAAGAACTTCATTTTGATCCTTCTATTTTTAATAAACTTTTTATTTTTAAATACGAATCTATTATAACATTTATGATCCCTTATATTTTAAAAATTAATCAAATTAGTCCCTTTAATGTGCTCTTTGAAGGTCAACATCAACAAAAAAAATGGTAAAAGACTGCTTTTTCTTTAACTTTCTATACACTTTTAAATTTTTATTTATTTTTTATTTTTTATTTTTCATTTGACACATATCTTTGTGTTACTAATTAGTATTAAAAGAAGAAACTACCCTCATATGTGTAATATTTGACCACTTGTTGATCAACGATAAAGATTAATTTAATGAGTTTTTGAAATGTAAAGAATCATGAACACTATAAATAGATTTGTGTTTAAAAAAAAGAAATTTTTTAAAAATATAGGGATTAAAATGAAGTTATTCTTATATAAAATAAACTAAATTAACAAAGAAGTAATAAAGAAGTAAGTTAGTGTAAACCGAAAAAAGAAAAAAAGACGAAAATATATTTAATGACAAATCATAAGAGTAAGGTTGTTGTCAGAGCATTTTTAAAAATATTAAATATACTTTTAACCATAACATTCTTGAACATGGAAGAATATTGTCAACTTCAATAGTAAGAAGAACACCCAAAATGAATAAGGAAGAACACTTCCAAAACCTAAAGAGTCATGGACACAAGAAGAATTCGATGTGCAAACTTCAATAGCAAAGCCTTATGTGCAATTTTCAATCACATAGATATGAACCGTACCAATTTAAGCTTATCTAAGCATGTGAGATAACCAAACAAGCTTAGGAAATTCTCCAAATTGCTTATGATGGAACAAGTGATGTAAAGCGATCTAAACTTCAAGTGATCTCTACTACATTTGAAAACCTAAGGATGCTAGAATATTTCTTTGGTAAACTATGTGATATATCAAAATGAGTCATTTGCCCTGGGTGAGAGAATTCTTGAAGATAAAATTGTTCAGAAAATACTAAGAACTTTACCTAATAGGTTTCAATCAAAAGTGGTTGCAATTAAATAATGTAAGAGTATGAATTTTTTTTTTCCTAATCGTGTAAGAACTTGGATTTGATGAAGGTAGATGAACTAATGGGATCTCTTCAAGCATATGAGTTCCATTTGCAGCAAAGAAAGAGAGAGAAGACAATTAGGCTTCGAGTTTCACCAGAAGATCAATCTGAGAAGTCATTTTCAACTGACAATAATGATGATTTAGAATTAGCTTTATTGGTAACAAACTTTAACAAGTTTTTTCAGAAGATGAGATTGAATTTAAAGATTGGTTAGAAAGGATTCAAGGGGAACAACTTTTCCATTACAAAGAATGTTAGTGAAAAGAAGGGCATCCAATGTAGAGAATGCGAGGGATTTAGATATATTCAATCTGAATGTGCGAACACATTGAAAAAGAAATCCAAAACCATGACAATAACTTGGAGTGATAAAGATTCTGATGACAGCAATAATGAAAAGCTGTTAGAACAAATTGCAGTTGTGGCTTCTTTGAATATTGACTCATTAATTATTATGTAGGAAAATGTTACCCCAAATTAGGGGTGGACAAAAAAATTGGGACCGACCTAAACTATACTGGCCCACCCTAACCCGAACTGAAAATATAGTTTACGACATTTAAGATCGATTTTTTTCTATTTCGAGTCGGTTTTAAATAAAAAAAAAAAAAGAAAAAAAATTGACTAGAATCGAAAAAATCGACATATATATACATATATATGTTGAAAATATAAAATGCAAGCCTAAATTATCCTAAATAGTAAACAAACTCTTAATCAAAACTTAACCTACTGACCGCCCTTTATTCTCACTCTCATCCAGTGTCTTAAAAATCATCGGTTACTAGCAATTTTTGGTCAGTTATTCGTAGTGCTGATCCAATAACCCTAAATCGGGAGTCTTGATCACTAAACATGAGTAATTAGTTGAGTCGCCAAGTAATCAATCCAATTCGGCCAACTTGACATAAAATCAGTAGGAAAATAACCCAAAAACAACCAAAATTTGAAGTCATCAAGATCCAAACAAGAAATAAAATTTGATTGTAAAATCAAAGTCTAACATTTGCACTGCAAAAATGAGTAAAAGACTAGTAGAGGTGACGTTATTGTTGAAGGAATCGTCCATCAAGAGAGAGAGATCAGAGAGGGAGAGAGACTTGGTTGTGGTCGCCACGTGAGTGGATGAGGTTCGTCTCCACCGTTCCTCATCATCACCCCCGCTACTAGTCCTCATCTCCAAATTTGATGGATGAGGTTGCCATCAGCACATATGAGATTGAGAGAAAAAGAAGAAGCTAATCAAAATAAGAACAAGAAGGTCGATCGAAAGAAGAAGAGAGAAAAAAAGAAGTGCGCGGCAGTTGTGTGTGAGAGAGAAGGGTGAGGGTTTATATGCGTGTGTATATATATATATATTAGGACACATTATACAAATGACCCTCAAGTTTGAAACAATTATTTCAATGTATAAATTTTGGTCCCTTATGTTTAAATATATATATATATATTAGTTTATATCTTTAGATTCCAAAAATAATAATTTTTCTCTAAAACAGTACTCACTGATTAATCTGCGATTACTCGTCAAATAATTGATAAATCACTAACCATTATCTCACCGGTCGATTAATAATTAGTGAGTTTTGGAACCAACCCTAGCCGCTAACTGGCTCAAACCCATCATTGTTGTTGTTGTGCTCGTCTCCTACCACCATAAATCTTGCTAGTCATCTCTCTCTCCTTCCATTTCTCCATTTCTGTCTCTTCCTTTTCTCTCATCTTGTTTGGTTCCATTTCTTCTCTCTCTCTCTCTCTCGCTCGCTCTCTCTCTCTTTCTCTCCTTCCATTCTCACTACCATATTCTTTGTTTCTATTTTTACGAGTTGAATTGGATGTGGCCCGGTCAGAGAAAATCAACATCAATCTCTTCTACTGGTGATGATGCAGATTTTTAATGATGGTAATGATGTTATTAAAAGTGGTGAGTTGGTGATGATGTAGACATAGATAGACGAAGAATGAGGTTACGGTGGAAAGAGAAGAGAAGAAAGGGCAAGAGGTGAGGTGGTAGTGGTGGTGGTGATAAGGTTAGAGGTGAATGGTAAGGTGGTGGATCTGTGGATTTGGGTTTGGTTGTTTTTTAGGTGTTGGAGGTCAATTTTCTTTTGGGTTTGATTGTTTACTAAAGGCCAATTTACAAGCCCCAACTGTCATGGACCAACCCGAATCAAATCAACCTAAAAAAGTCGGTCCATGATGGGTCCCACCCTTATTTTAGGTCAGTTTAGTTTTCAATTTTCAAAACTAATCCATATCGTTTCAGGTCAGTTTTCTCTAAAACTTACTAAACCCAACCTCGTGCCCACCCCTATAACAAATCATGGTGATGCTATTTCCAATGACAATAGCAATGTTGTAACAGTGAACAACATCAATGTTGCAACAAATGATAACATGACAGAATCCAATGAAGAGTCAGAGCTTGATCTAGATTCTATTCAAGAGGCATATCAAAAAAAAATATATATATATATATATATATATATATACTCTTAGTGGTTTAGAGTGGTTGATGAAAATCGTTGCTTGAATAATAACAATAACAAACTAATCAAATTTAATAATTTTCTTAGGCAAAAAATGAAGAATCTGGAGAGCAAGTTTGTTAAAAATGTATTGAAGATAAAGGAACTTTTAGCTAAAATCAAAAGGACTCGAAGAAGCTTAAAGATGATAGAACTAAGAAATTGGATCAAATGTTAACAATTGGAAATACTACTAGAAATCTTCAAGGTTTAGGTTACAAAACTATTTTTGTTAAATCTACAACTACCAGTGATGCTGCAACATCCAGCACTACTATAACAGACAATCATCAGATTGTTGCAACAAAAAGTCACTAATAAATTCTGTCAATCACTCTAAAGGCAAGAAACATAGGTTTATGTCTATTTTTCACTTTTGTGGGTTAAAAGGACATATCAAACCAATGTTTTACTATGATAAATTTCTTTAAGAATAAATATTGGAACAAATCTTGTCGAAGAAAAACCCCAAGACTTGAGATTGACTTGCAAAAGTGAATGGTAAACAATTGTGGATTAGAAAGTCTAATTTGAAATGTAATGACACTTTTTCTTGTGCCGGAATTGATATTACTAATTTAGTATGGTACATTTATAGTAGTTGTGCCAGGCACATTACAAGTGATCAAAATTTTATTGTGGATTCTAAAGCGGTGTCAAAAGGTATAGTTTCATTTGGTGATGTGGTCAAAGATTATATTCTTAGAAAAGGAAATCTCAATGTGAAAGGTCTTCTAAATCTTAGAGATGTTCTTCACCTGGAATTACGTAAGACTAACTTGATTAGCATAAGATAGATTTGCGATGAAGATCTTCTTGTTAAATTCACATAGGACAAATGTCTTATAATAGCTAAATTTGGCGATTGTGTTTTGGAAGGGAAAAGATCATCAAATGATTGTTATGTTATACTACAATCTACAATCTTTTACATGTCATAACGCAACAGTGTATGGCATTAATTTATAACATAAATGACTTGAATTATAGAACACTAACAAAATTTCATAATGCAGGTGTTGTTCATGGTCTACCATCTCTCAATAAAAGACCACAAGGTGTATGTGGTCCTTGTCAATAACGAAATTATTTACGATCGGAATTGTCCAACACCCGAAACGATTTTTGAGGGGCCGACTGTACTGTGAGCCGTAATGCAAGCTGCGATTCTTACAAAGCTCGCGATCCAACCCCTTTTGACCCCATAAGGTCGCGTCCGAAGTCGAACCTTCAACCTTATAGGATTTTTTTGGTACAAGACTACTACCACCAAGCTGAGTTAGCTTGGTAGTAGGAGACTTGCACATAAAAATCTTATAAAGTTGAGGGTTCGATTCCAGATGCGACCCTACTAGGCCAAAAGAGGTAGGGCCGTGAACTTTGCAAGAATTGTAGTTAGCATTATGGCCCACGATACGGTCGGCCTCTCACAAATGGTTTCAGGTGTTGGATAATTCTGATTGTCAACATTAAAACGCATATTTTAAGGTCGGAATCTTGCACCCAACTTTTTGAACGATTTATGTGGGGCCAGCCGGACCGTGGGCAGTAATGCGAGCTGAGATTCTTACAAAGCTCGCAGCCCTACCCTTTTTAGCTCCGTAAGGTCGCGTTTGAAGTCGAACCCTCAACCTCATAGGTTTTTTGGTGTAAGATCTTACACCTAAAAAACCTATGAGGTTGAAGGTTTGACTTCGAACGTGACACTACGAGGCCAAAAGGGATAGGGTCGCGAGCTTTGCAAGAATCGCAGCTAGCATTACAGCCCACGGTACAGTCGACCCCACACAAATCATTCAAAAGTTGGGTGCAAGACTTCGACCTTAAAACATGTGTTTTAATGTTGACGATCGAAATCCTCCAACACTCCAATACGATTTATGAGGGGTCGACCATACCGTGGGCCGTAATGCTAGCTACGATTCTTGCAAAGTTGACGACCCTACCCCTTTTGGTCTCGTAGGGTCACGTTGGAATCGAATCCTTAATCTTGATTGTAGGAGTCTTACATCCAAAAATCCTATAAAGTTAAGGGTTCGATTCTGGACACGACCCTACAGGACCAAAAGGGTTAAGGCATGAGCTTTACAAGAATCTTAGCTCGCATTACCGCCCATAGTACAACCGGTCCCTCACAAATCGTTTCGGGTGTTGGACGATTCCGATCATCAATAAAAAGCAATTCACATCTACACACAAAGCTAGACAAACTGTTACAATATGAAAGGTTCTTGAGTTGTTACACATGGATCTCATGGGTCCAATGTAGGTAGAGAGCATAGTAGGCAAAAGGCATCTGTTTGTGTGTATAGTAGACTTCTTAAGAGTAACATAAGATATCCTCGATAATTTTAAAAAATTTAAGTGTGAAACTTTCAAATGTGAAAGAAGCTCTATGAGAACAGAAAACCATTTTTTTGGAGTATGGTGAAACTGAAAAGCAGCTTGCAGATATTTTTACAAAAGCTCTTGACTCTTGTGAGATTTGATTCCTCAAGGAAAGCCTTAGAAACCTGTTAAGTCTATTTTTTTCCTCCAAAATATTGTCTTTGTGATGCCATAATTTGATTTTCTTAAATATCTGGCTTATTTCAAAATGAAAAATTTATAAGTGAACGCTAAAATGTAAAATAAATGGATGAAGTCTATGGAACCTCAAATGTTCATATAGATAACTCTGAAGTGATGAGAAGATATTTTTGCACCATAAATACGCATCTTGCTTGGCCAATTAAATGGTGTCAGAACATGTTCCATTATCATTTAATGAATTCAACAACTTATATGATTATTGTTTAGCAATATACCACTTGACTGTATATATAAGAGCATTGAATGTTCATATATCTGATGCAATGAGAAGATATTTTTGCACCATAAAAACGTATCTTGCTTGGCCAGTTGGATAATGTCAGAACATGTTGTATTATCATTTAATGAATTCAACAACTTAAATGATTAGTATTTAGCTATATGCAACTTGAGTACATATTGGTTTGAAATTTAAAAGAAATTTTCGCACCTAGATGCCAGTTTTGGTCATTCGTGTAAGATGGCAGAGCTACACATTGACCAAGTGACGTTATGTCTGATGACTATGCAAAGTTCCCAACCCGCAGATGTATGTTAAAAATAAAAGAAAAAATGAAAAATCATGATACATCGAATATGCGTATTTACAAGAATAATGTTATGGTCTTTCAAAAAAAAAAAAAGAATAATGTTATGGATTTGTACAATAATAATAATAATAATAATAATAATAATAATAATGCCATGGATAATTTTATTGGATGAATAGTCATATATTTGTTGTGATATTATACATAGAAAAGATTTTTTCTTTCTAGATAAAGTTTGGTCTGGCCTTTCTAATTAGATAGGGTCAACACGCTGCAGGCATTTAATTGGATGCCAGTTATCATTAATTTTTCAATTCTTGTCTGTCAGAGTGTGCCCATGTACATGATCTATAAGCAATGTACAGCAACTTGAAGAACTGGATAAAGTTGTCGACACTGGCCATGCACCGGTTTGTCATGAGAGATGCCGATGTACCAAGTGGATATGATCTTTTGACCGTTAACCACATTCAATTCCCAAATGACTGCATTAACGGGTCCATGCTCCAGCTAATATTCGCTTATTAAAGTTGATCTAAGAGTGAAATGCCTTAATTACTGTAGATGCGTATCTTACACAGGACCTACACTGTCCTATTACTAGATGCTTTAAATTTTATTCACTTCAATTATCTTGGTCAGTTGGTGTTATCCTTTTTTATTTCTTAGAAGGATGTATCTCTAAGCTGTTAACTAGTTCTCTTAATTTCAGTAAGCAGGATTCACAAACTCACGTTTGAGCAAAATTAAAAGGTAATCTAATATTTTCTTAATTACGTGTAAAATTCTCTTTAAAAATTATTTACGTAAGAAAAAATTTCAATTAATTAACATTAAAATTACTGAAATTAGAAAATAAAACTAAACTATTAAAATAAAATTTTTTAACATCACGAGTATCCGTGAACTATGGTCACAACAAATGAAATATGTGATTCGTTCTTTATTTATGAACTATAAATTAAAACAATAGTACCGTATTATTTTTAAAACTCAGTAAATCATTTAATAAAATAAATTCTCTAATAAAATATATTTATTGAATTCTTAGATCGATAATTATTATTTTTTATTTTTTAACATATTTTCAGGTTTAGAAGATTATTAAGACCGGTTTAAATAAGACTTTAGTATCATGACTCGAATGATTATGCACAATTATTGAGAATAGTATATCCACACCCTTTTATAAATATTAATGAAAAGGACGAGACTTACTGGTACAAAAACCTGTGACTTGATAAAGCTGGTGGAGGACTTTAAAACTTTGATCACATCTAAGACACATTTGAACTTCTCATTCAAAATATTCAAAGAAGCATATCATTAGGGACGGTAGTTTTGGTCATAAATCAACTAATTAGCACACTGGATAAAGGACATATTGCACTTTTAGTCAGAGCGCATGTCTCCACTTGAAACAGCTCACACGACTCAAGCCTCCTTTCTTGACTTCTCCATAGTCAATTCATGATCTTTATATAAATGTGTTTGGTCCGATCTAGTGCTACGACGCTACTAATGGCTGCATTTCATGTAATTTTAGTCCATATCACCCTCCTCAGCCTAGCCATTACCGGAACTCTATCCCAAGTCCCAAGTAACCAAACCTTCAAATTCATAAACCAAGGTGAATTCGGAGACAGAATAATCGAATATGACGCCAGTTACCGCGTGATCCGAAACAATGTTTACACTTTCTACACATTCCCATTTCGCCTTTGTTTCTACAACACCACCCCTAATGCCTACATTTTTGCTATTAGGGCAGGTATCCCTAACGATGAAAGCCTCATGCGCTGGGTTTGGGACGCCAACCGCAACAACCCGGTACGCGAGAATGCCAGCCTCACCTTTGGCCGTAACGGCAACTTGGTCCTGGCGGACGCCGATGGTCGCGTGGCCTGGCAAACAAACACGGCCAACAAGGGGGTCACCGGCATCAAGTTGCTGCCAAATGGTAACCTAGTGTTGCATGACAAAAATGGGAAATTTATATGGGAAAGTTTTGATTACCCTAGTGACACTTTATTGGTGGGCCAGTCAGTCAAAATCAACGGTCGTAACAAACTTGTTGGTCGTACGTCTGACATGATCGGCTCTGATGGACGGTACAGTATTGTGCTGGATCATAAAGGGTTCACCATGTATTTAAATAATTCCGGTGAACAACTTATATATGGAGGTTGGCATGGTCAAGACTATGGAAATATAGTCACGTTTGATGCTGTGCCTGCAAATGATCAGGCCACGGCATATGAACTAGTCCTGACCATTAATCAGGACCAAGCTCCGGCATCACCTGGGAACCGGCGACTCTTTCAGGTCCGTCCAACGCAAAACGGGCAGCAACTCAACCTAAACAAGCTCAATTACAATGCTACATATTCGTTCTTGAGGCTTGGGTCGGATGGCAATCTTAAGGCTTATACTTACTATGAACATGTAAGTTACTTAAAATGGGAAGAAAGTTTTGCTTTCTTTTCAAGTTACTTCGTTAGGGAATGCGCATTGCCATCAAAATGTGGTGCATATGGTTTATGTAACAAGGGGATGTGCGTGGCGTGTCCGAACCCTAAAGGGTTGTTGGGGTGGAGCGAAAGCTGTGCCCCGCCTAAGCCGCCTCCATGTGGGAAAGGAGGGAAGGTTGATTACTACAAAATAGTGGGTGTGGAGCACTTTCTAAGTCCATATATGGATGATGGTAAAGGTCCAATGAAGGTTGGAGAATGCAGAGATAAATGTAACAAGGATTGCAAGTGTTTGGGATTTTTCTACAAGGAAGATACCTCTAAATGCTTGCTAGCACCATTGCTAGGGACACTCATCAAACATGTCAATACTACTGCTGTGGGATATATCAAGTATGCAAGATAGATATTAGAATTGTTGGGTAGTGTTTGGATCAGAATTGTATTACTGTTTCCTTCTTGTGGTTTCTAAATGTATGTAATAATCAATCTGCTATTCAGTGAGCAAGAGTATTTGAATAAGTTAATCTATGTTGAGAAAAAAGAAAGTTTGATCCTTTTTAATTAACCACTATGTAGATGGGTCCTTCAAGGATCTTAACTGAGGCCTGCAAAAATGAATTTGCATCTAGCCGTACAGGGTTTTTTTTTCAAATGTCCTCCCTTCCTACTATTTTTCTTTGAAATTCTCGTCCTCACATGCGTAAAGTCCAACATCACTTTTACAAGGTTGTAATTTTATTTAAATATTCGAACGAGATGTTTAGGAAATAGCTGGGCGTTAGAAGACCTATCAATATTTTAGAAATCGCTAAATCTAAATGATTGGCCACCTGGCGCCTAACATCTAAACAGGTGCCTAGACGGTTTAACCACCAGTCAATGATTAAATCTAGTTAAATCTATAATAAAACAAAAAAAAATCTATAAGGCCAAAACATAATAAAACATGTTTTATACAATCTCAAAAATCACTTTAACACAATCAGGTAACTACAATATAATAAATGTTTTAACAAATAAGAATTCAAATATCTCATCTTATCTCAAAAGTCATGAAAACACAATTCAAATGTCTCATGCAATCTCAAAAAGGTCATGAAAGCACCAAAAAAAAGTCATAATTTCGCACATAATTATTTCTAGCATGAATTGGTAATGATTTCAGGTTTTTGGGGTTTTTCAATAAACAAATTCAAGTGATTCAAATTATGACCCAACTCTTGAGGCTCAAATTATCAAGCCCATCATCTAAACATAAGTCCACGCAAGTCAGCCTTGCAAACTTTCTCTTCTCCATATTCCTTGGCCACCAATTTGCACTTTTCTTTCATCAATCTCTGCTGCAATGGCCATGGTCGGCCGAAGCACCAAGTTCCATTCAAGAAAAATTTTCTTCTTGAAAATATTTTAACCCAATTGGTGTCACTCATAAAAACATAATGTTATATTTGAATGTTAAATACCATGCTGGCATTATGAAATGACACTGAAAAAAAAAAAAAAAAAGCGTTCATTGCAACATGTGTTTCTAAACAGGCATAGCGTCAATTGTGCATTAAGGAGTGATTGAAAAATACCCTTTGATTTATTCAACTTGATTGATTATTGTCCAAGCAATTGATAATAAGTTAATAACTTGAAATTACACGTCAGAGAGATAACTTTTTTTTCTCTGGCACCATAGATACAAATTTGACTTCATCATCGTGCGAGTGTTGGCAGAGCTACACAAAGACCAATTGGAGCAATAAAGACCCTCCAAACACAATTTCTTTTTATGTGTAAAATAAATAGATGAAGTCTATGGAGCATCAAATGTTCATATATCTGAAGTGATGAGAAGGTATTTTTCACTATAAGCAAATTATAATTTAACTGTCCAGTTTAAACTCTAATTCAAACTGAGCAACTGTTTCACTTTTATTATAATTGACCCTCCTACCGTAAGTAAATCTTCATTAAACTTAACTAGCTAAAGGATAAAATTTTTTTTTGATATTATATTTTATTTTTTAAAAAAATAAATTTTAAAAACTTTAAAATAAATTTGGGTTCTCTCTCTCTAATTCATCCCTCAAGCTCTCTCCTTTCTTCGCCTCCATTGTTCCTCTCCTTACTGTCTAACTTCTTTTTCTTCTTCTTCTTCTTCTTGGTTCTGGGTTTCATTCTGTTCGAACCCAAAAATCTAGGTTCAATTTCTGAGTGTTCAAAAAATTGAACCTAAATTTTTGGATTCGAACCATCGTCCCTACCTCTATCATCTTCTTCTTATTTTTCTTGATTCAAATCCATTCGATTTCTAAGTTTGATTCCATTCGAACCTAGATTTCTGGGTTTGAACTGTCATCCTTGCCTCTACCGTCCATCTTTTTCTCTTTTTTGAACCTCTGTCTCTATCTTTGTCGTCTATTTTCTTCTCTTCTTCTTGGTTCGAATCGAACCTAGAAATTTGGGTTCGATTTCTGGGTTCGAACACCTTGAAATTGAACCCAAATTTCTGGATTCGATTTTTAGGTTTGAACTGCTGTCCCTATCTTTGCCATCCATCTTCTTCCCTGTCTTTGCTGTCTATTTTCTTCTCTTTTTCTTGGTTCGAATCAAACCCTGATTTCTGTGTGGGTTCATTCGAACCCAAGAATGGAACTCATATTAGGTTGGATTTGATTGTTTTAGATTGAGTTTAAAGATTGGTTGATGATGAGTTGAGGTTAGAAGATGATTTTGAGGTTGATTTTTTTTTTTTCGGGTTCTTGAAAAAATCTAATGATTCCAAATGATAGGTTCTTGACAAAGCAAGCTTGATAAAGATTTTTTATTTTTTTTTATTTTAAAGACTTTTGTTTGTTATTTGTTGATTGATGATGATAATTTTATTTGGTATTTATTGGTGAAGAATGGATAATGACATTCATTAAATTTTTTTAAAAAAAATATTATTGATGATTTTGTTTGTTATTTGTTGATTGATGATGATAATTTTTTATTTGATATTTATTGATGAAGAATAAAGAACAACATTCATTAAAATTTTTTAATTTAATTATTTAATTAATTTTTAATTAATTTTTTAATTTTTTAAATTTGATTTTTAAGAGTATTTTGAACTTTTCGCTATTTTTATACTGTTTACTGTTAAATTCAATAGAAAATTATTAATGACAAAAGGGTCAATTGTAATAAAAGCAAAATAGTTATTTCGTCTGAATTAGAGTTTGAACTGGATAGTTAAATTATAATTACTATTTTTACTATAAATACTTGTTTTGCTTGGCTAGTTAGATGGTGTTAGAAAACATGTTGCATTATCCTTTAATGAATTCAACAATTTAAATTATTATTATCTAGCAATATGCAACTTCAATATATATATATATATATATATATATATCAGCATCAAATGTTCATATATCTGAGCCAATGAGAAGATATTTTTGCACCATAAATACGTATCTTGGCTGGCCAATTAGATAGTGTCAAAATATGTTATATTATCATGGAAAAATTACACGAACCTCCTGAGGTTTGGGAAAATTTATCAATAGTTGAGTTTATGGTATTATAATGACACAAATTTCTTTTAACATTCAAAAAACTCATAACAAATAACAAAAACCCACCGTCATCAGTGAATTGCTGTTAAACCTATCAGTCAACAGTAAAAGATATCAAAAGGTTAAAATACCTCTAGTATTAAAAAATTAAAATAAATAAATAAATATATTATTATTTTAATTTTAAAAATAATTAAAAAACATTAAAAAATAATAACAACAACACATCTTCTTCATCCTCATCAGTCATCACCCTTCCTCATCATCTCCATTTCATCATCATCAAGCACACATCATCTTCTTATTCGATCACCCTTCTCCGTCATCTTCTTTTTCAATCAACCAACAACCCCAGATCTGTTGCAATCCAGATTACCAATCTCTCAAGTTATACAACCCATGCTTACAATGATCAGATCATCAAAAAAAAAAAAAAAACCCCAATTAATTCCACATACAATCAACTAACATTTTAATCAATTCCACAAACAATCAACTCAATTAATTTCCAAAAAAGAAAAGTAAAAAAAAAAAAAACTTAACTAAAATAAAAAATAAAATAAAAAATCAACTCAATTAAAACAACTTAACTAAAAATCAACTCAATTATTTATAAATTTATCTTTTTATATTAATTTAACGATAATTAACTAATAATCGACTAACGGATACGTGCACTTTTTACACATGCCGAAGAAGGTTGGCATCATTATTCCATAAACTTAATTATTGGTATAATCCAAACCTCAAGCCAGGTCTATGTAATTTGATCTATTATCATTTAATGAATTCAATAGCTTAAATGATTATTATCTAGCAACATACAACTTGAGTATGCGTATAGGATTGAAAAGATATTTTCGCACCTAGTTACCAGTTTTGGTCATTTCATGTAAGACGGCAAAGCTACACATTGACCGAGTGAAGTCATGCATGATGACCATCCCAGCCCACTGATACATGTAAAAAATAAAAGAAAAATGAAAATGAAAAATCATGATACATCCAATGTGCGTATGCCTATTTACAACAATAATGTAATGGATACAAAAATGCACATGAAATAATTTTATTGGATGAATAATCATATATTTGTTGTTGTTCAAAAAAAAAAAGTCATATATTTGTTATGACAACACGTAAATATAAATTTGGCATGTCCTTAGGGATGAATATAATTCGGTTCGATTCGATTTTAGATAAAACCGAACTAAAAAAAAAAATTGTTTTCGAGATAAAGATTTGAACCGAACTGTATAAATAAGCCGAACCAAACCGACTTAAATCATTTTAGATGGGTTTAGACCTTGAAAATGGGTCTCCAATTATGTATTGGGCCAATTTTAAAAATCAATGTTTATTCAATTGGGCCAATTTAAAAGTTCAATCTTAATTCATATGGGCTGATACTGAAGTTCAAATTTAAATCAATTGGGCTGATATTAAACTTCAATTATTCAATTCAAAGCTTTATTTGGTCCAAACATTTCACAATGTTGCTTAAAAAATATATCCCTATTAAAATAGGATTCATTCACATGAAATTGTCATAAGAAAAAAATTGCGCATATATGAATTTGATATATGTAAAATAAACATCTACATAAACAACCAAAACAGCCCTATAGAAAACAGTCCCAAAAAAAAAAAAAAGCCCTATAACCGAGTCTGGAACACAATTGAAAGTAAACTATTCAAAAGTCTCGTTTGTAAATCAAACAGTATGCAACAAAATCTTTGTTCCACTGTAGAGGCTGGAAATTTTATTGTGTACATGATCATAAAAAATTTTATTATCCATTAATTTGAACTATAAAATGTTAATGTTGACTAATCTTGTGTCATTGTGTTTAATTGTGTTGTCATTTTTTTAGGTAAAGGAGCTATACTGACGCTGCCAACTTCACTTTTTGCTATGGGGCATATCAAATTGGAGTGGTCGGGCAGAGGGTTATTACTCATTCACAAGAACTATGAATACCTCAAAAAACACATTAAAAGCTAACATAAAAAAAAAAAATCTCACTCAGCCTTTCAATTTTCTTTGTGATCTTATGCTATATGACTGCTTAGATTCTTATATTTCTTTATGAAAAATTTTATGTGAGCTTTCCGGAAGCTGTGGAGCATGCTCAAGCAATAATACTTGTGAATTTTCAGGAATACAAATGATGGGAATTATGATCAGAGTTTAACATAGAAAGAAGACACGTCTTATTTTATAAAACTCTTTGAGAGTGAATTCATTGACTGATCGAAGAAATAATAAAGTTGTTTCCTTCGTCTGACAACTGTTATAGTAGAATGTTATGTTGTACCAAATGACAAGAGTTTCACTACTGTATCGTAGGGATATCTTGTCACAAGTTACAAATTTATTGATAGACGCAAGATTAAAGTACATATACCTCAAATTTGGTTCTTCACAAACAATTCATAATTAATTTATTGTTTTGTAATTAGTAGTGATCCCAAAAATTAAATAATCTCCAAATGCAAACATATTTGATAAAACAAAAAAAACCATCTCTTTTAAAGTACAAACCATTTAATGTACACACTTCAATAAAAGTAAAATTACAGAAAAGAGGAAAAAGAAAAACATGACCAACATTTTTTTACAATGAAGTGAATTTTGTCTCCAAGACTATCCAAGAAACCACAATATATACGCCTCCATCTTCTGTTGATAAGCAAAGGTCCTATGAAGCCCCAGAAACCCACCACAAATCCAAGAACCAAGCTTATATAAAACCAATCCACTTCATGTTTATTAACATCCTTTTCTCGACCAGTTTCGCGGCTTGGTGTTTGAACATACATATTACAATCATTAGGAAGTGGACGTCCACATAGATCATTGCCAATAAACCAAGATGCATTAAAGGTCTGCAGTTGAGTGCTTGAAGGAATTCTTCCAGTCAACTTATTGTTGGATAAGTTCAAGTAGCTCAGAAATGTCAAGTTTGATATACTCGGTGGGATTTCACCGCAAAGTTGGTTTGCAGAAAAATCAATGGTGTCTATCTCTCCCATAGCACCTATAGTCTCAGGAATTCTTCCAGTTAATGAGTTATGTGAGAGATTCAACCACCATAGAGCTGTCAGACTTGTTATTTCTCTTGGAATATCTCCTGAAAAATTATTATTGGAAAGGTCTATGGCTCTTACCAAATTAAGAATGGTGGAATACTCGTACGTTATCCCTTTCCTCACAAGCGACGAATGTTCACCGAAGTTTATTGCTCCTTGAACATACATAATATCATAGCTTACCGAATGATCCATTGTCACCATAGCACTGAAGTTATTGATACAACTTGGTATATTACTGGAGAGATGGTTATCAGCAAGGTCTAAGATCTGTAGAGATGACAGACGACAAAGTTCCATTGGTAGAAAACCATGTAAGTTATTTGAACGGAAGTTGAAAATCCTCATTTTCGAAAATCTTTCTCCTATCCATGTGAGAACATTTCCAACAAACTGATTTTTAGAAGCATCAAATACCGTTAAACTTACACAGTTTTCAAGTGACTCAATTGGTATTACTCCGGAGAAGTTATTTTTGCGAATGATCAGTGAAACAAGAGTGATTAAATTTCCCATGGAGGTAGGAAGAGTACCAGTAAATTTATTGTTACCTAAATTCAAAACCTCTAAGTTTGGCCAATTCATCCAACCACAATTTGGTAGTTCTTCAGACAAAGAATTATTTTCAAGGTTGAGATATCGCGTGGCCTGTGATTTATTCATTTCATGACACAAAAACTGAAGAATGGATCCAGAAAAAGTATTACTAGAAAGATCCACTATCAAATTCGTATCAAGGGATATACGAGGTAATGGACCAAAGAATTTGTTTGAACTCAAGTCCAATATCTCAAGTTGACCCGCATTGGTAAGATTTGGAATCTTTTGATGGATTTGGTTGTGGGAGACACTTAATCGATCAAACTGAGAAAGTGATTTCCAAAACCAATTGGGAATGACATCAGAAATTTCATTGTTGGATATGTCCAAACGACTTAAACTCTTTTGTGAATGAAGCCATGATGGAAAGTGAGGTCCCATATGACAAGATGTTAATTTTAAAAACCATAGTTGAAATGGAGGAACCCAATCAGAATTGACATTCACTACAACTTGTGAGTTTTCAAAAATTTTAAGGTCAACAAGTCTTGTGAGATTACTAAAGTGAATTTGGGAAAGGGTTGCATTCAATTCGTTATTGGAAAGACTTAGACCTCGCAAAGATGAAAGTTTCCCTAAAGATAATGGAATGGGGCCATAAATAGAGTTATTGTGTAGATCAAGATATTCTAAATTTCTTAATCTTTTAAGTTGGTCAATCAAATGCCCAGATAATTGACAATTGGTAAGATACAAATACTCTAATCTAGCTAAAACACATCTTGAGAAAATATCTATGAATTGAGGGATATTTGAATTCAAATTTAGAAATGACATGGAGATAGACCTCAAGTTGCAAAGTTTTCGAAATGATGTTGGAATTCCCCCTTCAAATCTGTTGTTTGAGAGATAAAGTGTTTTGATGGAAGTCAGGTTCCCTATAGCACTAGGAATAGGACCTTGAAAGTTATTATATGAAAGAGAAAGGTACTCAAGATGACTAATTCTTGACAACCAATTAGGTATTAAAGAACTAAAATGATTGTGTGAAAAGTCAAGATGTCTAAGAGAAGTCAAGTTTTCAAGTCCATTAGGGATAGGACCTTCAAAATAATTATAACTCATATCAAGAAAAACTAAGTGATTAAAATCAAAAACCCAACTCGGAATGAGGGAGTTGTCAAAATTGTTGTCGGAAAGATCAAGGGTGGTAAGAGAAGAAAAATTTACAATTGATAGTTGGGGAAAGTGTTGAAGTCCACAGTATGACAATTGTAGGATTTCCAAATAGGAGAGTGAATTTATCCTTAACAACCATTGATTAGAGGTTTTATTGAGATTTACATTACTCAAATCAAGGTGTTTCAACAAAGAAAGACCGGATATCCACATTGAATTGTCAACATATAAATTATAATTATCATATATAGTGTCCTGAAGGTCAAGATACTGAAGGTTAGAAAGATTTCCAAGTTGTGGAGGAATTATTCCCCCAAATCCAGCTCTAGAAAGATTAAGATATCTTAAGTTCTCCATGGAACCAAGAAATCCAGGAATTTGAATTCCATCAAAATAGTTAAAGCTTAAGTCCAAGTGTATCAAATGCTTCAAACTAAGCAAACATGGATTTATCTTACCTCCCAGTATTGACCTTTTATGCAAGTCATGTGCTGCTTTAGAAAAGTTATCAGAAGTGAAACATTCCAAGCGAGGATTTCGAAGATTGAGTTGAAGGACATGACCTGTGAAATTGTTACAGACAATACCAGCCCATTGACAACAGTCTCCATCACCAATCCAAGATGCAAGCCGATTGGAAGGATCTGTAAGATCCTGCTTGAAGCGTAAAAGTGCTTCTCTCTCACTTTGGATGCAACCAACATAAGTGCTTCCACTACAGAAGCTAATGTTGATGGTTGCAATGGAAAGTAATTGGAAGAAAAGAAAGGCAGAAACAACATTGATTATGATTGGTTTCATTGCAATGGACTCTGTATTTGAAGTAATAAAAAGGGGAAATGTGGATGAGAGAAGCTTATTACACTAGGGTGGTATTTATAATGTCATAATGAATCTCACTATCCATTTAAAATCACTCATATCGTATGCTTAGAATTTGGAAAGTAGGTACGTAATTTCTTAGACAATTTCTTTGTATCGAAGTTTCACAGGTCCCACTATGGCCTTGGAAGTAGTCAATGGAAAAGTCAAGAACATTAAAAAAACATTCCAAATTAATTGTAGAATTCGTTGGGATAGTTAAGTTAACAAAGAGCTAAACTCAGTTTTCAAAGAATTAACAGAGCACTTCTATTTTTATACAAATTAATTACTTCTATAAATCTATCCACAACTCTACTTTTGGGATTACATATGTTAAACTGAGTTCACGCATGGTATGTAAGTTTTACATCATGCAGTTTTAATAACGTTCTTAAATAGTTAATTTCAATTAATGAATTGTAATTCGATTGTTTATGGAATATATAAAATTTAAAAGTTATAACATGTAAACTATAAGAAAAAAAATTTTGATGGATTGCTTGGATTGTGACTGGAGTTGTGAAATTTCTTCATCATCATCACGTTATTGATTTAAAATTTAAGGGCAAATTACACAAACCTCCCTGAGGTTTGACATAATTATACAAAAATAACAATGTTTAGAAAACTTGTACTTACTTCCCTTCAGGTTCCATAAACTCGGCACAAACATCCCTCGTCATCAAGTAGCTGTTAATGAGCAGCTATTAAGTGTCAATGAATAAAGGTAAACTCGTCAAAAGATATTGTATTGTATAAAATATAATATATATATTTTAATTTAATTAAAAAAATCAATAAGTAAATAAATAAATGGGTCTCCCATGGGGACCAAATTTTGGTCTCCAACTGGAGAAGTAAGGTCTTCATTGTTGGAGACTGCACCGACAATGAAGGCTCTTTGGTCTCCATCACTAGAGACAGTCTCCAACGATGAAGATCGGTTCTCAATAGGAGACTTTTTTTTTTAATTAAATTAAAAAAGTATATTATATTAATTTTAAATTTATAAAAAATCAAATGTTGACTTTAAATTTGACTTTAAAAGTATTTCAGTCTTTTTGTATCTTTTACCATTGACAGCAATGATTTAACAATAGTTAATTAACAATAGGGGATGTTTATGCTAAGTTTTTTAAATTTAAGGAAGGTCAGTATGAGTTTTCCAAACATTGTCATTTTTGTAAAATTATGCCAAATCTCAGGAGATTTGTGCAATTTGCCCAAAATTTAAAGACAATTTGTCGCAATTGGATCTCATTGTGTCCTTGGAATCTAAAGAAGACTTGAAGTCAATGCAAAAGAGGCCATTTTTAGGGCTTTATATTTTTCATTTAAAATTAGTTTAAATATTTATCATCAATTTCTTGCTTCCCATTTTTATTTAGCCTCCAGATCATAGGTTCGAGAGATGTAGGAGGTGTAGAAAACCCTAGGAGGGAGGAAACAGTATCTACCATGCGAGTTCCGCACCGGCCAAGGCCGAATGGAGGTGGACAGGGCTGGACGGTCACTACGTGAGGCAGAGCTGGTCCATTATATAAAAAGGCTTTAATAAAAATTGAAAGGCAAACTAATAGCCTCAACTATGCTTAAGTTGTATTACGAATATATAATTTTCATATATGGATTTTAGATTCTTTAATTAATCTAATATCAATATTTGTTCCAAATATCACGTTGATCTAAGAATATACTAGCCTTTTATGATCTTTCATAAGAACATAGTTGTGTACTCATTGGTTTGATACAAACATAACTGATAGCAAACAAATTTGATGTCTTTCATTAATCAAGACATATAAAATAATCTCTACCACATAAATAGAGTTTTGATAAAAGCAAGATAACGACTAATGGACATGCTTGCCTCAAGTCAAGGAAAGATTTAAATGGTGATGAACTTATTTTTAATTATGAGAAGAATCATGTATTGAAGATTCATTCTTGACTAATTGAGAAAATTTCAACAAATACCTTCACAAAAAGTGTCAGCTTAAAAAAAAAAAAAAAAAAAAAAAAAAAAAAAAAAAAGTTGGAGAATTGAATTGAATTTTTTTTTGCAGTCTTGCATATTGTTTCCACGAACCAATAGTTTGCATAAGAGTAATAGTTCACGAAAGCCACAAACTATTTCCACAGACTATTTTGACAAACTATTGTTTCTACGTGAACTGTTGTTAGTTCATGGAGGTGCTAAAAAATTTCAATCCAATTTTCCAATGTTATTTTCCAATCGCTCTTTTTTGGTGCTAAAAAAAAAAAAAAAAAAAAAAAAAAAAAGATTCCTTCTTGAATTATGATCTTTCATAAGAATATAGTTGCATACTCATTGTTTGATACAAATTTAATTGATAGAAAACTAATTTGATTTCTTTCATTAATGAAGACATGTACAGTAATCTCTACCACATACATTAAGTTTGGATAAAGGCAAGACGAGGAATAGACACACTTGCCACAAGTCAAGCAAAAACTTAAATGATGATGAACTTTTTATACTTATAAGCAGAATCACATATTGAAGATTGGTTCTTGAATTATGATCTCTCATAAGAATATAGTAGTGTACTCATTTGTTTAACAGAAATTTATTTGATCACAAACTGATTTAACGTCTTTTATTAATCAAGACATGTAACATAATCTCTACCGCATAAATAGAGATTTGATAAAAGCAACACAAAGAGTTGCGTAAAGTAATAGACATGTTTACCTCAAGTCAAGAAAAGACTTAAATGGTGACGAACTTATTTATACTTACGAATATTATGAAAAACCCACCTGAAAAGTAAACTAATTGTGATTGGACCTTTATTATTATCATTTTTTTATTAAATAAACCGCCTCCTACCGCCTAAAAAACCCAATCGATGTTAAAATTTAAGGACAAAATGATAATCTAATAAAACAATTAAAATTTTAAAATGAGAAAAATTTATAAAAAAATAAAATTAAAAAAAAAAATCCACTATCCATCTTGGAGATGGATGGTGGATATCAAAATAATTTAAAAAATAAAAAAAAAAATTGTAAATTTTTTTTTAAAAAAAATTAATAATTTATTTCAAAAAAGTTAATAATTTTCAAAAAAAATTAAAATGATTTCCACCGTCCATCATATTGATGAACATTGGACATCATTTAAAGAAATCATTTTTTTTAATTAAAAAATATATTTATTTTAAGGTTGGACATCAAATTTTTAGATTGAATTTCCATCGTCCATTATTTTTAATAGATGATTGAGTCCAATCTTGAGATTGAATCTCTACCTTTAAGTGATTATATCAACTTCAACCAGAAACTAAACAACCCACTCATCTTCATTTGGAAAAAAAAAAAAAAAAAAATCATCAATCCTTGAACAATATGTCAGAAACATTAACAAAACACCATCATCAATCTATCATCATCAACATCAACCCATCATCAATCTACCATCAGCACCATCAACCTTTTATTATCATCATTAAACCATCAATCTACCACCATCAACTCATCATAAGAAAAAGGAAAAAAAAAAAACCTCAAGCATCTGAGGTATACAAACTCGAGTTCATCTGGGTTTGAACCCAGATGAAATTTGAGATTGAATTAGAAGAAGAAGAGAAGAAGAAAAATAGAGAGTGATGAACCCAAATTTCAAAAAAGAAAAAGAAGAGAGAGAAATGGAGAGACGATGGTGAATGTTGACAAATTTTTATTTTTATTTAATTTTTAATTTTTTAATGAAAAATAAAAAATAAATAAATGATGTCCACCATCCATCAACATAATGGACGGTAAAAATCATTTTAAATTTTTTTGGAGAAAAATATTAATTTTTAATTTTTAAATTTTAAATTTTTGTTATTTTTTATTTAATAATAATATTATTAATTAATAAATTTGAAGGATATTTTAATCATTACAAAAGTTTAAAAGGTATGATAAGGATTTTTAAAATCTCGACAAGAGTATTTTGATAATTTCATTGATTTGGATGAAAAATGTTAACTTTTTGAACGAAAAATTAACAACAAGAGATGGTTCGTCTAATAAAAAAAAAACAATGTCTAATCGCGATTGGTTTATTTTTCAAGAGAGTTTTTCATAATATCCCTTTATATTTATGAGATGAATTATACCTTGTTCATTGATCAAGACATGTGAAATAAACTCTACCACATACACCAAGTCTGGATAAAAGCAAGACAAGGAATCGACATGTTTGTCTCGAGTCTAGGAAAGACTTAAATGATGATGTATTTATACTTACAAGGACAATCACACATTGACGTTTGGTACTTGAATTATGATCTCTGATAAGAATATAATTGCGTACTCGTTTGTTTGATAGGAATTTATTTGATAGTAGACTGATTTAACATCTTTTATTAATCAAGACATATAACATAATCTCTACCGCATAAATTGAGTTTTAATGAAAGCAACACAGAGAGTTGCGTAAAGTAATAGACATGCTTGCCTTAAGTCAAGGAAAGACTTAAATGGTGACGAACTTATTTATACTTACGGTTATTATGAAAAACTCACCTGAAAAGTAAACTAATTGTGATAAGACCTTGATTTTTTTTTTTATTATTATTAAATAAACCATCTCCTACCTCCTAAAATACCCAATCAATGTTAAAATTTAAGGACAAAATGATAATCTAATAAAATAATTAAAATTTTAAAATGAGAAAAATTGATAAAAAATTATAAAAAATTTTTAAAAAATAAAATTTTTTAAAAAAAAATCCACTATCCATCATAGAGATGGATGGTGGATATCAAAATAATTTAAAAAATTAAAAAAAAAATTGTAAAATTTTTTTCTTAAAAATTAATAATTTATTTCAAAAAAATTAATAATTTTCGAAAAAAATTAAAATGATTTCCATTGTCCATCATATTGATGAACGTTGGACATCATTTAAAGAAATCATTTTTTTTAATTAAAAAATATATTTATTTTAAGGTTGGACATCAAATCTTCAGATTGAATTTCCATCGTCCATTATTTTTAATAGATGATTGAGATCCAATCTGGAAATTGAATCTTTACTTTTAAGCGATTATATCAACTTCAACGAGAAACTAAACAACTCACTCATCTTCATTTGGAAAAAAAAAAAAATCATCAATCCTTGACCAATATGTCAAAAACATTAACAAAACATCATCATCAATCTATCATCATCAACATCAACCCATTATCAGTCTACCATCAGCACCATCAACCTTTTATTATCATCATTAAACCATCAATCCACCACCATCAACTCATCTTAAGAAAGAGGAAAAAAAAAAAACACTCAAGCATCTGAGGTCAACAAACCCGGGTTCATCTGAGTTTGAACCCAGATGAAATTTGAGTTTGAAGTAGAAGAAGAAGAGAAGAAGAAAAATAGAGAGTGATGAACTAAAATTTCAAAAAAGAAGAAGAAGAGAGAGAAATGGAGAGACGATGGTGAATGGTGACAAATTTTTATTTTTATTTAATTTTTTAATGAAAAATAAAACATAAATAAATGATGTCCATCATCCATCAACATGATGGACGGTAAAAATCATTTTAAATTTTTTTGGAGAAAAATATTAATTTTTAATTTTTAAATTTTTGTTATTTTTTATTTAATAATAATATTATTATTAATTAATAAATTTGAAGGATATTTTAATCATTACAAAAGTTTAAAAGGTATGATAAGGATTTTTAAAATCTCGACAAGAGTATTTTGATAATTTCATTGATTTTGATGAAAAATGTTAACTTTTTGAATGAAATGTTAACAACAAGAGATGGTTCGTCTAATAAAAAAAAACAATGTCTAATCGCGATTGGTTTATTTTTCAAGAGAGTTTTTCATCATATCCCTTTATATTTATGAGATGAATTATACCTTGTTCATTGATCAAGACATGTGAAGTAAACTCTACCGCATACACCAAGTCTGGATAAAAGCAAGACAAGGAATCGATATGTTTGTCTCGAGTCTAGGAAAGACTTAAATGATGACGTATTTATACTTACAAGGACAATCACACATTGACGTTTAGTACTTGAATTATGATCTCTCATAAGAATATAATTGCGTACTCGTTTGTTTGATAGAAATTTATTTGATAGTAGACTGATTTAACGTCTTTTATTAATGAAGACATGTAACATAATCTCTACTGCATAAATTGAGTTTTAATGAAAGCAACACATAGAGTTGCGTAAAGTAATAGACATGCCTGCCTCAAGTCAAGGAAAGACTTAAATAGTGACGATCTTATTTATACTTATGAATATTATGAAAAACCCACCTGGAAAGTAAACTAATTATGATAGGACCTTGATTTTTTTTTTTTTATTATTAAATAAACCGCCTCCTACCACCTAAAGTACCCAATCAATGTTAAAATTTAAGGACAAAATGATAATCTAATAAAATAATTAAAATTTTAAAATGAGAAAAATTGATAAAAAAAAAAATTATAAAAATTTTTAAATAATTAAAATAAATAAAAAAAATCCACTATCCATCTAAGACATCAATGGTGGATATCAAAATAATTTAAAAAATTAAAAAAAGAAATTGCAAATTGTTTTTTAAAAAAAAATTAATAATTTATTTCAAAAAGTTAATAATTTTCAAAAAAAATTAAAATGATTTTCACCGTCCATTATATTGATGAACGTTGGACATCATTTAAAGAAATCATTTTTTTAATTAAAAAATATATTTATTTTAAGGTTGGACATCAAATCTTCAGATTGAATTTCCATCGTCCATTATTTTTAATAGATGATTGAGATCCAATCTGGAGATTGAATCTCTACTTTTAAGTGATTATATCAACTTCAACCAGAAACTAAACAACCCACTCATCTTCATTTGGAAAAAAAAAAAAAAAAAATCATCAATCCTTGACCAATATGTCAGAAACATTAACAAAACATCATCATCAACATCAACTCATCATCAATCTACCATCAGCACCATCAACCTTTTATTATCATCATTAAACCATCAATCCACCACCATCAACTCATCTTAAGAAAGAAGAAAAAAAAAAAAAAACCCTCAAGCATCTGAGGTCAACAAACCCGGGTTCATCTGGGTTTGAACCCAGATGAAATTTGAGTTTGAAGTAGAAGAAGAAGAGAAGAAGAAAAATAGAAAGTGATGAACTAAAATTTCGAAAAAGAAGAAGAAGAGAGAGAAATGGAGACACGATGGTTAATGGTGACAAATTTTTATTTTTATTTAATTTTTTAATTTTTTAATGAAAAATAAAAAATAAATAAATGATGTCCATCATCCATCAACATGATAGACGGTAAAAATCATTTTAAATTTTTTTGGAGAAAAATATTAATTATTAATTTTTAAATTTTTGTTATTTTTTATTTAATAATAATATTATTATTAATTAATAAATTTGAAGAACATTTTAATCATTACAAAAGTTTAAAATGTATGATAAGGATTTTTAAAATCTCGACAAGAGTATTTTGATAATTTCATTGATTTGGATGAAAAATGTTAACTTTTTGAACGAAATGTTAACAATAAGAGATGGTTCGTCTAATAAAAAAAAAAAATGTCTAATCGCGATTGGTTTATTTTTCAAGAGAGTTTTTTATAATATCCCTTTATATTTATGAGATGAATTATACCTTATTCATTGATCAAGACATGTGAAGTAAACTCTACCACATACACCAAGTCTGGATAAAAGCAAGACAAGGAATCGACATGTTTGTCTCCAGTCTAGGAAAGACTTAAATGATGATGTATTTATACTTACAAGGACAATCACACATTGACGTTTGGTACTTGAATTATGATCTCTCATAAGAATATAATTGCGTACTCGTTTGTTTGATAGGAATTTATTTGATAGTAGACTGATTTAACGTCTTTTATTAATCAAGACATATAACATAATCTCTACCGCATAAATTGAGTTTTAATGAAAGCAACACAGAGAGTTGCGTAAAGTAATAGACATGTTTGCCTTAAGTCAAGGAAAGACTTAAATGGTGACGAACTTATTTATACTTACTGTTATTGTGAAAAACTCACCTGAAAAGTAAACTAATTGTGACAAGGCCTTGATTTTTTTTTATTTTATTTTATTAAATAAACCACCTCCTACCGCCTAAAATACCCAATCAATGTTAAAATTTAAGGACAAAATGATAATCTAATAAAATAATTAAAATTTTAAAATGAGAAAAATTGATAAAAAAATTATAAAAATTTTTAAAAAAATAAAATTGAAAAAAAAAATTAAAATAATTTCCACCGTCCATCATATTGATGAACATTGGACATCATTTAAAGAAATCATTTTTTTTAATTAAAAAATATATTTATTTTAAGGTTGGACATCAAATCTTCAGATTGAATTTCCATCGTCCATTATTTTTAATAAATGATTGAGATCCAATCTGGAGATTGAATCTCTACCTTTAAGTGATTATATCAACTTCAACCAGAAACTAAACAACTCACTCATCTTCATTTGAAAAAAAAAAATCATCAATCCTTGATCAATATGTCAGAAACATTAACAAAACATCATCATCAATCCATCATCATCAACATCAACCCATCATCAATCTACCATCAGCACCATCAACCTTTTATTATCATCATTAAACCATCAATCCACCATCATCAACTCATCTTAAGAAAGAGGAAAAAAAATAAAAACCCTTAAGCATTTGAGGTCAACAAACCCAGGTTCATCTGGGTTTGAACCCAGATGAAATTTGAGTTTGAAGTAGAAGAAGAAGAGAAGAAGAAAAATAGAGAGTGATGAACTAAAATTTCGAAAAAGAAGAAGAAGAGAGAGAAATGGAGAGACGATGGTGAATGGTGACAAATTTTTATTTTTATTTAATTTTTTAATTTTTTAATGAAAAATAAAAAATAAATAAATGATGTCCATCATCCATCAACATGATGGACGGTAAAAATCATTTTAAATTTTTTTGGAGAAAAATATAATTATTAATTTTTAAATTTTTGTTATTTTTTATTTAATAATAATATTATTATTAATTAATAAATTTGAAGGATATTTTAATCATTACAAAAGTTTAAAAGGTATGATAAGGATTTTTAAAATCTCGACAAGAGTATTTTGATAATTTCATTGATTTGGATGAAAAATGTTAACTTTTTGAACGAAATGTTAACAACAAGAGATGGTTCGTCTAATAAAAAAAAAACAATGTCTAATCGCAATTGGTTTATTTTTCAAAAGAGTTTTTCATAATATCCCTTTATATTTATGAGATGAATTATACCTTGTTCATTGATCAAGACATGTGAAGTAAACTCTACCGCATACACCAAGTCTGGATAAAAGCAAGACAAGGAATCGACATGTTTGTCTCGAGTCTAGGAAAGACTTAAATGATGATGTATTTATACTTACAAGGACAATCACACATTGACGTTTGGTACTTGAATTATGATCTCTGATAAGAATATAATTGCGTACTCGTTTGTTTGATTGGAATTTATTTGATAGTGGACTGATTTAACGTCTTTTATTAATCAAGACATATAACATAATCTCTACCGCATAAATTGAGTTTTAATGAAAGCAGCACAGAGAGTTGCGTAAAGTAATAGACATGCTTGCCTGAAGTCAAGGAAAGACTTAAATGGTGACGAACTTATTTATACTTACGAATATTATGAAAAACTCACCTGAAAAGTAAACTAATTGTGATAAGGCCTTGATTTTTTTTATTTTATTTTATTAAATAAACCACCTCCTACCGCCTAAAATACCCAATCAATGTTAAAATTTAAGGACAAAATGATAATCTAATAAAATAATTAAAATTTTAAAATAAGAAAAATTGATAAAAAAATTATAAAAAATTTTAAAAAAAAAAATTGAAAAAAAAAAAAATCCACTATCCATCTTAGAGATGGATGGTGGATATCAAAATAATTTAAAAAATTAAAGAAAAAAATTGTAAAATTTTTTTCTTAAAAATTAATAATTTTCAAAAAAGATTAAAATGATTTCCATTGTCCATCACATTGATGAACGTTGGACATCATTTAAAGAAATCATTTTTTTTAATTAAAAAATATATTTATTTTAAGGCTGGACATCAAATCTTCAGATTGAATTTCTATCGTCCATTATTTTTAATAAATGATTGAGATCCAATCTGGAGATTGAATCTCTACCTTTAAGTGATTATATCAACTTCAACCAGAAACTAAACAACTCACTCATCTTCATTTGAAAAAAAAAAAAAAAAATCATCAATCCTTGATCAATATGTCAGAAACATTAACAAAACATCATCATCAATCCATCATCATCAACATCAACCCATCATCTATCTACCATCAGCACCATCAACCTTTTATTATCATCATTAAACCATCAATCCACCATCATCAACTCATCTTAAGAAAGAGGAAAAAAAATAAAAACCCTTAAGCATTTGAGGTCAACAAACCCGGGTTCATCTGGGTTTGAACCCAGATGAAATTTGAGTTTGAAGTAGAAGAAGAAGAGAAGAAGAAAAATAGAGAGTGATGAACTAAAATTTCGAAAAAGAAGAAGAAGAGAGAGAAATGGAGAGACGATGGTGAATGGTGACAAATTTTTATTTTTATTTAATTTTTTAATGAAAAATAAAAAATAAATAAATGATGTCCATCATCCATCAACATGATGGACGGTAAAAATCATTTTAAATTTTTTTGGAGAAAAATATTAATTATTAATTTTTAAATTTTTGTTATTTTTTATTTAATAATAATATTTTTATTAATTAATAAATTTGAAGGATATTTTAATCATTACAAAAGTTTAAAAGGTATGATAAGGATTTTTAAAATCTCGACAAGAGTATTTTGATAATTTCATTGATTTGGATGAAAAATGTTAACTTTTTGAACGAAATGTTAACAACAAGAGATGGTTCGTCTAATAAAAAAAACAATGTCTAATCGCAATTGGTTTATTTTTCAAGAGAGTTTTTCATAATATCCCTTTATATTTATGAGATGAATTATACCTTGTTCATTGATAAGACATGTGAAGTAAACTCTACCGCATACACCAAGTCTGGATAAAAGCAAGACAAGGAATCGACATGTTTGTCTCGAGTCTAGGAAAGACTTAAATGATGATGTATTTATACTTACAAGGACAATCATACATTGACGTTTAGTACTTGAATTATGATCTCTCATAAGAATATAATTGCGTACTCGTTTGTTTGATAGAAATTTATTTGATAGTTGGCTGATTTAACGTCTTTTATTAATGAAGACATGTAACATAATCTCTACCGCATAAACTGAGTTTTAATGAAAGCAACACAGAGAGTTGCGTAAAGTAATAGACATGCTTGCCTCAAGTCAAGGAAAGACTTAAATAGTGAGGAACTTATTTATACTTACGAATATTATGAAAAACCCACCTGGAAAGTAAACTAATTGTGATAGGACCTTGATTTTTTTTTTATTTTATTAAATAAACCACCTCCTACCGCCTAAAATACCCAATCAATGTTAAAATTTAAGGACAAAATGATAATCTAATAAAATAATTAAAATTTTAAAATAAGAAAAATTAATAAAAATATTATAAAAAAAAAAATCCACTATCCATCTGAGACATGGATGGTGGATATCAAAATAATTTAAAAAATTAAAAAAAGAAATTGTAAATTTTTTTTAAATTAATAATTTATTTCAAAAAAGTTAATAATTTTCAAAAAAAATTAAAATGATTTCCACCGTCAATCATATTGATGAACATTGGACATCATTTAAAGAAATCATTTTTTTAAAATTAAAAAATATATTTATTTTAAAGTTGGACATCAAATCTTCAGATTGAATTTCTATCGTCCATTATTTTTAATAGCTGATTGAGATCCAATCTGGAGATTGAATCTCTACCTTTAAGTGATTATATCAACGTCAACCAGAAACTAAACAACCCACTCATCTTCATTCGGAAAAAAAAAATAAAATAAAATAAAATCATCAGTCCTTGACCAATATGTCAGAAACATTAACAAAACACCATCATCAATCTATCATCATCAACATCAACCCATCATCAATCTACCATCAGCACCATCAACCTTTTATTATCATTATTAAAGCATGAATCCACCACCATCAACTCATCTTAAGAAAGAGGAAAAAAAAAAAAAAAAGAAACCTCAAGCATCTGAGGTCAACAAACCCGTGTTCATCTGGGTTTGAACCCAGATGAAATTTGAGTTTGAAGTAGAAGAAGAAAAATAGAGGGTGATGAACTCAAATTTCGAAAAAAAAAAAAAAAAAAAAAAAAAAAAAAAAAAAAAAAAAAAAAGAAATGGAGAGATAATGGTGAATGGTGACAAATTTTTATTTTTATTTAATTTTTTAATGAAAAATAAAAAATAAATAAATGATGTCCATCATCCATCAAGATGATGGACGGTAAAAATCATTTTAAATTTTGTTGGAGAAAAATATTAATTATTAATTTTTAAATTTTTGTTATTTTTATTTAATAATAATATTATTATTAATTAATAAATTTGAAGGATATTTTAATCATTACAAAAGTTTAAAATGTATGATAAGGATTTTTAAAATCTCGACAAGAGTATTTTGATAATTTCATTGATTTGGATGAAAAATGTTTAACTTTTTGAAGGAAAAGTTAACAACAAGAGATGGTTCGTCAAATAAAAAAAAAAATGTCTAATCGCGATTGGTTTATTTTTCAAGAGAGTTTTTCATAATATCCCTTTATATTTATGAGATGAATTATACCTTGTTCATTGATCAAGACATGTGAAGTAAACTCTACCGCATACACCAAGTCTGGATAAAAGCAAGACAAGGAATCGACATGTTTGTCTCGAGTCTAGGAAAGACTTAAATGATGATGTATTTATACTTACAAGGACAATCACACATTGACGTTTGGTACTTGAATTATGATCTCTCATAAGAATATAATTGCGTACTCGTTTGTTTGATAGAAATTTATTTGATAGTTGGTTGATTTAACGTCTTTTATTAATGAAGACATGTAACATAATCTCTACCGCATAAACTGAGTTTTAATGAAAGCAACACAGAGAGTTGCGTAAAGTAATAGACATGTTTGCCTCAAGTCAAGGAAAGACTTAAATAGTGAGGAACTTATTTATACTTACGAATATTATGAAAAACCCACCTGGAAAGTAAACTAATTGTGATAGGACCTTGATTTTTTTTTTTTTTTTATTAAATAATCCACCTCCTATCGCCTAAAATACCCAATCAATGTTAAAATTTAAGGACAAAATGATAATCTAATAAAATAATTAAAATTTTAAAATGAGAAAAATTAATAAAAATATTATAAAAAAAAAAATCCACTATCCATCTGAGACATGGATGGTGGATATCAAAATAATTTAAAAAATTAAAAAAAGAAATTGTAAATTTTTTTTAAATTAATAATTTATTTCAAAAAAGTTAATAATTTTCAAAAAAAATTAAAATGATTTCCACCGTCCATCATATTGATGAACATTGGACATCATTTAAAGAAATCATTTTTTTAAAATTAAAAAATATATTTATTTTAAGGTTGGACATCAAATCTTCAGATTGAATTTCTATCGTCCATTATTTTTAATAGCTGATTGAGATCCAATCTGGAGATTGAATCTCTACCTTTAAGTGATTATATCAACGTCAACCAGAAACTAAACAACCCACTCATCTTCATTCGGAAAAAAAAAATAAAATAAAATAAAATCATCAGTCCTTGACCAATATGTCAGAAACATTAACAAAACACCATCATCAATCTATCATCATCAATCTGCCATCAGCACCATCAACCTTTTATTATCATTATTAAAGCATGAATCCACCACCATCAACTCATCTTAAGAAAGAGGAAAAAAAAAAAAAAAAGAAACCTCAAGCATCTGAGGTCAGCAAACCCGTGTTCATCTGGGTTTGAACCCAGATAAAATTTGAGTTTGAAGTAGAAGAAGAAAAATAGAGGGTGATGAACTCAAATTTCGAAAAAAAAAAAAAAAAAAAAAAAAAAAAAAGAAATGGAGAGACAATGGTGAATGGTGACAAATTTTTATTTTTATTTAATTTTTTAATGAAAAATAAAAAATAAATAAATGATGTCCATCATCCATCAATATGATGGACGGTAAAAATCATTTTAAATTTTGTTGGAGAGAAATATTAATTATTAATTTTTAAATTTTTGTTATTTTTATTTAATAATAATAATATTATTAATTAATAAATTTGAAGGATATTTTAATCATTACAAAAGTTTAAAATGTATGATAAGGATTTTTAAAATCTCGACAAGAGTATTTTGATAATTTCATTGA
Organism: Dimocarpus longan; assembly: GCA_022984855.1. NCBI lineage: Eukaryota > Viridiplantae > Streptophyta > Magnoliopsida > Sapindales > Sapindaceae > Dimocarpus > Dimocarpus longan. The sequence continues at coordinate 12,766,529 of CM041014.1, read as the reverse complement.
TTTGGATGAAAAATGTTTAACTTTTTGAAGGAAAAGTTAACAACAAGAGATGGTTCGTCAAATAAAAAAAAAAATGTCTAATCGCGATTGGTTTATTTTTCAAGAGAGTTTTTCATAATATCCCTTTATATTTATGAGATGAATTATACCTTGTTCATTGATCAAGACATGTGAAGTAAACTCTACCACATACACCAAGTCTAGATAAAAGCAAGACAAGGAATCGACATGTTTGTCTTGAGTCTAGGAAAGACTTAAATGATGATGTAATTATACTTACAAGGACAATCACACATTGACGTTTGGTACTTGAATTATGATCTCTCGTAAGAATATAATTGCGTACTCGTTTGTTTGATAGGAATTTTTTTGATAGTACACTGATTTAACGTCTTTTATTAATCAAGGCATATAACATAATCTCTACCGCATAAATTGAGTTTTAATGAAAGCAACACAGAGAGTTGCATAAAGTAATAGACATGCTTACCTTAAGTCAAGGAAAGACTTAAATGGTGACGAACTTATTTATACTTACGGTTATTATGAAAAACTCACCTGAAAAGTAAACTAATTGTGATAAGAACTTGATTTTTTTTTATTTTATTTTATTAAATAAACCACCTCCTACCGCCTAAAATACCCAATCAATGATAAAATTTAATGACAAAATGATAATCTAATAAAATAATTAAAATTTCAAAATGAGAAAAATTGATAAAAAAATTATAAAAATTTTTAAAACAATAATTTTTTTTTTAAAAAAAAATATCCACTATCCATCTTAGAGATGGATGGTGGATATCAAAATAATTTAAAAAATTAAAAAAATAAAATAAAATGATTTCCATTGTCAATCATATTGATGAACGTTGGACATCATTTAAAGAAATCATTTTTTTTAATTAAAAAATATATTTATTTTAAGGTTGGACATCAAATCTTCAGATTGAATTTCCATTGTCCATTATTTTTAATAGATTATTGAAATCCAATCTGGAGATTGAATCTCTACCTTTAAGTGATTATATCAACTTCAACCAGAAACTAAATAACTCACTCATCTTCTTTTGAAAAAAAAAAAAAAAAAAAAAATCATCAATCCTTGTTCAATATGTCAGAAACATTAACAAAACATCATCATCAATCCATCATCATCAACATCAACCCATCATCAATCTACCATCAGCACCATCAACCTTTTATTATCATCATTAAACCATCAATCCACCATCATCAACTCATCTTAAGAAAGAGGAAAAAAAAAAAAACCCCTTAAGCATTTGAGGTCAACAAACCCGGGTTCATCTGGGTTTGAACCCAGATGAAATTTGAGTTTGAAGTAGAAGAAGAAGAGAAGAAGAAAAATAGAGAGTGATGAACTAAAATTTCGAAAAAGAAGAAGAAGAGAGAGAAATGGAGAGACGATGGTGAATGGTGACAAATTTTTATTTTTATTTGATTTCTTAATTTTTTAATGAAAAATAAAAAATAAATAAATGATGTCCATCATCCATCAACATGATGGACGGTAAAAATCATTTTAAATTTTTTTGGAGAAAAATATTAATTATTAATTTTTAAATTTTTGTTATTTTTTATTTAATAATAATATTATTATTAATTAATAAATTTGAAGGATATTTTAATCATTACAAAAGTTTAAAAGGTATGATAAGGATTTTTAAAATCTCGACAAGAGTATTTTGATAATTTCATTGATTTGGATGAAAAATGTTAACTTTTTGAACGAAATGTTAACAACAAGAGATGGTTCGTCTAATAAAAAAAAACAATGTCTAATCGCAATTGGTTTATTTTTCAAGAGAGTTTTTCATAATATCCCTTTATATTTATGAGATGAATTATACCTTGTTCATTGATCAAGACATGTGAAGTAAACTCTACCGCATACACCAAGTCTGGATAACAACAAGACAAGGAATCGACATGTTTGTCTCGAGTCTAGAAAACACTTAAATGATGATGTATTTATACTTACAAGGACAATCACACATTGAAGTTTCGTACTTGAATTATGATATCTCATAAGAATATAATTGCATACTCGTTTGTTTGATAGAAATTTATTTAATAGTAGACTGATTTAACGTCTTTTATTAATCAAGACATGTAACATAATCTCTACCGCATAAATTGAGTTTTAATGAAAGCAACACACAGAGTTGCGTAAAGTAATAGACATGTTTGCCTCAAGTCAAGGAAAGACTTAAATAGTGACGAACTTATTTATACTTACGAATATTATGAAAAACCCACCTGGAAAGTAAACTAATTGTGATAGGGCCTTGATTTTTTTTTATTTTATTAAATAAACCACCTCCTACCGCCTAAAATACCCAATCAATGTTAAAATTTAAGGACAAAATGATAATCTAATAAAATAATTAAAATTTTAAAATGAGAAAAATTGATTAAAAAATTATAAAAATTTTTTAAAAATTAAAATTAAAAAAAAAATCCACCATCCATCTGAGACATGGATGGTGGATATCAAAATAATTTAAAAAATTAAAAAAAGAAATTGTAATTTTTTTTTAAAAAAAAATTAATAATTTATTTCAAAAAAGTTAATAATTTTAAAAAAAAATTAAAATGATTTCCACCATCCATCATATTGATGAACATTGGATATCATTTAAACAAATCATTTTTTTTAATTAAAAAATATATTTATTTTAAGGTTGGATATCAAATCTTCAGATTGAATTTCCATCGTCCATTATTTTTAATAGATGATTGAGATCCAATCTTCCAATCTGAAGATTGAATCTCTACCTTTAAGTGATTATATCAACTTCAACCAGAAACTAAACAACTCAGTCATCTTCATTTTGAAAAAACAAAAAAAAATAATCAATCCTTGACCAATATGTCAGAAACATTAACAAAACATCATCATCAATCAATCATCATCAACATCAACCCATCATCTATCTACCAGCAGCACCATCAACCTTTTATTATCATCATTAAACCATCAATCCACCACCATCAACTCATCTTAAGAAAGAGGAAAAAAAAAAAAGAAAACCTCAAGCATCTGAGGTCAACAAACCCGGGTTCATCTAGGTTCGAACCTAGATGAAATTTGAATTTGAAGTAGAAAAAGAGAGTGACGAACCCAAATTTCGAAGTAGAAAAAGAAGAAGAAAAGAAGAAGAGAGAGAATTGGAGAGACTATGGTGAATGGTGACAAACTTTTATTTTTATTTATTTTTTTAAGTTTTTTATGAAAAAAATAATTAAATGATGCCCATCGTCCATGAAGATGATGGACGGCAAAAATCATTTTAAATTTTTTTGGAGAAAATTATTAATCATTAATTTTCAAATTTTTGTTATTTTTTATTTAATAATAATATTATTATTAATTAATAAATTTGAAGAATATTTTAATCATTACAAAAGTTTAAAATGTATGACAATGATTTTTAGAATCTCGACAAAAGTATTTTGATAATTTCATTGATTTGGATGAAAAATGTTAACTTTTTAAATGAAAAAATAATAGCAAGAGATAGTTCATCGAATAAGAAAAAGCAATATCCAATCACAATTAGTTTATTTTTTAAGAGAGTTTTTCATAATATCCCTTTATACTTATGAGATGAATTATACATTGTTCATTGATCAAAATATGTGAAGTAAACTCTACCACATACACCAAGTCTGGATAAAAGCAAGACAAGGAATTGACATGCTTGCCTCGAGTCTAGGAAAGACTTAAATGATGATGTATTTATACTTACAAGGATAATCATACATTGACATTTGGTACTTGAATTATGATCTTTCATAAGAATATAATTGCGTACTCAATCGTTTGATAAAAATTTATTTGATAACAAACTGATTTAACTGTCTTTTATTAATCGAGACATGTAACATAGTCTCTGCCACATAAATTGAGTTATGATAAAAGCAACACAAGGAATTGCATAAAGTAATAAACATGTTTGCCTCAAGTAAATGAAGGACTTAAATGGAGACAAACTTATTTATACTTACAAGAAGAATTATACATTGTTCATTAATAAAGACAAGTAATCTGTACCACATACACTAAGTTTGGATAAAAGCAAGACAAGGAATAGACACACTTGCCTCTTAAGTCAAGGAAAGACTTAAATGATGATGTATTTATACTTATAAGGACAATCACACATTGAAGATTAGTTCTTGATTTATTCTCTCTCATAAGAATATAGTAGCAAACATATTTGTTGGATAGAAATTTATTTGTTGATTTAATGTCATTTATTAATCAAAACACGTAACATAATCTCAACCACATAAATTTGATAAAAGCAACACTGCGTGCCTCAAATCAACAAAAAACTTAAATGGTGATGAACTTATTTGTACTTATGAGAAGAATTATACATTGAAGATTAGTTCTTGAATTATGATCTTTCATAAGAATATAGTTACATACTTATTGGTATAATACAAATTTAACAGATAACAAGCCAATTTGACATCTGTCATCAACCATGACATATAAAATAATCTCTACCACATAAATAGAGTTTTGATAAAATCAAGACAAGGACTTTTGCAAAGTAATGGAAATGGGACACACTTACCTCAAGTCAAAAAAAGACTTAAATAGTGATGAACTTATTTACACTTGTAAGGACAATCACACATTGAAGATTAGTTCTTGAATTATGATCTCTCATAAGAATATAATTGCGTACTCATTTGTTTGATACAAATTTATTTGATAGCAAATTGATTTAACAGCTTTCATTAATCAAGACATAAAATAATCACTACCACATAAATTAAATTTTGATAAAAGCAACACAAGAAGTTGCGTGAAGTAATAAACACGCTTGCCTCAAATCAAGGAAAGACTTGAATGGTGATGAACTTGTTATACTCATAAGAAGAATAATACATTGAAGATTGGTTCTTGTATTATGATCTTTCATAATAATATAGTAGCATACTCATTGGTTTGATACAAATTTAATTGATAACAAATTATTTTGACGTCTTTCATTAATCAAGATATAAAATATTATCTACCACATAAATTGAGTTTCAATAAAAGCAAGACAAGAAATATCGTAAAGTAACAACAGTGGACACACTTGCCTCAAGTCAAGGAAAGATTTAAATGGTGATGAGCTTATTTATACTTATGAGGAAAATCACACGTTGAAGATTGATTTTTGAAATTTCAAAATAAATTGCTCAGTTATTGAAATATTTAACTTTGTGAAAATTTTGATATCTCAATGAGGAGCCAAAAATATGAATGAATTAGCTCAAATTAATAAAATACATAGAGAACTTTCCATCTTACTCCAAAACTTGATGACTTGTCATGTATATAATAATTTTGCAAAATAAGGAACTACAAACTTAGGTTAATCGTATGCTCAGTTTCAATAAACTGGCAAATTATGGAAGCGTGAAAATATATAAAATTAAAACTTGAGAAAGTAATTGCTTTTTGAAAAAATAAAAATAAAAGGACACAACGCCATTTTCCTCTCCTTTTTCCCTATGTTCTTACACAATGTGAAACCGTTGTTGTCAAGATGTCATCGACTGATCAATTTTGTTTTGATAAGATTTCATCCCTAAAAAGGATGTCTTATAAGAACTGTAACAATGGTTTGATCCAAGACTTTACTTTCTTTAAAAAATGTATAAAGAAATTATGCAACAGTATACACCATCATAGCAGAATATGCTATAAATCCTCTTCTTGTTTTAGTATTTTTCAGATATGTAATACGAATTAATGGATTGTAATTCAATTATAAACTGCTAAAAAAAATAGTTTAAAACAGCCCTAACATAGTTCATAAAACAGTCCAATAACCAGTCCAAACAGCCTTAATTAATCACAAAAGAATCCAATTTTTTTTTTATAAAGACAAAAGAATCCAATTTTAACAGCCCTATTATTAACAAAACAAAAAGTTCTAAACACATCACAAACAAGAAAAAATTAATCTTCTTGTGGCCTTTGAAAACTTCGTCAATCCTTTCCATTCTTTCACATTCAAGTGTAAATAAATATAACAAAAATAAAAAATAAAAAAACTATAAGTTTATTACCAAGAAATGTAGTTATGTTTTTTCTTTTGTAATAGAACAATTCACAATAAGTAATAAACAATACACAATACTTACCAAATAAATGAATTGCTAGGTCATTGGATACCCATTGACATCAATGGTCCACCTATTGATATAGCATCGACATTTTGAACATAATAACTAAACATAAGTTTATAATCATAAAATTTAAATGAACATTTGACATAAACAATATATCGAAATTTCAATGATAAAAATTAAATTATTATTTATTACTTTGTGGTATAACTCTTCTTTGGCAATACAAATATCTTCCCATTCCATACCACCCTTCTAGAATAGTGGGAGTGTGATCAATAAGATCTCTACCTTTCAACCAATTTTGAGCACATACCAACCTCCCCCCCATTTTAGGAGCTAATGAACTCCTAAATGGATCAAGAATATGGCTACCCATGCTAAAAGCCAACTGAGAAGCTACTATGGAAACTTACATTGCAAAGGATATTGCAATGCATGACAAAATAGGATATTTTGTACAAGCATTCTTCTACCAAGCTAAGAGGTCAAATTTGTCATTCATTGGTCACATTTCTCCAACAAGAACTATTCTAACTCACTCTTCTTAACACTTACGTTTGCCTCCTGTTATCTCCTGTTCCACAACAAAGCTTCTTTACTTTTTGATTGTTTTGGCTAATCACTAGTTTGAGCATCCAAAGACTAACCACCACCATCACTAATGGAAGATGAGCCTCCACCCACACAAGTCAAGGTTGAGTTCAAAGATCTATAACATTCATAATGTTGTTCCAACAACAAAGTAACCTTTGAACACATGGTATTTACAGCCTTCACTCCTAAAAAACTCTCCAATCAAAATTACATATAACCAAACTTGTACCTTGGATCAAACACAGAAGCTACCATTAACAAATTATTGGTTGTCTCCAAACTCTCCCAATAATTGTCAAATTTTAATTTCAAGCTAGTAGCCATCATACTAACGAGTGGATCATTTTCAGCACTCAATAACATCAATTCATCATTAATTGTGACCTAATTCACAAAGTAAACATTTAATGTCACACCCAATGAAGCACTAAATCCAAGGTAACGTCATAAAAAGTTACTAAGAATTTACTAAGAACATTAGCATTTTCCAAATCTTCCAAGGTAGATGGTATAATTTGTTTTCTATTATTGTCACTCTCACTACAATAATTCGTATAATGCCCATCTTCCTCTCCCATTCTTTCAAAAGCTTTCTTCAATTCGATTGCACTTTCCAACATCAAGTATGTGAAATTTTACCTTGTAGACACATCTAACAGTACAAGGCTTTTACTCCATATCTTCTCATGCTCCACATATTTTTTAAATCTTGCAAGCAAATCTACTTGGAGAAGATTTAACACACTTAATCACAGTACAAATGCTTACCACTGAATCATGCAAGCCCCTCAAACCTTTATTCACAATCAAGTTCAAAATATGAGCTTACTTTAAAATTAAAAAAAAAAAAAAAAAAAAAAAAGGTTCAAAATATGAGCATTACACCTCAAATGCTCATATTTACCTTGCAAAATTATGTCATCCTCATGCCAACTATTCAACTTTCTAATGATATAGATAATGGCACTAGTGTTGGTAGTAGCATTGTCCACAGTTATGGTAAACGCTCTATCAATACCCAACTCGAGCAAAATTGCTTCTATACAATTCTCAATTGACTCCCTTTTATGATCACCTATTACCATTGTACAAAAATACGGTACGGTACGGGCGTATATACGCCCGTACGGACGTATAGATGCAAAAACGCATAAGTACGCCCGAATCGGAGACAGATGATGACAAAATCCGTCTCCGGCGTATTGTACGGTCGTATACGGCCGTACTGACCCGATACGGCCGTATATGGACTTATACGGTCGGGTCGGGTCAAGTAAAAAAATTAAAAAAAAAAAGAGTTGGTATATATCAGATCTGTCGCCCGACTCCCCTCTCACAAGACCCAGCATCGCCCTCTCCTCACCGACGATCTTCTCCTCTTTTCCGACCATTTCTCTCTCATTTCCACTGAAAATCGCAGCAGCTCTCTCATTTCCGGCGACGAAAGTGAAAAACTCTAAAATCAGATATATAGAAAAAAAACTCTAAAATCCCTCAAACCATAATCGATCAACACTCTCTCTCTCAAATCTGCACTCTCCGCTTCTCACCGGCGACTTTAGCTTTCATTTCCGGCGATCTCTCTCATGTGTAGAAGCTTTCCGGTGACTTTTCTCATGTGGGATCGGAGAGCAACGGAAAACAGAGGAGAAGAGGAGAAGAAGAAGAGGTGGTTGAGAGAGAACAATAATCAGAGTGTAGGAAGTAATCGGAGAAGAAAGAGAGGAAATGGCTGTTGTGTAGGAAGTAATCGGAGAAGAAGGAGAGAAAATGGGTGCTGAGTGCTGACTGTTAGAGTAATAAGATATTTGACTTAAGATTTCGGTTTTTGTGTATTAATAATTTAATTTTTTAAAAACCTGGTGGCACCTAACATGCCATGTGTAACACACTAACACTTTATATATTTTTTTTCTTTTTGATTTTGATTTTTGATTTTTTGGTTTTTTATTTGAGAAAAACAGGGATATAAAAATTTATTTAAGTAAAATAAATAATGAATATTAAAAATAAATATTTATTTAATATAAAATAAATATTAAAAAATTAAAAAAAATATAAATAAATAATATTTTTGAAAAATAAATATTAAAAAATTATTATTATTATTTTAAATCATTTTTTATCGATACGTCCGTACCAACCGTATCGAACGTACCGTATAATACCAGAACGGGATGTCCGTACCGCACCATACAGCGTATTTACGAACAATGCCTATTACAGAGAAGATAAGAATTCTATATCGCAACACCCCATCATCATCAATAAAGTGGATGGTTACGACCATGTAATTCATGTTTTGATTAAAAGTCCACATATCCATGGTTAGAGACATCCTTAAATTGAATTTCCTAATCCGCTTTTTCAAAAGGGACTTCTCGTCAACAAACAATTGATACAATCCCTCATAATTGTTCTCCTCCATGGCACTTCAAACGTAGGGCACATTGCACAGCAAAATTTATGAAAACTCGGATACCCCACATACCTAAAGGGCAATTCATCAATATCTCTGCCAATGCCCTTCTACATTCCTCTTAACTAAAAGAGTAAGAAGACAAATTGCTAGCGTAAACCTCAATAGTCTTTTGTTTAGCATGCACTTATAAGGTTTTTTAGGTTGGATTGATCTCGGTTCTTTTTGAAAGGAACATGTTACATTTACGATCGATATGGTACATCAAGTCTCTAGTCCTATTGGCAATAAGGTCACAGAGATACGAGTCCCCAAAATGCTTGCATCTAACTCTTTTTTTCCCATCAGGTGTATCGTATGGTTCAAAATGCAACCAACACCTTAATCGTTTTTTTTTCCTAACCCCCTCTAAGTCCTCTTGGACATCTTACCCCTCTATTTGATGAAACTCGTCTCCTTTTAGAAACCACATCAACATCAATATCACCATCACCATCACCAAACTCAGAATCATATTCATAACAGTCAACACCCTCATCAACATCCATCCATACAAATATACCACAAGCACAAGCACAAACACAATCTAACAACGTTACTAATATTTAACAAAATCAACTTCTTCAAATTAATAAAGTAACAAATTACAAAAATAACAAGTTTTGGTGGAAGTACTAATAACAGATTAACATATTAAACTTTATTTGATAAAAAGAACAACTCATATAAACACCATATAAAAAGATCCCCTTTACTTTTTGAAAAAAAAAAAAAACAAAAGAAATCAATCAGGGCAATTAATTTTCTAGGAATCCACAACATCAAAAGATTACAATTACTTTTTGAAACACAAATCAAATTATCAATTAAGACAATAAAGAGTCCACAGATCAAAGCTTTCTAAAGTCTACTTCCTAAACATACAATTAGAAATCGAAAATATGAAATCATTTCACAAAATTCTTCCTTCAAATTCAAAAATAAATAAATAAACATCCAAATATGATATTCAAATCAAACTTAACAGTTTAACACCTAAAACTGATAGAAATCAACAATAGAAATCAGCCCTAACTGAATTTTTTCAGCAATAAACTAATAGGACAATAAGAAGACATTTTCCTCATGTTCTGGGAAAACTTATATTTATTTAAATGGATACCTATCTACTTATCAACCGACAGCACCCAAACATTCATAAATTTTTCAACAATAGAAATCATCAAAAATCTGGCTTCTGAGTTACTTTCTTTCATTGTTATAACCAAAATAAGCTCTTTATATCTTAAAGAAGAAATTCAAGAATAATATTTTAGGACTTGATGCAGCTTCTTAACAACAATAATTTGCACTACACACGGTCAATATTGTCAATATTTTCAATGGCAAACATCTAAAATGCTTCAACTGTTATTACTAATTTCCAACGCTAAATATCTCCATTTGAAGCTTCAATGGTGCACCTTAAAATCCAAGATTTACCTATTGAAAGGAGCTTTAAACCAACAGATACACACCAACAGTAAGAATTTGCAAAACAAATACAGGAGTACATACTATTTAGTCAGAATGTAACACATTAGTACCTCAAGACCAAGTAGTCGCACCCTACGAGTTCTCACATTAACTTCCGTGGCGAGCTCGTTGAAGCCGAGACGTAGAGAAGCCGTGTGAGTGTGAGAGAAAAACAGAGAAGCCGTCGCTCGTGGAACTCTTGCCGCAGCGGAGGAGGAGGTGTAGCAGCGGTGTAGCGGCGGAGGCGAGGAGGGAAGGTTTCGAGGTCGGCGGCTCAGCAACGGGGAAAGAGAAAGGGTGAGAAAGAAAGAATGGATTGTTTAGGGTTTGTGCGAGTCCTTTATACCCCATTTTTTTTTTTTTTTTTTGAGATCTTCGTTTAATGCTTTAGGTTTAAGAAAATAATAAGTTTTAAAACTCTTTTAAAAATAATTATTTTCATTTTTAATTTTTTTAAAACTCTTCAAAAAATTTTAAACCGTCAATTAATTAACAGTTAAATTAAAAAAAAATTAAAAAGACCCAATCACTCCTCGTCACCTAAAATGATTGTTTTGCCCCTCATAAGATTCAAAATATTACATGTCATTTGACCAATAAAAAATTGACACATGCATAATAATATGATTTTTGCTTTTCTATAAAAAATATTATTATTTTTTTTAAATTAAACAATAATTTAAAATAAATTCATAAAAAGACAAATTTCAATCGGAATGAATTTTCTTTTAGAACAATTAAACCCAAATGAGGATCTCAACAATTTAAAAAAAAAAATGTTTAAAAAATAAGAAAAAATTAAAAGAAAAAATCAACCCACATGAATCTTAACAAGTCTCCCAAGTACTTATATGAAAAAATCAACCCAATTATTCATCATGCCACAATCAATACGATTTGAAACCTAGAAAATAAAAATTGAAAAAAAAAATTGTTGCAAAATAAAAATTTAAAGAGAGAGAGAAAGTTCCAGATCATCAAGTTGAAGCTTAAAGATCTCAAGCCTAGAAAATAAATATTAAAAAAATTGTAGGAAAATTAAAAAAAAAAAACAAAAGAGAGTTCCAAATCTTCTTATCATAAGCCACCATGGGGAGTTAAGAGAAGAGAAGCGTAGATCCAAGTAGTAGCAAACTGAAGTGTCGTCGAGTTCTTTGAGACACATAAGCGGAGTAGTGATCCAAAAATCGTCGATCTGGTTCTCTTGGTTTGAAACCCAGAAGTCGACTCTCTCGCCCATTAAGTTGCTTTCTTATCTTATTGATCTGAAGACAAAGGGAGAGAAGGGGCTAGGAAAGTTGCTACCGCTATTGTAAATGATGATGAAGGGTGATAATGAATGGGTGATTGTTAACGGCGAGGGGTTTTGTTCTGGGTTTGTGGAAAAATTAATATGTTATGCCCCCAGGTTTGTGTTTATGATAAATGGTGATTTTGCTGGCAAGCTTGTTTTGGGTTTGTGCAAAGTTAGTTATTTACCAAAACTTTTCTCTCTCTCTTTCTTCTTCTCTTCACCTTCTGTTTCTCTCTCGTTACTGCTCTTCTCCCTCTGTTCAAGGTTGGTGTTGATGATTTTGTTCCGATTTTTTCTAGGTGATTTTTAGCTGGGTTTAACAAAATGAAGGTGAAGTTGGGATTTGGATTTGGAAAGAAGCGACCATGAAGTTGAGATTTGAGATTTTTTCGATTGAATTTTTTCAAGTGATTGGACCCAGAAATTTTTTAAATTTAATTAATTAATTTTTAATTTTCTTAAACTTTTTTTTTTTTAAATTTTTAAATTTTTTAATATGCTTAAAATTCTAATCATCCACGTGCACGATTTTAGTCTCTCATATGAAATGACCATCTTACCATTCCCGTCCAAACAATCTATCGCTATTACAGTCAGTTAACTGCCAGTTTGAACTTTTTTGAAGAGTTTTAGAAAAATTAAGAATGAGAAAAACTGTTTTTAAAAAAGTTTTAAAAATCTGATATTTTCTAAAATATCAAGGACTAAAATGCAATTTTCTTATTTTTTAAAAAATTTTTGGGTTAATTTTCTGGTCGAATAGGTTTTTCCGACCCAAAACCGATCTAAAACTGAAAATATTCTATTTTTGACATTAAAAACCTAACCAAACCAAATAAAAGTTAAAAAACTGATATTTTTAGTTCGATTCCCCTTTTTTTGCCCACCATAAGTTGTTTGATTAGATGGAGACATTACATGTGGTACTCAGTTAATGAATTAGGCGTAATAATTATTTCCTTAACAATTTACAACTTGAATTTATACATTGAACAAGATTTTTTTTTTTTTTTATTTTCTATACTTGTTGCTCCTAACCACAAGTTATTGTTACAAGGCAATCCTTCTTCAATGATTTTTTTTTTTTTATTAAAATATGATTTTTTTTAAGAAAATGAAATTACAACAAAGTACAGTTTGGTAATCAAAAGATCTTGAATAGAGAGGAACCTAAGTTTGAAGGGCCAAACCAATTGATCCAAGTATTAATCGAAGGGATTTTACCACCAGAGGAGAAGGCCTGATCAATTAAAATAGTAAAGTGGATTAAGGGGTCGTTTGTTTTTCTGTCTGAAGACTGAATAGTATTGTTAAAAATTAAAGACTGAATAGTAAGTGAAATATGAAATCTGAATATCATTTTTTTTTTTTTACCTTTGAATGTGTAATAATCTTGTTTATTTTTTAAAATCTGAAAACTAATAATTTGAGATTTATATCATTTTACAATGAGTTATTATGTAACTTTATTTAATTTAATAAAAATAATTATAATAAATTATTTAGCAAATACTAAAACACTTTTATGTATATATTAATAATATTTTTATTCATAATTAAAATATAATTAATTATTATAGTAAAGAATTTTTTTTGAAAATTATGTATACGAAAATAAATTTCTATAGTAAAATAAATTAAATTTATATATTTAAATAAAAATAAATAAAATGAGCTTAAGTTGAATTACTGTTATTATATATTAAATAAAAATAATATTAAAATGAATAACAGTAAAAGGAATCCATATAATATAAAATTATGATAAATTTGAAAATATGTTATTTTGAAAATGATAGATTTAGAATAATATATTTACAAAATCATTAAGTAATTTGACATTAAATTAAAAGTCAAAAATTGTAGGTTTTTTTTTTTTTTCAATGATTTTTGGGTGGTTTTCAATAGTTTGATTACTTAAGAAAACAAATATAAATCACTTAATGAACGTAATTCAAATTTATTAATTAAAAAGTGATAAAAATAAATGACCTCTAAGTGGAGTAGCATGCTAAGAAGAGATAGAAAGGGCAATAAGGTTAGGATTAGTAGGTGATTCGATAGAAGTTAAAGCTAGAGTAGCGATATTTACACCCCTTAAAAATAATATGTACACCTTTTTTGTATTTGCACCGCATTAAAATTTTAAAAAATTCAAATTCTATATGTATACCTTATATATTATCAATTATGTCCATTCTTTTATTTACATTTTAAATATTATAAACAAATAATTAAATTAAAGTATTTGAAAAAATAAAAACCTAGGAGGAGCGACTCCTCCTCCCAAGTGAAGGGAGCAGCTATCTCTATTAATTTTTTTTGAGACTACTACTTAATTACTCCCTTTATTTATTTATTTATTTTACGATTTTTACTTTCTACTATGCTATTATATTGTTTTCAATAATTTTCTCATCTTCCATAATTGGCTGCTAACTTGCTATATAGAGATAAAAGACTAGAAGCATCTCCAATGCTCTCGTAGATTGTGAAAAAATTATATGTCACATAAAATGAATAGACATTGACTTAAAATAAACTCTTCCAATGCAATTAATACTCATTAATGCTAAGCTAAGGTTGCACCAAAAAGAAAAAAATTATCAACATTACTATCATTACTATTTATTTTCAGAGGGTGTGTTAGACAATCATGTCAACAAATTAATAATCATTTAATTCTAATTTTCAGATCTAATTAAAAGTTAAAAAATATGGAAGCATTAAATGAAAATACATGAAAACATTAAATAGAAATACATGGAAGCGTTAGAAAATAATTTTTCGATTTGATTATCTATTAAATGATACCTATATCATATAAGAAACAAATCTCTTGACATTGATGACATGATAATTTTTTTCGATTTGATTATCTATCAAATGATACATATATTATATAGGAAACAAATCTCTTAACATTGATGACATGATACTTTTTTCCCAAAAAAAAAATTCATAAGAACATTGGAGATGCTCTTATAACTATAAAATCTTATGTCTTGCCCGAAAAATCCATTAACTATTATATCACTTTTCAACTCTCTCCCTCTCTCTCTCTCTATTTTTCAACCGAAGAGATCAAACAAAATGGCTAGAGATTGAAACGACAATCTCCATGATCAAAACAAGGACGATGATGAACAACTAGATAAAGACATTCCTTCTCAAAGACGAAATCCAAGTCGAAATTGTTGAGATTCTTTCCTTTCTTAGTTTGATTGCATTGTTGTATATTAGTTATGAGATCGAGCATGATTGAGTGTTGATTATATGGATGATTGGGCGCTGATTATATGGTAGTAAATGAGAGGGATTAGAGGGATTGTATAGCATAATTGTAGGAACTCCTCCTCTATATATTGATTGTACATTCACAGACAAAAATATGAATGAAAAACACCATTCATCATTTTAAAGTTGGTATCACAGCCACTCTTCATCTTTTTTCATTCTGAAATTTTGAAAAATTCGTCAAAATTCCCTTTGAGTCAAACCAAATTTCTTGTTCTCAGTGGTTCACACCTCCAACCAAATTTCTTGTTCCATTACACTTCCTCTGCATATATTTTTTCTTTGAAACCCTGAAGATTTGTTGTAAACCACCAAGAAATCCAAAATTTTTTGAATCAAAAACCACAAAATTCCCAACAATACTCACATTTGTTAAAATCGTCATCCAAGACTTCGAACCGAAGTTTTCAAAATCGTAATCCAAGCCTTACATCTCTGTTTCTGCCTTAAACCAGCCGAATTTCAAAACCCAAAACCCACGAGTCCACGATCCGCAGAAGCCAGAACCAGTGTCATCATCTCAGTATCGCCTTACTGAACTGCTGTGCTGAAGAGCAACGCTACACAACCGACAATCCGTACCACAGACCAGCATCTCTACTTTGCTGAAGAACACCGCCCATCAACCTCTATTTCACGAACCCAAACACCATTCAACACTGCCGCATCGCACCACCGTCAACCGCTGATGTAGCACCACTTAACATTGCTGCGTTGTACTACCATCTCCATAGCGTGCATTATCGTGCACAATTGTTGGTTCACTTCCGCTGCTGGGTGCCACACCATCTGGTTGTGTTTTTTTTTTTTTTGTATGTGTATTTGTTTATCCTTATCTGTATTGTGATAATATGCACTGATATCTAAGCATTGTAACAAAAAATAAACAAAAATTTTAAAAAAATGCAAACAAATAAAAAAAAATGAGTCAAATAATTACCCAATCGTCAGGATCAAAAACAGTTCCAGTTATTATTCAATCAGAAAGTACTTTTAATGTAAATCACAATCATCGAATCCAATTATAATGTTTTGTCACCACTACTAGAAATGCATATTATTGAACGGGAAAAATTTTCCTACTTTTAGGGTAAGATGATGCCACCCACGTAGTCAAAAGACAGATGTGAAAAATGGTATGTTGAAAATCAGAAGGTGAAGAGATGGTTGTTAATGTCCATAAGTCTAGAAATTATGAAACATTACTCATGCTTATCCACCACTCAAGAAATCTGGAGTGCATAATTAAAGGCCTTCTATGATGGAAGTGATGAATTGAAAGTTTTCACTTTAAATCAAAAGGTCTTTAATACCAAATAAAGTGTCAAGTTCTCTCTAAATATTATGGAGAGTTGATTGAAATTTTTCGAGAAATGAATCACCGAGATAAGATAGTCATGAAAGACCTTGACAAAATTGTAGCATACAAAAAATCCATTGAAGGACTACAAGTGCACATCTTTCTTGCTTGACCAAATGGTGACTTTGAACAAGTTCAAGTAGAGATTCTACGTAAAGATCCAGTTCTCGATTTGGAAGAATGTTATATGTTGGTTCGACAAGAAGCAGTACATCATGCTACTTTGAAAGGAGAATCTGACAATCCTAACACCTTAGCCATGGTAGCTCGACAACAATCAACTTAAAATTGTCAGAAACGATCCAAAAACAATCATCCTAAGACAATCCCTAATAATGATAAGTCAACCTTCAATTGTACTCATTGCAATAAAGTCGACCATGCCAAGAGTCACTGCTTTGAACTAATAGGATACCCAAAATGGTGGGATCATAATCATAATTAGCAAAAGAAGGATTCTAAGAAGACCTTGACTATAGCAATGATCGAAATAAAAGCAAAAGACAATGTTACTGAGGAGGTCATTGTCGAAATAAAAGCAAAAGATAATGTTACTTAGTAGCCACTACGAATAATGGTGGTAAGTTTTTAAGTATTTCTACACATGTTATTAATAGTGCATGGACAATTGATTTTGATGCTACAGATCATATGACTTTTGATTCTAAACAGGTCTTAACCCTAAAACCTTCCTTACAAATTTTTTTTTCCATAACCAATGGTAACACAACCCTAGTTATTGGAAAAGGATCCTTAACCTTTATTGATATTTTGAATTTGAATTTCGTTTTAAATTTCCATCTTTAGATTACAATCTTTTGTCAGTTTCTCAAATCACTATAGTCTTATTTTGTATTGTCATTTTTTTGCCTGAATTTTGTGTATTTAAGGACATCTAGACAAGAAAGATGATTGGTTATGGTATTAAGTGAGGCAAATTATATTACCTGGACTTATAATCGAAAGATTCCAACACGTTGCGACAAACCTTGATTGCAGAAAGGTCTTAGAGGAGAAGAAGAAATATGACATTTGTTTATGGCATCAAAATGTTTAGTTTGTTTACAAAGTGTGATATGTTTAGTTTCCGCTATGATGTTTGTAAACTAACAAAAAGCCATCATGCTTCACATTCATTAATTTTGAATAAAAGTCCACTTCATTTTATGGTTCTATATTCTGATGTTTAGGGTCCATCTAAAGTCCCAACTTTAGGTGGATAATGTTGATTTGTTACGTTTATTGATGATTGTACCAAAATGACCTAGCTATGTCTGATGAAGTTCAAAGATGAAATAAACTTATTATTTCAAAATTATCATAAAATGATTGGATCTCAATACAATGCAAAAGGTTCGAGTCCTACGCAGCGATAATGATGGAGAATAACAAAGTTCTACTCTTCGGCAGTGCCTAATAGCATAGGGAATCATTCATCATACTAGTTTCAATACACCCTAACATAATGGAGTTACAGAATGAAAAAATAGACACTTGTTGGAGGTTATTCGAGCTTCCTTGATAGTAACACATTTGTCAATATCTTATTGGGGAGAAGCAATTATCTCTATCACATACTTAATCAATCAGGTACCTTCTAGCTCACTTGACTTCTAGACACCTCTCCAAGCTTTGACTGAAACTGTAGCTACCCTAACATCCCAAATTTGCCTCCTCATGTTTTTGGTTGTGTGACATTTATACATCTCCATAAGCACTAATGCAACAAGTTAACTCTTCGTGTTTTGTGATGTGTGTTTGTTGGATATGCCTTACACCAAAAAGGATATCGCTAATATCATTCTCCAGCTAGATTAATGTTTATTATAATGGATGTGATTTTTCATGAAGATACAATGTATTTTCCTCTAAGTCTGAACTTTAGAGGGAGTATCATCAAGAAATTCGGACTTTTGATTATGATCATCATATCTCTGAGAAAGGTGAATATGAAGAATCTAGACCATTGAATCGGGAAGTGTGTGAAGTGGACTAGAGTGAAATAACTTTGGAACCAAGTAATGATGAATACCTAAATGCTAATGAAATGACAGAAGAAAAGAGAGACAGTATAACTCAACCTCCACCATCATCTGATTAATTTGGGTTCGAGGATGCTTTTACTGATATATGTAACTAATTGTCGTAATTAAGAATGTTTTTAGTTTAGAGTCTAAGCCATCTAGAAAACAGCTACCACACCATCACACAAGAGGTATTCCTAAACCCATAAATGAACCTGAACTGTCTAATAAAGTCAGCCCACGAGTAACTATATGTCTAACCATTGTTTGTCTGAATCAAATAAGTCATTTGTAAATCAATTATCTACTGTAGTTATTCCTAAAAGTGTGTAGGAAGTCTTAACTAATCCAAGGTAGAAAGCAACCATGAATGAGAAAATGAAATTATTGTAGAAGAATGATACATGGGAGCTTGTGAAGTGTCCATTAGGAAAAAAGCCAGCCGGGTGTCATTGGATTTATATTGTGAAGTACAAGGCAAATAGTATTATTGAATGTTTTAAGATAAGATCGGTAGCAAAATGGTACGCTCAAACTTATGGGATCGACTACACAAAGACATTTACGCCGCTAGCTAAGATCAACACAATTCTAGGATTACTATCTTTAGCTATAAGCTTGGATTGACTGTTACAATAGTTTGATATGAATAATGCCTTTTTGCATGGCGAGTTATCTGTAAAAGTATAAATGGATCTTCCACCAGGATGCATGATGTCAAAAAAGTGGAGTCAAAAGGTACATAGATTAAAGAAGTCATTTTATGGGTTGAAGCAATCCCTAAGAGCATGGTTTGGAAGGTTCATAAAGTCAATGACATTTTTTGGTTACACCAAAACAATTCATATCACACTTTGTCCCTGAAGAAGCAATATGGTAAGATTAACACTCATTGTATATGTGGAAGATATGGTGGTTATAGGGAATAATCCTAAAGAAAGAAAAGCTCTACAAAATAATCTATCTAAAGAATTCGAAATGAAAGATCTAAGTCATTTGAAATACTTTCTTAGAATTGAAGTTTCTCGATCAAGTACAAAAATATTTCTATCTTAAAAAAAGTATGTCTTAGATATTTTACAAGAGACTGGAATGTTAGGATGTCAACTTGTTGATACACCAATAGAAAAAGGTTTGAAATTATATACTAAGCCCAATCAAATATCCACTGATAAAAGAAGCTATTAGAGGCTTGTGGGGAGATTGATGTACTTATCTCATACAAGGCTAGATCTTACTTATGCATTAAGTGTTGTAAGTCAATACATGCATAACCCTGAAGAACAACATATGAATGCAATCATGTGCATTTTGAGGTATTTAAAAAGTGCTCCAAGGAAGGGAATTTTGTTCACAAAAAATACGAATTACCAAAATATAGAATTATATATTAATGCTAATTAGACCAGTACTATGCATGATGGGTGATCTAACCTTGGTTACTTTACATTTGTATGAGGTAATCTTGTGATGGAAAAGTAAGAAACAAACGGTTGTTACTCACTTAAGTGCTGAAGCTGAATTTAGAAGCATGACACTAGCACTTTGTAAGACATTACTGCTAGAACTTCTCTTATAGGATTTGGGTTACCTATCTAGGCAACCAATTTGTTTGTTTTGTGACAATAAAACAACATGTGACATTGCTCATAATTCAGTACAATATGATCGTACAAAGCATGTGGAAGTGGACAAATTTTTTATCGAAGAGAAGTTAGATGAAAAAATTATGGAGTTGCCTTAGATGAAATCAAAAGATTAGGTAGCTAACATCCTCACCAGAGCAGTCTCCTATCGAGTATTCTCAAATTTTTTAAATAAGTTGGGCATGTGTGATTTCTATGCACCAACTTGAGGGGGAGTGTTAAGATTCTTTCCTTTCTTAGTTTGATTGCATTGTTATATATTAGTTGTGAGTTGGGCATGATAAGTGCTGATTATATGGCTGTAAATGAGAAAGATTATAGGGATTGTATAGTATAATTGTAAGAACTCCTCCTCTATATATTGGTTGTACATTCGCAGACAAAATATGAATGAAAAACACCATTCATCATTTTGAAGTGAAATTGCAAGAGAGTCACAATTTGGATTATGAGGAAGACGAAAAACACACAAAAGTGATAATAGGAAGAGTAAGTTCGAGAAGTGATGTTGTAGCAGAAACGACGAGGACGATTCTGATTTGCATTCGAAGTTGGATTATTCGAATTTAATTATAATTATAATAATATCATCTTTTAATTAAAGTGTTAATAATTTAATTTAAAGGTAATGTTAAAACATTAAAAATATGTAAATTAGGGGTGCACCTACAATTTTAGAGGGATGCAAATGTCGCCACTCTTAATACTATGCATGGTAAATGTGACCGTGCAGGAGATGGAAATGAGGTCTTGAGAAGGGTGAGAAATGGTTGAAAATAAGTTTGACAGATGTTGAAGAGTCTGAGATTCTATCGGTGGGATCAACAAAGTTAGCCTATCGGTCGCCATGAAAACCATCTATTGCAATGCTTAAGGTCTCAGTAATCCTGAGGCATTCCAAGTCCTACAGGGACTTAAGGAGGACCACAACTTGAATTTTTTGTTTTTTATGGAAATCAGAATTGGTCATGCTATGTTAAGTTAGGTTTCTTTGGCAAATTGGTGCATCCCGTGGGCTGGAGTAAGGTTTATGTTTGTACAAGGCAGATATTGTTGATTTAAACCCATTTCTTGATTTCACATTAATGTTAGAGTTCAATCTCATAGGGTTTAATTCCGCATTTAATGAGGCTTATGGTCATTTTGAACCTACTCAACGGTCCATGGGCGGACGTTGCTGAAATGTTTGTGAGGTAAAATGGCGTTATCACGGGTCTTAGTGATTTTCATATAAGGTTTGCATAATGATGTGAAAAAGGGTAATATAACTAAACCTGGTAGGCGGATAACTTTTGTTCAATATTTGATGACTGCGGTTTGAAAGACATTGGAAACGAGGGCCCTTGTTATATATGGTGCGATAAGAGGGACAGTAATACGATTGATGAACATCTTGATCACTGCATTTGTATTTTGAGTGCAACCACTATTCTTCCTTTCATTGTTCGCTACTTAGAATTTTGGAGGTCAGCTCCTATTATATTGAAATTTCATATAGCTAGTAAGGCCAATTTAGGTGGGATTCAGAGGCAAGTGCCATTTTGAAGCTTGTTGGGCAAACAACGGTTTTGTAAGAAGCTGACATCTAAAGATTAGGGGCATTGTGATATGGGAGTTAGCATGAAATATATGCTAATGAGTATCCATTTTCACGTATCGGTTGTCCTAGTGAAATAAGGAGAAAAAGAGACGGATGAGGAAAAATAGCAACCGTAAGATTAGCGATCTAAAAAGGGTGTTCAATAATATTATTCTCGATAACTGGACAAATATTAGACGAATTGAATACGACTTAGAAATTTTCCATATGAAAGAGGAATATATTGGATTCAAAGGTTGAGACTACATTGGTTTTAAACCGTTGGTTGTTTCATTGTAAAGCATCTAATTGTAGGACCCGAAATTGAATCATAGGCTTAAAGAATAAGTTTTGAGTGTGATGCAAGGGTAACCATACTATTTTTTATAAGATTGTCACTAAGGCATTGGCTAATGAACTCTGGTCGGCTTTAGGGGAGGTTATTTCTGATTCACCTTGTACTTTTTTGCTTGGGAGATTGATTAATGATAATGCGACTATGGAGTTTAAATGTATAAACGCATTAAAATAGAGGCTATCAAACTTGATACATCTAAGGTATATGATTAAGCGGAATGATGTATTCTAGAAGGTATGACAATGAAATTGGGGTTTTTTAAGTAGTGGATTGGTCTGGTTATGAGATGCGTTAAGTCTATAGATCTCTAATCCCTTCGAGAGGTTTCAAGTAGTGTGGTCACCATTCACCTCATATTATTTTATTATGTGCAAAAAGGTCTTTCTTGCTCGATTAGTGTGGAAATGGCGAGTAAGAATATTATTGGTTTTCGTTGTTGTAAGATTTGTCTGAATATTTCATATCTTTTTCTTCACGGATGATTGTACTTTTTTTTTTTTCGAAAACTATGGAGTCTGATGATCATGTGCCCCTTAAGAGACTTTTAGATTGCTATGCGAAGGCCTTAAAATTGTTAATGTTCTACAATCCACTTTGCGTGTTGGTCCACAAGGTCACTTCAAAAGAGAAGATATTTGCAGGGCTGGTTGGTTTTGGACTTGTAGGCTACCACTAGAGATATTTCGAATTATCAAGATTTGTTAACCGAAACAAGAAAGCGTTTTTCGCTAATATCAAATAAACGCGCTCTGAGTATAAACATCATTTCATATTTGTATATTGATTGTGTCTCTTTGTATTGTACTCCAACAAAAATCACAATTGTTGGAGAGGGTTTAAATCGATATTTTATCACTATTTCTTGCTTGTGTAATAATTAATCCGTGACTCAGTGACCATGAGTTTGATTGAAGAGTGGCAATATTGGCACCTTGCACCCCTTTTTTAATATTCACCCAATCAACCTTTTTTAATATATTAAAAGTTTGTAATCACAATCCATAAATTACCGATATATCATTTTCTTCTTTCTAATCTCTACTATCGATTCATCATGCTCTCCCTCAAAATTTCCATTTAAAAAAAAAAAAAAAATCTCTCTCCAAAAAGTCTTCATCAATAACACAAATCATTTCACCTTCTTCGTCACAAATCGTACAACTGCTTCATTTTCTTCATTAACATACAAATCAAACTCAAAACTTCTTCACAACAACCTAAACCCATGAAACCTAAATCATTCACAAAATAAAAAACCTATTGTAATTTTAATTGAAAACACAAACCCATTGATTTTGGCTTCCAAAACATCACCAAACCTAATCCCATCAACCTCTTCCTACAGCAGGTCAAAGGTTCTTTATAAAAGCAAAGACGTTCATAGTACTCAAAGGCCTGTTAGTAGTGCTTTAGTTTACATGACGAATCCTGCACTGCCTACTGGATCTAGAAAGCCTGCGCCACCACCCCCTCCACTTCTAACTCAATTGCATCCGCCAAAAGGCATGGTACAAAGGAGTTCATACACAGTACCACATACTTGCCTTTTGCTTTGATGGATACATATTAAAAAACAATGTTATCTAGTTTTTTTTTTTTTTTAAAAAAAAAACAATGTTATTAAGAATAATATTGAAATTTTAAAAACAATTATATATTGGGATGTACATAGAGTTTTAGAGGGGTGGAAATATCACCAGTCTTTGATTGGATTAATGTTGAGCCTTAGTTTAATCAATGAGTGGCCTAGTAACAACAAAACAAGGGTCAAGCCTTTATAATCTTTACGGCGATGGGCCCACCCAAAATTCTGGCTGAGGATGGCTACGATGAAACTGGGTCCATACCGCAGGTTTTAGAGTCTAAACTATTGATCTTTACATGTTACACTTTGAAATTTTGGGCCTTCTGTATAGCCTTATCTTAAAATTTAAATTAAAGCCCTAATACTACAAGTCTATAACCATTTGCTTCTTCCTAAAATTAGAAACTTTTCACGATTGTGGTAAAAAATTTTGACACAATATCAAGTCGTCAACACGAACTGTTTTTGGTGAGTTAATTTATAGGTTAACACTAATAAATGATTAGATTGTGTTAAAGTTGACCCGAAATTATATCAATCAGTTAAATCGACAAAAAATAATTAAAATTCAAACTAATGAATCATTTTATTTTCTGGAACATTGAATCTTTCCATACTAAAAAGTTTATACTATAATCTATAAATGCAAAAGATTCATCATCCAGATGTGTGACTATAAAAAAATAAGTTAAATTTTTGAAGAAATTTAGAAATGTTAATCAAGGTTTGACAAAGAATGCTAAATTTTATATGTCCAATTGCTTTAGATTCGTGGCAGCAAAAGAGATTAGGGAAAAAGTTTGAATTCCACGGAGGAGCAATACTTTACTCGAGATGTTGATTAATTGACCAACAATTTACAATTCCCAATAATTTGATGCATTTACCTCTTCGATAGAATTTAATATAATTTCTCAATTTAATATTAGTTTATAACCAGTCTCAAGTATCCCTAACGATATGGATGATAAAGGCTGATAACCTTTTTTCGTCTAGTAATACTTTGAAGTCACGTTGGTTACATGGGTTTAGATTAGATTGGGATAAAATCTAATCTAAACCCATGTTTGATAAAAATATAAGATCAAATTTGAATAATTTTATCTCTATTTTTTATTATCTTATAATAGGTTAAATGAAATACACCAAACAGATGAGATAAAATAAACCCATCTCCTATTTTTTTTAAAAAAAAATAATAATAATAAAGAAAAAACTCACCTCTCACTCTCCCAGGCTCCCACCAGTGGGATTCAACGGCCAAAGCACCACCATGACTATAGGGCAGCCGCTAGTTGGGCGGAGATGTCAAAGGCCCTCTTTCCCAAAAAAAAAAAAAGACAAAGAAGAACTGCAATCGGCCGAGGAAGAAGAAGAACTAAAAGAAGAAAAAGAAGAACTGGTGTGTGATGGTGGGTCAATCAAGGAATTGAAATCGACTGGTGTTGTTCTTCACTTTTGGGCATCATGGTGCGATGCCTCCAAGCACATGGACCAAGTCTCTTCTCACCTCTCAAATGATTTCCCTCATGTCCATGTCTATTATGCCCTTTTTTTTTTTTTAATGCAATTGTGCCTTTTCTTTTGGTTTTTTTTTTTTTTGGTATGATCTTTTTTTTTTTTTTTTTTTTTTGGGTTTCTGTTGTGCCTTTTTTCTTCTTCTTCAACGTGGTTTTTTTTTTCTTTTTTTAATTTGATTTATGGTTTTGTTTTGTTTGTTTACTTTATCTAGACTTATTAATTTTATCCAATCCCAAATATATACAAAACATATGATAGTACTAATTTATCTAATCTCATATTATACCAAACATATCATAGTATTAATTTATCTAATTTAATCCAATTCAATCCTATGAAAATAATCCAATTCAATCATGCATGTCAAACGAGGTCTAATATTCTAACCTTTTACTACTAGAAGGAAATAATCTATTTATTAAATTATAGGTCTATCAGACCTTGATGTTGAGATTTTTCTCCATTAAATAATTTTGTGGCATAAAGTCTTCTAAATTGAATAAGTATAAAATGACCAATAATGGTTTGCTATAAGGGTGGGTGTTTTCGAATTCGGATTCGGGTTGGATTGGATTGAAAATCTCTCAATTCAATGTGGGTTAGTTTGTTTTTAACCAAACCTAACGTAACCTAATCAATTCTTCAATCCAACACAACCTAATAATTGTCTGGTTGGGTTGGGTTAAGTCGATCGGGTTGGCACCTCGTTGAAATACAAAATATTCCTATTAATCAACTCTTTCAAATACAAAATATTTCCGTTGACTACATAATAGGTTTAATACAAATAAAAGTTTAAGTCATTACATAATTGAAAAAAAAAAGTTCAACACTATAGAAAGACACAAAAAAATAAAGGGATAAGTATAAAAATAACACATTATATTAATGACTCAACATTTATGTCATTTTTCAAAAAATGTAACAATTGAATCATAAATCATATGTAAAAATACCAAAATATCTTTATAATAAATGTAAGAATTGAGTCATTTTTAAAAAAATGTAGCCCTCTCACCAGTTTATCAAGGGTATTTGTGTAAAAAAAAAAAAGGTTTGAGACTTAATTGTTAACGTTATTGAAATGAGATAAGATTGTCAATCCAATATTTAAAAGTGTCATCTCGTGACATTTTCTTAAAAATAAAAACTAAGATAATAATTATAATAGAATCCATCTACACAACTTGCTTGCTATCATTAATGTCTTCACAAGCATCAAAAACCACAAAATATTATGTCCAATTGGTAGCTCCCAAAACATCAACCGCATACACCACATCTAATATCAAACAAAACATGTAAGTCAACCCAAAGATAACTAGTTAACATGTTTTTAACTTTTGCAAATTATAAAAGAACAAACATATGTAAGTAAAATATAAAATAATTACCTTAGAAGCATAAAAAATAATCAATTCATATTATTTTTCATGGATCCAAAGGTATGTTTACTCCAATCTCTACATAAATGGAAAAACAAAATATCAGTAATATATAAAATTACACATTTAACAATATTATAATAAAACAAATCATTTACCTTTTTCAATTGCTTTATACAACTCCGTCTCATCCATGAACTGTGTAAGGTCCAAGCAAATATTAGTAGATCGCAACAAATTTTGTAAGTAAATCAATATCTCTACCATCTTTGGAGTCAAACTACTCCTAAATGGGTCAAGAATACGGCCTGTCGTGCTAAACGCTGACTTAGAAGTCACTGTAGACACCGGAATGACAAAGACATCATTTCTAATACGAGATAGAGTCTTGTACTTAGAAGAATTTACTTTCCACCAACCTAAAATATCAAAGTTCTTATCATCCAAATATTCATCGAACTCTACCAAATACCTCTTAACCTCATTCTTTAAAACAACAAAATTATTATTTTCTTTCATTTTTTTTGAACTTTTTGAGTCTTTCCAAACAAAAATCAAAACTTTCATTCGTCTTTCCCACTTCATCCTCACTAAAGGAAATATTGGAGCTAGAAACTTGTTGACTACTTAAAATGTTATCATCACTGTTGTTAAACTCATAAAGTTTAATGCCATTAGTTAACTCCAGAACTTTCCTTTCATCAAACATATCACTAAAGTAAAATTTGACATAATCCAACTTGTATCTTGGATCAAGGATAAGTGCAATTATCAACAATTTATTCGCTTCCTCAATTTTTTCCTAATATTTGTCAAACTTCAATTTCATTCCAATTGTCATATCACACAACAAAAAATCATCACTCTTACCCAGTTTAGTCAACTCATTTTCAATAGAGCACAATTAATGACAGAACATATTGAAAGTAACGGATGTAGAACCACTAAACTTCAAAGTAATGTCATAAAAAACATGCAAAAATTTGACAAACACTCTAGCATTATTCCAATCTTTCTCTTTCGACAGCTCTACCATTTTTTTCCCATTTTCGTCTTCAACAACGTACAACCCATAACGTTTATCATCCTTTAATAATCTATCAAATGCTTTTTCAAATTTAAAGCACTAGATAATATTAAATAAGTGGAGTTCCATCTAGTAGACATATCTACTACCACAAGGCTTTTGCTCTCAATTGTTTCATACTTAATATGAGCTTTAAACGTTTGAAGTCTTAAAGGTGAAGATCTAATATATTATATCGCATTACAAATGCGAACAATTGAATCATTCAAATCTTTCAAACCATCAAACACAATTAAATTTATAATATGAGCAGAACATTTCACATGCAAAAAATTTCCACCTAACACAGGTTTGGATTCTTCTCAATTTTTCAACTTCTTCTTTAGATAATCTATAGCCGCTTTATTAGTAGAGACATTATTACAGTAACCGTAAACACTTTTTGAGTACATCAATCCTTCAAACCTGACCCTAAAACTTTTCCAATTGTCTCCCCTCTATGACCATGAGCAATAGAAAAGCTCAAAATCCGTTTATGCAACTTCTATTCATAATCAATGAAATAGGCGGTGATTACCATATAATTAAAATTTTGAATGGAAGTCCATGTGTTAGTAGTTAAGTAAACTCTTGGTTTTTGTTCAATGAAAAATTTTTTAAGCTCACATTTTTCATCTAAGTGAAGTTGGAAAACATTCCTAACAAGTATTTTTCTAGATGGAGGACAAAACCTTGGATTTACTACAAAAATGTTTAAACCCTTCTTTCTCTATAAAAGAGAAAGATAATTCATCCACGATAATCATCTTTGTGCAAGCTTTTCTACACTTTTCTTTATCAAAACCCATGACCATAAGTTTTTTGTTATCACCAATAGGCCCAAAAGTTAAGGTTTTTTTTATTTTTATTTTTTATCCTTCCTAACCTTTGCAGAATTATATTGTGCACATTGTATTTGCAAATGATTCCATAAAGTCGTAGTGCCACAATGTTTAGTAGAACATGCATAATCTTTACCATAATAATTGCACTTACATCTAGACTCATCACTATACTTGGTGAAGCATTTCCACACATCTGACTTTGACTGATCTTTTTTGGGGATTCCCATGTCATTGTCAACATCATTATGATGCTCGTCCATCTACAAAACAATTTTAGAGGATTCAATAACAAGAATTTTAGATGATTAACTGTTTGAATTTTAGAGGACTATATCAAAAAGTGTTTGAATTTTTCATTACCATATTAAATGTAACCTTTCTTTTCTTATCCATAATAGTCTTTCTCTTCTCAAATCTCAATAACCCAACAAATACTCAAATGGTAACCTAACTTATAACAACAAGATAAAACCAATAAAACCCAAAAAATAATAATAATAATAATAATAACAACAATACAAACAAATATCAAACCAATAAAATACATAAAGAATTTACATTTTCTTTAATATGTTTTCTCTACTAATACCAATATAATGTTATATGTGCTGTGTGATCAATTTATTATAAATATTCCATAATTTATGTTTGTAGTCTAAAGTCACAACTCACAACAATCCACACATTAAAAAACTCAAGGTTAATATTAAAACCCATAAAAGTAGTCAATCACGTTAAATAAAAGGGCATCCACTAAACATACACCTCTACTGCCTCACATTGTCATCTAGTGATAGTCCACTGTCATTGACTATTTGACTTGATTTGGTTCATACAATTCAAAATGTTTTCAAACTTTGGTCCCAGTCACACACACACACACACATATCCATATAATATATTCATCCACTAACTCCATTCACGGTCCCACACATACATGACACATCCATGATTGCATCTATCCCATCCTCCTACTCACTCACACACACTCCTTCCAATCCACCTCTACTCTTACTGGTCACTACCCATTGGTACATACACATCCACAGGCCATGGCTCTATCCTCTCCTTCCTCTCGGCCACCAGATCATACCCTCTCGACCTCTCCTTCTTAGCCTCTCCCTCCATCTTTTCATATATTCCACTAGCCGTACCTGCACTTCATCTCTCGGCTTCTCACTTAACCAATTGCACGTTGCCTCCCGTCGATCCAAGAAAGTTGAAGATTGAAGGTGAAAAAAATCAAGTTTTAGGGTTATTTGATTTTGAAAAAAATGAAGATTAAAGAGAACATATACCTGTGGAGTGTAGAGGTTGGTGACTAGAGCTAGAGGACTGCCGGTCTGCCGTGAAGGACAACTATGAACCTGTGAAGGCGACTATGTATGGAGTGTGGAGGTGGAGGGATATGAGAGAAAAATTAAGAGAGAATGTGTGAAAAACTGATGTGGTTGGTGGTGAGTGGAAAATTGGGTTTTTATTGTATGGGTTTGGGTCGGGTTCTCGATTTGAACTCTTGACTTGACCCAACTCGCAAAATAATCGGGTTATTAAAAACCATCCCGAATTGGATATTTTGGCTCCTATAATCCGACCCAACCTGACCACAAATGGTCGGATTGGGTTCAACATGCCCACCCCTAGTTTGCTATCATCATTCTGTTTTCAATTATTAGCATAGTTTAGCTTTCCTACAAAGGACTATTACCTCAAGTGCAAATCCAACTGTATGTATAAACTTTGCCCATGCAATAATGTTTCAAATGTTGCTTCTTGCTACTCCTAGAAAAACTATTGGCAACTTTAACCATGATTAATTGGCCTTTGTTTCCTTTGAAGAGTTTCGTTTTTTTTTTTTTTTTTTTTTTTTAAGAAAAAAACAAGCGGTTATTTTCTTTATGGTAGCTACCAAAGTGTAGATCAAGTTTGTGTGAGCTTTTATTTTTAGTTTTTAATTTTTATATTTTATTTTTTTGTGTGTGTTGAAAAAGTGTGCAAGTAAACTTTTTTCATCATAGAAATTAATTTCAACAAAAGAAATTCACTAAATAAGTAGAAGCATGTATCAAGACAGTCTAAATAGTTGATATTATATTTAAATAGTCTAAACAGTTTATCTTATATTTAAATTGAAATGAGATTACATCTATTTTATTGTAGATTTATACCTTATCTTCACCACCAATTATTCATCTATGGTAGCAGTGGTAAGCAATTTTAAAGATTGCAATGTTATACTACCATTATAAAGATTCAATTTGACAATATTTCAAGCTCAATTTACTCTGGTCTCGTTTGTTACCTGAGATAGGATTAGATTATTTATGTGAGATTCAATGAGATTGGATAGGATTGGATTGACTGAGATTTGATTGGATTAATTTAAAAGTTATCCCATGTTTGGTATAATATAGGATGGGATTAAAAATAGTGTGTAGCTGTCTTTGGCAAGTTATGAGATTGGACAAAATAATGCAATCCCATGTTTGTTACAAGTTTGAATAGGAGAATAATTGAAATATATTTTAATTGTCCTTAAATTATTTTTAAATATAAAATTAAATTTTTCTCAATAAAATAAAATTCATTTTTAAAGTAAAAAAAAAAAAAAAGAAGAAGAATTTATTATAGATCTATTGATGGATGAAAATAATTATAAATTTTTTTAAATAAATCTTTTTATTATAGATCTATCAACCCGCAAAAATAATTATAAAATTTAAAATAAGAATGATAATTTTTTTCTTTTTTTTTTCTCGTAATTTAAATCCTATTTGTCTTTACAATATGAACCCAGTGCGTCTCTAATTATAATTTAATTCCACAAATAGTTAATAGTTATGATTTATCGATGTAGAAATTGCACCGAGTTATAAAGTTCGACGACATGACATGTCTTTGACAAAGATACATGTAATTAGAAAGATAAGAAACTTATAACAAAAAATAAAAAAACATCATAATAATAGTAAATATACCGTTCAAACAACATATTTAAAAAATAAAAATAAAAATTGAAATATGCGACTATAACTAATAATTATATAACATTACATTTTTCAAAAAATAATCACATAACATTACAAGAGTCACATATCTCTCTCGAACATGGTATTAATTATTGATACAATAAACCAAAAAGTTGCCTCAATCATGGATGGTTACCTATGTACAAAAGAACATGTCAGTGGATACTAACTATTTATAATAATGTAGTGGTGAATATTAGTAGTTTATCAAGTAAACATAGTAAAAAAGTCCAAAAGCCAATTATAAGCTGCACATATTGTGAACAAAAAGTTAGCTTACATCTATATGGTCACGCATAATAGATCATCTATTAAATGCACCACTAAGAAGTGATGCAACAAACTGCAACTTCTCCTCCTCATCAAATAGTGCCTTAAAAGTCTTTGTAATTACTGGTTTCTGTATAAACATTTCCAAAACATAGATGCGATCCGAGAGAGGAAGTTTCATTTTTCACAAATCAACAGCCAGTTTTTCATTTTCAGTTACCTTGTTGTTTGCAAATACTTGACAAAACTTGTCCAATGTGTCATTTGTTTTGTCAATTGCCTCCCTCAGCACATTTGCAAGTTGAACAGTATTCCGACCTATTGGATCTCCAGATCTGGACCTTTTTTTGCTCAAAGGTTGAGATGAAGGTTGATTCATTGGTTGATTATAATTGGTTTGGTTACCTGACATAGGAGAAAAATTTCTAAACATCTCAACTTCATTTTCAAAGTTGTCATCCATCTCTATATCTGCTGCTAGGTTCTCTAGAGTATATGCTGTTTTTCCAATAGCACGATCTTTTCCATAAATGTTTTTCAATCTTTCATACATGGGAAAATGTTTATCTTTCCATCCTTTCGCCTGTCTATGGTGCTGGAAAAAGAATAAAATAGAACTCATTATAATGTTAAATTATGCCAAAAAAAAAATTAGAAGTAAGTATCAGCTCTACATATGAATTCCATGTTTCATTACTATCAACTTCAATGCACTTTCTTTCATGGTTCCAACCAAACCCACTGGTATTCCTCATGTCATATATCACTCTATAATCTTTTTTTCAACTCTTCACACCTTTGACTCAATGTGAGGGCTAGTTTTCAAACCACAATTTGGTAGAATATTTGTTAATCGTGCTTCCATAATTTTAAATGTTCCAGCTTTAAAAGAACCATAATCTGCATGACCTCCACTTGCTACAATTTCATCTAAGATACCTAATAAAACCTCTTCTTTTTCTTTTGCCCACACACATCTACTTGCTCTTTTATCTTGCTCATTTGCTTGGCTAGAACCTCCCACATCCATTACTACGCATACATAGCCACAATACAAATAAAATTAACCAAACTATTATATATCCTAACAAATAAATTGTAATTAAACAAAGTAAAAAATAACCAAAAGCTAAACACAACATAGTAATATCAAACTAATATAAAACATATGTACATTTAAATATAATCATGTAATCTATTAATAAGTAATCTATGTTAAAATAACAAAATTATATGCTTAGATAATATATAAATAAGAAGATATAGAAAAAGATAATGTATTAGTACATAAAATCCAAGTACATAAAACCAACAAGTCACACATAAAAGTCTAAGCACAAAAACACTTGCAAATCAAGTTTGTCAAGATCAATTTCCTCTCCATCCATAAAACATTTGCATTGCTAAGTTATCTCTCCATGTTGTCCATTGCGGCGATGAAGACACTTGTCCAATTACATCATTATCCCTTTCATCCTCATTGACTTCATTTAGCTCTTGCTCCATCAGATCAATTGACATTTCTCTTCTAAAAAAATTATGTAAAAGATAACATGCAACTATGATTTTGCATTGTGTTTTTATAGGACAATAAGATGGACTCCGTAAGATTGCCCAACGTAGTTTTAGTAGTCCAAAAGAACATTCAATTACATTTTGTGGTGATGAATACTTCATGTTAAAATATTCTGGATGATTAACAGGGGTACAACCAACTTTCCATTCAGATAAATGATGTTGTGTTCCTCTATATGGTGCCAGAAATCCTTCACCATTTGTGTATCCACCATCCACAAGATAATAACAACCTAATATTCACAAAAATATGAAAAAAAATTAAAAAAAGAAAGTATTTTGTATAACTATTGGTATACATCTTTTCTTACAGTAATCATTTTATTAATACTTATCAGTGGAAATTTTCAACCCAGTTGGTTTAGATAATGCATCTCAAAGTACTCTAGAATCTGAAGCTGAACCTTCCCATCCCGGGAAAACAAATGTGAACATCATATCCCTAGAACAAGCACCTAATACACTTATTGCAATTTCACCTTTTCTTGTTCTAAATCATGGTTTGTCAACTTTAGGTAGATGCACTCTAATATATGTCTCATCCAAAGCCCCCAAACAATTCTATAAATAAACCATAATGTAAGGGCAATGTATGATGAGAACATAAACTAAAATTAGTTGATAGTTATATGTATTACTTACCTTAAACCATTTTCATCTTTCATCAGTGCAATTTTCAGGCACAGGAGTTGGTGAAACTAATAGATTATTGTGTAGTTGTAAAACTGCACATAAACTGAATTAAAGTATCGACTAATTGTCTTGCAGATCGACGAAACCTATTTTGAATGGTTCGATTTTTAACATGGTGGACAAGTATATGTAAGAATATGCAAACTTGTTCCTCAACGGAAACTAAAGCATAAGTCTTCAACCTCCCAGTGTTACGAAGCAATTCACATAGTATGGCGAAAGTTCTTCTATCCATCCTTAATTGATGGATACACTCCATATCGTTGTTGCTAATTATACTATTTA
Organism: Dimocarpus longan; assembly: GCA_022984855.1. Lineage (NCBI taxonomy): Eukaryota > Viridiplantae > Streptophyta > Magnoliopsida > Sapindales > Sapindaceae > Dimocarpus > Dimocarpus longan. The sequence continues at coordinate 12,732,024 of CM041014.1, read as the reverse complement.
TATAATCAAGACGAGTTGAACAGTTGAAAAACGTGCGGTTACTTAACAATCGTCTTCTATATCGATATTCTGTCATATCATGCATAATTGAATACATTGCGAGCAGATACAATCTTTGTAAATGTAATAGTTGTAAAACCACGAACAAGATAGTATCTTCTTCATCCATGTCATCCATGACCAGTTTATAAAAAGAATAAGCATTTGTCATTCATTTAGACAAAAATACAATTTTAATAATCAAAGTGCATCTCTGTCATTTCATAAACTTCTCTAATAAGTAGCCACATATAACATTAAATTCATAAAGTAAGTTTTTGAAAAACAAGCACGCTAATAATATTTAATTGAATGAATAAAGTAATATCAATTGACATAAATCAGTAAAAAAATTCAAAAAACACCAAATAATAGGTTTGCACATTGTCATGATCAACATAATCGCTTAGGTATCGTTATTTGACATATATAACTAAACATATAATCTCACTCCACATGGCCTTCTATCAGTGACTTTTTGTATGTGCTATATTGCTTAATACATGATTATAACAAAAAGCACAAACACATCTAGCTAGATTTTTTTCTTCCAACTATTTTCAAGTCTTCACTTGCTCAACTACCCCAAATTCAGCGATCTAAAACAATACTATATACATGCAAAACATTAACAGTTCCATTAACAGTATAATTCCACCAATGTTGACAAGTCAACCACAACCCCACATACAAACAATGATGAATCTGCATAAGAATTCCACAAAACCAACAGTAAGCCAATATGACATCAATATATAGAATACCCAGAAAACTAACAAGTATAACACCAACAGTGGGAATTTGAATTCATTTTCACATTATATACAATGCTCATATCTAATATCACTACAAAGGAACAAAACATAGCATTACAGATTGCAAGAACAAACACAAGTGCATTACCTGGAAAAGTCCAAAAAGTTTTAGACACAGAGCCATGTTTTGAGGCTTGTTTAACAAGATATACGAGTACTTAAAATGCACAAAGAAGAGTCATATCATGTATGTGGCAAGCTGATCTGGTGCAAGTATCCGATTGGACGTGTTTGTTTGTCTCATTCTTTCCGTGGTTCAAAATAGTGCAATAATTTTTTGCAGTTTTCTTTTGTTATGGAAAAACAAACCTTTGTTTGGTTATTAATTATTCGGTTTGCGTGCATGCTTTTTATTATCATAACCCCCAAATCCATAAACAAAATGAGATTACATTGCAGTGAAGAATGAGAGGCAAATTAATAAAGAAATTTAACATCAATCTTTGTACACAACGATCTCAAATTAACAAAGAAATTCTACACAACAATCTCAAATTAAATTTAACTTCAAACATAGAGAGAAACAGAGAAAGTTTAATATATCTTTAACAAATTTAACATCATCAAAACTGTAGACTTTAGTGAAATTTTTTCATAAACAAGCAACAAACTCAGTTCTTGATAATTTAACAATCCAGATGCACACAAAGTAAACAACATGTCTAACAACTTCCAAAATAGTACCAGACAATCAATAACCCACCACACCCCTAAAATATTAAATAAACAAACAACAAACCCATAAATTGAAAGATAAAATAGAAAACTAGGACATGATTTTACCAGATTTTTTATTTGATGGTTGAGCAAGAAATCCAAAGTAGTACTCTAGGTTATTGAAAAAAAAATTTGAAGAAGATGGTAGCTACTCACTATAAACCAGTTTTGTTCTTGACGAAAAAGGAAGTGGAGGTCACAGATGGAGAAAGCAAAGGTTTGATCTTGAGATGAGAGTAGCAAAGCGTGTTTTTGTATCAGATATGAAGGATTGTTTGACTGGATAAAATTGTAAAGAGAGATGAGATTATTTTTTAACCCATGATCTTCAATGGGTTAAAGTTCTCCCAAGTTAATGGGATAAAATGATAGTGGGATAGTTTTGTAAAGACCCATTTGTCCCCACCAAACATGGGTTTGGACAAAAAATTAGTCCAAACCGAGTCCCATCCTAGGTAACAAATAGGGCCTATAGGAATTAATTTTGACAAAAGAAATTCACTAAAGAAGTAGAAGTATGTATCAAGACAGTCTAGCCCTAACAGTTGATATCAAAGTATCTTATATTTAAATTAAAATGAGATTACATTTACTTTTACTGTAGATCTGCACCTCATCTTCACCACCAATTATTTGTGGATGATAGCAACTGTAAGCAATTTTAATATCGTAATGTTGTACTACTGTATGGATGTAAAAAGGAAACCAATATTAGACGGCCACGTGGATGCAGGAAAGCAAGACATGTGGCAGATTGCTGTAGGCCTTCGAGCGAAGGCACTAATAAGAACAGTAGTGAAGCCACCTCCAGATGATGGCCTTCGAAGCACAGGAACCAGTGATGTCAAGACAGGCGTCCTCCATGCAGATTACAACCGTCGACAAAAGCGTAAAAAGAATTGACAAGTGGGGAAAATCCCACATGCACGAGGACAGTCGAAAAGTGGATTTTGTCTCCTTATAAAAGTTAAATCCCCCTTCGCTTTTTACAGGATAAGAAGTTCTTGCAAGATTTTTAGTGAGAGAAATTCATCTAGAGAGAGAATACTGATTTATGCATTGAAGGGTGTTTTTGCAGTTAACCTTTAGATCACCTTAACATAGATTTTTTCTGTTTTGCAGGTAATCCAAGGGCAAGTGAAGTCTTTCATGCGGACTCTAGTAGGTGCGGGCCAACACCTCCGCTTAGACATTTTACACCCAAACAACTATAATGTGATTTGATAGTATAAATGTTCAATTTGATAATATTTTAAGTTTAAGTTACTATACCTATAAACTGGGAACAAAAAAAAAAAGATTGGAATGTTAGGTACATCACACAAATAAGAAATGAATAGATATTTGTTTTTTTGGGGGCTAATACCACTATAAATGTATAATTACAGAAATAAGAATTAATTATTGATTCGAGTTTAAAGGTCCATTAAAAATAAGAACTAAAACAATAAAATAAAATAATTTTTTCTCATAATTAGTCATCAACTAATATTGTATTGTGGTTAAATCCTACTTATTTAAGGTATTATTTGGTTGAAGTAACTTTGGGTAGTATCACAAATTGAGGGTGCTTCGGATTAAAATTAAGAGGTTACCTAAAAGCAGGTCAGTCATACTGGGATATCCATAACAGACATTAAACGGTCGGTATGAACACTAACTTTTATTTTAAAAAATATATTTCAGTATCCATATCGGATTCATAATGGGTCCGGTATGGATAGGTTTTCTATACCAAACACATAAAGGTCCGTTAAAGAAAATTATATAAAAGAGGTTGCAAACGGGTCACTGTAATACTCGCTATCCGATTTCCATTAAAATAGAAACCGAGTCGACAGATATTATCTAAATCGTTTTATTCATTTTAGTTATACATAAATGTATCATTATTTAAAAATTTCGGTAGAGTTTCTTTTATTTTTCTGAAAACCTAGAATTTAAAAACCTGCAAGGAAAAAAAAAAAAGATAACATTTCTAAAATTTTCTTTTCTCAATTTCCAATTTCGGATCCTTTGTCCGACTCCAAAATAACTTCACCACACAAATATATTTATAAATACAACATTTAATAAAAATCTTATTAATAAAAGTAATTGCCAATTAAAAGAAAAGTAATGAATTTATTTACAAAATCACTTTACAATACCAAAATCTTTTATATTATTTATATACATTATTATTACAAAATCTCATTAATACATATTTGAGTACCTATATACATGCGTGTCAATATATGTTAACAAAAATACATAGTGCTTAAAAGAATAACTACCCAAAGGATGAAGAGATATGACTCGTGATAATTGCTATAGATATATTCTCTTTAGTCTTTATCTACGATGCCCAAATCTTAATCTACGCGTGACAATTCCAACACACTAAGTATTTTTACTCAGTGGGTGTACACTTGATTTAAAAGTTATAAAACCTTATTACACAATAACATAGTCTCACATTTTCAACTTTTTTTTTTTTTTTTTTTAGATTTCAGAACATAACAAAATAAAAAACGAATAACTAATGAAATTTAAAAATTAATTTTTTTTAACAACCATTCTTAAGCTCCATATCAAAAGTTCACTAATTAATTAATTTACTAACAATTATACATATAAAATACATAAATTTATTTCTTTCCAATTATAACTACACGATTTTCATCAAATAATTTTCACTTTCTTAAAATGTAAGTCGTAATTTAATATTTTACAAATTTTCAAATTTTAACAAATAAATTACAAAGAACCCAAATTACAAATTAATGTACATATAAAACACAACAATTATCATTTCCAACCATAGAAACATAGTTTTTTTTTTTTTAATATTTTTAAGCGTCCTTCGTAAATACTGACACGATATCATGGATCGGATTCGGGTTTTCTGGCATCGGCCACTCGGTGGCTGTCCACCATAATAAACGGCATTGGTCACTCGGTGACTACCCGCGAGGTCGCATATCACAATTAGTTTTGATTTCAGAACCGGACACCTTGTGCCTTTTATAATCCATCCGTCGAAACTAAATGTCGGTGTAATGGTGCAATACTGCTAATTTATCATATTGGCATGTCAATTTCGAATCCCCATATACCAATGTTTAGGTTTACTCGAGCCATTTTACAAATAAATTACAAGGAATTGAAATTATAAATTAATGCACATATAAAACACAATAATTGTCATTTCTAACTATATCAACACAGTTTTCTTTTATATTTTTCAGCGCCTTTCGTAAACCTTAACATGATATCATGGACTGAAAAACAAGTTTCTCCTGCATCGGACACTCCGTGACTACCCGTCGGATCATTTTTCCACATATCACATCAATTCTAGGACCAAACACTCGGTATCTCTCAAGGTCCATGAATTTAACATCAATGTATACAATCAAATCGGTGTAGTACTGTTAATATCACCCTATTGGCATGCCAACTACCAATCCTCACCTACCAATGTTCAAGTTTACTATGACTCTTTTCACTTTTTATTATTTATCAAAAATTTCATATATTTGATAACTTTTACTCTCAACTAAAAGTTTCGTTCAGAAAACGATAAATATAACTTTAGTCATAATTTTTCCCATATATTCAAATTATCAATATATATACATCACAAAACTCTATATTTTGCATTCAATTAACTCATTCAATCTTTTCAAACATTTCATGCTCTTCTTTCAATATACTCTCGGTTAAAGTACTAAATTTATTTATTTATTTTTTTTGATTCTTTTTCAGTTTCGTTCAAAAATCATTAAAATCATATTCAAACAAACTTTTATTACAATTTATCAAAAAAATTTCACAATACACCCAATTTCTATTTTTGGCCAAACATGCTTATTTCCCAAACTTTCAATCTTTCATTACACAATTGTCATAAAATCATTCATACTATGATTTTCACATAAACATGATATCAAATCAATTAAAAATAAAAATATCACACAATTTACTAAATACTTAATTTATTTTTAATATATAATAAAAACTGAAATATACGTAAATATACTAAAAATCTCATTTTGTTTATTTTCAAATGTTAAATCTTTTTATATGCAAAATTATATAACTCGATTTCTAAATAGAAATATAATTATCAAGATGCATATTCTATTATTAAATTATAAATTATAATACAAAATCAATAAATCAATAAACTAATTAAATAATCTCCTTCTAATAATGCTTAAATAAATAAAATTTGAAACATATATAAACTTTTCTTTCAATCGTAGAATATAATTTATAATCTATAAAATTAATTAACTCAACTAATTATTTACTTAAAGTAAATAATAAAATCTGTAATATAAATAAATAAAAATCAATAAATTTAAATAAAAAAAATAAGATTATCCGTTCACATAACTCTTTTACCTATTTCTAGATCTCATGTACAACCACTACTCTTTTGTTTCATTTTATTTCATTATTTTATTTTATCTTATCTTTTTTTCTTTCATCATTGAGAAGTCATCTGTTTGTTTTCATCCCAATCTAATCTCTTTTTGTTTTATTTTATTTTATTATTTTTTGTTCTCAACTACATCCAGTCAACATACATATATATATTTTTTATTATAACCACTAATATAATAATAATAATTATTATAATTTATTACAATTATTTTAAAAGAACACTTATCTACCCGTATGATATTTTTCTAACATACGTGAATTTTCATTTTAACTCCTATAACCTTTTTTCCTTTTAGCCCAACTTTTTTAATTTCTTTTAAGAATATCATCCAATTAGATATTTATCCATAAACTTCTGTATTACTGAAACTAGAATTGGACCAAATTAATAACTATAAATTAGATTTCAATTAATCTCTTGGATCCAGTTAAATTAGAACGTTACAATTCATCACCCCTTATAAAATTTCATTTTCGAAATTTAGAAATCATCTCAGCTTAAAATATATTACTCTAAAATCATTGATTTCATTTAATCATTAATGACCATAATAATTCCATTCTAAATAAATCTTTAATTTTTCTTCATATACATAAGATCGTATATTCTATACTATAACAATTCACACCTGTAACTATTATGAATAATAAATATTTATAATATTCTAAATAATAATTCTTTTCCTTTTTATCACTTCCAATAATATACAAAATTTAATAAATCATTCTCTATAACTCTTATATTTCTTGTAGCTTCCGAATAATAATTCAATATACATAAATGAATAATTAATCACACAATTTTTTTTTTTTGGAAATCCTTTCAAAATTTTTCAGAGTCTATATTCGAACTTTCTACATACTCTTAGTAATCTTGGTAACCTTTAAAAGTCATTCCATGCCCCTTTTTGGCTCTCTGAATTTCACTAAATCACATTTGACGATTTTCGGATTGATTCCATTTTCATCCCAATATTTTTTAAGAGTACCAATTGAGTTTCTAAAATACTTCTTGAACATTTTCATATTCATTTTGATACTTCTCAAAATTTTCAAATTTTTCAGAAATCCTTCCGAATTTTCGATCGGATCCTAAAATTGTCTCATTTTACCTCAAACTGACTCGTTCTTACTTCGTTTCAGTTTTTATTAACTCTAACTTATATTCCGAGACTTTTGATGTTCAGAGTCCATTTTTCGAAAATCACTATTCATGAGAACTTTTTTCGTTCGAAAATACTATTCATCAAAAATTTCACTTTCAATGATTTTCGGAATCCGTTTCTCAAAAATCACTATTCACTTATCACTATTTATTCAAAAATCACTATTCATCCGAATATATATATTTTTGTTTTTCTCTTAAATAGAGAAAATTCGAGCGTTACAATTTTTCCCCCTTTAAGAAATTTCTTCCTCAAAATTTATCTCATTCGAATAGTTGAGGGTATTGTTGTCACATTACATCCTCGCTCTCCCAAGTAGCCTTTCTAGCATGGACTTCTGTGGCACCGTACAGGTCACATTCTGAAAAAAAAAATTCTGTCATTTGCTGTATAAATGCTAGCTGGCCCTGGCCTTTCGGTCCGACTATCCCTCAACTCGAGGACCCACGAGAGTCTTCTCCAGCCACACTAGTTAGGCTATTGTCCTCACTTCCTTTACAACCCGCGGCTCTTATAGCATTAGAGGGTTCCATTCTTTATCTTATATCTGACAAAAGAGAAATTCGCGTGTCAGAGTCACATCCTCCTATTTTATTTTTTTATGCAACATATGTACACTCAAATGCAACTATTGCTTTTTCAAAAACCGCTAGGTCTAGGAACACCTAAACCATAACTCTGATACCACTAAAACTATAACACTCGCTACCCAATTTTCATTAAAATAGAAACCGAATCAAAAGATATTACCTAAATTGTTTTATTCATTTTGGTTATACATAAATGTACCATTATTTAAAAAAAATTCGGTAAAGTTTGGTCTATTTTTCTGAAAACCCAGAATTTAAAAGCCTGCAAGGAAAAAAAATAATAACACTTCTAAATTTTTTTTTTCTCAATTTCCAATTTCGGATCCTTCGTCCAACTTCAAAATCGCTTTACCACATAAATATTTATAAATACAACATTTAATAAAAATCCTATTAATAAAAGTAATTGCCAATTGAAAGAAAAGTAATGAATTTATTTACAAAATCACTTTATAATACCAAAATCTTTTATTTTATTTATATATATTATTATTACAAAATCTCATTAATACATATTTGAGTACCTATATACATGCGTGTCAATATATGTTAACAAAAATACATAGTGCTTAAAATAATAACTACCCAAAGGGTAGACAGATGTGACTCACGACAATTGCTACAGATATCCTCTTTAGTAGTTATCTACAATGCCCAAGTCTTAACCTGCACGTGAAATTCCAACACGCTAAGTATTTCTACTTAGTGGCTGACAGACCCCGTTTCTGCACTTCTATTTCCGTACAAACGGCAGCCTGCCGGCAACCCCACGGTAACCCTCCAGCCTATATTTAATCCGACTGAAAGATTCCCGTGAAGCTAAGCCGTTTTTCCCTATTGAAAACTTTTTTTTAATTACATATTTATATAATAGACTTAGTAAAAATTTGGGTAGCATAACGACTATTTTTCTAAGATTACCACCCTGCGAATTTGGTAAAAACTTTAAACACTTCTAAAATCAATTGGTTTTTCTCAAACTTCTGGGCCTCAGGCCTTTAATTTATCAATTCACAAGCAACCACAAGTATGTCATCAATTTTCAAAATAATTTAAAACACAAAATAGTACGTCATGCATTTATATTTACTCATACATGTTCAAAAATAAGAAAAACTTATATATTATGTCATATACAATTAATTAAGTATTTCCCAAAATAAACTACATTTATACAATCACAGCAGTACAAGCACTCCCAACTCCATCTACCTAGTCCTGAACTAGAGTCTCTGATCCTGATATACCTGTACCTGTACCTGTATCTGCCCTTAGGGAGGTTTTGTTTGTAAAACATAAAACAGTATAAGCTACACGAGCTCAGTGAGTGTTGTAAGTTTTTATTTTCATTTTATCTTTATAAAAATTCCTCCCTTAGTTTTAAAATACTTTATAAACCTCTCATCGCTGTAATATGAAAAATCAATTTTTCTCTCAAAACCATTTTTCAGATAAATGCATGGATAACTTATTTATGTAAATATTATTCAATTCCATTATAAAACTAAAAGATACGATAAATTATCATATAATTTCAGTTTTCAGCATAAAATATAAATAGTGGTGGCATTATTATTTTTGAAAAGTCTCTGAATAAAACGAGCCAACCACTAATGGTCCGTACCATATGGTATCCTAGGTAGGGAGCGGAATTTTGCCTCGCTCCGGCCTTCCCGAAATTTTTTCTCGTTCAGGTCATCTAACCGGTATTACGTAGCGGAATTTTTTCTTCGCTACGAAGTGGCATTTTTCCTCGCTCAGGTGGAAGTTAGCTAATAATATACCCTATACGTGCATTAGGCGATACACTAAACTGAATAATTAACTTGATACAATCCCCCCCTGCGGGTTTCCTCCCGCTGTTAGTGACAGACACTCCCAACACTGCCAATGCACGCTTCGAGTACTCAACCTCAACCGGAAATAACTGTAGTATCTACCAAGCATACCATATGTTCAATATATATTTTCATCAAATAATTTTTCACCATAAATACTTATCTCGTATAAACTTTTCAAATTTAGGAAATCCACATCTCATATAATCATTTATAGTCCATGCAAAATATTTTTCATATAATTTCATTTATTTCAAAATCAAACTATAACATATCATAACACAAACTTTAAAACATTATATCCAAAATATTTTGAATAACACTCACCAATTATTGATTCACAAAATCACACGCTTTCGGGTTTCCTCGATTCCAAATATAATTATCGCCGTCCTAAATTAAATCTACAAAGTAATATAATATATAAAATTTTTAGTACGGCTGCTATATAGGAAAAATAACCCTAAAAATGAATTCTACACTTAAAAACGAGTCCGTAGACACGTCGGGAGCTAAATTTCGAGTTCGGAAGGTCGGAGAACTTACCTCCGTCGTAAATGGTGGCCGACGGCGACTTTCCGGCGTCGGATTCCGGCGACCTCTGTGGTGGGAGGTATGGTTAGGTGGGTTTTGTTGTCCTTGACACACTGATCACGAAAACGAGGTCGATCGACGTCGGAATTGCTTCGTTTGGCCGGAATCTACAAAAATAAAAGTTGGTTAACCGCCTTACTTTGTCTACTGAAACGAAGACCCAAACGGTGATAAAAATTGATAAAATTAGTACCTATAGAATCTACGTCGCACGAGCTTTCCAACGGTACCAAGATCGGCCAAAACAGAGCTCGGATGAGGTCGGAACGAGAGGTCGAAGTTGAGCTCGCGAAAATGAAAGTTACTGGAAATCTGAGGAGAGAGAGAGGAATGGTTCGGCTGGAGGAAGAAGATGATGATATAATCCGGCCGAATTACGATTTGCCCCCTCAACTTTTTAAAAATTATGATTTTAACCGAAAGTTTTAAAAATATAACTTTTTAGTCCTTGCACTATTGCTCAATTTTTATAAAATTTTTCACTTTCACCATTTTCTTCAATATTTCTTTTAATACTATTTTCATACCTCTAAATCAATTATTTTATTCCATAAATGAGACGTACGTGTACAATACGTATATAATACTAAAATAGGGATGACATATTACAATTTCTTCCCCCCTTAAAGAAATTTCGTCCTCGAAATTTATAAAACTCATCGATGTCTACTGAAATAATTGGGGATATTTATGTTTCATTTGATCCTCATGCTCCCATGTGGCCTCCTCTATATCGTGATTCCTCCACAATATCTTCACTAAGGAAATGACTTTACTACGTAGAACCTGTTATCTGCGATCTAAAATCTGAACCGGTTCCTCTTCATAAGCTAAGTTTTCCCTAAGCTCCACAGGTTGCTCTCTAAGTATATGAGAGGGATCGGGGATATATTTTCGAAGCAGGGACACATGAAACACATCATGAATTTTATCCAACTGTGGTGGCAGCTTCAACCTATACGCTACTGATCCTACTCTGTCGATAATCTCATACGGCCCAATATAACGCGGACTCAGCTTACCACGTTTTCCAAATCTAAGTACGCCTTTCCAGGGAGATATCTTGAGGAATACTTTATCTCCAACTTTGAATTCAAGATCTCTACGGCGATTGTCTGCATAACTCTTTTGCCGGTCGCTTGCTATCTTGAGTCGGCCCCTTATAACTTTAACTTTATCTGTAGTGATCTGAACGAGCTCAGGACCTATCAATTTCCTCTTACCTACCTCATCCCAACACACTGGAGTCCTGCACTTTCTTCCATAAAGTGCCTCATATGGGGCCATACCTATACTGGTCTGGTAACTGTTATTATAAGCGAACTCCATAAGTGGTAGGTGTATATCCCAACTACCCTTGAATTCCAGAACACATGACCTGAGCATATCTTCAAGTGTCTGGATCGTCCTCTCTGACTGACCATCCGTTTGTGGGTGAAAGGCTGTGCTGAAATTTAGCCGAGTTCCTAATGCTTTCTGTAGACTGGGCCAGAACTTAGATGTAAATCTAGGATCACGATCTGAAACGATAGAAATAGGTGTACCATGAAGTCTTACTATCTCATCAATGTAGAGCTGCGCTAATCTGCTCAGGGGGTAATCACTCCGGATGGGCAGAAAATGGGCGGATTTCGTTAATCTATCAACTATCACCCATATTGCATCATGCCCCCTCTAACTGCGCGGAAGCCCTACTACAAAGTCCATGGTGATCTTCTCCCATTTCCATTCAGGAATAGAGAGAGGTTGCAACAGTCCTGCCGGTTTCTGGTGCTCTGCCTTAACTCGTTGACAGGTAAAGCATCGGGATACGAAAGTTGCTATTTCTTTCTTCATCCCTTTCCACCAGTAATGTTCTTTTAGGGTATGGTACATCTTCGTGCTGCCCGGATGCATGGCATATGTTGAGGAATGAGCTTCTTCCATAATTTCCTTCTTCAGATCCTCTACATCCGACACACATAAGCGTTGTCCCATCATCATTGTACCATCTTCCCTGATAGCGAAATCTGTTCTCTTTCCATCTTCGATTGCTTTCTTTAATTTGACCAACTGGGGATCCTGTTTTTGTAATTCTCTTGTCTGATCCACTAAAATGGGACGAACATGAAAAGTAGCTAACAATGTCCCGGAGTCTGCCACATTTAATTTTACTCTCAACGATCTTAATTCCACCAAAAGCGGAAGATACACAGTCTTCAATAGTGCTAGGGAGCTCGTAGGCCTCCTGCTCAAAGCATCAGCCCACTACATTGGCTTTTTCGGGGTGGTACTCTATCGTACAATCGTAATCTTTAATTAGCTCTAGCCACCTCCTTTGCCTCATATTCAATTCCTTTTGAGTGAGTAGGTATTGCAGACTCTTATGATCTGTAAAGATCCGACAGGGAACACCATATAAGTAATGCCTCCAAATCCGTAATGCAAATATCACTGCTGCCAATTCCAAATCATGGGTAGGGTAGTTTTGCTCGTGCTTCTTTAGCTGTCTAAAAGCATAAGCTACAACTTTATCGTTTTGCATCAACACACAACCTAAACCCTGTCTCGAGGCATCACTATATACCGTGAATCCATCTGTTCCTGTTGGTAGTGTCAAAACAGGAGCTGACGTTAATCTTCTCTTCAATTCATCAAAGCTTTGCTGGCAAGCTTCTGACCACTCGAACTTTTCTTCCTTTCTCGTCAGTCTAGTTAATGGGGTTGCTATCTTGGAAAAACCCTTAACGAACTTTCTATAATAGCCTGCCAACCCGAGAAAGCTCCTAACTTCAATCACATTTGTGGGCGGTCTCCAATTCGTGATAGCTTCAATCTTTTGGGGATCCATACTAAGCCCTTCAGTTGAAATGACATGACCTAGGAAAGCAACTCTATCCAACCAAAACTGGCACTTGCTGAATTTCGCATACAGCTGGTGCTCTCTCAGAGTCTGCAACACAATCCTGAGATGTTCCGCATGCTCCTCATAACTGCCTAAATATACCAGAATATCATCGATAAACACAATTACGAACTTATCCAAATAAGCTCGGAAGACCCTATTCATTAGGTCCATGAACGCGGCTGGGGCATTTGTCAACCCAAACGGCATAACTAGGAATTCATAATGCCCATACCGAGTTCTGAATGCAGTCTTCGAAACATCTCCCTTCCGAACCTTCAGTTGATGATAACCCGATCTCAAATCAATCTTTGAATACACCTTGGATCCCTGTAATTGATCAAACAAATCATCAATCCTCGGGAGCGGATATTGATTCCGTATTGTCACCCTATTCAGCTGTCTATAATCAATACACAGTCGTAAGCTCCCGTCTTTCTTTTTCACAAACAAAACTAGAGCCCCCCATGGCGAATGACTGGGTCTTACAAAGCCTTTTTCCAATAACTCTTCCATCTGTACCTTCAGTTCTTTCAACTCAGCTGGTGCCATTCTGTATGGAGTAATTGAGATTGGTTAAGTTCCCGGGACCAAATCTATCTCAAATTCTATCTTCCTATCTGGTGGCAAATCTGGGAGATCCTCCGGGAATACATCTGGAAACTCTCTAACCACCGGAATATCTTCCAATCGAACTTCATCCTTCTTCTGTTCAACCATATAAGCCAAATATCCTTGATATCCTTTACGAAGCATCCTATTGGCTATTATGGCGGTGACCATACTAATGGTAGTGCTTTCCGAGTTCCGCGGAATACCACCTCTGGTGGCCATCTAACTTCCTTCCCATAACAATCAACTGTGGCTCGATATCTGGATAGCCAATCCATCCCCAATATCACATCAAAGTCCCGAATATCTAATACAATCAGGTCAGCTGGAAACTCTTTATCTTCTATCACAATTCTACTATCCACAATCACCTTCTCGGCCAATAAGGAATTTCCAGTAGGGATGAAAACTACTATACTACCCTCCAAGGACTGTAATTCCGCTCTAACCTTTACTAAAAATGGTACGGACACAAAGGAATGTGTGGCTCCAGGGTCTATCAGTGCATATGCATCATGATCTAGAACAGAAACCATACCAGTAATAACTTCTGGAGCGACGTCCGCCTCCTTCTGTGTGACAGCAAACACTCGAGCCTGGTGCGGGGTCTACCTGGCTGACCCGCTGAAGACACTCCTCTGCCCACTGCACCTGTAGCCGAAACTGAAGAGCCACGTCCTCTGGTCTGAGAGCCTCTACCTCCCTGTCTCTGGCCCACACTGGCTTGTGAAGAGGCTGCTGAAGATCCAACCTCTGAACTGGCTGAGGTGGCTAGCTGCGGACATTCTCTCATAAAATGACCCTCCTGTCCACAATGAAAGCAAGCTGTGCTAGAACTCCTCATCCGACACTCACCTGGATGTCTCCTCCCACATGTACTGCACTCTGGTATCGAACTCCTGGTATCTCGAGAGCCTCCAGGCACTACAAGTGGTCTAGCTGACCCCTGACTAGATGATGCTTCTCGACTCATTTTCCTGCCACTAACCCATCTGGATTTGCTCTGTTTTCTGGCGAATTTGCTGGGTCCTTCCTGTGGTTGATTGGATCCGCTACGTTTGCCTTCTGGTTTTTCCTGTTGAGATGCGGCTGTTACATTTTTTTCTACTTTAAATGCAGCCTTTACCAGCACTTCATAACGCGTTTGAGGAACCCATGACAAATGAACTCTGAGGTTGGGATTCAGACCTGCCATAAATCTCTTACACCTTTGTTCCTCGTCATCTGAGATGAAAGGGACAATTCGGACCAATTCGAAAAATTTCTTTTCATAGTCGGTCACGGATGTCGAGCCTTGCTCCAATCTGAAAAATTCCTCCATTCAGGCATATTTGTAGCTTTTCGGGTGAAACCGATCTGTAAACTCTCGTTGGAATATCTCCCATGCCACTCCTCCCGGATGTCGCCTCTCCAAGGCTTTCCACCAATCCTTTGCTCTGTCTTCTAAGAGGAAAGAGGAGAACAGAACTCTTTGCTCATCGGTACATCCCATTACTCTGTAAATCTCTATAACCCGATCCAACCATGCTAAGGCACTCTCTGGGTTGCCACTTCCGTCAAATGGCTTTGCTCCTAACTTACAAGCACGTTCTATCTAGCGTTTCGGTTCTTCGGGGGCCTCCCGCGGTTGACGCATTGCCGCCATTAGTATCTGAGCGACCTATTCTGCATTAAAACCCCCGTCGGTTGGTTTTACGGGTGCCGACTATCCCGGATGGCTCTGATCTATAGGGGCATTTATCGACCCCGACGCGTGCTCTACCCCTTGGGCAGACGGTAACTTAGGTACATGAGCCTCTGAAGTAGCTCTACGAGGACCCCTACGACCTCGTCGGTGCATAATGCTGTGATTTCCATAAAAACAAGATAGTGAAACATTTGAAATTTTGAAAATCATATGCATGACAAATAAAATAACTGAAACATGTTTGGGTTGCTTTATTTATAAAATAAAGTAAAATAAATAATTTAATCAATTAAAATCTAAAGCATGAGATCTCATTTCAAAATCTCGCTCTGATACCAACATGACAGACCCCGTTTCTGCACTTCTATTTCCGTACAGACGGCAGCCTACCGGCAACCCCACGGTAACCCTCCAGCCTATATTTAATCCGACTGAAAGATTCCCGTGAAGCTAAGCCGTTTTTCCCTATTGAATTTTTTTTTGTAATTACACATTTATATAATAGACTTAGTAAAAATTTGGGCAGCATAACGACTATTTTTCTAAGATTACCACCCTGCGAAATTGGTAAAAACTTTAAACACTTCTAAAATCAATTGGTTTTTCCCAAACTTCTGGGCCTCAGGCCTTTAATTTATCAATTCACAAGCAACCACAAGCATGTCATCAATTTTCAAAATAATTTAAAACACAAAATAGTACGTCATGCATTTATATTTACTCATACATGTTCAAAAATAAGAAAAACTTATATATTATGTCATATACAATTAATTAAGTATTTCCCAAAATAAACTACATTTATACAATCACAGCAGTACAAGCACTCCCGACTCCATCTACCTAGTCCTGAACTGGAGTCTCTGATCCTGATATACCTATACCTGTACCTGTACCTGCATCTGCTCCTGGGGAGGTTTTGTTTGTAAAACATAAAATAGTATAAGCTACACGAGCTCAGTGAGTGTTGTAAGTTTTTATTTTCATTTTATCTTTATAAAAATTCCTCCCTTAGTTTTAAAATACTTTATAAACCTCTCATCGCTGTAATATGAAAAATCAATTTTTCTCTCAAAACCATTTTTCAGATAAATGCATGGATAACTTATTTATGTAAATATCATTCAATTCCATTATAAAACTAAAAGATATGATAAATTATCATATAATTTCAGTTTTCTGCATAAAATATAAATAGTGGTGGCATTATTATTTTTGAAAAGTCTCTGAATAAAACGAGCCAACCACTAATGGTCCGTACCATATGGTATCCTAGGTAGGGAGCGAAATTTTGCCTCGCTCCGGCCTTCTCGGAATTTTTCCTCGTTCAGGCCATCTAACCGGTATTACGTAGCGAAATTTTTCTTCGCTACGGAGCGGCATTTTTCCTCGCTCAGGTGGAAGCTAGCTAATAATATACCCTATACGTGCATTAGGCGACACACTAAACTGAATAATTAACTCGATACAATCCCCCCCTGCGAGTTTCCTCCCGCTGTTAGTGACAGACACTCCCAACACTGCCAATGCACGCTTCGGGTATTCAACCTCAACCGGAAATAACTGTAGTATCTACCAAGCATACCATATGTTCAATATATATTTTCATCAAATAATTTTTCACCATAAATACTTATCTCGTATAAACTTTTCAAATTTAGGAAATCCACATCTCATATAATCATTTATAGTCCATGCAAAATATTTTTCATATAATTTCATTTATTTCAAAATCAAACTATAACATATCATAACACAAACTTTAAAACATTATATCCAAAATATTTTGAATAACACTCACCAATTATTGATTCACAAAATCACACGCTTTCGAGTTTCCTCGATTCCAAATATAATTATCGCCGTCCTAAATTAAATCTACAAAGTAATATAATATATAAAATTTTTAGTACGGCTGCTATATAGGAAAAATAACCCTAAAAATGAATTCTACACTTAAAAACGAGTCCGTAGACACGTCGGGAGCTAAATTTCGAGTTCGGAAGGTCGGAGAACTTACCTCCGTCGTAAATGGTGGCCGACGGCGACTTTCCGGCGTCGGATTCCGGCGACCTCTGTGGTGGGAGGTATGGTTAGGTGGGTTTTGTTGTCCTTGACACACTGATCACGAAAACGAGGTCGATCGGCGTCGGAATTGCTTCGTTTGGCCGGAATCTACAAAAATAAAAGTTGGTTAACCGCCTTACTTTGTCTACTGAAACGAAGACCCAAACGGTGATAAAAATTGATAAAATTAGTACCTATAGAATCTACGTCGCACGAGCTTTCCAACGGTACCAAGATCGGCCAAAACAGAGCTCGGATGAGGTCGGAACGAGAGGTCGAAGTTGAGCTCGCGAAAATGAAAGTTACTGGAAATCTGAGGAGAGAGAGAGGAATGGTTCGGCTGGAGGAAGAAGATGATGATATAATCCGGCCGAATTACGATTTGCCCCCTCAACTTTTTAAAAATTACGATTTTAACCGAAAGTTTTAAAAATATAACTTTTTAGTCCTTGCACTATTGCTCAATTTTTATAAAATTTTTCACTTTCACCATTTTCTTCAATATTTCTTTTAATACTATTTTCATACCTCTAAATCAATTATTTTATTCCATAAATGAGACGTACGTGTACAATACGTATATAATACTAAAATAGGGATGACATATTACAGTGGCTGTACACTTGATTTAAAAGTTATAAAACTTTATTACACAATAATATAGTCTCACACTTTCAACTTTTTTTTTTTTTTTCCAAATTTCATCAATTTTTTTTAACAACTATTCTTAAGCTTTATATCAAAAGTTCACTAAATAATCAATTACTGACAATTATACATATAAAATATATAAAATTATTTCTTTCGGATTATAACTACATGATTTTCACCAAATAATTTTCATTTTCTCAAAATACAAGTTATAATTTAATATTTTACAAATTTTCAAACTTTTACAAATAAATTACAAATAACCCAAATTACAAATTAATGCACATGTAAAACATAACAATTGTCATTTCCAACCATATCAACACAATTTTTTGTTTTTATATATATTTTTTTAAGCGTCTTTTATAAACACTGACACGATACCATGGATCAGATTCAGGTTTTCTGATATCAGTTACTCGGTGACTGCTCACAAGAATAAATTGCGTTCTTTGCATCGGTCAGTCGGTGACTACCATCGGTTCGCATATCATAATTGGTTTTGATTTCAGGACCGGACACTTAGTGCCTCCTATAATCCATCCATCGAAAACTATATGTCGATGTAACGGCGCAGTACTGCTAATTTACCATATTGGCATGTCAATTTCAAATCCCTACTTACCAATGTTTAGGTTTACTAGGGCTATTTTACAAATAAATTACAAGGAACTTAAATAACAAATTAATGCACATATAAAACACAATAATTGTCATTTTCAACCATATCAATACAGTTTTCTTTTATATTTTTCAGCACACTTTGTAAACTCTGACACGATACCATGGACTGAAAAACGGGTTTCTCCTACATCGGACACTTCGTGACTACTCGTTGAATCATTTTTCCACATATCACATCAATTCTGGAACTGGATACTCGGTGCCTCTCAAGGTCCATGAAATTAGCATCAATGTATACAATGAAATCGATGTAGTACTGCTAATATCACCTTATTGGCATGCCAACTACCAATGTTCAGGTTTACTTTAACTCTTCTCACTTTTTATTATTTACCAAAAATTTCATATAGTTGATAACTTTTACTCTCAACTAAAAGTTTCATTTGGGAAGCGATAAATACAACTTTGGTCACAATTTTTTTCCATATATTCAAGTTATCAATATATACACATAACAAAACTCTATATTTTGCATTCAATTAACTTATCCACTATTTTTAAACATTTCGTGCCCTTCTTCCGACATACACTCAATCAAGGCATCAAATTTGTCCCTTTTTTTTTTGTTTTCCAATTCTTTTTTAGTTTCGTTCGAAAATCATTAAAATTACATTCAAATAAGCTTTTATTATAATTTATCAAAAAAATTTTACAATACACCCAATCTCTATATTTGGCCAAACATGCTTATTTCCCAAAACTTTCAATCTTTCATTACACAATTGTCATAAAATCATTCATACTATGATTTTTACATAAACATGAAATCAAATCAATTAAAAATAATAATATCACACAATTTACTGAATACTTAATTTATTTTTAATACATAATAAAAACCGAAATATACGTAAATATACTAAAAATCTCATTTTGTTCATTTTAAATCTTAAATCCTTTCATATGCAAAATTGTATAACTCGATTTCTAAATAGAAGTATAATTATC
The DNA here is from genome assembly GCA_022984855.1 of Dimocarpus longan. Lineage (NCBI taxonomy): Eukaryota > Viridiplantae > Streptophyta > Magnoliopsida > Sapindales > Sapindaceae > Dimocarpus > Dimocarpus longan. The sequence goes on along the minus strand of CM041014.1, from coordinate 12,712,298 downwards.
AAGGTACATATTCTATAATCAAATTATAAATCATAATACAAAATCATTAAATCAATAAACTAATAAAATAATCTTTTCTAATAATGCTTAAACAAATAAAATTTGAAACATATATAAACTTTTCTTTCAATCGTATAACATAATTTATAATCTATAAAATCAATTAACTCAACTAATTATTTACTTAAAGTAAATAATAAAATCTGAAATATAAATAAACATAACTCAATAAATTTAAATAAAAAAAATAAGATTATTCACTCACATAACTCCTTTGCCTATTTCTGGATCTAAAACGCATTCCCTTATGATTTCCTTTATAATCCTGGATTCACCTTATCCGAATAATCGGACACCCAAAATATTTCTTTTTTCTTTTCCTTTTCTTCTTCCCATTCTCCATCTCAGCCTTTTTTTTTTTCTCTCCTTCCTGCTGTCTACCGAACAGCTCCCTTTTCTTTTTTTATCCTCTTCTACTGTCTGCCGAACAACCTCTTTTTGCTTCTCTCCTTCATTTGCTTCTCATGGCCATTTTATATACATAAACAAGAGAGAAGCCACCGCCTCATGTACATCCAATTCTCTTTTATTTCATTTTATTTCATTATTTTTTACCTTATCTTTTTTCCTTTCATCACTCGTAAGTCACCTATCTGTTCTCATCCCAATCTAATCTCTTTTTATTTTATTATTTTATTATTTTTCTTTCTCAACTACATCCACTCAACATACATATATATATTTATTATAATAGCATGGCCCACCACTAATATAATAATAATTATTATATTATTATCATTATTATAATTTATTACAATTATTTTATTTATTATTATTTTAAAAGAGCACTTATCTATAGGTATGATATTTTTCTAACATATGTGAATTTTCATTTTAACCTCTACAACCCTTTTTTTCTTTTAACCCAACTTTCTTAATTTCTTTTAAGAATATCATCAATTATATATTTATCCACAAACTACTGTACTTCTAAAACTAAAATCGGACCAAATTAATAACTATAAATTAGATTTTAATTAATCTCTTGGGTCCAGTTAGATTAGGGCGTTACAATTGATCGCCCCTTATAAAATTTCATCCTCAAAATTTAGAAATCATCTCAGTTTAAAATATCTTACTCTAAAATCATTGATTTCATTTAACCATCAATGATTATAATAATTCTATTCTAAATAAATCTCCAATTTTTTTTCATATACATAAGATTGTATATTCTATACTATAACAATTCACACCTGTAACTATTATGAATAATAAATATTTATAATATTCTAAATAATAATTCTTTTCCTTTTTATCACTTCTAATAATATACAAAACTTAATAAATTATTCTCTATAACTCTTATACTTACTATAGCTTTCGAATAATAATTCAATATACATCAATAAAGAATTAATCACACATTTTTTTTTTTTTGGAAATCCTTTCAAAATTTTTCGGAGTCTATATTCGAACTTTCCATATACTCTTAGTAACCTTGGTAATCCTTAGAAGTCATTCCATGGCCCTTTTTGGTTTTTCAAATTTCATTAAATCATCTTTGATGATTTTCGGTTGATTTCATTTCCATCCAAATCTCTTTTGAGAATATCATTTGAGTTTCTAAAATACTTCTTGAGCATTTTCATACTCATTTTGACATTTCTCTAAATTTTGAATTTTTGAAAATCCTTTTGAATTTTCAGTCGGATTCGAAAATTGTCTCATTTTACGTCAAATTGACTCGTTCTTGCTTCTTTTTAGTTCTTTCTAACTCTAATTTCTATTCCAAGAATTTTGATGTTTCGAAGTTCATTTTTCGAAAATCATTATTCACGAGGAACTTTTCTGTCCGAAATTACTATTGATCCAAAAATACTATTCATAAAAAATTTCACTTTCAATGATTTTCGGGATTCGTTTCTCAAAAATCACTATTCACTCATCACTACTCATCTAAAAAATACTATTTATTCTGAAAATACTATTCATTTCGAAATACTATTGATCCAAATAAACATATATTTTTGTTTTTTTCTTAAATAAAGAAAATTCGGGGTGTTATAGTCACCTATCGTTTTTCCCTTTTCTTTCTCTCATGACATCTTTTTCTGTCACAAACTTTCTCTCCTAAACCCTAGATGCCACCCGTTCGGCCAACCATTCGTTGTACCATTTGTTTCACTGCCATCGATGAGTTTTGCTTCTGCCCTTTTTCTTCTCATTTTCTTCTTCTTCCCTTTGCGCCACCGTCGCACTGTCGATCCATTTTTTTTTTCTTTTCTTCTCTTTCAACCACCGAGCCGTGTTCTTCGACTATCTAGCAATTCTTGCACATCGTCGGTTGCCATTCTTCTTTCGCCCTTCTTCTTTTCCTTTTCATCTTATTTTCATTGTGCATCTACTCCTTTTCGCCGATCTGTGGTAACTTACTTTTGATGTTAATTTTCATGCATATATCCTACTGAAGCATATTCATAAGTTTTCTCATTCTCAAGAATCATCTGGAGGACGGAGTTCTGGTGTTTGCTCTTTTCAAGAGGTCTGTGTGTGTGTTATTGTTGTTTACATGTGTTCAATTTGTTGTTCTTTGGTACATGTACTTGGTTATTGTGTTGTGTTAAATTGTTGTGCCTATGTCAAGTTCTCTCATTCTCAAGAGTCGTCTAGAAGACATAGGTCTGGTGTTTGCCCTTTTCAGGAGGGGTGTGCATATGTGTGTTATTGTTGTCTGCAGGTGTTCAATTTGTTGTTCTTTGGTACATGAACTTGGTTGTTTTGTTGTAAGTAGGTTTTGTGTTAAAATATTGTTGTTTTTGTTTTAGTTTTTGGGGGTGGCTCTCAATTGCTTAGATTTAATGTCTTCCTTGAGTTGGTTTCTGTGATGTCAATTGTTGATCAGAGTTTTGTTTCGATTGGTGATTCTTGGTTGTATTGCTTTGAATTGGTATAAATGAGCGAGCTTTATTTACATAATGAAAGACTTACAGGGTGCGAATTACTGGTGGAAGTCGGAAGCTTTAGCATCAATTGAACTCAAGTGAAGTTTTTTGAGGTCTATTGTTCTTGTGAAAAGAAAATTGTTTAGTTGCTAGACCAACCACAAAAAAAAAAAAAAGCTCGAGTTACTTTAAGTTGCTGTAGTTGTAATTCTACATGGCGTTGGTAGGCATTGTGCGACTATAGCAAGATTACCACCTGTAGAAAATGATAGATGAATTATCAAGCTTGGTGATTGTTGAGAATGGTAATAGGCAGTTGTGTGCATTTGGTTTCAAAATCTAATGTGGATGCAAATGCCAAATTAAGCTGTGAAGGAGCTTTGCTAGGTCTATAAAGTGTTTGTTTTAGCTCGAGAGCAGTAAACTTTATGTGATAAGTTCTACATTGGCTTTAATTATGAAGTGGTTGTCAAGAATCACCTTGAAACTTAGCTCAGTATTTTTTATATCTAGTATGAGTTATGCCTTTGGATAACTTGTTGGAATTATTTATGCTGTTTGGGAATGAAATTTATCTTTGACATACTTCCCTCGATTTATAGTCCTTCTGATATTATGTGCCTTTGCTTTCTTATATGATAATTTCTATGGTAACTTACTTTTGATCTTAATTTTCTTGCATATGTGCTAACGAAGCATATTCATAAGTTGAAGTATCCATGTATAATTTTTAGGTCACGGAGGAGTTGCTTTGGGAGCTGTTTGTTCAAGCAGGCCCCGTTGGTATGTTCGATGTTCTATGTTCATGCCTTTGTGTTATCTCAAACGTATCCCTCATATTTTAGTATTCAATGGAGTTGGTTGTTATTGATTAATGTCGAGATTTTATATATAGTGATGAAAGGTTAATAAAGGTTGAGAAGATGCTTGTTTCGTATTTTTTTCATTACGTTTTTTGGTTAATGTTTCTTTAATTTGGTTTGCAAATGTTATTAAAGATGAGGGAATTATTGGCTAATGTGATGCTTGTATGGTTGGCACTGATTTATGACAGAGTTAAAGAGTGATTATAATGGTACTCATATTTTAGTATTCAATGGAGTTGTTATTGATTAATGTTTTTAGGGCTTGAATGTGATTCTCAATTGTGAAAGAGGAGAAGAAAATTGAAGGGTTAACATTTATATGATATGTACATAGGCATATGCTTTAAAAGAAATGTGTTTCTAAAGAGCATTGTGAAAATATATATATATATATATATATATATAAGAAACACAAGTTTATAATACCTAGATGTACAAGGGGATGTGGAAGTAAAAAAAAAAAAAGTTGTGATGAATTAAAGAGAATAAATGAAGTACTTTGTTCTTGTTGAATTTGTACCTTAAAATTTCTTTTATATCAATTAACCATAGCCCAAATACAATCTTTAATAAAGCCTATTGATCTTCAAGAGGAAGTCCAATTTGAGAGTTGAAGTATGTCATCATACTCTATCTACGTTCTTAGTATTTTATTCCAATCATGAGATCAATTCACTTAAAAGTGCGGTTCTTTTTAAATGTCTATATTCATATGTGATGTAAATGACGCTTGCTATGCCTTTACATAACTTCTATCACGTATGATTGTATGAGTGTTTGCTTTAGGATTCATGAGGGTTATGAGAGATATCTTATAAGGATTAAAGTCGAAGCGAAATAAGTCAATGACATATGAATATGATGTTTTGAAATGAAATTGCTCTGAGAGTGGTGTGAGATTGTTGATGATTCTGTTTTAGATCATTAGTGACTTATCTTTAGTTCTGATATAAGATCATACATGTATAAGACTTCTGTTAATTTGTATTTAGTAAGATGTTGATGAGTTATGGGTGGAATCTTTTAACGTTTGTGGGTATCGTTGCTGGTAAACCCTCAGGAGACACAACTCTTCCTACTAGGGACACCTAGGGGTTTGAAGGCTTGTGACATACGCTCAATGCCATCGTGTTTACCTATGAAAATGGATTATGTTTTTAATTTTTGTATTTTTAGTTTAGGTTGGTAGTTTTAGTTTTGCTTGAGGACAAACAAAATCTTAAGTTTGGGGGTGTGATAACTCTATTTTTATAGAGTTATTTTATCTTTTTAAACTTGAATTCTTGCTTAGTTCTTAATATTTTTATGTTTATTAAGTAAATTATTTAATATTTTTATATTTTTATTTTTAGAATAAAATTGGTGAATAAGCGCACGTGGACCCCACCAAATGCTATTGTTCGAGACAAGATTATCGCTATAAAATGAATATCATTCGATGCAGTTCATCCCCTCAAGAATTACTTGAATCAGAGATTGCATAAAGAAGTTATCACAGTTTAAAGATCAAGAATTCTAAAAATAAATATTATGTCATGCTGATGTAAGAAATGATGTAATGAAAATTATGATGTAAGCAATGATGTAATATGAAAGTTGACTTGCATGGGGTAGGTAACCCATGATGTAAGTAATGATGTAATATGAAAGTTGACTTAAATGAGGTAGGTGAACCATGATGTAAGCGATAATACAAAAAGATGGAAAATTAGGAAAAGATTATGCGTGCGTTGATGTAATTGGAGGTGAATTTTGCCTATAAATAGGCCTTAGAATCACCATTCCAAGCATCTCATCAAAAACCAAAACAATAAGTAGTTTAGAAAAAGAGAGAGAGAGCTTGGAGAGGAGGAGCAAAGCAGAGGAAGAAATTCTACGGCGAAACTTCAATCCACTAAGTTTTCTTATCTTTTATTATGTTTAATTTTCTAGTCTTTGTAAATTCTAATATGGAGTAGATTTATTTTTCTAAGGTTATGATGTAACCTAACTTTGACGTTACAATCCTTTGTTCAATTCAATTAAGGATTTTTTATCTTGGTTGGTGCATTTAATACTGTGCTTAATGCTTCTAAATAACTTATCACTATTTAGTTGAATTATTAATTATAATGATAACGAAAGCTGATTTATGTGTCTAGTTCATTGTATTAAATGTCATAAATTATATACAGGATAGGAATATACCTGCGTGGGTTGTGTAGTCTATAAAAAATATCCATAAATTTTAATGAATTCATTAATATTTTAACTTACATGGGGACATAGTAGTTAAGCTTTATAAGGTATTTTCCTCAGACCTCGGGAGGGGCTATGTGAAAATTCAGGGAATCTCGACTAGCAACTGGATAATTAATTTTTGTTAAAAAGAACAAAAGGGACTAACAGATTAGTTATGGTGAAATCAGAACCTTAGAATTTTCATTCATTGAATTAATTCTTATTTATTTACATTTGCATTTAAATTTAGTTTTAGTTTTCACCTCCAATTTCATCTACCAAATAAAAGTTGAGTTATTTCAATTTTGGGCATTAATTAACAACAATCCTAGTGGGACGATACTTCTCTCATCACTATATTACTTGTTCGGCTCGTCTACTTGCGATTTTGCACAACAGTTACCATTTTAGCAACGATTATATGCAAGGGCAACGATCATATAAGCTTGATGAGATTTAAAACTATCCTTGATCTGTGGAAGTGTTTGTTTGATTTGTTATAAGTTTTGTGTGTGTGTGTGTGTGTGTTTGTCAACTGGTAGTAAAAGTGTGTGTGTATTTGAGCATGGTAGAGTATACATATGTGTGTGTGTGATGATGGAGAGTTTGTTTTGATTTATTGTTAAGTGTGTGTTTGTGAGCATGACAGAAGTGTGTGAGTTATTGGAAATGTGTTTTGTTTACCATTGCATAAGAAGTGTGTGAGAATGGGAAGTGTGTTTGGAGCATGGCAAAAGCTTGTTTTGATTTGTCAACAGATGCCATTGCTTTCCTATTTGTAAGGAGTGTGGTTTTGTTATTACCATTGTAGTAACAAATATAAGCAAGGGCAACGATTATATGAGATTGATGAGCTTCAAAACTATTTTGTTTTCCTTGGTGTGTGAAAGTCTATATTTGATCTATTATGAGGTGTGTATGTGTGTGTGTGTGTGTGTTTTTGTGAACTGGCAGTAGAAGAGAGTGTGTGTGTGTGTATGTCTATGATGGGTTTCTTTAATTTATTAGCAGGTGTGTGTGTGTATGATGAGGAGTTTGTTTTGATTTGTTATCAGGTATGTGTTTGTGAGTATGGCAGAAGTGTGTGAGATATTGAGAGTGTATTTTAAATTTTGATTATCGTTGCATAGGAAGTGTGTGAGAATGGGAAGTGTGTTTGAAGCATGGTAGAAGTTTGTTTTGATTTGTTAACAGGTGCCATTGCTTTCTTTTAAAGGGAGTGTAGTTTTGTTACCATTATAGCAATGATTATATGAAAGGGCAACGATTATATGAGCTTGATGAGCTTCAAAACTGTTTTGTTTTCCTTGATTTGTGGAAGTGTTTGTTTGATATGTTATGAGGTGTGTATGTGTGTGTGTGTTTGTCAACTGGCAGTAGAAGTGTGTATGTGTGTGTATCTAAGCATGGCAGAGTATACTTGTGTGTGTGTGTGTGATGATGGGGAGTTTGTTTTGATTTGTTGTTAGGTGTGTGTTTGTGAGCATGACAGAAGTGTGTGAGATATGGGAAATGTGTTTTGATAATCATTGCATAGGAAGTGTGTGAGAATGGGAAGTGCGTTTGGAGCATGGCAGAAGTTTGTTTTGATTTGTTAACAGATGTCATTGCTTTCCTATTTGTAGGGAGTGTGGTTTTGTTACTATTGTAGCAACGATTATATGCAAGGGCAATGATTATATGAGCTTGATGAGCTTCAAAACTATTTTGTTTTCCTTGGTGTGTGGAAGTCTGTGTTTGATCTCTTATGAGATGTGTGTATGTGTGTGTGTGTGTATGATGAGAAGTTTATTTTGATTTGTTATCAGGTGTGTGTTTGTGAGGATGGTGGAATTGTGTGAGATATTGAGAGTGTGTTTTGAAATTTGATTACCGCGGCATAAAAAGTGTGAGGGAATGGGAAGTGTGTTTGGAGCATGGTAGAAGTTTGTTTTGATTTGTTAACAAGTGCCATTGCTTTTCTTTTTATAAGGATTGTGGTTTTGTTATCGTTGTAGTAGCGATTATATGCAAGGGCAAAGCTGTAATTTAGAGTTGCTAAAGTTGTCATTTGTAGGGGGACAAATCTATTATAAATAGTGGTAAATTTCATTTAAGTTTATTTTTGTCTTTTAGTGGTTGGACAAGGGGTGTATCTGTCCTTTCACATCATTTTATAATCAGCAAACTTTTTTATTTCTCCCATAATAGTTCAATAAGGGCATTTTCATCTTTTACCTTTTTTGTTAGAAAACCATCTAAAACCTGGATGGAAACTGCTTTTGGCTAACAATAAATGGTTTTTTAGTTAATATTTTAAAAAGTTGGGGTAAATTGAGGTTATTTTTTATTTTACGGGATTCTGTAGATTTTTTCCTTTATTATATATAATATAACTAAAGATGTGTGATATATTATATATATTATATAATATTCTGTGATTACAATCAGTAAATGTGATTACAATCAGTAAATATGTGGATTGTGATCTCATTTATTAATTATAATCATACATATTTAGTTATAATCACATATAATAAATTACAATCACACATTTTAAAATGAAATCATGTATTTTTTTTTTTTGTCAAATGTATATATATCACAGGTATACTCAAGAGGATACCACATGTATATATATATATAAATTACATTTGGTAGGTGCCATGGTCATCCCCTACAAGTTTTTCTCTAACTATGAGCAACTCGTGTATTGTGAGCCCAATACTCCTATGGTATAGAAATGTCAATGAAGCAAATGGGAATGTGATGATTCCAATTCTTCCACCATTTTCTACTCCAATTCCCATCTGGGGGAAATGGAGATAGGTTATTTGGTAGGGGTGGATATCTTTAATTCAACCTGACAAATCCAACTCAATCCGATCACTTTTTATTGGGTTGAGTTACGTTAAATCTTTAAAAAAATTGAGATTGGTTGAGTTGAAAAATTTTCAACCCAACCCAATAAATGTCTATCTTTAGTTCTAAATCAAAGTTTTTCTTCTTTTTCTAGAAGAATATTTGCTAAAGATAAAGATAAAAAATAGTCTCTGTTATAGATTAAATTTTTTATTTTGAATAATTGAATATTTATTTGTATTCGTTTTATTTATAATCAAATTCCTAAGACTAAAAGAGTTACTAATTAAACTTTTTATACCTTTGTGGTAGATTAAATCCAACTCGATCAACTCAACCCAAACCAACCCAATTATTATTAGATTGAGTTGGATTGGGTTGAAGAAATTTATTAGGTTAGGTTGGGTTGGGTTGGAAGATTTTCAACTCAACCTGAACCCGAAAATGCCCACCTTTAGTATTTGGGACGGATTCCCTTATTTCCATTTCCATTCTCTTATTTCTCCCTTTTCCCTCCATCCTTATTTCACCCCATTAGACTCAAAATTTTAAATATATAAATATATATATTTAAAAACATAATTTATAAAATAATTCTATAAAATTTCATTATACTAAATCATAACATTTCAACATACAAAATTTACAATATTATAAAACAATTATAATCCTATTACATCAATCACAATACATATAAAAGTTCAAATAATGTAAAGTCATTATTTATAATATAGCCATAAATGGGAAAAATTATTAAATTAAATTTAATTATTACATGTAAATATTTTTATATTTTTATATTATAAATGGGAGAAATTTAAATTGTTTGATTGTTTTCAAATTTTTTCAGAGCACATAATGGTTTTTCTATTATCTCTTTTATTTTCTATTTTAGACTTTAAAATAAAAAAATAGGTTTTAAAAAACAGCATCACCTTAATTATTTTAACTTTTTCTTTTGAGTAATATGAAAGCTGATACAAACACATGTGATGTCCGAGCACATGCATTTGTACTTTTGATTGCTTGTATAGTACATGCCATACAAGAAAAGAAACAGATAGCAATTTGGTGTCACTGATATGCGATTGCTTGTATGCATGTTTCTGATGAAAAGTCCTAAATGCAAGGAAAAGGAAAGCAGAAGAGAGAGAACAAAAACATCACCAACACTACTACTTGCACTGTTCCATTTCTTCTCCGTCTCTCCTCACTACCACCTTTTCTGTTTCTATGTTCACGGGTTTACCGGTCAGAGAAGATCCACGCCAATCTCTTCTACTGGAGAGCAAGCTTGTTGAAAAAGTATTGAAGATAAAGGAACTTTTAGTTGAAATCAAAAGGACTCAAAGAAGCTTAAGGATGATGGAATTGAGAAATTGGATCAGATTTTAACAATAGGAAAGCCTACTAGAAATCATCAAGGTTTAGGTTTTACAGGAAAGGTTTCTACTCACGAAACTGTTTTTTTGTTAAATGTGCAGGTACCAATGATGTTGCAACATCTAGCACTGTTATAACAGACAATCATCAAATTGTTGCAAAGACTCACTAATAAATTCTGTCAATCACTGTAAAGGCAAGAAACACAATTTTATGCCTATTTTTCACTTTTGTGGGTTAAAGGGACATATCAAACCAAAATGTTTTAATGTGATAAATTTCTTTAAGAATAACTATCGGAAGAAATAACTATCGGAACAAATCTTGTCAAAGAAAATCCCCAAGACCTGAGATTGATTTGCAGAAGCGAATGGTTAATAGTTGTGGATTAGAAAGTCTGATTTGAAATGTAATGTGGCTTTTTCTTCTGCCAGAACTGATATTACTAATTTAGTGTAGTACTGTGATAGTGGTTGTTCCAGGCACATGACAGGTTATCAAAGTTTTCTGGTGGATTCTAAAGCGGTGTCAGGAGGTGTAGTTTCATTTGGTGATGGTGTCAAGGGTCGTATTCTTGGAAAAGGAAATCTCAATGTGAAAGGTCTTCTAAAACTAAGAGATGCTCTTCACCTAGAATGACTTAAGACTTACCTGATTAGCATAAGTTAGATTTGCGTTCAAGATCTTCTTGTTAAATTCACACAGGACAGATGTCTTGCAATAGATAAATTTGGTGATTGTGTTTTGAATGGGAAAAGATCATCAAATGATTGTTATGTTATAATATAATCTACAATCTCTTACATTTCATAACACAAGTGTCTGACATTGATTTATAGCATAAACGACTTGAATTATAGAACGCTAACAAAAATTCATAATGCAAGTGTTGTTCATGGTCCGCCATCTCTCAGGGCTGTACAAACTGTTACAACATTCAAAGTTCTTGAGTTGCTACACATGGATCTCATGGGTCCAATGTAGGAAGAAAGCATAGCAGGTGAAAGGTATGTGTTTGTGTGTGTTGTAGACTTCTTAAGAGAAAAATCAGATACCCTTGATAATTTTAAAAAAATTAAGTGTGAAACTTTCAAATGTGAAAGAAGCTCTGTTAGAATAGAAAACCATTTCTCTGGAGTATGTTGAAACTGAAAAGCATCTTACAGATATTTTTGCAAAAGTTCTTGACTCTGTGAGATTTGATTCCCCAAGGAAAGCCTTAGGAATCTGCTAAGTCTATTTTTTTTCCTCAAAAAATTTGTCTTTGTGAGGCCATAATTTGATTTTCTTAAATATCTGGCTTATTTCAAAATGAAAAATTTATAATTGAATGCTAAAATGTAAAATAAATAGATGAAGTTTATGGAACCTCAAATGTTCACATATCTGAAGTGATGGAAGATATTTTTGCACCATAAATATGTATCTTGCTTGGCCAGTTAGATGGTGTCAGAACGTGTTGCATTATCATTTAATGAATTCAAAAACTTATATGATTATTGTCTGGCAATATACAACTTGAGTGTATATTTATGAGCATCGAATGGTCATATATCTGAAGCAATAAGAAGATATTTTTGCACCATCGATACGTATCTTGCTTGGCCAGTCCGATAGTGTCAGAACATGTTATATTATCGTTAAATGAATTCAACAACTTAAATGATTAGTATTTAGCAATATGCAACTTGAGTGCATATTGGATTGAAATTTAAAAAAAATTTCGCACCTACATGCCAGTTTTGGTCATCTCGTGTAAGATGGCAGAGCTACACATTGACCAAGTGAAGTCATGCCTGATGACCATCCCAAGTTCCCAACCCGCAGATATACGTAAAAAATGAAAGAAAAATAAAATTGAAAAATCATGATATATCAAATATGCGTATTTACAAGAATAATGTTATGGTCTTTTTTTTTTTTTAAAAAAAAAAGAAAAGAAAAAAAATAATGTTATGGATTTGCATAAAAAAAAAAAAAGAATAATGTCATGAATAATTTTATTGGATGAATAGTTATATATTTGTTATGATATCATACATAGAAAAGATTTTTTCTCTTCAGATAAAGTTTGGTCTGGCCCTTTTAGATAGGGTCAGCACGCCGCAGGCATTTAATTGGATGCCAGTTATCATCAATTTTTCAATTCTTATCTATGAGAGTGTGCCGATGTCCATGATCTGGAAGCAATAGTAAAACCTGCTTTTGTATATATATATATATATATATTTACATATTACATACATCATAAAATGACAAATAATATTTTCTGACACTCTAAATAAAACCTATTGAAACGCAATTCGAAATGAAGATTCCCAAAAATGGGAGGAAAAACAAAATTAATTAAAACTGCCACACCTTGGTGGCATCCATATACTCGAACTGCGCACTTGGCAAGATGCTGTGCAAGCACAAACAGTGATGGCATCACCCCAAATGCGTAGAAGCTGCTTGTTAATACATATTATTTTCCTAGCAATGTGCAGCAACTTGAAGAACTGGACAAAGTTGTCGACAGTGGCCATGGACCGGTTTGTCATGAGAGATGCTGATGTACCAAGTGGATATGCTCCGTTGACCGTTAACCACATTCAATTCCCAAATTGACTGCGTTAACAGGTCCCTATATGCTCCAGCTAATATTAAGGTGTCCCGGCCCTTCGCTTATTAAAGTTGATCTAAGGGTGAAATGCCTTAATTACTGTAGATGCGTATCTTAGTTCTAACACAGGACCTACACTATCCTATTACTAGATGCTTTAAATTTTGTTAACTTCAATTATCTTAGTCAATAGGTGTTATCTGTTTTTTATTTCTAAGAAGGATGTATCTCTAAGCTGTTAACTAGTTCTTTTAATTCCAATAAACAGGATTCACAAACTCACGTTTGAGCAAACTTATAGGGTAATCTAATATTTTCTTAATTACGCTTAAATTCTCATAAAAATTGTTTAGGTAAGAAAATATTTCAATTAAATAACATTAAAATTAGTCAAATTAGAAAATAAAACTAAACTATTAAAATAAGATTTTTAAACATCACGAGTATTCGCAAACTATGGTTATAACAAATGAAATATGTGATAAGATATATTTATTGAATTTTTAAATAGATAATTATTTTTATTTTTATTTTATTTTATTTTCTAACACATTTTCAAGATTAAATGATTAGTGAGATCAATCCAAATAAGATTTTAATAGTATAGTTTGGATGATGCTCTTAAATATTCAGGGAGGTATATCTGCACTCTTTTGTGAATATAAACAAAAAGGGTGGAATACTTTTATACTTTGATCACATATCTAAGACACATTTGAACTTCTCATTCAAAATATTCAAAGAAGCATATTACTAGGGACGGTAGTTTTGGTCATAAATAAACTAATTAGCACACTGGATAGAGGACATATTTTACTTTTAATCAGACAATAAAGCAAATGTCTCCACTTGAAACAGCTCACACGACTCCGTAGTCAATTCATGATCTTTACATAAATGTGTTTGGTCCGATCTAGTGCTGCAGCGCTACTAATGGCTGCTTTTCATGTAATTTTAGTCCATATCACCCTCCTCAGCCTAGCCATTACCGGAACTCTATCCCAAGTCCCAAGTAACCAAACCTTCAACTTCATAAACCAAGGTGAATTCGGGACAGAATAATCGAATATGACGCCATCCGAAACAATGTTTACACTTTCTACACGTTCCCATTTCGCCTTTGTTTCTACAACACCACCCCTAATGCCTACATTTTTGCTATTAGGGCAGGTATCCCTAACGATGAAAGCCTAATGCGCTGGGTTTGGGACGCCAACCGCAACAACCCGGTGCGCGAGAATGCCGCACTCACCTTTGGCCGTAACGGCAACTTGGTCCTGGCGGACGCCGATGGTCGCGTGGCCTGGCAGACAAACACGGCCAACAAGGGGGTCACCGGCATCAAGTTGCTACCAAATGGTAACCTAGTGTTGCATGACAAAAATGGGAAATTTATATGGGAAAGTTTTGATTACCCTAGTGACACTTTATTGGTGGGCCAGTCAGTCAAAATCAACGGTCGTAACAAACTTGTTGGTCGTACGTCTGACATGATCGGCTCTAATGGACGGTACAGTATTGTGCTGGATCATAAAGGGTTCAACATGTATTTAAATAATTCCGGTGAACAGCTTATATATGGAGGTTGGCATGGTCAAGACTATGGAAATATAGTCACGTTTGATGCTGTGCCTGCAAATGATCAGGCCACAGCATATGAACTAGTCCTGACCATTAATCAGGACCAAGCTCCGGCATCACCTGGGAACCGGCGACTCTTTCAGGTCCGTCCAACGCAAAACGGGCAGCAACTCAACCTGAACAAGCTCAATTACAATGCTACATATTCGTTCTTGAGGCTTGGTTCGGATGGTAATCATAAGGCTTATACTTACTATGAACATGTAAGTTACTTAAAATGGGAAGAAAGTTTTGCTTTCTTTTCAAGTTACTTCGTTAGGGAATGTGCATTGCAATCAAAATGTGGTGCATATGGTTTATGTAACAAGGGGATGTGCGTGGCGTGTTCGAGCCCTAAAGGGTTGTTGGGGTGGAGCGAAAGCTGTGGCCCGCCTAAGCCGCCTCCATGTGGGAAAGGAGGGAAGGTTGATTACTACAAAATAGTGGGTGTGGAGCACTTTCTAAGTCCATATATGGATGATGGTAAAGGTCCAATGAAGGTTGGGGAATGCAAAGATAAATGTAACAAGGATTGCAAGTGTTTGGGATTTTTCTACAAGGAAGATACCTCTAAATGCTTGCTAGCACCATTGCTAGGGACACTCATCAAACATGTCAATACTACTGCTGTGGGATATATCAAGTATGCAAGATAGATTCAGAATTGTTGGGTAGTGTTTGGATCATAATTGTATTAAATTGTTGGGCAGTGTTTGGATCAGAATTGTATTACTGTTTCCTTCTTGTGGTTTCTAAATGTATATAATAATCAGTTTGTGATTCAATGAGCAAGAGTATTTGAATAAGTTAAGTGGAAATTACAGGAAATACCCACTAAAAAAACCTCAATTTTGTTTTTAGCCCACCAATTTAAAAAAATTGTTTTTAGCTCCTCAAACAAACTAATTATATGATATACCCAAAATACCCACAATACCCCTACGTATATAACTGGCAGAAAACGATGGAAAACAGTGTTCCATCACCGATCAAGCGGAAAACCGATCGGTATTTGACAGAAACTGAAGGAGACCCAAAAACCGATCGAGACCCGACGCACATCCATATATTCCGGCCACAACCGCGACGTTTCCGACCTGCCCAGAGGACATACGAGCGCGGGGGACCTGAGTGTTCTTGCCAAGGTTAGTTTTCGGGTTAGGTTGTTTTGTTTTTTTATTTTCATTCGCGATTTGGACATGTTTGTGTAATATGGATGTTAGGTAATCAGTATTTGGTTTAGATTAGGTTGGTATTGACTGGGTTTGGCCTGATTTGTGGCTGATATGGCCGATTCCGACCATATGAGCGTCGTCGGCAACGTATCGGTTTTCCACACCTGTGTAAAACCGATAGGTGTGGAAAATCGATTTTAAATGTGTGTAGAAAACCTAATAGTGAAAAATCGATACGGAAAACCGATGAAATGCTTTCCACATATGAAATATCGATTCGATTTTTCAGATCTTTAAAAACCCGAATCGGTCATGCATTTGACATCGGTTTTTCGAAATGTAATGAATCATATCGGTTTTGTGAGTTCGGTTTTTGAGTTCTGATCATTTCAGGTAAAAAACCGAACTGAAAAACCGAATCGATTTTTCAGCACCTGTGGAAAACCGATTCGGTTTTTCAGTTCGGTTTTCCACATGTGTGAAAAATCGATTCGGTTTTTCACGCTTGTGGAAAACCGATTATTAATGTACTGACAGAATGACTTTTAATCCTGATACTGATCTTTTTGTCATTGTTTTTGTGTCCTATAGATGGAGTTCAATTATAAATATAGTTTGCAAACAATTCCGAAGGAAACGAAAGAGATTACACACATTGGTCAGAAGATGGTTAAGAAAATACTTGATGTTCTGACTAGAAGGAAGTTGTATGACTGGTTCATAAGAGAGTGCCCATTCGGATATATGTTGAGGAATACCAAACATACGGCTGTCGGCTCCGTTCTATTATGGGTTCTCGCTAGAGAAGTGAAGGTGAATGGATGTAAAGATGAAATGTGGTTTGAAATTGGTGGGAGAATATATAGGTTCGGGAAACAGGAGTTTTTATTGATTACAGGACTTCATTTTGGAGGCATAGACCGTGAAATTTTCAATGCAACCCAAAATAACCCGAACAGTCTCCTACAGCGATGGTTCAATGGAGTATTACCGAATATATCCGACTTTGCTACATTTATTGAGGCAAGAAGTCACTTGGACCGTGAAGACGAGGATGTATTAAATGATGAAGATATTTTAAAGTTAGCGAATATAGGGATCACTTTTCATCTGTTTATGGGGCAAGATGACAGGGCGAAGATTTCGCTATTTTTGTGGATCATCATTGAGGATATGGAGAGGTAGAACTCGTTCCCTTGGGGCACATTATGTTATAGTGTCCTATTCTACTGCCTCCGCATGACATTGACTAAAGAGCGGATCAGAAAGCCACCGTGTAACATCAATATTTATGGCTATGTCTATGCATTAAGTATAACCAATACTGTTAATATTTATTCCTTTGTAATGTGGTTAAATTAAGTATATGTAATTTTTTTTTTTTGGCATTATAGTGGTGGTTGGTAGAAGTGTTTCCGGCGTTGGCAGAGAGAATATCAAAAAGTGTCCGGAATTTGCAAAATGAATTGCCAAAATGCTTGAGAAGGTCACTTAAAAGAACACCGACAATTATGAACAGTCTTGATAATTTACCTCCCGTAAGTGGCAAACGTAAACTAAATTGGTTTAGTAAATTTATTGTTTGTTTTAATTATCCTTATTTATATGAAGTATAACATTATAATGTAACTGTATACATGTATATAATGCAGATAGTTGGCTTTGGGCAAACCCTTGAGCCTACCGACGCCGAAAGACAAACGGCTTATTGGAAATCCTTCAACCCTAATAATTTGGTAACAAGTGAAGTACATAAATCTGGCGGGGGAGGGAGTGAGGGTGACAGTGAAAATGATGATGATGCGGATGATGGCAATGATGATGGTGATGGTGATGGTGATGGTGATGGTGATGGTGATGATGATGATGATGATGATCATGATCATGATCATGACGAGGTTGACGATGTTAGGGTGGAGGGTGACTCTATCGCAAATGAAGATGTTCAAGGCATGCAATCAGAATCAGAGGATTCCCTTTCAGAGTTTCGAACAAAAAAGGTCCACGATGTCCCAAACGTCCATCCTGAGGTACAAATAAACTATTTATATGATTATCTACGGAATATTCATCGTTTTTAATGTAAAAAATATGAACATTGTTGTGTGGTAGTACGGTGTGACGGAGAGATGGAGTCTCTAAACATGATAGACGAAGTGTAATTTATTATAAGCAGGTTATGTTTTTTTGGATACTTAAAAATACAAGAGAGACTCTGTCAAATTTTTTTTAAATGTGTTAACCGTGTCGAAATTTTTTTACAGGTAAAGCAGTTGTTTGAATATATTGTAAATTTACAGAAGACAACTAATGAGAAGTTGAGTAGGATGGAGAAGAGGCAGAAGGCAACTGTAAAGATCATTGAGGATATGGATAGGAGATTGAGACGGGTGGAACATGATTTCTCATATATTAAGAGGTATCTCAGCAGCGATGATTCAGATGATGATGACGATGACAACGACGATCATCGCGGTGGGAGCTTTGTCCCAGAGGAGCCCATTTGTGTCCCGACTATAGTTCAGCCAGCACCATCAGCTCTACATCAGGACGAGGGGGTTCGTCATACATCTCTCCCTAAGGACGAGGTGGTCCAGCAGTCACCTATTGATGCGGGCCAGTCAGTCATCCAACAGGAGATTCAGGATGTCGTTCTGGCACAAGGGGTTCACCAGTCACCCAATCAGCGGGAGGAGCAGGAGATACAGTCTGACTTGATGACGGCCACTGTCGGTGTAGCCGCTGCAGAGGCTGAGCGGGGTGATAACCAGGTAGACATAGTTTAAACAGTGTGTTTAACGTTGACATATAATTATAAATAATCTTTTGTGTCTTTGAATTTGAGTGCAGTTGCAGGGAGAAGACATCCACGAACGGGCCAAACGGAAGACCAAGTCAGCAACACCTCTACGAACTCCATACACGAATCCTGGGCCGGCGAAAAAGAAAAAAAAAATTGTCCAAGAGCAGGTGAAAGAGGTTGCACAGTCTGTAGTTCCAATAGAGGCCGTCTACAATGAATATAAAGCTTCACCACATTTGGACCTTAGGTATGGAAAACAAAGTAGTAATTTCCTACAATCGTAGTTGTTGCCGTACCTTTTACCAATTTGTTAAAATTTTTTATTTCAGACGTGCGGTTGATCGTTGTGGGTGGTGCGTGATACCGGCCACATTGGTGACCCTTGAGGACGAAAACTGTTGGCTGACTAGTGAGCACATCGATGCGTATTTGATGTGCATACGAAACAAGTGGTGGAATGAGGATGAGGATAGAAGATACGCATTTCATGGCACTTCTTTATTTGTAAGTTTTTGTTTGATAATTTCTTCCATTGTATCATCGGAATCAAATAACATTAATAATTTTTTTCCTACAGGGCATTATGACAATGGAGTATAACAACTAATACATCAATCAAGGAAAAAGATTTGATCCGACTACAGCCACTATACCCTCCGAATGGCTGCCATTCGGATGTGGAAAGATTGACGCATCGGTCCCTTGGTGGTGTGTTGACAATGTAAGTGTTGTTTGAAAATTTTTATTTTTTTTTTATCATTGGAACTAGTCCTACAACAGTTACATTGAGAGAAACTGTAGGTGCTATTACCGTGTAGTTTGAATCAACAACACTGGGTCCTCTGTCGGGTGTGCTTCAAAGAGAAGAAAATATATGTATATGATTCCCAAGCGTCCACTGACATAGAAGTACGGCTCCAGGCACTGCAGCCGTTGGTGTGTTTTATGCCCATTATGCTTCGCTTTATAGGGTATTATTGTGGGGTCCCCACCAGCCCTTCTCTTAGTCCTTCAGGCCCGGGGCTTGCCACTCATAAGGTACTGTCCCAGTCAAGATGAGTTTTTTTTCGCCTCCCCCACCTCTCGAACTTGGCCCTTGACCCTTAAATCCAAATCCTTAGAGAGGTGAGTACCAATTGAGCTAGTAGCTCAATTGGTACTCACCTCTCTAAGGATTTGGATTTAAGGGTCAAGGGCCAGGTTCGAGAGGTGGGGGAGGCGAAAAAAAACCCATCTTGACTGGGACAGTACCTTATGAGTGGCAAGCCCCGGACCTGAAGGACTAAGAGAATGGCTGGCGGGGACCCCACAATTATGAGAGGACTCAATTAGATATGCCAGCTGTAGATGAGCGGTGGGAGGTTAAGCGTCTGTCAGTTGTGCCACAGCAACCCATGGGTGAGTAAGTTTACACCAAAATATTTAAATTTTGGGGACTTGTTAATTAATATTTAGTTATTTCAGCGGTTAATTGACATATAATTATGAAACAGGACGAGTTGTGGAGCATATGTCGCCATGTACGTACGAGACATTTTGCAGTCCAAGGAAAGTACATGGGAATCAAGACCACGTGACACACCTGCAGACGCCATCGCCCTGAGGGCAGAGCTTGCACGAGATATTTATTCCTTTTCACGTCCTTTGTATAAAGTAAATAACTTTGGAAAGTGGACGATTGATTCTTATGGGGAAGTTGTACTTAAGTAAAATCAATAAACAGTTAATTATCCATTTCTTATTCAATTTCTGACTTCAATTATTTATGTCAATCAGTGAAAATTTTAATTTAGTTTGCAATAAATAGTTAATCAATTGAAATCAATTTGATTCGTTGCAAGCACATGAATAATTCCACTTAATGAAGTCATGAAATCAATCGCAATAAATATTTAATAAATGATGAAATCATGAAATCATTGGTTTTGAATCATCCAACACTAAGAATTTCATCAATTGAAATCAATTCAACTGAAATCATTGACCTTTACTGAATCAAAAGAAATATCTAATCAATTTAAATGAATTTTTTAGTTTTAAATAGTATTATGTAATATCATTATTGTGTAATTTAAATATTATGGTGTAATAACATCAATAATAAAATTAATAGGTGAATGCAATAAATCATCGGTTACTAAATTATGTGTTCAAACAGGTATCACATAAATATTTAAGTATTAGATCGATTAGTTATTCCATCGGTCCAAACAAACAAAACCATGACAATTAGATTTCAATAAAATATCTTCATGATGTGTTAATTCCAACACACGATTAATAAATGATGAAATAATTAAATCATTGGTTTTGAATCATCCAACACTAAAAATTTCATCAATTGAAATCAATTCAACTGAAATCATTGGCCTTTAGTTAATTAGAAGAAATATCTAATCAATTTAAATGAATTATTTAGCACTAAATAGTATTATGTAATATCATTATTGTGTAATAACATCAATAATAAAATTGATTAAACATTATGTTAATTATTAACACATGACACAAAATTGGGATCACTGGTTGCCTATAAAGTAGAAACATTTTGAAAGCAAAAGTACCGATTTGATTCGGTTTTTCACATCTCCGGAAAACCGAATCGGTTTTTCAGATTGCTCTGAAAAACCGAAATTGCTCTGCAAAACTGAATCGGTTTTCAGATGATATAAAAAACCGATTCAATACGTCAGCTGCACTGGATAACCGATTCGATTTTTCAGAAGCTTCGAAAAACCGATTCGGTTTTTCAGGGTCACCCAATAACCGATGCGGTTTTTCGGAGATACCAAAAACCGATTCGGTTTTTCTTTGTATGAAAAATCGATTCCACTAAACTATTAATTACAGATTCGAGCAATTGTAACAGATGAATGTGGTGTGCTTACACATTCAAATAATTTTAACAGATACTAAACTATTAATCCGTTCAACAAAACTAAAAGAAAGACCATTCCGATTATAATAAATCCATTAAACGAAATAAGGTAACTTATACATGCTTCAGAGAGTTCATACTCGATTCCTACTCATTGTTTTCATCATTATCCATTTCTTGATTGGTAGCAAGAAATCGCAGAGGACATCGACGTTGGTTGTGTCCAGTCTTATGACACAAACGGCATCTGCGGGACGGTGGGTCATTGTCAACAACAGTTGTGCTCGTGCCAGCTTCCGCATCCACTGAACTGGAGCTCATCCTACCCCTGGTAGAAATATGGGGGTTAGGGCAACGAAGACGGTTGTGCCCCCTCTCACCATATCTTCCACACTTTTTTCTACAACGATCTTCTCCGGTTGAAGGAATCCGAACTTCTTTCGGCCTACCTGGTTGTCTTTTTCCTATGGGTGATAGTACAACCATGCTTCTAACTTCCCCAGAAACATTCCAGCTGGCTAATTTAGGGACTGGATTGATCGGACTTGCATATGTAGCTTTCAACCATTCTGTGCTGTAATACGGACTGGAAAGTGTATCATAACTGACGCCCTTGAACCTGGCCAATTATCAGAAAACCCAAGTTTAAGTGTATAGACATAACATGAAAAGCCTAAAGCAATAACGTCGAAATATCATACCTGGCCACAGCACATGCATGAACACATGGCAACTGATCTAAGTTCCACTACTTACATGTACATGTGTGCTTTTCAATATTAACCACCTCATCTCCTTTACTCGGATGCATTACACTGTACGTTAACGGTTCTGTAATGGGATGTACACTACCTTCCGTTGCTAGATTTTTTGCCAATATGATGCGATCGTACGCAGCGGTGGTAACATAAGTTGTCAACTGAGAAGCAGCAATACGTCTATTATTAAACCATCTCTGCAACACATTTCTTATATATTCATGTGCAGTTGTTACTGGCAAACGACGTGCTTGCATCATGCATTTGTTGAGCGACTCTATAATATTAGTGGTCATCATTTCATATCTTATTTTTGGACAATGTGATCGTGATCACCTGCTCACCCCAGCTTTAACCAAAGTTCCATGTGTCCTCGGATGTAACGCTCGCATTTCTTCCAATATTCTGTTGCATTCCTCAGTCACATAACAGTATGCTGCATTGTAAAATGCATTTTCCACATCCGAACGCTTTTTACAATGCTGCTTAAGGTTTTGCCATAAGTGAAAAAAGCATAACACGTGTGGAACTTCTGGAAAAGCTTCTTTCATCCCATTCGATATGCTTTTATGACGATCGGATACAATAAGCAAATCGTCCGACACACCGATCGCCAATCGTAATTTTCTTAAAAACCACGTCCATGAACAGTCTGACTCTCCGTCAGTAAATCTATAAGCGATGGGATAAATCATATCTTCTCCATCTTTACATGCAGCAAAAAAAATCACCCCTTTATATTCACCTTTCAAATGAGTTGCATCAACAGCAACAACCAGTTTCATATAAGATCGAAAACCCTCAATTGAAGCTCCAAGTGCAACGAAGGAATACAAGAACCGGTCATTTTCATCTCTCTCAATTGCTGTTATTGTGCCTGGGTTTGCTAACTTTAACATCTCAAAGTAGGACGGAAGTTGTTGATATGACTCATCCGCTTGTCCATATGCAAGTTTCTTTGCATATTGTAAAGCCTTCCAAGCTTTGCTATACAAGATTTGAACTCCATACTGCTCTAGCATTTCTCCAATCAATTGATTAGGTGTATACATATCTCTCCCCACCTTTCCCGCATACAACTTTCCGATGACAATGGCCTTTACACTCTTCATATGTGATTCCATGGCTGTCTGACGACACGTGTGCTCCGCCTCATACTTCAACACAAACCACATAGAGCAACCCTTCCTGCATCTGGTACGAACTATAAAGCTACAAGTTTTGTCCTTGCAACTGGCCTCAAATCGCTCCGTGTCTGAACGTC
This sequence comes from Dimocarpus longan, assembly GCA_022984855.1. Taxonomy (NCBI): domain Eukaryota; kingdom Viridiplantae; phylum Streptophyta; class Magnoliopsida; order Sapindales; family Sapindaceae; genus Dimocarpus; species Dimocarpus longan. Next base: position 12,688,940 of record CM041014.1, on the reverse strand, counting down.
TAACCCGATATTCAAATTTCGCTTTCAGAGCATATTCTCCAATAGCTATACTCATTTCTTCCTTACTATTAAAAAACGCTCCCTTGTTTAATGAACCAAATTGGTAAACGGTTGACATAGCACTTAAAGCAGGCTCAATGTCGCCCAGTTCAACACCAGGAACAATCCAGTGTAGCTGTAAAGGATTATTCTGAAATTGTAAACCTGAAAATCTTATTTCTGGAAACCCTTCTTCTTCAGACACATCATCAACTCGAGTTCCCTCGTTATCACTATCTTCAGTTTCCTCAGACTCACTATCCTGTATCCCACCACCATTATCATTCATGTTCCAATCTTCATCATCAGTACCATAATTCATATAGTCATTGTTAACGTCGCAAATTGGACTTTCTGTACATGTAAATTGGGTGCCAATAGCATCAAGCGGATTATTGCTCCCAATTCCTGAAGTTCGATGAAAATGACTTTCAACCATTAGAGGATTTACAGGTCTTGACGTATCTGCCTCCTTGTATCTTCTTTCTGGTATTGAGTTGGTGACAATCGAAAAACCGATACGCCTACTAATCTCAGCTCCACAATCTTTCACAATCTTATCCACATAAATCTCTTTAACATCAATATTTTTTATTGCCATCAAACTAACAACACCAAGATCGGACATGATACGTATCTTTTTAATTTTACCACTTGTCGCAATTTGTAGTAAATAATGTATACGGATATCTCACATTCTTTTATCAATACCAGCATCTCTGTACACAATATCCACTAATGATGAAAAACTATTATTACTGTGAACCCCACACATGATCGACTCTCTTCCTACGTAATTACATTCATTCCACTCTTCATCGAAATTGATTACAATTGTTTCTTGAGTCATTCCTGTAACGTTCAAATAAAATAATAAATTAATCTCATTTCAATCGGACAACATTACAAAATACAATCTTATATAATCAAATTAAACACTATATCAAAATTATGCTAATAATTCATTCAACTAGGTTTTTGCTCCACTAAAGTGTTTTCATTGTACACTCTTAATACTCTCCACTTATATATAATCCGTTAAATAAAAATACAATGAATCTAACAACATATAAAACTGAAATTTTATTTCCAGCATTCCAAACACAAAAAATCCATAGTAGTTTTTTAAAAAATCGCTAATAATAAACTTCAGTCACTGATTGAAAAACCGGCTTAAAAATCGAATCTGTTTTTCAGTATTTTTCACAAACCACTGAAATACCGAATCAAAACCGATTCGGTATTTCAGTGGTTTGTGAAAAACCGACCGGTTTTCCAGTTTTTGATCGGTTTTTAGCCACTGAAAAACCGATCACACAAAAACCAATCGGTTTTTAACGATTTTTCTGTGGTTTTTATCGCTGCAAAACTTTAATATGAGACTGAAAAACCGATTTGCCCCTGAAAAATCGATCGGTATTTCAGTCACTGAAAATCGATTTGAATAGTCAATCGATTTTCCGGGGACTGAAAAACCGATTTCCCAGCAGCTTGTGCAGTTTCCGTCGCATTTCCAGATTTCCAAATCCATCAAAACCAATACAATCTTACAATCCTAAACCATGTAAATATGAACTAAATAACCCAAAAACTAACAAATAAACATATACATTACCTTTGATCACCAATTTCTTCAAGAATCAAATCCTCTAATGGATGAAACTAATGTTGAAAATCCTTCAATGGATATGGTAAGGAAGAAGATGAAGAGAAAATATAGACACTCAAAATCAAATCTCACAAATCATCAATGGAAAAGTAGGTAGAGGACAAATATGGAGGTTTTGGGAAGAAGATGAAGGTTAGTTTAATAATTTTGGGAGGAAGATGAAGGTTAGTTTAATAATTTTGGGAGGAAGATGAAGGTTAGTTTGGTAATTTTAATATTGGGCATTTGGGTAATATAATCTTAAGGGTAATTTCGTAATCTTGGGTATAGAATAGGAATAATTTGTTTGAGAGGTCAAAAATAAATTTTATTAAATATTGGGGTAAAAACAAAAATTCTCTTTATATTGGGGTAAAATTTATAAATCTCCCATAAGTTAACCAATGTTGAGAAAAAAGAAAGTTTGATCCCTTTAAATTAACCACTATGTAGATGGGTCATTCAAGAATTTTAACCGAGGCCTGCAACAATGAATTTGCGTCAAGCCATACAGGTTTTTTTTTTTCAAATGTCCTCTCTTCCTACTAGTCTTCTTTGAAATTCTCGTCCTCACATGCCTAAAGTCCAACATCACTTTTACAAGGTTGTAATTTTATTTAAATATTCGAACGAGGATGTTTGTTACCAATGTTCTAGAAATAGCTAGGCACTAGTCAATCTATCAATGTTTCAAAACATCCCTAGGCTATGGGGTGTCTAGGTTAGTGTATAGGGAGTTTGATCATTAGTCGATGGTTAAATCTTATTAAACTTATAAAAAAAAATTATAGGACCAAAATATAGTAAATAATCTATCTTATACTATCTCAAATGTGAATTTAATATAATCATATAATTACAATATAATAAATACCTTAAAAAATAAGAATTCAAATGTCTCATCTTATTTGAAAAGTCATAAAAATACAATCCAAATGTCTCATACAATATCAACAAAGTCATAAAAGCGCAAAAAAAAAAAAAAAAAAATCATATTTTAGCATATGGCATGAATTGGTAATTGATTTTGGGTTTTTGGTGTTTTTCAAAAAACAAAGTCAAATGTTTCAATTAAGACCCAACTGTTCATTCCAGGCCCAAATTACCAGGCCCATCATCTAAGCCTAAGTCAACCTAAGTGAGGCTTGCAAACTTTGTCTTCTCCATGTTCTTTGACCACCAACTTGCACTTTTCTTCATCAATCTCCTCTGCAATGGCCATGGTCGGCTGAAGCACCAAGTTCCGTTCAAGAAAATTTTCCTTCTTGAAGAAGTTTTAACCCAACTGATGTCACTTACAAAAACATAATGTTATATGTGAAAGTTAAACACCAATCTAGTATTCTGAAATGATACTAAAAAAGAGCTTGCATTACAACATGTGTATCTACACAGGCATACCGCCAATTGTGCATTAAGGAGTAAAGAAAAACACCCGTTGATTTATTCAACTTGATTGATTATTGTCTTAGCAAGCTATGATAATAACTTGAAGTTACATGTCATATAGACAAGATTTTTTCTGGCATCATAGACACAAGTTTGAGTTCATCATCGCGCGTCTGTTGGCAGAGCTACACATAAACCAATTGGAGCAATAAAGACCCTCCAAATTCAGTTTCTTTTTATGTGTAAAATAAATAGATGAAGTCTATGGAGCATCAACTGTTCATATATCTGAAATGATGAGAAGATATTTTTGTACCATAAATACGTATCTTGTTTGGCCAGTTTGATGGTGTCAGAACATGTTGATGATTATTATCTAGCAATACACAACTTGAGTATATATATATATATACATACACGTGTACACACATATAAGCATCAAATGTTCATATATCCTAGTAATGAGAAGATATTTTTTTACCATAAATACGTATCTTGCTTGGCCAGTTGGATAGTGTCAGATCATGTTATATTATCATTCAATGAATTCGACAACTTGAATGATTAGTATCTAGCAATACACAACTTGAGTATACATATTGGATTGAAAAGATATTTTCGCACCTAGATACCAGTTTTAGTCATTTCGTGTACGATGGCAGGGCTACACATTGACCAAGTGAAGTCATGCATGCTGACTATCCCAATAGAAGTGTGACTTCTTTTGACGCAAATTGCAAAAATAATAATAAATAAATAAACTGGAGATGCAATTTCTCAATTGGCAACCTAATTTATTTGATGAATTCTAGTAGACTAGACATTGCTAATTCAGTAAGTAAGCTTAGTAGGTACACTAGTAATCCTGGTTGGGATCATTAGAAAACTTTGATTAGAGTTTTGAGGTATTTAAAATATACCTTAACATATGGATTGCATTATACAAAATATTCACAAGTTATTGAAGACTATAGTGATACAAATTTCATTTTTGATAGTACAAAAACCAAATCAATTAGTAGACATGTGTTTACATGAGATGGAGCTGTAGTTTCTTGGAAGTCTTTGAAACATATGTGTATAGCATGTCACATAATGGAATTGGAGTTCATAACTTTGGATAAGGCTATTGAAGAAATAGAATAGCCAAGAAATTTCTTAAGAGACATTATATTCCAATATGGCCTAAACCTATGACCTTATGATGTGTATGCACTATAATAGGGGTGGACCCACCATTGGGCCAGGGGGGTCATGTGCCCCCCCTGAAATTTTTAAAAACTTAATTAAATAATTTCAGTGCTACATTGATTCACGTCCATCGACCGGTGCTGATGGTCGCCATAACAATAGTCTTCTACTCTCACCTAACCCAGGTTCGATTCCCAGAAGCGCCTGTCTTTTGTGTATTTTAATCATTTATATATTACATAATTAAATTACGAAAATCTAGCATACTCGTTTGATGGCTTTGATGGTTGTGTTGGCGTTTATCTTTCAGGAGGTACCGGGTTCAATCCTTGGGCCTCATTAATTTTTTTTTCTTAATTTATTTTTTCATTCATTTATTATGGTTGCTTTGCTCCTCGTTTTGTTTTTTTTTTTTTTTTTTTCTCTTTCTTTTTTCTCTTATTATTACAAACTGATCTTCAAATTTGAAATATTTAGACTTTATAAATTATTTACTCATTTCAAATTATTTTTTTATTACAAACTATATCATGTTTATACAAACAAAAAAATAAAATATATTGAGTTATTTAGTCTTAATAAGTCTTAGTTTACTCACGATTATTGGTGTGATTTATTTTTCTTTTAAATAAATTATTTTATATGATAAAATTCCTAAATAAAAATACTCATATGAATTATAATTATTTTTATCTTTTATCTTTATTTTTATTTTACTTTACTTTATTATAAATCACTTACATTTATTAGATAAAATACTATAAATGCAGCTTGATTAGTAACTTTAATAACAAATATATGTAATTTGATTACATACATTTATTTACAATACGAATAACAACTATTATCATAGAGAAGACATATTTCTAAATTAATTTTTTATTTATTTTTTTAGTAATATGAAATTTGAATTTCTCTCATTAAGAAAAATAGAGCTAATGCACATTCAACTCACAATTAATATGCTTTTATTTTTATACTTGTATTAAGAATATTATTATAAGAAATTTTGCTTACAATTTTGTAAAAAGTAAAATTATATATTCTCTACTGGTTATATATTTTAATTATTTTTATTTCATATAATATTCTTCTAACAATTGAAGGAAATATTACAAAAAAAAAAATAAAAATCATATATAAAAGCGCCCCCCCTCACATAGATTTCTGGGTCCGCCACTGACTATGATAGTATGACGACTCAAGCAAAAACTAAAAATAACATATACAATGGCAAGTTAAGACACATTAGGCGATGACATAATACAAGTAGTTGCTCTTGAATGGAGAAATATCTATTCTTTATGTGAACTCTAAGGATAACATTGCAGATCTTTTGACAATAGGTCTACTAAGCTTACATCAAGAGGAATGAGTTTAAAGCTCATTAATTAGTGGAATTGGGAGAAGATCTAATCTAGTTGATTGGAGATCCCATGGTTTAAGTTTAATAAGCAAATTGGTTGAGTGAAATTCAAAGTTGAACACGCAAGTCAACCTCTCCTTATGATGTTTAGTGTGTTGTTTAATGATGAACAGGATATGCAATGCATTTAATAATGTTAAAATTGTGTTATAAAAAGGATTTTAAGATGTCATCTATATGGTAGTAAATGTGGAGGCTGTATTTATGAGAATGAAAAATGATTTAAGTTCTCTAAAGCTATTATGAAAACTAGGATATTTTCATAATCAAAACGAATAAAAACATATGAACAAAAGTTTTGAAAGATGTATAGTGTGTGAAGCTTATTGTCTTGGTACACTATAAAAATGAAAACTTAAAGATCAATCCGCTGCATCATCAAATGGACCCAATATGACTTCACTAAGGAAGGTTCAAGATCAAAACACTTCTCTCGATGCACATACATCTAAGCATTTTGCATCCAGATTCTTTTCGTCTTTTTAATGTGGGGTCCTAGATTTCAATTCAAATTTCGGGCAATGTTGGAAGTTTGAATGGAAACTATGGTAAATGATGAATGGAATACAGTTGGAAAAATGGAAACAAAATTGGAAACGATCACACTACATGAGGTCTCAAAATGTTGATCGTAAGAAGAACGCATATTTTAACTGTATTATGATCAAAGACCTGAGCTCTGATAGTAGAAAGGATGATTGAGTAGCAATACACACGAGGACATGTGTATACTGCTACATGAGGAGCACGACATGGAAGTTGTGATCAGTGTCATGGACAAAGCAAGTTCCAAGCAAAGAGTACCATGACTTGGTAGTACCACTATGTCGCTGCACAAGTCGCTACAACTGCACTAGTGTCACCGCTATTTGGAGCACGACTTGGAAGTCGCGACGTAACACATCACCTCGGCAGAGTGTAATGCAACTTGGTGGCATGACCACTAAAGTGGCGGCGCAAGTGGTAGTGGGCACTATTTCCAGAAGACATTTTGAAATTTCAAGTGAAGAGTTGCAACTCTTCACATTCCATTCAGTTGTTACTAAGACCCTCTGCGGCAAATCAAAAGGACACGTTCATGCATATAAATTGAAATATTTACATGCTGAAAAACTGAAATTTTCTCTCATCAAATTCTCATTAGAAGTCATTTGTCATTTCTGCATTTTCACTTATAAAGATCAACTTTGGTTCTGTATAATCTTGGTCCAAGTGCTAAGAACCAAGATTTTAGATAGCTGAATCTTGGGAACAAAGCCATTTGTGGACACTCAAGCACACAAAGGGGGTGGAATCTTATCTTTAGGACATTGCAACGAGTTCCAAGTCAATATCTTCATCAAAAAGCCTGTAGATTTTGGTTTTCTATTCTTATATCTTACTTTAATTACTTTGTATATGTATTAACATGTTGTTGTAGCATTTTTAATACATTTATTATAGACTTTTGTTATTTGTAGTAATTTGTTTACATTGATGACACGTTTACTAATAAGGATTCCAAAATGAAAAAGGGAATTTCTGTTATATAAATTCTAATGTTTACTAAAATTTTTAGAAATCAAATATGTAGACCCCACTTAGAATTAAGGAATCAAGTTTTTGTTAGAAAAGGAGCTTGATTCTCCTCTTTTACCTTAGGAATTAAGTTACCTTTTCCTGATTAAAAAAAAAAAAAAGAATTCATGTATTTTTGCCAAAATATCCTTGATCAATATTAATTAAAAAAAATAGATATATTCAATCTATTAATTGTTGCTTGTTATGTTCATCCTTCTCTTCCTGTACATGCATTCAAAAGCAATCAGTGTTCTTGACTTCTTTTTTTTCTTAATTTTGTTCTTTTCTCAATTCTTCAAATTGAAATATATAATGTTTTTATATAAAATAATGTTTGATAACATTATACAGTTTAAATAAATGAAACACGCAAATATTTAAGTAAAACAAATAGTTTTATATTTAAAAATCCTAATAAAATCATTAAAATAAATAAAAATGAAAAAAGAAAAGAAAAGAAAAGAAAAGAAAAAGAAAAAAAAATGTTGTATATGACTAAAAAGAATAAATTATTAAAAAAAAGTATTATTGTGAAATAAATTATAAAAGCAATGGATTTAGAATATGAACTACAATAATAGAGGAGAAGAGAAACAAGAGAAAAATAGTGAATATAAATCAATTGATGTGTATCTGAATAGTTACAATATAGGCCTATTTATAGATAAATTAGAGAATCATTTCTATAGTAAAATAACAACAAATAAAGTAAAGAATATTATAAAAAATGAAGTGGTGTGAAGACATATAAATTAGAGAATCATTTCTATCGTAAAATAACAACAAATAAAGTAAATAATTTTATCTCACTTGATAATACTTTTCGAGATTCTTAAACATGCTGAAATATTGCCTCATTAAAAGCTTTACTAGTACAATCCAGTGGGATAAAATCTAGTAAAAAAAAAAAAATGCAATACATATATGTCCAAAAAATATTCTCCTCTTGAAAAATACACAATTATCATTCTTGCAATTTATGAAGTCGACGCGTACCAATATCATATACTATATTTTCAAAAGTTGATGTTAGTAAAGACTTAATAATAAATCTGCAAGATTATTTATAGAATATATCTACTTGAGGTTAATTTGTCGACTTTCTTAGAGTTCATGAGTGTAAAAGAATTTTGATGATATATGCTTCATTTTGTCTTTCTTAATGTATCCTTATTTAACTTATGCAATGCAAGCAACATTATTTCATATATTACTATTGGTGAATTTGTAACTGGAAGCAATTTACAAGTGCTTTAAATATGATGAATAATAGACATTAACCATACACACTCTCTACTTATATCATGAAGTGCAAAGATTTCAAAATGATTGGATAATACGGCAACAAGAGTTTGCTTGGTAGAGCGTTATGAAATTGTTGTATCATTATATATGAAAACATATCTAGTTTGCGAACATGATTTATGAGCATCAAAGAGATAACTAACATTAGCATAACCAATAAAACTATAACCATTTGTTATCTTGAATAGAATAAACCCAAGTCTGTAGTTCCTCAAAGACATCGAAAAATACGCTTGATTCCGTTCTAGTGTCTTCGAGTTGGTGCAGAACTAAATCTTACCAAAAGATTTACCAAAATGCAATATATGGTCTTGTGCATTATGCCAAATATAATAAAGTACTAATGACATTAAGATACGGTATTTCTGGACCAAGTATCTTTTCACTATCATCTTTCGATTGAAATGGATATTTCTTTGGGTCTAAAGACTGGACAACTATAGGAGTATTTAAAGGATGAGCCTTATCTATGTTAATTTTTTTTTTTTTGGATTTTTTCAACATAAACTGATTGATAGACTAACATTCCCTCTTATTTATGTCCGATCTCTAAGCCGAGACAATATTTTGTTTTCGCCAAACCTTTTATTTCAGGTTCTCTTTTCAAATATTCAGTAGTTTTTAAGAGCTCTTCAAAAGTTTCAATTAAATTCATTTCATCGACATATATTATTATAATGCAAATCTAGATTCTAAGTTCTTTATAAATATATATGGACATATGAGATCATTTATATATAATTTTTTATGAGATATTCATTGAGACGATTATACCACATTCGTCTGGATTGCTTTAACCATATAAAGATTATTATAACTTTATTGAATACAAGTTACGAGAATTTGAGTCTTATGCTTCTGGCATTTTAAATTCTTTAGGGATTTTCATGTATATATTGATATCTAATGACCTATATAAATATGTTGTTACTATATTCATAAGGCACATTTCAAGTCTTTCGGAGACTATCAAACTAATTAAAAATCGAAATATAATTGCATCCATCATAAATGAATACGTTTCTTCAAAATCAATGCTACATCTTTGTGAGAAACCCTGTGCTATGATCGTATCTTATATCTCATGACTTTGTTTTTCTCATTACGTTTTCAAACAAATACCCATTTATATCCAACGAGTTTGACATCTTCAGACATCTAGACTACTGATCTAAATACTTCACGTTTGGCTAATGAAGTCAATTCTGCTTGAATTGCTTCTTTCCACTTAAATCAATCATGTCTTTGTCAACACTCATTGATATTGTATGGTTTATGATCATCATTTATTATTTAGTAACTACTACATGGGAAAACAAATTGTTAATGATTATTTTATTACGACTCCACGATTCTCTTACATAATTTATGAAAATTTGTGTATTTTCAAAATTTTATATCTCTTCAAAATATTGTACCTCTTTTAGGGTATTAATTTCTACAAGGGCTATTAACTCTTCTTGAGTTGATATTTTAGAGGTGGTATTTCTCATGAGTTGAGCATTATTTTCTATAAGATCCTTATCTTTTTCTTTCCTCTTTGAGGAATTATATCTTTTGGAACCAATTAGTCTACCATGTTTTTGAATTGCAATAGATGATTTATTTACTACCATTTGATTAGATAGTTTATCAGAAACAATCACCCAGACTGGTGTGTTAGTAGCTGATATATAAGATTTTATTCCTTTATATGCATTTGTAAACGTATCAGGTAACTGATTAGCAATCATCTGAATTATCTTTCGTACTTTATTTTCACTTTGAACTATATGAGGATCCAAATGAGTTAATTTTGTAACATTTCAAGAAAATTCACTATTCTTTTTAGGAGAAAAGTTTTTTTTCGTACTTCTCTTTAGATGAAGTTTTCCCTTTTTCTAATGATGAGAAAATTGTCTCATCAAAGTGACAATCGACTAATCATGCGGTAAAAATAGCTTCTATCATGGGTTCAATAAATCTAATTATTGAAGATGAATTATAACCTACATAAATCTCTAAACAACGTTAGAGACCCACTCTAGTTCTTTGTGGGAGTATAACAGGGACTTGCATAACACAACTAAATGAACGCATATAAATGAGAAATATTTGGTTCATAACCAAATACAATTTGCAATGGAGAATACTGATGAGATATAATGGGTTTGAGACAAATTAAAACCATTGCATGTAGCATGGCATGACCCCACACAAAAATACGTAATTGTATACGTAATAATAAAGTTCATGAAATTACTTGAATACACTTGATAAATAATTGTGTCAAGTCATTCTGCATGTGCACATGTGGATCTGGATGCTTAACATCTATTCCAATTGATGCATAATATTCATCAAATGTTTATGACATAAATTCACTATCATTGTTTATAAATATACATGTTTGATTATATATGCATAATATATATGTTTATAAATATATATATGCATAATATATATTATAAATATATATGATGGCATGACCAAATACCATCATTGTTTATAAATATAGATTTGATTGGATAATCTGAAAAGTATGCTTGAAGTTTGATAATGTGTGTCAACAATCTAGTAAAAGTAGTATTATGTGTAGGCAACAAACAAATATGTGACTATTGTGCAGATACATCAATCAATACCATAAAGTATCTAAATGATCCACTTATTGGATGAATAAGCCCACATATGTCTACTTGTAATCCTTGTAAGAAAGATGGGGATTCCAAATCAATCTTCAAATTTGATGGTCTAATAATTAGTTTTCCTTATGAACAAACAGTACATTTATTCTTATTAGATGATAGAATCTTCTGGTTCTTTACTAGGTGTCCATGAGAATTATCAACTATCATACGTATCATTGTAGATCCTGGGTGACCCAAACGAACATGCCAAAGTGAAAATAACTTTGAATCTATGAATTGTTCACAACTGTGTAGGTTTTAAATAGTTTTATATGTACATAATATAAGTAAGATGAATAAGTATTGAGTTTTGCTAAAACAAGTTCTAGCTTAAAATATTTGATATAATATAGCGATATTCTTTATTATTCTCATTTATAGTTTCAATATGATATCCATTGCTACGAACATTTTTGAAACTAAGTGAACTTCTTTTAGATTTGCTTAAATATAAAGCAACATTTATGTTTAACTTTATACAATTTGTGAACATGATTATAGCTCTTCTAAAGTTTTCAATAAGGGCTGCAGGACTAGATATAGTATTTACCTTGGCTTTATCCATGGTTATATCCATGAAATATTTTATATTTTGAAGAATACTATGTATAGTTAACGAGACATATATCCCTAACTTCCATATTGAAATTGGATTGTTCATCCATGTTCCCATAATAAAAAGAAGAAAAATAAATAAATGATAATAATAATAACTTTACTGATCTTCTAAATAATAATGATAAATATAAATATAATCCTAACAGATTAAGAAATGATGAATATCTTAAATTCTAAAATGGAAATAATACAAAAAACATGACAAAAAGTTTTTAAATTTTAATTGGTATGGACATGTCATTCACCAATTAAATGATAAATTTTTCCATCTAAATGTTCAAAAAAATCAGAGATATCAAAATGAGTAATGTCCAAAGTCATCTGCAAAATTTGTCTCAACTCGCTTTCTCTTTTCTGTCATGGATACTTGATAGAGGTCAACCAAATGCTTAGATGTACGGCAAACATTTAACCAATGTCCTATCATGCAACATTTATGACAAGTATTATCAGTATTTTTAATATGTTTGCTGCCTTTATCATGTTTGGCTTCAACAACATTCTACTTTAGGGAATGTTTTTCTAATTTTACTGACTTGCAGATTTTTTACTACCTCAACTATAAGAATTGTGGCCATATCGACACCCACACTGATGTCCATGTCTTTAATATGATCCATGGTTCCTTTTTGAGCTAGCATTTGCTTCTAGCAATGTTGAGTAATCAGTTGGGCGTAGCTCATGATTTTTCAATAATGGCTCATTATTTTGTTCTATAACTAGAAGACATGATATTAACTCAAAATATTTTGTAAACCGACACTCTTGATATTACTGTTGCAGGAGCACAGACATGAAATATAAGGAAAGTTTTCTCTAATAAATTCACATCGGTTATTTTTTTACCACAGAACTCAAGTTTTGAAGTGATGTCAAAAAGAGCATTATTATAGTTAGCAATAGACTTACAATCCTATAGTCTTAGATAATACCAATTGTATCGAGTTCTAGAGAGAACAGTAGTCTTTAGATGATTATATTGATCTTTCAAATTTTTCTACAAAGTCAATAGATCTTTCACTGTGAGATATTGAGTTTTCAAACTCTCATGCAAATGGTAGCAGATAAAAACAATTGTCGTAGCCTTATCTTGTGTTGTTACTTACTATATTGTTCTCTTTAATAGCATCAACTAAATTCTTTTATTGTTACTTTAGCTCAATATCAAAAATCCATAATTGATAATTTTTCCAGTAATGTTAAGTACATTGAATTCAGGTTTAGTGGAGTTTGACATCTCCAAAATGCTAAAAGGATAAAACAATATATAATTACTATTACTGTGAATAATGATAGAAATAATACAGATAAAATTACATATTGTTATGGGTGATTTAGCAATCAGATTAGTCGGGCTCGGAAAGATCTACAGTGCAGGCCCAAAAACCCAAAAGGTTCGGCGACCCATCACTCATCCAATCCGCCTTCTCGCCAAAATACCCGATTCGACAGACCAGCTTTTCATTTTTTTCAACATCATCCAGGTTGTTCGCTGGTTCTGATCATCCAGACTGTCCGCTAATGCTGACCGTTCGAGACCTGTTCGCTTGTCCTGATCATCAGTCTGTTCATCTAGCCCGTCCGCCATACCTGTTTGTCTGAGCTACTGGTCGAAGAATGACCTACCTGCGTGATCGGATCTACCCGTCCAGATCTTTCGGTGACCCCTGGACAAACTGATGCATCTGTTCGTTGACAAGGGCACTCGCTCAATACTGTGACCAGTTGCGAAAGGATTAATTCATGGTTTACCTCTGTCCAACCCTTTAGATATCTGATTCTGCTCGTTAGTAGATCCACATGCTTTGCTCGTTAAAGAACCTATCTCAGCATTTTCTTCAAGATCGCGAGTCAACAGAAGTCAAATGAGCCATGTAGAGTACAGCACCAAGCGTGTCAGCTACTCATGACCTATGCAGATCAGCCACTCGAAATCTCCCTTGGGCAGACCTCAGAAGTGACGGATTTGGCCACATTAATTGTAATTTCGGCCGCATTTAATGCACTGTCAGCCGCATTAATTGAAATCCCGGTGCATTAAATGCGGCCCACCATCATGCTTTCTGTTTACTGTATATTTTTATCTTATTTTGTTTTACTGTAGCTCCTCCCTCTTTCTCTATAAATAGGGAAGGATTTTCAATGTAACACACACAATCTTGAGCGCTTTTACTCTGCCAAAATAGTTAGATAATGAACAGTGGACGTAGGCATCTTTTTGGGCCGAACCACTCTAAAATCTCCTTATTCTTTTTCTGTTCCTCGCCTCTGACCCTTTCTCCTCGTCCAACTATTACTTTATGCGACTAATGTCAACTACCCGAAACTGAGGCTTGGGCCCGAAAACAACCTCGTTGACTAGGGAGTCAAATCCGGACGTCAACATTTTTAGCGCTAGAAGGAGGGGCTCATCTTCAGTTTCATCTCTTTCTTTTTCTCCTGGTCTACAAGACTCAACTTTGTTGGTCATGGTCAGAGGGAGGATTCCTAGAAATTTCAACATGACAGACAACCATCCTGAAGCTTCAGTTCAACAACATTAAACCATGTCTACCGGAGGGCTACCTGATGCTGGGGAAGGGCCATCTAGTATACCCGTAGTGAGGGATGCTCAAGGTATACCCCCTCTTCCTACCCGCCAACCTGTGCCTAATATCGTAGGGGGCGATGCTATACAGGTATTGCAACGACGGCAGGAAATATTAGAAAATACAGTGGTACAGTTGCTCGACGAAGTCAGAACGCTGATCCGGACGCAAGCATAGCCCCCTCAGGGACCTCCTCAGGTCGCTTCAGGAAGGGATGTTCCCCGAGAGAGGCGCACGGAAGATCCTGGAGCAGAAAGGAGAGGCGTTAGGGAGTTCGAACGGGAAGGATTAGTTCATTCCTCCAGTGTGCATTCTAGTGCTCGGTTGCCTCGAGTTCCTGGTGAGCATCGACCGGGACAAGTCAATCACGACCATGACCACATTCGGTCACAGAGATAGAGCAGAGGTGGGACCTAGTAACAGAGGACTGGAGGCTTGAGATCATATATCTCCAAGCGGGTAAGACGGACAATCCGCTATCAGGAGGACGAAAATACAGGGCCCATTGATAGAAGAGCTTCTTCAGAGGGTCCGACAATTAGAAGCGCGACCCGGAATACAGGAACAAAGAAGTCAGAGCGGGGAGAGGACCCCTTTTGCATCAAAAATTGAGCCGGAATCACTCCCTCCGAGATTTAAAGTCCCCAATATCCCCTAGTACAAGGGAAACTCCGACCCCTATGATCATCTGGACGCTTTCAACATTCAGATGGATCTCCAAACGACGAGTCCGCTCATAAAATATCGCGTATTTTCGACTACACTCGGAGATATCCCTCGAACATGGTTCAGGAACATTCCTCCCCGCAGCATTAACAATTGGGAAGAGTGTCAGCAAAAATTTCTGAACCAATACAAGACGTTGAAAAGGCAGCTCGCGCCACCCTGCCACCTTGCTACCATCTATCAGCGTCCTGACTAGTCATTGAAAGACTATATCAGCAGGTTTAGGCGCGAAGTAACGAATGTGGAGAATCTTACGGATGAAGGGGTGCTCACGACTATCTCGTCGGGTTTAAAAAAGATGGGAAGCTATATGAGAGTATTTACAAGTCCCCGATGAAGGATTTGAGGGAGTTCTACGAACGGGCAGAGAAAGAAATCCGATGGGAAGAAGCGACCAATCCTAGAAAAACTAATTCCGTGAGGGACGAAGCTGGAAGCTCCACTCAAGGTAGAAAGAGAAGTAATGGGGGAAATCTTACTGGGGGACGAAGGGACAACAACCAGATTGCCAAGAAGGCCAGGAATTGGCATAAGCCGAGAAGTAGCCGGGGGCGGGAGCGACCTTGGTACCAAGTCCGATACAATACGTACAATGCCTTATCTGACACCTAGGATAGGATTTATGCTACCGAGAAGAACAGAGAGAACTTCGGGCGACCAGCCCCTATCCTGACTCCTGAAGAACGGAGGGACAGGAGTAAGTTCTGCACCTACCACAACAAAGCAGAGCACAATACTTTAGATTGCTGGGCGCTCAAAGACGTTATTGAAGAGATTATCAGAAACGGTCGTTTGAGGGATTATATTATAAGACCCTCGAGGCGGCCGTCCCAGCAACAACGACCCCCCGCCAACGTTCACCAGACCTACCGACCCAAATTCAGTCAGAGCCAGACGCTAACCAAGGGCCTTCGGTTAGAACCATTCATACCATTCACGGGGGACCCTCAGAAGTAGGAGAGTCCAACAGGTCACAAGAACGGTTTGTACGCGAAGCAAGACGCGTCCAGCCTGCAAGGCAGAGAGAGTCAAGGGGACCAGTGAAGAAAGCCAGAAGAGCATCCGAGGACATAGTGTTTACAGATTAAGACGTTTGAGACATTCGTCTCCCCCCACAATGATGCATTAGTGATTCGGGCACGCATTGGCAATTCAATGGTCAAGAGGATCATGATCGATACGGGAAGTTCAGTGAATGTAATGTACAGGGGATGATATGACCAAATGCGAATCGGCAACGAACAGCTCAAACCATCCCCTGAGCCTTTGTATGGATTCACCGGGGACTCGGTCATCCCTGCTGGACAGATCCGACTGTCTCTGACCCTCGGAGACGCTGCTCGCCAATCCACAGTACTCTCATATTTTCTCATCATTGATTCTCCCTCCGCATACAACGTGGTGCTGGGAAAACCCGCTATGAATGACCTCGACATGGTCACCTCCACCAAAGCTCTTACAGTAAAGTTTTCCACTCCCAATGGGGTAGGATGCGTGCGGGGCGAACGGTCTTTGGCCCGTCACTGCTACGTTGATGCTATAAGAAGTGGAGTTAAGGGAAAGAAGGCATAAATAGTCTCGGAATGTGAACTGCAGGCGATCACTTCATTGGGAATCAGCCATGACTTGGATCCCAGAGAGTTTGATACGTGTCAGGGGTGCAGGCCCAGTGGAGGAGCTTGAGGATATTCGAGTTAGTGAAGTAGATGCGATGCGGTGCCTCAAACTAGGAAAAAATTTGACCCCAGGGGTAAAGTCTCAGCTGACGAAATGTCTCAGAGCAAACTTAGACGTGTTCGCCTGAAATCACGAAGACATGGTAGGGATCGATCCTCATATAATGACCCACAAGCTGAATGTCGACCCTCACCATAAACCAGTTTGCCAAAAAAGAAGACAGATGAACCGGGAACGCAGCGAAACCCTGGAAGAAGAAGTAGACAAACTCCTAGCCAATAGGTTCATCGGAGAGGTTCAGTACCCGGCCTAGATAGCCAATCCCGTGTTGGTAAAGAAAAAGAACGGGAAATGGAGAACATGCATAGACTTCACGGATCTGAACAAGGTTTGTCTTAAGGATAGCTTCCCCTTACCCCGAATTGATCAGTTGGTGGATACTACGGTCGGGCATGAACTCCTTAGCTTCATGGATGCTTATTCGGCTACAATCAGATTCCTATGGATCCTGCCGCTGAGGAGTGCACATCGTTTACCATAGACCGGGGGCTATATTGCTATAAAGTGATGCCCTTTGGGCTAAAAAATGCAGGGGCAACTTATCAGAGGCTGGTGAATAGGATGTTCGACGGTCTGATCGGGAAGACCATGGAGGTGTACGTGGATAATATGCTCGTGAAGTCCGAGCAGGTTGCTAGTCATATCCGAGATCTTAAGGAAATGTTCCAAATTCTGAGGAAATTCTAGATGAAGCTTAACCCCCTCAAATGTGCCTTTGAGGTCTCATCCGATAAATTTCTGGGTTTTGTAGTGAATAACAGGGGGATTGAGGCCAACCCAGAAAGGATCCAAACCCTAATAGATATGAGATCACTGACTAGCGTAAAGGAGATTCAGAGCCTGAACGGCCAAATAGCAGCTTTAAGTAAATTCGTGTCCAAGGCCACTGATAAGTGCGCTCCATTCTTTGAAGTGTTGAAGAAGGCCAAGAATTTCAAATGGATCAATGAATGTGAAGCCGCGTTTCTACAATTGAAGGAGTACATCAGATGAGCCCCATTGCTGTCCAAACCTAAGGAATGAGAAACTCTGACGATCTATCTAGGGGTGTCTCAACACACTCTGAGTGCGGCCTTGACCAGAAAAGAAGGAAATGGAGCACAGGTCCCAGTATACTATGTTACTAAGCAATTGGTAGAAGCCGAATCAAGATATACCCCAATGGAGCTGCTCGCTTATTGTCTGGTGATGGCGTCCAAGAAATTGCGTCCTTATTTCCAAGCACACAAGATTGAAGTCCTGACTAGATACCTACTGAAACAAATCCTTTAGAAACCAGACACTTCTGGTCGGCTCATCAAGTGGGCCATCGAGATGCCCAATTCGATATTGAGTTCAAGCTAAGACCAGCAATCAATGGGCAGGCTTTGGCAGATTTCATTGCTGAATTTACCGGACCCATGGACGAGAATGCTGAACCTTCTGAAGGTCCGTACTGGGAGCTGTTCGTGGATGGGTCCTCCTGTGAAATAAGCGTAGGAGCTGGAATTCTGTTAATCAGCCCGGATGGGGGTAAGTTCCTCTGTGCACTCAAATTTGGTTTCAGAGCGACCAACAACGAAGCGGAATACGAAGCACTGCTGGCAGGACTCCGTTTAGCCAAGAAGATGCAGATTGAACGATTGAGAATATTCAGTGACTCCCAGTTGGTGGTCTGTCAAATAAAGGGAGAATATTAAGCCAGGGGGTTAAAAATGACGGTTTATCTACAGAAAGTACAGGAGTTATTAGGAGCTTTCGAGAAGTTCGAGTTGAACCAGATCCCGCGCATCCAGAACTCCCATGCGGACGCCTTGGCGAGCGCTCAGGATGCAGACTGTGCCGAAAGTATACTCGTGGAGTCCCTGCCAAGGCCAAGTACCGACCCTAACCCAGAAGTGATGGCCCTGACGGTAGCAGCAGATTCATGGATGAGCCAGCTGGTCAACTACCTGCAAGAAGGTAAATTGCCGGAAGACAAGATGGAGGCTCGCCGCCTGCGCATAAGGGCAGCAAGGTATTGTGTTTATGGTGATGTTCTTTACAAAAGGGGCCTCTCGGCCCCCTTGCTCAGATGTATCGACGAGCCCGATTGCACCGCGCTGATGAAGGACATTCACGAAGGATACTGTGGTAACCATGCCGGGAGACTTTCCTTGGCCCAAAAGGTGCTCAGGCAAGGATTTTATTGGCCAACCATGAAGCAAGACACCATCAACCTGGTAAGGAAGTGTGATAAATGTCAAAGGTTCTCCAAAATCCCTCGTGCACCACCAGATTACCTCCGGCAGATGATCAGCCCATGGCCCTTCGCTATCTGGGGCATGGATTTGATCGGGCCTCTCCCAGTAGGCCAAGCAAGGTGCAAGTACGCCATCATAGCGGTCGACTATTTCACAAAATGGGCAGAAGCGAAAGAAATGGCCGAGATCTCCTCCACAAAGGTTGAAAAATTTGTATGGGATTATATCGTCTGCAGGTTCGGTATTCCCCAACAGCTTGTAACAGACAACGAGACTCAATTCACCAGTGAACAGTTCTTGAAATTCTGTAGCAGCCTGGGTATAGTCAAGAGCTTCTCAGCGGTAGACCACTCGCAGGCCAACGGTCAGGTGGAGGCAATCAATAAAATAATTAAACAAATACTGAAGACCAGACTTGAAGCCAAAAAAGGAGCCTGGGTAGACGAATTACAGAAGGTGTTGTGGGTCTATTGTACGACTACTCGAAGCACCACGGGGGAAACCCTTTTCTCGCTGGTCTATGGGTCTGAAGCCATGATACCTACAGAATTCGAAGTATTCAGCCAATGTAGAGAAAATTTTAACCCCTGTCCGCTAGCTCCGATCTACTGGAAGAATCCAGAGAATCTGCTCGTCTCAGAACGGTCGTCTATCAGCAGAGGATGGCAAGGCATTACAACAAGAAAGTCCGGACACGTCAGTTCAAGACATGGGATCTTGTACTCCGAGAAATTCTACCTGGTGCCCGCAAAACCAACAAAGGTATGTTAAGGCCAAACTGGGAAGGACCGTACTTGATTCATGAAGATCTGAAAAATGGAGCTTACCACTTAGCCGATATGAGCAGGGCAGCACTCCTGAGAGCGTGGAACGCCACTCATTTAAGACCCTATTACACATAATTTTTGTAATATAGATTGATAATTTGTAAACTCTACAGAACTAGGCATGTACAAATATAATAAAGACTGTCTACTTACTGTTATCATAATTTATCACTAACATGAAGTACTCATGTGTGTTCATATGTGTGAGGTACACAACCATGTAAGGCAAGGAAGTCAACTCAGAGCTCACACATTCACTAATCTCGTGAGGACAAGGGGCTGAATACTGGTAGATACCGACCCCACACCTGCCTTACGAGGTTAGAGGGGCTAAAACGGCCACGAGCCTGCACACCTAATTGTCGCTCAATGATCGGCCTCCCCTTCTACAAGTTATTCTACACACGCCGTGACCTGATCCATCGCGTGTGAATATAATGAAAGCTCAAGTCGCTGAAGCGCCCATCACTAAACTCGCTGTAAATGCTCAGGTTTCGATCTTGTGAACGCAGCTGAGTCCTAAACCCATAACTACTCACTGTAAATGCTCAGGCTCCGGCCTTGTGAGCGCAGCTTCCTATGACTGACAAGCTGTATAGCTCAGGTATCGGCCCTATGAGCGCAACCCACTGTAAATGCTTAGGTTTAACCTTGTGAGCCCAGTCGGCTGTATATGCTCGGACCCCTACCTTTCGAGCACAGCTCCTACCAGTGTCTGGTAGCGATCAAAAAGATCTACGAACAAAGTCACGTGTTTATCATCCAGTCTCTTCTCTTTTTCTCAACTTATATCACTAAATCAATCCTATCTTATAATGTATTCGCCAACGACCGCGCGACTATGTCAGTCGATCTACTTCTCGACAGATTATGTTTATGGTTCAGTTTTTGGGTCCATTATACACGGAGCTATCTACTAAATGATTTGAAGGCGCGCTAACAACCTCGAGATTCTTTCCCTTTATTTCATCGCTTACAAGGTACCTGTGGGCGATCAGATTCAATTTATTATCTATCTTATTGAACGTGTGCGTTCCCAAATTATTATAACAATATGTATAGAGTGCAATTAATAACGAAGCAAACTAACAGGAATCTCATATAGACAACAATGAGAATGAGGTATCATAGAATTAAAGAAACGCAGAATCACAAACATCGATGTTCAAAGATAAGCTCTATTAGCAGGGAATACAAGTTCTATATTCTCCTACTTTATGGAGATTTGGAAGAACTAGCAAGAACATCCTTTTGATCCTTCTCGCTGGGGGCTTTTTGCGAAGACGAATCCTATCCCCCGCCGAGCGCTGGTTCTTTAAGATATGAGGAAGGACCACCCTGGATGGGCGGGGCATCGGATTGGGCAGGTAAGGGTTCACGGCCTTTCTCCTGGGCTGTAGGGATAATTCCCTTTTTAACAGATTGTGCGGCCTTCGCCTAGGCTTCTCTGACAACGCGAGCAGCATACTTCTTCACTTCCTTTATCGCTTCCTCCCCGAAAAATGAGAAGTCCAGCTCAGGGTGATGCATCCATAGAGTATACAGGAACTTGCTACTTGTCTTCTCAGTAGCTTCTTTACCAGCTTGAGAGGCCCGAATCTCTGACTTTTTGAACATCTCCCTTAAGCGAGCAAGATTGTCCCTTACTGTGGCTAGATCCTGTAATACCGCCTCGTTTTTCCTCTCAGCCTCATCGGCCCGCTCCCTCTGAGCAAAGGCTTCCTGGGTAACTTTTTCCACCTCTGCGGTAGCATTCTTGAGCGAGGAGGTGGTCATGTATCGGAGCTTCTTCTCTTTAGCCAAGGACTCCTCCGACTCTTTCAATTTTTGCTCGGTCTCATGAGTGCCTTTAAGTTTCTGCTCAAGCTCCTGAACAGCTTTCTTGGCAGTCTCAGACTCTTCTTTAAGTTTATTATTCTCAGCCATCAATTTCTTATTCTTGGCCGCTAACTTTTTGTTCTCAGCTTCCTGTTTTTTTCTCGCCTCCGCAAGTGAAGCCTTCTCCCCTACCAAGTCGAAAAAATCCCGACGCATCTTCATCAGAGCCAATGAAGT
The DNA here is from genome assembly GCA_022984855.1 of Dimocarpus longan. NCBI lineage: Eukaryota > Viridiplantae > Streptophyta > Magnoliopsida > Sapindales > Sapindaceae > Dimocarpus > Dimocarpus longan. The sequence continues at coordinate 12,666,940 of CM041014.1, read as the reverse complement.
CTGAAATGGTAATGTGTCAGTGATACGCATGGATACGATACATGGTTATAAAATATAGAGCAGAAACTCACCAACACGTTGTAACGCGCGGCATAAGCGATCAGCTTGTCACCACGGATGTGTTTCTGATAGACGTTTGGCTTGTTCAACCCCAGCAGCTCGAGCAGCTGATCCAACAGATCATTAAAATATTCCCCTACATCAGCCTCTTGGGCCTATTCCCCATCGGCCCCTCCTGTCATGAGAGCTTTATCTTTAGACCTCAGACGCTTAGTAGGGGGCTTCATAGCTTCTTTCTCTTTGTCTATGGTCTCTGAGGGCCTTGCTGAACCCACCCGGGGAATCAAAATTCCTTTGCTAACGGCGTTTTTCGGTGGGGGTATCTGATTCACGGTCCTCTTCCCCACGGATTTGTACTTCAGCCTTGGTTTTTTGACAGACGGACTAGCCACTGCCTCTGTTAATCCGACTGCCTGTATTGGGGGCTCCTTTGAGCCTGTGATCTCCACTTCAGGTTCTTCCACCCCAGCTACTGGCGAAGAAGAAGGAGAGAGCATTTGAAGATTCACCATGGTCCTGGACTTCTTTGGAAGGGGGGCAGAGGTGCTTTCGTCGAGTCTTGCGAATACAGACCGAAGCTCTTTGCTTTTTTGCACTCCGACGTCCATGAGCAAATCGAGAGGCTCAGTCTCGGCCCCAAGTGCAAGCCCATACTTCCGTAGGAAGAAACTCGTTGGGAAGTAGTCGTCCTCAGATTCCTTCACCTCATAAAATCTTTCAAGCGCCCTGAACTCCTCGTTTGAAAGATCAATTGAACCTTTGTTGACAGTTGCGAATAGACGAAAAAACATCAGTAATAATAAAAATGGTAAAGTGTACGTCTGTGTGAGAGCAGCGAGCAGAAGCGTGCTCACCTGGATTGAGGGTGAAACTGAAATTGACAAGTTTCAGCAAAGACAGACAGGAAATATAGAACCAACGAGATTTATAGTCCCCTACGTTGGACCTGCTAGTCTTCTGAGGCAAAAATTGTTTATAAGGAGAATTATGAGCGGTCATGTAGTAAATGCCGTCTCGCTTCGTGGCCTTGGGACTAGTGGTGGATTTGAAAAAGAAGAGGTTTTGGATTATGTTTGGGATTGGGGGCGGAAGGCCGTTTTTTAGAAAGATGCAAGCTAAAGTGGTTAATTGGGCGTAAGCATTAGGTGTGAGCTGGAAAGGAGCTATTTCTAAGTCATTCAACAAATCAATCAAGTATGGGGGGACTAGGAACCTAAATCCTAGATCTATATGCTGGCGGCTGATCGCTATAAACCTTTCAGGAGGAGACGCAGCGTGGTCATGAAGGGCAGGGACCATGACGCGGCATCCCGTAGGGAGACCAAACATGACAGCTATGGTCTTGAGCTCCTCAGGGGTTGGAGTCGTGTAGGTAAAAGGATTGGCGAGCAAGGGCTTCCTCTTGCCCAGAAGGACTCGGCGAATCTCTGTCACCTTGGGATGTGACGCTGGGAGAATCTTCACCACGTTGAGGAGAATCTTCCCCAGAACCCTCGTCGCTAGACATGACTCGCTGGTAACGGCGCCCACGACTTGACATCTACAAAAGAAGCAGCTAATCAGGCCGCTAACAGCTAATCAGACCCGAAGGACAAAGAAAACCTAAGCATACTTTCCCTAAGCGTCAAGTCATACGCTTGGGAAACCATTAAAGAAGACAATGAGGGCCTCATACGATGAAGCCTCCTTCAAGCTAAGGGAGAAGAAGGGGGGAAGAAGGGGAAAGAAATAAAAGAGACTGTTCTGTAGGTATCCTAAACTCAAACAGACCAAAAACAACTGATGATAAAAACAATGGAAGTAGAGAGAAAGCAAGGACCTTACCTTAGAAGCAGCGGCAATCGGTGATTCTGATGGAGTGTTTGAAGGAAGTACGAAATCGGAGAAGGGAAGTGAAAAGCGAGGGAGTCTTTGATTTTTGAAAACGCCAGAAGAAAAGAAGATAGAGTGTCACCCTCTTTAAAAAGCAGTTAAGCCCCAACCGTTGGATCGTGACAACTGTGTAACCATCCCTAATCTAATGATGAGACGTGATTTTTGAGATTTTGCCATCATGCAGCGTGTCAGTTGAGTGACGTGCATTAAATGCGTACGGCGCGCGTTATGACTTAAAACCGCCGTTTGGGAGAGCTCCACGTGGCCTAGCAATAAAGCGAAATTTAAAAGACATTGTAACTGTTCCCGCCTCATCTGTCCACTCCAGAATTTGTAACTCCTGGTCCTCTACATAGCACCAAGAGCTAGGGAGTTTAATGTTATGGGTGATTTAGCGATCAGATTAGTCGGGCCCGAAAAGATCTACAGTGCAGGCCCAACGGCCCAAAAGGTTCGGTGACCCATCACTCATCCAGTCTGCCTTCTCGCCAAAATACCTGATTCGATAGACCCGCTCTTCATTTTTTTCAACATCGTCCAGGTTGTCCGATGGTTTTGATCATCCAGGCTATCCACTGGTTCTGATCATCCAGGCTGTCCGCTAATGCTAACCGTTCGAGACCCGTTTGCTTGTCCTAATCATCGGTCTGTTCACCTAGCCCGTCCGCCATACTTGTTCGTTTGAGCTACTGGTCGAAGAATGACCTACCTACCTGACCGGATCTACCCGTCCAGATCTTTCGGTGACCCCTAGACAGACTGATGCATCTGTTTGTTGACAAGTGCACTCGCTTAATACTGTGACCAGTTGGGAAGGGATTAATTCATGGTTTACCTCTGTCCAACCCTCTAGATATCTGCTTCTGCTCGTCGGTGGATCCACATGCTTTGTCCGCTAAAGAACCTATCTCAGCATTTTCTTTAGGATCGCGAGTCAACAGAAGTCAAATGAGCCATGCAGAGTACAACATCAAGCGTGTCATGCACACCATCTCAACCAGAAACTATAACCAAGATTTCGGTAGCTACTCATGACCTATGTAGATCAGCCACTCGAAATCTCCCTTGGGCAGACCTCAAAAGTGACGGATTTGACCGCATTAATTGTAATTTCGACCGCATTTAATGCACTATCAGCCGCATTAATTGAAATCCCGACGCATTAAATGCAGCCCATTATCATGCTTTCTGTTTACTGTATGTTTTGTCTTATTTTGTTTTACTGTAGCTCCTCCCCCTTTCTCTATAAATAGAGGAGGATTTTCATTGTAACACACACAATCTTGAGCGCTATTATTCTGTCAAAATAGTGAGAGAATGAACAGTAGACATAGGTATCTTTTTGGGCCGAACCACTCTAAAATCTCCTTATTCTTATTCTGTTCCTCGCCTCTGACCCTTTCTCCTCGCCCAACTATTACTTTATGCAACCAATGTCAACTACCCGAAACTGAGGCTTGGGCCCGAAAACAACCTCGTTGACTAGGGAGCCAAATCCGGACGTCAACACATATTAATTCCGCAGCTCACATAAATCTCAATATGATGTTAAAAAATATATTTTTGAGTTCATAGTCATAAATTGAACAAACAAATGTCAAAGAAAAAAAATTGATTTTGGTTGTGCATGGTACAAAAAAAGACGAATACCATTTCAAATATTGCATATCCTATTATGGTAATTTATGATAAAATAAGAATATTAAATCAATGCATATTTCAATAGCAGACAATACTTAATGAATGAGATTAAAATTTGAAGCATTTATAATTTTTCTTTTTTCATAGACACACACACACACACACACACATATATATATATATATGAACACATATGCTACAATATATAATTTGAATCATAAAATGGAAAGTAAAGAATTTCTAATTATAATCGATTTTAATATTTAAAACTTCTAGTTCTAAACAATTTAGAAATCTAAAACTTCTCATTTTAGATAATTATGAAAATTTTAGAACTTCTAGCTCTAAATATTTTGGGAATTTAAAACTTCTGGTTCTTAAATATCTCGAAAACTTCAGGTTCCAAAAATTATATATATTCACACCATAATTAATAAAAATATAAGAAAAATTAAATAAAAGCAAGAACAATAATTCTATTTCAAATAATACACTATATTAATAAGATTATTTGAATCAAATAGTAGAATGTAAATCATACAAATGAAATCTCTCATACTAGACTTGTGTTGATAACGTATTGAAAAAAAATTATAAAAACAACAAATTTAGAATACTAACCACAATAATAGAGGAAAAAAGAAACAAGAGAAAAATGGTAAATAGAATTCAATTGATATGTATCTTGATGGTTATAATACATACCTATTTATAGACAAATTAGAGAGTTATTTCCATAATAAAATAACAACAAATAAGGTAAAAAATATTTTCAAAAATAAAATATTGTTAAGATCATATATTCATAACAAGTATTAATTAATTTGAAGTAGAAAAAAAATATTAGAATTAGAAAAATTAGGTATAATAAAAGTAATTAAAAAAAAAAAGAAGTTAATTACATTGAAAATAGGAAGAATAAATAATAGTGTTAAAAAATAATAATAAACATAAGAGAAAAAAAAAAAAGCATTAGTATTGGGCATGGAACCGTTAAATCTAAAAATAAATAATAATATTAATAATATTAATATTAATAAATAATCAAATTATTCAAATTAGGAAGCAATTTTTGTAACTTACAAAATGAAAAATGCTTCTGTTATAAATAATAATAATAATAATAGAAATCAAAGTCAGAGGAATAAACTTTACAGTGCACTACACACAAAACAAAGTGACTAATGTCCATGGTAGCTCACAATCAGTTCCTTACTTTTCCTTTGTTTTTTGGAAAAAAAAAAATCATTTTTGTCCCTAATTTTTGAAACAATATCAATTTTTTAACTATATTTTCTAAAAAGATGAAATGAACCATAACTTTTCATAAAAGTATCAAATTAGTCATTCCATCGGTCAATTAACAGTCAAACCTAACTGATAGCATACTAAATGGAGGTAAATTTGGTATTTTCAATCATATTGGTGGATGGTGACACAAGTAAAATGAAGATAAAATGAGGAAAAAAAAAATCATTTAAAATGAGGGAAAGAAAAACAAATATTCAAAAAAAAAATGAAAAATAAACCCATTTAACAAAACCCCATCCCCACCCCCACCCATCCCTACCACACCAACACCTCTTCCCCCACAACCCGCTCCCCCTCACCACCACCGTCCAACCCATACCCCACTCGTTTACAAGCTAGCCCCCGTTCACCCACGATCGACGCACTTCCTTTAACCACCACCGTGATCGTCTAATGGTCACCCACTTGCAGCTATCTGACCTATTCAACAACTCGCATCCCACCGCCGTTCAACAACCCACACCCCACACCATTCAACAAGCCACCCATGTTCACCCATGACTGACTACCGTCCCTCGACCACTACCGTGATCGTCTAACAGTCACTCACTTGCAGCCATCTGACCTGTTTAACAACCTGCATCCCGTTCACAATATAAACCCAACCCGTTTAAACGACCCATACCCTACCTCATTCAATAACCCATATGTGTTCACCCACTACGGGCCACAGACCCTCAACCATCATCGCAACCGTCCGACGGTCACCCACTTGCAACCATTCAACCCGTTTAACAATCCACACTCCGTTTGTTAACCCGTTCAATCAACCCAACCCCCGTTAACTTCCTACCAACCTGTACCCCATTCACCCACTGTCAACCTACACCTCAGTCATCATTTGACCAACTTCTCGAGCAACAGTGGCTCTTTTCATCAAGTCAGGTGAGTCCATTAGGGTTTTATCAAGGTTTTTTTTTTTTTTTAATTTTTTATGGGTTTTGTTAAGAAGTTAGTTGTGAATAGGAATTTCTGCTTATTATTCACTAAAAACTGTAATTTACTTGTTCTGTACAATTGTTGGATTGATTAGGGTTTTTGAAAATTGATTGTAAGTCTTTTTGTGTGACAGAATGGGTGTTTTGATGGTTTGTTGAGTGGATATCACATAAATTAGGAGTAACTTTAACTTGGCGGTGTATGGTTGGGTTTTGCTTGTTTTTGAAAGGGGTGTTGTTTGTAGAGCTTGTTGAATGGCATTGTTGGCTGTTTTGTAGGTTCTATGAGCTTATTTCGAGGATTCATTTAGCTTGCTGATGATGTTATGGACCTGTGAATCCTACATCCTGAGGATTGTAGTTTCAGTAGCATCATTAACGAATCTAAAAATCATGTAGAGATGAACCAATAAAGGAATGAGAGTAATAGGAGTTATTTGTGATATTTCCTCGGAATGGGAATCGAATTCTGGTAGACTCAGATGAAAAATTGATGTTGGTGTTTGAAATTTTTATGCATATGAAAAATTAACAAAGATTGAGTTCAAACTAAGATTGCTACCTATTTCCTTAGACACCCCTACACCTAAGAGACTACCATTGCCATGGAAGGAAGATAGGGAAACACTTGTCGAAGAAATAATAGTTGAAAAACAAGCTCAATCAAACAATTCATGCAAGTTCTAGCGTTGCAACCCAATAAACAGAAAGTATACTAAGGTAACATACTTATTCACATATTATTTTGGATAGACATGATGTATGATAAATTACTAATATAATTTATTGCAGCACATCCAATGGACCACTACCCATTCTTGAGGATTGCAGTTACTTTCTATTTTAATTGTTCAATACTATAATACGGTTGTTATACAATGACTTATGGTTGGTCCATGGTTTTTGTTAGATTTGGATATCACACTAACCTTTGCATAAGTTTTTTTTTTATGTCCAAATTTGTTATGCATGGTTGGTGCATGGTTTTTATAGCTTTTGCAAACATATTGGCTGTTTTGCATGCAAGTAAGATTGTACACATTATGGTGGTATATTTTTGGAATAGTATGCATGTAATATCATATGTTTTGTTTGTGAAATTAAGGCTTTTGACAGTATGATGTTTGTTTTGCAAACTGTGCACCATGTTTGGACCAATGTCAAAACATCATGCATCCAACATTACAAGTTATTTTTAAAATATGAATATAATCTCCAAGCATATACTAATTATACCATAAATATGTGGATCTCAAATATATAATATTACGGACTAGAGAAAATTAATAGATACAACAAAAATATTAAACAGATGGAGTAAACAATACTGGATGAAGCAAGAGCAAAAGCTATAAAAATATTAAAAGCTAGAGCAGAAACTTAGAAAAGAAAAAAGAAAAAAAAAAAAAAACAAAAACAAAAATTACAAGCTAGAGTAGAAATTAAAAATATAAAATAAAATAAAATAAAAATATACCCATGAATAAAGGTTTTATAAAAATTTTAATTGTAAGGGTAAATTGGTAATTTTACAATCAATAAATATACACTAGGATCTTCAAACAAAGCTGTGCCCACTCAAAAATTTTTTAAGGGTAAAACTGTAATTTTATGAAAATTACATACAACTAATCAAGGGTATTTTGATAATTATATATTATTATAATATTTTACTTTATTTGAGGGTATAATGGTCTTTTTATTTGTTTTAATAGTGTCCAGAGTTAAATTAGTCTTTTTATTTTTTTTCATTAGGTTTGATTGTTAGTTGGCTGATGGAATGACTAATTTGATACTTTTTCGAAAAGTTAAGGTTAATTTCGTCTTTTTAGAAAACATAATTAAAAATTTGATATTTTTTCAAAAAGTAAGAATAAAATGATTTTTTTTTCTTTATTTTTTTTACTCAAATTTCAAAAGGACATGTGCCCGCCCTAACCCTACAGTTGCCCATGCTTTTAGGGTTTCTTGTTGAGGAATGAGTGGAGGGTGGGTTGTCATGACACACAATTCTATCATATTCATGTTTTTTTTCCTATAATTTCTTTTTGATTTATTATTTAAATAAACACAAAAGTTAACTACTGAAAACCTTATTGAAATCAAATTTGGGTGATTTTTGACATTTGGAATGTTTTAGAAATCATAATTTGTAAGAAACTTGTATAATAAATCAATAAAGGGTCTTTTGTGTAATCAAATTTTTTTCATTCCTTATTCATTAATTTAGTAAACAAGAGAAATTTTTTTTTTTTTTTATAATTCTATTTCTATTTCTTAAAAGTTAGTCAAGGCTTGAATAGAAACCCATAATTTAATTTTGATTACACCCGATTTCCTTTTCATCGGAATCTAATTTCCTTTCACATTAATTCTTGTTTAGTAAACAAGCTCTGAGTATAAACATAATTTCATATTTGTGTATTGATTGTGTCTCTTTGCATTGTTCTCCAACAAAAATTATAATTGTTGGAGAGGGTTTAAATCGATATTGTATCACTGAATCTTTCTTGTGTAATAAATAATAATCAATCCAGTGACTTTGAGTTCGATTGAAACAATGTTGAGCCTTGGTATAATCAATGAGTGGCCTGGTAACAAGAAATCAAGGGCCAAGCCTTTCTAATTTATCGCGAGCCCTCCAAAAATTCTGGCTGAGGATGGCTATGATTAAACTGGGTCCATTCCACAGGTTTTCAGAATCTAAATTATTGGTCTCCCCATATTACACTTTGATTTTTGGGCCTTCTATGCAGCCTTATATTAAAATTCAAATTAAAGCCCCAATACTACAAGTCTATAACCATTTGCTTCTTCCTAAAATTAGAAACTTTTCACGATTGCGGCGAAAAATTTTGACACAATATCAAGTCGTCAACAGGAAATGTTTTTAGTGAGTTAGATTTATAGGTTAACACTAGTAAATGAATAGATTGTGTTAAAGTCGACTTGAAACTATGTCAATCAGTTAAATCGACAAAAATAATTAAAATTCAAACTAATGAATCATTTTATTTTCTGGAACATTAAATCTTTCTATACTAAAAAGTGTATACTATATTCTATAAATCCAAAAGATTCATCATCCAGATCTGTGACTGTAAAAAAATAAGTTAAATTTTTGAAGACATTTAGAAAAGTTTAACAAGGTTTTGACAAAAAAATATTAAATTTTGGATGTCCAATTGCTTTAGATTCGTGGCACCAATGGAGATTAGGGAAAAAGTTTTAATTTTACGGAGGAGCAATCCTATACTTGAGATGTTGATTGACCAAAAATATACAATTCCCAATAATTTGATGCATTAACCTTTTTGATAGAATTTAATATAATTTTTCAATTTAATATAATTTCATAACTAGTCTCAAATCTCTCTAAGGATATGGATACTATAGGGGGATTACCTTTTGGATAACCTTTTTCCATCAAGGAATACTTTAATATTCTAACCTTTCACTACCAGAAAGGAATAACTATCCATTAAATTATAGGTGTATCGGACCATGATGTTGAGATTTTTCTCTATCAAATCATTTTGTGGCAGAAAGTCTTCTAAATTGAATAAGTATAAAGTGACCAATACCGGTTCGTTATCATTATTCTCTTTTCAATTATTGGCATATAGGCTAGCTTTCCTACGAAGGACTACCACCTCCAGTGCAAATCCAACTATATGTATAAACTTTACCCATGCAATAATGTTTCAAATGTTGCTTCATGCTACTCTACCTCCTAGAAAAACCATTGGCAACTATAAGTCTTTAACCATGATTAATTGGCATTTGTTTCCTTTGAAGAGTTTCATTTTTTTTTTTAAAGAAATAACAAACGGTTATCCACTTTATAATAACTACCAAAGTGTAGGTTAAGTTTGTGGGAGCTTTTAGTTTTAGAGAATTTTAAATATGGGAATTAATTTCAACAAAAGAAATTCACTAAATAAGTAGAAGTATGTATCAAGGCAGTCCAGCCATAACAAATGATATCAAATTATCTTATATTTAAATTAAAATGAGATTACATAAATTTTATTGTAGATTTAGACCTCATCTTACCATCAATTGTTCGTCTATGATAACAACAGTTAGCAATTTTAGGATCGCAATGTTATACTACTATCTAGTATAATTTGATAGCATACATATTCAATTTGATAATATTTCAAGTTCAATTCATTATAGGAATTAATTTCACCAAAAGAAATTCACTCCAGAAGTGGAAGTACATATCAAGACAGTCTAGCCCCAGCAGTTGATATCAAATTATCTTATATTTAAATTAAAATGAGATTACATTTATTTTATTGTAGATTTATACCTCATCTTCTCCACCAATTGTTCATCTATGATAGCAATTATAAGCAATTTCATATCACAATGATATACTACTATCTAATATGATTTGATAGTATCAATATTCAATTTGACAATATTTCAAATTCAAGTTATTGTACCTATAGATAGGAAAAAAAAAAAAAAGATTGGAATGCTAAATACATCACACAAATAAGAAGTGAGCAAACATTTATTTTTCAGGGGCAATACTACTATAAATGTATAATTACAGAAATAAGAATTAATTATTGGATTCCAATTTAAAGGTCCATAAAAATAAGAACAAAATAATAAGATAAAATAAAATAATTTTTTTCTCATAATTAGTCGTGAGCTAGTATTGTATTGTGGTTAAATCCTACATAATTAAGGTATTATTTGGTTGAAATAACCTTGGGTTTTGTTACAAAATTGGGATACTTCGGATTAAAATTAAGAGAACCTGTTGATTCATGGTGCATTTCGGTTCAAGTTGTAACATAAGCCCAACCTATCCCACCCTAAGTCACAAATCTTGTGGCTAACTTTATCTGCAACACCCATCTTTCTTTATTTTATTTTGGCTTTAACTATTGTCAAAAAGAGAATAATAATTTATAGCATGTCCATGACTAAGTTGGTTAAAGCATACTAACCTTGTGTCTTAAGTACACAGTTCAACATCTCAAAACCTCTCTCTCACAAAATAATTATGTGAATTGTCTCCTCCACCTTGTGTGGTGTGCTCCCTTCCGCATGGGAATTGTAAGCCCCTATTCATAATTTTGCATTCTCTAGTAACAGTAGATAACTTACAAGGCAAAATTTAACAAAAATGACAAAATGATCAATTCTTTTTAGGGAAAAAATCGTTTTAGTCCCTAACTTTTGAGAAAGTGTCAATTTTTTAACTATGTTTTCTAAAAAGACGAAATGAACCTTAACTTTTCAGAAAAGTGTCAAATTAGTCTCTTCTATTAGTCAACTAACGGTCAAACTTAACTGATAGCATACTAAATAGAGGTAAATTTGGTATTTCCAATTATAATAGAGGAAGACGTAAAAGAAAGATAAAATAAGAGAAAAAAATCGTTTAAAACAAATGAGGAAAATAATTCAAAAAAAAAAAATCTCTTTCGAAAAAATTATTTTAAAAAAATATATCATTTTGTTAAATATGAATATCATCTCAAAGCATATACCAATTATACCATAAATATATGGATCTCAAATATATAATATTATAGACTGAAAAAAATTAATAGATGCAACAAAAATATTAAACAGATGGAGCAAGAGCAGAAATTGTAAAAATATTAAAAGCTAAAGCAGAAATTTTGAAAAAAAAAAAAAAAAAAAAAAGCAAAAATTACAAGCTAAAGAAGAAATTTAAAAAAAAAAAATCACACTCATGAGTAAAGATTTAATGAAAATTTTTAATTGTAAGAGTAAAATGGTAATTTTACAATTAATAAATATACATAAGATCCTCAAACAAAACTACGCCCAGTCAAAACTGTAATTTTATGAAAATTATATGCAACTCATTAAGGGTATTTTGATAATTATATATTATTATAATATTTTACTTTATTTGAGGGTATAATGATCTTTTTATCTGTTTTAATAATGTCTAGGGTTAAATTAGTCTTTTCATGTTTTTCATTAAGTTTGACCGTTAGTTGACTCATGAGAGGGACTGATTTGATATTTTTTCGAAAATTTAAGGTTCATTTCGTCATTTTAGAAAACATAGTTAAAAATTTGATACTTTCTCAAAAGTTAGGGACTAAAATGATTTTTTTCCTTTTTTTTTATTTAGAGATATATATATATATATATATATATATATATATAAGTTATTAGAATAAATTAGTTGTGAAAATTATGAAAATTTATAAAAGTTAATAAGATGTGATAAAATTTATGTAAAGTTGGAGGACAGTTTGGCTAAATTCAAGTAGTGCCATAATATGTAAATAAGTGATAAAGTCTAAGGGTAATTATATAAATAAAGCCTATATATATAAGTGTTGTCTTCCAATACTTAGTCATTTTTTTTGAAGCAAAATTTGAGAGAAAAAGAGACTAAAGGGGTGGCAAAGAGAAGGAAGAAGAGGAAGAGAAACTCAAGCCATTTCCAAGCCCATTGGAAGTTCTAGATCAAGATTTTAAGCTTAATCAAGTTAGAAGAGCAAGATTAAAGCAAGATCAAGATGAGTTTGCATGGTTTTTTTTCTCAAATATGAAGTTAGTTGGTTAGTATGTATGTGTTGGTGATTGGATTAGTTTTTGATGCCTAATTGATGTTTTCATGTAAATCAAGTTAGAATCCAAATTAAGTGAAAAATGAAGCTTGATTAAAAAGAAATCATATAAGATGTGAGAGTTAGGGTTATGTGGATGAAACCCTAGAAATCGATTCAATCATATTTAAAATAAATTGAGTTGTAGTTAATATGTTTGATGAAATGTTTAAGAGAATGAACAAGTAAACATCTTGAAAAATGAAAGAAATAAGTGATGTGTGTGCATGTGTGATTTCGGCCACCAAGAGGGATGTGTGATTCCCTTGAGTTTTGATGTATATGACCTTGAATTCATGCACATTAGAAGTTAGAAAATGTCATGGAGATGTTAGAATTGAAAAATGATGAAAGTTAGTGCAATGTGTTAGTTAAACTAGATGAAGGGCATTGATGATTATCAAGCAATGCCACGCCCTCTTTACATTTTTATGTCATGTATGGTTCTAATTGAATTGATATGAGTTTAAAAACCCTAATGGAAAGAGAATTGAGTTTAGAATGTGAAAATGGTAAAATTTGACATGAAAAAGTGATGAAAAATAAGGGTTTTTGGCTAGGAACTTCCACCCGATAGCCGTTTCTTTTCCAATTCACTTTGAGACTGACCTAAATGAAAGATAGAGAGATGGTTAGAGTGAAAACAGAATGAAGAAAAGTTAAGGATTGCTCCCTAGCATAGGTTCGGTCAAAGGGGGTCTAAAATCAAGATTTTTCGTTTTGAGCTTCAGAAAATTATTCCGAGTACATGTGGGTGTTCCTAGGTGGTAATAAATAAGGTTCGTAGAAAGAAATCGAAAAATTAAAGTGTCGGTTAAGTTAGAATTTAGATGAGAAAGTTGTAGTTAAAAGAGGGTCGTATTATACTAGTTGCATTGAAAGTTTTATTTATAGATTTGAGTAGTTATTTGTAGCATATTTTGACTGAGGATATGATGTGTAGGTGAAACAAAAGCAAGTGGAGCGAGGAAAGCCCATTAAAACTATTCGGCAAACTTGGGATCAAGGTAAGTGCTAAACGTGTACTTATAAATGTTATTTTCTAAGTTGTAAAATCTATTGCTTGTTTTAAAATTTATGAATGATTATTACAACATAAGTTCCTTAATTGTGTAAAGAGATAATTTTATGCATCACAAATTAGATTTCAGAACCAAGTGAATTTTACAAGAATTGAGATTAAAATCACGAGTTGAAAGTTTTGAAAGAAAAATTGTTATGTGCTCATGGCACTTAGCAAAAGAGGTTTTCAAAGGTCAAGTGTACCCCTCAGCTTTATATGATATCTAGCACTACGTGGCAATACAGAAAATTCAGCTCGTAGTCGCTAAAGTTTATAGATCATTTAGTGCTACGCTTACAATGCAGAAAATTCCATACGTAGTTGCTACGATATAAATATTTTCTAGCACTACGCTTACGATACAGAAAATTCCGTACATAGTTGCTCAAATTCATAGATTATCTCGCACTACGATTTGTTATGCAGAGAATTTCACACGTAGTTACCAAAGAGTCTCAGTATTGTCACGGTTAGTGTCAGTTGAAAATCACCACGTGATATAGCAGTTAGGGGTATGAATGATGTTTTTAGAAAGAAAAGAATTTGTAGAGTTTTACTTATGTTTAAATAAGTTTATAGTTATTAGCTAACATTTGTTAAATTGTTTTAATTATTTCAAGATTTCAATTTTTCTGTGTTGTATTCTACAAACAAATTTCAGATGCTAGCATGGGAAATTAAAGCAAAAAATTCATTCATCGATATAGGTGGGTGTATAATTGATGATTGCATGCTATGAATCATATTTTGTATTATATTAAAACCAGAAATTGAATACTTATTTGCATCATTTTTACACCTTTTGTGATTCTAAGTAAGCATGTGTATCATGAGGATTTTGTGATATAAATACTTTGTATAGCCTCTTATGATATGAAATACTTTTGCCTTCAATTGTGTTTTTTATGAAGAGAATGAATAATTGTTGAGATGTTTGATTGTGGAAATAGAAGTTAAGTTGTGAATGAATTATTGAGAGCATATTTTCTTTGCAGAAAAATTTGGAAACCTTACAAATACAACCATTATGCTGCCGATTTTCCGTTAAAACGATTTTATATTTTGAAAATAAAATGGCCGCTTTTATGATTTTAAACAAAATGAAAAGTTGAAACTAAATGAATAAACTCAACTAGTTTCGAAACAAAGAAATTTTAAAGTGACTTTAAAGTAAAGTAAATTGGCAAATTTTCAGGGTTCGTTCTATGGATTTCTTTTAGCTGCCTATAGAATTTAAAAGAGGCCCGTTGGAGTGTCAGGTGAGGCCTACTAGATACTAGCCTAAAGGAGATCTGGATTGGGTCTCGTCAAGAATTGCTTCCCAAGTCACACTTTAAAGTCAAATCTCGTTTAGTTTTTATTGATCTTTGAACTAGTACCAGCCATAAAAAATAATAATAATTTCATAATTAAGAAGAGAAAATTTCTAAAAAAGTCCCCACATATGCCACTAAACGTACATGGGAGACTTAAATTCTTATTTATAAATATAAAGAATAAGTGCACTAACCATTTAAATTATAAGTGGATGTATATAAATAAAAACAAGTTAAGCTAGATTTCCGTTTCTTTTTTTGTAATTCCATAGTGTGTGTTGACTTTGATAATGTACTCACTCAATATAAATTGCATCTCATTGCATCCAATTTATTAGTAGATAGATTGAAAAAAAAAAAAAAAAAGAAATATCATTATAAACATCCAACAAAATACCAAAATTTAATTTGTAAAAACCCTAGCCCTTACTACTTCTCTCCTACATCAAAAATAACTTTGGTGATTGATATTTAATCTACAACAATAAAAAAAGGAAAAAAAAATAATAGAATTATTATATATTAAGACAGATACTTATTTTTTTTTTTAATGAAATGAATGAATGTGAAGACTTTTAATTATAATTTCAAAAGTTTAATTCTATTTGCAGTTTCAAATTCGAAGAAGAAGAATGAAGCTTCTATAAAACTATAGATTGTTAAACTGAAAGGCAAGTAAGAATTTAGTTTTGGGAAGAATTTGAAGTGGATCACTTAATTCATCTCAAGAAATTGGATATTATTTGAATGACTAACCATAGACAATATGCCTTTTTGTGTCAAAATTCAATTGTGAAAATTGGGATTACGAGGAAGTAAGTATTGAGGTGAATTTTTTTTTTTTTTTTTTTTTTTTGACATGTAAAGGGATGTAGCTGTTTATTAGATGAAAAGTAATTTTGTTGAGGACCGGTTAATAATTAAAGAAGCATAAGAAAATGCCACCCTTCAACAATATAAAAAGAGAAAAGCCAAGACTACAAGAAAATATAGTAAATGACATAAAAACCCATCAATTAAGCACAATGCCACTTGGTTAATCACATTATTAATGGTCTAATCGACTGTATGTCATTGACAAAATAGTTTTGTGGACTGATTATTTAGACCCATGTAATATTATGAGAAAGATCTAACACGATGTTGGAGATTAAACAGCTTTCACAAAATTTGTTTATTTTTCTTTTCAAAATATCGCAATAAATTTTGAATTTGGAGTTGGGAAACATAACTTAAATTCACAACCCCTTATGATTTAAATGTGAAAGGCATATTACTTAACCAACTTGATCATCTTGTTATACCACTAAATCAATATTGTCATCTTGTTAGTTTGTATAAAATTATGGTTAGATGACCTAATAAGGATTTAACCTCAAACCTATGGTAGGCTAAGTGTAAGTTATTCTACATCAAATTTATTTGTTTATGTTTTATTTTTAATTATGGGCTCCCATATAACGCTCTTTTTTTCTACAAAACATCTTTGTCGATATTAAGAAATCAAAATGGTGATTATATATTACATCAAATTTATTTGTTTATGTTTTATTTTTAATTATGAGCTTCCATATAATGTTCTTTTCTTCTATAAACCATCATTGTCGATATTAAGAAATTAAATGGAGATTATATATATTATAAATTCCTTTAGCCCACTCTCACATACCTTATCTTTGCTTTACTTCATCTTCTTCCTCTAACTTATTTATTCTAGGTTCTTGCGTTTTGGTTAGCTCCAAACTTCATTTTGCACTTCAAATACAAATGGCTTTTTTCTTCCTCTAGTCCAATACATCCAAACTCAAATCTTCTAATTAGTACAAAGTATTGGTTTCCTTTTGTTTCTGGAATCCCAACTCTTCATATTTGTTTGAATCGTGCATATATATAGTAGATTGAAGCCGTGATTCATACGACCTTCCAAACTGATGGAAGTTGGGGGTGATCTTGAATGCTCGTACATCCATTTTTATTGATTGGATGCTTGAATATTCATCCTTAAGGCTTTGCAAATTGAACATATGGTTTGATCGCAAGACAATCAACTTGTAAATCTCACTATTTGTGAATTTGAATTCGAGAGATAAGGTAGCAACTTGAGTAGCAATTATAGCCTCCGAACACCGCAGCCTTTGATCCATAACTGTAGTCTAATACTAATTAGAGCTATATTATGCACACAATTGGACCACGTAATAAATCAGTTGTTTGTCTTACACAATTGGATCACATAAGAAATCAATAGTTACGTGTACAATTGGATCACGTAAGAAATTAAATTGGCACACAATTGAATTATATCACGTAAGAAATTGAATTGGTTTGTTTAAAGAGAAATCAAAATATCCAAAATGTATAAATAAACTAAAATGTAATTTAGGAAATAAACTTTATTTCCTTTTATAGATGACAAGTCCATGTTTATACAGTAATTTAAGAGATAAACTAGCAGCTAGATAGCTATAAAACAAGTGATTAGATAAAGCAAAATTGAAATTCAATAGAATGATCATATAATCCTATACTAGCTAAATAGCTTATACCTTATCTTAAATTTAAATTAATTTTATTTAATTATAAACATATACTTATAGCTTTAGTGGTTAGTGCCTTCCTTTTTACATCTTAATAAGCTTTCAAGTACTTATATGTATCTACTAGTATATGTGAAAAATTTTCTTTCTTGATTATAAAAGTAAATATCTCTCGTTGTAGAAAAATATTGCTAGACTTTGATTAGCTTACAATTATTCAAAAAAAACAAAAAACAAAAAAAATAAAATAAAACAAAAAATTATGGAATTGCACGTAGTAGTTTTCATCTTTCGAAAGTTTAAAATTAACCCAAGTCTTATAGCATTATATATGTGTTCAGTAACTAAAATCATTTAGAGAAAATGGGGCCTTTTAGCATCAAAATACCCTTAGTTTTGCATCTGACATTAAATCAATACTTTGAGTTTATATGACACCTAAAAAAGTAAAGTGCCCATTTTACCCTTAAAGAATGAGACAAAACTCATCATTCTTCTTCTTTTTCTTCTTTCCAATTTTTGAAACTAGTAAACTCGCACTCCAAGAGAAAAGAAACTTTCAAGAAACTCAATATTCTGTCAGAAACTCAATGGTCATTTGTTTTTATCACTTTTTACTTCATAGATTTGAATTATATTTATTAAGTGATTTTTATTTGTTTTCTTAAGTGATTAAATCACTTAAAAGCACCTAAAAACCATTGAAAAAAAAAAAGAAACCTACAAGTTCTCACTTTTAACTAGAATGTCAAATCACTTAATAGTTTTTTAAATATATTATTTCAAATTTGTCGTTATCAAAATAACATATTTTTAAATTTGTCCTCATTTTATATTATACAGATTCATTTTAATAATATTCCTTTTAATATTCTTTTTATTTAAATATATAACAATAATAATTCAACTTAATACCATTTTGTTTATTTTTATTATATAAATTTAATTTATTTTACTATAATAATTTATTTATGTATATATAATTTCAGAAAAAATTACTATAATAATTAATAATAATTTAATTATGAATAAATATATTATTAATACATACATAAAAATGTTTTAGTATTTATAATTGCTTGTATTATACTAATTGAAATTATATAATAACTAATAGTAAAATGATATAAATATCAAATTACTAATTTTTAGACAATTTTAACATTAAAAAACGAATAAAATTACTATATATTCAGAGATAGGGAGAAAAAAATATGTCATTTAGATTTTATGTTTCAATCATTATTCAGTCTTTAGTCTTCAATAACACTGTTCAGTCTTTAAACAAAAAAAACAAACGGTCTCTCATTTTTTTATCAAAAAATCTCTCTTTGTAAGCATCTCCATTAGTTTAAAGGTATTGTTATCTATATTCTTAAGTTTTAAAAAAAAGAGTTGACTTTTTTTAAAAGTATATGTTTAGTGATTGATAGATTTATATAGATAATGTATGAGCACTGTGTTAACATTAGGTTATTATATTTCGATTTGAGTGTATTTTAAGTGATTTAGTTGCCTTGGATTTGGGAAGTTGGTCTGAAAGCTAATGTTAGGTTTAGAGACGTGTTCCCATTGGGTCAAATCAGGACATCAACCCAAGGTCGGGACGTAAAACTAACTTTAGGACATCCTTAACTTGGGATGTCCACCCGACTTTGGGACTATATCCCTAATTCAAGACGACAACCCAATTTCGGAATGTCATCCTTACTTTAGGACTACATCTCTAACTCAGAATGACAACTCAACTTCAAGATATTATCTGAAAACTACTTACTCTAACCGTTTTTCCCATATAAATATTTGTTTGCATAAAACTAACATTTTGTAGAAAATGATATGTTTATGATTTTTTTTTTTTTTTTTTAGTTAGGACAAGCCCAAGGATCAGTATGGATCAAATGAGGTTTGACTTTAAGGTACTATGTGAGAAACAACTCTCATATGAGAGGAATCAACCCACATATAGATGGCGAGGAAATCCACACAAGGTAAGGGGACAACTCACACATTTTTATATGGTGGGGGAGAAGGTTTCTACTTATGGTGAGAGTTGAAATAAGCACCCAAGTACCAAGTTAGTGGCTGGCATTACCACCATGCCACTAACCAACTCGCATGTTTATGAGGTAATTAATAGTGTTTACTCGTAAATTTGTATTAAATGGAGTTTGTCTTCTAAACGTCATACTTTTATGGATGGATTTTATAACATTCGTAACTAGTACTATGAGCGTCTCATGACACTGCTTGACGTTTTAGTTTACCTTGCAATATCCCATTGTGCCATGAAACTGTTGAAAAAAATGTATAAGTGAAAAAATCCTCACACCTCATTACAAAATTTCTGAAGACAATTTTGAAATAAGCCTCACAACTCACGCCACCACCATCGTACGTGGTTGTTTTCACTTTACAGCAGAAATGGTCCAATTTTGAAATGGTTGCTTTCATTTTTACAGCATAAACGGTCCAATTTTGAAATGGTTGCTTTCATTTTTACAGAATAAACGGTTCATCCTCTCTACTGATTTTTCTCTTTTTTGTTCTTTCAATGTTTATTGTTATTTAAGAAATTCATAATTTCCCCTCCAGATTGGTCAACGTTAAAAAATAATTAGACTTCAAATTTAAACAAAGAGTTACTCTCCTGTCAAAGAGAATTTTTAAATAAATTATATATATATGTATGTATGTATGTATGTATTACATTGGGCGGGTGCAATGGTTGTCCCATGTAATTTTTTTCTCCATCTATGAACAACGCGTGTATCATGAGCCTAATATTCCCTCTTATATAGAGATGTCCATGAAACAAATGAGGATGAGGTGATTCCTATTCTGCCACCCTTTTCCGCTCAAATTCTCATTTGAGTGAAATAGAGATAGGGAATTTGGGATGGATTCTCTTATTCTCATCCCCATTCTTTCATTTCCCTCCATCTCTATTTCACTTTGCATGACTCAAAATTATACATATATATATATATAATTAAAAACATAATTCATAAAATAACTCCATAAAATTTCAGCATACTAAATCATAACATTTCAACATATGAAATCTATAATATTGTAAAACAATTACAATCTTGTTACATTAATCATAACACGAGATAAAAGTTTCAATAATATAAAATCATTAATAAAGTAATAAAAGGAAAAAATTATTAAAATAAATTTAATTATTACATATAATAATTTTTATATTTTTATATTATAAATGGAAGAAATTTAAATCATCTTATTGTTTTCGAACTTTTTCGGACCACATAATGGTTTTTCTATTATCTCTTTTATTTTCTATTTTAGACTTTAAAATAGAAAATAGGTGTTAAAAAGCAGCACCGATCGCCTAAATTATTTAACTTTTTCTTTTAAGTAATATGAAAGCTGATACACATACATGTGATGTCCCAGCACATGCATTTGTACTTTAAAAATAAATGAATAGTACATGTACAAGAAAAGAAACAGATAGCAACATGGCGTCACTAATATTCGATGGCTTGTATGCATGTTTCTGATAAAAAGTCCAAATGCAACGAAAAAGAAAACAGAAGGGAGAAAACAAAAACATCACCAACACTACTACTCGTACGTTTAAATATTGTTTAGTAGTACAAATATCGATATCGGTCCTCCATTATCAACAGTGAAGATATATGGTGCTATAGAGTACTAATGGTGGTGACCATCATATGTTAAGAAATTGTTAAACTTACAAGGCGTTTCCCAAACAAAATGCATACGCTAATAAGAACCCTATACGTGGCTGCTGTTTTATGGTTAGATTGTTGAGTAAATTATTGGGTTTGGGCTTTTGGAACGTTGAACTTGAACCAAGCTGTTACTTGATTATAGTTTATTATAATAATAAAAATATATTGTTTGAAGGTCAACCTGCTGATCAACTAGAACACTATTGTTTTCCTACCCCTCCACCTGTAAGAGTCAAATTCAAACAGTTTCTATATTACTTGTGAGTGCATGAAAGAATTCTAAAGCTTTGGATGATCACTACTTTTGAAACAAAATTTTCGTTCCATGGACATGACGTTTATAGATGAGTTTTAAAAACGAAAATTATAAATTATGGTGCTGACAGATAAAAATTTAAACAAATAGAAATTATCAAGTGTGAAATTTGGTATATTTTTTTCATGTGGAATATTATATTGATATTAGTCAGACCCAAAATCTGAGACTCATATATGTCGTATGGCCACAAAGTTTGATGAGATGCGATATAATATTAAAATCCTTATCACAATCACAAATAAGAAGAGATGTCATTAGATTACATAGGTAATGAACTATTTCCAAACAGTACATCAAAAGGTTATTTATTTATTTTTTAAGATCTGTACATCTGAAGTTGTTTTTTACCAATGTTGTAAATATTGCTAGGAGCCAAACGGTTAGCCTAAGCGGAGCCTAGGCGATTTGACCGGTGATCAACACTGACTACCGGTCTAACCACAAAGCATATAATTAGCCATATAGGCAGTGGCAATCAAACCACAAAATATATAATTAACCATATAGGCAGTGAACTGAATCACAAATTTGGACCTTAAGGCCAAGAAATCCACTAAACACATATATCAACCCACAAAACCCACTAATTTCCTAGTCTTAAATACACATTACATCTACATTCTAGATTTTACATACAAACAATAGAGAGAGAGAGATTGAAAAGTTTTATAACATAATATGAAAACACACCACACATCAATGGGATTAGGGTTGTTAGCATCAAGTCATTAAATGCAATGAAGCCGCTATCATACCATTATCTCTAAACCAGAGGTCCAATCATCAGCCGTCGAATCATCATCAGCAACCACCGCTGAGTGGAGCCCCCTCCTCGGATCTTGGTTGGAGACGTCGTTTCAGACAAAACCTATATAAATGAGTTTTGCTCTTAATTTCTTATTTGTGATTGTCACAAAACCTCTGTAGGGTTAGGGTTTGGTTAGCAGATAGGGTGTTCTAGATTCTTCGCTTCTTCTCTTCTCTGTTTTGGGCAAAATATAGGTACACTAGTGACCTGATCTCCTCTTTTTTGTTCATTTATCAAGCACTAAAGTCCAAAACGACACCGTTTTGCTGAAGTTTTTAAAAGACATGGAGCCTGAGTTGCCGCCTAGGCAGCCAATTGACTAGAAGCACCGATTATACTGACCACCTTCCCAGCACATGGATAGTCGAAATCAGTGGTTTTTGCTTGAAAATAAAATTGTGTATGAGCAAAAAGTTTAGACTAATAGCATTTACTCATTGTATTTTGACTTAGTATGTATAGATTTAATTATTTTTAAAGTAGTCAAAGATTATTATTATTATTATTATTTTATACAAGAAAATGATTGTCGAAATCTGTTCGATAACGAGTTAAGGACTTCTTTATAACGCTTGTATGTTAACATTATGAAAATTGTCAAAAATTAAAGTTGTATTACAAAAATTTAATATAGAATTGATTAATAAAATAAATTTTGAGGTACTTTAAGATTTATATTCAGACCACGAGAAAGAGTATCGCGCATCCGTAAGTCCAAAAAGTTCATATACAATTAGACAGGTTTTTATAGTAACCTAGAAAATGTAAAAAGGAAAAATTTCAGCCACATCATAGTAGTTCACCACCAGATGTGGGGATTTCGTTGGGATATGACCTCCTACGTGTTAGATTTTAAAAAGCTTTGTTACAGCATAACCTAAAATCAAATAATTTAATGAATTTTTTCTGTAAGAATTCATATTGTAGAACAAAGACATATGAATAAATTTGCTCGAATTTATTGGCATCTAAATTTTGAAAGATATATTTATTTAATATTATAAGATTCTTAGTATCAAAAGTCTTCTTTTAACTCATAGCAAAACCCTATATCATCATATGCATCTTTATTAAAAATAAAAAATAATTTTACGATGTAAATAGAGAGCATGATTTTTCACCTCATGATCCAACATAGATACAGGATTAGTAAGACATTGGAGCAAGTCTTACATTATATTAAGGCCTCAACATGTGCACATCATTTTCAATTTGATTTCAGAAATAATTTATAGGAAACCTGGTATACCAATATATCATTCTAGTGAGTGAATATTTGAAGTCATCTGTCACTTTTAAAATAAGAGGAAAACAGCTCTACTAAACTAATTGAAAACCTTTTTTTTACAATATTTTCTCATAGTGGAATTCCTATTAACATAAAGGTCTGCATAATATCATTGGAAGCATTATTTTCCTTTATGTGTGATATAATATCATGCCCCATATCACACTAAGCTTAATTTGAGTCATAGACATCTGGACCGTTAATTTTTGCATCAATGATCATTGATCAACTTTAACTCAGGTTTTTTATACATCTATACTTAATCATCAAGATATAAACAGTGGTGCTAATTAGGCTAATATACTCCTTAATGATTGCTCGGATGATGGGAGCACAATTAAAATATATAGAAAAAAAAGTATACTTAAATGCTAATAGTACAATTAAAGAAAGAAAATAATGTGATAGGAAGAAAAAAGGGGAGCTAAAGCACTTGATAGGACCCATGCCATGTCTCCTCATGAGCCCCATGATGTGATCTTCATTTTTGTCCTTTGAAATTAAACAATCTCTCTTCTATCTTCCTTTTCATCTCCAAGATTCTCTTCCCAATTCTCTCCTTCTGATAAGAAGAGAGCAGGAGAGGAATTCCATGTTGCAGTGATGTCAAGCAACAAAGGGAAAGATATAGCAGAAGGATCATCATCAAGATCCACTGCTGCTGCTCCTGATCATCAGCAACAAAACCCACCTCCACTAAGCCGATATGAATCACAGAAGAGGAGAGATTGGAACACTTTTGGTCAGTACTTGAGGAACCAGAGGCCTCCTGTGGCACTCTCACAGTGCAACTCGAATCATGTGCTTGATTTTCTCCGGTACCTCGATCAATTTGGCAAGACAAAGGTGCACTTACAAGGGTGTGTCTTTTTTGGACAGCCGGAGCCACCAGGGCCTTGTTCTTGCCCACTTAAGCAAGCTTGGGGCAGCCTCGATGCACTCATCGGCCGCCTTCGAGCTGCCTACGAAGAGAACGGAGGCTTGCCTGAAACAAACCCTTTTGCAAGTGGTGCTATTCGGATTTATTTGCGTGAAGTGAGAGACTCTCAAGCCAAGGCAAGAGGAATTCCATATAAGAAGAAGAAGAAGAAGAGGATGATTATGAAGCCTAACGACGATCATCATAGTTCGAGTTTTCCTATGCAATAATCTTGCTTCCTTATGGTTTTTCTTAGGAAATGGTAATTTTTTTTATATATAATTTTTTTGTTTATTAGAAGTTAGATCTAGAAATTCCAAAGAATTTGATTAATTAGATGAAATGATAATATAGGTGATATATATATATACACACACACACTACCAAGTTTTATATAGTTGGTGTAATCAACCATATATAATCTCTCAGTTCAAAGTAATTTTCCAAGGAAAATTTGTAAGAGCAAGAAAAGAGGAGTTTTTTTTTTTACCAGTCCTCTTTCATATCTACATTGGAATAGCTCATTCTTTTCATGATAAACCCTAGTCGGGACATTCAAAACCCTAATTTGGCGTAGTAGTAACTTAGATGAAAATACACAATATATAACAGTACAAACAAGTCACTTTACTCTTAACATCTTGAAACAAACATTAGCTACGATGATAATGGTAAGCTTTCTCTTTCTCTCCCTTCTCTAATGAAAATTCACTGTATTTTGTCATTACAAAATTTAATAATTTTCTTTTGGGATTTTGCACGATCTTGTGCCCGCCATGAATGCTCATATTATACTATATATTATCCTTATTTCATCATATTATGAAAATATTTATAATATGATTGAAGATCTTGGGTAAGTGGGCTATATATACAAAAACAAAACGCTTATTCATTCAGTTTTGTCTGCTGGTGTGAACAACATCAGCTAATATTTACAAGATCTTACAAGCTAGTGATGTTAGATCCTTCTATGCTGTTTTTTTCTGTTTTATTAAATTTTATGTTTAACATTTTTTATTTTATTTTATTTTTTTATTTTCCATTATTATAGATATATGAATGTCACTTTCTTGCATAATGCTAGCTATATGTAATTGATTGACCTTAGTACTGCATCAGATTGCCTTTTGTCCTTATTACACAAGTGCTAATAGCATTTTGTCATTTTTAATTACCAAATTAATAATGCCTTGCAGCTAATAATTTAGGAAGCATTTGGACAAAGTTCGTTATGATTAATCAGATACTGAATATATATATATATTATATATCGTTGTAATACTAAACACAAGTTTGAAACATTATGACAATTTTAAATTAAAGTTTCCCAAAAGCATCCCAATCATACCGAACCCTTTAGTTCACAGTTCCTTATTTCTAAATCCTTCATTAGTGTTTTTGGAGTACATTAATTTCATCATTAACTTCAATATATGTTTTGATGACTTATTTCAGGCCCTTAAATAACTACAAATCTTCCTTAATTCAGCCGCCTCGTTTTGGAGCTCTTACCTTCCGGAAAGCATGAAAACCAGTGGATGAAGTTCTCGATCTTCTTTATCAAGTACGTACGTAGCTGAAGCAATATATCAAAGAAAACCGAAGCATGAATTAGATAAGTTGTTCCTCACGACAACGGTCTCAAGCTGAAGTGGGTAAGTTTCAATATATCCTTCCTTTTCCCTCCTTTTTTGCCCCCTTTTTTTCTTGAGAATACTTATAAGTGATGATATTACAACCATATATATATGTATATTGATACGGTATTGCAATTATGTCTGAATTTTATAGACTAGTGGTACGAGCATGCTACCACTCTGATTATGTAGATTTTGTGAAGTTTGATATATGCAAGTTTATTAGGCTGTTTCCTTTGATACCATTAAAGTGAAATTACTCATACTTGTTTACGTATTAGATGATCAATTTGCAAAGGAAAAGAAATACGCATAGCTTTAGGATAATACTAGAGTATGATGTGGTTTTCTCTTCTCTTTTTTTTCACACTCATAAGAATTATACTAATAAATGTTTGAAGAGCACAACAACAAAATAAACCTTGTGACTGATGTATAAGAGGAAAAAAATTTTCACTGATCGAACATGTAATATGCTCTGCTCTGAACTAGGGTACTTTCCTAATCTTTTTTTTCCCTCCTAAACTTTTTATAATCTAGTGATATATTATCTTAAAAGACAATAAATAATTAAGATTGATATATTTTTTTTCTCTCTTACGTCACTTAAACTCCAACTTCTCTTATAAAAGGTCAAATTAAAAAACAAGGCTTGAAGAGGTTCACAGCTTAATCTATAAAATGCTCTACTCCTACACATCACATGGCATGATGTAGACTTAGTATAGGATAGATTCCACATGCCATATATTGTGTACCATAAATAGGATAAAGTGCACTGCATACGTCTGCCATATGGAAGACTTTTCGATAAGAACTGTAAAAGATAATAATAATAATAAATTCTGAATTTAATGTCTTAACTTATCATTTTTATCAAAATCTTGTAGGAGGCAGGAGTTTATAATGTACTATATATAGTTTGCGGAGTTGGAATACTTATGAATAGGATTCTTTTTTGTTATTGGTCAACAGCCAAAATACGTTCAAGCACTAGAGTCAGTAGACAGTTTGCATTTGTTTCAGGTAATAAAACAAAAGTTTAAATATGTAATATTATCTTGAGAATACATCCATGGCAGCATTCCCCACTGATATAATGTTTTGTCCCACATCTTAATAATGTGCTTCGGTTTGATTACCATGTTTCATTGGATTCCTCTTGACTATAATCAGTAGTATTTAATTACATCTACTAGCTAGCTCTTCAAAAATTTTCCCTCCATCATTCAATAACTGAAAACTTCTCTTTAATTTCTAAATGAAAATACGTTAACCAGTTAGGTACTCTTTTCAGTCATTCTAATTTTTGCATTCTAATATTAATATTTTAAATTGTTGATTATTAAAAAAATACTTTAGGATCATAGTGGATATCATCAGAGCCTCCACAGGGTCCATATTAATTATTTAATTCTGACAAAACATAAATGAAATATATAACATATATTTACGCATCGCTGCTTGATCATCAATATATAACATATAATGTAGTCCACATTTAGGTATGTGTGTGTTCCAAAAGATATACAGTAATATATGTATGAATGGGATATTATCGAAATAACCTCTAAAAGTGAAATTAATGTGAAATCACATATTTTTATGTTAAAAAATGGGATTTAGTGATATTATTTTCCATTTTTAGGGGAGTTTTTCATATTTTTTTCCTATGTTGTTTATGAATATGTAAATATGCATGTATGCATACATACATTATGTATATACCTTTTCTTTTACTTTTGATTAATGTTTTAAAACTCGCTAGCCACTAATCAGTTGGTGACCTAATGAGTAGTAAGTACTCGACTATTCGGCGAATAGTCGGTTTGACCGTCAATTTAAAGGTTACCCGTTGACCGACAATTAGACTTGATCAGAAATTTAAAAAACAAAAAATTATAGAGTCAAAATATAATCATATGGAAATAAAACATTATAAACATGTTTTATACAATTTTAAAATCCACTTTAGCATAATCACATAATTACAATATTAAACGTATTAAAAATTTCGATAACATAACTGCTATAATTTCAATAATTCCACTCTGTAATGTACAAAATCAACTAAACCAATATAAATTAATATCAACAAAATCAACTAAACCCATATAAATTAAAATCAACTAAATTTATATTAATTAAAATCAACAAAATCAACTTAAAAACCTAGGATAATCATAACAGAACATGCAATAGAAATTAAACATATAAATAACATTCATCAACATTAATGAATAGAAAAACAAAAGAGGAATAAAAATTAAAGAGTAAGAAATTAAAATTAAACATAGATATACAAAAATAGATTCAAGTTCAACACTATCAATCTTTACCAGCAATGACAAATAACATGAAAAAGAGTGGCGACCAAAGGCAAGGAAAACGACAGTTGTCGAAGGTGTGATGTTGAGGTAAGTTGGTTTACCAGAAAGAAAGGGTTGCAATCGTAGAGAAGAAGAAGGAGCTCTGGTCTAGTATGACCAAAGCTTTCTTCTTTTTCATTTTTAAAGATGTAGGTCTAAAACGGCGTCATTTTGGACCCCTTAAAATGGCATCATTTTGGACCCCTTAAAACAACGTCATTTTGGAGAGGTCCAAAAGAGCATCGTTTTGGACCTAGACTTTTTTCTAGGCTAAACGACTAGACAGCACCTGGTCAGAGTTGGCCAACTACCTAACATGTGATCGATACCCACTGACTGCCTAGTCAACGACTAGGTGGTTGAGTAGACCGAGTTTTGTAAACATTTCTTTTAATGAAATTCAATTACAAACATGGATCAACCTATCATTTTGTCTAGCTACCTAAAATTATCACTATATGTATAATCAATTTAGGATCATTCACTTACAAAGTTCTCTCTTAAATGAGATTCAGTGAATTTGTTTCTTTGTCTATCAAGAAAAAGATAGAGATTTGGACTATTAATTAAAATTTTATAACTAAAACTCACTAGCTACTATATAATCATTCGCATCCAGCACAAAATGTTCATCAATAGAACCCACATTACAATAATACTTCTAAATAAATTTGTGCTTTTAGTAAAGGATAAAAATTGGGCCTTGCAAAAGATAACCTAGATTGAAAACTGAATCCCTGTCATACAATGCATTAAGATTTGTTGGATTTAAGAGGATAATAGAATCATACTAAAATCTACTGAGAAAAATGAGGGAAACCATTATATGTATATATGTATGTATGTATGTATATATATGCATGTATGTATGTATGTATGTATATGTAAGTGTTTTATATGGATTGGTGGTCTTGGCTTCATAAGTAGTCACTATACCTAGAATGGACTAGTTTTTGAGTATGACATCTATATCTTACCAAAATGAATATACATTCATTTATTTATGCGTACAGAAATATTATATACATGTATACATAAATGGATAACAATAGGGATTCTCAATTTTTGTTTTAGGATAAACGGTTGCAAAACGATATGTAATCACTAATTATGTCCTGATTAAAAAATTATTCTAATATTGTTATTATTATAATATGCTAAGGAAACCAATCTATAACCCTCAATAGTGGGACAATATTAAGAATAGGTTGGATGATCATATCATCAAGACTTGAAAAAAAAAAATTAAAAAAAAACCAAAAAGTGCTGTTGAAGGAAATTAATTCGAAAATCATGATGAAGGTGCACAAGGTTGTTTATTTAGAACATGTACAAATAAACGTGGAAAGCTTGTACTACTTAATTATTTCCAAACAATTTTTAATCATAATAATTAATTTAAAACAGCTTGAAAACACTTTCCTTATAAGCAGGAGAAAGTGAAGGGCATCGATCTATGGATATAATGGGAGCCCCACGTCAAGTTGCACGAAATCCTAATATATAAAAATCCGCAAGAATTTCATGAGGTGTCCCACCTTCTTCAAAAATCAAAATCAAAACACCTGAAAATGACCTGATTTGTTTGTCTTTTTGACTAAACATTAAAGCCATTCCCAATTCCAACAATTCATTCTAGCTGCCATTGTCTTTGTGATTCCTTTTATATATATATTTTTTAAATTTTTATTTATATCTATGATGTCGTATGTATTGTCCCAATTTAAAGCGGATGCATGAACATAAAGGTTATCTTTTTCTCAGATTTATTTAAAAATTCCATTATACGTATATATCGATGTTTGTTCTTATCTTACATTTGTTAAAGAGTACTAATTAAATTCAACAATGCATTTAATTTGCAATGAAGAATAAATCTTTTTTTTTTTTGTACAGTTTATTAAAATGTAATGTGTGACTGTCTTTGGATCTTACTCATCATTATTTTAATGGATGGTTTCGATATCTTATTATCATATCATAATGCTCAGCATTATTCATAGAAGATCAAAACGAATAAAGGACTATCTGATAATATGAGTTTTCATTAAAGCAAATTTGGATAACAGTGTGGGTACCAACTAAATTAGTTGGTATGAAATTCTTAGAATTATTTAAGAAATCTTGATAGTGAATCTAACTTTTAATTAAAGTGTTTAGTTTTCATTTTAGTTGCGTTGTCACTTATCAACATAAAATTATTAAGATATTATAGTAGTTTAATTATAAAAGTACAGTATAACAAAATAGGAAAATAAATATTGATCACAGATTGATAATAATTAATTGTCATATGTAACATCATCCTTGAAAAATCAATTAACCGCGTGTAGCAGAGGACGTTAATTTCATTAATATATATAATGATCCTGATTTTGTTTTTTTTTTTTTCTGATTCAATAATTCATGTCTCTTGAATGGATCAGACGAGTCTTTGATGTATAATTGGCATGTTGACATCGATCCCAACACCCCTGGCGATCAATAAATGGAAACTTAGTGGTTATAGTAACAATTTTCTTTTTAATACTTCATAAAAGGAAAAAAAAAACAATTTTCTTTTTAATGATTTGTACTGTTTTCTAACACCGGATTATTAACTGGAAATCTATGTATAGTCCTCAAAATTTCTCAGTACATGTTGAAACTCGCAATTTCCTCAAGCTAAATTCTGGCAGGCTTGTTAACTTGTCAATCGAATGTCTTTGTTGGGCTTTATCCTAATAATTTGATATGATACAAGAATTGCAAGATCTTAATTTAACAAAATGGTAAATGTTAAAAGAGTAAATTACCTGATAGCTTCCAACGTTTAATTATTTACAGGCAAAGGTAGCGTTTGTATTTATTTGTAGTGTTCTCCTCTCATTTAACAATTTGACTTTGCTTGACCATTAACTTTAACTCTAGAGGGTAATATGATCACTTTCTCTCTTTCTTTTTTTTTTGTAAAATATATATATTATTTAGATCTCCACCATCCAGAATCGTCCATCTGGACGGTGGAGATCCATTTAAAATAGCTTAAAATTTTAAGAATTATGAAATAAATTAAAAATTAAATAATTTTGAAATTTAAAAATAATTAAAAGACAGTTTTAAATATAACAAAAATAATATTTTCAAGTGAATCTCAATCGTCAATCTCAAATATGAACGGTCAAGATCAAATTTTAAAAAAAAAAATGTTAAAGATGATAGTGGAGATCCAGATTCGAGACTGGATCTCCACTACCATCTTCAATCTCTTTTCTTTATTCCACTACCTTTTTTAACTCTTCAACCATCCTCTTTCTTCTACCATCAAAACCATTAAATGATTTGATTTCAAACAACTGTGAATTACCATCAATTGACCACCATCAACAAATCGTCACCATCAAACCACCATTAAAACTTCATCGAAACCACCATTTAAACCACGGCTAAGAAAACTACAAAAAACAAATTGATTCATACGCAAACTATAGAAAACGACAACAAAGTCACATGGGTTCATTCGACAACAAACTCAGGTGGATTTATACTAGACAATGCTCTATTTATGGGCGGATTTTGATTTTGTGTTTTAGTTTGGGTTTGTACCTGATTTTTTATTTTAATTGAAGTTGAAGATGATGGAGTAGTTGGTTAAAGACGAAAGGGTTGGAGATGAAGGGGAAGAGAGAGGATCAATTGAAGAGGGTGGAAATATTGAAGATGACAATAAAGATTCAAATTGGATCTCCACCGTCCATGTCATGGATGGTAGAGACCCAATCTGGACCTCCACTGTCATCTTCAACATTTTTTTTTTCTTTTTTTTTAAATTTTTTGATTTTTTTAAAATTTATCTTGATTGTCTATCTTTGAGATTAATGGCTTATATTCATTTGATTTTTTTTTTTTAATGTTTAAAATTATCTTTTAATTATTTTTAAAATTCAAAATTATTTAATTTTAAATTATTTTTAAGTTTAAAATTTATTTCATAATTTTTAAACTTTTAAATTATTTTCAATGGATCTCCATAGTAGATGGATGTTGGAGATCCAAACGGCTGAATATATAGTGGAGATTTTTATGGATCTTAACCATTTATTTTGAGGGGGGCAGGGAGGAATTTTTTTATGTTTCTTAGATATATTTTTGTTTTTTTTAATTGTATAGTGGAAATAGATTGAGGGTATTTTCATCCTTTTTACCAATTTTTGGTAGTTAACTATAACCATTAACGGTCAAATCAGTTTATAATATTAGTTGAAGAGAGAACGCTATAAATAAAACATTGCCTCTGCCTGTAAATAATCAAACGTCAAGAGGCTATTAGGTAATTTATTCAAATTAAAATCATTCTTATTATTCAAAAAATGATCAATTTAATTCAACGGTTTAATAAATTAGGCAATTTAGTCATAATTATTTCTAGTACTATCAAAGCAGTCCCTCTAGTTTTAATTTGTATCAAATTAGTTTTCTAGACTATATCAGTTTACATTTCAATTAACTTCTGTCGCAAAAAAAAAAAAACTATTACACTCTTATATATAATACTGTAAGTTTATGCCTGAAAACTATTTCAATATAAAACTACCAAAATGCCTTTATTTAATAAGACAAAATTTAATGAAGAAAAAAAAAATGCTTTACAGGAGTTACCTTAACGCAAAGTAAAACAACAGGGACTTTTATCTTGATTTAACTTTTAACGTAAAAGGTAAAACAACAGGGACTTCTTTTATAGACAAATGAAACTATAAGGTTCTTTTTGATGCAGAAAAACAGTAATAACTAAATTGATAAATATCTGAATGATAGGGATATGAGGATGTGAAAATTAAACCCTAATAAAATGACAATTAAGTTTTTGCGCCCAGAAATTTTCATTTGAGTCCTTGTTATTAAATGAAAATTTTTCCTTTTCTCTAAAACCAATTCTATAGTTTGGCTCCTCCAAACTTGAAATTCAGTCTTCATTCTTACTAACAAATCTAATAAAATGATAACTACATGTTTCAATAAATCAATGTTTCTTTTAGTAGGATTTATTTGAACGTCATAGCAACACTACCCAGATCACAAAAGTTAGCATTCGGAATTTCAGAACATAACAAGCACAATTGCAAAAAACAAAACCCACTCTTGAAACAATGTTTCATATAATGTCGGGCAGTGTTTTTGACCTCATTATAGATAAACGATTTTTATAATAAACTATTAAAATGTTTCTAGAAAACAAAATCTATTCATAAATGTTTCATGAAAATCCCCATTTAAAATAACAAATAATTACTGCAAGTTCTTTGACACAAATATATATGCAGCCTTTTAGTTATCATCTTGTACGTATTAGTTGTTACTGCATGCTGCATGAATTTAGAATTGACTACGCTTGCACGTGCCATGCATGCCTCAGTATGGAGGAGTGACAACCCATAACAAGTGATATATACTAGTGAATTCGATCCCTCATTAAAAGTAAATATCAAAGATTATAACAAAATGATTGATGAGTTGTATTCTTAACATATTTTTTATAGACAATAACATGGGATCTGAATTTCTTGGTAGTTATATTCTAATTCGAGTAAAACACGAAAGATAAAAAGAAGATTTTTCTAATTTTTTTGAGTCATTGGATTTTACTTTCAAACTGTTTTTGAGTACATTCCAAAACGATCTTAATCAAAAACGTTCTTTCATAATTCTTCTTTGTATGCATTTTTGTTTTTCAAAACAAATTAAGAAAAAGTAAGTTAATTCTATATCAAACGTCCGCTTAATTCACAATGTCCAGCCAAGCTAAGAATTCAATATCCATTCTCTACAAGCAAAAATCAGATTTGAAGCCTACCTTAATGAAGAACAATTTGGAGTATAATTTAGAAAAACCTCCTGAAATGAAAAATAACGTCACTAAACCAAAGCCCTAGCCGTCAGTTTAAAAACATTTCCATCCAAAAGTTAAAGTGGTTTTGTAACAAAACCACGAAAAGACAAAAATATCATTGTTGGATTGTTTAATAGGAAGTGAAATCCCTCAATTGGTTTTTAAAATAACATGAAAAGATTAAATATGTCCTCCATGGCCACTAAAAATGGTGAAATTAGAAGGCAGAAATGTACTTTATATATTCGTTTAAATAAAAATAATAAAATTACAACTTTGCCACTTGTATATGACTGTTTGGTACAATGATAACAAACACACACTCCTTATAAAAAGGCCACTTCTAACCCTAAACCAAACAACCAATTTGCTATCATATGCTACTTATTTTGCACTTGATAGAGAAGATAAAAACAAACAAAATGACATCATTTTCAAGCTCACCAAGCAACATCAATGGAGGCAGAATTAAATTCAAAAATAAAAGATGTCACTATAGGAGAAAGGCAGTTGTGAAGATTTCAGAGTCAATAAGCAATCCGAACAAACTCTACTTCACATATGATACAAGGCAATGTAATTTTTATTCCTTTGGAATCTAGATCGAACAAAAATGAACGGATAACAGTTTGAAATGCAAAGATCTATATGAAATCCTACAAATTCATTATTTGAGGAAGAAATCAAAGCTTTAAATTAAAGAGTGCATAATATTGAAGGAATACATGGTAAAGTTTACAATCTAAAATGCAAACTATAAGATTGCAAAATATGGATGCTATAATAGGCTGGTTAAGGTTTATGATGGTGTTCAACATAGTTTTCATTAGCATTTCAGTGGCAATGTTTGTACTATACGTGATGAAAATGCAACGAAAACAATATTGATGATAAATGCATTATAAAATATCCACTAACATTCATCATTCAATAACATTATCATATATACTTTGCCTAGACTGCTATTGACCATGGATTGCTTTGCCTAACTATATATGCATAACTCCTTAAGTGTATAAAACATTATATATGATCCTTGACTAATGCATTTAAAGCTCTTTGCTTAACTTTAGACAACTTTTGCATATCTATATTAAGCCAGAGCTTATCCTTCAATATCTCTTTCACAACACCCAGATTTTGATTCAAATATCATCCAATCTCAATTTGGTTGAATCTAGATTTGAAGTTCGAGATTTCTTCAAATCTGGGTTTGATCGAACCCAAATTTGAAGTTGACAGTTTCTTTGAATATGAGTTCAATCAAACCCAAATCTATATATAGACTTGAAGGATATAAGTTCAATCAAACCCAGATCTTTAAACATCTAGGTTTGATTGAACCTAGACTTGAATATCTAGGTTTGTTTGAATCTTCGTTGATATTCCTTCATCTTGAACCTAGATTTGCCAACGATCTTCACCATCGTCGACCACAAACCCAACCTTCAAAATATCACCGCCACCACAATACATAGGCTTGGACAGAGATGGAGTTAGCCACCATCTTAAGGGAGATGGGTACCTCTATCTCTATCTCTATTTGAGATGAAGCATTTAACTCTATCTCTATCTTAGATAGATAGTTCATCTAAGATTGAGCGACTCCATATTAGGTCAAGCAAACCAATGTCATAAGATCTGAAATTTTTTAGATCTAATGAGTTTTAAAAAAAAAAAAAAAATTAATTTTTTTATTTTATTTGGTTAGTTTGAATTT
The DNA here is from genome assembly GCA_022984855.1 of Dimocarpus longan. Lineage (NCBI taxonomy): Eukaryota > Viridiplantae > Streptophyta > Magnoliopsida > Sapindales > Sapindaceae > Dimocarpus > Dimocarpus longan. Next base: position 12,630,925 of record CM041014.1, on the reverse strand, counting down.
TTTTATTTTTTAATTATTTTTAAAAATATGGCTAACTAGTTTTTATCTTCATTATTCATTTCAAAGATAGATGGTAAAGTTTTTTTTTTTTTTAATATTTAATTTAGTAATTAATTAGTTTTGACCTCCATCGTCCATTTTTTAAATGGATAGTGGAGATACTTCTTTTTCCTTGTTTAATATTTCCTATATTGGTTAACTAGCTTTAATCTTCACTATTCATTTCAAATGTGGATGGTGGAGATCTTTATGTTTTTTATTTTAATTTTTTCTCAATCAACTGCATTACATAATGTCGAAGTTGCCCCTATTTGTCATAACCAATGGTCAAGTTGACTAACGATGGACTAATAATACGGACAAATTAGATGTGTTTTAGAAACTTTAGGAATTAATGGGATGACATGAAATACATAATTAAAAAAAATGATAATTTTTCAAAATATAAGAACTGAAATGACATCTACCACTTTTCTTTTTTTTTTTATATATGATATTAAATTTGTTATTTTTTTAAGACTGAGACTGATCTAAAGGATTATCGAGACCAACAAATATGAAAATACTAGTGGACAACCTAAAGAGCTACTCCCATACGGAAGGGATTAACCTACACAAAGGTGAGGGGTGTTTTGGCCACACAATTGGTGAGAGGATTATATTTACTAGATGTAGAACCACGCCTTTTGGCATGGGATTGTTGGCGCCTTAACTAACGAGGCTAACAATCATCTTTTTTTTTTTTTTAACATTACTAGTACAAATTTGTCATAGTATTTTTTTTTATTGTACGTATCATGAGTATCCTATATATAGTATAACTTGACGAACACTCTTGATCAGTGTCTTTAAGGCAAGATAAGGAACTAGAGCTCCCAAAAACCTGAAAAATGCTCATGTCACGTGAAAAAAATTACTCTTAATTCAAGGGTCCCAAATGTAGATCAAACAATGAACTTTTAGTTGAAATGAGCTAAACTTTCATGAGCTGGGTGCCATTGCACCAACAGCCATTTGCAATTTCTTTTTTTTTTTTTTTATTAATAAAAATTTGCCATGGTTATGGTAGTTACTCTTATTATTACAATTTAATTACTTTGTAGCCCGACCCATTAGGCCCAAACAAAGCCTGGGCCTCAAACGAGCTTGGGCCAGATAAGAATTATAATTTAAATTTGGGTTTTGAATGGATTGGACAACCCAAGCCCAGACCGTTTTAGACATCTACTTATTTTTACCTTTGCCACTCGATTCATGTCCAAATCAGTGGCAGTTATGATCCTCTATGTCTGTCTTCAGACTATACGGGGATGGAACAAATAAATATATCAATCTCATACTTCAAATACTATCATACATTAAGCTCTTTTCTAATAGTATAAGTTTTTATATATAATATATACTAACTTGGGATTAATATGTTAACATTCCTATCTAATAAATTGTTTAAAATGATATTTGATTTCCACATTTTGAATTGTAAACCCTTGTCTCCACACCACTTTTTAACTCAAATTTGGGTAACAAATATGAGTGCAATTGATGCAAAGAGATGGGTTTGGGAATTCAAATAAGTTTCTAAAAAGGGAAGATAAAAGGCATTTAGAGATGTTTGTTTGGATTGGAACAGAATTTGGAGGCTGTCTTGCCTGTAAACGGTCATGTTTGCTGCCTCAATATCAAATTTGCTTCCCTAATTGAAAACAAGGCTCTGGTTGGAAGTGGAAGAAACATGAAAAACACTGACCATTTCAAAACCAATATATTGATTAATGGCACATATTTTCAATAATGATACAATTGAACAAAATTAGTTAGCTCATCAAAAGCATCTACAATACCTCTACCTTCAACCAACCTCTCAAGACGTGAAGGTTAAACAGTGAATCAAGTGGCCATTGGGGTGTAAATTGGCAACAAACAGCAAATTTACAGAACGAAATAATTGGCTAGCCTAGAGCTTCCTGAAAAGTGTTCTCAAACTACCAATTTGGGTTCGTCCAATGCACGATTCTGAAAAGAAGAATCGTACGTCAAGCTTCTCGCAACTTCAAAGAAATGTGCAACAGCTTCTTCAGGTGTCCCAACCAGAACTCCATGTCCTAGATTTAGAATGTGGCCCCTTGGTCCTGCACACTTGACAACCCTGGAAACAGAATTTCATTACTGTGAGCAACTTGATCAAAGTTTGGAAATTATATTTCAAGTTGTATTTTGAAATGGAAAAAACTGCACTAGTCATCGGTCAAGCCATCTGTGTCTACTAAAATAATACTAATTATGTGCCAAAGGCTGCATTGAATTAACAAATATAGTGTAATTCACTTCCTGAGTTATTTATCGGACACATTTACACCCATGTAAATGTCCAACACTGTCACCGTTTTGACCTTGTCAAGAAAGGAATTTAATTGTTCAACAAATAATTTCAAATTAATCCATTCTGATATGTGAGAGTGAGAAAAAGCGGAAATTTTAAATGAAAGAAACCTTCAAAAAATTTGTGATTATAACCACCCACTGAGTAGGATTAGTACCCAGTTCCAGCCCGACTGAGGGAAACCTTCAAATAATCTGAGATCTTAACTGTGACTGTCAGATGTGCACAGCCAGCAGTCTTTTATGCCAATAGCATCAAGAAGGCAAGACTCTTTTTTATTTGTTTCTTTCTTTTTGGATATGAAACAAAGAGGAAAGACCTTTTATGTTGTAGTTTAAGCATTTTCTTGATAGGATGTTGTAGTTTAAACATGAGCCAATTAAGAACTATGTGTAAGTTCCAGACAAGTAGGTTAGGTCTCAACTTTTAATTCATATCAGCAATGTTTAAAGGACTCCACAGAGGGTTAAAATGAAAATAGTGATATGTCTAAAATCTCTTGGAGGTATCTAATCTCCAGTAAAGTAAACCCTAAAAATATATTAAAAAGCCTAGAGATCCTTGCTTATAAAATTGTAGCTATTATGATTCCTTGCCATGTGATCTAAGTGAGGTTAAATATCTCCTAACATACTAATTGTAGTAATCCCATGAAATCGATATATAAAATCTAGTGGGAAAATAAACTAACTACAATCTCCAAACATCAAATGAAAATAAAAACGAAGCTGTATTACCTTTGGATTTCATCAGTCAATGCAGGAAGAGGAGAAAATAAGTAAGCAGGATCAACGTTCCCCTGTACACTGATATCACTGCCCAATCGCTTTCTTCCATCCTCCATATCCACTGTCCAGTCCAGCCCGATCACATCAACACCAATTCCTTTCATACGCTCAAGAAGACCACCATTTCCATTAATATACAGGACAATTGGTGTTTCAGGACATTTACTCCTCACCAAACCGACAATCTGCAATTTCAGAAATCCCCAATGGATGACTACAGGAAAAACACACAATATACATGCAAAAGCACGTAGACATGACATGTATGAAAATTCAAATTAAAGTGAAAAGGTATTGATGCAAAAAAGCTAAAGATACTATCTCTACTTAAGAGATTAACATTTTGGATTCCTATGAGTTACATTCTTGTAATAATGCCCATTACAATTTTCATATTATCAATAACATATGTCATACGGACAACTTGAACAAAGTTTTAATGAGACAACTAAAATGAGATGGTACAATCTATTCTAATCACGGGCATCGAAAGAACGACAGTGAGGATTTCCACTGTAACCCATAAGCATTGAGTTCATCAGTCTTAGAACAGCAAACAACAAAATAATAGTCGTGAAATCACAATGCAGTGCACAGGATCATCTTCTTTGAGCTTCGTTGAATCAGCTTCAAATTACCTCTTTAATATAAGGCTCAGACCAATGTTCCCACATATGTGGCGGTAGTTGTCCACCCCACGAATCAAATATTTGTATGCAATGAGCCCCAGATTCCACTTGGAAAATAATGTAATCAGCTATTGCTTGTGTTAAATGAGATAGAAGCGCTCTCAGCACATGTGGTGCAGTATGGCACATACTCTTTATGGTTTTATATGTGCGAGTTGTACCCCCTTCAACTATATATGTAGCAATAGTCCAAGGTGCTCCAACAAAACCCAGAACTGCAGCATGATCCCCAACCTAAATTAAAAGATACCTACAGAAACAATGAGCATAAAATCCTACAATATCTATCACACAAATGAAAGTATGTTTGTCTCATCTTAATACCTCTTTGCGCAAAATCTTAAGGGATTCCCCCACAAACTGAAGTTTTCCAAAGTCAATTGGATGTAACACCTTCAGTTGCTCTTCGGAACGAATTGGCGATTGAATAACAGGGCCCCTCACTTCTTCTATGTCAAATGGAACACCAAATGCAGGGAGGGGTGTAAGTATATCCGAAAAAATGATAACCCCATCAGGACGAAAAGCTTCCCAAGGCTGCAAAGAAATTTGCACAATGAGATCAGTTGTCTCTGACCTCTCTCTGAAGGATGGGTATCTTTCTGCAAGCTTTCTGTAAACAGCCATATACCTTCCTGCCTGGCGCATCATCCATGCTGGTGGCCGACTTACAGGATAGCCCTTTGCAGCATTAACCAATAGTGGATCTAAATGAAAATATAAATGAAAAATTAAATAAGCTACAAGTTGCCCCAAACATGGATACAATTCTCAAATCTTCTACGAAGAGGAGATGAAAATGATTAAAATTGTTTTCAAAAAAAATTGAGAAGTTTCTGAATACACATTTAACATTATATGTATGTCCTGAGACCACAATAGGATACAGACAAGAAAATAAGAACGGTATTTGTGTGTCCCATGTTAGACAACAAACAAAGGTCTCATTGGGACAGTCCGCAAACAAAGAAGCCTATACTATTTATTACTGAAGAAGTATGTTTGTGCTTTCAACAAAATTTTTTCCCTAAACTAGATACCGCCCAGGCCATGCCGTGGATATGCTCATTGTATTAAATCCATTTATAAATGATTTAAACTTTTACTATTAAGATCAACTTCAAAATACCATAATAAAATCATGTCAACAGCAGGTGTGAACTTAACAATTTATATCATATTGAAAGAAATACCTAATAATCCTAAGCTAAACTTCAACCAAAATTCGAATATAATTTCAAAATGAGACCTTTAACTTGATAAATTTTATATTTCAGGCTGAGTCCTATCCTAAATTTCAACTAGAAACTTTCCTCTATTCTTCACCATAACCACCATTTCTGCATAATTACAAGTCAAACCCAGTTGAAACCATCAGACTGGATCTTTCATATTTTTGTCTTTGTTGGCTTTGATGACAATTGTTGACAAATTAATCTTCTTTGTACCATTCTGGCGTACCAGGGTAAATTTCTCACCAAAGCTGAGAAGAAACATGGCAAAGCAATGCCAAAATAACTCTCTTAAACAGTACAAAAAACAGCTAATAAGCAACTCACATGTCACGAAACCTAACATCTTCACCAACCATTAAACTCCAAGAATTCAGGTCCCTTTGCAAACTTGCATTGAAAATCTTCCTAAAACATTCTAACTCCAAAGCATTATACATTTTCCGTCAAAATATTAATGATGCTTCCACCTCCAAAAACCGAATCACCTATTAACCACATATTTAGCCAGCTTGCAAGTTACTCATACCTCTTTTCAATATAATAGACATGTTAATTGAAAACCAAATGTATTCAATTTGTACCACCAATCCCATTATCATAAATAACCTTTAAATTTTTCTCTTTCTAAAGTAAACAACAGATCACAATCAACAAATAACAAAAACAACTAACAAACTGCTTTTTCTTAATACAACAATAATCCATTTTTTGCCAAGAAAACACAACAATCCCACAAAATAACTTCAACTGGTTAACTAGCAAGTTATTTCAACAAATTAATTACAAGTTGGTTCACAAATCTTTTAACAATATAGTCTCATACATTCCATTCATTTTGTTCTTTATAAGATTGAACGAGCGTTCTCGAACAAACAGCAATCACTAATGTAGTGATAAATTCCCACTTATTTTAAGAGCTTACAAATTTTAATTTTACAGGAATTACAAACATATAATACCAAGAATCATCCATTAGCATATTAATAGAATGTTTCCAAATTGAAAAGAGAAAGAGCTGAACATACCAGAAGAAGAAGAGGAGGAGCAGGAAACAGAGAATTTTTTGAGAGCAGATTTTTGTGTCTTAGAAGAAGAAAGCAAAACCCCATTTGGAGAATCAGAGTGGGAACCTAACTGGACCCACGAGTTTTGCAACAAACTGCAAGAACTGCATACACAAGCCATTATTAGAGTCAGAATTGGAGAGCAAAAACTAAAAGATTGATAAATAAAATGCGGGTGTATTCATGGAATGGGGAAAATGAAAATACAAAAGAGAAGTGAAGTGAAGTGGAGAGACCTGGTTAAAGAAGAGAAGCCCATGGTGGTCATGGTTGTTGTAGCAAGAGAGCAGGATTCTGGGTTTTATGGATGTGTTTTGTTTTCTCTTATCTTTTTTCTTCTTTGAACCCATCAAAAGGTTGACTTTTAATTTGTATGTTCTAACGACGGTTTAGATGTTGCCACGTTTGCGATGCCGGTAGATTGGACCCACGCTGATTATTTTTCCTTTTTTGTTAAAAATGAAAAAATAAAAAGGGAGAATTTTATACACATTTGAATCCCAACTGATTTATTCAAAGAGTTTAAGATGTTATAATATATATATATTGTAAAAATGTATATATATTTTTAAAACGTTACACTTCTCAATAATTTTCTCAAATTTTTTTATTAAATGATGTAACAAGCTAATTTATAACAATTTATTCCTTATTTTTAATTAATTAATTAGATAGGTAATCTACCGCCAATAGTCAGGAATTTGTCTGAAATCCCATCTAAGTTATTCAATGACTTTAAATATGTATGGCGTCACCCATAAATGTAATTTTTACACCCAAATTATTAATACACATGTTAATGCTGAAAATAGAACTTGAGTCGTGAGTCCAATAAAGGCCTAAAACGGGTCAAAAAAGCCTAGAAGCCCAAAAAAGCAATGTTATTGCGGAGCCTGTAAGATACTATCACGTCAGCATGACCTTGTAAGGATGAAACTCTAAGTAACCAAGCAACGAAGTAATGGGCAGCAGAGTAGTTGGAATCGGTTAGCCCAAATGTGAAGCAACTCGCACCTATTGTAGCTCGAATGGTAGAGTGTGGCATATTACCTTATTTCAACAGAATAATAATCAACTAAGAAATTTTCATAATTGTGATTTAATTTAGAATCTATGTACTTAAGGAAGTTTGATGTAAATTAGGAAAGAAAATTTTAGCCCTTCTTACATTTTAGTGACTTAATTGTATAAAAATAAGGAATCTTAAGACTATAAATAGGGTCTTTCATGCAAGGGAAATAGATCCAACTTAGGCCACCATACACTGAAACTCTATTCTCCTATCCTCTCATTCAATCAATAATATAACCGTAGATGTAGATTTTATTTTATACATCTAGCGTTAAAAATTCTCTCTCTTTTTTTTTATTGTCTTGTATTTTTATTACATTACTTAATGTCATAATTGCTCTTGTTTATTTCATTTCTTGTGTCTAAATCGTATTAAATTAAGTGTTGACTGATTTTATTGGTTAATATTTTGGTGCTAGAAGAAGGGCCAAAAAACCTCCGATTTCGTCAAGTTTTGTCACCAAGTTGCCTTTTTTTCTTGTTATCAATATTCAATGGTTAGAAGTTCTCAATCACGAGGAGGTGCCCCCTGTAGGAGCGCATGGGTAAGCAGTCCTTCAAATGTTGAGGAAGGAGCAGACTATTTGTATCAAGCACTACTTGCTGTAGGTCAATATAAATGGGACATGACCTTAACTACGTGAACCGAGATCCAAGAGTAGGCCATGCAAAATCAGCCTCTTACTTATGCACCTACTGGATAGATAGACACACAAAATTTTGCAGCAATGATAGGACAATCGAACACCGTGGAAAATGCTCTATAGGTGTTAATCAAGACTGTCTAAGAGTTAATTTAAGGGTCAAAGGCACCACCACCAACAAACAACACTCTACAGGGGATTCCTCTTCACTACGTATATCTTTCTCATAGTGGCATCAATAAGTGAACTGACATCCACCGCAACAAGTAGGTCATAATGTAGGTGATGCACCATCGAGGCTTACTAAAACAATGTATCCAAGTGTTAATTCAGCTAGCGACGACTGGAAGTATCTCAAGGAAATCAGCCAAACCAGCAGGTACCACTGAGAAGGATAGATCAACTTGAGAGGAGTGGGAATGAGAACTAGGATCACTTTCACGAAGGAAACCCGCTTAATGAAAAAACCATTAACAAGCCACTCCCTAATCGTTTCAATATGCCCATAATTGCCCATAATTGCCCAATACTAGGGAGATAGTGATCCCTATAACCATTTAGATGTCTTTAATATGCAGATGGACCTTATCAACATTAATGATAATGTTAAGTGTAGGTGTTTCCCAGCTACTTTGGGTGAGGCACCCGAAAGTGGTTCAAAAAACTCCTGATTTGGAATATCACCAGTTTTGAGCAATGTCAAAAGATGTTCCTACGTCACTACCAAGCTTCAAGAAGGCAACATATGCCAACTTGTCATATGATGACGACCTTCTAAAATAAGGGGGAGTCGTCGAAAGATTATATTGCTTACATTCCAAATGAGCTAAACTATATTGTGTCCTTACAGGGATTTTAGCTGGACTTGATAAGAGTAGGAAGCTATGTCACTACATTTATAAGAATTGCATCAAGATTCTCCATGATTTCTACGATCGAGCTACAATCTACATCAGGTTGAAGGAGTCTCTAGATGTTCTGATTAGTGGATTTGTGGTGAGTCCAGCAATAGGAATAATTCGGAAAAGGGAAAATATAGCAACAGAAAGAACAACTGTTAGGATTTTTTATATTTCCTATTATGAGCTTACATATTTAATAATAATTATATTATAGGTTATCTATTTTAATAGGGTCAAATAAGTGATTTATTAATTGGCCTCTAGAGATATCCATTGGATATGGGCTTTAATGTGTAGAAACCTAATACTAATCAAATTAGGGTTAATGGAAACTTAATTAGATTAGTATATAAAGAACATTATAAAGGGTTATGGTCTCCAAGTCAAATCAACAAAATATATTTGTTTTCTTTTTCCTTCCCCATTCAAGAAGAAAAAAAAAATTACAGAGTAATTAAGGAGATTTGACTGTGGAAGATTAAATCCTACTCAAGTTTATCTCTATGAATTCAGGTATGTTTTCTCTATAATAATTCTTAATATTTTAATATGAGTTTCTAGATTATGGTATAGGTTTATACCTATTAAAGTTTTAATCCAACAAGTGGTATCAGAGCTTGCTCATATTGAATCATTAAAATTAATTGGTTTAATTTATTATGGTGGTGTTTTTCATATTTTCTGTGACTGTTTTTTTGAAGAGACCAATTGAAGAATATATATTTTATATATTCTCTAATCAGGTGATGATCACTTATTAAAGAAAACTATATATATATATATATATATTTCGCTTGCGTTTGTTTAATTTTGTTTGTTTGTTTTGAAATATCAAAGAACATATATAAATATGTTATGCATTGAAATTCATGAGTCTTGTTTTTTTCCCAAAAATAAGGGCAAGAATATAATATATACATATATATATATATATATATATATATATAACTATTGGATGCTGATCAGCCTTGTGTTTTGCTTTTTTGTGTGCAATCGGAATTGGTTTTTCTTTTATGGTTTTTCCGTGTGTAATAAGAATTTCTTTATTTACTTTTACGATGATGGTGCCTTTTGTCTTTTGGACCATGTAAATTGTGGATTCAATTCAGAAATTCAGGTGTCAAGGAATTACTTTTACATGTGATTTTAGTTATATATAAAATCAACCATGCATCCATAATGATTGTACTGATATCAGTTTTGTTTTCGATTTGAAAATAAAAATCCGTGATATATATATTCATATTGAATTGAGGATTCGATTGAAAGAAAGTTTTTTTTTTTTTTCTAATATAAATAGTCTGATATTTCAAAATATATTGAATTGAAATTATATGTTGTCAAAGTAACATCTATAATGTAAATTTATTTATTTTGAAATATTAAGATGTATATGTCTATTATTTATGTGAATAATGATCGGCCTAAAGGAGGTTATTATTTGACCATATAATGGGCATACCTGTGGTAATAAATATGTGATGATTATTAGGTTTTCCATATGAGTAATAAGTCGGTTCAAAGAAATGCTTACTACTTGACAGGATAAATTGTCAATATTTGATTATTACACAGAGAATACCACTTACAGTTGATATTTCTGTCCAAAGACTAAACGTCAATGTTGTGTTAGGTATCTTGTTTTAGAGCCCACTATTATGGGAATTATTTAATCATGTCATGTATGAATTTATTAATTGAGTATTTTTTGTGTTGTGACATGATTATTGATTATGAGCTTGTATTTGATTTTGTTCTCGATTCAGTTACTTCTGCTTTAACAATATCTGTCAATATTAATTTGATTCATGTGCTTAATGGCACGAATTTCAAGAATTTGAAAGAGAACGTTATGATTGTTCTCGGTTGCATGGATCTTGACCTTGCTCCCCGGGAAGAACGGCCTCCATCTCTTAATGAGAATAGTTCCGCTGATGAAAATACGAGAATGGAAAAGTGGGACCGTTCTAATCGCATGAGTCTTATGATCATGAAACGTTCTATTCCGAAAACTTTTAGGGGCTCTATGTCCAAAGAGAAAAGTGTTAAGAAGTTCTTTGAGGAAATAAAACAACGTTTTGCGAAAAACGAAAAGGTTGAAACAAGTACCCATTTAGCGAAACTTATTTTAATGAAGTATAATGGAAAAGGAAATATAATGGAGTACATCATAGAGATGTCTCATATCGGTTCCAAACTAAAGGCACTAAAGTTACAGTTGTCTGAGGATTTGCTGGTGCACTTAATTTTGATTTCTCTTCCTGGACAATACAGTCAATTTAAAGTGAGTTACAACACTTAAAAGGATAAATAGACTCTTAACAAGCTCATATCTCACTGTATGCAAGAAGATGAAAGATTGAAGCGAGAAGGTGTTGAAAGTGCTAACTTAGAAACTATCTCTAAAGATAAGAAAAGGAAAAGAGAAAAAAAAGCTGCGGTTGGGATATCACAACATAAGGTGCAAAAGAAACTGGATGGAGAGTTTACCTGTTACTTTTACAAGAAAGCTGGATACATGAAGAAAGAATATCCTAAATACGCCAACTGGCGTGTCAAGAACATAGATGCTTCTCATTCTAGTTTGTTCTGAAGTTAATTTAGCTTCTGTACCTAAACACACTTGGTGGATAGATTCTAGTCTTATCACTCACATAAGTGTATCTATGTAGGATTGCCTGTGAAAACGAAAGTCAAGTGATGTTGAAAGATTCATCTATGTGGGCAATGATAAAACAGTTGCAGTAGAGGCTATAGAAACTTTTACAAGAAAGCTGTTACTGCAGGAGAGTTTACCTGTTACTTTTACAAGAAAGCTGGATACATGAAGAAAGAATGTCCTAAATACGCCAACTGGCGTGTCAAGAACATAGATGCTTCTCATTCTAGTTTGTTCTGAAGTTAATTTAGCTTCTGTACCTAAACATACTTGGTGGATAGATTCTAGTCTTATCACTCACATAAGTGTATCTATGTAGGATTGCCTGTGAAAACGAAAGTCAAGTGATGTTGAAAGATTCATCTATGTGGGCAATGATAAAACAGTTGCAGTAGAGGCTATAGAAACTTTTAGGTTATTATTAAAAACTGATCAATTTTTGAATTTGGAAGAGACTTATGTAGTACCGTCTTTTAGATGGAATTTGGTTTCAATTTTTGTTTTGAACAAATTTGGTTATTCTTATTCATTTGGAAATAATAAATTTAGTATTCTAATCTTATTGGTACCGGTTCTTTATTTTTGCATGATAACCTATATTTGTTGGATATAATTGTTTCAATTAATGAAACTTTGCATATAAATTCACGAAGTACAAAACGAAAATTAACTAACAGAGAATCCGTCACACTATGGCATAAGCATTTAGATCATATCTCTAAACAGATAATTCAGAGGTTTGTGTCTGACGGGATTCTTGATCCCTTTGATTTGACAGATTTCGAAGTCTTTATTGAGTGTGTTAAAGGGAAATAGACAAACATTAAGAAATTAGGTGCCAACAGGTGTTCTGATGTCTTAGAATTAATCCATACTGATATTTGCGGACCATTTCCTACAGCTTCTTGGAATGGTCAATAGTATTTTATTACGTTCATAGATGACTATTCAAGGTATGAGTACCTATATTTAATACATGAGAAGTCTCAAACCCTAGATGTATTTAAGGTCTTTAAAATTAAAGTTGAAAATCAACTTGGCAAGAAAATTAAAGCTGTCAAATCTTATTGTGGTGGTGAATATTATGGCAGATATGACGGATCCGGTGAACAACGTCCAGAACCTTTTACAAAATTCCTAGAGGAATGCGGTATCGTCCCGCAATACACAATGTCAGGCAAACCTAGCATGAATAGTGTTGCTGAAAGACGAAATAAAACGCTTAAGGACATAGTAAGAAGTATGATTAATCATTCTTCTTTATTAGAATCCCTCTGAGAAGAAGCATTAAAGACTGCAACATACATTCTCAATAGGGTTTCGAGTAAAACGGTAGCTAAAACCCCTTATGAACTATGGACAGACAAGAAGTCTAGTATTAAACATTTACACATTTTGGGGTTGTCCAGCTGAGGCAAGGCCTTACAGGCCAAATGAAAAGAAACTGGACTCAAGAACTGTAAGCTGCTACTTTGTTGGGTACTCTGAACGGTCAAAGGGTTTCAAGTTTTATGATCCCACCACTAGATCATTTTTTAAGAAGAGAAATACGAAATTTCTTAAGGAAGTTGAGTTTATAGGGGGAGATAAAGTTAAAGACATTGTCTTTAAAGAGGAATTTGTTTCTCTTCCTACTATTGCTATTAATAATGATCAGGCTTCTATCCCTGACATTATTCAAAATGTAAATCCAGAATATTAAGATAATGTAGAAGAGCTCTCTGTGCAAAATGAAGAAATTATACCTGAAGTGCAAACTCAACAACCTCAAGAGGATATATCATTGAGACGATCTATTAGAGAAAGAAGAAGTGCGATTCCGGATAACTATATCATTTTTCTCCAAGAACATGAGGTTGATATAAGAGTGATGGAAGATGATCCAATCAACTTCTATCAAGCCAAACAAAGTTCTAATTCTCAAAAGTTGATTGATGTCATGAATGATGAGATGAATTCCATAAAGAACAATGACGTTTGGGATCTCATCGAATTGCTTGAAGGTGCGAAACCTATTGGTTGCAAATAGATATTTAAGACCAAAAGGGATTCAAAAGACAATGTTGAGAGATATAAGGTTCGTCTAGTTGCCAAAAGTTTCACTCAGAATGAAGACATTAATTACAAAGAGACTTTCTCTCCGGTTTCTACGAAAAACTCTTTTAGGATTATAATGGCACTTGTGGCTCATTTTGATTTAGAGCTACATCAGATGGATGTAAAAACTGCGTTTCTTAATGGTGACATTGATGAAACAATATATATGGTGCAACCAGAAAACTTTGTATCTGGTGATCAAAAGAAAATGGTTTACAAATTGAAGAAATCCATCTATGGTCTCAAATAGGGTTCCTATCAATAGTATCACAAATTTCATCAAGTTATTATCTCATATGAGTTTGAGGTAAATAAAGTTGAAGATTGTGTATATCATAAGTTCAGTGGGAGTAAATACATATTTCTGATGTTATATGTCGATAATATACTGCTTGCCAATAACGATATAGGCTTATTGCACGAAACCAAGAGATTTCTGACAAAGAATTTTGATATGAAAGATCTTGAGGATGCCTCTTTTGTATTTGGCATATGGATACAATAAGATCACTCTCGAGGTATCCTTGGGTTATCACAAAAGAGCTATATCGAAAAATTTCTTGATAAATTCGGCATGAAAGGTTGTGCACCAAGAGCTCTTGTGGCTAAAGGAGACAAGTTTAGTCTAAGTCAGTGCCCTAAAAATGAGTTTGAACGAAAAGAAATGCAAAAGATTCCTTATGCATCAGTTGTAGGAAGTCTAATGTATGTTCAAGTATGCACGTGTCTAGATATTGCATTCATAGTAGGAATGTTTGGCAGATATTTAAGTAACCCATGGGTAAATCATTAGAAAGTAGTCAAACGGGTTATGCGTTATTTATAGAGAACAAAAGATCACATGCTCACATATCGGAGATCAGATCATTGGGTATTTTGATTTCGATTTTGCTGGATGCCAAGACAGTAAAATATCCACGTCGGGCTATATTTACTTGCTAGCTGATGGAGCTATTTCTTGAAAAAGTGCTAAGCAGATACTCATAGCTTCTTCCACCATGGCAGTTAAGTTCATAGCTTATTATGAGATATCTAATCATGAGATATGGCTGCGAAATTTTGTCACGATGCTACAAGTTGTGGATTGTATTGAAAGACCATTAAAGATATATTGTGACAATAATTTGGCTATGCTTTATTCCAACAACAATAGAAGCTCTATGAAATCTAAACACATAGACATTAAGTTTCTTGTTGTTAAAGAAAGAGTTCAGAGTCGTCAAGTAGCTATAGAACATAATGGAACAAACTCCATAATTGCAGATCCGCTTACTAAAGGATTATCATCCAAGGTCTTTCATGAGCACACTATTCATATGAGTGTTATTTTGATTGATGATGTGTATGTTTAGTGGGAGTTAGTATTGTGATGTTATTTGTAATAGACATATTTTATATTTATTTTCTGCAGAATAAAATATATGGTTCAATTATAAACTCTGAATGTTATTTGTGTTTGATCTCATTAAAGATTAAAGTAAGAACAGTTGAAAATAGGCATATTTGAGATCACATTGTATGTAATTTCCATGCTACGCATTCATACTCGATTTATGTCATTGAATATATTGGTATGGTGACCATTGATGGGTCTAATTACAAATAAATGTAACAAAGGTCGCTTTGATCTCATACTAATAAAGTAGATGGACCATACTGTAACTAAAGAGATATTTCAGGACGGATAGCTTTTCCAGTGCACACTTAAGATTATAGATAATATAATTATCTCAGGAAACATATGTAGCCCAAGTGGGAGATTGTTAGGATTTTTCATATTTCCTATTATGGGCTTACATATTTAATAACAAGGGAAAATTTTAATTTAATCCCTAACAATTGACAAAATATTACTTTTTTATTAATGTTTGTATTTCGAATTCTTGTCATCCATAATGTTTCGGAAATACATCAATTTAGTCCCTCTGACCAAAAAGATAACAGTCAAACTAATTAGACGGGATAAAAAGACAAATTTACCCCTAATATAATTTAAAATAGTTAAAATGACGTAATTACCCTTTAAAAAACTGATAATTACAAAATAACCATCCCTATTATTACAAAATTGTCATTGACCATCTTCCAATAAAATTGTGACACATCGTTAAATCAATTTTTTTAATATAATTTATTGTTAATAAATATTTTAATTAAAAATATTAATATTTTTAATATAAAATAATAAAAAAAATTCTTTTTCATCTTCATCTTCTACCTCTTATCATCTTCCTTATCTACAATTTCATCTTCTATATTCATCAAAATCATCATCTCCATTATTTTCATCAAATCAACATCATCTAAATTAAACATATAACATCAAACCAAATCAAAAAAAAAAAAAAAAATGTTTATCCAAATTAAAAAAAAAAAAAAAGTTAATGTAAAATTAAAAAATAAAAAAATAAAAAAAAGACCTTCTAGTCTCTATCGTCGGAGACCAGACCAAAAGGTCTCCATCGATTGGAGACCAGAAAACTGGTCTCCAGCGGCTGGAGACCAAAACCAGCCCACTGGAGACCAGTTGGTTCCAGTCTCCAGCGAGCTGGAGACCAACACCAGGTCTCCAGCTAGACCAGGCTGGAGACCTGGTCTCCGCTCCAACGATGGAGACCAATACTGGTCTCCATCGTCGGGAGGAAGAGGTCTCCACCTCCTATTTTTTTTTTTTAACTTAATTTTTTTATATATTAAAATAAAAGTATAAAAATATATATTATATTAAATATATATTAAATTTATATAAATATATTCAGGTTAAAATGACCAAATTAACCCTCGTTGACTAACATTTGACTAACAGAATGACTAAATTGATGCATTTTTGAAACGTTATGATGGGAATTCAAAATACAAACATTAGTAAAAAAGTAATATTTTATCAACCGTTAGGGATTAAATTAAAATTTTTCCTAATAACGATTATATTATGAACTTTCTATTTTAATAGGGCTAAATAAGAGATCTATTAATTTGGCTCTAGAGATATCCATTGAGTATGAGTTTTAATGTGTAGAAACCTAATACTAATCAAATTAGGGTTAATGAGAACTTAATTAGATTAATATATAAAGAACATTATAAAGGGTTATAGTCCCCAAGTCAAATTAATAATATTTTTGCTCTTTTTCTCCTTCCCCATTCAAAAAAAAAAAAAAAAAAACTACAGAACAACTAAAAAGATTTGAGTGTGGAAGATTAAATCCTACTCGAGTTTGTCTTTATGGATTCAGATATGTTTTCTCTATAATAATTCTTAATGATTTAATATGAGTTTCTAAATTATGGTATAGGTTTATACCTATTAAAATTTTAATCCAACAACAACAGCTCGAAGAATTCATCCTCCTCGCACAAGGCTGAGTCAAGTCACCCTTCAAAGAAAGCTCACACAAATGGCAAGCAAAAAAATTTTACAGGCCATTACAATAATTACGCCAAGCTCATAGACACTAGAGAGCGAATCCATACAACGAAAATGAATAAAAAGAACTTCGGCAGACCCCAATCTATAGAGGCCCAAGTTAAAGGAACCAAAAAGAAGTTTTGATAATATCATAATGAGACTAGGTATATGACCTTTGAGTGTTATGCACTCAAATATGTGATGGAGGACCTCATCAGAAGAAGTAGATTATAGAACTATGTAGCCCAACCTTGAGCTTATCAATAGCTCGTTGCCGATCCCTAATATAAATATTTTTAGAAAAGTGGGTGTTTGAATCATTTTTATGGGTGGCAATAACTCTATTTGATGTATATATATAATTTTTTTTTTTTCAAATAAATTACAATGTACTCCAACACTAATCGTAAAAATATATTGGAACTTGACAAAATCTACTCTCCTTTTATCAAGAGAAATATACTCTCATATTGAAAAGATAAAAACTACCCAAATAATTCAAATATGAGTGTATCTACACTCATAATACTTAAGAAGATATTATTACTAGCATGTTGCTAAATATACATAGTGAAACTTGAATTTCTATCACGGATGTAAAATGAAAATATATTAAACACTTTAACTATAAATAGATATGCAAATGTATATATTTTATTAGTTGCATCTTTTGTTGTCCTTAAACTTTAAAAGTAATACCACACGTTAGGTAGTTCAATGATTAATCCTTCATACAATATCATATAACGAAATCATGATTTTAAGTTGTCTCTTCTCAAAAAAATAAAATTTTTTTGTTATGAAAAAAGTCAATAGTTTTTATTAAAAATATATAGAATTTCTAATAATTAAACACTTTATTTGGACATGAGAAAAAACACATCATTTTAAGCCTTAATATATATATATATATATTAAGAACTAGGAATAAGAAGACACTGTCAACCTTTTTTTTTTTTTTAACAATATAAAGAATGGTGTTAACGTATGTCCATGTTCTGAGGACACAGGTTAACACCTATAAAATAGAGAAAAAGTCATAAACAATTAATAAAATGCATTTAATTATTTCATTTTTTATCTTATTTTTGCTTGCATTCATTGGTAGTACCGTGATATAAATACTAACCATACCAACTTTACTAGTTTTGATAAAGTTACTCAATAAGATTTTTCAATAATAACTTTTGGATTGGATTAAAGAAGCTTACTACTAATATGAGAGTAGTTATTGAATAATCTTATTGGCTAAAACATACCCAAACTAATAAAGTAATCAAACCTTATACAATAAAAGAGATTAACTTAAATATTTTATTTGAAATTGTGTAGGTGACTTGAAGCAAGAGAAACAACTCTTACCTAAAGCCCATTCAGATGTTCAATCAAATAAGATAGCTTCTTGATTACTTTTGGGGAGTTTTAGAAATCTTCATAAATTCATATAGGTTTTCCAAACCATCATGAATTTGTGTCATAAATATCTATATTCCTGTAGTGAGCTGTATTTGAGAAGGACTGCAATAGATGAAGTTCCCTCGTTAATTGAGAATCTAACCAAACTTGTCGAGTTGAATCTATCAAAAAAGGGGATAGTCCTATTTTGCCCTTGTAGTTTGATATAATGTCAAAATATTTCAGTATTTTTGGAAATTATTAATATCTTATTGTCGATTTACGAAATAAATCAAATACCGCATGTAATTTATGAAAATGTCCAAAAAAACCTCATGCCATTAAAGTTGACTTTGAAAATCAAAATTTGACTGTTAATGTAGAAACACAAAACTATAGAAACACTTTGATCATCTTGGTTATTTCAGTAATGGTAGTAACAACAGGAGATGAAATGAGATTTCTTGAAACTATAGAGGGTAATTAGTGATTATGTCAAACTACAAGAGAAAAAATGGGATTATCCCATCAAAAAAAATTATAAAACTAAAGCATATTTTGATCAATATTTGTAAATGAGCAAATTACCCAAAATCCTTTGGACATATGCATATTGATTGGAAACAACGTTTTCCTTTTATTACACCATCCTCCTTTGCACTAACAGTTTAACCGTGGTTGACCGTGAAAGATAATTGCAAACTGACAAAATAGAGATAAAAAACCATAATGCCCCTGAATAACTATTTCGTGGTTGAAATGATAGATTTTTTCCTACTTTTATGAGGAAAACTTTTTAAAAACTTAAAAAATCTTAATCATCTATCTCAAAAATAAACGGTTGAGATCTATTTAATTTTAAATATATATATTTTCAAATTGATGTAAATTGTCCATCTCAAAGATGAATGGTTAAAATCAATTTGAAAAAATAAAAAAATAAAAAATTTTAATTATTTTTATTAAAATTTAACTATAAAAAATATATATATATTTCTTCAAATGGATCTAAATCGTTCATCTCAAACATAAAGTACAGTCAGTTTGGAAAAATAGAAAAAAAAATTAAAAAAAAAAGTTAAAAATGGTAAAGGAAACCCAAATTGGATCTCCGCTATCCATCTTTTAAAATGGATGGTGGACGTCTAATCTGGGCCTCCACCATCATTTCAACCTCCATTGATGATGGTTCATCTATAGAAATGGTTCATTAACACAAACAGGGGTTCATCATCATCAATCATAAACACAAACAAAAATCATTGTCATCTTCATTAATCACCGGCACAAATAACTAGTTTATCAACACAAACAAGGTCCATCATCATCAATCATCAACATAAACAAAAATCACTGTCATCATAATCAAACAGAATCCAAAAACATCATTATCAACACCTTCTGCAAAATCATCAATCCACACAATCAATCAATCACACACATAATAATAAAAACATCTGGGATCCACATTTGGGTTTCGATATAGAAACCCAAGCATCCATCTATTTCCAATTTACTAGATCGTTGCCCATCGGTGATGATCTGGTTCTAACTTAAAGCTAGATCTGGTTAAGTAACCAGATCAGCGACAATCTAGTAGCATTATCAATCTGATGTACTTTTTTTTCTTTAATATTTTCTTTGAAGATGATAGTTTTGAGAGAAGATGAAGAAGATACAGTTCTATATTTCTTGAGAGATTCTTTTTTTTTTTTTAACTTTTATTTTCTATTGTTTTGATTCTTTTTTTTTAATCTTTTGATCTCATTATGGATGGTGGCGATACATTGTTTTAATTTTTAAGAAAGTGTTAAAAATTATTTTTTTATATTTAAAATTGTGTTTTAATTATTTTTAAATTTTAAAATCATTTAATTTTTAATTTATTTTATAATTTTCAAAATTTTAAATTATTTCAAATGAAACTCCACTATCTAAATGGATGATGGAGATCCAAATAACCTATTAATATAATTTTAAAGGAAAAAATAAATATAAGAGAAAATGACTGAAACACCCTTACTGCAGCTAATTCTCATAGTTAAATCGTTAGTATAAGAGAGAACCTTGTAATAAACAAGAAACGTTGTTTCTATTTGTCAATATGCATGTCCAGAGAGTTTTGTGTAATTTGCTCATTTGTTATATGTAATTGTTTCACGGAAAATATAACCAAACAAAATATGTACACTATCCTAAAGTCAAGGATGGAAATCTAGGAACAAATATATCCAAGGTAAAAAAACACTATAGTTTTATCTACATGGTGTTTGAGTGTAAATTAGTCGATCAATAAACAAGTTACATAGAAAAGGGCCAAGGTAGGCTCCGAAGGTAAAAATCATGGTCTAAGGTAATAACCAAGTCCAAGGGTCCTCAGACATAGATGTCAATCTCTACTAGCAAAAGGGGCTTAATCCTAAGAGAGAATAACAATAAGACTATATTTGGTATGCGGGAAATGAGATGGGATTCGAAAAAAAATTTTCCCATCCCAACACATCTTGCATTTAGACCTGGGAAGAGGAGGGATGGCCCACCACCATTTCTTAGCAAGGCAGAAAATGGAATCCCAACTCACCTAGTGGGTTTCCAAATCTTGCCTTGGCATGAATCATTTTCTTTTCTTTTCTTTTCTTTTCTTTTTTATTTTTTATTTTTACTCATCTACAATCAATAAATTAATAAAAAAAAAACACCAAATCAACCTAGATTTGAATTAAAAAAAAAAAAAAAAAACCCAAATTGCTCACCAACAAATCCGACCCATTTTTGAACTATAGTTTTCATCTTTGATTAAAAAACACAACAAATTGTTCATAATGAATAAATAAATAAATATCCCACAATCAATCAATAAAAAATAAATCCAAATTTGATTGGAAATGTAAGATGGAGCGAACCGCTCATCTTCATCTAAGATGGAGCCAATAGGGATGGATTAGATTGCTGCATCTCTGACAGCAACAACAGTATCAAGCTTTCGAGAGACAAGGAGAGCGAAACCAACGACGACAACGACGAAGGAAGCAGTGGCAAGTAATCGTTGATAGAGAAGAGAGAGAAAGAATGAGAGAAACAAGAGAAACAAAATAATCAATCGAAAATAGTTGCCAGTAATCGCCTATTGAGGACAGAGAGAATGAGAGAAACAATATAATCGATCGGAAGAGAGAAGAAGAGAAAAGAGAGGAGGTGATAAGAACAAAGAAGAAAGAAGAGAGCAGTGCGATGTGGGGGGATAAGAACAAAGTGGAGGTGGTAAAAACAAAGTTTTTTTTTTAATTATTTTATATAATAAAACAAAGGAGAAAAATAGAATGAGGGTTTATAAATTCTTTAAAGATGTATGCTAGAGAGAGGATGGCTGTGTAAAACATTACCCCTCCATTAACCACATGCACACACGCCACCCTTGCATTGAATAACCAATTTAGTGATATATGCATTGGGACAACCATTTTATTTTATATAACTTTGGATCCAAAACACTCATGAGACAAAAAAAAGGATAAAAATAGAATGGGGGTTATTAAAGATGTATGCTAGAGAGAGAATAGCTATGTGAAACATTACCACTCCATTGACCACATGCACACACGCCACCCTTGCATTGAATAACCAATTTAGTTATATATGCATCGGGACAACCATTTTATTTTAAACAACTTTGGATCCAAAACATTCCTGCGACAAAACAAAGGAGAAAAATAGAATGAGGGTTTATAAAGGAGAAAAATAGAATGAGGGTTTATAACTTCTTCAAAGATGACTGCTAGAGAGAGAATGGCTGTAATGAAAAACATTTTCGTGGAACCAAAGGCATTGATGACAAGTGTTCGTCAATGCTACTATAGCAGTTTCTACTTCAAACTACTGCCCCACTTCCATCTCTATCTCCATCGATCCTTCAATTATTTTCTCAACTGTACGAATGGAAACCCATATACATAATACATTAGTACTTCCATTTAATGAAATTCCAAGTTATTTTAGTATTTTGTGATAATGATCTTCAAGCCTATATACATGATATTGGAAATTAAGCTACCCAATAGTTGAATTAAATTTGTTTAGTGATTCAACGTACATATTCCACACAACAAACAATACTGGGCTTAAAACATGATGAAATGATCTTTAGTTGTTTTCTGGTTTTTATTGTCATGTGTTAACCTCAAGTTTTAACTAATATAATTGGACATTTTTCTATCCGTTTAAATTTTTAGGTTTGATAATAACTAATATAATATTAGAGTTTTGAGGTCCATGATTCAAATTTTTTTTTTTCTTATATTTTAAATTCTTGTTATGCATATTATAACAGTAGAAGATATTATAAATTCTTGTTACACATGTTATAACAGTAACGAGCGTTTAACATGTATTTGATATCTATCATCTGTTTACGTTACATGTGAGGAGGCATTCCTATCCATTGATTGTTTATCCTATAGCAATATTTAACTAAATGTTTTTCTATTTATATATATATATATATATAGACACATGACTGGCTCTTTATTTTGCTAAAAGTACAGTCTTGTAAGTGCGTTTTGTGATTCTTTCCAAATCTACGTGGTCCCACTGTTTGATTAGTCCTTCGTCCACACTGGTCTTTCCATGAGAGGAGACTAATTCTTCTACGTGTGCTTTTCTTCTACCGACTCTTGCTTTTAAAATTATAATTAATTATCAAAGTGCTCAAGTTGACTTGCGTCTCCCACATATCCAATAATCGAAATTTCTCCCATCTTTCTTGGGAGAAAAACTCATCAAAAATGTTCCTGGGAGAAATTTCCTAGTTGCTTCTCTATAAACCACATCAAATTCACGATGATCTATGAGTTCACATGACATCGTCCTATTGAATTGACCAATATCATACTATTTTTCTTTCACTTTTTTTCTGCATATAAATTTAAAATTTGGGAGTGAAAGGGATACTACACCAAACCAAAACCTCAATACATAAGAACTTTCCTCTCCCGGTGCTTTTTTTTTTATTTTTTATTTTTAATTTTTTAAGGTAAACGCAAATATTTCCATGCCTAAAACAAATTGATTCTCTTGTAACCTTTTTGAATGATAAACTTCATCAAAAGGTGGCACCATCTTCTTCAAAGTATCAACCATCCTCTTATTCCCCCATAGAAAGTCCTCCGAAAGCACACTTCTTCACTTGGAGTTTATATCCTATCCTTTTCTCATCATAAATTAAGGGGATGTATTCAATCTAAACTTTTAATGACTTTTATAGAGTTTAAAAGTTTAGATATATTCAATACAGACTTTAAAAACTCTACAAAAGTCATATGATATTCGATATAGACTTTTAAAGATTTTTATAAAGTTTATAAAAATTATGGTATATTTAATCAAGACTTTTTAAGAGTTTATAAAAGTTATAAGGTATTTAAAATATCAATAACTTTTATATAAATTTAAAACTTTAATGATTTTTGTAGACTTTTATGTTAAATTTATAATAATCAAACTCTACAAATTCTCTTTCACTCCCCTTAAAAACTTTTGTAGACTTTTATTGTTAATTATAGAAGCAAATCTTACAATCACTTTTACATGTAAATATCTCATAAATAAAAATATTTTTCTTATTTTAAGGATGGTGTATTCAATCATGACTATAAAAAACTTTTATAAACTTTTTTTAGTGAATGGCTTTTATAGAATTTCATAAACTTTTAATGACTTCACAAATTTATGAAAAACTTTTAGAGACTTTTATAAATTCTTTTTAAAAAACTTTCATTAACTTGTATAGATTGTTATAGACTTCTAAAAAAACTAATATAAAAAATTTTCATAGACTTTCATATATATTAATAAACTTTCACTAATTGATATAATATTTACTTTATAAGTTAGTAAAATTATATTCATCATGTCGATAATTGATTAAAAAATATTATACATAAAATATAAGTATAATCTATTTCAAAATAATAATAATAAGAAAAGTATAGTCACCTCAGCTACATAAACAGATAACCAAAATATCAAATATTTCAAGTATTTTATGATTCAATTTATATCTTTTATGAAAAATAAAATCTTATATATATTCCTATCCGTTGATTGTTTATCCTATAGCAATATTTAACTAAATGTTTTTCTATTTATATATATATAGACACATAACTGGCTCTTTATTTTGCTAAAAGTACAGTCTTGTAAGTGCGTTTTGTGATTCTTTCCAAATCTACGTGGTCCCACTGTTTGATTAGTCCTTCATCCACACTGGTCTTTCCATGAGAGTAGACTAATTCTTCTATGTGTGCTTTTCTTGTACCTACTCTTGCTTTTAAAATCATAATTAATTATCAAAGTGCTCAAGTTGACTTGCGTCTCCCACATATCCAATAATCGAAATTTCTCCCATCTTTCCTGGGAGAAAAACTATAGCATTCTCAACCAACATTCCCCAATAAAGTGGCCACATGAGCTGTGTGGCGCACTTGGACCCATTTATATCCAACCATGACAAGGGAAAAATTAAGAAATAGAAAAACCATAGACCATTAGTCATGTTAGGTGATTCCCTTTAGGATAATATAGAGTATTCAATCGCTTTTGACGCGCATGAGTATTTGACTCGTCTCTAACTCACGAGCCACCGTTCACTAAACACTAATTGTTTCCTCTTCTTTCGTTCTTCGAATTTATGAGCAAATCAAAATCCCATTTTAAATAAAAATCATATACTGGGTTCTTCTTGTTCTTCTTCTTCTTCTTCTTCTCCAGCTTGCCTTGATAATACTCAGACAATGAGGTGTTATGATGTGTTCCTTAGCTTTAGGGGTGACGACACTCGCAATAACTTTACGAGTCATCTCTATTCAGCATTATGCAGGAGACAGATCAAAACCTTCATTGATTATGAACTTAAGAAGGGTGATGAAATTTCTACATCACTCTCAAAAACAATTGAAGATTCAAGTCTTTCCATCATTATCCTCTCCGAAAACTATGCCACTTCGACGTGGTGTTTGAATGAACTTCTGAAAATACTTGAATGCAAGGAAACAAAGGGACAGATGGTATTGCCAGTTTTTTATCATGTACTCCCATCTGATGTCAGGAAACAAAGTGGGAGTTATAAGGAAGCATTTGCTAAACATGAAAAATGCTTCAGGAAGACAAAAGGTAAGGTCTCAAGCTGGAGGGCTGCTTTGACTCAAGTAGCTGGTTTATCTGGTTGGGATATAAAGCAACATGATGGGTACGTATGTCCAAACTATATATTTCTACTCTTCTGTTTATATTTTTCTCACTAGTATGTATATGTAGTTTTTTCATTTATTTTATTTGTCCAAAACAATGTAAATAGCATGATTAGTTTTAGTTGTTAGTGTGTATACATCGTTTTTTTTTATATCGATAATCATATGAGTTGAACTACTTAAATCATATATATTTTACCTCAAAAATGAAATTCATATGTATTTATGTTAGGACTAGTTGCTATATATCTTTATTTTTTATTTCATTTTATAAGTTGATTTTCTTAAAACTTACAAATTCTTAAAATATATTTTCTATTAATTTGTTTCCAAAAGAAAACCACCCAGTATCATTAGTTAATTTCTGCTTTTTCCCTTTTTAGTAAAACCAAATTGAAATACAATAGACTCATAATTCAAGAATGTTTCAACTACACATTCTTTATCATTATTACTTTTTTTAATGACTGAACCGTGATACAGCTTCGATGT
Organism: Dimocarpus longan; assembly: GCA_022984855.1. NCBI lineage: Eukaryota > Viridiplantae > Streptophyta > Magnoliopsida > Sapindales > Sapindaceae > Dimocarpus > Dimocarpus longan. Next base: position 12,604,856 of record CM041014.1, on the reverse strand, counting down.
GGAAGAACAAGAGAATTTAAATAACAAAGAATGAAAGGAAACGAAAACAAGATAGTTAAAGATTAATTCACCACGTAGGGATATAGAAACATCACCAGAAGATACAAAATTGAGGAAAATTTCACCACTCAAAGGAATCCATAAGAAATTTTGAGATAAAACACATTAAAGGGTTTAAATATCATTCAATAACCTGGTATGCTTATAAAAAAAAGAGGGAATAGGTCTTTTTAAAGTGTTTGGAACATTCTTCCAAGCATAGAAAACTTAAAACATTAAAGTTTGGAACTATCCTCCAAACATAGAAAAGAGCCAAAATTAAAAGACTACACTTTTCAAAGAAAACACACTAAAAATTAAACACAATTGATTATGAATAGATTAAAAGTATCTGACTTTAATTCATCAGGTAGCTGATAGGGTAATTAAACCGACTGTTGTGCTGGTCAAACTTGAATTGTTGGACTTATAATTCCTTTTGGATCAAATGGCTAAAATGGGCTGGAACATCACAGTGGCTGCCAAGGAAATATTTGCTGCCTTTGGAGCATTATAGGCATCAAACCCGAACCTCCATTAGAGAGGAAACATTGAGATTTGTTTTTAATCAGAGTGAAGAAAGAAAACACTAATTGATCTGCTAATTGAGGAACTTGAACCAAGCTGCAACTCTTCAAGCAGCTTTTCACTTTACCTATTATTTTTATTCTGAGTGCATATATAAGATTGGAAGATAACTTTGATTTTTACTAATTAATTTGTTGTTTGATTCTTTATGGAAACATGTGAGTGAACTGATAATGTGAATTTGTAATTGTATAATTTTGTTCTTTTCCAAAATAAAGTTATTATAATTTTTGTAATAAAAATTAATGCTTTTGAGGTTGCCAACCTACCAACAAATTTCCTACGTTAATAATTTTGTTCTCTCTCTCTCTTTTTTTTTTTTTTTTTTTTTGTTTGACAGGCTTGAGTCTGAATTTATTGAAAATATTGTCGAAGCCGTTTTAAAGACATTGGAGCATATGTCATCATCATATGATTCTTTGAATGGCTTGGTTGGAATTGTATCACATATGGAAAAGGTTGATTCATTGTTATGCATTGGAACAATACCTTTTCGTATTATGGGAATTTGGGGCATGGCTGGTGTAGGCAAGACAACTCTTGCAAGAACTATGTTCGATCGAATTGCCAATCATTTTGATGGTAGTTGTTTTCTTGCAAGCATTAGGGAAGAGTGTGATAAATTTGGTCTAATCAGTATGCAAAAAAAACTACTTTCTGAAATATTGGAGGAACAAAATCTAAAACTAGATGCTTTTACAATACAAAGACTATCTCGCAAGAAAGTTCTTATTGTTCTTGATGATGTAACCAATGCACAGCACTTAAAACAATTACTTGGAGACCATAGTTGGTATGGTTCTGGGAGTAGAATCATCATAACATCTAGAAATAAGCAAGTGCTTAAGAATGTTGTTGATGAATTATATGAGCTTAAGGAGTTAGACTATCGCAATGCTCTTCAGTTGTTTAGTTTAAATGCCTTCAAGCAAAGCTATCCTAGAGAAGCTTATATGGCACTATCAAATCAAGTTGTCTACTATGCAAAAGGTAATCCATTAGCTCTTAAGGTTTTGGGCTGTTTTTTACAAGGTAGAAGTAAACAAGAGTGGAAAAGTTCATTGAATAAACTTAAGAAGTGTCCTAACTTGGAGATTCAAAACGTATTGAGAATAAGCTATGATGGATTGGATGATCAAGAAAAAGAAATATTTCTTCATATTGCATGTTGCTTCAAAGGGGAACATAAAGATCATGTAATAACTATTCTAGATGGGGATGACTTATCTACTGAAATTGGAATAAGTGTTCTCGTTGACAAATGTCTTTTAACTATCACTGAAAGTAAATTGTTAATGCATGATTTGATACAAGAAATGGGTCATAATATTGTATTTCAAGAATCCATAAAAGAGCCGGGAAAACGCAGTAGATTATGGGATCCTCAAGATATTTACAATATATTCAAGAAAAATAGAGTAAGATCTAATTGCCTTATAGCCTTTCATTGTATTTTAATTTTTAAGAAATACAAAATTTAGACAATAACTTTACAATTCCATTCTTATATATAAGAAGCTATAACCTAATCTCGATTTGATTTTGTTGTCAGGGGATGAAAGCAATTGAAAGTATATCTCTAGACTTGTCACAAATAAATGAGTTGCACTTGAATTCCAATGCTTTCGCGAGGATGTCCAGACTGAAATTTCTCAAATTTCATAGTTCTAACTACAATAAAAACAAGAAAGAGAATGATAAAGTGCATCTATATCAAGGCCTTGAATTACTTCCTGATGAGCTGAGGTATCTCCATTGGCATAGATACCCTTTGGGACATTTGCCACCTAAATTTAACCCTGAGAACCTTGTGGAGCTTAAAATGCATCACAGCAATGTGGAACACCTTTGGAAGGAAAATCAGGTATTATTAACATCGTATAATTTTCATGTGTTGTATAAATTTCAATCTCATTGATAATTAACAATTGGTTTTATTTTGTCATAGCATCTGCAGAAGTTGAGAAAGATTGACCTTAGCCATTCGGAACATTTAACTAAAGGCCCAAACCTATCTGGGGCATCAAATCTTGAAATTATGGTTCTTGATTGTTGCTCAAGGCTTACTAATTTTCCTGCAATTTCTTGCAATGTCAAGGAGTTGCATTTAGGCCATACTGCAATAGAACAAGTTCCTTCAACAATAGAGGGTCTTAATCAACTTGTCACGTTGAGACTGAATGGCTGCACAAGGCTTAAGAATCTTCCTTGCAATATTCGTAACTTGACATCCCTCTTGGAGCTTAGTCTCAAAGGCTGTACAAGTATCACTGAGTTCCCAGAGATCTCAGGGGGGGTCATCCATTTGTATTTAGATGAGACTGCGGTAGAAGAAGTGCCATCTTCAATCGAAGGTCTCACTAAACTTGGTCGGTTGAGTCTTACAAAGTGCAGAAAATTAAAAAGAGTTTCAAGCAACATTTTTAAATTAGAATATTTGGAGGATGTTTCTCTCAGCGGTTGCTCTAAACTAGATGATTTACCACAAGTGTGCGAGACTAAGGGAAATCTAATGTGGCTTTATTTAGATAGAACGGCCATAAAAGAATTACCCGCCATTGAACTTCTACCTCGGCTTGGTTCTCTGAGTATAGGATACTGTAAAAACATAGGGAGTCTTCCGAATAGAATTTGTAATTTGAAATCAGTTACAATGCTTAATCTCTCTGGTTGTTACGGAGTTGCCAAACTGTTGGAGGACTTGCCAGTTTCTACATCATCAAGTTTATCTTCTTTACAAATTTTGCTACTAAGTGAATGCAACCTGTTAGCACTGCCAAGTGCTCTTGCCAGCTTACCCTCTTTACGGGCTTTAGATTTAGGTGGAAACAATTTTGAAACCCTAAACCTTAAACCATTTTCTTGTCTAGTAGCCCTTAATATAAGCCATTGCAAGAAACTGCAATCTTTGCAAGAGTTTCCAGTTCCATCACGCTTAAAACTACTAGCAGTACATCAATGCAATTCTTTGGAAACCTTACCAACTTCAAACATAGTCTTCACTGGGAATTGGAATTCCTATCAGAGTTTCGTTTATTCTAATTGCTTGAAATTGGATTCCAATGCACGGATGAGTCTTATGGCAGATGCACGGTTAAGGATTCAAGTTATGGCGACTAAGGCACATGGGACTTTATCAATTGAAGATTATCTGGAGGTACTTTCTCTCTCTCTCTCTATATTTCTTTTGGATTTCTCCATCAATGATTAGAATTGTTAATATAGATGAAAGAACAACATTAGATTCTTCAAATTCATAACAAAATACTTTGACATATGAAGTGTATCTAACATGTTGTTTCATGTTTATGTAGCAATTACAACTCATATCACAACATTTAAGCACAAATTGAAATAAAATATTTTCGTTAAAGTATTATAACCTCAAGTTTTATACATTATAGTTGTGTTTTTTTTCTATCAACTTAAGATTTTGGATCTGATGGTAACTAATATGATATCAGAACTTACAGATCTCTGGTTCAAGCCCTCTCTCTCTCATTTATCTAAAATTTTTCTCGTTATATATGTTATATGTTGGGAACGTTTAGCATGTATCCTTTATCCGTTTATCTGTTCACGTCATTACATGTTATATGGTGAGAGCGTTTAGTATGTATCCTTCATCCGTTTATCTATCCATGTTATACGTAAGAGGACGCGTTAACATATCATAATTAACCTCAAATTTTAAATGCTACAGTTGGATTATTTCCTATCAGGTTAAACTTTTGGATTTGATGAAAACTAATAATAATTTTAAAGAATCTAATATTATTCAAGATGAAAATGAAAATGAAAATGCTTCCATTGAATAGTTAGGTAATTAAAACAAATCTTGCTAATCCAATATAACTTTAGAAGTCACTCATTCGTTAACAAATGATGATTTTGATGGCACAGAAGGATGTGGAAGGGACTTCAATTTTCTTTTGTTTTCCTGGGAAAGAAATTCCTGAGTGGTTCAGTCATCAAAATAGGGGATCTCGTGTGAAACTAGAGCTGCCTTCGCATTGGTGTAGTACCACATTCCTGGGTTTTGCTCTTTGTATTGTAGCTGAATCACAGGATTGTGAATATTTTGATTTATATGTCAATTGCAAATGCTATTTCGCAACCAAAGATGGTGAAGTGCATGCAATTGTTTGCGACTTGAAAATCATGGAAACAGAAGGAAGACTTGTTGGATTCCCAGAGTCAGATCACGTGTTTCTGCTATACGCTCATGGGCTTTCTGCTGCAGTTCAAATACATGATGGAGAGCATACTTTAAGCATATACTCTTCCTGCTGTGAGGCTCTTTTTGAATTCTCTCTTCTGGATAAGGACCTACAACCAGTACCAAACTACAAGATAAAAAAGTGTGGAGTCCATCTGCTATACTTGGAAGAGGAAGATACACGAAAATGCTGTGATGACAGCCTTAATGAACAAGGACTTGGAGGAGTTAGCATCTCAAATGTGGAAGACAAAGCGGATCCCAACTCTGTAACATTGAGGGAAACGGAGCACAACTCAGAGTCAGAGGTTGATACCCTCCTGTTGGCTGAAGGCGGAGTGAAAATGATGTTTAAGAAGGTTTTCTTGTCAGCATGCATTTGCTCTTTTTTCTTGTCTTTTTTCCTGTGGTGGTGATTAATGAGCAGTGCGAGTAAGTATTTCTCTGTTTTTTCTTCTTTATTGAATAGTGCTAAATGGTTTTACGTATGCTGTTCATTTGTTAAATTATTTTATTTGTTATCTATGTAGATCTGGAACTGAGGTTGAGGTCGATAAAGAAGACATAGCATGAGAAAAAAAGGTATTATAAGAGCTATAGGAAGACCAAACATCTTCAAAGGTCAAGAGTATTAATTGATAAAATAATCTTAATCATCCATTATTTTTTATACTGATATATCATTAAATTATCAAAAATTAATTTTTTTTTAAAAAATTATAATAGAGAATTTTTATTCTTTTCATTAAAGTTTTTTTATCAAAATGATAACAGAGAATCATTACTCTTTACATCACGTGATTCACAAGCTACATGTTTTCGGATTTCCATATCACCCTTCCTTCATAAACTTAAGCATGTATGTATCTGTGTGCTAATATAATTTGTTGTTTTCTCTCTAAAAATCTCACGGAAAATGAGGAATTAAAAAAATAAATGGCATGTTTGTCTGCTGTGCTTGAGGTATTTAGTTTGTTCCCGATCTTAATGTTTGTCCGTTGTGCTGTCCATGCTTTGACGTTGCCCAAGTCTGGGATGATAGAGAGGTTAGGTGGCAGCCCCTCTCAAGGTGTTCTTCAAATTGAAGTCAGATGTCTCAGTAGCTTTGAATTCTTCTCCTGTAGATGGCGGTCTTGACTCTTGATGTAGTCATAAGTGATGAGGCAGCGGTGGTTATGGCTTCATGCTCAAGACGGCCTAGTGTTCCCATGGCGGATGGTGTGGCTGAGGGAATAGCTGTGCACATGCTACACCTCTTGGCTCCGGAATATGGTCTTTCCCTAATATGTGTTGAGTTTGATCCAGCAACGGCTATGAATGTCATTATTGCTAGGATCCCATTGGTAATAGTTAAATTACTAACATTTTGGAGAATATTGACAGCTTTGGTGCTCTAAATATTCGATTCATTCATCATCCAGTTAATCGTGTAATTCAGTGTTGTCTAAGTTTTGCTTTGTTGATTGATCATCAAGTGGCTTGGATTGAAGAAGTTTCTCATTTCTTTGATAAGTTTGTGCTGATCATATTCAGAATAATAGGTAATTCATTTGGCAATGAAATTCCCTATCTGAAATTTCATTGAACTTAGGATATTCGCCAAACTCACTGTATTTTACCTGAAAATCAGTGAAATTGAACTTAATTGGATGTGCACAAAATTGAGGTAGCAAGCGAGAACGTGTAATTTTATTCATTAACTTAGAAAAGCTGACAGCAGAGTTGATAAGTATAATACCATTAAAATGTTAGATAGGAAGCACAGATGACAAAGTTTAGCTGTAAATAAGGTTTTCTAAACTGAAGAAGTGGCATGAAAAATCATCCGATTATCTACTGGCATTCAACAACATTCAAGACACAGCATGATGGATATTCTTTTATTAGCATGGGCCATGGTATCTTAAGCATGCTAGTAACTTTTCCTTCATGAAACAAATAAGCATATATAGCCATAGGATTTTGTGTAAAACAAAACAAGCCTTCAAAAAAAAATCATAAATGGGAATTTTTAAGATGACACTCACAGGTCACAAGTTACGTACATCTATCATCTTTCCAAAGATTTACATTGTGTTTCTTTAATCTTAAGCTTTACTGATGATTTTATCTTTGTAATTTTATTACTCTTTTGATCTGCCTCTTTATTGTCTGCCGTCACATCTCCATAGACCACATGTAAACACGTTCATTTACCCAAAATGACTTTGATACTCTCAAGAACCACACTGGAAGTTTTGAATTTTAATGCAACTGGTTATTTTACAATCAAAATTATCCATCTTAGAGTTTGAACCAGCAAGAAGAAACAGAGAATAATTAGTAAATTTGAGAGAAATTAATACTAGTTGCAAATTGCAGTCCCTTATGTGTCCCCCAGACCACAAAACAAAAATCTGAAATGATATCATTCTAATACAATTTATAATCTTTAGACAACTATATTTTTGGTTGAAGCAAAATGACACTTAATGATACAAACTTGCATTACTTAGATTAAGAAGTAGCTAAATTATATGAATGAATGGGTGATGCTCAACTTTTAGAAGAAGTGTATTTTCACTCATGGAATGATTCAAAGTGGATAGTGCAATCTTATATCATACATTCTTATTATAGGTTAGAATTTTATCATGTACATCTACCAATATGTATAGGAATTTTATTTTGATAGTATGTAAATAGATTTCTTGTGGTGTTATAAAAATAAATTTTCAGAGCTAATGTAGTATGTTTAATTTGAAGGAGGATTCATAACACTTGATATTATATTGGTGTGAAATTATTTTATAAGATAGATAACATAATGTAGAAGGAAGAAAAGTTGAGGAGATGGAGAAAGAGAGAGAGAGAAAGGGAGGGGATGAGTGGATTGTAAGTTATGAGGTTGTGGAGGGTGTAAATATGAGAAGACATGAAGTAGATTAAATGAATCCGTCAAATTATCAATTTTTAGCTCTCTCTATCTTTGATTTGTATAATATTGTATTAGTTTCCATACATTGTGCTATTATCACTCTCAATTCCCATCTTCTCTTATAAATAAATTAGTTTCCATACATTGTGCTATAATCACTCTCAATATTAATACATCCATTAATATAAGTTTAAAAATCTACATATTAGTATAAGCACCCAAAATCTTTGCACTTGGGTTAATGACGAAGCTAGTGAGGTTCTAACTGAGGCGTATCTATTCCTGATTGAAAAGTATAAGCACCCAAAATCATGTCAATAATAACCCTACACAAATAAAATTAATTAAATTCCTTCAAAATAAGCTTTCCTATATAAACCAAATTACTTATATTCCTTTAAAACTTTCAATATATATATATATTTGTATTTATATTTATATAAATTCCTTTAAAATAAACTTTCCTATATGAACAAAATTAATTAAACTCTTTTAATACGATCTTTCTATCTTTAGCATTTGTCTTTATTTCTCTTAAACATAAATTATTAACGCTAAACCTAACTTTACACTTTATCAAGAAGAAGCACTCATGGTTGATGGCTAAAGCCACTGCATTTGCCATTATGAATAAAATTTTGTTTTGTGTTTAGGTTAACCTTTATTTTTAGATTAATGAAAAATAAAAATATAAAAAACAAAAAATGTTTTATATTTTAAAAAGATTTAAAAAATCATTTGATATTTTTAAAGATTCATAAATTTATTTATAGATTTTCTTTAGAAATATTTATAGAATTTTGTTTGTTTTATTCTAAACTAAGAAAGGAAAAAGAAAATGAAGTTGTAAAAATAAAATTATATATAGTATTATTTTATTGATTTATATTTGTCCTTATAATTTTATTTAGAGATATTTTTATCATATAAATGTTTTTTAAAAAATAGGTGTTCAAATAATTTTCATAGGTGGTAATAGCCCAACTGATTATCACATCACTTGTATATTGTGTGAGACTTCGAATATCTTCAAAAAGCAATTATGCATCTCTCAACTATGGAACATATATATTTTATGTAATCTACATTATAAGTGAACTAATTTAGTTTATTTATATTCATCTCCCAAAACCTTAAAAAATCTATTCAAATTTTAATTTAAATTTATTAGTAATAATATTATCCTTACCTAAAATTACTAAAAACAAATCTAAAGACCCTTATACACAATTACACACAAATTTAGGATGCATAACATTATTGGAAATATATATATATATATTGAGTTTCGTAAGCCTTAAATCTATAATTATCATTTCCCTTATTAGCATTCATTTCAAAAATAGCTTCCTGCAAAAGAACCAATCTTTTGACATTCTTTTAAAAATTTAATTATTTAAATAAAATACGACTTCAGTATAAATATAAAAATAAAATGAAGTGTTTTTGTATACTTAAATTTAGAATATATTTATAAAAAGATCCGAAAATATAATAATATTTTGTAAACAAAAAAAATTTCTTTCCTAATCAGGATTTCATTACTGTTATAAATCTAAGCATAAAGAATTCAATTATGAGCTCTCTCTTTCGTACTAAAATATTGTTATGTTAAAATAGGAAAAAAAGAACACAAAAAATTTGTACACTAACATTTTAAAAGAACATATATAACAATTGACATCCCCTATGCAAAAACAAATAATTGGGATTTCCTTTCCCTTTTAGGAAGAACAAATGATTTTGATCAAAGCAATTGATATCCACCCACGGTAAAAACAAATAATTGGGATTTTCTTTCCCCTTAAGGAAGGACAAAAATCTGGTATGAATAATGATGTAATTTATAAAAATTTATTTAAATAATATAATAAATTGAATTATAATCGTTATATTAATTTTGAGATTATAAATTGAGGATTTATTAATAAGGTATAAACTTCGACCCATCAATCATTGATAGAAAGCAAGCCAATGCTAGCACATCAAAATTTTCATTTTTTGGTCCAGCAGCCACAGCTTAACACCCACTCCACTAGAAATCATCATTCCGATGTCGTTGCAGATTCAAACAGTTTAAACAAACACAACTCGACACCCACCTCGTTACAATCGAAAACCACCTAATAGATTACAAACAGCACAACAGCCAACCATGGCTTCACTTGACTTGCCTCTCGTCCTCTCTCTCTTCCTCCTTCTCCTTCTCCAAACCACAGCCAATCTCCACAGAACCAAAACTTTTCTCATGGCAGAACAACAACACAGTGCTGCAAGTGTCAATGACACCCCACCAACCCGTTACTTTGAAGTAACCAAACCCATCAAACACCCCGAAGCCGAGCCTTGCTCACACCTCCTCCTCCACCATGACTTCGCCTACACATATGGCAAGCCACCTGTTCTTGCAAACTACACTCCTCCCTCTCATTGCTCCTTTCAAAAATTCTCCACGATTGTCCTTCAATGGAATGCTACATGCAAAGGAAGGCAATTTGACCGCATTTTTGGAGTCTGGTTGGGTGGTGTGGAGATCCTCAGGAGCTGCACTGCTGAGCCAAGAGCTACTGGCATTGTTTGGAGTGTTGAGAAGGACATAACCAGGTACTATTCATTGCTTGTGAAGAATGAAACACAGACTCTTGCTGTTTATCTTGGTAATCTTGTTGATAAAACTTATACTGGTGTGTATCATGTGGATATAACTGCTTATTTTTACCCTGCTGAACATGATGTTGAGAGTCATGGGGGTGATGGTTTGGCATCTGGGTATGGCTCTGAGGCTGATTTGACATTGCCCATTTCGCGAAATTCGCCTGGGAATGATGGGTTGTGGTTTGAAATTGAGAATTCTACTGATACTGGGGTGAAGGAATTCGAGGTTCCTCGAAATGTGTATAGGGCTGTTTTGGAGGTTTATGTTTCTTTTCATGAGAATGATGAGTTTTGGTATGGAAATCTTCCTGATGAATACATTGATGCGAATAATTTGACTGGTTATGCTGGACATGGACCTTTTAGGGAGGTTGTGGTGAGACTTGATGGGAAGGTTGTCGGTGCAATTTGGCCGTTTACTGTGATATATACGGGAGGGGTGAATCCTCTGTTATGGAGACCTGTTACTGGCATTGGTTCGTTTGATCTTCCTTCTTATGATATTGAAGTTACTCCGTTTTTGGGGGATATATTGGATGGAAAGACGCATAAGTTTGGCTTTAGTGTTACTAACGCCTTAAATGTGTGGTATATAGATGCAAATTTGCATCTTTGGTTGGACAGTAAGAGCACAAAAACTACGGGGAAGCTTTTGAAGTACAGTAGTGTGCCTCCTGTTGTTTCCCTTGTGTCGAATTTTAAGGGTTTAAATGGGACATTCTTAACGGAGGTGAGCAGGTCCATATCTTCGAGTGGATGGGTTGAGTCATCTCGTGGAAGGATTACGACTAATTTCTTTCAAGACTTTAGCTACAACAACTCAATGGAGATTGGCAAGGATGGCAACTTGCAGATTGTGAACCAGACAATCCATTTTAATGACCAAGTTTCTGCTGTGAAGCAGTCCTCTGATGCTCACTTCATAAAATCATTCAAATTATTTTCCCTTAACTTATACACAGACTCCTTAGATCAAGGAAATGGAACTTCTTTAGAGGTGTCAAACGTCACATTGGGATTTGATGAGAACATTTCTAGTAATGATAATTTTGGATTATCACTCAGCTTTCTTAATAATTTGCAGAATGGGCAAGGTGAAATGGTTGTGAAGGATAACTTGGTACAAAGCGGATTGGGAAGCACACAACAGGTGTACAAATATCATGGTGATGAATTCTGCTACTTTAGGAACATAAGTACCTCAAATTACACCATTCTTTATGACAATGTGGGACATAATTGCAATAAAAGAAGAAAGTCTCATTTCGGCTTTGGCTTGCGAAATGGCGGCCTTTTCCGCCTAAATGTGCTGTTCTAGCCTCTAAATGTAGATATAAGAAGTTCAATAAGTGAACTCAGTTCATTCTCCAGTTACTTCATAAAAGGTTTCCTTTAGTTAGATATTCCAGAGGATTCCTTAGCGAGGCTGGACCAGATTAAATTGTAAGTGTTTCGGTCTTTATTTATTTTAAAAACAGATTCATTTTGTGGATATTCTTGTATTTCCTTTGCTTTCAATTGAACTCTGCTTTGCTTTTCGTAGTTGAATGATAATGATAAAGGATATCTTCATTTCATTATAAAATTTAAATACTCCCGCCAGCATCATAGTTTTGATGTGAGTTTGAATGTACAAGCCTGAAACGAAGCAGAAGAATAATCTTAAATTTATGAGTGTTACTAATGGACTCTTGGGAGCTCTGTTGATGTTTAAATGTCCATGAATATATCATGGTAGATGATTGGTAGCATGAGCTGCAGATTTTTTGTAAACATAATTTTATACTGACGTAAAGTAATTTAGATGAGTTCCTTAAAATGCTTGACCTATGGCATAAAGTAATTAGTGGGTGTACGAATGTTTTACAGGCTAAAGTCATTAACTCGTAATGACCAAATTTTGGTCTTTGTTAACACACGGCATGCATCATGTTTAACATAAGTGAAATCTGTTCGTTGAAAAACAGAAAGGCCTGGTTATGATTAGGACGAACTGATTTTTCCTGCTTTTATTATGATATTTTGAGTATGCTGCTTGATTTTGTTTTTCCTTCCATTATTCTTTGGTGTTCATGGTTATGATTGAACTAGATTGTAGATACTATTAGCTGTCACCGCTAAAATTCTCCTTTTCTTTTGCTGTTTACTATGAAATTTGTCATTCTTCATATGGTAGCTCTTTGTGGCTGATATTGACCAAGAGACTGCTACTAGTGCTCAAATGAATACCACTGTAGAAAACTGCCCACTTAGTAAAGATTAATCTAACTTGCGCTTTTACATTTGATGTATTGTGCTTATAAGATATTATTACTTGTATCAGTACAGTGACTGATATATTGATAGTTGTTAATAGTTATTCAAAGTTCACTGATATTTTTGTAGCTATCTTAAATAGAATGCATGTAATAGGCATTTTGGGCACATCATGTCCTGAATGATTAACCGTAAACAAGAAATTCTTTTATCCTATATTATTAAGTGGTAATACTATTTGAAATATAATGTTTTGTTCAGTTAATCTTTGTTAAAAGTTTCACATTCTGGACGCTTACCCTTTAGTGTGAATATGAGATATCCCATTCTTGACATTATAGCCGTGTAGTTGAGCATGTTTCAAATTTCCCTTCTTTTTAATCATGCTAGATACCTTCAAATATGTTGCTTAGCATTCCTGATGGAAGGGTGACAAAATTGGCAGCTAGACATGTAACAGTGAGGCTTGTGGAAAATACTAGTGTAAAGTGAAGTGATTGCATGAGAATGGCCTTTTTATAAGTAAAATGAGACAGTTAAATAATTAAATAACTAAACTTTGAACATCATATGCAGATTGACAAATTATAACCACTTAAAACTGTGCAGTACAAACAGTGGAATAGTTCTGATGTCATATTCAAGACTTTATTCATCTTGTATATCATCAATATCTAATTATTTCTTGGAATTCTAGTGATGTTTGATACATTAGCTGGTCTTTGAAACAAACGTATTTTGAATCTTGTCCATTTGTTCCCCTAACATGTTGTGTCATAGCTTTTTGCAACTTGGATGTTGGTTGCATCATGAGCTACATTACAAAACTAAAAATATTTTAGGCTTCAACAAACATAATACAGGTCATTATCTAACTTTCTACCTATGCAAACTTTTATGATTGTGGTGCACTAACAATTGTTGCAAGATAAGCAGGTCCGCTTTATTTAAAAGCAGTTTTGTACCAAAACATCTTCCTAAATGCTTCTTAGTTTGTATAGTCACATAGATCTTTGTGATGAATTTGAGAAAGCTCATACCTAAAATGCATGGTCTTTGACACTAACATGATCCAGATTCAGAACTGGCATTCATAAATTGATAATATTCTTTATGAAATAGTGATTTATCTAGCTTCTTATAAATTATGTTCAAAAGTTTTATGTTTTAGTGAACTCTTAATATTGAAAGTTTGTTGGATATTTACTAAAAGACGAATTCACATTCGAACAGTTACAATGATAAGGATTATTTGAGTTAATTATAACATGATTAAGGGAATTCTGATCCCATAACAATTAACGGACATTAACATTGCAAATTTAAGATTTTATTTGTGTTACCCCTATTCATGTATCTTCTGCTTCTTAGAACATTAGGACAAGGGGACCTCTTGATGAACCAATTCAAGAATCAATATGATAAGACTCCTTTCTTCTTGTTAAGAACATTGGATGTTAGGAAAGGCCTTTGTGCCAGAGAAGGTGACCGCTGGAGAATCCCAAATTCCAAGTCAGAGTTCCTTTTTTGGCATGTATTTTTCACCTTATCATAAAGAATAGTGTCATTTGAGCTTTTTATGTTCCTCAAGTAGCAGAGATCACTACCATGATATTTATATGTTTGCTGTGTACTCCACAATGCATCCACTACAGATTTGCCCTCTACATCCACAACAACATGCCCACTTTGCAGATTCCTGAGAGAACTGAAGAAGAAATCAAAACCAGAACTCTTTGATTTCTCCTCATAAAATCCCAATTTCACGTCTGCTACTTGTGATATAGTGCCATTTTTTCGATCTAGTTGACAAATGGACAGGTGAAGAGGAAACCTTTTAAAGGAACTAGTCGAATAAGCAAAATAGGAAGGCATTCTGGTGTAAACTCTGTCATCAAAATGTATCATCTGATCGACAACCAGCACATTCCCATCCTTGCTTACTGTAATCAAGTTACTATAACTAAAATCTTGAATCGAATGAGTCGTGATCTCACCATAGGATGATTTGATCAGTCCGGTTGAGGATATTGACCTGCTGGTATCTGTTAACATCTTTCCATTTTGACCTTGAAAATCTGACAAGAGAGAAACATGAGGAGGCATAACATTGTGTTTCAGAAGCTTCCCTTCTATTTTCCCGCTCTTACCGTCCAACCAAAGGTGCAAATTAGCATCAATAAGCCACCGATTTAAAGCATTTGTGACACTGAATCCAAATTTGTGTATCTTCCCATCCAATATGTTACCCAGAAAAGGAGTGATTTCAATATCGTAAGAGGGGAGATCAAAAGAACCAATCCCAGTAATAGGACTCCAGAACAAAGGACTGATTCCTCCTGTATAAATCACTGTAAAAGGCCATATTGCACCAACTACTTCACCATCAAGACTGATCTCAACCTCTCTAAAAGGTCCATTCCCTGGTGTGTCAGTGAGTTTGTTCATGGAAATGAACTCACTTGGAAGATTTAAATACCAAAATTCATCATTCTCATGAAAAGACACGTAAACTTCCAACACTGCCCTATAGACATTCTGGGGAATTTTGAAATCCTTCTCCTCCACATCTATTGAGTTCTTGATCTGAAACCACAACCCATCATTCAGTGGCAAATTTTGCGAAATGGGCAAGATCAAATCAGCATTAGAACCATATCCAGATGCCAAGTTATTCAAATTATGCTCATGATAATTTGAATTTCTTTCAGCCGGATAAAAATGGATGGATATATTCACATGATATACCCCCGTATAAGTACTATCCACATTGTTACCGAGATAAACAGCAAGTGTTTGCCTCTGATTCTTAACAAGCAAAGAATGATACCTTGTAATGTCCTTTTCAACACTCCACACAATACCAGAACGTGTTGGCTCTGCTGTGCAGCCCCTGAGAAGCTCTACCCCTCCTAACCAAACGCCGAAAATGCGATCATATTGCCTTCCTTTGCATGTTGCTTTGAATTCAAGGACGATTTTGGATGCCTGGAGATATGTGCAGTGAGAGGGAGGAGTATAGTTGACAAGAACTGGAGGCTTTCCGTAAGTGTAGCCAAAGTCATGTTGCAGGATGAGGTGAGAACATGGTTTGGTTCTGGGCAGTTTGATAGGCTTGGTTACTTCAAAGTAGCGGGTGTGGTCAAGGTGCAAGGTGGTGGTGGAGGGTTGGCGGAGCAAGTTTGAAGAGAGGATCCTCATTTCGTGGAGGCTGGATTTGGCAGCAAGAGGGTGGTGGAAGAGAAGGAATAGAGTGAAAATGAGAGGAAACTGAGAAGCTGCCATAGGTGGCTGTTCTGGTATAGCTTTTTGTTAGAATTTTTATGGTTTAATACGAAGATGTTCATGTTGGAGTAAAACACTATGCTAAATTAATGGTGAAGATTTGTTTTGGAGTGAGACGGGGAAATTTTGAGTAAAAGTAAATCTGAATTGATAAGAATCTGAAGTTCAAAGTTTTAAACATTTTTTATAGCTATAAGAACTTTAATACTTAGAGAATGTGCAACCCAATATAAAAATCTATCTTATCAAAAGGGTAAACATTTGGATCACCATAGCCAAATCTCTCATGTCATGTGTAACAGCATACAATCTTAGGCAGGATAACCAAGTCCATGAACATGGGCAATAAAACATCCGTTTATCTTAACCATAAACCTATATTCGTTAATGGCAATAGCGACAACCCAGATGGTAACAACCAACTCAAAATTTGACAGTTTACCCGCCTTAAGTATTCAGGATCGAACATGTTTATGTATGATGTGAGATCATTACATTCTCCGCTGCTTCACTGACATTACATGCCTTCATGTTGTCCACTTAATGTGGGATTGTGGATTCATGAATCGGATAAGAATCTATGCAGAACTGTCACTGACCAGATGCTTGCAACTAAACTGGAAAGCTAAATTTGACAATTGAAGCTGCATGCTCAGTTTTATAGGTCTATTATCCAATCCAATTCTATTCTATTCCACGAGGGGCTGTGAAGGGAGGTTAGGCACTGTTTTTGTGTTCTAAAGATCTGTTAATTAGCTTAAGCATCTAGTTGCTTATTCACTGATAGTCCTCATTTGTGTCATATCTAGCAACTCAATCCAGGCAATAGAAGGGAGAAACGGATATTCAACTGACGTGGTCAGGAACTGGGCATATTTGAAATTGCCATCAACATTCCAGTATCACCAAGACTCCAACTCAATACAAAGGAACAGCTTACCTAGTTCTAACACCAGAAACATTTGTAACATATTTCGATATTCATATTTCGCAGTTGCCACTTGCCAATGTGGCGTCCAAACAAAAATACATGGCAATATAAGAGGTCAGCAAAAAGTAATACATTAGCTTCCTTTACATGAATCAAATTTAAATTGTTTTAAAAAGCAACAGAGCATATTCACAGAAAGCATAATGGCTATCTGAACTTAATAGCAACCAACAATAATTCATAGCATGGGAAAGTCATATTCCTTCAATTTAGTAATTTGTCTTCTTTGCTCTTTTGTTTTGTGTGATCCAGATGACAAATGTTAAATTATCATTTAATTATACACATGCAACAGCAGTATATGCTGCTAGATTAGCCTTCTTACATTTGTACAACAGAAAGACAAAGACACGACCAAAGAAAGCAGCAATAAAAAATATATATAATTTTCTACAAAGAAATCGAGACAAAGAATGTATTTCATTCAGAAGTTCAATTAAGTGATCGGCTGAGAACCGATAATTGACCAGAATCTCCATTTAACAAGAAAACTTCCAGTGGGACATAAGGAGAAGATGACATTGATGACCCAAACCTGTAGGTTGGTTGCAGCATTTTGCTCCCTTTGGCACACTGAATAGTTGATAGCCGAGGTCCAGTTCTCATCTGCCAGATCTACAAGAATTTGCAAAAAAATAAATTCAAGCAGACTAACTCCGGCCCAGACTAATAAAGAGGTTAAGACAATGACAGGATATATTATGTTCAAATGTCAAAACAATGAAGTATTCCTTAATCTAAAGAAAGAAGTTCAACACACACAGATTGCTATTGTTTCATATAACCTTTATATTAAGAATAGTTGTGCAAAAAGCAAATATGGCATTACACCATATATCAGCTACACTGCAACTTCAACATCCAAACTGAAATAAACTTCATCTCCAGATGAAGTTTGAACTCATCCTTTAATTTTATAGAAGTCTAAATAAGCTTCATAATTATGTGAGCTTAGAATATGTTTGTTATCGCCAGCATAGGACCATCACCTACCTAGACTTCATTATAGACTTTCACACTTCATTATATGTGAAGTTTGAAACAGAACTGACAAACCAGTAAGCATCTTTAGATAATAATAATAATAGTAGTAGTAATAATAATAATAACATTACAAAAACATAAAAACAAATGTAAGATATATATAGTTCCACCAGAAGAAAGAAAAGATGAAGATACCTCAATAATTCCTTTCCGAGGTGCATGAATAGCTAAACAAAGGCAATAATCACTCTTTGCTGGTTCATAATAAGCAGAACTTGATGCAGAATTTTTGTTGACTAGCATCTCCATGAACACACAGTTAGCATCGCGATAACCCTAAAGCACATAAAGTCCATTGGTTTTATGACATCCTCACTCCTTGGCAAAAAAGAAATTAAAATAGAAATTCAAAAAGTAGAAGCATGGAAAGGAAATCTATGGATTTTAAGAAGCTAACCTTCCACAAACGCACCACTACAAGAGCCTGAGTATCTAAAAGCAATATACGGCCCAGTGAATCTGTTACTGCTGCCAATGTACCACTAGGCGATAATGTGAGCCTCTCACCCTTTCTTGGACGATCTTTCAAACATGTCAATGGGGAAGCTGCCACAAATCAACAATGAGTGACCAGTTGCTAAAGTTGATATTCATTAACATGTAAATATATGTTGAAAAAGCTTCATAAGGATATCAGTGAAGAGCATCTAAATAATTTACATAACAATATATTCAACAAAAACTTAATTATGCAAACACAGTACCTAGGAGATTCTACCATTCTTATTAATCCATTTAGCACTTCAAAAGCATTATCATTCACTAAACCCCTCTCCTTATTGTTCTGAGCATCAAATGCAAAGCAGGAGAACAAGAAAAAACAGAATTTGAAAAAAAAAAAAAAAAAAAAGGAAGAGGGGGGTGGGGGGGGGGGGCGGGGGGCGGCAGGCGGCGGGCGTGGGTGTGAGGTGGGCGAGTGGGGTGGGGCACAGGCCTAGAAATAGACAAAAGATAGAGCCCAGAAGGAACAAAGATGCAATGCTCAAGTTTCTCATAAAAACTAAAAGATAGACACACTAAGCACATCAAAAAGCTACATGATGCATGAAAAAGAGAAACAGCCAGCAACTGCCAAATTCATAGTATCATGGTAGTCAAAGCATATCTATAAAGCAAAACACATTTCTTCACTTTCTATTGGAAATTTGGAATGACAATTGTTTTCTAAGCATTATTGAAATTTCTTATGTTTGTGTTTATGCAAACATAAACAAAGTCCACGGGCACATGCTCATGTAAACTAGACAAATAAAGGAATAAATTAGTTTGAAATCGTGACTTAAAAATTTTATCAAACTATGTAAAATTTTTAACCTCCCAAGTTAAGATAATTTAAGGAATTATGTAATTTCACCTCGAGCAAATGGCTGAGGCTTTGGTTCTGGCTTTGTTGCTGGCTGTTCACTCCGCCAAATCATTTGAGAAAAAGAAGCAATTGTCGAAAATGTTGCAGGCACAACTTTTGATAGAATTGCTCCTACTAAAGATCTGCTTTTATCTTCTGAAAGTCTTTTGGAGAATGAAACAACTGTTAGTCAATAAGGGACAAGAGAATATAGAACAGAAATAAAATTCTGAAATAGAAACAAGAATCACCTAAATTGCAACTTAGAAGAAAATATAAGAAGATACAATGTGAAATCCTACCACACTAACCTGAATGCAGAAATCACAGCATCCTGTCCAATAGTGACTGCACAATAATATCGTTGACTTGACTGCCCAACAATAAAAGCAGCTGAATTCAAATACCAGATTAAGTTCAGAAACTTTCCATCATTCAGTGTGCAAACTACCAGAAATGTCAGTAAGCAGGCTGAGGCAACCAGGAAACATGACATTTAAGTAAAAAATCTTATTTAATGTGTTTTAAAAACACATTTTCATCACCATGTTGCAAACTATAATCCAAAATTAACTTCAAACCCCAGCATAACTTCTTAAAAAAATTATTCATAGGTCGATGGAACTAAGCAAACAAATAGTCACCTGTACTTCCATCAGTGGTGGAGGCATTATCCCAGTAATAGCGGCATCAGCACATGGCCCATGCTTGCTAACACTCCACAATTGATAAGGCAATCTTTCATAACTCCCCAAATCCCCTATATCTCTCCGTTTTGGCTTCTGATCCCAAAACTGAGAACTTGTTTCATACAACTGTTGGTGCAGCATTTTCTACATCTCAAAAAAGGAAGGTTGTCAGGCAACTGTTAAATTCCCTAGAGATAAAGTTTCAAAATGAACAAACATAGAAGGGATAAGGGAAAAACTAATTTCAAGAGTAGAACATAAATACAATCTTCTATTCAAAATTGCCTTGCTAAGATCTCCATTAAGAAGATATCTACTTTATTTAGACCTATCGTAATTACTTTCTAAAGAAGAAAATGATAACTAACATTCAAATAGTTACCTGAATATCAGAGCCATCAAATCGGGCAATCACTCCAGGTAAAACAACACAAACCTCCTCTGATGATGTATCTTGAGTCAAATCTCTCTTGGTTCCACGAACTCTTAACTTCAAAATCCGTCCACGATGTATCAACTGTAAGCACACAACTTGATCAATGAAGTCCTTACTTTACAAGGATAAAAAGAATAGAACACATCATTTATAAATACACAAAAGGACATGATCATCTTAGTTTTCTCCACTGTAGCACCAACAAAATGCTTTTATCGTATAAAGAAGATACATACTAAAAACAAGCAGTATATCGTGGTCAATCATTTATACATTAATATAAACAGAGAATCACCATATTGGAATGTAATATTAACAGATATTTCACGTTGTACTTCACATAGTGTTTAGTTTTAAAGTATTCCGTAGTACTTTAAGTTTTGACACAAAATCTTGATATCAGTAACATTAAACCATTTTACTAACTTTCTTTCAATAGTATTATGTTCCTACATATACATTTTCCACCCTAAGGCATTCAAGTTTTTCGATTAACAGAAGAATGATAACAAACTATAGTTGCTTTAGCAAATACATATAACAACGAACAAATCTTATAACAACAGTGGTAAAAGATCCCACATACTTCCTCATAATTCCTTCAGTTCTATTGAGATCATCATATAATCACTCAAAACACATTTCAAATCCATGCTAATTTTTCCTTCATTTCTATCACTCAAAAGATCCCACATACTTGCTCATGCTTACGACTCTAAGCAATCAAAACATTTCCTAATTTCAACTCATACCGTTACAGTCACTTTTATGTAGAAACCTCTTCAACGGGAGACGCCTACCACGTCACTCTTACAACCATTGTATAACTCTGGCCCCCACATATTTACTTCAAAAATCCCACAATCACAATAACCACACCACTGCATTCGATACCATTTCCATGTTTGTCACAAAGCAAGTTATAGGAGTTATCAAATTTACAATAAATTTTACAACTTTTCAGGATATTCCTACTTAATACGTCAAAACACACACAAAATAAAATGAATCAAAACATCAATATAAATAATTAAAAAAATCAACAGTAAAGTGTTTGAAATTAAAAAATTCGAAATTGTGAGTGACCTGTCTATGAAGCAAATCGCCTCTCAAATCATAAACCAACAAGTAACCTCTGGAGGTGCCAACAGCGACCACTCGAATGTCCTCAAAGACCAACCACTCGAGAGCCGTAATGTGCTCGGCCTCGATGGGGGAGAGGTCGGGACGGATCTTCGCCAGGAGACCCGAATGGTCCGGGTCGGCCCAGTTGATGATGAAAATGAGATATCTGTTGGCGATGGCGATGGAGTGGGTGTCCAGCGCGAAGACAAGGTTGGGGTCGTTGACCAGCCACCCTTCCTTGCCGGCGCCCAGGTCGGAGAGATCCGTGCAGGCTATGGAGCCTACGTCGCTCGCGTGGATGCGTTTCGACATCTTCGCTGTCGTTTTGACGACGGGATTTGGATCGAAGAAAAACAACTTCTTTTGTTTTTTCTTTTGAAAGACGGAGAAACATAACTTGTGTACGAGGGAAAGTGGTTAAATGGACCGTATTTGAAGCATATTTATATATTTTAATTCTCATAATTATTTTATAGGATAAATTCAAGGTGAAAATAAAAGGAAAAAAAAAAATCGTTTTTGGACTAGAAATTAATATTTGTTTACATGTAATAAGCTTCGGTTCTAGTTGTTACAAGCATTCTTTAAAAACTCGACAAGTTTCATCAAATTTTCGTCAAGTTCTAGTGGATCGACACTCCGTCAATCCAATAACCCCCAGATCAGACGTCCTGCTCGTCGAAGGTGGACACTCAACCTAACTTGGTCAACTCAGCGAGTCTAATCATCACAAAATCGATCGAAAATCATTCCAAATATCATCCAAGATCATCCTCAAGATCCAATATTCCCAAGCTCCAAGCAAAACAAACAACACATAAAAAAAAAATAAAGAAACAATCATTCATTGCCATCAGCGACGATTTCAAGGGAAAAAGACAACGGCGACAACTTGAAGGAAGACGTCGATAACATGAAATGAGAGAGAAGGAGACTAGCCGCCGTAGAGGAGAGAGAAGGAGATTTAAAATGGTCGACAATGATGAAGGGGGACTGGTTCGGCTTTGGAAATGGCTGCTCTTCTTAATTTCAAAACAACGATGACGATAATGTACTTAAACGACAACGACGACGGTGACGACTTATCGAAGAGAGAAGAGGGATGAGAGAGGAGACGGGAGAAGGAGCAAAAGGGAGAGAGAGAAGATGAGGGTTTGAGATGTTGACCGTGACCAATCAACCTTAAATAGTGTGTGGATAATTTCATCATGACTCTTAATATTTATAAAAATATCAGTTTATGTTTTTCAAACTTCAAAAATTATAATTTACCCTCAAACAGTACTTTTCGAGTACTCACCGATTATTTGCTGTTAGTTAGGTCGCTGGTCGAGTCACGAGTAATGAGTTTTGGAACATTGGTTATAAGACATATAACTTTTATACGTTTAGGGATAAATATGCGAAATGAGTACAAATTCGAAGTTTTTTAACAAATACGTAAATGGTTATTTCCGATCATTTGAAATGTGGACAATTTATCAAGCAATGTTGTACTACTTGTGATTTTCAAGTTGGTGGAACAATGTTGTCTACATCATTAGAATAAAAATATTCATTTGGGACTTGTTGACACCGTTTTCTGGTCAATATGATTCTTCAAACCCAATACCTGCGAAACAGTAAAGAACAAAAAAAAAATATGAAATACTAGGATCAAAACAGATTGGACACACTGATTTTTACGTTATTCGACAAAGTAATGACTTATGTCCACGATTGCCACTCTTATTTCCACAGAGTAATAGTATATATTTTCTTAATTCTCTCTTCCTTTTATAATGAATTTGATCCCCTATTTATAGATGAGGATGTTACAATTTGAATTGGTTTCAGAATCTCACAACTAAGGCAAAAAATAAAATATATTAATTGAGATAATATTTGTCAAGATTCTCTCCACCATATCAGTAACGGTTGCCAAGAATGGCGTGATTTGATTTGCATGAAAATAAACAAGTTAATTTCTTCCTGAATTAAACCTCTCCAAGCTTCCAGAAGATCAACTAGTCAAATTTAACGAGCACTTTGAGCGAGCAGATTATTCAAGCAATCAGTTATTACTCCCAACGAGTAGATGAATAGATGAGCAACCAACCTATGACTTGTCAAGCATTCTGGAAAGATCATGATATCTGGTTGCACAACAGGTGACCTCCTGATCGCTCTGATTGCCCTTGAAGAATACTATTAAACAGTTCTGGACCACGATCAAGTTGGCTTAGTGATCATAACACACGACTAGGCTGCCACACGACTAGGCTGCCACACAATCAAACACATGATCAAATAGATGGTCAAATGATACAATCAGTCATACAGTAATATAAAACGATTAGCCATACGATTAGATGTGCTCGGGTTTACAAGCTAAGAATCGACCACATGTTTCTTCCTTTGATTTTTGTCTAATGGACCAATCTCTTGAGCTTTCCCTCATAAAATAACATATTAGGTTCATTCTTTGGTCTTTATTAGTACATTTTCTATGATCGTAAAAATATCCATAACAGGACTATGGTATTAGTGTATATCAAATATTCTTAAGTAAACCGTAAATTTAAAACCATTTACAATAAAATTACCGTCCAAGTGGATTTAGAAAGAGAGAAAGATAGAAATTCTATTTAGGGATATTTAGGAGGTCGATGAACAAATATACAATATTTAAAGAAGGGATAAAATATATTTTATATAAAATTAAGAGTTATACAGATAATTATTTAGGTATAATTTGTTAAAAAAAAAAAAAAAGAGGGTGTTGTGGCCCTCATTTGCACTTTTATATAAAATTAAGAGTCATAAAGATAATTCTTTAGGTATAATTTGTTAAAAAAGGAAAAAAAAAAAATGAAGGGTGTTGTGGCCCTCATTAGCACCCCCTCTACCCCACCCCTCATTAGCCCTCACTATATGATTATATTACATCACTATAATCGTATAGTGATTATAATGATGTCAATCTTAATTTGGATAAGGTAGAGTAATGATATTAGGTGATCGACTCATTTGATTTATTAATGAGTGAAAGCTAATTGTTAAACAGTAAAATAAAAGAACATGTAATATATGCATATCATCTCTTAATAGAAGTAATTGAACTTTTTTTTTATCCTAAGTGGTCAAGGATTCAAAGTCCACTCTTGTCCTAAAACACTAGGTGTGAGATAGTTTTTTTCAAATTTAATCTCCTCTCTCCCACCATCATTAAAAATAAAATAAAATTGGAGACTCTCCCCATTGTAATCAAGTTGCAACACTACAATAATAATAATAATAATAATAATTAGGATTGAGGCCAGTGTGTAACACTATATCTTTAAGACAAATTTGTTGTCCACTGTCAGATGATTAGTGTTCGTCTCCTATGATGCAATGATACCAAAACATTGGTGAACCATATCGAGTTTGAAACTCTTATCACACTACACTGAAAAGTATAGCTATAAACAGCTTTTGAGAGAAAATGAAAAATAGAAAATAAGTTGAATTGTTGTGTGTAAACTACCAAAATGATACCAATTTATAGGTTTGATATGAACGATTTTAAATCGAGAAATAATGGCCTTTTAATTCTCTTGATTCTACAATTTCAAAATGCATTCAAATTTCAAAAATTGAAAAAATAAACATTTTAGAAATAAAACAAAACCAGCCATGTGTATAAGTCCAAGGTTCAAAATATGACTACCTTCCTATGCACAAGCCGTGTACGTGTGCCTTTCGAACCCACGCTTGGTTCGCGATTTGCAACCCCCTACATGCATAAGTGAGCATATGTGTTCTACAAGTTAAATTGTAACTATAAAACATGCATTTTTATATCAAGCTTCTTTCTTTCATTTTTTTCAAATGTAGGACTAAGCCTTATTTTTTTTCTTAATAGGTGCACTTTAAACTTCAATTTTTCATTCACCCAAAAACCATGTTAACTAAACAAATATAACAATTTGGCATCCTCACAAAAGAGGACACAAATCTACTATGATCCTCCAAAATTGGGAAAAAAAAATCAAAATAGTTCATTAAATTGGACTTTTATATCCTTTATTTTTCCAACAATATTAACTAATACAGGTTAGTGAGTTCATTACTTTGATACAAAGAAAGCACACACTCAAAGGACTTATGCTACTCTATTTGGTGTCAATATCCCCTTGGGCAATTTCATGGGTCAATGACTACGGAAATCCATGGTTGAGGTATCTCTTGGTCATAATAGAATAATTACATGATACATGAGAATATCACTATGGCCATAATAACATAAACGAAAACTACAAGCGCAGGCTATTGGATTTGTACCCTAATAGATTGTAATTATATAAATGGTTTTGTAAATATTAATAAAGTAATCATTTCATTGAATTTATATATTTTGTAAAATTGTGAATATCATGAAAAACGTTATTGATTATTGATGTAATCTCAAACTAAGCATATAAGTATTACATATAAGTGAATTTAATTTGAGATAAGTAATTTAAAAAATTCATAGAAAGTAAACAAAGCTTAATACTTCTTTTGTAAAACTATAGTTGCAATTTATTTCATATTTGATATGATAATCTTATCCAAGACTGTTTATATGGTGATATGGAAATAAATACACCTTCTATAATAAAGATTATATAGGATTGGAATACAATAAATATGAGTCTCTAACTAATATATGTTAAACTTAGAGATTTATATTTATTAATCTAATGATGACATATGATTTTATCTTAATTCTTAATATATTATGAATCTTGTTGAGTTATATCCTTTAAATTATATGAGTGAAATCCATGTAGATATCCGGTTAATAACTTCGTACTTTAGGGATATAATTTAGTAAATAGCTAAAAATATTATATACAATATTGGAATCTACTCATTCTTACGAGAAATAAAGAAGTAGTATCTTTAAGAGTTGATTTAGACCTTGAATAATAAGAATGATCACTTTCTGTTCATATGTAAATGGAAAGATAAATTCATAAGTTGTTATAAATATATTATTCATAAGAGAGTCAATGACACTTAAGGAACAAGAAATAATTGGAAGGCTAAAACAAACATTTAAATGTATCTCTAATTATAAATTACTATAAATGATCAAATCATATATAGTGATTAAATCAATGGACACTCAAAATTTCAGATTTTATAAAACATTGTAGTTTTGAGCATGCAATATTAAGTTTTTAGTGGAGTTTACTAAGGTTAATAATATCGATATTATTAGAGAAATCTGTAAGTTCATCAGGTTCCCTTAATAACTCATTTTATCATAAAAAAACATGTATATAGAATATTGTAATTGGACTGTTCAATTATATATATTACATGAGTAATAAAATTTCTGATCACTTGATATTTGAATAATATTGATTATTCAAATTATTTAATAATTAACTTGTTAATTATTGTTATGAATTAATAATTATTTAATTAATTTCATAAGAGGTCTTGAATTTGATTCTCAATAATAACTCTCGTTTAAATTAATTATGAATTAATTTATTAGAGATCACAAGTTCAATTCCAAAATATAACATGAATTATATTATATAGGGCAATAGTTCAATTGTTAACAAATAAGGGTTTCAGTATTAATTTTGAACTAATGGAAACCCTAGTTGTTGCCTATAAAAAGAAAAGGAAGAGTTTTCTTCTTCAATCATAGGGTTTTTGGTAGGCTGTACACTGAGAAACTAGGAAAAAAAGTTTTGTACTTTCAGCAACCAACATGCAGAGAAAAAGAATTTGCGTCTTTCTTCTTTGCATAATAACAAATAAGCACTCACTTCTTATACAATTAGATTTGATTTTCTTTTTAGGAAAAAAAAAATCAAAAGTAAATGAGCACAATTCTATAAAATTGTGTCTACTCAATTGTTTGTTTTTGTGTAAATACATATCAAGGAAGGTTAGGTAGTGAACAATCTACAAATAATCAATACAGAAGGTAAAAGATCTTATCTTTTATTTTGTTTTTATTGTTTTATTTCATTGTTTTATAGATTCATATTTCTGGATTCTATAAAAAGTTTTGAAACTCACTTTTCCGTATATTTTAATTTGATTAAAACAACTGTTGTTTTTTCCTTTACAAGCATTGCGCTCGCACCCATACGCAGCTTATGTCCATGTGTATAATTTGATCCTTGATCCTTTTATGGGTTAGCTTTTGATTCCGACAATGTTGAGGATTCTATTTTTCATTGCTAGCTATAACAGTTCTTCAATTATAGAAAAGAGTATAAATTCTTTTTCACTTATTTAATCAGGAACGAATGGGAGGATTTTTAATGATTAAAGTGCAAAATAGAAAAATGTGGAACAAAAAAGGGTGGTGCAGCGAGGGTACAAGATGTTCTTCGGGAAAACTTGAGTTGTATTATGAATCAATTCTTGGTAAGAAATTCACCCTTATATGTTTTTTGATCTAATTAGATGTTCTTTTTGTTTTTTATGTGCTTTTATTGCGATAAAAACTTCACATAGCTCACGAAGGAAATGTAAAAATTGTGAAATACTTATGGGTTAATAATTAGTTCTCCTTTTTTTAAATAGGATTAATATTATAACACTATAAATTAAAATTCATTTAATCAATTCAATCATTTAGTTATTGGTAATATTTAGTTTCAAGTAATAATCAAGATTAATTTTTCATTCATCTAATTGAACGATATCTATCCATTGTCCATCAAAATGAAATATAATCCTTAATCTACTATGTTGACATTCTATTGAGATTGTTTTAGATTTCACCTCAATGAACCCTACTTATGTTACCCTCCTCATGTCACTTATTCAATGAAGTGTTGGTAAAAGCCTAAAGGGAGTAAAGGTTCTTTGACGGTGAGACTACCACAAACCAACCTCAGTATTGGTTGAAGTGACAAATTTACTTTCTCCTTTTTGTAGATCTCATATCTACATTTGGTTTTTAAATTAACCTTTAATTTTTATATTAATATTTTATCTGCCTTTGTCTTTTTGCTTGATTTCGCCTTAACAAAGAACTTTTATAAGAACACAAAGTAATAAGAAGTATACCAACATGTTATGTATGTGTATGTACTGTTTTGCTAGTTTGGTATGGTATGTTTTGAGATGTACCTACAAAAGAAGAAACTCAAGAAATTATAAAGTGTAAGGTCAAGAAATATCTTTCTAAGTTGTCATCTTACCAAATTTTTTTTTTTAGATGCCACTTGCGGTGGAGAAGATTCAAACCTAAGTCATTGCTAGGTTAAATTGATGCTTTCTCCTACCAAACCATTTTGGACAATGGTATTTATCTTTTTTTTTTTAATGATTTTAATGTTTGAATAATTAATTAGGTTGCTATCTTAAAATTTACTTTCTATTTACCAAATATTTGATATTAGGTAAATTTTTATTAACATAGCAACCAAATTGATTGTCTTAACATTAAAATTTAGAAAATATGATAAATGAAATCTTATTAAAGGAAATTTCTGATCTCTTGTAGCTGTTGAGTTTCCACTTTTATGTATATAAGAACTAGTTGTACAACACCTCCTCAGGTATGTTTAGAATCAAGTGAAAATACATTTACCTTTTTATTATACTAAGCTCTCATGTCGTCAATTAACTT
The DNA here is from genome assembly GCA_022984855.1 of Dimocarpus longan. Lineage (NCBI taxonomy): Eukaryota > Viridiplantae > Streptophyta > Magnoliopsida > Sapindales > Sapindaceae > Dimocarpus > Dimocarpus longan. The sequence continues at coordinate 12,575,652 of CM041014.1, read as the reverse complement.
TCATTAACTTTAACAGTTGACCAAATTTTTTAGTCAAATGATCATTTTGTTTATGAATAAGATAAAAAGATAAATAAAAAAAATATATATGGTAGATTCTAGATTGAATCTCCATTGCCAGATAGAATCCATCTAATGATGGAGATCTAATCTAGATTTTCATCAATAATTTAAAAAAATTACAAAAAAATAGAAAATAAAAAAAAAATGAAACAAAGATGAAATTAAAAAAAAAAAAAAAAAAAGATATCCATTGTTCATCTCATAGATGGACGATAGAGATAAAATTAAATAAAAGATTTTCTCTCTCATTCTCCACTGTCCACCATTTCCATTCTCTTCTCCGATCTGGTCCTCCACCATTTCCCTTTTTTGTTTTTTGTTTTTTTTATTGATAATGGTCATGTGGAATGAACCCAATTTATGTTCATAACCGAACCCAGATGAATATTATTTGGATTCGTCCCAGATGATGTTCATCATATGAGTTCCAATCAAACTCTGAGTTGGATTGAAACCCAGATGAAGAACATCATTGAAGACAAACCTAGATGAATCAAAACTCGGATCTTTAAGCTGAAGATTTAAGTTACGAACCCAAGTTTTCAATAAATATATATATTTTTTAATTTTGCTTTTTATTTTGGAAGATCTTGAAGACCTAGGTTTCGAATCCAAATTTTCTATATTTTTTTCTTTTTTTAATTATTTTCAAATTTTTTTATCTTCACTGTTCATGTTAGATGGATCTAAATGGATAGTGAGGATCCATTGTTTTTATTTTTAACAAAATTTTAGAAATTAATTTTTTTTTTTGGAAAAAATATAATTCCATCCATCATGGGTGGACAATAGAGATCTTTTTTTTTAAAAAAAAAATTATTTTTAGTTTTTATTTTTATTTTATAATTTTAAATTTTAAAAGAAAATAAATAAATAAATAAAAGATTAAATTACCCTTAAGTCAAATTAGTTTAATTAATCTTAACATATATAACTTGACCAATGAAGTAAAGGTGTTGTGTAATTAAAAAATAAATATGTTTCCGCTTAGTTTTAAGCATACTTTAGGGGAGTGTTGTGCAATTTGTTCTATATATAATGCTCAAATTTTATTGTACCAAATCAACAAAAGAAATCTTCATTCTTAGGCATACATAACATATTTGCACAGATTTGTGTTTTTAGCAAAAGTTATTGCTCATGGCCGAATCAAGCAAAAAACCAAAGGCACACATTTGGACTCATGTGTTTTCATTCTTGGTTGTTAATGATACAAAAACGAAAAAAAAAAAAAAAAACCATTTTATTCATAATTTGCATGCAAACTTTAATTGCAATAATGTTAAGTTATATTTGTACTAATTTATATAACAAGTTATATAAATAAATAAAGTTGCAAATATTATCTAGTGGTAACCATACATCTTTTACTAATCTTGAGTTCAAATCTCCTTCTCCGAATTGAAAACATTAAAAAAGAAAAATCTTTAATTAAATTATATTACAAATTACATATCAATTGCAAAATAACTCAATTGGTGGCATGTGCTTAAATTGAAATCCAAGTAAGTTGAAAAACTATTACTGTCAAATTGAAAAGCAAATGAATCCTAAATTTTGCTTCTTCAAATCATTAATTTAATGAGCCAATTTTACTGAAATTCTCGAGTAAGGATTCTCTACCATCTTTTTTTTTGTTAATCTTTTGATAATCTAGTGATACATCAATATTTGAAAAAATAAATGATCAAGATTGATAGATTTTTTCTCTCTCATACATCACTCAAACTTAAATTGTTCTCATAAAAAAATTAGCACCATGTTAACATTGACAAAGAATCCTTGTCCGAAATTCTTACATAATTTTCTTTATTTTTGAAGTTTCTAAATATAGAAAAAAATTAATTTACCTATATTATTAGTGACACCAATTGTAAAGGTAATCTTATAAATTTTAAGTGGCTTATATAACTGTATAGTTTTGTATCTTCGTGTTTGTGAAACTGATAACTATAATTTAGATTAGTTGGCATGATTTTTTTGTCGGAGAGTAACCGGTTTAGGGTTAGATTTTAGTGTGTATAAATTAGGGAAAACCAAATAATAAAGTAAGGAGGGAGCGGGAGGATTGAGGAAAAATGGATTGTCATAACTATTGTTGTTGCTAGGAAAATCCTACAACAATAACAATACAAATTATGCCCCGATGGTTTTTCTTATAATTCCATTCGAAATAATTTAAAAACGAGTATTAAATTAAAAATAGAAAAACTGCTCCTTTCATTTATATTTATTCAAAAATATTTTATTTATTTAAAAGATAATTATATATTTATTTATTACATTTAATTGATACACACACAATTTATTTGTTTTATTACAAAATAAGTATAAAAGGATGAATAAAAAAAGGCACTTGCACTTCTATAAAGCTGTAAGCAAAATGCAAAAATTGAATTTTTTCAACTATTCAAAAATCTACTCTTATAACATTAGAGAAAAATTTATTCTCATAATAAATTAAGAAAACTCAAGATATATATATGCTATTAAATATGTAATAAAAAATAGCATGTACGTCCCATTTTGCATATCCATCCTACTAAATTTTTTTAAAATATTAAACGTTTGAAACCACACCCTATACAATACTAAAATATCCTTTTCTTCTATTTGTTCTGGTTACCACAATCATCATCATGCTTTTCTCCATCAAAATTCATCATCCAATTTTGTCCTTACAGACCCCAAGTTTTGGCTACTAATTTCTTCTCTTTGACTAACGACCCTCCTCCTCACCGCCTTCGCCATTCCCGTTTTAAAGTGGTTGTCAATGTCATCTACTACTAGTCAAACAAGTCTTGTGTCTTGTATTGTGTTTCTTCTTTAAGTGTATGAACTCTGTGGAAGAACTAGACATTCGGTCTCTAAAAGCACAGAAAGGAGAAGGGGTGGGTGCTATTTTATTTATTTATTTTTTGGTTTGATCAGTCTTCGCCGTGGAGAAAGAAAAGAATGTCAACAAGACAACAGAAAAACGGGTGTTGTATTTCTGAAACTCGTTATTTTTAACTTAGGGAAGTAATGATTGCAATTTAATGGTTAGTGGTTTACAAGTGTTCCAATGATGAGAAAATTTTTCATGGAACTGTCTCACAGTTGATGTGATGAAATGAATTAATGAAATAGTATCATTTCTTTTTCTCACTTCTTCTATTTGGTCTTTTCATTGTCTTTTATTTGTTTTATTGGTGTATTTCGAATCACATTAGCTATGAGACAGTTCCATGAAAGTTTTTTTTCCAAATGACAAAATTGGTTAAAGAGAATGGTTTCAAACACCTGAAACAATGTAGTTTGGATTTAGTGCTTTGCTAACACAACATTGATGGTGAGCGAGAAGAGAAGATGATGAAACTGAATATGAATTGAGGCCTAACTTTGATGTTTCTTTCTGGTTTCCGATGCTGAGTGACAATTTTTTTCTTGCAACTGTGTGTGTGTGTATATATGTATTGAACCTCTATGGAAAAGGAACAGCAGATCCTAAGCATGCAGTGTTGTGATATGGAACATTGACCTAAAAATACAAATGGTTGATGAATATAATAATGTTAAAATGCTCAAAGTACAGTCTATTGTACTACTGTTGCAGACTAAACATATCAAAAATTACTTTAATTGGTTTTCAATAATGTCACTAAGGGCTTATGTTGGAATTTTGAAAATAATTATATGTTGGGGTGGACATAGAATTTTAGAGGGTGGAATTAGTTACTCAATGATAAGGGCCCACAGAAAAAGGCCTGCCCATATTGACTCGGGAGCCCATTCCAATACTACGGGCGATATTTTTTTTTAAATATGTCTCCACCCGCTCCTGCAACGGCTACAATTCACTTTCACTCTCTCTCTGAATTTCAGAGTCTGAAACCGTCCGGCTCTCACTCTCTAAACAGCCTCTGTGTTTTGCTCTCACTCTCTCAATCAATCAGTTTGCTGGTAGTTTGTCTTTGCCATGTCTGAGACACCGCCGCCTTCCGTTGGGTTCTTTCGCGGTGTCTACTGCGATCGCGACGATTCTCGTCGCCCCATTCCTCTGCCTTCACCCGATCGCAATCTCGATCTGTGGGTGAAGCTCATGCTTGCATTCTGGTGATCGTATATACGAATTCTTTCTTAATCGTCACAGGTATTTGACTGACGAAGAGATTGCATGAGATCAAGATTCTCATGTCTATGAGGTAACTGCTTTTGCCTTTATTCAGTTTATATATGGATGTTTGAATCTCCCATGCATTCACTGCTCGTGAATTGTGATTGGCCTAAATATCTGGTGCGTGATGTCGTGGGTTTTGAGTTTTTGTTAATGTTTTGTGTTGTTGTTGGGTCTTTGATAATTGATATAGCTGCTTGAAATTCCCAATTTTGGCCATATTAGGGTTCATTGGCCGTGGAAGAAGAAAGATTTCTCTTTTAGTTTTGTTGTCATCTAGTTAAAATTTAATTAGATTGAATTGAATGGGGTAGTAAACCAATAAGTTTCCTTTATATTGAAGATTTAATGTTATCACGTAATAACATAGCTATGATTTGGTAACAAAAACATTAATTGGCTTAAGTGGTGGTTAATACTGTTGAAAATCTGTTTAATCTTTCTAGTTAGACACTTCTTTATTTTTTCTCATCTAATTAATTTCCCATGTTTGCAATCATTTTCTTGCTTTTCTAATGAGAGTTTGAAGTCATTGTTAAGTATACTATCCTTGTTAGTGGAAACACTGCTTCACCAAATTTTCGATTTGTTGCTGTTTGAGATCTCGTCTAGTCTTTTAAGAGGCTTGATTTGTGTTTCCGTACAATCTTTGATATCGCTTCAAGGAATTGTGCAAGTTAATGTATACTTTATGGGTAAAAATCAAACCGATTCCTGTGTACACGTGAATGGAATGGATATTTTTGTGCAAAATATATTAACAAATGAAGGGAATGGGGAAGAGGGAGTGTCTCTGTGCTGCGAACCTCCATGCACCTAGATTGAATTTCTGTTTGTAATCCTGGAGAAGACTATCGAAAAAGGAGCTGATGATGGAAAAATCAAAGTATGTTCCAATTATTATGAATTCTGACAATTTAGATCTACCATCTTTTTCTACTGTTATTGTTTCTGTTCTGATGAACTTGCTTTCCACCATTATGTGTTGATTTTGTGCTTGTGAAATGATGGTAGTGCTTAGAAAAAGTTATTGGTGCAGTTGTGGGTCAAAATTTGAGTTGCTTTATGTGGATTTGGTTGACTATATGTATATACATATGTACATATGTATATACATGTATGTATATGCGTATATATATATGTATATATGTAGACATGACCATGGTTCGGTTCGAACCGAATGGTTGTAGAACCGGAACCGAATCGGAACCAACACTGTAGCGGTTCCGATTCTTAAATAAATAAATAAATAAAACAAAAAAAAAACAGAAAAAAACAAGAACCAGCCGTTGGGGCCAACGGTCCCGCGTGGCCCCAACAGTTGGTTTTAGTTTTTTAAGAATTAAAAGTGACAGTTGGTCATTTTTTGTTTTTTTTTACGTTTTAAACACTCATTTAATTTCTCTTTTACCCCTCTCTTTCCTTTATAAATTCCCCTCCCATTCTTAATTTTTTTTCACATCTATCTCCCTCAATCTCAACTCTCTTTCTCTCCATTAATCTCAACTCCCTCTCAATTTTAAAATATTCTATTAATTCTCAATCTTAATTTTCTTTAATTTTTTTTTACTTATATCTATAAATTATTATTTTCAATTTATTGTTTGAAGTTTTAAATTCTTAATTTATTTATTTTTAAATTTTTAAATTTTATTTTATTATTTTAAAATTTCAAATTATCAATTTATAATATTTCTAAATTTCAAAATTTTAATTTGTAATATTTTTTAACTTATAAATTTTAATTTCAATTTATATTTTTAAATCTAAATTTTTAATTTATTAGTTATTACTTTTAAATATTAAATTTTCAATTTATTATTATTAAATTTCATATTTCAATGGCTAGTTCTAATTCAAGAAAATTATTTTCTAGGAACAAGGGTAAAGATCCTATTAATATCGAAGAAACACCACAACCAAATGCAGATCTTTTAAATCTTGATCTTTTCAATGAGGAAAATTATAATAATTTTATACAATAACAAGCAGATTTTTTTTATTCCCAAAATCCTCCTAATCTTAATCCTCCCCATGCTACTCCTCAAAACCCCCAACCCCAGGACCAACCTGAGATGCCGATGTCTCGTCAGTCCAATTTTGGAAGCAATTCCGCTAGTATGTCTAGTCTTGGGCTTGGGAATTGTGATGCAGTTGATGTTGATGACGATAAAAAGTATAGATCTGATCTTTTTAAGGTACACATGAAGAAGGTTGAAAAAGAACCAGGTACGATCAAGGCTGTATGCAACTACTGTGGGGCAGAATTCAAGTGGAACAAATCTGGAGGATATGGCTCATATTGGAAACACATAAGATCTCAATATCCGGTCGAAGCGAACCGTTCACGCAGACAACAACAAATTTTCAGGTTTGCAAGTCTTAATAATCAATTATTTAATTATACTGATGCACAAAATAGGGAAGAATTAGCTAGATTTGTAGTCACAGAAAGCTTATATTTTAGTTTTGGTGAAAAAACAAGTTTTCTTAATTATTGTTGTAAAGCCTTAAATCCTGTTGCATGTAGGGTGCTTAGAACAACTCTCACACGTACACTATATGATATTTATAAAAGAGAGAAAAAAAGTTTAATTAGATTTTTTAAAAAATATGAAGGTCGTATTACAATTTGTGCTGATATTTGGAGTGATAATTTGCAACATCATTTATATTTAAGTGTTACTTGTCATTTTATAGATAATTCATGGATTATGCAAGAAAGAGTTCTTGCGTTTCGAGTTTTTGATGATTCTTATTCAGCACAAAATATTTATAGATTTATGAAAATTATTTTTGAAGAATATTCTACTGAAAATAAAATTTTTGTAATTGGTTTTGATAATGCTGCAAATAATACTGTTGTTATTCCTCATTTAATTAATTTATGTAACCCTTATTTTGGCGGTAAATTTTTTCACCAAAGACGTGTTTGTCACGTTTTAAATTTATGTGTATAAACTGGTTTAACTTTACTTAAAGATAGTATTAGCCCAATTAGGAATGCACTTTATTATTTATGAAAACATCCAAATATCATGAAACAATAGGCTAAATTTTGTAAATCTAATAGAATGCATCCAATTATATTTTCTCGTGATATTCCACATCGTTGGAACTCAACCTATAAATTGCTTTCTGAAAGTTATACATATAAGGATTTATTAGTTACTTTTATGCAATATAATTATTCAAAAATTTCTTTATTTCCTCAACATTGGGATGTTTGTACACAAATTTGTGAATTATTAAAAGTTTTTAATGATAGTACTCATAATTTATCTGGCATTTATTATCCTACCACCCATTTATTTTTTGAAGAAGTTCTTAATATTATAGGTGCATTTTCTACATGTGAAAATGATGAATTATTAGATGATGTTGTAGCAGCTATGAAGCAAAAATTGTTAAATTATTATAGAGAAATTCTTTTAATTTATGCAATTGCATTATGTTTTGACCCACGGTGTAAATTTGAAAATTTATTTGTTTATTATAGCAATTATTATCAATGTTTAGGGATAACTGATGTAGATCCTGTTGTTCTAGCTAATAATATTAAAACTTTATTTTATGAATTGTATGATGAGTACCTTATATTATACGGTCCATCAATGAACATTACCGTTCAGACATCTGAAAATGTCTCTGGCTCTAAAAGTCGAGAATCCTCTTCATCATTTATGAAGTTATGTTCTATGTTAATGTCCAAACAAACGAGAAAAGGTCGAACTTTGTCTTCATCCTCCACCACAAAGGTTGACATCTACTTAAAGATGCAATTCAATGTTATCCCAAGGATGCATTCTATTAGATTTACAAAATTTAACCCATTGTTTCATGATATTTGGATGTTTCCATAAATAATAAAGTACATTCCTAATTGGGCTAATACTATCTTTAAGTAAAGTTAAACTAGTTTATACACATAAATTTAAAACGTGACAAACACATCTTTGGTGAAAAAATCTACCGTCAAAATAAGGATTACATAAATTAATTAAATGAGGAATAACAACAGTATTATTTGCAGCATTATCAAAACCAATTACAAAAATTTTATTTTCAATAGAATATTCTTCAAAAATAGTTTTCATAAGTCTATAAATATTTTGTGCAGAATGAGAATCATCAAAAACTCGAAATGCAAGAACTCTTTCTTGCATAATCCATGAATTATCTATAAAATGACAAATAACACCTAACTATGAATGTTGTTGCAAATTATTACTCCAAATATCAGCACAAATTGTAATAAGACCTTCATATTTTTAAAAAAAATCTAATTAAACTTTTTTTCTCTCTTTTATAAATATCATATAGTGTACGTGTGAGAGTTGTTCTAGGCACCCTACATGCAGTAGGATTTAAGGCTTTACGACAATAATTAAGAAAATTTGTTTTTTCACCAAAACTAAAAGATAAGCTTTCTGTGGCTACAAATCTAGCTAATTCTTCTCTATTTTGTGCATCAGTATAATTAAATAATTGATTAGTAGGACTTGCAAACCTGAAAATTTGTTGTTGTCCTCGTGAACGGTTCGCTTCGACCGGATGTTGAGATCTTATGTGTTTCCAATATGATCCATATCCTCCAGATTTGTTCCACTTGAATTCTGCCCCACAGTAGTTGCATACAGCCTTGATCGTACCTGGTTCTTTTTCAACCTTCTTCATGTGTACCTTAAAAAGATCAGATCTATACTTTTTATCGTCATCAACATCAGCTGCATCACAATTCCCAAGCCCAAGGCTAGACATACTAGCAGAATTGCTTCCAAAATTGGACTGACGAGACATCGGCGTCTCAGGTTGGTCCTGGGGTTGGGGGTTTTGAGGAGTAGCATGGGGAGGATGGAGGATTAAGATTAGGAGGATTTTGGGAACCAAAAAAATCTGCTTGTTGTTGTATAAAATCATTATAATTTTCCTCATTGAAAAGACCAAGATTTAAAAGATCTGCATTTGGTTGTGGTGTTTCTTCGATATTAATAGGATCTTTACCCTTGTTCCTAGAAAATGATTTTCTTGAACTAGAACTAGCCATTGAAATATGAAATTTAATAATAATAAATTGAAAATTTAATATTTAAAAGTAATAACTAAGTTATAAGTTAAAAAATATTACAAATAAAAATTTATAAATATTATAAATTGATAATTTAAAATTTAAAAATAATAAATTAAGAATTTAAAACTTCAAACAATAAATTGAAAATTGTAATTTATAGATATAAGTAAAAAAAATTAAGATTGAGAATTAAGAGAATATTTTGAAATTAAGATGAATGGAGAGAAAGAGAGTTGAGATTGAGGGAAATAGATGTGAGAAAAAATTAAGAATAGGAGAGGAATTTATAGAGGAAAGAGAGGGGTTAAAAGAGAAATTAAATGAGGGTTTAAAACGTAAAAAAACAAAAAGTGACCGTTTGACCGTTTTAATTCTTAAAAAACTAAAACCAACAACCATTGGGGCCAACGGGCCGCGTGGTGTTGGTTCTTGTTTTTTGTCTATTTTTTTTTTCGTTTTTTTTTTTATTCAAGGAGGTTCCGGTTCCACTGGTTCTTTGAAACGGTGGTTCCGGTTCCTTTAGGGTCAGAATCGGAACCGGAACTACTACTGATGGTTCCGGTTCGGTTCCCTACCGGAACCAGAACCTTATGTTCTACAGTGACGATTCGGTTCGTTCGAACCGAATCCTGATCATGTCTACTTATATGTATACATGGATATACATATAGAAGTTATTGGTGTAGTTTCAGGTCAAAATTTTGAGTTGCTTTATGTGGATTCGATTGACTCTATGTGTGCATATATACGTATATGTAGATATAGACATGTATACATGTATATGTAGATGTATAGACGTATCTATATATGTATACTTATATATGGATGTAGACATCTACATATATATGCCTATATGGGATATCTATATAGATGTATGTCATACATCATATAGATGTATGACATACATCTATATAGATGTATGACATACATCTATATAGATATATAGATATCCATATGGATATCTATATGTATGTACCAATCTTATGTGTTGTAATAAGATTAGTAGTAAACAATTTTCCATCAGCAGTAAGAAAATGCTGGTTATGTTGGTTATGTGTGGACCAAGCTTGAGAAGGTAAGATAGAAGGATTCATCATAGTGCAATGACAACCAGTGTCAATGACAGGAATACGTTTTGTGTATTTGGTCTGTAGGATGGATGCTGGGAAATGTGGTTCAGTATGCTGTGAGGTTGGGGAAAGAACAGCATGCATTCTGGAAGGAGATGACTCAGGAGAAGATATGTCAGTATTAATGTCTGATGAGTCTGAAGAGGAACATTGTTGAATGATAAGAACAGCATCTTTCTCATCATTGGAACATTCTGAAAACAGGGATTCAATATCTGCATCAGAAGGAATCTGTTCTCCAGTAGCTTGTTCAAGATGTTGGACCATCTTAGCAGATTTTGCAGGTTGATTAGGGTATTTTTTGACAAAATGACATTTCTTGCCACAGATGTAACATCTATTGGATTTTTTCCAAGAACGAGAAACTTTCTTTCTGTAAGACTTGTATTTCTTATTCTTTCGATGTTTGAAAGAATGTTAGAAATGTTTCTGTTTCTTGGGCTTACAGTCACAGTGCTCAGAAGCCTTGCATTTGATATGAAGATTAGGCTGTCTGCATTGCTTGTCATATTTTTTCCCTTCTTTCAACATTTTTGAGAAGAGGCGTTGAGTGGCACAAAGCTTTTCTAAACATTGCAAAGAGAGCATGTGAATTTCACCAAGGGTGATGTCTCTGAGAGGACGACCGGTAGACTCAAGTCATCGTTGGAGCTCATCTAGGAGTTCTGGTGGCAAGGAATTGATGTATACCTGTTTGAGGCTTTCATCATTAAGACCACCGAGGGCATGGTATCGAGAAGCCATACGATGATAATGTTTTTCAATGTCTTTCTTTTTAAGAGAACAGCATCGCATGTCAAAATACTCTTGTCGGATCTGTCTGTAAAACTGGTTTGCATCACCAAGAAATTCTTTAAAGATGATACCCATAGCAGTGTTGACAGAGGCAGATCGTACAAATTGTAATTGCCTGTATTCACCAAGAGTTTGATACCAGTCACGAAGAGTACCTGTAAATCTAGAAACAAATTCTCGAAGAATTCCTTCAAGATTAGTTTCAAATTTAGTGACTTGGAGATCAAGCCAAGCACTCATTTCAGAGATCTTTTTTCTCCATTCAGTAGAAGGGCCATCAAGGGAAAACCATGGACCATTTGTTGGTTTAGGAGGTGGATGCTGAGAAGCATCATCAGAAGGATCTTCTATTATAGGAGATTCTGGAGAAAAATCAGGTTCAGGTGGATATTGAGGAGGTGCTGGTGTAGCTAGATAAGCTTAAGGAGGAGTACTGGAGGAAGTAGTAGAGTGAAGCTGTTGAAAAGATCTAGTGGAAGTGGACTGACTAAAAGAAGAGGAACTTCTAGAGGTAGAACTATTGGAGAAGGATCTGCGGTATCTATGATTGGGTTGAGAACTCATCATAGCAGCAGGAAGATGTCGAGAAGAAGATGGTTGATTATCTGGAGGCTTTGAATGAGACCGAATAGGATGGCGTCGAAACAACTCGCCAGTAGACTTGAAATAACTTTCATGATTGTCGGCAAGAGGTGCAACAGATGGTGGTGATTCTGGGAACACCAAAGAGGATGAGTATGCTCGAGGAACATATGAGGATTGGCGAACTTCATTTTTCATTTGTCGTAACTGATCTTTGAGCTGACGGATCTCATATTCTTTTTGAGAGAATCTAGAACCATTATATCCATGTTGGATATAATTATATCCATGTTGGATATAATAATGAAGATCTGTGTCAATCTTTGCGATTTGAGACTGAAGATCAATATACGTGTCTCGAAATTGAGAACCCATAGAGATAAGCTGTTGATCAAAATGAGAAACATGACTGGAAATAGTAGTCAGTTTTTGATCAATCTGCTGGAAGACTTTATTCTGAGATCTGGCATTATGTGTATGCCAGTTGAGAACTTGTTCAGCCTGTGTTGGAATCTTGCGTCCTTCAGGTAAGACTTCAGTTGGTTGAATGAAAGGTCTAGAATACAGGTGAGAAGACCGATCTTCAACAGGTTCCAAAAGTGGAAAGTCTTTGTCATAAGAAGAAGCCATAAAACATGGTAATGGCTTTGGTATCACAGTAGGAGATATGATAGGCTCTGGTTTGTTAGAAATCAAACCCTCAGAACGTAAGATCTGAAGAGCTTCATCATAAATAGACAAAGGTTTTTTCTGTGGCTTATGTAGTCCAATCCAAGGACTATTGGGATCATCAGGGCGACGCTTCTTTGGTTGTGTGTACAAGGAGGAGGAAGAGGTAATTTTTTACCTCTGCAAGGACAAGAGTTATCACACATGTTGGGATCAATATCCCAGATAAAGTGTCCATTAATCTTGCTAACATAGGTAGCATTGCCAGAAGGTGCAAAACTATGTATAGGAATTGATGGTTCAGTGGGAACAGGACGAACCATTAAAGCCTGGAAAATGGGTGCTGATGAAGACTCCTTTTGAGGAGGTTTGTAGATGGTTTTGACAGTACCATCTGATTGGGGAAGATTGACAGCTTCAGTGGTTAAGATTGGTTGATCATCTTGGAATAATTTTTCATAGCTAGTAATCCATTCCAATGGCATGATCTGGACGAGCTGATCTCGGGATAATTGCTTTGGAATTTGAAGGATGGTGGGAACATCTCCTTCTCTTTCAGCAATAATCATAACAGTATCACCGGAGTGACCGGGGATAGGGAGATCAAGGGCATGATCTTGAAGTCTGTAAGCAATCTGGTGATGTAAGGTGGCAGCATAAGAAGAGGCTACCATAGGAGCACCGCTTAGTTGAAGTTGAACCTTAAGACATTTGGACAAATTGTTATCCCTTGAAGGGATATTGAAATTGGGTCTCAATACATGGATATTGAGATCCCTCAAACACTCATTGATCAGTGGATCTCTGAAGGATACACCCACCTTCATTTTGGTGCTATCCGTCTTATTCTTACCCTCCATGGTAGGAAAGGTCTTCCAGTAGTGGCTAAGCTTGCTTTGCTTAACACCATTTACACCAAATACGAACATGCTGTCCTTGGTACATGTTTGACTTCTCTACATGCTGGCAGTATCTCTTTCGTATTCAGACCCAATTTCAATATCCCTTTAAGGGATAACAATCTGTCAAAATGTCTTAAGGTTCAACTTCAACTAAGCGGTGCTCCTATGGTAGCCTCTTCTTATGCTGCCACCTTACATCACCAGATTGCTTACAGACTTCAAGATCATGCCCTTCATCTCCCTATCCCCGGTCACTCCGGTGATACTATTATGATTATTGCTGAAAAAGAAGGAGATGTTCCCACCATCCTTCAGATTGCCAAGCAATTATCCCGAGATCAGCTTATCCAGATCATGCCATTGGAATGGATTACTAGCTATGAAAAATTATTCCAAGATGATCAACCAATGTTGACCACTAAAGCTATCAATCTTCCCCAATCAAATGGTACTGTCAAAACCATCTATAAACCTCCTCAAAAGGAGTCTTCATCAGCACCCATTTTCCAGGCTTTAATGGTTCGTCCTGTTCCCACTGAACCATCAATTCCTATACATAGTTTTACACCTTCTGGCAATGCTACCTATGTTAGCAAGATTAATGGACACTTTATCTGGGATGTTGATCCCAACATGTGTGATAACTCTTGTCCTTGCAGAGGTAAAAAATTATCTCTTCCTCCTCCTTGTACACCACAACCAAAGAAGCGTCGCCCTGATGATCCCAATAGTCCTTGGATTGGACTACATAAGCCACAGAAAAAACCTTTGTCTATTTATGATGAAGCTCTTCAGATCTTACGTTCTGAGGGTTTGATTTCTAACAAACCAGAGCCTATCATATCTTCTACTGTGATACCAAAGCCATTACCATGTTTTATGGCTTCTTCTTATGACAAAGACTTTCCACTTTTGGAACCTGTTGAAGATCGGTCTTCTCACCTGTATTCTAGACCTTTCATTCAACCAACTGAAGTCTTACCTGAAGGACGCAAGATTCCAACACAGGCTGAACAAGTTCTCAACTGGCATACACATAATGCCAGATCTCAGAATAAAGTCTTCCAGCAGATTGATCAAAAACTGACTACTATTTCCAGTCATGTTTCTCATTTTGATCAACAGCTTATCTCTATGGGTTCTCAATTTCGAGACACGTATATTGATCTTCAGTCTCAAATCGCAAAGATTGACACAGATCTTCATTATTATATCCAACATGGATATAATTATATCCAACATGGATATAATGGTTCTAGATTCTCTCAAAAAGAATATGAGATCCGTCAGCTCAAAGATCAGTTACGACAAATGAAAAATGAAGTTCGCCAATCCTCATATGTTCCTCGAGCATACTCATCCTCTTTGGTGTTCCCAGAATCACCACCATCTGTTGCACCTCTTGCCGACAATCATGAAAGTTATTTCAAGTCTACTGGCGAGTTGTTTCGACGCCATCCTATTCGGTCTCATTCAAAGCCTCCAGATAATCAACCATCTTCTTCTCGACATCTTCCTGCTGCTATGATGAGTTCTCAACCCAATCATAGATACCGCAGATCCTTCTCCAATAGTTCTACCTCTAGAAGTTCCTCTTCTTTTAGTCAGTCCACTTCCACTAGATCTTTTCAACAGCTTCACTCTACTACTTCCTCCAGTACTCCTCCTGAAGCTTATCTAGCTACACCAGCACCTCCTCAATATCCACCTGAACCTGATTTTTCTCCAGAATCTCCTATAATAGAAGATCCTTCTGATGATGCTTCTCAGCATCCACCTCCTAAACCAACAAATGGTCCATGGTTTTCCCTTGATGGCCCTTCTACTGAATGGAGAAAAAAGATCTCTGAAATGAGTGCTTGGCTTGATCTCCAAGTCACTAAATTTGAAACTAATCTTGAAGGAATTCTTCGAGAATTTGTTTCTAGATTTACAGGTACTCTTCGTGACTGGTATCAAACTCTTGGTGAATACAGGCAATTACAATTTGTACGATCTGCCTCTGTCAACACTGCTATGGGTATCATCTTTAAAGAATTTCTTGGTGATGCAAACCAGTTTTACAGACAGATCCGACAAGAGTATTTTGACATGCGATGCTGTTCTCTTAAAAAGAAAGACATTGAAAAACATTATCATCGTATGGCTTCTCGATACCATGCCCTCGGTGGTCTTAATGATGAAAGCCTCAAACAGGTATACATCAATTCCTTGCCACCAGAACTCCTAGATGAGCTCCAACGACGACTTGAGTCTACCGGTCGTCCTCTCAGAGACATCACCCTTGATGAAATTCACATGCTCTCTCTGCAATGTTTAGAAAAGCTTTGTGCCACTCAACGTCTCTTCTCAAAAATGTTGAAAGAAGGGAAAAAATATGACAAGCAATGCAGACAGCCTAATCTTCATATCAAATGCAAGGCTTCTGAGCACTGTGACTGTAAGCCCAAGAAACAGAAACAATTCCAACATTCTTTCAAACATCGAAAGAATAAGAAATACAAGTCTTACAGAAAGAAAGTTTCTCGTTCTTGGAAAAAATCCAATAGATGTTACATCTGTGGCAAGAAAGGTCATCTTGAACAAGCTACTAGAGAACAGATTCCTTCTGATGCAGATATTGAATCCCTGTTTTCAGAATGTTCCAATGATGAGAAAGATGCTATTCTTATCATTCAACAATCTTCCTCTTCAGACTCATCAGACATTAATACTGACATATCTTCTCCTGAGTCATCTCCTTCCAGAATGCATGCTGTTCTTTCCCCAACCTCACAGCATACTGAACCACAGTTCCCAGCATCCATCCTTCAGACCAAATACACAAAACCTATTCCTGTCATTGCTCTCATTGACACTAGTTGTCATTGCACTATGATGAATCCTTCTATCTTACCTTCTCAAGCTTGGTCCACACATAACCAGCATTTTCTTGCTGCTGATGGAAAATTGTTTACTACTAATCTTATTACAACACATAAGATTGGTATTCAATTATTCCCTGAATGTATCATCTGGATGAAAGTTTTGGGTTCTACTCTTCCGGATAAAGATCTTATGCTTGGCTGGGATGCCTTAACAAGAGCTGAACATCTTCAAATTATTCCCAGAGGTCTTAAGTGTACAAAAGGAATTTCATACCCTTTGTATCTATTCCAAAGATCTATCCTTTGAGCCCTGTCTCTTCTGAATATCAGTCCATTACCATCAAGTTACAGACTCTTTATGCAGAAAGACATGATCAATTTCAACATCCTCATCCACTATGGACCAATCCAAACTTCTTCATCAAGCTTCCTTTTAAGCTCAATGAAGACATTAACCCCACTAAAGCCACTCATTCTGGCATGTCTCCATCTGACCTACATTTGGCCCGCCTTGAATGTGAACAATTACTTTCTCAAGGCCTTATTGAGCCCACTTCATCTCCTTGGGCCTGTCAAGCCTTTTATGTGGAAAAACGGGCTGAACAGCTCTGTGGGAAGAAACGTCTTGTTATTGATTACAAGCCCTTAAATCATTTCCTACAAGATGACAAATTTTCAATTCCCCGATCCACAACTTTGTTTGCCCAACTGGCAAAAGCCCAGGTCTTTTCTAAATTTGATCTTAAAGGTGCTTTCTGGCAAATAGGCATTGACCATGCTGACCGATACAAAACCGTCTTCTGCATCCCTGATGCACAATACCAATGGACGGTTTTACCCTTTGGCCTTAAAACAGCACCCTCACTTTTCCAAAAGGCCATGACCCGCATTTTTTACCCTATCCTTTCGTCAGCTTTAATTTACATAGATGATGTTTTATTGTTCTCCTCAGACACCTCATCACATCTCCATTTGCTCTTTGAGTTCTATAATTTGGCCCACTCCCATGGTATTATGCTTTCTGAAAAGAAGAGCATTATTGGCCAACAAGAAATTATATTTCTCGGGATGACAATTTCAAAAGGTTCTATTAGTCCTGGACCCCACTTGATCTCTCAATTATTGAACTTTTCAGATACCCATCTCTCTGTCAAACAACTCCAACAGTTTCTAGGCATTATCAATTATGTCCGTCACTTTCTCCCTCATGTGACCCACCATACAGCTCCACTTTCGGCATTACTCAAGAAAAATCCACCTTCCTGGTCCCATATCCACACAGCTGCAGTCCAGCAATTAAAAAAGATCAGTCATAATCCACCACCTTTGATCATTCCTTCTACAGGAAGTCTTATCCTTCAGACTGATGCTAGTGACCATTATTGGGGTGCTATTCTTCTAGAAGACCGCAATCGACAGCCATACTATTGTGGTCACGCTAGTGGGCAATTCTCTGAATCTCAGAAACATTATCACACGATCTACAAAGAGATTCTTGCAGTCAAATATGGCATTCAAAAGTTTGATTTTTATCTCAGGACTACCGCCTTTGCAGTACATATGGACAACTCCTCATTCCCTAAGATCTTAGACTTCAATAATAAGATTCCTCCTACTCCCTTATTATTGCGTCTAAAAAATTGGTTTGCTAGATATGATTTTACTGTCAAGCATGTGAAAGGTTTTACCAATATAATTTCAGACATGCTATCCCGACCTACCCACATCAAGCTTCTCACTTCCCACAAAACCATTCCCTTTGTACTCATGGCCTCTTCCCCTCCTGACCCCGAAAATATGGCTGCCTCCACTATAGCAACTTACCCTCCAGAACTTCTAAGTTCCCTTCCTCCTAACAGTTCTCATACTGCCCAACAAATAACTTGTTTTGCTCACAGTCATTTTCTCTCGTATTATTCTAAGATACGAGCTCATAACTATCCTTATCGCATCATAAATCCTCTCCGTCCATTTTTAGATATTTTCCTTTTGTGGCCTTTCTCTCAATTCTCTGTTGATACCTTATGGTTCCTTTGGTGTTTTGCTATCCTACATCATGTTGCTATTTCTTTTCCTCTTCAGACTCTCTATGGACACCTTAATAATCCTAATTTTTCAGTGTTCTCACCTTTGGACATTCCTCCAATGGTATGCTCCTTTGCCTAGGTGGCGTCGTGAACTCACCCGCCTTATGGGACACTACAACTTATGGAAGCTTTCCCCTAATATGGCCAGAGAAGTCACCTGTATTTGGATTATACATCGACCCTATTTTGGAAATTCCTCACGACACATGGTTTGGTCCCACAATCAAGAATATCAATGGGACACGTTGTTCAATTTTAATGATCTCTATCCATGCAGATGAATTTCCTTGCTCAACCACCTCTGTGACATCAATAATGTCACCACTGATGAATTATTCATTCTTCCTGAGGTCCCACGCAATAGAATCCTGAGCTGGCATCCTTTTCAGGATAATGACCTGCCAACTACATCCTCTCAAGCTTCTGGTCCCTCTCACGATTCACAAGATCCAATGGATTTGGATCATTCTGGTCTCTATCCTTGTTCTATCTGTGGGGCCCTTGATTCTGACGATGAAGACCATCAGAATTGCAACATTTCCTCCACTCCATAATGCTCCACCAGGCTGGCCCCGCCTCTTTGTCATATTGCAATCAAGTTTTCCTTTTAGACAAAGTTGTTTGTCCTGTTGTAATCATTTTAACTTTTCAACTGTTTACTTCTGTCTTAAGTAATTTGTTTGTTTACTTTTCCTTTATGCTTTGGGACCACGTGTCTCCACTTATGTAATCCCTCAATCATGTACCTCTTCTATAAATTTGGTTGTAATCAGACTCTCCAGGCAGAGTCAGTTTCCCTATCAATAAAATCAGTGTGTTTTATCAATGACCTTCTAAGTTTCTCTCTAAACCTTTGGGTTAATACTTTACTATACAAATAATGATATACAGTCTGTCATGATCTAAGTATGCTCTGTGTTTGCCTCAAGTGAGGATCCTGCACATCAGAACAGATGCTACGATCCCTGACTACGGTCCTCATCCATAAGTGAAAAGGGATACCATGGACTGGACCGGGAGCCCCACACCATAACCAACTTACAGAGCATAGTTTCGGACTCTTCCCTTGAGCGGCCTTTCCTCACGGCCTTGACAGGTACCAACCTTACTATGTTCAATACTCACTTATGGATGGGGACCGTAGTCAGGGATTGTAGCATCTGTTTTGATGTGCAGGATCCTCACTTGAGGCAAGCACAGAGCATACTTAGATCATGACAGACTGTATATCATTATTTGTATAGTAAAGTATTAACCCAAAGGTTTAGAGAGAAACTTAGAAGGCCATTGATAAAACACACTGATTTTATTGATAGGGAAACTGACTCTGCCTGAAGAGTCTGATTACAACCAAATTTATAGAAGAGGTACATGATTGAGGGATTACATAAGTGGAGACACGTGGTCCCAAAGCATAAAGGAAAAGTAAACAAACAAATTACTTAAGACAGAAGTAAACAGTTGAAAAGTTAAAATGATTACAACAGGACAAACAACTTTGTCTAAAAGGAAAACTTGATTGCAATATGACAAAGAGGCGGGGCCAGCCTAGTGGAGCATTATGGAGTGGAGGAAATGTTGCAATTCTGATGGTCTTCATCGTCAGAATCAAGGGCCCCACAGATAGAACAAGGATAGAGACCAGAATGATCCAAATCCATTGGATCTTGTGAATCGTGAGAGGGACCAGAAGCTTGAGAGGATGTAATTGGCAGGTCATTATCCTGAAAAGGATGCCAGCTCAGGATTCTATTGCGTGGGACCTCAAGAAGAATGAATAATTCATCAGTGGTGACATTATTGATGTCACAGAGGTGGTTGAGCAAGGAAATTCGTCTGGATGGATAGAGATCATTAAAATTGAACAATATGTCCCATTGATATTCTTGATTGTGGGACCAAACCATGTGTCGTGAGGAATTTCCAAATACGGTCGATGTATAATCCAAATACAGGTGACTTCTCTGGCCATATTAGGGGAAAGCTTCCATAAGTTGTAGTGTCTCATAAAGCGGGTGAGTTCACGACGCCACCTAGGCAAAGGAGCATACCATTGGAGGAATGTCCAAAGGTGAGAACACTGAAAATTAGGATTATTAAGGTGTCCATAGAGAGCCTGAAGAGGAAAAGAAATAGCAACATGATGTAGGATAGCAAAACACCAAAGGAACCATAAGGTATCAACAGAGAATTGAGAGAAAGGCCACAAAGGGAAAATATCTAAAAATGGACGGAGAGGATTTATGATGCGATAAGGATGGTTATGAGCTCGTATCTTAAAATAATACGAGAGAAAATGACTGTGAGCAAAACAAGTTATTTGTTGGGCAGTAGGAGAACTGTTAGGAGGAAGGGAACTTAGAAGTTCTGGAGGGTAAGTTGCTATAGTGGAGGCAACCATATTTTCGGGGTCAGGAGGGGAAGAGGCCATGAGTACAAAGGGAATGGTTTTGTGGGAAGTGAGAAGCTTGATGTGGGTAGGTCGGGATAGCATGTCTGGAATTATATTGGTAAAACCTTTCACATGCTTGACAGTAAAATCATATCTGGCAAACCAATCTTTTAGACGCAATAATAAGGGAGTAGGAGAAATCTTATTATTGAAGTCTAAGATCTTAGGGAATGAGGAGTTGTCCATATGTACTGCAAAGGCGGTAGTCCTGAGATAAAAATCAAACTTTTGAATGCCATATTTGACTGCAAGAATCTCTTTGTAGATCGTGTGATAATGTTTCTGAGATTCAGAGAATTGCCCACTAGCGTGACCACAATAGTATGGCTATCGATTGCGGTCTTCTAGAAGAATAGCACCCCAATAATGGTCACTAGCATCAGTCTGAAGGATAAGACTTCCTGTAGAAGGAATGGTCAAAGGTGGTGAATTATGACTGATCTTTTTTAATTGCTGGACTGCAGCTGTGTGGATATGGGACCAGGAAGGTGGATTTTTCTTAAGTAATGCCGAAAGTGGAGCTGTATGGTGGGTCACATGAGGGAGAAAGTGACGGACATAATTGATAATGCCTAGAAATTGTTGGAGTTGTTTGACAGAGAGATGGGTATCTGGAAAGTTCAATAATTGAGAGGTCAAGTGGGGTCCAGGACTAATAGAACCTTTTGAAATTGTCATCCCGAGAAACATAATTTCTTGTCGGCCAATAATGCTCTTCTTTTCAGAAAGCATAATACCATGGGAGTGGGCCAAATTATAGAACTCAGAGAGCAAATGGAGATGTGATGAGGTGTCTGAGGAGAACAATAAAACATCATCTATGTAAATTAAAGCTGACGAAAGGATAGGGTAAAAAATGCGGGTCATGGCCTTTTGAAAAAGTGAGGGTGCTGTTTTAAGGCCAAAGGGTAAAACCGTTCATTGGTATTGTGCATCAGGGATGCAGAAGGCGGTTTTGTATCGATCAGCATGGTCAATGCCTATTTGCCAGAAAGCACCTTTAAGATCAAATTTAGAAAAGACCTGGGCTTTTGCCAGTTGGGCAAACAAAGTTGTGGATCGGGGAATTGGAAATTTGTCATCTTGTAGGAAATGATTTAAGGGCTTGTAATCAATAACAAGACGTTTCTTCCCACGGAGCTGTTCAGCCCGTTTTTCCACATAAAAGGCTTGACAGGCCCAAGGAGATGAAGTGGGCTCAATAAGGCCTTGAGAAAGTAATTGTTCATATTCAAGGCGGGCCAAATGTAGGTCAGATGGAGACATGCCAGAATGAGTGGCTTTAGTGGGGTTAATGTCTTCATTGAGCTTGATGAAGAAGTTTGGATTGGTCCATAGTGGATGAGGATGCTGAAATTGATCATGTCTTTCTGCACAAAGAGTCTGTAACTTGATGGTAATGGACTGATATTCAGGAGAGATAGGGCTCAAAGGATAGATCTTTGGAATATATACAAAGGGTATGAAATTCCTTTTGTACTTAAGACCTCTGGGAATAATTTGAAGATGTTCAGCTCTTGTTAAGGCATCCCAGCCAAGCATAAGATCTTTATCCGGAAGAGTAGAACCCAAAACTTTCATCCAGATAATACATTCAGGGAATAATTGAATATATACATATAGACATCTATATAGATATCCATAGATATATATATAGATATCCATAGATATATATATCTATATATATATAGATGTCTATATCTACATATAGACATCTATATAGATATCCATAGATATATATATATCTATATATATAGATATCTATATACATATCTATATACATATAGACATCTATATATATATAGATATCTCTATAGAAAGATATATAGATGTCTCTAAAGATATATAGATATCTCTATATATATGTATGTCTATATGTCTATATAGAGTAGATATCTATATAGATATCTAGATATCTATATAGACATCTATATATATATATATATATATATATATATAGATATCTCTCTCTCTATATATATATATATATATATATCTCTCTCTCTATATATATATATATATATATATATATATATATATATATAGAGATATCTATATGTAGAGATATATAGAGATATCTCTATAGATATCCATATAGATATATGTATGTCTATATGTCTATATAGAGATATCTATATAGACATATAGATATCTATATGTATGTCTATGTCTATATATGTATGTGTATATATGTATGTCTTTATATGTATGTCTATAGACATAGATATAGATATATGTATGTATATCTATATGTATATCTAGATGTCTATATAGATATATGTATGTCTATATGTCTATATAGAGATATAGATATCTATATAGACATCTATATATATAGAGATATCTATAGAGATATCCATATAGATATATGTATGTCTATATGTCTATATGTATGTCTATATGTCTATATAGATGTCTATATGTCTATATGTATGTCTATATCTCTATATATATGTATGTCTATATCTCTATATAGACATATAGATATCTATATGTATGTCTATGTCTATATATGTATGTCTATGTCTATATAGACATACATATATCTATATCTATATACATATATAGAGATATCTATATAGACATATAGATATCTATATGTCTATATATCTATATAGACATATAGATATCTATATAGACATCTGTATAGATATATGTATGTCTATATAGACATGTATATATATATATCTATATATGCATATATACCTATATATATATATAAATGAATAATACTATACTTTCCAAAATTTTGCTCAAATAATATGACAAGCTGATTTGTAGCTATTACATTAATTTTGAGATAACGTATTGATGAAGTGGTAATTATATATAAAGTTTGTCACATCATTTGGATAATGAATTTAGGCAATTTTTTGGATAATATAGCATTACTCTATATATACACTGATGGTAAAATCACTTACACATATATACCTATATGTAGATATCTATATACGTATATACATGTTTGTATAAATGTATAGATACATATATACATAGTTACATATATATGTGTGTGTGCGCGTATAGACTGTCCCAACTTCATAACCATAAATTTGATGATGACGTTTCTATTTTTCTTCTAGCCAATCTTTCAAAATCTTAAGCTGCATTTTCTTTCTATGAAGTTTTACTTCTGATTAATTATAAGTGAATTTCTTTAAGTAGATTCCAATTAGCCTGACATTCTTTTTTCATTTTTGACATGCTTTGAAGACATTTTAAAAATAATGGGGAAGGGTTTCTGTGTGTGCTGCTTTCATAGCTTCCACAACCTTTTAGAAGCTGCTTAGGACACTCTTGAAAAACCATAGAGGAGCTAAGTATTTTTGTCAAATTTCTTTTGTATAAATTGTGAGATAACCAATCATTAGAAGTTTTGTTTCATAAATGAACTAGCTGAATTTTAATTCTTAGGACTACATTAGTTGATGGTTGACTCAGAAATTATAGATTGACCTTGAGATTTAAGCCTGATATAGGGTGGGTGAGAATTCTGATTAGTGTCTGTTATCATCCCTGTGATGTGTTTTGATTTCAATCATTGCAAGTCTTATTTTAATTTTTGGATGCAGTAATTTTTACTAGCTATAAAATATTGTATTAACTGTAGTCTAAACCAATGCTAATAGTTAAGTCTTGCCAAAGTTTTGATGCATGCCTTCACCTAGGGTATGGAAATTGTGAGACTTGAGCTTTGTATCATAGGTTTATCTGAAAATATGTCGGCATATTAGTTTGTCAAGTTTTTATTGTTTGTTATCATTGGTTTCTAGTTATTAACTTTTGCTTCAAAGAATCATAGAGTGCTATAATGTTTCATGAAGTTCTTTATATGCAATTTTTAACTATCAAGTTGGACGTGTATCTATATCAATTTCATTTGATTGCTCTGAAGTTGCCAACACCTAGTAAGGAAGATAGTCTGGAGATAGTTTTTAGGGTTTTTAATTTTTTTCTTTAAAAAGAAAAACAAATGATTGATCTGTTTAAAAACATAAGTTCTAGTTGATAATGTTCTTGAACTTTGAAAATATATCCAAATTATATAGTTTTAAGGTTTGAATTTGTAAATTGGCTCAGTTTGATAAATATTTGATACTCGCAAATCATAATTTTGATACAAGTTAAAATTTATCAAAATTTTAACAGAGATTTGTAGTTGAAAGATATATATGGTTGAATCCTATGCAGTCAGTGCTTGTGAATTGTGATTTGCATAAATCTGTGGTGGTAAACTTGTGCGTTATGTTGTAGATTTTGAGTATTTGTTAATGTTTTGTATATCATGGTAGATGATAGGTAGCCTGAGCTGCCCTTTTTTTGTAAACATAATTTTTATAATGATGTAAAGTAATTTAGATGAGTTCCTTAAAATGCTTGTCCTATGGCAAAAAGTAATTAGTGGATGTAAGCCTGTTTTACAGGCTAAAGTTATTAACTCGTAACAACCAAAATTTTGGCCTTTGGTAACACACAGCATTCATTCATAATGTTCAACATAAGTGTAATCTGTTCATTGAAAAACAGAAAAGCCAGGTTATGATTAGTAGTAACTGATTTTTCCTGCTTCTATTATGATATTTTCAGTATGCTTGATTTGTTGTTCATGGTTATGATTATATGATTGTAGATACTATTAGCTACCACCGCTAGAATTCTTTCTTTTTTTTTTTCTTTACTATGAAATCTCTCATTCTTCATAGGGTAGTTCTCGGTGACTGATATTGACCAAGAGACTGCTACTAGTGCTCAAACAAATACCACCGTAAAAAACTTCCCGCTTAGTAGAGAGTAATCAAACCTGTGATTTTACATTTGATGTATTGTGCTTATAAGATATTATTACTTGTATCAGTACAGTGAATGATATATTGATAGAAGTTATTCAAAGTTCACTGATGTTTTTGTAGCCATCTTAAATAGAATGCATGTAATAGGCATTTTGGGCACATCATGTCCAAAATTATTAGTCATAAACAAGAAATTCTTTTAACATATTTAGTGGTAATGGTATTTGAAATATAATGTTTTGTTCAGTTAATCCTTGTTAGAAGTTTCTTATTCTGGACTCTTGCCCTCTACTGTGACTATGAGGTATCACATTCTTGACGTTATGGCTGTGTGGTTGAGCATGGTTCAAATTTCCCTTTCTTTTAATCATGCTAGTACCTTCAAATACGTTGCTCAGCATTCCTAATGGAATTACGTTACAAAATTGGCAGCTAGACCTGTAACAGTGAGTCTTGTGGAAAATACTAGTATAAAATGAAGTGATTGCTTGTGAATGGCCTTTTTATAAGTAAAATGAGACAGTGTAATAATTAAATAACTAAACTATGATGAACATCATATGCAGATGTTGGTACATGTTCTGACAAATTATAACCATTTAAAACTGTGCAGTTTAGACAGTGGAATAGTTCTAATGTCATATTCAAGACTTTATTCGTCTTGTAAATCATCATGATCTGGTTGTTTTTTGGAATTCTAGTGATGTTTGGTACCTTAGCTGGTCTTTGAAATAAACGTATTTTGGATCTTGTTTATTTGCTCCCCTAACATGTTGTGTCATACTGTTTTGTGACTTGGATGTTGGTTGCTTCGTGAACTACATTACGAAACTGAAAATATTTTAGGCTTCAGCAAACATAATACAGGGCAGGTCATTATCTAACTTTCTGGCCATGCAAACTTTTGTGATTGTCGTGCACTAACAATTGTAGCAAGATAAGCAGGTCTGCTTTTATTTAAAAGCAGTTTTGTACAAAAACATTATACCTAAATGCTTCTTAGTTTGTGTAGTCAAATAGATCTTTGAGATGAATTTGAGATAACTCATACCTAAAATGGATGGTCTTTGACACTAACATGATCCAGATTCAGAACTGCCATATCCATTTGTCTTTAAGGGTTCCATCATTCTTACACCCTTCCTTATCTGCTGTCCTGAAATCAGATATTGGATGACTAGTTGACTCAACTACGACCAGCTCATCACTATCAAACGCTGAATTTTTCATTTCCCTAGTCTTTGTGTTTGACTCAACCTTTATGACATTTAAATTATCTTTAATTGACATAGGAAAAATCTAAGGACTAGACTTAAAAATGCTATCCCTTGACTCAATAAAAGATAATCCAGAATCAATGGAATTACATTGTATACCCTTTGGAGCTTTAGTATTGAGGATATAGAGACCAAATTTCACCTTAATAGTTCCAATCATCTTCCCTTAGATCATGTCCTGAAAAACACAATAGGAAGGATAAAATTTAGTTACACATTTTTCATCAAATGTGAGTTTCAAAATTGATAATAAGTTACAATCCAAATTGGGAACAAAAACAAGTGAATGTAGTGTTAGAGCTTTTGAAATCACAACTGAACCACACCCAGTAACTTTAGTTAGGGAACCATCGGCAATTTTAACATTATAATTACTTTCACGTGGCTCAAAGGTATTAATGGTAGGTTGATTAGTTTCACCTGTCATGTGGTCAGTAGCACCTGAGTCATCGATTCAAGACTCTAGAACCTCTTGTTTTACATTCAGGGCTGTAGATTTTCTTGTAATAATGGTAGGTTGATTAGTTTCCTTTTTAGGAGGTTTGGTCAGCTTATCTAATTACTTTTTCTATGTAAATTATATGTCAGTGCTTAATTTATAGTGATTGTATCCAATTTTTTCTACTTTTTATTTTTCCTTTCATAGCTGTCTCTAGGTTAACCACTTTGTATATTATGCTAAGGCTGTACAGTTTTCTTCATGTTCTGTGAATAAAGAAAAATACCACAAAAACTGCTCAAAATCTTTTCTTTCTTCATGGTATCAAAGCTGTTTTGAGTACAGATCATGTCTCAATTGGGTGAGGACTCAACAGTTGAGACTTCCTCTCACAATGGAGGTTTTAACGACCTGCCACCCAATCCTCAGATGCCCATCACTAGTCATAAACTCAATAGAAAGAATTATTTACTCTGGTCTCTACATCCTCAATGCTAAAGCTCTAAAGGATATACAATGTAATTCCGTTGATTCTAGATTATCGTTTATTGAGTCTGGTTGTAAGTCTAATAAAAATAGTGCAATCATGTTATGGCACTATAGGTTAGGGCATCCAAGTTTTATGTATCTTGAAAAACTGTTCTCTGACTTATTCATCAATAAAAGTTCTCAAGATTTTCATTGTGACATTTGTGAGTTATCTAAGCATACTCGCACCATGTTTCCTCCTAGTAGCTATAAAGTGTCTAAACCTTTTTCATTGGTTCATAGTGATGTTTGGGGGCCTGCTTAGGTTCCTAACATTACTGGGGCAAGGTGGTTTGTTACCTTTATAGATGATCATAATAGGATAACCTAGGTTTTTCTAATGAAAAAAAAAAATCTGAGGTTACCAACATTTTCAAGAACTTTAATTCCATGATACAAAACCAATTCCACACAAAAATCCAAGTGTTGAGATCTGATAATGGAAAAGAATTTAATCAAGGATTAAGGGAATATTTATTAAGTGAGGGCATAATAAATCAAACATCTTGTGTTGATACTCCCCAACAAAATGGGGTGGCTGAAAGAAATAATCGTCATTTGTTGGAGGTTGCCCATTCCATACTATTTCATATGAGAGTTCCTATTAGATTTTGGGACGAAGCTATTTTGATAGCTACATACTTAATTAAAAGACAACCATCAAGGGTGCTACAATATAAAACTCCTGTTCAAAGCCTACTTGAAATATATCCTCACGTAAAACTTATTTCCAATATTCCTTTTCGTGTCTTTGGGTGTACAATTTTTGTTCATATTTACCCCTACATGTGCAACAAATTTGATCCGAGAGTAGTAAGGTGTGTATTTTTAAGGTATTCTCCTACCCAGAAAAGATACAAATGTTACATTTGTTGAAGATCAACATTTTTTCCGTCCAACTAAAATTCAGGGGGGAAGTGAATATGAATTTCAGTTTTTAAATGTTGGTGAACCTCAAAATCATGTGTCTAGTGAATCTGAACTTCAGTCTTCTATTGTTTTTTATTCCTTTAACTTTGAGTCTCCTAAATCTAGTCAAAAACAATCTCAACAACAGTCTGAAAATGTGTCTGAGTCGACAAATCATGAAGTGTTTTCTCAAGATCCAACTGTACCTATTGTATACACTAGGAGACCTAAAGCAAAGCAGGATGAGTTGAACCCGATTGTACCTGAATAGAGCCATGAATCAAACCCAGAATCATCAGTCCAAGTTCTTGATCCTAATATAAGACCCTTGAGTGCAATTACAAACAACCCAACAGATTCTATTTTAAGTGAAACCTATGAGGAGCCAGACACCAATGACGAGAAACCAATTGCTTTGAGGAAGCCTGTGAGAGAATGTAGATCCAGACCTCTATATCCACTATGTAAGTATCTATCGTATGAAAGCCTATCACCAAATTACAAGAAATTTTCCCTCAATATCACCAATGTGTCGGTTCCAACAACCATCAAGGAAGCCATGATAATCCTAGAATGGAGGAAGGCTATTCTAGAGGAGTTAGAAGCTCTTAAAAGAAACAAAACGTGGGATATCACAGATTTACCTAGTGGTAAAAGGACTATAGGGTGCAAATGAGTGTTTACAGTAAAATATCTTATGGAAATGTAGAATGCTATAAAACCAGACAGGTTGCTATTGGTTGCTAAGGGTTTTACACAAACATATGGCATCAATTATGAGGAAACGTTTGCTCCAATGGCTAAGTTGAACACAATTCGAATT
Source organism: Dimocarpus longan (assembly GCA_022984855.1). Taxonomy (NCBI): domain Eukaryota; kingdom Viridiplantae; phylum Streptophyta; class Magnoliopsida; order Sapindales; family Sapindaceae; genus Dimocarpus; species Dimocarpus longan. Next base: position 12,546,109 of record CM041014.1, on the reverse strand, counting down.
CTATTTTTTATTGCAGTAAATCTGAACTAGAAGCTTCATCAAATGGATGTTAAAAATGCTTTCTTAAACGGAGATTTGAAGGAAGAAGTCTACATGGAAAGACCACCATGTTTTGAAGCATTCTTTGGGAATAAAATGTGTAAATTGAAGAAATCATTGTATGGGTTAAACAGTCACTAAGGGTGTGGTTTGAAAGGTTAACCAAGGCAATTAGAAGGTATGGTTACTCTCAATGTCAAGCTGACCATACCTTGTTTGTCAAACATTCCTCAGGTAATATAGTTACTATGCTTATAGTGTATGTGGATGACATGATAATCATTGGAAACAGTGAAGAGGAGATTCAAAAACTGAAGTGTTTTCTAGCCCAAGAATTTAAAATTAAAGATCTGGGGAGTCTAAAATATTTCTTGGGAATGGAGGTTGCAAGATCACAAGCTCCAAGTGTTCATCAACCAAAGGAAGTACATACTGGATCTCCTCAAAGAAACTGGGATGACAGAGTACAAACTTGCAGATACTCTTATGGATAGTACAACTAAACTAGGTTTAGTTGAAGATATTCCTCCAATAAATAAAGGGAGATATCAACGCTTGGTAGGAAATTAATCTATCTGTCACACACTAGACCAGACATTGCCTTCTCTGTAATCATTGTCAGTCAGTTCATGAATAACCTAACAGAAGAGCATATGGGAGCTGTTTAGAGGATTCTTAGATATTTGAAAATGACACCTGGTCAGGGGATTTGTTTCAGGAAGAATGAGAACTGAGAAATTAATGTATTTACTGATGCAGATTGGGTAGGTTCAGTGTTAGATAGAAGATCTACTTCAGGGTATTGCTCCTATATATGGGGTAATTTGGTCACATGGCATAGCAAGAAACAAGTTGTTGTATCTTGAAGTAGTGCTAAAGTAGAGTTTAGAGCTATGGCTCATGGAATTTGTGAGGGAATTTAGCTACAGAGACTTCTGAAGGAACTCAAAGTACTTATGGCCACATCTATTAAGTTACTGTGTGACAATCAAGTGGCTATTAGTATAGCTAAGAACCCGGTGCATCATGACAGAACAAAACATGTGGAAATTGATCGACACTTCATAAAAGAGAAAGTTGATTCATAGATGGTCAATTTGATCTACACATCTACAAACTCACAAGTAGCAGATGTTTTCATTAAGGCTCTTCCCAGGGCATCATTTGAAGAGTTGCATCCCAAGTTGGGAATGATCAACATTTACGATCCACCTTGAGGGGGGGTGTAGATTTTCTGGTAATAATGGTAGGTTGATCAGTTTCCTTTTTAGGAGATTTGGTCAGTTTATCTAATTACCTTTTCTATGTAAATTATATGTCAGTGCCTAATTTGTAGTGATTGTATCCAGTTTTTCCTATTTTTTATTTTTCCTTTCATAGTTATCTCTAGGTTAACCACTTTGTATATAGTATGCTAAGGCTGTACAGTTTTCTTCATGTTCTGTGAATAAAGAAAAATACAACAGAAACAAGAAAGTACCTTTTCTTTTTTCAGGGGAAAACGAGAAAGTACATTTTTTGCAACAGAACCTGCCCAACAACTGCTGTGTTCGTGCCCAAGAACATCTTTTGAAGCTGCTCCATTTGTTCTAGACTAAATAGGATTTGATCAGACCTTGAAACTTCATTCTCATTGGCTTTATAGCCCTTAGCATCTCTATCATTGTGATTTTTAGGCTTTCAATCTTGAGGTTTGCTATGAATCTTCCAACAAGTATCCTTGACATGACCGGGTCTTCAATAATGGTCACACTAGGGTCTGTTTCTCCTTTGCCAGTTGTCAGACATCTGATTTGAACTTCCTTTGGCAGCAACAAGAGCAAAGACTTCTCCTTTAATTTCAGCAGCATCTGATTTTGAAAGTATAACTCTTCTTTGATTTTCTTCTCGGTGCACTTCAGAGACAACTTCTCTAGTTGTTGGGAGAGGTTTTTTACCCAATATTCTGCCTCTTACTTCATCTAGATTGTCATTCAAACCCAACAGAAACGTGAAAATCCTCCTCTCTTCAAAAAAGTCTCAGAGCAGCACTCCATCGTCTGAACACTTCCACAGAAGTTTTACGAAATTGACATATCACCTTGTTTTAGGTCTTTTAAAAGCCTTTCAAGCTTGAAAACTTCAACAATATTTTCTTTATTCGAGTACGTTTCTTTGACAGCATCTCATAATTCCTTTTCTGTCTCACGTAGTAAGTAACTCTCACTTAATTCTACTGTCATTGAATTACAAAGTCATGTCATGACCTTGCTATTCTCCACCTCCCAAAGTTTATAAGTTTTATCCTCTTCTTCGGGATTACAGCCTCCCTTGTGATAAACTCAGATTTTCCCTTCCTTTTGAGGAACATCAACATTGATTGAGACCATAGCAAATAATTCTTTCCATTGAGTTTATAACTAGTTATGGGCATATGAGGATCAGGTGACAAGTCGTTAAAACCTCCATTGTGAGAGGAAGTCTCAACTGTTGAGTCCTCACTCGATTGAGACATGATTGGTACTCAAAAAAGCTTTGATATCATGAAGAAAGAAAGGGTTTTGAGAAGTTTATGTATCTTTTATTCAAAAACTATGAAGAAACTGTACAACCTTTGCCTAATATATACAAAGTAGTTGGCCTAGAGATAGTTATGAAAGGAAAAATTAAAAATAGAAAGAACTGGATACAATCACTACAAATTAGATTACAATCTACATAGAAAAGATAATTAGATAAGTTGACCAAATTTCCTAAGAAAGGAAACTAATCAACCTACTATTACTAACAGAAAATCTGCACAAAGAATAAAATGTCAAAATCATCAGCAGCTTTATAAGACTCATTAGACCCATCAGACTCAGTAGAATCTACACTTACATTCTCTCTCTGTAGATGAGGCTGAAAAAAAATATTTATGCTCATGAAAAGTCGCATCTACTGAGATATAGAATTTTCTATGAGTAGGCAAATAACACATGTATCTCTTTTGGGTGGTAGAATACCCTACAAACACACACCTAAAAGTCTAGGATCCAATTTACTCTTATTAGGACCATGAACATGTACATAGGGTAGACAACCAAAAGTTTTAGGTGGTATTCAGGATAAGAGAAATTTGGGAAGTACCTAAATAACATAGATAACTAAAGTGGCAAAATTTAGAGTCCAAGGAGGAAATCTATTAATTAAATGAAAGGTAGTAAGGACTGCTTCTCCCTAGTATGTTTTAGTTACATTATGGTGAAACAAAAGAGCCCTAACTGTAGCTAATAAGTGGCCATTCTTTTTTTCTACTACCCTATTTTGTTGGGGTGTATATACACAAGATGATTCATGGATTATGCCATTTGAAAGAACTCTATTAATTAAATAAAAGGTAGTAAAGACTGCTTCTCCTTAATATGTTTTAGCTACATTATGGTGAAACAAAAGAGCCTTAACTGTAGCTAATAAGTTGACATTCTTTCTCTCTGCTACCCCATTTTGTTGGGGTGTATACACATAAGAAGATTCATGGATTACACTCATTCTTTCTCTCTGCTAATAGGTTGTTATTGAAAAAATCTTTAGCATTATCTGATCAAAATCTTTTAATTTAAATTGATTTTATATCATCTTATGGAATTGAGGAACAATATTGCTAACATCCGATTTATGTTTTAACAAGTAAATCCAACATACCCGTGTGCAATCATCTATAAACGACATAAATCACTTAGAACCAGAAATATTAGACACTGGAGCAAGACCTCAAATATCACTGTAAATTAAATTAAAAAGAACAAAACACCTTTTATTACTAGTGGGAAAAGACATAAGTCTGTGTTTAGTCGACTCACAGGTATCATAATTAAACAAGTCTACTGACAAATTATTGAATAAGCTCTAGGAAACATAACTTCCAAAACATGAAATGATGGATGTCCTAATCTAAAGTGATGGAGCCAGATTTGATCTCCAGCAGCCGAATTCTTAATTAGGTGTAAGAATGACGAAGCCTTACCGCCATGTGGATAATCCGATGTTACCAAGTGCTACAGTCCATTAACTTACCTAGCAAGCCCAATCTTCTTCCTCAAATCCTTGTCCTGAAACACATAAGATGAGGCATAAGGCATGCAACACAATGCAATTCGTGGGTAAATTTTTGAATAGATACTAGACTAGTTAATAATCTTGGAACATGTAGCACATTCTTTGAAACAAAGTTTGTATCAACATGTATATAACCTTCTCCAGCAATAGTTGTCAAATTTCCATATGCAACTACTACTCTTTTAGTACTAGGGCACAATTTATAGATACTAAATAAATGGACTAAAGGCGTCATGTGATCGGTTGCTTCTGAGTCAATGACCCAAGATTCTTAAAAAAGTTTATTCGAGACATGCAATCCAAATTAACCAAAATTCAACCCTGACTGTGCCAATGAACACCTTCAATTGGCTGCTTCTCCATGGAAATCACCAGAGCTTGAAATTGATCAACCTCTTCTTGTTTTAAATCCGAGCCATCTCCTTGATTTTGCTGCAACATTTGCCTGACTAAGACCTTTGTTTTTCGTAGTCCACTCTCTGTTTCCAGCACCATTCAGCTTCCAACATTTGTCTCTTGTGTCTTATGGCTTCTTGCAGTAGGAGCACTACAGTGTTTCCCGACTTTGCTTAGTCATTTCAACTGATCCGGTTGCTGTCTTTTCAGTCCCCATATCAGGCCGATTTCTTCCTACAACAACCATGGTAGAATCATTTTTGTTTTCAACCCTAACATCACATTTATGTGCCCTTCTTCTACTCTTACCACAACAATAACCTCATTCAGCAATAACAGCTTTTACTTTTTAAGTAGTTGCGCCCTCACCGAATCAAACTCAAAATTTAGCCCTATCAAAAAATCATAAATATGATCTTTCTCAACATACATCTTCAATCTTGAGGCATCCTCTGGCACGCTGTACATCAAGATAATGATAATGATCTAATTCTTGTCGTAAATTCTTCAAAAGGCTAGCATACTCCATCACTATTTGGGTTTCTTGCTTTGTGGATGTTGTCTTCACCTTAATTTCGTATACCTGTGTTGGATTTAATGATTATAAATTTAAATAAAGTCAAATTACTTGTTATAGTAATTTGGCATGATTAGTCAGAGTTGTGTCAATTAGCAATAATTTAAGAGATTGTCAATACCATTTTGTCATAATCTTATGAGATAATTTAGGAATATAGTCAACTGTAGAGTGTATTTACATGTAACCTTTTTCATTGTGTAAAATCATAGCTTTTAAATAGTAAAAATAAATCCACAATTTGGGCTTTATTATTAATCCTAGAATAGGTTTGCTTCATTGATTCCCAAATCTCCTTGGCTGATGTGAGAAACATGCAAGTATCGTTTACTTCAAGAGTCATGGAATTCCATAACCATGACATTACCACGGAGTCTTTCTCATCCCATGCTTCAAATTGTGGATCTCCTGCCTTTGGCCCAGTTCCCTAACTTAACTTTCCTTTCCCTTTAAGAAAGGTTTTCATAATTTGAGGCCACTTTAAATAACTTTGCCCATTCAATTTATAAGCAACCAGTAGATTCTGCAATTCCTTGATATTAGATTCTTTCTCCTCTATGTCAATAGCAACCTCACTCGGCTCACCGCCAGACTCCTCCTTAGACATGCTAAACCATTCTAAATCATCGCAACTCCTCCAAGCAAATCAATTACTCAAACTGATAAAATAGTTTGAACCTTATAAGATCCTGATATCATGTGTAATCATTTACAATGAAATTATTACAGATAAATAAATACACTATAGAGTTAACTATGCTCTTAAACTACCTTTTATAATCATGATTAATTGATTCCTAGAATTATGGCTAACTGAGACAATTATGATTAATTCTTAGAAGCATGTCATATTACTAAAATAAGTAATTTGACTTTATTTTGAAATTACAACCATTAAATCCAACAATTTCTGTGGATGTCAATGTTGGTGATCACAAGACCAGGTTGAATAAAGTTGGTCTAACCACGGGAAATTGTCTTTTGGAAATTTATTAAAACAAAGAAATATAGATATACTGGAAGGGAATTGTCTAACCATAGGGACGTGATGGAAGAACTAAGAATACTTGTGAGGATTTATGGAGAGTGGAATTGGATATTGCTTGGTTTTTGGTAAAGGTAGTAAGCTGGAATATACTAGAACTACAAATACTTGTAAGGATTTAAGGAGAGTGGAATTGGATATTGCTTGGTTTTTGGTAAAGGTAGTAAGCTGGAATATACTTATCACGCATGTATCCATTGTTCGAAAATACGGTGCGGTACAGGCGTATACTCATCGATAAGGTCGTATCGACACCAAAATGCAAAAATATGCCCGTTTTGGAGTTAGAAACTACCAAAATCCATCTCCTGCGTACGAGACGATCGTATATCGCTGTCTTGACCTGATACAACCGTATATGCACTTATATACAGTCAGGTTGGGTCAAGTGAAAAAAAAAAAGCTATATAAAGGAAAAAAAAAATCCTAAAATTCATCTAACCTTAATCAATCCACTCTCCTCTGTCACGAATTGGTTCTCCTCTCTCCTCATCAGCGAGCTTCTCATTATTTTTTATCATTTCTCTCACAAACAGAAGGTTTTTGACGACTGTAACTCAAAATCCGATGACTTCTCTAGCGGCAGTAGCTTCCTCTCTCTAGAATGGTGTTTTCTCTCTCTTGAACTCTTCTTTCTCTTCGTCTCTTTCTCTTGCAACTCTTCTACTCTTTCTCTTTTTTATGCTTGAACTTGAGTAGAAGGAGCTAGCCTTTGTTTCTTCTTTTTTTTTTTTTTTTTTTCTATTTACACAAAGTAGCTTTGTTATTATTACTATTTTTTTATATAGACAGGCAATAGCTTTCGTTGTTGTGATTATGATGCCTAATAAAAAAAGATCCGGCGTGAAAGCATAGGGTTGAGATAAAGCTAATGGGAAAAAGCTTTTCGGTGTATTTTTTTGTGAGAAAGTAATGAGAGGGGGAGTGTTTAGGATGAAAAAATACCTTGCGGGTACTCAAGGGAATATTTTTACATGTCTAACTACTCCATTGGAAGTTAAAGAGGACATTAAAAGATATATGAAGAATTTGAAGAAGACAAACAAATTAATCGATTAGTTAGGAAGGAAAGAATTAATTAATGTACGACATTTAATAGTCGATCTAAGGAAGGGTCAAATAATAGTAGTGTGACTTAGACTTAGACTCAAACTCAGACTCAGAGGGGGATTAGGGTATGGATAGGCTTTTCAGAGGTGTGGAAGATGATGTTTTACAAACGAAGGGATTAGGAAGAACTAGGACAGCAGGATTTGATAAGGAGCTGCATAACCAAGCATGCACGGAGATAGGTCGATTCTTCTTTGAGAATGGCCTCGCATTTAATGTTGTTGATAGTCCATCTTTTGTGAATATGATTCGGATAGTTGGGCGCTATAGGATAGGTTTGAAATCACCAAGTAGCTATAAGTTGAGAACTACCATATTAAGAAAACACCAAAGCTATTATCGCTAAAGTAATGAAAACGTGGATGTAAATAGAAGTATACATTGTCCGATGGGTGGAAAGATATGAGGAGTAGACAACTGATCAACTTCTTTATAAATAATCTGTATGGTATGGTTTTTCTTCATTCGATTGATGCTAGTGATTTTGTAAAAGATGCGACATTGTTGTTCGAGCTACTTGATAATGTGGTTGAAGAGGTTGGAGAGGATCTTGTTGTTCAGGTGGTGACAGATAATGCCTCCAACTACAAGAAAACTGGGGAAATATTGATGCAAAGGAGGAAATGGCTATAGTGGACTCCATGTGCTTCTCATTGGATAGATTTAATGCTTGAAAAACTTGAAGAACTACCCCAACACAAAAATGCATTGAGAAAAGCAAAAAATGCACTATTATAGACTTATAGTCATAGTATTTCTTACTACATTTTCTTTTTTTTAACCTTACTTAAGTCATAAGTTATTAAAAAGTTCATGTCCTGTAATAGGTAAGTAACTTCATTTACAATCATGGATGGGTGTTAGCGTTGTTGAGAAAGTTTACAAATAAAGAATTGCTCTGACTCGCTTCCACAAGGTTTGCTACTGTATACTTGACATTGCAGCGTATGTTTGAACTGAAGCGACCTTTGGAGCAGATGTTTGTTTCACCGGAATGGGGTGAATGTACATAAATAAAGAAGACAAAAGAGAGGGAAGTCAAGAGAATCATACTGAGAGATCCGAGTTTCTGGCCTATTATGTCTTATGCATTGAAGACAACTGAACCTCTTGTTCGTGTGTTGAGGTTGGCAAATTCAGAAAATATGTCTGGAATGGGATTTATTTATGGAGGAATGGATCTGGCTAAGGAGGAGAGTTAGCCAGAAACTTGAATGATGAAGTTGGAGCTTACCATGAGATTTGGAAGATATTTGATGAGAAATGGGAGTTTAAAATACATCATGATTTGCATGTAGCTACTTATTTTTTGAATCATCAATTTCAATATTCAGAAAATAAGTCCACTCACCTAGAGATTAAGTATGGGTTGGTAATGTGTATGGAGAAGCTTATTCCAGATTATAAAGAGCGAGAAAAGATAGATTTATAGCTTGATGAGTTCAGGAAAAGGGAAGGAATGTTTGCCTTTGAGTTGGCAAAAACATCTGCCACCAAACGTAGTCCTAGTAATTAAAGTTTCCTTTTAAGTGTTCTTCAATTGTTTGTGTTTTCTTATTAAAGGGATTATTATTGACATTGTAGTTGACTGGTGCTTCAATAGGGAGATCAAACCCACCCCAAAGCTAATGTCTTTTGCAGTGAAGATTTTAAGCCTTACTTGCTTATTCTCCGCTTGTGAGCGGAATTGGAGTTCATTTAATATGGTATAATTCTAGTTAGAAACTTAGAATATATCAATACTTATCATATAATTATTTATTTGTTAATACTAATTTTTTCATTATTAATAATTGTAGATCCATACGAAGAAAAGAAATCGATTGGTTACGAAGAAGTTGAACTTATTAGTGTACATAATGTACAAGAGAACATTGCATCATAAATTCCTAAGGCACCGGAGTTCAACAAATGATAATGAGCTCTTTGTTTCTGTTGACTTGCCTTTCAATGATGAATGGGTGATGGGAGAAGATGATGTCAAGCAAATGTCCACACAATATGCACTGAGCATGGACATGAATGAACCGAGTGAAAGTACACAAGTAACACAACAAAGACAAAAGAGGAGTAGAGATGCACGTAAGCTTATCAATAATTCAATTGAGCAACTTGAATATACGATGAAATTTTTAATTATATTACTTTAAATTATTTTGGTATAGGGAAAGGAAAGCGTGTTTCATCATTGGAGGATGAACCAGAGAGGGATGACATCTTTGGTCAGGAAAAGGAGGAGGAGAAGGATAAGGCAGATGACACATTCCATTTCGATCCTAATTTCCAACCATTTGCCACAACGACCCTTTTTATGATGTTGACTAGATCATCTTTTCTTCTAGTGACTTTTGTATTATTTTTAGTTTGGCACTTTGGTTGTTTAGTTATGTTACTTTTGGACAATTATTATTAAAGATATTGTTATTCTAAAAATTTATGACATTTTGTATTGTTTTTACATTTTTTTTTTCTATTTTTAAACCATTTTTGGTCGATACGCCCATATCAACCACACTGGGCATATCGTATAACTTATTTTCGAACATTGCATGTAGCACCAAGAAAAGTGACTTTGAAACCTTTTTTTGATTGGAGGGGGCATATCTATGATCTTTTTCTATTTTTACTGGCAGTTGTTCATACTGTTTTAATGCACTTACTTTCCACTGTTATGTGGTTTTGTTCTTGTCAGATGATGGTTGTGCTATGAAGCTATTGGTGTAGTTTGGTTGTTTTGTGTTGCTTTGTGTGGGGAACTCGAGCTTTGCTTTTATAGCTTACTTTGGTTCAATGAGTTGAGATGTTATTATAATGTCGGATTGCAAGAATCATTTCTCTCCAACTTTGAAATTACTTTCTCAGCCTCCACAGCCTCTTGCCTTCTTTCATGTCTTCTAGTCTATGACTCTCGAATCCTAATGTTGTGTGTTATCATCTAATCATATACCTCTTTCCATTTGTTAGCCTCACAGCCAAGGTCTTTAGTTTTGCATATGAAGTTTGTTTTTCCAAAACTATCAATGTTAGGGAAGAGATATTAATTGCATAGCTTTATGGTTTGTCAAAAACTATGAATTTAAAATGGTATGGTAAATACCGACACGAAAAATAAGGGTCAAAGGGATGTAGAAAATTGCCAACATTTGAGCCTAATAAAGGAGTAGTTTCTCGCTACATGGTATGGAATAGATTTTATATTGGGCTGCTCTTTTTACTTCATATTAAATTTGATTTTACAAAACAAAGAGATTGCTACAATCTAAAGGCTCCTTCATCTCTCCCATCCTTGTTTGCATATGTCAAGTAGTACCCAGATTTTGGGACCAAGAAGACTAGTGGACAACTGAAATTGATGCTGATGTCGATTAGGATCTCTTTTTGTCAATGTTGGTGATCAAGACACAAGGTTGAACAAAGCTGACTTGCTTGAAGGCATTTACTCTAAGAGCCCTCTCTGGGAGCTTTGTTAAAACATAGAAAGATAGACTTGCTTGAAGGGATTTTGTATAGCTAACAAGTGCAGCAAGGTTCAAAGGAGATCCTGACAACTATTTATAATAAAAGAAATTTAAAAAAAAAAAAAACACAGTTGTAGAAGTTGAAATTGCAAGTTTAACTAATCTTGCTACTTCAGGTGTTAGAGGTTACCTTCATGTGTTTAAGAGTCGGTGCAGTGAGTTACTCTTTTTTTTTTTTTTTTTTTTTTGGAAATAGTGAGTTACCCTTTTTGAAATAGCAAAATTTCCCAAGTGTAATAGTTTGGTTTGTAGTTCATCGGTCTTGATAACAATAACAGTATTAACTGAATTTTATCGGGCAGTGTTTTCGTCGATAGTTTTTAATAAACAGTAGAAATAGCTTTAACTTATGAGTAACGTTACCAAATAATTTAGCAAGCTTATATGTAATTATCATATCATTAATATATTATATCATATCATAAATCAGTATATTATATCATTTGAGTAAATTTTTTGGATAAATTTTTGAAAAATGTGGTATTATTCTTAACTTATTTGTATCAAGCTATTTTTATATAAAAAAAAATAGGGTAATCAGCTTTTATATATTATAAAAACTAAGTTATAATTAAACACTCTATACATTATAAATTTATAATATAAGAAAAAATTTTAAAAATATATTATTTTGAAAACGATAGGTACGAAAGAAAAATTTTTAATCTAGTGGTTATTAAATCAAAAATGAGATTCTTACTTTTCTTTTTCTTTAGTTACTTTTAGATATTTTTAAATTGTTTTACAATTTTACCTTTAAAAAAAAAAAGAAAAAAGAAAAAAAAAAGTCGTTTTACCATTTATTTAGGGTCAGAGACAGAAATGTCAGCATAGATTAGGGAGTTAACATTTAGGACACTTTTTAATAAACTGATCAATTAGGTCCCAAATTAGACATGAAAATACCAAAATACCCTTAACATAAAAAACTGGTTGGAGAGGTAATTTCCTCTTTTGGAGACATCAAACCCTTTTAGCAGATCAGCAGACCTCCCTCTCTGCCGCCGCAAGTCTTCTTCCTTTTCTTCTTCCTTTAGCAGATCGGCAAACCTCCCTCTCTACCTGCACGCGTGTCTCCGTCACTGTCCGAGTCTTTCATCTTCTGCCTGAGCACGACCAGACTGCTCCTCTTTCCCTTCGACGATCGATCTGCTGCAAGTGGCCAAGACCAGCGTCTCTCCTTCAGTGTCCGAGCCTTCCATATTCTTCCTCCACACGACGATCGATCTGCTGCAAGTGGGCAAGACCAAGACCAAGGCAACGATATCTACACGAGCGTCGCCTGCTCGTGGTTCAGCTGCTGCAGACCAAGATCGAGGCAACGATACACGAGCGTCGCCTGCTCGTGCTTCAGCTGCTGCAGACCAAGACCGAGGCAACGATACACGAGCGTCGCCTGCTCGTGCTTCAGCTGCTGCAGACCAAGACCGAGGAGGAGTGCGGCGTGTTCCTCCACCCGCTTTGCAAGAGGTTCAACGAGATTAAGGTACTACTTTTTGCATTCTCAAATGAGTAGACATGGTTTTATCTGCAAATTAGTATACATTTATGGTTTTGTAAATGACATTGTATGTACATTGCCTTGGCGATATATGTACTAATGTACATATCATCTAAGACCATGGATGGTGTCACACGCCTATTTTGTGCCCAAGAATTTTCAGCGTGCTGGTGCTAGAAATGCCCACACTCCTAGCCAGCCAATCCCCTGTAACACTGCATACCAACAGTGTTACACGCCACTGCCACAAGTTATGCACAACTGTGCACCAACACAGCCTATTGAACGCCCACACAGCCTGCTCTGTCTTAGGATCGTCCAGCGCCCTTTGTGTACCTGTACAATGCTTGCTGCCTGCATACACACACTACACAACCGCACATGTGTGAATTGTGTGCTTGCCCCCATGTGTCATGCACACTGCCATCAGTCCCACCAGCTAGTCTTGCCCATCACATAGCCCTTTTTCTAGCATCTGCCATGCTTGGTCCCTCACTTGCTGAATGTACTGCCCAGCTGGGCTTCCCACACATTTGCCTTACCTTGGCACTGCCTTCCTTGGTCACTCTGGCCTTGGCTTGGCTTGTTCACTTGGCCCACTGTCCATGCTGCCCCGCACATGCCCATGTGCATCAAGTTTGTGCTGCTGTGCTGCCTGTGTTGTGCGCGCACGCTGTCTGCCTGTGCCGTGCTTCTGTGCTACACGCCTGTGCTGCACACCTGTGCTGCCTGCCTGTGCCTCATACCTGTGCTGCGCGCCTGCATACCTGTGCCCTGCACGCATGCTGCCTGTCCTGCGCGCCACTGCCCCCTGCACGAGGAGTTTGACATTAACCTGGACTGATCCTATATGTATATATCTATACTTTATTTATTTGTTGCTATGGCTTGTGGATCAAGTAACTGGATTGGTATTTGCCCATTTTTTAATGAAATGATTCTCTGGGTTGTTTGGATAAAGTATTTGTTTGTGAAATGCAATAAGCCTCTAGGATAAACTGATTTTGTGACAATGTTATGAATTTTTCAGTCTGGCACATGATAATTTTCATCTTCCATACTATGATCTTCACTGTCTTAACTACTGCTATCAGAAAATAATATCAAATAAGATAGAAAATATAAATATTTGTACAACAGAAAATATAAAACTTACTGCATAGAAGGAAACTTGGATTGAGAAGATCTGAGAAAGTGTAGATGCATGTAATCTTTAGTACAAAGTTAAAACAGAAAAGATTTGGAAGGAATATGATCAAGTTGATAAAATATCTCTGTTGTTGATAAAATATCTCTGCTTAGAAGGAAACTCTGTTATGGGCAATTGATAAAATATCTCTGCTGTTGTGCTACTGATGTTTGTGTCTCTTTTTGAATTATTATTCTTTTGAAAAGAATTTACCTTTTGCTTTAATCTTTTTCCTGGCTCCTTTACTCTTGTGTTTTGTTCTTATTCAGATGCTCTTGGAGGACTGCCTGAAATTACTTTTAAATGAGACGGGATTATGTGGCAGGATTCTTCAATAATTTTAGCATAGTTACTAGTATTGTTTGCATCATGGTCATGATATCATCATCTGATCTAAATTGTTAATAGAGATAGAACTATCTGTCATAATTTATGCGGATTTGGAACATTAATTTGGGATCAAATGTGCCTTAACATAGTAATTATCCATTTACACTTCATTAAATTATGTATGATTTGCTTTTAGTAACTGTATAGTATTGGTTCTTGTTTCACTAAATCAATTGGGGTTTTGGTAAAAATTGTCACACATATTTTGTGAAGGGAACTAATTTTAGAGTCATAACATAAACAATACAGTTTTATCTTGTTGACTAGAATCAAGAGACCCTATAAATTCTCAACGAAAGCTAGTTTGATTGGTGGTTCTCAAGACCATGTTTGGTCAAGATCTTATGAGGTGTCGGCAAGCTCTTAGTGTGAGAGGACAGTCATGCTCATGGTGTTTTGAGGCTTGCTTTCTTGACAATGTCTTCCTAAATTTTGTAGACTACATCATACTATTAGATAACTTACAGTTTGTCAAAACACTAGTAGATAACTTGTCACACACTACAAGATTAACATATAATACAATCAGCAAACTGTATTTACACAATACAAAAGCTTGACTAATCTTACAAAATGTATTTACACAATACAATCCGCTAGCATCCTAAGCATGCACCTACATGCCTTTCCTTGGATTGGCACCATCCAAGCCAACCATGCTTAGCATCTCACCTATGCCAAACATTGGGGTCGTAACAGATGGCCTCTAAGTAAAGTTTACACTGATGCGAGTGTTAAAAAACTAGTTAATATTCAGTGCGGCCAAAAGAATCTTTTATATATATATGTGTGTGTGTGTGTGTGTATGTATGTATGCATGACAATGAAGTTAACTGATGTATTTATTTTTTTGTTTGCAGATGACAGAAATTAACTATGATAAGTTTTTGAAAATACCTAGAGCACAATGGGAAGATGGGAGGTCAATTAACATCCACTCCAAACTCGATATAGTCAGATTGACTGAAATGGTATTGCGTCGAGAAGGGGAGTTTCAACTAGCTGAAGAAACAGTTTTCAAGTCTTTACTGAAAATACCAAGTAAACACATGTTTGCTGCCCGGTTGATTCATCAATTGCTTCAAAGAGAGATTAACGTGGAAGAAGCAAGTTCTCATGAGATGTGGTTTTCCATCGGGGGCATGAAGAGTCGATTTTCCCATGTTGAGTTCTGTTTAATAACTGGATTACCGTTTGGTCCATTACCCGATATCATTCAACGGCCATATGTGATGGTACCTGGGGGGATACACGATCGATATTTTGATGGAAAAATACCATTGCCGCTTTCTGAGATACACAACCATATTGCCACCAAGGAATTTTACCAAAAAGGAGATTGTTTGAAGATGGCGTTGGTGTTACTAGCAAACTCCGTATTATTTGGGCAACTTGCCAAGAGCAAAACGACATTATGGTTGTTAATGTTGGTTGAGAATGTAGATGAGTGGAATGCGTTTCCTTGGGGACATTATACATTCAAGTTAACACTGTATTATTTGAGAACAGCACTTAGAAAATGTAATTATTATGGGTTTCCTTATGCTTTACAGGTTGGTTTTTATATGTTTTGTTTCATGTGTGCATGTATATTTTATATTTATATTGTTTTGACCATTTAACAGTATATCATTTTCCTATTTACAGATATGGGCGATGGAGACTATCAGATCAATGAGAGAATTATTAGCTACTTGGGTATCTGGTGTTACCTACCCGAGAATGTTGAGGTGGAGTTTCTGCAAGCGTCCTAGAACTTTTCTCCAAAGTCTTAAAGAAATAGAGGAGCGTGGGGATGTAAGTTTGAACAACTATTTATGATCTACGATGCCTTTGCTCCTTTCTAATATTTATATTTTTTTTCTAGTTTTATGCAGCTCGTGAGTACCTACGACCAACAAGGGAAGAGGCAAGTCAGGATTATTGGAAAAGTCTAAAATCCAATCTAGATGAAGGTGTGGAATTTGTTCCACTCACAATAGTGGATAATGATGAAGGTGATAATAGTGGTGCTGCTGGGAGTAATCCAAGACATCGTCGTGTGAGACAGAATAAACGGTCGCGCAATGTAGATCCATCTCCCCCCACCCCCCCGCAGGGGCAGAGGACTCAATACCGTCGAATACAAATTCAGAAGTGAGTACACAAAAAACAGTATCATTGTTAAGTAAAACCTGAAGTTTGTTTGTCTTTTGAATACCATTGTTCATCTATGTAGGGATTGGAGAAGTTATTTGAGTTTGTGAAAAATGCGATGGAGGAAATCCCACGACGTTTGGAGGACTATGTTGATAAGAAGTTTGAGGCATTAGAGGGTCGATTAAATGACCGTATTGATAGGGCATTCGAAAATCGCCAGAAATATTCAGCTGATCAGGTATATGCACAACTTCTTATATAGACTTAAATTATTTTGAGTTCGCATCAATTGTCAGAGGTTAACCAAAGTTCTTATCAATATTAGGGGTATTATAATTATACATACTCTGCACATGTGAATGAAGATGATGTACCTCCGCATAGGACATCCTTTGAGCCGCAATCAGTTCCTATGGATGCATCAGGGACTCCTACACATACTTTTGTCACACGTGCTGCAAGTCAATTACGACAATCAGACGACGCATGTGGTTCTACTGAGGAGACACGATCACAGGGGGTACCACAGGTCCAAACCAAAAAGGGGATGTATGTTTATCAAAAAAAGGGAAATGCAAGGACAAAGAAGAATGGTCAAGGCTCTATGGCTTCTCAGTTAAAGAAATCGGATGATGATGTCGATGTCATGGTTGGGGATTCTCCCTGTCCGGAGACATATGATGAGCGCACAGTTAGAATAAAGATTGCATCAAAATATTGTGCTTCTCCGTACATCAATCCTTGGGCAACAAAGGATGTAATACTTGCCCAAAAGAAAAAGGAATATTTAGCATACAAGAGAGCCAAAAATAGTGGAGTCTTGTGAGTACATTTATGATTACTGTTAAATAAAATTCAATTTTAAGGTTTGTTTATTAATGATTTCTATTCATTGTAGACTAAATATTGGGACTGAAGTGTTTGCGAATTGGGAGTTCTTTGACGAGTTGGAGAAACCTTCAGTTTGGATGACAAATGATGTGAGTAACTCATTGAATATGTTATCATTTGCTTTATATTTGAAATATGTTATCAACGTTTATTTTTAAGTTCTTTTCTGTTACTTTGTCTGAAATTTTTTCATATGAATACAGCACATTAATGGGATTCTAGCAGTTTTGGGTAAGCGTAGAAACGAGCATCCCAGTCTATTTCATGATGATATTGCAGTGTTATGCGTGGATTTCTTTGTAAGTTTAGGGTCTTATTATATGTCGAGTTGAATTTGTTTTGACTTTGTTGTACAATCTAATCATACCAAATCTGTTATGGTCTAACTTGCAGTCAAAATTATCAGAGGCTTGGAAGCAAATTCATCCAGATGTGCAAGAACCATTTACTCGTCAATTTGATCCATTGTCGTTCAACGCCCCTACTGATTGGATACTATATGGTACCGGAGAAAAGCCAGCATGGGGGAAGAAATGGACATTTGTAAACACAGTAAGTATGGTTTAATGTTATATAATACTGTTGTCTGCCCATGGTTTTTTTTAATTTATTGTTTTTTGTCATGTGTTATGCAGTTGCTAATACCGTGTGGTATTGGATCTCCTGTTGGTCATTGGATCTTATGTAAGGTAGATTTATCACAGTGGAGTATTGTTATATACGATTCGTTGCAACATAACATCCCACTTGATCCGACTTATAGAGAGAACCAGGTGGCACCTGTAAGGTACTTGTTACCTTCCGTGTTGGTAAAGTGTGGTTATTTTGAGGAGAAACACATGGAAAAGAGAGGCGACTTGTTTACCGTACAGTGTTTGAACCACAAAAGCATACCAACTCAAACGGATAACAGTAGCTGCGGTGCCTTTGTTTGTAAGTATATTGAGTGTATCAGTAAGAAAGGTTCATCATGGAATTGGGGGTTACCAGAAGCGAAGAAAATGAGAAGGGAATATGGCTTCACCATTTTTTGTAATGCTGTTGATGCAAATGTGGAGTAATTGTCAATAATGATGTAACACATTTTATGTATAAATATATATAAAGTTACTTTATTTGAGGCTTTGTAACATTTCCGGTTTTTACTAATCTATTTTGCATTTTGTTGAGATGGCATGATGACCATTCGAGTAAGGGTATATTTAGTTGGCCAAAACCAGTACCCAAAACACTGGTTACACCAAAGTGAATAACGTTAATCATACTAGTTCCCTCGGTGTGATTAGTGGTGCCACGTCTAGGTGAAATAAAACCAGAAGCGAAACCACTAATCATACCCAGTGGAACGAGTATTAATAATACCGGGCGCACTTGGTATGATTAGTGGTGGCATGTGGAGATGAAACAAAAACAGAAGCGAAACCACTAATCATACCCAGTGGAACGAGTATTAATAATACCGGGTGCACTTGGTATGATTAGTGGTGGCATGTGGAGATGGAACCAAAACAGAAGCGAAACCACTAATTATACCCAGTGGAACGAGTATTAATAATACCGGGTGCACTTGGTATGATTAGTGGTGGCATGTGGAGATGGAACGAAAACAGAAGCGAAACCACTAATCATACCCAGTGGAACGAGTATTAATAATACCGGGTGCACTTGGTATGATTAGTGGTGGCATGTGGAGATGGAACCAAAACAGAAGCGAAACCACTAATCATACCCAGTGGAACGAGTATTAATAATACCGGGTGCACTTGGTATGATTAGTGGTGGCATGTGGAGATGGAACGAAAACAGAAGCGAAACCATTAATCATACCCAGTGGAACGAGTATTAATAATACCGGGTGCACTTGGTATGATTAGTGGTGGCATGTGGAGATGGAACGAAAACAGAAGCGAAACCACTAATCATACCCAGTGGAACGAGTATTAATAATACCGGGTGCACTTGGTATGATTAGTGGTGACATGTGGAGATGGAACGAAAATAGAAGCGAAACCACTAATCATACCCAGTGGAACGAGTATTAATAATACCCGGTGCACTTGGTATGATTAGTGGTGGCATGTGGAGATGGAACCAAAACAGAAGCGAAACCACTAATCATACCAAGTGCACCCGGTATTATTAATACTCGTTCCACTGGGTATGATTAGTGGTTTCGCTTTTGTTTTGGTTCCATCTCCACATGTCACTACTAATCATACCAAGTGCACCCGGTATTATTAATACTCGTTCCACTGGGTACGATTAGTGGTTTCGCTTCTGTTTTCGTTCCATCTCCACATGTCACCACTAATCATACCAAGTGCACCCGGTATTATTAATACTCGTTCCACTGGGTATGATTAGTGGTTTCGCTTCTGTTTTGGTTCTATCTCCACAAGCCACCACTAATCATACCAAGTGCACCCGGTATTATTAATACTCGTTCCACTGGGTATGATTAGTGGTTTCGCTTCTGTTTTAGTTCCATCTCCACATGCTACCACTAATCATACCAAGTGCACCCGGTATTATTAATACTCGTTCCACTGGGTATGATTAGTGGTTTCGCTTCTGTTTTCGTTCAATCTCCACATGTCACCACTAATCATACCAAGTGCACCCGGTATTATTAATACTCGTTCCACTGGGTATGATTAGTGGTTTCGCTTCTGTTTTGGTTCCATCTCCACATGCTACCACTAATCATACCAAGTGCACCCGGTATTATTAATACTCGTTCCACTGGGTATGATTAGTGGTTTCGCTTCTGTTTTCGTTCAATCTCCACATGTCACCACTAATCATACCAAGTGCGTCTGGTATTATTAATACTCGTTCCACTGGGTATGATTAATGGTTTCGCTTCTGTTTTGGTTCCATCTCCACATGCCGCCACTAATCATACCAAGTGCGCTCGGTATGATTAGTGGTGTCGCTTTTGTTTTTATTTTAGTCCCGACATTGTGGGTCACTGTTTTAAAACAAAGTCTTTATGTTGTCTCGCTTAAATAAAAATAGCACTAAGTACAAAGACACAACCAAGTATAATATTACAGTAAGTATCCTACTGGTTTTACAATTTGTTACAAACAAAAGCAACGGTACTTAAACAAACAAAATACAAGGTTTTGTTTCATATTGTTCTGTTACAATGGGTTGTGGAGTATTTTTACAAGTCTTGCTATTGTGTCCTGGTTGGTGGCAGGTTCGACAGTTTCGTCGCTTTCTTACTTGGGTAACGGAGCCTTCACTATTGTTCGTAGGGGGACGTTGACATCTTGATGGATTACGACAGTTTTGTCGATAGTGGCCTTTTTCCCCACAGTGAGAGCATTTCAAAACCCTTCTAGTATTCTCACCAGTAGAAGGAATCCTTTTCTTTCTAGGCCTACCAGCTTGCGGACGCCATGGTGGTGGTAGCACAATCATGTTTTGTATGTGTTCTGGAACTGTCCATTCATCCGGGTTAAGAACTGGAAAGATAACGCCAGCATATGCAGCCAATAAATTTGATGTTTTATAACACTCGTCAATGTAAGGAATGAATGACCTATTACAATACCTGTAGCACAGATAAACATATTAGTTAAACTTTTATTCTACGGTGAGATAAAATCGTATCAACATATATGGTCTACCTTAACACCGCAAGTGCATGCGAACATGGTAAAAGATCCATCTGAAATGACACACAAGTACACGTACGTTCAGTTAGATTCACAACTGTCTTCCTACTCCCATCCTGCACCGTATACCTGGTATCATCGATTGGTGTGACCGTGTAAGTTTGTGAGTCTGTATTATACTCTGCAATTTTCTTCTCTGCCTAATCTGTTATCTTTTGTGTCATTTTTTCTGCATTCTTCCGTCGGTCATAAAACCATCTTTGCATCATACTCCTGATATACTCGACCAACGTCGTTATTGGATATTGGCGGGCTTTAACCAAGCATGCGTTCATGCATTCAGCAATGTTGGAAGTCAAAATGCAGTAACGCCTTACTGGAGTCATTGCCACTGCCCATCTATGAGGTCCAAGTTCGATTAATTCTTTATGTGCCTTTGGGTGTATCTTTCTAAGGTCTTCCATCATGGCCCAAAACTTAGATTGCCGATAACACCTTGATGCACGATGGAATAATCCAGTCACAGTCTTATTTTTGTATGAATTTTTCACATTTTGTGTCATGTGATACATGCAAAGGCCATGATGTGCATCAGGGTACACTTTTTCCATGGCAACTTTGATTCCAAGATGCCGATCAGATATGAACATGCAATTCTGTGGACACCCAATTACATTTCTTAACTTCGACAAGAACCATGACCATGATTTTTCATCTTCAACATCCCCAAACCCAAATGCTAATGGATATACTTGCTCATTACCATCTTTACATGCCACAATGAACATAATCCCACCAAATTTCCCTTTCAAATGTGTTCCATCAATGGCAATAACTGGTCTAATCACTCTACGAAACCCAGAAATACTAACACCATAAGCAATAAACATGTACATAAACTGGTTGTTGTCATTCGTCTCAATGCTTGTGATTGTACCTGGGTTAGCTAACTCCAATTGATAACAATACGCAGGCAATTGTTCAAATGACAACTCCGCAGACCCAAACACATTTTCTTCAGCATGATCTTTGGCCCTCCGACATTGATTATATGGCAAGTTAACTCCATAATTAACTTGCATTTCTGCCATAATTTCTTTAGGTTTCATGCTTTGACCACTGACTTGCAATTTTGGAGTGATAAGGTCTCCAATCAATTTTGCACTTACTTTTCTGCACCGTCGATGTACAGTATCAAGCGAACAACAATGTTGTTTTTGAAATTTTCGCACCTCCCATTGGTCTCCAATCTTGGTTTTGATGGCTACAATCTGAAATTTACAGCTTTCATCCTTGCATCTAATATCATAACGGATATTGTTCGATTTCTTGACTTTTCTACGAAAACCCTCCTGCAAGGCATACATTTCTACAGCTTTACCCATATCACGCTTTGAAGGAAATATTTTCCCTCTGAAGAAATGAAAGTCTTCTCTTATTGACTCTTCAGAGGCGATTGTACAAAATGTGGAAAGATCTATTCCAGGAATGCGCCATTCACTAGTTACTCTTTGTTGTGTGTTATTGTCATCATTGGCTTGACGGGAACACCCAACACCATCATCCCTAACATGGCCATGTTGAACATTATCATTATCTACATTACAATCCTCATCACGAACATCATGACTAAATCCACCACCACTGTCACCATTGCCACCTAAATCTTCAGCTAAAACTGCATTTCGACTTCCTCCATCTCCTGTGAAAATATATGTGGGTATAGGAATACTTTGAGCTGGACGATAGTATTCAGAAAACTCGTTCGAATCAATGTCATCCAACCAATATTCTGTAGAAGGATTACATTGACTGTCATTTAAGTTATACTCACCATGTGAATCAACATTATCTGGTTTCTCTTTATCATCATTATCACTGTAATCATCATCATCATCATCATCATCATCATCATCTTCATCTTCATCTATGTTTTCACATTCATTCTCAATGGTATGGTCCTCATGGACTGAAACTTGGTTGCTTGAGGAAACAGACTGGAATTGAGAAACCAATTGAACAAAACTTGGGCATTGTGGCTGGTCTATTAATTTGATGTGTGGTTGGCTTGATAATTGGATTTGTGGTTGGATTGGTAGTTGGAACTGCGGTAGGATTGGCACCTGTAATTGGATTGGTGGTTGAGTTTGTTGTTAGATTGGTAATTGAAAATTTCTATCATCTCTCACACAGTCATTTATTTTTTTTGGAACAACAGTAATGTAAACTTCAGGATTTTTCTCCTGTAGCCAAAAAGATACAGCTTTATCAGTTGTTAATTTTGGTATGGCAGGCCTACCGGAAGTCTCCACTAATATATGTAAGTCAAATGTACTCTTTGTTGTATCAACTCGAACAACATCTTCAATGGTCTTTTTTAAGTCAGCAAGCGTTGCCTTTATCGAAACAAAAGCTATCTCTGATTCACCACTCTCATACTTATAACCATTCCAATGTCCACCATGAGTGACTATAATTCTAGTTTCGTCCATATCACTGTAAACAAATAAATGATCGACTTTAGTAATTAAGCTTCAAATCAAGACTAGCAATATATCGTTACTCATATTTTGATAAAATAAAGTAATTAAACTACCCAATAAATGCTCATAATATGACACAAATAGTCACGCCGAGGTGAAATGCATTAGTGGTGCCATGTCTCGGTAAAATAAAAACAGAAGCGCATACACTAATCACACCAAGTGGAACGAGTATTAATCATACCGAGCGCACTTGATATGATTAGTGGTGGCATGTGGAGATGGATCGAAAACAGAAGCGAAAACACTAATCACACCAAGTGGAACGAGTATTAATCATACCGAGCGCACTTGGTATGATTAGTGGTGTCATGTGGAGATGGATCCAAAACAGAAGCGAAATCACTAATCATACCCAGTGGAACGAGTATTAATAATACCGGGCGCACTTGGTATGATTAGTGGTGGCATGTGGAGATGGAACCAAAACAGAAGCGAAACCACTAATCATACCCAGTGGAACGAGTATTAATAATACCGGGCGCACTTGATATGATTAGTGGTGGCATGTAGAGATGGAACGAAAACAGAAACGAAATCACTAATCATACCCAGTGGAACGAGTATTAATAATACCGGGCGCACTTGGTATGATTAGTGGTGGCATGTGAAGATGGAACGAAAACAGAAGCGAAACCACTAATCATACCTAGTGGAACGAGTATTAATAATACCGGACGCACTTGGTATGATTAGTGGTGGCATGTAGAGATGGAACGAAAACAGAAGCGAAATCACTAATCATACCCAGTGGAACGAGTATTAATACCGGGTGCACTTGGTATGATTAGTGGTGGCATGTGGAGATGGAACGAAAACAGAAGCGAAATCACTAATCATACCCAGTGGAACGAGTATTAATAATACCGGACGCACTTGGTATGATTAGTGGTGTCATGTGGAGATGGAACGAAAACACATGCCACCACTAATCATACCAAGTGCGCCCGGTATTATTAATACTCGTTTCATTGGATATGATTAGTGGTTTCGCTTCTGTTTTGGTTCCATCTCCACATGCCACCACTAATCATACCAAGTGCGTCCGGTATTATTAATACTCGTTTCACTGGGTATGATTAGTGGTTTCGCTTCTGTTTTCGTTCCATCTCCACATGCCACCACTAATCATATCAAGTGCGTCGGGTATTATTAATACTCGTTCCACTGCGTATGATTAGTGATTTCGCTTCTGTTTTCGTTCCATCTCCACATGCCACCACTAATCATACCAAGTGCGTCGGGTATTATTAATACTCGTTCCACTGGGTATGATTAGTGGTTTCGCTTCTGTTTTCGTTCCATCTCCACATGCCACCACTAATCATACCAAGTGCGCCTGGTATTATTAATACTCGTTCCACTGGGTATGATTAGTGGTTTCGCTTCTGTTTTCGTTCCATCTCCACATGCCACCACTAATCATACCAAATGCGCCCGGTATTATTAATACTCGTTCCACTGGGTATGATTAGTGGTTTCGCTTCTGTTTTCGTTCCATCTCCACATGCCACCACTAATCATACCAAATGCGCCCGGTATTATTAATACTCGTTCCACTGGGTATGATTAGTGGTTTCGCTTCTGTTTTCGTTCCATCTCCACATGCCACCACTAATCATACCAAGTGTGCCCGGTATTGTTAATACTCGTTCCACTTTTGGTGTGACTAATAACATTATTAACATTATAAACCCTAAAGCCACTTCCTACAACTCAATATCACCATAGCTAACTACAATAATAAATAATGACTGAAAATTACAAGTGTACACAAGTTAAGATACATTACCCGTATATAGAAGATGAAGATGGATGGTGGCTAGTGCAGAAGCGAATAAAGATGGATGGTGGGTGCCGGATGGTGTCCGTGTAGTCTCAAATGCGAAGAGAGAACAAAACAGAAAAGTAGATCACCAGAGAAATGAAGGAGGAGGAGAAAGTGAAAAAGAAGCAGAGCTGCCAGAAGAAAGTGAAGAAGAAGCAGTGGCTATCAGAGAAATGAAGGAGGAGGAGAAAGTGAAGAAGAAGCAGGGCTGCCAGAAATGAATGCATATGGGGGCAGCAAAATGAAGAACACTCAGGAGCTGTTGGCGGCAAAATGAAGACAGAAAACTTTGAAAACCCTTAAATGAGTTTTTAAGGGTATTTGTGTCCAAAATATATGGGGTTGGGACACAAATGTTAAGTTTATTTAAATGGGATAAAAATGTTTATTCATTAAATGAAAAAGACCTGGGCTGACATTTCCCCTTTTATAATAACTTAATAATGTGTTATGTGAAAAAAAAAATATATATATATCTGTACAATTATTGCGTGCTTTGTAAGCTACTAAACAATTTAAGCATTAAGTTTACTTTTTTTTTTTTCCTTTTTTTTTTTCTATACAACAACAAGATAATTTAACATCAATGTGAAGTTTATAAAATTTGTCGAGATTACTATATGTATAGTTTAAACACTTATTCTCATAACATTAAGCAAAATTTATTCTCATAATAATAGAAGAAAACATTTTACATATATTATTAAATATCTATTATGTAAACTTAAATCCTTTTTAAAAATATAAAGCCCTTATGTTTCGGGGGAAAAAAAAATGAAACCCTTATATCGAATATGAAAATACACTATCATGGTTTTACTAACTTTTTTATTCAATAATGCTATGATTTCATCAAATTACAAAGAAAATATAATGAAATATTACCTAATGCCTGCAACCAAAGTTCAGTATGGCTTGATGCTAACAGAATGTTTTCTTCAGCGAGTATATCTCATATTTAAGTCACTTTGAATTTATAATATTAAAAATTAATAATAATAATTAGCTTAAAGGAAATGATTCCAATAAAATATTTGTTCAAGGCAGTATATCTCATATTTGAGTCATTGTGAGTCTATAACATTTTAAAAAAAAAATCATTTGACTATCTAAATTTTGAAAAATAATCAAATTTTTAACTATGTTATATATTAAAAAAAAAAACAAAAAACAAAATGAACTTTATTTATTTGAAAAAAATATCAAATTAATCATTCTCATTGATCAATTAATTGTCAAACCTAACGAAAAATATGAAAAAGCAAATTTAACTTTAGACACAGTTAAAATAGGTAAAAGACCATTACACCCCCGACTAAAATTAAATATTACAATAATATATAATCACCAAAATACCATTGATGAGCTTTTATGTAATTTTCATAAAATCATAGTTTTACCCTTAGACAATTTTTGTGTGTGCACAACGTGTGACAATCTTGGTGTATATTTATTTATTGTAAAATTATCATTTTACCCTTGTAATAAAAATTTTTCATAAAACTTTTAATGAAAATGTGATTGTTTGCAGTTTTACTTTTATTTTTTTGTTTTTGCTGCATGCTCCAACTTTTCATTTTTGCTTTTTTTTTTAGTAGTTTTTGCTCCAGCTTATAATTTTTGCTCCATCTTTTTTTAAAATAAAAAAAAAAAAACTAATTTTTGCTCCATCTATTTAATATTGTTACGATTTTTGCTCTTGCTCTTGCTCTTGCTCCATTCTTTCACACAAAAAACCATTCTAAGAATTATACATAACAAGTGAAACACCCATTCTTTCACACAAAAAACCTTATAATCCACTTTCAAAAACTCTGACCAATCCAACAATTGCACATAATAAGCAAAACACATTTTTTGGTGAATAATTAGCACAAACTCATGTTCATAAGGAATTTCTTAGCAAAACCCACAAAAAAATTAAAAGAAAAATACCTGATAGACCAAAATCTACAATTTAATAACTCTAAGAGACTCACATAAGTTGATAAAGACAATCATCATCATTCAAGAAGTTGGTCGAACAATAACAATGTTTAGGGTGTGGGTTGATAGTGGGTGAACGAAGTGTGGTTTGACAGTTAGTGAACGTGGTCGGGTTGATAGTGGGTGAACAAACAGCTATGAGTTGTTGAATGGGTAGGATAGCTACAAGTGGGTGATTGTCGCACGATGACGATTGTGGTCAAGGGTCAGTGGTGGGTGAACGGGTGTAGGTTGTTGAACGAGGTGGGGTATGGGTTGTTGAAACGGGGTGAGATGTTGTTGAGAGTGGTGGGGACTATTGAGAGCGTTTAGTCACAATTTGAAAATGACTTTTTTAAAAAAATAAAAAATTAAAGTACTTTCTTTTTAATTTTCTTTTATTCTTTTCCTCATTTTAACTCCACTTTACTCGTGTCACCATTCTACATTATGATTAAGAATGACAATTTTACCCCCATCCGTTATATTGTCAATTAGGTTTGACCGTTAGTTGATTGATGAAATGGATTAATTTGACTTTTTTTAAAAGGTGAAGGTTCATTTGATCATTTTTGGAAACATAGTTAAAAGTTTGATCATTTTCCAAAAATTAGGGATTAAATTTATTTTTTGCCAAAAAAATTAGTTTAAAGAAAAACTTGTAAAATAAAAAATAATACCATTAAACCCCTTTTTTAACATAAAAAGGGTCATTTTACGTTAGTTTGTATTCGAGTGAATTACTAGAAAACCTCTCAACATATGTCTTATTACAATTGAAAATCACTTTTGTTTTTTATAATAATGATCTTTCCTTTGACCACGTTTGACTGTTTAATATAACTGAAAAATGACAAAATAAGGTAAAAAGACGAAAATACCCTTTATTTATAAAATTCAATCTTCTCTTTCTTCATCGACTCTCACCATTCTCTCTCTCTCTTCTTTTTCTTCTCCCTCTCCTCTTCTATTTCTCTGTCTTCTTCACTGACACTTAGAGTCTCTCACCTCTCTCTCTCTCTCTCTCTCTTCTCCTTCTTCTCATTCTTCTCTTTGTTTTTTTTTTCTTCACCAACTGATCTGGGTTCCGAAACCCAGATCGGAGTCTGGGTTTCCTTTCCACCTGGAAACCCAGACGTCGATCTAGGTTCCGAAACCCAGATCGACGTCTGAAAATCCAGACGCCGATCCGACGTCTGGGTTTTCATCTGGAAACCCAGATGGGTTTCCGTTGGGTTTTCAAATACGGAAACCCATCTAGGTTTTCCAAATACGGAAACTCATCTAGGTTTTCGTTGGGTTTCCAAATACAGATTGATCCAGGTTTCTAGATACAGAAACCCATATCGAACTGGGTTTTTGATCCGAAAACCCAATTCGAACTGGGTTTCGAATCTGAAATCCTAGATCTGGGTTTGATTGTGTTTATGATGGTGTTTGATGATTATGTTTATTGTAGATGGTGTTGATGATGATGTTTTGGGTCTATTTGATGACGATGATAGTGATTTTGTTTGTGATGATGCTGGATTAATGTCTCTGTTGAACCAGAAACCAGATATCAAATGTGATGAACTGAATAACAATCAATTTTTTTTTCTTTTTTTTATTTTTTAAATATTATTTTTTTTCTAAATGGATCTAGACCGTCCATCTCAAAGATGGATGGTCTAGATCAATTCAAAAAAAGTTTAAATTATTTTTTTATAGTTTAAATTTAATTTTTTAAATTATTTAATTTTTAAATATTTTTAAGTTTTAAAATTTTAAATTATTTATTAATTAATATAATTTTTTTATAAAAATAAAAATAAAGTAAATTGATCAAATTATCCTTACTACAGTTAACTTTAACTGTTAATCATGATCAAACCGTTAACAGAGGAAGATCATTGTTATAAAAATTAAAAATGATTTTCAAATGTAATAAGATAAATTATCGGAGGCTTTCTAGTAATTCTCTCGTATGTTTTCTGATAATATCCTCTGCTTTAAATATAAAACCCTGGTAACATTCCAACTCAAAAGTCAAAACCCATAGCAGATAAGCTAATTGTGTGTGATGCGAAAATGGTAGTACTCCAACAAGACCTCTCCTTCTCTAAAACCCTAAACCCCACCTCCTCCCTCTTCCTCAAAACCCCACCTCCATTTCCCCGCCAAACCCCCAGAATTTCCCGGCTGGACATCCGGGCCATGGCGGGCCGGAGCAAGAAAACCGGCGGCCCACCCATCCGCTGGCAATCAAAACGCCGACCCAGGTCCAGGCCAGTGTACATCTCAGAGACCCCCTACTTCCGTCTCAAAAGAAACTCCTCCAACAAATCCTCCCACCCGGACAACTTCACCGAAGCCGAGCTCCAAGCCGTCGGCCTCGGCTACGACCGCTGGGTCCGCTTCATGGAGAAGGACGACCCGGAGCTCCGCCACCCCCACGACTGGTACAAGTATGGCGAGTACGGACCCTACTCGTGGCGCGGCGTCGTCGTCGGGGAGCCGATACGGGGCCGTTTTTCAGACGAACGCGTGACCATCTATGGTGAAGTGAAGGACCAGGAGGAGTGGGAGAAAATCGAACAGCACGAAATGGCTGTGGATTTCGGGAAGAGATTGGAGTCCTTGGACAGGAGTGTTGGGTTGAGACACTTCTGGGTTTTTGTTAGGCACCCGAAATGGAATGTTCATGAGAAGCCATGGGAGCAGTGGAGTTTGGTGAGTGAAGTGGTGCTTGAGGCCGGGAAAAAAGAGAGGTTGGATAAGTGGAGTCTGATGAGTAGGTTGGGGAACAAAGCGAGAGCGTTGGTGACGCAATGTGCGGCCTGGGTGAGGCCGGACATTGTTTATGTTAAAAGGCCGGTTTATCAGTGTAGGTTTGAGCCTCAAGATAGGTTCTTTAGAGCGTTGGTGCCGTTTCTTGATCCGAAAACGGAAGGGGGGTTTATGTTTGAGTTGAGGAATGAGGATGGGAGTGTGGAGAAGTGTAGTTATTTCGCAGGGTTGTGTAAGATTGTGAGGGTGAGTCAGAAGGCGTTTGTGGATGATGTTGTGAAGGGGTTTGAGAAGTTGAGTGAGGAGAATAAGTCGAGGTGTTTGGAGTTTTTGTTGAGTAATCATCCGGTGCAACTGTTGCACCCTTATACCAAGGAGTGGAAGGCCAAGTTGGAGGAGGAGGAGTTGGGTTGTGATGCCCCTGATGAGGATGAGGATGTTGGTGGGAGTGGTGCTAGTGGTGAAAACGAGTTCGTGGAGTGGATTGAGGAAGATGGGGATGAGGATGATGTGGTTGTGGACATGGGGGAAAGTGGAGGTGGAGATGGGGATGATGGATTGGGATTTGTGGAGGAGGAATTGGATCCGGAAGAGGATGAGAATTATTGGGAAGACGAGTTTAAGAAGGCAACCACGAATTCTGAGAGAATGGAAGTTGTTGCGAGAAGAAGTGTGAAGATGACTACCAAGTTGTATAACAAGCAATTGGAGTCAATGAAAGCGCAAGAACAGGAAAAAGAAAGTGGAGATGAAAGCGAACGTGAAAATGAAGAGGTTTCGGAAGATGGAGATGAAACCGTGTTATGGGGTAAGAGAGCGAAAGTGAGTCCTGAAGAATGGAAGCAAGTTGGGTTGGGGCGTTGGAGGAGGAGGATTAAGAAGAGTAGAATTCCTCCGGAGTTGTTTTTGCGAGCAGCTGTTAGGCCTTTTACTTATAGGAATCTGGTGAAGGAAATTGTTTTGACAAGGCATGCAATTGTGGATGGTGAGATTGGTATAAAAGAATGAGACACTTTAGACATATGTAGAGGATTTAGCTATGCAAGAGTTAATCACGAATAGTTATCAAGGTAAAGCATTAAAGGGCTCGACCAGTCTGTAAAATTTTGCATAAATTTATGTCTATGGAATAATTGTTTGAAGTTGAGTACGCCTCAATTTGATTAACATTTGGAGTTGTATTTTGTCGTATTGTTTGTGTGAATTATGATTTCTGCGATTGCTAGTGTTTATAGACAACTTAATTTCAGAACGGTGATCATTGTCTTCTCAAAACATTTTCCAAAATCTCTTGTTAACTGGCGGCATCAGATCAAACCTTGACAGCTTGTTACTCCAGATTTACCACGTTTGCTCCTTCTTCAAGTTAATGTTTCAACATACAGAGTCATTACACGAATATATTGCTAGAGGAAAAAGAATGTTAAAGATTGAATAAGGAATGTCTACTTACAATTTGGATGCAAAATTTTATCCCAATTTGGGAAGAAACTTGAGATTCCTAACTAAAAAGTGTTTTAATGTTTTCACATATATGTCCCCCTTAGCTGGTAACAACAGCAATGCTACTCTTATCTGTCTGAATTTGGTCAGATAGCAGGAGCTCTGTAATACGCTGGCAGGCAATGCGAAACTGCTGAGATCATTTAGTTGAAGAAATCGAATAAGCATCAGCACAGACACACACTGCGTCCAGCTTCCAACAGCATAGATTGCAACGGCTAAGAAATGGGTTACCAAGCTCAGTGGGCGAGAATTTAAACCACACATTGGTGCTATTTATCCATTTGAGAAACCACGTTCGAGGTTCAAATAATCCAAAGAGTCTTGGCACACTTACCCTTTCTTGATTGATCAGATGATGTACAGAAAACCTTGTACAGGCTTACTTCTATTAGTCATTGTTCTTACATTTCCTGTGTCAGATTTGAAGGTGGAATCTGAAGAATGCAATACCATTATAAGTCTAAAGAAATACTAAAAATTAAAGCGAAATGAGAGTTACAACAAAATGTGAGTCACAACAAGACCAAAAGTTTATAGAATTAAATAAGAATCTACATATTGATTTAAACTTCTCTAAGATATCTTTCACTAGAAAAGAAGCAAAAACCTATTTTTAAAAGGATTGGAAGACCTATAAAATTTCGGAGAACTTCAATCAAGAGTTTTGACTTATACTTATGAGAGCTTTAGAGGAGGGTTATGGCTAATTTAAATTCCCAATTTTTTAGGAAAGGGTTTACATGCATTTGTAATTAGTTCACACATGAATCATAGAAATTTGAAGTGGTCTGTCCAACTCTTCCTGGTGATCTCCAACAGTATAGTATTTTTTTTTTTTTTTTTAATTTCTTAACAATATCCAACACTTAGAAATTTAACGGTTGGTAAATAAATTTGATTGATGCTTGTTATAATATCATTTTGACACCATAATTAAAATTTTGGTATCTTTTGTTTTATCTTATTTTTGTATTCAGGTTTTGAGTAATTTGTTATGGTATTCTGTCTTCTTGTCAACTTAGGCTTTTTGGATGTTTAGAGCACAAGGGTAATTGGAATTATATTTTAAGTTGTGCAAAGCAAAAACACCAAAACAAATCTCTCTCTCTATATATATATATAAGAAAAAAAATGAGAAATTTATGAGAGAAATGTAATAGAAGAGTGAGAGAAGAGAGAGAAGATGATAAAGATGTTTCCGTAAATTTATTGTTTATGGGGTAAAAACAAAAAAAAAAAAAAATTGTTCACTAAACTACGTACAATTACACTATTGCATTTAGTTCAAAATAAAATAGGTGAATGTTACAAGGTTAAATTTCAGCATCAACATTTAACACTAAAGTAAATCTACAACTTGTCTAGTAGTGGGGAATGGGCATTCTTCTCTTTTTTTCTCTCCTAGTAGTGGGGATTGGGCATTCTTCTCATTTTTTTTCCTCTCTTCGTCTACTAATGTTTGGCTCTCATGGTCTGGTCTAAACCATGCTTTGAAAATGGTTTTAACCTTGTATGTATGGCCTTTGATTAACTCTCTTTGACTGATGCTTCTCTTTGACTAGGTAACAAATTTTGGCTTGCTTTTGAACACTATTTGGAAATGGAACCCTTTAGTTATAGTAATTTCTTTCTTTCTATATTATTTTTTATTTTTATTTATTATTATTATGTATTTTGAATACTGGCTGAGCCTAGTAAATTGAAGGGAAAAGGGGTAGGTTCCTCCATGTTCAAGTCTATAAAAAGGACAAAAGTTTGATTGCAACATGCAACACTACAAACACAAGCCAGAGAGAGAAGCAAACTTGCAACAGAAAAAAGAAAGTGCACTCACATCTTATTGAACACTGAAGATGGCAAACAAAGTGGAGTTGTAATATATTTGAGGATTAAGTAAAAACGCAACACCACAGATACGTAGTATCACAGATTGGTCATGCATGATTAGTAAATCCATATTAACAAAATGGACAAAACATAAGCTAAAGAACAAATCAAGTGCCTCAATTTGGACCGGTGTACATATAAACATACAAATGAAAGCAGGACAAGAAATCTTCAAGAACTCAATGCTTTAAAAAACACATTTGCTTGACCAGCTCAGTTTTATAATTACCATAGTCATGGAAATAAAAACAAGGAAACCCAGTAACATTTCAAGTCATCAAACCAATAAAAGAAACAATGATGTACAAGAAAAACTCGAGTGGGCGACCCAAATCCACACAAAGCAACTCAAATTTTGAACCGAAACTATACCAATAACTTCTAAGCACTACCATCATTTTACAGGCACAAAATCAGCACATTAATGGTGGAAAGTAAGTTCATCAAAACAGAAACAATAACAGTAGAAAAAGATGGTAGATCTAAATTGCTAGAATTCGTAATAATAGGAACATACCTTGATTTTTCCATTATCAGCTCCTTTTTTGATAGTCTTCTACAGGATTACAACCAGAAATTCAACCTAGATGCATGGAGGTTCTCAGCACAGAAACACTCCTCGTCCCTCCCTTCATTTGTTAATATATTTTGCATAGAAATATCCATTCCATTCACATGTACACAGGAATCGGTTTGATTTTTACCCACAAAGTATACGTTAACTTGCACAATTCCTTGAAGCAATATCAAAGATTGTACGGAAACACAAATCAAACCTCTTAAAAGACTAAACAAGATCTCAAACAGCAACAAATCGAACATTGGGTGAAGCACCGTTTACGCTAACAAGGAGAGTATATTTAACAATGACTTGAAACGCTCATTAGAAAAGCAAGAAAATGATTGCAAACATGGGAAATTAATTAGATGAAAAAAAAAGAAATGTGTCCAAATAGAAAGATTAAACCGATTTTCAACAGCATTAACCACCTTAAAGTTAATTAGTATATATATTACCAAATCATAACTATGTTGCGCCATGATAACAGTAAATCTTCATAAAAGGAAACTTATTGGTTTACTACTCCATTCAATTCAATTAATTTTAACTAGATGACCACAAAGCTAAAAGAGAAATTTCCACGGCCAATGGAACCCTAATATGGCCAAAATTGGGAATTTCAAGCAGCTGTATCAAAGACCCAACAATCCAAAACATTAACAAAAACTCAAAACCTATAACATCACGCACCACAGGCTTAGGCCAATCACAATTCACGAGCAGTGAATGCATAGGATTCAAACATCTATCTATCTATCTATCTATATATATATATATATATAAATTGAATAAAGGAGGCAAAAGCAGTTACCTCATAGACATGAGAATCTTGATCTGACGTCGCCTCTCAGCCTCGTCTCGACGAGCAATTTCTTCGTCAGTCAAATACCTGCGACGATTAAGAAAGAATTCGTATATACAATCAATGTTCGCAAGCATGAGCTTCACCCACAGATCGCGATCGCGATCGGGTGAAAGCAGAGGAGTGGAGCGACGAGAATCGTCGCGATCGCAGTAGACACCGCGGGAGAACCCAACGGAAGGCGGCGGTGTCTCAGACATGGCAAACACAAACTAACAGCAAACTGATTGATCGAGAGAGCGAGAACGAAACACTTTCACAGAGAGAGAGAGAGTGAAAGTGAATCGGAAAGAGTTGGTTTGGTTGAGTATCAAACTGATTGATTGAGAGAGTGGGAGCCAAACACTTTCAAAGAGAGCGCGAAAGTGAATTCTAGCGGTTGCAGGAGCGGGTCGAGACGTATTTAAAATACCGCCGTTTAAAAAAATCTGTTTTGAATTTCAAGAAAAGAAAAATAAAAAATAAAAAATCTGTTTTGTAGCCGTTGCTTGTGGAGGGCGGTGGCGCGTATGTTCTGGAATGGGCTACCGCCTCAACATGGGCCGGCCTTTTTCTTTGCGCCTTCTATTTATAATTTTAGCTTGTTAAGGGAAGACTTTCATTTTTTTTTTTTTTTTGAAAATAAAGGATTTGTATTAACCACAAAATCCATCAGAAAGGTGAGAGCAAAAAACATCAAAAACTGTCAGAACAGTGGATGTGTTGAGACCAAGAGCCCAATTTGCTATACAATGAGCAGCTTGGTTACAATCATGTTACAATAGGAAGACTTTTATATTGGATTAAATAAATCAAATCATGTTACACATGCACTTCTCCAATTAATAGCTAGTGCATTTTTGGATCGCTGATAAAATTTAATTTTTGCATCATGCGTGCAGCTTTATAGAAGTACAAGTGCATCCTTTTATACTACTTGTTTAGTGATAAATCGAATAAAATTGTGTATTTATCAATTGAATGTAATAAATAAGCAAATGATTATTTTTTAAATAAATAAAAATGTTTTTGATTAAAATATAAATGAAAGGTGGAGTTTGTCTATTTCTAATTTAAGACCCATTTTTAAATTATTTAATTGGATGAGGTGTTTGTGCACATATCATTTAGATACACGTAGAAAGTACTATATTAGAAACTTCTTGTTTCTTTGAACGTTATACGGTTCATTAATCAATGTGTTTTAGGAAGCTTGTGCCATTGCATGACATTTGTTTTTTTTTTTAAGCTTTTATTCATTATTGTTATTTTATTTAAAAGGTCATATTAATTTGGTTAAGTTTTTATTTTGGAATCTTAATATATCAATTTTAATAGACTTTATTTTACTTAAAAAGACACCCCAACCTCTCTCACTCCAAAAGCGGCTTCTGCTTTGACAATCCACTTCCCTCAATCCTCCCTCTCCCTCCTTACTTTATTATTTGGTTTTCCCTAACTTATACATACTGAAATCTAACCCTAAACTGGTTACTCACAGATGACAAAAAAAATCATGCCAACTAATCAAAATATACTTGTCAGTTTCACAAATACGTAGGTACAAAACTATTAAATTATATGAACCACTTGGAAATTATAAGATTACCTTTACAGATAGGAGAAGAGAAGCGAAATGATGGAGGTTGAGAGAGAAATGGTGGATGGTGGAGAATGAGAGAGAAATAAGGGTAATAGAATTTTCTTTTACTTAATTTTGATCTCCAACGTCCATCTATGAGATAGATAGTAGAGATCTTTTTTTTTTTTTTAATTTTTTCAATATTTCTTTTTTTGTACATCTTCTCATTTTTTTAATTTTTTAAGTTTTTAATTTTTCTTTTTTTTTTGTAATTTTTTTTTATTTTTTATTTAAATTATTGATGAAAATCTAGATTAAATCTCTACCATTCGATCGATCCCACTCG
The DNA here is from genome assembly GCA_022984855.1 of Dimocarpus longan. Lineage (NCBI taxonomy): Eukaryota > Viridiplantae > Streptophyta > Magnoliopsida > Sapindales > Sapindaceae > Dimocarpus > Dimocarpus longan. Next base: position 12,509,782 of record CM041014.1, on the reverse strand, counting down.
ATAATGGAGATTTAATTTGGAATCCACCACATTTTCATTTTTTTAATTATTTTTTTATCTTATTTATAGACAAAATGATTATTTGATCAAAAATCCTGACAATTATTAAAATTTGACGAAAGTCAATTAACGATATAAGAGTTTAATGTAATAAAATGATAAATATATTTCCGCTTAGTTTCAAGCATATCTCATAGGAGTATTGTACAATTCGTTCTTATATATAAAAGTAGAAACTCAATACATAATGCATGACAGCAAGAGGTTAGAAACTTCTTATAATAAGATTTCATCTATCATATATTTTAAATTTTAATGTTAGAACAATCAATTTGGTTGCCTTGTTAATAAAACTTTACCTCATATCAAACATTTGGTAAATAGAAAGTAAGTTTTAAGGTGGCAATCTAATTAATTATTTAAACGTCAAAATCATAAAATATTAAGTAAATATTATCGTCCAATATGATTCAATAGAAAAGCGCGTTCATTTAACTTAACAATGACTAAGGTTTGAATCTTCTCCATATCAAGTGGTATATATATATATATATATGTGTGTGTGTGTGGTAAGATGACAACTTAAAAGAGATATTTCTTGACCTTAAATATATAATTACTTGAGTTTCTCCTTTTATAGATACATCTCAAAACGTACCATACCAAACTAGCAAAACGACACATACACATACATAACATATTGGTATACTTCTTATAATTTTGCGTCTGTAATAATGTTCTTTGTCAAGGTCAAATCAAGCCAAAAAACCAAAGGCAGGTAAAATATAACAATGAAAGATTAACAAAAAAAAAAAAAAAAACAAACGTAGATATGATATCTACAAAAAGAAGAAAGTAAACCGGGTTGCTGGTGCGGCTCTGGTTCACACTCATGGAATGGTGTTTATGTCACTTCTTTTTTTAAACTACTCTCTACGGGTATGCTGGATTATATATATTTATCTTCTTGTCGAATACCTGGATAAGGCTTTAGTTTTCCCTTTTCAGAAGAATAAAATGTTCATGACTAGTATATTTTTATTAGATAGATTTTAAAATCTGATTGGTTGCCAGAAAAACATAAAATCTGATTGGTTACCAGAAAAAAATAGGAAATAAAGAGTCTTTACTATCTTAACTTGGTAAAATCCAAGAAATGTTTCAGACTTAAAATTATGAATGGTGAGAATAATGTACCATCTTTTTGAAATCATAATGTTAAAAAAAAAAAGGTAAGAATAAAGTTATATTGTTGATTGGATGGATTGCAATATATTCAATTCCATTGTTCTTCTTTAGTATGATTAGAAACTTTACTTTTCAGTTGGCAGGATGGACGCCGAGTACATGTGATAGAAAGAGACTTGACTGAACCAGACAGAATTGTTGGTGAGCTTCTACAGCCAGGAGGCTACTTGAAATTGATTTGGGGTCTTGAAGGAAAGTAAAACTTTTATAATTAAAAATGTACAAGTGAAATAGTTTGGAAAGTGTACTCTTTGCTGAGACACCAAGCATCATTATAGTTTCTGATATGTAAATGTGAATACAGATTGTGTAAGTCAGATTGATGCTCAACAAGTGTATGGATATGCTCTTTATGAAGATGGCAGGAGTAAGGGATTCCACTCAAGATGTTGCTGGAAGAGTTTTCATAATGGCCTTTTCATTCAAAGGATGAGAGAAAAAGCTAGATCCTTATCCAAGTTATATTTTCTTTCCTTTCAATGGTGAAATGAATCATTATTTGAAAACTGTGATTTCTCCCCAAGTATGTAGACTTTGGTTTAATGCAATCTCTAAATATCTTGTTTGCTTTAATTTCTGTTTCATTTGGTTTATGATTGTATTACATCTGTCAGATTCCACCTGAACTCCACTCTGCTTTCATGTCTACGATTGACAAAGGAAATATGAGAACAATAACTAATAGAAGCATGCCTGCTACTCCCCAACCAACTCCAGGGGCTCTCTTATTGGGGGATTCGTTCAATATGAGGCATCCTTTAACAGGAGGAGGCATGATTGTGGCTTTATCTGACATTGTTGTACTAAGGGATCTTCTTAGACCTCTTCGCAATCTAAATGATGTACCTGCCTTTTGCAAGTATCTTGAATCCTTCTACACCCTCCTTAAGGTAAGGAATGTTCGAATATTGCATGCATGTGTGATACATACAATCTAGCTATTAGCACAAACCATTCATATGCCTAATCCTGCAGCAACTGAGAATGTTTTGTAAGAAGAGGCACATCATTTTGTTTGTAGCCTATGGCATCTACTATAAATACATTGGCTGATGCCCTCTACAAGGTTTTCTGTGCATCATCTGATCCGTCAAGGAAGGAAAAGCGCCAAGCCTGTTTTGACTATTCGAGCCTTGGAGGTGATTTTACGAATGGACCAGTAGCTCTACTCTCTGGTTTAAACCCTCGTCCACTCAGCTTGGTAATTCATTTCTTTGCCGTAGCAATCTATGGGGTTGGACGTTTACTACTTCCATTTCCTTCACCCAAACGAATGTTGATTGGAGCTAAACTGACTTCAGTGCGTATCTCTGCTGCTTGTGACCTTAATTTATATTCAGTCCATCAATATAAGTAATCTCTACTTAAGGTTCTGATGTGAGCAGCAAACATGGTCCTGGAGTTGATTGTGCACGTGACAAGAATGCCCGTTCCAATGATGAATTGAGCATACCCAATTGACCAATCACAAGAGCAAGGTCAAAGAGGTTAAAAAAGACATTTCAAGACTTTGTGCAACATTTATTGACTTGGAGCTGAAGGTGCGTGATAAAGCTTATGGTGAACCTTCGATGGTGGCCTACGGTAGACCATCGAGTGGAGTCAAAGGGCCGACCCAATCTGTCAATCTAGTTGACACATATGGGCCTGATATTAAAGTTTAGAATTTAATATATTTTAACTCATATGTAAATAAGCATGTCATGTAATATGCATATGATTTTATTAATAAGATGCTATGTTTACATTATTTTGGATTTATTTATTTAAATTTGAAGAGTAGGCCTTATAATTAAGCTTATTAAAACATATTTAATGTTTCTTTATGAAAGTAATTATAAATAGATGTTTGTGCCTCCTTTATGGGGGATGACGAGATTTACAAAAATGAGAGGTTATTTCTCTTAAGTTCTTCATTGAACTCTTAACCGAACTTATCAAGAGTTAATCTAACATTTGTAGCGTTCATTCTTCTCTTGAATATCTTGGCTTTTGTTTACAATACAACAACAGGTCAAGATTTCACACATTTGAATCTTGTGTTGGGAATTGAGGTTCTTGATCCAAATCTGATTTTTGGGGGTTTCAAGACTTGATTCTTGGGGGTTTACGCATCAGGTTCTCACTTTGCCTATTATTTATTGAAATTGACTTTTCAAGCATGCCAACATAATACAAAGCCACTACTGTAAACTACTAAAATCAGAAGGATCAGAAAAAACACAACAGTGCAGCCAAGACAGATTGTGAAGTCTACATAGTTGTTCTCATAATTTCCATTTGGAAAACTTAAGGTGGTATGAATGCTCAAGTTAGGCAAAAAAATACGCAAGGAGTGGAACATTTTTTTATTGGATTTCTAGCCTTCACAGATTGGGACAAGAAGTTCCGTGTTGAGTTAGAACTAGACAAGTCTGTCTTCAATGTAAATCATTTCAATTTCTATAATTTAAACTATTTATACATTCTTTGAAATGTGTGTTTCTCCTCTAGTAATGACATGCAACATAACTGTGTATACATTAAAACTGAGAAATGCAGTTAAATGAAAGAAAAGTATGTGAAGCATCTGTATAGTGAACTGTTCATCTTGATTAATTTTATACCGTCGGAAGTTTATGACTGCAATGAGTAATGACTTCCTTAACGATACGGGGAACCTCAATGTGAAAGTATCAGATGTTTGCACAAAGAAAAAAGAGTGGTAACTCCAAAAATCTGCGATGAACGAATTTTAGTTTTCTACAAGTTAATTACTCTCTTGAGATCATCTCTAAAAAATATTTGCGAGGCTTTCAATTACAAAGCACTCGTGACATTAAATTTAAGTGGAGACGACCCTGTCCATTTCTCGCCACATTGACTTAAACGAGTATGAAGTTCTAGTTTTGATATACTGAAAACAACCGAATTAGTTCTCTCATCAGTTATCATTGAACAGATCAATAACCTTTGCCAACTTCTTCGCTGCTGTTGTTTGATCTTCCATTCCTGGCCTCAGGAACATGCTCAATGCTCAATTGTTTGAGCAAGATGATTGACAGACTACAAGCCAAAAAAGTGCTTCTTCTAGCAATTTTGTTACCTTCTTGCTCTCTCCATAATGCAACAACTCCAATAACTACCACAAATTTTATCTTTGTTAGCAATCACAGCTGTCATGATCAGAATGACCTCAAGCACACATCCATTATTTCAGCGTAACTTGTATGAAGATTTCCATCCTTCCAAGCTGCATTCAGTCATTCTACCAGGCTGTTTTTACTCCACAACTGAGTATAAGATTGAAGCCACAAGGTTCATGTAAAAAGCCCAGAGCAAAACAAGGCTGAAAGTTGAGAGAGCTCAACTGTCGAGAATTGCAAAAACAAGGCAAGAATTCACCTGTCCTAGGGAATATGATGAAAACAAAGCAAATAGAAGGATGTGGGAATATTTTCTTTGGATTTACTTGATTATTCTATAATTAGCTGAGAGCAAACCTAACTTGCAACCCCATCCCTCAAACCACTTTTTGCCAGATAAGGAGATTCCAATAAACTCAAATAAATCATATTTAATGAGAGAGAGAGAGAGAGAGAGAGAGCTATAAAAAGGATTCAATCTACATATATTGATCTTATGGTTGAAACTTTCAGCATCAAGGTCCAGACTTCAAAACACATTATGGACCAAAATTTTATCAGGACATACATAGGACTAAATAGCCAGAAACTCTTTAAGAACCAAAGTATTCCTCAGGGACATGAAATTTCAACCCAATGGCCTGCAAACAGGACAACTCAGTTCAGTAATGAGACTGGAAAGGGAATGAGGAGACTAAATTCATGTGAGCTACAGTAACAGCAGTTAAAAGAGTTCACATATGTCAGTAATTTACTATCGTAGCCATCAAACACAAAAACTTAAACCGATAGAAAATAACCTAATATTAGTATATAAGCTTTCTAACACACTCTTTCACATGCAAAACCAATAGACTTGCCTCGTGGCCCAATCCCAAACATAAAACACACAACAAATTCATATAACAAATAACAAATTCAAATTTTATCATATGGGGGTTTCGAACCCAAGAATCTTGAGACAAACCAAATTTTAATATCATGATAGTAACTATCAGACCCAAATCCTTGAACTAATAGAAAAGGACCCAATAATAGTATATAAAGGTACCCATACCTACACTTTGATGGACAAAAACGTTGAGCCATTAATCTACATCACTTCCATATTTCTCGTGATAATAAATAAAGTGAAGTGAACAACCCTTACACAACTGTCAAAATTTAAATGATTTATGTTTCAGAAACTTGATTCTTAGATTTGGATGTTAAATATATACTTAGGATAACTAACACAAGAAATGCTCAAGTTCACAAGTAAGAACTTCGAAGAGAAAAGATAAGTGAAATTAATTTTCCCCTGTCCCTTTAGGAAGTTTAAACCTAAAAGTTGTACTTATCTTGACCCAAAGAAGTGAAAAATCATTTAAGGTCACACTTAATAATAATATGGAGACAGAGTGCCTCTTCAACAAATTGTCTAAAAAATATTCTCCTTCCTTTGAGAATAGAACACACATCAGTACTTTTAACAAAGAAAAGACGGTTGTGAAACATGCACGCATATTGGCACTAATGTCATAGGCATCGATATATATTCAGAAGACGGCCCAAAAAAAGGTAAAATAATTTTGCAAACTACAAGGTAATTAAAAAATCATTGACAAAAGAATGAGACACTTAGAAACAACCAAAAGATAAGTTTTCAATGAAGACACAATGCAGACGTAACTGACTGCTTTAACAATACCTGAGCAAATTTAATATCAGCATCACTATGATCTTTGTCTCTCCCAGCAGCATCACCAACATAAAAAGATCTAGAAGCACAAAGAAAGGGAACATCTAGAAATCAGATCCCTCACAGAATAGTCTCATAGAATAGAAATTAATTATATGAGCAGGTAGCGTGAGTGTTTCTATTCAAGGGATAAACTTACTAATGTACTAACATTTTTAACAATCAATGCAGTGCAAACTAAAGCTTTGGCAGTTGATTGAGACAAGCATAATTACATTATTGAACAATTATTACTGTATAATTTCCAGTTTCCGACGTGCAGGTGAGCATTTTAGGAACAATGCCTCTTCGACTGAAGACTTGAGATCAAACAATCCTTTTCAATGATAATTTAAACCTAGCATTTTTTCAAGCATTTTAAAATGACCTTCATGACAACTATTTGACATAAAAAATTTATCACTATTTCTTTTACTCTTATTATGTGGAATTTGTTGGGGTAATTAGGAAAGCATCCCAACAATCTTAAATGCACCACTAATTTCTCTGAATTTGAGGTGAGGGTAAAGGCCTCCCACTCAAGTGCAAAACTTCCCTTGTCGATGAGGTCTTTGAGCACCATTTCCAGTTACAAAATGGCTGGCCAGGACTAGGAATATCCTTGATTGAAATCCATTTATAATAGAATGCCTAATATACCTTTAAGGAATCCTTTCTACATGAAGCAGGTTAAAAATAATAAAAAGCCAAATTAAACCAGAATTGTAAAAGCATGGAAGGAAATGAAATAACTGGTCCATATCAATTGAAATGCCAGAGTTGAAATGTTTCTCCATAATTCGCCACATTCCAGGTTTGGGCTTACGAAAGGGATCTTCCGCTTCACCATTTCCTATTCCGCAAGCAATAAAAACCTGCATAAAGAAATTGAAACTTCCAATCCTTTTAATTATCCAAATTATTTCATATTACAATAAAAATAAATAAATTTTTGTTTCATGTTTGACATAGAATACTTTAAATGAGAGAAGAAAAAAATAACCAACTAAACCGTTTCTTCTGAAGTTCAATTCACATCATAGAATTTATGCGAAAAATCAAAAATAAGATGAGAGCTGTGGCCAAAAGTAAATAAAGAGCATGCTTTCTATACAGCGAAGGAATGAACAAAAAACAACTATTTCTACCAACTAAAACCTGTCACCTCCTGAAAGGATCACCAGCCACCAGCAATGGACTTTAATATGCCAGAATACTAACTACTGATAATTTGCTTTCTTTATGACTTAATAGTATAAAATTTGGGAGAACATAACAGTCCATGTGATCAGAGCAATCCAATTAATGATGTCTTTCAAGTCGAAAAAATTGGAAGTCAACTAGATCAACAAAACAATGTAATGATGTGTCACTGAAAGACAGGACCAACTATTTTTATGCGGCACTACCATGATAAGTCAGCAACTGATTAGGTATACAATGAAGTTCAGCACAAGAGAAAATTTAATTTGGGGTTATCTGAGATCACTAGTAGACATATTGAAGAATCCTAATTTAGTAATTAAATTTGGCATGACTGCAAACTAATTTTAAAGTGCTTCAATATTTGGAAAATAAACCTTGTATTTACAATTAAACATATATTTGCTGTCAGAACTCTAGATAGAAAAGAGCAAAATCAATGCCTACTCAAAATCCTTATTGCAAGGAGTACTTGTTATTGACACAAAAATCAATAACTACCACATCAAACCAACTAGTCAAGGGTCAATATTTGGCAGCACCACTCACACTACATGATAATATCGATCAAGTAACCAAGCTGAACAACCTGAATTGGGACCTTCACACACTTGATGAAATTGCAGAGGCGTCCAATTTTTGAGTCCACAGCTTTCTGTCTTTGCTTCTTCCAGCGGTCTATGTTGGATTCATTCGTGAAAATCACCTGTTTGTTGTACAAAAGAAAAGACATGAAAAAGAATTTGGAAAAAAAAAAAATTCTTTCACATCTCACGACGAATTGAACTTACCAATCATGTAATTACAGTAATCCAAATTCATAGAACGACTTTAAATGCAGATAAAATTGAAAAGGTTTTAGGGAGGAAACAAAGAAAATGACGCAAACCAGCTTGTAGCCATCATTATACAATTTCTGTAGCTTCTCTGGTACAGATGGATACATAAGAGACCAAGCATTTGCGCCTATTCTGGAATCAAAGAGGCATATTTAGGTTGCTGAATATCAACCAGTCTTTTCAAATGATGTTTGCCATATAATCTGAGCAAAGTTGGCGATTCTATTGACAAATGCATTATTTTTTCCCAACATAAGAATCATCAAACAATGCAAATGTGTGGAGAGACTAGAGAGAGAGTAGAAAGTATCGCAAAGCCATGATCCAACAAACTATTTTGGAGCTATATGAGTAATAGAATTGTTAAATAAATCCACTTTGTCTATAAAACAATCATTTATCAACTTTGTCTATCATATATTTTGTTAGAATAATGTAACTTTTAGATATTCAAAAAGAAATTATTTATTATTAGTAAATCTTCAAATGAGGTTATGAACATACCTTTTCACTGATGTATTTACAAGACATCCATCAAAATCAAAGGCAGCAATTTTTTTTGAATCATGAAGACCGTCATCCTAAAAAATTGTCAAATGCATAAGAAAATATAAACAACATAGGAGCTGTATTACAGGTGCAAAGCATGACCACCCATAGTCCTCCACAACAACTATGCAGGTATTAATAGTCAGATAGATACAATACATGAGCATACAACTGAAACATGCATGTTCAGGCTACATTTATAAAACAGTATCCCACAAAAGGAACTAAGAATAAAACAAAATTGATCATACGACTATATGACTTAAATCCATACTGCATATCCAACAAATGCAATATCATGTATTTACCCACTATAAAATTCTTACTGACAAAGTTGGTGGCTATTACATAAAAACCATTTTGGCCCATATGTAAGACAAGAACTTATAAATTAGATTGCTATAATTAGGATCTCACCCGTTCAAGGTATATGATAGTCTGGAATGCCTTCCAGTTTGGTAATAATTTAGCATCCTGAATCAGGAAGACAAGATAAATCATGTGAGTGGGTAGCTGTGAAGCATAATGAAAGAATCAGCAAATGACAAGGCAGGTTCTTAAGGCAAAATGAAGTCAGCAAATATCATTTATATTACACATAGATACACGTACCTTATACTTGTCCTTGACATCAGAGACTGAAAACACCATCTCCAGACTATCTTCCTTACTAGGCGTTGGCAACTTCGGAGCAATCAAATGAAATTAATATAGATACATGTCCAACTTGATAGTGAAAAATTGCCCATAAAGAACTTCATGAAATATTATAGCACTCTATGATTATTTGAAGCAAAAGTTAATAACTAGAAATCAGTGATGACAAATAATAAAAAGTTGACAAACTAATATGCCAACATATGACAGATAAACCTGTGATACAAAGCTCAAGTCTCACAACTTCCATACCCCAGGTGAAGGCATGCATCAAAACTTTGGCAAGATTTGACAATTAGCATTGGTTTAGATTACAGTTAATACAATACTGTATAGCTAGGTAAAAATTACTGCATCCAGAAATTAAAATGAGACTTGAATCAATAGAAGAAGATAAAAACGCATCACAGGGATGACCGCAAGTACCAATCAGAATCCTCATCTCACCCACCCTATATACTGGCCAAGACTATCAACATCATAAATTTGTTTTGTTGAATTTTCCAGGTTTCTCTACTTCAAATTTATCTTTCCAATACGATTTTCCTTCTTGTTAATAGAAGTTTCATGAGCTGTTAACTTCACCTGATAACATTAGGATGCTTGGAACAATAGTTTCTACACAAAGGTCCACAGACAGTAAATCTTTTCAGTCCATAAATTTTAGTTGTGGTATTCTCAGGTCCAAATCAATACAGGAAAGTAAAGCTCACAAAAAGAAAATAGAAAATAATAATATATATATGGGAGGCAGGGCCACATAATAAAGAAAATCATGAAGCAAATATTGATTCTATAGCCACCCAACCCACACATCATAGAGTGAGAGAAAGAGCAAGAGAGAGCATCCGTCTACCTTTCTACTCTTTAACTTCCTTTCCTCCAATTCAACCCCTTCCCCATCTTCATCCGTTACATGAGCCTGGTCGGCAGAAGGTAACATGTGAAATGAAGCATGCATTGATTCTAAAGCCCAGCAACCCATAAATCGAGAGTGTGTGACTCTGTTATTACTTAGCATGCCAATGAACATCTTATCACTATTAGTAACAATTATCGATTTCATATTGCCAAAATGAATAATACAGCTTGAAACAAAATAATTAATGGGCTCATTTTTTATATTTGCTTAATAGTATAAACTAGGGAAAAAAGTCAATTCCTACCTCCTCCGTAGAATTCTTGCATTCAATAACAAATTTCTTCAAAGCTTCCTGATCATCACTCTGAATACATAAATGATAAAGTGATCAATTCTTCATATTATACTATGTATATTAGCAAAATGACCCAAAAAAAAAAGGGAAAACTTCACTTCATCCATATTCAAAGTCAGTCACTATACAAATCTCAACTTATTCAAGACAAATGACAGTAAATCATGCGATTAAATTTGTTTTTCAATATCTTTTACAGAAACCCCTATAATTCTTGGGCATGCTTTAACTCTGTTTTCTATAGATTAATTTTTAGTGTTTCCAACAACGGGTTTACAAGTAATCCTACAGTTTAATAACTGCTTTAATAGTTTATTCTTAAACTACAGTTCACATAACAGATTTAAAATGAAAAATTGCAAAAAATGGAGTCAAACACGCCTATTACTTCTCCATTCTCAATTCCTTTCCCACCAAACAAAACCAAAAACCCTAACGTATGTAAAATTCGAAATATCAGACACAAACCTCAAGCAATGAATATCCTTGAACCGATTCTGCAGAATCAATGGGCTCCAAATTATATGGAAAGCAGTCCATGTGATACCATTTGGGTGTGTCAAACCCACGTGGATCTCTAACAACCGAACCCAATCTCAAAGTCTTTTTTGAAATCGTTTTGGAGCAATTCTTGCATGTAGACCGGTCCGATTTCGCATACTCCGCAATGATTTTGGAAGGCATTGGCGGTGCTGGTGGTCGGTTCTTATAAAAGCAGAAACAGATAAAGTAAATTTGTGGTATCTTGAAATAGGAATAGTAAGTGGAAAGCTTTTCCTACTGTCTAAATGTTCAAGAATTCAGATCAAGGGTGGAAAATTATATATACATATATGTATGATATATGTAAATAACTAAACAAAAAATGTGAACATCCTTCACAGTATTCAAAATTAAAAATTTTAGATGTTTTAAAAAACTTGATTATTTTATTTAAATTTTTGAGTTGATAATTAAATATTTTCTTTTATTTTAACTTCAAATTATGGTAAAATTTAATTATTTTCTCCTATGAAAATTGAAAATACATCTAGTTATTCATTTCATGATAGATATCTTATGTAACCTGTTAAGTGTACTTGGGCCCTCCAATTTTAATCTTCATGTTCCGCCCCTGATTGTGATATCCTTGGATTAGGATAAGAAATGTATTCGAAACTTTGCAGTTTTAGTCTTCCAATACTCTAAAAGCATTACAGGTAAAATGACTAGCACGTACTTTACCTAATTGCTTCTGATTTTTCCCAATACATTTCAAAAGGTTACCACCATCTCAAATCTTGAAATATTGTCCAAATGTGTTTTCCTGTATTTTCAGTTCTCAGCTTCAATTTTATCTTTCCAAAACCATTGTCTATCTTATCGAAAAAGTTACACGAGCTGATAACTTCAACCACTAAATTACTATTCTAAAAGATCTAACAGAAAGTTCCATAAACCACAAATCTTTTCAATTAATATGATTAAATGGTGGTATTCTTGGATGCAAATCAATAGAGGAAGGTAAAGCCCTCACAAAATAGAAAATACAAATAGGGAAGGCAGGATCACATAATAAGGAAAATCATAAAGCAAGAATTAATCTAAAGCCCCACAGCCCATGCATCTGAAGACTGGGATAGAGAGAATCTAGCTACCTTACTTTGCTTTCGTTTCCTTTCCTCCAATTGAAACTTATCTCTATCTTCATCTGTTACTTGAACCTGGGAGGCCAAATTAACATGCCGGAGAAAACAGAAATTAATAAAAATAATAATGCAATACAAGCCTGGTAACTAACAAAGTCTTTAACCATCAATTCTTTCAATCGTAGGCTTCCTACCTTACTCCCCTCCGAAACCTACAAAATGCAATGGATTGTGCATGTAAATGATCACAAAAACTTACAGCAATATAAAAAAATAACAATAACAACAACAAGCCTCATCCCCAAGACACAAAGTAGCAAACTAGGAAAAGAAAAGGAAAAGAGAAATCAAAGACATTAACCGGTGACTGTGGTTTGGCAAGCTTGTTTCCAAACAATCAAATTGAAACAAAACCCTTAACATGCTAGGCTTTCCCTGTTAACCAATGAAAGAAATTTCAAAGAACTTTTTTATTTTAGCTTTGTTTAACAAAATAGCGTATGATTTTGTGTTTAATGACCAAATACACATGAAGTTAGAGTGTTTTGTGAGAGACAAATCGAAAAATTTTAATTAAAATAAAAATAAATTAAGAAGATTTTTACTAATTATTGACTGATCATATTATAATTAAAATTATTACACAATTCAAGATGTGGTATTGGTAATATGTCATTGATAGTTCATTCCAACCAAACTCATAAGTTATCTAGCTTTTTCATGTGCTATTATCTGGTCAGTTGTCTTGGTTCCAGTTGTAATTCATCTTATGATAAAAACCACATCATAGGTTTCAAAAAAGAACAAAAAAAAATATGATAAGACTGTTGACCATGTAGTTTACACTTCCCTTTTTTCTTATACTCAGCTCCCCAAACTTTTCCTTTGTTCCCCATAATCTAAAGTAGGGCTACTGTTAGACCCTCTCATATAGATTATACTATATCATCTCTTTACTGTAAATTTGTTTACACCAAAAACTCTCAAAATATTCACTGTAGAGGTGTCACAAGTCATTGAACCAGAGGCTGGAGGCAGAGGTGACACTTGAGTAAAAATAAATGGCCAAGTACATGTTTAAAGCTCTCAAGAAGCCAAATGTTAGTAGCTCAAAGTCATCATCTGACAAGGCTGTGAGAATTTTACATTCGCCATGCAATTATCAGCTAGACACTTGTCTCAACAGAGTCCCTACTATTTCTTAGCACAAAAATCTACATCCTCTTATACTGGTAGCCAAGACTATCACCATCATTATATGAAAAAGGATAATATGGCACGGAACAAAACTATTAATAGCTCAAGTTAAACAATCACGCAATTGCACAAACTAGTGCAAACATCAACTCCTACCTCCTCTACAGAATTCTTTCCTTCAACCACCAATTTCTTCAAAGCTTCCTGATCATCAATCTGAAACACATCAACAAAAGACCAATCAATTCATTAAATTACACCGTATACATCAACAAATCAACCAATAAAAGCACTTAAAACTTCACGTCATCCATGTTTTCATGCCGCGGCAATATCCAAATCTCAACTTACGAAAACCAATACTTTCAGCAGACAATAATACTTATAAGTCAACTCCGATTTTCTTAAACGTTCTCTTTTTCGTGTTGTCAAACAAGAGTACAACTACATTGCTAGAAAAAAATGCCAACAACTATAAAGAGACACATTCAAGCAAACCCTATTTTTTTTTTTTCCTAATTAGAAGTAATCCTGCAATTCAATGGCTGCATAAATATATTATTCTCAAAATAAATTGCATAAACGCTATTCAAAAACAAAATTGCAAAAAAATTTAAAAAAACAAAAAAAGAGTCAAACAAAATCCCTAAACCCTAATAAGGGAAAAATGGAAAACCTGGAGGGAGGAGAATCCTTGGATGGATTGGACAGAATCAATGGGCTCCGAAGCGAAAGGAAAGCAGTCCAGATGATGCCATTTGGTGGTGTCATAGCCTCGCGGGTCTTTAAGGACCGACCCCAATCTCAGAGCCTTGTTCGAAATCGCTTCCGAGCACTTCTTGCACGACGAACGGCCCGACTTGGCGTACTCGGCGACGATTCTGGTAGCCATCAGCGGTGGTTGTGGCGGGAAGGAGAAACAGTGGAAGCGAAAACGTGTTTTGTTGAAGTGGAGAACAGTGGAAATGTAACTGGGATTGTAGCTTTGGAGCATATGGCATAAAGAATTGTTATCTGCTGATTGCCGCCATTTTTTTAGTGGGAATGCGAAATGTGACCGTGGGCAGACAGCACGTCTAATCAGTCCTAAAGCCACATTCATGAGATTATGATCGTACTTTTTATTTTTTATTTATTTTTTATTTTTTCAACTTACAATTAAGACCGATTGCAATAGATGTTATCGTGTGACCCAAAAATTAGCTTCAAAAAATAAGAGAGCTCAACTCAAAAATAATGGACAAATTGTCACAAATGTAGCCTTAAGCATTTAAATATGCGTTGTAACACCGCTCAAGGATTAGCTTTATAAAATGAAAATGATTAACAATAAAGAGTGAAAACAACCCATGAATAATGGAGAAATTACCATAAATGTGGCTATGAGTATTGGAACCTTGCACTTGTTATTAGCAGCAGGGCAATGGTGGTTGCCACCACTATGATAATCCATCACGCTCGGTTATGATTTTATTTTTATTACAATAAAAAAAGCTAAAAACATATAAAACCATTAGTAACGAACTTCTTTGGCTTAGAGGCTATCATTCTTCACTTCCTTAACGAGAGGCCCCCAACCTGCCCTTAGATTTGGAAAATGTCATAAACCTCTTTCATTTTTTAATAGATAATAAGCCTTTCTGCCACCTCCTTTCAAATTTTGGAAGGAGGCTTTGCAGCTTCCTACAATAAAATGGAAGAGGTAAAACTTTTTCTATAAATGAGGTTGTGAAGGTATCGTTTGAAGTTATTGCTTCCTCATGGAAAGGTAGTGACCCTCCTTATAAGAAGGTCATCGACGATCGGCTCTATTTCGATGGAGGCCATATTGGTGACCTCATTTTTATTTATATTACTTTTAACTGAATTTTAATTTTAATTTATCAAATTAATTTATTTTGAATACTTATATTAAGGATATTTAAATCATTTTTATTGTATAGTAAAAATAATATAGATTTTTAACTGGTCAAACATAGTCAATTGTTAAAATTAATGAAGTCAAACTACTAGTAGGAGAGATGAGTGTCACTTTCATAAAAGGTTTTTCTCAGTGTTTAAAAACTCGACCGAGTTGGCCGAGTTCTCGCCGGGAACTCGTCGCTCACCCGTCTTCCGAGCCGAGAACCCCCAGATCGGGGGTTTCAACTCAGTTACTGTCTAAAATCGGCCCAACTCGGAATCGGTCTACTCGGTTTCTGAGCACTCAGTCAATCTTCAGTTCTGTTCTGCACTTCTACTGCATTCTGTTCTGCTACTGTGCTGCTTCTGTCGCATTATGTTCTGCATTTCTGCCTGCTGCCGTGCTGCTTCTACCGATCCTGCTGAGTCTGGTTCTGCTATCGTCGGTCGACTTCTACTGTGCTGTCTTCTTGTTGTCCTCCATCTCTCCTTCCGTCACAGTCGCTATCTCCGTATGTGAAGTGAAGGAGAAGAAGAAGACATGAAGATCGGAAGAAGAAGAAGAAGACATGAAGATCGGAAGAAGAAGAAGAAGAAAGAAATCAGAGTAGAGTAGAGACACTGAGACAGAGAGAAGTGAAGGAGATGTGGAACAAATGAACAATATAATCATTTTAGTTATCCGAAAATGTCCCTCAGTTTTTTAGTTTTTGGACAAAATTACCCTTTATTATTTCTCATTATTTCAAAAAAACCACCATCTTTAACAATATAATTATTTTTATTATTTTCAATTAGCCAATTTCTTTATGATATTTATAGTTTTTACCAATTTTACCTGGCGAGTACTCACCGAGTTTCTGAGTATTCGTTGCTCGCTACCTCGCTGGTCGAGTAGTAAATAGCGAGTTTTGGAACACTGGTTTTTCTCATGTATGAAACATCAAACCTCGAATAGGTTTAGTGCATCTTTTAATATTAAAAAATATTTTTTTAATCATTTTAAATGAATTTGCACTATCGGGATGGACATCGGAGATTCAAACAACTCATTATATTGTATAATTTTTAATGAAAAAATAAAATTAAGTGAAATTGACCATATTGCCCCTCTAAGTTAACGTTAATAAATCAAAAAGCCAAACAGGTAGATCAGGGAGGCGGTTGTAACAAAAGCTAACATTGTTTCCATCTGTAATAAATCAAACCTCATGTGCGTGCCGGGGTAATTTGGTCAAATGGCAATGGATATTATGGATCGCCGGCCTACCTGACTACAAACAACATTGGACTGCAATTAATGGGCCGAATGTAGGTCCATGGGCCTAAACTCTCCTAAAAATTCAACAAAATTCTCGCTGCCGCTCATTTCGGATTCCCAAAAGCAAAACCCTCGTTTTCCTTGCATCACTTTCGGGAGAAACAAACGCGCCACCGAAAATCAGAGAAGAAGAGATCGAGACGCTCCATGCAGTGGTCCGCGACTGTGTGAGCACGCATTTGTACTCGTCCGCGACCCTGCTGACGTGCACAAGTGCTTGCTCATACAGTCGCGGACCACTCCAAGACCTTGTTGAGTGGGTCGGGTCTAGTTTGTGAGTTTGGTGTCTGAAATTAATTAGTGTGTATTTGTTGTGTTTTTCCTTTTCAACTCAATTCCGCTTTTCGGGTGTCCGATAGGTAACTGTTAATACACCAACTAAAACTGTTTGTCTTATATTAGTAGTTACACGCTATGAGATATTGGAGGCTGTTTGATTTCCTCTTTTGATTGCTGAATCTATTGTGAAATATGTGTGTTTTGGATTTGGTAGATCTCTTCGGCAATATGGTTTTTGAGAGGCAAAGCATATGAAGGTTTGGAAATCGTGTCCAGGCTATCGGCAGTGGTTAGTTTTGTAAGGTCAAGTTGGTGCTATGCTTGATTATGTTTACTAAAAAATCAGTTTTTGAAACAGAAAAACAGCAAATGTACATTTAGAGTAATAATTTAGAGAATAATAGTGGTGTTTTATATGTTTTTAGATCTATTTCAAAATTTTGTGAGAACTGAATATTCTTAAATTGAACTAATTAATGTTGTTCTAGTGGGGTTGTTTTAATTTTCCTTCTATATGGATTAGGTTGCGTCGTGTGACTTGGATGTCATGTAATGTGATTTAAGGTCTCACGCTCAGTGGTCCAATTGACGTTGAGTGACATTCAAGTCCTGTTACACAAAATCCAGATTACATATTTATATGTTTGGATAAAACTATAAAAGTAAGTAAGAGGATATGTTCTTGAGAAAAACTAAAGTGAAATTGAACTCGGGGAAGAGTGATGTAGTTAGTGACCAAAACCTTTAGAGTTCCAAGTTAGTCCATAGAAGTTCCTTTGAAAGTTCTTTGAAAGAAATCCCAATGCCTAAACTTGAAAGCGATAACAGGAGGTCTTGACTACGCATTCAACATTTCCCATCCAAACTCGCCAGATAGTGCTGATCGAAATGCTTCATGAAATGATGTGAATGTCTCTTCTTCTGCTTTGTAGTACTTGAATTCTTCGGGCAATGAATTTTTCTTCATACTACCATGAAAAATTATCATGTCACATTAGCATTTGTTAAACTCGAAAAACACTAACTAGATAACTAAATAACAAACTTAACACCAACTTGAAGCAAATAGTCGACTACATGTCACTTGTTTATTACATTTAATAAAGTGGTCTTGTGGTGCATTGACGTGATTGCTAATATTAAAGAGTAAATTTGTACTTTTAAAATTAATTAAGGGTATAATTTTAATGTACAATGTATAATAATACAATTAAAATGAATAAATTAATTAATTATATTAAGGTTAAACCAGTTAATGGGTCAACATTTGAAATGATCCGACAAAACTAGTATGATAAATGGGTTATTTGGGTCATGTTTTATAACATGTTTGATAAATGACTTATGTGTAAATTGAGGATACTAATCTTTTAAATTAATTAAGTGGGATGGGTCAAACTCAACTTGTTAATAGAGATTAAAACCCTATTATTGAGCTTATTGATCTCTCTCTCTCTCTCTTTCAAAGTATAATCCAGTTAGTAATTTTTAATAAATTTAAATGGTATGAAATTTCATTTTAGGTTTTTTTTTTTTTTTTTTTTTTTTTAAATGACCTAAAAAGCAGAGAGAAAATTTTGTTTTATAGTTTCTAAATCAATTCTTCTAAAATATTTTGAACAATTATGACATATTCCACAACGTAAGTTCATAAACAGAAAATACAAACTGTTATGGGTGTTTTTCGGACTTCTCAAATGGACTGGCAAAGGCCCATCAAGACAGTGGCCCAAGCCGCCCAAGCCAAGTATGAAGCACTATACATCAGATCGTAAGGTCGCTAGATCCGTATAATGATTGACGAGGTCGAGCCCGTTAGAAGAGTACGAAGTCAAGGTCGCTGATTCATCATGGCGACGTTGAGATCGCTAGGTCGGTGTGAAGGCAAGATCGCTACGTCGAAGCTTCAATTCGCTTTCTACCTTAGTTCGCCCAGAATCAGTACAAGACAGTAAGATGGCGTGTCTTATACGATAAGCAAGATTACTTCACCTAACGACAGTTTAATACCAGGAAATCTCACCAAAACAGCATGGGCTAGCATTCGGTCCACGTGTTGCCAAAATTGACCTGGCAAGAGTCAGAAACATTAAATGCATTTCAGCAGCATTAATTACGATGGATCAAGACCTTTTTGTCTGTTTGTTCTCTTTGTAGCCTCATCTCCTCTATAAATAGAGGAAGACATTTATTGTAAACGGATCCGGTTTTTGAGTGCTGTTATTCTATCAAAATAGAGAGAGAGCGAAACACTTATAACAGAAACAGGGGACGTAGGCACTTCAAAAAGGCCGAACCACTTTAAACATTGCATTGTTCTTCTTCTTCTTTCTCTTCTCTTTTGCCATTATTGGGTTTGTTTGTTGCAGGTCTTCTTATCGATTGCGGCATTTGGCTCAAGAATCTGGTTGGATGGTTTTCCACGTCAACATTTTGGCGCTAGAAAGAGGGCCCAACTGCAAGTGAAGGTCTGTAATCGCCACGGCAAAGGGGAGGACAACAAGGAATTCTGTAGGCGAGAGAGCTGAGAAAGCCGAGCTGCGACGTCAAGCTCAGATGACAGATACGGGTGCGGGACCTTCTCATGGAGGACGGGACGTCGTGCATGCCTTGGCCCGACGTCAGGAGATGTTAGAAACTATAATGGCGCAGATAGCTGATACGTTGAGGACGTTGACGCGAGGCCGTGATCAGAACGTTCCAAGGACGACTATAGTCCCGCCGCCTAGAGCTGAGGCCGCGAGAGGTGTACCCATCCCGGAAGGATCCATTCATTCGTCAAATAGATGACCTGAAGTCCGGAGTCAGCGAGTTCGAGAAAATGGAGACACAGCTCGACCTTCAGAATTGAGAGTGAGGATCAGCCAAAACGGATAAAGGCGGGTCGAAGTGAGTAACGGACGACCGCGAGCTTCAGTCCGTAAAAGTGAAAACGAACTGCGACGAGGGCAGGAGGACCTACGTAGGGAAAATGAGAACCGCGAGATGGACGCAGAAGGTATGATCAACTCTCCCTCACCGGGGTAAGCCAAAGGAGTGGGAGATCCCCTGTGAAGCAGCTCGGAGCTCGAGACCCAATAATTGAGCAGCTCCTAGAGAGAATGCAGCAGCTCGAAGCGCGGCCTGGGGCCCAGGCAATGGGGGAGCGAGGTGAAGATAGAAGTCCTTTCATAGTAGAGATAGATCGGGAGCCACTCCCTGCCAGGTTCAAAATCCCTAACATCTCGTAGTATAACGAAGACTCAGATCCTTACAATCACCTGGACGCCTTCAACGTTTAGATGAACCTGCAAACCTCCAGCTCGCTGGTGAAGTGCCGTGTTTTCCCTACGACGTTCGGGGATATCCCGCGGACTTGACTCAGAAACCTTCCACCTCGCAGCATCAGCAGCTGGGAAAAATGCCAACAAAAGTTTCTTGATCAGTATAAAGCCCTAAAGAAGCAACTCGCTCCGGCCTGTCACCTCGCTACAATTTTTCAGCGATCAGAAGAATCCCTAAAGGAGTATATCGATCGGTTCAGAAGCGAGATCAATAATGTGGAAAGCCCGTCTGATGAAGGGATCCTGACTGCGATATCAGCGGGACTTCGAAAGGATGGTAAGCTCTAAGAAAATATCTACAAGTCGCCTGTGAAAAGCCTGGGAGAATTTTATGAGCGAGCTAATAGGGAGATCAGATGGGAAGAATCTTTCAGCTCGAGGAAGGCTGGTCACCCAAAAAATGAGGCAAGTGGATCCCACCAGAGCAAGAAAAGGGATCAGGGCAGTAATGAAGATAGAAGGAATCAATCTAATAATTAGGTGGCGAAACGAGCTAAAAAGGAGCCCATAAGAAACCGCTCTCCACCTCGGAGCCGCTTCCACCATTACAGCACCTTATCAAACAGGCAAGACAGGATTTTTCAGACAGAGAAGCATAGGGTGAACTTCGGGAGACCAAACCCTACTGGTTTCCCCGGTAAATTCAAAAATCCTCGCAAGTACTGTGCCTATCATCAGGAAGTAGGGCATAATACATCTGACTGTTGGGACCTCAAAGACGCCATAGAAGACTTGATAAGAAATGACCGTTTGAAGGAATATGTGGTGCAGCCCGCCCACGAGAAGTCCCAAAATCAGCGTCCTCGCCGAGATCATCAGCCTGCGCAGCAAAATCAACAGAGCCAAGAGCAGGAGGTCGATCTGACAGTGAAGACCATCTTCACCATTCATGGCGGTCCCCACATCGCTGGATCCTCCAATAAGTCTCATGAGCGATATGTGCGGGAGGCAAATCACGTCCTACTTTCAGGGCGAGATGTTCAGGAGGGGCCAGCAAAGAAGGCCAGAATGACCTCGAAGGATATTGTTTTCACCAAGGAGGACGCGAGCGAGGTGCGATGGCCTCATAATGACGCCCTTATTATCAGGGCAAGAATCAGCAATGCCGAAGTTCTGAGGATCATGGTTGATACAGGTAGCTCGGTGAATGTCATGTATAAAGAATACTACGATCAGCTCGGGCTGGGAGCCAATCAGTTGAAGCCATCTCCAGAGCCTCTCTACGGCTTCACCGGGGACGTCGTCATCCCAATGGGACAAGTAAGACTTCTGCTTTCAGTAGGGGATCCAGCTCGCCATGCAACTACCTTGGCGGACTTCCTTATCGTTAATGGCCCATCTGCTTACAATGTGGTCTTGGGGAGACTTGCAATGAACGATCTGGATATGGTCGTCTCAACCAAAGCTCTGACAATCAAGTTTCCAACGGCCAGCGGAGTGGGAGTAGTGCGAGGTGAGCAATATGCGGCTAGGCGCTGCTATGTGAAAGCCGTAAAAATAGGGGTGACGTATAAAAGAGTTGACATGGTAGCAGGGGGAAAGTTGCTTGAAGTTAGTAGAGAAGTGTTCGATCGCGATCTTGATCCTTGCGAGGTAGACGAAGACGGGATATCGGGTCCAGCTGACGAGCTCGAATCGATCCAGGTCAGCAAGGAAGACCCTAGAAGATGTCTAAGTGTGGGGCGAAGGTTGGCAGCAAGCGTGAAGAGTCAGCTCGTCGAATTCCTCGGGGAAAATGTAGATGTCTTCGCATGGAACCACGAAGACATGGTTGGGATCGATCCGGAAGTCATGTCGCACATACTAAATATTGATCCTCGCTGCAGGCCAGTTCGTCAGAAGCGGAGACTGTTGACCAAGGAACGATCTGAAGCTATTAAAGAAGAAGTGGACAAGCTGCTCGCTAATAACTTCATCAGAGCCGTCCAGTATCCACTTTGGCTCGCCAACCCCATGCTCGTGAAAAAGAAAAATGGGAAGTGGAGGACGTGCATCGACTTTACAGATCTCAACAAGGCATGCCCGAAGGATAGTTTTCCTTTTCCGAGGATCGATCAGCTAGTAGATGCTACTACTGGTCACCAGCTGCTGAGCTTCATGGATGCATATTCGGGTTACAACCAAATCCCCATGAGCCCACAGGACGAAGAGCATACCTCGTTCATCACAGATAGAGGTCTTTACTGCTACAAGGTAATGCCTTTTGGGCTCAAGAAAGCAGGTGCGACCTATCAGAGGCTTGTCAACAAAATGTTTGAAGAACAGTTGAAGAACAGATCGGCAGGACAATGGAGGTGTATGTAAATGACATGCTGGTCAAATCGAAGCAAGCAGAATCTCATGTTGACGATCTGGTAGAAACATTTCAAATCCTAAGGAACTATCGAATGAAGCTCAATCCGCTGAAATGTGCTTTTGGGGTGGCATCTTGGAAGTTCCTGGGGTTTATGGTAAATGAAAGGGGGATCGAGGCCAATCTAGAGAAAATTCAGGCCTTGATCAATATGAAGTCGCCCAGGAAAGTCAAAGAGGTCCAAAGTCTTACAGGTCAGGTCGTGGCGTTGAGCAGATTCATCTCGAAAGCGACTGACAAGTGCATCCCTTTCTTCGACGTACTGAAAAAGGTGAAAGACTTCGAATGGACAAAGCAGTGCGAACAGGCCTTCCAGCAGCTGAAGGAGTATCTAGGCCGAGCTCTACTTTTGTCGAAGCCAGTAGGTGGAGAAAAACTGATCCTTTATTTGGGGGTATCCGAGAGCGCCCTCAGTACAGCCCTGGTGCGAGAAGAGGAGAGGACGCAGCTCCCGGTGTACTATATCAGTAAGAGGCTATCCGATGTAGAGACGAGGTATTCCCAGATAAAGAAGCTCGCTGATTGTTTGGTGACCGCGTCCAGAAAACTCCGACCTTATTTCCAAGCTCACAGAATTGAAGTCCCAACTCGGTATCCCCTGAGACAGATCTTCCAGACCTCGGACACATCAGGTCGCTTATTGAAATGGGTAGTCGAGTTGGCACAGTTTGACATCGAATACGTCCCCAGACCGTCTATCAAGGCTCAAGCCCTGGCAGACTTTATCGCAAAATTTACTGAAGTTTCAGAAGAGGGAGCTGAGCCATCAGAGAGACCGATGTGGGAGTTATATGTCGATGGCTCATCGAGCGAGCTGAAAGTGGGGGTAGGTATACTGCTCATCAGTCCAGAGGGGCATAAGATTTTCTACTCTTTGAAGTTCGGATTCAAGACAACCAACAACGAAGCCGAGTATGAAGCACTCATAGCGGGGCTGAAGCTCGCTAGGAAGATGCGAGCTGATCAGGTGAGAATATTTAGTGACTCACAGCGCGTCGTATGCCAGGTGAAAGGGGAGTATCGGACTCGGGGATCGAATACTGCTGCATATCTCGAAAAGGTGCAGGGATTGCTCAAAGCATTTTAGAGGTACAAAGTAAATCAAATCCCGCGAGCTCAGAATGCACACGCTGATGCCTTAGCCCGCTTAGCCACTACCTAAGCGGCAGAAGACCTGAAGTCTGTACCTGTTGAGCTCTTGCTAGTACCAAGCATCCAAAAAGGAGAAACAATGATACTCTAGCGGTGGCCGAAGACTCATGG
The DNA here is from genome assembly GCA_022984855.1 of Dimocarpus longan. Lineage (NCBI taxonomy): Eukaryota > Viridiplantae > Streptophyta > Magnoliopsida > Sapindales > Sapindaceae > Dimocarpus > Dimocarpus longan. Next base: position 12,485,958 of record CM041014.1, on the reverse strand, counting down.
ATGAGGCCGTTGGTTGAATATCTGCAAAACGAGATTCTCCCCGAAGACAAGAATGAAGCTCGCCAGTTGAAGGCACGAGCTACGCGCCACTGCATTTATGATGATATGTTGTACAAAAGAGGGTTCTCAGCCCCACTTTTGCGATGTATAGATGGGACAGACTACGAGAAGGTGTTAAGCGATATGCATTCAGGACATTGTGGAAACCACTCCGGGGGACTCGATCTAGCTCAGAGAGCATTAAGGCAGGGATTCTACTGGCCTACGATGAAGAAGGACGCTATCGCCCTGGTAAGAAAATGTAACAAGTGTCAAAGGTTCGCGAAAATACCCCGAGCTCCTCCAGCACTCCTACAGCAGATGGTGAGTCCGTGATCTGAGGAATGGACCTAATTGGGCCCCTACCGACGGCCCGAGGGAATTGCAAGCACGCCGTGGTCGCAATAGATTATTTCACGAAGTGGGTAGAAGCAAAGGAGTTAGCTGACATCTCCACGTCGAAGATTATCAAATTTATGTGGGGTAACATCATTAGCAGGTTCGGAGTTCCGCGGCAGGTGATAACGGACAATGGGACTCAGTTCAGCAGCGAGCAGTTCGTCGACTTTTGTGATGAGCTCGGGATCGCTAAAAGTTTCTCAGCAGTAGATCATCCCCAAGCCAACGGGCAGGTTAAGGCCGTGAACAAGATTATAAAGCAGATCCTGAAGACGAAGCTGGAAGCAAGGAAAAGGGGCATGGGTAGACGAGCTTCCAAAAGTACTATGGGCTTACCGAACTACAGCTCGTAGCACGACCCAAGAGACGCCTTTCTCAATGGTTTATGGGTGCGAGGCTATGATTCCTGCAGAATTTGAGGTAACGACGCATCGGAGAGCCGCCTTCAACATCGAAGACAATCATCAATTGCTTGCCTGCAGTCTCGACCTCGTGGAAGAATTGCGAGATGAAGCTCAGTTGAGGTTGGCGGTTTATCAGCAACGGGTTGCCAGATACTACAACAAAAAAGTCCGCGCTCGCCGCTACAACGTCGGGGACCTGGTACTGAGGCTTATTCTGCCCGCAGCACGAAACGCAAGCAAAGGTACTCTAGGACCTAGCTGGGAAGGGCCCTACATCGTTCAAAAAGATCTGGGGAATAAGGCCTAACCACCTGAGCAGCATGGATGGAACGGGAGTCCCACGAGCATGGAACGCCGAGAAGCTTCGACCATATTTTGGGTAAATTATTCAGGTCAAAATTATCTGTCTTAAATGTAATCTTTTGATATTTTGCCTATATATGAATATATTCAAGCAGATTTGCTTCACTTCTCAAGAGTATTTTGTCTCCGTTTTCGCTTGTGTTGATCCTTGCCAATAAAGTCCTGGAAGGAGCCGTCGCGTCCTGTGAGCCCGTAACGCTTTGGACAGAGCGACGGTCTCCTGTGGACTCGTCATTCAACAAAGTCCTGGATATAGCCATTGCGTCCTGTGAGCCCGCAACGCTCTGGACGAAGCGACGGTCTCCTGTGGACTCGTCATTCAACAAAGTCCTGGACGAAGCCGTCGCGTTCTGTGAGCTCGCAACGCTCTAGACGGAGCGACGGTCTCCTGTGGACTCGTCATTCAATAAAGTCCTGGACGGAACCGTCGCGTCCTGTGAGCTCGCAAAGCTCTAGACGGAGCGACGGTCTCCTGTGGACTCGTCATTCAACAAAGTCCTGGACGGAGCCATCGCGTCCTGTGAGCTCGCAACGCTCTGGACGGAGCAACGGTCTCCTGTGGATAAAAAACACGATATAACGACCTTGTTGTCACATTCACAATCATCAACATCATCCAGTAAAGACATTCAGATCACACAAACTAAAGCGAAGTAAAAGGAAAATGCATTGAATTAAAAATCAATTATTCGACAGTTAAAATATTACAAGCCAAAAACCTCAAAAGAGGTAAGTTTTACAAAGATGAAAGGTTTGCACAAACGAGCTAGACTTCCTTGCTTGGGGGGTCTTGAGCGTCCTGGGGGGTTGAGCTTGCGGCCGCTTGGTCGCCGACGACCTCTTGAGGAACATTCTCAGCCAACATAGGTGAAGCTTCCCGAGGCTGATCTTGTTCTCCCTCCGCTGATGCCCGAGCTTCCTCAGCGTAGAACTCGATGTCCTTCACGGCCTTCTCTCCAAAGATAGAATAATCTATCTTAGGATAATGAAGCCAAAGAGTATACATGATGTTATGCTCCGTTTCCACCTTAACCTCTTCTGCCTGAGCTTCGGCAGCAGCCAACGCCTCCTTGAGTTTGGCGATCTCCTCAGCATGCTGCTCCGCCGCGGTCTTCAGCTCCCTTTCCCGGTCGTCCGCGAGGGTCTTGGCCGTTACAAGCTGAGAATGGAGACTTTCGTTGACCTTTTCATATCTGCTCGTCACCTAGGCCCTAAGGGTCTCCGCCTGGAACCGAGCGGCCTCAGCTACATCCAGCTTCCTCTGAAAGACCTCGCGGTCGCTTTTCGCCACTGCGAACTCGATATCACGATCCGTCAATGTCTTCTCAAGTTTTTCCTTTGCAGCCTTAAGCCCGTCCCCCTCCTCCTCCCTCGCCATCTCCTCGTTCAGCGCCTTGGCCAGTGCCATTGCGGCCTGCATACTAAAAGATGATGAGAAGAAAGCGACCAAAATAAGTAAAGGATGAGAATAGATAAGGTTCGACCTTAACCGACTCGCGAGCTGCCCAAGAAAGTAAATTCACCCCGTGACATTCTTTGTGGTCCAGAAACTTAGCCGATTTGCCCAAATAACCGGGACCTTGTTCGACCATGAGATCGAAGTAGGACAGCCCAGAAATGTCCCCGGCAGGTTCTTTTGTGGTTTCCTCGAGCGGAGGATCTTGAGCTGCGGAAGCGACCTGCTTCCCATTCTTTCTCGAAGTCTTCTTGGCAGGAGAAAGCTTGCTGGGGACGTCGTGATCTTTCCTCTTCGTCCCTTGCTGGACCGCGACCTGTTTACCTTTCCCCGCAGCGACAGACTCCTTGCCCGAAGGAGCCTTCTGCCGAGATACGGGTTGAGCGACCTTAGGGGCTGGAGATTCAGCCGTGCTCGCGGCCCGATGACCCTCTTTGGCACCCGCCTGAGATGAGTCCGGAGCAACCGACGATGTCGAGGCCTGACCCCCGGTCTGACGAACTCTTTTCTTTGGAGGAGGAACTACCTTCAAAGGTGCCATCTCGGATCCTCTCTGCTCGGCCTCGACCTCAACACCTTCCGAACTTAAGCTCGTCTCGATGTCGACTTCGTCAAAAGCAGATTTAAGAGGACGAGTGCACCGAGATCCGATATGCTTGGAGAGGATCAATCTCTTCGCAGGTTCGGGGGCAAGTAAAAATTGACGAAGCAGTTCGTTCGTCGGCTTGACGTCGTTCTTGTCAGATTTTTGAGCTGAAAGGACCTCGAGGTCTGGCCCTGGGATAAACCGAGGAACGGTGCACTGAGATCTGCAAAAGAGAAAAGTTAGTTCGTTCAGAACAAGATCGCCTGTCACTTATAAGCTGGAAAGCAGCTTGAAGAATTTCCTACTTGGCTCAGCCCGGAAGCTAAAATTCAGAAGATTTAACAAGGAAGGGCAGGACGCATAGAACCAATTGGTTTTGTAATGTCCTACGTTGGACTTGCCCTTGGCCTCGCCCTTTGGCAGGACTTCCCTATAGATGGACGACGTTCGAGGAGAGGTATAATAAAAACCATCCCGAGGTCGCCCTTTGCTGGTAGATTTGAAGGCATAAAAATGCCTTATGATTCCAGGAGAAGGGAGAGGGAGACCGTACTTCCTAAAGAAGATCGCTAAAGAAGACAACTGGGTGTATGAGTTCGGAGTCAGCTGGAATGGAGCGAGCTTCAGGTCGTTAAGAAGCTCGATCAGGTACGACGGAACCAGGAATCGCAACCCGACCTCCAAATGTTGAACGCTGACTGCCACGAAACCTTTGGAAGGAGTAGCCGCGTGGTCCATGGGAGAAGGCTCCATAAGATGACAACCCCGGGGGAAGTGGTATTGCAACCCCAAGCCAACGAGGTCCTCATATGACAATCGCGAAGGATAGTGCTTAAACATCTCGCGACCTCGCCTAATCTCTGCGGGGTTGAGATTCCCGACCTCTGAAGGCTGGTCCCTTTCCGGAACTCATCCGAGCTGAGAACCCCTCAGCGGTCTCCCCGCTATGAAAGGACGCTTGAGGAACTTCCCTCACTTGATCCTCCGAGCTCGAGGAATCATCCTCTCCTACGATGTGTTGTGGACGTGTGCGACCTGAAGACATCTACAAACAAAAGGGAGCAATTAGGTCGCTATATGCAGATCGTCCCTATCGAACTAAAGCTCCAAGTTTGCTACCCAGCTATTTCCTAGAACAGGTCACAGACGCCACACAAGGTCGCTAGCGACCTCAAGATCGTGTTTTCTACTTCTTATGCGCGGTCTCAAGATCGCTCAGACTCACAAACAACTAATCAAGCGGACTACAACAGCCTAACGGATCAAACCAAGGAAATATGAAAAGACGCAAACACTCAAAACACAAGCAAAAGAAAGAAACCAGAAAATCAAGCAACATGCAAACAAATCATCATCAGAAAAAAGGGCAACAAAATACTGAAAAATGAAGAATCGGCAAAGATAATGAACTCACCGGTGATCAGAGACGGAAAAGACGCCCGAGTGATGCGAACTGAAGAGTCGAGAACTGGAACTTGGTGGCAGACGGAAGAAAAAAGAAAGTGAAGAAGAAGACTGGAGCATGAAAATGACAAGCAGAAAGCGAAGGGACATCATTTCTTCCCTTTATATCTGAGCCCGAGGTCGCGTCCCCAACCGTTGGATCTGGTGGCCTACCAACCGCCTCAAATCTAACGATGCAGCGCGATCCTAGGAACGTGACCCAAAAGACGCCATCAGTCGAAGAGACGTGCATTAAATGCCCGTTGCAGACGCTGAACCGTCGCCAGGGTTGCTGCCACGTGTCCAAGAAAAAGGAGGAAAAATTTACTGCCTCATTTAAATTCAAAGTTCTCAGGCCGCTGGAAACGACCTAAGAACTGAGGGGTTGATGTTATGAGTGTTTTTCGGACTCCTCAAATGGGCTGGCAAAGGCCCATCAAGACAGTGGCTCAAGCCACCAAAGCCAAGTATGAAGCACTGTACATCAGATAGTGAGGTCGCTAGATCCCTATAATGATTGACGAGGTCGAGCCGGTTAGAAGAGTACGAAGTCAAGGTCGCCGATTCATCATGGCGACGTTGAGATCGCTAGGTCGGTGTGAAGGCAAGATCGCTACGTCGAAGCTTCAGTTCGCTTTCTACCTCAGTTCACCCAGAATCAGTACAAGACAGTAAGATGACGTGTCTTACACGATAAGCAAGATTACTTCATCTAACGACAGCTTAATACCAGGAAATCTCACCAAAACAGCATGGGTTAGCATTCGGCCCACGTGTTGCCAGAGTTGACCTGACAAGAGTTAGAGACATTAAATGCATTTCAGCAGCATTAATTACGATGGATCAAGTCCTTTTTGTCTGTTTGTTCTCTTTATAGCCTCACCTCCTCTATAAATAGAGGAATGCATTTATTGTAAACGGATCCGGTTTTTGAGTGCTGTTATTCTGTCAAAATAGAGAGAGAACGAAACACTTATAACAGAAACAGTGGACGTAGGCACTTCAAAAAGGCCGAACCACTTTAAACATTGCCTTGTTCTTCTTCTTCCTTCTCTTCTTTTTTGCCATTATTGGATTTGTTTGTTGCAGATCTTCTTATCGATTGCGGCATTGGACTCAAGAATCTGGTTGGCTGGTTTCCCACATCAACACAAACCAATCCAAACCCATTTTGTACTTTAGTATAGGTTCATGCTATAGTACAATTTATATATATATATTTAAAGCTAACTCTTATAAGTCAGAAAACTATTATGATCCATCGAGTTTACACACTATTAGAATGGACTAGATAACTACTCCTACTTTTTGTATTTTTATTTTAAGTTAACACTTATAGATTAGAAAATTATTAGAATGCATCGAGTTCACACATTATCAAAATAGTCTAGATAACTACTTCTAACTTTTATGTTTCTATTTTAAACTGACACGTATAAGTTAAAGAATTATTAGAACACGTCGAGTTCACTACACTATTAGAATAATTCGGATAACTATTTCTATAAATAGGAGATACACTACTCGCATTCAGTATGATAGAGAGTTGCGAATACTTGTGTTAATAGTAATTAAAAGAGATTGAACCTTAAATTCATATAAGGAGAGAAGGTACTAAACCAGCTGCACTAACAAATGGTGTTACAATTTTTGTATAATTAGTGGGTTGGTTATAGCCAAGACATTTTTAATCCAAAGGTTTATCAAAATCATATGTTTGATTTTTTGATTTTTTATTTTTTTTTTAAAGAAAAGGAAGCTAGAAAAACATGTTTTCCGTTGTAATTGTTTGTATAGTTTTTTTTTTTTTCTTTTCGAAAGCTTATCAAAATCAAATACTATTTATATAGTTCAAATATTCATTTTCATAAAGAAGAGATAAATACTCGCAATCTTATAATAAGGGAAAAAAACTACAACACATAAGTTTTAAATACACGCTTGGTGGAAATCAAACTCTAATATTTTAGTGAATAGGTAGATGTTTAACCAACCATACTAAAAGGAAACATCTGCTTTTATATAGCTAAGAGATCAGTAGTCTAATAAAATCTTTAAATATAATGTGCATTTGCGAAATACTGTAGTAAGTATGAGATTGGATATTAGGTTCAAATCCATATATGAATTGTAGGATTAAAAACATCCAATCCCACAATTGTAACATGGGTTTCAATATAACCATTGTGAAACATCAAATCTCAAGTAGGTTTAGTGTATTTTTCATTTTAAAAAAATATATTTTTAATTATTTTAAATGAATATCTGCTATCTTGATAGATGATAGATATTCACACAGTCCATTATATTATATATTTTTAATAAAAAATAAAATTAAGTAAAAATGACTATATTATCTCTCTAAAACTAAAGTTAATAATTAAAGAAAGTCAAATCGGTAGATAAAGGGGGCAGTTGTGACAAAAACCAAAGATTATTTTCGCCTATAACAAAACAAGGTTTTCGGGGGTCTTTGCTCAAATGGTAATGGATATTATGGATTTCTGGCCTACCTCATAATGGGCCGAATATAGTCTATGGGCCTAAACTCTCTTAAAAATTCAATAAAATCTCTGCTCCCGCTCATTTCACTTTCCCAAATACAAAACCCTCATTTTCCTTGCATTAAACAAACATCTCCAACTAATCGCTCCCAAAAATGAGAGAAGAAGAGATCGAGAAGCTGCGTGGAGTGGTGCGCGACTGTGTGAGCAAGCACTTGTACTCGTCCGCGATATTCTTCGCCGACAAGGTTGCGGCACTGACCAGCGACCCTGCTGACGTGTACATGCAGGCTCAGGCTCTCTTCTTGGGCCGCCACTACCGCCGTGCCTTCCATCTCCTTAACGCCTCCAAGATCGTGCTCCGCGACCTCCGCTTTCGCTACTTAGCAGCCAAGTGTCTGGTAACAATGCTTCTTCTTTTTCATTGTATGTTGGTTTAGTAGATTTGATTAAATAGTTTGTCTTTTTGACGATAATTAGGAGGAACTGAAGGAGTGGGACCAGTGCCTGTCAATGCTTGGTGAAGCCAAGGTTGATGATGACGGGAATGTATATGACTCAAAAGATAGCAGTGCCATGTACTTGGACAAAGACGGGGAAGATAGAGAGATTAATGTAAGTATAACTGTTGTCGATTTTTGTACATTTGTTGTATTTTCATTTTCTATCTTTAATATAAAAAAAAATGTGATTTGCAATTGGATACAAGACCTTGTTCTGATTAATGTAAGTTTAACCTATTATGAAATATGTGTTTTTGGGTCTGGTAGATTGCTTCAGCGATATGCTTTTTGAGAGGTAAAGCATATGAAGCTTTGGAAAATCGTGCCCAGGCTCGGCAGTGGTTAGTTTTTCTTAATCTGTGTTGTTTAGTAAAACAAATTTATTATTTTCAGTCGTTTGGTGGCCTAAATTGTGTGATGCTTGTATCTTTTTGAGTGTTTATTGTTGCAAGCTACATAAGTTATGCTGTCTGGTTTTAACTCTTTTTACAACTTATATTAATGTCATGTAGGTTTAATAATTTAAAATCTTCCAATAGCATTTTATTTGGGTCCCCTTTAATTCTGAATTGATAATAGTAATGTAATTGGAAATTTTTACATGAAATATATAGTTTGTAAGTCTGAGCATCCACTCCTTTTTCTTTATTGTCATTGCTGAGTAGATTTTGTTGAAAAAAGTTTCTTGAAGGTCTGTTCCTAGTTACTACTTAGAGAAACATCTATAAGTAGATGGATAGACTGGATATTCGGTAGATCGATGCAGAATTTGACATTAAATGAAAATTTTCTATGGTAGAAGGATGTAGTATGTTGAGATGGTTCAGTTAAATAAGAGTGCTGATACTTGTCCATGATGTGCTAAGAGATTGGGTTGCCAAATTGGTATAATGCATGAAGTTGATATTCTATTTGCTTGCCCTTTTTTACCAGCTACATGGTTCTACATTTAACTATTATTTATGTATTGCATGTACTTTTGCTATTCTTTAATCAAGTTATTGGATGAAACTACATAGCTGCTATATGAAAAATTAATTCACTGATCCAATTGTTCATCTGATCCAACTCTAATGAAACCAGCTACTAATTTGCTGCCTTTTTTTTTAAGCATCGGAGCATAGACTACATCATTACTTTTCAGTCTTACAGTTCTAGAGTATAAATGGTCTAATGCCGTGCAACGGCTTTACAACATATTGTTACCCATACCTGCTGGATGTTGAACTAGAAATTGATGGCTATCTGAACTAGAAAGTTTGCATTCATTTCAATAAATTAGTTGTTTCCTTTGGATACTCTTTTTGTTCTTACTAAATTTTTATAAGTTTTGGAGAATTGCTTCTTCCGCCACTTTCACAATTAATTCTGCTTCAAGTGGCATGTAAACAATTCCATTGTATTGGATTTCAAATAGTTTAAATCTATTTGGAAAGCCAAGGTCTTTTGCAAAAATTCAGATTTTTGCTCAGCCTTGAGCTAATGGAGAACCAACGCTACCAAAGTCATTCAAAACAGATTTCCAAATGCAAGTATTTTCCTTTTTGTATAGTGAGGAAAGCATCAATCACCTCTTTCTTCTTTTTAAGGCAGCTTGAAATTGATGGTCTAATTCATTGAGGGAATCTAAAATTTCTTTAGCATCTGCATCTTCTTGTGGTTAATTGTTTATGGAAAATTTTTGTACCTTTTCTAAAGGAGCAAAGGCTAAGATGCTGTGGAACTTTGTAGTTGTAGCTTTGTTATGGGTTATCTGGCAGGGGAGGAACATACATTTTTTGAAGAAAAAATTGAGAAAAATTTAGTTTATGGGACAAATTCAGTATTCAGCATCCTTATGGGCTTGAGTTACTGAAAATATCTCAGGAGGGTTCTTTGAGATTAATTGGGAGGTGCTGTAAGATATTTTTGGTTTTCTTGTTTTTGGGGCAATTTTCTAGGATGGAGCTTAGTTCTCTAAGAGTTTTTTTTTCCCCCTAAATTTTTTAATTTTATTTTAATTTTACGTTTGTTGGTATAACGTTCTGTTTTGTCCATATGAGGCTCTTTTTGTTTGCTAGGCAGCCAGTGGACTGCTAGTTCACTTGGTGTTTTCCTTTCTGTTTATATATTTTTTCTTGTTTCTTTATATATATATATATATCTATATATTGGTTTCTAGATAGCTATGATGGTGTCATTGCACAGCTTTAACGAGCTTACCTTTACAAGTTTGTTCCTTTGACATGTCTATTCTGTTTAGTTGAGTTCATTTCATTTGGTTGATTTGTTTCTTCTCCATTCTCTCAATTTCATAAATAAGAAACATTATAGGAAAAAGCTAATTTGGATCTACTCTTCCTGTAAGGTACAAAGCTGCTATTAAAGCTGATCCATTGTGTTATGAGGTACGTATGATGTGTTATTGTTGTTTTCATTTAGCCATTTTTAGTTGTGACAAGTGGTGGCTTTATTTTATTTCTTGAAGTGAATACAGTGGTTTTTTCTCATTCTACACTAATTTTCTCATGGCTGTATTCCAATTTTTTTCCAGGCTTTGGAATGCCTTATAGAAAATCACATGCTGACATGTGAGGAAGGTACTAGGTCATTTAACAATTTTCATTGAGGTTTCATCCCATTTGTTTATGCATTCCATTAATGAGAAGTGAATTACAAAGATAGACTTTTAGTTGACCTTGTGTTCATATCACATGTATTCTGTATGTACACATGGTGTCTATATGACTTTCTTTTCTTTTATGATCAATAGCCTACACTGCAATAATGCATCAAATAAGTCAATGCATTGCTTGAAAACAATTCTGTATTTTTTCTAAGATGGTGCATTACTAACCTTTCTGGCTATACACCTATATCTCTCTGGATTTCAGAAACTAGTTTACTTTCATCGCTGGAATTTGGTTCAGAAGATGGATGGCTCTCTTCATTCTATTCATGTTTGATAAAAAAGGTGAACTGTATGCAACTTAACTAGTCCAAGATACATATCAAAGATCTCTATATGTGCATTTTTAAATATCTCATTTATTTAAGTAATATTTATGGATATACTTTTGTCTCGAGCTTGTGTGTGCTGACCATTTTTTATATTCCTTTTGGTTGTATCTAGTATGACAAAGAGAATGTTGTGGAAGCCAAATTCAGAGAACTTGAAAAAGAAAGTTATGACAGTAACCATGTGAGCCCTTCCTTCGCTCATTCTCTGAGGAACAATATTGATCTTTTGACCTGCAAAGCTGAATACTATCATCAGTGTGGTGAATACCAAAAATGCTTTGAACTAACTTCTGTGTAAGTTGGCAATGGGTATTGAACAAAAATATAGCTACATTTTGTTCATCAGATGCTTAAACTGACCTCTATTTTCCTCTGTTACAGATTACTTGAAAAAGACCCTTTCCATCTGAAATGTACGCTGGTACACTTAGCTGGTGCTATGGAACTTGGACACTCTAATGAACTCTATCTGATGGCATGCAATTTAGTGAAGGATTATCCTCAAAAGTGAGAGTTTTTCTTTTAATATGCATATTTCCTTTTTACAGTTTTATAATCAACAGTAATAGTGATATAATGAAGTTATGGAAAAAATCAAAATTGCATAAACTAGGGTGTTTGATGAAATTGTGGTTGAGGTCTAGAGTTTTTGAGTGATGCAAGGTAATCTTCTTGGAAGTTCACAAATAACAGAACAAAGGTTAAGACATATCGTCCTAGGAGTCTTGACTTAAATTTATAGAAGTAAGTTCATAGTGTCTGTAACCTTTAAAGACCTATGAGAGATGGCTAAGCTGGTTCCAGTGCTTAGGCTTTGATCTGGTCTTAGTATGGTGGTTTAGGGGCTGTTCAGGAGCTTGTATAATTATGAATGTGTTTGGAAGTAAATATGGTGTTTTGAAAAGCCCTATCAGATTGTTGCCTATCTGCTGTTATTTTTTGAAATAGACAAAGAGAGATTTCTAGGATTGGATAAGCGCTTTTGATGCTTCAGACGAAGTAATAATTTGGTGCAATTCTGAAAAGCATGTTTAGGTGCTTTTGTAAGAGGTCCATGTGAGCAAAATTGCTTTCTATAGAGGTACTCCCAGATGCACACTTGTTAGAGTTGATATTCATGTTTTGTTGTAGTCATTATCTAAATTGGGGTTTCTTCTCTCTTCTTCCTTTTTTGAATTCCTCAATTTTTCAGGCAGGAAGTTAGTTTGATAAGTTTTTGATGTCTGGATGTGAAAAATTATGACATGCGACCTTCTTTCTGGTCTACCTAAGTTATTTGATTCTCTGTATCATTTTTAGTGTGACACTTGTTTACCAGTCAAACATCCAATATTTCTTGGTTGAATTTCTGGTGTTTAATGTTTGAGCTTGAAGAATTAATATATTGCATCGAGTGGAGAAGAATAGAAAAGAAATAAATAATAAGCTGTGAAAGTTGCAAATATAAGGTAGTTTCCAAAACAGAAATTGCAAGTGTCTAAGAAATTGAAGTATTGTGTTACCAAGTCTTATTTTACATGTAGCTAAAATTGGTGTTGATGATATCTTCTGGATGTTTATTTAACCACTTGTAGTGATGGACTCTTTGTGCATTGTATTGTTTACTTATGAGAACTTTGAACTTTTTAGGGCCTTGTCATGGTTTGCTGTTGGTTGCTACTACTATTGTATAAAGAAGTATGATCAATCACGCCGTTATTTCAGGTAAAAATTGAAAGCACAATGCCAATGTATCTGTCCTTTGTTGACTCTATTCTTTTCAAGATTGAAGTTTCATGCTTTCGGCAGTTTACACTTTGATTGTATGAAAGAGAAAGCTTTTTGTATTGGTTTATAGGAGGTTCTTTTGTTATGAGATTGTGTTGTCTTTATGTTCTTTAGAAGGCTCATTTTGCTGTTAATGCATGACTTCAGATTTCATACATATTTACTTTGGCAAACCAGCGTCACTGGTTGTGCAGCTATAAAAATGCTGAAAGTTTTTCATTTTATTTTATATTTGTTTCCTTAGCAATCGCTTAGGTACTTTTTGGTATTTGTCGAGTTCAAAAATATGAATCTAATGGGTTACACTTTGGCCTGCATGCAAGCCTGCAAATCCGAAATGATCTGATCGATTCAAATTATTCAATGTGCATAGACTTAGTTCACCAGATTCTATTGGTTGGATTTTATTCTACTATTTACTGCTTACAGAAAAATATTGGTTAAATTGCTTGACAAATATGGCCTTTATGTATCTTGGTTGATTAATATGGACTTGAAATCACTCAGATCTGAATAAGAAGAGTTGTTTTTCTCTAGGTTTTACAGCATGGTTTAAATAAACAATGAGTTCCTAACATCTAGGAGATTGGTTGACTAATTACACAAATTAAGCTAGTCTATTTCTATACATGGAAACACTATAATATACATTAAATCGTAAGATATTTCTCTCCTAGAATCATGTGATTGGTCAACATAGTTTCCAACACTCCCCCTCAAGCTGGTTTGAAGATATCTTTCATAGCCAGCTTGGACAACAGATCTTCAAACTGTCTTCTGTGAAGGCTCTTTGTGAGGATATCTGCTGTTTGTTCTGCAGTAGGCAAATAGGGCATGCATATCTGACCTTCATCAATTTTTTCCTTGATAAAATGCTTGTCAATCTCCACATGTTTGGTCCTGTCATGTAGACTGGATTGTGTGCTATTGCAATGGTAGATTTGTTGTCGCAATAGAGTTTAACAGGAGAAGTTGACTTGATTTTTAGGTCTTCTAAGATTTTCTTAATCCAAAGTCCTTCACAAATACCTAGAGCTGCTGCTCTATATTCTGCTTCGGCACTGCTCCTTGCCACTACATTCTGTTTTTTGCTTCGCCATGTAACTAAGTTCCCACATACAAATGAACAATATCCAGAAGTTGATCTTCGGTCTGTAATATCCCCAGCCCGGTCTGCATCTGTATAAATTTCAATCTGGAAATGACCATTGTTAGCAAAAAACAGTCCTTTACCAGGTGACCCTTTTAGATACCTCAGAATTCTCATTACTGCATCAAGGTGCTTCTGTCCTGGTGAGTGCATAAACTGACTTACAGCACTGACAGCAAATGTGATGTCTGGTCGTGTATGAGTTAGGTAGATGAGCTTTCCTACCAGTTTCTGATACTGCTCTTTATCAACTTGTTCTTCTGGGTGAGCTGCTTCCAATTTCAGATTAGCTTCCATAGGAGTCTCCGCAACTTTACATCCAAGCATACCAGTCTCACCTAAAAGATCCAAAACATACTTCCGTTGGCAAACTGAGATCCCCTGTTCTGACCTTGCAATTTCCATTCCCAGAAAATACTTTGCTACTCCCAAATCTTTAACTTCAAATTCACGGGCTAACAAACTCTTAAGCTTGTTGATTTCACTGTTGTCATCACCAGTTAGGATAATATCATCTACATACACAATCAACACAGCCCGTTTTCCACTACTAGAGGTTTTTACAAATAGAGTGTGGTCACCTTGGCTTTGTTTAAAGCCTAGTTTTTTAACAACCTCCCCAAATCTTTCAAACCAAGCCCTAGGTGATTGTTTTAGTCCATATATAGACTTGATCAGCCTACACACATTTCCCTTACCAATGAGATTCTCAAAATCAGGAGGCGGTTCCATGAACACCTCTTCATCTAAAAAACCATTTAAGAAAGCATTCTTTACATCTAATTGATGTAATGACCATCCAAGATTGGCAGCTAGAGAGAATAGGATTCGAATTGAATTAACCTTAGCAACAGGAGCAAAAGTTTCTTGATAATCAAGGCCATGTGTTTGTGTGAACCCCTTAGCTACCAACCGGGCTTTATACCTCTCTATAGACCCATCGGTTTTGCATTTAATTGTAAATACCCACTTACACCCCACTGTTTTTTTCCCTTTAGGCAGCTCAGTACTTTTCCATGTATTATTTTTAATCAGTGCATTCATCTCTTCCATAACTGCCTTTGTCCAGCTAGGACACATTAAGGCTTCTTGTATGTTTCTAGGGATGGAAAGGTGAGATATTTTTGAAGTAAAGGCTTGATGGTGACTAGACAATCTATGGTATGACAAATACTTGGCTATAGGATGATTGGTACATGACCTGACACCTTTTCTAATGGCAATTGGGATGTCGAGATCTGTATCCAACATTCTGGTGTCATGATCTGTGTGTGACTCTGTCATGATAGAAGGATAATTAGGCTGGTCAGACAAACTAGGTTCAGAAATCATAGAAGTATTACCTGGATGAGGCTGTTCATGAACAGGTTCAGTGGGATCAGATGATGGACAATTGCCTTGAATGGACTGATGAACTCTATTATTTTGAGATTTCTTTCTGGTATAAACCAGTACTTCAGGTGTGGGTTGGTGTTCCATAGCCAAATCCTGATCCTGTGATGTCATTTCTCCCCCTGAAATAGACAAATTTTGACTTGGAGTAATGCTAGGGGTCTGATTTATAGGCCTAGGTGCACTTGGGATATTAGGAAGATAGGGTGGAGGAAAAATGATAGTGCTGGTAGTGCTACCCTGACAGACCTTACCAGTACCTATTCCCTCATCTTCTAACACACTCTGATTCTTCCCCTGAAGATGAGTTTCAAAATATGGTTGCTGTTCAAGAAATACAACATCCATACTCACATGTACTTTTCTAGTTCTAGGATTGAAAACTTTGTATCCTTTCTGGTTATTAGTATACCCAATGAAAACGCATTTCTCAGACTTAGGTGAAAGCTTAGATCTGCCAGCATCTGGAATATGCAAGAAAGCAGTACAACCGAACACTTTTAGGGGTAAGTTTGAGTGCAACCTATTTGCTGGAAATATTTTTTTCAAACAGTTTAAGGGTGTTTGATGATTTAGAGTTCTAGAAGGGACCCTATTAATCAAATATGCAGCTGTTAGGACTGCATCTCCCCATAAGTAATGTGGGACATTCATAGCTATCATGAGGGCTCTACTAACTTCAAGAAGATGACGGTTTTTCCTTTCGGCCACCCCATTTTGTTGGGGTGTATGACTACATGTAGACTGATGTTGGATGCCTTTATCTCTTAAAAACTGACCTAGTTTTTGATTGAAATATTCTTTCCCATTATCAGTCCGAAGGATACTGATTTTTGTTTCAAATTGAGTTTCAATCATGTTATAAAATATTTTGAATAGGTCTTGAACTTCAGATTTTTGTTTCATCAAATACACCCAACAAAGTCTTGTGTGGTCATCAATAAAGGTTACAAACCATCTTTTTTCAGATAAAGATGTAACATTACAAGGCCCCCAAACATCACTATGAATTAAATAGAAGGGTTTTGATGCCCTACATGGTTTCGAGGCATATACTTGTCTAGTACTCTTGGAGAATGAACAAACATCACATTGCAAAGTCTGATTTTTTAATTTTTGAAACAGAACAGGAAACAAGTGCTTTAAATAAGGAAAACTAGGATGACCTAACCTATAATGCCAAGTCATTATTTGCTCTCTAATAGGAAGAGAGTTTACATCACAGGACAGCCCCACTGCCTGCTGTTTATTGTCTTCGAAATAGTAGAGTCCATTTTCCTCTCTAGCATTGCCAATCTCCTTCCCCAATTTCCTGTCCTGAAAAACACAAGTTTGAGATGTAAAAATGACAGCACAATTGGAATCTCTTGACAGCTTACTAACAGACAATAGATTACAAGACAGGTGTGGAACATGTAAAACTGATTTTAGAGTAATGCTGTCAGATATCTTTACATTTCCTTTTCCAGCAATGGGAGAGAGACTCCCATCAGCTAATCTAACCTTTTTATTACCAGGGCAAGGGCTGTAATTATGAAACAAGGATGATATACTCGTCATATGGTCTGATGCACCTGAATCAATGACCCAGGGTGTATGGTTAATGTGACTTAAACAGCTAGTGGATAAGTTACCTATGTGGACAAGAGAACAGTTAGGAATCGATGAATTGTTCACCAGTTTAAGGAGCTGATCTATTTGTTCTTTTGTGAGGGAGACCTGTTCTGTTGAGTTGGCATGAGATGAGCCTTTTTCCTTGGCCTTCCAATTTTCTGGTTTTCCATTCAGCTTCCAGCAGGTTTCCCTAGTGTGACGGGGACGATGACAATGGTCACACCACAATTTTTTCCTTTCTTCAGGTTTGCGAGAAGCTTTACCCGCTGAACTCTCTTGTGAAACCAAGGCTGAAGTCTCAACAGTAGTAGGAACTGGCTCCCTTTTTCCCAGCATTACAGCCCTCCTACTCTCCTCTCTGCGAACTTCTGCAAATACTTCATTCAAAGGTGCCAAGGGGCGTCTTCCTATGATACGGCCCCTGACATCATCGAATTCAACATTCAGCCCTGCCAAGAAGACATATACCCTGGAATTATTTATCTCCTTCAGATAATGAGCAGTATCTGTCGGATCCTTCTAGATATAGTCCTTAAACATGTCTAGCTCCTGCCATAGCCTCTTCAGTGCTGAAAAATACTTAGTTACTGTCTCTGTCCCTTGCTTTAAGTCTCTAAGTTTCAGTTGTAACTCATAGATCTGGGATTGGTTCCCAAATCTGAGTACATTTTTGTTAAACTGTCCCATAATTCTTTGGCTGTTGAATAACCAAGATAAGTAGAACTCACATCTTCCTCCATAGAGTTGGTGAGCCATGCCATTACCATTGAGTTTTCTGCCTCCCAAACACCATATCTTTCATCTTTCTTGTCAGGTTCCTTTGTATCCCCAGTCAAGTATCCTATCTTACCTCATCCACGAATGTACATTCGGACTGACAGGGACCAGCGATGAAAATTCTCCCCATTTAGTTTTATGGTTGAGATTCGGACAGGGTGATGATCAGGCTGACTAGATGTGTTTTCAGTGTTTGACGCCATGATAAGGACAGAGTATTAGTAGGTTAAAGTCTCAGATTTGAGACCAGACTTTGATACCATGAAATCACTCAGATCTGAATAAGAAGAGTTGTTTTTCTCTAGGTTTTACAGCATGGTTTAAATAAACAATGAGTTCCTAACATCTAGGAGATTGGTTGACTAATTACACAAATTAAGCTAGTCTATTTCTATACATGGAAACACTATAATATACATTAAATCTTAAGATATTTCTCTCCTAGAATCATGTGATTGGTCAACATAGTTTCCAACAGGACTGATCCAAGTTAAACATATAATCTTGCCTTAGCATTATCAATTGCCTGACAATTGTTACAAATTGAATTCGCTGCATGTTTTATGTCATTGAAGTGTTTATGGCATGTTCGTTGTTTTTCAGTAAATGTTTTACTTTAGCAGGAAGTCCTTTATACCCTGTCTAGTCTCGTATTCTAATTCTGAATTAGCCACTTATCTGTTGCTCAGATAAAACATGTCTGTCTGTTGATTTTATGTTAGGCTTTGAAGTTTTTTTGAATTGGATCTTAGTTTTATTATACCCTGTTTACTGCAGTAAGGCTACAAATCTTGATGGGGTATTCCTGCCTGCTTGGATTGGTGTTGGAAATGCTTTTGCTGCTCGAGAAGAGGGAGATCAAGCAATGGTGGCTTACCGAACTGCTGCACGTTTGTTTCCAGGGTAAAGCCTTCATATTAATTCATTGAATCTTATATGCATGGAAATTCCAGAAATTTTGGTGAGGAGCGTCCCCATTTTTTAATTTTTTTTTTCTTCTATATTTTCTTTTTAAACTTTATTTGGGAATCTAGGAGAAGTGGGGTCTCTGAGTTCATCTATACCATTTTGATGTTAGGATGGTTTGTTTTTCTTTGGCTTTCTGCATAAAATTTGTGTATTTGGATTGTGCTCCTGTTGCACTTCCAAAACATGCCTTATCTACAGAATCATAATTCATTGGCGTTTGGAATCTCACTTTTTTGTTGCTTAACTATTTTCTCCGTGTTTAATTAAAATTATTCACAACATCCACCCAGTGAGTAATTGTTGCCTTTTTATTTTTTTAAAAAGTAAACCTCACTGTCATGAATAGTTAATGGTTAGAACTATCAATGGTATTTCATTTTTATGCTTCTATAGTCATGTAATGCATTGTATTAGGGAGTGTTATTATTATGAATTTCTTTTACAGGTTGAATCTTGATATTCTCTTTTGCCAGGTGCCATTTACCAACTTTATACATTGGGATGGAATACATGCGAACCCACAGTTTTAAGCTCGCTGAACAGGTGCTTTTCATCTTGTGATGCTGTCACTTTTTGTGTTGAGTAATGCTACAACACCCAAAAATGTATACTAATTCATTGTCCAAATGATGTGACAAGCTTATATAACTATCACATCATTAATACATTATTTCAAAATAAATTAGTTTGTTATATCATTTGGAAAAAATGTTTGGGTAAATTTTTGGAAAATATGACATTATTCTTTTGTTTTTTTATTTGAGTGAGTTCATAATCTATCTTTATGATTCTCTAACTGATGTAGCGTTTGGATTTTCTTTTTTGCTTCTAGAATTAGTTCTGTATTTATTTCTCTGCTAAGGGATTTGTTCCCTTTATACCCTTATCCTCCCCTTATAATTTCAAGTTTTTTTTTTTTTTTTTTTAAAAAGAAAAGAAAGAAAAAATGTAGACAGATGGTGTCAAATGGATTGATTGAAGTAAATAAAAAATGAGTTTTTGAACTGATATGGTACATGATTAATATTAGCCATATTCTTATTTATCTTGCTGAATCTTGTTTCAGTTTCTTGATCATATTATTCAGCTGTATTTTCCCTTGTTGCCTTGGATTAAATTTTTGTCTACACATTTTCATGAAAATTGTTTTAGGTTGGTATTAAAACTGTAGAACTTAGTACATATTCACTATATATTTATTCAGTATTCTTGATCCTATGTAATTATAATTTGATCAAGATTTGCTGCTATAACAATGGCTT
This sequence comes from Dimocarpus longan, assembly GCA_022984855.1. Lineage (NCBI taxonomy): Eukaryota > Viridiplantae > Streptophyta > Magnoliopsida > Sapindales > Sapindaceae > Dimocarpus > Dimocarpus longan. The sequence continues at coordinate 12,466,330 of CM041014.1, read as the reverse complement.
ACCAGATTTTCTTAATAATCCTTCTTGTTAGTATTTTGAAAATTCTGATTTCCCTGTCTGCCTTTCAGTTTTTCATGCAGGCGAAGACCATATGCCCTTCAGATCCACTTGTATATAATGAACTTGGTGTTGTTGCGTATCATATGAAAGAGTAAGCATAGTTAGTTCACATGAATCGATATTGTCACTGATTTTGTTTACTTCACTATTTCTTTTGGGTTCATTTATAAATTGGCATTGGAAATGAAAGGGAATAAAGTTCTATTGGAAAGGAAATCAGAAAAGGGAATTTTATTCCTTTGGTGGGAGTGGGAATTTAAATTCCTTCCCAACAGGAACTTAATTTCTGGTCTGTGATTGGGTTCATGTAACTTAACTCCAAAATGTTTTAATAAATACAATAATTACAAATCAAGAATTGAGTTCCTTCTCCCTTGTTAGGGTTCTCAATTAGTTAGTGCATGAGCCCTTAAAATAATATCATTGCTGGAGATTGTAAAATTTTTACTAGATTAAAATTTCAGTAATTTGGCTGTATTTGTGTTTCTTTATCATGGATATTGTAATTTTACAAATACTGACCAGAAGAATCTTTTCATTTGAAACACCTGTAGGTACAATAAAGCTGTGTGGTGGTTTGAAAAGACTTTGGCACACATTCCATCCTCTTTAAGTGAAATGTGGGAACCAACTGTAGTCAATCTTGCTCATGCTTACAGAAAATTGAAGTATGTTGTCAAAAATTTGTTGGAATTGGCTGTCTCACTTGCATTTTCATTTGCTTATCGCCTACAAAATTTATTTCTGTTTCAAGTGTCTAGGGATTTTGAGCATAATATTATACTATAAAATCTTATCAATTTATTTGGCTGAGATCCTGAAAACATGAATATAGAAGAAAAAGTTAACACTCCTAAGTTTGTGCCTAATTATGCTTTTCTTTACACAATGCAGTATGTTTGTATTGGACACTGTAATATTTTGTCGCATTTCTTTAGGGAGAACTGTAAAAATAGGTTAAGCAGAGTTGCCAGATTTTTTATTAGTGTCCCGTCTTATGAAAAAACTGCGTGTACCTGTTTATCCCTTTCTTAAAAAAAAACATTTATATGTCAAACATAATTTATTGAAATATGACTATTTAATTTTTCGTATCTTCTATCATCTTGGTTAGAAAGCATAAATAAGATGTTTATTTTGTTGAATCTTATGATGTTTATTTGGGTGTATAGGGAATTTTTGGTATTCTTTTTGCTTCTGTAAAATCTTTGGAATTGCTCGCGGACCAATTTGGGAGCCTTATGGAAAATTAGATGAGAAAATTCTAAATTTTATTTTTCACTGCTGGAATTAGATTTAATGGTAAATTTCTTTGAATTTTCGTAGGGTATGGTCAGTAGACTCTAATAGTTCCAAGATTTTGTCAAAACACCTTTCTTGATATCCTGAAATTTATTAGAAACCTTTGATGGAATTTGTTAGAGATCTTTCATGGAAATTCCAATGGTTTTTCAGAAGGAGATCATTTATGTCAGCATTCTTCAAGTCTATTTTACCCTAAACTCAGGTCTGGTCCTCGAAGTTTAACATAAATCGAAGGAGGAAAAGGTGGCTCTTTATGTCCCTTGAACCTTCGTAGAGATCTTGAAAAATCTTTAGATCCATGGACTAGTCATCTATGGAGTTATTGTTCCTTGGAGACTGCTTAATTTTTGGGGGTTGAGACCATCTGAATTGAGTGCTTTGACTTTAGACAGTTGTTACTTAAAGAGTTTCAAATTCTTAATGTTATCTCTCTATTTTCTGCTGAATTTATATTGTGTCCTATGAAAAAATGTGTTCTCTTTATGTTGTTACTTTGCTCCTCCTTGGCCTGGTATATGTTCTCTTTTGTTAATCAATTTATTAATATCAACTGGATTCATTGTTTTATGAACCTCATTATAGAAACTGCCCTGTCTCAGGATGTATCATGATGCAATTTCCTGTTATGAGAAGGCGCTTACGTTATCAAATAGAAGCTTGAGCACCTATGCTGGTCTTGCCTACACTTATCATTTGCAGGTATCTTGGTTATCTATATCTGTTGGGAAAAAATGAATTCCCATTGTCATTCCTGGCAAACATCTTCAATTTTACATTCAAAATGAGTATTCAGCAAATCAAGTTCATAAATATTGGCACTGAAAATTCTAGTTTTAAGGCAATCTGACACAGTGGTGGTTGAAGGCATCTGTCTACAATGTGCAATGATAACTAGAATATGTACTTTTAACTGTTGGTTTCATATGTGGATAAATGAAACCCTGATTGCAATTTGGTGGAATTACATGGCTTTGGACAATCAATTGGTATTATATCATTCCAACTGGAACAAAACGTTGATTTCCTATCAAGAAATCATAGATTGCTGGTAACAAGTGACTGCTAATTATATGTTGGCCATGGTTTAAAGGGCACACAAGCTTACGATGTGCCAAGATATTTTGGAATTTGTAATTCTTATATGTTCTGGGAATGCGTTTAATGGTAATGATTTTTTTTCTCTTGGCATTTCCTTGCAGGATAATTTTTCTGCTGCCATTGCATACTATCACAAGGTGAAGTACAAGCTATACTTTCTTTTGTTTCCTTATGTCATGTGACTTTTTTTCTGCCATATTTATCTAATCTTGAAGGGCAATTCTGAAGTTTACACTTTTTCTGGATCATTCATTTGCTTCTGCTTTGTTTTTTGAGATTTGTTTCATGACTCTCGTTTCCATTTCAGGCTTTATGGCTGAAACCAGATGATCAATTTTGCACTGAAATGTTAAGTCTGGCTCTGGTAGACGAAGGTCGCCGTGGCATTGAATAGTTTTAACTTTTTCTGTGCAAGTGTATAAGACGAATTTGTTTAATTAAAACTATGAATTATGAAGAGTAAAATTAAATGGTCGTCTTTGTTTGGTCTAGTACTATTTGATTTTTTTTTTTTTTTTTTTTAAAATGTCTCATTATATTTTCTTATCAGGTTTTTTGAGCTGAGAATATATATATTCTCATAAATTTGTCGCATGCAAACTGATCAAGACATTCGTGGCAAGAGATTATCCAAATGCGCTAACAGGAACAAGTTTAAAATGCAATGACAATATTGATCAAGATGTGTAGACATAAATAAAGTTGTCTCAATCTAGGGTTTTTCGAATTTTAACAAAGTTCAGATGTTGGATTCTCGGTTGTGATTGTTTATGCAGATAAATAAGTTAAAAATAAAATACATTATTTATTCTAAAGAACAACAGAAAAGTAAAGTACATAAGTTAAAAAAATAAACTGAAAAAAAAAAAGTAAGGTACATATCCTCATATTCGTTGGATCATGCAACTTACAACTTAGATAACAGCAACAAGTGTAGTGATAATTTATATCAGAGAGAGACTAGATAATTAAGGTGATGGTTTCATACAATGATTAGCATCAACAAACGATGGATTTAAATGTTCTTGGAGAAAGGGCAAGCCTGCATTGGCTGTGAAGTTTCAGAGATTGGTGCTCCCTTTAATAGTCCTCCAAATAGCTCCGCTGGATCATAATATATTTCGACATCCTCTGCCCTCAGTGACTCATCAACCTATCAAGGTTTTCATTCAGCAGCACTCTCATTTCACTTCCAAAATTTATAGGTTGCTTACACACTAGCTACAATTTAATCATGTCTCATTCATCGACCTAGGTGGCCCTTCTAAAGGCCTTGCTACGAAATTCTAAAAACTGTTCTGTAAGGTCAAGTTGGTACTATGTTTGATTATGTTTATTAAAAAAATCAGTTTTTGAAACATGAAAACAGAAAATGTACATTCAGAGTAATAATTCAGGGAATAATAGTGGTGTTTTATAAGTTTTTAGATCTATTTCAAAATTATGTGAAAACTGAGTGTATTTAAATTGAACTAACTAGTGTTCTTCTAGTGTGTGGTTGTTTTAATTTTCCTTCTATATGGATTAGGTTGCGTTGTGTGAGTTGGATGTCATGTAACGTGATTTGAGATCACAGTGGTCCAAGTGACATTGAGTGACATTCAAGTCCCGTTACATGGAATCCAGATTACATAATTACATACTTGCATAAAACTATAATAGTAAGTTAGAGGAACTGCATATGAGAAAAACTAAAGCGAAATTAAACTCGGGGAAAAGTTTATGTAATTAGTGACAGATACCTTGAGAGTTCCAAGTCCATAGAATTCGACCATTTCTCCAGTGGGGGCATGCCCTTTGAAAGGTCCTTCAAAAAAACCCCAATGCCTGAACTTGTAAGCAATAACAGGAGGTCCTGAATACACGTTCAACACTTCCCATGCAAACCCACGAGGAAATGCAGATCGAAATGCTTCATGAGATGATGTGAATGTCTCTTCGTCTGCTTTGTAGTACTTGAATTCTTTTGGCAATGAATTTTTCAACAATGCATTATAGCTCCCAAGTTCAAGAACTTCTTCCCCTGATAGTCCCTCTCTTCCTGTCACAAAACGATAACAATTCCTACTAGCATTTGTTAAACTCATGGTTTAACAAAATAACTCATGGTTTAACGATAATAATACTTCTAACAAATGACGATGACAACACATGGTTTGCATTTGTTAAACTCGAAAAACACTAAATAACTAGATAACAAACTTAACACCAACTTGAAGCAACTATGTAAGTTCGGGTTGACTCCATAATTGTGTCACCTGTTTAATACGTTTAATAAAGTGGTATTGTGGCGCATTGACACAATTGCTAGTACTAAAGAGTAAATTGGCACTTTAAAATTAAAATTAATTAAGGGTATAATTTTAATTTACAATGTATTATGATACAATTAAAATGAATAAATTAATGAACTAAATTAAGATTAAACCAGTTACACGGGTCAACACTCAAAATGACCGACACAACTCATATGATAAATGGATTATTTGGGTCATGTTGTATAACTTGTTTAATAAATAATTTGTGTGTAAATTGATGATGCTAATCTTTTTAAATTAATCAAGTAGGGTGGGTCAAATTTGGTCCGTTAATTTGGTTGAAACCCTTGTTAGTAATTATTAGTAAAACTAAACAATATTAAAATTCATTTTAGGTCTTTTTTTTTTCCTTTTTGTTTTTTAATTTTTGACCTAAAAAGAAGAGGGAAAAACTTGTTTTATAGTTTCTAAATCATTTTTTCTAAAATATTCTGAACAGTTCTAATATAGTCCACAACCTAAGTTTATAAACAGAAAACACAAGCCAATCAACACTCATTTTGTACTTTAGTATAGGTTATAGGTTCATGTACATACATACATACATACTTGTATGTATACATGCATATATATATATACAGGAAAAACTTCATTTCCATCTCTGATGTTTTGAAAAAATATAAGGTTTTTAAAGCTCATTTGAAAACAACATTTTTTCATCACTAATTTTTCTAAAATTCTTCAAAAAAGTTCAAACCGTCAATAAATTGACAATCAACGGATTTGTCAAGTTATAACGGTCAATGAGAATATTAGTTATATATATATATTTTACATATAGAAACACAACGGATCTTCACTAAATTGCATGCCATTAGGTTTTTGTTATAATTGTTTTTATATAGTTTTTTTTTTTGAATGCTAATACAAAACAAATAAAAAGTTTACTAGGATTTGTGAAGATTAAATACTACTTGTATAGTTCAAATATATATTTCCATAAATAAGAGAGAAATACTCCCGCAATGAGGGAGAAAAACTACAATACATAAGTTTTAAAATGCGTTCAGTGAAAATTAAACCCTAATATTTTAGTCAGTGAGGAGGTGTTTAACCACCTATATTGAAAGGTGATATATACTTCTTTATAGCTAAAAGATCAGTATTCTAATAAAATCTTTTAATTATAATGTGCATTGGCAAAGTACAGTAGTAAGTATGAGATTGGATATTAAGTTTGGATTCATATATTTGGAAAACATCCAATCCTATGCCATTATACTTTTTTCTCTTTTTTAATTCTAAATTTATTTTAGTCAATGGGGAGGTGTTTAATCACCCGTATTGAAAGGTGATGTATACTTCTTTATAGCTAAAAGATGAGTATTATAATAAAATCTTTTGATTGTAATGTGAGTTAAAAAGTATGAGACTGGATATTAAGTTCGGATTCATATATTTGGAAAACATCCAATCCCATGCCATCATACGTTCTTCTCTTTTTTAATTCTAAATTTATTTGAAAAAGTTGAAAACATTACAAGTTCAATTAGTTTATTTTATTTAAGAAGTTAAAAATATTTTTACTAAAAGTAATTATAACAATTTAAAAATATTTTTAATAATTTTAATTTATGAAAAACACTTTTGTTAATAATTTTATTTAATTTAAAACTAATTTAATCTAATTTTATTAAATTTATTTTCAATCCAATTCCATGATATATTATGTACCAGATAGTATTATATCTTTTTTTTTAATAGTACTAATATTAACTCATGAGAAAATCAGGATTAAGAGAAAAAGACTCTGGTGATATGATCCGAAAAATAACTCTCAAGAAACGGAAGGTAACAATTTACATCAAGTGGAAAGAAGGGAGGATTTGTGGGGGAGGGGTGTAAAACCCACTATCTGGGAAGATTTAGACATAAGTAGCTTACCACTATACTATTGCTAAGCCAAGCCACTGGATAGTATTAAATCTAATTTAATATAATTGGATATATATATATAATATAATTGGATATATATATATATATATAATTTATCCTTTTAATTAGTCCACTCCAATAAACAAAGTGCATTGCGTAAGGTTGGATGGTACCGTCAACACTTATCCTCGACAAAATCAATAAACAAACAACGAGAATTTGCTATTTTGAGAAAGGGTAAATTACATAAGCAGTCCAAATTTAGGTATATAACTGCAGTTAGATAGAGTTATTAAAATTACAAAGAGTCAGTGGAATTTGTCATCTTTTAACGACTTAGAGGTAAAAATGTCTTTCAAGGTGAAAAAACTAAGTAATTAACTAACAATAAAAAATAAAAGTTTATTAATAAAATAAAACAAATTAAAAGTATTTTTTTTTTTTAAAAAAAGAATAACCTATCACTTATTGATATCTATTGACGATGAATTAAATATGCTTTATCGGAGGAGCAGATCCAATATGCTCCATTGAAGAAGGAGGTTATCTCAAGGAAGAAATCGTTTGGGCAAAAGAGTATGAAAGGATGGAAATTGTCTCCTTTGCCCAAATCAAACGGAGGAGATCGTCCACCAAAATGATCAAAAGGAGGCTCTCTTCCCTCTGATCATCGGTTCGATCAATGATGGTCAGATGGACCTCCATCTTACCATCATTTTGATCCGATGCTGTTGATGACCAACTGGGTTGATCATCACTGGATATTTTTTTTTCTTAGTTTTATTAATTTTTAATATAAATGATCATTTTTAAATAATAGATAAAATATAAAATAACAGATATTATTATCATTTTATGCTAAAATAGTAGTCAAAAGTTAGATTTAACAGAAGTTAACCGGTGATAAGGAATGTTAATGCAATTATAATAAAAGTTCCTATCTAGCTGTAATCATATCTAAACTTGAGTGTGTTTGTCCGATTTATGACCCGCATATGACTGCATGTTAAATTGTTCATTTTGCATTATTTTGATGATTGCACTGCATCTCTCTTCTGTACTAGCCTGTCTAGCTTTATTAGGCGAAAGACTCTTTCTTCCTATTTTGATAACCATGGATTTTTTTACTTTATTTATAAATTTGACAACAAATTGTCAGGGTCTGTCTGTTTTATTGATATTAATTATTATATAATTGATTTTTTTTTTCACATGTACTGATAATATTGCTCCTGGATGGACTTAAACCTTTAAATACAAGTGGAGTCACAAGCGGCGCTCGCGGGTGCCCAGAGGGGCCATGTGACACCCCCAAACCAATGAAAATGTAATATGCTTAGGATTTTATTTGATAAATCCAAGCCACTCAAAATGCTTTAGATTGTACAGTGCATGCGCGTTTAGACACACTTGCCTAAAATATATATATATATATATATGTTTAGCCTATGTAATGTAATTGTCGTCTCAAAAATAGTATCAGATTACTAGTTCATTAAGATCCAAACGACCAATAAGTTTAAACGCAAAAATGAAAATGAGGTAATGTGAAGTCCATTACTTAAGGACACATCAGCAAACACTATATCGGTAGGAGATATTAAATAGTATTAAATTTAGTTTTAATTTTAAAATATTAGTAGATACTTATTATGCATTATTTTATTATTAAATTTTATTTGGACCCCCTTAAGTCAAAATCACCTCCGTCACTAAATAAAGTGGGAGATATACACCACTTGAATTAAGAATGGTGTGCGTAATTATTTTTATATTAATATTTTTTACTACTTTCACTATAGTATAATTGCAAGCTTAAAATAAAATTTAGATTAATGAACAGAAAAATTAATCATTAGTTTGTTTTTTCAAGCTTTTTCCATTTGTCACTAATCTAAATTTTATGTTGAAATGAACTTAAGTTTATATTTGGTTTCTTAACATTCATTGGAATTAAGTTTCTTGTACTGATTATAAAGAATTTGTTTCTTTTATTAAACAGTTGTTATTATTATTTTTTTAAAAATAAAACTAGTTTTTATTTTTCAAAAAGCTTGGTAGGCTAGCATAGTTGCTTCTAACATATGCTCTTAAATTATATGTTAAGGGAGTCCTTGAGAAACTTTTATAAGTATTTATGTCCAGACCCCACTTTTTTAATTATATGTACATCTAGACCCCACCTTTTTTTTTTTTTTTTTTTTTCAAACTGAAATCTAATTTTTCTCATGATAGGCCACCCATATTTAATCTTCTGACTACCAACTTTATAATAGACAAAAACAAAGTAGAAGATGAATCATAAATGGAAATTGAAAGTGATATACCTACCATTAACGAAGAGCTTAAACTTGTCAGGGTTAATAGACTTGAAGTCTTGCAAGCGAGTCTTGTGCGAAAGTTCCATCTCCCATGTCTTTATCGCATTTTGTACCGTTTCTTCGAGGGACCCTTTTGTCCACTCCTGCACTTGCAGCACAAAAATCCTTTACAAATTCTTTCAACAAACCTCCTTTGACAAAAACCATGGCAAATAAATGTTGTAAAACAATTTGAAAAACAACTTTAAAGGAGGGTGTATCTATATATATGCCAAGTCTTTCTCCATTCTGATATTGTGAGTAGAACGATAAAATATATTATCAACGGGGGAATATTCAAAAGGAGATATTTCCAACGAACTAATCTTAAATTCTTTGGAGAAAACTACTCTTACACGAAAAAAAAAAAGTTTTGATTAAAAATTTAGAAAGCACATTAAAGGAGATTTATTTTTCACTTTAAAAATTATATAATAAATATGAAAAAACTGTATATTTCACTGTAATTTAGAATGATCAAATAAAACTTATTTATAGGCTACAAAGTAGAATCAGATCTTCTAAATAAGAAATGAGAAATAATATAAACGGGAAATAACTTGGTATGGAAATTCTCATAAACAAGAAACAAGAAATAGCATAAACTGGAAAGAATATATGATATAACACTATATATTACAATAAGTATAAACTAAATCTCTTCCCATCTTGTTGTGAGCTTAGTTTCAATCCAATCCCTCTTCCACAATTATAAGATACTTTAACAACTAAGCCAACTGATAGACACTTATTAAAAACAAGTTTTCAGTATATTTATATATCTTAAAATTCTTTTGATGAATTTCGAAATCATAAAATGATATTAAAGTTGTGTAAGCATGGGAGAAAATTAACCTTGGTACGGCCTTCTTCAAAGAGCCGGTTAACATCAACATAAGAGGGAGGGCCGCCATGTCTCCATGAGATTTCTTGAGTTTCATCATGCAAGAAAGACCTGTACTTATCTGCACCTGCCTTTTCCATTGATACGTTTGAACCTTCTCCACTATTCGCCATGTTTCTTTTTCAATTTTCTTTTGTTTGGTGATAGAAAAAGAGCAAGAGAGTGGGAGGTTTTTTGTAGGGAAATTAAAGTGCTGACACCACGTGCTTCCTTATAGGATTAAATATATGTGGACTGTTTTGACCTTTTAAATTTTTGTAATAATTAATTAATGTGAGAATTGAAATTCTCTTAACTTAAAGGTATAATGACATATGTTAGCATTGATTTAAATTTATTCATTTTTGTTATTTTTTATTTTTAAATGTTGTCTAATTTCATTAAATATGTTAAATTGGCAAAAAGTAGTATAGAAGGGGATCTCATTTCTAAGTGTGGACCCAGCAAGTGAATATCAACATCTTAATTGAAATCTAATCGTTGAATTTCAACCACATTAATGCATCTATTGATTAATGTTTATGCCTTTCCTTGAGGCACTAATTTTGACGTGGAGAAGAATATTATAATATGATTGAATAATATTTATTCATCAATTTTATTTAATAACTGAAAAATTTAGAAAAAATCACTATTTTTTTTTAATTAATTACCTGTATTCTATTTTACACCCACACCTTTACCGGCAAAACTTGACAGGTATGTGTGCAAGTACAGACCGTGGATTCGGGTGGAACCTGAATCACAACCGCCAACCCGCAAAATTTTTACTTAAATATTTAATATCAATTTTTATATAATTTTTTCTTTAAATATTACTGTAAATAATATCGTTTGCAAATCCTATACATCAATTACATCAGCTACACAATGAGCATTAAACTTAATGTTCCAACCTAAATATCAAGTTTTAACATCTAACATAATAAAATTGAAATAAAAACATAGATACCTTAAATCCAAGTAAAACACAACATATGCCGAAATAAATTGCCAAATACATAATATAAAATAACTCCGAACAATATAACGTAGTATATTAAAAAATTAATTAATAAATGCAATTTTTTTTTTTATTTTAATAGTGGGCAGATTTTTTTTTTTTTTTTTGAGACACTCGAACCTGAAATTTCACATCCATAACCTGTCTATGAATAGAATTCGTGGATTTGTAGGTTTGCTGTGAAATCACTATTGGGATTTGTGTCCTAAAGACTTGTAATTATGTAAACAGTTTTAATAAATATTAATAAAATAGTCATTTTATTCAATTTATATTTTGTAAAAATTGTATATATAATGAGAAACATTCTTGGTTATTGATGTAATTACAAACTAAGTATATAATTGTTATATATAAGTGAATTTAATTTGAGATAAGTAATCTAAAAAGTTCATAAAAAGCAAACGAAACTAGATACTTTATTTGTGATAAATCTACAGTTGCGGTCAATTTCGTATTTGGTACGATAATTTTATCCAAGATTATTCATGTAGTGATATAGAAATGAAGGTACCTTATATAATAAAGATTATATAAGACTGAACCACAATAAATATAAGTCTTTTATCAATATTCGTTAAATTTAGAGATTTATATTTATTGACCAGATGATCATATATGAATTAATCTTAATCCTAAGTATATTATGGATTTCTACTTGTTGAGTTATATCATTTAATTTACATGGATGAGATCGGTATAGATGTCCGATTAATAACTTTGTACTTTGGGGATATGATTTAGTAAATAGCTCAGACCATTCTACGCAATAGTGGAATCCACTACTTGCGAGAAGTAATTCCCTTAAGAGTTGATTCAAGTCTTAAATAATAAGAGCGCCCTATTTTCTGTTCATATGTAAACCAGAAGATAAATTCATAAGTTGTTATGAATGTATTGTTCATTAGAGAATCAATAGTATTTATGGATCAAGAAATAATTAGAGAGGTAAAACTGATATTTTGACCTAACTCTAATTATGAACTATTTGTGGAGGGTCAAATCATATGTAATAATTAAATCAACGGATACTGAAAATTTCAGATTGTATAAAAATATCTACAGTTTTGAGAGTGCAATCTCAGGTTTTTAATGGAGTAACTTTAAGATTAATAATAGTGAATTATTAATTAAAGAGTTTAATTAATAATTCTAATATTATTGTAGTTCAAAATTGTATGTTCATCGGGTCTTCTTGATAGCTCATTTCACTATAAGAAACTTATATGTAGAATATTGTAATTGGACCGTTAAATTACAACAGTTAAGTAAGTAGCAAAATATGTGTTCACTTGATACTTAATTAATATTTATTATTCAAATTATATTAATTATGAATTAATAATTATTTAATTTAATTTTATAAGACGTTTTGAATTCGATTCTCAGTAGTGACCGGGTATAAATTAATTATGAATTAATTAGAGATCACAAGTTCGATTTCAAAATATAACATCAATAAATTTTGAATTAATTATGTTATACGGGGTAAAAGTTTAATTTGAATAAATATGAGGTTTAATATTAATTTTGATTAATTAAAATCATATGTGGTTGCTTATAAATATAAAAGAAATTATTTTCATTTTTATATAAAAGTTATTTTGGTTTTGCTGTACGTTCTTTGAAACAGAAAAAAAATTTTTTTCTCTACAACATAATACAGAGAAAAAGAATCTGTATCTTTCTTCTCTGTATAACCAAAATTAAAACCCACATCTTACATATATTGTTTATTCTTTTCAGAAAAGAAATCAATAGAAAGTGAGCACAATTCTATATAATTGTGCCTACTCATTTGTTTTTCGGTGTAGAGACATATTAAGGAAGACTAGGTGGTAAGCAGTCCACAGATATCAATATATAAAATAAAAATCTGATTTTTATTTCTTTATATTATTTTATTTCATTATTTTATAGATATAGGGTTATTGAGTTTTCTAAAAATTTTAAAACTCAGTGTTCCAAAAATTCTTATTTTTAATAAAAACAAGAATGAATTGCACAAAACGTCCCCCAAGTTTGGCAAAAAACAAGTGGAAACATAGTTTCCATTTAATTACATCATACCCCCATACTGATACTCAATTTCCTTCCATTTTAACGGTTCATCTAAATTTTCGATCAAATGACCCTTTTACCCATTGAATGAAACAAAATCTTCCCAAACCCCATGACTCCCAAACCCCACCAGATCAGTTGCCGCCGACCCCTCTCTACGGCATCTTCCTCCTCTCCTTCTCCTCCATTCTCGCCGAAATCTCCAGCCTGGTCGGCTACGACTTCGCCATCGTCGACATGGAGCAGGCCCCGATGGCATCGTCGTCGTCCTCGCCGTCGCTCGAACGCCATCGCGTTTCTGTTTCTTCATTTCTTCCTTCTCCCTCCTCCCTTTCTTCTTCCTTGCATCTTCCTCCTCTCATTCTCCTCCATTCTCGCCGAGATCTCCAGCCTGGTCAGCTACGACTTCGCCATCTTCGACATGGAGCATGGCCCCGATGGCATCGTAGTTGCCCTCGCCGTTGCGCGAACGCCATCGCCTTTCTGCTTCTTCAGTTCTTTCTTCTCTCTCTTCCCTTTCTTCTTCCTTGTCTCTTCCCTCTCTTTTCTTCTTTCCTCCACTCCACCGATCTGACCCACTCACCATTATCGCCGATCAACTTCATCACCTCTCACCCAGATCTGACTTCCCGTTCCGATCTGGACGATGACACTGTATCACTCTTTTCATGTTTATTTTTGGTTTCTGTGTGTATGTTTGGGTTTTATGTTTGTAGATGGTGAAGATGGATTTTTTTGGTATTTGGTTTTCTGTGGTGGACGTGTGATGGAGCTGTATGGACTGGAGAGGGAAGAGAGAAGAGAGAGTTTTCTGTGTTTGGTTTGCGTGGTGAACATGTGATGGAGCTGAACGGATTGGAGAGGGAAGAGAGGGAAGAGAGAAATGGAGAGGTTTGACGGAGAGTTTTCTGCATTTGGTTTGTGTGGTGACCGGCGATGAAGTTGGCCGACGATGGTGAGCGGGTCAAACGATGAAGAGAGTCATTTTTCAGATCTCGAGTGAAAGGACTAAATTGCCCTTCACAGAGTTAACGTTGACTTTTGTCAACGTTAACTATGGGGGTTTTGTGTAATAAAAACATAATTATATTTTCATCTGTTTTTGGACAAACCTCAGGGGGGTGTTGTGCAATTACTTCTAAAAACAATTGTTGTTTTTTCCCTTCAATTGGTACCAGAGTCAAGTTCCAATAAAACAATGTTTTTAAAATAATATGTTTTGTATTGATTTGTTTGTCATTGAGTAGACACTATTATTATTTTTTATTTGATTATGATGTGATTTATTTTTATTCATATTTAATTAATGGGGATTGCATGGTATGGTCGTTAATTGTATGGTTATTTGATTATTAATTTGATTAAATTTGTAAGCAGTTTGTGACAATTTTTCCATTGTAAATTTATAGATTTAGGTTTTTATATTTGCTGTAAATTGATGCGGAATGGGGCTGAATTTTTGCTGCTGTTATGGGTGAAAAGTGTGATTCAAAATCGGATATTTAATTTGAGCCAGTTACATATGCAGATGGTGTAAAAAGTTGCACTAGTTTCATGTTCAAATGGTGCATGAGACGCAGGACCAGACCGTGCGCATAAGATGCGCCAGTGCTGCAATCGTGGTGCATGAGATGCATCGACAAGTTTGCAACTCATCTGGTGTGCTGTTTTGTAATAGCACGATTTTGCTGTTCTGTAACATCACTATCGTGCTATTTTATAACAGCTCTAAAGTGCTGTTTCGGAACAGCATGTGACTGCTGTTCGAAGTAGCCAAGGGCTGTTATTATTATTTTTTTTATGCAACAGTGCATTGGGAGTGCATGTGATGCACACACCATCGAATGCATGGCATGTGCGCTTAGTGCACTGGATGATATGCACAAAACAGTGCAATTTTTTTTTTTAAAATATAAACAAATGGTGCAATTGTTGCACTGACACACAGAAGGCAAATTTGAAATTGTTGTTCCATGTCATGCACAAAAGACGGAAAAGCAACTTGTTTGCTTGTAATGCACAAAAGACGAAATAGCATCTTGTTTGCTTGCAATGCACAAAAGACCAAAACTTGTGCAATTGTTACACAAGTTTATGCGTGAATCTTTGTTGCATGCTTGTGCATAAGTGATAAGACACATGTACACAAGGTGCACATAATTGACGGTCAATTTGCACATGTTTCCATTAGGTAAGTTATTGGATATTTTCCATGCAGCGATAGGCTTATGTTGTTTCATAATTTTGGGTTTTAATTTTTGATTGTAAAATTATTGAAAATTATCCACATATTTGGATAATTTTTCTTGGATCCAAAAATAAAAAAATGGGCTTAAGACCAAATCTATTTGATGGAGATTCTCGATAATTAAATTTGATTTAATTTTAAATCCAAAAGAACCCATAAAGACCTTTGAAGATAACAAATGAAGGTCAAAGAATGCATTGATTAATTTATGTAATTTTGAAATTAGATTTTGGTTGTTAAAACTAAAAAACGCGGTCATAAACATGTTATTTATTTAAATTATTTATCATGCGATAATTGAATAATTTGTTGATAACATGATCATGCATAAAATATATTATATAGAATAAAGAGTGCTGACTCACTACATTATAACATGACATGTATAATATGTGTTATTTTATTTTACTATTAAATTGTTTATTAGTATAAATAGAAGAATAACACATAGAATACTTTTTAAATAATTTGAATTGATTTTAGTAGAAAATCATAAGTTTCAAATTAGAAATTTGATTTCAATAATCGGCATTTATAATGTGAATTAGATTTTAATTAGTTAAAATCATGTAACTTCATATTAAATCTAGTCTATATAATTTTGATTATTTAGATTAGATTTATAAATTGAATTAGATTTTTAAGCGTAAAAAATTTGGTAATTCATTAAGTGTTAATAAGTTTCCAACTTTAGTAACTCACAAATTCTTAGTAACTTAGATTATCTTCTTAATTGTTCATAATCTAAGATGATGTCTAGGAATATTAAATATAAAAACCCTTATCCTAAAATAGTGAGCGGGAGAGAGATATATGACAATATATCTCGCGGTCTTCATTTTTAGTTCAACACCGTGAAACTTAAATGGTGCATTGAGACGACTTTGTTATCATTTCCCTATAGGTGGTGTCCATTTAAGTTAATCAAGGTTGACTTCCTAACGGATAGGATTCCTAGATGTATCTTGGAATTGACCTACCCTACGACGACAATTTTTGAGTTAAGTCCAAGGAATCCGAAATGATGGATTACACTTATAAAGGAAATAATTAATCGCTAATTATTTTCCCGAGTGAAAAACGATAGTTAAATAATATAAGAATAAGAGTTATTTTGTTATATTATTTAATTGAGAATGTCTCAGTCTAACATACAAATATTTGACATGTCCTACGACAACACTTATTTGTGAATTATTATATTATTGTGGTATAGTAATTATTTTCTAGGGTATTTTCTAATTCATTATTCGTGTATCATGCATCACCTTTAATTTTATACCAAAATTATATGATATTAATTTTTGCAAATTGATATTAAATGTTTTTTTATTTTATTTATTTTCAGCAATGGTATCTCCGTTGATTTCTATACCTATTAATGATAAATTAAACGAGAAAAATTATGTCAAATGGAAAAGTAATATGAATGCAGTCCTGGTCTGTGAAGACCTTAAGTTTGTCATGATTCATCCTTGTCCTTCCCAGCCAGTAGAAAATGCTAGACGTGCTGTACTCTATCAGAAATGGTTACAGCCGATGAGAAAGCCCGCTGCTATTTGTTAACAGGAATGTGTGAGGTGCTTACTACCAAGCACGAGATAATGACAACAACGACTCAAATACTAGAGTCATTGTAGGGCATGTTTGGGCAACCTTCTGAGTAACAACGACACGAAGTTGTTTGTGTTGTTATGATTGCTAGGATGAAGAAGGATACATCTGTTCAAGAGCATGTATTGAAAATGATGACCCACTTCAACACGGCTGAAAGTCATAGTGGGGCTATAGATGAACGTAGCCAAATGAGTATGATACTAAAAGCTCTTCCGAAGAGTTTTATGTAATTTAAGAGCAACTATGTTATGAACATATTGACTTACTCACTTACGTAGTTGCTTAATGAGCTCACTACTTGTGAGTTTATGAATAAGGACAAAATAAGTCCGGTGAAGCAAAAGTTGCTAAAACTTCTTATTTTAGTAAAAACAAGAGGAAGAGAAACACTAGAAAGGCTAAGACTAAGGTTAAGCCCAAGAAGCAAGCTACTCAGAAGAAAAGCAAAAAGGGCTCTAAGGCCACCAAGCTCAAAGAAAAATATTTTTATTGTGGTGTTGAATATCCAGATGAATAGTATTTTGGACGGAATAATGATTTTTGGATAAATAGTGATGAGTGAATAGTGATTTTTTGATAATTGGATTCCAAAAAAAAAAAAAGAATATTATAAATAATTATTATTCAGAATAGTTGTAAGTATGAATTATTATAGTGAAAAATATACGACCTTATGTATGTAAAAAAATTGGGGATTAATTAAAATTTAATTTATTGTTATTAATTTAGTCCGGTTTTAGTTTTAGAAATATAGAAGTTTGTGGATAAATATCCGATTGGAGGATATGTTTAAAAGAAATTAAGAAAGTTGGGTTAAAAGGAAAATAGTCATAGGGTTATAAATGAAAATTTATAAAAAAAGAAGAAGAAGAAGATTGAAAAGGTCGGTGTGATTTTATTTGTATATATATAAAAATAAATGATAGTGGTGGGATCCATTTAAAAAAATTATTATATATTTATATCTATTAGTTAGTTATGGGATCCATGTGATAAAAAAAATAATAAAAACAGGCAATTGAATGGCGAGAGAAGAAATATAGATACGAATAAAATAATAAGAAAAAAACATAATAAAAAAGAAAAATAAAAAAATCAATGAGAGAAATGAGGCGATGTAGAGTGTGTTTGTGTATATATATGTATACGATGAAGCTTTTTAGAAGGGAAGAAGACAGAGAGAGAGAAGCACGGGAAAGAAAAAAAAATGAAGAGGAGATCGCAGAGGAAGGCTAATCGGCCAAAAAAAATATATATATCTTGGATTTAATTTATCAAGATAAGGTAGATCCAGGATGGTGAAAAAAAAAAAAAAAAGACAAATGAGTCAGGTGAGTAGATAGTTTTAGTTTAATTAAATTGACTGACTTATATTGAATTATATTTCAGATTTTATTATGTATTTCAAGTAAATAAATTGTTATGTTAGTTGAACTTATAGGTTATAAATTATGTTTTTCAATTGAAATAAAAGTTTATATATGTTTCAGATTTTATTTATGTAAGTGTTACGAGAAGAGAATTATTTAATTAGTTGATTAATTTATTTATTGATTATGTATTATGATTTATTATTTGAGTATAGAATATGTATTTTGACAATTATGTTTATATTTAGAAATCGAGTCATACAAATTTTGCATATAAAATGATTTAAGATCTGAAAATGAATAAAATGAGATTTTTAGTACGTTTACGTATATATAAATTTTTATTATGTTTGGAAAATAAATTAATTATTTAGTAAATTGTGTGATATTGTTATTTTTAATTGATTTGATTTTATGTTTATGTGAAAATCACTGTACAAATAATTTTGTGACATCATGTAATGAAAAATAAAAAGTTCGGGAAATATATATATATATATGCTTGATTGAAAATAGAAATTGGGTGTATTGTGAATTATTTTGATAAATTATAATAAAAGTTTGTTGAACTACGGGAGCTTTAATCCCAATAATGGAATGAGTACATAGGCGTTTGAGATGATATCTCAAATTCAAGCCCAATTAAAATAAAATAATAGTAGTAATAATAATAATAATAATTTAGTTTCCTAAGTCGTATGTACAATAGAGAATAACCTAGTTGTTTTTTTTTTTGTCATTTCAATCTTATTTATGTGTTAGACCAATGATTTTTGAATATTTTATGTGATGAAGTAATGTATGAAAAATTAAAAGAATTACGAATACGTGATTAAGAATTTATGCTTGATTATGAAATACGTAGAATTATTTAGGTAAATTGTAACGAAAGATGTTTAAATATGATTTTAATGAATTTTGAGTGTAAACGAAAAGAAATGGAAAGAAACGAACAAGTTCAATGTCTTGACCGAGCGTATATCGGAAGAAGGGCACGGACATTCTGAAAAAGATTTGATGAGTTAACTGAATGTAAGATAGTGTTTTATGATGTTTATATGAATAATTTGAATGTATGGAAAAACTGTGGTTGAAATTGTATTTATCGTTTTTCGAATGAAATTTTTAGTAAATAATAAATTAATAAAATTGAGTAGAGTCCGAGTAAACCTGAACATTGATAGGTAAGAACTGGTAGTTGGCTAGCCAATAAGGTGATATAACAGTACTGCACCGTTATATCGATACTGATACGTAGTTTTTGATGGATGAATTATGAGAGGCATTGGAAGTTCGGTCCTGAAGTCGAAATCGACTGTCATATGTGATATGCGACCCAGCGGATAGTCACCAAGTAACCGATGCTGGGAACGCCGTTTATTCTATCTGAGACCTAAATTTCGGTCCATGGTACTGTGTCAGAGTTTATGAAGAACACTGAAAATTATTAAACGAAATCATATTAAAAATTATTAAAGAAAATCGTGTCATCATGTTGTGAAAATGATTATTAAATAATTATTAAAGAAAATGATTAAACAAAATCGTATTATTAAATTATTTTTGATGAAATAGATATGTGTAGTTATTAGTAAATTAATGTTATTTATGAATTCTAATAAATGATTTAAGAATTTTGGAAATATATATATATGGAAAATGATTATTATGATATTTGAATAGTATAAAAAGAAAACCGTATTAAAATGGTTGAAAAAGATAATTGTTGAGTTTATGTGTGCCTTAAATTGTAAATTGAGTTTTTTGAAAATTTATTTGTAAAAGTTTAAAAATTGGTGAAATCTAAATTTACGATTTATATTTTGAGAAGTTGAAAATATTTGAAAAAATTTGTATGATTTTATATATTTGATACACTTGTATAAAGAAATTATAATCTATAACGCCCACTCAGGTGCATATGATGAAGTTATGTATTTTCAATTAATTTTTGTGGCTTAAAAATATTTTTGAGAATTGTTGTTACGCTGTTTATGATATATTGATAAAGTTTAGTAATAATATTATTTTGAAAAATATTTGTGTGGTGAAGTGATTTTGGATTCGGACTGAGAGTCCGAAACGGAAGTTGAGAAAGTGAATGTATTTTAGAAGTGTTTCTTTTGAAATTTGCAAGTTTTGTAAATTTTTAGTTTTCAGAAAAACAGAGGAAACTTTATTGGATTTTCGTTAAATTAAAATAAGGTTCTGAAATAATAATAGAGTTTTCAAATAAAAAGATTTGTAAGGTAGCATCCTCCGTCTGGATTCTCTGTTTTGGCGGGAGTCTGGTCGAGGGTGTTACATGGGCATTGGAAAAGAAATTGTTCTAAGTACCTTAAGGAGTTTGAAGAGAAGAAAATGAAAGGTAAATGTAATTTATTAGTCATTGAATATTGTTTAATAGAGGATGATTTATCCTTTTAGATAATCGATTCAGGAGCCACTAATCATGTTTGTTCTTCTTTGTAGTTGATTGATTCATATAGACAGCTTGATGAAGGTGAGTTTAACATGCGAGTCAAAACTGGAGAAGTCGTTTCAGCAAAGGTAGTAGGAGAAGTTAGAAATCGTTTCAATAATAATTGTTTTATTGCAATGAATAATGTTTATTTTATTCCAAGTTTTAAGAGAAATTTGATTTCTGTATTCAAACTTTTGAAATTTAATTATTCTATTTATTTTTATAATAAATCAATTATTATTTCTAGAAATGGTTTGACAATTTGTTCAGGGATGCAAAAAAACAATTTATATATGTTAAGATCGTTAATGCATAATCCATTGCTTAATATTGAAATGTTTAAAGTTGAAAAACCAAAAACAAAACGATAAAAGATTTTTCAAAATGATGACATATATCTTTGGTATCTAAGACTTGGTTATATGAACCTTGACAGATTAAATAGACTTGTAAAGAGCGGACATTTAAATGAGTTAAAGATCAATACTTTACCTGTTTGTGAATCATGTTTAGAAGGTAAAATAACCAAAAGACTTTTTACTGGAAAAATGGCTTAGACTAAGGAACCGCTAGAGCTTATATATTCAGATGTCTGCGGTCCTATAAATGTTAAAGCTAGAGGCGATTATGAATATTTTGTCATCTTTATTGATGATTATTTGAGATATAGGTATGTTTACCTAATGCAATGGCAGTCAGAAACTTTAGAAAAGTTCAAAGAGTTTCGAGCTGAAGTTGAAAATCAATTGGGTAAAACATTGAAAACTTTATGATTAGATTGTGGAGATGAGTATCTCGATACAGAGTTTGAGGATTACTTGCTTGAGCATGGGATTTTATCCTAATTGACTACTCCTGGAAAACACCCCGACAGAATGGTGTTGTAGAAAGGATAAATCGGACCCTTTTAGATATGATGAGATCTATGTTTAGTTTTTCATTATAACCTAGTTTATTATGAGGATATGCATTGCAAAATACAATGTATATTTTGAATGTTGTACTATCTAAATCAGTTTCAAAGACGTCTTTAGAATTGCGAAAACGTCGCAAAGCTAGTTAACGACATTTTCGCATATGGAGGTGTACAACACATGTACTGAAGAATAAGACTGGGAAACTGGAATCACATTCAAAAGTTTACTTATTTGTAGGTTATCCTGGAGAGACTAGGGGCGGACTCTTTTATAGTCTTGAAGAAAACAAAGTGTTTGTATCAACAAACATTACTTTTCTTGAAGAGAATTATATGAGAGATTACAAATCTCAAAGTAAAGTTGTACTCGATGAGTTACTTCCTGGTTCGAACAGTACCCCGTCAGCAACAATTGTTGACAATGACATAATTTAAACCACATCTGAACGTCAGATAGATTCTTATAAGAATCATCAACCATTTCATTATAGTAGGAGGGTTATTAGACCACCAGTCCGCTATAGAGAGATCGGAGAGGCACAAATTGTTATTTCTTATGAGAGTGTAGATGATCCATTAACATATTATGATGCAATGGAGGATTCTGATAAGAAGGAATGACTTAAAGCCATGAATCTCAAGATGGAGTGTATGTACTCTACCTCAGTCTGGAAACTTATGGATTAACCAGATGGAATAAAACTTATAGGTTGTAAGTGGATCTACAAAAGGAAGAGAGGAGTGGTTTGAAAGGTAGAAATCTTTAAAGCTAGACTAGTGGCAAAGAGTTATACCTAGAAAGAGGGAGTTGACTATGAGGAAACTTTCCCGCCAGTAGCTATGCTTAAGTCCATTCAGATTCTTCTTTCCATTGTCATATGTCTCGACTATGAGATTTGGCAAATGGACGTTAAGATTGCGTTTTTGAACGGTACTCCTAATAAAAGTATCTATATGGTACAACCAGAGGGATTCGTGTTTCAAAGTAAAGAGCAAAAAGTTTACAAATTGCAAAGGTTCATTTATGGGCTTAAGCAAACATCTCGATCTTGGAATATAAGGTTTGATACTTCGATCAAGTCTTATGGTTTTAAGCAAAATATCAATAAATCTTGTGTGTACAAACGGATAATCAATAAGAAAGTAGTTTTCCTTGTACACTACGTTGATGATATTCTACTCATTGGAAATGATATAGGAGTATTGTCAGATGTAAAGAGCTGGCTTGCTAGCCAATTCCAAATAAAAGATTTGAGAGATGCCAGTTATGTTCTTAGGATCCAAATAATACGGGATCATAAGAACAAACCGTTAGCGTTTTCTTAAGTATTGTATATCGATAAGATTCTTGTATGATTTTCAATGTAGAACTCTAAGAAAGGTAATTTTCTTTTTCGTCATGGAGTTCATTTATCTAAAGAACAGTATCCTAAGACACCTCAAGAAATTAAGGATATGAGACGGATTCCTTATGCCTCTGTAGTAGGTAGTCTCATGTATGCTATGTTTTGCACGAGACTAGATATATGTTATTCAGTGGGAATAGTTAGTCGTTATCAATCTAATTCAAGATTTGATTACTGGGTGGCAGTAAAACATATTCTCAAGTATCTTCGGAGAACGAGAAACTATGTGCTAGTGTATTCTGGAAAAGATTTGATCCCAGTAGGATATATAAATTCGAATTTTTAGTCGAATAAGGATTCTAGAAAATCCACATTTGGATCAGTATTCACTCTTGGTGGTAGAGCCATTGTATGGAGGAGTGTTAAGCAATTGTGCGTTGCTGACTCCATTATGGAAGCCGAATATGTAACGGCTTGTAAAGCAGTTAAAGAAGCGATATGACTATGTAAATTCTTGACTGATCTGAAAGTTATTCCAAATATAGATAAACCGTTTACCCTTTATAGTGATAATAGTGGTGCATGGCCAATTCCAAAGAACCAAGAAGCCACAAACCAGGGAAGCATATAGAGAGAAAATATCATCTCATTAGGGAGCTCGTACAAAGGGGAGATGTGAATGTGATGAAGATTGCATCAGAAGATAATCTTGCTGGTTTGTTTACGAAGACCTTAACGATTAAAGTGTTTAAAGGTCATTTAGAGGGTCTAGGATTATGAGATATATCACATCTGTTCTAGGGCAAATGAGAGATTGTTGAGGTTTGTACCCTAAAAACTTGTAATTATGTAAATGGTTTTAATAAATATTAATAAAGTATTCATTTTATTCGATTTATATTTTTACAAAAATTATATATATCATGAAAAACATCCTTGATTACTTATGTAATTTCAAACCAAATATATAAATATTATATACAAGCGGATTTAGCTTGAGATAAGTAATCTAAAGAGTCCGTAGAAAACAAACGAAACTGAATACTTTATTTATGGTAAATCTATAGTTGCGGTCCATTTGATATTCAGTACGATAATCTTATCCGAGACTATTCATATAGTGACATAGAAATGGACGTACCTTATATATTAAAGATTATATGAGACTGGACCACGATAAATAAGTCTCTTATTAATGTCTATTAAACTTAGAGATTTATATTTATCAATCAGATGATCATATATGAATTAATCTTAATTCTTAGTGTATTATGGACTTATGTTTGTTGAGTTATATCCTTTAATTTACATGGGTGAGATTAGTGTAGATGTCCGATCAATAACTTCATACTTTGGGGATATAATTTAGTAAGTAGTTGAGAACATTCTACACAATAGTGGAATCCACTTTTTCTTACGAAAAGTAGAGAAGTAGTTCCCTTAAGGGTTGATTTAAGTTTTGAACAATAAGAGCGCTCAACTTTTCGTTCATATGTAAACACAAAGATAAATTCATAATTTGTTATGGATATATTGTTCATTAGAGAATTAATAGTATTTAAGGATCAAGAAATAATTAGAAGAGTAAAACAGACATTTTGACCTAAATCTAATTATGAACTATTTGTGGAGGATCAAATCATATGTAATGATTAAATTAATGGACACTGAAAATTTCAGATTATATAAAAATATTTACAATTTTGAGAGTGCAATATTAGGTTTTTAGTGGAATAACTCTAAGATTAATAATAGTAAATTATTAATTAAAGAGTTTAATTAATAATTCCGATATTAGTAGAGCTCAAAACTGTAGGTCCATCGGGTCCCCTTAATAGCTCATTTCACTATAAGAAACTTGTATATAGAATATTGTAATTAAACCATCCAATTACAACTGTTACGTAAGTAGCAAAATATGTGTTCACTTGATATTTGAATAATATTTATTATTCAAATTATTTAAGAATTAATTAATTAATAATTAATTATGAATTAATAATTATTTAATTTATTTTATAAGAGGTCTTGAATTCGATTTTCAGTAGTGATCAAGTATAAATTAATTATGAATTAATTAGAGGTCACAAGTTCGGTTTCAAAATATAACATGAATTAATTTTGAATTAATTATGTTATATGGAATAAAAGTTTGATTTTAATAAATATGATGTTTAATATTAATTTTGATTAATTAAACCCCTAAGTGGTTACCTATAAATAAAAAAGAAATAGTCTTCTTTTTCATATAGGAATTATTTTGGTTTTGCTGTACGTTTTTTAAAATAGAAAGAAATTTTTTTCTCTACAATATAATACAGAGAAGAAGAATCTGTACATTTCTTCTCTGTATAACCAAAATAAAACTCCTCTTACATATATTATTTATTCTTTTTAAAAGATAAATCAATAGAAAGTGAGCACAATTTTATATAATTGTGCCTACTCACTTGTTTCTTAGTGTAAAAACATATTAAGAAAGGTTAGGTGGTGAACAATTTATAAAGATCAATGCATTAGGTGAAAATATGATTTTTATTTCTTTATATTATTTTATTTCATTATTTATAGATCTAGGATTCTTGAGTTTTTAAAAAATTTTAAAATTCAATATTTCAAAAATTCTGATTTTTAACAAAAACGATTGTTGTTTTTTCCTTTCAATCACCATCCTAAATTTTCACATCAAGGAAATCTCGTATTCACTTTAAAATAAAATATTATGCAACTTTTTTTTTTTTTTACCAATATTCTTTGCAATAGTACTTTCACTCGTGGTTGTATGCATAACTCTTCTTTCATGTTTGTTGACGTTAAAAACTTGTCAACCTAGATCCGTAAACCATGTGCCTGCAAATGGAGCTAAACAGTAGAGAAAAGGAGAGAAGGAAGAGGAAGAATACTATTACAAGGAAATTTTTACGTGGTTCGACTTAAAGAATTGCTAATATCCACTACTGTTCTTTGGTTATTTTGACAGAGAGACAATATGTTATATATTTTTGTGTGTATATTACAATGAATTTTTAGCCTTTATTTATAGAGTAAGAGACTATAGTATCTTTACAATTTAAATAAGAAAAAAGTCATCATAGATTGCATTCCTAAGATTGACACCCATCAGAGCATGGTTGATTTCTGCAAAAGTATGGTCCTGACTTCATCCTTATACTGAGTAGTTGAAATTTTCTTTAAATCAGGTTGCCACCTTCTAAAAAAATCCTCTTAGCATGCACGTTACGCCAATGACGAGATCTTGCTTTTGGCAAGCTGAAGCTAGATATCAAACAACTTTGACTGTAGTTGGCTAGCGACCTGAGGGCTATAGTAGTAAACAGAGAGCTCGCTTCCACGAGCTGGATGACCCAAGTCAATGAGCTGAGAGCTTGATTATGCGAGCTGAATGTCCTGGGAGCTAAAAGCCCTTATTCACATATTGTACGCTTAATAAGCTAATCGTTTGGCGAGCTGAGCCTTCATTAATTAGGTCAGTTTACTAGATTAACCTTGGACTTTTACCAGTCCATTTACGTAGACCCAAAAAAATACCCACAACAATGTTGTAGTGGGCTTGACTTCACTGTAAGTAATTATTATCACTATGTATAAGGTTCATAATATTATAAGAGTGTATATATATATATATATCTTTCAATTGTGAATGAAGATATTCAGATTGCCCATGTGATCTCTATTGCTCTCAACAAATTCTTGATTGAATCATTATACAATATTTAAGAATCTGATTATCTTGTCCAATTTCTTCCATCTTGACAAGTAAGAGAAGGAGCAGAAGATTAAGAAGAAGAAGAGGCAGAATAAGACACAGATATGGTGTTTATATGTATATATATATAGACACACACGAACTACTAATCAAATTTATTTATTATATTATCTCATAAAGAATTTTTTCTTTCCTGTTCAATTCAAATATAATAGATGAATTTGATTGATGATTCTAATAATTTAAAATTTAGAACGCACTGATCATAAAAACTATAAATATACATACAAATATATATATATATATCTATCTATTCTACTTGTACACTGAATTTAATAAACTTAGTGTATGATTTGTAGGCCATTGAATGAATATAAAAGAATGTTTATCAAGTCAAACTAAATGAAAGTAAATGAATCTAATATTTGAAATTTGAGAAACTAAAACTATTATAATTACAACACGCACTAAAGAGAGTACACACACACACACCACCATCACCAACACCACCACCACCAACAACAATAAAATTTTTCAATCGTATTGGAATTGAATAGGAAAAGGAGTGGAAAGGCAAAAGGAATTACATGGGACAAGATGCGATCTAGGTTGCAAGAGAAAATTCTACTCGTAAAAGGTACTAGTGCTCCAACTTGCTTTTTACATAAAAGTACTAAGGCATTATATATATATATATATATATGGTAATTTTACTATGAATATCTCCTACCTTAAAATGTTAAAATGAACTAATTAAATTTATCAATTACATTTAAATTAAATAGGAGAAAAAATTTGTTGTATTGGAGAGAATGCAATAGATAAATTTGATTATTTCTTCTTAACTTTTTAAAGTTAGAAGATACTGATAGTAGAATTATTATATATACATATATATATACACATCACCAATTAAACTCATCCATTACATTTAAATTGAATAGGAAAGAGAATAATAATAATAATAATTTCAATTTCTCAAATCTCAACTTTCGATTCATTTACCTTCATTTAGTTTGATTTAATAAATATTCATTTATACTCAATCAAGGGTCTACAAATCATGCACTAAGCTAATTAAATTCAGTGTACACTAAGGATATATATATATACATATATATAGTAATTTTAATATCAATGTCTTCTAACTTTAAAAAGTTAGAACGAATCAATAAAATTCATCCATAGTAATTAAATTAAATAGGAGAGAAAATTTGTTTTAAAAAAGATAATGCAATTGATGAATTTGATTGGTTCGTCTTAAATTTTTAAAGTTAAGAAGCCCTGATGGTAAAATTATTATATATATATACAGTAATTCTACCATCGGTGTCTCTTAGATGAATCAATCAAATTTTTTCATTGTATTTAAATTAAATAGAAGAAAAAATTTCTTTAAAGAGAAAGAATGCAATTGATGAATTAGATTGATTCGTCTTAACATTCTAAAGTTAGAAGACATTGATGGTAAAATTACTATATATATAGTAATTCTACCATATATATACAGTAATTCTACTATCAATGTCTCCTAACTTTAAAAAGTTAGGACGAATCAATCAAATTTATCCATTGCATTATTTTCTAAAACAAATTCTCTTTTTTATTTAATTCAAATGCAATTGATGAATTTGATTAATTTGTCATAACTTTTTAAAATTAGAAAATATCGATGATAATTACTCTATTTATATAATTGTCTAGAATATACTTAGGTATCAATATATCTGAATTGATTACATTCTAAAATTATTGATTGTATTTTATTATATATTATTACAACTAAGTATGTCTGATTACAATTAAATATGATCTATTGTTGTAAATATGATATAACTCATTTAGTTGTAATTAGATATAGTAAATATATAATCAGATATAATAAAATACAATTAGTAATTTTATAGTGTTATCACTTATCTATAGTCGTCATGTATATTGATACCCAAGTGTACCATAGAATATGCATGCATATATATAATACTGATTAAATTTAATACACATAAGTAATCTTAAAAATGATTGTATGAGAGTAAAGATATGGGCGTGCTGATCATTCATGGGTCGTAAATATTCTTTGTAGTGATAAAATGCTCAACATGTGTAATCATAAATTGATAATATATATATATATATATATATGCATCCTTTCTAGTGATAAAGTGCTTTAACCATGTGATTAGATTTAATAAATATAACTAATCTTAATTATGAACATATGAGAATTAAGTTTATAGGTGTGTTGATCATTCATGTGTCGTAATTATTCCTTGTATTGACAAGATGCTCACCATATGTAATCACATATATATATATATGTATATATATATTGAAAAAAGTAATCATTAATTGATAATATATAAGCATCCATTCTAGTGATGAAGTGCTTACCCATGCGATTAGATTTAATAAAGACACATTCTACAATACAATTAACAAAAAATCAAGTGATTACATTCTAAAATTGTTTATTGTAATTTATTATATTTTATTATAATTAAACATATCTTATTATAATTAGTAAATATAATTATGTATGTCGATTGTTGTAAATGTGATCTAACTCATATAATTATGATTAGATATAATAAAAATATAATAAATTATAATTAACAATTTTAGTATGCAATCACTCATTTATTTTGTCAAGTATATCGATACTTTAGGTATACTAAAAAAACCCATTTGATAAATATAATTAATCTTAAATATGAACATATATATGAGATTAATTTAAAGCTTTGGGCGTGCTGTTCATTCATGTGTCGTAATTATTCTGTGTAGTGACAAAATGCTCATCATGTGTAATCATAAATTCATAATCTATATATATATATATATATATATATATTTATGTAAAAGCATCCTTTCTAGTGATACCGTGCATACCCATGTGTTATGATTCTTCATCAGGAGTTCGGATAGCCATTCATTTCCATAATTAATATAAAGAGATAATAGTGCCCTTCTGATTAGAGAACCATTAATATGATTCTATCATGTTTACTCTCCTGTACGTCAAAATACCAATTGATTATATCATGTCTCAACAAAATATCTTATATTGTATTTGATAAATTGCTGACCCTATGAACTAATCAATTCATATTAGTAAGGAAACAATCTGCTATACCTAAACTCTTTTGGTTGGACTGCTTTTATCTTGAAAATTCTCATTAGGTTGAATCATTAAATATTATACTTGCCATTTAATTCTTATTAACTTTCTTCTATCTTCATAACCATCACATCGTTGTTGAATTATTCAAAACTACTAGTAAGATCATATATTGAGTGACCTATAAATGTCTACCAACACGACTAGAATTAATGTGGAGCAATGAGACTTGGAAATCACTTATCCAGTTGCAGTGTCGGCCTTACTTAAAGTGACATAGTTGACTGTAAAAATGATTTTGTTTATTTTAATTTTGAAAAACTTCTCTCCGCTTAGGAAAATTTTAAAATTAATGCCAAATTATCCATTTGACTTTAGGATAAGTATCATTTATATTTAAAATATTGAAAACAACATTATATATCTTGAAAAATAAACTCTCATTTACTGAAAGAGCACTATCATTTAAACTCTCATTTATTATTTATGGAGATAAAAATAACTTTTCAAGATAAAATTTCAATTTATTACAATGATGATTTATATAAAAATTTACTTTTTCTAAATAAAAGACGTAAAATTATTTTGGAACCCTCCAAAATTTGGATAAATATGGGTTCCTAGGCAAAGTCCCTACTGGCCTTACCCTAAGACCAGTTGTTAAGGTTGTGGACAACTTAAAATGCATCAACAAAAATAGCACCCGGCAATAATAAATTAAGCACCTAATAAGCTTCTCTAACGTAAGAGACAAGGACATTGAATTATTTAATTATTAAGCCAATTCTGAATTA
The DNA here is from genome assembly GCA_022984855.1 of Dimocarpus longan. Taxonomy (NCBI): domain Eukaryota; kingdom Viridiplantae; phylum Streptophyta; class Magnoliopsida; order Sapindales; family Sapindaceae; genus Dimocarpus; species Dimocarpus longan. The sequence goes on along the minus strand of CM041014.1, from coordinate 12,435,746 downwards.
TTTTCAAACTGGTCAATTCTGAATTATTCAAAGCAACTAATCAACTTATCTAATGCATGAGCCATGGACGATGGAGTTTGATTTTATGATTGAGGCCTATCACACATGGCAGAAGAAACCAAGATTTTGTCCGTTCCGTTGACTTAAATCACTCTAACCTAGCTAAAATGAGGGTTGTAATTAACTATTTATTACAAAAAATGACGCAAAAAATTGAGTGCCGATGTCCATCCCTCAAATGTCCATTCTTGGAGGAGCTGAGGTTGAAGAGAATGGCTGTGACCTGTGTGTGATGAGAAAACGGTTGTCACCTTTGAGTTGTTTAATGGTTTCTGGTCATGTTTGTTTTTTGTTTCTTAGTCTTGAAGCTATGTTTGTTTTGTGTTTTTGGTCTAATTCGTCTCTCAGATCTGTTTGGTTTGTGTTTTTCTGGTCTTGAAGCTATATGTTGACTGACGGTTGACCACAATTGATCCGTCTAAGTATTTAGGCGCAAGGCTGACGATCATCAGTTGTCTAATGGTTTTTACAACATTAGGTGTAGTACTAGAGTTTTGAGGGATGTAAATTTATATTTGATTTGTTTAGTCAGATAATTACAAAATATTAAAAAGATGAGTCCGGCTGTGGAGACAATTTAAGGCGATCTTGTAAATTTTACAAGTTTGGTGGATTGTGGGGAAGCAGAAGCTCGAATAATGGCAGACAAATAAGTAGTAAAATGATAAGTGGATTTGGGTTCAAATATGAGAAGAGTGAGGAAGTAGAAAAGAAAATAGATTAGGGAGGAATGGGTTTTAATTATTTCCGCATAAAAAAACAAATTACATCCACTGTCTATGTAAATAGATCAGTTGTTAACAAACAAGCAACAACTGGATCACATTTCCTACTAACAAAGAAAACAGGACACTAAAAATATGGCCTACATTCTGTCACTACCCCAACATTATTGCCTTTAACAAACTGATAACAATAATTAAGTAAGTGTGAAGACTTTGTCCACACCAAGACAAGCAACATGTGATCGAACTGCTAAATCATGCACGTAACACGAAAATGCCACAAATCTCCAAAATTAATTAGCAATGGATAAGCGTTATGATATGTAGCTTTTATAATCACATAATTATTGTATTCAAGAATATAAAATTCAACCACTTTCTCAATCATTAGATTCATTACCAACTCCGCATAATTATAAAGGACAATGAAATACATATGGGTGATTCAAAAAAAATGTTTTTTTTTTACATATTTTTTTACTCCGCATATATGTTTTTGTAATTTTTACATATTTGTATAAAGAAATTGTAATTCGTAAAACCCCCTATGATACATGTGATGAATTTTTGTATTTTACATAAATTTTTGTGGCCTAAAATGCTTTTACGAAAATGTTAGTGTCCTGCTTTGATTTATTGATCAAGTTCAGTGATAATATTATTTTGAAAAATGTTTGTGTGGTGGAGTGAATTTGAAGTCGGACGGGAGGTCCGAAATGGTAGTTGAGAAAGTGAAAGAAACTTTTTGAAGTGCCTTTGTTTTCCTTAAAAGGTTTGTAAATTTTGGATTTTCAGTAAAATAGAGCAAACCATACCGGATTTTTGTTAAAGTAAAATGAACGTTTTACGAAATTATTAATAACGAAATTTTCAAGAAAAGAATAAACGCTTGAAAAGAATTTTAAATAAGTGAATAAGTCAATTCAGGTAATATCTTTCGACTCTGCTTCTATCCTAATAGGAATCGGGTGGAGGGTGTTACAATGTATATATGTATATAAATCGTAATTTTACTATCAATATATCCTACTTTAAAACGTTAAAATGAACTATTTAAATTTATCAATTGCATTTAAATTAAATAGGAGAGAAAAATTGTTCTATAGAAGAGAATGCAATATATAAATTTGACTGTTACATCCTAATTTTTTAAAATTAAAAGATACTGATAGTAGAATTACTCTCTATATATATATACACCACCAATTAAACTCATCTATTACATTTAAACTGAACAAGAAAAAGAATAATATTAATAATAATAATTTCAATTTCTCAAATCTCAACTTTAGATTCATTTACCTTCATTTAGTTTGATTTAATAAATATTCATTTATACTCAATCAAGGGTCTACAAATCATGCATTAAGCTAATTAAATTCAGTGTACACTGAGGATATATATATATATATATATATATAGTAATTTTAATATCAATGCCTTCTAACTTTAAAAAGTTAAAATGAATCAATCAAATTCGTCCATTGTAATTAAATTAAATAGGAGAGAAAATTTGTTTTAGAAGAGATAATGCAATTGATGAATTTGATTGATTCGTCCTAAATTTTTGAAGTTAGGAAGCTCTGATGGTAAAATTATTATTATATATATATACAGTAATTCTACCATCAACGTCTCTTAAATAAACCAATCAAATTTTTTCATTATATTTAAATTAAATAGAAGAGAAAATTTCTTTAAAGAGAAATAATGTAATTGATAAATTAGATTAATTCGTCTTAACATTCTAAAGTTAGAAGACATTGATGGTAAAATTACTATATATATAGTAATTCTACTATATATATACAATAATTCTACTATCAGTGTCTTCTAACTTTAAAAAGTTAGGATGAATCAATCAAATTCATCAATTGCATTATTTTTTAAAACAAATTCTCTTTCTTATTTAATTCAAATGCAATTGATGAATTTGATTAATTTGTCCTAACTTTTTAAAATTAGAAGGTATTGATGGTAATTACTCTATATATATAATTGTTTACAATATACTTAGATATCAATATATCTAAACTGATTACATTCTAAAATTATTGATTGTATTTTATTATATATGATTACAACTAAGCATGTCTTATTACAACTAAATATGGTCTATTGTTATAAATATGATATAACTCATTTAGTTGTAATCAGATATAGTAAATATATAATTAGATATAATAAAATACAATTAATAATTTTATAGTGTTATCACTTATCTATAGTTGTCATGTATATTGATACCCAAGTGTACCATAGAATATGCATATATATATATATATATAATACTGATTAAATTTAATAAACACAAGTAATCTTAAAAATGATTATATGAGACTAAAGATATGGGCGTGCTGATCATTCGTGGGTCGTAGATATTCTTTGTAGTGATAAAATGCTCACCATGTGTAATAATAAATTGATAATATATATATATATATCCTTTCTAGTGATAAAGTGCTTTAACCATGTGATTAGATTTAATAAATATAACTAATCTTAATTATGAACATATGAGAATTAAGTTTATAGGTGTGTTGATCATTCATGTGTCGTAATTATTCTTTGTATTGAAAAAATGCTCACCATATGTAATCATATATATATTGAAAAAAGTAATCATTAATTGATAATATATAAGCATCCATTCTAGTGATGAAGTGCTTACCCATGCGATTAGATTTAATAAAGACACATTCTACAATACAATTAACAAAAAATCAAGTGATTACATTCTAAAATTGTTTATTGTAATTTATTATATTTTATTATAATTAAACATATCTTATTATAATTAGTAAATATAATTATGTATGTCGATTGTTGTAAATGTGATCTAACTCATATAATTATGATTAGATATAATAAAAATATAATAAATTATAATTAACAATTTTAGTATGCAATCACTCATTTATTTTGTCAAGTATATCGATACTTTAGGTATACTAAAAAAACCCATTTGATAAATATAATTAATATTAAATATGAACATATATATGAGATTAATTTAAAGCTTTGGGCGTGCTGTTCATTCATGTGTCGTAATTATTCTGTGTAGTGACAAAATGCTCATCATGTGTAATCATAAATTCATAATCTATATATATATATATATATATATATATATATATTTATGTAAAAGCATCCTTTCTAGTGATACCGTGCATACCCATGTGTTATGATTCTTCATCAGGAGTTCGGATAGCCATTCATTTCCATAATTAATATAAAGAGATAATAGTGCCCTTCTGATTAGAGAACCATTAATATGATTCTATCATGTTTACTCTCCTGTACGTCAAAATACCAATTGATTATATCATGTCTCAACAAAATATCTTATATTGTATTTGATAAATTGCTGACCCTATGAACTAATCAATTCATATTAGTAAGGAAACAATCTGCTATACCTAAACTCTTTTGGTTGGACTGCTTTTATCTTGAAAATTCTCATTAGGTTGAATCATTAAATATTATACTTGCCATTTAATTCTTATTAACTTTCTTCTATCTTCATAACCATCACATCGTTGTTGAATTATTCAAAACTACTAGTAAGATCATATATTGAGTGACCTATAAATGTCTACCAACACGACTAGAATTAATGTGGAGCAATGAGACTTGGAAATCACTTATCCAGTTGCAGTGTCGGCCTTACTTAAAGTGACATAGTTGACTGTAAAAATGATTTTGTTTATTTTAATTTTGAAAAACTTCTCTCCGCTTAGGAAAATTTTAAAATTAATGCCAAATTATCCATTTGACTTTAGGATAAGTATCATTTATATTTAAAATATTGAAAACAACATTATATATCTTGAAAAATAAACTCTCATTTACTGAAAGAGCACTATCATTTAAACTCTCATTTATTATTTATGGAGATAAAAATAACTTTTCAAGATAAAATTTCAATTTATTACAATGATGATTTATATAAAAATTTACTTTTTCTAAATAAAAGACGTAAAATTATTTTGGAACCCTCCAAAATTTGGATAAATATGGGTTCCTAGGCAAAGTCCCTACTGGCCTTACCCTAAGACCAGTTGTTAAGGTTGTGGACAACTTAAAATGCATCAACAAAAATAGCACCCGGCAATAATAAATTAAGCACCTAATAAGCTTCTCTAACGTAAGAGACAAGGACATTGAATTATTTAATTATTAAGCCAATTCTGAATTATTTTCAAACTGGTCAATTCTGAATTATTCAAAGCAACTAATCAACTTATCTAATGCATGAGCCATGGACGATGGAGTTTGATTTTATGATTGAGGCCTATCACACATGGCAGAAGAAACCAAGATTTTGTCCGTTCCGTTGACTTAAATCACTCTAACCTAGCTAAAATGAGGGTTGTAATTAACTATTTATTACAAAAAATGACGCAAAAAATTGAGTGCCGATGTCCATCCCTCAAATGTCCATTCTTGGAGGAGCTGAGGTTGAAGAGAATGGCTGTGACCTGTGTGTGATGAGAAAACGGTTGTCACCTTTGAGTTGTTTAATGGTTTCTGGTCATGTTTGTTTTTTGTTTCTTAGTCTTGAAGCTATGTTTGTTTTGTGTTTTTGGTCTAATTCGTCTCTCAGATCTGTTTGGTTTGTGTTTTTCTGGTCTTGAAGCTATATGTTGACTGACGGTTGACCACAATTGATCCGTCTAAGTATTTAGGCGCAAGGCTGACGATCATCAGTTGTCTAATGGTTTTTACAACATTAGGTGTAGTACTAGAGTTTTGAGGGATGTAAATTTATATTTGATTTGTTTAGTCAGATAATTACAAAATATTAAAAAGATGAGTCCGGCTGTGGAGACAATTTAAGGCGATCTTGTAAATTTTACAAGTTTGGTGGATTGTGGGGAAGCAGAAGCTCGAATAATGGCAGACAAATAAGTAGTAAAATGATAAGTGGATTTGGGTTCAAATATGAGAAGAGTGAGGAAGTAGAAAAGAAAATAGATTAGGGAGGAATGGGTTTTAATTATTTCCGCATAAAAAAACAAATTACATCCACTGTCTATGTAAATAGATCAGTTGTTAACAAACAAGCAACAACTGGATCACATTTCCTACTAACAAAGAAAACAGGACACTAAAAATATGGCCTACATTCTGTCACTACCCCAACATTATTGCCTTTAACAAACTGATAACAATAATTAAGTAAGTGTGAAGACTTTGTCCACACCAAGACAAGCAACATGTGATCGAACTGCTAAATCATGCACGTAACACGAAAATGCCACAAATCTCCAAAATTAATTAGCAATGGATAAGCGTTATGATATGTAGCTTTTATAATCACATAATTATTGTATTCAAGAATATAAAATTCAACCACTTTCTCAATCATTAGATTCATTACCAACTCCGCATAATTATAAAGGACAATGAAATACATATGGGTGATTCAAAAAAAATGTTTTTTTTTTACATATTTTTTTACTCCGCATATATGTTTTTGTAATTTTTACATATTTGTATAAAGAAATTGTAATTCGTAAAACCCGCTATGATACATGTGATGAATTTTTGTATTTTACATAAATTTTTGTGGCCTAAAATGCTTTTACGAAAATGTTAGTGTCCTGCTTTGATTTATTGATCAAGTTCAGTGATAATATTATTTTGAAAAATGTTTGTGTGGTGGAGTGAATTTGAAGTCGGACGGGAGGTCCGAAATGGTAGTTGAGAAAGTGAAAGAAACTTTTTGAAGTGTCTTTGTTTTCCTTAAAAGGTTTGTAAATTTTGGATTTTCAGTAAAATAGAGGAAACCATACCGGATTTTTGTTAAAGTAAAATGAACGTTTTACGAAATTATTAATAACGAAATTTTCAAGAAAAGAATAAACGCTTGAAAAGAATTTTAAATAAGTGAATAAGTCAATTCAGATAATATCTTTCGACTCTGCTTCTATCCTAATTGGAATCAGGTGGAGGGTGTTACAATGTATATATGTATATAAATCGTAATTTTACTATCAATATCTCCTACTTTAAAACGTTAAAATGAATTAATTAAATTTATCAATTGCATTTAAATTAAATAGGAGAGAAAATTTGTTCTATAGAAGAGAATGCAATATATAAATTTGACTGTTACGTCCTAATTTTTTAAAATTAAAAGATACTGATAGTAGAATTGCTCTATATATATATATACACCACCAATTAAACTCATCTATTACATTTAAACTGAACAAGAAAAAGAATAATAATAATAATAATAATAATAATAATAATAATAATAATAATAATAATAATTTCAATTTCTCAAATCTCAACTTTCGATTCATTTACCTTCATTTAGTTTGATTTAATAAATATTCATTTATACTCAATCAAGGGTCTACAAATCATGCACTAAGCTAATTAAATTCAGTGTAAGATATATATATATATATATATATATATATAGTAATTTTAATATCAATGTCTTCTAACTTTAAAAAGTTAAAATGAATCAATCAAATTTATCCATTGTAATTAAATTAAATAGGAGAGAAAATTTGTTTTAGAAGAGATAATGCAATTGATAAATTTGATTGATTCGTCCTAAATTTTTGAAGTTAGGAAGCTCTGATGGTAAAATTATTATATATATATATACAGTAATTTACCATCAACGTCTTTTAAATAAACCAATCAAATTTTTTCATTGTATTTAAATTAAATAGAAGAGAAAATTTCTTTAAAGAGAAATAATGCAATTGATAAATTAGATTGATTCGTCTTAACATTCTAAAGTTAGAAGACATTGATGGTAAAATTACTATATATATAGTAATTCTACCATATATATATAATAATTCTACTATCAGTGTCTTCTAACTTTAAAAAGTTAGGATGAATCAATCAAATTCATCAATTGCATTATTTTCTAAAACAAATTCTCTTTCTTATTTAATTCAAATGCAATTGATGAATTTGATTAATTTGTCCTAACTTTTTAAAATTAGAAGGTATTGATGGTAATTACTCTATATATAATTGTTTACAATATATTTAGGTATCAATATATCTAAACTGATTACATTCTAAAATTATTGATTGTATTTTATTATATATGATTACAACTAAACATGTCTGATTACAACTAAATATGGTCTATTGTTATAAATATGATATAACTCATTTAGTTGTAATCAGATATAGTAAATATATAATTAGATATAATAAAATACAATTAGTAATTTTATAGTGTTATCACTTATCTATAGTTGTCATGTATATTGATACCCAAGTGTACCATAGAATGTGCATATATATATATATATATATATATAATACTGATTAAATTTAATAAACACAAGTAATCTTAAAAATGATTATATGAGACTAAAGATATGGGCGTGCTGATCATTCATGGGTCGTAGATATTCTTTGTAGTGATAAAATGCTTACCATGTGTAATAATAAATTGATAATATATATATATATATATATATGCATCCTTTCTAGTGATAAAGTGCTTTAACCATGTGATTAGATTTAATAAATATAACTAATCTTAATTATGAACATATGAGAATTAAGTTTATAGGTGTGTTGATCATTCATGTGTCGTAATTATTCCTTGTATTGACAAGATGCTCACCATATGTAATCACATATATATATATATATATATATATATTGAAAAAAGTAATCATTAATTGATAATATATAAGCATCCATTCTAGTGATGAAGTGCTTACCCATGTGATTAGATTTAATAAAGACACATTCTACAATACAATTAACAAAAAATCAAGTGATTACATTCTAAAATTGTTTATTGTAATTTATTATATTTTATTATAATTAAACATATCTTATTATAATTAGTAAATATAATTATGTCTGTCGATTGTTGTAAATGTGATCTAACTCATATAATTATGATTAGATATAATAAAAATATAATAAATTATAATTAACAATTTTAGTATGCAATCACTCATTTATTTTGTCAAGTATATCGATACTTTAGGTATACTAAAAAAACCCATTTGATAAATATAATTAATCTTAAATATGAACATATATATGAGATTAATTTAAAGCTATGGGCGTGCACATTCATGTGTCGTAATTATTCTGTGTAGTGACAAAATGCTCATCATGTGTAATCATAAATTCATAATCTCTCTCTCTCTCTCTCTATATATATATTTATATATATATATATATTTATGTCAAAGCATCCTTTCTAGTGATACCGTGCTTACCAATGCGTTATGATTCTTCATCAGGAGTTCGGATAGCCATTCATTTCCATAATTAATATAAAGAGATAATAGTGCCCGTCTGATTAGACAACCATTAATATGATTCTATCATGTTTGCTCTCCTGTACGTCAAAATACCAATTGATTATATCTTATATTGTATTTGGTAAATTGCTGACCCTATGAACTAATCAATTCATATTAGTAAGGAAACAATCTGCTATACCTAAACTCTTTTGACTGGACTGCTTTTATCTTGAAAATTCTCATTAGGTTGAATCATTAAATATTATACTTGCCATTTAATTCTTATTAACTTTCTTCTATCTTCATAACCATCACATCGTTGTTGAATTATTCAAAACTACTAGTAAGATCATATATTGAGTGACCTATAAATGTCTACCAACACGACTAGAATTAATGTGGAGCAATGAGACTTGGAAATCACTTATCCAGTTGCAGTGTCGGCCTTACTTAAAGTGACATAGTTGACTGTAAAAATGATTTTGTTTATTTTAATTTTGAAAAACTTCTCTCCGCTTAGGAAAATTTTAAAATTAATGCCAAATTATCTTAATGCTTATATTTTTACCATTTGACTTTAGGATAAGTATCATTTATATTTAAAATATTGAAAACAACATTATATATCTTGAAAAATAAACTCTCATTTACTGAAAGAGCACTATCATTTAAACTCTCATTTATTATTTATGGAGATAAAAATAACTTTTCAAGATAAAATTTCAATTTATTACAATGATGATTTATATAAAAATTTACTTTTTCTAAATAAAAGACGTAAAATTATTTTGGAACCCTCCAAAATTTGGATAAATATGGGTTCCTAGGCAAAGTCCCTACTGGCCTTACCCTAAGACCAGTTGTTAAGGTTGTGGACAACTTAAAATGCATCAACAAAAATAGCACCCGGCAATAATAAATTAAGCACCTAATAAGCTTCTCTAACGTAAGAGACAAGGACATTGAATTATTTAATTATTAAGCCAATTCTGAATTATTTTCAAACTGGTCAATTCTGAATTATTCAAAGCAACTAATCAACTTATCTAATGCATGAGCCATGGACGATGGAGTTTGATTTTATGATTGAGGCCTATCACACATGGCAGAAGAAACCAAGATTTTGTCCGTTCCGTTGACTTAAATCACTCTAACCTAGCAAAAATGAGGGTTGTAATTAACTATTTATTACAAAAAATGACGCAAAAAATTGAGTGCCGATGTCCATCCCTCAAATGTCCATTCTTGGAGGAGCTGAGGTTGAAGAGAATGGCTGTGACCTGTGTGTGATGAGAAAACGGTTGTCACCTTTGAGTTGTTTAATGGTTTCTGGTCATGTTTGTTTTTTGTTTCTTAGTCTTGAAGCTATGTTTGTTTTGTATTTTTGGTCTAATTCGTCTCTCAGATCTGTTTGGTTTGTGTTTTTCTGGTCTTGAAGCTATATGTTGACTGACGGTTGACCACAATTGATCTGTCTAAGTATTTAGGCGCAAGGCTGACGATCATCAGTTGTCTAATGGTTTTTACAACATTAGGTGTAGTACTAGAGTTTTGAGGGATGTAAATTTATATTTGATTTGTTTAGTCAGATAATTACAAAATATTAAAAAGATGAGTCCGGCTGTGGAGACAATTTAAGGCGATCTTGTAAATTTTACAAGTTTGGTGGATTGTGGGGAAGCAGAAGCTCGAATAATGGCAGACAAATAAGTAGTAAAATGATAAGTGGATTTGGGTTCAAATATGAGAAGAGTGAGGAAGTAGAAAAGAAAATAGATTAGGGAGGAATGGGTTTTAATTATTTCCGCATAAAAAAACAAATTACATCCACTGCCTATGTAAATAGATCAGTTAACAAACAAGCAACAACTGGATCACATTTCCTACGAACAAGGAAAACAGGGCACTAAAAATATGGCCTACATTCTGTCACTACCCAACATTATTGCCACTAACAAACTGATAACAATAATTAAGTGTGAAGACTTTGTCCACACCAAGTCAAGCAAAATGTGATCCAACAGTTACATCATACACGTAACACGAAAATGCCACAAATCTCCAAAATTAATTAGCAATGGATAAGCGTTATGATATGTATCTTTTATAATCACATAATTATTGTATTCAAGAATATAAAATTCAATCACTTTCTCAATCATTAGATTCATTACCAACTCCGCATAATTATAAAGGACAATGAAATACAGATGGGTGATTCAAAAAATGCCAGCTCAATTGCAAACACGTAATTTGATCTTATAATGGGTGAACCAGACGTTGGGCGACAATAAATATGGATAATAGAGTTTGGCGCTTTAGCCTGCATTTACAAGTCAAAACATACACACGGGGCTTAGAATTTATTTTTCTAGGGTAAACAACCTGTTACTTGTATTACCAAACAACGACATTGCACTCTGGTTCGGTTGATATATCTTGCTACTACACATACAAATGGCCCAATGGAAAATATGTTTAAAAAGTAACATCAAACTGATCAAAGTGTCCAAATTACTGTTTAAAATAATATTAAAATGATAATATATCATGCAATATGTAATCAAAACATTATTTTCACGTCATATTAAAATTACCTGGTAGTTGCAACTTACCCAACCGAGACTATTGCTAAGAGTAAATTCTATGAAACAAAACTAAAGAGCTAGAAAACTGAAATGAATTTTAATAGCACTTATACACGTGAACTTATAAGCTTGTTCTTCATTAATTTAATTTACTGTCTCTTTCCCTCTTCCCTTCCTCACTTTCTCTAGTTATGTCTTCTTCACTTCAATAATAAAACTCACGAATTGAAGTTTTATTCTTTTATTTATGAAACTCACTCAAATCACTCAAGCTAACTCTTCTAGTATACCCGCTTTTTTTTTTTCCAAATCAAACGACATGATTGATAAAATAAAAAAGATTAACTTCCAATTGCCTATGAAGATGGAGACTAGAGTACTGTTGTGAGCATTTTGGTACTATAGAAAAGCCTAGAAGCGAAGGTCCATTGAATCAAAAAGATCAGGAAGTACTAGTCAAAATGGTCAGAAGTAAAAAGAAGGAGAGAAGTCATTCGGTAACAGATATACCCAAGCACACCTAATTATGTAGTTGATTGTCTTAAAACGTTAAGTATGGTGTGATTGTACGAAGGTTTGGTTGGTAGGCAAAAAACATGAAGGTAATTTGTTCGTAATCAGAAGGCTGTTCAATAAGTACCCTTCAGAAGAAACTATCGCAGCGATCGAGAAGTCTACTCGGGGGTCCGATAGTCTCAGCGATCAGGAAGTCTGTTCGTTAGCCCGATAGTCAGAGCGACTGTTAAGTCTGCTCGTTTGTTCGGCAATAGAAGCGTATGATTCTTGAAGAAGTCTGCCCGTTTGATGCAACGTTTGGTCGTTGAGCAGTTTATTTACTAGAGTTGATTAGTTGACCTTTTGGAAGGAGAATCAATTCAAAACAGGAAAGGATTACCTATTTTCATGCAAATTGAATCTCTATACTCTTAGAAATTGCTATTTATGTGGAAGAGATAATCTCAAAAGATATTATCTTAATTAATGTATATTATTTTTTATTTTATCTGTAAGATTCTTAAGCTTATTTTGATTGTAACACCTCCGCTATAAATAAGAGGTAGAATTCAGTGTAAAAATGGGTGAAATAAAATACAATTACTTCGACAGAGAGAAGAGATAATTATCGTGGACGTAGACCATTATTTCTTGCCGAACCACGTAAAAATCTGATTGTATCCTGTTTGTTTTGGTCTTGGTAGTACTTGTTTCGTGTGAGATTTGTTGTGTCGTAGGTATTGGGCTTAGAGAACCGGGTTGACCAAAATTGAGTGTCAACAAGTACCAATTCTAAAAAATTTCACCACAGTTTTAAATATTCCCAACGTCTGATAACTTCTTTAAATATACCTATAACTTTCACTTAATTAGCAACTGAATGAAAAAGAAACTTAAAATATAGAAAAATTTATGAAAATTTAACCAGTTGTTTGCGAAAAGCATGCCTTATTTCATGAAAGAATTATAGTACGCGATAACTCGGCTTGAAAATTATAGGTGTTTTTGTGAAGTTGAACCAAGGTGACTATTTAAGATAAAAGCTTACCACTTTCTTTTTATGACTAAAATGAGCATTGAAAATTATTACTAATATGGATAAGTTCAATAAAAAAAATCATATATATATTGTTTTCAATAAAAAAAAAAAAATTATATTGATAATCTCTCATTCATCATAAATTTGAAGGAAGAATTTCATTTAGTCCCCACATTTTCAGGAAACTTCTTATTTTTTAACGTGAATGTGTTTATGACTCCTATGATCTCTATTGAAACTACTTCTACAAGTTAATAACTACTATCGGCTAAGTGTTAGTCAAACGTTGGAGAGGAGGGGTAATATCAATTTTTGACTCCTAATATACATGTGTTAAATCGAAAAAAAAAAAAAATAAGAAAGGTCTCATGGATAGTGGAGATCAAAAGTAACAAAATAGTTAAAATTTTATTTATTTTTTAAATCTTCATTGTTCATATTAGAGATGAATAGTAGAGATTAAGTTTAATTAAAATTAAATTAAATTTTTTAAAAAAATGTCATGATGGACGATGGATATTACAAATGAATTTCTAATTTTTAGTTTTATTTTAATTTAATTTTCCTTTTTTATCATTGAGTCTCTATCGTCCATCTCAACTTGATGGATGATGGAGATCCAATTTTTTTTTTCTAATTTTACTAATTTTTAAAAAGGATAAAATAATAATCTACTTTTCTAACTTAAGGGTAAAATAGATCTTTTTACACACTCCGTTAATGATGACAATCAATAATAACGTTTGAGGGATCAAATTGAAGTATTAGTTTATGGATAAGGACCACGAGAGTCATAAATACATTTACATTTAAAAAGAGAAATTTAAGTTTTTCCAAAACGTAGTGATCAAGATGAAATTCTCTCAAGTTTGAATGGGAAAACTTTCTTGGTTCCACATTTGCAGAATATTTTTACAAAGGGCTATATAATGGGCACCTACTTGGACTTGGCCTCTCATATGAGCCTTCAATCAAAATGGATAATAGAATTAAGCAGGCATTACAAGTCAAAGCATTCACATACGGTTACATATATTGTCAACGTAACATTAAAGGTTGAAATTACTGCTTAAAATATTAAATTTATATATCATGTGAATTGTAATCAACTCATCATTTTCACATCATATTAGAATTAGTTGGTAGTCGTAACTGACCCCACATTGAAATACTGATAATCTACCATTTGTTAGAAGTTTGAATGGGAAAACTTTCTTGGTTCCACATTGGAAGAATTATATGTCTTCACAAAAGGCTAATGGGCAAAAGGTCATAGGTACTTGGACGCGGGCTCCCACATGAACCTTTTATATAAATAATATTAATATCAATGGATTCTCGTTCTTTGATCTATCAATTAATTTATTGAAATTGAAATTTTTAAATTTTAAATTTTAATTTGATAAATTTAAATTCTTGTTTGAAGAGTTGCAAGACAGATGTGTATTGCTTTGATATGTCACAACTCTTCTAGAAAGACATATTAATGTCTAATTATATACTTAAGAGTTATTCTGATTAAATACTTACTTTTGTTTCTATTTTCTTGCACAAAAAAATATAGACCTCGATTATCCTTTAATAAGTACGAAGAAGGATAATTGATGTGAAAATGATTTGTTGAATATTACTCATAAAGGTATTATTGTCTAAATGTTAAATATTACTCCTTTTTTTTTTTTTTTAATTGCAAAGAAAAGAAATTATTTTTCTTTATATAAGAAACTGCGGCAGATTGCTTCATTGTTGCAGTTTCTTCATCAATTTACTATAGAAGAAAGCAGCAAATTAATTGCTGCTGTTTACCAAAATATGCATATGTTTGTTTGCAGATTAGGGGCCAAAAAGAAATACAACAATCAAAAGTTTGACTTGTTGCATTGCTTTGTTGAGTTTGTTCTTCTCTTAAACTTTCTTAGATTTGAAAGCCGAAAAATGGGTGTAGAGAAAAAAAAAATGATTAGCATTACATATCACAAAAGGATAATCTTGGTATTTTAAAGGGTACGAAAAGTCGAAGATTAATTTTTTAATTTTTAACATGGGTGTCAAGAGGTACTGGGAGTGACCAAAACATTTTGGAGTGGCTATAGTGTTCACCCTTATTCTAATTCAAAAACAACTAAAAAGTAGAGTACAGCTCTTCCTATTCGTTGGATGCAACCTACAACTTGGATAACAGCAATAAGTGCAATAATTAGTTAATTACTATAAAAAAATACTATACAAGCATCTCCAATGTAAATATGGATTGTCTTTTAAAAAAATATGGACATATCATTAATGTCAAGAAAATACACATCCTATGTGAAATAAATATGAATTGATAGACATTCAAGTCTAAAAAAGCTCTCCAATACTATTCTATTCATTTCAATGATGAATAGTCAAAGAATAATATATCATTAAAGTAAAATATTATAAAATATTATTTTATGGAAGTTTCAATTATTTATTGCTGACATGGCTATCAAGGAGGCTATTTAGAAATAGACGTTGAGGTTGACATCCTCTATTTTTTTTTTTTTTGCCACGTCAGCTTGATAGTGGTTATAGAAGTTTGCATTTGAGAGCTTAATTTTAATACTCTATCAATTTATCCTATGTGGCACTCCATTTTTTCACAATCCATACTTGCATTGGAGATGCTCTAACAATAGATATGAGATGGCAATAAGAGACAATGGATTTAAACATTCTTTGAGAAAGGGCAAGCCTGAATTGGTTGTGAAGTTTTAGAGATGGAGATGGGTGATCCCTTTAATAGGCCTCCAAATAGCTCTGCAGGATCATAGTATATTTCAACCTCCTCTGCCTTCAGTGATTCATCAACCTATCAAGTTTTACATTCATCAGCACTCTCATTTCACTTCCAAAATTTATAAGTTGCTTTGCTTTCAATTACATACTCGCTACAAATTCATTCATGTTTCATTAATCGTTCTAAGTTGATCATAAATCCAATAGTTGTAAGTATTGAGTAAAGTTATCAAAAAAATAAGGTAGCCAAATCCTTTTATCACCATCAGTTTGTAAATCTTAAAATTAAAATAGCAAAATTAGGCTTAGAAGTGTTTTATGTGTTTCAGGAATTTTACTGATCAGAAGAGGGAGGTTCATGATGACTTTCAGAATCTGTAAAAATCGAGTATTTTTAGAGTGAAACAGTAGGGAAATAATGGAACTGTCCTCTCTTGTGCAAATTTGAAATTTCATTCTTTACAAAGTAGGTCAGGTTGCATAACCAAGATATAGTTACCTAGAGTTCGCGAGCTTATTTGCCCAAGTGACACATATACCGAGTCACGTTGCATGAAGTTCAGGTCGAACCAATGTGACATCCATATTACGTGTTTGGATATATAAAAAATTTAGAGAGTCCGCTCTTGAGAAAAAACTATGTAAACTGTAAATATATAAATTGAAGAAAAAGTTGATGTAATTAGTAATAAATACCTTGAGAGTTCCAAATCCATGGAATTCGACCATTTCTCCAGTAGAGGCATGTCCCTTGAAAGGCCCTTCAAAGAAACCCCAATGCCTGAACTTGAAAGCAATAACAGGACGTCTTGAATACAAACTCAACAGTTCCCACGCAAACCCACGAGGAAATGCTGATCGAAATGCTTCATGAGATGATGCGAATGTCTCTTCTTCTGCTTTGTAGTACTTGAATTCTTCTGGCAACGTATTCTTCAACAATGCATTGTAGCTCCCTAGTCTAAGAAGTTCTTCCCCTGATAATCCCTCTCTTCCTGTCACAAAAGGATAGTAAAATATAATATCATAAGAAATTTGCTATTTGTAGTAACTGAGCTATATGTTTGCATGTGAAATTGTCCATTTTGCATAAATATAACTAAAATATTGCGTCTCTAGTCGTCTATTCTGTACAGGCTTTTATTAGGAGAGAAAACTTGTCTTCTCTATTTTGAAGACCAATATTAGTTTTATTTTAACAAAATAATAGTTTGAATCAATAGTTGAACAATGGATTGATACTAAGACTAATTAATACTATGTAATTCAACAGAACAGTGCAACAATCAAAAAGTAATAATCATAGTATTTATTCTTTCATATATAAAAATATTACATATTGAAGAAATTAATATAATTTTATATATCAAGCTTTCCCATTTCTAACAAATGTTTAAAAACCTTCTAAAATAGCTTTCTAAGTATTTATTACTTACAAGCTCTTCAATTTTTTTTTGGCTGAAAATTTCACATTTTTTACTTGAATGTTTCATGTTTTTTGGTTCGTGAAATGTTTTGGGATATGATGTATGGCAAGTTGTGCTTCCAATCTTCATCAAATAGATAATAATAAAATTACTTGAATTTTTAATATTACAACTATTATGGTATATTAAGAAATTAGATAATAACACATCTTAACCAAACTTCTCGGCAAATCAAAGTTTTTCTGTAAAGGGAAAAAAAATTTTTGATCCTCCCATAACCTGGCCTTCAACTTTTTCTTCGATCCAACTTGGTTTTGAGATTATTTTTGTCCCAGCAAAATTACTGTTTAGTTTTGTGAAAATGTGGGTGCTAATGGATATAAATAAGTGTGATGACGAAGAAGTCTGAGATTCAAAAATAGAAGAAGAAGATGGAGAAATTAAGAAAGGATGAAGAAGATGTAAAGTTTGGATGAGGAGACTTGCTAATTATATTCTACAGAGTGAAAATAATTTTACAATGTAATTAATTAAAATGATATAAAACAATTTAGAGGTAATTTACCATTTTTACTTTATAAATTATATCGTTAATATTAAACATGTAACTGTTTATTCTACTTATATTTCCAGTCAATAATGTAACAATTGATGAATAAATACATATTAATGATAATTAAATAATTTCATTTATAAATGTCACTATTTATCAATTATCATATGGCTTGTTAGAATGCATGTGAGATATGAAGAGTAGGATGTTTAATATGATTGATTTTTGAGATAATTGCAATCATATTCCTTGACATTCGACCTAATTACAAAGATATGAGTTTAGACCAGTGTTTAAGAAACTGTTAGGTGATAGGGTAGCCTTGGCACCTAATGATTTGGGTGCCTAGTCTGCAACTAGCCGTTGCCTAGATGGTTTGACCAGCGGTTAACGAATTGCCAGTCAAATCTGATCAAACACGAAAAAAATTTACCAAAAAAAAAAAAAATCATACATACAAACACAATAAACAACATATAAAAGCTTTGTAAGGCTGCAAAAAATTTACAAAAAAAATTTACTGGTGTGAGGAATGGGTGTGACGACGGTGGTTAGATAGGTGACGGTGAGTAATGATAGCGTTTGAACGAACGCCCATAAGGAACAATAGTGCTTGTTGCTGTTGGTGATTGGTGGGAGTTTGAGATAGATTGAGTAAGAGAAGAGAAGGAGAAACGATAAGTTCATGACTAGTGGGGTTTGAGATTGATTGAGAGAGGAGGTAGTCAGTGGTTGGTGACTGGCAATGAGTCGTTTCAAGTAGTGATAAGGTGAAATGAAATGATTTGAAGGCTAAAGTTAATGTTAATCTTTCCAATAATTTTAAAAGGAAATAAAAAGGGCATCGATCGATGTCTGATTTCAGCCGACCTAAGTTCTTGACCCAGTGCCTACAAATAAAGCAAAACAGAAGAGAAAAAGAAGAAAGAGATGAGGAAGAATACTGTTTGCAAAGGGATCTTATGTAGTTTGGCCTAAAAAGATGCTTACGTCCACAACTGCTTTTCCAATTATTCCTGCAGAGAGTAGTATCTTATTGATTGCTTGTGTGTATTTACAATGAATTTTCAACCCCTATTTACAGCGTGAGATATGTTACAATTTGAGTACAATATAAATAGGAAAAAATTTGAGTACAATTACACTTCCAAAACTGATGTCCATTAATTTAGAGATAAATCTCACTGAAATAAAAGCTTGATTATTCTTCCAATTCTGGTAATTGAATCTTTCTCAAGTTAGGCCGTTACCTTTCTGGAAAGATTCATTTAATGAGTCATTCGAGCTGAGAGTTTGAACTCGCTCTGGGCGATCTAAAGCTGAGCATAAGATAGTTTTGACAAAGGTTGACCAGCGACTTGAGAGTTGTCATAGCAAACTGAGAGTTCGTTTCGACGAGCTAGATATCGACGAATTATGCTTTTATCTATTGGGTCAATCCACTAGATCAGTTCTTTGGGCTTTTACCAGCCCATTTACGCAACCCTAAATATATCGATAATAGCATCGTTTTAAACCCAAAATGGTGTTGTTTTTTGTTTTTATTTGTTATTTTATTTTATTTTTTCAAGTTAAAACTCCAAAATGGTGTTGTTTTGATAGGTTCAGGACGACACTATTTTGGACCTTGATTTTTTTCTTTTTTCTTTTGGTTTAAAAAAATGAAACTTTAAAACCTTCATCTTTAATCATTAAACCACCAAACTGGTCTAACCCTAACCCAAACCTTTGAATAATATGCCGTTTTAGGCCATTTTCCTCACACCGGTCGGTTGTAGGCTTTGAACTTGAAAAAGATAAAGAAAAGTTTGGTCAATTATCTAACAGCACTTATTTGCTTAAAATCTATGTAGCGTTCGGTTGACTAGCGATTTTCCGGCAATCAATCGTCGAAAAATCACGATTTTTAAAACATTGGTTTAGGTTAAGGATATATGAGTTTAGGCCATAATTTGAGAAACTCCACCTCAGTTTTCATAAGTATTGCAACTACACTCTTTACCATTAATTATGGTCCATTGATAGTAATCATACATATAAAAAAAACTAAGTGGTAAAGTATAAAAAAAAAAAAAATTGAAACTTAAAAAAACAATAAATTTCCATCAGCAATAATTGAGATGGACAATGTAGATAAAAACCTAAAAGTAATAAAATATAAAAAATAATTAAAAATATTAAAAAAAATTCATCATCTTCTTCGAGGATCAAACTCATCATCTCCTTCCTGCTTTGTCATCATCTCCTTCTCAACATTTCATCATTTCAACATTTCTCCATCGACTCCATCCATCTTTTTTCATCATGTCAATATTTTTCCATTATAACATCGCAATCAAAATAAAACTATCTCATGAAAAAAAAAACAAAAAAAACAAAAAAACAAATTAACTCTATTAGAGATGCATCTCTCCATCTCTGATGGAGCCTAGGTCCTATGTAGACTCAAAACTCTAGGTCTCCACTAATAGAGATCCAAAGTTAGATCTCCATTCCATCAATGGAGACCCATTTTGGGTGAAAACCATATTAATGTGGTCTCCTTGGTAAAGGCCCATTCTGGGTCTCCATGAGTGATGACCTAGAACAAGTCGAGACCACCGGTTAATGATTGATAGTAAAGATCTATCATTTTTTAAGTTTATTTTTCAATTTAATTTATTTAATTTTAATATTTATTTATTTATTAAATATAATATCAAAATCAAATTACTCTCCACTTATTACTATAAAGTTTGGTTAATAGTTAATCAACTAATAGTAGAGATTGTAATTGCAATACTTATGAAACCTAAAGTGGAGTTTCTCTAATTATGATCTACACTCACGTATCCTTAAAATAAGGTCAAACGTGGGGGTGTTATTTTAATTCTCTCTTAATGTCTTATGCCAATGCCATGAGACCCAAAGGGCCAATCCTTGACCCCATTCATTTTTTTTTTTTAATCTTCCATCTATCCTTCTATATGCAATGAGGCCGTCTAGGTTTTTATTTTTATTATTATTATTTTTATGGTTGCTTCAAGTTCAAAGATCAACCAAGATCACATGAGATTTGATTATTGGACACGACCTAAGAAACAGATCTCATACGGAAGGGAGCATCCTATATAAAAGTGGGGGAATGACCCACACCAAGTGGGGCGGAAACCCACACAATCAAAATTTTGGCTGTAGATTTGCCACAACTCTCTTTAATTGTATTTACTTTTTCTTTTTAATTACTTTTATTAATAAATTGTTTTACCAATTAATTATAATAATTTTTAAAGTTAAGGACATTTATGTCATTTGACTCAAAGTGGGAAGTGAAACTATTAATTTAAACAAAATAAACTACATTTTAACAAAATAAACTACGATCACAAGCACATTTTCGTTTTTAGTGAGGGTGCCTACATGTAATTCCCCCACTCTAACACGCCAAGATATATATACATGAATAATCCAATTACATGTCATATTCATGCCATTCCCATCCCACCCAAGTTTCTCTCTTCGACCCAACTGCTGGAACTGGTGATTGCATCCTTCATTTCAAATTAACTTGAGATAACCATATATGAGTACAACCAAGCCAGCACTAGACCCTTCAATGGAATCATTATTGAGGAATTCCATCCAGACTCCATGAAAACACCAAGAAAACAAGGATCTTAAACATCAAGTTTCACAATGATGATATATGATCTACTGTTAGTCATATAGCATACTGTATATAAATTACTGTTAAACATCTAGCCTGTTAACTTCAGTACATTACAACTAATAGCAGGGTAATCTGTCGACCGAAATCAACAAAAGTCTTTTGGCCTATATTTGGGACAAAACTTGAGGTTTATATAAAATTATCCTTTAAATATCAAGCTCTTGCATATGATTGTATAATCATAACGCTATTTTTAACATTTAGTCCTCCTTACTCTTAGCTATGTCAAGAAGAAATTGATTCAGACGCTGGCCAAGAGTCTTTGTAGAGAATTTCTCAACAACATGTTCCCGCGCTTCTTCACCCATTTTCTTGGCCATCTCAGGATCCTTGATGAGTTTAGCCATAGCCAAAGAAAACTCCTGTGGCGTAGGGTCACAAAGAAAACCTGTCACCTCATTCTTAACTGTCTCCACAGGGCCTCCACTGTTGCATGCAATGACAGGTTTATGAGCCGCCATTGCCTCCAATGGAACAATGCCGAAGTGTTCATCCTGCGTCAATTGAAGGTTTTGTTTTAAAATTGTTTTGTCAAATTTTCTACCATTAATCAATTGTAATGATACTACTGGATGAAACCACACCTTTGGTGTATAAATGACGCACAAGCATTGGGAGAGAAGAGTGTTTCTTTCAGCTGTTGAACAGGAGGTAATAAAGTTAACCCGACTCGACACTCCATTTCTTTCGGCTATGCTTTTAAGCTCCTCCAAATACTCAACATTCTCCCTCAGCCGTTTATCATACCCACCTACAAAAGCAGAGCTACGTATATAATCTCTGTGTAAATGCAAAAGCCAAGTGAGCTTTTAGGTTATTTATTAGCAATAATATAACAATCTTGTTGCACAGCATATATATCATAATACTGAATATTAGCAAATAAGAAGAGTTCCTCCCATTTGAATGTTGACTACTACTTGGAGTTTTATCAGCTTTACTTCATCCTTTCACGGTCAGTTGTATTTCACAGAATTCCAAATTGTTAGCAATGACTATTCCAGTTCCAGGCTAAATTTAGTTAATCACATTCAATCAACCCTTAACACAAATCATATCACTTATCACCCAGTTAAATCACATTTGGATCCCTTGGAGGTGGCCTTACCGCCAAATACTGGCATATGCTTGATAGAAAACAGTACAAAGGTTCAGTGTTTCAGTTTTAAAAAGCGAAACGTGGCTTTGCTAGATGTTTTTTTTCTTTTTACCCAGAAATTTCCTTAACTTACATTATTATAAACTATTACTTAAATATGAAATTATAAATTAATAGCAAAAGGTGGATTTGTCATGAAATTTATAAGATAAAATATTGCAGGTAGTAGACTTGAAACCTATGGCCTTTTATAGCCGAAAAGTAAAGGACTACACCAATACCTTGGGGATGGGCTCTGTCACACACCCCTACTATATTACATAAACAGTCAAAACTAATAGACAACTGTTTAATTAAGACTCCTAAAACAAAAAGGCAGGTCCCTCCAACTTAGACTACCTGAAAAGGGTCCAGATGCATAAGCAGCATAACTATAATAGATAACAAACACCTCCTTGACAACTTCAGTCCGGGAAATATCCACACACACTATAATGGTCAACAACACACAACTAGTCTGAGTGAAAACAATCCTCTGTTTGCACAAAGATAAAACCTCTACCATGCATAAACATAACTAAGAGTCAGACAGATGCAAACCAGAAATAGACAGACTTGCCTGCAATAGTCAAGGTAACATCTGCCAGATTATGATTTTTTAAGACATCTCCTTCAAGGGTCTGAAGCATAGCGAAGGCGGATACAGCTAAATCAATATTCTTTTTTCTTTCAAAGCGATTGATGGAGAGAAAATTCAATCTAGAACAAAGCAAAACAAACAAAAAAAATTAAGACTTCCAAGCTGTGGATAGCGAATAATACATAATGAAAAAAATTTTAATCACAGCATATCAGAAAATGAGCAACGAGAGACAGAGATGTACAAACATGTCCTTTACTTATTAGAATGAGGTTTGCCAAACTGAGCCACATTGACTGCGGGGTAAAGGACAGCAGGACGAATACCTCGAGCATGAAGATGCTTGAATGTATTTGCAAAAGTAGAACCAGTAAATTCACTATTAACAAGTATCATATCTGCCATTCCTGCAGTCCAAAAAAGCAACAAGAATTGAAATTTTATCTTTACCTTGCAAGCAGAATAAATACAGCAAAAACAAACAAGGATGAAAAACATATAATGCATGAAAAGCGCAAAACCAAAATGTGGCATCATACCAGTAGTAATTTCTTCAACAAAGTCTATGGGTTTCCTATATATCCTCCTGATAAGAGTTGTATGTTGAGCAAGTAACAGGTCTGGAAAATGACAATAGAATAAAACCTGGAAAAGAAGTTTATTACATGAAGCAGCAATAGTGCCAGGATTTACTCATAACAGTTTATATCAAGTATAAATACCTTGGTTGACTTTTTAAGTTTCAACAATGGGATGACAACAGAAACCTGGTCTGCCAATATAACATCAAACGATGACCACTTGAGTAGCACACAGAGAGCAACAAAAATGCATCGCAGATAAGCACACACCGCATGAAGACGGTAGAAAATATGTCGGGGTAGGAAATCCCCATAGACAGTGACTGGAAAGGTACCTGGACAGCCAATTAGAATAAGGTATATCATACAATTTTAATAGAAAACTAGATAACAAAGTGAAAACAGACAAAAGCGTCTTGAAAGCAAGCAAAGCTATGAAAATGCAAATGAAATAAACTTTTAATGAACGTCAACAAACTACTTCCAACTCCCTCTATCCTCTCTCCAGATGTGTAAAGAATTTAATATTCATCCAAGACAAGAGTAGTTACAGAACAAAACCCTTACATCTAAACAGGTTTTCACATCTTTGATTCTCTAATTGTTGGTTTCTGCTGCCAACAGGGATGCCATAATAGACAAATTTGAGACATGACAACAGCCATGATGAAACCTTATCAACATACTATATCACAAATAAATTAACTTTTAAAGTCAGGAACTGTCAACATTCAATGGACTAATTTCCTGTATCACCCAAAAGATTAATGCTCCCTCCAAATGGCAACATTGTTTGTACAATGGTCAAACTTTGTTATAGTTACTGAAATCTGCTTAATCACTTGAAGTCAAGCTGAAATGGGCCACTATTTAATATAAAAAGTCTCCATAAATAACCATAATGGATACATACACCTTCAACCAAGAGACCCAACTACAATCAATTAGCATGTACAAGCATTTACTGTCATTCCCAGTCACTTCTAATCTCTTATCATGTAAACCATTTTACTTTTACACTCCCACGAAAATATGCTTTCACTACACTATGATTTAATGCCTTTTCTAGTAACATTTTTCCTATCATAAATGATGCCACATAAATTTCCCTCATCCTGTGAAAGAATTCATCACCTGCATCTACTGACACAACCTTATCGGAAGTAATAGACCATCAAAAATCGTCATCCAACTCAATTATTTCCAACAGCATATATATGTAGCTCGTTGTCTTCCACATAGCAAGTAGTAAAACTCAAAAACAGAAGCAAACATGGTGCAACTATCAAATTGCAAACAAATAAAAATATTGCAGCTCCACTTCATCTCAACAAAATCAGACCCATGCACATGTTGGGATATTGTCAAATGGTAAAAACAAGATTTTGTTGCATAGGTAATTATACACGACAGACAAAAATCTTACCATCAAGAGTTTCCTCAAAACATCGGTTTTTGTCATGGTGAGCTGTAAAAACACGAACATTGTGCCCGTGGGATGCGAGCTGAACAGCAGCATCAACAATCAATCTCTCAGCTCCACCTGTCGCATGTGTGCTCAGATAATGAAGTTCAACAACAATAATGGGTCTAACAAAGACGTGAATTTTACGAGTAAAACAAAAGAAAATCACCTATTCCAAGATCCGGATGTATTATGGCGATGTTAAGCTTTGAGCTTCGTTTTTTCTCCATTTCTTCTTCTCTTTAATATGTTCTAAGAGCATGTGAACAATTAAGTGAGGAATTTAATCAAACATTTGGCGTGCGGTCATGAGTTTTAAACCAATCAAACAACAATAAACCCTGCCGTTTAGAATTGAATAGAACAAAACGTACACACACAAATTGAACGCCACAATCAGATGTAAATAAGTAATTTTCGACATCAAATTTAAGTGATGAGTTGACCGGCCAAGCAACTGAGTTAACTCACCAGCAAACGGCGATCAAGAAGCGTCTAAGCAGCGATCAGCCGAGCGTCGAGCGGCGGCGTGAAAGACGTGCGTACAAGTGTCTTTTTCTTTTTAGCTGCAAGGTAAAATGAGAACGGGGCTATGTACGAAGTTTAGAGACTGGCTTCTAGACATGACGGTTCGGTTCGGTTCTGGTTCCGGTTCCAAATCGACGGTTCCGATTCTAAAAAAGCTAGAACCGGAACCTTAACCGAAATAATATGGTTCCGATTCGGTTCTGGAACCGACGGTTCTATAACGGTTCCGGTTTCGGTTCTATAACGGTTTCGGTTCCGGTTCTGGAACCTTTTTTTAAAATGACAATTTGAAATTTAAAAAGTAATATTAAAATATATTTTAAAATTAAAAAATAAATCGATACCGGATAGGCGGATACACTAATACACAAATGAAATAAAAAATTTAATTATTTGAAGACCAATACTCACAATCACAAATCACAATTAGCTTTAATTTATAAAATTCATTACGGATTATCCATTTACTGATTTACCCTCAGTCCCTCACTGACTCACGTCAGTACGTCACTCACTCAGTCACTCTTTAGCCATTGAAATAATTTAATAATAATAAATTGAAAATTTAATATTTAAAAATAATAACTAATAAATTAAAAATTTAGATTTAAAAATATAAATTGAAATCAAAATTTAAGTTAAAAAATATTATAAATTAAAATTTTGAAATTTATAAATATTATAGGTTGATAATTTGAAATTTAAAAATAATAAAATAAGAATTTAAAACTGTTAAGTGCTAACAATATACTAAAAATTATAATTTATAGACCCCAACGGTTATTTATTTATTTATTTAAGAACCGGAACCGTCGGTTCAAGTCGGTTCCGGTTTCGGTTCCGCCGGTTCTTGAACCGACGGTTCCGGTTCTAATTTTTAAAGAACCGGAACCGGAACCGCTACAGTGATGGTTCCTGTTCGGTTCCGAACCGGAACCAGAACCTTATGTTCTGGTTCCGGTTCTACAGTTATGGTTCGGTTCGAACCGCACGGTTCGAACCGAACCGTGGTCATGTCTACTGGCTTCAAGTAACTCTTCTATGGGTTGATTTTTGCTTGGCAACATACACAATTCCCGATGTTTGTCAATATTACACAAATATGGTAACTGTGACCCTTTTTGTACTCATATCCCTTAAGCTTTCATTAATTCAACCACCTATTGTATTAAAAATATTGAAATATCATTTCTTTTAAAATTTAAAAATAATTAATTTATTATTATTTTATTTTAAAAATTTATAAAATTAATTAATTAATCATGTTATTTTAATATTTAATTAATATAAAAAGAAATTAAAAAACACTAAAAAAAAATTTTATCATCTCACTTCTTCACCATCCATTAACCTCACATGTCTTTTCATCATTACGATTAATCAACCTCATCATCTATATCACTCTGTTTCCATTTTCATTTCCATCTCCATCACAAAATCAATGCATCACAATATCACCAAAAAAATTCCCCAAAAATTAAAAAAAAAAAATGGTCTCATTTCTAGGTTTTCGAATTCTCTAAATTTCTTGAGGAAACCCAGTTAAAGTCTCCATGATAGAGACTCGAACTAGTTATCCATCATTTGAGACCTAACTTTAGGTCTCCAATAATATAGACCGAACTGGGAGTCTATCATTGAAGACCTAACTTTAAGTCTCCAACAATGGAGACCCAATGAAGACCCGAACAATGTCGAACCAATTTAGGTCTATGATAGAGACATGAACTGGGTTTCCATCATCGAAGAGCATGGTTATCTATCTTTATGCGATGGAGACCAGTGGTCTCCTTATTTTTTTTTTAAATATTTTTTACTAAAGGACAAAAATATTAAGTTAAAAGATAAAGTTACCCTTAATTGAAAATTGTTAATGTCTGGATTTGGATCCTAGTCAACTAGGTTCGTGTTTTAGGCCCAAGCTACAGTTTCAGATTTGTGTTGTTAGATAAGTAAAGTAAGAAGCAAAGGAGAGAAGATCGAAGAGGAAGGAGAAGACACGAGAAGTTTTTAAGTGGTTTGCCTCAATTAGATATCTACGTCCACTGTTCACTCTTTCACTATTTTAACAGAGTAACGGCACTCAAAAATATTCACCCCCTTTTACAATAGGGGTCCTCCCCTATTTATAGAGAATAGGAGGAGCTACTGTAAAGTCTAATAAAATAATATACAGTAAACTATTATTACAATGATTGACTGCATTTAATAAGTCGGAATTACATTTAATGCGGCTGACAGTGTTAGGTTTAGTTTGCCCAAGGCATGGGTTTAAGCTATTAACCCACGTGGGTTAAGTGAGATTTCCGTAATCCAAGCTGTAATCTCTGACGGGGTTGGCGTGGATGGCACGCTTTGAGTTGTGATCCGCTTGACAATTGTGATTTTTGTTGATTTGATGGACGAGGCAGAGAGCAGAAAATCCTGCTGAATAAGCGAGCAAATAACGCTCAGGGTAATTGGGCCCCCTCACAGGTCATAGGGCAAGTCTGCTGGCAAACCCCCAGGCGGTCAGATAATTCAATGGGTAAAAGATCTAAGGCATGAGCGGGTAAGCGAGTACGAGTGCTGATTGGTGAACAACTGGTTGATAAGAGCGGACGAGCTATTATTCGACCTGATGAGCGAGTACGGAGACGGGCAGGTACCGAGTAAGATATCGAGCAGGGTACTAGGCTTCAATAACGAGCAGGTTGACGACCAGCAGGGAGACCGGGAATATGAGCATAGTAATGATCAGCAAAGTGAGCAGGTCAGCGGACACCTGCGCGATCAGATAGGTGGATTGATTACTGGACTTTTTCGGGTCTCTAGGTCATTGGGCCTGTACCGTGGGCCTTCCTTGGCCTAATTGGCCTTATCGTAAAATCACCCATAACATAAGCCCTCTAGCTCTTGGTTCGTCTGGCGGACCAGGAGCTACGAGCTCAAATGTAAAATATCCTGGCGGGAACATTTACATTATTTTTAAAGTTTGCCTTACTATCATACCACGTGGCATCACCTCAGGTAGCGGTTATAGGTCATATCATGCGTCGTATACATTTAATGCACGTCTCTCAACTGACTGCTGCATGATGACAAAATCCCAAAAGTCGTGTTGTACCGTCAGATTTGAAGCGGTTACACAGCTGTCTCGATCTAACAGCCAGGGTCTAGTAGCTTTAAAACGGCCGAGACCCTTAATCTTCTTCTTCTTTTCTGTCATTTTCAGGAGTTTGGGTTCTCTGTCATCTTCAAGCATTTTCTGTGTTTTCCACCATCGCTCTTTATCGTCCTCTTTTCTAGGTTTTTCAACATCTGCTATACTCGAGGTATTCTTACACGCCCAGTCTCGTACTTTATCTTCTGCCCCATATGCATGGTGCTATTGATTTCATTGCATTTTTGGGTCTGGTTCCTACTTGAGTGCTGGATGTCTTCCTATTTTTCTAGTATGAGGGAATTTGGGAAGTTGTTTGAGTAGAAAATTGGTACTTGGTCTGACTTGGGCCATATGTGTCACTTTCTTCTCATTATTTGATCAGGAAATCTTCTAGAGGTACCTGTACGAGAGATGAATAAACTTTTCCTTCTTTGATCCCTTTTTTTTTTTTTTTTTACGAGCTCAGGTTTAGAACTCATTTTACTTTAAGCAGCCTCCCTCCCCTTGAGCGCATGACTTGACGTTTAGGAGAAAAAAAAAGGTTCATGAAGATTCCATTTTTTTACGTCTGGTCTGCTATTAGTGATATAATCTTCTTACTTCTTTTGTAGATGTCAAGTCGTGGATGTCGTCATCATTAAGTAGGGGTTAACGATGATGCCTCTGAGGAGGAATCGATTCAACCTATAAGGGATCCCATGAGCGTGGCTTCGCAAAGCGGTGAGAGTGTATCGAGATCGTCAGGTAGGAAGGACTCTCATACTCGTGAGCCTTTCTTTAGATATGCCTCTGCCGTCCCTTACCATGAGCTCGTATCCATAGCTCAGAAATACGACTTTCCCTTAGGGTGTCGAGTTATGAAACCGGACGGGGATGATCACGCGACTCATCCTCCTCTAGGGCTTATAGCGATTAGCCACCAACATTTGGAGTCCGGATTCAGATTCCCAATCCCCTATTACCTTATCGACCTCCTAAACGACCTAGAACTAGCTCCGTTCCAGCTTACGCCCAATTCTTACGCCAATCTAACCGCGCTTGCCTCCATTTATATTAAAAATGGTCTTTCACCCCCGACCCCCTCCATGATCCAACATCTTTATCGGTTTAAAGCGACCACGGGCCCCAAGGCGGATAAGAGAGACTGATTTTACTACACTGTGGCCCGCGCCTCACTGTATAAAGTCTTTTTGCCGAAGAAAGCCATCAGATCGAACGTGGGCGACTACAAGACCCGCTGGTTTTATGCGTCTTATCCGTCCCTATTCGATCTCAAAAATTTTTCTTTTTCTCTTTACCCCGGTAAATCAGTAATTTGTTGTCGCGCGTTCTCGTATTTATATACATATATATATGTTGTTACTTTTACTGACCTTAGTTTCTTCATGTAGACGTATCCAAGAGCTTACTCGATCTTACGAGCGAGGAGACTGAGGCTTTTAATAGGTTTTCTGAAGTTAAGGATCTGTCAGATGATCAGTTCCCCACTGATTTTTTCTTGCGAGAGTACGGGCTTACGCCGAAGGTCAGAACCATACTCTTGAACGTTAATCAAGACATCGGCATCCGAAAGGGGAGGGAAGTTCCCTCGGTTTTTGAAGTCTTCAAGGAAGGGGCGCCAGATTCGAATTCTAGGAAGGTCGCTCCCATGGTGGAACTATGCTTTACCACCCTACCAGCCTCACCAGGAGCCAAGCAAGAGGACCCGGAGGTCCAAATAAAGGGCACTACAGGCCCCCTAGGTCCGTCATCGAAAATGCTGGGTTCACAAGTCACCACGAAAGCTGCCACAGGGGTTTCTTCCAAGCCTGACTCCAAGGCTACCCCGCCAAAGCAATGAGAAAGGTACAAGACGGTGGGCAGGAAGCCCCCAAGAGACTCTACTCTACCAAGCGGGACTCCAAGCGGGGAGACGTAAACTTCAGGAATATCGCCAGTTGGGCAGCGAGGGGCAACAGATAAAGGGAAAGGGATTGCAGATCCCCCTCCAAAGCGCTAGAAGACTAAAGGCAAAGAGGTTGTAGTGGAAGGAGGTCAGGAGCAGCAGAGCCAGGATTTTGACGCTGGCGAGTACTTCAGTGATCTTCTCGACAGGATGCCTCAACTATTGGGCCTCAACAAGCTAGGCGTCTACCAAAGCCACGTTCGTGGCGAGAATTTGGTCGGGTATTCTGCTCGACATTTGTTGTTGGTGAGTTTTCTTCTTGACTTGTTAATATTTAGCTTCCACCTTATATACTTGTTACTAATGTATTTCCATCTCAGTCTGCGCTGGGCTTAATGAAGGTACAAGGACTTCTCGAAGTTGTCGTAGGAGAAAGCCTCACTGGAAGAGGCGAACAGAAAACTTGGTGGTGATATCAATAAGATAAAGAGGAAAGCAGATTACTTCCGCAAAGAGTCAGAGAAAGCAAAGAAAGTCGTATAGGATCTGGAGCAAAAGCTGAAGATGGCCAAAGAGCAGAGGGACAAAGCCGAAAACTCCCTAGCCCTTGAAGTAAAGCTCTGGGACATCACTGCCTCCTCACTCAACGCTGCTACCGAGGAAAACAAAAAACTGAAGCAGGATGTCCTTTTTCTGAAGAAGGAGAATGGCTCACTGAGGCATGACATGAGCTTGGGTAATAAACGGGTCGAGGTGGCTAAGAAGAATGCTGAATTTGGTGTTGCACGACATGGATGTGATAAAGGAGAATCTTGCTCGCACCAAAGTAATGCTCGGCCAGACTTGTAAGGAGGTGGTGAAGAAGACGTCAAGCTCGTTTCTGTACACTTTATGGAAGTTTCATCTGGAGATCGACGTATCTTTCTTTGACGATGATGCTGTAAAAGAGGTGAAGAAGTATGCCGATCGGGCCGCGCAGGCAGTCCAGAAAGAGAAGCCTCCATCTACTCAAGGCCCGGCTTCGTTTGATCCTGTGTCGGGCACTGTCCTCTCTTCGACGCTACCGGTACCTCCTCTGAGCTCATCGCAGACAACAGTTTTAAGAGCTCAAGATGCATTCTTGAAGGAAGCCCCTAGTGGTCAGGGCGAGAAGATAACTCTTGTAAGCCCTTCGCAGACCTCCTAGATATTTGCTTTCTTTGTTTTTCTTCCTGCTAATGGGACTTATCTTTGAGCATCGATACTGCTAATAGATGATACAATTGTCTGATTTTGATTTGGATTTTTAATTTTTTATTTCCAGCGATATGAAACTCCTATTGGTCTGCTTTATTTGCTTACTCATTTTGAATCTCACATGCATTTTTAGGCGATATTATATTTGTCTAGTTAAAATGAATTACGAGCAGATATAACTAGTGAAATAGTTAACAACATCATTAGATAGCATATCTGACCGATAAGATTGACTTTACTTGCTCTGTCACGCTCGCGTGCAAGTACGCGTCGGTTCTTCCCAGTGCGCGAAAATTATGTCCCTACTTGTGTAACTATCTTGGCAAAAGTTGTGCTCTAAAGGTAAGGACTCGAGCCTCTACAGGGCATTGCGCTCGTAAGGTAGGGGCCCGAATATTTACAGTTAGCTGCGCTCGCAAAGTTATACCTGAGCATTTACAACGAACTGCGCTTGAAGGGTCGATACCTGAGCATCTACAACAAACTATGCTCGCAGAGTTGATGTCTAAGCTATATAGCTTGTTATCCTCTCGAGCTATATAGCTTGTTATCGTCTCAAGCTATGTTCATAGGGTCGGAGCTCGGGTAAGCATTGCGAGAACGGAGGAAGTAGTAGGAACTTGGCGGCGCTCATAGGGTCGTAACCAGAGCATTTACAGTGAGTCTGGAAGTGGAAAGGTGGTCGAACCCCAGCTGTGCTCACAGGGTCGTAACTCGAGCATTTACAGTGTGTTCGGCATGGAACGTTCAGTGGTCGATTCTCTGTTACGTATTGCTCGTGTGCGATGACTTAGGTTGTGAGGTATGTGGAGCAACTTATAGAGGGAAAGGCCGAACAACGAGCGGCGATTAGGTGCATGAGCTTATGACCATTTTAACCCCTCTCACTTGTGGGGCAGGTGTGGGGTCGGTATTCACCGATATTTAGCCCCTTATCCCTACAAGGTGAACAAGTGTTCGAGCTTTAAGTATACTTTCTGCCTTTAATTGCCGCATACCTCATACACATGAAAACAAGTAAACACTCTGCATTAGTAATGATATATGAGAAATATGGGGCTTTCATTGCATTTTCTCATGATAAGCTTTCACAGAGATAATGTAACAATAACAATACAATGGTTATGTATAATAAGGTCTTAAATGGATGGAGTTCCAAGCTCTCGGTAGCATAACTCCGCCCATGTCCGCTAGGTGGTATGCTTTATTGTCCAAGTCTTCGTGGATGATGAAGGGTCATTCCCAGTTAGGTCCTAGCGTACCATCACTGGTCTTGCAGGCTCCAGGTAGAATTTCTCACAACACGTGATCGCCCGTTTTGAACTTGCATACCCGAACTTTCTTATTGTAATGTCTTTCCATCCTTTGTTGGTAAATGGCTGCTCGAAGGCGAGCTGTTTCTCTAGTTTCTTTGAGAAGGTCTGAACTGGCGGCCAGAAGTTGGTTGTTTTCTTCAAGGTTAAAACTTGCTCTTCGCTGGCTAAATACTTCAAATTCGACAGGAATCATGGCCTCGGACCCATAGACCATTGAAAAAGGGGTTTCTCCAGTGGTGCTGCAGGTAGTTGTTCTGTAGGCCCATAGTACTTTCTGTAATTCATCTACCCATGCTCTCTTTCTGGTTTCGAGCTTGGTCTTCAAGGTGTGTTTGATGATTTTATTGACCGCTTCCACTTGGCCATTAGCTTGTGGGTGATCTACCGCTGAGAAGCTCTTTGTTATGCTAAGGCTACTGCAGAATTCTAAGAATTGCTCACTCGTAAACTGCGTTCCGTTATCTATCATAAACTGTTAAGGGATACCAAACCTGCAAATAATGTTGTCCCATACAAACTTTTTAATCTTCGTTATGGAGATCTCAGCCAATTCCTTCGCTTTTGCCCATTTCATGAAGTAGTCGACTTCTACCACGGCGTATTTACATCTTGCTCACCCCATCGGAAGAGGCCCGATCAGGTCCATGCCCCAAATGGTGAAGGGCCACGGGCTAATCATCTACTAAAGGTAAGCTGGGGGTGCTCGGGAGACCTTAGAGAACCTCTGACACTTATCACACTTATTCACTAGATCGATGGCGTTTTGCTTCATGGTTGGCCAGTAGAATCCCTGTCTAAATGCTTTCTAAGCCAAGGACAACCCCCCAGCATGATTGTCACAATGCCCCTCATGGATGTCCTTCAGGAGAGTAGTACAGTCCGGCTCATCGGTATATCGGAGTAATGGAGTCGAGAAGCCTTTCTTGTAAAGCACATCACCATATAAGCAATACCTTGCTGCCCTTGTTCACAGACGGCGAGCTTCTACCTTGTCTTCTGGCAGCTTACCCTCTCGCAAGTAGTTAATCAGTGGGCTCATCCATGAATTTGCTGCCACCGCTAGGCACATCACCTCACCACTAGGTTCGGTACTTGGTTTTGGCAAGAATTTCGTCGGCACACTCTAACAAAATCCACGCCCTGAGCTGTAGCTAATTGAGCCAGTGCATCTGCATGAGAATTCTGGGCTCGTGGGATCTGATTCAACTCATACCCTTCAAACATCCCCAGCAGCTCTTGAACTTTTTGTAAGTAGACTGTCATCTTTGACCCTTTACCTTGATACTCACCCCTTATTTGATAGACCACTAGCTGGGAGTCGCTGAATATTCTAAGCCGTTCGGCTTGCATCTTTTTAGCTAACCGAAGCCCTGCTAACAACGCTTTATACTTCGCTTCATTGTCAGTTGCTCTGAACCTGAATTTGAGTGCACTCAAGAACTT
Organism: Dimocarpus longan; assembly: GCA_022984855.1. Lineage (NCBI taxonomy): Eukaryota > Viridiplantae > Streptophyta > Magnoliopsida > Sapindales > Sapindaceae > Dimocarpus > Dimocarpus longan. The sequence continues at coordinate 12,400,797 of CM041014.1, read as the reverse complement.
GTTCCCATCCGGATCAATCAACAGCATACCAGCACCTGCACTTCACTCGTAAGAAGACCCATCGACAAACAGCTCCCAGAACGGACCCTCGGAAGATCCCGCCTCCTCCTTGACAGGCCCGATAAACTAGGCAATAAAATTTGCTAACGCTTGTCTCTTGATTGCTGACCTTGGTTTGAATTCGATGTCGAATTGAGCGAGCTCAATTGCCTACTTGAGGAGTCGGCCTGACGTATCTAGTTTCTGGAGGATCTGTTTTAGCGGATATTTGGTCAAGACTTCGATTTTGTGTGCCTAGAAGTTGAGACGCAGCTTCCTAGATGTTACCACTAGGCAGTAGGCAAGCTTTTCTATCGGTTATATCTTATCTCAGTTTCTACCAGCGTTTTACTAATATAGTACACAGGTACCTGAGCTCCAGTTCCTTCTTCTCATACCAGTGCTGCACTTAAGGCGTACTGGGATACCCCAAGGTAGACGATTAGAGCCTCCCATTCTTTTGGTTTTGATAAGAGGGAAGCTTATCCCATATATTCCTTTAATTGCTGGAACGCAACTTCGCATTCTTCCATCTATTCGAAATTTTTTGCCCTTTTCAGCAGCTCAAAGAATGGTACGCACTTATTAGAGGCTTTTGATACGAACCTGCTTAGGTTTGCCACTTGTCCGTTTAAATGCTGGATCTCCTTTACATTCGTCGGCGGTCGCTTATCCAGTAAGGTTTGGATCTTTTTCGAGTTGGCTTTGATTCCTCAGTTATTCACTATGAAACCCAGGAACCTGCTCGATGAGACTTCGAAAGCACACTTAAGGAGATTGAACTTCATTTGATACTTCCTCAAAATCCAAAACATCCCCTCTAGGTCGCGAACATGGTCAATGGCCTGCTTAGACTTTACTAGCATATCATCTACGTATACTTCCATGGTCTTCCCAATCAAATCTTCGAACATTCTGTTCACCAGCCTCTAGTAGGTTACCCCTGCATTTTTGAGTCCGAAGGGCATTACCTTGTAGCAGTATAATCCCCGATTTGTAGTGAACAAGGTGTGCTCTTCATCCTCGGGATTCATGGAAATTTGGTTGTAGTCCGAATAAGCCTCCATGAAGCTGAGGAGCTCATACCCGGCAGTTACATCGACTAACTAGTCGATCCGAGGCAGAGAAAAGCTATCCTTCGGGCAGGCCTTGTTTAAATCCGTGAAATCAATGCACGTCCTCCACTTCCCTTTTTTCCTTTTTACGAGCACAGGATTTACTACTCAGGTAGGGTACTGGACTTCTCGAATGAAATTGTTTGCTATGAGCCTATCTACCTCCTCCTTTAAAGCCTCACACTGCTCCCGGGTTATTTGTCTCTTTTTCTGGCAAACGGGCTTGTGGTGAGGATTAACATTAAGCTTATGAGTCATTACTCTTGGATCGATCCCCACCATATCACCACGATTTCAGGTGAACACATCTAGGTTTGCTTTTAGGCAACTGGTGAGCTGGGTCTTTGCCTTCGGATTCAGGTTCTTGCCCAATTTAAGACATCTTGTAGCATCCGCTTCACTGACCTGGATGTCTCCGAGCTCCTCCACTGGGCCGTTGTTTGGTGTGCATCAAATTCCTTGGGATCCAGATCATAACTAACTCCTGACGTGGTGATGGCTTGTAACTCACGCCCTGGGACCTCGTCTATCTTTTTTCTTCGAACTCCTCTTCGTATGGCATCCACGTAGCAATGACGAGCTAATGATTGCTAACCCTGCACACACCCGATTCCGTTAGGGGTTGGGAACTTCACCGTAAGAGCTTTGGTAGAGATGACCATGTTGAGGTCGTTCATGGCAGACCTTCCCAACACTACATTGTATGCAGAAGGAGAATCAATGATGAGGAAATCTGCTAGCACTGTGGACTAATGAGCTACGTCTCCGAGGGTAAGAGGTAGCTTTATCTGCCCGATAGGAGTGACTAAGTCTCCTGTGAATCCGTATAAAGGCTTAGGGGATGGTTTCAATTGCTCATCGCCAATCCCCATCTTGTCGTAGTACTTCTTGTACATCACATTTGTTGAACTCCCAATGTCGACCATTATCCTCTTGACCACTGAGTCTCCGATACGAGTTCGGATCACCAAAGCATCGTTATGCGGCCAACGAACATTGCGGGCATCCTCTTCGGTAAACACAATCTCCTCCGGTATCCCCCTAGCCTTTTTAGCGGGTCTTTCGAACTCCTTTTGTCCTGTAATTTGGACACGACTAGCCTCACACACATATCGCTCCTGTGATTAGTTAGATGTCCTCACTACCGAAGGACCCCCGTGAATGGTATGAATGGTTCGGCCAGAAGGTCCCTGCTGAAGTCATGTCTCTTGTTGAGATTGGGCTGGTGTCTCTTATTGGCGTTAGGGAGGATGCTACTACTGGAATGATCACCCTGAAGGTCTCACAACATAATCCCTCAGGCGACCATTTCTAATCATCTCCTCGATAATGTCTTTGAGCACTCAACAGTCTGAGGTATTGTGCCCAACTTCGTTCTGATAGACACAAAACTTGCTCCTGTCTCGTCGTCTCTCAAGAGTCTGGATAGAGGTTGGTCTCCCGAAGTTCTCCCTGTTCTTTTCTGTTGCAAAGATCCTATCTTGGGTGTCAGACAAGGCATTGTAGGTGTTGTAGCGGCCTTGGTGCCGAGGTCACTCCCGCCTCTGGTTATTCCCCGGTTTAGGCCCATTTCTGGCTTTCTTTGCAATCTGGTTATTGTTTCTTTGGCCCCCAAGGTCGTTCCCCCCACTGCTCATTTTCCTGCCTTTGTGGGAGCTGCTCGCTTAATCCTTCTAGGTGCTAGCCTTTTTGGGACCGAACGCTTCTTCCCACCTGATTTCTTTTTCTGTTCGCTCGTAGAAATCCCCTAAATTTTTTACTGGGGATTTATAGATACTTTCATACAGCTTCCCGTCTTTTCTCAGATCTACCGAGATAGCTGTCAAAACCCCTTCATCTGACAGGTTTTTCACATTGATCACCTCGTGCCTGAATCTGGTGATGTACTCTTTCAATGATTCGCTAGGGCGTTGAAAAATGGTGGCAATGTGACAAGGTGGCGCGAGCTGCCTTTTCAGTGTCTTATACTGGTTCATGAATCTCTGCTGACATTCCTCCCAATTATTGATGCTGCGGGGTGGAAGGTTGCTGAACCATGTCCGTGGGATGTCTCTCAGTGTTGTCGGGAACACGCGACATTTCGTAAGTGAGCTGGTGGTTTGAAGATCCATCTGAATGTTAAAAGCGTCTAGATGGTCTGGTCGTAAGGGTCGGAGTCCTCTTTATACTGTGGGATATTGGGCACTTTGAATCTCGGAGGAAGCGATTCTAATTCAATTTCTGAGATAAACGGGGTCCTCTCCCCGTTCTGACTTCCCTGCTCCTGGGCTCCTGGTCGTGCTTCAAGCTGTCTGACCCTTTGAAGGAGCTCTTCAACGAGTGGGCTCTGCATCTCAAATCTCCTAACAGTGGACTGCCTGTCCCCCCTGTTTTGTCTACTTAGGGAATGATGGCCTCGAGCCCCCGGTCCCCTTCTATCTTCGAACTCTCTATCATTGGCTTTCGGCCCTGCTCCACCCCCAAGGGCTGAGACCCGATCGGGATCACGACCAGTTCGCATTGGCTGATGCTCATCACGTGCTCGCTCGAACCGAGCGCTAGACCGTACCTTGGAAGAATGGATTGATCCCTTTCGCACTAACTCTCTAGTGATCCTTTTATTCGTGTTAGGGTCTTCCGCGTGCCTTCGTCAGGAAGCGTCCCTTCTCACATTGGCCTGGTGTGGTCCTTGAGTGGCCTGGACCTGAGTCCGAATTAGTGTCCTTACTTTATTGGCTAGCTGTGCCATGGTAGTCTCCAACATCTCTTGCCGTTGCTGCAATACTTGTATAACATCTCCTCCAACAGCATTCGGCGTAGGCTATCGAGTAGGAAGGGGAGGTATACCTTGAGCATCTCCAATTGTGGGCACATTGGTCATCCCTACACCAACATTAGGCAATCCTCTCGCAAGTACGGTACTTCGTCGTTGATCCGAAATGTCCGGGTGGTCATCGGTAGCATTAGAATTCCTTGTGGTCTTTCCTCTAACTATGGTGATTGTCTGAACGAGCTTTGTAAGCTGAAAATGAAGGCGATAGAATTGCAGATGGGCCCCTCTTTCTAGCACCGAAAATGTTGACGTCTGGATTTGGATCTTAGTCAACCAGGTTCGTGTTTTAAGCCCAAGCTACAGTTTCGGATTTGTGTTGTTAGATAAGTAAAGTAAGAAGCAAAGGAGAGAAGGTCGAAGAGGAAGGAGAAGACACGAAAAGTTTTTAAGTGGTTCAGCCCAATTAGATGTCTACGTCCATTGTTCACTCTCTCATTATTTTAACATAGTAACGGCGCTAAAAAAGATTCATCCCCTTTTACAATAGGGGTCATTCCCTATTTATAGAGAAGGGGAGGAGCTACAGTAAAGTGTAATAAAATAATATACAGTAAACTACTATTACAATGATAGACTGCATTTAATACGCCGGAATTATATTTAATACGGTTGACAGTGTCAGGTTTAGTCTGCTCAAGACATAGGTTTAAGCAGCTAACCCACGTGGGTTTGGTGAGATTTCCGTAATCCAGGCTGTAATCTCTGACGGGGTTGGTGTGGATGACACGCTTTGAGCTGTGATCTGTCTGACAACTGTGATTTTTGTTAATTTGATGGACGGGACAAAGATAAACCTCTCTAGTGAGCAGAAAATCCTGCTGAATAAGCGAGCAAATAACGCTCAGGGTAATCAGGCCCCCCACAGGTCACGGGGCGAGTCTGCTGGCGAACCCCTGGGCGGTCAAATAATTCAATGGGTAAAAGATCTAAGAGACGAGCGGGTAAGCGAGTACGAGTGTTGATTGGTGAACAGTTGGTTGATCAGAGCGGATGGGCTATTATTCGATCTGATAGGCGAGCATGGGGACGGACAGGTACCGAGTAAGATATCGAGCAGGGTACTAGGCTTCAATAACGAGCAGGTTGACGACCAACAGAGAGACTGGAAAAATGAGCATAGTAACAGTCAACAAAGCCAGCAGGTTAGCGGACACCCGTGCGATCAGATAGGTGGATCGATTACTGGACTTTTTCGGTTCTCCGGGTCATTGTGCCCTTATCGTGGGTCTCCCTTAGCCCAATTGGCCTGATCGTAAAATCACCCCTAACAAAAATGAAGTGACACATTTTGATTGGATTGGTTTTTAAATTTATTTAATATAATAAGAAAAAGATCAAATTACCACTATTTTAAAGTTTTGCCAACCGCTAATGGCTAGAGTGTTTTTGTTGAATTTATAAAGTTTAAGGAATATGAGTGCGAAAAAAATTTTATATCAATTTTCATACAATATTTTTCCTCAAGCATAGCCTAACAAGCATAAATGATAAAATTTTTAAATTCTAACAATAACATCAACTACAAAATATAATTAAACTAAATAATCTAACCTAAAAATTGAAAAAAAAAAAAAAAGGTTAGTTCTAACATCTAATAGAATAAATTCAAAATAAAATACATAATTACATAAATCTCATATATCCAAATACAACATAAAACATATGTCAAAATATTGGCCAAAAACATATTAAATTTGAACTTCAAGCAACATAACAAACAAATGTGAGAGCTTTCGTAACACTTCCAGATATAAATTTTGTTTAATATCATATTTTAAAAAATTTAATATTAAAGGTTTGCGGATATGGATGCGAACTATTTTTCATATCCATAATTGAATACGAACCTACATCTGGTTCAAATTTTAGCATCCACGCCTACCTTACAAATCCCATTTAATTAAATTCATACTAGTTCGGATTGAAGTCTGTTATCCTAATATCGATATCAAATTTTCATTGAGTGCAAATCAAATTGACTTGGCCAAACCCGAACAACTCAGAGCAGCCCAATCCACGACCATCCTCACGTTAGCAGCTCATTCGAATAACATTGTACTTATAATAGTTAGGGTTTTACTAACTTTGTGGTTAGAGTAAAATAATTCATAAATAACAATCTTTTGATTGATTGTAAAAGTGATTATAGAAAAATATTGGCAAAAGAAGAGAGAGATAGGTTTATAGTTAGTTGCTGACAGAGATGACCAGAAAAGATATGGCGAGCCCTGCCGCCTCTAAAGTTCTCTGCCTCTTCTGTTTCGTCCGCACCGGATGTACGTCTACACTTCTTATATTTATATACACACAAATATATCTCTTTTATAATACATTATTCAGTTGAAACACCAATTCATCAGTGTCATAATTATTTGCTCAGCCGTCATCAACAAGTGGAGAGAACTTGAGCTAAAGTCTGTATCGAAGAAATAGCAAGACGAAGAGAGTCTAGTCTCTGAAACCTCATCTAATGTGGTACAGAAAGCAGCCAATTTGAAACTTGGGATTATATAGTAATAAAAGATAAGTTAGCATTTAGTTTTATGTTTTACTAGTATATCGTGTTATTACAAGTACCTGTTATAACAGTCGAGATATTTGAAATCATGACTCTAAAGAATAGTCCTGAATGCAATATTATTTAACTCCACTCTCAACTAGACGGGAGAGAGGATCCTTATTGAATTGGAAAAAAAAAAAAATTTCAGTCAAATTATTTGACATGATATCTGACAACACCACTCCCTTTAGCATTCTTATACTATCATGAAAATGGAGAACAAAACTCATTCTGCTGATTTTGAATCTTACTACATTGCATCTAAAAGAAGAATTCAGTAGTGCAAGCAAACGTATAAAAATGTGAACATGTTTTCTAATCATGTTTTGCCTTTTAAGTCCTCATGAAACGACATATTCCATCCTTTCCTCGCACAACGCTTTTATCCGTTCACTTTTGTTTGTCTATGTTAGTGCCCCCCACCCATTTTGTCCATCCAGCTGAGGTTTAGGATCCACTACCATGATAGAGAGGCCAAAGAAAAATGTTTGGACATATAATTGTTATCAATGGCTCATCTGACCATTCAGCTATTATCAACCTACCTGCAAAGTTTACCACCCCTTTACCATATGTGGCTTATTATATCTAGTCTTTATTTGCTTCACTTCGACTAGCAGAATTTTTTTCCAGTTACCTGTCTCTTTACCATACATTGCATATTAGGAAATATATATTCGAAAGAAATAGGAAAAAATAGAGAGCTTTTACTCTCAGGCAGTTAGGCTCAGGCTTGCTCCATCGAAGGCAGGCACAACCTATATTATGTAAAACTTTAAAGAGTTTGTGTGAATCAAAAGATTAATCGTCAAGAAACCTAAGATGCATTAATGTCATAGAGGTCCGTGTCCAAGGATATCCAGCATTGATTGTAATGACTTGATCGATTCTTTGAGAAATTCCTGTATATGTGTCTGATAATATCTATTCTTACAATTTTTTAGTTACCTGTGAAGAATGATTCAAAACCGTGGTTCCTCAGAATCCTCCATCTGTGATGGAGCCACTGAAATTCAGTTGTCCCATCTGCATCGGCCCATTGAACAGGCCAACAACAACCAGGTGCGGTCACATCTTCTGTAAGGAATGCATCGAAGCGGCAATTGCAGCTCATAGCAAGTGCCCTACTTGTAGGAAGAAACTGGGAAAGCGTAACACCTTCAGGGTGTATCTTCCTTCTCTCAATTGAATCAGTCTTGTGTAACATTATGGTGATTATACAGGGAAATTGCTTGTTGAATAATTAAAATGGAGGTGCACTTTAAGACTGTAATCTCTCTTAATATTTATTTTCTTTTACTCTGGAATGACATTTATTTTCTATATGACTATTGAGTTGAGAAGGATTGTTTTTCACTTTTTCTCTTTCATTGCATCCATATGTGTCATTTGTGAGTGTAATTATTGTTGTAACTGAGTTTCCATTTACTGTTCAATATAGATATTGGGGCAATAAAATTTTAATTAGATTTTGATCTAATGATTGATATAAGTGATATAGATAAGTAAACAGATTTAGCATTAGATCATCTCAATTTTAGAATTTTTTTTTTTTAAACTTTAAATTTTCTCTTGCTTTTTTATATATCATTGTTGTTGTAATTAATAAGATTGGACTCCACAAATATTATCGTCACATACATTGATAATATATGTAAGACTGAAACAAAATCCTCCCTTCTTTTAGTATTCTTAAATATTTACATAAACGGTTAAAACTAATAAATGAAAATACAAATTAAATTATGTTCAACTTGCTTTTAATTATTTCTAATTGCACATTCATCATTTTTCAGCTAAAGTTATCAACTTATGGCAAAAAGATATCCCAAGAGCAATCTATCGATTGGCTTATTCTATTTAGTTATTATCCATAAAGGAAGTATTCTGAACTTTACGTTTTCAATTTCAATATATTATATAATTGATATACAAATTAACTTGAACATATAATATCTTTGACCGACACCATCCCAATGTCAAAGTGTTTTACTCTCATTCTAGTATTTTTCTTACAAATTGCTAATGGGCCTAGCAAGCTGATCCTAGAGTAGATGATCAATAGCAACCGTAGAATGTGGCATCTATAATTATCATGTTGTGGATTATGTAATTGCAAAATGAAATGTGAAACTATTTGTGCTTTGTTTTATGTATTTGGTTTACGATTTTTTAGGCTTTATATGTTTACTTTGTTATTTATTATGTTGGAGTTGGAAATTTGAATTTAAAATTTACATGCAATTTAATTTTATTTGCTTCGAAATTCATGATTGTTGGAATTCAAATTTTATAAAGTTTAATTATATTGTATTTTGTTATTGTTGCTAAGATTCTAAAATAATATAAAGTTTGTTTATTTAATTGTATTTAAAGATACTATATATTTCTAAGTTAATTATAAAAAAAATTGTTAAAAATATTTTGCAAGTTCGTAGTTAAGTACTGATCTAACCTAAATCCGTAAGGTGCATCCACAGAGTTGTTGGGAAATACGGGTGATCACAAAGCACAAATCAAGCACAAAGCAATAAAGAGAGATTCTTACATAGATTGAGAAATCCCGATGTTGACAAAATGGCGTCAGCACGCTTTTTCACAATATAACAATATTTATAATACTTTGTGTTGTATCTATTTTTGGCCTACCTCAAATGAGCTGATAAAAATCCAAAGGCCCAGTAAGATAACCTATTAAAATCGTTCTAACAGACAATGACCCAAATTACTGGTCCAAAGAAACCGGCATAACTTTGTGCTTGGTTGTCAGATTGCCTATTATAATATGTTTTCGGAATGAGATTTTCGTGCTCCATAACGTGGCAACCAAGGTTTCCCGGTAGATGTCGTTGACATCCTAAAAGTTGTTGTTTTAGTGGACGTGTTCTTGAGGTTTACGTTTGCAATCCTCTTATTATTTCATTCTGCATCAAAAAGCACTAAACGAACGGTCCATGAATAAGCATACAGACGGGCTGATGAGCGAGCAGCCGCATGAGCAGTTCGCGTGACTGTACACAAGATCCTGCTCACGTCAACGAGTAGGGTCGACAAGATAATGAACGAGTAGATGGACGAGCAAGAATCCAGCCGAGATCGAGCTCAGACAATCAGTTCGTGTAAGAGCAATCTGCACGTTTCAACGAGCTTATTGCGTGAATAACTTAGCGTTACAAGCTCCCAAGCTACTCGATCAGCTTGTCTGGGTAGTTTATGCAATCAGCTTGCACAACCAATCTAACGAGATCTCTATTTACCCAATCAAGCTATTAGGTCTCGACCTCACCCCGAGCACAAGCTCACCCAGGCCAGAGTCTGCTCCCATAATAACGGGTCGTGCACGCAGAATCTTCCCAGAATGGTAATAGCATAGATTAAGGAATACACAACTACCAAGTCAACGAATCATGTCAAATCCCGGATATTAAGGGTGTTAGTTGTGGAAAGAAAATCAAACATTAAATGCTTTCCTATTTGAGTTGTACTTAAACTGTAGCATCACCCCATCATTATAAATAGCAACAAAAACAATGTAAATAAGGATGGTTTTTTCTTCTTTCTGCTCTTGGTAACCATACAAAACACCTAGTGAATAACAGTGACTATTGTTCCTCATCGGAGCCAGCGCCATGGACGTAAACCTTTTTTTAAGGCCGAACCACGTAAATCTCACGTGTTTTTCTTTTTTCTCTCTGCCTCTCTTTTTGTTTGTTTGTATTTTTTTACAGATCTGCAGTCTAGGCCTCACGAACCAGTAGCTGACCATTATTTTACGTCAACACTTTGTCTCACACGACTCTTAAAAGCAATCACTCTTACAACCACTCCAAATCTCTCTTTCCACTCTTTGAAAGTCTCTTATACAATCTAGTACAATTTAAAATCCTTTCATTAGGGTATTTATAGTTCCAGAGTCAAAGGAATTCAAATTTGGATGAACTCTGATTTCTAAACAAGGACTAAGTTCAGTACGACACATCCAGGTCGCGTACCAAGTCGCACCATACTTGGGTTGCATGACTTGTGACGTGACATCTAAGTCGTGGTGCAATTCACTCTACTTTGTGTTGTTATACGAATGACTTTCAAGTTGCAGTACTCTTTGCTTGAGTTCTACGAGGAGCTTGACTCTCGATGTACTATGTGGCGCTATATTACTGATTCAACTTTCATACTTCAATAAAAGTTTCTCAAATTTGGGTGAGGTCTGGGGAATGATTGAAAAATCAATAATACTTTATATTTTTGTCAATATTTTCATGTATGTCTTTGCATAAAATATTGACATTTATAATCCATATAGAAAGAATATCAATACTTCTATTTAACAAATTTTTCCAAAAAAAAAAAAGAGTATATGTCACTAGATGACACCTTTAAATATTGAATTGACAATCTTGTCATATTTCAATAAAATTAATAATTGAGTCTCAAGTCTTATTTTTGTTGACACAAATATCCTTGATAAAATTGGTAAGAATGCTACATTTTTTAAAAAATGACTAAATTGTTACATTTATTGTAATGATATTTTGGTATTTTTACACATGATTTAGGACTCAATTGTTATATTTTTTGAAAAATAACATAAATATTAAGTCATTAATTTAATGTGCTGTTTTTGTATTTATCCATTCCCAAAAATAATATAATAATAATAATGATAATAAAATTGCACTTGCATTTGTGAAAGTTCCCGAGTTCGCATGTAGGTGGACTTGAAGCCCACCCGCAAATTAACAACATTTGAAAAAAAAAAAAATTTATATCAATTTTCATACAAGTTTTTTCCTTAAACATCACCTAATAAACATAAATGATATAATTTTTAAATTCTAACCATAACATCAACCACAAAATAGAATTAAACTAACCAATCTTACCTAGCCTTAAAAAAAAAAGTAGGTTCTAACATCTAATATAATAAATTTAAAAAATATATATATATAATTACGTAAATCCCATGAATCCATATACAACATAAAACATGTCAAAATTTGGCTAAATACATAATAAATTCTGATTTTTACGATTTAAGTAAATAACTTATTTTAGTTTTGATATATTATTTCCTTCAATTCCAGATCATTCCGATTTAAACCATTTATTACGTGTAAATTAACACGCCGTAAATTCATACCAATCCGGACTGAAACCTTGTGTCCCCGTATGATATGAATCTTTCATTGGGCGCAATTATAGCGCAGAGCAGCCCGATCCACGACCATCCCCACACTAGCGGCCCATCTGAGGAACATAACCCATATGATAAAGCCAGCGAAGAGAGAGGGAGGGGTTTACAGTGAGTGACAGAGATGACTGGAGAAGAGATGGCGGGCCCTGCCGCCCCTAAGGTTCTCCGCCTCCTCTATTTCGTCGGCGCCGGATGTAAGTCCACGCTTCTTATATTTTTTATACACACAATTATCTTATGATAAATTAATCAATTGAAAAACCAATTCGTCAATGTCACAGTTATCTGCTCAGCCGCCATCAACAAGTGGAGAGAACTCGAGCGAAAGTCTTTGTTGAAGAAACAGCAAGAAGAGAGTCTAGTCTCTGAAACCTCACCTAATGTGGTACAAAAAGCAGCCAAGTGAAACTTTTTTTTTTTTTTTTCCTTTTTGGTAATAAATGATGTTACTTTGATTTGTACATTTGGATTGTGTAATTCTATGATTGCTATGTGTAATTCTATGATTGGTGAATAAATCTTGTTCTTGGATATTAGCGACGCTAGAGACTGATTTATACATTGGTGCTTACAACCCTTCACATATTTCCTAGTGTTTGAATTGGTTTATAGGAATTGACTAGAGTGAACAAACATAATTTTGGTGAAGTTAGTTACGGTGCAAATTTAATATTGCAATAACTGTAGTGAATTAACTTTAGCTTTATCCCGCATATCATGTTGTTTTTTGGAACTCCCAATGCTTCTCTAAGTTGTTGGAACTTCTCTTTGGTAGTGCTTTGGTTGGAATGTCTGCAGCCCGATTTTCTGAACTGCAAAACGTAAGCTGGAAAATGTTCAACTCTAATGTGTTATAGTTACTACTCCGTACAAATTACTGTGTAATTAAGTTAGCTAATATTGTGATAACATCAGCGTGGAACTCAAATCATTGAATTTCGTTGCACATCCCAAACCTCAAATTATTCGGTGGGCAGCATAGAGACATAAATCCAATTTTCTTATGAAGAACTCCTTTTTTCATTCAGAAATGTTCTGGTTCTGACTTCTAATTCAGATCCTTCATGTGGTTACATAAACTATTTTGCTGATCCAACCCTGTCGCAACAAGTTCAATAGATTGCTCAATTACCTCTAGTTGTTCATGATAAAATATTTGGATGATCTAAGAAAAATGTGAGCATGAATTCAAGTACAACACTGAAGTATTTGATAATAAGTTGTTATCTTTGACATAAAATCTAGAGATAAGATTTCTTTATCAATTTCTAGACTCTTGGTTTCTGTGGAAAACTATCTTGGTCTTTGGAAACAAGAATTTTACTAAGCTCCTGTTGTATTTTCACCCATGGAAGTTCTGTTAAGTTGGCTACTGCAATGTTTTAATGAAGCATTGAATCATTATGCGTATTTTTGTGAAAGATAGACTGATTTGGAAGGTTTACAACTGTTTGAGAGTCATTCCTCCTGTTGAAGGTTGTAAGCTTTCTCTCTCTTAGTAATGGACCTTGTTTGTGCTGACCTGTCTCTTTCTCTTGTTCTCATTGCTTTTGTGTATATTGTATGCAAGTATGCTCTATGGTTATTACTCACAGGATACTCTCCCTATCGTAAACTAAACAACAATGGTGCCTTAGTTTTAAGGTTTTCCACCTCTAACCTCTTTATCTCTTTTTGCCTATCTCTAGAAGAATAATACTAGATGTAGTGCCTTAGTTTTAAATTTTGTTGGTAATGTTACTGATGGTGTTAATTAGAGTCTCTAATAAATTATTGCCTCCTTTATATTTATTTTCATTCAATTGTTAGAAGTTAGGTGACAAACTATTCGCAATTCATGATATGGATGCTTGCAAGTGTTATGATCTAGGTCTGAATCCTTGTAATTGTTAGTATTGATTGCAGTGGTAAGATGGAAGGTTGTAATTCTATGACTTCTGATTTCCGTAGCCTATATGTTGGATGTTACACACAAATGGTATATGTTAGGATCCTTGCCAACAGAAGCAAAAATTGGAATAAAAGGGGCTTTTATTGATGAATACTGAAAATAAAATACAAAGAAATAACTCTCAATGCTACACAGAGAGACCAAGGCTAGTGCGACACTTGCCTTACACAGAGCTTCTCTATGAAATCTTAAACCAATAGATGACTTAAACTCCTAACAGCCCCCCTTTAAATAACATCAGAAACCTAAAGCAAATCCCATGAACTTCTCCTTTAATTCAGCTACCAATTCTAGTACTTGCCATTTAGGAACCAATTATATTAATAGGCTGCACCTTCCTTTTTATAGACCTTGAGATCTTTTATTTGTTTCTTATTTCTATGATAAGTAATGATTGAGGTTTAGCTTTTGTAGTAGAGTTAGACCCAAGTCTCTTTTCTAATATTGATATTAGGGCCATGTGGAAAAATGAATGGCGACTACGTGAATGGAGAGTCATGTGGAAAAACTTGAACAAGATGTAGTGGAATTGAAAGATCAAATGGTGGTTATAGATTGGAAGTTGTCTTAATTGGTTGCAATTTGCAACCTGCTCACCAAGTTGAGTGAAAAAGTATTATTCGATAAAGCGGAGATTGAGGTAAGGGAAGGCTCGTCCGGGGTATTAATGGAAACTGTGACCACAGTTGCAACGAACACTACACCTGCATGACCCATGGATTTTCCAACTGCTAAACGTACCATAGTAGCAAGCAACGAGTTTCGTTTAGTTGTGAAGAAAGTCGAACTTCCAAATTTGAATGGCCAAGATTTGACGGGGTAGGGCTACCGAGTAGAGTAGATGTTTAGGGGATAAGACTTGAAAGTAAGGTTCGCTTGGTGTTTGTGGCGATGAAGGGTGTAGCAATTCATTGGCTATGATAGCTCAAAAGCAAACAGCCACAAATTTCGTGGGAGGAGTTATCGACGGAAATAATGAGGTAATTTGGAGGTTGGAAAGTCGGAAACCCTTATAAGCACATTGCAGGATTGAAGGAAGAAGCATCAATGGAGGATATGTGCAACAGTTTGAGTATTTTACCAGAATGGTACCCGGTTTGCCAGAGTTGGCTTATGTAAGGAGTTTCATCGATGGGTTGAAGGAGAAAATCAAGAGGAAAATCCGAATCTATGATCCTCAAGATTTGATGTGTGTGATGAAGTTGGCTAGGGATATGAAAGAAGAAATTTTGGGCGTGAATATGTACTAGCAAGTAGGTCGTAGGTTCCGACCCATGTCTAGTAACCTACACTCTATGGGTTACCCATTACGTAACACGATTCCTATTGAACCCACCAAGTCACTATCTAAACAACGACCAGAAAGTATCAGTCAACCATCATCCATTTCGACTCTAACGACTCAAGAATTTTCACAAAATGGATGAGAAAATCTCACCATTTCTCTAGTTGAGATGCGAGCTTGCTGCTCTAGAAATTAGTGCTTCGTTATGATGGACAATACTTGCCAAATCATGTTTGTCCTAAGGCGCACTTACGTGTCATGATTGCAGCTGAAGATGAGGAGAAGATTCCCAAAGTTCCGCCATGGGGACAAGGCAGTTGTTAAAGGGGATAGAATTGTTAGATTTCGATCATTACTTACAATTTAAGGAAGAAACAGGTCAAACAACTCAAGATTTATAAAAGGAAGGTGTGGACCATTAATGTAGTACAAATTGGGCTTTTATTGATGAATACTGAAAATAAAATACAAAGAAATAACCCTCCATGCTATATTGAGAGACCATGGCTAGTGCTACACTTGTCTTATATAGAGCTTCTTTGTAAAACCTAAACTAATAAATGACCTAAACTCCTAACAGCCCCCCTTTAAATAATAGTAGAAACTTAAAGCAAATCTCACAAGCTTCTCCCTTAATTCAACTATCAATTCTAGTACTTGCCATTTATGAACAAATTACATTAATGAGCTGCACTTTCCTTTTATAGACCTTGAGATCTTTGACCTATTTTTTTCTTCTATGGTAAGTGATGATTGAGGTCTAACAATTCTATCCCTTTTAATAATTGCCTTGTCCCCAAGGCAGAACTTCGGGTATCTCCTTCTCGTCTTTAGTTGCAATCATAACTCGTATGTGTGCGTTAGAACAGACATGGTTTGGCGAGTATTGTTGTTCACAACGAAAGCACTGATTTTTAGCGTGACGAGCTCGCATCTCAACTGGAGAAATGGTGAGATTTTCTTGTCCATTTCATGGAATTCTTGAGTCATTGGAGTCGAAAAATCTAATAGTTGATTGACATTTTTTGGCCATTGTTTAGATAGTGACTTGGTGGGTTTAGTAGGAATCGGGTTAGATAATGGGTAACCCATGAGCGTGGGTTACTGGACATAGGTCAGAACCCATGACTTGCTTGCTAGTACATATTCACACTCAAAATTTCTTTTTCTAAATCCTTAGTTAGCTCCATCGCACGCACCAGATCTTAAGGATCATAGGTTAAGATATTCCTTGTGATTTCCTCCTTCAACCCATTGATGAAATTCCCTACATAGGCTGGCTTCGGTAGACCTAGTACCATTTCGGCGTGATATTCAAACTATTGCACATATTCCTCTATCGATGCTTCTTACTTCAATCTTGTCATGTTACCTCAATGTGACTAGTGGTATCATGAATTTATGCAAAAAAATCAGTAGCTAAAACACTAATCACACCTAGGTAACGAGCGTTAATACCACTAATCACCTTGGTGTGACTAGTGGTGTCATGAGTTTATGCAAAAAAACCAGTAGCTAAAACATTAGTCACACTAAGATGATAAGTGTTAACAACGGTAATTACCTTGGTGTGACTAGTGTTTTGGCTACTGATTTTTTTTCATAAATCTATAACACCACTAGTCACACCGAGGTAACAAGTATTATTAATACTCGTCACCTTGGTGTAACTAGTGTTTTGGTTACTGGTGTTTTGCATAAACCAATGACAACACTAGTCACACCGAGGTAACTAGTATTATTAACACTATTTTCTTTTGCCTTCTCTTTAAGCTCCCTTTTCTCTCTCTTTAATGAAAAGATAAACACTAAAGAGTTTTTGGATAATATAATTTACTTTCTATGTTTTCAATTAATGTAAAGAGCATGCAGTTAATTACCTATTTATTTAATTGTTTGTAGATGGAAAAAATTGATTATGATCAGTTTTTGAAGATACCTAGATCACAATGGGTACCAAGGAGGTCGATAAACATGTACTTCAAGTTCGATGCAGTAGGGTTGATTGAAAATGTATGCAACGGGAAAGGGAGTACGAACTAGCTGATGAAACAGTTTTCAAGTATTAATTGAAAATACCAAGTAAACACATGTTTGTTATCCGGTTGATTTATCAATTGCTTCGAAGAGAGATTAATGTGGAAGAAGCAAGTTCTCATGAGATGTGATTTTCCATCGGAGGCTTTAAGACTAGGTTTTCGCATATTGAGTTCTGTTTAATAACTAGATTACCTTTTGGTCCATTACCCGATATCATTCAATGACCATATGTAATGGTATCTGGGGGAATACACGATCGATATTTTGATGGAAAAATACTAGTGCCGTTTCCCGAGATACACAACCATATTACCACCAAGGAATTTCACCAAAAATGAGATTGTTTGAAGATGACCCTTGTGTTGCTAGCAAACATAGTATTATTTGGGCAACTTTTCAAGAGCAAAACGATATTATGGTTGCTAATGTTAGTAGAAAATCTAGATGAGTAGAATACGTTTCCTTGGGGACATTATGTATTCAAGTTAATGTTGTATCATTTGAGAACAACGATTAGAAAATGTAATTATTATGGGTTTCCTTCTGCTTTACAGATTGGTTTTTCTATGTTTTGTTTCACGTGTTAATGTATATTTTATATTTATATATTTTTTATATTTAACTTTTTGTCATTTTTGTATTTATAGATATGGGCGATGGAGAATATCCAATCAATGAGAATAACGGTAGCTATTTTGGTGTGACTAGTGGTTGAGTCACTGTTTTAAAACAAAACCTTTATATAGTGAATCTCTTTAATAAAAAGATCATCGAACACAAAGACACAAACAAATATAATATTAAAGTAAATGAAGATAGTTTTATAATTGTTACAAATAAAAGCAACGAAACTTCAACAAACAAAATACAAGGTTATGTTTGAGATTGTTCTGGTACAATGGGTCAGGGAGTATTGTTATAAGTTTTGCTATTGTGTCCTGGTTGGTGGCAGGTTCGACACTTTCGTTATCTTCTTACTTGGGTAACAAAACCTTCACTATTATTCGTAGAGGAGCGATGAAATGGATGTGGATTATGATAGTTTTGTCGATAGTGGTCTTTTTGCTCACAATGGGAGCATTTCAAAACCCTTCCGGTATTCTCACCAGCAGATGGAATCTTTTTATTTCTAAGCCTGCCAATTTGCGGATGCCATGGTGATGGTAAAACAATCATGTTTTTGATGTGTATTGGAACTGTCTATTCATCCGGGTTAGGAACCGAAAGATAACACCAGCATATGCAACCAATAAATTGGGTGTTTTATAACACTCAGATATGTAAGGGATGAATGACCTATTACAATTCCTGTAGCATCGAAAACAATATTAAATTTTTATTCTACAGTTAGACCAAAACCTCGCAAATATTTGTCTTACCTTAACACCACAAGTGCATGCGAACATGGTAAAAGATCAATCTGAAATGCCACATAAATACACGTACTTTTAGTTAGATTAATAACGGTCTTCCTACTTCCATCATTTACTGTATACTTGGTATCATCGATTAGTGTGACCGTGTAAGTTTGTAAGTCTCTATTACACTCTGCAATTTTCTTCTCTCCTATTGTGTTATCTCTGGTGACATTTTTTCTGCATTCTTCTGTCAATCATAAAACCATTTTTGCATTATACCCCTAATATATTCGATCAAAGACGTTATTGGGTATTGACGAGCTTTAACCAAGCATGAGTTCATGCATTCAGTAATGTTGAAAATCAAATCCAGTAACGCCTTACTGGAGTCATTGTCAATGTTCATTATGTAGTTTAAGTTCGATTAATTCTTTATGCGTCTTTGAATGTATTTTTCTAACGTCTTCCATAATGCCCCAAAACTTGGATTGACGATAACACCTTAATGTGCAATAGAATAACCCAGTGATAGTCTTATTTTTGTAAAAAATTTTCACATTTTGTGTCATGTGATACATGCAAAGACCATGATATGTATCAGGGTACACTTTTTCCATGACTACTTTAATTTCAAGATGCTGATCAGATATGAACATACAATTCTCTAGACACCCAATTACATTTCTTAACTTTGACAAAAATCATGACCATGATTTATCATCTTTAACATCTCCAAATCCAAATGTTAATGGATATACTTACTTGTTAGCATATTTACATGCCGCAATGAACATAATCCCACCAAATTTTTCTTTCAAATATGTTTTATCAATGACAATAACTGGTCTAATCACTCTACGAAACCCAAAAATACTAACATCATAAGCAATAAACATGTACATAAACTGATTACTGTCATTCGTCTCAATGCCTGTGATTGTACTCGGGTTATTTAACTCCAACTGATAACAATACGCTAGCAACTGTTCAAATGACAACTCCGTAAGCCTAAAAACATTTTCTTTAGCATGATCTTTGGCTCTTCGACATTAATTATATGGCAAATTAACTCCATAATTAACTTGCATTTCTGCCATAATTTTTTTGGGTTTCATGTTTTGACTATTGACTTGCAATTTCAGAGTGATAAGGTCTCCGATTAATTTTACACTCACTTTCCTGTATCGTCGATGTATACTATCAAGTGAACAACAATGTTGTTTTTGAAATTTCTGCACCTCTCATTGGTCTTCAATCTTGTTTTGATGGTTACAAGTTGAAATTTACAATTCTCATCCTTGCATCTAACATTATAACAGATGTTGTTTGATTTATTAACTTTTCTACGAAATCTCTCCTTCAATGCATACATCTCTACAGTTTTACCCATATCACGTTTTGAAATAAATATTTTTTTTTCTTTGAAGAAATGATGGTCTTCTTTTTTTGACTCTTTAGTGACGATTGTACGAAATGCAGAAATATTTATTCCAAGCATGTGACATTCACTAGTTACTTTTTGTTGCGTGTTATTATCATCATTGGCTTGACGAGAACACCCAGCACTATCATCCCTAACATGGTCTTGTCGAACATTATCATTATCTATATTACAATCCTCATCACGAACATCATGACTAAATCCACCATCACTGTCACCATTGCCACCTAAATATTCTGTCATAACTGCATGTTGACTTCCTTCATCTCCTGTGAAAATATTAGTGACTATAGAAACATTTTTAGCTGGACGATAATATTCAAAAAACTCGTCTGAATTAATGTCATCTAACCAATGTTCTGTAGAAGGATTATACTACTGTCATTTAAGTTAAACTCACCATGTGAATCAACATTATCTTCTTTTATAAATCATCATCATCACCACCACCACCACATTCATCTTCAATGTTACGATCCTCATAGAATGGAACTTCGTTGTTTGAGGAAACATACTTAAATTAAGAAACTAATTGAATAAAACTTTAGTGTTGTGGCGGGTTCATTTATTGGATTTGTGGTTGGTTTGGTAATTGAATTTGCGGTTGAATTGATAGTTGGAACTGTGGTAGGATTGGTAGCTATAAATGGATTGGTGGTTGAATTTGTTGTTGGAGTGGTAATTGAACATTTTCCTTATCTCTCACACAATCATTTATTTTTTTTGGAACAACAGTTACGTAAACTTCAGGATTTTTCTCATGTAGTCAGAAAGACACAGTTTTATCAGTTGTTAATTTTGGTATGGCAGGCCTACTGGAAGTCTTCATCAATATGTGTAAGTCAAATGTACTCTTTGTTGTATCAACTCGAATAATATCCTCAACGGTCTTTTCTAAGTCATCAAGCGTCGCCTTTGTCGAAACAAACGCTATTTATGATTCACCATCCTCATACTTATAACCAATCAATTATCCATCATGAATGACTTTAATTCTACTTTCGTCCATATCACTATACACAAATAAATGATCGAATTTAGTAATTAAGCTCTAAATCAAGATTAGCAATATATTGTTACTCGTACTTTGATAAAATTAAGTAATTAAACTACCCAATAAATGCTCATAATATGACACTAATAGTCATGCCAAGGTGATATACATTAATAACGCAAGTTACCTTGGTATGACTAGTGTTTTGGCTACTGGTTTTTTTTTTTTTTTCCATAAACCTATGACACTATAAATCACTTCGAAGTAACTAACATTATTAACATTTGTCACCTCGGTGTGATGATTTGGCTATTGGTTTTTTTCCATTAAGTCATGACACTACTAGTCACATCGAGATAACCAGTATTATTAACACTCGTCATATTGGTGTGACTAGTGTTTTAGTTACTGATTTTTTTTTTCCCATAAACTAATGTCACCACTAGTTACACAAAGTTGACTTGTGTTTATAATGCAACTCATTTTGACATGACTAGTGTTTTCGTCTTTGGCTTTTTTACTAAATCATGTCATCACTAATCATACCAAAATAACTTGCATTAATAATAT
Organism: Dimocarpus longan; assembly: GCA_022984855.1. Lineage (NCBI taxonomy): Eukaryota > Viridiplantae > Streptophyta > Magnoliopsida > Sapindales > Sapindaceae > Dimocarpus > Dimocarpus longan. The sequence continues at coordinate 12,379,438 of CM041014.1, read as the reverse complement.
CATACAGTGTAGCATTTGCAACAACATACAGAGAAATACTAAGTTCGTAAACCTTAAAGTCAATTCCTACAGTTCAATATCAGCATAGCTAACCACAATAACTAATAACAACTGAAAAATAAATGTTAAAATATTAAAATACATTACCCGTAGTGCAGACGAAGATTATGGATGGTGGCTGTGAAGAAGAAAATGAAGATGGATGGTAACTGGAAAGAATGGAAATGGTTGGACAAATTTTATGGAGAATGAATGTTGTTAGATCTACAGAAGAAAGTGAAAGATAAAAGAGAGGAAAAAGAGAAAAGAAAGAAGGCGCCGAAGCAGAAAGAAAAGCCAGAAAGAGAAAAGAGAAAAGAGAGACAAGATTTATCAAGGGTATTTGTGTAAAAAAAATAAGGTCTGATACTCAATTGTTAACTTTATTGAAATGGGACAAAATTATCAATCCAATATTTAAAAATGTCATGTGATGACATTTTTTAAAAAAATATATTTTATTGGGTATTTGATATTTCAATTATGTGAAATAATTGTATTTCATATTGTAAAAAAATACCAGTATTTAACAAGACAAAAAAATCAGTATTTCACACTATAAAAAATATTAATATTTCACATTTTATAAAATATTTGTATTTCAAACTATCTAAAATATTTACAAAGTATGAAATATGGGTTGATGAATGCCCATCTTAGCTTTTCCTAAATTTTTGAATGTTTCAAGCTTTTACCTTATTAATATATCACACTTCATTAATCATTTATACGGTGTGTTATATAATTATTTTGCTCCGTGTGAATTACAGCTATGTATAAATAAATATATAAAGGTTATTTGAGATTTTTTTTTAAATCCAATGCCAATATAAACAAATAAACTATGAGTTACTGAGGTAAAAATTATTTTGTAAAAGTTAAAAGAGGATTAAAGGTAATTTTCTCTTGTGTTTTTCCCCTTTTTATTTTTCAATTTGTTTTTATTAGATAATAGAACTATATTATAATTGTTTTCACTGTGGATATCCTATATTGATATTAATTTGCATATTTTTTTTTTTTTAAATAATTAATTTGCATATGTTGTATACCAAAACAAATGACTCCAAAATTGATTAACTTAAAATTTTCACTTAAAAAAGTAACTTCAACATCCATAATTCCATTTTTACTCAATTTAAGGGAAAAAAAATGAATGAGTTTAAAATTTATAACAACCCTGTGATTGAGTGAAAATTGAAGGATAGGTGTTGAAATCACTTTTTTAAGTTAAAATTTTAAGTTATTATATATCCTAATCCTTAAATAAATTATACAACTTCAATTACTAAAATATTAAAAATATATATATATAATACAAAGAGATGTCATTATATATCCTTTAATTTTCTTGTTTGAATCACAATTTTGATATATTTTTTTCGAAATATTAGAGTTTAATGGCAGTGGTATAATTAAATTACGATTTCTATATGGTGTTGATGTTAACATGTACAATTGATTTAAACATTGTGTCCAAATGTATTTAAAATTTTTGGCGTTTGATTAATTCAATATTGAGTACCAACATAGTCTATTAATGAAGATGCATGCATGATGAAGTTGTATAGTCATTTATATATGAATGTGTGGCTTTCTGAGCAATACTTTGTTTAGTTAAGAAATTGACTACTTGTAAGAGTTTATGGTTGTATTTTAGTCACAAACTACATATAAATCTCATATTTCAAAAAACTCAATTTAAATTTTAAAATGTTTTTTAGTGTTAAAATTCATTATTAGTATAATTTAAATATTTTCTGAAGTCATGCCCTTAATTTTAGTTACAGTATGAACATTATAACAAAGATATATAAAAAATGTTATTAGGTATGACTGTATAATACATTTTAATCCATCAATATGTTCTATAACTAATTAAAACTATCAGCAATATTATGCCTTATTTGTTCAATATTACTTTATTTTTTTTGTTTTTTAAACTATTTACATTTGAGTTATAAAATCAACTATTAGCTAAAAAAGCTTTTAATTTAGAGGGAAAAGGTCCTTTAAAAAAAATTATTTGTAAGTTGTATTATCTCTAGCCCAAAAAGGTTCCATATTTGGTGGAAAATTTTTCTTTTTAAGGAATTTATGTGTGTAAACAACCTTAACTACTCTCAATGGATGTTGAAATTTTTATTTTTCATATTTATTAATATTTAATTATATCAAATTTTGTTACCAAATAATATATATGATATTTAATGATAAAATTGATTTAAAATATTAAAAATTAATCATTTTTAACTTATGATTTATAAAATTATAATTTTGATGACATCAGGGTTATACACATTATAACACTAGTTAATAACAGATTTTTAGCTAAACTAAATATATTTAACAATATAATATAAGCTATCGTCAAAATGACAAAAAGTAGGGATTACCAAAACTCTACAATTGTGTCACTAAAGAATTAGACAAACGTGTTACTTTGACAACTTATATTCAACAATATCACACTTGGAAGGGTCACCAATATTAGTTTCAAAGAGGTACTTTTATGTAGCTAATTATAGCATCCCCAATGAGCAATTTTCTTATAACTTGTACTCTGAGTGATACTTCCTATTCAAATGAAGCATCCTCTGCATATTGGAAGTCACAAGTGTTACAATCTTATCTTATGAATTGTCCAGATTCATATATAATTAACACTAATAATTTGTTTATTACAAAGAACTTGTAATTTATATCTATTTGCATATCTATCATCCAACAAATGAATCACGTACTTTTTATAATGCAGATTATTAGATAAATTTTAAAGAATACATATTTTTTATTTTAAAATAATAATAAACGGTTTCACGTGTTGTATGAATCTCCTCCATTTTGCTAAATAAGAAACTAATTTTTTGTGGTTATAAAAAAAAAAAAAAAAAACTAAATTTTTGTTGTATATTGATCCATTACTTGATATCGGCAGAATTTACCTAGTTGCATGTACCAACTTTCATCTCATCTAAAAATGACGATTCCACGAAGCCTTAACAACAATTTTCTTTCTAACAAATACTTAAAAGGATTTGCATTTTGTAACATATTATATATAAGATACCTAACATTTAGGCTCCGTTTGACACGAGAGATTGGATTGGAATGGAATGGATTGCATTGGATTGAAATGAAAAATCATCGTCTTATGTTTGATAGAACTTAGGATTGGATAAAAATTATACCATATCATGTTTGGTGTTGATTGTGATTAGATTGAAATTAAATTAATTTAATTTTTTTGTTATATTAAATTAATTTTATAAAAAATATGAAAAAAAAATGGAATAACATTATAATATTAACAAAAAAAAAAAGAAATGAAATGAAAAGAAAATATTAAAATAAAAAAAATAATATTAAGTTTGATATTAAAATAACATTAAGTTTGTGATTTTTTAGAGAGAGAGAGAGCGAGAGGATGAAATAAAAAGTTTAAAATAAAAAAATGGAATCCCATGAACTTGAGATTTTGGAATGACATAGGTAAGGTTGACATTCTATTTCTCATGTTGAATGAGAATGGAAGGGAGGTTGGGAATGAACTTTTCATTCCTATGGTTGGCTCCAAACGAAGGATGAGAGAAAATGAATTTCAATCCCACCCAAAATCTCACGTTCCAAATATATCTTTAAACTACATAGTATCGAGGAGGATTCGGCTATGTTATTAGTTGGTTAATTTTAATAAATTATTAATATTTGATTGATTTTAATAATTATTTTTAAAATCAATCTAACAAATATAATCCATGAATAAAATTATTAAATCGGTAAATCCGTCAAACGCTGTCGCCTAACGGTACAAAATATAAATCAAAACGACAACCCAAAATTGGGAAAAGATTGACCGCCATAATTCACCACCATCGTCCACGTAGTGAGCACGCGCCCCTTCACTCGCTCCACTTGCCAGCCACTTTTCCATGTGGACCCCACAACAATCCAACCTTTATAACTTCCATTTCTCAACTTCGACCGCCCACAGAAACCAAACCAAGAAAAAAACCCACCGAAACACCGAAAATGAGCAGCTTCAACATGTTCTACGAGACTTGGTTCGACCGGATGAACCATCTCGTGCACCAACTCTCCACGGCCCCCAAGCCCCCCACCACCCAGGACCAGCACCAGCACCTGGAAGACCTTGTCACCAAGACCATGACCCACTACGCCGAGTACTACAGGGTGAAGTCTACCTCCGCAGGGCCAGACATTTTCAACATGTTCTCAGCCCCCTGGACCTCCACTCTCGAGCGGTCTCTTCATTGGATCACTGGATGGAGGCCAACCACTGTGTTTCATTTGGTCTACAGTGAATCTAGCATCATGTTTGAGTCTAATATTTTGGACATTCTTCGTGGACTCAGGACTGGTGATCTTGGTGATCTCTCTCCCAGTCAATTCAGGTGAGTTTATTAATATTTTCTGTACCTATGGATTTTTATTTTATTTTCAATTTAGTAAGATTGGTTGACTGGAAATTACCATTCAAAATAAGATTGGTTTTTGTTTGTTTGTTTGGTGCAATTGTTCTTTTAATTTTAAAACAAAAGAAAAGAATATATTTCTTCTGCTTTTTAACTGCATGTAGTGTAGTTTGAAATTGTCAATTTTTTAGTACTTGCAATATGGGTTAATTGTTGTAAGATTGTACTGAAAGTGAAGGGTGCCAAAAGAAGTTTGTCCTTGGTTTTTAATAAACTAAATTGAAAGAAACCGATCACAAAAGTTACACAAGCCTAGATAAATGAAGTTGGACATAAAATAAAGATGTAGTCCTCATCATTTTTTTTTTTTTTTTTCTGTTTTTTTAAAATACCATATGCAGCTTAACTCGAACTAGAGAGCTTGTCAAACTAAATAAATGTAATTTATCATTAAGTTATATTGATAGATAAATTTTGTTATTTTCTACCAAACCATATTGGTTAATGCTTTTTAATATTATATATGTGGTGTTTTTTTTTTTTTTTTGAAAAATTACATTAAATTTGGATTTTGAGAAGGAGAGATGATTTGACAATTTATAGAATATAAATATGAAATACATATTAATGGATCAATTTTATCTTATGTATGATGTTTTTACTCCCATGTCTTTTACTCTCGACCAAAGTTTAATGCTAATGAAAAATAATATTACCTAATCTCATTTTTATATATAAAAAAAAGGGTTTTACATTAATTTTATTATCAAGGTATTTTGAAAATATCCCACACACATGAATATAATTTAAAGTGGTATAAATTAAGAGGATAAGTTTTTTTTTTTTTTTGAACTACTTACATCTACTAGGACTATTATAATTGATGTTATGGTACGGTCTAGATCATAGATCCCTATTTAAGGGAAAAATTGTCATTACCTCATTGAAGGATTTATTCGTAATCTACCTACACACAGAGGAGAAATCTAATGGAAATTGTCTGCCTTACTGTGGATGGCATTTGAATCTGTGCATTTCACGTTATGCGCATGTGTGCTATACCATTGAGACACAGTACCTTGGAGTGTAATGAAGAGTATCACCTTGTGGTACACTAAAATAGGTATTTTTATATGCATAACTTGATGATATATATCTTTTATTTAGTATTTTTACATGCATAACCAAGTTCAACATTTCATTCCCCAAAATAAGTTGGTGTTTTCTGAAACTCTAAAATGGTTTTCTACATGTATTTTACGGTATTTACAATACAATGACTTTGTAAGATCTGTATTTTACGGTATTTACAATACAATGACTTTATAAGATCATTTACCAATAGATATTATAGACGATATATAACAATAGACTAAATATTTATACAATAGATATTTAGTATTTTTATATGCATAACTAAGTTCAAAATTTCAAGGGCATGAATATCGCAAAGAAACTATGAATTGTCCCAAAAATTTAGCTTAAACTTGTTAATATATGAGAATTTAATTATTATATTCACGAGATATATCATTTTTTTAAAAAAAAAAAAATCAAATTTTTAAAGAATCTATTGTATGATCTCATTGATTATACACCCTATAGTATATCCAGTAAGAAGTGTTGTAAAATGACGTGGAATGCACAGGAGGGTGAGTGAGCTGCAATGCGAGACAGTGAAGGAGGAGAATGCGATAACTGATGAGTTGTCGGATTGGCAAGACGGTGCGACTGCTGAGGTGCTGACAGAGAGTTCCAATCTCGACGCCATGATCGGACGGCTGGTGTGCGTCGTCCATAAAGCTGATGATCTACGCCTCAGAACCCTCCGGAGGATGGTCGACTTACTCACCGCTCAGCAGGCTGTCGAGTTCCTCATTGCTACCGCCGAATTGCAATTTGGTGTTCGCCTATGGGGCCGTAACATCGACCGTCCACGTGCCACCACATAGCTCTTTTGTTAGGATCCGACGGTAGTAGATGATCGTACAAGACTAGTTGAATACAAAAAGTACTGTTTTCTTTGTATCGTTAATCGTGATGTTTTATTTTACCGCAGACATTTGATTTTGATCGGACAGTTTGGCTGACATCAAGAATCTTTTTTTTTTGTTTCTTTCCTTATATTTTCAGTTTTCCGACGAGGTATAAATTCACTCTAAGAGCAACTCCAATATTACACCAAAATGATGTAAATCAACAATTTGGTGTATTTTCGCTTTCCAACTAAGACATCAAAGCTACAGTCTTAAGATAATTTTTTGGTGTCAATTAATAGTGCAACACCAAATTTAGTATTGCACTTATCGCAACACCAAAAATGATGTTCAACAATAAATTAATTTAATTAAAAAAATATATTAAATTATTATAAAAATATACTATCTGAAATATTTTGTTGAGATTTTTAAAATAAGTATAATATTATATATATTTTTAAATTTTTAATATATATTGATTAAAATTTATGTATAAAATATTCTTTGAATAAATTATTTACACTAATTTGGTGTAAAATACATTGAAATGTAAAAAATTTGGTGTTGACATCAAAACGGTATAAAATTTGGTGTCATACATTGGAGATGATCTAAATTGCTATGCTTGATTGGCACAACGTGCCTGCATTGCATGTGAGTGCGTAAGTGCCGACCACATCAAGATAGACGTTAGACCTTCTTATACGAGTGGATAAATTATGAATAAACTATTTAGGGTGATAAAGGTAATTTTTCCTTTGAATATGGATTTGTGATTCAGGTCGTACTATAATGTCTATTATAGTGGTCTTGATATCTAATGAGCTAAAGAAAAAGTTCAAAGTCGTAAGTAGAATTGAATGTTATTATTTATTATTTTTTGAAATAAAACTGGATGTTATTTTATTGGCCTATTGGATTGTCTGAAAATTGAAACTTTGAGTTATATATATATATGTGTGTGTGTATGTGTGTGACATTCGTAGTTTGTATCTCGATAAAACTGACATGAATTAAATTTTATTTTGCACATATATGTAAGGTTCTTGTGGTATAAGAGGTTAATAAAATTGTTGTCCGGTATTTTTATAATGTGTTCCTAAGAAATTTATTATATGCTTTCAATTCTAAATGTTATTATGATAAACTGTATAGTGTAGTGGGAGTTGATAATATTAATATCTTCGGGGAGAGAAAAAATGTTCGAGTCTAGTGATAGACACAAGCCATTCACTCTAATGGCCTTAATGGTCATGAGTTCGAACTCACTAAATCTCACAAAATAATTGTGAGTATTTTCTCCTAATATTTGTGCCTCATTCCCTTTGTGGGTTGGTTCATTTCGTTTCTGGGAGTTGATCTAAGGGTCGGCCACAATACTTATCAATACTGATCTCGATTGTATCCTAAGTTAATTTCAATCATTTAAAAAAAACAAGTGTTCGAGATATATACAAACATGGAACACACATCATGGTCACTTGAATTTTTGAACATAGTCTAATTATGCTAGAAAAATAGATTTTTTATTTTTTATTTTTTAAAAAAGAAATGAGTTTTGAAAATGTTATTGAAATATTTTTTTAAGTATCTTAACTTTTTTCAAATTATAGTTCATAAATAAAAAACAAAGGAAATAGTTCAGTCTTCATTTGCAAATTAATTTTTTTATTCATTAACATTAGTTAGTGATAATTATACCTATTAAAAACACTCATTTATTTTTTGGTGGTATTTTCATCCATTTATATTGTTATCTCATGATACTATTTTTATCCGGATAAAATGGACCTAAAATAAAGAGAAGATATCAATCTCTCATACCAATTTTAATAAAAAATTTATTACAATCTTTAATAGTCCATGAAGTGAGCTTTGTTTTAGAAGCAAAGGATAAAATAAAATAAATAAATGTGATAATATAGTACTATTGTCTTGTTTTTCATGTTACTTTTTTCTTTCTCTTTATACCGAGTTAATTATCTATGGGAAATTCAGTCATTACAAATACTGTTATACATTATAGATTAAGAAAAATTAACACTATTCAGGTTAAACTTTTTGTCCATAAATTTAATAAGTTTTAGGACCAAAATCAAATACTGGCCACCGTTTTCTTACATAAAGGATTTTTTTTTTTTCAAGAAAGCCTTAAATATAACATATAATAAAATAGAGGAGGAAAGAGAGGGTGATAGCCATGATAACCCGAGATTGTTCCAATGATGAGTCTTACTATGTACTCAGCTACCTCTTGAATTAATTATAATATTTAAAAAAATGAAAAAGAGAGGGAAATGGTCATGGACTCATGGGTGGTGGAAAAGGTCGTGGGATCGCGATATTTAGTGCAGTAGGAGCCCTTTCTCAGAAGGCATATGTGACATGCAAACACATACTTATGCGTGTTCACATACACATGCAGCATGCACGACACTTGTGTTCTCTCAATCCGCGCGTGTCCTTTTCTGCGCCTGCCATTTTATGCAAATTTGACAGAAATTGTTTCAACAATTTTAAAATATAGGTGTCCAATGGAACGCTAGGGTTACAACTGGCTACTAGCAACTCTCACGAACAATTTTATCACAAGAGAACACTTTTCTCTTCGTGTATTAGTGGTTGTATACCTCCTTATTCATTAAAAGGTTGAGTTTTAATCAAATTCATATTATAATTTATATGATTGTTTTTTTTTTTTAATCATATGAGTAATTATTTTTCTTTTATTATAAATTACGTGGTTACCTTCTATTCATATGAATAGATATTCAAGTCACGAAAATGTAATTGGTAACAAATAATGGTATAACCACACTATGTACAAAAGGTGCTTTATCACATTTACATTAAATAATACAAATGAATCTATTTTTAAAGGTCTGACATCAATCATATTGGAGTTTTTACCATACTTTATGATTTTATATTAAATCCTAATTACAGATATAATTGAAGAGTAAGTGCATTAACTATTTGAAATATGAATCAATATACTCAAATGTACAATTAATAATCTATAATATTTTAATATAATTTATCATTTGAGTTCATTTAGAGAGTTATAGAGATCGCATGCATGGTTCAACTCTTGCAATAAATCAAAAAATTCTGAGAACATCAACTCATTTTCATACCCTTTCCCAGAAAAAAAAGAAAAAAATCTTATTGATGGGATGATGTTGATCGATTCATTAGTAGTCTTTTACACTTATAATATATCATTTTATATCATTATAAGTTAGTTTAACACTAATAGTTAGGGATATATTAGGATATGTTACTACATGTGTAGTTTGAAAATTTATTCTCATGACATAAAATAATATTTCTGCTTACAATAATAGATGAAAACTTCTCGTATATATTGGTGATATGCATGGTGAGACTTAAACTCTTTTTACAAATATAGAAGAGAAGTATATTAACTACTTGAACTATAAGTGGTGTGCTTTACACTTATATTATAAGGTTCATAAGTACTAAACTAATTGTAACAATAGTAATAAACCAAATATCCATGTGTTAACCTTGGGGCAAGTCCAATTGAATTTTTATTTAAGGTATGGAGAGTGAAAGTTTACAGAATTTCTTTAGAACAAACAACTTCAAACGCGGCTAGTAAATACGTCATCAGCTAAGGAATTACATTCTTGGGCTACTGTATTTAATTTCTTGATCGGTGGAAATTAAAGCCCTCCTTCCCAATGAAGTAAATGTAAATGCATTTGATGATATCATGAAGTGTGATGGTGATGATTGTTTATTATTATTATTATATATAATATTACGTGAATAAATATGCAACGGTTGAAGCACGGTTCAGAAAGGAAACTTCCTATAGAGGGGGATAATGGATCCCGAAAGAAGGAAGAAGACTCTATACGTTGAGGGGAAAATTTGGCCATTATAAAAGTGACCGTGATGTGTCGGTGTTGACATACTAATACACCAAGATGGTTTGCTTTTCCACAGGCGTATTGGGCCTTTGCTCTAATGACGATGATTGTTGTGACCCATGATAAGAGTAAGAAAAAGTCAAATGTATTAATATTTGGGAACCTATCTTGACTTTTTGAGTTTGTGAAGAGATTGACCCCATAAAAGACCTGAAAAGACGTTGGAATTTAATTTAAATAATGGAGCAAAGGAGGGAAAGGGAATGCAAGTAATAAACGCACAGAGACATGGGTTTATATAGAAGTAACTCGTCCTCGTCAGTTGGATAAAACAATTCCTCTTGCACGGGGAGTGTTACCGCAAAATTAGTAGAATAATATGTCTTTCAAACATGATATCAGTGTTAGTATTTTAAAAATCACTACTTGCTAGTTGATCGGCAATCCAACAAGTAATGAGTTCTTAGTTATTCAGTGAATATTTGGTTTGACTATCGGTTAATCATCAATCAGTTATCCGATGATCAACCTTGATCAAATCTGTAAAGAAAAATAAAAAGATTTTCATAGAGTCAAAGTAAAATTATATAATCACAAAACATTAATGCGATGGCGTAATTATCCCCTCTACAAACATTAACAACAATGATTTTAAAAATATGCTTTCAAAATGGTGAAAAACATAAAAAGATTGTAACACATAATCAAATGTTTCTTTCTATTTAATTCTAGTTAATTTTTTGAATTAGAGTGAAGCAAAATATAGGAATTATAGCTTTAATTAGTGAAGCGAAATATAGTAATTACAACATTTATTTATAGAAGCAAATTAAAACTTTTATAATTAGAAAATTAATCATGTTTCCATAGTATGAAATGTGTTTGGTCTCATATTTTAAGATAGGTTATTGTGTGTTATGTAAATGGTGCCATATATAGATTTTGCTCTTTCCTTCTATTTACTGGAAGAACGGTTCTTGGTTTTATGTTTGGACTCTAATATCCTAGCCCAAGCCCATCTCACCTAATTTTTTTTTTCCTCCTCTAAATTTACATCTCACCTATTCATATCTTCCTCAATCTTCCAAACAAAACTCATTTTGTTATAAAGTTTCTAGATGATATTATAATAATATAATAATATAAAATATTTTGTTTAAGTCGGTTAAACCGACTTAGTTTGCCTATATATACATGTGTAACCTCAGCAATAAAACATACATATTTCTGCTTTCTTTTGTGTGCCTCTCCACTATCTCTCTCTCTTGCTTTTTATTAAATTTATTATTTTGTTTCTCTCGCCTCTCTCCTGTCTCAACTTTTGCTTGTCAAATTTGTCACAAGTCCCTGGTAAATTCTCTTTAAGCCCCTGATGATTATTAATTTTATTATATTCATTTATTTTAATTTTATAACACGTTATCAGCACGATCTTGAACCTGAAGTTCTTGATATTCCGACTCAATATATGTACGGCTCTGCCGACTCAATCAATGTACGGCTCTGCCGACTCAACCAATGTACGGCTCTGCCGACTCAATTATTATTATCATGCATTACAGATCTAACTATTTAATTTTATTTATTTACTTATTGTTACGTACTATATGTGCAGCTCTGTTATTATTATTTACTATTTTTATTATGTATTTCATGCACGGCTATGCCGGCTCAATATATTATTAATTAATTGATTTGTTATCTCTGTTATATCTTTATATTTTATGTATTTTATTCTCTTAAATTTATAATGTACTAGAACCTGAAGTTCTGGATTTTAATAAATGGAATCTGAAGTTCTAAATATTTATTGTTAAAACCTGAAGTTATTATTTTTGACCTGAAGTTCTAAAAATATAAATGAAATTTTTGGCAACCTGAAGTTTCAAATATATCATTTTGATTATGTCACTAATTGTGATATTTTATGTGTATAGCCATGTCAAATATCGCAAAACCAGAATTTGCTCTACTGGATATCTCAGGAAATAATTATCTTTCATGGATCCTTGATGTAGAGCTGTATCTGCAGTCCAAGGGCTTAGCTGATACAATTAGAGATAATAATGAAACATCTCTACAGGATAAAGCAACTGCAATGATCTTTATCCGCCGTCATTTACATGAGAGCCTGAAGACTCAATACCTCACAATTAGAGATCCACTGACTCTGTGGACAAATCTAAAAGATAGGTATGACCATCAGAAAACCGTCGTCCTCCCCAGAGCCCGGCATGAGTGGAGTAATTTAAGACTCCAAGATTTCAAATCAGTCGCTGATTATAATTCTGCCCTGTTTAAGATAACCTCACAGCTGAACTTGTGTGGTGAAATACTGACTGATGCAAATCTGTTGGAAAAGACATATACTACTTTCCATGCATCTAATGTGCTCCTGCAGCAGCAATATAGAGAACGCAGGTTTATAAAATACTCTGAATTAATCTCATGTCTCTTAGTGGCAGAACAAAATAATGAGCTTCTGATGAAAAATCATGAACTCCGCCCAGCTGGCGCAGTTGCACTTCCAGAAGCAAATGCTAGCACAAGTAAAGGCCGAGGCCGTGGACGTGGACGTGGACATGGACGCGAACGTGGTAATCATGGTCGTGGTGGGTATAAATTTTCATGTAATCGAAACCAGAAAAACATCTCTAAAAAGTGGAATGTTTATAATGCTAAACATAACAAGGGCAAAAATGCAGAGAAAAATGTCTCTAAAAATTATGAAGATGTTTGTTTCAGATGTGGTATGTCTGGACACTGGTCTCGTACCTATCGTACGACTAAGCATTTGGTTGATCTGTATCAAGCCTCTGTAAAGGGGAAGGAAAAGAAAATTGATACAAATTTTGCAGATCAAAGTGATGATCCTGTAGATATCACAAGCTTGGAATTATCGGATTTTCTTGATAATGCGGATGGAAAAGTGGATTACTCAATTGGTGATGGAGATATCCATACCAATTAGAAAGTTGCCTAGTTAATATAGTCATATTAACTTTTGTTATGTTAGTACATATTTTTGTAATCTTCCAGAAGTAAGATAACTTATTTTGCTTTATATTTTGTTATCAATGATGTACTAACATATGGTTTATCTGATGAAAGACGGATATGGATGAATTATCTATTCTCAAAAAGGAAGATGCAGATATATGTATTGTCGACAGTGCAACAACACATACTATTCTTCAGAATAAAAAATATTTCTCAAATTTGACAGTAGCCAAAGCCAAGGTAAATACTATATCAGGTCCTGCAGATCTGGTTGAAGGTTCTGGAAGAGTCATAATCTTATTGACAAATGATACTAAATTATATATAAATGGTGCATTATACTCTAGTAGATCTAGAAGAAATCTACTCAGTTTCAAAGATATACGTAGTAACGGATATCATATTGAAACTACAAATGAGAAGAATGTTGAATATTTATGCATTACTAAAATTATCTCAGGCCAGAAGCTAATTGTAGAAAAACTCAGAGCTTTCTCATCTGGGTTGTATTATACAATTATGAGATCAATTAAAATTTATGTAGTTTTAAGCCAGAAGCTGTTTAAACCAATAACATTTCGACTTTGGCATGACCGTCTTGGTCATCCAGGATCTACGATGATGCGTAGAATCATTGAAAATTCTCATGGGCACCCATTAAAGAATCAGAAGATTCTATTATCCAATGACAATATATGCACTGTCTGTTCACAAGGAAAATTGGTAATTAAACCATCTATTTCTAAGGTTGGTTTTGAATCTCCATCTTTCCTGCAAAGAATACAAGGAGATATATGTGGACCCATTCATCCACCCAGTGGACCATTCCGTTATTTTATGGTATTAATTGATGCATCAGCAAGGTGGTTACATGTATGTTTATTATCCAGTCGTAACATTGCTTTTGCTAGATTGCTTGCTCAAATCATTAGACTCCGAGCACAATTTCCAGATTATCCAATCAAGAGTATACGACTAGATAATGCTGGTGAGTTTACATCAAAAACATTTGATGATTATTGCACATCAATCGGAATTGATGTTGAACATCCAGTCCCACATGTACATACCCAGAATGGTCTAGCAGAATCATTCATCAAACGTATCCAGGTGATTGCTAGAACTTTATTGTTACAAACCAAATTACCGGTTTCTGCTTGGGGACATGCTGTTTTACATGCAGCAACATTGATTCGACTTAGGCCTGCAGCTTATCACCAGTACTCTCCATTACAACTTGTACTTGGGCACCAACCTGATATTTCTCATTTACGCATTTTTGGTTGTGCCGTACAGGTCCCTATTGCTCCTCTTCAAAGAACCAAAATGGGACCCCAACGTCGTTTGGGAATATATGTTGGTTTTAATTCACCTTCAATTATCAGATATCTTGAACCACTGACAGGTGATCTTTTTACTGCTCGTTTTGCAGATTGTCATTTTGACGAAACAACTTTCCCACCATTAGGGGGAGGAAAAATTTCTCCTGAAGAGAAGCACAAGAAAAATGTCACTATTGGAGAGAAAAATGAGCTATCATGGAATGTGACAACAATATCTCATCTGGATCCTCGCACTACCCAATGTGAAAGTGAGGTACGAAGAATAGTTAATCTTCAGATGATTGCGAATCAGTTGCCAGATGCATTTACTGATGCTGCTAAAGTGACAAAATCACACATACCAGCTGCCAATACACCAGCTAGAATAATTGTTCCTGTAGAACAATATAATCAGAACGCAGCAAATGAATCATCTACTGCACGCCAGAAGCGTGGTAGACCAATGGGCTCAAAAGATAGTATTCCCCGGAAACGGAGAATGAAAAATTCTGATTCTTCTGAAAATAATACTCAAGCTACAAAATCCATTATCTCTGAAAGATCAACTCCAGAAGAGTTGCTAATCCCTGAAGAGACTGAAACTTCCAAAGAGGTACAAACAATTGATGAGCCACAAAATTCTGGAAATCAAGAAATTTCAATCAATTGTGCTGAAGGTTTGTGGAATCGTAATGAAATAATCATCGATGATATATTTTCATATACAGTAGCTTTGACAGTTATGAACGATGATTATGAACCACATACTGTTAATGAATGTAGACAAAGACACGATTGGCCTGAATGGAAAAATGCAATTCAAGCAGAATTAAGTTCCTTAGCCAAACGTAAAGTCTTTGGACCTGTAGTCCAAACGCCTGAAAATGTCAAACTTGTTGGATACAAATGGGTATTTGTACGGAAACGTAATGAAAAGAATGAAATTGTAAGACATAAAGCAAGGCTTGTTGCACAAGGTTTCTTGCAGAGACCAGGGATTGATTATGATGAGACGTATTCACCAGTGATGGATACAATTACTTTTAGATTCTTGATCAGTTTAGCAGTCTCAGAAGGACTCGAAATGCAACTTATGGACATAGTGACAGCATATTTATATGGATCACTTGATACTGATATCTATATGAAAATTTCTGAAGGATTTAAGATGCCTGAAGCATACAAATCAAAAGCCAACAATGTTTATTCAATTAAATTGCAACGATCCTTGTATGGATTAAAACAATATGGGCGAATGTGGTATAATCGTCTTAGCAAATACCTGACAAATGAAGGATATATTAATAATCTTATATGCCCATGTGTTTTCATAAAGAAAACAGAATCTGGATTTGCCATTATTGCAGTTTATGTTGATGATATAAATTTAATCGGAACACCTGAAGAGCTCCGAAAAACTGCTGACTATTTAAAAAGAGAATTTGAGATGAAAGATTTGGGACAAACGAAATATTGTCTCGGCTTGAAAATCGAGTATAAATCATACGGAGTACTTATCCATCAATCAGCATATATTGAAAAAATCCTAAAACGGTTCAATATGGATAAAGCTCACTCTTTGAGTACCCCTATGGTTGTTCGATCTCTTGATCCTAAGAAGGATCCATTTCGACCTAAAGAAGATGATGAACAAATACTTGGTCCAGAAGTACCATATCTAAGTGCAATTGGTGCCTTATTATATTTAGCACAATGTAGTAGGCTTGATATTGCTTTTTCAGTAAATTTGTTAGCCAGGTTCAGTTCTGAACCAACACGACGTCATTGGAATGGTATCAAACATATTTTTCGTTATCTTCGTGGAACAACAAATTTGGGGTTATTCTATTCAAAATCTAATAGTGGTGCAGGTTTGATTGGTTATGCTGATGCTGGATATCTTTCAGATCCTCATAAGGCTCGTTCACAAACTGGGTACGTTTTTACTTATAATAATACAGCAATTTCATGGCGCTCAACAAAACAGACTTTGGTTGCCACATCCTCCAACCATTCTGAAATTCTTGCACTTCATGAAACAAGCCGAGAATGTATATGGTTGAGATCTGTTATTCACCATATCCAGAGTACATGCGAACTATCTACTGCTTCAAGTTCTCCCACAATCATATATGAAGATAATGCTGCATGTATTGCTCAAATCAGAGGAGGATACATCAAAGGAGATAGAACCAAACATATCTCACCAAAGTTCTTTTATACTCATGAGCTCCAACAAAATCAGCAGATTGATGTTAAGCAAGTCCGCTCCCCACATAATCTCGCAGATTTATTCACCAAAACATTACCAACATCAACATTCGAGAAATTGATTTATGGCATTGGGATGCGTCGAGTATGTAAATTACATAATTAATTTTGAAGTATTTTTCAGGGGGAGTATATTAAATCAATGTGGACATATGTGCACTGCACTCTTTTTTCCTTCGATCAGGTTTTATCCCACTGGGTTTTCCTGACAAGGTTTTTAATGAGGCAGTCATTTTAAGCACATCCAAATATTATTAAATCCAGAAGATTATAATATTTTAGATCCAGCAGATCATAAAATATATTTTGTTTAGTTTTTATTAGTAGAAAATTTTAAATATATTATAATGATATCATCTAAGGGGGAGTGTTATAAAGTTTCTAGATGATATTATAATAATATAATAATATAAAATATTTTGTTTAAGTCGGTTAAACCGACTTAGTTTGCCTATATATACATGTGTAACCTCAGCAATAAAACATACATATTTCTACTTTCTTTTGTGTGCCTCTCCACTATCTCTCTCTCTTGCTTTTTATTAAATTTATTATTTTGTTTCTCTCGCCTCTCTCCTGTCTCAACTTTTGCTTGTCAAATTTGTCACAAGTCCCTGATAAATTCTCTTTAAGCCCCTGATGATTATTAATTTTATTATATTCATTTATTTTAATTTTATAACACATTTACCATTTTCACTAGTTTAGAGTTTTCTGGCCACTTCGATGCCGACAAAGAGGACCTAATGCCAGAGCTACCACCGTCGCTCTCACTTCCCTCTCTACCCTCCGTCGTCGCTCTCTTTTTCCTCTCCACCCTTCGCCATTCCTCTCTCTTCCCTTCACCATTGTTCAAGAGCTCTCCACCTTCCACTGTTGCTCTTTCTTGGCTCGATCTTTACACCTTCAAGGTTTTCAAGCTCTTCAATTCTTCATTGATTGTACTAGTTGGAGTTGTTTCCATTTTCATTGGTAATTTTTTTTTCCCATTGAAATTTTGCTTTCTGATTTTGGATTCTTGGAATTATTGATGAGAAAACACAATGAATTTGTATAAAAGATCTAGTGAAAATGAGTTGACAGAGTTAAGGTCACCTTTGATCGAGTTAAGCAGATCAGTACTTAGCCCATATCGACAAGTACTTGTCGGAGACGAGTAGATACCCTGATTTGGGGGTTCTCGAATCGATGGAATGTCGATCCACGAGAACTCGATGAGAACCTGGTTGAGTTGGTTGAGTTCTATAACATTGCATATGACATGACATCTTTAGCGATGATAAAGCATAGACTTAGAAGCTACCTTCTACTTCTTTTTCATATCTTAACCATAATTATAACAACCTATCATGCTTGGCATTATATGGTGGTGTAATGAGAATGCTAGGAGAAGACTTAAGAGGTTGAAATGTAGATAGAAAGGATCGTAACATGAGTTGTTAGCTGCACCTTGCGGTGCAACTCGAGATGAATGTGATTTGCATCATTAGGTGCAACTTGGGGTGAAAGTTGTAACTATTCATTCGAGACGATTATGACTTTCGTCGCAAGATGGAGCCTATGGAGCAAGTCGCGACAGATGGGGTTGGTATGATCTAAAGCGAAATTTTAGGCATTGTAGATATTATTTTTATTTAGACATTAATATTTGTTTCTTTTTATTAGTTTGATATTATTTTCTTAGTTATTTGATATTATCTTTAGTCATTTGATATTATTTCTTAAAAAGTTTTATTTTAAAAGGAATCTTATTTCCTAAAGGAATTAGGAGCTAGTTAGCTAAAAATAGGAGTTTTAGACTTAGAGCATAACAAAAAAACAAGTTTTCTATAGCAAGCACAGTGTTTGCTATCTATGTCATTGTGATAAAAAAAAAAAGTTAATTCTCTATAACGGGCATTGCCCGCTATAGATTGCGTTTCTATAACAGGCATTGCTCGATATAGAAATGTTTTCTATAATGGGCAATGCCCGTAATAAATAGTCTCATGAATTTTATATAAATTATATAAACAAATTGATAAAAAATATGAATTTCATCAAATTTTTTATATAATATTTTATTGATAATAATTTATTTTATTTATAATTATTAATCTTGTTCATGATTATTAAATTCGTTTATCCATACTTTTCATAGATATTATCGAAAACATCTTGTGTGGTACTTAAACGAAAAATTTAAGGGGAAAAAATCTAAAGAAGATGAACAAAAAATAATTATAACAACCATGATAGAAATTAACTAAAAATCATATTAGAATCGAAATTTAAGTTTTGTCACTAAAAAAATGATAAACTAACTAAGAATTTGAATACATTAAAAACAAAAAATCATAATAATACTAAAAAAACATTTATGAACCTATAAAAACAAAAATAGAAAACAAAAATAAGAATTATAATAGTAAATAATAAAAACATTTATGAACTGTTGTGGGTATTTCTGGGCCTGCGTAAATGAGTTAGTAAAAACCTAAGACTGGTACGGTAAATTGACTCGATAGATGAGAGCCCAGCTCTTTATAGGCCCAGCTCACCAAACAACTAACTCAACAAGCAATCAGCTCGTGAACGCTAGCTCTTAGCTTCCTGCGACTTGCATAATCAAGCTCACAGTTCTCTGATCTCGGATAATCTAGCTCGAAGAAACGAGCTCTCTGTCTGTTACTGCAACTCTCAGGTCGCGAGTCAATTGTAATAATTACTGTCAGGCGAAATCCAAGGACGTACACGTTAATTTTTCAGAGGCAACAACCTAATTTAAGGAAAATCTCAACTAGCCAGTATGGAGATAACATCAAAACCATACCTTGGCAGAAGTTGACCATGCCCTGATAGACATAAGTTTTGAGAATGTAATCTGTTATAATTTCTTTCTTATTTTAATATGATAAAAAGGGGTATGTGTGAACTTGGCCAAGAGAGGAGTGTGATGATAGATTGTGTTTTAAGTTAGTTTGCATAAGAATTGAATGATTTTAAAGGAGTTAATGTAAAGAAATTTAAAGAAATTAATGGTTAGTGTGAGCTTGAATTTTATTAGTTTATAGGTGAATATGTTTTTAGTTGAATTAATGAAGTTTAATGATGTGAATTGGATTATTGGGTGTTTGAATAAAGTCATGCGAAGTTCGATTTGAATTGAAGTTACTTATGGAAGGAAGATTAAATGAATGAATGGATGAGCATGTTTACTAGCATATGGTTAAGAGATGTTTTGATGGAAAAATTTAATTGATTTTAGTATTTGATGAAATTGCATCAAATTTAATGTGATATAAAACTAATTGGTGAAGAGGAATTGAAGAAATTATGATGATTCAAGCATGGATAGAATTTGGCTAGTTAAGGAACATGATGGTGATAGTGTGTTTTAATTTAGTTTATTAGATTTTATGATAATTTAAAGGCAAATGGAAATGAAATTTTGGAGAAAGAAATTTTGGAAAGTATTGTATGTAGATTTTGTTTAAGTGGCTTACAGATGTTTATTTGAGAATTAAGTCGATTTTAATAACTTAGAGTTACTAAATGATGTATTTAAGTATATCTTTGTAAAAGAAACAAAAAAGATTGAAGATATAAAAAGCTAAGTAAGAATATCCATTGTAACACCTTACTAATTTGGGTGAAGAATGAATTAATGAAAAGATAGTTGATTTTAGTTTCAAATTTTGCATTAGAAGTGAAAATTGATGTAGAATATGGGTTGTAATTAAATAGCAATCAAGCTTGGTGTACATTTTCCTCGTAAATTCATTTTTATTAATAAAGTTTAGTATCTAAAAAGTTCCAAAATTTCTTGAACTTGATTTAAATGATTTGTTAAGGATAATTGGATGTTGTTTCTATATTGTTTGGGTGCGTTTTGAATGATGTATGGATTAGAAAATAAATCAAAAACAAAATTTTGGAAAATAAAGAGGTTTGATCGAATGCACACTAGAGAAAGAAACCTAGAAGTATTTTTGTCATTTCATGCTTATTTATGCGTTAATCAAATGATGTTTGAATGATATATGTGATGAATTAGTGTACGGGAAAGAAAGTTTTCAAAATCCGCTTTTATTGACCGAATTAATGCAAATTTTGTATCTAAGGGTAGCATGATCATTTCATATTCGATTACGTGTTGATTACATGATGTTCAAATAAATTATGCATTAAACTAATGATTGGAAATGAAAAGTTTATGAATTTCACCCCTTGATCCGAATACCTACAAGAAAAGAAAAGGATTGAATTTTGTTAAATTTTGATGTTAAAACTAGAGGTAAAACGGTCATTTGAAATGGTCAAGATTAATGCTTTGAAAAATTTCAAAAAATATATACAAATACGTGATTAAATATTTACGCGATTAAAATTTTGTTGGAATTGACCATTTCATAATTATTGAAATATTTTAAGAGTCCGAGTAAACCTAAATATTGGTAGATAGGGATTGAAAATTGGTATATCAATAAGGCAAATTAATAGTAGTACGCTGTTATGTTGACACACAGTTTTTGATGGATAGATTATAAGGGGCATTAGGTGTCCGGTCCTGAAGTCGAAACCGATTGTGATATGTGACCTGACGGATAGTCACCGAGTGGCCAATATCGGGGACGCCGTTTATTTTGGTGGGTAGAAACAAAGTGGCTGATGCTAGGAGACCTGATTGTGATATGCGACCTAATGGATAGTCACCGAGTGGCTGATGTCAGGAACGTCGTTTATTCTGACGGGTAGCCATCGAGTAGTCGATATTAGGAGACCTGATTGTGATATATGATCCGACGGATAGCCACTGAGTGGCTGATACCGAGGTGCTGTTTATTCTGATGGGTAGCCATCGAGTGACCGAAGTCAGAAAACTCAAATCCAATCCATGATATCGTGTCAGTGTTTTCAAAAGACACTTAAAAATATAAAAGAAAACCGTGTTGATATGGTTGGAAATGATAATTGTTGCATTTTATGTGTGTGTGTTAATTTGTAATTTAAGTTCTTTGTAATTTACTTGTAAAAATTTGCAAATTTGTGAAATATTACTTTACGATTTGTATTTTTGAGAAATGTTAATATTTGGTGAAAATCGTGTGGTTATAATTGGAAGGAAATGATTTTATGTATTTTATACGTGTAATTATTAGTAAATTGATTTAATTGTGAATTTTGGTAAAAGTTTGAGAATTTTGAGGGAAATTTTGTTTTATACTACGGTATTTTGAATAAATGGTGAATGTAAAGTTGTGTACATTCACTAAATAGAAATACTTAGAGCATTAGATTTTTCATGCACAAGCTGAGATTTTGGCATTGTAGATAAAGACTAAAGAGAAGACATCTGCAGAAAATTTGTCACGAGTCACATCTCTCCATCTTTAAGATAGTTATTCTTTTGACAATAGGTACTTTTGTTAATGTGTATTGACACACATGTATATATATGAGTATATGAATATGTATTCATGAAATTTTATAAATGATAATGTATATAAATGGTATAAAAGACTTTGGTATTGGAAAGTGATTATGCAAAATGAATTTATTTCTTTTAATTAGCATTTATTTTTATTAATATGATTTTTATTAAAAATTGTAAAGTTTTGTATTCAAGTGAGATTTTATAAATGAAATAATAGTTGTGAGTTGAGTTATGTTTATTTTTATAAATGTGACATTTTTAGGTAAAGAAATGAAGGTTATGTATATTGTGTGATGAAGTGATTTAAAAAGTAGACGGAAGGTTCAAAATGGAAGTTAAGAAATGAATATTTTAGAAATGTTGTGTTTTTTCTTGCATATATTAAAATTTTGTATTTTCAGAAAAATAGGGGAAACTCTGTCAAATTTTTTATAAAATAAAACGATGAAATAATGAATAAATCGATTAATGTAATATCTTTCAACTCGGTTTTTATTTTAATGGGAATCACAATTTCTATTTTAATAGGAATCAAATGGAGGGTGTTACACTTATATTAAAAAAAAAAAAATGAAAAAGACATTAGGTTAACAGAATTACCTAAATCAAGTAATGTTTTTTCAAACCTTTGAGTTCCAATGAAGCATGGAATGTGAAGTTGTCTAGATCATTGAGTTTCAGAGGCAATTTTCTTTACAGAAGAGCAGAGATCTCCTCATTCAAAGCTCTCTTTTGTTCCATACATTAGATTAAGATGTATATCCTTCCATTCCTATATTATTATTTGATTTTATCTTTTTAATTTTTTCAATAAATAATCCTAACCACGTGAAATTCACACAGTTCTTTATTTCCTTAAATATGACAAAACACGACTGGATGGACATGTAGATGCAGTACACCCATCTAATTGAAGGACACATAACCAATGTAACGATGGTTTTTATTTTATTTTTTTATTTTTTTAATTTTATTTTTTTATATTAATAATAAAATATAAGTGATAGAATACTATAATGAAAAATATTACACTTTTTAAAAATTTTCTTAAATGATATTATAAGTTGATTTGTAACTACTACATTAATTTTGAGATGATATATTAATGATTTGGTAATTACATATAAACTTTTCACATTATTTAAATAATAAATTTAGATAAATTTTTGGATAATATAATATTACTCAATTGTTACATATGTAAGCCCTACCAATTGAAGCATTTATTGCCAAATTCTTCTTGTATTAATTTGAATTAGGCATTTATTAGTCATTTGTTTTTATCATTTTTCACTTAATGAGTTTAAATTATACTTATTAGTTGATTTTTTTTTAAGTGGTTAAATCACTTAAAACTACCTAAAAATCATTTAAAAAAAAAAAACTACAGATTTCAATATCTGAATATCAAATCATTTAATGGTTTTTTAAATATATTATTTTAAGTCCATCGTTTTTAAAATAATATATTTCCAAATTGATCATAATTTTACATTATATAAATTCATTTTAAATGTAATTAATGAAATATTATAATGATTAAAATATATATTACTTTATAATTTCAACTTTTGTTACAATATTAATTCAACTTAAGAAAATTTTGTTTATTTTTATTTAAATATATAAATTTAATTTACTTTGCTATAATAATTTATTTATGTATATACTTTTAAAAGAATTACTTTATTATAATAATTAATTATATTTTAATTATGAATAAAAATATTATTAACATATGTATAAAATATTTCAGTATTTGTTAAATAATTTATTATAATTATTTGTATTGTATTAAATGAAGTTACATAATAACTAATAATAAAAAATAAAAATATCAATTATTAATTTTTAAATAATTATTGTTGACGTGGTAAACCAGCCAACCAGATTCTTGAGCCCAATGTCGCACAGATAAGGAGACCTACAACAAACAAACCCAATAATGGCAAAAAAGAGGAGAAGGAAGAAGAAGAACACACAAGATTTGAAGTGGTTCGACATTTTTAGAAGTGCCTACGTCCACTGTTTCTGTTATTAATGACAGTCTCTCTCTAAGTGTTTGCTCTCTCTATATTTCGACAGAATAACAACACTCTCTCAATTTTTCTGGATGCTTAACAATAAATGTCCTCCTGTATTTATAGAGGAGATGAGGCTACAGATGGAATAAACAGACAAAAAAAGACTGATCTTGTCGTAATTAATGCTGTTGAAATGCATTTAATGCCTCTGACTTGTGCCAGGTCAACTCTGACTTTACGTAGGCCGATTGCTAACCCATGCTGGTTTGGTGAGATTTCCCTGATATTAAGCTGTCATTAGGTGAGAAACCCTTACTTATCGTGCAAGACACGCCATTTTACTGTCTTGCACTGAAACTGGGCGAACTGGGTAGAAAACGGACTGAAGCTTTGTCGTGACGATCTTGATAGCGACCGGCCTGACGATCTCGACGTCACAATGACCAGTATGCGACCTCAACGTCGCTAAGATGGCAACTGGTGTCCGACCTTGTCTTCGCTAGTCCCTTTACGGGCTCGATCTCGTTGACTACTGGAGCGATCTCACGAGCTTATGAATAGTACTTCATACTTGGTCTTGGTGGTTTGAGCTACTATCTTGATGGGCCTTTGCCAGCCCATTTGAGGAATCCGAAAATACCCATAACAATTATAATTTTAAAAAATAAATAAATTACTATACATTCGAATATATCATTTAGATTTAAAATTTTAATCACGATTTAATATTTAATATTTAATAATATTATTCAATTTTCGAATAAAAAAAAAAAAAACTACTCCTAATTCAACGGTTCTAAATAAGACATAACAGCTTAACCAACTCGTAACACTCAAATTTTATTAAATACGTTCACAAATGACAATTTTGGTTGGCTTTTTCATTATTAAATAATCTAAATACAGCCAAAATACAGGCACCTTAATTACAACACCTTGTCTATATCGAGACCGCTATAAATGTTGAGAACTGTCCAAATTGTCTGCCTAAACGGGCAGCAACTCGGTAATTTCCTACCATGACCACAATCCGACGTAAATCAAACAATCCACAGTAATCTGTACCCAATCACCGTAAAACACGTTTCAGAAACCCAACATATAATTCGCCCGTCAAAATCCCCTCTGACACACGCCAGTCCCTCTAACACTCTCCACCTTTGTTTCATTCTTCCCCTATCTGCTATCCCCCAACCAACCAACCCAAAAAATAAAAAAAAAATAAATAAAAACAAAAGCGCAAGTATCTCTCTCTCTCTCAATAAAAACCAAATCTCTTTCTCTCATTTAAAAAAAAAACTCGAAAATTCAAATGTCTCTGAGAAGATCGTTTCTCTCTCGGAAGTTCTCCAGATCGTTTAGAGAGTCACTGAAATCGTCGAAAGAGGCGCGGGCGGGAGACGGCGACTGCGATGAGTCGGTGGCGGCGGCGGCGGGCGACGGAGGCGGGTCATGGGCGGGTATGTTGCCGGAATTGCTTGGGGAGATCATAAGGAGGGTGGAGACGAGCGAGGATCGGTGGCCGCAGCGGCAAAATGTGGTGGCATGTGCCTGCGTTTGCAAGAAATGGAGAGACATAACCAAGGAGATTGTCATGTCTCCTCCTGTTACTGGCAAAATCACCTTCCCCTCTTGTCTCAAACAGGTCCATTTCCTTCTTTTTTTTTTTTAATTTTTTTTTTTATAGATTTTTTGTTGGATAATTGATTGGTGTTGTGTTTGGATCGATGGTTATTTGTTAATTGGGTATTTCTAAATTTTGTGTACTTTTAATGGGTGTGTGTTGGTTTTGGATTCTGCATTCTTGTTTGTTTGAATTAGTATAGGGAAATGAAATAGATCAAACAATTGGAAGAAATCAATTGGGGTGTTCAATTTATGCTTTTGTTAGTTTTATTGAAAACATTAATGTTAAAAGACTCGATGCATTTTAGATTTTTTTGCTTCCTTATCCTTAGGATCCTATTCAAAATTTGTGGTTTAGTAAAATTAAACATGTGTTAAGGTCTAATAATAAAATGGGCTACTTTACTGATTGGGTAAGATTCATCAAAAGGACCCTTCTTGGATTGATGGTAAAGGTGGTTATTGAAGAAAATTCAAGAACTGTTATTGATAAGAAACCTTACTCAACCAGTAAGATAGATAGCCAAATCCTATTGTGAAAAATACGAAGGCTGTTTTTGTGTTCCTACTTTGAATTGACTTACAAGTAAATGGAGTTTTTATTTTTATTTATATTTTTAGAGGAGGGCTATCTAAGGGTATGAAATTCTGGTCTCTTGGATCGGGATTTTGGTTTGAAGTTTAACGTATGTTGAATGTGACATTTGGTTTTGATTTGGTGTTGATCTTTGACAAATTCTCCAGTTCTAGGATTGATGTGTTATTTTATAATTCTTGCAAATGCAGCCGGGTCCGCGCGACTTACCGCATCAATGTCTTATAAAGAGAAATAAGAAGACATCGACATTTTACCTTTATCTTGCGCTTTCCCCATGTAAGTTCTTTTTGATGGAATTGATTTTGTAACAAACGCATAGACAAGAAGAAACCTAGTAATTGGTCTGACTGTTTCCTTTGTTTTCTTAGCAGCAACCCTTGACGGGGTTGGCATGAGTCTGACATGTATGCTACTATTATTGAAGTTGAAAGGGACATATCTCACTTTGTCAAACCTTTCGGTTGACTTTTTAAACCTGTAGGATCATGACTTTTAAGTCAAACTTGACTGGGTCTGAACTTGGAAATTTAAGATTTGTTATAAATGAGAATTGTTTTATGTAGTGTCATATGTATCTATACATATTCTGAGTAATAGATTGTCATTGGAAATTTAGATGATAATGTTGTAGATGGGTACGGTTATTTTAGGTCAAATGTCAAATATTCCAGTTTTACCCTACTAAAGTGATGTATACTTGTTAATGCATGTCTGACATGGTACATCTCTTTAGTTGAAATATCGATGCAGTGAAGGTTTTCATGGGATTCTGTTTATGAGTTACATAACCTTTATAGGATTCTGTTCCTTATACCATGGAATACATACCTGACCCTAGGGGACCAGACTTGTGCGCAGCCTTGTATCTGGTGCCCATGCTTCTTGATAAATCATGCTAGAAATTGGTTTATGTCACGTTTCCAAGTTTTATATACTAGTCTGATAGAAGATTTTTTATTGCTCAATATGCCATTAAGTTGAGATCAATTCTCATCCTTGTATTTTTAAAATCTCCATAGCTGGGAGGAAAGAATCAGGTACAAGGAATAGCAGCTTAAGAACAAACTATAAAAGGAAAACAGAAAATCATGGTGTTGCGAGCCGATAACAAGAACTTCAATTTTAATCGTTGAGCCTACAAACCTGGTTTCATTGTAACTTGTAACACGCACAGATAATGAACCTATGATCAATTCTGGGTAGGGTTTGGAATAATTTAATTTCTGGGCCAGATCTATCTAAGTATCTTTGATGAGAACTTCTTTTCGTAATTGCTATAGGAAAGTCCTTTAATGCAGCACTTTTGGGTTGGCCTGGTCTACATTTTGGGAGAGGTTGTACACGGATAGATAGTTTTTGACAGATGGTTTTTATACTTTCTATAGTTTTAGGTTGTATCTTTAAGGTCAATTTGGTGTACCAGTGGTGCAACTGTTTTTTATTTTATTTTATTTTTTTATAATGAAGTTTTTTGTTTCAAAAAAAAAAAAAGGAGAATCTTTAAAAGTCAACTGCAATTTATTAGCTTTGTGTAGACATCAACTTTGGACTTGCATTCTCTGTCCACACCACTCTTGCACCGCCTCAAAGATGTTCAAACTTCACCACAAAGACTAACAGTGAATTTTAAACCACATGAAAGCTGCGGCCATTTTGCTGGTTTTATGAGGTCTTTCACTTAGGATGATTTAAATCTCTTTTTCCTTTTCCTCTCTTTAAGTCTCTGTTTTCTAAGCCATCTCACCACTTTTAACAGCCATGATTAACTCCAGGACTTCACCCTTCATCTGTTACATTTATTTAGGACTTGACTTACAATTATTTGCTGACTTGCAACCGGAATTGTTCATTGTGCTTTTGTAAGAATTTTCTTCCTGACACTGCATATAGAACTTACTGCAAGCTGAATTCTCATACAATGGTATTCTCTAGCAGTCTAGCTGCAACTCTTTGAAAAACTGGCAATGCCAGGGAAATTGCCTTCCCACCCCCCTTTCCTATGCCTTTAGGTCCTTGGAATTTCTTAATTAGGGGAAGACTCAAGAACATAATCAACATAATCGATTTATCTGTAATATGGTTTTCAGCGAAGATTTTATGCTGTTATTGATATTTAGAGTGATTATACTGCTTGTTTTAGAGTCTACATCTACTTTTGAGTGAACTGACTGGGCGAGGTAGCAGGATTTGGATTAAATAAAGTTTAAATTTTCTTAAGAAAGGCATGATGTCTCAGGCTTTGTCAAATTCAGTTGGTTTTTAAAACAAAAATAATACTGCATTCTTGCTTTTATAGTGATTTTAGGTCTGTGTCAAAGTTTACTGGTTCAAATTAAATTATACATTGGAATTTGGCTAGTATTTCCAATTTTAAGGTTAGCTATGGGAATTATTGTACATTTTGCTAATGCTCCAAGTTCTTTATCAGCTGTGTGGAAACAATGCTGATTAGAAGATGCAATCAGTCACACAGGTTCATTAGTTTGAGATTTTAAGAAGTTACCTCAGAGTTAGAGGTTCCTGTTATTTTCCCCTGAATTCATTAGAATATGTATTGTATTTTTTGTTTTTTAAATATCACAGCCAGAGAGACGTCAACATTTGAAATCTTGTTCATGAACCTCTTTTGTCCTCCATTTTTTACTTTCCAGCAGCATTCACCGACAAGGGAAAGTTTCTTTTGGCGGCACGGAGATATAGGCGCGGTGCTCATGCTGAGTACATTATATCACTTGATGCCGATGATCTATCCCAAGGAAGTAATGCATATGTTGGGAAATTATGGTATGATGTATTTAATTAATATTGACTTTGCATCATGTTTTTTCAAACCTTTTTAATCATATATATATATATATATTGAAAGAACCTTGTTAATGATATTTGATTAGTGCCTAGAGCATGTTTTATTTCATGGGGGATAAACTTTGGCTTTTAAGCTTCTGGTGCACATGTCTATTTTCTGCAAAAATTACTCATGATTATGGCATTCATAACTAATTTGCTTTGTGGGGTTCATAATGTAACAAGGATATGATATGCTGCTTCCTTTTGCAGCTTTTAGTAGATATGCTCACTTAATTCCATAACTGTTGCAGTTCGGATTTTCTTGGGACAAACTTTACAATCTATGACAGCCAGCCTCCCCACAGTGGTGCAAAGCCCTCTAGTGGCAGAGCCAGCCGACGATTTGCAAGCAAGCAAATAAGCCCCCAAGTTCCAGCAGGGAATTTTGAGGTTGGACAGGTTTCGTATAAGTTTAATCTCCTTAAGTCAAGAGGTCCAAGGAGGATGGTTTGCTCATTGAAGTGTCCATCATCAGTAGAAACTGCTGATGACAAATATCCAGATGATTTTAAGATGAAGAAACCGGAGACTGCTGCTTCCAGCTATACTATCTTGAAGAATAAATCTCCAAGGTGGCATGAGCATTTGCAATGCTGGTGCTTGAATTTCCATGGTCGGGTAACAGTAGCCTCGGTGAAGAACTTTCAACTGGTTGCAACGGTGGATCAGAGCCAGCCAGGAGGAAAAGGAGATGAAGAAACAGTTCTCCTTCAGTTCGGGAAGGTGGGGGATGATATTTTCACTATGGATTATAGGCAGCCCTTGTCAGCGTTCCAGGCATTTGCCATCTGCCTTACAAGCTTTGGTACAAAATTGGCTTGTGAGTAATGTACTTATAATGTGTTATCTATACTTATAAGTTCAAGTGGATGTTTTATGTAATTGTTCTGTCCCTTATCTATACCATTGAACAGTTTTGAATATGTGGGAACTGGGAAGAAGCATATATAATGTACATGTTGCTGCTTGTAAGAGTACAACCTTTGTTGAAATTGTTGGTTTCGTTAGAATCTTATGGCCAGCTAGCTCTTCTGTCAATTGTGGAAATGTATACATTTATTGTATTGTGTATATATGATGTGAATGATGAGACTGGGAGAATTGAGAGTTATATGAAGTTTTGAGGCCAGAAGTCTTCCTGTTGTCTGATAAATTTTTGTTTTTGACAAGTAGGGACTCTGATTGCTGCATTTAAGCTGCTTTTGCTGTCTTCTTTTTGTGTCCTTGGGCACAAAAAATGCCGGCATGTACACGGTTGTGATATTGGCTTGAGGTTAAACATACTCTGTAAATTTGTTTTGTGTTGAAGCAGACCTTGGGGGAAAGTGATTCCTATGGACTGATTTCGGGATGATGAGTGTCCATGAGGCCCAAAAGAAGGGGGTTTATTGGATCATTGTTGGATCCTGACTAGTGTATCATGGAGTTCCTATATAAGTGTAGATGGATCATGAGTAGTATATAATTAAGAAAAGTGGAGTGGTCATTTTCCACCTGTAAAAAAAAAATATATATGAAAATAAAAAATAGATGGTCTTTAGTTACAAAACCTTAAGTAAACTGATATGTTTATTTGGTAGAGATTGTATTAGATCAAGTGAGAAACTTTTGATAGGAAGGGAGCTAGAATTTTAGACACTGGTATTTAAGGTGGACCAAAAGGAAGAATTTAAGTTGAAATTGGACTTGAGTTGCACTTAAGATTTGTAAATACGTGGTATGGTACGGTACAGATATCCTACTATGGTGCTATATGATATGTCTGGTACATTTGGTACGAGGGATATTGTCAACGTTTGAAATTGGTCGATTTAAGTTTTTGATCCAGTACCTGCAAATAAGGAAAAACAGAAGAGAAAAGAAGAGTAGGAAGAGGAAGAACACTGTTACAAAGAGATTTTTACGCGGTTCGACCTAAAAAGATGCTTATGTCCACGATTGTTATCTGGTTATTTTGGTAGGAAGACAGTGTGTTATTGATTGCTTATGTCTCTTTTTACAATGATTTTTTGTCTCTATTTATAGCGTAGGGTGTGTTACAATTTGCGTATACTTAAAATAGGAAAAAATTTCACATTAATTGTATTTCCAAAACTGGTGTCTATCAATTTTGGGATCAAATCCGACGAAATAGGGATTTGAGTTTGCTTCCAGTTTTGGTAGTAGATTTTCTCTCAAATTAGGATGTTTCCTTTTTGGAAGGATTCGTTTTATGAACGCTTCGAGTTGCGAGCTATACCTCGCTCTGTGAGTTAGACTTTACTCCGAACGAGCTAGATCTCTCTTTGGGAGATTTAGAGTTGAGCATAAGGCAGTCTTGATAATGATTGATTAGCGACCTGAAAGTTGTAATAGCAAACCGGAGCTCGTTTCTACGAGCTGTACATTTAATGAGCTGGATGTTTTGGTGCGCTAGGCTTTTAGCAAGCTAGGCTTTCATTAATTGGGTCAACTCATTAGATCAGTTTTGAGCTTTTACCAGCCCCAAATATGTGTGCAACATCAGCCCCCTCAGCTCTCAGTGCAATCTGCGGGTTGGAAGCTCAAACTCGCTAGTAAAAGTTAACGTGTCGGGACCTGTTGTGCTACCTTTTCAAATTGCGTTTTATCTCTTGACTCGTGGCGACTTTATAAGTAATCGTACAATTTGTATGTCTCGTTTTGTGCGCATTTAATGTGCATATATCTTAATTGATAGCCCATGATGACAAAATCCTCAACTCGCGTTGCATCGTCAGATCGAAGGCAATTATTTAGCCTTCAGATCTAACGGTTAGGGTATGACGCCTATATTTTGGTGGAGCCTTTTCACTTTTCCTCTCATTGTTATCATTTTCAAACTAACGACTCCGAACCTCTTCCTCCTGATCTTGTTTGTCGCCGCCATTCTCAACACCACCGAAGATCAGTGTCTTTGCTTTTAAGCTATCAAGTTTTACTACATTTACAGTAAGTTCTTACGACCAACCCTTGATTCTTTGGTTTCCATTTTTGTGTGTTGCATATTTTTCTGGATCTTGCTTGAACATCTTGTGTTCTTAATGCTGCGTTTTTATTTATGACTTTTCATTTCCCTTCAATTTGATCTTGTGGGTTGGCTTTTTGCGAACTATTTGTTGTTTGTGATATCATGCATACGAGCTGTAGTAAGAGATTTGTAGATCATTAGCTCATAGGTGGTTAGATTGTAGGTCAAGCCCCTTCATGACTCTAGCGATCTGAATGATATTTATGATCTACATGCTTAAGAAATCCCTCGTTAGAGAGTAGGAACTCAGATCTCTAGGTGTGGTCTACACGTAGCGACCTAACTGCTCCCTTTCGTATGTAGATGTCTTTAGGTCACAAATGCCGATCATACAGAATAAGAGAGGGTGATAATTTCAGCTCGGAGGAGCTTAACTCGAGGGAAGTCCGCAGTGTTGGAGAATCGACCTCTCTGAGCGGTGAGGTTGCAAGGGAATTTACAGTTCGAGTTGACCCCATAATGGTCTATTAGGCCATTAAACGTCAAGCTCGTGAGGTATTTACTCACTACGTCTCGAAGTTGAGATATAAGGAGTTGGGGAGAATCGTTTTGGAATACCATCTCCCCAAGGGTTACCGCATAATGTTATCTTCACTTGGTGACCACGCAGCCTATCCTCCCCGGAGGTTCGTGGCCATTAACACCCACCATCTTAGGCATAGACTCAAGTTTCTAGTCTCTGCCTACCTTATCAACCTTCTGAATAGGCTAGGGCTAAGCCCTTTTAGCTAACCCCCAACTCTTACTCCCACCTCACATTGTTGGCCTTGGTTTTCATAAGGAACAATATTCCAACTCCAAATCCAATAATCTGTTGCCACCTAGGGTATTGGCAGCTTGAAAGGTGAAACACGAGACGGGTTTTATTATCTCGTTACTTGAAAATCGGACTTTAAAGGTCTTCTGCCTAAGGGTGATATAAAGGACCCAACGTAGAAGATTAAAAATCGAGCTGGTTTTACATTTCTTGCCTTTCCTTTAAACGTCTTCAGAACTTCGGTTTCGTCCTTAGCCCAAGTAGACAGATAGAACCGGCTTTTGCGAGCTATTGCATATATACATATATTTCATTTTATTGTAATATTTCTTACTTCACCTTGCAAATAAGACGGGAGACAAGACATTCTTAATTGAGGATGAGACTGAGCTTCTTAAGACGCTTGTAGATTCGGGGGAAGGAAGTACAAACCACACGTTTGACAACGAGCTCCTTAGATTCCATCAGCTCACCCCTCCTCTAAACAGTGAGCTCTTTGATAATAGAAGGGACATAGGAATTTGAGGTAAACGCGAGCTTGCCTTTATCTTCAAAGCTGCTGGTGGAATAGAGGCAACTCTTGCTTCTACAGAGATGGTGAAGCTCTTATTTATTTAGCCCCCTTCCTCTCCCACAGCCTCTTCAACTATTGTCCCTGTTGAGGGGACCACCTCGTCACCAATTTTGGGGTTATCACCAGCTCAGGTCCCTCCCTCGCAGCTAGAGGTGGTTGAAGTTTGAGATGAGCGGGTGGAAACTCTTACTTGGGAGGTTCAAGCTACCCCAAGTAGTGGGGTAAACAGGAAATCAGTGCCCAAGCATCCTTCGACCAAGCGATCTCGAGCTGATAAAGGCAAGTAGCCCGAGGGAGCGGGAAGAAGAGATGAATCATAGGCCAGAGTGCAATTCACAGGCTTGCCAAGAGAGATATACCTTAACGTCGCCCTCGACAATCTGCCTTGAATCATATGGAGCGCTGCTAGGAGCTTGGATAAATAGGACATGCGAGATGAGGGCTTATTTGGTTACATAGCTCGTCATGTGCTGCTGATAATCTCAAATACCTTTCCTTTTCCTACTTCCTTGATTTAAATATTAACCTGCTATTTTTTAAGCGATTATAGAGGCGATGAAGCAGATGCAAGAAGTTATGGCCTTTAGGGAGGAATGGGAGAAATTCGAGTACAAAAAGAAAAAGTTGAAAGATGAGCTCGCGTTCATGACAAAGGAGGCTAAGAAAGCTCAAAGGTCAGAGGAACTCCTTCTGACCAAGTTGAACAATGCTGAGGTGGCTAAAAAAGAAGCCAAAAATGTACTTGCTCGGGAGGAAGAAACACATGCGACCGCGAAGTCACAATATAATGCCAAGCTCCTTAGAATTGAAGAGGAACTGAATAAAGCCAGGACTGATTTGGAGGGGATCGTGCAGCGAGCTGAGGCTGTTGAAAAAGGAATGAAAAAGGCTGTGGAGCGAGTTGAGGCTGCTAAAAAGGAGGTCGCTCTCGCCAAATAGGAGACCACCAAAATCAAGAAGAAAACATAGTCGAAGACCTCAGTTTGTTCCTCTACACTCTATGGGAAGTTTATCCCCGAACTAGACTTTCCTTTCTTTGGTGAGAAGGCGGTTATAGAGGTCGAGAAGTATAAGAGGCAGGCCGCTTGTTCCTCAGCGATTCCAAATACAGCTCCTTAGGATGCAGAGCCCTAGGATGGAACTTCCCAAAATGAGGAAACTCAGATCATAGAGCCTTCAGAAGCAACCTCGCATGATAAAGTTCCTGTAGAATCAGCCTCCCAAGACCAAGGCTTGGAGTAGGCTGCTTGCCAAATTGCATATCTTTCTTCTTTTCTTTGTAGCTCATAACTTTGTATTTAATTCGCCTCGTTGTGCAAGGTCAATTTTAATGAACATTTAGACCTCACTTTGAGGTTATTATTGAATTGTATAACAGTTGTTGAATTGATTTACATTTATTTCAGTGTTATCTTGTGTTTTTATTCTACTTTCTTTTTTCTAAATCTTCGCGTTTCTTGTAAATTGAAAAATGAAGTATTTAAAATGTAAGTAAGAGGAAATAAAACCTCATGCGAGCTCATGAGGTCGCTAATCTTAATGCACCACAGCTCTTAAATTGTAGCTCTAATAAATCTTTGGAACTATATCCAATAGATCGGAACCTGATAACATAGTGATGAGCTGAGCTATGTCTAGTAGGTCGGAACTCTATAACATAACGTATTAGATTTCGAGTTATATTCGGTAGGTCACAACCCGATAACATAGCGTTTTAAGTTTCGCAAGCTATATCTAGTAGGTCGGAATCCGATAATATAGTGTAAGTAATTGAGCTATGTTCAGTAGGTTGGAACCCCGATAATATAGCATGATAAGTTTCGAGCTATGTCCAGTAGGTTGAAACCTAATAACATAGCTCGGCTTGTTTAATCTTTGGCCAAAGAGAAATTTATCATTTGATAAATAAAGCAGTAAAGAAATTACTCATAGTAAAATAATATGAGAAATTTGAAATATTTATTGATATTCGAACATTGAATTACAAGTTACCGTATGTAACGTTCATGCTATCTATTGGTCCTCGCGATGTAAAGGTATGGCGAAGATGGTCTTCACCACAAGTTCATGTTCTTATTCAGGAGCTCGTTGGGATTGTTACTATGCTGACCGTTGTGGTCGTTGAGGTCATTGCTCTTGAGGTCGTAGGTTAGTTGGTAATACCATATAGTCTCTCAAGTGATCTCTCTTGATTAGGGTCTCATTAGCATCCCTTAGCTTCATGCATTCTGAAGTATTGTGCCCAACTTCATTATGATAGACACAAAATTTGTTCTGGTTTCGAAGGTTAATAAGCGATCTCATAGGTTTCGGCTTCCCGAAGTCCTCTCTATTCCTCTCTGTTGCAAAGATCCTGTCCTGTGTATTTGATAGGACGCTATAGCGATCATGGCAACTTTGACGCTGAGGTTGTTTATTTCTGAGCTCGTCTCTGACCTTCTTAGTGACCTGATTGTTTGAGCTATTATTTGAATCTTCGCTTGCGTTCCCACAATTATTTCTTTTCTTTGATTGGCTAGAATTGCCCGCATCACCTTTTTGGTTAGACTTCTTAGGGCCGAAGGTCTCCTCTCATCTGATCTTCTTTGTAGCTCGTTCGTAGAACTCGCCCAGGTCATTCACTGAAGACTTGTAGATGCTCTTATATAGCTTCCCCTCCTTGCGAAGCCTAGCTAAGATCGCAGTTAGAATGCTTTCATTTAAAGGGTTTTCCACGTTGTTGACTTCGTGTCTAAACCTGGTAATGTAGTCTTTCAACAATTCTTTTTGTCGCTGAAAAACCATAACGAGGTGACAAGATGGCACAAGTTGCCTCCTCAAAGCTTTGTACTAGCTTCTGAACTTTTGTTGACATTTCTCTTAATGATTTATGCTGCGAACTGGGAGACTTCTGAACCACGTTCGTGGAATGTCTCGTAGAGTTATTGGGAAAACGCAACACTTGACAAATGGATTGGCAGTCTAGAGATCCCTTTGGATATCGAACGTGTCCAGGTGATTATAAGAGTTGCTATCTCCGTTGTACTGAGGAATGTTGGGGAGCTTGAATCTGGGAAGGGGAGGTTCAGTCTTAATCTCCATAGTGAAAGAGGTTCTCTTTCCATATTGATCACACTGGTCTGATGTACCGAGGCGTGCCTCAAGTTGTTGAACCATCTGAAGGAGTTCTTCTATCCTTTGATCCTGGGGCTTATGTCCTCTTCAGTGCTCGAGACTTGGAGAGCAACGATTTGGAACATATTCATGACTAGGCCTACGCAAGCTTCCAGCTTGGTATGAGCTCGAACGTCGCTGATGGTCTATTTCATCCTCTTCACAAGCTCTGCGACCTTCAGTTGTCGAACGTGAGTTAGAGGAACGAGCTGAGTTGGCAGGTCGTGGTACTTCTCTGTTAGGTCTTTCAGGGGGTGGCACTTCTTTTTGTTACTATTGGTAACCTTTTCTAAGAGCAGCAACTTCGGGTCTAGGCGCATTTTATGCTTGGGCTTGCGCTAACGCTCTAACTGCATCTACAATTTTGTTGCACTGTATTTTCTAAAGCCTCATGCCGCTAGCGGCACACTTGTAGCCCTTCAGCTAGTGTTGGCTGGTGAGAGGCTAGTGGAGGTAGACCCATGGTAACGTCGTTAGCGGGAGCATGAGATGCGATTGTCATGGGCACAGTGATGTCCTCTATTTGTTGGATGCCATGTTGATCTATTAGCCTTTTTGGTTGATCAACCGCTACATCAAAACTTCTGGCGATGCTTCTTTTTGCCATGGCAGTTGTAAACTCAGTAAATTACAGTTTGGGCCTTTCCTCCAGCGCCAGAGATGTTGATGTCTGAAATTGATCGACTTAAGTTCTTGATCCAGTACCTGCAAATAAGGCAAAATGGAAGAGAAAAGAAGAGTTGCAAGAGCAAAAACACTATTGCAAAGAGATTTTTATGTCTACGACTGTTATTTGGTTATTTTGATAGAGAGACAGTATGTTATTAATTGCTTGTGTCTTTTTTTACAATGATTTTATACCCCTATTTATAGCGTGAGATGTGTTATAGTTTGAGTACATTTAAAACATGAAAGAATTTCACATTAATTGTACTTCAAAAACTGGTGTCCATCAATTTGGGGATCAAATCCGTCGAAATAGGAATTTGAGTTTGCTTCCAATTCTAGTAGTAGATTCTCTCTCAAATTAAGATGTTTTCTTTCTGGAAGAATTCGTTTTATGAATGCTTCGAGTTACGAGTTAGACTCTGCTCCTAAGTCCTAACAAGCTAGATTTTGCTCTGAGAGATCTAGAACTGAGCATAATGCAGTCTTGATAATGATTGATTAGCGATCTAAAAGTTGTAATAATAAACCGGAAACTTGTTTCTGCAAGTTGTATGTTTGATGGGTTAGATGTTTGGCATGCTAGGCCTTTAGCGAGCTGAGCTTTTAGCAATTGGGTCAACTCACTGGATAAACCTTGGGCTTTTACTAGCCCCTTTATGTAGCCCTAAATATGGGTACAACAGGTATCAATCGAAAATGATTTTAAAAGAAAAAACAAAAAATATTGATTTTTTAAAATTTATTTTTAAAAGCATTATTTATTTACATTTTTTAATATTTATTTTATATTAAATAAATATTTAATTTTTATTTTATTTAATTTTTTTGATTTTTTTAATGTTTACTTAATGGTATTAAATAAATAAAAGGCTGATTTTGATTTTTTGTGAGGATAATACAGTAAATTCACTAAAAATAATATTAAAATATTTTTATAAAAAATTTAATTTATTAAAACACAACAAATTAAGTATGAAGCTGTGAAGAAACAAAGGCTTTATATCACCAATTTCCTCTTCTTCTTCTCTGATTACTTTTCTTCCTCTCCACCTACTTTTCTCTCTTACCCATTTCCTCTTCTTCTTCTCCCCCTTTTCTCTGTTTTCTATTTCTCTGATCCCACGTGAGAGAAGTTACCAGAAAGCTTTTGCTCGTGAGAGAAGCTATCGGAAATGCAAGCTAGAGTTGCTAATGAGAAGAGAGTGCTTGAGAGAGAGGGAGTCGATCCAGAGGCATGAGAGGGATTTTTGGTTTTTTATTTTTTTCCTTTTATATCGACTTTTTTTTTTTTATTACCCGACCCAACTATATATAGGTATGTACAGTCAAATCAATTCGGCATGCCCATAAACAGTTATCTTTTATGCATTAGACGACTAAAAATAAGTTCGGCCCATATACAATCATACCTATATGTTTAGGGGCCAATACGCCCGTATCGCCTTATATATAGGCGTATTAGACCATATTTACGAACATTGGTTGCACTTTTGTTTATTATTATAATTTACCCATTAGAAGTTTTGGTAGAGTTATTGCCACTCATAAAAATATTTAAATACCAATTTTTTTTTTAAAAAAAATATTTATATAATAAAATAATTCTTATACAAAATTACAAGGAAAACAAATGTATAATAATAAAACTATTTATTTCTTTTAAAGCGTGAAATATTTTTTGTTTTTAAATTTTAAGTTAACAAAGTAAACAAAAATTCATAAATATTTCTAACAGAAAATCTTAAAAAAAAAAATTATGAATCGTACATATATCAAATCATTTTTTGGATTTTTTTAAAATATAAAATATTATTTATTTATTTATTTAAATAGAAATAATTGGTTAAAACAACAGTAATGATTGGTTAAAACATAAAGACTATGTTTGTTACGCGGGTTAGGATTAGGATTGGATATCTTTTTGTCCAAATACATGTTTAGTGCTTCCACTCCTCATTCATTGATTTAACCTATCACTAATTTATCCCATTAATTTGAGATAAATCTAATCCACTCGATCATATGGGTTAAAATAATCCTGTCGCCTGCTTCTTCTCTAACGTCTCGCCTCTGCCTTTGTCGTCACCACCTCCGCTCACTTCTCCTCTTCCCTCGCCTCCCTTTCCTTGTCCTTCTCCTTATATACACTGGTCATTGTGGCTCATCTCTCTTTCTTTTTGTTTTGTCATCGTTGCGGTTCTGTGCTCTTTGGTCTTCTTCTTCGTCTTTGTCTCCATCAGCGGTTTCTATGCTCCCTATTCTTCTTTGTCTCTATCTTCTTCGACTTCCTCTCCGTCATGGTTTCTGCGCTGGCCTATCTTCGTCTTCATCTCTGAGCAATTTATGCACCATCACAGATTGTCGATCTTCTTTGGCATCTTCTTCGACGTCATAAATCATTGATGAAGGAGGGTGATAAAGGAAGAGGTAGCGACAATAGCGGTTGTGGAGCCAAGTTTGACTGGTTAGTCTATAACATTTCTGAAAAACCCTTAAAAAATTACTTTAAAATCCAAGTTTTTACTCATTATTTTTAATCATATTCTATGTTTCATCAAACATGAGATAACATCAAGTCCGATCTCATCCGATCTCATCTCATTTAATC
Source organism: Dimocarpus longan (assembly GCA_022984855.1). Lineage (NCBI taxonomy): Eukaryota > Viridiplantae > Streptophyta > Magnoliopsida > Sapindales > Sapindaceae > Dimocarpus > Dimocarpus longan. The sequence continues at coordinate 12,339,192 of CM041014.1, read as the reverse complement.
CAATCCAATTCAATCTCATATAAATTATCCAATCATATCCTAGGCATTAGACGAGGCTATAATGTTTGTGTAACTGATGTAGGAGCAGCCATTTACTCTATCAAACCAACCAACCATCACTTAACACCAACCGACCACTACTCAACCACCCAAAGCAGTCAACTAACGCAATAAATTTTTGTATTTTTTTTTTATATCTTTGTGACTCTATAAATAGGTTAGAATCATTGTTAAAGACAGTTCACTCATCAATCAAAAATCCACTTCGTAAACTTCAATTTGAAGTTGTTTATCTCTTTAAAGGTCCCTAGAATCATACGTAGCGTATTGTCAGATAATTTTCGGAGTAAGTTTGCATTTTCTGGAAACTACCCTGCATTATTTTGGTATCAAAGCAGTTTTTTTTCCTGGCTGGCTCATCTTTAACCAAAACTCACTCTAATACTGAGCAGTGAGTCTTGCTCTCTTTACTATGAAACGCAAACACAACTCTTTTCACCCACCAAAGTCAACCCATAACCTACCTAAAAGAAATAAATAATAAAAAAAAAAACAAAAACCAAAAACCAAAAACAAAAAAAATCATAGATCCATCTCCGTCCCACTCAGATTCACCATCAACGCCACATTACCTTTCCATTTTCTCAACCCAAACTCACCATCACCAAAAAAAAAAAAAAAAAAAAAAATTGTCACATATTCGACCACCACCACCTACACACCGTACACACCCTCCATTACCCAAACTCATTTCTGTAACCATCACCAACAAAACCCACAAAAAAAAAAAAAAAACTTTCCTTCATAACCACTACTTCATCACACAAACCTTCCATCATCCAAATCCTCACACTATCACCTCCAAAAATCTAAAGAAAAAAAAAAAACCTAAAACTAAAACAGATTTGGCCACCCCATCGCCAAATCCACTATAAACACACCTTCCATCATATCAACACCTAAGTCCTAACAAACCAAAAAAATAAAATAAAATAAACCACAAAAAAAAATCACAAAAATCCGTCACCAACACTTACCTCCATTGGAATTCGACGCCGCCAAGCAGTCTCTACCCTCTCATCTGCCACTTTGTCTCTCTCTCCTCCAAACCCATATATTTCTCTCTTTCTCTCTCTAGTCTCTCTCTCTTCAATTTCTTTTTCATTTTTTTTTAGTTTGTTTGAATGGTGTAAGTGAGAAGAGAATAATTAATATCCCTACTTTCACCAAACTGCCCCTCATTAGTTCATTTTATTCAAAAAAACCAGTAGATTTTTTTTTTTTTAAATTTTCATAAAATTATGATTTAGTCTTTGCTACAGCTTTTAACAATTTAGTCCAATTAAAAAACAATTATAGTTTAGACCTTCTATTTATTATATTTACATTTTGTACCCTTAATAGAAAATTATAATTTAGTCTAAGCAAAAAAATTACAATTTAATTGATATTTATAGTTCATACCTAAAAATAAAAAAAGTGAAAAAAAAAGAAGACAAAAAAAAAAAAAAAAAAAAGCTTATAGTTTAAATATTTTAGAGCAAATCGAGGCTAGATTCGTGACCAACGATGCCTTAATCGAATTGGCCTAACAAATCACAAAGCTATGACTTTTGATCAAGAATATGCGGCGCAACCAAAACTTTTCACAACATGCTATCCTTGAAGATATTAGAGTAAGACCTGTCCTTCAAAATGTTGCTTCAAATAATGATTCAATTGATGAAGAGACAGAATATGTGATCCTGCAGAATTAGCAATAAGAACCCCAACACCAAGGAAATGAATATCAGATGAAGTTAAATCTCCCCATAATCAACGAATATTTAGGAATAGAAGATTTTCTTAACTAAATAACAGAGATTGAACCTTTTTTTAAGTATATAAGCATCATGGAAGATAGGAAAGTCAAGTTAGTCACCTATAAGCTAAAAAAAGGTGCATCAGCTTGGTGGGAGTAATTACAGCTTACTCGATCTCATCAAAGAAAAGGTTTAATCAGAACCTAGCATCGAATGAAGTAGTTGTTGAAAGTAAGATTTCTGCCTATTGATTATAACTAGATTCTATTCCAGTAGTACCAAAATTGCAAGCAAGAATCTTGATCTATTTTAGAGTATGTGGCAGAATTCCAACACTTGTTAGCTCAAAATGATCTTATGGAGGTAGAAGGTCAGATAATGGCTAGATTCAAGAATGGTTTACGAACTAATATCCAAGAATAGGTAGCATTGCAGACCACTTTTACATTATATGATGTTGTACAATTGGCTACTCGTGTTGAGTCACAGCTTAATAGGCGAAGCAATATGAGTGCATCGGTAATTCATTCTTTCAACCAATTGAATGATGCTAGCGGAAGGACTCCACTATGACAATCTCCAATCAAACCTAACCATGGACAATCAACTTCTCTAATTCGAACTTCATCAAATCCATGACAGACTGAAAATCAGACTAGTGAAAGACCTACCACCAATAATCCTTCTACTACTCCCCAAGGCAACAAATGTTTCAGGTGTGGACAAACATGACATTATTCTAATCATATCATAAAAGACAACCAGTTCACATGGCTGTACGAGAAAATGAGGAAGAAGAATTAGATTAAGAAAAACAGGAGTTAGTAGAAAAAGAAAACCCGAAGGAATGGACATATGAAGATGAAGGAGTATCTTCAGTTGTCCAACGACTTATGTACACACCAAATAAGGATATTGATCCTAAAAGACATAACATTTTCAAAACCCGATGTACAGTTAGCCAAAAGGTTTGTGATCTGATCAGTGATAGAGGAAGTAGTGAGAACATCGCATCCAAAACAATGGTTGATAAATTACAATTGCAGACACAGAAACATTCTAAACTATACTGCATAGGTTGGATTAAAGATGTAGGAGGAATTACAATGACGGAACAATGTTGAGTACTTTTGTCCATAGAAAAACACTACAAAGATAAGATGTTATGTGATGTTGTTGTTATGAATGCTTGTCACTTATTACTCAATAGACTATGGTAGTTCCATTTAAACACAGTCCATAAAGGTACATATAACACCTATATCTTTTATAAAGACAATGTGAAGATTATCCTTACTCCCATGAGACAAGATACAATACTAGCAAGTTCAACCAACAAGGATAGTTTGTTGTTGATCATACTAAAAGGGATGGTAACAACAGTAACTACCCCAGAGATAGTACTTGAACCTATCAAATTTTTACTCTTTGAGTATTAGGATGTTACACCAAATGAACTTTCTACTGAGTTACTGCCCATACGAGATATTCAACATTGTATTGATCTCATTCTTAGAACAAGTTTACCTAATCTATTCCACTATCGTATGAGTTCGAAAGAATATGAGATTTTACAACAGCAAGTAGAGGGTATTCTTCAAAAAGAATTTATTAGGGAAAACATGAATCTTTGTGCAGTATCAGCTTTACTAACACCAAAAATGGGGCAGAAGTTTGAGAATGTGTATAGACAATAGAGCCGTTAACAAGATAACAGTATGATACCGATTTCCACTACCATGATTGGATGACATGCTTGACAGGCTGGGAGGATCAACAATATTCTCCAGGATTGACTTGAATAGTGGATATCATCAAATTCGCATTCGTTGAGGTGATGAATAAAAGACAGCCTTTAAAACTAGGGAAGTGTTATACGAGTGGTTAGTCATGTCATTCGGGTTGTCGAATGCTTCAAGCACTTTCATGAGACTTATGAATAAAGTATTCCATCCTTTCATTGGGAAGTTTGTTGTTGTTTATATCGATGATATTTTGATTTATAGTTGTTTGGAGCAAGAGCATCTACAACATTTGAGGAGTGTATTCAACGTATTATAAGAAAATAGTCTGTATGCCAATTTAAAGAAATGCAATTTCTTAACAGATAGCTTAGTTATCTTGGGCTATGTTATCAATGCTGAAGGAATCGAAGTAGATGAGTCCAAGGTTAAGGTTATTCGAGAATGACCTACACCAAAGAATATTGAAGATGTTCATTGTTTTCATAGACTTGCTATGTTTTACAGGCGTTTTATGAAGAACTTCAGCAACATTATTGCTCCACTGACCGATTTGTTAAAGAAAAATAGTTTACTTAGAATGATGTAATAGAACAGAGTTTTGCAGTCCTCAAGGAGAGATTGATTGTTGCCTCGGTACTTGCTCTATTAAATTTTGATTTGTTATTTGTTGTTAATTGTGATGCTTCAGGAGTAAGAATTAGAGCTATGCTTTCTTAGGAAGACTGACCTGTGGCTTTCTTTAATTAATGAGAAGCTTAGTGATGCTTAGTAGAAATGATCAACATATGAGCAAGAATTATATACAACATTTAGGACTTTACAACATTGGGAGCAATAATTGATATAAAGAGAGTTCATTTTGAATAGTGATCATCAAGCTCTTAAGTTTCTTAACAATTCTACGAAGATCAATCGGATGCATGCACGATGGATTGCCTATATTCAAAGGTTCATTTTCTCCCTTAAGCATAAACTAAGCCAATTTAACAAATTAGCTAATGCGTTAAGTAGGCGATCAGTACTATTAATTATAGGTAAGAATGAGATTATTGGGTTTGACTACTTGAAAGATTTGTATCTTGATGATAAAGATTTTAAGGAACTTTGGAAAGCTTGCTTGAAAGGACCACCTTATCCTAAGAGATTCTAATTATATGATGATTTCTTATTCTTTGTGAAACGATTATGTATCCCATATGGATCCTTAAGGGAGCATATAATTGAAAAACTACAAGGAGGAAGATTGAGTGGACATATGGGAAGAGATAAAAGCATATCACTGGTAGAAGCTCACTACGATTGGCTGCACTTAAAAAGAGATGTTGAAGGATTTGTAAAGCGGATCTACGGTCATTAAACAGTGAAAGGACAAGTCTAGAACACTAGTTTGTACACACCCTTTCCCATTCTAGAAGCCTTTTGGGAACATTTATCAATGGATTTTATATTAGGACTTTCATGCACTCTGCTAGGTGTGGATTTCATCTTTGTGGTAGTTGATAGATTTTTCAAGATGGCACATTTCATACCATGCAAGATGATCTCAGATGCTAGTCATATTGCTTAATTGTTCTTTAAGAAGGTAGTTCGTTTGCATGGATTACCGATAATAATAATCTCTAATTGTGACAGTAAATTCCTGGGTAATTTTTGGCGTTCTTTTTGGAAAAGATTGGATACATCATTTAATTTTAATAGTACTTATCATCCACAAACTAATGGGCAGACAGAAGTCACTAATAAATACTTGGCAACATTCAACATTGTATCACTCGCATCCACAACAATGGGACTATGCGTTACCACAAGCAGAGTTTGTTTATAATAATGTTCCCAACCGCTAAACTAGAAAGTCTCCATTTGAGATCGTTTATCTTCATCCACCCTTGCATACTTTAGATTTGGTTCCTCTACCAAGGCTTCCTAGTATGAACATTATTACTGATCATATGGTGGAAAAGGTCATGGGTACTCATAAAGAAGTCAAGTAGAAATTAGAAGAATTCATTGCAAAATACAAAGCAACAGTTGACAAACATCACTGACTTAGAACTTTCGACATTGGAGATATGGTCATGGTTCATCTGTGTAAAGAGATATTGCCAATAGGAGAACATGGAAAGCTCAAACCCAAAAGAATCGGTCCATTTCAAATTCTATAGACAATTAATAATAATGTCTACATAGTGAATCTTCTAGAAACTTTTAATATTTCCAAAACCTTCAGTGTCCAAGATCTATTTAAGTACCATAGACCAGACTTCCACTTTCGTCCTTTTACACACTCGAGGACGAGTACTTTTGAAGAGGGAGGGATGTGATGGAGGAGTAGCCACTTACTCTGTCAAACCAACCAACCACCACCCAACTACCCAAAGCAGCTAACTAGTTCAATAAATTTTTGTAATTTTTTTTTTAAAAATTTATGTAACTCCATAAATTGGTTATAATTCATTGTTAAAGGCAGTTCAATCATTAATAAAAAATTCAATTTGTAAACTTCAATTTGAAGTTGTTTAACGCTCTAAAGGTTCCCAAAACTATATTTAGCCCATTGTCAGGTAATTTTTAGAGCAATTTCAGAGCAAGTCTGCCTAACTTGAAAATTATCCTGCATCAGCAACTATGTCCTAAACTTATATATCCATATAGTACCAAATATTAAAATATATATATACATATATTAAAAAGGAGAAATTTCAATTATTTAGCGAAATATTACTTTTAAACTAACTTATATGCTTTCAACATTTATTATCCTAACGTTTTAAAATTTCATTAATTTAGTCCTGCTGATCAAAAATTTAACTGTCAAATGTGATGAAAGTTGCATAAAAAACATATTTACCCTTGATTTCAGTTAGGATAGTTAAAAATAATGACCTTTTAAAAAAACTGATAAGTATAAAATGACCATTTATATTATTACAAAAATGTCATTGACCATTTTTCAATCACTTTGTGACATATCATCCAATCATTTTTTTTTAAAAAAAAAAAAAATTATGGAAAATAAGATTTTAAAATTAAAAATCTGATAAAAAATTGAGATTAAAAAAATTAAATTTTAAAGTTAAAAATAAAAAATTTATATAAAAATAAGTCAAAAATCTAATTTCCACCAATCATGAATTTCCAATCTATATTTAAATTAAAAATTAAAAATAAAAACCAAAATAAAATTGAAAATAAAAATAATAAAACTATATAATTATTAATAAACAAAAAATTATAAAAAAATTAAAAAAATGAAAAAATTTGAAGAACCCAACAAAACAATATTATTGTTGTTCAACGTTTCATTTTAAATTAAAATAAAAAAAGTGAAGATTCAATATCCATTAAAGGTTGAAGATCTGAATTCAAATACAGATCTTCAACCATAAAAAAGTTTAAAAAAGAAAATTAAAAAAATCCAAAAATTTAATTAGATCTTCATTAGATTTGGGAAGATACGATGAAGGGGGCGACGAATGATTTTAGTCGAACTGACTTTGACGACGATGGCGACCACTGCCATAGCCATCATGTCTCTGTCGGACTCATTCTCATCGTTGTTGTGGTCTGCTCATCAGTGTCACACCTTGTCCTCCTCATGAAACGTAGTCATCGGCTTCATAAGCTCTAAAACAAAATCACACCACGTTGTCGTCATCAAACAACTCTTCATCACCATCGTCGTCGGTGGCGGCTTCAACTTCATCAGCATCGTCTTCATGGATTCATTTGAGGAATGGGAATGAGGAATAAGATTAATTGATGATGTTTATTTACTTAAAATTCATTCCGTAATAAGAATAAAAATGTGGGTCACACATCAATTTGGGGTTGTGAAATGGGAATCATATTCTCTCCAACCCACTTGAGAATCTCATTCTCATTTCTTTTATCAAAATAAAAAGTCCATTATACCATTCTTTAAAAAATAAAGAAAAATATATTTTATTTGATGTTAAAAAAAATAAATGCATATTGTAATAAAAAATTACACACCATTGATTTTTAATCACTAATTTCTTAATTATCATAATGAATTAATAAAATAATATGCAATTTTTTTTATTATAATATGTTGTTTTTTATTTGATATTAAAAAAAAAACTGTATATTATAATTAAAAAAACTACACACCAATATAGTAGATTATTAAAATAATAAATATTTTTTTTATTATAATATGTAATTTTTTATTTGATATTAAATATATATATATTATAATAAAAAATTGTACATTATTATAATTGATCCATAATTTTAATAAAAGACATTTTTGTAACTTATAATTAATCAATTCCGATTCCAAAACGAAATAAACAGCTCAATGGGAATACTGTTGATTTCGATTCCAATTCCTACAGTTGAAGTAAACAATTTATTCTGATTCCAAATTATTCCGATTTCAGATCATTTCAATTTCTCTAAGTGAAGTAAACGCACGATAAGTTTGATTTTGGACGGATGAGTTTGAGTTTGATAAAAGAATGAGTTTGATTTCTAGGTCTGGTGGTGATGATTTGTGAGTTTCATTTTGTTGTTCTTCAAAGTTCTTCAAAAACAAATGTTCTTCGATTGCTTAAATGATTTGAGTTTAATTTTAATTGTAAATTTGTTTTTTATCCTTTAATAATTACATAATTTTTTATTTTTATTTTTATTTTAATTAAACTTATTAAATTTCCATCATGTATCATAATTTTAATAGATGATGAAGATTTATAATTTTTATTTATTAAATTTTAATGATCAGTAGAATAAAAAGATTAAAATACCGTTTAAACTGTTAAATTTATTAATAGTCAACCTATAAAGAAACTAAATAATGATTAATTTAAATGTGGAGACGAAGAATCTTCAAAATGCTAACTTAAAAAAAAATATTTCATTAAATATTAAAGATTAAATTAAAATTTCTCCTAAAAAAAAAAAGGGAAAATGGATGAAATGACTCCTTTCAACAGCTGATTGGAAAAATAACCTTTTAGTTTTTGTTCGTACAAAAAAGTGGATGAATAGACAAGAATGCCCTTAATGATCCCTTTCCTTTTCATTGATATATTGACATGGGCTGTGCTGTAGTTTTTGTTCTGACCCTCCAACCTCTCCTGCCAACCAGCCTCTCCCGCCTTTCGGTTGTGCTGCAGTCTCCTCCCACTGATCGACCTTACATTCTATCACTTCCGACGGGCAACACGTCTACTCACTTCCTAAGCTCTTATGCGAAATGTCAATGCTACTCCCTTCTCATATCCCGCGGCCACCATTCCGTCTGTCTTCCGTTGCTTAAGAAGGCAAGGACCGTGAATTTTTGGACCATCAAAGAACTGCGATCACAACTGCTGGTTTGCTTCTCTGCGGGTGGGTAGTATACGTGACTGGTTATGGTTGCATTGGGTAGATGAAAATGGTGATATGAACGGAGGATGGGGTAATGAAAATGGGTTTTCGACTATTTGGTGAAAATGGTTTTGTGTGTGTGTGTGTGTGTGTGTTTGTGGGTATGATGAGAATGTGAGAAGTTAGATTGTTGGTTTAGGGAATGTGAATTTGAAATTTGGTTGTTATGGGCTTTGTAACGTAGGGTGAGAAGAGGTTTGGGGTGAAAGGTTCATGTAAAGGGTAGGAATCTTTTAGATCAGGAATATGAACTTTGAGGTTGGTATTCCAAACTTGTTAAATAGGAAGCTGAACTTGAAATTGAGATTCCAAACCTTCAAGTTGGGAATATCATACCTTGGAGTTGCGAATCTGAACGAAAGGTTGGGATTGCCATGCTTAGGTTGCCATTAAGTTGAGTATCCCATGTTGCAGGTTGGGAATCTGAATCTCCAAGTACAGAATCCCAACACTGATATTCAACCAAAGTTGGGATTCCTAGCTAAAGGTTGCGCTTCCCAACCTTGAGGCTGAGAATCCCAACGCTGAGGTTATTTGTCCAAACGTGGATTGGGATTCCCAATCGTAAGGCTGGGATTTTGTTGTAATTCAAAATGTGGAGTTTAATACAGTGTTGGGAATCTCATCCTTAAGGTTAAGATTTCAAATAGGCATGTTGAACCTAGGTTATTCCCAACCTTTAGGTTGTGATTCAACACCTGGATGTTGAGAATGTTGGATTGTCTATCGAGTTGTGATTCCTGACTACAAGTTTTGAATTCCCAACCAAAAGGTTTGGATCGCAACCTATAGGTTTTGATCACAACCTATAGGTTGGGATTCGAAATTAGGTCCCAATCTTGATTCTAGAATGCCGAAAAGTTAGAGTGTGTCTTCTGTTGCATTTATGAATGTAATTGATGTGATATATTTTTTGGTTTCGAAGTACATATTCATGTAGTTGTTGATTGATGGTGTTTATTGAAGGTTTGGTGGTTTTGGTAAATGGATACATGTTGGAGTTGTATAGCTTTGGGTTTGAAATAATAACTAATTATCGTGAAATGTGTACAAGTTATTGTTATCGTTGACATATATGCTATACATATGGAAAAAAAAAATGAAATGATACATTAGCTTATTAGATTGATTGTGGAGTAGAAGTGCTTGTTTGTCACAAAGTTGAAGGAAGCAATGTTTTGATATATACCGATAAGATTGACTTTATTTGACAGGTTGAATGACATGGATAAAATCTGAATCCCACTTCGATATGATGGTGTGTGGACGATGAATAGTGGAGGAAATGTGTTGTACGAAGGTGGCAAGACTAAAGGAATTTTATTATTGAAGAATGCATCTTATGAAGAATTACATTTTGCTGTGGTGCGTGCACTTGATATTAATCCTGCTGAATTTGCAGTTACAATGATGTTCAAATGTAAAACGTGTGATCCCAACCCACCAATGGAAGTGATGAATGATAGTGATGTTGAGTTCTTTATTGCTGAAGTCAGTGATATATCAATGAGGAATCCCTTATGCATTACAATGGAACGTAAGTGTGATTGGACAGAAGCCTTGTTAGTTGGTGAGGAAGAATGTGCGAAAAATATTGGATTGAAACTTGGTGCAAATAAATATTTAGGCAGTCAAAGTCCGGTTCGGCTGGAATGCACAATAACCGAAAAAGATATGCTGGGGTTTAAAAATTATGCAGAAGACATATTTGATCATTGTGGTTCCGAACCTGTAGTTATGTGTACATCTCCTGTAGGTCCTAAAGAAGCATCAGTCCTTCCCATGGACGACGGTTTGAAGTGGAATAAGTTGAAATCAGAAATAGATGAACGAGATTGTCAACCTCCAACAACATCTTTGATTCCTCTCTGGGAACAAATGGTGAGCATATTGACAGTGTGTTCAACATTGTGAAAGATGTTCGAGCTGGTGATATATGCTCTAATAAGGATGAGCTACAACTGAAGATAAGAATGTTAGCTGTTGCTAGACAATTCAATATAAGAGTGAAGAAGTCCACTAAAGACTTATTGGTTTTGGCTTGTGTGTAGAAAGGTTGTAAGTGGTGGCTGCGTGCAACGAAACTTGTGGGCTCAGAAGCTTTCTGCGTGACGAAGTACATCCCAGACCACACATGTTCTCTTGATTCGCTCGTTTTTCACCATCCGCAAGCAACAAGTAAATTGATTGGTCATTGTATTAAATGGAAGTATGAGGGTGCTTCTCAAAGTTACCGACCAAATGACATAGTTCAGGACATGAAGAAAAGGTATGGGATGACTTATACTTATGATAAAGCATGGAGGGCTAAAGAGGTTGCTATGACGCTAGCTAGGGGATTACCCTAACAGTCCTATAGTGTGCTTCCGTTGTATTGTGCCATGTTGGAAATGAAAAATCCGGGGACTATTACTGACATTGAATGTGATGCTTCTAATCGATTCAAGTACTTTTTCATGGCATTAGGAGGTTGTATTGCTGGATTTAGATCTTGCATTCGGCCCGTTATAACTGTGGATGGAACTTTTTTGAAATGCAAATATAAAGGTACCCTATTTATTGCGACTTGCATGGATGAAAATAACCAAGTGTACCCATTAGCTTTTGGCATTGGAGATTCAGAAAATGATGATGCATGGATTTGGTTTATGACCAAATTGCATGGGTGTATTGGAGAAGTTGATGATCTTGTGTTCATTTCTAACTGAAACACAAGTATAGCAACGGCTATTGCACATTCATTTCCAGGGGCGACACATGGAATATGTATGTATCACTTAGGACAAAATATGAAGGCCAATTGTAAAGGTTCTAGTTTTCTGCATAAGTTGTTTTACAAGGCTGCCAAAGCATATCGGGTTTCAGTGTTCAATGAAGTCATATCCCAAATCGTCGGTGTTAATATTAAGGCAGCTGAGTATTTGATTCTTGCGGAACCTACCAAATGGGCTAGATGTCAGTTTCCTAGTAGAAGATATTCCATTATAACAACAAACATTACAGAGTGTTTGAATGCCATTTTGAAGGAGGCACGAGAGCTACCAATAATGAAGTTAATAGAGCATATACGTGGCGTACTTAAAAGATGGTTTTAGGAAAGGCGTGAGGAAGCTGCAAAAATGACAACGCCTATGACAAGATGGGTTGAAGCCAAGTTGCGACAGAGGATGAATAAAGCTTCATCTTATCCAGTGCGTGCCGTTGACGTACATAAGTAGAACATGTGATTGCAAAAAGTTATCGATGAATTTTTGAACCCGGTTGTGAACATAGAAAGTAGAACATGTGATTGCAAAAAATTTCAGGTGGACCAACTGCCGTGTGCACATGCATTAGCAATGTGTATTAGTCGCCATCTATCTTGTTACGACTACTGTGCGCCCTACTACAGTACGAAAGCACTAGCAACAGCGTATGGAGCTTCCATCCATCCAGTTGGCCCTGAAGATGAGTGGATTTGGCCAGAACTTCTTGATGTTCTTGTTGTCCTACCACCTGAAGGTCGTAAGCCTCGTGGACGACCTACTACAAAAAGAAAACTTCCTAAAGGTGAAGGTAAGCAGCAAACCAAGTACAGTAGATGTGATGGCTTCGGACACAATAGACAAAAGTGTAGGACACCAATTCCAGTTAGGACATCTGCTGCATAAAAATCGACTGTCGCTTGGGGAAATGGTTACCCATTAACAGCTTCCATAATAATATAATATGGAAGGGGAACTGTTTATACAACCGTGTTTTGCTTTGCCTTTATTTAATTAATTTGTTTTGGGCGTGTACCCTGACTAAAGCATACTGTGAACACGATTTGTGAATTATTTCGTTGTTTGACTTGGAACCACAACAATACAAATTTTGTTGAAGTCCCAAGTACGTTGCGCAAGTGTATGACTTTGTCAGAACCCATGTACCTTACACCAGCAACATTGACATGTACAGAAACTTATCAATCTTTGTCTGTTATGTTATTGGAAGAATTTATATTTTTGTGAAATCAACTTGCATAGAGGGCCTTTCGTTCTTTCAGTATATATTTCTGTTGTATTTTGTGGTTTCTTGAAAATACATTCAACAATTTATGAAATTAGTTTTTTGTGATAACCACATCACAAATCCAATTTCAAGAAAATGCGAGACATTGTATTTTTAACCACTTATTTGCATGAGCAACTTTTGTTGCTGTAGTCCAAGCTCAGAAATAAATTTTATTTATGAGATGAGTGGAGTATATGGTAAATGATAACATGAACAATGAGGACCTCGAAACAACATCTATGTCGGTTACATAATATATTTGAAGAATGAGTGCTTATATTATATGGTTTGAGCATAACTATAACACATTAACCTCAAATTAATCTTTATGTTTTATGTACGATTAACAGGGAGATGAAAGGCCATTTTGGAGACTTGTTGTTTCTGAAGCCACTGGTTGTAGTGATAATGATTAGATTGAAGAAGTATAGAAGGTGTTTTTTTTGGACCTATTTTTGGACCTATTTTCAATATGCACTTTATTAAGTCTAACATTATTGTGGTCATAAATAGAATGTTCAGAAAGATCAAACTGGAAATCATTGTCAGTACAATCACAAGTTCAAGTTGTGTTAAAACCATCATCTGATTTCGTATTATTTGCTTTACGGTTTATTATCGTTATGGTGAAGCGTGGCACCTTCCAGAAAAGGCTTGGGAGACAATTATACTTCTCAAAGATGCTATAGGTTGTATCAGTTTAGTATTTTATTTCTTTCTTATTCACAGCAGGCAATTAATGAACCAAGTGTTGTAAATGGATTCTTTCTTGCTTCTCTTTATTTATTTATTTATTTATTTATTTTTACTTATACACTATTTTCTTATTCCATTATTTACGACACTTTCAACCATTGAGCTGTTGTTTCTCATGCATGGGTTACATCAAACATAACCAATTAATAAAAATAAATGATGTTAGTCCACAAACTTCACAACATTCTCAAGTTTGTTCTTTAAACAAAATAAAGGTAGAAATGGTAATGAACTGATCCAACCTTGCATTCAACAACGACACGAACAACATGTGTGACAGGAAACTTCATAACTCTAATAGGATGACCTTCAACTTCCTTCTCATTTGTCAATGAAGCCTTCTTGGTAATGAACTGATCCAAACCAACCATAGCCATGTTATTCGCACAGGCCATATCATGGCAATGGTTTCCTACTTCTTGCCCATCCAAATAACAGTCCTCTGGACACTTTTAACATACATATCTGAAGTTTCTGTTAACGTACGCCTAATGGACCCAAGATTTTAACCTTCAAACCAGTAGACACCTCTATAATTTAAGTTACGGCGTGAACTTTAAGTTACACCAAACAGAGCACCGTTAGGCAACTCAAAAAAATAAACCAACAAAAAAATACATGTGTGAAAAAAAAATAAACACCAGCACACGTAACACAATACTATCCCCAAAATGTATAAAATTAAAAAATAAAAAAACAAACAACCCACAAAAAAATTATAAAAAATCATGATATGTATCCATAACTCACTATCTACCACGAGAATTCCAACATTAACCTCAACATTTCAAGCTTTGTAAATAACAAAACACAACTCACATGTACAGTAAATCTCGTGCCAAGTCATCCACAAGCTCACCAAAAGTTGGTTAACATGGACAAAATTTAGTTTACTATACACTTCATTGGACGTTGGTGCTAAGGTTTCAATATATAGGACATATGACATAACAAAATAAGGAACATGGCAGTGGGTTATAATGTTGGCAGGGAAATCAGTCCTCGACTTGAATGCATTAGCAGGTTCATTTGTGCGAGTACATGTCCGCTGTCTTTGACGACACCATCAAACCTGCTAGATGATCCACTGTTGTCATAGCTACACCATTCTAGCAAAATCGGACAGTGTACAAGCGACAGTAACAGATGGTAGCCAAGATGGAGGAAGTATCATATGCAACAATAGCTTGTGGGAGGAAGTTCCATGGCTGCAGTGTGCGTCTTGCATGTCCGACTACATCAGTTGACGTCACCAACAACCATCATTCCTATGAAAAGTTAACAATATAAAAAAACTCTTGAGCTAGCACCTCACTATTTATACCTTGTATACAATAACCTTCATATCATATACAAGCTGCACTATAATGGCATACAAGCTGCACTATCAAAGTCAGCTGAAGGCGTCCGAAGTCAATGTCGCAGCAGCGGTGCCATGATGTAAGTCGACGATTCAGTCACCTGGTCAACAGCCCGCAAAGATGGAACATCAACAGTGAATAAGTTTGAATGTAACAACATAAAAATAGGCAAGACGTATAACATTTACAGAGGCATTAGAACCAGAAACCATTTACCCCCCAAAAACTGACTGGACCATTTCCAAAGGTTCACAGCTAGCTCCTGCCGGAAAGATGATATGTCTGATTGGTTGAATGAGTCCACCGGCATACCGTTCGTCAAGCGTTCCATCAACTTGATTACAAACATCCCACAATCACCGCTACTACATAACAAAAGATAAGATAACAGTTAGCACATAACGTAAGTAACATTGGAAAACCAGAAACTGCTGCATGTGCAACAATGCATTACACTGTTCCTTGTTGTGGCATGTCGTCGCAATGATGTAGTGTCCATCCCTCCTTCCTATACCACAAGTATATCATGTCTGGATGTTTCCCATAGTGATCAGTCTTCTGAAGCAGCAATGGCAATAGTGTTGCGATGGGCTACAAAAACCTGACATAATTGCGCATGGTACGGAGCGAGTCATACAGGGTTATGGATCGGTCATTGAAATTTGCTTTCGCGAGGACCCAATGTGAACCCCTGTAATTCAGTGGGATGTATAACTACGGACAGCACAAGTATATGGGGAACCACAAGTAAGTCGCAATATATAACATCAAAGACATAATGACAAATTCGAAGCAACTAATAAAGCCTGATACCGTAGTAAGTCCTGCCCAGGGACGATAGGCTACCTCCCTTGCTGCGTTTGAACTGCCACCTACCTCCCCCCTTGCGTATCGTACACAGATGTCATCGTCTACCCAATTGCATTTTTTCTTTGTATAAGCCTCACATTTACTCTGCAGGTGTTGTTATAAATATTCAAACAGTTACAGTAATTCGTATCGAAAAATGTCTACTAATTGAATGGCTAAGTTGCGCGTAAGCATAAAAAATTAGTTACAGTAAACAGAATGTCAGTTGTTGTGAAGGCTTCCAGCTTGCTTGTGAGGAAAGTCATTGCCTTCCATCGAAAAAAGCACAAAACTGCATCTATATGCTGTAAAACATCAAACACAAGCAACTTAAAAAAAACAACTCAACTCTTTTGGTCAAAACCCAGTTGACATATCCCAAAAACCCAACTTAGACATGCATGCAGTGTTTTTATAAACGCATAACAACTTTCCATATTGTTCATACGCACCGAATCAGTCAACCAGTAATTGTCAGTACACAAATCCCTAAACCACTGCCGAAAACAGTCTCCTGTTGGCAACCGGATCGGTGGTCCGCAATGGCATAAAATTTACTGACATTATGTTATATAATAATCATATATAATGTACATGTATAACAAAAAATATGAATGGAGTAAGAGTGAATAGAACATACAACTCATTCGGAACAACTGTGTTACACCAGGCTTTAAATGCGTTAATCTCAATGTCGGACGGTTTATGAAATAGTTCGAATCTGGTGCGCTTTCTTGAAACCACTTCCAATTGTTGAAACAGAGAGGAAATTTGAGGACCTTTTTTACGCATTCTCTTGAAAAATTTTGTTTCTGGTATGATCTTCAAACTTCCGTCCGAGCCGTGGGAAGGTAACCCTACTATTGCTTCCGCTGGCAGGATAGGGTCCAATATCATTTTTTCCCTAAATCTGTCTAATGTCACAGGTCTAACTTCCGCACTCCCCTCAACGACCTTAGCCCGCAACAGCGTCCGTTTTTGGCCTGCAACTTGCAACTCTGTAAAAAGAGAGGTCCTTTGTGCACCAACGTCTCGCTTTCTGACATCAGCAGTGGTTTGTGGTCTCATCTTTACACTTGCATCCGAACCAATGGAAGGCGACCCTAAATTAGGTTGAGGTGGGACGATGGGGGTCGAACGTCATTTTGTCACCAAAGCTGTCCACTTCCTCATGCTTGCCAGATGGACGCCCATCAGGTGACCTGACCGGCAACAACCCCTCTGGCCCAGTACCATCATCGTTTGGTTCACCATTTAAGTCATCGTTGTCCTGCAGGGTCAAAATGCAAGCAGAATCAGTACAGGTTATGCAATATATTAGCAATATATGCCACTGACAATGTGTAACGGGTAGCTTCCATGCACGTGGATGCTGTTGTGGAGGAACAACATTATTGCTAAATAAAAAGTCGATAATCATATCAACTTTCTTGTTTGTTTTCTGCAGGAGTGCATGTGTTTCCTGCAGCTCCAACTGTACGGCTTGCAGGTTTTGGTTGTGATGATGTCGAAGGTTGGCCATTTCTTCCTTTAGTTGCTCCAACTGTTTATAGATTGCTTCTTTTTCATTCCAATGTCTACCAGTATTGTTATCCTTGGCAGCCTGCAGACAAGTATCGATGTTAACATGACGTTGTATACTCAAACAAAACCCCAAACAAACAAGCACAAAAATCATTGAGTAGATGATTGTACCTCACAAATCGGATCTCTACCGGCAGCCTGTGACTTCAGAAAGGCAGGAGCAGCGCACTTCTCAGTTTTCTCATCCCAACCGCTGCCAGGACTGTCAGAGGCAGCACGGTTGGAAAACACCCGGGTGCACCCTCTGCGTTACTCACGAAATATTTGCAATATTCCTCCTTTCCCTCTATCGACGTCGGCTCTGCTTCAAGCTACCATGACATGAAAAACATTTGTATTAAAACATCTACATGAAAAATGAATGTAGCGTGTGTTCTAAAAAAGGTGTTGAGAATGTACATACATCAGACCGATGTAACAATTTAACTATTTCTCCTGATTTTAGGATTGCAGTGGAACTCCAACTCAGGATTCGAGGCAGCAAGCTGTTGGATTTAACTGCAATTTGTAGGCCAATGCTGGGAATTGCTTCGCATGCCCATATCTACCAGTACAGAACAAATACGTCAAAGCTTATCACCAAAGGAGGCCACTGTTACAAACTAACATCAACAAACAAAACACATGTACCTGAAACGCAAATGGGAAACCTGACAATGAATAGAAGGCAGCATCTGCCTTCTGCCCTTTTTTTCTGATTTCCCACGTTCGCGGCCATTTTCTTGAAATCCTTTTTCATCCCACGCAAGGTCATATCGTAGCAGCGACGACCCCATGGGTAAATGTTGAATGCATCCATATCATCCAGTAATCGAACATTCTCCATATGAATCTGATTCTTGGGATCCTTCCCAAGCAGCACTGTCTCTAAAAAGTACAACAATGCAAGTTTCACCATGTCCTCATCATTGTCTGAAATTACGCCCCTAAACATGACGTCCAACTGTTTGTTCGAAACTTTGCCAGTACCTGAAAACATACTCTGGCTGAACGTATCAGCGTATGTATTTTGATGTGCAGACTCCTCTTTCGGGTACGGTCGACAATCCAACCTTGTCACGATGGCAAACTCTTGCATGGAGAAGCGAATGACACTGCCATTCGAAAGTGCAAACCATAGCTCACCGGAATCTTCACTTTCCACCTGTCGAAGCAGCAAGTTATGCACTAACTGTCCGACGAACCTAAGCTCATTCATCTCAAATAGTTTGCCAAAACAAGACCTCTTGAACAGCTCTAGTTGTTGCTGACTTAACTTGTCAGCTATAACTTTTATGGCGTGCATCTTCGAGAAACATGTAACCTTTGAACTAAAATGTTGCCTGTCTGTGAGCCTGAAAATTACTGCAGCATCCATCGGGACCTATAATAATGAAACAGCCCATTAAATAAGGTTTATTCCATGTAACGATTCAACTGTAACATAACATATATGAAACCAATATATTTTTCATGTATACTGCACAATTGCAAAAAATCAGACACTATTAATAAAGTAACATCGACTTAACACCTGAAAACACACATTTACAAACACGGCCAAAATTCACCACACCAATGCTTACATAAAATAAACATGCACAAAGACATATCCGTAACCAAAATGCTAACAAAAATAAACTTGATTTCAAAAAGCATGACAAATGTTCTCTTGGTTTACCAACCCATAGCTTTTGAACCTACAGTTGACAAACCTACCTTAACGTTTCCTCTCAAAAGTTACGTAAAAAATTCCCAACTGGTACATTGGGAATCCCAACCTGGAATTGATCCAAGGCTGGGATGGGTTGGGCCTCCGAAACCTCACACATAATGTCGCAAACGCTCCCAACCTGGAGATAAGGAATCCTAACACAGATGTTGAGAATGGATTGGGAATTCTAACCCGAGGTTACGAATCCCACGCTCCGGTTTGGAAATAGTTGGGATTTCCGGACATTAAGGTTGGGAATCCCAATCAAATCACAACATGGTGGTTGTGAATCTCAATTTGGAGCTACGATCCCAACCTCAAGTTGCCATTCCCAAAATTCTGGTTGAAATCCCAACCCAAGATCCCAACCTAAAGATTGGGAAGGTTAACGGATCCCAACCTTTAGGTTGGGATTATTAACGTATCCCAACCAAAAGGTTGGGAAGATAAATGTATCCCAACCTATAGGTTGGGAAGATTAACGGATCCCAACTTATAGGTTGGGAAGATTAACATATCCCAACCTCTAAGTTGAGAAGATTAACGTATCCCAACCTATAGGTAGGGAAGGTTAACAGATCCCAACTTAGAGGTTAGGAAGATTAACGTATCCTAACCTCTAAGTTGAGAAGATTAACATATCCCAACCTAGAGGTAGGGAAGGTTAACGGATCCCAACCAGGGTTTTGAATGATGACACGAAGCAAGATGGAATTCCCAACCACGAGGTGATGAATTCCAACCCCGATGCAGTTCACAGAATATATATGTTAAACCAAAAACCAAATGTTACACATCCCAACCTACAGGATGGGTCTCAATGTGCATAGTGGCAAGTTTGGGAATGGCAATGATATAACAGCAAAAGTGGAGTAGGGATTCCCAACATCAATTCCCAATGAAGTTAGAAATTTCCTTAAAGGTTGGAAATTCCAAATTGCCAATCCCAACCTTCAAGTTTGAAATTCCACCTTCGAGGTTGGTTTCCACTTTCGTTGGGAATCCCAACCTTCACCTGTTTACAATACGCATAATAGACTACACGAATCGAAAACGTTTACAAACTCAAAAGAAAAACTCAATATAATCTTAACAACATCAAACTTTTTATGTTCCAAAAAACATACAACCACTAAACCTATTACACTAAAAACACCCCACAAGCAATATGTTCTTATTGTGGAGTTTTTCTTCTAATAGTTGCGACTCTCAGTGAACTTCAACTTGTTGCCTCTTTTGCCTTTTTGCCTATTCTGCCGTCTTCTTCTTCTTCTAGTTCGCACTTTCCCTGGGTGGAAGTGTCTTGAGAGTCATCACTAACAGGACATTCAATGGTTAGTGGGTCGCCCGGCGGAGCAGAGGTCAGGTCGGCAAGTTAGGTTTTTTTCACAACAATGAACATACAATGCTTATAGAGATGGAGAGCGACAGTGGGTGCGTCGCGTTTATCCAGTCGGTCAGGGTTGAGGTCGGTAATCGATGACAGAAGATGGTCCCGTTTATCCAGTCTGCCGGTTTGTTTTCGATGCTGTAGAAAAATGTGAGCACTACGTTGGGAATGGAGAGATGGGAATGCAGAGCGACTGAACCGGCAGACAAAAACATAGTCCTCAAGGGCAATTTCGTCCACAAAAAGGTAATGTGCACTGCCTTAAAATAAAAAGGTCATTTCCCCATAGGGTCATCCAAAATGGGTTATATTTCATTAAAACCAAAAAAAAAAAAAAAAAAAAACAGAAACACAACTCCTCTCGCGTCTCTCCGACTGACCTAGTCCCTCTCTCCCTCTCTCACTCTCGCTCCACCGGCATCGACCATGCTGGTTTGTCTTCGCCGCTTGTGCTGGTCTGTCGCCAGTGCTGTCGTGACTCATCCACTGCCTTTCCCTCTCCCTCGCCGGTGCTACCTTGTCAATCTCCCTCTCCAATGCTTCCACTTGTTGCTATCGTAATCAATTGCGGCTGCTACTCACCGCCACCACTCAGCACTTTTAGTAAGTACATTTTCTCATTTTTGTTTCTGTTTGGTTGGTGGAAAAGTGAAGTAAAATTTTATGAAGAAAATGAAAATTGTTGTTGTAGGATTTTGGTTATTGAGAAAATTTGAAAATTTTTGTTGTAGGTTGTTTGGTTGAAAAAGTGACGCAAAGTTTGAATCTTTTATACTAGTTTTTTTTTTTTAACATGCAACTTTATATTGTAGGTGTTTGGTTTTTATTGTATTTGTTGCAAGACGATTTAATTTAATATTGAAAAATAAAATGTTTTTGGTTGTTTGATTGTAATTGTTGCAATGTTTTTTGTTGTTAGGCTAAAGTCTCAATTTCTATCTGGGTTTTGTATTGATCTCAAGTACTTGTACAAGTAAGCTTTGTCGTAATGTTTTCAATCTGTTTTCGGTATTGTCAAGCTTCCAATTTAGTGGATTGATTCACTGATGGTAATTTCGGTATTTTGATTTCAACTTCTTGCAATATGAGGCTTTTTGTTGACTCACCTTTTCATTTCTATTTTCATATGCGGCTTGGTGGATTAAATCAATTGTTGGCTATTGAACATTCACCTTCAATCCCTCTAGTTTCGAAAGCTCCCACCATCATCCTTGGCATGGCCGTGGATGTTTCACATGG
This sequence comes from Dimocarpus longan, assembly GCA_022984855.1. Lineage (NCBI taxonomy): Eukaryota > Viridiplantae > Streptophyta > Magnoliopsida > Sapindales > Sapindaceae > Dimocarpus > Dimocarpus longan. The sequence goes on along the minus strand of CM041014.1, from coordinate 12,317,344 downwards.
GCAGTCTGATATATCATCAATTGCTGCAGAAATATCTCAGGTGCTTTTGTAATTGTGTTGTTAATTGATCTTTAGAGTCATTTTGATAAATTATTTAGACGTGATGTTATATTAGACTTAAAGATTGAATTGATATATTGTAAGGTTAAATGTTTATTTTTTGTTTATATTAATATTAACTACCTGATTTATTAAGCGGATATTATTTAATATTAATGACTTGATTTAGATGTGATGTTATATTAGAGTTAAAGATTGAATTGATATATTGTAAGGTTAAATGTTTATTTTTTGTTTATATATTTGTTTTTTAATATTAATTACCTGATTTATTAAGCGGATATTATTTAGATGTATCCGAGAATGAAAATAATAAGAAACTATCATTTTTTATGTTAAAAAATAAGGTTCAATGATATTAGTTCTTCTTTTAGGGGTTTTTCAGATTTTTCTTTTTATTTAATTAAAAACTGAATCGAGGTCAAACTGGTTAGGCAAGTCATTCCAATCGGATTCGGGTTTGAGATGAAAAATAATGATCCGTTTGAGGCATATCTTAGGTTTGGGACATCCTACCAATCGTGAAGTACTAGAAAACACTAAGCACTCATTTAAATGCTTTAATACTATTTTCAAACTTATTTTCATTTCAAGCAATTTAATGGAATTTTCTTAAAAAAATAATAATAACTAAACATCACCTCATAATTGTCTCCTGTTACAAGATTAGATTTTCAAACAACTTAAATAGTGAATAGTTATTGATATGATCCCTATATATTTCTAACTCATTTAGTACCTATTTAAACAATTTTTTTTAAAAAAAAATTAAAAATGAAAAAGAAAACAGCAATAATAACAAAAAAAATAGGGGTGCATTCAATTTAAAATTTATTAGAGTTTGATGGATTTTTTTTTAAAAAAAAAAATTAGTAGATTTTGGTGAAATTCATAAATTTTAGATTTATGTAGATTTTATTAGAATTTTTTACGAAATCTAATGAAACCCTTAGGAGTAGGGCAAGCTTGTGATAGAGTTTTTTATTCACAAATTTTACTTTCTGTTATGGGTATTTTAGGCTACCTTGGCTGGGCTGGTAAAAACTCAATACTGTTGATAACAGTCCAAGACAGATTGACCAAGAAGAAAAGACTGCACATTTGGCCAAGGCATAGCTCGCTGAAAGACATTCAGGCCATTGTTTGTCCAGTCAATTAGACATACAACTCATTGTCTATATATAGTCCGTCTATGCAGCTCCTTAGACATTCAATTTATCAGACGTGCAGACTGTCCAAAAATCTAGCTCGTTAGCTCATCCTGGTACAACGAAATACAGCTTAGCTTAATACAACAGAATATCGCGTATCAATCATTCGCGATACAGCTTATCCATCATACAGAGTCTTCAGACATGAAGTTCGCCAAATAGCCAGCTCGCGGAATCAGAATACATGACCAATTTACAGAGACAAACTCAGTCAAACTTCAGATATTCCAGTTCGCTCAGATGAACTCTCAACTGATCCAACTCGCATGAAACAGGTCAGATATTGTCAGAATTGTCAGAGTAAAAGTCATCAAGGCGTGCCGTCCACGCCTATCCCGTCAGAAATTACAGCATGAATTACGGAAGTCTTACCTAATCCGAGTTGATTAGCCGCCTAATGCATACTTTGACTCAATTGACCTGACACCTGTTAGCCACATTAAATGTAATTCATCATTACACTTTGAATTATTACGTATTATTATAGCACCTCCACACTCTATAAATAGGGAGGATTTTTTCATTGTACAGGGGACGAAATAATTTCTGAGGGTATCATTACTTTGCAAAAAATAGTAAGATAATAGTGGACGTAGGCAATAATCTGGCTGAACCACTCTAAAAATTCTTTTGTCTTGTGTTCTTCCTCTGCCCTTTTCTTTACTTTTTATATGTTTATTATATCATTTTCAACATGAACTGCAGTTTGGGCAGAAACGAATCTCGTCGGCTAATTCCCAATGTTGACACTTTCAAACCCATCAAAATCCATTAAAGGGGTGTTTACTAATAAAAAATGAAAAGAAAGGGAAATAAGTTCAAATAGAAAGGAAATGAAGATGAATCAGAATTAAATTACAATATTGCATCACTCTATTTATTAACTTCTAGGATTTAAAATTGTAATCAAATTAAAATTCCTTTTTGAGTGTTTACTAAACCAAAAAAATAAGGATAAGATAAAGTTAATTACAAAAATACTCATGCACATCACTTATAAAAATATTAATTGAGGGTATTAGTAAAATTACTTTAATTGAATTTTTCAATCAACAAAAGAAATCTTATTCCTAAAGTGAGGGGAGGGAATTAAATTCCCTTTTCCGTAGGAACTTGATTTCTAATTTTAATGTGAGGTTCACGTAATTTAATTCTAAAAAAGTTTAGTAAACACTAGAATTCAAATTTCAAATTAAATACCCTTTCCCTATATTGGATTCTTGATTAATAAATATGTTGTAAATTCTAGTTAAGGACTTTAAATATATCTTAAATTGGTATCCAATCATGACTTCCATAGATTTATTTCTAATGAATAATTTTTGTAGAATTTTATAAACTTCTAATAACTTTATAGATTTATGAAAAACTCCTGATAAATTTTAAGAAACTTTCTTTTAAAAGACTTTCATTAACTTTGATATACTTTTAAAGAAATTATGAAGATTTTTATAAACTTTCATAGATTTTTATAAATTTCCACATATATTCATAGACTAAACTTTCAATAACTTATAATATAATATACACTTTATAAATTAATAAAACTATATTTATCATATCAATAATGATGAAAAATTATGACACATAAAATACAAGTAAAACCACCTCACTTACATAAATTGATAACAAAAACATCAAGTATTTTAAACGTTTTATTACTCATTTTATGTCTTCTATGAAAAATAAAATCTTTAATGTCTATTATTATTAATAATCTCAACATCCCTCCACACATCAGAAGCTATAGTAGCCCTCTATCCATTAACATGTACTATTTGTTGTTTTATTTTCATTATTTATACACAAGAAATGGCAAACTGGTAGCTTACAACACAACTGTTAATAATAGTTGTATTATTTATCATAAGAATAATGAGATGATTTGGATTAATATCCTTTTAGACAATTTTTTTTTTTTTTTGGTATTGTATATATATATATATATTAATTGTAAGATGTTTCTCTTTCTTGAATTTATTTTGCTAAAATCTAACTCCTTAATTTTGATTCAAACTTGAAATCTTCTACAAAATAATAAATTGATATCCTTTCGAAAAAAATGGGTTTAATAAAATTCAAACATAGGAAAAAAAAAATTAACCATTATAATTCATAATAAAATAGAAGTGAAATATATATTGATCGGACTTATTTTGACTCATCACTCGAGTCCTGGAGAATCTCGTGAAAATTAGAGTCTTTCTGATTGACATATGAAGTTTCCAAAAACCTTTTAGAAAAATCAATCCTAAATCTGATTGTTGCTTTATAAAATTTATTCTGAATAGATCAAAATTATATACTTTTATCGTGTTGGATCCATTTACTGAATAAATAAAATATTCATAAAATCCTTTAGGAATGATATTTTATCTGTAAAACTATTGGGGAAACACATTTACTAAATCTAGTAAATAAAAGAAATAATATACACAAATATAACTGTTCATCATCATGTGGTTCTTCTTACGATATGCAATAATTTGGACGAACTTACAACAGATACTTGAAAATGAAAAATTTATAAAATAGTAAGCAATAACACCTAATGAGTGGATATAATTTTTCTAAAAATATTTCTAAATAAAACATCAAAATATCACTAGAAAAAAAAAATTCTTAATGATTTATATGCAATCATATCTAGAAAAAAAACTGAATATAAATCTCATACCATAGTAAAACTGTAAACATTTATATAAATTATCTTTATAACTTTAATAATATAAAATATGAAAATCTATAATCTGTAAACTTTTTTTTGAATTTCTTTTTGTAAATCTGGTGTTCTATAATTTTTTTCTTGTACTAATCAATCTCAGCATACAATATCTATAATTAAAAATCTACACCAATTAGTACTTAAGAAAATCTATTATACATGGTTGAAATAGTCAACACACACACAGAACGTGGGATAACATTTGTCATACATGTACTGGGTGATTCAATAACTCTCTCGACAACTAAATGACTTTTCTGATATCTGTCATACAGATGCTAGGTGAATATGGAACTCACACATATGTAATCTATCTGACCATTGGAGGGGAGAGTACACTATTGGTGTTCTAAAATTTTCATTTTATTCGTTTCCAAATCTCAAATCTTTTTTATATACAAATCGTATAATTAAATTTTTGAATATAAATATAATTATCAAAAATAAATATTTTGTAATCAAATCATAAATCATAATATATAATCAACAAATTAGTAAACTAATTAAATAATTTTCTTCTAATAACAATTAAATAAATAAAATCTAAAACATATAACTGTAAATAATTAATTCAATTTAAATAAATAATTTACTCGCAACTCGCTTGTTTATTTCTAGATCTAAAATAGGTTCCCATCTGATTTCTTATAATCCTAAATCCATCCTAAAATCACCTAAAACTCATGAATTTAGAACTTATAGAAAAATTAACTAATTTCCTATATTCCAAATCTCATTAAATAAAAATCGTTTATCTAAATAATTCGGACATCCAAATATTCAGATCACCCATATAGAATTTCTCCTATTTTCCTTCTTTGTCTTCTGCTTTTTCTTGTTCTTTTCTTCTTTTTGCTTGCCATTTTTTTTTCTTTTTTGGCTTGTCCAGTTCTTTTTGCTTCCTACCTATCTCTTGGTCTCAATCTCACTCTCTTATATTTCATTCTTTCACTTTCCTACTTGAGTGACACTTGTCATCTTTTTTTACTTAAAAAAAAATTGCCCAATGCCTCTCAATCATTTCCATTTAAAAAATTTATTAATTAACAATATAATAACACTCTAGTACCTCATTTTTGCTTTTACTTTCATACACTCACTCTTTTGTCTCATTTGCAATAAATAACTATTGTCTTTATTTAAAACTTTGCCACTGACTCACTCCTCTCATTCTTGATTAAACACTCCATTTTGTCTCTTTTGCCTTTTTTTTTTTTTTTTAATCTTTTGCTTCATCATATCAATGCCACATGTCCTCATTTCCTAGTCTTTATTTCTCAATTCAATCCGCTAACTCTCATCTCTTGTTTAACACCTTTTGACTTGCCTTTGGGTTTCTTGTTTTGTTCTCATCTCAATTCTCTCTTTCTTATGCAAAAAAATATATATATATCTAGTGACTCATCGTGCAAATCATGATTAAACAACATCTACCCCTTATTATGATTATTATTATTATTTTAAGCTTAACCATCAACAACTATCTATACTTTTCTTAAAAAGATTTACCACTTTGTTCTTTCTTTCACAACCATACAATATTGTCCTTTTTTTATTAGAAAAAAAAAATGTTTTTGCTATTTGTTTGATAGCTGTCCATTTTAATTGGACTCACTTAATGATAACAGTCCATATTGAAATTGCGCTTATTTGGTTTGGTCTGCTTAAATTTTTGGCTTCAATTAATCTTCTAGTCCATTAGGATTCAAGCCTTACACATATATCCATTTATTTCTAAACCTTGGGTTAGACTAAATTAATAACATTGAAATGAGTTTCAATTAATCTCTTAGTTTGCTTGGATTAGGGCCTTACATATATATATATATATATATATATGTGTGTGTGTGTGTGTGTGTGTGCGCGCGCGCGCGCGCGAGCGCTCGTGCATGCATGTTTAAAATAAGAGAAATATTTTTATTTATAACTATTATTGCGTTTGGAGATATTTGAATGTAAAAGAGATTGTGAAGTTTGCTTTCTATAATTAACAACAAAAATCTATAAAAAAATTTTAGGGAAGTAGGAGAGAAATTATGAAATTTGATTATTATTAATTTAATATAAAAGTCTATCAAAGTTATTAAAATTTTAAATTCTATAAAAATCATTGACATTTTTGATACATTTTAACTTTTATAAACTCTTAAAAAAAATTTATTGAATACCTCATACCTTCTATAGATTTGTTTAAAACTCTATATTAAATACCATATGACTTTTATAAAGTTTTTAAAAATCTATATTGAATGTATCCAAACTTTTAAATTCTATAAAAGTCATTGAAAGTTTAGATTGAATATACCCCTCTAGAATTCAAATTTTGAATTAAATACCCTTTCCTTGTTTTGGATTCTTGATTAATAAATATGCTATAAAATCCAATTAATGACTTCTTGAATATATGCAAATTTGTTTGGATTTTTTAAACTATGAACTGAATACATTTAAATTTGTATAGATTTCAATAGAATCCAAACAATATGAATTGAATACACCTAAATTTATATGTAACTCTATAGATTTTATACAAATCTAGATTGAATACATATTAAATGCATACAGACTTTTATAATCCTTTAAATTCTAATCAAATCTTAAATTGAATACACTCTTTTAATATTTCTTCCTCTTTCTCATTGTTTTGCTTCTTCAACACTTTAGTTTGTATTGATTCTCTCTGTTATGAACTCCTCCAAATAAAATCTCAGTGTCCGTGTAATGTCATCGTTTTCGAAATCCTTCCTAGTATGTCCCTTCATGTTTGCCTCTACTTGCAAATCCACCCTTCTCATCTTCTCCTCCCTTTTCATTGGTCTTGTTGTCTTCCTCTTCGGCATTTTTGCCATTGTCTCCATCAGCCGCGATTACAACAGCTGCATCACCGTTAACCAGCTTAGATCCGTTAAGGTGGTTTGGGACACTAGTAACAATCTGGTTGCTAATGTTGATAAGACTCACAATAGAGATGCTCATGACAAGAAGAGGTACAAAGTCATGGGCTTTGTTGGCATTCAAACGGGGTTCAGGTCCACGGGTCGACGGAGATCGCTTCGGGCCACGTGGATGCCATCTGATCACCAGAGCCTTCAACGGTACTCAACTTTCTTCTCTAATTGCATCAAAGATTTGATCTTTCTTGTCTATTTGTATTCAATTAGACATATTTTTATCAAATTTCGCTAATTGTATTCAATTAGGTATATTTTCATCAAATTTTGGTTAAAGATTGAAAATTGTTAGTTTCATTTCGATGTGAAAGTTGATGGAGGCTTTTAGAGGCAATTATTAGATTGATGAAGATGAACACTATTCAATAATTTAGCTATTTTACAAATGTGTTGATATAATTGTATTGAAATTGAAAATTTAGAGAGGAAATAGGTCTTGAAAAGTAGGTTTTTTTTACTGGAGAAGTGAAATTAAGCTATGCAATCACGTCCACAACATATGCGAAGTTAAATACAAATTGGATAAGTAGACATGGTTGCATGGATTGATGTTGGCTTGCTTGGAACCCTTCAGTGTTGGAAAAATTGGATAAACACCCATTTTAAAGACCAATTTTTATTGGGTTAGAGATCTTGATTGAGATGGATTAAGATGAATTCATAGAAAAAAATGATACTTAGATGAATGCAAATTCAATTGAAGATTTAATTTTCAAAATATAACTAATGAATTAAGTGTCATGAATGTAGTTATAGAATTTGAAAAACTATAACTACAAAATTAATTGTAGATTTAATTTTTTAAATTACAACTGCACGTGTTAACTATAGAATGAATTGTAGTTTTAATTGACATGAATTGGAAATTTGAATATTCAAATTATAACCGTTGGTGTTAATTGTAAGTTTGAATTTTTAAGTGTAATTGTTGATTTGATTTAATGGCTAATTTTAAATAAGTTTTGTAACCACCCACATGAAGACTATAAATTAACATCCTTTCCAGTTGTTTAAAACCAATTGAGAATACATTTTTATTTTCTAGTTTATTTTCTTTCAAACACTAGTCTTAGTCATAGGATTCTATAGTGATAGAGATTCAGACATAGTTTAGTTCGTCAGACGATATTTGGTTGGTGTTATTATATTCTGAGAGACGAATGCTAAACAATTCAAAAGATAAGCAGCGAATTTATCTTAAGGACACCGTAGTTATTATTAGCCTCAACACAAACATTTTTTTAATTTATTCCATTTTGTTTTATTGTATTTTTAATACTGCAAATTCTTTATAATCTAGAGAGTCTCTAAAATTTTGATATTATATGATTACCTGTTCTTCTAATTATCAATTTTTCTAACAATTTTAAAACAAATTTTGCTCTTTTGTTTTGAAGAACAGGCAGTGTTCCAAAACTCGCTACTTGCTACTCGATCAGCGAGGTAGAGAGCAGCGAGTACTCGGGAACTCGGTGAGGGGTAAAATTGGTAAAAACTATAAAAAGTATAAAAAACTATAAATATCATAAAGAAAGGGGCTAATTGAAAATAATAAAAATGATTATATTGTTAAAGATAGTGGTTTTTTTGAAATAATGAGAGATAATGAAGGGTAATTTTGTCCAAAAACAAAAAAACTTAGGAACATTTTCGGATAACTAAAATGATTATATTGATCATTTGTTCCACATCTCCTTCACTTCTCTCTGTCTCAGTGTCTCTGCTCTGATTTCTTTCTTCTTCTTCTTCCGATCTTCATGTCTTCTTCTTCTTCACTTCACTTCACATATGGAGACGACAACTACGGCGGAAGGAGTGATGGAGGACAACGAGAAGACAGTGGCAGCAGAAGTCGATTGGCGATAGCAGAACCAGACTCAGCAGGATTGGCAGAAGCAGCACGGCAGCAGGCAGAAGTGCAAAACATAACGCAGTAGAAGTTCAGAAGCGACGACAGCAGGCAGAAGTGCAGAAGCAACGAAGTGCAGAACAAAACACAGTAGAAGTTCAGAAGCGACGACAGCAAGCAGAAGTGCAGAAGCGACGACGACTGCATGCTCGAAAACCGAGTAGGCCTATTCCAAGTCGGGCCAAGTCGGCCCGAGTTGGGTTGAGTCAGCCCGAGTCGACCCGAGTTGGACCGATTTGGAACAGTAACAGAGTTGAAACCCTCGATCTGGGGGTTCTTGGCTCGGAAGTCGACCGAGCGGCGAGTTCTCAACGAGAACTCGGTCAACTCGACCGAGTTTTTAAACACTGGGAACAGGTAATACGGTAATTGAGATTGGTTAATTCAATTTTTAATTGTTTTAAAAATTTCTGAATCTCTAAATTCTTTACTCTATATGTGTTTGTCTTCAAAACATGATTTTTTTTTTTTTTTTGGAGGAAAAAAAATTGTTTAGAATTTTTTTTTTTTGAAAACAATTTCTTTGTGGAATTGTTTTGTTGAACAAGGGTGAAAATGTGTGTTGCAATTTTGTGTTGCAAAAAATTTTATTAGTTTTGCTTCAATGAGTTTAAAAGAAAATCAATTACTTTTAACTATTTTGCTGAAATAATTTTGATTTAAGTCATTTTGCTAAGGCAATGTGATTGAATTTCAATTTGTTTTATTAAACAAATTGTATTTTTTCTTATTAAAACTGAGGCGATAATAGTGTGATTGTTGTTTTAAAACATTGATAAGATTTTTTTTTTTTTTTTTTCGTCTTGAACTTGATTTGAAAAAGAATTCAACTTTAATAAGTTGATATTCTTAATTAATCAAGGAAAGTATTGGAAACTTGACTCTGACCAATTGGGTTCAATTATCTAGAATATTGAAATTCGATCCTAATTAGTTGGATTTGAATTTAAGACAAGAATTTTGATATTATTTGTTTTTTTGATATTAACTCAAATAAATTGGGTTTGAATTTTGAAAAAAAAAAAAAAATCCTATTCGTTTTCGAGTTTATTTCAAACACTGAAATATTTGTTTTCAGGTTTGATACGCACACCGAAAATAATCTTTTGGATTATTGTTTAGGTTTCGGGTTTGTGTCAAATACTAAAAATTTTGTTTTGTGTTTGATACAAGCATTGAAATATTGAATTTGAGATTTTAGATTTATTTCAAATACTAAATCAGATTGCAATTGTAACTGAAGTTTACAATTGATTTCATTTTAATAAAATAATTGCAAGGTGGCAATATAGGTTGTAACTGAAAGATTTATTGATAAAATAAATCTAAATAATTGCAAGTTTGAATAACAATTATGGTGTGTAACTATAGGTATGATTAATTCTAAATTGAATTTACAAAATTATTTTGAATTTTGTAATTGCTGTCTGTTTAATTTTGAATTGAATTTGCAGTATTAATTCTTGGATTAATACTTTGTAACTGCAAAATCAATAGAATTAATAATGGAATAAAAGAACATTTTTTTTTTTTTTTTGTTTTATGAGTGCATCTATGACAATAACTTTGCATGTTGCACAATTGAATAATCTAATGATACCAATTTTGGGTTTTATGAACCATTTAAAAAAATTAGAGAAATTCAGTGGTTTGAATTTCAAGAGATGGCAGCAAGAGATGTCATTTGACCAACTTGAACCTTAAGAGGTTTTTATTGGAAGATGCTTCTAAGGCAAAAAATGGCTAGATAAACATTTAAGTCATTAGTATCATTAATGCATGGAGCCATTCAAATTCCCTTTTTAGGAATTATATTATGAATGGTTTGATTGATGCTTTGTACAATGTGTACACATCTAAAAAGACAACCAAGAAGTTATGAAAATCATCTAAACAAACATGTATAGTTAGATCTACAACGGAATATGACTTCGTTGTTGGAAATAAGTATGATGGTGTGGAAGTGCATGCTTAGGAAATATTCTGGCTAGGAAAGACTTGATATTTAAGTGTATCTATTGTGATTGACCTTTCATTCTTGAAAACTAATTTGGTGTACTATTCATAAACTACGTGCACTAATCCATAATACAGTTATTATGTTAAAGTTTTCAAGTCTTATGAGATTTGATGTGGAGAAATTTGATGGAAAAATTAATATCCATCAAAGCCTTTGTTGATAAGTGTGGAATCTGAAGAGGCTGAATGGTTACACCATTTTTTATAGGATATTTCAACATGGTCAAAGCCAATTTCTATAATTTGCATCCATTGTGATAGCCAATTTGCAACAGGAACGACTTATACCAATATGTACAATGGTAAGTTTAAATATATACATCATAGGTATAATGTCGTGAGATAACTAATCTTAACTGGGGTTATCTCTATTAACTATGTAAAGTTAAAGAATAGCACTATAGATCTGCTAACCTAGGGGTTAAATAGAGAGTTAGTTGAAAAATTATCAAGAGAAATGAGACTAAAATCCATTAAATAATAAGTTATTACAAATGAAAACCCAATTTATGTGACTAGAGATCCTAAGATCTAGGTTCAATGGGACAACGTAATTATAAAGACTTGGTTGTATCACTATAAAAGATATCTTCCTATTCATTAAAGGTTATCATCTTATCTATTTCGATAATAAAATAGTGATGTTCGTAGGAGTTAGGATACGCTATATTTTTAATGATTCTTATACGTCAAGAATCTGAGTGGAGTAATATGGGTTACTTCAAATTAAGAGATCATCTATGTAAAAAAGAAGTAGGGTCACTTCTAAAGAGAATTGTGGAAGCTCAATTCTTTAGAAGCTCTTGCAGAACCAGAGAGATATTCATGGTCAAAACGAACATAATTAGTAAAAACTGAATTGTGTCAAGAAAGATTGATATGTGAGATATATAATCGTTTACACAAACGACAAAACAGCTCAAGGACATCGTGTATGCCTATCAGTCAGTAAAAAAAATATATTTTTATAAGGGAAGTTCAAAAATTAAAACCTACCTATCCTATGCAGAATCTGACCATTAAACTCTATCATCAAGTTATAAGCGTTCTTTGAGTTATAGCTTTTGTCTTCTTTGTCATTTCATTCATGTGGGTGATTGTTGGAAAAATAGGATAAATATTCATTTTGAGAATCCATTTTTGTTGGGTTAAATATCTTGATTGAGATAAATCAAAATAGATTTATGGAAAAAAAAAATTATACTGAGATGAATAGAAATTGAATTGAAGATTTAATTTTAAAATATAGCTAATGAATTAAGTGTCATAAATACAGCTATTAAATTTGAAAAAGTGTAACTACAAAATTAAACTGCATATTTAATTTTTTAAATTGTAATTGCAAGTATTAGTACTAGAATTTAATTACAGTTTTAATTACCATGAATTCAAAAATTGAATATTCAAATTATAACCGTTAGTGTTAATTTTAAATTTGAATTTTCAAGCATAACCGTTAATTTGGTTTAATGGTTAGTTTTAAATAAGTTTTGTAACTACCCACATGGAGACTCTAAATTAGAATCTTTTCTAATTGTTCAGAAACAACTAAGAATCTATTTTTGTTTTTCATTTAATTTTCTCTCAAAAACTATTCTTAGTCATAGGATTCTAAAGTGATAGAGATATAGATATAGTTCAATTCACCAGATAATATCTTATTAGTGTTATTGTATCTTAAGAGACAAACGTTGAACAACTTAAAAGATGAGTAGGGAATTTGTCTAAAGGACATTGTAGTCATTACGGGACCTCAACACAAACATTCTTTATTCTATTTTGTTTTATTGTATTTTTCCTACTATAATTTCTTTATAATCTGGAGAGTCCCTAGAATTTTGATATTATATGATTATCTGTTATTCTTATTATCAAATTTTCTAACATTCAATTCATTTGTTAGTAATTACGTTATGGCAGTAGGTGCTTGTGACATTGTTTTATATGGCTAATCCTAAGAACTTGAGAATGAATGGGTATGACCAGCGAAGGGTAATTTTTTTTTTTTTTTTACCAAATTTGTTTGGAAATCTTTTTTTGGATGATTATTTTACATGTACTGGCGTAATCTAGGTTCAGTTATGATTTTACTGTTTTGGTTCCTGCAGTTGTTTTCAGTTTTCAATCACAAAGTTGTTATATATAGATGTTTTGGAATTGCTGTTAATCATAGTTTTTAAATATGAGCTAAGGCGTTGCCTTGAGGCGTCACCTCAATGCTTCAGGCCTTGAGGCGCCTCAAAGTCAGATCGAACGTCGACATGAGGTGCCCGCCTCAGGGCTGAACCGAGTCGGTTCGGCGAAGTTGACCCAGAGGCAGTCGAGTCAACTATTTAAAAAAAAAAAAAAAAAACCAAAAAATTTAAAATAACCCAAAACGCTTATCAATCGACCTGGCTTCTTCTTTCTCCAAAACGCTCAAAAAAACCAACTTCTTCTACCAGTTGGTCGACCCTATTCAACCAGAGCTCTCTTCCTCTCTCTAAAAGCTCTCTCTCGCCGGAGCTCTCTTCAATCAATCACGACCCTCTTCAAGACTTCAGTAGCTCCAAGCTTTCTTTCTCTCTCTAAAAGCTCTCTCTCTCACTGCTAACAAATTGTCTTACTATGAGAGCTGATCATGAGCCATCATATTTTACTATGAAACATCTTTTAAGCGTAGGATGGGCATGGGCTGGTTTATGTTGGGTTTGACTATGCCTAAACCAACCTTATATTTAATTAGTTTGATAATTTACAATCAAAACCAAATCAATTATAAGATAAAACCAAACCAGTAAAACTCCCCTAGTTCGGTTTGGGTTCACGGTTTAGGATTAAACCAAAAATAATTTAATTTTTGATCTACTTTTTCATCTATGAATTTTCAAGTTGTTCCATTACAAAAAATTTTCATGCGTTAAAAGTTACATTAGTTTTTATTTAAACAAATATAATAATATCTGTTAGTGGTTAACAAATCTAATAATAATACTAAATTTCAAATATAAGAATAATACTAAATACATTAGTTTTTATTTAAACAAATATAATAATAATAGTAATTTTCAAGCTTTCTTTCTCTCTTTAAAATAAATTTTCATAATATTTTTGTTTTTTTTTTTTTAAGTCATTTTCGGTCAAGATGTCTCCTCACCTCATTTAGAGGTGACCACAGGCCTCGCGTATATGTAGTGACTTCGTTTTGATGGAATCTTTCTTGCAGCTTGGAAGAAGCCACTGGTTTGGCTTTCAGGTTTGTTATTGGTAGAACCAGTGACAATTCAAAGATGGAAGAGTTAAGAAGGGAGATTGCAGAATATGATGATTTTTTGTTATTAGATATTGAGGAGGAGTATAGTAAGCTTACCTACAAGACGTTAGTGCTTACAATATTAATGTGGTTTGCTATTTGTCATATAATTTATAAGAAATGAAAAAATCTCATCTGGAGTCTTTTACACAGGTTAGCATTCTTCAAAGTTGCATATGCACTCTATGATTCTGAGTTTTATGTCAAAGCTGACGATGACATATATTTGAGGCCAGGTGACTATATTTACAAAAGTCATTCATGCTTGATACAATATTCTGCTCCATTTCATCTTTTTTCTTGTTTCTTTGTGAAGTTTCTTCTCGTCGCATTAATTTCATGTTTTTTCTATTCGTAGATCGCTTGTCATTGCTCTTGGCCAAGGAACGTCATCACTCTCGGACTTATCTTGGATGCATGTTGACGGGTCCAGTTATTACTGATCCAAATATGAAATGGTTAATCTGACTCCTTTTGTTTGTTTAGTTGTTTGTGATTAATAAAACTGTTTCTTAACTGCTTTCTGGTATAGTGTTTTTGCCGATATACATCTTTCAATCCACTCGAAACGTCTTGCTGTTTTAATAATAAAAGATAGAAAAGAGTGTGTTTTTAGGTTTAAGTCTAATTAATTGGGAAGGTAAAAGCAATTTAGAAGGAATTGGATGATGGAAGGAGTCTTTAAGGCTTTGCCGTCAGAATATACACATGGATATCTGCCTTCATAAAATGTAATTCTTGTCATATTAGTCTTTACATGTTATAGTTCTTTATCCCTGTAAATTTATAAGAGATGGCAAGTATTGGAAAGTCATTTTAAGGTTTAAAATCACGTGTATGGTTCGAAATGAAAGTATTGAGAGAAAGTCTTGGAAGTTTTGTTGATGCAGCGGATGGGTTGTTTCGAAATGAAACAAGTAAATTGTATAGAAACAATAGCACACAAACTTAAAGTTTGTTATTACTGAAAGAAAGAAAACAATAACATATTAAATACAAACAAACCAAGTCTTTAAATAATGGATCCAATCCTAAAACTATTGGACATAAAGAATCCGAATCGAATCTTAATTTGAGACTAATCATAACTAGGAAACCAAGTACTAAAGTAATTTAAATCCTAGTTCAGTAGGAATTCTAATTCTACTCTTGTCTAACATCAGTTTTACAGTTTCAAGAATTATGAGAAATGGATGCATAAGAATACTTAAAATAAAAAATTAAAATTAAAATTAAAAAAAAATCAATAATTTAAAAATAAATTTTTGAAAGTCATAAATGTTTGTTTAGTAATTCATTATTGAGCAAATTATAATTTATCTTATCGGTTTGAAATTAATTATAGGTGAAGTCAACTTTTGATATTTATTACAATAAACCCCTTGCCATCAAAAAATTTCATTAAAGTTAACAAAAAGATCAAAATGTCCTCACATTTTAATTATTTTTCAAAAAGAAATTTAAAAAATAATTAATATTTAAATAAAATTAAAAAAATTTTCATGTCCATATTAAGATGGACGGTGGAGATTAATTAGAAAAAATTAAAAAAATTAATTTGATCTATACTATCTATCTTAAGATGAACGATGAAAATTAATTTGAAAAAAAAAATAAAATTAAAAAAAAAAATCCAATATTCAGATTTGATCTCCACCATCCATTAATGGATGGATGATAGAGATTCAATCTAAAGATTAGATCTCCATAACCTGCAAAAAAGAAATGAAAAAGAAAAAACTCAACCTCTTCAACATTATCAATTCATCACCTTCTTCTTCCCCATCCAGAAAATCATCCAACAAACAATCAATAACATTATTAAAAATAAACATCACCATCAATAAGTCATCAACAATCAATCACCAAAAATCCCCTAAATTATGTATCAGAAAAAAAAAAGAAAAAAAAAAAAAACAAAAACAAAAACAAAAACTAAATTAAAGATTGGCTTCATCATTTCAAAACCCTAACCTCAACTACAATCTAAAAACATTAAGAAAAATAAATAAATAAATCCATCTTAAACTCATCATCAACCCAACTCCTCATCCTTAACCACCACATCTACATTCCTCTCCCGCTTCAACCAGTTCAAGAACTCCATCGGCAGCCAAATCGACCTTGTCACCGACTCATCTCTTCTTCGCCACATCTCCACCACCATATCTGATTTGAAATAGAGTCATGACAATCTCTCCTCTCAATTGATCCCTAAGAAGAAATTCTCCTTTAAAAACAAACCCACCAAAACCCACAACACCCCATTCCCCTAACTCAACACCAAGAAGATGACTCCAACTTACTCAATTCGGGGTTGAAGTGGTTGCGAACCAAAGAACTTTAGGGGTTAAAGGGGTTGCGATTCTGGAACGAATCCAAATTTATCTGGGTTCAATTTCATCTAGGTTTGAAGAAAGAAGAAGAGAAGAAGATGATGATGAAAAAAAGAAGAAGAAAAAGAAGAAGAAGAAGAGAGAGAGAGAGAGGGATGGTGACTAGGTGTGCTCGATGATTTTGGGATGACTGGGTTTCAAGATGATCTTGGTGTGTTTGATGATTTTCTAGGTTTGTGTGATTATGTTGGGATGATCTTAGGAAAGTAGGTGGACTAATATTTTGATTTTAATTCAAATTTTTAATTTTTTATCAAATTGATTTTTATAAGATGGACGGTGGAAATCTGATTAAAAAAAAATTATTTAATTTATTTTGAAGTTTTTATAATTTATTTTGAAAGAAAATTAAAAATAAAATTGACAGATAATTTTATCCCCGTCTCAGTTAATTTTAACGGAGGGGATGTAACCGTAGGAGGGTTTATTGTAATAAACATCAAAAGTTAACTTCGTTTGTAATTATTTTCAAACCGATAGACCAAATTATAATTTGCTCTTCATTATAATATAACATTGAAGCGACATCCATAGCGACTCTTTAAGTAACTATGAAGTAGCATCTTACATGTATATTTTCTTAACGTTCTTCTAGCCATCAAGATAATTTATGCAGAGGATTTAGAAGCACTTTGCTGAGAAAAATTCATGTAAACTGCTGTAGCACATTGTCTCCAAGTTATGTCCTTCAGCCCTAGTGCTTATCGAAGATTTCGAGAACATAGTGTTAATTATAAGAAGATTTCAGTGCATCTTTCAGGGAAGCATGTCAAAGAGAGGCTGTATCTATGCGGAATTTATCTTAGGCATTGAAGAATTTGAGGGACCTAGTGATGATTGGAAACAGCGCTTGGGCAATAATTGTTATGTTGATATTAAGGAAGAATTAGAATTTGAGCATGGACTTAATCAACATAGAACTTAGCTGCAGGAATTTTGTGAATCAGAAAATAATTGAATGTGAAGGAGCTCAGTTCAAAATCGAAACAATGGAAGATCTAATTGTTATCAGTATTTTGCGATTTCCAAGATAACAAAAGCTAACAATACCAAAAGATGATCAAATACAAGAATAAAAAAAGATGAGAATTTATATTGTCTGAGTTATATTTCTCCTGAGTTAGCGCCCTGAGGCTCTTAAACACATCTATATATGCAAGCTGCCTAGACAGAGATTATCTAATTTCTAAAGCCTTAATTTATATGGCAAACATCTGATCGTAGTTGACAGGCTATGCATTGCCCATAAGAAAAAAAATAATAAATTCAAATCTACTATAGTTTCAAATATATTATAAATTAATTTAAACAACCTAATATCCTTCCTTATAACCGCTGGTTATAGCTGCGGTTTGTCATTGAAACACCATGTTGCACAAGAATCTGATAGCCTCTGAATCTGGTGCCAAACTAATCTGGTTTTGAACTGAAAATGATGCAGGTATAATCCAATGTCCTATTTATTTGGGAAGGAGTACTTTTTTTTTGCTGTTGGACCTCTATATGCTCTTTCAGCGGATACTGTTGCGAGTTTTGTTTCTCTCGGGAACAACAGGCTAGTCTGCTTTCTCATCACTTTTCTGTCCAAAATGTGCATAGCTTTTAGTTGCAATGCTTTTACTTGTCAAGATTGTTCATGTGGCTGGACAATTTGACAAGCAATGGCTGTTGAATTATTGATGTTTTTGAGCTTGGCTTGACCACACCAATATTTGTTGCTTTTACCTGACAGTATCGTTCATATGACCAGACTCGTGTACATTTCCTGCCAAATTATTAAATGTATAGGAACAACACTATAAAGGTCTATTTCAGTATTTATGGGCGTTATCAACATATATTTTAATTAAAAGTTGGAATATAGACCATTAAACGCAATCCTCATACAACATGCCACCAGGAACTTCATAGGGTTGAACTGCTTACATCTTAACTTCAGATGGTCCTATAGACGCACATGATATAGTTTTCTTGAAGTTTCTGCCTCGCGTGTAACATTGTCCATTTTGTTTGAAATTACAGCCTTCGTATGTTCAGCAATGAGGATGTTACAATTGGTGCATGGATGCTTGCAATGAATGTCAATCATGAAAATAACCAGGCACTGTGTGAACGGTACTGCACGCCATCATCTATTGCTGTCTGGGATTTTGGCACCAAATGTTCAGGTTAGTGGCTTACCAATTAAACAAATAAGAGAGATGAAATGGTTAATGGGATTAAGTTAAACAATAATTGTTTAGGCTTTCGTGGAAAGATACTGCAGATGCTCACTTTGGCCTGTCCTTATGCTGGGATATGAAATAAATCTAAATCAAATAATGCAACAGAGTCAAGAGCATGCAAGATTGATTGAGGAAATGTTTTGAACCATTGAAAATTATTTGAAAGTAAGAGTGTAGCAAGTAGCAAGTTGTGTTTGGTAGCCTTTGGAGGAAAAGTTTCTGCTTTAAGACGAAGTCGATGTTTGAAATGCAATCCCTTGAGGAGGAAGGTGTAATAGAATATAAATGATTAAAATTATTTTAAGTGCATCATTTTCGTTTCTTCAAAATGATTATTCACATTGTTACCAAATTGGTTTGATATAATTTTATCTCACGTGTGTGGGAATCCAATAGTGATATAATATCTTAAATTTCCACGGATTTTAATCTTAGGGAAACAATGAAGTTACCTAGCCGGTTATACTTCTATATAGTTATATTTCCATAGAATTACCATAAAATGCGAAATATATGGTATGCTGATGTTTTTCTCATTATCCAGGGCTTTGCAATCCAGAAAAGCAGTTACTAGAACTTCATCAAAATAAGAGCTGCACAGAGAGCCCAACAATGGAACCTGTCCGACCTATCACGTAATGATATTTCATGTCATATGGTAGGTGTTGGGTTGCACCAGGAATATGGCACCTCTGCTAGAGTACTTAATTTGATTTTCATGACCATAATGGCTATGCAATCTTCTTGAAATGTAAACCAAAATTGTGACTTTTAAGGACCATGTGATAACAGTACTTATATATGGAATGAGGATGGTCTTAACAATGTGAAATAGAAGTAAATTTTTGGTTCTCCACATTGTATTTGTGATGAAAATAAAAATTTATGAATACCTTAAATAGTAGTCCAATTTGTGAATTTCGCTGTAAATGGACATGGAACTCGTAAGAAATGCCGTGCCTAACAGTAGTTCGATGCAAAGAATTCATTTTATTTTTTTAATTGTTCTTTTCATTTTTCAACAAATGTAGTAATTGAAACTAAGGCATGCATGTTTGTGACCGATACATACCTGTAACTGAAATTAGTATTTGCCAAAACTTTCATGGTCCATAAAAAATTTCTTGTTTAAAAAACATTGCAGTGGCCCACAGATATATGATGATCATTATTAGTTTCTGATTGGAGTGTTTAATATGTGCTCAAACCTTATCCACCCAATACTTTAAGCAGAGTTTAGCATTAGACATGTGAAATGCTTTGTGCTCTGTTGATTTCTGCACTTTTTGTCTTCTGCCCCAATTGAAAATCTAACAGACTTTATTTCCGAAAAAGAAAAAAAAAAATCTAGCAGACTTGAAACCACTGGATTATTGATCTAGCTACATCCAGACGATTTGAACTAAAAACAAATTTTTTTAAAAAAAATGCAACCAATCCCATAAAGGAATTTGGTTTTCCCTTCTGTCATCAAACCCCATGTGAGATCTTCTCTCTCTCTCTCTTATTGAATTGATTTCATGTTATGGATGTCCATGTTCTGGCATTTTACTTCTGCTTCACATTAACTAAGCATATCTAGAGTTGTCAATGCATTGGTATGATATGATATGAATGCCTTGTAATACCATTGCATGTGCTTTACATGTTTGTACATTCACTTTGCTGTTCTGCCACCCACCAACACAACACAAAATCCCGGCTAGATCTGATCTAATAAATTAGTACTCTTATCTTTTGGTTAATTAATGTATTTTCACTTAGATTGGATCCACAAAGTCTCAAAATATTGCACATGTACATACATAGTTTATCATTTTAAGTCTGGAATAGATAGCTTATCCGATCCACCACCTCTTTTATTATTATCCACACTGTCCTCGTGATTTCATTTAACTCTTCATCATATGCTCCCAGGAGATGGGAAGAGAAGCAGAACACTGAAAACTGAAAACTCTTTTAACACATCCCCTTTATTTCACAGATTTTATATCTAAAAGAAAAATACCAAGTAACAATGTACTCTAAATTCTGTCAAACACTATTATCGTTAGACTGTAAATCACCCATAGGTAAGCTACATTGAAATATCATATCTATTTAGACTTTTTAGGGTCATACGATCATCTTTTACGTGAATACTAATGTGGAATTAGTATTCCCTTTTTTTGTTTTTACGATGTGGATACTTTGGTTTTGTGGTGGAAGCTGTCTAGAGGTACTCGATTTCAATGTCTATAATTCCCTTTTGCTGTTTTTACAATGGAGTAAATGTTGAATATGGTTTTCATATTTTTCTTACATGCTTTTCATAATTTTTTCTTGCATCTTGTTTGCATGTGTATCTTATTTGTCCTTTCTTATTATACATCATTATTCATATTATGCTTACTAAGTTGTTCTCATTATTATGGTAGCTTTTGAATATATGATTTGATACCTTTATTTAATTAACTTGGTAGTGAGAATGTAAGGATAATAGCACAAGACCGCAGAACTAATCTATTAAAGTATAAATATTACTGTTGAGTCCTTTCTAGACATCTTAGAACATGGTTTTACGGATATTCTTTTTGTTTTTTAAATTAAAAAACAAAGAAAACATGAAAAATGACAGTCACATGTTTCAACATTTGCATAAGAAAAGTGGAAATACGAGACCAATGTTTCACTTGTTTTCCGCTGTTAGCACAAGGTAAACAATATATGGGGCTTTTTTTTTTTTTAAGCATTAAAAAAACCAATAGTTTGTTTTACTAGCAACATTTTACTATTCAATTTTTTTAATGACAAAATTGTTCATATTTTAAAATTTTAGAAAACCCGTATAAATTTTTAATTCTTGATACCAAAAATAAAACGTAGGTCGTGCCCTAACCTATTCCATATAGGGCTAGCAATTTGGAACCCGACACGACGGGTCGACACGATAATTACGGGTTAGGGTTGAGCGTTAACGGGTTGGATAAGTTAACGGGTCAACCCGTTTAACCCGTTAACTAATCGTGTAGGGTTCGTGTAGGGTTCGTGTCGGGCTTATCGTGTCACGGGTTGACCCGTTAAGGGAGGGTAAAAATGTAACTTAACATTGGAGGGCATTCATGTAATTTTCACATGAGGTATATATACACTCTTCATTATGTCCAAACCCTACACTGCTACACATTTGTTACAGCCGCCCCCACCGCTCCACTCCACCAGGCACCATTCACTGTCCACCTCCACAGCCGCCGCAACTGCTTCCGTCTAGCGTCTCATTCGGTCGCCGCCACGCGTCTCCTTTGGTCACCGCGCCGTACCACCTTCGTCACCCATTGTCTCCTTCGATCGCCGCCACTCGTCTCCTTCTGTCGCCGTCGCATCTCCTTCCGTATATCATCTTCTTCGAGTCGCCGCCACGCCGATCTCAGTCAGTCGCTACACCGCTACTCATCCGTACCCCGATCTTCTTCAGTCGCACCCCGATCTCCTTCAGTCGCGGCCACCCATCTCCTTTGGTCGCATCGTCGTATCTCCGTCGTCACCTATCGTCTCCTTCGTCACCCAGCCACGTCGATCTGCTTCGTGACCCAGCCACGCCGCACCCCACACTATTTCTTCATCTCGGTTCATCAGCTTCGTCACCCAGCTGATATGTAGATTTGTTTTAGTTTTGATTTTTTATTTTTGATTGTGATATTGAAACTGTTTAGTGGAGATGTGTGAAAACTATGATTGTGTTGATTACTTTGAACATGATTAACAGTTTAACACTAACATTAAACTATGATTGTGTTATAGTTAATTTTTTTTTTCGATTCTTGATGTTGATGGTTAACAATCAAGAACAACAATCAATTCTTGATGTATAAATGAATAATTTACTAATTAGCTTAACGAGTCATAAACGGGTCATTAATCGTGTAAGCTTAACGGGTTGATAACGTGTAGCTTAACAGGTTGATAACGTGTCGGTTTAACGGGTCATTAACGGGTTGATAAACAACTCGTAAATAAACGGGTTATCAGGTCATTTTCGTGTCAACCCGTTATGAAACGTGTCGTGTTTGTGTTGGAGGGATTCAACCAGTTTGCTTATCGTGTCGTGTTAAGGTCGTGTTAAAAATTATCGTGTCGTGTTCGGGTCGTGTCCAACCCGACCCGTCAACCCGAATTACCACCCCTAATTCCATATGGTGCGGGATCTGCCCATAAGGCGCAGATCATGTTCTGACCTACTTTATAAGTCGCAAATAACACCTTTATAGGACACGAGTGGCGCCCTGACCAACCATAACCCATGCCCTAGGTAAGGTGCGAGTCAAAGATCCTAGGCCTTATCTAAGGCAATGTATCTGCGCCCTAATATAGGATGTGATTTGCATTCTCTTTAGTCCAATTTTTTTTTTTTTTTAAATTTTCATCTATGTTCAATAAGGAAAAAATAATAATAATACGGACATGGTCTGCGCAAACCGAAAAAAAAAAAGGATATGCACGGACACAAACCTAAAAAGAAAAGCACGAACATGGTGGTCCACGTAAAATTTAAAAAAAAAACAATGTGGAGTGTGTCCGTGCAAAGCCAAAAAAAATCTCAATCCATCCATCCGTGTTTTGTGTTCATCCATCATTAATTGTCTTCAACAACATCATCACCCATCCATTCTCTCATAACATCATTAACAACAACAACCATCAACATCCACAAATAAATAAATAAAATCATAAAAGAATTCATTTCATCCATTCTCCGATAATATCATCATCAACAACAATCATTGACATCCACAAAAAAAAAAAAAAAAGTTATTTCAAAAATAAATAAATAAAATTAAAACCATATGGTTTTGGGAGAACACTGAACCAAACCAAGCGTGGTTCTGGGTTGCGAACACAAAACCAGGTCTTGTTTTGGTTTCAAAACCCAAAACCAAACAATAAATTAAAAAAATAAAAAGGATAAAGGTCTGGTTTGTCGCCGACAATGGATAAGGAGACCTTGTTGCTACTAGTAAACGACTATGGAGGAGGAACCAGCAAGTTGACAGCGGGAGAGATACAAGAGCATGAGAGAGAGAACTAATAGAGAGAAAAAGAGAATTGGTAGAGAGAGAGGGAGGCAGTAGAAAATGGAAGAGTGAAAGAAAACCTAGGGGTTATAAGTGTTTTTGTTTTTTCAAAGAAAGGTATTATGGCCTTTTTAGTTGGAAGGTGCTAGAAAAATTAATTTAAGTTCTTTGGTACTAGTTAAACATGAGATCAGTTATTTAGTACTGTTAGACGTTGTTTACTCTATATTTTATTATCATATTATTACTTAAAAATAGTTTTTAATAATTGCTATTAGAGAAGTTTTTAAATATTAGAAATGTGGAAGTCAGATATCTCACTTTTAAATGAAAATTGATAAACCAAAAAATATCACCAAATAAGTTGTTAGCTTTTGAGTATAATAGTTACTAATATAATATTAGTGCAATTTAGTAGTAAATTATTGTTATTTTTGTCTAGTTGAATGTTTGCTCCACCAAACTCTTCAATGCTCTTTAAAAGGTTACCTAAGCAACCCACCTTGCTTTTTTAGCTATTTAAGTTAACAACATTGCTAACAAAGAAAACAAAAAGACTGTTGAAGAGAAATTTTAAGAAGTTTTTGAATTTACTATCTGCTAGTAATTCTAATTCACTTTACAATATATCATGGCTGTTAACTCCTTCTCAATATGAAAGATTAACTTTCTCGTAAATCTCGCTTTGCACTCACGGGGGTGTTTAGTATGAACTCTATATGAGTCATTTTAGTTACAGCTTAAATTTTTTAGTATAATAATTACTAACATGATGTCGAAACAATATAATAGTGCATTATTGTTATATTGGTGTAGTTGAATGTTTGTTTCTCCAAGTTCTTAAATGCTCTTAAAACAATATGATACATTAGATCAAGATTTGAGAGGGTAAAATCCAGACCAAGTGGATCACGACTTGCATCGTAACTCATGACTATTCGCCCAAGTTGAGCACATTTCACCTAGGGTACCCGCTACCTTTCAAGTAGGTCACGACCCTGTCGAGCCTAATCCAGTGGAGCTTGAGACGACGGGCTATCATGTATTTTAATGACCTCTTTTTTCCTTCGACATCACATTAAAAACTCTTGAAAAGCCTAGGGTTGGTATCCTACCTTGAATTAAGTTACTACACTAGGATTAGAAATATATTACGATTAGTAAAAATCAATTGGGAGTCATGTGTGACGAGAATTTCAAATCAAAAAACAAGATTTTGCTAAGAAAACCAGGAACATCCAAAAGAAAAGACAAATAATTAAACGCTTAAAGAGGCGACGATCAAGACCAAGACAATCATAGAAACTCATCGAAGTTAAAGATCCGAATTGATGAGGTTTCCAAAAGTTTGCTCAAAAACCAGGTGGCAACCAACGGCACTATGATAGCAAGGTGTACGGAAGAGAAAAGTCTTAAAGAAAAGGGAGAGAAGCAAGTTGAAAAGAGAAATAGATGACAAAGAAAGAAAGTGAAAAATTGCTGAGGAAGCGGTGGCTTATATAGGTTAAAGAGAGGGGGAGGCTTGAATTTCGATTTTCAAACCTTAATGCCATGTACTGAATATGCGCTTATCAGAAACTGTTGAGGTAGTTGAAAAGACACCTCCCATTAAAGCTAATGTAACGATTGCCCCATCAGCATTTAAGGATGGGCATCATTAGACCACAACTGATAAAACTGCTGAATCTGCTCCGCATTCCAAGGAAACGTTACTTAAGTCGAGAATTCAGTCGACATGCAAAAGATAGTGTTAGGTGTGTATCAAGTAGATGTGTCGGGTGATTAATAGGTGTCGAGCAATATGCCAGAAGCAAGTTATCATTGGCGGAGAATCAAGCACTTAATTGATGTGCACTCTCACAACTTTTCACTCCAGCATTGTTACTCTACCAAAACCACTCTAGGTTCCTACACTTTCAAGTACCCATATATTAACATCTTCAAGACACCACAACTTCTACACTCAATCAAGTAGGACACTAGCCCTCTCTTAGACTGACGGCCACCCACAAATTCCATAGCTTTCTCACAATCAATCAACTCCGACAATTTCAATTAGCGCACATTTCATCTTAGGTCGAACGACAACATTATTATTTCTTAGTTTATTTATTCTATCAATTTTCACCTTTCTGATTTCCACTTCTAATTTAAACATTGAAGTGTCTTCAGTCTAAACCATCTCGATGTCAAGATTGCATGCTCTATTTGTTTGACTTGAGCATATTGTTAGGTTCCTAAAAGTTGTTCGACGAGTTGTACCTCTCAACAACAAATTATGGATCGACCATCGATCTACAGCATGCATGAGATTTGCTTATTGAGCGTTAGTTCATTTGTTTTCTTTTCAACATTTTTCAGATGAGCTATGAAAGTTGGCTAGCGGCGGTGGATTCCCATTTGGCATTAGGATTTTTATAGTTAATCGACTTAATATTGCTTTCTCAATGTTTGGTTTATGCATGCATTAACGATAACTTTGCTATTTCTTTCATTTGCGAACATGGAGGCTTTTATTTCAAAAGTTTTTAGTAACAAGATTTTGTTTTAATTTAAAATAAATAATTTACCAAATTTTCTGCTTGTACGTTTATGAAATGATTATGAAAAATAACACTTTCTAGTTTTATATATAAAAATTAAATTAGGGGTGTTACATACTATCTACTAGCCATTCTTCTTGCCATCGTCTTCATCTGCATACTACACTGCACATCGTAAATCCTAATTCCTAATTCCTGAGAACCCTTGAAGATATTTAAAAACATTCTATCTCTAAATAAACCATTTACAAATCATGAAACTTACATAACTCAAAAACGTCTCCATGTTTGACTAGTAAAAATATTTAGGAAGTTATAAAACAAGTTTAAAACTAATTTATTTTCATCATATTTTTTCCATAAATCATTTTAAAAAGTCATAAAATAAATTTCAAAAAGTTTGGATGGAAAACACAATAAACAAAAGAAAATGAAAAAAAAAATGCATATTCGCTTCACTCACCACCTAGGCGGCGCACTCGGTAGTACCTTGTTGAGACACTTCTTATTTTTTTAAGACACTTCTATCCCGCGAAACTTTATGATAT
The DNA here is from genome assembly GCA_022984855.1 of Dimocarpus longan. Lineage (NCBI taxonomy): Eukaryota > Viridiplantae > Streptophyta > Magnoliopsida > Sapindales > Sapindaceae > Dimocarpus > Dimocarpus longan. The sequence goes on along the minus strand of CM041014.1, from coordinate 12,290,414 downwards.
TGGCTATAACTTTCTTATCTGAAGTTGAATCGACTCATAATTTTTCTCCTAAAGCTAGCTAATATCTAAGGGTACATTTTATGGAAAAAAAAAATCTTTAAAAAAATTAAAAATTATGAAGCTATCCTTAGAAAATGACTCTCAGATTTTAACTTCTAAGAACAACATACAAGCACGTATTGAACTTTATGAATGCCCACCTATAAGTCAAAAATATACATGCTCATAATCCTATGACATAACTAGTACTAAATATGACATGAATGCAAAACCTAGAATTGATTGAGCACACAACTATGAACTTGTTGCTCTAGGCGTTCTTAGAGTCTTACTATCCATTCTCAATTCCAATGTCTTGTCTCTTGAGCTTGAGTCTTCGTTCTTTTGTCTTCAATCACTAACCCCAAAACTTTACTCATGAAGCTAATGAATACGTATAAAAAGTATTGAGACGAAATAAACTGTTTACAAAAATATTGAATTAATAGGATAGTATTTGTTAATTTTTGTAAAGTTGTCTATGGCTGTAACATGACCTAATGTCGGGGGTATTTATGAAATTTATCCTAAATTGTACAAAAGTAAGAATAAAAAGAAAAAAAAAATTGTGTAAAGATAGAAGAGAAGAGCACAAATAGCGAGAGTTGACGGTGATTTTTTTAAATCAAATGTTTGTAATATACAAGAAAACCCGTGGTAAATAGGTTACTCAAAACCAGTTATCATGGATTGAAAATCACTAAGCATATTAGTGATATCCAATCCAAATCAAGCACCAAACATCGTATACAAAAATTAGTCCCCCATTAAGTCCAATACAGTTTCATATCCGGTCGTCTAAACATAGCCTATAGGTTTGGAGTCAACCAATTAGACATTAATGGCTTGTTTGAGGCACTGTAAAAGGCAAAAGTAGTATGCAGTGAAATACTTAGTGTTTGATAATATTATGTCTTCAAACTAACAAGAAAAAACAAGAATTAAACCATGAGATGACACCAACTAGTGCCCTTTTAAAAAGGCACAACAAATCACCATTGTGGATGTCAATGACATTCAATCAAAATGCCGCCTGCAATTACCTTAGGGGTTTTAGCCAATAATAATAATTGAATCAAAATGCCACCTGCAATTATCTTAGGGGTTTTAGCCAATAATAATAATTGAATTATTATTGATAACCACCTTTACAACCAATTCAATAGTTATTATTGATAAAAAACTATATTTAACCAATAAAATAGTCAAATTCTACTTAAGAGGACATTTGCCTTTTCCTTTACAAAGAAGGTCATGTCTCCTACGTCAAAGCCAAGCCACCATGAAAGTAGAGCACCTCCTTCAACGAGGCCAACACCTCTAATATCTCATTCAACTAAACTACGGCCTCTAACTTTTGATTGATCTCAGGAGTTTTTTGAATTTTGAATTTATTTTTTTAGATTTGGCAATTAAATATCTAAAATTATATTTCAATTTAATATATAATACATTTATAAATATTAAATTTAAATAAATAAATAATAATTAGCCAACATTAGATCTTTGAAGTATTCAATACCAAACCACTGTAAACATACAGATTTCTTAGTCAAACATGCTTCACTTTTCCTCAGCCTACAAACCCAACTTAGATCATGGAATGTTGAGTTTGTAATCTGATCCAACAACAGGCAGTTTGAACATGATCATAGCACTTTCATCGAATAATGCAACGTCAAATGTAGTAAACTCCCATGAAAGATAAAGATTTCATAAAATTCATGTCATCACACGATTTAAACCATCAAGACACTGGCGAGCCATAACAATGGTAGAAAATATTCATATACACCCACCAACTTATAAGACTCACATACACAGGAACACATAAGACAACATTAGAAGGGAACACATACGACAACATTAGAAGTTCTGGCAGCTGTTTATCTCCAGTCCCTTTCACTTCTTTCCTCGCAGTTTCACACCAAGGGACCTCTCCAGCTTGGTAAGTATCTGCTGGTTAGGAATGGCTTTTCCAGACTCATACTCCTGTATGATTTGCGGCTTCTCATTTATCAACTGCAAAGAAAGTGAACGATTAGGTAAAGAGCTCCAATCTGGCAAGACATCTAGTTTATAACAAAATGGTTTACGTAGTGAGAGAGATATACCTGAGCAAGTTGGGCTTGTGTAAGTTTCTTATCCATTCGAGCCTGCATAATGGCTTTTTTGAGTTCAGTTGGTACCCGGTCATCTGTTTATCAATAGGAAAGAAACATAAGGAATGCTTAAATTGTTTTATCACCTAGTAGCAAACTGTTACATATTACAAACAAGACAAAATGTAGGTAAGTGGAAGTTGGAAACAACAAACTTCACATTAAGCTCTGAGAAGCAAGTAAGCATGTTATCAGTTGTGTACAATTAACATACTATCATAAAGATTATTTGAAGATAAATGACTATGATATGTAACACACTTGCGGTTACAACCATAACAGTTATGACCAGAAACAGAGATGAGTAGTTAGTTGTTTCATATCACAGCTCATGCATGCACATTATTATACAAAAGAAATGCACGAATGATTAGTTGTTTCATAGTGCAACTTGAAGCTAAATGGCCCATTTAGAAAAAGCACATGAAACTGGTATTTCTTCTACATAGGCTAAAGCAACAAAATGATAATTATTAAATTCAGCTCCAGATTTCCAAAATCTTAATTCACATGACTCATTCCCGTGGCCATTCAAGAAGCAGCAGGAAACTGTTGAGATTCTACAAAGGCTACCTATGACATTGACATCCCTTTTATCGTCCAACTGAAAACAGGCACCTTTCTTTCTGCTATTTTAGCATTTCCAGTAACTCTCCATTATTATGCAGATTGTATTCTATTAGTTACATAAAGAGCAGGTCATTGCCATCACCCATGGGCATAGATGTACTCCTGAGCTATAACATACACAGTGATTCCCATATCATACCATAAAAGGATTCCTAATACAATGAAAATCATCTCAGTAAATTAAAAACTTAAAAATGGCTGCTTATTTTTTATTTTTGGCTTTTGCTCAGTGGGGATCCTCAGATTACCTTCCAAGATGCACAAGGTAAAATCACAAGAAGCTACTAGACAACCAAACTAAGTCTATGTTTGAGATTGCTTCTGTTTATAAAATAATCACTTATAACTTGTGCCATTTTCTCAACTTATTTTTTCTTTTTTCCAGCGTCCTAATTTTTTTTTTTTTATATTTTCCAGCTTTTTTTTTCTTTTTCCCCGCATTTTTATTTTTTCCAATGTTTTTCTAATTATTTTATTTTTCCAGTTTTTTTCTCAATTTTTTGTTTCATTTTTCCAACTTCTCTTTTCTTTTTCTTTTTCCATATTTTTAATCATTTCTTTTATCATTCCTTTTAAATTGAAATTTACATGTATTAATAGAATTATTTTATTAAATTTAAATAAAAAAAAAAAAAGCTGCAGACTCCAGCAACATCAAATTGCCAGCATCTCCAAATACTCTTCTGGCAGAGGAGCCGATCAGCTCCTTCATCGAGTAACAGAGTTCAACGGAGGAGCCACCGAACTCAGCAAGGGAAGGAGGAGCCAATCAGCTCTGCACAGACCTCCTCCTCCGACACTGGAAGAGACAATCTCGCCTCCTCTATCGTCAGAGCAGGAACGGCCTTCTTAGGTGATTTCAACAGTCACCATAAGAGTCACCAACACAATGACTACCATAGGTTTTTTATTTGATATTAACTTTTTAGAATAAAATTATTTAAATAAGTTATTATTATTATTATGAATTTTGAATATTTCAATTTTTAACATATTATTTCTATTAATATAATAACAACATTATAAACATTCCATAACCTAAGCGATAAATTCTCAAAAGCTAATTATTAGATAAGCAGATTGTGAAATAAACTGATTATAAAAAGTCTACTAAACCCCTTTGAGCTCAAAACCTATCAAATAAAAACTAATTTCCTAACCAGAAGCAATCCCAAACACACCCTCAAAACTTCCAAGTGAAGAGGACAAAACAATGAAGATAACTATAACCAATAACAACTTCCATTGAATAAATGGATGATAAAGATTCAAAAAAATATTAATAAGAATTAAAAGAGAAGCACTCACGAGAAAGAGTTTCTGTATCTTCATCAAGCTTCCTTGTATTCATGGAAGTGCTGCTCGAAGCAGCCTTGTTTGTGCCAGCATTTGCTGCAGCAGAAAAAACACAGACATAAGCAATTACACTTTATATAGTTTCCATACTACAATTTATAAATTTTTAACAGAAATGCAAGTAAATTTCCAATCTCTTACTTCAAATTGAGAAGCAACCTATCCACTAACCCGGATTCATGTAAATACCCATCAATATCGCAATGATTCAAACAACTAGACTCATTAATTTCATTTTTGTTTCGTTTCATGATACTACAGATACAATACAAAATCACATAAACAAACACAACAACATGGACTTCAACTTGAATTCAAATAAATCTCAAATCAAATCCAAAGAACATCATATCCATCAAAGAATTATAGCTCTAGATATTTATTGCTCAAAAAGAATCTAAACAAAGAAACTCTAAATTTATGGGGTTTCTCCAAGGGCAGGAATATCAAAAGAAAAACTGATAGTGAAAAGATAAAAGAAGATAAAGAGGAAGAGTATATATACATTTTCTGACGGTTTCGATCTCAGCGCCGGCGCGACGGGCGGCGTTGACGACCTTCTCGTCCTTCTTGGCGGCGGCGGTGGGGGCTTTCTTCCGGATGACGACGGGCTCCCAGTCTTGCGAGATCGGTCCGATTCCGGCCATTTTTGTAGATCAAGGAGAAAATATCGGACTGGGATTAGATTGATTGATTTGGACTCCTCGATGCTTTGCAAACGCAATTTAAGAGGTAATGTGTATCCGATGTTGGCCTTTTATATGGCATCCCCGCTGCGACGTGGCATTTCTATCCTTACCCTAATCTATGGTTCTCTTTTTCACTTTTCCCTTTTTACCCTTTATTTTTTATGTTTGAAAATTATACAAAAGGGCCCTTATAGTTAGATGAAACTGTACCAATTTGATCAGTTTTGTCTTAATTACATCTTATCTTGAACTTTCAAGAGTAAGATACAGATACCTATACCTCTGCTGTTAACCATTGTTGAAGGATTACCTATTTAATTAGAGGTAAAATGGTTCATTCAATTTTTCTATAAAAATCAAATAAAATAATTATTTAAAAGAATTTATTAATAACAAAAGAATTATTGTAGATTAAATTTTTAGTTTTCATGTGAAAGAAAACAGGTGATCGAAATCCACTATCTTCACCACCAGAAATTGGTTTCCAACTATAGAGATTAAGGTGGCCTCCATCGAAGACCACTCCGATAGAGACCAACTTGGTTTCCATCGACTAGGGAGATCAAATATGATGGAAATCAAGTGGATCTCCATTGACAGGGCTTTTCTTAATACAAAACACAATTTGTTGATCTAAAACATAATTTTTAAGATTTTTTTTTTTTCCTCAAGTACTATAAAACCTTATTTTATTAAGTTGATGATAGTTCCACAAATTATCAATCTTAAAGTGCTAGAAATTTAAACAATCCTATTTATTTGTGTATATCAAACTTAGTAATTCTTTTAATCAAATATTCACCAAAGCAATCAACTATATAGGATAATAATTTAATCCATTAAAAAAAAAAAAAAAAAAAAACTTGTATATATTTAATGGATTAAGCTAAAATAACTTAAATTCTTATATAAAAAAAATGACTTCAACATTCATTTATGAATTTTCAATCAATCTAGAGGACGTTATTATCAATCTTGAATTACTCTTGGATTAAGTGAAAATAAATATATAAATGTTGAAATCACTTTTTAAGTAAAAAATTTAAGTTGTTTTATATTAATCCATATTTAATTTATATGATTCAAGCATTCAAACCCTTTAAAGGATTTTCATGCATAATCAAACTGGTATTTTTTTTTTCACATTACTTTTTCATATAAAAAATTGTTTATATTCAATAATTTTGAAGTAATCAAATATTTGGAGTACTAGTCCAAAAATTTCTGAGTCTAAAATGAATATTATTCTTTCTCCTTTTCTCACCAACAACATTGATGTTGACATAACAACCAATTCATAATTCAATATCCTCATCTTTCTTTGAAATATGTAGAGCAATAACAAATAAATTATCTCAATCTCTAAGTTAGTAGGACAATTTTACACTTTATTTTATTATTTACATGCTTCTTCAGAAGCTATTAAGATTTCTTCAATTCTGTCACCAGAATGATCTAACATCTATATATCATTAGATAACAGAAAACTTAAGAATGGAAAAAATAAACAAAATAAGAGAGAGAGAGAGGGAAAAAAAAAGAGGAATTAAGGTTATGTGGTGAAGGAAAAACTATAGAGTAGTACAAGCCAAAGACAAACAAAAAGGATGCAAATGGAAGCTATTAATTGAGAAACAAGAACTGAATTTCTCTTTGCTCATGCATCCTCATTATTTGTCTTTCAAAAATTGTTCCCTTACCCTCAATTGTTTCTAGCTCTCCTCTATTGCAAATTGTTCCATTACCATCAATTGTTTATGGTTCTCCTCTATTGCTTTTCAGAGGAAGTACGCAGCCATGTTACAATATTCAACTAATTTGCAATGCTATCATTTTCTTGAGGTACCTGAAAATATATCATGTAAACAACAATCATTGAATCATGGTTATACCCTCAAATAATCTGATACAGAATCTGAAAACTAAAATGATATTCTTAATCATCACCTCACTGCCGCTGCAATTTCCTTATTTTTACTAATTTAGTTTCCAATCTTCTTTTCTTCATATAAGTTGGTGTTTAGTTTGATTTAGAAGTAAGGTAATAAAATTTGTGGGTTTGTGAAAGTGAGGATGAAAAATCATAAACCCCAGTACCCTACTATTTCATGCTTGAAAATTAAGAACTTCTTGCAGGGAAGGCATTATAACAAACACAAAAATGAGTGCAAATGACCTTTGCGATATATGAGATGAGAAAAATTCTGTCGAAACAAGTGCATATTATAATGATAACTTGTACAGGAAAATCTAAATGTTCTTAAAGAGAACAATCATCTTACGAAGACATCCGTTGTCCCTTTGTTTCCTTCGACGTCCAAAATTCCCGGGTTATCATTAATATCCTTAATACTATTATCTTTTCTAGAAGGATTCTGCGATGTAGAGCAATTAGATAAATAAGCCAATCACACAATCAAATCTTACTCTTGTAACTCCACAAAGCACTAAAAAGTGAAAACTCTACCATGTTATATGTCTTGCTAACCTTGCTATATCATTACTCAAATGAAAATAAGAACCCCTCTTCCGATTTAATTCACAGTCTGCCTCGTTCTTTGGAGCAGTAATTTCATCCTTAATGCTTTTAGCATTTTTCTCCACCTCACCCTACAATGATTTGCTTGAGCCATTTAAGAACTACATAAACTACTTATAAAAATATCATTACAAGATTAGTTACCTGTAACACACCCAACTTTGCCAAGGACTGACCCAGAGGTTTGCCCTTTGACACAATCATTGGAAGCCGATCAATGTCCCAACCAAGAACCTTACAAACAACCTGCCCAAAAGCCCTATGCGCGCGCTTCTTTTTTGTCTTTGATATTGCAGTGGAATGCTGTAGTAGCCCAAGACAATCCTTGAACCTCTTCCAAACCTTCTTTCCAATCCCACCACAAACCAAACAACAAAACTCCCCAGCTTTAAAATTTTTCTCATAGTAATTTCTGAGCTCATTATTCTCCGAGAAGATGTTCAAAAAAAACTTAAAATCTTCACTGTCCTCAGACTCATCTTTATCAATTAAATTATGCTCATCTCCATCATCATCTTCATCCACTATATTATCCTCTTCTTCATCATCAGCTTCATCACCTTCAGAACCGGCATTTTCCTCAAAAAATTCTTGACATGCTTCTGCGACCTTATGCTGCAATTTCACAGCAGCTAACTTCGCCTGGTCTTCAGCAGAAGCCAACTGTATCACCAAAGGCTTCTTAGGCTTCAATGTGGGCCATCCTGAAGCTATTGGGGACAACTCATCAACAGGCTCTATGCATGACCAGCTGTTGCTGGCAACCAATGATGGGCTAGATTCCTGAATTATTATATATATTTTTTTTCCATCAATAAAAATAGCAATTCATCAGCTGGATGATGACACATATATGAAACTTTGGAGAAAGGACACAACAAATTATTTCAGAATAAGCACTCTGGAAATATCACAAATTGAGTTGATCTGTTTATGTTAATTTCATGTAAAATCATGCTAATGGAGTTAGAAGAGGCACACACATAACATAGCATGGATAATGGCTCACTGCCAGTTCTCTACATTTTCTCCAATTATTGTTAGAACTCTCGAACACTTTGTGCTTCTTCCCTCTCTTTTTAGTAAGTAATTAGTTGAAAATATTTGCTGAGTATAACTAAACATAATCACAGTGTTCTCAAGGGTGTGCACCATGGATTATGTGATTTAATTTGTTGGTTAACCAGTGGTGCAGAGTTCCACAGAGTTGGAACAAAAAGTTTTGCTTCTTTTGTTCCAATGGCAAGCTGAATTCCACCTTGACATTCTTATACATTCTTCCAGTATAGCAGTTACTTACAATACCGAATTGCTGTAGATGTCATGCCAGGCTAGTGACCCAGGCAAAGTTCTTAAATATTAGTATCAAGACTTTATTCATTTCTAGACATTATCCTTTATAGAACTTTTAAACATAGCCCCTAGCTTTTCTCATTCATGGACAATCTCTAACAACTTAACATTTTCATTGATACAAACTAAGCATTTGAATTCAAGCTAGCCAGCCAACCAAAAAACAAATAGCATTTACATATCAAACACATAACACTATTCTCACCTGGCATTCAACTGCAATCTCTTTATCTGCTTCCATATTCGAAACTTTAGCACCAACAATTTCAATACATTTACTAGAATCATCTACCTTCAAAGAATTCTGCAACAAGATAAACATAATTACCTCCCTCCACTCAGCAAATCAACCTGAAAGTAATAATACACACCAATAACCTCACAAACCTTCGATTCGCCATCTTTTCGACTATCATTCAAAACCTCTCTCTCAACTAATTCACCATTATTTTCGGTCATAGAGCCTTCGTTAAGCTTATCATTGCCAGCATTTCCCTTTGTTTCTTCACCCTGCAAATTTTAACCAACCAAAGTCAAAATTTCTTTTCTTTTCTCATCACTGTACTAAACTAAATAGAACCAATCACAAAAAACACACAACAAGTCATTATCACAAGCTGCCAAAAAACAAAATTTATCAACCTGGGAAATCGCCAAAGATGCTCCAAGGGGTTGACCCTTCAGCACAACCACAGGCAACCTATCAAAATCCCATCCAAGGACAGTACACACAACCCTCCCAAGAGCCCTGTGAGCCCTCTTCCTCTTCGTTTTCGAAACCCCATTTGCATGCTGTACCAGCCCCACGCAATCTTTATACCTCTTGTTAAGTTTCTCCCCAATGCCACCACAAATAAGGCAACAAAACTCACCACTCTCATGGTTTTTTTCATAATAGTCCCTCAACTTATCATCGTTTACAAAAATGTCCAGCAAGAACCTGTACTCCGTGGAATCATCATCTTCTTCTTCGTCGCTCTCTTCCTCATCAACCCTTCTGGACAAAAACCTCCGGCAACCATCAACTGCCTTGTTCTGTACTTGCAAGGCCAACAATTTGGCTTGGTCTTGCTCTGAAACCGGTTCTTTTGGAGCCTTCGGTTTCAGTTCGGGCCAACCGGTTGTGGTGGTGGGGGATGGAGGAGACGGAACCGGCCATTCGGGTCCCGAATCGGGTTTTTGTTTCTTGAAGGGTGTAGGGTTGGCGGGTCTGTGGAGAGTTGTTGATGGGTTATGGGTTTGGTGTCTATTAGGAGGGCCTCGGTGCCAAAGAGAGTGGAGGTAGATCACTTCGTCTCTGAGTCTCTGTTCATCACATGGATCCATTTGGAAGATTGTTTGGTTATTTGTTTTCTATTTTGGTGAGGGAAAATGAAGATTGAAACGCTTCGATTTCAACTTGGTTGAAAAATTTTTATTGAAAAATTTGGTTGGAAATTTGTTTTAGAAGTTGATAAGATAAGAGGGAGGAGTTTATAGCGAGCCAGTGACTGAAATACGTGCCAATGTAAACACGTATCATACATGATATATGGAACAAACTTTGCTGTTTAGTGTGTTGGGCTCTGGTAAAATTGGCAAAAGAGTAGCGATATTTCCACCTTCAAAAATTATATGTGCAACCCCAAATTAGCATGTGTTTTTAGATATACAAAATTATTTTTAAGTAAAATTAATAAAAAGATAAATATTTTATAATTATATTCATTAATTATTAATTAAAATATATTTATATTATAAACATTTTTTACTCTTTTAAACCTTAATGTTTCTTTTATTACTCTTTTAAATCTTAACTTTTCTTCGTTAGTTAATAAAGAATTATAGTCTTCTTTAAATTTTTTGTCAGCTCTAAAAACTAAAACCTTGAAGAATCATCTAAATAAAACCAAGGTCTTAACTTTTTCTTTATTTTTTTATTTGCATTTATGATCAAACTTTTATAATATAAATGAGTTTGACTTTATTTAGTGAATAAAAAAATGTTTGTTCAATCAAATGCTCATCACATGTTTGATATAAGTATTCAATGACAATCTGGGTTCTATTTACGTCAACTTTTATTTAGTTTTACCATTTGGGTTCCATTTTAAAGGACTAATTGTTGTTGTTTTTATTAAGCATTTGGTGATGACAATGATGCAATAAGAAACACGGGAAAAATGGAGATTCCGTTGATGAATATTTTGAGATTAAATGGGACACCCACTTTGTAACAGTTGCATTTGTGCCCAAACATGTCATTCAAATAAAAAAGTTAAATAATTTTTTAAAAAAATAGATATTATAAGGTGTATTTATAAAGATATATATAATAAAATTAAGAGAAAATGATAGTTTTGGTATTAAATAAAGTTTAAAAACAAATTCAAAAGATTTTAAATTTTTTATGGGGTGTGCAAACAAAAATGGTGTACATATCATTTTTGAGGAGTGTAAATATCACCACTCTTAGCAAAATAGAGTAAAACAAACCATAAAAAGAAAATAAAGGATGTAAAAGTCCATGTCCGTAAGAATGTGTGATCATTATGTTTTGTGTTAGTTTTGTGCCCCTAATTCCTATTCTTTTATTTTGTTTATTGAGTGAAATTGCTAGATTTGAAGTGTTTTGCATTGTGTTTGAGGTTTTTATTTGTTGACGGTTGAGCTCAAATGAGTGCAATTTGGATTTATTGATCCGAGAAGTACTGATTTCTGTGAAGGCATCCACTAGAATGTTGTCCGCTAGCTTCATCTCACGGATTCAAGTCTCACTTGCCTCTTTCTAGCCCGCTTGAAGCAACTACGATCTTGAGGTCGTGATTGAGCTTGCAAAAGGCTCTATCTTCAATATGCGAGGGAGAATCGCTTGACAGAGCCCGACCCGAGCCTTATTTAAGTTTAGGAGAATCCTGTGAAAGTTTGAATCTTTTTTATTTGAAAAGTTGGATTCATTGAAAATCTTTTGAAAAATCTTCAAAATTCTAAAATCTCTTCGATCGAAACCAAGTTTAAAAAATTCAATAGTCTTTAGAATTTTCTCGTGCTGAACTCATCAGCTGAATATATAAAATATTTTTAAATATCTATAAAATGATTTTTAATTTTTAAAACTATTTTGGAAATGCACTTACAAAATTTTATAAATACGAAATCAACCAAACAAATTCAACTAATTTTTATCATTTGGCCTTCCTCATAATACATAATAATCTGTACGAACCTTACAGCGAATGCCTGGGGAAATTTTTTTTTTTTTTTAAAAAAAAGCCTACTATCCAATGAGTAGATATAAGTTTTCAAAAACATATCTAATTAAAATATAACATGTTTCCGGTAACAAAGCTACTTCTTAGCAAATCCTAAAATTTCGAAATATGAAATAATAAAACTAAATGTCAAACATGATCTTGTAGTAAAATTGTGAATCTTGATAAAGTTTTCTAAAATATTTCTCAATAATACGCAAAATTTATCATTGATTAAAAAAAAACAATTTTAATGATTCATAATTATATCTGAAAATAAATATCATATCACTATATAAGACTTTTTTTGTAAGATTTTTCAAAAAAAAAAAATTTTAAAAATTTGATATTCTGTAAATTCTTTCTTTATATAAAATATGAAAATTCATAATCTATAAAACTTTTCTCTCAAAATGATTTTAGGTTTGTACTCTACACCAGTTAGTACTCGGGGAACTCTACCATACTTGTGGGGGCTTAGACGCGTATTTTACACGTAGCCTCTCGACTACGAAATCGACATAAGAGACCAAGTCTGTCCAGATGTGTCGAGGTTTGCAAGAATCAATAATCTGCCAGCCATAATCACAATATGAAAAACCTTGAACACATAAGTCGAACTTTTAGCTAGCCCTCACATCTTGTAACACACCCTGATACCTAACGCACGCAGAAGGCGAGGAATCTCTGTCATCCACATGTTAGTGTAACTCAATGACTCTCTCTCTCAATTCCTGATGACTCACCTCTTTGACCTCTGCACTAGCATGTGGTAGGCTACTTCTGGGTCTTTCACGTGATGTCTGACGATCGTTAGAGGGGAGGGTATGTCTTGATGTTCAAGAAACATCTTTTCTTTCTCTTTCTTTTCTTCAACCCTTTCCAAAAACATTTTCATTTCTCTTTCTTTTCTCAAAACGTTTCTAAAACATTTTCATTTCTCCTCCTTTCTCAAATCTTTTCTAAAAACATTCTTGCAAGTACAATTCCAAACACTTTTGTAAAAACTTAAATACAAAAATTTCTGTCTCCATCAAAAATATTTTTCCATGCATATGAAAATCTTATTCATGCCTATATTTATCAAAAATTATAATTCTCATGCATTTTATAAAACATGCTCTAAACTTTCATAATTCAAATAATTTATCTGTAAACCATAAATCAAGGTTTACTTTATTAATTTGTAAAACATACTTTTGAAAACTTAATACAAAATACAAGGTTCACAAATCATAAAACATAGTTTAGAATCACCAAAAGCATACTTTCTAATTTTATAAAACCTAAATTTACAAAACAAAATCTCAAACCTATAGTTTACAAAATATACTTTAAGATTTTAAAACCAAATAATTTCTTCACAACCCATAAAAACATAATTCTCTTTGGTACATTTATAAAACTACCTTTGAAAATCATAAATTCAAAGCTTGCTTTATTAAATAGTAAAACACACTTTGGAAATCATATAATCAAAGCTCACTTTGTTAAAATATAACATATAATTGGGAAGTCAAAACCAAAACATAAATTTATTTTAATTAAATCATAAAACTTACTTTAAAACTCAATACAAACTATAAAATTTTATAAATCATCAAATATATTTTAGAATCACCAAAAACATAGTTTCTAATTTCATAAACCAATAGGTATATTTTAAGTCATAAAACAAAATCTTAGGTTAATAAATTCCAAAATATACTTTATGTTTTCAAACTCATATAACTTCATTTATAAATCATAAAACATAATTTACTTTATTGAATCACGAAACTAACTTTGGAAACTTCACATAAAATATGAAATTTCCAAATCTTCAAGCATATGTTTTAAAATGCACAATTTCTAGCTTGTAAACCATTAGGAATACTTAAAATTATAAGATGAAACCTTGAATTCATAGTTCTCAATCTATACTTCAAGACTTCAAAACCAATTACCTTATTCCAAAAACCATAAAACATACTTTTCTTTATTAGTTTGTAAAATACTTTTTTGAAAATTCAATACAAATCATAAACTTTATAAATCATCAAACATACCTTAAAATCATCAAAAGACATAATTTCTAATTTTATAAAACATATACTTTTTAAAACCACCAAAGCATAATATTAATTTCATAAATTACAAAACATACTTTAATAAAAAAAAAAAATCTTACTTCATAAATCAAAAGTCATATCATAAATTGATAAAACATAATTTAAATTTACAAATTCTAAACATACTTTAATAATTTCCAAAAAATCTTCTTCAAAAGTTTCCAACACATATTCAAAAATTAATCCATCATATCACATATATATTAAACAAAATCCATCCTACTCAAAACATAAAATATAAAACATACTTCAAATTCTTAAAACATACTTCAAAACCATAAAGTATACTTTAAAATTTCCAACACATATTCTTCAAAAGTCTACAAAGAATATTCTAAAAATCATCTATTGTATAACATGTATACTAAACCTCAGCAATTTGAAATTGTTATGGGTATTTTTAGATTCCCCAAATGGGCCGGCAAAGGCCCATCAAGATGGTGGCCCAAGTTACCAAGACCAAGTGTAAAACACTATTTCTCAGCCCGCTAGATCACCCCAGTAGTTGACTAAAGATCGAGCCCATCAGAAGACTAGCGAAGACAATGTCAGATCGCCCTCACAGCGACGTTGAGATCGCAGACCGATCATTGCGACATCGAGATCGTCAGGTCGAGGTATCAGTCCGTATTCTACCCCAGTTCGCCCAGTATCAGTGCAAGACAGTAAGATGGCGTATCTTATACGATAAACAAGGTTATTTTACCTAATGACAGCTTAATTTCGGGAAATCTCACCAAACCAGCATGGGTTATCAGTCAGCCCATGTGATGACAGAGTTGACCTGGTAAAAGTCAGAAGCATTAAATGCCCTCCAGCAGCATTAATTACGACAAGATCAGTCCTTTTTTTTATCTGTTTATTCCATTTGTAGCCTCATCTTCTCTATAAATAAAGGGAGGCATTCATTGTAAAGCATCCAGAAATTGAGAGATTGAGAGGGCTGTTACTCTGTCAAAATACAGAGAGAGTGAGCATTCTAAGAGAGATACCAATTATAAAAGCAGCAGTGGACGTAGGTTCTTCTAAAAAGGCCGAACCACTTCAAATATTGTGTTTTGTTCTTCTTTCTTCTTCTCTTCTTTGCCATTATCTGGCTGATTTGTTGCAGGTCTCCTTATCTATGCGGCATTAGGCTCAAGAATCTGGTTGGCTGGTTTACCACGTCAACAGAAATCATGAAACATAATTTAATTCCTTAAAAACATATTTCAAAAGCTTAGAACACACTTCAAAGCTCATAGATCACAAAACATAATTCAATCATCAAACTAATAAAAGTTAAAACATACAAAAGCACTTTTATAAATCAAATTTTGAAAGAAAGTATCTACTCATTAGGTTGGTTGTTTTCAATCCCTATGAAACTCTTTTTACACTTGTCTCCTCCTTGGAATCCTTTTCCACCTAAAATAACATAAAAACCTAATTAGAATCTACAAGAACTAAATTAAGGAAATTAATCCTAGATTGAAACTAATTTTTTATCAAAATTAAATCTCTAACTTCCTTGATTTTCTTTCACCTCTCATTGGCTCTCCTTCCTTCTTTCTTCTCTCCTTGCATTGATTTTTCTCTCTTCTTTAAGGTAAATTTCGGCCAAAGAGTGTAAGTATGGTGGAATGCCTTTTAATTTCATATAAAATCACATATTTATATATTCTCATGCATGGCCTAAAGTTTGGACTTTTAGCCACTTTTTCCACCACTTATTTTGTTCATAAAAATCTAACCAATTATCTTTTTGAAATTTCAATCTTACCCCTTTAATAACATTTCATATCCATTCATATTCTTTCTAGAGAATTATTTTTATTTGCATTTCCAATTTTGCCTTTATCATAACATTCTATTTACATTCTTGCCTTTTCTAGAGAATTCTTTCATTTTCACCAATTGCCCCTCACAAGTTCCATAATTCCTATCTTATTCTTTCTAGAGTTTTCTTTTCTTTTCCATCAATAACCCCTCAAAATTTTATAATTTCATCAATGTCCTTCCTAGAAATTTCATTCTCTTTTTACATGCTTATTTAGAAAACAATTAAGGTGTGCTTAGAAAGAAATAGGTCATACTAATTCTAATTGGGCTCACTTAAATTAATATTCCTTTGGACCCCTTTTTATTTAAGTTTCTAATTGCGTCCCCTATGATTTTTATTTGGACTCCACCTAAGCTTTCTTAAAAGCTACATCTATATATTTTGTTTATTAGATCGGTTCGAATTCGGGATGTTACACCGCTATAAGATCGCGGGTTGAGCAAGCGATTTAATCTATTTTAGCTCTAACTTCAACTAGTTTAAAGGGTAATTTGATCCATTTGCATCTTAGGTTAATTATCTAACTCTATAAACCCAAGTTTTAGGGAGTTAACAACCACTTCCAAAGGAGACACACACATTTGATCCATTTATCCATTTTCAATCCAAATCTCACCAAATTTTGGAAACTTCTCAAGAGAATGAGGAAAGGAATCAAGGATTCTTAACAAAGTAAAGCTCTATTGCAAGATTGCAAGGCCACTCCATGGAGTATATTAGTTTACTTTTTCTTTCATTTTCTTGTGTTTGCATTCAAATTTTGATATGTAACTAAAATTCTAGTTAGAGATCTAATGTTCAATGTACTTTGATGAATATTTAAGCAATTCAATTAATGATTTCATTCATTGTTTTTTATGATTAAATTCTTTTTTTTTTTCGGTTTGAATACTGAATGACCATTTTTATTCTTGATCTTCTAGTTGAATGAATTGGGCACTAGGGAGTATTTAAGAAACCTCTTAATAAAACCTAATAGACGTAGATGAATGATAGACTTAGATTGAGCATGACCAAATTTAATTTGGTCAATAACTAAAATTCTTAATGCGTTTTCAATTACAATGCACATTAGGACCAATAGGTGTAGTAATTGAGAACGGAGAGTTTTCATTGTGGCCGAATCAATAAAACTCGTCATTCTTTATCAATTGAGTTACTGGGGCCTAATAAAATTGGAATGCATTAAAGCAATGGTGACCTAACATTTCATTTAACTAGTTTTCTTGTTTGGAAGTTGGTATTATATTTTCATTTCATTTTTTTATTTTAAATTTTATCAAAAGACTAGCATCGTGGTTTTTATTATCTTTCTACAATTCACTCACATTGAAAATTAATATAGTTAATTCATTAGAAAAACTTCTTAGTGGGATAATCCAGCAATTGTTGTATTACAAGTTTGTATGGTTATATTTACAAGCAGTGTATTAAAAATCAGGCTAAGCAGCCGCCTTAGCGCTACCTAGGCACTTTATGGCCGTTGGTTGAGCCGAAAACTATCAATTATGTGGTTTTGAGAGGTTCGCAGCCAGTTTTTTTTTTATTATTTTTTTTTTTCATTTAATTTTAAGGTCTAAACACAACATCATTTTTGTCCAAAACGACGAAGTTTTGAACCTTGATAAGTTTTCTTTTTTTAAAAAAAAAAGAAGAAAAAGAAAAAAAAAAATTGAACTTGTTTCAAGCTTTGCAAATTACAAACCACTAGACCAAAGCAACATAGAAGTTAGAAATTTAATCGCCACGATGCCCCAAGCATTGACTTGCTATCGAACTACCTGAGAATATTTTTACTTTTTTGTTTTTGTTTTTATTCCTTCTATTTTACTTTTTTCTCCTCATGTATTAATTTAAGATAGTTTTATATTTTATTAAATCTTAGTGATTTTTGTTCATTATGTTGTGCTTGAGTCTATTGAGTTTGAGTATGCGATTATAATTTATAGAGTTGTTGTAATGGCTTACAAAGATTTGATTTTTTTCAATTCTGACAGTGATTTAATTGGTGATTATAGGGTTGTTAATTATAGTGTATAATGTGCATCTGATTCCACATGATTATATGATTGATATAGTCTATAATGTTTATTTGATTTTTCCTATTATTGTGTATAATGAATTATTAATGTGTAGTTGATGATTAATGTTTAGTTTATTGTTTTAGGAAAACATCATTTTAGTCTTTGAAATTTTAAAAAATGTCAAGTTTTTAAAGATCTTTTGAAAATAGTTTTTTTCATCTCTAAAATAGCTTTCATCCCTAACTTTTCCAAAACTTAAAAAAAAAAAAAAATCTAAATCGTCAGTCAACTAACGGTCAATTGTGACTTTAGACACCACTAATAACCATTAAGAGTAAAAATATTTTTCTATATATTCTGTTAATGTTGACCATCGGTTGACTAATAATTTGGACTTTTTAAAAAAGTTTCAAAAAAATTAAGGATGAAAAGAGCTTACTCTAAAAGAAATTTAAAAACTTCATATTTTTCTAAACCTTAGAGATTAAAATAAAATTTTTCCTTTTCGGTGGAACTAATTGATGTTTAATTAAATTTAAAAGTAGCTTGTTTTGATTATTTTTCATTTTCAGTGAGATTCATTGATGTTTAATTAAAATTATAAGTAGTTTTATGTGTGGAAAATAAATATTTGCTTGTGTTTAATGAATTGTGTTGTGACTTGTGAATTGTGAGGTTTGTGGTTGTGAATTGTGTTTGTATTTTTGGATGATTAGGTTGATTGAAACTCATCATGGAATGTTAATAAATCTGTGGGAGCCTCCATTACTCAACCTAATTCAATTCTTGAACAAAAGTCAAATGATATAAGACGAGAATATGAGATGTTGGTTTGATGGGAAGAGTATGGATAAACTCATATGTAAATTGTGTGGGAAGCAAACGTCCAAAGGGATATATATGTTGATAGAACATATGGATCATATATCCGAAAATGTAGCCAAATATAACACCGAATGATCAAGCTAGATGTAGAAATGCAATTATGGAGGCAAAGAGAAGGAAGAAAAGTAAGAAGATTGAGGAGGATTTAATGAGAGGAGAAGTCAACACCGGTAGGAGGAGAAGATGAGGGGGATGAAGAGTCACAATTAGGAGGGATAAGAAAAGAGCCCTATTCCTTTTGCTCTATGGATAGGTTTTCTTGAAGAGAGAACCAAACAAGTGCACAAACGACTGACTAGGTGTGCATATAAAAGTGGCATTTCGTTTAACCTTATTATCAATGATAGCTTCAAATGCGTTGCTAAAGTGATGATCAAATTGGGTCAAGTTATAAACCTCTAAATATGTATCAACTAAGAGAGCCACTATTGAAGAAAGAGGTTAATAGAACCACGGAGTTGTTAAAAAAGCAAGAAAAATAAGTTCAAAATAGATGCTTAATTATAACGGATGTTTAGACGGATAGGAAGGGAAGGAGCATCATGAATTTGTGCACCAATTATAAGGAAGAAACCACTTTCCTTTCTTTTCCTCCAAGGAGTCTTCTGATGAGACACGCTACTGAGCACATTTTTCAATGAATGGATAAATGTATTGAACAACTAAGACCACAAGATGCTGTTTATTGATTACTTGGTTGGCATTGCTAGCATGGATTTACTCACTCCAACAATGTTATAGGAACTGTTCCTACTTATTAAAAAGTAACCAGATCCAGAAAGATTAATTATCATAGTTTTCTATCAGAATTCAAAATATTAATGTTATTCGGTTCTGGTTGTATAGCCATCAAGGATTGATCACCTAACTCCTAAACATTGGAATTGATGCAGGAGGCACTACATAACATTGCCCGTGATATCATCACATTGGACTTGTATCACTTGCTGCCTCACATTATGAAAACGGCGCTTCAAACCTGTCAGAAGGATAACCCCATTTCACAACATCCCAATGAGAGCCAGAACCGGATGGAAGATTGGAAACCAGGTTATTGTGACTTTTGAAAGGAGGCAGCTTACAATCTGCATTTAATTGACAAGAGATCCGAAGCATTTGATCTTGCTAGGCAAGTATCATTGCAGTCTTGGGCAACCATCCTTATGTGTCCAAAGGCCAATCTTATACTCTACATTCATAGAGCTCTACAATCATTCAGAATCTGCTTGCTTAGTTACTTTCAACTTCACCTTCTGGTTTGCTTTATCCAAGTACCCCTGCCATATGTCAAAGTAACCATGAATGTGACTCCAAGTCTAATGGGTCAATTTGAAACCTATCATATTAAGTACTAAAAGTAAAAAGGAAACAAAGCTCAACAATCTATGGATATCCACTGATGCTGTCAATTGAAAGCTCAAAGAAGGTTGAAATTAAGTGGGTTAAATATTTTGATTTTGACTATATAAACATTATACAAGTCTCACCTTAGCTCAATTTATATATGATACAAAAATTTCACCTTACCTTAGTAAGAACTTAAAATTATCAATGCCGTATAGGATCTATTGTAACAAGAAAACTATTGATTGGCCATTTATGTTGTTTCCCTCAGATTCAAAATAAACTCATAAAACATTAAATAATCAAATTTTGTAGATGATAAGAAAATTACTTGCAGTATACCAGCAGCAGCAAATTTGTCAGTAATTGTCTTTGCCATAACTTGAGGCAGATTCAAATTCTGTAATAGCAATCCCACAATCTGCGCCAACACTATAAACTATGAGATTCTGTAATTTGTAGTGCAATTGCAGAAAGGACTTATCATGTAGTAATACACACACCTTTGACGTAAAGCTCTCATCCCAGTATGTATACTTTAACCCATCAAGTTTTCCCGTGTTGCACAGGTCGTCGATAAAAAGCTTCACTTGTGCACCCTGATAGAATATAATAAAAATAGCATAATCAAATAAGGAACCAAATGAGAGATAACTTACAAAATTCATGACATAGAAACTCACATCAGTAGTAGTTCGGTTTCTGTTAAAAGGATAACCCACAACGAAACCCACTAGATTATATTCAGAGATCTGTATAAAGAGAGAATAAGAGATGACATAGTGTCTGAAGACAGCTCAGAACTTCAACAATACCATATTAGGCTTTTTTAAAGATATATAAGCATGCTTAATGTTGTTCCAACTATTGGTAGCTGCAACAAAACACAATTCAAAACTTAACGTTGTCAAAACTATTGGTAGGTGCAACAAAACACAATTGTGCAATATACATGTTTAACAGGAGGAGATACATGCTTCACATAATTAAACTTTCAAAAAAGGAAAGTCGCTAAAAGACAGAAAGGAAACTACGAGAAAGAAACATAAAGCAAGCACAAACTTACCACGGTTTGAAACTTATCTGCCATTGTACTGATATTATGTTTCTTCCTAATCATAACACTGCAGTGTTGACAAAACTCACATTACACATGTATAAACATAAGCATAATACACATCACATAAGTATAAACATTAACATTATACACATTACACATGTATAAACATGAACATGATACATAAAGAACACAACCATACACACCACATCATCTAGAACCTACACTAACCCTCATATCCAACTATCAAATCGTGCCATTCGAGTTAGTATGGAACTTGAAGTATTGATCATTTCACTGAGACTACCACTTCGGAAAGCATATATACACGAGAGATCATCATACCTCAAAGGTGATGCCTTCGTATTGGTAGGGTCTGAAATAGCTAAGCCAATGTACTTATCACCAACATCCAAACCTAACAATCGACCTTTCCGCTTCAGCAATTCATCGAACAAGTTCAAAGGCTTCACGTACCTCATCTATCCATCAATCCATGGTGTCAAATATTCAACATTTATTGTTCATTTTAAACAGAGACACATAGTGAATGGTACAGTGAATCAAAATTCATACTTGTAATAACATTAAAACTAGTTCATCAAGATTCTCCAAAAATAAAAAATAAAAAACCCTAGTTCATCAAGAACCCTAATGGATGAGTTTAGTTGCCTATAAAAATGCAGGAAAACAGAAAGAAACTTGAAAAGAAAACAAAACCCAAATTTTTTCTCTTTATACAACTCTAAAGTAACCAAAATAGTAGACATAACTTGAAATAAAACAACTAAAAAAAAGTGAAAACAGAAAGAAAAGAAAGAAAGAGTACCATATCAACCAACTGGAAGCAAGAAAGCAAGAGAGAACAATCGGTGGCGGTGGTAGTGAGTGTTGTTGAGAGTGACTTGAGACCCGTTGATGGTTTTTTATTTTTTTAATTTAATTTAATTTAATATTTTTACCCCCGTAAATAGCACAAAACTCCAGCTTGTGTGTTTAGGTTCAAATGAACTTTAGTAAAATGTAACTAAGGATGACAAAATGCAGGTCTGGACCCACACTAAGCATAGACCCGCATTGGACTCTCTTTTTTATTTAAGGGTCCAGCCCTACCCATACTTTCAAATAAATTTAAGGACCTTATCCAAACCCGACCCGTACACCTTACGAGTCTGCTCAAACCCGCATTAGACGGGACCAGATGCAGATTGACCGGATTTGATTCGAGTTTGACCCGAATATTAAAAAAAAAAAATTCAAAATTTTCCTAAAAATTCTTGATGGACCAAGAAATTCAATAAAAACAAGATTTCATCATTTTTCTCCTAAAACCGATTAAACTAATTTCATATTACATAATTCATTCTATAATCATTCTAGTCAATTTTTACAAAAAAATGTCACAATCAAAATTAAACAAAAAGTAACATTAAAAGTTAAAATTTATCCTTAATTTACATCCCAAATAACAAAAAAATTTATAAATATAAATATAAAATATAAAATCAAGATGATGATGACTCTTCTTCATCATGTTTATGATATACTTCAACTTTAGACATGTGAGTCCAACGAATAATGTTTCTCGCTTCCGTTTGACTACTCTCGAAACACTATACTCAACATTTTCAAAATCATTATCCCCAGTTGAAGTATTCATCTGACTTTTTCCGCAACTAGTCATATTATTTGGCTACCAAATATATTTAAATAATTCAACTAATAATAAAAGAATATAATAAAACAAAACTATTTGGTTTTGGCGAAAATACGTGTATTGTTATACCAGAGGTTTCAACTACTGCCACCAGATGTTGGTAAATCGAAATTACTGATTTCCAGCCATATATTATAGTTGCTATTCACCCATTTAGCATTAAATAAAGATGCTATAGTTGGATTACAGCTAAAACAACATGCATTCAGCTAAAACAATATTCAAAGTTTGCACCAGACAAATTGAAAATAAGCATTTAACTTACGTTTGCAGTGGAATTTTCATCTAACATGTTGTTAATTTACATTGAAAATAAGCATTTAGCTATCTAATTCATTTGCTGAGCACAAACAGCAACTTTCTGCATTTAAAAGACCATTTTGCGCACATAGGCTCAACTTGTCTAGTTAATCTGCATGCAACAAGATCAATTGAACAACGATGCAATACAACAATATAAAGGAATTATATTAAATTTATGAACCAAAACACAGTTTAGCATTAAATTTATGAACAACAAACTAGCACTACGCTACAATAGAGAACCAAAACACAGTTTAGCGTTAAATTTATGAACCCAAATCTTTTTGTTTTTCTAATTATTATTATTATATTTTTTTTTTGGCACTGGTTTATCTTCACCTTTGAACTCTGTTACAGACTGCAATAAAAAAGTTACTTACTCAAAACTGATAAGTAAGTTGAATTAGTTCATAAATTATTGAACAACAATGCAATACAACAATATAAAGGAATTATGCCAATGACAGTTAGATGCTGGCATGTGATATGTAATTTTTTTTCAGAATCCCAATGACTGAAATCAGGTTGCACATACAGGATGACAGCTATATAAAAAATAAAAATAATATATATTTATATTATTTCTACTATAATAAATGTAAATCAAACTCCAATCTTTGAATTTCAGATCTATAGTTAAAAAACCATTAAAAAGCGAGATAGTAAGGTATTTATGATTCAGAGCTGGAGAAGGCAATATTCTTTCTTGTGGGAAAACGAAAATGAAAAGACAGGCATTACAGAGTGATAGTAGCATAGCTTTCAAACAACATAACTCACAAACCCAACAACAGTACAAGCTCAATCAAAGTGCATAGACTGTACAAGTGATAGTAGCATAGCTTTCAACATTCACATGTGAAACAGAACAGAGATTTAAGAGGGAATGACTCATTCCCCGGACAACAATCCACCAGCAAACAAATCCACTAGAAGATTGAAACTAAGCAACAACAAATACCCAGTAACAACAAACTAAATAATCAATCAAAAGTCAAAGTACCTGAGAGAGAGACGATGGCGATGTTCTGGCGGAGAGAGAGACGACGATGTTCTAGTGGTCGATGTACCTGAGAAACCCAAAGCAAAACTGAGATATGAGAAATCGAAAGACCTAGAAAAAAAAAATTGGAAAGAGAGACAGCAATGATACCACGGTTTCGAAGCTTTGGACACACAGCATATGACACGGCGACGATGGAGAGAGACGGAGAGGTTCTGTTGGTCACACAGCAGATGACACGGCAGCGATGCAGAGAGAGTGACGCGCAGTCGAGCAGAGGAACGCCGGCAATGGAGATTATAAAGAGAGAGAGAGGGGCTGTCGAACGGCGGCGATGGAGTAGAGACAGAGAGAGAGAGAGTCGAGAGAGTTGAGATGGAGAGATTTGTTAGCTTTTTCTTTAAAATGGACCGCGGTAGGGTACATAAGGAACTTGTATTTTACGGTCTGATAGAGACCCACGGGTAAACTCATATTCTACCGGTAATTATAGAGGTTTTTTCGAATCCGATTCTTTTAAGGGTTTATTAAAAAGTGGTTCGGGTATATCCTTATGGGTATGGATAGGATCTATTTTGCCATCCTTAAATGTAACACTATAATTTGAAGAAAAAAATCTAACACTAATTTCCGTTGTGTTAGATAAATCATTGATGAACTTTCAATTATTATAGAAAAAAAAAATTAATGTAGTTTTTAAATTTTGACGTAATATCTATTTTTAAAGTGTGTTTGTTTATTAAAGACCCGTCAATTTAGTTGCTCTAATCAAACTTTTAACATTTAACCATAACAAAAATTACAAAATGATACTTTTATCTTAGGTTGTTTATAATAAAGTATCTCCCTCTCAATAAAACACACCAGACCGTTACGCGCTCCTTCTCTCTCTCTCTATACATATAGCCTTTGTCCAATTGGGTTTTCCCATTTTACTGAAGTCATTTCTCTGTTTAAATATCATATGTCGTCATTTCAGTTTTTATCGACTCTGACGTGAAACTGTATGAACAAAAAAGCCGTATATGATTATTTGATTTTATTTTATTTAGAGGGAAAGCACGAGTCAAGCCTCTGAAGTTATTGTGCCTAAGAGTAACGGGGCAGACTACCATTGCCTGATTGCTGAAGCTCAATCTCAGGCTCGGTTGCAGTCATATTCAACTTCGGATAGCCTTCATTTTTTGAATGATATATTGCCTGGTATGTTGTACTTGTTGATTTTCATTGGGTCTACCTGTCGATCTTAGTAATATAATTTTGCCTGATTAATTTTTTATGTAAATATGCGTAGCATATTTGATCTTCATTATTTGATAATGTAACATTATTCTTGGTTGGTCTGCAACATTATTTTCGATTTGTAATTCCAACATAATTGTTGAGTTATCATAAATCCGATCACCAACTGACGTGTGTAAAGATCTTGGAAAAGATGATGGGAAGTGAATTTTTTGAAAACTTGCTGGTATCTTGATGGGGATAGTAATTAATGAGTGTTGTAATTATCGTGTGTAATGATTACATTAATTTTTTTTTCTAATTTCAATAAATTTTTGTTTCTTATAATCAAGCATGCTTTGTCTCTGAACATTTTGTATTCTTGGAGAAATATTTTGAAAGTCATTATTGGTTGTGACATTTCGTTGCCTCCATGAAACAAGTAATCTATGAGTTTGAAAACGGACTGTAAACAATGTTGCTGTAATTACTTTTTACATTCACCTATTCCTTAGTGATGTTACTATTAAGGAATGTCGTTAACATTGTTATTTTTAATGCTTGATATGAAACTGTTTCATTGGACTATAACAGGAGGCTTCATTCAGGGAGTTGGTTCTATGCTTTCATTCAGGGGGGAGGGCATTTTATCTTGGGCTGGTGATGATAATTTTGTTGTGGAGGATCAAGCAATTGCAGCTCAAGAGGTAATATACTCTTACATCCTTAGTGATCACTGTTGTGATTCAAGAGACGTCCTTGAGCTTCATGAGCAGTACTTTATAACTTGAAGGATTTTAACATGCAACAAATATGGGCATATTAATTAGTACCTGCTGAATCATTTTGTTTAAATCAACTATTTTTGTTCAAAAACAAAACATTGCAAGGAAGAGAAAATTTTAAGTATCCCATACAATCAAATTGAGGTGCATCCATTTTATTAACCACTGTGCAAATTCATGTCCCACAATAAATTGGATGCGTTGTAAGATTGGCAAGATCTCAAGGACAAGATGAAAAGTTGAGAAGGAGTAATCCAATCATGTTTGAATTTAAATGTTAATGAGTTCCTAGACACTTGAAAAGTATTAAGGCTTGTAAGATTGGCAAAACGAATTTCCAAAAAGAGTTCCATTCAATTTATTGTAGGAAATATCTAGGTCTTGTAAAGAAAATAATTTTGCTAAAGAAGATGGAACATGACCAACAGTAGAATTGTGACTAATATCAAGAACATCTAAATTTTTAGCCTGTCCAATTTAATTGTTAGTCAATTGACCATAAAGCTGATAGTTAGACAACTGCAGCCTTTCTAATCCATGTAAAATACATCCTGAGAAAATTTGAAATATTTCAGACACATGTTGATTTAACTTGACATTTGACCAAAAAATGTGACTTCAAGTTGCGTTGTCTTCCCCATGATCTTGGAATTGGACCTTGCAAGTTTGAATTGTCACTAATAGCAATGAATTCAAGACTCCTACGTCGTCTAAACAACCAGTTACGAATTGAAGAATTAAACATGTTTACCTGCTAAATCAAAATAGTGAAAGGAAAATTAAGTTTTGAAGTGCTTTTAGAATAGGACCTTGAAAGTCATTAAAGCTTACATCAAAATGTTCTAAATCTGGAAGACCAAAAACCCAAGAATGTACCGACTAGTCATCAAAATCGTTGTAGGAAAGATCGAGAGTGGTAAGGGATGAGGAAAATTTTGTGAAGTGCAATGGAGGAATGTGATGGAATCAACAATGCCATGATCGTAACACTGTCAAAGAAGAAAGTTTGTTTATCTCAGGCAACCAATCAGAAGCTGATGTTCTAAGATTCGACTAGCTCAAGTCAAGTTATTTCAATTGAGAAAGGCTAGATAGCCAGCTCACACTCTTAGCATATAACATAAGTTTCCAAGAAAGCTCAAGATATTGAAGACCAGAAAGATTGCCAAGCTGGTGAGATCATACTTATTTTTTCAAAAATAGTAAAAAGTTGTACACCATTATGTCATTATCAATATTACCAATTTTCTCATTGTAAATTACATCAATAAGAATACTAATATGTGATGGACTTTGTCAATGGAACCTAGTTCTTTTTTATATGGAGGGTTTTTATTTCTTCAAGCCTACCCTGTCCACATACAAATATTTAATATTATATTTAGTTAATTTTCCATTTTTGCATATTGATACACTTTGGAAAAAGAAACTCGCCCCTATTAATTTCTACGCCACGTAGCATTGATTAAGCATAACTAGCATCAACTATAATTTATATTTGATAAATTTTATTATTTAAGTATTTTGTTTAGCCTTTTTATTTTATTTTTGTCAACATATTTATTTATAACATGAATTTTGAAGGATAAAACTTATTATATCTCATTTAATTACGTATGCCTATATTTTATAATTTATAAAATATTTTCATACCGTTAAAATTTATTTAAAAATTTTATTCAAACCCACCATGAAATAGAATCATGGCTACGTCTTTGCACACCAACACTCCATTATATGGTAATTAAAGGCTAAATTTATATAAAATCACATTGCAATTTTTTGAAATGAGAGGCAAGGTCCGAATTTAAACGGATCAAATAGAATTTTAAAAATATAAATAGAATTCAAACAGATAAGTTAGAGAGGGGCCAATTAGAGAGTCCAATTAAACAGCCCAAAATTTAAATGGGTAAAATTATTAAATGAGCCCAAAGTTAAGAAAATAGCAATAGTGGGCCGTGTCCACCAACTAGGTGGACAATTGAAAAAGCAAACGAATGGCAAAGGAATAGTCAACATATGGCACAAAATGTTGGATGGCCAAGTGGGAAACAAAATTGTGGTAAAATTATATTATATTTTATTATTTTAAAAAAAGTACACACAATCACATGAATGGTAAGCAATTCAAGCAAAGAGTGACTTCAAGCGGATATGTATTTATTTTTTCGTATTCGGTTAGAAACATACACAGAAACTCAAATTGGCAGCTGAAGGGAATTAAATATATATATATATATATATAACTGTTTTAATACAATTGCCTTAAAATAACTATTAAACAAAAATCATGATACTGAATATGTGTGAAAGTTACATGCTATTTATAATTTACCGAATTTTAAAAAACGAAACTACTAGAAAATTTCTTATCTTTGTTGCCATTAATCCTTTCCCTTAGCTTCTTTTAATTTGATTGTCTTTGCTTCTATGATTCTTATCACTTTTGTCTCACTTTTATTTTCAAACATTGTTTTTGCTTTACGCTTTTAACCGTCTCAAGTCACTCATGTCTTCATCTAATTCCAATGCAAAAAGTTCCTTATTCCAATGCTATTGTGAGTCTCATATATGCTATAATGTGTACAAGACCAAATACATGTTATGTTGTTGGACTCGCAAACAGATATCTTTCAATTCTCGGACAGAGACATTGGATTGTTGTTAAGAGAATCTTGGCGTATCTCTAGGGTACTACATATTACTCTCTTTGCTACCAGAGAGGTGATCTTTATTTAGTTGTTTATACAGATGCTAATTGGGGAGGTGATTTAGATGAGCATAAATCCACCTCAGGTTATACATATTTGCTCAGTCACAGTGTCATCTCATGGTGTAGTAAAAAGCAAACATGTATAGCCTTGTCAACAATGGAAGTCGAATTTATGGCATGTTTGATGACAGTACAAGAAACAGTTTGGCTTAAGAGATTCTTAGAAGATCTTAAGATCATTACCGATGCAGAGCAATCAGTAATTGTCTATTGTGATAATCAAGCTATAATCACTTATATAAAAAATTCCAAGTATCATAGCAAATCAAAACATAAAGAGACAAAGTATAATTTTGTAAAAGATATTATAATGAAGAAGAAAGTGAAAGTTCAACATATTTCTATGCATATGATGATTGTAGACCCAATGACTAAAGTAGTGACTAGAGATATGTATAAATCACATGTTAAGTCCTTAGGATTGTGTAGATTGTAATATTGTTTGTATATATTAAATTGCTTGAATTGATTTGTTCCTTTACTTTTGAATTAAAATATTAGTTCAATTTAAATCTTCAATTTTTTTTTTTTTTTTGACTAGCTTGCATATTTCATATGAGAACTTATTAAACATAGGTCGTCAGGTAGAGACTAGTATTTTTACACAGCTGTCGCCTTGGTTATTTGGGAAAAACAAGTTAAGATAAGACATTTATATCATTGACAATTATAACTAATATAATTTTTTTTGGAGCTCAGATATATGATTATGTCGCCTTGACGTGGTCAAAATGAGGTTTTCTCTATATATAAATAAACTATGAAAATCAATCAATGACAATTATCCCATTGTCATTGAAACCTGATTAAGCCAGATGTAAAATCTTAATATGACGCTTTGAAAAGTGAGCAATTGAGAACTCAAGTTAAACACTTAAATTGCATTTTGAACTTAGATCTGTATAGTAAATTAATTATTAGATAAATGCATTTTTAATTTAGAATGAAATTCACTATAATACGTGATTCATACCATATGTGCTTAAGTGACCAATATGAAAAATGAGAGAATTAATCTTTGCTTCCTCATTGTGTAAGTTCTCTTAGAGTTGTAAAACTCCAAATAGTATCCTTAAAGACCAGTGGCTTTACCCTAAAGTCATAGGATGATGCTAGCGCCTTTAGCATCATCTTTCTATAGTTATGAAAATCCGACCTATATGGTATTTATGGTGTTAGTTGTCTTTGTGGACCAAAGGACGAAAGTTGAATAGGAAGATTAAATATTTCTTTCATCAAATAATGTATTCATCAATTGATTAAATTGTGATCAAAATTGTTATTATAATTATGAATACATAGAATTTTTAAAGCCGAGTGTATTTTCTTTATCAATTAATAGAGTGATTAGATATACTTGTACTGATGAAATTTTTTGAAATTGAATCTAAGATACATGTGAACAATATGTGATATTTCATCATTGAAATATTAGACTACAAGCTCCAAGATCAACAATTGTTCACAGGTCACACGGTGAATTTGACTGTATGAATATTTGAGAATAGATTTGTGTTTGAATGTTTGCATCCCTTTTATAAACATTGTCTCATTCTGTGCGGGTGGGAGATGTTGGAAATTACAAAAGCCCACCCAGAATGAATAATTGGGTCTTGGGTTATAGGTAAGATTTTATCCAGGATCCATAACCCAATATTCAGCATCCAATTTGAAATTGGATAATGGATAATGATGATCAATTACCAGAACAGTTGACATCAGTTAAAATTGCTCTAGTAGTTTATAATAGAATATACGTTATTTAAAACGTCATGGGGTGTTGATATATAGATGAACTTATGCTTCTTCTTCTCCAGAAAATATATACAAAACACAAATCAATTTCTCGAGGCACTTACATTGTGAATAGAGTTTGCTTTCCTTTACTCTAATTATTTACCAGACCTGTAGCATTATTTATTTGACCTACTATGATTGAAAGGCATGTACATTAACATCTCTCATCTTTTATTTGATGTTATTGTCACACTATTTTATTATGTTATTATTTGATTTATGCCTGAAAATCAACAATTACTTTAATCAATCAATCAACTATTCCAAAGACTTATAACTGTTGTAGACACCATAGATTGTAGATTGACAATGATAGCATTGACTTTTAAGTGAATTAAAGAAAAATAAAGTCTGATCTCCAATCAAATTTTGATTCATTTTGGTTTTTCAAACATGTGATACATGTATTTGACTTTATATTGATTGATTGTTGAAGACCAAAAAGATTGCCATTTTGGTGAGGAATTACTCCCTCGACATCGTTAAAACTTAAATCCAAATAAAGCAAATGATTAAAATCAAGAAAATAATGATTGATCTTATGACCAAACCCATATCCTTCGAAGGAGGGATCGCTGAAAGATTTTTCAAGGTGCGGCTTAAGAACATAGCTTGTTAAGTTATTGCAAACAACACTAGCCCATTTACAATAATCTCTATCACCCACTCATTTGGAAAGTCAGTTGGACGAATCAACGAGATCTTGCTTCAACCTTAAAAGTGCTTCTCTCTCACTTTGAATGCAAGCCACATAAGTGCATCCATTAATTACAACAACTAATACTAATGATTGTTACTGTTGATAACTCAAGTAAAACGAGGAAAATATATCCCCACATAATTTCTGAACCAATCATTTTAGCCATTTATTACATTTGCGTTGAATGAAAAAGAGAATTTTTTTTTTCTTTTTTTTAAGGAAAGAGAATATAATAAATGACTGAGATGATTGATTTTGACAATTTAAACATTAAGAAGCACTGACCTTGAAAGTTATATATATATATATATATATATTTATTGAGCATATTACAAAACGCTACCCAGTTAAAACGCTTTTACAGACAGAACAATTGTTTCAATATAATTACAATTTACCCCCTTCCGTTAGCAAGTTTCCGTTATATGTAACTGAAAATAGTATAAAAGAAGCAAAAGACGAAAATACCCTTGATTGTTGGAGTTGCCCGAATTGACCGAGTAAAATATTGAAAAATCTTTAAAAAAATTCTGTATAATTGTTGACATTGCCGGTTAGATTTTTTTTTTTTTTTTCATAATCTTGGTTTTCAGAAACTAGAAAACCCAGATTTTGGGTTTTCAGTTGTCTGGAAACCCAAATTTTGGGTTTTTAGACAATTGAAAACCCAAAAAATGATCTCAAACATTCAAAAAATGGTCATAAATATCATCAACAATTATCAATCAATCACCCAATATCATCAATCCACTTTTGGAAACCTAAAAAATGACCTCAAACATCATCAATCAAACTCAACATAATTAATCTCAAGTTCATTGTCGAACTCAGATCTGGGTTCACGAGAACCCAGATCTGGGTTCTCCCAGATTTGGGTTCTTCAAGAACCCAAATTCTGGGTTCGTGATGAACCCGGATTTCTGGGTTCAACCCAGAATCTGGGTTACTTACGAACCCAGATTTCTGGGTTCTCGAGAACCCAATTTTGGGTTCACGAGAACCCAGAGCTGGGTTCGTGAAGAACCCAGATCTGGGTTCATGAGGTCTCATGAACCCAGATCAGGTTCAAGAAGAAGAATAGCAGAAGAAGATAAGAAGAAGCAGAAGAAGAAGAACAGAAGAAGAAGCAGAAGAAGAGAAGAAAAAGAAGAAGCAGAAGAAGAAGAAGACAGAGAAACACGGGAAAAAAAAAGGAGATGGCTGAGGGAAGAAAGAGAGAGAGAGAGAGTATTTTTAAAGTTTTTAAAATTTATTTTTTTAAATAATAAAACATTTAAAAGTTTTGAAATTTTATTTTTTTAAATAATAAAACATCAAAAGATAATTTTACCCCCAAACCAGTTAAGACTAACTAAGTCCACTAACGGTAGGGGGGTCAATTGTAATAAAAGTAAAACAGTTACTCCGTTTGTGAATGCGTTTCAACTGAGTAGATAAATTGTAATTTGCTCTATATTTATTAGTATTTTGATAAACAAATTGCAAAGTTTATGTGTATATTTTTAATATTTGTTCAAAAATTACATATTTTAGGGATGGGATCATAGGATCCATACCCTTAGGGCACTCAGAAAAGTCGCCAAGTAATGGTGATTTTTCTCCAATTATTCATTGACCGGCATCCTACCGGTCAAATAACCCTTAGGTCGGGGGGTCTTGTTGACTGAAAGTGAGTATCCGTTTAACTCGACCTAAATCAGCCACCCAACCATTAAACCAATTGGAAATATCATTAGCACAAGCATAAGGACGACCCAAAAATATACCTGGATGGAAGTAAAGTAGATAGAGTATAGTAGCAATGCCAGAGCTGGCACAACAACGA
The DNA here is from genome assembly GCA_022984855.1 of Dimocarpus longan. Lineage (NCBI taxonomy): Eukaryota > Viridiplantae > Streptophyta > Magnoliopsida > Sapindales > Sapindaceae > Dimocarpus > Dimocarpus longan. The sequence goes on along the minus strand of CM041014.1, from coordinate 12,257,046 downwards.
CATTAACGGAAGAAAATGAGAAGAACAAAAACAAGAAGAGAAGATGAAAATGAAGGGTCAGTTGGTCTAGCATTGACTGCTTGAGAGAGAGAGACAGAGAGAGTGAGATTGTGAGATGGGCTACAGTGGATGACGATGAAGGGTTTACGAGTTTAGGGTTGTGTGTGTGTGTATATATATATATATATATTAGGGAAAATTACATAAATCCTATGAGGTTTGATAAAATTACATAAATATATGAATTTTGACCACGATGACATGAATCTCCCTCTAGATTCTGAAAACTCAATAGATTACCCTTTACACTATCGATGAAGTAATCACTAATTAATCATCGAGTAATCAACAAATAGCTAAACTCTGTCTCGCTTATCAATTAGTAAGTAACGATTTTTAAAACATTAGTTATGAGTTTGTGTTGTCTTGTTAAACATTGTAAATTGTGTTCTTATAAAAATTGTTAAAATTTTATATTTAATAAAATGTGTTAACGTGATACTAATCTATCTTTTTTAAATTTTTAGGGTACAGTTTGTAGCAGGGAATATTATACCAACTTACCTTGAATTTTATAAAACAAAAGCACAATGTTCATCTTTTATCATTAACAATAAAAATGTTATTTGTCATTTATAAACTTTGACGATTAACCTAATAAATAGAGCGTAACATTGTCTTTTCACCTTGAACTATAAAACAAAAAATTCTAAAATTAACCCAAAAACTACTTTTGATCATTTTTATCTAGCAAAAATTCTTAAATGAACTTAAACAAAATAAAAATTTTGAAAAAAAAAATTACACAACCTATAAAGTCAATCCATCGGGATTGGAGGATTGCTAACCTACTCCGCAGAAGAGATTGCTCACCTATTCCACAGATGAGATTGCTCATTCATGACAAAGATTGACTCCTTGTATAGGAGATCATTGATGTCCTTTAAAAGGGGAGATCAACATCTCCTCATGATCTCCCTTAAATAGAGATGATCTCCTCCATAGATGTAACCATCTCCTTTGTGACTAGAGGCAATTGATGATCTCCTCTCGTCGTGGAAAAGATTGAAGCTTCACTGGGTGGAATAATAGAGGATAACTTTTTTCATTTTTATTTTTTATAAATAAATTTTTTAATTTAATATTAAACGGATAAAGGTAATTTTATAGGTAATATATGAGGCTAGTTGATAGAGTGGAAGGGACCGGCTGATAGGCCTAAACCTAAAGCAAAATTTGGAGGTGTAGAGGTGAACTCCCACCTTACATTACCGTACATCCCCTATGTTTATGTACGATATGTAATTTGTAAGGGTGTTTTCAGAATTAGGAACTATTGACGTGCGAGCTTGGTAAGCGTGAGTTGTGTGAGCATTAACATCCGAATGATTTGTGTGGGGCTGATCCGGAATCGTACACCTTTTTAGCCCACATGGGGGTCGCGTCCGAAGTCAAACTCATAACCTGTATATAGGTTGTAGGTATAAGACTCCTACCATCAAACTAACTTAGTTTGGTGATAGGAGTCTTACACTTACAACATATATACATGTTACTGGTTCGACTCCGGATGTGACTCCCAGGCGGGCCAAAATTAGTGCACGATTTCATATCTACCCCACACAAATAGTTCGGATGTTGACAATCACGCAGCTCGTGCTTACCCAGCTCACACGTCAACAGTAAAATGCACGTTTTAATGTTGATGTGCAAGCTGAGTAAGCGTGAACGTCAACACCCAAACGATTTGTGTGGGGTCAATTCGAAATCGTACACCCCTTTTAGCCCGCTTGGGGGTCATGTTCGGAGTCGAACCTGTACCCTGTATATAGGTTGTAGGTGTAAGACTCTTATTACAAAGCTAAGTTAGCTTACTATTACCACCAAGCTAACGTCTTACACTTACAACTTATATACAGGTTACATGTTCGACTCTGGACGCTACCCTCACGTGGGCCAAAAGGGGTTCACAATTTCAGTTCGGCTCCACACAAATCGTTCGGGTGTTGACACTCGCGCAACTCACGTTTACCACGCTTGCACGTCAACAGGAACCTTATTGAAAATTTAATGAATTTTTTTTTAGTTGTACGAGAGTGAATATAGGCAGTAGGTAGGCAATAGGTATATTGCTGAACCATTATAAATCTTTGTGCTTTTTTTTTTTCTTCATACTGTATTATTTATTTCTCAATTCCACAACACCAATATTTTTCCTTATTTTTAAATCTCAAGGTAACACCAATATTTTTCCTTAATTTTTAAATCTCAAGGTAAGTTTGTATTAATTTTCCTTGACGTATTACTTGTCTGATTCCTTGAATAAACTTTTGAATTGACAAACACGAGTGAAGAAACGCTTGAAAGGGAAGTAAGAGAAAAATATAATTAAAAGAGATGAGAGAATTATAAAACTAAATACAAGATGGAAATGAAGAGATTAATTTAAGACAAGAGGAAAACAAAGAGGAGAAATATTGGCAGGGGAAGAGAAAAACAAAACATAAGTGAGAGTATTTTTCTTTTTTAAAGATTTAGTGAGGATTAGCAATTAATAAATTAAGAAAAAAGATAATTTGGTTATTAACTTCCAATTGTTCTGTAGATAATATTTTTTTTAGAAAGACATTTATGGATAATATTAAAAAAACTTATTATTTTAAAACTAAAATTATGTTTTGAATATAGATTATGTTATGGTAGTTTTTAAATATCAACCTTTCTCGATAGTTAAAAAAAAATAATAATAACATTCCTTGATAGTTCTTTTTGAAAACAATCAAACTCTAAATGACACTTCTAAAATACCATTGTTTGGGGGAAATTAGCTTCATAATATTAATAGGGAGCTCAGTACTGGCAGCAGGCTTAAACAAGACAGGTACCTAGGGATGTAAGATACCCAGGTTGTAGAGGAAGAAGGAGAGATTTAGGGTTGGCCATGTGGTCCTGCATCAGAACAGACAAGTAAGGAACGGGGAATGAGGAGAAGTAAGAAAGGGACAAGACAAACAAGGTACTTGAGGTAATTAAGAAGCGGGTAAGAAAACGATGGGACAACAAAGGGAGTTGACCAACGGAGGTATGTCATTTCTTCAACCTTAAGACACCCTAATGTGTGAACGGCCTCCTCTAGAAAACCCTTTAAAAATATTGGGTGTTGTTCTAAGGCTTTAAGAGAGGACTAGACCTCAAGGCCTCTCTTCCTCTCCTATTTTCTCGCGTTTAGTTCTATAGGCTTTCATTCGAATTACCTACTAACTTGCTTGAACTTTGAAGGGTTTTCACAAATAAACAGTTGGTGAGCCCCTGACCCGTGTTTCTTCGTTAGCAAGTAGACAAAGGTGACAAGTATCCACATCACACCTATAGGCTCTAATCTCTTTGGTGTTTTCTTTAATTGTTCTTTACTCGTTGGCGCAAAGGCTAATTTTTTGCATCAACAAGCATCAAATTTTATGATGGATTTTAAAAACCGCACAGAGTGATGACAGGTGAACAAAAAATATTATAAATAAGTGTGATGAAACATTAATTTTGTTGTAGTATACAAGATTCATTCCACACGTTAATTCATTTATAGGAATTCCAATATGCAAGGGGTGCAAAATAAATTCTCTTTAATTTGCATTGGTGTAAATTGAAGTGAATTTGATATGCATAAATTCAAATCGGGAAATTTACACAAAGATTGCAGTGATCTTACACATATAGACATATACATATAGAATGGTTCTATTTTCATAATCGGTTATGACTTTTTTTTTTCAAGATCAGTCGACATCCAGCAATGTATCTTGATTTCCACCAGCGTAATCAATTTGCCCTAGTGTCTTAATTTGATAGCTTGCATGTAATTAATCACGCTCATGTCCAAAAGTTGAAATCAGAATTTATTCGTATGTAAACTGTGGTGCACCATTATTCTCCTGCACCTCAGCTCTACCATATACCTCTCTTAATCAATTCAAAATTCAAACAATATCAAAGGCCTTTAAATACCTCAATCCCCTACAATCCACTCCACAAACACTTCCACTACAGCCTTATTACATCACATTCTACAAATACATCAAACGTTTCCAATTGAGCTAGGTCCCATGTCTAGAAAATGTGTCTTCTCATATATAGTTCATTAAAAAATGTGTCTTCTCACATATAGTTCATTAACAACATAATCTTCACTTTTTCTTTGCATTCTCTCATTCTTTTTTGTTTCTAATTTTGTTGACATCCCACCATGGCCACATCTCCAACTTCTTCTTCCTCGCTCGATAGCCCTGAACATTGCTCCTCTTCTACCAGTCCTAGTATCCAAATGGTTTCGAAATCGGATTCAGATAGGCTGCTGGGGAAATTTTTCGACGCTTTACAATATGATTTTGATTACGAGCAGAGCAGTTTGTGGTCTCCTCCAATCTGTCCAAAGGTCTACTTGGATTCACCAGCCGGTTATATTTGCTCTGAAGATGAGATATTCACCAAACTTAAAAAGAAAATAAAGAAAGCTTGGCGGAGACACGTTTTCTGTTCTCATGTATGTACTTCAACTTTTTTCTTTTTCTTTTGAAATTATTATTCTTCTTCCAATGATTGTCCCCTGCAATATTTTGCATGCTTTGAGAGAACAGGTTCCTCTTTTAAGTTGATATATATTTTGTATTTTCTAAAATGATGTTGAGATATATAGGGAGGGAATGATATTATTGCAATTCTCTTACAATAATGTTTTAACTTTTTTCTAAATAAATTTTATAGAAAAAAAAAAATCAATCTTAAAGAGTTTGAATTTATAAATTTTATCTTTTTTTTTTTAGTCGTTAACATAATATAATTCGTTCTCTAGGCAATATTGTGTCTGTTTTTTCTTTTTCTGGACTTCATAATTTTTTTTTTATTTTTTTATAAACTACTACAACTATTGTCTCTTTTCCGTTTTTTCTCATTTTTATAATTATTTAAAATTTGAAGATGAGGGACACAACTCAAATCCTTAACCTTATAATATAAATATAAGAAAGTTATTCTCGGATAAAAGAGGTCCTTTCTAATTGAAATATATTTTGAAAGTACAAATTAAAAATAATTTTTGTTACTAAATAATATTTTCATTTTTAAATTGTTTTTAAAATTTTTTGAAAATTAATGTAATACAATTGATATATTTTTAATAAACAAAGAATAATATATATCAAATTTTGTGTTCAAAGACAAATATTATCAACGTCGCTCTTGATTTAATTGATTATTTTACAGGGCTTCTGGTGAAGGCGATCTTGGTTTCTATACATTCTACGACCTTCTTTGCAGCTAACATAACATCCTTAAAAGAGATGTCCTGTCATCACCAGAATGGCAACCCCACGGTCAGGCTCCATCAAAAAGAGTGATTATTACACTCTATTTAATTAATTTACGGAGTCAAAAAGCTCCTAGTCAAAAAAGAAGCCTCGTGTATGTTTTTTTATTGTGCAACTACAAATACATGCAGTGTATTTGTATGCAACTACAAAAGTGCCAGTGTCAGATTTTGTTTAATCCAATAATATAATGTAATAATAAAAAAAAAATACATGTATTTGTTTTATCTGCTGCTACAGAGTACAGCCGACATGTATTGGTCAAGACTCAACATACTCTCATTCTAATGTAAAAGTAGTAGTACACATACTGCACCAATTTTTTCCATGCTTAAATTTATTTTTTATATTACGCTAAGTTGTTTTATTTTTCACCTTCAAAATAAGACTTTTTCTTTTAAACAAATATTATTGTAAAAGAATAAGTGCTTAATCAATGAGGGTTTTGTACCTCGTTTGTTGCCTACGCAGCTGCTAAGAGTGGCTAAGTGGGCTGTCTCTTGTAATCAGTCTGTTGTTTGGTGTTCTTCCTTCCAGTCTTGGCTGTATAAACTGATAGATAGATCTATATAGATTCTTTGTACGCTTTCAATCATTCTCAAGTCTTTAACCCTTTCTTAATTAAATCGACGTTTGCTCTAATGGCACGGGTAAACTTTGTTTTGCTTGTTTTCTTCATTGCTTTACTCAGCAAGCACCAATGAAATTCACACGTGTCCCCTCACAGCCAATAAAATCCACGCGTGTTAAATATAAATTATTTTATTTTATAATATAAATACAATGATTTTTAATGGATTCTTCTAATTGTTTTTAGTTAAAAATTAAGATCACATGCATTTCAAAGCATAACAATCAATAGGAAATTGTTGGATTTATCAACTCTCATTATTTATTTATTTTACATTTAAAATAGGAGACAAAATCTACCACAATTTTAAGATTTACCGTAGTTTTAAGATTTGGTTTCCTATTATTTCACATGTTACTATTGAGCTTAATCTACATTTTTGTTTTCAAAACTTCTTCCTTCTTCTTCTTCTTTTTTGAAAAGTTTTGTTTTCAAAACTTGTGTTAGTTATATTGGTGATTTTGTTAGATGATTAATATGATTTTAATAAAATTATATTACTAGTTTGTAATTACATTAATTATTTATTTAAATTTGTTCCAAGTTATTGTATCTCAATATGGCTAAATGTGAATGCGATAAAATAAGTTACTATAGTGTGTTTAAGTAATTGTGATTAAAACATATTATAGAATAATTGTCTTTGAGTTTACTCGTTTGACGTTAAAGATTATTACTGAAAATTTATTTTAGGCTACGTGTATTGCAAGATTTACCTTTATTATAAGATGGAAGAGTACTTACTTACAAACTCTTTAATCATGTATGTTGAAAGAAAAAATCACTCAGAAAATTAGTATATTATATGTTATCTTTTAGATTTAGAAGAGTTGGGTTCATTTTTATTTACAAAATTAAGTTTTAGATTATTTATTGAAGTTAAAAGGTATTATATTTAGTTTTTCAATAACTTCTTCTGTTAAAGATTAGTATTATTTGAAGTCATTTTGAATTTGTATTTTTAACTCGGTCTTCCAAGATAGAAATCTTGGTTCTGCTTTCGATATTGTTATACTATAGGTAGTATTTAAAAAATATATATATATATATATATATACACACACAAGCATTAATTATGCCAATACTTCTTTTTTTTTTTTAATAAATTATGCCAATACTTTTATATGTATATTTTTGCATGTTTTTGTTGTTTGTTGTGCTTATACCTGGTTATTTACTAGATAAAGCTGCGGAGTAGATTTGAATTGTATAGAGAGACTTATCAGGAGACAGAGTCTGAAATATGAATTAGCAAAGGGGATTTTAGACTGAGGAGGCAGTTGTGTCCCGATTTGCTTTTTGGAATCAAAGTACTACTCTCTGCATAAATACCCCATAACGGCTCAGTTAAGATCCAAAATTTTCTTCGTACTCTTTCTTTTTGTTTCCTATAACTTGAATGAGATTCCCTTGCTGACCTACTTTTTCAGAAAAATCAAAGCTGCATTCAGGTTTCATTTTTAGTTGATTTTAATAAATGGGTACAAGAAAATTTGGAGGTGTTCCTTTGATTTCTTTTCACCTTTTTCTTCTTTTAATTACTTTTATCTAAAGATTGATACACAAGCTAAATCTTGTCACGTCGCTGCTTTGGGAACGGAGCAGGCTTAAAGAGTTTCGTCAATTTTGCTTTTGATTAGAAAGAACTAATCACGATTCACGATTACTTTATCTTTTTTTATTCTATATTTTTGTGAGGGCTACTAATCACAGCTTAATTACTAGGTTTATACTTATCTTTCTTTAATCCCTTTGCATTTCAAATGAAAATATATGCATGTGTACTATAGCAGAAGTTATGAGAATTTGGGCATGTAAGAATTGTAATTACGATGGCTTATAGGGAAAATTTATGTTATATAGTTATTATCCAATCCAATACAATTAATAAATATAACTGCCTTGATGAAATTATGTATATATCCTAATTTACAGTAATATAATTTGAAATTCTTATTAGTGTAAATTAAAAATTTTAATACATACATATATATATATATAAAGGAAACAATGATTTCAACTAGGTGAATTACTTTTAATATTAATTATAGTTTTGTAAATAATTAAAAACTAACGTGAGTTGGTGATAGGAATGTTATATGCATTTAGTATTCGTTTTCACAATGTTCTGAATTCGTTGAACGGTAGATGATATTTTTAAAAAATAAAAGCCCTATTGAAAAACAAAGAAGTATATGAGATTAAGAAAATATAAATTGACATATGTTTAGAATATTTTCTAAGAAACAAATTTTTAAGAGATTGAATATATAGTTGAATTGCTTTATTAATTTTGTTTTAGAAAAACACTCAACAGATATATGTTTTACAAAGACTCCTAAAACTATCACATCCAGAATTTTTTTTTTTAACAAAAATGTCACATTTCACTGGCTTCGGTGTTTGGCCATCCATGAACAAAATTGCTTTTCTCCGTTTTAAGTTATTGAAATTGCTTCTTGTTTTTCCCCGACCTCTCCCTTTTCTTCTTTCTCTCAACATTTTTTTTTTCGAACTATCACAGTGCGTAACATGATTTGGGTTACGTAATGATAAAAATGGGTTTGGGCTTTTGCGGGCAATTGGACATGGTTGTTGTGCAAAATCGCAAGTGAACGAGCCGAACAAGTAATAAAGTAGTGAGAGAAGTATCGTCCCACGAGGATTGTTGTTAATTAATACCCAAAATTAAAATAACTCAACTTTTATTTGGTAGATGAAATTTGAGTAAATGAGTTGATAACTATGATTAAATTTAATTGCAATTGAAAATAAATGAAAATTAATTCAATGAATAAAAACTCTAAGATTATGATTTCACCATAACTAATCTGTTCCTCCCCTTTGTTCTTTTTAATAAAAATTAACTATCCAGTTGCTAGTCGAGATTCCCTGAATTATTCACATAGCCCCTCCCGAGGTCTAAGGAAAATATCCTATAAAGATTAACTGCTATGTTCCCATGCAAGTCAAAACATTAAAGGATTCATTAAGATTTATGGATCTCTTTTATAGACTACACAAACCATGCAGGTATATTCCTATCCTACATGTAATTTATGACATTAAATATAATGAACTAGACACATAAATCAGCTTCCGCTATCATTATGATTAACAATTCAACTAAATAGTGGCCAATTATTTAGAAGCATTAAGAACAATATTAAATGCATCAACCAAGATAGAAGATCATTAATTGAATTGAACAAAGGTTTGGAACATCAAAGTTAGGCTACATCATAATCTTAGAAAACAAATCTACTCCATAATAGAATTTACAAAAACTAGAAAATTAAACATAACAAGAGATAGGAAAACTTAGTGGATTGAAGCTTCACCGTAGAATTTCTTCCTCTGCTTTGCTCCTCCTCTCCAAGCTCTCTCTCTCTTTCTCTAAACTACTTATTGTTTTGGTTTGTGATGGAATGCTTAGAATGGTGATTCTAAGGCCTATTTATAGGCCAAATTCACCTCCAATTACATCATCGATTGCATCATCGTTTCCTGATTTTCCACCATTTTGCATCATCGCTTGCATCATCTTTCACCTACCCCATTCAAAGTCAACTTTCAAATTGCATCATTGCTTACATCATCGTTCACCTACCCCAGTCAAGTCAACTTCTATTACATCATTGCTTACATCATAATTTTGATTACATCATTTCTTACATAAGCATGACATAATATTTATTTCTAGAATACTCGATCTTTAAATTGCGATAATCTTTTTGATGCGATTTCTGATTCGAGTAATTCTTGAGGCGATGAACTGCTTCGAATGAAATTCATGATCTTGTCTCGAGCGAAAGCATTTGGTGGGGTCCACATACGATTTTCACAAACTTTATTCTGAAAATGAAAAATACAAAATGATGAAATAATGTACTTAATAATAATAAAAACATCAAGAATTAAACAAGAATTCAAGTTTAAAAAGATAAGATAACTCTATAAAAATAGAGTTATCACACCCCCAAACTTAAGATTTTGCTTGTCCTCAAGTAAAACTAAAAATAACAACCTAAGTTAAAAACACAGAAAATAAAAACACAATCCATTTTCGTAGGTAAACACGATGGCATTGAGCGTATGCCACAAGCCTTTAAACCCCTAGGTGTCCCTAGTAGGAGGAGTTGTGTCTCCTGAGGGTTTACCAGCAACGATACCCACAAACGTTAAAAGATTCCACCCATAACTTATCAACATCTCACTAAATACAAATTAACAGAAGTCTCATACATGTATGATCTTGTATCAGGACTAAGGATAAGTCACTAATGATCTAAAACATAATCATCAACAATCTCACACCACTTTCAAAGCAATTTCATTTCAAAACATCATATTCACATGTTATGAACTTATTTCGCTTCGACTCTAATTCTCACAAGATATCTCTCATAACCCTCATGAATCCTAAAGCAAACACTCATGCAATCATATGTGATAGAGGTTATGTAAAGGCATAGCAAGCGTCATTTACATCACATATGAATATAGACGTTTAAAAGAACTGCACTTTCAAGTGAATAGATCTCATGATTGGAATCGAATACTAAGAACGTAGATAGAGCATGATGACAGACTTCAACTCTCAAATTGGACTTCCTTTTGAAGATCAATAGGCTTTATTAAAGATTGTATTTGGGCTATGGTTAATTGACATGTAAGAAATTTTAAGGTACAGGTTCAACAAGAACATATGATCATACCAAAGTACTTCATTTATTCTCCTTAATTCATCACAACTTCTTTTTTTTTTTTTTTTTTTTTTTTTTTTTTTTTTTTTTTTTTTTTAGAAACACATTGTGTAAATGTTAACACTTCAATTCCCTTCTCCTCTTTTACTTCATCGCATGATCCCAAACTTCATAAGGTATGACTAAATTTAAAGGCTCAATAGGGTCATTTAATAAAGGTAAACAGAGAAAAATATTTAAAGTGTTTGGCTTCAAAGGGTTTATGATGTGTCTCAATTTAAAGTAGGAAAGTAGGCTTTTGTAGAGTAGAACTAACCTATATTACTTCTAAGAAGTCGATCCAATTTTCAAATCAAAGCAACTCATGTTATCTACAAAAATGATTTGTTCTCAGTATTCAATGCAAAACCTATAGAGATCATCTATTAAGAACCACGTGAAGAGTGTTTAAGAGTAGAAACAAATAAATCTCTCAAAATGAAACGTTTAAAAGGCTCAAATCCTCACCAAGGATAATCTCCACTAATAGTCCACAGTTCATGTAAACATGATATTTATCCACTCAATTAACTAAGATCATGACATTCAAAAGTCTCAAATCATGCAAAGATGTTTATGACTATTCCTTAGTAAAGATATTCAACCAAAAACATGCATTAAGACTTCATTAATAAATACAAAGTAGTTAGTCGACTTGTTAGGGCAGAAAGAAAAAATAATAAAACAAATAATGAAAATCTTTTTGCGCTTTTTTTTTTTTTTTTTTTTTGAAATGAAAACAAAGATGCGTATCAAGAGCACAAAAGTACTCCTTACTCTGCCATCTTTTAGTTTCAACTCGGACCAGCTTTTGAATCTTATGGTTTTCATAATAGCAAACTCTACCCCCAAAATTATTTGAGACAGTGTCCCCAATGTCTAGTAAGATAAAAAGAAGAAAAACTTAAATGGAAATGCTATTAATAAAACCATAGGATAAGAAAGTTACAACCGGAGATTAAGATCCAGTGCACGCTTCTTGCTACCGCTTGATTCAGGAGCCCAAACCACCTGTGACATGATTGGATCAACTTCGGGTACAAAGTCTTGCAGTTGGTCAATCAGTTCATCAGCACTGGAAGCTGAGACTAGAATACGCCGGTTTGCTTGAGTCATAAAACCCTGTTCCACAGCATGATCAAGAAAAGCCAATAAACCATCATAAAAACCGTTAGTGTTAAGCAAACCTAATGGCTTTTTGTGAATGTTGTAATGGGCCCAGGACGCAATGTTGAAGATTTCTTCAAATGTTTCCAAACCACCAGGTAACGCGATAAAGGCATTAGCATTGAGTAATATGTACGCCATTCGTCCGTGTATACTTATAACCTGAAACTCATTACCTATGCTCGTACCGATGATGTCTTTCCTTTCAGCCAAAGGCTTTACTGCGACACCGAGGGTTTGCCTACCTCCAACAGTTGCAGTTACTGCGACAGAGCCCCTCAGTCCTAAACTGCCTCCTCCATACACCAAATCTATTTTTCGGGTAGCTAAAGCCGTACCAAGTTCAGCAGCTGCTTTTGAATATTGTGTACTCATACCAGACTTTGGGCTACAAAAAACACAGATGTTTTTGAATTTACTGCTCGAGGACTTTGCCATTTTTTTTTTTTTTTTTTCAGAGAAAACGAATTATTTGTTATCAGTCATAAACACTTATTTAAAGAAGATGAAAGAGTAAAAGAACAGTTTTACGATGCTAAACAGTATTGGTCAGAGGGAAAAGGAAATGTTAAGTATAGAAATGTCAAAAAGAAAGCACAATCTTCGAAAATAAATAAATAAATAAATAAAACAAGCCGCTACAAATACAAAATTCAAAAAGTTCGGCGACGAAACGTCAAAAAGTAAACACAAACATCGAAAAAGTAGACACAAACGTCGAAAAAAATAAACACAAACGTCAAAAAGTAAACACAGATATCGAAAAATTTTGAAAGCAGCTGCTAAAAATAAAAATGTTCGGTGACGAAACGTCAAAAGTAAACACACTTATCAAGAAAGCTTGAAACGACCTAAAAATCCAAAAGGACAGGTAAGGAAAAGTAAACACAATTATCAAAAAAATTTGAAACAGACTGCTAAACAAAGAAAAAATTTGATGCTACAGTAGTTGTGATTGTGGCTCACATCTTCCTCTGGTTTTACGTCCAGAAACGGCTTAAACAACTTCTATGAGTTGAGGATTGGCTTCCCATCCAGTTTTCTTATAAACTGGCAAACAGGGTCTTTTACAGTCAGATTCCCAAGACTATAACGCTGTTTCTCTTTACTGAATAACTCCCATAAATCTAAAAGAATACGTTGAACTTTCCCACAAGGATGCGTCTCAAGAGTCTCACGGATGTTATCCAGAGACTCCTTACTCAGTCCATCCTTTATGCATTTGATTTTATCTTCTCGATTTATAGATAAATATCCAAGATTTTTACAGTTTGTGTCGCAGTTACATCTCGCACACTTATGACAGACTCCCATTCTCTTAGCTCTCCTCTTCTTTGAGTAAGAACTTCTTCCTAATCCTGGTAAACGTTTAATTAATGAATCATTCAACTCACCTGCTAAACGTACCTTAGCTTCGATGATCCATCTAATATGCTCTGGAAGACCTAAAGATGTTAGTGCCCTCATTCTTTCGAGTCTGCACTTGTAAATCTTTCTGAGTACATCTTGGGGTAGAGTAGGGAAATGATTTTTCAGTGCTGCAAGACTTGCCTCCATCTCTGAAAGAGAAAGAAAAATTATCAAAGAAAAAACAAAAACACACAAAGAACACAATAACACACAAACAGAGAAAAACTAGCTAAAAAGAGAAAAACTTGGGTTGCCTCCCAAGAAGCGCTTAATTTATAGTCGTTAGCTTGACTGTTGAGAAACGCCTTAAGTCGGGTCTGAAAGCGCGATAGTGGATTTCTGTTGAGGTTCTCCACCATCCATGTAAATTTTGAGTCGTTGACCATTGACTTTGAATCGACGATCTGCACTTTGAATTTCAACAGCACCATGTGGAAACACTTGAACAACTGTGAAGGGCCCAGACCATCTAGAGCGTAGCTTACCTGGAAACAAACGTAATCTTGAATTAAACAAAAGAACCTTCTGTCCTGGAGTGAAATCCTTGTTTAAGATCCGTTGATCATGCCACTTTTTGGTGCGTTCTTTATACAGCTTAGCATTTTCATATGCACCATGACGAAGTTCATCCATCTCATTGAGTTGCAATCTTCGCAGAGCTCCTGATGCTCTTATGTCGAAATTCAACTTTTTGATAGCCCAGTATGCACGATACTCTAGTTCAACGGGTAAGTGACATGCCTTTCCGAATACCATCTTGTATGGAGACATCCCAATCGGTGTTTTGAATGCTGTTCTGTAGGCCCATAATGCATCATCAAGCTTTTTCGACCAGTCTTTTCGAGATGCACTTACCGTCTTTTCCAAAATCCATTTCAGTTCCCGATTTGAGATTTCAGCTTGTCCATTGGTTTGCGGGTGGTATGCTGTAGCAACTTTGTGTTTGACTCCATATTTGGCTAGAAGAGCATCAAGATACCTATTGCAAAAATGCTTCCCTTCATCGCTGATGATTGCTCTAGGGGTTCCAAATCTAGTGAAGATATTTCTATGCAGAAAATTCACCACTACTTTGGAGTCATTGGTTGGTGCAGCAATGGCTTCAACCCATTTTGACACATAATCCACGGCCACCAGAATATAGAGATTCTTGAAAGAAGGTGGAAATGGTCCCATGAAATCGATACCCCAAACATCGAACAACTCCACTTCCAAAATGTTGTTTAAGGGCATCTCATGCCTTCGCGAAATGTTACCTGTGCGTTGGCATTGATCGCATGCAGCAACATATGATTGAGCATCCTTAAAAATGGTAGGCCAATAGTATCCAGATTGAAGAATTTTGCCAGCAGTTCGATTGGCCCCAAAATGTCCACCATAATCAAAAGAATGACAATGGTGGAGAATATCTCGTGCTTCATCTTTTGAGACACATCGTCGAAGGATCTGATCTGGACATAACTTGTACAGGAACGGTTCATCCCAATAGTAATGTTTTACGTCTGCCAAGAATTTCTTCTTTTGCTGCCATGAAATGTCAGGTGGATAAACTTTGTGAGAAAGAAAATTAACAAAATCAGCATACCATGGAACATTGCTTGTATCTAGAACAAAGAGCTGTTCATCAGGGAAAGTCTCTTTAATGTCTATGTCAAGATCCTCCTTATCCCCTCGTTGCTCTAGTCTAGAAAGATGGTCGGCCACCACATTTTCACTTCCCTTCTTATCTCGAATCTCTAAATCAAACTCTTGTAACAGAAGGACCCATCGGATCAGGCGTGGTTTTGCATCTTTCTTCTCCAGAAGGTATTTGATGGCTGAGTGATCCGTGTATACAATGACTTTGGAACCGATCAAGTACGGTCGAAATTTGTCGAATGCGAAGACTACAGCTAGAAGCTCTTTCTCAGTGGTAGCATAATTGACCTGTGCATCGGTTAGTGTACGGCTAGCATAATAAATGGTATGAAAAATCTTACCAATACGTTGTCCTAGCACGGCTCCAATGGCATAATCACTAGCATCACACATTAGCTCGAACGGCAAAGCCCAATCAGGTGCAATAACGACTGGGGCTGTCACAAGGGCCTTTTTCAGTATCTCAAATGCCTCTTTACATGCATTATCGAAGTGGAATGAAACACCCTTCTCGAGTAAATTGCATAATGGCTTTGTGATCTTCGAGAAGTCCTTGATAAATCTTCTGTAAAACCCTGCATGCCCTAAGAAACTTCGAATGCCTTTGACAGATGTTGGTGGTGGCAGCTTCTCAATTGCCTCAATCTTGGCTCTATCAACCTCGATGCCTTTAGCTGAAACTTTATGACCTAAAACGATCCCTTCTTGTACCATGAAATGGCATTTCTCCCAGTTAAGAATCAGATTTGTCTCTTCGCATCTTTTCAGTACTTGTGCTAAGTTATCCAAACAAGAATCAAATGATGAGCCAAATACTGAAAAATCATCCATAAATACCTCAATGAAGCGTTCCACCATATCTGAAAAAATTGACATCATACACCGTTGGAAGGTGGCGGGTGCATTGCATAGACCAAACGGCATTCTCCGAAACGCGAACGTTCCATATGGGCATGTGAATGTAGTCTTTTCTTGATCCTCAGGTGCTATAGAAATCTGATTGTAACCAGAATAACCGTCTAGGAAACAGTAGTAAGGGTGACCTGCTAACCTGTCGAGCATTTGATCGATGAAAGGTAAAGGGAAATGATCTTTCCTGGTCGCCTTATTTAGTTTCCTATAGTCAATGCACACTCTCCATCCGGTTACTGTTCGTGTTGGAATCAGCTCATTGTTTTCATTGGTGACCACTGTCATGCCTCCTTTCTTTGGTACCACTTGCACCGGGCTTACCCATGTACTGTCCGAAATAGGATAAATGATACCTGCATCCAAAAGTTTAAGTACCTCTGTTCGAACAACCTCCTTCATGTTTGGATTTAAACGTCTTTGGTGCTCGATGGATGGCCGGTACTTATCCTCCATGAGAATTTTGTGTTGGCATAAAGATGGGCTGATTCCTTTAATGTCTGCGATCGACCATCCAATAGCCATCTTGTGTTCTCGTAGTACTCTCAAAAGCTTTTCCTCTTGTTCTCTAGTTAGAGAAGATGAAATAATGACAGGTAGTGTAGATGAGGTACCTAAGAATGCGTACTTGAGATGAACTGGCAGTGGCTTGAGCTCCAACTCTGGTGGTTTTTCTGTTGATGGTACCGGTTGTCTCTTACTTGCTCCAAGCTCCTCGAAAGGTCGTCTGAAAAATATGGGAGATGAAGCTTCCAGTTGGTTAACACATTCTGTGATGTTCGAACTTTCTGAGTTTGGTGCTCCATGTAGGCAAGCTTCAAGTGGATCTTTTGGAGTGGTGATTTGATGTACTTCTTTGATACATTCACCCACCATATCTACCCTCATACAATTATCAACATCGTGTGGATGTTTGAGAGCTTTTAGCACATTGAAGGTTACCTCTTCATCTTGAACTCTGAGTATGAGTTGACCTTTCTGCACATCAATAAGGGTTCTCCTTGTTGCTAGGAATGGTCTACCCAAGATGATGGGTATTTCTTGGTCTTCCTCCATGTCTAGCACAATAAAATCCGCAGGAAATATGAATTTATCCACTTTGACTAGTACATCTTCTATGATTCCCCTTGGATACTTGATTGAACGATCAGCTAGCTGCAACGAAACTGTAGTGGGTTTTGCTTCTCCAAAGCCGAGTTTCTTGAAAACGGAGAATGGCATTAGGTTGATGCTTGCACCAAGATCACATAATGCTTTATCAAAGAATGAATCACCAATGGTGCAAGGAATTGTAAAGCTCCCCGGATCTTTGAGTTTGGGTGGTAGCTTTTTCTGCAAGATTGCACTGCATTCTTCTGTCAAAGCTACCGTTTCATGCTCTTCCAGCTTCCTTTTATTTGAGAGGATTTCTTTCATGAACTTCACATAGCTGGGCATTTGTTCCAGAGCATCTGCAAAAGGAATATTAATTTGCAGCTTCTTAAAAACTTCCAGAAATTTAGAAAATTGCTTTTCTAATTTCTGTTTTTGAAATCTCTGAGGGAAGGGTAATGGTGGTTTGTATGGTGGCGGATTGTCTGGGAATAACTTTGACTTTGGCTTCTCTGCTTCTTGTTGTTCAACCATCACTTCTTCTTCTTTCTCGTCTGCTCTTTTGACAGGTTCTTTTAGAATTTTACCGCTTCGTAACGTGACAGCCTTCAGGTGCTCCCTAGGATTGGTCTCTGTGTTGCTTGGTAGGGATCCTTGAGGTCTTGCAGTCAGCAAATTCGAGATTTGACCCATTTGTACCTCCAGATTTCGAATGGAAGCTGCTTGATTCTGGAGCGTGGTGTCTGTTCTCGTCATAAATTGAGTAGTGCTTACGGTGAGCTGAGCAAGTGCTTCTTCAAGCGACGATTTGTTGGTCTGTTGCTGTTGAGGTGGTGGCGGATATGACTGTCTGGGTTGATCATTGTTTTTCCATGAAAAGTTGGGATGGTTTCTCCATCCTGGGTTATATGTGTTGGAGTACGGATTATTTTGCTGTCTGTTGCCCACAAAAAATGCTTGATCTGTCTGGTTTTCATCGCATTGTCCGTTGGAATGGTCCCCTCCACAAAAATCACAGGATGCTGACTGAGTATGAATTGCATTTGCTGTCAAGTTTCCGAGTTGCTTGGCTAATGTCTCGACCTGAGTGGAAAGTCTGGTTAAGACATCATTTTCTTGTATTCCGAAAACTTTTTTCGGAACTGCTCTTTCTGACGGCCATTGATAGGCATTTGCAGCCATTTCTTCTAGTAAATCCCAAGCGGCTTGATGGGGTTTCCCCAAAAGTGCTCCACCAGCTGCGGCATCTACTAATGTTCTCGTGGAACTCCCCAAACCATTGTAGAATGTGTGTAGCTGCAACCAGTTAGCAACTCCATGATGTGGGCACCGTCTTAGCAGATCCTTGAATCTTTCCCACGTTTCGTACAATGATTCTCCCTCAAGCTGTCTGAAGGTGGCAATCTCGGTTCGCAGCCTCGCAGTCTTGGCTGGTGGAAAGAATTTGGCCAGGAATTTTTGTGCCAAGATGTCCCATGTAGTAATACTCCCTGATGGCAACGAGTTGAGCCAGCTTTTGGCTTTGTCTCGAAGAGAGAATGGGAACAATCTCAATCGGATGGCGTCATCAGTAACACCATTATGTTTGAAGGTATCACAGATCTCCAAAAAGTTGTCAATGTGGGCATTTGCATCATCGTTCGGAGCCCCACTGAACTGGTTGTTTTGAACCATCTGGATGATTGCCGGCTTAATCTCAAAGTTGTTGGCAGCAATAGTTGGTCGCCGTATCGCCGAAGTATTACCCACTGTGGGTAGAGCATAATCTCGTAATGCTCGAATTTCGGCATCTATTGGTACGATATTCTGTGTGTTGTTTGATCCCTCAGCCATATCCATGAGTGCAGTACTAGCAGCCTTTCTTGTTTCTTTCCTGTTCTTACGGCAAGTTCTCTCTATTTCTGGGTCAAATGGTAACACTTCGCCCCCAGACTTTCTCATACACCATAAAACTCACAAGTAATAAAGCAAACAAAATAAAAAAAAATAAAAAATAAATAAATAAATAAATGACCAAATTAAAAATTGAGTTACGTAGTATTAGTATTAATTGAAACAAACAATCCCCGGCAACGGCGCCAAAAACTTGTTGTGCAAAATCGCAAGTGAACGAGCCGAACAAGTAATAAAGTAGTGAGAGAAGTATCGTCCCACGAGGATTGTTGTTAATTAATGCCCAAAATTAAAATAACTCAACTTTTATTTGGTAGATGAAATTTGAGTAAATGAGTTGATAACTATGATTAAATTTAATTGCAATTGAAAATAAATGAAAATTAATTCAATGAATAAAAACTCTAAGATTATGATTTCACCATAACTAATCTGTTCCTCCCCTTTGTTCTTTTTAATAAAAATTAACTATCCAGTTGCTAGTCGAGATTCCCTGAATTATTCACATAGCCCCTCCCGAGGTCTAAGGAAAATATCCTATAAAGATTAACTGCTATGTTCCCATGCAAGTCAAAACATTAAAGGATTCATTAAGATTTATGGATCTCTTTTATAGACTACACAAACCATGCAGGTATATTCCTATCCTACATGTAATTTATGACATTAAATATAATGAACTAGACACATAAATCAGCTTCCGCTATCATTATGATTAACAATTCAACTAAATAGTGGCCAATTATTTAGAAGCATTAAGAACAATATTAAATGCATCAACCAAGATAGAAGATCATTAATTGAATTGAACAAAGGTTTGGAACATCAAAGTTAGGCTACATCATAATCTTAGAAAACAAATCTACTCCATAATAGAATTTACAAAAACTAGAAAATTAAACATAACAAGAGATAGGAAAACTTAGTGGATTGAAGCTTCACCGTAGAATTTCTTCCTCTGCTTTGCTCCTCCTCTCCAAGCTCTCTCTCTCTTTCTCTAAACTACTTATTGTTTTGGTTTGTGATGGAATGCTTAGAATGGTGATTCTAAGGCCTATTTATAGGCCAAATTCACCTCCAATTACATCATCGATTGCATCATCGTTTCCTGATTTTCCACCATTTTGCATCATCGCTTGCATCATCTTTCACCTACCCCATTCAAAGTCAACTTTCAAATTGCATCATTGCTTACATCATCGTTCACCTACCCCAGTCAAGTCAACTTCTATTACATCATTGCTTACATCATAATTTTGATTACATCATTTCTTACATAAGCATGACATAATATTTATTTCTAGAATACTCGATCTTTAAATTGCGATAATCTTTTTGATGCGATTTCTGATTCGAGTAATTCTTGAGGCGATGAACTGCTTCGAATGAAATTCATGATCTTGTCTCGAGCGAAAGCGTTTGGTGGGGTCCACATACAATTTTCACAAACTTTATTCTGAAAATGAAAAATACAAAATGATGAAATAATGTACTTAATAATAATAAAAACATCAAGAATTAAACAAGAATTCAAGTTTAAAAAGATAAGATAACTCTATAAAAATAGAGTTATCAATGGTCCTTTCAAACAATTGGATCCAATTTGTAACTTTGATTAATTCCAAGTTACTTATGCAAAGAACAGCAACATATATAATTTATACATCTTAAAAGACTAGGTGCACCCTTTAGTAAGTGCACCATATTAAATATTATTTCAAAAACTATAATTTAATTAAAAATAGTTTTACTGAAATTTGGTTACAAAAATATATTATATTAATTTATATAAATAATATTTTTCTATTAAGGAAGTCATAACTATATATTATAACTGTTTTAAAAAATTTCAATGAAATTATGAAAAAGGAATGCTTATACAATTTTTAGTAAGGTGTAAATATAACCACTCTATTATCCTATGTAAAAATAAATATTTAATTATTTAGTTTTAAATTATTTATTTTAATAAATATTATTATTTTATAACCATAATGTGGCAAATATATATATCTCACTAGTAAATATGTTCTAATAGCTTACATGGAATTAATTTATATAAATAATATTTTTTGGTTAAGGAAGTTATAACTATATATATTATAATTGTTTTAAACAATTTTAATGAAATTATGAAAAGGGATACATACACAATTTTAGTGGGGAATATGTAACACCCCGATAATTATTTCCGTCCGATTTATATTCGTTGATTTCATAAGTAATTTATTAAATGGAAATAAATTTGAATTTAATGAAAATAAATGATTTATTATATAATTATTAGTATTATCATTATTATTATTGTTATTATTATTTTTCATTAAAATACATTATGTATTTGTGGATAAAATAAGGTTATGAAAAAATTTGAATAAGTTAGTGGAAGTGTGGGGTGTCAAAAATGTCAAATGGGATGTTGGTATGTGAGTAGGGGTGTAAGTGCAGAAAATAAAAAGTTTTGGGGTCTATTTGTAAATAACGAAAACTTTGGGGCATTTTTATAAATACGAAAAGTTGGTGACTTTAAACATCAGTTTCTGCCCAGAATTTCCAGTGTGCTGTTCTTCATCGCCGACAGCAGCTTTCTTCCTCTGCTCGTGCTGATCTTCTCCTATTCTTCAATTTATTTTTATTTGTTTAACTACTTAATCTCTCAAAAATCATCACCTACTCATTCAAGCTCCAAAAATCACCAAAACCCATTTATTTGCAAATTGATTTTCGGATTTTGAAGAGAGCTAAAAAGAGGTAATTTGTTTTTATTTGATTTTTTTGTATTAAGTTTTAGTTAAGGATGTTCTAATACATCAATAAACATGATTTTGTAGTTGTTTTTGCTTTTGATTTCGTTATTTTGATTTGTCTGTTGATTTTTGTGTATTTTTGAACCTTAGACGAGGGTTTTATTGTGTGAGGATTTATGGGAGGTTAGGGAGGCGCGAAAACCTTTC
The DNA here is from genome assembly GCA_022984855.1 of Dimocarpus longan. NCBI lineage: Eukaryota > Viridiplantae > Streptophyta > Magnoliopsida > Sapindales > Sapindaceae > Dimocarpus > Dimocarpus longan. The sequence goes on along the minus strand of CM041014.1, from coordinate 12,235,247 downwards.
ATTGGGTGCGTGAAAAGCTATTGGAAAGCCCAAATAGGTTGGTGTACACTTATTTTGAGACTTTTAATTTTATTAGTTTGAATCAACTATATAAAACCTCCTGACACTTATTTCTGTTGTTTATTTGAGATGTTAAATGGTTTTAAATGTTAATTGGATATTAATTGTATGCTCATGGATGAGTTTATTTGATGAAAAACGGATTTGAAAAATAATTTCAGGAATAATATATCCTATGGACGAAATTGATGTGTAGTGTGCTTTAGGGGTAATTTTGTCATTTTTATACCATCTGTATATTATTCGAGTGATGTTTGAATGATCGATGTGTTACAAATAAATAAATGAATCGAATTGAAAATAAATAAATAAATAATAGTAATAAAATTAAATAGATAAAATTAATCTCTTGAAACTAAATTGTGGTAGAGAAAAAGAAAAAGGGTGTTATTAAAAATTTAACTCTGAAATTAGGAGCAAAATGGTCATTTACAGTGGCCATGAGAAATGACACAAAGACATTTGAATAGTCGATTTAAATAAGTATTCGTATATATATGGGATTTAAAGTTTATTGAGTTTTGAAGTGTGTGGAATTATTTGGATAAATTGTTCTGAAAGATTGTTTAAATATGATTTGACTAAATTTTGAACGTAAACGAAAAAAAAAAAAAAAAAACGAAATGAAACGGAAAGAAATGAATAAGTTGAGTACCTTGACCGAATATATATATATATCGGAATAAAGGTATGAACATCTGAAAAAGAGTTGAGCTATTAATTGAATATATAATTGTGTTTATTGGTGTTTAAATGAAATCTTTGTTAAAAGATAAAAGTTGTATATATATATATATATATATATGTGACGATTTTTAGTGATTAATAAATAAATTATAAGGGCCGCGTAAATCTAATCACCGGTAGGTGGGGATTGGTAGTTGGCTAGCCTATAGGGTGATTTTTAGCAGTACTGCACCGTTACGATTGATCACAGACATTGTATGACGGACTTTGAGAAGCACTGAGTGCCCGGTCCTGAAACAGAAATAGATTGTGATATGCGACCCGGTGGATAGATACCGAGCGACCGTTGCCGGGGTTACCGTTTAGTCTGGCTGATGCCAGTAAACCCGTTACCGATCCATGGTATCGTGATAGAATTTTATAAATGGCTCTAATTAAAGAAGAATGGTAGAATCGTAAATATGTTTGATAAATGTTAATTGATAAAGTAAAATGTGTGAAATATGTTGAAAAGAGAATTGATATGGGAGAAAAAGGCAGTATTGTAATTAGATGTGACAAGTAAGACTTGATATGAGGAATGATGGCATTTTATTTATTAAGTGATATGATGTCATAAATTTTATGATTGGTTAAAATTTTTAAATGATCAGTTGAGGTATTACGAATATATCGTTGAAATTCGTATCTTGTGTTTTGATTTCTAATTGATGATAATATACTATCTTCGGAAATATAATTATGATTATAATATAGAAATTGAGTTGAAAAGGATAATATTGTAAATGTGTGTGATAATGGATTTTTGAAAAAGTTTATGTGAATTGCAATTTATATTGATTCAGGTTTGATATATATATATATATATATATATGTTTTTGAAAAACTGATCGTCATATATTTCGTTTGATTTCATTATTGTAAAATTTAAGTTGAGTTACCATGTTAAAAATGAATAAAATGAAATTTATTATGTTATAATGAATATTTAAAAAGATTAGGAAATCCGGATTTATGACTTAAGTTTTGGGAAAAAAAGAAAAATCATTTATGAAAATAATCTGATTTAAAAATCGGAAAGAAATGAGTTATATACTTTATCTATGTAACGAGATAATCGATCCGTAACTTTTAAAAAAAAAAAAAAAGTTTGATAATGACGTTAATAATATTAATTGAAAAGTTGTGTGAGTTGTAACGGGATATAAAGAATTTTATATGTTTTACATCCGAAATTGTTAATAAAAGGGTAATTAGCGAAATAGATAAAAGTTTGAACTTTTGTAACATATTAATGGTGATTGAATTTTTAGAAATAACAATTATTAAATACCATAGTGTTATATATATATTTATGTATATATATATATATATATGAAAAATGATTGCCAAGTATTTAATAAATATAATTATTAGTATTATAATTTTATCGGGATTTGTAATAAAATTCTTACAAAATCGAATTGATAGGATTCATAAGTAATAGTTTGAATATTAAGTGTATAAATTAGATATTTGGAACTGTTAATAAAGTAATTATATTAGGATTTATTATGAAAATTTAAAAAGAATATATATATATGTAATATCGGATTGCTATGTTCAACAATAAATTTTATAGGTTGAATATATGAAATTATGTGTAAATAGATGGAAAAACGATTATTATGCAATTGACGTGTATAATAAATAGTAAAGTGTTTTCATAGTTATATGTAATAGAATTTTTACAAATATAATTGATATGTTGAATAATAAACTGTATATATCTTGTATGCGTATTAATTAGTAAATTAATGCAATTGTGAAGTCGAGTAACGAAAAATACTGGTTGAAAAATTGTTTCAAAATCTCGTTAAAAGAAATTTTATGTTTATATCTATTTTCCAGTCAATAGATTATTAATGGGTTATATGATGTTTATTCGAAACTGAGAAAAACTGAATTTTATAAAGTCATATTTGAACAAATATTTTATGTACTTTATGACTTGTGTTTTCTTCTGAATTCTTAATTATTGTTGAAAGATTTTGTTGAGATTATATTATGAGAAAATGAAGTTTTATGATTTTTAAATTAAGTGTACACCCACTAAGTAGAAATACTTAGCGCGTTGGATTTACCACGCGCAGGTAATTGAATTTGGGCTTGTTGTTGAGACGAAGACGAAACCCCTGCAGATGATCTACGAGTCACATCCCATTATAAATTTTTGAGTAATATTCATTTTACATTATGTGTATATATGTATGGGTACCATCATGTATGTGTATGTATGTGTATAAGTTTTTAAATTTAAACATCTGTAAAGTATGATTTGTATTAAAGTTTTAAAATAATTTGTAAGTCATGTATATTATTTGATAAATAGGTAGTGTAAAACTCATGATGATGGATTTTGAATTTTGATTAAATATTGATTTTAATTGGTTGCGTGTTGAAGTGATTTTTGAAATCGGACGGGAGGTCCGAATTGAAGTTGAGAATTAAATTTTATAGAAGTGTTATTATTTTCTTTACAAGTTAAATTTTGGATTTTCAGAAAAACAGAGGGGACTCTGCCGGATTTTCGAAAAATTAAAAATGAAAGAATAATATTAAAGTATAGTTTTTTAATATCGTAAAACTTTTAGTGGTGATTTTATTTCTTTTAATAGAAAAATTTTCAAATCAATGAATAAATGAATTTTCAGTTCGGAACCGTAACGTCTTTCGCCTTGAATCTCGATCTAATGGAAAATCGGGGTAAGGGGTGTTACAGAATAAATATAATCACTCTATTATAATATGTAAAATAAATATTGAATTATTTAGTTTTTAAATTATTTAATAAATATTTTGTTGTATGTATTTTTGAGCTGCACAAAATGAGCTGGTAAAAGCCCAATAAATTTATCTAACTTAATGGTCTAATAGGCAAAAGCCCAGCTGGCTAGCACTCAGCTCGCTGAAGTAAGCCTCTAGCTGATGAGACGACCAGCTCGTGGGAATGACCTTTCAGTACATCAGATGAACAGCTCGCATAGACTAGACCTCAGCTCGCATAGAGGAGCTCTCCTCCAGGTTGTTACTTAGTTAGGGTCAAAACTACTTAGCACCTAGCTCCAGCTCGCCCAGAGCATAACCAGCTCATGGTATGGCGTGATGTGCACGTTAAATCTTATCCAGAATGATAGCAGCATGATTTACGGATATCTCAACTACCATGTCTAAAGATAATATCAAATTCCGAAAATTAAGGGCACAATCTTGGGAAATGTAATCACTAATAAATTATTTCCTATTTATACTCAAACAGTAGATTCTCCCCCATATATAAATAAGGGGTGAAATTCATTGTAGAGGGGGACTCTCAGACTAACGCACAACACATAATAAAAGAGACCGCCTTTCTAATTGAAGAAGACATCGTGGACATAGACTATTCTTAGTTGATCACATAAATTCTTTATCTTCTGTTCTTTCTCTTCCTTTTTCATACCTATTTGCTTTGTTGTTCAACAGATCTGCAGTATTGGGCTGAAGGACCTTGGTTGACTAAAATCCAACGTCAATATTTTGGCGTTAGAGGAATGACCCAAATTGCAACTTCTTATTTTCAGTTTTCGACCGACATGGCAAAAGGAAGAACCAGAAGTTGCAATGCAGCTGCTGACCAACCTGAGAGACAAACTTATCAATAGCAAGGTACCCAGCTGGCAGGAGATATCACTGCCCTTGTGGACGGCGTTGCTGGAGATTAGCTCCTTCCAACCTCTCGCTAGCTAACTTTAGCAGTCCCTACGGTTGGGGGGCTATAGAAAGGACATCAGTGATAGGAGACGCTGCAGAACGCATTGCAACAGCTAACGGATGCAGTCAAGGTGTTAGTGTAGGCCCAGACACAAAACATAGGTGAGCCGCGACCTTCTAACTCAACTTGCCCCTCCGATTCTTATTTAAGAGTTGAAGGTCGTCGAACTCCTAAGGAGAAAGATATAGACTATCAACATGCAGATTTGTATCGATCTTATAATTCGTAAAGGGCCAGTTAGGAATATATTTCAGACCACCGCTCTTCAGGTTGTAAACGTATGAGAGACTACATGCCTAAAGACCCGAGGGTTGAAAAGCTCCTCCAAAGGGTCTGTCAGCTCAAAACACGACCTGGAGCTCAAGAGCAAAGTGATCAGTATAGGGAAAGAACCCCTCTCATCAAAGAAGTTGAGACGTAACCTCTCCCAATAAGGTTCAAGGTCCCCAATATTCCTCAATATAATAAGGATCTTGACCCTTACGACCACCTCGATGCCTTTAACGTCCAGATGGACCTTCAAACGACTTATCCATTAGTCAAGTGTCATGTCTTCCCAGCCACTCTAGGGGACATTCCACGAGCTTGGTTCAAAAATCTCCCAGCTCGCAGTATCAGTAATTGGAAGGAATGTCAGCAAAGATTTGTTAGTCAGTACAAGGCTATGACGAAGCAGTTTGCACCACCTTGCCACCTTGTTACAGTCTTTCAGCGACAAGACGAATCGCTAAAAGACTACATTACTAGATTCATATTTAAGGTCAACAGGGTAGAAAATCCCTTAGATGAGATCGTCCTAACCATGATCTCAGTTGGACTCACAAAAATGAAAAGTTGTATGAGAATATATACAAGTCCCCAGTGAAGGACCTGAGTGAGTTTTATGAATGAGCTGCTAAGGAGATCAGGGGGAAAGAAGCTTTCAAACCCACATGATCTTACCAAAAAGATGAAGCGAGCAGCTCCAACCATTCAAGAAAAAGAAGCAATGATGAAAGCAATCAGGTCGCTAAGAAGGCTAGGAAATGGGTCAAGAATGAGCAACCTTGGTATCAAAATTGTTACAGCACCTTGTCAGACACTCAAGATAAAATTTTCGCAGCAAAAAAAAGATAGGAAAGACTTTGGGGGCCCTACCCTCTAAAGGCTTCCTTTTATTGTAGAAACAAAAACAAGTTCTGCACCTATCATAACGAGGTCAAGCACAACACCTCAGATTGCAAGAATTTGAGGGACGCAATTGAAGAGCTCATAAGGCGAGGTTGCTTGAGAGACTAAGTTGTGTCACCAACAAGCTCCCGACCTCAATAACTACAACAATCATAGCAGCGAGTTCCCGAACAACAGCGTGAACATGCAATACAGTAACCCTCAATGCAAGGCTACTTTTCATTGCAGAAATAAAAACAAGTTCTGGACCTATCACAACGAGGTCAGACACAACTCCTTAGATTGCAAGGATTTGAGGGACGCAATTGAAGAGCTCATAAGGCGAGGTTGCTTGAGAGACTACGTTGTGTCGCCAACAAGCTCCCGACCTTAATAACTACAACAATCACCATAGCAGCGAGCTCCCGAACAATAGCGTGAACATGTAATACGGTGACTCTCAATGCAAAGGTATATCTCCATGTTTGGTAACTTTCTAAACTCATGCTCCTGAAATGCTAAATTCAATTATTAAGAAAATAATTACATTGTAGTGCTATCATTACTTTGTGTTATTTTCTTAAATGCTAAAATTCATTAGCCAAAAGAGTATGTGGCTCGAGCTATGTTATCGGGTGACGATCCCCTCAACAGCTTGATAGAACATCATGCTGTATAGCTCTGGTTACGACCCTTCGAGCGTAGCTAAGATTTCGATCTCTTCAACTCTCGTTATAGAGCTCGAGCTATGACCTTTTGAACATTGCTTGAGAGGTTTATTATGCTGTACAGCTCGGTTACGACATTTTTGAGTGCAACCGAGGTCCTACGACATCCTTAACTCTCGTTATGTTAGCTGAGGTTACGACCTACCTGGACATAGCTCGAGAGGTTATTGTGTTGTACTAGCTTGGATTCCGACCCTTTGAGCACAGTTGAGATTCTGACCTTTATAACTCTCGCTATGTCATCTCGGATTCTAACATCCCCTGGGCATAGCTCGAAAGGTTTATTATTGCTAATTTATGGCTTCATTTTTTAGTCCATAGGAAATTCAAGGACATGGTAGGATTGAAGCACAAAACAAGTGGTGAAGTAAAACAAGCGAATGCCAAACAAACCTTATGACGAGGTGAATCAAGTAACTTGTTCCCAATGCTTCTCCACCTTGTAGTCCTTATAAAAGCGACTTTTAATCGAAGCTCACCTCACTCTTCATACTGTTCAACTCCTCATTTCTAAAGGAGCTATATCATGGGGTCTAACCATGAAACTGCATGAATTCTTTCCCCATAAGCTAAAGTGACAAGGCAGAAGTTGAAGAATGAGCATAATAGGTCCAAACGTACTTGCTTTTATCAACGAGCTCAAACTTTCAGTCCATAAAATGCACTGAGAGTTGGAGGGCTTATATTGTATGTATTTTTGAACTGCACAAAATGGACTGGTAAAAGCTCAATAAAATGATCCAACTTAACAGTCCAACAGGCAAAAGCCCAACTGGCCAGCACCCAGCTCCCTGAAGTAAGCCCTTAACTGATGAGACACCCAGCTCGTGAAAAGGAGCTTTCAGTATATCAGATGAACAGCTCGTATAGACTAGACCTCAGCTTGCAAAGAGGAGCTCTCCCCCAGGTCGTTTCTCAATCAAGGTCAGAGCTACTCGGCACCTGATTCCAGCTCGCCTAGAGCAAAATCAGCTCATGACGTACACGTTGAATCTTATCTAGAATGGTAACAGTATGATTTACGAAGATCTCAACTAGCAAGTCTGAAGATAATATCAAATTTCGGAAATCAAGGACACAATTTTGGGAAATATAATCACTAATAAATTATTTCCTATTTGTACTCAAACAGTAGCATTCTCCCCCATATATAAATAAGGGGTGAAATTTATTGTAGAGGGGGACTCTCAGACCAATCCACAACACATAATAAAAGAGACTGTCTCTTTAACCGGAGAAGACATCGTGGACGTAGGCTATTTTTGACCGAACCACATAAATTCTTTATCTTTTGTTCTTTCTCTTCCTTTTTCGTTTCTATTTGTTTTGTTATTCAACAGATCTGTAGTATTGGGCTGAAGGACCTTGATTGACTAAAATCCAACATCAACATACTTATTATTTAATAACTATAATGTGTGATAATACACACACACACACACACACAATGATTCTATTATTAGTTTCTCTTAACTTTAAAAAGTTTATGACCATAAAATTTCAACTATCCAATAAATATAACGGATGAAAAAAAATAAAAACAAAAATATAATTATCATTTGATTATTACCATCATAAAAAGCTTTCATGAGTTTTTTTTTTTTGGATAATAACTATCATTTAATTATTATTATTCATTGTTTTTTTCCTACTGTCTATCTTTAAAATGGACATTGAAGATCTATCTTCATTTTTTATTTTTTTATTTATAATTTATGTTAATTAAAATTAAAATATTTTTATTTAAATGATTAAAATAACCTTGACTCTGTTAAGTTTGACCAAATATTGAATTGATATTTTTTAAAAAAAACTTTAGGAATGTTGAGAGTTATAAAGTAATTTATATTTGAAAAAAAATAAAGTTTACCTAAAATGTAGGGATGAAATTGAAATGTGTACCAAAAAGCTGCTAATAAATTTATTTTTGGGCCACCATGCTAGATTTTGTTATCCTGAATGGCGCAACGTCAACGGATTACCAATACGTGCATGAATTATTCTCTATATTTTATATTAACAAGTGCCTCTATAATTGTTTAGTAACGTCTCAGTGTGCCACGAACACTTTAATAAGGTTGGACTTACGTAATTCTTCTTTGTCTTCTTCTGATTGTCGTATCTCCTTTGAATCTCAGACTGACAAAACAAATAGATAAATAAATAACATTATATCAACAAGCAAGACTGCCTAGCCCTACTCCTGTCACATCAAATACTATACGAACTTCAATTGATTAAATATTAATTGTTTGTTATTAAGACCAATCTTATCCGTATTCTGTGTTTGAGGGTCTTAACTAATCTTTCCCATCCATTTGTTACGATTCTGTTGCATCTTTATTTGTTCAAAAGAAAGGCCCGTGTACTTATATAACATTATACACAAAAATAAATAAATAAATAAATAATAAATAATAAATAATGTATTGTTCCCTGGTGTTGATGTTTAGCTTAGGAGAGCCGTCTTCCTTATTTGTAAGATATGAATTTTATAGTGATTTATATTTATCATAAGAAAAATTCTGTTGTGGATGTTTTATATTTTTTTTCCTTTTTTTTCTTCATTTGGTGGTGTACGACCCCATATTTTTTTTGCTCCTTCTCCTTCTCCTTATCTCTAATGATTTTCTTGCCAAAGTCCGTTATCAATTTAGTTAGTTTTGATCTTAGGGGGTGGACACTTTTTTCTCAAGTCGAGTTTTATCTATTAGGTTTTTTCTTGTAAGGTTTTTAATGAACTCTATTTTGGGATTTGATTTGCAAAAGTTTAGTTGCAACTTAGTCTTTTCCTTTCCATGATCTAATTATAATCTTTTGGAGTTTATTTTTTATTTTATCAATGTTCTTTATTTGTCCTTTTTTTTTTAAATACGTTGGATTTTGATCCATAATCTTATATAAATAATAATAATAATAATAATAATAATAATAATAATAATAATAATAATAATACGGGCCCTGCCCTTCAAACTCTTTCACTAGTATTTAAAATTAAAAGGCAGGCCATAGAAAGTCAAGAAATGGATCTGGCCTAACCGCGTCTTCAGATATACTGCAATATTTATTGCAAAGCCTTACACGCAACCAGCTAATATATGGCACCAGATGCGTAGTTTTCGTATTTACTGTATTCATCAGTTGAATTAAAAAGATTCTTAATTCAGTAACTAATATGAGAATTAAGTTGTTTTCAAGTTAATATATACCTTCAATCACTTTCAAGTTGACCTTGAAATTTAATTTAACAACAGGTGATTGCAGTAGAAAGGAAACTGTTTATGTTTGACATGGCATAAACCCAAGTTTTAAGAGTTTACAGTAGAATGCAAGGGAGAGTGTGCATGCTTGAAAGTTGAAACTACTATACAACAATGGCCGGCCGCTTAGTTCATGTTTACCAAACCCAAATTCCATGATGCACTAGCCTGCCACATATATTATGCCTTTTCTTTCTCAAATTAAAAATTTGATTTTCATTAAAAAACATGAAATTGACCAAAAGACACTAGCCTATTTGATAATGTGTTGTTCCTAAACTTAAACAAATTCTAAATATGATGAAATGTTAACTAGGAAAATCTGCCAGGAACATATTATTAAAATTTAACATAATTAAAGACACTTCTATCCTGCTTTAATTATATAAAAATTTACTTACATATATCAAATAAAACATAATTTTTTTTCCTATATCTCTTTTAGTTAAAAGATAAATTTACATCAATTCACATGAAAATAAACCAAATTCATGCATTTCATTTGAATCTACATCAATTAACATAATAAATAAATCAAACATACACATTGCATTTGAAGTATTTTATGAGCAAAATTATTCAAGGAGTTTATGATTAAACAGTCTAATTAATTTTACAATAAACTATTATAGGGATTAAAAATTATAATAATATCTAGCAATTTGGCCTAACTAATTGAAGAAAACAATTCTTCCCAATATGAACGTTTTGTCCCCACAGCACTTGCTGACACAGCCTACCTAACTTTACCCTCACGCCTCTCCTATTAATAGATGATCTATATATATATATATACCCCCACCCCACCATTTTGCCATAGAAACCACATCCATTATAAATCATATCCTCTGAAAAAAACTTTCAATCATCTTCAACCCACCCTTAATTACTAAATCTAGCATTACTCTAATGACACGTGCAAACTTCGTTTCACTCGTTTTCTTCATTGCTTTAATCTTCCATGCACCGTTTTCGCAAGGTTGGAGCAGGAAGCTATTGAGCGTGGAAAAGAGAGAGGTTGCTTCTTCTTTAAAGGATGATACTAGTCTGGTTCGAAGTGAACTCCCTGAGAGTAGCTCGAATATGCCTTCATTACCAAGCGGTAAAGGCCATCGAATGGTGGCAACTGATGAAGAGCGACTCTTCGCTGCTCATTTAAGCATGACTGATCGAATTCTACGGTCAGTGCCGAGTCCAGGAGTCGGCCATTAGACTCTATACTATTATAGGGTTTAGTTTATAGGGTTTGGTTTATATGTTCAATCAATGGAGTATACTTATGTATTTTTCATTAATATATCTATTCATTACGGGGCGTCGACTAAGAAACATGGTTTGTATTATTGATTATATAAAAAAATGTTCTATTTTTATATATCTATATACTATTCCATTAATTGATTATTTAGAGGAAGTGCTTGATAAGTATTTTCTCAAAGAGCAAGAATTCTCAATTAATTTTTTGTTTTCGTTAAGTTTTTTTTATAAAAGAAGTTTAAGTTTGAATGATGTATAATTAAAAAAAATGAATAATTTTGATTTTTTTTTATACTGATGTGTTATTAGACTATTAAAAATTTAACAAAAAAAAAATTAAAAAAATAGCCTTAGAGGAAGATTTTTTGTTGAAGTAATAAAATGATACATAAGTAACTTTTATTCCTTTAACACAATTATTTTCCATTAAGAGAATAAGTGTCATCCCTTGTTAACATGAGTTTTAGAACCCTTAATGAAGTTTAAAGAAAATAAGATGTCTAAAGTTAGTGAGGACACAAATGTAGAAAAAAATCTTTTATGTAACTGTCTTATAATTTGTATGGTGAAATAGATCAATGATAAAGTTAAAAAGGAATGAAAAATTAATAGAAAAAGTAAGAGAAAAAGTAAGAGAAAAAGAAATAGTACTATTTCATTATTCCATCTTACCACATCAATTGTGAAACAGTCTTATGAAAGATTTTTTTCAAATGTAGAGCTTTACCTCTATGACATAAAAGTGTCGGCCCTTTTAACAAGAGTGCTTAAAGGTTGAATCTTATAAATGTCATGATATATAGGGACGTATAAAGGCCATAATTGTTCACAAGAAGAAATGAAACCATCTTAAGAAAGTAACATATGTGAGGTATTTCCGAAATTGACATTAAGGAGACTTTGTTTAATGCAATATCAATTGATACACGTTCACTATAGAAGATTTAATTCAAATGATACCTTTATATATGTATGAGTATGAATATAATTTTATTATTTTACAATTTAATGTGCGATTGTTGAAAATATTACAAAATTTATTATAAATTTAATATTTACAAGATAAATGTTATTTTTTTCTTAAAAACAAAAAGATAAATGTCAATTGAATGAGAGAATTCATGGATCAATAATGTTTCAGTTGAATATTAAAGTCAAATACAAAAAAGTGTATGTATTAAATGTTTCAATTTAATGAGTTTTAATTACAAGTTGGAACCATTAAAATTTCATACTCATTACTCTTTATTTGTTTTTTTATTTTTTGAAAAGTGATGTTTATATTAATTCATAACCTTACAACTCAAATGATGACTATTCAATTGAGCTGTGACGTCCATTGTTTCAATCTTTTCAATGTGGAATACATCCCATCTTTTCATGCTTAACACATGCGACTTTCTAATACATTTGATCACATGTGAGCTCAAGTTGGCCTTTAAACTTTGTCACCCATCATTTTCATTTTTTTGAGTTGTCAATTTTAGCAAAACTCAGCCGATGCTTGTTATGACTTTTGTCAAAGGCTTTGATAGCACATTCCATTTTTTCATTTTTTATTTCTTATGTGTTTTTGAGAAGTGCTACTATACATATTTTGGCGAATAGCTTTATAAAACCAAATACTAGTCTATTGAGTTGTGGCATCCATTGGTGTGTGTATAGCTCATTCTACAATCTATTAAATTTCATCAAAATAAAGAGTCACATCAAAATTATTTAATTAATTTTTTAATGAAATTATATTTAAATAATTTCTCATCCATCAAATTTATATTAAAATTTAAAAAAATAATATTGAACTATTAATTAATTTTCAATATTCCTTTGCTTGATTTGTCAATACAAGAAAACTAGCTCTTCTTTCCATAATAAAATGGTTAATATTTCTTGTGGAAAATTTAGATATTTTATAAGTAGTAAATGTTTAAGTTATATATTTGTGAAGTGAGCGTAGGGAGTAATTAAGTGAAGAACTTTTTCGGGAGAAAATATCGCCACTTTATTTTTAATTTGTAAATCAACATTTTGTAGGACATGTGATAAGTGTAATATATCATGCATAATATGTATTTATTTATCAAATAATAAATAACTAATTATGGACCATTGACAGACCACTGTAAGGGTAAGTCACCCTAGACCTTGGAAACTTTTTGATAACGTGGCCAATTTTGTGAATTATGTGGACATAAATATTTTATTTTATTTTTTATAAAAAAAAAATATTTTTTATTTTATTTTAAAACGTTAAAATTACTCTAATTTTTAATTAACCTAGTTTCATAATTACGTGGTAATGATACAAAATTTGAATGCAACGTTAAGTTAATACATTATTTATTTAAAATCTCAATGATGCTATTTTGAGCATTTAGGGCTAGTTTGGTATTGCTGCAACTTTTAAAATAATCAATATTAAGTATGCTAAAAGAAATAATGTTATAAAGTACACAAAACTTTTATAGTCAGTGCATTTTAACTTTAAAAGTTAGGATTAATCAATTAAATTCATTTATTGCAATACTTCTCATAAGAAAATTTTTTTCTTCTATTTAATTTAAATATATTTTTTTCTATTTAATTTAAATATAATGAATTAATGAATTTGATTGATATGTCATAATATCTTAAAGTTAGGAGATGCTGACTATAGAAGTTAAATAAATAAATAAATATATATAAAATATAAACTAATTAAGGTTGGTCTCTCAAAAAAACTAATTAAGGTTGAGATAGAATTATCTTTATTTAAAATTAAGGAAGAAGATTTGGTTATTCAAAAAATTCATTAATTCCTATAACAAATTATTTCATAATCATTTTGCAAAAGTAATCATCCACATGTTTCTTAGATAATCACTTTCTAGAAGTTTTACAGAATTTTTTTTTTTTTTTAATATTGAAATTATTAAATAATCAGATTCTAAATTCTCAAAGCTACTACCAAACGGGTTCTAATTAATAATGTTTTGGCTTGGTTTGAGCATTGATAGTGGAGGAATTCAAATTGAATTTTCACTTCTTGGCCTGTTAAAGTTTAGTTGGAACTCATAAGAAATTTATGGCAATTTAATTTTTCTTGTCTATGATAACTTGAATTATGCATATTGAAATTGATATACAGACGATTTAAGAAGTTAAATATTTTATACTTGTTAGATTTTGTGTTTTTCTATTATATATATATATATATTTATATATCTCCACACAACCCAGATGACTACTATATTTGGTTATGAGATTTATTCGTATAAATATTATTCTGTGTATTTTTTGTCTTTAATATGGCATTGATCCTATTTTCATTAGCTTCACATGACTGCTCTGTAACACTCCCTTTCACATGTGTCGTCGAGGCACTCTTTTGTTTTGTTTTGTTTTTAATTTTTTCCAAACTTTTGAGTTGTTGTTTGGTAAAGTTTGACCCACGCTCATTGAGATCAGTTTGGCCCGCTCATTGAGATATTTGTCAATGATATCACATTAAGTTTTTATAATTGTGACTTTTTATGTTGTCTTTTTTATTGTGATATATATATATATATATATATATATATATATTATCGAATCTCTTTGAGTATACCTGGATATTAATACACTTGACAAAAAAAAAAAAAGAGTGATTGCAATCTATAATTACTGTTTGTAATTTATTATATATAATAACAACTGAATGAATCAGATTATATTTATAATAATTGACAAACAGAATTATAATTATTGATTGTAATCAGACATGTTTAATTATAATCAACAATTTTAGAATGTAATCATTTTTTTTTTGTCAAATATATTGATACCCAAAGTGTAATGTAGAATTAATGTGCCTATATATATGTACATATATATATATATATACATATATATATTTAAGGTCTACTTTAGTGCACCTAGGTATGTATATACTTGACAACTCAAATGACTAATTACATTTTAAAATTACTGATTATAGTTTATTATATCTGATTACAATTAAATGAACTTACTCATTTTAATTGTAATAAAATATGATAAATATGTAATTAGATATAATAAATACAATTAGTAAGCTTAGAATATAATTAGTTATTTGTTGTCAGATATATCCATACCCAAGTGCATGTATTGTAGAATGTGCTTACTTACTATAGAGTAGCTAGAGTTGCTAGCAACTTTAGTTGGTGTTCACGATTAAAGACCAAGTTATTTGAGTATAGTAGGTCCACTAGCCATTAGAGAATGATGTTTACTTGTGCTTCAGTCTTCAAGTGGGGGATTATTGGATTGTAAATCATGAATCAGTTTTTGAAAATCTATTTCTAATTTTACTTAAGAAACAACTTTTTGTGGGATAAGAAATACAAGCCTAATTGGAAAAAAAGGTTTACTCAATTATAAAAAAGTAATTAGTTATTTTCTATTTGGTTAGATATTTTTTTGCAGAAAAATCCTTTAGAATTAGGATTTCGCTTCTGTAAAAAGAGAAAATTTACTCTAAAAATAAGAGGTTCATTGTATTCTTTCGTGTAAAGAAAGGTAGAGGTACAACGAGAGACAAAAAAGCGAGAGAGCCAAAATTGAGAGATTATAAACATTTGTTTGATAGTAGATTTTATGCACTATATGATGTAGAGATTACATTAATCACCAAATGATGCAAAATTGTGTCTCTTTTATATTTATGCATTGTGTATGTGTTTGATTTTATATATTAGTATATTGTGTCACAACTCAAAATATTGATACTTTGAATTGATATATATATATATATATATATATAACATTTTATGTTTTTAATGTGAAAATGTGAAATCCATTTTTCACACATGAATGTTGTCTGAAACAGGGATGTCAGCAGGGAATAAATGCCATGTAGAGTTGCCCCGTCCTAATTGCAGTGGATGCCTGGGTGTTTGTCAAGATAAGTGTGGTCCGGAGAATGCGAGTAATGTATTGGGAAAATGTAATGAAGCTAGGGATGTGTGTGTTTGTCGGACAACGTGAAGGAAAACCTGAGGTGTTTCGGATCCAAAAATAAATGGATTTTCACTAGGCACCTCTACTGGTAACTAGACAATGCCAAATAATTTGTAACAGTATCAATAAAATCTTAAACTATAAGAATCTTAATTCAAATTCTTGGATTGACAAATAAAGAGTCGGAAAAATGATATTATTACACTCTTCTTGAAAATAGAAAGATATTATTAAGCTCTGATAAAACTAAAATTCACTCAAGTTCGAACTATATAACGTCTTATTCATCTTAATTTATAAATATAACTTACATCATGAAGCATGATTTGCTACTGTTGACACTTAATTTTGGTCAACCCGGTTCTTTAAGTTCAATACCTGCGAAATAACAACCAACAGACGAAACAAGTATGACTAAGACCAAAATAAATAAAACACAATGATTTTTATGTGATTCGGCAAAGTAATAGCCTACGTCCACGACTGTCACTTCTATTTTCTCAGAGTAAACGTATATATTTTTCACTCTGTCCTTTACAATAAATTTCATCTCTTATTTATAGTGGAGATGTTACAATTTGAATTGGTTTAAGAATCTTACAGATAAGGTAAAAAATAATTTACATTAATTGAGATAATATCTCTCAAGATTATCTCCACCGTATCTGCAATAATTGCCAAGAATATCGTGATTTCATTTGCATAAAAATAGGCAAGTTGACTCATTTCCTGAATTGAATTGATTCGGCCTTCTAGAAGGTGAACTGATCAAATTCAACAAACGTCCAGAACGAACAGACTACCCGAGCAATCAGATGTTATCTCTAGCGAGCAGATTCGACAAAGGGATCTGCCCTTTTAACTATCGGACAGATACGAAGACCTCCTGATCGCTTTAATAGCTTTTAAAGAGCATTTATTGAGTAGTTTTTTGAACACGACCAGATTGTCTTACGCTCTGTCATACGGTCAAACTTTCACGCGTCCAATTGATTACTCAGTAATTAAAACGATCAGCCATATAGTCAGGTGTGCTCAAGTACACAAGCTAAGAGACAACCATATATTCTCTCCTTTGACTGTTGACTAGTTTTGACCAGTTTCTTGGACTTCCTTTCATAAAATAATACATTGGGCTTCATCCTTGAGCTTTTTCGACTCTTTCCATAATCGCCAAAACACCCATAACACTAGCGTCATTACTTCTCAATGCATTCTTTGTACTGGAAGCAACATGCTTGTACTTAGAGTAATTTTGACGGGATATGAACCGTTGCATTTTCAAATATTGACCTGTACTGTGACAGGTGGCTCTCCCCTGAGTGTCAGTTTAGCGCACATCACATGTCATGCGCTATTAATACACATTTAATGCACGTCTCCTTAGTGGTTACGCATGATGATAAAATCGCGGGTTTCGTGCTATACCGCTGGATTAATAACGGTTACACAGCTGTATTGATCTAACGGTTAGGGCTTCAAAACGACAGCTATATATAAACTTCTAGTCATTTCATTTTCTTCATTTACCAGTCATTTTTTAGAACAGACGCCTCTTTACTTCCAACTTTCTCTCGTCTGCCATTGCTTTCCTACATCACATTCTTCTTTGTCAGCGAAATCTTCTACACTCAAGGTAACCCTTCATGACTTTTCTCAATCTTTTCAGTTACGATTTGTGCTTGCATTGTTGGATTATATACATACACGAGTTTGTTGTAATTTGTGAATGTCCCCATTACATCTTTGGCATGATTAAATTTGGAGAACATAAACTAAACACTCGTTTTGATTGTTCAAGTCATACATACGTGTACCATCCCCTGTTTGTAGCCACCTGACACCCTAACTCTGGTAAAGTTGAGAATTTATTGGTTGTTTGATAATTTCTTTAGTCCATTAAACTTGTAAACAGGGCTCCCCTACACTTGGTAGCCCCCTGCACGAGCGACTTGGTCTTTAGAAAAGTAGAAATAACCTTAAATACTGAACTCTGGTCTACTATTCGCAACCTGATTTCCTTGTTGCTTTTGTAGATGTCTGGTCATAGTCGTCGCGGTCATAAAGTGGGGTCTGTTGACGTGGACTCCGAAGAGAAGCGTGACCAAGTCAGAAATACTGATAATGCAATCTCTCGGAGTGGTGAAACCGCATCAGCCCTTCCGGGCAACACACTCCCCTTGCTTGTACTCCCTTTTTTAGACATGAATCTTCTCTTAGTCTCAGCGAGCTTGAATCTATTACTAAGGATTTCTCCTTACCTTTTGGGTGTCGGGCTATGGTGCCGAAAACCCATGACCATGCGGCCTATCCTCCTAAGAGATTCTTTTCTATTAACCGCCAGCACATAAAAGCTGGCTTTAGATTTCCAGTCCATCCTTATCTGGTCGCCCTTCTAAATGATCTTAACCTAGCTTCCTTCCAACATACTTCCAACTCCTACGCTCATCTTACTGCCCTTGCCTCAATTTTTCTCAAAAATAGTCTTCCTCCACCGACTCTTGTAATGATCCAACATCTTTTTCTTTTTAAGAACACCACGGGCCCTAAATCTGAGAAGAAAAACAGATTTTATTATACTTATGTCCGAAACTCCCCTTATAAAGTAAATCTTCCAAAGGAGGTTGGTAAGTCCAACGTAGGTGACTACAAGATGCGCTGGTTCTACGCGTCCTGTCTTTCTTTGTCCACCTTAAAAAACTTCTTTTTTCGCTCTTCTCCCAGTAAGTATGTTTACATATTACTATTTTGTACACATTCTGCTCGCTATTAATATTTACTTTTGTGCAGATGTTTCCAAGAGTGAGATTTTCCTGACCAGCGAAGAGTTAGCTTTACTGAAAAGATTTTCAGAGGTAAAAACTATTTCGGATGACCAGCCGCCAACTGATCACCTCCTTCAACTACACGACCTTGCTTCTCCAGCTCACCAAAAGTTGCTTGACAAGTGTTCTGAACTAGGGGCTCGTAAAGATAAAAAGTTTTCCTCTGCTTTTGAGGCCTTTGGGAAGGAAATTCCAAACCTGCAAGAGAGCCAACCTTCGACAATGGTGCGGCTTCACTTCGAGCAATCCCTTCCTGACAAGGCTCATCCTTCAAAGAAAACTGGCCAAGCTGCTGAGGGTTCTGATTCCCAAATGATTGCTGAAGCTCCCACAAGGTCACCTATTCAAAAGGATTCTATCGCACCTCCTGTTTGCGTTATGAGACACAAATCAGTAGGGAGAAAGCCTTCGAACAAGGATGCTCACAAAAAGGTTGCTTCACAATCAGCTCCTGCTGCCAGCAGCTTGCCAGCTCCGCGTCCTCGGAGCGTTGATAAAGGTAAGGGGATTACAGAATCAAGGGTCACAAAGCCCCCCTCAAAGAATCAAAAAATACAGGGGAAAAAGCCCGTTGTCGAAGAGCAAACCTAGGATTTTGACGTGGTAATCTACTACAGCGATCTCCTGGATCGCGCGCCTAAATTTCTTGGCATAAAGAAACCTGCTCTTTATAATAAAGAGATAAAGAGTGAGAGGCTAATTAATTACCTGAGCTTCCATAATCTGCTCGTAAGTCCTTGCACTTATTATTATCGCTTTTATTTGCTTTTCTGTTCTTCATTGCCTTAATAACAACTCGTTTCAGGCGTCTATGGCCTACATGAAGCTTTTTAGAAAGATCTCGGATTGGTTCGAGGAGAAAGCTACCATGAAAGCAACTATAAATTCTCTAGAGGACGAAAGGAATAGAGTCCGAGATGAAGTAAACTCTCTCAAGCTAGAGGCTAAAAAGTCTTAAGAGACTTTCCATAATCTAGAACGAGACCATGAAAAATCCCTGAGCCAGAGACTGGAACATCAAAAGGCTATGAAGCAGCAAAATGAACTTATTGCCTCGAGGGATAGGGAGATCAATGAGTTGAAGAAGACGCTTTATCATGCCCAAGACTCAGAGAAGAAATTGAAGGGAGAGAATGAGAAACTAAAGGAAGAGCTGGCTCTGCGCGAGCATGGAGCAGTCGAGGCTAGGATGGTTATTGAATCTATGTGGCAGGAGGTGATTTCCCTCAAAGAAAAACTAGCCTTGGAGCAAAACCGCACTGAAGCCTTAGTTAGTGAAGTGAATGGAAGAACGGGGAGTTTATTTTTATACAACTTATGGCTTAAACGGCCAGATGTTGATGTCTTGTTCTTTAGTCTGGAAGTCGTGGAAAAAGTGAAATCGTATACGGAGAGGGCTACTCAAGAGGCTTAGTTAGAGGGCAATCTCCTAGCTTCCCAATCAAACCATTCTCCTTCGGATCGCGCCCCTCCAATTTATGCAAGACTTTCTTCAAGCTCTCCTCAGCCAATTATTATAGAAGATGAAGGCAGAGCTTCGACTAGAGCGACGGGCGAGCAGGATATTCCTCTTAGTACTTCTTAGAAATTTTTATTTATTTATTTGTGGTAAATGCAAATTCATGTCACGAACAATATTACTCAATTTTATGAGTTTTGGCATTGCTTGTCTTTATTCTTTTTTTACGCGCTTTTCTTAGTCGCTTATTAAATCACATAGGCCGAGCTAGTAGTCTATTTCATCCTTTGGCAGAGTAGAGTAGGTGTGGGGATAGCTAATGCGCTGAAGTTACCCTTTTCAAGGCCTCTTACCTCTGCTCGGTTGTAGTAAAATATCTGGACAGACTACTTGTATACAACAAATATTGATTAAGTTGTAATTCTGACGCCCACAAGTTGTATGATAATAATTTGAACTTTCCAAGGCTTGTAAGAATTCATAAGTGACAGACACACCTTTCAGAGCTTGCTTGCTCACAGGTTATGTCAATTCTTCATAGCATCTAAATCTACAGATCAAATGTCTCTTCCAAAACTCACTCGCTCACAAGCTACATAGATATTTCAGGATTATTTCATGAGTCCACAGGCCATAAACATCCCTTCCAGAGTCTGCTTGCTCACAGATAATGCTAAGGCCTTCTAGGATGTTTTTAGCTCACAGATAATGATTATACCTTCCAAAGCCCGACTACTCACAGGTGGTAATCATACCTTTCAGAGCATTTGCTTACAGGTATCAATTGTACCTTCCAGAGTCTATTAGCTCACAGGTAACAATTGAACCTTCCAAAATATGAGTAGAAATAAAACAATAAATTATCGAATAAGGATGAGGCGATCCGAAATTGCTTTTCGAAGAGGATCTTTATTGATGTAATAGCTGCATTCATACAAGCCAAACAAAAATAAGTGAACAAAATATGAATTGAATAATTCAAACATAATATGACCAAAGATTCTCGGCGTTCCATGCTCGGGAGACTTCTGCTCCATTTAAGTTAGTCAAGTGATAAGCTCCATTTTTCAGACTACCCTTCACAATATAAGGTCCTTCCCAATTTGGGTCGAGAGTTCCATCACTAGCTTTTCGAGCAACTGGTAGAATGAGGCGCAAGACTAGATTCCCTGGCTTAAATTTTCAAACACGGACTTTCCTATTGTAGAACCTAGTAACTCTTTGCTGGTAGACAACAATTCTCATTTGAGCTTCATCTCTTGCTTCCTCGATCATATCTAAATTAGCTGTGAGCAGATGATCATTATCCTCTTGTTTGAACGTTGCTCTGCGCTGACTAGTGACCTCATACTCTGCTGGAATCATTGCTTCCGAACCATACACCAATGAGAAAGGAGTTTCACTTGTAGTGTTACGAGCAGTGGTTCTGTAAGCCCACAACACCTTCTGCAATTCATCTACCCAAGCTCTTTTTGGTCTTCAAGTTTTGCTTGATAATTTTATTGATAGCTTCTACGTGCCCGTTTGCTTATGGGTGGTCTACAACAGAAAAGCTCTTCTTGATCTCAAGATCTCTGCAAAACTTCTGAAACTGCTTGCTGCTAAACTAAGTTCCATTATCTATCATGATCTGTTACAAAACACCAAACCTTCAAATAATATTTTCTCAGACAAACTTCTCGACTTTGGTAGTAGATATTTCGGTAAGCTCTTTAGCTTATGCCCACTTCGTAAAATAATCTACTGCCATAACGACATGCTTGCATCTTCCTCGAGCTGTCGGGAGCGGTCTGATCAGGTCCATACTCCAAACAGCGAAATGCTATGGACTGACCATCCGTTGTAAGAAAGTCGGTGGAGCTCGAAGTACCTTGGCGAACCTCTAGCACTTATCACACTTCTTGACTATCTCAATTGTATCCTGCTTCATTGTTGGCCAATAAAACCCTTGTCGAAGAGCCTTCTGAGCCAATGATAGCCCCCCGATATGATTGCCACAATGCCCAACATATATATCATTCAGAACGGTTTGACAGTCCAAGCCATCAATGCACCTGAGCAGCGGAGCCAAGAATCCTCTTTTGTAAAGTCTGTCATAATAAATACAGTATCAAGCTGCTCGTGCTCGAAGACGACGAGACTCTAACTTGTCTTCAGGCAATTTTCCATTCTATAAATATTCCACAAGGGGATTCATCCAGGAATCTTGCGCCACCAGTATTGCCATCATCTCATCTCGTGGCTCTGTGCTAGGGGTCGACCGAATCTCCACCGGTAAGGCTTTATGAACTCAGTGTCTTTTGCTATGGCTAAGCGAGCTAATGCGTCCGTGTGATAGTTCAGCGACCGCAGAACATGGTGCACTTCATATCTCTCAAACACTATCAAGGGCTCCAAGACTTTTTGTAGATAAATGGTCATCTTAGACCCCTTAACCTGATACTCCTCTCGGACCTGACATATGACGAGCTGAGAGTCATTGTATATCGTTAATCGTTCCGTCCGTACCTCCTTGGCTAATCTCAATCCTGCTAACAATGTTTCATACTCGGCCTCATTATTGGTGGCCTTAAATCCTAACCTCAAAGTTTTATGGCCCTTTGGGCTTATCAGCATCACTCCTGCCCCAGTCTTCTGCTCGTTTGAGGATCCGTCTACATACAATTCCTAGAATGGGCCTTCAGAAGATTCGGGTTCTTCACTCCCCGGTCCTATGAATTCGGCCACAAAATCTACTAGCACCTGCCCCTTGATTACTGTCTAGGGCTTGAATTCTATTTTGAACTGGGCGAGCTCAATGGCCCATTTGAGTAAGCGATCGGATGGCTTCTGAAGAACTTGCCTTAAGGGGTACCTGGTCGGGACTTCAATAGTATGGGCATGGAAATAAGGGTAAAGCTTCCTTGATGCTACTACCAGATAGTATGCAAATTTTTTCATAGGTGTATATCTTGTTTTTGCATCGAGCAACCTTTTGCTAATATAGTATACAGGAAGTTGCGTCCCGTTTGCCTCACGGACCAAGGCTGCACTAAGGGCGTGCTGGGTAACCCCTAGATAAATAATTAGTTTCTCCCCTTCCATTGGCTTAGATAGCAATGGTGCTCGACCCATGTATTCTTTTAGTTGTTGAAAAGTCGCTTCACATTTTTCAGTCCACTGAAAGTTCCTCGCATTTTTCAACACATCAACGATTGAGATGCATCTATCCGTCGATCTGGATCTAAACTTGCTAAGAGCGACGACTTGACTGTTTAAATTCTGAACTTCTTTGATCTTAGTATGTGATTTCATGTCAATCAGGGCTTTGATTTTCTCGGGGTTTGCTTCAATCCCCCTGCTGTTGACTATGAATCCTAGAAACTTGCTTGAGGCCATTCCAAATGCACACTTCAAGGGATTCAACTTCATTTGGAACTTCTTCAAGATCTGAAACATCTCTCCCAGGTCGTGCACATGCTTGCATACTTGTTTGGACTTTATCAACATATCATCAACGTAAACCTCCATCGTTCTACCGATAAGATATTTAAACATCATGTTTACTAACCGCTGGTAGGTTGCTCTAGCATTCTTCAACCTAAACGGCATCACTTTATAGTAATAAAGTCCACGATCAGTAACGAACGAAGTATCCTCCTCATTCATCGGGATCTGGTTATACCCTGAGTAAGCGTCCATGAAATAGAGCTGATGACCAGCAGTACCATCAACGAGCTGATCAATTCTTGGTAGAGGAAAGCTGTCTTTTGGACACGTTTTATTTAGATCGGTGAAGTCAATGCAAATCCTTCACTTCCATTCTTCTTCTTTACCAGAACAGGGTTTGCCACTCAGATCAGGTAATAAACTTCTCTTATGAATTTATTCACTAGAAGTCTTTCTACCTCTTCCTTGAGTGCTTCATAACGTTCCTCCGTCATCGACCTCCTCTTTTGACAAATTGGTCGATGGTGAGGATTGATGTTTAGCTTATGTGACATCACGTTCGGGCTGATCCCCATCATGTCTTTGTGATTCTATGCGAAGACATATAGGTTTTCTTTCAAGAAATCAGTGAGTTGCACCTTAATATCTTTGAGTAAATCTTTCCCTACCTTCAAGCACCGCTCGGCATCCTGCTCACTGACTTGCACATCTTCTAGCTCTTCCACAGGGCCTGTTGCTCAGTCTTCATCTATTTCCCTCGGATCCAGGTCCTGGTTCACCCTTGTATACTAACTGGTCGCGGTTTTTCTCGGTTACCATGTTGACCTTCTTCCCTTTGATCCCCGCCTTTGCTGTGTTTTTATAACATCTCTTCGCCAGTTTCTGCTCTCCTTGAACACATCCTTCCTCATTTGGCATGCGAAACTTAATTGTGAGAGTTCTGGTCGATACTGCTATATCTAGATCGTTCATGGCTGGTCTTCCGAGGATAACGTTGTATGCTGACGGGCAGTCAATAATAAAAAAATTCGTCATTGTCAAAGTTTGCGGATCTAAATCTCCGACAGCAAGGGGGAGTTTGATCTGTCCCAACGGCACAATTGCATCTCTAGTAAATCCAAATAGAGGCTTAGGGGACGACGCAAACTGCTTAGACCTCAAGCCCCTATGTTCGAAACAACTCCTATACATTACATTTACTGAGCTACATATGTCCCTCATTATCCTCCTCACTTCGGCATTTCCAATCCTTGCCCTGATAATCAGTGCGTCATTATGAGGCAGTGTACATCTCTGGCATCTTCTTCACTAAACATAATGCCACTTGAAGTCATTCTGGCTTTCTTAGTTGGCCCCTCCACCTCACTGTGCCCTGTCAACAGGATATGACCGACCTCTCGTACGTAGTGCTCTTGCGATCTGTTTGATGCCATTGCAATATACGGTCCACCATGAATAATAAAAATGGTTCTTACTACGGGTATGTGGTCCTGATCAGCTATCTGCTGAGGTTGTTGTTGGGCAGGTTGCTGAACAGGATCAAGACACTCCTACGCTGGTTGATATCTTTACTGGGGATGCTGATTCTCTGGTCGCACCACATACTTTCTCAAGCGACCCCTTCTGATTAATTCCTCCATTGCATCCCTGAGTTCTCTATATTGAGAAGTATAATACCCGTTTTCTCTATGATAGGCACAATATTTCTTTGAATCCTGAAACCTTTTTGGGATATTCGTGGGACTAGGCTTCCCAAAATTCTCTTGTCTTTTCTCTGCTTTAAATATCCTGTCCTGTCTATCTATTAGGATGCTGTAATTCTGATAGCGATTCTGCGGTAGGGATGTCTTTCTCTCGGGCTCATTCCTTGACCGCTTTGCTACCTGATTACTGGAGCGATTTTTAAGACCGCTCTCTTCGCTATCGCCTTGACCCCTCGTTTTTCCCTGAAGAGAAGTACTCACTCCATTTTTTTGATCACTAGATTTTTTTTGCCCGAAGGTATCTTCCCAACGAATCTCTTTTACTGCTCGATCATAAAATTCACCAAGATTTTTTACAGGGAACCTATAAATGCTTTCATAGAGCTTCCCATCTTTCCTAAGTCCCATTGAAATCGCTGTCAGGATACTTTCATCCGAGGGGTTTTCCACATTATTTACTTTACTCCTAAACCTAGCAATATAGTCTTTTAACGTCTCATCCCGCTTTTGAAAGACTGTTGCTAGGTGGCAGGTTGGCGCGAGCTGCTTTCTCAAGGTCTTGTACTGGTCGATGAATTTCCTCTGGCATTCTTCGCAGCTACTGATGCTACGTACTGGAAGACTTCTCAACCAAGCTCTTACCACGTTCCTCAATGTAGTTGGGAACACACGACATTTGACCAGAGGGTTAGATGTCTGTAGGTCCATCTGAATATTAAAAGCGTCTAGATGGTCATATGGGTCACTGTCCTCATTATAAAGGAGGACACTTGGGAGTTTGAATCTCGACTGTAATGACTCCATCTCAATTTCCCTCATGAAAGGGGTTCTATCTTCTTGTACCTCTACTTGGCCGTGGAGCCCAGGCCTTGCCTCTAGTTGTTGGACCCTTTGTATTAGCTCTTCCACCATTGGATCCTACTGTTTAACGCTTCTTGTAGGGGATCGCTGACTCCTCCTACTCTCTCTATCTTCAAAAAACTGGTTTCGTGACATCTCTCGGTCAACGGGTATTCTTTTACGCGACCTATTTCTTCTATGAGAACTCTGCGCCCGGGGTGACTCTCTTCCGCGCATACGCTCCTCAATGCAACCACGAGCTCTCTCATTCCCATGATTAGCCTCCACGTGGCGGTTGCCGTCCTGGCTCACCCTTATCCTTAGACTGGGTGGGTGAGGCGCTACTTCCTCTTCATGAGCCTGATGCCCATCCCCTTTTGAGCGTAAATTTGAAGAATGGACAGAACCTACCGGCTGTATTCTCACTCCAACAGCCTCCTCTCTCTTGGCAAGTACGACATTCACTGGTTGGCGTTGGGGGTCTGCATTCCTAAGGACCTCCTGAACCTGGGCTTACGTCAGGGCTCTGATGGCTTCTGCCAGTTGCGCCACCATGTTCTCTAACGCTTCCTGACGCTGCTGCCAAATTGGTACAGCCTCTTCCCCAGCGGCTGGCTGATGTGGAGGAAGCGGAGGCAAAGCCGCGTTGGAAGTTCCTACAGCGTGACGTTAGCCTTGGTGGCCCTCCGATTGGTCAGCTTTTGCTACAACAATCCTAGTTATCTTGATCCTAGCCATATTAACAAATCACAAACAAAAGAAAAATATTGAAAAGATTATTGAAGCGTAGTTTGGGCCATTCCTCTAGCACTAAAAGATACTGACACTTAATTTTAGTCAACCCAATTTTTTCAGTCCAATACCTACGAAATAACAACCAACAAACGAAACAAGTATGATCAAGACCAAAACAAATAGAACACAATGATTTTTACGTGGTTCGACAAAGTAAAGGCCTACGTCCACGATTGTCACTTCTATTTTCTCAGAGTAACCGTATATATTTTTACTTTGTCCTTTACAATGAATTTCATCCCCTATTTATAGTGGAGATGTTATAATTTGAATTGGTTTAAGAATCTTACAGATAAGGTAAAAAATAATTTACATTAATTGAGATAATATCTCTCAAGATTATCTCCACCGTATCTGTAATAATTGTCAAGAATATCGTGATTTGATTTGTATGAAAATAGGTAAGTTGACTCATTTTCTGAATTGAATTGATTCGGCATTCTAGAAGGTCAACTGGTCAAATTCAACAAACACCCAGAATGAACAGACTACCCGAGCGATCAGATGTTATCTCTAGCAAGCAGATTCGACTAACGGATCTGCCCCTTCAACTATCAAACAGATACGAAGATCTCCTGATCGCTCTAATAGCCTTTAAAAGGCACTTATCGATCAGTTTTTTGAACACGACCAGATTGTCTTACGCTCTATCATACGATCAAACTTTCACGCGTCCAATTGATTACTCAATAATTAAAACGATCAGCCATATAATCAGGTGTGCTCGAGTACACAGGCTGAGAGACAACCATATATTTCCTCCTTTGACTATTGACTAGTTTTGACCAGTTTCTTGGATTTCCTTTCATAAAACAATACATTGGGCTTCATCCTTGGGCTTTTTTCACCCCTTTCCATAATCATCAAAACACCCATAACAGCTACGCATTTTATTAAATATATATTAGAGAGTAGCAATAACAAAAGAAATTAACATAGGCACTTTCGGCCCACGTAGCATTTACAAAGGCAAGGCTCGCCTCCACACAATATTACATTCAGGCTTCATGATGTTGACTCCTCTAACCGCCGATTCTCTAGTCCATTTGTAACCATTATCAATCTTTGTTGACATTGCCATGCCTATATGAATGCCTAATGAGAGAAGCAATAAATCAGTATTCATATAGGCATGGCGGCGTCAACAAAGACTGATAATGGTTATGTATTGAATGTAGAATCGGCGGCTGGAGAAGCAATATAATGGTTAAAATAATGAATTAGAAGAATTCTTCTTCTTGGAAACTGAATTAGGGTGGAAATGTTTTATTTTATTTTTTTTAGGGTGATAACTGGATTCACCAAAGCAGTATTTATAGGTTGAAATTCTATTTGGAAAGATTTTGTTACAAAATCAACACAACATATGAAAACTAAATTTCCTATCTCATTTTGATTTTGTTACAAAATCAACGGAGGATATGAAAACAAAATATCATATCATATTTTGATTTTGTTTTAGCTAGATTTAGAACAATAATAACATGGTCAGCCTTAAGCACGTGTGGGATGTGCGACTGTCCTAGGCACCCTAAATTTTATAAATTTTCAATTTTATTTTCTATAATTAGTTTGTGAGTAAATATCTAAATAATTTATAAATGGATAAATCCAATTTCCCCCTTATAGTTTGATATAATAGCCAAAAAACCCTTTAAGTTTAGAAAATCGCCATGGACTCTCCGATAATTTAAAAAAATGGCCAAAAAAGCCACATGTTGTTTTTAAAGATAGCAAAAAAAAAAAAAACCCTCCTACTGTCAACTTAGACGCTAAAAGTTAATGTTTGATTGTTAATATGGAAGGGTAAAATTGTCAAAACAAAATAAAATATATAATAATATTAATTAATCAAATTAAAAAAAATTTGAAAAAAAAAAAGAATATCATCTCCACTGTCCACCATAACATGGACGATGAAGATGAAAAAAAAAATAATAATAAAAAAATAAAACAAATATTAAATAACATTAAGAAAGAAAAAAAATTAAAACATACAATTTTTTAAAAAATAATGTCATATTTACCGTTCATCACATGGATGAACCGTGGAGATGAAAAAAAAAATTAAATGAAAAATGATTATTAAAATGAAAAGAAGAAAGGTTTAAAACTTAACACCAAACACTCAGCCCAGTTACCTAACTGCCATCTTTTTCTTGAAACCCAACAACCAACACTCAACCTAACTACCAGCTTCATCATTATCATCATCTTCTTCTTCCATCTTTTTTGTCTAAGAGTTGAAGTTTGGGACGAAGCCGAAGTTGAATGCGATGAAGACCAAATTTGGTCTTTATCGCACTGGTCTCCTTGGCAAATGAGACTAGTTTTAGTCTCCAAGCGATGGAGACCATTAGGTCTTTTTCGTCGGAGACTTGATCTCTAGCGAAGGGGACCTAATTTCTCCAATTTTTTTAGTTTTTGTATTTTTTTTTTCAAATTTTTTTTTCAAATGGTCGATGATGATGAATCGTGTGTTGAAATTGTTGATGATAGGTTGTTATTGATAGTGATGGTGGTGAATGAGTTGTTGATGGTTTGTTGATATGGTGGAGACTAGATTGAAGATCTCTTAGCCTTCAATGTTCTTCTTTGAAGAAGAACGAGATTGGAGATACAATCTTCAGATTGGATCTCCACCATCCAACACTTTTGATGGACGGTTGAGATCCAATCTAGAGATTGCATCTCCACCTTTTTATTTTAATTTTTTAAATTTTGTTTCATAATAAAAATTTAATTAATTTTTTTCTGTTTTATTTTTAATTAAGGGGTAGTTTGACCTTTTTGTGTATCGTCCTTGTCGGTATCAATTTTGCATTGATAGAGTTAATAGTAGAGGTAAAATGAGGTTTTTACAAACTATAAATGATAATTAATGATTACATCAAACAATAGGAAAGAAATTAGAATTATCCTAATTTATAAATTATGCATAGTTACATATAACAACTTGTGCAGTAAAGGAAAAGGTAGGGGCTGGTATTGTTGTCCGGGATCACCTCGGAACTGTTAAGCTAGCTGCTGCTTTCGTGTTCAACCATTGTTCAAATGTAGAAATTGCTGAAGCAATAGCTATCAGGCAGGGGCTGTTATTGGCAGCTGAGAATTCTCTTGTTCCCCTGTGTGTTGAAGCTGATGCACTAAGGGTGGTTAAGCTGTGTAACGGGGTTGATGTGTCCAGGCTCGACATTGGGAATGTTGTTCATGACATTAAGCAGCATATGCGTGTAAATAATATGGGTCCCATGAGTTTTGTGTACAGGGAAGGAAATCAAGTGGCTCATGGTTTAGCTAAATGGGCTCTTGGGTATAATTGTCCTACTGTTTGGAAACATTCTTTTCCAGATTGGTTGCTTCAGCTTGCCAATGCTGATGTACCGTTGTCTGATGCTGCTGTTGCCCCTGTTCGGGGCTGTTGTTGTTAATGAAAGTCTTATTTTCTCAAAAAAAAAAAAAAAAAAAACTTGTGCGATAAAGGAGCCTTTTGTTGGTGGTCTCCACCCCAGGTTCGAATCCTCGATGCCATTTCTTACTGCTGTATTATTATTATTATTATTATTGAAAAAAAAAAAAAAGGAGGAGTTGGCCAAATTCAAACCATGAACTCGGATGTCATTCATTAATGACACTTTGACCACTTGGTAATCAAGCATGCCACTCAATTTTATTGATCTAATTTGTTTAAGCAAAATAATATTTCTAACATTTTAGTTTACTTAGTTGGTCAAAGTAAAATTTGTTTGAAGTGATGGTTGACCATGGCTAAACCACCTAAAAGACAAAAATATCCCTACCAACAATTAAAACTACTAAAATACCATTAATTAAAAATAAATTATAAGAACAATTAAAAATGATAAAGAATTTTTAAAAATCAATTGAAAAATTTAAAAAAAAAAATTGGATGAAGATGCCCGCCTCAGTTGAGATGGAAATAGTTCATTTAGAACTCTTGTTAGCCTGTCAAGGTGTGTGTGTGTGTGTGTATATATATATATATATATATATATACACATAGAATTTGAGGGAAAATAATGGTGGAAGGTGTGATACCTACAAGACTTTCCAAGGTAATAATGTTGCTATGGGAAACAATGTGCAATGTGATATGATTGTATATGGACACAATCAAGATATACAAAATGATTTTATAGCAAGGGACCTCAATTAGGTCACCCAAGCCTCAAGTGATTGGAATAGCCCTAATGTATGGTGTGCCTTCTAATAATATTATGTCATATGTAATGAGGTTAAATTTAATTGATTACTTACTACATGAAATGATATTAGTGAAAGATATAACGTGTAGAAGACGCATTAAAGTATTTATCATTAGGCTAAAGGACGATGATTTAAACCATGAGGTCAAGAGTTCACTATCTTTAATTCACCTATTTAGTGTATTTATTAGAATCTTACAAGTTGAACATCTTGACTATCATTATTTTAGGTTCCGTAGTAGCCTTCAACTTGAAATCCAAAGAAACACAGGAAGGATATTTTGTTACACATTACTGTTTCTGAAACAAATTGAGTTTTATTATTATGTGCAAGTACATGATCTTGAATGAATTTGACATAAACTTTCGATTCATAAAACTAGCTACTATACTTTTCAAAAGCGTGTAAGACTGTATATTGACAAATTTTGTTTGCGAGATTTCTTGTAGTTAAGTGGCCTAGACTAGAAATTTGATCCCACTTCTGATAGAGTTTCGAAAGATTTAAATTACTCTAATGTATTCACTATGCTGTACTGTACAATCCTACCAAACAAGTGCCTTTCTTAGGCATTGTTCACAGTCAATTTGAGGAAGCAAACTCCGCGAGTGCAAGAAATCGCTGAAAACAGCAGCCTCCTAACTGAACTATTGGCAGCCTTAAAAGTCCATATAGTCTCTTCAATTTCAAAATTTGAATGCTAACTTGATTATCTTTAAGAAGCCAAGTCGACGAAACAGTACAGGCCACCATGGATCAGTATCGGGGACCTTTTCTAGCTAGGTTTCGGCTGAAATATCAGTAGCTTTTTTGAATACATTACATGTCATTATTCGTTGAAAGGAACAACTATATTAACAATTAATTGTACCACTGAACATCACATAGTAAAATGTAATTGAGGGGCGGGCTTAAACAATAATTAGAAAAATAAATCTAAAAATGTGGAGATATGCTTAATAGAGTTGATTTGATGTGTAAAGTCAAAGTCTCACGTGATTTTGTTGACAATAAAATGTATTTGTACACTACAAGAAAAACGAGCTATAGGGATAAAAGTGTTCAGGACCAAACAAATTCATCCCTAAAAGGTATCCATAAGGATAAAATTAAATTAGTCTCTAAAAGATATTCTGTAGGGTATTTCATCCCCAAAAATATATTTACGGGGATGAAACAATCAGTACGTCCCTAGAAAAAGATTTATACAAACGAAATATTTTGGGATGAAAAAAATTCGTCCTTCCAAGGTATCTTTAGAGACAAAATTAATCTATAGAGATGAAAAAAATATTTTGTCACCTGAAACAAGATTTATATGGATGAAACATTTAATTTGGAATGGAAAAATTTCATCCCTAAAAGTAACTATAAGAACGAAATATAAATTTCTTCTTCATCCCTAAAAATATATCTACATGGATGAAAAATTAATTCACCCCTAAAAGAAGATTTATATTGACAAAATATTTTGGGACCAAAAAAATTCGTCCCTCAAAGGTATTTATAGGGATGGAATATTAATTTTGTCCCTAAAATGCATGGAACGGAGAAAACAATTAGTTGCTAGAAAAAGATTTTAAGGGTGTAAAATTTTGTGTCAAAAGAACTTCATCCCAAAAGGTTTTCATAAGGATGACATTAATATTTTATCCTTGTAGATGTTGGAATCTATAATGTAGATCATCCACTCTATGATTAGCTTACTTGGACACTAGCAATTTGCAAGAAAAACATTGTAATGAGTGCAAAACACATTGACATTGGGATAGTATCGGTCAAAAACACTTTGACGCTTAAGTTAACGTTTATATTAATTAGGCAATAGATCGAAATTGAATTTGTAAAGTTCAAAATAATTCTTGTAATAATAAGTATAAAAAATGTAAGTCAATCAGTAGATCGCTTTTGAAATATCTTTTCGTCAAAATTTGATAATCTTAGTTGGAAGATAGTGAATATAATATCAAAAATGAGGTTGAGAGAGTATGAAAGCCAGAGTGATAATGCAAGTTGCCAAAAAGTCCCTATCCCTTGGCCATCGACGAGTATTTATACTCATGGAAGCCACCGTTGGGAGAGGTTCGTAGGATCCCTTATTCCTGGGGATCCTCCCCGTATCTGACTCTTAACTAAGTCAAACCGATATATGGTTGGGCTATGTGATAAGGTCATGGGCCTTGATGATATTTGGGCTCTCTCCTACACTAACATAGGCTTTCAAATACCTACTGGACTCCTCTAAATGAAATTGGGCCCGACTTCCAATCGCAGGCCTAGATTGTCAACTACATCCCCAAAACTACATCAATAGAGACCCGAAAAAAAAAAAACAAATTGTTCTTAGAAAGAAAGATTTAGATGTACAAAACACTTTGGGACGAAAAAACAAAATCAATCCCAAAATGGTATCCATAAGGAAGATATTAAATTCATCCCTAAAACTTTTTCTATAAAGATGAAATTAGTATTTTATCCCTAAAATCATATTAGATATATACAAATAAAATTAAATAAAAATATTGGTAAATTATATTATAATATGCATACTTTAAATAATATAACATAAATAAGAGATAAATTGGATATAAAATAATAACAATTATCAACCTAACAGGGTTTCCATACAAAAAATAGCGTGCGTAGGTTCTTTTCTTCTTTACCTTTCTTTTATTTTTCGTTTGTTTGATTTTTTGCTCTGTGATTGTTCGGTAGGGACTTTCACAAAAAAAAAAAAAAGGTGGAGGTTAAGAGGAGACATTGTAATAACGAACATGGTTACCAAATCCATAATTTGAGCCTCTTTAACTTTTTGTTGGTTTCTGAACATAATAGGTAGTGAATGGAAGAATAATTGTCTTGGCCTTTGTGTGCATGACAAAGGATTTGTAGTTGACTAACTTTTTATGAAGTTCTTGAAAGGAAGGTGAGTCCTGCCGGGCTTACAGATTTCTTAAAGGCAGAGGTGAGACTATGAAAGGTGTGAATCATAATCTCATCATTCACAAATGCTTGTTAGATCTATGATGATGATGTTTACAAACTGTAGGTATTCCAGGAATGATTTGTCCCTTTAAAAGACGTCGCATAGGAGTACTGGAGGGATTAGCATATGTCGTTGAAGTTTCTGTTACGCTTCAACTAAAGTTTCGCACCAAGAAATCATAAGAGAGACAACAACCCTACAGTTGCTTTAATGGGTAAACAAAACCAGTATTGGCGAGCCTAGAATGTATATGAAGGATATGGAGAGGTTTATTAAGTCAAGGATGTGGATGGTTTTTGGAGGGTCAGGGCTAGTTCAGTTGCAGACCTAAAAATTTATTTGAGGGGGATACTTTTATATAATAATTGTAAGGTCAAGAAACTAAATTATATAAAATTTTCTTTATAATATTTAATTTAATTACTAGAAGGACGTTATATGAAATAAAATAGTTAAAATACATAACCAATAAGAGATATGTAGTTTTACCCCTTACAAAATAGTAATCAAAATTTCTTAAAAATAACATTTTTGATATAAGTATAAAAATAAAAGCATACCAATTATGAGTTGATACTAACATTCTTTTGAGTGAGAGAAATTCAAATTACATATTACTAAAAAAAAAAATCATTTAGAGATATGTGTCATTTATGATGGGAGTTTAATCAAACTACATACATTTATTATGAAGGTTACTAATCAAGCTACACTTTTAGTCCTTTATCTAATAAATATATTGGATTTATAACTAAGTAAAACAAAAATAAAAATTAAAGATAAAAAAAAGTATAGTTTATATGAGTTTTTTGATTTGTGAATTAATCATATAAAATATTTATGTAAAAGAAAAATATTTCACATATTAATAATCATGAGTAATTAAGATCTATTAAGATTCAACAATACTATATGTTTTATTCTCAATAATTTATGTAAATATAATACAGTTTGTGATAAAAAAAAAAAAAAGTTTGGAATGAGTATAATGTTTAGTGAAGTCAAAAATGTTTTAAATTTGAAGGTTGGTTTGTAATAATATGAAAAAAAAAAAAGAAGATATGTTTTAATAGAGAAAGAGATCAAAACAATAATAATAAAAAAAAGATTTAAAAACAAATGAGATAAGAAGCAAAGAAAGGACATGGGAAGGGATTGATGGTGTGGCATGAAAGAGAGAGAGAGAGACCAATTCTTGTCAAGGTGAGAAATAAAATCTCACCATTTTGATTAGGGCAATAATGGGTAGTGGGCTTGGGAATGGGTGATTTCCTTTCCTTTTCCATGCCAATGCGAGATTGAGTGGGATTGAGAAATTTTCATTCTAACCTCATGCCATATCCCATGCATCAAAACATGCCTTTAGGGATATGGACAGAAATATTAATAGAGAAGGTTATTATTGGGAGGTTAGAGGGCTTACTACTATATGAAAAGATATTCATGGGCTAGCAGCTAAGGAATTTCTTTGTCAGACATGATGAACAAAGAAAAGAGAAGGGGTGACTAGGTTAGCTTGGACTAAGGAGAAGATAGAATAAAAGTTTAGGTGGTGTTTGAAACCATCTTTAAAAATGGTTTTCCATTTTCAAAAAAAAAAAAAAAAAAAAAAAAAAAAGGAGAAATATGTTTGGATATTTGTTTTGTGAAATATGTTTTTAAAAATGGTTTATAAATATGTTTTTAAAAATGATGCCAATGCATCCTTTGGTTTCTAATGCCCAAAGGCTCTGATACGATATAGAGTTGGTTGAGTCTATAAAGTCTCACACAGAATAATAGGACATATTTATAAACCAATATTTATAACTGTATAGGAAACCAATAAAGCCTAATCAATACAAGATATGAAGCTCGTGAATCCTAAAATGTAAGGAATACTACTAATAGAATAAATTACAATAGAAAGAGGTCATTGACTAATTTAAATGTAATTGATGTGCAAAATATGTAATGATCTACCAATTATAATAATGTAGCTGAAATTTATTCCGTTCGACATCCGTATAGTAGACTAATTCATTAATCCAGCCGGCTGAAGTTATTGAATTGAATCAGCTTACAATTAATTGATGAAGTAAAATGGACCCATTAGGAAAATGTTATATGCTGTATATCGGCCGTCATAGAATCAAGTTGGCACCATCGTTCCCAACAACTAATACATTTTTAATAATGAAAAATGTAGACAATCTAACTTACATGACCGGTTTGTATATAGATTAATAATGCTCTTTTGTTTGGTTTCATTGTCTTATTTTGATTTGAACTCATAAACATACAAAACATTTGGTATTACTAGATTGTGCATAACAGTTGTGTCAAATCAAAATTATTCTCTGCTTGTTATTTGTTTTTTATACTTAATATTTAATGGTGTTGAATTGGACCTATTAAGAGATTTTTGTTTATTTTTTTAAGTGGTCAAACCATTTAAAACCACCCAAAAACCACTAAAATATATATATATATTTTTTGACATTTCACTTAATACAAAATCACTGAATGATTTTATAAATATATTATTCCAAGTTTATTTTTTCTAAAATAATATGTTTCTAAGTTTGTTTTAGTTTTATATTATACAAATTTCTTTTAATACTTTAACAAACAACATTGAAAAATAAAAATCCTAAACATATCAACATCAAATTTTGTTATAGTTGAATTACTATATTTCTCTGATCAAATTTCAATAAGAATTTTTATTGATAAAGTGTTTATGCAACAATTCAGAAACCAAATTGCAAATCAATTTATTTAAATATATGATTATTCTTTTTTAATTATAATAAAAAAATATATATTACTTTACAATTTCAACTTTTATTGTAATAATAATTCAATTTAAAACCATTTTATTTATTTTTGTTTGAATATATAAATTTAATTGACTCTACTATTTTAATTAATCTTATTTTAATTATGAATAAAAATATTATATATATAATTTATAATTTCAACTTTTATTGTAATAGTAATTCAATTTAAGATTATTTTATTTATTTTTATTTGAACATGTAAACTTAATTGATTCTACTATACTAATTAATCTTATTTTAATTATAAATAAAAATATTAAATATATAAGTGTTTTAATATTTGTTAAATAATTTATTGCAATTGTTTGTATCATATTAAATAAAATTACACAACAACTAATAGTAAAATGATATAAATATCAAATTACTAGTAATTAGACAATTTTAACTTTAAAAAATAAACAAAATTATTATACATTCAGAGGTAAAAAAAAAAAAAAACAAATATATCTATTAGATTTTATATTTCAATCACTATTCAACTTTCAGTCTTCAGCAATACTATTTAGTCTTCATATAAAAAAACAAACGACCCTAAATTGATCATAATTTGAGGGATCCATTCTAGCTTCTCACTCTTAGCTAATATATGTTATAAGAACAACATTTTGGTCCACAACTTGCAAATAAAAAAGTTAGAAAAATTCATTGACTAATGAAATGTCTTGTTCAATTTAGTACAAGGACAATTGATATATGCCTCATATAGAGAAGAATAAGAGATGTTATCAAATTAGATTATTTTTATAGGGATATTATAGAAATCTTCCCTGAAAAATAAACTAATGCAAATTTAGTCCCACTTTTTAAAATATTAGGTATTCTCAGGCCCCTACCATCTGTTTCCATCCAAAAAGTAATAGATTTCCATCCAAAATTATAAAATGACTAAATTACCCTTGTTAAGACTATGAATTTCCTATCATACCCTTAAATTTGGGCAATGATTGAATTGTTCTCATTGAAAGTATATGAATCTCGATCATACCCTTAAGAAAAAAAACAAAATACCCACATCTTTTTTAAATCTCTAAATCAATCAAACATCCTATTTCTTCATTGATCAAAGCACAAATTAATTCAAAATAAATAAATAAATGTAGTGGCTAGAAAACTAAGTCCAAAATGAAAGCCTAAAACAAACTAAAGAAAAATGGGCCCAATATGCTGGTCGACCGGGATTTAAAGCACAATAACATTGATTTATTTCTACAAATGAGGGTTGACTGCTTTTAATGCATAAAGATTAAATTACTTGTAACATATGGGGCAATATTCCGTACGGATGCTGTATTAACTTTATGACAAATACTATAATAACTTTGTAACAGACATCGCAATAAGTGCCAATAGCTCTCTTGCCATGTATAAATAGGGCGACAAAAGGGCAGTAGAGACTATTCCATTTCTCCCAAGTAGTCTGTGCAAGTAGGTTTTTTTTGCTCATTGTGCGAGTTACCGTCTCTAGTTGTGGGAGTAAACATTTGATTCATTTTGTGTCTACTTAAAAAATAAACAAACAAATAACAATTTAACTATTCAATTTTAAAATATATTATGACGGAGCAAACTTTTTAGCCTTGTTACAAATTACCCACTTGCCGTTAGCCAGGTTAACTGACTGAAGAGCAAAGTAGTCATTGACGATGGGGAGAGGTCTATCACATGGTTCAAGCTGGCCAAAAGTAATGAGATTGGAAAGCATGGAAAATAAAAATTAAAAATAAAACTATAAAAAGGAAATTGAAGAAACGTCAATTTAAAGGGCACGAAAACGAATAGGGTCTTAATCATCAGACCATCCATTCCCTTGAAACCAAACTAGAGTGTGGTGTTAGTGAGGATAGCGCTGACAGTGAGGATGGAAATTATAATGGTGATAGTGGGTTTCATAGTGATGGTGGGGTTGATAGTGATAAAGGTGATGCTACGGTTGAGGAGCTTCTGGTAAGGATCAACAAACTAATTTATAGTTATCACATTAATTTTGGGATGATATATTGATGATATGGTAATTACATATAAGCTTGTTACATCAATTGGACAATAAATTTAGGTAAATTTATGGGTGGTGTAGCATTAATCAATATGAATAATGTTACACTTTGCAAAAATTTATTCAAAAGTTTTATTTAAATGATGTGACAAATTGATTTGTATTTATCATATTATTTTTAGGATAATGTATTGACGATGTGGTAATTACACAGAAGTTTGTCACATTACTAGAACAATGAATTTAGGCAAATTTATATGTTGTGTAACATTAGTCAACATGAATAATGCTTTATTTCCCAAAAATTTGTCTAAAGATTTTACCCAAATAATATGAGAAGTTGAATTATAGTCACCATTTTATTTTTGGGATGATGTATTGACGATGTGATAATTACATATAAATTTGTCACATTATTTTATCAATGAATTTGAGCAAATTTATGGGTAATGTAGCATTAATCAATATGAATAATTCTACAGTACTTCCCAAAAATTTATCCAAAGATTTTGCTCAAATGATGTGTCAAGTTGATTTGTAGTTATTACATTTATTCTGAGATGTCGTATTAATAATGTAGTAATTATATATAAACTTATCGTATTATTTGGATAATGAATTTGACCAAATTTTTGAGTATTTTAACATTACTCAAACGTGTATACAAAAAAATAATTTTAATGCTTTCAAATTATATAGATTTAGACAAAATTGATGACCAACTCATATATTATTTGATTAATTGTAATGCATCTCGATAGGATTGAATTATTTTATTATTTAAGTACTGCTGCTAAACCGAATGCCTGTCTGACATGATCAATTTTGCTTTTATACCTCAACTTTGTTCCATTTCATTATGATAATATTAACGAAGTAAGCCGGTCTTGTCATGACCAAAGAACATAACACAATGACAAGTTAATTATAGTTTCCTCCTGAAAATGAAAAAAGACAAAAGATTCGTCTAGCATCATATGTATGAGCTTATCCACAACCAAGATGATTGCCAATATATATGAAGAGTAATGCTGTAAACTGTTAAGGAAAAAATTTTCAATGGAAACGACTAGCTTAAAAATCCCCAATGACATTCTATTGAGAATAACACTGTAACTTGCAAATTTATATACCTTAACCCATTCGTGCGTTTGTACATTACCAAATAGCATAATCCGTAGTCCACAGACAATTGTCTCTCATGGTCATACTACATAAATTTTATATATATATATATACACACACACACACACGATCCAAGATCCAATGAGAACAAAAAAGGTGTCATTTTCAGATGTTTGACCAAAAATTTGGAGTCATATATGCAGAAAATACAACGTATACGACTAATAACAAAAGAGAAGCCGGCAACTCCATTGGTCAATATTTGTACCTAACCCAACATCAAGCAGGCGTTTCCAAATACACATAACAGGAAATTATCTAATCATGAGTTGTATATTCTCAAACATAGTTGACTTAGCCAAAACTCTAATTTCTTTTAAAATATTGTAATGTTATAAATAGGCAGTTCTATGCTTCATGTTGGTCTCATAATTCTCCAAGTAGCATTAGAAGCTATATTCTTCCAATTTCTAAACTTCTTTTGTCTCAACAATATTCTAAAAATGCTTTGCACAAGAACGTTTTTGTTTATTTTTCATTTTGTTTTGGTCTGCAATGTGGCAATCCCCTTGGTCGAAGCCCGAAAACTCTTATCAAGTTTAGAAGAGAGAGAAATTCCTTCACTGAAAAGCAGCTTTCTTCTAAGTGCTTTTATAAAAGGCCTAACACCTCCTGCTTCAAGCAGTGAGGGTGATGTAATGGCTAATAATCAAAGGCTTGTCTCCGTTGATCTTGCCGGAACCAACCGAACTCTCGACGAGTCAGTGCCAAGTCCTGGTGTTGGCCATTAGCCACCTATTATATAAATACAGTAAGTTGTATTTTTTTTAATTCTTTTTTAAATTTGATTATTTTTATTTTGTTTAATTATATACTTTGTGTTACATTTTTGGATTAGAAGAAGGATTTTTTTTTTTTTTTAATTTTAATTTTATTATAATGTATTTGAGATGTGCTACCGACAGTTATTAGTTCGGCTATCAGCATAATTGTTATATATTTCAATAAATAATGTATATAAGTAATAATTATAGATAAATATATTTGGGGCCACGCAATCAACTGGTGATTGTGCTATTTGCGACTGATTCAAGCACTTCTCGTGCATTGACAATGAATGACCCGGTCATTTAGCTATTGGCCTATTGTTACAATATATGAAAACTTGCAGCTATCTAGTAGAGCAACGTCTCGTGCAAATTGAGCATAAGGCATATTTTTTTTTTTTTTTTTTTTTTTTTTTTAACTTCTAGCTTGGTTCACACTAATAATTAACATAATAAAGTTTTACTTTGCTTCTGATTTCAGTTGAAATTCAAGCCAGATTTTATGACTTAAGGTTACAATGGTATGATTATTATTATTATTATTATTTGGTACCATATGCCCTACAGGCATACGTCAATATAATCCTTTCCAAGCAGTTTTGATATCTTAGAAAGGAGCTCAAAGAAGATTGGAATGATGACTAGATCAAGTATTGAAATGAAAGTAACATATTCCTGAATTTTAAAAGTCTTATTTGATGTCCTAAGAAATCTTAGTATACAGTTATTTTACACATATAATTAATGAGGAACATTGACATTCACACACACACACATCTCATATAATTAAAATGGATTTAGTAATGTATTGAAAATTTCTCTTATAATGGCATGAAAGCGTGAAACTAAACAAACGAATATGAATTTGAATTTTAAAGTTAGAAAATGAAATTATGAAAAGATGCAATATCCGTCCACTAACCAGGAAAATCAGGTTAAATAAAATTCCTTGCACAGGAAAAATGATTGACATAAAAATTAAAAACATATATAAGGCAAGGATACCTGTATCCTTCCCGTATAATGGTCTCCTTAGATGATATAACAAACGATGCTGCTCTTCCTACAGTCCCATCAACTATCAAGTTACTTGTCCCGGAAACTACCTACACCCGTACTAGAGTTTAGCACCTGCAAGATTTCTATAAAAAGCAGTCTAGTTAATGTGACATATCTACTTTTTAATACTATGCTTTCTCCATGTTAAGAAGAAAATGTTAGACAGCTGTAAATTTGTGTTTGAAATGATTGATCAATAGTTGTAGGTGATTTTTTAGTATGTTTGTTTTACTAGTCACAAGTATGCCTCTGCACAAATGACATACCCTCAAGAAAGAAAACGCTTTAGCATCAATCATGAGTGTACATATGATACCAAAACAATAAATTTATAGGGATATTATCAAAATCCCTCTAGAAATTAAACTAATGTGAAATTATTAATTTTTATATTAAAAAATGGGGTTCACTGATATTATCTTTTATTTTATAGGATTTTTCAAATTTTTTCCTAAATTTATATTGATAACAAAAAATAGTATTATATTGTTATATAGAACATATAAAAGATCAGAAACTTCCGTCAACCGGGTGCATGAAATTTTTTTCTATTCAGATAATTTAACATTGCATATTCAAGCGACGTGATAAGATCCAAATTGAAGATGACACCCATACATTGGACGCACGCAGTGGTGGAGCCAATTCAAGCCCAGTGCGGTCCAAAGACTCACTGAAAATAGTCAGAAAATGTTTTTCCTTTAAAAAGGTTAGAGTGCTGAACTCTTCATGACACAAACAGGTGCCTAAACCTCCAATCTTTGAGGATTCAAGTATTTACTCTTATATTATTAATATTTTCAAACTATTTTGAAAATTATCTCCCTTCAAAATCATTCTATAATTAGTTTTATAGGACGAAGTAAAACGAATGATTTTTTCTTTTTTATAACATATTTCTATCACTAAAATTATTATTATATTTTTTTCTTTTACCGTTATCCAAT
This sequence comes from Dimocarpus longan, assembly GCA_022984855.1. NCBI lineage: Eukaryota > Viridiplantae > Streptophyta > Magnoliopsida > Sapindales > Sapindaceae > Dimocarpus > Dimocarpus longan. The sequence continues at coordinate 12,192,314 of CM041014.1, read as the reverse complement.
TAACACAATTAATTCAGACTTAGGAAGAAGAAGATATTAAACATCCAACCTTAATGGTGAAGGTGGAAGAGAAATGCCACTTATTAACTAACCCCATTTAAAAATAAACTATAAATTATTTGTTTAATATCTTTGCTTAAAGTTTTATATTTAATATCATTTCAACTAGGGAAAAAAAATTGAAAAATCCCCTAACATAGAAAATAATGTCACCCAATTTCATTTCTTAACATAAAAAATGTGATTTCACATTAATTTCATTGTCAAGAGGGATGGTTTGTAATATCCCTTTGAATTAAATCCCCGATAAATTAAATTTTTTCTCCTCCACCCAATGCACACAAGCTTTTCCCAACTAGTAAGGATTTGTTATTATTAATATTATTATTTTTACTAAACTTTTGATAATCTAGTAACAATCAAAATTTAAAAAGGTAAATGACAAAGGTTGTTAGATTTTCTCCATCATATATAATATTACTCAAACTTAAAATTTTATCCTAAGATGCTTAGCATCAAGGAAAAATTAATAAAAAATCATTTCTATTTTTCAACATATAAAAGACAGCTATCATGCGAACAGTGCATCGCCACTCTCTTAGGCATACTTAATTAATGAGTGCGCTGGGTAGGAAGTGACACAAACCTAATTTTGTTTTGGTTTTTTTTTTTTTTCTGAATATGAGATTTGAGTGCATGCTATAACTTGCTTGCACCACACGTTATTGAGTGGTAACATTCCTCTATTTGAAAGCTATGGCCAATTAGTTAAAATGTATTCTTTTGTTTCGCCAGAAAATTATGAAAAGAGCACTTCATCTGATAAAGTCCAGGTGAACATACATATATAGGATATTTCATGGAGTACTTATCAAGCAAAAACTAGAATGCAGTGGGACTTACATGTATCGCGGCTGCTTTTTTAGATCATTTTTTGTCATGAGACTGTTACTTGAAATTTAAACACATATGCATTGGCCAAGTTAAGGGACCACGATAAGCATGGCGAATAACTCGCACAAAAAAAAAAAAAAAAAATCCTTGAAAAGTAATGTATTTTCTTCAGTTCTTTATCTTTTTTCCTATTTTACCATAATTATTGTATTTTACTGTTAAAATCCCTCTATATGATATCTTGTACTGGCTTCACCCCCTATCAAACTTAGGTTCTAATAAATCACCTGCATGTTGATTTTAGAATCATGTACCTTTTGTACCCCTTCACACATATGAATAAAATTTGACCGTTATTGCGTTCTAAAGAATTTATTATATATTCAATACACAGTATATTTTTTATTTATAGTAAATGTGACGAAAAAAAGTAAGCTCGTATTATAATTTGAAGGGACTAAATTTAAATACATATTACTAGGCTCTTCATTTCATTACTGCTATAATGTTGTATATTTTACAAGTATTCAGTCTATTATAATTGAGGTGAAACATGTCAAATTGCAATAATCATGTTATGACAAAGTGTAATTTTCCAAGTAATTTGAAAAAAAATATATATATAGTTTTCGAGTGTTTAATTGAATAGCCTCGACGTTACATGATGTTGGAATAATGTATACATTTTCAATTTCAATATGATCATGTTATATTATATTAGAATTGACCAACTGATTTGAAAAAACATGGGTTGAGAGTGTTTAATTGAAAGGTCTCAACATTACATTATGTTAGAATAATATACACACATTTCAATTGCAATATCATCATGTTATGACATAGTCTAATCTACCAAATGATTTGGAAAAATATGGGTCAGGAGTGTTTAATTGAATGGTCTTGACATTACATTACACATAATAATGTACACATTTTCAATTTCACTATGACTAGAAATGGACATGGCATATTGCAGTAGTCATGTTATGATCTTGCCTAATGTACCCTGTTAATAATTTTTTATTTAGGGTATGGTGTTCAATTGGTTAGTCTTATTAAAAACATGGTGTTCTATTAATTGGTCTTAATTAATTGTTTACATTATAATAATGTTATAATAAACAAGATATCAATTAGTTATGATTGGGATCAGTAATGGCAAAAAAAATCAGAATGTGTTGACCTTGCCTACTAGTAATTATTTTTATATAATTTACAATTTATAAATATACTTATATGGTCTTCAATTGTGCATTTTTAATACAAATATTATATTATAGGTAACCAACATTTTAAAGTTGCCATCTAAATCGGTCCACGTGTTGCAACATTATACACCTTGATCGATTGCCTTTTTTTAGGCCCCTCATGTCGAGGACACCAGCTGGATTTCAAAATAATTACCACACAATCACCCTAAAATCACCCTAAACACTTGTTCACCACCTTTGAAATCTCCTACAAAGGCATCCTGAACAAGAGAGTTACCCTTGCTCCCTTTCACAGTTAATATCAGGTGAAAATCCGGTATTAACAATATCTAATTAGAGATGCATGTTGAAATTACCTGTTTGCTACATACTAACTAATTTTTTGCAATTATTCATATTCAACAATGTTATGACACTATATCCAATGTTGTAACTTGAGTGAACATGTCACAATATATAACCTATATGTTGCAACATAATTAACACATAAAGTAAAAATAAAGTTTTACCTTACATCCTCGAAACTTGCCAAGAGAGATTAACTTATTACTAAACATAAACAAAATACAATTTACTCTTGACTTTTCCAATCTAAGACTTCCTCTTAGACTTGACGCAAGACGAATACACATTCTTAATAAGTTACAGCAAGCTCCCTTTGTCTTCAGCAGTAAACAACAACTGAATTCTTTTCAACTACTATAAACCTATAATTTCTTTAAGACCTGACAACTTGTTATCCTAACAAGTGTCTCAACAAAATCCTAGACTAAGTCGGCTTATGTTGTACCTATATTTGAGGCTGCATAAATGGACTGGTAAAAGCCTAAGGCTAATTCAGTGAGTTGATCTAATTGATGAAAATCCAGCTCGATTAAGGCCCAGCGCACCAAACGTGTACCTCATCAAACGTACAGCTCGTAGAAACGAGCTCCTAGTTTGCTACTGCAACTTTCAGGTCGCTAATTAACTATTATCAAGATTGCTTTACGCTCAGTTCTAGATTTTTCAGAGCGAGATCTAGCTTGTCTAGAGTAGGATTCAGCTCACAGCTCAAAGCGTTAATTAAACAAATACAAAGAAAGGAAACATCCTAATTTGAGAAAAAGTCCACTATCAGAATTGGAAGCAGAATCAAACTCCAACTTTAGCGGTATCTATCCCTGATTTGGTAGGCACAATTTTGGTAGCATAATTAATATAAATTCTTTCCTGTTTCAATTGTATCACCCTCACGCTATAAATAGAGATAGAAATTCATTGTAAAGATGGACACAAGCAATTAATAATAAACTATCTCTCTACCAAAATAACGAGAAAATAGTCATGGGCATAGATATCTTTTTAGATCAAACCACATAAAAAACATTTTGCATTCTGTTCTTCCTCTTGTCTCTCTTTTATTGATTTTGTGTGCTTTAATTGTAGTAATAGGTTAAGAATCTGGCTCGATCAAATCCAGACGTCGATATCTTTGACGCTAGAAGGAGGGCTCACACTGTAATTTTTTGAGATTTTAATTGTCATGGTAAGAGGAAGAACCATCAGAAGTTCCGACGAAGCGGCTGATCAACCAAAAAATCAGATGGATCAGCAGCAGTGTGGCATTCAATAGATGGAAGACATCACTGTGCCAACGGTAAGCGCATCTCATGCTTCTGCAAACGACGCTACCATGGGTCTACCTCCACTAGCCCCTCGCCAGCCAACACCAACAAGCCCTACAGTCTAAGGACTATAGGTGTGCCACCAGATGTAGAAGGCATTAGAAAATACAATGCAGCAAATTGTAGATGCGGTTAGGGCATTGGCGTAGGCCCAAGCGTAAAACGCATCCAAACCTGAAGTTGTTGCTTCTAGAGAAGGTTACCAATAGTAATGAGAAAAAGTGCTACCCCCTGAAAGACCTAATAGAGAGATACCACACTTGCCAACTTAGCTCGTTCCTCTAACTCACGTTCAACAGCTGAAGGTTACAAAGCTCGTGAAGAGGAATATGTATTGCATCCTGCGAGCTTAATATCGAGGGTGAGTCTGGATGGGAGCTGCCAGATTGGCGCGACCCATATGAGGAAAGGATGCCCTTCACTAGGGAGATCGAGACTCAGTCTCTCCCTCCAGGATTTAAGCTCCCTAACATTCCCTAATACAATGGAAATAGCGACCATTATGATCATCTGGACGAGTTCAATGTCCAAATGGATCTCCAGACAGCTAATCCATTAGTCAAGTGTCGCATTTTTTCAGCAACCCTAGGGGACATTCCATTAACCTGATTCAGAAGTCTTCTAGTTCGCAGCATAAATAGTTGGGAGAAATGTTAACAAACATTCACAAGCTAATATAAAGCTTTGAGGAGGCAGCTCCTGTCATCTTGTCACCTTGCCATAGACTTCCAGTGACAAAACGAATCATTGAAAGACTATATTACCAGGTTCAGACGTAAAGTCCGCAATATAGAGAACCCTTCAAATGAAAGCATCCTAACTGCGATCTAAGCTGGACTTGATAAGGATGTGAAGCTTTGTGAGAGCATCTATAAGTTTCTAATGAAGAACCTAAACGAGTTCTATGAGCGAGCTACCAAGGAGATCAGATGAGAGGAGACTTTCGACCCCAAACAGTCTATCCAAAAGATGAAGTGGGTAGTTCCAACCAATCAAATAAAAGAAAAAATAGTGGGAACGGAAGTGAAGGTTATAATAACGGTTCAAACAACCAGATCACTAAGAATGTCAGGAACGAGCTCAAAAATAAGCAACCTCAGTGTTAGAGTCGCCATGATCGCTACAACGTCCTGTTAGATACACAGGATAGGATCTTTGCAACTAAGAGGAATAAGGAAGACTTCGTGAAGTCGAAACCTATGAGGTCTCCTATTAACCTCTGAAACCAGAACAAGTTTTGTGCTTATCATAATGAAGTTAAGTGTAACACTTCAGAATGCAGGGAGCTAAAGGACGCCATTGAGAACCTAATCAAGATACGTCGTTTGAGAGATTATGTGGTGTAACCAACTAACCTGCGACCTCAATGACTACAACGATCAATATAGTAACAGTCCCAATGAGCTCCCGAACAAGAACATGAACCCGTAATAAAGACCATCTTCACCATACTTTCACATCGCAGAGACCAACAGATCGCATGAACATTACATATGTAACTTATAATTCAATGTTCGAATATCAATAAATGTTTCAAATTTCACATATTGTTTTATTATGAGTAATTTCTTTATTGCTTTTTTTATCAAATGATAAATTTCTCTTTGGCCAAAGATTAAACAAGTCGAGCTATGTTATTGGGTTTCGACCTATTGGATATCGCTCGCAATCTATTATCCTATGTTATCGGGTTTCGATTTACCGGACATAGCTCAGCTACTTACGCTATGTTATTGAGTTTCGACCTACTGGACATAGCTCGAAACTTATCATGCTATGTTATCGGGTTCCGACCTACTGGACATAGCTCGAAGTTTATCACACTATGTTATTGGGTTCCGACCTATTGAGCATAGCTAAAAATTCATTCCACTATGTTATCGGGTTCCGACTTACTGAACATAGCTCGAAATCTATTACGCTATGTTATTAGGTTCCGATCTACTAGACATAACTTGAAACTTATAACGTTATATTATCGGGGTTCCGATCTACTAGACATAACTCGTAAAATTTAAAACGTTATGTTATCAAGTTCTAACCTACTAGACATAGCTCGAAATCCCTTACGTTATGTTATTAGGTTTCGACCTACTAGACATAGCTCGCGAAACTAAAAACATTATATTATTGGATTCCGACCTACTAGACATAGCTCACGAAACTTAAAACACTATGTTATCGGGTTTTGACCTAGTAAACATAACTTAAAATCTATTACGCTATATTATCGAGTTCCGACTTACTGGATATAGCTCGCAAAACTTAAAACGCTATGTTATTGTATTCCGATCTACTGGACATAGCTCGAAATCTAATACGCTATGTTATCGGGTTCCGACCTACTGAGCATAGCCCATGATAAATTTATACTGTTAGTTTAGATTACGACCTACTGGACAGCTCGTTGAAATATTTAGCTATGTTAGCTGAGGTTTCGACTTACTGGACATAGTTCGAAAGATTTATAAAAATTATCAGTTATGAGCTGTGATCATTGTTTAAAAACTCGACCGAGTCGGCCGAGTACTCGCCGCTCGGCCGGGTGCCGAGCCGAGAACCCCCAGATCGGGGGGTTCGAATCGGCTACTGTTGAAACTCGGGCCGACTCGGGCCCAACTCGGGCCGACTCGGCCCAGCTCGGGCCTACTCGGCCCAGCTCGGATCGGCCCGAGTCGGCCTTTTTTTTATTTTTATTTTTTTGCCAAAACGGCGTCGTTTTGGCACACCAAAAAGACGCCGTTTTGGCGTCAGGTGTTTGATTTCAGCATCAGATCTGCTGGCTGCTTCCTTCTTTCACTCAGATCTGCTTCGTTCTGCTTCTGCCGTTCTGCTTCAAGTTCAACCCACCGTCGCCGACTCGCCGTGCTGCCTCTGAGTTCTGCTTCAAGTTCAACCCGCCGTCGTCGCTTTCGCCGACGCCGAGTGGGGTGCGACTTCTGCTTCTTCTTTCGCTCAGATCTGCTTCTGCATTCTGGTTTCTGCTTCTGCATTCTGGTTTCTGCTTCTGCGTTCTGCTTCTGCCGTCACCGTTGCGTTCTGCTTCTGCCGTCGCCGTCGCTGTGAGTCCAGTCGCCAACCCGTAGACAGTTATACTAAATTGTTTGTTTTCAATTTTTTTTTTTGTTTTTTCATTATGTTTTTTCATTTTGTTGAGGATTGATGATTGATGGATTTGTGGTTTATTTGTTGCATTGATGAAAATAAGATTATAATATAGGATTGGAAATATATTTTGTGATTTATGTTATATTATCAATTTAGAAGCAATATATTGTTTGATAATTGATGTTTGTGTTAAAAATTTCTATAGAAAATTATTAAATTTTATTTTTTTACAAGTTTGACCTGATTTGACCATGGGTCAACGGTTTGACCGTTGACCGATGGTCAAACCGAGTTCTCGCCGAGTTGCCGAGTACTCCCAGCTCGCTGCCTCGCCGAGTCAGGTCCGAGTAGCGAGTTTTGGAACACTGGCTGTGATGCATCAAAATCAGTGACCTCTTGATCTCATGTTAGGTCTTATTATTGCTGATTCACATGTTGATTATTACTTCTTAACTAGAAGGAAATTCAAACACTTGGAAAAACAAAGCAGAATAAAGCACAAGACAACATTAAAGTAAATGTTAATCAGTTCAACAATTATTAATCAGTTCAATAATAACCTCGAAGTGAGGTCCAAATGTTCATTACAATTGACCTCGCACACTGAGGCGAATCAAATACAAAGTCATGAGCTACAAAGAAAAGAAGAAACAGATTCAATCCAATAGGCAGCCTACTTCAAACCCTGGTCTTGAGGGGTTGATTCTACCGGAGTTTTATTATATGAGGTTGTTTCTGGAGGCTCTGTGACCTGAGTGTCCTCGTCTTGAGGGGTCATATCTTGGGGCTCTGCATTTTAAGGAGCTGTAGTTAGAATCGCCGAGAAACGAGCGGCCCGCTTCTTATACTTCTCCACCTCTACAACCGCCTCCTTACCTAAGAAAGAAAAGTCCAGTTCGGGATGAACTTCCCGTAGAGTATAGAGGAACAAACTGGAGGTCTTCAATTTTGTTTCCTCCTTGGTTTTTACGACCTCTTTTTTGGCTAGAGCGACCCTCTTTTTAGCAGCCTCGGCTCGCTGTATGACTTTCTCCTTTCCATTCTCAATAGCCTCAGCTCACTACATGACCCCTTCAGATCGCTATTTGGCTTTATTCAGTTCCTCTTCACTTCTGAGGAACTTAGCGTTATAGTGTGACCTCACGGCCGCATATGTTTCTTCCTCCCGAGCAAGTGCGTTCTCAACTTCCTTTTTAGCCACCTTAACATTGTTCAACTTGGTTAGAAGGCTAGATAACCGCATTCAATCTGACAGTACAGCACGAGTTGGGGATTTTGTCATCATTGGTTGTCAGTTGAGATATGTACGCATTAAATGCGCACAAAATGAGACATGCAAATTGTACGATTACCTGTAGAGTTGCCACGAGTCAAGAGATAAGATGGAATTTGAAAAGACAGCACAACAGGTCCCGATACATCAGTTTTTATCAACGAGCTTGAGCTCCTAGTCCGTAGATCGCACTGAGAGCTAAGGGGGCTAATGTTGTACCCATATTTGAGGCTGCATAAATGGGCTGGTAAAAGCCCAAGATTGATCCAATGAGTTGACCCAATTAATGAAAGCTCGGCTCAACTAAGGCCCAATGCACCAAACGTTCAGCTTATCAAACGTACAGCTTGTAGAAACGAGCTCCAAGTTTGTTACTACAGCTTTCAAGTCGCTAATAAACCATTATCATGGCTGCCTTATGCTCAAATCTAGATCTCCAGAATAAGATCTAGCTTGCCTAGAGTAGGGTCCAGCTTGCAGAGCGAGGTACAACTCACAGTTCGAAACATTCATTAAATGAATCCTTCCAAAAAAGAAATATCCCAATTTGAGGAAAAGTCAACTACCAGTATTGGAAGCATAATCAAACTCTAACTTCAGCAGGATCTATCCCTGATTTGATGGATATAATTTTGATAGCATAATTAATGTAAATTCTTTCTTATTTTAATTGTACTCAAACTGTATCACCTCATGCTATAAATACGGGTAGAAATTCATTGTGAAGACGAACACAAGCAATTAATAATTTATCCTCTCTTTTTGCCAAAATAATAAGAGAGTTGATAACTTTATTTTTATAGAGTTATTTTATCTTTTTAAACTTGAATTCTTACTTAGTTCTTGATATTTTTATTATTATTAAGTAAATTATTTCATATTTTTGTATTTTTTATTTTCAGAATAAAATTGGTGAAAAAGCGCATGTGGACCCCATCAAGTGCTATTGTTCGAGACAAAATCATCGCTACAAAATGAATATCATTCCCGGCAAGTTCATCGCCTCAAGAATTACTCGAATCGGAGATCGCATAAAGAAATTATCGCGGTTTAAAGATCGAGTATTCTACAAATAAATATTATGTCATGCTGATGTAAGAAATGATGTAATGAAAATTATAATGTAAGCAATAATGTAATATGAAAGTTGACTTGCATGGGGTAAGTGAACCATGATGTAAGCAATGATGCAATATGAAAGTTGACTTGAATGAGGTAGGTAAATTATGATGTAAGCGATGATGCTGAAGTGTGGAAAATTAGGAAAAGATGATGCATACGATGATGTAATTAGAGGTGAACTTTGCCTATAAATAGACCTTAGAATCACCATTCCAAGCATCTCATCAAAAATAAAAACAATAAGTAGTTTAGAGAAAGAGAGAGAGAGCTTGGAGAAGAGGAGCAAAGCAGAGGAAGAAATTTTACGGCGAAGCTTCAATCCACTAAGTTTTCTTATCTTTTATTATGTTTAATTTTCTAGTCTTTGTAAATTTGAATATGGAGTAGATTTATTTTTCTAAGGTTATGATGTAGCCTAACTTTGATGTTCCAACCATTTGTTCAATTCAATTAATGATTTTCTATCTTAGTTGATGCATTTAATATTGTTCTTAATGCTTCTAAATAACTGGCCACTATTTAGTTGAATTGTTAATCATAATGATAGCGAAAACTGATTTATGTGTCTAGTTCATTGTATTTAATGTCATAAATTACATGTAGGATAGGAATATACCTGCACGATTTATGTAGTCTATAAAAGAGATCCATAAATCTTAATGAATCCTTTAATGTTTTGACTTGTATGAGAACATAGCAGTTAATCTTTATAGGGTATTTTCATTAGACCTCGGGAGGGGCTATGTGAATAATTCAGGGAATCTCGACTAGCAACTGGATAATTAATTTTTGATTAAAAAGAACAAAGGGGAGGAACAGATTAGTTATGGTGAAATCATAATCTTAGAGTTTTAATTTATTGAATTAATTTCATTCATAGTTGTAGTTAAATTTAGTTATAGTTATCAACTTCTTAAATCAAATTGCGTTTGTCAAATAAAAAGTGAGTTACTTTAATTTTGGGTATTAATTGACAACAATTCTCATGGGACGATACTTCTCTCATCACTTTATTACTTGTTCGACTCGTCCACTTGCGATTTTGTACAACAAGAGTAATTATGGACGTAGACATCTTTTTGGGTCGAACCATTAAAAAAACCTTTTACATTCTGTTCTTCCTTTTATCTCTTTTTTATTGCTTTTGTTCTCTGCTTTTGTTCTCTGCTTTTGTGTGCTTTAATTATAGTATTTGATGAAGAATCTAGGTTGACCAAATCTAGATGTCGATAGTTCACTTTGCCTAAATCTAGTATTCTGCTTAGAGAACAAACTCTCTAAGGTTTACAAACAATCTTACAATCTCTCAATGTAATCGAATTGCTTGAATGAGTGCTCTTTATGAGAAATAGGTTTCCTTTATTCAAAAGTGTGAAGCAAATCTTCTAAAAAAGGAAAACATCAAAAAATCAGTTACCCAATATAAATAAAATAATATCAACAATTAAAACCAACTAAAAAATATTAAGAAAATTTTATAATTTTTAAAGTCGACTGATTTCCTTGAATCCCAATATTCTTGCTTCTCCAAAACTGAAGCTAGAAGTCATTCTGCACTAAACAACAAAAGTTGACTGAAGAGAATCTTCCAAAAACAACCAAAGATATATATATATATATATATATATATATATATATTGTTGCTCAAGGATAAGTTAAACAATCAATGAAATTTCTTAAAAAAAATCTTCATTAATTTCAAAAAATATAAGGAATAATGATTACTTTATTCTTGACAAAAACCATGTCAATTAAAAACAATAATATTTAACCAATCAAACAAGTTCAATCAATCACGAAATTTAGTCAACTATAATAAAGAAACAGAATCAAGTACTGGGTACCTTTAACAAAAATTGTTAGGACATTATTACTGATATTGCAACATTAATCCAATTGTTATAATACAAACAGTAACAAAACAACACTTAAAAGCTTGCAGTCCATAAATTTTGTTGAACACACTTACTGCCTCAATGCCGTAGCTTAATACCATAAGATGCCAATACCTAACACATGTAATTCTGAAATTATATATCTTTGAAATGAAAATGAAATATAATGTATATTATAGAATATGTGTAAATTAAAATTAAATAAGTTCGTGAGAAATGGACTTGTTATTGTAAAGGATACTTTTTCTAGACTGTCATTAAGTTCTGTTTTCTCTATTTTTGTTTTTTTGTTATATTGGGGCCACTGGATAAATTTTTAAAATCAGTTAACCAATGTATCTTTTGTAAACCTAAGATTGAACTATTCAAAAGATAATAAGATAAAATTCAAAGTTGGTTCATTTTTGTTTTGATTTTAAAGCTCTTTTTACGAGAATCGTATGTAAAGATTATTGGTCTTGAAATATGCTTCATTATTATGGTTTATTTTTTTATTTTTAGTATTACATGGTCTTGCTAGCGACATGAAAGAAATAGCTGCACTACTAATGGTATGACTTCAATTAGGGTGAACACTAGGGTGAACACAAGTTGGTTGGGTCGGTTTTATCGATTTTGATTCATTTTCCATTTTGAAAATTGAACCGACCTGATTAGAAGAGCAAAGCCAATCTAACCAATTACAATCAGGTCGGGTCGGTTCCATCGGTTTAAGTAGGTTTTCCAGTCAAACACAAAACAAATTCCAATAAAAATTCAATCATATTAGATCTACAAACACCAAGAAAACAAAACCCACGAAATTACATGTTAAGAGCAAGTTCTTCATGCTTAGAAATATGCATATATGTGTATCGATAAATACATTGAATGCGATTGTATTTTTAAAATATTCCACCGTTGTGAGGTATTTTTTTTATGCGATGCAAGAGAATAATTATGAATCTAATTGAATGCTTATGAGGTTAATTTATGAATTGGTAAGTATGAAATATCTTAGAAATACTCTTGAGAGAAATAACAGTTAAATTTATCGGTATTAAAATTGTTATGAAAATTTACGGATTTAGCATATTTATTTTACGAGATAATGTTTTTGAGTATTATAAGTTTATGAGAATTAAAAGAGGTTATTAAGAAGTGTTAAATATAAGTTAAAAATGAGTATGAATATGATTGAAAATGGATAAGTGAGATTAATAAAAATAGTAGTAAAAACGGGGTAGACTTGTAAGATTTTGATTAAAATTTTCGTTGGCATAATTGAGAAAAGTTTAGGGGTGTTTTGGCACTTTGTTAAGCTTTACATATATGGTTCTCTCAGCTCAGATCTGAGATGCAAAACACACACACACAGAGACCCGAAATCAGATCTCTCCACTCAACCTCTCTTTCGGCAATCTCAACCTCTCTCTCTCGCCAATAAAGTGAAGGAAAGAGATCAATCGACTAAGGGGTTTTGTCATGGTCAGTTAGAGGCTTGAAAAAGCTTGATGAGCAGCTGATTTCAGTACAAAATCAGATTTGCTCGAGAGGGAGACAGACCAGAAACGTGAAGACAAGTTGAAGTTGCAACGGGTTGTTGAAGAAGTCTTTGCTGACCGAGTGAATGAGGACAGTTTGGGGGTGAGCTGAGGTAAGTAAGGGCTGAGATGGAAGCAGCTAGGTAAAGCCAAGAGATGGTGGAAAAGTGCAGGGGTGAGCTTGAGGATGATGATGAACAGTAGGTAAGAGGAACCACTTGAACTTGTGAGATGTTTTCTTGAGTTGTGAGCTATCAATTTCAAGTTATTGTTGATTTTGTTGTAGTTCAACTTAGACAAGAAGAATTGGAAGCTATGGACTGTCATGGGAGTCCATGACAAGTTGTTGATTTAAAAAATAAGTAAGTTAGGTTATGATTAATTTGTTTAATCTCTTGAAAAGCTTAATTGGAGGAAATTATTGTGTATATTTTGATGTGATGTGTGTGCCGTGAGATAAGTGGAAAGAAAATAGGTATGTGTCATTTGTGTTCGGCAGCATGTGTTTATGTGTGTGTGGGTTGTGTTTTGTTTAGATAAATGGAGATTAATTGATTATTAAGTATATAAATACATGATGAAATGCGAATACATGTTAGAACCGAAAGAAAATCAAGAATAGAGTTGTTCGTGTGCTTTTCGATTACAGTGAAGGGTAGCTACATGTGAGTTAAATTTGTGTGACTTTAAGTTGATTTTAAGGTGTTGAGTATGTACTTGAATGTGTATTTGAGTGTGATTAAGTAATAGATAATAAATTACATTGCATGGAATGCATGTAATACTCGAATGTGGCCCTGGGAAAATCTAATGTATAAACTGTCCCCTTTGTGTTTATTTTAATTTGGTGGTTTCAAGTGTGTACTTAAATGTATTCGGACATGGAAACTTCACGAAAATGAATGGTAATGGATAAATTAAAATAAGGCACGTAACAGAGAGAATGTTGCTTAATTAGTTTAAGAGATATTTAAGGATAAAATGTCATTAGAATTTATATTGGAAGGTAGTTTTGAATAAAAGTTGGTGATTTAAATTTTAGGTGAATTGCAGGCTCTTTGAACAAAAACAGAGACATGTAAGAGGTGAAGAGGGTTCTTCGAATTGGAAGTTAACGAACAAAAGCGAAATCGTGAGTGTAAAACTATATATATATATATTTATTTCTTTTATATGTATATATGTATATATGTTTTATATATGTTCATGGTTTGAATACAATTGTTTTTGAATGTATAAATGCTTTAAATTTCGATATAATGTTTTAAGAAAAATGTTAAATGTTAAAGGCTTAAGAATTAAGGTTTCGACCTTAAGAAACTTTTTGACGGAAAAATGTTTATGGAAAGTATAAAAAAAATAGTTTTAGTTTTTAAACGAAATATTGTTTATAAAAGGATTTTTAGTCAATGGTTACCCTAAACTCTATCATGACTGAAATGACTGGTTATCGACCGAGATACTTTAAACTTGTAAAGGTTTATGGGAAAGAAATATGTTACTAACTAAGGGAATGGATAGAAATTATAGGATTGCATTTAGACGTTATAAAGTATTATGATTGTTACCCTGTGCAAGGCGTGATTTTATCCGCAACGTAGTGGTTTTATAAATGGAAATGAACTATCCCACCACCATCGCTTTTAGGCCGGCTAGTGAATTATTTCCCTGGGTTCCATTGGTTGTGATTGAAATGTTAACAATTGATGTAAAAATGTACATTTATGATTTTTGTAATGGATAAATGAAATGAAATGTTTTATTTATGTAAATGTTATGATTTTATTGAAAGGTTTTTAAAGGTATTTTGATATTAAATTGCACACTCATTGAGCTATTTTTAGCTCACTTTTCCAAATGTTCTAATAAAATTTTCAGGGATTAAGACTAGAGAGTAGTTCGAGCATTCTCCTAGGCAGTTGTAGATGGCCTCATTGCAGACGACGACGACTTAAGATTATGGACATAATTTTTGTTGTGAATATGTCATGTTTTATGGTTTTGATAATTGCATCATTCTTGTTGCATTGTATATACGTATATAGATATTTAAACTCTAAACTACGAGGGTTTTGATCCTCTGTAGATAATCGAGGTACATGGGCATTTAGGAGTACCTAAACTCAAGCCCAAAATATTTCAGAAAATATTTTTGAATTGTACATAATGCATATATTTTTGATTGATGAAAATGATTTTATTGAAAGTTTTTAAATATTCTTGTGGTTGAATTGTGGTGGACCTTAGGTCCTGGAAGTGATAGTGGACAAATTGAATAGATTTTAGAAGTGTTTATAATTTTGGAGAAAAATTAGGATGTTCGAAAAACAAAAGAAACTCTATCTGTTTTTCTACAAAATTTTTAATTGAATAAATGGTTTGCTGGTTTTAATTGAAAAAAAAAAAATCCACCACATTTTTCGATAGATAATAAAAAGAATAAATATTTTAATCAGGTTCGCTCCACGGATTCCTAATTTTCGTAGTCTATTAGAGTGTTGGGAGGGCTTCCCTCAGATTCAAAAGGTTAAATCTGGGTTGGATCCTTTCATTACATAAAACAAATTACAAAAAACAAAAGAAATCAAACACTCACCGCATGAAGCAGTCATAGATGAAGAAATACTTATTGTATGAAGCACCCAAGGCTGGAGTTGAAGTTGATGAGAGAAGAGAACACTAAGTCCATACTTTTTTTTGGCTCAAATCACAACAAGAAATGGTAAGGGTGAGAGAGAAGATTGGAGAGGAAACAACGGTGAGAGAAGACAATGACGAGAGAGGCAATGATGACAGGAGAACACCAGAGTGATGGTGGGGTAGAGAAAGGCGAGGGCTTGGAGGTGAAGGGATGTTGAAAAGGGAGGGCTTTGTGTGTTGAGGACAACTAGGGTGTGTCAGTATGTGTTAAATAATATATATTTGTTATGAATATATGGTCTTAACATCACTTCCTTTTGATTATATTCATTATCTTATTTGTTAATATTTCATTATGGAAATGATTTTTCAATTTACCTATAAATAGACCTATATTGTAACAATTGGAATACACATCAATTAAATTATTTTCTCTCTTTCTCCTACTTTTGCTTGTTTCTCTTATTTGATTATTGTTCTATATTCACTGCTTTTAGGCCATGTTTTATAATACGTTATTAGCACGAATCTGGTATAAGAGATTTCATTTATGTGATCTACTCTATACTAGTATATATGTTTCATATAGATGTCATGTTATGCTAATAGATATTATGTTAGATCCAAAATAAATTTTTCTTCAAGTTTAATTGATTTTTGTCTTTTTGCTATTATGGTTTATTTGTTTATTTAAACATATACAACATGGATCTCATTTTGAAAACATATGTTAAGAGCTTCAGATCCACATATTATTTGCATGATTTGATTAATTATATAAAGAGAAAAGATTGAATCAAAAAATTTATTTTATTGGTTTGATTGATATAAAAAGAAAGAAAAGAAAAAAAATTATATGAAGTTTGTGTTTGTTCTGTGTATGCAAAAAAAAAAAAAAAGAAATTATTCTTTTCCTTATTTATGTAGTATGCAGAAAATATATAAAGTATATATATATATATATATATATATATATATATATATATTGGCTTTCTGTGAGATATCAATGTTCTTAGTGTTTGTTTTAAAAATTATATGAACTTTGCTATATGGGAATTACTATTTTTGGATCTTCTACTTCAAAAGTAAGTTCAATTCTATTAAACTTATACTTTGATACTTTATTTAATATGATATTCCTTCTAGCTTTTTTATATGCAACCTGAAGTTTACAAGAAAAAAGTAAAACTAAAAGTTTTAGTTTTCAAATAGAATCAGGAGTTCTATAATCTCAATTTTTTTTTTAAATTTTCAATTTTATTAAAACCTAAAATTCTATATTTTAAATTTGTTTAGAACTAGAAATTCTATACTTTAATTTAATTAGAATTATAAATTATGATATATTTATCTATTAAAACCAGAAGTTCTATAGTGCTAATTTATCTGAAACTAGAAATTCTAGTTAAATTCTAATTAAATTTTGTTCGCTTTTACATTTAACGTAGACAATTATATATGCCAAATAAATTATAGTTGTTTGAAGCAACATAATCATCCATTGTCTATTGTATAGAAAGAGTGTGTCTTAAATCATGAATCTAAATACAAAAGGCAACAAAATATATAAGTTTGTATTTTATGTATGAAGCCAATGTTATGTATATACATATAGACATAAAGCAATGTGACTTTTTCGGGTTATGAAAAATTAAATAGATTTGATCTTGTGATGTTATGTTCTTGCTTTCTATATATGACATAATAGTTTCATCAAATTCGTTTTAATTGATTGAATTATCAATGAATAGTTTGAATCCGAATTTTTGTATTCTAAATCTGAACCAGAAGTTCTAGATTCTAAGAAGGGTGTATTCAATCTAGATTTTATTTAAGTTTGTTGGAGTGTTTTTTAATGATATATTTTGATGGATTCTAAAGATTTCAAATATTCCATCGGATTTTATTAAAATTCTATTTTAAAGTTTGTTGGATTATTTAATGGATTCCATTAGATTTTGATAGAATTCTATTTGAGTTTGTTAGATTTTTTACATTGATTTAAATTAAATTGGATATATTTTAATATGGAATTGTTAACAATTTATTTTTTAAAAAAATTCATATGATGAATAGTATATTGTAAAACTTGTCACAACTTTCACCGTTTATATGATTATTTCATTTATATAAACCACATTAATGAAAATAAATATTTTTTTACATCTAATTATTGAGGTCAGTTGTTGAATTAAAAAAAAAAAATTACTAGTTTCAATAATCCCAAACTTATACATATGTATATATATTTTTAAAAAAAAAATCCTAAATTGAAAAATATAACAACTATGAAATGATATGTATAATAGAAGTCTGAAGAAACTATTCTCTATAATTGTCATTGTTGTTATTTTGCTCCCTAGTATCTCTCCACATATTTGTAGCCATATTAGATAACAACACTTACGCTCGCTAATGACTACAATTGTGATTATATTATGATAATAATAATCCTATAGAAATCTAACCACTTACTTTGAAATTGATTGGCGGCTAATAGATGCTCAATACATAATAATATATAGATGTGGCAGTAAAAGATTTTTCAACACGGTGAAAATTATCCTCAGTCCTTGACTTGAAGTTGGTAATATGTCATATGAGAATGTTTAAGGTTATTATCTAATGATCTTACAACAAAAATGTGTGCTTAATTACTAGGATAAATATTTAACTTTTAAAGGTTAGATAGACCAAAGGAAATAAAAAACAAGAAAGTCAAATCTATACAGATGTGCTTATCAAATTGTAGAATAAATGAAGGCTAATGTGGATGTTTTCTAAACCTACATTGGCTACTACCTTAGGATTTGTTTTCAATGCTAGAAAAGTGATGTAGTTAAATGGAAAAGTAAATAGGGAACAAACACTTCTGACCTAAACATGAGTCTACGAAACACGAACAAACATAGATATTTTGACTTTTTAACAATAGAAGTTATAATATTAATAGTGAAATTAAAAAATTATGCTCGAAGATCTTTTCATGGCTCAAGATTCTCTTGGATAGCAAGAATAAACAGAGACAAAAGAGAGCTGACGTTGAATTGGGATTTACTTGAAACAACGATAATTTGCGTCGTAGCAGAAGCAAAAACCTAGGGAGCCAGACAGAGATAAAGAGATCTAATTATGAGCAGAAGCAAAAATAACGTGTAAAAAACCTAGAAAATCTTTGGGGGTGAGGCAAAAATTCATATGAGGTTTTCTATTTATACTTAGTGCTTAAAAATCCATCACAATCTAGAAAAATCTAATTCCTACAAAATCATTGGTTTTTTGAATATACCTAAACTTATTTAGATTTCTTAAAAGTCTAAATTGAATACACTAAAATTTCATTAGAATCCTTACAAATTTTAATTGAATACACCTAGATTCTAATGGAATTCTAAAAAGCATAGATTGAATATACCCAGATTTTTAAAATCCTTTAAATTACAATAAATTCTAAAGTTGACTACACCCCTAAATAAATTTATTTTCAATTTTATTTGAATCTTAAAACCTGAAGTTTTAGATCTTTTATTCAGTTATAGATTATAATTTATTTAGATTTTGGAACCAGAAGTTTTAAAATTACAAATGAAAAAAATTGAGAAAAATTAAATCAATTCAAATTTGATACGAAAAGAACCCGTTTCAAACTCAAGTATATATATTTGAAAATATGTCTCCTCATCGAGGTTGGGTAGAGATTTGAAAATCTTTCATACTAACTTTTGTTCATGATTTTAGGATATAAATCGTGAAATTTAGATTCGTAAATACGTTAAAGTATTTTATTTTCTGTTTATGAATTTCAACATATCGAAAGAAAGATAAGAAATAAGATATACGACATGTATTTTCTTATACCTTATTTGATTATTAAGTATTTATTATAATTGGTTGTAATAGTATTTTGAGAAATTATTCATTAATTCACTGTGATTACACTTTATATATCTTAGTAAAAGGATAAATTTGTATTTTTAAAGAAAACAATATATGTATTTTTTATCGTCAAATAAATGAAGTCAGATGATTGAAATAATTTGTACTTCAAATTTACTCCTAAAGTAGCAATGTTAATTATTATAGGGTGAAAAATCATTTATCTCGCACAGCTAAATTAATTAATATCATTTCCTGAAGTGAATGTTAAATCATTTGATAGTCATGACGATGATTATGGTCAGTAAAACCTTGGTGATTATATAAATTTTAACCACCTAAAGTGGAATTCACACCAAAGCAAAGTAAACAAAATGTTTACTATTAGTGGAATATGAGATTATAATAATTGTGTATCTAAAATATGTATAAATATTATATTAATCTTTTACCTATATATAAAGGTTCCATAAGAGTAAATATGCATATTACAAAGTGAAAAACAACAATGTTGTATATGTGAGACTTTGTTACTTTAATAGATCCTGGAGGAATCTACTTAGATATACATTAATAAAAGTATATCGCATTTGTATTATTCATATTGTCATATGCTAGAAGCATATTTTACGATGACTATCATATGATCATAAAAATAATATGATAAAAAATTGTGATGAATCAAAAGTTTGTTTTTCATCCAATAATACAAAGAAAAATATGCATCAAATTATTGGAAGAAATATGGAAATCCATTATAGAATCTGAAGATTCTTACCCAATAAATGTCATTAAATGACAATAATTGATATCACAATTTAGTCCTTGAAGGACATTATGTGTTTGATCCTTGAAGGACACTATGTGACATTTTAGTCATTGAAGAATAATATAATAGTATAATATATCTCTGAAGGATAGTAAGACAGTATAATTAAATCCTCGAAGGATAGTAAGATAATATAAATAAGTCTCAGAAGGACGTTATGATGATGCAAATAAATGATGCTAACAAGTAAATTTTCTCATCGTTAGGGGAGAAAAAAAGATAAAATTAGAAAATTTAACGACGTAAAATTACAATTGGCATGCATCATTCATTATAATAATAAGTCATATGAACCTGAAGTTCAAATGATCATTTACTTGAAAATTATATATCCGAATGATTTTATACTCATTGTCAATATATTAACCAGGGTGATTGTTCCTGAAGAACAATTTATGTAAATGACAGCAAATAAATCATCCGTTATACATAGAAATGTAAAAAATAAATTTAGTTGTAAAGTTATTATTCCTTGAAGTGAATAATAGAAGATCATGATCATTTTAAAGATCACGCTCAAACTATAAATAATCCTTATCATATAAATACAACTCCTGACAAGTTAAATATTTTTGAAGAGATAGAATTCTTTGAATCTCCCCCTATAAAACTCAAAAGGGATCTTAATTACATATGAAAAAGTTCATGTGCTCAAACTATAAATATTATAGTTTGTTCTAAGAATATGTGAAAGTTTACAGTAGCTCCTGAAGATGCATGTGTACTAAAAACTTAAAGAAAATTAAGATCTTATATTTTATTGTTCTGTATGTTATACAAAATGATGATGATATTGAATAATATATTGTGGATAAATATCGACATAAAAATTATTGATCAAAACAAAAGCAAAGCTATACTTATGTAGTTGTGTTAAACTTGTCAAATGGACACTTGAAGACGTCATATGTTTTGATCAAAATAATTACTCATATGAAAATTGAGACGGTGAGATATAATTATATCTCAAAGGTTTACTGTAGAAACCTAATATTTATAATATGAAAATAAATTATCTCATAGTTAATTTCATATGATGAGAATTAACAGCCTTTGTAGAGGCTAATGCCCCAGAATTGGTACAATCTCCTGAAGAGATACAAAATCTTAGAAATACAAAAATTTTCCTTAGAAGAACTATGGAGTGATGATAAAATAATCATTGATAATTTATCTGTACATACAGTGACTATTGAGATTATAAATGATGATTATAAACCATATAGTATCAATAAGTGTTAAAAAAGATATGATTGGTCTAAGTGGAATTAAGCAATTCAAACAGAACTAACTTTATTAGCCAAATGCGATGTATTTGGACCAATAGTCCAGACACCTGAAGACATCAAATTTGGTGAAAATAAATGAGTATTTATTCGAAACTGAATGAGATGAAATGTTTTCATCTATGATGGATTTGATTACATTTTAATTTTTAATTATTGTGGTAGTTTCCAAAAGACTTTAAACGTGTCTTTTGAATGTGATAATGACATATTTATATGGGTTATTAGATACCAATATATACATAAAAATCCCTGAAGAATTTAAAATGCCCGAAGCATATAATTCAAATTCTCGTAACTTATATTCAATAAAGTTATAATGATTTTTATATAACTGAAAGCAATCCAGATGAATATCATATAATTGTCTTAGTGAATACCTCACAAAAGAAAGATATATTAATGATCTATATGTCCTTATGTATTCATAAAGAAGTCAAAATTTAGATTTGTAATTGTAGCAATATATGTCGATGAAATGAATTAAATTAGAACTCCTAAAGAGCTCCTAAAAATTACTAAATATTTGAAAAGAGAATTTGAGATAAAAGATTTTGAGAAAACAAGATATTGTTTCAGCCTGAAGATCAAGAACAAATCAAAGAGAATATTAATCCATCAACTCGAAGACATTGGAATTGAGTCAAATATATTTTTCAATATCTTTGAAGAACTACAAAAGTAACAGTTGTATACTTTTTAGGGGGAGTATATTAAATCAATATGGACATATGTGCACTGCACTCTTTTTTTTTTCGATCAGGTTTTGTCCCATTGAGTTTTCCTGATAAGGTTTTTAACGAGGCAGTCCCTTTAAGCACGTCCAAATACTATTGAATTCATAATATTATTCAATTTTTGATCCAGCAGATCATGACATATCTTTTGCTTTCATCAAGAGAATATATAATTTCTTTTTAGAGTTTTGTATCCTGCATTCTTTTTTCCTTTTGACCAGTTTTTATTCCATTAGGTTTTACTGGTAAGGTTTTTAATGAGGTAGTATTTGGTACATTCAAAAATCTCGAAGAGTATTATCAAGTGGTATACGTTTAAGGGGGAGTGTTATGAATATATGGTCTTAACACCACTTCCTTTTGATAATATTCATTACCTTATTTGTTGATATTTCATTATGGAAATGATATTCCAATTTGCCTATAAATATGCCTATATTGTAACAATTAGAATACACATCAATTGACTTATTTTTTTTCTTTCTCATACTTTTACTTGTTCCTCTTATTTGATTATTGTTCTATATTCACTGCTTTTAGGCCATGTTTTATAACAATATTTTTTATTTTTTATTTTTTAAAAAATCATTTTTTGATTTGCATCGGTTTTTGCAACCCAAAATTGACCTAAAACCAAAAAAAAAAAAAAATGTCGGTTTTTGACTTATAAAACCAACTTGAACCGAAATTAGAATGAAAATTGATATTTTCGGGTTGGTTTAGTTCAGGTCGGTCTCGGTTTTTTTGTCCACCTCTTCCTTTGATATATATATTACATTTCTGCATATTTGCTATTTTTCCTGTTTCATTGCCTTACGATATCTTGTGGTGTTATGACTGATCAAATATCTCGTCGTTGTACTATAACCTTTTTCTTAAAACAAAACTGGATATCCACATTAGAAGGTCCATGATAAGTACCTTGTCGTCAACTTAATGGCTTACATGAAGTTCTAAAGTTTAACAGGATGTAATGCAGAATTATCGCAAAACCACGAACTGATTTTTCTTTTTTTTTTTTTTTTTTGAAATAAAAATACGAACTGATTTTAATCATACAGCTTTTGGCCTTTTTCTCCATCAAAAGGTACACTTAGCTACTTCCAGTGTCCAGTGGCCAAGCCATTAAGGGGCTTCGAGGGCCATTGACGAGACCCTTCCCGAATCCCTCCTTTGGACCCGAGAAAGACCCCGTAGCACCCCGTCAGAACTCCAACGAACCCTAACTTTGGCCGGAAGAAATCCCATCAGAGCACCGAAACTTACTTATTACTTCTTTCTAAACTCGTTTACTAGGTGGCAGGGGTACAAATTTTTCGCTTTTCTATTGAAAATTTGGCAACATGCCGTCTGTTTTCTAAACTATGCCACCATACAAATTTCAAATATAGTTTATAAAAACACTTCTATGAAATTCATTTCTCAACTTCCAGAACCTTCTGCTCATTTTTTCACAACACAACCACAACCAAATAATTAAAATCAGAAAACTGATTCATATAAAACTTTAATAAAACATTTTTAACTAATACATCCACAGTTTCTTTAAAATACTTACAACTATATATTAAATATATACATGATCAAAATAACACCATATATACATGTATTAGGTATCGTCCTATACGTCCACCTGCACGTCTGACTGAACCTCGTCGGTTGGATGACTAGCTCTTACATCTGTGGGAGAATTTTTAAGAAAAACATTTAAAGAAAAATATGAGTATAACTCAGTGAGTGGTAGTAACTTTTAAACTAAAACTCATTTCTACACTTAAATTTCTCCTAAAAACAGTTTAATAAAACTAAAGTATTTTTCTAAAATACTTTCTAAAACTCATTTAAAACTGCTTTTGAATCTCGTTCTAAATTTCTTTCTAAAACTTTATAAAATCTTTTCTTAAAAATCTTTTCTAGTGCTCACCTGAATAGTAACTCAGAGAATATCTACTCTTGACGTGGTAGCATATAAACTCTAGTTAACCACTAGGAGTGGGAAAAACTGCTTTTGAATATCGTTTTAAATTTATTTCTAAAACTTTCTGAAATCTTTTCTTAAAATCTTTTCTAGTGCTCGCCT
Organism: Dimocarpus longan; assembly: GCA_022984855.1. Classification (NCBI taxonomy): domain Eukaryota; kingdom Viridiplantae; phylum Streptophyta; class Magnoliopsida; order Sapindales; family Sapindaceae; genus Dimocarpus; species Dimocarpus longan. The sequence goes on along the minus strand of CM041014.1, from coordinate 12,168,173 downwards.
GAATGGTAACCCAGGGAATATCTACTCCTGGCGTGGTAGCATATAAACTTTAGCTAACTACTAGGAGTGGGAGATCTACCATGTGTAGTCGCCGAAAGTGGGCCCACGCTGCTGACCGACTACACTACCCTATACGTGCATACGGATCACTCATACCTCACTCACACATGAGTCGACTAGACTCAAATCTCACTGATTGACTTCCTCTTATCTACCGTATCACGTATAGGGTATTCGGTCGGGTACTAAACTGGGACTAGGGTAAACCACAGGCTATTAAAATTATTTTTTTATTAATACGCTAAAATATTCTAAATCTTAAGGCAATAAGCCTAAAAAATTTAATTCTAACACATTCTCATATACATAAATAATAAACTAAAATATTTATATTAGAATTATAATATAAATTCAATTAATAAATAAATAACTATTTATCTTAAATTCTTTTAACTTTTAAAAATAAACTTTAAGACAATATAAATAAAAATTTGTAGTTCCACTCACTACACATCCTCGGATAAAATCTGATTCTCCTCCATATGCCTCCGGAAGTCTCCGCTTTTACCCTAAAACATCAAATATCCATTTCGGGTCATTTAACTTATTCAAGTAATATTCAAAATCAATAAAAATCCAAATTATCACTATTTATATCCTTTAACGCCTAAACTTTCGGATATAAATTTCTATTCAACCGGGGTTTTCGAAATCCGTTTTCTCTACATGAATCCTACTTATTCTTCTCTAGGAATACCTCAGTATACTTAATGTCATCGACGGAAACTCGAAATGAAAATCAACCGGATTCGCTTACTAACGAAAATCATTTTTCGTTCCAGACTTTCGACAACTTCAAAAATCAATCTTCTAGTGTTCTAACACCCAACTATGATTAAATAAACCATTTCGAATGTTAAACGAACGCGTTTCGAAGGGTTTCGGAAATCGCCCTTCAACTCGTCCGTTTAGCTCCGAAATCGATCCTAAACTTTTCGCTTTCGAAATCTAACTTCAAAAGATTATTCCTTAACCTCTAAAACATCAATCTAATGCTTTAGAATAAAAACGAGATCAAATTCCATAAAAAACCCATTTTTCTCTACAACTTCCCTCTCTCGTTTTATCTGTTTTTCTTCTACCAAATCACTTTAAAATCATACCAAAATCATCCTCACATATCCCTCTTATTATCCCTAATCTCTGATTCAAAAATAAACGAAAGAAAAAAAATCGGTTTCATATAAACATCAATCTATAAACTGAAATAACTCACCAAATAGGCAACCGTTTTGCTTCAAATTTTTGGGTTAGCTAGAGGAGATGACGAGGAACAACTTTCGTGAAGAAACCGCGTCGAAAATCGGATCGGATCTCCTTCTCTTCCTCTCTCTCTCTCTCGCGCACGCTCGCGGCATCTCTCGGCCTCTCTCCCTCTCTCCCCCTCTCACCCGAATTCTCTCTCTTTTCTCTCTGATTTGCCGATCTAAATGTCTCAAATGAGAAAAAATTAAGTTATATATATTTTAATGCTCATTTGCTAAAAAGTCACTCAAGAAAATTTCATTTAATAATCTCAAACTTTCACTAATCTCACTACTGCCCAAAATTAAATGATTTTATATTCTATTGGTCCACTTGGCACGTTCTGGTCCATTTATTTTTTCAACCAATCCATGGATGACACGTGGCACAACCATAGCCACTACTTTTCAAATCACTTATCTCATTTCTCATTGGTTGAATTAAAATATCTTTTACTTTATTCCTCTTACATCGCTTGATTAACACGTAAATCTCGCCTAATCACTTTGTAATTATACCGGGGTCAGCCAAACGATATCCGACTTACGATATGAAAATCTAATAAGCCTCAAATAACACTATGGAGGCATGTGATTCGACCGTAACTCAATTCGAATATTTCTAGTACCATAAAATAATAAATCTGGGTGAGGGCTTACACTTGGTGAATTCTCATTTCAATAGAACTTTCAATACCTAATCCTTCTGAAAAATATTCCACAAATATTTTACACACATCTTATGGCCAATTCGACTTTATAAACTTCAATTTAGGTCTAATACCTCTCATATATACTTGATAAAGGAAATGTTCCTAACCGAAATCTGATCGAATCAACCGATATCTTTTTATACGTATCCATAGCTTAAATACTCGATTTTTACACTCATTCTCATTAACTCATTCTCATTCACTTAGGTTACACTCCTTGAAACTTTCGCATATCATTCTCATGCGTGATCCATGTATACTTAACTTAAAATGTCCATTTTGCCTTTTTTATGATATAATTTCACTTTGACCGAAAAATATTCTGAAAATATTTCATGGTCATCTAATTTTCAAATTGATCATGAAATACTCTAATTGGGTGTCTTATCTATCAGTCTCATGCTTCGAAAAAAATTTAATTGGATTTAAACTCATTAAAACTTATTAATCTCTCAAAAGGGCAATATCGTAATTTTCTTTTAATCGCTTAAAACTGATTCAAATGGTCTTCTTTTTGATCCGTTTCTGTTTCTCTATACTCTCATACTATTTTCAGACCTTTACGACCCTTAAGGTCAATTTTCAAAAATTTTACTATTCATTCACAAATTTCCGTCCGAAAAATACTATTCATCGAAAACTTTTGTTTCCCATCGAATCTAAATTCATGACCCTGAACAATATAACCGGGTCCAAATCCGATCTTAAACACAAACTTTCAGATATTTTTTTAAAAAAAAATCACTATTTATCTAGATCCGAATACTATTCACTGAAAATTCTCATTTCTTCCTAACACGATACTCAGGGCCTTATAAATATAATCGAATTATAATCAGACCTCTTGCATTATTTCTGGACTCTTTATTCTTTATCTGACCGTCGAAAATGATTTCTCTCAAGAAATTAGGATCGGGGTCTATCAGCCATGGTCCCCAAACCTATGAAAAAGCTTTTATTTCTTCTATTTTCATGAAGGATTTTTTTAAGATAAATAATATAAAGGCATAATAACATTAGCTGTCACGTCGAATGTTGAACTTCAAAATTTTGTTCCTAATTTTTTTTTTCCTTTTTCTTTTCTTGGCTATCTAAATTTATGATTTTAAACTTTTGTCACTTTTAAAGGAAATTGACATTTTTGAATTTTCGACACATTTTATTTTAGGGCCCAAAAGCTCTTAGTGGGGTACGAAAACGTTGAAACCAATATTTTAGAGCCCAAATTTTTTAGTGACGATGTTTTCACCCCTTTAAAATCATATGTAAACCCTAAATTTGTATATATTTTAAAATTTCAAAAATATCCTTATATCAAATTGTTTATATTATAATAAAGATAACATAATTTTTTTAAAGAAATAACAATAACTTCTCCCATTCAAACTCTATCTTTGTCTCTACTACCATTTTTACTGATCCCCACTACCACCTCCCAACTCTCTTTTCTTCCTCCTCCTCCTCCGCCCTCTTTTCTCTCCACCCCTCACTCTCTCACCTTCTCTTCCACTATCATGTTAAAAATAGTAACTCTAATCTCACCCCTTACAAAACACATATAAAATCTAACCATAAAAAACATTTGGAAAAAAAAAAAAAAAAACACAGCTCACAAAAATCAAAATCCACCATTATTTTCGCCTTTTGATCCACAAACAAAATAAACACATTCTTCTACTCATAAGTGATTTCAAAGATCTTGCTTTAACAGTTTTCCTCATTCTCTTCTTGACTGTGCTGTCTCCATTCTCTTCTTTATCTTTGTTTTCCTTGCTAAAAAAGAATTTTTTATAATATATATGTTTTTCAAATTAATAGAAAGGGCATATTTGGTATAGAATGGGGTGTACCTAAAAAGAAAAGATTTTTTGTAAAAAAATTAATGGGATGCACAAACAAATTAAGAGGGGTGTACTTACAACTTTTGAGGGGTAGTAATATCGCCACTCCAATTTTTTAATCGGGTGCAAAATTTTTTAAGAGTGATAATATTTGCACCCCTTGAATATTGTATGTACACCCCACAGTTATTATTATTTTTTTTAATTCCAACATTATCCTTGTATTAGTTTTTATAGAAAAATTGTCCAAGATTTAATTATTAAATTTTAATTAAAATCATATTATATTTTTTTGTAACTATTTTACCTTTTTTAAAACTTGTATTAACTTTTATGAAAAAAAATAAAAACTTGTACTAGCTAAAATAAAATCCCTCAAATGAAGAATTAGCCAAATTAGATTAAAAATAATAATAAAATCAATAGTTAGACAAAGGCAGCAGAAAGTCATATCGCAAAACGAGAGCCAGTAGCCTCCCTCAACTTAAAAGATGAGAGGCTGCTAACTCGTCCTCACCACTAGCTAAAAATGAAGGACGTAGCAGGCTTCCGGTCCTTCTCTGTTAGAATCTGCTGCCTTCTCCCATTTTTTATTTTTTATTTTTATTTTACAATTTATTTATCTAAGATAATTAATTAAATTTAAGGGAAATGACATATTTGGTATAGAGTGGGATGTTCTTAGAAGATATTAAATTTTGAAAACAATTTATGGGTGCAGACCCAAAAGCGGGTGGACATACAATTTTTGACGGGTGCAAATTAGTGCCACTCATTTTTTTAATGTCTTATAGTTACGGGGATTGATAAATCTTTAGGTTTAAAATTTGTTTTACCTTTTAGCTAATAGGTTCAAATATAAAAGCATATCATTACTCTAAACCCGACTATCTTTATCAAGTTTTCAATAATTTTTTTCAAACAAGATAAAAGAAAATATTGTTGGCAACCAATGTTAAAATATGAGTTCTAATGAATTTGTTTATCTGTATATAAACGTATTTATATTATGATATTATTTTTTTTCGTAATGAAAGGACTATTTATACACTTAAAATATGATAAAACAGGTTACAAATATTTTTTTAGAAAAAATTATTAATATGAACAAAAGGTCCATTTTAGATTTTCGCATTAGACCTCCAAAAAGTCAAAGACGGCTCTATGTGTGTGAGTGTGTGCCCATGCGCATAAGGGATTTTTTTTTTTTTTGTTTCTTCTCTTTTCGGGTGTTCATTGGTATAAGAACTTCAGTTGATAATTGTTCAATTCATTTGCTTTGACTTTAGGACAGTTTATTTTTTTATCTGAAGATTGAATAATACTGTTAAAAATTGAAGACTAAATAGTGACTGAAACCTGAAATCTGAATAACTTTTTTTTTTTTTTTCTTATCTCTGAATATATTATAAACTTGTTATTTTTTAAATTTAAAATTATCTAAATAACTAGTAAATTGATATTAATACCATTTTTACTATTTATTGTTATGTAATTTTAATTAATATAATATAAACATATGAAAATATATAATTTAATAAATTTTATAACATTTTTATATACATATTAATAATATTTTATTCATAATTAAAATATGATTAAAAAAATATAGTAATATTAACCATATTTATATATTTAAATATATTAATATATTTACGAAAATAACTAAAAAATGAATGTTTAAATTGTAAATTAAAATATATTAGTTTAATTCCAAGATAATTTAGGATGTGATATATTTAGATTTTACTTTTCAAATATATTTTTTAAAAGCATCAACAAAAAACAAAAAATAAGTAATATAAAATTAGGATAAATTTGAAATAAAAACTTTTATATGTCATTAAGTGATTTGTAAATAAATAAAAAGTTAAAAATTTTTACTTAATTTTTTTAGTTATTTTTTAGTTGGTTTAAATGATTTGACCACTTAAAAAAACAAACGGAAAAAACTTAATAAATGTAATTCAACACTATTAAGTTTTAAGTGAAAAAAACAAATAACTCCTAACTCTTGCAAAAATTAGATACTGCACAGTGAAAAAATTACTTCAAAACTATTAGCGATTAATCTTTATAAGTCTTAATAGTCCTTTAACGCATAAAATATTAGTGTTTAAAAAAAAAAAAAAAAAAATTCAAATACTATGGGTAATGGCATATGCATGTATAAAACTAGCCCTACTTATAGAGGACAACCCCTTTGAGTCCATTATTTTAGGGCCTAAAAGTTTTTAGTATGGTACAAAATTTTTGAAATTTCTAATAGTTAAGGAGCTTAATAAATCTTTAGACCTAAAATTTGTTTTACTTTTTAGCTTATAGGTTCAAATATATAAGAATGAATTACACAACATCCTTCCAAAGATTGCCTAAAAATACTCAGAAACACATTTACTCTTTTATTACACTAAACCATCATACCGTTAGTTGATTTCTGTTAACTTTAACTATTGATTATGAATTTTAGTCAAATGACCATTTTATTTATGAATAAAACAAAAAACAATTAAAAATTAAAAATTAAAATTGTATCTTTACCATCCATCTGAAAAATTAACGGTGAGATTTTTTAAAAAAAAAAAATATGAAAAATAAATTAAAAATTAAAAAAATTAAAAATTAAAATATGAAAAATAAATAAAAAATAAAAAAATTAAATTAAATCACGAGACAATCAGTAGTGGGGTCCAAACCAAACAATATGAAAATTTTGACGCCTTAGGATCTATTTCTTTCAGTGGCCATAGATCTTGCTAAATTTTAAAGTAGAATTCGTACGTTTAATATCACAAACTGGTTTTAAATTCATTTAAGAAAATTTTGCCCTTGACATATAAAATTCTACACAATTTCCAACCACGCAATGTCAAACTACTCCCTCAGACATAATGAACTTGTTTCCATAATAAACAAATTAAAAGTTGTTCAAAATTCTAAAATTCAGCATGATTTTTGACCACCGGAAGAAATTGATCCTAAGACTTCAAAATTTCCATGTTGTTTGGTTTGGACGCCACCGCCAATTGTCTCATGGTTAATTCATTTTTTTATTTTTTAGTTTATTTTTCATATTTTAATTTTTAATTTATTTTTCATATTTTAAAAAATTCTCCACCGTTTATCTCTTAAATGGACTGTAGAAATACAATTTTAATTTTTAAAAATTTAATTATTTTTAATTATTTTTTTTATCTTATTCATAGTCAAAATGATCATTTAAACAAAATTCTTAGTCAATAGTTAAAGTTGACGGAAGTCAACTAACAACATGAGGTTTTGGTATAATAAAATGATAAATGTGTTTCAAAGTATTTTTACGTAAACGTCAGGAGGGTGTTGTGCAAATAATCAATATAAAATCATATAATAACATTACCTAAACCCTAATATCTTTATCATGTTTTCAGTAACTTTTATCGAATAAGATAAGAGAAAAACATTGCTGGCAACCAATGTTAAAATACAAGTTCTAATGAATTTGCTTATCTATATATAAATGTATTTATCTTATGATATCAATTTTTTTCTTAATGAAATTATTTTTTAAACGCTTAAAATATGATAAAACAGGTTACATATATATTTTTTATTAAAAAAAAAATTCATATGAACAAAGGGCCCATTTTACTAAGTTATCGGCTGTAGATTCATTTGTTTTAATTTAGTTAGCAGTCAATTATACTTAATTAGTGACCCAAATAGAACATATTGATATAATTAATTTCAATGCACACTAATGTGTATTATTTATTATTATTATTATTATTAGTATTAGTATTATTTTATTATTATTATTATTATGTGATTTACATTTCTAAATCTAGCTAAAACAAAATCCAAACAATATGATATGAATTCATATCATGTTTAGATTTTGTTTTAGCTAAAACAAAAAACAAAATCCAAACATGATATGAAATTAATTTCATATCATGTTTTGATTTTGCTTCAGCTAAAACAAAATCAAAACAGATGTGAACTTAAATGCTCATTTGTTTTTGTCCTTTCAAAATAGAATTTCAACCTATAAATGCTGCTTGGTGAATCCAATTATCACCCAAAAAAAAAAAAGTATTTCCACCCTAATTAATTCAGTCTCCATATTTGAAAATATAAATTACTAGATTTTGTTCTAACTAAAACAAAATCAAAACAGAATATTTGAAATTAAATGCTCATTAAAACCAAATCAAATCAGATATGAATGTAAATGCTTTTTAAAACAAAATCAAAACAGATATGAACTTAAATGCTAACAGATAGAACTTAATTGCTCCTTCGTTTTTTATTTTTCAATCTAACTGCTGCTTTGTTGAATTCAATTATCACCCCAAAAAAATAAAGCTTTTCCATCCTAATTCAGTTTCCATGGAGAAGAATTCTTCTAAGTTAGCTTTTTTCACCATCTTATTACTTCTCTCGTCAGGTTGGGGTCTCTTTCTTATCTCTCACATTTTAGTAGTACCGTGTTTGAGAAGGCTTTTGATATTGTTAAGATTGTTCCTTAATAATCAAATATATTCTAATAATAATTGATATATTCGTATAGTCTTGATAGTAGATTTTCATTCTGTCAATGTTGCTAAAAGACAAATATTTACTTTGGGATCATAATGTAATGATCTAACAATGAATATATATTTTGATGTCAATTTAATATTTGATTAATAGTAAATATAAAACTCTTTATTGTTAAGAAAGTATTCCCAGTTTTCTTGTAAGGAACAAATTGCATTCTTTGTTTCAAAATTACATTCCCAACATGAGAAACCAGTATTCTTTCTAGAGAAAAAAAAAAAAAAATTCAATTTTAGATGCGAAAAACAACTAATTGGTGTGTTGGAATTGATCAGGCATGGCGATGTCTGTTGTCCTAGAGGTTGATAATGGCAGTTCATTGAATGGAGAAGCAGAACTCGGAGAAGTGAATCCTATGTGTGGTGGCCAGGCTTGCCCTATAAGTGCTTGTAAATGCCGTGAGGGCCGATGCTTATGTGGTTAATTTCTTTGTTTTTCTTATGTAATGCTGCCCAAAAGTTCTTAATAAAATATTTGATGATTTATTCATCACTTAATAAAAATACTCTTCCAACCCATTTTTTCAATTTTTTTTTTTTAAATTAAAATAAACTAAAGATTAATGTTAGTTCAATAGGCAACCTAAAGTGGGTGGATTAGAATTTTAATATTTAAAATCACTTTTCCATCAAATTCCTAACCACAATAAGCAAAACTAAAATAGTTATACAAATGTTAAAGAAATAATATAAACAATAGTTATATATTTACACAAATTAAAAAGACAAAAATAAAAATGATCAAACACGATAACTTTTACGTGATTCAGGCAATCAGTCTACATCCTCATCTCCACGGCCATCAAATTTAAGGTTTCCCCACTATTTTTAATTGGACTTTAACGTGTCAGTATAATCTTTACAACAATGTAGACACCTCTTGGTTTAGAGTAAAGATATTTACATCCCTAAAAATTATACACCGCAATATGATATATTTCTAAAAATCCAATATTATCCTTAAATAAAATTACTAAAAAGGGTAAATTGATAGGACCCAACTTGACCCGTACTTTGAGTTCGGGAGGATTCTGTAAAAACTAAGGTCTTCTAGATTAAAATCTAGATTTACTAAAATCTTTTAAAACAATTATCTTAATTTTGATAATCACGTTGATCGAAATATAAATTAAACAAAACTAAAATCTTTAAATTTTTCATATTGAAACTCATAAACTAAACATATAAAACAATTTTCAAATATCTATAAAATGATTATCAATTGTAAAACTAATTTGGAAATACCCTGACTAAATTTAATAACTAAGGAAATAATATATAAATTCAACAATTTATCATCATGTGTCCCTTCTTGCAACGTGCAGTAACCTTCACGAATCCTACGTCAGATATCTAGGGAAAAAAGGGTTTCATAAAAAAGTGAGTCTAATGTCAAGTGAGTGAATATAAATTTTCAAAAACAATTCTAAATAAAACATGATATATTTTTCGTAAGCATAAATACTTCTCAATGATTTATAAAATTTCATATTCGAAATAGTCAAACCTAAACATGATCTTATTGGTAAAAAGAAACAATTTAAATGATTATAATTGGAATTAAAACGGAATATAAATTTTATATTGTCACAAAACTATAACTTCTATATAATTTATCTTAATAACTTTGGTAACATAAAATGAAATCGGAATTTCGTAATACTTTTTCAGAAAATCTCCTTATGTAATTCTGGTTGTAAAACCCAAAACTTCATCCAACAAAAAATAAATTATTTTTCGGTGTATCATATTTCTAGACTGAAAGTATCGACGAGAATAATAATTTTTTGAAGAGCGGACTTAGTGAATAAAAAGTTTTGAAATTACTATTAGAGTTAAAGAAAAGTGAAACAGATCGAAAAAGAATTCATTCGAATAGATTTTGAGTGATCCGAAAAGTTATCGGACAGAAATATTCTTTCCGATTTAAGATTATATGAAATATTTTTGGATAAATAAAATATTTAGAGTGCTCAAAGGTGAAATCAAATTCAAGAATAATTTTTATAGGTAGAATTAAATTATAATAGGATTCTCGGATGAACGAAAACGAATTCAAATACAGAACCGGAATGGGAGAATGCATGAAATAACACTTGGTATGATTGGATGCATGATTATGACAAGTGTAATCCATGCAAGAAGGAAGTGAGACAAGTGACAAGATAGGTTCATGCATAGGCACCAAGTGTCAAGAAACTAAGAACTATATATATATATGAAATCAAAAGAAGCAAAATTAAGATGAGAGACCATTTTCACATTCGGTCAAACAAAAAGCATCAACAGAGAGAAAGCCTTTATGAGAGAGAAAAAGAGCTTAAGAAAATCGAGAGAGCTCAAGTGAGAAAAGGGAAATCATCCTTCCATTCGGTCACCAAGAATCAATCCGAGAGTATCACCAAGAAGCAAACTCGAGAGCTCCCATTTCTTTATCAACCATCAAACCCGAGAGCCAAGAGAGTGAGAGAGAGACCAAATCGAAAGTAAAAACCGTGAGAGCCAAGAGAAGACATTCGATCATTTGAGAAGAGGAAACCGAGAGAGAAGAGAGAGCTAGCCGAGAGGTGGAAACAAGAGAGGAGCTGCCAAGGAGAGGAATCAAGTGATGGCAGCCTTGCATGTTGGATGTGAGGGCATTTTTAAGTTAAATCATCACATGCAAATCCATCACAGGTGAGTTTGCTATCTTGTCAGAATGTTTAGATTGATTTTGAGTAGTTCTAACCCGTGCATGCCCTTTTTGGATTGAAGGAAGCTTGGCCAAAGAGGGAGTATATGAGCAGTAGCTTGCATGTGTAATTGGAGGAGTTTTTGAGTTAATTTTCAAGAAGTAAATTAAGTTTCCATAATTAATTATTGTTAGGAAATGTTTGAGTTTTGTTATGGATTGATTTTGGAAATAATATGCTTGAAATTTAGGATTGGAATCTCATTAGTGTGGAGGTTCGATTGGATGTAATTTTTGGTGTGATAATAGATGAATTTTGATGTTGGAAAGATTGTCAAAATTTGCCATGTAGTGGCTGTTATGGTCCTATTTTTATTTTCGATTGTGTTGTCATATAAAATGATGAATTTCAATGTGTTTGAAAGTGTCGAAGTGCTGTTTTGATAATAGAAAATTATTTTCGGGTGGTTCGGATGATTTATGGATTAATTGGATGATGAAATGAGAAGTAAAATTTAATGTGTATATAAGCTACTATAGTTTTAGTTGAGAGTGCTAAAAATATTAAACCATGATTTTAGGATGGTTTAAGTTAAGTTTAAGTTATTCAGATAATTTTCATTACATGCGAACGTGTTTAATCGTTGAATTTTGAAGTCAAAATGAAAAACGAATTTATAATGACTAAGTTGTCATGATTTGATATCGTGAATATCAAAGTGTTAGACTTTTATTTTTATATGGTTTGCATGAAATTATAAGTAGTATTGACGTTAGAATTGATTGAAAAGCTAAAAGAAATTCTCGAATTGTTAAAAAGAATAATTCGTGATGAAACTTTTCGTAATCGCAAAAGTATTGCATTTTATGGTTTCGATTAAAAATTTCACCATATTGAATATATTTAAATGTAATTGCGATGAAAATATTTGAATGAGATGGATGGCGTAAATATTGGTTTAAACTTGGTCGAAGTAATTAGAATGATTATAAGTTCCGTTTGATACGTTAAGTATGAAATTATATTATATCAAAGTGATTTTCGTGTGTGGATGTTAAGATTTTAGAATTGATATTGTGTGCGATTAATCAAAACCATTACGACTTGAAAAATAATGATTCAATGTCCTCGCGTAGCTAAAAGTTTAAGTGTTATTGCGAACGTTAATTTTAACGAAAATTCGATCGTAAATAAATGTAGGTGAACCGGTGAACGGAAGAGAAGCATAAGAAGGAGTGGTTTTTATATTGTTTGGAAGCAAATTGTGAGTGTGGTTTATTTTTAAAGTTTTTACGAATTTATAAGTTGATTATCAATATTTGCAAACGTATATTTTAGTATTCGAGTTACTTTAATACAACGTTTATTTTTATTATTCTAAGTTATTAAATTTAATTAAATTTCTAGCATACCTGACAGGACCCGACTCGAATTCCCTTTAACGAATCCAGCGATCCTATCGAGCACCCCACGAAACCCTTCTGAAGACTAACTAACAAGGTCCAAAAAGATACCGTGGAGTGAACCCTTAACTATTTATCAAATTCTAAACATAAAAATCATACATTTCAAAATCTCATTTCAAATTTTATCGGATGAATAAACATATAGTTTAAAAATATTATCATCTATATATGAGTATCTAAAATATGCATGGATCATATTAACATGAAAAGTTCTACAATATTTGTTCACAATTCAAAAATATGCAAATTACATAATTAAAATTTAAATCACAATCTTTATACAAGCAGCTGTGCGACGTCGTCGGTCGTATGGCCCACCTAATCTGAACGAGGTGCATTAGTACCTGGATTACTTGTTCCTGCACCTGTGGAAGTTTTTGAAATATAAAACCAAAAATGTTATGAGCTACAAAGCTCAGTAAGTGTGGATACGTTTATATATTTAAAATAATCTTTATGAAATTACCTCCTGAAAATATTTTGAAAACATTTTTCTTTAAAATAATTTTATTTCTAAAAGCTTATGTTTTATAAAATTTCTTCAAAATTTCAAAAGTTCGTTCTAATTCATAAAAGGCTAAAATGGTTCGTATTTCAAAAACATTTTCTTTCTAAAATCTGCTTTTAAACACTCTAATGGAAGCCCAAAGGAAACTATAACCACATGAGTGGCCAGACCAGCTCTGCTCAGCGTGGGGCGTCACGTGGCATAAAAGTCAGCATCGTTTACCATGACAAAGCTACAAAAACATCTCCTTATCATGTGACGGAACTATTATCGCACACTGTGTAATGAGATAATACTTCACAAATGTAGAGGGCGACTCGACAGACACGACAAACTCGATCCCCCCGATATTAGCAGGATATATCTTCCCAACACTTGTCATACATTGCAGGGTATACCGATCGGATCTAATAATACAAGATCTATATATAAAAGCTCGGGCCGTCCATAGTCTTGAAAATCTTTTTCTCTCTTTTTATAATTTAAATAAATTTCATTTTCATTCTATAAGTATAAAGTATGCTAAATATTACATCACAATGTATAAATAACCATTTCCTTTCATGCTAAAACATAAATCATTTATAAGCTAAAAGAACAAATAATGAAAATAAAAATTTGCTAAATAAACTAAAAGTATTTAAAATATTTTTACACTCACAGCTTGCTTCCCAATCTATTTGAAATTTCAGCTTCAGCGAATTCCTCAGCTCGCCTCCTCACCTAAATTTCTATTATCTCAATAACTTATAACTTCACCCAAGCTGCTACAGACTGCAGTACTAACAATCCAATTCAAGCTGCGAGCTCATACCCCAACTCGTCCAATTCATCCTATGCGGGCTCCTATATCACCCAGCTCAGCCCGAATTGAGAGCATTAATCATCTCAACGAGCTCGCTCAACATACCCTTGGTGGTCTCCTACCTTAGACCAACTCGCCCTTATAAGCTACTGCTTTAGTCTAGCTCGGACATGCATTATAGCGGGTGGCAGCATTACTCAGCTCACTCTTTGCAAGCTCGCGCTCTAATCTAACTCGACCAGCGCTGGAGAAGGGCTGTGGGTATCACCTAGCTTGCATTTCGCGAGCTCCCGCACAATCTCATGCGAACTCACTTTTAACACTTCTTTTCCAGGCTTTACATACACATAATCATTAGCACATCCTCCGACCTCAATTAAATTTCACACAATTATATTCAACGACATTTCATCAATTTTCTTCACAAAATTCAGGTCACAATCACAAACAAGTTTGCAATGGAAACCAAATCACTCTAAACATCCATCAAACTATTACAGATCCACATTATTTCGTAGCTATTTTACTTACCATATTCCTTTTTGACCTCTTGCTTGTTTTTCCACCTGCTCATTGCTTCAACTCCAGATCACTTGATTCTTACCAGATCTGGTTCCCAAATCTATTTTTCACCTTCCATTAGCCTGATCGCTCTTCACAAACGATAGAAATTGCTTGATGCGGCTACTAAACCGCCTCCCTTTGCTCTGTCGACAATTTTTTTTCTCTCTCTCTAGATTTTTCTTTTTCTCACGGCAATTGCTCACCACACACTCATATTTATAGACATGGATCAAGCTCGACTTTTACCCTTAAATTTCCTTAAATTTACGATTTTACCAATCTCTAGAAAATTCTTTATTTTCCACTATGCCCATATTTATAGGCGTGGATCAAATCGACTTTTATCCTTAAACTTCCTTAAATTTACGATTTTACCAATCTCTAGAGAATTTTTTATTTACCAGATTCCTCCTCGACCCCTTTTCTTGTTCTTCCAACTGCTAGTTGTTTCAACTCCAGATCACATGATTTTTACCATATCTGATTTTCAAATCTGTTCTTCACCTTCCAGTAGCCTAATCGCCCTTCACAAACAGTAGAAATTGCTTGATGTGGCCGCTAAACCACCTCCATTTGCTCTACCGACAGTTTTTTTTCTCTCTCTTTCTAGATTTTTCTCTCTTCACTCTTTTTTTTTTTTTTTTTCTCACAGCAATTGCTCACCACACACCCATATTTATAGGCATGAATCAAGCTCAATTTTTACCCTTAAACTTCCTTAAATTTACGATTTTACCAATCTCTAGAGAATTCTTTACTTTCCACTATACCTTTGACATTTAACTTTAATTACAATTTTGTCACTCTTCTAGAAAAATCTTTTATTTACTAAATTGACCTTCAACTTTTTATAATTTAAATTTATTTTCAATTCTTTTGAAAATTCTACAATTATTAAATTTCACTATTAAACACTTACAAATCCTTTTATTGTTTCATCAACGAGGGTGCATTAGTACATTATATCATTCTGTACATATGTACAGTAATAACCTCGGAGGAGGTATTACAATACCATTATATTTTTGTCATGCATATATAATTATTAAAGTTGTGTTGGAGTATATTTATTCAAGGGTAATGTAAATTAACAAGTTTATGATATATGTATATGCATAAAAATGATTTGATAAATTTGTTTCATAAGTATTTCGATTATAAAATTTATATTAGAAAAGAATATTTACTAGTGAAAACTTTATGTTTCAAGCGAATGAAAAGAAAGTTGCAAGTATACTGAAAGAATTTTAATACCTATGGTTTACCTTAATCTCCAAAGTTACCAGTCGAAGTACCGTATATGTGTATGGCAATAGTAGTTGGGAGAGTCATTAACTTTAAGGGGTTTGAGTCAGTCTGTCGCCCTTTGCAGGTATACGATAGTGTAAATCTATCTGATGTTAGGGTGGGTATCGCGATCCCTGAGGTCCATCATTAGCGACTACACAGAGAGTATCTTCCCAATCCTAGTGACGTGTGTGAGTTCTGTTACTATTATATACGGAATCATCACGAATGGATAAGTTTCTCTGGGTTACCAGTTAAGGTAAAATAAAAAGATAAAAAGCACATCATTTGACGTAAGATTTACAAAAGAAGAAAAGTATGTTTTATAAAATTATTATGAAATTTCAAGCATATAAAATTCTAAAGTCTTATGCTAGATTTTTAGTTTTCAGTAAATAGTATTATATTATTATTAGATTTCAAAACTATTTTGGGAGGATAAATATATTTTTTGAAAACGAATTTCCAAATATAAGAGATTACTCACTCACTGAGTTACTACTCACCACACTTTTGCTTGTTTCAATAAAAATTCTCCCTAGGTGCAGGTTTGAGCAAACCAACAGAAGCATCTTTGTTAGACACGTAGACGAGTTAGAGACGTGATGCTGTTGCATTAGTTGTTCATTTGAAAATATCATGTATTGCATATATTTCTTTTTAGATTTATTACATATTTGTAAATATTATTTTGAATAATACATTTTATCCTTAATTTTTAGTAAATATGTTTTAAAATTTTAAAGTAAACTAGATTTTCATATAATTAATCGGAAGTCATGTTTGCGGTTGTTGAGGAAAAATGAAAGAGAGTCTCAGTAGTTGAGAATTGAATGATTTTGAAGTGCATAAGTTTTTTTGAGATTTTACATGGTGGAAACCTTCAAAAAATAATCGTTGTACTGTTGGAATTTCGTAAAACTTATTTTTGTAAAAGTTGATTTAAAAAGAAAAATTTTCACTCATTTTCGTAACGGAAAGAGTTCCTAATAAGTTTTAAAAAGTTTTAGCAAAAAAAAATGGTTTAGCTTTACGAAAACTTTTCAATCGAAGCAGATCTCGATTGAAAGACCACCATGGGATTGCTGGGTGGGCTGCCTAGCTAGTTAAGATAGAAGAGCCCATCACCTCCTCTATATTAATAGTTTAACCTTAATTGATCATCAGAGTTAACTTCATTAAGGATATTAGGGTCATTTTCTCTCTCTTTTTTCTTTTAAAGAATATAATACTATTTAATGCGTTGTTTGAATCTTTACCATTCATTTGGACGGATGCACAATGGAGATCCAATTAAAATAATTTAAAATCTTGGTGGCCTAATGGAGAGGATGAAGGTGCAAAGAGTGTAGTGGTCAATCAAGGGAAGGTGGCATTTGAAGATTGATAAACAAAGTTGAGATTGGAGATTGAAAAAGAAAGAGACGAATTTGGTGATGTTGTTAATGGTTGGTGATGTTATTTTTTAGGGCAAATTACACAAATCTCTCCTGAGGTTTGGCGAAATTGCACAAAAATTATGATATTTTGGTAACTTGTACTCTCATTACCTAAGGTTCTAAAAATTCAACATAAACCTCCCCTATCGTCAGTCAACCATTAGTCAAGCACCGTTAAATTAAAATTTTGAAGGGTAAAATAGTCAATTTATAGTTAATAAATATTTTATTTAAAAATAATATTTTTAATTACTAAAATAATAATATAATAATTCAATTTATAAAAAAAAAAAAAAACTCCTTCATTTTCTACCTCTCATCATCTTTCTTATCCACAATTTCATCCTCTACATTTATCAAAATTTTCATATCCATTATTTTCATCAGACCAATATCACCCAAATTAACCATCAACATCAAACTAAATATTTCCCAAATAAAAAAAAAAAAAAATTCGAAACTTAAGCAATTTTTTTTTTTTTTTTAATATTGTCATCTCTAATCAGTTTCCATCATTGGAGACTAGTCTCCTATAGTAGCAACCCTCTGGTCTCCATTGTCGGAGACTAGATCTGGTCTCCAATGATGGAGGCCAATATTGGTCTCTATCGCTAGAGACCAGGTCTCTAGCGTCTCCGGTGATGGAGACCAATTGGTCTTCGTCGTTAGAGACCAGGTCTTGGTCTCCATGGAAGACTCTAGGTCACCCATGAAGACCAGTTTTTTATTTTTTTTCTTAAATTCATTTTTGTTTTGTAATTAAATTAAAAAATTGACATATTAAATTAAAAGTATATATGTTGTATTAATTTTTTTAATCTTTTGTTTTCCAGTTAAATTAAAAAATATATTCTATTAATTTTAAATTTATAAAACATAAAATGTTGACTTTTAATTTGGCTTGAAAGATATTTTAGTCTTTTGTATCTTTGATCATGAAAATTTAATTGTGGTTGACTAATAGTAGGGGAGGTTTGTACTAAGTTTTTGGAATCTCAAGTAGAAAAAGTACGGGTTACTCAAATATCATTATTTTTATGTAATTTCACCAAACCTCAAAGGAGGTTCGTGCAATTTACCCTTTTTTTATTTTCTTTTTTCTGTTTTTGAAATTGGTTTATGACTTGATATGAAGATTAACATATCTCGATCTTCATCATTGTGATGGAGACAGTGATGAAGATCTAGAGATGTTCATCTTTTGGATGGATTGGATCTCCACTCTTCTTTTCTCTCTTTTTTTTTTTTTAAATGTTTATTTAAAGTGATTTTAAAGAAATAGATTTCCATCGTCCATCTTTAGAACTCTATTTGAAAAAAAAAATTATTTTATTTATTTCTTTTTTTTAAAAAAAAATTGATCCCCAACGTTTGTTTTAGAGATGGACAATGGAGACGTTCCAACTCATTTAATTATTTTATTTTCTAATTTTTTTTATGTAGTGAAAATAGGTCAAGGATATGTTTATCTTTTTACCAATATTTGATAGTCAAATATTACATTTAATTGTCAAACATGGTCAACTTGTTAACAGATGGTAGGTTATTGTTTAAAAATGCAAACATTGTTTTTGGCTATAATCGATGCTATAATTGGCGCAAGCACTTACCATTAAATCATAAATCATTCTCAAACATATTTCAAACTTTTTACGACGACTACCTACCCTAGAAAAAAGTATGAATAAAATTTTCGCTCTTTTCAACGACATTTTTCAATACTATCGATGATTTATTTGGCGCAAAACATTTATGTCAAAATGAAATGATTTATCAACCACTTTTTAAATTATTTTCAATACACGTGTGGATCCCCAATCTTCACCCAACTAACATAATAATTTATTCTTTATCTGCTTTATAAATAATATCATATCATTTCTAAAACTCTTTTCATTTCTAATAAATAATAAAAACTAAAATGTAAACAAAAAATAATTCAATCAATTAATTAAAATAAAACTATTCACTCACAAAATTTCTATACTTAAATTCGGATATAAAATGAGTTTTTATATGATTTATCATATTTTTAAATCTACCCTGAAATCATATAAACTTAATGTATGAAAAAATAAACTAATTTCCTGAATTTCAAATGCCAATGAAATAAAAATCTTATTTGAATAAATTTGGTACCAAATATTTTGTTCGCTCGACCAAATTTATTTGGTACCAAATATTTTGTTCACTCAATCAAATTTATTTATTTATTATTATTTTTTGCTCTTTTCTCGCATCGGCGCGCCAATTTTTTATTTTTTTTTCTTATTCTTTTTGCTGTGCAGGAGTCTGTGTTTTTTGAATTGATTCTCAGAGTCTACACACAATATATATATATATATATGTCTCTGTATATGGCGGCTACTTAACACCTTCTGACATCCTTTAATATTGTTTAAAAATCTTTAATGGGACACTTGTCCGTTTAGGAGAAAATGTGGACACTATTCCTATTGCTTTTCTAAAAAATTTCAGCCCATTGCATTAGCTTTGGTCGGCCACCAACTGACCTCTTTTCAATTCCCTGTTTTTTGTCTCCTTTAAACAAAGTTTTTGCTTTGTTAATTGATATATGGGCCCATTTGAAGTGGACTCGATTGATTGATTAGACCCCCTAAAATTGGGCCCAACACAATTTTAAGCCCTTTTCCTTCTTTTTATTTTTTCATTTGGACTCTATTAAGATTTGATCTATTTAAAATTTGAGTTTTAATTAATCTTTTGAATTCATTTAAATTCAGACCTTATAATTTGTGTTGGATCACTAGCGCCCATCTCATCTCTTAGGTCTTCTAGTGAAATTGAGTGGGTTATTTTGATTTGCTAACTTTGCCTTAACACCTTCATTATTATCATTCTTTATCAGACTTTTTGTCATTTGTTTACTTCTATTTTATTTAATTTTGTTCTCAAACTGTCTGCACTAGTCGCATTAAGAATTTTAGCAGTAAAGTGCTTTATATCTCTAGGGGACGATCCTGCATACCGTTTTACTATAAAATGGAAGTGTGGGTTTTATAAATTTTCTTATTGATTGGCACTCAAAAAGGCCCATTAATGAGCAAAAAGATTGACAAGAAAGCTCTAAGTGTGGTTTTAGTTCTTTTTTTTCTTTTTTTTAAAAAAAATAGGTCTTTGGTTTTCTCAACTGTATCGATCAACATAACAACAAAGTGTCTAACCTTGCTGTGGTCAAAACCTAGCTAAATCTATTCATGATCACAAACAGTTAGTGAAATGAATTGAAACTTTGTCTTTATGATGATTATTATTTGCATGAAGGGTTAAGTTGATATCATTTAGAATATAAAGATCGAAAGAGATGTATCACACTACTCCACAATGTTAAGATGGTGAAATAAATCACAAGCTAATGCTTTATGTAATTATGTGCACATGCAAACTACAAATTCCCAATGTTATGGAACCTTAATCTGAGAACCAAACAATTTGAAAGGAAGTTTCATTAATTAAGCATACAACTAGCTAGTTGGATAATGTCCAGAACCAAACTCTCAACTGAGACTATACACAACACCTCTTGGTAGTTCTCCATCCAAAAACACTCCCTATTTGAGAAGAAACGATTTAGCAAAGATCATACATACCACCCATTGGCAGAGAGTCCATGAGTATCTATTATTCAAGTAAAACACAAGTTATGTGGAGTATTCTTCTCTTGGTTGGAATTGTTATCTCCGTATTGTTGGAATAATCATTCGGGGTCAAACTTATTGATGCACAGTAGATATGCACAAGTGTTGGCATCTCAAGGCACTAAGGCAAAATGCTTTGTACAACAAAATTCATGGACTATTGATATGTAGCGTTATAACTTTTGAAATGCTTATAGAATAGCCGACTAAATGTTGCAACATTAGCAATGATGTTACAACATATTTTGTATGTAGAACTGTTAGAACAATAAATCAGAATAGTGACTTCAACAACAATACATATATAATTTCGTATTGTAAGAACAACAAATAACAGAATAGTAACTTCAACAATAATATATATATATATATTATACAACAACAATAGGATATATATATATAATAAAAGAAAAAAAATTGCATAACTGACTTGATTGATAGAGGCTTACAGTAATTGCAATGTCCTTAGATAGAAATTTCTCTCATTCCCACTGCTTGAAGGTCCAACGAAGTCTGCCCTAAGATACAACTATCGATCTTCTGAATCAAAGCAGATGATGCAGAAACTAGACGAATACTGAATACTTCTCTCCAATACCAAATAGTATATTGAAGTGCGTTTTGTTTTTTTAAAAGAAAATTTCTATATATGCAACAGGAAAAGTTATTGTATTTATAATATAATATGTGACTGTTAGAATCAGTCATGTCTGTTGGAATAGTCACGTCTGTTTTTAAACACTGTCATTATTTGAATTTAAATTTAATTAAATTTAAAAATCAAATTTAAATTTAAACTATCTTGTTTTTCTTCAATGTGAGATTCTTTGTTTTAAACATAATATATTTATTTTTCAACAATACCCCATATTTGAAACAAGAATATATTTCTTCAAATAAATACCATTTTAATGATATGATATGCAAATGCATTGGAGAGTAATAATAGTGTTGTATATCAGGAGAAGTGTCTTTTGAACTTGAACTTACCATAATGAGATTATATCGGATTTACTTAGTGACGCAGTAAATATAATGATCTAGAACTGTTCACTTTCTTGTAGTAAATCAAGGTAATAAGTCTCATACACAACACTAACTGTATTCAATAGTTCATACGGTTTTGTTCATTTTGGTCATGAATAGATCTTGATTTTATGATAGTTTTAGAGAATTTAGCCAAATTTTTCATTCTCATAAATATGACCCCACATTTACCATCATATTGGTGACATTTTTAATGTCATTAAATGCAAAACATATCTTAATTTTTCTTCTTTTATAGACACATCATCTATCATAGGAATGAGTTAATCTTTATGTGTCTTACTTTTAAGTTGTTACCCAGTTAGTTTTCCTATTGAACCTAGACCATGAGATCTCCAATTCACTAGGTTAGGTTTCTACTAGGTTCAACTTATTAGATTGACTTTAAACTCATTCCTCTCGATGTAAGCTTAATTTGCTCTCTCGGTAAGCCTTTTGTTAAAGGATCCACAATATTTTCCTTTGACCTTACATATTGAATGGGAATCACTCCATTTGAGAGCAATTGCTTAATAGTATTATGTCTGCGGCTAATATGTCTTGACTTGCCATTATATACACTATTCTTTGCTCTAGCTTGAGCTGCTAGGTTATCACAATGTGACGGAACCCTTCCCAAATCCCTCCTCTGAACCCGAGAAAGGCCCCGTAGCACCCTGTCAGAACTCCAACGAACCCTAACTTTGGTCCGAAGAAATCCTGTCAGAGCACCGAAACTTTCTTTAAACTTCTTTTTAAACTCGTTTACTATGTGGCAAGGGTACAAATTTTTCGCTTTTCTATTGAAAATCCGGCAGCATGCCGTCTGTTTTCTAAACTATGCCACCCTGCAAGTTTCAAATACAGTTTATAAAAACACTTCTATGAAATTCATTTCTCAACTTCTAGAGCCTCCGACTCATTTTTCACAACACAACCACAACTAAATAATTAAAATCAGAAAACTGATTCATATAAAACTTTAATAAAACATTTTAAACTAATACATCCACGATTTCTTTAAAATACTTACAACTATATATATAAACATATACATGATCAAAATAACACCATATATACTTGTATTAGGTATCGTCCTATACGTCCACCTGTACGTCTGATTGAACCTCATCGGTTGGATGACTAGCTCCTATATCTGTGGGAGAATTTTTAAGAAAAACATTTAAAGAAAAACATGAGTATAACTCAGTGAGTGGTAGTAACTTTTAAACTAAAACTCATTTCTACACTTAAATTTCTCCCAAAAACAGTTTAATAAAACTAAAGTATTTTTCTAAAATACTTTCTAAAACTCATTTAAAACTGCTTTTGAATCTCGTTCTAAATTTCTTTCTAAAACTTTATGAAATCTTTTCTTAAAAGTATTTTCTTAAAATCTTTTCTGGTGCTCACCTGAATGGTAACCCAGAGAATATCTACTCCTGACGTGGTAGCATATAAACTCTAGCTAACCACTAGGAGTGGGAAAAACTGCTTTTGAATCTCGTTTTAAAGTTCTTTCTAAAACTTTCTGAAATCTTTTCTCAAACTCTTTTCTTAAAATCTTTTCTAGTGCTCGCCTGAATGGTAACCCAGGGAATATCTACTCCTGGCGTGGTAGCATATAAACTCTAGCTAACCACTAGGAGTAAGGGATCTACCATGTGTAGTCGTCGAAAGCGGGCCCACGCTGCGGACCGACTACACTACCCTATACGTGCATACGGATCACTCATATCTCGCTCACACATGAGTCGACTAGACTTAAATCTCACTGACTGACTTCCTCTCATCTACCGTATCACGCATAAGGTATTTGGCCGGGTACTAAACTGGGGCTAGGGTAAACCATAGGCTATTAAAATTTCTTTTTCTTAATATACTAAAATATTCTAAATCTTAAGGCAATAAGCCTAAAATCTTTAATTCTAGCATATTTTCATATCAATAAATTTTCATATAAATAAATAAATAAATATTAAACTAAAATCTTTATGCTAGAATTAAAATATTAATTCAATTAATAAAAGAATAACTATTTATACTAAATTCTTTTAACTTTAACATAAACTTTAAGACAATATAAATTTTAAAAACGTATAGTTCCACTCACAACACATCCTCGGATAAAATCCGATTCTCCTCTGTATGCCTCCGGAAGTCTCCGCTTTTACCCTAAAACATCAAATATCCATTTAGGGTTACTTAACTCATTTAAATAATATTTAAAATCAATAAAAATCCAATTATCTCTATTTATATCCTTTAGAGCCTAAACTTTTGGATATAAATTTCTATTCAACCGGGATTTTCGAAATCCGTTTTCTCTACATGAATTCTACTTATTCTTTCCTAAGAATACCTTAGAATACTTAATCTCATCGTTGGAAACTCGGAACCAAATTCAACCGGATTTGCTTACTAACGAAAACTACTTTTCGCTCCGGACTTCCGACAACTTCAAAAATCAATCCTCTAGTGTTCTAACACCCAACTATGATTAAATAAACTGTTTCGAACGTTAAACGAACGCATTTCGAAGGTTTTCAGAAACCACCCTTCAATTCGTCCGTTTAGCTCCGAAATAGATCCTAAACTTTTCGTTTTCGAAATCTAACTTCAAAAGATTATTCCTTAACCTCTAAAACATCAATCTAATGCTTTAAAATCGAAAACGGGATCAAATTCCATAAAAACCCATTTTTCTCTACGACTTTTCTCTCTCGTTTTATCTGTTTTTCTTCCACCAAATCACTCCAAAATCATACCAAAATCATCCTCACATATCCCTCTTATTATCCCTAATCTCTGATTCGAAAATAAACCAAAGAAAAAAAATGGGTTTCATATAAATACCAATCTTTAAACTGAAATAACTCACCAAATAGGCAACCGTTTTGCTTCAAATTTGTTGGGTTAGCTAGAGGAGATGACGAGGAACAACTTTCGTGAAGAAACCGCGATGAAAATCGGATCGGATCACCTTCTCTTCCTCTCTCTCTCTCTCGCGCGTTCGCGGCTCCTCTCTCCCGATTTCTCTCTCTTTTCTCTCTGATTGCCGATCCCAAATGTCTCAAATGAGACAAAATTTATTTATAAATATTTTAATGCTCATTTACTATAAAGTCCCTCAAGAAAATCTCACTTTATCACCTCAAACTTTCACTAATTATACTAGTGCCCAAAACAAAACATTTTATATTCTATTGGTCCACTTGGCCTATTTTCATCCACTTATTTTTCCAACCAATCCATGGATGACACGTGACACATCCATAGCCACTACTTTTCAAAAACACTTATCTATTTTCTTATTGGTTGAATTCTGTGAGCTCACCTCGCTTGATTAACACGTAAATCTCGCCTAATCACTTTGTAATTATACCGGGGTCAGCCAAACGATATCCGACTTGCGATATGAAAATTTAATAAGCCTCAAATAACACTACTGAAGGCATATGATTCGACCATAACTCAATTTGAATGTTTCTAATACTATAAAATAATAAATCTGGGTGAACGCTTACACTTGGTGAATTCTCATTTCAATATCAATACTTAATCCTTCTGAAAAATATTCCACAAATATTCTACACACATCTTATGGACAATTCGACTTTATAAACTTCAATTTAGGTCTGATACCTCTCATATATACTTAATAAAGGAAATGTTCCTAACCGAAATCTGATCGAATCAACCGATATCTTTTTATACGTATCTATAGCTTAAAAATTCGATTTTTACCCTCATTCTCGTTAACTCATTCTCATTCACTTGGGTTACACTCCTTGAAACTTCTGCATATCATTCTCATGCTTGATCCATGAATACTTAACTTAAAATGTCCATTTTTGCCCTTTTTATGATATAATTTCACTTTGATCGAAAAATATTCTGAAAATATTCCATGATCATCTAATCTTCAAATTGACCATGAAATACTCTAATTGGGTGTCTTATCTATCAGTCTCATGCTTCGAAAAAAATTCAATTGGATTTAAACTCATTAAAACCTATTAATCTCTCAAAAGGGCAATATCGTAATTTTCTTCGGATCGCTTAAAACTGATTCAAATGGTCTTATTTTTTATCCGTTTCTATTTCTCTATACTCTCATACTATTTTCAGACCTTTTCGACCCTTAAGGTCAATTTTCAAAAATTTTACTATTCATTCTAAAATTTCCGTCCGAAAAATACTATTCATCAAAAACTTTCGTTTCCCATCAAATCTAAATTCATGACCCTGAACAATATAACCGGGTCCAAATTCGATCTTAAACACAAACTTTCGGATCTTTTCTTGAAAATCACTATTCATCTGGATCCGAATACTATTCACTGAAAATTCTCATTTCTTCCTAACACGATACTCAGGGCCTTATAAATATAATCGAATTCTAATCGGACCTCTTGCATTATTTTTAGACTCTTTATTCTTTATCTGATCGTCGAAAATGAATTCTTTGAGAACACTAGGATCGGGGTCTATCACAATGTATATATGTCGTTGTCACAGGTTTAGGCCAGACTGGAATATCTTCAAGAAAATTTCTTAACCATTCTGCTTCTTCAGCAGCTTTATCTAGTGTTATAAATTCTGATTTCATCGCAGATCGTGCTATACATGTTTGTTTTGAAGATTTCCATGAGACTGTAGCTCCTTCTAATGTAAAAACATATCCACTAGTTGACTTGGATTCTATGCTATCAGAGATCCAATTTGCATCGTTATACCCTTCTAAAACCGGTGAATATTTTGTATAATGTAGTTCATAATATGAGGTGTATTTTAAATACCTTAATACTCTTATCAATGCTTCCCAATGATCACGTCTAGGACTACTTGTATATCTACTAAGTCTGCTTACTGAATAAGCAATGTCAGGTCTAGTAAAATTCATTAGATATATTAGACTGCCAATTATCTGTGAGTATTCTAATTGAGAAATTGCATTTCCAGTATTTTTCTTTAATTTGCAATTTGCATCAAAAGGTGTTACAGCAGACTTACAATCAAAATGATTAAACCTTCTTAATATTTTTTTCCACATAATAGGTTTGAGTAAGAATATAACCGTCATTATTTCTTTTGATCTGAATTCCTAAAATGATATCAGCTTGACCCAAGTCTTTCATATCAAAATTTGAACTCAATATCTATTTTGTTGAATTTATGACATCTTTACTAGTACTCATTATCAGTATATCATCTACATACAAGCATACCATTACGCAAGAATTTTTCATATTCTTAATAAAAACACACTTATCACATTCATTTATTTTAAATCCATGTGTTAACATTGTATATTCAAATTTTTCATACCATTGTTTTGGAGTTTGTTTAAGTCCATATAAAGACTTAACAAGTCTACAAACTTTATTTTCTTGATCTTTAACCACAACACCTTCTAGTTGTTCCATGTATATTTCTTCATCTAATTCTCCATTTAAAAAAACTGTCTTTACATCCATTTGATGTATTTCCATATTGTGTAAGGCAGCAATAGAAATTAACATTCTGATTGATGTTATTCTTGACACCGGAGAATAGGTATCGAAATAATCTATTCCTTCTTTCTACCGATATCCTTTAGCCACTAATCGTGCATTATATTTATCAATTATCTCATTAGCTTTAAGCTTCATTTTAAAATCCATTTATAACCTATTGGTTTACTTTCAGGTGGTAAGTCTACCAATTCCTATGTATGATTTTGTAAAATGGATTTAACTTCACTATTTATAGCTTCTTTCCAAAAAGGAGCTTCTGGTGATGAAATGGCTTCTTCGTATGTTTGTGGTTCAGTTTCAATTAAGAAACTCATAAAATTCGGTCCAAAATCTTTTGGAATTTTTGTCTTCTTTCCTCTTCTAGGTTCCAAGATCTTCTCTTGAACTTTTGAAGTGAAAGGTTTATCTAGATTTTCATCACGTGGTCTTTTATTTGATGAACTAGACCTCGATTCTTTACAAGGAAAAGTTCCTTCAAAGAACTCAGCATCTACAGATTCTATAATTGTGTTTACATGCATATCAGGAATTTTAGATTTAATGATTAAAAATCTGTATACAGCACTATTTTTAGCAAAACCAATAAAAACACAATCAACTGTTTTTGGTCCTAATTTTGTTCTTTTAGGCAAAGGAATCTGAACCTTA
Organism: Dimocarpus longan; assembly: GCA_022984855.1. Taxonomy (NCBI): domain Eukaryota; kingdom Viridiplantae; phylum Streptophyta; class Magnoliopsida; order Sapindales; family Sapindaceae; genus Dimocarpus; species Dimocarpus longan. Next base: position 12,140,142 of record CM041014.1, on the reverse strand, counting down.
ACTAGACAACCCCACACTTTTAGGGTCTTATAAGTTGGTAAATGTCATTTCCAAACTTGATAAAATGACATATTAGTCTTCTTAAATGAAATTCTATTTAATATGTGATTTGCAGTAAGTAATGCCTCTCCTCAAAAACTATGTGGTAATCCTGAATTAATAAACATGGAATTAATCATATTTTTAAAAGTTCTATTTTTTCTTTATGCTACTCCATTTTGTTGTGGAGTATATGGTACAGTTGTTGTGGAGTATATGGTGCAGTTGTTTGATGAATAATTCCATTTATTGCACAGAATTCAGCAAAGGCGGTAGATTCATATTCTCCACCCCTATCGGTTCTTATTATTTTTATCCTTTTGTTTACTTGACTTTCAACTTCTGCCTTATATCTCTTAAACATATTCAAGGCTTCATCCTTACTATTAATCAAGTACACATAATAGTACTTACTGCAATCATCAATAAAAGTGATGTAATAATTTTTCCCACCTCTTGTTGGTATGGACTTAAAATCACAAAGATCATTATGAATTAAGCAAAGCAATTTATTTGACCTTTCTTGAATTGTTTTAAAACTTTGCCTATCAAATTTTGTCTCAGAACATATTTTACATTTATGCTTTAAATCAATATCAAATTTTGGTAATAAACCTAAGTTTACCATTCTATAAATAGACCTATTGTTAATATATCCTAATCTAGCATGCCATATATCAAACATACAAACAATATAAATAGAATCATTATTTATTTTATTAATAGCATTAGTAACTATTATATTCAGTTTGAACATTCCATAAGCCAAGTACCCTTTCCCACTATACATTCCTAATTTAGTCAATACAAATTTATTGGATTCGAATATAAGTTTGAATCATTTCTTGCTAAGCATAGGACCAGACACAAGATTCCACCTAATATCAGGAACATATAAAACATCCAAAAGGGTAACTATCTTTCCAAATGTGAATTTCAACATGACAATCCCCTTGTCTTGAACTATTGATGTTGATGAGTTGCCCATGTAAAATTTTTCTTCACTAGTAATTTCTTTGAAATTTGAAAACAAATTTCGATTAGCACAAATGTGTCTTGTGACTCCTATATCAATCCACCATCCTTTGACATTTGTGACCATATTCACTTCAGAAATTACAACAACTAGATCCACATCCATTTCAACAACATTGACTTGATTGTTGGTTGTTTTGTTAGCTGCATTCTAACTAGAATTTCAAGCATTTTGGTTCTTGCGAAATCTGCAAACTTGTGTCTCATGACCAACCTTATCACATACCCAACAACTGTCCTTAATCTTCTTAAAATTATGTGCTTTTGGAGCATGAGGATTTGCTTTCTTAGCAACATTTTTGTTTTTCTTCTTCTGAAATTTTGGTTTGGAAGAGGTTCCTTCAACAAAATTAGTCTTAGCATCAATCTTTGGCATTTCAACAGCCTTGTCTCCTTTTCGATGGTCTTCTTCAATTCGAAGCCTTAATATCAAGTCCTCCATTGTCATTTCCCGACGTTTGTGCTTCAAATATATCTTAAAATCATTTCAAGAGGGAGATGATTTTTCTATGATTGCTCCAACTTGAAAATTTTCATTGATAGCACAACCTTCTGCTAGTAATTTATGGATAAAAACTTGAATTTCTTCTACTTGTTTGATGACAGTTTTGGAGTCAATCATGTTATACTTGAGAAATTTACCGATAACAAACTTTTTTTGCCCCATCATCTTTGGTTTTGTATTTCTCCTTAAGTGAATCCTACACATCCTTGGCTATTTTGAAAGAGGAATATATGTCATACAAGGAGTCATCAATCCTGTTAAGAATATAATTTCTGCACGAAAAGTCAGATTGTTTCCAGACTTTTATGATTAACATAGTTTCCTTTGACACTGGATCTTCATCCATTTTCGGAATTTTCTTATTCATAATGTGTGTTAGATTCATGGTTGTTAAATAGAAAAACATTTTTTGCTGCCATCGTTTAAAGTCTAACCCTTTAAACTTTTCTGGCATACAGTGCTTGGAGACATTATTCACTGTTTGTGATGCCAAATGTTCACAGCAAAGGCAAAAATATTTTCTGCTTCAAAAAATTAGAACACTAATCAACAATTTCCTTCAAAGTAATATATTACAAACAACAAATTTAAAACAAAATTAATCAATATTAGATTGCAGTAACAAGTTATATATATATATATATTCTAACTTGAATTCAATACAGTCTCAAACAATATATATATAAAACCCAATGAGCGGCAAACAATATATATATCTATATATATAAACAAAACTCAAATTATTGCAACATACCTGAATGCAACAACACCGATATATATTACTGCACTGATATATATTACTGCGCTGATATATACAAATACTCGAATGTAATAGCACTAATATATATTCAAATTACTGCACTGATATATATATACCCGAATGCCACACTGCACTGATATATATATATATATATATATATATATATATATATATACCCGAAGGCAACAATCTTCAATACTGAGCATTAATATATATTTTTTAATCAAACACCACACCATTGATATTATATATATATATAAACCCGAATGCCACAATGTGAATATATATATATACTGAGCACTGGGCACTGACATATATATTAACACTAATATATTTCAAATCAAACACCACAAATGTATGATATATTAAACCACCACAATGTAAACAACAAAGAATTATATACTAAACAAAGATAAGAATTTTCTGTCTAAGATTGTTAGAACAATAAATCAGAATAGTGACTTCAACAACAATATATATATAATTTCGTATTATAAGGACAACAAATAACAGAATAGTAACTTCAACAATAATATATATATATATATTATACAACAAAAATAGGATATATATATAATAATAAAAAAAAAAATTGAATAACTGACTTGATTGATAGAGGCTTACAATAATTGCAATGTCCTTAGACAAAAATTTCTCTCATTCTCACTGTTTGAAGGTCCAACGAAGTCTACCCCAGGATACAACTATCAATCTTCTGAATCAAAGCAGATGATGCAGAAGCCAGACAAATACTGAATACTTCTCTCCAATGCCAAATAGTATATTGAAGTGCATTTTTTTTTTAAAGAAAATTTCTGTATATGCAACAGGAAAAGTTATTATATTTATAATATAATATGTGACTGTTAGAATTAGTCATATCTGTTCGAACAGTCATGTCTATTCTCAAACACTGTCATTATTTGAATTTAAATTTAATTAAATTTAAAAATCAAATTTAAATTTAAACTATCTTGTTTTTCTTCAATATGAGATTCTTTGTTTCAAACATAATATATTTATTTTCCAACAAGGACACAGATTAAAACTCAGAGTTTTTGTCAAGCATTGGCTTGACTGATTTATTTCTTGTGATTTATCTTCTCTCAAGATTTATTTAATTAATTTTATATGTTTTACCTTTCAAAGATAAATCAAAAATTAAGTTTATAAAAGATAAAAGGTGTATTTAGCTTTATATCTTGTTTTTGTCTTTCAGGAAACTTTTTGTGAATAGCTTGTATAAGACCAATTTAATTAGCTATTATAAAGGTGAAGAATGAATCTGGACATCGTTCAGATAAAGAAAAGTAGATGATATGGATATTGCTAAGAAATAGGATTTTATCTATTTTTAGTTTATTTTAGATATTTATCTCTTGATAAATATATGATATTTTTTAATTGATTAATCATGCTTTATTTTATAGGTTTATCTTGGATGAAGTGTCTATAAATACTGGATCAAATCAAGCTGAAATGAGCAAGCAAAAATATATTGCAACAATAGAAAGGAGTTCAAGCAACTATCAACCATTGAAGGCAAGAGGAGTTTAATGCAGCTTCATTGGTGAACTTAGTCTTGCATCAATTGTAGGAAGGAGTTTTTGATTGAATAAGTTAAGTATAGGTTGTAACCTTTACAGTTTATCAATGAGTTGATTACTCTGGGTAAGACCTTGTGGATGTAAGATAAAACTCAACTACATTAAAAATATTCTTATATTCTTTTTACTTTGTTGATTTTATATTGAGATATTATGAAAAAAACCTTTGGAAAGTAAAATAGTTGAAAACTACTCTCGATTTTTTTTTTTTTTTTTTTTTAATGAGGAGAATTACTCTTTACTGTTAATTTTCTATCCAAAATTTTAACATTTTCCATCCAAAATCATGAAATGACATAAATACCATTCCTATGTTCTTATAAAATCCTCCTCTTGCACATTCCAAACTTATATAATGACTAAAATACTCTTTAAGTTATTAATTAATAATAATATTAAATTAAAAAATAGCACAAGATTTAAAAAAAAAAAAAAGAAAAAAACTAATTAACAAAAAATTTCTAAAGTTTGAAACCCAGAAAAACCCAAAAAAGGTTTGAACCTTAGAAAAACCAAAATTAATTAAAAACAAAATCAAAACCAAATCTAGAAACTCAAATAAAAAACCATAGATTTTTCCAGTTACATATTAAAACCAAATTGGTTTTTTTTTTAAAAAAAAAAGAATGAAAAATAAAAACCAAAATCTGCCACCGTAATCAGCTACCATTATCATCAGAACATCAATAACACTCAACCTACTGTTCTCATCAATATTAACCCACAATGTCAACAATATCATAAACTTCGATTAGAATGCTAGAAACACCACAATCATCATAAACCATTTGAAAAAAAATTGAAAAAAAAAAAAAAAAAGACCACCTTTAAGGCTTTAACCCAAACCTAATAGAGACCCATCATACCCAAACCCATCTTCAACACTGCACAGCCATTGTCAATGATGGCGAAGACCTTTAACACTACCATGGAACCATTTGGTCTACACATGATTATCCTTTGTTGGAGACCAAGCCGACTTGGGTGTTGGGTGTTAGGTATTAGGTGTCAACGATAGATGAAGAAAAAGATGAAAGAGGAAGAAGAAGAAGAAGAAAAAGAAGATGGAAGAAGAAAAAAAGAGAAAGAGTAGTGAGATGGGATAAGAAAGAGAGCGATAGGAAGAAAAGGAAAGAGAGCGATGAGGTGTGGGATGGGTACGTCAAAATCGATGGCGATGGGCGAATATGGTTGCACCATAGTAATTGGCAGTGGATATGGGTAGTGATAGTAATGAGATATATGAAAGACGAAGAAGAAGAAGAAAGAAGAAAGGAAGAAGAAGAAGAAAAGAGGCGAGGCTGATGAGTTTAAAATGGAGGAGAAAGGGATGACAACGGTGATAGTTAGAAAGGGAGGAGAGATTAGAGGAGGCTAATGGGAGGGACAGTGATTTAGTTTAAGGTTGATGGATTTGAAGGTAATTTAAGGGTTTTTTTTTTTTTAATAATTTATATTTATTTTTTATTTTTTTAAATTAATCTCCACCATCTATCTTAAAATGGATGGTAAAAATATAGTAAATTAAATATCTTATTTAATTTTGAATTTTTTTTAGATTCATCCCCATCATCCATCTTAAGATGGAAGGTAGAAATATAATGAATTAAATTTTAATTTAATTATTTATTTTCTTTAAATTTTTTATCTAATTTTATTCAAACAAATAAATTATTCATCAAATTACCATTATACCCTTTAAATTTAACACTAATAAGTTTTTTTAACGGGTAGGGGCGATTCACCTAAGAAAAAAATCGAGAGTAGTTTTCGATTATTTTACTTTTCATGAGGGTTTTTTCATATTATCTCTTTTACCTTTTAAGTGTTACAACAATTAGTTTATGTGTTATAATATCTTAAGCCTATTACTACATAGAGTTGAGTGTTATAACATTGGATTGAAAAATATAACTCTTGCAAAAATTAGATATTGCAAAGAGAACATATTACTTCAGAACTACTATAGATTCATCTCTATAAGTCTTGATAATCCTCTAACGCATAAAATGTTAGAGTCATCACTCATAGTCTTTGCAATTTTTTTTTTTTTTTTAAATCACTCATAAATATATAAAATTGGCCCTAAGTCTGTGCGGGAGGACAGCCTCTTTGGGCCCATTATTTTAGGGCCTAAAATTTTTTAGTATGGTACGAAATTTTTGAAACTTCTAATAGTTAAAGGGGCTTGATAAGTCTTTAGACCTAAAATTTGTTTTACTTTTTAGCTAATAGGTTCAAATATAAATGATATCATAACGTTACCTAAGCCCTAATATCTTTATAACGTTTTCAGTAACTTTTTCAAATAAGATAAGAGAAATCATTGTTGGCAACCAATGTTAAAGTAGGAGTTCTAATGAATTCGCTTATCTATATATAAATTTATTTATCTTATGATATCAACTTTTTTCTTAATGAAATTATTTTTTAACGCTTAAAATGATAAAACAGGTTGCATACATACATACATACATACATATATATATATATATATATATATAATGATATGAACAAAGGGAATAATGATATCAACAAAGGGCCCGTTACTAAGTTGTCAGCTGTAGATTCATTTGCTTTAATTTAGTTAGCAGTCAATTATACTTAATCAGTGGCCCAAATAGAATGTATTGATATAGTTAATTTCAACGCATGCACATGTGTGTTTCATTCATTTTCCATTTTGATAGATTAAAGTTCGGTTTTTCTAGCTGCACCATTAGATTTTGGGATAGACCATATTGACCCAAACAGCCATGGACCCTTGACTCGTCTATGAAATGGAAGTTCAAGATTTCGTCGAATTGTTTTGTGGTCTAGGCTACGATGAAAGGTAGAGGAGAACCATCCTTCGACGAGGTCAATGGAATTGTAATCGATAACCCACTGACCTAAATTACACATCTTTTATGGTCATATGCATCAATGAAACAGTTAAAAAATTCAGTAAGTTGTTACGCACATGGGAGAAAACGATGCAGTGTACCAAGCAAAGTTAAAGTTTCCTACCGGAATGAAAATCACAACAAAACCCAGCACTCTTGCATTTACAAAGAGATATCAAAACCAGAATTTTATTATGAGTGATGAACACATTTTATACTATATTTTAGGCCTCCAAATTCTATGCTTTTATGATGTTTCTTGAGCATTTTTGTTATGTTTGTTGGAACTTGTTGAGTGTTTCAATTAATGAAGCAATTTAATTACTCATGATTAAGTGAGAGATGAAGCAAGTCAGTTTATGATCAAGTGGTGCAAGTTTTGAAAGGTCTTGTGGTTGTCGTGTTGCGGCTTCACAACACGACTTCACCGGGAGGTCCAAAACTTTGCAGCTGCAGAATGTTTACTCTCCGGCACGTCTAACAAACGTTTAGGTGCAGCGTTGCGAACTACTTGTCAAAACTTTAAAAATAGGACAAATTGAAATTGAAATTCAAATGATACAAATTTTGGGTGGCCATTATATATACGTGCGGCCGCACCATATATATAGAGTGGGCCGAATTCTTTTAGTAAGCTCAAATAGAAATTGAAATTGAAATGATACAAAATTTGGGTGACTATTATATATATATATATGTGTCATATATATAGAATGATTTTATCATCAATGTCTCATAAATTTAAAAATTAGGACAAATCAATCAAATTCATCAATTATATTTAAATTAAATAGAAGAGAGAATGTAATAGATGAATTTGATTGATTCATCCTAACTTTTTAAAGTTAAAGATATTAATAGTAAGATCGTTATATATATATATATATATATATATATATATGTATGTATACATAAAAGTGGCCAGAGCCCACGATTTTGGTGGACCATATCAGTTTTCAAAATGAAATGGGTCAAACAATGGACATGAAATTAAAAGCAAATTGATGATGGTGAAAAGACAATTGGGCCGACAATGCAAGCCCAATTAAATGGGCTGTCATGATTCAAATAAAATGCTATTCTGGTGGTCCAAAACACCAATGGCAAGAGACAATTCCAGTGGTCGTGTAATGTATATATATATATATATATATATATTCAGGACGCTTGAACAAAATAATTGGTTGTTGATTTATTCAGATAAGTAATTTTATTTTAATGAGATTTGGAATCTAAAAAATTAGTTAATTTTTCTATAAAGTTCTAAATTGATTTTATGTAATTTTAGAGTGGATTCAAAATTATAAAGAATTAAATAGGAATCTATATTATACCCAGATATGAGCATAAGAGTTATGCTAGTAGATCGTTTTATTTTAAATTGATTTATTTAATTATAATTATTTATATTTTAGTGTTTATTATTTACTAAAAATGAATTATTACACAAGTTATGTTTAACGACTAAAATGTGAATTTATTGTAAATTTGTAAAAATGTATACGTATAAGAAATTCTAATTAGAAATTATGTTTTTAGATTTATTATAAGAAATGTTTAGAATATTTATAGTAATATTATGTTATATTTCGAGAAACAACATTTGTTTATGATTTATATATATATATATTCAGAAAGAGAATTACGTATATTTGCTTATAAAATTTGTTTGAGATTTGAGAATAAAAATAAAGATGTTTTCAAAACACTAAAGTTATACCCTCCGTTCTAGTGATCAAACTGGCTTCACATATGTAGGTTTTAGAAAGTCGCATAATATATGTATGATAGATATCAAGGAGTCACATAGTTGCTCAATGCATGTATGCTTAAATGTTATCTCTTAATTTGCGTGTGTGGTGGACATTTTTACCATGTATGACCAGATTCCCTTGGGTATTAATTGGAGTAGATTTTCATATTATAGATGTTTGTAGTTTTATAATGAGACTGAGTACCATATATGTATAAAAGCCATAATTACGTGGATAGGAGTCCAATAAATGCTTGAAGCATGGTGGTCGAAAAAGAGAAGACTATGTAGTACTTGAAACAGATTTTAGAAAAATGTTGATCACATAAGCTTATATTTTATAAACTAGACATAGAATGATTTCTTATTATTTTCAAAGAAGTTTTACATAGATAATAGTTTCAAAATATATTTTATTAAAGATATAATGATGATTTATATAGATGTTACAATTTTATTATGATATGAAAATGATTTATTATTACAATTATTATGTTACGGTTTATTTAGAAATATTATTTTTAGAAAAGTTATATCCAATCATTAGGTATTAGTACTCATTCTTTTATAAAACCTATTTTTTCAGGTATCCATCGTATGTTCGTGCAGATTATTGTATATTATGTGAAGGACAACATAATGATAAACAATTTGCATTTGTGTATATAATTTTTAATTAATCAAATTTTTTAAATGTGTTTCGAAAATGTTTTTACAAATGAAATATCTATTCTGGATATTTTGTGAATATTTTATATATTCAGTACATGGATCCAACATGAGAAATATATAGATTTTTAGTTTGTTCAATTTATATTTATAAAGCAACCATCAAATTTATGATGATTTTTCGAAAATGTTTTTCAGTAAATCTAGATTTTAATTAAAAATATCATAGTTTTTATGAGATTATCCCGAACTCGAGAGAGGAGTCGGGAAAAGCACAGACATTAGGAGGCAACCCTAGTTTCACATATCTTTCTTCCAAAAGAACTTCATCAAAAAGTCTTGGTGTCGCATGTCAAGGATTGGATCAATCAACATAGAGAATTGCACATTATGAAGATTATGGGTTAATCTCTCTTGTTTTATGTGTTGTTATTCAATTTACGATGTGTAACTAAATTCAGTACTTAGAATTTCAATATTATAAATGTTTGATATTATATTTTGAATGTGATTTCGGATACTATTTATTTGATGCTTCAATATCCAATTTGATATTATAATTAATAGCTCTATCTCAGTCATGCTTATCAAATACTGGATGATTGATATTTGTACGGCGGATTTCCTATCATTATTGATTAGATTTTAAATAAACAGATCAATTTAAATTATGACATGAGCCGTGCTAATCCAGTGGATAATTGATTAATAGACAATCAGATAGGAACATGGAATACTCATTACGAATTGTGTCTAATTGGATGTTTTGTGCATGGTACATGGCAAACACCTTCGTACGTTGTATGCGGGGAATTTGTTATTAATCAATAGTAGCTTAGTTTCTTATTAGCTTTCTGTGCTATGTGGAATGACCAATATAAGTGTAGTATAGATAAGGCGTGAAGTTGTGACAGTTCAGTGTAATGACTTATTAGTAATACCTTCTGGTTAGAACCTAAGTGCAACCAAATTGCAAACATGTTTATTTTATGCCAAACAGGATTAGTGATGGGACCCATCTTGTCTTCTCTCTCACATTAGGGAGGATTCCGTAAAAACTGTGATATTTCTGATTGAAATATTGAGTTTTATAAAAATCTTTTAGAAAAATCATTGTAAATCTCATTGTTGCTTTATGAAATTTAATATAAACAAATAAAAAATCTTTAAGTAGCTCATGTTAGACCCTTACACTAAATATATAAAATATTCATAAAATATCTAGAAAAAGATATTTTATCGGTGAAACTATTCTTGAAACATATTTAAGAAATTTAATAATTAAAAATAATACACACTAATGCAATTTGTTTATCATTATGCGGTCTATCTCACGATATGCAATAATATACATGAACTTGTAGCAGATACTTGAAAAAATTGGTTTTATAAAATAGTAAGCACTATCGCCTAGTGAATATATATAACTTTTCTAAAAAATATTTATAAATAAAGTATAGCATACAACTGATGAGAATAAATAACTCATATCATAATACTGTCACATCTGTATAAACTATTTTTATAACTTATAGAATATAATCTGCAACTATTATATGTAAATCTTTTCTAAAATCTCTTTCGATTAATTGGTTAAGCTTTTTTGGTTTGGACAACCACGCTTCAAGCCTTCATTGGATCCATATCCACGGATTTATAGCTCTTATATACATGTATGAATCCCTAGTCTTCACCCAACCAAAATAATAATTTATTCTTTATCTACTTTATAAATAATATAATATGGTTTCTAAAACTATTTTTATTTTTAATAAATAATAACAGTTGAAAATAAATATAATTCAATAATTTAATTAAAATAAAACAATCAACTTACAGAACTCTTGTATGTCTATCTACACGACATGTATCCCTTTTCTTTGTTTAAAAATTCAGCCCATCAACATTTCGTCTCTCGTTCTCCCGGCCCACTCTATTTCAGTCACATTGCTTTGCAATTTCATCATTTTCTTTCTTTCATAATTCCCATGAATCCGTTAGAATTCAGGCTTTACAAATGTGTTTTATATATAGAAGTAAACATAAGTTACTGTAGTGTGAAAAATGTTTATAAAATAACGTTTATTAAATTAATTATCTATGCAGAATGTCGAATGAGTGCAATTATTAGCTGTTACACAAAAACTTTGAAGTCTCATTCACTGAAGCTACAATATTGGCACCACATTTTCTTGCCATGTATGATGTAACATTAAGCTCTACACTTGTAAGTTGCAACAGACAATTCTGGAAATAACTTAGTGCATGATGGCGCATAGGACATCTTTCACTCCAAGTAGGGATGACAATTTTATTGCCCCAAAATCAAGAGAATAAAAAGATTTAGGGGCCCTATATGGATGTTATTTTCTATTTTGGGATTTTATTAGACATGGGACCTATCGCAGTGGATTTTAATATGGCTTTTACTATAGTAATAAATTATTAATTTTATAGCATATTTGCTTATATCTCGTTGTTTCAATCTTATATTAATAATTATCTTCACTCTAACTTATAAAAAAACAAATATTCTTAAATTGTGATCTGGTGTTGAAATTGAGCATGCATTTTTTAGAATTAAATCTTAAGGAATATGTAAAGAACTAAAAAAAAAATGTTGAGTAAAAAGAAATATTAAGTATATAAAACATTGTATATCCAAAAACCTCACAACTTAATTAAAGCGGGAAAAAAAAATCAAACTTTTCTGGTAACTCAAATATTATATATTTAATAAGAATAGATAACAGACATTTAAATCTCATTTAGTTCATAAAAAAAGAAGTGTAAAGAAACTTCTTCTCCAAATTGGGGCCATTGTGAACGTAGTTATAGGAGTGAACATCTCCAATTCAACCTGACAAATTCAACCCAATCCGATCATTGTTTATTGGGTTGGGTTGAGTTAAATATTAAAAAAAAAAAAAAAGATGGATTAGGTTGGGTTGAGTTGAAAATTAAACTGGATTGAGTAATATTGATAATTGAACCCGACAAGCACCTATCCCTAGTTTTAAATCTAAAGTTTTCTCATCCTTCTAGAAGAACACTTATTAGGGATGAAAATTAAGAACAACATTTATGATAAAATGAATATTTCATTTATAATGATTGAATTTTTATTTATATTAATTTTATTTGTAATCAAATTACTAAGACTATAAGAGTTATTAACTAGATCTTTTATATTTTTGTGGTAAATTAAATTCAACTCGATCAACCCAACCCAACCCGATTATTATTACGTTGGGTTGAGTAAGATTGAAGAATTTATTGAGTTAGATTGGAATCTTCCAATTCAATCCAACCCAATCTAAACTTGAAAATGTTCACCCCTTCGTAGTTAGTCAAATAGTGCGAGCAACATTTGATTTGGACAAACTACCAAAGTTTTTTTTTTTAAATATTTTACAAAAAGAAATGTCCATCAGTAATAAATGAAAACAAGTAACAAATTCTCGTAGGTTTTAATATAAAAATTGGAAAATGTGATTAAAGATTATTACTTATTCATAAGTAAATGTGATTAAAGAAAGAAAGAAATGCGATCACTAATACATATTTTGTTGCACCTAATCAATTATGTAATTATTCTTAAAACAAAATTATGTAATTATATATTGTTCTTTTTTTTTTTACTCACCTTTCTTGTTTTTAATGTTAAGATTTATTCATGTCTACCACATTCATCTTTCATTAAGAAGTTCTAGTTTCAGTTGACATGGACAAGCTTATATACTTCGATGGTTCAGCTGGAATAATTGATTGTCCACTTTTATTTGACACAAAGATTGAAGCACCAATAACCATACAGCTGGCACCAAAGTCTCCATAGTCAACCCAACTACTGAAACTTTTATAGGAATACTTGCTTTTATCAATCTCTTTTGTTTTCTGCCACTTGGTTCGTGCTTGTCAATGTTAATTAACTGAAAAGGACATCAATAAGACACAATTACGCAAACCATAATGACTCACTGTATTTACTTGACAATAAGCATTTGATTTTCCGTTTATTGGATGATAATCGTCATAATAAAAAAAATGAAAATGGACTAAAACATACATAGCAGCAAGAAATTAAACTTTCAACAGCTTACAAAATTTTGTATCATTTCTTTTATTTATACATACTCCTTACTAGTAGGAACCAAATTATTTCTTCAAAAAAAAAGGAACCAAATTATAGATTGAGATCATGTTCCTTAATGTTTTCGTAACTCGTTTTCCATTTACAAATTATTTAAAACAAAAAAAAAAATGTCAAAAAAAGAAGAAGAAGAAGAAGAAGACATGTTTAATATATGCATTTGAAAAAAATTTATAGAAAAAGGAACAAAATTTTCTTGTAAAAAACTATAAATAGGAAGTGTATATTTATCTTTTAGTACTAGACAACTACAGAGAAATGTTAAAAGATACTCGTGAACAGTTTAATTTAAAAATGTTATTTAATTTGATGTTAAATGGAACTCTGGCATTTCCAAAGGGATCACCACTGCTACCAAGTGTAACTGAGACAAGCATGCTAGCATGGGAGACGTGTATGGATGTGGATGTGGAGGATGATGACATTTCAAGCCTAGAGTAGATTTTTGGAGCTCCCACATGGGTTGTAAATTTTTTTTTTTTCAGTGCACTAGGGTTGTATTCTTACAAGTGAAGGTTGCTACCAGTGACATGTGATTTCTTTCTACAAAAAATTTTGGGCAGCTTTACTTTCAGCTGGAATTGATTCATTGTCCACTTTAACTTGATAGAGAGACTGAGGCGATTAATCACCAAACAGCTGGCACAAAAGTCTACATAATCATCCCAACTAGCAATTGATTTTCCATTTATGGGATGATATTCTGTGATATTCCTCATAAGCAACAAAGGGAAAATGGACAAAAATATCCAAGAAATTAACTTTCGAAACCTACAAAACTTTGCATCATTTCTAAAATTGATATGTGAACATAGACTTGTACTGAAAAATAATGCATGCTAGAGAATACACTTTTGGAGCTCCCACATGTATTCTCACAATTAAAGATTGTTAATTACTAGTTGCCATAATTTTACAATTGAATCATCTAGTTGGTTGGCTTGACATATAGGTGTGACCCTGTATCTCCTGCAGCTCTTGTTTCTCTTCTTTTACTCATTCTTCTTCCTAATTTGCAATTCCCAACATCAAACAAAACTGCCAGTTTTAGTCTAAAGCTTATCCGCCGTGACTCACCTGAATCCCCACAAGCTACTCCATTGTCTACTTCTAATCACCAATCTTTTCCATGGCTTCTCATACTGCTCCATTGTCCCTGTTTCTTTCCTTTTTTTTACAACTCACCGTCATATTGGCCCAATCCGATAACTACATTGTCTGCATGGACTTGTCAGCCATGCCAAAAGCCTTCTCAGGTCAACAGAGCTGGTACTCAGCCACCCTTCAATCCATCTCTAAAACTGCCACCAATGTTCACTCCACTTCCAAACTCCTCTATGCATACAATCATGTCATAAATGGATTTAGTGCAAGTCTAACTCCGGATGAGCTTGAGGCTGTCAAAAGCACTCCAGGTTATCTATCATCCATCAGAGATTTACCCATCAAGCCGGACACGACAAGGTCGGCTCAATTTCTTGGCCTGCATGCTAAATCAGGGGTATGGCCTGTGTCAAAATATGGCCATGATGTTATAGTTGGCGTGGTGGACACCGGGATTTGGCCAGAAAGCGAAAGCTTTCATGACAGAGGAATGCCTGACATTCCTTCCAGATGGAAGGGAAAATGTGAGACTGGCACCGAATTCAACTCCTCCTTGGGCCAAATTGCATGTTCACCGCAGACACTGCAACATTGGGAGGCCATGCCGCTAGGATTGCATCCCCTGGAGCTATAATGTCAGGCTTCAACACATGTGGGCAGCTCATGGATGGGCCTCTGGAGCTGTAGCTAGTCACCTTTGGTGCTTTTTTGGATCCCACAATTGTTATTTGGAACTCCATCCTCGGAGGTTCAGTGCTGTTCTTGAATATGCAGTCTTTGAAAATTTCACCCTTTTTAGGATTTATGAATACGGCTGGACGTGAGCTTCGGATTTAGAACTCCACGTCATTGATGTCTGATATGAAGACAGCTCCAGCAACTTTTGTTGTGGCAGTATTATAAACTTGGTCAATGAGTGACAAATTCTTGTCTTGACACACAACAATCTTTTCTCCGACTGCCCTCAATTTAGTCAAATTGAGACAATCATCCACCAAGACAATTGGAAAGTCGCTTAAAGATGAATTGCCTGGATACAGAGACGACCCGAAGACTTTGACTCCACTGTCAAGAGTTGGCACCTAATTCACGGTCTATGGTGCCAGCAGCAACGGTTAGGACCCAAGATATGCCATTATATAGGGTCTCTAATTGTGGCCTTACGTTGCCGGCAGAAGTTGAGACAAATATATTTTTCTTAATGGCTGCAAATGTGGCAATTGCAAGTGGATCTTCATGCAAAGCAAGTCAATCAAAGCCAAATGACATGGACAAAACATCCACACCATCGCTAATTGCCTGGTCAATTGCAGCAATCACATCTGAAGAGTAAGCATCTTCGACCCAACGTGCCTTGTACATGGCCACCCCGCGCCCGTGGAAACATACCTCCTGCAGTACCTGAGGCATAACCAAAGTAAGATGCATTTTAAAGACTGTTTCCTGCAGCTGTGGAGGAAGCGTGAGTCCCATGTCCTTCAACATCACGTGCAGAATTCATGGATATGGTGATGTCAGGATTGTTGGCAATTAGGCCCTCGTTGAAATATCAAGCTCCAATGAGCTTCTTGTTGCACAAGGAGGAGTTGAATTCGGTGCCAGTCTCACATTTTCACTTCCATCTAGAAGGAATATCAGGCATTCCTCTGTCATGAAAGCTTTCGCTTTCTGGCCAAATCCCGGTGTCCACCACTCCAACTATAACATCATGGCCATATTTTGACACAGGCCATGCCACTGATTTAGTATTCAGACCAAGAAACTGAGCCAACCTTGTCGTGTCGGGCTTGATGGGTAAATCTCTGATGGATGATAGATAACCTGGAGTGCTTTTGATAGCCTCAAGCTCATCCGGAGTTAGACTCGCACTAAATCCATTTATGACATGATTGTATGCGTAGAGGAGCTTGGAAGTGGAGTGAACATTGGTGGCAGTTTTAGAGATGGATTGAAGGGTGGCTGAGTACCAGCTCTGTTGACCTGAGAAGACTTTTGGCATGGCTGACAAGTCCATGCAGACAATGTTGTTATCGGATTGGGCCAATATGACTGTGAGTTGTAAAAAAAAGGAAAGAAACAGGGACAATGGAGCTGTCTGAGAAGCCATGGAAAAGATTGGTGATTAGAAGTAGACAATGGAGTAGCTTGTGGGGATTCAGGTGAGTCACGATGGATAAGCTTTTGACTAAAACTGGCAGTTTTGTTTGATGTTGGGAATTGCAAATTAGGAAGAAGAACGAGTAGAAGAAAGAACGAGTAAAAGAAGAGAAACAAGAGCTGCAGGAGATACAGGGTCACACCTATATGTCAAGCCAGCCAACTGGATGATTCAATTGTAAAATTATGGCAGCTACTTAAATCAAATTGTAGAAATCATGTCACTAGTAATTAACAATCTTGAACTGTGAGAATACATGTGGGAGCTCCAAAAGTGTATTCTCTAGCATGCATTATTTTTCAGTACAAGTCTATGTTCACATATCAATTTTAGAAATGATGCAAAGTTTTGTAGGTTTCGAAAGTTAATTTCTTGGATATTTTTGTCCATTTTCCCTTTGTTGCTTATGAGGAATATCACAGAATATCATCCCATAAATGGAAAATCAATTGCTAGTTGGGATGATTATGTAGACTTTGGTGCCAGCTGTTTGGTTATTAATCGCCTCAATCTCTTTATCAAGTTAAAGTGGACAATGAATCAATTCCAGCTGAAAGTAAAGCTGCCCAAAGTTTTTTGTAGAAAGAAATCACATGTCACTAGCAACAACCTTCACTTGTAAGAATACAACCCATGTGCCAAAAATCTACTCTCTAGGCTTGAAATGTCATCATCATCGACATCCACATCCATACAAGTCTCCCATGCTAGCATGCTCGTCTCAGTTACACTTGGTTGGTGGAAATGCCTGAGTTCCATTTAACATCAAATTAAATAACATTTTTTAATTAAACTGTTCATTAGTGTCTTTAATTGGCATTTCTCAATAATTGTCTAGTACTAAAAGATAAATATACACTTCCTATTTACAGTTTTTTACAAGAAAAATTTGTTCCTTTTTCCACAAATTTTTTTCAAATACCAATATTAAACATGTATTTTTTCTTTTTTAAATTTGTAAATGGAAAACGAGCTACGAAAATATTAAGGAACATGATCTCAGTCT
Organism: Dimocarpus longan; assembly: GCA_022984855.1. Classification (NCBI taxonomy): domain Eukaryota; kingdom Viridiplantae; phylum Streptophyta; class Magnoliopsida; order Sapindales; family Sapindaceae; genus Dimocarpus; species Dimocarpus longan. The sequence continues at coordinate 12,122,468 of CM041014.1, read as the reverse complement.
ATAATTTGGTTCCTACTAGTAAGGAGTACGTATAAATAAAAGAAATGATACAGAATTTTGCAAGCTGTGAAAGTTTAATTTCTTGTTGCTATGTATTTTCAAATAGACTAGATGTTTTAGTCCATTTTCTTTTTGTTGATTATGACGAATATCATCCAATAGACGGAAAATCAAATGCTTAGTTTCAGTAGTTGGGTTGATTATGGAGATTTTGGTACCACCTGTATGGTTATTAGTTGCTTCAATGTCTCTATCAAATAGAAGTGCACGATCAATTATTCCAGCTGAACTGTTAAAGTATATATGCCTGTCTATGTTAACTGAGCATCGTTTGTTTTTTCCACGTATGAGTTAATAGTTTTGAAGTATATTTATTAAGTTATTTTTATTTATTTTTTAAGTGATTAAATTACTTAAAAAATTATTAAAAAATAATTGAAAAATTAAATAAAAATTTGTAACTTTTTACTGAATTATAAATGATTTAATAACATCTAAAAATTTTTATTCTAAATCTATCATCCCAAAATAGAATAATTTCAAATTTATTCCAATTTTATATTACTTAATTTTTTTTTCCTTTGTATTTACAAAAACTTTATTTGAAAAGTAAAAATACATTGCATCCCAAATTATATTAGAATTAAACTAATATATTTTAATTTATAATTTAAACATTTATTTTTAGTTGATTTCTTAAATATGTTAATATATTTAAATTTATAAATAAGGTTAACACTGCTATATTTTTAATCATATTTTAATTATGAATAAAATATTATTAATATGTACACAAAAAATATTTTAAAATTTATTAAATTATTTATTTTTAGATGTTTGTATTAAATTAATTAAAATTACATAATAACAAATAGCAAAAGGGTATAGATGTTAACTTACTAGTTTTCAAATGATTTTGAATTTAAAAAATAAATAAATTTACAACATTTTCAAAGATAAAGGGAAAAAAAATAAACATGATATTTAGATTTCAGGTTTCAGTCATTATTCAATATTTAGTTTTCAATAGAACTGTTCAGTCTTTAAAAAAAAAAAAAAAAAAAAATCCTAAAACTATAACTTCTTAATGAAAGATGAATGTGATAGATATGACTAATTCTTAACATGAAAAACAAGAAAGGTACATAAAATAATAATAATAATAATAATAATTACATAATTTTGTTTTAAGAATAATTAAGTTGTGAGGTTTTTGGATATACAATTTTTATATCCTTAATATTTCTTTTTACTCAACATAATTTTTTTAGTTGTTTGCATATTCCTTAGGATTTAATTCTAAAAAATGTATGCTCAATTTCAACACTAGATCACAATTTAAGAATATATATATATATATATATATATTTTGTAAGTTAGAGTGAAGATAATTATTAATATAAGATTGAAACAACGAGACATAAGCAAATATGCAGTAAAATTAATAATTTATTAATATTGTAAAAGCCACATTAAAATTCACTGTCATAGGTTCTGTGTCAAATAAAATGCCAAAATAGAAAATAACATCCATATGGGCCCCTAAATCTTTTTATTCTCTTGATTTTGGGGGAATGAAATTGTCATCCCTATTTGTAGTGAAATATGTCCCATGCACCATCATGCACTAAATTATTTCCAGAATTGTCTGTTGCAACTTGCAAGTGTAGAGCTCAATGTTACATCATACATGGCAAGAGAATGAGTCCCAATAATGTAGCTTCAAAGAATGAGACTTCAAAAGTTTTATGTTTTACAGCTAATAATTGCACTCATTCGACATTCTATAGCACGATGTTGCAACTCAGGTCTGCCATTTTCAACCTTCTGCAATCCTCCTACAAGTTAAATGCGAGAACATTAAAAGAGGTAAGCATAACAAACTATAACTAAAAACAAAACTGCTTCTTCATATTACAAAGAATTCTTTGCATATGCTCGAGTTTGCATGTGACTGAGAACCAAGCATTTTGAAAGAAAGTTTCATTGATTAAGCATACAACTGGCTAGTTGAATGATGTCCATAACCAGACTCTCAATTGAGACTATATACACCACCTTGGTAGTTCTCCATCCAAAAACACTCCCTATTTGAGGAGAACCAATTTAGCAAAGACTATACGTACCACCCCTTAGTAGGAGTCCATCAGTATCCGCTGTTTAAGTAAAACATAAGTTATATGGAGTATTTTTCTCTTGGTTGGAATTTTATATCCCTATTGTGTAAGTAATCATTCAGATCGATCTATTAGCGATTAATCTTTATCAGTTTTAACAGTCCTCTAATGCATAAAGCGTTAGTGATTATATACATACATACATATATATATAGCAAAGACTATGAGTGATGACATATGCATACATAAATTAAACTAGCCCTAGCTCTGTGCGGGAGGATGACCTCTTCAAGCCCATAATTTTAAGGCCCAAAATTTTTTTAGCATGTTACAAAATTTTTGAAATTTCTAATAGTTAAGGGGCTTAAGAAATCTTTGGACCTAAAATTTGGTGTACTTTTCAAATTAAGTCCACAAAAAAAAAAAAAAAAATATGTTTTAACCTATTTTTATACAAAAATTTATTTTTGACCTTTCAAACAAACTAATTGCTATCTATATTCATATTATCCAAATTACCCTTAAGTATTTTTCAATTTAAAATTCCCTTTATAACCTTAACCGAAAGGGATCATCCTAAAAAACCTGCTCTAGATTGTGAAAATGTCTATTTTACTACTTTAGTTTTATTTTTATCCAAATTAACTCCTACCGTTAGTGAGTTAACAAAAATGTTAGAAAAATTATAAAAAGACAATTCTACCCTAACCTTGATAAAACATTTTTATTTAATAAATAAAATAATTATAACATAATATTTTAAATAAAATAATTGATTAAAATAAAAAAAAAAATCCATCAGACCATTTTCATCTTCAACCTTCAATCTCCATCTTCATCATCATCAATCTTCATCACCAACCATTCAACACACCAACCATAGACTCCATAAGACCACTTCCGCCAGCTATAACCTCTTTCTTTTTTTTCTTCCCCCTCTTTTTTTTTCTCTCTCCCTATTTCTCATTGGAAACCCAGAAAATTCTGGGTTTCTAGTAATTGGAAACCCAAAAAATTTTGCGTTTCCAGTCATTGGAAACCGTAGAAATTCTGGTTTTTCGTTTTCTAGAAACCCAGTTGTTATCAACCCAAAAAAATTTTGCCACATTAACTCCATCATCTATTATCGATCATCAACACCATTACTAGCAATCATCAACACAATTACCAACCAAAATCAAAATCATCAAAAATCAACAACCAAAATCAAGCAAAGTCAGCAACCAAAATCAACCAAGGGAAGCACAGCACCATAACCAACCAACACCAGCGAGGAGAAGCAAGGCGAGGGGATACCGAGAGGGAAAGAGTGCGTCTGAGTGATAGACCAACGAGGGAAAACGAGAGGGAGTGAGTCGTCCATGTGAAAGATCGGCGATAGCGAGGATAGACTTTGAAGAAGGACAACAACCCAGGGTCATCAGCGATGTAGTCTGGTTGTGAAAGAGAAGTGTGTCGACTCGACGGTGGTGGAATGGGTGTGTTAGAGTCATCGGCGGTGAAGATGGGTGACGATCGCGATGAGATCAGTGGAAAAAGAAGAAGAAGAAGAAACGAGAAAGAAGAAGACACAGAGAGATGGTGTTGTCGGCGGCGATGAGGATAATAACAAGATAAAGAAAAGAAAATGGTTTCCAGATGGTTTTTGTAAATAATTTAGGTTTTAGATTTTAATTTTTTAATTATAATATTGTTTTATTTATTTATTTTATTAAATTTTTTTGAGGGATTTATTTTAATAAGTTTAGTATGATATTACTATTAATTTTAAAAAGTTTATCTATTTTTAATTTTAATATTATATTTTTATTAATTTATTTTAATCAATTTTAATTAATTTTTTATTGCATTTCCCTTTTTGCCCTTAAAATCAAACGGTCAACATAGTCAACTTAACGGAATCTATGATCATCAGGGATATTATCGTCCTTTTACATATATTTAAAGAGTATTTTGAATGTTTTTATTAATGTTAGGAGGGATTTTGGATAAAAATGAAACTAGAGGTGGTAAAATCGATATTTTTGTAAATTAGAATAGGTTTTTTGGGATTATCTCTAACCGAAATTACCAAACTACTCCCCTTCTTCTTCCTTTTTCTCTTCCATAACAGTTTCATTTCTTCCATTCTCTATCATTTTTTTTTCTCATCTATTTAAGATTATTTGTGCACCCATTAAACATGCTTTGACTCCTAAAAACACACATTCAAGATTTTTTTATCTCTAAGGAGCTCCACATTTAAGTTTTTCTTCAAGTTTGAAGGTATGTGATTGATTTTGGTTGATTTTTAATTTATTTTATTCACATTGTTTAATTAAAGGCCTTAAGAGTGATTTTTGGTTGTGATTTAACCTTATGTGAGTAAGATCTGCAAAAAACGAAGAGAAAACAGAATTTCAATTTTCTATAATTCGTCAGATTTTGTGAGTACACATACCCCGAATCGGGTTATGTGTATCCATAAAACCCGAATCGGGTTATGTGTACTCACAAAACCCAATTCGAGTTTTGCGAATACACATAACCCGATTCGGGTTACGTGCACTCAGGTAACCTGAAAGTGTTTTATTAGTTTTTTTTTCCCTAATTCCTTCTATTGTGTATATTTGGTATTGATCAGATGTGGTTATATTTGGTTAGATTATTATGAATTTTGCAATATGAAATGAGATATTAAATATGACGAGAGTATGTGTGAGATTAATTTATTTTATACTTTAAATTTTTTATAAGAATGAGTGAAGTGACGATAATAGTCAAATGCAATGAAAAGTGGAGGGGTAAGACATTTATGATAGGGCCCCTTAAGAGTGTCAATTTTTCTCGATTAGTGGAATTTGTTTACACTGTGACTGGTATTGATAGAAGAATATGAGATATTCTTTTGCATTATTTACTCCGAGCTAGTGGAAAGCCCGCAGTCAAGATACATATCACCATTGATCTCAGTGTTCGGGGTGTGATTTCAAACAAAAATACTAATTATAGAGATATTTATGTTGATAAGATTGTAAGAGATTCTGGAGGTATTAACTCTACTGTCCCTCAATTTGCTATCAACACAATATCAGATCCAGAGCATGTAGAGACACCTACTGATAGAATTGCAAGTCTGATTATGGATGAAGGTCAAAATTGTTTCATTTCTTTTACTGGTAGAAATCAAGTTTCAGCTTCTATTGCCGCATTTACATTCGCGGAAATCAAAGTCCAATGTGTAACTTTGATTTTAGCAGAAATGATTATAATGATGAAGATTGGGATGTAGATAGTGATAATAATGAGACATTAAATAGTAGAGATGTAGTAAGGAAACTATAAGTGATGACATTGAAACTAGAGCTGATGTAGAGACTCTAGAGTATCCAAAAGTTAGATTTTCGGGTTCACAATTTGAAACCAATCATTCACAACCATACTGGATTATTCTCGGTATAGATTAGTGTTAAATTAAGACGAGATGTGATACGTTGTATAAATGTACATTTTTTTTATAGTAAGTATAAACTGAATGTGGCTGTTAGAAAATATATCCTTAATTTCAGGCATCAATATAAGGTTAGACATTCATACACGGTTAGATATAAAGCTGGTTGCAAGGATCTAAGCTATAGTTTTGAGGTTCGTGCAAGATGTAGAAAGGGTGGTTTGATGTGGTATGTGTATAAGTATATGTTGGAGCATATGCTATCAGGACGCCTATGAGTTACATAGATAGAGTGTGAAAACTATTGTCATAGTAACGTTGTATTAGAAAAAAGTGGGCTTTAATAGTATAACACATCAGCTTTTGATTGTAGAAATGTTGGAGCAATATGTGTACATATCATGTACACTAAAGCTTAGAGGTCTTTACAATATGCAAAGAAACTAGCATATGAAAAAACGAATGAGTCATTTAAGTAACTTCCTTTGTACTTTCACATGTTAAAGGAAACAAACCCTAGTACAGTGACTATAATTGAGACGAATGAAAATAACCGGTTCTTATATTCGTTCGATGCACTTGAAGCCTTAATTGAGGATTTTTGATCTTACATCAGATCAATTATTACAGTTGATGCCACTCATTTGAAAGGTGAATATAAATAGGTGATTTTTGTTACTGCATGCAAAAATAGGGAGTAGATGATTTATCCTATCGCTTTTGGATTTGGTGATGGAGAGTTGGACAATTCATAGACCTGGTTCTTAAATAGATTGAGAGAGATTATCGGTGGGAGATAACATTTTCCATAAGATTTGATTATTATATCTGATAGTCATAAAAGCATTGAAAATGCAATGAGTGATGTTTTTCCCCAAGTCCCACACATGTTCTGTTTCTTCCACTTAAAGCAAAACCTAAAAAACACTATAGAAAGCAAAAAGATGTAGAGGATATGTTTAACCTTACAGTATATTTATACAAAGTCAGATTGTGATAGATATTTAGAACAATTTTAAAGGATATGTCTGTAAATGCATGGAAAATTGTTTAATACTGGAGTGACAAAATGGTCATATGCATATTCTCCAAAAAGAAGATATGACATGATGACCACTAATATTACAGAGTCGCTAAAAAAATGCATGATGAAAGCATATCAGCTTCTAATAACAACTGCACATGATTATGTAAGACATATGTTGAAGAAATGGTATAATGATGACATGTTTATACTAAGAACATCAGAACTTCGGTTACGAAAACTGCAGAGGATCATGTGAACTCGATGACTAATGAATCAACGAGTGCCATGGTATTTGTTATTCAACGGCCGATCCAGTTCAGAGTCACATATAAACTAGGTTACAACTTTGTTTAGCCTTTTGAGCAGATATGCACTTGTCAGCATTGGGACCTAGATTAGTTGCTATGTTATCATGCAATTGCTATTGCCAAGTATCGTAATTATACTTTATTATTATTTTTCATTATTTTATTTCATTTGGTAACTTTTTACCTTTGTCATATATATTAGGGTCAACGGTATTTATTATTATATACTTTATCATGATTATTATAGCAAAGAATAGTTGGAAGCTGTATATACACATCCGATCAATCTTGTTATTGACACAAAAGATTGACATGTTCCTTCGAAAGTTAAAAGTATGATTGTACTATCATCTAAAAGAAGACGACAAGCAAGTAGAAAGAGAGAGGCACAGATTCCTTCAGCTGAGGAAACTCATCGAAAGAAAAATTATAAAAAATGTGGTAAAAGAATATACAACCGTCTTCGTTGTCCTAACCCTTATATAACCACTATCGAAGGGACGAGCGTAGGTCATGCTAGACATGCTGGGACAACAATAGAAACTGTTAAAGATACTACGACCAACATAAAAGCTACTGGAGAGGCTAGAACTAGCTCCACTACCATTGTTAGATCTACTAAGAGAATGACAGAAGTTGCTATAGAGGCTTAAACGAATGCTATCCCTATTGAATGTGTTAGAATCTCCAGAAAATGCAACCTTTATGACGTTGATGTGATCAATAGTTCCCTATTCCACACTTAGAAGATGATGAAAATGGTGGTAATCATGAAAATTTATAATAAATAGACATGATGTTTATGATTTATTCTCTTTATAACTGATGAGCACTTATCATTGAAAGCATTTACATAAAATCGTTGAATGCAATGCTTTATTACATTTGTTTATCAAAATTTGATAAAGAAACGAAATCTCTTTCTATTTTTGTGATAGTCGTAGTAATATATTCATATTTATTAATATGATATTGCAAGTTGGGTCATATTGTCTCTAATATAAAAAATATAAAAGAGGTTCTATCAAAATTTGAAATTTTTTGTGTTTGGGTCATTTTGGTTGAAGGTGAAAAAATCCAGTAATAATAAAACCCGATATTGGTTTTTCATTGAAAATATTAAAAATGGAAAAAAAAAAAATAAAGGAAAAAGTAGAAAACAAAAAAAATGAAAAATTAGAAATTAAAGAAAAAAATGAAAAAGATCGTTTTTGTGTGTACACTAGGATCGACGACGATTTTTGCTTTCCAACTAAACCAATGTTGGTTTATGTCCGTAAATTACAACGACGTCCGTTTATCACTAAATTAAACCGACATTGGTTTCTTCTGTGTAATATGTGTAATATTCGACATTGGTTTTTGTCAACAAACTCAAACCAACGTCCGTTTTCAAGCAGTTGTTAATAAATCGATGTCAATTATTAAACCAATGTTGGTGACTGTGATACGTCTAAACCCGATGTCAGTGTTTAAAACACCAACATCGAGCTTAGTAGAGCCACGAAAACATATTTCAATTTTTTTTTTACCCATTTCTATGCTGTGATGGCCCAAAAATACTTCACATTGTCTTTAAATTATGCTAAATTGAATGAAGGAAATTTATTGTAATATTTACTATATTGATCATATTAGATTGTGAGATATCATAAGGTCATAATGCACATTCTAACTTGAGATCTAATGACTCATGTTTTTCTTCATTTCTATCTTATAGTTATATATAATATGAAATTTATAGTTTGTAGGCTTTTTTGATCAGTTTAAAAAAAAAAAATGGAGAAAAATTATGAATTTTTAATAGTAAAATTTGAAAATCGGTATACAACAGATGACAAAACCCGATGTTGGTTTTTGTGTCTACGCTAATACTGATGTGGGTTAAGGTTGCTTAGTAAACCCGAGCTGTGAAATTGAACTACATCTTCTCATTGAAACCGGTGTCGGTATATGTTTATATGTATAAACCGACATTGGTTTTCATGGTGTTACTAAACCTGATTTTTTATTTTTTTTGAAAAAAATTTTGGAAAAATTTGACAGAGTTTCCTTTGTTTTTTCACAAGCTGAGTAGTAAACCTACATAAAAAATGACACTTCGACTATTTCTTTTAGAGACTTAGTCTCTATATTCACCTCTATACTATCACACAATAATTTAAAAAATTTACTAAATAATGAATTAATGAATCAAATGTAAACGAAAGTTCATATCAATCATATACAACTTTGTCATCCTCATTTAATGTCCATCGGCCCCATTCGTCTACGCTGTACCTTGGAGTGGAATAAATATATATATTGGATGCTATTTGTGCCCTTATTCGATGAGTGTTTTTCTTAGTTTAGACAGATGTCCATTCACCCTCTAGAGAGCATAAAATATCATGAATGTACATTGCACAATATATCCTGTAACTGGTCCTGTATTATATAGAGATTTGGGTTAGATAATTCATTAAAAACATTATTATCTAAATATATGATTAAAAAAATGGCAGTTACCTATCAGGTTGCTGAGGCACATTTCGTTTATCAACACGCTTCACATCCCATTTTTTTTATAGGTGGCATTTCTCTGTTGGTTTTCCCATAGTAATCGATTGGTTGTAAGATCAACAGTATATAGCAAACCAACGGCTCAATAGTATTTATCTTATGTTCAAACTCTGTATCTATAGATGGATCATATATGACAATTTTCTGCTCTTTTACGCACACCTTATAGACTATCTAATGAGTTTGATGTATACTACATGGGAACTACCATCGTAATTTTCATTGAATTAAACAAAAATTTGATAAACATTTGATTAATATATATATAAACACTAAATAATTTTCATTATTTATGAAACGAGTGTACTAAATATCGTACCTGAAATGCCTAAATCAAACCATATAAATTAATGTTACATTCAGTTATAAGTCGATCCTCATCAAGCTCCCGACGAAGACCCTCTATTAGCCTACTGTAACCGACTATAGCAAAGGGGAACTTATTTAACATATTAAGATCCTCTATCAAGACCCATAGATAATTGTCCACCCAAGATCGATCATCATAGTCATAGAATAAATTGTAAGTGATGACTATATTAGTCAACTTCAAGACATCCTCATCACTTACAGCTAGACATGACCACGGTTCGGTTCGAACCGTGTGGTTCGAACCGAACCATCACTGTAGAACCGGAACCAGAACATAAGGTTCTGGTTCCGATTTGGAACCGAACCGGAACTATCACTGTAGCGGTTCTAATTCCGGTTCTAACCTTAAAGGAACAGGAACCGTCGGTTCAAAGAACCGGTGGAACCGGAACCGCCTTGAACCGGCGGTTCCAGTTCGGTTCCGGTTCCTAAATAAATTTAAAAAAAAACGAAAAAAAAAACAAGAGCCCAGATGCGTCTGGGTTTCCCCCAGACGCCAGATCACCCAGATCGGCGTCGATCTGGGTTCCCAGTCAATTTGGGTTCCCAGGAACCCAGATCGACGCCGATCTGGGTGCTGGGAACCCAGATTGACACCGATCTGGGTTCTGGGAACCCAGATCGGTGTCGATCTAGGTTTCCAGAACCCAGATCGATGCCGATCTGGGTTCGACTGGTGAAGAAAACGAACAAAACAAAGAAAAGAAGAAGAAGAAGAAGAGAGAAGAGAGGAAGAGAAGAAAACAGAGAAATAGAAAAGAAGAAGAAGAGGAAGAATCAGAGAAGAAAAACTGAAAAACACGATCAGACAGGAGAGTCAGAGAGAGAGAGACAGAGAGCGAGGAGAGAGAAGAGGAGTCAGTGAGAGTAAATGGGTAATGGATTTTATTTGGTTTGTGTATAAATTTATTTTTTAATTTTAAAATATAATTTAATATTACTTTTTAAATTTTAAATTATCATTTTAAAAAAAGGTTCCAGAATCGGAACCGAAACCGTTATAGAACTGGAATTAGAACCGGAACCTGAACCGTTATAGAACCGTCGGTTCCAGAACTGAACCGAAACCGTGTTATTTCGGTTAAGGTTCCGATTCTAGCTTTTTTAGAACCGGAACCGTCGGTTCAGAATTGGAACCGGAACTGAACCGAACCGTGGTCATGTCTACTTACAGCGTCCCTTCAGACCCTTAACATTTGTATAGTTTCAGTCAATTTCGATGGTATTCCTTTAAAAAGTTGCTACAGAAGACTATTTTCACTTTCTTGCTTCCCCTTAAGGACATGTAAGTCGAGGTACCCGAACTGCAGTCTTGTCACTAGTAAGAACTCTTACTTTCCAAACCTATATGGCTTTTCCCTAATTTCGAATCATATCTCATCAGGATGTGAATTAAGATATACTAACTCTTTAGCAAGAATGGCTAGCATAAAGGAAGTGATTAGCAGCTATTAACCGCACATTTTTATAAAATGTGTGATCAAACTCTTTTCCTTAAACATGTTTAGAGGCTGTCTCTACTGCAGAAATCCATTTAGATAACCAATATGCTTTATATTATTGTGTGTACTTCCCATCGTTCCTTCTAGAATATGTTATACCATGTACCTATAATTGAATTGCATCTGTAGGAAAGAAAAACAACAAAAATAAACAAATAAAATTAAACTAATTAAAATAATTATTGATAAAATAAGTTGATCAGCCTATGTTCATATACTTAAACCGATGTCAGTCTATGATACTAAACATAAACCGACGTCAAGCTAAGTTGAGCAACGTAAGCCAAATCGAAATATGTTGATATGCTTGAACCGATGTTGGCCTACGTTACCAGACCTAAACAGAATTAGCATTTGTTTGTCCATTTGAACCGACGTCGACCTACATTTCTAAACATAAGCCGAATTGGCATTTGTTTGTCCACTTGAACCGACGCCAGCCTATGTTTCAAACATAAGCCAAATCGGTATTTGTTGGTGCATTTTAATCGACATCAGCCTATATTTCAAAACACAAGCCGATCATTCAACTAAACCTGCATTTTCAGTTTAATTTCAACCACATCCTAAACAAAATATAATATAATCTAACCCTAACAATCAATACCTAACAAACATAAATTAATAAAGCTGATCGGCTTTTGTTTGTCAATGTAAGCCGACGTCAAGGTAAGTTATCCGACATAAGACAATTGGCTTCTCACAATATGAACTCTACCAAACCTGTATATTCAGTGCAAATCCAACCACATCCTAACCAAATACAATATAATCTCACCTTTATTATCAATACCCAACATGTAAAAACACAAATCAACTCTACAAATGACAAAAAATTCAAAAAGTCACAAAATTATGTCATAGTATATTGAATCGGTGTACCTTTAACAATGAAGGAGAACGACATGCTCGTTGGCGGTGTACAGTGGTTATAGAATGACGGTGATGACATGAGATGGCCAACAATTGTGCAATTTAGTCGTCGGGGTGGGTCGCTTGATAAATGCTTCTTCCTATTTTCACACCGATTTTTCATCTTATATAGTGAGGGCAGTTCCGTAATTTTCATTTTTTTTTAAATTTTGAAATGTAGTGGTAATTTCATAATTTTAAGTTTGGGACAATTTGAGTATCTTGAGTATAGAATGCAAATTCTTTGTTTTGAGGGATTAAAATAGAATTTTGTAAAAGTTATGGGTTAAAAATGTATTTTATATTATTCAAAGGGTTATTTTTGGTATTTTTTCACTAAAATTTGTTTTACTTTCTAGCTAATAGGCTCAAATATAAAATCATTTCATAATTTTCTCTAAACCTAATATCTTTATCATGTTTTCATGAATTTGTTTTTTTCAAATAAGATAAAAAAAAAATATTATTGGCAACCGACGTTAAAATATGAGTTCTAATGAATTTGTTTATCAATATGTAAACGTAATTATCTTATGATATCAAATTTTTTCTCAATGAATTTATTTTTATACACTTTAGATATGATAAAATAGGTTATATATATATATATTGATATGAACAAAGGTCCTTTTTTTTTTTGAAATAAGGACCTATTTTACTTCGTTTTCAACGGATAGATTCATTTACTTTAATTTAGCCAGCATTCAATTATGCTTAATTAATGGTCCAAATAGAATGCATTGATATAATTAATTTCAATGCACACTAATAAGTAAATTATTATTATTATTATTATTAGAGTAATGCTAAACTTCCCAATTTTTTTATCCAAATTAATGAGAAAATGATATAGTATATGAGTTATTAATATTTTATAAATCATATGATGATACGATAATTAATAGGGTATTGACAACTCATATGCCACATAATTGGAGTATGGATTTAGACAAAACATTTTGGAGCATGAATTTGGACAAAAAAATTTGGAAAAGTATAGCATAACTTTAATAGAATAATATTGTTAGCATTTTCAATTTTTTTGGTCCAAATCCATGCTCAAATAATGTAGCATATGAGTTGTGAACATCTTATAAATTATGTGATAAATGTTGACAACTTACATCCTACATTATTTAGATATAGGTTTAGGCAAATATTTTGGAAAGTCAAATATTAATGTTAGACTTGCCAAATTTTTTATCCAAATCTAGCTAAAACAAAATATATAATTTTCATTTCTAAATCTGGCTATTATTATTATATATATGATTTTCATTTCTAAGTCTGCCCAAATTTGACATCCTATTATTATTATTACATATGATTTTCTTTCTAAATCTGGCTAAAACAAAATCAAAACCGATTTGAGCTTAAATGCTCTTTGGTTTTTTTCTTCTTTCCAAGCACAATTTCAACCTATAAATACTACTTTGGTGAATCCAATTATCACCATAGAAAAATAAAGTATTTCCACCCTATTCAGTCTCCATGGAGAAAAATTCTTCTATGTTAGCTTTTTTCACCATCATAGTACTCCTCTCATCAGGTTGGTGTCTCATTCTTGTCTCTTGCAATTTAATATTGTGTTTGAGAGGGCTTTTGATATTGTTAAGATAGTTCCTTAATAATCAAATATATTCTAATAACAACTAACATATTCATATAATCTTGATAGTGGCTTTTCATTCTGTCAATGTTGCCGAAAGACAAATATTTGCATCAGGAACATAATGATCTGATAATGAATCTATAATTTGATGTCAATATAATATTCGATTAAAAGTAAATGTAAAACGCTTTATTGTTAAAAAAAAATACATTTTTAAGTGTTTTTAAGGAACATATTGTAAATTCTTCATTTTAAAATTACATTCTAAACATGAGAAACCAGTATTCTTTCTAGAGAAAGAATCAATTTTAGATACAAAAAACAATTGATGGGCGTAATGGATTGGGCAGGCATGGCGATGTCTACTGTCCTAGAGGTTGATAACGGTAGCTCATTGAATACAGAATCGGCAGTTGGAGGAGACAGCATCTCGAAACCCTCTGGTAACTGTGGTCCCGCGATGTGCCCTTGTGAATGTGTTGGGAACGCTTGCTTGTGTTAATTTCTTTGTTTTCCTTATGTAATGCTACCCAAAAGTTCTAAATAAATATTTGAGTGATTCTTTGTCACTTAATAAAAATACTCTTCAAACCCATTTTTCAATTTTTTTTTATTAAAATAAACTAAAGATTAATGTTAGTTCAATAGACAACCTAAAAGGAGGTGGAATAGGATTTTAATAATTTAAAGCACTTTTCCATCAAATTCCTAACCACAATAAGCAAAACTAAAATAGTTATACAAATGTTAAAGAATTAATATAAACAATAGTCATATATTTGCACATATTAAAGAGACAAAAATAAAAATGATCAAACACAGATAACTTTTATGTGGTTCGGACAATCGGTCTACATATCCATCTCGAAGCCAATCAAATTTAATATTTCTCCACTATTTTTAACTAGACTTTAAGGTGTTAATATAACCTTTACAAACATCCCTCGACGTTTGTCAATTGATGTCTTACGTTATGATCTCAAATGTTTTATTTGTTTCCAAATAGTATGGATAAAAAATTATAAAAATATGTAATTAATTATCTATTGATGGATATTGATTCCTTATTGGAAAGTTAAGAGGACTACATGAAATGCAAAAGTTATATGAGATGATATATTAAGTTTTGTTTATTATTAGAAGTGATCACAAGGAAAATGATTATTATTCAAAGTAGTTGAGTAGGTGTGATTATTCAAAAGTGTAATAGTATGAGTATTAATGAAATTCAAATTAAAGGGTGTTGTTAAATGGTTGTCTATGTAGATACGAATTGTTTTGGATCTACTATCTTGTATATGTGAAAATTTGGAGATTAATTGAGAATAAAATTATTATGATTATTGATGGGAAAACAAAATGTAACACCCCTACCTCGACCTCTTTATCGATATGAGCATCAAGTGAGGGATGTTACATTTTTCTTTTTCGATTTTATTTATCAATATTCTTTTTTTTTTTTAAAAAAAAAAAACATAGATTTTGTTTTTAACGAAAATTCGACAGAATTTCCTCTATTTTACTAAAAATTCAAAATTTACAAAACCTGCAAGGAAAAACAAAGACACTTCAAAAAAAAATCTTTCTTCACTTTCTCAACTACCATTTCGGACCTCTCATTCGACTTCAAATCATTTCACCACACAAACAATTGTAAATGCAACATTTAATAACTCTCATATTAAATAAATTTATTTACAAAACTATTTTATAATACTAAAATCTTTTATTCCATTTATATACATTATTATTTATAAAATCTCATGAATATACATAACAACCCAAAAGATGGATAGATGTGACTCGCAAGAAATGCAGCAACTGTCTTCTCATCTATCTCTATCTACAGCGCCCAAAATTCAACCTACGTGTGAAAAATTTAACGCCCTAAGTATTTCTACTTTGTAGGTGTACACTAAATCTTAAATTAATTAATTATTCAAAATACTGTATTATAAAACAAATTCACAATGAATTAATTTACTAATAATTGTACATACCAAATATACAATACAATTTATTATTAATCATATTAATTCAATTTGTAAAAATTTTATTACAAATCCATATAAAAGCACATTACTAAATAATTACATATTTCAAATACGTAATAATCATTTTTTATATATTTATATATATTTCTATTATTTTTGTAAACATAATAACAGTATTCATTTAATAATTTTTGTTTCTTAATATCCCAATTGTAAATTAATATTTCACAAAGGTTTAAGCTTTTCCCAATAATTTACAAAGAACTAAATTTTCAGTTTTGACATTTTTAAAATTTCAAAATAGACACTTTTGACAACCATTTACAATTACTAATTACTCAATTTACCAACAATTGTATATGTAAATTTCGAAAAATCGTTTTTTTCCATTTATAACTACATGATTTTCATTACAATTTAACACTTTTCAGAGTACAAGTTGAGAATTAATATTTCGTAACTTTTCAAACTTTTACAATTAATTCAAGAACTCAAAATATAAATTGAAGCATATGTAAAACACAATAATTTTTATTTTCAATTATTTTAATACAATTTTCTTTTATATGTTGCAGTGCCATTTGTAAACTCTGACACGATATCATGAATCAGAATTCGGGTCTCCTGGCATCGACCACTCGATGGCTACAGGTCGGGTCACATATCATATCACATATCACAATCATATTCGACTTTAGAATCGGACACTCGGTGCATCGCATAATCCATCCGTCGAACATTGTGTATCGTATCAGTGTAATGGTGCAGTACTGCTTATAACTAGCCAACTATCAATCCCCACCTACCAATGTTCAGGTTTACTCGGACCCTTTTATATTTTATTTAATACAAAAAATTTTCACATTTTTGACAACTCTTAACTTTAACTCAAAATTTCATTCAGAAAACAATAAACATAATTTCAATCACAACTTTTCCCATATATTCAAATTATAAATATAAACTTCACAAAATTCTATTTTTCATTCAATTTATTCTTCTTGCGATATATTTTCAATCATGGCATTGAACTTTCCATTTCTTTTTATTTCCCTTTTCCTTTATTCCATTTCTTTTTCGTTTTCGTTTGGAATTCATTAAAATCACATTTAACCACCTTTAGTACAATTTGTCTAAATAATTCCACGTATTTTAAAATCAAACATAAATTTTAAATCACTAAATATTTAATTACATATTTATAATAAGTTTTCTCGATTTTTCAAGACATTAATTTTCATCAATTTAAATAACCGTTTTACCCCTCGTTTTAATATCGACATATAACAAAACCATTCTTTTTCATTTCTTATATACTTTTGGTCAAACACCCGCATTCTTTTAAAATTTTATTTTCAACTTAAATTTGATCCCAGCATCATTCAAAACATTTTTAAATAACATAAAATCGATATTCAAATATATTTATTACATCAGTTTAATCAAATTCATAATATTTTAAAATCTCATAAATATTAAATTTTACTAATGAAACTGAAGTTTCAAAGGAAGTGTACACCTACCTTTTTGGACAATAATTTCAACTTCTCCACCTTACCAATTGAAGCATATCCTCATTATTTTCCGGGTTTCCTCGTGCTGATCCCACACCTAGGGTTTCAAAGGATATATTTATTATCATCAAAATCCAATTCATCACTTTAAGACATTAAATCTTTAAATCAAACATAATCGAACACCTAGGATACCAATTCTCAACCTCAATCCAACTTATATCCCAAACTTTTCATTTTGAATTTTCTTTCCCTAATTCAACTCAAATTCATATAAAACCTCAAATAAACACACCAATGCATCAAAAGAAATTTAATTACACTAAATATCCCATTTTACTCACATACTAATATATCACCTCAAATCAATTCCAACTTTATTTCTTTCTATGAACTCAATTCCATACAATTCAAAACCACCTAAAACATCATCAAAACACTTTTAATCATTCCAAATTCAATGCCACATATAAAATCCCTACACTAACCAATTTCATCAACAAACTTTTCAACCAATTCTTTTTCATTTTCTTACACAAACCAACTCAAATTCACTTAAATTTTCACATAAAATCATTAAACATAAAAAACTACAAAATCACCACCACCAAAACCCCTTGGCCAAACCCAATACACATACCCACATCCATCATTTTTCATTTTCTACAATACCAATCACACTCAAAATATTCCAAAACTCATCCAACACTCAAAAATCAATTCAAAAACTAAAAATCATCTAAATACACAAACTTTTCTAAATTATACATATACTAATAATGACTAAGTAAATTCATCTTCCTCAATTCCAACTCAAAATCATATCCAAATACATCCAAACATCAAATAAAATATTAAACTTAAAATCCATTAAATTTTAATTAATATTATAACACGAACCCTAACCATATCTTGCTAGATTTTTGACCCAAAGAGTTCTTGATGCTTTCCTTCATTTGCAATTTTAATTTGATAATGATAAATCTCTAATCAACTCATAAAAATTTATCAAAACTCATTAGATCAATTAAAACAAAAATGCCCATCAAACCAATATAAAACTTTCTGTACTCACCTTTAATTATCTTCACCTTTTCTTGAAGACTTCTCGATGGGTTTGGGAGCTTCTTCCTCTTCCTTCCTCATCCCCTTCACAACCATCTCTACTTCTCTTTTTTTTTTTTTGCCTTTCTTTTATTTCTCTCTCAGTTTCCTTTCTTCTTTTATTTCTTCTCACATTTTTCTGCTTCATTTTAGTTTCTGGTCTGATCACTGCCTCTCCTCTCCCTTTTAATTTCATTTCATGTCTCATATATATATATATATATATATATCACCAATTGATCATTTTGCCCTTAAAACTTTATAAAATTTCAAAAATGTCATCCATACAAATTGTGATATATGTCCTTATCCTTATCCACTCACCACGTGTCACCTTTCTTATGATTGCTTTTTCAATGCTTATCTCTTCCTTTATCTTTTAGATTTTTAGTTTTTCGGAATGTTTGGATTTTGGCTTTTTCGGGACTTTTTCAGAATCCTTCCAAAATTTATTGAGGCTTATATTTGGACTATCTACATACTAATGGTAACTTTTGTGACCCTTAAAAGTCATTCCAGACCCATTTTTGACTCTCTTCTTTTCATTAAATTACCTTAGGAAAATCTTCAGATCGGTTTCATTTCAATCCGAACTTCCATTGAAAGTGCCGATTGAGTCTCAAAAACATTTTTTGAGCATTTTCATACTCAATTGACACTTTTCGAGGTTTTTAAAATTTTTCGAAAATCCATTCGAATTTTTAGTTAGATCCGAAAACTGCTCTGTTTTACCTTAAACTGACTTATTTTCAATCCGATTAAGTTTTCGTTAATTTCAATATAATTTTCAGAACTTTTTAATATACAAGACCAATTTTTTGAAAATCACTATTCATACGAATATTATTTCGTTCGAATATACTATTCATCCGAAATCACTATTCATAAAAAATTTTACTTTCACTGATTTTCGGGATTTATTTATCAAAAATTACATCCACTCATCACTATTCATCCAAAAATTACTATTCCGTCTGTAATACTATTCATCCAAATGTGAAGTAAATTCGGGACGTTACACAAAAGCTATGACTTTAGAACGAGACATCTTTAGTTGAAATTATTCATAAATTTCAAAGATGAAATTATTTTAAGGGGGATGATTTGGAAAGCCCAAATTCAAGTGGACCCACGAGATTATTAGAGCCTAAATAAAAATTAATAAATGAGCTCAAATTAAGTGTAAACCCAAGTTATCTAATAATGTTAAACCAATTAGACAAAAGTCCAACTGGGTGAATTTGATGGTCATGCAAAGAATAGAAAAAAAATAATAAATTAATAAAATAAAAGGAATGATTTGCACTAATTAAGAAAGATAATTAATTTTCCATCCATAAAGTAATTAGTCAAATTAGAGTTGAAAAGGAGGGAGTGGCTGATGGGATATATATATATATTTTTTCCTATCAATTGAGGTAGTGATTGAAGTAAAAAAAAAAGGGCAAAAATATATATTTATATATTTTCCCCAATTATTATAGTTAGGGTTTGAAGCCATATATATATATAACTTTTTTCTATTCATAACAGCGAACACTCTCCCTAGAAAACATACATAAATTACTCAAACTTGCAAGCTTTCTCTTCGTATCAGCATCATTATCGAAACGTGATTTCTAATAAGTTATAATTGATTTTGAGAGGCAATAAAAGTGGGTAGGTTTTCCTTTTATTTCTTTTGCTCTCATCTCAAGTTTATGATTTGGTTCTAGGAATACTAAGACTCATTTTGGTTCCTATGTTTTTTGCACAAGGGTTTGTAGGTTGGATTTTTGGGCTCATATAACAACTGAGGTAAGAGTCTATTTTATTGGGTTATACTTAACGAAAAATTATGAAACTCTATATGTGATTAGGTTTATATGTCTACTGATCATATATTGAATTTTGTAAATGAACATATTAAGAGATATAAATTTCAGATTGGATTGTTGTTGAAACCAAAATCTGCAGGATAGATTTTCAGTCTTTGAAGTTTTGACGTTTTTAAGCATTCTATTGATGATGGAATCATTTTAAAATTTTTCTGAATTTTATTTTTATGTATTCTATTATCATATAAAATTTCATGATTTTTCGATAATTATAGAATTTGTTAAAATTCATAGAGTATAATTTCGCTATAAATAAGTTTTCTAGACAAATTTCAGTAGGCTAAAACGAAT
This sequence comes from Dimocarpus longan, assembly GCA_022984855.1. Taxonomy (NCBI): domain Eukaryota; kingdom Viridiplantae; phylum Streptophyta; class Magnoliopsida; order Sapindales; family Sapindaceae; genus Dimocarpus; species Dimocarpus longan. Next base: position 12,101,846 of record CM041014.1, on the reverse strand, counting down.
AAATGTTTACTCATACTAGCAGCCACAGTTTGATTTGAAATTTTTACTAGAGGTTTTAATGTGTCTAGAATATTTATTTAAAATTTTTGATTGATTAAAGACTTAGAGAATTAATTAAAAATATGTAGGTCAACAGTGTTAGGGTTGAAATTTTGAAGAAAAAAGAATAAATTTCTGGTTCGTTATAACAAGGTTATTTATGTTCAAATAAAATTATTAGGGTGTTGTATTGTGACAATTTTTCACTTATTATTAAATAGGGCTCGATTAATTTTTTGAACATAAAAATAAGTTGTTTCGGAATATTCCAAGTGAGTAAATTTTTAATAGCACGTATTATATTGTTTTCTAGTAATAAAACTAGCCTGTATAGTTGAATATTTTATATTTTATGTATTATCATTTTATCTTGAGTAAAATATATTTTATACTTTAATTATTGTTTCTAAAATATATGTGAAAAAAGAGAGTAGGAATCAACAGCCATTGATGGGACGTTGATCTTCAAGGACAATACGAGGGATTTGGGTGATCAATGATGATCATGCACTATGTACTATTTACCAAAAAAATGTAAAAATTTAAATTAAATCTATGAGTTTAGGATTCTAAGGGCATGAATAAAACCAAAGCCAAAAGCCAAGACATAAAGAGAATTATGATCATAAGGAATATTATGACTTTTGTCTATTCAATGTTTTGAGGATTATGATTTCACATCTATTAACAGAAAAGGAAAATAAGGCACAATGAATAGTTCGAATTTTTTTAGGCCCCAATGAAGATTACGTGCTAATTGATTAATTAGAGATTTTAAGTTTATAAATGAATTTAGAAACCCAATTAAGGATGCAAAACTATATTAAATTTAACAAATCTTATACAAGCAAGTAACTTAACAAGAAAAATTTTTCGTGAAGAATGATGATCATTGTTAGTGGAATATATCATTTGTGTGTATGTCTTGGAGAAATGAATTACTGGGAAAAGAATCTTATGAAATATGAAAGTGGACAACCAATGATACTTGCTAGATGGTGGCAAGGGGATTGTATTTATACAATTCAATGCAGTCCAATGAAATTTCAATAAAATTATCACATAAAAAATGACAAAACCCTTCCTGAATCCCTCATCTGGACCCAAGAAAGACCCCGTCGTACCTCGAAAGAATTTCCACGAACCCTATACTCAGCCCAAAGGAACCCCGTCGGGGCACCGAAAATCATTTAACTATATATTTGAACTTATTTTACAAGGTGACAATGATACATTTTTTTTTCTCGCTTTTAATAAAATTTCGGCAGCATACCGTCTGTTTTCTTAACTATGCCACCATGCAAGTTTCATATACAATTTATAAAAACACTTCTATAAAATTCATTTCTCAACTTCCAGAGTCTCCGTCTTTTTTCTCACAACTCAACCACAAATAGGTATATAAAATTTGAAAACTGAATTTCATAAAAGTTTTCTAAAACATTTTAACTAATACATCCACTATTCCTTCAAAATATTTATAACTATATACATCAACATATACATGATCAAAATAACAAAATATATACATGTAGTAAGTGTCGTCCTAGACATCCGTCTGCACATCTGACTGAACCTCGTTTGCTGGACGACTAGCTCCTGCACCTGTGAGAGAATTTATAAGAAAAATATTTAAAGAAAATTGTGAGTTTATACTCAGTGAGTGGTATAATCTTTATAAACTAAATTTCTTATTTTAAAATTTCTAAATTTTTCCCAAAGGCATTTCATAACTAAAAGTATTTTTCTGAAATACTTTATAAATCATAATCTGAAAATTATTTCGGTAACTCATTAAGAAATCTTTTCTTAAAATCTTTTCTGATGCTCGCCTGAATAGTAACCTAGGAAATATCTACTTCTGGCGTGGTAGCATATAAAATTTAGCTAACCACTAGGAGTGAGGATCTACCATGTGTATTCACCGACTACACTACCCTATACGTGTATACGGATCACTCATGCCTCGCTCACATAAGAGTCGACTAAACTTAAATCTCACTGGCTGACTTCTTCTCATCTACCGTATCACGCATAAGGCATTTGACCGGGTACTAAACTGGGGCTAGGATAAACCATAGACTATTAAAATTTTGTTTTTCTTAATACACTAAAATATTCTAAACCTCAAGACAATAAGCCTAAAATATTTAATTCTAGCACATTCTCATATACATAAATAATAAACTAAAATCTTTATGCTAGAATTATAATATAAATTAAATTAATAAAGGAATAACGATTTATAATAAATTCTTTTAACTTTACAATAAACTTTAAGAAAATATAAATGTTAAAAACTCGTAGTTCCATTCACTACACGTCTTCGAATAGAATCCGATCCTCTTTCGAATGCCTCCAAAACTTTCCACTTTTACCCTAAAACATCAAATATCCATTTAGGATCACTTAACTCATTCAAATAACATTCAAAATCAATAAAAATCTCATTTATCCCTATTAATACCCTTTTATGTCTAAATTTTTGGATCTCAATTTCTATTCAACTGGGGCCTTCGAAATCTGTTTTCTCTACATAAATCCTACTTATTCTTTCTTAGGAATACCTCAGTTTACTAAATTTCATCGACGGACACTCGGAATGAAAATCGACTGGATTCGCTTACTAACGAAAATCACTTTTCGCCCCGAATTTTCGATAACTTCAAAAATTAATCATCTAGTGTTCTAACACCCAACTATGATTAAATAAACTATTTCGAACGTTAAACGAATGCGTTTCGAAGGGTTTCAAAAATCACCCTTCAACTCGTCTGTTTAACTCCGAAATCGATCCTAAACTTTTCGTTTTCGAAATCTAACTTCAAAAGATTATTTCGTAACCTCTAAAACATCCATCTAATGATTTAGAATCGAAAATAAAATATAATTTCATAAAAACCCATTTTTGATCATGACTTTCATCTCTCGTTTTATCTATTTTTCTTCCATCAAATCACTTATAAACCATACCAAAATCATCCTCACATCTCCCTCTTATCATCCTTAATCTCGGATTCGAAAAGAAATGAAAAAAAAATGGGTTTCATATAAACATCAATCTTTAAACTGAAATGACTCACCAAATAGGCGATCTTTTTGCTTCAAATTTATTGGGTTAGATAGAGGAGATAACGAGGAATAACTTTCGTGAAGAAACCACGGCGAAATTCGGACTGGATCTTTTTCTCTTCTTCTCTCTCTCTCTCTCTCGGCGCACAAAGCTTTCTTCTTTATTTTTTTTTCTCTCTCGATCTCACCTGACTCTCACTCTCTTTTGTTCTCTTAATTCACAGCAACAAATATCTCAAATGAGACAAAATCAACATATATATATATATTAAGGCTCAATTACTAAAAGATACCTTAAGAAAATTTCATACCTTAAACTTTTAATAATTTCACTAGTGCCCAAAAATAAATCATTTTATATTCTATTGGTCCACTTGACAGATTCTAGTCCACTTATTTCTTCAACCAATCCATGGATGACATGTGACAGGCCCCTTTCTAACTACTAGCTAGGGGACCTGCCCGGTAACCCCACGGTGGCTCCCCAGTCGAGATCTGCTCTGACTGAAAAGTTCCCGTGAAGCTAAGCCTCTTTTCTTTGCTAAAATACTTGAAATCCTTTTGATTCTGAAAAAGAGTGGGAATTTTGTTCGTTGAAAATAACTTTATGAAAATAGGATTTTCACAGAAAACCGGCAGCACAACGGCTGTTTTTCTAAAATTCCACCCTGTAAAATATCTCATAAAACCTGTATCATTATATTCACAACAATTTCTATAATCAATAGGCCTCCGGCCATTTTCAAACTCATAATCATGCAATTAAGCGGAAGTAACTTGAATAAATCTTAAAAACGACATGCATTATCTTACATAAAATCCTTAACTCAAAATAATATTTACCAAACTAGAGAATCTGGAAAATGATATTAAATACAATACATGATGTTATGCTAGAAAATAGTGCAATCTGGTCACACGTGTTTAGCTGGCCTGTCCGTCCGAAGGAGATACGTCAACCGCGCTACTCGCACCTGCACCTGAGGGAGGTTTTTAAGAAAACAGGAAAACAGTGGTGAGAATAACTCAGTGAGTGGGTAAGTTTACATAAACTGTACTTTTGCTTAAAAATACTAATCCTCCCAAAAATAGATTGGAAAACTATTACTTACTTACTTTTCCTGAAAACTATAAACTGCTGCGAAAGTCATTTATCAAACTTTTCTTAAAACTTTTCTTATTTTCTTACTAGCCTTATCTGGCAACCCAGGGAAATCTTGTCCTTCGTGACGGTGCGAAAACACGCCACTAGGATAGGGGAACTCTCACCATGTATAGTCGCAGATGTGGATACAACTCTGGGATCGCGAATCCCTCCAACATCAGGTAGATCTACACTATCCCATACGTGCAGAGGGTGACTGACAGACTCGATCCCCCCAAAGTTAGTAACTCCCCCCATCTACCGTACACGTATGGAATACTTTCGGCCGGGTGTAATCTTAGGGGCTAGGGTAAACCATAGGCATATATAAAATGAAATCTCGGCAATATGCTGTAATATTGCAAATTAACTTTCACAAATACTATCTCTATGCATGTATATAATTTCAACTTACTCAATTACTTTACTGAAGAATATAAACATATTCATAGCATAAACTTTAAAACTATACATGCATTTATAGATGATAAACTGAAAACTATAAACTTTTACTAGAATCTCAAAACCTTTTACTTGCTAAAACTGATTGCATTCAATAACAGAATGTATGAAAACTTTTAAAAATCCACACTCACAACTTGCTTCCAAAATACTTATCACCGCTTCCCGTTACGGCTCTTGTTGGATTCCCGATTCACCTACAATTGATTTCGATCGAGATGTCGTTAAAACATAATTCGTGTGCAACTAAACTTTAAGCCATACGAGGATTTATAAACACAATAATTCAAGTGACTATCCTCGCACGATAACATAACGGAAAACTCATATTTTCACGCGGAAACGATTTCAAACCGATTCGTTATCGTGACTTGAAATACTCGAAACTTTGCGGTTATAAAACCAACAACTAAGCCAATCGAATCTAATATAACATCATCAAAATCAGATTCAAATGAATTCATTAAACAGAAGATTCAAAATTAAACGACGAACTTAAAGCTTACGCGATTTCACTAATCATCGCGATTTATCAATTTTACGCGTTTCGCGCGATTTCTTTTAATAACAGCTCGTAACTTTACTTAAACACTTTAACGGGCTTAATATCAATCTTGGGGCAGCGAGATAACATTCAGAATCTTTTTATAATCGACAACGAAAATCATAAACTAACAATGCTCGCATTCGCGGAAAAAGCAACCGAATCGCTCGGAAACGATTTCTAAATATCCGAACGACTATCCGATACTTTAAAACACTTTAATACAATCCATTTTCCATGACCACAAACGCGAAACCAAAAACATATTTCAACAGCCCCTAAATATCTCATAACAGCCCATAAACAACATTCAACGAATACGATCGATGATAAAAACACAATCGCAACATCAACGAGCGAACCTCTGACTAACGAGGTTTCCAATCCTAGTCTCAAACATAATATTATAAATTTTCTCTACTTTAATCACATAATCACATGGATGCTCACTAATTACTCAAAACTTCTCAACAATAACCAAGGGGACAGCACCTTACCCATGAAGCGAGCTGTTCTCCGCTTCGAAACGGCTTCCGAATGATGACAAAACTCTCATGGCAGCAAGCTGTCTTCCCCACCAGCAACTGGCGTCTTTTCTTGCTTCTGTTTCCCTTCAAGTCTGGTGTTTGGTTCGATTTGATAGCTGCTTGGCAGCAGCTACATCAACGTTGACAGCACCAATCACACGACAGCAGCAACTCGGCAGCAACTGGCAGCCACGGCGACAACTTCAACAGCAACCTCACGGCAGTACCTCAACAGCTTCAGCTCTTCAGTTCACACAACAAGGCAGCACTCCACTACGGCGACAGCAACAGCTTCACCCCTCCAAGACAGCAGCTGACAGCTTCAACTCCACGCCAGCAGCAGCACAACTTCACGGCCAAACAGCAGCTCAGCAGCAGTTCTCGTCCTCGACAGCAGCAGCAGGTTGCGTCTGGCAGCAGCTGCCTCAACTCCAGCTCGGCAGTAGCTCCCGTCCACGGCAGCAGTTCCACACACAGCCGTGACAGCAATGGCCAGCTCGGCAGCAACTCCTCAGGCCTGACAGCAGCTGTCTTCAGCTCACGGCAGCTCAGCTCTTCAGTCCACCTTTGCTTGCATGCACGAGCTGCACCTCTCTCTCTTTCACACCCTCTCTCGGTTTCAGCTTGAAAAAATGGAGGCCGAATGCTTGCCTTGATTTTGCTCTCTCAATCCTCTCTATCTCTCTCACTTGTTTCTGTTTTGAAATGAAGAGAAGTTGACAGATTGCTTTGGATTCGGTTTTGATAAAAAAAAATTGTTGACCGAATGATGGCTGTCTCTTTGTGACCGAGCATGCTATCAATATTGCTCTCTTCTTTTTCAACATCACTACCTATATTAATAATAATTGTTTTGCTCATCCAATGCATGTGTGACATGTGTCACTCCCATGCACAAATTTTACTTCATTAAGTCTCTACCATGCATTCTTGATTTAGCTTCCAAGCCCGAATTCCGTCCGTTCGTCCTGGAATTCGCTTTTGATTAAACCTCGGGTTTGCATTCTCGGAATTATTTAATAAATCTCGAGTCCGTCTCACGAACCCGAATTTATTTCTCTAAAACGAAAATAATTATTCCAATTATTTCCGGACTCGATATTTATATATTTCCGATCGGACGCGATCCATCGGAAAATATTTCGCTCTCCGACGAACGCGGTTTTGGGTTTTACAATTCACCCCTCCTTATAAAAATTTCGTCCTCGAAATTTACACAACTTTCATGCAATGCATTTCAGCCCTAGAATTTATCAAACATACTCAATACTTTCTTGAATTCAAAAAAAAATTCACAACTCGAATAACTGAGGATACTTACTTGTATCGAAAAGATGCGGATACTGACTGCGCATCTACTCCTCGTGCTCCCACGTGGCCTCTTCCACTGCATGATTCCTCCACAACACTTTAACCAACGGAATAACTTTACTACGAAGAACCTGATCTCTCCTATCAAGAATCTGAACTGGGGTCTCCTCATAAGATAGGTTCTCCTTGAGTTCCATTGGCTGCTCTGATAATACGTGCGAAGGATCTGCTATGTACTTACGGAGCATCGAGACATGAAATACATTATGGATCCTGGAAAGTTCTGCTGGTAGCTCAAGTCGATATGCTACCTCACCTACTCTGCCAATCACTTCATAGGGACCGATATACCGAGGGCTTAACTTACCTCGCTTCCCAAAATGAATTATTCCTTTCCATGGAGATATCCGTAGGAACACCTTGTCCCCGACCTGGAACTCCAAATCCTTCCTACGCTTATCTGCGTAACTTTTTTGACGATCCTGGGCTATCTTCAGATTGTCCCGAATAACTTTGATTTTATCTGTAGTCATCTGAACAAGCTCGGGTCCAATCAACTTTCTCTCGCCCATCTCATCCCAACATATCGGTGTCCTACACCGTCTTCCATAAAGTGCTTCATACGGTGCCATACCGATACTAGCCTGATAGCTTTTATTATAGGCAAACTCGATTAAGGACAGATGAGAATCCCAACTTCCTTCAAACTCTATCACACAAGATCTGAGCATATCCTCTAAAGTCTGAATGGTACGCTCAGACTGACCATCTGTCTGCGGATGAAATGCTGTACTGAAATGCAATCGAGTACCTAATGCTTTTTGGAGATTAGGCCAAAATCGGGATGTAAATCTCGGATCTCTATCTGATACGATCGACACTGGAGCCCCATGTAATCTCACGATCTCATCAACATACAACTTAGCCAATCGATCCAAGGAATAAGTACTTCTGATAGGTAGGAAATGAGCTGACTTCGTAAGTCGATCTACTATTACCCAAATACTGTCATAACCATTTCGACTCCGAGGAAATCCTACCATAAAATCCATAGTAATACGCTCCCATTTCCACTCCGGAATGGGAAGTGGCTGAAGAAGTCCTGATGGCCTTTGGTGCTCGGCTTTCACCTGCTGACAAATCAAACATCTTGACACAAATTCAGCTATCTCTCTCTTCATACCTTTCCACCAGTAATGCTCTTTCAAGGTATGATACATTTTCGTACTTCCCGGATGCATAGCGTATGCTGAAGAGTGAGCTTCATCTAAAATTTCTTTCTTGAGTTCCGTCACATTTGGAACACATAGTCTCTGTCTCATCCTCAACGTACCATCATCCCTGACTGAGAAGTCTCCCTGTTGGCCTGACTCTACTTCCTGTTTGATCTTGACTAACTGAGGATCCTGAATCTGCAACTCTCGGATTCTATCCACGAGTACCGGTCGAACTTGGAAAGTAGCTAACAATGTACCTGAATTTCCTACTTCCAAATTAACTCCCAAAGATCTCATCTCTACTAACAATGGAAGATACCCAGCTCTTAAATGAGCTACCGAGCTGGAGGGTCTCCTACTCAATGCATCGGCTACTACATTTGCTTTCTCGGGATGGTACTCTATGGTGCAATCGTAATCCTTGAGCAGCTCTAACCATCTCCTCTGTCTCATATTCAACTCTTTCTGGGAGAACAAATATTGAAGGCTCTTGTGATCTGTAAATATCTGACATCGAACTCCATACAAGTAATGCCTCCAGATCCTGAGTGCAAAAATTACTGCGGCCAACTCTATATCATGGGTTGGGTAATTCTGCTCGTGCTTCTTTAACTGCCTGGAAGCATAAGCTATCACCTTTCCATTTTGCATCAGAACACAACCCAAGCCTTGCCTCGAAGCATCACTGTACACCACAAAGCCTTCATTTCCTGAAGGAAGAGTAAGCACTGGAGTTGTGGTCAATTTTGTCTTCAATTCGTCGAAATTCTTCTGACAGGCTTCTGACCACTCAAACTTTGCTTCCTTTCGGGTGAGCTTCGTCAAAGGAATGGCAATCTTAGAAAATCCTTCGACAAATTTCCTATAATAACCTGCCAAACCTAAGAAACTCCGAACCTCAGTTACGGTTGTAGGAGATTTCCAGTTCACAATCGCTTCAATCTTTTGAGGATCAACACTAATCCCATCAGCTGAAACCACATGGCCTAAAAATGAAACTTCATTCAACCAGAACTGACACTTGCTGAACTTTGCATACAATTGCTGCTCTCTTAACGTCTGTAAAACTAGTCTCAGATGTTCAGCATGTTCTTCCCTACTGCCCGAATACACCAATATATCGTCAATGAACACTATGACAAACTTATCCAAAAATTCATGGAACACCCGATTCATCAATGCCATGAATGCCGCTGGGGCATTGGTTAGCCCGAAAGGCATAACCAAGAATTCATAATGTCCATAACGCGTCCTGAAGGCAGTTTTAGGAATATCATCTCCCTTGATCTTCAACTGATGGTACCCTGATCTCAGATCTATCTTAGAAAACAACCTTGCACCTTGCAACTGATCGAACAGATCGTCGATCCTCGGTAAAGGATATTGATTCCGAATAGTCACCTTATTCAATTCCCGGTAATCAATGCACAATCTCATACTTCCATCTTTCTTTTTAACAAAGAGCACTGGTGCTCCCCAAGGAGATACACTGGATCTAACAAAACCCTTGTTTACCAATTCTTCCAACTGAACCTTCAATTCCTTCAACTCTGGAGGTGCCATCCTGTACGGTGCTCTGGAAATTGGTGCTGTTCCCGGCATCAGATTAATCTCAAATTCAATATCTCTATCCGGAGGTAAACCTGGAAGATCTTCTGGGAACACATCAGAAAACTCTGCAACCACAGGAATATCTTCTAGCTGAGTCTCCCTCTCGGACGAATCTATCACATAAGCCAAATAACCTGCACATTGCTTCTTTAACATTCTTCTGGCGGTCATGGCTGATATGATACGGGATGGAAGCATTTTACGCTCTCCTCGGAATACTACATCTGACTCTCCAACTGAACTAAACTTGACTTCTTTCTGAAAACAATCCACCACGGCATGATGCGTAGCTAACCAGTCCATACCCAATATAATGTCGAAATCACATAGATCCAACAACATCAAACTAACTGGAAAGGATCTACCCCCAAGTACAATATCACAATCTCTACAAACACTCTCTGCTACTAAGGAATCTCCGGTAGGAGTAGCTACTATCATATCGCACTCTAAGGGTTTTAACTTTATATTAACATGCCTTGCAAAACTTTTAGAAACAAAAGAATGCGTAGCACCAGGGTCTATTAAAACATGAGCATCAGAGTTGAAAACTATTACAGTACCTGTCACCACCTCTGGTGTAGCTTCAGCATCTTGCTGCGTTACTGCGAACACCCTGGCTTGAGTACGAGGTCTCCCTGATTGTCCTCTGGGTGGCAAACCTCTCCCAGCACCTCTTCCGGATTGAACTGTAGTCCCTGGTCCTCTCATCTGTGGACCTCTCTGATCCTGTGACTGACCCCCGCTAAACTGCCCTTGAGTATACGGTCTCGACCCACTGGCTCCTCTTGTTCTCTGCGGACACTCAGACATAAAATGTCCCTCTTTACCACAACGATAACATCCAGTGCTACCCATATGACACTCTCCTCGGTGTGTCCTGTTGCATTTCCTACACGGCTCTATGCTTTGAATATTAACTCTGCTTTGGGGTCCTGATGGAGGCTTGACTGAACTCTGACTAGACACGACTCCCTGACTTCGCTGTTTGCTACCTACCCATCTACACTTGTCTCCAGTTTTCGGTGCCTTGTTGAAACCTCCTGCATACCAACCTGACCCCTGACTGCGCTTCAATTTCTGCGTTTGCTCTTTGTCACCTATTGTTGTCCTTTCTACCCTTAAAGCTGCTTCAACTAACTGCCCATACTCTCTATGCTCTGCAGCTACCACATATGCCTTGATTTTCGGATTCAAGCCTTGCACAAACTTATGGCACTTGTTTACCTCATCATTAACTATAAACGGTGCCACTCGAGACAATTCAGTGAACTTCCTTTCATACTCTTCCACAGACATGTTACCCTGCACAAGACTGTAAAACTCCTCAATCTTTGCGTCTTTGTATGCCCTGGGGTAGAATTTCTCATTGAACTCTTCTTTGAACTTTTCCCATGTAACCTGTTCGGTTGCTCTTCGCTTGACGGAATCCCACCAATCTCTAGCTGACGCTCGAAGTAAGAATGAAGCAATTGACACCTTTTGGAGATCGGTACATTCCATCTGTTCCAACACTCTTTCAGTATTATCCAACCACTCTGTTGCAATTTCTGGACCACCTGTTCCGTCAAAAGCATCGGCACCAAGTTTCCTTGCCCTCTCAACGGTGGCGTTTGGTGCTCGAGGCCTTAGCCCTTGGATAACTTGGGCTAATCTCTCGATCGGATCCTGCTCAGGCTCTACTGCCGGTGGCTCAACTGGAACCCCTGGCTGAGGATCATTGACAGACTCATTTACTTGCTCCCTTATTTCTGGAGCAGGAGGTGGAGCATTTTCAGCGGCTCTCCTTTTACGCGGACGACCGACGCGACGCATGACTCAATGCACTTGAACCAGATACTTAGTCATAAAATGTATGAGGTTTGAAAAATTTACTATGTAAATGCTTAGAAATCATGTAATGCATTTAAAATCTTTGCTCTGATACCAACGTTGACAGGCCCCTTTCTAACTACTAGCTAGGCGACCTGCCCGGTAACCCCACGGTGGCTCCCCAGTCGAGATCTGCTCTGACTGAAAAGTTCCCGTGAAGCTAAGCCTCTTTTCTTTGCTAAAATACTTGAAATCCTTTTGATTCTGAAAAAGAGTGGGAATTTTGTTCGTTGAAAATAACTTTATGAAAATAGGATTTTCACAGAAAACCGGCAGCACAACGGCTGTTTTTCTAAAATTCCACCCTGTAAAATATCTCATAAAACCTATATCATTATATTCACAACAATTTCTATAATCAATAGGCCTCCGGCCATTTTCAAACTTATAATCATGCAATTAAGCGGAAGTAACTTGAATAAATCTTAAAAACGACATGCATTATCTTACATAAAATCCTTAACTCAAAATAATATTTACCAAACTAGAGAATCTGGAAAATGATATTAAATACAATACATGATGTTATGCTAGAAAATAGTGCAATCTGGTCACACATGTCTAGCTGGCCTGTCCGTCCGAAGGAGATACGTCAACCGCGCTACTCGCACCTGCACCTGAGGGAGGTTTTTAAGAAAACAGGAAAACAGTGGTGAGAATAACTCAGTGAGTGGGTAAGTTTACATAAACTGTACTTTTGCTTAAAAATACTAATCCTCCCAAAAATAGATTGGAAAACTATTACTTACTTACTTTTCCTGAAAACTATAAACTGCTGCGAAAGTCATTTATCAAACTTTTCTTAAAACTTTTCTTATTTTCTTACTAGCCTTATCTGGCAACCCAGGGAAATCTTGTCCTTCGTGACGGTGCGAAAACACGCCACTAGGATAGGGGAACTCTCACCATGTATAGTCGCAGATGTGGATACAACTCTGGGATCGCGAATCCCTCCAACATCAGGCAGATCTACACTATCCCATACGTGCAGAGGGTGACTGACAGACTCGATCCCCCCAAAGTTAGTAACTCCCCCCATCTACCGTACACGTATGGAATACTTTCGGCCGGGTGTAATCTTAGGGGCTAGGGTAAACCATAGGCATATATAAAATGAAATCTCGGCAATATGCTGTAATATTGCAAATTAACTTTCACAAATACTATCTCTATGCATGTATATAATTTCAACTTACTCAATTACTTTACTGAAGAATATAAACATATTCATAGCATAAACTTTAAAACTATACATGCATTTATAGATGATAAACTGAAAACTATAAACTTTTACTAGAATCTCAAAACCTTTTACTTGCTAAAACTGATTGCATTCAATAACAGAATGTATGAAAACTTTTAAAAATCCACACTCACAACTTGCTTCCAAAATACTTATCACCGCTTCCCGTTACGGCTCTTGTTGGATTCCCGATTCACCTACAATTGATTTCGATCGAGATGTCGTTAAAACATAATTCGTGTGCAACTAAACTTTAAGCCATACGAGGATTTATAAACACAATAATTCAAGTGACTATCCTCGCACGATAACATAACGGAAAACTCATATTTGCACGCGGAAACGATTTCAAACCGATTCGTTATCGTGACTTGAAATACTCGAAACTTTGCGGTTATAAAACCAACAACTAAGCCAATCGAATCTAATATAACATCATCAAAATCAGATTCAAATGAATTCATTAAACAGAAGATTCGAAATTAAACGACGAACTTAAAGCTTACGCGATTTCACTAATCTTCGCGATTTATCAATTTTACGCGTTTCGCGCGATTTCTTTTAATAACAGCTCGTAACTTTACTTAAACACTTTAACGGGCTTAATATCAATCTTGGGGCAGCGAGATAACATTCAGAATCTTTTTATAATCGACAACGAAAATCATAGACTAACAATGCTCGCATTCGCGGAAAAAGCAACCGAATCGCTCGGAAACGATTTCTAAATATCCGAACGACTATCCGATACTTTAAAACACTTTAATACAATCCATTTTCCATGACCACAAACGCGAAACCAAAAACATATTTCAACAGCCCCTAAATATCTCATAACAGCCCATAAACAACATTCAACGAATACGATCGATGATAAAAACACAATCGCAACATCAACGAGCGAACCTCCGCACTAACGAGGTTTCCAATCCTAGTCTCAAACATAATATTATAAATTTTCTCTACTTTAATCACATAATCACATGGATGCTCACTAATTACTCAAAACTTCTCAACAATAACCAAGGGGACAGCACCTTACCCATGAAGCGAGCTGTTCTCCGCTTCGAAACGGCTTCCGAATGATGACAAAACTCTCATGGCAGCAAGCTGTCTTCCCCACCAGCAACTGGCGTCTTTTCTTGCTTTTGTTTCCCTTCAAGTCTGGTGTTTGGTTCGATTTGATAGCTGCTCGGCAGTAGCTACATCAACGTTGACAGCACCAATCACACGACAGCAGCAACTCGGCAGCAACTGGCAGCCACGGCGACAACTTCAACAGCAACCTCACGGCAGTACCTCAACAGCTTCAGCTCTTCAGTTCACACAACAAGGCAGCACTCCACTACGGCGACAGCAACAGCTTCACCCCTCCAAGACAGCAGCTGACAGCTTCAACTCCACGCCAGCAGCAGCACAACTTCACGGCCAAACAGCAGCAGTTCTCGTCCTCGACAGCAGCAGCAGGTTGCGTCTGGCAGCAGCTGCCTCAACTCCAGCTCGGCAGTAGCTCCCGTCCACGGCAGCAGTTCCACACACAGCCGTGACAGCAATGGCCAGCTCGGCAGCAACTCCTCAGGCCTGACAGCAGCTGTCTTCAGCTCACGGCAGCTCAGCTCTTCAGTCCACCTTTGCTTGCATGCACGAGCTGCACCTCTCTCTCTTTCACACTCTCTCTCGATTTCAGCTTGAAAAAATGGAGGCCGAATGCTTGCCTTGATTTTGCTCTCTCAATCCTCTCTATCTCTCTCACTTGTTTCTGTTTTGAAATGAAGAGAAGTTGACAGATTGCTTTGGATTCGATTTTGATAAAAAAAAATTGTTGACCGAATGATGGCTGTCTCTTTGTGACCGAGCATGCTATCAATATTGCTCTCTTCTTTTTCAACATCACTACCTATATTAATAATAATTGTTTTGCTCATCCAATGCATGTGTGACATGTGTCACTCCCATGCACAAATTTTACATCATTAAGTCTCTACCATGCATTCTTGATTTAGCTTCCAAGCCCGAATTCCGTCCGTTCGTCCTGGAATTCGCTTTTGATTAAACCTCGAGTTTGCATTCTCGGAATTATTTAATAAATCTCGAGTCCGTCTCACGAACCCGAATTTATTTCTCTAAAACGAAAATAATTATTCCAATTATTTCCGGACTCGATATTTATATATTTCCGATCGGACGCGATCCATCGAAAAATATTTCGCTCTCCGACGAACGCGGTTTTGGGTTTTACAACATGTGACACATCCATAGTCACTACTTTTTAAATCACTTATCTCACTTATCATTGGTTGAATTAAAATATCTTTTACTTTATTCCGTGAGCTCACCTCGCTTGATTAACACGTAAATCTCTCCTAATCACTTTGTAATTGTACCGAGGTCAACCAAACGACATCCAACTTGCGATATGAAAATATAATAAACTTCAAATAACATTATTGGAGGCTTACGATTCGATCGTAACTCAATTCGAATATTTCTAATATCATAAAATAATAAATCTGGGTGAAAATTCAATCTAAACGCAATTATATTTCAATTTCCACAATTTAATATACTACTCAATTCGAAAACTATTTTGAAAATATTTCACGGTTATCTAAACTTCAAATTGACTATGAAATACTCTAATTGGGTCACTTACCTCTCAATCTCATGCTTCGCGAAATTTTTGAATAAGGTTTAGGTCACGAAAATTCAACATTCGAAAAATAGTGCAATTTGACCAGAATCTTTCAGATCTCCTGAAACTCAATCAAACGAATTCCGTTTCATTTCGTTTCAGTTTCCTCAAGGTCCATGACCTATTTCGGACATTTTCAGTTCTTAGGGCTCTTTTTCAAAAATCACTATTCATCTAAAAATGTTTCCGTCCAAAAATATTATTCACCAAAAGTTTTCGTTTTTCACCGAAACAAACTCCAAAATTTTCTATACTCTAATCGGGTCTTAAATCATTCTTTGGCCCTATTTTTGGATCAATATTCCCTATCCTACTCAGGTACATGGAATATAATAGAAAATCAAGTTCAGGATTTATCAAAAAATGTACTTGATATTGTCAGTCGAATGTAAGTATGTAAGCAAGAAAATATAATAGATACCCACTTATATTTATACAATTTAATATAATATAATGATTGCTATACCTACACAATATCTTTTATTTCAGGTAGTCGTACGTCTCTTCATCTAACTTAATGGTGGGGGTTTAACTTTCACTGAACTCATTTACAAGTTTTGTCTTTTTATTGTAAGAGTAGATGTCTCCTAAATATGAGAATGAACATTTTAACGATATAAATAATGATTGATCTCGACATATCCTAATAATCTTATATGACTCATTATTTGATGAAAAATGAACCTTAAATTTACTATAAGAGTGATTTCAATTCTTAAAAATATCCTAATACCCTTATTCAGTGTAAAATGTCCTAAACCTTAAAAATTTCAACACTTAAAATTTACTATCAGAGCGATTTCAATACTCATTATTAGGTGTAAAATGTCCTAATAACCTTATGACTGAGACTCTTCTATTTTCTTTGTTTTACCAAACTAACTCTATATTTGATTTTTCATAATCTCTTTCAGTTTTGGCAACTTGGAATTTCAGCCCGACAAGTCTGCGTAGTCTCTCTCCGTATTCTTTCTTTACAATGTCGATCCCCATTATTTCTTCTTAAAAATGAAAACACTAGCAAATAATTCTCTCTTTCTCTCTCTCGCTATTCCTTATACATGTAAGAAAATTTTCCGATTCAACTTATACATGCATGTAATTTTCAATGTGAAGCCAAAATGGGCCAAATTGTTAAAAAGTAAATAATAATAATAACAACACAGAGATGATTATAGAAAGAAGAGTGGTTTGGACCTGCACCAAGCATATGTCAGCCACGAAGCTCTAGAGAGTGGTTTGCTTGTCATTATTCATAGCTATCTTTTGCTCCACCAACCATATGTCAGCTAAAAATGAAGCTTTGGTTTCCGTCTGATTTTTAAAAGAGAAAAGTTGAATGTGTATGTGACATGAACATGTAGAACGGAGAGAAATGGTCCAACAAGTTAATTGTTTGTAAATATTGACAATTAAACAAAATGGATTCTCTTTTTGTGAAGGGCATCATTTAGTACCATAATCAAAATCACAAACAAAATGGATTAACTCAATTTATCCTCCATATCATTAATCAATATAGATGTGTGATTAATGATAAAATAAAAGATAAGTAAATTAAATAAATTTAAATGAAAGAAGGAAACAATATAAAAAGAGCAAGATGAGAAATGAGAGATAAGAAGATAAAATGAGAGAAGTGAAAATTTGTTTTTCATTAATAACTTGCAAGGATCAGAACATATAAATAGGTAAACACTAGGTAGGTTATTGAAAATTTACATACATTAACATATTATAATGGTGTTTATCCACCAGTTTCACTACAAAATATGTGTTATTCTAAGACGAAGCTAATTAGTCTTCAAATCAATTATATTCGACTCGAAAAATATTTCGCCACCACATTACGTTGGTCGCATACTGGTAGCTAAATGCCTATCTTAGAATAGCTATTGAGATGACATTCATATTGTCTCCAAATGTCGACAATAAGCGACCAACAAATTAGTAGCTGATTCCCTATAAATTTGTCCCCATTTCTTTTATCAAAGAAGTTGGGTATGCTATTTGAAGACGAAAAGCAATGGCCTTTGATGGTGAAACATTAACGTCTCCAATTTTTGTCAAAGAGATTGGGTATGCCATCTGGAGACCACAAAAGTAGTCTACAATGGTGTCTTTTGAAACACAAACTACATCTACATCAATTTGGCTACTAACATTTTCATCTCTAATAAGTAAAGCTAATATTTATAAGCATTATTTAGAGACCAAACTCTTAGTAGGCAAAATTTCTATATTTCCCTAACTGAGCATAATAAATTAAAAAATATAGATTTACGTGATATAAATCTTCTATTTCTAAAATGTATTTTTTTATTTTACACAAATTAATTAAAATCATTTTGGTGTAATCTATTAGAAAAATGAGACATTTTGGTGTTGAAGATTTACTTTGCATTTTTCAACTGAGCAAACTCACAAAGATCATGCAAAATGCTCCAATGAATTACAGAAAATGTAGAGTTGTATTATGAATATGAGAGAAGCACACACTTTTATTTTATTTTATTTAATGAACTTCAGCATACAAACTTAACTATAGAATAGTCAAGCTTATGCATGCTTGCTTTTGTGTGGTAGACAGATATATATCGATTGTAAAATTTGATTTCATCCTAATTAATTCCATGCTCATAGTGGCACGGGATTGATAAGAAGAGAAGCAACATGAACCTTCACAATGACTTCAGCATGTGTGTAGCCATCATCGTCATAGTAGAGGATGTCTATAACACAAGCAAGATTGAGAATTCGTGTTAGGAGAGGCATTGGTACAATGGTTGGGAGGAGGCATTCCTCGTTTATATCCATCTAAGCATTTGTTGTTGGATATTTAATCCAACGTTGGACTTATAGGTGAAGAATTATGTATTGCGGGGCTGTCAAATGAAATCGAGTCCAATTAAAAGTGATCTATTAGGCTTTGAGTAATTTTGGGCTTTAATGTATCTGATAGGGTGTGAGTCTTTAATGTATAGAGACTTAAGAGGTAATTTCTATTTTTATAATGGGCTAAAATAGAAATACCAAAAAAGGATAATAGAGTATTTATATATAGTGGTCATGGTCCCCAGATTACATGGACAATTCCAATTCTTTCTGCCATCCCATCATCAGAGAGAGTAAAAGAGAGAAAACTAAAAGGTTATCTTGAATTCGTGTTAATCTGGAAGGCTAAACCGCGTGGCTCTATAAAGTGATTGATTAATATGGATTCAGGTACGCTTCCGCACTTTTATTTATTGGTTCTTGATGATTCAACATGAATGTTTCTATTGTTTAAATGATGATTTTTATCAAAGGTGTGTTATCTATCAAGTGGTATCGGAGCTTCTTCATGCTGCATCATTAAGAACAAATTAGGATTAAATTTGGATCAATGATTATTATTATTATTATTTTTAGGTGTTTTTTCAGTTAAATAATAATAATTATTATTATTCTAGTATGAATAAATTTGGATTGACATTATTAAGTTGAATCTATATAGTATATGGTTGATTATGATTTGTGAAAGAGCCATTGTTGGCCATGGAATAAAAAAAAAAAAAAAGTCAGCAATTAAGAAAAAAAGGATGAAGGCTGCTGCCGTGTGTGTTCATTTTTTTTTAACCTAGGAACCCTAGTTTTTTTTTTTTTATTTTTTTTTTTATTTTCTGGGTGTTTTATTAAGAAGCCAACAGGGCCTTTGTGAACAGTATCAGGCTGCGGGCCTCTGTGAACAGTATGGGACTGCAGCAATAGTTAAAAAAAAATAATAATAGTTAAGTGATGCGGGTCAGGGACTAGTCTAGGATCCGGGTAGGGTTGACCCAACCTGTCCAGTCCTGATCCAGTCAAGGTCAACAGTCAAGGTCAATGGTCAACGGTCAATAGTCAATAGTTGACTTTGATCGTTGACTGTAAACTTTTGGGTTATTTCTTTTTAATTTAATTTTATTTATTTAATTTTTTTTTTTTTAGATAAAATTTTTATGCAATTTTAAATTCAAATATTGGTGTATTTATATATATTTTGAAGTAAATTAATTAAAACAAAATATTGCCAAAGTGACCTCTCTTGTTGAAGTTAATTTTATTTTGAAATATAAATGGATGTGTGTATGTAACTTATGTGAATATTAATCGACCCAAAGGGAGATCAATATTTAACAGAATTGCATGTGCACCTGTAGTAATAAACGAGTGATGATTATTTGGTTTTACATGTGAATAATAAATCGGCCCAAAAGAAGATTTATTATTTGATATGTTTTTGTATTGTCAGTGTTTGATTAATACATCAAGATATCACTTTCAAGTTAAAATATTAATGGAGTGTTCGGTATCTTGAGATGGGGTTTGCCTTTATTTGAATTTATTTTGTTTTGAGACTTATATGAGCTTGTTTCTTGTTTGTTTTTTCTCTGTTCAGCTATGACTCCTACTAATATAACTACCAACATCAATTCTATTCATTTATTAAATGGCTCTAATTTCAAATCATAGAAAGAGGACCTCTTAATAGTTCTCTGAGTTATAGATCTCGACCTTACGTTAAGCGTCGATTCTCCCAAACCTCTTACAGATGAGAATACCTCTAATGACAAGAGGGATATGGAAAGGTGGGAGAAATCAAATTGCATGTGTATGATGATCACGAGGAAAGCCATTCCAGAAGCATTTAGGGGCACAATATCTGAAAAAATTACTACAGCTAAAGAGTTCCTTAAGGATATTGAAAAAAGGTTTGTTAAGAATGAAAAGGCTGAGATAGGTACACTCTTGACAAGTCTAATTTCAATGAGATATAAAGGTAAAAACAGTATTAGGGAGTACATTCTAAAGATGTCTCATCTTGCTTCAAAGTTGAAAGCACTCAAGCTTGAACTTTTTGAGGGCTTGTTTGTGCATTTGGTTTTGATATCTCTGCTAGCACAGTTTAGTTAGTTTAAGGTGAGCTATAATTGCCAGAAGGATATTTCGTCTCTGAATGAGCACATCTCACACTGTGTTCAGGAAGAGGAAACACTTAAGCAAGATAAGACAGAAAGTGCTCACTTGACCTCAACCTCTATGGACAAGGATAAGGGAAAGAAAAAGAAGAAGGATAAGGAAGCTACAAATACTTCAACTCAAAAGAAACAACAAAAGAAACCGAATGAATCGGGGGGTACTAGTTGTTTCTTCTGTGGAGTTGAAGGACATCAAAAGAAGTATTGCACCAACTATCATGCATGACGTGCTAAGAAAGGTATGCTTCTTAATTTGGTTTGTTCTGAGGTTAATTTAACTTTGATACCTAAATACACGTGGTGGATAGATTCTAGTGTAACAACTCACATTAGTGTGTCTATGTAGGGTTGCCTGAATAGCTGAAAACCAAGTGATGCTGAAAGATACATCTATGTGGGTGATGACAAGACAGTTCAAGTTGAGGCAATGGAAAAATTTAGATTATTGTTAAAAACTGGATTTTATTTGGATCTTAATGAGACATTTATTGTACCGTTTTTTAGACGAAATTTGATTTCTATTTCTGCTTTGGACAAATCTGATTATTCTTGTTCATTTGGGAATGAAAAATTTAGTCTGTTTCATGAATCAAAATTGGTTGGTTCCAATTCTTTGTCAGGTTACGATAATCTTCATTTGATTGATTCAATTGTTTCATTTAATAAATCCTTACATTTAAGTACACGAGGTACAAAAAGAAAATTAACTAGTGAGAATTTGGCTACGATGTGGCACAAGAGATTAGACCATATTTCCAGACGGAGAATAGAGAGACTTGTGTCAAGCAAAATTCTAGATCCCTTAGATTTCACAGATTTTGATGTTAGTGTTAATTGTATAAAGGGAAAACAAACCAATAAAAGGAGATTTGAAGTCAAAAGGTCTTTAGACGTCTTAGAACTCATACATATAGATATTTATGGGCCATTATCTACGATAGAAGCTTGGAATGGTCAACAGTACTTTATAATGTTCATAGATGATTTTTCTAGATATAGCTATATATATTTTATACATGAAAAGTCACAGTCACTAGATGTGTTCAAAAATTATAAAGCTGAAGTTGAGAACCAACTCAATAAAAGAATCAAAAGCGTTAGATTTGACCATGGTGGTGAGTATTATGACAAATATGACGGTTCAGATGAACAATGTCCAGGAACTTTTGTTAAGTTCCTAAAGGAATGAGGTATCATCCTACAGTACACCATGTCAGGTTCACCCATTATGAATGGTGTTGCTGAGAGACGAAACAGAACACTTAAGGATATAGTGAGGAGTATGATCAGTCATTCTACCTTACTAGAATCACTCTGGGGAGAAGCGCTTAAGACTGTAGCTTATGTCCTTAATAGAGTTCCAACTAAAGCAATTACCGAAACCCTTTATGAACTTTGGACGGGCAAGAAGCCTAGTCTAAAGCATTTGCATGTTTGAGGATGTTCGACTGAGGCAAGGCCTTATAGGCCTAATGAAAGGAAACTGAACTCAAGGATTGTGAGTTGTTATTTTGTTGGATACTCTGAAAGATCCAAGGGGTACAAGTTTTATGATCCCACGACTGAATCGATTTTTGAGTCAGGAAATGCTCGGTTCTTTGAGGATGTCGAGTTTGCGGGGGGAGATACAGTTAAAGACTTTGTCTTTGAAGAGGAATATGTTGATATTCCAATAAATGTTATTGGCATTGATCAGGATTCCATATCTGATCTTGTTCAAGACACAAGAGTTCAAGACAATGTCGGAGAACCTCCAATTCAAGTAATTGTTCTAGAAGAACAACCTCGAGCACCTTAAGAACCTATGCCATTAAGAAGATCTACTAGAGAGAGGAGAAGTACACTGTCAGACGACTGCATTGTATTTCTCTAAGAACATGAGGTAGACATTAGAGTGATAGAAGATTATCCAATCAACTTTTGTAAAGCTATGGAAAGTTCTAACTCTCATAAATGGATTGATGCCATGAATGAAGAGATTAAGTCCATAAAGGACAATGACGTATGGGATCTTGTCCCATTACCAAAAGATACGAAACCTATTGGTTACAAATGGATATTTAAGACCAAGAGGGATTCGAAAGGTGATGTGAAAAAATATAAGGCTCGTCTTGTCGTAAAAGGCTTTACACAAAAAGAAGGCATCGACGATAAAGAGACTTTCTCACCGATTTCTTCAAAAGACTCTTTCAAGATTATAATAGCATTGGTGGCGCATTTCAATCTTGAGTTACATCAGATAGATGTGAAGATAGCGTTTCTCAATGGTAACATTGATGAGACGATCTATATGGTGCAACAAGAAAACTTTGTGTCAGGAGACTCAAAGAATATAGTTTGCAAACTTAAGAAATCCATCTATAGACTCAAACAAGCATCTCGACCATGGTATTTCAAATTTCATCAAGTGATCATCTCGTTCAGCTTTGAGATAAATTTGGTCAATGATTGCATATACCATATGTTCTGTGGGAGCAAACATATTTTTCTGGTTTTATATGTCGACGACATCTTGCTTGCCAGCAACGATATAGGTTTATTACATGAAACCAAGAGATTTCTAACTAAAAATTTTGAGATGAAAGATCTTGGTGATGCCTTTTTTGTATTAGGCATAAAGATATACCGAGATCATTCTCAAGGTATTCTTGGATTATCACAAAAGAGCTATATTGAAAAGGTTCTTAAAAGATATGACATGCAAGATTGTAAACCAGGTGATACCCTTGTGGCTAAGAGAGACAAGTTGAGTCTCAATCAGTGCCCTAAGAATGATTTTGAGTTAAAGGAAATGCAGAAAATTTCCTATGCATCAGCAATAGAGAGTCTAATGTATGCTCAGGTATGTACGTGTCCTGATATTGCGTACATTACCGGGATGTTAGGCAGATATTTAAGCAATCCAGGAGTAGACCATTGGAAAGCAACAAAATGGGTCTTGCGGTACTTACAGAGAACAAAAGATTATATACTCACTTATTAGAGGTTGGATCAGCTTGAGATCGTCGGGGTATGCTGACTCCGATTTTATGGGATGCCAAAATAGTATGAAATCTACATCGGACTATATCTATCTGCTAGCTGGTGGTGCCATCTCTTGGAAGAGTACTAAACAGTCACTTATAGCCTCTTCTACCATGGCAGCAGAGTTCATAACATGTTATGAGACATCCAATCATGGAATATGGCTGCAAAATTTTATCACGGGGCTGTGTATAGTGGATAGTGTTGAAAGACCACTTAAATTATTTTGTGACAATAAGTTAGCGCTTCTATATTCCAACAACAATAGGAGCTCCACAAAGTTGAAGCATATAGACATCAAGTTCCTAGTTGTTAAAGAAAGAGTTCAGAGTAGACAGTTGTCTATAGAGCACATCGGAACAAACTCTATGATTGCAGATCCGCTTACTAAAAGATTGCCACCCAAGGTGTTTCATGAGCACACTGCTCGTATGGGTGT
Organism: Dimocarpus longan; assembly: GCA_022984855.1. NCBI lineage: Eukaryota > Viridiplantae > Streptophyta > Magnoliopsida > Sapindales > Sapindaceae > Dimocarpus > Dimocarpus longan. Next base: position 12,077,649 of record CM041014.1, on the reverse strand, counting down.
CATGTATTTTGATGATATTCAGTTTTAATGGGAGTTTGAAATTTTAGATGCTATTATGATATAGACATTTTTTGAGTTATGTCAGTTTATGGATATTTTCTGCAGAAATAAAGTTTTGATTTATTTGCACTCTATTTTCTTTTGGTTTGATCTCATTAAGGTTTAAGGGTGGACCAGTTGGAAATAGGCATGTTAAGATCACATAGGCATCCACATCATGATCCATGTCATTCAATTATATCGACATATGTGAGCATTGATGGGTCGAGTTACGCAAGTTGTAACGAAGGCCCCTTTGATTCAATGAATGATATGATTGATGGATCGGATTGGTTATAGATGTATTTCAGTAATGACAGCAAAGTTGAACTCATTTAGTTGTTTTCTTTGGCACAACATAATTATAAAGTTACACATATAACCCAAGTGCGAGATTGTTGGATCTTTAATCCAACATTGGACTTATATGTGAATAATTATGTATTGCGGGGTTGTCAAATGAAATTGAGTCCAATTGAAAGTGATCTATTAGGTTTGGGTAATTTTGGGCTTTAATGTATCTGATAGGGTGTGGGCCTTTAATGTGTAGAGACTTAAGAGATAATTTCTATTTTTATGATGGGCTAAAATAGAAATACCAAAAAGGGATAATACGGTATTTATATAAAGTAGTCATGGTCCTCAGATTACACGGACAATTCCAATTCTTTCTGCCATCCCATCATCAAAGAGAGTAAAAGAGAAAAAACTAAAGGGTTCTTTTGGATTTGTGTTAATCTGGAAGGCTAAACTGCGTGACTCTATAAAATGATTTGATTAAAATGGATTCAGCTACGTTTTCGCACTTTTATTTATTGGTTTTTGATGATTCAACATGAATGTTTCTATTGTTTAAATGATGATTTTCATCAAAGGTGTGTTATCTATCAATTAATTATAGAAAATGTAGAGTTGTATTATGAATATGAGAGAAGCACACACTTTTATTTTATTTTATTTAATGAGCTTTAGCATAAAAACTTAACTATAGCATAGTCAAGCTTATGCCTGCTTGCTTTTGTGTGGTAGACAGATATATATCGACTGTAAAATTTGATTTCATCCTAATTAATTCCATGCTCATAGTGGCACGAGATTGATAAGAAGAGAAGCAACATGATCCTTCATAATGACTTCAGCATGTGTGTAGCCATCATCGTCCTTGTAGAGGACGTCTATAACACGAGCAAGATTGAGAATTCATGTTAGGAGAGGCATTAGTACGGCGGTTGGGAGGAGGCATTCCTCGTTTATATCCATCCAAGCATTTGTAACTTGTTTTCGAAATTCCTCGTGGGCTTCCTCTTCTGTTGCTCCATATTGTGTCATGTAACACTCAACACTTGAACCACATGCTCTCTCTTTTGCTCAAACTGCATATGTCATAGCTATGTGTTAGTTAAAATGAAGAATTCAAGAAAATTAAATCAGTAAAGGGTCATGTGATTGTTGTTTGGTCATAAACATGCATTCTGGTGGACATACCGAGGGCCTATAGGGACCATGTACCCCCAATCAATGGAAGATGAACAAATATGTGTTCATACATTCCTACTATAATATGTAGTATCAATTCTAGCGGGTCGCTCTCATAAGTTTTTTGTTTGATTATGACAGCCCAATTTGTATGGAAAAAAAAAAAAAAAAGGTAATAAGACAGCCCAACTACTGTGCTGTTACTTTTTATCATTATTATTATATTTTTGGACTACACATATTTCTCTTTCTGGTTCCTATTTTAGTTTCTTTTTTTTTTTTTTTGTCAATTTGAATTTTAATTTTTGACTTAACCTTATGTAAAATTCTTGGCCTCGCCATATTTGTTAAATCAATTCGTTTTTTTTTTTTATTTTTTTATTTTAATTATCACTAAAAAATTGTTTAGCTGTAAGAAAGGGAGATATTTATGTTAACATAACTTCTACATGCTGACAAATAATGAAATTTAGTGTTGTACCTTGTGAGAAACCATATCATCCATGAGTCTACAAATAACTGAGGAAGCTTGAATCATCTTGGGGTTGGTAAACAACCATTCGAAGGCTTCTTTGGTTGCAAAATCTACCATTCCCACAAAAGAATTGGTTGCCAACATTTTGTAGGCACCGATAATTAAGGCAACAGGCATATATTCCTCCATCGTAGGTACATGTTGTTGGTGACACCATTTTGCTTCCAAGAAGTAATTTCTAATTAATTCCTTCATCAGAACAAAAACCAAATTATAATCAAAATCACTGTTTGTCGCATACATTAAACATATCCAATAGTTAAACCATTGAATGGGGAAACTCACTGCTTCTTTCGCGTAATCAAGGCGGAATAGTTTTCTTTAAGAGGCAAAATCCCTTTCATTTTCTTTGTAAACATCTAGAATAGCCTCATAATACAATTTCATATACTCAGGCAGTTGATCTATTGCACTGATATCCCACCTAAAATGAAAAAAAAAAAAAAAAAAAACCTCAAACGTGAGCATCATATTATTGTAACAAGATTGAAGTAGAGAAATGAATGAAAAGTACCTCTCAATTGCTGAGGTAAAAGGCCCAAGTTCTTCAATAGTACCATAAACATCATAGATGTCGTTCACAATGGAAACCATGGCAATCACTTTGGTTAAAAACCTTCTAGCCAAAGCATATTTTGGCTCAAAATACACTCCCAATATCCAAAAATAGCACTCCACCACTCTATCCCTTGCAAAAGGCAACTTACGCGAAAAGTCTATATTTTTCCACCACCTAAACGACATTTTCAAGAAGAGCCGGATTAACTGTAAAGCTTTAGATGGTTACAATCCACCATATCAAATTTTATATATACATAGATATGTACCTTGTTATGTCAGCGAGTTCCTTCTGGTGCATTTTTTGCAGTATGTTGAAGTCTAGCTTTGCAAAGGTCAGTAGAGCCTTGTTGTGCAAAGGATCTTCTTGATAAACCGACATGTAATGTCTTGCATCTAGCCTTTGTAAGCCCCTGCGAATTGGTCGATTCAAGGCACGGTTAACTTGATCTGCAAGTGAGGAACTGAACTGGGTTGTCAATGATTCAAGGTATCTGGTAGTGAAAGCAAGGGCTTCCTCTAGTATATCTTCTCCATGCACCCTGAGATGTGTAGCTTCATACAAGCTTAACATTCCTTTAACATCTGTTACAAGGGATTCCTTGAAGTTTCCTTTGCTGTCCTTGAACTTGTTAAACACATCTGATAGGTTCAACAGGAAGACATTATAACCAAAAGGATCAGGCTCAGTTGTAGTTGAAAATTTTTGACCAAGTTCTTGGAAGAATTATTAGCTAGGATTAAAAAAGATCGCATACCACTGCACGTTTTATGACCATGTTGCCTAAGTAAACGAAATTCAAGAGAAATGGAATGGAGGTCGTCATCATTGTCATCTTCGAGACTAGAGGGATAGTGGTTTTTGTGTATTTTTTCTAAGATTTCATCAACCTCGGTTTCGAAATGATAAGATATGCCTAAGCGATAGATGGCATCAATCAAGTCCAATTTCTGTGAAGGCTTGACATCTGCCATTAACATGTTTCTGACTTCTCCCTTCAATTCCAGTAGGTTAACATTCACATCTTTATCAGCTTCCTGCACAACCAGATTGAAGAAATAGAGCAAATTAGTAATGATTTGACAACATATAGAAATTACAAGAGCTTAATTATAATATTGCCATGGACAAGCATGTCTTGTAAAGATTTTTTTTAACATAAAATACAATATCATATGCTTTGGAGTCAAACTTGGACATGATTTTGTTCATAGATTTTGATTTTCACGTAAAGATATTTTACGATAGTATTATTATTGGTAATGATGAGATTATCTTTTTAATCAAATGACGTAATCACAAGTAAAACCTATTTAATTATCATTTTAAGTTGTACTGACATGTGACATTGTACAATCAGACCCAAAGTGCATCTATAATAGAAGTATGAAAATGGATTATGTCCAACTAAACTAATAACTTAAAAAATGAGCATCTTTACCAAGGATTCATCACCAGCATAAGAGAGGAAATAATCCCCCCATATGCTAGGATGATAATTTGCCGAGGGCCGTTGCTTGTTGTCTTCGACCCAGGTAGCATCTAGTACTGAAACTTGAAGAGACATAGTGTTTGTTCTATTTCTAATTGGAGGGTAGTTTAATGAACAGCTTAGTGTGCTTGCTTGGCTTGTGTGAGCCATATTGTGTTCTTGTTCAGGTATTTATAGGCCTTAATATGTAACGTAGCTTTGACCACGCAACAATAAATGGAACATATGCAGTAAAACTTACTCAAGGAGAAGAGAACTGTAGCACGTTTTTGTTTCCTTTCACACTTTATTCTCATAGGAAACACATACACTTTGTCTTCTGTAGATGTAAGAAAAATAAGTATGACCGGAGATTAGATGCAGTAGATCATGTTAATTACAGATAGTCTCTAAAAAATTGTCTTTGTCCAAATCATTTCACCATTTCTTTCTTAATTTAATCCCAATTCCACACAAAACATCTAGAAATTTGAGATTGAATTGGAGGACATTTTGAAAACATAAATAAAGAAATTACGTACCTTATACAATATATGCCAAGAGTATGATAGAACTAAATATATGTATAAGGTAAGACTTAAACCTTTATCATAATATGCAATAGAGGAATTGGCAAATTTACCATAAATTTTCTTTCATTTGAGATGTGTACATTTGTTTCTAAATACCTATTGCGAAGATGAAGAAAAAGTACTCAACTACTTTATTAAAAATGGATGTGTGAAATATTACATACCTGATCAGTTTTAAATGTATAATCCCATATTTGGTAAATTTAATTTGTCCCATGATCTAGCATCATATCTAGAGAGAAAATTTTGATCAGTTTAAATATCAAATTCTTTAATATAATTTATCACACGATCAAGTATTAACTGTATTATAGATAAAGAGAACATGTTGGGTACCTTAACAAGGTTTAAACATTGTTTTCTTTACCATAAGAGGAATAAACAAAGTATGTTCAATGTCATTTTCATTTCCTTTTTTTTTTTTTTTTTTTTTGAGATCTAATAACGATTGGGTTGAAGGATGTTTATTTGAATTATTGAGATAAACCACTACAAGCACAGTCTATAGGGCCTCCCATACCTTGTGATTTAATTGCCAAAAATGGGATTTGAATTTCTATCATAAAGCTGAAGGAAAAATTAATGCTAAAATATTTTATAGAGTGGTTGCACCACTTTCTTATTTGTTAGATGAATGGTGTGTGCGTATATATAATAAATAGAGTTTACTTCCTAGAATGCATCGAAATTAATATATTTAATAAAAGAAGAGTCTGAGATTAGAAAGTTTTCTCCTCAATACACATGGAAAGTTATACTGTTAATGCAATGTTTATAAGCCATTAATTAAGTGGAATAAATGTTGACCGAGTAAAAGTAAGTAATATAACTGATAATAGCTAGGGAAGTGCTTAGAGCATCTCCAATGGGCCAATGAATTGTGGAAAAATTGAAGTCCACATAGGATAGATAGACATGGACTCAAACTATGCTTCTCCAATGCAATTATGTGGAGTCATTGTGAAGCTGAGCTGGCAAAAAAAAAAATCAACACTGTCAACATGATCCTCTATTTTCAGAGGGTCTCTTGGACAGCCAACTCAGCAGAAGAAAATTTATTATGGCGCAATAATATAAAAAAATGAAAACATGAGCGGCAAAAAAAAGGGAGGAACTATTTCTGTCTTTCTGCTACAGTCTCCCTTGCTTCTCTGGTTCGAAAAAAATGCAAGATCTTCGAGCTCTTGTTTCCATTTTCTATGTATTTACTGGTATGTAATTTTTTTCCCAAAAAGAACTGTATTCTCTCTTTTTTTTTTTTAAGGTTTGAAGAATCGAACATGTTTTTGTGTGTTATATTCATCCAATTTGTTAATCAAGAAGTGATTTTCGAAAGTTTTGTTCTTGGGTCTGCCTTGTGATCGATGAAATGCCTCAATGAGTTAAAGATATATTTTTCTTATTCATTCTGCGGTACTGTCATTGGCCTGCTTTTTTCTTATTCATGTTGTTGGATTTCTGATTCTATGTTATTTGTATGTACTGTCATTTTGAAGATTATTTTGTGTGGATTCATCTTGCTTACTCTGTGTGGATTCATCTTGCTAAGTAAGCATAGTTAAAAGAGAATAGAACAAGAACTCATTTTGTATAAATTTACTCTGTTATAGGTGCTTAGAAAAATTTAGAATAGTTAAAAATATTGTTAACTATTGGATGCTCCCGAAATATAATGGATTTGTTAACTATTTAGAATAGTTAAAAATATTGCTAACTAGAGATGACCGCATTTTGTTAAAAGAGCATAGTTAAAAATATTGCTAGAGATGATGGACATGTAGCTGCTTAGAAAAACTTAGAAAAATTTAGAATATTTTTTCTTATTCATCTTGCTTACTCTGTTCAAGATGGATTCATCATGCTGTGGTATTGTCATTGGCCTGCATTTTTCTTATTCATGTTGTTGGATTTCTGATTCATTTTATTTGTATGTATTATCATTTTGAAGATATTTCTGTGTGGATTCATCTTGTTTACTCTGTTATAGGTTGCTAGAGATGATAGACATATAGCTGCTTAGAAAAATTTAGAATATTTTGTACTGCATTTGAACAAATGGTTGTTTCAAAATCCTATTTAACTCTGCCAGTGAATGAAACACTGTTACTGATTCTGTATAAATGGACTTGAAAATTATTATGATACTTCTATGCTGTTTCTCTTTATTGATCGTGACTGTCAATTGCAAACATATCAGTGATTGTTAAAATGAAGGAAGAATGAAGATTTAGAAAAACGATTAAGGGTGTATGCTTGATCAAGGCTCACCTGCCAGAGTTTAACCATCCTAAATTTTGCTATACCATTGCCTTAAATGGAACAATTGTGCTTGAACAAATTTTGAACTTTAAGAATCCTTTTATCTTAATGTCACAACTGTTAGTGGTGAAACTCACTAAAACGAGGAAGCGTTCTATTCTGTTTTCTCAAAATGTTAGTTCCTGCATCTGAAAAATCGATAACTAAAGTATGCGGATAACACGGAACAAAAAAAAAGGGTAAAAACCTGTACTGTTAAGTTTAACATTTAAAAGTTGGGGCGAAATGCGATTTAAATGAAAAACATTAATTTTATAATAAGCACATGGTGGCAAAAAAATTCTATCAACAAATGAGTAATTTTGTCAAACAGGTGGCATGCAGTTTCATTCATATATATTGATTGGCATTATATTTATATGATTCGTAAAAAAAAACTCAATACAACGACAGAGAATTTGATGAAAATATAAGAACAAAAATCAATCTAAATAAATATAATCAAATAACAATATCGATTTCATTAACACATATTTGAGAAAAAAAAATAGAGAAACACCATGCAAATAAGGGTTTAATAATGAAATTAAAATAATGAAACATAACATAAAACTTACAAGATGAGTTTAATTGGATCAAAAACTGAGGATATGAACAGCCATCTAGTGAGAGAGAAGACTTTGTATAAAGTGATGTATGGAGTTTAACTGGTTTATTTTCTGTTTTTTTTTTTTTTTTTGTTAGGTTTGTGATTTAAAAAAAAAAAGAAAAAGAAAATAACATGTCATCAAAATATGAATTTTGAATGGAAGCATTGGAGAACATTTTGTAATTTCATTGTCTATCAATTGCTATTCAATGCCATGTAGGAAACAATACTTTAGACATTGATGACATGACAATGGATTGTAAAAAAAAATCAACATTTGCATTGGAGATGCTCTTATAATTTTAACTAGCACAGTAGATAATATGAAATTAATAATGTTACTGGAAGGTTTGTGAGTCATTGAATATTTTGAAGAATTGAATTTATGATATATATATAGATATGGTCTCCATGTATACACCTAGGATATCGATACACTTGACAAAAAAAAAAAAATTATTACATTTTAAAATTATTGATTTTATTTTATTATATTTATATTATATCTAATTACAACTAAATGAGTTAAATCACAGTTGCAACAATCGACAATCAGTATCATATTTACAGCTTGTAACGAGATATGTCTATTCGTAATCAGATATAATAAAGGTATAATAGATTACAATTAGCAATTTTATGTAATCATTCATTTTTTTGTCAAGTGTATTGATACCCTAAGTATATTGTAGAATATGTCATATATATATATACATATATATATAATTAATTTTAGCACCGATGATATCTCATTTCATACATGAATATGTATTAATCTCCTCAAGTTGGTTTCATAATTAATTTATATAAAATATAGCTGCAGCCATATCATCTTTGGGTAAGGTAGATGTTGTAATGCAAAAAGCCTTTGAATAAATACTTAAAAAACCTAAAATTGTCAAGGCCCCTCAATAATTCGCAGACTCATGGATGACATAGTTTCTCACCAGCTACTGCTCTAAATTAATTAATTTATATCGTTCATTGATTGATAAACATTTGTCTCTAACCAATCTGTACTATAATTATATATATAATTTAAAATCATACAACATAATATGATTAAAGACACTATTTAATTATTAAATAAAACCACATGCCACACAATCATTAATTTATAGCATATAATGTGGTTAAATGCATATACACTATATCTAAATTTTTAAATTATAGTATACGAATAAGTATTAAATTATAGTGCATAATGTGGTTAGATTGAATGCACACATACCCACAAAATTATTTAATAATAATATAGACACAATTATTAACCTATAGTACATAATGTGATTAGGGAAACACACCATTTAATTTTTAAATTATAGTGCATGTACACACACACAATTATTAAATTATAGTATATAATGTGGTTAGAGACAATATTTAATTATTATATTATAGCGAGAGACATACACACTACTTAATTATTGAATTATAGCACACGCACATAGAGCACACATATAATATGGTTAGAGTGAACATACACATAATTATTAAGTTATAGTATATAATGTGGTTAGCACACACATCCACATACACACACCAAATTATTAAATTATAGTATATAATATGGTTAGAGTGAACACACACACTATATACGCACAAACACAATTAATTATTAAATTATAGTAAATAATGTGGTTAAAGTGAACACACACTGACACATAAATATATATTTATATATATATATATGTAACAAACTTCATTTTAGTCACGATTAGAACCCATTTAATTGCATCTTTTGGCGAACGCAATATAAATCATTTAAAGAATTTATACATTTACATTGTGGAGAAAAGTTAATTGATCTTTTAAAGATGGTTTGGTTCAAGTTGTAGAAGTTTGCGTGTGGCTATCATTTCACTTCGTTTGCTAATACGCTTTTGTGCCTTTGACATTTGTGGATCACGAGGATAATCAAGTACCTTCGCTATTAGTGCAAATCGGACTTTGAAATCATCCACCATAAAATATGGTGGTCAGTGTGTGTCATGATTCATACATAGCACATGGAGACAAAGAGAGAGAGAGAGTGCATTGAAAAATAGGACACTTTGTTTGTTTCGTCTTCGTGCATGGATCCAAATTGAATACGTCTTTGTTGTAATAATGCTAAAAGAAAAATAGGACAATGGTAGGCATAATATAGCATTTTTGTTGAAAATTTGGTGGACGTCCAAAACTTAGGTCCAAACTTTTAATCTAGTCTTTATTTGACGGTTCATATATGGTTCTTATGTCAACTATCTTATCAATTTCAAACCTAAATACTTAATGATATATGGATTGCCAAATAAAGTTAAAAAAATTGGACAAGTATATGGTACATCTACTTATCGAGTAAGGATTTTTTGTCAATTTTTTGTTTGTGCTAAATTTTTTGTTAGAGCAATTTAAGTTTGAATGACATATGAGAAAGAAAAAATTGAATAATTTTGGTCATCCATTTTTGTACTGCTGGTTTGTCATTATATTTTCAAAAACTTGACAAAAAGATGATGGTTGATAATGGTAGACTTCTAACATTTTTGTGCAATTGTTTCATCTAACCTATATGACAACTTATGTATAAGAAATCACTATGTGCCAAGCGATCGCAGCCTGGAAGCACCTAGGCCATATAGGCAAAGGTCTTGCTAGGTGGCTTGACCAACAATCAATCATCTCCTTGACCATCGGTTAAACCTAAAAAAAGAAAAAAAAAATTCCAAAATAGAGGCAAAGAGACATTTAAGAGGCGAGAAAAACGTATTTTTGTTATTATTTTCTTGGCATCCAAACAAACAAAAAGAAGAAATGAAAATCTAAAACACTATTTGAAGCCAGTGGTGTCCAGTAATCAAATGCACTAATTGGTCTAGTGGTTTTTTGTCTGAAGCGAATCAATAAATTGGAGACACCAAGAAAATGAGAATGAAGGTTGTGGTGTCGTTGAATCTCGCTTCAAGAAGATGAGTATGAAGATGATGTCAGCCTTGACTCAAATTGAAACAGCCGAAAAGGAAGCTATGATTGGTTCGTGCATTGTTGAGATAAGGTAGCTTTAAGAGTAAAGCTTGAGAAAGAGAGAGGGAGATTAGGTTGTGGCCATTTGAGAGAGAAAGAGAAGGGTGAAAAATTAGGAAAAGATGATGCCTGCAATGACGTAATTGAAGGTGAACTTTACCTATAAATATGCGTTAGAATCACCATTCCAAGCATCTCATCAAAAACCAAAACAACAAGTAGTTTAGAGAAATAGAGAGAGAGCTTGGAGAGGAGGAGCAAAGCAGAGGAAAAATTCTACGGCGAAACTTCAATCCACTAAGTTTTCCTATCTTTTATTATGTTTAATTTTCTAGTCTTTGTAAATTTTAATATGGAGTAGATTTATTTTTCTAAGGTTATGATGTAGCCTACCTTTAATGTTCCAACCCTTTGTTCAATTTAATTAAGGATTTTCTTTCTTAGTTGATGCATTTACTACTGTTCTTAATGCTTCTAAATAACTGGTCACTATTTAGTTGAATTGTTAATCATAATGATAGCGAAAACTGATTTATATGTTTAGTTCATTGTATTTAATGTCATAAATTATATGTAGGATAGAAATATACCTGCACGGTTTGTGTGGTCTATAAAAGAGATTCATAAATCTTAATGAATCCTTTAATGTTTTAACTTGCATGGGAACATAACAGTTAATCTTTATAGAGTATTTTCCTTAGACCTCGGGAGGGGTTATGTGAATAATTCAAGGAATCTCGACTAGCAACTGGATAGTTAATTTTTGTTAAAAAGAACAAAGGGGAGGAACAGATTAGTTATGGTGAAATCATAATCTTAGAGTTTTAATTTATTGAATTAATTTCATTCATATTTGTAGTTAAATTTAGTTATAGTTATCAACTACTTGAATCAAATTGCGTTTGCCACATAAAAAGTGAACTTTAATTTTGGATATTAATTGACAACAATTCTCGTGGGACGATACTTTTCTTATCACTATATTATTTGTTCGGCTCGTCCACTTGCGATTTTGCACAACAATTAGGGAAACAGACCATTTAATTATTAAATTATAGCGCATGTGCACACGCACAATTATTAAATTATAGTATATAATGTGGTTAGAGACAATATTTAATTATTATATTATAGCGAGAGACATACACACTACTTAATTATTGAATTATAGCACACGCACATAGAGCGCACATATAATATGGTTAGAGTGAACATACACATAATTATTAAGTTATAGTATATAATGTGGTTAGCACACACATCCACGTACACACACCAAATTATTAAATTATAGTATATAATATGGTTAGAGTGAAAACACATCGACACACACACACTATATACTCACAAACACAATTAATTAGTAAATTATAGTAAATAATGTGGTTAAAGTGAACACACACTAACACATAAATATATATTTATATATATATGTAACAAACTTCATTTTAGTCACGATTAGAACCCATTTAATTGCATCTTTTGGCAATCGCAATATAAATCATTTAAAGAATTTATACATTTACATTGTGGAGAAAAGTTAATTGATCTTTTAAAGATTGTTTGGTTCAAGTTGTAGAAGTTTTTATGTGGCTATCGTTTCACTTCGTTTGCTGATATGCTTTTGTGCCTTTGACATTTGTGGATCATGAGGATAATCAAGTACCACCGCTATTAGTGCAAATCGGACTTTGAAATCATCCACCATAAAATATGGTGGTCAGTGTGTGTCATGATTCATACATAGCACATGGAGACACACAGAGAGAGAGAGAGAGAGAGAGAGAGAGAGAGAGAGAGAGAGAGTGCATTGAAAAACAGGACACTTTGTTTGTTTCGTCTTCGTGCATGGATCCAAATTGAATGCATCTTTGTTGTAATAATTCTAAAAGAAAAATAGGACAATGGTAGGCATAATAGAGCATTTTTGTTGAAAATTTGGTGGACGTCCAAAACTTAGGTCCAAACTTTTAATCTAGTCTTTATTTGACGGTTCATATATGGTTCTTATGTCAACTGTCTTATCAATTTCAAACCCAAATACTTAATGATAAATGGATTGCCAAATAAAGTTTAAAAAATTGGACAAGTATATGGTATATCTACTTATCGAGTAAGGATTTTTTGTCAATTTTTTGTTTGTGCTAAATTTTGTTAGAGCAATTTAAATTTGAATGATATATGAGAAAGAAAAAATAGAATAATTTTGGTCATCCATTTTTTTTTAATGTTGGTTTGTTATTATATTTTTAAAAACTTGACAAAAATAAGATGATAGATAATGGTAGACGTTTAACATTTTTGTGCAATGTTGTTCATCTAACCTATATGACAACTTGTGTATAAGAAATCACTACGTGCCAAGCGATCGCAGCCTTGAAGCACCTAGGCCACATAGGCAAAGGCCTTGTTAGGTGGCTTGACCAACAATCAATGATCTCCTTGACTATTGGTTAAACCTAAAAAAAGAAAAAAAAAATCCAAAACACAGGCAAAGAGACATTCAAGAGGCGAGAAAAACGTATTTTTGTTATTATTTTCTTGGCATCCAAACAAACAAAAAGAAGAAATGAAAATCTAAAACATTATTTGAAGCCAATGGTGTCCAGTAATCAAATGCACTAATTGGTCTAGTGGTTTTTTGTCTGAAGCAAATCAATAAATCGGAGACACCAAGAAAATGAGAATGAAGGTCGTGGTGTCATTGAATCTCACTTCAAGAAGATGAGTATGAAGACGATGTCAGCTCTGACTCAAAATGAAACAGCTGAAAAGGAAGCTATGATTGGTTAGTGCATTGTTGATGATGAGGTAGCACTAGGAGTAAAGCTTGAGAAAGAGAGAGAGAGAGATTAGGTTGTGGCCATTTGAGAGAGAAAGAGAAGTTCGAATTTTATTTACACTAATGCAGCCACTTAGGTCGGTTTTTAATACTATAGTGATGATTGATGGGTCAAAATATTATAATTCATAATTTTTGACTTCAAAACTCTAATATTTTGATATATCAGCTATCATACAAGATTGAATGAAAAATTTTTAAATAAATGTATTGGATATTTATCATTATCGAAAATATATCAAAGTAAATCATACATATCATTGAACACCAATGCAATTAGAACTGAATAAATTAAAAAATATAGATTTACGTGATATAAATCTTCTATTTCTAAAATGTATTTTTTTTGTTTTACACAAGCTAATTAAAATCATTTTGGTGTAATCTATTAGAAAAATGAGACATTTTGGTGTTGAAGATTTACTTTGCATTTTTCAACTGAGCTAAACAACCATTCGAAGGCTTCTTTGGTTGCAAAATCTCCCATTCCCACAAAAGAATTGATTGCCAACATTTTGTAGGCACCGGTAACTAAGGCAACAGGCATATATTCCTCCATCGTAGGTACATGTTGCTGGTGACACCATTTTGCTTCCAAGAAGTAATTTCTAACTAATTCCTTCATCTGAACAAAAACCAAATTATAATCAAAATCACTGTTTGTCGCATACATTAAAAATATCTAATAGTTAAACCATTGAGTGAGAAAACTCACTGCTTCTTTCGCGTAATCAAGGCGGAATAGTTTTCCTTCAAAGGCAAAATCCCTTTCATTTTCTTTGTAAATATCTAGAAGAACCTCATAACACAATTTCATATACTCAGGCAGTTGATCTATGGCACTGATATCCCACCTAAAATGAAAAAAAAAAAACCCTCGAACGTGAGCATCAGATTATTGTAACAAGATTGAAGTGGAGAAATGAATGAATATTACCTCTCAATTGCTGAGGTAAAAGGCCCAAGTTCCTCAATAGTACCATAAACATCATAGATGTCGTCGATAATGGAAGCCATGGCAATCACTTTGGTTAAAAACCTTCTAGCCAAAGCATATTTTGGCTCAAAATACACTCCCAATATCCAGAAATAGCACTCCACCACTCTATCCCTTGCAAAAGGAAACTTACGCGAAAAGTCTATATTTTTCCACCACCTAAACGACATTTTCAAGAAGAGCCGGATTAACTGTAAAGCTTTAGATGGTTACAAGCCACCATATCAAATTTTATATATACATAGATATGTACCTTGTTATGTCAGCGAGTTCCTTCTGGTGCATTTTTTGCAGTATGTTGAAGTCTAGCTTTGCAAAGGTCAGTAGAGCCTTGTTGTGCAAAGGATCTTCTTGATAAACCGACATGTAATGTCTTGCATCTAGCCTTTGTAAGCCCCTGCGAATTGGTCGATTCAAGGCACGGTTAACTTGATCTGCAAGTGAGGAACTGAACTGGGTTGTCAATGATTCAAGGTGTCTGGTAGTGAAAGCAAGGGCTTCCTCTAGTATATCTTCTCCATGCACCTTGAGATGTGTAGCTTCATACAAGCTTAACATTCCTTTAACATCTGTTACAAGGGATTCCTTGAAGTTTCCTTTGCTGTCCTTGAACTTGTTAAACACATCTGATAGGTTCAACACGAAGACATTATAACCAAAAGGATCAGGCTCAGTTGTAGTTGAAAATGTTTGACCAAGTTCTTGGAAGAATTATTAGCTAGGATTAAAAAAGATCGCATACCACTGCACATTTTATGACCACGTTGCCTAAGTAAACGAAATTCAAGAGAAATGGAATGGAGGTCGTCATCATTGTCATCTTCGAGACTAGAGGGATAATGGCTTTTGTGTATTTTTTCTAAGATTTCATCAACCTCGGTTTCGAAATGATAAGATATGCCTAAGCGATAGATGGCATCGATCAAGTCCAATTTCTGTGAAGGCTTGACATCTGCCATTAACATGTTTCTGATTTCTCCCTTCAATTCCAGTAGGTTAACATTCACATCTTTATCAGCTTCCTGAACAACCAGATTGAAGAAATAGAGCAAATTAGTAATGATTTGACAACATATAGAAATTACAAGAGCTTAATTATAATATTGCCATGGACAAGCATGTCTTGTAAAGATTTCTTTTAACATAAAATACAATATTATATGTTTTGGAGTCAAACTTGGACATGATTTTGTTCATAGATTTTGATTTTCAAGTAAAGATATTTTACGATAGTATTATTATTGGTAATGATGAGATTATCTTTTTAATCAAATGACGTAATCACAAACAAAACCCATTTAATTATCATTTTAAGTTGTACTGACATGTGACGTTGTACAATTAGACCCAAAGTGCATCTATAATAGCAGTATGAAAATGGATTATGTCCAACTAAACTAATAACTTAAAAAATGAGCATCTTTACCAAGGATTCATCACCAGCATAAGAGAGGAAATAATCCCCCCATATGCTAGGATGATAATTTGCCGAGGGCCGCTGCTTGTTGTCTTGGACCCAGGTAGCATCTAGTACTGAAACTTGAAGAGACATAGTGTTTGTTCTATTTCTAGTTTGAGGGTAGTTTAATTAATAGCTTAGTGTGCTTGCTTGGCTTGTGTGAGTCATATTGTGTTCTTGTTCAGGTATTTATAGGCGTTAATATGCAACGTAGCTTTGACCACGCAGCGATAAATGGAACACATGCAGTAAAACTTACTCGAGGAGAAGAGAACTGTAACACGTTTTTCTTTCCTTTCACACTTTATTCTCATAGGAAACACATACACTTTGTCTTCTTTAGATGCAAGAAAAATAAGTATGACCGGAGATTAGATGCACTAGATCATGTTAATTACAGATAGTCTCTAAAAAATTGTCTTTGTCCAAATCATTTCACCATTTCTTTCTTAATTTAATCCCAATTCCACACAAAACATCTAGAAATTTGAGATTGATTTGGAGGACATTTTGAAAACATAAATAAAGAAATTACGTGCCTTATACAATATATGCCAAGACTATGATAGAACTAAATATATGTATAAGGTAAGACTTAAACCTTTATCATAATATGCAATAGAGGAATTGGCAAATTTACCATAAATTTTCTTTCATTTGAGATGTGTACATTTGTTTCTAAATACCTATCGCAAAGATGAAGAAAAAGTACTCAACTACTTTATTAAAAATGGATGTGTGAAATATTACATACCTGAACAGTTTTAAATGTATAATCCCATATTTGGTAAATTTAATTTGTCCCACGATCTAGCATTATATCCAGAGAAAAAAATTTGATCAGTTTAAATATCAAATTCTTTAATATAATTTATCACACGATCAAGTATTAACTGTATTATAGATAGAGAGAACATGTTGGGTACCTTAACAACGTTTAAACATTGTTTTCTTTACCATAAGAGGAATAAACAAAGGACGTTCAATGTCATTTTCATTTCTTTTTTTCTTTTTTTTTTTTTTTTTGGGATCTAATAACGATTGGGTTGAAGGAGGTTTATTTGAATTATTGAGATAAACCACTACAAGCACAGTCTATAACATGGCTCCAGACTACAAGAAGGGCCTCCCTATACCTTGTGATTTAATTGCCAAAAATGGGATTTGAATTTCTATCATAAAGCTGAAGGAAAAATTAATCCTAAAATATTTTATAGAGTGGTTGCACCACTTTCTTATTTGTTAGATGAATGGTGTGTACGTATATATAATAAATAGAGTTTACTTCCTAGAATGCATCGAAATTAATATATTTAAAAAAAGAAGAGTCTGAGATTAGAAAGTTTTCTCCTCAATACACATCGAAAGTTATAATGTTAATGCAATGTTTATAAGCCATTAATTAAGTGGAATAAATGTTGACCGAGTAAAAGTAAGTAATATAACTAATAATAGCTAGGAAAGTGCTTATAATTTTAACTAACACAAAGGATAATATGAAATTAATAATGCTACCGGAAGGTTTGTGAGTCATTGAATATTTTGAAGAATTGAATTTATGATATATATATATATGGTCTCCATGTATACACTTAGGATATCGATACACTTGACAAAAAAAAAATTCTTACATTTTGAAATTATTGATTTTATTTGTTATATTTATATTATATCTAATTACAACCAAATGAGTTAAATCACAGTTGCAACAATCGACCATCAGTATCAAATTTACTGTTTGTAACGAGATATGGCTATTCGTAATCAGATATAATAAAGGTATAATAGATTACAATTAGCAATTTTATATAATCATTCATCTTTTTATCAAGTGTATTGATACCCCAAGTATATTGTAGAATATGTCATATATATACATACACATATATATATAATTAATTTAGGCACCGATGATATCTCATTTCATACATGAATATATATTAATCTCCTCAAGTTGGTTTCATAATTAATTTATATAAAATATAGCTGCAGCCATATCATCTTTGGGTAAGGGAGATGCTGCAATGCAAAAAGCCTTTGAATGGATACTTAAAAAACCTAAAATTGTCAAGGCCCCTCAATAATTCGCAGACTCATGGATGACATAGTTTCTCACCAGGTACTGCTCTGAATTAATTAATTTATATCCTTCATTGATTGATAAACATTTGTCTCTAACCAATATGTACTATAATTATATATATAATTTAAAATCATACTGCATAATGTGATTAAAGACACTATTTAATTAATAACTAAAAACGCATGCGCACACAATCAGTAATTTATAGTATATAATGCGGTTAAATGCATATACACCATAACTAAATTTTTAAATTATAGTATACGAATAAATATTAAATTATAGTACATAATGTGGTTAGATTGAATGCACATGTACACACAAAATTATTTAATAATATTACAGACACAATTATTAACTTATAGTACATAATGTGATCAGGGACACACACCATTTAATTATTAAATTATAGCGCATGTGAACACACATAATTATTAAATTATAGTATATAATGTGGTTAGAGACACAGTGTTTAATTATTATATTATAGCGAGATACATACACACTATGTAATTATTGAACTATAGCACACGCACATAGAGCGCCCATATAATATGGTTAGAGTGAACACATACACAATTATTAAGTTATAGTACATAATGTGGTTAGCACACACATCCACATACACACACTATTTAATTATTATATTATAGTATATAATACAGTTAGAGTGAACACACCGACACACACACACTATATACGCACAAATGCAATTAATTATTAAATTATAGCAAATAATGTGGTTAAAGTGAACACTCACTAACACATAGATATATATATATTTATATATATATATATATAGGAAACTTCATATTAGGCAGGATTAAAACTCATTTAATTGCATCTTTTGGCGATCGCAATATAAATCATTTAAAGAATTTATACATTTACATTGTGGAGAAAAGTTAATTGATCTTTTAAAGATTGTTTGGTTCAAGTTGTAGAAGTTTTTGTGTGGCTATTGTTTCACTTCGTTTACTGATACGCTTTTGTGCCTTTGACATTTGTGGATCACAAGGATAATCAAGTACCACCGCTATTAGTGCAAATCGGACTTTGAAATCATCCACCATAAAATATGGTGGTCAGTGTGTCTCATGATTCATACAGAGCACAAGGAGAGAGAGAGAGAGAGAGAGTGCATTGAAAAACGGGATACTTTGCTTGTTTCATCTTCGTGCATGGATCCAAATTTAATGCGTCTTTGCTGTAATAATTCTGAAAGAAAAATAGGACAATGGAAGGCATAATAGAGCATTCTTTGTTGAAAATTTGGTGGACATCCAAAACTTAGGTCCAAACTTTTAATCTAGTCTTTATTTGACGGTTCATATATGGTTCTTATGTCAACTGTCTTATCAATTTCAGACCCAAATACTTAATGATATATGGATTGCCAAATAAAGTTAAAAAATTGGACAAGTATATGGTATATCTACTTTTCGAGTAAGGATTTTTTGTCAAATTTTTGTTTGTGTTAAATTTTTTTGTTAAAGCAATTTAAGTTTGAATGATGTATGAGAAAGAAAAAATGGAATAATTTTGGTCATCCATTTTTTTTAATGCTAGTTTGTCATTATATTTTCAAAAACTTGACAAAAATATGATGGTAGATGATGGTAGACGTTTAACATTTTTGTGCAATTTTTTCATCTAACTTATATGACAACTTGTGTATAAGAAATCACTACGTGCCAAGCGATCGCAGCCTGAAAGCACCTAGGCCACATAGGCAAAGACCTTGCTAGGTGGCTTAACCAACAATCAATGATCTCCTTGACCGTCAGTTAAACCTAAAAAAAGAAAAAAAAATCCAAAACACAGGCAAAGAGACATTCAAGAGGCAAGAAAAATGTATTTTTGTTATTATTTTCTTGGCATCCAAACAAACAACAAGAAGAAATGAAAATCTAAAACACTTATTTGAAGCCAGTGGTGTCCAATAATCAAATCTACTAATTGGTCTAGTGGTTTTTTTCTGAAGCAAATAAATAAATCGGAGACACTAAGAAAATGAGAATGAAGCTTGTGGTGTCGTTGAATCTCGCTTTAAGAAGATGAGTATGAAGACGATGTCGCGCCATGACTCAAATTGAAACAGGCAAAAAGGAAGCTATGATTGGTTAGTGCGTTGTTAATGATGAGGTAGCTCTAGGAGTAGAGCTTAAGAAAGAGAGAGAGAGATTAGGTTATGGCCATTTGAGCGAGAAAGAGAAGTTTGAATTTTATTTACACTAATGCAGCCATTTAGGTCGGTTTTTAACACTATAGTGACGATTGATGGGTCAAAATATTATAATTCATAATTTTTAACCTCAAAACTCTAATATTTGGATATATCTGCTAGCATACAAGATTGAATAAAAAAATTTTAAATAAGTGTATTGGATATTTATCATTATCGAAATATATCTAAGTAAATCATACATATCATTGAACACCAATGCAATTAGAGCTGAATAAATTAAAAAATATAGATTTACATGATATAAATCTTCTATTTCTAAACTGTATTTTTTTTTGTTTTACAAAAATTAATTAAAATCATTTTGGTGTAATCTATTAGAAAAATGAGACATTTTGGTGTTGAAGATTTACTTTGCATTTTTTAATTGAGCAAACTCACAAAGATCATGCAAAATGCTCCAATTAATTATAGAAAATGTAAAGTCTGTATTATGAATATAAGAGAAGCACACACTTTTATTTTATTTTATTTAATGAACTTTAGCATACAAACTTAGCTATAGCATAGTCAAGCTTATGCATGCTTGCTTTTGTGTGGTAGACAGATATATATTGACTGTAAAATTCGATTTCATCCCAATTAATTCCATGCTCATAGTGGCACGGGATTGATAAGAAGAGAAGCAACATAATCCTTCATAATGACTTCAGCATGTGTGTAGCCATCATCATCCTTGTAGAGGACGTCTATAACACGAGCAATATTGAGAATTCGTGTTCGGAGAGGCATTGGTACTGCGGTTGGGACGAGGCATTCCTCATTTATATCCATCCAAGCATTTATAACCTGTTTCCGAAATTCCTCGTGGGCCTCCTCTTCTGTTGCTCCATATTGTGTCATGTAACACTCAACACTTGAAGCCACATGCTCTCTCTTTTGCTCAAACTGCATATGTCATAGCTACGTGTTAGTTAAAAGAAGAATTCAAGAAAATTAAATCAGTAAAGGGTCATGTGATTGTTGTTGGGTCTTGAACATGCGTTGTGGTAGACATACCGGGGGCCTATAGGAACCATGTACCCCCAATCAATGGAAGATGAACAAATATGCCTTCATACATTACTATTGTAATATGTAGTATCAATTCTAGCGGGTCGTTCTCATAAGTTTTTTGTTTGATTATGACAGCTCAATTTGTACGAAAAAAAAAAGGTTAATAAGATAGCCCAACTACTTTACTGTTACTTTTTATCATTATTATTATATTTTTGGACTGCACATATTTCTCTTTTTGGTTCCTATTTTAGTTTTTTTTTTTGTCAATTTTAATTTTAATTTTTGACTTGACCCCGTGTAAAATTCTTGGCCCCGCCATATTTGTTTAATCCTATTTTGTTTTTTGTTTTTTTGTTTTTAATTATCACTAAAAAATTGTTTAGTCATAAGAAAGGGAGATATTTATGTTAACATAACTTCTACATGCTGACAAATAATGAAACTTAGTGTTGTACCTTGTGAGAAACCATATCATCTATGAGTCTACAAATAACTGAGGAAGCTTGAATCATCTTGGGGTTGCTAAACAACCATTCAAAGGCTTATTTGGTTGCAAAATCTCCCATTCCCACAAAAGAATTGGTTGCCAACATTTAGTACACACCGGTAACTAAGGCAACAGGCATATATTCCTCCATTGTAGGTACATGTTATTGGTGACACCATTTTGCTTCCAAGAAGTAATTTCTAACTAATTCCTTCATCTGAACAAAAACCAAATTATAATCAAAATCACAGTTGTCCCATACATTAAACATATCTAATAGTTAAACCATTGAATGAGGAAACTCACTGCTTCTTTCGCGTAATCAAGGCGGAATAGTTTTCCTTCAGAGGCAAAATCCCTTCCATTTTCTTTGTAAACATCCAGAAGAGCCTCATAATACAATTTCATATACTCAGGCAGTTGATCTATGACACTGAAGTGAAAAAAAAAAAAAAAAAAAACCTCAAATGTGAGCATCAGATTATTGTAACAAGATTGAAGTGGAGAAATGAATGAAAATTACCTCTCAATTGCTGAGGTAAAACACCCAAGTTCTTCAATAGTACCATAAACATCATAGATGCCATCCATAATGGAAACCATGGCAATCACTTTGGTTAAAAACCTTCTAGCCAAAGAATATTTTGGCTCAAAATACACTTCCAATACCAAGAAATAGCACTCCACCACTCTATCCCTTGCAAAAGGCAACTTACGCGAAAAGTCTATATTTTTCCACCACCTAAACGACATTTTCAAGAAGAGCCGGATTAATTGTAAAGCTTTAGATGGTTACAAGCCACCATATCAAATTTTATATATACATAGATATGTACCTTGTTATGTCAACGAGTTCTTTTTGGTGCATTTTTTTCAATATGTTGAAGTCTAGCTTTGCAAAGGTCAGTAGAGCCTTGTTGTGCAAAGGATCTTCTTGATAAATAGACATGTAATGTTTTGCATCTAGCCTTTGTAAGCCCCTGCGAATCGGTCAATTCAAGGCACGATTAACTTGATCTGCAAGTTAGGAACTGAACTAGGTTGTCAATGATTCAAGGTGTCTGGTAGTGAAAACAAGGGATTCCTGTTGTGCAAAATCGCAAGTGGACGAGCTGAACAAGTAATAAAGTGATGTGAGAAGTATCGTCCCACGAGGATTGTTGTTAATTAATGCCTAAAATTAAAATAACTCAACTTTTATTTGGTAGATGAAGTTTGAGTAAATGAGTTGCAAACTGTGACTAACTTTAATTGCAATTGTAAATAAATGAAAATTAATTCAATGAATAAAAACTCTAAGGTTATGATTTCACCATAACTAATCTGCTCCTCCCCGTTGTTCTTTTTAACAAAAATTAACTATCTAGTTGTTAGTCGAGATTCCCTTAATTATTCACATAGCCCCTCCCGAGGTCTAAGGAAAATACCCTATAATGCTTAAATGCTATGTCCCCATGCAAGTTAAAACATTAATGGATTCATTAAGATTTATGAATCTCTTTTATAGACTACATAAACCATGCATGTATATTTCTATCTTACATGTAATTTATGATATTAAATACAATGAACTAGACACATAAATCAGCTTCCGCTATCATTATGATTAATAATTCAACTAAATAGTGGCCAGTTATTTAGAAGCATTAAGAACAGTATTAAATGCATCAACCAAGATAGAAAACTCTTAATTGAATTGAACAAAGGTTTGGAACATCAAAGTTAGGCTACATCATAACCGTAGAAAAAACAAATATACTCCATATTAGAATTTACAAAAACTAAAAGATTAAACATAACAAAAGATAGGAAAACTTAATAGATTGAAGCTTCACTGTAGAATTTCTTCCTCTCCTTTGCTCCTTCTCTCCAAACTCTCTTTCTCTTTCTCTAAACTACTTATTGTTTTGGTTTGTGATGGAATGCTTGGAATGGTGATTCTAAGACCTATTTATAGGCAAAGTTCACCTCCAATTTCATCATCGTTTGCATCATCTTTTCCTAGTTTTCCACCATTTTGCATCATCGCTTGCATCATCGTTCACCTACCTCATATAAGTAAACTTTCATATTTCATCATTGCTTACATCACAATTTTGATTACATCATTCCTTACATCAGCATGACATAATAATTATTTCTAGAATACTCTATCTTTAAACCGCGATAATTTCTTTATGCGATCTCCGATTCGAGTAATTCTTGAGACGATGAACTTGCTGCGAATGATATTCACTTTGTAACGATGGTCTTGTCTCGAACAATATCACTAGGTGGGGTCTACATGCGCTTTTTCACCAATTTTATTCTGAAAATAAAAATAAAAGAAATATGAAGTAATTTACTTAATAATAATAAATATCAAGAATTAAACAAGAATTCAAGTTTAAAAAGATAAAATAACTCTATAAAAATAAAGTTATCACACCCCCAAACTTAAGATTTTGCTTGTCCTCAAGTAAAATTAAAAATAACAACCTAAACTAAAAACACAGAAAATAAATACACAATCCATTTTCGTAGGTAAACACAATGGCATTGAGCGTATACCACAAGCCTTTAAACCCCTAGGTGTCCCTAGAAGGAGGAGTTGTGTCTTCTGAGGGTTTACCAGCAACGATACCCATAAAGGTTAAAAGATTCCACCCATAACTCATCAACATCTCACTAAATACAAATTAACAGAAGTCTCATACATGTATGATCTTGAATCAGAACTAAGGATAAGTCACTAATGATCTAAAACATAATCATCAACAATCTCACACCACTTTCAAAGCAAATTCATTTCAAAACATCATATTCACATGTTATGGAGTTATTTCGCTTCGACTCTAATCCTCACAAGATATCTCTCATAACCCTCATGAATCCTAAAGCAAACACTCATGCAATCATATATGATAGAGGTTATGTAAAGGCATAGCAAGCGTCATTTACATCACATATGAATATAGACATTTAAAAGAACCGCACTTTTAAGTGAATAGATCTCATGATTGGAATCAAATACTAAGAACGTAGATAGAGCATGATGACATACTTCAACTCTCAAATTGGACTTTCTCTTGAAGATCAATAGGCTTTATTAAGGATTGTATTTAGGCTATGGTTAATTAATATATAAGAAATTTTAAGGTATAGGTTCAACAAGAATAAAGTACTTCATTTATTCTCTTTAATTCATCACAATTTTTTTTTTTTACTATTTAGAAGCACATCATATAAATGTTAACACTTCAATTCCCTTCTCATTTTTTTTTTTTTTTTTTTTTGCATAGCATGATCCCAAACTTTATAAGGTATGGCTAAATTTAAAAGCTCAATAGGGTCATTTAATCAGGGTAAACAGAGAAAAATGTTTAAAGTGTTTGGCTTCAAAAGGTTTATGATGTGTCTCAATTCAAAGTAGGAAAGTAGGCTTTTGTGGAGTAAAAATTACCTATATCACTTCTAAGAAGTCGATCCAATTTTCAAATCAAAGCAATTCATGTTATCTACAATGATAATTTGTTCTTTAATATTCAATGCAAAACCTATAGAGATCATCTATTAAGAACAAAGTGAAGAGTGTTTAAGAGTAGAAACAAATAAATATCTGAAAAAGAAACTTTTAAAAAGCTCAAATCCTCACCAAGGGTAATCTCCACTAATAGTCTATAATTCATGTAAACATAATATTTATCTACTCAATTAGTTAAGATTATGACATTCAAAAGTCTCAAATCATGCAAAGATGTTCATGACTATTCCTTAGTAAAGATATTCAACTAAAAACATGTGTTAAGACTCCATTAACAAACAAAAAGTAATTAGTCAACTTGTTATGGCAGAGAAAGAAAAAATTAATAGAAAATAATGAAAATTCATTTTTTTTTTGTTTTTTTTTTAAATGAAAACAATGATACGTATCAAGAGCACAAAAGTACTTTTTACTCTGCCATCTTTTGGTTTCAACTCGGACCAATTTTTGAATATTATGGTTTTAATAATAGCAAACTCTACCCCAAACCTATTTGAGACAGTGTCCCCAATGTCTAGTAAGATAAAAAGAAGAAAAACTCAAATGGAAGTATTATTAATAAAACCATAAGATTAGAAAGTTACAACTGGAGATTGAGATCCAGTGCACGTTTCTTGTTACCGCTTGCTTCAGAATCCCAAACCACCTGTGACATGATTGGATCAACTTCGGGCACAAAGTCTTACAGTTGGTCAATCAGTTCATCAGCACTTGAAGTTGAGACTAGAATATGCCAGTTTGCTTAAGTCATAAAACCCTGTTCCACAGCATGATCAAGAAAAACCAGTAAACCATCATAAAAACCGTTAGTATTAAGCAAACTTAATGACTTTTTGTGAATGTTGAGATGGGCCCAAGACGCAATGTTGAAGATTTCTTCAAAGGTTTCCAAACCATCAGGTAACGTAATAAAAGTATTAGCATTGAGTAACATGTACTCTATTCTCCCGTGTATGCTCGTGACTTGAAACTTTTTACCTATACTCATACCGATGATATCTCTCCTTTCAGCCAAATGCTTTACTATGATACCTAGGGTTATGCTGCCTCCAACAGTTGCAGTTACCACGACAGAACCCCTCAGTCCTAAACTGCCTCTCCATACACCAAATTTATGTTTCGGGCAACTAAAGTCGTACCAAGTTCAGCAGTTGCCTTTGAATATTGTGTACTCATACCAGATATGAGTTGAGGATCGGCTTCCCATCCAATTTTCTTATAAACTGGCAAACAGGGTCTTTTAAAGTCAAATTCTCAAGACTATAACGTTGTTTCTCTTTACTGAATATGTTGAACTTTCCCATAAGGATGCGTCTCAAAAGTCTCACGGATATTATCCAGAGACTCCTTACTCAGCCCATCCTTTATGCATTTAAGTTCATCTTCTCAATTTATGGACAAATATCCACGATTTTTACAGCTTGTGTCGCAGCTCCATCTTGCACACTTATGGCAGACTCCCATTCTCTTAGCTCTCCTCTTCTTTGAGTAAGAACTTCTTCTCAATCCTAGTAAACGTTTAATGAATGAATCATTCAACTCACCTGCTAGACGTACCTTAGCTTCAATGATCCACTGAATATGATTTGGAAGACCTAAACATGTTAATGCCCTCATTCTTTCGACTCTGCACTTGTAAATCTTTCTGAGTACATCTTAAGGCAAAGTAGGAAAATGAGTTTTGAGTATTGCAAGACTTGTTTCCATCTTTGAAAAAGAAAAGAAAATTACCAAAGAAAAATAATAACACACAAAGAAAATAATAACACATAAACAAAAGAAAACTAGTTAAGAAATAAAAACTTGGGTTGCCTCCCAAGAAGCGCTTAATTTATAGTCGTTAGCTTGACTATTGAAAGACGCCTTAAATTGGGTTTGAAAGCGCGATAGTGGATTTCTGTTGAGGCTCTCCATCATCTATGTAAGCTTTAAGTCTTTTTCTGTTGACTTTGAATCGAGGATCTAGAGTGAACTCCTTATTTAGGATATGTTATGACATTTTTTGGTGCGTTCTTTATAAAACTTAGCATTTTATTTGATACATTCTTCTACTACATCTACCCTCATACAGTTGCCAACATCATGTGGATGTTTGAGCGCTTTTAGCACATTAAAGGTCACTTTTTCATCTTAAACTCTTAGTATGAGTTAACCTTTCTGTACATCAATGAGAGTTCTTCCTGTTGCTAAGAATAGCCTACCCAAAATGAAGGGTATTTCTTGATCTTCCTCCATATCTAGCACAATCAAATCCGTAGGAAATATGAACTTATCCACTTTTACCAGTACGTCTTCTATAAGTCCCCTTACATACTTGATCGATCGATCAGCTAGCTGTAAAGATACTGTAGTAGGTTTTGCTTCTCCCAAGCCGAGTTTCCTAAAAACAGAGAATGACATTAAGTTAACGCTTGCACCAAGATCACATAATGTTTTATCAAATAATGAATCACCAATGGTGCAAGGAATTGTGAAACTCTTCGGATCTTTGAGTTTGGACGGTAGCTTTTTCTGCAAGATTGCACTACATTCTTCGGTCAAATCTACTGTTTCATGTTCTTCCAACTTCTTTTTATTTGATAAGATTTCCTTCATGAACTTCACATAGCTAGGCATCTGTTCTAAAGCATCTGCAAAAGGAATATTAATTTGTAATTTTCTAAAATTTCAAGAAATTTAGAAAATTGCTTATCTAATTTTTGCTTCTGGAATCTTTGAGGGAAAGGTAATGGTGGTTTGTATGGTGTCAGATTGTCTGGAAACAGTTTTAACTTTGACTTATTTGCTTCTTTTCGTTCAACCATCACTTCTTCTTCTACTTTGCTAGATCCTTCTTTCTCGTCTGCTCTTTCGACAGGCTCTTTCAGCATTTTACCGCTTCGTAATGTGACAGCTTTAACGTGCTCCCTAAGATTGGTCTCTGTGTTGCTTGGTAGGGTTCCTTAAGGTCTTTCAGTCAGCAGATTTGAGATTTGACCCATTTGTACCTCTAGATTTCAAATGAAAGCAGTTTGATTCTGGAGCGTGATATCTGTTCTCATCACAAATTGATTAGTCCTTTCAATGAGCTGAGCGAGTGCTTCTTCAAACGACGGTTTGTTAGTCTGTTGCTGTTGAAGTGGTGGCGGATATGACTGTCTGGGTTGATCATTGTTTTTCCATGAAAAGTTGGGATGATTTCTCCATCCTGGATTATATGTGTTGGAATACGGGTTATTTTATTGTCTATTGCCCACAAAGAAGGCTTGACTTGTCTGGTCTTCATCGCACTGCCCGTTGGAATGGTCCACTCCACAAAAATCATAGGATACTGATTGAGTATGAATGACATTAGCTATCAAGTTTCCGAGTTGCTTGGCTAATGTCTCGACCTGAGTGGAAAGTCTGGTTAACACATCATTTTCTTGTATTTCGAAAACTTTTTTCGGAACTACTCTTTCTGATGGCCATTGATAAGCGTTTGCAGCCATTTCTTCTAATAAGTCCCAAGCAGCTTGATGGGGTTTTCTCAAAAGTGCTCCACCAGCTGCGGCATCTACTAATGTTCTCGTGGAACTCCCCAAACCATTGTAGAATGCGTACAGCTGCAGCCAATCAGCAACTCCATGATGTGGGCACCGTGGTAGCAGATCTTTGAATCTTTCCTAGGTTTCGTACAATGACTCTCCATCAAGTTGTCTGAATATGGCAATCTCGGTTCGTTGTCTTGCAGTCTTGGCTGGTGGAAAGAATTTTGCTAGAAATTTTTGTGCCAAGATATCCTATATGGTAATACTCCCTGATGGCAAAGAGTTAAGCCAGCTTTTAGCTTTATCTCGAAGAGAGAACGGGAATAATCTTAAACAGATGGCGTCATCAGTAACACCATTATGTTTGAACTATCGCAGATCTCCAAAAAGCTATCAATGTGGGCATTTGCGTCATCGTTCGGAGCCCCACTAAACTGGTTGTTTTGCACTATTTGGATAATTGTTGGCTTGATCTCAAAATTGTTGGCAGCAATGGTTGGTCGCCGTATAGCCGAAGCATTACCCACTGTGGGTAGAGCATAATCACATAATGCTCGAGTATTTTCGATATTTATTGGTACAATGTTTTATACGTTGTTTGGTTCTTCAGCCATGCCTACGAGCGCAGTACTTGTAGTCTGTCTTGTTTCTTTTCGGTTCTTGCGGCAAGTTCTTTCGATTTCTGAATCTAATGGTAAAACTTCGCCCCCAGACTTTCTCATACAAAAAAAAAAAAAAAAAAATCACAAGTAACAAAGCAAATAGAAAAAAAATAAAAAATAAATAAATAAATGAATGACCAAATTAAAATTTGAGTTACTTAGTATTAGTATTAATTTAAACAAATAATCCCTGGCAACGGCTCAAAAAACTTGTTGTGCAAAATCACAAGTGGACGAGCCGAACAAGTAATAAAGTGATGAGAGAAGTATCGTTCCACGAGGATTGTTGTTAATTAATGCCTAAAATTAAAATAACTCAACTTTTATTTGGTAGATGAAATTTGAGTAAATGAGTTGCAAACTATGACTAACTTTAATTGTAATTGCAAATAAATGAAAATTAATTCAATGAATAAAAACTCTAAGGTTATGATTTCACCATAACTAATATGCTCCTCCCCTTTGTTCTTTTTAACAAAAATTAACTATCCAGTTGCTAGTCGAGATATCCTGAATTATTCACATAGCCCCTCCCGAGGTCTAAGGAAAATACTCTATAAAGCTTAACTGCTATGTCCCCATGCAAGTTAAAACATTAATGGATTCATTAAGATTTATGGATCTCTTTTATAGACTACACAAACCATGCAGGTATATTCCTATCCTACATGTAATTTATGACATTAAATACAATGAACTAGATACATAAATCAGCTTCCGCTATCATTATGTTTAACAATTCAATAAATAGTGGCCAATTATTTAGAAGCATTAAGAATAGTATTAAATGCATCAACCAAGATAGAAAACTCTTAATTGAATTGAACAAAGGTTTGGAACATCAAAGTTAGGCTACATCATAACCTTAGAAAATAAAATCTACTCCATATTAGAATTTACAAAAACTAAAATATTAAACATAACAAAATATAAGAAAACTTAATAGATTGAAGCTTTACCATAGAATTTCTTCCTCTACTTTGCTCCTCCTTTCCAAGCTCTCTTTCTCTTTCTCTAAACTACTTATTGTTTTGGTTTGTGATGGAATGCTTGGAATGGTGGTTCTAAGGCCTATTTATAGGCAAAGTTCACCTCCAATTTCATCATCGTTTGCATCATCTTTTCTTAGTTTTCCACCATTTTGCATCACCGCTTGCATCATCATTCACCTACCTCATATAAGTAAACCTTCATATTTCATCATTGCTTACATCATAATTTTGATTACATCATTCCTTACATCAGCATGACATAATATTTATTTCTAGAATACTCTATCTTTAAACCGCGATAATTTCTTTATGCGATCTCTGATTCGAATAATTCTTGAGACGATGAACTTGCTGCGAATGATATTCCTTTTGTAGCGATGATCTTGTCTCGAACAATATCACTAGGTGGGGTCCACATGCGCTTTTTCACTAATTTTATTATGAAAATAAAAATAAAATAAATATGAAGTAATTTACTTAATAATAATAAAAATATCAAGAATTAAACAAGAATTCAAGTTTAAAAAGATAAAATAACTCTATAAAAATAAAGTTATCACTTCCTCTATTATATCTTAATAATCAAGATAGAACACAATAAATAATAGAAGAATCACTATAAGTAAAGAAAAGAAAATGCTGCACCATATTATCAAATATAGTTATATTCCATATGATATAACAATTCACAAAAAATTACAATTAAGAGATAACAAGGTTGAAAGAAATTTTCATAATTAAAAAAAGCATGATAATGAGTTTATAGTTCATAACAAAATCACAAAAAGTACCATACTAAAGGAGAGTCATCAAAGGTTAAGCACTTAGTACATTAAAGCATCACAAAAACCCCTATCAACTAAAAATAAAATGTACTCAAACTGTCAAGTTGAGAACTTGTTCATGAACTCCATAATCTTTTGATTTTGTGCTTGAAGCTGCTGAATTAATTGAAGCTAATTTTCCATCTATTCTTCATAATTGTCAATTTTTTTTTGTTGACTATCAATCTTCTCTTGTTGACTCTCTAAAGTTGCTCGTTGAGTTTCAAGTTCTAACTCTTGAAGGTCGATTTTTCATTTCAACTTAGGGTTCACTTGTGTAGAAGCACCATATTTAAATGACTTAGGATGTGGTCCAAATCCCAAACCTTTCACATAACCAGCTCTTTTTCCAAGAACTTGTTCACAAATTTCTTCATCAGTTAACAAAATTCCTTCTTCCACAGATTTTGTTTGTAATGTAATCATTTGTTCCTAACAATTTTATTTAACTTGGTCAATAGTCTATCAAATCTAGGATTGTATATAATATTTATATGTCAAATTTCCAATATTGATTTACATGTACTATCTAATATGATAAATAAACTTAAATCACCAAACAAAAACCAAAAATAGCAACTACCATAAAAAATTCAATCTGCATAATGTTAGCAAACATATATCATGTTGATATTCGATCTCCATCCATCTAATAAAATCAACCATATCACATAAAATTTAAAACATCAAATGCATTCTCATCTAAAATAGATAAGATATAAGACTTAAGTGTAGTTTTAAAATAAACTATACTACTCATTATCTATATATATGACCATAAAGGTAGCTAATGTAAATTCTAGTGTTATGGAAATAAATTTACAAATCTTTCACGGGCAACATCATTGACCCATCCATTCTTTTCATTGTAGTGTGTATCATGGAATAAAATTATCCGACTAGGAAGTTGACTTTCTTCATCAACCTTTGTTCAAAAACAAAATAAATAAAATCAATTCATTAAGGGTACAAACCAATTAAATTAAACAATTTAGTTAGTTTTCACTACCATATCTTTTTGATGTTGAATAAAGGACTTTGAGCCACCACGATGAACAAAAACCAATTTGTCCCAATTTTGAGCGTTTTGAGTTGATCATTCCTACAATGAATTATTCAAAGTAATTCATACGTTAAACATATCTTAATTTTATATATTACTAAAAAAGGGAATAATTTCAAAATCATCTTAAACTTTTCACTATCAAACTGATCACATAAGAAGTTCTAATCTTCTTGACTTGTAACTTCTTCCAGCTTGTTGTGCTTTGCATCTTTAAGTTTTGAGTATTTTGCAAATTTCACCTTTAACTTATGCCGAAATTGATTGTATTTTGTAGACATTGCATTCTCAAAATATCTAACCACATGTGATTAAGATATGTCAATATCAAATTTCCCTACAAGAAATTAAGAAACTAAATGTTAGTACTTATTTTATAATTGCATATAATATATATTTAATCTATAAACTATATCAGTACATATCAAATAAATGTTGATTCCAAAATAGACGGGTAGCCTAGGATAGAATGTATTTACATGTTTTGACTTAAGAAATTAAAAAAAATAAACACAATAATTAAATACTTCACCAGGTTTAGTTTTATTACTATTCTATCAACCATTGATTGTTTGGTTTCATCACAAATATCTTTCCATTTTTCTATAGTCAATAGAGCATGATCTCTGACAACAATTCCAATCTCGTTTGCCAATTTAGATGCATTAGGGCCTGTTGGTTTTCCATCTTCTATATTGAAATCAACTTGGAGCTTAGACTTTGTAGCATTAATGAGTCGCTCAAGTCCTATCCCTCTTGTCTTCCCACGCTTTTTCTTGCCTATAAGACCAATATATAAAACATAATCTAAATTTAATTCATAAACTTCTTGTAAATTTTAACTCATAAACTCTAAATGAACAATATTTATGTACATATAAACATAAAAAAAAAAAAAAAAAAAACCAATAAATTTTAAAAAATAAGCACTTCCCACACTTTTAAGCTACAGATCAATTATGTCAGGGCATTCAAGATATATTAGGAGAATGATATAAAAAAGAACTACACTCAACAAAACATGTCAATGCATATATGATGTTTAAATTTGTGTAGAGTAATTCTAAGCTACTTGAGCTGCACATTTTCTCAAGCTATAAAGACAATAAAAAGTCCTCTTCCAACATATTAAAGGTTGGTTTTACTATTGTATGTGAAGTTGATGAACTTGTGACTATGAGCAACATAAGATCATCCTAGCTTTAAGAGATTTAGAAGCAATAGAATACAATCAATAATATTTAACTTGCTATTATTTTGAAAAATAATAATAATATGAAGAAAACATGAACAAACACATATGATAGAGTTCAATAATAATAACAATTAGGAAACATTATTTAGAATGATAAGGTTAATTTAGAATGTACTTTTTCTTATATGAACTTGCCATACCATGACCATTACGTATACGAGGAGAATTTGATGTTCTTGGTGATGAACTATGTGATTGAGGTGTTGAAACATGTGAAGATAAAAGCCTTGGTCGAGTACCAGGAGCCATATCTGTTAGAATTACAAATATCAAATCAGTTTTGGGGACAAGTACTAGTATAAATAAAATCAAATTTAATTGGTTTAAGTATATAAAATAGCATACTATCAAATCCAAATGAAAAATTATTTTTTTAATATATAATGTAAAGAATTCAACCTGCAGCTAGTATGCTTTATGATTGTCATTCATCATCAGAACCATCTTCATTTACTGTAGGTTCTTCAGTATCATGATTATAATCAATAAGTGTATCATCTTCATCTTCAAAGTCAAGGACCTCTTGAAGTTCCACTTCAGAACATTGTTTCTCCTTATTCATAGTATCATTATCAACTTCTTCTGGGTTTACATCAAGTTGACTGTAGTGTGAACTTCCTAAAGTTTCTTCAACAGCCCATTGAACACTACATAATTCATTTTCTTGATACACATCATCAATATTTTGAGTATCCTCTTCCGTGCCATCAAACATAGGAATATCCCATAAATGTCTATGTTGAATCTTTTGAACAACCTTCCAATTTGCACCATGCTTGTAATCATCAACATAAAACACTTGTTGTGCTTGTATTGCAAGCACAAAAGGGTCATCTGTGTACCACTTCTTGTTTACATTAATGCAAATAAAATGATAATCCCTTTGTATTCTTTTCTTTTTTGCATCGGTATCAAACCATTCACATTTAAATAAGATGACATGATTACCAAATAGATAATCTAGACCAGGACATTATGTAAAACTCCATAAAAATCTATCCCATCACCATTGTGCTCTCCTGGTACAACAACTCAACTATTTTGAGTTATCCGTCGATCATCACGATTAATATTATGAAATCGCACTCCATTAACAATACATGCATTGTAAGATTTCACTCGTTGATCGGGATCACATGCTAATGCATACAATTGATTAGTGGCTTCTATTGATCCTTCATTATGTAAAATTGTCATTTACAAGCAAAAACATGTATTGTTAAATATTAATTTATTTACCACTATTAATTATATATGAAAAAAGATCTTATACACCAAATTATTTACTTTTTTTCTAAACCACTTAGGGAACTGCTCTTCAAGTCGATGAGGTACATTGGAATGACTTTCCTTTTCCAACTTCTTTGTATAGTCACTACATTAACACACATAAGTTAAAATACATAAAAGCTATTTTGTAAAAATTACATACTTGATAAAGATTAATACTTACTTTAAATAAGGTTGTAATTCCACACAATTGTTCAAAATATACCAATGAGCTTTTTCCAATTCAACCAAAGGTAAATGCTTCATTTGCCAAGCTCTAAAAGGTTTAGCTTTTTGGGAAAATATTGATAACCTACCATTTGATTGGCTAAGAATTCCATTATCATTTCTTTCACCTCAATTAAATCTCGTTTCAATTCCTCGAAGGTACATTGAACAAAACATTAATGCTTCATTTGCAATGTATGCCTCTACAATTGAGTCCTCTGGTCTAGCTTTGTTTCTCACATATTTTTTTAAAGTGCCTAAATACATTTCAAAGGGATACATCCACCGAAATGACACAGGTCCTGAAACTTTTGCTTTGAATGGCAAGTACAAAACCAAATGCCCTATAATGTCAAAGAATGAGAGTGGAAATATCCTTTCAAGTTTACAAAGTATCAAAACAATTTCTTTCTCTAATTTGTCTAAATCATTTACATGTAGAGTCTTTGCACAAATCTGTTGAAAAAAGTAAGTTCCACTAACATAAAACAAAAATACTAGTCACCTTCAATTATTTTCACCCTTTCTTGAAGACTTCTTGATGTGTTTGGGAGCTTCTTCCTCTTCCTTCCTCCTCCCCCTCATGGCCATCTCTTGTTCTCTTTTTTTTTTTGTTTTTTTTTCTTTCTCTCTCGGTTTCCTTTCTTTTTTTCTTCTCACATTTTTCTGCTTCATTTTGGTTTCTAGTCTGATCACTGCCTCTTCTCTCCCTTTTAATTTCATTTCATGCCTCAAATATATATATAAATCACCAATTGACCATTTTGCCCTTAAAACTTTATTAAATTTAAAAAATGTCATCCATACAAATTATGATACATGTCCTCATCCTTATTCACTCACCATGTGTCGCCTTTCTTATAATTGCTTTTTCAATGCTTATCTCTTCCTTTATCTTTTAGATTTTTAGTTTTTCAAAATGCTTGGATTTTGGTTTTTTCGAAACTTTTTCGGAATCCTTCCAAAATTTATCGGAGCTTATATTTAGACTACCTATATACTTATGGTAACTTTTGTAACCTTTAAAAGTCATTCCAGACCCATTTTTGGCTCTTCACTTTTCACTAAATTACCTTAGAAAAATCTTCGGATCAGTTCCATTTCAATCAGAATTTCTTTTGGAAGTGCCGATTGAGTCAATTGACGCTTTTTGAGGTTTTCAAAATTTTTCGAAAATCTGTTTGAATTTTCGGTCAGATCCGAAAACTGCTCTGTTTTACCTTAAACTGATTCATTTTCGATCCGATTCAGTTTTCGTTAATTTCAATATAATTTTTAGAATTTTTTTAATATACAAGACCCATTTTCTGAAAATCACCATTCATACGAACACTATTCCGTCCGAAAATGCTATTAATCCGAAATCACTATTCATAAAAAATTTCACTTTCACTGATTTTCAGGATTCATTTCTCAAAAATTACTATCTACTCATCACTATTCATCCAAAAATCACTATTCTGTCTGCAATATTATTCATTCAGATGAATTCGGGGCGTTACACAAAAGCTGTAGCTTTAGAATGAGACATCTTTAGTTGAAATTATTCATGAATTTCAAAGACGAAATTATTTTGAGGGGGATGATTTGTAAAGCCCAAATTCAAGTGGACCCAAGAGATTATTGAAGCCTAAATAAAAATTAATAAATGAGCTCAAATTAAGTGTAAACCCAAGTTATCTAATAATGTTAAAGCAATTAGACAAAAGTCCAATTGGGTGAATTTGATGGTCATGCAAAGAATAGAAAAAAAAATGATAAATTAATAAAATAAAAGGAATGACTTGCACTAATTAAGAAAGATAATTAAATTTCCATCCATCAAGTAATTAGTCAAATAAGAGTTGAAAAGTAGGGAGTGGTTGATGGGATATATATATATATATATATTTTTTTTTCCTATCAATTGAGGTAGTGATTGAAGTAAAAAAAAAAGGGCAAAAATATATATTTATATATTTTCCCCAATTATTATAGTTAGGGTTTGAAGCCATATATATATTAATATAACTTTTTTCTATTCATAGCAGCCAACAGTCTCCCTAAAAAACATACATAAATTACTCAAACTTGCAAGTTTGCTCTTCGTATCAACATCATTATCGAAACGTGATTTCTAATAAGTTACAGTTGATTTTGAGAGGCAATAAAAGTGGATGGGTTTTTCTTTTATTTCTTTTACTCTCATCTCAAGTTCATGATTTGGTTCTAGGAATACTAAGACTCATTTTGGTTCCTAGGTTTTTGCAGAAGGGTTTGCAGGTTGGATTTTTGGGCTCATATAACAATTGAGGTAAGAGTCTATTTTAT
This sequence comes from Dimocarpus longan, assembly GCA_022984855.1. Lineage (NCBI taxonomy): Eukaryota > Viridiplantae > Streptophyta > Magnoliopsida > Sapindales > Sapindaceae > Dimocarpus > Dimocarpus longan. Next base: position 12,040,315 of record CM041014.1, on the reverse strand, counting down.
TGAGTTATACTTAACGAAAAATTATGAAACTTTATATGTGATTAGGTTTATATGCCTACTGATCATATATTGAATTTTGCAAATGAACATATTAAGATATATAAATTTCAGATTGGATTGTTGTTGAAGCCAAAATTAAGTTACAGAAAAACCCTATTACTATCATATTCACTTCACCCACACTTCACACCCATCAGCGCTGAAACTCAACCTCTGCTCTATTTGCCGTCGAGCCCTGCATTCGTCGCGGTCTATCGTTGTCATCCGACCCCCTACATTTTTTGCTGTCGATCGTCGTTGTCCGACCCCTTGCACTTTTCACTGTCGATCGTCCTTGTCAATCGCCATTTTCTCGCTGGTCTCAGCGATGGGTCGCCTCACTGGTGGTACTTACTGGTCATTCTTCACATCCGTATTGCTGGTCTTGGTGATTGATCGTCCTGCATTCTTCGATGATTGCTTCCTTCACAGCCCGCCGTTGCTTCCTTCGTAGAGCTTATTGTTTCTCTCGCTTGGATTCTTCTTCTTTAGTGATACTCAAGTGATTTTTGTGCTCACCCTTTTGTTTGTTCTTTACATTTCTTGATATTATCTGCCATTTTTTTGATTCCTTGGTAGGTTTTAAAGCTATGTTGTGGAACATTTTCCTGACACTTCGTGTCTGCACGGAAGCTGCTTGACAAAATGGCTCTTTGAGACTTTTTGTCGAGGCCTTCTGTTTTGTGTTCTATGTTGAAAGTTCATGTTGGAACCCAGATGGGAATTCTTGCATTTTGAGCTGGTTGGTTGTATTTTATGGGAATTTGAAAATGACGTAGTAAGCTATACAAGTGTTTGAACAAATGATGGTTCATGATTTTGAGGCCTCATTGGCATGCTTGTACTATGTTGTTGATTTCTTGATATGGGTTGCTTCTGTTTTTTGTTTAATGCGTGTCTCAATAGGGTTTGCTCCTATAGACAATTATCTGATATACTGTGGATACTTATAAAACACATCAGTGGGCAATTGTATATTTTTTGGCATTCGACTTTGGTTCCAACAACCGTTTAACCCCCAGAAGACGTTTTAGTCAATAATAGCGTGAATTCTAAGTCAACCACCAATGATTCAGACTTGTATGGTACTACTAGAATCTTCACTGGAGTGTCTAATTACTCGTTTTCAATCAATAAACCTGGGAGGCAATGGATTTGCCTTCATTTCTTCCTTTTCATTGATCAAAAGTAGAATCTTAGTAGTTTCTTTCTAGTAAATTTTTAATTTTTTTTTGCAGGAACAACAAGAGGATTTCAAATGGAAAAAATGGATGCAAGAATAAGGTGTGAGTACATGCTACACTTTCTATATTTTATAATAATAATTTTTTTATTTTTTTGAATAGATAATTATATGTTAAATCTGGTTTGTTGGGATGAGTGGGGTTTTGTGTATTTGATAATTTTGATTAGAATTATAAGTATTTAGATTGATGTGAACAACGGAGCTGACCCATTTGCAGAGAAACGATCAATGCTAGACTAGCTAGTTTAGTTAATAAAGTGGAGGTTGAAAAACTTGATAAACATTGTTCATATTACACCTAGGTTTCTAGTTGGTAAGCTTGTACTTGTAATTAATAAAATGGTTCCAGCAATTTTTATATAGTTCTACTTGTCTTGCACATTTTGGTCCTGTATGAATATAATATGGCCACTAATAAATACGATATAGTTAAGCACTTCATCTTCTTATAGTGTGTGTGACCAGTTTGAGAGGGAACTAGGTGGGGTATTGACGCGTGATGACTTACTCTTATGTACTGGTTTTTGAGGAAATCAAGTTAATAGAAATGATAAAATATAATAACGGTTGGTGAATGAGGTATTGACCCATGATGACATTTTATTTTTCTGTAGTCACAACATGGGAGTGCTTATTTAACACAAGGAAATGCACAACTTGAAAATGCACGATGTCAATTAGTACATTGGTATCCAGAAAATAATGTAGAAGATCAAGTTGTTGCGGGAGGAAGAATTTCATCAAGGGATCCTAAGGCCCTAGTGCACCACATACCGCTTGGAAGGAGTTACTGAAAAGTTTGAGTTGATGTTGTAAAAGAAGATATAAAAGTGTGTAGGCCTACGGATGAGTATGAAACTCTCAATGAAGCTGTGGGAACAACCGTTGTATGACTAAAGGATTACATTAAGTTGTTGTAGAAGAAGGTAAATGACCACATGTTTTTGTGTTTATGTGATATATGTACATATATGTGTATTTACAATTATATGCATATAAGTATGTATATCACATACTATGATGGGATTTTGTGTAGTCTTTGTTATGTAACTAATTTTATGGAATTATATGTATTGTTGATGACAGATTATGAAATTAATAAATACATTAATTTCTTTACAAAATTGAAATTAATATTGTTGTAATCAATGTTATATATATATATATATATATGTGCAGCACCATATTAAGTCATTCCAAAAATATATACAGTAGCTCAATCATTTAATTTCAGTCTGGAAAAAATAATAATAATAAAAATGATTCTACAACATATTTTGTATGTTGCGTTATACCTCTATAGCAATATACAATTAAAGTTGTTACAGATATATGACTATAAGTCATTGTGCGTTGTTGTAGTTTGTATTGCAACGTGCAGTGCATGTTGTTATAACTTCTATGGCAACACACAACGTGATGTTGTTGATAGTGTAAAGCAACGTGAGATTAATGTTGCTAAAGGGGTATACTTTTTGGATACATAGTCTTTCGGTACATAAGGGTGTGCGTTGCGAAAAGTTTTAGCAACACATTCTGCACGTTGCGTTATTGCTGATTTCTTGTAGTAATTATGCTAGCGGCCACAGTTTGATTTGAAATTTTTACTAGAGGTTTTAATGTGTCTAGAATATTTATTTAAAATTTTAGATTGATTGAAGGCCTAGAGAATTAATTAAAAATATTTAGGTCAACAGTGTTAGGGTTGAAAATTTGAAGCAAAAAGAATAAATTTCTGGTTTGTTACAACAAGGTTATTTATGTTCAAATAAAATTATTAGGGTGTTGTATTGTGACAATTTTTCACTTATTATTAAATAGGGCTCGATTAATTTTTTGGACATAAAAATAAGTTGTTTCGGAATATTCCAAGTGAGTAAATTTTTCGGAGCACATATTATATTGTTTTCTAATAATAAAATTGGCCTGTGTAATTGAATATTTTATATTCTATGTACTATCATTTTATCTTGAGCAAAATATATTTTATACTTTAATTATTGTTTTCTAAAATATATGTGAAAAAAGAAAGTAGGAATCAACAGTCATTGATGGGACGTTGATCTTCAAGGACAATACGAGGGATTTGGGTGATCCATGATGATCATGCACTGTGTACTATTTACCAAAAAAGTGTAAAAATTTAAATTAAATATGAGTCTAGGATTCTAAGGGCATGAATAAAACCAAAGCCAAAAGCCAAGACATAAAGAAAATTATGATCATAAGGAATATTATGACTTTTGTCTATTCAATGTTTTGAGGATTATGATTTCACATCTATTAACAGAAAAGGAAAATAAGGCACAATGAATAGTTCGAATTTTTTTAGGCCCCAATGAAGATTACGTGCTAATTGATTAATTAGAGATTTTAAGTTTATGAATGAATTTTAAAACCCAATTAAGGATGCATAACTATATTAAATTTAACACATCTTATATAGGCAAGTAACTTAACAAGAAAAAATTTTCGTGAAGAATGATGATCATTGTTGGTGGAATATATCATTTGTGTCTATGTCTTGGAGAAATGAATTACCGGGAAAAGAATCTTATGAAATATAAAAGTGGACAACCTATGATACTTGTACTTATACAATTCAATGCAGTCCATTGAAATTTCAGTAAAATTATCACATAAAAAATGTACTTGATATCATCAGTGGAATGTAAGTATATAAGCGAGAAAATATAATAGATACCCATTTGTATTTATACAATTTAATATAATATAATGATCGCTATACCTACACAATATCTTTTATTTCAGGTAGTCGTACATCTCTTCGTCTAACTTAATGGCGAGGGTTTAAGTTTCATTGAACTCATTTATAAGTTTTGTCCTTTTATTGTAAGAGTAGATGTCTCCTAAATATGAGAATGGATATTCTAATGGCATCAATAGTGATTGATCTCCATATATCCTAATAATCTTATGACTCATTATTTGGTGAAAAATGAATCTTAAATTTACTATAAGAGTGATTTCAATGCTTAAAAATATCCTAATAGCCTTATTCCGTGTAAAATGTCCTAAACCTTAAAAATTTCAACACCTAAAATTTACTGCCAGAGTGATTTCAATACTCATTATTCGGTGTAAATGTCCAAATAACCTTATGACTGAGACTGTTCTATTTTCTTTGTTTTACCAAACTAACTCTATACTTGATTTTTCATAATCTCTTTCAGTTTTGGCAACTTGGAATTTCAGCCCGACTAGTGTGCGTAGTCTCTCTCCGTATTCTTTCTTTACAATGCCGATCCCCATTATCTCTTCTTAAAAATGAAAACACTAGCAAATAATTCTCTCTTTCTCTCTCTCTGTATTCCTTACACATGTAAGAAAATTTTCCAAATCAACTTATACATGCATCTAATTTTCAATGTGAAGCCAAAATGGGTCAAATTATTAAAAAAAATAATAATAATAACAACGCAGAGATGATTATAGAAAGAAGAGTGGTTTGGACCTGCACCAAGCATATGTCAGCCACGAAGCTCTAGAGAGTGGTTTGCTTGTCATTGTCCATAGCTATCTTTTGCTCCACCAACCATATGTCATCCAAAAATGAAGCTTTGGTTTCCGTCTGATTTTTTGAAAGAGAAAAGTTGAATGTGTATGTGACTTGAACATGTAGAAACGGAGAGAAATGGTCCAACAAGTTAATTGTTTGTAAATATTGACAATTAAACAAAATGGATTCCCTTTTTGTGAAGGGCATCATTTAGTACCATAATCATAATCACAAACAAAATGGATTAATTCAATTTATCCTCCATATCATTAATCAATACAGATGTGTGATTAATGATAAAATAAAAGATAAGTAAATTAAATAAATTTAAATGAAAGAAGGAAACAATATAAAAAGAGCAAGATGAGAAATGAGAGATAAGAAGATAAAATGAGAGAAGTGAAAATTTGTTTTTCATTAATAACTTGCAAGGATCAGAACATATAAATAGGTAAACACTAGGTAGGTTATTGAAAACTTACATACATTAAAATATTATAATGGTGTTTATACACCAGTTTACAAAATATGTGCTATTCTGAGACGAAGCTAATTAGTCTCCAAATCAATTACGTTCAACTCGAAAAATATTTCGCCACCACATTACGTTGGTCGCACATTGGTAGCTAAATGCCCGTCTTAAAATAGATATTGAGATGATATTCATATCGTCTCCAAATGTTGACAATAAGCGACCAATAAATTAGTAGCTGATTCCCTATAAATTTGTCCCCATTTCTTTTATCAAAGAAGTTGGGTATGCTATTTGAAGACGAAAAGCAATGGTCTATGATGGTGAAACATTAACGTCTCCAATTTTTGTCAAAGAGATTGGGTATGTCATCTGGAGACCACAAAAGTAGTCTACAATGGTGTATTTTGAAACACAAACTACATCTACATCAATTTGGCTACTAACATTTTCGTCTCTAATAAGTAAAGCTAATATTTATAAGCATTCTTTAGAGACCAAACTCTTGGTAGGCAAAATTTCTATATTTCCCTAACTGAGCTGAATAAATTAAAAAAATATAGATTTACATGATATAAATCATCTATTTCTAAAATGTATTTTTTTTATTTTACACAAATTAATTAAAATCATTTTGGTGTAATCTATTAGAAAAATGAGACATTTTGCTGTTGAAGATTTACTTTGCGTTTTTCAATTGAGCAAACTCACAGAGATCATGCAAAATGCTCCAATTAATTACAGAAAATGTAGAGTCTATATTATGAAAATGAGAGAAGCACACACTTTTATTTTATTTTATTTAATGAACTTCAGCATACAAACTTAACTATAGCATAGTCAAGCTTATGCAAGCTTGCTTTTGTGTGGCAGACAGATATATATCGACTGTAAAATTTGATTTCATCCTAATTAATTCCATGCTCATAGTGGCACAGGATTGATAAGAAGAGAAGCAACATGATCCTTCATAATGACTTCAGCATGTGTGTAGCCATCATCGTCCTTGTAGAGGACGTCTATAACACGAGCAAGATTGAGAATTCGTGTTAGGAGAGGCATTGGTACGGCAGTTGGGAGGAGGCATTCCTCGTTTATATCCATCCAAGCATTTGTAACTTGTTTTCGAAATTCCTCGCGGGCTTCCTCTTCTGTTGCTCCATATTGTGTCATGTAACACTCAATACTTGAAGCCACATGCTCTCTCTTTTGCTCAAACTACATATGTCATAGCTACGTGTCAGTTAAAAAGAAGAATTCAAGAAAATTAAATCAGTAAAAGGTCATGTGATTGTTGTTTGGTCATGAACATGCGTTGTGGTGGACATACCGAGGGCCTATAGGGACCATGTCCCCCCTAATCAATGGAAGATGAACAAATATGCGTTCATACATTCATATTGTAATATATAGTATCAATTCTAGCGGGTCGCTCTCATAAGTTTTTTGTTTGATTATGATAGCCCAATTTATACACAAAAAAAAAAAAAAAAAAAGGTAATAAGACAGTCCAACTACTGTGTTGTTACTTTTTATCATTATTATATTATTTTTGGATTGCACATATTTCTCTTTCTAGTTTCTATTTTAGTTTTTTTATTTTTTATTTTTTTAAAAATTTGAATTTTAATTTTTGACTTGAACCCATGTAAAATTCTTGGCCCCGCCATATTTGTTAAATCAATTCGGATTTTTTTTTTTTTTTGTTTTTTTTCTTAATTCTCACTAAAAAATTGTTTAGCCATAAGAAAGGGAGATATCTATGTTAACATAACTTCTACATGCTGACAAATAATGAAATTTAGTGTTGTACCTTGTGAGAAACCATATCATCCATGAGTCTACAAATAACTGAGGAAGCTTGAATCATCTTGGGGTTGCTAAACAACCATTCGAAGGCTTCTTTGGTTGCAAAATCTCCCATTCCCACAAAAGAATTGGTTGCCAACATTTTGTAGGCACCGGTAACTAAGGCAACGGGCATATATTCCTCCATCGTAGGTACATGTTGTTGGTGACACCATTTTGCTTCCAAGAAGTAATTTCTAACTAATTCCTTCATCTGAACAAAAACCAAATTATAATCAAAATCACTGTTTGTCGCATACATTAAACATATCTAGTAGTTAAACCACTGAATGAGGAAACTCACTGCTTCTTTCGCGTAATCAAGGCGGAATAGTTTTCCTTCAGAGGTAAAATCCCTTTCATTTTCTTTGTAAACATCTAGAAGAACCTCATAATACAATTTCATATACTCAGGCAGTTGATCTATGGCACTGATATCCCACCTAAAATGAAAAAAAGAAACCCTCAAATGTGAGCATCATATTATTGTAACAAGATTGAAGTGGAGAAATGAATGAAAATTACCTCTCAATTGCTGAGGTAAAAGGCCCAAGTTCTTCAATAGTACCATAAACATCATAGATGTCGTCGATAATGGAAACCATGGCAATCACTTTGGTTAAAAACCTTCTAGCCAAAGCATATTTTGGCTCAAAATACACTCCCAATATCCAGAAATAGCACTCCACCACTCTATCCCTTGCAAAAGGAAACTTACGCGAAAAGTCTATATTTTTCCACCACCTAAACGACATTTTCAAGAAGAGCTGGATTAACTGTAAAGCTTTAGATGGTTACAAGCCACCATATCAAATTTTATATATACATAGATATGTACCTTGTTATGTCAGCGAGTTCCTTCTGGTGCATTTTTTGCAGTATGTTGAAGTCTAGCTTTGCGAAGGTCAGTAGAGCCTTGTTGTGCAAAGGATCTTCTTGATAAACCGACATGTAATGTCTTGCATCTAGCCTTTGTAAGCCCCTGCGAATTGGTCGATTCAAGGCACGGTTAACTTGATCTGCAAGTGAGGAACTGAACTGGGTTGTCAATGATTCAAGGTGTCTGGTAGTGAAAGCAAGGGCTTCCTCTAGTATATCTTCTCCATGCACCCTGAGATGTGTAGCTTCATACAAGCTTAACATTCCTTTAACATCTGTTACAAGGCATTCCTTGAAGTTTCCTTTGCTGTCCTTGAACTTGTTAAACACATCTGATAGGTTCAACACGAAGACATTATAACCAAAAGGATCAGGCTCAGTTGTAGTTGAAAATTTTTGACCAAGTTCTTGGAAGAATTATTAGCTAGGATTAAAAAAGATCGCATACCACTGCACATTTTATGACCATGTTGCCTAAGTAAACGAAATTCAAGAGAAATGGAATGGAGGTCGTCATCATTGTCATCTTCGAGACTAGAGGGAAAGTGGTTTTTGTGTATTTTTTCTAAGATTTCATCAACCTCCGTTTCGAAATGATAAGATATGCCTAAGCGATAGATGGCATCGATCAAGTCCAATTTCTGTGAAGGCTTGACATCTGCCATTAACATGTTTCTGATTTCTCCCTTCAATTCCAGTAGGTTAACATTCACATCTTTATCAGCTTCCTGAACAACCAGATTGAAGAAATAGAGCAAATTAGTAATGATTTGACAACATATAGAAATTACAAGAGCTTAATTATAATATTGCCATGGACAAGCATGTCTTGTAAAGATTTCTTTTAACATAAAATACAATATTATATGTTTTGGAGTCAAACTTGGACATGATGTTGTTCATAGATTTTGATTTTCAAGTAAAGATATTTTACGATAGTTTTATTATTGGTAATGATGAGATTATCTTTTTAATCAAATGACGTAATCACAAATAAAACCCATTTAATTATCATTTTAAGTTGTACTGACATGTGACGTTGTACAATTAGACCCAAAGTGCATCTATAATAGCAGTATGAAAATGGATTATGTCCAACTAAACTAATAACTTAAAAAATGAGCATCTTTACCAAGGATTCATCACCAGCATAAGAGAAGAGGAAATAATCCCCCCATATGCAAGGATGATAATTTGCCGAGGGCCGCTGCTTGTTGTCTTGGACCGAGGTAGCATCTAGTACTGAAACTTGAAGAGACATAGTGTTTGTTCTATTTCTAGTTGGAGGGTAGTTTAATTAATAGCTTAGTGTGCTTGCTTGGCTTGTGTGAGTCATATTGTGTTCTTGTTCAGGTATTTATAGGCGTTAATATGCAACGTAGCTTTGACCACGCAGCGATAAATGGAACACATGCAGTAAAACTTACTCGAGGAGAAGAGAACTGTAACTCGTTTTTCTTTCCTTTCACACTTTATTCTCATAGGAAACACATACACTTTGTCTTCTTTAGATGCAAGAAAAATAAGTATGACCGGAGATTAGATGCAGTAGATCATGTTAATTACAGATAGTCTCTAAAAAATTGTCTTTGTCCAAATCATTTCACCATTTCTTTCTTAATTTAATCCCAATTCCACACAAAACATCTAGAAATTTGAGATTGATTTGGAGGACATTTTGAAAACATAAATAAAGAAATTACGTGCCTTATACAATATATGCCAAGACTATAATAGAACTAAATATATGTATAAGGTAAGACTTAAACCTTTATCATAATATGCAATAGAGGAATTGGCAAATTTACCATAAATTTTCTTTCATTTGAGATGTGTACATTTGTTTCTAAATACCTATCGCAAAGATGAAGAAAAAGTACTCAACTACTTTATTAAAAATGGATGTGTGAAATATTACATACCTGAACAGTTTTAAATGTATAATCCGATATTTGGTAAATTTAATTTGTCCCACGATTAGTATAGTTTTCTAACTGATGACAAATAATTAGAATGAATATAATTTTTAGGAGTTAATATTTTGTGTTAGGATTTGCTACTGTTGCATATGAATATTTTAGAATTTCTATTGTTACGAATTTTATCATGTTCAATATTATATGAATCTTTTAGAAATTTTATTAGCTTTATATATATATATATATATTCCATATTATTATTGAAGCGTTATTTGATTACTTTTTTATATTAACAAATTTATATTAAAAATAAATAAATATGTTACTCGACAACAAATACAATAATTTATTAATTAGGGGCAAAATTAGTTTTAAACAAAATAATTATTAATTCTTTTATTGTAGACATTACTTGTTTTCAATCGTAATTAATTTATTTAGTACAAACAATAATCGTTCTTATTATTTTTTTAGCACGGGCTTCGCTTATACTCGTTAATATTTTTAGCATGGGTTTTCGCTCGTACTCCAAAAACGCTGTTTACCATCACACCTTTGTACATCACGTATGTCTGCCCGTGCTTTGTCTGTACTAGTTTTACATCTAGTACGGGCATTACTCGTGATTAATAAGCGCTTTTCTTGTAGTGATTACTGATTTCAAACTAAATCATCTTATATATAACACTTATATACTTAGTTTGAGACTACATTAAGTAACCATAGATATTACATGATATTTGTATGAAGTAAATATTTCATAAATGCACATAAATTAAATTAAATAAATATATTTTATTTATTATTTAATTTACACATTTACAAATCACAAGCTCTTAGGGCATATAACCCTAACAATCTCCCACTTGCCCTTAAAGTAGATGAAACATTTCTCGTTATCTTAGACCTTCTAGATGACCTTCAAACATTTTAGTCGTTAAGGTCTTCGAAAACGAATCAGTATGGTTGTCTTGTGAAGCTATCTTCATCACCGACACGTCTCCTCTATATACTATCTCTCTAATGAGATGATACTTTCTTCATATATGCTTTTCATACTTGTGGCTTCTTAGCTCTTTAGAATTAGCCACTATACCACTATTATTACAATAAAGTGTGATTGGCTTATCCATATTCTGAATAACTTTCAAATCTGTCAAGAACTTACGGAGCCAAACTACTTCCTTAGTTGCTTCATAAGCTACTACATATTTAGCTTCCATAGTGGAGTCAGCGATGCAAGATTGCTTAACACTTCTCTATACTATAGCTCCACCACCTAGAGTAAATACTGACCTAGACATGGATTTTCGAGAATCCTTATCTGATTGAAAATCAGAAACTGTATATCTTATTAGAATCAAATTCTCACTAGAATAAACATGCATATAGTTTTTTGTTTTTTGAAGATACTTGAGAATACATTTTACTGCCACCAAATGATCCAATCCTGGGTTAGATTGATAATGACTGACTACTCCTACTGAATAACATAGGTCAGGTCTCATGCATCGCATATCATACATAAGACTGCCTATTGTAGAGGCATAGAGAATTTGTCTTATATCTTCAACCTCTTAAGATATTTTAGGACATTGTTCTTTAGGCAAATGAACTCCATGTCGAGAAGGCAAATAACCTTTCTTGGAATTTTGTATCGTACAATGTTTTTATCTATGTACGATGCTTGAGACAATGGTAACAGTTTGTTTTTACGATCTCGTATGATTTGGATCCCAAAAACATAACTAGTCTCTCCAAATCTTTCATTTAGAATTGGTTTGCAGGTCAGTTCTTTACATCTGATAATGCTCTAACATCATTCCCAATGAGTAGGATATCATCAATGTAAAGTATGAGAAAAACTACTTTCTTATCGATGATATGCTTGTAAATATAAGGTTCATCTACATTTTGCTTAAAACCATAAGACTTGATCGATGTATCAAATCTAATATTCTAAGATCGAAAAGCTTGTTTAAGCCCATAAATGGATTTTTGCAACTTGCAAACATTTTACTCTTGACCTTGTATCATGAATCCCTCTGGTTGTACCATATAAATATTTTCATCAAGATTGTCATTCAAGAACATAGTCTTGACATCCATTTGACATATCTCGTAGTCGAGACATGTAGTTATGGATAGAAGAATGCGAATAGACTTAAGCATGGCTACAGGTGAGAAATTTTTTTCATAGTCAACTATCTCTTTCTAAGTATATCCATTTGTCACTAGCCGAGCTTTGAACGTCTCTATCTTCCCATCCCTCATCTCTTCCTCTTATAGATCCATTTGCAACCTATGGATTTTATCCCATCTAGTTGATCCACAAGTTTCTAGACTGAGTTTGAGTATATGGACTCCATCTTAAGATTCATAGCTTTAAGTCATTCTTCCTTATCAAAATCTTTTATTGCATTATAATATGTCAATGGATCATCTATACACTCATCGGAGATATCAATCTCTAATTTCTCTATAACGGAATGGTAGTCTAATAACCCTCCCACTGCAACGAGATGGTAGATGATTATGATGGAAGTCTGTCTAATGCTCAGACGTGATCTTAACAATGTTGTTCTCAATAACTATTGTTGATTGGATACTGGTTGAACTAGATAATAGCTCCTCAAGTGTAACCTTACTTCGAGGTTTGTGTTCTTTTATGTAATTATCTTCAAAAAAACATAGCATTTGTTGATACAATCACTTTGTTATCTTGAGGATCATAAAAGAATCTCTCTCTAATTTCTTTGGAGTAGTCTACAAATAGGCAAACTTGTTAATGTGGTTTTAGTTTTTCAATCTTATTTTTCAGCACATATGTTGGTCACCCCCATATGCGAAAATGTTGCAAATTAGCTTTACGACTATTCCATAACTCTAAAGATGTTTTAGGAACAAACTGGAAGGAACTACATTCAGGATATATAATGCAGTTTGCAGTTCATATTCTCAGAAGGAACTAGGTAAAGATGAGAAACTAATCATAGATCTCATCATATCCTGTAGGGTACGATTTCTCCTCCCTGCAACACCATTTTGCTATGGTATTCCAAGAGCTGTGAGTTGGGATATAATCTCATTCTCAATCAAGTAATCCTTGAACCCTGTATCAAGGTACTCTCCTTTACGATCTGATCGTAGAGCTTTTAATATTTTACCTAATTGATTTTCAATTTCAACTCTAAACTCTTAGAACTTTTTTGAACTTTTCAAAAGTTTCAGACTTTCGTTGTATTAGGTAAACATAATCATATCTTAAATAATCATCAATGAAAGTGACGAAATATTCATAACCCCCTTTTGCTTTAACACTCATTGGACCATAAACGTCTGAATGTATAATCTCTAGTTGTTCTTTGACTCTATAACCTGTTGTCTTAAAAGGTCTCTTAGTCATTTTACCTTCTAGACAAGATTCGCAAACAGGTAAAATGTCAATCTTTCACTCGCTTAAAGTCTAACTCGTAAACAGGTAAAGTGTCAATCTGTCTATTCTGTCAAGATTAATTATCCAAGTCTCAAATGTCAACGATAGGTATCATCGCTAGGAAAAATCTTTTATCGCTTTGTTTTTGGTTTTTTGACTTTAAACAATTCAGCATTGAATAGTGAATTATGTGTTAACGATATTAACATGTATATGTTATTTTCTAATATTCCAGAATAAATATTTAATTCATTTCTAGAAATAATAACTTCTTTATTACTAAAAGAAATTGAATAATTATGTTCCAATGATCTCGAAACCGAAATCAAATTTCTTTTAAAATTCAAAATATAATAAACTTTGTTCAAAACAATAAAACAATTATTTGAAAATTATTTGAAAATTAAAGTCTAACTTCTCTCACTATTCTAACTGAAACGACATCCCCAATGCCAACTCACATGGTGAACTCGCTCTCATCAAACTCCTTCTAAGAATCAATCAACTGTAAAGAAGAACAAACATGATTAGTGGCTCCTGAATCAATTATCCAAGTGAATAAATCATTCTCTACTAAATAAGATTCAATGACGAGTAAATAATATTTACCTTTCATTTTCTTTTTGTTATTGAGCTTTTCGAGGTGGTTTAGACAATTCCTCCTCCAATGCCCTTCCACATCATAATAAAAATATTTTCCTTTGGGTTTGGAAGTCTTAGAGCCCTTTTGCTTCATCTTAGTAGCCTACTTCTCGGGTTTTGCCTTAACCTTACTGATGGTCCTTTTCCTCTTATTCTTATTAGAGGTGAAAGTTTCAGAAACATTTGTTTCACTAGACTTAGTTTTGTTCTTATTCATGGACTTATAAGCTGTTAGTTCATTAAGCAATTGAATAATATTATACTGCAATTTGTTCATAACATAATTACTCTCGAACTGCATAAAACTCTTTGGAAAAGTTTGTAATATCATGCTTACTTAGCTAGGATCATCAATCACCCTACCATGAGTTTCGCCTGTGTTAAAATAGGTCATCATATTTATGACATGCTCTCGAACTAATATCCCTTCTTTCATCTTAGCAGTCATAGTAGCACAAATAGCTTCGTGTCGCTGCTGCTCAGAAGGTTGCACAAACATCCCCTGTAATGACTGCATTATCTCAGATGCTGTCGCCATTGCCTCATGCTTCTTAGCAAGCAAATCAGACATTCCTGCTAATAGATAGCAACCTTTTCATTAGCCTTAACCCAGTTTTGATAGGTTTCGCGTATATTACGCGCAGCATTTGCTGGTGGCACAGAAGGACACTCCTCCATCAGGACAAACTTTAAGTCCTTACAGACCAGAATGGCGCTCATGTTATATTATTTTTTAACATATTTATCCTCATTCAGTTTATCATTGACAAGTATAGTAATCAAAGGAGACAATATCGCTGAAATAAATAAACAAAATTTTTTATTAAAAAATTGCATTCATACAAATATCATTAGTTTTTGGCATAAAATTAAACGTAATACATGATAGAAGAATAATGAATCAGAAATACCCTAAAAAGAATTACTATGCCACAATAATCTTATATGCCACAAATAAATACCATCTTAAGGTAGGTCAAATATTTGTATGTTAGATTGAGAAAATCTCAGTCAAATAATATAACAGAATAACTCTTATTTCTATATAATCTGACTACCGCTTATTTCGGTCAAAGAATTAAATTATCAATTAATTAATTTCTTTATAAGTGTAACCCATCATTTCAGATCTTTCAGACTTAACTTGAGAATTGCCAATCTTAGGGTAAGTCAATTCCAAAATACATTAAAAAATCCTATCATTTAGGAAGTCAACCTTGGTATTGACCCAAATGGACACCAACCTTAAGGGGACCAAAAACAAAGTCATCTCGAAGAGCCTCTTCGTCTTAGATTATTAACAGCTAAGAAGTATAATCTAAGTTACTAGGAATTAATGTGTTACTAGAATTATTATCCTATTAACACTTAATAAATTATAAAAATTTTTTAAACTCTTTTAAAAACAAAAAAATCTAATTTATTATAAAAGGTCTAATATAGATAATTTAAACTCTTTAATTATGAAAATTAGATTTAATATGAGATTATCCAATTTTAACTCTTAAGATCTAATCCACATTATAAGCCAATTATATGAAATACATCTTTTAATCACATTAAAACTATATTTCTAATTGGTTTACTAATCTAAATAAATTAAATTCTTTAATTAAATCAGATTAGTAACAATGTGAATTACCCAATTTTAACTTTTAAAATCTAATCACATTTTGAATACCAATTATTGAGATATATGTTTTTAATCACATTGAAATTAATCATATATATCTAATTTGTGAACTTATGATTTTTAACTAAAATCCTAACAAATTATGAAATTGGTATTCCATGTATTATATTATCTCTATTTTAACTAATAAACTATTTAACTGAAAAAAATAAATAATAATACATGTATGTATGTCATGTTATGATGTAACGAGTAAACACTCTCTATGCTATATGATATATTTTATAGATGATTATGTTTATAATAAATTATTCAATCATCTTATGATAAATAATTTAAATAAACAACATATGATTGACCGGGTTCTTTGACTTTAAAAACCTAAAACTAATTTTTCAAGATTACAAAAAAACCAAAACATTCCTTAGTCTTCACTTGTAGTCTTCATAATCTTCATGAACTCTCTTGGGCTCAAAATTAAACTCAATTTAATAATCTAGAATATTCATTAAATAGATTGGGTTAGAGGCTCATTTCTTGATTCTTGAACCCAATAAAAATTATCCAAATGGAATGAATAATTTTAATAATTTTATGACTGAAATGGAAACCCAAAACTTTGAAACACAAAGTCTAGGGACCTTTCGGAAAAAATCCAATAAACTGCCAAGCATGGGCCATCAACCAGGTGACTTTGGTGTAGACGTGTCGTACACTCAAGCTTGCAATACATTAATATTCATGCACAAGCACTTGCAATAACACGTGATATGTGCAAATATCAGTTTTTGTGCATGAAACCCAGGTGCCACTATTGCACTATACAATGCATTGCACCAATAACACGTGATATGTGCAAATATCAGTTTTTCTGCTACTTGGGCACCGAATCCAATGCGGTGTTTTTGAATATATCATGCACTGCCAACACGCCTATCTTGTGCTCTGCACGCATCCAATGTGCATAACAAGGCTTGGTGCTAAACTGGGTGCAATTTTTGCACCGATCACAACAAAAAAAAAAAAAAAATCAGTTCTGTTTCAATTAATTATTATTATTATTTTTTAGTTTGGCCCTAGAACTACAGCGAATATAAGCCTTTTTCTATGCTTTATTCTTAAAAGAAATAAAATCCTAATTAGTGTCTACTCTATAACATACAACAAATAATAATCAAAAGAAAATTCACTAATTATTGAATTAATTATTAAACTAGCGAAAAGGGAGCTCTGATACCAATTGAAAGGAAAAATTGATTTTGAATTTAATGCGAAAACATGGATTTAAAAAAATAAATCAAATAAAAACACATCCGAACGATTCTTGTCATAACAATTTAATAATTAAATTAATAAGATTGAATCTTACCTTGCATGAAAATTGAATTGATCCCTTTTGATTTGCAGATTCTTCACCACCCAATCTTCTTTACTATGACACTTCATAAAAGAAACTGTGTGTGGGCACAATCTCGAAGAATTAATTCACAAAATCTTTTTATAAAAGATTATTATGTAGAAATCAAAAAATATTTTCTTGATTACTTTTGAGATGAGGTAATATGGTGTTTTTAATTAATGAAAGTTTTTTGTTCAAGTAGCCAAAAATTCTCTCTTTTCACTCTATTATGTTATCAACATAAAACACCCTTTTATAATGATAAGTTAAAGTTTTCTAATTTAAAAAGAAAATATAATTTTCAATTTAAATTGGAAAACATAATTCAAATCCAATATGGAATCATATTCCTTATTGATCTAGAACTCTTTACTTTTAATTTAATATAGAATCTAATTCCTATTAAATTAAAATTTCTTTAATTTAATTTAATATGGAATCTAATTCTAATTAAATTAAATTACTATTTCTATTAAAAGATTTTTCATTAAATTAAATCTATAAAAGTAACTTATAAGAAAGTTACACTAATTTAAAACATTAACGGATAAGTTAAAGCCATTATGTAAAAAATGTATGTTATAACAACCAATATTATTATAATCTCAGCGTAGATCTGAAATTGAAAATAATATTAAAAGAGAATGGAAGTAATAAAAAATAAAAATATCTGACACAAAATTTACTTTATAAAACTCTCAATTTGAGGGAAATATCCATAGACTTAAACAAAAAAAATTTTATTAAATCAACAAAATTAGAACACCTTCTCAAAATTTTAAGAACGAACTACAAGAGGGAGACGATAAAACTCTCAATTTAATTGAGATTGAGACACCTAAATGACTGGTACACATGCTTTTATATAGGTATTGAATGGCGGCGCACAAGCTTTAGCAATGCATGACAGTGAAATGTTTCACTATGAAGTGATTATATAAGATTGTATCACCTTAACATTTGTGACTTATATATCTATAAAGGTATTTGCTTTCAATCTAGTGAGTAATTGGAAAAAAAAAATCATAAATTAAGAGCAAATTATTGATGAATACATGATTTTATTATTATTATTATTATTATTATTTTGTGAAGAAGTAGAAGAATAGACGAATATTAAGAGCATATTCATTCATTGTTTTATTTAGGAAAAATCTCAAAACCTTATAACTTTTCATAGATTATCCATTTTTCTCTATATAGTTTTGTTTTTATTTAAAATATCATTTCACTTTTGATTAAACATCTGAAATGCCCCCTAAAAGCATATGAAAGGATGAAAGTACCCCTAACAATCATAGATTTTGTTAGATTAAAATTGAACTCATAACCTCTACAACTACTTAAATAATTAATAATTAATTAAATAATTATATATATTTAAATAATCAAATTACTTAAATTATTCATGAATATGTCCATAAAATTTATATGTACATTTATAATTGGACAATCCAATTATATTCTTCTCTTTGTTTTTTTTTATGTGGTTGTGAGCTAGTAAGTGGACCAAATGGATCTACAATTTGAGTTCGAATAATATCAAAATTAGTAATTAAACTTTTTAATTAAATAATTCACTATTATTAACCTTAAAGTTACTCCACTAAAAACTTAAAGTTGTACTCTCAAAATTGTGGATGTTTTACATAATCTGAATTTTAAGTGTCCATCGATTTAATCATTTCATATGGTTCAATCCTCCACAAATAGTTTATAATTAGAGTTACGTCAGTAAAGTCCGTTATATCTCTCTAATTATATCTTCTTCCATTAAATATTATTGATTTTCTAATAAACAATATATTCATAACAAATTTATGAATTTATCTTTCTATTTACTTATAAATAGAAAGTCAAATGCTCTTATTATGTAAGACCCGAATCAACACTTGAGAAAACTACTCTTCTACTTCTCGCAGAAAGGAGTGGATTCTACTATTGTATAGAATGTTCTCAGCCACTTATCAAATCACATCTCCAAAGTACGAAGCTTATTAACTATAAATCTATAACAGTTTCACCCATATAAATAAAAAGATATAACTCAACAAATAGGAATCCATAAAACACTTAAGATTAAAATCAATCCATATGTGATCATCTAATTGATAAATATGAATTTATTTTATTTAACGGATATTAATAAGAAATTTATTTTATCGTGGTCTAGTCATACATAATCTCTATTATATAAGGTGCCTCTATTTTCATGTTGTCATATAAACGATCCTGGATAAGATTATCATATCAAATACAAAATGGACTGCAACTGTAAATTTACCACAATTAAAGTACCCAACTTTGTTTGTTTTCTATGGACTCCTTGGATTCACTACAACAAAATTTATTTACAATCGCGACCTAATTAGTACGGATTCAATTGGTCTGTTAAAAAATATTACCTAATACGGGCTTTTAAAAGTCCGTGCTGAATATATCTATTTAGAAGTCTTTATCGCGGGCTTTTGATAATCCGTGATGGGTATTTAGTAGCAATTAGAGAGCATAAAATTTATCTGTGATAAATATTTTAGTATACAAAATTTAAGGAGGGAAAAATTCTCATTGATTTTTTTCTTCCCGCCCATCTCATTTTCACTCACAACTATCAACTCAAATATCTCACTTATAGATTTTTTCATTCCCGACCTTCTTTTCCAAGCCGCCACCGAACCTGAAATCCCATCCTCCATGGTCGTCGATCTTCATCTTCTTCAAACCGCAGTCTCTATAGTTGTCGCTAAACAAGCAGCTCTCTCATCCTTCATCGTTGCCAGCCGCAACTCCTCTCTCTTTTATCTCCATGGCCACACCTAAACTAGTAGCTCTTGTCAAGCCTCCATGGCCGTCACCACAACTACTTTCTTCTCCAACCATGGCCACTGTCGCTTGAACCTTCATGATCGAGTCTGCTCTTTATCCTCTCTCGTCTCTCTAAACATACATACACAAAAACAAAGCTGCTTTTTGTTGAATCCACGAGTTCATGACCGAGTCAGCTTGCTCGCGACTTAGTCTCTGAACTTACACGTTTTCATTCTTACAGGTGAATAGACAAATAGGAGGGAGATGACTTAGGTTTGCCATTTCCCTTCCCGATTGGTTTCGATTAAGTTTTTTTGTCTTCTTTTTGTGTTTGGTCTTTTTGTGTCTCTAGGTGTTCGACAAAATGCCGATGAGAAATGTGCTAGAACTAATTCACATTCTCATTGCAGGATTAATTCATCTCCTTTTTTTTTTTTTTTTTTTTGTTTTGATGTTTGTAGTTTGTTTGATCAGGAGAGGTTTGTTTATTTATGTTGAATTTTATTTATTTGATTTTTCTGCTGCATGTGGAGATTATGATTGGTTTGTTGGGGTTTTGGAGCCTTTTTCTCAGTTTTGTTTTGGAATTAGACTGACTTATTGTGTGAGAACTATGCATTCATATATTTCTGAATAAAACCACTTTTGATTTGAGACTTCTATGCATTAGAATGCTCTATAGAAGTAGTTATCCATATAAAAGGGGGAGAAATTGTATGGTTGTGCTTGAGCATTGGTTTGAAAATTTTCGATTGCTTGAATACTTGGATTCATGAATGTTAGAATGTTATGTGTTTTTAATAAATTAACTTCATTGATCATCATATATGTCTGTCAAACTTTCGAGAGTTTATCTGAGCTGTTGAGAGAACCATCTATTTTTTTATTTAATGTTTCTACATGAAATATATGGGACAATTGGATGTCAGATACCCCATTACTTATATAAAAATATAGATAACCAGAAGTAAAATATTCATGCTCTGGAATTGATTGAAGTATATCACTTTTTTTTAATCATTAATGCTAAGTTGAATGATATGGCCCTATTGTTCTAGCATTGCAAATGTTTACATCTCGAGATGGAAGAAGCAAAAGTTATGCATCTGTTTTGGCTCTTGGTCAACACGACGGGTTGGGGTAAGAAAAACAAATTTATGTGGTTTGGTATATCTTGTTGACCAAAGTATATATTTAAACTTTTATTGTTGTGGAAATAGCTGTTATTTTATTTCCCTTTTATGTTCACATTTTCATTTCTTTCGTGCTTTTAAACTTTAATTGAATAATTTATGGTTCTAGTCCTCATTTTTTTGTACTGATTTTATTGTATTTATATTTCTTGTTCTATATCATTTTGACAGATAAGGTCGAATCTTGTGAATTGTGATGAGAATACTATTGAAAAAACACTTTTGCAATAGTTAGTTCGGATTCTCCTGATATAATTGAAGTATTTGGAAAGCAAAATGTGAATCCTCAATTTGAAACTGGAGGCCCCTACATTGTTTGGCCAACAAAGTACATTACA
Source organism: Dimocarpus longan (assembly GCA_022984855.1). Lineage (NCBI taxonomy): Eukaryota > Viridiplantae > Streptophyta > Magnoliopsida > Sapindales > Sapindaceae > Dimocarpus > Dimocarpus longan. The sequence goes on along the minus strand of CM041014.1, from coordinate 12,018,943 downwards.
TATTAGAACTTAGTATAGTTTTCTAACCGATGACAAATAATTAGAATGAATATAATTTTTAGGAGTTAATATTTTGTATTAGGATTTGCTGCTGTTGCATATGAATATTTTAGAATTTCTATTGTTACGAATTTTATCATGTTCAATACTATATGAATCTTTTAGAAATTTTATTAGCTTTATATATATATATATATATATTCCATATTATTATTGAAGCGTTATTTGATTACTTTTTTATATTAACAAATTTATATTAAAAAAAATAAATATGTTACTCGACAACAAATACAATAATTTATTAATTAGGGGCAAAATTAGTTTTAAACAAAATAATTATTAATTCTTTTATTATAGACATTACTTGTTTTCAATGGTAATTAATTTATTTAGTACAAACAATAATCGTTCTTATTATTTTTTTAGCATGGGCTTCGCTCATACTCGTTAATATTTTTAGCATGGGTTTTCGCTCGTACTCCAAAAACGCTGTTTACCATCACACCTTTGTACATCACGTATGTCTGCCCATGCTTTGTCTGTGCTAGTTTTACATCTAGTACGGGCATTACTCGTGATTAATAAGCGCTTTTCTTGTAGTGATTATTGATTTCAAACTAAATCATCTTGTATATAACACTTATATACTTAGTTTGAGACTACATTAAGTAACCATAGATATTACATGATATTTGTATGAAGTAAATATTTCATAAATGCACATAAATTAAATAAATATATTTTATTTATTATTTAATTTACACATTTACAAATTACAAGCTCTTAGGGCATATAACCCTAACAATCTCTCACTTGCCCTTAGAGTAGACGAAACATTTCTCGTTATCTTAGACCTTCTAGATGACCTTCAAACATTTTAGTCGTTAAGGTCTTCGAAAACGAATCAGTATGGTTGTCTTGTGAAGCTATCTTCATCACCGACACGTCTCCTCTATATACTATCTCTCTAATGAGATGATACTTTCTTCATATATGCTTTTCACACTTGTGGCTTCTTAGCTCTTTAGAATTAGCCACTGTACCACTATTATTACAATAAAGTGTGATTGGCTTATCCATATTCTGAATAACTTTCAAATCTGTCAAGAACTTACGGAGCCAAACTACTTCCTTAGTTGCTTCACAAGCTACTACATATTTAGCTTCCATAGTGGAGTCAGCGATGCAAGATTGCTTAACACTTCTCTATACTATAGCTCCACCACCTAGAGTAAATACTGACCTAGACATGGATTTTCGAGAATCCTTATCTGATTGAAAATCAGAAACTGTATATCTTATTAGAATCAAATTCTCACTAGAATAAACATGCATATAGTTTTTTGTTTTTTGAAGATACTTGAGAATACATTTTACTGCCAACCAATGATCCAATCCTGGGTTAGATTGATAATGACTGACTACTCCTACTGAATAACATATGTCAGGTCTCATGCATCGCATATCATACGTAAGACTGCCTATTGTAGAGGCATAGAGAATTTGTCTTATATCTTCAACCTCTTAAGATATTTTAGGACATTGTTCTTTAGGCAAATGAACTCCATGTCGAGAAGGTAAATAACCTTTCTTGGAATTTTGCATCGTACAATGTTTTTATCTATGTACGATGCTTGAGACAATGGTAACAGCTTGTTTTTACGATCTCGTATGATTTGGATCCCAAAAACATAACTAGTCTCTCCAAATCTTTCATTTAGAATTGGTTTGCAGGTCAGTTCTTTACATCTGATAATGCTCTAACATCATTCCCAATGAGTAGGATATCATCAATGTAAAGTATGAGAAAAACTACTTTCTTATCGATGATATGCTTGTAAATATAAGGTTCATCTACATTTTGCTTAAAACCATAAGACTTGATCGATGTATCAAATCTAATATTCTAAGATCGAGAAGCTTGTTTAAGCCCATAAATGGATTTTTGCAACTTGCAAACATTTTACTCTTGACCTTGTATCATGAATCCCTCTGGTTGTACCATATAAATATTTTCATCAAGATTGTCATTCAAGAACATAGTCTTGACATCCATTTGACATATCTCGTAGTCGAGACATGTAGTTATGGATAGAAGAATGCGAATAGACTTAAGCATGGCTACAGGTGAGAAATTTTTTTCATAGTCAACTCTCTCTTTCTAAGTATATCCATTTGTCACTAGCTGAGCTTTGAACGTCTCTATCTTCCCATCCCTCATCTCTTTCTCTTATAGATCCATTTGCAACCTATGGATTTTATCCCATCTGGTTGATCCACAAGTTTCTAGACTGAGTTTGAGTATATGGACTCCATCTTAAGATTCATAGCTTTAAGTCATTCTTCCTTATCAAAATCTTTTATTGCATTATAATATGTCAATGGATCATCTATACACTCATCGGAGATATCAATCTCTAATTTCTCTATAACGGAATGGTAGTCTAATAACCCTCCCACTGCAACGAGATGGTAGATGATTATGATGGAAGTCTGTCTAATGCTCAGACGTGATCTTAACAATGTTGTTCTCAACAACTATTGTTGATTGGATACTGGTTGAACTAGATAATAGCTCCTCAAGTGTAACCTTACTTCGAGGTTTGTGTTCTTTTATGTAATTATCTTCAAAAAAACATAGCATTTGTTGATATAATCACTTTGTTATCTTGAGGATCATAAAAGAATCTCTCTCTAATTTATTTGGAGTAGTCTACAAATAGGCAAACTTGTTAATGTGGTTTTAGTTTTTCAATCTTATTTTTCAGCACATATGCTGGTCACCCCCATATGCGAAAATGTTGCAAATTAGCTTTACGACTATTCCATAACTCTAAAGATGTTTTAGGAACAAACTTGGAAGGAACTACATTCAGGATATATAATGCAGTTTACAGTTCATATTCTCAGAAGGAACTAGGTAAAGATGAGAAACTAATCATAGATCTCATCATATCCTGTAGGGTACGATTTCTCCTCCCTACAACACCATTTTGCTATGGTATTCCAAGAGCTGTGAGTTGGGATATAATCTCATTCTCAATCAAGTAATCCTTGAACCCTGTATCAAGGTACTCTCCTTTACGATCTGATCGTAGAGCTTTTAATATTTTACCTAATTGATTTTCAATTTCAACTCTAAACTCTTAGAACTTTTTTGAACTTTTCAAAAGTTTCAGACTTTCGTTGTATTAGGTAAACATAATCATATCTTAAATAATCATCAATGAAAGTGACGAAATATTCATAACCCCCTCTAGGTTTAACACTTATTGGACCATAAACGTCTGAATGTATAAGCTCTAGTTGTTCTTTGACTCTATAACCTGTTGTCTTAAAAGGTCTCTTAGTCATTTTACCTTCTAGACAAGATTCGCAAATAGGTAAAATGTCAATCTTTCACTCGCTTAAAGTCTAACTCGTAAACAGGTAAAGTGTCAATCTGTCTATTCTGTCAAGATTAATTATCCAAGTCTCAAATGTCAACGATAGGTATCATCGCTAGGAAAAATCTTTTATCGCTTTGTTTTTGGTTTTTTGACTTTAAACAATTCAGCATTGAATAGTGAATTATGTGTTAACGATATTAACATGTATATGTTATTTTCTAATATTCCAGAATAAATATTTAATTCATTTCTAGAAATAATAACTTCTTTATTACTAAAAGAAATTGAATAATTATGTTCCAATGATCTCGAAACTGAAATCAAATTTCTTTTAAAATTCAAAATATAATCAACTTTGTTCAAAACAATAAAACAATTATTTGAAAATTATTTGAAAATTAAAGTCTAACTTCTCTCACTATTCTAACTGAAACGACATCCCCAATGCCAACTCACATGGTGAACTCGCTCTCATCAAACTCCTTCTAAGAATCAATCAACTGTAAAGAAGAACAAACATGATTAGTGGCTCCTGAATCAATTATCCAAGTGAATAAATCATTCTCTACTAAATAAGATTCAATGACGAGTAAATAATATTTACCTTTCATTTTCTTTTTGTTATTGAGCTTTTCGAGGTGGTTTAGACAATTCCTCCTCCAATACCCTTCCACATCATAATAAAAATATTTTCCTTTGGGTTTGGAAGTCTTAGAGCCCTTTTGCTTCATCTTAGTAGCCTACTTCTCGGGTTTTGCCTTAACCTTACTGATGGTCCTTTTCCTCTTATTCTTATTAGAGGTGAAAGTTTCAGAAACATTTGTTTCACTAGACTTAGTTTTGTTCTTATTCATGGACTTATAAGCTGTTAGTTCATTAAGCAATTGAATAATATTATACTGCAATTTGTTCATAACATAATTACTCTCGAACTGCATAAAACTCTTTGGAAAAGTTTGTAATATCATGCTTACTTAGCTAGGATCATCAATCACCCTACCATGAGTTTCGCCTGTGTTAAAATAGGTCATCATATTTATGACATGCTCTCGAACTAATATCCCTTCTTTCATCTTAGCAGTCATAGCAGCACAAATAGCTTCGTGTCGCTGCTGCTCAGAAGGTTGCACAAACATCCCCTGTAATGACTGCATCATCTCAGATGCTGTCGCCATTGCCTCATGCTTCTTAGCAAGCAAATCAGACATTCCTGCTAATAGATAGCAACCTTTTCATTAGCCTTAACCCAGTTTTGATAGGTTTCGCGTATATTACGCGCAGCATTTGCTGGTGGCACAGAAGGACACTCCTCCATCAGGACAAACTTTAAGTCCTTACAGACCAGAATGGCGCTCATGTTATATTATTTTTTAACATATTTATCCTCATTCAGTTTATCATTGACAAGTATAGTAATCAAAGGAGACAATATCGCTGAAATAAATAAACAAAATATTTTATTAAAAAATTGCATTCATACAAATATCATTAGTTTTTGGCATAAAATTAAACGTAATACATGATAGAAGAATAATGAATCAGAAATACCCTAAAAAGAATTACTATGCCACAATAATCTTATATGCCACAAATAAATACCATCTTAAGGTAGGTCAAATATTTGTATGTTAGATTGAGAAAATCTCAGTCAAATAATATAACAGAATAACTCTTATTTCTATATAATCTGACTACCGCTTATTTCGGTCAAAGAATTAAATTATCAATTAATTAATTTCTTTATAAGTGTAACCCATCATTTCAGATCTTTCAGACTTAACTTGAGAATTGCCAATCTTAGGGTAAGTCAATTCCAAAATACATTAAAAAATCCTATCATTTAGGAAGTCAACCTTGGTATTGACCCAAATGGACACCAACCTTAAGGGGACCAAAAACAAAGTCATCTCGAAGAGCCTCTTCATCTTAGATTATTAACAGCTAAGAAGTATAATCTAAGTTACTAGGAATTAATGTGTTACTAGAATTATTATCCTATTAACACTTAATAAATTATAAAAATTTTTTAAACTCTTTTAAAAAAAAAAAAAAATCTAATTTATTATAAAAGGTCTAATATAGATAATTTAAACTCTTTAATTATGAAAATTAGATTTAATATGAGATTATCCAATTTTAACTCTTAAGATCTAATCCACATTATAAGCCAATTATATGAAATACATCTTTTAATCACATTAAAACTATATTTCTAATTGGTTTACTAATCTAAATAAATTAAATTCTTTAATTAAATCAGATTAGTAACAATGTCAATTACCCAATTTTAACTTTTAAAATCTAATCACATTTTGAATACCAATTATTGAGATATATGTTTTTAATCACATTGAAATTAATCATATATATCTATTTTGTGAACTTATGATTTTTAACTAAAATCCTAACAAATTATGAAATTGGTATTCCATGCATTATATTATCTCTATTTTAACTAATAAACTATTTAACTGAAAAAAATAAATAATAATACATGTATGTATGTCATGTTATGATGTAACGAGTAAACACTCTCTATGCTATATGATATATTTTATAGATGATTATGTTTATAATAAATTATTCAATCATCTTATGATAAATAATTTAAATAAACAACATATGATTGACCGGGTTCTTTGACTTTAAAAACCTAAAACTAATTTTTCAAGATTACAAAAAAACCAAAACATTCCTTAGTCTTCACTTGTAGTCTTCATAATCTTCATGAACTCTCTTGGGTTCAAAATTAAACTCAATTTAATAATCTAGAATATTCATTAAATAGATTGGGTTAGAGGCTCATTTCTTGATTCTTGAACCCAATAAAAATTATCCAAATGGAATGAATAATTTTAATAATTTTATGATTGAAATGGAAACCCAAAACTTTGAAACACAAAGTCTAGGGACCTTTCGGAAAAAATCCAATAAACTGCCAAGCATGGGCCATCAACCAGGTGACTTTGGTGTAGACGTGTCGTACACTCAAGCTTGCAATACATTAATATTCATGCACAAGCACTTGCAATAACACGTGATATGTGCAAATATCAGTTTTTGTGCATGAAACCCAGGTGCAACTATTGCACTATACAATGCATTGCACCAATAACACGTGATATGTGCAAATATCAGTTTTTCAGCTACTTGGCACCGAATCCAATGCGGTGTTTTTGAATATATCATGCACTGCCAACACGCCTATCTTGTGCTCTGCACGCATCCAATGTGCATAACAAGGCTTGGTGCTAAACTGGGTGCAATTTTTGCACCGATCACAACCAAAAAAAAAAAAAATCAGTTCTGTTTCAATTAATTATTATTATTATTTTTTAGTTTGGCCCTAGAACTACAGCGAATATAAGCCTTTTTCTATGCTTTATTCTTAAAAGAAATAAAATCCTAATTCTGTCAATTAAAGAAAAAAAAATCACAAATAGTTTACAAATTTAATCAAATTAAATTAACCAAAAAATCATACAATTAACGATCAATCCATGCAAACCCAATTCATCAGACATGAAAATAAAATATGTATATTAATAATTAGTGTCTACTCTATAACATACAACAAATAATAATCAAAAGAAAATTCACTAATTATTGAATTAATTATTAAACTAGCGAAAAGGGAGCTCTGATACCAATTGAAAGGAAAAATTGATTTTGAATTTAATGCGAAAACATGGATTTAAAAAAAAATCAAATAAAAACACGTCCGAACGATTCTTGTAATAACAATTTAATAATTAAATTAATAAGATTGAATCTTACCTTGCATGAAAATTGAATTGATCCCTTTTGATTTGCAGATTCTTCACCACCCAATCTTCTTTACTATGACACTTCATAAAAGAAACTGTGTGGGCAATCTCGAAGAATTAATTCACAAAATCTTTTTATAAAAGATTATTATGTAGAAATCAAAAAATATTTTCTTGATTACTTTTGAGATGAGGTAATATGGTGTTTTTAATTAATGAAAGTTTTTTGTTCAAGTAGCCAAAAATTCTCTCTTTTCACTCTATTATGTTATCAACATAAAACACCCTTTTATAATGATAAGTTAAAGTTTTCTAATTTAAAAAGAAAATATAATTTTCAATTTAAATTGGAAAACATAATTCAAATCCAATATGGAATCATATTCCTTATTGATCTAGAACTCTTTACTTTTAATTTAATATAGAATCTAATTCCTATTAAATTAAAATTTCTTTAATTTAATTTAATATGGAATCTAATTCTAATTAAATTAAATTACTATTTCTATTAAAAGATTTTTCATTAAATTAAATCTATAAAAGTAACTTATAAGAAAGTTACACTAATTTAAAACATTAACGGATAAGTTAAAGCCATTATGTAAAAAATGTATGTTATAACAACCAATATTATTATAATCTCAGCGTAGATCTGAAATTGAAAATAATATTAAAAGAGAATGGAAGTAATAAAAAATAAAAATAACTGACACAAAATTTACTTTATAAAACTCTCAATTTGAGGGAAATATCCATAGACTTAAACAAAAAAAAATTTATTAAATCAACAAAATTAGAACACCTTCTCAAAATTTTAAGAATGAACTACAAGAGGGAGACGATAAAACTCTCAATTTAATTGAGATTGAGACACCTAAATGACTGGTACACATGCTTTTATATAGGCATTGAATGGCGGCGCACAAGCTTTAGCAATGCATGACAGTGAAATGTTTCACTATGAAGTGATTATATAAGATTGTATCACCTTAACATTTGTGACTTATATATCTATAAAGGTATTTGCTTTCAATCTAGTGAGTAATTGGAAAAAAAAAATCATAAATTAAGAGCAAATTATTGATGAATACATGATTTTATTATTATTATTATTATTATTATTTTGTGAAGAAGTAGAAGAATAGACGAATATTAAGAGAATATTCATTCATTGTTTTATTTAGGAAAAATCTCAAAACCTTATAACTTTTCATAGATTATCCATTTTTCTCTATATAGTTTTGTTTTATTTAAAATATCATTTCACTTTTGATTAAACATCTGAAATGCCCCCTAAAAGCATATGAAAGGACGAAAGTACCCCTAACAATCATAGATTTTGTTAGATTAATATAATTAACCGTCTGAATTTAGGGGCAAAAAGGGGAATTCAATGAAAATATTAATTAAAATATAAAAATAAAATTCAGATATTAAATATAAAATTATTAAACTAAAAATATTTTTATTTAAAAATAAATATATATATAACAAAAAAAAAAAAATTCCTCTAATTTTTCTCTCTCTCTCTTTCTCTCTTTCTCTCTTCTCTTTTCCCCTTCTCTCTATCTTTGACCGGATTTATAGGTGGATGAACGACGACGGCATGATGAGTTTGATGGTGGCAAAATAGTAGAGACCCAGATTCTGGGTCTCCGGTGGTGAAGACCCAGTGGGTCTTCACCGTCGGATGGAGAGACCTAGATGGGGTCTCCAACGATGGAGACCCACATTTGAGTCTCCAATGATGGAGACTTGAATTAGATCTCCAATTCGAGTCTCCATGGAATTAGGTCTCCACTGCTGGAGACCTAGTTCCCGTCTACTGTTGTTGCCGTTATTCATCGCCTGATGTATTTTTTTTTTGTTTGGATCATTGATTGTTGTTTTTTTTTTTTTCTATTTGATTGTTATTTTTTGGGTTATTGATTGTTGTTGATTGAGTATTTTATTTTGATGAAGTGTGCTAATGATTGATTATTATAAGAGGTGATTATGGGAGATTGGTGATGGGAAATCTGGGTTGATAGATTTTAAAGGTTAGTGATGCTGGAGTAATGATTGATGGAGTTAGATCTCTACCGTCTGCCAAAATTGGGTGGATGGTGGAGGTTCAATCTACATCTCTAATTTTTTTTTAAAAAAATAAAATATCGATTTTTTATTTTTTATTAGTTTATTATTTTTTTATTTTAAAATATCATCTTATAATTATTTTATTTTTTAAATAAAATATAAAGGGTAAATTTATCTTTTTATTAATTATTTAATTTTTTTTATTAATTTTATAACAGAAAGAGAATCTCGGATAGAAACAAAATTATGTCGAAAAAAATGAATAATTTATCAAAAGTAAATGGGTTTTTAGAATTTTTTTTTTTATTTATTACTAGATGTCAACACATCATTCTTTGCATGTGAGAACAACAGGACCATGTCACCTCCACAATTAATAATTGAAAAGGACTCACAATCAATCGTAAATCGGGGGATGATTCGTCAGCTCTTATCTCAAACTCTTATCAATTATCGTCATCTCTCCCACCAATTATGCAGACAACATATGAACTGTCTTCACTCCATGCCACCCATTAAAATTATATATTACCACTTTCTTTTCATATAAAAATATTTATATATGAAAACTTGCATGCATACTCAACTGTAAAACACGTGACTCCCTCAAAATCATATTCACAGCAACAACCATGGAAATCATATCCAACATAATTGATTACTCATCCTCTATGCCACCCTCTATGATCATAAGTGTGTTCATTTCCATTACAGCCTATGTTCTGATCCCAGTGATTCTAGGAGACGGCGGCAAGAACTGGAAGAATGCACCTCCAGGCCCTATAGGGTGGCCAATCCTTGGAAACCTTCCTCAGCTATCCACTCGTCTGCATGAGGACTTTTTTGAGCTGGCCAAGGTTTATGGTCCACTTTTTAGCGTAAACTTGGGTCTGAAGCCAGCCATAGTTGTGTCATCTCCTGAAATGGCTCATCAAGTGTTGAAGATTAAGGAAGGTTCAATTTCTAGCAGGACCATCACTGAGGCCATTCGGGTTATTTCATATGATGCCATGGCCATCGTTTTTTCTCCTTATGGTGCTCGTTGGAAGGTGCTTAGAAGAATCTTAATCACTGAGTTATTCTCTCCTAAGGCCCTTGAGTCCTTTGAACCTCTTCGCAAACAACAGGTATGTTTCTATATCTACAAATATTGCAATGGTACAGATTTGTTGCCCTAAAAAATGTTTATATAGAATCTCCTGTAATTGTCGTTATATCTTGAGATGTTCATAATTTTTTGTATCAGTTTGTTTGTGTGGCTCATTATTTTTTAATGGAAAGCAAATTCTGTTCAAGATTCCCACAAGTCTTTAATGCCTGTTTAGAATTCACATAGAAGGGCCTTTTTTCAGTTTCTTGAAATTGGAAACCATTATTTGGAGAGTTTGGGTGTCCTCCCAAAAATACCTTTTGAGAAGAGCTTCCAGGTGAAGCCACGAAGGAGTGACTTCTCTGGAAAGCTCTTCCAAGAAACACAGTAAGTGATTCCTCGAAGTTAATGAAATAAGTTTTGATTTTGTCTTCGTACCATTGAATCACAAAGCAAAAATTCCTCTTATATCCTATTTGTCCATCGTTCTCTCTACTAAATCTTACCTCCACGCATCAACATTTTTATTCAAACTTCGATCGACGTCCAATTAAGAACTCTTCAAAGAGAATAAAAAGCAACAGAAAAAAATATAAATAATTCCAATGAAAAAAAAAAGTTGATGAACGGGTTTTGAGAGCTCATGAATTCACTAAACATGAGGGAGAAGAGGTTAAGAACAGGTTATGATGAGTTTGGTGGGAAAGAGGAGGACGACGAGTTTGGTGGGGTGTGAGATTTGAGTTTTGTGTTTTTGTTTAGTTTCATTTTGATTATTTTTTTTCCCATTTTTGTTTATATAATTTTAATATCAACTGTGTGGATGCATTTTCAATTTTATATTAAATCTCTACCATCCATCACAACTTTGATGGATGGTGGAGATCTTAAATTTTTTTTTATTGATTTAAAATAGATAATAGATTAAAAAGATCAAAATACCCTTTCAACTATTAAGTTTAATTAACGGTTAACTGACAAAAGGACTAAACTGATGAATTTACCAAACGTTAGAGATGTCGGATATTCAAAATGTGTAAGTGAGTAAAAAAGAAATATTTTACTAAATATTCGAGACCACATTGAAATTTTTCCAAAAAATAGTAGAGAGAAAAAGCTAGCAGACAACAAAGATTTCACTGTCTTTGATTGATAGTGTCATTGATTGTATGTTAGTAGCCCCCATGTCTCCAATTGTGTGTGACATGGGTTTGACACTCACCTGTCAAATTCAAATATATAATAATAATAACAATAATAATCATATAATAATAGACTCCCACCATCATGTGGGTCTTTCCCACATTTTCGTATAGATGGAATCCTTTCAATTGGAAGTTGTTATCCGGACCGTACTACAGTTTTTCTATCCTGATCTCCATCATAAAAAGAAATTATAAGGGAAAAAAAATGATTTGGTGTTGTGAGAACTGCGAAGAGGCGGCTGAGCAAGAGGGGTGAAGGCTGTTGACAAATAACAAACTCTTTAAGGTTTAGCATTTAATACTTTTAATAATTATTATAATTGTATTATTTTTTTTATTTTATGTATATTTTTGAGGTGATTTGTTTCTTGTTGTTGATTATAAGGATAATAGTTTATTATTATACTTTTAGTTTTAAAGCAATTTTTATATTTTATGCTTTTAATGCTTTCAATTTAAATTTTTTTAATTATTATTATTTATTTTAATTAAATATTATAAAATAATATGAAATTAAAATTATATAATTGATTTGGATTAAGGTATAATGGACATATTATAATTATAATAGATTTGAGTATTTTACAGCCAAACAATTTCTAAAGTTCTTTCAGAATACATTATTAAACCAATATTAAAAAAACTCAAGCTTTGACTACTCTTCCACCGTAAAAAACCAAAACCAAAAGCCATGTCAACCAGGCCTCTAGGAGTATGTCAACTTTCCAAGAATATAAAAGAAATATATATACATATATGTAAATATATATAGTGGTTCATTTTTAAAGAAAACAAAAGTTGTGACTCTGACTATGGAAAGCACTTGTAAAACCCACCAATTTTGTGTGTTGATTTGTTGGTAGGTTACACAAGTTGTTAAGGCAATTATACACACTAGCAAAATCGAACGCACAAGTGAACATAGCAGAGTCAGCTTTTACGGCACTAGCCAACCTTGTGAGCAACGTAGTAGTCTCCAAGAGCCTGTTTGACACCACAGAAAGGGAAGGAGGAGAGTTAAAAGAGGCTTTTTGGGAACTAATCAAAATTATCGGCACTCCAAATTCTGCTGATCTCATCCCAATATTGAAACCATTTGATCCTCAAAGACTGAAGAAAAGAGCTGTAAACATCTTCAAGAGATTGGATGCGTTCTATGAGAAACTTATTGCAGAAAGATTGAAAGAGAATGAAAACAAGTCTTACAAGCCTGGGAATATTAGTGGAAAGAAGGACATGTTGGATGTTCTCTTGGACTATCAAAGTGATGATAAAGAAAATCACTTGGACAAACTTCATATTAATATCATTAAAGGAATGCTCTCGGTAAGTTAGTCCTACTTTATTTGTATAATGTTATTTTGCCATACGTTAACACAATCCAGTATATTCATGTTTTAATTATTTTGCAGGAAATGTTTATTGGTGGAACAGAAACAACATCAAGCACGGTCGAGTGGGGTATGGCAGAAATCATAAGAAAACCTGAAGTCCATAAGAGACTGGTAACAGAGCTTGATCAAGTGATTGGACAGAAGAGGTTCTTTGAAGAGAGTGACATTGATAATCTACCTTACCTTCAAGCAGTAGTGAAGGAAGTTTTTCGACTCCACCCCAGTGTTCCATTGATAATACCTAGACGAACGAATGAGGAGTGTGAAGTAGCAGGCTACCACCTGCCAAAGCACTGCATTGTGTATGTGAACGTGTGGGGAATAGCAAGGGATCCCAAGGTTTGGGAAGATCCATGCACATTCAAACCGGAAAGGTTTATAGGCTCAAGCGTAGATGTGAAGGGACAGGACCCCAGCCTGTTGCCATTTGGGACAGGAAGAAGATCATGTGTGGGGTGGCCTCTAGCTCATCGCATGGTGCACTTCTACTTGGGAGCATTGCTTCATGCATTTGAGTGGGAATGTCCCGCTGAGATATTGAATGACATGAATGAAAGAGTTGGACTTACTATTCAGAAAGATAAGAGTCTGCTTGCAACTCCCAAACCCAGATTGTCGATCTGACTCTGTCTATTAATCTTATAACTAGTGATATTTAAACAGTTGGTCAATATGATCAATAAACAAACATTGTTCTTTCCAATTGAATAAACATTTTCGTGCTTTTCCTTAAAAGCCTCTTTACCTAATCATTTGTTGAATACCCACATTAGCATATCCCAGTTACGGAATTTGTAGGCAAAAGATACATTTCCTGGAAGGATTTTCTCAAAGCAGTAGACTGTTGCTGCCACAGTCAATCCACATCAAACATCAATATAAATATTAATGCAGAAGATAATTCAAAATGGGTCAGAGTTTGATTTTATATATATATGTGTATGTGCGCGCGCGCATAAAATCAAATGAAAATGAATTCAACAACTCCCTTAAAAGGAAACTCATTTGAATTGAGGTGCATGCTAAACAAATAGCATACTGATATTAGGAAAGTCAAAAGAAGATTTGTTAGATATTTTACTTTTAATGGCTGGTTTTGCTTGTTTGTTTAAATTTATTGGATAACTATGCTAATAAATGTGAATTGGGTTTGGGGATAAACAATAATAGGGTACAAAATGATTAATATTTTTAAATGTTAGGATTTGGTATTTTAAAGGGTACTTCCTTATCTATTGTTAGCTGGTTACATGGTGGGGCTGTCACTTCTCTCTCTGTCCAATTTATTCATTGTGTTAGGGTTGAGACAAGCTCTTCGGAGAGCCAGATATGCAGAGCAAGGCAGACCAAATGTTGTTCGAGGGATCAAAGAGAAGAAACCCGCCGGTTAGGTAAGTATCCTACTAGAAAGCTCTTGCTTGTGTTCTGTTTCAGGCAATTGTCACCCTCGGCTCACCTTCTAGCCCTTTTCTCCATTGGAGAAGTATATGTATAATTTGCTTTACAACCCTATATGAACTCTATTCTCTTGCCCAAATTTTTGGTTTCTTTAATTTTGTGAGAGCAGTCGTATAGAACCTCTTACATTTCCCATGAACAAGACGTGTTTATGTTGTAACTTTCATGTAAAATATAACAATTGAACACATTTGATAAGAATCAAGATCAATTATGTTCAATTTTGCTAAAAATTCTTCTTGAATGCACTTAATTGCACGCGACTGATGTTTTAGAGCCTCTTGTATGATTTGTTTCCTGTCTACAACATGGTGACAATCTTATTCTGCAATCTGTATAGAACCATCATCCCTACAACTACACTGAGGCATCAAACTTATGCAGCATATGTACACCAAAGTTGAACAAAATTGCAATTCATTGGCAAACTATTTTAACTTACAAATAGTGGGAAATTTCGGTTTGGAGAAAGAGAATTGATATTATTCAATATTTTCGTTATAGAAGTTAGGATTGACAGACATAGCTTATAAAATTTTAAATTCAACAATCATACAGCTTAAAGTGGGATTGAATAAAATAATTATCCATTCTTTTTTGTTCTTTTACTTTTATAGTTGTTAATATTTGTCATAAGTAAACTAAAAGTACCAACTATTTTTTTTAATCAATTTAAGATAACTATGAAAGCTTAAAGTGCTTTACTTTTCTGAGATACTTTTATAGCGACCGTGTGGGGCTCCCAACACTTAAGATGATGGTCAAGATGTACAATAATTATTGATGCTATTTCTTCTCTAATATTTTTTTAATACCATGTATTGTAAGCATGATTGGAATTTAAGTTTTTATTGCTTGAACGAACATTTTATATAATCAAACTAGGTAATAGTTTTTTTTTTTTTTTTTTTTTAAATTATTGGTCTAGTAAATATTTGACCATAACAAAATTACATTTCACGTCTCTGAATTAATCCAAATGATATATTGATATATTTCAGGTACTTTTTTTTTTTCTTGAAGACAATATATTTCAGAAACTGGTAACAGAGAAAAGTCAATCTGAACAATAAGAAAGCTTGCAGCAAGAAACAGTGAATGAAGAGAATTTTATTCATTACTAGAAAACAGAGAAAGAAGAGTCTATTTAGACACAGCTAAAAAAGTTAGTTAAAATCTACTTAACAAACTAAAATTTCTACCAATGACTGTCATCTGGTACTCTATACTACCACCACCTGTGTACTAATTCTAATAAGCCTTTCCAGCCAGTGTACATTGTGAGACAAATAAACAGCATGCTAACACATAAGCTATAATACATATCATGCTTTCATATGTTATTAACATGCATCACATCCCCCTCAAGTTGGAGCTTGGTGGAAATCTGACAAGCCCAACTTGGACAGTAACTGTTGTTAATTCAGAGTAAGAAAAGAAAAACAGAGAATTTCTATATTAAAGGCCAAAATGTAATTGAGAGCAACATTACAAACTTAATATCAGAAACATTACAATTTAAAGCTAAATTAATAATGACCCACTAACATTATGATCCTAAGATTACACCATGATCACAAACATGAATAACAAAAACAATAACCAACACCAGAAAAACAGGAACAATTTGAAACATTCAACTAAGCAATATTCATGACTCCACATCAGCAGTCCTAAACACGTCTTCTAACACTCCTCCTTGCTTTAGGAGCTGCAAACACCAAGTTTTGTCCTTAGAAATTCGAACTTGCTAACCGGCAGTGGCTTGGTGAAAACATCTGCAACCTGATTTTCTGTCTTGCAGTAAACAAGAACAACGGTTTCATCTTTCTGTACTTCCCTTAAGAAGAATAACTTGATATTAAAGTGCTTAGTTTTCCCGTGAAACACAGGATTTTGAGAAATAGCAATAGCAGCTTGGTTGTCAACTAGAATCTCTGTGCTTTCCTTCTGCTCCAAGTTAAGATCAATTAAAATCTTCCTCAGCCACAAAGCTTGATTAACAGCAGCTGTTGCAGCAACAAACTCAGCTTCAGCAGTAGATTGAGCTACAATTTCTTGTTTTTTCGAGCTCCATGAGAAAACACCAGAACCAAGTGTGAAATAGTAGCCTGAAGTGCTCTTCATATCATCAATGGAACCTCCCCAGTCACTATCTGAGAAACCAACCAGCTTGAACTCTTTGCTCCTTGTGAATTTAATGCCAAAATCACATGTGCCTTTCACATATCTAAGCAAACTCTTTGCAGCCTTGAGATGCCATTCGCTTGCACAATGCATAAGCCGAGACAAAATGCTTACAGCATTCAAAATGTTAGGCCGAGTTGCTGTGAGATACATCAGGCAACCAATCAGACTTCTGAAACACGCCTGATCAATCTTTTCTATTCCATCATCTTTACAGAGCTTTTCCTTTGAGTTCATCGGAGTGCTCATTTCTTTGCATTCTTTGAGTTTAAACTTCTTCAGAATTTCCTTGGCATATTTCTTCTGATAGATGAAGACTTCATATTCATTCTGTTTAATTTCCATTCCAAGAAAGAAGGTCATCAATCCGAGATCTGTCATCTCAAAAACCTCCATCATCTCTTGCTTAAACTTCTCCATAATACTTGTGTTGTTTCCTGTCACGAGCAGATCATCCACATATAGTGAGATGATAAGAATGTCAGCTCCATTGTGCTTGACATATAATGTTGATTCAGATAAGCTTTTAACAAATCCCAAGTTATGTAAATGTTCATCAACCCTGCTGTACCAAGCTCTTGGAGCTTGCTTCAATCCGTAAAGTGCCTTTTTAAGAAGATAGACCTTGTCTTCTTTTCCTTCCTTTACATAGCCTTCTGGTTGCTCTACATAAATCTCCTCATGCAGAAAACCATTCAAGAAAGCTGACTTGACATCTAACTGGTACACCTTCCAATTCTTTTGCGCTGTAACTGCTAGTAAAAGCCCAATGGTGTCAAGTCTAGTGACTGGTGCGAAGGTATCTGAGTAGTCCACACCGAGTATTTGAGCATATCCTTTGACCACGAGTCTGGCTTTATACTTGTTGATTGAGCCATCAGCATTAAGCTTAGTTCTGTACACCCACTTGACTCCAATTACCTTTCTATTTTGGGGTCGATCAACCAACTCCCATGTTTTATTCCTTTCAATCATGAACATCTCTTCCTTCATTGCAGCAATCCAATTTTGATCTGTCTTGGCTTCTTCATAATCTGAAGGTTCACACACAGCAATATTGCATCTTTGATAAACATCAGAAAGTTGTCTTGTGCCTCTGATAGGACTGTCATCCACCATTTCATTCTCCCAATCTCTATTACTTTGTTCTGTTGTGTCCAAAATAGGAAACTTGAGATTTGGCTCTATTGAGGTTGGATCCAACTTTTTTGCATCATCCCAGTTCCACTCTTCATCTTCCATAAAGTGCACATCCCTGCTTATAATAATTTTCCCAGTTTGTGGCTGGAAAACTTTATAAGCTTTTGCAACCGAGCTGTAGCCAATAAAGATGCTTGGAAGTGCTTTTTTATCTAGTTTATCTCTATTGATCTGTGGAACATGAGTGAAGCACAAACATCCAAATATTTTAAGGAAATTCAGAGATGGTTTATAACCATACCATGCCTCAAAAGGTGTTTGGTCCTTCACTGCATTTCTTGGAAGCCTGTTTTGCAAAAAAACAGCAGTGTTTGCTGCTTCAGCCCAGAATTGCTTTGGCAGACTCTTCTCATGTAACATACATCGTGTCATCTCCAATATGAATCTGTTCCGTCTCTCACTTACTCCATTTTGTTGTGGAGTGTAAGGAGCAGTTAATTAATGTTGGATGCCTGCCTCTTCACAAAAACATTTGAATGTTTTAGAGGTGTACTCCTTGCCATTGTCTGATCTAAGAACTTGAATTCTACAACCACTTTCATTCTCAACTCTAGCTTTAAAATTCCAAAAGACTTGAGCCACCTCTGACTTGTGTTTCAAAAAGAAGATCCAACACATGCGAGTGAAATCATCAATGAATACAACATAATAAAGACTACCTTTCAGAGAAGGCGTTCTTTGTGGGCCTGCAATGTCAGTATGAATTAATTGTAGCTTTTTTGATGCTCTCCATGTTGCCTTGGGAAACGATTTCCTGCTTTGCTTTCCAAACTGACATGCTTTGCAGTTTGGAATATGATCATCAAGTTCTGGAAGATCAATTGCCATCTTCTTGGATTTCATCTGCAGCAGCCCCTGATGATGATAGTGGCCGAGCCTCTTGTGCCATACTTCAGTGATATTTTCTTTGATTGGGAAAGCAGTTTGATCCTCCTCCAATAGATTTAGAGCAAAGCTTTTCCCTTTCATTTGTACTTTGAAAATATCTTGGCCAACTGCATCTTTAATCAAGCAACTTTTGTTTTCAAACACAACTTTATAACCCTTTTCAATTAGTTGTCCAACACTTAACAAGTTTTGATCAATTTTCGGGACATACAACACATCAGAAATGAACTTTGTACCTGAACAGGTTGAAATTGCAACTATTCCTTTTCCTTTCACAGTTATGTACTTGCCATTCCCAACTCGAACCTTCGATGAGTTTGTGTTGCTAAGTTCCCTGAATAGATCCTTGTCATATGTCATATGGTTAGTACAACCACTGTCAATAAGCCAACAATCACTTGATTCGATGCCAGAAAAACATGTAGCAATAAACAAGTGATCCTCATTTTCTTGATCAGCAGTCTTTGCCTCTTCACCATGTTGTTGATTTTTGTTTTTGCAGATAACAGCTTCATGCCCCATCTGATTGCATTTAGTGCATTTAGCATCAGGTCTTATCCAGCATCTAAATGGAGAATGTCCCTTCTTTCCGTAGTGTTGACAAGGTGGATATGATTTCTTTTGATTTTCTTTCTTACCTTTTGCATTGGCTGATGCTGTACTTGCCCCATTTCCTTTACAATCCCTCTCCTTGCTTTTGGCCACGTTTTGATGCTTGGCTGCCAAAGCTCCTTCGGTTGTTGAATCCTCCCTCATCAATCTTCTTTGTTCTTGTGCTTGCAATGCATTAAGCAATTCTGCTAAAGAGATTTTTGACAAATCCTTGGTATTCTCCAAGGTAGTAATGGTTGCTTCATATCTTTCAGGTACTGTAACAAGAATTTTTTCTACAATTCTTGAATCAGTAAATGTAGATCCAAGAAGCCTTACTTTGTTTGCGATACTAAGAAGCCTTTCGGAGTAGTCTTTAATCCTCTCGGAGTCCTTCATTCTTTGAAGTTCAAATTCCCTGATCAAGTTCAGGACTTGCATCCCTTTAATTCTTTCATCTCCTTCATATTCAATCTTGAGATAATCCCATATCTCTTTTGCTGACTTCAAAGACATGATATGGGTGAAGATGGTGGATGAAACTGCAGCAAACAAGCAGGCTTTTGCCTTTGATTTCTTTGTCTTCTTTTCTTTCTGCGCTTTTATCTATGCCATGGTGGGATTGTTCGGAAGTGCAAGAATTTCATAGTCTTCTTCTACTGCTTCCCAAAGATCCAAAGCTTCTAAGTATGTCTCCATACGTATTGCCCAAACCTGGTAGTTGTCTCCATCGAACACTGGCGGAGCAATTTCGGAGAAACTGGCTTCGGTTTCCATGACGTGCTAAATTCACACAGATCCCTTAAGAATAAAGCTCTGATACCAAATGTTGTTAATTCAGAGTAAGAAAAGAAAAACAGAGAATTTCTATATTAAAGGCCTAAATGTAATTGAGAGCAACATTACAAACTTAATATCAGAAACATTACAATTTAAAGCTAAATTAATAATGACCCACTAACATTATGATCCTAAGATTACGCCATGATCACAAACATGAATAACAAAAACAATAACCAACACTAGAAAAACAGGAACAATTTGAAACATTCAACTAAGCAATATTCATGACTCCACATCAGCAGTCCTAAACACGTCTTCTAACAGTAACTAAGAGAAAACAGGTGTTGATAGGGACTTTGTAAAAACATCAGCTAGTTGCATCTTGGAAGGAATGTGTTGAGGTAAAACAAAGCCTTGTTTATATTTGTCCTGAACCAAATGACAATTAATCTCTAAGTACTTGGTTCGCTCATGGAAAACCGGATTAGCAAAAATGTGCAAGGCTATTTCATTGTCACACCAAAGAGAAATAGGAAAAGAGCATGTTGGATCAAAATCATTGAAAATATAAGAGAGCCATGCTCCTATATTCTGCTTCTACTGAAGATCGAGAGACAGTGGTTTGTTTCTTTGTTTTCCATGAGAAGAAAGCTGATCCCAAGAAGACACAATAGCTAATAAGAAACCTTTTGCTGTCAGGACAGGATGCCTAACCTGCATCATAATATACTTGAACCTGTAAGGTATTATTTGCCAGATAAAACAACCCTTTAAGGGGATACCCTTTTAGATATCTAAGAACATGAATAGTTGCATCTTAGTGTGTTTGGCAAGTAGTTCTTGAAAGGCAAAATTGATTTTGAATTTAATGCGGAAACGTGAATTTTAAAAAAAAAATTCAAATAAAAACACATTCGATCGATACTAGTAATAACATTTCAATAATTAAATTAATAAGATCAAATTTTACTTTGCATGAAAATTGAATTGATCCCTTTTGATTTACAGATTATTTACCACTCGATTTTTTTTGTTATGACTCTTCACAAAAGAAGTTGTGTATGGGCACAATCTAGAAAAATTAATTTACAAAATCTTTTTATAAAAAATTATTATGTAGAAATCAAAAATAATTTTCTTGATTTCTTTTGAGATAGGGTAATATAGTGTTTTTAATTAATAGAAGTTTTTGATTCAAATAGCCAAAAATTCTCTCTTTTCACTCTATCATGTTACCAATATAAAACATCATTTTATAATGGTAAATTAGAGTTTTCTAATTTAACAAGAAAATACAATTTTCTGTTTAAATTAGAAAACATAGTTCAAATCCAATATGAAATCAAATAATGTATTGATCTAGAACTCTTTATTTTAATTTAATATGGAATCTAATTCCTGTTAAATTAAAATTTCTTTAATTTAATTTAATATGAAATCTAATTCCAATTAAATTAAATTACTATTTTCATTAAAAGATTTTTCATTAAATTAAATGATTCTAAATCATAAATAATTTAATGACACTATTTAAAATTGAACTCATAACCTCTACAACTAATTAAATAATTAATAATTAATTAAATAATTAAATATATTTAAATAATCAAATTACTTAAATTATTCATGAATATGTCCATAAAATTTATATGTACATTTATAATTGGACAATCCAATTATATTCTTCTCTTTGTTTTTTTATGTGGTTGTGAGCTAGCAAGGGGACCAAATGGATCTACAATTTGAGTTCGAATAATATCAAAATTATTAATTAAACTTTTTAATTAAATAATTCACTATTATTAATCTTAAAGTTACTCCACTAAAAACTTAAAGTTGTACTCTCAAAATTGTGGATGTTTTACATAATCTGAATTTTTAGTGTCCATCGATTTAATCATTTCATATGGTTCAATCCTCCACAAATAGTTTATAATTAGAGTTACATCAGTAAAGTCCGTTATATCTCTCTAATTATATCTTCTTCCATTAAATATTATTGATTTTCTAATAAACAATATATTCATAACAATTTATGAATTTATCTTTCTATTTACTTATAAATAGAAAGTCAAATGCTCTTATTATGTGAGACCCGAATCAACACTTGAGAAAACTACTCTTCTACTTCTCGCAAAAAGAAGTGGATTCTACTATTGTATAGAATGTTCTCAGCCATTTATCAAATCACATCTCCAAAGTACGAAGCTTATTAACTATAAACCTATAACAGTTTCACCCATATAAATAAAAAGATATAACTCAACAAATAGGAATCCATAAAACACTTAAGATTAAAATCAATCCATATGTGATCATCTAATTGATAAATATGAATTTATTTTATTTAACGGATATTAATAAGAAATTCATTTTATCGTGGTCTAGTCATACATAATCTCTATTATATAAGGTGCCTCTATTTTCATGTTGTCATATAAACGATCCCGGATAAGATTATCATATCAAATACAAAATGGACTGCAACTGTAAATTTACCACAAGTAAAGTACCCAACTTTGTTTGTTTTCTATGGACTCTTTGGATTCACTACAACAAAATTTATTTACAATCGCGACCTAATTAGCACGGATTCAATTGGTCTGTTAAAAAATATTACCTAATACAGGCTTTTAAAAGTCCGTGCTGAATATATCTATTTAAAAGTTTTTATCGCGGGCTTTTGATAATCCGTGATGGGTATTTAGTAGCAATTAGAGAGCATAAAATTTATCTGTGATAAATATTTTAGTATACAAAATTTAAGGAGGGAAAAATTCTCATTGATTTTTTTCTTCCCGCCCATCTCATTTTCACTCACAACTATCAACTCAAATATCTCACTTATAGATTTTTTCATTCCCGACCTTCTTCTCCAAGCCGCCACCGAACCTGAAATCCCATCCTCCATGGCCGTCGATCTTCATCTTCTTCAAACCGCAGTCTTTATAGTTGTCGCCAAACAAGCAGCTCTCTCATCCTTCATCGTTGCCAGCCATAACTCCTCTCTCTTTTACCTCCATGGCCACACCTAAACTAGTAGCTCTTGTCAAGCCTCCATGGTCGCCGCCACAACTATTTTCTTCTCCCACCATGGCCACTGTCGCTTGAACCTCCATGATCGAGTCTGCTCTTTGTCCTTTCTCGTCTCTCTAAACATACATACACAAAAACAAAGCTGTTTTTTGTTGAATCCACGAGTTCATGACCGAGTCAGCTTGCTCGCGACTCAGTCTCTGAACTTACACGTTTTCATTCTTACAGGTGAATAGACAAATAGGAGGGAGATGACTTAGGTTTGCCATTTCGCTTCCCGATTGGTTTCGATTAAGTTTTTTTGTCTTCTTTTTGTGTTTGGTTTTTTTGTGTCTCTAGGTGTTCGACAAAATGCCGATGAGAAATGTGCTAGAACTAATTCATATTCTCATTGCAGGATTAATTCAACTCCTTTTTTTTTTTTTTTTTGATGTTTGTAGTTTGTTTGATCAGGAGAGGTTTGTTTATTTATGTTGAATTTTATTTATTTGATTTTTCTGCTGCATGTGGAGATTGTGATTGGTTTGTTGGGGTTTTGGAGCCTTTTTCTCAGTTTTGTTTTGGAATTAGACTGACTTATTGTGTGAGAACCATGCATTCATATATTTCTGAATAAAACCACTTTTGATTTGAGACTTCTATGCATTAGAATGCTCTATAGAAGTAGTTATCCATATAAAAGAGGGAGAAATTGTATGGTTGTGCTTGAGCATTGGTTTGAAAATTATCGATTGCTTGAATACTTGGATTCATGAATGTTAGAATGTTATGTGTTTTTAATAAATTAACTTCATTGATCATCATATATGTCTGTCAAACTTTCGAAAGTTTATCTGAGCTGTTGAGAGAACCATCTATTTTTTTATTTAATGTTTCTACATGAAATATATGGGACAATTGGATGTCAGATACCCCATTACTTATATAAAAATATAGATAACCAGAAGTAAAATATTCATGCTCTGGAATTGATTGAAGTATATCACTTTTTTTTAATCATTAATGCTAAGTTGAATGATATGGCCCTATTGTTCTAGCATTACAAATTTTTACATCTCGAGATGGAAGATGCAAAAGTTATGCATCTGTTTTGGCTCTTGGTCAACACAACGGGTTGGGGTAAGAAAAACAAATTTATGTGGTTTGGTATATCTTGTTGACCAAAGTATATATTTAAACTTTTATTGTTGTGGAAATAGCTGTTATTTTATTTCCCTTTTATGTTCACATTTTCATTTCTTTCGTGCTTTTAAACTTTAATTGAATAATTTATGGTTCTAGTCCTCATTTTTTTGTATTGATTTTATTGTATTTATATTTCTTGTTCTATATCATTTTGACAGATAAGGTCGAATCTTGTGAATTGTGATGAGAATACTACTAAAAAAACACTTTTGCAATAGTTAGTTCGGATTCTCCTGATATAAGTGAAGTATTTGGAAAGCAAAATGTGAATCCTCAATTTGGAACTGGAGGCCCCTACATTGTTTGGCCAACAAAGTACATTACATATTAGAACTTATATCCAGAGAGAAAAATTTGATCAGTTTAAATATCAAATTCTTTAATATAATTTATCACACGATCAAGTATTAACTGTATTATAGATAGAGAGAACATGTTGGGTACCTTTACAACGTTTAAACATTGTTTTCTTTACCATAAGAGGAATAAACAAAGGACGTTCAATGTCACTTTCATTTCTTTTTTTTTTTTCTTTTTTTTTTTTTTTGGGATCTAATAACGATTGGGTTGAAGGAGGTTTATTTGAATTATTGAGATAAACCACTACAAGCCCAGTCTATAACATATGTTCAATCTACGAGAAGGGCCTCCCCATACCTTGTGATTTAATTGCCAAAAATGGGATTTGAATTTCTATCATAAAGCTGAAGGAAAAATTAATCCTAAAATATTTTATAGAGTGGTTGTGCCACTTTCTTATTTGTTAGATGAATGGTGTGTATGTATATATAATAAATAGAGTTTACTTCCTAGAATGCATCGAAATTAATATATTTAAAAAAAGAAGAGTCTGAGATTAGAAAGTTTTCTCCTCAATACACATCGAAAGTTATAATGTTAATGCAATGTTTATAAGCCATTAATTAAGTGGAATAAATGTTGACCGAGTAAAAGTAAGTAATATAACTGATAATAGCTAGGAAAGTGCTTATAATTTTAACTAACACAAAGGATAATATGAAATTAATAATGCTACCGGAAGGTTTGTGGGTCATTGAATATTTTGAAGAATTGAATTTATGATATATATATATATATATGATCTCCATGTATACACCTAGGATATCGATACACTTGACAAAAAAAAAATTCTTACATTTTGAAATTATTGATTTTATTTATTATATTTATATTATATCTAATTACAACCAAATGAGTTAAATCACAGTTGTAACAATCGACAATCAGTATCACATTTACTGTTTGTAACGAGATATGACTATTCGTAATCAGATATAATAAAGGTATAATAGATTACAATTAGCAATTTTATATAATCATTCATATTTTTATCAAGTGTATTGATACCCCAAGTATATTGTAGAATATGTCATATATATACATACACATATATATATAATTAATTTTAGCACCGATGATATCTCATTTCATACATGAATATATATTAATCTCCTCAAGTTGGTTTCATAATTAATTTATATAAAATATAGCCGCAGCCATATCATCTTTGGGTAAGGGAGATGCTGCAATGCAAAAAGCCTTTGAATGGATACTTAAAAAACCTAAAATTGTCAAGGCCCCTCAATAATTCGTAGACTCATGAATGACATAGTTTCTCACCAGGTACTCCTCTGAATTAATTAATTTATATCCTTTATTGATTGATAAACATTTGTCTCTAACCAATGTGCACTATAATTATATATATAATTTAAAATCATACTACATAATATGATTAAAGACACTATTTAATTAATAAATAAAAATGCATGCGCACACAATCAGTAATTTATAGTATATAATGCGGTTAAATGCATATACACCATAACTAAAATTTTAAATTATAGTATACGAATAAATATTAAATTATAGTACATAATGTGGTTAGATTGAATGCACATGTACACACAAAATTATTTAATAATATTATAGACACAATTATTAACTTATAGTACATAATGTGATTAGGGACACACACCATTTAATTATTAAATTATAGCGCATGTGAACACACATAATTATTAAATTATAGTATATAATGTGGTTAGAGACACAGTATTTAATTATTATATTATAGCGAGAGACATACACACTATGTAATTATTGAATTATAGCACACGCACATAGAGCGCCCATATAATATGGTTAGAGTGAACACATACACAATTATTAAGTTATAGTACATAATGTGGTTAGCACACACATCCACATACACACACTATTTAATTATTATATTATAGTATATAATACAGTTAGAGTGAACACACCTACACACACACACTATATATGCACAAACGCAATTAATTATTAAATTATAGTAAATAATGTGGTTGAAGTGAACACTCACTGACACATAGATATATATATTTATATATATATATATATATATATATATAGGAAACTTCATTTTAGGCAGGATTAAATCTCATTTAATTGCATCTTTTGGCGATCGCAATATAAATCATTTAAAGAATTTATACATTTATATTGTGGAGAAAAGTTAATTGATCTTTTAAAGATTGTTTGGTTCAAGTTGTAGAAGTTTTTGTGTGGCTATTGTTTCACTTCGTTTACTGATACGCTTTTGTGCCTTTGACATTTGTGGATCACGAGGATAATCAAGTACCACCGCTATTAGTGCAAATCGTACTTTGAAATCATCCACCATAAAATATGGTGGTCAGTGTGTCTCATGATTCATACATAGCACAAGGAGAGAGAGAGAGAGAGAGAGTGCATTGAAAAACAGGACACTTTGCTTGTTTCGTCTTCGTGCATGGATCCAAATTTAATTCGTCTTTGTTGTAATAATTCTAAAAGAAAAATAGGACAATGGTAGGCATAATAGAGCAATCTTTGTTGAAAATTTGGTGGACATCCAAAACTTAGGTCCAAACTTTTAATCTAGTCTTTATTTGACGGTTCATGTATAGTTCTTATATCAACTGTCTTATCAATTTCAGACCCAAATACTTAATGATATATGGATTGCCAAATAAAGTTAAAAAATTGGACAAGTATATGGTATATCTACTTTTCGAGTAAGGATTTTTTGTCAAATTTTTGTTTGTGTTAAATTTTTTTGTTAAAGCAATTTAAGTTTGAATGATGTATGAGAAAGAAAAAATGGAATAATTTTGGTCATCCATTTTTTTTAATGCTAGTTTGTCATTATATTTTCAAAAACTTGACAAAAATATGATGGTAGATGATGGTAGACGTTTAACATTTTTGTGCAATTTTTTCATCTAACTTATATGACAACTTGTGTATAAGAAATCACTACGTGCCAAGCGATCGTAACCTAGAAGCACCTAGGCCACATAGGCAAAGGCCTTGCTAGGTGGCTTAACCAACAATCAATGATCTCCTTGACCGTCGGTTAAACCTAAAAAAAGAAAAAAAAATCCAAAACACAAGCAAAGAGACATTCAAGAGGCAAGAAAAATGTATTTTTGTTATTATTTTCTTGGCATCCAAACAAACAACAAGAAGAAATGAAAATCTAAAACACTTATTTGAAGCCAGTAGTGTCCAATAATCAAATCTACTAATTGGTCTAGTGGTTTTTTTCTGAAGCAAATAAATAAATCGGAGACACTAAGAAAATGAGAATGAAGCTTGTGGTGTTGTTGAATCTTGCTTTAAGAAGATGAGTATGAAGACGATGTCGGCCATGACTCAAATTGAAACAGGCGAAAAGGAAGCTATGATTGGTTAGTGCGTTGTTAATGATGAGCTAGCTCTAGGAGTAGAGCTTGAGAAAGAGAGAGAGAGATTAGGTTATGGCCATTTGAGAGAGAAAGAGAAGTTCGAATTTTATTTACACTAATGTAGCCATTTAGGTCGGTTTTTAACACTATAGTGACGATTGATGGGTCAAAATATTATAATTCATAATTTTTAACCTCAAAACTCTAATATTTTGATAAATCTGCTAGCATACAAGATTGAATGAAAAAATTTTAAATAAGTGTATTGGATATTTATCATTATCGAAATATATCTAAGTAACTCATACATATCATTGAACACCAATGCAATTAAAGTTGAATAAATTAAAAAATATAGATTTACATGATATAAATCTTCTATTTCTAAAACGTATTTTTTTGTTTTACAAAAATTAATTAAAATCATTTTGGTGTAATCTATTAGAAAAATGAGACATTTTGCTGTTGAAGATTTACTTTGCATTTTTCAATTGAGCAAACTCACAAAGATCATGCAAAATGCTCCAATTAATTACAGAAAATGTAGAGTCTGTATTATGAATATAAGAGAAGCACACACTTTTATTTTATTTTATTTAATGAACTTTAGCATACAAACTTAGCTATAGCATAGTCAAGCTTATGCATGCTTGCTTTTGTGTGGTAGATAGATATATATTGACTGTAAAATTTGATTTCATCCTAATTAATTCCATGCTCATAGTGGCACGGGATTGATAAGAAGAGAAGCAACATGATCCTTCATAATGACTTCAGCATGTGTGTAGCCATCATCATCCTTGTAGAGGACGTCTATAACGCGAGCAATATTGAGAATTCGTGTTAGGAGAGGCATTGGTACTGCGGTTGGGACGAGGCATTCCTCGTTTATATCCATCCAAGCATTTGTAACCTATTTCCGAAATTCCTCGCGAGCCTCCTCTTCTGTTGCTCCATATTGTGTCATGTAACACTCAACACTTGAAGCCACATGCTCTCTCTTTTGCTCAAACTGCATATGTCATAACTACGTGTTAGTTAAAAGAAGAATTCAAGAAAATTAAATCAGTAAAGGGTCATGTGATTGTTGTTGGGTCTTGAACATGCGTTGTGGTAGACATATCGGGGACCTATAGGGACCATGTACCCCCAATCAATGGAAGATGAACAAATATGCCTTATACATTACTATTGTAATATGTAGTATCAATTCTAGGTCGTTCTCATAAGTATTTTGTTTGATTATGACAGCTCAATTTGTACGGAAAAAAAAAAAGGGTAATAAGATAGCCCAACTACTTTACTGTTACTTTTTATCATTATTATTATATTTTTGGACTGCACATATTTCTCTTTTTGGTTCCTATTTTAGTTTTTTTTTTGTCAATTTTAATTTTAATTTTTGACTTGACCCCGTTTAAAATTCTTGGCCCCGCCATATTTGTTTAATCATATTTTGTTTTTTGTTTTTTTTTGGTTTTAATTATCACTAAAAAATTGTTTAGTCATAAGAAAAGGAGATATTTATATTAACAAAACTTCTACATGCTGACAAATAATGAAACTTAGTGTTGTACCTTGTGAGAAACCATATCATCCATGAGTCTACAAATAACTGAGGAAGCTTGAATCATCTAGGGGTTGCTAAACAACCATTCAAAGGCTTCTTTGGTTGCAAAATCTCCCATTCCCACAAAAGATTTGGTTGCCAACATTTTGTACGCACCGGTAACTAAGGCAACAGGCATATATTCCTTCATTGTAGGTACATGTTATTGGTGACACCATTTTGCTTCCAAGAAGTAATTTCTAACTAATTCCTTCATCTGAACAAAAACCAAAATATAATCAAAATCACAGTTTGTCCCATACATTAAACATATCTAATAGTTAAACCATTGAATGAGGAAACTCACTGCTTCTTTCGCGTAATCAAGGTGGAATAGTTTTCCTTCAGAGGCAAAATCCCTTCCATTTTCTTTGTAAACATCTAGAAGAGCCTCATAATACAATTTCATATACTCAGATAGTTGATCTATGACACTGAAATGAAAAAAAAAAAACCTCAAATGTGAGCATCAGATTATTGTAACAAGATTGAAGTGGAGAAATGAATGAAAATTACCTCTCAATTGCTGAGGTAAAAGGCCCAAGTTCTTCAATAGTACCATAAACATCGTAGATGCCATCCATAATGGAAACCATGGCAATCACTTTGGTTAAAAACCTTCTAGCCCAAGCATATTTTGGCTCAAAATACACTCCCAATATCAAGAAATAGCGCTCCACCACTCTATCCCTTGCAAAAGGCAACTTACGCGAAAAGTCTATATTTTTCCACCACCTAAACGACATTTTCAAGAAGAGCCGGATTAATTGTAAAGCTTTAGATGGTCACAAGCCACCATATCAAATTTTATATATACATAGATATGTACCTTGTTATGTCAACGAGTTTTTTTTGGGGCATTTTTTTCAATATGTTAAAGTCTAGCTTTGCAAAGGTCAGTAGAGCCTTGTTGTGCAAAGGATGTTCTTGATAAATCGACATGTAATGTCTTGCATCTAGCCTTTGTAAGCCCCTGCGAATTGTTCGATTCAAGGCACGATTAACTTGATCTGCAAGTTAGGAACTGAACTGGGTTGTCAATGATTCAAGGTGTCTGGTAGTGAAAACAAGGGCTTCCTGTTGTGCAAAATCGCAAGTGGACGAGCCGAACAAGTAATAAAGTGATGAGAGAAGTATCGTCCCACGAGGATTGTTGTTAATTAATGCCTAAAATTAAAATAACTCAACTTTTATTTGGTAGATGAAATTTGAGTAAATGAGTTGCAAACTATGACTAACTTTAATTACAATTGTAAATAAATGAAAATTAATTCAATGAATAAAAACTCTAAGGTTATGATTTCACCATAACTAATCTGCTCCTCCCCTTTGTTCTTTTTAACAAAAATTAACTATCTAGTTGCTAGTCGAGATTCCCTGAATTATTCACATAGCCCCTCCCGAGGTCTAAGGAAAATACCCTATAAAGCTTAACTGCTATGTCCCCATGCAAGTTAAAACATTAATGGATTCATTAAGATTTATGGATCTCTTTTATAGACTACATAAACCATGCATGTATATTGCTATCCTACATGTAATTTATGACATTAAATACAATGAACTAGACACATAAATCAGCTTCCGTTATCATTATGATTAACAATTCAACTAAATAGTGGCCAATTATTTAGAAGCATTAAGAAGAGTATTAAATGCATCAACCAAGATAGAAAACTCTTAATTGAATTGAACAAAGGTTTGGAACATCAAAGTTAGGCTACATCATAACCTTAGAAAAATAAATCTACTCCATATTAGAATTTATAAAAACTAAAAGATTAAACATAACAAAAGGTAAGAAAACTTAATAGATTGAAGCTTGACCGTAAAATTTCTTCCTCTACTTTGCTCCTCCTCTCCAAGCTCTCTTTCTCTTTCTCTAAACTACTTATTGTTTTGGTTTGTGATGGAATGGTGATTCTAAGGCCTATTTATAGGCAAAGTTGACCTCCAATTTCATCATCGCTTGCATCATCTTTTCCTAGTTTTCCACCATTTTGCATCATCGCTTGCATCATCGTTCACCTACCTCATATAAGTAAACTTTCATATTTCATCATTGCTTACACCACAATTTTGATTACATCATTCCTTACATCAGCATGACATAATATTTATCTCTAGAATACTCTATCTTTAAATCATGATAATTTCTTTATGCGATCTCTGATTCGAGTAATTCTTGAGACGATAAACTTGCTGCGAATGATATTTATTTTGTAGCGATGATCTTGTCTCAAACAATATCACTGGGTGGGGTCCATATGCGCTTTTTCATCAATTTTATTCTGAAAATAAAAATAAAAGAAATATGAAGTAATTTACTTAATAATAATAAATATCAATAATTAAGCAAGAATTCAAGTTTAAAAAGATAAAATAACTCTATAAAAATAAAGTTATCACACCCCCAAACTTAAGATTTTGCTTGTCCTCAAGCAAAATTAAAAATAACAACCTAAACTAAAAACACAGAAAATAAATACACAATCCATTTTCGTAGGTAAACACGATGACATTGAGTGTATGTCACAAGCCTTTAAACCCCTAGGTGTCCCTAGTAGGAGGAGTTGTGTCTCCTGAGGGTTTACCAGCAACGATACCCATAAACGTTAAAAGATTCCACCCATAACTCATCAACATCTCACTAAATACAAATTAACAGAAGTCTCATACATGAATGATCTTGAATCAAAACTAAGGATAAGTCACTAATGATCTAAAATATAATCATCAACAATCTCACACCACTTTCAAAGCAATTTCATTTCAAAACATCATATTCACATGTTATGGAGTTATTTCGCTTCGACTCTAATCCTCATAAGATATCTCTCATAACCCTTATGAATCCTAAAACAAACACTCATACAATCATATATGATAGAGGTTATGTAAAGACATAGCAAGTGTCATTTACATCGCATATGAATATAGACATTTAAAAGAACCGCACTTTTAAGTGAATAGATCTCATGATTGGAATCAAATACTAAGAACGTAGATAGAGCATGATGACATACTTCAACTCTCAAATGGACTTTCTCTTGAAGATCAATAGGTTGTATTAAGGATTGTATTTAGGCTATGATTAATTGATATGTAAGAAATTTTAAGGTACAGGTTCAACAAGAACAAAGTACTTCATTTATTCTCTTTAATTCATCACAATTTTTTTTTAACTATTTAGAAGCACATCATATAAATGTTAACACTTCAATTCCCTTTTCATTTTTTTTTTTTTTTTTGCATAGCATGATCCCAAACTTTATAAGGTATGACTAAATTTAAAGGCTCAATAGGGTCATTTAATCAAGGTAAACAGAAAAAAATGTTTAAAGTGTTTGGCTTTAAAAGGCTTATGATTTGTCTCAATTCAAAGTAGACTTTTGTGGAGTAAAAATTACCTATATCACTTTTAAGAAGTCGATCCAATTTTCAAATCAAAGCAACTCATGTTATCTACAATGATGATTTGTTCTTTAATATTCAATGCAAAACCTATAGAGATCATCTATTAAGAACAAAGTGAAGGGTGTTTAAGAGTAGAAACAAATAAATCTCTCAAAAAGAAACGTTTAAAAAGCTCAAATCCTCACGAAGGGTAATCTCCACTAATAGTCCATAATTCATGTAAACATAATATTCATCTACTCAATTAATTAAGATTATGACATTCAAAAGTCTCAAATCATGCAAAGATGTTCATGATTATTCCTTAGTAAAGATATTCAACTAAAAACATGCATTAAGACTCCATTAACAAACACAAAGTAATTAGTCAACTTGTTATGGCAGAGAAAGAAAAAATTAATAGAAAATAATGAAAATTCTTTTTTTTTTGTTTTTTTGTTTTTTTTTTGTTTTTTTTTTGAAATGAAAACAAAGATGCATATCAAGAGCACAAAAGTATTTCTTACTCTGCTATCTTTTGGTTTCAACTCGGACCAGTTTGTGAATCTTATGATTTTAATAATAGCAAACTCTACCCCAAACTTATTTGAGACAGTGTCCTCAATGTCTAGTAAAATAAAAAGAAGAAAAACTCAAATGGAAATGTTATTAATAAAACCATAAGATTAGAAAGTTACAACCGGAGATTAAGATACAGTGCACGCTTCTTGTTACCGCTTGCTTCAGAATCCCAAACCACCTATGACATGATTGGATCAACTTCGGGCACAAAGTCTTACAGTTGGTCAATCAGTTCATCAGCACTTGAAGTTGAGACTAGAATACGCCGGTTTGCTTTAGTCATAAAACCCTGTTCCACAGCATGATCAAGAAAAACCAATAAACCATCATAAAAACCGTTAGTATTAAGAAAACTTAATGACTTTTTATGAATGTTGAGATGGGCCCAAGATGCAATGTTGAAGATTTCTACAAAGGTTTCCAAACCACCAGGTAACGCAATAAAGGCATCAGTATTGAGTAACATGTACGCCATTTGCCCGTGTATGCTCGTGACTTGAAACTCATTACCTATACTTATACCGATGATATCTCTCCTTTCAGCCAAATGCTTTACTGTGATACTTAGGGTTATGCTGCTTCCAACAGTTGCAGTTACCGCGACAGAACCCCTCAGTCCTAAACTGCCTCCTCCATACACCAAATTTATGTTTCGGGCAACTAAAGTCGTACCAAGTTCAGCAGCTGCCTTTGAATATTATGTACTCATACCAGACTTCGGGCTTCTATGAGTTGAGAATCGGTTTCCCATCCAGTTTTCTTATAAACTGGCAAACAGGGTCTTTTAAAGTCAGATTCCCAAGACTATAACGTTGTTTCTCTTTACTGAATAACTCCCATAAATCTAAAAGAATACGTTAAACTTTCCCATAAGCATGCGTCTCAAGAGTCTCACGGATATTATCCAGAGACTCCTTACTCAGCCCATCCTTTATGCATTTAAGTTCATCTTCTCGATTTATGGACAAATATCCACGATTTTTACAGCTTGTGTCGCAGCTCCATCTTGCACACTTATGGCAGACTCCCATTCTCTTAGCTCTTCTCTTCTTTGAGTAAGAACTTCTTCCCAATCCTAGTAAACGTTTAATGAATGAATCATTCAACTCACCTGCTAGACGTACCTTAGCTTCAATGATCCACCGAATATGATCTGGAAGACCTAAACATGTTAATGCCCTCATTCTTTCGACTCTGCACTTGTAAATCTTTCTGAGTACATCTTGAGGCAGAGTAAGAAAATGATTTTTGAGCGTTGCAAGACTTGTTTCCATCTCTGAAAAAGAAAAGAAAATTATCAAAGAAAAATAATAACACACAAAGAAAATAATAACACACAAACAAAAGAAAACTAGTTAAGAAATAAAAACTTGGGTTGCCTCTCAAGAAGCGCTTAATTTATAGTCGTTAGCTTGACTATTGAAAGATGCCTTATGTTGGGTCTGAAAGCGCGATAATGGATTTCTGTTGAGGCTCTCCATCATCAATGTAAGCTTTAAGTCTTTTTCTGTTGACTTTGAATCGAGGATCTAGAGTGAACTCTTTATTTAGGATATGTTGATCATGACAATTTTTGGTGCATTATTTGTAAAACTTAGTATTTTATTTGATATATTCTTCCACTACATCTACCCTCATACAGTTGCCAATATCATGTGGATGTTTGAGCGATTTTAGCACATTAAATGTCACTTTTTCATCTTAAACTCTTAGTATGAGTTAACCTTTCTGTACATCAATGAGAGTTCTTCCTATTGCTAAGAATGGCCTACCTAAAATGATAGGTATTTCTTGATCTTCCTCCATATTTAGCACAATCAAATCTGCAGGAAATATGAACTTATCCAATTTTACCAGTACGTCTTCTATAATTCCCCTTGGATACTTGATCGATCGATTAGCTAGCTGTAAAGATACTGTAGTAGGTTTTGCTTCTCCCAAGCCGAGTTTCCTAAAAACAGAGAATGACATTAAGTTAACGCTTGCACCAATATCACATAATCCTTTATCAAAGAATGAATCACCAATGGTGCAAGGAATTGTGAAACTCCCCGGATCTTTGAGTTTGGGCGGTAGCTTTTTCTGCAATATTGCACTACATTCTTCGATCAAAGCTACCATTTCATGTTCTTCCAGCTTCCTTTTATTTGATAAGATTTCCTTCATGAACTTCACATAGCTAGGCATCTGTTCCAAAGTATCTGCAAAAGGAATATTAATTTGTAATTTTCTAAAAACTTCAAGAAATTTAGAAAATTGCTTATCTAATTTCTACTTCTGAAATCTTTGAGGGAAAGGTAATGGTGGTTTGTATGGTGTCGGATTGTCTGGAAACAGTTTTGACTTTGACTTCTTTGCTTCTTTTCGTTCAACCATCACTTTTTCTTCTACTTTGCTAGATCCTTCTTTCTCGTCTTCTCCTTCGACAGGCTCTTTCAGCATTTTTTCGCTTCGTAATGTGACAACCTTAACGTGCTCCCTAAGATTGGTCTCTGTGTTGCTTAGTAGGGTTCCTTGAGGTCTTTCAGTCAGCAGATTTGAGATTTGACCCATTTGTACCTCTAGATTTCGAATGGAAGCAACTTGATTCTGGAGCGTGATATTTGTTCTCGTCACAAATTGATTAGTCCTTTCGATGAGCTGAGCGATTAATTCTTCAAGCGACGGTTTGTTGGTCTGTTGCTGTTGAAGTGGTGGCGGATATGACTGTCTGGGTTGATCATTGTTTTTCAATGAAAAGTTGGGATGATTTCTCCATCCTGGATTATATGTGTTGGAATACAGGTTATTTTGTTCTCTATTGCCCACAAAGAAGGCTTGACTTGTCTGGTCTTCATCGCACTGCCCGTTGGAATGGTCCACTCCATAAAAATCACAGGATACTGATTGAGTATGAATGACATTAGTTGTCAAGTTTCCGAGTTGCTTGGCTAATGTCTCGACCTGAGTGGAAAGTCTGGTTAACACATCATTTTCTTGTATTCCGAAAAATTTTTTCGTAACTGCTCTTTCTGATGGTCATTGATAAGCGTTTGTAGCCATTTCTTCTAATAAGTCCCAAGCAGCTTAATGGGGTTTTCCCAAAAGTGCTCCACCAGCTACGGCATCTACCAATGTTCTCGTGGAACTCCCCAAACCATTATAGAATGTGTACAGCTGCAGCCAATCAGCAACTCCATGATGTGGGCACTGTCGTAGCAGATCTTTGAATCTTTCCTATGTTTCGTACAATGACTCTCCATCAAGTTATCTGAATATGGCAATCTCGGTTCGTAGTCTTGCAGTCTTGGTTGGTGGAAAGAATTTTGCTAGAAATTTTTGTGCCAAGATATCCTATGTGGTAATACTCCCTGATGGCAAAGAGTTAAGCCAGCTTTTAGCTTTATCTCGAAGAGAGAACGGGAATAATCTCAAATGGATGGCGTCATCAGTAACACCATTATGTTTGAACTATCGCAGATCTCCAAAAAGCTATCAATGTGGGCATTTGCGTCATCGTTCGGAGCCCCACTGAACTGGTTGTTTTGCACCATTTGGATAATTGTTGGCTTGATTTCAAAATTATTGGCAACAATGGTTGGTCGCCGTATAGCAGAAGCATTACCCACTGTGGGTAGAGCATAATCACATAATGCTCGAGTATTTTCGATATTTATTGGTACAATGTTTTGTACGTTGTTTGGTTCTTCAGCCATGCCTACGAGCGTAGTATTTGCAGTCTGTCTTGTTTCTTTTCGGTTCTTGCGGCAAGTTCTTTCGATTTCTGAATCTAATGGTAAAACTTCGCCCCAGACTTTCTCATACACAAAAAAAATCACAAGTAACAAAGCAAATAGAAAAAAATAATAAATAAATAAATAAATGAATTACCAAATTAAAATTTGAGTTACGTAGTATTAGTATTAATTTAAACAAACAATCCCTGGCAACTGCTCAAAAAACTTGTTGTGCAAAATCGCAAGTGGACGAGCCGAACAAGTAATAAAGTGATGAGAAAAGTGTCGTTCCACGAGGATTGTTGTTAATTAATGCCTAAAATTAAAATAACTCAACTTTTATTTGGTAGATGAAATTTGAGTAAATGAGTTGCAAACTATGACTAACTTTAATTGCAATTGCAAATAAATGAAAATTAATTCAATGAATAAAAACTCTAAGGTTATGATTTTACCATAACTAATCTGCTCCTCCCCTTTGTTCTTTTTAACAAAAATTAACTATCTAGTTGCTAGTCGAGATTCCCTGAATTATTCACGTAGCCCCTCCCGAGGTCTAAGGAAAATACTCTATAAAACTTAACTGCTATGTCCCCATGCAAGTTAAAACATTAATGGATTCATTAAGATTTATGGATCTCTTTTATAGACTACACAAACCATGCAGGTATATTCCTATCCTACATGTAATTTATGACATTAAATACAATGAACTAGACACATAAATCAGCTTCCGCTATCATTATGATTAACAATTCAACTAAATAGTGACCAATTATTTAGAAGCATTAAGAACAATATTAAATGCATCAACCAAGATAGAAAACTCTTAATTGAATTGAACAAAGGTTTGGAACATCAAAGTTAGGCTACATCATAACCTTAGAAAAACAAATCTACTCCATATTAGAATTTACAAAAACTAAAAGATTAAACATAACAAAATATAGGAAAAGCTAATAGATTGAAGCTTTACCGTAGAATTTCTTTCTCTGCTTTGCTCCTCCTCTCCAAGCTCTCTTTCTCTTTCTCTAAACTACTTATTGTTTTGGTTTGTGATGGAATGCTTGGAATGGTGATTCTAAGGCCTATTTATAGGCAAAGTTCACCTCCAATTTCATCATCATTTGCATCATCTTTTCCTAGTTTTCCACCATTTTGCATCATCGCTTGCATCATCGTTTACCTACCTCATATAAGTAAACTTTCATATTTCATCATTGCTTACATCATAATTTTGATTACATCATTCCTTATATCAGCATGACATAATAATTATTTTTAGAATACTCTATCTTTAAACCGCAATAATTTCTTTATGCGATCTCCGATTCGAGTAATTCTTGACACGATGAACTTGCTGCGAATGATATTTATTTTGTAGCGATGATCTTGTCTCGAACAATATCACTAGGTGGGGTCCTCATGCGCTTTTTCACTAATTTTATTCTGAAAATAAAAATAAAAGAAATATGAAGTAATTTACTTAATAATAATAAAAATATCAAGAATTAAGCAAGAATTCAAGTTTAAAAAGATAAAATAACTCTATAAAAATAAAGTTATCACTTCCTCTAGTATATCTTAATAATCAAGATAGAACACAATAAATAATAGAAGAATCACTATAAGTAAAGAAAAGAAAATGCTGCACCATATTATCAAATATAGTTATATTCCATATGATATAACAATTCACAAAAAATTACAATTAAGAGATAACAAGGTTGAAAGAAAGTTTCATAATTAAAAAAAGCATGATAATGAGTTTATAGTTCATAACAAAATCACAATAAGTACCATACTAAAGGAGAGTCATCAAAAGTTAAGCACTTAGTACATTAAAGCATCACAAAAACCCCTATCAACTAAAAACAAAATGTACTCAAACTGTCAAGTTGAGAACTTGTTCATGAACTCCATAATCTTTTGATTTTGTGCTTGAAGCTGCTGAATTAATTGAAGCTGATTTTCCATCTTTTCTTCATAACTATCAATTTTTTTTTGTTGACTATCAATCTTCTCTTGTTGACTATCAATCTTCTCTTGTTGAGTTTCAAGTTCTAACTCTTGAAGGTCGATTTTTCGTTTCAACTTAGGGTTCACTTGTGTAGAAGCACCATATTTAAATGACTTAGGATGTGGTCCAAATCCCAAACCTTTCACATAACCAGCTCTTTTTCCAAGAACTTGTTCACAAATTTCTTCATCAGTTAACAAAATTCCTTCTTCCACAGATTTTGTTTGCAATGCAATCATTTGTTCCTAACAATTTTATTTAACATGGTCAATAGTCTATCAAATCTAGGATTGTATATAATATTTATATGTCAAATTTCCAATATTGATTGACATGTACTATCTAATATGATAAATAAACTTAAATCACCAAACAAAAACCAAAAATAGCAACTACCATAAAAAATTCAATCTGCATAATGTTAGCAAACATTTATCATGTTGATATTCGATCTCCATCCATCTAATAAAATCAACCAAATCAACCATATCACATAAAATTTAAAACATCAGATGCATTCTCATCTAAAATAGATAAGATATAAGACTTAAGTGTAGTTTTAAAATAAACTATACTACTCATTATCTATATATATGACCATAAAGGTAGCTAATGTAAATTCTAGTGTTATGGAAATAAATTTACAAATCTTTCACGGGCAACATCATTGACCCATCCATTCTTTTCATTGTAGTGTGTATCATGGAATAAAATTATCCGACTAGGAAGTTGACTTTCTTCATCAACATTTGTTCAAAAACAAAATAAATAAAATCAATTCATTAAGGGTACAAACTAATTAAATTAAACAATTTAGTTAGTTTTCACTACCATATCTTTTTGATGTTGAATAAAGGACTTTGAGCCACCACGATGAACAAAAACCCATTTGTCCCAATTTTGAGCGTTTTGAGTTGATCATTCCTACAATGAATTATTCAAAGTAATTCATACGTTAAACATATCTTAATTTTATATATTACTAAAAAAGGGAATAATTTCAAAATCATTTTAAACTTTTCACTATCAAACCGATCACATAAGAAGTTCTAATCTTCTTGACTTGTAACTTCTTCCAGCTTGTTGTGCTTTGCATCTTTAAGTTTTGAGTATTTTGCAAATTTCACCTTTAACTTATGGTGAAATTGCTTGTATCTTGTAGACATTGCATTCTCAAAATATCTAACCACATGTGATTAAGATATGTCAATATCAAATTTCCCTACAAGAAATTAAGAAACTAAATGTTAGTACTTATTTTATAGTTGCATATAATATATATTTAATCTATAAACTATATCAGTACATATCAAATGAATGTTGATTCCAAAATAGATGGGTAGCTTAGGATAGAATGTACTTACATGTTTTGACTTAAGAAATTAAAAACAATAAACACAATAACTAAATACTTCACCAGGTTTAGTTTTACTACTATTTTATCAACCATTGGTTGTTTGGTTTCATCACAAATATCTTTCCATTTTTCTATAGTCAATAGAGCATGATCTCTGACAACAATTCCAATCTCATTTGCCAATTTAGATGCATTAGGGCCTGTTGGTTTTCCATCTTCTATATTGAAATCAACTTGGAGCTTAGACTTTGCAGTATTAATGAGTCGCTCAAGTCCTATCCCTCTTGTCTTCCCACGCTTTTTCTTGCCTACAAGACCAGTATATAAAACATAATCTAAATTTAATTCATAAACTTCTTGTAAATTTTAACTCATAAACTCTAAATGGACAATATTTATGTACATATAAACATTAAAAAAAAAAAAAAAAACCAATAAATTTTAAAAAATAAGCACTTCCCACACTTTTAAGCTACAGATCGATTATGTCAGGGCATTCAAGATATATTAGGAGAATGATATAAAAAAGAACTACACTCAACAAAACATGTCAATGCATATATGATGTTTAAATTTGTGAAGAGTAATTCTAAGCTACTTGAGCTGCACATTTTCTCAAGCTATAAAGACAATAAAAAGTCCTCTTCCAACATATTAAAGGTTGGTTTTACTATTGTATGTGAAGTTGATGAACTTGTGACTATGAGCAACATAAGATCATCCTAGCTTTAAGAGATCTAGAAGCAATAGAATACAGTCAATAATATTTAACTTGCTATTATTTTGAAAAATAATAATAAGAAGAAGAAAACATGAACAAACACATATGATAGAGTTCAATAATAATAACAAGGGGAAAAGTCATTTTAGTCCCTGACTTTTGAGAAAACGTCAAATTTTTAACTATATTTTTTAAAAGGACGAAATGAGTCTTAATTTTTCTAAAAAGTGTCAAATTAGTCCCTCTCATCAGTCAACTAACGGTCAAACTTAATGGAAAACATGAAAAGACTAATTTAATCCTGGACACTATTAAAACAAATAAAAAGATCATTATACCCTCAAATAAAGTAAAATATTACAATAATATATAATTATCAAAATACTCTTAATGAGTTGCATATAATTTTCATAAAGTTACAGTTTTACCCTTAGAAAATTTTTGACTGGACGTAGCTTTGTTTGAGGATCTTATGTATATTTATTAATTGTAAAATTATCATTTTACCTTTACAATTAAAAATTTTCATTAAATCTTTATTCATGGGTGTGATTTTTTTATTTTTATTTTTTTTTTAATTTCTACTTTAGCTTGTAATTTTTGCTTTTTTTTTTTTCAAAATTTCTGCTCTAACTTTTAATATTTTTACAGTTTCTGCTATTGCTCCATCTGTTTAATATTTTTGTTGCATCTGTTAATTTTTTTCAGTCTATAATATTATATATTTGAGATCCACATATTTATGGTATAATTGGTGTATGCTTTGAGATGATATTTATATTTAACAAAATGATTTTTTTAAAATAATTTTGTCGAATGAGATTTTTTTTTTTTTTTTTGAATTTTTTTCCTGATTTGTTTTAAATGATTTTTTTTCCTTATTTTATCTTCCTTTTATATCTTCCTACATTATAATTGAAAACACCAAATTTATCCCCATTTAATATGCTATCAGTTAAGTTTGACCGTTAGTTGACCAATGGAAGGGACTAATTTGACACTTTTATGAAAAGTTAAGGTTCATTTCGTCTTTTTAAAAAATATAATTAAAAAATTGATACTTTTTCAAAAGTTAGGGGCTAAAATGATTTTTCCCCTAATAACAATTAGGAAACATTATTTAGAATGATAAGGTTAATTTAGAATATACTTGTTCTTATATGAACTTGCCATACCATGACCATTACGTATACGAGGAGAATTTGATGTTCTTGGTGATGAACTATGTGATTGAGGTGTTGAAACATGTGTAGATAAAAGCCTTGGTCGAGTACCAGGAGCCATATCTGTTAGAATTACAAATATCAAATAAGTTTTGGGGACAAGTACTAGTATAAATAAAATCAAATTTAATTGGTTTAAGTATATAAAATAGCATACTATCAAATCTAAATGAAAAATTATTTTTTTAATATATAATGCAAAGAATTCAACTTGCAGCTAGTATGCTTTATGATTGTCATTCATCATTAGAACCATCTTCATTTACTGTAGGTTCTTCAGTATCACGATTATAATCAATAAGTGTATCATCTTCATCTTCAAAGTCAAGGACCTCTTGAAGTTCCACTTCAGAACATTGTTTCTCCTTATTCATAATATCATTATCAACTTTTCTGGGTTTACATCAAGTTGACTGTAGTGTGAACTTCCTAAAGTTTCTTCAACAGCCCATTGAACACTATATAATTCATTTTCTTGATACACATCATCAATATTTTGAGTATCCTCTTCCGTGCCATCAAACATAGGAATATCCCATAAATGTCTATGTTGAATCTTTTGAACAACCTTCCATTTTGCACCATGCTTGTAATCATCAACATAAAACACTTGTTGTGCTTGTATTGCAAGCACAAAAGGGTCATCTGTGTACCACTTCTTGTTTACATTAATGCAAATAAAATGATAATCCCTTTGTATTCTTTTCTTTTTTGCATCGGTATCAAACCATTCACATTTAAATAAGATGACATGATTACCAAATAGATAATCTAGACCAGGACATTATGTAAAACTCCATAAAAATCTATCCCATCACCATTGTGCTCTCCTGGTACAACAACTCCACTATTTTGAGTTATCCGTCGATCATCACGATTAATACTATGAAATCGCACTCCATTAACAATACATGCATTGTAAGATTTCACTCGTTGATCGGGATCACATGCTAATGCATACAATTGATTAGTGGCTTCTATTGATCCTTCATTATGTAAAATTGTCATCTACAAGCAAAAACATGTATTGTTAGATATTAATTTATTTACCACTATTAATTATATATGAAAAAAGATCTTATACACCAAATTATTTACTTTTTT
Organism: Dimocarpus longan; assembly: GCA_022984855.1. Lineage (NCBI taxonomy): Eukaryota > Viridiplantae > Streptophyta > Magnoliopsida > Sapindales > Sapindaceae > Dimocarpus > Dimocarpus longan. The sequence goes on along the minus strand of CM041014.1, from coordinate 11,975,232 downwards.
TCTAAACCACTTGGGGAACTGCTTTTCAAGTCGATGAGGTACATTGGAATGACTTTCCTTTTCCAACTTCTTTGTATAGTCACTACATTAACACCCATAAGTTAAAATACATAAAAGCTATTTTGTAAAAATTACATACTTGATAAAGATTAATACTTACTTTAAATAAGGTTGTAATTCCACACAATTGTTCAAAATATACCAATGAGCTTTTTCCAATTCAACCAAAGGTAAATGCTTCATTTGCCAAGCTCCAAAAGGTTTAGCTTTTTGGGAAAATATTGATAACCTACCATTTGATTGGCTAAGAATTCCATTATCATTTCTTTCACCTCAATTAAATCTCGTTTCAATTCCTCGAAGGTACATTGAACAAAACATTAATGCTTCATTTGCAATGTATGCCTCTACAATTGAGTCCTCTGGTTTAGTTTTGTTTCTCACATATTTTTTTAAAGTGCCTAAATACCTTTCAAAGTGATACATCCATCGAAATGACACAGGTCTTGAAACTTTTGCTTCAAATGGCAAGTGCAAAACCAAATGTCCTATAATGTCAAAGAATGAGAGTGGAAATATCCTTTCAAGTTTACAAAGTATCAAAACAATTTCTTTCTCTAATTTGTCTAAATCATTTACATGTAGAGTCTTTGCACAAATCTGTTGAAGAAAGTAAGTTCCACTAACATAAAACAAAAATACCCATCAAACTAACATAAAACTTTCTCTACTCACCTTCAATTATTTTCACCCTTTCTTGAAGACTTCTTGATGTGTTTGGGAGCTTCTTCGTGTTCCTTCCTCCCCCCCTCATGGCCATCTCTTGTTCTCTTTTTTATTATTATTTTTTTTATTTTTTTTTCTTTCTCTCTCGGTTTCTTTTCTTTTTTTCTTCTCACATTTTTCTGCTTCATTTTGGTTTCTATTCTGATCACTGCCTCTTCTCTCCCTTTTAATTTCATTTCATGCCTCAAATATATATATAAATCACCAATTGACCATTTTGCCCTTAAAACTTTATTAAATTTAAAAAATGTCATCCATACAAATTATGATACATGTCCTCATCCTTATTCACTCACCACATGTCGCCTTTATTATAATTGCTTTTTCAATGCTTATCTCTTCCTTTATCTTTTAGATTTTTAGTTTTTCAAAATGCTTGGATTTCGGTTTTTTCGGAACTTTTTCGGAATCCTTCCAAAATTTATCGGAGCTTATATTTAGACTACCTACATACTTATGGTAACTTCTGTAACCTTTAAAAGTCATTCTAGACCCATTTTTGGCTCTTCACTTTTCACTAAATTTCCTTAGAAAAATCTTCGGATCAATTCCATTTCAATTAGAATTTCTTTTGGAAGTGCCGATTGAGTCAATTAATGCTTTTGAGGTTTTCAAAATTTTTCGAAAATCTGTTTGAATTTTCGGTCAGATCCGAAAACTGCTCTATTTTACTTTAAACTGATTCATTTTCGATCTGATTCAGTTTTCGTTAATTTCAATATAATTTTTAGAATTTTTTTAATATACAAGACCCATTTTCTGAAAATCACCATTAATCCGAAATCACTATTCATAAAAAATTTCACTTTCACTGATTTTTAGGATTTATTTCTCAAAAATTACTATCTACTCATCACTATTCATCCAAAAATCACTATTCTGTCTGCAATATTATTCATTCAGATGAATTCAGGGCGTTACACAAAAGTTATAGCTTTAGAATGAGACATCTTTAGTTGAAATTATTCATGAATTTCAAAGACGAAATTATTTTGAGGGGGATGATTTGTAAAGCCCAAATTCAAGTGGACCCAAGAGATTATTGAAGCCTAAATAAAAATTAATAAATGAGCTCAAATTAAGTGTAAACCCAAGTTATCTAATAATGTTAAAACAATTAGACAAAAGTCCAATTGGGTGAATTTGATGGTCATGCAATGAATAGAAAAAAGAATGATAAATTAATAAAATAAAAGGAATGATTTGCACTAATTAAGAAGGATAATTAATTTTCCATCCATCAAGTAATTAGTCAAATAAGAGTTGAAAAGTAGGGAGTGGTTGATGGGATATATATATATATATATATATTTCCTATCAATTGAGGTAGTGATTGAAGTAAAAAAAAAAAGGCAAAAATATATATTTATATATTTTTCCCAATTATTATAGTTAGGGTTTGAAGCCATATATATATATATATATATAAATATAACTTTTTTCTATTCATAGCAGCCAACACTCTCCCTAAAAAACATACATAAATTACTCAAACTTGCAAGCTTGCTCTTCGTATCAGCATCATTATCGAAACGTGATTTCTAATAAGTTACAGTTGATTTTGAGAGGCAATAAAAGTAGGTAGGTTTTCCTTTTATTTCTTTCACTCTCATCTCAAGTTCATGATTTGGTTCTAGGAATACTAAGACTCATTTTGGTTCCTAGGTTTTTTGCACAAGGGTTTGTAGGTTGGATTTTTGGGCTCATATAACAATTGAGGTAAGAGTCTATTTTATTGGGTTATACTTAACGAAAAATTATGAAACTTTATATGTGATTAGGTTTATATGTCTACTGATCATATATTGAATTTTGTAAATGAATATATTAAGATATATAAATTTCAGATTGGATTGTTGTTGAAGCCAAAATTAAGTTACAGAAAAACCCTATTACTATCATATTCACTTCAGCCACACTTCACACCCATCAGCGCTGACACTCAACCTCTGCTCTATTTGCCGTCGAGCCCTGCATTCGTCACGGTCTATCGTTGTCATCCGACCCCCTACATTTTTCGCTGCCGATCGTCATTGTCCGACCCCTTGCACTTTTCACTGTCGATCGTCCTTGTCAATCGCCATTTTCTTGCTGGTCTCAGCGATTGGTCGCCTCGCTGGTGGTACTTACTGGTCGTCCTTCACGTCCGTATTGCTGGTCTTGGTGATTGATCGTCCTGCATTCTTCGACGATTACTTCCTTCACAGCCCGCCGTTGCATCCTTCGTAGAGCTCATGGTTTCTCTCGCTTGGATTCTTCTTCTTTGGTGATACTCATGTGTTTTTTGTGCTCACCCTTTTGTTTGTTCTTTACATTTCTTGATATTATCTGCCATTTTGTTGATTCCTTGGTAGGTTTTAAAGCTATGTTGTGGAACATTTTCCTGACACTTCGTGTCTGCACGGAAGCTGCTTGACAAAATGGCTCTTTGAGACTTTTTGTCGAGGCCTTCTGTTTTGTGTTCTATGTTGAAAGTTCATGTTGGAACCCAGATGGGAATTCTTGCATTTTGAGCTGGTTGGTTGTATTTTATGGGAATTTGAAAATGACGTAGTAAGCTATACAAGTGTTTGAACAAATGATGGTTCATGGTTTTGAGGCCTCATTGGCATGCTTGTACTATGTTGTTGATTTCTTGATATGGGTTGCTTCTGTTTTTTGTTTAATGCGTGTCTCAATAGGGTTTGCTCCTATAGACAATTATCTGATATACTGTGGATACTTATAAAACACATCAGTGGGCAATTGTATATTTTTTGGCATTCGACTTTGGTTACAACAACCCTTTAACCCCCAGAAGACGTTTTAGTCAATAATAGCGTGAATTCTAAGTCAACCACCAATGATTCAGACTTGTATGATACTACTAGAATCTTCACTGGAGTGTCCAATTACTCGTTTTCAATCAATAAACCTGGGAGGCACTTGATTTGCCTTCATTTCTTCCTTTTCAAAAGTAGAATCTTAGTAGTTTCTTTCTAGTAAATTTTTAATTTTTATTTGCAGGAACAACAAGAGGATTTCAAATGGAAAAAATGGATGCAAGAATAAGGTGTGAGTACATGCTACACTTTCTATATTTCATAATAATAATTTTTTTATTTTTTTGAATAGATAATTATATGTTAAATCTGGTTTGTTGGGATGAGTGGGGTTTTGTGTATTTGATAATTTTGAATAGAATTATAAGTATTTAGATTGATGTGAACAACGGAGCTGACCCATTTGCAGAGAAACGATCAATGCTAGACTAGCTAGTTTAGTTAATAAAGTGGAGGTTGAAAAACTTGATAAACATTGTTCATATTACACCTAGGTTTCTGGTTGGTAAGCTTGTACTTGTAATTAATAAAATGGTTCCGGCAATTTTTATATAGTTCTACTTGTCTCGCACATTTTGGTCCTGTATGAATATAATATGACCACTAATAAATACGATATAGTTAAGCACTTCATCTTCTTATAGTGTGTGTGACCAGTTTGAGAGGGAACTAGGTGGGGTATTGACGCATGATGACTTACTTATGTACTGATTTTTTCGGAAATCAAGTTAATAGAAATGATAAAATATAATAACGGTTGGTGAATGAGGTATTGACCCGTGATGACATTTTATTTTTCTGTAGTCACAACATGGGAGTGCTTATTTAACACAAGGAAATGCACAACTTGAAAATGCACGATGTCAATTACTACATTGGTATCCAGAAAATAATGTAGAAGATCAAGTTGTTGCGGGAGGAAGAATTTCATCAACGGATCCTAAGGCCCTAGTGCACCACATACCGCTTGAAAGGAGTTACTGAAAAGTTTGAGTTGATGTTGTAAAAGAAGATATAAAAGTGTGTAGGCCGACGGATGAGTATAAAACTCTCAATGAAGCTGTGGGAACAACCGTTGTATGACTAAAGGATTACATTAAGTTGTTGTAGAAGAAGGTGAATGACCACATGTTTTTGTGTTTATGTGATATATGTACATATATGTGTATTTACAATTATATGCATATAAGTATGTATATCACATACTATGATGGGATTTTGTGTAGTCTTTGTTATGTAACTAATTTTATGGAATTATATGTATTGTTGATGACAGATTATGAAATTAATAAATATATTAATTTCTTTACAAAATTGAAATTAATATTGTTGTAATCAATGTTATATTTATATATATATATATTTTTGTGCAGCACCATATTAAGTCATTCCAAAAATATATACAATAGCTCAATCATTTAATTTCAGTCTGGAAAAAAAAAATAATAATAAAAATGATTCTACAACATATTTTGTATGTTGCGTTATACCTCTATAGCAATATACAATTAAAGTTGTTACAGATATACGACTATAAGTCATTGTGCGTTGCTGTAGTTTGTATTGCAACGTGCAGTGCATGTTGTTATAACTTCTATGGCAACACACAACGTGATGTTGTTGATAATGTAAAGCAACGTGAGATTAATGTTGCTAAAGGGGTATGCTTTTTGGATACATAGTCTTTCGGTACATAAGGGTGTGCGTTGCGAAAAGTTTTAGCAACACATTCTGCACGTTGCGGTATTGCTAATTTCTTGTAGTAATTATGCTAGCAGCCACAGTTTGATTTGAAATTTTTACTAGAGGTTTCAATGTGTCTAGAATATTTATTTAAAATTTTAGATTGATTGAAGACCTAGAGAATTAATTAAAAATATTTAGGTCAACAGTGTTAGGGTTGAAATTTTGAAGCAAAAAGAATAAATTTATGGTTTGTTACAACAAGGTTATTTATGTTCAAATAAAATTATTAGGGTGTTGTATTGTGACAATTTTTCACTTGTTATTAAATAGGGCTCGATTAATTTTTTGGACATAAAAATAAGTTGTTTCGGAATATTCCAAGTGAGTAAATTTTTCAGAGTACGTATTATATTGTTTTCTAATAATAAAATTGGCCTGTGTAATTGAATATTTTATATTCTATGTACTATCATTTTATCTTGAGCAAAATATATTTTATACTTTAATTATTATTTTCTAAAATATATGTGAAAAAAGAAAGTAGGAATCAACAGTCATTGATGGGACGTTGATCTTCAAGGACAATACGAGGGATTTGGGTGATCCATGATGATCATGCACTGTGTACTATTTACCAAAAAAGTGTAAAAATTTAAATTGAATATGAGTCTAGGATTCTAAGGGCATGGATAAAACCAAAGCCAAAAGCCAAGACATAAAGAAAATTATGATTGTAAAACCCAAAACCGCGTTCATCGGAGGGCGAAATATTTTTCCGATGGATCGCGTCCGATCGGAAAAATATAAATATCGAGTCCGAAAATAATTGGAATAATTATTTTCGCTTTAGAGAAATAAATTCGAGTTCACGAAGACGGGTTCAGAATTTATTTATTATTCCAAAGGTGAAAGCGATTAAAAAGCAAGAATGCATGAAATCCAATAAAGGGAATGCATGTGTGTGACACGTGTCACACATGCATTGGATGATGAAAAAAAAAAAAAAAAAAAAGAAGGAAACAATATCATAGTTAAACAAACGGTAACCCATTATGCATTCAAAAACAAAACCGAAACCATCATTCGGTCAAACAAGAAATTTTTAATAAATAAAAATTACAAAGCTTGCAACGGTCTCATTTCCTAACAGCATCCAAAGTGAGAAAAAGAGAGGAAGATGTTACGCTCGGTCATCATTCAAACCGAAAGTGAGCTGCTGCTCATGAGTAAATGGAGAGAGAGCTAGACTGAGAAGCTGAAGCCGTGAACTGTAAGGGACGAGAGGGCAGCAACATCTTCTATCCAGTAAATTGCATGTAGCATCTGAGCAATCTAGGAGCGAGCTGTTCATGCATGCAAGCTGTTGGAGTGCTGTCCGACCGTGAGGAGTTATTGTCATCGCTGTCATGTTCACTTCAGTGAGCTGTCTGTTTTGAAGCTACTGTTGCTGACTTGCTACCGTGAAAAAGAAGACAGCTGCTGGAGTGAAAAGGCTGAGCTTGCTGCCGTGCTGCTGCCAGTGTCGCCGGTGAAGAGCTGCTGGCGTGAGGTCGAGCTGTCGCTGCCTTTGCTGTGTGCTGTCGCCGCTGTTGAACAAGGTGCTGTTAGCGTGAGCTGCTGCCGGCGAAGGGAAGCTGCTGTCACGTTGCTGTCGCCATGCTGTCTTGCTGCCTGGTGCTGCACGTGCTGACCAGCTGCTGTCAGCTTGCTGCCGTGAGCTGAGTTGCTGCCGAGCTGAGTTGCTGCTGAGCTGAGCTGCTGCCAGGTGCTGTGTTGCTGCTGTCTGGGCGTGAAGGGTGCTGCTGTCTGGACGTGAATGTGCTGCTGTCTGGACGTGAATGTTGCTGCTGTCTGGACGTGAATGTGCTGCTGTCTGGGCGTGAAGGCTGCTGCTGTTGAGCATGAGCTGAAACTGTCTTGCTGCCTTTGTTGTGTGCTGTCACCGTGACCAAGTGCTGCCATTTTATGCTGTCACGTTGCTGTCTTGCTGTCGTGAGCTGTCCAAGTTGCTGCCGAGTTGTTAAGTCAGGCCAAACATCTTTCAGACAGGAAGTGGAACAGCAACAAGAAAGGATAGCTGGCTGGTGGAAGAGACAGCTTGCTGCCACGAGAGTTTTGTCGTCGTTCGGAAGCCGTTTCGAAGCGGAGAATAGCTCGCTTCTTGGGTAAGTGCTGCTCATTTTCTTTGTTGAATCATTTTGGGCAATTAGGAATGTGAATATTATCTCGCTGTCCCGAGTTATTTTTAAGCCCGTTAAAGTGTTTAAGTTGAAGTTAAGATAGTTTGAGTTTCAATAGAGTTAATCGCATAATTGTTGGTTTCGCGCGAAATCGTTAATTATCGAAATTTCGGAGTTGGAAACGGAAATGAATATGCATTAAGCTTGCTGCCATGTTTTTCTTCTTTGTGCTTAATCATGATTAAATATTCGTTTGCCGTGTTTAAGTAAAGTTACGAGCTGTTATTAAAAGAAATCGCGCGAAATGCGTAAAATTGATAAATCGCGATTATTAGTGAAATCGCGTAAGCTTTAAGTTCGTCGTTTAATTTCGAATCTTCTGTTTAATGAATTCATTAGAATCTGATTTTAATGATGTTATATTAGATTCGATTGGCTTAGTTGTTGGTTTTATAACCGCAAAGTTTCGAGTATTTTAAGTCGCGAAATCGAATCGGTTTGAAATAGTCTTCGCGTGCGAATATGAATTATCCGTTTTGTTATCGTGCGAGGATAGTCACTTGAATTATTGTGTTTATAAATCCTCGTATGGCTTAAAGTTTAGTTGCGCACGAGTTATGTTTTAACGACATCTCGATCGAAATCAATTGTAGGTGAATCGAGAATCGAACGAGAGCCGTAACGGGAAACGGTGATAAGTATTTTGGAAGCAAGTTGTGAGTGTAGATTTTTAAAAGTTTTCATACATTCTATTATTGAATGCAATTACTTTTAGCAAGTTAAATGTTTTGAGCTTTGAGTAAGAGTTTATAGTTTTCAGTAAATTGATTATAAATGCATGTATATTTTAAATAAGCTATGCTTTGAATATGTTTATATTCTTCAGTAAAGTAATTGAGTAAGTTGAAATTATATACATGCATAGAGATAATATTTGTGAAAGTTAATTTTTGCGATATTATAGCATATTGCCGAGATTTCATTTTATATATGCCTATGGTTTACCCTAGCCCCTAAGATTACACCCGGCCGAAAGTATTCCATACGTGTACGGTAGTTGGGGGGAGTTACTAACTTTGGGGGGATCGAGTCTGTCAGTCACCCTCTGCACGTATGGGATAGTGTAGATCTGCCTGATGTTGGAGGGATTCGCGATCCCAGAGTTGTATCCACATCTGCGACTACACATGGTGAGAGTTCCCCTATCCTAGTGGCGTGTTTTCGCACCGTCACGAAGGACAAGATTTCCCTGGGTTGCCAGATAAGGCTAGTAAGAAAATAAGAAAAGTTTTAAGAAAAGTTTGATTAGTAACTTTCACATGTTTTTAAACGAGAATCCAGTTTTCGGAAAAAGTAAGTAAGTAATAGTTTTCCAATCTATTTTTAGGAGGAATAGTATTTTTAAGCAAAAGTACAGTTTATGTAAACTTACCCACTCACTGAGTTATTCTCACCACTGTTTTCCTGTTTTCTTAAAAACCTCCCTCAGGTGCAGGTGCGAGTAGCGCGGTTGACGTATCTCCTTCGGACGGACAGGCCAGCTAGACACGCGTGACCAGATTGCACTATTTTCTAGCATAACATCATGTATTGTATTTACTATCATTTTCCAGATTTTCTAGTTTCAAATATTATTTTGAGTTAAGGATTTTATGTAAATATCATGCATGTCGTTTTTAAGATTTATTCAAGTTACTTCCGCTTAATTGCATGATTATGAGTTTGAAAATGGCCGGAGGCCTATTGATTATAGAAATTGTTTGTGAATACAATTATACAGGTTTTATGAGATATTTTACAGGGTGGAATTTAGAACAACAGCCGTTGTGCTGCCAGTTTTCTGTGAAAATCCTATTTTCATAAAGTTATTTTCAACGAACAAAATTCCCACTCTTTTTTAGAATCAAAAGGATTTCAAGTATTTTAGCAAAGAAAAGAGGCTTAGCTTCACGGGAACTTTCCAGTCAGAGCAGATCTCGACTGGGGAGCCACCGTGGGGTTGCCGGGCAGGTCGCCTAGCTAGTAGTTAGAAAGGGGCCTGTCAACGTTGGTATCAGAGCAAAGATTTTAAATGCATTACATGATTTCTAAGCATTTACATAGTAAAATTTTCAAACCTCATACATTTTATGACTAAGTATCTGGTTCAAGTGCAGTGAGTCATGCGTCGCGTCGGTCGTCCGCGTAAAAGGAGAGCCGCTGAAAATACTCCACCTCCTGCTCCAGAAATAAGGGAGCAAGTAAATGAGTCCGTCAATGATCCTCAGCCAGGGGTTCCAGTTGAGCCACCGGTAGTAGAGCCTGAGCAGGATCCGATCGAGAGATTAGCCCAGGTTATCCAAGGGCTAAGGCCTCGTGCACCAAGCGCCACCGTTGAGAGGGCAAGGAAACTTGGTGCCGATGCTTTTGACGGAACAGGTGGTCCAGAAATTTCAACAGAGTGGTTGGATAATACTGAAAGAGTGTTGGAACAGATGGAATGTACCGATCTCCAAAAGGTGTCAATTGCTTCATTCTTACTTCGAGCGTCAGCTAGAGATTGGTGGGATTCCGTCAAGCGAAGAGCAATCGAACAAGTCACATGGGAAAAGTTCAAAGAAGAGTTTAATGAGAAATTCTACCCCAGGGCATACAAAGACGCAAAGATTGAGGAGTTTTACAGTTTTGTGCAGGGTAACATGTCTGTGGAAGAGTATGAAAGGAAGTTCACTGAATTGTCTCGAGTGGCACCGTTTATAGTTAATGATGAGGTAAACAAGTGCCATAAGTTTGTGCAGGGCTTGAATCCGAAAATCAAGGCATATGTGGTAGCTGCAGAGCATAGAGAGTATGGGCGGTTAGTTGAAGCAGCTTTGAGGGTAGAAAGGACAACAATAGGTGACAAAGAGCAAACGCAGAAATTAAAGCGCAGTCAGAGGTCAGGTTGGTATTCAGGAGGCTTCAACAAGGCACCGAAAACTGGAGACAAGTCTAGATGGTTAGGTAGCAAACAGCGAAGTCAGGGAGCTGCGTCTAGTCAGAGTTCAGTCAAACCTCCATCAGGACCCCAAAGCAGAGGTAATACTCAAAGCATAGAGCCGTGTAGGAAATGCAACAGGACACACCGAGGAGAGTGTCATATGGGTATCACTGGATGTTATCGTTGTGGTAAAGAGGGACATTATATGTCTGAGTGTCCGCAGAGAACAAGAGGAGCCAGTGGGTGGAGACCGTATACTCAAGGGCAGTCTAGCGGGGGTCAGTCACAGGATCAGAGAGGTCCACAGATGAGAGGACCAGAGACTACAGTTCAATCCGGAAGAGGTGCTGGGAGAGGTTTGCCACCTAGAGGACAATCAGGGAGACCTCGTACTCAAGCCAGGGTGTTCATAGTAACGCAGCAAGATGCTGAAGCTACACCAGAGGTGGTGACAGGTACTGTAATAGTTTTCAACTCTGATGCTCATGTTTTAATAGACCCTGGTGCTACGCATTCTTTTGTTTCTAAAAGTTTTGCAAGGCATGTTAATATGAAGTTAAAACCCTTAGAGTGCGATATGATAGTAGCTACTCCTACCGGAGATTCCTTAGTAGTAGAGAGTGTTTGTAGAGATTGTGATATTGTACTTGGGGGTAGATCCTTTCCAATTAGTTTGATGTTGTTGGATCTATGTGATTTCGACATTATATTGGGTATGGACTGGTTAGCTACGCATCATGCCGTGGTGGATTGTTTTCAAAAAGAAGTCAAGTTTAGTTCAGTTGGAGAGTCAGATGTAGTATTCCGAGGAGAGCGTAAAGTGCTTCCATCCCGTATCATATCAGCCATGACCGCCAGAAGAATGTTAAAGAAGCAATATGCAGGTTATTTGGCTTATGTGATAGATTCGTCTGAGAGGGAGACTCAGCTAGAAGATATTCCTGTGGTTGCAGAGTTTTCTGATGTGTTCCCAGAAGATCTTCCAGGTTTACCTCCGGATAGAGATATTGAATTTGAGATTAATCTGATGCCGGGAACAGCACCAATTTCCAGAGCACCATACAGGATGGCACCTCCAGAGTTGAAGGAATTGAAGGTTCAGTTGGAAGAATTGGTAGACAAGGGTTTTATTAGATCCAGTGTATCTCCTTGGGGAGCACCAGTGCTCTTTGTTAAAAAGAAAGATGGAAGTATGAGATTGTGTATCGACTACCGAGAATTGAATAAGGTGACTATTCGGAATCAATATCCTTTACCGAGGATTGATGATCTGTTCGATCAGTTGCAAGGTGCAAGGTTGTTTTCTAAGATAGATCTGAGATCAGGGTACCATCAGTTGAAGATCAAGGGAGATGATATTCCTAAGACTGCCTTCAGGACGCGTTATGGACATTATGAATTCTTGGTTATGCCTTTCGGGCTAACCAATGCCCCAGCGGCATTCATGGTATTGATGAATCGGGTGTTCCATGAATTTTTGGATAAGTTTGTCATAGTGTTCATTGACGATATATTGGTGTATTCGGGCAGTAGGGAAGAACATGCTGAACATCTAAGATTAGTTTTACAGACGTTAAGAGAGCAGCAATTGTATGCCAAGTTCAGCAAGTGTCAGTTCTGGTTGAATGAAGTTTCATTTTTAGGCCATGTGCTTTCAGCTGATGGGATTAGTGTTGATCCTCAAAAGATTGAAGCGATTGTGAACTGGAAATCGCCTACAACCGTAACTGAGGTTCGGAGTTTCTTAGGTTTGGCAGGTTATTATAGGAAATTTGTCGAAGGATTTTCTAAGATTGCCATTCCTTTGACGAAGCTCACCAGAAAGGAAGCAAAGTTTGAGTGGTCAGAAGCCTGTCAGAAGAATTTTAACGAATTGAAGACAAAATTGACTACAGCTCCAGTGCTTACTCTTCCTTTCGGAAATGAAGGCTTTGTGGTGTACAGTGATGCTTCGAGGCAAGGTTTGTGATGTGTTCTGATGCAAAATGGAAAGGTGATAGCTTATGCTTCTAGGCAGTTAAAGAAGCACGAGCAGAATTACCCAACCCATGATCTAGAGTTGGCCGCAGTAATTTTTGCACTCAGGATTTGGAGGCATTACTTGTACGGAGTTCGATGTCAGATATTTACAGATCACAAGAGCCTTCAGTATTTGTTCTCCCAGAAAGAGTTGAATATGAGACAGAGGAGATGGTTAGAGCTGCTCAAGGATTACGATTGCACCATAGAGTACCATCCCGGGAAAGCAAATGTAGTAGCCGATGCATTGAGTAGGAGACCCTCTAGCTCGGTAGCTCATTTAAGAGCTAGGTATCTTCCATTGTTAGTAGAGATGAGATCTTTGGGAGTTAAATTGGAAGTAGGGAATTCAGGTGCATTGTTAGCTACTTTCCAAGTTCGACCGGTACTTGTGGATAGAATCCGAGAGTTGCAGATTCAGGATCCTCAATTAGTCAAGATCAGACAGGAAGTAGAGTCAGGCCAACAGGGAGACTTCTCAGTCAGGGATGATGGTACGTTGAGGATGAGACAGAGACTATGTGTTCCAAATGTGACGGAACTCAAGAAAGAAATTTTAGATGAAGCTCACTCCTCAGCATACGCTATGCATCCGGGAAGTACGAAAATGTATCATACCTTGAAAGAGCATTACTGGTGGAAAGGTATGAAGAAAGAGATAGCTGAATTTGTGTCAAGATGTTTGATTTGTCAGCAGGTGAAAGCCGAGCACCAGAGGCCATCAGGACTTCTTCAGCCACTTCCCATTCCGGAGTGGAAATGGGAGCATATTACTATGGATTTTGTGGTAGGATTTCCTCGGAGTCGAAATGGTTATGACAGTGTTTGGGTAATAGTAGATCGACTTACGAAGTCAGCTCATTTCCTACCTATTAGAAGTACTTATTCCTTGGATCGATTGGCTAAGTTGTATGTTGATGAGATCGTGAGATTACATGGGGCTCCAGTGTCGATCGTATCAGATAGAGATCCGAGATTTACATCCCGATTTTGGCCTAGCCTCCAGAAAGCATTAGGTACTCGATTACATTTCAGTACAGCATTTCATCCGCAGACAGATGGTCAGTCTGAGCGTACCATTCAGACTTTAGAGGATATGCTCAGATCTTGTGTGATAGAGTTTGGAGGAAGTTGGGATTCTCATCTGTCGTTAATCGAGTTTGCCTATAATAACAGCTATCAGGCTAGTATCGGTATGGCACCGTATGAAGCACTTTATGGAAGACGGTGTAGGACACCGATATGTTGGGATGAGATGGGCGAGAGAAAGTTGATTGGGCCCGAGCTTGTTCAGATGACTACAGATAAGATCAAGGTTATTCGGGACAATCTGAAGATAGCCCAGGATCGTCAGAAAAGTTACGCAGATAAGCGTAGGAAGGATTTGGAGTTCCAGGTCGGGGATAAGGTATTCCTACGGATATCTCCATGGAAAGGAATAATTCGTTTTGGGAAGCGAGGTAAGTTAAGCCCTCGGTATATTGGTCCCTACGAAGTGATTGGTAGAGTAGGTGAGGTAGCGTATCGACTTGAGCTACCAGCAGAACTCTCCAGGATCCATAATGTATTCCATATCTCGATGCTCCGTAAGTACATAGCAGATCCTTCGCACGTATTGTCAGAGCAGCCAATGGAACTTAAAGAGAACCTATCTTATGAGGAGACCCCAGTTCAGATTCTTGATAGGAGAGATCAGGTTCTTCGCAGTAAAGTTATTCCGTTGGTTAAAGTGTTGTGGAGGAATCATGCAGTGGAAGAGGCCACGTGGGAGCACGAGGAGCAGATGCGCAGTCAGTATCCGCATCTTTTCGATACAAGTAAGTATCCTCAGTTATTCGAGTTGTGAATTTTTATAATTCAAGAAAGTATTGAGTATGTTTGATAAATTCTAGTGCTGAAACGTATTGCATGAAAGTTGTGTAAATTTCGAGGACGAAATTTTTATAAGGAGGGGTGAATTGTAAAACCCAAAACCGCGTTCATCGGAGGGCGAAATATTTTTCCGATGGATCGCGTCCGATCGGAAAAATATAAATATCGAGTCCGAAAATAATTGGAATAATTATTTTCGCTTTAGAGAAATAAATTCGAGTTCACGAAGACGGGTTCAGAATTTATTTATTATTCCAAAGGCGAAAGCGATTAAAAAGCAAGAATGCATGAAATCCAATAAAGGGAATGCATGTGTGTGACACGTGTCACACATGCATTGGATGATGAAAAAAAAAAAAAAAAAAAAGAAGGAAACAATATCATAGTTAAACAAACGGTAACCCATTATGCATTCAAAAACAAAACCGAAACCATCATTCGGTCAAACAAGAAATTTTTAATAAATAAAAATTACAAAGCTTGCAACGGTCTCATTTCCTAACAGCATCCAAAGTGAGAAAAAGAGAGGAAGATGTTACGCTCGGTCATCATTCAAACCGAAAGTGAGCTGCTGCTCATGAGTAAATGGAGAGAGAGCTAGACTGAGAAGCTGAAGCCGTGAACTGTAAGGGACGAGAGGGCAGCAACATCTTCTATCCAGTAAATTGCATGTAGCATCTGAGCAATATAGGAGCGAGCTGTTCATGCATGCAAGCTGTTGGAGTGCTGTCCGACCGTGAGGAGTTATTGTCATCGCTGTCATGTTCACTTCAGTGAGCTGTCTGTTTTGAAGCTACTGTTGCTGACTTGCTACCGTGAAAAAGAAGACAGCTGCTGGAGTGAAAAGGCTGAGCTTGCTGCCGTGCTGCTGCCAGTGTCGCCGGTGAAGAGCTGCTGGCGTGAGGTCGAGCTGTCGCTGCCTTTGCTGTGTGCTGTCGCCGCTGTTGAACAAGGTGCTGTTAGCGTGAGCTGCTGCCGGCGAAGGGAAGCTGCTGTCACGTTGCTGTCGCCATGCTGTCTTGCTGCCTGGTGCTGCACGTGCTGACCAGCTGCTGTCAGCTTGCTGCCGTGAGCTGAGTTGCTGCCGAGCTGAGTTGCTGCTGAGCTGAGTTGCTGCCGAGCTGAGCTGCTGCCAGGTGCTGTGTTGCTGCTGTCTGGGCGTGAAGGGTGCTGCTGTCTGGACGTGAATGTGCTGCTGTCTGGACGTGAATGTTGCTGCTGTCTGGACGTGAATGTGCTGCTGTCTGGGCGTGAAGGCTGCTGCTGTTGAGCATGAGCTGAAACTGTCTTGCTGCCTTTGTTGTGTGCTGTCACCGTGACCAAGTGCTGCCATTTTGTGCTGTCACGTTGCTGTCTTGCTGTCGTGAGCTGTCCAAGTTGCTGCCGAGTTGTTAAGTCAGGCCAAACATCTTTCAGACAGGAAGTGGAACAGCAACAAGAAAGGATAGCTGGCTGGTGGAAGAGACAGCTTGCTGCCACGAGAGTTTTGTCGTCGTTCGGAAGCCGTTTCGAAGCGGAGAATAGCTCGCTTCTTGGGTAAGTGCTGCTCATTTTCTTTGTTGAATCATTTTGGGCAATTAGGAATGTGAATATTATCTCGCTGTCCCGAGTTATTTTTAAGCCCGTTAAAGTGTTTAAGTTGAAGTTAAGATAGTTTGAGTTTCAATAGAGTTAATCGCATAATTGTTGGTTTCGCGCGAAATCGTTAATTATCGAAATTTCGGAGTTGGAAACGGAAATGAATATGCATTAAGCTTGCTGCCATGTTTTTCTTCTTTGTGCTTAATCATGATTAAATATTCGTTTGCCGTGTTTAAGTAAAGTTACGAGCTGTTATTAAAAGAAATCGCGCGAAATGCGTAAAATTGATAAATCGCGATTATTAGTGAAATCGCGTAAGCTTTAAGTTCGTCGTTTAATTTCGAATCTTCTGTTTAATGAATTCATTAGAATCTGATTTTAATGATGTTATATTAGATTCGATTGGCTTAGTTGTTGGTTTTATAACCGCAAAGTTTCGAGTATTTTAAGTCGCGAAATCGAATCGGTTTGAAATAGTCTTCGCGTGCGAATATGAATTATCCGTTTTGTTATCGTGCGAGGATAGTCACTTGAATTATTGTGTTTATAAATCCTCGTATGGCTTAAAGTTTAGTTGCGCACGAGTTATGTTTTAACGACATCTCGATCGAAATCAATTGTAGGTGAATCGAGAATCGAACGAGAGCCGTAACGGGAAACGGTGATAAGTATTTTGGAAGCAAGTTGTGAGTGTAGATTTTTAAAAGTTTTCATACATTCTATTATTGAATGCAATTACTTTTAGCAAGTTAAATGTTTTGAGCTTTGAGTAAGAGTTTATAGTTTTCAGTAAATTGATTATAAATGCATGTATATTTTAAATAAGCTATGCTTTGAATATGTTTATATTCTTCAGTAAAGTAATTGAGTAAGTTGAAATTATATACATGCATAGAGATAATATTTGTGAAAGTTAATTTTTGCGATATTATAGCATATTGCCGAGATTTCATTTTATATATGCCTATGGTTTACCCTAGCCCCTAAGATTACACCCGGCCGAAAGTATTCCATACGTGTACGGTAGTTGGGGGGAGTTACTAACTTTGGGGGGATCGAGTCTGTCAGTCACCCTCTGCACGTATGGGATAGTGTAGATCTGCCTGATGTTGGAGGGATTCGCGATCCCAGAGTTGTATCCACATCTGCGACTACACATGGTGAGAGTTCCCCTATCCTAGTGGCGTGTTTTCGCACCGTCACGAAGGACAAGATTTCCCTGGGTTGCCAGATAAGGCTAGTAAGAAAATAAGAAAAGTTTTAAGAAAAGTTTGATTAGTAACTTTCACATGTTTTTAAACGAGAATCCAGTTTTCGGAAAAAGTAAGTAAGTAATAGTTTTCCAATCTATTTTTAGGAGGAATAGTATTTTTAAGCAAAAGTACAGTTTATGTAAACTTACCCACTCACTGAGTTATTCTCACCACTGTTTTCCTGTTTTCTTAAAAACCTCCCTCAGGTGCAGGTGCGAGTAGCGCGGTTGACGTATCTCCTTCGGACGGACAGGCCAGCTAGACACGCGTGACCAGATTGCACTATTTTCTAGCATAACATCATGTATTGTATTTACTATCATTTTCCAGATTTTCTAGTTTCAAATATTATTTTGAGTTAAGGATTTTATGTAAATATCATGCATGTCGTTTTTAAGATTTATTCAAGTTACTTCCGCTTAATTGCATGATTATGAGTTTGAAAATGGCCGGAGGCCTATTGATTATAGAAATTGTTTGTGAATACAATTATACAGGTTTTATGAGATATTTTACAGGGTGGAATTTAGAACAACAGCCGTTGTGCTGCCAGTTTTCTGTGAAAATCCTATTTTCATAAAGTTATTTTCAACGAACAAAATTCCCACTCTTTTTTAGAATCAAAAGGATTTCAAGTATTTTAGCAAAGAAAAGAGGCTTAGCTTCACGGGAACTTTCCAGTCAGAGCAGATCTCGACTGGGGAGCCACCGTGGGGTTGCCGGGCAGGTCGCCTAGCTAGTAGTTAGAAAGGGGCCTGTCAATGATCATAAGGAATATTATGACTTTTGTCTATTCAATGTTTTGAGGATTATGATTTCACATCTATTAACAGAAAAGGAAAATAAGGCACAATGAATAGTTCGAATTTTTTTAGGCCCCAATGAAGATTACGTGCTAATTGATTAATTAGAGATTTTAAGTTTATGAATGAATTTTAAAACCCAGTTAAGGATGCATAACTATATTAAATTTAACACATCTTATATAGGCAAGTAACTTAACAAGAAAAAATTTTCGTGAAGAATGATGATCATTGTTGGTGGAATATATCATTTGTGTCTATGTCTTGGAGAAATGAATTACTGGGAAAAGAATCTTATGAAATATAAAAGTGGACAACCTATGATACTTGTACTTATACAATTCAATGCAGTCCATTGAAATTTCAGTAAAATTATCACATAAAAAATGTACTTGATATCATCAGTGGAATGTAAGTATATAAGCGAGAAAATATAATAGATACCCATTTGTATTTATACAATTTAATATAATATAATGATCGCTACACCTACACAATATCTTTTATTTCAGGTAGTCGTACATCTCTTCGTCTAACTTAATGGCGAGGGTTTAAGTTTCATTGAACTCATTTATAAGTTTTGTCCTTTTATTGTAAGAGTAGATGTCTCCTAAATATGAGAATGGATATTCTAATGGTATAAATAGTGATTGATCTCCATATATCCTAATAATCTTATGACTCATTATTTGGTGAAAAATGAATCTTAAATTTACTATAAGAGTGATTTCAATGCTTAAAAATATCCTAATAGCCTTATTCTGTGTAAAATGTCCTAAACCTTAAAAATTTCAACACCTAAAATTTACTGCCAGAGTGATTTCAATACTCATTATTCGGTGTAAAATGTCCAAATAACCTTATGACTGAGACTCTTCTATTTTCTTTGTTTTACCAAACTAACTCTATACTTGATTTTTCATAATCTCTTTCAGTTTTGGCAACTTGGAATTTCAGCCCGACTAGTGTGCGTAGTCTCTCTCCGTATTCTTTCTTTACAATGCCGATCCCCATTATCTCTTCTTAAAAATGAAAACACTAGCAAATAATTCTCTCTTTCTCTCTCTCTGTATTCCTTACACATGTAAGAAAATTTTCCAAATCAACTTATACATGCATCTAATTTTCAATGTGAAGCCAAAATGGGTCAAATTATTAAAAAAAAATAATAATAATAACAACGCAGAGATGATTATAGAAAGAAGAGTGGTTTGGACCTGCACCAAGCATATGTCAGCCACGAAGCTCTAGAGAGTGGTTTGCTTGTCATTGTCCATAGCTATCTTTTGCTCCACCAACCATATGTCATCCAAAAATGAAGCTTTGGTTTCCGTCTGATTTTTTGAAAGAGAAAAGTTGAATGTGTATGTGACTTGAACATGTAGAAACGGAGAGAAATGGTCCAACAAGTTAATTGTTTGTAAATATTGACAATTAAACAAAATGGATTCCCTTTTTTGTGAAGGGCATCATTTAGTACCATAATCATAATCACAAACAAAATGGATTAACTCAATTTATCCTCCATATCATTAATCAATACAGATGTGTGATTAATGATAAAATAAAAGATAAGTAAATTAAATAAATTTAAATGAAAGAAGGAAACAATTTAAAAAGAGCAAGATGAGAAATGAGAGATAAGAAGATAAAATGAGAGAAGTGAAAATTTATTTTTCATTAATAACTTGCAAGGATCAGAACATATAAATAGGTAAACACTAGGTAGGTTATTGAAAACTTACATACATTAAAATATTATAATGGTGTTTATACACCAGTTTCACTACAAAATACGTGCTATTCTGAGACGAAGCTAATTAGTCTCCAAATCAATTATGTTCAACTCGAAAAATATTTCGCCACCACATTACGTTGGTCGCACATTGGTAGCTAAATGCCCGTCTTAGAATAGCTATTGAGATGATATTCATATCGTCTCCAAATGTTGATAATAAGCGACCAACAAATTAGTAACTGATTCCCTATAATTTTGTCCCCATTTCTTTTATCAAAGAAGTTGGGTATGCTATTTGAAGACGAAAAGCAATGGTCTTTGATGGTGAAACATTAACGTCTCCAATTTTTGTCAAAAAGATTGGGTATGTCATCTGGAGACCACAAAAGTAGTCTACAGTGGTGTATTTTGAAACACAAACTACATCTACATCAATTTGGCTACTAGTATTTTCGTCTCTAATAAGTAAAACTAATATTTATAAGCATTCTTTAGAGACCAAACTCTTGGTAGGCAAAATTTCTATATTTCCCTAACTGAGCTGAATAAATTAAAAAAATATAGATTTACATGATATAAATCATCTATTTCTAAAATGTATTTTTTTAGTTTACACAAATTAATTAAAATCATTTTGGTGTAATCTATTAGAAAAATGAGACATTTTGCTGTTGAAGATTTACTTTGCGTTTTTCAATTGAGCAAACTCACAAAGATCATGCAAAATGCTCCAATTAATTACAGAAAATGTAGAGTCTGTATTATGAAAATGAGAGAAGCACACACTTTTATTTTATTTTATTTAATGAACTTCAGCATACAAACTTAACTATAGCATAGTCAAGCTTATGCAAGCTTGCTTTTGTGTGGCAGACAGATATATATCGACTGTAAAATTTGATTTGATCCTAATTAATTCTATGCTTATAGTGGCACAGGATTGATAAGAAGAGAAGCAACATGATCCTTCATAATGACTTCAGCATGTGTGTAGCCATCATCGTCCTTGTAGAGGACGTCTATAACACAAGCAAGATTGAGAATTCGTGTTAGGAGAGGCATTGGTACGGCAGTTGGGAGGAGGCATTCCTTGTTTATATCCATCCAAGCATTTGTAACTTGTTTTCGAAATTCCTCGCGGACTTCCTCTTCTGTTGCTCCATATTGTGTCATGTAACACTCAACACTTGAAGCCACATGCTCTCTCTTTTGCTCAAACTGCATATGTCATAGCTACGTGTTAGTTAAAAAGAAGAATTCAAGAAAATTAAATCAGTAAAGGGTCATGTGATTGTTGTTTGGTCATGAACATGCGTTGTGGTGGACATACCGGGGGCCTATAGGGACCATGTACCCCTAATCAATGGAAGATGAACAAATATGCGTTCATACATTCCTATTGTAATATATAGTATCAATTCTAGCGGGTCGCTCTCATAAGTTTTTTGTTTGATTATGATAGCCCAATTTGTACAGAAAAAAAAAAAAAAAAAAAGGGTAATAATACAGCCCAACTACTGTGCTGTTACTTTTTATCATTATTATTATATTTTTGGATTGCACATATTTCTCTTTCTGGTTTCTATTTTAGTTTTTTTATTTTTTATTTTTTTGCCAATTTGAATTTTAATTTTTGACTTCACCCCATGTAAAATTCTTGGCCCTGCCATATTTGTTAAATCAATTTGGATTTTTTTTCTTAATTCTCACTAAAAAATTGTTTAGCCGTAAGAAAGGGAGATATTTATGTTAACATAACTTCTACATGCTGACAAATAATGAAATTTAGTGTTGTACCTTGTGAGAAACCATATCATCCATGAGTCTACAAATAACTGAGGAAGCTTGAATCATCTTGGGGTTGCTAAACAACCATTCGAAGGCTTCTTTGGTTGCAAAATCTCCCATTCCCACAAAAGAATTGGTTGCCAACATTTTGTAGGCACCGGTAACTAAGGCAACGGGCATATATTCCTCCATCGTAGGTACATGTTGTTGGTGACACCATTTTGCTTCCAAGAAGTAATTTCTAACTAATTCCTTCATCTGATCAAAAACCAACTTATAATGAAAATCACAATTTGTCGCATACATTAAACATATCTAGTAGTTAAACCACTGAATGAGGAAACTCACTGCTTCTTTCGCGTAATCAAGGCGGAATAGTTTTCCTTCAGAGGCAAAATCCCTTTCATTTTCTTTGTAAACATCTAGAAGAACCTCATAATACAATTTCATATACTCAGGCAGTTGATCTATGGCACTGATATCCCACCTAAAATGAAAAAAAGAAACCCTCAAACGTGAGCATCATATTATTGTAACAAGATTGAAGTGGAGAAATGAATGAAAATTACCTCTCAATTGCTGAGGTAAAAGGCCCAAGTTCTTCAATAGTACCATAAACATCATAGATGTCGTCGATAATGGAAACCATGGCAATCACTTTGGTTAAAAACCTTCTAGCTAAAGCATATTTTGGCTCAAAATACACTCCCAATATCCAGAAATAGCACTCCACCACTCTATCCCTTGCAAAAGGAAACTTACGCGAAAAGTCTATATTTTTCCACCACCTAAACGACATTTTCAAGAAGAGCTGGATTAACTGTAAAGCTTTAGATGGTTACAAGCCACCATATCAAATTTTATATATACATAGATATGTACCTTGTTATGTTAGCGAGTTCCTTCTGGTGCATTTTTTGCAGTATGTTGAAGTCTAGCTTTGCAAAGGTCAGTAGAGCCTTGTTGTGCAAAGGATCTTCTTGATAAACCGACATGTAATGTCTTGCATCTAGCCTTTGTAAGCCCCTGCGAATTGGTCGATTCAAGGCACGGTTAACTTGATCTGCAAGTGAGGAACTGAACTGGGTTGTCAATGATTCAAGGTGTCTGGCAGTGAAAGCAAGGGCTTCCTCTAGTATATCTTCTCCATGCACCCTGAGATGTGTAGCTTCATACAAGCTTAACATTCCTTTAACATCTGTTACAAGGCATTCCTTGAAGTTTCCTTTGCTGTCCTTGAACTTGTTAAACACATCTGATAGGTTCAACACGAAGACATTATAACCAAAAGGATCAGGCTCAGTTGTTGTTGAAAATTTTTGACCCAGTTCTTGGAAGAATTATTAGGTAGGATTAAAAAAGATCGCATACCACTGCACATTTTATGACCATGTTGCCTAAGTAAACGAAATTCAAGAGAAATGGAATGGAGGTCGTCATCATTGTCTTCTTCGAGACTAGAGGGAAAGTGGTTTTTGTGTATTTTTTCTAAGATTTCATCAACCTCGGTTTCGAAATGATAAGATATGCCTAAGCGATAGATGGCATCGATCAAGTCCAATTTCTGTGAAGGCTTGACATCTGCCATTAACATGTTTCTGATTTCTCCCTTCAATTCCAGTAGGTTAACATTCACATCTTTATCAGCTTCCTGAACAACCAGATTGAAGAAATAGAGCAAATTAGTAATGATTTGACAACATATAGAAATTACAAGAGCTTAATTATAATATTGCCATGGACAAGCATGTCTTGTAAAGATTTCTTTTAACATAAAATACAATTTATATGTTTTGGAGTCAAAGTTGGACATGATTTTGTTCATAGATTTTGATTTTCAAGTAAAGATATTTTACGATAGTATTATTATTGGTAATGATGAGATTATCTTTTTAATCAAATGACGTATCACAAATAAAACCCATTTAATTATCATTTTAAGTTGTACTGACATGTGACGTTGTACAATTAGACCCAAAGTGCATCTATAATAGCAGTATGAAAATGGATTATGTCCAACTAAACTAATAACTTAAAAAATGAGCATCTTTACCAAGGATTCATCACCAGCATAAGAGAGGAAATAATCCCCCCATATGCTAGGATGATAATTTGCCGAGGGCCGCTGCTTGTTGTCTTGGACCCAGGTAGCATCTAGTACCGAAACTTGAAGAGACATAGTGTTTGTTCTATTTCTAGTTGGAGGGTAGTTTAATTAATAGCTTAGTGTGCTTGCTTGGCTTGTGTGAGTCATATTGTGTTCTTGTTCAGGTATTTATAGGCGTTAATATGCAACGTAGCTTTGACCACGCAGCAATAAATGGAACACATGCAGTAAAACTTACTCGAGGAGAAGAGAACTGTAACACGTTTTTCTTTCCTTTCACACTTTATTCTCATAGGAAACACATACACTTTGTCTTCTTTAGATGCAAGAAAAATAAGTATGACCGGAGATTAGATGCACTAGATCATGTTAATTACAGATAGTCTCTAAAAAATTGTCTTTGTCCAAATCATTTCACCATTTCTTTCTTAATTTAATCCCAATTCCACACAAAACATCTAGAAATTTGAGATTGATTTGGAGGACATTTTGAAAACATAAATAAAGAAATTACGTGCCTTATACAATATATGCCAAGCGTATGATAGAACTAAATATATGTATAAGGTAAGACTTAAACCTTTATCATAATATGCAATAGAGGAATTGGCAAATTTACCATAAATTTTCTTTCATTTGAGATGTGTACATTTGTTTCTAAATACCTATCGCAAAGATGAAGAAAAAGTACTCAACTACTTCATTAAAAATGGATGTGTGAAATATTACATACCTGAACAGTTTTAAATGTATAATCCCATATTTGGTAAATTTTATTTGTCCCACGATCTAGCATTATATCCAGAGAAAAAAATTTGATCAGTTTAAATATCAAATTCTTTAATATAATTTATCACACGATCAAGTATTAACTGTATTATAGATAGAGAGAACATGTTGGGTACCTTAACAACGTTTAAACATTGTTTTCTTTACCATAAGAGGAATAAACAAAGGACGTTCAATGTCATTTTCATTTCTTTTTTTCTTTTTTTTTTTTTGGCATCTAATAATGATTGGGTTGAAGGAGGTTTATTTGAATTATTGAGATAAACCACTACAAGCACAGTCTATAACATGGCTCCAGACTACGAGAAGGGCCTCCCCATACCTTGTGATTTAATTGCCAAAAATGGGATTTGAATTTCTATCATAAAGCTGAAGAGAAAATTAATCCTAAAATATTTTATAGAGTGGTTGCGCCACTTTCTTATTTGTTAGATGAATGGTGTGTACGTATATATAATAAATAGAGTTTACTTCCTAGAATGCATCGAAATTAATATATTTAAAAAAAGAAGAGTCTGAGATTAGAAAGTTTTCTCCTCAATACACATCGAAAGTTATAATGTTAATGCAATGTTTATAAGCCATTAATTAAGTGGAATAAATGTTGACCGAGTAAAAGTAAGTAATATAACTGATAATAGCTAGGAAAGTGCTTGTAATTTTAACTAACACAAAGGATAATATGAAATTAATAATGCTACCGGAAGGTTTGTGAGTCATTGAATATTTTGAAGAATTGAATTTATGATATATATATATGGTCTCCATGTATACACCTAGGATATCAATACACTTGACAAAAAAAAAAAAAATTCTTACATTTTGAAATTATTGATTTTATTTTATTATATTTATATTATATCTAATTACAACCAAATGAGTTAAATCACAGTTGCAACAATCGACAATCAGTATCACATTTACTGTTTGTAACGAGATATGGCTATTCGTAATCAGATATAATAAAGGTATAATAGATTACAATTAGCAATTTTATATAATCATTCATCTTTTTATCAAGTGTATTGATACCCCAAGTATATTGTAGAATATGTCATATATATACATACACATATATATATATAATTATTTTTAGCACCGATGATATCTCATTTCACACATGGAAAATATTAATCTCCTCAAGTTGGTTTCATAATTAATTTATATAAAATATAGCTGCAGCCATATCATCTTTGGGTAAGGGAGATGCTGCAACGCAAAAAGCCTTTGAATGGATACTTAAAAAACCTAAAATTGTCAAGGCCCCTCAATAATTCGCAGACTCATGGATGACATAGTTTCTCACCAGGTACTACTCTGAATTAATTAATTTATATCCTTCATTGATTGATAAACATTTGTCTCTAACCAATGTGTACTATAATTATATATATAATTTAAAATCATACAACATAATGTGATTAAAGACACTATTTATTTAATAAATAAAAACGCATGCGCACACAATCATTAATTTATAGTATATAATGCGGTTAAATGCATATACACCATAACTAAATTTTTAAATTATAGTATACGAATAAATATTAAATTATAGTACATAATGTGGTTAGATTGAATGCACACGTACACACAAAATTATTTAATAATATTACAGACACAATTATTAACTTATAGTACATAATGTGATTAGGAACACACACCATTTAATTATTAAATTATAGCGCATGTGAACACACATAATTATTAAATTATAGTATATAATGTGGTTAGAGACACAATATTTAATTATTATATTATAGCGAGAGACATACACACTATGTAATTATTGAATTATAGCGCACGCACATAGAGCGCCCATATAATATGGTTAGAGTGAACACATACACAATTATTAAGTTATAGTACATAATGTGGTTAGCACACACATCCACATACACACACTATTTAATTATTATATTATAGTATATAATACAGTTAGAGTGAACACACCGACACACACACACTATATACGCGCAAACGCAATTAATTATTAAATTATAGAAAATAATGTGGTTAAAGTGAACACTCACTGACACATAGATATATATATTTGTATACATATATATAGGAAACTTCATTTTAGTCAGGATTAAAACTCATTTAATTGCATCTTTTGGCGATCGCAATATAAATCATTTAAAGAATTTATACATTTATATTGTGGAGAAAAGTTAATTGATCTTTTAAAGATTGTTTGGTTCAAGTTGTAGAAGTTTTTGTGTGGCTATTGTTTCACTTCGTTTACTGATACGCTTTTGTGCCTTTGACATTTGTGGATCACGAGGATAATCAAGTACCATCGCTATTAGTGCAAATCGGACTTTGAAATCATCCACCATAAAATATGGTGGTCAGTGTGTCTCATGATTCATACATAGCACAAGGAGAGAGAGAGAGAGAGAGAGAGAGAGTGCATTGAAAAACAGGACACTTTGCTTGTTTCATCTTCGTGCATGGATCCAAATTTAATGCGTTTTTGTTGTAATAATTCTAAAAGAAAAATAGGACAATGGTAGGCATAATAAAGCATTCTTTGTTGAAAATTTGGTGGACATCCAAAACTTAGGTCCAAACTTTTAATCTAGTCTTTATTTGACGGTTCATATATGGTTCTTATGTCAACTGTCTTATCAATTTCAAACCCAAATACTTAATGATATATGGATTGCCAAATAAAGTTAAAAAATTGGACAAGTATATGGTATATCTACTTTTCGAGTAAGGATTTTTTGTCAAATTTTTGTTTGTGTTAAATTTTTTTGTTAAAGCAATTTAAGTTTGAATGATGTATGAGAAAGAAAAAATGAAATAATTTTGGTCATCCATTTTTTTTAATGCTAGTTTGTCATTATATTTTCAAAAACTTGACAAAAATATGATGGTAGATGATGGTAGACGTTTACCATTTTTGTGCAATTTTTTCATCTAACTTATATGACAACTTGTGTATAAGAAATCACTACGTGCCAAGCAATCGCAGCCTGGAAGTACCTAGGCCACATAGGCAAAGGCCTTGCTAGGTGGCTTAACCAACAATCAATGATCTCCTTGACCGTCGGTTAAACCTAAAAAAAGAAAAAAAAATTCCAAAACACAGGCAAAGAGACATTCAAGAGGCAAGAAAAATGTATTTTTGTTATTATTTTCTTGGCATCCAAACAAACAACAAAAAGAAATGAAAATCTAAAACACTTATTTGAAGCCAGCGGTGTCCAATAATCAAATGTACTAATTGGTCTAGCGGTTTTTTTCTGAAGCAAATAAATAAATCGGAGACACTAAGAAAATGAGAATGAAGCTTGTGGTGTCGTTGAATCTCGCTTTAAGAAGATGAGTATCAAGACGATGTCGACCATGACTCAAATTGAAACAGGCGAAAAGGAAGCTATGATTGGTTAGTGCGTTGTTAATGATGAGGTAGCTCGAGGAGTAGAGCTTGAGAAAGAGAGAGAGAGATCAGGTTATGGCCATTTGAGAGAGAAAGAGGAGTTCGAATTTTATTTACACTAATGTAGCCATTTAGGTCAGTTTTTAACACTATAGTGACGATTGATGGGTCAAAATATTATAATTCATAATTTTTAACCTCAAAACTCTAATATTTTGATATATCTGCTAGCATACAAGATTGAATGAAAAACTTTTAAATAAGTGTATTGGATATTTATCATTATCGAAATATATCTAAGTAAATCATACATATCATTAAACACCAATGCAATTAGAGCTGAATAAATTAAAAAATATAGATTTACATGATATAAATCTTCTATTTCTAAAATGTATTTTTTTGTTTTACAAAAATTAATTAAAATCATTTTGATGTAATCTATTAGAAAAATGAGACATTTTGGTGTTGAAGATTTACTTTGCATTTTTCAATTGAGCAAACTCACAAAGATCATGCAAAATGCTCCAATTATTACTGAAAATGTAGAGTCTGTATTATGAATATAAGAGAAGCACACACTTTTATTTTATTTTATTTAATGAACTTTAGCATACAAACTTAGCTATAGCATAGTCAAGCTTATGCATGCTTGCTTTTGTGTGGTAGACAGATATGTATTGACTGTAAAATTCGATTCCATCCTAATTAATTCCATGCTCATAGTGGCACGGGATTGATAAGAAGAGAAGCAACATGATCCTTCATAATGACTTCAGCATGTGTGTAGCCATCATCATCCTTGTAGAGGACGTCTATAAGACGAGCAATATTGAGAATTCGTGTTAGGAGAGGCATTGGTACTGCGGTTGGGACGAGGCATTCCTTGTTTATATCCATCCAAGCATTTGTAACCTGTTTCCAAAATTCCTCACGGGCCTCCTCTTCTGTTGCTCCATATTGTGTCATGTAACACTCAACACTTGAAGCCACATGCTCTCTCTTTTGCTCAAACTGCATATGTCATAGCTACGTGTTAGTTAAAAGAAGAATTCAAGAAAATTAAATCAGTAAAGGGCATATGATTGTTGTTGGGTCTTGAACATGCGTTGTGGTAGACATACCGGGGGCCTATAGGGACCATGTAACCCCAATCAATGGAAGATGAACAAATATGCCTTCATACATTACTATTGTAATATGTAGTATCAATTCTAGTGGGTCATTCTCATAAGTTTTTTGTCTGATTATGACAGCTCAATTTGTACGAAAAAAAAAAAAGGGTAATAAGATAGCCCAACTACTTTACTGTTACTTTTTATCATTATTATTATATTTTTGGACTGCACATATTTCTCTTTTTGGTTCCTATTTTAGTTTTTTTTTTTTTTGTCAATTTTAATTTTAATTTTTGACTTGACCCTGTGTAAAATTCTTGGCCTCGCCATATTTGTTTAATCCTATTTTGTTTTTTGTTTTTTTCTTTTTAATTATCACTAAAAAATTGTTTAGTCATAAGAAAGGGAGATATTTATGTTAACATAACTTCTACATGTTGTACCTTGTGAGAAACGATATCATCCATGAGTCTACAAATAACTGAGGAAGCTTGAATCATCTTGGGGTTGCTAAACAACCATTCGAAGGCTTCTTTGGTTGCAAAATCTCCCATTCCCACAAAAGAATTGGTTGCCAACATTTTGTACGCACCAGTAACTAAGGCAACAGGCATATATTCCTCCATTGTAGGTACATGTTATTGGTGACACCATTTTGCTTCCAAGAAGTAATTTCTAACTAATTCCTTCATCTGAACAAAAACCAAATTATAATCAAAATCACAGTTTGTCCCATACATTAAACATATCTAATAGTTAAACCATTGAATGAGGAAACTCACTGCTTCTTTCGCGTAATCAAGGCGGAATAGTTTTCCTTCAGAGGCAAAATCCCTTCCATTTTCTTTGTAAACATCTAGAAGAGCCTCATAATACAATTTCATATACTCAGGCAGTTGACCTATGACACTGAAATGAAAAAAAAAAAAAAACTCAAATGTGAGCATTAGATTATTGTAACAAGATTGAAGTGGAGAAATGAATGAAAATTACCTCTCAATTGCTGAGGTAAAAGGCCCAAGTTCTTCAATAGTACCATAAACATCATAGATGCCATCCATAATGGAAACCATGGCAATCACTTTGGTTAAAAACCTTCTAGCCAAAGCATATTTTGGCTCAAAATACACTCCCAATATCAAGAAATAGCACTCCACCACTCTATCCCTTGCAAAAGGCAACTTATGCGAAAAGTCTATATTTTTCCACCACCTAAACAACATTTTCAAGAAGAGCCGAATTAATTGTAAAGCTTTAGATGGTCACAAGCCACCATATCAAATTTTATATATACATAGATATGTACCTTGTTATGTCAACGAGTTCCGTTTGGTGCATTTTTTTCAATATGTTGAAGTCTAGCTTTGCAAAGGTCAGTAGAGCCTTGTTGTGCAAACGATCTTCTTGATAAATCGACATGTAATGTCTTGCATCTAGCCTTTGTAAGCCCCTGCGAATTGGTCGATTCAAGGCACGGTTAACTTGATCTGCAAGTTAGGAACTGAACTGGGTTGTCAATGATTCAAGGTGTCTGGTAGTGAAAACAAGGGCTTCCTGTTGTGCAAAATCACAAGTGGACGAGCCGAACAAGTAATAAAGTGATGAGAGAAGTATCGTCCCACGAGGATTGTTGTTAATTAATGCCTAAAATTAAAATAAGTCAACTTTTATTTGGTAGATGAAATTTGAGTAAATGAGTTGCAAATTATGACTAACTTTAATTGCAATTGTAAATAAATGAAAGTTAATTCAATGAATAAAAACTCTAAGGTTATGATTTCACCATAATTAATCTGCTCCTCCCCTTTGTTCCTTTTAACAAAAATTAACTATCTAGTTGCTAGTCGAGATTCCCTGAATTATTCATATAGCCCCTCCCGAGGTCTAAGGAACATACCCTATAAAACTTAATTGCTATGTCCCCATGCAAGTTAAAACATTAATGAATTCATTAAGATTTATGAATCTCTTTTATAGACTACACAAACCATGCAGGTATATTCCTATCCTACATGTAATTTATGACATTAAATACAATGAACTAGACACATAAATCAGCTTCCGCTATCATTATGATTAACAATTCAACTAAATAGTGGCCAGTTATTTAGAAGCATTAAGAACAGTATTAAATGCATCAACCAAGATAGAAAACTCTTAATTGAATTGAACAAAGGTTTGGAACATCAAAGTTAGGTTACATCATAACTTTAGAAAAACAAATCTACTCCATATTAGAATTTACAAAAACTAAAAGATTAAACATAACAAAAGATAGGAAAACTTAATAGATTGAAGCTTCACCATAAAATTTCTTCCTCTGCTTTGCTCCTCCTCTCCAAGCTCTCTTTCTCTTTCTCTAAACTACTTATTATTTTGGTTTGTGATGGAATGCTTGGAATGGTGATTCTAAGGCCTATTTATAGGCAAAGTTCACCTCCAATTTCATCATCGCTTGCATCATCTTTTCCTAGTTTTCCACCATTTTGCATCATCGCTTGCATCATCGTTCACCTACCTCATATAAGTAAACTTTCATATTTCATCATTGCTTACATCACAATTTTGATTACATCATTCCTTACATCAGCATGACATAATAATTATTTTTAGAATACTCTATCTTTAAACCGCGATAATTTCTTTATGCGATCTCCGATTTGAGTAATTCTTGAGACGATGAACTTGCTGCGAATAATATTCATTTTGTAGCGATGATCTTGTCTCCAACAATATCATTAGGTGGGGTCCACATGCGCTTTTTCACCAATTTTATTCTGAAAATAAAAATAAAAGAAATATGAAGTAATTTACTTAATAATAATAAATATCAAGAATTAAGCAAGAATTCAAGTTTAAAAAGATAAAATAACTCTATAAAAATAAAGTTATCACACCTCCAAACTTAAGATTTTGCTTGTCCTCAAGCAAAATTAAAAATAACAACCTAAACTAAAAACACAGAAAATAAATACATAATCCATTTTCGTAGGTAAACACGATGACATTGAGCGTATGCCACAAGCCTTTAAACCCCTAGGTGTCCCTAATAGGAAGAGTTGTGTCTCCTGAGGGTTTATCAGCAACGATACCCATAAACGTTAAAAGATTCCACCCATAACTCATCAACATCACACTAAATACAAATTAACAGAAGTCTCATACATGTATGATCTTGAATCAGAACTAAGGATAAGTCACTAATGATCTAAAACATAATCATCAACAATCTCACACCACTTTCAAAGCAATTTCATTTCAAAACATCATATTCACATGTTATGGAGTTATTTCGCTTCGACTCTAATCCTCACAAGATATCTCTCATAACCCTCATGAATCCTAAAGCAAACACTCCTGCAATCATATGTGATAGAGGTTATGTAAAGGCCTTGCAAGTGTCATTTACATCACATATGAATATAGACATTTAAAAGAACCGCACTTTTAAGTGAATAGATCTCACGATTTGAATAAAATACTAAGAACGTAGATAGAACATAATGATATACTTCAACTCTCAAATTAGACTTTCTCTTGAAGATCAATAGGCTTTATTAAGGATTGTATTTAAACTATGGTTAATTGATATGTAAGAAATTTTAAGGTACAGGTTTAACAAGAACAAAGTACTTCATTTATTCTCTTTAATTCATCACAACTTTTTTTTTTTACTATTTAGAAGCACATCATATAAATGTTAACACTTCAATTCCCTTCTCATTTTTTTTTTTTGCATAGTATGATCCCAAACTTTATAAGGTATGGCTAAATTTAAAAGCTCAATAGGGTCATTTAATCAGGGTAAACAAAGAAAAATGTTTAAAGTGTTTGGCTTCAAAAGGTTTATGATGTGTCTCAATTCAAAGTAGGAAAGTAGGCTTTTGTGGAGTAAAAATTACCTATATCACTTCTAAGAAGTCGATCCAATTTTCAAATCAAAGCAACTCATGTTATCTACAATGATGATTTGTTCTTTAATATTCAATGCAAAACCTATAGAGATCATCTATTAAGAACAAAGTGAAGAGTGTTTAAGAGTAGAAACAAATAAATCTCTCAAAAAGAAACGTTTAAAAAGCTCAAATCCTCACCAAGGGTAATCTCCATTAATAGTCCATAATTCATGTAAATATAATATTCATCTACTCAATTAATTAAGATTATGACATTCAAAAGTCTCAAATCATGCAAAGATGTTCATGACTATTCCTTAGTAAAGATATTCAACTAAAAACATGTATTAAGACTTCATTAACAAACACAAAGTAATTAGTCAACTTGTTATGGCAGAGAAAGAAAAAATTAATAGAAAATAATGAAAATTCATTTTTTTTGCCATCTTTTGGTTTCAACTCGGACCGATTTTTGAATCTTATGGTTTCAATAATAGCAAACTCTACCCCAAACTTATTTTAGACAGTGTCCCCAATGTCTAGTAAGATAAAAAGAAGAAAAACCTAAATGGAAATGTTATTAATAAAACTATAAGAATAGAAAGTTACAATCGGAGATTAAGATCCAGTGCACGCTTCTTGGTACCGCTTGCTTCAGAATCCCAAACCACCTGTGACATGATTGGATCAACTTCGGGCATAAAGTCTTACAGTTGGTCAATCAGTTCATCAGTACTTGAAGTTGAGACTAGAATACGCCGGTTTGCTTGAGTCATAAAACTCTGTTCCACAGCATGATCAAGAAAAACCAATAAACCATCATAAAAACAGTTAGTATTAAGCAAACTTAATGAATTTTTGTGAATGTTGAGATGGGCCCAAGACGTAATGTTGAACATTTCTTCAAAGGTTTCCAAACCACCAGGTAACGCAATAAAGGCATCAGCATTGAGTAACATGTACGCCATTTGCCCGTGTATGCTCGTGACTTGAAACTCATTACCTATACTCATACTGATGATATCTCTCCTTTCAGCCAAATGCTTTACAGTGATACCTAGGGTTATGCTGCCTCCAACAGTTGCAGTTACCGCGACAGAACCCCTCAGTCCTAAGCTGCCTCCTCCATACACCAAATTTATGTTTTGGGCAACTAAAGTCGTACCAAGTTCAGCAGCTGCCTTTGAATATTGTGTACTCATACCAGACTTCGGGCTTCTATGAGTTGAGGATCGGCTTCCCATCCAGTTTTCTTATAAACTGGAAAACAGGGTCTTTTAAAGTCAGATTCTCAAGACTATAACGCTGTTTCTCTGTACTGAATAACTCCCACAAATCTAAAAGAATGCGTTGAACTTTCCCACAAGGATGCGTCTCAAGAGTCTCACGGATATTATCCAGAGTCCTTACTCATCCCATCCTTTATGCATTTAAGTTTATCTTCTCGATTTATGGACAAATATCCACGATTTTTACAGCTTGTGTCGCAGCTCCATCTTGCACACTTATGACAGACTCCCATTCTCTTGGCTCTCTTCTTCTTTGAGGAAGAACTTCTTCCCAATCCTGGTAAACGTTTAATAAATGAATCATTCAACTCACTTGCTAGTCGTACCTTAGCTTCAATGATCCACCGAATATGATTTGGAAGACCTAAACATGTTAATGCCCTCATTCTTTCGACTCTGCACTTGTAAATCTTTCTGAGTACATCTTAAGGCAGAGTAGGGAAATGATTTTTGAGTGTTGCAAGACTTGTTTCTATCTCTAAAAAAGAAAAGAAAATTATCAAAGAAAAATAATAACACACAAATAAAAGAAAACTAGTTAAGAAATAAAAACGTGGGTTGCCTCCCAAGAAGCGCTTAATTTATAGTCGTTAGCTTGACTATTGAAAGACGCCTTAAGTTGGGTCTGAAAGCGCGATAGTGGATTTCTGTTGAGAATCTCCATCATCCATGTAAGCTTTAAGTCTTTTTTTGTTGACTTTGAATCGAGGATCTAGAGTGAACTCCTTATTTAGGATATGTTGATCATGCCACTTTTTGGTGCATTCTTTGTAAAACTTAGCATTTTATTTGATACATTCTTCCACTACATCAACCATCATATAGTTGCCAACATCATGTGGATGTTTGAGCGCTTTTAGCACATTAAAGGTCACTTTTTCATCTTAAACTCTTAGTATGAGTTGACATTTCTGTACATTAATGAGATTTTTTCCTGTTGCTAAGAATGGCCTACCCAAAACGATGGGTGTTTCTTGATCTTCCTCCATATCTAGCACAATCAAATCCGCAGGAAATATGAACTTATCCACTTTTACCAGTACGTCTTCTATAATTCCTCTTGGATACTTGATCGATCGATCAGCTAGCTGTAAAGATACTGTAGTAGGTTTTGCTTCTCCCAAGTCGAGTTTCCTAAAAACAGAGAATGGCATTAAGTTAACGCTTGCACCAAGATCACATAATGTTTTATCAAAGAATGAATCACCAATGGTGCAAGGCCCCGGATCTTTGAGTTTGGGCGGTAGCTTTTTCTGCAAGATTGCACTACATTCTTCGGTCAAAGCTACCGTTTCATGTTCTTCCAGCTTCTTTTATTTGATAAGATTTCCTTCATGAACTTCACATAGCTAGGCATCTGTTTTAAAGCATCTGTAAAATGAATATTAATTTGTAATTTTCTAAAAACTTCAAGAAATTTAGAAAATTGCTTATCTAATTTCTGCTTCTGGAATCTTTGAGGGAAAGGTAATGGTGGTTTGTATGGTGTCGGATTGTCTGAAAACAGTTTTGACTTTGACTTCTCTGCTTCTTTTTGTTCAACCATCACTTCTTCTTCTACTTTGCTAGATCCTTCTTTCTCGTCTGCTCATTCGATAGGTTATTTCAGCATTTTACCGCTTCGTAATGTGACAACCTTAACGTGCTTCCTAAGATTGGTCTCTATGTTGCTTGGTAGGGTTCTTTGAGGTCTTGCAGTCAGCAGATTTGAGATTTGACCCATTTATACCTCTAGATTTCGAATGGAAGCAGTTTGATTCTGGAGCGTGATATCCGTTCTCGTCACAAATTGATTAGTCCTTTCGATGAGCTGAGCGAGTGCTTCTTCAAGCAACGGTTTGTTGGTCTGTTGTTGATGAAGTGGTGGCGGATATGACTGTCTGGGTTGATCATTGTTTTTCCATGAAAAGTTGGTCTCTATCCTGGATTATATATGTTGGAATACGGGTTATTTTGTTATCTGTTGCCCACAAAGAAGGCTTGACTTGTCTGGTCTTCATCACACTGCCCGTTGGAATGGTCTACTCCACAAAAATCATAGGATATTGATTGAGCATGAATGACATTAACTGTCAAGTTTTTGAGTTGCTTGGCTAATGTCTCGACCTGAGTGGAAAGTCTGGTTAACACATCATTTTCTTGTATTCCGAAAACTTTTTTCGGAACTGCTCTTTTTGATGGCCATTGATAAGCGTTTGCATCCATTTCTTCTAATAAGTCCCAAGCAGCTTGATGGGGTTTTCCTAAAAATGCTCCACCAGCTGCGACATCTACCAATGTTCTCGTGGAACTCCCCAAACCATTGTAGAATGTGTATAGCTGCAACCAATCAACAACTCCATGATGTGGGCACCGTCATAGCAGATCTTTGAATCTTTCCCATGTTTCGTATAATGACTCTTCATCAAGTTGTTTGAATATGGCAATCTCGGTTCATAGTCTTGCAGTTTTGGCTGGTGGAAAGAATTTTGCTAGAAATTTTTGTGCCAAGATATCCTATGTGGTAATACTCTCTAATGGCAAAGAGTTAAGCCAGCTTTTAGCTTTATCTCGAAGAGAGAACGGGAATAATCTCAAAAGGATGGCATCATCAGTAACACCAGTATGTTTGAACTATCGCAGATCTCCAAAAAGCTATCAATGTGAGCATTTGCATCATCATTCAGAGCCCCACTGAACTGGTTGTTTTGCACCATTTGGATTATTGTTGGCTTGATCTCAAAATTGTTGGCAGCAATGGTTGGTCATCGTATAGCCGAAGCATTACTCACTGTGGGTAGAGCATAATCGCATAATGCTCGAGTATTTTCGATATTTATTGGTACAATGTTTTGTACGTTGTTTGGTTCTTCAGCCATGCCTACGAGCACAGTACTTGCAGTCTATCTTGTTTCTTTTCGGTTCTTGCGGCAAGTTCTTTCGATTTCTGAATCAATAGTAAAACTTCGCCCCCAGACGTTCTCATACACAAAAAAAAAAAAATCACAAGTAACAAAGCAAATAGAAAAAAAATAAAAAATAATTAAATAAATGAATGACCAAATTAAAATTTGAGTTACGTAGTATTAGTATTAATTTAAACAAACAATCCCCGGCAACGGCTCAAAAAACTTGTTGTGCAAAATCGCAAGTGGACGAGCTGAACAAGTAATAAAGTGATGAGAGAAATATCGTTCCACGAGGATTGTTGTTAATTAATGCCTAAAATTAAAATAACTCAACTTTTATTTGGTAAATGAAATTTGAGTAAATGAGTTGCAAACTATGACTAACTTTTATTGCAATTGCAAATAAATGAAAATTAATTCAATGAATAAAAACTCTAAGGTTATGATTTCACGATAACTAATCTACTCCTCTCTTTTGTTCTTTTCAACAAAAATTAACTATCTAGTTGCTAGTCGAGATTCCCTGAATTATTCACATAGCCCCTCTCGATGTCTAAGGAAAATACCCTATAAAACTTAACTGCTATGTCCCTATACAAGTTAAAACATTAATGGATTCATTAAGATTTATGGATCTCTTTTATAGACTACACAAACCATGCAGGTATATTCCTATCCTACATGTAATTTATGACATTAAATACAATGAACTAAACACATAAATCAGCTTCCGCTATCATTATGATTAACAATTCAACTAAATAATGACCAGTTATTTAGAAGCGTTAATAACAGTATTAAATGCATCAACCAAGATAGAAAACTCTTAATTGAATTGAACAAAGATTTGGAACATCAAAGTTAGGCTACATCATAACCTTAGAAAAACAAATCTACTCCATGTTAGAATTAACAAAAACTAAAAGATTAAACAAAACAAAAGATAGGAAAACTTAATAGATTGAAGCTTCACCGTAGAATTTCTTCCTCTGCTTTGCTCCTCCTCTCCAAGCTCTCTTTCTCTTTCTCTAAATTACTTATTGTTTTGGTTTGTGATGGAATGCTTGAAATGGTGATTCTAAAGCCTATTTATAGGCAAAGTTCACCTCCAATTTCATCATCGTTTGCATCATGTTTTCCTAGTTTTCCACCATTTTGCATCATCGCTTGCATCATCGTTCACCTACCTTATGTAAGTAAACTTTCATATTTCATCATTGCTTATATCATAATTTTGATTACATCATTCCTTACATCAGCATGACATAATATTTATTTCTAGAATACTCTATCTTTAAACCGCGATAATTTCCTTATGCGATCTCTTATTCGAGTAATTCTTGAGATGATGAACTTGCTGCGAATGATATTCATTTTGTAGCGATGATCTTGTCTCGAACAATATCACTAGGTGGGGTCCACATGCGCTTTTTCACCAATTTTATTCTGAAAATAAAAATAAAAGAAATATGAAGTAATTTACCTAATAATAATAAAAATATCAAGAATTAAGCAAGAATTCAAGTTTAAAAAGATAAAATAACTCTATAAAAATAAAGTTATCACTTCCTCTAGTATATCTTAATAATCAAGATAGAACACAATAAATAATAAAAGAATCACTATAAGTAAAGAAAAGAAAATGCTGAACCGTATTATCAAATATAGTTATATTCCATATGATATAACAATTCACAAAAAATTACAATTAAGAGATAACAAGGTTGAAAGAAAGTTTCATAATTAAAAAAAGCATAATAATGAGTTTATAGTTCATAACAAAATCACAAAAAGTACCATACTAAAGGAGAGTCATCAAAGGTTAAGCACTTAGTACATTAAAGCATCACAAAAACCCATATCAACTAAAAACAAAATGTACTCAAACTGTTAAGTTGAGAACTTGTTCATGAACTCCATAATCTTTTGATTTTGTGCTTGAAGCTACTGAATTAATTGAAGCTGATTTTCCATCTTTTCTTCATAACTGTCAATTTTTTTTTTTTGTTGACTATCAATCTTCTCTTGTTGACTCTCTAAAATTGCTCGTTGAGTTTCAAGTTCTAACTCTTGAAGGTCGATTTTTCGTTTCAACTTAGGGTTCACTTGTGTAGAAGCACCATATTTAAATGACTTAGGATGTGGTCCAAGTCCCAAACCTTTCACATAACCAGCTCTTTTCCCAAGAACTTGTTCACAAATTTCTTCATCAGTTAACAAAATTCCTTCTTCCACAGATTTTGTTTGTAATGCAATCATTTGTTCCTAACAATTTTATTTAACATGGTCAATTGTCTATCAAATCTAGGATTGTATATAATATTTATATGTCAAAATTCCAATATTGATTTACATGTACTATCTAATATGATAAATAAACTTAAATCACCAAACAAAAACCAAAAATAGCAACTACCATAAAAAATTCAATCTGCATAATGTTAGCAAACATATATCATGTTGATATTCGATCTCCATCCATCTAATAAAATCAACCAAATCAACCATATCACATAAAATTTAAAACATCAAATGCATTCTCATCTAAAATAGATAAGATATAAGACTTAAGTGTAGTTTTAAAATAAACTATACTACTCATTATCTATATATATGACCATAAAGGTAGCTAAGGTAAATTCTAGTGTTATGGAAATAAATTTACAAATCTTTCACGGGCAACATCATTGACCCATCCATTCTTTTCATTGTAGTGTGTATCATGGAATAAAATTATCCGACTAGGAAGTTGACTTTCTTCATCAACCTTTGTTCAAAAACAAAATAAATAAAATCAATTCATTAAGGGTACAAACCAATTAAATTAAACAATTTAGTTAGTTTTCACTACCATATCTTTTTGATGTTGAATAAAGGACTTTGAGCCACCACGATGAACAAAAACCAATTTGTCCCAATTTTGAGCGTTTTGAGTTGATCATTCCTACAATGAATTATTCAAAGTAATTCATATGTTAAACATATCTTAATTTATATATTACTAAAAAAGGGAATAATTTCAAAATCATCTTAAACTTTTCACTATCAAACCGATCACATAAGAAGTTCTAATCTTCTTGACTTGTAACTTCTTCCAGCGTGTTGTGCTTTGCATCTTTAAGTTTTGAGTATTTTGCAAATTTCACCTTTAACTTATGGCGAAATTGCTTGTATCTTGTAGACATTGCATTCTCAAAATATCTAACCACATGTGATTAAGATATGTCAATATCAAATTTCCCTACAAGAAATTAAGAAACTAAATGTTAGTACTTATTTTATAGTTGCATATAATATATATTTAAACTATAAACTATATCAGTACATATCAAATGAATGTTGATTTCAAAATAGACGGGTAGCCTAGGATAGAATGTATTTACATGTTTTGACTTAAGAAATTAAAAAAAAAATAAACACAATAATTAAATACTTCACCAAGTTAATTTTACTACTATTCTATCAACCATTGGTTGTTTGGTTTCATCGCAAATATCTTTCCATTTTTCTATAGTCAATAGAGCATGATCTCTGACAACAATTCCAATCTCATTTGCCAATTTAGATGCATTAGGGCCTGTTGGTTTTCCATCTTCTATATTGAAATCAACTTGGAGCTTAGACTTTGCAGCATTAATGAGTCGCTCAAGTCTTATCCCTCTTGTCTTCCCACGCTTTTTCTTGCCTACAAGACCAGTATATAAAACATAATCTAAATTTAATTCATAAACTTCTTGTAAATTTTAACTCATAAACTCTAAATGAACAATATTTATGTACATATAAACATAAAAAAAAATAAAAACCAATAAATTTTAAAAAATAAGCACTTCCCACACTTTTAAGCTACAGATCGATTATGTCAGGGCATTCAACATATATTAGGAGAATGATATAAAAAAGAACTACACTCAACAAAACATGTCA
Organism: Dimocarpus longan; assembly: GCA_022984855.1. NCBI lineage: Eukaryota > Viridiplantae > Streptophyta > Magnoliopsida > Sapindales > Sapindaceae > Dimocarpus > Dimocarpus longan. Next base: position 11,934,340 of record CM041014.1, on the reverse strand, counting down.
ATGCATATATGATGTTTAAATTTGTGAAGAGTAATTCTAAGCTACTTGAGCTGCACATTTTCTCAAGCTATAAAGACAATACAAAGTCCTCTTCCAACATATTAAAGGTTGGTTTTACTATTGTATGTGAAGTTGATGAACTTGTGACTATGAGCAACATAAGATCATCCTAGCTTTAAGAGATTTAGAAGCAATAGAATACAGTCAATAATATTTAACTTGCTATTATTTTGAAAAATAATAATAATATGAAGAAAACATGAACAAACACATATGATAAAGTTCAATAATAATAACAATTAGGAAACATTACTTAGAATGATAAGGTTAATTTAGAATATACTTGTTCTTATATGAACTTGCCATACCATGACCATTACGTATACGAGGAGAATTTGATGTTCTTGGTGATGAACTATGTTATTGAGGTGTTGAAACATGTGAAGATAAAAGCCTTGGTCGAGTGCCAGGAGCCATATCTGTTAGAATTACAAATATCAAATCATTTTTGGGGATAAGTACTAATATAAATAAAATCAAATTTAATTGGTTTAAGTATATAAAATAGCATACTATCAAATCCAAATGAAAAATTATTTTTTTAATATATAATGCAAAGAATTCAACCTACAGCTAGTATGCTTTATGATTGTCATTCATCATCAGAACCATCTTCATTTACTGTAGGTTCTTCAGTATCACGATTATAATCAATAAGTGTATCATCTTCATCTTCAAAGTCAAGGACCTCTTGAAGTTCCACTTCAGAACATTGTTTCTCCTTATTCATAGTATCATTATCAACTTCTTCTGGTTTACATCAAGTTGATTGTAGTGTGAACTTCCTAAAGTTTCTTCAACAGCCCATTGAACACTACATAATTCATTTTCTTGATACACATCATCAATATTTTGAGTATCCTCTTCCGTGCCATCAAACATAGGAATATCCCATAAATGTCTATGTTGAATCTTTTGAACAACCTTCCAATTTGCACCATGCTTGTAATCATCAACATAAAACACTTGTTGTGCTTGTATTGCAAGCACAAAAGGGTCATCTGTGTACCACTTCTTCTTTACATTAATGCAAATAAAATGATAATCCCTTTGTATTCTTTTCTTTTTTGCATCGGTATCAAACCATTCACATTTAAATAAGATGACATGATTACCAAATAGATAATCTAGACCAGGACATTATGTAAAACTCCATAAAAATCTATCCCATCACCATTGTGCTCTCCTGGTACAACAACTCCACTATTTTGAGTTATCCGTAGATTATCACGATTAATACTATGAAATCGCACTCCATTAACAATACATGCATTGTAAGATTTCACTCGTTGATCGGGATCACATGCTAATGCATACAATTGATTATGGCTTCTATTGATCCTTCATTATGTAAAATTGTCATCTACAAGCAAAAACATGTATTGTTAAATATTAATTATATATGAAAAAAGATCTTATACACCAAATTATTTACTTTTTTTCTAAACCACTTGGAGAACTGCTCTTCAAGTCGATGAGGTACATTGGAATGACTTTCCTTTTCCAACTTCTTTGTATAGTCACTACATTAACACACATAAGTTAAAATACATAAAAGCTATTTTGTAAAAATTACATACTTGATAAAGATTAATAGTTACTTTAAATAAGGTTGTAATTCCACACAATTGTTCAAAATATACCAATGAGCTTTTTCCAATTCAACCAAAGGTAAATGCTTCATTTGCCAAGCTCCAAAAGGTTTAGCTTTTTGGGAAAATATTGACAACCTACCATTTGATTGGCTAAGAATTCCATTATCATTTCTTTCACCTCAATTAAATCTCGTTTCAATTCCTCGAAGGTACATTGAACAAAACGTTAATGCTTCATTTGCAATGTATGCCTCTGCAATTGAGTCCTCTGGTCTAGCTTTGTTTCTCACATATTTTTTTAAAGTGCCTAAATACCTTTCAAAGGGATACATCCACCGGAATGACAAGGTCCTGAAACTTTTGCTTCGAATGGCAAGTGCAAAACCAAATGTCCTATAATGTCAAAGAATGAGAGTGGAAATATCCTTTCAAGTTTACAAAGTATCAAAACAATTTCTTTCTCTAATTTGTCTAAATCATTTACATGTAGAGTCTTTGCACAAATCTGTTGAAAAAAGTAAGTTCCACTAATGCAGTGCAAACTTCTTTAGGTAAATAGGGATGTATCGCTATGGGAAGAATTCTTTGTAACAACACATGACAGTCATGACTCTTCAAACCAGAACGTTTTCCCTCTTTCACATTCACATTCCTTGAGATATTTGATGCATAGCCATAAGGGAATTTAACAGAGTTAATAAATTGACAAATATTTTTTTTTTCATCAATTGTAAGTGTATAACAAGCAGAAGGCTTCAAAAATTTTGTTCCAACAGCTTGCAACTGCAACTCATATCTAATATTCATATCTTGTAAATCCATTCTAGCTTTGATTGTATCTTTTGTTTTCCCCTCAAGATTTAACAATGTTCAATGAATATTATCACATACATTCTTCTCAATATGCATTACATAAGATTATGTCTTATTTTGAGATTTGACCAGTACTCCAGCTAAAAAAAAAAATACATTTCTTAGTCTAATTCAATTAAGCAGCAGAGCGTTTTCTTTTTCGAGCAATGTTATTTGGGTTTTTCCCAAATGGTACATGTCTGATATGTTCTAATTGCTTTAGAATGTCACAACCAGATAATAGCTTAGGTGCAGATTGCTTTTCATCCTTCCCATTAAATTGTTTGCTTCGTCTCCAAGGATGGTTTAGAGACAAGTACTGACGATGACCTATATAACATATTTTACTTCTCAAAGGTTGTGATGATGTTTCTCCATTACAAACTGGACAAGCCTTATACCCCTTGGTGCTTCAACCAGATAAATTTTCATATGCAGGAAAGTCATGCAAACGAAAAGTCTATCCACTAGATACATCATAAGTTTCAACACCATCCTTCCAAAACTCTTTTAATTCATCTATCAATGGTTGTAAGTACACATCTATATCTTTTCCAAGTGCTTGTGGGCCAGGAATAAGTAGTAACATTATGAAAGATGAAGATTTCATGCATTTCCATGGTGGCAAATTATATGGCACAAGAACTACTGGCCACATGCTATATGAATTACTTATACTACCAAATGGATTGAAACCATCTGTAGCAAGACCTAAACAAATATTGCGAGGATCCATTGCAAAATAAGGATATTGTCTATCAAAGTCTTTCCAAGCTTCTGAGTCAGTTGGTGCCTTAAATCTGACAACGTATCTATATGTTTATCCTTATGCCACCTCATATTGAAAGCTGTATGTTTACACATGAACAATCTTTGTAGTCTAGGTCTAAGTGGAAAATAACGCAATATTTTTTGTGGAATCTTTGTTTTTTCCACTATGAAATTTATACCTATCTTCACCACACACAGGACATTTATCTACTTTTTCATGTTCCTTCCAAAATAAAGCACAATCATATTTACATGCACGAATTGATTCATACCCTAATCCAATATCTCGTAACATCTTCCTAGTTGTATAACGTGAATTTGGAATGTGTGGTCCATTAGGAAGTGCTTCCTTCAATAGTTGAAGTAACATGTCTAATGACTTATTACTCCAATGATTTAGTACTTTAATATGCAATAATTTCACTATAAAAGTTAAAGTTGAAAACTTTGTGCAACCCGGATATAATTCTTATTTAGCTGCACCAAATAATGTCACAAAATTATAGAAACCAGTATTTCCCGAGTTACTTGACTCCCCAAAACACATATCCTCATTCCCATTGGGCAGCCCATATACATCGTTCAATAATTCTATACATTCATCATCCTCTTCATCATCTGTCTACTCAATTGCAATATTGTTATTATTTTCAGCTGATTCTCCATGAAATATCCATCTTCCATAACTTCGAGAGAACCCATACAAAATCAAATGTTGTTGGATGGTTGCTAGATCATGCAATCTAGTGTTTTGACAATCTCGACAAGGACAACGAGATTTATTGTCACAATCTAAGTGATTTTTAGCAATATCAGTAAAAGATCTAACACCATCTTTATATTCTTTAGATAACCTATTTGGCAATCAAATCCAACTCCTATCCATTTTTAGTTCCTGTGTAAAGTATTATATGCAAAAAATAGAGTCTAATAAGAAAACAATTTTATCAACCGTAATGTCTCTAAAATGCAGGACATTTACAAACAAGTAATTAATTTCAATGATACAAACAACTTAACAACATAGTTTTGTTAGCTTTATGACTAAACAAGTGCATCAATTGTGAATACAAAGAACTAAAAAACACAGTTTTTTTTTACTCTCTTTAGTAGCCAAATTAATGTTGATGCCTTTTTGGCTTGATTGTATCATAAATTACATATAGAATGTCTTGAGTTTTGGTCTTAAGTTGAATATATAAGATGAGATTAAAATAAATTTTGGTCTTGAGTTTTGGTCTTTGTACTCATCCATATAGATATGGGAGTGACACACAAATCAATAAAAAAACAAACTTTCAACTATTACAAACATTAACAAGCAACAAAACAGAGTGTGAGCCACAACCAAAGTCATTATTTTCAAATATAAATCAATGACCCACTATTATCAGAACCATCATTAGATTATTTGCCTCATCATTTAAATAACAAGAAGTTGTATTAAACAATAAAATCAAAGCCATATTAAACAATAAAATCAATATTCTTTTCCATTATTTTTTTGATAAAAAAAATTCATATTACAGTCCCAATTTCAGAATTACCTTTACAAACATTTTATTACAGTCCCAATTACAGTACCGTTACATACAACTATAGAAATATTGAAACAAGTTTTAAAGAGCTAAAACATCTAACAACCTAAAACAAAATGTCTAATGAAACCTCAAAACTTTATCAAACTAGAATACATACCTTTGCTGCAATTTTAGTCTTACTAAAATCCACTTGAGCTTGCTTCTATTTGAGAGTTGAAGTTGAAGATTTTTAAGTATCAAGTGATAACAGAAAAGGATCTTGAGAAGATAAACAAAGTCAGAAGATGAAGAGACAAATAAACCCACAAAAGTCTCTAAACAATCCACTTAAAAGGTGTTTTTGTCTTTTTTTACAAATAGACATTAATTAAGACAATAAAATGATGTGAAAAAATGGGGGAAAACTAAGTGGTGGGCAATACTCCCGCCACTTAGTTTTTATTATGTAAATATGTATAATTTTTTAGCTATACATTAATTCTAGTATTAATTTTATATTATTTATGATAACAAACAATTTATATTTAATCTAAGTGAAAAAATGAATAAAAAAACAATTTATGTTAATAATATAAGTTAAGAAAAAATAATTTAAGTATTCAATACATAATTCCCAATGATATCAAATTTATTTGTAAATAATTATTTAATTTATAATATTTTTCCATTAAGATATATAACATTTTTTAATTTCCAATTTTATAATTTATTATTAATTAAAATATATTACCAATCTACTTAATAATTTAGGTGATAAGCATTAGGGATGACAGAAGACGGGTTTTGATAGTTTTTGTAAAATTGACACTCATACATTATTTTAAGTACAGTTTATCAAAATAAATACAAATCCCACATATATAGCTTTGTGTGTATGTATGTAATTTCCTTGGTCCACAAGTGTAGGTGTGGATTTTTTTTGCACCTATACCACACCTAAACTTGCATCAGGTGTGGAATTTCACATCGAAATCCACCCATGAATCCACTGAATAAAATCAACACTTGCCCACAAATCCATTTAATAAAATCAAACACTCTCCAATTATGGGCATAAATCCATAGGTTCACAGGTTTGTACGTGGAATTGCCTTCTCTAAATATGGTAAATCACTCTAAACAGATGATATGTGAGCAACAATCTTATACCATTCATTTGAATTCAATGCAATAAATTAAAGTAACTAAGTCAATATATAACAGGCAAGTAATAATTTATATTTAGATTGCAAAAGTAATGATTAATCTTAGTCAGTAAACCTCTGGTTTGCTTAGTGTCAATTTTTTTTTTTTTTTTAATAAAAAATCAAACTCAACATAAGCTATATGACTTTTGTCAAATGAGATTTAAAAACGGATAAATGATATTTTCTAAAATAGAATTAAACCTAAATGCGTATTAATAAAAACACCTTATTCTCATCAAATCGTAAATCAAGAAAGTCTAGCATATGACTTAGTTAGAACACATATTTAGTGCCCACTTATCGATGGAACTCGAATTATTTAAGAAGTGAAATTAAAATCCAAATAAATTAGTTTTTAATGGGCCAAAAGTAAAAATTTTGTAACCATACTACACATTGAATTTTGCAATATATATATGTATATATATATTACCTAATTAATCTCTTATGTAATATCAATTCGTTTTATCATCATTTTTATAGGAGTATGCAACTCTATTTTTCATTTACATTAAATTGAATTTAAAAATTTATATTTCCAACTCATTCTCTTATTATATTAAATTTTGTCATTCAATTGAGACCAATATTTTAGTATAAGAAATAAAGAAAGTAATATAACCATTCGGTTAGTATAATCTTGTGTCTCGCATTGTTCACCGATTATTAACTTCCTTAAAATTTCTTATGTTTTTGGGACCAATAACTTAGTCTCTAAAGAGAGAATAACTTACCATGTTTTTGGCTACTAAAATACTTGTCTCCTAAGACACTTTTAAATCAAGGTTTTTAATTCAAATATTCATCATAATTAATCCAAAATTGGATATTTTGGCAAGGTGGCGCCAACATTAAAATAATATTTGCCTACCAAATTGCTTTTGTAGTAGAATGCTTGCTACCGAGACGAAATATACAGTCTCCAATACCTCAAGCAAATGAAATTTATATATATGGAGACAAACATCAAATTGCATTACCCAAAACTATCTTTGGAAACTAAATTTAAGAAAGATAACTAGTATTTAGAGACAAACTACAATATCGTAGTTAAAAACAAGATTTAAAGACGCTCTATATTGTCTCTGAATGTTCTTCCAAGCTAATAGTGAATTTATAATCCATATCTATGGAGACAAGTGCTAGATTTCGTTGCTAAAAGCTTCCGTCAAAGTCAAAAACCAAATTGGACTCAAAATATAACCAACATTTTGGTACGAAGTGGGGATGGTAGTAGATTGCTTCATTTAGAGACAAACTATATCGTCTCAAAATGTACCCTAAGTCAAATGCCTAGTAGTCAAACAAAAATTCATATCTACAGAGACGAATAATAAAATGCCTTGCGAAAATCGTTATTTAGAAACCAAATATCTATGCGACTCCAAATGTATGGTAAGTGTTTCACAACATACCCAGGTTTTTTTCCCCCACGGTTTGCCATATAAAAAATCTTCAAAATCGTGCACCAACCTAACTTTATTTGCTAATTTTTGTCTATTTTTCCCCATATGCTAGCTGGATTGATTTGCATGTTCTCTTCCACTACCGACCAATAATGGTCCACAAAGAACGACAAATAATGCAATCATGAACGCCATCTCTAGGTCCACTGGTACATCCACTTTCCAGTACCCATCAAACCCCTTCTCAGATTTGCATCAACAGCATCACCGGGTCCATCACCATAATATTTCCATAAATAGAAAAAATTTCCTTTTGAGAGTAACAGGGTCACTGCATGCGTTTGTAGCCCACCACCATCAGCAGGTCCACCACCCCCACTATCTACTCCTCCAATTTCCCACCTTTCCATAAACACCACCCACCTCTCACTCTCCAAATCACACACACTTACTCCTCATACCCGATGAAGAAAATATCATCAGCAAATGTAGAAAAAACACGTTCTCCTCTCAAAAGCAGAGAAAACGGGTGTTGGAATCCCACTACCTCTCAAAGGTGGTTTTTCAAAACCACAAATTACACCCTCGTTCACGTTATTAACCTGTGTATATAACTAAGAACCTCTAAGGAAGCTTAGGCAAACACACATGAGAGTCATTTTTTGATCAGAAAAGGTTCAGTTCTTCCAACACCTTCAGTACCGTTGATTGGAAATTTAAGAGTGATCTGAGTTCCAATTAATGTCAGGCATCGGTCCAACTTCTCTGGTTGCTTTAATGAGAACTCTGTTGAATGTTATTTCTCTCATAGGATACAAAGATTCTATGGATGTCAAGTCAAAGGCTAATCTTGTGCAAATTAAATATTATTCCACTTGTAATCATAAGAGAAGCCAAATGTGCTTGTACAGGAGGCGAGCATGGGTGTTACTGCGTGAACAATGAGCAGTCAGGAGCATAATGGAGACTTAAATTTTCATGTGAACTAGATTAAGTACAAATTTTACTATGTAAATTTCAGAATATAATGAAAAAAATTAGTTGAAAAGTATGTACTTAAATACTACAACAATTTTTATACCTCCCAAAAAAAATTAAAAGGAGAATGAATAACCAACTATAACAAAACAAAGAAATATATTTTTTTTTTTGAATGAAATAATAAATTTTAAATTAGTATGTTTTTTCTTTATAGAATGAATGGATATATAGAGATTGAAAAGAATGATAAAAAAGATTGTGAGATATTTATTTCATTACTACTATTGAGGTCAGTAACTAAAAAATGTAAAATAGGTAAATTTTATACAGATTTTAATAGTTTTTTTTAATTATTATTTACTAGTTATTCTCTTTGTAAAGCATCCTGGGCTTTGTAAATACCTCCTCTCTCGTGAGCAAGCTAGTTCATTCTGTTATTGTACAAGAATATTTTTTCTACAACAATGCATTAATTTGGTCGAACGTCCTTATCTTATATATATATAAATATAGATGAGCGGACCATTGTTATTGAACTGCTTTGCCTAGTTAATATCTGCTGCCTCTTGCTTATAATACCATTTATTTACACGGCTCACTCTCTTTCATCCTCTCAAATAGCTTGTCATCTTTTTTTTTTTTTTTTTCAAATTATATTATATAACTGGAACTATTTCAAGAAACAGCCAGAATCAAACGAAATTAGTACACATTGAATGCATAACCTGAAAAAAAACTCTCAAATAAAAGAAAATAATCCATATATAGATAGAGGAACTACTCTTATGTAGAAGGTATATAGAAAAATTTATCTTTTTTATTTTTTAATATGAGGGTGGAATACGTTTGTCCAACCCGCGATTGGGCTGTGAGGAGGATGCAGCTGTTACCGCCAAGCTGACGCCCCAGGCAGCTTGTCATCTTTCATGTAGGACATTTGTCCTCTCTTTTCTTTTTAATATTGGCCATTCATGTCATTCTCAATTTTTGCCTTTATGGCTTTCACCTTGCTTGATTTTTGTGTGATGACGCGTGCCTCTTGCACATGGCAGTCACTCATTCTCTTCCCAAGCTTCGTCTCAATCTCAGCTACTCTTTCTTTCATAAATTTGCTTTCCTTTTGCTTTGCTTGTACTTTTTCATATAAAAGAATCTTGCCAGTTGCCACTAAATTTGTTTTCTCTTCTTCGGCTTCTGTCCAGCATCCACTCTCTCAAACGTCCAAATTCAACATTGACTTGCTTTGCATGGCCAACACGTCGTACTCATGCCACCAAACCAAAAGACGTCTCTAGTTGTTGGAGAGCACTGTTTTGAACACCGTGTCGATTGGGCAACTTCACATTTTCTCTGCATTGTATAGTGCCGCGTTCCAACAACATTTTTTTTTTTCTTTCCATTCATTCGAACTCCACCTTCGTCATTTGCTTTTATTACTAATCAACACTTCAATTCCCCTCTATTTTAGGCATATCAATTGATACACACCATTGCTAGTTATATAAAATGGAGTTTATTGTGGGACCTATTATAGCACCCAATTTATCTTAAAAGTTTGAGATTGTAAAGTAAAAATGTAGGAAATTTCCTCCAATACTTATTTGGAAACAAAAAATCATTATACATTATGAATAACAAAAACGATAAGATTGTCAATATCCATGGTTGGACAATCAATTATGAGTACTCCATTTATTATTAAGGTTGATCATGTGTGTCTATAAATTCTTGATGCAAAGTAATGAGCAAAGGAATTTCTTATAAACTTTTTATATATAATCTCTTTGATACTCTTGCACTGTGCAACAAGTCATGATAGTTTTTCTAAAAGCATTCTTTTTTTAAGTAGATAAAAAGAGGGATAAAAAATGTTCAGACTAAATATCAGTAATTTAATCGATAATACCAAGGTGTGTTTATTACATATGTAAAAAACCAAAACGAATCAAAACTTGAAGGAGACTAAAATTTATTTTTCTTTAATTGACTTAAGGGTGAATCCTTTTATTGCTGATCTACAACTTATAGCAATTATAAATCTTTGGAATATTTGATTGTTTGTTTAAAGTTATGATCCAAAAAATTTCTTGCACAAACGTCTATTTTGAGACCTTTACATTATAGCAATGGAATATTTTAGAAATTTTGGTGTAAAGTCATGATGAAGGAAATTTTGGTGTAACGTTGACACTCCACATGCATTTGTTTCGTTTTTATGCAGAAACTGTTGTGCGCAGCGGAAATTAAACGAATACACAACTACTAATGCTAGTTATTAAATATAAATAACAAATATTAATAAAGCAGAAAAGCAGAAAAATAAATGCAAAGCGAAAAAGGAAAGAACACACCAGAATTTACGTGGTTCGGTATAAAACCTACGTCCACGGGCGCTGCTGAAAACTTCCACTAGCTCCAAAGCAAAATATTACAAAATCTGGGTAAGATCCAAAAACTCAGAAACATATGGGGAGAAAACAAGAATAATACAAATGTATGGATCTTTTACAGTTCTTGTTTATTTTTGGGATACAAAAACAATTAACAAAAGGACTTATTTATAGTCCACCAAACATCCCACCATTTGTTATGTTTTAGATGTGAGATTGCTAATTAAGCCAAAAACAACAAATCTCCACCTTGGCGTATTAGCCTTCAGCAATGCCTTCATATATGTCTTTTTAGACTTTCAAAATGTTGATCAAGTCCAAACAATGGTTGAACTTGATTGCTGTCACCACTTTGGTCATCATATCCGTAGGATTATCAGCAGTCCCAATTTTCTGTAAGAGAATCGACTCTTCACTCAAAATTTCCCGCACAAAGTGATATCGGACATCAATATGCTTGGTGCGAACATGGAATACTGGGTTCTTTGCTAAATGAATGGCACTTTGACTATCCGAGTAAACAGTAATATTCTTCTGTCCCATTCCCAATTCTACCAGTAATCCTTGTAACCAAATTGCTTCCTTCACAGCCTCTGTCATTGTCATATACTCTGCTTCTGTCGTAGACAAAGTAACTGTTGACTGTAAAGTAGACTTCCAACTTACAGGAACTCTCGCAAGAGTGAATACGTATCCAGTAGTTGACCGTTGTTTATCCAAATCACCAGCATAATCTGAATCAACATATCTGATTGCAAACTGACCAAGTGAATTTTCCCTCTAAAATACCAAACCAAAATCTACGGTTTTTAACAAGTACCGTAGAATCCATTTCACAGCTTGCCAATGTCCTTCACCAGGATCATGCATATACCTGCTCACAACTCCAACCGCTTGCGAAATGTCAGGTCTTGTACACACCATAGCATACATCAGGCTACCAACCGCATTAGAATACGAAATACGAGACATGTACTCTCGTTCTTCATCAGTACTCGGAGATAATGATGCACTCAACTTGAAATGAGGAGCAAGTGGCGTACTTACAGGTTTTGACTGTTCAGATACACCAAAACGCAGTAATACCTTCATCAGATATTGCTTCTGAGTCAAACAAACCTTGCCTTTTCCTCTATCTCTGCTAATCTCCATACCGAGAATCTTCTTAGCTTCACCCAAATCCTTCATTTCAAACTCTGAACTCAACTAAGTCTTCAGCTTCTCAATCTCCACTTTGCTCTTAGAAGCTATCAGCATATCATCAACATATAAGAGCAAGTAGATGAAGGAACCATCTTGTAGCCTTCGAAAGTATACGCAATTATCAAATTTGCTTCGGTGTACTCTTAACCTATCATAAATTGATCAAATCGCTTGTACCATTGTCTCAGAGACTGTTTCAAACCATAAAGCGATTTCTTCAATTTGCAAGCCCAATTTTCCTGTCCAGCAACCTTGAATCCATCTGGCTGAGTCATATAGATTTCTTCTTCCAAATCACCATGTAAAAATGCCATTTTTACATCCATTTGAACTAGTTCCAAATCCAATTGAGCTACAAGGGCCAATAAAATTCTAATGGAAGAGTGTTTCACAACTGGAGAAAATACTTCATTGTAATCAATCCGTTCCTTCAGAGCGTAGCCTTTCGCCACCAACCTTGCCTTGTAGCGGACATCTTCTTTGTTAGGAAATCCCTCTTTCTTAGTAAACACCCATTTGCACCCAATTGTCTTCTTATTCTTCGGTAGTTGAGCTAGCTCCCAAGTTTCATTCTTCCGAAGAGACTGCATTTCTTCATCCATAGCTTTCTTCCACTTATCAACTTCAGAACATTGGACTGCTTCTCTGTAAGTGGAAGGAACATCATCATCTACAATTGGAAGTGCATAGGCCACCATATCAGCAAAACGAGCAGGTCTGCAAATCTCACGTCTTGACCTATTTATTGCAATTGATTCTTGTTGCTGCGAAGGTTCTTGGGTAGGAACCTCTTCTTCTCCTTCTTCTTCAGTAACCTCCTCGATCATAGGAGTGTCATCATCTGCATCAACAATTCTAGCTGGATTATTTGTTGACTCTATCTGTTTCTGAAAAAACTCCACCTGTTTCCGAGTAGACTCCACCTGTTGCGGATTACCCTCAACAATATCTTCTATTTTCTTTTTCAGCATCGAAGACTCATCAAAAGTAACATCCCTGCTGAAGATTATCTTCTTCGAATTAGGATATAAAAGACGATACCCTTTCACCCCTGAAGACATCCCCATAAATATAGCTTTCTTTGCTCTCGGATCCAATTTAGATTCCTTTACATGATAATAAGCAGAACAACCAAAGACATGTAAAGAATCATAATCAGTAATAGGTTTTCCAGACCATACCTCCAATGGAATTCTACCACCGATCGCTGTTGACAGTAAGCGATTAATGAGATGACATGCATAAGTCACTGCCTCAGCCCAAAACTCCTTGCCCAACCCAGCATTGGACAACATACACCGAACTTTCTCCAGCAACGTTCGGTTCATGCATTCTGCCACCCCATTCTGTTGTGGTGTGTGTCTAACTGTAAAATGACGTACAATACCCGCATCTTGACAGACCTCTCGAAAAGATTTACTGCAATATTCACCTCCATTATCTGTTCTGAGGTACTTAATCTTTCTCCCAGTCTAAGTCTCAATCATCTTTTTCCAATTAAGGAAAATCTCAAGTACATCATCCTTTTTCTTCATTGTGTATACCCAAACTCTTCTGGAAAAGTCATCAACAAATGTAACAAAATAGTGTTTACCACCCACGGAGGCTGTCCTAGTGGGTCCCTACACATCAGAGTGAACATAATCCAAAATACCTTTAGTATCATGAACTGCAGTTGCAAACTTCACTCTCGTCTGCTTTCCCAGAACACAATGTTCACAAAAATCTAACTTGCAGGTTTTTACTCCTTTCAACAAGCCTTGATCCACCAAACTGTTTAAAGATTTCTCACCTGCATGCCCCAGACGCATATGCCATAACCTGATCATATCTGAATCAACATCCTTCTCTGATACTACTGCTGCTGATTCAGTAACTGTATTACCATTGTAGTAGTACAAGTTGTTCTTCCTTGTACCTTTCATTACCACCAAAGCCCCAGATACCACTCTCATAACTTCATCTCTGATAGATACCGTGTAGCCTTTAGATTCTAAGGCTCTCAATGATATGAGATTCTTTTTCAAATCTGAAACATACCGAACTTCTGTCAAAACTCTGGTTGATCCATCGTGATTCTTCAATCGGATTGAACTTATCCCCTTAGTTTTGCATGAGTTATCATTACCCATGAGCACAATTCCACCATCTAGCTCTTCGAAGTTGAAGAACCATTCCTTATGTGGACACATATGATAAGTACAACCCGAATCTAAAATCCACTCACCAGATCCAGATGTTGATGATAGACTAACCAACACAAAATCTTCTTCCTCACATTCGGCTACATATGCATCAGAAGTAACTTTACCCTTGCTCTTATCTTTCTTCTGTAGCTTCGGACAATCTTTCTTCCAATGCCCTTTCTCATGACAAAAGGCACATTCATCTTTATCAGGTCTTTTCCTTGACTGTGATCTGCCCCTTCTTTCCTGTTTCCGACTCTTACTTCTTCCCCTAACTGTAAGCGCCTCTGCTGATTCATCCCTATTCTTTGGTTTTGTTTCTTCCTGAACAATATCCAAATCTTGTTGATACAAGACGTCCGTAACTTCGCTTTGCCATAGGCCAAAATTATTTCGACCATCAAATTTCTCTACTTCAATTTTTACATGTGAAGATGAAGACATTTCTGCTTTACACCAAAAGTTTTTATGCCAATAGCTTGGTGATCAAATGAATAGTACTCAAAATGTAAGCTCCCAGGAAAGGTTGGAGGGGTCACAAACGGTCCCACTTAAAATCCAGTCTCCTTAGACAATTATAGTCTTTTTGACAGAGCTTCCCTAAATTGTAACTATTCTAAAATAACATCGAAGCTCTACAAACAAATATTTAATAGCTAGCTAATGCCCTAGACAATTTCCCAGATCAATCGAAACCTAGGGCTCTGATACCACTTGTTGTGCGCAACGGAAATTAAACGAATACACAACTACTAATGCTAGCTATTAAATATAAATAACAAATATTAATAAAGCAGAAAAGCAGAAAAATAAATGCAAAGCGAAAAAGGAAAGAACACACCAGAATTTACGTGGTTCGGTATAAAACCTACGTCCACGGGCGCTGCTGAAAACTTCCACTAGCTCCAAAGCAAAATATTACAAAATCTGGGTAAGATCCAAAAACTCAGAAACATATGGAGAGAAAACAAGAATAATACAAATATATGGATCTTTTACAATTCTTGTTTATTTTTGGGATACAAAAACAATTAACAAAAGGACTTATTTATAGTCCACCAAACATCCCACCATTTGTTATGTTTTAGATGTGGGATTGCTAATTAAGCCAAAAACAACAGAAACATATGGTCTATTGTGGGAGCTATGATAGCAATGAAATGCCTAGGAAATTTTGGTGGAAAGTCATGGTGGATTAAGGATATTTCCAGCTACTTTATGCAGAAACCAGAGGTACGTAATTGAGTCCATAGCAAATAAATCAAACATGAGTAACCCATATATTAAATTCTGTTTAATAAAATCATTATATTCACATTTCACATGTATTTGTTTCTTTTCCGTTGAATGAACATAATGATGTATTGGTATGATTTCACTTGTTTTATATGAAAAAATCGATATAACCTTAAAAAATTATTTAATATGGCAGTTACAGCCATTAACTTATTGATGAAATACACTTCCGTGCATTAAGTGACAGTGTGGAATCATAATTTTTGTTCGAAAACCGTTTTTTGTAGACTGGTCCTTCCACAGGAAAAAGTAGACTCCTTTTTCATTTATATTTAAGATTGACTTTTAGAAAGTAAATATAATTAATAACTTCAATGAGATGATTTAATTTGTACGTAGTTTTTATCCCTTTTTTTTTTTAAGAAAAAAGATTACCAATCATGATAATAATTCTGTTTAATTATTGCATCATGCTTGATTTTATCACATAAATAGTACTATCTGTATGCACAAAATAGATCTCTTTAGAAGCTATCACGTGTTAACCTTAAATTTAAAATAATATAGTTGAACTATTTCCCATCAGTTTAAATTTTTGAATCTTATGGTAACTAATATAATATTAGAGTTTGAAGGTTCTTTGTTCAAACTTTCTTTTTCTTCTTTATTTTAAATTCTTTTTATATATGTTATACGGTCAAGAGCGTTTAGTTTGTATCGGTATCTGTTATATATCTACGTTACATATGAATGGATGTATAACGTGTCAACCTCAAATCTTAAGTATTGTTGTTGAATCATTTTATATCAACTTAAACTTTTGAGTATGATGATAAATAGAAACTATTTTAAAAATAAAGTTATAAAGAGTTCAACAAAATATAATAAAAAAATCATATTAAATGTTTTGGCCTCCGATCTAAAATTTATTGACGTCATGAGCTACATTAGCACTTAAATCAAAGATTCATAGCTTTAACTTAGATTTTCTGAGAGCGAAACCAAACAACGAATCAATGTTTATTATTATTTTTTTAATTTGTCTTTTTATATTTCCTTTTCGTTTATTTTTTACTTTCTCTTTTGGGTCTACTAGGTCTTGGAGGCAACCATATCTCTTGCGCAATTTTTTTTTTTTTTTTTATCATATCACATACCTATTGCCTTCAGCCCCTCCATTAAATGTCTGATAGCCTTTATTTCTTCTTTTTGATTTTCTTCTCATATCACTTTATTGTTGGCATCAACCTCTTCATTAAATGTTTGATAATGACCTCAATTGTTTATTTATTATTATTATTATTATTTTAATTTCTCATCTATAGCTTCACTGCAACTCTCCTTTGGTTGCTATCAAACCTAACTAAAACAAATGCAATCTGTCTCCAACTTGATCGATCATTTCTAATTTTTATGTCACTTCATGTTGTTAATAATTATAAGTTACTAATAACTGTGTAAATCAAATTTAAGTTAGAACTTAACATAGCAAAAATAAAATTTTCATATATCAAATACATCAGATTACATGGAAAGAAAAACCATCGCTGCTTATAAAGCAATACAAAAGAGAAGTTTTGAATTGACAAAAAAAAAAAAAAAAAAAACTAGGATTAATTACCTTTGGATTTAATTTATAAAGAAGCAAAACCTTACTCTCTAACAAATGACAAGTAGTTGGGTGGGTTTTTACCTAAAATGGAAAGTGATCATTGTAACCCTCCTAGGTCCACCTTTCTTGTTTCTCTTTAATTCATGTATTGCTTTTCTTTGTTAAGTTGTTGATTTTGGCTTTAAAAAAAAAATGTTTATTTTATTCTTCCTTTTTTTTTTTCTTTAAATTTTTGAGGGGTTGAAAAAAGTTAAATCCATATTTAATCTCTTAGCTTTTAAATTAACTGGTAAGTAATGTTGAAAATATAAACTTGTTTTGACCAAGCCCATTTCCAAGCCCATTACCAAGCCCAAGTCCATCAAGAAGAACCTTCTAAGGTTAGGTGTAAGGTTAGGTGAGTCAATTTAAAAGTATTTGTTTGGTTGGTGAAATTGTGTGGTTAGGATTTATTTGTATTTGTTAATTTGAATGGTTTAGATTAATTTTCTAGTACTATATATAGCCCCTCTTGCATGAGATTTAAGCATCACAAAGAAGAAGAAAACATAAGAGAAGCAAAGCTTCTAGTGAGTGTGTGAGAAACAAAGCAAAGCTTTGTATTGTGAGGTGTTTTGAGTGTTGTAAAAATTTTATTTTTGTTTTCGTGAGAATTTCGATCCAACAAAGTGGTATCAGAGCAAGGCTAAGTGTCGTGTAATATACCAAATCGAAGCTCTCGACGAGAAGAGCACAACGCCGCAAAAATCATCCCAATCGGAGGTTTCACGCGCCCGCACGCGCCGTCGAAAAATCGCTGCAGAAAACTGAGTCAACTCAAACGAGTTGAGCCGAGTCAAGCCGAGCCGAGCCAAGCCGAAGCCGAGCCGAGCCACTGCTGACAAAAGCCAAACAGATCCCGTTGACTTTGACCGTTGACCCAGGTCCGTTGACTTTGACCGTTGACCGAGTTGACCGTTGACCAAAAGTTGACTTTTTGGTTCAAGTTCCGGTTGAAGTTTCTCGACGTTCTGAATCCATCCGTGCAATCAGAATTTCGAAATTCTAAACATATTAAAAGGTATGGCTAATGGTATGGTATCCTTTCAAGTTCCAACACTCAAGAACGACAACTATAATAATTGGAGTATCAAAATGAAAGCACTTCTTGGAGCACACGATGTCTGGGAGGTCGTAGAAAAAGGCTACACCGAATCAGAAGATGAGTCGACACTATCCCAAACTCAAAAGGATAGTTTAAAAGACTCAAGGAAGAGAGACAAAAAGGCTCTCTATCTCATCTATCAAGCGTTAGATGATGATGGCTTTGAGAAAATTTCAAGTGCAAAGTCCGCTAAAGAAGCGTGGAATAAGCTACAAACCTCTTGCAAAGGATCTGAACAAGTGAAGAAAGTTCGTCTTCAGATTTTAAGAGGTGAGTTTGAATCATTACATATGAAAGCATCTGAATCTATTTCTGACTACTTCACAAGAGTATTAACCGTTTCTAATCAATTAAAAAGAAACGGTGAGACACTGGAAGATACCAGAATAATGGAGAAGATACTCCGCTTGTTGGATTCCAAATTTGAATATATCGTTGTGACGATAGAAGAGACTAAAGATCTGACAACCATGACAATTGAGCAACTTCAAGGATCGTTGCAAGCTTATGAAGAAAAGCATAAAAGGAAGCAAGGTATCAATGAACAGCTCCTCAAGTCCCAACTCAAAGAGAAGGAAGAAATCCAAAGCCACGAGAGATACCAACGTGGTCGAGGCAGAGGAAGAGGCCGAGGCCGAGGACGAGGTACAGGTCGTGGTCGTGGACGAGGTTGGAATTATAATAACAACAATTCCAACAATAGCTATGAGAGAGGAGAAAATTCAACAAGAGGTCGTGGGAGAGCCAATTCGAACATGAGGTACGAAAAATCTCAAGTTCAGTGTTATAATTGTCAGAAGTTTGGACATTATGCTTCAGAATGTAGAACTCCAAATAACAAGGTTGAAGAAAAGACTAATTTTGTGGAAGCAAGAGCAGAGGAGAGAGAAATTCTGTTATTAGCACATAGAGGTAATGATGGTGACCAAGAGAATACTTGGTATCTCGACACTGGTGCGAGCAACCACATGTGTGGAAGGAAAAACATGTTCATAGAGCTCAACGAATCTGTGAGTGGCAATGTCTCATTTGGAGATAGTTCTAAAATTCCAGTGAAAGGAAAAGGTAACATTCTTATTCGTGCTAAAGATGGTAGTCACCAATTGATTTCAAATGTTTATTATGTGCCCAACATGACAAGCAACATCTTGAGTTTAGGTCAACTTTTAGAAAAAGGCTATGATATTCACATGAAAGATTGTAGTCTTTTTATAAAAGATGACATAGGAAATTTAATTGCTAAGGTGAAAATGTCAAAGAATAGAATGTTTTCGTTGAACATTCAAAATGATGTTGCAAAGTGTTTGAAAGCTTGTTATAAAGATGCATCATGGTTATGGCATCTTCAATTTGGGCATCTCAACTTTGGAGGATTGGAAATGTTGTCTAAGAAGGAAATGGTGAGAGGACTACCTTGTATTAATCATCCTGACCAACTTTGTGAAGGGTGTCTACTTGGGAAGCAATTCAGAAAAGGTTTCCCAAAACAGTCAGAATCAAGAGCCAAGAAACCACTCGAGCTCATCCATACTGATGTGTGCGGTCCAATCAAGCCAAGCTCTCTCGGTAATAGTAATTATTTCCTTCTCTTCATTGATGATTTTTCAAGAAAAACGTGGGTATATTTCTTGAAATAGAAATCAGAAGTCTTTGAAGTATTCAAGAAATTTAAAACTGCTGTGGAGAAAGAAAGTGGCTACCAGATAAAAGCAATGAGATCTGATCGAGGAGGAGAGTTCACCTCAAAAGAGTTCCGAGAGTTCTGCGAAGCAAATGGAATTCGACGTCCTCTAACTGTTCCGAGATCCCCTCAGCAAAATGGTGTTGCAGAAAGAAAGAACAGAACAATTCTCAATATGGCACGAAGTATGCTGAAAAGCAAAAGATTACCGAAGGAATTTTGGGCGGAAGCCGTAGCTTGCGCAGTATACCTATCAAATCGATCTCCAAAAAGAAGTGTGTTCGGAAAGACACCACAAGAAGCATGGAATGGAAGGAAGCCAGGTATTTCCCACCTGAGAGTCTTTGGAAGCATAGCTCATGTACATGTATCAGACGAGAAAAGAAGTAAGCTTGATGACAAAAGTGAGAAGTTCATCTTCATTGGGTACGATAATTACTCTAAAGGCTACAAGCTGTATAATCCAAACAATAGAAAGACTATCATCAGCCGTGATGTTGTATTCGATGAAGAAAGCACATGGAATTGGAAAACACATGATAAAGATTACAGTTTCCTTCCCCACTTTGAAGAAGAGAAGGAGGAGCAACCAAGAATTGAGCAAGCAGAACAAGAACCCACTACACCACCAGCATCACCAGCCTCAACAGATAATGGAAACTCACCACCATCATTTCTAAATGAAAGAGATGTGGAGCGTACAAGAAACCTGCAAGATCTTTATGAGGTAACTGAACAACCTGATAATCTCACACTTTTCTGTCTCTTTGCTGATTCCGAACCAGTGAGCTTTGAAGAAGCTGTACAAAATAAGAAGTGGAAAGATGCAATGAATGAAGAAATCAAGTCCATTGAAAAGAATGATACTTGGAAGCTCGTAACATTTCCAAAAGGACACAAAGCAATTGGTGTCAAATGGGTGTACAAGATAAAAAGAAATGCTAAGGGAGAGATAGAAAAACACAAGGCAAGACTTGTTGCAAAAGGCTATAGTCAAAAAGCTGGAATTGACTATGATGAGGTATTTGCTCCTGTTGCTCGATTAGAAACTATAAGACTAATAATTTCTTTGGCAGCTCAGAATAAGTGGAAGATTCATCAGATGGATGTAAAATCCGCCTTCCTAAATGGAGTCCTTGAAGAAGAAGTCCACATTCAACAACCATCAGGCTATGAAGTCAAAGGCCACGAAGACAAAGTTCTAAAACTAAAGAAAGCTCTTTACGGGTTGAAGCAAGCACCAATGGCATGGAACAATCGAATTGACAAATACTTCAAAGAGAATGGCTTCACCAAATGTCCTCATGAACATGCTCTCTACATCAAATTCAAAGATGGAGATGTTTTGATTGTATGTTTGTATATGGATGATTTAATCTTCACCGGTAATAATCCAAGTTTTTTTGAAGAATTCAAGAAAGCAATGGCCAAGGAATTCGAGATGACCGACATCGGATTGATGGCATACTACCTTGGTATCGAAGTCAAGCAAAATGAAGATGGCATCTTTATCTCCCAAGAAAGCTATGCAAGGGAGATACTTAAGAAATTCAAGTTGGATGATTGCAATCCAATAAGCACACCGGTGGAATGTGGAGTCAAACTGTCTAAGCATGATGAAGCGAAAAAGGTGGATCCAACACTCTTTAAGAGTTTGGTTGGAAGTTTGAGGTACTTGACTTGTACAAGACCTGACATCCTTTATGCAGTCTTTAGTCTCTTCTATCGTCACAACAATATATTCAAATTTGGAATCCAACGAGCGGAGTATCTTCTCCATTATTCTGGTATCTTCCAGTGTCTCACCGTTTCTTTTTAATTGATTAGAAACGGTTAACACTCTTGTGAAGTAGTCAGAAATAGATTCAGATGCTTTCATATGTAATGATTCAAACTCACCTCTTAATATCTGAAGACGAACTTTCTTCACTTGTTCAGATCCTTTGCAAGAGGTTTGTAGCTTATTCCACGCTTCTTTAGCGGACTTTGCACTTGAAATTTTCTCAAAGCCATCATCATCTAATGCTTGATAGATGAGATAGAATAATGGAGAAGATACTCCGCTCGTTGGATTCCAAATTTGAATATATTGTTGTGACGATAGAAGAGACTAAAGACTGCATAAAGGATGTCAGGTCTTGTACAAGTCAAGTACCTCAAACTTCCAACCAAACTCTTAAAGAGTGTTGGATCCACCTTTTCTGCTTCATCATGCTTAGACAGTTTGACTCCACATTCCACCGGTGTGCTTATTGGATTGCAATCATCCAACTTGAATTTCTTAAGTATCTCCCTTGCATAGCTTTCTTGGGAGATAAAAATGCCATTTTCATTTTGCTTGACTTCGATACCAAGGTAGTATGCCATCAATCCGATGTCGGTCATCTCGAATTCCTTGGCCATTGCTATCTTGAATTCTTCAAAAAAACTTGGATTGTTACCGGTGAAGATTAAATCATCCACATACAAACATACAATCAAAACATCTCCATCTTTGAATTTGATGTAGAGAGCATGTTCATGAGGACATTTGGTGAAGCCATTCTCTTTGAAGTATTTGTCAATCCGATTGTTCCATGCCCTTGATGCTTGCTTCAACCCGTAAAGAGCTTTCTTTAGTTTTAGAACTTTGTCTTCGTGGCCTTTGACTTCATAGCCTGATGGTTGCTGAATGTAGACTTCTTCTTCAAGGACTCCATTTAGGAAGGCGGATTTTACATCCATCTGATGAATCTTCCACTTATTCTGAGCTGCCAAAGAAATTATTAGTCTTATAGTTTCTAATCGAGCAACAGGAGCAAATACCTCATAATAGTCAATTCCAGCTTTTTGACTATAGCCTTTTGCAACAAGTCTTGCCTTGTGTTTTTCTATCTCTCCCTTAGCATTTCTTTTTATCTTGTACACCCATTTGACACCAATTGCTTTGTGTCCTTTTGGAAGTATAACGAGCTTCCAAGTATCATTCTTTTCAATGGACTTGATTTCTTCATTCATTGCATCTTTCCACTTCTTATTTTGTACAGCTTTTTCAAAGCTCACTGGTTCGGAATCAGCAAAGAGACAGAAAAGTGTGAGATTATTAGGTTGTTCAGTTACCTCATAAAAATCTTGCAGGCTTCTTATACGCTCCACATCTCTTTCATTCAGAAATGATGGTGGTGAGTTTCCATTATCTGTTGAGGCTGGTGATGCTGATGGTGTAGTGGGTTCTTGTTCTGCTTGCTCCACTCTTGGTTGCTCATCCTTCTCTTCTTCAAAGTGGCGAAGGAAACTGTAATCTTCATCATGTGTTTTCCAATTCCATGTGCTTTCTTCATCGAATACAACATCACGGCTGATGATAGTCTTTCTATTGTTTGGATTATACAGCTTGTAGCCTTTAGAGTAATTATCGTACCCAATGAAGATGAACTTCTCACTTTTGTCATCAAGCTTACTTCTTCTCTCGTCTGGTACATGTACATGAGCTATGCTTCCAAAGACTCTCAGGTGGGAAATACCTGGCTTCCTTCCATTCCATGCTTCTTGTGGTGTCTTTCCCAACACACTTCTTGTTGGAGATCGATTTGATAGGTATACTGCGCAAGCTACGGCTTCCGCCCAAAATTCCTTCGGTAATCTTTTGCTTTTCAGCATACTTCGTGCCATATTGAGAATTGTTCTGTTTTTTCTTTCTGCAACACCGTTTTGCTGAGGGGATCTCGGAACGGTTAGAGGACGTCGGATTCCATTTGCTTCGCAGAACTCTCGGAACTCTTTTGAGGTGAACTCTCCTCCTCGATCAGATCTCATTGCTTTTATCTGGTAGCCACTTTCTTTCTCCACAGCAGTTTTAAATTTCTTGAATACTTCAAAGACTTCTGATTTCTGTTTCAAGAAATATACCCACGTTTTTCTTGAAAAATCATCAATGAAGAGAAGGAAATAATTACTGTTACCGAGAGAGCTTGGCTTGATTGGACCGCACACATCAGTATGGATGAGCTCGAGTGGTTTCTTGGCTCTTGATTCTGACTGTTTTGGGAAACCTTTTCTGAATTGCTTCCCAAGTAGACACCCTTCACAAAGTTGGTCAGGATGATTAATACAAGGTAGTCCTCTCACCATTTCCTTCTTAGACAACATTTCCAATCCTCCAAAGTTGAGATGCCCAAATCGAAGATGCCATAACCATGATGCATCTTTGTAACAAGCTTTCAAACACTTTGCAACATCATTTTGAATGTTCAACGAAAACATTCTATTCTTTGACATTTTCACCTTAGCAATTAAATTTCCTATGTCATCTCTTATAAAAAGACTACAATCTTTCATGTGAATATCATAACCTTTTTCTAAAAGTTGACCTAAACTCAAGATGTTGCTTGTCATGTTAGGCACATAATAAACATTTGAAATCAATTGGTGACTACCATCTTTAGCACGAATAAGAATGTTACCTTTTCCTTCCACCGAAATTTTAGAACTATCTCCAAATGAGACATTTCCAGTCACAGATTCGTTGAGCTCTATGAACATGTTTTTCCTTCCACACATATGGTTGCTCGCACCAGTGTCGAGATACCAAGTATTCTCTTGGTCACCATCATTGCCTCTATGTGCTAATAACAGAATTTCTCTCTCCTCTGCTCTTGCTTCCACAAAATTAGTCTTTTCTTCAACCTTGTTATTTGGAGTTCTACATTCTGAAGCATAATGTCCAAATTTCTGACAATTATAACACTGAACTTGAGATTTTTCGTACCTCGTGTTCGAATTGGCTCTCCCACGACCTCTTGTTGAATTTTCTCCTCTCTCATAGCTATTGTTGGAATTGTTGTTGTTATAATTCCAACCTCGTCCACGACCACGACTTGTACCTCGTCCTCGGCTTCTTCCTCTGCCTCGACCACGTTGGTATCTCTCGTGGTGTTGGATTTCTTCCTTCTCTTTGAGTTGGGACTTGAGGAGTTGTTCATTGATACCTTGCTTCCTTTTATGCTTTTCTTCGTAAGCTTGCAACGATCCTTGAAGTTGCTCAATTGTCATGGTTGTCAAATCTTTAGTCTCTTCTATCGTCACAACGATATATTCAAATTTGGAATCCAACGAGCGGAGTATCTTCTCCATTATTCTGGTATCTTCCAGTGTCTCACCGTTTCTTTTTAATTGATTAGAAACGGTTAACACTCTTGTGAAGTAGTCAGAAATAGATTCAGATGCTTTCATATGTAATGATTCAAACTCACCTCTTAAAATCTGAAGACGAACTTTCTTCACTTGTTCAGATCCTTTGCAAGAGGTTTGTAGCTTATTCCACGCTTCTTTAGCGGACTTTGCACTTGAAATTTTCTCAAAGCCATCATCATCTAATGCTTGATAGATGAGATAGAGAGCCTTTTTATCTCTCTTCCTTGAGTCTTTTAAACTATCCTTTTGAGTTTGGGATAGTGTCGACTCATCTTCTGATTCGGTGTAGCCCTTTTCTACGACCTCCCAGACATCGTGTGCTCCAAGAAGTGCTTTCATTTTGATACTCCAATTATCATAGTTGTCGTTCTTGAGTGTTGAAACTTGAAAGGATACCATACCATTAGCCATACCTTTTAGTATATTTAGAATTTCGAAATTCTGATTGCACGGATGGATTCAGAACGTCGAGAAACTTCAACCGAAACTTGAACCAAAAAGTCAACTTTGGTCAACGGTCAACTCGGTCAACGGTCAAAGTCAACAGGACCTGTTTGACTTTTGTCAGCAGCGGCTCGGCTCGGCTTCGGCTTGGCTCGGTCTGGCTCGGCTCGGCTCGACTTGACTCGGCTCGGCTCGGTCTGTTAACCCGGTTCAACTCGTTTGAGTTGACTCAGTTTTCTGCAGCGATTTTTCGGCGGCACGTGCGGGCGCGTGGAACCTCCGATTGGGATGATTTTTACGGCATTGTGCTCCTCTCGTCGAGAGCTTCGATTTGGTATATTATAAGACACTTAGCCTCGCTCTGATACCACTTTGTTGGATCGAAATTCTTACTAAAACAAAAATAAAACTTTTACAACACTCAAAATACCTCACAATACAAAGCTTTGCTTTGTTTCTCACACACTCACTAGAAGCTTTACTTCTCTTATGTTTTCTTCTTCTTTGTGATGCTTAGACCTCATGCAAGAGGGGCTATATATAGTGCTAGAAAATTAATCTAAACCATTCAAATTAACAAATACAAATAAATCCTAACCACACAATTTCACCAACCAAACAAATACTTTTAAATTGACTCACCTAACCTTACACCTAACCTTACACCTAACATTATACCTAACCTTAGAAGGTTCTTCTTGATGGACTTGAGCTTGGTAATGGGCTTGAAAATGGGCTTGGTAATGGGCTTGCTCAAAACAAGTTTATATTTTCAACAGCTTCTTGGATGGACTCAGAGACAAATTTTATTTTGATTTCAGAAAATTTTGTTAGTTTTTGTATTTTATGTTTGTGCTTTAATATTTGGATTTCTATCTTTTCATCAGCTGTAATGATAAAATCGATGGAGTGTTACAATGTTTACAGTTAGATTCTTTAATAATATTCCACAGTTAATCAATCCAATAATTAAATTAAAAATTTATTATTCTTTCTAAAGCTTGAACAAAAAATAGAATGGAACCCCAACTTCAACAATAAATATATTATATTGTATGATAGTAGATTTCTAAATTGATTAATCTAATACAATAACAATAATGTGTCGCATTACTTGGTGGGATTTGGCAGAGGGTTGTTAATTTCATACTGTGTCAAAACTCTGTTCTTGCTTGATGTCCAACTCATAGAATTTGAAGAGGCCGGAAGATGAAGATGAGATGGAAGCATTATGTGTCACTTGTAATTTTATTTCCTTCTCTGTCCCCGAGTGTGTATACAATCGATCTAACAATGCTTTGTCTAATTTTTGTGTCACAAGACAAATAAGCAACAGTTTCTTGAATAAGGACAAAACGTTTTACTTGTGGAGAGTCAGTTAATACTTGGACTTGTTCGCCTTGGAACTAAAGTGACAATAAACCAAAATCCCACATCTCATATTGCTTATGCGTGGCTTAATAGCTATTTTTGCCTCCCTATATATGTGGCTCTGCCATATAGCCAGGTTTATCTATGGTTGAGTTGCTAGCTTGAATTCTCTTAAGGTTTAGGAGCCCAGTCTAATTCAAATTATTTAGAACCCAACAATTGAACATCTTCATCCAATAGTCTAGTCTGATTGGGCCTCTTTAAAGTGGGGTACTGTCCCTTTAAATATGGGTTCCCACATTGGGCACAACATTCAGTTTATAATTTCAAACTGGTGCCTTTAGAATTTCAAATCTGGTGTGGCCTGATCGGCGTAATAATAAGTTCAAACTCCGTTAGGTCTTAAAATTGTGGACTCGGCTAGCCCAGACCAGCCCCTTTGATGCCTCTATTACTCAAAGATTGTAAAGGATCGTTTGCGCTAGATATATGCATGTCTAGGAGAAACATTTTCGAAAATTTGCATATCCAGGTTGTGTGGCTAGAACTAGATGCTGTAAATGTGATGCATCTTATTGTAGATAAGTTTCCAGAATGGAGCCCAGTTTTTGCTTTTATAGAAGATGTTAAGGGTCTGTACCAAGTAATAGTAAGCTTGGCAAAATGGACAGGGTCTTCAGACCCTGTCCTTACCTGTAATAATGCGGTTTGGGTATAGACCCGAACCCTTTTTTAATAAACCCTTAAAGGAACCGAATCTGAAAAACCCGTACAATTACGGGTAGGATATGGTTCCAGTTGCGGTTCTTCATCAGACCCGCAAAATACCTGTTCTATATATATATATCCTTTACCCGATTCCTTTTCAAAAAAACCCTAACTTCTCAACTCTCCTGACTCCCTCCCTCCAATCTCCACCGCCGCCGTGCCTCTGCTGGACTGCGCCTCTGTCCCTCCATCGCCGCCGTGTTATCGCCAACCACCAGAACATCACCGTCTCTCTCTCTCCATCGCCGACCAACGAAACCGATGTTTGTTTTCAAAAAACCGGAGGTCTTTTAAATTTTTCTAGGTCTTTCGCATCTGGGTTTTGCTTCGATTCATCTATGCCTCCCAAGTCCTTCATAGGTTGTTGTTTCGCATCTAGGTTTTGTGCCTTTTGTATCTTCTATGATATATTAGCTGGTTATTTATGTGTTATTGATATTATTGATGTTTGGATATTTAGGACTCCATTGAAGATCAGGTTCAAAGCTTTTGATTTGCTTCGTATGGAGATGAAGTAGACGTAGAAGACGAAGAAGAAAGGGAAGAAGAGGAAAAGCAGTCTCGTTTTATCTCTCATTGATTTCGCGTAAGTCTGTTTCTCTCCCTAGAATCTGTGTTTTCTACTGATTTTCGAGATGTTTGTTTCTGCACTCTGTTTTGAACAGCTGTTTTATGTGTGTATTGTGTGTGAATATGTATAAGAAATTACTCAAAAATCAGATTGATTTGAGATGTGTATAAGAATTTACACAACGCAGTCTTTCATGTCATTTGTTGGGTGTATTTGAATCTGATTTTGCTTTTTATTGGAACCATATTATTCGGATTTGTACTAGTCGGATTGTTTTTTGTATATGTGTTCAAAAAGGCACTTGTTTGCTTAATTAGAGAGGAATCTGGCTGTTTGATTGTTTGTTTGTGTTGAAAGTTGAATAAAAATAATCGTTTTGTGATTATCTTTCTGCTAGTTTGTGTCAGGTCAGGCAGATCTGGGTTCTGGTGATTTTCTGCTCCTTTTTTGATTAATTTGATCTTTATTTCGTGTTGTTTGTGATTTTGTTTTTGTTCTTGAATTTTGAATATTAGATCAGCTTGTTGATTTGGACTTGCTTGAAACTGACTTTGGTGCTTTGAATTGTAATATGCAACTTTATGCAAGATAAACAAATTTACCAAAACTGTCCAGTCAGATCTTTAATTCACATCAACGCACCCTTTTGTTGTTATTGGCAAAGAATCGAACATCATACGTTTAAACAAGAAAAAGAACAATCTCTTCTGATCCCATTATATACTCAAAATTCATCCACTAAAGCAACAGCCAATGTGGTAAATGTATAAAGTATAAACCACTGAGAATTGGCAAAATGATGCAAAGTCCAAAAAGAGGAACATTTAACAACAATCAAATACACCTTCAAGCTAGCATTACTATGATTAATAGATGTAGATACCGATATGATAATCTTCTATGATCCAGATTGAATGATTCATTATTCTAAATTCTAATAATTTCTTTGGGCTACTGAATGCCTTTGTGTCAACTTACAGCTTTGTCCCTGCTTGTGTCTATTTATTGTTTTTTATTTTTTATTTTTTATTTTGGAGGGGTTTTATTAATTGAATTGTTTAAATATATTAGATAGTCAAACAATATGACTAGTTTTGGAGAAAGTCAGATGAATACTTCAACCAGGAATAATGGTTATAAAGTTAGATGAGTCCATATCGTAGGAGATTGCATCCGGACACATTGGAAGCATTGATGTGTACACAAAATTGGATATGGGCTTCACTTCGAGGTATGAAAATGGTTATATATTTAATTACATTATATTTATTATTCGTAATTTTTAATTTTTTACTTGTTTTGTTCTATTATGTGGTATTCCGGAGGAAGAAATATATCATAAACAAGATGAAGAAGAAGAGCTATCATCATCTAGATTTTATTTTTTATATTTATATTTATAAATTTCTTTGTTATTTTGGGATGTAAATTAAATATAAATTTTAACTTTTAATGTTATCTTTTGTTAAATTTTAATTGTGGTATTTATTTGTAAAAATTGGCAAGAATGATCATGGAATGAATTATGTAAGGTGAAATTAATTTAATCTATTTTATGATAAAAAATTGATTTTTTTTTTTAAAAAAAATCAGGTGGAAATTTTATATCCATTCAATTTGGAAATTCATAAAAACTTTTGGGAAAAATTTTAGAAAGTTTTTTTAATAAAAAAAATTCGGGTCAACCCGTATTTTATCGGGTTGATCCAATTAAATTCGGATCTAACCCGGTTAATCCGGTCAAGTCCGGGTCTGATGCGGGTCTATTACAGAACCGCAAAATATATGAGTCGGGTCTGGGTTGGACCCTCAAATTTATTTAAGGGTATGGGTAGGATCTGGACCCTCAAATAAAAAAGAGGGTCCAATGCGGGTCTGGGCCTGGTGCGGGTTCAGACTCGCATTTTGCCATCCTTAAGTAATAGGTGTTTCGAAATGTCATGTGCTGTTCCTAGAGTCTGTAACAGGGTGACACATACCCTTGCTGCTTGTGCCTTTTCCTCTAAAAAGGTTAGAATATGGTTTGGTTCAAAGTCTGCTTGCATAGCTTCTCTTCTCTAATGAAATGTCAGTTATATAAATATATATATATATATATATATTGAAATTCTAATCCTTGACTCCAATTTATCATCTTACTCTTTTACAATGATTTATTTTTGCAAATTTGTTAAAAGATTGGCCCATACAGACTTAAAATATCTTAAATAAGGACATATCACTTCTTAACATAGGTGGCTGAGCATCTCCTCATTTAAGTGTTAGGAGTTCAATTCCCACCGAACCTGTGTGGGTAATTTTTCTCCTTTATTATGGATGTAGTTATCTCTAATGATTGAAAATCGATAAAATCTTTTATAATTCCGCCAATATTTTCACAAATTTAGGATACCAATTTCGATATGGGTTGTAATATATTTTTAATAAAAATATCCTATAAATTTTCAAAAGTAATATTTCCGTAAAATATCAATATTGGTGAACATATAGTGTAATTTTGTAAAATATCATGAAAATTTTTGTGAAACATCGGGGAAATATATCTAAAACATTCAGAATATTTTTTTAAATAAAAACTCAGAAATTTATGATATTCCCAAATATTTTTATCAACATTTATGTTTTCATAATTAAACAAATTATGTGCACCCATTTTATTGTTTATTTGGTTAGTGTCAATGAATTCCAAACAAATCATATAAGAATTTGTAATTTATGAAATCATGCCATACTTCTTTTGTTATTGTTTTTAAATAAAAATATCATATTATCGTATTCTTTTTTTTTTTTTTTTTTAAATGATTATCATATTCTTTTTCAAACAAGATTATGGTTGTCATGTTCTCTCTCTCTATATATATAGATAACATATACACAAATATATATATATATATATATATATATGCATATAATCTTTTCAACTAAAATCTAATTAATTGTTTTCAACCCTAAAGTGTAATATTGAAAGTTTTTAAAGCACTAGTGATGAAGTCTGTAGAGGTTTTGAGATCTCCAATTATCCCTCAATACAATTTTTAATATATGGATACATATACTAGGAAGAAATCAACAAGATTATACTTGGCATGTTCATGATTAAATTGAAACTATTGAAATTTTATGTCATGGTATTAGTATTATCTAAATCAAGATGATTATGTTTGAATCACTCAAGTATTAATTTTGGTATTAAAATTTCAACGAAATCTATAATGCAAACTGCTGGAAATGAAGTTTTAATATAATGTGTTTAATTTTTAAATAACTCGTATGTGCATTATATTCATATATATATATAAAATAGTTAGAAATTATATGTTTTTCAAATACAAATGTGGTTTTTTTTTTTTTTGGAGTTTTGATTCTTTTAAAATTTTGTAAACTTTCATTAAAAATTTTATATTTTTAGTTAAGTGTCTGCACTTTTCGTAAATTTTATGTCAATTTCAATCAATAATGTAATTTTTCTCATTATTTTCGTCAAATTCTAATAATGATATTTCCATCTATATCAATATTTTCATCATTCGTTGCCTCCTATAAATGGATTTTTGAGCTGTAAAAATAGTGTTTGATTTTGGTATATTTCAATAGAGTAAATATTTGGACTGCGTAAGTAGTATTAGATTTTAATAGATCTCTTAATAGATTTTTGATTTATTTGGTATTAGTTTTCAGAAGAAAAATTTTTAATATGATGATTTTGTTTTATTTTAGTTTTGAGATAAGAAGACCATTTGAGTTGGATCACTTAATTTTTCGAGTTACATGGAGAACAAATTCATTAAAGTATAAAATGTGTTGCACACTGATGTTGAAAAGTTATATCTTAAGTCAAAGAATAAAGAATAGAGAGATGGGAAGATTTACGGGAAAAAAAAAAAAAAAAACCACGTAGATCACAATGGTTTTTTCCATCATGGTTACTTAAAATGCTGACCGAAAATGTAAATAGATTGCTTTGTGGAATCGTACACCATATATTCCACACCAATGTTTGGGTCCACATTCTCGTGGTACTATCTCATGTTATGTTGCTTTTCTTTCGGTGATGTTGTAACTTTATGTTACAATTTGTAGTGCCATCATTATGTTCACATGCATTGCATTCCCTCAATTGGACTAAGTGAATACTTTGCTAACTTTTATCACAAACAACATGAAATTGGAAGAAAGTCATGATCCGATCAATGATACTTGATTTCCTAGCCTATAGAAACCAAATTAAATATGAATACTCAATTTATGGAATTCCGAATACTAAGATCTTTAAGTTCACACTTCACATAGATTTATTTCTTTTTCAGTTGACTTCTGTCACTCTAAAATTCACATATTGTTTCATATAATTTTGACCTTTCCGCGGCCACTAAAATGTCAAGCTTTGGACTTGTTTCCTCTCAAACACAGTTTCACAGGCAAGTACATGAAGGAGAGTCGGAGAAGACTGAAGAAGAGAAAGGAAATGCTCGTCTCAGGACTTAATAGCCTTGTGGGTAGACATGAGACACCTTTTAGTGTCCAACGCGTTCGAAGCAGAAAAGGAGCTATGGAAGAAGTATATTTTCGAAGTGGGGTTGAATATCTCTCTAGGCTCTCTTACCATTGCACCCAACCAGGTTGGTTCAGAGTCGTCAGCTCGCCAACATGAGTGAAGAAACTTTACAAGTCTCAACGCGACGCATGAAGGCCTTTGTAAAATCCATGACCACTGGCTACTGACTATGATCTAGCAAGCTTCTTGACTGTTTTCCTCATCTGGGTATGAAGAAAAATTAGAAATAGAGTCCATTAGAATAGAATACTAAAAAGCCAACCAAGCCGAACTAATTAAAATAGAGCCAAACCAACATCGTTGGACATAAAAGCTTCAACTGGGTCATCAACTATTGGTGAGGAGGCTCTCATTGACTCAACCCATGCATTGATTCTGGCTCCTCCATTGATTTCCACGTTCTTCAACAGGTTCTTTGTGGAAAACGAAACGAAGCCACCACCAGGTGGCACCGGAGGCTTTTGGGTGGTTTTTGTGAGAAAAGAGTGAAGAAACAGATGCTCTGGTTTTTTTTCTTTTGGAAAGCTTGAAACTTGAACGAGTAGACAAAGTCTCAAAAGACATGGACAGATAGATAGAGAAAGAGAGAGTGCGTGTGTGGGAGAGAGACAGAGCCCGAGTGGTAGGATTTATAGTTGATATACGTTACTGCAAGATAAGGTTAATGTTAAGGTTAAGAAAAATTTTCAATTCAACTCATACATGCATCTAATTTTCACTTGCACCAAGCATATGTCAGCCACGAAGCTCTAGAGAGTGGTCTGCATGTCAGTGTCCATAGCTATCTTTTGCTCCAGCAACCATATGTCAGCCAAAAATGAAGCTCTGATTTCCGTCTGATTTTTTGAGACAGAAAAGTTAAATGTGTGTGAGTGTGTGTGTTTGTGTGTGACATGAATATGTAGAAATGGAGAGAAGCGGTTCAACAAGTTAGTTCTGTGATGAAGCAGTACCCAAACCTTCAACTAACTCAAGGGCGGAAGGTGGTTAGTAGGACTACGTCTGATTTTTAAGTTTACAATATTAATGAAAAAACAAAATAAAACAAAAAAAAAAATGCATTTATTAATAAATAAGTTTTTTTTTATTAAAAACTTAATTTAGTTTTAGTTGTGGATATGATGGCAGATGTCTCATTTTCAGCGTAATTTATTTGAATGGAACAAAAGACTTGAATTTTTACCAGAGTCTCTCTGCAGTCTCTTGGTGAGTTCTTTATATTTTTTATTATTAATATATTAAATTATTTACATAAAATATATTCTTTTACATGTTTGAGTTGTTGGAATATTACGTCAGTGTAAGTCCAAACTTACAAAACTATGAAGTGGTTAAAAGAAAGTCACCCCACCACTTATATCTATCTATATATATATATATATATATATATATATATATATAAGTGGTTAGTAGGACTCACACATGTAGTCTGGCTAACTATTAGAGGGGAAGATAAAACCTTGATACTTCAAAAACATCTTTTTTTTTTTTTTTTTATATATAAAAATCTCAAATATTTTTCATATGCAAATATACGTAAGTATATTTATATACGAATTTGTAGTGAATTCTCATTTTAATTGTAAAACATAATTCATAATAAAAAAATGTTATCTAAAATAATAAATCATTCATTTCTCATAGATAAAAAAAGCTTAAATATAAATAATTATAATTAAATAAATCAATTTAAAAATAAAACTATCCACTCACAAAACTCTTTAGCGTAAATCTAAATCTAAAACGGGTTTCTATTTAATTTCTTATAATCATAAATCCATCCTAAAATCACATTAAGTTCAACTTGAAATTTATGGAAAAATTAATTAATTTCTGGATTTCAAATCATATTGAAATAAAATCAGTTATCCGGATAATTCAAATATCTAAATATTTCATTCAAGCATCCGGAATATATATGTATATATATATATATATATATTTTTTCTTCTATTTCGGCCTCACTCGTATTGTCTCTTTTCATTTTTTTTGTTCTACTGAACTCGTCCTTTATCACTCTTGTGTTTGCTTTGCCAAATTAATAGCTACTGCCTCAGATTGTGCTCACTCTCTTCATGCTCTCAAATTGCTTGTCATCTTTCATGTAGGACATTTGTCCTCTCTTTAATTTTTAATATTGACCACTCATGTCATTCTTAATTTTTGTCCTAAGTTCTCTACAAATCTTAGATCTTGTTCATAATAATCTATTTGGAAGCATCGCAAGATGTGTTAATAACTTCAGTGCTATTATACAACAAGGTACTCGATGGACAACAATATAGAGTATCTGGTTAGTCTAAATAATACATCCGACCTGATTGATTCTCCAACAACATTTTTGGAGAATCAATTGCTTGTGCTGAAGGGGCAAGAGGTTGAATATAACTCCATTCTTAATTTGGTGAGAAATATAGACCTGTCCAGCAATAACTTTTCAGCAGAAATTCCTACGG
Source organism: Dimocarpus longan (assembly GCA_022984855.1). Lineage (NCBI taxonomy): Eukaryota > Viridiplantae > Streptophyta > Magnoliopsida > Sapindales > Sapindaceae > Dimocarpus > Dimocarpus longan. The sequence goes on along the minus strand of CM041014.1, from coordinate 11,899,158 downwards.
AAGTAGCAAATCTTGCTGCATTGCAATCATTGAATTTGTCAAAAAACTCTCTTAGCGGAAGAATTACCATGAATTTTGATGCTATGAGATCATTAGAGTGTGTTGATTTCTCTGTTAATTATTAAGCTTTCTGGTGAAATCTCAGTAAGTCTTTCGAGGTTGCCATTTTTAAATAATTTCGATTTATCTCTTAACAACTTAAGTGGGAAGACTGAATTTCAATTTATCTCCTAACAACTTAAGTGGGAAGACTCCTTTAAGCACTCAAGCTCCAGATCTTCAATGCATCTTGTTTTGTTGGCAATGACATTTGTGGATCTCCACTTTATAAGAATTGCACTGATGATTATAATGGAGAAGTAAAAGTTGGTGGTGACGATCATGAAAAAGTGAACTTGGGTTTGTGGTGAGCTTCTGGATCGTGATAGGTCCTTTGTTTGTCAATAGAAAATGGAGGTTTAGATATTATCATTTCTTGGATCTTGTTTGGGACAAATTTGTATGTGTTGTAAAAAAATGTTTCCAGATTTTCAATAATACATGTTTGGAACTGTGTCGTATCGAATGATCAATTTATGTAGTTCAATAAATCAAGGGAATTTTCTTGTGTGCGCTTGAAGAAGAAAAGTGATGTAAAAGTTTCGCTTTGTTTAATTTATTTTGTTTATTTTGGGATGTATGTCATTTGTGTGCTTGCTCAACATCTCTAGTCTCCCTCTTTCTTTCTTTCTTTCTTTTGGCTTTTTTTTTTTTCTTTTGTAAGTGTTAGTTACCATCAAATACAAAAATTTAAGTTTAGATAAAAATTCAACTATATTATTTAAGATTTAAGGTTTACATGTGACACGTCCCCTCACGTGTAACATGGACAAATGATAAATGATAGACGCATGCTAGACGTCTCGTATCATATAACATGTGTAATAAGAAGATTTGAAGATAAAAAGAGAGACAAAATTTAAACTAGAGATCCAAGCTCTAATACCATATTAGTTAATATCAGATCCAAAAGTTTAAGTCAATAAGAAAAAACTCAATTATAATATTTAAGACTTGAAATTAACAAATAATAGTAAGTAAATGTTTGATAATTATATTCACAAACCATATCCATTGCTCTTTAGTATTACTTACAAAAATATGGAAAGGAAGACATGACATGATTCTTTTTATGAGAGCAATTAGAAAGAAAATTATAGTCTACTTTCAATTTTTTTTTTAGTGTTTTGACTGTTTAATTTCTGCAATCTCCTTTTCCCTTTCCGTTTTTCTCTTTACCTTTCTTTTTTATTTTCTCAATATTATTTTCCTTTCAGCAAGGTTTGTTTTCTTCTAACCAAAAATAATAAATTAATAACAAAATTAAAACTTAAAAATGTTAAAAAATAAAATATGAGGCAAACAATAAGAACCAGAAAGACACCGATCATATATACAATAGTCAATTAATTAGGATAGCAATGATACTGGTAGTCTTTCCTTGACTTAGAACTTGTAAATCACTTCAAACATATCACTACAAGTCAGGTCATTACTCATATTCGATCCACGTCCAAACCCAACCCAATTTTTTGATAGGGTGATTCAAACCCCGACCCATTGACCCAATTTAATTTTTAATAAATCACAAAATATATATTAAATATCAATATACAAACAATAAATAAAAAGTAAAACTTAAAATAACTCAATATTTATCTCAATTTAATATCACGTCAAAATAATAGTAACGTAAAACTCATCGAAAATATAAATTCACTTAGTACAACAAAACACAAAATTAATAACTATTATAGAACAAAATTTCATTGAATACACTAAAATAATAATTAATTAATACATAACAAAGTTTCATTGCATATACCAAAATAATTAATAATTAATACATGACAAAGATTCATAACATAATAATAATGCAAAACACTTAAAAATAAATTATAATAATAATACTAATAAAAACAATATTAGTATAATAAAAATATAATAAAACGGTTTAACTGGATTAAATCGAGACAAAAATGTTTGACCAAAATCTAACCTAATATACAACTAGGTCAAATATTTTTGACCCAAACCCAATCCGAAATCCGATTTCAAACCCGTCCCAAATGGATTGAAGCCCTACTAGTTTGGGTTGGATCGAGTATTTTTGTCATCCCTAGACATGATTTTTTTTTTTTTTTGTGAGAAATTAAAATGAAAACTATACTCTAGTTTCATTTTTTTTTTCAATGTTTTGACCGATTAATTTTGGCAAACCCCTTTTCCCTTTCCATACTTATCTTTACTTTTCATCTTTTTTTTTTTTTTTTTTTTTTTTGAAAAGGAAATCTTATAAAAGAAGGACAAGGACCGCCACATCAGGAGGGACCAGAAATGTAACGTCCTAAAATTTTCTAAGATTTTTTTTTTGAAATATATATTGAATTTTATTTTCAAGTGGGATTAAAATAAAATTCAATGAGTGGCATAACGGTAATAAAGTAGTTAGTATTGGGGCTAAGATGGAATAAGAAATGAAAGAAAATATCAAGTTATAAATATTTATTATTTGAGGGGTCTAAATGAGATTTGTAAAAAAGTTTAGGGGTCAAATTAGAATTTTAAAATTTTAAGGGTATCAAATTGTAATTTGACATAATAAAAATATATAAAAATGGAGAATAGTGACTGCCACTATTCACTTTCTCCTTTCTTCGGCCGACTCATCTCTGGTAGCGATTTTTGTTTTTTTGTTTTTTAATTTTATTTTCTATTTTCTTTATTTCTTTTAGTTTAATCACCCTTTTTAACTCATTTTCTAGCCAAAACATTTAGATCTAATCTCATTCAAGCTATTGGGTGTCTAAATCTGGACTTGAAAAATTGACAGTAAAGTGAAATTCGGGGTAAGTCAATTTTTTTGTCTATTTGAGAGTCCAAATCGTGTAGAAATTCATGTAGAAGCATGTTAGAATATTTAGGAAGCATCAATAACATTATATGATAGTTTAATCTCCTCTCAAACATGATTTTCTTTAATTTTTCAAACCCCCAGGCAGAGAAACACGTGATTCTGATCCCAGAAATTTTAATTAAAGATTTTAGAGATCATTTGGGAGCTGATAGAGGCTAGTGGAAAACCTAAAGGTTGGTGTACTCATATTTATAAAAATTATATTTATTAATTTCGAATTTTAATATATATATTATTGTGATAGTTGATTAAATTATTTGTTTGAGGTATTAAATAGTTTTGGGTGTTAATTATATGTTATTTGATGAATTTATTTGAAGAAAAATGACTTCGAAACCATTTTTGAAATTAAAATCCGCTATAGTTTAATCTGATGTATCAAATATTATAGGGGTATTTCCGTTATTCCGCTTTCCTTGATGTGTTAATTATGAGATGTGTTGGTGGTATATTTGATGAATTTAATATTTGGAATGAAAAAAAATTTGAGCATATCCTATTTTGGAATCGTCCTAAAAATATGAGAAAAGAGATAATAATTTTATTAAGATGTGATAACGAGATTAGGGGTGAAATGGTCATTTGAAATGACCACGAATGGTACTCCGAAGAATCTAGAATAATAAATTTAAATATGACATGAAAAGTTTATGTGATTAAAGTTTAGTTAAAATTTTAAATATTTTGTATTTTTGAAAAATTTAAAGGGCCCTAGTAAAACTAGTTACCGGTAGGTGGGGATTGGTAGTTGGCTAGCCAATAGAGTAATTATTAGCAGTATTACACCGTTACGATTGATCACAGACGTTGTATGACGGACCCTGAGAGGCACCGAGTGTCCGGTCTTGAAACGAAAACAGATTATGATATGTGACCCGGTGGATAGTCACCGAGCGGCCGATGCCGGAGTCACTGTTTATTCTGGTGGGCAGCCACCGAGTGATCGATGCCAGGAGACCCCTTGCCGATCCATGGTATCGTGATAGACTTTACGAAGGGCTCTAATAAATTGAATAAAGAAAGTCTTGTAAATTTTATTGATAATTGATTTTATAATGATTAAATTGTAATTATATTTGCAACAAAATGTGTTGGAAAATCATATGATAATGTCTTATTCTGTGAAATTATTTACTGTGTGTGTTAATTGATAAAAATATTGTGATCGTATATATTGTTTATATTTTATGTTTTTATTTTGAAAATAATTATGATTTCAATATTATATGAGTACACCCACTAAGTCGAAAGACTTAGAGCGTTGGATTTACCGCGCGCAGGTAGTTGAGTAAGGCTTGAAGCAAGGACGAAGACAAAATAGCTGCAGTTTCCCTCAAGTCACATTCGCCCTCATTGTTTTGGTAATCGCCATTTTTGTATTATAGGAATATCATAATCATGTCGTGTGCATTTTGTTTGTGCTGTACATATCGTAAACAAAATCTGTAGTTAAAGTTTATCATTTGTAGTAAATTCTGTAAATTATCCGCTGAGAAAAATTTTATATGGTATTATTTTTATAAAATGTTTAAATGTTAAAGAAATATTTATTATTAATGTTTGTGTGTTGAAGTGGATTTGAAATGGACGAGAGGTCCGAAACAGGAAGTTGAGAATGAATTGATTTAGAAGTGTATTTTTCTGCAGGTTTAAAATTTGGATTTTTACAAAAAAAGAGGAAACTCTTCCGAAATTTTATTAAAATATAATAAGAGTTTTTGAAAATGAAATTTTTATAAAATAAATTTTGAAATTAGAAAAAGAGTAACATCCTACGTCTCGATTCTTGTACGGACGGGAATAGTGGGGTAAGGGTGTTACAAGAAATATCAGACGCAGCAAGCTACAACAACCAGGGAGGGAAGGCCCTCCACCAAACAGTAAGACTGTTGTAACCTAAAGCCCAAGCAGCAAGGAAATGAGCACTCCTATTAAAATCCTTATGAACATGAGTAATAGAATTACAATGATGGGCAGACATAAGGGTTTTGATATCGTTTACGATATTAGTGATATCAAGAAGAGAAGAGGATTCTCCCATACATAAGTTGATCACGTTGAGAGCATCAGACTCCACGATTGCTGGGAGAAGCTTGTGACTGATGGCCAGCTGGACCCCTTGAAGAACCGCATAAGCTTCAGCCGCATCAACCTTTGAAACATGACGCATAGGAAATCCTGCAGCCAACATAATATTTCCACAATGGTCCCGGATGATAATACCCAAACCAGCCTTTCGTTTACCTTTATTGAGAGCTGCATCGCAGTTAATTTTGAAAAGACCAGCAGGGGGAGGGAGCCACGAAACCTGAGAATGTGGCTGACCACTTATAAGAATAAAGTCACGAGCTGCAGCGATTTCGGACAGCCACACACCAGCTCGAAGCCAACAGTCCACTAAGAGCTGAGATGGAACATTATGAATACACGCATTTCTTTTAGACCACACTAACCAAGCTGCCACTGAAAATTGAGAGACCAAAGAAGCATCCATAGTGGAGAAAAGGAAGGCAAGTTGGTCCTGAAAATCCACAAATTTCATACTATAGAAGCTTGAATCATAACTTAGAGGACAAGAGTCCCAACTGATACGCATAACTTTGCATGACCATAATGCATGGTCGATCGTTTCAATTTCAGAATCGCATAAAGGACAGACACCACTGGTAGAAATCTTTCTCTGTAGAAGGGAAGCCATAGTAGGAAGAATACCTTTTAAAGCACGCCAACAAAATATGCGAACTTTACCTGGGATGGGGAAGAGCCATAACTTCTTCCAACAGAACAGGGAACCAGAAGATGAAGAAGCAAAACCAGAGATCATGGATTTGAAAGCAAATTTATATGCGTTCTTAACTGAGAATTGCCCATAACGATCATAGTGCCACATAAAGGAGTCTGGAGTGGGGACAGAGCTAAGAGGAATACTTAGGATTAAATCAGCCTCTTCAGGAAGGAAATATGCCCTGACACGATCTTCGGCCCAACGTCCAGGCTCGGACAGAAGATAGGACACAGTAGTTCCATGCAGAAGAAGCTTAGGAGAAGCCACTCTGAACGTCACCGGCCGGGGAATCCAATTAGACTCGTAAATTGAAATGCTACTACCATCGCCTACCCGCCATCTGAATCCCCGGAGAATGGCCTCGCGACCCCAGATGATACTTTTCCACACTAATGAGGAAGCGCTGCTAACCTTGCAATCCAGAAATGATGAGTGGGGGAAATATCTCGCTTTGAAGACTCGAGCAACGAGCGAAGAGGGGTTAGACATTAATCGGCACCCTTGCTTGGCCAGCATAGCCTGATTGAACGCATGCAGATCACGAAATCCAAGACCCCCGTCTTCTTTCAGGGTACACATGACCCTCCAACTGACCCAATGCATTTTTTATTAGAATCCGACCCACCCCACCAAAAATTCGCTATCAAACGTTGAACTTGAGAACAAATGAAGGCAGGGATCCGAAAACAGCTCATAGCGTATGATGGCACTGCTTGCGCAACTGCTTTGATGAGAACTTCTTTCCCAGCGACTAAAAAGAGTTTTTGCTTCCAACCTTGCAATTTCTGCCACACCCTATCTCTAAGGCCAGCAAAAAAGTGCTTCTTATTTCGGTGAGTAGAGGCAGGGAGACCTAAATACATCTAGTGAGAGGGAACAACAGGCATCTGAAGGACTTGTAAGATAAGAGATTGTGCTTCAAAAGAAACCGAAGGGCTGAACGCAATTGCGAACTTGGAAAGATTAACCGACTGGCCTGAAGCACGTTTATAGCTGTTGAGAACTTTTTGTAAAGTAACAGCCTCTTCAATGGAAGCCCAGGAAAATGCAAGGCTGTCATCCGCAAAAAATAAATGGGATATTGAGGGAGCTCTTCTGGCTATTTTGATAGCGTGAAGCTTCCGGTCCGTGACAGCAGCGCTTAACAAAGCACTAAGACCTTCAGCACACAAAAGAAAAAGGTAGGAGGATAACGGGCATCCCTGTCGAAGGCCTCTAGAAAGGAACACCTTGCCCCTAGGCTCGCCGTTAATGAGAAACGAGAAGCTGGCAGAAGACACACAATTAAACACTTTATCAATCCAGCTCTGAGAAAAACCCAGCCAGGACATCATCTTGAGGAAAAAACCCCATTCGACTCTATCGTAGGCCTTGCTTATATTGAGCTTCAGCGCCATAGAACCAGATCCCACCCTTTTATTACGAATATAGTGAAGACTCTCGAAACCAAGAAGAACATTATCAGTAATCAGACGACCGGGGACAAAAGCAGCTTGAGCTGGGGAGATAATATGCTGAAGAAAAGGTTTTAGGCGATTTGCGAGCATCTTAGCGACAATCTTATAGGGAACATTGCAGAGGCTGATAGGGCGAAACTCACTGACCTGCTTCGGGAACTGCGTCTTTGGAATTAAAACGATCAAGGAGTCACCCATCTGAAACATATTTTGCCCTTCATTTAGCACTTTGAGGACTACTTGACACGACTAGGGACCAACCACCGGCCAAAACTTTTGAAAGAAAAGTGCAGACAAACCGTCAGGACCAGGAGCTTTCGAAGGTCCCAATTGCTTCAAAGCAGCATACACTTCATCCTTCGAGAATTGTTTGTTTAAAAGTTCATTTATCTCAGCTGAGACCTTTTTAGGAACCACCTTAGAAAGTGACTCAAAATCCCCCAAAGAAGGAGGAGAAGAAGTGAAAAGAGATTGAAAATAACTTGAGAAAGCTTGCTTGATGCCACTGACTTGGTCCTGCTAAACCCTCCCTAAATCAAACACACCCTGGATTCTATTTTTCTTCCTGCGGGTCGAAGCTTTAGAATGAAAAAACTTGGTATTACTATCCCCAGCAGCCATCCAATTTGCTCTTGACCGTTGTTTCCAGAACAACTCTTGTTGGGCAAGAATGGAATCCAGCTTCTGTTCGAGAGCCTTAATGCGATGGGACTTAGTAGCCTCCGAAGCTTCAAGGGCGGACAATTCAGCAACAATTTCCTTATGATGGCGCAACCAAGACCGCCTTCTATCACGGTTCCAAGATCCTAAGACCACCACCATAAGATTAGTATTTTCAATAAAATCTGCAATAGCATCGCCATTATACTGCTGCTTCCAACTACTTTCAACCACATTGGAACCAATTAAATTGGCCAGCCAAGCCTCTTCAAAATGAAAACAAGAACCCCACTTGGAAGATTGAGAATACCCACTTTGCGAACTGCATGAGAATGAAAGAGACAGAGGAGAGTGATCGGACCCCACCCTAGGAAGCACTTTGACACGATGAACCTGAAAAAGAGATTTCCACTAATTGTTACAGAACATCCTATCCAGCCATTCCAGAGTCAACGAATTCCCCTGCTGACGATTTGACCAAGTGAACATATTTCCTGAATATCCAAGATCAATCAACTCACTATCATTAACAGACTCTCTGAATTCCATCATAGCTGAGCCCCTTCTAGGAAGGCCTCCAACCTTCTCTTCAGGAGCCAGAATTTCGTTAAAATCTCCCCCAATAAGCCAAGGAAGAGAGTTAATACCTCCTAGTCTACGCAAAAGCATCCAGGAATGAACCCACAACTCAGATTTAGGATTCCCATAGAACCCAGTGAAACGCCAACGAGCCCCAAAGGCCTCACGAATAATGGAATCGATGTGCCCAACTGAGCAGGAGACCACAGAAAGGTCCACATACTCTTTCCAAAAAAGCACAAGGCCTCCCCTCAGACCCACTCTGTTTACAACAAAAGCACCAACAAAACCTAAGGAAACCTTGAATCGATCCAATCTACCTTTATCAACTCGAGTTTCAGACAAAAAAACAATGTCGGGGTTTTCACTGCGGATTAAAGCCTACAGAAACCGGAATGTTCGAGGATTCCCCAGCCCTCGAACATTCCAACATAAGCAAATCATAGTGAGTGGCGGGCCTGAGATCCAGCCACCACCTGAACATTAACTAATACTGAAACCTTCCCCTTCTTAGCCAACGGCCCTGACTCTTGGTTTGAAGAAATAGGTCTTTTTCCTGGTAACACAACATCGGACATACTGATCTCTTTTGAGTCTTTCCGGGCCCTTCGTTTCCACTTTTTACCAAGAAGCCCCAGTCCGACAGAGCTAATGCTACTCTCATATTTGGGGATGTTTGAACTGACCTGAACAGGGGACTTAGCGGACACAACCTTAATCAAACTCTCCTTAGATAAACGGTTGTCCGCTGAAGCACTTGGTATCAATGCTGGGAATTGATTCTCGCTAAGATCCAAAGCTTTATCTGCCTTACTTACCACCTTTCTGGGTCCCACTTGCCTTTTAGGGACCACCTCGGAATCTTCCTCCTGCTAAGGCAATGTGTCGAGCACTTGTCCTGCACTAAGACTTTTTATAGACGTGGAATGAGAAGCTTGATTAATGATAGGGCCCACAAGGAGACTTGATGTCCCAACACAAGAGAATGGAATATCAAGAGGAGCATCAAATTGGACTTCTTTAGCCTTAACTTTCTCTATCTCGTGAGGGGTATTCCTGGAAGGGGACGAATCCTTGATAGAAGCACCCACTGCATAAGTTCTATTCAAATCACTGGTATCCTTAAAAGAAGAACTATGTTGCTTACTATTGGATAACAATTGGGGTGGGGAGATTGAGATCTTAGGCTAGTCATTGTGAATATCAACTTTTTGACTTCTCCATGGAACCGACCCTAAGGCACGAAGACTATTCCCATATTTTAAAGACGCCTCATCCACAATATGCTCTACATTCTCTATACATTCTCTAGATACATGCCCGATCCGCCCACAATAAAAGCAATAGTTTGGGAGTCGTTCATATTTCAATGGAATGGTACAAATATCTTGATTTTCCCCCATTTGGATTCTAAGACCCCGTTTTAACGGTTTCTCTAAATCAATATCAACTTGAACACGCAAAAAACTTCCTATAAAATTGCCATTTGGCCCTGGATCAACTTCAATCACTGAACCTACCATACCACCAAGGAGAAAACTGATTTCTTTAGTCATACACGCTAACGGACGATTGTAAAACTGGACCCAAAAAGGTGCATTTTGAAATTTAATCTCATTAACTCTGCCTATTCCTGACACTTCCTTTAACACAATTAGACTTTTGTCAAAGCACCAAGGCCCTCCTTTCAATACCCTTTTCTTATCCCACTAACACCCAAAACGAATCGCGAAAAGGTTAACACCAACGGATTCAAGGCCTATGGGTTTGGTTGTTTTCCATATTTTGGGAAGGGTGGAACAGAACGCTTCTTTATTAACTTCCTTATTAGTTATCACTTTACCTATTAAGCACTGAGAGACAGCTTCTAAACCCCTTTTTTGAACCTCATCACTCAACACTAAGACTGGTCCATCTTCCTCCGAGAGGGACAGCCGCTCACAATACTTCGTCAGTTCATCTGCCTCCATAACCACTAACATGAAGAAAGGGAGACCCCCTACAGAGAAGACAGGGAGGGAAGACACCTAAGAAGGCGGGCAAGACACGCAAAAAGCGTGGGGACAACTTCCAGTAACTTAACCTAAGAGAGAGCAGAGCTACGGAAGACTTTTCCCTTTACTCACTACAAGAATGTTGGCTATTACTGACAAACTTTTTTCCGACCGCTACAAATACCCTCAGTAATTCAACCTTTTCTTACGAGTGCAAAGAAGCCGTTAGAAATAATGCAACAAAACTACAATCTATTTTGCATGACTACTTAGCAGTCAGAAATAGTAGAATGGTCGTCAATATTGTCATAATTTTTGGCGGGAAATTTCAGCGCCAATTTTATTATTGACGAAAACAATTGTGTTGTCAGTAATGTCGATAACATTGTCTGAACTATTTTCGAGGGCTCATATACCGTCAGAAATAATCTTAAATATGGTCAGAAATATAAAATCCATCTGGAGGGAACCATTAGCGCCAAATTTGAAACTTGGTTAGAGTTTTTCCGAGGGAATGTGCTGTCAGAAATATTCTAAATTATTGTTATAATAAATAACCATTTGGTTGGCAATTTTTGTGCCATATATAAGGAATAGGTTAAGTTTTTGAGATGATTTAAATTGAAATGAATAAATAATATAATATTTTATATTTATAATTGATTAATTTCAAATGGAACAAGTACATTTGGGAAAAATTATGATTATTTAAGTTATTGTTTTACTAGTATTTAATTAATTTTATTAGCATTATTGATATGAAATTAATTTATTATTATACATTGAATTCATAAGTAAATCAGTAAATGCACCATGTATATTGCTAAATTAGTATTTTGGATGTGGAGCATTGTTTTTAATATCCATTAAATTACTAATAATTATTAAATTTATGAAAATAGAATTAATTTATTGATAGCTGTACTCAAAACACACCACATTAACTCAAAAACTATCCCAGCAATTGAAAAGCTTGTTTAAACCCATGAGCTGGACCAAAAGAAATTCAAAGCTTCTTTATACACTCTCAGCAGCAAACAAAACTAATCCACACGCAGACTTTGTTTCATCTCAGACTCACCATCTCAAACAACAAAAATCAACAGGCATCTTCTTCTTGTTTGGAGATAATTGCAGATTCTATTGAGATTGCTATTTCTTGCCTCTTGTTCTTGTTTCAAGTAAGTGATTTCTTAGACATTTATCTAATTTTTTGAATGTTTTTTGTGTGTTTATATTTTGTTGAAATATGAGATAGAGTGTAATAAAGAAACATAGTTTATGAAAGAAAAAGAGAGGGAGAGATCCCACTTGAACTTAGCAAGCAAATATGGAGGCTGCTAAAGAGAGAGAGAGAGAGTTAAAGTTTGTACCTTGAACAAGAGCGTGGAGAGATGTGAACTTTTAAATGGGTGTAATTTTTTAAAGGGGTCCAAAGTTCACAGATGTGGTCCCTGAGATACTTGTCAGGTGAAGAGGTAATACATGACTATAGTACTTGAGATAGTTGCCAAGAAAAGAGTTAACACATGATTGAAATGGGTCTCACATGTGATCCCTAAGATGTGGACAAAAAGGGTATAATAAGACAAATTTCTAATAACTTAAGAATATCATCTTTAGAATTAATAAGTTACGAATGTAATTTTTTAGAGATGTGCATACGAATGAGATGTGTTTCTATTTTTACTCTACCAAATGGGGGTTTGATGTAAGGGTTGTGTGTAATTGAATGTGTGTGTAGGAGGCAACAATTTCTAATTTATTATAATACCATAATTGGAATTAAACTAGGAATATTATGTATTTCTATCAACTTTTTTATCATTTTCCATAGATGTATTAAGATGATATGATTATGAAAGAAATACGGTTGAAAACTTCAAATTTTTCTTTGCCACACCATACTAGAAGTTATCTTCATTTAGTCATGTGGTAACTACCAAAACACACAAATATAATATTGATATTAGAGTGTATTGGTCAGCCTAGTCACAAGCAATAATGTCCTTATATTGTAATTATATATGAATATAATTTAAGCTGTAAATACTGGGCAAGACAACTAATAGTATGTATATAAGTTGGAATCGGGTAAACTAAACAGAGACAAAACAGGGACAAAACAGGGACAAAGCAGGGACAAAGCAGATATAGGAAATGTTGACTAATTATAGGAATACATGTAGCATGAAAAGCTGAGACATGCAGCATTTGCGAGAAAAAGTAATTAAAACAGATCAGTATGTAGAAAATAAATAAATATATATATGCACAAGAAAAGTATCCATTTGGAAGCATAGTATTGAAAGCAGCTGCATGGCATTTGCTAGTATAAAATTATGATAAGCTGGTCCATCTGCCCAATTACTTGAAAGCTGTCTCACACGATGCCTGCACAACCACAGCCACAGCGTCTGTTACTAAATTTTACAATGCATAGACATATATATATATAGAAGATCTCAAGATAATATTTTGATAGGCCTCTATGCTAATGTGCTTCTTATGTGAAGAAGATGGTAAAGTAGGAAAAGGATAGGCAGATTCTTCAGCTAACCTTTATTCTAATGTACTGTTGCCATCAAAATCAATAATTTCTCCCCTATTTGACCTAAGAATGATACTCATCCCCCTTATTGCATATTCAGGATTGCAACAAGCATTTGCATGGTCATACTTGATCAATTTCATATGAATACTATAGGATTCGTGCAAAGGAAAACTTGTTGCTCTTTTTGTTTCATGTACAATTATCAGAGCTTTTGTTGCTACTTTATAGATTTTTCTTAGTTATTAGACATATCCACTGTTCTAAGTATTATTTCTATATCATTAAGAGGTTGTTGCCAAGAGATAATATTTTTGGCTTAGTTATCAAAACTTTTGAAGTTAATACTTTAGAATTTTACATTTTTTGTTTATTAGATCTTGAATGAGTATTTTTATTTTAATATGGATTTATATTTTTTTCATAGTTGCATGAGCTATATAGGACAACTAATAGTGCTTATAATATATTTTGTTTTTCTTTGTTTCTGTCATAGAAAATATGTCTCTCGATAAATCTTGGATGCAATTAAGTAGGTCAACTGTTGAGTATTTTGAAGGTGTAGAACACTTCCTTGATTATGCCTATAGTCACATACAATATGAGGACATGAAAATACTATGTCCTTGTATAAAATGTAATAATAGATATAGAAGAATTCGAGGTGAGGTACATGAACATCTTTTATATAAGGGAATAAGGCGCGATTATACTATTTGGTATTATCATGGTGAAGATATGGATTATGGTGATAGTGAAAGTGATAATGATATTGATATCGATATCAATGGGGATCAAGACAATAATTCACATAATATTTACCAAGATGATATGCATTGCTTGATTGAGGAAGTTTTTCGTCAAGATCCTAATGAAGATGCACAAAAGTTCTACAATTTGCTTAAGGATTCCGAACAACCTTTGTATCCTAATTGTGAAAAATATTCTAATTTATCATTTGTTGTCAAGTTGATGCACCTTAAATGCATCAACGGTTGGAGCAACAAATCATTTGATATGTTATTGGAACTTTTGAAAGAAGCATTTCCTATGTGTGAGAAATTGCCCACCTCTAACTATAATGCAAAAAAGCTTATGAAGGATCTTGGTCTTCACTACGTGAATCTTGATGCTTGTAAAAATGATTGCATCATTTACTATAAAGAACATGCAGAATCTACTCAATGTCCAATTTGTAAAGTTTCAAGATGGATGCAAAAAGGGAAGGATGGTGGCAAAGGAAAAACTAAAAAAATTCCTTGGAAGGTTTTGCGATATTTTCCAATCACTCTAAGACTTCAAAGGTTGTTTATGTCAACCAAAACTGCTGCAAACATGAGATGGCACTTTGAAAATCGGATTAAAGATGGGTTGTTAAGACATCCAGCTGATTGTGATGCTTGGAAGAACTTTGATGATATTCATAATTCATTTGCTAGTGATCCTCGAAATGTAAGATTAGGGCTAGCAACTGATGGGTTTAATCCATTTGGAAACATGAATATTGGACATAGTATATGGCCGGTTCTTTTATTTCCTTATAACCTTCCTCCTTGGATGTGTATGAAAGAACCATATACATTCATCTCTTTAATAATTCCAGGCCCAAAAGGTCCTGGTAATGATATTGATGTATATTTAAGGCCTTTGATTGATGAATTAAATGATTTATGGGAAAATGGGGTGAACACATATGATGTCTCGACCGGTCAGAATTTTCAAATGAAGGCTGCAATTATGTGGACTATTAATGACTTTCCTGCATATGCTAATCTTTCTGGTTGGAGTACGAAAGGAAAGTTGGCATGTCCATGTTGTGCCGAAGAGACCACACATTGTAGATTAACTAATGGTTCAAAACTTTGCTACATGGGTCATCGTAGATTTTTGCATAAGGATCATAAATGGCGAAACCAAAGAAGACAATTTGATGGTAAAAAAGAGAATAGAGTTGCACCAAAGCGAGCTTCTAGTGATGATATATTTAAAGAGCTTGAAAGTTTGGCTGCAATAACATTTGGCAAGGGTGCTAAGAGGCAAAAAATAAGTGGGTTTGGGAAAAAGCATAACTGGACAAAAGCTAGTATCTTTTTCCAACTACCGTATTGGAGAACACTTATGCTGCGCCATAATTTAGACATCATGCATATAGAGAAAAATGTTTGTGATAATGTGCTTGGTACCATATTTAATATTGATGGCAAAACAAAAGATTCTTTGAATTCTCGCCTCGATCTTCAAGCAATGGGTATAAGAAATGAACTTCACCCAATAGATATTGACGGGAAAATTGTGTTACCCACTGCTTGTTACACACTTACAAATGATGAGAAGAAAAACATATGTCAGTGGTTGGTAAATCTGAAAGTTCCAGATGGGTATTCTGCTAATTTGTCTCGATGTGTAAATGTAGGGGAACGCAAGATATCGAGTATGAAGACGCATGATTGTCATGTATTCCTACAGAGATTATTGCCACTTATAATGCATGACTGTTTACCTAAACATGTATCTGATGCATTGATAGAACTTAGTAATTTTTTCAAGGAATTATGTGCTAAAGTGTTGAAGAAAGATGTTTTGAGCCAACTTCGAAATCAAATTCCTATAACTCTTTGCAAATTAGAGCAGATTTTTCCTCCTGCTTTCTTTGATATAATGATTCATCTTCCTATTCATCTAGCTTGGGAGGCTAAAGTTGCTGGTCCTGTACAATATAGGTGGATGTATCCTATGGAAAGGTACTTTTTTTTTTTTTTAATCTTTTTGTTAGGATAAAACACATGCTTTAATTTATTAACATGTTTGAAAATTATTATTAGGTACCTACGTAAACTAAAGGGTTATGTTCGTAACAAGGCAAGACCTGAAGGGTCCATTGCTGAAGGTTATTTGGTTGATGAGTGTGTCACGTTTTGTTCTCGATATCTTGCTGGGGTAGAAACAAAGTTTAATAAACCAAAGAGAAATTATGATGGAGGTCAATCCTCTTCTAGTACATTATCTATATTTTCAACACCGGGTCGAGCTTTTGGAAAAGCTGAAATAAAAGAATTGAATTTTTACCTTCACGAGGCAGCAACACTATATGTATTGCAAAATTGTGATGAATCAACCTCATTTATTGAGTAAGACTTTTCTATAAGCAATTTTGAGTTCCAATTTTTGTATACTTACAACATTTAGTTAAATGAGTTGTGTACTGTACAGGGAACACAAGAATTTTGTTTTAAATTTAAGTGTTAGAAATGTGGAGCAAGTGCATAAAGAAGAACTTTCAAGCTGGTTCAAAGATAGGGTAATACCACAACTTAGAAATAACAACTTCATGAAATGAAATATATTAAATAATCTTTGAATTTTTCCATTCATTTTGTGATAGGTTACTACACTTTATAAAGATGGGCAAGTTGATAAACACATGCTTTCCTTGGGACGGGGTCCAGAGAGGCGTGCCATATACTATCCAGGTTATAATATCAATGGGTTTAGGTTTCATACAATACGTCGTGATGAGAACAAAAAAACCCAAAATAGTGGAGTTATGGTACGTGGTGAGCATCAGAATGATGTGCCTTATTATGGAATCTTAAAAGATATTGTTGAACTTTGTTATACAGAAGGAAATAGAATTGTATTGTTCAATTGTGATTGGTTTGATACTGCTAGAGAAGGAATTGGGTTTAAGAGAGATCGTTATGGCAATATGTTTATTAATACAACAAGAAGGTTAAATACTCAAGAACCTTTTGTGCTAGCATCCCAAGCGATTCAAGTGTTTTATGTAAGAGGGATCAAAGATTCCACATGGAGTGCCGTAGTTGACATCAAGCCTAGAAATCTTTATGATATGACTTTATATGAAGGAGATCCATATCAAGAAGATGAGATGCAATATAGTAACACACATTAACCAACAATGATGATGTAATAGACTTGGGTTGCTATGTGGTGGATCACACGTTTGCTGGTAGTCTCTTTTTACATATTTAGTACCTTGTCAATTGTCCATATTGAATTCAAACTCGTTTTGAACTACAACCAATATTTGTATGCAACTTGCGCATAAAATTATTTTATGTGCAAGTTCTATCTCAATTATTATTTCTTTAATATCATTATTTATATGCTGATATTTTACTAGAAATTATTTCACATTCTTGATATTGATATCTAATTTAATTAACAGGTGAGCATAGTTCAAAAAATGAAGGGCCAAGCTCAAAAGAATGTTGTTGATTCATTGTTACAACAAAAACATAACACAAGTTCAACATCTCGGCTTCATATGTCACCGTCTTTAGGCTCCAATGACGAAGCACGCATTTCTAACCCACAGCCTTTACCTTCAAATGAATCAGCTCTGCCTTCTAATGAAGGTTTAATAAATAATAAACTTATAGATTCATGTTTTGTTAATTGAAGTTTCTTTTTATTAAAAAAGAAATGGATATGTAATACATTTCATATCTCAATGTGTTAGGTTCAAGTGCTGAATCTGGTCATAATCTAGAGTCAAAAGGGAATGCCGGTAATTTTTTTTTTAAAAAATTAATTTGCATATGTGAAGTACTAATAAATTGAAAATGTTGCATTTTTAACTTGTATGTATATTAGATTCAAATGGTCGAAGTAAACGAAAAGGTCGAGGAAAAGCCAAAGGTGTGACTGTAGGACATGGTTTGGAAGTAAAAATTTATCAGGGAAGGTATTTACTCTCTTAATTCTTATCTAATCTAACTATTTATTTGTTTAATTTCTATTTGCAAATGAAAACTTAATAGATTGTGCTGAATCTGCACAATATTGATTGTATAAATTTTATATAAATGTTGCTTTATTGAAGTAAGAATAAAACAAGACTTTTGAAGTACTTTGCATCTTGTTTTCTTGTTAAACAATACGAGTACAATTCTCTCCCATATTTATTTGAATATTTAAAACACTTGTAACATAATTTATATGGTCTAACTTCTCAGGATAGTCACACCTCAAGTGGTTAGACAAATTTCTATCATATTCTACCAGTGCCTTACAGGACCTTGGATATCATTTACTGAATATCCAAAGGAAGAATTTGAAATATTATTTGCACGCTTCAAAGAGGCTCAATTTGCTTGTACATATACAGAAGAAGAACTTAAGGCTGCAGTCTATAGAACAGTTCAAAATGGGTATTCAAAGTGGATGTTTCAATTGAGAGATCGCATTTTTAAGAAATATTCATCTGCTGCAGATCGTAAAAAAAATTGTCCATGTAATTTACCCCCACCTGTATGGATGGCAATGGTGGACAAATGGATGACACAAGAGTGGCAGGTAATATGCATGAAAACAAAAAACAAATCTTTTTTTTTTTTTTTGTTCTTAGCTAATTAATTATTTTTATGATGATGATGTAGGACAA
Source organism: Dimocarpus longan (assembly GCA_022984855.1). Taxonomy (NCBI): domain Eukaryota; kingdom Viridiplantae; phylum Streptophyta; class Magnoliopsida; order Sapindales; family Sapindaceae; genus Dimocarpus; species Dimocarpus longan. The sequence continues at coordinate 11,880,769 of CM041014.1, read as the reverse complement.
AAGCACAAGAAATAAGAATAATAACAAAGGCGTGGACATGTATCATACAGCAGGTTCGGTTTCCATTGCAAAATACAAATGTGAACAGGTAAGATAGAATTGTTTAGATATGTTTCCAATTGCTACGAAGGATCCAAACATTTGGTGATTGGCTGGCTATTATACTTGGGGAAAAACCAACCGTAAAAATGTTATTTTAAGTTAAATACTTTCTAACTTCTTCCATAAATTTAATTGTTGCTGCCTTGGTGAACCTAATTTGTGTTGGAATTTTTTTTTCCTTTGAAGTTTATGATGATGATGTGATGAGGATTTCTATATTTTTGTATAAAAAGCAATGTTGTTTGAGGTTATTGGTAAGGTGGACAATAAAGAGGCAGATGAGTGATATGTTTGGAATATGAAACTATTGGAAATAATTATAAACTCTTATAATTCTAACAAATAATATACACGTATAAGCTGATTTAGTTGAGAAAAATATTGTTAATACATGCATATTTGGTAAATTACTAGTTTCCATACATCTTTATTTAGAGTTTATTTTATTTTATTTTATTTTGTAGATGGAACAAACTGGGAAAGAGCCTAATCCAATTGAGTGTTTTAAAAAGTTTCACGTTAGGAAGAATAGTGAAGTATGGACTCACGAGAAGGCAGAAGAACTATATGTATGTATAGTACTTTTACATATGTGTATGTGTGTGCACAATTTGTTTATTTTATTTTTTTTTAGGATTGTTTACATATCATGTGTAATTCTAATGTAGAAACAAATGGAAACCAAGATGACAAATGGTAGAAGTGAAGGCTTTGAAGTGGATGAATGGGAAGTGTATCGTGAAACAGTTGGAAAACCATCTCATGGGCGCATTCTTGGTATGGGTACGGGCGTCAAAGCTAAAGATGTCTATGGCTCATCTAGCGATGAAGGAAGTAGTAAACGTGCTCGTGCTGATAAAACAGAGGAGTTAGAGTTGAAGATGAAAAGTATGAATGAAGAGTTGCAACAATTGAGAGAGCTAGTGACCTCAACGTTGTCCAACTCACAAGCACAAGTACCTCCTCCTACGGTATGACTTTGTTTAAACTCAATTTTAGCTTTTGATTTCAATAGGAGTTCTAGAAGTTACTAATACATGCACACACACACATATACATACATGCGTACGTACATATATATATTCGTGTACAAACTACAAAATGATAAGTTGTTCAAAATATGTATTTATTGCTTAATTGGTTAATATGATTTATATTTACATATAGTTGAGGAATATAAATTAAGTTGTATTTATACTATGTTCTGATTTATGACATTTTTCTACTACTTTTTTCCTCCCATTTTTTTGTCATATAGGCCAATATTTCAGCAAATGAAAATGTGGAACAATCAAATCATGCACCTGATGAACAATTAGATGAAGATATGGAGAATAGTAATTGGTAGACAAGCATGAAGTGTATTTGACAAAGGGAGAAGACATTTTGTTTATACACTATTATCAACTCTTATGCACTATTATGTAAGCAACCAAGAGATGGACACACTTTGCTTTTGTATGCTTATTTTAGATTGAATATGTAGCATGACTTCTATGGATATTTTGTTATGATTTTAGTATGTTAGACTTACATTTTATCAATTTGTTGAATTGATTAGATTTTTTTAACTAAATAATTACTAGATTATTGAAAAAAAAAAAAAGATTATTAGGTTAAAAAAATATCAATATTTATGATAATTAATAACAGATACAACCCCTCCTAAAAACATATTTTTGACACCTATGAACATTATTTCTGAGAGTCACAACTTTTAATAACAGATTATTTCTGACAGCTTTCATCTGTCAAAAAAAAAACATTTTTCATTAATTATCATCGATTGTTGTATCATTTTTCTAACGGCCACTGCCGTTATAAATAATATTATTCTGACGGTCGTACTCGTCAGAAAAACAATTTCTTCATCACTTGTAAAAAACTATAACTGACAATTGATTCTTTTTTCCAACGGCCTAAGCCGTCGTAAATAAAAGCTGTTTTGACGGCACGTCAGTAAATATGTGTTTCTGACGATGGTATTTGTGACGACCTCCGACGGCTTATTGCCGTCAAAAAAATATATTTCTGACGGGTATTAATCAATTTTGACGACATTTTGCCCTCAGAAAAGACCATTTTTGTTGTAGTGACTTTTCATCTTTATTTTCTCAGTTTTGTTTTTCGTTTCAGTAGGGCTTGTTTTCTTTCAGCCAAAAAAAATAATAAAAATTAATTTAGTTTAATTATGAGGTAAACATACAAGAACCGGAAAGACACTGATCACAGACTGGTCAATTAATTAGGAAGACAATGATGAGGTAAACGGTCTTCCCTTGACTTGGAAGTTGTAATCACTTCAGACGTATGTATCGAAGTTCCCTTCTCTACAAGTTAGCTCATTACTCGTATTATTTTTTCAAGCAGATGTTACCTAATTGATTCCCCGTGAACAACGTCAACTTAAATTCTAACTTGTAATCGTATTATTTTTTTCAAGCAGATGCACAATATCGTCAACAACGTCAACTTGCATAAAACTTGATTCCCGTTGAAGAGATGAAGACATGTCACCTAATAGGATGACTCAGCTGGTCCTTGGACAATGTGTTGTCGTTATATTTGGCTCTTGAATTCTATGAAATACAAATATTCTATATAACACTAGGCCTTACTGTATTTTACAAAGGGTGAATGATACTGCAAAATGTTATTATATAAAAGTCATTTACGATACACTTGAGTATTAATACATCTGAACAGATTGGTTATATTCTAAAATTATTTATTATATATTATTATATTTGATTATAACTAAACATATTTGATTATAATTAAACAAGATCGATTATTATAAATGTAATCTGATTTATTTAGTTGTAATTAGATATAATAAATATATAATTAAATATAATAAAATACAATCAATAATTTTATAATATAATTAGGGATTTATTGTTGCTAGGTATATTAATACTCTAAGTGTACCATAAAATATGTCATATATATATATATATATATATATAAATCGATTTCATAAACATACAAATATCAACAACTATCAAAGCAAATTTGCAACTAATCCAGGAGGATGTGAGGTTGCAAGCTTTTATTTTTCTTCGACACAAGAGGTTACAGGCTTTTGATTAATATTGATAGTTTACATGTAAGCATGATGTATAATGAAATATATTTGAAAAATATGAACTTTGAAATTTGGACTTTTAGAATTTCGAGTACTAATCGACATCACAGTTGCACATGCTTTGAAATTTCTCATGCAAAGTAATAATTAATCAAACAAATTTCCTGAAACTTTAACGCTAAAAACAAGAGCTCTAATTGGGTTTGGCGGCCACTATCTGGGTGGTTCGAAATCTCTGACTAAGAAAGTTAAGATAATGCGTAAGAAATGGTTAAAGCATATATTTATTCCCTCCATCAGTCAAGGAACCAAATCTTCCAAGACTGCCAATAACATTGCTGTCACACTATCTTAGCAATATATTTTGAGTACTCGAAATCACAGTTGCACATGCTTTGAAATTTCTGAAGCAAAGTAATAATCAAATAAATTTCCTGAAACTTTAACGCTAAAAACAAGAGCTCTAATAGGTGGTTCAAAATCTCTGACTAAGAAAATTAAGATAATGCGTATAGAAATGGGTAGCATATAGTTACTATTTTAGGCAAGATATTCCCTCCATCAATCAAGGTACAAAATATTCCAAGACTGCCAATAACACTGCTGTGACACAATCTTAGCAATATATTTTGATTATATTAATTTCTGATTTATTCTCATGTATTAACTGCATTGATTTTTTGTTTTATTTTGATATATTTCGTATATTTTGTATAAATACATTGATTTTTAAAGATTAGGCCATTCTCTATATTATTTTGTTGTGCTTGTTAGTTACTACTGTTACAATATTGAAACTGGAAGTCCAGTAATAAAATAACACATATTTCTAATAATTGGATATTCAATTCTTCATGTATGTGCTGACAACATTAAATAATATAAGCGTTTAAAATTCTAATGTTGTGCAATAAATATAATGTAAAAAACCGTGTAAATACCAGACAGGCTTAATTGCTTGAGATAAGTATGCATCGTCTCAAGTCAAGAAAATTGAAGATTAAAACACTATCACTAATGGCCCTTTAATTTCTTTTCCTTTTCAAGTATCTTATCATTATTTGCTTTATCAAATTAAAATTATTTTAAGCCGGCCTTTAGAACTTAGTTGGTGGGCATACACTACTTGGTCATCTTTTATCACATCAAACTATAGTCGACTGGACTATATTGCCCACTATATTGTTGGATCGAAATTCTCACTAAAACAAAAAATAAAACTTTTACAACACTCAAAACACCTCACAATACAAAGCTTTGCTTTGTTTCTCACACACTCACTAGAAGCTTTGCTTCTCTTCTTATGTTTTCTTCTTCTTTGTGATGCTTAGACCTCATGCAAGAGGGGCTATATATAGTGTTAGAGAATTAATCTAAACCATTCAAATTAACAAATACAAATAAATCCTAACCACACAATTTCACCAACCAAACAAATACTTTTAAATTGCATTATTGACTCACCTAACCTTAGAAGGTTCTTCTTGATGGACTTGGGCTTGGTAATGGGCTTGCTCAAAACAAGTTTATATTTTCAACATATATTTCTTGTCAATACACATTTTGTTGTGTGTATAATTACAATTATTTTTGCTCTACGCTCCCATCCTTAATTGTTGTGAGGTGTTTTCAGAAATCCGAATGCAATTTATTTTTTTTACCTGTAATTAGCTCTAATATTATCATGCAGGTAAGTACTACATGATGATGAGAATTAAGGTTCAACAAATTGTATTTTGAAAGCCTTATAAGCAGGAGTACAAATATGCGGTTAGGAACTTGAATTGTATTTTGAAAGCCATATAAGCAGGAGTACAAATATACGATTAAGAATTTGAGTATTAGAGATATAATTTGCTGGTGTCAGACATAATTTCATATCAATTCTAATATTTGCTAGCATTAATGGAAATAAAAAATCATTTTATTTCTAATTGATCATGAACTATTTATATAATTTGTCACCTTGACTAATGAGTTTTGAAGTGCACAAACTTTGCTTAATTCTTGAGTAATTTATACGCTTCAAGTCAAGCAAAGACTAACTATCATTAGTGGTCCTTAAGTGTCTTTCTCTTCCTTCTACATTTATTCATTATTTTCAACCCTTGGAATAGGTCAATTTCTTGAGTAATTTATACATCTCAATTGAAGCAAAGACTAATACTATCATTAATTAGTGGTCCTTATATATTTGTTCTCTTCCTTTTTCATTTAATCAAATATTTTCAATCATTCGAACAAGTTTGGCATGGATAGACTTATTTGTGGTTAATTTGATCATTGTCACGTGTCATCCTCATGTCTTAAATACTGTAGTTGGACACTTTCTTATCAGTTTAAGCTTTGGATTTGATGGTAACTAATATTATATAAAAGTATGAAGATCTATGACTCAAACCCCCTCTCATCTCTTTATCTTGAATTCTTATTACACATGGCATAACTGTGGGAGACATTTAATGGTATAATGGTAGGGGGCATTTAACATGTGTCTATCATTTGTTATCTGTTTATGTTACACGGGAGGCTAGGGGGGGGGAGGGAATAGGTGTGGAGGGGGGTGTGTCGCATATCAATCTCAAGTTTTAAAATTTTATTTATTTTGTTTTTTGACATACCTCTTGCAGAATAATATTTTTGACATACTATATGCACTTTAGCCACTCAAATTTTAGTTATTATCAAACAGAATGAGATATCTCTATCACTAGATAATTTGTCTGTTCATCAAATTTTACTGTAATTCTATACATCTGTGTTGCGCTGCAACCCCCGCACCCCCCTCCACACACATGCACACACACATATATGTATATATTTATTTATTTATTTATTTTGAAGAAATGATAGAAATGATACCTTAGTTTTAGTGAGAGGTGTTCTTATCACATGGCAATGCTTGCAACCATCTAAACAATTTCTTTCAGGTAACACATAAAAAATATTTCTAGTTTTTTCATTTCTACCCCAATTTAACTTTGACATACCTCTTGCAGAATAATATTTTTGACATACTATATGCACTTTAGCCACTCAAATTTTAGTTATTATCAAACAGAATGAGATATCTGTATCACTAGATAATTTGTCTTTCATCAAATTTTACTGTAATTCTATACATCTGTGTTGCGCTGCAACCCCCGCACCCCCCTCCACACACATGCACACACACATATATGTATATATTTATTTATTTATTTATTTTGAAGAAATGATATAAATGATACCTTAGTTTTAGTGAGAGGTGTTCTTATCACATGGCAATGCTTGCAACCATCTAAACAATTTCTTTCAGGTAACACATAAAAAATATTTCTAGTTTTTTCATTTCTACCCCAATTTAACTTTGACTGAGTTTAGTTCATTTGACACCAATTTGATGAATGAACGTTTGGTTAGCTCTCCTAGAGCATCTCCAATGCAAATGTGAATTGTTTTTCACAATCCATTGCCATGTTATCAATGTTCAAGGAATTGTTTCCTAGGTGGCATTGAATAGTAATTGATAGACATTGAAATTACAAAATGTTCTACAATGCTTCCATTTAAAATGGGAGATGGATTTAGAGGTGGAGAAAAGAAAAGGTAAGTTGAGAGAGAAAAAAAAGAAATTATATTTAATGATTTGTTGAGTCAACTAGTAGATGGCTGTCTAACAGACTCTCTATCAATAGAGAGTCACCTTCATAATGTCTATCTTTTTTTTTGCCAATTCAGCTTGATAGTGGAGATTGATATTTGCATTGGAGACATCATTTTTTATACAATCCTATGTAGCATTTTATTTTTCTACAATCCACCCTAGCATTGAAGATGCTCTTAAACGAGTTTCGTATTATTTAAGACTATTGCATTATTACTTAATTCAGGCAAGCAATTACTGTCAACATTTAATTTCTTATTGAAAATCATGACAGGTAGAATTTTTAGCCAGACAGGCTTAATTGCTTGAGATAAGTATGTGTCGTCTCAAGTCAAGCAAATTGAAGGCTAAAGCACGATCACTAATGGCCCTTTATTTTGCTTTTCGTTTTCAAGTATCTTATCATTATTTACTTTATCAAATTAAAATTATTTTAAGCCGGCCCTTTGAACATAGTTGGTAGGCATACACAACTTGTTCATCTTTTATCACATCAAAGTATAGTCGACTAGACTATATTGCCCACTTTATTTCTTGTCAATGCACATTTTGTTGTGTGTGTAATTACTACATGATGATCAGAATTAAGACAAGTTGTATTTTGAATGTGTTACATGCAGGAGTACAAATATGCAGTTAAGAACTTGAAGATAATATCATAATTTATAGGATATTCATGAGGATAAAATTGGAATATGTATCACTTAGCACTTAATCACTTAATCATAATTAAAATATTTTCTTCTATAACTATTCTTCTAAAAGATACATATTTCCAATTTTATCTTCATTAACATCCTATAAACTATCATTTTTCATATTGTTACCGGTAACTTAAATCTTTAATTATATTTGTATAGCAATTTTAGGTATATATATATTTTATAACTTAAAAAGAATGTATAAGCTATGTGAACTTAATATTTCTTAAACTATTATTATTTAAAATAATATATTTTTATTATTATCAATAAAAACTATATTTATGTAAAATTAGAAATATGTAGATAAATTTGGTTAGGATTTATTTTGTTTTTTGCTACATATATAATTTAAAATTAAAGTACATAACAATTATTAATATAAACATAAAATATTTGTTCTCAAATATTTTTCTCTTTAAAAAAAAAATTAAAAAAAATAAAAAAATAAACATATTCTCTAGGTTTCAGATTTTAGTTACTATTCAGTCATCAATAATATTCAAGAGTATTCAGCCTTTTGATAAAAAAACAAACAATGCTAGTCATGTAAGCTAACCAAATGTTAAGTAATCAAAGTGGTGTCAAATAAATAAACTTCTCAATCAAACATAAAATGAGATTGAATTAAAAAACTAAGAATATTTATTTTTGCATTACATAAAAGAAATTGTTTACGTGGTTGTAAGCATTCTCATGTGATAAGAACACCGCTTACCAAAACTAAGGTATCAAGTTTATATCCTTTCTCCAAAGTTATACATATGGGTTCCCCTTGAGTACACACTATGGTATGGTTGACTATCCATAACGGGCAGCCTGCCTAGTGTGGATGCTGTCGATATGGATATCGACAGTATCCATATCGTGCGGATGCCCGGTATGGATAATTGATATCTATACCAAGCGATACCCGGTATGGATATGTTCAAAGTCACCTGGGTATGCATACCTTTGACAAAAAAATACGTGATTGCATTCTAAAATATATTATTGTAATTTGTTATATGTGATTATAATTAAATATGTTTGATTATAATGAGTAAATGTGATCAAAAATATATTATTGTAATTTGTTATATGTGATTATAATTAAATATGTTTGATTATAATGAGTAAATGTGATCACAATCAGTAAATCAGTAAATGTGATTACTAATTGTAATTGCACATTTTTAAATGTAATAAGATATACTAAATTATAATAACATATTTTATAATGTAATCATGTGTTTTTTTTTTTTTTTTTTTAATTTTTTTATGTTAAGTATATGCATACTCAAGTATATGCTAAAATGTGCCCATATATATATATATATATATTGATTTTACTATCAGTACCTCTTAACTTTAAAAAGTTAGGATGAGCCAATCAAATTTATTTATTACATTCTCTATTCTATTTAATTCAAATAAAATAGATGAATTTGATTGGTTCGTCCTAACTTTTCAAAACTAGAAGGCATTGATGGTAACATCGCTCTATATATAAATACATATACATATATATAAGGTTGTCTATAATATATTTAGATATGGATACATTTGAATTGATTATATTCTAAAATTTCTGATTATATTTTTTTATATTTGATTACAACTAAACATATATGATCACATTTATAGCAATCGATCATGTTCAGTTGTAATCTAATATAATAAAATATAATCAGTAATTTTAAAATACAATCACTCATTTGTATTTGTATATCAATACCCAGGTGTAAATAGAATGTGCCTATATATATAATCAATTTATCTTTCATTAATCAGTTGTTTATATTATTTTTCAAGTAATGCTATGCTACTGAAAATTTTATCCAAATTTATTGTTTAAATATTGTGGCAAATTTATACAACACCAATATATCATTTTATAATTAAAGCGGTTATTATAAATTATCTTACCACATCATTTGACGAAATATTTGAAACATTTTTTTGGAAGTATAGTATTGTTCTTATTTTTTTTAATGCAACAGAGAATTTTTATTTTTTTTCATTCATAATGATGTAAACCACTCAATTCTTACCTTTAAAGCATCCAATCTATCAAATAAGCTAAGATATAAAAAAAAAATCTCATCTGAAATTTTATGCCAATTTGCAAGTAGAAAACAAGAACCTGTATACTGAAACACCTTATAAATAGCACACCATTGATAACCAATTCATGCACATTTCCTAGAGCTGAGCCAAAATGAAACCAACTATGAGTTCCTTTGTCGCCCTTCTTTTCCTTGTTGTCATAGCAACCACTAATATTGCTTCCTGCAATGCAAGCTTTTACAAGGGCTGCATCGAAAGTGAAAGACAAGCACTTTTGAAGTTCAAGCAAGATCTAAATGATCCTTCCAACCTCCTTGCCTCTTGGACTGCTGATGCCGACTGTTGCAAATGGGTTGGCATTCACTGTGACAATTTCACTGGCCATATGCTTGAGCTCAACCTCAGAAGTTCTTACGATTTTAATGATGGATACGTTGTTGCTTATCTTTCTTACAACAGATCAAAGATGGGCGGTAAGATAAGTCCTTCTTTACTTGATTTGAAGCATTTGATTTGCTTAGATCTAAGTGGCAATGATTTTGAAGGCATTCAAATTCCTGCATTTCTTGGTTATATGAGGAATCTAAGATACCTTAATCTATCTTACACTGGTTTGATTGGAATGATTCCTCATCAATATGGGAATCTCTCTAATCTACAGTATCTTGATCTTAAACAGGATTTAACATATACAAACATGTTGTATGTTCACGATTTTGATTTGGATATGTTATTTGTTGACAATTTTCGGTGGCTATCTAATCTCCATTCACTAAAGCACCTAGATCTTGGGGGTGTGAATCTCAACAAAACCTTTTATCAATGGTTATTGGTATCAAATGTACTTCCCTCTTTAGAAGTGTTGAAACTATCAAAATGCGGACTCCATCACATGCCTCCAAAATTCATAGCAAATTTTTCTTCTCTTACCACACTTGATCTTTCCAACAACCAGTTCAGGTACCCTCTATTTCCCACTTGGGTTTTTAGTCTCAGTCAGTTAGTGTTTCTTGATTTGGGTGGTAATAATTTTCAAGGTCCAATCCCTAATGAAATCCAAAACTTAACTTCTCTGACATATCTTGATTTGTCTGCCAATAATTTCAATCTTTCGGTCCCTGATTCATTGTACAGACTTAGTCATTTGGAAAATCTTTTATTGAAAATGAATAACTTGCAAGGTAAGCTTCTAGATGGTCTAGGAAATCTAACTTCAATTGTAGAGGTCGATCTCTCAGGCAATGAACTTGTAGGAAAAATTCCGACATCATTCGGAAAGCTTTGTAATTTGAAATCAATTAGACTTGAAAGTGTTAAATTGAACCAAGATATATCTGAAATTTTAGATAATCTTTCTCAATGTGTTTCAAAAGGACTAATGATATTGAAATTGTTTGATAATCAGCTTTTTGGTCACTTGACCAATCAGATTGGGCATTTTAAAAATTTAAAATCGTTTTCTATAAATAAAAATTCTATTTCTGGTTATGTTCCACCTTCTTTGGGACAACTTTCATCATTGAAGTATCTGGCACTTTCTTATAACCAATTCAATGGAAGTCTTACTCAAACTCACTTTGCAAATCTTTCACATTTGATAGAATTTGCTGCATCTAGAACCTCACTAACATTAGAATTGATTCCTAATTGGACTCCACCTTTTCAACTTCAATATTTTAAAATGACATCCTGTTCTATAGGGCCTCAATTTCCGTCTTGGATTCTTTCACAAAAAAATTTACAATTCCTAAATATAGCTAACTCAGGAATAGTAGATAGCATCCCTAATAAATTTTGGAAATTTAGTTTTCAGTTTTATCATATAAACCTTTCTCATAACCAGATTCATGGGAAGATTCCAGACTTAGTCAATACTATTAATGCACTTGAGTCACTTGATTTGAGCTCAAATAATTTTTCAGGTCCTTTACCTCTTATCTCTTCCAATGTGCTTGAACTCCAACTTTCCAATAATGTCTTTTCCGGGACAATTTCTAATTTCTTGTGTTATAGGATTAGTGAGATGAAGAGAATGCAAATTCTTAACCTTGGAAATAATCTTTTATATGGGGAATTACCTGAATGCTTCATGTATTGGAAAGATTTAAGAGTCCTGAACTTGAGAGAGAATAAATTTTTCGGGAAACTTCCAACTTCCATAGGACTTTTAAGTTACCTTCAATCATTGAATCTACGTGGAAATAACTTGCTTCAAACATTGCCAATATCACTTCAAAATTGTACAGAGCTAGTATCTCTTGATCTTGGTGAGAATGATTTTGTTGGAAATGTTCCAATCTGGATTGGAGAAAAATTTTCAAAAATCATGGTTCTCATCTTCCGTTCAAATAACTTCCACGGTCCTTTACCAGTAGAACTTTGTCGTCTAGCATATCTACAAATCTTGGATCTTGCTTACAACAATTTCTCTGGAACTATACCAAGATGTATTGGTAACTTAAGTGCCATGGTGACAAGGGGGTATTCAGAAGTTACTGATGTGAGTTATCATGCCGATACATCCTCATTCATCACTAGTATACAAGCTGAGGAGACTGTAATTCTTGTGATGAAAGGGAAAGCAGCCGAATATAACACCATTCTCAAATTAGTAAAATTTTTAGACCTTTCAGCAAACAATTTTTCCGAAAACATTCCTACAGAAATTACAAATCTTGGAGCACTAGTGTCATTGAATCTTTCACACAACTCATTGAGTGGAAAAATTCCTGAAAAAATTGGTGTTATGAGATTTTTGGAGTGCATTGACTTCTCTAAAAATCAACTTTCTGGTGAAATTCCACATAGCATTTCTGATTTGACGTTTTTGAGTATATTGAACTTGTCCAATAACAATTTAGTTGGGAAGATTCCTTCAGGCACTCAATTACAAGGTTTCAATGAATCGTCATTTACTGGAAATGAACTTTGTGGACTTCCACTCCCAAAGAATTGTACTGAGACAGACTTCGCATCGATTTCTGACCATAAAAGTGGAGATGAAAAGGATGGTAGTAAAAATGAGGTGAACTGGTTCTTCGTAACCATGGCACTTGGATTTGTAGTGGGATTTTGTGGTGTAATAGGTTCTCTGCTTGTCAACAGAAGATGGAGGTACATGTACTATCGTTTCTTGGATGGCCTTGGAGAAAAGTTTGCTAGTGTTGTAAACAAGTGTTGCTAGAAGTTTTTGTATTCGATCTATGCTGTAAATACTATAACAAACCAAGGTTTCCAGTCTTGATGTATCTACAATTTCTTTGAATATTCATCTCCATTCAAGTATCAATATTTCTTGTTCTTCCGTATATTTATATCTGACCTTAGATTAATTTTTGTGTTATCAAATCAACAGTTCAAAGTAGGGGTGTGCAATTTCAGTTTGGTTTGACGTGGAGCTCAATATCAAACCAAACAAATAATCATTGGGTTGGTTATATTTCAACTCAAACCAATCAATTACGATAACATAAATCAAACCAAACTAATTTAACAAAAGTAGGGTTGGTTTGGGTTGGTTAAGTGGTTTTCCCTCCAAGTTTATTTATTTTTATTTATTTATTTTTTTGCATATATATATTTATGATAGTAAAATTTACGTATGAGCAGTACAAACAATAAATTTATTAGTTCATTCATACCTACAAATGTAGCGAATTAACTTAATCAAATTAACTAAAATATTAAAAAATAAGTATTAAATCTTGTGCATTTCGTTTCATTTTACATACTAATAGCAAATCAACTTAATCAAATTAGCTAAAATATTAAAAAATAAGTATTAAATCTTGTGCATTTCGTTTCAATTTACAATTTACGAACTTATAATGTATTATCATTTGCAACTCTTATAATCTTTTCATTTGAGGAGGAAAAGGACACAAGTATTAAAAAATCAGAACTTGATAAACAACTATTCAATGCAATTCTTATTTTTAGAATATTTAATTTATCGTATAGATAATAAATAAATAATATCAAAGCCATCAACTGATTTTAACTTATAGATTACTCTTTGAATAACTTAACAAATTCATATAAATCAATTTAAAATCATACATATAAATGTTGGATCAAAATTCTCACTAGAACAAAATTAAAAACTTTTACAACACTCAAACAACTCACAATACAAAACTTTGCTTTGTTTCTCACACACTCACTAGAAGCTTTGCTTCTTTTCTCATATTTTCTTCTTATTTGTGATGTTTAAACCTCATGCAAGAGGGGCTATATAGTGCTAAAGAATTAATCCAAACCATTCAAATTAACAAATACAAATAAATCCTAACCATACACAATAAAACAAATTCAACTCAAACACCAAACAAACAAAAACTTTCCAATTCATCTTTCACATTGCATTTTCTCTTGCAATAATTCATTCACCTAACCTTAGAAGATTCTTATTGATGGACTTGGGCTTTGTAATGGGCTTGCTCAAAACAAGTTTATATTTTCAACACTCTCTCTTAAACTTGTTTTACCATGTCAAGCAAACTTCTTAATCTCGCAAAATCTTCTAACTTTAGTGGCTTGCTGAAAATATCTGCGATCTGATCCTTTGACCTTACTTATTCCATTTGCACGTTTCTTTTTGCTATGCATTTTCGTATGAAGTGATTGCGAGTATCGATATATTTGCTTCTGTCATGGAATACCGGATTCTTTGCTAAGGCGATGGCTAACTTATTGTCTACACAAATCTCAGTTGGTTCTACTTGCGGCAAGCTTAATTCCTTCAATAAATTTCTGAGCCAAATTGCATGACAAACACACGAAGTAGCAGCTACGTGTTCGGCTTTATAGGTGGATAAAGTGACAATTGGTTGCTTCCTTGACATCCATGTGAAAGCTGTGTTTTCCATGAAGAATGCGAACCCATTGGTGCTCTTTCTATCATCTGTATCTCCACCCCAATCGCTATCGCTATATCCAACAAGTTTGAAGTCATTTGAAATTGAATAGAACAAACCAAAGTCAATTGTACCTTTGATATAGCGAAGGATTCTCTTAGTTGCCTTGAAATAGGTAGTTATTGGATTCTCCATATAATGACTCACAAGTCCAATTGCATAGAGGATGTCAGGTCTTGTATAAGTCAAGTACCTCAAACTTTCAACCAAACTCTTAAAGACTGTTGGATCCACCTTTTCTACTTCATCATGCTTTAACAGTTCGACTCCACATTCCACTAGTGTGCTTATTGGATTGCAATCATCCAACTTGAATTTTTTAAGTATCTCCCTTGCATAGCTTTCTTGGGAGATAAAGATGTCATCTTCATTTTGCTTGACTTTGATACCAAGGTAGTATACCATTAATCCGATGTCGGTCATCTCGAATTCCTTGGCCATTGCTTTCTTGAATTCTTCAAAAAAACTTTGATTATTGCCGGTGAAGATTAAATCATCCACATACAAACATACAATCAAAACATCTCCATCTTTGAATTTGATGTAGACAGCATGTTCATGAGGACATTTGGTGAAGCCATTCTCTTTGAAGTATTTGTCAATCCGATTGTTCCATGCCCTTGGTGATTACTTTAACTCGTAAAGAGCTTTCTTTAGTTTTAGAACTTTGTCTTCGTAGCCTTTGACTTCATAGCCTGATGGTTGTTGAATATAGACTTCTTCTTCAAAGACTCCGTTTCAGAAGGCGGATTTTACGTCTATCTGATGAATCTTCCACTTATTTTGAGCAGCCAAAGAAATTATTAGTCTTATAGTTTCTAATCGAGCAACAGGAGCAAATACCTCATCATAGTCAATTCCAGCTTTTTGACTATAGCCTTTTGCAACAAGTCTTGCCTTGTGTTTTTCTATCTCTCCTTTAGCATTTCTCTTTATCTTGTACACCCATTTGATACCAATTGTTTTGTGTCTTTTTGGAAGTATAACGAGCTCCTAAGTATCATTCTGTTCAATGGACTTGATTTCTTCATTCATTGCATCTTTCCACTTCTTATTTTGTATAGCTTCTTCAAAGCTCACTGGTTCGGAATCAGTAAAGAGACAGAAAAGTGTGAGATCATCAAGTTGTTCAGTTACCTCATAAAGATCTTGCAGGCTTCTTGTACACTCCACATCTCTTTCATTCAGAAATGATGGTGGTGAGTTTCCATTAGCTGTTGAGGCTGGTAATACTGGTGGTGTAGTGGGTTCTTGTTCTGCTTGCTCCATTCTTGGTTGCTCCTCCTTTTCTTCTTCAAAGTACGGAAGGAAACGATAATCTTCATCATGTGTTTTCTAATTCCATATACTTTCTTCATCGAATACAATATCACGGCTAATGACAGTCTTTCCATTGTTTGGATTATACAGCTTGTAGCCTTTAGTGTAATTATCTTACCCAATGAAGATGAACTTCTCACTTTTGTCATCAAGCTTACTTCTTCTCTTGTCTGGTACATGTACATGAGTTATGCTTCCAAAGACTCTCAGGTGGGAAATACCTGGCTTCCTTCCATTCCATGCTTTTTATGATTCTTTCCCAACACACTTCTTATTAGAGATCGATTTGATAGGTATACTGCGCAAGCTACAGCTTCCGCCCAAAATTCCTTCGATAATCTTTTGCTTTTTAGTATACTTTGAGCCACATTGAGAATTGTTCTGTTATTTCTTTCTGCAACAACGTTTTGTTGGGGGGATCTCGGAACGATTAGATGACGACGGATTCCATTTGCTTTGCAGAACTCTTGGAACTCTTTTGAGGTGAACTCTCCTCCTCGATCAAATCTCATTGCTTTTATCTGGTAGCTACTTTCTTTCTCCACAGCAGTTTTAAATTTCTTGAATACTTCAAAGACTTCTGATTTCTATTTTAAGAAATATACCTAAGTTTTTCTTGAAAAATCATCAATGAAGAGAAGGAAATAATTACTGTTACCAAGAAAGCTTGGTTTGATTAGATCGCACACATCAGTATGGATGAGCTCGAATTGGTTTCTTGGCTCTTGATTCTGACTATTTTAGGAAACTTTTACTGAATTGCTTCCTAAGTAGACACCCTTCACAAAGTTGGTCAGAATGATTAATACAAGGTAGTCCTCTCACCATTTCCTTCTTGGACAACATTTCCAATCCTCCAAAGTTGAGATGCCCAAATCGAAGATGCAATAACCATGATGCATCTTTGTAACAAGCTTTCAAATACTTTGCAATATCATTTTGAATGTTCAACGAAAACATTCTATTCTTTGACATTTTCACCTTAACAATTAAATTTCCTATGTCATCTCTTATAAAAAGACTACAATTTTTCATGTGAATATCATTGCCTTTTTCTAAAAGTTGACCTAAACTCAAGATGTAGCTTGTCATATTGAGCACATAGTAAACATTTGAAATAAATCGGTGACTACCATCATTTGCACGAATAAGAATGTTACATTTTCCTTTCACTGAAATTTTAGAACTATCTCCAAATGAAACATTGCCACTCACATATTCATTGAGCTCTATGAACATGTTTTTCCTTCCACACATGTGGTTGCTCGCACCGGTGTCGAGATACCAAGTATTCTCTTGGTCTCCATCATTGACTCTGTGTGCTAATAACAAAATTTCTTTCTCCTCTGTTCTTGCTTCCATGAAATTAGTCTTCTCTTCAACGTTGTTATTTAGAGCTCTACATTTTGAAGCATAATGTCCAAACTTCTGACAATTATAACACTGAACTTGAGATTTTTTGTGCATCGTGTTCGAATTGCCTCTTCCATGACCTCTTGTTGAAATTTATCCTCTCTCATAGTTATTGTTGGAATTGTTGTTGTTATAGTTTCAACCTCGTCCACAACGGCGACCTGTACCTCGTCCTCGGCCTCTTCCTTTGCCTCGACCATGTTGGTATCTCTCGTGGCTTTGGATTTCTTCCTTCTCTTTGAGTTGCGACTTGAGGAGTTGTTTATTGATACCTTACTTCCTTTTATGCTTTTCTTCGTAAGCTTGCAACGATCCTTGAAGTTGCTCAATTGTCATGGTTGTCAAATCTTTAGTCTCTTCTATCGTCACAATGATATGTTCAAATTTGGAATCCAACGAGCGGAGTATCTTCTCCATTATTCTAGTATCTTCCAATGTCTCATCGTTTCTTTTTAATTGATTAGAAACGATCAACACTCTTGTGAAGTAGTCAGAAGATGCTTTCATATGTAATGACTCAAACTCACCTCTTAAAATCTGAAGACGAACTTTCTTCACTTGTTTGGATCCTTTGCAAGAAGTTTGTAACTTCTTCCATTCCTCTTTAGCAGACTTTACACTTGAAATTTTCTCAAGTCCATCATCATCTAATGCTTGATAGATGAGATAGAGAGCCTTTTTGTCTCTCTTCCTTGAGTCTTTTAAACTATCCTTTTGAGTTTGGGATAGTGTCAACTCATCTTCTGGTTTGGTGTAGCCTTTTTCGACGACCTCCAAGACATCGTGTGCTCCAAGAAGTGCTTTCATTTTAATACTCCAATTATCATAGTTGTCGTTCTTGAATGTTGGAACTTGGAAGGATATCATACCATACCATTAGCCATACCTTTTAATATTTTTAGAATTTCAAAATTCTGATTGCACGGATGGATTCAGAACGTTGAGAAACTTTAATTGAAACTTGAACCAAAAATCAACTTTTGGTCAACGGTTAACTCGATCAACATTCAAAGTCAAAGTCAATGGTGCTTGTTTGACTTTGGTCAGCAGCGGCTCGGCTCGGGTTCGGCTTGGCTCGGCTTGGCTTGATTCGGTTAATATATTAAATAACATATATTTTTAACATTTATGTACGGTTTTAATTTTATTATAATAAAAAAAATCTATATAATTATTATTTTTTAATTGTTAATAATATCCATACCGAGCAGTGTGAATACATTATCCAAACCGGGTTAGTAACTGGTATGAATTATGAATATCCATATCGGACAAAAACTCGGTTTGGATATCACTTGTCCATATAGGGCAGTACTCGGAATGGATAATGAGTATCAATTTCGGGCGGCCCGGTATGGATGTATGAGTATCCATACCGGCAGCAAGCACGTCGGGTGTGCTGCCCAATATGGATATTCAACCATACCAGGCATGGGCTGTTTTCTTGTAGTGACAATAGTAGAATTACAAATGACTGATATTAACATTTGAATTAATTTCAGTTGTTATATTGAGATTTATTGTTGTACAAATGTATTTTACTTAATGTTGTAATTATAATAAATTAGTCAAAATTAGGAAAAATAATCTTATAAAATTATGATTTTTTTTTCTTTTCTTTTAACCACATGCGATGCGATGCTCATCAATTAACTTTTAACCGAACTTGATAATATATTGATTATTTTCTCATTAACTGATAAGTGCGGAAATTGAATAACATAAATATGAATCATCAAATTTTGAGAACGTGTTATGACAATGATTTGATGTGTGGTTATATAGTTAGCTTTTTACTCTTCATTTCACATGTTTAGTACCTAATTATTCAATGCAGTCAATTTTATGAACTTTTCTTTTCAATTTTTTTTTTTTTAATAAGCTTCATTATTGTCTTTAAATATGATCTTTGCTCAAGTTAGAACCACCACAACTGCCGTCTGTCGAAGTGGCATACCAACTAAATTGCTCGTCCTTTACTGGCATCTCGTCAGTGCTTCGTGTATTTGTTCTGACTCCCTACATTTGCAAGGGTGTTCTTAATATATGAAGTTATTTTTTTAAAAAAAAAAGAAAAAAAGGAAAAAAGAAAAAAGAAAGTTAGATACCCATGGCCTCTTGATCCATCTAAAATAAGAGCTGATCTAAAACGCCACTCCTCCAAACTTTAGTGTTTGAATCAATCAAATCAACCACTTGAATAGTCTCTGCAGGACTTGCACAAACAAGCCTAAAATAGAGAGGTCTATGGATCTAAGGATCTCAAAGGGCATTGATACTGTTGTTATTGCCCACTCGCCACCTAAACCTTTTATCCAAGATGCCTCTACCATATAGAATACTACACCGCATGTAAGCAAGGCCAGCCTTAACGACAGTAAGGCCTTTACCTAGGGCCACATATTTATCCAAATTTTGGATGGTTCCAAATTATTTTATAATTTTTATCTACAAAGAGTAAATTGTTGGGTTGGGTTCCCTCATATGTAGAGGCCCAACAAGTCTCAATAGATTAAATTGAGCCCATTTGGAATTCCTAATGGATTTAGGAATCATAACCCTAGTTAAATCTTATTTCCTTGATCAATATAAATAAGAGATGAGAGGGTTTGGTGGCTGGTGAGAGTTTAGGGTTTTTGGTGGCAGAAAACAACACAAAATCAAGTGTGAAGAGAGAAAATCGTGTGGAAGAGAAGAGGAAAGAAAAGAGTGAATTTTCTGCACAGAAATTCACTCCGTGCAGTTTCGGAGTTGTTGCGATATCTTTTTCGTTAACCGTTGGATCGTGCTGAAATTTGGACAACACATTCATCTCTTCTGGATCTTGATTGTTAACGGTGAAGATCGGAAACGAGTTGTCGTTTGTGAGATATACAGCCCGTAACAGAGCTGTCAGGTTTCGCGGTCACTGTCAGCGCAGCAGTTTTGTAAGACCGATATCTCTTTCGTTCACCGTTGGATCGAGCTCAAATTTGGACAGTACACTCAGCACTCGGGATTCTAAATTCTGGGCGGTGAAGATAGGATTTTGAGATCTCAGTAGAGAGCGACGCAGCCCAGAACGTTCTGCTGAGTTTGTGATTTTTCTCTTCACTTTGTTATTTAAACTTAAATTTGTGTTATTAGGGAACCTAGATAATTGTTGCTCGGTTTTGGTTCCTATTTGATGTTAAAACAGTTTGTTACTCTCACATTTGATTATTAGTGGAGATTTTTGGGTGGACTACGGTCCCGTGGTTTTTACTCCTCACATTGGGGAGGTTTTCCACGTAAAAATTGGCTTGTGTTATTTGTGCATGTGGTGGTGATTTAATTGCTCATTATTTGATCGGTGGTGATAATTATATCGTGGTGGATTTGTGCATCACTTAGTGGTTTTTCATAGGATTCATTCAGGGGGAGAAAAAGTTCCGCTGTGCAATTTATTTGTATTTGGTTTTTCTCCCATCAAAGTGGTATCAAAGCCTGGTTCCGAATTTTACAATGATGAATATGGAGAACAATTTGAATCTAAGTAGAATGATTACTCTGAATGGTTCGAACTATCATATTTGGAAAGGAAAGATGGAGGATCTTTTGTATGTGAAAGATTTTCACTTACCTGTTTTTGCTACAGAAAAGTCTAGTGATAAATCTGATGCAGAGTGGACTTTGCTTCATCGGCAAGTATGTGGTTTCATTAGGCAATGGGTGAGTGATAATGTTTTGAATCATATCAGTGGGGAAACACATGCACGAACTTTGTGGGTCAAGCTTGAGGAGTTGTATGCCAGAAAAATCGGGAATAATAAATTGTTTCTGATGAAGCAATTGATGTATTTGAGATATCATGACGGTGCTCCTCTGACAGATCATTTGAATACATATCAGGGGATTATAAATCAATTGGCTGGCATGGGTATCAATTTTGATGATGAGGTACAAGCATTATGGTTGCTTGGTACATTACCGGACTCATGGGAGACTTTTAGATCTTCTTTGTCGAACTCTGCTCCGAATGAAACGATGACAATGGATTTGGTCAAGGGTAATATTCTAAATGAAGAGACGAGAAGAAAAGCACAAGGGTCTACTTCATCTTCAGAAGTTCTGGTTACTGAAAGCAGAGGGAGAAGTAAAAGTAGGGGTCCGAAGAATAGAAGTCAACACAGAAGTAAATCCAATAAGTTTGCAAATGTTGAGTGTTTCTACTACCATAAAAAGGGACACATGAAGAAAAATTGCAAGCTGTTGGAAAGGAAAAATAAAAATGACACAAGCAAAGAAAAGAAGAATGAAAATAATAGCAATGATGACAGAGTTGCTACCACCATTCATGAAGACTTTCTTTTCATGTATGATGCTGATTCCATTAATTTTGCGTGTCATGAGACTAGCTGGGTGATTGACAGTGGTGCTTTTATTCATGCTACATCGCGGAAGAATTTCTTTACATCTTACACACATGGTGATTTTGGGAGTGTAAAGATGGGGAATGATGGCACGGCAAAAGTTGTTGGCATTGGAGATGTGAACCTAGAAACAGATAATGGCTCCAGGTTAGTTTTAAAAAATGTAAAATATATTCCTGACATTCGTGTGAATATTATTTCTACAGGTAAACTTGATGATGAGGGATACTGCAACTTCTTTAGTAATGGTCAGTGGAAGCTCACCAGGGGTGCCATGGTTGTGGCCAGAGGTAAAAAGTGTTCTACCTTATATTTGTTGCAGGCAAAAATTTCAAAGTCCATCATCAATGCAGTTCAGGATGAAGACAAAGTAGAACTTTGGCACAAGAGGCTTGGACACATTAGCGAGAAATGCTTGATTGTTTTAACCAAGAAAAAGCAGCTACCTGACATGAAAAACATACAGTTGAAGAGATGTTCTCATTGTTTAGCAGGGAAGCAGAACAGAGTCAGCTTTCACAGCTCTCCACCTATAAGGAAGTCAGGTATACTTGATCTAGTGCATTCAGATCTCTGCGGCCCTATGAAGACGAGATCACTCGGTGGAGCCCTGTATTTTGTGACTTTCATAGATGATCACTCGAGAAAGACTTGGGTTTACACCTTGAAGACGAAAGATCAAGTATTAGATGTGTTCAAGAAATTTCAGGCACTGGTTGAGAGACAGACTGGGAAAAAGTTGAGATGCATTAGAACTAATAACGGGGGAGAGTATACAGGTCCTTTTGATGAGTATTGTAGACAGCAGGGTATTCGACATCAAAAGACACCTCCCAAGACTCTTCAGTTGAATGGTTTAGCTGAGAGGATGAATAGGACACTAGTAGAGAGAGTGAGATGTTTGCTTTCACAGGCACAGTTACCAGGATATTTCTGGGGTGAGGCTTTGAGTACTGTCGTACATGTTCTTAATCTCACACCGTGTGTTCCTTTACAGTTTGATGTACCAGACAGAGTTTGGAGTGGTAAAGATGTTTCCTATGATCACTTACGTGTTTTTGGGTGCAAGGCGTTTGTTCATATTCCCAAAGATGAGAGATCCAAGCTTGATATGAAAACTCGATAGTGCATCTTCATCGGTTATGGTCAGGATGAGTTCGGATATAGATTCTTTGATCCGATTCAGAAGAAACTTGTGAGAAGCAGAGATGTAGTATTTGTGGAAAATCAGACTATACAGGATATTGAGAATGGGAATTCAGTGTCCGATGACAATAATGGTTTGGTCGATTTGAGTTCAGCTTCTTCAACAAGTTTCCCAACACAGGTTGATTATCAGCAGGTTACAGTTGATACAGGTGGTTCCTTACAGACAGAGGAAGATATTGAAACGAATGAACAGGTGCAAATTCCTGATGCTCCATTAGATGTACCACTCAGGAGGTCTACCAGAGACCGACATCCTTCCAATCGATATCCTATAAGTGAGTACGTATTATTGACTGACGGGGGAGAACTCGAGAGTTATACAGAGGCCTTGGAAGATGAGCACAAGAAGGAATGGCTTGAGGCTATGCAAGATGAAATGCAGTCACTTCATCAAAATCATACTTTTGAGTTAGTAAAGCTGCCTAAAGATAGAAGAGCTTTGAAGAACAGATGGGTTTACAGAATTAAGCATGATGAGCTTAGTACTCGACCTCAATACAAAGCCAGATTGGTTGTCAAAGGATTCAACCAGAGGAAAGGCGTTGATTTTGATGAAATTTTCTCTCCAGTTGTGAAGATGTCATCCATCCGTGTTGTGCTTGGTTTAGCAGCCAGTCTAGATTTAGAGATCGAGCAGATGGATGTAAAGACTGCATTCCTTCATGGTGATTTGGAGGAAGAGATTTACATGGAACAGCCAGAAGGTTTCATTGTAAAAGGAAAAGAGAATTATGTGTGCAAGTTGAAGAAATGTCTTTATGGTTTGAAACAGGCACCGAGACAATGGTATAAGAAGTTTGAGTCAGTTATGGAAGAACAAGGCTACAAGAAAACAACTTCTGACCATTGTGTATTTGTTCAAAAATTCTCTGATGATGACTTCATTATTTTACTGCTTTATGTTGATGACATATTGATTGTTGGCAGGAATGTTTCAAGAATTGATAGGTTGAAGAAAAAATTGAGTCAGTCTTTTGCTATGAAGGACTTAGGGCCAGCAAAGAAATTTCTTGGCATACAAATTGATTGTGATAGAAAGTCCAAGAAGTTATATATGTCACAGGAGAAGTATGTTGAAAAAGTACTTCAGAGATTCAATATGGACAAAGCTAAAGCAGTTAGTACTCCACTTGGTGCACATTTCAAGTTGAGTATGAAGCAGTGTCCTCCTACAGATGCCCAAGAAAATGACATGGAAAAATTTCCATATGCTTCAGCAGTCGGAAGTTTGATGTATGCAATGGTATGTAGTAGACCAGATATAGCTCATGCTGTTGGTGTTGTTAGCCGGTTCATGTCTAATCCTGGAAAAGAGCATTGGAATGCTGTCAAGTGGATCATGAGATATCTTCGAGGTACTTCCAGTTTCAGACTTGGTTTTGGTGGTGAGAAGCCACTGCTAGTTGGCTACACAGATGCAGATATGGCAGGAGATGTGGATTCTCGTAAGTCAACGTCTGGTTACTTGATTATTTTTGCAGGTGGTGCTGTAGCTTAGCAATCGAGATTGCAGAAATGTGCTGCTCTTTCTACCACAGAAGCAGAATTCATTGCAGCAACTGAAGCTTGTAAAGAGTTGTTGTGGATGAAAAAGTTTGTAGTAGAGCTTGGTTTCAAGCAACAGAGATATGTGTTATTATGTGATAGTCAGAGTGTAATTCACCTTGGAAAGAATTCAACCTTTCATGCAAGATCGAAGCATATCGACGTGAGATACCATTGGATCAGAGATGTGTTGAATGACAAATTGCTGGAACTTGACAAAGTTCATACAGACCATAATGGATCCGATATGTTTACAAAGGTATTACCAAGGGAGAAGCTTGAGGCCCGTAGGATGATCGCCGGAATGGCGAACCCCTCCACATAATCGGGAAGGGGGAGATTTGTTGGGTTGGGTTCCCTCATATGTAGAGGTCCAACAAGTCTCAATAGATTAAATTGAGCCCATTTGGAATTCCTAATGGATTTAGGAATCATAACCCTAGTTAAATTTTATTTCCTTGATCAATATAAATAAGAGATGAGAGGGTTTGGTGGCTGGTGAGAGTTTAGGGTTTTTGGTGGCAGAAAACAACACAAAATCAAGTGTGAAGAGAGAAAATCGTGTGGAAGAGAAGAGGAAAGAAAAGAGTGAATTTTCTGCACAGAAATTCACTCCGTGCAGTTTCGGAGTTGTTGCGATATCTTTTTCGTTAACCGTTGGATCGTGCTGAAATTTGGACAACACATTCATCTCTTCTGGATCTTGATTGTTAACGGTGAAGATCGGAAACGGAGTTGTCGTTTGTGAGATATACAGCCCGTAACAGAGCTGTCAGGTTTCGCGGTCACTGTCAGCGCAGCAGTTTTGTAAGACCGATATCTCTTTCGTTCACCGTTGGATCGAGCTCAAATTTGGACAGTACACTCAGCACTCGGGATTCTAAATTCTGGACGGTGAAGATAGGATTTCGAGATCTCAGTAGAGAGCGACGCAGCCCAGAACGTTCTGCTGAGTTTGTGATTTTTCTCTTCACTTTGTTATTTAAACTTAAATTTGTGTTATTAGGGAACCTAGATAATTGTTGCTCGGTTTTGGTTCCTATTTGATGTTAAAACAGTTTGTTACTCTCACATTTGATTATTAGTGGAGATTTTTGGGTGGACTACGGTCCCGTGGTTTTTACTCCTCACATTGGGGAGGTTTTCCACGTAAAAATTGGCTTGTGTTATTTGTGCATGTGGTGGTGATTTAATTGTTCATTATTTGATCGGTGGTGATAATTATATCGTGGTGGATTTGTGCATCACTTAGTGGTTTTCCATAGGATTCATTCAGGGGGAGAAAAAGTTCCGCTGTGCAATTTATTTGTATTTGGTTTTTCTCCCATCATAAATTTATATATAAATTATTATTATAATAAATCAGAATTTTATCTTACAAAATTATTGTTATCTCCAAAGTAATAAATAAGAGTTCAAATAATAATGTTCTTTCAACATATGAGAGTTCAAGCAATGCTTGTTTCTTTTAAATGTTAATAATTTAATATTTAGAGAAGAAGAGTGATGGCTAGTAATAAAAAGATCTTCATATCCTGAGTTGGTTGTTGAATTGTAGTAGTCGAGTGAGTGAGAGTGATAGGGAGTCAAGAAGAGTGAGCGACTTTTGTGAGATTTGTTAAAATTTTAAAACTGGGGATGTAATTGATGGAAAAATAACCATTCAGGTTGCTTGTAATTTTGACATGTCTTATTATTTTGATTGTCATAACTTTTATGCTAATTATGCTAATGTCTTGACATTCAACAATTTTCGCGGTAGAGAGGATTGTGGTGGTCCCTGTACAGAACAGTCGGAGTAAGAGCTTTTTAAGATTTTAGAGGTGTTTTGTCTAATAAATCTTCAAAGCACTGCTTTAGATTTTCCAAAACTATTGTTTTTATTGCTTTTCCAAAGGATAGTTTTTGTCTTTGAGGGGTATTTCTTTTTTTGCGTGATGGGAATTGTTTTGATGGGTAGTCTTTAATTGAAATCTGTTGACAGTTAAATCTCTTTGGAAATATATTGATACATTATATTGCTATTTTAAGATATTGAATTTGTTGCGATGGGTCAGTTGGCTATAAATAATTAAATATCTTTTTTGTTTTTATATAGAATGGTCTTTCTTGTGTTTAAATGAAAAATGCATACAATGGAAATTTCTTGTCTTACATTAGAATATTAAATCTTAAAACTTTTGAGTAGTTTGCGGGTCCATGAAAGTAAACTTACTGGATCATGGTGATTTAAAAGGTTTGAGTCATTATTATGTTGGTTGGAATAAGAGTTTGAATCTTCATTTGATGGTGATTGTTCATCAATAGAGAAGTAAGGAAAAAAATATTGATAGATTATCAAATTCATTTGTATCTATGGTTTTTTTCTTAGTTTTGTTTAATTTTTTTGTTCTCATTGATCAAGTGATTTTTTTTTTCTTTTTTTTCTTTTTTTAAGTTTCTACTCAACGTTGAAGATGAGGTCTCTAGTGCTTCTTGGCTAACAAACAATTTTTTTTGTTGAATTTTGAAGGGTAAAACTTCACGGTTGTGGAATGGGAGGTGTTGGAAAGAAAAAAAAGAATTTGACTTATATATATATTTTTCTTGTTATTCTTTGTTTTATAATTTCAAGAGTAAATAATAAAATATATTATTGTTTTGTACTCGTGGTGAATATAAAGCTCCAACATGGATGGGAGAAAGCTTTTCTAAATTGGTGATTCTAAGCCTTTGCTCAAACAAGTTCGATAGCCTCTTACCTATTGAATTTGGTCATCTTACTTCCCTACAAATTTTAGACCTGGCTTACAATATTTCTCTGGATATATTTCAAAATGTATTAGTAAATTTAGTGTTGTGGTGGCAATGAATTATTCCAAAGACAACAATATATAATTTGAACACAAAGGAATACAGGATAATTTCATTGAGGATGCGTTACTCATGACGAAAAGGAAAACTACTATATATATAGCTCCATTCTTAATTTGGTGAGAAGCATAGACTTTCTAAAATTAATTTTTCTTGAGAAATTCCAGTGGAGGTAACAAGAGTTCATGCACTAAGGTCATTGAATTTATCACATAATTCTTTGACCAGAAGAATTTCTAAAATGATTGGTTACATGGCAGAAATTAATAGAATTTATGGATTTATCTATAAACCGACTCTCTTATAAAATCCCACAAAACATTAGAAGTTTGACATTTTGGATCAACTGAAGTTGTCCGATAACAACTTGACTGGGAAAATTCCGTTACGCACTCAATTGCAAAGCTTTAATACATCCTCATTTATTGGCAATGAACTTTGTGAATCTCCACTGAAGATTTGTACTGTTGCAACCATTCTAAGGCCTAGCCACAAGAACAGTGGACAAAAAGTGGACTGGTTCTATATGTAAGCATGACTCTTGATTTTGTGAAGGGTTTCTAGAGTTTGATTGGTCCTCTACTCATCAACCGAGTGTGGACATATATGTACTACTGCTTCTTGGATGGACTCAGAGACAAATTTTATTTTGATTTCAGAAAATTTTGTTAGTTTTTGTATTTTATGTTTGTGCTTTAATGTTTGGATTTGTATCTTTTCATCAGCTGTAATGATAAAATCGTTGGAGTGTAACAATGTTTACAGTTAGATTCTTTAATAATATTCCACAGTTAATCAATCCAATAATTAAATTAAAACTTTATTATTCTTTCTAAAGCTTGAACAAAAAATAGAATGGAACCCAAACATCAACAATAAATATATTATATTGTACGATAGTAGATTTCTAAATTGATAAATCTAATACGATAACAATAATGTGTCGCATTACTTGGTGGGATTTGGCAGAGGGTTGTTAATTTCATACTGTGTCAAAACTCTGTTCTTGCTTGATGTCCAACTCATAGAATTTGAAGAGGCCGGAAGATGAAGATGAGATGGAAGCATTATGTGTCACTTGTAATTTTATTTCCTTCTCTGTCCCCGAGTGTGTATACAATCGATCTAACAATGCTTTGTCTAATTTTTGTGTCACAAGACAAATAAGCCAAGGGGAAAACAATTTCTTAAATAAGGACAAACGTTTTACTTGTGGAGAGTCAGTTAATACTTGGACTTGTTCGCCTTGGAACTAAAGGGACAATAAACCTAAATCCCACATCTCATATTGCTTATACATGGCTTAATTGCTATTTTTGCCTCCCTATATATGTTGCTCTGCCATATAGCCAGGTTTATCTGTGGTTGAGTTGCTAGCTCGATCTCTTAAGGATCAGGAGCCCAATCTAATTCTAATTATTTAGATCCCAACAGTTGAATATCTTCATCCAATAGTCTAGTCCGATTGGGCCTCTTTAAAGTGGAGTACTGTCCCTTTAAATATGGGTTTCTACATTGGGCACAACATTCAGTTTATAATTTCAAACTGGTGCGTTTGGAATATCAAATCTGGTGTGGCCTGATCGGCATAATAATAAGTTAAAACTCCGTTAGGCCTTAAAATTGTGGACTCGGCTAGCCCAGACCAGCCCTTTTGATGCCTCTATTACTCAAATGTTGTAAAGATCATTTGCGCTAGATATATGCATGTCTAGGAGAAACATTTTCGAAAATTTGCATATCCAGGTTGTGTGGCTAGAACTAGATGCTGTAAATGTGATGCATCCTATTGTAGATAAGTTTCCAGAATGAAGCCCAGTTTTTGCTGTCATAGAAGATGTTAAGGCTCTGTACCAAGGAATAGGCGTTTCGAAATGTCATGTGCTGTTCCTAGAGTCTGTAACAGGGTGACACATACCTTGCTACTTGTGCCTTTTCCTCTAAAAAGGTTAGAATCTGGTTTGATTCAAAATCTGCTTGCATAGCTTCTCTTCTCTAATGAAATGTCAGTTATATAAATATATATATATATATATATTGAAATTCTAATCCTTGACTCCAATTTATCATCTTACTCTTTTACAATGATTTATTTTTGCAAATTTGTTAAAAGATTGGCCCATACAGACTTATCTTAAATAAGGACATGTCACTTCTTAACATAGGTGGTTGGACACCTCCTCATTTAAGTGTTGGGAGTTCAATTCCCACCGAACCTGTGTGGGTAATTTTTCTCCTTTATTATGGATGTAGTTGTCTCTAATGATTGAAGAATCGATAAAATCTTTTATAATTCCGCCAATATTTTCACAAATTTAGGATGCCAATTTCTATATGGGTTGTAATATATTTTTAATAAAAATATCCTATAAATTTTCAGAAGTAATATTTCTGTTAAATATCAATATTGGTGAACATATAGTGTATTTTTGTAAAATATCATGAAAATTTTTGTGAAACATCGGGGAAATATATCTAAAACATTCAGTATATTTTTTTAAATAAAAACTCAGAAATTTATGATATTCCCAAATATTTTTATCAACATTTATGTTTTCATAATTAAACAAATTATGTGCACCCATTTTATTGTTTATTTGGTTAGTGTCAATGAATTCCAAACAAATCATATAACAATTTGTAATTTATAAAATCATGCCATACTTCTTTTGTTATTGTTTTAAAATAAAAATCTCATATTATCGTATTCTTTCTTTTTTTTTTTTTTTAAATGATTATCATATTCTTTTTCAAACAAGATTATGGTTGTCATGTTCTCTCTCTCTATATATATAGATAACATATACATAAACACAAATATATATATGCATATAATCTCTTCAACTAAAATCTAATTAATTGTTTTTAACCCTAAAGTGTAATATTGAAAGTTTTTAAAGCACTAGTGATGAAGTCTGTAGAGGTTTTGAGATCTCCAATTATCCCTCCATACAATTTTTAATATGGATACATATACTAGGAAGAAATCAACAAGATTATACTTGGCATGTTCATGATTAAATTGAAACTATTGAAATTTTATGTCATGGTATTAGTATTATCTAAATCAAGATGATTATGTTTGAATCACTCAAGTCTTAATTTTGGTATTAAAATTTCAATGAAATCTATAATGCAAACTACTGGAAATGAAGTTTTAATATAATGTTTTTAATTTTTAAATAACTCGTATGTGCATTATATTCATATATATGTATAATATAGTTGTTAGAAATTATATGTTTTTCAAATACAAATGTGTTTTTGTTTTTTTTTTTTGGAGTTTTGATTCTTTTAAAATTTTGTAAACTTTCATTAAAAATTTTATATTTTTAGTTAAGTGTCCGCACTTTTCGTAAATTTTATATCAATTTCAATCAATAATGTAATTTTTCTCGATATTTTTGTCAAATTCTAATAATGATATTTCCATTTATATCAATATTTTCATCATTCATTGCCTCTTATAAATGGATTTTTGAGCTGTAAAAATAGTGTTTGATTTTGGTATATCTCAATTGAGCAAAATGAGCAGATTATTTTCAGGGACAAAGAAATTGATGAGTTGAAGAAACCTTTTCATTTTTCCAAGGCCTCCGAAGAGAAGCTGAAAGCGGAAAACGATCAGTTGAGAGGGGAGTTGTCATCTCATAAGCATAGGGCGGTTAAAGCTAAGATAGTTATCGAAGCTGTGAGACAGAAGGTGATTTCCCTCAAGAAACAACTAGTCCTGGAGCAGAGCCGTACTGAAGCTTTGGTTAGAGAAGCAGAGGAGAGGATAGGGAGCCTATTTTTGTACAACATATGGTTTAATCGACCAGATGTAGATGTATCTTTCTTTGGTCCAGACGCCGTAGAGGAGGTGAAGTTGTACGCGTCGGAAGCTCGACTAAAAGCTAATCTCTTAACTTCTCAATCAGATCAGCCTCCTCTTGATCCCACATATGTAGGACCTTCTTCTAGCTCTCCACATCCTATTGCAGAAGATAGAAGCGAGCAAAATATTCCTCCCAGCATTCCTTAAAATTTTTTCATTTGTTCATTCATATGGATTTTTTGTTAAGAAACAATTTTATTGCTTTTTATGAATTTGTTTTGACTTTGTTTCCCATTCACGTGGCTGTTTGGTAGATCAAAATAGTAATTTATTCATTAAGCGAACAGAGTAGGTGTGGGGACAGCTATTTTGCTGAAATTATCCTTTTTTAAGGCCCCTTACCTCTGCTTGGTGAATGATCCGAACAGATCTTTCACCCTTGTTATAAGCCATGTCAACTCCTCCCAGCATTTGAACCCACAGATCAAATGTCCCTTCCAGAGCCTATTCGCTTATAGGTCATATAGATCTTCTAGGGTTATTCGATAAATCCACAGGCCATAAGCATTCCTTCCAGAGTCCGTTTGCTCCCAGGTAATGCTAAGGTCTTCCAGGCTGTTCTTTAGCTGACAGATGATGATTACACCTTCCAAAGCCCGGCTACTCACAGGTGATAATCATATCTTCCAAAGCATTCACTTATAGATATCAATTGCACCTTTTAGAGTCTACTCGCTCACAGGTAGCAATTGAACCTTCCAAAGCATGAGTAGAAATAAATAGTCGTACGTGAAATGATCAGAATTTGCCTTTTGAAGAAAGTCTTTATTAAATTAATAACTGCATTCATACAAGCCAAAAAATAAGTAATTATGAACTAAATAATTCAAACATAATAAGGTCGGAGATTCTCAGCGTTCTATGCTCGGGGAACTTCTGCTCCTTCCAGGTTTGTCAGGTGGTAAGCTTCATTTTCCAGATTGTCCTTAACAATATAAGGCCCTTCCCAATTCAGGCCAAGGGTTCCGTTACTAGCTTTTTCGATAGCTGGCAGAATGAGGCGCAAAACCAGATCACCTGTCTTAAATCTCCGGGCACAAACTTTCCTGTTGTAGAACCTGACAATCCTTTGCTGATAGACAACAACCCTCACCTGATCTTCATCCCTTGCTTCCTCGACCAGATCTAAATTAGCCGCAAGTAGGTGGTCGTTGTCCTCCTGGTTGAACATAACTCTGTGTTGACTTGCGACCTCATATTCTGTTGGAATCATTGCTTCCGAGCCGTATACCAACGAGAAAGGAGTTGCTCCTGTAGTGTTGCGAGCATTGGTTCGTTATGCCCATAATACCTTCTGCAATTCGTCCACCCAAGCTCATTTTCTAAGTCCTGCTGAAATCGTAGTTAAGATACTTTCATCTGAGGGGTTCTCCACATTGTTTACCTCACGCCTAAATCTGGCAATGTAGTCTCTTAAAGTTTCATCCCGCTTCTGAAAGATAGTTGCCAAGTTGCAGGTTGGTGCTAGTTGTTTTCTCAACTCCTTGTACTGGTCAACAAACTTTCTTTGGCATTCCTCCCGACTGCTTATGCTGAGGGTTGAAAGACTCCTCAGCCATGCCCTCGGCACATTCCTCAATGTTGTTGGGAACACTCGACACTTGACCAGGAAATTAGACGTCTGCAATCCATTTGGAAGTTGAAAGTGTTCATAGGGTCTTATGGGTCACTATCTCCATCATAAAGTGGGATGCTTGGGAGCTTGAATCTTGGTGGCAGTGGCTGTGTCTCAACTTCCCTTATGAACGAGGTTCTTTCTTCTCGCCCCTCTATTCGACCGTGGAGCCCGGGTCCCGTTTCCAATTGCTGGACCTTCTGTATTAATTCCTGCACCACTGGGTCCCGTCGTTCAATTCTGTTCCCTAGGGACCGGTGATTCCTCCTACTTTCCCTACCTTTAGAAACACGAGTTTGCGACCTCTCTAGGTCCGTAGACATTCTTTCGCACGATCTGTTTCTTCTGTGAGAACTCCCCGCATGAGGTGATTCTCTTTGTCGCATACGCTCTCTATTGCGTTGTTGAATTCTTTCATTCCCACGGTCAGTCTCCACACGGCGGCTGCCACCCTAGCTCACTCTGATTCTCAAGTTGGGAGGGTGAGGCACTACTTCTTCTTCATGAATCTGACGCTCTTCACCTCTTGAGTGTAAGTTTGAGGAGCGAATAGAAACCACTGGCTGTACTCTCACTCCACTAGCTTCCTCTCTTCCAGTAGGCATGACACCTACCGACTAGCGTTGAGGGTCTGCATTCCTGGGGACCTCCTGGGCCTAGGCTTGTGTTAGGGTTCTGATTGCCTCTGCTAATTACGCCACTGTATTCTCTAGCGCTTCTTGACGCTGCTGCCACACTAGTGCAGCTTCTCCACTAACGACTGCTTGATGCGGGGGAAGCGGGGGCAAAACTGCACTGGACGTTCTTGCTGCATGACCTTGGCCTTAGTGGCCCTTTGATTGGTCAGCCTCTGACGCAATGATCCTAGTTGTCTTGATCCTGGCCATGTCAGCAAATCAAAGCAAAAGATAATAATATTAAAAAGGTTGTCAATCCGCAGTCTGGGCTATTCCTCTAGCGCCAAAAGATGTTGACACTCAATTTTGGTCAACCCGGTTCTCTAAGCCCAATACCTGCGAAATGACAAACTACAAACAAAGCAAGAATGACCAAGACCAAAACAAATAAGGCACAACAGATTTTTACGTGGTTCGACAAAACAATGGCGTACGTCCACGACAATTACCCCTTTTTCTCTTTCGGAGTAATTGTATATATTTCAACTGGTTTCCTACACTGAGTTTTTTATCTCCTATTTATAGTGGAGATGTTACAATTCAAATAAGCTTAAGAATCTTACAGATAAGGTAAAAAATAATATACATTAATTGAGATAATATCTCTGCCGCATATATAGCAATTGCCAAGAATATCGTGATTTGATTTGCATAAGAATAGGTAAGTTGGCTCCTTTCCCGAATTGGATTGATTCGCCTTCCAGAAGATCAACTCTAATGAACAGCCTATTTGGTGATCAGATATTGCCTCTATCGAGCAGACTATTTTAACGATCAAGTGTTTCCTTTACCAAGCTGACGAGCAGTTTGCAATGCCTTTCCGTCTATCGAGTAGATGCAAGGACTTTCTGTTTTGTTTTGATAGCTTCTAAAAGGTACTTATCGAGTAGCCTTGTAATCACGAACAGATTGTCTTTATGGTTTATCAATCGGTCAAACCTTCATGCAGTCAACTGATTATTCAGCGATTAAAACGATCAGACACGTAACCATGCGTGCTCGGGCATACAGGCTAATAGATGCCCATGCTTCTTGCTTTGACTTCTGACCAATTTGATCAACACTTTCGGGGCCTCATCCTATAAAACGATACAATGGGCCTCATCTCTGGGCTTTTTTCGTTTCTGTCTATAATTGTCAAAATACACATAACAATTATTATTTTTTTCTTTAATGAAGGGTGTTGGTGTCTTTTTATCCATATAGGTGCTAGTAAAACTCAACTCAGTTTTTTAGTACTAGTCAAATAAATGTTCCATTATTTGATGCTATTTGGCACCATTTACTCGTTGTCTAAATTAAACTCATGATGCTTCTATTCGATTGAAGTTTTTCTCTTATAGATGGCATATAAAAAATGGAGAGGACGGTTATCTTTACAAGTAAACATTATATCCAACAACAGGAAGGTCCACATCATACAGCTTCAATTTGTGACTTCCGATTTCAGAGCCTCATCAAAGACTAGATTCTTCGCGAAAACATGTGCTAATCGGGTATTTGGGCTTAGTCAGGAAGTTTTGAATTTAATTTTCATTTATGTCACATATTTGGGCCTAGTCATTGTAATGATAATAATAACAATAATTATCAGTTTTGATGGACTGCTAAAGCTACAAATAAAGCTGAAACAGGGCTTGAAAGAGAATGAAATTATCAAATTATAGACATATCATTTGTGATGTTTAGAATTATTTATGTCTAAAAATATTTTCTTACTTGTCTGATTAAAATAACATTAAAATTGTGCAATGTCGTTAGCATCCATTTAGCCTGATCACATGTAGTGTTTCAAATATATTAATATATATATATATATATATTGTTTAATTGTCTGATTTTAGTATCTTTAAACAATAAAGAAGAAGGTATTATTCTCAATATTTTTTTTATGAAATTAATTAATTTATTGATATGAATTTGCATCTAATTATTGTTATGAAGACAATATATTTAGCAAAAGAATGGTTAAATAATTAAAACAACAACAAAAAATATTCGGTGTGAACTATGGAGGGTATTTTCCTTAGGTAGTACCCTCAGCCTTTCATTTTATTTGATTTCCTACAATGTAAAAATTTTTAAGTTTTACATAAATTGGATCTATCCATAGCATTAGTTCACAGATTTTATTCATTTTTATTTTGCATTTTTCTTATTATTATTATTTTTTCATTAGTTCACAGACCTTGCCATATATGCCAATCCAAAATATTAGCTCAAATATTTTGGATTTTATCAAAAAGGAAAAATAAATGTTTAAGTTTATAGACTACAGATGTACTTGAATCTAGATCTCTCAACTGATTTTGAGAAATTTCAGAGCCACCACCCCTAAGATTCACCTCTTTGAAGAAATTTGAGATTATAAATACATAAAATAAACATATGAACCACGGCTGTAAGAACGATTAGAGAAATATATACTATGTTGAAAATTTTTTTACATCTACACACTCAGTATTCTCTTTCTGATACCAAACACCAATTATAACAGGGTTCTAAGTTCACATCCAAACTTTATTAAGCTCCACCATCCTTTAAGCTCATAATCGACCTTTACTGAACCATACTGTGTTTTAAGCTCGTTATTAAACCTTATCGAGTTTTATAGAGCCATACCAAACTCTAAACTCACAACCGAGTCTTATCGAGTCCATCGTGCTCCAAGCTCATAATTGAGACTTACCCAACCATACCATGCTCTAAGTTCACAATTAAGCCATATTGTACTCTAAGCTAATAACTGAGCCACATCGAACCCTTTACTCACTACCGAGCAAATCGCTCTCTCTGAGTTCTTGGTGTCATATATAATAAAATAAAGATGGCCAACACATTTGTCAGAGCCATGTTATCGTTTTCATGATAGGTTTGTGATTAGATAGGTAATATAATTATGGCTACTTTTTCTTCTCCTGCTCTTTTAATATCGCCTAGTTTCTCTCTTTTTAATTCCCCTTCTTCTACCATAGATAGTTTGTATGAAATTACTTATATTCCTGATACTCAAGTTCTTCTAGACACTATTCCTCCTCTTTTAAATCCTTACTCTGCTTTTCTTAAATCTTCTTCGTCTTTTACTTATTCTGTAAAACTTTAGTTAAACCCTCTCATAAGCTTGTAAAAGAATATGTGCATTCTTCTAAGTTTAATGCATGTCCTATTTCTACTTCTTCAGAAGAACAATATGTACCTTTGAAAATTCCTCAATCTTTCATAAATCAATGGTTATCAGAAGGATATACTCATATCTATTTTGGTGCCATTAGATTAGCAGTCACTTACCATGGCAAAAAAGGCCTCCCTGTTTCTTACCATTTCTACTTCTTCAGAAGAACAATATGTACCTTTGAAAATTCCTCAATCTTCCATAAATCAATGGTTATCAGAAGGATATACTCATATCTATTTTGGTGCCATTAGATTAGCAGTCACTTACCACGGCAAAAAAGGCCTCCCTGTTTCTTGCAAAATGGTCTTATTAGATACTCATTATGCCTCATACTAGCATACTTGTCTTGCTACTGTTCAGACTACTCTGAATGCTGGCACTATCATTTTC
Organism: Dimocarpus longan; assembly: GCA_022984855.1. Taxonomy (NCBI): domain Eukaryota; kingdom Viridiplantae; phylum Streptophyta; class Magnoliopsida; order Sapindales; family Sapindaceae; genus Dimocarpus; species Dimocarpus longan. The sequence continues at coordinate 11,843,802 of CM041014.1, read as the reverse complement.
ACACTATACCCAAACTTAAACATGTCTCTCAAAGATTAGTTCTGTTCTATAACTTTATAAGTTCAGTTGCAGATTATTGGAGCCATGCAGAAATCTAGATCTATTTCAACTACTTTCTAGCATTAGATAATCTAGAGGGTACAAGATAATGCACTTAATCTTTCATTTCCTAGTACTATAGAAACTGTAACGAACAAGCCCGACCTGCCAGCTAGCCGCGTGCTATAGCTCGACCTCACCAGCTCGTCCGGTATAGTACAAGCACCGCCTAGCTCGCAGCTCATTATGCTGCTGCCCTAGCCCACTGGATAGATACTGTCCCCTCCTCCATGGGGTTTTACTCGCCTCCTACATCCGTTCGAACCCAAGATCTAGGGGCTAAATACATAAGGAATGTAAGGTGTGTATCATCCGAACTATGAGCTAGGCAGTGCCCACATTACACCAGATGAGCCGGCGAGTTCAGGCTAAAGTGCAAGGTTGGCTGGCAGGCCGGACTTATTCGGTATATAAAAAGTCATCCACATACTAGGTGACTCAATGACTCCCTTTCAAGCCCCAATGACCTTTCTGACTTCTACACTAGCATGTGTTAGGCGACTCTCTCAGCCTTACTCATGTGATGTTGTTCTGACCGTTAAATGGGAGGGTATACTTTGGTGTTCTAAAAAAATTTTTGCAAGGATAGTTCAAAATACATTTTTATAAAACTTTCCGTATCAAATAATTAGTTTCCAATAAAAATCTCTGTAACATGCTGTTTCGAATGTCCAAATAATTTATTAAATGTTGATTATTAATTAAGGGATGATGTAATTAATTATCCGTCCAGATCCAGAGGAGTAATTGAATTTTTATAAAATTCTCCAGATGGGTCTGGGGATAATTATTTAATTCAATCTCATAAAATAAATTAGAGCATCCGAATTCAAATATTTATTTGGAATCTAATGAAGTTTTCGTTTGTATATTTGGATTTTATTTAAATTTTCAGGCGGACCCAAAGCGAATCCTAGCGAAAAGCGAAATCCATAAAGTGCGAATTAAATGCATTAAAGTTGATGTAGGGAAGATTATGGATGGTGGGACAAGTGTCACAAAAGCATGAGATGGGTATTACATGAATGACATGTGTCATGCAAGGGAATTAAATAAATTGAAATTGAATGGTGGATGATGACTTAGCTATGACATGTGTATGGCAATAATAGAGCATCTATAAATGAAATAAAAATTGAAAGTGATGAAATCAAATGCTTTCGATCAACATATATTCATCAAGAGACAAAAACTGAAACCTTTAGTTAGAGAGAACCGAGAGAGTGAAATGGAAATTATGGATGTGAGCTCGTGCATGTAAGAGCAAAAGCGAAGAGTAAGAAGCAAGAAGGAAGTGAGCTATTCGGTGAAGTTGGAAACCGACCAAATCTAAAACGTGAAGCTGGTGCAACAGCTGGTAAGCTCGTGAAATCGTGAGAGAAGGAGGAAGTACAGCTCTTGAAGAGAGCTGTCCGTGAGCTGATTTGTGTGTAGACCATGAGTTTGGAGGTTGATTCAAGTAAGAACAGCCCCTAACTTTTTCTTCTTTCGATCTTTGTCAAGGATGAGAGCCTCAAGAGTGTTGCATGTATGTTTTTGTGAGTGAAAGTGCTAATAGTGACACTCATGTGCAGTCCATGCAGCTTTGAACTTTCATTCCCTTCCCCATTCGGCTGTCATCAATTTTTAAGGTGAGATTTCATGTTCCTACAGTGTGTGTAAGGTTTAAAGAGCTACTTTTGAAGTAATTTCAGCTTACATGCAGAATGAGGGAAGTGTGGTTGTTGCCATGAGCTTTGGTGGACACCGCGTTGCTGTCGCGGATGCGTAGAACTATTGGAGATGAATAACAACACTTCAAAGGTAAATGTTATCCTAAATTGAGCCTTAGTGTGGTTGAAGGTCTAAATGCTTGATTGGATAAAAAAAATTGATGATTAAGGGGCTGGTATAGGTTCAGTCAAGCTAAGGATAGCGGGTAGCCCTTCGAGAGCAATTTTTGTTGTGTCGTCTTGATTTTCGAAAGGTACGTTAAGTGTTATTGATATGATTTTGATGGATAATGTTTAGGATGGTTTATGGATGAGTTTTGATGATGTCATGATTGAGAAATAGGATTTAGAACCTTATTAGTGAAAGGTTTGTTTGATATTAGTTTGATATGTTTGCAAATGATTTTCGATATTGAATTTGAGTTGTGAAAGCTGTAGAGGGGCTGATATGTTAGGAAAGTATGGGCTGTTATGTTTTGCTTTTCGTTTCGAAATTGTCGGCATGAAATATGATTCGCATCGATATGTTTTAGAGTATTAAAAAGTTATTTGAATATCGCTAGATTATTTTCAAGTGTCTCGATCAAGTTTTCCGTGTTTTCAAAAGGCATTAGTCTGCGATTTAGTGTCGAATGAATTGTGATTAAAATGCCATGATGTTAAGCGATATTTGAATGTGATTCAAATGAATATCTATGACGAAGATGACTGAGAGATTTCATGATGGTTTGTTAGAGTTAATTCGTGTAAATGAAAGACGATGTGACAATTTATGGGCTCTTTTGGACATGCAGTTTTCATGGAAATTGTGTGCAGTTGTTGGCATGTTTAAGGACTGTTTTTGAAGTGTTTAAAGGCTGTTTTCATGCTATACAAATGAGCTATTAAGGTGTTATTATATGAGCTATAAATATGCTAATTATGGGCTGTCAAAATGAGGAGTAGCATGCTGTTTTTAAGGGCTCTTACATGCAGTTTTTAGAAACGTTATTTGTGCTGTTTTGAGTTCTTTAAATGCTATTTTCGTATTGATTTTTGGGCTGTCATAAGCTATATTAATGTGTTGTTTTGAGGTTATTTTCAATATGGTAAAGACAGTCATAAAAAAGGATATTATGAGCTGTTTCGAAGTGATATCCATTGGAAGTATTTAGGATGCATTATAGGAGAACATATAGTTATAACGCTAGAAATTTGTTAAATAAACTTTTGCTATGTTTGTTTTAATGAAAGGTCAAGGAGAACTCGGCGAACCGGATTCTCGATCAGAGAATAAAGGTAAAGCATAAGGGAGCATTCGATTCAAAGATCGAATCCTTTTGAGGTCGGTATACACATTATCTTTAATTTTACTTGAAAGTGTTTTCATTGTGAAGCGATTTTTATTAAATGAGATTGCTATATCGTTTTAATACAATATATTTATAAACTTATTTGCCTATACTTAAAAGAAAAAGCGGAATTGATTTGTTATGAAAATCTTGATACTAAACCCAAAGTGTAAAATGTGATATAAACATTATGTTATAAATAGCCCTTGTAAACTTAGATATTGATAAATGAAAATTGGTAATTGACATGTCAATAGGGAACTTAGCAGCTGCACCGTTTATTTGCATACACAAAATTGATTCGTTATGGACTATGAGAGACACCACGTGTCCGGTCCTGAACGATTATGAGATATGATATACGACCCGGTGGATAATCACTGAGAGATCGATGCCGAGGTCGACCGTTATTCCGACGGATAATCACCACATGTTCGATGCCGGAAACCCATATACCAATACATGAGTATCGAATATATGTTTACTAAGGGCACTAAAAAATGTTATAAGCAATGAAATGAAATGTTCAATGCTTTGAAAAATATTGAACTTGGAAAATTGTGAACTATATGTTTAAGTATTTTTATGCAACGTATGTATATATATATATATTTATGAATGTTAAAGTTAGAATGCTTTTAGTTACGAATGAAATTACATTTGAAATTGAGAAATTAGATTATGTGTATACCTATTAAGCAATTATGTTTAGCGCGTTGATTTATCGCGCGCAGGTTAAATCTTTTGACTCCATTTTCAGACAGGGGAAATAGCTTGTACGCGAAGGCTCAGATAGTCGTCATCCATTCTATGCTTTTGGTAGTTATATATATATATTGCGTAGGATCATGCATTTTGAAACATATGTATATTTATGTAAATTATTGTATTTCACTTATGTAAAAAGTTTATGTATATTTATTAAAAGCTTACTTTTGATTATGTATGCATATAAATGTTTATGATATATTTGAGTAATGAAATATTTTGGAAATGGACGGGAGGTCTGAATTGAGAATTTTGAAATTGATGTGTTAGAAATGTTAGAATTTCAATTACAGGAAACAGATTTTGGGATTTCAGAAAAACAGAGGAAACTCTACCGGATTTATGTTTAAAAAAAAAAAATTCCTCTATTGGTAACGAGTTTTAAAATGATAATATTTTTTTTTTTTAAAAAAAAAAAAGTAACAGAAACGGATTTATTAGGAAAGTAACGTTTTCTGTTCTAGATTTCCGACCGTAACGGAAGTCGGGCGAAGAGCGTTACAATCTCATCCTTGCATACATATGCAAAAATCATAGCTTCTTATGCAATTTATAAAACATGTTATAAATGTTCATAAATCAAATAATTAATTTATAAATCATGTAACATAGTTTATTTTATTAAATTATAAAAATAAACTTTGAAAACCATATAACATAACTTTTTTCGTTAATTATAAAACATACTTTGAAAACCATGTAACAAAGCTTACTCTGTTAAATTGTAAAACATAATTTGGAAATCCAATACATAATATAAAGTTATCAAATCACTAAACATATTTTAGAATCGCCAAAAACATAGTTTCTAATTTCATATACCAATAGGTATACTTTTGTTATGGGAATTATTTGGATCACCCAAATAGGCTTATAAAAGCCCACCAAGCAGGCCCAATAAGCCAAGCCCAATCTGGCAGCTTGGAGGAAGTGAGCTCCCAGATCGCGTATCTCATAATTCCAGCGATATCAAGCTCACCCAACAGTCTCCAAAGGCTAAGATCGCCTTCAGCAGCTCCAGCTCGCCCAGAATGAAACCAGTCCCCAGTTTGTAACACGTGAGGCCAGATCCAACCAGTAACATACCTTGCACGTCAAGAAATTTGCTTCAGGCTAATTGCAGCGTGATTTAAGGAGATCTTACCTAACCAGCATGAGTTTTATGTCTAATTTCATGCTTTGACAGAGTTGACCTAACAGATGTCAGATATATTAAATGTAATTTGGTTCATTAAATGGAATCATCATTGTATTTTATCTTATTATATTTCACTGTAGCACCTCCCCCTTTATAAATAGAAGAGGATTTTCATTGTAAAGCAATGGGAGAAACACTGAGTGTAAGCTTGTTGTTACTCTACCCAAATAGTGAGAGAAAAACAGTGGATGTAGGCACAGATTGGCCGAACCACTCTAAATCTTGTTGTCTTTTATTCTCCCTTCGCTCTCTTCTTCATTCTTTACCCGTTTCTTGAATTGTTTTTGACCGTTTTGCAACATTGGGCTCAGAAGAATCTCATTGACTGAAATCAAAGTCAACATTTTAGCGCTAGAAGAAGGGCCTAACTGCAACCTTTCATCGATCATAACCATGGCAAAGGGTAGAATAACTAGAAGTTCTTGCACGATGGCTGACAGAACTGAGGGTGTGAATCACCAGTGAGGTGTAGTGCCAGCTAACCTAGGTGCAGGCACCTCGAATGCTCCTGTGGAAGGGATTGCCCAAATAGGAGATCCGGTGCAGGTATTACAATAGTGCCAAGAGAGATTGGAGAATACAATAATACAAATAGCAGGTGCTGACTCAAGCTCAGGTTCAGGTCCCTCGAAGATAAGAAGAGATCCCAGCAGCATTAGGGAGAACTGTCAGGAAGGTGCCAAAGTTGGAGGGATTGGACCACTCCTCAAATGAGCTATCTGAAGCTGAGGCCCAGTGAGCCCATAGGGGTGAAAACGTGGCTTAGCTTTCAGGAATGAGAGTGAAAGTAAGTTATGATGGGCATCGGTAGGTCTAAAGGAGCCATGGACATGCACGGGCATCAGCTCGGAGAAATGAGAATGAGCGCCAACGCCGTCATGGGGGCTCGCACAAAAAGGATAAATTAAACAAGTTGGACCGGAGACATAAGTCCAGCCACCACTTCTTCGACCTCGAGCGCAGACGAGGGCATAATGAACAAAACCAGTATCCTCCGAATAGAGAAGGTAGGCGAGGCAGGCAATCCCTTGTCAGGCAATCAGAAGTGCATGATTCAGTAATTAAACAGCTCCTCAAAAGGGTCCAGTAGTTGGAGGCAAAACCTGTGACCCAGGAGTTGGGGTGTCCAAGAGGAGGAATGACTCAATTTTCTTTGGAGATCGAAGTAGAGCCTCTTCCCCCCAGGTTCAAAATCCCTAGCATTCCATAGTACAACGGGGATTCTGACGCTTATGACCACTTGGACACCTTCAACGTTCAAATGGATTTGTAGATGAATAACTAGCTCATTAAATGCCGCGTTTTCCCAATAACGCTTGACGATGTACCATGGACGTGGCTCAAAAACCTCCCACCTCGTAGCATCGACAATTGGGAAGAATGCCAAAAAAAAATTATTAATCAGTACAAGGCACTGAAAAGATAGCTCGCGCCGCCATATTATCTCGCTACAATCTTTCAACAATTCGGTGAACCATTGAAAGAGTACATCAGCAGGTTCAAACGCGAGGTAAACAACGTGGAGAACCCCACAAATAAGAGAATCTTGACAGCTATCTCAGTAGGGTTAAAGAAAAATATGAAGCTATACGAGAGCATCTATAAATCACCTGTTAAAAACCTAAGGGAATTCTATGAGCGGGCCTCCAAGGAGATGAGGTGAGAGGAGGCCTTTGGGTCGAAGAAGTCTAACGATCAGAAGAATAAGGCTAGCAGCTCCAACCAAAGCAATAGAAGAAATGAGGGGAATGGTAATAAAGGGCACACAAATAGTCATCAAGTGGTAAAGAAGGCCAGGAACGGACCTGGGTCGAGAGGTAATCAAAGGCATGAGCAACTTCCTCGTCAGGGTCGCTATGAAAACTATACCGTCCTATCAGACTCCGAAGACAGTATCTATGCCACAGAAAAGAGAACAGAAGATTTTAAGGAGCCCGTTCCAACAAATGTGCCTCATCAAATAAGAGACAAAAGAAGGTATTGTGCTTATCATAATAAAACATGACATAATACCTCGGATTGTTGGGCGCTAAAAGACACCATCAAAGAGCTAATCAGAAACGACCGTCTGCGAGACTATGTGGTGAAACCTACAGAGCAACGGCCTCCACAACAACGTCCTTGATGGCAGTCCACACCTTGGCCGACCCAATAGGCCTTTGAGTCAGAGCAAGAACATGAGTCCGCTGTCAAAACCATCTTTACTATATATAGTGGTTCCCATATTACAGGTACCTCAAACAGATTGCACCGACACTATGTGCGGGAAGCAGATCATGTATGGCTCGTAGGCCGGAGTGAACAAGAATGACTTGCGAAGAAAACAATGATAACCTCGGATGACATCATTTTTACTGAGGAAGATGCAAAGGGAGTGCACTGGCCCCATAATGATGCACTCATGATCCAAGCCAGAATAAGCAATGCCGAGGTACTGAGGATCATGGTCGACACAGGGAGCTCAGTTAATGTTATGTACAAGGGGTGCTATGACTAAATAAGGCTTGGAATGGAGCAGGTAAAACTATCCCCAGAGCCTCTCTATGACTTTACTACAGATGCCATCATGCCAATAGGCCAGATCAGACTTCCACTCACCCTTGGGCACTCTGGTCGACAGGTGACCGTAATGGCAGATTTTCTGATCATAGATTGCCCTTCTACATATAATGTCGTTCTAGGAAGACCAGCAATAAATGACCTGGATGTAATCATTTCCACCAGGATGCTCACAGTTAAATTCTTAACCCCTAAAGGAATAGGCTGTGTACGGGGTGAACAGAAATTAGCATGACGCTGCTATGAGGAAGCAATGAATATAGGAGTTCGAGGGAAAAAGGTCAATGTAGTTTTTGGAGGAAAGCCTCATGATGTGAGCAAAAGTGAGGTGAGTTACAATCTAGACACTTATAAAATGGATGAGGAAAGAGCTACAGGGCCTGTCAAAGAGCTTGAACATGTTCAGGTCAGTGAGCTGGACACTGAAAGATGTCTAAAACTAGAGCGAGGTCTAACATCAGAAATAAGCTCCAAGCTTGTTAACTCCCTCAAAATCAACCTGGATATCTTTGCCTGGAGTCATGAAGATATGGTGGGAATAAATCCTGAGGTGATGTCACACAAACTAAACATTGAACCCCACTATAAGCCAGTTCACCAGAAAAGAAGCCTAATGACGAATGAGAGATATGAAGCACTAAAAGAAAAAGTAGGCCAACTCCTAGCAAACAAATTTATTCGTGAAGTTAGCTATCTAGCCTGGGTAGTTAACCCAGTACTAGTGAAAAAGAAGAATGGGAAGTAGAGGATCTGTATAGATTTCACTGACTTTAACAAAGCCTACCCCAATGACAGTTTCCCTATGCCCAGAATCGACCTGCTCATAGATGCAACTGCTGGTCATGAGCTCCTCAACTTCATGGACCTATACTCTGGCTACAATCAAATCCCAATGCATCCTAAAGATGAGGGTCACACTTCGTTCATCACAGATCGCGACCTGTACTGTTATAAGGTAATGCCCTTCGGACTCAAAAATGCAGAGACAACTTATCAAAGGCTGGTAAATATGATGTTTGAGGACTTGATAAGTAAAACCATGGAGGTTTATGTGGATTATATGCTTATAAAGTTAGGACAAGCCACAGATCATATGCGCGACCTGAAGAAGACATTTCAAGTGTTGATGAAGTATCAGATGAAGCTCAACCCTCTCAAGTGCGCCTTTGAGGTGGCTTCAAGGAAATTCTTGGGATTTATGATGAATAGCAGGGGGATTGAGGCCAACCTTGAGAAGATAAAGACCCTGATGGATATGAGGTCACCAACAAAAATAAAAGAGGTGCAAAGTCATAACAGACAGGTCACAACACTTAACAGGTTCATTTCTAAGGCCACTGATAAATGTGCCCCCTTCTTTGATGTGTTAAAAGGGGCGAACAATTTTGAATGGACTAAAGAGTGCGAAGTGGCGTTCCAACAGCTAAAAGAATATATAGCACTAGCTCCGCTCCTCTCAAAGCCAAAGGAAGGGGAAAGTTTGATAGTCTGTTTAGGGATATCTTAGTACGCGCTAAGCGCAGCTTTAGTTCGAGAAGATGATGGAACCCAACTCCCTGTTTATTACATTAGCAAGAAGTTGGTTGATATTAAGACAAGATACATCTCAATGGAAAAGCTCGCCTATTACCTAGTGGTAGCATTAAGGAAGCTGCGTCCTTACTTTCAGGCGCACAAGATAGAAGTTTTGACCAAATATCTGCTCAAGCAGATCCTCTAGAAGCCAGACACCTCAGGCCGCCTCCTCAAATGGGTAATTGAGCTCGCATAATTTGACATAGAATTCAAACCAAGGTCAGCAATCAAGGGGCAAGCATTAGCTAACTTCATAGCAGAATTTACCGAACCTATCGAAGAAGAAGTTGAGACTTCAGAATGACCTTATTAGGAGTTATATGTTGATGGATCTTCCAACGAGCAAATGGCAACAGCTGGAGTATTGTTGATTAGCCCAGAAGGGCACAAGATCCTCTGTACGCTACTAACAACGAGGCCGAATACGAGGCTTTACTGGTAGGGCTTCGTTTAGCCAGGGAGATGTAAGCTGAACGGCTTAGAATTTTCAGCGATACCCAGCTCGTGGTATGTCAAGTGCTGGGAGAACATCAGACCAAAGGGGCTAAGATGACCATCTATCTACAGAAGGTTCAAGAGTTGTTGGAAACTTTTGAGAAGTATGTAGTGAACCAGATCCCGCGAGCTCAGAACTCTCATATAGATGCTTTAGCTCTCTTGGCAACAGCCCAGGATGCAAAATTCTCAAGAGCCATACCAGTGGAATATCTTCCGAAACCAAGTACAAAGTCAACAGACAAAATGATGGCTATGACCGTAGGAAATGACTCCTGGATGAGCTCCTTGATTAAATATCTATAAGATGTGAAGCTACCAAAGGTTAAGTTAGAGGCACGTTACCTACAATCTCAAGCAGTAAGATATTGCATTTGTGACGATGCGCTCTATAAAAGAGGCTTCTCAGTCCCACTGTTGAGGTGCATAGAAGAGCCCGATTGCTCCAAAATTCTAATGGACATTCATGCAGGTCATTGTGGGAATCACGCCGGGGGGCTCTCCTTAGCCCAAAAGGCCCTAAGGTAGGGGTATCATTGGCCAACTATGAAGTAGGATACCATTAACTTGGTCAAGAGGTGCGACAGTTGCCAAAGATTTTCCAAAGTCCCACGAGCTCCACCTACTTACTTGCTACAGATGATCAGTCCCTAGCCATTCGCGATCTGGAGCATGGACTTAATAGTGCCTCTCCCAACAGGGCATGAAAGATGCAAACATGCTATCATCGTAGTTGATTACTTTACCAAATGGGCTAAAGCTAAGGAACTTGCCGTGATCTCTACTATAAAGGTAGAAAAGTTTGTCTGGAATAATATTATTTCCAGGTTTAGAGTTCACCAATAGCTCGTGACAGACAATGGCACCCAATTCAATAGCAAGTAATTCCTCAAATTCTGTAAAAGTCTTGGCATCAAGAAGAGCTTCTCAGCAGTAAACCATCCTCAAGCAAATGGCCAAGTCGAAGCAGTCAACAAAATTATCAAATAGACCTTAAAGACAAGACTGGAGGCTAGGAAAAGAGCATAGGTGGACAAGCTACCGAAGGTGTTGTGAGCTTACAGAACTACAGCTCACAGTACCACTAGAGAGACTCATTTCTCGATGGTCTATGGGTCCGAGGCAGTGATACTAGCTGAACTAGAGGTAGTTAGTCAGTGAAGAATGAGCTTCAACCCGACTGAGAACAATCAGCTCCTCGCTGCAAACCTAGTCTGCTTGACGAAACAAGAGAAGTAACCTATATAAGAGTAGCCGTCTACTAACAGAAAGTGGCAAAGTATTATAACAAGAAGTTCCGAGTTCGAAGCTATAAGCCTAGCGATCTCGTACTTCGCATCATTCAAGCAGGAGTTCGCAAGACAAGTGATGGGACACTGGGCCCAAATTGGGAAAGGCCTTACATCATAAAAAAAGATTTGAAGAATGAAGCATATCACCTAACCAACACGAGTGGAGTAACAGTGCTGCAAGCATGGAATGCAGAGCATCTATGGCCTTATTACTAATAACTTAAAACTTTCTCATCTTACTTTGTAAATTTTGGTTGTTTGCAAATTAATAAAAGCTCCATATTCTTCATGAATCTTACCAATATCACTTACCCATGATTATATGCAATAGAAAATGAACTCATAGTCATTTTTAACTCGACAATAAGAGCAACAAAATTGGGAGAATCTCACCTCAGATAGAAAGCCACAGGGGTAAAGGGCTTAATATCAGCTTCCTAGTTGACCCCACACCTACCCTATGGTCTAAAGAGGATCAACACCGATGAAGCTCCCACTAGAGGCTGATAGGCCACGCGAGCTCATATTGTCAACCTTCGTTGATAGGCCGTGCAAGCTCATATCGTCAGCTTTTGTCGATTATTCAAAGGAGTATAGGGCTTAATATCAGCTTCCCAGCTGAACGCACACCTGTCCTATAGCCCAAAAGGAATTAGCACCCAATAAGCTCCCAGCAAAGGCTGATAGGCCAGCAAGCCATATCATCAACCTTTGTTGATAGGCCGCACGAGCTCATATCGTCAACCTTTGTTGACAGGCCGTGCGAGCTCACATCGTCAACTTTCGTTAATAGGCCACACGAACTCACATCGTCAACGAAATTTTATGGGTATTGAAAGCTTTATCTAAAAGTCCAAGTAAGAGCTCACCTATATATGACTTATTCTATGCAAATTGTTAAGTTTACTCATTCTGTGCATTCAAATTCAATTTCTTGAGTTTATAATCTAATCTATATTACGAGCTCCAGTTTATTAAGCAAATTCATGCAAATATTCTGCTAAGGCATTCTTATTTACTAAGGCAATATGAGTCATATTCGATCATAGAGATTTATATTATAAATTACGGGCTCAAGAGCTCAAGAAGCATTATAACATGTGAGCTGCTGAGCTCCTGCCAGTATATCAAGTTAGACATTTATTTTGTCAACTTATAAGAATGTACAGAAACGGAATCAGCAATGTTTATATATCAACAAATATTAAAAGACCATTGAGGTCAATATCTATACATCATAAGAAAGTAGCCTCACAAACGAGGTAAATTAGAAAAATGAATTGTCTAAATACCAAACAAGGGTCATGTAATAAAAGAAGAATGAGCTCAGGTTGTGCTCGTGAAGTTAGGAACTCAGGGGACGGGGTCTTGAGGAGCCGATGAGGAGGGCGTTTGATTGCCTGTGCCTCCAGGGGGCAGGTCCTTCGTACTACCCCAAGGTAAGGTCTCTTAAACTTGGCCTTGCACCTCACCTTGTGCTTCTATGGCGTCCTCAATAAAGAATTGGATCTCTCTTACCCCTCCTTAACTAAAAATGGAGAAGTCCAACTTGGGGTACGACTTCCACAAGGTATATAAAAACCCTAATTCTGTCTCTACCCTGATCTCCTGAACACGAGCCTCCGTCGCTACAACCTCTTCTTTTAGTCTTGTTATCTCTCGCGAAGCCACCTCAAAGTCCTTCTCCCGTTCCCCTAGTGCAGCTTAAGTGTTATTAAGTTGGGACTACAGCTTGAAAGATACTGACTCGTGAAGACTCTTCTCCTTATTCAAGGGTAAGTAGGCGTCATGTCTCGCTGCCTCAGCGATGTCCAGTTTGGACTGAAGAGCCACAGCCGCCTTTTTCACCTTATCGACCATCTCATGAGCCTTACTTATCGCCTCTTTGGCCTTACTGGCTGCTTCCTTGGATTGCTCGAGCTCACCCTTCAAGGAAAGTAGCTTCTCACCATGTTTCTTTATTGCCTTCTTGAGCTTCTTGTTGGCAGTTTTGAGCTCGTTATGTCGTTTCTTCAGGATGGGCTCCTCGTCCAGGGCTTTCATGAGCCTCATGAAGACTTGTAGGATTTAAGAAATGATTAACAATAAAGATCATGAAAAAAATTTACAATTACGTGGGGAAGAAAGGGAATCTTACCTTGATGGTCTGGCGTAGCGACCAGGAAAGCAGGTTCACGCTAGAAAAGTCATCTTCCTCGAGTCTTTTGGCTGAGGAGCCTATAAGAGAGGGTGCTTGCTCATACGCAATGTTGAGGTAAGCACCCCCAGGAAAATCCACAGGAGGCATCTAGACAGGGACTTTGGGTCTCGCCTTCTAGGCCGTAGCTGCGACCTATTTACCCTTCTCCTTTTGAATTTTTTTAGCAGGAGGTGGCTTGCTTGAAACCACGGGGTCTTTTCTCTTCACCCTGGAGCTGGTGGCAACCTTTTTGCCTTTGTCCACGGTAACAGCATTTGGGTCTTGAGAAATTTATGGCTAGGAAGTAAGAGTGATGGCCTACGAAGTTCCAGGAACAACAATTAGAGGACCCTTTGGAATAATCAGAGCAGGAGACTCCGTAGTGCTGAAGTCCTACGGGACCTCCTTCATAGCCGTCGTAGATAAACCAAGAGCAACGGAAGTAGCAGCAGTTGAACTTTCGAGCTACCAAGACTTTCTTCTTGGAGGAGTCAACAGGCTTAAATTACCTGCCATCTTTGCAACCTCCCTTGAAATGATCTTCACCTCCGTATCTTTAGAGGGATTGGCCCCAACCTCGGGGTCGGGTGAAGAAGACAATCCCAATGAGCTAGAGCTAGAGCTCACGTCTCTCGCTTCAAAAGCATATTCAATGTTGTTGTAGCCACCGGTGCTTATGTGCTAATACTTGATGAGTTTGTCTTCATGAGAAAGGGAGAGCTCATAGGCACGAAGAAGCTCATCTGATAGCTTGACATCGTCTTCCTCTGACTTCTGTACGAGTAGAATCTTAAAATCTACGACCTTGCCTTGATTCAGTCAAACCTTTTTGTCCCTTAAATCTGCAAACGATCAGGAAAACGTCGTCAGTAAGACCGCAGGAAATCAAAGACAAAAGTCAGTCTGGACGCGACTTGGAAACCCTTACCTGGCTCAGTTTGGAATGTGAAGTTATCGAGACTAATCAAAGAAAGGCAGGAAATATAAAACCAATGTGTTTTATATTTGCCCATATTAGACTTCCCCTTGGCTTGACTGCAGGGCAAAATGCTCTTGTATTGGGTTTGACGAGCCGAAATGTACTATAGCCTGTCTCATGGCTGACCAGTACTGATGGCTTTGAAAGCAAACAATTATTTTATTAACTTGGAGGAAGGGAAAGAGAGATTATTTTTCCTAAAAAGAATGGCTAAAGAAGTTATCTAAGAGTATGTATTTGGAGTAAGTTAGAATGGGGCGAGGCCCAGATCGTTAAAAAGATCAATAAGATATAAGGGGACAGGAAACCTAAGTCCCGCTTCTAAATGGTGCGAGCTAATAGAAGTGAAACCCTTGGGAGGATAAGCCACGTGGTCGTCAGGAGAAGTTTTCATAATGCGACAACCTCTAAAGATGCCCAGCCTTGCGAGTTCTAGGGAGGACAGTTTGGCGGGGTGACACTTGAACATCTCTCAGGCTCTCCTCTCCTTAGCAGTTCATTCAGCAACGACCGATTGTTGAGAAGGATCAGGATCCGTCCAAACAAAAGACCCTCTAACGACCTCCTCGCCTTGCGAGGTAACCTCTTTAGGAGCTTGCGTCTGCTCCATTCACTCATCCGAGCTTGAGGTCTCTCCCTCTCCTATTATCTATGGCTAGCATCTGCAACCTGAAGATATCTACATAATGAAAATGAGCTGTTAGGTCGCTATACGCAGACCAGGCCTAAAATTATCTAAGGTTCCAGTTCCTTGAACTACTTCTAAGGTCAATAGGTCACAAACGCCACTAGAAACTATCTACGAGGAACGTCCTAGTTTACCATCTAGCGACCTACGAGTTGCTAACCTATTACTCTCTAAGCTTGTGAGCAAGTTACAAACAACAAACAGATTTCAAAAGGTAGGTTTACCATATTAAAATTAGCAAAAATAAAGTTTCAATCTCAAACAGAAACTCAAGCAACAAGAACATGAAGAACAAGTTAGAAAACCCAGAAAAACACGACAGCAACACAAATAATGCAGCCAAAAGAAACCAGGAAACCAGAGGAGAAGTTGTGAGAACTTACTGTGAGAGAAGCTGAGCTTGATAACTCTGAAAAACAAAGTTTGATCCTCAACGGAGATGAAGAATGATTGTGCAGCAGTTGAGAGAAAGACAAAGGGGGGTGGCCAGATTATGAAAGTGACGAGTGAAAGGGAAGACGAAAAGGTTTCTCCCCTTTTTATAGTTAACATACCTTAATCATTGGATCTCAAGGCCCAATAACCGCCTAAGATCTGACGGCCTAGCGCAACGTTCGGGATTTGGTCATTATGCGCCGTCAGTTGAAAGACGTGCATTAAATGCACACTTTGCACTAGAACGTACACCAAAACCATCGCCTGAGAAGTTGCCACGTGTCATGAGATAAGACAAATTTGAAAAACTAAGTAACCATTCCCGCCAAACTAGCTTTTACCATCAAGTTCGGAGCTCTCAGCCCGTAGGACGCCCTAAGAGCTGGGGGGCTTGTGTTATGGGAATTATCTGGATCACCCAAATGAGTTGATAAAAGCCCACCAAGTAGGCCCAATAGGTCAAGCCCAATCTAGTAGCTTGGAGGAAGCGAGCTCCCAAATCGCGTATCTCATAATTCCAGTGATGTCAAGCTCGCCCAGCAGTCTCCAAAGGCTAAGATCACCTTCAGCATCTCCAGCTTAGAATGAAACCAGTCCCCAGTTCGCAATGCTTGAGGCTAGATCCAGCTGGTAGCATGCCTTGTACGTCAAGAAATCTGATTCAAGCTAATTACAGTGTGATTTAAGGAGATCTCACCTAACCAACATGAGTTTTACGTCTAATTCCATGCTTTGATAGGGTTGACCTGATAGATGTTAGGTGTATTAAATATAATTCAGGTTCATTAAATGGAATTATCATTATATTTTATCTTATTATATTCCATTATAGTACCTCCCCCTCTATAAATAGAGGAGGATTTTCATTGTAAAGCGAGAAGAAAAACACTGAGTGTAAGCTTACCGTTACTCTACCTAAATAGTGAGACAAAAACAGTGGATGTAGGCACAGATTGGCCGAACCACTCTAAATCTTGTTGTCTTTTGTTCTCCCTTTGCTCTCTTCTTCATTCTTTACCCATTTCTTGTATTGTTTTTTACTGTATTGCACAATTAAGCTCAGAAGAATCGCGTTGACTTAAATTGAACATCAACAACTTTAAAATTACAATACATAATCTTAAATTCATAAGCTATAAAGTATACTTTAAGATTTCAAAACAAAATCCATATTTCATAATTCACAAATCATATCTTAAAATTTATAGGTTCTAGTATACTTTAAAATTTTCAAAACATATTCTAAAATTTATCCAACATACAACATATAATTTAAATATAATCCATCTTTCTCAATTCATAAAACATGCTTCAAATTCTTAAAACATACTTCAAAATCTTAAAATATACTTCAAAATTTATAGATCAAAAAACATATTTAAATCTCAAAACTAATAAAAGTCAAAACATAATGAATATACTTTCATAAATCAAGTTAAGATTTTATCTACTCACTAGGTTACTTTCAAGCCTTATGGAAATCCACTTGTACTTGTCTTCTTCTTAAAACTCTTTTCACCTAAAGCAATATCAAAATTATTTAGAATCTACTAAACTAAAAAAATTGATTCTAGATTGGAACTAGTTTCTCATCACAAATCCTTTTCCAACCTTCTTTGATTTCCTTCTCCTCTTCTTCTTCATCCTTCCTTCTTTCTTCTCCATTTCCTTTGGTTTTTCTTTCTCCTTTTGGAGGGGTGTGTTCAACCAAGAAGGAAAAATATGGGTGAAGTAGCTTTTTACCACATAAAATCACACACACACACACACACACACACACACACACACACACACACACACACATATATATATATCTTCTCATGCATGAACATAATTTTATACACCTAGCTACCTTTTCCACCATTCATTTTTTCATCCAATTAAAATCTAATCAATTGTCCTTTTGCATTTCCAATCTTTTCTTTTATGCAACATTTTATTACCATTATTATCATTTTTAGAGATTTCTTTATTTTTCCATCAATTGCCCTTCAAAATTTCCATAATTCCTCTTTTTTTTTTGTGGACAATTTTACCCTTCTCACATTCCCTTTTTCACAAATTTACCTCTCTCACATCCTCCTTTTTTCATGTTTGACTTTAAGTGGATGTATTTAGAAAAATAATTGAGTGTGCTTAAAAAGTAATTGGGTCATACTAGTATAGTTTCTAATTAGGCTCACTTGAGTTACTTTTTCTTTAAGCTCCTTAAGTTTCTAATTGAATCCCTTGTGATTTGTTTGAACTCCATCTAAACTTCATTTAGATATATATACATATAAATATATATAACCTATCAGATTGATTCGGATTCGAGGTGTTACGTTAATAGTTGAAAATTGGTTGGTCTTGAGACCATTTCGGATATAATGATTGATTGGCACTATGCCACACTAAAACCTTATTGCTCCACGATATTTACCTCCTAATCTAATCTTCATAATAAAAAACCTCACTTGAACCAGAGGAAAAAAAAAATCATATCGAGTCTAACAATATGATGATGTAGTAACGCGGACCAAAGAGATAAAAATAAAGAGCGAATTACAATTTATATATCCAATTTCAAAATATGT
The DNA here is from genome assembly GCA_022984855.1 of Dimocarpus longan. Taxonomy (NCBI): domain Eukaryota; kingdom Viridiplantae; phylum Streptophyta; class Magnoliopsida; order Sapindales; family Sapindaceae; genus Dimocarpus; species Dimocarpus longan. The sequence continues at coordinate 11,825,916 of CM041014.1, read as the reverse complement.
TCAGGTGGAGCAAATTTTTTAGTTTTTTTACAAATTACCAACCCGCATATAGTCTAAAGCTTCGTTTGATACAACTTCTTTTGAAAGTAGATCTTTTATTAGTAGAACTTTTTAAAAAAAAATTATTGATTGTTTGGTTGTCAATTAAAAAAAAAAAATCTTTTAAATCATAAATTTATCAAAAAAGATTAAATGATTTGAAGTATAGTGATATTAAGAAGGTTATATTATACATTTCAATTTTTGTTAAAAGTTCAAAAAAATCTATTTGAAAAAACTCAAAATTTGGATTTCTCCAAATAGATATTTTTCAATTTTTTTTAATTCTCCAAAAACTCTACTCAAATAACAATTAAACGACACATAAAAAAAAAAAAATCAAGTAGAACATTGGATATTAAAAAAGTACTTTTAATCAGTAAATAAATTATACCAAATGTACACTAAATCTATCAACCTAAATCGTTTGATGGATAAAACTGTCTTTTAATCTTATTTAGCTTATTTTTATATTTCTTTTAAAATAAAAATAAAAATAAATTTAAAATTATAGAAAATATAGAAATTAAAAATAATTACAAAAATTACAAAATTACAAAAATAAGAGGACTTTTTAAAAAAAAAAATTGAAAATCTGGGTAGATTTTCAAGTTGAAGATCGTTGAAGATTTGGGTCACTATCCAAAATTTAAAAGAAAAAATTAAAAAAAGAAAGAAAAATTTTAAATTAAAAAAAAAAAAAGAAATTGAAGAATCTAGATCTTTAAAAACAAAAAGGGTAAACCTTTAGTTTGATCTAGGTAGATCTTCAACAGATCTTAAAATACTAAGTTAAAAATGAACTAGAAATTTAACATAATTTCATCAACACATCTGAATCAATTTCAAGTACATCAACACATTTAAATCAATATCACCAAAACCAGTAAATCAACATAACCCAAATCTCCAAAGCAAAAAATAATAAAAAAGATTAAAACAAATAAAACAAAATTTTTGGCTAGGTTTCGAGTCGATTGGAAACCCAACATAATTGATTATCAAACCCAAAAAATTGAGGCAGACCTCAAAATCATCATCAATCATCAAAATAAACATCATCAATGGTTAGAGTGAGAAGAGAGAGAGAGAGAGAGAGAGAATTGAAAGTGGGACAGAAATTGGTTGATGAAAGAAGAAAAAAAAATTCAGAAAAAGAGGAGAAGAGGAGAGAAAGAAAAAGAAGAAGTTGGAAAGAAGAAACCCAATAGAAGAAGCACAGTGGAAGAAAAAGAAGATGGGAAAAAGAAAAAGACAGAAAGAAGAATATACGAAGTAGATCATAAGTATGAGACGAGATGAAAAAGAAGATTGGGATAAGATACATGAGGTAGGTAAAGATATTAAAAATCTTTTTGAAGTTGAAAAACACATCGTTTTCCATGTTTTCAATTATTTGCCCTATTCTGTTTTAATTACTTTTAATTGTGTTTTTTTTTTTTTTTTTTTTTTTAGTTTGCTTTGAATAAAAAAATCAGGGTATTTTTGTCTTTTAACCAGATTTATATAGTTGAGTATTAAATTTAACGGATGTGAACTATCGGCGGATGAGTTATTCATAATAAAGATTAAAAGTTTGCCATGCTTGATTATATTTTTTAACTGGACAATTAAATTATAATTTACTCAAAAATAAAATTTAATTTCCTTCCATTTATATCTAGTCAACTTTGGTCATCTATGTTTGATTATATACATGTCTAATGGAGAGTCCAAAAGGAAGCCCATCAATTTCCAAAACAAATTGCAAAGATAATTCGTTGTAAAAGAGTAAGATGACAAAGTTCTACCGATAAAACATCATAAAAAAATTTTGTGTTAAGGACTATTATTACTATTTTCGAAAATGTTTCTCCTAGCCATGCATATGTCTATTGTAAATGATTCCATACAATTTTCGAGTAATAGAGATATCAAATCTATCTTGATTGATCCCAATAATCTTTTGAACTAGTCTTGGTGATTAAAAAAAAAGTGGTATCAAAGTCCAAAACTTTAAGGCCTAATGGATTTTGGACTTACACTTGGGTTCAGGTCTATTATTACGCATCGGATTTGAAATTCTAAACACACAAGATTTGAAATTATAAACTGAATGCTATGCCCAATATAGAAACCCATATCTTAAAGGACAGTACCCCACTTTAAACAAGCCCAATCGGACTAGACAATTGGATGAAGATGTTCAGTTGTTGGGTTCTAAATACTTTGAATGACACTGGGCTCCTAATCCTTAAGAGAATTCGAGCTAGCAACCCAACCATACATAAACCTGGCTAAATGGCAGAGCAATTTATAAGAGGCAAAAATGGCTATTACGCCATGTATTATAAGCAATATGAGATGCGGGATTTAGGTTTATTGTTTGGTACCCAATCCCACCTCGATTGTAGAAGCTATTTGAACTTCTCTTTAATTGCATTTATAGTCTTTGTACATGAAAAGACAATAACATTTTTTCATCCTAGTTAAGGCTTCTTCATATAGGTTGAAGACCATATGTCGTGTTTATAAGTATAGGACCAGATTACATAGGTACGATCTGGTCCCTCCACTCGGATCGGACCAATATAATCCAGCCATTTTGACACCTCTAGGTATTGCTCTAGAAAATTTATTATATATAAGCTGAAATGATGGAAAGGCATTGCTTGAGCACTGTCTCGTTGGTTGAGGCACTGCTTCCCGTGTCTTCGGCAAAGATAAAAACATAAAATTTGTCTGTAAATGAGGATGAGTACAGGGCCAATAAAATTTTCTGAAAGCAAAATAAAATTTGTCTCCAAGTCGATCCAAGAAGCAGTAATATATGGATCTCCACCTTCAGTTGATGAGTGAAAGGCCAATCAGACTCCAGAAGCCCACCACAAATCTAAGAACCAATTCACTTCTTGTCCACCATTCTCGTGGCTAGGCCCTAGAATGGTAGCAACAATACAATTCTTCAGTGGAGATCCACAGAGTTCATTGCCAGCAAACGAGGACGCATTAAAGCTTTGCAATTGAGTACTTAAAGGAATTTTCTCAGTCTAAGTTGTTATTGGACAAATTCAATAGATCTACAAATGTTAAACTTGTGATGCTTTGTGGGATTTTACTAGAGAGCCGGCTTCAGATAAATCCATAGATTCTATTTCTCTCATATCACCAATTGTCTCGAGAACTCTTCTGATCAAAGAATTGTGTGATAAATTCAATGACCTTAGTGCACGAAGTCTTGTCACCTCCATTGGAATTTCTCCAAAATAAATATTTTTAGGAAGGTCTATACTTCTTACCAAATTAAGAATGGAGTTATATATTCAAGTTTTTCCTTTCATCACGAGTCATGCATCCTCAATAAAATTATCCTCTCCTATTCCATTGGGTTCAAATTGGATCTGGTTGTGTACTTTGAACTAGGGGTGTGCAAGTAACCTACCAAACCAATTAACATTAGGTTGGTTTGGTTTAAAAAGTGAGTTTGGGATAGATTGGATTGACAAATAAATACACTTTATGGTTTGGTTTGGGTTGCAAAAATTTTAAACTATGTAATCCGAACCAAACCAATTGCAAAGAAAAAGATATAGGTTTGCATAATTGATACACTATAATAAATTATTTTTTTATTTTAATTATTTATTATTAGTTAATAATGATTATTCTATTATATTTATATGTATGATTTTAAATTGATTTATATGAATTTGTTAAGTTGTTCAAAAGTAATCTATAATTTAAAATTAGATGGCTTTGATATATAAGTAAGCTATTTATTTATGTATATAAGCTATTTATTTATTATTGTTGTTTATTATCTATATATACAACAAATTAAATATTTTAAAAATAATAATTAAGTTGAATAGTTGTTTATCAAGTTTTGATTTTTGAATACTTGAGTTCTTTTCCATCACTAATGAAAAGGTTACAAGAGTTATAAGTTGTAATACATTATAAATTAGTAAATTGTAAATTGAATATTTTTGTTAATTTGATATTTATTGTTTGTACTAGTTATACACAAATTTTACTCATAAATTAAATATGTCAAAAAATAATATTTTAAACTTAGAGCAAAAACTACTCAACCAACTCAACTTTCATTAAATTGGTTTGGTTTGATTGATGTTATCATTAACCAATCTGATGATTATGGGCTTTGTTTGATATTAAGCTCTAACCCAAATCAAATCAAACTTGCACACCCTACTTTGAACTGTTGATTTGATAACACAAAAATTAATGTTAGGTGAGATATAAATATATAGAAGAACGAAAAATTATTGATACAATTCAATGGAGATGAATATTCAAAGAAACTGTAGATACAACAAGACTGAAAACCTTGGTTTATTATAGTGTTGGATCGAAATTCTCACTAAAAAAATAAAACTTTTACAACACTCAAAACACCTCACAATACAAAGCTTTGCTTTGTTTCTCACACACTCACTAGAAGCTTTGCTTATCTTATGTTTTCTTCTTCTTTGTGATGCTTAGACCTCATGCAAGAGGGGCTATATATAGTGCAAGAAAATTAATCTAAACCATTCAAATTAACAAATACAAATAAATCCTAACCACACAATTTCACCAACCAAACAAATACTTTTAAATTGACTCACCTAACCTTACACCTAACATTATACCTAACCTTAGAAGGTTCTTCTTGATGGACTTGGGCTTGGAAATGGGCTTGGTAATGGGCTTGGAAATGGGCTTGGTAATGGGCTTGCTCAAAACAAGTTTATATTTTCAACACCCCCTCTTAAACTTGTTTTACCATGCCAAGCAAACTTCTTAATCTCGCAAAATCTTCAAACTTTAGTGGTTTGGTGAAGATATCTGCGATCTGATCCTTTGACCTTACGTATTCCATTTGCACATTTCTTTTTGCTATGCATTCTCGTATGAAGTGATAACGAGTATTGATATGTTTGCTTCTGTCATGGAACACCGGATTCTTTGCTAAGGCGATGGCTGACTTATTGTCTACACAAATCTCAGTTGGTTCTTCTTATGGCAAGCTTAATTCCTTCAATAAATTTCTGAGCCAAATTGCATGACAAACACACGAAGTAGCAGCTACGTATTCGGCTTCACAGGTGGATAGTGTGACAATGGGTTGCTTCCTTGACATCCATGTGAAAGCTGTGTTTCCCATGAAGAATGCAAACCCACTGGTGCTCTTTCTATCATCTGTATCTCCACCCCAATCGCTATCGCTATATCCAACAAGTTTGAAGTCATTTGAAATTGAATAGAACAAGCCAAAGTCAATTGTACCTTTGATATAGCGAAGGATTCTCTTAGCTGCCTTGAAATGGGTAGTTATTGGATTCTCCATATAACGACTCACCAGTCCAACTGCATAAAGGATGTCAGGTCTTGTACAAGTCAAGTACCTCAAACTTCCAACCAAACTCTTAAAGAGTGTTGGATCCACCTTTTCTGCTTCATCATGCTTAGATAGTTTGACTCCACATTCCACCGGTGTGCTTATTGGATTGCAATCATCCAACTTGAATTTCTTAAGTATCTCCCTTGCATAGCTTTCTTGGGAGATAAAGATGCCATCTTCATTTTGCTTGACTTCGATACCAAGGTAGTATGCCATCAATCCGATGTCGGTCATCTCGAATTCCTTGGCCATTGCTTTCTTGAATTCTTCAAAAAAACTTGGATTATTACCGGTGAAGATTAAATCATCCACATACAAACATACAATCAAAACATCTCCATCTTTGAATTTGATGTAGAGAGCATGTTCATGAGGACATTTGGTGAAGCCATTCTCTTTGAAGTATTTGTCAATCCGATTGTTCCATGCCCTTGGTGCTTGCTTCAACCCGTAAAGAGCTTTCTTTAGTTTTAGAACTTTGTCTTCGTGGCCTTTGACTTCATAGCCTGATGGTTGCTGAATGTAGACTTCTTCTTCAAGGACTTCATTTAGGAAGGCGGATTTTACATCCATCTGATGAATCTTCCACTTATGCTGAGCTGCCAAAGAAATTATTAGTCTTATAGTTTCTAATCGAGCAACAGGAGCAAATACCTCATCATAGTCAATTCCAGCTTTTTGACTATAGCCTTTTGCAACAAGTCTTGCCTTGTGTTTTTCTATCTCTCCCTTAGCATTTCTTTTTATCTTGTACACCCATTTGACACCAATTGCTTTGTGTCCTTTTGGAAGTGTTACGAGCTTCCAAGTATCATTCTTTTCAATGGACTTGATTTCTTCATTCATTGCATCTTTCCACTTCTTATTTTGTACAGCTTCTTCAAAACTCACTGGTTCGGAATCAGCAAAGAGACAGAAAAGTGTGAGATTATCAGGTTGTTCTGTTACCTCATAAAGATCTTGCAGGTTTCTTGTACGCTCCACATCTCTTTCATTCAGAAATGATGGTGGTGAGTTTCCATTATCTGTTGAGGCTGGTGATGCTGGTGGTGTAGTGGGTTCTTGTTCTGCTTGCTCCATTCTTGGTTGCTCCTCCTTCTCTTCTTCAAAGTGGGGAAGGAAACTGTAATCTTCATCATGTGTTTTCCAATTCCATGTGCTTTCTTCATCGAATACAACATCACGGCTGATGATAGTCTTTCTATTGTTTGGATTATACAGCTTGTAGCCTTTAGAGTAATTATCGTACCCAATGAAGATGAACTTCTCACTTTTGTCATCAAGCTTACTTCTTCTTTTATCTGGTACATGTACATGAGCTATGCTTCCAAAGACTCTCAGGTGGGAAATACCTGGCTTCCTTCCATTCCATGCTTCTTGTGGTGTCTTTCCCAACACACTTCTTGTTGGAGATCGATTTGATAGGTATACTGCGCAAGCTACGGCTTCCGCCCAAAATTCCTTCGGTAATCTTTTGCTTTTCAGCATACTTCGTGCCATATTGAGAATTGTTCTGTTCTTTCTTTCTGCAACACCGTTTTGTTGAGGGGATCTCGGAACGGTTAGAGGATGTCTGATTCCATTTGCTTCGCAGAACTCTCGGAACTCTTTTGAGGTGAATTCTCCTCCCCGATCAGATCTCATTGCTTTTATCTGGTATCCACTTTCTTTCTCCACAGCAGTTTTAAATTTCTTGAATACTTCAAAGACTTCTGATTTCTGTTTCAAGAAATATACCCACGTTTTTCTTGAAAAATCATCAATGAAGAGAAGGAAATAATTACTGTTACCGAGAGAGCTTGGCTTGATTGGACCGCACATATCAGTATGGATGAGTTCGAGTGGTTTCTTGGCTCTTGATTCTGACTGTTTTGGGAAACCTTTTCTGAATTGCTTCCCAAGTAGACACCCTTCACAAAGTTGGTCAGGATGATTAATACGAGGTAGTCCTCTCACCATTTCCTTCTTAGACAACATTTCCAATCCTCCAAAGTTGAGATGCCCAAATCGAAGATGCCATAACCATGATGCATCTTTATAACAAGCTTTCAAACACTTTGCAACATCATTTTGAATGTTCAACGAAAACATTCTATTCTTTGACATTTTCACCTTAGCAATTAAATTTCCTATGTCATCTCTTATAAAAAGACTACAATCTTTCATGTGAATATCATAGCCTTTTTCTAAAAGTTGACCTAAACTCAAGATGTTGCTTGTCATGTTGGGCACATAATAAACATTTGAAATCAATTGGTGACTACCATCTTTAGCACGAATAAGAATATTACCTTTTCCTTTCACCGGAATTTTAGAACTATCTCCAAATGAGACGTTGCCACTCACAGATTCGTTGAGCTCTATGAACATGTTTTTCCTTCCACACATGTGGTTGCTCGCACCAGTGTCGAGATACCAAGTATTCTCTTGGTCACCATCTTTGCCTTTGTGTGCTAATAATAGAATTTCTCTCTCCTCTGCTCTTGCTTCCACAAAATTATTCTTTTCTTCAACCTTGTTATTTGGAGTTCTACATTCTGAGGCATAATGTCCAAACTTCTGACAATTATAACACTGAACTTGAGATTTTTCGTACCTCGTGTTCGAATTGGCTCTCCCACGACTTCTTGTTGAATTTTCTCCTCTCTCATAGCTATTGTTGGAATTGTTGTTGTTATAATTCCAACCTCGTCCACGACCACGACCTGTACCTCGTCCTCGGCTTCTTCCTCTGCCTCGACCACGTTGGTATCTCTCGTGGCTTTGGATTTCTTCCTTCTCTTTGAGTTGGGACTTGAGGAGTTGTTCATTGATACCTTGCTTCCTTTTATGCTTTTCTTCGTAAGCTTGCAACGATCCTTGAAGTTGCTCAATTGTCATGGTTGTCAAATCTTTAGTCTCTTCTATCGTCACAACGATATATTTAAATTTGGAATCCAACGAGCGGAGTATCTTCTCCATTATTCTGGTATCTTCCAGTGTCTCACCGTTTCTTTTTAATTGATTAGAAACGGTTAACACTCTTGTGAAGTAGTTAGAAATAGATTCAGATGCTTTCATATGTAATGATTCAAACTCACCTCTTAAAATCTGAAGACGAACTTTCTTCACTTGTTCAGATCCTTTGCAAGAGGTTTGTAGCTTATTCCACGCTTCTTTAGCAGACTTTGCACTTGAAATTTTCTCAAAGCCATCATCATCTAATGCTTGATAGATGAGATAGAGAGCCTTTTTATCTCTCTTCCTTGAGTCTTTTAAACTATCCTTTTGAGTTTGGGATAGTGTCGACTCATCTTCTGATTCGGTGTAGCCCTTTTCTACGACCTCCCAGACATCGTGTGCTCCAAGAAGTGCTTTCATTTTGATACTCCAATTATCATAGTTGTCGTTCTTGAGTGTTGGAACTTGAAAGGATACCATACCATTAGCCATACCTTTTAATATGTTTAGAATTTCAAAATTCTGATTGCACAGATGGATTCAGAACATCGAGAAACTTCAACCGGAACTTGAACCAAAAAAGTCAACTTTTGGTCAACGGTCAAAGTCAACGGTCAACTCGGTCAACGGTCAACTGTCAAAGTCAACGGGACCTGTTTGGCTTTTGTCAGCAGCGGCTCGGCTCGGCTCGGATCAACTCAGCTCTGCTCGACTCGGCTCGATCTGTTAACCCGGTTCAACTCGTTTGAGTTGACTCAGTTTTCTGCAGTGATTTTCCGGCGGCACGTACGGGCTCGTGGAACCTCCGATTGGGATGATTTTTACGGCGTTGTGCTCCTCTCGTCGAGAGCTTCGATTTGGTATATTACAAGACACTTAGCCTTGCTCTGATACCACTTTGTTGGATCGAAATTCTCACTAAAAAAATAAAACTTTTACAACACTCAAAACACCTCACAATACAAAGCTTTGCTTTGTTTCTCACACACTCACTAGAAGCTTTGCTTCTCTTATGTTTTCTTCTTCTTTGTGATGCTTAGACCTCATGCAAGAGGGGCTTTATATAGTGCTAGAAAATTAATCTAAACCATTCAAATTAACAAATACAAATAAATCCTAACCACACAATTTCACCAACCAAACAAATACTTTTAAATTGACTCACCTAACCTTACACCTAACCTTACACCTAACATTATACCTAACCTTAGAAGGTTCTTCTTGATGGACTTGGGCTTGGAAATGGGCTTGGTAATGGGCTTGGAAATGGGCTTGGTAATGGGCTTGCTCAAAACAAGTTTATATTTTCAACATATAGTATATACAACATAGATCGAATATAAAAACATCTAGCAACGCTTGTTTACAACACTAGCAAACTTTTCTCCAAGGCCATCCAAGAAATGACAATACATGTACCTCCATCTTCTATTGACAAGCAGAGAGCCTATTACACTCCAGAATCCCACTACAAATCCAAGTGCCATGCCCACGAAAAACCAATTCACCTCATTTTCACTTTCACGGTCAGAAATTGATGCAGTGCCTGTCTGAGTACAATTCTTTGGGAGTGGAAGTCCACAAAGTTCATTTCCAATAAATGACGATGCATTGAAGCCTTGCAATTGAGTGCTTGAAGGAATCTTCCCAACTAAATTGTTTCTGGACAAGTTCAAGATACTCAAAAATGTCAAATATGAAATGCTTTGTGGAATTTCATCCGAAAGTTGATTTTCAGAGAAGTCAATGCACTCCAAGAATCTCATAACACCAATTTTTTCAGGAATTTTTCCGGATAATGAGTTGTGTGAAAGATTCAATGACACCAATGCTCTAAGATTTGTAATTTCTATAGGAATCTTTCCAGAAAAGTTGTTTTTTGAAAGGTCCATAGATTTTACTAATTTGAGAATGGTGTTATATTCAGCTGCTTTCCCTTTCATCACAAGAGTTACAGTCTCCTCAACATACTTAAGAACATCAATGCTTGAACTGACAGTATAATTTACATCGGTAACTTTTGAATATCCTACTGTCGCTATGGCACTTAAGTTACCAATGCATCTTGGTATGGTTCCTGACAAATTGTTGTGAGCAAGGTCTAAGATTTGTAGATGTGCTAGATGGCAAAGTTCCACTGGTAAAGGACCGTGGAAGTTATTTGAACGAAAAATGAGAACCATGATGTTTAAAAATTTTCCTCCTATCCAGCTTGGCACATTTCCAGTAAAATCATTCTCACCAAGATCAAGAGATACTACCTCCACACAATTTTGAAGTGACATTGGCAATGTTCCGAACAAGTTATTTTCGCGTAGATTTAATGATTGAAGGTGATTTAAAGTTCCTATGGATGTTGGAAGTTTGTCAAAAAATTTGTTCTTACATAAATTCAGGATTTTTAAGTATGTCCAATACATGAAGCATTCGGGTAATTCTCCATAGAAAAGATTATTTTCAAAATCGAGAACTTGCATGCTCTTTATCTCATCAATCCTATAACATAAAAAATTAAAAATAGTCCCAGAGAAGGCATTATTTGAAAGGTAGAGTTGACGCTGATTGGAAGATATAAAAGGCAACGGACCTGATAAATTATTTGAACTCAAATCAAGTGACTCAAGTGCACTAGTCTTTATTAAGCTTGGAAGCTTCCCATGGATTTGGTTATGAGAAAGGTTCAAATACAAAACCTGGAAACTAGATTTCCAAATTTTATTAGGTATAACATCTACTATTCCCGTGTTAGATAAATCTAGAAAAAGTAAATTTTTTTGTGACAGAATCCAAGATGGAAATTGAGGCCCTAACAAACAAGATTTCATTTTAAAATATCGAAGTTGAAATGGGGGAGTCCAATTAGGTCTAAATTCTAATGTTAGTGAGTTTTTAGATGCAATAAAAAACAACAAACTTGTGAGATTAACAAAGTGAGTTTCATAAAGAATTCCAGTCAATTGGTTATATGAAAGTGCTAGAATTTGCAATGATGAAAGTTGTCCTAAAGAAGTTGGAACATGACCCGAAATAAGATTGTTATGTACAACAAAACTTACTAAATTTTTAAATTGCCCAAGCTGATTGGTCAAATGACCATAAAGTTGATTATCATTCAATATCAAGAACTCTAGTCCATTTGCAATGCATCCGGATAAAATATTTAAGACTTCAGATATATTTTGACTCAATTTAATACTGCCAAAAAAAATAAACTTCAAATTACAAAGTTTACCAAACGATATCGGAATTTTTCCTTCAAGTTTATTATATTCGAGGCTAAGCTCTAAAATTGAAGTTAGATTTTCTAGACCATCTAGAAGCTTACCTTGCAAGTTATTTTCTTGCAAATGAAGGTATTCAAGGTGACTAAGTCTGTACAATGAATTGGGTACCAGAAGGTTGAAAGAATTTTTAGATAAATCAAGATACGAAAGAGAAGTTAAGTTTTGGATTTCGTTAGGAATTGGACCTTGAAGATTATTACCACGTAAATTAAGAAACTCTAACTGTCTGAGACTAAAAACCCAACTAGGAACTAGAGAGTAATTGAAAAGTTGGTTGCAGGAAAGATCAAGAGTGCTAAGAGACGAAAAATTTGCGATGAATACTAGAGGCACGCGATGGAGTCTGCATTTTGACAGTTTCAACACTGCCAAAGATGGAAGAACATTTGATACCAATAACCATTGATCAAAGGTTTTGCTGAGATTCACACCTCCGAGATCTAGGTGTTTCAGCGAATGGAGATCAGATAGCCACCGAAAATTGTCAACAAACAACATATCCAAATCAAACTTGTCAATATGTAGAAGTGACATATATGATGTTGATGACTTCTGATTAAGATCAAGATGCTGTAGACTAGAGAGATTCCCAAATTGGTGAGGAATCATTCCAACCAAACCAGTGTTAGATAGATTAAGGTATCTTAGATTCCCCATAGAACCAAGAAATGCAGGAATTTGAATGCCTTCAAAATCATTGCCACTTAAATCCAAGTAAGTCAAATTCTTCAAATCAAGTAAAGAAGGATTAATCTTACCACCCAACATGGGACTGTTATAGTCAACATATGTAATCCGGAGTTCGTCAGTGAAAATATAAGAACTTCTGATGCGGAGCTCAACGACATGGCCAGTGAAGTTGTCACAGTGAATGCCAACCCATTTGCAACAGTCGCCATCATCAGTCCAAGAGGCAAGGCGGTCAGCAGGATCATTTAGATCTTGCTTGAACTTTAAAAGTGCTTGTCTCTCACTTTTGATGCAGCCCCTGTAAGAGCTTGCATTGCAGGAACCAATATTTGTCGTGGCTATGGCAACAAGGAAAAGAAGGGCAACAAAGGAACTCACAGATGGTTTCATTTTCACTCAGCTCTAAGAAATGTGCATGAAATGGTTACCAATGGTGTGCTATTTATATGATTTTTCAGTATACGTGCTTCTTGTTTTCTACTTGCAAGTTGGCATAAAATTTCCAATGAGAGGTTTTTTATATCTTTTAATTTATTTAATTGATTGAATACTTTAAAGATAAGATTGAGTGGTTTACATCATTATGATTAAAAAAAATATTTACTCTGTTGTATTAAAAAAATAAAAATAATTCTATACTTCCAAAAAAATTTTCCAAATATTTTGTACAATGATATGCTAAGATTTATAACAACTACTTTAATTATAGGATGATATGTTGATGATATAATAGCTATACATAAACTTTACATAATATTTAAATAATAAATTTAGATAAAATTTTAGGTAGCATAGTATTATTCAGAAATAAATGAGCAATTATAACTTTGCAGAGATGTTCTTATCACATGACAATGCTTACAACCACGTAAACAAACATTTTTAGTTTTTTTTTTTTTTTTTTCATTTCAACCTCATTTTATCTTTGATTGAGGAGTTTATTTGACATCAATTCAATGACTTAATTAACATTGGTTAACTCTCTTGGATTAGGTTTGTATTATTTATGACTATTGCATTATTACTTAATTCAGGCAAGTAATTACTGTCAACATTTAATTTCTTGTTGATAAGAATGCAATTCGTTTGTCTTCTCGCTCTAGATCATGACAAGTGTAGCCACACAGGCCTAAATACTTGAGATAAGTATGTGTCTCAAGTCAAGCAAAGTGAAGACTAACACTCTCACTAATTTCTTTTCATTTTCAAGTATATTATAATAATTTACGTGATCAAATTAAAATTATCTTAAGCCCTTAGAACATATGGTATGTATACATGACTTGGTCATCTTTTATCACATAAACTATGTAAAGTTATAATTTTTTTGAACAATGCTTCATAACTTGCAATTGATAACTTTTCTATTAATTTTGTCAAAAATATCATTATCCACATACGCAAATAAGCTATTATTTAATTATTGATCTCTCATTCAATTACATAGTTTAACCTCACAATTGGAGAAAATACTTTTTAATGGTAGAAGTTGCAACAAGTAATAATAATGTCAATATTAAAAGTAAGTAAACTAATGGAAATTCTTTATCTTTTTCTTTTTCTCAACCATTTTTTGGGTCAAATCTATGAAACCACTTAATTCTGAAAAAAACAAAAAAAAAAATTGTTTAGCACAATTACAGATTGTCTACGAAGTTTGTGTGGTATACCAAAAGTAAATAGCACTTACATAAGAGAGAATATGTACCTGACAAAAAAAATTGTCAAATGAAAAACATTAATTAATTAAGAGTAAAAAAGTACTAGGAGTAGAAAAAATTAGGTATACGAAAAGTAATAGCAAAAAGAAGTTAATTATATTAGAACTAAAAATAATAAATAATATTGTTAAAAAAATAATAAACCATGAAAAAAGAGAAAGAAGTGGACACCTGATAATAAAATAAAACAAGAAGAATAGCAGTTAAAAAGAAATAATCATGAACAATAACAATACAGGAAGAACAGGTTTACGAAAAAAAAGCAAAATAAAAAATAAAATATTAAAAAAAAAAAAAAAAGCGAAATAGGAAGTCAAACACGTGAACAGCCCAAAATGGATATTGCGTCAAACCAAAACAGCTTCTTCTTTTTTTTTTCAAAACCTTTTTTAGATGCATTTTTCCTTTCAAAACTAAAGTTTGTTGTTTGAAAAAAAAAAAAAAAACCCTTGAGCTTTAAAGCATCAATTTTTTTTATTGAAGTGTCGGGGGGCACGAGGCCCACCTCATCCTGTGGTGGATCCATCCTTGGAACCGCTTATATTTTTTGTCAAGACCTTGACAAATGAGTTCTGAAGTGGTCAAATTTTTGTTAATTTCTTGAGTAATTAATATGCGTAAAGTGTCAGGCAGTTGGCGCTGCTGATTAAAATGTCAGCTGTCCTCTTTTATTGACAGGTTTAACCTCCTCTTTTTACAATTTCATTCTCCCTCCTCTATTAAAAAAAAAGTAAAATAAATAAGTTCTTATCAAATTGGAAATACTAAAGTATATGCCTCAAGTCAAGCAAGGCTGACACTATCAACCGTGAAAACTGGGATCTTTCTGATTGAAGTTTATATGTATTGAAAATCCTTTAAAATAATTATCGTAATTATGATAATCACCTTGATCGAATAAAAATTAAACAAATATAAAATCTTCAAATTTCTCATGTCGGACCCATATAATGAAAATATAAAATATCTATAAAATGATTATTCATCTATAAAATTATTTTGGAAATACATTTATGAAATCTAGTAAATAAAGAAATAATATACACAAATGCAACTATTTATCATAATGTGGTCATTCTCACGATATGTAATAATCTGCATGAATCTCGGTGGATACCTAGAAAAATAAATTTATAAAAGAGTGAACGCTAATGCCTAATTAGTAGATATAACTTTTCTAAAACATTTCTAAGTAAAACATAAAATATTTATTATACCAATAAATACTTCTTAATGATTTATATAACTTTATATCTGAAAAAAAAATGAAACTAAATTTAAATCTGATCTCATAACAAAACCGTAAACATCACTATCGATTATCTTCATAACTTTAATAATATAAAATATGAAAATCTATAATCTGTAAAACTTTTTTGGAATTTCTTTATATAAATTTGGTGTCTATAAATTCTGTATTGATCAAGCTCAATATATAACATCTATAACCAGAAAATCTACACCAATTAGTACCCATTGAGATCTATTATACATGGTAGCGATACTCAATACACACGTAGAGCCAGAGATATTATTTGCTATACACTTGCTGGGCGACTCATTGACTCTCCCGACAACTCAATGACTCTTTTGACATCTGCCATATATGTGTTAGGTGAATCTAGTCTCACACATGTGTAGTCTGTCTGATTATTAGAGGGGAGGGTACAATCCTGGTGTTCTGAAAACGTTTTTAATTTTTTTTTTCTTTCTCAAATTTTTTTTTCAGTATTCATATAATTTTGGATAACTATTTTCTAAATACGTAATCAATATTTTTCTCAAAATATATGGTCATTTTATTTAAAACTTAATTCATAATCTAAAACAATATTTAAAAAAATGTTTGTGAAGCGAACCCTTAATAAATTTATATTTCATAAACATCTAAAAATTAGGGTGAAAAAATTTCGACTGTACAACGGTTATTTTTTGACATTTTCAACCCTTACAAAACACCTATAAATCAAATCATAAACACTTCAAATCTCATTCATTCTATTCTCTACTTCCAATATAGACCTCAAGTCCATCTCAAAATTATAACTCAACCATAAATCAAAATATTTCAATTTGAAACTGTTGAAATTTTAAAATATCATATCATACATAAAGTCACAAATATTTACATAAAATCAAAGAAAAATATTCATTTCATGTATATTTATGATACATCAAAATATGTACATTAAATTCACAGTTGAAATCATTGGAAAGGTCCGCTACACAATATGTCGTAAACTACTCACTTTAGACACCCGTCTTTGCACATGGAGAGGTTTTTCATAATAAAAACAAAAAAAGAGTGAGCTAAATGAGCTCAGTAAGTGACATAAAATTTTATGTAAACTTACTTTCTAAAATAGCCTCCCAAAAATCATTTAAAAGAAATCTTTATTTCATAAATATTCTCATTTTTGAATCATATACTTTATAAATCTATTACTTGATTTTGCAAGTTCGTACACTAAATGAGATCATAAAATACTAATGTATTTCGTAAACTTTTCGGAAACAGTTAAAATATTCATTTTCTAAATCTTACAAATAGTACTATACATTTCTTTCTAAAATGCACCAACGGAAACCTAAAAGGCCACAATCACAAGGTGACTAAACTAGCACCACTCAATGTGAGGTCACGTGGCGAAATTGCTAGCGGTGCTCACTGTGACAAACTATAAAGACATCTCAACTACCACACAGCGGAATCCTATTAGCACATACGTAGAGCAAAATAATATCCCATATGCATAGAGAGCGACATGACTGACTCAACCCCCACACACTGTCCCAAAACTCTCTTAGCGGAAGAATTACCATGAGTTTTGATGCTATGAGATCATTGGAGTGTATTGACTTCTCTGTTAATTAATAAGCTTTCTGGTGAAATCTCACTAAGTCTTTCGAGCTTGCCATTTTTGAATAATTTGAATCTATCTCTTAACAACTTAAATGGGAAGATTCCTTTAAGCACTTAAGCTCCAGAGCTTCAATGCATCTTGTTTTGTTGGCAGTGACCTTGGTGGATCTCCACTTCCCAAGAACTGCACTGATGATTATAATGGAGAAGTAAAAGTTGGTGGTGAGGATCATGAAGAAGTGAACTGGCCGTTCTTTGTAAGCATGACACTTGGGTTTGTGGTGAGCTTTTGGATCGTGATAGGTCCATTGTTTGTGAATAGAAAATGGAGGTTTATATATTATCATTTCTTGGATCTTGTTGGGGACAATTTGTATGTGTTGTGAAAAAATGTTTCTAGATTTTCAATAATGCATGTTTGGAACTATGTCGTATCGAATGATCAATTTATGTAGTTCAATAAATCAAGGGAATTTATTTGTGTGTGCTTGAAGAAGAAAAGTGATGTAAAAGTTTCACTTTGTTTATTTTATTTTTTTTTATTTTGGGATGTGTATGCAAATTGTGTGCTTGCTCAACATCTCTGTCTTCCTTTGATTTTTTTATTATTATTTTTTGTAACCGTTAGTTATTAGTAGACCAAAAAGTTTAAGTTAATAGGAAAGGATTCAACTATAGTATTTGAGATTTGAGGTTGATATGTGATACGATTCTCTTACGTATAACGTGGACAAATGATAGATGATAAACACATGGTAGGTGCTTCTTACTATATAATATGTGCAATGAGAAAATTTTAAGATAAAAGAAGAGAGAGAGTTTGAACCAGAGATTCAAACTCTAATATCATGTTAGTTAATATCAGATCCAAAAACTTAAACTAATAGAAAAATACTCAACTATAATATTTAAGACTTGAGGTTGACACATGACCATAAGTAAATATTTGATAATTATATTCATAACTCATATCCACTGCTCTTTTAGTATTTCTTACAAAAATATGGAAAGAAAGATATGACATGATTCTTTTTAGGTGAGAAATTAGATAGAAAATTGTAGTCTAGTTTCATTTTTCTTTAGTGTTTTGACTGTTTAATTTCTACAATTTCCTTTTCCCTTTTCGTTTTTCTCTTTACTTTTCTTCTTTATTTTCTCAATATTATTTTTCCTTTCAGTAAGGTTTGTTTTCTTCTAACCAAAAATAATAAATTAATAATGAAATTAAAACTTACAAATGTTAAAAATAATTTAGTTTATGACGTAAACAAGAAGAACTAGAAAGACACCGATCATACATACACCAGTCAATTGATTAGGACAGCAATGCTACTGGTAGTCTTTCCTTGACTTAGAACTTGTAAATCACTTTAGACATATCACTACAAGTTAGGTCATTACTCATATTCAATATACGTCCAAACCCCATCCAATTTAACCCAATTCAATTTTGAACAAGTCGCAAAATATCTATTAAAGATTAATATATAAACAATAAATAAAAAGTAAAAATTAAATAACTCAATATTTACTTCAATTTAACATTAAGTCAAAATAATATTAATGTAAAGCTCATTGAAAATATAAATTCATTGAGTACAACAAACATCAAATTAATAACTTTATATACATAACAAAGTTTCATAACATAATAATAATGCGGGACACTTAAAACTAAACAATAATAATAATACTAATACAAATAATATTAACGTAATAAAAATATAATAAAATGTTTAACTAGATTAAATCGAAACAAAAGTGTTTGACCAAAATCCAACCTAATATACAACTAGGTCAAATATTTTTTATCCAAACCTGATCTGAAACCCCGTCTCAAACTCATCCCAAATGGATCGGGACTTTACCAGTTTAGGTCGGATTCAGTATTTTTGTCATCCCTATACATGATTATTGTTATTATTTTTTTTTTTTGTGAGAAATTAAAATGAAAACTTACTCTAGTTTCATTTTTTTCAATGTTTTGACTCAATAATTTTGGCAAGCCCCTTTTCCCTTTCCGTTCTTATCTTTACTTTTCATCTTTATTTTCTCAGTTTTGTTTTTCTTTTCAGTAAGGCTTGTTTTCTTTCAGCCAAAAAATAATAAAATTAAAGTTAAACATGTTAAAAATTAATTTAGTTTAATTATGAGGTAAACATACAAGAACCAGAAAGACACTGATCACAGACTAGTCTTCTCTACAAGTTAGTCTTCCCTAGACTTCGAACTTGTAATCACTTCAGACGTATGTATCGAAGTTCCCTTCTCTACAAGCAAATGTCACTAAATTAGAAGCACAATAGCGGCAACAACGTCAACTTGCATAAAACTTGATTCCCGCAAAGAGATGAAGACATGTCACCTAATTGGAAAAAGGATGCTCAGCTGGTCCTTGGACAATGCAGGTGTTGTCGTTATATTTGGCTCTTAAATTCTATAAAATACAAATATTCTATATAAAAGGAGGCTTTCCTGTATTTTACGAAAGGTGAATGATACTACAAAATGTTATTATATTTTAATGGAAATTAATATATATACGTATATAAGTTATTTACAATACATTTTGATATCGATACATCTGAATCGATCGATTACATTATAAAATTACTTATTGCATATTATTATATCTTATTACAACTAAACATGTTTGATTATAATTATATATGTTCGATTGTTGTAAATGTAATCCAACTCATTTAGTTGTAATTAGATATAATAAATATATAGTTAGATATAATAAAATACAATCAGTAATTTTAAAATATAATTAGTGATTTATAATTATTAAGTGTATTGTTACCCTAAGTATACCATAAAATGTGTCTTATATATATATATATATATCTAATAATGAGATCAATTTCATAAACTTACAAAAATCAACAACTATTAAAGCAAATTTGCAATTAATCCAGGAGAATGTGAGGTTATAAGCTTTCTTTTTTATTTTTTGATACAAGAAGTTACAAGCTTTTGATTAATGTTGATAGTTTACATGTAAGCATGATGCATAATGAAATATATTTGAGAAAGATGAACTTTGAAATTTGGACTTTTAGAATTTCTAGTACTAATCGACATCACAGTTGCGCATGCTTTGAAATTTCTGATGCAAAGCAATAATCAAACAAATTTCCTGAAACTTTAACGCTAAAAACAAGAGCTCTATTAGGATTTGGGGGCCACTTTCTGGGTGGTTCGAAGTCTCTGACAAAGAAAATTAAGATAATGCGTAAGAAATGGGTAAGGAACCAAATCTTCGAAGACTGCCAATAGCACTGCTGTCACGCAATCTCAGCAATATATTTTGATTATATTAATTTCTGATTTATTCTCATGTATTAACTGCATTGATTTTTTTATTTTATTTTGATATATTTTGTATATATTATATATATATATATATACATTGATTTTTAAAGATTAAGAGATCGTTTTTTTTTTTTTTTTTTTTCCACTTAAAACTTAATAGTGTTGAATTATATTTATTAATATATTTTCATTTATTTTTTTAAGTGTCAAACTACTTAAAATTATAAAAGAAAAAAACTGAAAAAATTAAGTAAAATTTTTTAACTTTTCACTTAATTCAAATCATTTAATGATATTTAAAATTTTTATTCCAAATCTATCCTCCCCAAAATAACATAATTTCAAATTTATCATAATTTTATATTACTTAAATTTTCATTTTTTTTTCTTGATACTTACAAAAAGTATATTTGAAAAGTAAAACTTAAATACATCACATCCCAAATTATCTTGGAATTGAACTAATATATTTTAATTTACAATTTAAACATTTATTTTTTTAGTTGTTTTCTTAAATATATTAATATATTTAAATATAAATATGGTAATACTACTATATTTTTTAATCATATTTTAATTATGAATAAAATATTATTAATATGTACATAAAAAATATTTTAGAATTTATTAAATCATTTATTTGCAAATGTTTGTATTCAGTTAATTAAAATTAGATAACAATAAATAATAAAAATTGTATAAATATCAACTTACTAGTTTTCAGATAATTTTATATTTAAAAAACAAACAAGCTTATAATATATTCAGAGATAAGAGAGAAAAAAAACAAACATGTTATTCAGATTTCAATCACTATTCAATTTTTCAGTTTTCAGTAACACTATTTAGTCTTACTATATTTTTTAATCATATTTTAATTATGAATAAAATATTATTAATATGTATATGAAAAATGTATTATAATTTATTAAATTATTTATTTTTAGATGTCTGTATTAAACCAATTAAAATTACATAATAACAACTAGTAAAAAAAGTATATGTGTCAAATTACTAATTTTCTGATAATTTTAATTATAAAAAACAAACAAATTTATAGTATATTCAGAGATAAGGAAAAAAAACAAACAAACATGTTATTGAGATTTCAGGTTTTAGTTACTACTCAGTTTTTAATCTTTAGCAACATTGATTAATCTTCAGATAAAAAAACAAACGACCCCTAATCCATTTTCATATATTATTTTTGTTTTTCTTGTTAATTACTACTGTTATAATATTGAAACTGAATGTCTAGTATTAAAATAACACATATTCTGATAATTGGATATTCAATTCTTCATGTATGTGCTGACAACATTAAATAATATAAGCATTTAAATTTCTAATGTTATGCAATAAATGTAATGTAAAAACCTGTGTAAATACCACCACACAATCTAGTTTGATATGATAGATGACTCATTTAATTTAATCTAATAATATCTCATGATCAAATGGTATTTAAAAAAAAAAAAAAAAAAATCCATATCATAATTAGAGGCAAACTAAGGGAGCATTGGCGCGGCCATGGCGTCCTCAAAAGAGTTAAAATATTTTTAAAAAGTAATCATAAGCACATTATAAATAGCATGCCACCATAACGTTCTCATGCACATTTCCCTTTCCTCATATAAGTTTTGAAAACCACAATGAGTTTTCTTACCTTCATTTTACTTGAGCTACTTGCCATAGGAGCCATCAGCATAAGCTTTTGCAATGCAAATGCTTATGTTGGTTGCATCAAAAGCGAGAGAGAAGCACTTCTAAATGTCAAGCATGATCTTATAGATCCTCAGAACAGGCTTGTCTCTTGGAATAGCAGTGCTGATGGAAATTGTTGTACATGGGCTGGTGTTGTCTGTGACAACTTCACAGGCCATGTCCTTAAACTCAGCCTTCGAAATCCTTTTGATGATCCGGCAGCTTTTTCTCATATGAAGGCGATGTTGGCTGGTAAGATAAATCCCTCTTTGCTTGTTTTGAAGCATTTGTACTACTTGGACTTAAGTGGTAATTACTTTGGTGGAATTCAAATTCCTAATTTTTTCAGATCTATGCACAATTTAAGATATCTTAATCTTAGTCTAGCCGGATTTGGTGGTATGATTCCTTACCAACTTGGAAATCTGTCTTATCTACAGTCTCTTGACCTCCGTTCTTATCTGGGCATGGTATTTGTTGAGAATTTTCAATGGTTATCTGGTCTTTCATCGTTGAAGTACATTGATTTGAGTGGAGTGAATCTCAGCAAAACTTCTGACTTGATGCTTGTGACAAACACACTCCCTTTCTTAAAGGTGTTAATACTGTCTACTTGTCAACTCCATCACTTTTCTCCACCATCCATCGTAAATTTTTCATCTCTCTCCATTCTTGATCTTTCCTATAACCAATTTGACAACTCTTTGATTCCTAGTTCCATTTTTGGTCTAAGAGGATTGGTTTATCTTGGTCTATGCTGTAACAATTTTCAAGGTCCAATTCCTGATGGACTTCAGAACTTGACTTCTCTTCAACATATTGAATTATCTTACAATAATTTAAGTTCCTCAATACCCAACTGGTTATATAAACTTAACCATCTTGAATATTTTTGTGTATACAACAATAGTTTGCAGGGTATGATTTCAGATGCTGTAGGAAACCTAACTTCTATCAACTGGCTTGATCTTTCAATTAACCAAATAGAAGGGAGAATTCCGAGTTCATTTGGAAATCTTTGCAACTTAAGGACCTTGATTTTGTCAGATATCAAATTAATTCAAGACATATCTGAAATTTTAGGTTTCCTTTCAGGATGTGTTTTAGATGGTCTAGAATCACTGTGTTTGTCTAGGAATAAAATATTTGGTTATTTGACTGACGAACTTGGGCAATTCAGGGATCTAAACGCTCTTGATCTAAGTGACAATTTGATTTGGGGTCCTATTCCATCATCTCTAGGAAAACTTTCTTCTTTGAGTTATTTGGATCTTTCTTTTAACAAATTGAATGGAACTCTTTCTGAAATTCATTTTGTAAATCTGACAAAATTACTGTTGCTTTATGTTTCTGAAAACTCACTAACATTGAAAGTTAGTCCTGATTGGGTTCCTCCATTTCAACTTGCATATTTAGGATTGAGATCTTGTCATTTAGGTCTTCTATTTCCATCTTGGCTTCAATCTCAGAAGTCTTTAGTCTACTTAGATATATCCAATTCAGGAATCTTCGGCAATGTTCCGAGTGTTTTTTGGAAATCATTTCCCCAAGTTATTTATTTAAATCTCTCCCGAAATCAAGTCCATGGGAAGGTTCCAAATTTACTAGAGGTAGCTCCTCAACTTGAGTTACTTGACTTGAGTTCAAATAATTTGTCTGGTCCATTACCTCTTACATCCATTAGTTTAAGTGCAATTGATCTATCTGACAATACTTTTTCCGGATCCATTTCTCAATTTTTGTCTTGTGGGATAAATGAGTCAAAAACAGTTCAAATTCTCAACCTCAGGAACAATTTCTTATCAGGAGAATTGCCTGATTGCTGGATGAATTTGCCATATTTGGTTCTCTTGAATCTTGGAAACAATAAATTCGTTGGTAACCTTCCAACCTCCTTAGGAGCATTAACTTATCTCCAGTCATTGCATCTTCACAAAAACAATTTCTCAGGAACAATGCATTTGTCACTTAAAAATTGTACAAGTTTGTTGACACTTGACATTAGTGAAAATGAGTTTTCCGGAGATATTCCATCATGGATTGGAGAAAGATTTTCAAAAATAGATATTCTCAACTTTCGTTCGAACAAGTTTTCTGGTCTTTTACCCAACGAACTCTGCCATCTAGCTTCTTTACAAATCCTAGACCTTGCCGATAACAATCTTTCTGGACTTATACCAAAATGTGTATATAACTTGAGTGCTATGGCAACAATGAGCTATTCTGGCCGTAACTACATACAGTATATAGTCTCCTTCTACTATCCAAAGTCATATCGTTATTTTGGGAGAAATTTTCTAGAGGATACACTTGTCGTTATGAAAGGGAAAACAGTTGAGTATGGCATGACTCTTAATTTGCTGAGATATATAGACCTCTCTCACAATAATCTATCAGGAGAGATTCCGATGGAATTGACGAATCTTGGATCATTGCAATCAATTAATTTGTCACAAAATTCTTTTACTGGAAGAATTCCTACAAGTATTGGTGCTATGAGAGCGTTGGAGTCAATTGATTTCTCAACAAATCAACTTTCAGGTGAAATTCCTCAGAGTATTTCAAATTTGACGTTTTTGAGTTACTTGAACCTATCCTATAACAATTTGGTTGGGAAAATTCCTTCAAGTACTCAATTACAAGGCTTTAATGCATCTTACTTTATGGGAAATGAACTTTGCGGACCTCCTCTTCTTGAGATTTGTGTGGAGATAGTTCCAACACCTGATCAGGATAGTGGAGGAAGACATGATGACGATGAAGATGAAGTCGACTTTTGGATCTATGTCAGCATGGTACTCGGATTTGTGGTGGGTTTTTGGGGTTTAATAGGTCCTTTATTTGTCAACAGAAGATGGAGGTACAAGTATTGTCATTTCTTGGATCGTTGTTTGGGGAATAGATGCATTAATTTTGTAAGAAAATGTTTCTAAATTTCTAATGTTTGGAGCTTAATTTGCTGTTTCGTGTGTTTTGCTATGAATCAAATGTAGTGCTTAATACTTATTAAACAAAATGTCTTTGTTTGGTGTGTTCTTACTTCCTAGGCTGGAAACTAACATATCATGTTGCCATTTTGTGTACTTGGGACACTTTGTTGGCTGCAATAATTTATCTTCCCGAAGACAAATTATGATTTCTGAGCGAAATAACTAATACAATCCTAAAATTTCAATCGCCATCAAAGTCTATGACTGGTGTCATGGTTACGATCAAATCAGAGGTACAATTATATGCATATATGTATGATTACTGAATATGCACAAGTTAATTTGCCCCTTTTGTTTTTATTTTCTAGTCATAAAAAATTCGAAATGTGAAGCAGATTCATCATATAATGGAGAAAATCTACACTCAAATCTATCGTGTTTATCTAATCGTTCTTTTGTGAAAATTTATCAGTTGAATGTGAACTAGATTCATCATATAATAGAGAAAACCAATACACAAATCTATCATGTTTATCTAATCATCTTTTTGTGAAAACTTATCAAAACTTGTCATCAAAATTATGTTGATAAAAGAGCATATTTTGAATTTATATTTATACATGCTACACTTTTGTTAGATGGGTGTCTAAAGAGAATTTTTTTTTTTTTTATAGCACTATAAAACTGGAGACTTATTTCACTAACATCAAAGAACTAAAATGAGGTTTAATAACACAATTTCACCGTTTATAAAATTTAATGAAAAAAATGTCATCGTTTTAAAATCTTAAAAAAAGAGCATGGAGAAAACAAATGCAATCAAGTTCAAATTTTTTGCTTTTTTCTTTTCCGTTGAAACATGTGCGATTTAAAAAAAAAAAAAAATTATATCTCAAACAAAAAGATTCACTGAAAACAAAAAAGCTCATGAACAAATAAATATTCACCAGTATAGCATGTTCTTATTTGTACAATATATTGTTTTCGTCTTATTCTCTAAACCGGTACAAGTAAAATTGAGTGGCTAGTATGATTGCTTTGTGAATAACACCTTTTAAATATTATACTTTTCTTTTCTTTCATGATGCATGTAGCTTCTATTCTTTATCAAAATAGCAAGAACAAAAGCTACATGCTCCTTTTTTTCTTTTTTTTTTTGCCATGTAGCTTCTGTTCTTACTATTTTGATTGACAAGTTTTCTCAGTGTTAGTTCTATGCTCAAGTTTCTCAGTGCTTCACAATAACAAGTCTTTCTTTTTTTGAGTCGCAAAAATATGCAACATGATAAAGGAACACATATAATTAGTTTGCGGAACACACACAATTAGGCACGGAACACACACAACAATTAGCGCACGGAACACACACAATAATTAGGGCGCTGAACACATACAATTAGGATGCGGAACACACATAATTAGGATGCTTAACATACACAACTAGGGCGGGGTTTACTCTCAAGTAGGGGATAAATATACACAATTAGGGTGCGGAACACATATAGTTAGTAAAATGCATTCAGGTTGGTCAAATTTGTATCAAACAAAAATAACAGAGTTGAAGCACAAGCTGTAACTGAGTAAAACACAAATTTGCAAACAGAAAAAATGGAATAGAAACAAGCATAATTGCACTACCTTGGTTTGAACATTTTTTTTTTTATTCAAAATTCAAAGGATTTATGTCAGCTACATGCTCTGTTTGTTATAAAAAATAAAATAAAAAGAGCATGTATGTTCACTCATTCATGTACGCAGCATAAGCTACGTGCTCTGGTTTGACGTGTTCGCATCATAATAATGAACTAGTAATGTTGAACTGCTGGTTTAGTTTCCAAAGGTACTCCAACCATTATTGCGGCTACCGCCGTTATCAATGTTGCTGCCACTTTAGCAATGTTGAACTGTCACTATCGCTACCACCGCCGCCAATGTTGAATTGCTGTTGCCGCTATTGCTGCCACTGCAACAATGTTGAACTACCACTACCACCGTTGGTCTGTATTTTTTATAGTGAAACAAAGAGAGAGCAAAGTGAAGGAGAGCCGAGAGAGAGAGCAAAGTGAAACAAACACTGATAATACACATTTATTAGTTTTTTTTTTTTTTTTTTAAATGAAGGGTATTAGTGTCTTTTTATCCAGTAGATAATAGTAAAATTCAACTCAATTTTTAATGCTAGTCAAATAAGTGTTCTGTTATTTGGTGCTATTTGACACCATTTACTCGGCGTCTATATGAAATTAATGGTGCTTTTGTTTGATTGAAGATTTTCTCTTATAGACTGCATATAAAAAATGGAGAGGACGGTTAATTATCTTTGCAAGTAAACATTATATGCAACAACAGGAAGGTCCACATCATACAGCTTCAATTTATAACTTCCGAATTTGGAGCCTCATCAAAGACTAGCTTCTTCGCGAAAACAGGTGCTAATCAGGTATTTGGGCTTAGTCAGGAAGTTTTGAATTTAAGTTTCATTTATATCATATATTTGGGCTTAGTCATTGCAATGATAATAATAACAATAATTACCAGTTTTGATGGACTGCTAAAGCTACTAATAAAGCTGAAACAGGGGTTTGAAAGAGAATGAAATTAACAATTTAAAGCCGTATCATTTGTGATGTTTAGTATTATTCAAGTGTAAAAATATTTTCTTACTTGTCTGATCAAAGTAACGTTAAAATTGTGCAATGTCGTTAGCATCCATTCAGCCTGATCACATGTAGTATTTCAAATATATATATATATATATATATATATTTGTTTACTTGTCTGATTTAAGTATCTTTAAACAATAAAAAAGAAGGTATTTATTCTTAATATTGTTTGTATTTTTATGAAATTAATTAGTTTATTGATGTCAATTTGCAGGATAAAGATTCTCTGTCAATGTTGACATGATGCTAATCTTTTTATGAGAACAATTTAAGTTTGAGTGATGTATGAGAGAGAAAAATCTATCAATCTTGATCATTCATTTTTTTAAATGCTGACGTGTCATTAGATTATCAAAAGATTAACAAAAAAAAGGATGGTAGCGAATCCTTTCTCCAATTTGCATCTTGTTATTATTATGAAGATAATATACTGAGCAAAAGAATGGTTAAATAATTAAAACAACCACAAAAAAGATCGATGTGAACTATGGAGGGTATTTTCATAATAATAATTATTATTATGAAGACAATATACTCAGCCTTTTATTTTATTTGATTTCCTACAGTGTGAAAATTTCTAAGTTTTACATCAATTGGATCTATCCATAGCATTAGTTCGCAGACCTTGCCATACATACCTGAGAAATTTCAGACTATAGATGTACCTGAATCTAGATCTCTCAACTGATTTTGAGAAATTTCAGAGCCACCACCCCTAAGATTCACCTCTTTGAAGAAATTTTGAGATTATAAATACATAAAATAAACATACGAACAGCGGCCGTAACAACGATTAGAGAAATATATACCATGCTGAAAAGTTTTACATCTACACACTCAATACTCTTTCTAATACCAAACACAATTATAACAGAGTTCTAAGCTCACATCCAAACTTTATTAAGCTCTATCATCCTTTAAGCTCATAATCAATCTTTACCGAACCATACTGTGTTTTAAGCTCGCTATTAAGCCTTATTGAATTTTACAGAGTCATACCAAACTCTAAACTCACAACTGAGTCTTATCGAGTCCATCGTGCTCCATGCTCATAATTGAGACCTACCCAGCCATACCATGCTCTAGGTTCACAATTAAGCCATTTTGCACTCTAAGCTAATAACTGAGCCACATCGAACCCTTTACTCACTACTGAGAAAATCGCTCTCTCTGAGTTCTTGGTGTCATATACAATAAAATAAAGATGGTCAGCACGTTTGTCAATACACTAAATTTTTTCTGAAGTTTATGCATGAATGAGGCTCCCGGAGTCTGTAAAGTTAATATTAAGCACGATCTCCACAGCCACAATGCGCGCTGTAGATAACAGGTCAGCTGTCATGTATGCTTAATTGCGTTGATTTTTTAAAACCTGTTTCTGACTTGCTTATATATATTGTTTCTAGCCATCCGTGAAAAAAAAGTACTAAGAAAGTATACTGAAAAATACCGGGAGAAAAAAAAAAATCAATCCCATACTTATCCACTAACAATTTTTTAACTGGAAACAAATTTGATGAGAGCTCAATTACAAGGCTTGGATGCATCATGTTAACAAGAGCATAGAAAACCTCAGGGCTGGGTCATTCAACAAATCAATGACTCAAAAGAATTTATCAAATCTTACACTATACAATTCGTTTTTCTTAGTTCTTTTACTGTTATGACGCGTTAGGCAACCAAATGATTGTTAGAGCCAATAGCTTGCGCCACTACTAATAATAAATTGTTACTGCTGGAGGCAGGCAAGGTGGGATCCATGACGACTATATAATGTCATATACATGTCATACATATGATAATCATGGAATAAAAACTTGGTAAATCACGAACAAAGAATAAGTACATAAATCAAAGTGTCTTATACGAACTTTGATATGGTTAGGATTCTAACTCTAAATATGAGTCTACATGAATCAGTTAATTAACCAATATGATAAATAAAACCGTTATTATCAATTTACCCTCTCAAATTGAAAATAAGATCAACCACCATTGGTTTCGAAAATATTAGCTAAGAAAACCTGATCATTAATTAGAATAGTAAAACGGTCTAGAAGGTGACAGTTCCGTGAATTTTAAGGGTCTTGATGATAGTGATGGAATAAAACTAGAAAACAATATGTAATTTTTCACTTTAAAAAAAAAAATACAAAACAAATTAAAAAACAACACCCACACAACTCTCTAACCTCTCCCCCGGTTAGTCACCCTCTCTCTTCCTCTCTGTCACTCACCTTCTCTCTTGCTCTCCACTTCTTCTATCTCCTTCACTTCTTTGAAGACCAATCGATGATCCACACAACACCCACACAAATTTCTCGCAGATCCAATGGAAGACCATGAAGTTCTTATAGATCGCTCTATCGTTCAACTTTCTTCACCATCCATCACCACTACTTGCTTTCTCTCTCTCTCTCTCTCTCCATTACTGACCTTTTATGCTGTCATAGCTTCTTGGACTAGTGCTAGTTGACCCCTTATGTTGTCGGTGACCAGTGGATAATGGACTAGTGTGGACCAGTGCGAAATGGAAGCAAAAGAAAAGGAGATCCTGAGGAATTGGTCGAAGTAGGAAGCCGATGATGAACCAGTGCAGACTAGTCGATGATGGAAGCAGAAAAAGCTCCTACCTCGCTTTTGAGTCGGACGCTTTAGTGGCCAGCTCGTGCCGTGTTATAAGCCGAAAACGCAAGGAAGTTGGCGACTCGAAATTTTAGATGCACAAGGACCACCTCCCTCCTTATGGTTGGGTTCTTCCTTTAACCAACATAGTTGCTTGGGTTTGTTTCTTATTTTTTATTTTTATTTTATCAAAATTTTTTATTTTTAATTTGTTTAATTTATTTAAAGAATTTTTCTATCTGATTTATCTAATTTTTTTAATTTTTTTTTTCAAATTAATCTCCATTGTCTATCTTAAGATAGACGGAGGAGATATGATGGAAATATTTTTGTTTAATTTATTTATTGTTATGGAAATTTTTTTATTTAGTTTTTTTTTTAAATTTTTTTTAAATTAATCTCCGTCGTTCATCTTAAAGATGGATTATAGAGATTTGATGAAATTTTTTTATTTAATTTATTTAATTTTTATTTAATAATAATTCTCATTTCAATTATTTAAAATTGTAATTTAATTATTTATTTTTATGTAAATTTAGCTATAAATTCTAAAAATTTTATTGCATTGCTTTGATTTGCATATCACTTGCTTTCACTTTTTGTAGTTGACCGTATCAAGTGAATATATTGGTTTAGTGACTAAGTCACCATGGTAGTCATTTATCTGTAAAGGGTTTTGACTTTGACCCCAGAAGGGTGTGGCAGAAGTTGGACGTGGTTAAATTCCTCCTTGAACCACAAGCTAGCAAGGTGGTGTTCCAAGAGTGTGGACCAATGACCTAGAGGTATTTTGGTTGCAAAATATATATAGGTATTTGGTCTAAACCCTGGAAATGTCACATTGCTAGTTTGTGGTTCAAGAAGGAGTTTGGCCACTCCCGACCTCTGCCATACCCTGACTTCTAGTTCAAGGAGAACTCCTACCATGCATGGCCTCTGCCACACCCCTCCGGGGACAAGGCCAAAACCCTTAATGGAAAAATGACCACCATGGTGATCCTTAGTCACTACAATTTGTACATTTGAAATAATGATATTTGAGTCACAATTGAGATTTAATTGAAAGATTCTAAAAGAATTTGATATGCAACAGGGACGTTTTTTAGTATACTTTATCAGAAGCAATATGAGTACCTCATGATTTGTGTATACATTGGCTGCTGACAATGAAGTAAAACTTGTAATTGCAATATAATCCATAAGTAACATTATTAGAATTAGTTGACAAATCCACAAACAATTGTATATTCATTTTAGGAGAAAAGGAGATGTGGAATGGCATTGTGAGTTTCATAATTATTATTTGGATCCATGAGTGCTTGTGGTTATGTTATTTGATGATCATATTCTCGGTGTGTAATAGTACAAATTACGAAAATGCCTATGATATATATTCCTTTTCTGACGATTGAGACTACCATATATGGCTCTACCACTGGGGATAATTTTTACTTAGAATAGTGCTCTTTAGTTCCGTGTTTAGCGGTATAGATTTTGGTTGTAGTATATATAAGTTGGATGGAGTTTTAGGGCAGGATTATGCACCCAATTTTCTTAGAGTTCAATAGTTTTGATAGAATTCCACCAAACATAGTGTAGAACATAGAAGCGTTTGCAAGTCATCTTCAATATGTTGCATTGTTACAGAAAAAAATGTAAGTAGTTTTCTTTTCTATCAATAACAATCAAGGGCAGGAGATGTATATAAGTAATGAAAAAGAGTGAGAGAAACTAGATTTTCTTTGTTGGTGTGATTTTTGTGCTTGAAAATTTTTATGTCTTTTAAGTGCTAATGACAAAATGGGATTGATTACAGGTCAACAACGTGAACTAAATCATTGGCTGGAAATGGAATCGAAGGAGGTTGGAAGTAGTAACACAACATTCAATGGGAACGGTGTTAATCTTCCCCTAATTTTACCAGAAACGTTTGGGGAAGGTTTACCATATGCTCCTATAAATTGGCCCGAACCTGGTGATAAATGGACTTGGAGGGTAGGGAAGAGAGTTGCCAAAACCGGCCATTTTTTGGATCGATATCTAAGTCCTCTAAAACGTCTACCCCGTGTTCATAGCCCAAGTGATAGGACGAGCAGCTTTAAAAGCAAACGCACAGTTGAGCAGTATATTCGAGAAAAATATCCTGGTTCAGATGTTGATTCATTCTTCGCTTCATTCAACTGGAAAATCCCCGCGAAGCAATTGCAGGTCAATGGTCAAGCCAATTACTATCCTTTTTACTTTGGCCATATTTTAGTTTGAGTTTTGTGATTAATATGTTTCGTGCACATTGCTTTTTAAAATGTTTGTGGAAAGAATATTAGTCTTGAGAGTCCAAGTCAAGGATATGATTGGAAGTTGATGCATCCACTAAAACCAAGTTTCACTCCATTTTAACATATATCAGTGTTTAATAAAATGGTGGATGAATAGCTGATGGATTTGAAGGACATGACCCAAAAAACAAAAAATGCTTCATAATTGCGTAATTGTCTTTCGTTATTGCTTCCTGTCCACTGTTATTTTTTCTAATATATTGATCTGAATGATTAAAATGATAGGCAGTACTTGTTCACCATGACTAGCACTGGTTTACTGTTTGCTATGTTATTGTTGACACAAAAAAAAAATGTCACTTCTTTTTTTATTTGTTTTGCATCCTTATTGATATTAGTTAAATGCTGTTCCAAATACGTGTATTGTCTTCACCTTGGATAAAGATGTGCCTAGTTGACATGTCTAGTCCTCCTCCTTGTCCCTCAATGTTGCCTTAACACAGATAATGAAGAGGGACGTCCTTCCTTTCTTGCACTATTTATAGCCGATTCAGAGGAAGATTCTGAGTCCGATTCGCAGTCTGAGAGTATAGTTTGTAAAGCTAGGAACAAGAAGTGCAGCAGTTTAATAGTGCAAGCAGAAGACACATCTTTGACGGCCATGCCTTGTGATATTTGCCATGATGAACCTCTATTTTGCCATGTCTGTTGTTGTATTCTCTGTAACAAGTACGTAGATTTGAACTTCGGCGGCTACAGCTACATCAAATGTGAAGCAAAGTTGGGTGAGGGTTATATATGTGGACATGTTGCCCACTTAAACTGTGCACTTCGATGTCACTTGGCTGGGACTGTAGGAGGAAGCATTGGATTAGATGCTGAATACTTTTGCCGACTCTGTAACGCAAAGACAGATCTAATTTCACATGCCACCAAGTTGGTACAAACCTGTGAATCTGTTACTTGCGAGGACGACGTAGAGCAAATTTTGAATCTCGGTTTCTGTATTCTGCGTGGTTCACAGAAAGCCAATGCTAAGAAGTTGCTGAGCCGAATCGAGCTGGCAAGGGAAAAGGTAAAGCTGAAGCCACCATCGTTTTTCCTTGTCCCCTAATTGTTTTCTAAACAAGCGATGTGACTAGTTGATGTGTAATGCTTATATCAGCTTAAACGTGGAACTTCTCCTGGAGATATCCGGAAAGTTGAAGAAGACTTAGACACAGATGTTTCTACAGGTAAGTTTCTCAGTATTGTACATCTCATTTGAAAAGTCTCTGAAGGCTAGAGCAACCTCTACAACTCTGTTTTTCAGCATTTTAACTTCCTTTGGGACTTGTAATTTGAAAATAAATTTAAATAATATTTTTCTCATTCTGTACGTTCATAGTATCTCACCTTCCTCAAGAAATCAAGAACTTTGTACATACAATGACATGATGGACAGTTTGAAAGAAGTAAAGAATTGGACCATTCATTTTAGTGAATTACTGGCAATAGTGCTAAAGTTGGTACTTCGAGTTTTATTAGATAAAAATCATAACGTATTATCTCATTTCTCTTGTCCTAGTGAATGCTCCACAGCCAGAAATAGAGAAGCACTGAAGAAGGGAAAGAAAGCACAACCCCCGCAGTGAAGACAAAACGAAACATAAGTTAGGAAATTGATAGTTATCTTGATTCTCTTGTTGACAGATTTTGCAAAGTAAAATAAATCAGATTTTGCTGACAGATTTTGTTGATGGTTTGGTTTTGTTTTGTAAAGTAAAATAAACCAATTAGGTTGCTTTTTAGTTTGGGTTGGTTTGTAGCTTGTGTTTTATTAAAGAATAATATTATATTTTCCAAATATTTATCCAAAAATTTTGCCTAAATTATGTCCAAGCTGATTTGTAACTACCACATTAATTTTGAAATGATATGGTAATTATACATATACTTACCATATTATTTGAATAATAAATTTGTATAACATTACTTTTTATTAAATCAAATAATCCATTCCAAAACGCTACATAATAAATAAAGTAAATTATTATTAACCTCTTCAAATTTTGTCTTTTGACAATTAGAGTCAACTTTTAAAAAATAAGACATTGACTTTCCCTCCTATTAAAATTACCATCAAAAATTAAGTTTAATCGTAAAAATGGGTGAAAAAGCAAAATTACCTCTAATTTAAGTTAATTAAAACTTTATTTTAAAAAATAGAAGTAAGAAAGAATTTAAAAACCATAGTTCATATATAAGATGGACAATGAAGATTTATTAATATATATTTTAAGAAATTAAAAATTAAAAATTAAAAATACATTTGGATTATAATCATCCATTTTTTGATGCATGATGCTGATCCATTTAAAAAATAATAAATTATAATACTTTTTTTAAAAAAAAAAATATTTTCACCAATTAGGATCTTTATGGATGGAGTTCGGGGAAATCTAGTGGCAGACGAAGGCCCTTGCAAATAAGCATCATCCTGAGGAGGTGACGGCTCATGTCCTCGTCACGAAGGAGAGGAGGTGAACTCGTTTTGAAAATTTGGGATGGTGTTGCAAATTTTATCGAGGTAGGTGTAATTTTGCAAATGGCATGGCTTTGCATAGTAGGGTAATTTTGCTAAAATCTCTAAAATAAGTCTCTCCCAATGGCTAAATTAAATCAAGGGAATGGTTGCACTACTAAGTGGATGCACATAGTGACGAACTTAGAAATCTATATAAGAGGATGCACGGTTATATAATAGTTATAACATTAAGAATCTAAGCTAGCTATATAAAATTTTTTCTATAATGTCTTATTTAATTGCTAGAAAGACGTTATATAAAATAAAAATAATTAAAATATATAACCAGTAGGGAGTATGTAGTTTTAGCTCTTACAATATTGTAAATAAAATTTTTTAAGATAACATTTTTAATACAAGTATTAAAAATAATAATAATATCAATTGTAAGATGATTGTGCACTAATTTCCTTTTTCTTAATGAAAGGAATTCAATTTTCATATTATTAAGAAAAAATAAATAAATAAAAACTTAATTTAGGGATATATCTCATTTATGATGAGAGTTGTTTTTCCTATTACAAATGGATATGTGTAATCAAACTACGTATATTTATTATTAAAGTTATTAATCAAG
Source organism: Dimocarpus longan (assembly GCA_022984855.1). Lineage (NCBI taxonomy): Eukaryota > Viridiplantae > Streptophyta > Magnoliopsida > Sapindales > Sapindaceae > Dimocarpus > Dimocarpus longan. Next base: position 11,790,334 of record CM041014.1, on the reverse strand, counting down.
CTATATTTGTAGTTTTTTATATAATGAATGTACGTGATTTAAAATAAAGTAAAGTAAGATAAAAATAAAAGATAAAAACAATTATAATTTATATGAGTTTTTTTACTTATGAATTTTATCATACAAAATAGTTTATGTAAATAATAATAATAATAATTCACACTAATAATTATGAGTAAATTAAGACCTATTAAAATTAAATAATACTATATGTTTTATTCTCATGTTTGTGTAAATATGATATCGTTTACGATAAAAAAAAAAATGAAATGAGTATAATAATTTGTGAAGTTAAAATATTTCAAATTGAGAAAAAGTAAAGGATGTTCTGATAGGAAAAGGATCAAACCATGGCGGACAGAAGAAAGAAAAACAAGATCCATACCATAATATATACATATATACACACACACACATATATATATATGAGACAAAGCAACCATTATGAGTGAATGAAAAAAAAAAAGAAAAAATAAATAAACTATTTTATGTAACAGATGGGAATTGAACATCAGTTAGCTTTAAAAAGGAATACACACACATATATATATGAGACAAAGCAACCATTATGACTCAATAAAAAAAAAAAAAAAAAGAGAAAGAAAATAAAAAATTTTATGCAACAGATGGGAATTGAACATTGGTTAGCTCTAGAAAGGAATGGAAGCACAACCACAAAGTCATTATGTGTTTATGCTTGTATTAGGCATTTTAATCATATATATAATATATTAATTGACTGAAAAAAGGATGAAAAGCAAAAACTTTTAGATTGAGCAAAGGTAAACATGATTACAGTTCGGTTCGATTCCAGTTTCGATTCTGAAAAAGCTAGAACTGGAATCTTAACCGAGATAAAACGGTTTCGGTTCGGTTCTGGAACCGACGGTTCTGTAACGGTTCCAGTTTCGACTCTATAACGGTTTCATTTCCGATTCCGGTTCCGGTTCTGAAACCTTTTTTTAAATAAAAATAAAATTTAAAAATTAATATTAAACTATATTTTGATATTAAAACAAATAAATCTATACATAAAAGAAATAAGAAATTTAATTATTTAAACTTTGATTGAATTTAAAAAAAAAAATTAACAATTTGAAATTTAAAAATAATAAAATAAGATTTTGAAATTTAAAAATAATAAATTAAGAATTTGAAACTTCAAACAATAAATTAAAAATTATAATTTATAGATATATTTAAAAAAATAAAGGAAATTAAGATTGAGAATTAAGAGAATATTGAAACTATGAGTTAAAATTAAGAGAGAGTTGAGATTGAGGAAGATAGGTGTAAGAAGAAATTAAGAATAGGAAGGGTATTTATAAAGGAATGGGAGGGGTTAAAAGAAAAATTAAGGGGGGGGGGGGGAGAGGAGGCGTAAAATGCAAAAAAAATGTGAACAACGGTCAAGTGAAACCGGAATCGCTTTGAACAGCGATTCCGATTCCATTATTGTAGCGGTTCCAGTTCACCCGAACCAGAACCTTTGTTCTGGTTCCAGTTCTAAAGACCCAGTTCGGTTCGAATCGAATCGTGGTTATGTCTAAGCAAAGGATAAACCTTGGTGACGTCAATAGAGAAAGGCAGGCGCTAACCATTAATGTCATTCTACAGTCCTGAAATATTTTGACACTGTATTTATATATATGTATATACTTAATGACTAATATGGTAAACTTAATTACTCCTTGGCCTAATGGTGAGTTTGCCCTTGGATGCACACATGATTGTGTTACGTGTCGTGCTCACTTTTTTTTTGGCTTGCATTAGGAAAATAAATTAAGTTTTAATCATGATTGCTTGTGCCATTATGTACTATGTGCAATTTTGAAAGTCTATAATTTGTTGACACTTATGGGAACTATAGCAAGAAAACATCTTTCAAATTTTGATGTAAGAAAATCAATTTTCTCTTTTAAGTTATGAAATAAGTTCAATTTTTCACTATCAAAAAGTACAAAAAATTCTTCCAAATAGGAAATTTCTTGAAAACTTCGACTATGTATATTTAACACTATATAGATAGCATGCTTATGATAAACCAAGTCATGCACATTTCCTAATATTGTAAAGCTAAATGACAATGAAACCAACTATGAGTTTCTTTGTTTCATTTATTTTCCTTGTTGTAGCAAGTGCTAATACTAATTTCAGCAATGTAAGCTCTTATGTGGGTTGCATTGAAAGTGAAAGATAGGCACCTTTAAGGTTCAAGCAAGATCTACATGATCCTTCCCACTGACTTGCCTCTTGGACTACTGATGGAGATTGTTGTAAATGAATTGGCATTGATTGTGACAATTTGACTAGCCATGTCCTTGAGCTTTGCCTTAGAACCCCTTACGATGCATATTATGCATCTATGACCGATGATTTAGCTTATTTGGGGTTAGAGTTAGGTGGTAAGATAGACCTTTCTTTACTTGATTTGAAGCATTTGATTTACTTGGACTTGAGTAGTAATGATTTTGAAGGAAGTGAGATTCATACATTTCTTTGTTCTATTAAGAATCTTAAGTACCTTAAACTCTCTCACACTGATTTGTTTTGAATTATTCCTTATCAACTTGGAAATCTCTCTAATTTACGGTATCTTGATCTTTGTTAAAGTGATCAAGATTCTCAAGAGAGCAAGTTATACATTGAAAATTTTCATTGGCTATCCGGTCTTCATTTGCTAAGGCTGTTAGAATTATGAAGTCTGAAAAAATTTGGATTCTTGATAGAATTTGGATTCGAAATGGATTCAAATTTTGTTTGACATGTAAGTAGGTCAAACGAAGTCCGTTTTACTCAAATAAAGTATCATTGAAAAGCTGATTTCGATAGGAATCTAATAGTTGAAAAATCACAACAAACGGAGCTCTCACGCACCCCAACAAGGTTTGGCGGTCAATTTTACACAGATTTTTCGAATCCATTTTCTTTTTAGTTTTTTTAGTCCAAACAAGTTATGGATTGTTCATATACTATAAATACACAAGTAAAATATTTCATAGTAGAGATATACGATGTACTAAAGGGTCTTTAAAGGTTTTAGACTTACATTGACAAGTTTAGGAAGGTGAGAGAGATTTGTGACAGAGAGATTCGTGATTGAGAGTGAGAGACATAAAGGCTTGAGTTTGTAATCATTAATTTGATAGTGGAAAAAGTGTTGGTGTGCTCTATAGACATAAGGAATTTTCCAAACCATGTTAAACTTTTGTGTCTCTTTTATTTTCTATTTTTATGGTATGCATTTGATTGTGCTTTGTGATTTCTTCTTCTTCTTTCTTTTTGGGTTCACCTTCTAACAATTGGTATCAGAGCAAGGTTTGTTAGTGGTTGGTTTTGTCAGTTTGGGTGGAAGATCATGGCTTCAGAGAAGGACCATTACAAGGTTGAGAAATTCGATGGGTCGAATTTTAGTTTCTGGAAGATGCAAATAAATGATTACCTATACCAAAAAGACTTGTACTTGCCACTAAAAAAAATAAAAGGCCAATAGGCGTGAAAGATGAATATTGGAATGTGTTAGATCACAAAGCCCTAGGCACGATTCGATTGAGTCTATCAAGATCAGTAGCCTTTAATGTGAAAAATTAAGATACGACGACGTCTCTCATGAATGTCTTATCAAATCTTTATGAACAACCTTCTATAACAAATACGGTACATCTAATAAAGAAACCATTTTCTCTTCGAATGTCAAAAAACGGAAACTTCAAGGAACACCTGAATGCATTTAATGAGATTACGAATTAGCTAATATTTGTAAAGATAGAGTTTGATGATAAAGTACAAGTCTTGTTCATCCTCGGTCAGTTACTTGAAAGCTAGAAAGATACAGTCTAGTCAATCAATGATGCGTTTGGGAAAGAAAAATTGAAGTTTTCAGAAGTTGTGGATATGATCATAACTGAAGAGATTCGTAGGTGTGAAGATAAGTTCTTTAATTCAAATTCAACCTTAAATGTGGAGAGTAAAGGAAGAAGTAACACTAGAGGTGATAGCGTGGTAGGTCTAAATCTAAGAATCGTCAAAACAATTTGCAAGGTGGTAAGAAAGACATTGAATGCTGGAATTGCCACAAGACAGGGCATTACTTAGGGGTGGGCACTTACGTATTCGGTTCGGTTCCAACCGGAACTGAACATGAACCAAATTTTTATCGATTCTCAGAATCAGAACAAAACATTAACCAATTGAGGGGTAAAATCGAACCGAATCGAACATGGTATGTTCGGTTCAGTTTGGGTCGTTTTAGGATGTTTCCAGAATATTTAAACAAATTGAAATACCACTCTGAAAACCACCACCTACAAAAACCAGACAATCACTTAACAACCATCAGCAGTAAAACGTTTACCCACTCGACAACTACCACCTATAAAACCCAAACATTGCCACCTGTAAATCCTAATCACCCACCTAAAAACCAATCTCTATAACTGGAACCCACCCAAATACACACAATAAAACCCACCCAAATCATATCTCACAAAACAAATAGAGCAAATAGGATAAAGAGAGAAAAAGAAAGGGAAAAAGCGAAGAAGAAGGAAAGTGGAGCACTGCTGGCTCTTCATCTCCTTCCACCAGCCTTAGTCATTTTTTCTGACATTTTCTTCTCGCATCTTTGAACAAAGAGATGAGAGAGTAGATTATTGATCCGATGAGAAATTGAATGGACGAGATAGATGAAGTAGGTTTGTTGATATTTAGAGAAAAAGGGGGCAGCTAATCTTGAGAGAAAAGATTAGAAGAGATGAAATGAGTTTGCGGATATTGAAGGAGAGAAGATGAGATTGAAAAGAGAGATGAGAGAATAGAGGAGAAGGGCAACTGATGAGAGAGAGAGAACATGAAAGAAAATGTAGGTAGGTTTAGGGTTGGGGTTTATATAGGAGAGCTAGAAAATGATGCATATGCCCCTTATGTTTAGTGTTTCATGGGTCAGATCGGTTCTAGATACCCAAAACCGATCTGACCTGTAAAACATGGTATTTACTAGCCATGAGATCCAAACACCCTTAACTTAAACATGAAAACCAAATCAAACACCCGCAGATTGGTTCGGGTCGGTTTCATGTTTTTATGCCCACCTTTAACATTACTAGTCAGAATGTAAAGCTTTAAAGAAAGAAAGTGATGGTCAGACTAGTGCGAATTATGTTTCAGAAGATTCAGATAAAGCTTTAATTTGCTCTTTGAAAGAAAATACTGAGTCATGGATATTGGACTTAGGTGCATCATTTCATTCTACTTTTAGTAAGGAATTATTTAAAGAATACGTAGCAAGCAACCTGGGTAAGGTTTATCTTAGTAATGACAAGGCAAGTGACATTATGAGTAAAGAAAATGTGAAGATCAACCTGAACGAATCTATTTAGATACTAGATAATGTGAGGCATATACTAAATTTAAAGAAAAATCTTATTTCAATTGGGCAATTGGCTACTGATGGTTACATGACAACTTTTTTAGGAGATGCCTAGAAGATTTTGAAGGGTGTTATGACTATTGCTAGAGGAAAGAAGAATAGAACTCTTTACACAATTATAGATGGATATGGTTTATTTACTATAGCTGAAAGTAGAGATGATCCCAACCTATGACATTAGAGGCTTGAGCATATAAGTGCCAAGGGACTGCAAGTCATGCATTTGAATGGCAAGTTACCAAATTTGAAATCGATTGATTTAGACATGCGTAAAAGTTACGTTTTTGGAAAGTAGAAAAGGGTGAGGTTTAAGAAAACTAGAAGAACTCTGAAGGCAATGAAATTGTAGTTAGTTCACACAGATGTTTGAGGACCTGCACTAGTTTCCTCAATTGGCGAAAAATACTATTTCGTCACTTTCATTGATGATCACTCAATGAAAGTTTTGGTTTATTTTTTTAGGTAGCAATCTGAGGTATTTGATGTCATCAAGAAGTGGAAGACAATAGTTGAGAATGAAACTGGTTTAAAGATTAAGAAGTTACGATCAGATAATGGTGATGAGTATAAAGATTTTAAGTTCAAAAAGTTCTGCTTCAAGAGTGGGATTCATCTCGAGAGAATTGTGTCTGGTACTCCACAGCAGAATGGTGTTGTGGAATGTATGAACAGAATATTGATTGAGAGAGCTAGAAGCATGAGTCTACACACTGGTTTGCCAAAGTAGTTTTGGGCAGAAGCAGTCAATACAACAGTTTATTTAATCAATCATAGTCCATCAACACCCTCAAATTTCAAACTACCCAAAGAAATTTGGAGAGTTCATTAGGTAGAACTTTCTCATACTAGAGTTTTTGGCAGTGTAGCATATATCCATGTTAGTGACAATGCTAGAAACAAACTTGACCCAAAATCCAATAAATGTATTTTTATTGGCTATGGAGATGATGAATTTGGGTACAAGTTTTAGGATGAAAATAGTAGGAAGATGATTAGGAGCAAGGATGTCATCTTCAATGAGAAAGTTATGTATAAAAATAGGAAATTTGTAGAGTCTTCTAGTAGAGGGATATCTGAACCTAATTATTTTACTCATGATGATGTGCCTGTTTATAAGAATCCTAAGTTAGGTACGGAATCAAAAGCCAAGGAGATTATAGAAAAAGATCCAGTCACTATTTCAAGTTAGACATTTGGAGGTGTAGACTCAAAATCAAAAGAAAAGAGAGTTGCAGATTTATACCCTGATGAGTTAGAAGATCTAGCAAATGCACTGCGAAGGTCTAAGTGATATCGAATACCAAACAAGAAATATGACTTGAACTATCTACTACTGACTGATGGTAGGAAGCCTTAATGCTATGTTGAGGCATGTCAGGTAGATGATTCTAGCAAGTGAGAGCTAGCGATGAAGGAAGAGATTAAATCTTTGAATTCGAACCATACATAGGAGTTGACAAAGTTACCAAAGGATAAGAAGGCACTCCAAAATAAATAGATCTTTAGAATTAAGGAAGAACATGATAGCTCTAAGAGGTACAAGGCTAAATTGGTGGTTAAGGGTTTTCAATAGAAAGAAGGCATTAACTGTACAGAGATATTTTCCTTTATTGTGAAGTTAAGTATAATTTGGTTAGTTTTAAGCATTGTGGTAGCGAAAGATTTACATGTATAGCAATTAGATGTAAAGACTATTTTTCTACATGGTGATCTTGAGGAAGAGATATACATAATGAAACCAGAAGGTTTCACGAAAAAAGGAAAAGAAAATTTGGTATATAGGTTGACCAAAAGCTTGTATGGCCTTTAATAAGCTCATTGTCAATGGTATAAGAAATTTGATGGCTTTATGCAAAAGAAATGATACTTGAGATGCAATGCTGACCATTGTTGTTACTTCAAGAAGGTTGATGCTAGTTACATTATCTTATTACTCTATGTTGGTGACATATTAGTAGCTGGAGCAGATTTGGAAAAAGTTAAAAAGTTGCAAAAACAACTATCTAGTGAGTTTGAGATGAAGGATGTGGGAGCAACAAAGCAGATTCTTGGAATAAGAATTAACAGAGATAAGAAAAGGGGTACATTGCAATTGTCTCAGGCATAGTACATTCATAAGATTCTTCAGTGTTTTAACATGAGTGATGCTAAACCAGTTAAAATTCCTATAGCTAGTCACTTTAGACTTTCCAAGGATCAATGTCCAGAGACAGATGAAGAAAAGGCATGCATGGATAAAGTTCCATATACATATGCAGTTAGAAGCTTAATGTATGCTATGGTTTGCACAATGCCAGATATTGCTCATACAGTGGGAGCAATTAGTAGATTTATGTCTAATCTAAGCAAGCAACATTCGAAGATAGTTAAATGGATTTTAAGGAATTTACGAGGTGTAATAGAAAAATGTTTATGGTCTAAAAAGGGTGATTTGAAGTTACAAGGATATGTTAATGCTAACTTTGCTGGAGTGGTAGATCATAGAAGGAGCACTACAGGGTACATTTTTATCTTGGGTGTGACAGCCATTAGTTGGGTTTCTCAGTTACAAAAGATTGTGACTTTGTCTATGACTGAGGCAAAGTATGTAGCTGTTATAGAGGCAAGCAAATGACTGATTTGGTTACAAAGTTTGTTAGCAAAATTGGGGTTTAAACAAGTGTTGAATGTGTTGCACAGTGATAGCCAAAGTGCGATACATTTAGCCAAGAATTTGACATTTCATTTGAGGACCAAGCATATCGGTCCGAGATATCACTTCTTTCATACTTTGTTGGATGAAGGTGTGTTGACACTTGTGAAGATTCTTGGGAGTAAGAATCCAGTTGACATATTAACCAAGCCAGTGACTATCGAGAAACTGGAGTTGTGTTCAGCTTCAGTTGATCTTCAAGGTTGAAGTAAAGGAAGTTAAGTGCACCATTTTCAGTAGTCAGAAGAGTTGATGATTGCATGTGTTTCAGTCTTTAAGTGGGAGATTGTTAGAATTATAAAGTCTGAAAGAATTTAGATTCCTAATATAATTTGGATTCAAAAAGGAGTCAAATTTTGTTTGACACTTAAGTAGGTTAAACGAAGTCTGTTTTACTTAAATAAGATATTTTTGGAAAGCTTATTTCGATACGAATCCAAGTTCGAAAATCACAACAAATGGAGCTCTCACATGCCCTCATGTGCCCCAATAAGGTTCGGTGGTTAGTTTTACATAAATTTTTTGAATTCGTTCTCTTTTTAGTTTTTCAAGTCCAAACCAATTATGGATTATTTTTATATTATAAATACACATTTAAAACATTTCATAATAGAGATGTATGATGTATTAAAGGGTCGTTAAGGGTTTTAGACTTAGATTGACAAGTTTAGGAAGATGAGAGAGATTTGTGAGAGTGAGATTCGTGATTGAAAGTGAGAGAGAAAAGGCTTGAGTTTGTAATCATCAATTTGATAGTGGAAGAAGTATTGATGCACTCATGGACGTAGGAAATTTCCTAAACCACATAAAACTCTTATATCTCTTTTATTTTCTGTTTTTGTGGTGTCCACTTGATTGTGCTTTGTGATTTCTTCTTCTTCTTTCTTTCTAGGTTCACCTCCCAACAAAGGCAACTTGATCTTAGGGTCGTAGTCCTCAGTAAGACCTTTTATCAATGGTTGTTAATAACAAATGCACTTCCATCTTAAGCTGTGTTAAAACCATCAAATTTTGAACTCTATCACTTACCTGCACTATTCATTACAAATTTTTCACGTCTAACCACCCTTGATCTTTCCTCTAATCAATTTCATAACTGAAAAGTACCTAGTTGGATTTTTAGTCTTAGGCATATAGTCTTTCTTCTTTTAGCTGATAATAATTTTCAAGGTCCAATCCCTAATGCAATTAAAAATTTAACTTTTCTTAGATATCTTGATTTATCTAACAACTCTTTTAATCTTTCAATACCTTATTGGTTGTACAAATTTAGTAATATTGAAACCCTTTTTCTCCATGTAAACCATAAGAAACTAAACCTACGACAACATGCAAAAGACAACATACATGAGTTCTACGTTGCCTATATGTGTAAAGAATGTATTTTATAAAAAGAGTTTACGATAAAGATGCAATGACCTGCATGTTGTTGCAAGATGATACACGTTGCCAGCACATTATAGCCATGCACATTACTTGTCATCTCAAGCCAAGGCTATAAATTTGATAATAATATAGTAATAAAAACCATGAGAAAATCAAGTGTTGCACAAGCTGCATCTATTGAAAAAGGAGAATGACTGAACTTGTTTAGCACTTTCAAGTTTTTCAGGGATAAATTTTATCAATTATAAAGATGAAAGAAGTTGTGAATAAAAAATAAGAAAATGTGTAAGTACATGAATTAAGAGAGGCTATGGCAACATTAGATGTACGTTGCTCTAACTTATTGTAATGTGTAGTGTGCGTTGCCACAAGCCTTAAGATAATGCGCACTACACATAGTCAAAGCCCTTCAACACTACAGTAACATGCACATCAACAACATGCACTTGCATGTTGTAAAAAGCTACGGTAATATATTTTGCATATTGTCGTAGACTTAATTTCTTATAGTGATAATAACTTGCAAGGTAAGCTTTTAGATGCTCTAGGAAATCTAACTTCAATCATGCATCTTGACCTATCATCAAATGGAATTGAAGGAAAAATTCCCCTGTAGTTTAGAAGACTTTGGTAATTTGAAATCAATTTATATATGGATATTAAATTAAGTCAAGATATATTGGAAGTCTATAGTATTCTCTTAGGATGTATTTCAAGTGGATAGAGATATTGATTTTGCAAAATATCTATTATTTGGTCATTTGAATAATCAACTTTGGCGATTTAAGAATCAAGAGCTTCTTTGTATAACTTACAACTCAATTTTTGGCATCGTTCCACTTTAGGAAAGCTTTCATCACTAAAATATCTTGACCTTTCTAACAACAAATTGACAAAAAAATCTTTTTTCAAATTCACTTTGTGAATTTCACAAGTTTGATAATGTTTGCTGTCGTTGGAAACTCATTAACATTTAAAGTTAGTACTAATTGGACTCCATCTTCTTGTCACAAAATCTTAGATCTTCAATTGTGTTACTTAGGGCCTCAATTTCCATCTTGGGTTCTTTCACTAAAGCTTTTGTCATTTCTAGATGTATCCAATTCAAGGATAGTAGATATGATTCCTAATAAATTTTTAAAATGTAGTTTTCGTCAGTTCACAGGTTTGAACTTCTCTTATAATCAAATTCATGGAAACATTCCACATTCAACTGAGACTTACCTACTTGAGTTGCTTGATTTGAGTTCAAATAATTTATCAGGTCCACTACCTTTTATAGCTTGCCATGTGTATGATCTCGATCCTTCCAACAATGCCTTTATAGGAACAACTTCTCATTTTGTTATAGAACAAATGAGACAAAGAGAACACAATTTCTCGACCTAGGAAAAAATCTTTTATTTTTACCTAATTGCTTGATGAATTGGAAGAACTTGAAAATCTTGAATTTAAGTAAGAATAAATTTATCAATAAGCTTCCAACTTATTTGAGAACTTAAAGAATAAATTTATCATTTAGGGTGGTTTGTGACGGGACCCATCCTTAATTCCCTCTTCTAGAATCTGAGTGGACCCATCTGGCACCCCAACATAATCCTATTAGGCTCTACTAGCGAGCTCAAAAGGACTCCGTGGAGCGAACCCTTAACTTTTTCTTAAACTCACTTAACTTGTTGAAATTGGTGGAAAATTTTTCTTTTAGTTTGCCTTCAGTGTACATTTGAAAAAAAACTTATCTATTAAAAATTTCGACAACACAACAACTGTTTTTTTGAAAAACCCAACCTACAAAAAAAAAATTTGTACATTTCTATGGCAAACAAATCTCAACTACTATGTCTCGGGCCTCATTTTTTTTTCCCATTTTCATAGTCAACCACTAACATGCTTGCATTTCAAATTCTAAATGGAAATTATTTTATTACGAAAACATGATTTACAGAAAACTTGTAAAACATCCAATTTACCAAACTAGAACCCTAAATATGTGTTATATAATATTCAAAATATTTTTTATACGTATTCATTAACTTATAGCAATTTATGCATGTACATGACATCTTCAAAATAAACTGATGTAGTAGCAATGCCCTATCTCTAGTCCACCTGCACGTCAACTAAAGCCTCTTCGACTGGACAACTCGATCTTGTATCTGAGGGAGAATTTTTCAAAAAAATAATAAAAATAGGAGTGAGTTTGAAATTCAATGAGTGGATAAACTTTTAAACTAAAATATTTGCTTTCTATACGTTAAAATATCTCCTTCCAAAAAACGATTTGGAAAACTAATAACAGATTAATACTCATTATAATCTGAAAATTGGATATAAATTATACAAATACTATACTTAAAAACTAATAATAAATCTTGTAAATAATAAACTTCTGGTTATGAAACTTGCATTAAAGCAGATCAAAATTATTACTGCTTGAGATACAATAACAAAGGCTGAAATCTGGTACTAAATCTAGTAAACTAAAAATCTTTCTTGTTTTCTAAAACTCATCTAATGACGTGCTTTTCTTTATAAAACTTTACTTACTTTTAAAAACTCGCCTTACTTAACAACCCAGGGAAACTTGTCTTGTCGTGGTGGTATGCTTTCTCGCCACTAGGATTAGGGAAAATTGCCATATGTAGTCGTAGATGTGGGAACTAAGGTGCAATCTCTTCACGACATTATGCAGATCTACACTACCTCATACGTGTAGAGGGTGACATAATAACTCATCTTGCAGGAGTCGCCTTGACTCCACTCTCAAGTTAGTGACTCTCCTCACTCCTACCATACATGTATAGGGTAATTCGATCAGGCATACTGGAGTGGGGGATGAGGGGGTGAAGGGGACCTAGGGTAAACTAAGTCACTTAAAATTTGCTCTATAACTCAAGATACTTTCTTTCTAAAGCAAAATCCTAAAATATTTCCACTACTCTTAGTATGTCTCTTTATGCATGTACTTTACTTAAATAAAATTTTTTAATAAAATACTTACAGATAAACTGTAAAATTAGCTTAGATACATTATTTGCAACTTCTAACATGCTAAGAGTTAATTCAATTCAAAATAATAATTTCAATATTTTAAACACAATTAAAAACTATTAATTATAAATCGATAAAACTCAAGATAAAATCTCTTTCAATGTTCTAAAAAAGTTTATACTTTCTCTAAGGTGAAAGCCTAAAACTTTAGGGAAACTCTTAATGTAATTTCTTGGTGCATGTATATCACTCAACCATATTAAATGGTTTTATTACTAAAATATACTAATTTATAATTTAAACTCGAAAACTACATGCATTAGTATGGAATACTAATATCAAACTGATTTAATTCAAGGTAATGAATTAAAGGTATATATGAATAATGAAAACTATCAATTATATCTTTAATAAAACAAACTAAGGCTTTTCAAATAAAATAACTTCCACTCACAACTTTTTCAACTAATTCACCACTCCTTCAATTTGCCTCCTTTGCCCCTTTAACTTGCTCTTCATCTACAATATATATTCTAGATTAAAATTCATCATACACTTAATTAAGATTAGCATCATTCACTTAATTTTCCCACCTAAAACGTTAGATTCATCTTATTCCACAAAGTTGATACGAAATAATACATTCATGATATCTATTCATTCCTTTTCTATTTTTCTTGATTCTAACTAACTCAATTACATGTCATGAAAACTATTTAACAACCAAATGACCATAACTCTTCTCCCTTGGCCGAATTCACCAAGCTTTTCAATCCAACCATTTTCTTTTCAATCAATTGATACACATTAACTTAAAATAATGTCATACATCATTTAATTTCATTAAACATAAAAAATCAATTCAATCACATAACACTCTAGCTTTGGCCGAATTTACACAAGGATCAAACACAAACTTTTTCTTTCCATTTCATCAATGCACATCAACTTAAATTTATACCATAAATCATATAATCTTATCAAACCACAAAAATCAACTTAAACACCCGTCAAGCTAGCCTTGGCCGAACCTTATCCCTAAAACATCCAATTCACTTTCTTCAATTCCATGCTCATTAAACACACAAAAAACACATCATAATCTATCTAATATCATAATAACAACTCAATTGAAATTTTCAACAACAATTCACACAAACCCTAACATTGACTTACTAGTATGCTTGACAAATCTACTCCCTTAAATTTCATTTCAATTTCAAGCTCAATTACTAGGTAATTAACTTCTAATCACACCAAAAATTCCATCAATAAATCAAATCATCACACAACCATCAAAACCCATAAAAATTCCATTAAAAATGAACACTAAAATCAATTACTTTACCTATTTTCTCCACCTTTTTGCTTAATCTTCTCTCTAACACCTTGGTTGATTATTTCTAGCTTGAAATGATGGATTAAAACCTTAATTTTCTCCTCTTCTTTGCTAGCCGAAATAGGGGTCTACACACAGTCTTTGGTCTCTCGTTTTGGACATCACGAATGGTTGTAAGAATGCCATATCTTTCACTTTTTATATAACTTATTTAATTTGACTAAAATTCCCTCCATTAAACCACTAAATGTTCACTAAATCCTCTTGTTTATTTTACCATAATGCCCTTAATTCTATTTCACATTTCATTAACTATTTGATGGGCAATGTGGTAACTTAGGTATTAAACAAATAAAAATTTCTTTACTTGCCATTTCAGGAGATAATTTCCAGAGATTATATTGACCCATCAGTTTTGTAAGTTCCTGTCTCCAATTATACAAGGAATTAAACCATTGTAAGAATGTCCATATAAGAGATTCTTGATGTGTGGGTTCATGGAGATGAGCATACAAGGCTTGGAGGGGGAAAATGGTGGGATGGTGATATGAGACAGATAAACACCATAAAAACTAAAGTACCTCAGGAGTAAATTTTGAAAATGGAAAAAGTGGAAAGGGGTCAAGAAATGGTTTTAGGTAGTTACAGAGCTTATGTGGATGTTGCTGCCTTTGAATCTGGAAGAAGTAGTTCATGATGTTTTGTTTGGCAAAAGTTCGGATATGGGTTTGTCAATTTCTATTAATCCATAATTAAATTTTGATGTGTAATTCTCTAATTGGCTAAGATTTCATGACATGAATTGTGTTTCTTGCTCAAGTTCTTTCCATGTAGTGCTCACACCAAAATCCATGTATTATTTAAACTTGAATTGACCATTATGCCCTTAATGTAATTAATTGTCATTCACACTTAATAAATTCCAAAAATATTTCATGATCATCCTATCATCAAATTGACTATGTAATACTCTAATTGGGTATAAAACCTCTTAATCCCATGCTTTTAAAAAAAATCCAAAAGGTACTAAATCACTAATATCCATTATTCGTTAAAAAGGACGTTATCATAAATTACTTTTGAATCGCTCAAAACTTATTCAAATGAACTCATTTTTTATCCGTTTAAGTTTTGCTACATTCTCATATTCATTGCGGACGTTTTTGATTCTTGGGGTCAGATTCTAAAAAAATCACTATTCATCTGAAAATTTTCATCAGGTAATACTATTCACTAGAAATGGCAGTTTTTCTGTAAAAATATTATCATAGCTCACGTACCATACATTTTCAACCATAAACGTTGATTCGGATCCTTTTCTCGAAAAATTACTATTCATCATTCAGAAATTACTATTCATCAATTTTTTTTTTCTAGGCCTTATGAAGATAATCACGTTCTAAACTGGCCCTTAGTACTATTTTCGAACCACTTATTCCCTGCTCGATTCTCCAGAATCGACTTCTCTAGAAAGCTAAGTTTAGGGTCTCACAGTCTGCCTCAAACCCAACCCATTTTGACCCAATTCAATTTTTTGCAAGTTACAATATATATATGTAAGCTTCCAAGTGATTAGGGAACATTAAGAATAAATTTATCATTTAGGGTGGTTTGTCTCAAACTTAACCCATTTTAACTCAATTCAATTTTTAACAAGTCATAATATATATATATATATATTAAAGATAAATATATCAGCAATATATAAAAAGCAAAAACTTAAAATATCTTAATCTTTACTTCAATTTAACATCACATCTAAATCATATCAATATAAAACTCGGGGAAATATAAATTCATCAAGTACAAACTCCAAAATAATAACTATCACATAACAAAGCTTCATTACATACACCAATATAATAATTAATACATATAAAATTTCCATAAGGTAATAATACTATACAACACTTAAAGAAAACTATAATAATAATAATAATGCTAAGAAAAGTAATATAAGTATAATAAAAATATAGTGAAATGGGTTAACTGGATTGAATTGGGTCAAAAGTGGTTGACCCAAGTTCGACTAGATATAAAACTGAGTCAAATACTTTGAATCCAAATCCTATCCAAAACCCGATTTCAAATCTACCCTAAATGGATTGCGGCACTGCTGTTTTGGGTTGGATTAGATATTTTTGTCATCTCTAGGCACGATTATATTTTCATGAGAAATTAGAAAGAAAACTAAAGTCTCGTTTCATTTTATTTTCGGTGTTTTGACTAAATAATTTTGGCAATCCCCTTTTCCCTTTTCATTTTGATCTTTACTTTTAATCTATATTTTTTCAATATTGTTTCTCGTTTCAGTAAGGTTTGTTTTCTTTTAACCAAACATAGTAATAAAAGTTAAAATAATAAATGTTGAAATATAATTTAGTTTAATTATGAGGTAAACATACAAGACCTAGAAATACAGTGATCACAAGTTAGTCAATTAATTAGGACGACAATAATAGTGCTAGTCTTCCTTTAATTGACTTGGAACTCCTTTCAAAAAAAAAAGTTGTACTTTTTCTTTTTAAACACCATTGACTCGGAACTTGTAATCAATTTAGACGTATGTATCGAAGTTCCCTTCGCTACAAGTTAGCTTATTACTCATCATTTTGTCAAGCAGATGTCACTTAATTAGATACACACAGTACTGTCAAAAATCGACAATTATCAAAGCAAATTTCCAAATAATCCAGGACAATGTGAGGTTACAGGCTTTTGATTAATATGGATAGTTTACATGTAAGCATGATGCATGAATAAAATATAGTGATATTATGAAAAATACCCCTAAAAAGTAAAATAATTGGAAACTACTCCAAATCTTTTTTTATTAGGTGAACCGGCCCCTACCGGTTAAAAAAAAATAATTGTTGTTAAATTGGAAGGGTCTAATAGTAATTGGATAAATAATTTTATTTGTTTTAATTTGAGAAAAAAAAACCAAAAAAAAATTGAAAATCTAAAAATAAAAGATGAAGATATTTATCTTTATACAAAAAGAAAATTGAAAAATACAAAATTAAAGAAAAAAAAATTAAAACTAAAAAAAACAAAACAAATTTTTTTAAAAGAAAATTGAAGATCTCTTCAAACTTTGAAACCAAAACAATGAACCTCAACCTAAAAAAAAAAAAATGAATTCTTGAACCAAAACACCAAATTAAAGATTCCAACCAACCCTACATGAAAAACATTAGCAAAAATACCAAAACAATCAATCAAAAAGAATAAAAATTGGATCAACCAAAAAAACTACAACAACCCAACCAATCGTACCCAGAATTGGGTTCGAATGGAACCCAATTTCTGGTTCGAATGAACCTAGTTTATGGGTTCATTCGAACCTAGATCTGGGTTTGTTTATGGGTTTATTTGAACCTAAATCTAGATTCGAATCAAACCCAATTTTGGATTTGATTTAAATCTAGATCTGGGTTCATTCGAACACAATTAACCTAGTTCTAGGTTTGATTCGAACCCAAATCTGGGTTTGATTGGGTTCTAGAAGAAGAAGAAGAAAAATAGAAAGAGAAAAAGAAGAAAAATAAAAGAAGAAGAATAAGAAGAGAGAAAAAGAGAGACAGTGACTGGTTTGAAAAAGAAGAAGAATAGCAGAAGAAGAAGAAGAAAAAGAGAGAGGGGAGAGAGACACAAGGTTTTTGTTTAGGTTTCCTAGTTTTTGTGTTAATTAGGTTTGCTTTTTAAAAAGTTTTGTTTTATTTTTTATTTAATATTATTATTAATTAATAATTTAAGGTATATTTTTGTCATTTCATAAGTTTAAAGGATATAAGAGGAATTTTTTAGGATCATAATAAGGGTATTTTGATCATTTCACGATTTTGAACTAAAAATATTAACATTTTGGATAGAAAGTTAATGGTAGGGGACGGTTCACCTAATTAAACGAAAATTGGATGTAATTTTTGATTATTTACTTTTTTCGTCATATCCCTAAAATATATTTGAAGGAGATGAACTTTGAACTTGCATTAGACTTTTAGAGTACTAAGAGACATCATAGTCGCACAAGCTTTGAAATTTCCGGTGCAAAGTAATAATCAAAGAAATTTTTTTAAAACTTTAACGCCAAAAGACAAGAGCTCTAATTGGATTTGGGGGCCAGTATCTAGGTGGTTCGAAATCTCTGGCAAAGCAAATTAAGATAATGTGTAAAAAATGGCTACAGCATATAGTCACTATCAGGCAAGATATTTCCTCCATCAATCAAGGTATTAGGCAAGATATTCCCTCCATCAATCAAGGTATTAGAAACCAAATCTTCCAAGACTCCCAATAACATTGCAGTCACAAAATCATAGCAATGTATTTTGATTACGTTAATTTCTGATTTATTTTTATGTATTAACTACAGTGATTTTTCATTTATTCTCTTTCAATTTATTCCCCATCTATATTGATGCATTTTGTATATTTTGTTTAAATACATTGATTTGTGAAGATTAAGCCATTCTCATATATTATTTTTGTTTTTATTGTTAGTTACTATTGATACAATATCGAAAGTGAAAGTTTAGTATTGAAATAACACATATTTCTAAAAATTGGAGATTCTGTTATTCATGTATGTGTTGACAACATTAAATAATATGAGCATTTAGAATTCTAGTGTTGTGCAGTAAACATAATGCAAAAATCCGTGTAAATACCACCACACATCTAGTTTGATATTATAGATGACTCATTTAATTTAATAATATCTTATATCTCATAATCAAAATAGTTTTTTTTTTTAAAAAAAAAAAAAGAGAAAAAAAAATACATACCATAATTTGAGGCGAACTTAGGGAGAATTTCTGTGGCCATGTTCTCCTCAAAATAATTAAAATATATTTAAAAAATTATAATAAACACATTATAAATAGCATGCCACCATAACGTCCTCATGTCATGTCCCCGACTCATGGTTCAAGAAGGACCCTGGCCATGCCTAGCCTCTGTTACATCTCTCAGGGGGCAAGGCCAAAAACTTTTCGTGGACACCTAGCCACCATGATGATCCTTGGTCACTACACATTTCGACTCATGGTTTAATCCCCTGCCACGTTAGACCTCCATCACATCCCTTCGAGGGCAAGGCCAAAAACCCTCTATAAACAAATGATCATTATAGTGATCCTTGGCTAAATTGGCTTGGTTATACTAGGTTGCAACCAAAATACCTATAAGTCTTTGTTTTAAACCTTGAGAACACCACCTTTCTCACTTGTGGTACAAGGAGGACTCCAGCCATACTTGGCCTCCCCAATACCCAATTCATTGTTCAAGAGGGACCGTTGCCATGCCCCGCATTTATCACACCCCTTTGGCGCCAAAACTAAAAACCCTCCATGGACAAATGGTTACTATAGTGATCATCAGTCACTATAGTTAGCAATTCAATTATTGAGATGTATGACATATATCTATCACCAACAAATACTTAATTAAAAATTCAATATTAAGGTTAGTTCAATAGAATTTCAAGAGCATATGGCATATTATATATGATCAAGATTTTGCAATGAATCATAATGTTCTTAATTTATATATTTATACATATATATATACAAAATTTAATATGATAGAGAACATTCATTTATCATAATAATAACTAAAATTAGAGTGGCTACAGCACAAATGGTATGTCAAAAATATTATGCAACAAGTGGTATGATAAAAATATAAAATAAATAAAAATTGATGTAATACTCTCTCCCGAGGATATTACTGTACATATGTATGAAATGAAGAAATGTACTAATTTACCCCCTTTAGAGAATAAATAAAATAGATTTTAAGTATTTAATAGTAAAATTTAAAATTTTGTGTAATTTTGTAAAATTGGAAAATAAATGTAAATTATTAAGCTGAGCGACTTGAGAGAAATTTTTTAGATATTTTGAAAGAATTCTTTAGAAACGTGGTAAAACAGTAATTTTAGGGAAATTCAAGGGCGGAAAGTGAGCTTGGTCCACGTCTATAAATAAGCATGTGAGGTTAGTGTCGGTGGGGATAGAGAGAAAAAGCCGAGTGAAGAGAATAAGAGAGAGAATGAGAGACCGTTCGGCAGGAAAAAGTGGAGAAGTTACTATTATCGCCAAAGGAGTTCTGCTACTTTTGGAAGAGGAGATCAGGTGGAGGAAAGGTGAAGAGTAGATCTAGAAACCAGATCTGGTGAGGGTAAGTTGTTTATGGTATTATTTTGGGTAAGGGATCTATGAAGATCAGTTTTTGAGCTTCAACTAAAATTGACATGAAATTGTGTGTAGATCTAGAAAAGTAAAGCAACTCACGAGCTAGAGAACAAGGTAGAAGGCTGAGGAAATCTAGTAAGTAGAGTAACAAAGAAATAAGTTGATTGTGTTGATTTTGATGAAAAATGGTTGAGTTGGTCGTGAGACCTGTGAGGTTGCGACTTGGGTAGAGTTGAAAACTAGTGTTGAGTTATTGAATATATGTTTGTTATAATGAGGTCGACATGTGTAAATGTTGGTGATGTGTTGTTGAATTTATATTGAGGAAATATTGATGTCAGAGTGGTGTAATTGATTTAGTATATGAGCTAAGGGGGGAGCTGGGTAAATATCCGTGAGCCTTTAAGCGTTGGTCAAGCTGACCTAAAGCGCGAGCTCGCAGGAAGCAAGCTGAGCAAAGCCTTAAATTGAGCTGAGCTCTAGGAAGATAGTAGCTTGATAAAGGAGGTGAGTTGAGCATGGGCTAAGCTTAAAGTAGAAGCTCTCGTAAGAGATGTTGAGTGCGAGCAGGAGCTCGTAGCTTGAGCTGAGCAATGGAGCTGATTTGTGAGCTCGAGTTAAGTAGAAAGTAATTAACTTGATTTAATAAGTAGCGACCTGTGAGCTAAACTGGGATTTCTTCTATGACTAGGTGTAGGGTAGCGAGCTAAGAGGAAGTTGTGGGAACAGAAGCTGAAGTGATTCAAGCAAGTTGGGAAACAAGTAGTGAGTGTGAAATCATTTTAAATACCTTTAATTTATTTAGCAAAAATATTCATTTCATTTAAATTGTTTTATATTCTAGCATGAAAATAAATGACTGATTTATTTATATGGAATGCATTATATAGTATTTATTTTTTGAAGCATAATAACGTAATAGCTTTCAATTATAGAAAAATGAAAAGGGTTTTCAAACCTAGTGGATGACTCGAGTATTTATAGCATGACCTTTTAGCTTTAGACCTGATCGATATATTCCACGGTGTATGGCATAGTATTTGGAGGGTTAGTTCAGCTAATATCAGGGGGATTGAGTCTATCATCCACTACACACGTGGAGTATTTCTCGACGCACGTTGAGTTATGATAGTTCCACTGGTCATTAGAGATTTATAGAAAAGCAAGTATACCATTTAAAGCATATTAAAGAAAATATTTTTAGAAATATTAAACATCTTAAAACAAGCTTTTGAAACTTATAAAAGTTTTATAAAAACTCAGACTTTTTAAATAAAAACAATTTTAAATAAAAATATTTCCAAAAACATTTTTGGGAGGTAATACTTAAATAAACTCATCCGCACTCATTGGGCATTTATAGTTCATTATGTTTTTGTTTTAGAAAACCTTCCCAAGTGCAAGTGCAGGAGAGCCAAGTACCAGAACACCCTAAGCAAACTAGGTGGATTCCGACCAACAACGCAGCTCAGTATTTTATGAAGTTTGAAATTTAAATTTAATTTGTATTTGCACGTTTTCAATTGTATGAACAAATACTGTAGCATTTTTATAAATGTATGTATGTTTCAAAGATTTATGTTTCATGATACTATTTTTATCATCCTATGTGTAATATCTGACACAAAGAAAACTGTAACTTTAATAAATATGATTTATATAGAAATAGTTAAACAACTTCAGGTTCGCTCTACGATCTCCTTTTGGGCTTTATTAGTTGGACTTCAGAAAGATTTCGTGGGATGTCCGACAGGATTACTGGATTTATTAGTAGGAATTCGGGTCGGGTCCTATCAATTAATGTGATCAATTTAAACACAAATAAGTTCATCCATGCCAAACTTGTTCAAGAGTTGAAAATGATTGATTAAATGAAAAAGGATGAGAACAAAAACATAAGGACCGCTAATTAATGATATTATTAGTCTTTGCTACAATTGAGACGTATTAATTACTCAAGAAATTAAGCATGCACTTGGAAAGTGCTCCTTTGCTGGAAAAATATAACCTATTCGAAGGGTTGAGAATAGTGAATAAATGTAGCAAGAAGAGAAAGACAAATGTATACTTAAGGACCACTATTGATAGTGTTAAACATTGCTTGACTTTAGGCGTACAAACTACTCAAGAAATTAAACAAAATTTGGCACTCAGAAACTCTTTTGCCAAGGTCTTGACAAAAAATATAAATGGTTAATAAATTGATTTTCTTATTTCCATTAATCCTAGAAATGATTAGAATTGACATGAAATTAAGTCTAACACCAGCAAATTGTATCTCCAATACTCAAGTTCCTAACTGCATAGTTGTATCCAACGTATAACACTTTCAAAATACGATTTGTTGAACCTTAATTCTCATCATCATGTAAAACTTACCTGCATGATAATATTAGAGATAATTGTAGAAAAAATTTGTATTCAGATTTTTGAAAAAAAACCTTACAGAAGTAAGGATAGGACTGCGAACAAAAATACTTTTAATTATGCACACAACAAAATATGCATTGACAGGAAATAAAATGGGCAACATAGTCTAGTTGAATATAGTTTGATGTGATAAAAGATGACCAAAGTCATGTATACGTGCGTACCAAATATGTTCTAAGGGCTTGAAATAATTTTAATTTATTAAAATAAATAATGATAAGATACTAGAAAACGAAAAGAAATTAGAGGGCCATTAATGATAGTGTTAATCTTCACTTTGCTTTACTTGAGATGCATACTTATCTCAAGCAATTAAGCTTGTGTGGCTAAAAATTCTACCTATCATGATCTATAGTGAAAAGACAAATGAATTGTATTATTATTAACAATAAATTAAATCTGTCAAAACAAAAAAATTAAATGTTGACAGTAATTGCTTGCCTGAATTAAGTAATAATGCAATAATGATAAATAATATAAATCTCATCCAAGAGACCTAACCAAATGTTAAGTCATCAAATTGGTGTAAAAAATACTTCTCAATCAAAGATAAAATGAGATTGAAATGAAAAAACTAAAAACTGTTTTCTTTTTTCTTTTTTCTTTTTTAATGTATTACGTAAAAGAAATTGTTTACGTGGCTGTAAGCACTGTCATGAAGTGGCTGACCTAGCTTGGGCTTAGATATGGCACATGCCCCTCCTAAACTTTTTTGAAATTTGATTAATTTTACTATACTAGTTATTAAATATTTTAATATATAAATAAAATGTTATGTATACAGTCACAAACAGAGAAAGGCGTTAATGGCATGAGGTTTGTCTCTCTCTCTCTTTCTATCCACCATGGTTTAGTCTTTTTCCCCATCAAAACATGTTTTTTTTTCATCTATTTAGTCTTAAATATATAAATTTATAAATACAACACAACATACCCTCACAAACATGGAAAGGTGTTGACGCATGAGTCTTGTCTTCCTTTTTACTATCCACTAAGGTTCAATCCCTTCTCTCATTAAAACATATTGCTTTTTCTCATTTTTTCCCACGATGGATCAATCCTTTCCCCCATCAAAACATTTTGGTTTTTCTCAATTTTTTTTTTTTTTTCCGTTCTTACAAACTTTGAAACATTTTGACTTCGTAAATTATTATACTCATTTCAAACTATTTTTCTTATCACAAATTATGACATGTTTAAATGAACTATTGAGAGTAAAATATATATTGTTATTTAATCTTAATAGGCATTAGTTTGCTTATGATTATTGGCGTGAATTATTTATATTTTACATAAATTATTTTATATGATAAAATTTATAAATAAAAAAATTCATATGAATTGTAATTGTTTATATTTTTAATGTTTATTTAACTTACTTTGTTATAAATTCACATATATTTATTAGATAAACAAGTACAAGTGTGGTTTGATTATTAACTATCATAATGATGAAGATATTTGCAATTTGAATATGAATTCTGACAGACCCCGTTTCTGCACTTTCATTTCCGTACAGACGGCAGCCTGCCGGCAACCCCACGGTAACCCTCCAGCCTATATTTATCCGACTGAAAGATTCCCGTGAAGCTAAGCCGTTTTTCCCTATTGAAAACTTTTTTAATTACACATTTATATAATAGACTTAGTAAAAATTTGGGCAGCATAACGACTATTTTTCTAAGATTACCACCTGCGAATTTGGTAAAAACTTTAAACACTTCTAAAATCAATTGGTTTTTCCCAAACTTCTGGGCCTCAGGCCTTCAATTTATCAATTCACAAGCAACCACAAGCATGTCATCAATTTTCAAAATAATTTAAAACACAAAACAGTACGTCATGCATTTATATTTATTTATACATGTTCAAATATAAGAAAAAATTATATATTATGTCATATACAATTAAGTATTTCCCAAAATAAGATATATACAATCACAGCAGTACAAAGCACTTTCGACCCAATCTGTCTAGTTCTGGACTGGAGTCTCTGATCCTGATATACCTGTACCTGTACCTGTACCTGCATCTGCCCCTGGGGAGGTTTTGTTTGTAAAACACAAAACAGTATAAGCTACACGAGCTCAGTGAGTGTTGTAAGTTTTTATTTTCATTTTATCTTTATAAAAATTCCTCCCTTAGTTTTAAAATACTTTATAAACCTCTCATCGCTGTAATATGAAAAATCAAATTTTCTCTCAAAACCATTTTTCAGATAAATGCATGGATAACTTATTTATGTAAATATCATTCAATTCCGTTATAAAACTAAAAAAAAATACGATAAATTATCATATAATTTCAGTTTTCTGCATAAAATATAAATAGTGGTGTCATTATTATTTTTAAAAAGTCTCTGAATAAAACGAGCCAACCACTAATGGTCCGTACCATATGGTATCCTAGGTATGGAGCGAAATTTTGCATATAATCATTTATAGTCCATGCAAAATATTTTTCATATAATTTCATTTATTTCAAAATCAAACTATAACATATCATAACATAAACTTTAAAACATTATATCCAAAATATTTTGAATAACACTCACCGATTATCGATTCACAAAATCACACGCTTTCGGGTTCCCTCGATTCCCAATATAATTATCGCCGTCCTAATTTAAATCTACAAAGTAATATAATATATAAAAAATTTTAGTACGGCTGCCATATTGGAAAAATAACCCTAAAAATGAATTCTACACTTAAAAACGAGTCCATAGACACGTCGGGAGCTAAATTTCGAGTTCGGGAGGTCGAAAATCTTACCTCCGCCGTACGTGGTGGCCGACGGCGACTTTCCGGCGTCGGATTCCGGCGACCTCGGTGGTGGGAGGTATGGTTAGGTGGGTTTTGTTGTCCTTGACACACTGATCACGAAAACGAGGTCGATCGGCGTCGGAATTGCTTCGTTTGGCCGGAATCTACAAAAATAAAAGTTGGTTAACCGCCTTACTTCGTCTACTGAAACGAAGACCCAAACGGTGATAAAAATTGATAAAATTGGTACCTATAGAATCTACGTCGCACGAGCTTTCCAACGGTACCAAGATCGGCCAAAACGGAGCTCGGATAAGGTCGGAACGAGAGATTGAAGTTGGGCTCGCGGAGAGGGAAGTTGCTGGAAATCTGAGGAGAGAGAGAGGAATGGCTCGGCTGGAGGAAGAAGATGACGATATAATCCGGTCGAATTACGATTTGCCCCCTCAACTTTTTAAAAATTACGATTTCAACCTAAACTTTTAAAAACATAACGTTTTAATCCTTGCACTATTGCTCAATTTTTATAACATTTTTCAATTTCACCCTTTTCTTCAATATTTCTTTTAATACTATTTTCATACCTCTAAATCAATTATTTTACCATTTCTTGAGCTCGAAATCGCATCCATAAATTTCATCATAATCCAATTTTATATTTGGGCACTCTAAATTATTATTTTATTCCATAAATGAGACGTACGTGTACAATACATATATAATACTAAAATAGGGATGACATATTACAATTTCTTCCCCCCTTAAAGAAATTTCGTCCTCAAAATTTACAAAACTCATCGATGTCTACTGAAATAATTGGGGATATTTATGTTTCATTTGATCCTCATGCTCCCATGTGGCCTCCTCTATATCTTGATTCCTCCACAATATCGTCACTAAGGGAATGACTTTACTACGTAGAACCTATTCTCTGCGATCTAAAATGTGAACCGGTTCCTCTTCATAAGCTAAGTTTTCCCTAAGCTCCACAGGTTGCTCTCTAAGTATATGAGAGGGATCGGGGATATATTTTCGAAGCATGGACACATGAAACACATCATGAATTTTATCCAACTGTGGTGGCAGCTTCAACCTATACGCTACTGATCCTACTCTGTCGATAATCTCATACGGCCCAATATAACGCGGACTCAGCTTACCACGTTTTCCAAATCTAAGTACGCCTTTCCAGGGAGATATCTTGAGGAATACTTTATCTCCAATCTCGAATTCGAGATCTCTACGGCGATTGCCTGCATAACTCTTTTGCCGATCGCCTGCTATCTTGAGCCGGTCCCTTATAACTTTAACTTTATCTGTAGTGATCTGAACGAGCTCAGGACCTATCAATTTCCTCTCACCTACCTCATCCCAACACACTGGAGTCCTGCACTTTCTTCCATAAAGTGCCTCATATGGGGCCATACCTTTTTCAAGTGTCTGGATCGTCCTCTCTGACTGACCATCCGTCTGCGGGTGAAAGGCTGTGCTGAAATTTAGCTGAGTTCCTAATGCTTTCTGTAGACTGGGCCAGAACTTCGATGTGAATCTAAGATCACGATCTGAAACGATAGAAATCGGTGTACCATGAAGTCTTACTATCTCATCAATGTAGAGCTGCGCTAATCTGTTAAGGGGGTAATCACTCCGGATGGGCAGAAAATGGGCGGATTTCGTTAATCTATCAACTATCACCCATATCGCATCATGCCCCCTCTGACTGCGCGGAAGCCCTACTACAAAGTCCATGGTGATCTTCTCCCATTTCCACTCAGGAATAGAGAGAGGTTGCAACAGTTCTGCCGGCTTCTGGTGCTCTGCCTTGACTTGTTGACAGGTGAAGCATCGGGATACAAAAGCTGCTATTTCTTTCTTCATCCCTTTCCACCAGTAATGTTCTTTTAGGGTATGGTACATCTTCGTGCTACCCGGATGCATGGCGTATGCTGAGGAATGAGCTTCTTCCATGATTTCCTTCTTCAGATCCTCTACATCCGGTACACATAAGCGCTGTCCCATCATTATTGTACCATCTTCCCTGATAACGAAATCTGTTCTCTTTCCATCTTCGATTTCTTTCTTTAATTTGACCAACTGAGGATCCTGTTTTTGCAATTCTCTTATCTGATCCACCAAAATGGGACGAACATGGAAAGTAGCTAACAATGCTCCGGAGTCTGCTACATTTAATTTTACTCTCAACGATCTTAATTCCACCAAAAGCGGAAGATACACAGTCTTCAATAGTGCTAGGGAGCTCGTAGGTCTCCTGCTCAAAGCATCAGCCACTACATTGGCTTTTTCGGGGTGGTACTCTATCGTACAATCATAATCTTTAATTAGCTCTAGCCACCTCCTTTGCCTCATATTCAATTCCTTTTGAGTGAGTAGGTATTGTAGACTCTTATGATCTGTAAAGATCTGACAAGGAACACCATATAAGTAATGCCTCCAAATCCGCAATGCAAATACAATTGCTGCCAATTCTAAATCATGGGTAGGGTAGTTTTGCTCGTGCTTCTTTAGCTGTCTAGAAGCATAAGCTACAACTTTATCGTTTTGCATCAATACACAACCTAAACCTTGTCTCGAGGCATCACTATATACCGTGAATCCATCTGTTCCTGTTGGTAATGTCAAAACAGGAGCTGACGTTAATCTTTTCTTCAATTCATCAAAACTTTGCTGGCAAGCTTCTGACCACTCGAACTTTTCTTCCTTTCTCGTCAGTCTAGTTAATGGGGTTGCTATCTTGGAAAAACCCTCAACGAACTTTCTATAATAGCCTGCCAACCCGAGAAAACTCCTAACTTCAGTCACATTTGTGGGTGGTCTCCAATTCGTGATAGCTTCAATCTTTTGGGGATCCACACTAAGTCCTTCAGCTGAAATGACATGACCTAGGAAAGCAACTCTATCCAACCAAAATTGGCACTTACTGAATTTCGCATACAACTGGTGCTCTCTCAGGGTCTGCAACACAATCCTGAGATGTTCCACATGCTCTTCATGACTGCCTGAGTATACCAGAATATCATCAATAAACACAATCACGAACTTATCCAAATAAGCTCGAAAGACCCTATTCATTAGGTCCATGAACGCGGCTGGGGCGTTTGTCAACCCAAATGGCATAACTAGGAATTCATAATGCCCATACCGAGTTCTGAATGCAGTCTTCGAAACATCTCCCTTCCGAACCTTCAGTTGATGATAACCCTATCTCAAATCAATCTTCGAATACACCTTGGATCCCTGTAACTGGTCAAATAAATCATCAATCCTCGGGAGCGGATATTGATTCCGTATTGTCACCCTATTCAGCTGTCTATAATCAATACACAGTCGTAAGCTCCCGTCTTTCTTTTTCACAAACAAAACTGGAGCCCCCCATGGTGAATGACTAGGCCTTACAAAACCTTTTTCCAATAACTCTTCCATCTGTACCTTCAGTTCTTTCAACTCAGCTGGCGCCATCCTGTATGGAGTAATCGAGATTGGTTCAGTTCCCGGAACCAAATCTATCTCAAATTCTATCTCCCTATCTGGTGGCAAACCTGGGAGATCCTCCGGGAATACTTCTGAAAACTCTCTGACCACCGGAATATCTTCCAATCGAACTTCATCCTTCTTCTGTTCAACCATATAAGCCAAATATCCTTGATATCCTTTACGAAGCATCCTACTGGCTATTATGGCGGTGACCATACTAGTGGCAAGTACTTTTCGAATTCCACGGAATACTACCTCTGGTTCTCCTGGTCTGGCCAATCTAACTTCCTTTCCATAACAATCAACTGTGGCTCGATATCTGGATAGCCAATCCATCCCCAATATCACATCAAAGTCCCGAATATCTAATACAATCAGGTCAGCTGGAAACTCTTTATCTTCTATCACAATTCTACTATCCACAATTACCTTCTCGGCTAATAAGGAATTTCCAGCAGGGATAGAAACTACTATACTACCCTCCAAGGACTGTAATTCCGCTCTAACCTTTGTTGAAAATGGTACGGACACAAAGGAATGTGTGGCTCCAGGGTCTATCAGTGCATATGCATCATGATCTAGAACAGAAACCTTACCAGTAATAACTTCTGGAGCGGCGTCCGCCTCCTTCTGTGTGACAGCAAACACTCGAGCCTGGGTGCGGGGTCTACCTGGCTGACCCGCTGAAGACACTCCTCTACCCACTGCACCTGTAGCCGAAACTGAAGAGCCACGTCCTCTAGTCTGAGAGCCTCTACCTCCCTGTCTCTGGCCCACACTGGCTTGTGAAGAGGCTGTTGAAGGTCTAACCTCTGAACTGACTGAGGTGATTAGCTGTGGACATTCTCTCCTAAAATGACCTTCCTGTCCGCAATGAAAGCAAGCTGTGCTAGAACTCCTCATCCGACACTCGCCCGGATGTCTCCTCCCACATGTACTGCACTCTGGTATCAAATTCCTGGTATTATACCAACGAAAATCTCCAGGCATTGCCGATGGTCTAGCTGATCCCTGACTAGATGATGCTCCTTGGCTCATTTTCCTACCACTAACCCATCTGGACCCACTCTGTCTTCTAACAAACTTGCTAGGCACTTCCTGTGGTAGATTGGATCCGCTACGTTTGCCTTCTGGTTTTCCCTGTTGAGATGCGGCTGTTACATTTTTTTCTACTTTAAATGCAGCCTCCACCAGCTCTCCATAATGCGTCTGAGGAACCCATGACAAATGAACTCTGAGGCTGGGATTCAGACCTGCCATAAATCTCTTACACCTTTGTTCCTCGTCATCTGAGATGAAAGGGACAATTCGGACCAATTCGGAAAATTTCTTTTCATAGTCAGTCACGGATGTCGAGCCCTGCTCCAATCTGAAGAATTCCTCCATTCGGGCATCTTTGTAGCTTTTTGGGTAAAACCGATCTGTAAACTCTCGTTGGAATATCTCCCATGTCACTCCTCCCGGATGTCGCCTCTCCAAGGCTTTCCACCAATCCTTTGCTCTGTCTTCTAAGAGGAAAGAGGAGAACAGAACTCGTTGCTCATCGGTACATCCCATTACTCTGTAAATGTCTGTAACCCGATCCAACCATGCCAAGGCACTCTCTGGGTTGCCACTTCCGTCAAATGGCTTTGCTCCCAACTTACAAGCACGTTCTATCGAGCGTTTCGGTTCTTCGGGGGCCTCCCGCTGTTGACGCACTGCCGCCATTAGTATCTGAGCGACCTGTTCTGCATTAAAACCCCCGCCGGCTGGTTCTACGGGTGCCGATGGTCCCGGACGGCTCTGATCTATAGGGGCATTTATCGACCCTGACGCGTGCTCTACCCCTTGGGCGGACGGTAACTCAGGTACAGGAGCCTCTGAAGTGGCTCTACGAGGACCCCTACGACCTCGTCGGTGCATAATGCTGTGATTTCCATAAAAACAAGATAGTGAAACATTTGAAATTTTGAAAATCATATGCATGACAAAGAAAATAACTGAAACATGTTTGGGTTGCTTTATTTATAAAATAAAGTAAAATAAATAATTTAATCAATTAAAACCTAAAGCATGAGATCTCATTTCAAAACCTCGCTCTGATACCAACATGACAGACCCCGTTTCTGCACTTTCATTTCCGTACAGACGGCAGCCTGCCGGCAACCCCACGGTAACCCTCCAGCCTATATTTATCCGACTGAAAGATTCCCGTGAAGCTAAGCCGTTTTTCCCTATTGAAAACTTTTTTAATTACACATTTATATAATAGACTTAGTAAAAATTTGGGCAGCATAACGACTATTTTTCTAAGATTACCACCTGCGAATTTGGTAAAAACTTTAAACACTTCTAAAATCAATTGGTTTTTCCCAAACTTCTGGGCCTCAGGCCTTCAATTTATCAATTCACAAGCAACCACAAGCATGTCATCAATTTTCAAAATAATTTAAAACACAAAACAGTACGTCATGCATTTATATTTATTTATACATGTTCAAATATAAGAAAAACTTATATATTATATCATATACAATTAAGTATTTCCCAAAATAAGATATATACAATCACAGCAGTACAAAGCACTTTCGACCCAATCTGTCTAGTTCTGGACTGGAGTCTCTGATCCTGATATACCTGTACCTGCATCTGCCCCTGGGGAGGTTTTGTTTGTAAAACACAAAACAGTATAAGTTACACGAGCTCAGTGAGTGTTGTAAGTTTTTATTTTCATTTTATCTTTATAAAAATTCCTCCCTTAGTTTTAAAATACTTTATAAACCTCTCATCGCTGTAATATGAAAAATCAATTTTTCTCTCAAAACCATTTTTCAGATAAATGCATGGATAACTTATTTATGTAAATATCATTCAATTCCATTATAAAACTAAAAAAAAAATACGATAAATTATCATATAGTTTCAGTTTTCTGCATAAAATATAAATAGTGGTGGCATTATTATTTTTAAAAAGTCTCTGAATAAAACGAGCCAACCACTAATGGTCCGTACCATATGGTATCCTAGGTATGGAGCGAAATTTTGCCTCGCTCCGGCCTTCCCGGAATTTTTCCTCGTTCAGGCCATCTAACCGGTATTACGTAGCGGAATTTTTCCCTCGCTACGGAGCGGCATTTTTCCTCGCTCAGGTGGAAGCTAGCTAATAATATACCCTATACGTGCATTAGGCGACACACTAAACAGAACAATTAACTCGATACAATCCCCCCTGCGGGTTTCCTCTCGCTGTTAGTGACAGACACTCCCAACACTGCCAATGCACGCTTCGGGTACTCAACCTCAACCGGAAATAACTGTAAGATCTACCAAGCATACCATATGTTCAATATATATTTCCATCAAATAATTTTTCACCATAAATACTTATCTCGTATAAACTTTTCAAATTTAAGAAATCCACATCTCATATAATCATTTATAGTCCATGCAAAATATTTTTCATATAATTTCATTTATTTCAAAATCAAACTATAACATATCATAACATAAACTTTAAAACATTATATCCAAAATATTTTGAATAACACTCACCGATTATCGATTCACAAAATCACACGCTTTCGGGTTCCCTCGATTCCCAATATAATTATCGCCGTCCTAATTTAAATCTACAAAGTAATATAATATATAAAAAATTTTAGTACGGCTGCCATATTGGAAAAATAACCCTAAAAATGAATTCTACACTTAAAAACGAGTCCGTAGACACGTCGGGAGCTAAATTTCGAGTTCGGGAGGTCGAAAATCTTACCTCCGCCGTACGTGGTGGCCGACGGCGACTTTCCGGCGTCGGATTCCGGCGACCTCGGTGGTGGGAGGTATGGTTAGGTGGGTTTTGTTGTCCTTGACACACTGATCACGAAAACGAGGTCGATCGGCGTCGGAATTGCTTCGTTTGGCCGGAATCTACAAAAATAAAAGTTGGTTAACCGCCTTACTTCGTCTACTGAAACGAAGACCCAAACGGTGATAAAAATTGATAAAATTGGTACCTATAGAATCTACGTCGCACGAGCTTTCCAACGGTACCAAATCGGCCAAAACGGAGCTCGGATAAGGTCGGAACGAGAGATTGAAGTTGGGCTCGCGGAGAGGGAAGTTGCTGGAAATCTGAGGAGAGAGAGAGGAATGGCTCGGCTGGAGGAAGAAGATGACGATATAATCCGGTCGAATTACGATTTGCCCCCTTAACTTTTTAACAATTACGATTTCAACCTAAACGTTTAAAAACATAACTTTTTAATCCTTGCACTATTGCCCAATTTTTATAACATTTTTCAATTTCACCCTTTTCTTCAATATTTCTTTTAATACTATTTTCATACCTCTAAATCAATTATTTTACCATTTCTTGAGCTCGAAATCGCATCCATAAATTTCATCATAATCCAATTTTATATTTGGGCACTCTAAATTATTATTTTATTCCATAAATGAGACGTACGTGTACAATACATATATAATACTAAAATAGGGATGACATATTACAAATTCTCATCATAAAAGAGATATATCATCAAATTAAGGTTTTTTTTAGTAATATGAAATTTGAACTTCATCCACTAAAAATAAGGGAGTTAGTAGACAATCAACTTTTAATTGATATGTTTTAATTTTTATACTTGTATTAAGAATGTTATTTTAAAAAAAAAAATTATTACAATCTTGTAAGAATAAAATTACATATCTCCTACTAATTACATATTTTAACTATTTTTATTTCATATAATATCCTTTTAGCAATTGAAGTAAATATTGTAAAAAAAATTCAAACAGCTTAGTTTCTTGATGTTATAAATATTATATAAAAGTAATCCCCTCACATATATTTTTGGGTCTGTCATTGTTGTCTGTCATGTGATAAGAACACCTCTCACCAAAACTAAGGTATCAAGTTTATATCCATTCTCCAAAGTTATATATAAATGTATATACATAAAAAAATTATTTTTCATTAATCAATTGTTTATATTATTTTTCCTAAATTTTAGGATATCAAATTTTCACTTGAATTATGTATTTTGAATGTTAAAATTGGTAATCCAAATGAAATTACTTTATAATTCATTATTAATGATAATGTAGAACAAAAAAATTATAAAAGACCCGTAAAGTATACACCAATGAACAATTCTTGTAGAAAATTTTATAGTCCGTAATATATATCTTTATCAAATTGTTAGCAATTCAATTCTTGAGATATAAAGCCATATATCTATCACCAACAAATAGTTAATTAAAATTTCAATATTAAGATTAGTTCAATAGAATTTCAAGAGCATATGAAATATTATATATGACTGAGATGTTTGCAATTAATCATGATATTCTTAGATTATATACATATATATATAGTTACAGAGCAATACAAGTGTATAGAACTATAGTTATACACATTTACAAATTTGATGCACAGTTTAATGTGATCTAGTGATAGAAATCAAACTTTCATTCAGCCTGATAATAACTAAATTAGAGTGGTTATAACACAGATGGTATGTCAAAAATATTATGCCACAAGTGGTATGACAAGAAACAAAATAAATAAAATTTGAAGTGATCAAATTAAAC
Organism: Dimocarpus longan; assembly: GCA_022984855.1. Lineage (NCBI taxonomy): Eukaryota > Viridiplantae > Streptophyta > Magnoliopsida > Sapindales > Sapindaceae > Dimocarpus > Dimocarpus longan. The sequence continues at coordinate 11,756,037 of CM041014.1, read as the reverse complement.
AAAAATATGTCCGTCATGCCAAACTTTTTGTAAGGGTTGAAAACCATTGATTAAATTAAAAAGGATGATAACAAATACACAAAGACCACTAATTAATGATAGTATTAGTCTTTGCTTCAATTGGGACGTATAAATTACGTACTCTAGAAATTAATAATATATTCCAAGGGTTGAAAATAGTGAATAAATGTGGAAATAAGGGAAAGACAAATGACAAGATTCGACTCGGATTCTTACTAATGAATCTAGCGATTCTGTCGGGCACCCCACGAAACCTGTCTGAAACCCAACTAATAAGTTCCCAAAGGTATCATGGAGCGAACCCGTAACTACTATCAAATTTTAAGCATATAATTTAAAATATTATAATAAAAATGGGACTGTCTAAAATACTACATGCAATTTAGAAAGTGCAACAACATCTATTCATGAGTCTGAAAACATGCATATTACATAAATTTAAATCTCAAATTTTTATAAAATGTTAGGCTGCATCGTCGGTCGGGACCCACCTAGTCTGATCGTGGCTCTCTGGCACCGAGATTTTCTGCTCCTGCACCTGGGGAGGTTTTTGAAAACAAACAAAAACATCATAAGCAATAAAACCTAACGAGTGTAGATAGGTTATTTAAGTGTTCCATCCAGAAAATGTTTTTTTGAAAACATTTTTGTTTAAAAATTGTTTTTACTTTAAGAATCTGAGTTCTTATAAAACTTTTATAAGTTTCAAAAGCTTGTTTTAAAATGTTTAATATTTCTAAAATCTGTTTTAAATTGTATGATAACTTTTCTTTAAATCTCTAGTGGTCATCCAAGAAAACTAAAACCATAAAGGTGGTCGGACCAGCTCTGCTCAGTGTAGGGGGTCACGTAGCGTAAAGGCTAGCATCGCTTACCGTGAAAAAGTTATAAAGACGCCTCATATACATACGTGGCGAAACTATCATCGTTCACCGTGTGTCAAGAAATACTCCACGAGTGTAGAGGGCGACAGAATCGATCTCCCTTATGTTAGCTTGGATTAATCCTCTTAATACTATGTTATACACCATGGAGTATACTGGCCGAGTCTAAAGCTAGAAGGTCACGTTATAAATATTTGGGCCATCCACTAGATTTGAAAACCTTTTCCTTTTCTATAACTAAAAACTGTTACTTAATCATGCTATAGAAATAAATACTATATAATGCATACCATATAACTAAATAAGTAAATTATTTTCAATGTTGGAATATATATAACAATTTAAAGGAAAAGGAATATTTTTGCTAGATACATTAAAGGTATTTAAAATAATCACACTCACAACTTGCTTCCTAAATTACTTTACTTCTGCCTTTAGCGACTTCCTCCTCTAGCTTGCGGCTCCACATACACTTAGTCATAAAAAAAACCTAACTTCAGCTTGCAGGTTGCTTAGATTAGTTTTATTTCACCAACTTTACTCAAGCTGCATTGCCCCACTTAGCTCGAATAACGAGCTCTAGCTCGTTGACAGCTCTACCACTGAGCTCTAACTCGCATTCAGCTCACTCACGCGAGCTCCTTCTTCAAATAACTTAGCTTGGATTGAGGGTACCTTCTCTCTCAGCGAGCTCGCTCAACTCATTCTTTTTCAACGAACTGTTGGTCTCTTGCTCAGCTCGCCCACTGTAGCTTCTACCTCCAACTAGCTCGTCCTACCAAGCTTCTACCTTAGTCCTACTTGGACAGACCATAAGATGAGTTAGGACCTTACTCAGCTCGCTCCTTACGAGCTCGCGCTCTGAAAGGCTATGGGTATTTACCAAACTCGAGTCTCATGAGCCCTCATTCTTTAGCTCACATACTTAAACACTAGCACCACTCCAACCTCAAACATAATAAACACATATACAACAACTCAACACTAGCTTTCACTCTACCCAAGTTGAGACCTCACGACCCAACTCAACCATCCTAAATCACAATCAACACAAATTAACCTTATTCTTAGCTACTCCACTTACCGAGCTTGCCTCAGATCCTTGCCTTGCTCTCTAGCTTGCTTGCTGCTTCACTTTTCTAGATCTACACAAAATTTCACGTCAGCTTCGATGGCAACCAAAGATTTTTCTCAATAAATTTTCTACCAAAATAACACCACACACACAACTAATTCTTACCAGATCTGATTTCTAGATCTACTCTTCTCCTTCCAGTAACTAGCTCATCCTCACACTGCGGAATCAGTCTGGATTGGTGGCAACAGCTTCTCCTCTTTTCTGTCGTGCACTCTCATTCTCTCTCTCTCTCTTTCTTTCTCTCTCTCTCTCTCTCTTTTTCTCTCCACCTAGTTTTTCTCTTCCATCGACACAAACCTCACGTACCTATTTATAGGCATGGGTCAAGTGCATCCTTCACCCTTGAGTTTCTTAAAAATTATGAAATTGCCACATTCTAGAGAATTCTTTCAAAAATATCTGACATTTTTCCTTTTACGTCTCTCAATTTTAATAATTTACATTTATTTCAAGATTTTACAAATTTTCACAAATCTAAAATTTTACTATTAAATACTAAAAGTCCATTTTATTTATTCTCCTAAATGGTAAATTAGTACATTTCTTCATTCCATACATATGAACAGTAATATCCTCGGGAGAGGGTATTACAACAAATGTATACTTAAGGACCACTACTGATAGTGTTTGTCTTTGCTTGACGTGAGGCGTATAAATTACCCAAGAAATTGAACAAAGTTTGTGCACTTCCAGACTCTTCTGTCAAGGTCTTGACAAAAAATATAAATGGTTCATAATCAATCAAAAATCAAATGATTTTCTAACTTCCATTAATGCTAGAAAATATTTGAATTGATATGAAATTATGTCTAACACCAGCAAACTATATCTCCAATACTCAGATTCCCAACTGCATATTTGTACTCTTGCATATAACAATTTCAAAATATGATTTTTTGAACCTTAATTCTCATCATCATGTAATAGATGATAAAATTAGAGCTTATCGCGGAAAAAATTTTGCGTTCAGATTTCTGAAAAAAAACCTCATAGAAGTAAGGCTAGGAGCGTAGAGCAAAAATTATTGTAATTATGCACATAATAAAATATGCATGGACAGGAAATACAACGAGCAATATAGTCTAGTTCAATATAGTTTGATGTGACAAAAGATGACCAAGTCATGTATGCATACCAACTATGTACCAAGGGCTTAAAATAATTTTAATTTGATAAAGTAAATAATGATAAGATACTTGGAAACGAAAAGAAATTAAAGGGCCATTAGTGATAGTGTTAGTCTTCACTCGAAAAGAAATTAAAGGGCCATTAGTGATAGTGTTAGTCTTCACTTTGATTGACTTGAGACGCATACTTTTCTCAAGCAATTAAGCAAGTGTGGCTGGAAATCCGTCATGATCTCCAATGAAAAGACAAGCAAATTGCATTTTAATTTGATAAAGTAAATAATGATAAGATACTCGGAAACGAAAAGAAATTAATGGGCCATTAGTGATAGTGTTAGTCTTCACTTTGATTGACTTGAGACGCATACTTTTCTCAAGCAATTAAGCCAATGTGGCTGGAAATTTGTCATGATCTCCAATGAAAAGACAAGCAAATTGCATTTTATCAATAAGAAATTAAATATTGACAGTAATTTCTTACCTGAATTTAGTAATAATGCAATAATCATAAATAATGTAAGCCTCATCCAGGAGAGCTAACCAAATGTTAAGTCATCAAATTGGCGTCAAATAAACAAAATGAAAGATAAAATGAATATTTAGAAATATTTTTTTATGCATTACGTAAGAGAAAATGTGTACGTGGTTGTAAGCATTGTCCTATGATAACAACACTTTTAAGCAAAACTATAATATCAAGTCTATATCTCTTTTCCAAAGAAATATATATCATAGATTCCATTTTTTGCTGGCACTCTATAATATAATCTAGTAAAAGAGAACTATCATTTAGTTTGGTAATAACTAAAAGTTGAGTGATGACATCAAAAATATTATGCTGCAGGTGGTATGTCAAAAAATAAAATAAATAAAATATGATGTGATTATGTCAAAAAACAAAGCAAATAAAATTTGATGTGGTCAAATTAAACACAAATAAGTCCGTCCATGCCAAACTTGTTCTAAAGGTTAAGAATGATTGATTAATAATGCATTTACTAAGGATAAATAAAATTAAAGGGAATTTTTTAACGAAAAAAGAATGGAGAGCAATCGGAATTAAGTTACAACTTTTCATTCAAGTGTTTACCAACTTAGAGATGAATTAAATTAATTCCTTTTCTTGTGTTTGCTAAAATAAGGGATATGAATGAAATAAAATTGATTACAAAAATATCTAGTAAATTAAATATATTAAAATTTTCTAATTTCTCACAATTTATGAATTCTAAAACAATCAAAACTCACTCAAATATGAATTTATCTCTTGGTAGCTTTATTTTGTGTTAAAAAATGAGAACTTATGAACTCAATCATAAGTCAACCCTCCAAAATTACTATCATACCTCTAAATTCAGTATCATATTGGAGAAACCCCAAAACACTCTTTAAACCTAAATCAACAAAATCAACCGATCAATTTATTATCGTTTTTCTCTTCTTTTTTTTTTTTTTTTTTGTTTGTATTATCTGTCAATTTTCATTAGAATAAATTTTTGATTTTAAATATAAAATAATTCATAGAAAACTATGTTGAATTGAGAAGAGAATCGATTTAAAAAAAAAAAAAAAGAATATAGTCATACAATGATGTTGAAAAAGAAAACAATGAATAAAATCAAACATGCACTATTTTATTTTATAAGTTATATTATTGAATTCATCATATATGTAGGGAGATATGAAGAAGATGATAAGTTAATAAAAAAAAAAATTTGAGGAGAATAATAATCAAAAGAGAGTGATATAAAAAGCGATATATACTTGCAATTTTTGTATTAAAATTGGTAGAGGATATATATTAATAAAACCACATAAATTTCTTTTCTTATAAGAAAAGCAAACTTGATTCCTGTGGTGAGAGAGAATGAATTTTGCTTTCTAATAGTAACTTAATTTCCAGTTTATATGTGAGATCCACATAATTTAATTATTCCAAGTTTTAGTAAATATAAGAATTTAAAAATAATAAATTATTTTTTTCTCTATATTTCTGATTAATAAACATACCATAAATAAAAATTGAAGAAAACAAATGCACAAGGACCCGTAATTAGTGATGGTATTGGTCTTTGCTTCGATTGAGGCATATAAATTGCTAAAGAAATTAAACATGCGGTTCGAAAGTGTGTGCTCTCGTGCCAAGAACCTTACAATATATATATATATATATATATATATATATATATATATAAATTGTTCATTATCAATCAGCAATCAAATGATTTTCTTATTTCCATTAATGCTAACAAATCTTCAGAATTGGTATGAAATTATTTCTAACACCAGCAATTATATTTCCAATACTCAAGTTCCTTGCCGTATGTTCATATTTATACTCCTACATATAACTCTTTCAAAATATAATTTGTTAAACTTAAATCTCATTATGATGTAAATTGTTGAAAAATCTTGCGTTCAGATTTTTGAGAAAAGCTCACACCAAGTAAGGATAGCAGCGTAGAACAAAAATAATTGTAATTATACACTAAACAAAATGGGCATTGACAGGAAACAAAATAGGTAGTCTAGTTCACTAGTTGAATGTTAGTTTGATGAGGTAAACGATGACCAAGTCTTGTATACAGACCAAATATGTTTTAAGGGTTTAAAATAATTTTAATTTGATATATATAGTAAATAATGACAAGACACTTGAAAATGAAAATACGTAAATTAAAGGGTCATTAGTGATAGTGCTTTAGTCTCTACTATGTTTGGCTCATATGCATACTTTTTTTGAGCAATTAAACCTGTGTGTCAAAAAATTCTACCTGTCACAATGTATAATGAAAAGACAAACAAATTGCAGTGTTATCAATAAGAAATTATCCAAACTCAACAGGAGATAAAATTTTCAACATTTTTTTTTTTTATAATTGAATAACTGCAACATATTTGATCATTTCTGTCCAAGGAATTCTATTGGACAAAATTGCAACTAAATCGATAGTTTGAAGAAATCAAAGACACCCCAAACAATATTTTATTTGAAGAAATTTTCTAAATAAAATGACAGATTTCATAGCATTGCAATAATTAAAACCATAGAGGCAAAATTCCTTTTTTTTTTTTTTTTTTTTTAATTTAAAACAATATTATAAGAGTTAACTTCTAACATTTAAATATAAGTTAGCACAAAATTTATTTTTTAACATCAATATAAATAAATAAATAAAGTAAATGAATAACTGAATGTTAAAAGAAAAAAAAATGTAATTTGATATATTTCGATGTTAAATTAAATATTCTAACAAGAGCATGGAAACTCTGTCTGCAGGGGTAAAATTGATAAAAAAAAAAAGCGGAAAACAGAAGTGTTAAAAGATTGAAAAAGAAAAATAGACTTTCATATTGATTCTTTTATAATTATACATGTGCCTTGATGTTGTAAAATAAATAAATAATAAATAAAACTTAATAAAATTTGGGTTGTTATTATGATTTGACTCGGGGCATATATCGACATGACCTTTGAATAAAACAACGTGAAATTATAATAAACTTTGCATAAATAATCATTATTATTTATGACTCCAATCACTTGTACTGTTGGGCCACTAAAAATAAGAAAATACATCCTTGGGAAGATTAATTATGACATAAGCATATCATAACAATGAAGATTGATGCATACTTCCTCTTACAATTTGATGGATATCCTAACGAAAGATTGACTTACAACCTCTCTAGCTCCCTTCATCTAAAAAGGATATTAGGGCTTGACTTAGACAAATAAATCCCTTAGTAGCCTGAAAGATAGATTTGGTGCACCAAGATTTTTCAGGGCATGACGAGGCTGTTGAAAATATAAACTTGTTTTTGAGCAAGCCCATTACCAAGCCCAAGTCCATCAAGAAGAACCTTCTAAGGTTAGGTGTAAGGTTAGGTGAGTCAATAATGCAATTTAAAAGTATTTGTTTGGTTGGTGAAATTGTGTGGTTAGGATTTATTTGTATTTGTTAATTTGAATGGTTTAGATTATTTTTCTAGCACTATATATAGCCTCTCTTGCATGAGGTTTTATCATCACAAAGAAGAAGAAAACATAAGAGAAGCAAAGCTTCTAGTGAGTGTGTGAGAAACAAAGCAAAGCTTTGTATTGTGAGGTGTTTTGAGTGTTGTAAAAGTTTTATTTTTTGTTTTAGTGAGAATTTCGATCCAACAAAGTGGTATCAGAGCGAGGTTAAGTGTCTTATAATATACCAAATCGAAGCTCTCGACGAGAGGAGCACAACGCCGCAAAAATCACCCCAATCGGAGGTCCCACGCGCCCGCATGCGCCGTCGGAATATCACTGCAGACAACTGAATCAACTCAAACGAGTTGAACCGGGTTAACAGACCAAGCCGAGCCGAGCCGAGCCGAGCCAAGCCGAATCCGAGCTGAGCCAAGCCGAACCCGAGCCGAACTCGAGCCGAGCCGTTGCTGACAAAAGCCCAACAGGTCCCGTTGACTTTGACCGTTGACCAAAAGTTGACTTTGACCGCTCAAGTCCCGGTTGAAGTTTCTCGACGTTCTGAATCCATCCGTGCAATCAGAATTTCGAAATTCTAAACATATTAAAAGGTATGGCTAATGGTATGGTATCCTTTCAAGTTCCAACACTCAAGAACGACAACTATGATAATTGGAGTATCAAAATGAAAGCACTTCTTGGAGCACACGATGTCTGGGAGGTCGTAGAAAAGGGCTACACCGAATCAGAAGATGAGTCGACACTATCCCAAACTCAAAAGGATAGTTTAAAAGATTCAAGGAAGAGAGATAAAAAAGCTCTCTATCTCATCTATCAAGCATTAGACGATGATGGCTTTGAGAAAATTTCAAGTGCAAAGTCCGCTAAAGAAGCGTGGAATAAGCTACAAACCTCTTGCAAAGGATCTGAACAAGTGAAGAAAGTTCGTCTTCAGATTTTAAGAGGTGAGTTTGAATTATTACATATGAAAGCATCTGAATCTATTTCTGACTACTTCACAAGAGTGTTAACCGTTTCTAATCAATTAAAAAGAAACGGTGAGACACTGGAAGATACCAGAATAATGAAGAAGATACTCCGCTCGTTGGATTCCAAATTTGAATATATCGTTGTGACGATAGAAGAGACTAAAGATTTGACAACCATGACAATTGAGCAACTTCAAGGATCGTTGCAAGCTTACGAAGAAAAGCATAAAAGGAAGCAATGTATCAATGAACAACTCCTCAAGTCCCAACTCAAAGAGAAGGAAGAAATCCAAAGCCACGAGAGATACCAACGTGGTCGAGGCAGAGGAAGAAGCCGAGGACGAGGTACAGGTCGTGGTCGTGGACGAGGTTGGAATTATAACAACAACAATTCCAACAATAGCTATGAGAGAGGAGAAAATTCAACAAGAGGTCGTGGGACAGCCAATTCGAACACGAGGTACGAAAAATCTCAAGTTCAGTGTTATAATTGTCAGAAGTTTGGACATTATGCTTCAGAATGTAGAACTCCAAATAACAAGGTTGAAGAAAAGACTAATTTTGTGGAAGCAAAAGCAGAGGAGAGAGAAATTCTGTTATTAGCACATAGAGGCAATGATGGTGACCAAGAGAATACTTGGTATCTCGACACTGGTGCGAGCAACCACATGTGTGGAAGGAAAAACATGTTCATAGAGCTCAACGAATCTGTGAGTGGCAATGTCTCATTTGGAGATAGTTCTAAAATTTCGGTGGAAGGAAAAGGTAACATTCTTATTCGTGCTAAAGATGGTAGTCACCAATTGATTTCAAATGTTTATTATGTGCCCAACATGACAAGCAACATCTTGAGTTTAGGTCAACTTTTAGAAAAAGGCTATGATATTCACATGAAAGATTATAGTCTTTTTATAAGAGATGACATAGGAAATTTAATTGCTAAGGTGAAAATGTCAAAGAATAAAATGTTTTCGTTGAACATTCAAAATGATGTTGCAAAGTGTTTGAAAGCTTGTTATAAAGATGCATCATGGTTATGGCATCTTCGATTTGGGCATCTCAACTTTGGAGGATTGGAAATGTTGTCTAAGAAGGAAATTGTGAGAGGACTACCTCGTATTAATCATCCTGACCAACTTTGTGAAGGGTATCTACTTGGGAAGCAATTCAGAAAAGGTTTCCCAAAACAGTCAGAATCAAGAGCCAAGAAACCACTCGAGCTCATCCATACTGATGTGTGCGGTCCAATCAAGCCAAGCTCTCTCGGTAATAGTAATTATTTCCTTCTCTTCATTGATGATTTTTCAAGAAAAACGTGGGTATATTTCTTGAAACAGAAATCAGAAGTCTTTGAAGTATTCAAGAAATTTAAAACTGCTGTGGAGAAAGAAAGTGGCTACCAGATAAAAGCAATGAGATCTGATCGAGGAGGAGAGTTCACCTCAAAAGAGTTCCGAGAGTTCTGCGAAGCAAATGGAATCCGACGTCCTCTAACCGTTCCGAGATCCCCTCAGCAAAACGGTGTTACAGAAAGAAAGAACAGAACAATTCTCAATATGGCACGAAGAATGTTGAAAAGCAAAAGATTACCGAAGGAATTTTGGGCGGAAGCTGTAGCTTGCGCAGTATACCTATCAAATCGATCTCCAACAAGAAGTGTGTTGGGAAAGACACCACAAGAAGCATGGAATCGAAGGAAGCCAGGTATTTCCCACCTGAGAGTCTTTGGAAGCATAGCTCATGTACATGTACCAGACGAGAGAAGAAGTAAGCTTGATGACAAAAGTGAGAAGTTCATCTTCATTGGGTACGATAATTATTCTAAAGGCTACAAGATGTATAATCCAAATAATGGAAGGACTATCATCAGCCGTGATGTTGTATTTGATGAAGAAAGCACATGGAATTGGAAAACACATGATGAAGATTACAGTTTCCTTCCCTACTTTAAAGAAGAGAAGGAGGAGCAACCAAGAATGGAGCAAGCAGAACAAGAACCCACTACACCACCAGCATCACCAGCCTCAACAGATAATGGAAACTCACCACCATCATTTCTGAATGAAAGAGATGTGGAGCGTACAAGAAACCTGCAAGATCTTTATGAGGTAACTGAACAACCTGATAATCTCACACTTTTCTGTCTCTTTGCTGATTCCGAACTAGTGAGCTTTGAAGAAGCTGTACAAAATAAGAAGTGGAAAGATGCAATGAATGAAGAAATCAAGTCCATTGAAAAGAATGATACTTGGAAGCTTGTTATACTTCCAAAATGACACAAAGCAATTGGTGTCAAATGGGTGTACAAGATAAAAAGAAATGCTAAGGGAGAGATAGAAAAACACAAGGCAAGACTTGTTGCAAAAGGCTATAGTAAAAAAGCTAGAATTGACTATGATGAGGTATTTGCTCCTGTTGCTCGATTAGAAACTATAAGACTAATAATTTCTTTGGCAGCTCAGAATAAGTGGAAGATTCATCAGATGGATGTAAAATCCGCCTTCCTAAATGGAGTCCTTGAAGAAGAAGTCTACATTCAGCAACCATCAGGCTATGAAGTCAAAGGCCACGAAGACAAAGTTCTAAAACTAAAGAAAGCTCTTTACGGGTTGAAGCAAGCACCAAGGGCATGGAACAATCGGATTGACAAATACTTCAAAGAGAATGGCTTCACCAAATGTCCTCATGAACATGCTCTTTACATCAAATTCAAAGATGGAGATGTTTTGATTGTATGTTTGTATGTGGATGATTTAATCTTCACCGGTAATAATCCAAGTTTTTTTGAAGAATTCAAGAAAGCAATGGCCAAGGAATTCGAGATGACCGACATCGGATTGATGGCATACTACCTTGGTATCGAAGTCAAGCAAAATGAAGATGACATCTTTATCTCCCAAGAAAGCTATGCAAGGGAGATACTTAAGAAATTCAAGTTGGATGATTGCAATCCAATAAGCACACCGGTGGAATGTGGAGTCAAACTGTCTAAGCATGATGAAGCAGAAAAAGTGGATCCAACACTCTTTAAGAGTTTGGTTGGAAGTTTGAGGTACTTGACTTGTACAAGACCTGACATCCTTTATGCAGTTGGACTGGTGAGTCGTTATATGGAGAATCCAATAACTACCCATTTCAAGGCAGCTAAGAGAATCCTTCGCTATATTAAAGGTACAATTGACTTTGGCTTGTTCTATTAACTTCAAACTTGTTGGATATAGCGATAGCGATTGGGGTGGAGATACAGATGATAGAAAGAGCACCAGTGGGTTTGCATTCTTCATGGGAAACACAGCTTTCACATGGATGTCAAGGAAGCAACCGATTGTCACACTATCCACTTGTGAAGCCGAATACGTAGCTGCTACTTCGTGTGTTTGTCATGCAATTTGGCTCAGAAATTTATTGAAGGAATTAAGCTTGCCACAAGAAGAACCAACTGAGATTTGTGTAGACAATAAGTCAGCCATCGCCTTAGCAAAGAATCCGGTGTTCCATGATAGAAGCAAACATATCGATACTCGTTATCACTTCATACGAGAATGCATAGCAAAAGGAAATGTGCAAATGGAATACGTAAGGTCAAAGGATCAGATCGCAGATATTTTCACCAAATCACTAAAGTTTGAAGATTTTGCGAGATTAAGAAGTTTGCTTGGCATGGTAAAACAAGTTTAAGAGGGGGTGTTGAAAATATAAACTTGTTTTTGAGCAAGCCCATTACCAAGCCCAAGTCCATCAAGAAGAACCTTCTAAGGTTAGGTGTAAGGTTAGGTGAGTCAATAATGCAATTTAAAAGTATTTGTTTGGTTGGTGAAATTGTGTGGTTAGGATTTATTTGTATTTGTTAATTTGAATGGTTTAGATTATTTTTCTAGCACTATATATAGCCTCTCTTGCATGAGGTTTTATCATCACAAAGAAGAAGAAAACATAAGAGAAGCAAAGCTTCTAGTGAGTGTGTGAGAAACAAAGCAAAGCTTTGTATTGTGAGGTGTTTTGAGTGTTGTAAAAGTTTTATTTTTTGTTTTAGTCAGAATTTCGATCCAACAGAGGCTTTCTTAATTTGCAAAGGTTTAGTTATTTCTCCACCCATTGGCCATTTATATGGATGGATGTCGTAAAGATATCTATCTTGTAGATAAGAGAGAGTTGAGATCTATTGAATTTCATAGACGAAACTATTAGAAGAGCTTTTCGGGTTGTCTAAGGTACTTAAATTAAATGTCCTTTGCTTTGCGACAGAACAATGCTTTTATATATAGTCTCCTTGCATGGTCATGGGGGTTCCACATCTCATTTTCTCGCTGCTCAAGACTTCCCTTAGTCTTTTCCCTTTCTCTTTTAGCATGTCTGGTCTTTGTTCTTTTTAGCTGGTGGCCAACTCCCTTTATTGTCCTTCTAACACAAGGCTACATGGTTGATCCTCATTTATCCGTTCTAATATAAGGCCACATGGTTGATCTTGGGTCCTTTCTTTTTTCTTTGCAGCCTAGGTCGTTCTATCCCTTTCATGTTTTCCTCGTTCTAAGTTCCTTTACTACCCGTTCAGACATAGAGACACGTGGCGTTCTCTAGTTCATTGGTTCTGATGTAAGGTCACGTGGTAGATTTTAGGCCCTTATTTTCCCTCTGTATGTTGGGCCTATCATCCCTAGGCGTCTATCTCACTTAAAGTTGTTATCAAACATAAACTCTCTACCCTCTACCAATGTAGGCGCTGTCATATGACCTGGAGACTTATTTGAATTTCAAGATGGAGTTTTTCTTTAGTTTGCCTTTTCGCCCCTTATCAGAGGTATTTTAGTCCTTTTCATAACCTCTTCTCAAGTGATTGGGCTAGAGGCCGTTTTACCCTTTCAGGCCCATCTTTAGGCTTCCCACTGGGCTTTTCTTATAGGTTGACTTTAGGCTTATCCTTTGGGTTTTCTCTTTAGGCTTCTCCTACGGACTGACCACAGGTTTCTCCTTAAGGTTTCTCATACGAGCTGATCTTAGGCTTATCCCTCGGGCTTGTCCTTCCCTTGGGCCTTTCATACAAGCCAACCTTAGAATTATCCCTCGAGCTCCCTCTTAGGGCTTTTCCTTCGGTCAGACCTTAGGTTTTCCACATTAAAAAAAAAAAAAAGGTAAAAAATAATCAATGTAATTCATTATCAATCCTATCAATATCATGGTAGATTACATACTTACAAAAGCAAAAAATCGAGTTAAAATTTGAGTTTAACTGAAACACTTTTCTTTGGTTGACTTAGAGTTAACCCTATTAGTGTCAAGCTAGTTGTCACAATTAGCAAGACTAACAATAGTTAATGCTTTAGGCTTTAGGCACTAATATATGAAGGGTTTGATATTCAAAAAAGCCTTCATATATTTGTTTTCTATTCTACTTGAACAAGAAGTTGAGGATTATTATAATGTGTGCTCTAAGTCCTTATAATTAACTTGAGATTCTTCTTAATATGAAACCAAAGTGATAGTGGGATGTCTTTGACCTTAGGATACAAATTGTTACAGGAAATTTTCTACCATCTTTTATGCGGAAACCAAGGCTTTAGCTGCTTTTCCAAAATTCAACACATCTTTAATGATTTTTTTCATAAACATGTTAAAAATTATCAAAGTAATAATTTATCAATCCTATCAATATCTTGGTGTAGGTTAAATACGTACAAAACCAAAAGTGGAATTTAAATTTGACTTAAACTAAAGAGCAAATTACACTCCACCTTCATCGAGCTACAGAATTTTGTAAGGTGAACTTCATCGATTTCTTAGATCGAATGCACTATGTTCTCTCAATAATGGAGGTTAACCAAGTTATATAATTTATTGTAGCCTCATGATATACCTGGTATAATAGAAATGTCATCACTCATGGCAAAATTGTGCCTCCTTTTGTTGATGTGTAGTTGAAAGCAAGTAGCTTTTTTTTAGAAGTGAAGCAAGCTAAGACTTTGATCAGCTCCCAAAACAGATGCCCTGATCAACTCCGCTAGCCCCCTCCTCTTACTAGCTTTTTCAAGGTCAATACTGATGATGCAGTGTTTAAAGCTAAAAAGAAAGTTGGGCTTGAGATTGTAGTCAAAGATAGCTTAGGTCAAGTGAAGTTAGCAACAGGTCTGAGTGTATTTCATATTCAGCAAGTTGATATCCTGAAGCTCTTGCAGTTTTAAAAGGTATCCAACACTAACTATCCCCTTTAATTGTTGAGATAGACATTTCCATAATCGCATATCTTTATAATGAGATTCTAATATCTCGTTCGGACATTGCCAACATTATGGAGGATATCAAAAGTTTGATGGCTGCACATAGAATTGCTTTTGTCAACTTTGCATTTAGGGAATGTAATAGTGTTGCTCATGGTATTGCTTATTGGGCTCTGGGGTTTAATAGTTCAACCATTTGGAAGCATTGCTTTCCAATTTGGTTGTATGGGCTTGTTGAAGTTGATGTTTCTTGCTTTCCTCCTTAGTTAGAGGTTGCTTTTTCTTATTAATATACTATGTATTTAAAAAAAAAAAAAAAAATTACACTCCACCTACCTATTTGCTCTTTACACTCAAAATCAACTTTTCAAAATATTAACATTAACCTCCTCTACCATTAAATTTGACTATTGCACTTGATTATTGACTACTTTTTATAAGGGTATTATGGTCATTTCAATCATTTTAATTTTATTTAAGAAATTGAAAAATGAAAAAATTAATTTTTTTCTGGACTGAATTAGAAATTTTAATTATTTAATTTAAAAATAAAATAAATAAATACATGCTTGAGAATTACTTTCAAACTAATTTGTAATTTGCTCTTTTGATATGTTAAAGCTTGGCCTCCTAATTAATAATTTCATAATTATGTCTACATGCATTTTATCTTTTGGACTCATTGGGGTAGAGAAATACTTGGCTAATTTTTGTCACAAACAATATAAAATTATAGATTATATATTCACAAGATCAAGAAGTTAATTGAAATTTTAAGAGACTAAAATGTTCTCAGGTTGACTTAAGCGTCAACCCTTTCAGTGCCCGACCGCAATTAGTGGACCTACTCATTTGGCACTCCTTCCCTTTTCTTTGTCCTATTTTTTCTTGATTGAATTTGAAACTTTAATGATTTAATAATTCATGTTCTCTCTGTCAATGGAATTTAGGAAAAGATATAATTGGAAGGAATAGAGTATGGTGGGACCTATAGACTGAAAAGTTTTTATATGGTTTTTTTAAATTTCCAAGTTGCATTTTAAAATTGGAAAAATTATATGCTTCTCTATAAATAGCATGTAACTTATAATCGTTCTCACACACATTTAATATCTATTATTTCTGCTTAAGAGTTGTTTTGAGGCAATGAAAGAAATTATGAGTGGATTTGTTTCCCTTGTTTTCCTTAAGTTACTGGCAGTAGCAATCATCAGTATTAGCTTCTGCACTGGAAGCACTTATGTGGGTTGCATCCAAAGTGAGAGAGAAGCACTTTTAAGGTTCAAGCAAGATCTTAATGATTCTTCCTCCAACCGGCTTTCCTCTTGGGTTGGTGATGGAGATTGCTGTAAATGGGCTGGTGTTGTTTGCAACAACTTAACAGGCCATGTTCTTGAGCTGCACCTTGAAAATCCTTTCAGCAACACTTATTCAACGGAAGCTGAAAGTGAAGCTTTTCTGAGGTCATTGTTGGGTGGTAAGATCAATCCTTCTTTGCTTGATCTTAATCATTTGGTTTACTTGAACTTAAGCTTAAATAATTTTGAAGGAGTTCAATTTCCCATATTTTTTGGTTCTATGAGATATTTAAGGTATCTTGATCTCAGACTGACTGGTTTTGAGGGAGTAATTCCTCACCAACTTGGCAATCTTTCTAGTCTTCAGTATCTTGACCTTTCTGAGAATCTGTTGTATGCTGAGAGTTTGAGTTGGCTATCTAACCTTTCTTCATTGAAATACCTTGACTTGAGTAGGTTAATTCGTGGCACGGCTTCCGATTGGTTGCTAGCGATAAACAAACTCTCTTCTTTGACAGTGTTACGATTACGCCATTGTGAACTCCATCACATTCCTCCATTGCCCTTCGCAAATTTTTCCTCTTCCCTTACCACTCTTTCTCTTTCTGACAACAACTTTGATAACTCGTTGATATCTTCCTGGGTTTTTGGCCTTCCAAATTTAGAATATCTTGATCTAAGCTTTAACAACTTTCAAGGTCCAATCCCAAAAGGACTTCAAAACTTAACTTCCCTTCAACATCTAGATTTATCACATAACAATTTTAATTCTTCAATTCCTAACTGGTTGTCTAGACTTAGGAGTCTTGAATTCCTTGATATTGGTTACAATTCAAACTTGCAAGGTTCAATTCCAAGTTCATGGGGAAGACTATGCAACTTGAAGTCATTTTTATTGTCAGGTATCAAGTTAAATCAAGATATATATGAAATATCACGTGTCTTCTCAGGATGTATTGTAGATGGATTAGAAGAGCTGCGCTTGTCTAACTGTCAGCTTTATGATCAATTGACTAACAATCAAATTGGACAAGCTAAAAATTTAGATGTTCTTGATATTAGTCACAATTCTTCTATCGGTCACGTTCCATGTTTTTTTGCAAAATTTTCTTCTTTACAAATCCTAGATATTTCCTATAATAAATTGAATGGAACTCTTTTGGAAATTCATTTTGCTAATCTGACAAGGCTTACATATTTTGATGTATCTGGGAACCCATTAACACTTAAATTCAATCATGATTGGACTCCTTCTTTTCAACTTCAAAAGCTCTCCTTAAGATCTTGTTGTTTAGGGCCGCAATTTCCATCATGGCTTCGTTCACAACAAAATTTACATTATGTGGATATATCTAGTTCAGGAATTGTTGATAGCATTCCTAGTTGGTTTTGGAAATCTCTTTCTCAAGTTTATTACTTAAATCTTTCTCACAACCAAATTCAAGGAGAGATTCCAAATTTAACTAGTGTTGTTATGCTTTATTCTATTGACTTGAATTCAAATAATTTTTCAGGTCCATTGCCTCTCATATCCCCAAATGTGTATAGACTTGATCTATCCAACAATGCTTTGTTAGGATCCATTTCCCAATTTTTATGTCACATGACAAATGGGGCAAGGTTAACCCAGATTCTTAAACTTGGAAATAATTCTTTATCTGGAGAGTTAACTGATTGTTGGATGAATTGGAAATATTTGTTAGTGTTGGAACTAAGTAACAACAAATTCACTGGTACTCTTCCATTTTCAATAGGAAATTTAGGTGCCCTTCAATTTTTCCACCTTCGACATAATAGTTTTTTTGGGGTAATACCATCATCACTCAAAAATTGTACTAAGTTAGTAGCATTAGATATTGGTGAAAATGAGTTTTTTGGAAATATTCCAACGTGGATGGGAGAAAGCTTTTCTGAATTGTTGATTCTCAGCCTTCGCTCAAACAAGTTCCATGGCCTCTTACCCATTGAATTTTGCCATCTTTCTTCCCTACAAATTTTAGACCTTGCTTACAATAATTTCTCCGGATCTATTCCAAAATGTATCAATAATTTTAGTGCTATGGTGACAATGGATTATTCTAAAGACAACAGTATACAATTTCAACCCGATGTAACAGGGGATAAGTTCATTGAGGATGCATTACTCGTTATGAAAGGGAAAACGACCAAATATAGCTCCATTCTTAATTTGGTGAGAAGCATAGACCTTTCTAAAAATAATTTTTCTGTAGAAATTCCAATGGAGGTGACAAGACTTCATGCACTAAGGTCATTGAATTTATCACATAATTCTTTGATCGGAAGAATTCCTGAGACGATTGGTGATATGAGGGAAATGGAATCTATGGATTTATCTTCAAACTGGCTCTCTGGTAAAATCCCACAAAGCATAACAAGTTTGACATTTTTGAATCACCTGGATTTGTCCGATAACAGGTTGATTGGGAGAATTCCTTCAGGCACTCAAATGCAAAGCTTTGATGCATCCTCGTTTATTGGTAATGAACTCTGTGGATCTCCGTTGAAGAATTGTACTGTTGCTACTGTTCTAACACCTAGCCACAAGAATGGTGGACATGAAGTGGACTGGTTCTATGTAAGCATGGCTCTTGGATTTGTGGTGGGCTTCTGGGCTTTGATTGGCCCTTTACTCATCAACCGAAGGTGGAGATATATGTATTGCTGCTTCTTGGATCGACTCGGAGACAAATTTTATTTTGCTTTTAGAAAATTTTGTTAGTTTTTGTATTTTATATTTGTATTTTAATGTTTAGATTTGTATACATCTTTTTATGAGCTCTAATAATAAAATCGATGGAGTGTTACAATGTTTAAAAAATTTCATTCTTGTAGGCGGTTGATACAATGTGTATTTTTGGTGTCTGTATTTTTTGTATATTTTTAATTATTTTTCACTAATAAAGGCTAAATTTTAAAAATTAATACTTTAATCGTGATTGATTAGATAGAAAACAAAAGTAAATTACAGATAGATTCTCTAATAATATTCCAAAGTTAATCAATCCAATAATTAAATTAAAACTTTAGTATTCTTTCTAAAGCTTGAACTAAAAATATAATGGAACTCTGACTTCAATCAAAAATAGGGTTTGACCACCTTCCTCAACGACTAACCTTATCCATAAATTGTAGCCTTTTGATTAGTTTCAATAACCACATTTACAACCAATCCAAGAACTACAATTTATGAGTAAAGTTAATGGTTGGGTAAGGTAGCTCAACCCTTATAAAAATATTGTATATTGCATGATAGTTGATATCTAAATTTATTAATCTAATATGATAACAATAATGTGTTGCATTGCTCGATGGGATTTGGCAAGGGGTTGTTAATTTCATACTGTGTTAAAACTCTGTTTTTGCTTGATATCCAACTAATAGAATTTGTAGAGGCCGAAAGATGAAGATGAGATGGAAGCATTATGTGTCAGTTCTAATTTTATTTCTTCCTGTATTACCCAGTGCATTTACAATTGATCTAACAATGCTTTGTCTAATTTTTGTGTCACCAGACAAATAAGCCAAGGGGAAAACAATTTCTTAAATAAGGACAAAGCGTTTTGCTTGTGGAGAGTCAGTTAATACTTGGACTTGTTGACCTTAGAACTAAAGTGACAGTATATTGTTAGCTTCCATAATCGAGGTACCATATAGCTATCAACTGGCTTGATCTTTCAATTAACCAAACAAGCCAGTTGGTGCCATTAAGGTATTTATTCTTAATATTGTTTTTTTTTTTTTTCTATGAAATTAATTAGTTTGTTAATGTCAATTTACATCTATTTATTATTATGAAAACAATTTATTTAGCATAAGAATGGTTAAATAATTAAAATAGTAACAAAAAAGATCGGTGTCGACTATGAAGGGTATTTTCCTTCGGCAGTAGCCTCAGCCTTTAATTTTATTTTATTTCCAACAGTGTAAAAATTGTTAAGTTTTACATCAATTCGATCTATCCATAGCATTAGTTCACAGATTTTATTCATTTTTATTTTGTATTTTTGCACTAAAACGCCATACAGGACCTTGCCATATATGCCTAATCCAAAATAATAGCTCAAATAATTTGGATTTTATCAAAAAGAAAAAATAAATGTTACGTTTATATATAGACTATAGATGTACTTGAATCTAGACCTCTCAAGTGATTTAGAGAAGTTTCAGAGCCACCTCCCCTAAGATTCACCTCTTTGTAGAAATTTCAAGATTATAAATAAATAAAATAAACATATGAACCGTGGCCATAAGAACGATTAGAAAAAATATGTTATATTGAAATTTTGACGTCTAAACACTCAATATTCTCTCTCTAATACCAAACACCAGTTACAGCAGAGTTCTACACTCACATCCAAACTTTATTAAGCTCTACCATACTTTAAGCTCATAATTGATCTTTACCGAACCATACTATGATCTAAGCCCATTATTAAGCTTTATTGTGTTTTACAGAGCCATACCATGCTCTAAGCTCACAACCGAATCTTATCGAATCCTACTGTGCTCCAAGCTCATACTCGAGCCTTAGTGAGCCATATCATGCTCTAAGTTCACAATTAAGTCATATTGTACTCTAAGCTAACAACTGAGCCACATCGAACCCTCGACTCACTACTGATCTAATCACTCGCTTTGAGTTCTTGGTGTCATATACAAGAAAATAAGATAGTCGACACGTTTCTCAAAACACAAAACTTTTTCTGAAGTTTATGCATGAATCGGACTCCCGGAGTCTGTAAAGTTAATATTAAGCACGATCTCCACAGCCACAATGTCCGTTGATTTCTTCGGCTACAAACGTTTAGCCATCCATAAAAAAAGTACTAAGAAAGGACACTGAAAAATATAGGGAGAAAAAAAAATCAATCCCATAGTTATCCACTGACAATTTTTTAATTGGAAACAAATTTGATGAGAGCTCAATTACAAGTCTTGGATGCGTCACGTTAACAAGAGCATAGAAAACCTCAGGGCTGGGGCGTTCAACAAATTAATGGCTCAAAAGATTTTATCAAATCTTAGACCATACAATTTTTTTGTTTCTTAATTCTTTTACTGTTGTGACGCATTAGGGGACCAAATGATTGTTAGAGCCAACTGCTTGTGCCACTAATAATAAAAAATTGTTATTGCTGGAGGCAGGCAAGGTGGGATATATGACAATTATATAATGTCATATACAGATCGTACACGTGATAAATCATGGAACCAAAACTTGGCAAATCACAAACAAAATAACAAGTACATGAATCAAACTGTCTTACAAACTTTGATATAGTTAGTGATAAAGTATAGACAGGGACGTAGCCAAGAATCAACTTCAGGTAGGCTAGAATAATTTTTTTAAATGAAATTCGACAACATAAAAATATTTTATAAATTAAAAATAAATATATGTATAGTTATAATAAACATAGTTAAAGGAGATAGAACAAATCTTACTTAACCCTTAAAATTCATATTATAAATAAACAAAAATAAAAGAAAAAAAAAAGCATAATAAAATATACAAGAAATATGAAATGTAAGTAAAATCAAGTATTAATCAAGCTATAATTAAAAATATTTAAATGATCAAATTTATCAAATATGAATTATAGCAAAATGATGTTATAGCATCAAACAATCTTTTTTCCGACATAAACAATCTACATTTTAATAATCATAATTTATAATTACTATCACACTTTAAATTAAAGAGTATATTAAGAAAAACACCAAACATATTAAATTTAAGTAATATATAATGTAACTAATATTATGATTAAAAAAAATAAAATGTGAAAAATTTAAGTAAACTTTCACATCTAACATATGAAATAAAATTATTACATATGTAGTATTCGAATTGAAATATATACATACACATATATAAACAAGAAAATACATACAATAGATTTAGAACAAATATATATTTCCGTTGATATCAAAAGAATTAATAAATGAATATATAAATATATATATATTTAATGTAAATATAGTTTTGATATCAAAGATGATGATCGTATAGTGACAGTTCACTGTATTAAAAGGAAAAACAAGAAAAGAATCACTTGTAATTATCATATAAATATTCATCTTATTATTATTATTATTATTATTTTAATTTGTTTTTGTTAGTGTTTTGTTATATAGTGTATACGTACACAAGGAAACACCAATTTTTTTACTATCCAAGGCTGCCATATATTACTTACTTGGCCTGGTTAATTCATTTGTACTTAGCATTGCTTCACTTCCATTAATATTTACAGAAAAGCATGCACATCACTAAGAATTATCAATCGAAGAAAGCAAGAGGAAATTAAATATTGGTTAATGCTAGAGTGAAAATATGGTCCTATTCACATTGTCCAAAAAGAAGATATTTTATGACGACCACCAACATTACAAAGTCGCTCAATAACTACATGATGAAAGCATGTTGTTTGGTAATAATAACTGAACATGAATATGTTAAAAGTGTGCTTAGAGATGGTTCAATAATAGACGTATTGCAGATGAGAAACTCACATCTCACATTACCACCGTTGTGGCCGATCTTGCGTGGTTTGTGGCTGATTTATCGATGTCTGCTAAGGTATATCCCATTACAGAACTAGTTACATACAGCGTCATACATCCTAACAAAGGCAATGCATAGGTCGATTTTCAAGTGAACTCATGTAGTTGTTGTCAGTGGGACTCAGATCAATTGTCATGTATTTATGCATGTATTGTTGCTAGGTATTGTAATTATACGTTGTTACTTTCGTTATTTAATGCCATATAGTAATACCCTGACTCTATCATACATATCATGACTATTTTCATATGTTATATTTGTGAGAATGATTTTGCATAGAGTCTCTATTTGTTTTTGTTGTATTTGCAAAGAGATGGAACTTTCATATTTTGCATAAGGCTGTGAAAAATATCCACTTCATTGTATATTTTATGGTGGTGGTGGTGTTATATTCATTGGTATATAATGCAGGTGCTATTATATCCGGATAGTTAAAAAACATAGGAGATTATGTCAAAATTTGTAAAAAATTGTAGTCTGAAAATAATAAATCAAATAAAAGAGTCGATTTATTATTTGCGGAGTACAATTTTATTAATAATAAATTAAATGCAATACAAACTGTAATTAATGAAATGAAATTAAAAATTAATAATATGTCATATGAGTTGTGTTGACCATATAAATTATAAAATTTTATGGCAAATGATGTCATTATTACAATGCACATACCACCTTTGGCTTGATTTTTTAAGTGATAATATGTGTAGAATTCAATTTATTTTTATCTTATTTGAAACATTATAGCTATTCTTACAAATTCAGTCCATATATATTACAAATGGAATGATATCTACACAATATCTAAATCAATCAGCCACAAAAGTTATATTTTAATTAAAAAGAATTCTTTAATTGAAAACATTTTGAAACTGCGATTATTTGTACAAATTCAAAGTTTTAGCCATTATTATTTTCTATAATATAGTCAAAGACAACTCATGTGAAAAAAAAAAAAAAAAATCATTGATTTCTTTTTCCTGCTGCGTACGATAAAAAATAACCAAAACCGGAAACTAACAGCCGGGTGAGCCTGTGCTGTAACCAAAACAAAAATTCAAGGGTACA
This sequence comes from Dimocarpus longan, assembly GCA_022984855.1. Classification (NCBI taxonomy): domain Eukaryota; kingdom Viridiplantae; phylum Streptophyta; class Magnoliopsida; order Sapindales; family Sapindaceae; genus Dimocarpus; species Dimocarpus longan. The sequence continues at coordinate 11,732,753 of CM041014.1, read as the reverse complement.
ATAGTCAATTTGTTTTTTTTTTTTGGGTTCAATTTCCAATTAAAGGATAACAAAATTCTGTTGAAGCCCTTGTCACTGTTTTTGTGGTCTCACCAGCTCTGATTTTTATAACTTTTTTATCCTATTTGTCTCCTGTTTCTATAACCGTTTTTGAAAATCATTCTATTTCACCAAATTCAAAATTTTAAATTTTGTGATTGTGAATAGTTTTTTTTCTTTTCCTGTAAAAATACGTTTGGCTAACATTGAAATTTTGTCGTCATTATTTATGTTTGTGCAAATTCTGTTGTTCAGCTGGTAAAATATCATAATTGAAAAACAAAGCTTCTATAAGGTGAATATTTGTTGCATTGCTTTGATTTGCATATTACTTGCTTTCATTTTTGCAGTTGACTGTATCAAGTGAATATATTTGTGTAGTGACCAGATCATCATGGTAGTCATTTGTCAACAGACGATTTTGGCTTTGCCCCTAAAAGGTTGTGGCAGATGCCGAGTATGGTTAAAGTACTCCTTGAACCACAAGCTAGCAAGGTGGCATTGCAAGGGTTTGGACCAAAGATCGACATGTATTTTGGTTGCAAAAATACATATAGATCTTTGGTCCAAATCTTGGAAATGCTACCTTACTTGCTTATGGTTCAAGGAGGAATTTGGCCACGCCCGGCCTCTGCCACACCTTGGCCACGTGGTTCAAACAGGACTTTGACCACACATGGCCTCTGCCACACCCTTTCAGGGGCAAGGCCAAAACCCTCTGTGCATAAATAGCCACTATAGTAATCCTTGGTCACTACAATTTGTACATTTAAAATTATGATATTTGATTCACAATTGAGATTTAATTGAAAGATTCTAAAAGAACATGAACAGTTGTTAGTATACTTTATTAGAACCAATGTAAGTACCTCATGATTTGTGTACACAATGGCTGCTGACAATGATGTAAAATTTGTAATTGTAATATAATCCATAAGTAACATTATTAGAATTAGTTGACAAATCCGAAGATAATTGTTGTTTCCTTTTAGGAAAAATGAGATGTGGATTAATGGCATTGTGAGTTTCATAATTATTATTTGGTTCCACAGTAGCTTGTGGTTATGTTATTTGATGATTATATTTGTCGGTGTGTAATAGTACAAATTATAAAAATACCTATGATATATATTCCTTGTCTGACGATTGAGACTACCATATATGGTTTTACCATTGGGGATAATTTTTATATAGAATAGTGCTCTTTAATTTCGTGTTTAGTAGCGTAGACTTTGGCTATAGTATATATAAGTTGGATGGAACTTGTTGATATCAAAATCTGATCAACAACATTCTTTGAAGCCTAAAACTGCAATCAAACACAAACAAAGCAAATAGAAGAGAAAGGCAAGTGAAAGAACAGAAGACAAGACAAGTTTTTATGTGGTTTCGCCTTAAAAGAGCCTATGTCAACGGCTGTGTTTGGTTATTTCCCGGTAGAATCATAGTTCTTTGTTATTGAGAGTGCCACTCTTTTTACAATGAATTCTCAGCCCCCTATTTCTAGAAAGGGGGAGATGCTATAGTTCAATTACAATTGTAATAGAAAATAATTTAATATTAATTATATTTCCTAAAAATATATTCATGATTTCAGGGATTTCATTTAATCAAATCAGATATTTGACTTATTTCCTGATTTGATGATTGAATGCTCCACAAATTAGGCTGCTACCATTCTGGAGAGATTCAGCGTGTATGTTACACCACTTCACGAGTTGGCTTTGCTCTGGATGACCTGGAGCTCGGCGCTGAGCAGCTTTGATCATGACCTGCGACCTGAGAGCTCGTCCAAGTAAGCTAGGAAGGCACTTATATATGAGCTGGATGCAGGATATTACGTGAGCTCCCTCCTGTGGTTGAAGGTTGTCATGTGTTCTGAGTGCTTGGTTTCACGAGCTCGTCTCTACGAGTTGCTAAGTGGAGAACTGAATATTGATCAGTTAGGCCTTTATCTACTAGACTAATCTATTGGATCAGTTTATTGGGCTTTTACTAGCCCATTTTGTGCAACCCAAAAATACATACAACATAAACCCCTGAGCTTTTAGTGCATTTTACGAACTGAGAGCTTGAGCCTGCTGGTAAAAGCTTATGTATAAAGCTTGTTGGTAAGCATCGTATTGCCTTTTCGAATCTTGCTTTGTTTCTTTGGCTTATGGGAAATTATTTATGTAGTTTCATGGTTAGTCTCCATGATCAAGCTTCTTTAGAGAGAAGGAACTAAGCAGTGCGAAGAGCGAGGCAAGCTTCAACTAGAGGTCGCTCTTGTTAGGACTGCGAGGTGGAGAAGCATTGAGAGCAAGTTTTGATTCACCTCATTGTGAGGTTTATCGGGCATTTGCTTTATTTGAGCGTTGTCTTATGCTTTACTTCAATGTTTGCTTTCTGTCTTTATCCCATCAAGTTCAGGAATTTTTTTGTTAACTAAAAAATAGAGTCATGAATTAGTAATAATAAATCTCTCGAGCTATGTCCAGGGGGTGTTAGAACTCGATGACATAACGAGAGTTGAGAAGATCAGAACCTCTGCTATGCTTAAAGGGTTAGAACTCGAGTTGTACAGTATAAATCTCTCGAGCTATGTCCAGAAGGATGGAACCCGAATTATATAGCGAGAGTTATGGAGGTCAGAAGCTCAACTGTGCTCAAAGGTCGGAACTCGAGCTGTACAGCATAAACCTTTCGAGCTATGTCCAAAAGGATGGAACCTGGATTATACAGCAAAAGTTATGGAGGTCAGAACTTAACTGTGCTCAAAGGGTCGGAACCCAAGTTGATACGACATAATAAATCTCTCGAGCTATGCCTAGAGGGTCGGAATCTGGATTATACGGTGAAAGTTTTGGAGGTCAAAACCTTAGCTATGCTCAAAGAGTCAAAACCTGAGCTGATATAGCATAATAAACCTCTCGAGTTATGCTCAAAGAGCGTTGGAACCCAGATTACATAGCGAGAGTTGTGGAGGTCGGAACCTTAGCTATGCTCAAAAGGTCGAAACCCGAGCTAATATAACATAATAAACCTCTCGAGCTATGCCCAAAGGATATTAGAACCCAATGATATAACGAGAGTTATGGAGGTTGGAACCTTAGCTATGCTTTAAGAGTCAGTACCGAGCTAATATAGTATAATAACCTCTCGAGCTGTGCACAGGAAGTGTTGGAACCCAATGGCATAATGAGAGTTGAAGAGGTTGGAACCTCAACTGTGCTCAAAGGGTCGGAACCCGAGCTGTACAGCTTAATTATCCCTTGGATGGTGAGGTCGCTTTAAGCTTTGCTTATCATTCAAGAAATCAAACATTAGTTATATCACAGCAATATGATAACATGAACTTTTATTGATATTATAGAATACAATTTTTTATACATGCTCATAAAGCTGTTAAGCATGAGGACGTACCTATGAGGTGAGGTTCACCGTATATGATGAAGATAGCTCTTACAACAGGTTCATGTTCTGGACTGGGAGCTCATTTGGACTGTTGATACGCTGCCTACTGAGGTCGTTAGGGTCGCTAGCTCGCTGGCTACAAGACATAGTCATTTAGTTGACCTCATTTGATCAGATCTTCAATAGCATCACTTAACTTCTTATAGTCTGAGGTGTTGTGCCTGACCTCATTATGATAAGTATAGAATGTTTTCTAGTTCCTGCGGTTAGCGAGGGACCTTATAAAAGGGGGCTTCCAGAAGTCTGTCCTATGTTTCTCTATTGCATAGATCTTGTTCTGTGTATCTGACAGGACTTTATAGCTACCATGGTGACCTTGATGTTGAGGTCACTTATTCCTTGACATTTTTCCGGCCTTCTTAGTGACCTGATAGCTTGAGTCATTGCTCTAACCATCGCTTCCGTCCCCGTCATGATCTCTTTTCTTCGATGGGTGAGGACTATCCACTTCGCTGCCCTGGCTGGACTTCGCGGGGTCGAAGGCCTCTTCCCATCTAATCTCCTTAGCAGCTCGCTCATAGAACTCACCGAGGTCCTTCACTAGGGACTTGTATATATTTTCATACAACTTTCCGTATTTCCTTAATCTCGCTAAGATAGTTGTTAAAATACACTCATCCGTAAGGCTTTTTATATTGTTCACCTCGTGTCTAAACCTAACAAGATAGTCCTTTAACAATTTATCTGGACGTTGGAAGATGGTGGCGAGGTGACAGGGATATATTGTGAGTTGGTAAATTCTTGAACCAAGTTCACGAGATGTCTCCGAGTGTTGCTGGGAATACGTGACGCTTGACCAGCGAACTCGTGGTCTGAAGATCCATCTGAATATTAAACGTATCCAGATGGTCATAAGAGTCGGAATCCCCATTGTACTGTGGGATGTTTGGGACTTTGAATCTGGGAGGAAATGGTTCCAACTTGATCTTCAAAGTGAATTGAGCCATTTTACCATACTGACCACCTTGCTCTTGAGCTCCAAGTTGCGCTTCTAGCTGGCATATCCTCTAGAGGAGCTCTTCCACTCTTGCATCTTAGGGACCGTATCTTCTTCTGAGCTCGTGACCAGAAGAGTTATAGCTCAGGATATATCCCTGACCTCACGAGCTGACATCTTGGTGCGAATCCGTATGTTGCTGGTGGTCTGCCTCATCTTCTTCGCGAACTCAATGACCTTCAGCTCTTGAATGCGAATTGGAGGGGCAAGTTGAGTTGAAAGGTCGTAGCTCTCCTGTGTCTTGTGCCTGTGCATGCACCAACGTCCTAACTGCACCTTTGAGTTACTGTACCATGTTTTTTAACGCCTCTTGCCGCTGTTGCCATTCTAATAGCCCTCCAACCATAAATATCACTGGTACTTGCTGGCGAGGGGTCGGTAAAGGTGTATCTACAGCAACACCATCTGTGGGGATGTCTATCTGTCCTTCTGTTTGGTTAGCAATCACATCTAAACTTTTGGTTGTTCTTCCTCTTGCCATGGCATCTGAAGAAAATCTAGAAAATTTTGCAGTTGGGTCATTCCTCTAGCGCTAAAATGTTGACGTTAAAATTTGGTCAACAAGATTTTTTAAAGCCCAGAACTACAATCAAACACAAACAAAGCAAATAGAAGAGAAAGACAAGAGAAAGAACAGAAGACAAGACAAGTTTTTATGTGGTTTGGCCTTAAAAAAGTCTACGTTCACGGCTGTGCTATGGTTATTTTCCAATAGAGTCACAGTTCTTTGTTATTGAGAATGTCTCCCTTTTTACAATGAATTCTCAGCCTTCTATTTATAGAAAGGGTGAGGCGTTATAGTTCAATTACAATTGTAATAGGAAATAATTTAATATTAATTACATTTCCCAAAAATATATTCGTGATTTCAGGGATTTAATTTAACCAAATCAGAGTTTTGACTTATCTCTTGATTTGGTGGTTGAGTGCTTCGCAAATTAGGCTGCTACCATTCTGGAGAGATTCAGTGTCTACGTCATGCCACTCCACGAGTTGGCTTTGCTCTGGGCGACCTGGAGTTCGGTGCTGAGCAGCTCTGATCATGACCTGCGACCTGAGAGCTCGTCTAAGTGAGCTAATGTCATATCTGTGCGAGCTGAGCATCCTAGGTGCTGAAGGCTCAAGCTGGATGCATGATGTTACGTGAGCTCCCTCCTGTGAGCTGAAGATTGTCATATGTTCTGAGGGCTTGATTCCGTGAGTTCGTCTCTTCAAGCTGCCAAGTAAAGAGCTGAATATTGATCAGCCGGGCTTTTGTTTACTAGGCTGGTCTATTGAATCAGTTTATTGGGCTTTTATCAACTCATTTTGTACAACTCAAAAATTCATACAATAGAACTCGAGCACAGGATTGTGTATCCAGTTTTCTTAAAGTTCAACAGTTTTGATAGAATTCTACCAAACATAGCGTAGAATATAAAAGCGTTTGCAAGTCATCTTCTATATGTTGCATTGTTACAAAAAAAAATGTAAGTAGTTTTCTTTTCTATCAATAACAATCAAGGGTAGGAGATGTATATAAGTAATGAAAAAGAGTGAGAGACACTAGATTTTCTTTGTTGGTATGATTTTGTGCTTGAAAATTTTTATGTCTTTTAAGAGCTAATGACAAAATGGAATTCATTACATGTTAACAACGTGAACTAAATCGTTGGTTGAAAATGGAATCAGTGTAGGTTGGAAATAGTAACATAGCATTCAATGAGAATAGTGTTACTCTTCCACTAATTTTACCAGAAACGTCTAGGAATGGTTTGTGATATACTCCTATAACTTGGGCTGAACCTGGTGATAAATGGACTGGGAGGGTAGGGAAGAGATTTGTCAAAACCGACCATTTTTTAGATAGATATCTTAATCCTCCAAAGCATCTATCCCGTGTTCATGGCTCAAGTGGTAGGACGAGTAGTTTTAAAAGTAAGCACAAAGTTGAGCAGTATATTCGAGAAAAATTTCCAGGTTCAGATGCTGATTCATTTTTAGTTTCATTTAGTTGGAAAATCCCTGTGAAGCAGTAGCAAGTAAATGATCAAGCCAATTACTATCCTTTTTTCTTTGGCCATATTTTAGTTTTAGTTTCGTGATAAATATGTTTCGATGCAATTGTACATTGCTTTTTAAAAATGTTTGTGGAAAGAATATTAGTCCTGAGAGTCCAAGTCAAAGATAGGATGGAAGTTCAATGAAAGTAGCTGATAAAATTAGAAGTTGATGAATCCACTAAAACCAAGTTTCACCCCATTTTAACATATATCAGTGTTTAATAAAATGGTGGATGAATAGCTGATGGATCTGAAGGACAAGACCCAAAAAAAAAAAATTGCTTCATAATTGCGTAATTGTCTTTCGTTATTGCTTCCTGTCCACTGTTATTTTTTCTAATATATCGATCTGGATGATTAAAATGATAGGCAGTACTTGTTCACCATGACTTGCACTGGTTTACGGTTTGCTATGTTATTGTTGACACAAAAAAAAAATGTCACTTCTTTTTTTTTTTTGTTTTGCATCCTTATGCTTATATTTATGTTGTAGCTAATTGATATTAGTTAAATGCTGTTCCAAATACGTGTATTGTCTTCACCTTGGATAAAGATGTGCCAATGCTAAGAAGTTGCTGAGCCGAATCGAGCTGGCAAGAGAAAAGGTAAAGCTGAAGCCACCATCGTTTTTCCTTGTCCCCTAATTGTTTTCTAAACAAGCGATGTGACTAGTTGATGTGTAATGTTTATATCAGCTTAAACGTGGAACTTCTCCTGGAGATATCCGGAAAGTTGAAGAAGACTTAGACAAAGATGTTTCTACAGGTAAGTTTCTCAGTATTGTACATCTCATTTGAAAAGTCTCTGAAGGCTAGAGCAACCTCTACAACTCTGTTTTTCAGCATTTTAACTTCCTTTGGGACTTGTAATTTGAAAATAAATTTAAATAATATTTTTCTCATTCTGTACATTCATAGTATCTCACCTTCCATAAGAAATCAAGAACTTTGTACATACAATGACATGATGGACAGTTTGAAAGAAGTAAAGAATTGGACCATTCATTTTAGTGAATTACTGGCAATAGTGCTAAAGTTGGTACTTCGAGTTTTATTAGATATCAATCATAACGTATTATCTCATTTCTCTTGTCCTAGTGAATGCTCCACAGCCAGAAATAGAGAAGCACTGAAGAAGGGAAAGAAAGCACAACCCCCGCAGTGAAGACAAAACGAAACATAAGTTAGGAAATTGATAGTTATCTTGATTCTCTTGTTGACAGATTTTGCAAAGTAAAATAAATCAGATTTTGCTGACAGATTTTGTTGATGGTTTGGTTTTGTTTTGTAAAGTAAAATAAACCAATTAGGTTGCTTTTTAGTTTGGGTTGGTTTGTAGCTTGTGTTTTATTAAAGAATAATATTATATTTTCCAAATATTTATCCAAAAATTTTGCCTAAATTATGTCTAAGCTGATTTGTAACTACCACATTAATTTTGAAATGATATGGTAATTATACATATACTTAACATATTATTTGAATAATAAATTTGTATAACATTACTTTTTATTAAATCAAATAATCCATTCCAAAACGCTACATAATAAATAAAGTAAATTATTATTAACCTCTTCGAATTTTGTCTTTTGACAATTAGAGTCAACTTTTAAAAAATAAGACATTGACTTTCCCTCCTATTAAAATTACCATAAAAAATTAAGTTTAATCATAAAAATGGGTGAAAAAGCAAAATTACCTCTAATTTAAGTTAATTAAAACTTTATTTTAAAAAATAGAAGTAAGAAAGAATTTAAAAACCATAGTTCATATATAAGATGGACAATGAAGATTTATTAATATATATTTTAAGAAATTAAAAATTAAAAATTAAAAATACATTTGGATTATAATCATCCATTTTTTGATGCATGATGCTGATCCATTTAAAAAATAATAAATTATAATACTTTTTTTTTTAAAAAAAAAAAATATTTCCACCAATTAGGATCTTTATGGATGGAGTTCGGGGAAATCTAGTGGCAGAGGAAGGCCCTTGCAAATAAGCATCATCCTGAGGAGGTGACGGCTCATGTCCTCGTCACGAAGGAGAGGAGGTGAACTCGTTTTGAAAATTTGGGATGGTGTTGCAAATTTTATCGAGGTAGGTGTAATTTTGCAAATGGCATGGCTTTGCATAGTAGGGTAATTTTGCTAAAATCTCTAAAATAAGTCTCTCCTAATTGCTAAATTAAACCAAGGGAATGGTTGCACTACTAAGTGGATGCACATAGTGGCGAACTTAGAAATCTATATAAGAGGATGCACGGTTATATAATAGTTATAACATTAAGAATCTAAGCTAGCTATATAAATTTTTTTCTATAATGTCTTATTTAATTACTAGAAAGACGTTATATAAAATAAAAATAATTAAAATATATAACCAGTAGGGAGTATGTAGTTTTAGCTCTTACAATATTGTAAATAAAATTTTTTAAGATAACATTTTTAATACAAGTATTAAAAATAATAATAATAATAATAATAATAATATCAATTGTAAGATGATTGTGCACTAATTTCCTTTTTCTTAATGAAAGGAATTCAATTTTCATATTATTAAGAAAAAATAAATAAATAAAAACTTAATTTAGGGATATATCTCATTTATGATGAGAGTTGTTTTTCCTATTACAAATGGATATGTGTAATCAAACTACGTATATTTATTATAAAAGTTATTAATCAAGCTATATTTGTAGTTTTTTATATAATAAATGTACGTGATTTAAAATAAAGTAAAGTAAGATAAAAATAAAAGATAAAAACAATTATAATTTATATGAGTTTTTTTACTTATGAATTTTATCATACAAAATAGTTTATGTAAAAATTAATAATAATAATTCACACTAATAATTATGAGTAAATTAAGACTTATTAAAATTAAATAATACTATATGTTTTATTCTCATATTTGTGTAAATATGATATCGTTTACGATAAAAAAAAAAATGAAATGAGTATAATAATTTGTGAAGTTAAAATATTTCAAATTGAGAAAAAGTAAAGGATGTTCTGATAGGAAAAGGATCAAACCATGGCGGACAAAAGAAAGAAAAACAAGATCCATACCATAATATATACATATATACACACACACACATATATATATGAGACAAAGCAACCATTATGAGTGAATGAAAAAAAAAAAGAAAAAATAAATAAACTATTTTATGTAACAGATGGGAATTGAACATCGGTTAGCTTTAAAAAGGAATACACACACATATATATATGAGACAAAGCAACCATTATGACTCAATAAAAAAAAAAAAAAAAAAGAGAAAGAAAATAAAAAATTTTATGCAACAGATGGGAATTGAACATTGGTTAGCTCTAGAAAGGAATGGAAGCACAACCACAAAGTCATTATGTGTTTATGCTTGTATTAGCATTTTAATCATATATATAATATATTAATTGACTGAAAAAAGGATGAAAAGCAAAAACTTTTAGATTGAGCAAAGGTAAACATGATTACAGTTCGGTTCGATTCCAGTTTCGATTCTAAAAAAGCTAGAACTGGAACCTTAACCGAGATAAAATGGTTTCGGTTCGGTTCTGGAACCGACGGTTCTGTAACGGTTCCAGTTTCGACTCTATAACGGTTTCATTTCCGATTCCGGTTCAGGTTCTGAAACCTTTTTTTAAATAAAAATAAAATTTAAAAATTAATATTAAACTATATTTTGATATTAAAACAAATAAATCTATACATAAAAGAAATAAGAAATTTAATTATTTAAACTTTGATTGAATTTTAAAAAAAAAAATTAACAATTTGAAATTTAAAAATAATAAAATAAGATTTTGAAATTTAAAAATAATAAATTAAGAATTTGAAACTTCAAACAATAAATTAAAAATTATAATTTATAGATATAATTAAAAAAATAAAGGAAATTAAGATTGAGAATTAAGAGAATATTGAAACTATGAGTTAAAATTAAGAGAGAGTTGAGATTAAAAGAGTTGAGATTGAGGAAGATAGGTGTAAGAAGAAATTAAGAATAAGAGGGGTATTTATAAAGGAATGGGAGGGGTTAAAAGAAAAATTAAGGGAGGGGGGGGGGGAGGAGGGGTAAAATGCAAAAAAATGTGAACAATGGTCAAGTGAAACCGGAACCGCTTTGAACAGCGGTTCCAATTCCATTATTGTAGCGGTTCCAGTTCACCCGAACCAGAACCTTTGTTCTGGTTCCAGTTCTAAAGACCCAGTTCGGTTCGAATCGAATCGTGGTTATGTCTAAGCAAAGGATAAACCTTGGTGACGTCAGTAGAGAAAGGCAGGCGCTAACCATTAATGTCATTCTACAGTCCTGAAAGATTTTGACACTGTATTTATATATATGTATATACTTAATGACTAATATGGTAAACTTAATTACTCCTTGGCCTAATGGTGAGTTTGCCCTTGGATGCACACATGATTGTGTTACGTGTCGTGCTCACTTTTTTTTTGGCTTGCATTAGGAAAATAAATTAAGTTTTAATCATGATTGCTTGTGCCATTTTGTACTATGTGCAATTTTGAAAGTCTATAATTTGTTGACACTTATGGGAACTATAGCAAGAAAACATCTTTCAAATTTTGATGTAAGAAAATCAATTTTCTCTTTTAAGTTATGAAATAAGTTCAATTTTTCACTATCAAAAAGTACAAAAAATTCTTCCAAATAGGAAATTTCTTGAAAACTTCGACTATGTATATTTAACACTATATAGATAGCATGCTTATGATAAACCAAGTCATGCACATTTCCTAATATTGTAAAGCTAAATGACAGTGAAACCAACTATGAGTTTCTTTGTTTCATTTATTTTCCTTGTTGTAGCAAGTGCTAATACTAATTTCAGCAATGCAAGCTCTTATATGGGTTGCATTGAAAGTGAAAGATAGGCACCTTTGAGGTTCAAGCAAGATCTACATGATCCTTCCCACTGACTTGCCTCTTGGACTACTGATGGAGATTGTTGTAAATGAATTGGCATTGATTGTGACAATTTGACTAGCCATGTCCTTGAGCTTTGCCTTAGAACCCCTTACGATGCATATTATGCATCTATGACCGATGATTTAGCTTATTTGGGGTTAGAGTTAGGTGGTAAGATAGACCTTTCTTTACTTGATTTGAAGAATTTGATTTACTTGGACTTGAGTAGTAATGATTTTGAAGGAAGTGAGATTCATACATTTCTTTGTTCTATTAAGAATCTTAAGTACCTTAAACTCTCTCACACCGATTTGTTTTGAATTATTCCTTATCAACTTGGAAATCTCTCTAATTTACGGTATCTTGATCTTTGTCAAAGTGATCAAGATTCTCAAGAGAGCAAGTTATACATTGAAAATTTTCATTGGCTATCCAGTCTTCATTTGCTAAGGCTGTTAGAATTATGAAGTCTGAAAAAATTTGGATTCTTGATAGAATTTGGATTCGAAATGGATTCAAATTTTGTTTGACATGTAAGTAGGTCAAACGAAGTCCGTTTTACTCAAATAAGGTATCATTGAAAAGCTGATTTCGATAGGAATCTAATAGTTGAAAAATCACAACAAACGGAGCTCTCACGCACCCCAACAAGGTTTGGCGGTCAATTTTACACAGATTTTTCGAATCCATTTTCTTTTTAGTTTTTTTAGTCCAAACAAGTTATGGATTGTTCATATACTATAAAAACACAAGTAAAATATTTCATAGTAGAGATATACAATGTACTAAAGGGTCTTTAAAGGTTTTAGACTTACATTGGCAAGTTTAGGAAGGTGAGAGAGATTTATGACAGAGAGATTCGTGATTGAGAGTGAGAGACATAAAGGCTTGAGTTTGTAATCATTAATTTGATAGCGGAAAAAGTGTTGGTGTGCTCTATAGACATAAGGAATTTTCCAAACCATGTAAAACTCTTGTGTCTCTTTTATTTTCTATTTTTATGGTATGCATTTGATTGTGCTTTGTGATTTCTTCTTCTTCTTTCTTTTTGGGTTCACCTTCTAACAATTGGTATCAGAGCAAGGTTTGTTAGTGGTTGGTTTTGTCAGTTTGGGTGGAAGATCATGGCTTCAGAGAAGGACCATTACAAGGTTGAGAAATTCGATGGGTCGACTTTTAGTTTCTGGAAGATGCAAATAAATGATTACCTATACCAAAAAGACTTGTACTTGCCACTAAAAAAAATAAAAGGCCAATAGGCGTGAAAGATGAATATTGGAATGTGTTAGATCGCAAAGCCCTAGGCACGATTCGATTGAGTCTATCAAGATCAGTAGCCTTTAATGTGAAAAATTAAGATACGACGACGTCTCTCATGAATGTCTTATCAAATCTTTATGAACAACCTTCTATAACAAATACGGTACATCTAATAAAGAAACCCTTTTCTCTTCGAATGTCAAAAAATGGAAACTTCAAGGAACACCTGAATGCATTTAATGAGATTACGAATTAGCTAATATTTGTAAAGATAGAGTTTGATGATAAAGTACAAGTCTTGTTCATCCTCGGTCAGTTACTTGAAAGCTAGAAAAATACAGTCTAGTCAATCAATGATGCGTTTGGGAAAGAAAAATTGAAGTTTTCAGAAGTTGTGGATATGATCATAACTGAAGAGATTCGTAGGTGTGAAGATAAGTTCTTTAATTCAAATTCAACCTTAAATGTGGAGAGTAGAGGAAGAAGTGACACTAGAGGTGACAGCGTGGTAGGTCTAAATCTAAGAATCGTCAAAACAATTTGCAAGGTGGTAAGAAAGACATTGAATGCTGGAATTGCCACAAGACAGGGCATTACTTAGAGGTGGGCACTTACGTATTCGGTTCGGTTCCAACCGGAACTGAACATGAACCAAATTTTTATCGATTCTCAGAATCGGAACAAAACATTAACCAATTGAGGGGTAAAATCGAACCGAACGGAACATGGTATGTTCGGTTCAGTTTGGGTCGTTTTAGGATGTTTCTAGAATATTTAAACAAATCGAAATACCACTCTGAAAACCACCACCTACAAAAACCAGACAATCACTTAACAACCATCAGCAGTAAAACGTTTACCCACTCGACAACTACCACCTATAAAGCCCAAACATTACCACCTGTAAATCATAATCACCCACCTAAAAACCAATCTCTATAACTGGAACCCACCCAAATACACACAATAAAACCCACCCAAATCATATCTCACAAAACAAATAGAGCAAACAGGATAAAGAGAGAAAAAGTAGAGAAAAAGCGAAGAAGAAGGAAAGTGGAGCACTGCTGGCTCTTCATCTCCTTCCACCAGCCTCAGTCATTTTTTCTGACATCTTCTTCTCGCATCTTTGAACAAAGAGATGAGAGAGTAGATTGTTGATCCGATGAGAAATTGAATGGACGAGATAGATGAAGTAGGTTTGTTGATATTTAGAGAAAAAGGAGGCGGCTAATCTTGAGAGAAAAGATTAGAAGAGATAAAATGAGTTTGTGGATATTGAAGGAGAGAAGATGAGATTGAAAAGAGAGATGAGAGAACAGAGGAGATGGGCAACTGATGAGAGAGAGAGAACATGAAAGAAAATGTAGGTAGGTTTAGGGTTGGGGTTTATATAGGAGAGCTAGAAAATGATGCATATGCCCCTTATGTTTAGTGTTTCATGGGTTAGATCGGTTCTGGATACCCAAAATCGATCTGACCTGTAAAACATGGTATTTACTAGCCATGAGATGCAAACACCCTTAACTTAAACATGAAAACCAAATCAAACACCCGTGGATTGGTTCAGGTCGGTTTCATGTTTTTATGCCCACCTTTAACATTACTAGTCAGAATGTAAAGCTTTAAAGAAAGAAAGTGATGGTCAGACTAGTGCGAATTATGTTTCAGAAGATTCAGATAAAGCTTTAATTTGCTCTTTGAAAGAAAATACTGAGTCATGGATATTGGACTTAGGTGCATCATTTCATTCTACTTTTAGTAAGGAATTATTTAAAGAATACGTAGCAAGCAACCTGGGTAAGGTTTATCTTGGTAATGACAAGGCAAGTGACATTATGAGTAAAGAAAATGTGAAGATCAACCTGAACGAATCTATTTAGATACTAGATAATGTGAGGCATATACTTAATTTAAAGAACAATCTTATTTCAATTGTGCAATTGGCTATTGATGGTTACATGACAACTTTTTTAGAAGATGCCTAGAAGATTTTGAAGGGTGTTATGACTATTGCTAGAGGAAAGAAGAATAGAACTCTTTACACAATTATAGATGGATATGGTTTATTTACTATAGCTAAAAGTAGAGATGATCCCAACCTATGGCATTAGAGGCTTGTGCATATAAGTGCCAAGGGACTGCAAGTCATGCATTTGAATGGCAAGTTACCAAATTTGAAATCGATTGATTTAGACATGCGTAAAAGTTACGTTTTTGGAAAGTAGAAAAGGGTGAGGTTTAAGAAAATTAGAAGAACTCTGAAGGCAATGAAATTGTAGTTAGTTCACACAGATGTTTGAAGACCTGCACTAGTTTCCTCAATTGGCGAAAAATACTATTTCGTCACTTTCATTGATGATCACTCAATGAAGGTTTTGGTTTATTTTTTTAGGTAGCAATCTGAGGTATTTGATGTCATCAAGAAGTGGAAGACAATAGTTGAGAATGAAACTGGTTTAAAGATTAAGAAGTTACGATCAGATAATGGTGATGAGTATAAAGATTTTAAGTTCAAAAAGTTCTGCTTTAAGAGTGGGATTCATCTCGAGAAAATTGTGTCTGGTACTCCACAGCAGAATGGTGTTGTGGAATGTATGAACAGAATATTGATTGAGAGAGCTAGAAGCATGAGGCTACACACTGGTTTGCCAAAGTAGTTTTGGGCAGAAGCAGTCAATACAACAGTTTATTTAATCAATCATAGTCCATCGACACCCTCAAATTTCAAACTACCCAAAGAAATTTGGAGAGTTCATTAGGTAGAACTTTCTCATACTAGAGTTTTTGGCAGTGTAGCATATATCCATGTTAGTGACAATGCTAGAAACAAACTTGACCCAAAATCCAATAAATGTATTTTTATTGGCTATGGAGATGATGAATTTGGGTACAAGTTTTAGGATGAAAATAGTAGGAAGATGATTAGGAGCAAGGATGTCATCTTCAATGAGAAAGTTATGTATAAAAATAGGAAATTTGTAGAGTCTTCTAGTGGAGGGATATCTGAACCTAATTATTTTACTCATGATGATGTGCCTGTTTATAAGAATCCTAAGTTAGGTACGGAATCAAAAGCCAAGGAGATTATAGAAAAAGAACCAGTCACTATTTCAAGTTAGACATTTGGAGGTGTAGACTCAAAATCAAAAGAAAAGAGAGTTGCAGATTTATACCCTGATGAGTTAGAAGATCTAGCAAATGCACTGCGAAGGTCTAAGTGATATCGAATACCAAACAAGAAATATGACTTGAACTATCTACTACTGACTGATGGTAGGAAGCCTTAATGCTATGTTGAGGCATGTCAGGTAGATGATTCTAGTAAGTGAGAGCTAGCGATGAAGGAAGAGATTAAGTCTTTGAATTCGAACCATACATAGGAGTTGACAAAGTTACCAAAGGGTAAGAAGGCACTCCAAAATAAATAGATCTTTAGAATTAAGGAAGAACATGATAGCTCTAAGAGGTACAAGGCTAAATTGGTGGTTAAGGGTTTTCAATAAAAAGAAGGCATTAACTGTACATAGATTTTTTCCCTTATTGTGAAGTTAAGTATAATTTGGTCAGTTTTAAGCATTGTGGTAGCAAAAGATTTACATGTATAGCAATTAGATGTAAAGACTATTTTTCTACATGGTGATCTTGAGGAGGAGATATACATAATGAAACCAGAAGGTTTCACGAAAAAAGGAAAAGAAAATTTGGTATGTAGGTTGACCAAAAGCTTGTATGGCCTTTAATAAGCTCATTGTCAATGGTATAAGAAATTTGATGGCTTTATGCAAAAGAAATGATACTTGAGATGCAATGCTGACCATTGTTGTTACTTCAAGAAGGTTGATGCTAGTTACATTATCTTATTACTCTATGTTGGTGACATATTAGTAGCTGGAGCAGATTTGGAAAAAGTTAAAAAGTTGCAAAAACAACTATCTAGTGAGTTTGAGATGAAGGATGTGGGAGCAACAAAGCAGATTCTTGGAATAAGAATTAACAGAGATAAGAAAAGGGGTACATTGCAATTGTCTCAGGCATAGTACATTCATAAGATTCTTCAGTGTTTTAACATGAGTGATGCTAAACCAGTTAAAATTCCTATAGCTAGTCACTTTAGACTTTCCAAGGATCAATGTCCAGAGACAGATGAAGAAAAGGCATGCATGGATAAAGTTCCATATACATATGCAGTTAGAAGCTTAATGTATGCTATGGTTTGCACAATGCCAGATATTGCTCATACAGTGGGAGCAATTAGTAGATTTATGTCTAATCTAAGCAAGCAACATTCGAAGATAGTTAAATGGATTTTAAGGAATTTACGAGGTGTAATAGAAAAATGTTTATGCTTTAAAAAGGGTGATTTGAAGTTACAAGGATATGTTAATGCTAACTTTGCTGGAGTGGTAGATCATAGGAGGAGCACTACAGGGTACATTTTTATCTTGGGTGTGACAGCCATTAGTTGGGTTTCTCAGTTACAAAAGATTGTGACTTTGTCTATGACTGAGGCAAAGTATGTAGCTGTTATAGAGGCAAGCAAATGACTGATTTGGTTACAAAGTTTGTTAGCAAAATTGGGGTTTAAACAAGTGTTGAATGTGTTGCACAGTGATAGCCAAAGTGCGATACATTTAGCCAAGAATTTGACATTTCATTTGAGAACCAAGCATATAGGTCCGAGATATCACTTCTTTCATACTTTGTTGGATGAAGGTGTGTTGACACTTGTGAAGATTCTTGGGAGTAAGAATCCAGTTGACATATTAACCAAGCCAGTGACTATCGAGAAACTGGAGTTGTGTTCAGCTTCAGTTGATCTTCAAGGTGGAAGTAAAGGAAGTTGAGTGCACCATTTTCAGTAGTCAGAAGAGTTGATGATTGCATGTGTTTCAGTCTTTAAGTGGGAGATTGTTAGAATTATAAAGTCTGAAAGAATTTAGATTCCTAATATAATTTGGATTCAAAATGGAGTCAAATTTTGTTTGACACTTAAGTAGGTTAAACGAAGTCTGTTTTACTTAAATAAGATATTTTTGGAAAGCTTATTTCGATACGAATCCAAGTTCGAAAATCATAACAAATGGAGCTCTCACATGCCCTCATGTGCCCCAACAAGGTTCGGTGGTTAGTTTTACATAAATTTTTTGAATTCGTTCTCTTTTTAGTTTTTCAAGTCCGAACCAATTATGGATTATTTTTATATTATAAATACACATTTAAAACATTTCATAATAGAGATGTATGATGTATTTTAAGGGTTTTAGACTTAGATTGACAAGTTTAGGAAGATGAGAGAGATTTGTGAGAGTGAGATTCGTGATTGAAAGTGAGAGA
Organism: Dimocarpus longan; assembly: GCA_022984855.1. Taxonomy (NCBI): domain Eukaryota; kingdom Viridiplantae; phylum Streptophyta; class Magnoliopsida; order Sapindales; family Sapindaceae; genus Dimocarpus; species Dimocarpus longan. Next base: position 11,714,683 of record CM041014.1, on the reverse strand, counting down.
GAAAAGGCTTGAGTTTGTAATCATCAATTTGATAGTGGAAGAAGTGTTGATGCACTCATGGACGTAGGAAATTTCCTAAACCACATAAAACTCTTATATCTCTTTTATTTTCTGTTTTTGTGGTGTGCACTTGATTGTGCTTTGTGATTTCTTCTTCTTCTTTCTTTCTAGGTTCACCTCCCAACAAAGGCAACTTGATCTTAGGGTCGTAGTCCTCAGTAAGACCTTTGATCAATGGTTGTTAATAACAAATGCACTTCCATCTTAAGCTGTGTTAAAACCATCAAATTTTGAACTCTATCACTTACCTGCACTATTCATTACAAATTTTTCATGTCTAACCACCCTTGATCTTTCCTCTAATCAATTTCATAATTGAAAAGTACCTAGTTGGAGTTTTAGTCTTAGGCATATAGTCTTTCTTCTTTTAGCTGATAATAATTTTCAAGGTCCAATCCCTAATGCAATTAAAAATTTAACTTTTCTTAGGTATCTTGATTTATCTAACAACTCTTTTAATCTTTCAATACCTTATTGGTTGTACAAATTTAGTAATATTGAAACCCTTTTTCTCCATGTACACCATAAGAAACTAAACCTACGACAACATGCAAAAGACAACATACATGAGTTCTACGTTGTCGTAGGTTACCTATATGTGTAAAGAATGTATTTTATAAAAAGAGTTTACGATAAAGATGCAATGACCTGCATGTTGTTGCAAGATGATACACGTTGCCAGCACATTATAGCCATGCACGTTACTTGTCATCTCGAGCCAAGGCTATAAATTTGATAATAATATAGTAATAAAAACCATGAGAAAATCAAGTGTTGCACAAGCTGCATCTATTGAAAAAGGAGAATGACTGAACTTGTTTAGCACTTTCAAGTTTTTCAGGGATAAATTTTATCAATTATAAAGATGAAAGAAGTTGTGAATAAAAAATAAGAAAATGTGTAAATACATGACTTAAGAGAGGCTATGGCAACATTAGATGTACGTTGCTCTAACTTATTGCAATGTGTAGTGTGCGTTGCCACAAGCCTTAAGATAATGCGCACTGCACATAGTCAAAGCCCTTCAACACTACAGTAACATGCACATCAACAACATGCACTTGCATGTTGTAAAAAGCTACGGTAATATATTTTGCATATTGTCGTAGACTTAATTTCTTATAGTGATAATAACTTGCAAGGTAAGCTTTTAGATGCTCTAGGAAATCTAACTTCAATCATGCATCTGGACCTATCATCAAATGGTATTGAAGGAAAAATTCCCCTGTTGTTTAGAAGACTTTGGTAATTTGAAATCAATTTATATTTGGATATTAAATTAAGTCAAGATATATTGGAAGTCTATAGTATTCTCTTAGGATGTATTTCAAGTGGATAGAGATATTGATTTTGCAAAATATCTATTATTTGGTCATTTGAATAATCAACTTTGGCGATTTAAGAATCAAGAGCTTCTTTGTATAATTTACAACTCAATTTTTGGCATCGTTCCACATTCTTTAGGAAAGCTTTCATCACTAAAATATCTTGACCTTTCTAACAACAAATTGACAAAAAAATCTTTTTTCAAATTCACTTTGTGAATTTCACAAGTTTGATAATGTTTGCTGTCGTTGGAAACTCATTAACATTTAAAGTTAGTACTAATTGGACTCCAACTTCTTGTCACAAAATCTTAGATCTTCAGTTGTGTTACTTAGGGCCTCAATTTCCAACTTGGGTTCTTTCACTAAAGCTTTTGTCATTTCTAGATGTATCCAATTCAAGGATAGTAGATATGATTCCTAATAAATTTTTAAAATGTAGTTTTCGTCAGTTCACAGGTTTGAACTTCTCTTATAATCAAATTCATGGAAACATTCCACATTCAACTGAGACTTACCTACTTGAGTTGCTTGATTTGAGTTCAAATAATTTATCAGGTCCACTACCTTTTATAGCTTCCCATGTGTATGATCTCGATCCTTCCAACAATGCCTTTATAGGAACAACTTCTCATTTTGTTATAGAACAAATGAGACAAAGAGAACACAATTTCTCGACCTAGGAAAAAATCTTTTATTTTTAGAAATACCTAATTGCTTGATGAATTGGAAGAACTTGAAAATCTTGAATTTAAGTAACAATAAATTTATCAATAAGCTTCCAACTTATTTGAGAACTTAAAGAATAAATTTATCATTTAGGGTGGTCTGTGATGGGACCCATCCTTAATTCCCTCTTCTAGAATCTGAGTGGACCCATCTGGCACCCCAACATAATCCTATTAGGCTCTACTAGCGAGCTCAAAAGGACTCCGTGGAGCGAACCCTTAACTTTTTCTTAAACTCACTTAACTTGTGGAAATTGGTGGAAAATTTTTCTTTTAGTTTGCCTTCAGTGTACATTTGAAAAAAAACTTATCTATTAAAAATTTCGACAACACAACAACTGTTTTTTTGAAAAACCCAACCTACAAAAAAAAAAAAAATTGTACATTTCTATGGCAAACAAATCTCAACTACTATGTCTCGGGCCTCATTTTTTTTTTCCCATTTTCATAGTCAACCACTAACATGCTTGCATTTCAAATTCTAAATGGAAATTATTTGATTACGAAAACATGATTTACAGAAAACTTGTAAAACATCCAATTTACCAAACTAGAACCCTAAATATGTGTTATATAATATTCAAAATATTTTTTATACGTATTCATTAACTTATAGCAATTTATGCATGTACATGACATCTTCAAAATAAATTGATGTAGTAGCAATGCCCTATCTCTAGTCCACCTGCACGTCAACTAAAGCCTTTTCGGCTGGACAACTCGATCTTGTATCTGAGGGAGAATTTTTCAAAAAAATAATAAAAATAGGAGTGAGTTTGAAATTCAATGAGTGGATAAACTTTTAAACTAAAATATTTGCTCTATAACTCAAGATACTTTCTTTCTAAAGCAAAATCCTAAAATATTTCCACTACTCTTAGTATGTCTCTTTATGCATGTACTTTACTTAAATAAATTTTTTTAATAAAATACTTACAGATAAACTGTAAAATTAGCTTAGATACATTATTTGCAACTTCTAACATGCTAAGAGTTAATTCAATTCAAAATAATAATTTCAATATTTTAAACACAATTAAAAACTATTAATTATAAATCGATAAAACTCAAGATAAAATCTCTTTCAATGTTCTAAAAAAGTTTATACTTTCTCTAAGGTGAAAGCCTAAAACTTTAGGGAAACTCTTAATGTAATTTCTTGGTGCATGTATATCACTCAACCATATTAAATGGTTTTATTACTAAAATATACTAATTTATAATTTAAACTCGAAAACTACATGCATTAGTATGGAATACTAATATCAAACTGATTTAATTCAAGGTAATGAATTAAAGGTATATATGAATAATGAAAACTATCAATTATAACTTTAATAAAACAAACTAAGGCTTTTCAAATAAAATAACTTCCACTCACAACTTTTTCAACTAATTCACCACTCCTTCAATTTGCCTCCTTTGCCCCTTTAACTTGCTCTTCATCTACAATATATATTCTAGATTAAAATTCATCATACACTTAATTAAGATTAGCATCATTCACTTAATTTTCCCACCTAAAACGTTAGATCCATCTTATTCCACAAAGTTGATACGAAATAATACATTCATGATATCTATTCATTCCTTTTCTATTTTTCTTGATTCTAACTAACTCAATTACATGTCATGAAAACTATTTAACAACCAAATGACCATAACTCTTCTCCCTTGGCCGAATTCACCAAGCTTTTCAATCCAACCATTTTCTTTTCAATCAATTGATACACATTAACTTAAAATAATGTCATACATCATTTAATTTCATTAAACATAAAAAATCAATTCAATCACATAACACTCTAGCTTTGGCCGAATTTACACAAGGATCAAACACAAACTTTTTCTTTCAATTTCATCAATGCACATCAACATAAATTTATACCATAAATCATATAATCTTATCAAACCACAAAAATCAACTTAAACACCCGTCAAGCTAGCCTTGGCCGAACCTTATCCCTAAAACATCCAATTCACTTTCTTCAATTCCATGCTCATTAAACACACAAAAAACACATCATAATCTATCTAATATCATAATAACAACTCAATTGAAATTTTCAACAACAATTCACACAAACCCTAACATTGACTTACTAGTATGCTTGACAAATCTACTCCCTTAAATTTCATTTCAATTTCAAGCTCAATTACTAGGTAATTAACTTCTAATCACACCAAAAATTCCATCAATAAATCAAATCATCACACAACCATCAAAACTCATAAAAATTCCATTAAAAATGAACACTAAAATCAATTACTTTACCTATTTTCTCCACCTTTTTGCTTAATCTTCTCTCTAACACCTTGGTTGATTATTTCTAGCTTGAAATGATGGATTAAAACCTTAATTTTCTCCTCTTCTTTGCTAGCCGAAATAGGGGTCTACACACAGTCTTTGGTCTCTCGTTTTGGACATCACGAATGGTTGTAAGAATGCCATATCTTTCACTTTTTATATAACTTATTTAATTTGACTAAAATTCCCTCCATTAAACCACTAAATGTTCACTAAATCCTCTTGTTTATTTTACCATAATGCCCTTAATTCTATTTCACATTTCATTAACTATTTGATGGGCAATGTGGTAACTTAGGTATTAAACAAATAAAAATTTCTTTACTTGCCATTTCAGGAGATAATTTCCAGAGATTATATTGACCCATCAGTTTTGTAAGTTCCTTTCTCCAATTATACAAGGAATTAAACCATTGTAAGAATGTCCATATAATAGATTCTTGATGTGTGGGTTCATGGAGATGAGCATACAAGGCTTGGAGAGGGAAAATGGTGGGATGGTGATATGAGACAGATAAACACCATAAAAACTAAAGTACCTCAGGAGTAAATTTTGAAAATGGAAAAAGTGGAAAGGGGTCAAGAAATGGTTTTAGGTAGTTACAGAGCTTATGTGGATGTTGCTGCCTTTGAATCTGGAAGAAGTAGTTCATGATGTTTTGTTTGGCAAAAGTTCGGATATGGGTTTGTCAATTTCTATTAATCCATAATTAAATTTTGATGTGTAATTCTCTAATTGGCTAAGATTTCATGACATGAATTGTGTTTCTTGCTCAAGTTCTTTCCATGTAGTGCTCACACCAAAATCCATGTATTATTTAAACTTGAATTGACCATTATGTCCTTAATGTAATTAATTGTCATTCACACTTAATAAATTCCAAAAATATTTCATGATCATCCTATCATCAAATTGACTATGTAATACTCTAATTGGGTATAAAACCTCTTAATCCTATGCTTTTAAAAAAAATCCAAAAGGTACTAAATCACTAATATCCATTATTCGTTAAAAAGGGCGTTATCATAAATTACTTTTGAATCGCTCAAAACTTATTCAAATGAACTCATTTTTTATCCGTTTAAGTTTTGCTACATTCTCATAATCATTCCGGACGTTTTTGATTCTTGGGGTCAGATTCTAAAAAAATCACTATTCATCTGAAAATTTTCATCAGGGAATACTATTCACTAGAAATGGCAGTTTTTCTGTAAAAATATTATCATAGCTCACGTACCATACATTTTCAACCATAAACGTTGATTCGGATCCTTTTCTCGAAAAATTACTATTCATCATTCAGAAATTACTATTCATCAATTTTTTTTTTCTAGGCCTTATGAAGATAATCACGTTCTAAACTGGCCCTTAGTACTATTTTCGAACCACTTATTCCCTTCTCGATTCTCCAGAATCGACTTCTCTAGAAAGCTAAGTTTAGGGTCTCACAGTCTGCCTCAAACCCAACCCATTTTGACCCAATTCAATTTTTTGCAAGTCACAATATATATATGTAAGCTTCCAACTGATTAGGGAACTTTAAGAATAAATTTATCATTTAGGGTGGTTTGTCTCAAACTTAACCCATTTTAACTCAATTCAATTTTTAACAAGTCATAATATATATATATATTAAAGATAAATATATCAGCAATATATAAAAAGCAAAAACTTAAAATATCTTAATCTTTACTTCAATTTAACATCACATCTAAATCATATCAATATAAAACTCGGGGAAATATAAATTCATCAAGTACAAACTCCAAAATAATAACTATCACATAACAAAGCTTCATTACATACACCAATATAATAATTAATACATATCAAATTTCCATAAGGTAATAATACTATACAACACTTAAAGAAAACTATAATAATAATAATAATAATAATAATGCTAAGAAAAGTAATATAAGTATAATAAAAATATAGTGAAATGGGTTAACTGGATTGAATTGGGTCAAAAGTGGTTGACCCAAGTTCGACTAGATATAAAACCGAGTCAAATACTTTGAATCCAAATCCTATCCAAAACCCGATTTCAAATCTGCCCTAAATGGATTGCAGCACTGCTGTTTTGGGTTGGATTAGATATTTTTGTCATCTCTAGGCACGATTATTTTTTCATGAGAAATTAGAAAGAAAACTAAAGTCTCGTTTCATTTTATTTTCGGTGTTTTGACTAAATAATTTTGGCAATCCCCTTTTCCCTTTTCATTTTGATCTTTACTTTTAATCTATATTTTTTCAATATTGTTTCTCGTTTCAGTAAGGTTTGTTTTCTTTTAACCAAACATAGTAATAAAAGTTAAAATAATAAATGTTGAAATATAATTTAGTTTAATTATGAGGTAAACATACAAGACCTAGAAATACAGTGATCACAAGTTAGTCAATTAATTAGGACGACAATAATAGTGCTAGTCTTCCTTTAATTGACTTGGAACTCCTTTCAAAAAAAAAAAGTTGTACTTTTTCTTTTTAAACACCATTGACTCGGAACTTGTAATCAATTTAGACGTATGTATCGAAGTTCCCTTCGCTACAAGTTAGCTTATTACTCATCATTTTGTCAAGCTGATGTCACTTAATTAGATACACACAGTACTGTCAAAAATCGACAATTATCAAAGCAAATTTCCAAATAATCCAAGACAATGTGAGGTTACAGGCTTTTGATTAATATGGATAGTTTACATGTAAGCATGATGCATGAATAAAATATAGTGATATTATGAACAATACCCCTAAAAAGTAAAATAATTGGAAACTACTCCAAATCTTTTTTTATTAGGTTAACCGGCCCCTACAGGTTAAAAAAAATAATTGTTGTTAAATTGGAAGGGTCTAATAGTAATTGGATAAATAATTTTATTTGTTTTAATTTGAGAAAAAAAAACCAAAAAAAAATTGAAAATCTAAAAATAAAAGATGAAGATATTTATCTTCATACAAAAAGAAAATTGAAAAATACAAAATTAAAGAAAAAAAATTAAAACTAAAAAAAAAACAAAACAAATTTTTTTAAAAGAAAATTGAAGATCTCTTCAAACTTTGAAACCAAAACAATGAACCTCAACCTGAAAAAAAAAAAAATGAATTCTTGAACCAAAACACCAAATTAAAGATTCCAACCAACCCTACATGAAAAACATTAGCAAAAATACCAAAACAATCAATCAAAAAGAATAAAAATTAGATCAACCAAAAAAACTACAACAACCTAACCAATCGTACCCAGAATTGGGTTCGAATGGAACCCAATTTCTGGTTCGAATGAACCTAGTTTATGGGTTCATTCGAACCTAGATCTGGGTTTGTTTATGGGTTTATTTGAACCTAAATCTAGGTTCGAATCAAACCCAATTTTGGATTTGATTTAAACCTAGATCTGGGTTGATTCGAACACAATTAACCTAATTCTAGGTTTGATTCGAACCCAAATCTGGGTTTGATTGGGTTCTAGAAGAAGAAGAAGAAAAAGAGAAAGAGAAAAAGAAGAAAAATAAAAGAAGAAGAATAAGAAGAGAGAAAAAGAGAGACAATGACTGGTTTGAAAAAGAAGAAGAAGAAAAAGAGAGAGGGGAGAGAGACACAAGGTTTTTGTTTAGGTTTCCTAGTTTTTGTGTTAATTAGGTTTGCTTTTTAAAAAGTTTTGTTTTATTTTTTATTTAATATTATTATTAATTAATAATTTAAAGTATATTTTTGTCATTTCATAAGTTTAAAGGATATAAGAGGAATTTTTTAGGATCATAATAAGGGTATTTTGATCATTTCACGATTTTGAACTAAAAATATTAACATTTTGGATAGAAAGTTAATGGTAGGGGACGGTTCACCTAATTAAACGAAAATTGGATGTAATTTTTGATTATTTACTTTTTTCGTAATATCCCTAAAATATATTTGAAGGAGATGAACTTTGAACTTGCATTAGACTTTTAGAGTACTAAGAGACATCATAGTCGCACAAGCTTTGAAATTTCCGGTGCAAAGTAATAATCAAAGAAATTTTTTTAAAACTTTAACGCCAAAAGACAAGAGCTCTAATTGGATTTGGGGGCCAGTATCTAGGTGGTTCGAAATCTCTGGCAAAGCAAATTAAGATAATGTGTAAAAAATGGCTACAGCATATAGTCACTATCAGGCAAGATATTTCCTCCATCAATCAAGGTATTAGGCAAGATATTTCCTCCATCAATCAAGGTATTAGGCAAGATATTCCCTCCATCAATCAAGGTATTAGAAACCAAATCTTCCAAGACTCCCAATAACATTGCAGTCACAAAATCATAGCAATGTATTTTGATTACATTAATTTCTGATTTATTTTTATGTATTAACTACAGTGATTTTTCATTTATTCTCTTTCAATTTATTCCCCATCTATATTGATGCATTTTGTATATTTTGTTTAAATACATTGATTTGTGAAGATTAAGCCATTCTCATATATTATTTTTGTTTTTATTGTTAGTTACTATTGATAAAATATCGAAAGTGAAAGTTTAGTATTGAAATAACACATATTTCTAAAAATTGGAGATTCTGTTATTCATGTATGTGTTGACAACATTAAATAATATGAGCATTTAGAATTCTAGTGTTGTGCAGTAAACATAATGCAAAAATCCGTGTAAATACCACCACACATCTAGTTTGATATTATAGATGACTCATTTAATTTAATAATATCTTATATCTCATAATCAAAATAGTTTTTTTTTTTTTTTTTTTAAAAAAAGAGAAAAAAAAAATACATATCATAATTTGAGGCGAACTTAGGGAGAATTTCTGTGGCCATGTTCTCCTCAAAATAATTAAAATATATTTAAAAAATAATAATAAACACATTATAAATAGCATGCCACCATAACGTCCTCATGTCATGTCCCCGACTCATGGTTCAAGAAGGACCCTGGCCATGCCTAGCCTCTGTTACATCTCTCAGAGGGCAAGGCCAAAAACTTTTCGTGGACACCTAGCCACCATGATGATCCTTGGTCACTACACATTTCGACTCATGGTTTAATCCCCTGCCATGTTAGACCTCCATCACATCCCTTCGAGGGCAAGGCCAAAAACCCTCTATAAACAAATGACCATTATAGTGATCCTTGGCTAAATTGGCTTGGTTATACTAGGTTGCAACCAAAATACCTATAAGTCTTTGTTTTAAACCTTGAGAACACCACCTTTCTCACTTGTGGTACAAGGAGGACTCCAGCCATACTTGGCCTCCCCCATACCCAATTCATTGTTCAAGAGGGACCGTTGCCATGCCTCGCATTTATCACACCCCTTTGGCGCCAAAACTAAAAACCCTCCATGGACAAATGGTTACTATAGTGATCATCAGTCACTACAGTTAGCAATTCAATTATTGAGATGTATGGCATATATCTATCACCAACAAATGCTTAATTAAAAATTCAATATTAAGGTTAGTTCAACAGAATTTCAAGAGCATATGGCATATTATATATGATCAAGATTTTGCAATGAATCATAATGTTCTTAATTTATATATTTATACATATATATATATACAAAATTTAATATGATAGAGAACATTCATTTATCATAATAATAACTAAAATTAGAGTGGCTACAACACAAATGGTATGTCATAAATATTATGCAACAAGTGGTATGATAAAAATATAAAATAAATAAAAATTGATGTAATACTCTCTCCCGAGGATATTACTGTACATATGTATGAAATGAAGAAATGTACTAATTTACCCCCTTTAGAGAATAAATAAAATAGATTTTAAGTATTTAATAGTAAAATTTAAAATTTTGTGGAATTTTGTAAAATTTGAAAATAAATGTAAATTATTAAGCTGAGCGACTTGAGAGAAATTTTTTAGATATTTTGAAAGAATTATTTAGAAACGTGGTAAAACAGTAATTTTAGGGAAATTCAAGGACGAAAAGTGAGCTTGGTCCACGTCTATAAATAAGCATGTGAGGTTAGTGTCGGTGGGGATAGAGAGAAAAAGCCGAGTGAAGAGAATAAGAGAGAGAATGAGAGACCGTTCGGCAGGAAAAAGTGGAGAAGTTACTATTATCGCCAAAGGAGTTCTGCTACTTTTGGAAGAGGAGATCAGGTGGAGGAAAGGTGAAGAGTAGATCTAGAAACCAGATCTGGTGAGGGTAAGTTGTTTATGGTATTATTTTGGGTAAGGGATCTGTGAAGATCAGTTTTTAAGCTTCAACTAAAATTGACATGAAATTGTGTGTAGATCTAGAAAAGTAAAGCAACTCACGAGCTGGAGAACAAGGTAGAAGGCTGAGGAAATCTAGTAAGTAGAGTAACAAAGAAATAAGTTGATTGTGTTGATTTTGATGAAAAATGGTTGAGTTGGTCGTGAGACTTGTGAGGTTGCGACTTGGGTAGAGTTGAAAACTAGTGTTGAGTTATTGAATATATGTTTGTTATAATGAGGTCGACATGTGTAAATGTTGGTGATGTGTTGTTGAATTTATATTGAGGAAATATTGATGTTAGAGTGGTGTAATTGATTTAGTATATGAGCTAGGGGGGAGCTGGGTAAATATCCGTGACCCTTTAAGCGTTGGTCAAGCTGACCTAAAGCGCGAGCTCGCAGGAAGCAAGCTGAGCAAAGCCTTAAATTGAGCTGAGCTCTAGGAAGATAGTAGCTTGATAAAGGAGATGAGTTGAGCATGGGCTAAGCTTAAAGTAGAAGTCTCGTAAGAGATGTTGAGTGCGAGCAGGAGCTCGTAGCTTGAGCTGAGCAATGGAGCTGATTTGTGAGCTCGAGTGAAGTAGAAAGTAATTAACTTGATTTAATAAGTAGCGACCTGTGAGCTAAACTGGGATTTCTTCTATGACTAGGTGTAGGGTAGCGAGCTAAGAGGAAGTTGTGGGAACAGAAGCTGAAGTGATTCAAGCAAGTTGGGAAACAAGTAGTGAGTGTGAAATCATTTTAAATACCTTTAATTTATTTAGCAAAAATATTCATTTCATTTAAATTGTTTTATATTCTAGCATGAAAATAAATGACTGATTTATTTATATGGAATGCATTATATAGTATTTATTTTTTGAAGCATAATAACGTAATAGCTTTCAATTATAGAAAAATGAAAAGGGTTTTCAAACCTAGTGGATGACTCGAGTATTTATAGCATGACCTTTTAGCTTTAGACCTGATCGATATATTCCAGGTGTATGGCATAGTATTTGGAGGGTTAGTTCAGCTAATATCAGGGGGATCGAGTCTATCATCCACTACACACGTGGAGTATTTCTCGACACACGTTGAGTTATGATAGTTCCACTGGTCATTAGAGATTTATAGAAAAGCAAGTATACCATTTAAAGCATATTAAAGAAAATATTTTTAGAAATATTAAACATCTTAAAACAAGCTTTTGAAACTTATAAAAGTTTTATAAAAACTCAGACTTTTTAAATAAAAACAATTTTAAATAAAAATATTTCCAAAAACATTTTTGGGAGGTAATACTTAAATAAACTCATCCGCACTCATTGGGCATTTATAGTTCATTATGTTTTTGTTTTAGAAAACCTTCTCAGGTGCAAGTGCAGGAAAGCCAAGTACCAGAACACCCCAAGCAAACTAGGTGGATTCCGACCAACAACGCAGCTCAGTATTCTATGAAGTTTGAAATTTAAATTTAATTTGTATTTGCACGTTTTCAATTGTATGAACAAATACTGTAGCATTTTTATAAATGTATGTATGTTTCAAAGATTTATGTTTCATGATACTATTTTTATCATCCTATGTGTAATATCTGACACAAAGAAAACTGTAACTTTAATAAATATGATTTATATAGAAATAGTTAAACAGCTTCAGGTTCGCTCTACGATCTCCTTTTGGGCTTTATTAGTTGGACTTCAGAAAGATTTCGTGGGATGTCCGACAGGATTACTGGATTTATTAGTAGGAATTCGGGTCGGGTCCTATCAATTAATGTGATCAATTTAAACACAAATAAGTTCATCCGTGCCAAACTTGTTCAAGAGTTGAAAATGATTGATTAAATGAAAAAGGATGAGAACAAATACATAAGGACCGCTAATTAATGATATTATTAGTCTTTGCTACAATTGAGACGTATTAATTACTCAAGAAATTAAGCATGCACTTGGAAAGTGCTCCTTTGCTGGAAAAATATAACCTATTCGAAGGGTTGAGAATAGTGAATAAATGTAGCAAGAAGAGAAAGACAAATGTATACTTAAGGACCACTATTGATAGTGTTAAACATTGCTTGACTTTAGGCGTACAAACTACTCAAGAAATTAAACAAAATTTGGCACTCAGAAACTCTTTTGCCAAGGTCTTGACAAAAAATATAAATGGTTCATAATCAATCAAAAATAAATTGATTTTCTTATTTCCATTAATCCTAGAAAAGATTAGAATTGACATGAAATTAAGTCTAACACCAGCAAATTGTATCTCCAATACTCAAGTTCCTAACTGCATAGTTGTATCCAACGTATAACACTTTCAAAATACGATTTGTTGAACCTTAATTCTCATCATCATGTAAAACTTACCTGTATGATAATATTAGAGATAATTGTAGAAAAATTTTGTATTCAGATTTTTGAAAAAAAACCTTACAGAAGTAAGGATAGGACTGCGAACAAAAATACTTTTAATTATGCACACAACAAAATATGCATTGACAGGAAATAAAATGGGCAACATAGTCTAGTTGAATATAGTTTGATGTGATAAAAGATGACCAAAGTCATGTATACGTGCGTACCAAATATGTTCTAAGGGCTTGAAATAATTTTAATTTATTAAAATAAATAATGATAAGATACTAGAAAACGAAAAGAAATTAGAGGGCCATTAATGATAGTGTTAATCTTCACTTTGCTTTACTTGAGATGCATACTTATCTCAAGCAATTAAGCTTGTGTGGCTAAAAATTCTACCTATCATGATCTATAGTGAAAAGACAAATGAATTGTATTATTATTAACAATAAATTAAATCTGTCAAAACAAAAAAATTAAATGTTGACAGTAATTGCTTGCCTCAATTAAGTAATAATGCAATAATAATAAATAATATAAATCTCATCCAAGAGACCTAACCAAATGTTAAGTCATCAAATTGGTGTAAAAAATACTTCTCAATCAAAGATAAAATGAGATTGAAATGAAAAAACTAAAAACTGTTTTCTTTTTTCTTTTTTCTTTTTTAATGTATTACGTAAAAGAAATTGTTTACGTGGCTGTAAGCACTGTCATGAAGTGGCTGACCTAGCTTGGGCTTAGATATGGCACATGCCCCTCCTAAACTTTTTTGAAATTTGATTAATTTTACTATACTAGTTATTAAATATTTTAATATATAAATAAAATGTTATGTATACAGTCACAAACAGAGAAAGGCGTTAATGGCATGAGGTTTGTCTCTCTCTCTCTCTCTTTCTATCCGCCATGGTTTAGTCTTTTTCCCCATCAAAACATGTTTTTTTTTCATCTATTTAGTCTTAAATATATAAATTTATAAATACAACACAACATACCCTCACAAACATGGAAAGGTGTTGACGCATGAGTCTTGTCTTCCTTTTTACTATCCACTAAGGTTCAATCCCTTCTCCCATTAAAACATATTGCTTTTTCTCATTTTTTCCCACGATGGATCAATCCTTTCCCCCATCAAAACATTTTGGTTTTTCTCAATTTTTTTTTTTTTTTCCGTTCTTACAAACTTTGAAACATTTTGACTTCGTAAATTATTATACTCATTTCAAACTATTTTTCTTATCACAAATTATGACATGTTTAAATGAACTATTGAGAGTAAAATATATATTGTTATTTAATCTTAATAGGCATTAGTTTGCTTATGATTATTGGCGTGAATTATTTTTATTTTACATAAATTATTTTATATGATAAAATTTATAAATAAAAAAATTCATATGAATTGTAATTGTTTATATTTTTAATGTTTATTTTAAATTACTTTGTTATAAATTCACATATATTTATTAGATAAACAAGTGCAAGTGTGGTTTGATTATTAACTATCATAATGATGAAGATATTTGCAATTTGAATATGAATTCTCATCATAAAAGAGATATATCATCAAATTAAGGTTTTTTTTTAGTAATATGAAATTTGAACTTCATCCACTAAAAATAAGGGAGTTAGTAGACAATCAACTTTTAATTGATATGTTTTAATTTTTATACTTGTATTAAGAATGTTATTTTAAACAAAATTTTATTACAATCTTGTAAGAATAAAATTACATATCTCCTACTAATTACATATTTTAACTATTTTTATTTCATATAATATCCTTTTAGCAATTGAAGTAAATATTGTAAAAAAAATTCAAACAGCTTAGTTTCTTGATATTATAAATATTATATAAAAGTAATCCCCTCACATATATTTTTGGGTCTGTCATTGTTGTCTGTCATGTGATAAGAACACCTCTCACCAAAACTAAGGTATCAAGTTTATATCCATTCTCCAAAGTTATATATAAATGTATATACATAAAAAAATTATTTTTCATTAACCAATTGTTTATATTATTTTTCCTAAATTTTAGGATATCAAATTTTCACTTGAATTATGTATTTTGAATGTTAAAATTGGTAATCCAAATGAAATTACTTGATAATTCATTATTAATGATAATGTATAACAAAAAAATTATAAAAGACCCGTAAAGTATACATCAATGAACAATTCTCATAGAAAATTTTATAGTCCGTAATATATATCTTTATCAAATTGTTAGCAATTCAATTCATGAGATATAATGCCATATATCTATCACCAACACATACTTAATTAAAAATTCAATATTAAGATTAGTTCAATAGAATTTCAAAAGCATATGAAATATTATATATGACTGAGATGTTTGCAATTAATCATTATAAATAATAATAGCCAAGGGTTGAAAATAGTGAATAAATGTGGAAATAAGGGAAAGACAAATGTATACTTAAGGACCACTATTGATAGTGTTTGTCTTTGCTTGACGTGAGGCGTATAAATTACCCAAGAAATTGAACAAAGTTTGTGCACTTCCAGACTCTTCTGTCAAGGTCTTGACAAAAAATGTAAATGGTTCATAATCAATCAAAAATCAAATGATTTTCTAACTTCCATTAATGCTAGAAAATATTTGAATTGATATGAAATTATGTCTAACACCAGCAAACTATATCTCCAATACTCAGATTCCCAACTGCATATTTGTACTCTTGCATATAACAATTTCAAAATATGATTTTTTGAACCTTAATTCTCATCATCATGTAGTAGATGATAAAATTAGAGCTTATCGCGGAAAAAACTTGCGTTCAGATTTCTGAAAAAAACCTCATAGAAGTAAGGCTAGAAGTGTAAAGCAAAAATTATTGTAATTATACACAAAACAAAATATGCATGGACAAGAAATACAATGAGCAAAATTAAGGTATCAAGTTTATATCCATTCTCCAAAGTTATATATATATAATAAATTTATTTTTCATTAATCAATTGTTTATATTATTTTTCCTAAATTTTAGGATATCAAATTTTCACTTGAATTATGTATTTTGAATGTTAAAATTGGTAATCCAAATGAAATTACTTTATAATTCATTATTAATGATAATGTAGAACAAAAAAATTATAAAAGACCCGTAAAGTATACACCAATGAACAATTCTTGTAGAAAATTTTATAGTCCGTAATATATATCTTTATCAAATTGTTAGAAATTCAATTCTTGAGATATAAAGCCATATATCTATCACCAACAAATAGTTAATTAAAATTTCAATATTAAGATTAGTTCAATAGAATTTCAAGAGCATATGAAATATTATATATGACTGAGATGTTTGCAATTAATCATGATATTCTTAGATTATATACATATATATACAGTTACAGAGCAATACAAGTGTATAGAACTATAGTTATACACATTTACAAATTTGATGCACAGTTTAATGTGATCTAGTGATAGAAATCAAACTTTCATTCAGCCTGATAATAACTAAATTAGAGTGGTTATAACACAGATGGTATGTCAAAAATATTATGCCACAAGTGGTATGACAAGAAACAAAATAAATAAAATTTGAAGTGATCAAATTAAACAAAAATATGTCCGTCATGCCAAACTTTTTGTAAGGGTTGAAAACCATTGATTAAATTAAAAAGGATGATAACAAATACACAAAGACCACTAATTAATGATAGTATTAGTCTTTGCTTCAATTGGGACGTATAAATTACGTACTCTAGAAATTAATAATATATTCCAAGGGTTGAAAATAGTGAATAAATGTGGAAATAAGGGAAAGACAAATGACAGGATCCGACTCGGATTCTTACTAATGAATCTAGCGATTCTGTCGGGCACCCCACGAAACCTGTTTGAAACCCAACTAATAAGGTCCCAAAGGTATCATGGAGCGAACCCGTAACTACTATCAAATTTTAAGCATACTAATGAATCTAGCGATTGTATCGGGCACCCCACGAAACCTGTCTGAAACCCAACTAATAAGGTCCCAAAGGTATCATGGAGCGAACCCGTAACTACTATCAAATTTTAAGCATATAATTTAAAATATTATAATAAAAATGGGACTGTCTAAAATACTACATGCAATTTAGAAAGTGCAACAACATCTATTCGTGAGTCTGAAAACATGCATATTACATAAATTTAAATCTCAAATTTTTATAAAATGTTAGGCTGCATCGTTGGTCGGGATCCACCTAGTCTGATCGTGGCTCTCTGGCACCGAGATTTTCTGCTCCTGCACCTGGGGAGGTTTTTGAAAACAAAAAAAAAACATCATAAGCAATAAAACCCAATGAGTGTAGATAGGTTATTTAAGTGTTCCATCCAGAAAATGTTTTTTTGAAAACATTTTTGTTTAAAAATTGTTTTTACTTTAAGAATATGAGTTCTTATAAAACTTTTATAAGTTTCAAAAGATTGTTTTAAAATGTTTAATATTTCTAAAATCTGTTTTAAATTGTATGATAACTTTTCTTTAAATCTCTAGTGGTCATCCAAGAAAACTAAAACCATAAAGGTGGTCGGACCAGCTCCGCTCAGTGTAGGGGGTCACGTAGCGCAAAGGCTAGCATCGCTTACCGTGAAAAAGTTATAAAGACGCCTCATATACATACGTGGCGGAACTATCATCGTTCATCGTGTGTCAAGAAATACTCCACGAGTATAGAGAGCGACAGAATCGATCTCCGTTATGTTAGCTTGGATTAATCCTCTTAATACTATGTTATACACCATGAAGTATACTGACCAAGTCTAAAGCTAGAAGGTCACGTTATAAATATTTGGGCCATCCACTAGATTTGAAAACCTTTTCCTTTTCTATAACTAAAAACTGTTACTTAATCATGCTATGGAAATAAATACTATATAATGCATACCATATAACTAAATAAGTAAATTATTTTCAATGTTGGAATATATATAACAATTTAAAGGAAAAGGAATATTTTTGCTAGATACATTAAAGGTATTTAAAATAATCACACTCACAACTTGCTTCCTAAATTACTTTACTTCTGCCTTTAGTGACTTCCTCCTCTAGCTTGTGGCTCCACATACACTTAGTCATAAAAAAAACCTAACTTCAGCTTGCAGGTTGCTTAGATTAGTTTTATTTCACCAACTTTACTCAAGTTGCATTGCCCCACTTAGCTCGAATAACGAGCTCTAGCTCGTTGACAGCTCTACCACTGAGCTCTAACTCGCATTCAGCTCACTCACGCGAGCTCCTTCTTCAAATAACTTAGCTTGGATCGAGAGTACCTTCTCTCTCAGCGAGCTCGCTCAACTCATTCTTTTTCAACGAACTGTTGGTCTCTTGCTCAGCTCGCCCACTGTAGCTTCTACCTCCAACTAGCTCGTCCTACCAAGCTTCTACCTTAGTCCTACTTGGACAGACAGTAAGATGAGTTAGGACCTTACTCAGCTCACTCCTTACGAGCTCGCGCTCTGAAAGGCTATGGGTATTTACCAAACTCGCGTCTCATGAGCCCTCATTCTTTAGCTCACATACTTAAACACTAACACCACTCCAACCTCAAACATAATAAACACATATACAACAACTCAACACTAGCTTTCACTCTACCCAAGTCGAGACCTCACGACCCAACTCAACCATCCTAAATCACAATCAACACAAATTAACCTTATTCTTAGCTACTCCACTTACCGAGCTTGCCTCAGATCCTTGCCTTGCTCTCTAGCTTGCTTGCTGCTTCACTTTTCTAGATCTACACAAAATTTCACGTCAGCTTCGATGGCAACCAAAGATTTTTCTCAATAAATTTTCTACCAAAATAACACCACACACACAACTAATTCTTACCAGATCTGATTTCTAGATCTACTCTTCTCCTTCCAGTAACCAGCTCATCCTCACACTGCGGAATCAGTCTGGATTGGTGGCAACAGCTTCTCCTCTTTTCTGTCGTGCACTCTCATTCTCTCTCTCTCTCTCTCTCTCTCTCTCTTTCTCTCCACCTAGTTTTTCTTTCTCTCCACCTAGTTTTTCTCTTCCATCGACACAA
Organism: Dimocarpus longan; assembly: GCA_022984855.1. NCBI lineage: Eukaryota > Viridiplantae > Streptophyta > Magnoliopsida > Sapindales > Sapindaceae > Dimocarpus > Dimocarpus longan. The sequence goes on along the minus strand of CM041014.1, from coordinate 11,695,635 downwards.
ACCTCACGTACCTATTTATAGACATGGGTCAAGTGCATCCTTCACCCTTGAGTTTCTTAAAAATTATGAAATTGCCACATTCTAGAGAATTCTTTCAAAAATATCTGACATTTTTCCTTTTACGTCTCTCAATTTTAATAATTTACATTTATTTCAAGATTTTACAAAATTTCACAAATCTAAAATTTTACTATTAAATACTAAAAGTCCATTTTATTTATTCTCCTAAATGGTAAATTAGTACATGTCTTCATTCCATACATATGAACAGTAATATCCTCGGGAGAGGGTATTACAACAAATGTATACTTAAGGACCACTACTGATAGTGTTTGTCTTTGCTTGATGTGAGGCGTATAAATTACCCAAGAAATTGAACAAAGTTTGTGCACTTCCAGACTCTTCTGTCAAGGTCTTGACAAAAAATATAAATGGTTCATAATCAATCAAAAATCAAATGATTTTCTAACTTCCATTAATGCTAGAAAATATTTGAATTGATATGAAATTATGTCTAACACCAGCAAACTATATCTCCAATACTCAGATTCCCAACTGCATATTTGTACTCTTGCATATAACAATTTCAAAATATGATTTTTTGAACCTTAATTCTCATCATCATGTAGTAGATGATAAAATTAGAGCTTATCGTGGAAAAAATTTTGCGTTCAGATTTCTGAAAAAAAACCTCATAGAAGTAAGGCTAGGAGCGTAGAGCAAAAATTATTGTAATTATGCACATAATAAAATATGCATGGACAAGAAATACAATGAGCAATATAGTCTAGTTCAATATAGTTTGATGTGACAAAAGATGACCAAGTCATGTATGCATACCAACTATGTACCAAGGGCTTAAAATAATTTTAATTTGATAAAGTAAATAATGATAAGATACTTGGAAACGAAAAGAAATTAAACGGCCATTAGTGATAGTGTTAGTCTTCACTCGAAAAGAAATTAAAGGGCCATTAGTGATAGTGTTAGTCTTCACTCGAAAAGAAATTAAAGGGCCATTAGTGATAGTGTTAGTCTTCACTCGAAAAGAAATTAAAGGGCCATTAGTGATAGTGTTAGTCTTCACTTTGATTGACTTGAGACGCATACTTTTCTCAAGCAATTAAGCCAGTGTGGCTGGAAATCCGTCATGATCTCCAATGAAAAGACAAGCAAATTGCATTTTAATTTGATAAAGTAAATAATGATAAGATACTTGGAAACGAAAAGAAATTAACGGGCCATTAGTGATAGTGTTAGTCTTCACTCTGATTGACTTGAGACGCATACTTTTCTCAAGCAATTAAGCCAATGTGGCTGGAAATTTGTCATGATCTCCAATGAAAAGACAAGCAAATTGCATTTTATCAATAAGAAATTAAATATTGACAGTAATTTCTTACCTGAATTTAGTAATAATGCAATAATCATAAATAATGTAAGCCTCATCCAGGAGAGCTAACCAAATGTTAAGTCATCAAATTGGCGTCAAATAAACAAAATGAAAGATAAAATGAATATTTAGAAATATTTTTTTATGCATTACGTAAGAGAAAATGTGTACGTGGTTGTAAGCATTGTCCTATGATAACAACACTTTTAAGCAAAACTATAATATCAAGTCTATATCTCTTTTCCAAAGAAATATATATCATAGATTCCATTTTTTGCTGGCACTCTATAATATAATCTAGTAAAAGAGAACTATCATTTAGTTTGGTAATAACTAAAAGTTGAGTGATGACATCAAAAATATTATGCTGCAGGTGGTATGTCAAAAAATAAAATAAATAAAATATGATGTGATTATGTCAAAAAACAAAGCAAATAAAATTTGATGTGGTCAAATTAAACACAAATAAGTCCGTCCATGCCAAACTTGTTCTAAAGGTTAAGAATGATTGATTAATAATGCATTTACTAAGGATAAATAAAATTAAAGGGAATTTTTTAACGAAAAAAGAATGGAGAGCAATCGGAATTAAGTTACAACTTTTCATTCAAGTGTTTACCAACTTAGAGATGAATTAAATTAATTCCTTTTCTTGTGTTTGCTAAAATAAGGGATATGAATGAAATAAAATTGATTACAAAAATATCTAGTAAATTAAATATATTAAAATTTTCTAATTTCTCACAATTTATGAATTCTAAAACAATCAAAACTCACTCAAATATGAATTTATCTCTTGGTAGCTTTATTTTGTGTTAAAAAATGAGAACTTATGAACTCAATCATAAGTCAACCCTCCAAAATTACTATCATACCTCTAAATTCAGTATCATATTGGAGAAACCCCAAAACACTCTTTAAACCTAAATCAACAAAATCAACCGATCAATTTATTATCGTTTTTCTCTTTTTTTTTTTTTTTTTTGTATTATCTGTCAATTTTCATTAGAATAAATTTTTTATTTTAAATATAAAATAATTCATAGAAAACTATGTTGAATTGAGAAGAGAATCGATTTAAAAAAAAAAAAAGAATATAGTCATACAATGATGTTGAAAAAGAAAACAATGAATAAAATCAAACATGCACTATTTTATTTTATAAGTTATATTATTGAATTCATCATATATGTAGGGAGATATGAAGAAGATGATGAGTTAATAAAAAAAAAAATTGAGGAGAATAATAATCAAAAGAGAGTGATATAAAAAGCGATATATACTTGCAATTTTTGTATTAAAATTGGTAGAGGATATATATTAATAAAACCACATAAATTTCTTTTCTTATAAGAAAAGCAAACTTGATTCCTTTGGTGAGAGAGAATGAATTTTGCTTTCTAATAGTAACTTAATTTCCAGTTTATATGTGAGATCCACATAATTTAATTATTCCAAGTTTTAGTAAATATAAGAATTTAAAAATAATAAATTATTTTTTCTCTATATTTCTGATTAATAAACATACCATAAATAAAAATTGAAGAAAACAAATGCACAAGGACCCGTAATTAGTGATGGTATTGGTCTTTGCTTCGATTGAGGCATATAAATTGCTAAAGAAATTAAACATGCGCTTCGAAAGTGTGTGCTCTCGTGCCAAGAACCTTACAATATATATATATATATATATATATATATATATATAAATTGTTCATTATCAATCAGCAATCAAATGATTTTCTTATTTCCATTAATGCTAACAAATCTTCAGAATTGGTATGAAATTATTTCTAACACCAGCAATTATATTTCCAATACTCAAGTTCCTTGCCGTACGTTCATATTTATACTCCTACATATAACTCTTTCAAAATATAATTTGTTAAACTTAAATCTCATTATGATGTAAATTGTTGAAAAATCTTGCGTTCAGATTTTTGAGAAAAGCTCACACCAAGTAAGGATAGCAGCGTAGAACAAAAATAATTGTAATTATACACTAAACAAAATGGGCATTGACAGGAAACAAAATAGGTAGTCTAGTTCACTAGTTGAATGTTAGTTTGATGAGGTAAACGATGACCAAGTCTTGTATACAGACCAAATATGTTTTAAGGGTTTAAAATAATTTTAATTTGATATATATAGTAAATAATGACAAGACACTTGAAAATGAAAATACGTAAATTAAAGGGTCATTAGTGATAGTGCTTTAGTCTCTACTATGTTTGGCTCATATGCATACTTTTTTTGAGCAATTAAACCTGTGTGTCAAAAAATTCTACCTGTCACAATGTACAATGAAAAGACAAACAAATTGCAGTGTTATCAATAAGAAATTATCCAAACTCAACAGGAGATAAAATTTTCAACATTTTTTTTTATACTTGAATAACTGCAACATATTTGATCATTTCTGTCCAAGGAATTCTATTGGACAAAATTGCAACTAAATCGATAGTTTGAAGAAATCAAAGACACCCCAAACAATATTTTATTTGAAAAAATTTTCTAAATAAAATGACAGATTTCATAGCATTGCAATAATTAAAACCATAGAGGCAAAATTCCTTTTTCTTTTTCTTTTTTTTTTTTAATTTAAAACAATATTATAAGAGTTAACTTCTAACATTTAAATATAAGTTAGCACAAAATTTATTTTCTAACATCAATATAAATAAATAAATAAAGTAAATGAATAACTGAATGTTAAAAGAAAAAAAAAATGTAATTTGATATATTTCGATGTTAAATTAAATATTCTAACAAGAGCATGGAAACTCTGTCTGCAGGGGTAAAATTGATAAAAAAAAAAAAGGGGGAAAACAGAAGTGTTAAAAGATTGAAAAAGAAAAATAGACTTTCATATTGATTCTTTTATAATTATACATGTGCCTTGATGTTGTAAAATAAATAAATAATAAATAAAACTTAATAAATTTTGGGTTGTTATTATGATTTGACTCGGGGCATATATCGACATGACCTTTGAATAAAACAAAACGTGAAATTATAATAAACTTTGCATAAATAATCATTATTATTTATGACTCCAATCACTTGTACTGTTGGGCCACTAAAAATAAGAAAATACATCCTTGGGAAGATTAATTATGACATAAGCATAATTAATTTGCAAAGGTTTAGTTATTTCTCCACCCATTGGCCATTTATATGGATGGATGTCGTAAAGATATCTATCTTGTAGATAAGAGAGAGTTGAGATCTATTGAATTTAATAGACGAAACTATTAGAAGAGCTTTTCGGGTTGTCTAAGGTACTTAAATTAAATGTCCCTTGCTTTGCGACAGAACAATGCTTTTATATATAGTCTCCTTGCATGGTCATGGGGGTTCCACGTCTCATTTTCTCGCTGCTCAAGACTTCCCTTAGTCTTTTCCCTTTCTCTTTTAGCATGTCTGGTCTTTGTTCTTTTTAGCTGGTGGACAACTCCCTTTATTGTCCTTCTAACACAAGGCTACATGGTTGATCCTCATTTATCCGTTCTAATATAAGGCCACATGGTTGATCTTGGGTCCTTTCTTTTTTCTTTGCAGCCTAGGTCGTTCTATCCCTTTCATGTTTTCCTCGTTCTAAGTTCCTTTACTACCCGTTCAGACATAGAAACACGTGGCGTTCTCTAGTTCATTGGTTCTGACGTAGGGTCACGTGGTAGATTTTAGGCCCTTATTTTCCCTCTGTATGTTGGGCCTATCATCCCTAGGCGTCTATCTCACTTAAAGTTGTTATCAAACATGAACTCTCTACCCTCTACCAATGTAGGCGCTGTCATATGACCTGGAGACTTATTTGAATTTCAAGATGGAGTTTTCCTTTGGTTTGCCTTCTCGCCCCTTATCAGAGGTATTTTAGTCCTTTTCATAACCTCTTCTCAAGTGATTGGGCTAGAGGCCGTTTTACCCTTTCAGGCCCATCTTTAGGCTTCCCACTGGGCTTTTCTCATAGGTTGACTTTAGGCTTATCCTTTGGGTTTTCTCTTTGGGCTTCTCCTACGGACTGACCACAGGTTTCTCCTTAAGGTTTCTCATACGAGCTGATCTTAGGCTTATCCCTCGGGCTTGTCCTTCCCTTGGGCCTTTCATACAAGCCAACCTTAGAATTATCCCTCGAGCTCCCTCTTGGGGCTTTTCCTTCTGTCAGACCTTAGGTTTTCCACCATTAAAAAAAAAAAAAAAAGGTAAAAAATAATCAATGTAACTCATTATCAATCCTATCAATATCATGGTAGATTACATACTTACAAAAGCAAAAAATCGAGTTAAAATTTGAGTTTAACTGAAACACTTTTCTTTGGTTGACTTAGAGTTAACCCTATTAGTGTCAAGCTAGTTGTCACAATTAGCAAGACTAACAATAGTTAATGCTTTAGGCTTTAGGCACTAATATATGAAGGGTTTGATATTCAAAAAAGCCTTCATATATTTGTTTTCTATTCTACTTGAACAAGAAGTTGAGGATTATTATAATGTGTGCTCTAAGTCCTTATAATTAACTTGAGATTCTTGTTAATATGAAACCAAAGTGATAGTGGGATGTCTTTGACCTTAGGATACAAATTGTTACAGGAAATTTTCTACCATCTTTTATGCGGAAACCAAGGCTTTAGCTACTTTTCCAAAATTCAACACATCTTTAATGATTTTTTTCATAAACATGTTAAAAATTATCAAAGTAATAATTTATCAATCCTATCAATATCTTGGTGTAGGTTAAATACGTACAAAACCAAAAAGTGGAATTTAAATTTGACTTAAACTAAAGAGCAAATTACACTCCACCTTCATCGAGCTACAGAATTTTGTAAGGTGAACTTCATCGATTTCTTAGATCGAATGCACTGTGTTCTCTCAATAATGGAGGTTAACCAAGTTATATAATTTATTGTAGCCTCATGATATACCTGGTATAATAGAAATGTCATCACTCATGGCAAAATTGTGCCTCCTTTTGTTGATGTGTAGTTGAAAGCAAGTAGCTTTTTTTTAGAAGTGAAGCAAGCTAAGACTTTGATCGGCTCCCAATACAGATGCCCTGATCAACTCCGCTGGCCCCCTCCTCCTACTAGCTTTTTCAAGGTCAATACTGATGATGCAGTGTTTAAAGCTAAAAAGAAGGCTGGGCTTGAGATTGTAGTCAAAGATAGCTTAGTTCAAGTGAAGTTAGCAACAGGTCTGAGTGTCTTTCATATTCAGCAAGTTGATATCCTGAAGCTCTTGCAGTTTTAAAAGGTATCCAACATTAACTATCCCCTTTAATTGTTGAGATAGACATTTCCACAATCGCATATCTTTATAATGAGATTCTAATATCTCGTTCGGACATTGCCAACATTGTGGAGGATATCAAAAGTTTGATGGCTGCACATAGAATTGCTTTTGTCAACTTTGCATTTAGGGAATGTAATAGTGTTGCTCATGGTATTGCTTATTGGGCTCTGGGGTTTAATAGTTCAACCATTTGGAAGCATTGCTTTCCAATTTGGTTGTATGGGCTTGTTGAAGTTGATGTTTCTTGTTTTCCTCCTTAGTTAGAGGTTGCTTTTTCTTATTAATATACTATGTATTTAAAAAAAAAAAAAAAAAAAATTACACTCCACCTACCTATTTGCTCTTTACACTCAAAATCAACTTTTCAAAATATTAACATTAACCTCCTCTACCATTAAATTTGACTGTTGCATTTGATTATTGACTACTTTTTATAAGGGTATTATGGTCATTTCAATCATTTTAATTTTATTTAAGAAATTGAAAAATGAAAAAATTAATTTTTTTCTGGACTGAATTAGAAATTTTAATTATTTAATTTTAAAATAAAATAAATAAATACATGCTTGAGAATTACTTTCAAACTAATTTGTAATTTGCTCTTTTGATATGTTAAAGCTTGGCCTCCTAATTAATAATTTCATAATTATGTCTACATGCATTTTATCTTTTGGACTCATTGGGGTAGAGAAATACTTGGCTAATTTTTGTCACAAACAATATAAAATTATAGATTATATATTCACAAGATCAAGAAGTTAATTGAAATTTTAAGAGACTAAAATGTTCTCAGGTTGACTTAAGCGTCAACCCTTTCAGTGCCCGACCGCAATTAGTGGACCTACTCATTTGGCACTCCTTCCCTTTTCTTTGTCCTATTTTTTCTTGATTGAATTTGAAACTTTAATGATTTAATAATTCATGTTCTCTCTGTCAATGGAATTTAGGAAAAGATATAATTGGAAGGAATAGAGTATGGTGGGACCTATAGACTGAAAAGTTTTTATATGGTTTTTTTAAATTTCCAAGTTGCATTTTAAAATTGGAAAAATTATATGCTTCTCTATAAATAGCATGTAACTTATAATCGTTCTCACACACATTTAATATCTATTATTTCTGCTTAAGAGTTGTTTTGAGGCAATGAAAGAAATTATGAGTGGATTTGTTTCCCTTGTTTTCCTTAAGTTACTGGCAGTAGCAATCATCAGTATTAGCTTCTGCACTGGAAGCACTTATGTGGGTTGCATCCAAAGTGAGAGAGAAGCACTTTTAAGGTTCAAGCAAGATCTTAATGATTCTTCCTCCAACCGGCTTTCCTCTTGGGTTGGTGATGGAGATTGCTGTAAATGGGCTGGTGTTGTTTGCAACAACTTAACAGGCCATGTTCTTGAGCTGCACCTTGAAAATCCTTTCAGCAACACTTATTCAACGGAAGCTGAAAGTGAAGCTTTTCTGAGGTCATTGTTGGGTGGTAAGATCAATCCTTCTTTGCTTGATCTTAATCATTTGGTTTACTTGAACTTAAGCTTAAATAATTTTGAAGGAGTTCAATTTCCCATATTTTTTGGTTCTATGAGATATTTAAGGTATCTTGATCTCAGACTGACTGGTTTTGAGGGAGTAATTCCTCACCAACTTGGCAATCTTTCTAGTCTTCAGTATCTTGACCTTTCTGAGAATCTGTTGTATGCTGAGAGTTTGAGTTGGCTATCTAACCTTTCTTCATTGAAATACCTTGACTTGAGTAGGTTAATTCGTGGCACGGCTTCCGATTGGTTGCTAGCGATAAACAAACTCTCTTCTTTGACAGTGTTACGATTACGCCATTGTGAACTCCATCACATTCCTCCATTGCCCTTCGCAAATTTTTCCTCTTCCCTTACCACTCTTTCTCTTTCTGACAACAACTTTGATAACTCGTTGATATCTTCCTGGGTTTTTGGCCTTCCAAATTTAGAATATCTTGATCTAAGCTTTAACAACTTTCAAGGTCCAATCCCAAAAGGACTTCAAAACTTAACTTCCCTTCAACATCTAGATTTATCACATAACAATTTTAATTCTTCAATTCCTAACTGGTTGTCTAGACTTAGGAGTCTTGAATTCCTTGATATTGGTTACAATTCAAACTTGCAAGGTTCAATTCCAAGTTCATGGGGAAGACTATGCAACTTGAAGTCATTTTTATTGTCAGGTATCAAGTTAAATCAAGATATATATGAAATATCACGTGTCTTCTCAGGATGTATTGTAGATGGATTAGAAGAGCTGCGTTTGTCTAACTGTCAGCTTTATGATCAATTGACTAACAATCAAATTGGACAAGCTAAAAATTTAGATGTTCTTGATATTAGTCACAATTCTTCTATCGGTCACGTTCCATGTTTTTTTGCAAAATTTTCTTCTTTACAAATCCTAGATATTTCCTATAATAAATTGAATGGAACTCTTTTGGAAATTCATTTTGCTAATCTGACAAGGCTTACATATTTTGATGTATCTGGGAACCCATTGACACTTAAATTCAATCATGATTGGACTCCTTCTTTTCAACTTCAAAAGCTCTCCTTAAGATCTTGTCGTTTAGGGCCGCAATTTCCATCATGGCTTCGTTCACAACAAAATTTACATTATGTGGATATATCTAGTTCAGGAATTGTTGATAGCATTCCTAGTTGGTTTTGGAAATCTATTTCTCAAGTTTATTACTTAAATCTTTCTCACAACCAAATTCAAGGAGAGATTCCAAATTTAACTACTGATGTTATGCTTTATTCTATTGACTGGAATTCAAATAATTTTTCAGGTCCATTGCCTCTCATATCCCCAAATGTGTATAGACTTGATCTATCCAACAATGCTTTGTTAGGATCCATTTCCCAATTTTTATGTCACATGACAAATGGGGCAAGGTTAACCCAGATTCTTAAACTTGGAAATAATTCTTTATCTGGAGAGTTAACTGATTGTTGGATGAATTGGAAATATTTGTTAGTGTTGGAACTAAGTAACAACAAATTCACTGGTACTCTTCCATTTTCAATAGGAAATTTAGGTGCCCTTCAATTTTTCCACCTTCGACATAATAGTTTTTTTGGGGTAATACCATCATCACTCAAAAATTGTACTAAGTTAGTAGCATTAGATATCGGTGAAAATGAGTTTTTTGGAAATATTCCAACGTGGATGGGAGAAAGCTTTTCTGAATTGTTGATTCTCAGCCTTCGCTCAAACAAGTTCCATGGCCTCTTACCCATTGAATTTTGCCATCTTTCTTCCCTACAAATTTTAGACCTTGCTTACAATAATTTCTCCGGATCTATTCCAAAATGTATCAATAATTTTAGTGCTATGGTGACAATGGATTATTCTAAAGACAACAGTATACAATTTCAACCCGATGTAATAGGGGATAAGTTCATTGAGGATGCATTACTCGTTATGAAAGGGAAAACGACCAAATATAGCTCCATTCTTAATTTGGTGAGAAGCATAGACCTTTCTAAAAATAATTTTTCTGGAGAAATTCCAGTGGAGGTGACAAGACTTCATGCACTAAGGTCATTGAATTTATCACATAATTCTTTGACCGGAAGAATTCCTGAGACGATTGGTGATATGAGGGAAATGGAATCTATGGATTTATCTTCAAACTGGCTCTCTGGTAAAATCCCACAAAGCATAACAAGTTTGACATTTTTGAATCACCTGGATTTGTCCGATAACAGGTTGATTGGGAGAATTCCTTCAGGCACTCAAATGCAAAGCTTTGATGCATCCTCGTTTATTGGTAATGAACTCTGTGGATCTCCGTTGAAGAATTGTACTGTTGCTACTGTTCTAACACCTAGCCATAAGAATGGTGGACATGAAGTGGACTGGTTCTATGTAAGCATGGCTCTTGGATTTGTGGTGGGCTTCTGGGCTTTGATTGGCCCTTTACTCATCAACCGAAGGTGGAGATATATGTATTGCTGCTTCTTGGATCGACTCGGAGACAAATTTTATTTTGCTTTTAGAAAATTTTGTTAGTTTTTGTATTTTATATTTGTATTTTAATGTTTAGATTTGTATATATCTTTTTATGAGCTCTAATAATAAAATCGATGGAGTGTTACAATGTTTAAAAAATTTCATTCTTGTAGGCGGTTGATACAATGTGTATTTTTGGTGTCTGTATTTTTCGTATATTTTTAATTATTTTTCACTAATAAAGGCTAAATTTTAAAAATTAATACTTTAATCGTGATTGATTAGATAGAAAACAAAAATAAATTACAGATAGATTCTCTAATAATATTCCAAAATTAATCAATCCAATAATTAAATTAAAACTTTAGTATTCTTTCTAAAGCTTGAACTAAAAATATAATGGAACTCTGACTTCAATCAAAAATAGGGTTTGACCACCTTCCTCAACGACTAACCTTATCCATAAATTGTAGCCTTTTGATTAGTTTCAATAATCACATTTACAACCAATCCAAGAACTACAATTTATGAGTAAAGTTAATGGTTGGGTAAGGTAGCTCAACCCTTATAAAAATATTGTATATTGCATGATAGTTGATATCTAAATTTATTAATCTAATATGATAACAATAATGTGTTGCATTGCTCGATGGGATTTGGCAAGGGGTTGTTAATTTCATACTGTGTTAAAACTCTGTTTTTGCTTGATATCCAACTAATAGAATTTGTAGAGGCCGAAAGATGAAGATGAGATGGAAGCATTATGTGTCAGTTCTAATTTTATTTCTTCCTGTATTACCCAGTGCATTTACAATTGATCTAACAATGCTTTGTCTAATTTTTGTGTCACCAGACAAATAAGCCAAGGGGAAAACAATTTCTTAAATAAGGACAAAGCGTTTTGCTTGTGGAGAGTCAGTTAATACTTGGACTTGTTGACCTTAGAACTAAAGTGACAGTATATTGTTAGCTTCCATAATCGAGGTACCATATAGCTATCAACTGGCTTGATCTTTCAATTAACCAAACAAGCCAGTTGGTGCCATTAAGGTATTTATTCTTAATATTGTTTTTTTTTTTTTTCTATGAAATTAATTAGTTTGTTAATGTCAATTTACATCTATTTATTATTATGAAAACAATTTATTTAGCATAAGAATGGTTAAATAATTAAAATAGTAACAAAAAAGATCGGTGTCGACTATGAAGGGTATTTTCCTTCGGCAGTAGCCTCAGCCTTTAATTTTATTTTATTTCCAACAGTGTAAAAATTGTTAAGTTTTACATCAATTCGATCTATCCATAGCATTAGTTCACAGATTTTATTCATTTTTATTTTGTATTTTTGCACTAAAACGCCATACAGGACCTTGCCATATATGCCTAATCCAAAATAATAGCTCAAATAATTTGGATTTTATCAAAAAGAAAAAATAAATGTTACGTTTATATATAGACTATAGATGTACTTGAATCTAGACCTCTCAAGTGATTTAGAGAAGTTTCAGAGCCACCTCCCCTAAGATTCACCTCTTTGTAGAAATTTCAAGATTATAAATAAATAAAATAAACATATGAACCGTGGCCATAAGAACGATTAGAAAAAATATGTTATATTGAAATTTTGACGTCTAAACACTCAATATTCTCTCTCTAATACCAAACACCAGTTACAGCAGAGTTCTACACTCACATCCAAACTTTATTAAGCTCTACCATACTTTAAGCTCATAATTGATCTTTACCGAACCATACTATGATCTAAGCCCATTATTAAGCTTTATTGTGTTTTACAGAGCCATACCATGCTCTAAACTCACAACCGAGTCTTATCGAATCCTACTGTGCTCCAAGCTCATACTCGAGCCTTAGTGAGCCATATCATGCTCTAAGTTCACAATTAAGTCATATTGTACTCTAAGCTAACAACTGAGCCACATCGAACCCTCGACTCACTACTGATCTAATCACTCGCTTTGAGTTCTTGGTGTCATATACAAGAAAATAAGATAGTCGACACGTTTCTCAAAACACAAAACTTTTTCTGAAGTTTATGCATGAATCGGACTCCCGGAGTCTGTAAAGTTAATATTAAGCACGATCTCCACAGCCACAATGTCCGTTGATTTCTTCGGCTACAAACGTTTAGCCATCCATAAAAAAAGTACTAAGAAAGGACACTGAAAAATATAGGGAGAAAAAAAAAATCAATCCCATAGTTATCCACTGACAATTTTTTAATTGGAAACAAATTTTATGAGAGCTCAATTACAAGTCTTGGATGCGTCACGTTAACAAGAGCATAGAAAACCTCAGGGCTGGGGCGTTCAACAAATTAATGGCTCAAAAGATTTTATCAAATCTTAGACCATACAATTTTTTTGTTTCTTAATTCTTTTACTGTTGTGACGCATTAGGGGACCAAATGATTGTTAGAGCCAACTGCTTGTGCCACTAATAATAAAAAATTGTTATTGCTGGAGGCAGGCAAGGTGGGATATATGACAACTATATAATGTCATATACAGATCGTACACGTGATAAATCATGGAATAAAAACTTGGCAAATCACAAACAAAATAACAAGTACATGAATCAAACAGTCGTACAAACTTTGATATAGTTAGTGATAAAGTATAGACAGGGACGTAGCCAAGAATCAACTTCAGGTAGGCTAGAATAAATTTTTTAAATGAACTTCCACAACATAAAAATATTTTATAAATTAAAAAATTATATATATAGTTATAATAAAGATAGAACAAATCTTACTTAACCTTTAAAATTCATATTATAAATAAATAAAAAAAAAAGAAAAAAAAAAAGCATAATAAAATATGCAAGAAATATGAAATGTAAGTAAAATCAAGTATTAATCAAGCTATAATTAAAAATATTTAAATGATCAAATTTATCAAATATGAATTATAGCATAATGATGTTATAGCATCAACAATCTTTTTTCCGACATAAACAATCTACATTTTAATAATCATAATTTATAATTACTATCACACTTTAAATTAAAGAGTATATTAAGAAAAACACTAAACATTTTAAATTTAAGTAATATATAATGTAACTAATATTATGATTAAAAAAAATAAAATGTGAAAAATTTAAGTAAACTTTGACATCTAACATATGAAATAAAATTATTACATGTGTACTATTCAAATTGAAATATATACATACACATATATAAACAAGAAAATGCATACAATAGATTTAGAACAAATATATATTTCCGTTGATATCAAAAGAATTAATAAATGAATATATAAATATATATATATTTAAAATAAATATAGTTTTGATATCAAAGATGATGATCGTATAGTGACAGTTCACTGTATTAAAAGGAAAAACAAGAAAAGAATCACATGTAATTATCATATAAATATTCATCTTATTATTATTATTATTATTTTAATTTGTTTTTGTTAGTGTTCTGTTATATAGTGTATACGTACACAAGGAAACACCAATTTTTTTACTATCCAAGGCTGCCATATATTACTTACTTGGCCCGTTTAATTCATTTGTACTTAGCATTGCTTCACTTCCATTAATATTTACAGAAAAGCATGCACATCACTAAGAATTATCAATCGAAGAAAGCAAGAGGAAATTAAATATTGGTTAATGCTAGAGTGAAAAGATGGTCCTATTCAAATTGTCCAAAAAGAAGATATCCTATGACGACCACCAACATTACAAAGTTGCTCAATAACTGCATGATAAAAGCACGTTGTTTGGCAATAATAACTGAACATGAATATGTTAAAAGTGTGCTTAGAGATGGTTCAATAATAGACATTGCAGATGAGAAACTCACATCTCACATTACCACCGTTGCGGCCGATCATGTGCAGTTTGTGGCTGATTTATCGATGTCTGCTAAGGTATATCCCATTACAGAACTAGTTACATACAGCGTCATACATCCTAACAAAGGCAATGCATAGGTCAATTTTCAAGTGAACTCATGTAGTTGTTGTCAATGGGACTCAGATCAATTGTCATGTATTTATGCATGTACTGTTGCTAGGTATTGTAATTATATGTTGTTACTTTCGTTATTTAATGCCATATAGGAATACCCTGCCTCTGTCATACATATCATGACTATTTTCATGTATGTTATATTTGTGAGAATGATTTTGCATAGAGACAAAGTCTCTATTTGTTTTTGTTGTATTTGCAAAGAGATGGAACTTTCATATTTTGCATAAGGCTGTGAAAAATATCCACTTCATTGTATATTTTATGGTGATGGTGGTGTTATATTCATATTCATATTCATTGGTATTTATGGTGGTGGTGGTGTTATATTCATATTCATATTCATTGGTATATAATGCAGGTGCTTTTATATCCGGATAGTTAAAAAACAGAGGAGATTATATCAAAATTTGTAAAAAATTGTAGTCTGAAAATAATAAATCAAATAAAAGAGTTGATTTATTATTTTCGGAGTACAATTTTATTAATAATAAATTAAATGCAATACAAACTGTAATTAGTGAAATGAAATTAAAAAATAATAATATGTCATATGAGTTGTGTTGACCATATAAATTATAAAATTTTATGGCAAATGATGTCATTATTACCATGCACATACCACCTTTGGCTTGATTTTTTAAGCGATAATATGTGTAGAATTCAATTTATTTTTATCTTATTTGAAACATTATAGCTATTCTTACAAATTCAGTCCATATATATTACAAATGGAATGGTATCTACACAATATCTAAATCAATCAGCCACAAAAGTTATATTTAATTAACAAGAATTCTTTAATTGAAAACATTTTGAAACTGAGATTATTTGTACAAATTCAAAATTTTAGCCATTATTATTTTGTATAATATAGTCAATGCCAACTCATGTGAAAAAAAAAAAAAAAATTCATTGACTTCTTTTTCCTGCTGCGTACGATAAAAAATAACCAAAACCGGAAACTAACAGCCAGGTGAGCCTGTGCTGTAATTAAAACAAAAATTCAAGGGTACAATAGTCAATTTGTTTATTTTTTTTGGTTCAATTTCCAATTAAAGGATAAGAAAATTCTGTTGAAGCCCTTGTCACTGTCTTTGTGGTCTCACCAGCTCTGATTTTTATAACTATCCTGTTTGTCTCCTGTTTCTATAAGCGTTTTTGAAAATCATTCTATTTCACCAAATTCAAAATTTTAAATTTTGTGATTGTGAATATCTTTTTTTCTTTTCCTGTAAAAATACGTTTGGCTAACATTGAAATTTTGTCGTCATTATTTATGTTTGTGCAAATTCTGTTGTTCAGCTGGTAAAATATCATAATTGAAAAACAAAGCTTCTATAAGGTGAATATTTGTTGCATTGCTTTGATTTGCATATTACTTGCTTTCATATTTGCAGTTCACTATATCATGTGAACATATTTGTGTAGTGACCAGATCATCATGGTAGTCATTTGTCGACAGACGAGTTTGGCTTTGACCCCGAAAGGTTGTGGCAGAGGCCGAGTATGGTTAAAGTACTCCTTGAACCACAAACTAGCAAGGTGGCATTGCAAGGGTTTGGACCAAAGATTGATATGTATTTTGGTTGCAAAAATACATATAGATCTTTGGTCCATATAAAAATGCTACTTTGCTTGCTTATGGTTCAAGGAGGAATTTGGCCAAGCCCGACCTCTGCCACACCTTGGCCACGTGGTTCAAAGAGGACTTTGACCACACATGGCCTCCGCCACACCCTTTCGGGGGCAAGGCCAAAACCCTCTGTGGATAAATAGCCACTATAGTAATCCTTGATCACTACAATTTATACATTTAAAATTATGATATTTGATTCACAATTGAGATTTAATTGAAAGATTCTAAAAGATTATGATATGCAACATGAACGTTTGTTAGTATACTTTATTAGAAGCAATGTAAATACCTCATGATTTGTGTACACATTGGCTGCTGATAATGATGTAAAACTTGTAATTGTAATATAATCCATAAGTAACATTATTAGAATTCACTACAACAAAATTGGCATAATATAGCATGAGATGAATGCTATAATAGGTAGTAGATAGCATTTCAACTGATGGTATCACAGCCCAAGCTATAAAAAGTCTCTTCTCATTGCAATTTATAAATGCTATACATGATGTTCTAAAAGGCTATTATAGGTGCAATCACAACTTTTTGTAAATGCTATAATGATGTTTAAGCTAGTAGCTTTTCTATGTTATAACTTTTCCTATATGCTATAAAAACTATTTGATTGCAATTCACAAAAACTATAAATAATGTCTTTAATACTACTTTTTTTAACATTAAAAAAAATTAAATTTCATCATATACTAACTATGAGCATTGAAATTATTCCAAATAGATAAAAAAGAATATAAGCATATAAAAGGATTGAAGTCATTCCATTTAAATACCAAAATTATTACATTGTCCATCATAAATGTATGGAGATTTCATGATAGTTACATTAATTACAATAACAAAATCAGCTTCTTTGGCAGTGTCGATTGCTTCATTAAACCCAACATCAGAATCACAAGGTACATCAAAGCAATCAGGAGCATAGGATGTCTTCTTTATGTAATCTTTAAGTCCTTCAAAAAGGCTCTTTGGGCTGCACGAACTCCTACAACATCGATAACCTCAAGTAATTGTTATAGCAAGTCTAGAAACAAAGAGTATCTTCAATAAGATTGGCAAACCCCAATAATCACTCAACTTTTGCAAAAATTAATTCATCATAATTTGCTACTGCAGTAAATTTAGAATTGAGAAATAATTAAAAAAATTCAGGTTACAATCCAAGTTATAATCCAAGTAAACACTAGTTTGTTGTTAATGCTAAAAACTGTCCAACAAATTTAAGAGAAAAACATTGATAATAACCTGCTTTAAGAGCACCTACAACTACATCCTCATGTGTTTTTGTGTTTGATATTTATAGATCGTGGTCGTAGCATCATAATATGAGGTAGCACTTATCCTACAAATATGTCTATGTCACCAAGTCCACTCACCTATACTCAGACCCATCGGCCAAATATGCTCCATAACTGCCCACAGAAGCAGCAACTAACAGTGGACGGCTTGAAGTACTTTCATTGTTGTTGAAGTCCCAAGAATCTTTAGTACATCTGTCATAATAGATATCACGTGCCTCACGAGCAATTTCAACACTTCTCCTAAGCAAACGTTCTGCTTCCTCTGTAGAATAGCCTTTGGCCTCGAAACCTTGAATGGTGGCCTGAATCAAATTAAAGAGTTTGTTCGCTATTAGAAGTAAAAAACAAAATATAAAAGAGACTTGTATGCATAAAAGAATTATAGTCACCTGATAAGATGCCGTTAATATGATATTTGCACCAGCATCAAGGTAATCTAGGTGAACCTGTTACATTAAGCAAGTTAATATCAATAGGACAAGAAATGCATAACTTGTAGGAAAATACTAGCATCATCAATACAATTAAGGCTTGTCATAGAACTAAAGATGCACTTCAGCACATTTTATTGAAGAACAAACTTCCTACTGCCCCCACAATAACATCAAATAACACATGGATTACAACATTGTTGTTTCATTAACATAATTGCAATTTCAAGACCACCTCCTTATACAAAGCATACTCTTTTCTAGGATGCATTCCTCGTCAAATCAATTAACTAGAGTTTAGATTCAAAGTAAATCACAAAGAACACTCTAGAAAGGCATTGTTTGTCAAAATACATTGACTATATCCTAATTTCTGAACATTTAACACATTTGGATCAGTATTTTAAGAAGTTAACTTCAGCAGTAATAATGCGGTATAAAAAGGATCATGCTCTACTTGTTCACATAAAAAATTCATCAAAAATAGCGATTCCAACTCAAAAGCAATGACTGGATTTTTTTTGCAAATCAATTAGTCAAACTCTCAATATTTTCAACCCAACCTGTTTCACGTCGTATTCCAGTCTAATAAACTTGTCCTTAAGAATATATCCTATTGTCTTTCAAAAAAAAAGAATATATCCTATTGCTCCCCTGTTTCTTGGATTTCACTTTTTCATAACTTCCACTTTCACAAGCAAGGAATACATTGTTATCGAATACTAGTCAATCCATTCTTTATTCAAACTGATAATTTCCACATCTTTGGTCCTTAATTAGATGGTCATGAGATCCTTTTTATATCCTTATATTCATGTAAAAGGCAGCATATTTAGTTTTTACATACATTAATCCTTCTAAGAAGCCCAGGAAAAGCAAAAGCTGTTTTATTTGCAACATCTAACTTTAAAAAGTACATCACTTCCTAAGCATTCTATAAATTTTTAAACTGCATAATTAGCATTATATCAAATTGATGTACATGTGTTCCAACACACCACCACTGCCACCAAGGCCAATGTACGTATCACACATACCAAACTCAAATTCAAATGTAGAACAGACACGAATAAAAATAAAGTAAATACAACCACATGGGGGAACTCAGACTCTTGGATTCCTAGAAGGTTAATCCTATTGGTACAGGGGAATATACTACCTTTCAACATTGTTTGCTATTTGTCAACAAATTTTGAAAAAATTACAATAATTGGATGAAAAAAACCACCACACCACTCAACAAATTAGACAAATAAAGTTGTTAAACTACCCATACTATAAATCTCAAACCAAAATCATATATAAATTGACAGCCCAGTTAAGAATTAAATTATCAGAATGCATGCAAAACAAAAAAATTCTACAACATAGTAGTAGACTACTTTCAAATATAATTTTCTTTTCATTTAGAAAAAGAGCGGAAGTGAAAAAGGGAAGAGGAAGTGACCGTCTTTTGCGTGGAAGCTACTAGTCTTCGTGGTTGATTTGAGACAAAATGGATTGGTAATCTGTCATCAAGAATCCATATATATTTGCCACATACACACTGTAAGTTAATTGTGTCGTGATGTGTATATTATGCCACACAAACTGGAAGGAAGAGGTTTTAGAAGCCGAATGAATAACAAATCATAGCTAAAATTTGGAGGAGAGTCAACATATCATCAAAAATAACAAATCACAGCTAAATTTTCGAAAAAGTACCTGGCTTGATGAGCCTGGAGACACCAAATTGCTAGAGTTCGATGGATTATGAGGCAACACGGCAGGATTGAACAGTGGATGATGAGAAAGAAGAATGGTGAACAAAGAAGTAGACGATGAGAAAGAAGAACAGCGAACAAAGAAGAAGAAAGGTGAACAAAGATGCAGAAGAACGGCGGCAAATGATGAAGATGGTCTATTAGAAGAAGATGAAAGGCTCTAAGGAAGAACACAAAATTGATGAGGGTTCAGACAAGCTATAAAGGTTATTCATTAAAAATAATATATTAAAACATTATTTGTGTTGGCAACCCTGTTTTTGAGTGGGTTATATGAAAGTTTTTAGCAGGCGTATTTCCCACCATTGGCTTTTGAGGCCCAGTTATTTTTTTATTTTTTATTTTTGGTACTTATTGCATATCTAAATTGCTATAACATTCAAATTAAATTAATAAATTTATTGGTTATTGTGTAACATTCCAAGAATGCTATATTATTACTATTAAGTGGTAATAAAAAATCAAGTGTTACTAGGCATACATCAATTATAGCATTTTAGATCAAAAAGCAATTGTATATGAGAAATTTATAGCTTTTTCATAGGAATGCTATAAAATGTCCAATTTGTTGTAGTGATTAGTTGACAAATCCGAAGATAATTGTTGTTTCTTTTTAGGAAAAATGAGATGTGGATTAATAGCATTGTGAGTTTCATAATTATTATTTGGTTCCATAATTGCTTGTGGTTATGTTATTTGATGATTATATTTGTCGGTGTGTAATAGTACAAATTATGAAAATACCTATAATATATATTCCTTGTCTGACGATTGAGACTACCATATATGGTTTTATCATTGGGGATAATTTTTATATAGAATAGTGCTCTTTAATTTCGTGTTTAGTAGCATAGACTTTGGCTATAGTATATATAAGTTGGATGGAACTTGTTGACATCAAAATCTAATCAACAAGGTTCGTTGAAGCCTAAAACTGCAATCAAACACAAACAAAACAAATAGAAGAGAAAGGCAAGAGAAAGAACAGAAGACAAGACAAGTTTTTACGTGGTTTCGCCTTAAAAGAACCTATGTCAACGGCTGTGCTTTAGTTATTTTCTGATAGAGTCACAGTTCTTTGTTATTGAGAGTGCCACTCTTTTTACAATGAATTCTCAGGCCCTTATTTCTAGAGAGGGGGAGATGCTATAGTTCAATTACAATTGTAATAGAAAATAATTTAATATTAATTACATTTCCCAAAAATATATCCGTGATTTCAGGGATTTCATTTAACCAAATCAGATATTTGACTTATCTCCTGATTTGGTGATTGAGTACTCCATAAATTAGGTTGCTACTATTCTAGAGAGATTCAACGTGTATGTCACACCATTCCACGAGCTGGCTTTGCTCTGGACGACCTGGAGCTCGGTGCTGAGCAGCTTTGATCATGACCTGTGACCTGAGAGCTCGTCCAAGTGAGCTACGAAGGCACTTATATATGAGCTGGATTCAGGATGTTATGTGAGCTCCCTCCTATGAGCTGAAGGTTGTCATGTGTTCTGAGTGCTTGGGTCCGCGAGCTCATCTCTGTGAGTTGCTAAGTGGAGAACTGAATATTGATAAGTCAGACCTTTATCTACTAGGCTAATCTATTGGATCAGTTTATTGGGCTTTTACCAGCCCATTTTGTGCAACCTAAAAATACATACAGCATAAACCCCCGAGCTCTCAGTGCGTTTTACAGACTGAAAGCTTGAGCCCGCTGGTAAAAGCTGATATATAAAGCTCATTGGTAAGCATCGTATTGCCTTTTCGAATCTTGCTTTGTTTCTTTGGCTTGTGGGAAATTATTTATGTAGTTTCATGGTTAGTCTCCATGATCAAGCTTCTTTAGAGAGGAGAAACTAAGCAGTGCGAAGAGCGAGGCGAGCTTCGACTAGAGGTCGCTCTTGTTAGAACTGCGAGGTGGAGAAGCATTGAGAGCAAGTTCTGATTCACCTTATTGCGAGGTTTATCGAGCATTTTCTTTATTTGAGCGTTGCCTTATGCTTTACTTCAATGTTTGCTTTGTGTCTTTGTCCCATCAAGTTCTGGAATTTTTCTGTTGACTGAAAATAGAGTCATGAATTAGTAATAATAAACCTCTCGAGTTATGTCCAGGGGGTGTTAGAACCCGATGACATAACGAGAGTTGAGACTATCAGAACCTCTGTTATGCTTAAAGGGTAAGAACCCGAGTTGTACAGCATATCGAAACCTCAACTGTTCTCAAAGGGTCGGAACTCGAGCTGTACAGCATAAACTTCTCAAGCTATGTCCAGAAGGATGGAACCCGGATTATACAGCGAGAGTTATGGAGGTCGGAACCTCAACTGTGCTCAAAGGGTCGGAACTCGAGCTGTATAGCATAAACCTTTCGAGCTATGTCCAAAAGGATGGAACCCGGATTATACAGCGAGAGTTATGGAGGTCAGAACCTCAACTGTACTCAAAGGGTCGGAACCTGAGCTGATACGATAAAATAAACCTCTTGAGCTATACCGAGAGGGTCAGAACCTGGATTATATAGTGAAAGTTGTGGAGGTCGAAACCTTAGCTATACTAAAAGAGTCGAAACCTGAGCTAATATAACATAATAAACCTCTCGAGTTATGCCCAAAGAGTGTTGGAACCTGGATTACATAGCGAGAATTATGAAGATCAGAACCTTAGCTATGCTCAAAAGGTTGAAACCCGAGCTGATATAACATAATAAACCTCTCGAGCTATACCCAGAGAGTATTGGAACCCGATGACATAGCGAGAATTGTAGAGGTCGGAACCTCAGCTATGCTTTAAGGGTCGGAACCCGAGCTAATATAGTATAATAACCTCTCGAGCTATGCACAGGAAGTGTTGGAACCCAATGGCATAGCGAGAGTTGAGGAGGTTGGAACCTCAACTGTGCTCAAAAGGTCGGAACCCAAGCTGTACAGCTTAATTTTCCCTTGGATGGTGAGGTCGCTTTTAGCTTTGCTTATCATTCAAGAAATCAAACATTGGTTATATCACAACAATATGATAACATGAACTTTTATTGATATTGTAGAATACGATTTTTTATACATGCTCATAAAGCTGTTAAGCATGAGGACGTGCCTATGAGGTGAGGTTCACCGTATATGATGAAGATAGCTCTTACAACAGGTTCATGTTCTGGATTGGGAGCTCTTTGGGACTGTTGATACACTGCCTACTGAGGTCGTTGGGGTAGCTAGCTCGCTGGCTACAACACATAGTCATTTAGTTGACCTCGCTTGATCAGATCTTCAATAGCATCACTTAACTCCTTATAATCTGAGGTGTTGTGTCTGACCTCATTGTGATAAGCATAGAACGTTTTCTAGTTCCTGCGGTGAGCGAGGGACCTTATAAAAGGGGGCTTCCAAAAGTCTTTCCTATGCTTCTCTGTTACATAGATCTTGTTCTGTGTATCTGACAGGACGTTATAGCTGCCATGACAACTTTGATGTTGAGGTCACTTATTCCTTGACATTTTTTCGGCCTTCTTAGTGACTTGATAGTTTGAGTCATTGCTCTAACCATCACTTCTGTCCCCGTCATGATCTCTTTTCTTCGATGGGTGAGAACTATCCACTTCGCCGTCCTAACTGGACTTTGCGGGGCGAAAGGCCTCTTCCCACTTAATCTCCTTAACAGCTCGCTCATAGAACTCGTCGAGGTCCTTCACTGGGGATTTGTATATATTTTCATACAACTTTCTGTATTTCCTTAATCCCGCTGAGATAGTTGTTAAAATACACTCATCCGTAGGGCTTTCCATATTGTTCACCTCGTGCGTAAACCTAGCAAAATAGTCCTTTAACGATTCATCCGGACGTTGGAAGATGGTGGCGAGGTGACAGAGAGGGTGTGAGCTGCTTCTTGAGGGCCTTGTATTGGTTAATAAATTTTCGCTGGCATTCCTCCTAACTATATGTTGCGAGTTGGTAAATTCTTGAACCAAGTTCACGGGATGTCTCCGAGTGTTACTGGGAATACGCGACGCTTGACCAGAGAACTCGTGGTTTGGAGATCCATCTGAATATTAAACGTGTCCAGATGGTTATAAATGTCAGAATCACCATTGTACTGTGGGATGTTTGAGACTTTGAATTTGGGAGGAAATGGTTCCAACTTGATCTTCAAGGTAAATTGAGCCTTTTCACCGTACTGACCACCTTGCTCTTAAGCTCCAAGTTGCGCTTCTAGCTGGCATATCCTCTGGAGGAGCTCTTCTACTCTTATATCTTGGGGTCCGTATCTTCTTCTGAACTCGTGACCAGAATAGTTATGGCTCAGGATATATCCCTAACCTTACAAGCTAACATCTTGGTACGAATCCGCATGTTGCTGGTGGTTTGCCTCATTCTCTTCGCGAACTCGACGACCTTCAGCTCTTGAATGCGAATTGGAGGGGCAAGTTGAGTTGGAAGGTCGTAGCTCCCCTGTGTCTCGTGCATGTGCCTGCACCAACGCCCTAACTACACCTGTGAGTTATTGTACCATGTTTTCTAGCGCCTCTTGCCGCTGTTACCATTCTAATAGCCCTCCCCAGAGATCACTGTTACTTACTGGTGAGGGGTCGGTAAAGGTGTATCTACAGTAACACCATTTGTGGGGATGACTATCTGTCCTTTTGTTTGGTTAGCAACCACATCTAAATTTCTGGTTTTTCTTCCTCTTGCCATGGCATCTAAAGAAAATCTAGAAACGTTTGCAGTTGGGTCCTTCCTCTAGCGCTAAAATGTTGACGTTAAAATCTGATCAACAAGATTTTTTAAAGCCTAGAACTGCAATCAAACACAAACAAAGCAAATAGAAGAGAAAGACAAGAGAAAGAATAGAAGACAAGACAAGTTTTTATGTGGTTCGGCCTTAAAAAAGTCTACGTCCACGGCTGTGCTATGCTTATTTTCCAATAGAGTCACAATTCTTTGTTATTGAGAGTTCTCCCTTTTTACAATGAATTCTCAACCTTTTATTTATAAAGAGGGTGAGGTGCTACAGTCAATTATAATTGTAATACGAAATAATTTAATATTAATTACATTTCCCAAAAATATATTCGTGATTTCAGAGATTTAATTTAACCAAATCAAAGATTTGATTTATCTTCTGATTTGGTGGTTTAGTGCTTTGCAAATTAGGCTGCTACCATTCTAGAGAGATTCAGTGTCTACGTCATGCCACTCCACAAGCTGGCTTTGCTCTGGGTGACCTGGAGTTCGGTGCTGAGCAGCTCTGATCTTGACCTGCGACTTGAGAGCTCGTCTAAGTGAGCTAGGGTCATATCTGTGCGAGCTAAGCATCCTAGGTGCTGAAGGCTCAAGCTGGATGCAGGATGTTACGTGAGCTCCCTCCTGTGAGTTGGAGGTTGTCATATGTTCTGAGAGCTTGGTTCCGCGAGTTCGTCTCTTCGAGCTGCCAAGTAAAGAGCTGAATATTAATCAGCTGGGCCTTGAGCTACTTGACTTGAGTTCAAATAATTTGTCCGATCCATTACCTCTTACATCCATTAGTTTAAGTGCAATTAATTTGTTTGACAATACTTTTTTCGGATCTATTTCTTAATTTTTGTCTTGTGGGATAAATGAGTCAAAAACAGTTCAAATTCTCAACCTAAGGAACAATTTCTTATCAGGAGAATTGCCTGATTGCTAGATGAATTTGCCATATTTGGTTCTCTTGAATCTTGGAAATAATAAATTCGTTGGTAACCTTCCAACCTCCTTAGGAGCATTAACTTATCTCCAGTCATTGCATCTTCACAAAAACAATTTCTCAAGAACAATGCATTTGTCACTTAAAAATTGTACAAGTTTGTTGACACTTGACATTAGTGAAAATGAGTTTTCCGGAGATATTCCATCATGGATTGGAGAAAGATTTTCAAAAATGGAGATTCTCACCTTTCGTTCGAACAAGTTTTCTGGTCTTTTACCCAAGGAACTCTGCCATCTAGCTTCTTTACAAATCCTAGACCTTGCCGATAACAATCTTTCTGGACTTATACCAAAATGTGTATATATCTTGAGTGCTATGGTGGCAGTGAGCTATTCTGGCCGTAACTATATACAGTATATAGTCTCCTTTTACTATCCAAAGTCATATCGTTATTTTGGGAGAAATTTTCTAGAGGATACACTTGTCGTTATGAAAGGGAAAACAGTTGAGTATGGCATGACTCTTAATTTGCTGAGATATATAGAGCTCTCTCACAATAATCTATCAAGAGAGATTCCGATGGAAGTGACGAATCTTGGATCATTGCAATCGATTAATTTGTCACAAAATTCTTTTACTGGAAGAATTCCTATGAGTATTGGTGCTATGAGAGCGTTGGAGTCAATTGATTTCTCAACTAATCAACTTTCAGGTGAAATTCCTCAAAGTATTTCAAATTTGACGTTTTTGAGTTACTTGTACTTATCCTATAACAATTTGGTTGGGAAAATTCCTTCAAGTACTCAATTACAAGGCTTTAATGCATCTTGCTTTATGGGCAATGAACTTTGTGGACCTCCTCTTCCTGAGATTTGTATGGAGATAGTTCCAACACCTGATCAGGATAGTCGAGTAAGACATGATGACGATGAAGATGAAGTCGACTTTTGGATCTATGTCAGCATGGTACTCGGGTTTGTGGTGGGCTTTTGGGGTTTAATAGGTCCTTTATTTGTCAACAGAAGATGGAGATACAAGTATTGTCATTTCTTAGATCGTTGCTTGGGGAACAGAGGCGTTAATTTTGTAAGAAAATGTTTCTAGATTTCTAATGTTTGGACCCTAATTTGATGTTTAGTGTGTTTTGCTATCAATCAAATGTAGTACTTATTAAACAAAATGTCTTTGTTTGGTGTGTTCTTACTTCCTAGAGCTGGAAACTAACATATCATGTTGCCATTTTGTGTACTTGGGACACTTTGGTGGCTGCAATAATTTATCTTCCCGAAGACAAATTATGGTTTCTGATCAATATAACTAATACAATCCTAAAATTTCAATCACCATCAAAGTCTATGACTGGTGTCATGGTTACGATCAAATCAGAGATACAATTATATGCTTATATGTCTGATGACTGAATATGCACAAGTTAATTTGCACTTTCATTTTTATTTTCTAGTCATACGAAATTCAAAATGTGAACTAGATTCATCATATAATAGAGAAAACCAACACACAAATCTATCGTGTTTAACTGGTTGTCCTTTTGTGAAAATTTATCAATTGAAATGTAAACTAGATTCATCATATAACAAAGAAAATCAGTACACAATTCTATCATATTTATCTAATCGTCTTTTTGTGAAAAACTTATTATCAATTATGTTGATAAAAGAGCATATTTTGAATTTAAATTTATACATGCTAGACCCTTGTTAGATGGGTGTTTAAAGAAAATTTTTATTTATTTATTTTTTTTATTTTATAGTACTAAAAGATTAATTAAGGACTTATTTCACCAGCATAAAGAACTAAAATGAGTTTTAATAGCATAATTTCACCGTTTATAAAATTTAATAAGAAAATTATCATTGTCTTAACATCTTATAAAAAACCCAGGAAAACAAGAAATGCAATCAAGTACAAATTTTTTGCCTTTTTCTTTTCCACTGAAACATGTAGATTGAAAAAAAAAAAAAAAATTATATCTCAGGCAAAGAGGTTCACTAAAAACAGAAAAGCTCAAGAACAAATAAATATTCACCTTTATAGCATGTTCTTATTTGTATAATATATTGTTTTCGTCTTATTCTCTAACTTGGTACAAGTGAAAATTGAGTGGCTAGTATGATAGCTTTGTGAATAACACCTTTTAAATATTATGCTTTTCTTTTCATTCATTTTGCATATAGCTTCTATTCTTTATCAAAATAGCAAAAATAAAAGCTACATGCTCTGTTTTTTTTTGCCTTGTGGCTTCTGTTCTTAGTATTTTGATTGACAAGTTTTATTAGTGCTAGGTCTATGCTCGAGTTTGTCAATGTTCACAAGAATAAGTCTTTCTTTTCTTGAGTTGCTGAAATATGCAACATGATAAAGGAACACACAAATAGTTTGCGGAACACACACAATTAGGGTGAGGAACATACACAAACACACACAACCATTAGGATGCGGAACACACAATAAGTAGGGCGTGGGACACATACAATTAGGATGCGGAACACACAATTAGGGTGCAGTTCACACAAAAGTATGGCGTTGAACATACACAATTAGAGTGGCGAACACACATATTTAGTAAAATGCATTCAAGTTAGTCAAATTTGTATCAAACAAAAATAATAGAGTTGAAGCACAAATTGTAACCGAGTAATACACAAATTGGCAAACAAAAAAATGGAATAAAAACAAGTATAAATACACCACTTTGGTTTGAACATTTTTTTTTAATTCAAAATTCAAAGGATTTATGTAAGCTACATGCTCTGTTTTTTATAAAAAAAAAAAAAACATGTTTGTTCACTTATTCATGTACACAGCATGAGCTACATGCTTTGGTTCAACATGTTCACATCATAATAATGAACCAGTAATGTTGAACTGCCTATTCAGTTCCCAAAGATACTCGAAGCATTACTGTGGCTACCGCCACTGCCAATGTCGCTGCCACTTCAGCAATGTTGAACTGACACTGTCGCTGCCACCGCGGTCGATGTTGAACTGCTGCTGCTGCTGTTGCTGCCACTCCAACAATGTTTAACTACCACTACCGCCGTTGGTCTGTATTTTTTATAGAGAAACAAAGACAGAGCAAAGTGAAGGAGAGCTGAGAGAGAGAGAGCAAATTGAAACAAGCTGAGAGAGAGCAAAGTGAAACAAACAAAGATAATACAAATTTATTAGTTTTTTTTCTTTTTTCTTTAATGGAGGGTATTGGTGTCTTTTTATTCATATAGGTGCTAGTAAAACTCAACTCAATTTTTTAGTACTAGTCAAATAAATGTGGCACCATTTACTCGGTGTCTAAATGAAATTAGTGGTGCTTCTATTCGATTGAAGTTTTTCTCTTATAGATGGCATATAAAAAATGGAGAGGACGGTTAATTATCTTTACAACTAAACATTATATGCAACAACAGGAAGGTCCAAATCATACAGCTTCAATTTGAAACTTCCGATTTCAGAGCCTCATCAAAGACTAGCTTCTTCGCGAAAACATGTGCTAATCGGGTATTTGGGCTTAGTCAGGAAGTTTTGAATTTAAGTTTCATTTATATCTTATATTTAGGCTCAGTCATTGTAATGATAATGGTTACAATAATTAACAGTTTTGATGGACTGCTAAAGCTGTAAATAAAGCTGAAACAGGGGTTTGAAAGAGAATGAAATTAACAAATTAAAGCCTTATCATTTGTGATGTTTAGTATTATTTATTTGTAAAAAATATATAACATTAAAATTGTGCAATATCGTTAGCATCCATTCAGCCTGATCACATGTAATATTTCAAATATATATATATATATACCTTCTTTTTTATTGTTTAAAGATACTAAAATCAGACAAGTAAACAATATATATATTATATATTGTTTACTTGTCTGATTTTAGTATCTTTAAACAATAAAAAAGAAGATATTTATTCTTAATATTGTTTCTTTTTTTTTTTTTTAATGAAATTAATTAGTTTACTGATGTCAATTTGCATCTAATAATTATTATGAAGACAATATATTTAGCAAAAGAATCGATAAATAATTATAACAACCACAAAAAAAAGATCGGTGTGAACTATGGAGGGTATTTTCCCTCAGCCTTTTATTTTATTTGATTTCCTACAATGTAAAAATTTTTAAGGTTTACGTCAATTGGATCTATCCATTGCATTAGTTCACAGATTTTATTCATTTTTATTTTGCATTTTTGTTATTATTACTTTTTTCGCATTAGTTCACAAACCTTATTGCGACATATACCAAGCCAAAATATTAGCTCAAATATTTTGGATTTTATCAAAAAGGAAAAATAATTGTTTAAGTTTATAGACTATAGATGTACTTGAATCCAGATCTCTCAACTGATTTTGAGGAATTTCAGAGCCACCACCCCTAAGATTCACCTCTTTGAAGAAATTTTGAGATTATAAATACATAAAATAAACATACGAACAGCGACCGTAACAACGATTAGAGAAATATATACCATGTTGAAAAGTTTTACATCTACACACTCAATATTCTCTTTCTAATACCAAACACCAATTATAACAGAGTTCTAAGCTCACATCCAAACTTTATTAAGGTCTCTCATCCTTTAAGCTCATAATCAATCTTTACCGAACCATACTGTGTTTTAAGCTCGCTATCTAAACTCACAACTGAGTCTTACCGAGTCCATCGTGCTCCATGCTCATAATTGAGACCTACCCAGCCATACCATGCTCTAGGTTCACAATTAAGCCATATTGTACTCTAAGCTAATAACTGAGCCACATCGAACCCTTTACTCACTACTGAGCAAATCGCTCTCTCTGAGGTCATATACAATAAAATAAAGATGGTCAGCACGTTTAGCCATCCGTGAAAAAAAAGTACTAAGAAAGTATACTGAAAAATACAGGCAGAGAAAAAAAAAAAATCAATCCCATACTTATCCACTAACAATTTTTTAATTGGAAACAAATTTGGTGAGAGCTCAATAACAAGGCTTGGATGCATCATGTTAACAAGAGCATAGAAAACCTCAGGGCTGGGTCATTCAACAAATCAATGACTCAAAAGATTTTATCAAATCTTACACTATACAATTCGTTTTTCTTAGTTCTTTTACTGTTATGACGCATTAAGCAACCAAATGATTGTAGGAGTCAATAGCTTGCGCCACTAATAAGAAAAAATTGTTATTGCTGGGGGCAGGCAGGGTGGGATCTGTGACGACTATATAATGTCATATACATATCATACATATGATAATCATGGAATAAAAACTTGGTAAATTACAAACAACGAACAAGTACATAAATGGAAGTGTCTTATACGAACTTTGATATGGTTAGGATTCTAACTCTAAATATGAATCTACATTAATCAGTTAATTAACCAATATGATAAATAAAAGAGTTATTATTAATTTACCCTCTCAAATTGAAAATAATATCAACCACCACTGATTTTAAAGACCAATCAAAGACCCAGACAACACCCACACAAATTTCTCTTAGATCCAATTGAAGACCATGAGGTTCTCACAAATCGCTCTACCATTCAACTTTCTCCACCATCCATCACCACTACTTGCTTTCTCTCTCTCTCTCTCTCTCTTCATCACTGACCTCTTACACTGTCATAGCTTCTCGGACTAGTGCCAGCTAACCCATTACGCCATCGGTCACCAGTCGGTAATGGACTAGTGCGAACCAATGCGAAATGGAAGCAGAAGAAAAGGAGATGTTGAGGAATCGGTCAGAGGAGGAAGCCGATAATGGACCAGTGCAGACCAGTTGGTGATGGAAGTAGAAGAAGCTCCTATCTCGCCTCCAGGTAGAACACTTTAGTGGTGGTCTGCTCGTGCCATGTTGTCAGTTGAAAAGACAAGGAAGTTAGTGACTCGAAATCTTGGGTGCATAAGAACAACCTCCATCCTTGTGGTTGGGTTCGTCCTTCAACTAACACAGTTGCCTGGGTTTGTTTCTTATTTTTTATTTTTATTTTACCAACATTTTTCATTTTTAATTTATTTAACTTTTTCGAAGAATTTTTCTATTTAATTTTTTATTTTTTTCAAATTAATCTCCACTGTCCATCTTAAGATGAACTGTGGAGATATAATGAAAATTTTTTATTTAATTTATTTACTCTAATAGAAATTTTTTATTTAATTTATTTAATTTATATATTTTTTAAAAATTAATATCCACTGTTCATTAAAGCTTTGATTGACATGAGATCGCCCACCAAGATCAAAGATGTGCAAAGCTTGAATGGACAAGTCGCTGCCCTCAACAGATTTATATCCAAATCGATAGATAGATGTATCCCTTTCTTTGATGCGTTAAAGAAAGCAAGAAACTTTCAGTGGACTGAAGAATGTGAAACGGTCTTTCAACAACTGAAAGAATATATGGGCCGAACACCATTACTTTCTAAACCAATAGAAGGGGAAAAACTGATCGTTTATCTGGGGGTTACTCAGTACGCTCTCAATGCAGCCTTAATTCGTGAAAAGAACAAGACGCAACTTCCTGTATATTGTGTCAGCAAGAGGCTGCTCGATGCAAAGACCAGATATACCCCTATGGAGAAACTTGCATACTATCTGATGTTGACATCAAGAAAGCTGCGCCCATATTTTTAAGCCCACATAATTGAAGTGCAGACTAAGTACCCATTAAAGCAGATTCTCCAAAAGCCGGACACTTTAGGTAATTTACTTAAGCAGGCTATTGAGCTCACCCAATTTGAAATCAAGTTCAAACCCCAAACATCAATTAAAGGGTAGATTTTGACAGATTTTGTGGCAGAATTTATGAGGCCAATAAGTGAAGAAGCCGAGTGCTCTGAAGGCCTCGTTTTGGGAGCTCTATATGGATGGATCCTCCAGCGAGCAGAAAACGGGTGCTGGTGTAATGCTGATAAGCCCGGAGGGTCACAGGATTCTATATGCTTTGAGATTAAGCTTCTAGGCCACAAACAATGAAGCTAAATATGAAGCATTACTAGCGGGATTAAGGTTGACTAGAAAAGTACGAACAAAACGGATACAGATATACAGTGACTCCTAGCTCGTGGTATGTCAAGTACAGGATGAGTACTAGGCCAGAGGCTTCAAAATGGCTATCTACTTATTGGCAGTGCGAGAGTTGTTGACGGTATTTGAAAGATATAAGTTGCACCATGTCCCGCGATCACAGAACTCGCATGCGGACGCCCTAACCTGTTTTGCTACAATGAAAGATACAGATTTCATAGAGGCTGTGCCAGTGGAGTTTTTGCTAGTCCCAAGTACAGAGCCATGAGATGAGATGATGTTGATTGTTGTAGCATAAGATTCATGGATGAATCTCCTTATCAAGTATTTGCAAGATAGAGAGCTACCTACAAACAAATTAGAAGCTCGTCGCCTTCGAGCTCGGGTAGCCAGATACTGTATTTACGATGACAGACTTTATAAAAGGGGGTTCTTGGCTCCATTACTTAGATGCATTGACTATTCCGACTGCCAAAAGGGTTTGAAGGATATTCATGCGAGACACTGTGATAATCATGCCGGAGGGCTATTTTTGGCTCAGAAGGCTCTTCGGTAGGGGTTCTATTGGCCAATAATGAAGTAAGATGCAATTGAAATGGTCAATAAGTGTGATAAGTGCCAAAGATTTACCAAGATTTTGTGAGCTCTATTAGCTTTCCTGCAAAAAATGGTCAGTCCATGGTTCTTCGCTATTTGAGATATAGATCTAATCGGCTCACTGCCAATAGCTCGGGGAAAATGCAAGCATGCGATTGTAGTAATGGACTATTTTACAAAATAGGCAAAAGCCAAAGAGCTCACCGAAATATTCATTG
The DNA here is from genome assembly GCA_022984855.1 of Dimocarpus longan. Classification (NCBI taxonomy): domain Eukaryota; kingdom Viridiplantae; phylum Streptophyta; class Magnoliopsida; order Sapindales; family Sapindaceae; genus Dimocarpus; species Dimocarpus longan. Next base: position 11,662,322 of record CM041014.1, on the reverse strand, counting down.
CAAAAATCGAGAAGTTTATATGGGAGTACATAATTTGCGGGTTTTGAGTTCCTTAACAAATCGTAACAAATAATGGGACCCAGTTTAGCAGCGAGCAATTTCAGAGGTTTTGTAAAGATCGAGGCATCATAAAGAGCTTTTCAGCCGTGGATCACCCACAAGCCAACGGTAAGGTTAAAGTAGTTAACAAGATCATCAAACAAAACTTGAAGACTAAGCTGGAAGTAAGAAAGGAAGTCTGGGTTGATGAATTACAAAAGATGTTGTGGGCTTACAGAACAACTGCTCGCAACACCATCGGGAAAACTTTTTTCTCGATGGTGTACAGATCAGAGGCAATGATTCCAGCAAAGTTTGAGGTCGTTAGTCAATACAAAGCAATGTTCAGCCTGGAAGATAACGACCAACTGCTTGCGGCTAATCTTGATCTGCTCGAGGAAACGAGAGCAAAAGCTCGAGTACGAGTTGCAATCTATTAACAAAGGGTCGTCAGATTCTACAATAGAAAAGTTCAAGTTCAAAGTTTCAAGCCTAGCGACCTGGTCTTACGTCTCATCTTAGCTGCTGCTCGAAAAACTAGTGACGAAACTCTTGGTCCAAATTGGAAAAGCCCTTATGTTGTAAAAAGTAGTCTAGAAAATGGAGCTTATCACCTAGCCAACATGAATGAAGCTGAAATCTCATGAGCATAAAATGCAGAACATCTTCGGCCATATTATATTTGAGTTGTTCAGTTTACCTGAATTGTATGAATCAATTATTTTATCAATAAAAATTCTCTAGGCAAATTAATTACTTCTTATTGATTGAAAAATATTATCATTACTTCTTATTGATTGAAAAATATTATCGTTGGCAGATTATTATTTCTACTCAGGTTTTGGAAGGTTTGATTGCTATCTATGAGTGAGTAGACTCTAGAAGGTGCAATTAATATTTATAAGTCATTACTTTGGAAGATATGATTACTACCTATGAGCGACCAAGCTCTGGAATGTGTGATCATTATCTGTGAGCAAAAATATCTTGAAAAGTCCCAGTATTGCTTGTAGGCAAATAAGTTCTGGAAGACATACTTATGGCCTGTGGAATTATAATAATCCTGGAAGATCTGTGTAGCCTGTGAGTGAGCAAGCTCTGAAAGGAATACTTGATTTGTGGATTCCTATATTTTGGAAGGTACCAGTACTATCTGTGAGCGAGCAAGCTCTGGAAGGTGTACTTATTACCTGTGAACTCTTATAAGCCTTGAAAGGTTCAAATAATCTAATCATCATACGACCTGTGGGCATTTATATTGAAATTGCAACTCAATTTGTATCTGTATTATATTAGCAATCAGTCTAGATGTTTATATCATTATCAACTATGATTAGCGATCAGAGTTGCTCATTATCAATCATACGACTTGTGGTCATTTATATTGAAATTGCAACTCAATTTCTATATGCATTATATTAGCAATCAATCCAAATGTTTATATCATTATCAGCTATGATTAGTGATCAGAGTTGCTCGTTATCAGCAAAAAAAAAAAAAAAACAAAAATAGATAAACAAAATGGTAGAATTGCAAATTGTGAATTCTTGCAAAGTTAAAAATTGCATCAATCACACGATGAAAAATGAATGTATCTATTACAAATCAAATGAAAATTAAGTTAAAATTTTCTAAGTATTATGAGGAGGAATATTCTGATAGGCTATGGCCTCTGCTGGAGCTTCACCTTTAGGAGCAATTTGTTGCAAGAAGCTTAAGGAGGGTCCTGCTAGAAGATGGAGTTGATATCGTCACACTCGAAGGAGTTGGATCTTGAGAGGTTCTACCTTGTGGCGTTGTAGGAATTGAACCCTCAAGTTGAGAAGGAGGCATATCAAAAGCAGAAGGACTTGAACCCGACTGAGGAATTGTAGGATTAACCTCTTGTTGAGCCTTCTTTGTGGACGACCAAGCAGCTTTTGTTGCATACTTCTTCACCTCTTCAACCGCCTGTGGCCCGAAGAATGAACATCTACATCAGGGCATTTCAGCCACAAGTTATATAAGAACAAGCTGCCCATTCTTTTAGTTGCCTCTTCATATGCCTTCATGACGAGGGTCTGAGTACGGTTTTGAGCCTGACCGAGCTTCTTATTTGTTGCCATTATTTCACGATGCATCAGCTTGGTCTTTCTCTTAGCAGCATGAGCTCAATGCTTGCGCAAGGTCATCTGCTCCTTCAGCTTTCTTATTTCTTCCTTCAGTTTTTTCTCCAGATCAGCTTTTTGTTTCTGAGCATTTTTTAGCTCCTACTTCAAGTCGTCACCCTTTTCCCTCAACGAGGTGATCTTGCTATCCTAATATTTCAAGTCCTTCTTCAGCTCAGACTTCTGTTTTTGAGCATTTTTTAGTTTCTGCTCAAGGTCACGAGCGATCTTTTGGGTTTTCTCGGCCTCCAAATTAAAGAACTCCATTTCGCTCTGGACCTTCTTTTTATCATCCTTCAGCACTTTTATGATTGCTTCAATAGAAACCTTCTCCTCAGGCTCATTGGGAATTTCCCTGAGAAACTTCATGAAGGCCATGTAAGCTTCAAACAAGATGTTAGCAAAGCAAAATATAATAAGAAAATAGTAAAACTAATAGTAATAACAAGTGATAATTGTGGAAACTTATGAGCAGATTGTGATGACTAAAATAGTTGATCAGCTTGTCGCCCTTCATGTCTTTTTTGTAAAGAGCGGGTTTCTCAAGACCAACAAAATAAGGTGCGTGGTCCAGAAAAGCAATATAGTATATCCTTACATCGAAATCCTAGATAGGGTCTTCGGTTGCGGGCTCTTTCCCCATTGTCTTTTGGCACTTCTGGGAGGCTCCACGATCTCCTTACCCTTGTCTATACTTCGAGAACGTTGTGAAGACGAGTTCCCGGAGGTGGAGTTGATAGCGTGGGATGCTCCTTCTAATCATCCTTGCTCATGTTTTTCCTCCTTATTGTCTTATATCTTACGCCGCACTCAGAAGGTATGGTGGGGCCTGATTGAGTAGACAACCCAGTGGCAGTTTTCGAGGTTGCCAATGAGTCGGGGGCTCTGAAAGCTTGGGCAGGCTTCTTTAGCAGAAGAGGGGGTGGGGGGGGGATCAACAGTATCCATCATTTGAACCTCTTCCTCGTCGTCGGGAAGGGAGGCCTCGAAGTGAAGATGAACCATCGGTGTAGATTGACCTTCTTGTGAGCTCAGTGCTTCCTCTTTAACAATTTCAAAAACAGAAGGAATTTTCTTTTTTTTATGAACTCCTAGGTCGAAGCATTTATGAAGTAGTTTATGGTCTGACTGAGGAGCAAGCCTGTACTTTTGAAATAGGTAATTGGTTGGCAGTTGGTCGTTAAGAGGATTTTTAACCTCCGAAAACTTCTGTAATAATGCTAACTCCTCACTTATCAGCCTGATCTAACTCTTGACAACGTTTGCACAGAAGCAAATATTAATTAGTAGCGAGTAATATTTTTACACAACAGTGAGATGAAGACATGCTCACCAAGGGAAGAATAGAATAAAAAGTGTTTTAGATCTGCTATGGAAAGGTAGGACGCATAAAACCAAAGCGTCTTGTAATTGCCCACGTTGGATTTACCAATTCCTTTTAAGAGAAACAAGAATTGATGTATAATAGAACCCATAAAGAGAATTACAGGCTGATGTATAATAAAACCCATCCCGTTTCTCTGATTTGAGGCCTATGGTGCTTTTGAAGAGGAAGAGATGTTGAATTATTTGCGGGGTTAGTGGAGGAAGATTATTTTGATAAATACAGAGGCTAAGGTAGTTAGATGGACATAGGAATTGGGAGTAAGCTGAAATGGGATGAACTTGAGGTCGTTTAAGAGATCAATCAGGTAATGAGGAATTGAAAACCTAAAGTCAACTTTTATATGTTGGTGACTGATGGATATGAACCTTTTAAGGATATAAGTCGCGTGATCATAAAGTGTTAGCACCATTGCTTGATACCCGGAAGGCAAGTAAAAGTCCTCAGCGATTGATTCGAGCTAGCTGGGGCTAACCGAGGAGTCATATCTGAAGAAGAAGGTGCGAGCGGGGGGATCACCACTTCCTATAGGATCTGAAATGGCCTCACCGCTCTGAGAGTTTGCATTATCAGTAGCCCTGACTTGGACGAGTTTCTCTTCAGAATCTTCGTCAGCAGCACCTACTTTTATGATCATGATGACTATGACCAGACATCTACAAAAATAATAAGGAGATCAGGTCACTAGCAGCAGACCAAAATGAAAAGTTTAAGGCTAACTCTATTTCTCTAAAGATCAAGTCGCACGTGTAGGGGGGCTACCAAGTGCATGGAAGCCTTAATTGCAAGTCTAACAAGTTACAAAAGTTATCAAATACCGATAGATTTCCAACCCGATTAGAGTTGGAGTATCAAACGACTACAAACAAGGAAGAATACGTCTGCATGTGCCTAATATGATCAAACAGGCTTTTTGTTCAAGTTCTTCAAGTTTTATCAGGCCGAGAATGCAAAAGGAATTACAGGATATTCAGGCGAGCATGAAAGCAGATTCATGAATGTAACCAAGCACAATGTCATAACTAGAAATTATAAAAAGTTATGAAAGTTTACCTTGAATACGATGAGTTTCGACAACGGTGAAGAGATTGATATAGAATAGTGATGATGGATGAGAGAAAATAGAAGAAGAAGAGGCGTCGATTTTTTAAAGTGACTAGTAAAAGTAGAAAGTGACACAACTGAGTCTATATATATAGTAGTTAAATTGAAGCCCTAACCATCAGATCAAAACAACTATGTAACCATCTTTGATCTAGTGGTACAGCGCAAAACCTGCAATTTTATCATTATGCGCGGCCAAATGAAAGACGTGCATTAAAAGTGCATTAAATGCACATGGAAAAGAGACGTGCAATATATTAGCGCATAGGGGAATGTCACTTGTTAGGACAAGTCAGTGTTCGAAAAGGCAACGTAATGGATCCTGCCAAAACTGCTTTGTTGATAAGCTTGTTGCTTCCAGTTCAAGGAATGTACTGAAAACAAGAGGGCTAGTGTTATGAATATTTTTGCAATCATAGAAAGTGGGCTAACAAAGGCCCAAAAATGAGCCCAGTATATTATGATAATTGGAAAAAAGCCCAAAGGACTGGTTAAATAAGTCAATGCCAAAAGAAGAAGTAAATGGTCGGGTCTCAACTTATAAACCCGAGTATATCTGATCATATCATCTGATCGCGTGACTGATCGTATGGTAGTCTGATCGCATGTTATGGCCACTAAACCAATCTGATCGTGGTCAAGAACTGTTCAGTAGTATTCTTTGAAGGTGATCAAAATGAGCATGAGATCGCTCATTATGTGATCATATGTCATGGTCTTTCCAGAATGCTTATCAAATCATGGGTTGATTACTCATCTTTTTATCTGCTTGCTAGGTGAAATAATTTATTGCTAGAATATCCTGCCCATTCAAAGAGCTCGCTAAAGTTGGCCAGTTGACCTTTTAAAAGCTTGGAACAGTTGGTCTCAACTTATAAACCCGAGTATATCTGATCATATCATCTGATCGCGTGACTGATCGTATAGTAGTCTGATCGCATGTTATGGCCACTAAACCAATCTGATTGTGGTCAAGAACTGTTCAGTAGTATTCTTTGAAGGTGATCAAAATGAGCATGAGATCGCTCATTATGTGATCATATGTCATGGTCTTTCCAGAATGCTTATCAAATCATGGGTTGATTACTCATCTTTTTATCTACTTGCTAGGTGAAATAACTTATTGCTAGAATATCCTGCTCATTCAAAGAGCTCGCTAAAGTTGGCCAGTTGACCTTCTAAAAGCTTGGAACAGTTTAATTCAAGAAGAAGTCAACTTGCCTATTTTCATGCAAATTAAATCACGACATTCTCGGCAAACCATTACTGATATAGTGAAGATAATATCGGCAAATATTATCAGTAAATATTATCTTAATTAATGTATTTTATTTTTTTTTTTTGCCTTACCTATAAAATTCTGAAACCAATTCAAATTGTAACATCTTTATCTATATATAGAGAATCAAATTTGTTGTAAAGGGAGGACGGAGAAGAAAATATATATTGTTACCTTGCCAGAGTTAAGGGTGACATTTGTAAACGTAGGCCATTACTTTGTCGAACCACATAAAAACACAAATGTTCATTCTTTCTCATCTGTTTTGATTCTGGTCTCCATTTTTTTTTTTTTTTTGCTTGTTGTTTACCGTTTCGCAGGTATTGGGTTTGAAAAATCGGATTGACCAAAAAACAACGTCAACATATATAAAACTAGGCCTTTCTGTATTTTATAAAAGGTGAATGATACTTCAAAATGTTTTTATATAAAAGTTATTTATGATACACTTAGGTATTGATACATATGAACTAATCGATTATATTCTAAAATTCCTTATTGTATATTGTCATATCTGATTACAACTAAACATGTTTGATTATAATTAAATATAGTCAATTGTTGTAATGTAATATGACTTATTTAATTGTAATTAGATATAATAAATATATAATTTAATATAATAAAATACAATTAGTAATTTTAAAATATAATTAGTGATTTACTGTTTGTAGGTGTATTGATACTCTAAGTATACCATAAAATATGTCATATATATATATATCCAATAATGAGATCGATTTCATGAACTTACAAAAATCAACCACTGTCAAAGCAAATTTGCAACTAATCCAGGAGGATGTGAGGTTACAAGCTTTTATTATTATTATTTTTTTGACACAAGAGGTTACAAGCTTTTGATTAATGTTGATACTTTACATGTAAGCATGATGCATAAAGAAATATATTTGAAAAAGATGAACTTTGAAATTTGGACTTTTAGGGGTTGTTTGTTTTTGGCACTTAACACTTAATGGGTCTGAATTAGACCAATTAAGATATTTTTGTTTGTTTTATTAAGTGGTCAAACCACTTAAAACAACCCAAAAATCACTTAAAAAAAAAGTAATATTTTCTGACTTTTCACTTAATACAAAATCACTGAATGATTTTATAAATATATTATTCCAAGTTTATCCATCCCAAAATAATATATTTCCAAGTTTGTCCTAGTTTTACATTATGCAAATTTCTTTTAATGCTTTAACAAGCAACATTGAAAAATAAAAACCCTAAACATCTTAACATCAAATTTTCTTATAGTTGGATTACTATATTTCTTTAAATTAATTCCGGTAAGAATTTTTATTAATTTTCTTTATTAATCTACTTGTGGAGTATCCTATATTGTAGAAAATATATATTACTTATAATTTTAATTTTTGTTGTAATAGTAATTAAATTTAAGACCATTTTATTTATTTTTATTTGAATATATAAATTTAATTGACTCTACTATAATTAATCTTATTTTAATTATGACTAAAAATATTATATATAAGTTACAATTTCAACTTCTATTGTAATAATAATGCAATTTATAACTATTTTGTTTATTTTTATTTGAATATATAAATTTAATTGACTCTACTACAATAATTAATTTTATTTTAATTATGAATAAAAACATTATATATATAAGTGTTGTAATACTTGTTAAATAATTTATTGTAGTTGTTTATATCATATTAAATAAAGTTACTTAACAACTAATAGTAAAAGGATATAAATGTCAAATTACTAGTATTCAGACAATTTTAACTTTAAAAAACAAACAAGATTATTATACATTCAGAGGTAAAGAAAAAAAAAACAAACATGTCAATCAGATTTCAGATTTCAGTCACTATTCAGTCTTCAGTCTTCAGCAGCACTGTTCAGTCTTCAGACAAAAAAACAAACGACCCCTTAGAATTTGGAGTACTAATCGACATCACAGTTGCACATACTTTGAAATTTCAATCAAACAAATTTCCTGGAACTTTAACGCTAAAAGCAAGAGCTCTAATTGAATTTGGGGGCCACTGTCTGGGCGGTTCGAAATGTCTGACTAAGAAAAATAAGATAATGCGTAAGAAATGGGTAAAGCATATAATTACTATTTTGGGCCAGTTATTCCTTCGATCAATCACGGAACCAAATCTTCCAAGACTGCCAATAACACTGCTGTCACACACTCTTAGCAATATATTTTAATTACTCGAAATCCCAGTTGCACATGCTTTGAAATTTCTGATGCAAAGTAATAATCAAACAAATTTCCTGAAACTTTAACGGTAAAAGCAAGAGCTCTAATTGGATTTGGGGGTCACTATCTGGGTGGTTCGAAATCTCTGACTTAGAAAATTAAGATAATGCGTAAAAAATGGGTAGCATATGGTTACTCTTTTAGGCAAGATATTCCCTCCATCAATCAAGGAACCGACTCTTCCAAGACTGCCGATAACACTGCTGTCACACAATCTTAGCAATATATTTTGATCATATTAATTTCTGTTTTATTCTCACGTGTTAACTGCACTGATTTATTTTATTTTATTTTGATATATTTCGTATGAATACATTGATTTTTAAAGATTAAGCCATTCTCATATATTATTTTTGTTTTTCTTGTTAGTTACTACTGTTGCAATATTGAAACTGAAGTCTAGTATTAAAATAACACATATTTCTAATAACTGGATATTCAATCTTCGTGTATGTGCTGACAACATTAAATAATATAAGCATTTAAAATTCTAATGTTGGGCAATAAATATAATGTAAAAAACCGTGTAAATACCACCACACATTCTAGTTTCATATGATAGATGACTCATTGATATTTCGAAAAAATAACAAAGAAAACCATATCACAATTAGAGGCAAACTTAGGAAGCATTGGCGGGGCCATGGTGTCCTCAAAATAATTAAAATATATTTAAAATGTAATCATAAACACATTATAAATAGCATGCCATCATAACGTTCTCATGCATATTTCCCTTTCCTCACATAAGTTTTGAAACCCACAATGAGTTTTCTTTTCTTTGTTTTACTTGAGCTACTTTCCATAGGAGCCATCAGCATAAGCTTTTGCAATGCAAATGCTTATGTTGGTTGCATCGAAAGTGAGAGAGAAGCACTTCTAAAGTTCAAGCATGATCTTATAGATCGTCAGAACAGGCTTGCCTCTTGGAATAGCAGTGCTGATGGAAATTGTTGTACATGGGCTGGTGTTGTCTGTGACAACTTCACAGGTCATGTCCTTAAACTCAGCCTTCGAAATCCTATTGATGATCTGGCAGCTTTTTCTCATATAAAGTTGATGTTGACTGGTAAGATAAATCCCTCTTTGCTTGTTTTGAAGCATTTGCACTACTTGGACTTAAGTGGTAATTACTTTGGAGGAATTCAGATTCCTAATTTTTTCATATCTATGCCCAATTTAAGATATCTTAATCTTAGTCTAGCCGGATTTGTTGGTATGATTCCTTACCAACTTGGAAATCTGTCTTATCTACATACTCTTGACCTCCGTTCTCCTCCGGGCATGGTATTTGTTGACAATTTTCAATGGTTATCTGGTCTTTCTTCCTTGAAGTACATTGATTTGAGTGGAGTCAATCTTAGCAAAACTTCTGACCTGCTGTTTGTGACAAACACACTCTCTTTCTTAAAGGTGTTAAAACTGTCTACTTGTCAACTCCATCACTTTTCTCCACCATCCATCGTAAATTTTTCATCTCTCTCCATTCTTGATCTTTCCTATAACCAATTTGACAACTCTTTGATTCCTAGTTCCATTTTTGGTCTGAAAAGATTGGTTTATCTTGGTCTATGTTGTAACAATTTTCAAGGTCCAATTCCTGATGGACTTCAGAACTTGACTTCTCTTAGATATATTGATTTATCTTACAACAATTTAAGTTCTTCAATACCCAACTGGTTATATAAATTTAACCGTCTTGAATATTTTTGTGTGTACAACAATAGTTTGCAGGGTATGATTTCAAATGCTGTAGGAAACCTAACTTCTATCAACTGGCTTGATCTTTCAATTAACCAAATAGAAGGGAGAATTCCGAGTTCATTTGGAAATCTTTGCAACTTAAGGACCTTAATTTTGTCAGATATCAAATTAATTCAAGACATATCTGAAATTTTAGGTTTCCTTTCAGGATGTGTTTTAGATGGTTTAGAATCACTCTATTTGTCTAGGAATAAAATATTTGGTTATTTGACTAATGAACTTGGGCAATTCAGGGATCTAAACGCTCTTGATCTCAGTGACAATTTGATTTGGGGTCCTATTCCATCATCTCTAGGAAAACTTTCTTCTTTGAGTTATTTGGATCTATCTTTTAACAAATTGAATGGAACTCTTTCTTAAATTCATTTTGTAAATCTAACAAAATTAATGTCGCTTTATGTTTCTGAAAACTCACTAACATTGAAAGTTAGTCCTGATTGGGTTCCTCCATTTCAACTTGCATATTTAGGATTGAGATCTTGTCATTTAGGTCTTCTATTTCCATCTTGGCTTCAATCTCAGAATTCTTTAGTCTACTTAGATATATCCAATTCAGGAATCTTCGATAATGTTCCTAGTGTTTTTTGGAAATCATTTCCCCAAGTTATTTATTTAAATCTCTCTCAAAATCAAGTCCATGGGAAGGTTCCAAATTTACTTGAGGTAGCTCCTCAACTTGAGTTACTTGACTTGAGTTCAAATAATTTGTCTGGTCCATTACCTCTTACATCCATTAGTTTAAGTGCAATTGATCTATCTGACAATACTTTTTCCGGATCTATTTCTCAATTTTTGTCTTGTGGGATAAATGAGTCAAAAACAGTTCAAATTCTCAACCTGAGAAACAATTTCTTATCAGGAGAATTGCCTGATTGCTGGATGAATTTGCCATATTTGGTTCTCTTGAATCTTGGAAACAATAAATTTGTTGGTAACCTTCCAACCTCCTTAGGAGCATTACCTTATCTCCAGTCATTGCATCTTCACAAAAACAATTTCTCAGGAATAATGCATTTGTCACTTAAAAATTGTACAAGTTTGTTGACACTTGACATTAGTGAAAATGAGTTTTCCGGAGATATTCCATCGTGGATTGGAGAAAGATTTTCAAAAATAGAGATTCTCAACTTTCGTTCGAACAAGTTTTCTGGTCTTTTACCCAAGGAACTTTGCCATCTAGTTTCTTTACAAATCCTAGACCTTGTCGATAACAATCTTTCTGGACTTATACCAAAATGTGTATATAACTTGAGTGCTATGTTGGCAATGAGCTATTATGGCCGTAACTACATACAGTATATAGTCTCCTTCTACTATCCAGAGTCACTTCGTTCTTTTGGGAGAAATTTTCTAGAGGATACACTTGTCGTTATGAAAGGGAAAATAGTTGAGTATGGCATGACTCTTAATTTGTTGAGATATATAGACCTCTCTCACAATAATCTATCAGGAGAGATTCCGATGGAAGTGACGAATCTTGGATCATTGCAATCGATTAATTTGTCACAAAATTCTTTTATTGGAAGAATTCCTGTGAGTATTGGTGCTATGAGAGCGTTGGAGTCAATTGATTTCTCAACTAATCAACTTTCAGGTGAAATTCCTCAGAGTATTTCAAATTTGACGTTTTTGAGTTACTTGAACTTGTCCTATAACAATTTGGTTGGGAAAATTCCTTCAAGTACTCAATTACAAGGCTTTAATGCATCTTGCTTTATGGGCAATGAACTTTGTGGATCTCCTCTTCCTGAGATTTGTATGGAGATAGTTCCAACACTTGATCAGGATAGTGGAGTAAGACATGATGACGATGAAGATGAAGTCGACTTTTGGATCTATGTCAGCATGGTACTCGGATTTGTAGTGCGCTTTTGGGGTTTAATAGGTCCTTTATTTGTCAACAGAAGATGGAGGTACAAGTATTGTCATTTCTTAGATCGTTGTTTGGGGAATACATGCATTAATTTTGGTGGAAAATGTTTCTAGATTTCTAATGTTTGGACCTTAACTTGCAGTTTCGTGTGTGTTGCTATGAATCAAATGTAGTACTCAATACTTATTTAACAAAATGTCTTTGTTTGGTGTGTTCTTACTAGAGCTGAAAACTAACATATCATGTTGCCATTTTGTGTAATTGGGGCACTTTAGTGGCTGCAATAATTTATCTTCCCGAAGACAAATTATGATTTCTGATCAATATAACTAATACAATCCTAAAATTTCAATCACCATCAAAGTCTATGACTGGCATCATGGTTACGATCAAATCAGAGATACAATTATATGCATATATGTATGATTACTGAATATGCACAAGTTAATTTGCCCCTTTTGTTTTTATTTTCTAGTCATAAGAAATTCGAAATGTGAAGTAGATTCATCATATGATGGGGAAAACCAACACACAAATCTATCATATTTATCTAATCATCCTTTGAAAATTTATCAGTTGAAATATGAACTAGATTCATCTATAATAGAGAAAACCAATACACAAATCTATCATGCTTATCTAATCGTCCTTTTGTGATAACTTATCGAAACTTATCATCAATTTGGTTGATAAAGGAACATATTTTGAATTTAAATTTATACATGCTACACTTTTGTTGGATGGGTGTCTAAAGAGATTTTTTTTGTTTTTTTTCCTTAATAGCTCAAAAAAACTGAAGACTTATTTCACTAACATCAAAGAACTAAAATGAATTTTAATAGCACAATTTCACCGTTCATAAAATTTAATGACAAAACTGTCATTGTTTTAAAATCTTAAAAAAAAAAGCATGGAGCAAACAAATGCAATCAAGTTCAAATTTTTAGTTTTTTTCTTTTCCATTGAAACATGTATGATTTAAAAAAAAAAAAATTATATCTCAAACAAAGAGATTCACTGAAAACAAAAAAGCTCATGAACAAATAAATATTCACCAGTATATAGCATGTTCTTATTTGTACAATATATTGTTTTCGTCTTATTCTCTAAACCCGTACAAGTAAAAATTGAGTGGCTAGTATGATTGCTTTGTGAATAACACCTTTTAAATATTATGCTTTTCTTTTATTTCATGTTACATGTAGCTTCTATTCTTCATCAAAATAGCAAGAACAAAAGCTACATGCGCTGTTTATTTTATTTTATTTTTTTATTTTTTTGCCGTGTAGCTTCTGTTCTTACTATTTTGATTGATAAGTTTTCTCAATGCTAGTTCTATGCTCAAGTTTCTCAGTGTTTCACAAGAACAAGTTTTTCTTTTTTTTAGTTTTAGAAATATGCAACATGATAAAGGAACATGCATAATTAGTTTGCAGAACACGCACAATTAGAGCACGGAACACACACAATAATTAGGGAGCTTAACACATACAATTAGAATGCGGAGCACACACAACAATGAGGATGTGGAACACACATAATTAGGACGCGAAACATACACAAGTAAGGCGGGGTTCACACACAAGTAGGGCGTTGGATATACACAATTAGGATGCGGAATACACATATTTAGTAAAATTCATTCAAGTTGGTCAAATTTGTATCTGTTGACACAGTTTTCTGATCAATCCGGTTCTTCAAGCTCAATACTTGCGAAACAGTAAATAACAAGGAACACTATAAAAAATCAGAATCAAAACAGATTAAACACGCTGATTTTTACGTGGTTCGACAAAGTAATGGTATACATCCACAACTGCTACTCTTATTTCCATAGAGTAATAGTATATATATATTTTAGTTTTCTCTCCCTTTTATAATAAATTTGATCCTCTATTTCTAGACGGAGATATTACAATTTGAATTGGTTTCAGAATTTTACAGATAAGGTAAAAAATAAAATATATTAATTAAGATAATATTTGTCAAGATTCTCTCCACCATATCAGCAACGGTTGCCAAGAATGTTGTGATTTGATTTGTATGAAAATAGGCAAGTTGACTTCTTCCTGAATTAAATAGCTCTAAGCTTCCAAAAGGTCAACTGGTTAATTTTAGCGAGCACTTTGAACTAGTAGATTATCCGAGTGATTAGTTATTACTCCCAACGAGTAGATGAAGAGATGAACAGCTAGCCTATGACTTGTCAAGCATTCTGGAAGGATCATGATATCTGGTCGCACAACGGGTGACTTTTTGATCTCTCTTATTGCCCTTGAAGAATACTATTGAACAGTTTTGGACCACGATCAGGTTGGCTCAGTGATCATAACACACGACCAGGCTGCCATGCGATCAAACACATGATTAAATAAATGGTCAAATGATACAATTAGCCATACAGTAATATAAAATGATTAGCCATGTGATCAGATGTGCTCGAGTTTACAAGCTGAGAACCAACCACATGTTTCTTGCTTTGATTTTTGCCTAATAGATCAGCCTCTTAGGCTTTTCCTCATAAAATAACATACTAGGCTCATTCTTGAGCCTTTATCAGCCCATTTTTTATTATCGCAAAAATGCCCATAACACTAGCCCATTTACTTTCAGTACATTCCTTGAACTGAAAACAACAAGCTCATCCTTAAGGCAATTTTGGCGGGACCCATCATATTGTTTTTTCAAATACTGACTTATCCTAAGACACACAGTACTTCTTTAGGCGTTAGTTCACTACATGTCCCTTATCATAAGCTACTAATGCGCATTTAATGCATGTCTCTCACCGGCTGCGCATAATGATAAAATCGTCGGTTTTGCGCTATACCGCTAGATCAACATCGGTTACACAGCTATTTTCATCCAACAGCTAGGGCTTTAATTATATATAAACAAGTTGTTTCACTTTCTGCTTTACCAGTCACTTTCAAAAACCGACGCCGTTTCATCTTCTATTTTCTTTCATCCGTCATTGCTGTTCTTCATCAATCTCTTCACCATCACCAAGCTCCATCGTGCTCAAGGTAAACTTTCACATCTTTCCACAACTTTCTCAGTTATGATTTTTACTTGCATTATACTAGGTTATATACATGAATTTGCTTTCATGTTCGCATGAATATCCTATAACTTCTTTTGCATTCTTGGCATGATAAAACTTGAAGAACTTGAATAAAAAGCTTGTTCGATCATATTAGTCACATGCATACGTGCCAGTCTCTATTTTGTAACCATTTGATACCTCAACCCTAGTCGGGTCATCACCTTTGCAACCTATTAGGCTTGCAACCAGGGCTCTCATGTATTCGACAACCCTCCCCTATACGTGCGACTTGATCTTTGACTTGATATTTAGGAAAAATATAATTAACTTTAAACTTTGTACTTTGATTTGCTGTTTGCAACCTGATCCCCTTATTGATTTTGTAGCTGTTCGATCATAGTCGTCGCGATCATAAAGTGGGGGCTGCTGATGAGGAATTTGTCCAAGTCAGAACTACTAAAAACGCGACCTCTCAAAGCCGTGAGGCCGTATTAGAACCTGTAGGACATAATAATCCTCCTGCTTGCTCTCCTTTTTTCAGATGTGATTCTTTTATCAGCACTAGTGAGCTCGAATCAATTGCTGAAGATTTTTTCCTACCTTTTGGGTGTCGATCAATGGTGCCGGCAACTCACGATCAAGCAGCTCATCCCCTTAAGGGGTTCATTTCCATTAGTCGCCAGCACATAGAAGTTGGCTTTAGATTTTCAGTTCCCGCTGCCTGATTGATCTCTTAAACGACCTCAAGCTCACCCCTTTTCAGCTCACTCCCAATTCCCATGCTCACCTAATTGCCCTAGGCTCAGTATTTGTAAAAAATAATCTTCCTCCACCAACCCCGCTAATGATTCAACATCTCTTCCTCTTTAAAAGCACCACGGGCCCTAAATCAGAGAAACGAGATGGGTTTTATTGTACATCAGGCCGTAATTCTCCTTATAAAGTGTTTCTCCCAAAAGGAATTGGTAAATTCAATGTGGGCGATTACAAATCGCGCTGGTTTTATGCATCCTGCCTTTCCATAGCCTTCCTTAACATTTTTCATTTTGTTTTTCCCCTGGTGAGTATATCTTGCTGCTATGCACATATATTACCGGCTACTAATCAATTTTTGATTTTGTACAGACCTAGTCAAGAGTGAGATCGAGCTGACAAGAGAGGAGTTAGCATGGTTACAAAAATTTTCGAAGGTAAAAAATCTTCTGGACGATTAATCGTCATCTGAATACCTCTTTCAGCAGTACGACCTCGCTCCTCTTATGGACTGAAAACTACTTCATAAACATTTCGACTTAAGTATTTGTAAAAAGAAAGAAATTCCTTCTGTATTTGAAGCCTTTGGTAAAGAAGAACTGAGCTCATAGGAAGGTCGATCTACACCAATGGTTTAGCTTCATTTCGATGAACCCTTTTTAGTGATAAAGAAGATGTCCAAGTGATAGAACCTCCACCAAAAAAACCTACTCAAGCTGTAGGCGCTCTTGATTCACAAACAACCTCGAAAACTGCTACTAGGTCGTCTACCCAAGCGGATTCTATCGCACCTTTTGATCATGTCATGAGATATAAATTAGTAAGAAGAAAATCTACGAGGAGAGATATTCAGAGGGAGTCCCCTACACGATCAGCTCCTCCTCCAAGCAATTCGCCTACTCTGCGTCCTTAGAGGGTTGATAAAGGTAAGGGAATCGCAAAACCTCCCCTAAAGGTCCAAAAAACGCTGGGGAAAGAGCCCGCCTGAAGAACAGATCCAAAATTTCGACACGGGGATATATTATAATGATTTCTTATATCGCGCGCCTCACTTCTTAGGTCTTGAAAAACCCGACCTTTACAAGAAGGATATAAGGGATGAGAAGCTTATCAACTATTTTGGTCACCACAATTTGCTCATAATCTTCTTTTATTACTATTATATTTTATTGTTTTTCTTGTCCTTTTTGTTATGCTAACATCTCGTTTCAAGTTTCCATGGCTTTCATGAGGCTACTTAGAGAATTTTCCAACTGACTCGAAGAGAAGGCTTCCATGGAAAGGATAATAAAACATTGGAGGGTGACAAGAAGAAAGTCTAAGGCGAGGCAAAGTTTTTTTAACCAAAGGCTGAGAAAGCCCAAAAGATCACTCACGACCTTGAGTAGAAACTAGAAAATTCTCAAAAACAAAAATCTGAGCTGGAGACAAATGTGACATACGACAGACCACTATTGCCTCGCTGAGGGAAGAGGGTGATGACCTGAACAAGAAGGCTAAAAATGGCCAAGGCATAGAGAAAAAGCTACAAGAGGAAACAATATCGCATCAGCATCGAGTAGACATTGCTAAGAAAAAGATCGAGCCAGTAACTGGTATGTCACGAAGCTGCGGCATGAAAGAGAAGCTAGTTCGAGCACAAGAAGCTGTCAATCAGGCTGGAGCTCATACTTAGGCCTTAGTAAAAAAGGCAGAAGAAAGGGCCACTCAAAAAATGGACAGTTTATTCCTGTTCAACTTGTGGTGGAAGTGCCCAAATGTAGACATCTTGTTCTTTGGGTAGGAAGCTGTTAAAGAGGTTAAGATGTATGTAGTAAGAACTGCTCGCCAAGTTACAAAAAAGGCTCAATCAAAGGCCAGTCGGGCTCAAGCCCTTCTACTTTTGAAGTGCCTTGCTACGTCACAAGGTGAAACCTCCCAAGGTCCAACTTCTTCAAATGTGATGATACCAGCTCCCTCATCCAGCATCACCTCGGTTCAGCAACATCCTTCTTTTAGCTCTTCAAAACCAACAACTTTCGAGGTGAAAGATACTTCTCCAGCAGAAGCTACTGGGGACCAGGTTTCGAGTATTCCCCTTAGTTCGTAGGAAATTTTTCCTTTTCATTTTCAAGCATGTAATTGATAGAATTTTTGAATTTTTCATGAATTCCCGAATTGTAATTCTATCATTCTGTTTGTTTATCTTTGCTTCATTTTTTTTTTTAATGTTAAGTAACTAGCAATTCTGATCATCAATCTCAGTAAACATCTTGAGTAATGAGCAATTCTAATCGCCAATCTCAGTTGATAATGATATGTTACAATAAACATCTGGACTGATCATTAAAACCAACACTAATTGAGTTGCAATATCAATATAAATGCCCCAAATTCAAATGATAATTGGATTATTTGAATTTTTCAAGGCTTGTAAGAGTTCACAGGTAATAAGCACACCTTGCAGAGCTTGCTCGCTTACAGATAGTACTGGTACCTTTCAGAACATGAGAATCCACAGATCAAATGTTCCTTCCAGAGCTTGCTCGCTCACAGGCTACATAGATCTTCTAAGATTGTTAAATTCATAAGTCATAAGTATGCCTTCTAGAGCTGGCTAAGACACAGGTAATATTGGGACCTTCCAGGACATTTTTTATTCATAGATCACGATTACACCTTCTAGAGTTTGGTTACTCATAGATAGTAATTATATCTTCTATAGTGTTGGCTTACAGGTATTAATTGCACCTTTTAGAGTCTACTCACTCACAAGCATTAATCAAACCTTCTAAAGTATGAGTAGAGATGATAACGATAATCTGTCGAATAACAAGAAGCAATAATAAATACGATCAGATTAATTTGCTTGGAGAATTTTTATTGATAAAATAATTAGTCCATACAGACCAGGTAAACTAAACAACTTAAACATAATATGGCCGAAAATTCTCTGCATTTCATGCTTATGAGACTTCAACTCCATTCATGTTGGCCAAGCGATAAGCTCCGTTTTTCATACTACCCTTTACAACATAAGGGTCTTCCCAATTAGGTCCAAGGGTTTTGTCACTAGTTTTTCGAGCAGCTAGTAAGTTGAAACGTAAGACCAGGTCGCCAAGCTTGAAACTTTGAACTCGAACGTTTTTATTATAATATCAAGCGACCTATAGTTAATAGACAGTAACCCTTATTTGAGCTTCTTCCCTTACTTCCTTGAGCAGATCTAGATTAATCACGAGCAGATGGTCGTTATCTTTATGTCTAAACATTACTCTGTGTTGACTAGCGACCTCATACTCTGTTAAAATCATTGCTTCCAATCCATACACCATCGAGAAAGAAGTCTCCCCGATGGTGTTTCGAGCAGTTGTTTTGTAAGCCCATAACACCTTCTACAATTCATCAATCCAAGCTCCCTTTCTCGCTTCCAACTTAGTATTCAAGTTTTGCTTAATGATCTTGTTAACTGCTTCAACCTGACCGTTGGCTTGTAGGTGGTTCACGACTGGAAAGCTCTTTATGATTCTCAGATCTTTACAACACCTTTGAAACTACTCACTGCTAAACTGAGTTTCGTTATCTATCACGATCTGCTGAGGAATTCCAAATCTACAAATTATGTACTCCCAGACAAACTTCTCTACTTTTAAAGTGGATCTTTCAGTGAGTTCTTTGGCTTCTGCCCATTTTGTAAAATACTTCATTGCCACAATCGCATGCTTCCATCTTCCCCTAACTGTTTGAAGTGGACCGATCAGATCCATACCCCAAATGAAAAAAGGCCATGGACTGATCATTTGTTATAGGAAAGCTGGTGGAGCTCGCCAAACTTTGGCGAATCTCTGGCACTTATCACACTTTTTAACCATTTCAGTAACATCTTATTTCATTGTTGGCCAATAAAACCCCTATCGAAGAGCTTTCTGAGCCAAAGATAGCTCCTCAACATGATTACCATAGTGTCCTGTATGTATGTCCTCTAGAACGGTCTGGCAGTTTAAGTCGTCAATGCACCTAAGCAATGGAGCTAAGAACTTTCTTTTGTAAAGCCTATCATCGTAAATACAGTATCGAGCTGCTCGAGCTTGAAGGCGACGAGCCCCTAGCTTATCTTCAGGCAATCTTCCATCCTGTAAGTACTCAATAAGAGGATTCATTTAGGAATCGCGTGCCACGATAATGGCCATCATCTCATTTCGTGGCTCCGTACTTGGGACTAGCAAAAACTTTACCGACATGGCTCCCATGAAATCTGTATATTTTGCTGTGGCAAGACGGGATAAGGCGTTCGCATACGAGTTTTCAGATCATGGAATGTAGTGCATTTCATATCTTTCGAACATTATCAATATCTCCCGGACCTTCTACAGATATATGGACATCTTAGAACCTTTGGCCTGATATTTTTCTCGAACTTGGCATACCATGAGCTGGGAATCACTGTACATTCTTATTCACTCAGCTCGTACTTCCCTCGCCAACCTTAACACTACTAGCAATGCTTTATATTCGGCCTTATTATTAGTGGCTTTGAAACTGAACCTCAAGGTGTACAAAAGTTTATGACCCTCTAGGCTAATCAACATCACATCGGCCCTTACTTTTTGCTCTTGCGAGGACCCATCCATGTAAAGCTCACAAAATGGGCTTTCAGAGGATTTGGCTTCTTTACTAATCAGCCCTATAAATTCAGCCATAAAATCTGCTAAGACCTGCTCTTTTATTGCTGCTCGAGGCTTGAATTCTATTTCAAACTGGGCGAGCTCGATTGCCCATTTGAGTAAGCGACATGATGTGTCAGGCTTCTGAAGAACCTGCTTCAATGGACACTTGGTCGTTACTTCAATTATGTAGGCTTGGAAATAAGGGCAATGCTTTCTTGATGCTACCACCAGATAGTATGCAAGTTTCTCTATGGGGGTATATCTAGTCTCTGCATCGAGCAACCTCTTGCTGACATAATATATAAGGAGTTATGTCATGTTCTCTTCACGAACTAAAGTCGTGCTGAGTAACCCCCAAATAAACGATCAACTTTTCCCCTCCTACTAGCTTAGAAAGTAGTAATGCTCTGCCATATATTCCTTCAGCTATTAAAAAGCTGTTTCACATTCTTTAGTTTATTGAAAGTTCATTGCTTTTTTCAGCGCATCAAAGAAGAGGATACACCTGCTTGTCGATCTGGATATAAACCTACTGAAGGCAGGGACCTGACCATTCAATCTCTACACATCTTTGATCTTTTTGGGCGATCTCATGTCAATCAAAACTTTAATCTTCTCGAGATTCGCTTCAATCCCCCTATTATTGACCATGAAACCTAGAAATTTGCCCGAAACCACTCCAAATGCACACTTCAAAGGATTAAGTTTCATTTGATATTTCCTCAAGATCTGGAACATCTCTCCTAGGTCGCATACATGCTCGGATACTTGCTTAGACTTCACCAACATATCATCTATGTATACCTCGATCGTTTTGCCAATACGATCTTCAAATATCATGTTAACCAACCATTGGTAGGTTGCCTAAGCATTCTTTAACCCGAAGAGCATCACATTGTAGCAATAAAGCCTACGATTAGTAACGAATGAAGTGTGCTCCTCATCGTCAGGGTTCTTCGGGATCTGGTTATATCTAGAATAAGCGTCTATAAAACTGAGGAGCTAATGACCAATAGTACCATCAACGAGCTGATCAATCTTTAGCAGAGGAAAACTGTCCTTTGGACATGCCATGTTCAGATCGGTGAAGTCGATACAAGTTCTCTACTTCCTATTCTTCTTCTTTATCAAAACGAGATTTGCTACCCAGACTACTTAGTGAGCCTCCCTTATGAATCTATTCACCAGAAGTTTTTCTACTTCTTCTCTAAGAGATTTGTAATGCTCTTCCGTTATTGACCTCCTCTTTTGGCGAATTGACCGATGGTAAGGATCTATATTCAATCTGTGCGACATAACATCCGGACTAATCCACACCATGCCTTCATGATCCCAAGCGAAGACATCCAAATTCTTCTTCAAAAAGTCAGTAAGCTGAGCTTTAACATCTGGAGGTAAATCCTTCCCCACTTTCAAGCACCGTTTAGAATCATGCTCACTAACTTACACCTTATCAAGCTATTTCACAGGACCTGTTGCTCGATTTACTTCTATCTCTCTTGGATCTAGGTCCTGGCTTACCCATCTTATACTAACTAGTTGCGACTTCTCCTCGGCCACCATGTTAACCTTCTTCCCTTTAACCCCAACTTTTACTGCATCTTTATAACATCTCATCGCCAATTGCTACTCTTCTTGCATACACCCTACTCCATTTGGCATTGGGAACTTGAGTGGTTGATACTGCCATGTCTAGATCATTCATGGCTGGTTGTTCAAGGATCAAAAAATCAACCAACATCAAAGATTGTCGATTCAAATCTCCAACAGAAAGGAGGAGTCTAATTTGCCCTATTGGTATAACCACATCCCTAGTAAATCCGAAAAAAGGCTCACGAGATGGTGTTATCTGCTCGGGCCTCAAGCCCATCTGTTTGAAGCAATTCTTATACATCACATTTATTAAGCTGCCCATATCCATCATGATTCTCCTCACTTCGGCATTACCGATCCTCACCCTGATGACCAACGCATCATTATGAGGCCAATGTACACTAGCATTTTCTTCATTGAGCATGATGCCATCTGAAGTCATTCTGGCTCTTTTTGCGGGTCTCTTTACCTCGCTATGCCCCGTCAGCAGAATATGATTGGTCTCCCGCACATAGTGCTTATGTGATCTGTTTGATGTCCCTGCTACGTATGACCCATCATAAATAGTAAAAATAGTTCTCATCGTGGGTATATGGTCCTGATCGACTGTTTGCTGAGGTTGTTATTGGTTAGGTTACTAAGCAGAATCAGGACGTTACTGCGTTGGTTGATGCCTTTACTGGGGACGCTGGTTGGCTGGTCGTGCCACATACTCCCTTAGGCAACCTCTTATGATTAAATCTTCTATTACATCCTTGAGCTCTTTGCACTGGGAAGTATAGTGCCCGGTTTCATTATAATAGACACAATACTTCCTCAGGTCTCGAAACCTGCTCGGGATGTTTATGGGATTCGGCCTCCCGAAATTCTTCCATCACTTATCTGCTTCAAAAAATTCTGTCCTGCCTGTCTATTAGGACACTGTAATTCTGGTAGCGATTTTACGATGGGGGTGGCTCTCTTCTGGACCTATTCCTTGCTCACTTTACTACTTAATTATTGAAGCGATTTTTGTGACCACTTTCTTCGTTCCCACCTTGACTCCTCTTCCTTCCTTAGTGAGAACTACTCGCTCCGTTCTTCTGATCGCTGGGTCTCTTTGACCTAGAAGCTTCTTTCTAGCGGATCTCCTTTGTTGCTCGCTCGTAAAACTCACCACGATCCTTTACAAGGGACTTATAAATATTCTCGTAAAGCTTCCCATCTTTCCTAAACCCCGTTGAGAATGCTGTTAAGATGATTTCATCTGAGAGATTCTCTACGTTATTCACCTCACTTCTAAACCTAGCAATATAGTCTTTTAATGGCTCGTTTTGCTTCTGAAAGACCATCACTAGGTGACAAGTTGGCGCGAGCTGCTTCCTCAGTGCCTTGTACTGATCAATAAACTTCCCATGGCATTCTTCCCAACTATTGATACTGCAAACTGGAAGTCTCCTCAATCATGCCCTCGACATATTCCCCAACGTGGTTAGAAACACTCGATACTTTACCAGAGGATTAGATGTCTACAAGTTCATCTGGACGTTGAAAGTATCAAGATGGTCGTATGGGTTACTGTCCCCATTGTAAAGTGGGACACTTGGGAGCTTGAATCTTGACAGTAATGGCTCCATCTCCATTTTCCTTGAAAATAGGGTTCTTTCTTCCCATAACTCTGCTTAACTTTGAAGCCCGGGTCGCTCCTTCAATTGCTAAACCATTTGCATTAATTCTTCCATCATTGGGTGATGCCATTCAATTCTTCTTACAGAGGATCGACGACTCCTCCTGCTCTCCCTATCTCTAGAAAGCCAACCACAAGACCTTTCTAGGTCAACGACCTAATTCTTCTGCGCGAGCTCTCTACTCGGTGTGATTCTCCTTGGAACACACGTTCTTCATTGCATCCATAAGCTCGCTCATTACCATGACCAGTCTCTACATGGTGGCTCCCATCCTGGCTCACCCTTACCATCAAACTTGGCGAGTGAGGTGCTTCTTCTTCTTCACGAACCTAACGTCCGCCTCTTTTGGAACGCAAATTTGAGGAAAGGACCTAAGCTTCTAGCTATGCCCTCTCTCTAATAGCTTCTTCTCTTTGAGCCGACATCTCCTCAATTGGTTGGCGCTGGGGGTCTGCATTCCTAAGGGTTGCTTGAGCTTAGGCCTGTGTCAGAGCCCTAATTGCCTCTGCCAACTGTGTCATCGTATTCTCCAACGCTTCCTGGTGCTGCTGCCAAACTAGTACAGTATCTCCACCAGTGGCAGCCTGATGCGAGAGAAGGGGAGGTAAAGCCGTACTAGAAATTCCTGGGGAGGTAAAGCCATACTGAAAATTCCTATAATGTGACCTTGGTCCTGGTGACTCTCTGATTGGTTAGCCGCTGACGTAACAATCCTGATTGTCTTGATCTTGGCAATATTAGCAAATCACAACTACAATAAAAAAGAAGTATTAAAAAAGATTGTAGAATCACAGTTTGGTCCCTCCTTTTAGCACCAAAGATATTGACACCATTTTCTGATCAACCCGGTTCTTCAAACTTAATACCTGTGAAACAACAAATAACAAGGAACAATATAGAAGACCAAAATCAAAGCAGATTAAACACACTGATTTTTATGTCGTTCGGCAAAGTAATGGCCTACATCCACGACTGCCACTCTTATTTCCACAGAGTAACAGTATATATATATAGTTTTCTCTCCCTTTTACAATGAATTTGATCCCTTATTTATAAATGAGGATGTTACAATTTGAATTGGTTTCAGAATCTTATAAATAAAGCAAAAAATAAAATATATTAATTAAGATAATATTTTCCAGGATTCTTTTAACCATATCAGTAACGGTTGACAATAATGTCCTAATTTGATTTGCATGAAAATAGGCAAGTTGACTTCTTTCTGAATTAAACCGCTTCAAGCTTCCAGACGGTCAACTGATTAATTTTAGCGAGCATTTTGAGCGAACAGATTATCCGAGCAATCAGTTATTACTCCCAGCTAGTAGATGAAGAGATGAGTAGCCAACTTACACCGTTGTAGCTTCTCAGACTAGTGCCAACTGACCCATTATGCCATCGATGACCAGTCGGTAATGGACCAACGCGAAATGGAAGTGGAATAAAAGGAGATGCTGAGGAATCAGTCAGAGTAGAAAGCCGATAGTGGACTAGTGTAGACTAGTCATGATGGAAGCGGAAAAAGCTCCTACCTCGTTTCTAGGTTGGACACTCTAGTGGCCAGGTCGTGCCATGTTGTCAGTTGAAAAGATGAGGAAGTTAGCGACTCGAAATCTTGGATGCATAAGAACAACCTCCATCCTTGTGGTTGGGCTCGTCCTTCAACCAACACAGTTGCCTGGATTTGTTTCTTATTTTTTTATTTTTATTTTATCAAAATTTTCATTTTTAATTTATTTAATTTTTCAAAGAATTTTTCTATTTAATTTATTTAATTTTTAATTTTTTTTTTTCAAATTAATCTTCACTATCTATCTTAAGATGAACGGTAGAAATATAATAAAAATTTTTTATTTAATTTATTCACTCTAATAGAAGTTTTTTATTTAATTTATATATATTTTTAAAATTAATTTCCACTTCATCTTAAAGATGGATGGTGGAGATATGATGAAATTTTTATTTAATTTATTTCATTTTTATTTAATAGTAATTTTTACTTCAATTATTTGAAATTGTAATTTATTTATTTATTTATATATAAATTCTAAAAAATTTTAATTAATTAATTAATATTTTATTTTATTTTTAAAATTTTTGGTTATCAAATGATAGTTTGGTAATTTACTAATTTATTATTTTCTAATTTTTTAATATAGTAAAGGTATTTTGATCTTTTACTATTTTTATTACAAAACCATTAAAAATGTGGATGGAAACCACCTTTGATAGATGATGAAGGTTTTTTTAGCTAATATTTTTGAAAGTTAAGGTGAACTGAGGTTATTTACCTTTTTAAAGGCTTTTTTTTTAGGATCTTTCCTAAATGAAAATTATGTATATCAAACAAGACAATAGATAAATTAAATTAAAAAAAATGATGATACTGCCAAGTTAGTGTCATGCTTTATCACATTTTCTTTCTTTTTTCCTTTCAATTCCATTAGTCATCTATATGAACTTTTATGTAGATTTGCTTACGTGATAATGAATTTTAATATTTTAAAAAGTTCTCTACTTTGTTAATGGGAGACCATTGTATAAAAAAGTGATTTTACAATAAAAAATTCCACAACTTTTGTCATGTAATCCGAGTTCCGATCCTCTGGATATAGCTCGAAAGTTTATTATGCTATGTAATTTGAGTTTCGATCTTCTGGGTATAGTTAAGGTTCCGACCTCAGAATTTTGCCTCCTAAGCTCCCGAGCTCTTGTTAGGTATTATATCACCAATTTATGCATAGATAACTTTGTTTTTCAGTCGACATAAAATTGAAGGACATGATGGAATACAAGCACAAACCAACATTGGAGTAAAGTAAGCAGGTGTCAAGTAAGCCCCACAACAAGGAGAATCAGGTGACTTGCTCCAAATGCTTCTCCACCTCGGCTTCCTCCTTAACCTTGGTGACATATACTTCGGCTTCCATTTTGAGAGGAGAAACCTATTTTTCAGTAGTCGAAGCTCGATGCACAACCTTCTCCAAAACGCTCTTTACTCTATTCGGTTCCTCCTCACTCCTAAAGAGCTTAGAGTTAGACCTTGCAACTACATAAATACTCTCTCCACAAGTCAAAATGATACAGATAGAGTTTGAAAAAGTAGCGCGATAGGTCCAGACATAACAGCTTTTACCAGCGAGCTTAAGCTACCAGTTCACAGAACGCACTAGGAACTGAGGAGCTAATGTTAAAGGTACTTTTAGAACTATATGAATGGGCTGGTAAAAGCCCAATGAAATGATCCAATAGGTTGACCCAATCGATAAAGGCTTAACTTGCCAGTATCCAGCTCGCAGAGGCAAGCCTCGCAAACAAGTCATTAGTCCCCAAGACACTCAGTTCATATAGAGAAGCATCCAGTTCGCTGACTTTAGGTCATTCAGCCAGTAGAAAATAGCTCTCTCTAAGGTTGTTGCTCAGTCATAGTCAGAGCTGTTTAATACCTAGCTCTAGCTCACCCAAAGCAAGATTCAGCCCGTAACTTGACGTGCACGTTGAAGTTTTCTAGAAAGGAAACATCCTAATTTAATGAGCACTCAATTGCCAAACTTAAAGATAACATCAAGATCCTGTTTTTACGGGATTTGACTTTACACTAATGGGTGTCAATTTTAGGAAATGTAATCAAATGCAGATTTTTTACTATTTTAATTATACTGAAACTATAGCTCTCCTCTTTATAAATAGGGAGCAAAAATCACTTGTAAAGGAGAGAACACACTAGTTATACTATACGGTCTCTCTGCCAAAATAACCAAAGAACAGTCATGGACGTAGGTATTTTCTTAGGCTGAACCACATAAAAATCTTCTTGCATTCTCTGTTCTTCCTTTCTGCCTATCCTGTTTTTGCTTTGTTTTATGATAATTGCATAATAGGGTTGAAGAACTTAGGTCGACCAGATCAACATGTCGACAGGAAGCAAGAAACAAGAAGATAAATGAGAGAGTAGAGACTTTGTCCTCATTTTCTGTATTCAAGTTTTGCAAAGCTTGCACATGTATATATAGCACAACTAAGCGACTTCAGGCACACAAAATGAAGGTGTACATGTTGCAAACCAACTTCAAGTTAATTAATAATTAAATACTATATGGTGGTCATCCATTAATTACACAACAATAGGCAATCTTTTTGTTTGCTTTGTTTTTTTTTTTTTTTTTTTTTTCAAGGGAAAATTTAAGTTCCTTTCTATCATTTCACCTTATATAGAATAATTTTTCTAGGGCAATACCTAGAGGTGTCAATATGGTTGGATTAGACAGGTCCGATCGTGGTTCAGTCTAGGATCGGATTGGACCAATCTAATCCAACCCTTTACTGTATATACTCAACATACGGTATTTAACCTACATGTGGAAGCTCAAACTGGGATAAAGTCCGAGTCTGAAAAGCCCAAACCTATATACAATCTTCGACATATACAGAAGCCCAAACTAGAATGAAATCTGAATCTGAAAAGCCAAAGCCTACACCTAAGCTTATATAGTAACCTATATTCTAAATAAATTTATTTTATTGAGTTATAAATAATAACTTTTTATGTTGTATGTGATTGGTTACTATATTCTAAATAAATTTATTTTATTGAGTTATAAATAATAACTTTTTATGTTGTATGTGATTGGTTACTATATTCTAAATAAATTTATTTTATTGAGTTATAAATAATAACTTTTTATGTTGTATGTGATTCAACAAGGAATCATATTTCCAGAAACTTTTAAAAGGCATCATGCATTTTTATTTAAATCTGGGTGCAACGCCTTTTAGGTTTGAAAGTTATTAATGTAAATTTATTAGCTTCATTTTTTTTAAAAAAAAAAAATTACCTTATATGGATATCTAATTCTGGAATAGTAGATAGTATTCATTATTAATCTTTTTTGTTTCTTTTTATTCAAATATAGCATGTTTTAGAATAAGTATTCAACTCTTTCAAAGTAATCAAGAGTGTACAAAAGAGAGGTTGTAGCAGTCTTATCAAAATGGATCACCAGAGGTATTATGGTGTGCTAGTGACACTAGATCATCAGCTCATCTTGACAATAAAAATTGTTATAAAAGTCCAGCTCATGAGTCTGATAACTAACTCCCAAGAAATGTAAAATGCATGTGATGTTTGTATCACAAGCTACCTCTTGTATATAAGTAATAGTGTTGTATATCGTGAATGTATGAGTGAAAAACTGTTTTCAAATATCAATAGAATTTTCTTTGAAATTGTTCCGATCAATATCAAGGTTTCATTTTTGTATATACATTAAAGTATTAGGATTTCCAATATGGTATTAGAGCAATCATATACCATGGCTTCTACTTCAAGCTTGCTATCAATGGCCTAAATGGAGGATCAAGACTCTTGTCACAGATCAAGTTAGAATTGGTAGTAAAGCATGATCACAATAATCATTTCTTGTGGAGGCAATAGGTTTTAGTAGCCATTAAAGGCAATCGACTTGGTTCTTTGAAGTTATTCCACGTAGTCAATTAAATGAGGATGGATCTATGAATGAAAAATTTTTAGATCGGGAACAACAAGATTAAATCTTGCTGTTTTGGATGCTCTCTTCAATAAGTCAAGAAGTTCTACCGCACTTGACAGGATGTGCAATAGCATGTGAAGCTTATTTGAGCATTGAACAATTGTTCAACTCTCAAACCAGAGCAAGTGTCATGCAATTGAAATTGCAATTACAAACCTTGAAAAAGGAAGGTTACACAATGACTAATTACCTAACTAAGGAAAAAAGTATTATTGATGCCTTGTCCTTTTCTAGTTATGTAATGACTGAGGATGATAAAATCATGGCCATATTGAGTGGTCTAAGGATTGATTATGATCCTTCTGTGATATCTGTTACTTTGGTTCCCATTAGCTAATCTATGTAAGAAATTACTACTTCACTATTGACACATGAAGCTAGAATTAAGAAGAATACACAAGTGAAGAGTTTAAGTGTAAATATGGCAAGGAATAAAAAAGTTTCAAATGGCAATTCTAGTTTTTTTGGCAAAGAAAATGTTAAAGTCAATGCTAAAGTTTTTGGCAAAAGACAAGGAAGTAAAGGTGGCTACAATTCTGGAGGAAGAAAAGGCTATGACAGAGGTTGGTCGTACAATAACAAACAACCATGTTAAATTTGTCACAGGCCTGGTCATGATGCCTTGAGATGTTATTACAAATATGATCAACCATAACAATTCAATTCACATCCTAGAAATCAAAATGGAAATGGTAGTGCAACACTTG
Source organism: Dimocarpus longan (assembly GCA_022984855.1). Lineage (NCBI taxonomy): Eukaryota > Viridiplantae > Streptophyta > Magnoliopsida > Sapindales > Sapindaceae > Dimocarpus > Dimocarpus longan. The sequence continues at coordinate 11,632,523 of CM041014.1, read as the reverse complement.
GTAATATGACATCTACATTTGTTGGTCTTGAAACAAGTTTCGCACACATATAATGATATCCCGACGGTGGTGCTACGAACCATTATACTCCAAATGTAGCTAATCTTGTGAATAAAACAGACTAATAAAATAGACTATCATGGAAGTGAGATGATCTTTTGATCTTTATGGGCAGTGGTGTAGGTTTGACCATCTCATCCATAGGTTCTAACTTCTTTAATCTTGAAATGCCTGCCTTTTACTTAAAATATTCTTCACATTTCACATATAACAAAAAATCTTCTTAGTGTCTCTAAGTTTGTCAAATATAATCATGTTTTCATAAAGTTACACTCCTTTTCTTGCCCTCTGAAGGACCAATCTACAAAGAAAGTATTTTTTTTAAAGGGTCCTTAAAAAGGGGTCAAATACATCGAAAGAGTCTTCAAGAGTTCACACTTCTTCACAATTCACAACTTCTTCTGCCTCAAAATCAAATAAATCTCTTTCTTGTATAGCTTCAAAAGAGAGCAAGTCTTCTGTTGTTGATAGTAATACATACTTTCCTTGTGTAGATAATATTGTCAAATCCAATAATACTTGTATTATTAATAATCCCAATTTGTTTCTTTAGCATTTGAGGTTCGGGCATCCTACCATTTCAGTTGTAAAAGACATATTGAATAAAAGCAACATTTTCTTCTCTTATTCCAAGTCCTTTTTCTATCATGATTGCCAAGTTAGCAAATCACACACTTTACCATTTCAATAGTCTAACATTGTGTACACTAACCCTCTTGAACTTATTGCAACTGATGTATGGGGTCCTGCCCCCATTAGATCCTCAAATGGGTCACGATACTATGTAAGGTTTTTGGATGCATACTCTAGATATACTAGGATTTTTCTCTTGAAATTTAAGGATGAAGTTTTCGAAATTTTTATAATGTTCAAATCACAAGTGGAGTTGCAGTTTTTTTTTTTTTTTTAGAATTAAAGCTATACAAACTCATAATGAAGGGGAGTTCATGGTCTCAATACCTTATCTTGTAGAATGTGGCATCATTTTTAGGTATTCATATCCTTATACACATCAACAAAATGGTCTTCTAGAAAAGAAGCATCGGCATATCGTTGGGACTAGTCTTAGTCTCTTGTCACAAGCCTCTTTGCCTATTAGGTGCTAGTTTAAAGCTTTCATTACTACCACTTATCTGATTAATAGAATGCCTACGTCAGTTTTATAAGGGAAGTCTCCATTTGTTTGTTTATATAGAAAGGAACTTGTTTATTCTAGTCTCAAGGTCTTTGGTTGTCTGGTTTATCCTCATATTAGATCCTACAACAAAAACAAACTTGATTTCAGAAGTGAACCTTACGTATTTCTTGGATATTACAATCAATATAAAGGTACAAGTGCTTGAATTCTAAAGGCAGACTTTACATTGCTTGAAATGCAATTTTCAAAGAAGATGTTTTTCCTTTTTCTAAGTCCACTTCACAACCTACTTGTACTCCTCAAGTCAGACCTAAGATATAACCAAATTCAACTGGTGTGTCATTACTTCCTCCTATTATAGCTAGTTCATTCAGTTCTATTAAGTTAGGGTAACAAATTTCAAGTTCTGTTTCTTTTGATACTAGAACTCCACTCTCAGCTACTTAGCAACCTACTTCTCCTCCAATTGATTCTTCATCCTTATTGTATCCTCTATGTCAATCGTTTGATGCAACACCAGTTTCAAACATTGCTTTCCCTATTAATACTCATCTCAGGATAAAAAAGGGCTAAGGCAGCATTACTAAGCCCAAAGTATGGACAACACAACTTAGTAATGATGAACCTAAATTATTTTAGCAAGCATTATCACATCCTCACTGGTTTGCAGCAATGAAGGAAGAGAGTTAGGCTCTTAAAAGCAATCAAACCTGGACACTTGTTCCTTCTCCACCTGAAAGGAAAATCATAGGTTGTAAATTGGTATTCAAGACCAAATGAAGTTCAGATGGGACTCACCTTTTCCATAAGGCCAAACTTGTGGCTAAAGGGTTTCACCAGCTTGCAAGTTTCGATTTTCAAGAGACATTTAGTCCTTGTTGGATCGAAATTCTCACTAAAACAAAAATAAAACTTTTACAACACTCAAAACAACTCACAATACAAAGCTTTGCTTTGTTTCTCACACACTCACTAGAAGCTTTGCTTCTCTTCTTATGTTTTCTTCTTCTTTGTGATGCTAAACCTCATGCAAGAGGGGCTATATATAGTGCTAGAAAATTAATCTAAACCATTCAAATTAACAAATACAAATAAATCCTAACCACACAATTTCACCAACCAAACAAATACTTTTAAATTGACTCACCTAACCTTACACCTAACCGTAGAAGGTTCTTCTTGATGGACTTGGGCTTGGTAATGGGCTTCAAAACAAGTTTATATTTTCAACACCCCCTCTTAAACTTGTTTTACCATGCCAAGCAAACTTCTTAATCTCGTAAAATCTTCAAACTTTAGTGGTTTGGTGAAAATATCTGCGATCTGATCCTTTGACCTTACGTATTCCATTTGCACATTTCCTTTTGCTATGCATTCTCGTATGAAGTGATAACGAGTATCGATATGTTTGCTTCTGTCATGGAACACCGGATTCTTTGCTAAGGCGATGGCTGACTTATTGTCTACACAAATCTCAGTTGGTTCTTCTTGTGGCAAGCTTAATTCCTTCAATAAATTTCTGAGCCAAATTGCATGACAAACACGCGAAGTAGCAGCTACATATTCGGCTTCACAGGTGGATAGTGTGACAATGGGTTGCTTCCTTGACATCCATGTGAAAGCTGTGTTTCCCATGAAGAATGCAAACCCACTGGTGCTCTTTCTATCATCTGTATCTCCACCCCAATCGCTATCGCTATATCCAACAAGTTTGAAGTCATTTGAAATTGAATAGAACAAACCAAAGTCAATTGTACCTTTGATATAGCGAAGGATTCTCTTAGCTGCCTTGAAATGGGTAGTTATTGGATTCTCCATATAACAACTCACAAGTCCAACTGTATAAAGGATGTCAGGTCTTGTACAAATCAAGTACCTCAAACTTCCAACCAAACTCTTAAAGAGTGTTGGATCCACTTTTTCTGCTTCATCATGCTTAGACAGTTTGACTCCACATTCCACCGGTGTGCTTATTGGATTGCAATCATCCAACTTGAATTTCTTAAGTATCTCCCTTGCATAGCTTTCTTGGGAGATAAAGATGCCATCTTCATTTTGCTTGACTTCGATACCAAGGTAGTATGCCATTAATCCGATGTCGGTCATCTCGAATTCCTTGGCCATTGCTTTCTTGAATTCTTCAAAAAAACTTGAATTATTACCGGTGAAGATTAAATCATCCACATACAAACATACAATCAAAACATCTCCATCTTTGAATTTGATGTAGAGAGCATGTTCATGAGGACATTTGGTGAAGCCGTTCTCTTTGAAGTATTTGTCAATCCGATTGTTCCATGCCCTTGGTGCTTGCTTCAACCCGTAAAGAGCTTTCTTTAATTTTAGAACTTTGTCTTCGTGGCTTTTGACTTCATAGCCTGATGGTTGCTGAATGTAGACTTCTTCTTCAAGGACTCCATTTAGGAAGGCGGATTTTACATCCATCTGATGAATCTTCCACTTATTCTGAGCTGCCAAAGAAATTATTAGTCTTATAGTTTCTAATCGAGCAACAGGAGCAAATACCTCATCATAGTCAATTCCAGCTTTTTGACTATAGCCTTTTGCAACAAGTCTTGCCTTGTGTTTTTCTATCTCTCCCTTAGCATTTCTTTTTATCTTGTACACCCATTTGACACCAATTGCTTTGTGTCCTTTTGGAAGTGTTACGAGCTTCCAAGTATCATTCTTTTCAATGGACTTGATTTCTTCATTCATTGCATCTTTCCACTTCTTATTTTGTACAGCTTCTTCAAAGCTCACTGGTTCGGAATCAGCAAAGAGACAGAAAAGTGTGAGATTATCAGGTTGTTCAGTTACCTCATAAAAATCTTGCAGACTTCTTGTACGCTCCATATCTCTTTCATTCAGAAATGATGGTGGTGAGTTTCCATTATCTGTTGAGGCTGGTGATGCTGATGGTGTAGTGGGTTCTTGTTCTGCTTGCTCCATTCTTGGTTGCTCCTCCTTCTCTTCTTCAAAGTGGGGAAGGAAACTGTAATCTTCATCATGTGTTTTCCAATTCCATGTGCTTTCTTCATCAAATACAACATCACGGCTGATGATAGTCTTTCTATTGTTTGGATTATACATCTTGTAGCCTTTAGAATAATTATCGTACCCAATGAAGATGAACTTCTCATTTTTGTCATCAAGCTTACTTCTTCTCTCGTCTGGTACATGTACATGAGCTATCCTTCCAAAGACTCTCAGGTGGGAAATACCTGGCTTCCTTCCATTCCATGCTTCTTGTGGTGTCTTTTCCAACACACTTCTTGTTGGAGATCGATTTGATAGGTATACTGCGCAAGCTACGGCTTCCGCCCAAAATTCCTTCGGTAATCTTTTGCTTTTCAGCATACTTCGTGCCATATTGAGAATTGTTCTGTTCTTTCTTTCTGCAACACCGTTTTGCTGAGGGGATCTCGGAACGGTTAGAGGACGTCGAATTCCATTTGCTTCGCAGAACTCTTGGAACTCTTTTGAGGTGAACTCTCCTCCTCGATCAGATCTCATTGCTTTTATCTAGTAGCCACTTTCTTTCTCCACAACAGTTTTAAATTTCTTGAATACTTCAAAGACTTCTGATTTCTGTTTCAAGAAATATACCCACGTTTTTCTTGAAAAATCATCAATGAAGAGAAGGAAATAATTACTATTACCGAGAGAGCTTGGCTTGATTGGACCGCACACATCAGTATGGATGAGCTCGAGTGGTTTCTTGGCTCTTGATTCTGACTGTTTTGGGAAACCTTTTCTGAATTGCTTCCCAAGTAGACACCCTTCACAAAGTTGGTCAGGATGATTAATACAAGGTAGTCCTCTCATCATTTCCTTCTTAGACAACATTTCCAATCCTCCAAAGTTGAGATGCCCAAATCGAAGATGCCATAACCATGATGCATCTTTATAACAAGCTTTCAAACACTTTGCAACATCATTTTGAATGTTCAACGAAAACATTCTATTCTTTGACATTTTCACTTTAGCAATTAAATTTCCTATGTCATCTCTTATAAAAAGACTACAATTTTTCATGTGAATATCATAGCCTTTTTCTAAAAGTTGACCTAAACTCAAGATGTTGCTTGTCATGTTGAGCACATAATAAACATTTGAAATCAATTGGTGACTACCATCTTTAGCACGAATAAGAATGTTACCTTTTCCTTTCACCGGAATTTTAGAACTATCTCCAAATGAGACATTACCACTCACAGATTCATTAAGCTCTGTGAACATGTTTTTCCTTCCACACATGTGGTTGCTCGCACCGATGTCGAGATACCAAGTATTCTCTTGGTCTCCATCATTGCCTCTGTGTGCTAATAACAAAATTTCTTTCTCTTCTGTTCTTGCTTCCATAAAATTAGTCTTCTCTTCAACCTTGTTATTTGGAGCTCTACATTCTGAAGCATAATGTCCAAATTTCTGACAATTATAACACTGAACTTGAGATTTTTCGTACCTCGTGTTCGAATTGGCTCTCCCACGACCTCTTATTGAATTTTCTCCTCTCTCATAGCTATTGTTGGAATTGTTGTTGTTATAATTCCAACCTCGTCCACGACTACGACCTGTACCTCGTCCTCGGCTTCTTCCTCTGCCTCGACCACGTTGGTATCTCTCGTGGCTTTGGATTTCTTCCTTCTCTTTGAGTTGGGACTTGAGGAGTTGTTCATTGATACCTTGCTTCCTTTTATGCTTTTCTTCGTAAGCTTGCAATGATCCTTGAAGTTGCTCAATTGTCATGGTTGTCAAATCTTTAGTCTCTTCTATCGTCACAACGATATATTCAAATTTGGAATCCAATAAGCGAAGTATCTTCTCCATTATTCTGGTATCTTCCAATGTCTCACCGTTTCTTTTTAATTGATTAGAAACGGTTAACACTCTTGTGAAGTAGTCAGAAATAGATTCAGATGCTTTCATATGTAATGATTCAAACTCACCTCTTAAAATCTGAAGACGAACTTTCTTCACTTATTCAGATCCTTTGCAAGAGGTTTGTAGCTTATTCCACGCTTCTTTAGCGGACTTTGCACTTGAAATTTTCTCAAAGCCATCATCATCTAATGCTTGATAGATGAGATAGAAAGCCTTTTTATCTCTCTTCCTTGAGTCTTTTAAACTATCCTTTTGAGTTTGGGATAGTATCGACTCATCTTCTGATTCGGTGTAGCCCTTTTCTACGACCTCCCAGACATCGTGTGCTCCAAGAAGTGCTTTCATTTTGATACTCCAATTATCATAGTTGTCGTTCTTGAGTGTTGGAACTTGGACGGATACCATACCATTAGCCATACCTTTTAATATGTTTAGAATTTCGAAATTCTGATTGCACGGATGGATTCAGAACGTCGAGAAACTTCAACCGGAACTTGAACCAAAAAGTCAACTTTTGGTCAACGGTCAAAGTCAACGGGACCTGGGTCAACGGTCAAAGTCAACGGGACCTGTTTGGCTTTTGTCAGCAGCGGCTCGGCTCGGCTTCGGCTTGGCTCGGCTCGGCTCAGCTCAGCTCGGTCTGTTAACCCGGTTCAACTCGTTTGAGTTGACTAAGTTTTCTGCAGCGATTTTCCGGCGGCGCGTGCGGGCGCGTGGGACCTCGGATTGGGATGATTTTTACGGCGTTGTGCTCCTCTCGTCGAGAGCTTCGATTTGGTATATTATAAGACACTTAACCTCGCTCTGATACCACTTTGTTGGATTGAAATTCTCACTAAAACAAAAATAAAACTTTTACAACACTCAAAACAACTGACAATACAAAGCTTTGCTTTGTTTCTTACACACTCACTAGAAGCTTTGCTTCTCTTCTTATGTTTTCTTCTTCTTTGTGATGCTAAACCTCATGCAAGAGGGGCTATATATAGTACTAGAAAATTAATCTAAACCATTCAAATTAACAAATACAAATAAATCCTAACCACACAATTTCACCAACCAAACAAATACTTTTAAATTGACTCACCTAACCTTACACCTAACCTTAGAAGGTTCTTCTTGATGGACTTGGGCTTGGTAATGGGCTTCAAAACAAGTTTATATTTTCAACAGTCCTATCATCAAGCTAGTAATAGTGCATATAATCCTCTTCATTACTATCACAAAAGGGTGGCATTTGAGATAACTGAATGTTAAAATGCCTTCCGTAATGGTATCTTAAACAAGGAAGCTTTTATGCACCAACCACTGGGATTTAAGGAGGGAAATGGTGATTAAGTCTATAGATTTCACAAGGCTATCTATAGCTTGAAACAAGCTCCTAAAGCCTGGTTTGATAGGTTCAGGGAGACATTCATTCAACTTGGATTCACACTAAGCAAAATAATTGAATCCCTTTTTTGTAAGTTCACACAAATTTTTAGCATTTAAATTCCGATCTATGTTGATGAAATTATGATCACAAGTTCTTGAGATCAAGAAATAGATGACTTAGTTTAGCAACTGAATCGTGCATTTGCTCTCAAAGACTTAGGAAAACTGCATTATTTCCTAGGAATAGAGGTTCAAAAAATAGACATTGGGTTGCATTTATCTCAGCATAGACATATACAGGAAGTGTTAAAGAAAACAAGAATGGAAAATGCTAAGCCATTCTCATCTTCTATGGTAGCTAGCACAGGTAGATAGTTATCTGTATACAGAGTAATCCCATTAAGAATGCTAACAGTTGTGGGAGCTTTTCAATACGTGACAGTAACTAGACTTAAAATATCCTTTACTTACAACAAGGTATGTCAATTTATGCAAGCACCATTACATGAGCATTGGAAGGCAATAAAAAGGATACTAAGATATCTCAATGGCTCTTCTACTCATGTTCTTACTTTCAACAAGCCAAATGACATGAATTCAACCTATAATCTGGTTGGTTTTTCAGATGCTGATTCGGCATCAAGTCTGGATGATAGGAAATCAACATCTAGTTTCTGTGTGTTTCTTGGTTCTAATCTTGCTGCTTGGAGTGCAAAGAAGCAACACACTGTCTCATGTTCATCAACAGAAGCTGAGTATAGAAGCTTAGCTTCCATAATGGTTGAAATGACATGGATTCAATCCCTTCTTTAGGAACTAAAAGTTCCTCAACTCAGGGTGCCTACAATTTGGGTTGACAATCAAAGTACAATAGCAATGTCAAACAATTTTGTTTACATGCTAAAACAAAGCATATAAAGTTGGATCCTTACTTTGTTAGAGAAAAAGTCATTTGAAAACAAGTATTGATTAATCATGTTCCTTCAATTGATCAAGTGGCAGATGTTTTTACACAGTCATTAGCCACACCCAGGTTCTAGTTCTTAAAAGACAAACTTATTGAGTTTGAGGGGGAGTGTTAGAAGAGGTATTCAACTCTTTCGAAGTAATCAAGAGTGTACAAAAGAGAGGTTGCAGTAGTCATATCAGAATGGATCACAAGAGTTATTATGGTGTGCTAGCAACGCTAGATTGTAAAAAAGTATGAACAAATATTCATATATAGAATGAAAGAAAACTTACATATTATTTTATCTGTCAAACTTACTTAAATACAAAACTTAATAACAGAAATTTAGAGAAAAAACATGGAAAGAGCTAAAAAACAGGAACCACAACTCAGTATATGGATTCCTAAAAAACAGCAATATCTAAACTGGCAACAACTATTCTAAAGACTTGGTCTTCAAAGTTGGACACGTTTGACATGTTCAGCAGCTTCTAAGGCACAAAATTCTCACACTCCTCCTTGCCTTTGAAGCTGCAAACTCCCATCTTGACCTTCAGTTCTTCAAACTTGATTCTGGGCAAAGCTTTAGTGAATACATCAGCAATTTGGTCTTCTGATCTGCAATAAATCAATGAAACTTCCCCTTCTTTCTGAATCTCTCTAAGAAAGTAAAATTTGATCTTAAAATGCTTTGTCTTGCCATGAAACACTGGATTTGTAGAAATTGAAATGGCAGTCTGATTATCAACAAAGATTCGGGTTGATTCTTGCTGCTTCAAACACAAATCCTGAAATATTTTTCTCAACCAAATGGCTTGATTTGCTGCAGCTGTTGCAGCGATGAATTCAGCTTCTGCAGTACTTTGAGCAATAATTTCTTGCTTCTTTGAGCACCAATTAATCACACCAGAACCAAGGCTAAAACAGAATCCAGTTGTGCTTTTCATATCATCAGCTGATCCTGCCCAATCACTGTCAGAAAAACCAGTCAGCTGAAAGTTATCACTTTTAGTATACTTGATCCCATAATCAATAGTCCTTTTAACATATCTGAGAATTCTCTTGGCAGCCTGCATGTGTTCTTCACTTGCACAATGCTTGAACCTGGAGAGAAGACTTACAGCTTGCACTATGTCAGGCCTAGAAGCTGTGAGGTACATGAGACAACCAATCAAGCTTCTGTAGAGATTCTCATCCACTTTGGCAGATCCATCATTTCTGCAGAACTTCACTTTTGCTTGCATAGGAGTTTCTGTAGCATTGCAACTCTCCATGTGAAATTTCTTCAAAATTTCCTTGGCATATTTCCTTTGACTGATGAAAATCTCATTCTTCTGCTGGCAGACTTCCAAGCCCAGAAAATAAGTCATCAATCCCAAGTCTGTCATTTCAAACTCCTTAAGCATTTCAGATTTGAACTCATCAATGAGCTCCTGATTGTTTCCTGTGATTAAAAGATCATCAACATAAATCGAAACAATGATAATGTTAGAATCTTCTCTTCTTACATATAGTGTTGCCTTACTTAAGCTTTTACTGAAGCCTAAGCTGATCAAATGATCATCGATCCGGCTGTACCAAGCTCTTGGAGCTTGTTTAAGGCCATATAAAGCTTTCTTTAGCAGATAGACTTTGTCTTCTTGGCCCTGCACAACAAAACCATCAGGTTGCTCTATAAATATCTCTTCTTTCAAGAAGCCATTTAAAAAAGCAGATTTTACATCTAACTGGAATACTTTCCAGCCCTTTTGAGCTGCCACTGCAAGAAGCAATCTGATAGTATCAAGCCTGGCCACAGGAGCAAAAGTCTCTGAAAAATCTACACCAAAGACCTGTGCGTATCCCTTCACAACAAGCCTGGCTTTGTGCTTGTTTACTGACCCATCAGCATTGAGTTTTGTTCTGAAAACCCATTTAACTCCAATAATCTTTCTATTTGAAGGCCTTTGAACAAGCTGCCATGTGTGATTCTTCTCAATCATGCTCAGCTCCTCTTTCATGGCTGAAAGCCATTTTCTGTCTTGCATTGCTTCTTGAACTCCAACTGGTTCCATTACTGCTACATTGCATCTTGTATAGATGTCTGTAAGTAATCTGGTTCCTCTAACAGGTAGATCATCAACATCATCTTCGTTGGGCTGTAATTTGATTGGAGCTTTTCCTTTTTCATTTTCTGAACTCCAGTCCCAGTTTTCATCCTCCATGAACACTACATCTCTACTGATTAGAATTTTTTCAGATTGAGGCTGAAAAATTCTATAGGCTTTGGAGAAATTGCTGTAGCCTATAAAAATACTAGGTTCAGCCCTTTTATCAAGTTTGTCCCTCTTGATCTGTGGCACATGAGTAAAACACAAACAACCAAATATTTTTAGATTTTTTAGATTAGGTTTGAACCCATGCCATGCCTCAAAAGGAGTCTTCCCATTCACAGCCTTTGTAGGAAGCCTGTTTAACAAGAACACAGCTGTGTTTGTTGCTTCTGCCCAATATGCCTTGGGCAAGTCTTTCTCATGCATCATACATCTTGCCATCTCAAAGATGGTTATGTTTTTCCTTTCACTCACTCCATTTTGCTGTGGAGTGTATGGGGTTGTTAGTTGATGCTCAATGCCAGCTTCCTCACAAAACTGATTGAATTGTTCTGAAGTATACTTCTTACCATTATCAGATCTTAATATTTGAATGGTGCAGCCACTTTGATTTTAAATCCATTGCTTAAATTTCCAAAAAATGCCAGCAACTTCAGATTTAAATCTGAGAAAATAAATCCAGCACATACGGGTTAAGTCATCAATAAAAATTATATAATATTTACTCCCCTTAAGTGAAGGAGTTCTCTGAGGTCCTGCAAGATCAGTATGAATGAGTTGCAGCTTCTTTGTTGCTCTCCAGGAAGATTTCTGAAATGGAAGTCTTGATTGCTTGCCATATTGACAAACCTTGCAACCTTGTAATTCTGATTCCAGTTGAGGCAGCCCTTGAGCAAGCTCTTTTCTTTGTAAGTTCAATACTACAACATGGTGGAAATGACCCAATCTTTTGTGCCAGGTTTCTGTGATGCTATCAACTGTGGAATAGGCTGCCCTTTCCTCCTACAATGGATCGAGAGAAAAACTCTTGCCTTTCATTTTAACTTTAAACATTTCTTTATCTGCTGCATCTTTGATCAAGCATTGATTGCCTTCAAAAATAACTTTGAAGCCTCCTTCAAGTAGCTGTCCCACACTCAACAAATTTTGATTAATGTCAGGTACAAATAATACATCTTTCATAAGCTTTGTACCTGAAGTGCTTTCGATTGCTACTGTGCCTTTTCCCTTGACTTCAATATGCTCTCCATTGCCAATCTTCACTTTGGAGGCTATTGAAGTGTCCAATTCCTTGAAGAGATCACGATCAAAGGTCATATGGTTGGTACAACCACTATCAATGAGCCACTTCTCACTTGAATGACAGGTTGAAAAGCAAGAAGCTACAAAGAGTTGCTCCTCCTCTCCCTGATCAGCAACCTGAGCAACATTCTTCTGCTGCAAATTCACTTGTGTCGCATTCTTCTGTTGAGTGTTGCTCTTGCAAATTCTTTGATGATGTCCCATTTTCTAGCATTTTTCACATTGAACATCTGGCCTTCTCCAGCATTTAAAGGGTGGATGACCCTTTCTTCCACAGTATTTACAAGGAGGAAAATCAGATTTTGTTCCTTTATAGGTATTAAGAGAATCAGAACCTGAGTTTCCCTTCTTGTTTTTCTCATTCTTCTTCCCTTTTCCTTCTTGATTGAACTGAGCTCTTGCAGCTAATGCACCTTCAACAGACCCTTCAGTCCTCATGAGCCTTCGCTGTTCTTGTGCCTGCAAAGCTTGCATCAATTTTGCCAAACTAACCTTTGACAGATCTTTAGTGTTTTCCAGTGAGGAAATGGTAGCTTCAAACCTTTCAAGAACAGTTACAAGGATTTTTTGAACTATTCTGGAATCAGGAAATTCAGAACCAAGTAACCTTACTTTGTTTGCAATTCCAAGCAATCTGTCAGAGTACTCCTTCACTGTCTCAGAATCCTTCATCTTCTGAAGCTCAAACTCTCTGATCAGGTTCAGAATTTTCATTCCCTTAATCTTCTCATCTCCTTCATACTCCTTCTTTAGGAAATTCCAGACTTCAAAAGCTGATTTGATTGTCATTATTCTGACAAAAATTTCAGAAGATACCGCAGCAAATAACGTAGCTCTTGCCTTAGACTTTCTTGATTTCTTCTCTTTATGATTCTTGATCTGCGCCATGGTTGGATTTTCAGACAAGGGAGGAACTTCGTAGTCCTCCTCAACAGCTTCCCAGAGATCATTTGCCTCCAGATGTGCCTCCATCCTGGCTGCCCAGATATGATAATTTTCACCATTGAACACAGGTGGTGCTAGTTCTGTAAATGGTTTTTCTGAATCCATGGAAGAAGCAAGATGCTTTAGGCTTTTATGGTAAGTATCTCTTAGTCACAGGTCCCTTAAGAAGAGATCTCTGATACCACTGTAAAAAAGTATGAACAAATATTCATATATAGAATGAAAGAAAACTTACATATTATTTTATCTGTCAAACTTACTTAAATACAAAACTTAATAACAGAAATTTAGAGAAAAAACATGGAAAGAGCTAAAAAACAGGAACCACAACTCAGTATATGGATTCCTAAAAAACAGCAATATCTAAACTGGCAACAACTATTCTAAAGACTTGGTCTTCAAAGTTGGACACGTTTAACATGTTCAGCAGCTTCTAAGGCACAAAATTCTCACATAGATCATCAGCTCATATTGGCAGGAAAAATTGTTATTGAAGTCTAGCTCATTAGTTTGATAACTAACTCCTAGGAAATGTAAAATGCATGTGATTCGTGTATCACAAGCTACCTCTTGTATATAAGTGATAATGTTGTATATTGTGTATGTATGAGTGAAAAACTATTTTAAGATATTAGAATTTTCTCTGAAATTGTTCTGGTCAATACCAAGGTTTCATGTCAGTATATACATTGAAGTATCAAGATTTCCAATAGTATGGTTACCCATAGTTGAATAAGCATAAAACGAAACTAATATTAATATTCATAATAGCTCATTCATGTTCCTCAATCCAATAGTTTTTAAAAAATAAAAAATTGGTGGACTCTCGTATTGTTTAATAGTAGACTCTGCAAAACTAATTGCTTTTATATCTTGATTTGTCAGTTAAATTATAGTAAAGGAATTTAATTCCTTGATATGTCCCCTCTTTAACTATATGTGAGTTGGAACTTTACAAAATTGATTTTTTTAAGCACGCCACTGAAGTAAAGTATAATAAGCCCTTTGAAGTTTTTGATGATTTAATGATTCTGAGGGATGTGCAACCTTTTGTGTTAAGAATTAATGTGTGTATGCAATCCTTTTTTGACATATTAAAAAAAATTGATCTATTTCATATTTATTCTAGTGAATGGAGGTTAGGTTGTGGCAGAGGTATGTTTTCGCTTGATTTGAAGATTTGTTAATCTTTCATGCAAATAAAGGTCGGATTGTACAGGGTAGAAATTCTGGAACCTAACGTAAAGTACATGACTTTTAATAATTCCAGAAAATTATTGAGTCATTGATGATATTATATTAGTTAGAGTTTCCGTTGACTCCAGCCGTATCACTTAGTCAATTCATTGCCAATTATGGTAGATGGGACCCATAGCAATTAAATGTCTTGGAAATTTTTTATGCAAAGTGATAATTGTTGGTTTTTACAGAGACAAAGCATAAACTCATAACAAGGAATGATGAAAATGTTAACTTCTTCATTCAAAACAAGTTCCTTAAATACAAAATGATAATTAACAGAGAACTAGAATTACTGCTAATTACAAGGCATGATCTTCCTATTTACAAGCCATAAACAAAAACCACTAACACAACTGACTTCCTAAAATTTGGTCAGACATGACATATTCTGTTTATGCACATCTCATCACACATCAGCAGCCCATGTCTGCATAATGCAGCTGCAGAGACATTCTTGCAACACTCCTCCTTGTCTCAGTAGCTACAAAGACCTAGTTTGCTTCTTAAAGTTTCAAATCTAGCTTTGGATAAGGCTTTGGTTAACACATCTGCAATTTGATCCTCAGTTTTGCAATAAAGCAACTTGACTTCACCTTCTTTCTACACTTCTCTTAAGAAATATAACTTGATCTTAAAATGTTTAGTCCTGCCATGAAAAACAGGATTATTTGAGATTGAAATTGCAGCTTGATTATCTATATGAATCTGTGTTGGCTTCTTCTCTTCCATGTGTAAGTCTGCAAGTATCTTCCTGAGCCAAAGTGTTTGATTCACAGCAGCAGTGGCTGCAACATACTCAGCCTCAGTTGTGCTCTAAGATATCACTTCTTGCTTCTTAGAGCACCATGAGAACATTCCTGATCCAAAGCTGAAACAAAAACCTATTGTGCTTCTCATGTCATCAACTGATCCTGCCCAATCACTATCAGAATAACCATGAAGTTTAAAATCCTGACAGTAGAAATATTTGATACCATAATTTACCGTGCCTTTGATGTATCTGACAATCCTTTTAGCAGCTTGAAAGTGCACCTCACTAGCACAATGCATGAATCGTGACAGCAGGCTCACTGCAAACATAATGTCAGGTTTGGTGGCAGTAAGATACATCAAACAACCAATCAAACTTCTGTACTGACTTTCATCAATTTTGTCTGATCCATCATCCTTGCTAAATTTCTCCTTCTGATTCATAGGGGTATTTGTGCATTTTCAGTCCTCCATATGAAATTTCTTAAGTATTTCCCTTGCATATTTCTTTTGGCATATGAAGACACCATCCTGATTTTGCTTCACCTCCATTCCTAAAAAATAGGACATCAAGCCAAGGTCTGTCATCTCAAATACTTTGAGCATTTCGGCCTTAAACTCTTTCATTAGCTCTTCATCACTTCCTGTCACAAGCATGTTATCAACATAAATAGAAACTATGATCAGATTAGCATCAGTTTCTTTTGCATACAACGTAGCTTCACTTAGGCTTTTAACAAATCCAAGACTTAGCAAGTGTTCATCAATCCTACCATACCAGGCTCTAGGAGCCTGTTTAAGGCCATACAAAGCCTTCTTTAACAAGTAGACTTTCTCCTCTTGTCCCTTGACTTGGAAACCTTCCGGTTGCTCCACAAAAATCTCCTCCTGCAAATAACCATTTAAAAACGCAGATTTTACATCCAGTTGGTAAACCTTCCATCTATTTTGAGCTGCCAAAGCAAGTAGCATTCTGATTGTATCAAGTCGTGCTACTGGAGCAAAAGTCTCAGAGAAATCTACTCCAAACACTTGAGCATACTCTTTCACAACTAATCTAGCTTTGTATTTGTTTACAGAACCATCTGCATTAAGTTTGGTTCTATAAACCCATTTGACACCTATAAGTTTTTTGTGTTGAGGTCTGTCCACCAACTCCCAAGTGTCATTTTTTTTCAATCATTTTGATCTCCTCTTTCATTGCTTTAATCCATTTGTCATCCTTTTCTGCCTCTTTAAATTCTGCAGGCTCAAAAACAGCAATGTGGCACCTTTCATAAATATCAAACAATGGCCTTGTACCTCTGACTGGTACTTCATCTATGTCATCATCTGAGTGTTGTGGAATCTCTGGCAACTGCTCCTTTATTGGCTCCTCCCAGCTCTATTGTTTGTCCTCCATGAACTTGACATCTCTGCTTACTAGAATTTTACCATTTTGTGGTTGAAAAATTATGTAAGCTTTGGAAGTGCTGCTATATCCAATGAAAATTCCTGGTTCTGCCTTTTTATCAAGTTTGTCTCTTTTAACCTGTGGCACATAAGAAAAACAAACACAACCAAAAACTTTTAGATTATGTAAATCTGGTTTGTAACCAAACCAGACTTCAAATGGAGTTTTTTTCTGCAAAGCTCTGGTTGGCAATCTATTGAGCAAGAATACTGCAGTGTTTGCAGCCTCTACCCACAGGTTCTTTGGCAGCTCTTTTTCATGCAATAGACACCTTGTCATTTCCATAACACTTCGATTTTTCCTCTCACTTATGCCATTCTGTTGTAGGGTATAAGGTACAGTGAGTTGGTGCTCAATTCCAGTTTCTTCACAAAATCTGTCAAAAGTCTCATTTGTGTATTCTTTCCCATTATCAGATCTTATTGTACGCAACCTGCAGCCACTTTGATTCTCCACCAATGCTTTATATTTCCAAAATATATTAGCAACCTCAGATTTGAATTTGAAGAAATAAATCCAGCAAAATCTGGTACAATCATCAATAAATGTAATATAATATTTATTACCATTTAAAGATAATGTTTTCTGAGGTCCACCAACATCCGTGTGTACCAGCTGTAGCTTGTGTGTTGCTCTCTATGTAGTTTGAGGGAATGGACTTCTGACTTGTTTGCCATACTGATAGGCCACACAATCTACTATCTTCTCTTCCAGCAATGGTACTCCTTTCACCAAATCATGTTTCTGCATATGAAGAAGTCCAGCATTATGGAAATGTCCAAGCCTCCTGTGCCATAGTTCTGCATTGCTTGTGTTGCATGGAAAGGCTATCTGCTCCTCCTCCATCAGATTCAGAGCAAAACTTTTTCCTCTCATTTTTATTTTAAATGTATCTTTGCCTTCTGCATCTTTAATCTTGCACCATTTGTCCTCAAATAATATCTTGAAGCCTTTCTCAATTAGTTGTCCAACACTAAGCAGGTTTTGATCAATGTCAGGCACATATAAAACATCAGTAATGTATTTCAAACCTGTTAAACTCTCTATAGCCACTGTGCCTTTGCCCTTGACTGCGATATATTCACCATTTCCAATTCTGACTTTGGAAATGTCAGTTTTATCAAGTTCTTTAAAAAGCTCCTGATCATTTATCATGTGGTTTGTACAACCACTATCAATAAGCCAAGAGTCACTAGAATTACTGTTTGTTGCAAAACATGCTGCAACAAACAATTGTTCCTCCTGATAATGTTCAGCAGCGACATTTGCTTCCTCTTCATGCTTCTGTGACTTGCAAATTTTTTCCATGTGCCCAATTTGACCACATTTTTTGCATTTAATATCTGGCCTCCACCAGCACTTCTTTTGCGGATGATTGGTCTTCTTACAATATGGACAAGGTGGATAAGTTCCATCCTTGCTTTTGTTGTTATCAGCATTATTGCCAGACCTGTTGTTGTTCTGCTTCTTATTGTTTCTCTTTTATTTGCCTCCTCCTAAATTTTGTGTCTTTGCTTGAAAAGCACCCTCTACAGAGTTCTCTTGTCTCATCATCCTTCTTTGCTCTTATGCTTGCAATGCATTCACCAACTCTGCCAAGGAAATGCTTGATAGATCCTTTGATTCTTCTAAAGAAGAGATTTTAGCTTCATATTTCTCAGGTAATGTAACTAGAATTTTTTGCACAATTCTCTCATCAGAAAAATCCTTACCAAGTAATCTGACCTTGTTCACAATGCTGAGTAACTTGTCAGAGTACTCTTTGATGGATTCTGACTCTTTCATTCTTAACATCTCAAATTCTCTGATTAAATTCATCACCTACATGTTTTTTGTTCTCTCATTGCCTTGGTATTCCTTCTTGAGATACTCCCAGATCTCTTTTGCTGATTGTAGGTTCATAATTCTGGTGAATATTGTACTTGAAACTGCAGAGTACAAGCAAGCTTTTGCTTTTGACTTTCTAGTCCTTTTCTCCTTATGATTCTTGAGTTGAGCCATTGTTGGATTAGCAGGTAGTGTAGGAACTTCATAGTCATCCTCCACTGCTTCCCACAGATCCAAAGCATCCAAATGAACTGCCATTCTAACAGCCCAAGCTTGATAGTTGTCACCGTCAAAAACTGGTAGTTCAATTGAGAATGTCTTATCTGACTCCATTGGATTAAGGATTTTGTGTGTTGTTGTGTTTGTGTAGAGAGTTTTTTTTTTTTTTTTTTGTATGTTTTTTTTCTTTTTTTGTTCACTCAACTCACAGATCCCTCAAGAAGCTGCTCTGATACCAATTTTGTTGGTTTTTACAGAGAAAGCATAAACTCATAACAAGGAATGATGAGAATGTATAACTGAAAATGTTAACTTCTTCATTCAAAACAAGTTCCTTAAATACAAAATGATAATTAACAGAGAACTGAAATTACTGCTAATTACAAGGCATGATCTTCCTATTTACAAGCCATAAACAAAAACCACTAACACAACTGACTTCCTAAAATTGGGTCAGACATGACATATTCTGTTTATGCACATCTCATCACACATCAGCAGCCCATGTCTGCATAATGCAGCTGTAGAGACATTCTTGCAACAATAATTAAGGAAATTTCAAACAACTTTTATGTGGAAACCAGAGGTCAATGTGCATATATTATAAGTAACAAGATAATGATATGGTTTTTTCATGGCAAAAAGAACAAACATGAGTAGTGTTGTTGCCCTTCTTTTACTTGAGTTATTTTCCATAGCAATTATCACTATTAGCTTTTGTAATGGAAGTACTTATGTGGGTTGCATTGAAATCGAGAGAAAAGTACTTCTAAATTTCAAGCAAGACCTCAAAGATCCTTCCAACAGGCTTGCTTCTTGGAATATTGGAGGTAGAGGTTGTTGTAAATGACCAGGTGTTGTGTGCAACAACTCGACTGGCCATGTCACGAATCCTCACCATAGAAATCCTCATCTAGAATTGAAGGATTTCACTTCATTGCTGGATAAATTGCCCTTATCAATGATTGCTGAATGTAAGCGTACGAGAGATCGAAGTTATCGGGTAAGATAAACCCTTCCTTGCTTGATATTAAACATTTGAGTTACTTGGACTTAAGTGGTAATGATTTTGAAGCAAGTCAAATTCCTGAATGTCTGGTTTCTAAGGAGAATTTAAGATACGTTGATCTCCATCAAGCAGGATTTGTCGAAATAATTCCATACCACTTGGGAAATCTTTCTAATCTTCAATATTTAGATGTGGGTCAAAACTTTCTTTATGAATTACATGCAAATTTTTTGTGGTTATCTGGCATTTCTTCGTTGGAATACCTTGATTTTAGTGGTGCTACAAGAAGCAACAAAGCCTTTGATTGGCTATTTCATTCCCTTCTTTAGCAGTGTTAAAATAGTCAGAATGTCAACTTCACCAATTTCCTCCACTACCTGTTTCAAACTTTTCATCCATTGTCATAATTGATTTGAGTTATAATGATTTTCAAGGTCAAATCCCTGATCAGCTTGAAACCTTACTTCTCTTAAACATATTGTCTTATCTGCAAATTTTTTCAATTCTTCCCTACCGGAATGGTTGTACAAAGTAAGCAGCCGTGAGTCTCTCTCTCGTGAGTCCAATAATTTGCAAGGTACTATTTCGTACCAGTTATAACTCTATTATTTGTCTAATCTGTCATCCTTAGGTGGATTTTCCTCTTTAAGATTTTTAGATTCTTCCAACAATAATTTGAATGGAACTCTTATTAACTATCATCTCGCTAGTCTCACAAAACTAGTTTTCTTCTTTGTATTCGGTAATTCACAAACTTTGAAAGTTGGTGATGATTAGGTTCCCCCTTTCAACTTGAAGTAGTATTAGATTTAAGATCTTGTTATTTAGGGCCTCAATATCCGTTATTCTTCATTCTCAAAAGCATTTAGCTTTAGCTTTATTTGGACTTGTCTAACTCATGAATTTCAGATACCATCCCTAGTTGGTTTTGAGGATTTCCTTCTCAAATTATTTATTTAACTCTCTCTCATGATCAAATTCATGGGCAGATTCCCGACCTAACTGAAGCTACTCAACTGGAGTCACTAGATTTGAGTTCCAATGATTTATCAGGTCTATTACCTCTTTTATCTTTTAAATGTGTTAGTACTCGATGTTTCTAACAATAGTTTGTTAGGATCCATGTCCCCTTTTTGTGTTATGGTAATGAGTTAAGGAGAACACAAATTTTGAAACTCACAGGCAGTACTTTATCGGGAGAATTGCCGGACTATTGGATGAATTGATCAAACTTGTTGTTATTAGATTTGACTAACAATAAATTCACTGGTAACCTTTCAACCTCCATGGGAGCATTGATTTCCCTTTAGTCTTTACATATTCGTAAAACCAACTTCTCTGGGGCCATATCAGTGACACTAAAAAATTGTTTGAATTTTGTAACACTTAATATGAGTGAAAATGAATTTATTGGTGATGTTCCAACATGGATTGGAGAAAGATTTTCGAAGATGACGATTCTCAATTTTTGCTCGAATAAGTTCCATGGCATTTCATCAAAGGAAATCTGCTCTCTAAGTTCTCTACAAATCTTAGATCTTGTTCATAATAATCTCTTCGGAAGCATCCCAAGATGTGTCAATAACTTCAGTCTATTACTATAACAACGTACTCTATGGACAACGATATAGAGTATCTAGTTAGTTTGAATAATACATCCAACCTGATTGTTTCTCCAACAACATTTTTTGAGAATCAATTGCTTGTGCAGAAAGGGCAAGAGGTTCAATATAACACCATTCTTAATTTGGTGAGAATTATAGACCTGTCCAGCAATAATTTTTCAGGAGAAATTCCTACGAAAGTGACAAATCTTGGTGCTTCGCAATCATTGAATTTGTCCCAAAACTCTCTTAGCGGAAGAATTACCATGAGTTTTGATGCTATGAGATCATTGGAGTGTATTGACTTCTCTATTAATTAATAAGCTTTCTGGTGAAATGTCACTAAGTCTTTCGAGCTTGCCATTTTTGAATAATTTGAATCTATCTCTTAAACAACTTAAGTGGGAAAGCACTTAAGCTCCAGAGCTTTAATGCATCTTGTTTTGTTGGCAGTGACCTTGGTGGATCTCCACTTCCCAAGAACTGCACTGATGATTATAATGGAGAAGTAAAAGTTGGTGGTGAGGATCATGAGGTGAAATGGCCGTTCTTTGTAAGCATGACACTTGGGTTTGTGGTGAGCTTTTGGATCGTGATAGGTCCTTTGTTTGTCAATAGAAAATGGAGGTTTATATATTATCATTTCTTGGATCTTGTTGGGGACAAATTTGTACGTGTTGTGAAAAAATGTTTCTAGATTTTCAATAATGCATGTTTGGAACTGTGTCGTATCGAATGATCAATTTATGTAGTTCAATAAATCAACGGAATTTATTTGTGTGTGCTTGAAGAAGAAAAGTGATGTAAAAGTTTCACTTTGTTTATTTTACTTTATTTATTTTGGGATGTGTATGCAAATTGTGTGCTTGCTCAACATCTCTGTATTCCTTTTATTTTTTATTTTTTTATTATTATTTTTTGTAACGGTTAGTTATTAGTAGACCAAAAAGTTTAAATTAATAGGAAAGGGTTCAACTATAGCATTTGAGATTTGATGTTGATATGTGATATGATTCTCTTACGTATAACGTGGACAAATGATAGATGATAAACACATGGTAGGTGCTTCTTATCATATAATATGTGCAATGAGAAAATTTTAAGATAAAAGGAGAGAGAGAGTTTGAATTCAAACTCTAATATCATGTTAGTTAATATCAGATCCAAAAATTTAAACTAATAGAAAAATGTTCAACTATAATATTTAAGATTTGGAGTTGACACATGATCATAAGTAAATGTTTGATAATTATATTCACAACTCATATCCACTGCTCTTTTAGTATTTCTTACAAAAATATGGAAAGAAAGATATGACATGATTCTTTTTAGGAGAGAAATTAGAAAGAAAATTGTAGTCTAGTTTCATTTTTCTTTAGTGTTTTGACTGTTTAATTTCTACAATTCCCTTTTCCCTTTTCGTTTTTCTCTTTAATTGTTTATTTTCTCAATATTATTTTCCTTTCAGTAAGGTTTGTTTTCTTCTAACCAAAAATAATAAATTAATAATGAAATTAAAACTTACAAATGTTAAAAATAATTTAGTTTATGAGGTAAACAAGAAGAACTAGAAAGACATCGATTATACATACACCAGTCAATTGATTAGGACAGCAATGCTACTGGTAGTCTTTCCTTGACTTAGAACTTGTAAATCACTTTAGACATATCACTACAAGTTAGGTCATTACTCATATTCAATATACGTCCAAACCCGAGCCAATTTAACCCAATTCAATTTTGAACAAGTCGCAAAATATCTATTAAAGATTAATATATAAACAATAAATAAAAAGTAAAAATTAAATAACTCAATATTTACTTCAATTTAACGTTAAGTCAAAATAATATTAATGTAAAGCTCATTGAAAATATAAATTCATTGAGTACAACAAACATCAAATTAATAACTTTATATAACAAAGTTTTATTGTATACGCCAAAATAATAATTAATACATAACAAAGTTTCATAACATAATAATAATACAGGACACTTAAAACTATACAATAATAATAATACTAATACAAATAATATTAACGTAATAAAAATATAATAAAATGTTTAACTGGATTAAATCGAAACAAAAGTGTTTGACCAAAATCCAACCTAATATACAACAAGGTCAAATATTTTTGATCCAAACCAGATCCGAAACCCTGTCTCAAACTCATCCCAAATGGATCAGGGCTCTACTATATAGTTTAGGTCGGATTCAGTATTTTTGTCATCCCTATGTATGATTATTATTATTTTTTTTTTTGTGAGAAATTAAAATGAAAACTATACTCTAGTTTCATTTTTTTCAATGTTTTGACTCATTAATTTTGGCAAGCCCCTTTTCCCTTTCCATTCTTATCTTTACTTTTCATCTTTATTTTCTCAGTTTTGTTTTTCTTTTCAGTAAGGCTTGTTTTCTTTCAGCCAAAAAATAATAAAATTAAAGTTAAACATGTTAAAAATTAATTTAGTTTAATTATGAGGTAAACATACAAGAACCAGAAAGACACTGATCACAGACTAGTCTTCTCTACAAGTTAGTCTTCCCTATTTTATATTCTTTATAAAACGAGGCTTTCCTGTATTTTACGAAAGGTGAATGATACTACAAAATGTTATTATATTTTAATGAAAATTAACATATATACGTATATAAGTTATTTCCAATACATTTTGATATCAATACATCTAAATCGATCAATTACATTATAAAATTACTTATTGCATATTATTATATCTAATTACAACTAAACATGTTTGATTACAATTATATATGTTCGATTGTTGTAAATGTAATCCAATTCATTTAGTTGTAATTAGATATAATAAATATATAGTCAGATATAATAAAATACAATTAGTAATTTTAAAATATAATTAGTGATTTATAATTATTAAGTGTATTGTTACCCTAAGTATACCATAAAATGTGCCTTATATATATATATATATATATCTAATAATGAGATCAATTTCATAAACTTACAAAAATCAACAACTATTAAAGCAAATTTGCAATTAATCCAGGAGAATGTGAGGTTATAAGCTTTCTTTTTTATTTTTTGATACAAGAAGTTACAAGCTTTTGATTAATGTTGATAGTTTACATGTAAGCATGATGCATAATGAAATATATTTGAGAAAGATGAACTTTGAAATTTGGACTTTTAGAATTTCTAGTACTAATCGACATCACAGTTGCGCATGCTTTGAAATTTCTGATGCAAAGTAATAATCAAACAAATTTCCTGAAACTTTAACGCTAAAAACAAGAGCTCTATTAGGATTTGGGGGCCACTTTCTGGGTGGTTCGAAGTCTCTGACAAAGAAAATTAAGATAATGCGTAAGAAATGGGTAAGGAACCAAATCTTCGAAGACTGCCAATAGCACTGCTGTCACGCAATCTCAGCAATATATTTTGATTATATTAATTTCTGATTTATTCTCATGTATTAACTGCATTGATTTTTTTTATTTTATTTTGATATATTTTGTATATTTTATATATATATATATATATATATACATTGATTTTTAAAGATTAAGAGATCGTTTTTTTTTTTTCCACTTAAAACTTAATAATACTAAATTATACCTATTAATATATTTTCATTTATTTTTTTAAGTGTCAAACTACTACTATAAAAGAAAAAAACTGAAAAAATTAAGTAAAAATTTTTAACTTTTCACTTAATTCAAATGATTTAATGACATTTAAAATTTTTATTCCAAATCTATCCTCCCCAAAATAACATAATTTCAAATTTATCATAATTTTATATTACTTAAATTTTTATTTTTTTTTCTTGATACTTATAAAAAGTATATTTGAAAAGTAAAATTTAAATACATCACATCCCAAATTATCTTCGAATTGAACTAATATATTTTAATTTACAATTTAAACATTTATTTTTTTAGTTGTTTTCTTAAATATACTAATATATTTAAATATAAATATGGTAATACTACTATATTTTTTAATCATATTTTAATTATGAATAAAATATTATTAATATGTACATAAAAAATATTTTAGAATTTATTAAGTCATTTATTTGCAAATGTTTGTATTCAGTTAATTAAAATTAGATAACAATAAATAGTAAAAAATATATAAATATCAACTTACTAGTTTTCAGATAATTTTATATTTAAAAAACAAACAAGTTTATAATATATTCAGAGATAAAAGAGAAAAAAAAAACAAACATGTTTTCAGATTTCAATCACTATTCAATTTTTTAGTTTTTAGTAACACTATTTAGTCTTACTATATTTTTTAATCATATTTTGATTATGAATAAAATATTATTAATATGTATATGAAAAATGTATTAGAATTTATTAAATTATTTATTTTTAGATGTTTGTATTAAACTAATTAAAATTACATAATAACAACTAGTAAAAAAAGTATGTGTCAAATTACTAATTTTCTAATAATTTTAATTATAAAAAACAAACAAATTTATAGTATATTCAGAGATAAGGAAAAAAACAAACAAACATGTTATTAAGATTTCAGGTTTTAGTTATTTCTCAGTTTTTAATCTTTAACAACACTGATTAGTCTTCAGATAAAAAAACAAATGACCCCTAATCCATTTTCATATATTATTTTTGTTTTTCTTGTTAATTACTACTGTTATAATATTGTCTAGTATTAAAATAACACATATTCTAATAATTGGATATTCAATTCTTCATGTATGTGCTGACAACATTAAATAATATAAGCATTTAAAATTCTAATGTTATGCAATAAATGTAATGTAAAAACCTGTGTAAATACCACCAAACAATCTAGTTTGATATGATAGATGACTCATTTAATTTAATCTAATAATATCTCATGATCAAATGGTATTTAAAAATAAAAAATCCATATCATAATTAGAGGCAAACTAAGGGAGCATTGGCGGGGCCATGTCGTCCTCAAAATAATTAAAATATATTTAAAAAGTAATCATAAGCACATTATAAATAGCATGCCACCATAACGTTCTCATGCACATTTCCTTTCCTCATTTAAGTTTTGAAAACCACAATGAGTTTTCTTACCTTCATTTTACTTGAGCTACTTGCCATAGGAGCCATCAGCATAAGCTTTTGCAATGCAAATGCTTATGTTGGTTGCATCAAAAGCGAGAGAGAAACACTTCTAAATGTCAAGCATGATCTTATAGATCCTCAGAACAGGCTTGTCTCTTGGAATAGCAGTGCTGATGGAAATTGTTGTACATGGGCTGGTGTTGTCTGTGACAACTTCACAGGCCATGTCCTTAAACTCAGCCTTCGAAATCCTTTTGATGATCCGGCAGCTTTTTCTCATATGAAGGCGATGTTGGCTGGTAAGATAAATCCCTCTTTGCTTGTTTTGAAGCATTTGTACTACTTGGACTTAAGTGGTAATTACTTTGGTGGAATTCAAATTCCTAATTTTTTCAGATCTATGCACAATTTAAGATATCTTAATCTTAGTCTAGCCGGATTTGGTGGTATGATTCCTTACCAACTTGGAAATCTGTCTTATCTACAGTCTCTTGACCTCCGTTCTTATCTGGGCATGGTATTTGTTGAGAATTTTCAATGGTTATCTGGTCTTTCTTCGTTGAAGTACATTGATTTGAGTGGAGTGAATCTCAGCAAAACTTCTGACTTGATGCTTGTGACAAACACACTCCCTTTCTTAAAGGTGTTAATACTGTCTACTTGTCAACTCCATCACTTTTCTCCACCATCCATCGTAAATTTTTCATCTCTCTCCATTCTTGATCTTTCCTATAACCAATTTGACAACTCTTTGATTCCTAGTTCCATTTTTGGTCTAAAAAGATTGGTTTATCTTGGTCTATGTTGTAACAATTTTCAAGGTCCAATTCCTGATGGACTTCAGAACTTGACTTCTCTTCAATATATTGAATTATCTTACAATAATTTAAGTTCCTCAATACCCAACTGGTTATATAAATTTAACCGTCTTGAATATTTTTGTGTGTACAACAATAGTTTGCAGGGTATGATTTCAGATGTTGTAGGAAACCTAACTTCTATCAACTGGCTTGATCTTTCAATTAACCAAATAGAAGGGAGAATTCCGAGTTCATTTGGAAATCTTTGCAACTTAAGGACCTTGATTTTGTCAGATATCAAATTAATTCAAGACATATCTGAAGTTTTAGGTTTCCTTTTAGGATGTGTTTTAGATGGTCTAGAATCACTGTGTTTGTCTAGGAATAAAATATTTGGTTATTTGACTGATGAACCTGGGCAATTCGGGGATCTAAACGCTCTTGATCTAAGTGACAATCTGATTTGGGGTCCTATTCCATCATCTCTAGGAAAACTTTCTTCTTTGAGTTATTTAGATCTTTCTTTTAACAAATAGAATGGAACTCTTTCTGAAATTCATTTTGTAAATCTAAAAAAATTAATGTCGCTTTATGTTTCTGGAAACTCACTAACATTGAAAGTTAGTCTTGATTGGGTTCCTCCATTTCAACTTGCATATTTAGGATTGAGATCTTGTCATTTAGGTCTTCTATTTCCATCTTGGCTTCAATCTGAGAAGTCTTTAGTCTACTTAGATACAGGAATCTTCGATAATGGTCCGAGTGTTTTTTGGAAATCATTTTCCCAAGTTATTTATTTAAATCTCTCTCGAAATCAAGTCCATGGGAAGGTTCCAAATTTACTTGAGGTAGCTCCTCAACTTGAGTTACTTGACTTGAGTTCAAATAATTTGTCCGGTCCATTACCTTTTACATCCATTAGTTTAAGTGCAATTGATCTATCTGACAATACTTTTTCCGGATCTATTTCTCAATTTTTCTCTTGTGGGATAAATGAGTCAAAAACAGTTCAAATTCTCAACCTAAGGAACAATTTCTTATCAAGAGAATTGCCTGATTGCTGGACGAATTTGCCATATTTGGTTCTCTTGGATCTTGGAAACAATAAATTCGTTGGTAACCTTCCAACCTCCTTAGGAGCATTAACTTATCTCCAGTCATTGCATCTTCACAAAAACAATTTCTCAGGAACAATGCATTTGTCACTTAAAAATTGTACAAGTTTGCTGACACTTGACATTAGTGAAAATGAGTTTTTCGGAGACATTCCATCATGGATTGGAGGAAGATTTTCAAAAATGGAGATTCTCAACTTTCGTTCGAACAAGTTTTTTGGTCTTTTACCCAAGGAACACTGTCATATAGCTTCTTTACAAATCCTAGACCTTGCCGATAACAATCTTTCTGGACTTATACCAAAATGTGTATATAACTTAAGTGCTATGGTGGCAATGAGCTACTTTGGTCGTAACTACATACAGTATATAGTCTCCTTCTACTATCCAAAGTCATATCGTTATTTTGGGAGAAATTTTCTATAGGATACAATTGTCGTTATGAAAGGGAAAACAGTTGAGTATGGCATGACTCTTAATTTGTTGTGTTGGATAAATATAAATTATGGGCTATGGGCCGGGTCCACCCGAGATGACCCAAGAGCCCAAGCCCATATAAATGGATAAGACCAAATAACTTAGGCAGTTATTTGGTGGTTATCAATATATTTTGTTTTTGAATTATCAGTTATCAAATGAGATAACTGCTTTAGAGTTTAACTGTAAGTTAAACTTTATTATTCCAACAGTTTTAGTTTAGAATCTAAGAGAGAGAAAAACAACGTATAGAAAACCAGAGAAAGAAACAGACGTTCAATTCTTTTAAGTGAAGAAGAGAACTTGATATTTTCTTTGAGGATCTTTCTATATTTCTTGATAAAAGAAGGCGGGGCTCTTACACTGTGAGAAGAATTTCAGATTCCAGGAATTTGGTGACCTGAAATCGACTGGTTGAACAACTACAGGTTCTATTTAATTGTTTTCGCTTTATTTAATTCGTAATTTTTATATTTCCGACAATGGTATCAGAGCTTGGTTTGTGGTTGTTTGCTGGTAGGATAGTGGTTCCAGCAACTTTGTTTGAATCATTGATTGAAAACTTTGATTATGTTTGTTGAGAACCTAGGAAATAGAACATAAACCTGAAACTTGTTTATGTCATAACTTTTTCTACAGAAATCTTTTTTATTTGATTCCAAAAGCATGTGAAAGTAGATTTCGAGACGAATCTGTAGGTTTTTGAATCACTATTTTTTGATTTAAAGTGAAAAAGTTATGGGCATTTAAAGTTTCAGCCGTAATTATATTGTTTTCAGATTAATAATATTTATTTTATAAGATTGAAAACAAATTATAGTCTCGGCCTAAGGTTTGTGTAATTCATTATTCACTAAAATTGGAAACTAAGGGCATAAATGGAAAGAGGATGAAATTTTGAGTTTTCTGGTGGCGGTCCGGTGACCTTCCGAGATCGGCAAGGCGGCGCGTGCTTTACACGCGCTGGCCTGACGCGTGAGGAAGAGGCCAGCCATGCTCCACGTGTGACACGTGGCGACCTGAGATGTCGTCACGTGTCCCAGCGGACCGGGACACCTGGCAAGCGCGTGAAAACCACGCGTCGGCACGTGGTGCAACGCCCCTCCAACGCGTGACTTTCACGCGCTGCCGGCGACGGCGGTCATCAGCAATTTTAAAAAAAAAATTAATTTTTTTTTTTTAATTTCATCCTATTTTATAATTCGCTCTAATAAGTGAGTTGAGTTTATTTAATTTAATTTATATCGTTCTAGTGGGAGCTTATTTAAATTTTAACTTAGTTTCATTATCATTAATCCAATATTAATTCACATGTATTTGCATATTTTTCTGTTTTTGTATGTGTGCAGATGGAAAATATTGACCCTGCTCTATATGATGATAATGATTATTATATGGACAATTTACACCCCGATGTAATTAATCAACAAAATCATGTCCAACCTGAAATTATTAATATTCCGTCGGACAGTGATGATGAGGTTGTGGAGGTGATCAACATTTCGTCTGACCATGAGATTGTTGATATCTCTTCAGACGAGGAGGTGAATCAGGAAGAGGTCCATATGGAGGGCCCTGAGGAAAACCCCAAGGAAGAACCAATGGAAGAGGTTCTTGAGGAAGAGCTTATGGAGCAGGAGCCTGTAGAGGCGTCTATTGATGGCCCTAATCCTGCTGAGGGAGCTAATCCTGTTGCTAAAGAGATACCTCAAGGGGAGCCTAATATGGCTAATGAGAACATTCCTATGGAAGATCCTGGTGAACATCAAGAAGGAATTGGTGAAACTAACGATTGGTTTCCTGAATTAAATTTAGGGGACCCACTTAATGAACCTATTCCCAGGGACCTTGTACATTTTATATACTGGTGTATAAGGTTTTACTTGATGTATATCCTCTCGGGGGTGTAATTATGTCACCATACATTTTAGAATTTATTTTTTGTATTGTTTTAGATTATGGTGAATTCTTTATTAAGTTGTTAGAATGTTCATTTAATTTAATGATAATTTATTTAGTTTCGTTGAATTAATTATTTATCATTGAATGTATATGAATATACAATTTTATAGATACTTTATATTGGGAACGTTTTGCGCGAAACATTCATATATATGGCAACATGAAAACTTGGAAATGAATGATGATGAGTGGCTTGATCAATTTTTCGAATTCTATCCAAATGATTCTTGTATCATATATATGAGTGCAATGTTGCTGTAATTTTTGATGAAATGAAAATGAATGTGCTAGTATAGATAGAGATAAATATAACCCTTAAGTCTCTAAATAGAATAAATGTCATTTCAGGGAAAATGGCATCAGCTTCAAAGTCAATTATAGCTGAATTGAACAAGGGTGACAAACTGAATAGTGACAACTATGATATCTGGCACCGAAAGATTCAGTACGTCCTTGAAGAACAAGAGGCTCTTGAAACCCTGTCAAATACCATGGTTGAACCCCAACATGGTACTTCTACTCAACATAAGAAAGATATAAAGGCATATCAAGCCTGGAAAAAGAAAAACAGCATCGCTCGTATAACAATGCTGTCAAGTATGGCTGATGACCTCATGTGTGTGTATGAAGAATTTGATACATCACAAGACATTTGGTTGGCCTTAAAGGACAAATTTGGTGGTACTTCGACCACAAAACTTAGAAGGCTCACAATCAAGTTCGATACCTATCGGAAGCACCAAGAACATAATATGAGGCAGCATCTGAGGGAGATGTTGAACATGATTCGTGAATTGAAGTCTGCCGGCCATGTCCTGACTGATGAGCAGCAAGTGCAAGCCGTGATCCGGTCCCTCCCGAATAGCTGGGAAAACATGAGAATCAACATGACTCATAATGACAGCATCAAAACGTTTGATGATATTGCTCGTCATGTTGAACTTGAAGATGAGCGCTTAGAGGCAGCTAAAGCTTCAGGTCAGCTTTATATGGCTGAGTCCAGTGTGCGCAAACGTTCAGGCTTTAAGCGCAAGAGGGGAGGAAAGAACAAGTATTTTCAAAAGGGAAAAGGAAAGACAAATCCTAATTCCAACAAGATTGAGTCCGGAAAGCGCAAGAGGGGTAAGCGCGGTGGGGCTAAAAAGGACAAGAGCAAGATGAAATGTTTCAATTGTGGCAAGATGGGTCATTTCGCTCGTAAATGCACTGAGCCGAAGAAACAGGTACCATCTTATTCTGATCCACTAACTTATGTTCACGTTTCTAGCTCAATATTTCTCGCTGAATCTCATCCTATTTGGATTGTAGACTCAAGAGCCACAGATCACATAGCTAGAGATAGAGGAGCATTTGTGGAATATCATCGGATCAGCCGAGGAACAAGATGGATATATGTAGGAAATAACTCTAAGGTCGAAGTTAGAGGAATTGGCACTTGCAAAGTGATTCTGCGTGGTGGCCAAATGTTATATCTACATGACGTCTTGTATGCTCCAGAGATTCAACGGAATCTCATCTCTGTAATAGTCTTTTTCATCCTAGAATATTGTTTGACTTTTCATGGTGAATGTTTGACAATTTCTTTGAATTCAGTATGTTTAGGAACTGGTTATGTTAGTGATGGATTTATTGTGCTTGACACCGAATATGTCGGTGGTACTATTAATGATAATAGTTGTTTTTCGTTAATATCTTCCGCTGATATTGCAAATATTGATGTTAATATTTGGCATGCTAGATTAGGCCATATAGGACAAGATCGCATGAACAAATTGGCAAATGAGGGACTTTTAGGTTCCATTGGTAAAATAGAATTGCCTGCTTGCGAGAGTTGTCTAGCAGGAAAAACAACTAGAAAACCATTTGGAAAAGGAATTAGGGCTGAGAATCCATTAGATCTAATTCATTTGGATATTTGTGGCCCAATGAATGTAAGAGCAAGAAATGGTGCGTCATATTTTATTACCTTTATAGATGATTTCACTCGCTTTAGTTATATCTACTTGATCTCCCATAAATCTGAGGTATTGGATTGCTTTAGATTATACTTGAATTTAGTAGAGAATCAGATAGATAGAACAGTTAAGATTTTACGAACTGACCGAGGGCGAGAATATCTTTCTGAACAATTTAAGACATTGTGTTATGAGAAATGTATTGATAGACAACTGACCATTCCGAGAACTCCGCAACAAAATGGCGTAGCGGAGAGAAGGAATAGAACTTTATTGGAGATGGTCAGATCTATGATGGCACAAGCGAACCTTCCAGTATCTTATTGGGGGGATGCGCTATTAACTGCTGCTTACATTTTGAATAGGGTACCTTCTAAGTCAGTAGCTACCACACCTTATGAACTATGGATAGGTAGGAAACCTGATCTAACTTATATGCGACCATGAGGGTGCGCAGGATATGTACATGATCTTTCAAGTAAATTTGGGAAGTTAGGTGCTAGAGGAAGAAAGTATATCTTCATTAGATACTCAGAGCACTCAACCGGATATGTACTTATATGTGAGAATACAGATGGCAGCATAACTGAATTAGAATCACGTGATGTGAATTTCCTGGAGAATGAATTTCCTAGCAGAGGTAAGATTGAAAAAGATTTTCAATTTTACGAATTGAGTGAATCTCATGATTTTGTGAATTCAAATACTCAACTAGAGGTAGAAAAGGGGTTGTATGAATACTCCGTCCCTAGTGGGAGTGGTAAAGCAATTGAAAGTGCTCCATTATCGCTTCCTAGTGGGAGCATAGGGACTAATGAATTTATACCACCAAAATCACCAATTCGTAGAAGTGACCGTAAAACTATTCCTCGTCGTCGATTTGAGATAGAAGGGGAAGCTTTTATGGTTGCTTCACATGATAGTGATAAGCCAAAGAATGTGAATGAGGCTCTCAACTCACCTGCTAAGGAGTTTTGGATTAAAGCTATGCAAGAAGAGATGGATTCAATGAAAAACAACCACGTTTGGGACTTGGTTGAATTGCCACCAGATCGAAAAGCCATTGGAAATAAATGGGTTCTCCGAATCAAGCGTAGGGCAGACAGCTCAATAGAAAGGTATAAGGCCAGATTAGTAGCAAAAGGATATACTCAACAGGAGTGTATAGATTATGAAGAAACCTTCTCACCTGTGGTAAGGTTTGCTTCAATTCGCCTTATACTAACTATTGTCGCACATATGGATTTAGAATTGCATCAGATGGATGTAAAGACAGCTTTTCTCAATGGAGAACTGAAGGAAGAAATTTACATGGAACAGCCAGTGAATTTCGTTTCAAAAGGTCAAAAGCAAAATGTTTGCAAGCTCAAGAGATCTATTTATGGTTTGAAACAATCCTCTAGACAATGGTACCTTCGTTTTCATGAGGCAGTAATGTCCTATGATTTTCAGATGACTGAAGAGGACCATTGTGTGTATGTCAAATGGATAAAAGACAAATTCATAATTTTGTCTTTATATATGGGCGATATTTTATTGGCTGGAAATGATAAGGAGTTTATGACAACTATTAAGGAATGGTTGTCATCGACTTTTGAGATGAAAGATATGGGAGAGATTGCCTATATTTTAGGAGTTAAGATTATGAGAAATCGTTCGAAAAGAATCCTTGCTCTATCAAAAGAGCCATATATTAAGAAGATTCTTGAACGATTCCATATGGCTGACTGTAAGCCTATGGATACTCCTATCTCAAAAGGTCAAACTCTTAGTTTAGAAATGTGTCCAAAGACTCCACAAGAGCGTGAAAGAATGCAAAGAGTTCCTTACTCTAGTGCCATCGGAAGTCTCATGTATGCAATGATGTGTACGAGACCTGATATCTACTATGCAGTCGGATTGGTAAGTAGATATCAATCCAATCCTGGACAGAAACACTGGATTGCCGTGAAAAGAATATTAGCTTATCTTAAGGGGACCGCAGATTATTCCCTCTGTTACTAAGGCGGTAATTTACGCCTAATTGGATATACAGATGCTGATTGGGGAAGAGACTTGGATGAGCGAAAATCTACATCTGGTTATGCGTTTTTGCTCAGCCAAGGTGCTATTTTTTGGAGTAGCAAGAAACAATCCTGTATTGCATTGTCAACCATGGAAGCTGAATTTATAGCATGTACGGCAGCAGTGCAAGAAGCAATCTGGCTTAAGAGATTCTTAGAGAATTTAAACTTGCAAAAAGATGCGGAGAAGCCAGTAACTGTATACTGTGATAGTCAGGCTGTGATTACCTACACCAAGGATGCGAAATATCATAGTAAATCAAAACATATAGAGACTAAATGCAATTTTTGATGAAATGAAAATGAATGTGCTAGTATAAATAGAGATAAATATAACTCTTAAGTCTCTAAATAGAATAAATGTCATTTCAGGGAAAATGGCATCAGCTTCAAAGTCAATTATAGCTGAATTGAACAAGGGTGACAAACTGAATGGTGACAACTATAATATCTGGCACCGAAAGATTCAGTACGTCCTTGAAGAGCAAAAGGCTCTTGAAACCCTGTCAAATACCATGGTTGAACCCCAACATATTTAGAGACTTAAGGGTTATATTAATGTTGCTGGAACCACTATCCTACCAGCAAACAACCACAAACCAAGCTCTGATACCATTGTCGGAAATATAAAAATTACGAATTAAATAAAGCGAAAACAATTAAATAGAACCTGTAGTTGTTCAACCGGTCGATTTCAGGTCACCAAATTCCTGGAATCTGAAATTCTTCTCACAGTGTAAGAGCCCCGCCTTCTTTTATCAAGAAATATAGAAAGATCCTCAAAGAAAATATCAAGTTCTCTTCTTCACTTAAAAGAATTGAACGTCTGTTTCTTTCTCTGGTTTTCTATACGTTGTTTTTCTCTCTGTTAGATTCTAAACTAAAACTGTTGGAATAATAGAGTTTAACTTACAGTTAAACTCTAAAGCAGTTATCTCATTTGATAACTGATAATTCAAAAACAAAATATATTGATAACCACCAAATAACTGCCTAGCAGTTATTTGGTCTTATCCATTTATATGGGCTTGGGCTCTTGGGTCATCTCGGGTGGACCCGGCCCATAGCCCATAATTTATATTTATCAAACATCTCCCACTCACACGAGATGAACCAAACGGTACTCTGTAGGAATCACATTGATCAACTTTTTCTTGATAAGGCATTAAGGCATTCATACGGACAAATACACCGTGTGACCTATGAACAAAGATAATAAATAGCTCGTATTTTAAATCTCAATTATACATATTTATAAGAGATTTCGTATTTTGTTCATTGTGTGTCCTAGATTCAATAGGATTTTATTTGTCAAAGCATATGTAATCCCCCACGATTATATACATGATCTAAATCTCCATTCCATATATTTACAATTATAATTCCAAATTATAATTCGTCGACAAGTAAATATATGAATTTAAATAAAATTAATTAAATCTTCCTGTTCCTCTTTCATTTCTTGGTCAATAAAAATGACTGACACCATAGTCATGTCCCATAGGCCAAATTATCATAGCCATAGAAGACACACTAATGGTACAAACATCATTCTGTTGCTTTAAAATAAAGAAAACAGTTATTGAGGACACAATTTTGAAGTTTTGAGTAAACTTCAATGGAATTTACACAATGAGGAATTGGGTATAAATTCACTCATTTTTCATGTCGGTCATTATCAAGCACATGCGGTATGAAGAGCATGTTATAGTGGATCTTATCATCAATTAAGGACGCGTATGTCTATGATTATTATATTATCCACTGTACAAATTTTAGTTCAGTCGCAATCTTTGCGCCTAACCTGATTTTCAAAAAACTCACTTTCAAGCGTCCATTAAAAATCACATCTGGCTTAAATCAGGTTTCATGACAATGGGAGTAGGTCATGAATGGTTCAATAATTAACTTAGATAGAACCTCATCTTGACTATATATTCAAGGCGACATATCATATATTCGAGCCTTTAGAGGATAATCTTTTAAATGTCCTCTAAAATATATGTGTCTCATCTTGACTTGCTATCTTAGCAATCAAAGCGACTGTATGTGTAAAAATACTAGTCTCATACCTGACGACATACTTTCATAAATAGATGAAATGAATATGTGCTAGAATCAAATGATCAAAACACAAATCATTAACTAAATAGATATAAATACATGTAATAATTACAATCATCATAATCTACGCAAACCCAATGATCTAGCATGTGACATAAAAACATCTCTTGTCACAGCTTTTGTAAGTGGATCCGCTATCATCTGATGCGTAGATATATACTTGATTGTCACACCCTTTTTCATTACAATATCTCGTACAAAATTGTATTTAGTCTCTATTTGTTTTGATTTACTATGATATTTCGCATCCTTGGTGTAGGCAATCGCAGCCTAACTATCACAGTATACAGTTACTGGCTTCTCCGCATCTTTTTGCAAGTTTAAATTCTCTAAGAATCTCTTAAGCCAGATTGCTTCTTGCACTGCTGCTGTACATGCTATAAATTTTGACAATGCAATACAGGATTGTTTCTTGCTACTCCAAGAAATAGCACCTTGGCTGAGCAAAAACGCATAACGAGATGTAGATTTTCGCTCATCCAAGTCTCCTCCCCAATCAGCATCTGTATATCCAATTAGGCGCAAATTGTCGCCTTGGTAACAGAGGGAATAATCTGCGGTCCCCTTAAGATAAGCTAATATTCTTTTCACAGCAATCCAGTGTTTCTGTCCAGGATTGGATTGATATCTACTTACCAATCCGACTGCATAGTAGATATCAGGTCTCGTACACATCATTGCATACATGAGACTTCCGATGGCGCTAGAGTAAGGAACTCTTTGCATTCTTTCACGCTCTTGTGGAGTCTTTGGACACATTTCTAGACTAAGAGTTTGACCTTTTGAGATAGGAGTATCCATAGGCTTACAGTCAGCCATATGGAATCGTTCAAGAATCTTCTTAATATATGGCTCTTATGATAGGGCAAGGATTCTTTTCGAACGATTTCTCATAATCTTAACTCCTAAAATATAGGCAGCCTCTCCCATAACTTTCATCTCAAAAGTCGATGACAACCATTCCTTAATAGTTGTCATAAACTCCTTATCATTTTCAGCCAATAAAATATCGTCCACATTTAAAGACAAAATTATGAATTTGTCTTTTATCCATTTGACATACACACAATGGTCCTCTTCAGTCATCTGAAAATCATAGGACATTATTGCCTCATGAAAACGAAGGTACCATTGTTTAGATGATTGTTTCAAACCATAAATAGATCTCTTGAGCTTGCAAACATTTTGCTCTTGACCTTTTGAAACGAAATTCACTGGCTGTTCCATGTAAATTTCTTCCTCCAGTTCTCCATTGAGAAAAGCTATCTTTACATCCATTTGATGCAATTCTAAATCCATATGTGCGACGATAGCTAGTATAAGGCGAATTGAAGCAAACCTTACCACAGGTGAGAAGGTTTCTTCATAATCTATACCCTCCTGTTGAGTATATCCTTTTGCTACTAATCTCGCCTTATACCTTTCTATTGAGCCGTCTGCCCTACGCTTGATTCGGAGAACCCATTTATTTCCAATGGCTTTCCGATCTGGTGGCAATTCAACCAAGTCCCAGACGTGGTTATTTTTCATTGACTCCATCTCTTCTTGCATAGCTTTAATCCAAAACTCCTTAGCAGGTGAGTTAAGAGCCTCATTCACATTCTTTGGCTCATCACTATCATGTGAAGCAACCATAAAAGCTTCCCCTTCTATCTCAAATCGACGACGAGGAAAAGTTTTACGGTCACTTCTACGAATTGGTGATTTTGGTGGTATAAATTCATTAGTCCCTATGCTCCCACTAGGAAGCGATAAGGGAGCACTTTCAATTGCTTTACCACTCCTACTAGGGACGGAGTATTCATACAACTCCTTTTCTACCTCTAGTTGAGTATTTGAATTCACAAAATCATGAGATTCACTCAATTCGTAAAATTGAAAATCTTTTTCAACCTCACCTCTGCTAGGAAATTCATTCTCCAGGAAATTCACATCACGTGATTCTAATTCAGTTATGCTGCCATCTGTATTCTCACCTATAAGTACATATCCGGTTGAGTGCTCTGAGTATATAGACCTCTCTCACAATAATCTATCAGGAGAGATTCCGATAGAAGTGACGAATCTTGGATCATTGCAATCGATTAATTTGTCACAAAATACTTTTACTGGAAGAATTCCTATGAGTATTGGTGCTATGAGAGCGTTGGAGTCAATTGATTTCTCAACTAATCAACTTTCAGGTGAAATTCCTCTAAGTATTTCAAATTTGACGTTTTTGAGTTACTTGAACTTATCCTATAACAATTTGGTTGGGAAAATTCCTTCAAGTACTCAATTACAAGGCTTTAATGCATCTTACTTTATGGGCAATGAACTTTGCGGACCTCCTTTTCCTGAGATTTGTGTGGAGATAGTTCCAACACCTGATCAGGATAGTGGAGGAAGACATGATGACGATGAAGATGAAGTCGACTTTTGGACCTATATCAGCATGGTACTCGGATTTGTGGTGGGTTTTTGGGGTTTAATAGGTCCTTTATTTGTCAACAGAAGATGGAGGTACAAGTATTGTCATTTCTTGGATCGTTGTTTGGGGAATAGATGCATTAATTTTGTAAGAAAATGTTTCTAAATTTCTAATGTTTGGAGCTTAATTTGCTGTTTCGTGTGTTTTGCTATGAATCAAATGTAGTACTTAATACTTATTAAACAAAATGTCTTTGTTTGGTGTGTTCTTATTTCCTAGGCTGGAAACTAACATATCATGTTGCCATTTTGTGTACTTGGGACACTTTGTTGGCTGCAATAATTTATCTTCCCGAAGACAAATTATGATTTCTGAGCGAAATTACTAATACAATCCTAAAATTTCAATCGCCATCAAAGCCTATGACGGGTGTCATGGTTACGATCAAATCAGAGGTACAATTATATGCATATATGTATGATTACTGAATATGCACAAGTTAATTTGCCCCTTTTGTTTTTATTTTCTAGTCATAAAAAATTCGAAATGTGAAGTAGATTCATCATATAATGGAGAAAACCAACACTCAAATCTATCGTGTCATATAATAGAGAAAACCAATACACAAATCTATCATGTTTATCTAATCATCTTTTTGTGAAAACTTATCAAAACTTGTCATCAAAATTATGTTGATAAAAGAGCATATTTTGAATTTATATTTATACATGCTACACTTTTGTTAGATGGGTGTCTAAAGAGAATTTTTTTTTTTTTTTTTTAATAGCACTATAAAACTGGAGACTTATTTCACTAACATCAAAGAACTAAAATGAGTTTTAATAACACAATTTCACCGTTTATAAAATTTAATGAAAAAAATGTCATCGTTTTAAAATCTTAAAAAAAGAGCATGGAGAAAACAAATGCAATCAAGTTCAAATTTTTTGCTTTTTTCTTTTCCGTTGAAACATGTGCGATTTAAAAAAAAAAAAAAAAAAATTTATATCTCAAACAAAAAGATTCACTGAAAACAAAAAAGCTCATGAACAAATAAATATTCACCAGTATAGCATGTTCTTATTTGTACAATATATTGTTTTCGTCTTATTCTCTAAACCGGTACAAGTAAAATTGAGTGGCTAGTATGATTGCTTTGTGAATAACACCTTTTAAATATTATACTTTTCTTTTCTTTCATGATGCATGTAGCTTCTATTCTTTATCAAAATAGCAAGAACAAAAGCTACATGCTCCTTTTTTTTTTTTTTTTTGCCATGTAGCTTCTGTTCTTACGATTTTGATTGACAAGTTTTCTCAGTGTTAGTTCTATGCTCAAGTTTCTCAGTGCTTCACAATAACAAGTCTTTCTTTTTTTGAGTTGCAAAAATATGCAACATGATAAAGGAACACATATAATTAGTTTGCGGAACACACACAATTAGGGCACGGAACACACACAACAATTAGCGCACAGAACACACACAATAATTAGGGCGCTGAACACATACAATTAGGATGCGGAACACACACAACGATGAGGGTGTGGAACACACATAATTAGGATGCTTAACATACACAACTAGGGCGGGGTTCACACTCAAGTAGGGGATAAATATACACAATTAGGGTGCGGAACACATATAGTTAGTAAAATGCATTCAGGTTGGTCAAATTTGTATCAAACAAAAATAACAGAGTTGAAGCACAAACTGTAACCGAGTAAAACACAAATTTGCAAACAGAAAAAATGGAATAGAAACAAGCATAATTGCACTACTTTGGTTTGAACATTTTTTTTTTTTATTCAAAATTCAAAGGATTTATGTCAGCTACATGCTCTGTTTGTTATAAAAAATAAAATAAAAAGAGCATGTATGTTCACTCATTCATGTACGCAGCATAAGCTACGTGCTCTAGTTTGACGTGTTCGCATCATAATAATGAACTAGTAATGTTGAACTGCTGGTTTAGTTTCCAAAGGTACTCCAACCATTATTGCGGCTACCGCCGTTATCAATGTTGCTGCCACTTTAGCAATGTTGAACTGTCACTATCGCTACCACCGCCGCCAATGTTGAATTGCTGTTGCCGCTATTGCTGCCACTGCAACAATGTTGAACTACCACTACCACCGTTGGTCCGTATTTTTTATAGAGAAACAAAGAGAGAGCAAAGTGAAGGAGAGCGGAGAGAGAGAGCAAAGTGAAACAAACACAGATAATACACATTTATTAGTTTTTTTTTTTTTTTTTAACGAAGGGTATTAGTGTCTTTTTATCCGGATAGATAATAGTAAAATTCAACTCAGTTTTTAATGCTAGTCA
Organism: Dimocarpus longan; assembly: GCA_022984855.1. Classification (NCBI taxonomy): domain Eukaryota; kingdom Viridiplantae; phylum Streptophyta; class Magnoliopsida; order Sapindales; family Sapindaceae; genus Dimocarpus; species Dimocarpus longan. Next base: position 11,591,382 of record CM041014.1, on the reverse strand, counting down.
AATAAGTGTTCCGTTATTTGGTGCTATTTGACACAAATTTACTCGGCGTCTATATGAAATTAATGGTGCTTTTGTTTGATTGAAGATTTTATCTTATAGACTGTATATAAAAAATGGAGAGGACGGTTAATTATCTTTGCAAGTAAACATTATATGCAACAACAGGAAGGTCCACATCATACAGCTTCAATTTGTGATGTTTGAAAGAGAATGAAATTAACAAATTAAAGCCGCATCATTTGTGATGTTTAGTATTATTCAAGTGTAAAAAGTATTTTCTTACTTGTCTGATCAAAGTAATGTTAAAATTGTGCAATGTCGTTAGGCATCCATTCAGCCTGATCACATGTAGTATTTCAAATATATATATATATATATTTGTTTACTTGTGAACTATGGAGGGTATTTTCATAATAATAATTATTATTATGAAGACAATATACTCAGCCTTTTATTTTATTTGATTTCCTACAGTGTGAAAATTTCTAAGTTTTACATCAATTGGATCTATCCATAGCATTAGTTCACAGACACCTTGCCATACATACCTGGGAAATTTCAGACTATAGATGTACCTGAATCTAGATCTCTCAACTGATTTTGAGAAATTTCAGAGCCACCACCCCTAAGATTCACCTCTTTGAAGAAATTTTGAGATTATAAATACATAAAATAAACACACGAACAGCGGCCGTAACAACGATTAGAGAAATATATACCATGTTGAAAAGTTTTACATCTACACACTCAATACTCTTTCTAATACCAAACACAATTATAACAGAGTTCTAAGCTCACATCCAAACTTTATTAAGCTCTATCATCCTTTAAGCTCATAATCAATCTTTACCGAACCATACTGTGTTTTAAGCTCGCTATTAAGCCTTATTGAGTTTTACAGAGTCATACCAAACTCTAAACTCACAACTGAGTCTTATCGAGTCCATCGTGCTCCATGCTCATAATTGAGACCTACCCAGCCATACCATGCTCTAGGTTCACAATTAAGCCATATTGTACTCTAAGCTAATAACTGTGCCACATCGAACCCTTTACTCACTACTGAGCAAATCGCTCTCTCTGAGTTCTTGGTGTCATATACAATAAAATAAAGATGGTCAGCACGTTTGTCAATATACACTAAATTTTTTCTGAAGTTTATGCATGAATGAGACTCCCGGAGTCTGTAAAGTTAATATTAAGCACGATCTCCACAGCCACAATGCGCGCCGTAGATAACAGGTCAGCTGTCATGTATGCTTAATTGCGTTGATTTTTTAAAACCTGTTTCTGACTTGCTTATATATATTGTTTTTAGCCATCCGTGAAAAAAAAGTACTAAGAAAGTATACTGAAAAATACCGGGAGAAAAAAAAGATCAATCCCATACTTATCCACTAACAATTTTTTAACTGGAAACAAATTTGATGAGAGCTCAATTACAAGGCTTGGATGCATCATGTTAACAAGAGCATAGAAAACCTCAGGGCTGGGTCATTCAACAAATCAATGACTCAAAAGATTTTATCAAATCTTACACTATACAATTCCTTTTTCTTAGTTCTTTTACTGTTATGACGCGTTAGGCAACCAAATGATTGTTAGAGCCAATAGCTTGCGCCACTACTAATAATAAATTGTTACTGCTGGAGGCAGGCAAGGTGGGATCCATGACGACTATATAATGTCATATACATGTCATACATATGATAATCATGGAATAAAAACTTGGTAAATCACAAACAAAGAATAAGTACATAAATCAAAGTGTCTTATACGAACTTTGATATGGTTAGGATTCTAACTCTAAATATGAGTCTACATGAATCAGTTAATTAACCAATATGATAAATAAAACCGTTATTATCAATTTACCCTCTCAAATTGAAAATAAGATCAACCACCATTGGTTTCGAAAATATTAGCTAAGAAAACCTGATCATTAATTAGAATAGTAAAACGGTCTAGAAGGTGACAGTTCCGTGAATTTTAAGGGTCTTGATGATAGTGATGGAATAAAACTAGAAAACAATATGTAATTTTTCACTTTAAAAAAAAAATACAAAACAAATTAAAAAACAACACCCACACAACTCTCTAACCTCTCCCCCGGTTAGTCACCCTCTCTCTTCCTCTCTGTCACTCACCTTCTCTCTTGCTCTCCACTTCTTCTATCTCCTTCACTTCTTTGAAGACCAATCAAAGATCCACACAACACCCACACAAATTTCTCGCAGATCCAATGGAAGACCATGAAGTTCTTATAGATCGCTCTATCGTTCAACTTTCTTCACCATCCATCACCACTACTTGCTTTCTCTCTCTCTCTCTCTCTCTCTCCATTACTGACCTTTTATGCTGTCATAGCTTCTTGGACTAGTGCTAGTTGACCCCTTATGTTGTCGGTGACCAATGGATAATGGACTAGTGTGGACCAGTGCGAAATGGAAGCAAAAGAAAAGGAGATCCTGAGGAATTGGTCGAAGTAGGAAGCCGATGATGAACCAGTGCAGACTAGTCGATGATGGAAGCAGAAGAAGCTCCTACCTCGCTTTTGAGTCGGACGCTTTAGTGGCCAGCTCGTGCCGTGTTATAAGCCGAAAACGCAAGGAAGTTGGCGACTCGAAATTTTAGATGCACAAGGACCACCTCCCTCCTTATGGTTGGGTTCTTCCTTCAACCAACATAGTTGCTTGGGTTTGTTTCTTATTTTTTATTTTTATTTTATCAAAATTTTTTATTTTTAATTTGTTTAATTTATTTAAAGAATTTTTCTATTTGATTTATCTAATTTTTTTAATTTTTTTTTTCAAATTAATCTCCATTGTCTATCTTAAGATAGACGGAGGAGATATGATGGAAATATTTTTATTTAATTTATTTATTGTTATGGAAATTTTTTTATTTAGTTTTTTTTTTAATTTTTTTTAAATTAATCTCCGTCGTTCATCTTAAAGATGGATTATAGAGATTTGATGAAATTTTTTTATTTAATTTATTTAATTTTTATTTAATAATAATTCTCATTTCAATTATTTAAAATTGTAATTTAATTATTTATTTTTATGTAAATTTAGCTATAAATTCTAAAAATTTTAATTAATTAATTAATATATATATTTTTTTTTTGGTTATCGAAAGGTAGTTTGGTAATTGTCTTATTTTTTATTTTTTAATATAATAAAGGTATTTTGAACTTTTACTATTTTTATCACAAATCACTGAAAATATAGATGGAAACTGCCTTTGGCAAATGGCAAGGGGTTTTTTGGCTAACAGTTTTAAAAGTTCGGATAAACTAAGGTTATTTATTTTTTTAGAGTTTCTTTTCTAGATTTTTCCTAATTAAAAATTATGTATGCCAAACGAGACAGTTGATAAATTAAATAAAGGAAATGATGACACTGATAAGTTGGTGTCATGTTTTATTACAAGTTCTTTCTTCTTTTCTTTAGATTCCATTAGTCATCTATATGAACTTTTAAGTAGATTTGCTAATGTGATAAATAATTTAATATTTTAAAAAGTTCTCTACTTTGTTAATGGGAGACCATCGTATAAAAAAGTGATTTTACCATAAAGAAAATATGTCATAAGCCATGATAAAATAGTGTTACAAATGCTATCATAACAAAAAGTTTTACCATGAATTACAATTGTTGCAAAAAATATGTTATTGTGGACCATATGTTGAAAAAGATTTATTTGCAGCAAAAAATCAAATATTTTAATATTTATTATAGGTTTTATTGGCGGCATATATAAATTTTCTTTTTCCTTGGATGATCAAATAAAGACTTTAGTTTGTGTTTTCATGCTCAAGCATCACCACGATTTGCTCAATAAGTCTACTTATTGACGAAGATCAATTTTTCTAACGAGCACTTTTTTGACAAAATAGAGTTTTTCTGAAACCAATGCTTAAGCTAGACATTCAGTACTCAAGCATCAACTTTAACTTCAATTTCTAGTGCAATTCTTTGGTAAATTCCATCAACCAAACATCTACACTGTCACATATATATTTATATTGGACTTGATATTCATCATTTATTATAATATCACCTATTGAGTTATCACAATCCTTTCTGTATGGTAGACTTGGCTGCGAGGAAATATGATTACAGCACAATAATTTCCTCAAGCAATTTCATCTCTGTTACCATAATCTCAGTAAAAGAATCTTCGTAGCTTCATGTAGAGGAAGCCAAAGAAAAAAAGATATATAAAAACGTCAACATTTTGGAGGGCATAATTCGTATATACACAGATGAATAGAGGGTCATCTCTTGAGCAATCAATCTAGTAGCAACCTTTAAAACTACAAATGGATGCATGATCATTTCATAAAGAAATTTAGTAGCTCAAAGATGTAACAACATGAAAAAGTGAAAACTGTGCTCAAAATACAACAACAAAGGGGGTGGGGATGTTTTTATATAACTATTTACTTGTGAGTAAAATATAAAATTTTGTATAGTTGGAGGCTGCTAAGGTGGGATCTATGACATTAATAGCATAGATCGTGCATAGGATAATCCAAACCTTTGACAAAAGTTAAATGAAGAAATAAAACAAAGAACTTGGGGTGGGCACAGTTCGGTTTGATTTTGTCCAAAACCGAACCAAACCAAAATACTACACATAAAATAAAGGGAATTTAGTAGCATTATCCTTTTTTGGCATCTCGTTTACATAATTACCCTCTTACTCAAAAACATTGCAAAACTACATTAAGTTACTCAAAATACCCATAATAAATTAAAACTAACTTATCTAAACAAATCATTAATTACTTACCAACCAATAATTAAAATATAATAAAATAAACAAAACGCATCATCAAATAAATACCATCAACCCACATTAATCCATCCTCCATCACAATTTTACTCCAACAACAACCAATTTTTCCTTTTTTTTAATTTTAGTTTTGACTGGAAGAAAACATGGAAAAAAGTTAAAGAAATTTGGGTGTTAATAAATGTTAGTATTTATAATTGAGTCTTTAGGGAATTAGATGCATGGTTATTTTTTCTTTGAAAAAAAAAATGAATAAAGTTATAAAAATTGATCTTCAAGTAAGCAAATAACTCATATCGAGTCATTTGTTAACCCAAAGAGATGATATTGACCTGATAGGGTCAATGTTACTTATTGACCCAATTAGGTCAAAAAGCAAGGTTCAAGTTAGCAAATGACCCCATATTGGGTATTTACTTGTGACTAAAATATGAAATTTGGTATAGTTGGAGGCTGCTAAGGTGGGATCTTTGACATTAATATCATAGATCGTACATAGGATAATTCAAACCTTTGACAAAAGTTAAATGAAGAAATAAAACAAAGAACTTGGGGTGGGCACAATTCTATTAAATTTTGTCCAGAACCGAACCAAACCAAAAAACTACACATAAAATAAAGGGAATTTAGCAGCATTAACCCTTTTGGCATCTCATTTACATAATTATCCCCTCACTCAAAAAAATTGCAAAACTACATTAATTTACTCAAAATACCCCTAATAAATTGAAACTAACTTATCTAAACAAATCATAAATAAACAAAACACATCATCAAATAAATACCATCAACCCACGTTAATCCATCCTCCATCACAATTTTACTCCAACAACAACCAATTTTTTTTTTTTTTTTTAAATTTTAGTTTTGACTAGAAGAAAACATGGAAAAAAGTTAAACAAATTTGGGTGTTGATAAAGGTTAGTGTTTATAATTTAGTTTTTAGGAAATCATATGGTTATTTTTTTTTTGAAAATAATAAAAATTAATAAAGTTAGGAAAATTAATCTTCGGGTCAATAAATGACTCATATTGAGTCATTTGTTGACCCAAAGAGATGATATTGACTCGATAGGGTCAATATTACTTGTTGACCCAATTTAGGTCAAAAAGCAAGGTTAGACTTAGCAAATAACTTGATATCGGGTCACTTACTGACCTGAAGTTATAATTTTGACTTAATCGGACCTAAATTACAGCTTCGAGTTAGCAAATGATCGGATATCGAGTCAACCTGATATTGGGTCATTCACTGACTTCGAAGAGATAATATTGACTTGATCGGGTCAATATTACTTGTTGACCTGATTCAAGTCAAAAAGCAAGCTTTGGCTTAGCAAATGAACCCATATGGTTTGCTTACCCAAACTTAAATAATTGACATCGAATAGAAATTATTGTTGACTACATTAGGCTACAAAAGTAAGCTTTAGGTTAGGACATGACTCGACATTGGGTCATTTCCTGACCCTAAGAGATAATGTTGATTTGATTGGTTTAATATATTTTGTTGACCTAATTCGAGTAAAAAAGCAAGCTTCGAGTTAGCACTTGACCCGATATGAGGTCATTTTCTAACCTGAAGTTATATTTTAATCCTAAGAAAATTTAATTTTAGGGCAGCAAAATATCAAGTCAATCCTATACCAAGTCATGTACTAACTTAAAGTTATATTTTTGACCCGAAAGATTTTAGTTATTGGAATGACCCGATTTGTGTCAAAATTGTAACTTCAATTAGCACATACCAGATTCGATTTGATCCAATATCAAGTCATTTGCTAACCCGAAGTTATATTTTTTATTTGAAGCAAAATTAACACTTCGAGTTAGTTTATGACCTAATTCGAGTAAGCCTCTAACCTTAAGCTTTAATTTCATTTTTGTTTAGATTTTAATCCAAATCGAGTCAGCTTCCGACTCGAAGTGATAATTTAACTTCAAGTCCATTTTGTGACCCGATTCAAGTGGATTCACCAAAGTTATAATTTTTCTTTCAGTTAGTAATTAAATCGAATAGGTTTGAACATTAACTTGAAAGATTATTTTTCTTTTTGCTCTTTAAGTCATTTAACAATAAGGATTATATATGTTATCAAATTTTTAGGATTAAGGATGTCTAATATACTATAGGTTTTCAATTAAGGATCGGAGAGCAAGTGCTTTCAGATTTCCACGAGATGCAATTTTTAAGTAGCTATTAGATAAAACATATCGCGTCATAGTTTTGATAAAAACCATTACCAAGTTATATTAACTACTGTTGCTCAAACCATTCGTTTGAGCATGTCTATTGAGATAATTGATAATGATGATGTTGCATTATTGCTTGGTCGTAAGAATATTAACCGTCTAGTTTAAATAAGTGTAGAGGATGTTGAGCATGATTCATCAAATTTGAAGGAAAATAAAATAAAATTTCTCACTTTAATAAATATAATAAACATTTTACATTTATAAAATAATTGGATTAAATATAATTTCATCATCATAATATTTTATATAGTATATCTTCAAATATTAATATATTAATTGAAGATAACTTTCATTTTATCATAAAATAATTTATACTATCATTTTATCATAAAATAATTTATACTACATTTATTTTACTAATATATAAATTAATTTTCATTTTATTTGGAAATAAATTAATTTTAGGGTTATTATTAATTTACCCCCTGAAATTGAAAATAATATCAAACCACCTCTGGTTTTGAAAATAATAGTTAAAGTAGTCCAACCGTTAAATGGAATAATGAATCCGTTAAAAAAGTAACAGATCTGTTAGTTTTGGGAGTAAAAGTGTCATTTGGCCTTAATCTAAATGGAGGACAGCTGGAATCCATTGATCAAAATATTCATTAAATAAAAAGGGAAAAAAATAAATAATAAGTTTTTTTTTTTTTCATCAGCCACCGTGTCCATTTCTCTCTCCCTCACTCTTTTCTTCCCCTTCATCAGCCTTTGTCTCCCTCTGTCTCTTCTTCTTCTTGGATCCTAAATGAACCCGAATGTTCGAACTTGAAGCTTGCCGGCATGGTTGAAGTAGGAAACCTTCAAACCAGATGCCCAGTCGCTCACCGAAATTCGCAAACCCAATCGCTGAAACGACTTTTGCACTCTGTGACCCAGAAGCCCAGATCATCAACTACGAAAACTGAGTCTGTGGTACCTGCCATTTACAAGCCCAGATTTGGTGGTACTTGCGCTAGTTATTGGTCTGCGGGTCTTCTCTACCAGCGGCGGCTCTACACATCTGCCATTTGTTTGGTTGTGGGTGATGAAGACCTTCCAACCAGATGCCCAGTCGCTCACCGGAATTCGCAAACCCAATCGCTGAAACGACTTTTGCATTCGGTGACCCAGAAGCCCAGATCGTCAACTACGAAACTGAGTCTGTGGTACCTGCCATTTACAAGCCCAGATTTGGTGGTACTTGCGCTAGCTATTGGTCTGCGGGTCTTCTCTACCAGCGGTGGCTCTACACAGCTGCCATTTGTTTGGTCGTGAGTGATGAAGGTGATGATGATTTTGAGTTTTTATTCAAAAAAAATGGATTGAATAAATTGAAGAATGGATGATCTGGGTTGAGTTTTTAACTGTTGGTTTTTGGTCGATGAAGTGGGGATGAATGGGTGATGATGGTTTTGAGTTTTTACTTTTTTATTTTTTTTGAAAAAAATGATTGAATATGTTGAAGAATTGATGATCTGGGCTTGGTTGTAGGTGACGAAGGTGATTTTTGAGAACTTTAAAAAAAAAAAAAAAAAAATTGAATATGTTGAAGAATGGAGAATGGATGATCTGGGTTGATTTGATTAATGAAGTGGGTTGATTTGGTCGATGAAGTGGGGATGAATGGTTCGATCTGGGTTGATTTGGGAGATTGACTGATGATGAAAGATGATAGTTAGGGCTATTTTTAGGGTTTCAGGTGGACTGGGAGATGATAAGAGATGATAAAAGATGACGAAAGATGACGAAAGTCTTCTGGTTTTCACCAAATTTATTTTTTTAATTTTAATTTTAATTTTTTTAAAAATAAATGGGATCTCCACCATTCATTTATCTTGATCGATGGTGGAGATCACATATGGGACTTTGACCTCTATTTTTTTTAAAAAAAATTGCAATTGTTTTTAATTATTAATTAATTTTATAGTTATTATTATTTATTCATTTTTTAATATTTGTCATTTTCAATTATTTTTTAATTTATATTTAATTTTTTTACTTTTATTTAAGTAGATAAACAGCTGAAAGAAGGGTAATTTGGTCATTTACTCATTTAGTCACAAAACCACCAAAAAATTGGATGAAAATCACTTTTAGTGGACGGTAGGGGGTTTTTTGACTAATACTTTGAAAAATTAGGATAAATTGATATTATTTATCATTTCAGGGTGTTTTTTAGATTTTTCCCTTAATTATACTAAAAAATGCATCAAATCATTATTCACATCATGTCATTATTAAAAAAAGTTGTACATAATTCTATTTAATCATCATTGCTGTAATATAATTTTCTTTTTTTAAAATTAAAAATAATCTATTTCATTACCAAATTATTTTATCTAACCCAACACAAACCAATCTTATGAGCCTAATTTAATAATTCAATCTCATCCAATTCAGCAAATACCAAAGCTAACGTATACTTACAATATCTAAAGTTTCAAAAAATATAAAAAATAAAATCTTTGTTTTGACCAATAGGAGAGAAATTTGTGTAATTTTCTATGAGTAAAGTGCCACCAAATTATTTGCTAATAATTAAATCCAATAATATGGTACATGAGTTGTGTTGACCATATAATTTATAAAATTTTGTGGCAAATGATGTTATTAGTACTACAACTCACATACCACATTTGGCTTGATTTTTTAGGTAATAATATGTGCAGAATTCAATTTATTTTTATCTTATTTGATATCCACACAATATCTAAATCAATCACCCATAAAAGTTATATTTTAATTAACAAGAATTCTTTAATTGAAAACATTTTGAATCTGCAATTATTTGTACGGATTAAAAAATTTAGCCATTATTATTTTGTAAAATATAGTCAAAGACAACTCATATATAAAAAAAATCAGAGATTTCTTTTTCTTGCCGCGTAAGGTAAAAAATATCCAAAACCGGAAACTAAAAGCCAGGTGAGTCTGTGCTGTATCCAAAACGAAAATTCAAGGGTACAATAGTCAATTCGTTTATTTTTTGGGTTGAATTTCCAATTGAAGGCCGAGAAAATTCAGTCGAAGCCTTTGTCACTGTCTTTGTGGTCTCACCAGGTTTGATTTTTATAACTTTATTTTCTTATTAATTTGTCTCGTGTTTCTATAAGCATTTTTGAAAATCATTCTATTTCACCAAATTCAAAATTTTAAATTTTGTGATCGTGATTTTTTTTTTCTTTTCCTCTATAAACAAGTTTGCCTAACATTGAAATTTTGTTGTCATTATTTATGTTTGTTCAAATTCCGTTGTTTAGTAGGTAAAATATCATAATTGAAAAGCAAAGCTTCTATTAGGTGAATATTTGTTGCATTGCTTTGATTTGCATATCACTTGCTTTCACTTTTTGTAGTTGACCGTATCAAGTGAATATATTTGTTTAGTGACTAAGTCACCATGGTAGTCATTTATCCATAAAGGGTTTTGACTTTGACCCTAGAAGAGTGTGGCAGAAGCTGGACGTGGTTAAATTCCTCCTTGAACCACAAGCTAGCAAGGTAGTGTTCCAAGAGTGTGGACCAATGACCTAGAGGTGTTTTGGTTGCAAAAATGTATATAGGTATTTGGTCTAAACCCTGGAAATGTCGCATTGCTAGTTTGTGGTTCAAGAAGGAGTTTGGCCACTCCCGACCTCTGCCATACCCTGACCTCTAGTTCAAGGAGAACTCCTATCATGCATGGCCTCTGCCACACCCCTCCGGGGACAAGGCCAAAACCCTTAATGGAAAAATGACCACCGTGGTGATTCTTAGTCACTACAATTTGTACATTTGAAACAATGATATTTGAGTCACAATTGAGATTTAATTGAAAGATTCTAAAAGAATTTGATATGCAACAGGGACGTTTTTAGTATACTTTATCAGAAGCAATATGAGTACCTCATGATTTGTGTATACATTGGCTGCTGACAATGAATTAAAACTTGTAATTGCAATATAATCCATAAGTAACATTATTAGAATTAGTTGACAAATCCACAAACAATTGTATTTTCATTTTAGGAAAAAAGGAGATGTGGAATGGCATTGTGAGTTTCATAATTATTATTTGGATCCATGAGTGCTTGTGGTTATGTTATTTGATGATCATATTCTCGGTGTGTAATAGTACAAATTATGAAAATGCCTATGATATATATTTCTTTTCTGAAGATTGAGACTACCATATATGGCTCTACCACTGGGGATAATTTTTACTTAGAATAGTGCTCTTTAGTTCCGTGTTTAGCGGCATAGATTTTGGTTGTAGTATATATAAGTTGGATGGAGTTTTAGGGCAGGATTATGCACCCAGTTTTCTTAGAGTTCAATAGTTTTGATAGAATTCCACCAAACATAGTGTAGAACATAGAAGCGTTTGCAAGTCATCTTCAATATGTTGCATTGTTACAGAAAAAAATGTAAGTAGTTTTCTTTTCTATCAATAACAACCAAGGGCAGGAGATGTATATAAGAAATGAAAAAGAGTGAGAGAAACTAGATTTTCTTTGTTGGTGTGATGTTTGTGTTTGAAAATTTTTATGTCTTTTAAGTGCTAATGACAAAATGGAATTGATTACAGGTCAACAATGTGAACTAAATCATTGGCTGAAAATGGAATCAAAGGAGGTTGGAAGTAGTAACACAACATTCAATGGGAACGGTGTTAATCTTCTCCTAATTTTACCAGAAACGTTTGGGAAAGGTTTACTATATGCTCCTATAAATTGGCCCGAACCTGGTGATAAATGGACTTGGAGGGTAGGGAAGAGAGTTGCCAAAACCTGCCATTTTTTGGATCGATATCTAAGTCCTCTAGAACGTCTACCCCGTGTTCATAGCCCAAGTGATAGGACGAGCAGTTTTAAAAGCAAACGCACAGTTGAGCAGTATATTCGAGAAAAATTTCCTGGTTCAGATGTTGATTCATTCTTCGCTTCATTCAGCTGGAAAATCCCCGCGAAGCAATTGCAAGTCAATGGTCAAGCCAATTACTATCCTTTTTACTTTGGCCATATTTTAGTTTGAGTTTTGTGATTAATATGTTTCGTGCACATTGCTTTTTAAAAATGTTTGTGGAAAGAATATTAGTCTTGAGAGTCCAAGTCAAGGATATGATTGGAAGTTCAATGAAAGTAGCTGATAAACTTGGAAGTTGATGCATCCACTAAAACCAAGTTTCACTCCATTTTAACATATATCAGTGTTTAATAAAATGGTGGATGGGTAGCTGATGGATCTGAAGGACAAGAAAAAATTATAAAAAAAAAAAAAAAAAAAAGACGAGAAAGGGACAGAAACAGAGCTTATTGTGTTCTGGTATCAGAAATTTGTTAAATCACTCTGCATTCTAGATGCATCTTCATTGCCCATGAGATCCGTGCTTTATACTTGCGTAATTGTCTTTTGTTATTGCTTCCTGTCCACCGTTATTTTTTCTAATGTATCGATCTGAATGATTAAAATGATAGGCAGTACTTGTTCACCATGACTTGTTCTGGTTTACGGTTTGCAATGTTATTGTTGACACAAAAAAAAAAAAAATGTCACTTCTTTTTTCTTTGTTTTGCATCCTTATGCTTATATTTATGTTGTAGTTAATTGATATTAGTTAAATGCTGTTCCAAATACGTGTATTGTCTTCACCTTGGATAAAGATGTGCCTAGTTGACATGTCTAGTCTTCCTCCTTGTCCCTCAATGTTGCCTTAACACAGATGATGAAGAGGGACGTCCTTCCTTTCTTGCATTATTCTAGCCGATTCAGAGGAAGATTCTGAGTCGGATTCGCAGTCTAAGAGTATAGTTTGTAAAGCTGGGAACAAGAAGTGCAGCAGTTTAACAGTGCAAGCAGAAGACACATCTTTAACGGCCATGCCTTGTGATATTTGCCATGATGAACCTCAATTTTGCCATGTCTGTTGTTGTATTCTCTGTAACAAGTACGTAGATTTGATCTTCGGAGGCTACAGCTACATCAAATGTGAGGCAAAGTTGGGTGAGGGTTATACATGTGGACATGTTGCCTACTTAAACTGTGCACTTCGATGTTACTTGGCTAGTTGGCTGGGACTGTAGGAGGGAAGCATTGGATTAGATGCTGAATACTTTTGCCGATTCTGTAACTCAAAGACAGATCTAATCTCACACGCCACCAAGTTGGTACAAACCTGTGAATCTGTTACTTGCGAGTACGACGTAGAGCAAATTTTGAATCTCGGTTTCTGTATTCTGCGTGGTTCACAGAAAGCCAATGCTAAGAAGTTGCTGAGCCGAATCGAGCTGGCAAGAGAAAAGGTAAAGCTGAAGCCACCATCGTTTTTCCTTGTCCCCTAATTGTTTTCTAAACAAGCGATGTGACTAGTTGATGTATAATGTTTATATCAGCTTAAATGTGGAACTTCTCCTGGAGATATCTGGAAAGTTGAAGAAGACTTAGAAACAGATATTTCTACAGGTAAGTTTCTCAGTATTGTACATCTCATTTGAAAAGTCTCTGAAGGCTAGAGCAACCTCTACAACTCTGTTTTTCAGCATTTTAACTTCCTTTGGGACTTGTAATTTGAAAATAAATTTAAATAATATTTTTTTCATTCTGTACGTTCATAGTATCTCACCTTCCTGAAGAAATCAAGAACTTTGTACATACAATGACATGATGGACAGTTTGAAAGAAGTAAAGAATTGGACCATTCATTTTAGTGAATTACTTGCAATAGTGCTAAAGTTGGTACTCTGAGTTTTATTAGATATCAATCATAACGTATTATCTCATTTCTCTTGTCCTAGTGAATGCTCCACAGCCAGAAATAGAGAAGCACTGAGGAAGGGAAAGAAAGCACAACCCCCGCAGTGAAGACAAAACGAAACATATGCCGCTGCTCCCTGAATCGAGCAACAAACTCCGCAGAATGATACAGGTGACAAAACTGACTTGCAGTCACTGATGAAAGAAAAGGCAGCTAGTGATATGAAAAAACAACCTACTTTGATGATGATTTATTTTCTGGCCAGAATTCCCCTGGAGAATATATTCCAAAGGAATTTGATAGCTATCTTGATTCTCTTGTTGATAGATTTTGTAAAGTAAAATATATCAGATTTTGTTGATGGTTTGGTTTCCATTTGTAAAGTAAAATAAACCAATTAGGTTGGTTTTTAGTTTAGGTTGATTAGTAGCTTGTGTCTTATTGAAGAATAATACTGTGTTTCCTAAAAATTTACCTAAAAATCTTACCCAAATGATATAGCAAACTAATTTGTAGCTACTACCTTAATTTTGAGATAATATGTTGATAATGTAGTAATTATACATAAATTTACCTTATCATTTAGGTAATTAATTTAGATAAATTTTAGAAAGTATAGCATTATTCTTAATTAAATCAAATAATCCATCCCAAACCGCTACATGTTAAATAAAGTGAATTACTATTAACCTCTTCAAAGTTTGCCTTTTGACAATAAAAATCAACTTTAAAAAAACTAAAGTTCAAAAAAAAGAACTTTTAAAAATATAAGACATTGATCTTCCCTCATATTAAAATTATCGTCAAAAATTAAATTTAACTGTAAAAATGGGTGAAAAAACGAAATTACCTCTAACTTAAGTTAATTAAAACTTTATCTTAAAAAATAGAAGTAAGAAAGAATTAAAAAACCATGGTTCATGTGTAAGATGGACTGTGAAGATTTAAAAATATACATTTAAAAAAATTTAAAATACAATTGGATCATTGTCGTCCATTTCCTGACGTATGGTGCTAATCCATTTAAAAACTAATAATTTATATATTTTTAAAAAAAAAAAAAAATATTTCCACTAGTCGGGATCTCTATGGATGGAGTCTGTGGAAATCTAGTGGCAGAGGAAGGCCCCTGCAAACAAGCATCATGACGAGGAGGTGACGGCTTATATCCCCATCACAAAGGAGAGGAGGTGAACCCGTTTTATACCCTTATTATATAATTATATATATATACCTTACAAATAAAAAAAAAAAATCACGATTTGATATACAATATCAATACACTATATGCTTACATTAATGTCGTTGAGAAATTTTATTTTTTTTAGTCTATTATAACAAGTTACGTGATAAAATTTTGGCATCATATCTTAAATATAATTTTATTAAAAGATACATAATGATACTTTTACAATTTGCAAAATCTCAATGGTTAGTTTTTTTTTTAAATTTTTTTTAAACAAATAATGCCTATTATGCACATAATTTTAATCAATGATGTTTTTATTAACTTGTAATCAATCTATTTCGATTATAAAGTAAAATAAATAACTCAATAAAAATACTGCCGATTTCGATTTTAATACCTACAATTGAAGTAAATAACTTATTCTGATTCTAATATATCATTTTTATTTCAAGTCATTCTGATTTTCATTCCGATTTCAAAAATTGAAGTAAATGCAACCTTGAACATGGATAATCTTTTTCGACGGTGATGCATTGCATTAACAAAAAATACAAAATTTTTGGACTAGTTGGGACGTCATAGAGTCAATTAGCCATGAAGACTATTTGTTTCGTTTCGTGTTTCTTTTTTCGTTTTTTTTTTAATTTTTTAAACAGCCATGGAAACTATATATACATTTACACATATAATTATATTTTCAAATAAATTCTATATCCACCAGCTTAAAAACCCATTCTCCTCTACTTCCTTCACTATACTTGTTTCCATTTCAAAATGGGTATCCTCAAAGTCGACATGAAGTCGAATATATGTAAAACAATGATTACTCTATAGTATTTATACATATAATAATTTACCTTTAATTCAAGAGTTAAAAATGTGCAGCAACTCAAGTATAAAAATATGCAGAAACCCAAGTACTTTTGGAATAGAATAAATAAATGATTAAATATTTAAATTATAATTTTATGTTTAAATCAAACGTAAATACTTTATATTTTATGGTTTGACCACCGACTTGGTTTGTTCGGCAAAATTTCTTTATAATTTGCTGGATTTGGATAGATAATCGTTGCCTTTTTACTTACCACAAACATATATATATATATATATATATACCATCAACTAATAAGAAAAAGGGGAAAATACTGAATAAAAGAACCATAAAATATTGACTTGACAACTGCAGACTGCAATGATGCATAATAGTCGAAGAAGCCAGTAAGATACACCGATCTAGACATGACCACGGTTCGATTTGGTTTCGGTTTCGGTTCTAAAAAAGCTAGAATCGAAACCTTAACCGAAATAAAACGGTTCTGGTTCGGTTCTGAAACCGTCGGTTCTATAATAGTTTCGGTTCCGATTCCGATTCCGGTTCCGATTCTTTAACGGTTTCGGTTCCGGTTCTGGAACCTTTTTTTAAAATGACAATTTGAAATTCAAAAATTAATATTAAACTATATTTTAAAATTAAAAAAATAAATCTATACACAAACGAAATAAAAAATTTAATTATTTAAAGAGCAAATTACTCACAACTAGCATTATTATAATCGAAAATTATTTTTATATTTTATAATAATGACCTCCTATTTGATCACGTTGGACCGTTTAATATAATTGAAAAATGAAAAAATAAAGTAAAAAGATGGAAATACCCTTAATTTATAAAATCCATTACCCTCACTCTTCTCTCTCTGTCTCTCTCTCTCTCGTCTTTTTCTTCTCCGGTTCTCCCTCTTTTTTTCTATTTCTCTGTTTTCTTCTCTCTCTATCTTCTCCTTCTTCTCTTTGTTTTTTTTTTTTGTTTTCTTCACCAATCGATCTGGGTTCCAGAACCCAGATGTGGAAACCCAGACGCCGGATCTGGGTTTGACGTCTGGGTTTTCATCTGGAAACCCAAAAGCCGTCTGGAAATTCGATTTGGGTTTTCAAATACGGAACCCAGTTCAATCTGGGTTTTCGTATGGAAAACTGGGTGATTTCCGTTTGGATGATTGATTTTTACTGTTTATTGTTGATGATGATTGTGTTTATGATGGTGTTGATGATTGTATTTATTGTAGATGGTATTGATGTTTTGGGTCTGTTTGATGCTGAATTAATGTCTCTATTAAGTGTTGATGAACCAGAAATCCAGATATCCTTCGTGAACCAGAAACCTGAAATGTGAATCAGAGATTGAAATGCGATGAACTCATGAACAAATGAACTGAATCACCATCAATTTTTTATTTTTTTAAATATTATTTTTCTTATAAATGGATCTAGACCGTCTATCTCAAAATGGATGGTCTAGATCAATTTGAAAAAATTTTAAATTATTTTTTTATAGTTTAAATTTAATTTTTTAAATATTTTAAGTTTTAAAATTTTAAATTATTTATTAATTAATATAATTTAAGAACCGGAATCGAACCGGAACCACCGGTTCAAGGTGGTTCCGATTCCACAGGTTCTTTGAACCGACGGTTCCGGTTCCTTTAGGGTCAAAACCTGAATCGGAACCGCTACAATGACGGTTCCGGTTCGGTTCCGATTCTACAATGATGGTTTGGTTCGAACCGCACGATTCGAACCGAACCGTGATCATATCTACACCGATCAATGATTGGACTTTCTCACATATTATGTTGTTTCCATATTCAAAAGCGTAACTTTTAAGTATTTAATATACATATAAAATTTCGAGTTTTAATCAGGATTCAAATTGACTACCTCATTGATTTAGGTGATGTGAGAGTTATACAACTATAATATAAATTCTACTTGTTAGTAACACACTAATAGTTTAATTTATTATAGTTTTATAGTTTAGCTTCACATCTTGACCAGCCTTCTTGAGCAACAAGAGATCCAAACCAACCACCACTACATGACTCTTCGGTTGTGTTTGGGTCATGAGATTTGAGATGGGTTTGAAATTTAAAATATCTCAAACTCATCAATTACCATGGTTGCAAAACAATGAGTGAGATCTCAAACTCAATCTTAAGCTCTTTCAAATCCTCCTCTCATGGGAAGATTTATTCCCAACCAAAATGGTGAGATTTGATGGGTTTGAGAATGAGCATTTCATCTCTATTTTCTTTTCCTAAATTTTCTAAAGAATTTTTAAAAAGTTAATTTTAAGTATTTATATATTATAAAATATGCAAATTAATTTTTATTTCAATTCAATCCTAACCTACACCAAACTTTATATGATATAATTTTAATCTAACCTCAAGTTCTATCAAATATAGGATAATAATTTTGCAATTCAATTCATTCCATCCAATTCCACGTGCTAAACGTATCCAGTGGTTACATTTGAAAATTAAATATTTAATTCAATTCTCATTTGGGTCCTTAAAATGGTTGTTTATCCCATTTTTGCCGACATAATATGATATTTAAATTAATTTTATCCCAATCTAATCTTAACTTGCACTAAATATAATATGGTATAATTTTAATCAAATTCTAAGTTTTATCAAAATTTGATAGTAATTTTCTAATCCAATTCAATTCATTTCATTTCATTTCAATCCAATCTAATCTATTCTATTTCAATCCTATGTGCCAAACGTAGCCTTAATATGGAATTTAAAATAATTTTATTCCAATTCAATCCCAACCTACACAAAACATAATATGGCATAATTTTCTAACATAAATGGTATTTAAAATAATTTTATTACAATCCAATTCTAACATACACAAAACATAATATGATATTATTTTAATCTAATCTCATGTTCTACCAAACATAGGATAATAATTTTTTAATCTAATCTATCCCAGTCCATTCCTAACCAATGCAATCCATTCCATTCCATTTCAATCAAATCTAATCTATTTCATTCAAATCTCGCATATCAAACGTAACCTTAATCTAGCTGTTACATTTTAAAAATTAAATGTTTAATTGATTCTCATTTGGGTCGTTAAAATAGATGTTTATCTCATTTTTCCAACATTACCAAGAAATAACTCTTCTCTTTTGTAACCATAAACTAAAAACAAAATATGGAGAAAAAATCTCTCAAAATGTGCTTGGTAGTTCTACTCATCATTGCTATTGGTAATTCCAACCTCCCTTCACTATTTTACATTTTACTTTTATTTTCGCTTCTTATTTGATTTATTTCCTACAAATTTGTTTACGTCAATTTTAAATTTTACAACGAAAGCAAAATCATACGTTACCTCAAAAATCTGTTTGCATTTTAAAATTAATCCTACAGTAAAAACAGTTATATCAAATCAATTATTATGTTGGATGAATATCGATCTGAAATGTGTGACATTAATATTATGAATATGTTGTTATCAGTATGCATGCAAATAGGAGAAGCAAGAGACCATTCCAAGCCATGTAAAGAGGACTCGGAATGCATATATCTGTGTGTTCCTCTGCTCTTAATTCCTAGCCAAGTGCTTTAAGGGCTGGTGTGAATGCATTGTTCCACCACCACCAGCAAAATTTTCAAGTACTGCTAGGGTTGAGCCCAATGTTTAGGTCATTGATTGGCTTGTTTATTTTGTTTAAACATCAATATTTTACATGAATAATACTACAAATAATTAAAAATTGCTTTTTCTCTTTATATATATAATCAATATTAAATTCAAGATAAATTATCCCAATCAATTAATATAATCAACATTGAATGTCGATCAACTGTCTTAAACAATAATTCAACACACCATCAGAGAAAATGTTGTAATTATAAATAAAAGAGGTAATATTACATTTATTATTATCTTAATATTTTCATCCCAACTGATAAGACCAAAAATTTATCACAAGCATATCACATTCTAATAACACAACCTCCACATAACAATAAGGCTATATCAACTTGACAAATATTGGCAGACTTAATTAATTAGCTATGTTAAGATTACTTGTATTTTTTCCCCATGGATTTTATATAAGCTTTCGAACTACTTGCATAGTTACTAATAAGGAATTCGGAAAAGGAAATTGAACTTAACTTCTAATTTGTGAGTTCCTATGTATTTTAAAATTTATGAGAAATAAATTACATGAACTCCAAACCTAATTTGGGAATCAAGTTCTTGTTGGAAAAGGAACTTGATTCCCCCTCTCACTCTAAGAATCAAGAGGTCTTTCCTTCTCTGGGAATCGAATTCGCTTTCCTAATTAATAAAAAAGAAATTTATGCCGTTCTAGAAAAAGATCTACCACTAATTTTAATAAAAAGAATTACAAATATACATCTCTTTTTCTATCCATCTCTTTTGCTTATTATTCTCTGCAACTTTTTTTTACTCATTGTCTTCTTCATATCTCTCTATAGGTATGATAAATTTAATAATATAACTTATAAAAATAAATCTAGTATGTGCTTGATTTATTTATTCTTTTCTTTTTCAACATTGTTGTATGAATATACTTTTTTTTTTTTAATTGTCTTCGCAATTCAATATAGTTTTCTATGAATTGTTTTATGCTATAAAGAATTATTAGCTATATAAATGAGAATTCTCATTTGAACTGAAATTTTTAGTTCAATATAAACTTCTGCATTGCTGTGGATATTATGGAGGCAGTAGTACTATTGGCACCCCTAGGTTTTCTTTTAGATTTTAATAACAATTATGACTTTTCTTTTGAATAAAAAATGTATATAACGCCTATTAAAAGAACTTTTATGGAGTTTTATTTTGGGTGTATTTGCATGTGGGTGTGGATATGCGCCAGAAGTGGAGGTAAAGGAGGGTTCGCAGGGGCCATGACCCCCCAGTCAGTGAAAAACTCAATAAGTCTCCTCTCTAATTTAATTTTATATTAATTATATACATTTACTTGTTTTAAGAAATCTATTTTATATAAAAATTTTGAGATTATCTCTATAATTAACTATTTACCAATGGAGGGGCTGTGGGGGTCCACAAGCCCCATCCCCTTAATTTTATGTTTTAATTATGTTTTTATTAAATATAAAATATATGATTAAAAATAAATTAATTCATCCGATTTATTATTATTATTATTATTAAAACCACAGATATCAAATTATACTTTTTTTGAAAAATAAAATATTTTTCTCTAATTATTTGATAATATTTAAATAATTTCATCATTTCTATCTTAAATAGAAACATTTAATTTCTTATTATTAACATGTTATGCAATATTGTTATATTTTATTCTATATTCCAAATATTCATTTTGATTATTGCATCTAAACTTATTAAGCTTAAGCCTGTAAATAAATAAATATTTTATATATGTTTATAAATTTATATCATTTATTTTTTATTAGTTTGTTAATGATTGAACTTGCAATAAGGTGGATTATGACTTTTTCACTTTGATTATATAAAAGGAAAATCATAGAAAATATTTTTTGTAATTTTAGTAGTATATAAAATTTTTGTTATTTGAATGAGTGATGAATTCATTCCTTTTTATAAGACTAAATAATATTATATTTAACTTATCTTTCTGTTCACTCATAAGCAGAAAGTCGAATGTTATTACTATTCAAGACATGAATCAACACTTAAGGGATATATCTACTTCTTCCAAGAATAAAAGTAGATTTCACTGTTACGTGAAAAAATTCTAACAACTTATTAAATTATATTTTCAAAGTACGAAGTTTATTGATTGTAATTCTATAGCAGTTTTACACATGTAAATCAAAAGATATTATCGAAAGAAAATAGGAATTTAAATACACTCATGATTAAGATCAATCATATGTAATCATCCGGTCGATTAATATGAATTTTTTGATTTAACCAATATTAATCATAAATTTATTTTTATCGTGATCTAATCCTATATAATTTCTATGATATCTTTTTGCTTAAGGCATTACCTTAGGTGTATCATGCAATTCACTCCATTTCAAAATGTACAAAATATGTACTAATGTTTTATATTGAATGAAGTATATTGGGATAATGTATAAAGCATCTAGTGGATACTTAACTTCAGACACGTTGACAGTTGGCAGCTACTCCGTGGTTATAACTCACAATTCATGTCATCCTTCGTTAATGAGCAAATTGATGGAAAGACCTATTCTTGCATAACGCCTCAACTGCCACTTATTACATTAAGTAGCATGCATTTATATGACAACATTGTCTAATCCTAAAATGTCAATAATGGTTGCTCTAACCATTATGATAGCACATTAAAGATACATTTTCAATTAAGGATATGGCTTAGCATGTTAGAAATTAAATAAAAAATAAAATTATATAGTTAAAGAATAAATTTCAGAAAATGAAAAAGAAACTACTGAATTGAATGAATTTATTCATTCGTTATTCATATTTTTTTCTCCATTTTCAATATATTAGCATATGTCCTTAAGGAACTTCTCAATTCAATCTTAACGCACGTCCATTGGAAATTAGGAAATGTGTGTCCATGAGTAAATTCATTCATTTATTATTTTTTTTCTTCATTTTTCCTAAATTTATTAACTTTTTCTATTTTTTAATGTGCTAACCTGGACACTGGCCACTTAGTAAGATTGCCTGTAAATAAATTACTATAATTAAAGCTTGAATAAAATCAACAAAAACTACCAAGAATTGAATGTTTCATATGTGATAGCCTCATAGGTTTATAAGAGTGTGTTTATTTCATGGATTGGAGAGTAGAAATAGAAAATAGAAATCTTTGACGATGTTTACTTCTCTAAAAATCATTCTATAATGGTAATGAAAATATAGATCCCACATGGATTGGGGTTGTAGAATGAGAATTTCATGCACCCTGCCCTACTTGAGAATTCATTCTCATTCCATCTTTTAAATTAAAAAGACTTTTATACCCTTTATTAAAAAAATCAATTTTATCACGTTTTATTAATTAAAAAAGTTACCCTTATTTTTTTTTTTTAAAAAAAGAATATTGTACAAAAGCAAAGCAAATTTAAGTAACATTTTATGTAAAAAAAAAAAAAAAATCACAATTTAATATACAATATCGATACACACTACGCTTACATTAATATTGTTAAGAAAATATATTTTTTTAGCATATTATAACAAGTTACATGGCAAAAAGTTGGCTTCACATCGTAAATGCAATTATTAAAAAAAATACATAATTCTACTTTTGCAATTTGCAAAATCTTAATGGTTAGGTTTATTTATTATTATTTTTTTTTACAAGAAGAAAATGTCTATGATGTACATAATTTTAATCAAGAATATTTTTATAACTTGTAATTAATCTATTCCAATTCTAAAATAAAGTAAACGGTTCAATGAATGAGAATACTGCTGATTCTGATTTCGATTCCTATGATTAAAGTAAATAACTTATTTTGTTTTTGACGCATCATTCTGATTCCAAACCATTTCGATTTTCATTCTGATTCCTACAACTAAAATAAACATAACCTTATATACTGATAATCTTTTTCCACACTAATCCTTTGCATCAATAAAGGTACAAATTTTTTGTACTTGGGATGCCACAGAGTCAACTAGGCCATGAAAGACTATTTTTTTCATGTTTTTTCTTTTCTTTTTTTTTTTGTAAACAGCCATAGCATATTATATATACATTTGCACATATAATTATATTCTCAAACAAATTCCATATCCACCAGCTTAAAAACCCATTATCCTCAACTTCCTTCACTATACTTATTTCCATTTCAAAATGGGCATCCTCGAATTCGACATGAAGTTGAATATATGTAAAACAATGATTACTATATATTATTTATATATATAATAATTTACCTTTAATTCAAAAGTTAAAAATGTGTAGCAACCCAAGTACTTTTCGATAAGAGTAATAAATGATTAAATATTTAATTTATAATTTTAAGTTTAAATTAAACTTAAATACTTTATGATTTATGCTTTGACAACTGACTTGGTTTGTTTGGCGAAAATTCTTTATAATTTGCTCGATTTGGACAGATAGTCGTTGCTTTTTTAATTACCACAAACATATATACCATCAACTAACAAGAAAAAGAGAAAAATATTGAATAAAAGAACCGTAAACCGTAAAATATTGACTTGACAACTGGAGACTACAATGATGCATAATTGTCGAGGGAGCCAGTAAGATACACCGATCAATGATTGGACTTTCTCACGTATTATGTTGTTTCCATATTCAAAATCATAACTTTTAAGTGTTTAATATACATATAAAATTTAGGGTTTTAAACAGGATTCAAATTTACTACATAATTGATTTAGGTGATATGAGAGTTATACAACAATAATATAACGTCTAATTGTTAGTAACGCACTAATAGTTTAATTTATTATAGTTTAATAGTTTAGCTTCACATCTTGGCCAACCTTCTTGAGTAACAAGAGATCTAAACTATTGATACTTAATTTGGTCAACCCGGTTTTTGAAGCCCAATACATACGAAACAATAACTACCAAACAGAATAACAATAACTAGAATCAAAACAAGCTGGACACAATGACTTTTATGTGGTTCAACAAAGTAATGATCTACATTCACGACTGTCGCCCTTATTCTCTCAGAGTAACAGTATATATTTCTTACTTAGTTGTTTACAATAAATTTGACCCCCTATTTATAGAGGATATGTTACAATTTAAATTGGTTTAAGAATCTTATAGATAAGGTAAAAAATAATATACATTAATTGAAATAATATCTTCCAAGATTATCTCCACCATATCTACAACAATTGTCGAGAATGTCGTGATTTGATTGACATGGAAATAGGCAAATTGACTCTTTTCTTGAATTGAATTGATTCAGTATTCTAGAAGGTCAACTGGTCAAATTTAATGACCACCTTGAGCGAACAGATTACTCAAGCGATCAGATATTGTACCTAGCAAGCAAATTGTTCCAAGTGATCTGCCCTTATGACAAGCAATCAGATAATTCTTAACCACAACTAGATTGTCTTAGCGTTATAACACGCAGTCAAACCTTCACGCGATTAGACATGTGTTCAAATGATATGATCAATTACTCAGTAATTAAAATGATCAGTTATACGATCAGATGTGCTCGGGGTACACAGGCTTAAAGACAACCATATATTCACTCATTTGACCTTTGACTAATTGATCAGGCTCTTAGGCTTCTTCTCATAAAATAACATGCTGGGCTTATGCTTTGGCCTTTTAAAGTCATTTTTCTATTATCGCAAAAATGCCCATAACACTAGCCCCTTTACTTTCAGTACATTCCTTGTACTAGAAGCAACGTGCTCATCCTCAAGGCAATTTTGGCAGGATCCATACTGTCACATTTTCAAATATTGACTTATTCTGTGACATGTGGCACTTACCTAGGCGTCAATTTACTATACATCTCATGTTATATGCTATTAATATGCATTTAATGCACGTCTCTTCATCGGCTGCGTAAAACTACAAAATCACGGGTTTTGCGCTGCACCGCCAGATTAATGACGATCACACAGCTGTTTTTGATATGACAGCTAGGGCTTTAAAATGACAACTATATAAACTTTTAGTCTTTTCATTTTCTGCTTTTACCAAACACTTTCAGATATAGTCGTCTCTCCATCTTCAACTTCCTTTTGTCTGCCATTGCTTGCTCTGCATTAACTTCTTCTTCGTCGCCGAAATCCTCCACACTCAAGGTAAACTTCCATGACTTTCCTCAACCTTTTCAGTTATGATTTTTACTTGCATTGTTGAATTGTGTATATCAGTCTGTCATTTCGCTTGCTTGAATATTTTTATTTGCATTCTCGACATGATAAAACCTGAAGAACTCGAATAAACACTTGCTTGATTGTATCAACCACATGTATGTATACCATTCTCTGCCTGTAGCCATTTAATTCCCCAACTTTGGTCAAGTTGGGAGGGTGTTGATCATTTGATAATTTCTGTAGCCCATTAGGCTTGTAAATAGGGTTTCCCCTCACTTGGTAGCCCCCTGTATGCGCGACTTGATCTTTAAGAAAATAGAAATAGCCTTAAATACTGAATTCTAGTCTACCAATCATGACCTAACCCCTTTATTACTTTCGTAGATGTCTGGTCATAGTCGTTGTGACCATAAAGTGGGGGCTACTAACATGGATTCTGAAGAGTAGCTCGACCAAGTTAGAAATATTGATAACGCGATCTCTTAGAGTGGTGAGGCCATATCAACCCCTTCAGGACATCATAATCCTCCTGTTTGCATCCCATTTTTCAGACACGAATCTTCTGTTAGTCCCAGCAAGCTCGAATCCATCACTGAGGATTTCTGCTTACCTTTTGGTTGTCGTGCAATAGTACCGAAAACCCAGGATCACGTAGCCTATCCCCCTAAGGGATTTATTTCCATTAGCCGCCAACACATAGAAGTTGGCTTTAGATTTTCGATCCATCATTACCTGGTCGACTTTTTAAATGATCATAGGCTTGCCCCATTTCAGCTCACTCCCAATTCTTTACTTCAATTTTTCTTAAAAATGATCTTTCTCCACCTACTCTTACCATGATTCAACATCTTTTTCTCTTTAAAAGCACCACGGGCCCTAAATTAGAGAAGAAAGATGGAAGCTATTATACATTGGCTCGAAACTCTCCTCATAAAATGAATCTTCCAAAGGGACTTGGTAAACCCAACGTAGATGACTACAAGACATGCTGGTTTTACGCATCCTGTCTCTCTTTGTCTAACCTTAAAAACTTTTCATTTTGCTCTTCTTCCAGTAAGTATGTCCTTATATTACTACTTTATACACATGCTGCTCGTTATTAATATGTACTTTCGTACAAACGTTGCCAAGAGTGAAATTGCACTGACAAATGAGGAGTTAGCTTTATTGCAAAGATTTTCAGAGGTGAAAACTCTTCTGGATGACCAACCACCAACTAAGCACCTCTTTCAATTACACGACCTTGCTTCTCCAGCTGACCAAAAATTGCTTGACAAGCGCTTTAACCTAGGGGTTCACAAAGATAAAGAAATTTCTTCTGCTTTTGAAGCCTTTAGGAAAAAAGTACCGAGTTTACAAGGAAGCCAATCTTCAACAATGGTGTGGCTTCACTTCAAGCAATCTCTTCTTGGAAAAGCTCCTCCTCTAAAGAAAACTGATCAGGTTGCAAGGGCTCTGATTCCTAAACAATCACAAAAGCCCCTACAAGGTCAACTATTCAAAAGGATTCTTCCACACCCTTTGCTTGTGGTATGAGACACAAATCAGTTAGGAGAAAGCCTTCGAACAAAGATGCTAACAAAGATGCTCACAAAGAGCCTGCTTCATAATCAGTTCCTGTTGCTAGCGGCTCGCATATTCCACACCCCTAAGATATTGACAAAGGCAAAGGGGTTGTAGAACCCACACCACATCACCCCAAAATGCCAAAAAACGTTAGGAAAAGAGCCCGTTGTCAAAGAACAGGTCTAGGACTTTGACGCAGAGATATATTACAATGATCTCTTGGATCGCACACTCCAGTTTCTCGGTATGAAGAAGCCTGCCTTTTACAATGAAAAAATGAAGGGCGAGAGGTTAATTAACTATCTGGGTTTCCACAACCTGCTCATAAGCTTCCATTCATACACTACAAAAAATGAGAATATTAGATATCATACATTTGGAGTCGCATAGATATTTGGTTTCTAAATAACGCTTTTCGAATGCATTTTATTATTTGTCTCTATAAAAATGAATTTTTGTTTGACTACTGAGCATTTGACTTAGGGTACATTTTGAGACGATATAGTTTGTCTCTGAATGAAGCAATCTACTACCATCCCCACTTCGTACCAAAATGTTGGTTATATGTTGAGTCCAATTTGGTTTTTGTCTTTGACGAATGCTTTTAGCAATGAAATCTAGCACTCGTCTCCGTAGATATGGATTATAAATTCACTATTAGCTTGGGAGAAAATTCGGAGACAATATAGGGCGTCTCTAAATCTTGTTTTTAACTACAATATTGTAGTTTGTCTCTAAATACTAGTTATCTTTTGAGTCTAACTTAAATTTAGTTTCCAAAGATAGTTTTCGGTAACGCAATTTGATGTTTGTCTCCATATATATAAATTTTCATTTGCTTGAGATATTGGAGACTATATAATTCATCTTGGTAGCAAGCATTCTACTACAATAGCAATTTGGTAGCCAAATATTATTTTAATGTTGGCTATTTTGCCACCCCGCCGAAATAGGATTAATTGAGATGAATATTTGAATTAAAAACCTTGATTTAAAACTGTCTTAGGAGACAAATATTTTAGTCGCCAAAAACATGGTAAGTTATTTTCTTTTTATAGACTAAGTTATTGGTCCCAAAAACATAAGAAATTTTAAGTTAATAATCAGTGAACAATGCAAGACACAAGATTATACTAACTGAATGGTTGTATTACTTTCTTTGTTTCTTATACTAAAATATTGGTCTCAATTGAATGACAAAATTTAATATAATAAGAGAATGGGTTGGAAATATAATTTTTTAAATTCAATTTAATGTAAATGAAAAATAGAGTTGCATACTCCTATAAAAATGGTGATGAAACGAATTGATATTACATAAGAGATTGATTAGGTAACATATATATACATGTATATTGTAAAAATCAATGTGTAGTATGGTTACAAAATTTTTACTTTTGGCCCATTAAAAACTAAGTTATTTGGATTTTTAATTTCACTTCTTAAATAATTTGAGTTCCATCAATAAGTGGGCACTACATATGTGTTCTAACTAAGTTATATGCTAGACTTTCTTGATTTACGATTTGATGAGAATAAGGTGCTTTTATTAATACACATTTAGGTTTAATTCTATTTCAGAAAATATCATTTATCCTTTTTTAAATCTTGTTTGACAAAAGCTATATAGCATATGTTGAGTTTGATTTTTTATTAAAAAAAAAAAAAAAAACTTGACACTAAGCAAATCAAAGGTTTGCTGACTAAGATTAATCATTACTTTTGCAATCTAAATATAAATTATTACTTGCTTGTTACATATTGACTTAGTTACTTTATTTTATTGCATTGAATTCAAATGAATGTTATAAGATTGTTACTCGCATATCATCTGTTTAGAGTGATTTATTATATTTAGAGAAGGCAATTCCACGTACAAACCTGTGAACTTATGGATTTATGCCCATAATTGGAGAGTGTTTGATTTTATTAAATGGATTTATGGGCAAGTGTTGATTTTATTCAGTGGGTTCATGAGTGGATTTTGATGTGAAATTCCACACCTAATGCGGGTTTGGGTGTGGGTATAGATGCAAAAAAAATCCACACCTACACTTATGGACGAGGGAAATTACATACATACATACAAAGCTATATATGTGATATTTGTATTTATTTTGATAAACTATACTCAAAATAATGTATGAGTGTTGATTTTACAAACCTATCGAAACCCATCTTCTATCATCCCTAATGCTTATCACCTAAATTATTAAGTAGATTGGTAATATATTTTAATTAATAATAAATTATAAAATTGGAAATTAAAAAATGGTATATATCTTAATGGAAAAATATTATAAATTAAATAATTATTTACAAATAAATTCGATATCATTGGGAATTATGTATTGAATACTTAAATTATTTTTTCTTAACTTATATTATTAATATAAATTGTTTTTTTATTCATTTGTTTACTTAGATTAAATATAAATTGTTTGTTGTCATAAATAATATAAAATTAACACTAGAACTAATGTATAGCTAAAAAATTATACATATTTATATAATAAAAACTAAGCGGTGTGAGTATTGCCTGCCACTTAGTTTTCCACCATTTTTTCAAATAATTTTATTGTCTTAATTAATGTCTATTTGTAAAAAAAGACAAAAACACCTTTTAAGTGAATTGTTCTGTAACTTTGTGGGGATTTATTTGTCTCTTCATTTTCTGACTTTGTTCATCTTCTCAAAATCCTTTTTTCTTGTCATTGGATACTTAGAACTCTTCAACTTCAACTCTCAAATAGAAGCAAGCTCAAGTGGATTTTAGTAAGACTAAAATTGCAGCTAAGGTACGTATTTTAGTTTGATAAAGTTTTGAGGTTTCATTGGACATTTTGTTTTAGGTTGTTAGATGTTTTAGTTTTTTAGAACTTGTTTCAATATTTTTATGGCTGTATGTAATGGTACTGTAATTGGGACTGTAATGAACTGTATGTAAAGGTAATTATGAAATTGGGACTCTAATATGAATTTTTTTTAAGGAAAAAATAATGGAAAGGAAATTGATTTTACTGTTTAATATGGCTTTGAATTTTTTGTTTAATACAACTTCATGCTATTTTAATGATGAGGCATATAATCTAATGATGGTATTGATGATAGTGGGTCCTTGATTTATATTTGAAAATAATGGCTTTGGTTGTGGCTGACACTCTGTTTTGTTGCTTGCAAATGTTTGTAATAGTTGAAAGTTTGTTTTCTTTTGATTTGTGTGTCACTCCCATATCTATATGGATGAGTACGAAGACCAAAAATTATTTTAACCTTATCTTATATATTCAACTTAAGACCAAAACTCAAGTTTCTGCGAAACTCAAGTTCCTGCGAAACATCACAAAATATGGACATTCTATATGCAATTTATGATACAATGAAGCCAAAAAGGCATCAACATTAATTTAGCTACAAAAGAGAGTAAAAACAACTATGTTTTTTTGTTCTTTGTATTCACAATTGATGCACTTGTTTAGTCCTAAAGCTAACAAAACTATTTTGTTAAGTTTTTTGTATCATTGAAATTAATTACTTGTCTGTAAATGCCTTGCATTTTGGAGACATTACAGTTGATAAAACTGTTTTCTTATTAGACTCTATTTTTTGCTTTTAATACTTTACACAGGAATTAAAAATGGATAAGAGTTGGATTTGGTTGCCAAATAGGTTATCTAGAGAATATAAAGATGGTGTTAGATGTTTTATCGATATTGCTAAAAATCACTTAGATTGCGACAATAAATCTCGTTGTCCATGTCGAGATTGTCAAAACACTAGATTGCATGAGCTAGCAACCATCCAACAACATTTGATTTTGTATGGGTTCTCTCGAAGTTATGGAAGATGGATATTTCATGGAGAATCAGCTGAAAATAATAACAATATTGCAATTGAGGAGACAGATAATAAAGAGGATGATGAATGTATAGAATTATTAAACGATGTGTGTGGATTGCCACATGGGAATGAGGATATGGGTTTTGGGGAGTCAAGTAACTTAGAAAATACTGGTTTCTATAATTTTGAGACATTATTTGGTGTAGCTAGACAAGAATTATATCCGAGTTGCACAAAGTTTTCAACTTTAACTTTTATAGTGAAAATATTGCATATTAAAGTACTAATTAAATCATTAGAGTAATAAATCATTGGACATGTTACTTCAACTATTGAAGGAAGTACTTCCTAATGGGTCACACATTCCAGATTCATATTATACAGCTAAGAAAATGTTACAAGATATTGGATTAGGGTATGAATCAATTCATGCATGTAAATATGATTATGCTTTATTTTGGAAGGAACATGAAAAAGTAGACAAATGTCCTGTGTGTGGTGAAGATAGGTATAAATTTCATAGTGGAAAAAACAAAAAGATTCTTCAAAAAATATTGCGTTATTTTCCACTTAGACCTAGACTATAAAGATTGTTCATGTGTAGACATACAACTTCCGATATGAGGTGGCATCAGGATAAACGTACAGATACGTTGTCAGATTTAAGGTATCCAACCGACTCAGAAGCTTGGAAAGACTTTGAAAGACAATATCCTTATTTTGTAATGGATCCTCGCAATGTTTGTTTAGGTATTACTATAGATGGTTTTAATCCATTTGGCAGTATGACTAATTCATATAGCATGTGGCTAATGGTTTTTGTACCATATAATTTGTCACCATGGAAATGCATGAAATCTTCATCTTTCATAATGTCATTACTTATTCTTGGCCCACATGCACATGGGAAAGATATAGATGTGTACTTACAACCATTGATAGATGAATTAAAAGAGTTTTGGAAGGATGGTGTTGAAACTTATGATGTATCTAGTTGACAAACTTTTCGTTTGCATGCATGTCTTTTATGGACGGTCAATGACTTTCCTACTATGAAAATTTATCTGGTTGGAGCACTAAGGGGTATAAGGCTTGTCCAGTTTCTAATGGAGAAAAATCATCACAACCTTTGAGAAGTAAAATATGCTATATAGGTCATCGTCAGTACTTATCCCAAAACCATACTTGGAGACGAAGCAAACAATTTAATGGGAAGGATGAAAAGCGATCTGCACCTAAGCTATTATCTGGTTGTGACATTCTAAAGCAATTAGAACATATCAGACATTTACCATTTGGCAAAATCCCGAATAACATTGCCCGAAAAAGAAAACGCTCTGCTGCTGAATTGAATTGGACTAAGAAAAGTATTTTTTTTGAGTTGGAGTACTGATCAAATCTCAAAATAAGACATAATCTTGATGCAATGCACATTAAGAAGAATGTATGTGATAATATTCTTGGAACATTGTTGAATCTTGAGGGGGAAAACAAAAGATACAATCAAAGCTAGAATGGATTTACAAGATATGAATATTAGACATGAGCTACATTTACAAGTTGTTGGAATAAAATTTTTGAAGCCTTTTGCTTGTTATACACTTACAATTGATGAAAAACAAAACATTTGTCAATTTATTAACTCTGTTAAATTCCCTGATGACTATGCATCAAATATCTCAAGGAATGTAAATGTGAAAGAGGGAAAACTTTCTAATTTGAAGAGTCATGACTGTCATGTGTTGTTACAAAGAATTCTTCCTATAACGATACGTCCCTATTTACCTAAAGAGGTTTGCACTGCATTAGCAGAACTATCTTACTCTTTTCAACAGATTTGTGCAAAAACTCTACATGTAGATGATTTAGATAGATTAGAGAAAGAAATTGTTTTGATACTTTGTAAATTTGAAAGGATATTTCCACCCATATTCTTTGACATTATGGTACATTTGGTTTTGCACTTGCCATTGGAAGTAAAAGTTGTAGGACCTGTGTCATTTTAGTGGATGTATCCCATTGAAAGGTATTTAGGCACCTTAAAAAAATATGTGAGAAACAAAGCTAGACCAGAGGACTCAATTGCAGAGGCATACATTGCAAATGAAGCATTAACATTTTGTTCAATGTACCTTTGAGGAATTGAAACGAGATTTAATCAAGTTGAAAGAAATGATGATGGAATTCTTAGCCAATCAAATGGTGGGTTATTAATATTTTCCCAAAAAGCTAAACCTTTTGGAGCTTGGCAAATGAAGCATTTACCTTCGGTTGAATTGGAAAACGCTCATTGGTATATTTTGAACAATTGTGTGGAATTACAACCTTATTTAAAGTAAGTATTAATCTTTATCAAGTAAGTAATTTTCACAAAATAGCTTTTATGCATTTTAACTTATGTGTGTTAATGTAGTGACTATACAAAAGAGTTGGAAAAGGAAAGTTGTTCCAGTATACCTCATCGACTTGAAGAGCAGTTCCCCAAGTGGTTTAAAAAAGAAAAAGTAAATAATTTGGTGTATAAGATCTTTTTTTTTTTATATATATAATTAATAGTAGTAAATAAATGAATATTTAACAATACATGTTTTTGCTTGTAGATGACAGTTTTGTATAATGAAGGATCAATAGAAACCACTAATCAGTTGTATGCATTAGCATGTGGTCCCGATCAACGAGTGAAATCTTACAATGTATGTATTGTTAATGGAGTGCGATTTCATAGTATTAATCATGATGATCGACGGATAACTCAAAATAGTGGAGTTGTTGTACCAGGAGAGCACAATGGTGATGGGATATATTTTTATGGAGTTTTACATGATGTCCTTGAGCTAGATTATCTATTTGGTCATCATGTAATTTTATTTAAATGTGAGTGGTTTGATACTGATGCAAAAAAGAAAAGAATACAAAAGGATTATCATTTAATTTGCATTAATGTAAACAAGAAGTGGTACACGGATGACACTTTTGTGCTTGCAATACAAGCACAACAAGTGTTTTATGTTGATGATTACAAGCATGGTGCAAATTGGAAGGTTGTTCAAAAGATTCTACATAGACATTTATGGGATATTGATGGCACGGAAAAGGGTACCCAAAATATTGATGATGTGTATCAAGAAAATGAATTATGTAGTGTTTAATGGGCTGTTGAAGAAACTTTAGGAAGTTCACACTATAGTCGACTTGATGTAAATCCAGAAGAAGTTGATAATGATACTATGAATAAGGAGAAACAATGTTCTGAAGTGGAACTTCAAGAGGTCCTTGACTTTGAAGATGAAGATGATGCACTTATTGATTATAATAGTGATACTGAAGAACCTACAGTAAATGAAGATGGTTCTGATGATGAATGACAATCATAAAGCATGCTAGCTACAAGTTGAATTCTTTGCATTCTATATTAAAAAAATACTTTTTCATTTGGATTTGATAGTGTGCTATTTTATATACTTAAACCAATTAAATTTGACTTTATTTATACTAGTACTTGTCCTAAAACTGATGTGATATTTGTAATTCTAACAGATAAGGCTCTTGGTACTCGACGATGGCTTTTATCTCCACATGTTTCAACACCTCAATCACATAGTTCATCACCAAGAACATCAAACTCTCCTTATATACATAATGGTCATGGTATGGCAAGTTCATATAAGAACAAGTATTTTCAAAATTAACCTTATCATTCTAAATAATGTTTCCTAATTGTTATTATTACTGAACTCTATCATTTGTGTTTGTTCATGTTTTCTTCATATTATTATTATTTTTCAAAATAATAGCAAGTTAAATATTATGGATTGTATTCTATTGCTTCTAAATCTCTTAAAGCTAGGATGATCTTATGTTGCTCATAGTCATAAGTCCATCAACTGCACATAGTAAAACCTTTAATATGTTGGAAAATGACTTTTTATTGTCTTTACAGCTTAAGAAAATGTGCAGTTCAAGTAGCTTAGAATTACTCTTCACAAATTTAAACATTAAATATGCATTGACATGTTTTGTTGAGTGTGGTTCTTTTTTATATCATTCTCCTAATATATCTTGAATGCCCTGACATAATCGATCTGTAGTTTAAATTTTTTTTTTTTTTTTTTTAATGTTTACATGTACATAAATGTTGTTCATTTGGAGTTTATGAGTTAAAATTTACAACAAGCTTATGAATTAGCTTTAGATTATGTTTTATATACTGGTCTTACAGGCAAGAAAAAGCGTGGGAAGACAAGAGGAATAGGACTTGAGCGACTCAT
Organism: Dimocarpus longan; assembly: GCA_022984855.1. Taxonomy (NCBI): domain Eukaryota; kingdom Viridiplantae; phylum Streptophyta; class Magnoliopsida; order Sapindales; family Sapindaceae; genus Dimocarpus; species Dimocarpus longan. The sequence goes on along the minus strand of CM041014.1, from coordinate 11,556,122 downwards.
TAATGTTGCAAAGTCTAAGCTCCAAGTTGATTTCAATATAGAAGATGGAAAACTAACAGGCATTAATGCATCTAAATTGGCAAATGAGATTGGAATTGTTGTCAAAAATCATGCTCCATTAACTATAGAAAAATGGAAAGATATTTGCAATGAAACCAAACAATCAATGGTTGATAGAGTAATGGTAAAACTAAACCCGGTGAAGTATTTAATTATTGTGTTTTTTTTTTTTTTTAATTTCTTAAGTCAAAATATGTAGATAACATTCTATCGTAGGCTGCCCGGTCTATTTTGCAATCAACGTTCATTTTGTATGTACTGATATAGTTTATAGTTTAGATATGTATTATATGCAACTATAAAATAAGTATTAACATTTAGTTTCTTAATTTCTTGTAGGGAAAATTTGATATTGACATATCTCAACCACATGTGGTTAGATATTTTGAGAATGCAATGTCTACAAGATACAAGCAATTTCGCCATAAGTTAAAGGTGAAATTTGCAAAATACTCAAAACTTGAAGATGCAAAGCGCAACAAGCCGGAAGAAGTTGCAAGTCAAGAAGATTGGAACTTCTTATGTGATCGGTTTGATAATGAAAAGTTTAAGGTGATTTTGAAATTATTCCCTTTGCTAGTAATATATAGAATTAAGGTATATTTAATGTATGAATTACTTTGAATAATTCATTGTAGGAACGATCAACTCAAAATGCTCAAAATCTGAACAAATTGACTTTTGTTCATCGTGGTGGCTCAAAGTCCTTTATTCAACATCAAACAGATATGGTAGTGAAAACTAACAAAACCGTTTAATTTAATTCGTTTGTACCCTTAATGAATTGATTTTATTTATTTTGTTTTTGAACAAAGGTTGATAAAGAAGGTCAACTTCCTAGTCAAATAATTTTATTTCATGATACACACTACAATGAAAAGAATGGATGGGTCAATGATGTTGCCCGTGAAAGATTTGTAAGTTTATTTCATAATACTAGGATTTACATTAGCTACCTTTATGGTCATATATATAGATAATGAGTAGTACAGTTTATTTTAAAACTACACTTAAGTCTTATATTTTATCTATTTTAGATGAGAATGCATTTGATGTTTTAAATTTTATGAGATATGGTCGATTCGGTAGATTTTATTAGATGAATGGAGAATATCAACATGATATATATTTGCTAAAATTATGCAGATTGAATTTTTTATGGTAGTTGCTATGTTTGGTGATTTAAGTTTATTTATCATATTAGATAGTACATGTCAATCAGTATTGGAAATTTGACATATAAATATTATATACAATCCTAGATTAGATAGACTATTGACCATGTTAAATAAAATTGTTAGGAACAAATGATTGCATTACAAACAAAATCTATGGAAGATGGAACTTTGTTAACTGATGAAGAAATTTGTGAACAAGTTCTTCGAAAAAGAGCTGGTTATGTGAGGGTTTGGGATTTGGACCACGTCCTAAATCATTTAAATATGGTGCTTCTGCACAAGTGAACCCTGAGTTGAAGCGAAAATCGACCTTCAAGAGTTAGAACTTGAAACTCAACAAGCAACTTTAGATAGTCAACAAGAGAAGATTGATAGTCAACAAAAAAAAAAACTGACAGTTATGAAGAAAAGATGGAAAATCAGCTTCAATTAATTCAGCAGCTTCAAGCACAAAATCAAAAGATTATGGAGTTCGTGAACAAGTTCTCAACTTGATAGTTTGAGTACATTTTGTTTTCAGTTAATAGGGGTTTTTGTGATGCTTTAGTGTACTAAGTGCTTAACCTTTGATGACCTTCCTTTAGTATGATACTTTTTGTGATTTTGTTATGAACTATAAACTCATTATCATGCTTTATTTTATTATGAAACTTTCTTTCAACCTTGTTATCTCTTAATTGTAATCTTTTGTGAATTGCCATATCATATGGAATATAACTATATTTGATAATATGGTGCAGCATTTTCTTTTCTTTACTTATAGTGATTTTTCTATTATTTATTGTGTTCCGTCTTGATTATTTATAAATGAGTAATATTTCTTTTAGCAATTTTAATGTATATTTTAGACATTTTCTTTTAATATATTTAATTCTCTATTGTTATCAAAACTAAAACATTAAACAAATTGACTAATGTTAAAAGAAACATATTAATAAATATATAAACTAATAATTGATGACCACCAAGAATTTCAACGTTAGATGATATTTCAAAATCATGGCTTTGAATACCAAATATTTTGTCTCACAATGAGCTAGGGAAATATAGAAATTTTGCCTACCAAGAGTTTGGTCTTTAATAATGCTTATAAATATTAGCTTTACTTATTAGAGATGAAAATGCTAGTAGCCAAATTGATGTAGATGTAGTTCGTGTTTCAAAAGACATCATTGTAGACTACTTTTGTGGTCTCCAAATGACATACCCAATCTCTTTGACAAAAATTTGAGACGTTAATGTTTAGTAGCCAAATATCAATATGTGTTGCGTTTCAAAACACACCATCAAAGACCATTGCTTTTCGTCTCCAAATAGCATTCCCAACTTCTTTGATAAAAGAAATGGGGACAAATTTATAGGGAATCAGCTACTAATTTGTTGGTCGCTTATTGTCGACATTTGGAGACGATATGAATATCGTCCCAATAGCTATTCTCAGACGGACATTTATCTACTAGTGTGCGACCAACGTAATGTGGTAACGAAATATTTTTCGAGTCAAACATAATTGATTTGGAGGCTAATTAGCTTCGTCTCAGAATAGCACATATTTTGTAGTGCTATTACTGTCGCTTTTATTCTTTTTCATCCTTTATCGCTTTACTAACATTTAATTTCAAGAATCCATGGCCTACATGAAGCTTCTTAGAGAAATTTCTTATTGGCCTGAGGAGAAAGCTACCATGGAGGCGACCATAAATTCTTTGGAGAACGAGAAGAATAAAATCCAAGGCGAGGTAGACTTTTACAAACAGAAGGCTAAAAAGTCCCAAAAGATCGCTCATATCCTGGAGCAGAAACTTGAAAAGTCCTCAAATCTAAGGGAAGGTCTAAGGGAGACTGTAAAATTTCGAGATGCCTCTATCAATTCGCTGAAGGAAGAAGGCGAAGATTTGAAAAAGAAACTCCATCATGCTTAAGAATTGGAGGAGAAACTAGCAAAAGAGAATAAGGGGCTGAAAAAGGTGCTGGCCTCACATAAGCATGGAGTTGAGGAAGCTAGAAAGATCATTGAAAAGATGCAGTAGGAGGTAATTTCAACCAAAGAAGAACTAGCCCGGAAACGGAGCTGTACTAAAGCTTTAGTTAGAGGGGTAGAAGAAAGAATGGGAAGTCTGTTCTTATACAACTTATGGCTGAAGAGGCCAGATGTAGACATCTCGTTCTTTGGTCCGAAAGCCATGGAAGAAGTGAAAATGTAGGTAGCAAGGGCTGCGCAAGAGGCTTAATTAGAAGCCAGCCTTCCACCTTCCCAATTAGGCCCAAACCATTCTTCTTCTGATCGTGCTCCTCCAGCTCACGCAAGACCTTCTTCGAGCTCTTCTCAGCCAATCATTATAGGAGATGAAGGCAAAGCTTCAGTAGAGGCTACAAGCGAGCAGGATATACCTCCTAGTAATACTTAAAAAATTTTCAATTCTTCATTTGTAATACAGTTTGTTCAATTCGCGAACTTTAATAAATGCAATTTGCTTTTTCTATCTTTTTCCGTTTCCTCATTCTTTGTTGTTATTTGAGTGTTGAGCAATTCTAACTATTAGTCAGATCAAATTATAACAAATATCATTTAAATTGCAATGCCCATTGTTCATATGAGATTGTTTAGCCCTTCTAGAGCTTGCTTGCCTACAGGTAGTATTGGTTCCTCCCAACATATAAAAATCCACAGATCAAATATTCCTTCCATAGCTTTACTCGCTCATAGGCTATATAGATCTTCCAGGATTATTTTATAAGTCCACAGGCCATAAGCATTCCTTTCAGCGCTCACAAGCTATGCTGGGACCTTCTAGGACGTTTTTAGCTCACAGATAATTATTACACCTTTCCAGAGCTCAACTACTCACAGGTAGTAATCATATCTTCTAGAGCATTGGCTTATAGGTAACAATTGCACCTTCCAGAGTTTACTCGCTCACAGGTAACAATTACATCTTCCAAAGCATGAGTAGAAAAACCAAAATGTATTGCCCAGCAAGGATAAATGCGACTAGAATTGCTTTGCTAATAGAGTCTTTATTAATAAATTAGCTGCGTTCATACAAATCAGATAAACCAAATAAATCAAATAAGATATGAACTAAATAAGTCAAACACAATATGGCCGAAGATTCTCAGCATTCCATGCTCGAGGAACTTCTGCCCCATTCAAGTTAGCCAGGTGGTAAACTCCGTTCTCAAGACTACCCTTTATAATATAAGGGCTTTCCCAGTTTGGGCCAAAAGTTCCATCGCTAGCTTTTTGAGCAGCTAGTAGGATAAGACGCAAGACCAAATCACCAGGCTTGAAGCTCTGAACATTGACTTTTCTGTTAAAAAACTTGGTGACCCTTTGTTGGTAGACAACAACTCTTATTCGAGCCTCATCTCTTGCTTCCTCGAGCAGGTCCAAACTAGGAGCAGCTGGTCGTTATCTTCCTATCTGAATGTTACCCTGCGTTGACTAACGACCTCATACTCTGCTGGAATCATTACTTTTGATCCATACACCAGCAAGAAGAGAGTTTCCCCAATAGTGTTGCAAGTAGTTATTCTGTAAACACACAACACTTCTCATCAACCCAGGCTTCTTTCCTTGCTTCCAGCTTAGTATTCAAATTTTGCTTGATAATCTTATTGACCACTTCAATCTGCCCATTCGCTTGAGGGTAGTCCATAGCTGAAAAGCTCTTTTTGATTCCAAGGTCTTTGCAAAACTTCTGGAACTGCTCGTTGTTGAACTTGGTCCCATTATCCGTCATGATTTGCTGAAGGACTTCAAACCTGCAAATAAAATTATCCCAGACAAACTTCTCGACTTTGGTAGTAGATATTTCAGCAAGCTCTTTGGCTTCTACCCATTTTGTAATATAATCCACCGCTATAATTGCATGCTTGCATTTTCCTCAAGCTTTTGGGAGTGGACCGATCAGATCCATACCCCAAACGGTGAAAGGCCATAAACTGACCATCTACTTCAGGAAAGCTGGTGGAACTCGTGGAACCTTGGCGAACTTCTGACACTTATCACATCTCTTGACCATTTCGATTACATCTTGCTTCATGGTTGGCCAATAGAATCCCTACCAAAGAGCTTTCTGAGCCAAAGACAACCCCTCGGCATAATTGCTGCAATGTCCCACATGGATGTCTTCAAGAACGACATAGCAGTCTATACCATCAATGCACCTGAGCATAGGGGCTGAGAACCCTCTCTTATAAAGCCTATCATTGTAAATGTAGTAGCGGGCTGCTCAGGCTCAAAGACGATGAGCTTCTAGCTTATCCTCAGACAATCATCCATCTTGCAAGTACTCAATCAAAGGATTCATTCAAGAGTCTTGTGCCACAACAATCGCCATCATCTCATCCCGTGGTTCTGTGCTCGGGACTGGCAGAACCTCTACTGGTATAACCACCATGAAATTTGCATCTTTTGCTGTGGCAAGATGGGTTAATGCATTTACATGAGAATTCTGTGATCGCGAAACATGATGCACTTCATATCTTTCAAACACAGCCAAAATCTCCTGGACTTTTTACAAATAAATAACCATCTTGGATCCTTTGGCCTGATATTCCTATCGGACTTGACATACAAGCTGAGAGTTGTTGTATATCCTTACTCATTCTGCTCGTACTTCTTTGGTCAGCCTTAGTCCTGATAGCAATGCTTCATACTCGACCTCATTGTTTGTACCTTTGAACTCGAACCTCAAGGTGCACAAAATCCAATGACCCTCTAGGCTTATCAGTATCACCCCTGCCCTAACCTTCTGCTCGCTTGAGGATCCATCCATATATAACTCCTAAAATAGAACTTCAGAGGATTCGACTTCTTCACTCCCTAACCACGTAAACTCAGCCACAAAATCTGCTTGCACCTACCTCTTGATTGCTGTCCGGGGTTTGAACTCTATCTCAAATTGGACTAACTCGATGGCCCATTTAAGTAAGCGACCTGAGGTGTCAGGCTTCTGAAGAACCTTCTTTAATGGATACCTGGTTGATACTTCAATCGTATAGGCTTCGAGATAGGAGCGAAGCTTTCTTGATGCAACTACTAAACAGTACACTAGTTTCTCCATAGGGGTATATCTGGTCTCTACATCAAGTAACCTTTTATTGACATAATATACAGGAAGTTGTATCCCATTCTCTTCGCGAACTAAGGTGGCACTGAGGGCGTGCTGAGTAACCCTTAGGTAAACGATCAGTTTTTCCCCTTCTACAGGCTTAGAAAGTAATAGTGCTTGGCCCATATACTCCTTCAGTTGTTTAAAAATCATTTCACATTCTTCAGTCCACTGAAAGTTCTTTGCTTTCTTCAACACATCAAAGAAAATGATGCACTTGTCCGTCGATCTGGATATGAACCTACTAAGAGCAGCGGCCTAGCCATTTAGGCTCTGTACTTCTTTGATCCTAGTGGGCAACTTCATGTTAATCAAAGCTTTAATCTTCTCAAGATTTGCTTCAATCCCTTTATTGTTGACCATGAAACCCAAAAACTTGCCTGAAGCCTCTCTAAATGCACACTTCAAAGGATTTAGCTTCATCTGGAATTTTCTCAGGATCTGGAACATTTCTTCCAAGTCACTCACAAGCTCAAATTTTTGCTTAGACTTCACTAACATGTCATCTATATATACCTCCATCATTCTGCCAATAAGGTCTTCAAACATCATGTTGACTAGCCGTTAATAGGTTGCTCCAGCATTTTTCAATCCAAACGACATACCTTATAGCAATATAACCCGCGGTCAATAACGAATGAAGTGTGCTGCTCGTCGTCAGGGTTCATCGGGATCTGATTATATCCTGAATAGGCATCCATGAAACTGAGGAGCTGATGACTAGTGGTTCCATCAAAGAGTGATCAATCCTTGGTAGAGAAAAACTATCTTTTGGACATGCTTTGTTCATGTCGGTGAAGTCGATGCAGGTTCTTCACTTCCCATTCTTTTTCTTCACTAGAACGGGATTTGCTACCCAAACTGGGTAGTGGGCCTCCCTTATGAATCTGTTCGTCAGAAGTTTCTTTACTTTATCTCTAAGTGCTTCATAATGTTCTTCTGTCATTGGCCTCCTCTTCTGGCAAATTGACCGATGGTGAGGATTGATATTTAATTTGTATGACATAACATCTGGACTGATCCCTAACATATCTTCGTGATTCGAGGTGAAGATGTCTAAATTCTCCTTTAAAAAGTTAGTAAGTTGTGCTTTAATATCTGGAAGTAAATCCTTCCCTACTTTTAAGCACCGCTCAGCATCCTGCTCACTAACTGGCACCTTCTCTAGTTTTTCCACAGGACCTACTGCTCATTTTGCTTCTATCTCTATAGGATCCAGGTCCTTGCTTACCCCTTGTGCTAACTATTTACGATTTTTTCTCGGATACCATGTTGACTTTCTTTCCCTTAGCCCTCACCTTTACTGCATTTCTATAGCATTTCCTCGCCAATTCCTATTCTTCTCGCACACATCCTGCTCTGTTTGGCATTGGAAACTTAACTGTGAGGGTCTTAGTCGTTATTGCATGTCTAGATCATTCATGGCTAGTCTTTCGAGGGCAATGTTGTATGCTGATGGGCAGTTAATGATCAGAAAATCTGCCATCGTCATGGCTTACCGATCTGAATCTCCAACAATGAAAGAGAGCCTATTTGTCTCAACGGCATGATTACATCTCCAGTAAATCCAAAAAGAGAGTCACGAGATTGTGTTATTTGATCGAGCCTCAAACCCATCTATTCAAAGCAACTTCTATACATCACATTTACTGAGCTGCCCGTATCCAACATAATCCTTATCACTTCGGCATTATTGATCCTTACCCTGATAATTAGTGCATCATTATAAGGCCAGTGTACACCTTTAGCATCTTCTTCATTGAAAATGATGCCTCATGATGTCATCCTGGCTCTCTTTGAGGATTCTTCTGCCTCATCATACCCCGTTATAGAATGTGACTGACCTCTTGCACATATCGCTCTTGTGATCTATTTGACGTCTCTACAATGTACGACCTACCATGAATGTAAAGATGGTCCTTACTGCGGGCATACGGTCCTGATCAGCTGTTTGAGGTTGTTGTTGTTAGGCAGGTTGTTGAGCCAGATCAGAATATTGTTGTGCCGGTTGATGCCTACACTGGGACGCTGATCTTTTGGTCACGCTATATATTTCCTCAAGCGACCTCTTCTGATTAAGTCTTCTATTGCGTCCCTGATTTCCTGCATTTGGAAGTGTAGTGCCCTATTTCATCATGGTAGGCAAAATATTTCCTTGAGTCTTAAAATCTGTTTGGGATGTTCATAGGACTCGGCTTCCCGAAATTCTCTCGTCTCTTCTTTGCTTCGTAAATTATATCCTATTTGTCTAGCAGGATGCTGTAATTCTGGTAGTGATTTCGCAGCGGGGTTGTCTTTCTTTCGGGATCATTCTTTGCTCACTTCGTTACCTTATTGCTAGAGCGATTCCTGCAACTGCTCTCTTCGCTCTCACCTTGACCCTTTTTTCTTCTTTGCTGAGAACTACTCACTCTGTTCTTCTAATCGCTGGATCTTTTTTGCCCTAAAGTCTCTTCCTAGCGGATTTCTTTTACTGCTCGATCATAAAACTGGTCAAGATTTTTAACAAGGGACCTATAAATGCTCTCGTAGAGCTTTCCATCTTTTCTAGGTCCTGCTAAAATTGCTATCACTATACTTTCATCTAAAGGGTTTTCCACATTATTCACCTTAGTTCTGAACTTAGCGATATAGTCCTTTAATGCTTTATCTCACTTCTGAAAGATCATCGCTAATGGCAAGTTGGTGCGAGTTGCTTTCTCAGTGCCTTGTACTAATCGGTGAACTTTCTCTGGCATTCATCCTAACTATTGATACTGTGAGCTAAAAAACTCCTCAGCCATGCCCTTGATACGTTTCCTAATATAGTTGGAAACACTCAGCACTTGACCAGAGGGTTGGATATCTATAGGTCCATCTGGACATTGAAAGCATATAGATAGTCATATGGATCACTATCCCCGTTGTAGAGTGAGACACTTGGAATCTTGAATCTTGACGATAATGTTCCATCTCAATTTCCCTTGTAAAAGGGGTTCTCTCTTCTCGCAACTCTACTTGAACATGGAGCCTAATTCTTACCTCCAATTGTTGGACCCTCTGCATTAATTCTTCTAGCATTGGGTCTTACCGCTCCATGCTTCTTGTAGGGGAACGGTGGCTTCTCCTACTTTTCTTATTTCCTGAAAAATGATCACGTGATCTCTCTAGGTCAACGAGCATTCCTTCACGCGACCTGTTTCTTCTATGCAAGCTTTATGCATGGTGTGACTCTCCTTGGTGCACACGCTCATTATTGCGTCCATGAGCTCGCTCATTACCATGATTAGTCTCTACACGGTGGTTACCATCCTAGCTCACCCTTACCCTCAAACTGGGTGGGCGAGGCGTTACTTCCTCTTCATGAGCATAACGTCCGCCTCCTTCAGAGCATAAATTTAAGGAATAAATGAAACCTACCGGCTGTACCCTCAATTTAGCAGCCTCCTCTCTTCTGGCAGGTATAACATCCACTAGTTGACGCTGGGGATCTGCATTCTTGGGGACCGCCTAAGCTTGGGCTTAAGTCAGAGCCCTGATTGCCTCCATCATTTGCATCACTGTATTCTCCAATGCTTCCTGGCGCTGCTGCCTAACTGGTACAATATCTCCACCAACGACAGCTTAATGCAGGGGAAGTGGAGGCAAAGCCGCACTAGAAGTTCCTGCAGCATGACCTTAACCCTGGTAACTTTTTGATTGGTCAGCTTCCGATGTAACAATCTTGATTATCTTGATCCTGGTCATATTCACAAATCACAACTGTGTTTAAGAGATTACAGAATCGTAGAGTCTGGGCCTTCCTTCTTAAGCCAAAAGATGTTGACACTTAATTTTGGTCAACCTGGTTCTTGAAGCCCAATACTTGCGAAACAACAACTAACAAACAGAATAACAATAACCAGAATCAAAATAAGCAGGACATAATGACTTTTACGTGATTTGGCAAAGTAATGTCCTACGTCCACGACTGTCACGCTTATTCTCTAAGATTAATAATACATATTTCTTACTTAGTTGTTCTTTACAATGAATTTGAGCCTTTATTTATAAAGGAGATGTTATAATTTGAATTGGTTTAAGAATCTTATAGATAAGACAAAAAATAATATACATTAATTGAGATAATATCTCCCAAGATTATCTTAACCGTATCTACAACATTGTCGAGAATGTCATGATTTGATTTGCATGGAAATAGGCAAGTTGACTTATTTCCTTAATTGAATTGATTCGACATTCTAGAAGGTCAACTGGTCAAATTTAACGAGCACCTTGAGCGAATAGACTACTCAAACGATCAAATATTGTGCCCAGCGAACAGATTGTTCCAAGCGATTTGCCCCTATGACTAGCAATCAAATAAGAAGACCTTCTTATCATTCTGATAGCCTTTGAAGGATACTATTGAGTAGTTCTTGACCACGACCAGATTGTCTTTGCATTATAACACGCGATCAGACCTTTACGCGATCAGACATGTGTTCAAATGATACGATCAATTACTCAGTAATTAAAACGATCAGCCATACGATCAGATGTGCTTGGGTACACAGGCTTAGAGACAACCATATATTCCCTCCTTTGACCTTTGACTAATTGACCAACCTCTTGGGCTTCTTCTTATAAAATAACATGTTGGGCTCATACTTTGGCCTTTTTCAGCTCTTTTTCTATGATCACAAAAATGCCCATAATACAAACCAACCACCACTACATGACTCTTGGGTTATGTTTGGAACATGGGATTTGAGATGGGTTTGGAATTCAAAATATCTCAAACTCTCAAATTCCATGTTTGGATAGCAATGAGTGGGATTTCAAACTCAATCTCAAACTCTCTCAAATCCTACTCTCATGGAAAGACTCATTTTCAACCAAAATAATGAGATTTGATGGGTTTGGGTATGAGCATTCCATCTCAATTTTTTTTAACAAAGTTTCTAAGAAATTTTTTAATAATTTATTTTAAGTATTTTATATATATTATAAAATATTTAAATTAATTTTATTCTAATATACCAAATATGGTATGATATAATTTACTCTAATCTCAAGTTCTACTAAAAATAAGATAATAATTTTACAATCTAATCTATTCCATTCTAATCCGGCGTGCCAAACGTATCAAGCGGTTACATTATGAAAATTAAATATTTAATTTAGTTCTCATTTGGGTCCTTAAAATGGTTGTTTATCCCATTTTTCCAACATAATATGATATTTAAATTAATTTTATTCCAATCCAATCCCAACTAACACCAAACATAATATAATATAATTTTAATCCAATCCCAAATTCTATCAAATATTGGACAGTAATTTTTCAATCCAATCCAATCAATTACATTTCAATCTAATTTAATCTATTCTATTCCAATCATGCGTATCAAACTTAGCCTTAATATGGTATTTAAAATAATTTTATTTTATTCCAATTCAATCCCAACTTATACCAAACATAATATGACATATTTTTCGAACATAACATCGTATTTAAATTAATTTTATTCTAATTCAATCCTAACCTACACCAAACATAATATGGTATAATTTTAATCCAATCTCACGTTCTACCAAACATGAGAGATAATAAATTTTCAATCCATTCTAATCTAATCTATTCCAATCCATTCCAATCCAATGCAATCCATTCCATTCTATTTCAATCAAATATAATCTATTCAATTCCAATCTCACATGCCAAACGGAGCCTTGATCTAACCGTTGTATTTTGAAAATTAAATATTTAATACATTCTCATTTGGGTCCTTAAAATAAGTGTTTCTCCCATTTTTCCAACATTACCAAGAAACAACTCTTCTCTTTTGTAACCATAAACTAAAAACAAAATATGGAGAAAAAATCTCTCAAAATGTGCTTGGTAGTTCTTCTCATCATTGCTATTGGTAATTCCAACCTCCCTTCACTATTTTATATTTTACTTTCATTTTGGTTTCTTATTTGATTTATGTTCTACAAATTTGTTTATGTCAAATTTAAATTTTACAACGAAAGCAAAATCATACGTTACCTCAAAAACCTGTTGTTTGCATTTTAAAATTAATCCTATAGTAAAAACAGTAATATCAAATCAGTTATTATGTTGGATGAATATCGATCTGAAATGTGTGACATTAATATTATGAATATGTTGATATCAGTATGGATGCAAATGGGAGAAGCAAGAGACCATTCCAAGCCATGTAAAGAGGACTCGGAATGCGCATACTTTTGTGTTCCTCTGCCCTTCCTACCCAAGTGCTTTAAGGGCTGGTGTGAATGCATTATTCCACCACCACCAGCAAAATTTTCAAGTACTGCTAGGGTTGAGCCCAATGTTTAGATCACTGATTGGTTTGTTTATTTTGTTTTAACATCAATATTTTGCATGAATAAAACTACAGGCAAGTAAAAATTGCTTTTTCTTTTTCTGTTTATATATATAATCAATATTAAATTCAAGATAAATTACCCCAATCAATTAATGTAATCAAAATTGAATATCAACTGTCTTAAACAATGATTCAACACGCCATCAGAGAAAATGTTATGATTATAAATAAATGAGGCAATATTATAATTATTATTATCTTAATATTTTTGTCCCAACTGATAAGACAAAAGAACTATCACAAGCATTTCACATTCTAATAAAACAACCTCCACATAACAATAGGACTATACCCACTTGAGAAACATGGGCAGGCTTAATTAATTAGCTATGTTAAGATTACCTGCACTTTTTCCCCATGGATTTTATATAAGCTTTTAAACTGCTTGCATATTTACTAATTAGGAATCCAGAAAAGAAAAATGAACTTAATTTCTGATTTGTGAATTCGTAAGTATTTTAAAATTTATGAGAAATAAATTACATAAACTCCACACCTAATTTGGGAATCAAGTTCTTATTCCCTCTCTATGAATCAATTTCACTTTCCTAATTAATAAAAAAGAAATTCATATGGTTTTAGAAAAAGATCTACTACTAATTTTAATAGAAAGAATTGCAAATATATATCTCTTTTTCCATCGTTCTCTTATGCCTATTATTCTTTGCAAGTTTTTCTACTCTTTGTCTTCTTCATATCTCCCTATAGGTATGATAAATTTAATAATATAACTTATAAAATAAAAATAGTATGTACTTGATTTTATTTATTCTTTTTTTTTCAACGTTGTTGTATAAATATATATATATTTATTGGTTCTCTTGTCAATTCAGTATAGTTTTATATGAATTATTTTATGTTATAACATATTATTAGCTAGGTAAATGAGAATTCTGATCATTTGAATTGAAATTTTTAGTTCAATATAAACTTGTCATTGCTGGGGATACTATGAAGGAAGTAGCACTGTTGGCACCCCTAGGTTTTCTTTTATATTTTAATAACAATTATCATTGTTCTTTTGAATAAAAAATGTATATAACACCTATTAAAAGAACTTTTATGGAGTTTTATTTTGGACGCATTTGCATGCGGGTGTGGATGCGTGCGGAGGTAGAGGGTTCATAGGGGCCATGACCCCCAATCAGTGAAAAACTTATAAGTCTCCTCTCTAATTTAATTTATATTAATTATATATATTTACTTATTCTAAAAAATCTATTTTATATAGATTTTTTTGGAATTATCTCTAAAATTAACTATTTACCAATGGAGGGGCTGTGGGGATCGTGCACAAGCCCCATCCATTAAATTTATGTTTTAATTATTTTCTTAATATAAAATACATGATCAGGATTCAATTAATTCATTCAATTTATTATACATTATTATTATTATAACAACAGATATCAAATTACACTTCTTTAGAAACCTAAAATATTTTTCTCACATTATTTGATAATATTTAATTAATTTCATCATTTCTATCTAAAATAGAAATATTTAATTTCTCATTATTAACATATTATGTAATATTGTTTATATTTTATTCTATAATCCGAATATTCATCTTGATTATTGCATCTAAACTTATTAAGTTTAAGTTTGTGTTATGGGCATTTTGGCGATTTTGGAAAGGGGTCGGAAAAAGCCTAAGGATGAAGACCAACATGTTGTTTTATGAGAGGAAGTCCAAGAAGTTAGTCAAACTAGTTAATAGTCAAATGAGGGAATATGTGATTGTTTATTAGCCTGTGTACCCGAGCACATCTGATTGTATGGTTGATCGTTTTGATTATCGAATAATTGATTGAGTTGATTGGCACATGTTTGGTCATAAGAAGGTCTAACCGTATGTTAAAGCGCTAAGACAATCTGGTCTTGTTTGAGAAACTACTTAATAGTATTCTTCAAAAGCTATCGGAACGATTAGGAAGTCTTCCTATCTGATCGTTAGTCGTAGGGGCAGATCCTTTAGTCAATCTACTCGTTGAATGCGATATATGATCGCTTGAGCAGTCTGTTCGCTTAAGGTGCTTGTTGAATGTAACCGGTTGATCTTCTAGAAGGTCGAATCAATTCAATTCAGGAAATGAGTCAATTTACCTATTTTCATACAAATCAAATCACGACATTCTTGACAACTACTGCAGAGACGGTAGAGATAATTTTGGGAAATATTATCTCAATTAATGCATATTATTTTTTGTCTTATCTGTAAGATTATTAAACCTATTCAAATTGTAATATCTTCTCTATAAATAGGGGATGAAATTCATTGTAAAGGAAGAGCAAGAAATATATACTGTTACTCTGAGAAAATAAAAGTGACAGTCGTGGACGTAGGCCATTACTTTGCCGAATCACGTAAAAATCA
The DNA here is from genome assembly GCA_022984855.1 of Dimocarpus longan. Lineage (NCBI taxonomy): Eukaryota > Viridiplantae > Streptophyta > Magnoliopsida > Sapindales > Sapindaceae > Dimocarpus > Dimocarpus longan. The sequence continues at coordinate 11,541,016 of CM041014.1, read as the reverse complement.
TTGTGTCTTGCATTCTAGTCAATACTGCTCTATTTGCTAGTTACTGTTTTGCAAGTTTTGGGCGTAAAGAACTGGGTTAACCAAAATTAAGTGTCAACAGTTTGTAAATTAATAAATGTTTTATATATGTTTTATAAATTTATATCATTTATTTATTTATTAGTTTATTAATGATCAAACTTGCAATAAGGTGGAATATGACTGTTTCATGAACTCCTTGATTATATGAAAGGAAAATGATGGAAAATATTTAATGTAATTTTAGTAGTATAAATAATTTTTGTGAGTTAAATGAGTGATGAATTCATCCTTTTGTTATAAGACTAAACGGTATTATATTTACTTTATTTTTCCATTTACTCATAAATAGAAAGTTGAACGTTGTTATTATTTAAAATCTAAATTAACACTTAAGGGATGCATTTACTTCTCGCAAGAAGAAGTGGATTTCACTATTGTGCAAAATATTTTCAATCAGTTATTAAATTGTATTTCTACAATACAAAGCTTATTAATTGTAATTCTATAATAGTTTTATCCATGTAAATAAAAAGATATGACAAAAAAAAAATAGAAATTCATAATACACTTATGATTAAGATCAAACCACATATTATTATTCGATTAATATGAATTTTTTTATTTAACGGATATTAATAAAAAATTTAATTTTATCGTGGTTTAGTCATATATAATTTCTATTATATCTATGTACTTAAAGCATTACCTCAGGTGTATTGTGTAATTCACTTTATTTCAAAAGCTAAAAAATACGTACTAATGTTGACAATTGGCAGCTACTAATTTCTTCAGACATGTTGACAATTGGCAGCTACTTTATGGTTATAACTCACAATTTATAATATAGTATAATTTTAATCTAATCCCAAGTTTGATCAAATATGGGACAATAATTTTTTAATTCAATTCAATTTGTTTCACTCCTCTCTAATCCAATGCAATTCATTTCATTCCATTTCAATCAATATAATTCATTTCATTCTAATCCCACGTGCCAAATGTAGCCTTAATATGGTATTTAAATTAATTTTATTCCAATCAAATCTCAATATACACTAAACATAATATGATATATTTTTCCAACATAATATAGTATTTAAATTAATTTTATTCAAATCCAATCTCAATCTACACTTTATATAAGGTGGTATAATTTTAATCCAATTCCATGTTCTACCAAATATGAGATAATAATTTTTCAATCTAATTCATTCCACTCTATTTCATTCAATTCCAATCCGTTGTAATAAATTTCATTCCATTTCAATCCAATATAATCTAATATATTCCATTCTAATAAAATCAAGGTGAATTTAATTCATATTTGTATGGAATATAATAAAATCTATGTGTATTTATTGACTTCATAAATTTCATTTGGTTGATATATTTGGATGGATTTTAAATTGATGTATATGAAAAATTTATGTATATATATATACATATATATATGTAAAACAAATCTCATAAAATCAATGTAGGAAGTGATTGGGTGTAAGAACTATTTTGGGGGGTTCCATATATGGGTTTGATCACTGTACTACATGGTTGGGTAATATTCTTTAATAACAATTTTTATAATTAATTTCAAAGTTATCATTAATTGATGAACTTATTTAATTCAGATTTATATCCAATCCAATAGTATTAGTATATTTAAAAAGTTATTAACTTCATAAATTTCATTAATTATCCAAGGATGCTATTGAATAAACTTATTAAACCACTAAGTTAACCAAACCCTATATATATACCCTCTTCTATTTCTTTCATGGACATAAAAGCAACAACTCTTTTTCTTGCATAACCATATACTGAAAAAAAAAATGGAGAAACAATCCCTCAAATTAATTTGTTTGGTAGTTCTTATGCTCATCATTGCTCCCGGTATGATATGATCAACTTTTTCATTATTCTCTTTTCTATTTTGAACTATATATGGTGTACAAATTTCTTTACGTTAATCTTAAAATTAAAACTAACCCAAAGTGATATGTTACATAAAATAATCTTGTTTTGTTCTTAAAAATACAACTTCGAAGAAAATAATTATAAAACTATAATGTTACAAATGAATTATTTATCCTATAAAGCATATTTCGAATGAAAATATGAATATGTGTGATATTGATCTTGGTAGGAAAGGGAACGGGACGAAATGCGCCACCGATGGGAGATCAATGCAAGCAAGACCGAGACTGTGCATTCGTTTGTAGTCCTCTTCCCAATCCCACGCCCACCTGCTTTCTTGGCTGGTGTTCGTGCACTCCAGTTCCTCCATTACCTCCAGGCGTCAGCATGTGAAAGGTTTCAAGGCCACTACTAGGCATCAAACCAGTGGCGTTGTTATTGGTCGGCCACTGGCATATCTGTGAACGTCAAGATTTCTGATTAATAAAATATATTCTTATAAACCATAATAATTTATCTCAATTTCAATCTAATATATCTGAATCGTTTTATTTAATTGAAACTGATTAATTTATCTTATGTAATCGATTCAAAGACTAAATATTTTTGCAAAAAAAAAAAAAACATTTTATACAAAAATTCTTATTCCTACTCACTTGAAATTTAACAGTCCAAAAATTGAAGCTAGCACTACCACAGCTACATTGTCTTCCTAATTTTTCCTTTCATCTTCACTTAACTTAATTTGCAACTCCACTCTTAAAAACTCACGCTAACTAGCTCTGACATAAAATCCAAGAGTCCACGATATATATTCACAACCTATCTCCAATTCTCTCTACAAGATTATCGCTTTCCTTACTTTCTACAATAATCCAACTAAGAGAAAAATTAATTTTATTCCAATTCAATCCAATTCCAACTGAAACCAAACAAACTATATATGGTATAGTTTTAATCCAATCTCAAATTCTATCAAATATGAAACAATAATTTTTCAATCCAATCAATTTCATTCAAATTCAATCCAATTCATTCCAATTCAACCCAATCGCATGTGCCATGTGATGATTCAGATTTGTAGAGTAGAAACTAAAAGATTGAAGATGGGTTTTGGTTTAGAGATGTGAAAACAAAGAGCTCCATTGATGAGCTTCTGTCATCGATTGATTACTAAAAGATTACAAGTCAAAAGTATTTATACAAAACTAACGAGTCATCTAATCTAACTAGCTAACAATCATCAACCAATCGAATGTTGCCACATTGATACATTTTCTAACTAATTTGATCTAAAAGTCACGTGGTTTAACAAGCTGAGTTATACCAGCTTGAAATGTTGACTTTGAGCTGACTAAGCTCCTTCTCTGAAGTTGCATAGGCTTATTAATAGTTTTGTTATCACGCTGAACTTGTTCAGCTTGAGTTGAATGAAGTTTGGCTTGAGCTTGAGCATATACATTCACATCCCCCCGCAAACTAAAGCAAGGAGAGTCAATCAGATTCAGCTTGGAACAGAGAAAATGAAAACGAGTTGCAGGAAGGCCTTTTGTAAGAATATCTACAGCTTGATGTTCAGAAGGAACAAATCTGGTTTCAATGAGACCATTTGCTATTTTCTCACGAATAAAATGTGTATCTATATCAATGTGTTTGATGTGAGCATGAAAGATGGGATTATGAGCAACAACTGTTGCTCCCATGTTGTCACACCATAAAACAGCAAGTTGTGGAACAGATATATGCAATTCTTTAAACAATGATTGTAACCAGATGATTTCAGTTGTAATCTGAGCCATAGATCGATACTCAACCTCTGTGCTAGACTTGGCGACAACTTGCTACTTCCTAGAACTCCATGAAATAAGATTTCCACCAAGAAAAACACAATGACCACTAGTAGATCTCCTGCTATCTAAACAGCTAGCCCAATCTGCATCACTGAAGGCTTCAAGCTGAAGATGTTTGGTTGGTTTGAACCATAGCCCTTGATGAATAGTACCCTTGAGATACCTTAAGACTCTTTTACAAGCTTGCCAATGAACTTGTGATGGAGCAACAAGAAATTGGCTAAGCTTGTTGACAATAAAAGATATGTTTGGTCTGGTATAAGTAAGGTATTGTAAAGCACCAATGGTGCTTCTGTAAACTGTTGGTTCAGAGAATGAACTTCCTGCACCCTGAATAAGTTTGCAGCTTGAACTAACAGGAGTTTCACAAGGTTTACACTCAAGCATGTTTGATCGTTTAAGCAGATCCAAAATATACTTAGATTGTGTAAGATATAGTCCAATAGAGTCCCGATAAGCCTCAAAACCAAGAAAATAATTGATAGACCCTAGATCTTTTAAAGCAAAAGTGCTGTTGAGTGTAAAAATGACTTGATTGATAAGAGCATGATTGCTACCAGTAAGAAGTATGTCATTTACATAAACCAGCAAAAACAAGACATCAGTACTTTCATGTTTGATAAAAAGAAAGACATCTAAAGTTGAGTTCTGAAAACCCCATGATAGTAAGGCTGATTTGAGCTTATGAAACCATGACCTTGGAGCTTGCTTTAACCCGTACAAGGCTTTATTCAACTTACACACAGAGGAAGGATGACTAGAATCCTCAAAACCTACTGGTTGAGCCATGTAGACTAGTTCATTAAGCTCACCATTCAAAAATGCATTGTTGATATCCACCTGCCTAATATCCACTGATAACTCATAGCTAGAGTAAATATCACTCGAATTGTTGGGGGTTTAACCACTGGGCTAAAAGTATCACCAAAATCAAGTCCTACTGTTTGATGGAATCCCTTTGCAACTAACCTTGCTTTATGTTTAAGTATGGACCCATTTGGATTATATTTAATCCGAAATACCCACTTGTAGCCTACTACATTCATTTGAGAATTTGGAGGAACCAATGTCCAAGTATTATTTCGTTTTAGAGCTTCAAACTCGTCACTCATAGCTTGTAGCCAGTTAGGATCTGTTAGAGCATCCTTGATAGATTTTGGTTCAGTTTTTGAGAAATAACAAGATGGAAAGGAAATAGCTGTTTGATATACTTTTGCTTTTAAGGATCCTGTTTTAGACCTAGTGATCATTGGGTGAATAGAGGTGGTGTTCCTAATGGCACTAGGTAAAATAGTAGCAGGCTCTAGAATGGTGGTTCTACCATCATTTGATAAGTCAGTAACAAGCACAGAACTTAAGGGCTGAACTGATTTAAAAGAATGAATAGATGTTGGTGAATCAGACAAGGCTGAATTAGTGACATTAGGCTTGTTTTGTGTAGAAAAAAGATCAAAAAGAATAGGAATGGATAAAGAACATGTTTCTTTCATTGAGTTAGAAGAAAAAAGTGTTTGAAAAGGAAACTCATTAAAAATCATATGCCTAGAGATATAAATTCTTCCTGATGGATGCAAGCACTTGTAATCTTTGTGTGAAGTGTTGTATCCAATAAAGATGCATTTCCTGGAGTGAAAATTCAGTTTTTGTTTTGAATAATCTTTCAAGTAAGGATAGCAAGTGCATCCAAAAAATTTCAAGAAGTTATAGTTTGGTTTTTTGTGGAACAACTTTTCAAATAGGGACATGAAATGAAGTAAAGGTGTTGGAAGATTGTTTATCAGAAACATTGCAGTTGTAAATGCTTCAACCCAAAAACGTAAGGGCATGCTGCTATGGGCTAAGAGAGTCAAACCTGTTTCAACTATGCTCCTATGCTTTCTCTTAGGTATGTCATTCTATTGGTGAGTATAGGGGCACGAAAATCTCACCGTAACACCTAACTTGGATAAGAAAGGAACAAAAGGCTTAAACTCTCCTCCCATATCTGCCTGAAAACACTTAATTTTCCTCTCAAATTGAAGCTCTACATGATTCTTAAACTGCTGAAACACTTGAAACACTTCTGACTTTAACTTTAAAGGATACAACCAAGTAAATCTACTAAAACCATCCACAAAAATAATGTAGTACCTATACCCTTCTATTGAGAGAATTGGAGATGGCCCCCATAAATCACTATATAGTATCTCTAGAGGCTGTGTAACAATTATTTGAGACCTTGTAAATGTTGAAAATATAAACTTGTTTTGAGCAAGCCCATTACCAAGCCCATTTCCAAGCCCATTACCAAGCCCAAGTCCATCAAGAAGAACCTTCTAAGGTTAGGTGTAAGGTTAGGTGAGTCAATTTAAAAGTATTTGTTTGGTTGGTGAAATTGTGTGGTTAGGATTTATTTGTATTTATTAATTTGAATGGTTTAGATTAATTTTCTAGCACTATATATAGCCCCTCTTGCATGAGGTCTAAGCATCACAAAGAAGAAGAAAACATAAGAGAAGCAAAGTTTCTAATGAGTGCGTGAGAAACAAAGCAATGCTTTGTATTGTGAGGTGTTTTGAGTGTAAAAGTTTTATTTTTTGTTTTAGTGAGAATTTCGATCCAAAAAAGTGGTATCAGAGCAAGGCTAAGTGTCTTATAATATACCAAATCGAAGCTCTCAACGAGAGGAGCACAACGCCGCAAAAATCATCCCAATCGGAGGTTTCACGCGCCCGCACGCGCCGCCGGAAAATCGCTACAGAAAACTGAGTCAACTCAAACGAGTTGAACCGGGTTAACAGACCGAGCCGAGCCGAGTCAAGCCGAGCCAGACCGAGCCGAACCGAATCCGAGCCGAGCTGAGCCGCTGCTGATAAAAGCCAAACAGGTCCCGTTGACTTTGACCGTTGACCGTTGACGTTGACCGTTGACCAAAAGTTGACTTTTTGGTTCAAGTTCCGGTTGAAGTTTCTCGACGTTCTGAATCCATCCGTGCAATCAGAATTTCGAAATTCTAAACATATTAAAAGGTATGGCTAATGGTATGGTATCCTTCCAAGTTCTAACACTCAAGAACGACAACTATGATAATTGGAGTATCAAAATGAAAGCACTTCTTGGAGCACACGATGTCTGGGAGGTCGTAGAAAAAGGCTACACCGAATCAGAAGATGAGTCGACACTATCCCAAACTCAAAAGGATAGTTTAAAAGACTCAAGGAAGAGAGACAAAAAAGCTCTCTATCTCATCTATCAAGCATTAGATGATGATGGCTTTGAGAAAATTTCAAGTGCAAAGTCCGCTAAAGAAGTGTGGAATAAGCTACAAACCTCTTGCAAAGGATCTGAACAAGTGAAGAAAGTTCGTCTTCAGATTTTAAGAGGTGAGTTTGAATCATTACATATGAAAGCATCTGAATCTATTTCTGACTACTTCACAAGAGTGTTAACCGTTTCTAATCAATTAAAAAGAAATGGTGAGACACTGAAAGATACCAGAATAATGGAGAAGATACTCCGCTCGTTGGATTCCAAATTTGAATATATCGTTGTGACGATAGAAGAGACTAAAGATTTGACAACCATGACAATTGAGCAACTTCAAGGATCGTTGCAAGCTTATGAAGAAAAGCATAAAAGGAAGCAAGGTATCAATGAACAACTCCTCAAGTCCCAACTCAAAGAGAAGGAAGAAATCCAAAGCCACGAGAGATACCAACGTGGTCGAGGCAGAGGAAGAAGCCGAGGACGAGGTACAAGTCGTGGTCGTGGACGAGGTTGGAATTATAACAACAACAATTCCAACAATAGCTATGAGAGAGGAGAAAATTCAACAAGAGGTCGTGGGAGAGCCAATTCGAACACGAGGTACTAAAAATCTCAAGTTCAGTGTTATAATTGTCAGAAGTTTGGACATTATGCTTCAGAATGTAGAACTCCAAATAACAAGGTTGAAGAAAAGACTAATTTTGTGGAAGCAAGAGCAGAGGAGAGAGAAATTCTGTTATTAGCACATAGAGGCAAAGATGGTGACCAAGAGAATACTTGGTATCTCGACACTGGTGCGAGCAACCACATGTGTGGAAGGAAAAACATGTTCATAGAGCTCAACGAATTTGTGAGTGACAATGTCTCATTTGGAGATAGTTCTAAAATTCCGGTGGAAGGAAAAGGTAACATTCTTATTCGTGCTAAAGATGGTAGTCACCAATTGATTTCAAATGTTTATTATGTGCCCAACATGACAAGCAACATCTTGAGTTTAGGTCAACTTTTAGAAAAAGGCTATGATATTCACATGAAAGATTGTAGTCTTTTTATAAGAGATGACATAGGAAATTTAATTGCTAAGGTGAAAATGTCAAAGAATAGAATGTTTTCGTTGAACATTCAAAATGATGTTGCAAAGTGTTTGAAAGCTTGTTATAAAGATGCATCATGGTTATGGCATCTTCGATTTGGGCATCTCAACTTTGGAGGATTGGAAATGTTGTCTAAGAAGGAAATTGTGAGGGGACTACCTTGTATTAATCATCCTGACCAACTTTGTGAAGGGTGTCTACTTGGGAAGCAATTCAGAAAAGGTTTCCCAAAACAGTCAGAATCAAGAGCCAAGAAACCACTCGAGCTCATCCATACTGATGTGTGCGGTCCAATCAAGCCAAGCTCTCTCGGTAATAGTAATTATTTCCTTCTCTTCATTGATGATTTTTCAAGAAAAACGTGGGTATATTTCTTGAAACAGAAATCAGAAGTCTTTGAAGTATTCAAGAAATTTAAAACTGCTGTGGAGAAAAAAAGTGGCTACCAGATAAAAGCAATGAGATCTGATCGAGGAGGAGAGTTCACCTCAAAAGAGTTCCGAGAGTTCTGCGAAGCAAATGGAATTCGACATCCTCTAACCGTTCCGAGATCCCCTCAGCAAAACGGTGTTGCAGAAAGAAAGAACAGAACAATTCTCAATATGGCACGAAGTATGTTGAAAAGCAAAAGATTACCGAAGGAATTTTGGGCGGAAGCTGTAGCTTGCGCAGTATACCTATCAAATCGATCTCCAACAAGAAGTGTGTTGGGAAAGACACCACAAGAAGCATGGAATGGAAGGAAGCCAGGTATTTCCCACCTGAGAGTCTTTGGAAGCATAGCTCATGTACATGTACCAGACGAGAGAAGAAGTAAGTTTGATGACAAAAGTGAGAAGTTCATCTTCATTGGGTACGATAATTATTCTAAAGGCTATAAGATGTATAATCCAAACAATGGAAGGACTATCATCAGCCGTGATGTTGTATTTGATGAAGAAAGCACATGGAATTGGAAAACACATGATGAAAATTACAGTTTCCTTCCCTACTTTGAAGAAGAGAAGGAGGAGTAACCAAGAATGGAGCAAGCAGAACAAGAACCCACTATACCACCAGCATCACCAGCCTCAACAGATAATGGAAACTCACCACCATCATTTCTGAATGAAAGAGATGTGGAGCGTACAAGAAGTCTGCAAGAGTTTTATGAGGTAACTGAACAACCTGATAATCTCACACTTTTCTGTCTCTTTGCTGATTCCGAACCAGTGAGCTTTGAAGAAGCTGTACAAAATAAGAAGTGGAAAGATGCAATGAATGAAGAAATCAAGTCCATTGAAAAGAATGATACTTGGAAGCTCGTTATACTTCCAAAAGGACACAAAGCAATTGGTGTCAAATGGGTGTACAAGATAAAAAGAAATGCTAAGGGAGAGATAGAAAAACACAAGGCAAGACTTGTTGCAAAAGGCTATAGTCAAAAAGCTGTAATTGACTATGATGAGGTATTTGCTCCTGTTGCTCGATTAGAAACTATAAGACTAATAATTTCTTTGGCAGCTCAGAATAAGTGGAAGATTCATCAGATGGATGTAAAATCCGCCTTCCTAAATGGAGTCCTTGAAGGAGAAGTCTACATTCAGCAACCATCAGGCTATGAAGTAAAAGGCCACGAAGACAAAGTTCTAAAACTAAAGAAAGCTCTTTACGGGTTGAAGCAAGCACTAAGGGCATGGAACAATCGGATTGACAAATACTTCAAAGAGAATGGCTTCACCAAATGTCCTCATGAACATGCTCTCTACATCAAATTCAAAGATGGAGATGTTTTGATTGTATGTTTGTATGTGGATGATTTAATCTTCACCGGTAATAATCCAAGTTTTTTTGAAGAATTCAAGAAAGCAATGGCTAAGGAATTCGAGATGACCGACATCGGATTGATGGCATACTACCTTGGTATCGAAGTCAAGCAAAATGAAGATGGCATCTTTATCTCCCAAGAAAGCTATGCAAGGGAGATACTTAAGAAATTCAAGTTGGATGATTGCAATCCAATAAGCACACCGGTGGAATGTGGAGTCAAACTGTCTAAGCATGATGAAGCAGAAAAAGTGGATCCAACACTCTTTAAGAGTTTGGTTGGAAGTTTGAGGTACTTGACTTGTACAAGACCTGACATCCTTTATGCAGTTGGATTGGTGAGTCGTTATATGGAGAATCCAATAACTATCCATTTCAAGGCAGCTAAGAGAATCCTTCGCTATATCAAAGGTACAATTGACTTTGGCTTGTTCTATTCAATTTCAAATGACTTCAAACTTGTTGGATATAGCGATAGCGATTGGGGTGGAGATACAGATGATAGAAAGAGCACCAGTGGGTTTGCATTCTTCATGGGAAACACAGCTTTCACATGGATGTCAAGGAAGCAACCCATTGTCACACTATCCACCTGTGAAGCCGAATATGTAGCTGCTACTTCGTGTGTTTGTCATGCAATTTGGCTCAGAAATTTATTGAAGGAATTAAGCTTGCCACAAGAAGAACCAACTGAGATTTGTGTAGACAATAAGTCAGTCATCGCCTTAGCAAAGCATCCGGTGTTCCATGACAGAAGCAAACATATCGATACTCGTTATCACTTCATACGAGAATGCATAGCAAAAAGAAATGTGCAAATGGAATACGTAAGGTCAAAGGATCAGATCGCAGATATCTTCACCAAACCACTAAAGTTTGAAGATTTTGCGAGATTAAGAAGTTTGCTTGGCATGGTAAAACAAGTTTAAGAGGGGGTGTTGAAAATATAAACTTGTTTTGAGCAAGCCCATTACCAAGCCCATTTCCAAGCCCATTACCAAGCCCAAGTCCATCAAGAAGAACCTTCTAAGGTTAGGTGTAAGGTTAGGTGTAAGGTTAGGTGAGTCAATTTAAAAGTATTTGTTTGGTTGGTGAAATTGTGTGGTTAGGATTTATTTGTATTTGTTAATTTGAATGGTTTAGATTAATTTTCTAGCACTATATATAGCCTCTCTTGCATGAGGTCTAAGCATCACAAAGAAGAAGAAAACATAAGAGAAGCAAAGCTTCTAGTGAGTGTGTGAGAAACAGAGCAAAGCTTTGTATTGTGAGGTGTTTTGAGTGTAAAAGTTTTATTTTTTATTTTAGTGAGAATTTCGATCCAACAGTAAATGGTAGTTTCTGCAATTTTCCAAACTTGCATGAATCACAAAATGACAAAGCATTGACCTTAAAAGGAAAACTCAATGTTTGAAACAATTTTTGCAATATCAAAGGTGTAGGATGTCCAAGTTTAGAATGCCACAATGTAGAGTTTGTTTTTGCAGCAGTTTAACACATCAAACTTGTGTGTATATGTAGAATTCAACAAATCAGACTGTGTCTCTTTATTACAAGTATTTGGCACAGTAAAAACAGTATTACCACAAGCATTCTTTGCTGGTTTTGATCTTTCTGTACCCTCCAAATCAGAAGGATGTCTCGAGCCTCCTTTTGTCAGCTGTATTCTGTACAGTCCATCCTTAAGAGTACCTTGGAGAAGGATTCTCTTGATTGCTTGATCCTTAATCACACAATTAGTAGGAGTAAACTTAGCATATGCATTATTATCTTTGACTAGTTTTGAGACACTAATAAGATTCTTTGTAATGGAAGGCACATATAACACATCTTTTAGACATAAATCATGTTGTGCAGTATGTGACTTTATTGTTGTTTCTCCAATGTGTGAAATATCAACTTGAGCACCATTTCCAACAAGTAGTTTTTCATTACCTCTAAAATCTGCTTTGAGTGAAAGGTTGCCAAGTTCAAATGTAACATGGTTTGTGGCTTCACTGTCCACATACCTTGCTTGATCAGCTACTGTCTCTGGAGATGTAAAATAGGTTGAAGCAGACTGTTGTTGATTTCCCATTTGCAAATGAGAGTTGTCACGAGTAATATCAGGAGTTGGTGGTGTTAAACTATGATTGTAGAGCTGATAATTGCTACCTTGAAACTGTTGTTGTGGATGGATCACTAAGGCCTGACTTTCCTAATTTGCTCCAAAAAAATGACTTCCTCTCCTTGGAGCCTGATATTGCTGATCAAACCTATGATAGCATTGCAATGCACTATGTCCTGGTTTTGCACACACCTGACAAAAAGTCTTATTCTTGTTGTTACCATTATATCAGCCTCCACCTCTTCTGCCTCGAAAACCTCCTCTACTTCCATTAAAACCTCTGCTACTATTTCCTCTTCCACCATAACCTAATTGGCTTGACACAAAATGAGCAGAGTAGTTACCAACATTCACACTGCTAGAAGAGTTTAATTGATCAATCCTCTATTCATGCATGAGTAACATGAACTGTGCATCCTCTAAAGACATTGTTTGATGTTGTGAAGAGATAAAAACAACTACTGGATCATATTCATGCCCTACTCCATTCATCAAACTTAAAACTAAATCCCTTTCCTTTACTTCCTCACCAGCAGCCATTAAAGCATCACCTAGGTTCTTTATCTTTAACACAAAATCACTCACAGAATCTGATCCCTTTTTAATTGTTTGTAATTGTTGTCTAAGTTGCATGATCTTTGCTAAGGATCTTTGTGAAAACAATTTTTCAATCTTAGTTCACACTTCAAAAGAAGTTTTGCAATTGGTTACCTGACCAAGAATTCCTAGGCTAAGTGTCGAGAGTAACCAAGAAAGCAAAAGTTGATCCGTTTTTCTCCAATTTTGATACTCAAAGTTGACCTGTTGTTCAAAGGAAACCTCTCCATCTTGATTGGTGATCATTCTCTCAATAAACTTCTGTGGTTGAATCTTGAGACCGGTGATGTAATCTTCAAGATCCAGTGCTCAAATTGCTGGCAAAACTTGTGTTTTCCAGTAGATAAAATTTGTTTGATCAAGCTTGAGAGTTAGGTTGAGACTTAGAGTCTTTGCGAGACCTGTGAAATCCATAGTTGAACCCATTGCGAGACCTTGTGTTGTTTGAATCGAATCAGCGGATGATGATGGATCAGCCATTGACGTCTGTCTACGGCTCTGATACCATGTGATGATTCAGATTTGTAGAGTAGAAACTAAAAGATTGAAGATGTGTTTTGGTTTAGAGATGTGAAAACAAATAGCTCCATTGATGAGCTTCTGTCATTGATTGATTACTAAAAGATTACAAGTCAAAAGTATTTATACAAAACTAACGAGTCATCTAATCTAACTAGCTAACAATCATCAACCAATCGAATGTTGCCATATTGATACATTTTCTACTAATTTGATCTAAAAGTCACGTGGTTTAACAAGCTGAGTTATACCAGCTTGAAATGTTGACTTTGAGCTGACTAAGCTCCTTCTCTGAAGCTGCATAGGCTTATTAACAGTTTTGTTATCACGCTAAACTTGTTCAGCTTGAGTTGAATGAAGTTTGGCTTGAGCTTGAGCATATACATTCACATGCCAAACGTATCCTTAGGGAATTCCATTCCTTTTAAGGCATCTACAAGGACTCGTACGTGTAAATTTATATTACAATATTTATTGTTTAATATAATAAATGATGAAAAATTTTCAAGCACAGTCTTCGATTCTCCAAGGTTTATAAGAGCATCTCCAATGTAAATATGGATTGTGAAAAAATGGAGTGTCACATAGAATAAATTGATAGAGTGTTAAAATTAAGCTCTCCAATGCAAACTTCTATAACCACTATCAAGCTGACGTGGCAAAAAAAAAATAGAGGATGTCAACCTCAATGTCTATTTCTAGATAGCCTCCTTGACAGCCATGTCAGCAATAAATAATTGAAACTTCCATAAAATAATATTTTATAATAATTTGCTTTAATGATATATTATTCTTTGACTATTTATTATTGAAATGAATAGAATAGCATTGGAGAGCCTTTTTAGACTTGAATGTCTATCAATTCATACTTATGCCACATAGGATGTACATTTCCTTGACATTAATGATATGTCCATTTTTTTTAAAAGACAATCCATATTTGCATTGGAGATGCTCTAAGCATCACAGAGGCTGTGATGGACCGGAATCTTGAAGACACTGACATAGGGAGCCACATTCACATTGGTTACAGTCTTCCAAAGGATCTTGGGCTACCAGGATTCCGTGTTGGAATGATCTACTCCAACAATGAGACAGTCGTTTCTGCAGCCACTAAAATGTCAAGCCTTGGACTTATTTCCTCTCAAACACAGTTTCACGGGCAAGTACATGAAGGAGAAGACTGAAGAAGAGAAAGGAAATGCTCGTCTCAGGCCTTAATAGCAATGCGAGTTTGTTGGAGTGTCCAACATGTTCGAAGCAGAAAAGGAGCTATGGAAGAAGATCATTTTCGAAGTGGGGTGAATATCTCTCCAGGCTCTTCTTGCCATTGCAGCGAACCAGGTTGGTTCAGAGTCTGCTTGGCCAACATGAGTGAAGAAACTTTACAAGTTTCAATGCGACGCATCAAGGCCTTTGTAGAATCCATGACCACTGGCTATAATCTCTGCACTTGCCACTGACTATGATCTAGCAAGCTTCTTGACTCTTTTCCTCATCTGGGTATGAAGAAAAATTAGAAACAGAGTCCATTAGAATAGAATACTAAAAAACCAACCAAACCGAACTAATTAAAACAGAGCCAAGCCAACCTTGTTGGACTTGATCTGGGTCATCAACTATTGGTGAGGAGGCTCTGATTGACTCAACCCATGCATTGATTCTGGCTCCTCCATCGATTTCCAGGTTCTTCAACAGGTTCTTTTTGGAAAGCGAAACGGAGCCACCACCAGGTGGCACCGGAGGTTTTTGGGTGGTTTTTGTGAGAAAAGAGTGAAGAAACAGATGCTCTGTTTTTTTTGCCCTTTTAGAAAGCTTGAAACTTGAAAGAGTAGACGAAGTCACAAAAGAGCCTGAGTGCGCGTGTGGGAGAGAGACAGAGCCCGAGTGGTCGTATTTATAGTTGAGATAAATTACTGGAAGGTAAGGTTAATATTGAGGTTAAGAAAATTTTCCAATTCGAAAGACATTACTACTATAGTCACTAAACTCAAACAGCAGATATTCGAAAACACAAAACTAATTGGAGAGCTCAAATCCAAACAACTTAACACTAAAACAGTATTATTATTTCAACACGCGAAATGAAAAATTTATTTCATAATAACATCGATAGTCTAAGTCGAACAGTCAGGAATGGCAAGTCCAAACAGCAGATATTCGAAAAAAACAAACTATTTGGACAACACAAAGCCGAACAATAACTTAACACTAAAACAACAGTATTCATAACTCTTACAGCAAATTGCGTGAATAGCGAGTCCAGACAGCAGATATTCCAAAACACAAATTGATTGGACAAACACGAAGCCAAACAACAACTTAATACAAAAACGGTAGCATTCAACATGCGAAACGCTAGATTTTATTTTGCTTCAATAGTGTAAGTCAAAATTCCAGATTCCTACACTTGATGATCAGCGTCCAAACAGTAGATATTCAAAAACGCAATCAACGAAGTCAAACTAAGTCAACTACATGCATATATTTACTTAAAAATAACGTATGGATCTAAAAAAGTCACAAAATGAATCCAAATCCAACACAAAACATGCATATTTCAACAAACATAAACAGATTTAGAAAAAAAAGAAAATCTAAAAATCAGACCCGATAAATTTGAACAATAAATCAGAACCAAAAACAATCAATTACCTATGAGAGAGAGGCGATGGAGAGGGAGAGGCGCAGCAGAACAGATGGTGAACGACGGTGATGGAGAGAAAGAGAGAATTGAGAGAGCAAAGGTGATGAAGGTTGAGGCTCAAGGTTTTTTCAGAGGGTATTTAACGAGCGGGTCTGATGATAATGATGTTTGATGATGGGGGTATTTACAGAGGTTGGTAGATCTAATTCAGATCACCTGTTGACCGGGACTTCTCTGTTGTTAATGGAGAAGATGGCCATAATAAATTGGTGCTGAAAACCGAAACATGTGGGATTAGATGGACCTATAACGTTATTAAGAAGTTGGTGGGTGAGTGATTTCAAAAACAAAAATTCGGTGGGTGAGTTAGTGGCATGCGACTCACCAGTGTACATTTACAGGAACTGCTCTATTCTGATATAGGTTGCTGTAATAGAAAACAAGGTGGTGTATGGTGCAAATATCTTTGTCATGATAGGTAGACGTGGATTATTAATTATTCGAAGAGACTCATGCAATTAATCCTCTGTCATGATCTCAAATGATATTCCTAATTGTAATTAGATTTTTTTTTTTGACAGAATGTGTCTATATATACAACCAATAATATGTAACATATTTACAACCCGCAGGTGTTTGACACACCTTTAAACGTTCAGAGCTTAACACAAAGACGTTGCATTCCAGCAACCTTCTTTTTTACTCACAAAAGGTTGGAAAGCTAGGTTATGGACCAAGCAATTCTGAGAGCCTGAAATTGCCTGACATTTTTCCACCCCTACTTCCCTATACAACTCTTTTATGTCACTAATCACTGTTCCTTCTTCAGAGAGCCATGCTTTTGCATGATTAAGGACTGTAACAAACTTGACAGCTTCTACTTGTACTATCTTGACCTGCATTGCTATATTCTTCGCAAAATTCAGACCATATCTAACTGCTAATAAATCTGCCATAGCTGGAGAAAAGCTCCCTCTCATTTGCTATATTTTTGTGACTAGTTTTAAAATCTACAAAAGTTTTCAAAACTTTCGAGGAGAGGCATGTGACCCTGCTGGTCCGTATCTGAGCTAAAGAAGATAAATATAGCCACAAAGAGAAGTCTGATAACAAACAGCTGCATCCTTATTTTAGGAACTTCAGTTCTTATAAAGACAATCTATGGCTAGTGCGGGATTTTTCAATTTTTTAGTGTACGTGTGAGTGTTGAAATCTTGAAGATCTGATGAAGTCAACGAGAATTGATTTTTTTTTTTTTTTTAAATTCAAATACTGTTTTTTTTTTTCCTTGAAATTAAAATCTCATCTGATTATCACTTGGTTAGCTAGTTTATTATCTTATATTTTTAGTTTATACATATAGTTTTTACTATTTTTTATTGTTAGCTTTTTCGATTCTTAGATTTCCGTTGAAAGTAAGATTTTATTGATATCTATTTAATTAAATGAGAGTAAAGAGCCTTTTGTAAAATAATAATATTATATTTATTATAAACTTTATAAATATTTTATCTAAATAATATAAAATGATTGAGCAAATTACAATTTAGCTACCCAGTTAAAACGCTTTCACAGGCGGAGTAATAGTTTCAATGTTATTACAATTTACCCTCCACCGTTAACGCTTTTCTGTTAAAATTGACTATGTAAGGGGCAAAATTGTCTTTTAACCTTATTTTTAATTTTTCAAAATAAATTTTAAAAATTTTTAAATAATTTAAATAAAAAATATTAATCAGATCTCCACCGTCCATCCATCTCAATATGGACGATAAAGATCAATTTAAGAATATAAAAATAAGTAAATAAAATCAAAAATAAAAGTTAAATTTGATTTTATTTAATTTTCTCCCATTTTGTTCGATTATCAGCTTCAATCCATTAATTTTCTACCATTCTCTTCAATCTATCATTTCAATCCATCATCTTCTTGGTTCATCATAAAAAAATCACCAGTTAAACATAATCATTAACCCAAACAATCACCAATTCAATAAACCAAAATCTGAAGAAAATTTGAAAAAAAAATTAAAAACCAAAATATGAGATTCTGGGTTCTCAGGAAGAACCCAGAATTTTGGGTTCGTGAGAACCCAGAGATTCTAGGTTCTTCTTGAGAACCCAGATTTCTAGGTTCTCAGGAACCCAGATCTTTGGGTTCTCACGAACCCAGAGATCTGGGTGAAGAAGAATGGCAGAAGAAGCGGAAGAAGAATGACAGGAGAAGGAGAAGAAGCGGGAAGAAAGGAAGAAAAAGAAGAAGCGCGATCTGGGTTCGTCACGAACCCAGATCTGGGTTTGTCCATCACGAACCCAGATTTGGGTTCGTCGGAGTGAACCCAGATCGGGTTTACTCCGAGGAAGAAGAAGAAGCAGAAGAAGAATGATAGGAGAAGAAGAAGAAGAAGAAGAAGAAGAAGCGGGAAGAAAGGAAGAAGAAGAAGAAGCCAGATCTGGGTTCGTCACGAACCCAAATCTGGGTTCGTCGGAGTGAACCCAGATCGGGTTTACTCCGAAAAAGAAGAAGAAGCGGAAGAAAGGAAGAAAAAGGAGAAGCGGGGAGAAGAAGAAGAAGAATGACAGGAAGAGAGAATGGGAGACTGAGTTGACCATAATTTATATTTGGTCAATTGGTCAACTTAGTCAAAGGGCAATTTTATCTTTTCGCTGTTTTGATACTGTTTACCGTTAAATGTAACGAATCTGGCTAACGGTAGGGGAGTAAATTGTAATAACATTGAAACTGTTACTCCGCCTGTGAAAGCGTTTTAACTGGGTAGCTAAATTGTAATTTACTCAAAATGATTTGTAATATTTATATTACATTCATCCTAATGTATGGAAAGATTTTGATTCTACTCTATTCACTTTTGTATCTCTCGTATATGGGTAAGTAAAGATATTATTTATTTCTATCCTAGGGTAAAATTTTTACAACGATAATAGCATTCTAAGTTACAATTTATTATGTATAGGATGCAACTTATCAAACTAAATATAAATATGTGGAGGTGATATGCTTTTTAAGAAATACAATATACCTATTTAATGTGAAATTGTTGCTATAAGATTTACAAATATCGTACATAGTGCATCTCCATCTTTCATTATATGGTTCTATTTTTTATGCTTCTTTCCCACCAAAGAACCCAAAACATGTACACAAGTTTTGGGCTCCAGTGTTAGTTTGTTTAATCGATTAAATCCACTAAATAGATATTTTAGGTTTTCTTTCGCATGTGTCCCACCCAAGAGACTAAAAGTCATTTACTTATTATTATTATTATTATTTGATAAAGTCCTTTACTTAATTAAGGGAGTTCAATAAATATAAAATTTGGGATTCACTTGTTAGTTTGTTTGAATTTTGTTATGGTTATTTTTGAGATTATAAAAAATGGGCTGATAAAGGCCCAAGAATGAGCCCAATATGTTATTTTAATAGGAAAAAGCCCAAGAGGCTGGTCCAATAAACAAATACCAAAAGAAGAAAAATATGGTTGGTTCTCAGCTTGTAAACCCGAACATATCTGATCGTATGATTGATCATTTTATGTTACTGAATGGTTGGTCGTTTATTTGATCATTTGCTTGATTGTGTGTCTGATCGCTTGCTTGATTATGTGTCTGATCGCATGATAGCCTGATCGCATGTTGGGAACACCAAGCCAATCTGATTGTGAGCGAGAGGTGTTTGATAGTTTCTTTCAAAGGCGATCAATGCGGGGATGAGATCACAAGTCGTGCGACCAGATATCTTGGTCTTTTCAGAATGTTTATTAAGTCATTAGTTGATTACTTGCCTCTTTATCTGCTCGCTAGGACATTCTGCTCGGGTAAAGAGCTAAAATTGTCCAGTTGATATTCTAGAAACCTTAAGTGGTTTAATTCAGGTTAACGTCAACTTGCCCATTCTCAAGTAAATCAAATCAGGAGATTCTCAGCAACCATTGCTAATATGGTGGAGAAAATCTTTGCATTTATTATCTTAATTAATATATTTTATTTTTGCCTTATTTGCAAGATTCTGATATCAATTTAAATTGTAACATCCCCATCTATAAATAAGGGATCAAATTCATTGTAAAAGATATATACTGAAATACATACTGTTACTCTGCCAGAGTTAAGGGTAACAGTCGTGGACGTAGGTCATTACTTTACCGAACCATATAAAAATCTTAGTGTTCAGTCTGTTTGGATTTTGGTTTCTATCATTTTTGCTTGTTGTTTGTTGTTTCGTAGGTATTGGGTTTCACGAACCCGGTTGATTGAAAATCATCGTCAACATCTTTGGCGCTAGAAGGGGGGCTCAGACTGCGATTCCACAACCTTATTCGATATTCCTTTTTGCTAAAATTGAGATTCGTGAATATGGCCAGAATCAAGACAATCAGGATTGTTATGTCGACGACTGATCAATCAGAGGTCACTAGGACCAAGGTCACGCTGCAGGAACTTTCAGTGTGGCTTTGCCTCCCCTTCTCTCGCATCAGGTTGCCGTCAGTGGAGATGTTGCACCAGTTTGGCAGCAGAGCTAGGGAGCATCGGAGAATACGGTGACGCAGTTAACAGAGGTAATTAGGGCTCTGACACAGGCTCAAGCCCAGACAGTCCCCAAGAATATAGATCCCCAACGCCGACCAATTGATGAGATACCTGCCCGAAGAGAGCAAGCCGTTAGAGAGAGGGCACAACTGGTAGGTTTGCTCCATTCCTTAAACTTACGTTTTAAGGGAGGTGGATGTCAAGCTCATGAAGAAGAAGTAGCATCTCACTCACCAAGTTAAAGAGTAAGGGTGAGTTAGGATAGGAGCCGCCAAGTGGAGGCTGGCCGCGGTAATGAGCGAGCTCATGGACACAATGAGGAGTATATGTGTCGAGGAGAATCGCATCGAGCAAAGAGCTTAAGCAGAAGAAACGGGTCGTGTGAAAGAATCCCTGTTGACCGAGAGAGGTCACATGATCAGCTTTCTGGAGATAGGGAGAGTAGGAAGATTTTCCGATCCCCTGCAAGAAGAATTTAATAGTAGGACCCATTGGTGGAAGAATTGCTGCAAAGGGTCCAACAATAGGAAACACAACCTGGACCTCAGGGTTAAGCAAAGTTACGAGAAGAGATGACCTCATTCACTAGGGAGATTGAGATAGAGCCATTACCACCGAGATTTAAGCTCTCGAGTGTCCCACTCTACAATAGGGATAGTGATCATACAATTATTTTGATGCTTTCAACGTCCAGATAGACTTGCAGATGTCTAATCCTCTGGTTAAGTGACGGGTGTTTCAAGCCACGTTGGGGAATGTGTTGAGGGCTGAGGACGTTGCTGAAAATGTGAATAATGCTATTGCTGGCAGTTCTATGAACAATTTGGATGTTAGTTTTATAAAAATTGAGGAAATACAACGATTAAAGCAATTAAATAGGCATAGGAGTTGGGTGTAAGTTGAAAAGGGGTAAGCTTAAGGTCATTTAGGAGCTCAATCAGGTAGTGAGGAATCGAAAATCTAAAGTCAGCTTCTATATGTTGGCGACTAATGGATATGAACCCCTTAGAGAGATAAGCTACATGATCGTGAGTTGCCGACACCATTGCTTGATATCTAAAAGGCAAGCAAAAATCCTCAGCCATTGATTCTAGCTCGCTGGGGTTGACAAAAGAATTATGTCTGTGAAAAGGGAAGTGAGCAGGGGGATTATCGCACCCTACAGGTTCTGATATGGCCTTACCGCTTTGAGAGGTCACATCTTTAGTAGCCCTGACTTAGACGAATTCCTCTTCAAAGTCCTCATCAACAGCCCCTACTCTATGATCTCGATGACTATGACCAGACATCTACAAAAACAATAAGGGGATCAGGAAGTTAAAGGCTAACTCTATTTCCCCAAAGATTAAGTTGCGCGTGTAGGGGGCTACCAAGTGTATGAAAACCATAGTTGCAAGCCTAACAGGCTAAATCAGATACCAGTAGACTCATGACTCGACTAGAGTTGGAGTATCAGATGACTAAAAACGAAGAATGACACATGTGCATATTCCTAATTCGATCAAACAAATTTTTTTATGCAAGTTCTACAGATATTATCAAGCCAAGAATGCAAAAGCCACGAGGAACAATGAACTCTAATGAAAACCAGACTCAGGGATGTAACCCAGCACGATATAAGTAAAAATCATAACTGAAAAAGTTGTAAAAAGTTATGAAAGTTTACCTCGAGCACGAGGAAGTTTGGTGATAGTGAAGAGATTGATGAAGAATGGCGATGCCAGACGAGAGAAAATAGAAGACGAAAAGACGTTTGTTTTTTAAAAGTAACTAGTAAAAGCAGAAGGTGAAACGGTTGAGTATAGATATAGCTATCAAATTAAAGCCCCAGCCGTCAGATCAAAATAGTTGTATAATCGACATTGATCTAGAGGTACAGCGTAAAACCTGTGATTTTGTCATTATGCGCAGCCAGTAAGGGACGTGCATTAAATGCATATTAAAAGCGCATGGCAAGGGATGTGCAGTGTATTGACGCCTAAGGAAGTGTCGCATGTCTCGGGATAAGTCAATATTCGAAAAAGCACCACAATGAGTCTCGTCAAAATTGCTTTGAGGATAAGCTCGTTGCTTCTAGTTCAAGAAATGCACCGAAGGCAAATGGGCTAATGTTATGGGCATTTTTGCGATCATAGAAAATGAACTGATAAAGGCCTAAGAATAAGCCTAATATGTTATTTTAATAGGAAAAAGCCCAAGAGATTAGTCCAATAGGTAAATGCCAAAGGAAGGAACATATGATCAATTCTCATCTTGTAAACCCGAGTACATCTGATCATATGACTGATCGTTTTATGTTACTAAATGACTGGTCATTTATCTAATCGTTTGCTTGATTGTGTATCTCATCGCATGATAGCCTGATCGCATGTTGGGAGCACCAAGCCAATCTGATTGTGATCGAGAGGTGTTTGATAGTTTCTTTCGAAGGCGATCAATGTGGGGATGAGATCGCAAGTCGTGCGACCAGATATCTTGGTCTTTTCAAAATATTTATTAAGTCATTAGTTGATTACTAGCCTCTTTATCTGCTCGTTGGGACATTCTGCTCAGGTAAAGAGCTAAAATTGACCAGTTGACCTTCTAGAAGCCTGAAATAGTTTAATTCAGGAAAGAGTCAACTTGCCTATTCTCAAGCGAATCAAATCACAAGATTCTCGACAACCGTTGCTAATATGGTGGAGAAAATCTCTGCATTTGTTATCTTAATTAATATATTTTATTTTTTACCTTATCTGTAAGATTCTGAGATCAATTCAAATTGTAACATCCATATCTATAAATAGGGGATCAAATTCATTATAAAAGATATATACTGAAATACATACTATTACTCTGCCAAAGTTAAGGGTAATAATCGTGCACGTAGACCATTACTTTACTGAACCACATAAAAATCTTAGTGTTCAGTCTGTTTTGATTCTGGTTTCCATCCTTTTTGCTTGTTGTTTGTTGTTTCGTAAGTATTGGGCTTCATGAACCGGGTTGACCGAAAATTATCATCAACAAATTTCATTGGTGAGTAGGATGGCACATGGTTAAAACAAATTTGAGTGGCTATATTTACAGCCTTCTATGATCATACATATACCCAAGATTACATATATCTATATATATTCAAAATTCCTACATTATGCATTGGTGAAAGTAAAATTATAATAATTGGAAACATAACCGGTATATCACATTAACACTATATTTAATAACTTAAATTATTGAAATATAAACTATTTTTAAAAGAAAAATAATTAGTTTTTATTATCGAAAATTTTTAAATAAAAAATTATTGAAATTATGTGAAAAAGAAGACCATCAAATTGAAATAAATAAATAAGTTAAAATGTGTTATGGATAATTTAGCGATCAGAATGATCGGGCCCGGAAGGATCTACTGTGCAGGCCTAGTGACTAAGAGATCCAATTACCCGCCATCTTTTCTAATCCGTCTCCCTGACGGATGGCCTATTTATGATCGCTCGTCGTGACCGCTGATCGCTGACGCTCAGCCTGGCCGTTGATTCTGACCGCAGACACCTATTCTGAAAGCTGGCTCTGATCGTTATCTCCATCCGCTATTCAAACCGCCGATTTTTCCATCAGCTTTGTTTGCCCAATTTAATCGCTGGTCCTGATCACTAACCGCTGGCCCTCGTCTCTCAGATTGATCACTGGCTGCCAGTCGCGATTGCTAAGCTTGCCCGCCAGATTATCCGCCATGATGGACTGTTCGCCTCTTCGCCAATCCTACCAGACTGATATTCCCTAAGAGGAGCCATCTGTCAAAAATGCTCAATAGGTCCTTCTCGTCCAAGATAATCAGACTGAGCTGATTGCTAATCTCTGAGCGTGGCCGCATACCGACTCCTTCACTCGTGATATTACCCGCCCCACTACCATGACCAGCTACAGACATGCTGACTTGTAATCTGCCTTCTCAACTCTCTAGGTAGCCAGACTCATAAGAGATTCACTTATTCTTCCAACTGACTTGGTACTCAGTCTGCTGGAAGATCCGTCCCCACCTTGCTCCCAAGAACCGCGAGTCAACAGCGCCATACAGAGTACAGTTCCAAGACGTGCCATGCATGCTATATCCACCAGAAGCTGTGATCGTGATTTCGACAGCCCATCATGATATATCCGACCCAGTCATTAGAAATCTCCTTTGGGCAGACCTTGGATGCGACGGATCCGACCGCATTTAATGTATTTTCGGCCTCATTTAATGCATTGTCAACCGCATTAATTAAGATCTCGATGTATTAAATGCTATCCATCATTGTAACTATAACTAACTGTTTATTTTTATCTTATTCTGTTTCACTGTAGCATGTCCCATTCCTCTATAAATAGGGGACGATTTTCACTGTAAAAGGAATCCAATTTCCTGAGTGTCGTTACTATGCTAAAATAGTGAGAGAGTGAACAGTGGACGTAGGCATCTTTTTGGGCCGAACCACTCTAAAAATCTTATGTGTTTTCTCCTCCTCGCCTCTAACCTCTCTTCCTCATTCTTATTGCTTTGCATACATTCCACTGTTCGTTCGAAACTGCAGCTTGGGCCCAAAAACAACCTCGTTGACTAAAAAAACCATTTTCCGACATTAACAAAATGATAGTTCAATAAGATAAAAAAAAAGGTCAAGAGGTGCACTAGGAAGACGAGCACCTCTCAGGAGTTTTCATTTTAATTACATTTTAATTTATAAGCTCACAATCTTTAATTAAAATTTATAACAATTGATTTTTTTTTTTTTTGTAATAAATAATTGTGTTTACAAATTATAATATTTTAAAACCTTTAATGGGACGTACATACAAAGAGAGGTGCACTTATAGTTTTCAAGTGCCACAATAATAAATTAAAGATGAAAAAAGTTAGTGATCTATACAGCGTAGACATGTACATACAAAGAGAAAGATTGCTCTTTATTAATCCTTTATATCTAACTTTTAATTTTAGGGAAAAATTATTGCATATTTTATTAATTTATAATATAAAATAATTTTATATTATTTAAAAGTAGTTGAAAATAATTTTTCTCCTACCTATCATACACCAAACACATGATTGGAATACAACAAATTCAACCCTGTCATACACCAAATACAAGATTTAATCATATCTAATCTAATCTAATAGTAAACAAGCCAACAATACTCTACTACTTCATGTCCTTAAATTTTCTCATCATGGAGCTTGAATTCTCCGCCTTTTCAATTTTTCTCACCTCTCTTCTCTTTGTCATCATGATTTTAAACTGAGAAAGAGAATCAAAGACAATAACAGATCTATAAATCTACCCCCAAGGCCATGGAAATTACCCATCATTGGAAATATGCATCAACTTGTTAACTCTCTTCCTCATCACCGATTGACAAACTTGGCCAAAACATATGGGCCCCTGTTGCACTTGCAAATTGCAGAAATTCCTACTGTTGTTGTTTCTTCACCGGAGTTCGCCAAAGAAATGTTGAAAACTCATGATCTCATCTTTGCCTTAAGGCCTTTTAATTTCACTGTAGATATCTTGTGTAAATCTAGTGATATGTTCTTTTATCCATATGGTGAATATGTTAGGGAAAAGCACTCAAACTGAAAGAAACAAGGGATGTATATCTGAAACAATGGAGAGAACATGTACAACTTGCTGAAAAATTTAGCTTAATGACTTGATTTTATTCTTGAACTGAAAGAGCCTTTAAATAGGCTTTACGTAACAACTGAAAACTATTAAAATGCAGAAATACTTGGCACTAAGTAAAAGTGCTGTTTGACTGAAACAAGAAATCAGAAAATTCAGTAACTAAAACAGAAAATCATTACTGACTTAGACTATGTCAGTAAGCAGTCACTAGCCGTCAATTTAGAATCAACTATTCAACACTCCCCTTGATTCAAAATTGCAAACTCCTAGCTGATTCCTGAAATAAACATGTTTCTCACAAGGAAGAGATTTTGTGAGAATAGCAGCAATTGCTCATTCCTACTGCAGAATTGCAAAGCAATCAACCCCTTCGACACCAACTCTCTAATGAAATGAACTCAAATGTCTATATGCTTTATTCTTCCGTGATAAGATGAATTTTTTGACATAGAAATTGCAGATTTATTATCACGATAAATTTCAATGGCTTCTTTCAGCTCTTGATTAAGATCTGTTAGAAGTCTTCGTAACCAAACAGTTTCGCAAGCTGATGAAGCTGCAGCTACATATTCTGCTTCTGAGAATGACAGAGCTGTTGTAGCTTGCTTCTTCGAACTCTATGAAATGGCACCTCAACCGAGACAGAAAACATAAACTGAAATGCTTCTTCTATCCTCCAAACATCCTGCCCAATTGCTATCAGTAAGCCCAAACAACTCGACATTCGAGCTATTATCATACCATAGCACAAAATCAATTGTTCCAGCTATATAATGCAAAACTCTTTTTGCAGCTCCAAGATGACGCTTTGAAGCAGAGTGCATGAACCTCGAAATTACTCTAACTAAAAATGCTATATTAGGTCGAGAATGTGTTAAATATATGGAGCCCCCAACTAAGCTTCGAAAGTAACTTGAATTTGCTTCTTCAATTCTGTCATTAAGCTGCAACTTCTCATTCAGATTCATGGGTGTGGCCATAACTTTACAATTAAATATATTAAATTTTTATGAAGACCAGTAGCATAAATCCTTTGTGAAACAAATATCCCATCTTCAAATTGCTTCACTTTGAGACCAAGGAAATAATGCAATGAACCCAAATCTGACATCTCAAAATCTTTCTTCATGCAAATTCTAAACTCATCAATAAGAGAAGAAGATGAACCCAAGTATATCACGACGGAACCCTCCCCAAACCCCTATACTGGATCCGAGAAAGATCTCGTAGCAGCCCAATAGAACTCCGTCCAGCCCTTACTATGGTTTGGAGAGATCCCGCGGAGGTACCGCTTTTACTTGAAAACTTTCATAACTGAATGCCATATATAAAAATTTTTTGGTTTTTTTAAAAAAATTTGGCAACATCCCGACTGTTTTGTTTTTAATCTACCTCCCTGTAATTATTCTAAAATAATTTCTATATTTCTATGGAATGCAATTCTCAACTACGAAGCCTCTGACCTTTCTTTCAATTTTCCACAAAGAGCCACAATCATACTTTTAGACAAACTGAATAAAAAGGCATTTAAACCTTTCTCAAAATGTATATTATAACTAGTAAATCATAATTGAGCTCCACCAAAATAGAAGTACCAAAGTACATATATACATATATATATATATATATATATGCAACCAGCAAAATAATGATTTACAAAAGTGTTTATGTCCAAAAGTCCAAGTAACGATGCATGACATTTTTGAAACAACATATTAATGTAGTGGCAATGCATCCTCAGCCCACCTGCTCGCCTGACTAAGCCTCGTCTGCTGGATGGCTCAAACCTATACCTGAGGGAGGATTTTTAAAAACATAAAAAAAAAAAAAAATGGTGAGTAATAAACTCGATGAGTGGCAACTTTTAAAACTATAAATATACTATGGAATAGTAAATATCCTCCCAAACATAGATTTACTGAATTTTTAACTTGAAAGATATATATATATATATATATTTCTCTTGTTTTATAAACTTCGCCATTATGGGTGTACTTTCGAAATCTAGCCTGAAATCTATCCTATCATGGCGGAATGCTCCCTCGCCACTAGGATTAGAAAACTATCATGTATAGTTACCAATGCGGGAACTAGGGTCATGATCCCTCCATGACATCATGCAATCCTACATTACCTCATACATGCAGAGAGTGACACATTGCACATAGCACTTAAGAGTCATCCAAACTCTAATCTAAAACTAGTGACTCTCCTCACTACTGTCCGTACACGTATGGGGTACTATAGCTGGGTATTCCAAAGAATAGGGTAAACCCAAGACATTTAAAAAAAAAAAAAATCTCTTTTCCGTCATACTAAAAAATATATTATTATTAAGGTAAAAGCCTAACATTTAATAATATTTCTAGCATGTGTTTTAATGCATATATATATATATATATCTTTCTCAATCATAATAAATGATTTTATTACTAAAATACTCTCATTTATAAAATAAGCTTGAAAATTCACATGCATTAAATTATAATACTCACATACTAAATATTAATCAATTCAACTAAATAACTAGATATTCAATACATACTCATGAATATCAATTTTAATATGAATCAAAATATTAACACTTAAAAAGCGTTTTCCACTCACAACTTTCTTCACCAAACTAGTGACTCCCTTCTTGAGATTTTCCTTCTGTTCCGCTTCCGACAACACCTTTACAACACAATAAGTCTTCCATCAGTATTCACATACATAATTCAAATCATAAAAATTTCATTTACTCAATTTAATCCAAAACTAGTAAATGTCATTTCTTCATGCATTACTAGTTTGACTACTCTCTTTTCATTAATATTTTCCTTACATCATATTGATTGCTTGAGGCCATTCAAATACATAAATTCATGCGATACACAATTGCATCAAAATACCCTTCAACTTGGCCAAGAAACAATCACATTGTCCATATTTTCTTTTTAAATTTTGCTTGATGAATACATGCTCATTTTCACCCAGATAGCTATGAAGCCACCTCATTTATTCAAAAGCACAACTCATGCATATATATACATAAGCTGGCCATAACACACATACACACCTCTAATCATGTTTTCATTCATATTACCATCATAATTCATAGCTTATTCAAACTTTATCACCATAATTACTCATATCATTTTAAGGAAAACACAATTTTACACACATACAAGGGCTGACTGAAACACTAACACCCTCCATCTCATTTTATTTCTTCAATTCCATGGCCTAATCAAGCATAAAATTAACTACATGTAGTCTTATAAACACATGATAGCTCACATGCATTTTCTATCAACATAATCACATAAACCCTAACTTACCCCACTTGAATCTTGAGTTGGATAATTCCCTCAACCTTTAAGCTTGATTTTTAAGCGCAAATCACTTCAATCTAAACTCAAAACACTCTTGAATCAATTAATCACTTAAAACAGCCCTTAACTTGGAAAATCATTACTAAAATCACCATAACTCACCTTGTTTTTCTTGGCTCTTTCTTGCTTGATTTCCACTTGGATGAATTGAGTAATTCTTGGGCTAAAATCTGCAGTTGATCTTCTCCCTTTTCCTCCTCTGCAGCTGACCGAACAGCCTCTCATTCTCCCTTAATTTTTCTGCCGTGAGTTGCTTGTATGCTTCTCTTTATGTCTTACGGTTGGATGAGCTGAATGATTGAGGGTTTTTGCTTCAATTTCCAATTGATAGCTTCTTTATATGGGCCCTCCAAAACTTGCTAAAAGGTCCCTCAAATATTGCCTAAATACATAACACCAATTGGTTAACTTTAACTAAAGTTAAATTCCAATTAATCTTAGTTAACTTCCATTGTTTACCACATTTTCTTGGCAAAATCTTATTGGCTAATAAACTTTCACATGGATTTATGTTTCTTCTAAGATTTCATTACTTCCATTTACTCACATCAAATCCATATACATTTAAATTATAATTACTCAAATAACCTTTATAATTTAATTCCAATTCCAAGGCAATAGAATTCCAAAAATATTCCACACTTGTCCAATGACCGAATTGATTTTATAATCCTCTAATTGGACCTATTACTTCTTTATTCTTATCAAAATAAAATATTTCTATTAGAGGTAAAATCAATTAATCCTACGATTCCCTTAACACTATATATCAAAATATATACTTTAGTAACAATTATGGGAATCGGGTTTAACATATCATATCATCGACATAAAGATAAACAATCAAAAGATTATTCATACCTCTCCTCTTCAAGTGCAATGTGGGCTCTTTCTTGCTTCTCTAGAAGCCATTGCGATGGAAATATGAGTCTATTTTGCGTACCATACCCGAGGTGTCTACTTTCGGCCGTAAAGAGCTTTCTTTAACTTGTATATATTTTTTTTTTTTGTTGCGATGAATAATGAAACCTTCAAGTTGATTGACATATACTTCTTCTTGCAACTCCTCATTTCAAAAAGCAAACTTTACATCGAATTGGTAAACAAGCTAGCTCAATTGTGCTGCTAATGCAAGTATAGTTCTCACCATTTCAAACCATATATGCAATAGGACAAAATGTGTAATGGACGTCAATGTCTTGTTGATGAGAATACCTCTTTGCCACGAGACAAGCTTTGTATTTATCAGTTGTACCATCTGAATGATATTTTATTCTGAACACCCATTTGACTCTGATAGCATTTTTACCTTCCGATAAATCAACCAATTCCCACAACTCATTTTTCTAAATTGACTTCAGTTCTTCTTTCATTGCGTTGCACTATTCCTCTTTGTTTATCGCTTCTACAAAAAATGTAGGATCAACAACAAAAAAAACCTGTGTTAAGTTATAGATTTCTCTAAATGATCTAAATTTTGTTAGTGGAGTTTCATCTGATAATGAGCTGCTACTACTTGAAAGACTTGAACTTGAAGGAGATGTGCTTGAAGAACTCAACGGAGCTATTGTAACTTCTTCAACTAGTGGAGCTTCAATTGTTATAAGAGCATCTATTTGAACATTTTCAGAACTTTCATGCCAATTCCAATTTGCTTCTTCATCAAGGACAATGTTCCTGTTAATAATTGCTTTGCCACTAATAGGACTATATAGCCTATATGCTTTAGATTGAGAACAATAGCAAACAACGATACATTTTGTTGATTTGTCATCAAGTTTCCTATGATCATGTGAATCAATAAAAGCATAGGCAATACAACAAAAAACTTTTGAGTAGCTGACCTACCCAAGGTCTCCTACCATTCCAAGCTTCATATGGTGTTTGTTTAAGAATAGCCTTTGTTGGTGATAAATTCAACAAATAAACAGCAGTAGCAACAGCTTCTACCCAAAATGAAGTTGGTAATCCCTTGGCTTTAAGCAAGCTTCTTACCATCTCAACAACCGTTTGGTTCTTCCATTCAACTACGCTATTTTGCTCTGTTGGATCAAAATTCTCACTAAAACAAAAATAAAACTTTTACAACACTCAAAACACCTCACAATACAAAGCTTTGCTTTGTTTCTCACACACTCACTAGAAGCTTTGCTTCTCTTATGTTTTCTTCTTCTTTGTGATGCTTAGACCTCATGCAAGAGGGGCTATATATAGTGCTAGAAAATTAATCTAAACCATTCAAATTAACAAATACAAATAAATCCTAACCACACAATTTCACCAACCAAACAAATACTTTTAAATTGACTCACCTAACCTTACACCTAACCTTACACCTAACATTATACCTAACCTTAGAAGGTTCTTCTTGATGGACTTGGGCTTGGTAATGGGCTTGCTCAAAAAACAAGTTTATATTTTCAACACCCCCTCTTAAACTTGTTTTACCATGCCAAGCAAACTTCTTAATCTCGCAAAATCTTCAAACTTTAGTGGTTTGGTGAAAATATCTGCGATCTGATCCTTTGACCTTACGTATTCCATTTGCACATTTCCTTTTGCTATGCATTTTCGTATGAAGTGATAACGAGTATCGATATGTTTGCTTCTGTCATGGAACACTGGATTCTTTGCTAAGGCGATGGCTGATTTATTGTCTACACAAATCTCAGTTGGTTCTTCTTGTGGCAAGCTTAATTCCTTTAATAAATTTCTGAGCCAAATTGCATGACAAACACACGAAGTAGCAGCTACGTATTCGGCTTCACAGGTGGATAGTGTGACAATGGGTTGCTTCCTTGACATCCATGTGAAAGCTATGTTTCCCATGAAGAATGCAAACCCACTGGTGCTCTTTCTATCATCTGTATCTCCACCCCAATCGCTATCGCTATATCCAACAAGTTTGAAGTCATTTGAAATTGAATAGAATAAACCAAAGTCAATTGTACCTTTGATATAGCGAAGGATTCTCTTAGCTGCCTTGAAATGGGTAGTTATTGGATTCTCCATATAACGACTCACCAGTCCAACTGCATAAAAGATGTCAGGTCTTGTACAAGTCAAGTACCTCAAACTTCCAACCAAACTCTTAAAGAGTGTTGGATCCACCTTTTCTGCTTCATCATGCTTAGACAGTTTGACTCCACATTCCACCGGTGTGCTTATTGGATTGCAATCATCCAACTTGAATTTCTTAAGTATCTCCCTTGCATAGCTTTCTTGGGAGATAAAGATGCCATCTTCATTTTGCTTGACTTCGATACTAAGGTAGTATGCCATCAATCCGATGTCGGTCATCTCGAATTCCTTGGCCATTACTTTCTTGAATTCTTCAAAAAAACTTGGATTATTATCGGTGAAGATTAAATCATCCACATACAAACATACAATCAAAACATCTCCATCTTTGAATTTGATGTAGAGAGCATGTTCATGAGGACATTTGGTGAAGCCATTCTCTTTGAAGTATTTGTCAATCCGATTGTTCCATGCCCTTGGTGCTTGCTTCAACCCGTAAAGAGCTTTCTTTAGTTTTAGAACTTTGTCTTCGTGGCCTTTGACTTCATAGCCTGATGGTTGCTGAATGTAGACTTCTTCTTCAAGGACTCCATTTAGGAAGGCGGATTTTACATCCATCTGATGAATCTTCCACTTATTCTGAGCTGCCAAAGAAATTATTAGTCTTATAGTTTCTAATCGAGCAACAGGAGCAAATACCTCATCATAGTCAATTCCAGCTTTTTGACTATAGCCTTTTGCAACAAGTCTTGCCTTATGTTTTTCTATCTCTCCCTTAGCATTTCTCTTTGTCTTGTACACCCATTTGACACCAATTGCTTTGTGTCATTTTGGAAGTGTTACGAGCTTCCAAGTATCATTCCTTTCAATGGACTTGATTTCTTCATTCATTGCATCTTTCCACTTCTTGTTTTGTACAGCTTCTTCAAAGCTCACTGGTTCGGAATCAGCAAAGAGACAGAAAAGTGTGAGATTATCAGGTTGTTCAGTTACCTCATAAAAATCTTGCAGGATTCTTGTACGCTCCACATCTCTTTCATTCAGAAATGATGGTGGTGAGTTTCCATTATCTGTTGAGGCTGGTGATGCTGATGGTGTAGTGGGTTCTTGTTCTGCTTGTTCAATTCTTGGTTGCTCCTCCTTCTCTTCTTCAAAGTAGGGAAGGAAACTGTAATCTTCATCATGTGTTTTCCAATTCCATGTGCTTTCTTCATCAAATACAACATCACGGCTGATGATAGTCCTTCCATTATTTGGATTATACATCTTGTAGCCTTTAGAATAATTATCGTACCCAATGAAGATGAACTTTTCACTTTTGTCATCAAGCTTACTTCTTCTCTCGTCTGGTACATGTACATGAGCTATGCTTCCAAAGACTCTCAGGTGGGAAATACCTGGCTTCCTTCCATTCCATGCTTCTTGTGGTGTCTTTCCCAACACACTTTTTATTGGAGATCGATTTGATAGGTATACTGCGCAAGCTACAGCTTCCGCCCAAAATTCCTTCGGTAATCTTTTGCTTTTCAGCATACTTCGTGCCATATTGAGAATTGTTCTGTTCTTTCTTTCTGCAACACCATTTTGCTGAGGGGATCTTGGAACGGTTAGAGGACGTCTGATTCCATTTGCTTCGCAGAACTCTCGGAACTCTTTTGAGGTGAACTCTCCTCCTCGATCAGATCTCATTGCTTTTATCTGGTAGCCACTTTCTTTCTCCACAGCAGTTTTAAATTTCTTGAATACTTCAAAGACTTCTGATTTCTGTTTCAAGAAATATACCCACGTTTTTCTTGAAAAATCATCAATGAAGAGAATGAAATAATTATTATTACCGAGAGAGCTTGGCTTGATTGGACCGCACACATCAGTATGGATGAGCTCGAGTGGTTTCTTGGCTCTTGATTCTGACTGTTTTGGGAAACCTTTTCTGAATTGCTTCCCAAGTAGACACCCTTCACAAAGTTGGTCAGGATGATTAATACGAGGTAGTCCTCTCACAATTTCCTTCTTAGACAACATTTCCAATCCTCCAAAGTTGAGATGCCCAAATCGAAGATGCCATAACCATGATGCATCTTTATAACAAGATTTCAAACACTTTGCAACATTATTTTGAATGTTCAACGAAAACATTCTATTCTTTGACATTTTCACCTTAGCAATTAAATTTCCTATGTCATCTCTTATAAAAAGACTACAATCTTTCAAGTGAATATCATAGCCTTTTTCTAAAAGTTGACCTAAACTCAAGATGTTGCTTGTCATGTTGGGCACATAATAAACATTTGAAATCAATTGGTGACTACCATCTTTAGCACGAATAAGAATGTTACATTTTCCTTCCACCGGAATTTTAGAACTATCTCCAAATGAGACATTGCCACTCACAGATTCGTTGAGCTCTATGAACATGTTTTTCCTTCCACACATGTGGTTGCTCGCACCAGTGTCGAGATACCAAGTATTCTCTTGGTCTCCATCATTGCCTCTGTGTGCTAATAACAAAATTTCTTTCTCTTCTGTTCTTGCTTCCATAAAATTAGTCTTCTCTTCAACCTTGTTATTTGGAGCTCTACATTCTGAAGCATAATGTCCAAATTTCTGACAATTATAACACTGAACTTGAGATTTTTCGTACCTCGTGTTCGAATTGGCTCTCCCACGACCTCTTGTTGAATTTTCTCCTCTCTCATAGCTATTGTTGGAATTGTTGTTGTTATAATTCCAACCTCGTCCACGACCACGACCTGTACCTCGTCCTCGGCTTCTTCCTCTGCCTCGACCACGTTGGTATCTCTCGTGGCTTTGGATTTCTTCCTTCTCTTTGAGTTGGGACTTGAGGAGTTGTTCATTAATACCTTGCTTCCTTTTATGCTTTTCTTCGTAAGCTTGCAACGATCCTTGAAGTTGCTCAATTGTCATGGTTGTCAGATCTTTAGTCTCTTCTATCGTCACAACGATATATTCAAATTTGGAATCCAACGAGCGGAGTATCTTCTCCATTATTCTGGTATCTTCCAGTGTCTCACCGTTTCTTTTTAATTGATTAGAAATGGTTAACACTCTTGTGAAGTAGTCAGAAATAGATTCAGATGCTTTCATATGTAATGATTCAAACTCACCTCTTAAAATCTGAAGACGAACTTTCTTCACTTGTTCAGATCCTTTGCAAGAGGTTTGTAGCTTATTCCACGCTTCTTTAGCGGACTTTGCACTTGAAATTTTCTCAAAGCCATCATCGTCTAATGCTTGATAGATGAGATAGAGAGCCTTTTTATCTCTCTTCCTCGAGTCTTTTAAACTATCCTTTTGAGTTTGGGACAGTGTTGACTCATCTTCTGATTCGGTGTAGCCCTTTTCTACGACCTCCCAAACATCGTGTGCTCCAAGAAGTGCTTTCATTTTGATACTCCAATTATCATAGTTGTCGTTCTTGAGTGTTGGAACTTGAAAGGATACCATACCATTAGCCATACCTTTTAATATGTTTAGAATTTCGAAATTCTGATTGCACGGATGGATTCAGAACGTCGAGAAACTTCAACCGGGACTTGAACCAAAAAGTCAACTTTTGGTCAACGGTCAAAGTCAACGGTCAAAGTCAACGGTCAACTCGGTCAACGATCAAAGTCAACGGGACCTGTTTGGCTTTTGTTAGCAGCGGCTCGGCTTGACTCGGCTCGGCTCGGAACTGTTAACCCTGTTCAATTTGTTTGAGTTGACTCAGTTTTCTGCAGCAATTTTTCGGCGGCGCGTGCGGGCTCGTGGAACCTCCGATTGGGATGATTTTTGCGGCGTTGCGCTCCTCTCGTCGAGAGCTTCGATTTGGTATATTATAAGACACTTAACATTGCTCTGATACCACTTTGTTGGATCGAAATTCTCACTAAAACAAAAATAAAACTTTTACAACACTCAAAACACCTCACAATACAAAGTTTTGCTTTGTTTCTCACACACTCACTAGAAGCTTTGCTTCTCTTATGTTTTCTTCTTCTTTGTGATGCTTAGAACTCATGCAAGAGGGGCTATATATAGTGCTAGAAAATTAATCTAAACCATTCAAATTAACAAATACAAATAAATCCTAACCACACAATTTCACCAACCAAACAAATACTTTTAAATTGACTCACCTAACCTTGCACCTAACCTTACACCTAACATTATACCTAACCTTAGAAGGTTCTTCTTGATGGACTTGGGCTTGGTAATGGGCTTGCTCAAAAAACAAGTTTATATTTTCAACATGCTCTAGGGTATATAGGGTAATTAAGTCTCCATGCAATCCTTGCTCTTAAAAAATGTGACTAAATTCATGGGACCTAAACTCTTCCCCTTTATCGGTACGAAGTGCTTTTATGATCCCTCCATTTTGCTTCTCAACAAGTGCCTTGTATTTCTCAAAAATTTCAAATGTTTCTTACTTGTTTTGAAGAAAATAAACTTAGCTTATCCAACTATAATCATCTGTAAACAACAACAAATATCTACTCCCACCAAATGATCCTGTTTGCATAGGACCACACAAGTCAGCATGTACAAGCTTAAGTCAACTAGATGCCCGTCTGCACTTCCCTAAGAGAAATGATTTCTTACATTGTTTCCCATATATGCAACGTTCACACACATCGAAAGACTCAATTTTAGGCAACCCGAATACCATTCCCTTTTGACTCAACAACTTCAGGCCCTTTGCATTCAAATGCCCCTAACGTAAGTGCCATAATCTAGACTCTCTATTTTCTTTAACAACAAGAGGCTAATCTTTAACACTAGAAACTTCAAGTGGAAACAACTTATTTGGAGTCATACAAACATAAAAAATAACTTTATTAGATTTTTTTTTTTTTTATCTCTAATCACATATGAGACATCATCAAATAAAATAGAATACCGATTAGCAATAAGTTTCCTAACATTCAAAAGGTTTTGAGATAAACTTGGAATAAAATAAACATTATAAAGGAGCTTCACATTGCCATGACCATCATCGACTACCACAACACCTTTCCCTTCGACTTGCATCTCTTTGTCATCTCCAAGTCTTACCTTTATCTTGTATGACTCATCAAGCTCCTTAAATGATGACTTTATTCCTATCATATGATTATAGCACCCGCTATCTAGAAACCAAACATTTTTAGAAAATGTTGCATCTTCATGACAGGCCATGAATAACTTGACCTCTTCTTCATCTTGTTTTGCATAGCTTGCTTGCTTTTCCCTTTTCCAACTTTCAACCTTTGTATGACCAAATTGTTTGCAGTAGTAACATTAGACACCACTCTTCTTGCTTCTTTGCTTTTCATCTGATTACCTTTGATATGATTGCTCACTGCCTCATCCTCTTCCATAGCCTCAAATGAGTATGTAGATAAGTCCTTGGACTCCTAAGTGGCTATAACTACATGATCAAACTTTGGAGTTAAACTTTTTGTCACTTTTTCAACCATTACTTGATTAGAAATTTCTTTTTCGTCTGTAGGACCTCAACTATTTGATAATTGTAGCTACTCTAGTTAGAAAATGTTGCACCGATTCCCCACTCTTCATATGCAAGGTCTCGAAATCACAACGAATGGTTTGAAGTTTGACTGTGATCACCTTCGAGGAAACTTGGAAAGCCTTCTATAATATCGACCAAGCTTTTTTAGCTATAGTTTTACCTACAATTTTAAGAAAATCGACTCATAAACAGCTTTTCAAATAAAGAATAATGGCTTCGAATCCTTGTTCTTGTTCTCTTCCGGTTTTGTTTCTTCATCTAGACTAGCATGCCCATTCTCAATCAAGTCCCACAACTCTTGAGAACTAAACCATGTCCTAATTTTAATGCTCCAAAATTCTAAACTTTCACCTTTGAAGACAGATATTGCTGGTTGAGAAGTACTCATAACATTGCCGTTAGTTGCAATGAGTTTTGGCGCCCAAATATGAGAGAACCAGGCTTTGATACCACAAAATGCTGGAGAAAAGCACTCAGCTATAAAAAATAGAGGTTGTTTATCATGAACAATAGAGAGAACTGGTACAACCTGCTGAAAAATTTAGCTTAATGACTTAAATTTATTCATGAACTGAAAGAGCCTTTATATAGGCTTTACATAAAACCTGAGTAGTATAAAGATGCAGAAATGCTTGGTACTAAGTAAACGTTTTGTTTGACTGAAACAAGAAATTAGAAAATTCAGCAACTAAAACAGAAACTCATAACTGACTTAGACTAAGTCATTAAGTAGTCACTAACTGTCAATTTAGAATCAACTATTCAATAGAATATTGGAGGCAGGGAAAATTTCTATGTTAGAGCTTTTAAGCGCATGAAACTTGTACAATCTTTTTGATCAATACTAGAAGAAGAGTTGTCTTGTCTCAATAATTGGATTACTTCAAGAGAAGGATCACCAATTAATTTGACAAAAAAAATTTACTCATTAACAAATGATATTATTTTCAGGACCGCATTTGACATAAAACATGAAAAACATGAAAAGCGTGAAGAATATGCATCAGTTATCCTAGAAAGTTTAGTAGTGGTGAACGGATTTTGTATTGTAGATATGTTTCCTTCCATTCGAGGATTGCTTTAAGTTGTTAGTAGAGTCAAGTCTAAATAAGAGAAGGGAAAATAAAGATCTAGTTGATGTCCTGATGAGAATTAAAGAGGATGTTACCACTGAAGTTCACTTAACTATTGACAACATCAAATTTGTATGAATTGTAAGTACTTTTACCCCAAACATTTTATATGTTTCCATTTTCATTGTGTTCTGCTGGTCCCTATATAATGTGGTAACCTTTGGTCACCACGGTGGTTATTTGTTCACGTGGGGTTTGTCACCAAGAATATTGAAAATTGCATAGAGTGAAGTTAGAAAAATCTTTAATAGAATTGGGAGGGTTGATGAAACTAGCACTAACGAAATGAAATATTTGAAGGTGGTTACAAAAGAGACCTTGAGATTACATGCCTTACTCCTTTTTCACCTAGAGAATGTAGAGGGAGATGTGAGATTAAAGGGTTTGAAATACCCAGGAAAACTAGAGTCCTCATTAATAAATAGGCTATTGGAAGAGATCCAAATTATTGGAGTGAACCTAATAGCTATATTTTGAAGAGGTTTCTTGAATCTCCAATTGACTTTAAGGGAACTAATTTTGAATACATCCCATTTGGTGCTGGTAGAAGGATCTACCTAGCAATGTCATATGGTGTCGCTAATCTTGAGCTTCCACTTGCAATGTTGTGGTACCATTTCAATGGAAAGTTCCTAATGAAATAAAGCATGAGGATATAAATATGACTGAGTGTTTTGGTTTAACTGTTAGAAGAAAAGAAGACCTGCACTTTGTACCCATTCCCTATCATCCTTTAGCTGTGTAAACTAAAATACATAGGTTCTATCAATTTATTATTACTGTAACTCATGAAACCAGTAACTATGGAATAGGTCTGTGTTTTGGGTTATAGTTGAGATTAATAGATTAAATTGTGTTTTTTTTTTTTTTGACGCACTATTATATAATTCACAATTTAAAAATAAAGAACCCATCATATATGCATCACCAAGTAGAATTATAATTAGGAACTATACTAATGGTTCATTTCTCAATCAAGAAAAGAGATCTCATTAAAATCATGAGAGAAAAACCTCGAATGGCCTCATTTGTTATGTGGGATAGAATTGGATTATTTACATGGGATAGGATTGGATTATTTATATGAGATTGGATTTGATGAGATAGGATTGGATTAATTTAAATGTAATCCCATGTTTGATGACATTAGGATAGGATAGGATTTAATGAAATTTTTCAAGAACTGAAATGAAAATTTTCATATATATTTCCATTTCCTCCACCTCCACATTTTCCAGCCCCTCCCTCCGTCATCCCTCTCGCATCATCCCCAAACCCATCTAAAACCACGTCCAGCTCCTCCCTCACCATCGTCGTCCTTCTCGCATCAACCCCTTAACCCATCCAAAACCATGTCCAGCTCCTCCCTCACCACCGTCGTCCCTCTTGCATCACCCCCATAACCCAAAGAGAACCACGCCATTTCCAGCGGTGAGACAAACGGTGGAAATGTCCCTCTTGTGTCGGTGCCCTGGAATAACGGCGGAGACGACATAGATTTCAGCCTCAACATGAGTTCCTGGTTGGAGAGTCGGTAGACGATAGAAGGTAAGCTATTCGATCTGAGAAGACAGAAAAGAGCAGAGAAGAGTAAGAGGAGGACGATCGGCACTAGCACGAATTGGCGTGAGGATGAGGGAGAAGTGAAACTACTGAGGGTTTATATATAACTGTCGTCTTGAAGCCCTAGCCATCAGATCAAAGATAGCTGTGTAACCATCATTAATCTATCGGTTTAGCGCGAAACCCACAGTTTTGTCATATCACACTGCTAGTGAAGAGACGTGGTGGGACAGTAATTTTTTAATTCAATCCAATTTATTTCACTCCTCTCTAATCCAATGCAATTCATTTCATTCCGTTTCAATTAATATAATCCATTTCATTCTAATCTCATGTCCCAAATGTAGCTTTAATATGGTATTTAAATTAATTTTATTCCAATCAAATCTCAATATAAATTAAACATAATATGACATATTTTTCCAACATAATATAGTATTTAAATTAATTTTATTCAAATCCAATCCCAATCTACACTTTATATAAGGTGGTATAATTTTAATCCAATTCCATGTTCTACCAAATATGGGACAATAATTTTTCAATCTAATTAACCAATCTATTCCATTCAATTC
Source organism: Dimocarpus longan (assembly GCA_022984855.1). NCBI lineage: Eukaryota > Viridiplantae > Streptophyta > Magnoliopsida > Sapindales > Sapindaceae > Dimocarpus > Dimocarpus longan. Next base: position 11,499,844 of record CM041014.1, on the reverse strand, counting down.
CAATCCATTGTAATCAATTTCATTCAATTTCAATCCAATATAATCTAATATATTCCATTCTAATAAAATCAAGGTGAATTTAATTCATATTTGTATGGAATATAATAAAATCTATGTGTATTTATTGACTTCATAAATTTTATTTGGTTGATAGATTTGGATTGATTTTAAATTGATGTATATGAAAAATTTATATATATACATATATATGTAAAACTTAACAAATCTCATAAAATCAATGTAGGAAGTGATTGGGTGTAAGAACTATTTTGGGAGGTTCCATATATGGGTTTGACCACCTTATTGCATGGTTGGGTAATATTCTTTAATAACCATTTTTATAATTAATTTAAAAGTTATTATTAATTGAAAAACTTATTTAATTCAGATTTATATCCAATCCAATAATATTTGTATATTTAAAAAGTTATTAACTTCATAAATTTCATTAATTATCCAAGGATGCTATTGATAAATAAATTTATTGAACCACTAAGTTAACCAAACCCTATATATATATACCCTCTTCTATTTCTTTCATGGACATAAAAGCAACAACTCTTTTTCTTGCATAACCATATACTGAAAAAACAAATGGAGAAACAATCCCTCAAATTAATTTGTTTGGTAGTTCTTATGCTCATCATTGCTCCTGGTATGATATGCTCATCATTAATTTGTTTTCATTATTCTCTTTTCTATTTTGAACTATATATGGTGTACAAATTTCTTTACGTTAATCTTAAAATTAAAACTAACCCAAAGTGATATGTTACATAAAATAATCTTGTTTTGTTCTTAAAAATACAACTTCGAAGAAAATAATTATAAAACTATAATGTTACAAATGAATTATTTATCCTATAAAGCATATTTCGAATGAAAATATGAATATGTGTGATATTGATCTTGGTAGGAAAGGGAACGGGACGAAATGCGCCACCAATGGGAAATCAATGCAAACAAGACCGAGACTGTGCATTCGTTTGTCGTCCTCTTCCCAATCCCACGCCCACCTGCGTTCTTGGCTGGTGTTCGTGCACTCGAGTTCCTCCATTACCTCCAGGCTTCAGCATGTGAAAGGTTTCAAGGCCACTAGTAGGCATCAAACCAATGGCGTTGTCGGCCACTGGCCTATCTGTGAACGTCAAGGTTTCTGATTAATAAAATATATTCTTATAAACCATAATAATTTATCTCAATTTCAATCTAATATATCTGAATCGTTTAATTTAATTGAAACTGGTTAATTTATCTTATGTAATCGATTCAAAGACTAAATATTTTTGCAAAAAAAAAAACATTTTATACAAAAATTCTTATTCCTACTCACTTGAAATTTAACAGCCAAAAATTGAAGCTTGCACCACCACAGCCACATTGTCTTCCTAATTTTTCTTTTCATCTTCACTTTAACTTAATTTGCAACTCCACTCTTAAAAACTCACACTAACTAGCTCTGACATAAAATCCAAGAGTCCACGATATATATTCACGACCTATCTCCAATTCTCTCTACAAGATTATCGCTTTCATTACTTTCTACAATAATCCAACTAAGAGAAAAATTAATTTTATTCCAATCCAATCCAATTCCAACTTAAACCAAACAAACTATATATGGTATAGTTTTAATCCAATCTCAAATTCTATCAAATATGGATCAATAATTTTTCAATCAAATCAATTTCATTTCAATATAATTTAATTCATTCCAATTCAACCCAATCGCATCTGCCAAACGTAACCTTAGGAAATTCCATTCCTTTTAAGGCATCTACAAGACTCTCAGGGAATCGTACGTGTAAATTTATAGTACAATATTTATTGTTTAATATAATAAATGATGAAAAATTTTCAGGCACAGTCTTCGATTCTCCAAGGTTTATAAGCATCACAGAGGCTGTGACGGACCGGAATCTTGAAGACACTGACATATGGAGCCGCATTCACATTGGTTACGGTCTTCCAAAGGATCTTGGGCTACCATGATTCCGTGTTGGAATGATCTACTCCAACAATGAAACAGTCGTTTCCGCGGCCACTAAAATGTCAAGCCTTGGACTTATTTCCTCTCAAACACAGTTTCACGGGCAAGTACATGAAGGAGAAGACTGAAGAAGAGAAAGGAAATGCTCGTCTCAGGCCTTAATAACAATGCGAGTTTGTTGGGGTGTCCAACATGTTCGAAACAGAAAAGGAGGTATGGAAGAAGATCATTTTCGAAGTGGGGTGAATATCTCTCCAGGCTCTTCTTGCCATTGCACCGAACCAGGTTGGTTCAGAGTCTGCTTCGCCAACATGAGTGAAGAAACTTTACAAGTCTCAATGCGACGCATCAAGGCCTTTGTAGAATCCATGACCACTGGCTATAATCTCTGCACGTGCCACTGACTATGATCTACCAAGCTTCTTGACTCTTTTCCTCATCTGGGTATGAAGAAAAATTAGAAACAGAGTCCATTAGAATAGAATACTAAAAAACCAACCAAACCGAACTAATTAAAACAGAGCCAAACCAACCTTGTTGGACTTGATGTGGGTCATCAACTAGTAGTGAGGAGGCTCTCATTGACTCAACCCATGGCCATGCATTGATTCTGGCTCCTCCATCGATTTCCAGGTTCTTCAACAGGTTCTTTTTGGAGAGCGAAACGGAGCCACCACCGGGTGGCACCGGAGGTTTTTGTGTGGTTTCCAAACCGAACTAATTAAAACAGAGCCAAACCAACCTTGTTGGACTTGATGTGGGTCATCAACTAGTAGTGAGGAGGCTCTCATTGACTCAACCCATGGCCATGCATTGATTCTGGCTCCTCCATCGATTTCCAGGTTCTTCAACAGGTTCTTTTTGGAGAGCGAAACGGAGCCACCACCGGGTGGCACCGGAGGTTTTTGGGTGGTTTTTTTGAGAAAAGAGTGAAGAAACAGATGCTCTGTTTTTTTTTTCCTTTTAGAAAGCTTGAAACTTGAAAGAGTAGACAAAGTCTCAAAAGAGCCCGAGTGCGCGTGTGGGAGAGAGACAGAGCCCGAGTGGTCGTATTTATGGTTGAGATAAGTTACTGGAAGGTAAGTTCATAAAAAGGTTAAGAAAATTTTCCAATTGGAAAGACATTACTACTATAGTCACCAAACTCAAACAGCAGATATTCGAAAACACAAAACTCATTGGACAACACAAATCCAAACAACTTGACACTAAAACAACAGCATTCTTTCAACACTCGAAATGCGAAATTTATTTCACAATAACGTCAATAGTCTAAGTCGAACGGTCAGGAATGGCAAGTCCAAACAGCAGATATTCGAAAAAAACAAACTATTTGGACAACACAAAGCCAAACAATAACTTAACACTAAAACAACAGCATTCATAACTCTTACAGCAAATTGCGTGAATAGCGAGTCCAGACAGCAGATATTCCAAAGCACAAACTGATTGGACAAACACGAAGCCAAACAACAACTTAATACAAAAACGATAGCATTCAACATGCGAAACGCTAGATATTATTTTGCATCAATAGTTTGAGTCAAAATTCCAGATTCCTACACTTGATGATCAGCGTCCAAATAGTAGATATTCAAAAACGCAACCAACGAAGTCAAACTAAGTCAACTACATGCATATATTTACTTAAAAATAACGTATAGATCTAAAAAAGTCACGAAATGAATCCAAATCGGACACAAAACATGTATATTTCAACAAACATAAATAGATCTAGAAAAAAAAGAAAATCTAAAAATCAGACCCGATAAATTTGAACAATAAATCACAACGAGAAACAATCAATTACCTGTGAGAGAGAGGCGATGGAGAGGGAGAGGCGCAGCAGAACAGATGGTGAACGACGGTGATGGAGAGAAAGAGAGAGTTGAGAGAGCAAATGTGATGAAGGTTCAGGCTCAAGGTTTTTCAGAGGGTATTTAACGAGCGGGTCTGATGATAATAATGTTTGATGATGGGGGTATTTACAGAGGTTGGTAGATCTAATTCAGATCACCTGTTGACGGGGACTTCTCTGTTGTTAATGGAGAAGATGGCCATAATATATTGGTGCTGAAAACCGAAACATGAGGGATTAGATGGACCTATAACGTTATTAATAAGTTGGTGGGTGAGTGATTTCAAAAACAAAAATTCGGTGGGTGAGTTAGTGGCATGTGACTCACCAGTGTACATTTACAGGAACTGCTCTATTCTGATAGGTTGCTTTAATAGAAAAAAGGTGGTGTATGGTGCAAATATCTTCGTCATGACAGGTAGACGTGGATTATTAATTATTCGAAGAGACTCATGCAATTAATCCTCTGTCATGATCTCAAATGATATTCTTAATTGTAATTAGATTTTTTTTTTTTTTTGACAGAATGTGTCTATATATATACAACCAATAATATGTAACATATTTACAACCCGCAGGTGTTTGACACACCTTTAAACGTTCAGAGTTTAACACAAAGACGTTGCATTCCAGCAACCTTCTTTTTTACTCACAAAAGGTTGGAAAGCTAGGTTATGGACCAAGCAATTCTGAGAGCCTGAAATTGCCTGACATTTTTCCACCCCTACTTCCCTATACAACTCTTTTATGTCACTAATCACCGTTCCTTCTTCAGAGAGCCTTGCTTTTGCATGATTAAGGACTGTAACAAACTTGACAGCTTCTACTTGTACTATCATGACCTGCATTGCTATATTCTTCGCAAAATTCAGACCATATCTAACTGCTAATAAATCTGCCATAGCTGGAGAAAAGCTCCCTCTCATTTGCTATATTTTTGTGATTAGTTTTAAAATCTACAAAAGTTTTCAAAACTTTCGAGTAGAGGCATGTGACCTTGCTGGTCCGTATCTGAGCTAAAGAAGACAAACATGGCCACAAAGAGAAGTCTGATAACAAACAGCTGCATCCTTATTTTAGGAACTTCAGTTCTTACAAAGACAATCTATGGCTAGTGCGGGATTTTTCAAATTTTTAGTGTACGTGTGAGTGTTGAAATCTTGAAGATCTGATAAAGTCAAGGAGAATTGATTTTTTTTTTTTAAAAAATTCAAATACTGGTTTTTTTTTTCTTTGAAATTAAAATCTCATCTGATTATCACTTGGTTAGCTAGTTTATTATCTTATATTTTTAGTTTATATATACATATAGTTTTACTATTTTTTATTGTTAGCTTTTTCGATTCTTAGATTTCCGTTGAAAGTAAGATTTTATTGATATCTATTTAATTAAATGAGAGTAAAGAGCCTTTTGTAAAATAATAATATTATATTTATTAAAAACTTTATAAATATTTTATCTAAATAATGTGTAAAATGATTTGTAATATTTATATGATAATAAAATAGGGTGGATGCCCGAGATTACGAGGAATTAATAGCTACTGCATGCCTCTTTCTTATAATACAATTTATTTTCACGGCTCTCTCTCTCTTTCATGCTCTCAAATTGCTAGTCGTCTTTCATGTAGGACATTTGTTCTCTCTTTTCTTTCTAATATTGCCACTCATGTCATTCTCAATTTTTGTCTTTTGATCTTTCACCTTACTAACTTTTCTTGAGTTTTGTGTGATGACATGTGCTTCTTCTACATGGCTGCCACTCGTCTCTGGCTTTTGTCCCAATCTCAGCCCCTCATCTTTTATAATTAAATTTGTCTTCTTTGCTTTTTGCTTTGCTTGTATTTTTTCATATGAGCATAAATGATCAAATCACTGGAGTGATAGTATCAGAATTACCCTTGTCTTCCTGATATACATTCACTGAACCTACGGTTAACATCTCAAATTTTGTGCATAAAAATCTTACCGAACAATAAATGGTGCATGACTATGGTCCGTAATACATCGATAAAAAACTAATATCAAATTCCCTCTATTTTAGGCATATCAAACTTATACACGCCATTGCTAGTTATATAAAATGGAGTTTATTATAGCACCTATTATGGCTCCAATATGTCTTAAAAGTTTTAGATTGTGTTGTGGGCATTTTGGTATTATAGAAAAGCCCCAGAACGAAGACCTATTGTATCAAGGAGCCCAGGAAGTACTGGTCAAGATGGTCAGAAGTCAAAGGAATGAGTATAGCCATTCAGTAACAGATATACCCGAACACACCTGATTATGTGAATGATCGTCTTAAAACACTAAGTGTTGAGTGATTGTATGAAAGTTTGACTGATAAGCAAAAGCATAAAGATAATCTGCTCATGATCAAATCGATGAGTGCCCTTCAGAAACTATCGCGGCGATCAGGAAGTCTGCTCATCTGCTTGATAGTTAGAGGGACAGTTAAGTATGCTCGTCTGTTCGATAGTAAGAGGGACAGTTAAATCTGCTCGTCTGTTCGATAGTCAGAAGGAATGTTAAGTCTGCTCGTCTGTTCGATAGTCAGAGGGACAGTTAAGTCTGCTCGTTTGTTCGATAGTGGAAACACCTGATCGTTAAGGTAGTCTGCCCGTTTGATGCAACGTCTGGCCGCTGAGCAAGCTATTCGCTAGAGTTGACCAGTTGACCTTCTGGAAGGCGAATCAATTCAAAACAGGAAAGGAGTCGACTTACCTATTTTCATGCAAATTGAATCTCTACACTCTTGAAAATTGCTATATGTACGGGAGAGATAATCTCTAAAGATATTATCTTAATTAATGTATATTATTTTTTGTTTTATCTGTCAGATTTTTAAGCTTATTTTGATTGTAACATCTCCTCTATAAATAGGAGATAAAATTCGGTGTAAAGGACGGAGTGAAATAAAATACAATCACTCCGAGAGTGAGAAAAGGTAATTGTCGTGGACGTAGGCCATTGTTCTTGCCGAACCACATAAAAATCTTGTTGCATCCTGATTGTTTTGGTCCTGGTAGTACTTGTTTCGTGTGTGGTTTGTTGTGTCGCAGGTATTGGGCTTGGAGAACCGGGTTGACCAAAATTGAGTGTCAACATCTTTTGGCGCTAGAGGAAGGGCCCAGACTGCGGTTTGACAACTTCTTAATACTATTCTCTTTTGTTGTGATTTACTGACATGGCCAGGATCAAGACAACCAGGGTTGTTGCGACAAAAGCTGACCAATCGGAGGGACACTAAGGCCAGGGTCAAGCGACAAGGACGTCTAGTGCAGCTTTGCCTTCGCTTCCCCCACATCAAGCAGCCGATGGCGGAGACGTTGCCCCAGCTTGGCAGCAGCGTCAGAAAGCGCGTAATGAGGCGTTAGAGAATATGGTGGCACAATTAGCAGAGGCCATTAGAACCCTGACATAGGCCCGGGCCCAGGAGGTTCCCAGAAACGCGGACCCTCAACCTCAACACCAGTCAGTAGGTGTCGTGCCTGCTAGAAGAGAAGAGGCTAACAGGGTAAGAGAACAGCTGACAGTTTCTGTCCGTTCCTCAAACTTACGCTCGAGAGGGGAAGGACGTCTAGTTCATGAAGAAGAAGTGGCTCCACACCCTCCCAATCTGAGAATCAGAGTAAGTCAGCACGGCAGTCGCCGTGTGGAGAATAACCGTGGGGATGAAAGAGTTCAACAGCGCAATGGAGAACGTATGCGCCAATGAGAATCACCCTATGCAGGAAGTTCTCATAGGAGGAATGGATCACGTGAAAGAATGTCTCTAGACCTAGGGAGGTCATGAACTTGCTTCTCGGAAGGCAGGGAGAGTAGGAGGAATCGTCAGTCCCCAGCGAACAGGATTGAACAACGGGACCCAATGGTGCAAGAATTAATGCAGATGGTTCACCAGTTAGAAATTAGACCCGGGTTCCATGACCAAGCAGGGGAGCAGGAAGATAGAACTCCATTCTCGCGAGAGATTGAAACATAGCTGCTGCCACCGAGATTCAAGCTCCCGAACATCCCACTTTATGATGGAGATAGTGACCTGTATGATCATCTAGACACTTTCAACGTTCAAATGGATTTGCAGACCTTTAATCCTCTGGTCAAGTGTCGGGTGTTCCCGGCTACACTAGGGAATGTGCCAAGGACGTGGCTGAGGAGTCTTCTGGCCCATAGTATAAATAACTGGGATGAATGCCAAAGAAAATTCAAGGACCAGTACAAAGCATTAAGAAAACAGCTCACACCGACCTGCCACTTAGCAACCATTTTTCAGAAGGGGGAGGAGACTTTAAGGGACTATATTGCCAGATTTAGACGTGAGGTAAACAATGTAGAGAATCCCTCTAATTAAAGCATCTTAACTGCAATTTCTGCAGGTCTAAGAAAGGACGGAAAGCTTTATAAAAGCATCTACAGGAACTCTGTGAAAAGCTTAGGGGAATTCTATGATCATGCGGCTAAGGAGATTTGTTAGGAAGATACTTTCGGGCAGAAGAAGTCCAGCGAGCAGAAAAATAGAGTGAGCAGTTCGCATCAAGGAAAAAAAAGGGGTCAGCGTGAAGTGAAGAGAGCGGACATAAGCATCGCTTTAATAATCAAGTAGCGAAGCGGTCAAAAAATGAGTTCGGAAGAAAGACGTCTCCACCAAGAGATCGCTATCAAAATTACAGCGTCTTGACTGATAGACAGGATAGGATATTTGAAGCTGAGAAAAGACGGGAGAACTTCGAGAAGCCAAGTCGTACAAATATCCTGAAGAGATTCCAAGATCCAAGGAAATATTGCGTCTACCATCTAGAAAACAGGCACTATACTTCTCAGTGCAGGGAACTCAGGGATGCAATAGAGGAACTGATCAGAAGAGGTCGTCCAAGGGAGTATGTGGCGTGACCAGAGAATCAGCATCCCCAGCAAAGGCATCAGCCAGTACAAGAGCACCCTGACCCATCTCGGTAACCTGCCCAGCCACATCCACAGCATATGAATGATCAAGGCCATTTACCCACTATGAGGACCATTTTTCTTATCCATGGAGGACCGAACATTACAGGGACATCCAACAAGTCACAAGAGCGCTATGTGTGGGAGGCCAGTCGCATCCTACTAACAGGTTGTAGTGGGATGGAATGACCAATCAAGAAAGCCAGAGTAAATTCAGGTGGCATGATGTTTAATGAAGAAGATGCCCAAGGTGTACATTGGCCCCATAATGATGCCCTGGTCATTAGGGCAAGAATCAGCAATGCTGAAGTAAGGAGGATAATGATAGACATAGGCAGCTCGGTGAATGTGATGTACAGAAGTTGTTTCGAACAAATGGGTTTAGCATCTGAGCAGTTATCACCATCCCCTAAACCCCTCTTCGGCTTTACAGGAGATGCAATCGTGCCGCTGAGGCAGATTAGACTTCCCCTCACTATAGAGGATTTGGACAGACAAACTCTCAAGATGACCGATTTCTTAGTTATCGATTATCCTTCAGCATACAATGTTATCCTCGGAAGACCAACTATGAACGACTTAGATATAACAATATCCACCAGAACGCTCACTATTAAATTTCCTAATCTAAATGGGGTAGGATATGTTAGAGGAGGACGGGAAGTGACGATGAGGTGCTATAAAAATGCAGTAAAGGCTGGGGTCAAAGGAAAAAATGTCAGTATGGTGACCGAGGAAAAGAAACAACCAATCAGCACTGTAGGAGTAAGTCAGGACTTGGATCCGAGAGAAATAGATGAAGATCGAGCGACAGGCCCTGTGAAGAATTGAAGGATGTGCAGGTTAACGAGCAGGATGCCAGACGATGTTTAAAAATAGGGAAAGATCTACTCCCAGGCATTAAGGAACAGCTCGTTGAGTTCTTGAAAGAAAATTTGGATGTCTTCGCATGGAATCATGAAGACATGGTAGGAATTAGCCCGGATGTAATGTCTCACAAGTTGAACATTAATCCTCTCCATAAGCCAATTCGTCAAAAGAGAAGACCGATAACGGAGGAGTGATATGAGGTGCTCAGGGAAGAAGTAGAGAAACTCTTGACGAACAAATTTATCAGGGAACTCTATTACCCGGTCTGGGTGGCAAACCCTGTTCTGGTAAAGAAGAAGAACGAAAAATGCAGAACCTGTATCGACTTCACCGATCTAAACAAGGTATATCCGAAAGACAGTTTTCCTTTACCACGGATCGATCAGCTTGTTAATGGTATTGCTGGACATCAGCTCCTCAGTTTCATGGATGCCTACTCGGGGTCTAACCAGATCCCAATAAGCCCCGACAATAAGGAGCACACCTCTTTCGTTACTGATCGAGGGCTTTATTGCTATAAGGTGATGTCATTTGGGCTGAAGAATACATGAGCAACTTACCAACGTATGGTAAATATGATGTTTGAACATTTGATAGGGGGAAATATGTCGATGACATGTTAGTAAAATCCAAAAGAGCACGTTAACATGTGTGCGATCTGGGAGAGATGTTCCAGATCCTGCGAAAATTTCAGATGAAGCTGAATCCCCTGAAGTGTGCGTTCGGAGTAGCCTCAGGCAAGTTTTTAGGATTCATGGTCAACAGCAGGGGGATTGAAGCTAACCCTGAGAAAATCAAAGCCCTTATCAACATGAAGTCACTTACTAAGATCAAAGAGGTGCAAAGTCTAAATGGCCAAGTTGCCACTCTGAGAAGGTTTATATCTAGGTCGATACACAGATGCATTCCGTTTTTCAACGCGCTGAAGAAGGCTAGAAACTTTCAGTGGACTGAGGAATGTGAAACAGCCTTTCAACAATTGAAGGAATACATGGGCCGAGCACCTTTACTATCCAAGCCAGTAGAAGGGGAAAAACCGGTCGTTTACTTAGGAGTTTCCCAACACGCCCTTAGTGGGGCCCTGATTTGTGAGGAAGACGAAAAGAAACTTCCCGTTTACTATATAAGCAAAAGGTTGCTCGACACAGAAACCAGATATACACCCATGGAAAAGCTTGCATACTATTTGGTGATAGCATCAAGGAAGCTCCGCCCCTACTTTTAGATGCATACCATTGAAGTTCCGACCAGGTACCCTCTGAAACAGGTTCTTCAAAAGCCTAGCACCTCTAGTCGTTTGCTTAAATGGGCCATTGAGCTCGCCCAGCTTGAAATAGAATTTAAGCCCCAGACAACAATCAAAGGGCAAATGCTAGCAGATTTCATGGCTGAGTTTATAAGGCCGAGTGGTGAAGAACCCGAGTCTTCTGAAGGTCCATTCTGGGAGCTGTATATAGATGGATCCTCGAGCGAGCAGAAGGCTGAGGATGGTGTAATACTGAGAAGCCCGAAAGGTCATAAAATTTTGTGCGTCCTAAGATTCAAATTTAAGGCCACCAACAATGAGGCTGAATATAAAGCGTTGTTGGTAGGATTAAGATTGGCCAAAGAAGTACGAGCAGAATGGGTAAGGATTTACAGTGATTCCCAGCTTGTGGTATGCCAAGTCTGGGAAGAATATCAGGCTAAAGGATCAAAAATGGCCATCTATCTGCAAAAAGTCCGGGAACTTTTGGCAGAGTTCGAGAAGTATGAATTGCAGCATGTCACGTGATCACAAAACTCTCATGCAGATGCATTAGCTTGTTTGGCCACTGCCAAAAATACAGATTTCATGGGGGTTGTACCAGTAGAAGTGTTATCGGTTCCAAGCACGGAGTCACGAGATGAGATGATAGCGATTGTGGTGGCACAGAACTCCTGGATGAATCCTTTTGTGGAGTATTTACAAAACAGAAAGTTACCCGAAGGAAAGTTAGAATCTCGTCGTCTTTGAGCACGAGTGGCCCGGTATTGCATCTATGATGATAAACTATACAAAAAAGGATTCTCAACTCCGTTGTTTAGATGCATTAATGGCCTGGACTATCAAGTCGTTTTGGACGAAATATATGTCGGACATTGTGGTAATCATGCCGGAGGGCTATCATTGGCCTAGAAAGCTCTTCGACGGGGTACTATTGGCCGACAATGAAGAAGGACTCTATTGAAATAGTTAAGAAACGTGACAAATGTCAGAGGTTTGCCAAAATACCTCGAGCCCTTCCAACTTTTTTACAACAGATGGTCAGTCTGTGACCCTTCACCATCTGGGACATGAACCTGATCGGACCGTTCCCCACAGCCGGAGGAAGGTGTAAGCACGCCATTGTAGCAGTGGATTATTTCACAAAATGGGCAGAAGCTAAGGAGCTTGCCGAAATATCTTCCACCAAAGTTGAGAAATTTGTCTGGGAAAACATTATTTGCAGGTTTGGAGTTCCACAGTAGATCGTGACAGAGAATGGAACCCAGTTCAGCAGTAAGCAGTTTCAAAATTTTTGTAGAGATCTCGGGATTAAAAAGAGCTTCTTGGCAGTAGATCACCCGCAGGCCAACAGGCAAGTGGAGGCTATCCATAAAATCATCAAGCAAAACTTAAAAACTAAGCTGGAAGCAAGGAAATGAGCTTGGGTAGATGAGCTGCAGAAAGTATTATGGCCGTACAGAACCACTGCTCGTAACACTACAGGTGAAACTCCTTTCTCATTGGTCTATGGCTCGGAAGCGATAATTCCAATAGAATATGAGGTTGCTAGTCAGCGCAGAACAACGTTTAACCAGAATGATAACAACCATCTGCTCGCTGCTAATTTGGATCTAATGAAAGAGGCAAGAGATAAAGCCCAAGTGAGGATTGCTGTTTAGTAGAGACGAGTTGTCAGGTTCTACAATAAGAAGGTCCGTACCCAGAAGTTTAATGCAAAAGATTTGGTTTTGTGTCTTATTCTACTTGCTGCCCGAAAATCCAGCGATGGAACACTTGGTCCAAATTGGGAAGAACCTTATATTGTGAAAGAAAGACTACAGAATGGAGCATACCACTTGACTAACCTGGGAGGAGCAGAAGTCCCTCGAGCATGGAATGTTGAGAATCTGCGACCATACCATGTTTAAGTCATTCAGTTTTTGTTTTAATAAATTATTTTTTGTTTTGTATGAATACAGTTAAGTCAATAAAGATTTTCTTCAAATGGCAATTCCTGATCGTTTCACATTCTACTGATTATGATTTCTACTCATACTTTGGAAGGTTCAATTGCTACCTGTGAGCGAGTAGACTTTGGAAGGTTCAATTGATACCTATAAGCAAATGCTCTGGAAGATGTGATTACCACCTATGAGTAGCCGGGCTCTGGAAGGTGTAATCTTTATCTGTGAGCTGAAAACGTCCTAGAAGACCTTAGCATTTCCTGTGAGTAAATGGACTCTGAAAGGGATGCTCATAGTCTGTGGACTCATAAAATAACCCTGAAAGATCTATATAGCCTGTGAGAGGGCAAGCTTTGGAAGGAACATTTGATCTGTAGGTTTAAACGAGCAGAGGTAAGGGGCCTTAAACGGATAATTTCAACACGCTGGCTGTGGAGGAACTTTAGGGCACCATTGGGGAAATGCGCTGGGCACCGTAGCTAATCGAGTAGCTCACCTACTCTGCCCAAATAAATTTGAATGCTGGGAAAAGTTGACTGCTCAAAACCAACTAGAGAAGGCAAATGGTCTGTCTAGATAGTTGATCGAGTAGAGGTAAGGGGCCTTAAGGAATAATTTTAGCATGCTAGCTGTCCCCACATCTACTCTGCTCGAATGAATTCTAATGCAAAGAAAACATTATAAAGCGAGCCAGCTGGACAGATAGTTGATCAAGCAGAGGTAAGGGGCCTTAAAAAGGATAATTTCAGTATGACAACTGTCCCTACACCTACTCTACACAAATAAAGTTGATCGTTGTTTACACGATTAAACAAATCAACTAATAAAGATGCAAATAAGGAATAATGGCTAAACAATTTATCAGACCAAGTAATATTGTCAATAACATGAGTTTATTATAAGTAAATAGTTAAGAAAGATTCCTAAGTATTAGGAGGAAAATTCTGCTGGCCAAACGCCCCGCTACCATTTATGTTAATGGGACGAGGAGAGCTGGAGAAAGATCCTGTATGAGCAAAAGCGGTACCATCAGGGGGATGTCCGAATGAGAAAGTTGGAGGATTGGCTTTTGATTAAGCCTACTGGGTGTACAACTTCACTTCTGCCATGACCTCTGGACCAAAGAATGAAACATCCACGTCTGGACATTTGCACCACAGGTTATACAAGAACAAACTCCCTATTATTTCCTCTGCTTCCTGTACTAAGGTCTCAGTACACTCCTGCTCCGAGGCAATATGTTCCTTGAGAGAGATCACCTTCTGTCTCATTGCTTCCATAACTATTTTAGCTTCAGCTGCTCTATGCTCGTGCAAGAACAACTTCCCCTTCAGCTCCTCATTTTCTGTTTTTAGCTTCTTCTCTGAATCCTCAGCAAAATGAAGAACATGCTTCAGCTCCTCGATCTCTTTGTCCCTGGAGAGAATCTGCTCATTCTGCATCTTCATGGTCTCCCGCTGCTCGAGCCTTAGGTTAATGGTTTTCTCATGTTCCTACTCCAAATCGCGAAAAGCCTCCCTTGATTTTTCAAGCTCCAGTTCATAAGAGCTTACCTCTTCTTGCATTCTATTATTCTCATCTTCCAGGGAATTGATGGTGGCTTCCATGGTAGTTTTCTCCTCTGGCCAATCTGCAATCTCTCTGAGGAGTTTCATGTATGCCATGGACGCTTGAAACGAATTGTTCCTCAAACAGGAAGGACGAAAAAGAAAGCAATAGCAATAAAAATAAAAGACTTACGAGCATGTTGTAAAAGCCCAAATAATTGATTAACCTCTCGCCCTTCATCTCTACTTTATAGAGGGCTGGTTTCTTCATTCCCAGGAATTGAGGCGTACGATCCAAAAGATCATTGTAGTATATCCCTGCATTAAAATCCTGGGTTTGCTCTTCAACAACAAAATCTGTCTCCTGCGTCCTTTGGTGCTTGGTAGGGGGTTCTACCGTTCTTGAGTCGGCGATCCCTTTACCTTTATCTATGCTTTGGGAGCGAGCAGCCGGTGAACAATTGGTAGCAAGAACGGATTGGAACGCAGCGTCTCTGGTTGAAGATTTCCTCGCCACTGATTTCTGTTTCATAAGGCGAACATGAGACGTATCAAAATCTTTTTGGAGAGGTGATTTTGAAGGAACCTCAACAGTAGGAGTATCCAAACTCCTAGCAGCCTGACTGGGTAAAGGTTGTTCGAAATAAAGTCTCACTATCTGTTGAAGAAACCTCAACAGATTTCTTTGAGGCAGAAGCCTGACTGGGTAAAGGTTGTTCGAAATAAAGTCTCACTATTTCCAGAGTTTGTGTATTCGCTAAATGCGAAATTTCCTGTCCGGAGGCTTCAAAAGCAGAAAGGATCTCCTTATCCCCGCGAGAGCTTAAATCAGAATTTTTGTCCAGCAACTCTCGGTCAGCTGCAAGGGCAAGACCATGTATTTGTAGAAGGGTGTCAGATGGTAGCTCATCGTCCGAAGGAGTTTTTACTTTAGAAAATTGATCCAACAAGGAAAGCTCCTGATCGAAAAGAGGAATCTCACTTTTGGATACGTCTGCACAAGGAAAACATTAGCAATGAGCAGAATGCAAATGAAATAAGTATAAATGTGAATACACTTACGGGGAGAGAGGCAAAAGGAAAAATTCTTCAGGTTTGATAAAGACATACATGACACATAGAACCATCGCGACTTGTAGTCGCCTACGTTGGACTTACTGACCCTTTGAAGAAGGCTGACTTTGTAAGGAGATTTTCGGGCCGAAATATAGTAAAATCCATCTTTCTTGTCGGATTTAAGGCCCGTAGTGCTCCTAAACAAAAAAAGATGTTGGATGATTGCAGGGGTCGGAGGAGGAAGGCCATTCTTGAGAAAAATTAAAGTCAAGGCTGTAATGTGAGCATAAGAATTAGGAGTAAGTTGAAAGGGAGCTAATTTAAGATCGTTCAGAGGAGCGACTAAGTAAGGATGAACCGGAATTCTAAAGCCGGCTTCTATGTGTTGATGGCTAATGGCAAAGAAACCTTTAAGAGGAAAAGCCGCATGGTCAGAAGCCTTTGGCAACATAGCCCGGCAGCCAGAAGGCAAGGAGAAGCCTTCACCAATAGTTTCAAGATCGCTAAGGCTAAGAGAAGACTCGTATCTAAAAAAGGAGGTGCGAGCAGAGGAAGCGCGATGCTCAGAAGGGTCTGAAGTAGCCCCACCATTTTGTGAGGTCATGTTATCAGTATCTCTGACTCGATCAAGTTCCTCCTCGGAGGCTGCATCAGTAGACCCCACCTTATGACCGCGACGACTACGACCAGACATCTACAAAAGCAATAGGAAAATCAAGTCGTAAAAAGCAGATCAGAACTCAGTATTTAAGGGTACCCTTACTTCTCTAGAAAGACTAGCCGTGAGTGCAAGCGGGTTGCCAGGCATAGGAAGAACCTTATTTATAAACCTAATAGATTATAGAGAACGTTGAACAAACTAATGGATTCTTAAACCCACCATGGTGAGGAAATCAGATGCATACCAATAAGGAATGGTATGCATAGGCGTAACTTAAAACAGTTACATAAATATTTACTTCAGATTCTTTAAGTAAAATCATGTTAAGAGGTAACAAAAATGCTTGCAAACAAAAGCTTACGCTCATGCAATCAAATACACACAAGCAACAATCATAGTACGAAAGATGGAAAAAGAGTACAAAAAGTTACCTTGAGTATGGAAAGTTTCGTTGGTTAGGACGAAGAAGATGTAGGAAAACAATGGCGAATGAGAGAAGAATGGAAGCAATAAAGTGTCTGTCTTCGAAAGTAAATGGTAGAAGGCGAAAATGGAACGAAAATGGGTTTATGTACAGCTGATGTCTCGAAACCCCAACCGTCAAACCAGAACACCCGAATCGTCTTCAGTAATTCAACGGTTTGGGGCGAAAACTGTAAATTCGTCATCATGAGCAGCCATCGAAAAGACACGCATTTAATGCACACATTGATAAGCGCACGATGCTTGGGGTATAAGGAGCCGATGCTTGGGGAATTACCACATGGTGCAAACAAAATAACATTTAAAAAGAGGCGACGGTCCATGTCCCGCTAAAAGAACCCTAAAAATAAGAGTGTTGCTTTCAATACAAAAAATGTACTAAAAGCAAGAGGGCTAGTGTTGTGGGCATTTTGGTACTATAGAAAAGCCCCAGAATGAAGGCCCATTGCATCGAGGAGCCCAGGAAGTACTGGTCAAGATGGTTAGAAGTCAAAGGAATGAGTATAGCCATTCAGTAACGGATATAACCGAGCACAACTGATTATGTGAATGATCGTCTTAAAACGCTAAGTGTTGAGTGATTGTATGAAAGTTTGGCCGATAAGCAAAAGCATAAAGATAATCTGTTCGTGATCAAAAGGCTAATCGATGAGTGCCCTTCAGAAACTATCGCGGCGATCAGGAAGTCTGCTCATCTGCTCGATAGTCAGAGGGACAGTTAAGTCTGTTCGTCTGTTCGATAGTCAGAGGGACAGTTAAGTCTGCTCGTCTGTTCGATAGTCAGAGGGACAGTTAAGTCTGCTCATCTGTTCGATAGTGGAAACACCTGATCGTTAAGGTGGTCTGCCCATGTGATGCAACGTCTGGCCACTGAGCAAGCTATTTGTTAGAGTTGACTAATTGACCTTTTGGAAGGCGAATCAATTCAAAACAGGAAAGGAGTCGACTTACCTATTTTCATCCAAATTGAATCTCTACACTCTTGGAAATTGCTATATGTGCGGAAGAGATAATCTCTAAAGATATTATTTTAATTAAGGTATATTATTTTTTGCTTTATCTGTAAGATTTTTAAGCTTATTTTGATTGTAACATCTCCTCTATAAATAAGAGATAAAATTCAGTGTAAAGGACGGAGTGAAATAAAATACAATTACTCCGAGAGTGAGAAGGGGTAATTGTCGTGGACGTAGGACATTGTTCTTGCCGAACCACGTAAAAATCTTGTTGCATCCTGTTTGTTTTGGTCTTGGTAGTACTTGTTTCGTGTGTGGTTTGTTGTGTCGCAGGTATTGGGCTTGGAGAACCGGGTTGACTAAAATTGAGTGTCAACAGATTGTAAAGTAAAACTAGGAAATTTCCTTCAACACTAATTTAGAAACAAAAAATCATTGCGCATGTTATGAATAATAAAAACGATAAGGTTGTTAATATCTATGGTTGAGAAATCAATTACGAGTACTTTATATATTGATAAGGCTGGTCATATATGTCTTTGAATTCATGATGCAAATTGCAACGTAATAAGAGAAGGAATTTCTTACAAGCTTTTTATATTTAATCTCTTTGATACCCTTGCACTATGCAACAAGTCTTAATAATTTTTCTAAAGGCCCTTTTTTAGTATATAAAAAGAGGTATATGTTATAAAATTAAAATAAATAAATAAATTAAAAATAAGAATTACGGGGGAGTTAGAGAAAGATTACCATAGATTGGAGAGAAATTATGATTGTGGAAATTGAGAGCAAAGAAATAGGCGAGAGATCAGAAGAGTAAAAGTAATAAAGAGAGAAAACAAAAATCATTCTTTATTCATCATTGAAGCTTTCAATTTATACACAAAATAGTCGGTAATAATCGACTTAACAAGGTTTTTATATTAGTATTTTAGATAATGGTGCATCCAGAAGATTTACAACACTCCTCATTGGATAATACCATTATATTACATTTATAAAAACTTAATAAAAATCTAAACAAAAGATATTTTGTAATCTGCTGGATCAAACATATTATAATCTTCTGAATTTAATAATATTTGGATGTGCTTAAAATGACTGCCTTATTAAAAACCTTGTCAGGAAAACCTAGTGGATAAAACTTGATCGAAGAAAAAAAGAGTGCAGTACACATATGTTCACATTGATTTAATATACTCCCCTTGAAAAATTCTTTAAAATTAATTATGCAATTTACATACTCGACGCATTCCAATATCATAAATCAATTTCTCAAATGTTGATGTTAGTAATGTTTTGGTGAATAAATTTGCGAGATTATCTAGGGAGCGAATTTGTTTAACATCAATCTGCTGACTTTGTTGGAGCTTATGAGTATAAAAGAACTTTGGTGAGATATGTTTGATTCTATCTCCTTTGATGTATCCTCATCTGATTTGAGCAATACATACAATATTATCTTCATATATGATTGTGGGGAAATTTGAAGCAGTAGATAGTTTGCATGTACTCTGAATATGGTGAATGACAGATCTCAACCATATACATTCTCAGCTCGTTTCATGAAGTGCAAGAATTTCAAAATGGTTGGAGGATGTGGCAACCAAAGTCTGTTTTGTTGAGCACCACGAAATTGTTGTATCATTGTAAGTAAACACATACCTAGTTTGTGAACGAGCCTTATGAGGATCTGAAAGATATCCAGCATCAGCATAACCAATTAAATCTACACCACTAGTAGATTTTGAATAGAATAACCCTAAATTTGTTGTTCCACGAAGATAACGAAAAATATGTTTGATACCATTTCAATGATGCCGTGTTGGTTCAAAACTGAACTTGGCTAACAAATTTACTAAAAATGCAATATCAGGCCTAGTACATTGTGCTAAATATAATAAGGCAACAATTGCACTTAGATATGGTACTTCTGGGCCAAGTATTTGTTCATCATCTTCTTTAGGTCGAAATGAATCCTTTTTAGGATTAAGAGATCGAACAACCATAAGGCTATTCAAGGGGTGAGCTTTATCCATATTGAATCGTTTTAGGATTTTTTCAATATATGCTGATTGATGGATAAGTACTCCGTGTGATTTGTGCTCAATTTTCAAGCCGAGCAATATTTTGTTTATCTCAAATCTTTCATCTCAAATTCTCTTTTTAAAGAGTCAGTAGTTTTTCGGAGCTCTTTAGGTGTTCCGATTAAATTCATATCATCAACATAAACTGCAATAATGGCAAATCCAGATTCTGTTTTCTTGATGAATACACATAGACATATAGGATTATTAATATATCTTTCATTTGTCAGGTATTTGCTAAGACGATTATACCACATTCGCCCAGATTTTTTAATCCATACAAGGATCATTGTAATTTAATTGAACAAACATTGTTAGTTTTTGATTTGTATGCTTTAGGCATTTTAAATCCTTCAGGAATTTTCATATAGATATCAGTATCAAGTGACCCATATGTTGTCACTACATCCATAAGCTGCATTTTGAGTCCTTCTGAGACTGCTAAACTGATCAAGAATCTAAAAGTAATTGTATCCATGACAGGTGAATACGTCTCATCATAATCAATTCCTGGTCTCTGCGAGAAACCTTGTGCAATAAGTCTTGCTTTATATCTTACAATCTCATTTTTTTCATTATGTTTCCATACAAATACCCATTTGTATCCAACAGGTTTGACATTTTCAGGCATTTGGACTACAAGTCCAAAGACTTTACATTTGGCTAAGGAACTTAATTCTACTTGAATTGCATCTTTCCATTCAGGCCAATCGTGTCTTTGTCTACATTCATTAATAGTATGTGATTCATAATCGTTCATAATTTTCAAAGCTACTGTATATGAAAATATATCATCGATGATTATTTCATTACGATTCCACATACCTTTTGCATAATTGATTGAAATTTCTTGATTTTTAGAATTTTGTAGCTCATCAAGTGTTTGTGCCTCTTTTGGAGTTTTAGTCTCTTCAGGAATTGACAACTCTTCTGGAGTTGATTTTTCAGAGAGAATAGATTTCGTAGCTTGAGTATTATTTTTAAAAGAATCAGAATTTTTCATTCTCCATTTCCGGGAAATACTATCTTTTAAGCCCATGGGTCTACCACGCTTCTAGCGTGCAGTAGATGATTCATTTGCTGCGTTTTGATTACATTGTTCTATAGGAACAATTATTCTAGCTGGTGCATTGGCAGCTGGTATGTATGATTTTATTACTTTAATAGCATCAGTAAATGCATCTGGCAACTGATTCGTAATCATCTAAAGATTAACTATCTTTCGGACCTCACTTTCACATTAGGTGGTGCGAGGATCCAGATGAGATATTGTTGTCACATTCCATGATAGCTCATTTTTCTCTCTAATAGTGACATTTTTCTTGTGCTTCTCTTCAGGAGGAATTTTTCCTCCCCTTAATGGTGGGAAAGTTGTCTTATCAAAATGACAATCTGTAAAACGAGTAGTAAAAAGATCACCTATCAATGGTTCAAGATATCTCATAATTGAAGGTGAATTAAAACCAACATATATTGCCAAACGACGTTGGGGTCCCATTTTGGTTCTTTGAGAAGGAGCAATAGGGACCTGTACGACACAACCAAAAATGTGTAAATGAGAAATATCAGGTTGGTGCCTAAGTACAAGTTGTAATGGAGAGTACTGGTGGTAAGCTACGGGCCTAAGTCGAATCAATGTTGCTGCATGTAAAATAGCATGTCCCCAGGCAGAAATCAGTAATTTGGTTTGTAACAATAAAGTTTTAGCAATCACCTGCATACGTTTGATGAATGATTCTGTTAGACCATTCTAGGTATGTACATGTTGGACTGGATGTTCAACATCAATTCCGATTGATGTACAATAATCATCAAATGTTTTTTATGTAAACTCACCAGCATTATCTAGTCGTATGCTCTTAATTGGATAATGTGAAAATTGTGCTCGAAGTCTAATGATTTGAGCAAGCAATCTAACAAAAGCAATGTTATGATTGGATAACAAACATACATGTGACCACCTTGCTGATGCATCAATTAATACTATAAAATAACGGAATGGTCCACTGGGTGGATGAATTGGTCCACATATATCTCCTTGTATTCTTTGTAGAAAAGATGGAGACTCAAAACCAACCTTAGAAATGGATGGTTTAACTACTAATTTTTCCTGTGAACAGACAGTGCATATATTATCATTGGATAATGGAATCTTCAGGTTCTTTAATGGGTGCTCATGAGAATTTTCAATGATTCTACGCATCATCGTAGATCCTGGATGACCGAGACGGTCATGCCAAAGTTAAAATGTTATTGGTTTTAAGAGCTTCTAGCTTGAAACTACATAAGTTTCAATTGATCTCATAATTGTATAATACAACCCAGATGAGAAAGCTCTAATTTTCTCTACAATAAGTTTCTGGCCTGAGATAATTTTAGTGATGCATAAATATTCAACATTCTTCTCATTTGTAGTTTCAATATGATATCCGTTAGTACGTATGTCTTTGAACTGAGTAGATTTCTTCTAGATCTACTTGAGTATAATACACCATTCATACATAATTTAGTTCCATTTGTTAATAAGATTATGACTCTTCTAGAACCTTCGACTAGATCTACAAGACCTAATATAATATTTAATTACCTTGGCTTTGGTTACTGACAAATTTGAGAAATATTTCTTATTCTGAAGAATAGTATGTGTTGTTGCACTGTTGATAATACCTATATCTGCACCTTCCTTTTTGATATTAGATAATTCATCCATATCTGTCTTTCATTAGATAAACCATATGTTAATACATCATTGATAACAAAATATAAAACAAATCAATTATCTTGCTTCTAGAAGACTACAAAAATATGTAATGACATTACAAAAGTTAACATGACTATATTAACTAGACAACTTTCTAATTGGTATGGATATCTCCATCACCAATTGAGTAATCAATTTTTCCATCCGCATTATCAAGAAAATCTGATAAGTCCACGCTTGTGATGTCTATAGGATCATTATCTTGATCTGTAAAATTTGTATCAATTTTCTTTTCCTTCCCTTTTATAGAGGCTTGATACAGATCAACCAAGTGCTTAGCCATACAACAGGTACGAGGCTAGTGCCCAGACATGCCACATCTGAAACAGACATCTTCATAATTTTTAGGGGTCTTTTTCTCTACATTTTTGCCCTTGTTATGTTTAGCGTCATAAACATTCCACTTTTGAGGGGTGTTTTTCTGGTTTCGATTTCCTGAAAATTTATACCCACTACGACCATGATGACCATGTTCACGTCCACAGCTTTTGCTTGTGCTAGCATTTGCTTCTAGAAGTGCAACTGCACCAGCTGGGTCATGATTTTTCATCAGAAGCTCATTGTTTTATTCTGCCACTAAAAGACATGAGATTAATTCAGAATATTTTGTAAACCCGCGTTCTCTATATTGCTACTACAGGAGCACATTAGATGCATGAAAAGTAGTATATGTCTTTTCCAACAGATCTGCATCGGTCAGTATTTCACCACACAAATTCAGTTGTGAGGTTATCTTAAACAGGACAGAATTATAATCAACGACTGATTTGAAATCTTGGAATCTTAAATTACTCCACTCATGCCGGGCTCTAGGGAGGACGACAGTTTTCTGATGGTCATATCTGTCTTTTAAATTTTTTCACAAAGTTAGTGGATTTTTAATTGTGAGGTATTGGGTTTTTAGGCTTTCATGTAAATGACGTCAGATAAAGATCATTGCAGTTGTTTTATCTTGTAGAGATGTTTCATTATTATCTCTAATTGTATCAGCTAAGCTTTTGGACTGCAAATACAGCTCTACATCAAGGATCCATGAAAAATAGTTATTTCCTGATATATCTAGTAGAGTAAATTCCGGTTTTACGATATTTGACATGACTATACACATAAAATACCACAATTAGTGACATAATCAAAGTGATAAATAATATTCATATTATATTCAAATTATGAATATATTTGAAACTTCAGGTTGCCAAAAATTTCATGTATATTTTTAGAACTTCAGGTCAAAAATAATAACTTCAGGTTTTAGTAATATATATTTAGAACTTCATGTTCCATTGATTAAAATCTAGAACTTCAGGTTCTAGTACATTATAAATTAAAGAGAGTAAAAAAACATAAAATAGAAAGATATAACAGAGATAACAAAGCAATCAATTAATATAAATGATATATTGAGCCGGCATAGCCGTGCATGAAATACATAATAAAAATAGTAAATAATTGCGGTAAAACTGTACATATATTATATAACAATAAATAAATAAAGTTAAATAGTTAAATATACAGTGTATGATAATAATAATAAATTATCAATGAGGTTAGTATAATAATTGAGTCGGTAGAGCTGTACATTGATTGAGTCGGTAGAGTCGTACATAGATTGGGTTGACATAGCCAAACTTCTCAATTAAAGTTAAGAGTCAGAATATCAAGAACTTCAAGTTCAAGATCGTGCTGATAATGTGTTATAAAATTAAAATAAATAAATAAAATAAAAATAAGGATTACGGGGAGTCAGAGAAAGATTACCATAGATTGGAGAGAAATTATGAATGTGGAAATTGAGAGCAAAGAAATAGGCGAGAGATCAAAAGAGTAAAAGTAATAAACAGAGAAAACAAAAGCATTCTTTATTCATCACTGAAGCTTTCAATTTATACACAAAACAATCGGTCATAATCGACTTAACAAGATTTTTATATTATTATTTTTTATATTATTATTTTAGATAATGGTGCATCCAGAAGATTTACAACAGTATAAAAATTTTCATACTAAGTGTCATGAACCTAATTGATAATCTCAAGGTATGTATGTTACATGTATAAAAGCCAAAATGAATCAAAATTTAAAATTTAAAAGAGACTAAAATTTATTTTTCTTTAATTGATTTAAGAGTCAATTCTTTTATTATTGATCTACCGCCTATAACAATTATAAATCTTTGGAATATTTGATTGTTTGATTCAAATGATGATCCAAGAAATTTTCTGCAACTTTTATGCAGAGAACAAATATCTATTTTGGGACCTTTATATTATAGCAATGAAATAATTTGGAAATTTTGGTGTAAATCATGATGAAGGAAATTTTGGTGCAACGTCCACATGCATTTGTTTCTTATTCTTTTCTTCTTTTTTTTTTTTGGGTATGTGGTGGGTCTGTTACAGCAATGAAATGTCTTGAAACACATCATTGCTATCAAAACATGTGGTCTATTGTGGGAACTACAATAGCAATGAAATTTTCTGGGAAATTTTGGGGGAATGCCACGGTGGAACAAGAATATTTCCAGCTACTTCATGCAGAAACCAGAGATAATTGAGTCCATGGCAAATAAATCAAACATGAGTACTCCATTTATTAAATTATGTTTACAAAAATAATTATATACATTCACACTTCACATTTATTTGTTTCTTTTCTGTTGAATAAACATAATGATGTGTTGGTATGGTTTCACTTGTTTTATATGAAAAAATCAAACAGGGTCTTTTTGGCCAGTACCACCACCTACACTATTCTCTGTCTCTTTTTTTTGTTTTGTTTTGTTTTTTTGGACATTACCACCTATACTATATATTTCATGACATTTACAATGGTGGAAGTAATATTCTTAAAGCAAACATGCGCTACTATACATATTGGGGATAATGTTAGTCTTCTCTTCACTTTAGATGTACCAAATACTCATTTGAAAACTGTGTGGCTACGGAAGCCAACCTATCAAAGATCCAAATGAAAGAGATTCGGTGATCTAGAAAAAAAACCTTGGCTAAGAGATTTGGTGACTTTTTTTTTTTTTTTTCTTTGGTGAATCGCGTATTCAAGCTTAGAGCTTGACACCTGGTTTTTCTCATTCAAAAAAATGCCACTATCACTTTCTTTCGTCCACCACCAAATTTTATCTCGATCTTTGACTTTCTTGTTGCATTTTTTACACCTACTTTTTGCTAGTGTTTTTCTCATTTCACTTCCAATTTCTTGGTGTCATTTAAAAATGTTAACTAAGTGGATATTTTTCCATATTTCTCTTTATTTATAAAACTGACGCCGAACCAAATTAATAATAATAAATTAGGTTTCAATTAATCTTCTGAGTCCATTTAAATTCAAACCTTGTATCTATACTTGTAACAATTAATTACAATGAAATTCAAGCTTGGCACAAATATTAAATTAGGTAGATGAGTATCTTAAACAATTCATAAAAGACAAAAGAAAAAGGAAGATATGAAATGAGAGCCGGATCGAAGTGGGGTTGAATTTAAGTGTAGATAACAATAGAAGTGGAAGAGAAAGCATAATAGAATAAGAAAAAGACGATAAAGGAGGGTATATAGATCACCAAAAATGGTACCATATCACTTTGGAATGCTTGCTTCAAAATAGCTTTGCTAGTTTAAAAGGAGCTAAGGCCTTGTTTGGATTTAATGAAAAATAAACACACATTTTCTTCCCTTTTCATGCTATTCGACTAGTCACAACTCTCCACCCACCCATTTCTCAAATATCTCAATCACATGTGCTTCCACCCTTAATTACCAAGATTCATCTATGTCACGTCTCTCTTCTATCTCTTTCTAAATGTCTTCTTTTTGTTCGTTCCCTTCACTTTATCTTTTTTCCTTTTTAACAACATTTTATTTATTTTATTTTTTCATATTATTTTTCACTTTACTCCCCAAAAATATCAGTTGAGTGCATTTATTTATGGGATATTATGAAAAAGCCTCCTGAAAAGTAAAATATTGGTGAATGGGTCCGCATTTGTTTTTATTAGGCGAACTGCCCCTTCAATTCTAGGTAAACAAATATTGAAAGCTCTTGTGATCTGTAAATATCTGACTTCGAACTCCGTAC
Organism: Dimocarpus longan; assembly: GCA_022984855.1. Lineage (NCBI taxonomy): Eukaryota > Viridiplantae > Streptophyta > Magnoliopsida > Sapindales > Sapindaceae > Dimocarpus > Dimocarpus longan. The sequence continues at coordinate 11,473,344 of CM041014.1, read as the reverse complement.
AAATAATGCCTCTAGATCTTGAGAACAAACACCACTGCAACCAACTCTAAATCATGGGTTGAGTAATTTTGCTCATACTTCTTTAATTGCCTTGAAGCATAACTATCGCCTTTCCATCTTGCATTAGAACATAACTCAAACCTTGTCTTGATGCATCAATGTATATTACAAAGCCTTCATTTCTGGAAGGAAGCGTAAGTATGGGAGCTATGGTCAATCTTGTCTTCAATTCATCAAAACTCCTTTAACAGGTCTCCGACCACTCAAACTTCGCTTCTTTCCTAGTAAGCTTCGTCAATGGAATGGCAATTCTAGAAAATCTCTCAACAAATTTTTTGTAATATCCTACCAACTCTAAGAAACTCCATACTTCAATTACAGTGGTTAGTGGTTTCCAGTTCATAATCACTTCGATTTTCTGAGGATCAACACTAATCCCATCAGTTGAAACCACATGACCTAAAAATGAAACTTCATTCAACCAGAACTGACACTTGTTGAACTTGGAATACAATTACTGCTGCTTCAATGTCTGTAAAACTAATCTTCGATACTCAGCATGCTCTTCCCTACTGCCAGAATACACTAAAATGTCATTAATGAACACTATTACAAATTTATCTATGAATTCATGGAACACTCGATTCATCAATGTCATGAATGCTACTAGAGCATTGGTTAGCATGAAAGGCATAGTCAAGAACTCATAGTGTCCATAATACATCCAAAAGGCAGTCTTAGGAACACCACCTCCTCTGATCTTTAACTGGTGATATCCCGATCTCAGATCTATCTTATAAAACACCCTTGGTCCCTATAACTGATCAAATAGGTCATCAATCCTCGGCATAGGGTATTGATTCCGAATAGTCACCTTATTCAATTATCGGTAATCAATACACAATCTCATACTTACGTCTTTCTTCTTAACAAAGAGCACTGGTGTTCCCCAAAGAGATACATTGGATCTGACAAAACCTTTGTCCACTTATTCTTCCAATTGAACCTTTAGTTTCTTCAACTCTGTGGGTGCCATTCTGTACGGTACTCTAAATCAGCACTGTTCCCGAAATCAAATTAATCTCGAATTCAATTTTCCTGTTTGGAGGTAAACTTGGAAGATCTTCTAAAAACACGTATGAAAACTCTACAACCACAGGAATATCCTCTATCTGAGTCTCCCTCTCGGTCAAATCTATCAAATAAGCCAAATAACCTATACATTGTTTCTTTAGCATCTTTCTAGAGGTCATGGCTGATATGATACAACATGGAAGCATATTGCACTCCCTTCAGAATACTACATCTAGCTCTCCCGATAAACTGAACCTAACTTCTTTTTTAAAACAATCCATCATGGCATGATGTGTAGCTAACCAATCCATGCCTAATATAATGTCGAAGTCACATATGTCCAACAACATTAAACTAACAGGAAATGATCTACCCCCAATCATAATGTCACAATCTCTGCAAACACTCTCCACTACTAAAGAATCTCTAGTGGGAGTAGCTACTACCATATAACACTCTAAGGTTTCTAACTTCATATTAACTCGACTGGGAAAATCTCTAGAAACAAAAGAGTGCATAACACCAGGGTCTATCAAAACATAAGCATCAGAATTAAAAGCTATTACAGTACCAATCACCACCTCTGGTGTAGCCTTAGCCTCTTACTACATCACTGCAAACACCTTGGCTTGAGTACGAGGTCTTTATGGCTGTCCTCTGGATGGAATACCTCTGCTAGACCTCTACTCGTCTGAACTGAAATCCCTGGTCCTCTCATCTGTGGACCTTTTCTATCCTAGGAATGACCTCCACTGGGCTATCCTTGAGTCATCGGTCTTGACCCACTAACCTCAGCTATTCTCCGTGAACAATCCTTCATGAAGTGTCTCTCATTACCACAATAATAACATCCGGTGATACTTATATGACACTCTTCTCGGTGCAACCTGCTGCATTTCTTGTACGGCCCTAATCTACTTTGAGTATCACCCCTGCTCTAGGGTCTTGGAGGAAATATGCCTGAACTTTGACTGGATACGACTTCTTGACTATACGACTTACTACCCAACTATCTAGATTTGCTTCCAGCTTTGGGAGCCTTGTTAGATCACCAGCCGTCCATACTTTCTATACTTAGCGACTACCACATAAGCCTTGATCTTTGGATTTAATCCCTGAACAAACTTATGGCACTTGTTCACCTCATCACTCACTATAAATGGTGCCATTAGAGACAGCTCAGTAAACTTTTACTCATATTCTTCTACCAACATGCTGCCCTAAACTAGACTGAAAAATTCTTCAATCTTGGCGTCTTCGTATGCCCTTGGATAGAACTTCTCATTGAATTTTTCTTTGAATTTCTCCCATAAAACTTAGTCAATTGCTCTCCGTTTGACTAAATCCCACTAATCTCTAGCTGACGCTCGCAACAAAAATGAAGCAATAGATACTTTCTAGGGATAGATGCACTCACCATTCTGTTGCAATCTTTGGGCCACCTATTCCATCAAATGCATCGGTACCTAATTTTCATGCCCTCTCTACGGTGGCGCTAAGAGTGCGTGACCTCAACCCTTGAATAACTTGGGCTAGTCTCTCAATCGAATCCAGCTCAAGCTCTACTGTTGGTGGCTCAACTGGAACCCCTGGTTACGAATCATTTACGGATTCATTTACTTGCTCCTCTACCTCTTGAGTAATAGGTGGAGCATAATTTACAGCTCTTCGTTTATGAGGACGACTGATGGGACGTATGGCTTACTGCACTTGAATAAGATAATTGGTCATAAAATGCATGATATTTGAGAAATATTATGAAAATGCTTGAAAATCATGTAATGCATTTAAAATCTTGGCTTCGATACCAATGTTGACAGACCCTTTTACCTTAACTAGCTAGGCAACTTGCTCGGTACCTTACTGTAGCCTTCCAATTAGGATCTGGTCCAGCTAGAAAGTTCCTGTAAAGTTAAGCCTTTTTCTATTTAAAATTCTTTTAAAATCTTTTTAGAAATATCTTCCAGTTATGAAAATAGGTGGAAATTTTTCTTTCTGAAATCAACTTATGAAAATAGGTTTTATGAAAATCCGACAGCACAATGACTGTTTTTCGAAGATTTTCATCTTGTAAAATCTCACAAAAACTATACATTTCTAATTCAATCATTTTTCAACTACTGTGCCTTAGGCTCTCTGTCAATTCATACAAACAACCACAAACATGATTTTAATTTCAATCATACGAACATCGAACTTAGTGAAAATCTTAAAACATCCTTACTTAAAGTTGTATTAAAATTCATTATCCAAAATAACATTTACAAACGTGCGATAAAACTAAAAAGAGAAAATGCAATACATGATAAGTCTACTGAAACTAATGCAGTAGTGTCACGCCTTTAACTCGCCTACACGTTCGATGGAGATACTTCTGTTACTTTGCTCGAACCTACACCTAGGGAGAATTTTTATAAAACATGAAAAGAAATGGTGAGAATAACTTGGTGAGTGGATGATATATGTTAAACTATACTTTTTCCTTATAAGAATATTCCTCTCAAAATAGATTGGAAAAACTATTAATTACTTTAGTTTTTTGAAAAATTTAAAACTTGCTTAAACGAAAACATACTTTTTATTAAGCTTTTCATAAATTACTTTTCTTATTTTTCTAAACTTACGTCTATTAACGTATTTCATTTCTCTATCTAGCCTTATGTGGCAACCCAATGAAACTTATCCTTCATGACGGTACAATGATATGTCACTAGGATTCGGGAACTATCATCATGTATAGTCGCAGATGTGGAAAACAACTCTAGGATCATGATTCCTTCCAATATCAGACAGATCTACACTATTCCATACGTGCAGAGGACGACATACAGACTCAATCTCCCCTAAGTTAGTGACTCCCCGCAACTTGCCATACGTACATGGAATACTTCAGTCGGGTATAAATTGGGGCTAAGGTAAACCAAAGACATATATAAAATCTTTTCAATATGCTTAAAACTTATGTTTAATTGTATTTATTTGTATGAAAGCAGTTTGATTTAACTCATAAATTTTCATTTTCTAGTTTACGGTTTAAAGTTGAAAATTTTTCTTTCTAAATCAAAAGCTTAAATCTTTTGAAATAACTTTCGCATGTAATATCTATGCATGTATTTCATTTGAACTTTCTATTTTTCTTTACTTTAAGAATAAATACATTCATAATATAACTTTACACTATACATGCATTATAAAAAAAATGATAATATTCTAAAATTTTGCTCGAATAACATAATAAATCACATTTATAAATATTCACATAATAAAATTCATAAAGCTTTATGAAAATTAACACTCACAATTTGCTTCCAATAACTTATCAACCATTATTGTCATGATTCTTGCCCGCTCGCCGATTCACCTATATTTATTTATGATTAAATTTTCATAAATATCGATGCTCGCATTAACACTCAAAACTTTAATCATGCGAGGATTTCGAATCAACATTTTTCAAGGTGTAATAACTTTGATTAATCTCACACAATATCAATAGGAAAATCCTAATATTCACACATGAGAATCATTTCGAAATCACAACATTTTGACAACACACAACTTATAAAACTTTATAATTATTCTAGCTTCTTCAATTACATTCAAACCAACAATAACGTCATCTATTCTCAATCAATTATCTTATCAAAATCACACTTAAACGGATTCAATAAAAATGAGGTTTCGAATCACAACGAATAAACATAAAATTTTCACGATTACGAGAATTTTATGGCGAACTATCTTTTTTAATGGTTCATACGATTATTTTCGTTTCAAATCAAACTTAACATTAATGCAACCTATTATTTCATTCAAATCATATAAAATTAAGATTTAAACACTTCAACACATATAAACTCAAATCATAGCAGCTTATTATTTGCTTATTCGCTTTTCGTTTCGACTTCAAAAATCAACAATTAAACATATTCGCACGTAAGGAAAAGTTATCTGAATCACCCAGAAACAATTTTTTGATAACCAAACAACTATTCAATACTCTAAAACACACAATTATGCATCATTTTCTAAGATAACGAAAATGAAAATATGATACGAATCATAACAGTCCCTTAAGACAGATTTTTCACAACAATTTTAACATCCAAATTCAACCAATATCGCATCAAAATCACAAGCCAACAAACCTCCGTACCAATGAGGTTCTAAATCCTAGATTCCATATATAAGATCATCGAATTTCTTCTGAATCACATACAAAATAATTCCAACAAAATGACACTAAAATAACACAACTTACCTCACACTTTTACAACTCAAAATGATACAAAAACAGCCCACAATTAACATGCAATCGCTGTCCACAAAAATTATTTCGACCGAGCTCCTTTCAATCCAAACAATGACATGCAAGCTCAAAAATCATTCAAAATCATATTAGAGGGATTACCAAGGCAGCAATTTACCTTTGCTTGAGTTGATTTTCTTTAAAAATAGCGTCTACATGCCCTTAACAGGTAGTTCATGGCAACTTGCAGCTTTCTTCTTCACTTGCTGAGCACACCATTCTTCTTCTCACTTTGCATGCACGAGCTGACTCCTTCAAATGATTGCTGAAGCCGCTGCATTTAAGGATTCATTTCCAGATCTAGCTGAAAACTGAATGGGAAGAAAAAAATGGCTGTTCTTACTTGGTTATGCTTGGGTGAGCTCTCGGGTTTAGCTTCTCTTGGTTGCTGCACCTGTGAGCTTCTCTTCTTGCTCCAGCTCTCTTTCTCACAGCTGTAGTCTCATTTTGGCTCTCGATCTTTAAGGATGAAGAGTGATCGAATTAATGTGATTTGCTTCATCTTTCCTCTTTCAATTAACATATATATATGCTTCATACATTTTCTACATATGGCGTCCATGCATGGACTCCTCTTGCCACTTATTTCCCTTCCTTTTTGCATGCACGACAAGTGTCAAATCCATGCACTAGTCATGCCACTTGTTCTAGTCATTCTCCTATTCTGATTTCGAAATTGAATTTGATTTCGTTCATTCAGAATTCACTTATAACTTAAGTAAGCCTCCGAAATTATTTTTAAAATTCGATTTCATCTTCGAGCACTCGAAATTATTTTATTTTCCTAAATATATTCCGTACCATCCAAAATCGAAGAATATTCTTCCGTCTGATAAACTTTTGAGTCACTTGGAATCTATCTAAATGGATTCCTTTTCGATTTGTTTCACTTATATTCCTTTCCGTCTGATAAATTTTGAAACTTTCCATTCACTAGATCCATTTTTTAAAAAATTAATATTCCCATGGATACTTTCCGTTTAGAAACGCAATTCATCGAAAAATAATTCGTTTTCCGACAAACAAAGTTTTAGGTTTACATTCATCCTAATGTATGGAAAGATTTTGATTCTACTCTATTCACTTTTGTATCTCTCGTATATGGGTAAGTATAGATATTATTTATTTCTATCCTAGGGTAAAAGTTTTACAACTATAATAGCATTCTAAGTTACAATTTATTATGTATAGGATGCAACTTATCAAACTAAATATAAATATGTGGAGGTGATATGTTTTTTAAGAAATACAATATACCTATTTAATGTGAAATTGTTGCTATAAGATTTACAAATATCGTACATAGTGCATTTCCATCTTTCATTATATGGTTCTATTTTATATGCTTCTTTCCCACCAAAGAACCCAAAACATATATATAAGTTTTTGGCTTCAGTGTTAGTTTGTTTAATGGATTAAACCCACTAAATAGATATGATAGGTTTTCTTTCACATGTGTCCCACCCAAGAGCCTAAAATTCATTTACTTATTATTATTATTATTATTTGATAAAGTCCTTTACTTAATTAAGGGAGTTCAATAAATATAAAATTTGGGATTCACTTGTTAGTTTGTTTGAATTTTATTATGGGCATTTTTGAGATCATAGAAAATGGGCTGATAAAGGCCCAAGAATGAGTCCAGTATGTTATTTTAATGAGAAAAAGCCCAAGAGACTGGTCCAATAGGCAAATACTAAATGAAGGAACATATTGTCGGTTCTCAGCTTGTAAACTTGAGCACATCTGATTGTATGGCTGATCGTTTTATGTTCCTGAATGGCTGGTCATTTATCTTATCGTTTGCTTGATTGTGTGTCAGATCGCATGATAGCCTAATCGCATGTTAGGAACACCAAGCCAATCTAATTGTGATAGAGAGGTGTTTGATTGTTTGTTTCGAAGGCGATCAGTGTGGGGATGAGATTGCAAGTAGTGCGACCATATATCTTGGTCTTTTCAGAATGTTTATTAGGCCGTTAGTTGACTACTCGCCTCTTTATCTGCTCGCTGGGACAGTCTGGTAGGGTAAAAAGCTAAAATTGACCAGTTGACCTTCTAGAAGCCTGAAGCGGTTTAATTCAGAAAAGAGTCAACTTGCCTATTCTCAAGCGAATCAAATCACGAGATTCTCAGTAACCGTTACTAATATGGTGGAGAAAATCTTTACATTTATTATCTTAATTAATATATTTTATTTTTTGCCTTATCTATAAGATTCTGATATCAATTCAAATTGTAACATCTCCATCTATAAATAGGGGATCAAATTCATTGCAAAAGATATATACTGAAATACATATTGTTACTCTGCCAGAGTTAAGGGTAATAGTTATGGATGTAGACCATTACTTTGCCAGACCACATACAAATCTTAGTGTTTAGTTTGTTTTGATTCTAGTTTCCATCGTTTTTGCTTGTTGTTTGTTGTTTTGCAGGTATTAGGTTTCACGAATCAGGTTAACTGAAAATCATTGTCAATATCTTTGGCACTAAAAGGAGGGTCCAGACTACGATTCTGCAACCTTTTTCAATATTCCTTTTTGCTAAAATTGAGATTCGTGAATATGGCTAAAATCAAGACAACTAGGATTGTTACATCAACGGCTGATTAATCAAAGGTTCATTAAGACCAAGGTCAAGCTGTAGAAACTTCCAGTGCAGCTTTGCCTCCCTTTCCCCCACTTCAGGCTACCGCCAGTAGAGATATTGCACCAGTTTGGCAGCAATGCCAAGAAGGGTTGGAGAATACGGTGGTGTAGTTGATAGAGTCAATGAAGGCTTTGACACAAGCCCAAGCCCAGGCAGTCTCCAGGGATGTAAATCCTCAGTGTCGGCCAATTAATGAGATACCTATCGGAAAAGAGGAAGCCATTAGAGAGAGGGCACAGCCGGTAGGTTTGATCCGTTCCTCAAACTTACGCTCCAAGAAAGGTGGACGTTAAGCTCATGAAGAAGAAGTAGCATCTCACCCACCAAGTCAAAGAGTAAAGATGAGTTAGGATAGAAGCCGTCGCGTGGAGGCTGACCGCGGTAATGAACGAGCTCATAGACATAATGAGGAGCATATGCATCTTGGAGAATTGCATCGAGCAGAAGAAATAGGTGGTGCGAAAGAATTCCAGTTAACCGAGAAAGGTTATGTGTTCGACTTTCTGGATATAGGGAAAACAGAAGGAGTCGTCGGTCCCTTACAAGAAGAATTGAATGGTAGGACCCAATGGTGGAAGAATTGATACAAAGGGTTCAACAATTAGAGGTCTGACCTGAGCCTCAGGGTCAAGTAGAGTTGCGGAAAGATAGGACCTCATTCACTAGGGAGATTGAGATAGAGCCGTTACCACCGAGATTTAAGCTCCTGAGTGTCACACTTTACAATGGGGATAGTGACCCGTACGATTATCTTGATGCTTTTAACGTCCAGATGAACTTGCAGACATCTAATCCTTTGGTTAAGTGTATAGTGTTTTATGCCACGTTGAAAAATGTGCTGAGGGCATGGCTGAGGAGGTTGCTGAAAATGAGAATAATGTTATTACTGGCAGTTCTATTAACAATTTGGAACTTAGTTTTATGAAAATTGAGGAAATCCAGTGGTTAAAGCAGTTAAACAGGCATAGAAGTTGGGGGTAAGTTTAAAAGAGGCGAGCTTGAAGTTGTTGAAGAGATCAATCAGGTAGCGAGGAACCAAAAATCTAAAGTCAGCTTCTATATACTGACGACTAATGGATATGAACCTTTTAGGATGATAAGCTACATAATCGTGAGTTATCGGTACTATTGCTTGACATCCAGAAGGCAAGCAAAAATCCTCAGCGATTTATTCGAGTTAGTTGGGGTTGACAGAAGAATCGTGTCTATGAAAATGGGAGCGAGCAAGGGGATTATCGCACCCTATAGGTTCTGATATGGCCTCACCGCTCTGAGAGGTGACATCTTTAGTAGCCCTAACTTGGATGACTTCCTCTTCAGAGTCCTTGTCAGCAACCCCTACTCTGTGATTGCGACGACTATGACCAGACATCTACAAAAGCAATAAGGGGATCAGAAAGTTAAAGGCTAACTCTATTTCCCTAAAGATCAGGTCATGCGTGTAGGGGGCTACCAAGTGCATGGAAACCATATTTGCAAGCCTAATTGGCTGCAATCAGATACCAACAGACTCCCGACTCGACTAGAGTTAGAGTATTAGATGACTACAAACAAAGAGTGACACATGTACATGCTCCTAATTCGATCAAACAAATTTTTTATTCAAGTTCTACAGATATTATCAAGCCGAGAATGCAAAAGCCACAAGGAACAAGGAATTCTGACGAAAACCAGACTCAGGGATGTAACTAGGCATGATACAAGTAAAAAGCATAATTGAAAAAGTTGTGAAAGGTTATGAAATTTTACCTTGAGCACGATGAAGTTTGGTGATGGTGAAGAGATTGAAGAATGACAATGGTGAACGAGAGAAAATAAAAGACGAAAAGACGTCTGTTTTTTTAATGTGACTAGTAAAGCAGAAAGTGAAATGACTGAGTATATATATAGCTGTCAAATTAAAGCACCAACTGTCAGATCAAAATAGTTGTATAACCGAAATTTATCCAGCGGTACAACGCAAAACTCTTGATTTTATCATTATGCGTAGCCAGTGAGGGACGTGCATTAAATGCGCATTAAAAGCGCATAGTAAGGGACGTGCAGTGTACTAACACCTAGAGAAGTATCGCGTGTCTCGAGATAAGTCAGTATTCGAAAAAGCAACACGATAAGTCCCACCAAAATTGCCTTGAGAATAAGCTTGTTGCTTCCAATTCAAGAAATGCACTGAAAACAAAGGGACTAATGTTATGAACATTTTTGTGATTATAGAAAATAGGCTGATAAAGGTCCAAGAATGAGCCCAGTATATTAATTTAATGGGAAAAAGCCCAAGAGGCTAATCCAATAGGCAAATACCAAAGGAAGGAACATATGGTCGGTTCTCAACTTGTAAACCTAAGCACATCTGATCGCATGGCTAATTGTTTTATGTTACTGAATGGCTGGTCATTTATTTGATCGTTTGCTTGATTGTGAGTCTGATCACATGATAGCCTGATCGCATGTTGGGAACACTAAGCTAATCTGATTGTGATCGAGAGGTGTTTGATAGTTTCTTTTGAAGGTGATCAGTGTAGGGATGAGATGGCAAGTCATGCGACCAGATATCTTAGTCTTTTCAGAATGTTTATTAAGCCATTAGTTGATTACTTGACTCTTTATCTACTCGTTTGGACATTCTGCTCTTGAGCTAAAATTGACCAGTTGACCTTCTAGAAGCCTGAAGAGATTTAATTCAGGAAAGAGTCGACTTGTCTATTCTCAAGCGCATCAAATCACGAGATTCTCGGCAACCGTTGCTAACATGGTAGAGAAAGTCTCTGCATTTATTATCTTAATTAATATATTTTAAAACTATAAATATACTATGGAATAATAAATATTCTCCCAAACATAGATTTACTAAATTTTTAACTTGAAAGATATATATATTTCTTTTGTTTTATAAACTTCCCCATTATGAGTGTACTTTTCTTTCAAAATCTAGCCTGATGAGTAACCCATGAAATCTATCCTATCATGGCGGAATGCTCCCTCGCCACTAGGATTAGAAAACAATCATGTGTAGTTACCGATGCTGGAACTAGGGTCATGATCTCTCCATGACATCATGCAATCCTACACTACCTCATATGCGCAGAGGGTGACACATTGCACTTAGCACTTAAGAGTCATCCAAACTCTAATCTAAAACTAGTGACTCTCCTCACTATTATCCATACACATATGGGGTACTACAACTGGGTATTCTAGAGACTAGGATAAACCCAAGATATTTAAAAAAAAAAAAAAAAACTCTTTTCCATCATACTAAAAAATATATTATTGTTAAGGCAAAAGCCTAACATTTAATAATATTTCTAGCATGTGTTTTAATGCATATATATATATATATATGTATATCTTTCTCAAACATAATAAATGATTTTATTACTAAAATACTCTCATTTCTAAAATAAGCTTGAAAATTCACATGCATTAAATTATAATACTCACATACTAAATATTAATCAATTCAACTAAATAACTAGATATTCAATACATACTCATGAATATCAATTTTAATATGAATCAAAATATTAACACTTAAAAAGCGTTTTCCACTCACAACTTTCTTCACCAAACTAGTGACTCCCTTCTTGAGATTTTCCTTCTGTTCCGCTTCCAACAACACCTTTACAACACAATAAGTCTTCCATCGGTATTCACATACATAATTCAAATCATAAAAATTTCATTTACTCAATTTAATCCAAAACTAGTAAATGTCATTTCTTCATGCATTACTAGTTTGAGTACTCTCTTTTCATTAATATTTTCCTTACATCATATTGATTGCTTGAGGCCATTCAAATACATAAATTCATGCGATACACAATTGCATCAAAATACCCTTCAACTTGGTGAAGAAACAATTACATTGTCCATACTTTCTTTTTAAATTTTTCTTGATGAATACATGCTCATTTTCACCTAGATAGCTATGAAGTCACCTCATTTATTCAAAAGCACAACTCATGCATATATATACATAAGCTGGCCATAACACACATACACACCTCTAATCATGTTTTCATTCATATTACCATCATAATTCCTAGCTTATTCAAACTTTATCACCTTAAACTCATATCATTTTAAGGAAAACACAATTTTACACACATACAAGGGCTGATTGAAACACTACCCTCCATCTCATTTTATTTCTTCAATTCCATGGCCTAATCAAGCATAAAATTAACTACATGTAGTCTTGTAAACACATGATAGCTCACGTGCATTTTCCATCAACATAATCACATAAGCCCTAACTTACCCCACTTGAATCTTGAGTTGGATAATTCCCTCAAACTTTAAGCTTGATTTTTAAGCACAAATCACTTCAATCTAAACTCAAAACACTCTTGAATCAATTAATCATCTAAAACAGCGCTTAACTTGGAAAATCATCACTAAAATCACCATAACTCACTTGTCTTTCTTGGCTCTTTCTTGCTTGATTTCCATTTGGATGAATTGGATAATTCTTGGGCTAAAATCTGCAGTCGATCTTCTCCCTTTTCCTCCTCTACAGCTGACTGAACAACCTTTCCTTCTCCCTTAATTTTTTTGCCGTGAGTTGCTTGTATGCTTCTCTTTATGTTTTACGATTGGATGAGCTGAATGATTGAGGGTTTCTGCTTCAATTTCCAGTTGAGAGCTTCTTTATATAGGCCCTCCAAAACTTGCTAAAAATTTCCTCAAATATTTCCTAGATACATAACACCCATTGGTTAACTTTAACTAAAGTTAAATTTCAATTAACCTTAGTTAACTTTCATTATTTTTCACTTTTTCTTGACAAAATCTTATTGGCTAGTAAATTTTCACATGGATTTATGTTTCTTCTAGGATTTCATTACTTCCATTTACTCATATCAAATCCATATACACTTAAATTATAATTACTCAAATAACCTTTATAATTTAATTCCAATTCCAAAAATATTTCACACTTGTCCAATGACCAAATTGATTTTATAATCCTCTAATTGGAGCTATTACTTCTTTATTCTTATCAAAATAAAATATTTCTATTAGAGGTAAAATCGATTAATCCTATGATTCCCTTAACACTATATATCAAAATATATACTTTAGTAACAATTATGGGAATCGGGTTTAACATATCATATCATCGACATAAAGATAAACAATCAAAGATTATTCTTACCCTACCTCTTTAAGTGCAATATGGGCTCATTCTTGCTTCTCAAGAAGCCATTGCGATGGAAATATGAGCCTATTTTGCATACCATGCCCGAGGTGTCTGCTTTAGGCCGTAAAGAGCTTTCTTTAACTTGTATACTTTTTTGTCCTTGCCATGAATAATGAAACCTTCAAGTTGAGTGACATATACTTCTTCTTGCAACTCCTCATTTCAAAAAGCAAACTTTACATCGAATTGGTAAATAAGCCAGCTCAGTTGTGCTGCTAATGCAAGTATAGTTCTCACCATTTCAAACCATATATGCAACAGTAGAAAATGTGTAATGGAAGTCAATGTCTTGTTGTTAAGAATACCCCTTTGCCATGAGACAAGCTTTGTATTTATCAGTTGTACCATCTGAATGACATTTTGTTCTGACACCCATTTGGCTCTGATAGCGTTCTTACCTTCCGATAAATCAACCAATTCCTATGTCTCATTTTTCTGAATTGACTTTAGTTCTTCTTTAATTGCGTTTCACCATTCATCTTTGTTTATCGCTTCTGTAAAACATGTAGGATCAACAAAAAACAAGACCTATGTTAAGTTATAGATTTCTCTAAACGATCTAAATTTTCTGGTGGAGTTTTATCTAATGATGAGCTGCTACTACTCGAAGGACTTAAACTTGAAGGAGACGTGCTTGAAGAACTCAACGGAGCTATTGTAACTTCTTCAACTAGTGGAGCTTGAATTGTTATAAGAGCATCTATTTGAACATTTTTAGAACTTTCATGCCAATTCCAATTTACTTCTTCATCAAGGACAATGTTCCTGCTAATAATTGCTTTGCCACTAATAGGACTATATAGCCTATATGCTTTAGATTGAGAACAATAGCAAACAACGATACATTTTGTTAATTTGTCATCAAGTTTCCTATGATCATGTGAATCAATAAAAGCATAGGCAATACAACAAAAAACTTTTGAGTGACTGACCCACCAAAGGTCTCCTACCATTCCAAGCTTCGTATGGTGTTTGGTTAAGAACAACCTTTGTTGGTGATAAATTCAACAAATAAACAACAGTAGCAATAGCTTTTACCCAAAATGTAGTTGGTAGTCCCTTGGCTTTAAGCAAGCTTCTTGCCATCGCAAAACCTTGTGGTTCTTCCATTCAACCACGCTATTTTGCTCCAGGGTATATAGGGCAATTAAGTCTCCATGCAATCCTTGCTCTTAAAAAATGAGACTAAATTCATGGGACCTAAACTCTTCCCCTTTATCGGTATGAAGTGATTTTATGATCCTTCTATTTTGCTTCTCAATAAGTGCCTTGTATTTCTCAAAAATGTCAAATTTTTCTGACTTGTTTTGAAGAACATAAACCTAGCTTATCCAACTATAATCATCTTAAACAACAACAAATATCTACTCCTACCAAATGATCCTGTTTGCATAGGACCACACAAGTCAGCATGTACAAGCTCAAGACAATTAGATGCCCATCTAGACTTCCCTAAGAGTAATGATTTCTTACATTATTTCTCATATATGCAACCCTCACACACATCAAAAGACTCAATTTTAGGTAACCCGAATACCATTCCCTTTTGACTCAACAACTTCAGGCCATTTGCATTCAAATGCCCATAACTTAAGTGCCATAATTTAGACTCTCTATTTGCTCTAACAACAAGAGGATAATCTCTAACACTAGAAACTTCAAGTGGAAACAACTTATTTAGGGTCATACAAACATAAAAAATAACTTTATTAGATTTTTTTTTTTTTTTTTATCTTTAATCTCATATGAGACATCATCAAACAAAATAGAATACCCATTAGCAATAAGTTTCCTAACATTCAAAAGGTTTTGAGATAAACTTGGAATAAAATAAACATTATAGAGGAGCTTTACATTACCATGACCATCATCGACTACCACAACACCTTTCCCTTCTACTTGCATCTCTTTGTCATCTTCAAGCCTTACCTTTATCTTGTATGACTCATCAAGCTCTTTAAATGATGACTTTATTCCTATCATATGATTAGAGCACCCGCTATCTAAAAACCAAACATTTTAAGAAAAATGTTGCATTTTCATGATAAGCCATGAACAACTTGACCTCCTCTTCATCTTGCTTTATATAGCTAGCTTGCTTTTCCCTTTTCCAACTTTCAGCCTTTGTATGACCAAACTGTTTACAATAGTAACATTAGACACCACTCTTCTTACTTATTTGCTTTTCATCTTATTACCTTTGATATGATTGCTCACTGCCTAATCCTCTGCCATAGCCATGGCCAACTTTGGCACGTGATCCATTTCTACCACGTCCTCTACCAACTGCCTCCATTTGTTTTTTTTTTTCTTTTTCCTGGTTAGATGTCTTCCCCTTCACTTGAAAACCTTTTTCTTCACTTTTCTTAGTTGGTCTATTCATCCTTGCCTCATGAGATTGCATGGACCCCATTAGCTCATCAAATGAGTACGTTGATAAGTCCTTGGACTACTAAATGGCTATAACTACATGATCAAACTTTGGAGTTAAACTTCTTGTCACTTTTAACCATTACTTGATTAGAAATTTCTTTTTCTTCTATAGGACCTCAACTAATTGATAATTGCAGCTACTCTGGTTAGAAAATGTTGCACTGATTCCTCACTCTTCATATGCAAAGTCTCGAAATCACAACGAACGGTTTGAAGTTTGATTGTGATCACCTTCGAGGAAACTTGGAAAGCCTTCTATAATATCGACCAAGCTTTTTTAGCTATAGTTTTACCTACAATTTTAAGAAAATCGACTCATAAACAACTTGCCAAATAAAGAATAATGGCTTCAAATCCTTATTCTTATTCTCTTACGATTTTGTTTCTTCATCTAGATTAGCATGCCCATTCTCAATCAAGTCCCACAACTCTTGAGAACTGAACAATGTCCTAATTTTAATACTCCAAAATTCTTAACTTTCACCTTTGAAGATAGATATTGCTAGTTGAGAAATACTCACAACATGGTCATTAGTTGCAATGAGTTTTGACACCTAAATATGAGAGAACTAGGCTTTGATACCACAAAATGCTGGAGAAAAGCACTCAACTATAAAAAATAGAGGTTTGTTTATCTTGAACAATAGAGAGAACTAGTACAACTTGTTGAAAAATTTAGCTTAATGACTTAAATTTATTCATGAACTGAAAGAGTCGTTTGATAGGCTTTACATAAAACCTGAATAGTATAAAGATGGAGAAATATTTGGCACTAAGTAAAAGTTTTGTTTGACTGAAATAAGAAATTAGAAAATTCTGCAACTAAAACAGAAACTCATCACTAACTTAGATTAAGTCAATAAGTAGTCACTAACTATCAATTTAGAATAAACTATTCAATAAAATATTGGAGGCAGGGAAAATTTGTATGTTAGTGCTTTTAAGCAGATGAAACTTATACAATCTTTTCGATCAATACTATAAGAAAAGGTGTCTAGTCTCAATAATTAGATTACTTCAAGAGAAGGATCTGCAATTAATTTGACAAAAAAGATTTACTCATTAACAAATGATATTATTTTTAGGACCGCATTTGACATAAAACATGAAAAGCATGAAGAATATGCATCAATTATCCTAGAAAGTTTAGTAGTGGTGAGCGGATTTTGTATTATAGATATGTTTCCTTCCATTCGAGGATTGCTTTAAGTTGTTAGTAGAGTCAAGTCTAAATAAGAGAGGGGAAAATAAAGATCTAGTTGATGTCTTGATGAGAATTAAAGAGGATGTTACCACTAAAGTTCACTTAACTATTGACAACATCAAATTTGTATGAATTGTAAGTACTTTTACCCTAAACATTTTATATGTTTTCATTTTCATTGTGTTCTGCTTGTCCCTATATAATGTGGTAACCTTTGGTCACCATGGTGGCAATTTGTTCACATGGGGTTTGGTCACCAAGAATATTGAAAATTGCATAGAGTGAAGTTAGAAAAATCTTTAATAGAATTGGTAGGGTTGATGAAACTAGCACTAACAAAATGAAATAATTGAAGGTGGTTACAAAAGAGACCTTGAGATTACATGCCCTACTCCTTTTTCACCTAGAGAATGTGGAGGGAGATGTGAGATTAAAGGGTTTGAAATACCCAGGAAAACTAGAGTCCTTATTAATAAATAGGTTATTGGAAGAGATCCAAATTGTTGGAGTGAACCTAATAGCTTTATTTCGAAGAGGTTTCTTGAATCTCCAATTGACTTTAAGGGAATTAATTTTGAATACATCTCGTTTGGTGCTAGTAGAAGGATCTGCCCAACAATGTCATATAGCGTTGCTAATCTTGAGCTTCCACTTGCAATGTTGTCGTACCATTTCAATGGAAAGTTCGTAGTGAAATGAAGCATGAGGATATAAATATGTGTTAGGACCAAGTTCTTTATGCTTAAGAATATATATAAATATCGATAAATACGTTAAATGTGAATGTATTTTTAAAATATTCCACCGTTGTGAGAAATTTTTCTTATGTGATGAAAGTGAACAATTATAAGTTTAATTGAATATTTATGAGGTTAATTTGATGAATTGATAAGTGTGGAATATTTTAGAAATATTATTGAGAGAAATAATGACTAATATTATCGATATTACAATCGTTATGGAAATTGACGGATTTAACGTATTTATTTTTATGGAATAATTGTTTTATGAAAAATGTAAGTGATGAGGATTAAAAGAGGTCATCAGGAAGTGTAAATTATAGATTAAAAATGAGTATGGACAATGGATAAGTAAAGTGCATAAAAATAGAGTAAAAGAGGGGTAAACGTGCAAAATTTGGATTGAAAGTTAAACTAGCATAATTGAGAAAAGTTTAGGGGGATGTTTGGGCAATATGTTAAGTAAATTCTAGTGTCTTCTTCCAGCTCAGATCTGGCACCGAAATCACATTCCATCAGACCCGAAAATAACAGAACACGACAGCAGAGCTGAAGACAGCTTTCTCACTCGGCGATCTCTCTCTCTCGGCCACCAAGGGTAGCAACAAGACCGATCATCCAAGGGGTTCTTCACGGTCAGATGGAGGCTTGAAGAAGCAAGATCAGTATCTGATTTCAGCCCAGAAAATCAGATCTGGAAGTGAGGAGGACGAACCAGAAATCGGGAAGAAGATGAAATCGAGCGGGCTGTTGATGAAGCTCGGCAGACCATGAGTGAAGAAGCTAGATTTCGGGTCAGCTGAAGCAAGCAAAAGATGAGCTGAAAGCAGCCATGTGAAGCCAGTAGATGAAGGAAGAAGGCAGGGGTAGGCGTGAAGGAGATGATACACAGTAGGTAAGAGAAATAACTTGAGTTTGTGTGATGTTTTTCTTGAGCTGTGCTGTTCATTTTGTGTGATTGTTGGGTTGTTTTATTGTAGCTCAAGTTAGATTCGAAAAATGGAAGGATTTGGGACTGCCATGAGTCTCTGAATAGCTGCTGATCTTAAACACCAGTAAGTTAGCTTGGGTTTTATTGATTTTGCCTCATAAAAAGCTGAAATTGTGTAGAGTTTTATGTGTGATGTGTGTGCCGTGAATCAAGTGGAAAAGAATGGGTATTTGTGTGATGTTCTGTCGGCAGTATGTATGTATGCGTGTGTGGGTTGTGTTTGGTTTAAAATAATGAAGATTAATTGATTATTAAGTATACAGATGCATGATAGAAAGATGAATGCGTGTTGGAACCGAGAGAAAACCAAGAAAAGAGTAATCGTGTGTTTTTTGACAAAAGTAAAGACAGCTGCATATAAGTAGAAATTGTGTGATTTTAAGTTGATTTTAAGGTCCTAAGTATGTGCTTGAATGTGTATTGGAGTGTGATTAAGTCATAGATAACAAATTACATTGCATGGAATGCGTGTAATGCTCAAAGGTAGTCGTAAGAACAAATGATGTAAAAGCTGTCCCATTTACATTTTATGTTATTTTGGTGATTTCAAGTGTGTATTTAAATGTATTAGGACATGGAAATATCACGGAAATGAATGGTATTAAGATAAGGGCATGTAACGGAAAGAATATTGTGTAATTAGTTTGAGAGATTGTTAAGGAAAATTTTATTGTCATTAGAGTTGTATTTGAAGAGAATTTTAAATAAATTGGTGATTAAATTTTAGGTGAATTGGAAACTCTTCGAACGGAAACAGAGACGTGCATGAGGTGAAAGAGGTTATTTGAATTGAAAGCTAACGGACGGGAATAAGTTGTGAGTGTAAAACTATATATATATGTTTTGTTTAATTATATATGTTAGTTTAACTATGTATTTATACATATATGTTTCTTTTAAGTATATGTTTATATATGTTTATGTTTTGAATATAATCGTTTTGATTATAGAAATGTTTTAAGTTTCGATATCAAGTTTAAGGAAAAATAATCAAGTGTTAAGATTTTGATTTTAAGAAAAATCTTGACAGATCAAATGTTTATGGAAAGTATAAAAGAAATGGTTATGGTTTTTAAATGAAATGTGGTTTATAAAAGGATTTTAGCCAATGGTTACCCTAAACCCTATCATGACTGGAATGACTGGAATGACTGAAATGACTGGATAATCAACCGAGATACTTTAAATGTGTAAAGGTACGGGTAAAGAAATAGGTTACTAACTAAGGGAAGGGATAGAAATTATAGGATTGCCTTTACACATTATAAAGTATTCTTATGACTGTTACCCTGCGCAAGGCGTGATTTATCCGCAGCGTAGTGGTTTTATGACTGGAAATGGATCGTCCCGCCACCGTCACTTTTAGGTCGGTTGGTGAATTATTCCCTGGGTTCCATTGGTAGTGACTGAAATGTTAAAAATTGTTTCAAATGTATGATTATGATTTATATGATTGATAAATGAAATGAAATGAAATGCTCTAATTATTTATGTAAATATTATGATTTGCTGAAAGATATTGAAAGGTATTTTGTTATTAAACTGCACACTCACTGAGCTATTTTTAGCTCACTCTTTCAAAATTTTTTAATAAAATTTTCAGGAACTGAGACTAGGGAGCAGTCTGAGCATCCTCCAGGGCAGTCGTAGGTGACCTACTTGTAGACGACGACGACTTGAAAATATGTATATAATTTTTGGGCTGTAAATATGTTATATTATGGTTTTGATACTTGCATCATTATTTTTGTATTGTATATACGTAAATGCATACTTAAACTCTGAACTACGAGGGCTTTGATCCTCTATAGATAATTGAGGTACGTAGGCGTTTGAGAGTGCCCAAACTCAAGCCCAAAATATTTTGAATTATATATAATGCATATGTTTTGTTTTATGGTTACTGAAAGTTTTTAAATGTTCTTGTGGTCAAATTGTGTGGACCTGAGGTCCTGAAAATGGTAGTGGAGAAAATGAATGAATTTTAGAAGTGTTTATGATTTTAATTGCAGGTTTTGTAAAATGGAAATGTTTGAAAAATAGAGAAAACTCTGTCCGTTTTTCTGCAAAATTTTTGATAGAATAAATGGTTTATTGGTTTTAATAAAAAAAAAAAAATTTCCACCACATTTTCCGGTAGTTGATGAAAAGAATAAATGTTTTAAATGGGTTCGTTTCACGAATTTCTAAGTTAATTGTTTAAAGAAAAGGTTTTCGGAGTTCGTGGAGTGCCGAGAGGGCTTCCCTCGGATTCAAGAGGTTAAATCCGGGTTGGGTCCCTTCAATATGACTCAGTGTTTTGGTTTAACTATTGGAAGAAAAGAAGACCTGCACTTGGTACCTTATCATCCTTTAGCTGTGTAAACTAAAATACATAGGTTGTATCAATTCATTATTACTGTAACTCATGAAACCAGTAACTATGGAATAGGTTTGTGTTTTGGGTTATAGTTGAGATTAATAGATTAAATTGTATTTTTTGGACCCACTATTATATAATTCACAATTTAAAAATAAAGAACCCCTCATATATGCATCACCAAATAGAATTATAATTAGGAACTATTATACTAATGGTTCATTTCTCAATCAAGAAAGGAGATCTCATTAAAATCATGAGAGAAAAACCTCGAAATAAGTCTTTAAGACCTCGTTTGTTACGTGAGATAGAATTGGATTGGATATGATAGGATTGGATTAATTTAAATGTAATCTCATGTTTGATTATATTATGATAGGATAGGATTTCAATAAAAATTTTCAATGACTGAAATGAAAATTTTCATATATATTTTCATTTCCTCCACCTCCACAGTTTCCAGCCCCTCCCCCCGTCATCGCTCTCGCATCACCCCTAAAACCCATCTAAAACCACGTCTAGCTCCTCCCCCACCACCGTCGTTCCTCTCGCATCACCCCCTAAACTCATCCAAAACCACGCCCAGCTCGTCCCTCACCATCGTCGTCCCTCTCACATCACCCCTCTAACCTAAAGAGAACCACGCCATTTCCAACAGTGAGACAGACGGTGAAAACGTCCCTTTGGCATCGGTGCCCTAGAAGAACAACGGAGATGACGCAGATCTCAGCCTCGACATGAGTTCCTGGTTGGAGAGTCGGCAGGCGGTGGAAGTTAAGTTGTTTGATCGGAGAAGACAAAGAAGAATGGAGAAGAGAAAGAGAACGATGATCGGTACTAGCGCGAATCGGCGTGAGGATGAGGGAGAAGTGAATGATGACAACGGCGGTGGTGGAGGAGTTGGAGGAGAAAGAGCCACAAAGAGAGTGAGAGAGAGAGAGCGGATGTGGGATAAAACTAACCTACCATTTCAATGGGTTACAATTAACCCACTGTAGTGGGATAAAATGGATGGTGGGATAATTTATTGAATACCACTTGGTGGTACCAAACATGGGTTTGGACAAAAAACTTGTCCTACCCAATCCTATCCTAGCCAACAAACATTGTAGGGAACCAATAGAAAATTCTAAAAGTATGATCTATCATTTGTTGCCTAATCAAGTGTAGAGGTTTTGATGATCTATCTCATAATTTGCAATAATTACATTAAATGAGCTGCTGTCACATCAAATCCAATCGTTGACAATTTTGATGACTTAACAATATGATTATCAATTTTTAGTCCATTCTGGTGTTTGTAATCTAGCTAATGACAAATTAATGAATTAGTTATAATTACTCGATACTTTCCAATTTCAATACTAAATAATTTCACTTTGTCGCATTTCTTTTGGGTATAGAATCGATTTCACAATTCAACTTTCTTTCTTATTATTATCAGCATGATATAAAAAGTCAACCAAAAAGAAAAATACAAAATCCAACAATTACAATTCAAATCAGTGAGCAAAATACATAATCCCAACTCACCCATTTATTCATATTACAAACATACAGTCCTCTCTCTAGTAGACATCCCAAGAAGAAGACACATTTAAATAGGTATCTGATCAACCAATAATGCGGAGACAGTATCTTTAAGTTTTTCTGGATGTGTGTATCCGTCTCCATCCTTGTAACTAAATTCTATAATTCGAGTAGCGTTAACAATTCGAAGAAGGATATCCATTGAGACAGGTGTTGGCTTCATGCACTCCTCGTTCATGTCTTTCCATGCATTTGCAAATATTGTGTTATACTTCTCAATCATTTCCTCCATCGATAAGCCATGTTCTTTGATAAAACATTCTACGCTGCAGACTACGTGTTCTCTTTTTTCACCGAACTTCATGCAAATAAATACAAGTTAAAAATCTATACGATTATCTTATCCAAATAAAAGTACCGCATCCAAAATTCTGTATATTAACGAAAAATATTTACAATAATATCGTACCTTGTGGCCCAATATGTCATTTTTAATACGGGCTATCCCCCCGGCTGCACTAAGAATTTTTGGTTGATCTAGCAACCACTCAAATGCATTGATCTCTGCAGTTTCTTCTCCCATTCCCAAAAAGGATGCTCCTGGGTATGTAAAGCTTCCTATTGTAACTAATGCATTTTTGTAATACTCATCAAATGGAGGTACATAATTTTGATTCGACCATTGTGCCTCTACAAAGTAAGCTGCAAACATCTCTTGCACCTGGTCGATAACAGAAAAAACAATTAATGTACGTTAATTAATTAATTCTATTAATATTTTAGTACACAGCACATGCATGAAATTAAGAGTTGAAACTTAACAAATCTTACCATATCCTTCATATAAGAAACCCTATAAGATCTTTCTTTATCAGTCAAATCATTGCTTATTTCATCGAAAAGGTTTAAGAGACAGCTGTAAATAATCTGCATATAGTCTGGCAAGTCATCGAGGGCTTTAATATCCCACCTGAAACAATAACATATTTTACGTAAATACAAAATGAAATAGCGATCTTCAATTGTATTATTAAAACCATTCATTAGGTATGGCTTGATACTTTTCCCATTTGACTAATAAAAAAATGCATTATTTATTTTGTTGTTCTTTAGTGAACCCTTTCTTTTAAAAGTCAATTCAAATGAAGAAAGCGTACTAAAATACAAAATTCCAGACTTTATTTCAATGAAAAATGTGGTACTTAAGATTAATATTAAAACATTAATTAAATTAGGTATTGATTGAATAATTGATGAAGAGAGGTAAAAAACATACCTTTGTATTGCATCTGTGAAAAGTTGAAGCTCTTCAAAAGTACCATAGGAATCATATGTATCATCAACAATTGTGAACAACATGGTAAATTTGCATAACATTATTCGGGCACGAGAGTAACAAGGCTCAAAATATACCATAACTGTCCATAAGTAGCCCTCTATAACTCTGTCTCTTACATGTGGTAGCTTCGATGGCAAGTCCAAATCTTTCCACCAACTGGAATGAATACCAATTCAAATATAATATGCCAATTAATTCATTTATATCGATCTGTCTAAACAACATACGAGATTGATATTCAAATAAATACTTTTCAAAACGCTTTCGATATATATAATGGAAAGTGCCTTATTAATCAATTTGAGGGTTACAATATAAAGTTTCTAAACGAAGCACTTCCAATTAATTAACACATAATTACCTTAAAATTTGGTTAAGCTCTTGTTGGTGCAATAGTTGTAGTCGATTAAAATCCAACTTGGCAAACAAGAGAAGAGATTCATTTCTAGATTCTTCTTGTTCATAGAAAGAAATGAATTTGAGTGCTTCCAGCCTTGGGATGCTTTTGTGCAAAGGCAATTCCAAGGCATTGATGATTTGTTTTGCCAAAGGAGGGCTTGATTTTTTAGCCAAGGACTTGAGATGAGCCTTTGAGAATGCAAGAGCCTCTTCAAGAATATCTTCTCCATGCAGTCCCAGAAACGCAGCTTCATACAAACTCAACATTCCCTTCGCGTCGCTGGCAAAAGTTTCCTTGAACTTACCATCGTTATCCGTAAATTTTTTAAAATGACCTGATCCATTTGGAATCCATAAGTTATAGTTAATTTTCATAATATGTGTAATTCATGCGTTTTTTGGTGCAACATTAAAGCTTTCATGCATGAGAATACAAATACAAGATTCCAATCTAAATATGAGCACTTGGTCAATCTTGACTGAGTTATTAAAGTTGTCTAACATGCAAATAGAGTATTATGACAAATATAAAGACGATTTCCTTTTATAATTAATACTTGAGTTGGATTAAAAAACCTCCTAATTACAGTCTATTGATTAAAGTTTTAATTTGAAAGTTGGCATTATTATTGGATAGGGTTATTTTACTAAAGAAAAATTACGTGCTTCATTTTTCTTATCCAGGGTATATAAAGAACGTTTGTACGAAATATACACTTACTGGAAGATATTTTGTAACCATGTTGCCTGAGAACTCGAAATAGAAGGCTGATAGTGTATAAATCATAATCAATCTCATCAATAAGGTTGCAATGAGATTCAAAAATATGATTTAGTTGCACTTCAATCTCAACTTGAAAGTGATACGCTACACCAAGCCTACATAATGAGTTGATCAAATTAACTTTCTCTACTAGATCATCTGTAGCAGCAACTAACAATTCCTTCACCTTCTCTTTCAATTCTTCTATCTGCGTTCCATATGTTTGATCAAATTCCTATAAAAAAGATAGCAAATCAATTTGTAATTAAAAAAAAAACAAAATAAAAGGTTAATATAAATTAACCCAAAGAAAAAAGATTGAATATATATGAAAAGATGTTAATCACCAATAAAAGGATCTTGAATCGAAGAAAAGAAATTTTAGACGCCATTGATAATGAATTTGATAAAGGATCTAGTGATTACCAGGATACAATCTGAATCAACATTAGAAGTGAATATATGAATATCCTTCCATATGTTTGAGGGGATGTTTGGCAATTGATGAATATCTTGTTGGTTGGTTTTGGCTACTAAACTTTCTGACATATTAGTGAAAGTAAGGGATTGTTTTGCCATTGGAGGAACAAGGTAGCTAGAGGTTATAATGATCGAATTTATTGTATGATTGAAATGCTAAAATAGAGAGCTTTATATAGTGGAAGGATATGGTCTTGCAATGCCAATAATTCGAATAGCTTTTTCTTTAGTGCAATGCTACTCTACCCAAAATTTTACCCATATTTATTGTCCAAATGATATGGCATGCTTAATTTATATCACCACATCATCAATGCATCAGCTTATAAATAATGTGGTTATTACCAATAATCTTGTTATATCATTTTGATAGAAAATTTAGTTAAAACTTTGATAAGTGTAGCATTGTTTTTTGTAATGCTATACCACCCAAAATTTTACAAACATTTATTACTCAACTAATGAGATAAGGTTATGCAATCTGTGATTGTTGCAAACCATCTTACCAAATCATTTTAAAAATATAACAGAAAAATTTTTAGAAATTGTAATATTATTCATAATTATTTATCTTTGCAAAATCTTGTCTTTATGACGTTTTTTGACAAATTCATTTGATGTGATGTTTTTACCTCTCCAATTGATAACTTGATAGCATCAATTTCACGTTTTAGGCACCAACATGCAACGACCTGGATTTCATACCAACTTAGCTAGATCTCCCTAGTATCTAATCTATTATTATAATTTTAGGAGCATAGACATAAAATAGAATTTTTTAATCCATGGTTTTTTTTTTTTTTTTTATTCATGAGTTGTAGCTCATGTGTGTAAATATATATATTTATTTAATCATGAGTTGTAACTCATGTGTTTTTTTTCTTCTTTTTTAATCATGAGTTGTAACTAGTGTATGTATTTTTTTTTTTGTTTTTTAAATCACGAGTTGTAACTCGTGTATGTACTTTTTGTTTGCTTGTGTTTTTTTAAATAATGAGTTGTAACTCATGTAAAATTGGATTGTAATGAATGATAGAATTATTTTCCTTTTCAAGTATTTTGTAAATTTAGTGAGTTGATAAAATTATTTAGTGAATTATGCTTTTATTTATGTGTATTCGAATTTATGATTTTAATTATGTTTTAAATTTTTTGGTCAAATATGGTCAAACAGATCAAATGAAGGAAATTGGGTAATAGGTATGGGTATGGGGGAAACCATCCCCAGATATTTCCATATCCAATTCCCCCAAATGGGGGTTTGGACAGATAGGGTAAAAGGATGGAAAATGGGTTTGGATATGGGCGAAATATCAGTCTTCATACCCATTTGAGTCAGTAACATCCCTACTCACTTTAAATCTCAAACATATTACATGTTTAGCAAAATTAAATCAAACCAAAAAATATTTTATCCATTGGCATATTTTCATTGACAGGCTTCTCTACCTTAACTAGCTAGGCAGTCTGCCCGGTACTTCACGGTAGCCTTTCATCAGGATCTGCTTCAGCTAGAAAGTTCTTGCGAAGTTAAGCTTTTCTTATTTGAAAATCTTTTAAAATCTTTTTAGAAATATCTTCCGGTTATGAAAATTGGTGAAATTTTTTTTCTGAAATCAACTTATGAAAATAAGTTTACAAAAATTCAACAGCATAACGGCTGTTTTTCGAAGATTGTCACTCTATAAAATCTCACAAAACCTGTACATTTCGAATTCAATCATTTTTGAACTACTGGGCCTCAGGCCTTCTATCAATTCACACAAACAACTACAAACATGATTTTAATTTCAGTCATACAAACATCGAACTTAGTTACAATCTTAAAATATCCTTACTGAAAGTTGTATTAAAATTCATTATCCAAAATAATATTTACAAACATGCTATAAACAGAAAAGAGAAAATGCAATATATGATAAGTCTACTGAAACTAGTGCAGTAGTGTCACGCATATAACTCGCCTGCGCGTTCGACGGAGATGCTTCTACTACTTTGCTCGAACCTATACCTCGGGAGGATTTTGATAAAACATGAAAAGAAGTGGTGAAAATAACTCAATGAGTGAGTGCTATATATTAAACTATACATTTGTTATAAAAATATTCCTCCAAAAATAAGTTGGAAAAACTATTAATTACTTTAGTTTTTTGAAAACTTTAAAACTCGCTTAAACGAAAAATACTTTTTATTAAGCTTCTGAAACCAATTCAAATTATAACATTCTCATCGATAAATAGGAGATCAAATTGATTATAAAAGGACAACTAAGAAAATATATATTGTTACTCTGCTAGAATAAAAGTGACAGTTGTGGACGTAGACCATCACTTTGCCGAACCATGTAAAAAATCGTTGTGTCCAACTTGTTTTGATTCTGGTCTTTATTGTTTTGTTTGTTAGTTGCTGTTTCGCAAGTATTAGGCTTGAAGAACCGGGTTGTAACGTCCCGATATTTATTTTCGTCCGATTAATATTAGTTGATTTCATAAGTAATTTATTAAATGAGAATAAATTTGAATTTAATGAAATTCGCGCAATTGTAAAATATTTTTATTGTTAATAGGCGAACTTGAATATTTTCGAGAATGTTTTTCTCGCGTAACGAATTAGTTTCGAATTTAAAGAAAATAAGTCGCATCATGGTCAGGTTAGAATTAGAAAATAAAAGGAATTTATTATTATTATTATTATTTTTAAATAAATTGTTAATGGAGATTAAAATTAAAATAAATTAATTCCTTTTGATAAAGATAAAGTTTTGGATAAGTTTGAATATGTTAGTGGAAGGATGTGTTGGCAAGAGTGTCCAATGAGATGTTAGCATGTGTGTAGGGGCGTAAATATAGAAAATAAAAACTTTTGGGATCAATTTGTAAATAAAGACAATTTTGGGATAATTTCGTAATTATGAGAAGTTTGTGACTATAAAAAGCTATTTTTTGTCCAGATTTTTTTCATTTACTGCTCTTCATCGCCGACATCAGTTCCTCCTTCCTCTGCTTGTGTTCATCTTTTTCTATTCTTCATTTTTTATTTGTTTAATTATTAAATCTCTCAAATTTCATTTTTATTTCATCACCTACTCATTCCAAGCTTTAAATTCATAAAAACCCATCCATTTGTTAAATGAATTTTCGCCCAAAGAGGGTGTAACTTAAGGTATGTTTATGGGTTTTGGTTTCTTGTGATGGGTATGAGTTAGAAATGGTTTAAATAAATTCTAAAGCATGTAAATTTAATTATTTTTGTATTTGATCAATTGTATATGAATTTCTTTATTGAGATTTATTTATTTTGAGGGTTTGAATGCGTGAGGTCTTAGGGAAGACTAGGGAGGCGTGAAAACCTCTTATTGAGTATATGAAAAGCTAAAAAGCAAGCCCATAAGGTTAGTGTACACATCCTTGAAAAATTTTATTTTTATTAGTTTGATATTAATATGTAAATTTATTTGAGACTTGATAAATTTGTTTCTTTGATGTGTTAAATAATTTTATATGTTATTTGAGTGTTATTAGCATGTTATTGGAGTGAAAAATGGGTTGACAAATAATTTCGATAAACATTTTCGAAAAATAACCCTTTCGGTCAAATGTTAAGTGGAGAAGAAATGAGGGGCATTTTTGTCAATTCTTTTCCATTCGCGTGTTATTTGAATGATATTTTCGTAGTTTTTGTGATAAAATAATGGTTGAAATGAAAAGTTACGTTTATTAGTTTGAAGTCCATATGTAAATTCCTTTGAAAATTGTTTAATTTGATTATTTGAGATATCAAATGGTTCTGAGTGTTAATTATATGACAATTGCATGCCATTGGATGAGTTTATTTGATGAAAAATAGTTTCGAAAACGATTTTGAAAAATAAAACCCCTTATGGCTTAAATTGAAATATAGAATGCCTTAGGGGTATTTTCGTCTTTTCGCTTCTGTTGTTGTCTTAATTATATCATGTGTTGATGGTACGTATAACAGATTTGGAATTGAAAATAAAAAAGTTGAGATTATCCTCTTTTAAGATTAAATTAGAACATGAAAAATGTGATAAGTATTGTGTTAAGATGTGATATGAAAACTAGGGGCAAAATGGTCATTTGAAATGGTCATAAAAGATGCCCAAAAGAAATTCGATGAATTGATTTAAATATACAATAAAAAGTTTACGTGATTAAAATTTTCATTTTAAATTGAAAATTTTGTAATCTTGAAAACTAAAAGTGCCCGCGTAAAGCTAGTCACCGGTAGATGGTGATTGATAGTTAGCTAGCCAATAGGGTGATTATTAGTAGTACTGCACTGTTAAGATTGATTTCAGACGTTGTATGACGGACTTTTAGAGGTATTAAGTGTCCGATCCCGAAACGGAAATAGATTATGTTATGCAACCCTGTGGATAGACATCGAGCGGCCATTGCCGGGGTTGCCATTTAGTCTAGCCAATGTCAGGAAACCTGTTATCAAGTCATGGTATCGTGATAGAATTTTACAAAGGGCTCTGATTAAAGAAAAATGACAATATTGTAATTAGGTGTGACAAATGAGATTTGAAATGATTAATGTTGAAATTTTTATTTATTAATTGATATTATGTTATGAACTCTTCGATTGGTTATAATCTTTAAATAATTAGTGAATGTATTACGAAAATATTGTTGAAATTTGTATAGTGTATTCTGATTTTTATTTGACAATAATGTGCTGTTTTCAAAAATATAATTATGATTACGATATGAAATTTAGTTGAAAAGATAATAGTGTAAATGTGTTTAATGGATTTCGAAAAAGTTTATGTGATTAAAGTTTATCTTGAATCATGTTTGATATATGTTTTTGAAAAACTAGTTGTTTATGTATTTTGATTGATTTTATTATTGAAGAATTGATATTGAATTACCGTGTTAAAAAAAAAAAAAAAAGATTGAAATGAAAATTGTTAAACGAAATCGTGTTAAATCGTATTATATTGTTTATATATATATATATGAATAATGATTACTGCGTATTTGATAAGAATAATTATAAGAAAATATTTTCATCAGAATTTGTATTAAAATTCTTACAAATTGAATTTATTAGTCATATTAAGTATATCATTTAGATATTTTAAACTTTTAATAAAGTGCCTATGATAGGATTGATTTTTTTACGTGTTTTTTATGAGTAATTATGAATAAAGTAATTTTTATTTGTGAATTCTAATAAAAGTTTAAGAATTTGACAAAAATTTACATATATAAATATATATTGAAAAATTGATAGGTGTGATTATTAGTAATGTGTTTGCACAGGAATTTGAAATAAAATTTCCTTTCAAATCGAACTTATGTGATAAATAATAAAATATATGTATTTTGAAGGTACGTTTATGAGTAAATAGATTTGATTATGAATTTTAGTAAAACAATTGAAAAATGTGCGCATACGGTGAAAATCCTATAGAGGTAAATGGAAAGAAATGCTTTTACGTATGTGGTATATAAAATTGATAGTAACTTGCATAATCAGTAAATGTAAATATAAAATTTATGAATAGATTTTGGGTAAATAGATGGACAATACTTATTATGTATTTGATATGTATAATCAATAGTAAAGTGTTTTCATAGTAATATATAATAGAATTTTATAAATGAAATTGATCCGACTAATAATAAACTGTATGCATTTTGTATCTGTATTTATTAGTAAATTGATTTAATTGTACAATTTTAGTAAAGAAAAATATTTGGTGAAAATTGTTTTCAAATGCTATCAAAAGAAATAGTATGATTATATCTATTTATGAGTAAATAAATATTAAAGTGTTATAAAATGATTATTTGAAACTGAGAAAATTGGATTTTTTTTTTTATAAAGTCATACTTGAAACATGATTTTTATACATTTCATTACTCATGTTTGGAGAAAAATTATAGTATGAGGAAATTTTTATTTTATTATATATCTGAACTCTCAAAAATATTGAAAAGTTCTATGAAATTATATTATAAGAAAATAAAGTTTTATGACATTTAACTTAAGTGTACACCAATTAAGTAAAAATATTTAGCGTGTTGGATTTACCGTGCGCAGGTTGAGTTGGGCTTGTTGCCAAGACGAAGATTAAGCCCATGTAGATTTTTCACGAGTCACATCTGACATAAATTTTTGGGTAATAAATTATTTTGTATCATATGTATATATATATGCATGGGCACCATCATGTATGTGTGTAAGTTTCTAAATTTAAAAGTCTGTAAAGTACAATTTGTATTAAAGTTTTAAAATATTTATAAGTTATGTATATAATGTGATAAGTATATAGTGTAAAGTTTTATGGTGATGGATTTGAATTTTGATTAAATATTTATTTTAGCTGTTTGCGTGTTGAAGTAATTTTTGGAATAGGACGGAATGTCCGCATTGGGGTTAAGAAATCAATTATATAGAAGTATTATCATTTTCTTTACAGGTTTGGAAATTTGGATTTTCAGAAAAATAGAGAAAACTCTGTCGGATTTTCTAAAATTATAAAAGAGAAAATGATATTAAAGTTTTTTTTCAATATTGTAAAAATTTAAAATAAAACTTTTAGTGGTGATTCCATTTCATTTAGTAAGAAATTTTGAAATAAATGAATAAATGAATTTTGGTTTGGAACCGTAACGCTTTTCACTTCGAATCTCGATAAAAGGGGAAGTCGGGGTAGGGGGTGTTACATGGGTTGACCAAAAAACGGTGTCAACAAAAGTAAAAAATTATATGGTTTCAAGGATTTATATATAGGATAAAAGAAGTATGCAAGTTCTTAACAATAATATAATAATCATTAAAAGACTAATTATTTAAATATATCACCAACAACAATGTAACTTCTATATAAATTAAAAAAAAAAAAAAAACAATGAGATTACCTCGAGTAGATTTTGCATTTAGTTGTAACAAGTTGCTAAGTGAGTAGAAACAAAATCCTTCAAATTACGTTTAACAAAAACACGATAATAATTAAATTATTAAAAAACTAACTGCTCAATATAATTTCAATGAACAAGGTAACATTTGATGAATTTAAGAGGAAAAAAGACCTTTAAATTACGTTTTGTGTTTTGGTTGTCGCTTGTAGTTCTTCAAAAATTAGCTCGTAATTTGAAGTTTTGAACAAAGAGATGACGAGAATAGCACTTGAAAATAGAAATGAAAACATAACAAGGGCTCATGAGTTTTTAAAATAGAATAGCAATCATGACATATTTGACTATTAAAATAGAATAACAATTATAAGATGTTTGAACTTGACTACAAAATGGAATATAATAATGAGATTCCTGATGAAGATGAGATTCCTCACGTGAGTTGAAAACTTATTTTATTTATTTGATAAAAGCTTAACAAATTCTTATTTGAAAAGCTTAAATTTCATTTTTATTTTATGAAAATTTAACCGATATTTTCAGAATATTTCATGGATATTCTACGGATATTTTCGAAAATTTCCTTAATATTTTGTAAAATTTATACTACAAGGTCACGGAAATGATATTTTATGAAAATATTGCGGATATTTTCGAATATTTCCAGGATATTTTGACGGATAGGAGATTACATCCCCTATCGATATCGGTACCCTTGATTTACGGAAATATCACGGAAATCACAGATATTTTAAACTATGGTTATAAGAATGGTGAATAGTGCTAGAATTATAGATCTCCTTGATATTTATTTGAAAAGAATGTCATGTTTTTATCCTCACATAATTGTAAAGTAGTTGTTCAACTTATCAATTGAAGAGTATATATGTCATTTAATATCTATATTTTTATTTCATTTTATTATAATTAAAATGGATATTTACATACCTAGTGATTGATGAAAAGATGAGGATTGAGAATGATGTTTATTTATATATTATAAGAAAATTACAAGGGGTTGGAAAAAGTAAAATCCATATATATATATATATATATATATATCTAATCTCTTTGCTTTTTGATTGGCTGGTGAGTAAAGTAGATTGTGACTTGATGACGTTAAGTGATAAAGATGATGTTAGGTGACAGAGATGATGTTGGGTGGGTTTTAAGTGATTAAGATAATGTTAGGTGATAGAGACGATGTTGGGTGGGTTTTACTTAAAATAAAATGATCATTATAACCCTACCAGGTCTATCTTTCTTGTTTCTCTTTAATTCATGTATTGCTTTTCTTTATTAAATTGTTGATTTTTAGGCTGTAAAAAAAAATGTTTATTTTGTTCTTATTTATTTATTTTAAATTTTTTGGGTTGGAAAATGTTAATTCTATATCTAATCTCATATGGATTGAAATTTTCTAGCTAGAGCAATACGACTATTACTCTAATATTGTATAAGATCATTCACACTTGACATATGCATATGACTAGGAGAAGCATTTTTGGAAACGGTGATTCTCATCCTTAACTCCAAATTTTTCATGATGTTTTACCATTACAACGTTTTCATCTTACTTCTTTACAATCAAGTATTCTACGCAATTTTGTTTTGGAAATTGATGGACCATCATTTTTGACTCTCCATTAAACATATAAATCATCAAACATACCTAACTAAAGTTGACAAGATTTAAATGGAAGGAAATCAGATTTTATCTACCTCTTTGGTCCAATACTCCATATTCTGACTCCATGTGATTTTTCTCTCTGATCCAAGTAAAGTTTTGGTTTCGAAGATTAAATTAAGAAGTATCGATCATGGAAGGAAGCAATTCTAGTATGGGGTAGTGCCAATTAAATTGGGCTTTTGTATTATTATATCTAAAATGATTCACATAACTCAAAGCCCAAGGCCAACAATTTTTTATTACTCCATATTCTGACTCCTTGTGATTTTTCTCTCTAGTCCAAGTAAAGTTTCGGTTTCAAAGATTAAATTAAAGGGTTTAGTTGAAAATTAACCTTTTTGTGACGACTCATTTGAGAAATGACTTTTCTTTTGTAAATCTTTGCAGCGTGACTTTTTTTGGACAAGAATAACATTATTACTCAGCCCAATTGTAACTGACCCACTCTTTGTCTACAAAACTTATCACTCTCTCTCTCTTTATTCCCAACTTTTTTCTCTCATTCTTGCTCTAGGAATCCCAACCCACCGTCCGAAGTCCTTACCGTTATCCCTCACTGTCGCACATCCACTAACCACCGTCGCACCTCGCCTCTACCTACTGTCGGTCACTTTCTCACTGTCCAACAATTTTCTTTTACCCTCGCACCTCCACCCACGACCGTCGAACCTATACCCATGATCGTGGAATCTCACCATCCGACCTCCAACCACTGACGTTAACTATCTAAGTAGCCAACTTTTTTGTTTAACCATTGCGCCTCCTAACCATCGTAATTCACCATTCGCCGACCTCCACCCATTATCGTCCAATTGCTTGGTTTGCTCGACTCTCAACTCTGGCGAATAATAGGTTCCCTTTTTTTTCATTGTCTCTCACAAACCCTAGCATCACATTTTCTTCTCTTTTAATGACAAGTTGTTATTATTGTATATAACTCTATATGTTGAGTTTTTGATTTTGTGTTGTGGAAAAGTAGTACTTCTTCTTCTTGTTGTTTCTCTTCTTCTTCTTTGAAGCTAGTTGTGTTATGGTGTTGATGTGTTTGCTTTGCTTTTATGGGGTGTTATTGTTGAAACAGTGAAACATTAAGGCCGGCCCTTGTAAGAAGTTGTGGAGTGTCTATTATATATATATGTTGTTGAGTATTAGGAGAGAGAGAGAGAGAGCGAAGTGACCCTAATTGCTTCTAGATGTGAGTTATTGAGACAGGTTAGAGAGGAAAAGAGAGAGTGGCTACTGAGGGTAATAGATGATTTTAATCCCTCTGTGCCTATTGATGAGACATCTTGGAGCTCTGTGGAGCTTTACAAGAAACTTCAGGTAACATGCATCAATTAGACAAGTCACATTAGTTTTGTTGCTTTTAATGAAATGATGCAGCTAACAATTTATATTTTTTCTACATCCTGCTATTGCTGCATGACTTCCACCTAAGCATTTGTGTTTCTGATAGGATTTTCTTCTCTCCCTTATACCTTATTTTCTCTATCGTTGCCATGTATCACCATTTGGTTTACTTGACTGCATCTCTCTCTCTACATCATCACCGCATATCACCGTTTGGTCTGCTTAACTGCACGCCTCTCTCTCTATCATCGTCGTGTCAACTCTGATCTGCTTAACTGGCCCTCTCTCACTCTGGTTTGCTTGACTATGTTTACTTGTTTTCTGTTAACTCTGACTTCTCTTTCAACTCTCAATTCACAGGTTTCTTTGTAGCTTGTAGATTGACAACCTCTCTCTCTCAATATTGCCCATCTTAACCAGTAAGTCTCTATTGCATTTTTATTTTTGATAGGATTTGAGGAATTGAGTATGATTTTGTTTTGGATTCTCAATGGTTTAGTGATCAAATTTGGTGACATGGGATTGGAATTATAGTGTTTTGTTTTGCTTTGTTGTACTTGATTGAAATATTTGAAAGGAAAGTGATGGAGAGTAAGCTTCGTGTTGAAAATAGAATTTATTTTATGAATTTGTGAGCAATTTATTCATTGTTGACTTTATTATGGATGATTGGTGTGCTTTTGTTTCCTTATTAGGATAATCAGTGTTTAGGTGCAATTGTTTTGGTGTTTTGTTAGTTGAAGGAGAAAATTCAGTGATTAATGACTTGGGTTTGGTATGATCGAGTGCTGTTGCAATTGTTTGGTATAACATTATGTGAGTTTAGGTTTGGATTATGACATAATTTATTTTAGTGGACATTTGTATTTGAACATAATTTGGGTTTGGATTTGTATAATGACTTGGAAAATTGAGAATTTTTGGGTTGATAAGTTGAGTTGCTATTAAAGTTTTTTGGTAAACATCTTATATGCTTTCGATATTTAATCTCCTGCTGTTACCAGTTGTATGAGGTGGAAAAATTTAAGGAAGAATTATTGGTCGACAAGGTTCACATGCTTCAAGTGGTTATCTTACTATGGTACATTAATTATTGGTCTCAATGCATTTGGTTATTTTTCTCCCAAATTTTTAAGAGTATCATATTTTTTAATTGTAGGATTCATTGATAGAGACTGTAAAAGAAAAAGCTAGTTCAATAAGTAATATAATTGCATAGGCTACTGAGTAGGTATAATAGGTACAATTGTGCAATGTATTGCTTGACTTGAGAGAGCTATTTGTATTGATTGTGTTGTTGCCTTTATTGTCAATAGCTAAGAAAATGTATGGTAAAGGTGTATTCTCTAGAGTTGTACTCTTGATTTATATATAATCATGTGACTTATTTAGCTGATGTATCTGCACAGCATATTGAAACCTTTGGGTTTATCAAATGTATGCTAAATTTTAGTTTGAATAATTATTTATCTATGGTTGTTGATAGTGAAAGAAGGTCTGTTACTAATATTTGTTATAAGGTGAAACAACTGGAGTGCCAGGGTTGGTGACTTTAAAGTCTTCATACAAGCATTCTCATTGCAATAGAAAAAGTGAAGAACCTTTATTATATAATTTACTATTGCTATTGTTTCAGATCTCATGATTTGTTAATGGTAAATAATAACTATATAAAGAACAATTATTGACTTGTTAGATAAAAGTTTTCATATCAACAAGTATAGAAAATCTAATTTAATCAAAGTAAATAAGTAAGCTAAATGTCAAGATTGACAAAAATCTTCATATCAACTGAATTAATGATCACTCCATGATCTTCCTAGCTGACATCTTTGGCTTTTAGATCTTTTCCAATTAATTTGAGAGGTGCGTTGAATTAGTTGTTACATTGAACTCCGAAACCAAAGGTTGTGGTAGCAGCTTTCCTAGCAATGAGAAAACAATCAAGGATGAAAAGGGGTTTGATTAAGATTAACTATTCTTTTTCAAACATATTTATATACAAAAAGTCTGCTTGTCTCTTAGGCTGGAATCTCATTGGCAAGTTGCTAAGAGCCTTTCTTGCTCTCCTACTGACATTCACAATATGATTCAGTTAGGAAATTAGGCTAATGAATTAAACAATGAAAATATGAGCATGAAATAGAAAGTAGAAAGAAAAGGAAGAGGAAAATGATGACCTTAACCTCCATTATTTAACCTAGATATTCCAAACTAGAAAGGTTTTAACATCCATTATTTGAGAATTATTGGAAGTACAAAAAAGAGTACTCAATTCCCAACTAGGTACTCAATTTCCAACCTTCGGGTTGCGATTCCCAACCTTCAAGTTGGGAATCCCAACTTTGAGGTTGGGAATCCCTACCTGGAGATTAGGAGCCTTCATGTTGGGACTCCCAATTTTCGGGCTGGGAATCCCAACCTTTCCATTGGGACTTCCAATCTTGAAGTTGAGATTCCCAACCTAAAGGTTGGGATCCGATTGGGATTCCTAACTTGAAGTCGGAATTTCTCGACCTCCAGTGAGATCTAAGGTAGGTCGAGAATCCCAACGTAGAGTTGGGAATCCTAACCCCCGAGTTGGGACTCCTATTTTAGATCCTACCTGAAATCAGAAAGGTTGGGAATCCTAACCTTTCGATTGGGAATCACAACCTCTGGGTTGATAATCTCAACTGGAAGTTAGGTTACAAGTAGGAATCCCATCCTCCAAATTGGGAATCCTAACCATGAAGTCAGGATTTTCTTGGCCTCCGACAGTTCTAGATGCTGGAATTCCTAACCCAAAAATTAAGAATCTCAACCTAAAGGTAGGGAATCATAATCTGGAGGTTGGGATTCCCAATACTCGGACTGAAATTCCCATCCTAGTTCCTATAAATCCCAACTTTCGAATTGGCAATCTCAATTAGAATGTTGGGAATCCCGAATTTCTAGTTGAAAATCCCAATCGGAAGGTTGGGATTCCCAATTGGGATTTCCAACCTCAACCCTCAAGAAACACAAATTTTAAAATAAAGTCAACATTCTCCATATAAAGGCTCTAAGTTGATGTCATCAAACTTAGCAATACTT
Organism: Dimocarpus longan; assembly: GCA_022984855.1. Classification (NCBI taxonomy): domain Eukaryota; kingdom Viridiplantae; phylum Streptophyta; class Magnoliopsida; order Sapindales; family Sapindaceae; genus Dimocarpus; species Dimocarpus longan. The sequence goes on along the minus strand of CM041014.1, from coordinate 11,434,860 downwards.
GTCCATTCTACAAATTCCATAGTTCAAATGACATCTATATACTAACTCTAAGAAAAGTCCCTATTGCAAGAACTAATCAAATGACATCCATCTACCAATAGACATAAAACTCCAAATTTCATCATTCAAATTATATCCATCTCTGAGCATTCAATAAATAAGAAATTCATAATAGTTAACTAAAAATTGAGGCTTTCGAATTTCACAAAACACAAAGATGTCAAACCGATCCTTACCAAAATTCAAGCAGACAGTCTGGATAGGTTTGAAATCATTAAAATCAACATCACCACCACCATTCTCTTCATCAAAAACATCATCAGCACCATCAAACCCCAATTCTCTCACCATTTTGTCCTCGTCTTTCCACCTATGATCAAAGTAATTCTGTTTCACCAACCTCTCCATCAACTCAATCCGTCATGGCCACCGATAGGCCACCTCCGCCTCCTTCCTCCTCCTCACTGCCTCCGTTCTATTTGAAACCATTTATTGGTTTTCTTCTACACCGAATCCCCTATCCGGGTTGTGCTTCATTTTTTAAATTGCTCCCACCTTCATCTAGGTTCTCCTCATTGCTTCTTGATTTTATCTATTTGCTTGAATATGAAGGTCATACGATCGGAGAACAAGAAGATTTTGCTTGGGAGTCCAATGAGGAGGTAGGATTTAAAGCTATGAGGTTGGAAGTGGAGAAGTAGAGATAGAGGAGAGAGAGGAAGGTTTTTGAACGGTTGTGTTATTGATGAAAAAGTTTGAGGAGACTGCGACGAGAAGAAGCTGGGTTTTTGTTTGAGGACGAAGAAGTTTCAAGACGAAAAAGCTGGGAGCATTTCTGGATGAAGAAGCGGTGAGGAAGTTTGAGGAGATTGCAACGAGAAGTAGTTGGGAAGAAGTTTGAGGACGAAGAAGCTAAGAGCATTTTTGGACGAAGAAGCTGGGAGGATGTATTTCAGCTTATGGCTCTCATTACACTAAGGGCGTTTTTGTCCATTCAATATCTTTTTTGTAAATATAAAAAATAAAGGGTTATTTTTTAGGTTGCCCTTTCCAAATGGGCTATTTTATGCATTTTCTCTAAATTAAAAGGTAGCAATTGTGGAATGAAGCAGTTCTAGTATGGAGTGGTGCCAATTAAATTGGGTTTTTGGATTATTATATCTAAAATGGTTCAGATAACTTAAAGCCCAGGGCCAACAATTTTTCAACCATTAAAATATAAAATAAAATAAAACCTAAAATAGTATAGAAAAATTTGTATCCTAGGGATTTGAACTTGTTTTGATATATAATAATCATAATAAAAGCAAAAGTAAGATGAAAATATCTATTTAAATCTTAAAATCAATTTAGTAACAAAAAAGATATTATCCAATAGGAGAACTATTTTCTAGTTATTTAAAAAAACAATTATCTTAGCATGGCACACAATACACATGTACATGTACATTACCAATTTGCATTAGGTTTGGATATATATATATATATGTATCCAATTGATTATTCACTATTAAGTGTTAACTCAATTGGTTAGCAGGCCTATATATTTCCATCAAAACTATACTTGTTTTGGTCCTGCATTGCAGTACACACGTTACACTGCTTCCATCAAAACTGAAATGTAGCGATGGTGCTCGTCCTAGCCTATCAGCAATTTCTACGCTAGCCCCAGTAGTGACGATGCTTGTCCCAGCCTTTCAAACAGCTTCTGCAAGCACCTCCAATAATAGCTTCGCTTATTTCTCCGATGGCAGATGTAAGAGGATTAGGGCAAAAAAGATGATTATGTCCCCTTTGACCATACATACATATGCAACTTTGAGTTATTCTTTGGTATAATAATCAAGATAAAATATATAATAATGAATATCATTGAACCTAATATGTATGACAAAGACAGAATGTTACTATATGATATTAAATAACCAAATAACAAAGTACAATTACGATATCTAATAACAGTAATTACATATGGACAAAGCAACTGGTCTAAGTCCCAGTGACAACAACTGTATGACTACTAAAAAGAATGAAAGAACCCATATCATATCTCATGATTTGTGACTCTGAATAGGTTCAATTGTTCAATGGTAGATACCTAATTAGTCATCAATAATTGGGGCATCAAGTTCATATGATTATTCATAGCTTTGGTAACCTGACATATGAGTTTCTCAATATGAACACATCTATCATTGTACCATTTATGCAACATATGTTTCAACTATTCATGTGCAGATATTATTGGGAACATACATGCTTTCAACATGTATTTGTTGAGCAACTCTGTAATGTTAGTGGTCATCATGTCATATCTTCTTTTTAAGGAATATGCTTGTAACCACTTTATCACTCCAATATTGACTAATTTTTTATGCATTTTCGGACATAGCCTTCCAATTTCTCCCAAATATCTATTGTAATGTGGCTTCGTATAACTATATGTTGTAAGGTAAAATGTGTCCATCACATTTGGTTACTTTCTACAGTGTTGTTTTAGGTTTTACTTCAAGTGGAAGAAATAGAACACGTGTGGAACTTTAAGAAAAAAGACTCTCATCGCTTTTGCAATACTTTTATGACGATTGGATATGATAATCAAATTCGATGGCAAATTCGTGTCCCACCGATAATCTCACAATCTACTTAAGAATCAAGTCCATAAATTATCCAACTCTCCATCACCAAATCCAGAAGCGATGGGATAAATCATCTCCTCCTCATCTTTATATGCAACAACAAAAATTACCTCTTTATATGTACCTTTCAAATATGTGGCATCAATATCAATAACTGGTCTAATATAAAACTAAAAACCCTAAATGGTGGCTCCAAGTGCAATAAACAAATATAAGAACTAGTTATTTTCATCCTTTTAGTTGTCGTCACTATACCAGGGTTTGTTTCTTTTAACTAGTGAAAGTATAAAGGAAGCTGCTGAAATGACTAATCTACTTTCCTATATGTTAGTTTCTTTACATATTGTAAAGACCTTCATACTTTAATGTGTAAGATCTGCACTTCATACTGCTCTAATATTTCTTCGATCAAATGCTAAGGTGTAATACTATCGAGCCCTATGTTTCTATGATATAATATTGGTATGACAACAGTATTTACACTTTGTCTATATAACTCATAGGCATCTTGACAACATGTATATTGCGACACATGCCTGTACACATACCATATCAAACCACCCTTTATATATCTTATACGAACCTAAAAGTTGTAGGTCAGATTCTTGCAACCGAGCTCATATCGAACTATACACGAATGTCTAACCTTATATTGATACCTGGAATGAAGAATATATGTTTGAATGGCCACATTTAATTCATAATTAATATCAAAAGATGCACCATTATACAACATATCATATCGGATGATGGTAGACATTGCGATTGAAGTGGCCTCAATTTTGCATTAATCTATATCTGGAAAAATCTAGTATGATTGTAAGGGACTGATTTCAAATTATGAACCCGAAAATCTAAATTCTGGATGCTCCGTGTTCTTTCAATCGTCATTAACAGCTCCAACTTCTTTATCATCAGCTTCAGTTTCCTCATCATCATCTCCAGATTTTGATGTCTCATCACCATCGCTATTTGTCTCTCGATTTCATCATTAGGATCATTTCCACCAAAATCAATGTCGAATATTAGAGTTTCTATGGATGTAAATGTGGCAACAGATTTTGAAACTTTATTACTACCATTACAGGAAGTAAAACAATTTCGACCTTTAGCTATAGCCAAACTTACAAGTCTATTGGTAGGTGTCTTTACATGTCTTGGATCTGGTATTAAGTTTGTGGCATATGGAGGGACAATAGGGCTAATAACTCCATAATCTTTTGCATTGTTATCAATTTAAGTTGTCTATAATAAGCTTTTTTGTCTGAAATCACACCCTGGACATTAAGATCAGTAGTAATAGGTATCTTAATCGCAGACATTCTCCTAACTTAGAGTAAATAATGCAAACGAATATATCATATTCTTCTATCAATGCTAATCACTATGTAAACAAAGTCCACCATCCGAGAGAAATTGATATTTTTGGGCGGGCCCCTACCATGAACGTCTTACCATCAACATAGTTATTCTCATTCCACTCTCAGTTGCATTTGATTATTATCGTCATTTCACCCATTCTTATAAAATTCAAAGAAGAAATTTATTATTTTCACCTATACTTTTGTCATATTTCAATAAACAATTTTATATTGCTAAATTCAACAAAATCCAACCAAATCTAATCACATATGATCAATACCAAACATCCATTAAAAAAAAAAAAATTGCCAATAAAACTCGTTTTTGGGTTTTCCAAACCCACAAAACCTGATTCGGCCGATTCAGGTTATGTGAGGCCACAAAACTTGAATCGGGGCATGTGGCCTCACAAAACCCAATAAATCGCAAAAACCGCAGGTTTTTTCTTCCTATGTTTTTTGTAGATCTTATTTACATAAGGTTAAATCATAACCAAAAATCACTCTTACAACCTTTGGCTACGTAATGTGAACAGAAAAAAATAAATGAAAATCAATCAACAACAAATACATACCTTCAAAGTTGAAGAAAAACTTAGATATGGAGCATATTGGAGACAGAGAAGCTTGAATATGTATTTTCTGGAGTCAAGTAACCTTTAATGAGTGCATAAACAATCTTGAAATGAGAAAAAATTGAAAAGAATAGGAGAAGATGAAAACCATATGGAGGAGAGACTTATAGTCATTGGAACAAGAATGATGGTCCTATAATTTCAATTTAAACTTAGGGACAATTTGGGTAATATGGGTATAGACTGCGATTAGTTTGTTTGAGGGGTTAAAAAGAAATTTGTATAAAAAGGTAGGTCAAAACGATTGTTTTCTTTTGGTTTGGACTAAACTAAAAATGACCCCAAATTTTATTTTGGTTTCAAAAATTTTGTTAGTTTTTGTATTTTAATGTTTGGATTTATCTCTTTTTATTAGCTGTAATAATAAAATCGATGGAGTATTATAATGTTTACAGTTAGATTCTTTAACAATATTCCACAGTTAAACAATCCAATAATTAAATTAAAAAATTATTATTCTTTCCAAAGCTTGAACGAAAAATAGAATGGAACCCCAACTTCAACTATAAATACAAGATATTGTATGATAGTTGATTTCTAAATTTATTAATCTATACTATTGCAATAATGTGTCTCATCACTCGGTGGTAGGGAAGTATTATGTGTTAGTTGTAAATTTATTTTCTCCTGTATCACCCCTTATGTATACAATTGATCTAACAATGTTTTTTCTAATTTTTGTGTCACAAGACAAATAAGCCAAGCGGAAAACAATTTCTTAAATAAAGACAAAACCTTTTACTTGTGGAGAGTCAATCAATACTTGGACTTGCGGACCTCAAAAGTAAAGTGACAATCAATTTGTTGGCTTTTATAATTGAGGTGGGATTGGGTACCAAATGCATGGCTTAACGACGATTTTATTGCCTCCCTGTATCCATTGCTCTGTGACAGTTTCTCTCATGGATTTAGAACCCAGTGTGATTGAAATTATTTAGAACCCTACAATTGAACATCTTCATCCAATGGTGTAGTCTGATTGGGCCTCTTTATAATTTCAAAAGCAAAAAAAATCTAGTACAAAGTCCCTTAAAATATGGGTTATTACATTGGGAATTACATTCATTTTATCATTTCAAATGTGGTTTGTTAAGAATTTCAAAGGGTTTTGTTGAAAAGTAACATTTTTGATGAACCATTGCAACCTTGACCTTTTTTATTCAAAGCGTTGGACGGTGTCTTTTTTCAAACAAAAATGCCCTTGACCCTGCTGTATAAAATTTTGAGTATAGGTCAGTGTCTCTTTAAGAATCGTTCACTATCTCACCATTCCTAACCGTTTGCAACTCATTCTCCGACCTCATCAACGTGGCATCGTACTAATTGCAGACCTCCACCAACGATCGACGAGGCAAAGTCGACAGTGCCTTCGGCATTCTCTCTGTCAGTAGGTTGTTGTGTTATTTTCTATGAAAGAACACTATAGGAAGCCCGACCAACCGTCCCACCTCATATCCGTCGCATGCCATCGATTGGCGACCTCCACCGATGATCCACAATGCAAGGCCGACCCACCCACCACTGTCATTCTCTGTCCGAGTTCAGTGTTGTTTATTTTCTATCATATAAACCCTAAACTACCAAAAGTAGTAGAAGAAGAGGAAGACCAAAGAAGAAGGAAAAATTGAGGGAATAAGAGGCAAAAACGCGAAGGACGAAGAGGCAACAACTATAAGCTAACTGAGAACCGTGATAGCAAGGAAATTTTTACACAGTAAGAATAGCTGACATGCTTTTTGTAAACGATTATTTATGTTGTTAAAATTATTGAGTTTGTATTTTGAATGTTGTAAACTATTGGATTCGAGTTATTGTTTATGAGTATTGTAACCTTTGGGAGTTTGAAACTGTTGGTTTATGTTGGATAATTGTGTGGTTGTGTTGGTTTGCAAAAAGGGATATTAAGCCGTTGTAAACAATCTCGCCAACTACGAATCCAACTTGTAGGTTTGGAATTGTAAGCTGCATGTGGGGATTCCTGACCTCCAAGGTGGGATGATGACCCACAGGTGGTGTCCCAACCTCTACATTGGGATTTTTAACTTTGAGGTTGGGATCTAACATAGCAAAAGTTGAAACCAACCTCCAAGGTTGGATTCTAAACCTAAAGGTTAGGATCCCCAAACCTGAAGGTTGGGATTTCCAACCTCGTGTTTTAGATTCGCAATCTGGTTAGGAATTCCCAATTTGGAGGTTGGGAATCCCAATCTCCAAGGTTGGCATTCGCAAGCTTTAATTTGGGATTCCCAACCTTTAGATTGGGATTTTACGTTGAAACCAATCTCAAAAGTGGGATTCGACACTTGAAGGTTGGGATTTGTCAACTGATCCTAACCTTCATGTTAGATTCCATGCTTGAAGGTTGAGATTTCTTAACCACAGAGGTTAGGATTTCCAACCTTTAGGTTTAGATTTGTAACCTAGGTTGAAACCAACCTCCAAGGTGGGATTCCACACTTGAAGGTTGGGATTTCCATGCTCGTGGCTGAGATGCCCAATATGGTTAGAAATTCCTAACTTCGAGGTTGAGAATCTCAATTTTTAAATTGGGAATGAGGTTGAGATTCCCCCCTTTAAAGTTGGGATTACTAACCTTCAGGTTTGGATGTGTAACTTAGGTTGAACATACTTTCGGAATTACTGGTTGAAACCCAATCTCGGGGTTGGGATTTGTAACATTTTATTGATATATTTTGCGAAGTTCGATTGAAACCAAACTTAGAGTTTCGCAAATTGGCATTCACAAATTGGAGGTTAGGATTCCTAACTTCAAGATAGGATCCCAACCTCGAGATTGGGATTCGCAAGTTATAGGTTGGGATTGGCAACATGGACGTTCGAATCCCAACCTTGAATTTGGGATTCCAACTGTACTTGAGTTTAAGATTGCAAATTGGGATGGTGGACCTCCAGATTGAGATTACATATAGGTTCCTTGATAGCTGCATTGATTTGGTGAAATTTGGACTTGGTTAGTGTTGTTTTTAGGTGTGAAGTCGTTGATGTTGTAACATAATTGCCTGTGTTTTATTTGTTTTTTGGTATACAACTGAATATGTACTGATATGATATATCTTATATTAGAATTCAATTATTAAACTTCGTAATGAAATTTTAATGTGTTCTTTTATTAGTACAGGTTGGGCAAATGGATTCTGCAATGACATACAAGATCATTGACTCTGAGCATTTTAATTCAAAAGTTACATGCTTCTCCAAGTTGGGATCCATAAAAGTGATAGCAAAAAAGTTAAATGACACGGAATTGGAGATGTTCAGCACCTCATGCTTTGGTAAACTGTTGCACCTTAAGCACCTGAGGTTTACCAGTCAGTTAGTGCATAATTTGCTTCTCCGACAAGTACATTGTGATGATTCAGAGAAGTTGTGGTTTGCACTCTCGAATGACGATGTCATTTGGTTCTCTATGCAAGAGTTTGGCATCATCATAGGGCTTGATTATGCTTCATACCCGAGAGACGGGTTAGCTGATGATTGTTCATCTGGTGAGAAGTTCAGCAACAGAATTTTTCCTAGTTCCGGTAAAGTTTTGAACAAAAGTCTGGACATGACATTCAGGGGTGCTTCTTCGGACAATGATGAGGATATTGTCAAATTTGGGTTGTTGTACTTTTAGAGATGGTGTTACTTGGGAAGGATCCAAAGAACCAGATTCAAAGGGAGCATATTCGACTATTGGATGATGTTAATGCATTCAACAAATATCCCTAGGGCCGATGCTGCTACGAGATGACGTTGCGTGGCATGAAAAAAGATTTTAAGAAAATGACTGGCAAGGTTGGAAAACAAAATAAAGGGTAGCATATCAAGGCAGACGGTGCATTCTATTCTTTGTCTGATTTACCATATGCATTTAAGGTTTATGTCTCTTGTTTTTCAGTTTATGTTGCTTCGAAATGGTTGGTTCGTTCGCATATAACGTTTGTTGTTTGTTCATGCACTCGTAGATATTGGCTTGTGAAGTAATTCCAACCATTGGGCAACAAATTGCACTGAAATCCAGCAATTTGCTGCCCCAAATCATCAATTGGAGTTCTACGGCAATCCTAAAGTTAGGAAATATTATTAAGTTGTTATATCGCTCTGATGTATATATATTATTGATTTTAATAAGCACCTATTTTGAATATTTTCTTTTTCGTTTGATGCTAGCTTCAAGCACACGCTACCTTAGAGGCCATGACTGTAGAGGACAAAGAGGAATACTGGAAATATTTCGTTAGCAAGGAGGAGGGTGCAGCCCAGGTGTCTTCTGATAGCGGCACCTCTGATAATGCTACCACTTGTGAGAAGGACAACACTGACAAGACCACTGCCGGCCCATTTAGAAAGGCGCAGGCTGCCAGAAGATGACCGTCTACTTAGGTGCAGTAGTTGTTAGATTTTATGTTGCCTGTTTGGCAAGCTGTATAGTATACCACCCATCAGTACATGTTAACTTTTATGTAGGCTACCAAGGATAGCAGTAGCTCTCATAGTGATCAATTACAAGCCATCCAAAAACAGCTAGAACAGGTTAAGCAAGACATGATAAATATACTACAGGCCACAAAAAGGAAGTTTGATGATATGAAAGGAAGGTATAGGAAACAGCCGATGTCTTGCACAAAACAAACAAGATTGATATGATTATCAACTTTCTATTTAGAAACAATGTTGTTCCCAAACATCAGAAGCCACATGCATCGAAGGTACACTACAGAGCTGGCTAGCGTTATTATTAGTAATTTATAGTAACATGTACTGATGCTGTTAGAATTTTGCTTGGCAGGACACCGATGAGGTGCAACGTGGAAGAACTGGATATAGTACTTGGGTGGAAGGAGCAATGCTAGTTGTGGCCGACATGCCTGGAGATGCTACTCATGAGGAGGTGGATAGTTTCGATGACAAAATGAGGTTCAGCCCAATCCTCCCAACAAAAGCATGGCTCTTGTTGCCTTCCACACCTTCTGATGCTAGTGTGAAGATTTTATCACAGTCTTCTAATTTTCGGATAAAGTAAGACAAAGGTCCACAAGTGTCCGCCCATTTATCAGGGTTGAAAGGTGGCCCGACAAAAATGCCTCAAACATCGTTGCGTAATGCGGTAGAAGGCAGTGCTAAAGTGACACATGCGAGGGTAGACAATTTCGGGGGGAAAATGATATTGCACCCTAGCATGCCAAGTAAAGCAATACTAGGGTGGCCTTCGCCATGCTCGGACGTAAGTTTGAATATTATACCTGAAACCAAATTTTTCAAAAGAAAGCGAAAAAAGGGTCACAAATTTCGTCTCCATTTAAGCAAATCCAAGTTGTTCCCAAAAAGCGCACTAAGTACGAACCATTTCCTAAACCATCCGGTACTGACCTATAAGCATTTAGAGCATGGCGCGACGAGCATGTTCCGAACGACTTGTATGTTTTTGTCATGCTTCATTCTTACTATCTTTTATACTGTTTTTTGGTTAATATATAACCAGTTGTGAAAAATGGGTTTGTCACTATAGAGAAACAGTTCACTTGCCAATAGGCGACTGCAGTCGGAAGTGGTTTAGGGAGTTGTGCAAACCCAATCAGTGGTTACAAGATCCGGTGTATCTAAACAATATGGCAGCAAGTAGGCAGGACGGACATGAATAATAAGTACTCAGTATAACCATCTGCATTTTTGTTGTTTATAGCATCTGGATGCTGCTTTCTGGTTTATTTGATGGAAGTTGATGCGATTCCCTACTACGAAGATGGAAGCATTCACGACCACATATATTTTGTTTGGAGTGACTATTATAGTCCCTTTACAGTCAACTGAGTGCTGAATTGTGAAACATTTTTGCTTTACTAATTCATATGTTTTTTGAATATATGTAGCAACATTTGCTAGGTAAATGAGATACTTATATGAAGAAGAAACCTATTTGGGTTGATGATGATATGTGCATAAAATACGTAGGGGAGGAGGTGGCCGACAGCAAACAAGCATCGAGGGAGGTTGCCTCTGTAGCCTGGACAGAACTTACAACGGTATTAACATTAATTGTTTGCTTCAATGTTGTTATTTTATCTATTATATAATATTCTAGAGTTCATTTTTTATTGTGTTCTGCTTGTCGTGTTGGTAGCTGTATATGTCATTCAATTACAAGGGTGTACATTGGGTACTGGTGAAAGTACACTTCAATGAGCGAACAATAACCCTGTTTGACTCACTGGGCACGTTTTTATGCAAGTGGGAATCGTTTTTGCAACCCTTACAAACGCTATTGCCATTGCTCCTTTAGAAGACTGTCCACTATAGGATAGATACCCACATGACTGCAGACTGGTATCAGAAGGATGGATGGTCCTTGGCACGATGCGACGACATACCACAACAACTTATGGGGTAAGAGTTGTACCACATGCTGCCGTAGCATAGGATTGGCAACTATATGTACATCGCTTGCTAATGTGTATGTTGTCTGTTGTTATATAGTAGTGGTGATTGTGGGATCTTTGTAATCAAATTGGCTAAACACATGGCGCACGGTCAACCACTGAAGTCATTCGACAAATCCCGTATACCAGAATTTCGGGAGTGCCTATGTCTCGACCTTTGGAAATGGTCTCGTCAGTTAGGAAAGGGTAATATTGTTCAACTTGATCATTAGTCATCTATCATGATGACTTGTTGTGTTTCCAATCAAGTTAATAGTATTTTATCACAGTCCATCTAATGCATATATAATTGGTTGTGATTTCTACTGCTGACCAGGTTTGTGATTCCGTGGCTTTAATGGCCAGACAGTAGTTGTAGCTCTGTTCACATATGTTGTTGAGAAGTTATCATGTAATTTGGCAGAGGGGACCAATACTTTCTAGCATAGGCTGTGTCACAATATCATAAGGACTGCGATATCATGGAATCGGCATCTCTTATTTGCTGACAGCATACAGCATATAGTGATGTTGACGCGCAAATTGCATAATACGGTTGGATTGCTGAGGCCAAAGATGATGAGTTGTAATCAATCATACTAAACCTCAAATCCTTTCAATCGCTACTTTTTTAATCTAACATTTAAGCGAACAACTGCAATACCTTTTCTATTTTAATTTGTAAAGTTACAGATGGGATGAAACCATTTAATTTCTGCATGTTATGTGTAACTGTCCCTTTCCTTTATGTAGAGGAAGCATGGGGTAACCTCATTTGAAGGTTGAAAACACCTTGTAATTTTTATTACTCACACAGTCTTGTTTCATTGTTTTTTTCCTTTGTCCTTTTAGTTGCATGCTGTACCATATTTGGATTGTGTACTTCGAATTGACAATAGTGGAACTGCACATGTTTTAAAACATTATAGCTTTGTTGTCGTTGTCCAATCTGGCAAGTTTCTATCTTCCACAATGACAGTGATGGCAATGACAACACATGTGTTCTTTCATCTACTGCTTGTTATGACATATCTGATATATGTTGGCCTCATCAGTGCTATTATGTCATATATGTAGCACTGAAATTTGCCTGTTAGGCCATTTGGAAATACCTTGCATATTATGCTTTAGCCTTGACCATGTGTTAGGCACTGATAATCCTAGCATGTTATACGGTATCAGCTTTTCATGTATACATGTACTCATTTTCGGAAGCATTCACGAAAGGGAGATAGAAGTGCTGATATACAAATATTTGTCATAGACTATACATAAATGTTACAACCAAAAATATAAAACTACAGCCACTGCTCAGGGAGATAGAAAGTGTCGATATACAAATATTGTTGACCGACCTTACATAAATAGTTGACAACAGTCAGCAGTTTAACTGTTACAGCAAGTGCATGAAATGGGTAAACTTCATCTGATTACGATTTTCCAGTATTCATATACAAAAGTGCATATACAACCCTGTTACAACAAAAAAAGAAAAAACAATTACATAAAGCAATAAACAAAGGCCAAAAAATCAGATGGACTTCCCATTTACAAAATGATCATTTGGAGTTGACATCTTCCAGTTTTCGTGCAGTAGCTTATCATACCGGAATTGGTACGTTACACTTTTGTCTGTTGTGTCCAAAGTCATCGCACCTACTGCATTTTGACTATTTTTTTTTCTTTACCTTTCGAATGTTTTCTTTTTGTAGTAGGGCGTCCACGAGGCTTACTACCTTTAGGTGGTAGGACGACCGAAACTTCAAAATGTTTAGGCCAAATCCACTTGTCTTCAGGCCCAACCGGATGAATGGAAGTTGCATATACGGCTGCTAATGTTTCACGGCTATAGTACGCAGCACAGTAGTCGTAACATGATAGATGGCAAGTAAGACAGACTGCCAAGACATGTGCACATGGAAGTTGGTCGACCTGAAATTTTTTGCAGTCATAAGTTCTACTCCGCAAGTTCACAACCGGGTTAAAAAATTCGTCAATGACAAGATACCTATCTACGTCAACGGATCACACAGAATAACGACTACCTTTCTTCATCCTCTGTTGCAGCTTCCCTTCAACCCATCTTGTAATTGGCGTCTGCATTTTGGCAGCTTCCTCATGCCTTTCCCAAAACCATCTTTGAAGTAGGCCACATATATGCTTTATTAACTTCGTGAGATCTCGTGCCTCCTTTAAAATGGCATTCAAACACTCTGCAATATTTATTGTCATAATGGAATATCTTCTACCATCGAACTCACATCTAGCCCATTTGATCGATTTTGTAACAATCAAATACTCAGTTGCGATAACATTAAGTGCTAAGATTTGGGACATGACTTCATTGAACATTAAAACCCAGTAGGCCTTGGCAGCATTGTAAAACAGATTATAAACTTCACACCAATTGCATTTATTTCAACCATAATAACCACTTGTTAACCTTTCATGGCAATGTTTTAATTTTTTCTTATCAAATGCAATACAACACCAACAATCAATCTGGAAAACCCATTCAACCAAACATTTATCAAACACATACCAACCTAGCATTTTTACTATGTTAACCTCAACGTAGAGAATCATAACCTTGATGGAAAACACAGATTCACACTCCCAATCTTCAAGTTGGAATTCCCAACCTAAAAGTTTGGATTCCCTATCTTATTGTTGGGATTAAGGTTGGGACTCCCAATCTGAAGGTTATAATTCCAAACCTATACCAATATCAAGGTTGGGAATCCCAACATGTTGCTTAGGTTCCAGGATGAAATTCCCAACGTGGATGTTAGGTCAAGATTGTAAATCCAAACTACGGGAATAGAAATCCCAACCTAGAGGTTGGGATTCACAATCTTAAGGTTGGGATTATTATTCCTTATTTGAAATCTCAACATCATAGTTGAGATTCCCAACCACAAGGTTGTAATTCCAAATTTTAATTTTTAATCAAGGTTCGGATTCCCAACTTTATTTCAAAGCATCATTTGGAATCTCAACATTGTGGTAGGAAGTCCCAACCATAAGGTCAAGATTTTAAATGTCTATAATATTCAGACGATCAGGTTGGGATTTTTAACCTTTAGGTTGAGATCCGAACCTTAAGGTTGAGATACCAATATTCAAATTGAGATCCCAACATTCAGGTTGGGATTCGCAAAACGTTGTTGAGATTTTCAATCTTGATCCAACATCAACGTTGATAAGCCTAACATCAGGTTCAGTGCCAGATTGGGAATCCTAACGTCCAGGCTGTTTCAACATTGGAAATCCTAACTTTGAGTTTTGAATCCCAACCTTAAGGTTGAGAATCTCAACTTATAAGTTGGGATGTTTTTGTAAATTTGAAATATCAACTTCAGAGTTGGGAATCCCAACTCTGAGATTGAGATTCCAAAGTTCGATATTTAACAAACGTAATATTGTGATTCCCAACTTGAAGATTAGAATTCCCAACCTGAAAATTGGATTCTCACCATTTAGGTTAGGAATCCCAACCTCGGAGTTGAGATCTCCACCCCTGATGTCCCTTTAGGCTGAGAATCTCAACCTTCTAATTGAGAAACCCAACCTGAACGTTGAATTCCTAACTGGTTATGTTAAGATACCGAACTTAAAGACTGCTAATTCTAACCTTCTAGTTCGGATTCTCAAATAATAAGTTTAGGAATCCCAACTTGGAGGCTCGACTTCTCAACAAAAAGCTACACGTCAGAACCTACAGATTGCGAATTCCAACCTAAAAGTTGAGAATCCAAAGCTAAAATTTTGGATTCCCACCCTTAACATAAAGAGTCTGCTGCTAAACTGATCTCAACCTCCGTTACAAATCAAACCCTCAAAGTACAAATTCATATTACAACTATCAATACTATCTAATTTTCACATCTCATCGTGCCCACAAAACCACACATAACAGTACACAGAATAGCCAAAACCCACTTTCGGTTCATATCACCAGAGTCACATACATATCTAAAGTAAACATAACTACTCAAATACATTACCCACCCGCAGTGAAGCAAAGCGTCAACTGTGGGCAGTTCTTCGACAATCCAAAAATGGGTTAACGCTCATTCCTTTCTTAAAAGGGAAGATACAAGAAAGGATGGCCGCAGGAAGTAAAAACACAGGTTGGCTGTAAGAGGTGAGAAGAAATGTTATCCATCGAAATTGCGAAGAGACGTCAAGCCGGTTGACGGAGACATTTGCACAGCTGCGAAGAGACGAGGTTAGGAACTCACCAGAGACGTTGGCCGTTGGAAATGCTACTCCATGTTGGCCATCGTTACTACGACAGATTAGATGGTCGGTCGACGGGAGGAGACTGCCGCACAACCAGCTAGCGGAAGCGCAGACTCTGCTCGATGAGAGAGACGAATAGGTGTGAAGATAGGTCTATCAAAATTATTTTATTGATTGTTCATTAACCCACTGTTTATTAAGGGCATTTTGGTCCATTCATATTATTTCTATACTAACAAAAGCAAAAAGGTCATTTTTGGAGTCCACCTATTAAAAGGGGTCATTTTATGCATTTTCCCAATTATTATGGCCTTCTCGACATAATAATAGACCTGAGCCCTAGTAAAAGTCCAAAATCCATTGGGCCTTAAAATTTTGGACTGGGCTTGGCCCAGCCCAGCCTCTTTGATACTTCTATTACTCGAATATTGTGTAGGATCATTTACACTAGATATATGCATGGTTAGAAGAAACATTTTCGAAAATAGAAATTCTAATCCTTAATTAACTCCAATTTATCATCTTACTCTTTTACAATGATTTGTCTTTGCAAATTTGTTAAAAGATTGGTCCATACGGACTTAAAATATCTTAAATAAGGGTACGTCACTTTCTAACATAAGTGGTTGAATATCTCCTCATTCATTGAGGTTTTAGAGGTTCAAATTCCACTGAACTTGTGTGGATAATTTGTCTTAAATAAAAACTAAGAAATTTATGATATTTCGTAATATTTTTATCGACATTTTTGTTTTCTTAAACAAATTATGTACACCCATTTTATTGTTTATTTGGTTAATGTTAATGAATTTCAAACAAATATATAACAATTTATAATTTATAAAATCATGCTACACTTCTTTTGTTATTGTTTTTAAATAAAAATCTCATATTATCATTTTTTTTTTTTGAAATGATTATCATATTCTTGTTCAAACAGGATTATGGTGGCCATGTTTTGTTGTTCTCCCTCTCTCTGTGCTTTTGTGTGTGTGTTTATATATATATATATATAAAATCTTTTCAAATAAAATCTAATTAATAGTTTTTAACCCTAAAGTGTAATATTGAAAGTTTTTAAGGCGCTAGTGATGATGCCTATAGAGGTTTTGAGATCTCTAATTATCCTTCCATATAATTTTTAATATATGGACATATACTAGGAAGAAATCAACAAGATTATACCGAGCACGTTCATGATTAAATTGAAACTATTTAAATTTTATGTCATAGTATTAATATTATGTAAATCAAGATGATAGCCACACGATATTTGAATCGCTCAAATCTTAATTTTGGTATTAAAATTTCAATGAAATCTTTAATGCAAACAACTGGAAATGAAGTTTTAATATAATGTTTTTAATTTTTAAATAACTCGTATGTGCATTATATTCATATTTGTAATAAATAGTTGTTAGAAATTATATGTTTTTCAAATACAAATGTGCTTTTTTTTTGGGTCAAGGTGATGATTCTTTTAAAATTTTGTGAAGTTTTATTAAAAATTTTATATTTTTACCTAAGTGTCTACGCTTTCCGTAAATTTTATGTCAATTTCTGCCAATATCATAATTTTTCTCCATATTTTATTCAAATTCTAATACTAATATTTCCATTGATATCAATTTTTTTATCCTTCGTTTGTCTCCTATAAGTGGATTTTTGAGATGTAAAAATAATGTTTGATCTTAGTAAATCTTAGTAGAGGTAAATTTTTGGTTTGCGAGCTTAGTATTTAATTTTAATAGGTCTCGACAAATTTTTCGATTCATTTGGTATCGACTTTCAAAAGAAAAATTTTAAATAGGATGCTTTTGTTTTATTTTAGTTTTGAAATAAGAATGACCATTTGAGTTGACGGATCAGTTAATTTTTCGAGTTACATGGAGAACAAATTAATTAAGAGGGGTGAATTGTAAAACCCAAAACCGCGTTCGTCGGAGGGCGAAATTTTTTTCCGATGGATCGCATCCGATCGGAAAAATATAAATATCGAGTCCGAAAATAATTGGAATAATTATTTTCAATTTAGAGAAATAATTCCGAGTTGCAAACCCGAGGTTTAATCAAAAGCGAATTCCAGGACGGACGGACGGAATTCGGGCTTGGAAGCTAAATCGAGAATGCATGGTAGAGACTAAAATGAAGAAAAATTTGTGCATGGGAGTGACACATGTCACACATGTATTGGATAAGCAAATTAAGTGTGCATGATTGACACTTATCAAGATATATATATTATATTGTAAAGTTGAAAAGAAGAGAGCAACATTATAACATATCATCCGGTCTCCATAAAGAATCATCATTCTTGCCTTCAAGACAAACCGAATCCAAAGCAAGCCATCTGTCAACTCCTTGCTCTCCATTTCAACCGAATCCAAAGCAAGTAATCTGTCAACTTCTTCTTCTTCAAGCTCAAAACAGAAACTGAAATCTAGAGAGGTGCTGCTCGTGAATTAGAGAGATCCGAGTGTGAGAAATGAAAAGAGAGATAGAGAGATAGTGAGAGATAGAGAAGGAGTGTGCTGCCCGTGCATGCAAGCTGGAGGAAGTCAGATTGAGGTTGCTGCCATTGTCGTTGTTGTCACCTTGCTGCCGAGCTGAGTTGCTGCCATCGTGAGGGTGTTGTCACCGTGGCAAGCTTGCTGCTGTGAGCTGCTGTCTTTAGACCGGATGATGCAAGGTGGAAGAGAGTTCAGATCTGAAGCAAGAGAGTACATGCAAGGGCAGATCTGAGAACTCCAGCCCATGCATGCAAGCTGGAAGAAGTCAAACTTTGAGCTGCTGTCACCGTGAGCTGAGGAAGTTGCTGTCTTGCTACCGGCGAGAGGAGTTGCTGGTGTGAGAAGGCAGTGTTGCTGCTGTCGTTGTCCTCAATTGCTGCCATGGTCTGGTAAGTGTGCTGGTGCTAACCAGGTGTTGTCTTGCTGCCAGGAGCTAAAGAGCTGGAGTCGTGAGCTGCTTCCATCTTGAGAAGCTGCTGGCGTGAGGGGCTGTTGGCGAGAGAAGTTGCTGTCGCTGCCTTGTCCTGCCGTGAGGCTGCTGCGGCCATTGTGAGCTGCTGCCAAGCAGTTGCTGTCAAGCTGAAATCAACATTCAGACTTGAGGTGGAACAGCAACAAGAGAGGATAGCTGGCGGGTGGAAGAAGAAGCTTGCTGCCGCGAGTGATTCATCGTCGTCGTACTTGCTCGAAAATGGTTTCGAAGCGAAGCTGGTAGGTAAGGTGCTGTCCCTTTTGTTTTTGTTGAGTTGTTTCAAGTAAGTAGTAAGCGTACGAATGATTAGAGTTGAATTAAGCGAGCATATCCCAATGCAATTAAGTTTTTGCGGGCTGTCGTCATGTGCAGTTTTTATGCTCGTCATGCGCAGTTTCTTTATGCTCGTTTTGGTGCAGTTCTGCATGCTGTTTTGGTGTCGTTTGCATGCTGTTTTGGTGCCGTTTGCATGCTGTTTGGTGCCGTTTGCATGCTGTTTTGGTGCAGTTTTGCATGCTGTTTGGTGCCGTTTGCATGCTGTTTTGGTGCAGTTCTGCATGCTGTTTTGGTGCCGTTTGCATGCTGTTTTGGTGCCGTTTGCGTGCTGTTTTGGTGCAGTTTTGCATGCTGTTTTGGTGCCGTTTGCATGCTGTTTTGGTGCCGTTTGCACGCTGTTATGGTGCAGTTTTGCATGCTGTTTTGGTTTAGAATTACAAGTTACTTTGACATCAAAACTGCCCCAATTAATCGCGTACGCTAGTTCGACAAATATAAGTTGTTTTGTAGTAATGTTAAGCGATGTTTTTGCATCGAAACTATAGGGTTGATTGTTGCGTGTTGTTTTGAGGATAACCATAGAGTTTCGAGTATTTTAAGTCGCGATAACGAATCGGTTGGAAATAGTTTTCGCGTACGAGTATGGGTTATCCGTTTTGTTATCGTGCGAGGATAGTCACTTGAATTCTTGTGTTTATAAATCCTCGTATGGCTTAAAGTTTAGTTGCGCATGAGTTATGTTTTAACGACATCTCGATCGAAATCAATTGTAGGTGAATCGGGAATCGAACGAGAGCCGTAGCGGGAAACGGTGATAAGTATTTTGGAAGCAAGTTGTGAGTGTGGATTTTTAAAAGTTTTCATACATTCTATTTTATTGAATGCAATCAGTTTTAGCAAGTAAAAAGGTTTTGAGATTCTAGTAAAAGTTTATAGTTTTCAGTTTATCATCTATAAATGCATGTATAGCTTTAAAGATTATGCTTTGAATATGTTTATATTCTTCAGTAAAGTAATTGAGCAAGTTGAAATTATATACATGCATAGAGATAGTATTTGTGAAAGTTATTTTGCGATATTATAGCATATTACCGAGATTTCATTTTATATATATGCTTATGGTTTACCCTAGCCCCTAAGATTACACCCGGCCGAAAGTATTCCATACGTGTACGGTAGTTGGGGGAAGTTACTAACTTTGGGGGGATCGAGTCTGTCAGTCACCCTCTGCACGTATGGGATAGTGTAAATCTGCCTGATGTTGGAGGGATTCGCGATCCCAGAGTTGTATCCACATCTGCGACTACACATGGTGAGAGTTCCCCTATCCTAGTGGCGTGTTTTCGCACCGTCACGAAGGACAAGATTTCCCTGGGTTGCCAGATAAGGCTAGTAAGAAAATAAGAAAAGTTTTAAGAAAAGTTTGATAAATGACTTTCGCAGCTGTTAAAACGAGTTTACAGTTTTCAGGAAAAGTAAGTAAGTAATAGTTTTCCAATCTATTTTTGGGAGGATTAGTATTTTTAAGCAAAAGTACAGTTTATGTAAACTTACCCACTCACTGAGTTATTCTCACCACTGTTTTCCTGTTTTCTTAAAAACCTCCCTCAGGTGCAGGTGCGAGTAGCGCGGTTGACGTATCTCCTTCGGACGGACAGGCCACGGACAGGCCAGCTAGACACGCGTGACCAGACTGCACTATTTTCTAGCATAGCATCATGTATTGTATTTAATATCATTTTCCAGATTCTCTAGTTTGGTAAATATTATTTTGAGTTAATGATTTTATGTAAATATCATGCATGTCGTTTTTAAGATTTATTCAAGTTACTTCCGCTTAATTGCATGATTATGAATTTGAAAATGGCCGGAGGCCTATTGATTATAGAAATTGTTTGTGAATACAATGATACAGGTTTTATGAGATATTTTACAGGGTGGAATTTTAGAAAAACAGTCGTTGTGTTGCCGGTTTTCTGTGAAAATCCTATTTTCATAAAGTTATTTTCAACGAACAAAAATTCCCACCCTTTTTCAGAATCAAAAGGATTTCAAGTATTTTAGCATAGAAAAGAGGCTTAGCTTCACGGGAACTTTCCAGTCAGAGCAGATCTCGACTGGGGAGCCACCGTGGGGTTGCCGGGCAGGTCGCCTAGCTAGTGGTTAGAAAGGGGCCTGTCAACGTTGGTATCAGAGCAAAGGTTTTAAATGCATTACATGATTTATAAGCATTTACATAGTAACTTTTTCAAACCTCATACATTTTATGACTAAGTATCTGGTTCAAGTGCAGTGAGTCATGCGTCGCGTCGGTCGTCCGCGTAAAAGGAGAGCCGCTGAAAATGCTCCACCTCCTGCTCCGGAAATAAGGGAGCAAGTAAATGAGTCCGTCAATGATCCTCAGCCAGGGGTTCCAGTTGAGCCACCGGTAGTAGAGCCTGAGCAGGATCCGATCGAGAGATTAGCCCAGGTTATCCAAGGGCTAAGGCCTCGTGCACCAAGCGCCACCGTTGAGAGGGCAAGGAAACTTGGTGCCGATGCTTTTGACGGAACAGGTGGTCTAGAAATTGCAACAGAGTGGTTGGATAATACTGAAAGAGTGTTGGAACAGATGGAATGTACCGATCTCCAAAAGGTGTCAATTGCTTCATTCTTACTTCGAGCGTCAGCTAGAGATTGGTGGGATTCCGTCAAGCGAAGAGCAATCGAACAAGTCACATGGGAAAAGTTCAAAGAAGAGTTTAATGAGAAATTCTACCCCAGGGCATACAAAGACGTAAAGATTGAGGAGTTTTACAGTCTTGTGCAGGGTAACATGTCTGTGGAAGAGTATGAAAGGAAGTTCACTGAATTGTCTCGAGTGGCACCATTTATAGTTAATGATGAGGTAAACAAGTGCCATAAGTTTGTGCAGGGCTTGAATCCGAAAATCAAGGCATATGTGGTAGCTGCAGAGCATAGAGAGTATGGGCGGTTAGTTGAAGCAGCTTTAAGGGTAGAAAGGACAACAATAGGTGACAAAGAGCAAACGCAGAAATTGAAGCGCAGTCAGGGGTCAGGTTGGTATTCAGGAGGTTTCAACAAGGCACCGAAAACTGGAGACAAGTCTAGATGGGTAGGTAGCAAACAGCGAAGTCAGGGAGTCGCGTCTAGTCAGAGTTCAGTCAAACCTCCATCAGGACCCCAAAACAGAGGTAATACTCAAAGCATAGAGCCGTGTAGGAAATGCAACAGGACACACCGAGGAGAGTGTCATATGGGTATCACTGGATGTTATCGTTGTGGTAAAGAGGGACATTATATGTCTGAGTGTCCGCAGAGAACAAGAGGAGCCAGTGGGTCGAGACCGTATACTCAAGGGCAGTCTAGCGGGGGTCAGTTACAGGATCAGAGAGGTCCACAGATGAGAGGACCAGGGACTACCGTTCAATCCGAAAGAGGTGCTGGGAGAGGTTTGCCACCCAGAGGACAATCAGGGAGACCCCGTACTCAAGCCAGGGTGTTCGCGGTAACGCGACAAGATGCTGAAGCTACACCAGAGGTGGTGACAGGTACTGTAACAATTTTTAATTCTGATGCTCATGTTTTAATAGACCCTGGTGCTACGCATTCTTTTGTTTCTAAAAGTTTTGCAAGGCATGTTAATATGAAGTTAAAACCCTTAGAGTGCGATATGATAGTAGCTACTCCTACCGGAGATTCCTTAGTAGCAGAGAGTGTTTGTAGAGATTGTGATATTGTACTTGGGGGTAGATCCTTTCCAGTTAGTTTGATGTTGTTGGATCTATGTGATTTCGACATTATACTGGGTATGGACTGGTTAGCTACGCATCATGCCGTAGTGGATTGTTTTCAGAAAGAAGTCAAGTTTAGTTCAGTTGGAGAGTCAGATGTAGTATTCCGAGGAGAGCGTAAAATGCTTCCATCCCGTATCATATCAGCCATGACCGCCAGAAGAATGTTAAAGAAGCAATGTGCAGGTTATTTGGCTTATGTGATAGATTCGTCCGAGAGGGAGACTCAGCTAGAAGATATTCCTGTGGTTGCAGAGTTTTCTGATGTGTTCCCAGAAGATCTTCCAGGTTTACCTCCGGATAGAGATATTGAATTTGAGATTAACCTGATGCCGGGAACAGCACCAATTTCCAGAGCACCGTACAGAATGGCACCTCCAGAGTTGAAGGAATTAAAGGTTCAGTTGGAAGAATTGGTAGACAAGGGTTTTATTAGATCCAGTGTATCTCCTTGGGGAGCACCAGTGCTCTTTGTTAAAAAGAAAGATGGAAGTATGAGATTGTGCATTGATTACCGGGAATTGAATAAGGTGACTATTCGGAATCAATATCCTTTACCGAGGATCGACGATCTGTTCGATCAGTTACAAGGTGCAAGGTGGTTTTCTAAGATAGATCTGAGATCAGGGTACCATCAGTTGAAGATCAAGGGAGATGATATTCCTAAGACTGCCTTCAGGACGCGTTATGGACATTATGAATTCTTGGTTATGCCTTTCGGGCTAACCAATGCCCCAGCGGCATTCATGGCATTGATGAATCGGGTGTTCCATGAATTTTTGGATAAGTTTGTCATAGTGTTCATTGACGATATATTGGTGTATTCGGGCAGTAGGGAAGAACATGCTGAACATCTGAGACTAGTTTTACAGATGTTAAGAGAGCAGCAATTGTATGCAAAGTTCAGCAAGTGTCAGTTCTGGTTGAATGAAGTTTCATTTTTAGGCCATGTGGTTTCAGCTGATGGGATTAGTGTTGATCCTCAAAAGATTGAAGCGATTGTGAACTGGAAATCGCCTACAACCGTAACTGAGGTTCGGAGTTTCTTAGGTTTGGCAGGATATTATAGGAAATTTGTCGAAGGATTTTCTAAGATTGCCATTCCTTTGACGAAGCTCACCAGAAAGGAAGCAAAGTTTGAGTGGTCAGAAGCCTGTCAGAAGAATTTTGACGAATTGAAAACAAAATTGACCACAGCTCCAGTGCTTACTCTTCCTTCAGGAAATGAAGGCTTTGTGGTGTACAGTGATGCTTCGAGGCAAGGTTTGGGTTGTGTTCTGATGCAAAATGGGAAAGTGATAGCTTATGCTTCCAGGCAGTTAAAGAAGCACGAGCAGAATTACCCAACCCATGATCTAGAGTTGGCCGCAGTAATTTTTGCACTCAGGATCTGGAGGCATTACTTGTATGGAGTTCGATGTCAGATATTTACAGATCACAAGAGCCTTCAGTATTTGTTCTCCCAGAAAGAGTTGAATATGAGACAGAGGAGATGGTTAGAGCTGCTCAAGGATTACGATTGCACCATAGAGTACCATCCCGGGAAAGCAAATGTAGTAGCCGATGCATTGAGTAGGAGACCCTCCAGCTCGGTAGCTCATTTAAGAGCTGGGTATCTTCCATTGTTAGTAGAGATGAGATCTTTGGGAGTTAAATTGGAAGTAGGGAATTCAGGTGCATTGTTAGCTACTTTTCAAGTTAGACCGGTACTCATGGATAGAATCCGAGAGTTGCAGATTCAGGATCCTCAGTTAGTCAAGATCAGACAGGAAGTAGAGTCAGGCCAGCAGGGAGACTTCTCAATCAGGGATGATGGTACGTTGAGGATGAGACAGAGACTATGTATTCCAAATGTGATGGAACTCAAGAAAGAAATTTTAGATGAAGCCCATTCCTCAGCGTACGCTATGCATCCGGGAAGTACGAAAATGTATCATACCTTGAAAGAGCATTACTGGTGGAAAGGTATGAAGAGAGAGATAGCTGAATTTGTGTCAAGATGTTTGATTTGTCAGCAGGTGAAAGCCGAGCACCAGAGGCCATCAGGACTTCTTCAGCCACTTTCCATTCCAGAATGGAAATGGGAGCGTATTACTATGGATTTTGTGGTAGGATTTCCTCGGAGTCGAAATGGTTATGATAGTATTTGGGTGATAGTAGATCGACTTACGAAGTCAGCTCATTTCCTACCTATCAGAAGTACTTACTCCCTGGATCGATTGGCTAAGTTGTATATTGATGAGATTGTGAGATTACATGGGGCTCCAGTGTCGATTGTATCTGATAGAGATCCGAGATTTACATCCCGATTTTGGCCTAGTCTCCAGAAAGCATTGGGTACTCGATTACATTTCAATACAGCATTTCATCCGCAGACAGATGGTCAGTCTGAGCGTACCATTCAAACTTTAGAGGATATGCTCAGATCTTGTGTGATAGAGTTTGGAGGAAGTTGGGATTCTCATCTGTCGTTAATCGAGTTTGCCTATAATAACAGCTATCAGGCTAGTATCGGTATGGCACCGTATGAAGCACTTTATGGAAGACGGTGTAGGACACCGATATGTTGGGATGAGATGGGCGAGAGAAAGTTGATTGGGCCCGAGCTTGTTCAGATGACTACAGATAAGATCAAGGTTATTCGGGACAATCTGAAGATAGCCCAGAATCGTCAGAAAAGTTACGCAGATAAGCGTAGGAAGGATTTGGAGTTCCAGGTTGGGGATAAGGTGTTCCTACGGATATCTCCATGGAAAGGAATAATTCGTTTTGGGAAGCGAGGTAAGTTAAGCCCCCGGTATATTGGTCCCTACGAAGTGATTGGCAGAGTAGGTAGGGTAGCGTATCGACTTGAGCTACCAGCAGAACTTTTCAGGATCCATAATGTATTTCATGTCTCGATGCTCCGTAAGTACATAGCAGATCCTTCGCACGTAATTTCAGAACAACCAATGGAACTCAAGGAGAACCTATCCTATGAGGAGACCCCAGTTCAGATTCTTGATAGGAGAGATCAGGTTCTTCGTAGTAAAATTATTCCGTTGGTTAAAGTGTTGTGGAGGAATCATGCAGTGGAAGAGGCCACGTGGGAGCACGAGGAGCAGATGCGCAGTCAGTATCCGCATCTTTTCGATACAAGTAAGTATCCTCAGTTATTCGAGTTGTAAATTTTTTTTAATTCAAGAAAGTATTGAGTATGTTTGATAAATTCTAGTGCTGAAATGCATTGCATGAAAGTTGTGTAAATTTCGAGGACGAAATTTTTATAAGGAGGGGTGAATTGTAAAACCCAAAACCGCGTTCGTCGGAGGGCGAAATTTTTTTCCGATGGATCGCATCCGATCGGAAAAATATAAATATCGAGTCCGAAAATAATTGGAATAATTATTTTCAATTTAGAGAAATAATTCCGAGTTGCAAACCCGAGGTTTAATCAAAAGCGAATTCCAGGACGGACGGACGGAATTCGGGCTTGGAAGCTAAATCGAGAATGCATGGTAGAGACTAAAATGAAGAAAAATTTGTGCATGGGAGTGACACATGTCACACATGTATTGGATAAGCAAATTAAGTGTGCATGATTGACACTTATCAAGATATATATATTATATTGTAAAGTTGAAAAGAAGAGAGCAACATTATAACATATCATCCGGTCTCCATAAAGAATCATCATTCTTGCCTTCAAGACAAACCGAATCCAAAGCAAGCCATCTGTCAACTCCTTGCTCTCCATTTCAACCGAATCCAAAGCAAGTAATCTGTCAACTTCTTCTTCTTCAAGCTCAAAACAGAAACTGAAATCTAGAGAGGTGCTGCTCGTGAATTAGAGAGATCCGAGTGTGAGAAATGAAAAGAGAGATAGAGAGATAGTGAGAGATAGAGAAGGAGTGTGCTGCCCGTGCATGCAAGCTGGAGGAAGTCAGATTGAGGTTGCTGCCATTGTCGTTGTTGTCACCTTGCTGCCGAGCTGAGTTGCTGCCATCGTGAGGGTGTTGTCACCGTGGCAAGCTTGCTGCTGTGAGCTGCTGTCTTTAGACCGGATGATGCAAGGTGGAAGAGAGTTCAGATCTGAAGCAAGAGAGTACATGCAAGGGCAGATCTGAGAACTCCAGCCCATGCATGCAAGCTGGAAGAAGTCAAACTTTGAGCTGCTGTCACCGTGAGCTAAGGAAGTTGCTGTCTTGCTACCGGCGAGAGGAGTTGCTGGTGTGAGAAGGCAGTGTTGCTGCTGTCGTTGTCCTCAATTGCTGCCATGGTCTGGTAAGTGTGCTGGTGCTAACCAGGTGTTGTCTTGCTGCCAGGAGCTAAAGAGCTGGAGTCGTGAGCTGCTTCCATCTTGAGAAGCTGCTGGTGTGAGGGGCTGTTGGCGAGAGAAGTTGCTGTCACTGCCTTGTCCTGCCGTGAGGCTGCTGCGGCCATTGTGAGCTGCTGCCAAGCAGTTGCTGTCAAGCTGAAATCAACATTCAGACTTGAGGTGGAACAGCAACAAGAGAGGATAGCTGGCGGGTGGAAGAAGAAGCTTGCTGCCGCGAGTGATTCATCGTCGTCGTACTTGCTCGAAAATGGTTTCGAAGCGAAGCTGGTAGGTAAGGTGCTGTCCCTTTTGTTTTTGTTGAGTTGTTTCAAGTAAGTAGTAAGCGTACGAATGATTAGAGTTGAATTAAGCGAGCATATCCCAATGCAATTAAGTTTTTGCGGGCTGTCGTCATGTGCAGTTTTTATGCTCGTCATGCGCAGTTTCTTTATGCTCGTTTTGGTGCAGTTCTGCATGCTGTTTTGGTGTCATTTGCATGCTGTTTTGGTGCCGTTTGCATGCTGTTTGGTGCCGTTTGCATGCTGTTTTGGTGCAGTTTTGCATGCTGTTTGGTGCCGTTTGCATGCTGTTTTGGTGCAGTTCTGCATGCTGTTTTGGTGCCGTTTGCATGCTGTTTTGGTGCCGTTTGCGTGCTGTTTTGGTGCAGTTTTGCATGCTGTTTTGGTGCCGTTTGCATGCTGTTTTGGTGCCGTTTGCACGCTGTTATGGTGCAGTTTTGCATGCTGTTTTGGTTTAGAATTACAAGTTACTTTGACATCAAAACTGCCCCAATTAATCGCGTACGCTAGTTCGACAAATATAAGTTGTTTTGTAGTAATGTTAAGCGATGTTTTTGCATCGAAACTATAGGGTTGATTGTTGCGTGTTGTTTTGAGGATAACCATAGAGTTTCGAGTATTTTAAGTCGCGATAACGAATCGGTTGGAAATAGTTTTCGCGTACGAGTATGGGTTATCCGTTTTGTTATCGTGCGAGGATAGTCACTTGAATTCTTGTGTTTATAAATCCTCGTATGGCTTAAAGTTTAGTTGCGCATGAGTTATGTTTTAACGACATCTCGATCGAAATCAATTGTAGGTGAATCGGGAATCGAACGAGAGCCGTAGCGGGAAACGGTGATAAGTATTTTGGAAGCAAGTTGTGAGTGTGGATTTTTAAAAGTTTTCATACATTCTATTTTATTGAATGCAATCAGTTTTAGCAAGTAAAAAGGTTTTGAGATTCTAGTAAAAGTTTATAGTTTTCAGTTTATCATCTATAAATGCATGTATAGCTTTAAAGATTATGCTTTGAATATGTTTATATTCTTCAGTAAAGTAATTGAGCAAGTTGAAATTATATACATGCATAGAGATAGTATTTGTGAAAGTTATTTTGCGATATTATAGCATATTGCCGAGATTTCATTTTATATATATGCTTATGGTTTACCCTAGCCCCTAAGATTACACCCGGCCGAAAGTATTCCATACGTGTACGGTAGTTGGGGGAAGTTACTAACTTTGGGGGGATCGAGTCTGTCAGTCACCCTCTGCACGTATGGGATAGTGTAGATCTGCCTGATGTTGGAGGGATTCGCGATCCCAGAGTTGTATCCACATCTGCGACTACACATGGTGAGAGTTCCCCTATCCTAGTGGCGTGTTTTCGCACCGTCACGAAGGACAAGATTTCCCTGGGTTGCCAGATAAGGCTAGTAAGAAAATAAGAAAAGTTTTAAGAAAAGTTTGATAAATGACTTTCGCAGCTGTTAAAACGAGTTTACAGTTTTCAGGAAAAGTAAGTAAGTAATAGTTTTCCAATCTATTTTTGGGAGGATTAGTATTTTTAAGCAAAAGTACAGTTTATGTAAACTTACCCACTCACTGAGTTATTCTCACCACTGTTTTCCTGTTTTCTTAAAAACCTCCCTCAGGTGCAGGTGCGAGTAGCGCGGTTGACGTATCTCCTTCGGACGGACAGGCCACGGACAGGCCAGCTAGACACGCGTGACCAGACTGCACTATTTTCTAGCATAGCATCATGTATTGTATTTAATATCATTTTTCAGATTCTCTAGTTTGGTAAATATTATTTTGAGTTAATGATTTTATGTAAATATCATGCATGTCGTTTTTAAGATTTATTCAAGTTACTTCCGCTTAATTGCATGATTATGAATTTGAAAATGGCCGGAGGCCTATTGATTATAGAAATTGTTTGTGAATACAATGATACAGGTTTTATGAGATATTTTACAGGGTGGAATTTTAGAAAAACAGTCGTTGTGTTGCCGGTTTTCTGTGAAAATCCTATTTTCATAAAGTTATTTTCAACGAACAAAAATTCCCACCCTTTTTCATAATCAAAAGGATTTCAAGTATTTTAGCATAGAAAAGAGGCTTAGCTTCACGGGAACTTTCCAGTCAGAGCAGATCTCGACTGGGGAGCCACCGTGGGGTTGCCGGGCAGGTCGCCTAGCTAGTGGTTAGAAAGGGGCCTGTCACTAGATTTCATTGAATTTTGTTGGAGTGTTTTTTAATGATATATTTTGATGGATTCTATAGATTTCATGGATTCCATCAGATTTTATTAGAATTCTATTTTAAAGTTTGTTGTATTATTTAATGGATTCCATCATATTTTGATAGAATTCTATTTGAGTTTGTTAGATTTTTTATATTAATTTAAATGAAATGGGATATATTTTAATATGAAATTGTTAATGATTTATTTTTTAAAAAAATTCAGGCTACAAATGAAGGAGGCCCATTTAAGGCTCAACAAAAACCAAAACAAGAAACAAGGTAAAACAATTTTCAAAAAGCATGGCTACAGCCTACAGCCATGAAAAGTCAAATCTGTATAGATGTGCTTAACAAATTGCAGAATAAATAGAGGCTAATATGGATGTTTTATAAACCTATATTGGCTACTACCTTAGGATTTGTTTTCAATGCTAGAAAAGTGATGCAGTTAAATGGAAAAGTAAACAGGGAACAAACACTTCTGACCTAAACATGAGTCTACGAAACACGAACAAACATAGATATTTTGACTTTTCAACAACAAAAGTTATAATATTAATAGTGAAATTAAAAAATTATGTTGAAAGATCTTTTCATGGCTCAAGATTCTCTTGGATAGTAAGAATAAACAGAGACAAAAGAGAGCTGACGTTGAATTGAGACTTACTTGAAACAATAATAATTTGCGTCGTAGCAGAAGCAAAAACCTAGGGAGTCAGACAGAGACAGAGAAATCCAATTATGAGCAAAAGCAAAAATAACGTATAAAAAACCTAGAAAATCTTTGGGGGTGGGACAAGAATTCATATGAGGTTTTCTATTTATACTTAGGGCTTAAAAATCCATCACAATCTAGAAAAATCTAATTCCTACAAAATCATTGATTTTTTTAATATACCTAGACTTATTTAGATTTCTTAAAAGTCTAAATTGAATACACCAAAATTTCATTAGAATCCTTACAAATTTTAATTGAATACACCCAGATTCTAATGAAATTCTAAAAAGTATAGATTGAATACACTCAGATTTTTAAAATCCTTTAAATTCCAAAAAATTCTAAAGTTGAATACACCCTCCTAAGGTATAAATTGTGTTGCACACTGCTCCTGAAGAGTTATATCTTAAGTCAAAAACTAGAGAGATGAGAAGATTTATGAAAAAAATCAAACAAATAGATCACAATAATTTTTTCCATCATAGTTACTTAAAATGATGACTATAGTAAACAGATTGTTTTGTGGAACGTACACCACATGTGTTCCACACCAATGTTTGGGTTCACATTCTTAAATGTTTGGGTTCACGTTCTTATGGTACTATCTCGTGTTATATTCCCTCTTTTTATTGATTGATTTATTTATTTTTTTGATGTCGTAGCAAATTGTCTCCTAATTAGTAGTGTCATCATTTGCTCACATGCTTTGCAGTCTCTCATTTGGACTCATTGAATACTTAGCTAACTTTTACCATAAACAATATGAAATTGAAAGAAAGTCATGATTTGATCAATGATACTGGATTTCCTATAGAAACCAAATTAAACATGAGTCCAATTTCGATTACTGAGGTCATTAAGTCCACACTTACTTTTATTACTTTTTTGGTTTACTTCTATCACTCTAAAATTCACATATTGTTTCATACAATTTTGGCCTTTGTCATGATAATGGGTTGGTATGGTTTCATTTGTGAAGAAATATAAAGTCTCTTTGTCAAGTAACACCACGTATGTTGCAATGTTCTCATTGATGCCAATTAAATATTAGAATTTAGTCTTTTCTTGACTTTAACGTATGAATTACATAGCTAACCTTTATTAATCATGTTCTAATTAAAGAGATTAGGAAATCTAAAAAAAAAAACCCTTCATCAAAATATTTTGGTTCAACGTGCTTAAAGAGTTCACAATTATCATATAATGTGCACTCGAAGTCCTTGTAATTAACTTACAATTATACTCTGTTGGTGATAGTGGGATGTCTTTAAAATTTTGAAACAAATTAGCAAAGGAAATTTTTTGCAATTTTTAAAGCAAAAACAAAGGTCTCACCTACCTTTCCAAATTCTAAAATATCTTTAATGATTTTTGTTGGGTTATATGGGTCTGGGTTGGGTTCACCCAAGATGGCCCAAAGACCTAAACTCGAATCCATATTCCAACATATGGATGAGTTAGATTATTTAACTGCCATTGGCAGTTTTATAGAAATTTTTCTTTGGTGGTTTTATAACTGCACGTAGTAGTTATAGTAATATAAATAGATTGATGGGCATCAGATTTTGTGTGTGTGTGTGTGTGATATATACAACATACACAGAAGAAAACAAAAGCAGTGAAGAAAACCAAAACCAGTGAGAAAATAGGGCAAGGTACTTCACATTGTGAATTGAGTTTTCATTCCATAATTTGTGATTGAATTCCGACCCAGTTACACAACACGAAATCCTAATCAAACTTTGCAAAAAGACGGGTACGCCTTATAGTTTTTTTCATTGTTTTTCATGCTTTAAATGTAACATATATATTGTTATTTTATGAGAATGTTTATCATTGGTATCAGAGCATATGGTTTGTTGTTTGCTGGTGGGATGATGATAAAATAGCATGAGACTTGCTTATATGTCAATTTTAAGGCATTTAAAGAGTTATGTTTTGGAGTATAGTTAAACAAACCCGAATATGTTCCTGTCTTTAAATGTTAGTAAACGTTTTTATTTTTGTGTAGTTATTATACCATTAGATATGGCTTGAAAAGAGCTTTCCAACGGTACATTATATGATCAATTTGGATAAGAAATGAGTGAGAAAAATGAATTTGAAAAATGCCCCTGAAATCTGAAAACTCTGATAAAACTAGAGTATCAGAGGTTGAAGATGAACAGTAGCGGGACATGTGGCGATCTGGGGAGAGGCCGTGTCTACCTGACACGTGTCATTTTCTAGTGGAGCTGTGTTAGCATCAATAATCCAACCAAAGAGAGCTACGTGTCTGAAGCCACCACGTCAGAGCCATATAGCTGAATCTGGTTGGGACATGTGTAACACGCGTGGCGAATTCTAGTTCAAACATGTCACATCGAATGGACGAACCAGATTATGCCACGTGTTAGAGAGTTGGCAGCATGTTATTGGGCCACGTGTCATTGAGGTGGAAGCACCAGAGCCTGCCATGTGGGTTGCATCTGGAGTGCACCCGCCGCTGGGCAGCCGTTGTGGTCGGCGCATGACTCCAACTGTCGCGCAGTGGGTCAATCTCACGCACAACCACAGATGGCGGTTTCGACCATCGAAAAACTTTAAAAAAAAAAAAAAAACTTTTATTTAACTTTTAAATTTTATCAAATTTAGTTATTATATTTAGTAGTTGTTATGCTAAATTGTTTAATATGTTTAATCTAATAAATTTTTATAGATGACATTTCGAGTTATCCATTACTTTACTGATTCTGATGAGGAGGTCAAGGAAGTCATTGAGATTATTGAGAGTCTTGATATCATCCATATTCCTAATGATCCAGACGATATCATAGTCATTCTGATAACGAAGAAGGCATCAAGCCTCCAGATTATATGCCTACTAATTATCCAGCTGATGTGATAGTCATATCTGATGACGAAGGGGACATTGAGCCACAGGATTATGTGCCTTCTAATTATCCGGCTGATGTTATAGTCATTTCGGATGACGAGGATGATATCGAGGTTATAGAGATATCAGATGATGAGGATGTCGATATCATGGATACTTCTGATGATGAGATAGTTGAGGTGATAGACATCTCATCAAACGAGGGGGATCCAGAGATGACGATTGATTTCGACCAGTACATGAGAGAGTATTATGAGGAGATTGATTCTCGTACCCCATATTTGCCTGACTGATGTTATATTTATTTAATTGTTATTGTTTTATATATAGTACTAGCATTTATGTTGGATTTTTTTTTTTAATTTTTTTTTGCATTGAACGTGGATAGCGTAACTTTCCTATCATTTATAAAAATGTTATTTTATTTATATCGCATTGTGAATAATGATATCTATGTGGGTGTCCTAATTCAATTAAGGAATGAGATTAGGATTGTTTTGCGCAAATACACTTACAAGTATGGTTTAGTGAATAATTGGAAATGGATGATGATGGGTGGCTTGACTATTTTTTTTATTCCTATCCAAGGATTCCTTCTTCATATGTATGAGTGTATAGTTGTTGTAATGTTATAGTGAAATGATAGTAAATGTACTAGTATAGATATAGAAAGATATGGATAGTAAGTCTCTAAATAGAAATGAATATCATTTCAGGAAAATGACTTCAACATCAAAGAATATTATTGCTGAATGAAACAAGGGAGAAAAACTGAATGGTGACAATTATGACACCTGGCACGAAAAAACTCAATATATTCTCGAAGAGCAGGATGCTCTTGAGACCCTGACAAATACTATGGTGTTGCCCCAGTCAGGTACATCTGCTCAAAGCAGAAGAGACATGGAGATCTATCAGACTTGAAAAAAGAAGAATAACATTGCTCGGATTACGATCCTGAGCAGCATGGATGATGATCTTATGTGCATGTATGAAGATTATGAGATTGCCTAGGACATGTGGATGGCCTTAAAAGACAAGTATGGTGGTACTTCAACCACTAAGTTGAGGAGGCTCACCATTAAGTTTGACACCTATAGAAAGAGCCAAAATCATACAATGAAACAACACCTTAGGGAAATGTCAAACATGATACGTGAGCTCAAGTCTGCTGGGCATAATCTCACTGATGAGCAGCAAGTACAGGTTGTGATCCAGTCTCTTCCCTCTAGCTGGGAGAATATGAAGATCAACATGACTGATAATGATAACATCAAGTCATTTGATGACATTGCACATCATGTTGAATTGGAAGATGAGCGCTAAGAAGCGGCTAAGGCTTCTGATCAGCTTTACATGGCTGAATGCAGCAGGCACAAAGGCTTAGGCTTTAAGCGCAAGGGATGGAAGAAGAATTTCAAGAAGTGGAATGGTAATTCCAAGTTTAAGAAGGATGAGACCGAAAATTGCAAAAAAAGCAAGCGCGCTGGGGCAAAGAAAGAGAAAGCAAAAATGACCTGTTTTAACTACAGTTAGTTGGGCCATTTTGCTCGTGAATGCACTGAGCAAAAGAAGGAAAAGGTACATTGTTACTCTGACACATTTAATCATGCTTTTGTTTCTAGCTCAGTATTACTCACTGAATCTCGTCCTCTGTGAACTATAGACTCAAGGGACACCAATCATGTAGCTAGAGATCGAGGAGTATTCGTGGAGTATCGTCGAATAAGTTAAAGATCAAGATGGATATATGTGGGCAATAACTCACGTGTTAAGGTGAAGGGTATTGGCACTTGCAAGCTTGTTTTGTATAGAGGCCAAGTACTCTATCTCTATGATGTATTATTTGCTCCTGATATTCAGCAAAATTTGATTTCTATACAGGTACTTCTTAAACTAGGATATGTTTTAAACTTTTATGGTGATTGTAAGGATATTTATTTAGATTTTATAAGGATTGGCACTGAATATTTACTAGATGGTTTTATTATATTGAATATCGAGATAAACGGTTATTATGATGATAATGGTTGTTTTTCACTACCTGTTTCTTCTGATAGTGCAAATGTCGATACTTGGCATACTAGACTAGGGCATATCGGTCAGGATCGAATGAATAGATTAGCCAAAGAGGGATTGCTAGGTTCTCTTAATAAGATAGATTTGTCTGTATGTGAAAATTATCTAGCAGGAAAAACAACTAGAAAACCATTTGGAAAGGGAATTAAAGCTGAGAATCCATTACAATTAGTTCATTCTGATATTTGTGAACCTATGAATGTTAGAGCTAGAAGTGGTGCTTCATACTTTATAACTTTCATAGATGATTACACTCGTTATAGTCATGTTTATCTAATCTCTCATAAATCTGAAACATTAGATTGCTTTAGATTATATCTTAATATGGAGGAGAATCAATTAGATAGAACTGTCAAAGTCCTGTGAACTAATCGAGGACGAGAATACCTCTCAGAACAATTTGAAATATTGTGTCAAGAGAAAGGTATTGTTAGACAATTGACCATTCCTAGGACTCCGTAACAAAATGGCGTAGCGAAAAGAAGGAATAGAACTTTATTAGAGATGATAAGATCTATGATGGCACAAGCAAACCTCTCAATATCTTATTAGGGAGATGTACTACCGACAGCTACTTATATTTTGAATCGGGTCCTTACTAAGTCAGTATTTTCCACACCCTATGAATTATGGACAGGTAGGAAACCTGATCTCACTCATATGCGACCTTAGGGGTGCGTAGGATATATACATGACTTGTCCAGCAAATATGGAAAATTAGGTGCTAAAGGAAATAGAGAAAAGAAATATATCTTTATCAGATACTCTGAGCACTCTAAAGGATATGTATTCATAAGAGAAAATTCATATGGAAGTGTAACTGAATTGGAGTCACGTGACGTGAATTCTTGGAGAATGAATTTCCTAGCAGAGGTGAAGTCTTTTTCAATTTTACGAATTGAGTGAATCTCATGATTTTGTGTATTTGAACACTCAACTAGTGGTAGAGAAAGAGTTGCCTGAATACTCTGTCCTTTGTGGGAGTGATAAAGTTATTGAAAGTGCTCCTTCATTTCTTCCCAGTGGGAGCATAGGGACTAATGAATTAGTACCACCAAAATCATCAATTCGTAGAAGTGATCATAAAAACTATTCGTTATAGTTGATTTGAGATAGAAAGGGAAGCTTTTATGGTTGCTTTACATGATAGTGATGAGCCAAAGAATGTGAATGAGGCTCTCAACTCACCTGCTAAAGAGTTTTGGATTAAAGATATGCAAGAAGAGATGGAGTCAATGAAAAAAAACCACGTCTGGGACTTGGTTGAATTGCCACCTGATCGAAAAACCATTGAAAATAAATTGGTTCTCTGAATCAAGCGTAGGGCAGACGGCTCGATAGAAAGGTATAAGGCGAGATTAGTAGCGAAAGGATATACTCAACAGAAGGGTATAGATTATAAAGAAACCTTCTCACCTATGGTAAGGATTGCTTCAATTCGCCTTATATTAGCTATAGTCGCACACATGGATTTAGAATTGCATCAGATGGATGTAAAGACAGCTTTTCTCAATAAAGAACTAGAGGAAGAAATTTACATGGAACAGCCAGTGAATTTCGTTTCAAAAAGTCAAGAGCAAAAGCTTTGTAAGCTCAAGAGATCTATTTATGGTTTGAAACAATCCTCCAAACAATGGTACCTTCATTTTCATGAGACAGTAATGTCCTATGGATTTCAGATGACTGAAGAGGATCATTGTGTGTATGTTAAATGGATAAAAGACAACTTCATAATTTTGTCTTTATATGTGGGCGATATTTTATTGGCCGAAAATGATAAGGAATTTATGATAACTATAAATGAATGGTTATCTTCAACTTCCAAAATGAAAGACATGGGAGAAGTTGTCTATTTTTTAGGAGTTAAGATTAAAAGAGATCGTTCAAAGAGAATCCTAGCTTTATCACAAGAGTTTTATATTAAAAAGATCCTTGAACGATTCCATATGACAGATTGTAAGTCTATAGATACTCCTATCTCGAAGGGACAAACTTTCAGTCTTGAAATGTGTCCTAAGACTCCACAAAAGCGTGAAAGAATGTAAAGAGTTCCTTACTCAAGTCTTATTGGAAGTCTCATGCACGCTATGATGTGTACAAGACCTGATATATGTTATATAGTTGGACTGGTTAGTAGATATCAATACAATCTTAGTCAGAAACATTGGATCATTGTGAAAAGAATATTAGCATATCTCAAAGGGAGTACAGACTACTCCCTTTGCTACCAAGGTGGTAATTTGCATCTAGTTCAGTATACAAACGCAGATTGGGGAGGTGACTTGGATGAGCGAAAATCTACTTCAGGTTATGCATTTTTACTCAGCCAAGGAGCTATCTCTTGGAGTAGCAGGAAACAGTCATGTATTGCATTGTCCACCATGGAAGCTGAATTTATAACATGTTCAACAGCAGTTCAAGAAGCAGTATGGCTTAAGAGATTTTTAGGAGATTTGATTTTAGAAGTTGATACGGAGAAGCTAGTTACAATTTACTGTGATAGTCAGGCAGCCATTGCTTATACCAAAGATGTAAAATATCATAGTAAATCGAAGCATATAGAGACTAAATATAATTTTGTCAGAGATATAGTGACAAAGAAAAATGTAATGATCAAATATATACCTACGCATGAAATGGTTGCTGACCTGCTTACAAAAGTTATGATGAGAGATGTTTTTAAGTCACATGTTAGGTCTTTAGGTCTGCTTAGGTTATAATGTTGTAATTGTCACTTTGAACTATATCCATTTATAAATAAATACATTAAATTTATTACATAATACTAGCACATATCCATTTCACTCAAATTATATAAAGTATATCATCAGGTTGGAGACTAGTATTCTTACACGTATAGTCGTCTTGGTTACTAAAATGGCAAGCCAAGATGAGACACATATTTTTAGAGAATAAATTGATGATTATTCTCTCAAGGACTTAGAATATATGAAATGTCGCCTTGGCAATAGCTAAGATGAGGTTCCACACTAAACATTGATAATAGAACCACTCGTGATGCATCCCTACCACGGTGATTAAGCCAGATATGAGTTTCTTAATAAGAGGCGCTTAGAAAGCGATTTTTTGAAACTTAGGTTAGACGTTAGGAGAGCGTCTGAACTGAAATTTGTATAGTGAATAATCTAAATATAATTGACATACACGTCCCTATTGAAGGGCAAGATTCACTATAACATGTGTTTCATACCGCGTGTGCTTATTATGACCGACATGAAAAATGAGTGAATTTATCTCTAATTCCTCATTATGTAAGTTCCATTAAAGTTTATAAAACTTCTACATATGTCCTCAGTGACTATTTACTTTATCTCAAAGTAACGAAGTGATGCTAGTATCATTAGTGTGTTTTCTATAGTTATGATAATGCGACCTATGAGACATTTCTATGATGTCAGTAATTTTTGTTGACCAAGAGATAAAAGTGAGATAGGAAAATTTAATAAATTTTATTTTTCATATATTTACATGTCAACAAATTGTGATTTTGAATCACAATTGTAATTATATGAAATATTAAAGGATCAAGCATGTTGTGTTAAAGGGATCGATATGCTTGAACAAATAAAATTCCATTAAATCTAGGACATAATAATTAACAATTGAATATCTCTTGTATAGAAGTACAATTGAGATTTAAAAAGTAAGTCCTATTACAAATTTCGTTGTTCATCACACAATGTATTTACCTGTATGAATGCCTGTACTCCTTATTATAAAAATGAGTCACCAGTATTTTCTCTGTTAGTTCTATTTGGTTTATCTTGTATGAGTGAGAGATGTTGGGTTATATGGGCCTGGGTCGGGTTTACCTAAGATGGCCCAAAGACCTAAACCTGGATCCATATTCCAAAATATGGATGGATTAGATTATTTAACTGCCATTGGCAGTTTTATAGAAATTTTTCTTTAGTGGTTTTATAACTACATGTAGCAGTTATATTGATATAAATAGATTGATGGGCATCAGATTTTGTGTGTGTGTGTGATATATACAACATACGTAGAAAAAAAAAACAAAAGCAGTGAAGAAAACCAAAACTAGTGAGAAAACAGGGCAAGGTACTTCACATTGTGAATTGAGTTTTCATTCCATATTTTGTAATTGAATTTCAACCTAGTTGAACAACACAAAATCTTGATCAAACTTTGCAAAAAGACGGGTATGCCTTACAGTTTTTTCCATTGTTTTTCATGCTTTAAATGTAACATATATACTGTTATTTTACAAGAATGTTTATCAATTTTTTTATTATGGAACTGAAAAAAAAAAAAAAAAATCCAATCAATATCAAGCTATTGGTTACATATTGACAAAATCAAAGAAGTTAAAGTAAGATGATTTTCAAATTAATCAATATGAAGCCAAGTATGTGTATTACATGTTTGAAAAAACCAAAATGAATCAAAACTTAAAGAAGACTAATATAAATTATTTTTTAATTATTTGGCCTTTCCATATAATTAATGACAGGACCCTTCCCAGACTTTATCTAAGCTCTTGTCTGGAGGATCCTGCCGGGCACTTCAACGGACTCCCCGAACCCGACTTGTCGGATTAGAGAAATCCGAGAAGCGAACCCCTTTACTTTTCTTAACCGATTTACTCGTTTTAGGCTTAAAAATTTTTATTTTCTCTTAATATAATTGAAACGGTGTAAATTTTTTGCGTTTGATTGAAAACTAATTTTATAAAAATCGGACAACATAACGACTGTAAGTTTAACATTTCCAAAATCAACCTGCATAAGAAATACACTTCGAACTATTTTGATCACCGTCCAACTTCTTTCAATCTCAAACATGCATTTTTTATTCATTTCACAAACATGCAATTCTTTTACAAACATAATTCACATATGTAATTGACATATAACAACTCATACTTATATGAAATATGTGTTTTGTGCAATATGTGCATATCAAGTGTAATGGTTCATTTTTATATACATATCAAAATATGATTTATAATCCGTCAAATATCTCATGTCAACACGTAGTTATTTGATTCAATATATACACATGTACACAATGTCAAAATACATTAACATCCATATAGTTCGTCTCATTCTTTTCCCCACCTACAGTTAATCAAAATAATGTCTTTGATGCAAGAGCGTCCGTGCCAACATCTACTAAAGTATACAAGCTACACAAAACAAAGAGAGGTTAGGCAATATATATATAAAGGTATAACTCCGCATAGACATTACTTAGAAAATAATCGATTTTATTTTTTTTTTCTTTTGAAAACCATTTCTCATAAGACAACCATGTGCAAAGCCACTACGCACGGAATTTGCTACATCGCAACGTAGGGCGAACTTTCTCAACTCTAAGTAACCACAACGCGGAATTTTCTACATCGCCGTTGTAGTGCCAATAGCTTATACTTTACGCAACTACATGCGGAATTTTCTACATCGCATATTGTAGTGCAATTTACTCATCACTTGCAATTAGATACGGAATTTTCTACATCGTATCACATTGCTATCAACCTTGACAACTACGAGCGGAATTTTCTACATCGCCGCGTAGTGCCAAGATGCTAATATCACAACATGCACATGGGTCTTAATTCAACTTTACTTTGCTTTACTTTTAAACCTTTTTGCAACTTACTTTCGCCTTCGAATCTCATTTCTAGATTCTAGGCATAACTCATTACTCAACATAAAACTTATGATTTGGAAAATCATTTTTTTAAAAAAAAAAAAAACTCTTTGAAACAATATATTTTATCATTGCCATATAAATGAAAATCAACTAGATGTAAGTGAAGTGAAGGACACTTACCTCGATCCCAACGCTCTCAATGCCTCAAAGAGCCTCTCGCGTCTCGTCCGCGTGCTCGTCACCTACACATCATAGTCTCGTTATAAATTACTCACTTTTTTTAGCTAAAACTAATAAAAATAGAGTTTCCAATACATTGAAAACTCACTACACCACACTTTCCCAACTCGATTTTTGACTTGACCGAGGCTCTCAAAATTTGGTTTCTTTGTAAAAGTCTTATTTCTAGACCCCTAGGATCATCCCCCTATGTTTCGTTTGGTCTCCGGAAGCTTAAAACAAAAAGTCAACTTTTTAACTATACGGTTGACCACGAAAAAAAGAATTGAAACCAGCCATGGTTTCACCTCCGTTCTTTTTTCTAGTGTCTCCTTAACGCATAACTAAGTCGCCCGTAAAGTTTCGTCGAGAAACTCCATCGTTTGCTATGTCAATCTAGGCAAAACGCCCCATTTTGGGCACTTTTTAAAGCGAGCTTTTACATCGGACAAGCGACGATGATTTTTCTTTCGTATCTAAGGTTCTTTTACCTAATTATGACCTGATACATGTATTTTGAGCATCAACGAATGCATTTGCATCGCTATTACACATCTCGGTTTCCTACGCCCACTATTTTGGCTATAACTTCGTCAATTTTTATCGGATCGATCCCATTCCAATTTCTATGGTTTTATATCATTCCTAGGCATCATTTGAGGTGTAGAACACCCCCATATATGTCAGACTTGGTCAGGTTTTCTCTAGCTCATGGTTTGAGCTCGGGATTCCACTTTTACTATATGACACTTTCTACGCGCACTATTTTGGCCATAATTTTGCCAATTGTTATCGGAATGATTCCGTTCCAATTCCTATGGTTTTCTATGTTCCCGAGACATGTTTTGAGGTGTAGAACAACCCCAAATAAGCTAAAACAAGTCAGGTCTCTACTGACCCTTCATTAAGCTCGGGATTTCTAATATGCTCAAAACCACTTCCATTGAACTTCTATCTTTTCTACTTATCTTCCTAATCTTATTTATGGTAAAATTTGGGTTCAAAACCATCTAATCTCAGAGGTTTTCCACTGACCTTCACAGCCATAACACACCCACACACTCATTCTAGAGTAAAACTTTCAAGTTTTTACAAAACTATCTCTCATAAGTTTTTCATCAAACACTTAATCTACAACTACTTTTGCTTTTCTAACAATTTAAATCACAAGTTAGGGTTTCTCCCATAACCCTAACCTACCATTTTTACATCATTCAAGTTCCCTTTTTAACAACTTATAACTATAACATTGATTTACATCAAAATCTCACCAATAACACATCAAGTAAACAAACTAATCCATCATCATATCATACAAACCCAACATCATGCTTTTACACATTTCCACCACATTAAAGTTTATGGAGAAGATGAGATCTTACCTTATCTATGCTTAGGGTTTGATGTTTTGGCTTGGGATCAACTAGAACAATTGCTTGGAAGCTTGAAAATTGGTTGAAAATATCACTTGTTCTTCTCCCCCTCTAATTTCCTTCCATCTCATGCTCTCCCTCTCAACTCTCTCTTCTATTTTTGTTTCTCACGCCTACTTCTTCATTTTGAATGAAAAAGTGACTAAGTGGTGTATTATATGGCCACCTTTTTGCTAAATGACCACCATATCCTCTATTGACTTGTTGGATTTACAAAATTGCCCTTAGTTATGTTATTTACTAATAAAAATCAATGATCATTTGTCTCATTTTTTTTTTCATATAATTTAATTATTAACTTACTAAACTAAAGTTTTACAATCTTGCCATCCATTTATAATATATATATATATATATATATATTTTACTAAATGACCATTTTATCCTTTTTATTCGATAACTTAATTTCTAAGGTTAGGAAACATAAAATCGAATATAGGGGTTTACAATTTCTCCCCTCCTTATAGAAATTTCATCCTCGAAATTTTAAACTACTAACCTAATTCGAATAGGCGCGGATATTGGGTGCGTATTTGCTCTTCAGGCTCCCATGTAGCCTCTTCTGATCCGTGGTTTCTCCATAACACTTTTACTAACGGAATCACCTTGTGCCGCAAAACTTGATCTCTACGATCTAAAATCTCCACCGGTTGCTCTTCGTAGGTCAAGTTATCTTTTAACTGCACTGGTTGTTCTCTTAAAACGTGTGACGGATCAGCTATATACTTGCGAAGCATGGAGACATGAAACACATCATGAATGTTCGCGAGCTCTGGTGGCAACTTCAATTGGTATGCTACTTTACCCACTCTTGCTATAATCTCATACAGTCCAATGTATCGTGGACTTAACTTTCCACGTCTTCCGAATCTCAAAACACCTTTCCAAGGCGAGATTCGCAAGAATACTCTATCACCCACATCAAACTCTAAGTCTCTCCTTCGATTGTCTACATAGCTCTTCTGTCGGTTGCTTGCTATCTTTAACCGTTCTCTAATCCTATTAATCTTTTCGGTTGTAGCTTGAATAATCTCTGGACCAATCAACTTCCTTTCACCTACTTCATCCCAACAAACAGGGGTTCTACACTTTCTACCATACAACGCCTCGTATGGTGCCATGCCGATGCTAGACTGGTAGCTGTTGTTTTAGGCGAATTCTATCAAAGGTAGGTGATTATCCCAACTCCCTCTAAACTCCATTACACATGCTCTCAACATGTCTTCAAGAGTCTGGATAGTTCTCTCTGATTGGCCATCTATTTGTGGGTGAAATGCCGTACTGAAATGCAGTCTGGTACCCATAGCTTCTTGTAGCTTCGGCCAGAATCTAGAAGTGAACCGCGGATCTCGGTCAGACACAATAGATACTGGTGCGCCATGCAACCTCACTATCTCATCCACATATAGTTGAGCTAACTTCTCCAGGGAATAGGTATTCTTGATGGCTAGGAAGTGAGCAGACTTTGTCAATCTGTCGACTACCACCCAAATGGCATCATGTCCACTCGATGTCCGTGGAAGTCCTACTACAAAATCCATGGTAATCCGTTCCCATTTCCACTCAGGAATTGATAGAGGTTGTAATAAACTTGCTGGCTTCTGATGTTCTGCTTTAATCTATTGGCAGGTTAAACACTTTGAAACGAACTCTGCTATCTCTTTCTTCATTCCTTTCCACCAGTAGTGCTCTCTTAGAGTCTGATACATCTTGGTACTCCCTGGATGCAT
This sequence comes from Dimocarpus longan, assembly GCA_022984855.1. Lineage (NCBI taxonomy): Eukaryota > Viridiplantae > Streptophyta > Magnoliopsida > Sapindales > Sapindaceae > Dimocarpus > Dimocarpus longan. The sequence goes on along the minus strand of CM041014.1, from coordinate 11,390,990 downwards.
AGCATATGCCGATGAGCTTCATCCATAATTTCTCTCTTCAATTCTGCTACTTGTGGCACACATAATCGTTGCCCCAAAATTAGTGCCCCATCGTCTATCAATGCAAAGTTACTTTGCTGACCAGCTTCTAACTCGCTTCTAAGCTTCATCAAGTAGGGATCTTAAGCTTGCAACTCTTTAACTTGATCCACCAATACCGGACGGACATAAAAAGTTACCAATAAAGAGCTAGAATCCGTCACCTCCAATCTGACACCCATAGATCTCAACTCTACTAACATGGGCAAGTACTCGGCTCTCAACTAGGATAAGGAACTGGTAGGTTTCCTACTTAACGCATCTGCTACCACATTAGCTTTACCCGGGTGATATTCAATGGTACGATCATAGTCTTTGATGAGCTCAATCCACCTTCTCTGTCTCATATTCAACTCTTTTTGCGAGAATAGGTATTGTAAACTCTTATGATCAGTAAATATTCGGCATGGTTCTCCATAGAGGTAATGCCTCCAAATTCTCAATGTGAACACTACAGCCGCTAACTCCAAGTCGTGCGTTGGATAGTTTACTTCATGCTTCTTTAACTGCCTTGAAGCATAAGCTATCACCCGGTCATGCTGCATTAACACACAACCTAAACCCTGTCTTGAAGCATCATAATACACTGCAAATCCATCGCTTCCGAATGGAAGTGTAAGCACTGGTGTCGTAGTCAGCCTTTTCTTCAACTCATCAAAACTGCTTTGGCACGCATCAGACCAGATGAACTTTTCTTCTTTTCTTGTTAGCCTAGTCAACGGGGTGGCAATCTTTGAAAACCCTTCCACAAACTTCCTGTAATACCCAGCTAAACCTAGGAAACTTCTAACTTCGGTCACGTTCGTGGGTGGCTTCCAATCTACATAATTTCGAACTTGTCCAGGTAGGGTCTGAAAACTCTGTTCATTAAGTCCATAAAAGCTATTGGGGCATTAGTTAAGTCGAATGGCATCACCAAAAACTCATAATGCCCATACCTAGTCTTGAAGGCTGTCTTGGGAACATCTTCCTTACGCACCTGCAGTTGATGATACCTCGATCATAGATCTATCTTCGAAAAAACCTTGGCTCCCTGTAGCTGGTCAAACAAATCATCGATTCTTGGCAACGGATACTGATTCTGAATGGTTACCTTGTTAAGCTGCCTATAATCAATGCATAAGCAGAGGCTTCCATCTTTCTTTTTAACAAACAGCACTGGAGCTCCCCATGGTGATGTACTTGTCTTAACAAAGCCTTTGCTCAATAGTTCTTCCATCTACACCTTCAACTCCTTTAGTTCTATTGGCGCCATCCGATACGGCTCTATAGAAATAGGCTCTGTACCGGGTGCTAGCTCAATCTCGACCTCAACATCCCTATCTGGTGGCAACCCTGGTAGGTCTTCAGGAAATACATCAGGAAACTCATTAACCACAGGGACTTCCGTCAATTGCAACTCAATACTGCCAACTTCTATTGCATAAACCAAGTACCCCTAGCATGCTTTACGGAGCATTTTGTTGGCTTGAATCACACTCACCAAACTTGTAGAGAGTATTTTCCTCTCTCCACAAAAGATCACATCTGGTTCCCCAGGCTTGTTAAACTAAACCTCTTTCTTGTAGCAATCTACGGTGGTACGATTCTTGGATAGCCAATCCATGCCTAAAATAATGTCAAAGTCATGAATATTGAGCACTATCATATCAGCCTCAAACTCATGACCTGCTATAGTCACTTTACTCATGTAAACTTTATCCGCAATAAGCGAATCACCTATGGGAAGTGACACTACCAGGCTACACTCGGTTGGTCTCAACTCTATCCTGACTCTATCTATAAACTCTTGTGCAATAAAAGAATAGGTGGCCCCTAGGTCCACCAATATATGAGCATTAGTATCGAATAGAGAACTGATACCTGTGACTACATCTGGTGTCGCATTTGCCGCCTACTAGGTCACTGTATATACTCTGGCGGCCTGACTGCGAGGTCTGCCGAGCTGTCCTCTAGGTGGCAAGCCTCTACCTGATCTGCCACTGCGCTGTCCTGTACTAGTAGCTCCTCCGGTTTGGGGGCCTCTCTTATCGGGTCCACGGCTCCTACTAGGTTGTCCCTGTACCGTTGATCGAGCCTCTGATGGACTGGAAGCGACTAAGCTGGGACAATTTTTCATATAGTGGGCTTCCTGACCACATCGGTAGCATCCTGTCCTACCCTGAAGGCACCCGCCAGGGTGTGATCGACCACATCTGCTGCAAATGGGTTTGCTCTTCCAACTTTGACTCCTCCTAGATCCCCCAGAAAACTGAACTGAAATCTGATTCTGACTAGGTTGTGCCTTCTGACCCTGTCTACGGCTCTCAGACCATACAGGCCTCTGATCACTTTTGCCCACTTTACCTGATCCCTCTTGATGGCTACCGCTCCAACTGCGCTTCTAACTAAATGGTGGTTTCGGTTTGGGAACGTTTCTTGCACTTTGCTCAACTCACGTCATATAGCTTATGCTTTAACTTATGTAATCAATAAAAAAAACATAACTCATATAATCTTGAAAAACATGAATGCATATAACTATTTCACTCCTTTTGCATAATTCATGCATCCTTGACGCATGCTTTACGCAAAAATAATTCAAACTTCTCTTAAAATTTATTTCAACTTAACAAGAACCGGGCTCTGATACCAACTTGACAGGACCCTTCCCAGACCTTATCTAAACTCTTGTCTGGAGGATCCCGTCGGGCACTTCAACGGACTCCTCGAACCCGACTTGTCGGATTGGAGAAATCCGAGAAGCGAACCCCTTTACTTTACTTAACCGATTTACTCGTTTTAGGCTTAAAAATTTTTATTTTCTCTTAATATAGTTGAAACGGTGTAAATTTTTTGCGTTTGATTGAAAACTAATTTTATAAAAATCGGACAGCATAACGACTGTAAGTTTAACATTTCCAAAATCAACCTGCATAAGAAATACACTTCGAACTATTTTGATCACCGTCCAACTTCTTTCAATCTCAAACATGCATTTTTTATTCATTTCACAAACATGCAATTCTTTTACAAACATAATTCACATATGTAATTGACATATAACAACTCATACTTATATGAAATATGTGCTTTGTGCAATATGTGCATATCAAGTGTAATGGTTCATTTTTATATACATATCAAAATATGATTTATAATCCGTCAAATATCTCATGTCAACACGTAGTTATTTGATTCAATATATACACATGTACACAATGTCAAAATACATTAACATCCATATAGTTCGTCTCATTATTTTCCCCACCTAAAGTTAATCAAAATAATGTCATTGATGCAAGAGCGTCCGTGCCAACGTCTACTAAAGTATACAAGCTACACAAAACAAAGAGAGGTTAGGCAATATATATATAAAGGTATAACTCCGCATAGACATTACATAGAAAATAATCGATTTTATTTTTTTTTTCTTTTGAAAACCATTTCTCATAAGACAACCATGTGCAAAGCCACTACGCACGGAATTTGCTACATCGCGACGTAGGGCGAACTTTCTCAACTCTAAGTAACCACAACACGGAATTTTTCTACATCGCCGTTGTAGTGCCAATAGCTTATACTTTACGCAACTACATGCGGAATTTTCTACATCGCATATTGTAGTGCAATTTACTCATCACTTGCAATTAGATACGGAATTTTCTACATCGTATGACATTGCTATCAACCTTGACAACTGCGAGCGAAATTTTCTACATCGCCGCGTAGTGCCAAGATGCTAATATCACAGCATGCACATGGGTCTTAATTCAACTTTACTTTGCTTTACTTTTAAACCTTTTTGCAACTTACTTTCGCCTTCGAATCTCATTTCTAGATTCTAGGCATAACTCATTACTCAACATAAAACTTATGATTTTGGAAAACCATTTTTTTTAAAAAAAAAACTCTTTGAAACAATATATTTTATCATTGCCATATAAATGAAAATCAACTAGATGTAAGTGAAGTGAAGGACACTTACCTCGATCCCAACGCTCTCAATGCCTCAAAGAGCCTCTCGCGTCTCGTCCGCGTGCTCGTCACCTACACATCATAGTCTCGTTATAAATTACTCACTTTTTTTAGCTAAAACTAATAAAAATAGAGTTTCCAATACATTGAAAACTCACTACACCACACTTTCCCAACTCGATTTTTGACTTGACCGAGGCTCTCAAAATTTGGTTTCTTTGTAAAAGTCTTATTTCTAGACCCCTAGGATCATCCCCCTATGTTTCGTTTGGTCTCCGGAAGCTTAAAACAAAAAGTCAACTTTTTAACTATACGGTTGACCACGAAAAAAAGAATTGAAACCAGCCATGGTTTCACCTCCGTTCTTTTTTCTAGTGTCTCCTTAACGCATAACTAAGTCGCCCGTAAAGTTTCATCGAGAAACTCCATCGTTTGCTATGTCAATCTAGGCAAAACGCCCCATTTTGGGCACTTTTCAAAGCGAGCTTTTACATCGGACAAGCGACGATGATTTTTCTTTCGTATCTAAGGTTCTTTTACCTAATTATGACCTGATACATGTATTTTGAGCATCAACGAATGCATTTGCATCGCTATTACACATCTCGGTTTCCTACGCCCACTATTTTGGCTATAACTTCGTCAATTTTTATCGGATCGATCCCATTCCAATTTCTATGGTTTTATATCATTCCTAGGCATCATTTGAGGTGTAGAACAATTGCTTGGAAGCTTGAAAATTGGTTGAAAATATCACTTGCTCTTCTCCCCCTCTAATTTCCTTCCATCTCATGCTCTCCCTCTCAACTCTCTCTTCTATTTTTGTTTCTTACGCCTACTTCTTCATTTTGAATGAAAAAGTGACTAAGTGGTGTATTATATGGCCACCTTTTTGCTAAATGACCACCATATCCTCTATTGACTTGTTGGATTTACAAAATTGCCCTTAGTTATGTTATTTACTAATAAAAATCAATGATCATTTGTCTCATTTTTTTTTTTCATATAATTTAATTATTAACTTACTAAACTAAAGTTTTACAATCTTGCCATCCATTTATAATATATATATATATATATATTTTACTAAATGACCATTTTATCCTTTTTATTCGATAACTTAGTTTCTAAGGTTAGGAAACATAAAATCGAATATAGGGGTTTACAATTAATGGTGTGCTTTGCATATGCTTGAAAAAACAAAATGACTTAAAACTTAAAGGAGACTATTGCATATGATTAATGGTGTGCTTTGCAAAAGTTTCAAAAACCAAAATGAATAAAAAAAACTTAAAGGAGACTAATATGTATTATTATCCACCACGTGTGCTATCTCAAATTCTAAGTTTAGTTTGCTTGGTTAGAGTTATTGTGACATGGTTATTTAAACCATGGTTTGAACCCCCACCAAATCACTCTGCATTATGTTTTAAAAGTTCTAAAATAAAAAATAAAAAAAGATAGCAGTTTCAATAGGGGATAAAATTGAACCCCACACTAACACATAAAATACAAACTCCATGCCATCAATACACTTACTTTCATTCTCAAGAACTAATTCACTTTGACATTTACATGTAACAATTTATTTATATATTTAAATATGTAATGACTAACATTATATACTTAATCAGTTTTCAAAACAGATAAAGGAGGGATATGCGTCCCGTCTGAGCCCAAGTAAGTCCGCCTCTGATGGAACGTAACCATATATATGTTCCACACCAATGTTTGGTTCCACATTTTTGTGATACTATCTTGTATTATGTTGTGTTTCTTTTGATGATGTCATAACTTTGTCTCCTAATTAGTAGTGTCATTATTATATTCATATGCATTGCATTCTCTCATTTGGACTCATTGCTTAGCTAACTTTTGTCACAAACAATATGAAATTGGAAAAACCAAAATATATGAATCAAAACTTAAAGAGACTAATATGTATTATTCTTTAATTGGTTTAATTTGGCCTTTGTATATAATATAGTGCTGGTGTGTGGTGTGTCGTGTTTCATAAATTTATATGAAGAAAAAACGAGGTCCTTGGCCAAGTCCACAAAATGTACTATTCTCATGGATGCCATTACGAGGAAAATATCAGTCATGTTGAGGACGAAATGCTATGGAATGATTTACAGCTCTTAAATTTGTATTGGGGCTTCATAGTTGTCCCCATAAATGTTGAAGTCCTTGAGCTACAAATCAAAATACCAAAAAATATTGCAAATAATTAACAAGAAAAAGACATGCAATTTGATACAAATCATACATATGTCATTTTCTTGGGAGGTATTCTACTATATGATGCTAAAAGAGATATACTCTGTACGATATATATAAATATATATATTTTTTGTTACCTTCTTTTTTTCTTTTTTTTTTAAATACGTGTTACCTTACATTTTGAAAATATTTCCATTTGCTTGAATGATCAATTATTTTTCTCTGCCTTTTTCAGCTGAAACAATAATTTCTGTTTAAAAGAACATTTGGGATGGCTCTAAATTAAACAGAAATTTTCTTTCATCATCAACTTGCAATGAAAGAAAATTCAAATAGATATTAATAATACAATCATGAAATTTGGAACACAAGTATTTGTGAAAAACTAAGCATGAATCATTTATTTAATTTGAGAAGTTAAGAAATCCAACTATAAATCAACCAAAAGCCTTTCAGATCTAAAGAAAAAAATTAATTAAAAATGTACAAGAATTATAATTAATAATATGTATACGTCATACATAACCCAACACATTTTCTATAAGCTTGGATTGCTAATGAACAAATTTTGCTTGCAAAGAGTGGAGAAGAAAAACATGCTAACAGGTTAATTGATTTAGAGTTGTTTAATTACATTCCAAATTTTATTTTAAAATTAAATTGCATTTAAAAATTGAAATTATTACTCAATGAAATGGGATGAACATATTAAAGGGGTGTATAAATAGTTTTAGAAGGGTGAAAATATCTACACTCTTTCATGATTATATGGACACAGCCCAATATTCCAATTGCACTGTCAGTTGGGTCAGTAAATGCAACTATTGCATGCCAACTCATCGAAGCCACAAGCACAAGGGAAACTCAATGTTATAAAGGATCATCAGCTAGACAGATGAGAATTCTCATTTGAACTGAAATTTTCAGTTCAAAATAAACTTGTGCATTGCTAGGGATATTATGGAGGGAATAGTGCTATTGGCACCCCAAGGTTTTCTTTTATATTTTAATAACAATTATAACTTTCTCTTTTGAAATATATATATATATATATAACACTCCTATTAAAATAACTTATTTTGGGTGTATTTGCATGTGGGTGTGGGTGTGTGCCATAAGCGGAGGTAAATGGGGGTTCACACTTCACAGAGCCCCCTATCAATGAAAAACTTGTAAGTCTCCTCTCTAATTTAATTTTACATTAATGATATATATTTACTTGTTTTAAAAAACCTATTTGATATGGAATGTTTTGTGATTATCTCTATAATTAACTATTTACCGATGGAGGGGCTGCGGGGGTGCACAAGCCCCATCCCATTAAATTTATGTTTTTCTTTTTAAATAGAAAATACGTGATTAAAATTCAATTAATTCGTCCAATCTTCTATTATTATTATTATTATTATTATTATTATTATTAAAACCACGTATATCGGATTATAATTTTTGTAGAAACGTAAAATATTTTTCTCTCATTATTTGATAATATTTAAATAATTTCATCATTTCTATCTTAAATTGAAATATTTAGTTTCTCATTATTAATATATTAAGCAATATTGTTTATATTTTAATCTATATTTTGAATATTCATTCGGGTTGCTACATCTAAACTTATTTAGTTTGAGCTGGTACATTGATAAATATTTTATATATGTTTTATAAATTTGTGTTATTTATATTTTTTTTTTATTAGTTTATTAAAGATTGAACTTGCATCAAGGTAGAATATGACTTTTTTTATGAACTTTTTGATTATTTAAAAGGAAAATCATAGAAAAAATTTAATGTAATTTTAGTAGTATAAATAATTTTCGTGATTTAAATAAGTGATGAATCCGCTTTTTGTTATAAGGCTAAATGGTGTTATATCTAGTTTATCTTTTCGTTTACTCATAAACAGAAAGTGAGCATTACTATTATGCAAAACCCTAAATCAATACTTAAAAGAGACATATTTTTTTCATAAGAAGAAATGAATTTTATTATTATGTAAAATGTTTTCAGTCAATTATTAAATCATATTTTTAAAATACGAAACTTATTAACTACAATTCTATAACAGTCTCATCTATATAAATCAAAAGATTCTAAAAAAAATAAAAATCTATAATACACTCATAATTAATATCAATTCATATATAATCATCGGATTGATTAATATAAATTTTTTTATTTAATAAATATTAATAAAAAATTTATTTTTATTATGATTCAGTCTTATATAATTTTTATTATATCCATATGCTTAGGGCAATACCTCAAAGCTGTCACGGAACTCACTCTATTTCAAAAGGTTAAAAAATATGTACTAATGTTATATGTTTAATGAATTTATTTGAAAAGTAGAATATGTACTAATGTCATACATTGAATGAAGAGTACTGGAAGACTGTACAGGGATAATGTATAGAGCATCTAGTGGTTGCTCAACTTCAGATATGTTGACAGTTGGTAGCTACTCTGTGGCTAGAACTCACAATTCATGTTATCCTTCATTAATGAGCAAATTGATGGAAAGACTTACGCTTGCATAACGACTCAACTACCACCCCATCACATTAATGGCATGCATTTATGTGGCAACATTGTCTAATCCTAACAAGTCAATAATGGTTGCTCTGGCCGTTATGATAGGCCATTAAAGATACATTTTCAATTAAGGGTATGGATTACCATATTAGAAATTAAAAATACATATATAGTTAATGTATAAATTTTAGGAAATGTAAAAAGAAAACGATTGAATTAAATTAACGAATTTATTCATTCTTTGAATTCGTTATTCATATTTCCCCATAATTAACGGTATGGGTTAACATATTACAAATAAAATATACATATAGTTAATGAATAAATTTTAGAAAATGAGAAAAAGAAAACGATTGAATTGAATTAATGAATTTATTCATTCGTTAAATTAGTTATTCACATTTCACCACCCCCACCCCAGCATATGTCCTTCAGGAACTTCTCAGTATAATCTTAGCCTGCATCCATTGGAAATTAAGAAATGAGTGTCACTGAGTAAATTCATTCATTCATTCATTTTTCTTTTTCTTCTTTTTTTCTAAATTTGTTAACTGGTTATTCATATTCTTTTTTCTAATTTGTAATATGCTAACCTGGGCCCTGGCCACTCATTAAGATTAACGGCTAATAAATTGTTATAGTTAAAGCTTGAATAAAATCAACAAAAACTACCAAGAATTGAATGTTCCACATGTGAAAGCCTCGTAGGTCCACTCTTAAACAACGATAATCTTCTTCCACGCTGATCCTTTGCATTAATTAAAAACACAAATTATTTTTTTCACTTCTTTTCTTCTATATCAGAATCCTAACTCTCTTTCTTTTTAAAAAAAAAAATCCTAACTCTTTTCAGATACCGTCGGATCTTCCTCTTACACAAACTATGGCTAGTTGGGACTCATATGCCGATGATGTGGATGCTTTGAAGAGTGAATTGGAGAATTTGGTGGAAGCAAGAAACCATGTGATGAGGAGAATTAATATTGCTGAACAAGATCAACAGCACATGCTGCCGACAAATGAAGTGCAACTGTGGCTTTCAAGGGTGCAAGCTCTGGAAACTGAAGTGGGTGAGCTGATACATCAAGCCTCGGAAGAGATTGACAAGTTGCATCCTGGAGGCTTTTGTTCCGGGACTTTCAACAGCATGTCATCAAGCTATGGTGAGTTGGAAGATATGGTGGCTGATAAGCTGCAAGCTGTGATGAATGTGATTGAAGAAGGAGCTGCTTTCTTGGTGGCTGATGAGGTGCCACTTGTAACTACTCCAAAAGATGTAGGAGATCTTGAAATGGCTGATGCTGAGACGGTACCAGAAGATGTAGGAGACGAGTTTGTGGGCATGGAATCATTATTTGGTGAAGTATTTAAATGTCTTCAACTTCAACAAGAAGAAGAAGATGATGATGACCACGACGACAATGATGATGATGAAGATGAATATGAAGAAGGAGGAAGAGGAGAGGTGGGGATTGTTGGGATATATGGGATGGGGGGTGTTGGCAAAACTACCCTATTAAAGCAAATCTACAACAAGCTTCTTCTTAATTTGCGGAACAAATTTGGTGTTGTGATTGTTGTGCGCAGCGGAAATTAAACAAATACACAACTACTAATGCTAGCTATTAAATATAAATAACAAATACTAATACAGCAGAAAAGCAGAAAAATAAATGCAAAGCGAAAAAGGAAAGAACACACCAGGATTTACGTGGTTCGGTATAAAACCTACGTCCACGGGCGCTGCTGAAAACTTCCACTAACTCCAAAGCAAAATATTACAAAATCTGGGTAAGATCCAAAAACCCAGAAACATATGGGGAGAAAACAAGAATAATACAAATGTATGGATCTTTTACAATTCTTGTTTTGGGGTACAAAATCAATTAACTAAAGGACTTATTTATAATCCACCAAACATCCCACCATTTTGTATTCTTTAGATGTGGGATTGATTATCATGGCTAATTTAGCCAAAACCAACAAATCTCCACCTTGGCGTATTAGCCTTCAGCAATGTCTTCATATATGCCTTTTAGACTTTCAAAATGTTGATCAAGTCCAAACAATGGTTGAACTTGATTGCTGTCACCACTTTGGTCATCATATCCGCAGGATTATCAGCAGTCCCAATTTTCTGTAAGAGAATCGACCCTTCACTCAGAATTTCCCGCACAAAGTGATATCGGACATCAATATGCTTGGTGCGAACATGGAATACCGGATTCTTTGCTAAATGAATGGCACTTTGACTATCCGAGTAAACAGTAATATTCTTCTGTCCCATTCCTAACTCTACCAGTAATCCTTGTAACCAAATTGCTTCCTTCACAGCCTCTGTCAATGCCATATACTCTGCTTCTGTCGTAGACAAAGCAACTGTTGACTGTAAAGTAGACTTCCAACTTACAGGAGCTCTCGCAAGAGTGAATACATATCCAGTAGTTGACCGTCGTTTATCCAAATCACCAGCATAATCTGAATCAACATATCCGATTGCAAACTGACCAAGTGAATCTTCCTTCTGAAATACCAAACCAAAATCTACGGTTTTTAACAAGTACCGTAGAATCCATTTCACAGCTTGCCAATGTCCTTTACCAGGATCATGCATATACCTGCTCACAACTCCAACCGCTTGCGAAATGTCAGGTCTTGTACACACCATAGCATACATCAGGCTACCAACTGCATTAGAATACGGAACACGAGACATGTACTCTCGTTCTTCATCAATACTCGGAGATAATGATGCACTCAACTTGAAATGAGGAGCAAGTGGCGTACTTACAGGTTTTGACTGTTCAGATACACCAAAACGCTGTAATACCTTCATCAGATATTGCTTCTGAGTCAAACAAACCTTGCCTTTTCCTCTATCTCTGCTAATCTCCATACCGAGAATCTTCTTAGCTTCACCCAAATCCTTCATTTCAAACTCTGAACTCAATTGAGTCTTCAGCTTCTCAATCTCCACTTTGCTCTTAGAAGCTATCAGCATATCATCAACATATAAGAGCAAGTAGATGAAGGAACCATCTTGTAGCCTTCGAAAGTATACGCAATTATCAAATTTGCTTCTGGTGTACTCTTGACCTATCATAAATTGATCAAATCGCTTGTACCATTGTCTCGGAGACTGTTTCAAACCATAAAGCGATTTCTTCAATTTGCAAGCCCAATTTTCCTTTCCAGCAACCTTGAATCCATCTGGCTGAGTCATATAGATTTCCTCTTCCAAATCACCATGTAAAAATGCAGTTTTTACATCCATTTGAACTAGTTCCAAATCCAATTGAGCTACAAGGGCCAATAAAATTCTAATGGAAGAGTGTTTCACAACTGGAGAAAATACCTCATTGTAGTCAATCCCTTCCTTCTGAGCATAGCCTTTCGCCACCAACCTTGCCTTGTAGCGGACATCTTCTTTGTTAGGAAATCCCTCTTTCTTAGTAAACACCCATTTGCACCCAATTGTCTTCTTATTCTTCGGTAGTTGAGCTAGCTCCCAAGTTTCATTCTTCCGAAGAGACTACATTTCTTCATCCATAGCTTTCTTCCACTTATCATCTTCAGAACATTGGACTGCTTCTCTGTAAGTGGAAGGAACATCATCATCTACAATTGGTAGTGCATAGGCCACCATATCAGCAAAACGAGCAGGTCTGCGAATCTCACGTCTTGGCCTATTTATTGCAATTGATTCTTGTTGCTGCGAAGGTTATTGGGTAGGAACCTCTTCTTCTCCTTCTTCTTCAGTAACCTCCTCGATCATAGGAGTGTCATCATCTGCATCAACAATTCTAGCTGGATTATTTGTTGACTCTATCTGTTTCTGAAAAAACTCCACCTGCTTCCGAGTAGACTCCACCTGTTGCGGATTACCCTCAACAATATCTTCTATTTTCTTTTTCAGCATCGAAGACTCATCAAAAGTAACATCCCTGCTGAAGATTATCTTCTTCGAATTAGGATATAAAAGACGATACCCTTTCACCCCTGAAGACATCCCCACAAATATAGCTTTCCTTGCTCTCGGATCCAATTTAGATTCCTTTACATGATAATAAGCAGAACAACCAAAGACATGTAAAGAATCATAATCAGTAACAGGTTTTCCAGACCATACCTCCAATGGAATTCTACCACCGATCGCTGTTGACGGTAAGCGATTAATGAGATGACATGCATAAGTCACTGCCTCAGCCCAAAACTCCTTGTCCAACCCAACATTGGACAACATACACCGAACTTTCTCCAGCAACGTTCGGTTCATGCGTTCTGCCACCCCATTCTGTTGTGGTGTGTGTCTAACTGTAAAATGACGTACAATACCCGCATCTTGACAGACCTCTCGAAACGATTTACTGCAATATTCACCTCCATTATCTGTTCTGAGGTACTTAATCTTTCTCCCAGTCTGAGTCTCAATCATCTTTTTCCAATTAAGGAAAATCCCAAGTACATCATCCTTTTTCTTCATTGTGTATACCCAAACTCTTCTGGAAAAGTCATCAACAAATGTAACAAAATAGTGTTTACCACCCACGGAGGCTGTCCTTGTGGGTCCCCACACATCAGAGTGAACATAATCCAAAATACCTTTAGTATCATGAACTGCAGTTGCAAACTTCACTCTCGTCTGCTTTCCCAGAACACAATGTTCACAAAAATCTAACTTGCAGGTTCTTACTCCTTTCAACAAGCCTTGATTCACCAAACTGCTTAAAACTTTCTCACCTGCATGTCCCAGACGCATATGCCATAACCTGATCATATCTGAATCAACATCCTTCTCTGATACTACTGCTGCTGATTCAGTAACTGTACTACCATTGTAGTAGTACAAGTTGTTCTTTCTTGTACCTTTCATTACCACCAAAGCCCCAGATACCACTCTCATAACTCCATCTCTGATAGATACCATGTAGCCTTTAGATTCTAAGGCTCCCAATGATATGAGATTCTTCTTCAAATCTGGAACATACCGAACTTCTGTCAAAACTCTGGTCGATCCATCGTGATTCTTCAATCGGATTGAACCTATCCCCTTAGTTTTGCATGAGTTATCATTACCCATGAGCACAATTCCACCATTTAGCTCTTCGAAGTTGAAGAACCATTCCTTATGTGGACACATGTGATAAGTACAACCCGAATCTAAAATCCACTCACCAGATCCAGATGTTGATGATAGACTAACCAACACAAAATCTTCTTCCTCATGTTCGGCTACATATGCATCGGAAGTAGCTTTACCCTTGCCCTTATCTTTCTTCTGCAGCTTCGGACAATCTTTCTTCCAATGCCCTTTCTCATGACAAAAGGCACATTCATCTTTATCAGGTCTTTTTCTTGACTGTGATCTGCCCCTTCTTTCCTGTTTCCGACTCTTACTTCTTCCCCTAACTGTAAGCGCCTCTGCTGATTCATCCCTGTTCTCTTTCTGATCTTTCTTACGAATTTCATAATTAAGCAAAGCTGCACACACTTCTTCAAAGGACAATTTTTCTTTCCCATGAATAAGTGTAATGCACAAATGATCTAACTCATCAGGAAGAGATCCTATCAACAGCATGGCCTTCTGCTCATCTTTGAACGTTTCATCCAAATTCAACAAATCAGCTAACAAACGGTTGAAATTATCAATATGGTCATTGATATTCAAACCTGGTTTCAACTGAAGACGGTACAACCTCTTCAACAAATATAGCCGATTCTCATTGCTTTTCTTCATATATTTGTTCTCCAGCGCCTTCCACAATTTACTAGCAGAGGTTTCCTTCATGAACGGATACTTCTGCTCTCTACAGAGACATGAGCGAATTAAACCACATGCCTTCGCATTTTGCCTCTCCCAGTCCCTTTCTTCAATATTCTCTGGTCTTGTTTCTTCCAGAACAATATCCAAATCTTGTTAATACAAGACGTCCGTAACTTCGCTTTGCCATAGGCCAAAATTATTTCGACCATCAAATTTCTCTACTTCAATTTTTACATGTGAAGATGATGCCATTTCTGCTTTACAACAAAAGTTTTATGCCAATAGCTTGGTGATCAAATGAATAGTACTCAAAAGGTTAGCTCCCAGGAAAGGCTGGAGGGGTCACAAACGGTCCCACTTAAAATCCAGTCTCCTTAGACTATTATAGTCTTTTTGACAGAGCTTCCCTAAATTGTGGCTATTCCAAAATAACACCGAAGCTTTACAAACAAATAGCTATCTAATGCCCTAGACAATTTTATGCCAATAGCTTGGTGATCAAATGAATAGTACTCAAAAGGTTAGCTCCCAGGAAAGGCTGGAGGGGTCACAAACGGTCCCACTTAAAATCCAGTCTCCTTAGACAATTATAGTCTTTTTGACAGAGCTTCCCTAAATTGTAACTATTCCAAAATAACACCGAAGCTTTACAAACAAATATTTAATAGCTAGCTAATGCCCTAGACAATTTCCTAGATCAATCGAAACCTAGGGCTCTGATACCACTTGTTGTGCGCAGCGGAAATTAAACAAATACACAACTACTAATGCTAGCTATTAAATATAAATAACAAATACTAATACAGAAGAAAAGCAGAAAAATAAATGCAAAGCGAAAAAGGAAAGAACACACCAGGATTTACGTGGTTCGGTATAAAACCTACGTCCACGGGCGCTGCTGAAAACTTCCACTAACTCCAAAGCAAAATATTACAAAATCTGGGTAAGATCCAAAAACCCAGAAACATATGGGGAGAAAACAAGAATAATACAAATGTATGAATCTTTTACAATTCTTGTTTTGGGGTACAAAATCAATTAACTAAAGGACTTATTTATAATCCACCAAACATCCCACCATTTTGTATTCTTTAGATGTGGGATTGATTATCATGGCTAATTTAGCCAAAACCAACAGTGATTTGGGTGTCAGTTTCTAAAGACCTGCGACTTGAGAAAATTCAAGAACAGATCGGGATAAAGATAGGCTTGTTTGACAAGGCATGGAGAAAAAAGAGTGTAAAAGACAAAGCTTCAGATATTTTCAAGATTTTGAAGGATAAGAAGTTTGTGTTGCTAATGGATGGCCTATGGGAGAGAGTTGATCTAACTAAAGTGGGTGTCCCTCTTCCAGACTCAAAAAAATTGTCGAAAATTGTTTTCACGACTCGTTCTCTTGAAATTTGTAGCCTCATGGAAGCAGACAGGCAGTTTAAAGTGAAGTGTTTAGCAGCAGAAGAAGCATGGAAATTGTTTCAAACGTTGATCGGAGATAAGACTCTTCATGACGGTCATCCTGAAGTTCTTGGCCTTGCAATGGATATCTCCAAAAAGTGTTACGGTCTGCCACTTGCACTTGTCCGTATTGCTCGAGCCATGGACGGCAAACAAACACCTCAAGAATGGAGAGAAGTTCTTGAAGTCTTAAGAAGATTGAGGTCTTCAATTTCAGGTTCGGATGATCAACTTAAAACGGACATTTATTATCCTTTGAAGTTGAGTTATGATAATTTGCAAAATGATCTGTTGAAAACATGTTTCTTGTATTGTTGTTTATTTCCAAGAAATTTTAGGATTTGTAAAAACGAGTTGATAGATTGTTGGATAGGGGAGGGGTTTTTAGATGATAGGCTTGGGGCACAAAGTCAAGGATACTACATAATTAATGTTCTTCTTAATGCCTGTTTATTAGAAGAAGAGGATGATGACAATTATGTGAAAATGCACAATTGGATTCATGATATGAGTATCTGGATAATAAGTGAAATTGAGAAGAGGGGGATAAATTTCTTTGTTTGTACTAAGGCCAATTTGACTGAATTACCGGAGATGAAAAACGTGACAAGGATGTCAGTGGTTGATAATTGTATTACGGATCTAACAGATGCTCCCCTGTATCCTCATCTCCAAACTTTGTTTCTTAATCTGAATAATTTCAAGACCATCGGTGATGACTTCTTCAAATACATGCGTTGTCTTAAAGTTTTAAATTTGTCAAATAATATTCTACAAGAATTACCTTCAGAAATTTCAAAGTTGGTTTCATTACAACACCTTGATTTGTCACATACTAGTATTAAAAGTTTACCAAGTCAGTTGGGGGTATTAAGAAAGCTTAAATGTTTGAACTTAGAGCATACATCTAGACTCCATACAATTCCACGAGGGTTGATATCTAAGTTTTCGATATTACATGTATTGAGATTGTGGGAGTGTGGTCTACTGATTAATCGATCAGCTGAAGACAGTGTTGCCAGTAATGATGCTCAACTTTTGATAGAGGAATTGCTTTGCTTGAAAATTTTAAGTATGTTGAGCATCATCTTGAGAAATTCACATGCTCTACAAAAGTTATTGAGCTCCTATGGATTGCAGAGTTGTACTCAATCTCTTTGGCTTCAACTGCTACGCCATCCGAAGTCCATCATAGTTTCATTAACACATTTGAAGCACCTTAACATGTTGCAGATTTCAGAATGTGAACGTCTGGAGGAGCTGGAGGTTGATTTTGTTGGAGAATCACAAGCCATACGAAAATCTCCCCATAGTTTCAACTTCCTTCAACAAGTACTCATAGACAATTGCCCGAATTTACGGGATCTGACATGCCTTATTCTCGCTCCAAACCTCAAGCGCCTTCAGATATCAGAATGCTCTGAGTTGGAAGAGATTATCAAAGTTGGGAAATTGAGTGAATGTCCAGAATTGATAGGAAATTCCACCCCATTCTCAAAACTGGAAATTCTGAGGCTGTCAAAGCTACCAATTTTGAGGAGCATATATTGGAGTGCTTTGCCCTTTCCAGAGCTCAAAAAAAGCACCATAACTGATTGCCCAAAACTTCAGATTAATCTTCCACCATGTCTTTTCAACCAGGAAGTAGATGTACCTTCAGAATCGTCAGGTAAGACAACTATTCAATATTGATACATTTAATTTCATCGTTTCAAATAATTTCCTAAGAAACGCATAAAAAGGAACAGAATTCTTTACCTTAATAACAAATGTCACTGGATCTGTTGGGCTCAACACAAAGATCATCAGTGTAGAAGATGTTATAACTAAAAGATTGTACTTGTGCAGCTTTACTGCAACTTATGAGTGTTGATGGTCTCACTACAGAAGACGTTGACAGTCATTTGCAGAAATACTGTCTTTATCTCAAAAAAATGCAAGCATTATCTGGTGTTGGTGGTGCCTTCAGCGATACTTCTGTTGCCGCCTCTGCCTCTTCCGCCACTGACCAATTGTTTGCCAGTACCCCTTTCCTACCCCATCTTTTAAATACGGTTGAGGAAAGTGAAAGTCAACCACAGAGCATGCATTTTACAGTGGGACTGCCTGGTAAGCTACATATATTTAATTTGGTTACTTAGTAAACTCTCTCATTTCAAATTGTTGGATGTTTGTTTAAGCACTCAAAATGGTACAAAAAGGCCTTATGTTCAAGCTGAAATGTGCAAAATTTGTCTTCTCAAAACAGCAAATGTCAGAGTTGTCTTCTGCTTTGTATTCAATCGTGTCTTTTCCATTCCATCATCCAGAATTTCCAAACCAGTTTTTATACTGGTTTTCTACACACGAAATCCACTATAAATTTGTTTCAATTTCCTGCATACAAAATTTAACGCTAGTTAATTAAATATGCTCTTTTCTTCTAACTAAACTAACGCAAGTTAACAAATTTTCAATAATGTACGGACTAAAAAGGTCTAACAACAGTAAGTCAAATTACTAGAAAAGCTTCTTGAATTTGTATTGTTATAGATTCTACTTTCTTGTCTCTATTAAAGTATTCTGGGATTTTGTGTTATCACTACTAATCTTTGTCTAGTTGTGGGTGAGTAGGTGAGAGTAAGAGTGACTGGGCTGCGAAAGAAATTATCAAAATTGGATCGGAGGTTGATGGTGCACTCGATGATGTATACATGCGGAGGAAGTATGGCCAGAAAGAGGTGCCTGACAGCCCGTATCCAAGGTATGATAACTTTTAAAGTCGAAATACAGTGTCTAAATCCTGCTCTAAAATCAAATCAATGTCTCAAAAATCAGCATTCATTATTAAATATGTTTTGGGATTCGGATAAATAATGACCCATTGGAGAGGTCAACATTGAAAAATGACCTATTTTTGAGATTCTTGCAAAAATGAATTTTTTGACAAAAATGCACTTGTAGAAAAGGTGGAATTACAATCCCACCCATCTTTTATGTCACTTTCATTCTCCCACTAAAACACATTTCTTCTTTCATTCTCTTTCTAACAAACCCTCTCTCTCCCCATCACAAATGGTTGACAATAGTTGAGAAATGGTAGAGAATAGGATGAGAAATGATTTTCAACTATTTATCAACCTATTATCGATCATAATTCAACCTATTCTCAATTATGAGATTGAGACTCTCACCCTGAAGATTGAGAGTTGAGAATTTTAATCATTTGTCTACCATTTCTCAATTAAGAGGTTGAGAATCTCAACATTTCTCAACCGATTCTCATTTATTTCTCAATATTAAATATACTCTCAAGTAATTGTTGTTTTCGTGCATGTTTGCTGTAAAATTATGGTCTAAACACTAAATTTTTGTTCTTGGAATTCGGTTGGCGTAGAAAAACACTGCCCACGTGGACAGCTAATGTGAGAGTCAGCTCAGAGAGTGGGCTCAATGCACTACCCCTTGATGACGGCTTTAGTTGGAGAAAATATGGACAGAAAGAGATCCTGGGAGCCAAATATCCAAGGTGAGCCAATTTTTTAACGCACTAACAAGTTTATAATTGTTGAAATTTTGATGGCATGACATATATGTTACAATATTTTGCCCTTCACTGTTCAGAATTCTGATTCTGATTCTATTGTTTTATAATTTGCAGGGGCTATTATAGGTGCACATACAGACATGCACAGAACTGTCTGGCTGCAAAGCAAGTGCAAAGATCAGATGAAGACCCCACTATATTTGAGGTCACATACAGCGGAACACACACTTGTCAGATGAACAGCTTCGGAGACGCGCAGGGCTTGGAAGCTAACTTTCCTGAGCTATTGCCAGGCAACAATTCGTCTGCGAATTCTCCAATTTTAAACATGGATTTCTCACTTGATGAGCAGAAATGAATCCAAATTACTTCTCACTTTGACACACCCCAGGACTAGGAGTTTCCCTTTTGATTCTGTTGTGTGTACACCAGGAATAAATACAAAAACTGGAAAATGGGTTGCAACTTAGCTGATTGGAGGGCTGCTCTTACTATTCGTGGCTTGTATTATAATAGGATAAAGAGCAGTTTTAAAAACATAGGAGCCTTCTTCTTTCTTTCATGGTAGAAGAGAGTTAGAAACTAGTCATAGTACTATTTGTAAGTTAAAATAGTTTGCTAATGAATTGCAATTTTGTTCAACTTTGGTATACATATGCTGCATAAGTTTGATGCTTCAGTGTAGTTGTAGGGATGATGGTTCTATACAGATTGCAGAATAAGATTGTCACCATGTTGTAGACAGGAAAAAAATCATACAAGAGGTTTTAAAACATCAGTCACGTGCAATTAAGTGCATTCAAGAAGAATTTTTAGCAAAATTGAACATAATTGATCTTGATTCGTATCAAATGTGTTCAATTGTTATATTTTACATGAAAGTTACAATATAAACACGTCTTGTTCATGGGAAATGTAAGAGGTGTTATACCACTGCTCTCATAAAATTAAAGAAACCAAAAATTTGGGTTTGAAAACAGAGTTCATATAGAGTTGTTAAAGCAAATTATACATATACTTCTCCAATGGAACAATGGGCTAGAAGGTGAGCCGAGGGTGACAATTGCCTGAAACAGAACACAAGCAAGAGGGGATGGCAAGCGTGTCAGACATTTGAAACTCCATTTGAAATGACAAAACAGAACACGAACAACATTTGGTCTGCCTTGCTTTGCATCTCTGGCTCTCTGAAGAGCTTGTCTCAACACTAACACAATGAATAAATTGGTCGGATAAAGAAGTGACTCAACCCCACCACGTAACCAGCCAACATTAGATAAGGAAGTACCCTTTAAAATATTAATATTTAAAAATATTAATCAATTTTTACCCTATTATTGTTTATCCCCTAACCCAATTCACATTTATTAGCATAGTCATCCAATAAATTTAAACAAACAAGCAAAACCAGCCATTAAAAAGTAAAATATCTAACAAATCTTCTTTTGACTTTCTTAATATCAGTATGCTATTTGTTTAGCGTGCACCTCAATTCTAATGAGTTTGCTTTTAAGAGAGTTGTTGAATTCATTTTCATTTTGTTTTTTTCAGTGTATATATATATATATATATAAAATCAAACATTGACCCATTTTGAATCATCTTCTGCATTAATATTAATATTGATGTTTGATGTGGATTGACTGTGGCAGCAACAGTCTCCTGCTTTGAGAAAATCCTTCCAGGAAATGTATCTTTCGCCTGCAAATTCCGTAACTGGGATATGTTAATGTGGGTATTCAACAAATGATTAGGTAAAGAGGCTTTTTTGGAAAAAGCACGAAAATGTTTATTCAATTGGAAAGAACAATGTTTGTTTATTGATCATATTGACCAACTGTTTAAATATCACTAGTTATAAGATTAATAGACAGAGTCAGACAATCTGGGTTTGGGAGTTGCAAGCAGACTCTTATCTTTCTGAATAGAAAGTCCAACTCTTTCATTCATGTCATTCAATATCTCAGCGGGACATTCCCACTCAAATGCATGAAGCAATGCTCCCAAGTAGAAGTGCACCATGCGATGAGCTAGAGGCCACCCCACACATGATCTTCTTCCTGTCCCAAATGGCAACAGGCTGGGGTCCTGTCCCTTCACATCTACACTTGACCCTATAAACCTTTCCGGTTTGAATGTGTATGGATCTTCCCAAACCTTGGGATCCCTTGCTATTCCCCACACGTTCACATACACAATGCAATGCTTTGGCAAGTGGTAGCCTGCTACTTCACACTCCTCATTCGTTCGTCTAGGTATTATCAATGGAACACTGGGGTGGAGTCGAAAAACTTCCTTCACTACTGCTTGAAGGTAAGGTAGATTATCAATGTCACTCTCTTCAAAGAACCTGTTCCGTCCAATCACTTGATCAAGCTCTGTTACCAGTCTCTTATGGACTTCAGGTTTTCTTATGATTTCTGCCATACCCCACTCGACCGTGCTTGATGTTGTTTCTGTTCCACCAATAAACATTTCCTGCAAAATAATTAAAACATGAATATACTGGATTGTGTTAACGTATGCCAAAATAACATTATACAAATAAAGTAGGACTAACTTACCGAGAGCATTCCTTTAATGATATTAATATGACGTTTGTCCAAGTGATTTTCTTTATCATCACTTTGATAGTCCAAGAGAGCATCCAACATGTCCTTCTTCCCAGGCTTGTAAGACTTGTTTTCCTTCTCTTTCAATCTTTCTGCAATAAGTTTCTCATAGAACGCATCCAATCTCTTGAAGATGTTTACAGTTATTTTCTTCAGTCTTTGAGGATCAAATGATTTCAATATTGGGATGAGATCAGCAGAATTTGGAGTGCCGATAATTTTGATTAGTTCCCAAAAAGCCTCTTTTAACTCTCCTCCTTCCCTTTTTGTGGTGTCAAACATCTTAGTTTTTAAAACAACATTAAACATAAAGTAAAGAAAAAACTCATAGGAAGGAACTCTCGTAACTTTTCATTTTTGTTTTTAGCTGTTTATACAAAAGGTTCATGCAGTAGAGTTGGAGAGTCACTACCAACTCCAACAACTCTGACAGATTTTTGTCCCTTAAAATAAGGACTTACACACATTTTAAACTAACCTTCCATAATTTTAGTAACTAGTACAACAAAAAGATTTATCTAAGAGTATCTAGAAAAATCTCAATTCCCATCACTCCCTCTTGAGATTTTTCTTCAAGACTCCCAGCTGTGCCCGCAAATCTTCAAACCTTGATTTTTGCAACCCTTTTGTCATAATATCAGCAAGCTGCACCTCTGATCTGCAGTACTCCAACTTAATTTCTTTGTTTTGCTCAGCTTGCCTTAAAGCATGAAACTTCACCTTAATGTGCTTGGATCTTCCATGGAGAACTGGATTTTCAGCCATAGAAATTGCAGACTTGTTATCAACCTTAATCACAGTAGCTTCAAATGGACTCATCTCCAACTCAGTCATCATTTTTCGAAGCCAAATGGCTTGATTTGCAGCACCTGCTGCTGCAATATACTCTGCCTCAGCAGAGGATTGAGCAACAACTCCTTGTTTCTTAGAGTTCCATGAAAATACACCAGAACCCAAAGAGAATACATAACCAGATGTGCTCTTTGAGTCATCAACACTTCCAGCCCAGTCACTATCAGAGTAGCCTTGAAGCATGCCATTTTCAACTGATTTGAACCAAATACCATAATCAATAGTCCCTTTAATATATCTCAGTGCCCTTCTTGCAACCCCAAAGTGAACTTGACCTGGAGAATGCATAAATCTTGATAAGAGACTTGCAATGAACATTAAATCAGGCCTTGTAGCTGTCAAGAATAATAAGCTACCAATTAAACTTCTATACACAGTAGGATCAACTTTGTCACCTCCCTCTGCCTTAGATAACTTCTCATTTGGCACTAGTGGAGTAGCAACAGCCTTACACCTTTCCATGTTGAATTTTTTAAGAAGATCAAGAGCATATTTTTTCTGAGAAATAAAAATTCCAGCAGAACATTGGTGAATTTCCATTCCTAAGAAATATTTCATCTCACCCAAATCAGACATCTCAAACATTCTTTCCATCTCACCCTTAAACTCCTTTAACAAAACTTCATCATTTCCTGTTACAAGCAAGTCATCAACATAGAGAGACACCACCAGCAGCTTCTCCTTTTCTACCTTTCTAGTATATAAAGTGGCTTCATTTTCACTCCTCCTGAAACTACAATGAGTGAGATAACCATCAACCTTACTGTACCAGGCCCTTGGTGCCTGCTTCAGTCCATACAAAGCTTTATGAAGCTTATACACCATATTTTCCTTGCCAGCAACTATGTAACCTTCAGGTTGCTCTACGAAAATCTCCTCTTGCAATTCTCCATTCAAGAAGGCTGACTTTACATCTAAATGAAATATCTTCCACTTCATTTGAGCTGCCAATGCCACCAAAAATCTGATGGTGTCATGCCTAGCAACTGGTGCAAAAGTGTCACCAAAATCAACACCAGGCTGCTGGGCATACCCTTTAACAACCAGCCTTGCCTTCAACTTGTTCAACGAACCATCTGGATTTACTTTAGTTCTGTAAACCCATTTCAACCCTATGACATTTCTTCCCTTTGGTCTTTCAACAAGCTTCCAAGTTTTATTTTTTTCAATCATTGCTATTTCTACATTCATGGCTTCAATCCACCCTTGAAACCTTGAAGCTTCAAAATAATTTACTGGTTCTGTCACAACATTACAATTTTCATATATATCTGCTATAGTTCTTGTTTTTCTTGCATTTGACTCATCTTCACTTGTATTTTCTTCTTGGCTGACCACTTGAGAATCTGAATTTTGAACTTCAACCGGAGAAAGTGAAGAATTAACATGTTGTTCAACCACATTTTTTTCCCAATTCCAGTAGGAATTTTCATCAAAAACCACATCTCTGCTAATGATGACATTGTGAGTTTGTAAGTTGAAAATTCTGTAACCTTTAGCTTGTGAAGAATAGCCCAAGAAAATTCCCAACTCTGACTTTTGATCCAGCTTGCTTCTTTTGATTGCAGGTATGTGTACATAACAAATAGAGCCAAAAATTCTCAAATGCTTTGCTGAAGGCTTTGCACCACTCCAAGCCTCCACAGGTGTCTTGTCATTTACTGCCTTTGTAGGTAGCCTATTTAGTAAATACACTGCTGTATAGATAGCCTCTGCCCAGAACTTGTGAGGTAGCCCCTTTTCAGCCAACATACACCTGGCCATTTCAACCACCGTTCTATTTTTCCTTTCCAAAACTCCATTTTGCTCAGGAGAATAACTCACAGTCAATTGATGACTAATTCCTAACTCTTCACAATATTTAACAAATTCATTTGAGTTGTATTCCATGCCATTATCAGACCTTAAAATTCTCAATTTGTTGCCACTTTGAGTTTCTACCATTGCTTTGAATTTTTTGAACACAGAAAATACTTGTAACTTGTAACTCACAAAGTATACCCATGTCATTCTAGTCAGATCATCAATAAATAGAACAAAGTACTTATTTTTGCTTAAGGATTCAGTTTTCATAGGCCCACACACATCCGTGTATACCAGTTCAAGTTTCTCCTTAGCCCTCCATGAAGAACTAGAAGGAAATGCCTGCCTATGCTGTTTGCCCAACTGACAAGACTCACAAACAACAGTAGGAATTGAAATTCTAGGCAAATCCTTGGTCAGCCCTCGACTGTGCAAAGTGGTGAGTGCAGCAAAATTAAAGTGCTCAAATCTTTTGTGCCATAACCATGACTTATCATCTTTCACAAAATTAACCCTTTCACCAATAGAATTCCAATTTAGAGGAAAACTTTTATCAACCATAGGCAACTTGACAATTAACATACCATCTTGATCATAAATAAAGCAACATTTATTTTTAAATGATAATGAGTAATTATTTTGAAGCATTTGAGCAACACTCAGCAAGTTTTGAGCTAGGCATGGAATATAAAGCACATCATGTAGATATTTGGTACCTTTTTTGGTTTGTACAGCCACTGAACCCTTTCCTTGAGCTTCAACCACTTCACCATTACCAAGTTTCACCTTAGTCTTGACACTTCTATCCAGCTAACTGAACAAACTTTCATCCATCGACATGTGGCTTGTACAACCACTGTCGATGAACCAAGTCTGCTTCTCATTTATTTTTAAACATTGGGACACCATGAATAAGCTAGCTTTAGGCTCCTCCTCTTGTTATTCTGTGTAGTTCACTTGTTGAGAAAATTTATCTTGCTCTTGGTTTTGCTTCATTCTGCAGTTTTTCTCTATGTGACCCATTCTTTTGCAAAATCTACATTGAATAGGTGGCTTACCCTTGAACCAGCAATCTTTCTCTTGATGATTTGTTCTTTGGCAGGTAGCACATGAAGGGAATTTGCCCTTTTTTTCTGACTCTTTTGAAGAAGAAGCTTGCTTTCCTTTGTCTGACTTATCACCATAACTCTTCTTCCCGTCTTTCTTTGATCGCTTTCCCTGTTGCTTGGCTTGAAATGCTCCTTCAGTCACTACTTCATCCCTCATATTTGATCTTTGTTCTTGGGCTTGCAATTTGCTAATTAATTCTACAACTGAAAGTGTTTTTAAGTCACAAGACTCTTCTATTGCAGAGATCTTGGACTCAAATTTTGCAGGTAAGCTAATTAGCATCTTATCCACTACCTTCTGATCTGGAAAAACTTCACCAAGCAATCTGATTTTGTTAACAAGCTCTAAAATTTTTGAGGCATAATCCTTTACAGTCTCCTTTTCCTTCATTCTCAACATTTCAAACTCTCTTTTGAGAGTTAAGAGTTTGACAGTCCTTACCCTCTCACTGCCTTCAAACTCTTCCTTTAATTTATCCCATGCTTCCTTAGGTGTTTCACAAGTCATTATCCTTGTGAAAATCACATCTGATAGTGCTGAATGGATGCAGGTGAGAGCCCTTGGTTTCTTTGCCTTTTGATCTTCATAATTTTTAATTTGAGCCAGTGTAGGATCTGGCCCAAGTGGTGCAAGATCAGCTCCACTTTCTATTGCTTCCCATAGATTCAAAGCCCTTATATAAGCTTTCATTTTTATCACCCATATGTGATAATTTTCACCCGTAAACATTGGAGGACCAGTCCCTAGAAAATTGCTAGTAGCCATCTCACCTTTTTTTAGTGTTTAAACTCTCCTTCTCAATGTTTAATCACTCTCAGCAACCACTCAGAGATTTTTGCTCACAGATCCCTCAAGAAAATGTGCTCTGATACCATTTCTTAGTTTTTAAAACAACATTAAACATAAAGTAAAGAAAAAACTCATAGGAAGGAACTCTCGTAACTTTTCATTTTTGTTTTTAGCTGTTTATACAAAAGGTTCATGCAGTAGAGTTGGAGAGTCACTACCAACTCCAACAACTCTGACAGATTTTTGTCCCTTAAAATAAGGACTTACACACATTTTAAACTAACCTTCCATAATTTTAGTAACTAGTACAACAAAAAGATTTATCTAAGAGTATCTAGAAAAATCTCAATTCCCATCAAAACAGGCTCTTGGAAACTACTACGTTGCTCACAAGGTTGGCTAGTGCCGTAAAAGCTGACTCTGCTATGTTCACTTGTGCGTTCGATTTTGCTAGTGTGTATAATTGCCTTAACAACTTGTGTACCTACCAACAAATCAACACACAAAATTGGTGGGTTTTACAAGTGCTTTCCATAGTCAGAGTCACAACTTTTGTTTTCTTTAAAAATGAACCACTATATATATTTACATATATGTATATATATTTCTTTTATATTCTTTGAAAGTTGACATACTCCTAGAGGCTTGGTTGACGTAGCTTTTGCTTTTGGTTTTTTACGGTGGAAGAGTAGTCAAAGCTTGGGTTTTTTTAATATTGGTTTAATACTGTATTCTGAAAGAACTTTTGAAATTGTGTGGCTGTAATATACTGAAATCTATTATAATTATAATATGTCCATTATACCTTAATCCAAATCAATTATATAATTTTAATTTCATATTATTTTATAATATTTAATTAAAATAAATAATAATAAGTAAAAAATAAATAAATTGAAAGCATTAAAAACATAAAATATAAAAATTGCTTTAAAACTAAAAGTATAATAATAAACTATTATCCTTATAATCAACAACAAGAAACAAATCACCTCAAATATATATATAATTAAAAAAAAAACAATTATAATAATTATTAAAAGTATTAAATGCTAAACCTTAAAAGAGTTTGTTATTTGTCAACAGCCTTCACCCCTTGTGCTCAGCCGCCTCTTCTCAGTTCTCACAACACCAAATCATTTTTTTTTCCCTTATAATTTCTTTTTATGATGGAGCTCTTCCTCCTTTGATTTGTCGTGACCTTTTTTTTTTTTTTTTTTTTTTATGAGAGCTAGGATTGACCAGGGGCTACTGAAACCAATCAGGATAGAAAAACTGTAGTACGATCTAGATAACAACTCTCGATTGAAAGGAATCCATCTATACGAAAATATGGGAAAGACCCACATAATGGTGGGAGTCTATTATTATATGATTATTATTATATATTTGGATTTGACAAATGGGTGTCAAATCCATGCCACACACAATTGGAGACATGGGGCCTACTAACGTACAACCAATGATGCTAGCAACCAAAGATAGTGAAATCTTTGTTGTCTGCTAGCTTTTTCTCTCTACTATTTTCTGGGAAAATTTCAATGTGGTCTCTAATATTTAGTGAAATATTACTTTTTTACTCACTTATACATTTTGAATATCCGACATTCCTAACGTTTCGTAAATTAATCAGTTTAGTCCTTTTGTCAGTTGACCATTAGTCAAATTTAATAGTTGAAAGAGTATTTTGATCTTTTTAATCTATTATCTATTTTAAATCAATTAAAAAAAAATCTCAAGATCTCCACCATCCATCAAAGTTGTGATGGATGGTAGAGATTTAATACAAAATAAAAATTAAACATAAAATAAATAGAGTAAAATTAAATAAAAAATTGAAAATGCCTCCGGACAATGGAGATCAAAATTATATAAACAAAAATGGAAAAAAAAAATAATAAATCAAAATGAAACTAAACAAAAAACACAAAACTTAAATCTCACACCCCACCAAGCTCATCATCCTCCTCTTTCCCACCAAACACACTCTATCATCCTCACTTTATCTAGACCGACTCCACGATTAGAATTCACAGAACGACCAACTACAAAGAGCCAAAAGTGACATCATGCCGCCACCTATTCTGTTGTCACTAGAGATCATCAAACATAGGTGTTAGTAGTGACGAAGACGAAGAACCGGGCCAGCTTGGACTACCGCCACAACCATCATCCCAAATCGGCCAATATCCCAGCCTCTCTCTTCTTTATTCTCCCTATCGCAAGTGGGTGTGGTGAGTGTATGGCATGGTAGGGATGCTCGGAGTGTAGTGTGCTGGCGGTGCTGGGTGTGGTGTGGTGCGATCACCTGCTTTATTTTGTTTCCTAGTTTTAGTGATAAGATTTGAGTTCAAAAACCCCGGATCTTCAACAATCAACCTGTTGAATTTCTAGGTTTTCAAACCTAGATTTGTTATTGAATATTAGGTTTTGATTTTTTTTTTTTTTTTTTTTTTGGGTTTTGAAGATTTGGATTCAGAAACTTAGATGTTCAAAGGTCGAAGATCTCTTTTTTTTTTTTTTTTTTTTCCAATTTTTTTCAGATATTTTAAATTTTGATTTTAAAAAATAAATTTAAAAAATTATTTATTAAAACCAGAAAAAAAAATATAAAAATGGTAAAAGGACTAATGATCAAGGGTGTTTTAATCTTTATGCACTTTGTATCATGTTTGACTGGTAATTAAATGGTCAGAAAGACTAATTCGATGAATTTATCAAATATTAAAGATGGAGGGTGTTCGAAACAAATAAATGAGTAAAAAGGTAATATTTCGCTAAACGTTAGAGACAAAACTAAAAATTTTCCTTTCTTATTTTGAGTACCTCACCATGACCTGTTCTTGACCTCTTTTTCTCCCTCATGTTTAGTGAATTCTTGAGCTCTCAAAACCCGTTCATCAACTTTTTTTCGTTGGAATTATTATTATTTTTTTTTTCTGTTGCTTTTTATTCTCTTTGAAGAGTTCTTGCTTGGATGTTGATCGGAGTTTGCATAAAAATGTTGATGCGTGGAGGTAAGATTCAGAAGAGAGAATGATGGACAAATAGGATATAAGAGGAATTTTTGTTTTGCGATTCAATGGTATGAAGACAAAATCGAAACTTATTTCATTAACTTCAAGGAATCACTTCTTGTGTTTCTTGGAAGAGCTTTCCAGAGAAGCCACTCCTTTGTGGCTTCACCTGGAAGCTCTTCTGAAAAGGTATTTTTGGGAGGACACCCAAACGCTCCAAACAATGGCTTTCAATTTCAAGAAACAACAAAAAGGCTCTTCTAGGTGAATTCTAAACAAGCACTAAAGACTTGTGGGAATCTCAGACAGAGTTTGCTTTCCATTAAAAAACAATGAGCCACACAAACAAACTGAAACAAAAAATTAGGAACATCTCAGGATATAACTACAATTACAGGAGATTCTATATGAACAATTTTTAAGACAACAAATCTGTATTATTGCAATATTTGTAGATGTAGAAACATACCTGTTGCCTGCGAAGAGTTTCAAAGGACTCAAAGGCCTTAGGAGAGAATAATTCAGTGATTAAGATTCTTCGAAGCACCTTCCAATGAGTACCATAAGGAGAAAAACTGATAGCCATGGCATCATATGAAATAACCCGAATGGCCTCAGTGATGGTCCTGCTAGAAATTGAACCTTCCTTAATCTTCAACACTTGATGAGCCATTTCAGGAGATGACACAACTATGGCCGGCTTCAGACCCAAGTTTACGCTAAAAAGTGGACCATAAACCTTGGCCAGCTCAAAAAAGTCCTCATGCAGACGACAGTTCTTGCCGCCGCCTCCTAGAATCACTGGGATCAGAACGTAGGCTGTAATGGAAATGAACACACTTATGATCATAGAGGGTGGGATAGAGGATGAGTAATCAATTATGTTGGATATGATTTCCATGGTTGTTGTTGTGAATATGATTTTGAGGGAGTCACGTGTTTTATAGTTGAGTATGTATGCAAGTTTTCATATATAAATATTTTTATATGAAAAGAAAGTGGTAATATATAATTTTAATGGGTGGCATGGAGTGAAGACAGTTCATATGTTGTCTGCATAATTGGTGGGAGAGATGACAATAATTGATAAGAGTTTGAGATAAGAGCTGACGAATCATCCCCCGATTTACATTGATTGTGAGTCCTTTTCAATTATTAATTGTGGAGGTGACATGGTCCTATGGTTCCAACATGCAAAGTATGATACGTTGACATCTAGTAATAAATAAAAGAAAAAATTCTAAAAACCCATTTACTTTTGATGAATTATTCTTTTTTTTTCGATATAATTTCGTTTCTATCCAATATTCTCTTTCTGTTATAAAATTAACAAAAAAATTAAATAATTAATAAAAAGATAAATTTACCCTTTATATTTTATTTAAAAAATAAAATAATTATAAGATGATATTTTAAAATAAAAAAAAATTATAAACCAATAAAAAATAAAAAAATTGATATTTTACTTTTTTAAAAAAAATAAAAATTAGAGATCTAGATTGAAATCTCCACTATTCATCCAATTTTGATAGATGGTAGAGATCTAACTCCACCAGTCATTACTCCAGCATCACTAACCTTCAAAATCTATCAACCCAAATTTCCCATCACCAGTCTCCCATAATCACCTCCTATAATAATCAATCATTAGCACACTTCATCAAAATAAAATACTCAATCAACAACAATCAATAACCCAAAAAATAACAATCAAATAAAGAAAAAAAAAACAATCAATGATCCAAACAAAACAAAAAAATACATCAGGCGATGAATAACGACAACAGTAGATGGGAACTAGATCTTCAGCAATGGAGACCTAATTCTACTGGAGACCTAGTTCCATGGAGACTCGAATTGGAGATCTAATTCGGGTCTCCACCATTGGAGACTCAAATGTGGGTCTCCATCGTTGGAGACCCCAACTAGGTCTCTCCATCCGGTGATGGAGACCCGAACTGGGTCTTCACCATTGGAGACCCAGAATCTGGGTCTCTACTATTTTGCCACCATCAAACTCATCATGCTGCAGTCGTCCATCCACTTATAAATCCAATCAAAGATAGAGATAAGGGGAAAAAGAGAAGAGAGAAAGAGTGCAAGAGAGAGAGAGAGGAGTTGAGAGGAATTTTTTTTTAATTCTTATATATATATTTATTTTTAAATAAAAATATTTTTAGTTTAATAATTTTATATTTAATATCTGAATTTTATTTTTATATTTTAATTAATATTTTCATTGAATTCCCCTTTTTGCCCATAGATTCAGACAGTCAATTATATTAATCTAACGAAATCTGTGATTGTTAGGGGTATTTTCGTCCTTTCATATGCTTTCAGGGGGCATTTTAGATGTTTAATCAAAAGTGAAATGATATTTTAGATAAAGACAAAACTACATAGAGAAAAACGGATAATCTATCAAAAGTTATAGGGTTTTGAGATTTTTCCTAAATAAAACAATGAATGAATATACTCTTAATATTCGTCTATTCTTCTACTTCTTCAAAATAATAATAATAATAATAATAAAATCATGTATTCATCAATAATTTGCTCTTAATTTATGGTTTTTTTTTTTCAATTACTCACTAGATTGAAAGCAAATACCTTTATAGATTTATAAGTCACAAATGTTAAGGTGATACAGTCTTATATAATCACTTCATAGTGAAACATTTCACTGTCATGCATTGCTAAAGCTTGTGCACCGCCGTTCAATGCCTATATAAAAGCATGTGTACCAATCATTTAGGTATCTCAATCTCAATTAAATTGAGAGTTTTATCGTCTTCCTCTTGTAGTTCGTTCTTAAAATTTTAGAAGGTGTTCTAATTTTGTTGATTTAATAAAATTTTTTTAGTTTAAGTCTATAGATATTTCCATCAAATTGAGAGTTTTATAAAGTAAATTTTGTGTCCGTTATTTTTATTTTTTATTACTTCCATTCTCTTTTAATATTATTTTCAATTTCAGATCTACGCTGAGATTATAATAATATTGGTTGTTATAACATACATTTTTTACATAATGGCTTTAACTTATCTGTTAATGTTTTAAATTAGTGTAATTTTCTTATAAGTTACTTTTATAGATTTAATTTAATGAATCATTTAATTTAGAATCATTAAATTTAATGAAAAATCTTTTAATAGAAATAGTAATTAAATTTAATTAGAATTAGATTCCATATTAAATTAAATTAAAGAAATTTTAATTTAATAGGAATTAGATTCTATATTAAATTAAAAGTAAAGAGTTCTAGATCAATAAGGAATATGATTCTATATTAAATTTGAATTATGTTTTCCAATTTAAATTGAAAATTATATTTTCTTGTTAAATTAGAAAACTCTAACTTATCATTATAAAAGGGTGTTTTATGTTGATAACATAATAGAGTAAAAAGAGAGAATTTTTGGCTACTTGAACCAAAAACTTTTATTAATTAAAAACACCATATTACCTCATCTCAAAAGTAATCAAGAAAATATTTTTTGATTTCTACATAATAATCTTTTATAAAAGATTTTATGAATTAATTATTCGAGATTGTGCTCACACACGGTTTCTTTTATGAAGTGTCATAGTAAAGAAGATTGGTGGTGAAGAATCTATAAATCAAAATGGATCAATTCAATTTTCATGTAAGGTAAAATTCAATTTTATTAATTTAATTATTAAATTGTTATTATTAAAATCGTTCGGACGTGTTTTTATTTGATTTTTTTTTTAAATCCACATTTTTGCATTAAATTCAAAATCAGTTTTTCCTTTCAATTGATATCAGAACTCCGTTTTCGCTAGTTTAATAATTGATTCAATAATTAGTGAATTTTCTTTTTATTATTATTTGTTGTATGTTATAGAGTAGACACTAATTATTAATGTACATATTTTATTTTCATGTTTGACGAATTGGGTTTGCATGGATTGATCGTTAATTGTATGGTTTTTTGACTAATTTAATTTGATTAAATTTGTAAACTGTTTGTGATTTTTTTTTCTTTAATTGATAGAATTAGGATTTTATTTCTTTTAAGAATAAAGCATAGAAAAAGGCTTATATTCGCTGTAGTTCTAGGGCTAAACTAAAAAATAATAATAATAATTAATTGAAACAGAACTGATTTTTTTTTTTTTGGTGCAATCAGTGCAAAATTTGCACCCAGTTTAGCACCAAACCTTGTTATGCACATTGGATGCGTACAGAGCACAAGATAGGTGTGTTGGCAGCGCATGATATATTCAAAAACACCGCATTGGATTCGGTGCCCAAGTAGCACAAAAACTGGTATTTGCATATCACGTGTTATTGGTGCGATGCATTGTATAATGCAATAGTTGCACCTGGGTCTCATGCACAAAACAGTCCAATTATTGCAAGTGCTTGTGCGTGAATATTAATGTATTGCAAGTTGAGTGTACGACACGTCTACACCAAAGTCACATGGTTGATGGCCCATGTTTGGCAGTTTATTGGATTTTTTCCGAAAGGTTCCTAGACTTTGTGTTTCAAAGTTTTGGTTTCCATTAATTTTTATTGGGTTCAAGAATTAAGAAATGAGCTTCTAACCCAATCTATTTGATAAATGTTCTAGATTGTTAAATGGAGTTTAATTTTGAGCCCAAGAAAGTTTATGAAGATTATGAAAACTACAAGTGAAGACCAAGGAATATCTTGGTTTTTTTGTAATCTTGAAAAATTAGTTTTAGATTTTTAAAGTCAAAAAACCCAGTCAATCATATATTGTTTATTTAAATTATTTATCATAACATGATTGAATAATTTATTGTAAACATGATCATTTATAAAATATGTCATATAGCATAGAGAGTGTTTACTCGTTACATTATAACATGACATACATGTATATATTATTATTTATTATTTTTTATTAAATAGTTTATTAGTTAAAATAGAGATCATAATACATAGAATATCAATTTCATAATTTGTTTGGATTTTAGTTGAAAATCATAAGTTCACAAATTAGATATATCTGATTAATTTTAATGTGATTAAAACATATATCTCAATAATTGGTATTCAAAATGTGATTATATTTTAAGAGTTAAAATTGGGTAATTCACATTGTTACTAATCTAATTTAATTAAAGAGTTTAATTTATTTAAGTTAGTAAACCAATTAAAAATATAGTTTTAATGTGATTAAAAGATATATTTCATATAATTGGCTTATAATGTGGATTAGATCTTAAGAGTTAAAATTGGATAATCTCGCATTAAATCTAATTTTCATAATTAAAGAGTTTAGATTATCTAGATTAGATCTTTTATCATAAATTAGATTTTTTTAAAGAGTTTTAAAAATTTTGATAATTTATTAAGTGTTAATAAGGATTATAATTCTAGTAACACACTAATTCCTAATAACTTAGATTATATTTCTTAGCCGTTAATAATCTAAGTTGAAGACTAGGAATAATAAGTAGAAAATCCTAATTCTAAAATAATGAGTGGAAGAGAGATATATGACAATATATAAATACAAGATATTGTATGATAGTTGATTTCTAAATTTATTAGTCTAATATGATTACAATAATGTGTCTAATTACTCGGTGGGATGGAAGCATTATGTGTCAGTTGTAATTTTATTTTCTCCTGTATCACCCAATATGTGTACAATTGATCTAACAATGCTTTGTCTAATTTTTGTGTCACAAGGCAAATAAGCCAAGGGGAAAACAATTTCTTAAATAAAGACAAAACCTTTAACTTATGGAGAGTCAGTTAATACTTGGACTTGTGGACCTCGGAAGTGAAGTGACAATCAATTCGTTGGCTTCTACAATCGAGGTGGGATTGGGTACCAAATACATAGCTTAATAGCCATTTTGCCTACCTGTATATATTGCTTTGTCATATAGCCAGGTTGATGTATGGTGGGGTTGCTAGCTCGAATTCTCTTATGGATTAGGAGCCCAGTGTCATTCAAATTATTTTTTCAAAGGAAAATTTGCAAAAATAACCCATTTAAAAATGCCAACCTCAAAAATAATTTTTTTTTTTATTGTTATAAAAAAAAAAATTAGATGGACAAAAATGCTTTTAATGAAATGGGAACCATTTGAATCACGATTGAGATTCCCAACCTTAAAGTTGGGAATCTCAACTTCTATGTTGGGAGCCACAACCTTCAAGTTGAGATTCTCAATCTTAATTTAACATCCAGATTGGGAACTCCAATCTTAAGGTTGAGATTTCAAATGTGGATTTGAATTAAGATTATGACTCATAATCTGAAAATTGAGATTTTTAACCTGAAGATTGAGAATGTGAACTTTGATATTCTATCAAGATTGAGATTCTCTACCTCGAGATTAGGATTTTCAACTTCGAGGTTAGGATGTAGGTTGAGATTTTCAATCTCGAGGTTGGAATTTCCAACCAAATCGTTTGGTAAAGAGAGTGATTGACAAAAAAAGGTGGGTTAAGGGCATTTTTGTCTAAAAATAAATATTGTGCAAAGATTTAAAAAATAAACGTTATTTTTCAAATGGGTTATCAAAAATTAGTTAATTTTCAACGAAACCTAGATTTAAAAAACAAAAATTATTTCTCAAACAGGTTATAAAAAATTGGTTAGTTTTCAACAAAACCCTTTATTTAGAACCCAACCATTGAATATCTTCATCCATTGGTGTAGTCTGATTGGCCTGTTTAAAGTCTAGTACACAGTTAAAAAAAGTCTAGTACACAGTCCCTTAAAATATAGGTTTTTACATTGGGCATAACAGTCATTTTATAATATCAAAAGTGGTTTGTTAAGAATTTCAAATTGGCTATGTCCTTCTTGGCATAATAATAGACCTGAACCTTAGTGTGAACCCAAAATCCATTGGGCCTCAAAATTTTGGACTGGGCTAGCCCAGCCCAGCCGCTTTAATACCTCTATCACTCGAATATTGTATAGGATCATTTACGCTAGATACATGCATGGCTAGAAGAAACATTTTCGAAAACAGAAATTCTAATCCTTAACTCCAATTTATCGTCTTACTCTTTTACAATGGTTTAACTTTGCAAATTTGTTAAAAGATTAGCCCATACAGACTTAAAATTATCTTAAATAAGGATGTATCACTTTTTAATATAGGTAGTTGAACATCTTCTCATTCATTGAGGTGTTTAAGGTTTAATTTTCACTAAACTTAGAGCATCTCCAATGCAAATATGAATTGTAAAAAAATGGAGTGCCACATAGGATAAATTGATAGAAGATTAAAATTAACATCTCCAATGTAAACTTCTATAACCACTATCAAGATGACATGACAAAAAAGAAAATAGAGGATGTCAACCTCAATGTCTATTTCTAGAGAGTCTCCTAGACAGCCATGTCAGCAATAAATAATGAAACTTTCATCAAATAATATTTTATAATAATTTATTTTAATGATATATTATTATTTGACTATTTATCATTGAAATAAATAGAATAGCAATGGAGATTCTTTTTAGACTTAAGTGTCTATCAATCCATATTTATGCCACATATGATGCACATTTTCTTGATATTGATGATATGTCCATTTTTTTTAAAAGACAATCCATATTTGTATTGGAGATACTCTTATGTGGGTAATTTGTCTTAAATAAAAAGCAAGAAATTTATGATATTTCCTAATATTTTGATTAACATTTTTGTTTTCTTAATTAAACAAATTATGTACACTCATTTTATTATTTATTTGGTTAACGTTAATGAATTTCAAACAAATCATATGATAATTTATAATTTATAAAATCATGCTATGCTTCTTGTGTTATTGTTTTTAAATAAAAATCTCATATTATCAATTTTATTTAAATGATTATCATATTCTTTTTCAAACAGGATTATGGTGGTCATGTTTTGTTGTTCTCCTTCTCTTTGTGCTTGTGTGTGTGTATAGATATATATATATATATATATATATGTTATAAATATATGGTTTTAACACTACTTCCTTTTTTATTATATTCTTTAACTTATTTGTTGTTATTTTGTTATGGAAATTATTCTCCAATGTCTCTATAAATAGGCTTATATTATAACATTGAGATATACACATCATTTGAATTATTTTCTCTCTTTCTCTCCTACTTTTGGTTGTTTCTCTTATTTGATTATTGTTCTATATTCATTGCTTTTAGGCCATGTTTTATAACATGTTATCAGCATGAGTCTAGTATAGGAGATTTCATTCATATGATCTACTTCCTACTATCTGATTCAAATAACATAGTATGAGAGATTTCATTCGTATGATCTACTTCCTACTATCTGATTCAAATAACATAGTATGAGAGATTTCATTCGTATGATCTACTTTCTACTACTTTATTCAAATAATTATGTTACTATAATATATTATTTGAAGTAGTATTATCATTCTTGCTTTTATTTGATTTTTGTTATATTTCTTATGATGTAAATATATATAATTCTTGGAACCTAAAGTTTCCGAGATATTTTAGAATCAGAAGTTCTAAAATTTTAATAATGATCTAAAACCAGAAGTTTTTAGATTTTTAAACTGTTTAGAACAGAAGTTCTAAAATTTTTATAATGATCTAAAACCAGAAGTTTTTAAATTTTTAAACTGTTTAAAACCAGAAGTTCTAAAATTACTATAATGATCTAAAACCAGAAGTTTTTAGATTTCTAAATTGTTTAGAACCAGAAGTTCTAAATATTAAAAAAATCAATTGTAATTAAAAATTCTTTATTCTTGATTTTATGATTCAAATAATATATTGTAGCATGTATGTTTATATATATGTCTATGAAAAAGAGAAAATATTTTATATTTTAATCTCATTCAACTATTGTTTACCATTGAAATATGCATTGATTTAATATTCTTATTTTAACAGAAATTGCCATGATGGGATATGCAATATTTGAATTGTTATTTATATCTTTTCATACTATATACAATCGAAACAATTTTTCCTATTCTTCTTTGACATTCGTTTATTTAATTTATGACTATGAACTCATATATATATTTCTAATATCATGTTGAAATTTATATGAATTGTGGATATAAATCATGAAATTTAAATTCATAAATACATTAAAGTATTTTATTTTCTGTTCATGAATTTCAATGCATCGAGTCATTACCTCTCTAGCGATGGCATGGGTTTGATAGTGACATGAGTTATTAGATGTGAAAACCAGATAGAGACGATGATTAAGGTCGTATTATTTTCACTCCTCAAAGTAAAATGCGAAATAAGGTACATGACATATATTTTTTTATATCTTATTTGATTATTAAATACTTGTTACAATTTGTCGTAATTATATTTTAAGAAATTGTTTATTAAGTCACTGTGATTACGATTTATATATTTTGGTGAAATAAATGAAGTCAGATGATTGAAATAATTTGTACTTCAAATTTGCTCCTGAAGTAGCAATGTTAATAATTATGAGGTGAAAAATCATTTATCTCGCATGACTAAATTGATTAATATCATTCCTTGAAGTGAATATTAAATCATCTGATAGTCATGACGATGATTATGGTCAGTAAAGCCTTGGTGATCATATAAATTTTAACCACCTGAAGTGGAATTCATATTGTCATATGTCAAAAGCATATTTTACGATGACTGTCATTATAGAATCTGAAGATTCTTATCTAGTAAATGTCCCTGAGGGATAATAATTGATATTACAATTTGGTTCCTGAAAGACACTATGTGTTTAGTCCCAGAAGGACACTATGTGACATTTTAATCATTGAAAAATAATATGATAGTTTAATATATCCTTGAAGGATAGTAAGACAGTATAATCCCAGAAGGACATTATGATGATGTAAATAAATTTATGATACCAATATATAAATTTTCTCGTCGTTAGGGGGAGAATAAGGATAAAATTATAAATTTTAACTACGTGAAATTATAATTGACATGCATAATTCATTATGACGATTATTGTATAAGTTATATGAACTTGAAGTTTAAAGAATTGTTTACTTGAAAATTGTATAGCCGAATGATTTTATATTCATTGCCAATATATTAACCCGAGTGATTGTTCCTGAAGAACAATTTACGTAAATGACAATAAAGAAATCATTCGAGTCTCGTAGAACTGTGAAAAATAAATTTGATTGTAAAGTTATTATTCCCTAAAGTGAATAATAAAATGTCATGATCATTTTAAAGATCACGCTCGAGCTGTATATAATCCTCATCATATAAATACGACTCCTGAATAGTTAAATGTCTTTGAAGAGATAGAACTCTTTAAATCTCTTCCTATAAAACTCAAAAGGGATCTTAATTACATATGAAAAAGTCCATGTGCTCAAACTATAACTATTATAGTTTGTCATAAGAATATGTAAAAGTTTACAGTAGCCCCTGAAAAGATATGTGTACTAAAAACTTAAAGAAAATTAAGATCTTATATTTTATTACTCTGCATATTTGAAAAAATGATAAGGATATTGAGTAGTATATTATGGATAAATGTCGACATAAAAATTATTGATCAAAACAAAAGCAAGACTATACTTATGTAGTTATATTGGATGTTTGAAGACATCATATGTTTTGATTAAAATAATTACTCATATGAAAATTGAGACGGTGAGATATAATTATATTTCAAAGGTTTACTGCAAAAACCTAATATTGATAATATGAAAATAAATTGTCTTATAGTTAATTTCATATGATGAGAATTAACAAGCCCTTGCAGAGGCTAGTACCTCAGAAGTGGTACAATCTCCTAAAGAGATACAAAATCTTGGAAATATGGAAAAAAATTTCCTTGGAGAATTGTGGAGTCATTATTATAAATGAAGATCATAAACCACATAGTATCAATGAGTGTTGAAAATGTATGACCTAAGTGGAATAAAGCAATTCAAACAGAATTGACTTCATTAGTCAAACTTGATATATTTGGACCAGTAGTCCAGACACCTGAAGATGTCAAACTCATTGGGTATAAATGGATATTTGTTCAAAAACGTAATGATAAAAATGAAGTCGTCAGATATAAGGCACGACTCGTAGCACAGGGTTTCTCATAAATACCTGACATTGATTATGATGAAACGTATTCACCTGTAATGGATACAATTACGTTTCGATTTTTAATTAGTTTGATAGTTTCCAAAAGACTTTAAATGTGTCTAATGATGTGGTAATGACATATTTACATGGGTCATTAGATTTCTATGTGTATATAAAAATCCCTGAAGGATTTAAAATGCCTGAAGCATATAATTCAAATTCTCGTAACTTATTTTTAATAAAGTTACAATGATCTTTATATGACTTAAAGTAATCCAGATGGATGTCATATAATCGTCTTAATGAATACCTCACAAAAGAATGATATATTAATGATTTATATATCCATGTGTATTCATAAAGAAATCAGAATCTAGATTTGCAATTATAGCAGTATATGTCGATGACATGAATTTAATTGGAACTCTTGAAGAGCTCTCAAAAATTACTAGATATTTGAAAAGAGAATTTGAGTTGAAAGATTTGGGGAAAACAAAATATTGTCTCGGCCTGGAGATCGAACACAAATTAGAAGGAATGCTAGTCCATTAATCAGCTTATGTTGAAAAGCTCCTAAAAGGATTCAACATAGATAAGACTCATCCCTTAAGTACTCCTATGGTTGTCCGGTTTTTGGACTCGAAGAAAGATCCATTTCGACAGAAAGCTGATGATGAAAAGATACTTAGTCCAGAAGTACCGTATCTTAATGTCATTGGTGCCTTTTTATATTTAGCACAATGCACGAGACCAGATATTGCATTTTCGGTAAGTCTTTTGGCAAGGTTTAGTTCTACACCAACCCGAAGACACTAGAACGGAATCAAACATATTTTCCGATATCTTCGAGGAACTACAGACTTGAGTTTATTCTATTCAAGGACAATAAATGGTTCTGGTTTTATTGGTTATGCTAATGTTGGTTATCTCTCTGATCCTTATAAATCACATTCACAAACTGGATATGTTTTCATATATAATGACACAGTAATTTCATGGTGCTCTACCAAGTAAACTCTTGTTGCCACATCATCCAATCATTCTGAGATCTTTGCACTTCATGAAGCAAGTAGAGAATGTGTATGGTTGAGGTTTGTTATTCATCACATCCAAAGTACTTGTAAATTGCCTCCAATTACAAATTCACCAACAGTGATATATGGAGATAATGCTGCTTGCATTGCACAAATTAAAGAATGATACATCAAAGGAGACAGAACGAAGCATATATCACCAATATTCTTTTACACTCATGAACTCCAAGAAAGTCGATAAATTGATGTCAAACAGATACGTTCTACAAATAATATTGCAGATTTTTTACTAAGTCTTTACCAACATCAACTTTTAAGAAGATGGTATATGATACTGATATGCGTCGATTTCACAAACTGTAAGAGTTATAGTTGTATAATTTTCAGGAGGAGAATGTTCTTTGGACATATGTGTACTACACTATTTTTTCCTTCGATCAGGTTTTGTCCCACTGGGTTTTCTTGACAAAGTTTTTAATGAGGCAGTATTTTGACATGTCCAAGAATCTCGAAGAGTATTATCAAGTAGTGTACGCCCAATGGGGAGTATTATAAATATATGGTGTTAACACCACTTCCTTTTTGATAATATTCTTTACCTTATTTGTTGTTATTTTGTTATGGAAATTATTCTCCAATGTGCCTATAAATAGGCTTATATTATAACATTGAGATGTACACATCAATTGAATTATTTTCTCTCTTTCTCTCCTACTTTTGTTTGTTTCTCTTATTTGATTATTGTTCTATATTCATTGCTTTTAGGTCATGTTTTATAACAATATATAATCTTTTCAAATAAAATCTAATTAATAGTTTTTAACCCAAAGTGTAGCGCTAGTGATGATGCCTATAGAGGTTTTGAGATCTCCAATTATCCTTCCATGCAATTTTTAATATATGGACATATACTAGGAAGAAATCAACAAGATTATACCAGGCAGTTCATGATTAAATTAAAACTATTTAAATTTTATGTCATAGTATTAATATTATCTACATCAAGATGATAGCCACACTATGTTTGAATCACTCAAGTCTTAATTTTGGTATTAAAATTTCAATGAAATCTTTAATGCAAACGACTGGCAACGAAGTTTTAATATAATGTTTTTAATTTTTAAATAACTCGCATGTGCATTATATTCATATTTATAAATACAGTTGTTTGAAATTATATGTTTTTTAAATATAAATATATATATATTTTTTTTTTGCTTGTTAGAGTGTTAATTCTTTTAAAATTCTGCATAGTTTCATTAAAAATTTTATATTTTTAGCTAAGTGTCCATTCCGTAAATTTTATGTAAATTTCCGCCAATATCATAATTTTTCTCGATATTTTCATCAAATTCTAATACTAATATTTCCATTGATGTCAATATTTTCATCCTTCGTTGTCTCCTATAAGTGGATTTTTGAGATGTAAAAATAGTGCTTTTTCATAGTAAATCTAATTAGCAGAGTAAATTTTTGGTTTGCACACGTGGTATTTGATTTTAATAGGTTTCAACAAATCTTTGGATTCATTTGGTATTGACTTTCAAAAGGAAAATCTTAAATAGGATGACTTTGTTTTATTTTAGTTTTGAGATAAGAAGACCATTTGAGTTGGATCAGTTAATTTTTTGAGTTACATGGAGAACAAATTAGTTAAAGTATAAAATGTGTTGCACACTAATGTTGAAGAGTTATATCTTAAGTCAAAAACTGGAGAGATGAGAAGATTTTCGAAAAAAATCAAACACAGATCAAGCACAATAATTTTTTCCATCATGGTTACTTAAAATGCTGACTAAAGTAAATTGATTGTTTTGCGGAATGTACACCATATATGTTTTCACGTTCTTATGGTACTATCTCGCATTGTATTGTGTTTTTTTCGGTGATATCGTAGCTTGTCTCCTAATTAGTAGTGTCATCATTATGCTGACATGCATTGCATTCTATCATTTCGACTCCTTGAATACTTAGCTAACTTTTGTCACAAACAATATGAAATCGAAAGAAAGTCATGATTTGATCAATGATACTGGATTTCCCATAGAAACCAAATTAAACACGAGTCCTTGATTTATTGAATTTCAATTACTAAGATCATTAAGTTCACACTTCACATACATTCATTACTTTTTTAGTTTACTTCTATCACTCAAAATTCACATATTGTTTCATAAAATTGTGGCCTTTGTCATGATAATGGGTTGGTATTGTTTTCATTTATGAAGAAATAATAAGTCTCTTTGACAAGTAACACCACGTATGTTGCAATGTTCTCATTGATGCCAATTAAATATTAGAATTTGGTCTTTTCTTGACTTTAATATATGAATTACATTGTAAAAGCTAACCTCTCATTAATCATGTTTTAATTAAAGAGATTAGGAAATCTAAAACAAACCCTTCATCAAAATATTTTGGTTCAACGTGCTTAAAGAGTTCACGATTATCATATATTGTGTACTCGAAGTCCTTGTAATTAACTTACAATTATACTCTGTTGGTGATTATGGGATGTCTTAAAAATTTTGATGCAAATTAGCAAAGGAATTTTTTTTTTTTTTTTTTTTTGTAATTTTTAAAGCAGAAACTAAGGTCTCACCTACATTTCCAAATTCTAAAACATCTTTAATGATTTTTTGTTACGGA
The DNA here is from genome assembly GCA_022984855.1 of Dimocarpus longan. Classification (NCBI taxonomy): domain Eukaryota; kingdom Viridiplantae; phylum Streptophyta; class Magnoliopsida; order Sapindales; family Sapindaceae; genus Dimocarpus; species Dimocarpus longan. The sequence goes on along the minus strand of CM041014.1, from coordinate 11,346,530 downwards.
AGTGAAAAAAAAAAAAAAAAAACAATCCAATCAATATCAAGCTATTGGTTACATATTGACAAAATCAAATAACTTAAATTAAAATGATGATTTTCAAAAAAAGAGCTTAAAAACATTCATAATAAATAATAATCAATTAATCAATATGAAGTTAAGTATGCGTATTATATGTTTGAAAAACAAAAATGAATCAAAACTTAAAGGAGACTAATATGAATTATTTTTTAGTTATTTGGCCTTTGCATATGATTAATGGTGTGCTTTGCATATGCTTGAAAAAACAAAATGAATTAAAACTTAAAGGAGACTATTGCATATAAATTAATGGTGTGCTTTGCATATGTTTGAAAAGCTAAAATGAATCAAAAAACTTAAAAGGAGACTAATATGTATTATTATCTACCACATGTGCTGTCACAAATTCTAAGATTAGTTTGCTTGGTTAGAGTTATTGTGAGATGGTTATTTGAACCAAGGTTTGAACCTCCACTCTATCACTCTGCATTATGTTTTTAAAATTCTAAAAGAAAAAATGAAAAAAAGATAGCAGTTTTGGTAGGGGATAGAATTGAAACCCCACACTAACACTCCATGCCATCAATACACTTACTTTCATTCTCAAGAACTAATTCACTTTGACATTTATATATAACAATTTATTTATATATTTAAAATGACTGACATTATAAACTTAATCAATTTTCAATAAAAAATTAGGAGGGACATGTGTCCCATTTGAGCCTAATGTAGGTCCGCCTTTGATGGAAGGTACATCACATGTATGTTCCACACCAATGTTTGGTTCCACATTTTTATGGTACTATCTTATGTTATGTTTCTTTTCGCGATGTCATAACTTTGTTTCCTAATTAGTAGTGTCATTATATTCACATGCATTGCATTCTCTCATTTGAACTCATTACTTAGCTAACTTTTGTCACAAACAATATGAAATTGGAAAAACCAAAATATATGGATTAAAACTTAAAGAGACTAATATGTATTATTCTTTAATTGACTTAATTTGGCCTTTGTGTATAATATAGTACTGTTGTGTCGGTTTCATAATTTCATATGAAGAAATAACGAGGTCTTTGGCCAAGTCCACAAAATGTACTATTCTCATGGATGCCATTACGATGAAAATATAAATCATGTTGAGGGCGAAATGCTATGGAATAATTTACAGCTCTGAAATTTGTACTGGGGCTTCATAGTTGCCCCCAGAAATGTTGAAGTCCTTGAGCTTCAAATTAAAATACCAGAAAATATTTCAAATAAATAAAATGAAAAAGACATGCAATTTGATACAAATCATACATATGTCATTCTCTCGGGAGGTATTCTACTATATGATGCTAAAAGAGATATACTCTGCACAATATATATGTATATATATATATATATATATTTGTGTTACCTGCCTTTTTTTTTTTTTTTTTTTGGTTTAATACGTGCTACCTTACAATAATTTCTGTTTATAAGAACATTTGGGATGGCTATAAATTAAACAGAAAATTTCTTCCGTTATCAACTTGCAATAAAAGAAAATTCAAACAGATACTAATAGTACAAAGCATGAAATTTGGAACACAAGTATTTATGAAAAACTCAGCATGAATCATTTATTAATTTGAGAAGTCAAGAAATCCAACTATAGACCATCCCAAAAGCCTTTCAGATCTTAATAATAATAATAATAATAATAATAATAATAATTAAAAAGTGTACTAGAATTTTAATTAATAATATGTATACATCATACATAACCTAACACATTTTCTATAAACTTGGATTGCTAATGAACAAATTTTGCTTGCAATGAGTGGAGAAGAAAAAATGCGAACAGGTTAATTTATTTAGAGTTGTTTAATTACATGCCAAATTGTATTTTAAAAGTAAATTGCATTTAAAACTTGAAATTATTACTTCCTTAATGAAATGTGGTGAACATATTAAAGAGGTGTATAAATAGTTTTACAGGGATATCTTCACTCTTTCAGGATTATATGGACACAACCCAATATTCCGATTGCACTATCAGTTGGGTCAGTAAATGCAACTATTACATGTCAACTCATCGAAGCCGAAAGTGCGAGGGAAACTCAATGTTATAAAGGATTATTAGCTTGACAGATGAGAATTCTCATTTGAACTGAAATTTTCAGTTCAGAATAAACTTGTGCATTGCTAGGGATATTATGGAGGGAGTAGTGCTATTGGCACCCCTAGGTTTTCCTTTATATTTTAATAACAATTATAACTTTTCTTTTGAAAAAAAAAAAAAATTATATATAACTTTTATGGATTTTTTTTTGCCATAAGCGGGTGTGGGTGTGTGCCATAAGCGGAGATAAATGGGGGTTCATATTTCAGAGGGGCCAGCGGAGGTAAATGGGGATTCAAACTTCACAGGGGCTATGGCTCCCAATCAATGAAAAACTTGCAAGTCTCCTCTCTAATTTAATTTTATATTAATGATATATATTTACTTGTTTCAAAAAACCTGTTTTATATAGAATTTTTTTGGGATTATCTATATAATTAACTATTTACCAACGCAGGGGCTGTGGGGGTGCACAAGCCCCATCCCACTAAATTTATGTTTTAATTCTGTTTTTCCTTTTAAATATAAAATACAAGATTAAAATTCAATTAATTCGTCTGATTTATTATTATTATTATTATTAAAACCACATATATTGGATTATACTTTTTTGTAGAAACAAAAAATATTTTTCTCTCATTATTTGATAATATTTAAATAATTTCATAATTTCCATCTTAAATAGAAATATTTAGTTTCTCATTATTGATATATTATGCAATATTATTTAAATTTTACTCTGTATTTTGAATATTCATCTGGGTTATTACATCTAAACTTATTTAGTTTGAGCTTGTATATTAATAAATATTTTATATATGTTTTATAAATTTGTGTTATTTATACTTTTTTATTAGTTTATTAAAGATTGAACTTGCAACAAGGTAGACTTTTTCATGAACTCCTTGATTATTTGAAAGGAAAATCATAGAAAAAATTTAATGTAATTTTAGTATTATAAATAATTTTCATGATTTAAATTCGAGCGTTCTTATTATTCCAACCTTGAATCAACACTTAACAGACATTTACTTATCGTAAAAAAAAAAAAAAAAAAAAAAAAAAAAAAAAAAAAAAAAAAATTTCACAAGTATGTAAAATATTTTCAATCATTTATTAAATCATATTTTTAAAATATAAAATTTATTAACCGTAATTTTATAACAGTCTCATCCATATAAATCAAAAGATATGATGACAAAATATAAGAACCTATAATATATTTATAATTAAAATCAATCCATATATAATCATCAAATTGATTACTATAAATTTTTTTATTTAATAAATATTAATAAAAAATTATTTTTATTGTGATTCATTCTTATGCAATTTCTATTATGTTCATGAGCTTAAGGCATCACGTCGGAGTGTAAAGCATCTAGTGGGACCTCAACTTTCAGATAAGTTGACAATTGGCAGCTACTCTGTGGTTATAACTCACAATCCAAGTCATCCTTCATTAATGAGGGAATTGATGGAAAGACTTACGACTACCACCAATTACATTCAGTAGCATCCATTTATGTGGCAACATGGTCTAATCCTAAAGTGTCAATAATGTTGCCTTGACCGTTATGATAACACATTAAAGATACATTTTCAATTAAGGGTATGGGTTACCATATTAGAAATTTAAAAAAATAAAATATATATAGTTTATGAATAAATTTTAAAAATTGAAAAAAGAAAAGGATTGAATTGAATTTATGAATTTATTCATTCATTAAATTCGTTATTCATACTTTCCCGTAATTAAGGGTATGGGTTAACATATTAGAAATTAAAAAAAAAAAAAAACGATTGAATTGAATTAATGAATTTATTCATTCATTGAATTCGTTATTCATATTTCCCTATCACCACCCCAGCATATGTCCTTAAGGAACTTGTAAGTATAATCTTAACCCGTATCCATTGGAAATTAGGAAATGAGTGTCACTGAGTAAATTCATTCATTCATTTTTCTTTTTCTTCTTCTTCATCTCTTTTTTTTTTTTTTTTCCCAAATTTGTTAACTGGTTATTCACATTCTTTTTTCCAATTTTTAATGGACCCTGGCCACTTATTAAGATTACCGCTAATAAATTGTTATGGTTAAAGCTTGAATAAAATCAACAAAAAGTACCAAGAATTGAATATTCCACATGTGAAAGCCTCGTAGGTCCACTCTTAAACAACGATAATCTTCTTCCACGCTGATCCTTTGCATTAATTAAAAACACAAATTATTTTTTTCACTTCTTTTCTTCTATATCAGAATCCTAACTCTCTTTCTTTTAAAAAAAAAATCCTAACTCTTTTCAGATACCGTCGGATCTTCCTCTTACACAAACTATGGCTAGTTGGGACTCATATGCCGATGATGTGGATGCTTTGAAGAGTGAATTGGAGAATTTGGTCGAAGCAAGAAACCATGTGATGAGGAGAATTAATATTGCTGAACAAGATCAACAGCACATGCTGACGACAAATGAAGTGCAACTGTGGCTTTCAAGGGTGCAAGCTCTGGAAACTGAAGTTGGTGAGCTGATACATCAAGCCTCGGAAGAGATTGACAAGTTTCATCCTGGAGGCTTTTGTTCCGGGACTTTCAACAGCATGTCATCAAGCTATGGTGAGTTGGAAGATATGGTGGCTGATAAGCTGCAAGCTGTGATGAATGTGATTGAAGAAGGAGCTGCTTTCTTGGTGGCTGATAAGGTGCCACTTGTAACTTCTCCAAAAGATGTAGGAGATCTTGAAATGGCTGATGCTGAGACGGTACCAGAAGATGTAGGAGACGAGTTTGTGGGCATGGAATCATTATTTGATGAAGTATTAGAATAACTTCTTCAAGAAGAAGAAGAAGATGATGATGATGGAGAAGATAATGATGACCACGACGACAATGATGATGATGAAGATGAATTTGAAGAAGATGGAGGAAGAGGAGAGGTGGGGATTGTTGGGATATATGGGATGGGGGGTGTTGGCAAAACTACCCTATTAAAGCAAATCTACAACAAGCTTCTTCTTATGCAGAACAAATTTGGTGTTGTGATTTGGGTGTCAGTTTCTAAAGACCTGCGACTTGAGAAAATTCAAGAACAGATCGGGATAAAGATAGGCTTGTTTGACAAGGCATGGAGAAAAAAGAGTGTAAAAGACAAAGCTTCAGATATTTTCAAGATTTTGAAGGATAAGAAGTTTGTGTTGCTAATGGATGGCCTATGGGAGAGAGTTGATCTAACTAAAGTGGGTGTCCCTCTTCCGGACTCAAAAAAATTATCGAAAATTGTTTTCACGACTCGTTCTCTTGAAATTTGTAGCCTCATGGAAGCAGACAGGCAGTTTAAAGTAAAGTGTTTAGCAGCAGAAGAAGCATGGAAATTGTTTCAAACGTTGATCGAAGATAAGACTCTTCATGCCGGTCATCCTGAAGTTCTTGACCTTGCAGTGTTTATCTCCAAAGAGTGTTACGGTCTGCCGCTTGCACTTGTCCGTATTGCTCGAGCCATGGACGGCAAACAAACACCTCAAGAATGGAGAGAAGTCTTTGAAGTCTTAAGAAGATTGAGGTCTTCAATTTCAGGTTCGGATGATCAACTTAAAACGGACATTTATTATCCTTTGAAGTTGAGTTATGATAATTTGCAAAATGATCTGTTGAAAACATGTTTCTTGTATTGTTGTTTATTTCCAAGAAATTTTAGGATTTGTAAAAACGAGTTGATAGATTGTTGGATAGGGGAGGGGTTTTTAGATGATAGGCTTGGGGCACAAAGTCAAGGATACTACATAATTAATGTTCTTCTTAATGTGTGTTTATTAGAAGAAGAGGATGATGACAATTATGTGAAAATGCACAATTGGATTCATGATATGAGTATCTGGATAATAAGTGAAATTGAGAAGAGGGGGATAAATTTCTTTGTTTGTACTAAGACCACTTTTATTGAATTACCGAAGATAAAAAACGTGACAAGGATGTCAGTGGTTGATAATTGTATTATGGATCTAACAGATGCTCCCCTGTATCCTCATCTCCAAACTTTGTTTCTTAATCTGAATCATTTCAAGACCATCGGTGATGACTTCTTCAAATACATGCGTTGTCTTAAAGTTTTAAATTTGTCAAATAATATTCTTCTACAAGAATTACCTTCAGAAATTTCAAAGTTGGTTTCATTACAACATCTTGATTTGTCACATACTAGTATTAAAAGTTTACCAAGTCAGTTAGGGGTATTGAGAAAGCTTAAATGTTTGAACTTAGAGCATACATCTAAACTCTATGCAATTCCACGAGGGTTGATATCTAAGTTTTCGATATTACATGTGTTGAGATTGTGGGAGTGTGGTATACTGAATAATCGATCAGTTGAAGACAGTGTTGCCAGTAATGATGCTCAACTTTTGATAGAGGAATTGCTTTGCTTGAAAAATTTAAGCATGTTGAGCATCACCTTGAGAAATTCACATGCTCTACAAAAGTTATTGAGCTCCTATGGATTGCAGAGTTGTACTCAATCTCTTTGGCTTCAACTGCTACGCCATCCGAAGTCCATCATAGTTTCATTAACACATCTGAAGCACCTCAACATGTTGCAGATTTCAGAATGTGAATGTCTGGAGGAGCTGGAGGTTGATTTTGTTGGAGAATCACAAGCCATACGAAAATCTCCCCATAGTTTCAACTTCCTTCAACAAGTACTCATAGACAATTGCCCGAATTTACGGGATCTGACATGCCTTATTCTCGCTCCAAACCTCAAGCGCCTTCAGATATCAGAATGCTCTGAGTTGGAAGAGATTATCAAAGTTGGGAAATTGAGTGAATGTCCAGAATTGATAGGAAATTCCATCCCATTCTCAAAACTGGAAATTCTGAGGCTGTCAAAGCTACCAATTTTGAGGAGCATATATTGGAGTGCTTTGCCCTTTCCAGAGCTCAAAACAAGCACCATAACTGATTGCCCAAAACTTCAGATTAATCTTCCACCATGTCTTTTCAACCAGGAAGTAGATGTACCTTCAGAATCGTCAGGTAAGCCAACTATTCAATATTGATACATTTAATTTCTTCATTTCAAATAATTTCCTAAGAAACGCATAAAAAGGATCAGAATTCTTTACCTTAATAACAAATGTCACTGGATCTGTTGGGCTCAACACAAAGATCATCAGTGTAGAAGATGTTATAACTAAAAGATTGTACTTGTGCAGCTTTTAAAAGAAAAGCAGTGGAACCTGCAAGAAATGTCAAGAGACCAAGGCTCGTTTGGACTGCACAGCTACATAAGAGATTTGTTGATGCTGTTGCTCACTTAGGCATCAAGAATGCTGTCCCCAAGACTATACTGCAACTTATGAGTGTTGATGGTCTCACTACAGAAGACGTTGACAGTCATTTGCAGAAATACTGTCTTGATCTCAAAAAAATGCAAGCATTATCTAGTGGTGGTGGTGCCTTCAGCGATACTTCCGTTGCCACCTCTGCCTCTTCCGCCACTGACCAATTGTTTGCCAGTACCCCTATCCCACCCCATCTTTTAAATACGGTTGAGGAAAGTGAAAGTCAACCACAAAGCATGCATTTTACAGTGGGACTGCCTGGTAAGCTACATATATTTAATTTGGTTACTTAGTAAACTCTCTCATTTCAAATTGTTGGATGTTTGTTTAATCACTCAAGTGAAAGACTATACTGCAACTTATGAGTGTTGATGGTCCACTACAGAAGACGTTGACAGTCATTTGCAGAAACACTGTCTTGATCTCAAAAAAATGCAAGCATTATCTGGTGGTGGTGGTGCCTTCAGCGATACTTCCGTTGCCACCTCTGCCTCTTCCGTCACTGACCAATTGTTTGCCAGTACCCCTATCCCACGCCATCTTTTAAATACGGTTGAGGAAAGTGAAAGTGAAGCACAAAACATGCATTTCACAGTGCGACTGTCTGGTAAGCTACATATATTTAATTTGGTTACTTAGTAAACTCTCTCATTTCAAATTGTTGGATGTTTGTTTAAGCACTCAAAATGGTACAAAAAGGCTTTATGTTCAAGCTGAAATGTGCAAAATTTGTCTTCTCAAAACAGCAAATGTCAGAGTTGTCTTCTGCTTTGTATTCAATCGTGTCTTTTTCATTCCATCATCCAGAATTTCCAAACCAGTTTTTATACTGGTTTTCTACACACGAAATCCACTATAAATTTGTCTCAATTTCCTGCATACAAAATTTAACACTAGTTAATTAAATATGCTCTTTTCTTTTCAATAAACTAACGCAAGTTAACAAATTTTCAATAATGTACGGACTAAAAATGTCTAACAACAGTAAGTCGAATTACTAGAAAAGCTTCTTGAATTTGTATTGTTATAGATTCTACTTTCTTGTCTCTATTAAAGTATTCTGGGATTTTGTGTTATCACTATTAATCTTTGTCTGGTTGTGGGTGAGTAGGTGAGAGTAAGAATGACTGGGCTGCGAAAGAAATTATCAAAATTGGATCGGAGGTTGATGGTGCACTCGATGATGTATACATGCGGAGGAAGTATGGCCAGAAAGAGGTGCCTGACAGCTCGTATCGAAGGTATGATAACTTTTAAAGTCAAAATACAGTGTCTAAATCCTGCTCTAAAACCAAATCAATGTCTCAAAAATCAGCATTCATTATTAAATATGTTTTGGGATTCGGATAAATAATGACCCATTGGAGACGTCAACATTGAAAAATGACCTATTTTTGAGATTCTTGCAAAAATGAATTTTTTGACAAAAATGCACTTGTAGAAAAGGTGGAATTACAATCCCACCCATCTCTTATGTCACTTTCATTCTCCCACTAAAACACATTTCTTCTTTCATTCTCTTTCTAACAAACCCTCTCTCTCTCCATCACAAATGATTGACAATAGTTGAGAAATGGTAGAGAATATGATGAGAAATGATTTTCAACTATTTGTCAACCTATTATTGATCATATTTCAACCTATTCTCAATTATGAGATTGAGATTCTCACCCTAAAGGTTGAGAGTTGAGAATTTTAATCATTTGTCTACCATTTCTCAACTAAGAGGTTGAGAATCTCAACATTTCTCAACCGATTCTCATTTATTTCTCAATACTAAATATACTCTCAAGTAATTGTTGTTTTCGTGCATGTTTGCTGTAAAATTATGGTCTAAACACTAAATTTTTGTTCTTGGAATTCGGTTGGCGTAGAAAAACACTGCCCACGTGGACAGCTAATGTGAGAGTCAGCTCAGAGAGTGGGCTCAATGCACTACCCCTTGATGACGGCTTTAGTTGGAGAAAATATGGACAGAAAGACATCCTGGGAGCCAAATTTCCAAGGTGAGCCAATTTTTTAACGCACTAACAAGTTTATAATTGTTGAAATTTTGACGGCATGACATATATGTTACAATATTTTGCCCTTCACTGTTCAGAATTCTGATTTTGATTCTATTGTTTTATAATTTGCAGGGGCTATTATAGGTGCCAATACAAACATGAACAGAACTGTCGGGCTACAAAACAAGTGCAAAGATCAGATGAAGACCCCACTATATTTGAGGTCACATACAGCGGAACACACACTTGTCAGATGAACAGCTTCGGAGACGCGCAGGGTGTAAAAGTGAATAGAATAGAGAATTTGCTGGAATGATTTTTATTGATGTTATAGTCTAAATATATACAACCTGCTAACTTTCTCTACAAGTCTGTTACTTCCTACAATTAAGCTATCACAGCTACAATACAGCAAAGCTACATGAATACTAACTATAATCAAGGAATACATAAGGAAAACTAATATTTACTATTAATACAAATGATATGATAGTTTTGACTTTCCAACACTCCCCCTCAAGTTGGAGAGTGGATGTCTTGCACTCCCAACTTGCGAACCATAGGTACAAAAAACTCCTTTCCCAAAGCCTTGGTCAAAACATCAGCTAACTGATTTGCAGAACTTACAAAGCTTGTTACCACAGAACCATCTTGAATCTTGTCTCTTATAAAATAACAATCCATCTCTATGTGCCTTGTACGTTCATGAAAAATAGGATTTGCTGTTATGTGTATTGCAGCCTTATTGTCACAATACAGCAATGCAGGCTCTTGATGCAAAACCCCCAAATCTCTGAGTAAATAACGAAGCCATGTCAATTCACAACAAGCTCCTGTCATTGCACGATACTCTGCTTCGGCTGAAGAAAGGGAGACTGTTTTCTTTGAGAGACCAAGTGCCATTTTCTTTGAGAGCCTGTAATTCAGAACGCATTGCATCTTGCCACTCAGGGTGAGCAGCCGCCTCTGAATAAGACTTGGGTTCTGTGACAGTACCAAGTTGAGCAACAAAAGAGTGATATGCAGGCTTGTATCTATGATATGAAACATAATTTGTCAGTGGATAGCATGTACCTTTGGTCAGACCTGGAACGAAGGAAGTCGATTGGTCGGAGTAAACGTTGGAGCAGACATAATCATTGAGCTTGACCGGTGGAGCAGTCTGACAACTGGAACGACGGAGTGGTTCTGGTGGTGGAGCAGGATGCTCGGAGAGGGATGGTTCAGGTGAAAGAAGAGAGTGGTCGGGGAGTTTAGAAGATGCTCCCGGCGTCTGAGATGGTGGATCAGAGGTCGCTGGTTCGATGGTGGTCGAAGGTGATGGATTGGAGGCTATTTGTGGTGCAGGAGGTGAAGTGGGAAGTATGTGGTCAAGAAGAGGAGGATGAGTTTTGGGATCAAAGACTGAGTCAAAGGTATCATGGGTCAGTAATGGAATTGGCAGAGATGCATCAAAATTGGACTTGATGGAAGCATATGGAAAAATATTTTCATGAAATTTCACATCCCGGCTAGTAAAAACATTTTTGGTTGATAAATCGAATAATTTGTATGCTTTTTGACCGATGGGATAGCCGATGAAGATGGAGGGCAAGGCTCGACGATCAAATTTGTGAGAAGTGTGAACGTTAGTGGCATAAGCAAGACAACCAAACACACGGAGATGAGAATAAGAGGGTGGTTTTGAATAAAGAAGTTCGAAAGGAGTTTTGAAAGAGAGAACTGGTGAAGGTAACCGATTGATGATGTGGACAGCGGTGAGAGCACATTCTCCCCAAAATTGTGAAGGGAGGTGAGCATGAAATTTTAAAGCACGAGCCACTTGTAAGATATGACGATGTTTGCGTTCCACAACCCCATTTTGTTGAGGAGTGTAAACACAAGTATGTTGAAAAATGACGCCATTATCGTGAAAAAAGGAACGAAGTGAGATAAATTCCCCACCATTATCACTTCGAAAAGTTTTAATGCGAGATTTGAATTGAGTGGAAACATAACTGAAAAAACGTTTTAAAATTGATTGTGCTTCATTTTTGTGACGCATTAAAAAAATCCATGTGAAACGTGTATAATCATCAACAATTGTAAGAAAATAATTAGCACCAGAAAGAGAAGAGTGTCGATAACGACCCCAAATATCACAATGTATAATATCAAATGGCTTTGTGGAGGAAATAATACTAGTACCGAAAGGTAAACGACTCTGCTTAGCCAAAGGACATGTATGGCAAGCATTATTTGACTCAACAAAAAAATTTAAAAAATTCTTAGCAATAAAACTTAAGCGAAAGGGTGATAAATGGCCTAAGCGACTATGCCAGAGGTTGGTGGATGAAGTGGTGAGGTTGCAAGCTTGTCGGTTTGTAGATGAGGAAGATTTATCTGTCGCTAGTGCCACCAAATAATATAGTACATCACGTTGTTTACCCAAACCAATCTTCCTCTTCGTAGCCAGATCCTGCAAAATACACCAATAAGGGAAAAACGTCACTGAACAATTTAGACCTCTTGTCAAACAACTAACTGACATCAAATCAACTTGGAATGTAGGCACAGATAACACATCATGCAGATAATAGACGGAATTCAGGGGTAAAGACCCTTTTGCTACAATATTCGCTTTTTCTCCACTAGGCAACAATACGGGCGGTAGCAAGCAATTTTTATCTTTATACAACAGTTTAGATGACGAAGTAATATGATCTGTTGCCCCGCTGTCAATAATCCAATTGTGGGAATCAATTTTAGACAAACCTGGCTTTGTTATTGCATTCGCTTTGGAACTAGAGCCTTCATCTTGATTGTTAAGGAGTGACAAAAGCTGCTTGAGTTGGGTTTCTGATAATGAAACTGCAGGCCTTACCTCATCATTGTGTGACAACTCAGATACTTGATTAGCAGCAGAAAACCCTTTATGTTGATTTGAATTTGAGCCTGAATTCATTCTTGCCTTGGGATGACCTGATGGGTACCCATGTAATTGAAAGCACTTTTGGACCCAATGGCCCATCTCTCCATAATAAGTGCACTGAGGTCGTCCCTTTCCTGATCCAAAACGACGTCGATCCTGGTCAGAGCGTCGTTCTCCTTGCGATCGGACATCCTGAGGTTGAGATGAACGATTCGCTGGGGACTGGTATGAGTGATCTGTTCCTGCTAAAAAGTTTGATTTTCCCCGGTTGTTGTTGTGACACACCGCCATAGCAGCGCTCCCACCTAGCTCAGTTGTGGTCTGTATGGTACTGATAAGTCTTTGCTTTTCTTCTTGAGAAACTGAAGAGTAAGCTTGGCGGATGGAAGGCAGAGGATTCATCAGCAGGATTTGACCGCGAATTGCAGAGTAAGTCTCATTCAAACCCATTAAGAATTGCATCAATCTTTGTTGATCTGCATGTGCTCCATGTGTTGCATCTGAATATGAAGCCAATTCATCCCATAAGCCCTTCAATTTAGTGTAGTAGGCAAAGACAGAGAGCTGTTCTTGTCGAAGATAAGCAATATCTCACTGAATCTCAAAGATGCGAGGTGCATTATTTTGAGAGAATCGCTCACGGAGATCTTCCCAAACTTCATGAGCAGTAGAATAATATATCACACTGTCTATAATTTCTGCATTGAGAGTATTGATGATCCAGGAATAAACCATGTCGTTACATCGCGACCAAGTTGCATAGCCTTCAGGATCAGCTTCTTCTGAAGGAGCTTTGATAGAACCATTGACAAATCCGAGTTTGTTTTTGGAGTTTAAAGCCAGAGTCATAGCCCTTTTCCAACCAGCATAATTGTCTCCATTCAAAGATTTCGAGACTAGAACCAATCCTGGATAATCTGAGTGATGAGAGAAATAAGGATTTGAGATGTCAGATTTTGAAGAATTCGATAAAAACTCCTGCTTAAATGAAGTGGAAGAGGCAACAGTCTTCCCAGAATTTAATGGAGATGTTGGTGGAACTTGATCGTTAGCCATGATAGTTGAAAAGCTGAGAAGATGTCTACACGAGAGAATAGAGTGCAGAGATGAGTTGGATCTTAATCCCGCTCTGATACCATGTAAAAGTGAATAGAATAGAGAATTTGCTGGAATGATTTTTATTGATGTTATAGTCTAAATATATACAACCTGCTAACTTTTTCTACAAGTCTGTTACTTCCTACAATTAAGCTATCACAGCTACAATACAACAAAGCTATATGAATACTAACTATAATCAAGGAATACATAAGGAAAACTAATATTTACTATTAATACAAATGATATGATAGTTTTGACTTTCCAACACAGGACTTGGAAGCTAACTTTCCTGAGCTATTGCCAGGCAACAATTCGTCTGCAAATTCTCCAATTTTAAACATGGATTTCTCACTTGATGAGCTGAAATGAATCCAAATTATTTCTCACTTTGACACCCCAAGACTAGGAGTTTCCCTTTTGATTCTGTTGTGTGCACACCAGGAATAAATACAAAAACTGGAAAATGGGTTGCAACTTACCCGATTAGAGGGCTGCTCCTACTATTCGTGGCTTGTATTATAATAGGATAAAGGGCGGTTTTAGAAACATTGGAGCCTTCTTCTTTCTTTCATGGTAGAAGAGAGTTAGAAACTAGTCATAGTACTATTTTTAAGTTTTAGTTTGCTAATGAATTACAATTTTGTTCAACTTTGGTATACATATGCTGCATAAGTTTGATGCTTCAGTGTAGTTGTAGGGATGATGGTTCTATACAGATGCAGGATAAGATTGTCACCATGTTGTAGACAGGAAAAAAATCATACAAGACCTTTAAAACATCAGTCACGTGCAATTAAGTGCATTCAAGAAGAATTTTTAGCAAAATTGAACATAATTGATCTTGATTCGTATCAAATGTGTTCAATTGTTATATTTTACATGAAAGTTACAATATAAACACGTCTTGTTCTTGGGAAAGGTGAGCCGAGGGTGACAATTGCCTGAAACAGAACACACGCAAGAGGGGATGGCAAGCGTGTCAGACATTTGAAACTCCATTTGAAATGACAAAACAGAACACGAACAACATTTGGTCTGCCTTGCTTTGCATCTCTGGCTCTCTGAAGAGCTTGTCTCAACCCTAACACAATGAATAAATTGGTCGGATAAAGAAGTGACTCAGCCCCACCATGTAACCAGCCAACATTAGATAAGGAAGTACCCTTTAAAATATTAACATTTAAAAATATTAATCATTTTTTACCCTATTATTGTTTATCCCATAACCCAATTCACATTTATTAGCATAGTCATCCAATAAATTTAAACAAACAAGCAAAACCAGCCATTAAAAAGTAAAATATCTAACAAATCTTCTTTTGACTTTCTTAATATCAGTATGCTATTTGTTTAGCGTGCACCTCAATTCTAATGAGTTTGCTTTTAAGAGAGTTGTTGAATTCATTTTCATTTTGTTTTTTTTAATATATATATATATATATAAAATCAAACATTGACCCATTTTGAATCATCTTCTGCATTAATATTAATATTGATGTTTGATGTGGATTGACTGTGGCAGCAACAGTCTACTGCTTTGAGAAAATCCTTCCAGGAAATGTATCTTTTGCCTGCAAATTCCGTAACTGGGATATGCTAATGTGGGTATTCAACAAATGATTAGGCAAAGAGGCTTTTAAGGAAAAGCACGAAAATGTTTATTCAATTGGAAAGAACAATGTTTGTTTATTGATCATATTGACCAACTGTTTAAATATTACTAGTTATAAGATTAATAGACAGAGTCAGACAATCTGGGTTTGGGAGTTGCAAGCAGACTCTTATCTTTCTGAATAGTAAGTCCAACTCTTTCATTCATGTCATTCAATATCTCAGCGGGACATTCCCACTCAAATGCATGAAGCAATGCTCCCAAGTAGAAGTGCACCATGCGATGAGCTAGAGGCCACCCCACACATGATCTTCTTCCTGTCCCAAATGGCAACAGGCTGGGGTCCTGTCCCTTCACATCTACGCTTGAGCCTATAAACCTTTCTGGTTTGAATGTGTATGGATCTTCCCAAACCTTGGGATCCCTTGCTATTCCCCACACGTTCACATACACAATGCAGTGCTTTGGCAAGTGGTAGCCTGCTACTTCACACTCCTCATTCGTTCGTCTAGGTATTATCAATGGAACACTGGGGTGGAGTCGAAAAACTTCCTTCACTACTGCTTGAAGGTAAGGTAGATTATCAATGTCACTCTCTTCAAAGAACCTGTTCTGTCCAATCACTTGATCAAGCTCTGTTACCAGTCTCTTATGGACTTCAGGTTTTCTTATGATTTCTGCGATACCCCACTCGACCGTGCTTGATGTTGTTTCTGTTCCACCAATAAACATTTCCTGCAAAATAATTAAAACATGAATATACTGGATTGTGTTAACGTATGGCAAAATAACATTATACAAATAAAGTAGGACTAACTTACCGAGAGCATTCCTTTAATGATATTAATATGAAGTTTGTCCAAGTGATTTTCTTTATCATCACTTTGATAATCCAAGAGAACATCCAACATGTCCTTCTTTCCACTAATATTCCCAGGCTTGTAAGACTTGTTTTCATTCTCTTTCAATCTTTCTGCAATAAGTTTCTCATAGAACGCATCCAATCTCTTGAAGATGTTTACAGCTCTTTTCTTCAGTCTTTGAGGATCAAATGGTTTCAATATTGGGATGAGATCAGCAGAATTTGGAGTGCCGATAATTTTGATTAGTTCCCAAAAAGCCTCTTTTAACTCTCCTCCTTCCCTTTCTGTGGTGTCAAACAGGCTCTTGGAGACTACTACGTTGCTCACAAGGTTGGCTAGTGCCGTAAAAGCTGACTCTGCTATGTTCACTTGTGCGTTCGATTTTGCTAGTGTGTATAATTGCCTTAACAACTTGTGTACCTACCAACAAATCAACACACAAAATTGGTGGGTTTTACAAGTGCTTTCCATAGTCAGAGTCACAACTTTTGTTTTCTTTAAAAATGAACCACTATATATATTTACATATATGTATATATTTTTCTTTTATATTCTTGGAAAGTTGACATACTCCTAGAGGCCTGGTTGACATGGCTTTTGGTTTTGGTTTTTTACGGTGGAAGAGTAGTCAAAGCTTGAGTTTTTTTAATAGTGGTTTAATAATGTATTCTGAAAGAACTTTAGAAATTGTTTGGCTGTAAAATACTCAAATCTATTATAATTATAATATGTCCATTATACCTTAATCCAAATCAATTATATAATTTTAATTTCATATTATTTTATAATATTTAATTAAAATAAATAATAATAATTAAAAAAATTTAAATTGAAAGCATTAAAAGCATAAAATATAAAAATTGCTTTAAAACTAAAAGTATAATAATAAACTATTATCCTTATAATCAACAACAAGAAACAAATCACCTCAAAAATATATATAAAATAAAAAAAATAATACAATTATAATAATTTTTAAAAGTATTAAATGCTAAACCTTAAAGAGTTTGTTATTTGTCAACAGCCTTCACCCCTCTTGCTCAGCCACCTCTTCTCAGTTCTCACAACACCAAATCATTTTTTTTTCCCTTATAATTTCTTTTTATGATGGAGATCAGGATAGAAAAATTGTAGTACGGTCCGGATAACAACTTTCAATTGAAAGGATTCCATCTATACGAAAATGTGGGAAAGACCCACATGATGGTGGAAGTCTATTATTATATGATCATTATTGTTATTATTATTATATATTTGGATTTGACAGGTGAGTGTCAAACCCATGTCACACACAATTGGAGACATGGGGGCTACTAATGTACAATCAATGACACTATCAATCAAAGACAGTGAAATCTTTGTTGTCTGCTAGCTTTTTCTCTCTACTATTTTTGGAAAAATTTCCATGTGGTCTCGAATATTTAGTAAAATATTTCTTTTTTACTCACTTATACATTTTGAATATCCGACATCCCTGACATTTGGTAAATTCATCAGTTTAGTCTTTTTGTCAGTTAACCGTTAATTAAACTTAATAGTTGAAAGGGTATTTTGATCTTTTTAATCTATTATCTATTTTAAATCAATAAAAAAAATTTTAAGATCTCCACCATCCATCAAAGTTGTGATGGATGGTAGAGATTTAATATAAAATTGAAAATGCATCCACACAGTTGATATTAAAATTATATAAACAAAAATGGGAAAAAAAATAATCAAAATGAAACTAAACAAAAACACAAAACTCAAATCTCACACCCCACCAAACTCGTCGTCCTCCTCTTTCCCACCAAACTCATCATAACCTGTTCTTAACCTCTTCTCCCTCATGTTTAGTGAATTCATGAGCTCTCAAAACCCGTTCATCAACTTTTTTTTTCATTGGAATTATTTATATTTTTTTCTGTTGCTTTTTATTCTCTTTGAAGAGTTCTTAATTGGACGTCGATCGAAGTTTGAATAAAAATGTTGATGCGTGGAGGTAAGATTTAGTAGAGAGAACGATGGACAAATAGGATATAAGAGGAATTTATGTTTTGTGATTCAATGGTACGAAGAAAAAATCAAAACTCATTTCATTAACTTCGAGGAATCACTTACTGTGTTTCTTGGAAGAGCTTTCCAGAGAAGTCACTCCTTCGTGGCTTCACCTGGAAGCTCTTCTCAAAAGGTATTTTTGGGAGGACACCCAAACTCTCCAAATAATGGTTTCCAATTTCAAGAAACTGAAAAAAGGCCCTTCTATGTGAATTCTAAACAGGCATTAAAGACTTGTGGGAATCCTGAACAGAATTTGCTTTCCATTAAAAAATAATGAGCCACACAAACAAACTGATACAAAAAATTATGAACATCTCAAGATATAACGACAATTACAGGAGATTCTATATAAACATTTTTTAGGGCAACAAATCTGTACCATTGCAATATTTGTAGATATAGAAACATACCTGTTGTTTGCGAAGAGGTTCAAAGGACTCAAGGGCCTTAGGAGAGAATAACTCAGTGATTAAGATTCTTCTAAGCACCTTCCAACGAGCACCATAAGGAGAAAAAACGATGGCCATGGCATCATATGAAATAACCCGAATGGCCTCAGTGATGGTCCTGCTAGAAATTGAACCTTCCTTAATCTTCAACACTTGATGAGCCATTTCAGGAGATGACACAACTATGGCTGGCTTCAGACCCAAGTTTACGCTAAAAAGTGGACCATAAACCTTGGCCAGCTCAAAAAAGTCCTCATGCAGACGAGTGGATAGCTGAGGAAGGTTTCCAAGGATTGGCCACCCTATAGGGCCTGGAGGTGCATTCTTCCAGTTCTTGCCGCCGCCTCCTAGAATCACTGGGATCAGAACATAGGCTGTAATGGAAATGAACACACTTATGATCATAGAGGCTGGCATAGAGGATGAGTAATCAATTATGTTGGATATGATTTCCATGGTTGTTGCTGTGAATATGATTTTGAGGGAGTCACGTGTTTTACAGTTGAGTATGCATGCAAGTTTTCATATATAAATATTTTTATATGAAAAGAAAGTGCTAATATATAATTTTAATGGGTGGCATGGAGTGAAGACAGTTCATATGTTGTCTGCATAATTGGTGGGAGAGATGACGATAATTGATAAGAGTTTGAGATAAGAGCTGACGAATCATCCCCCGATTGACGATTGATTGTGAGTCCTTTTCAATCATTAATTGTGGAGGTGACATGGTCCTGTTGTTCTCACATGCAAAGAATGATGTGTTGACATCTAGTAATAAATAAATAAATAAATTCTAAAAACCCATTTCCTTTTGATAAATTATTCATTTTTTCGATATAATTTTGTTTCTATCCGAGATTCTCTTTCTATTATAAAATTAATAAAAAAATTAAATAATTAATAAAAAGATAAATTTACCCTTTATATTTTATTTAAAAAATAAAATAACTATAAGATGATATTTTAAAATAAAAAAATAATAAACTAATAAAAAATAAAAAATCGATATTTTATTTTTTTAAAAAAAATTAGAGATGTAGATTGAACCTCCACCATCCACCCAATTTTGGCAGACGGTAGAGATCTAACTCCACCAATCATTACTCCAGCATCACTAACCTTTAAAATCTATCAACCCAGATTTCCCATCACCAATCTCCTATAATCACCTCTTATAATAATCAATCATTAGCACACTTCATCAAAATAAAATACTCAATCAACAACAATCAATAACCCAAAAAATAACAATCAAATAGAAAAAAAAAAAAAAAACAACAATCAATGATCCAAACAAAAAAAAAAAATACATCAGGCGATGAATAACGGCAACAACAGTAGACGGGAACTAGGTCTCCAGCAGTGGAGACCTAATTCCATGGAGACTCGAATTGGAGATCTAATTCAAGTATCCATCATTGGAGACTCAAATGTGGGTCTCCATCGTTAGAGACCCCATCTAGGGCTCTCCATCCGGCGGTGAAGACCCACTGGGTCTTCACCACCGGAGACCCAGAATCTGGGTCTCTACTATTTTGCCACCATCAAACTCATCATGCAGTTGTTGTTCATCCACCTATAAATCCGGTCAAAGATAGAGAGAAAAAGAGAAAGAGAGAGAGAGAGAAATTGAGAGGAATTTTTTTTTTTTATTGTTATATATATTTATTTTTAAATAAAAATATTTTTAGTTTAATAATTTTATATTTAATATCTTAATTTTATTTTTATATTTTAATTAATATTTTCATTGAATTCCCCTTTTTGCCCCTAAATTCAGACGGTCAATTATATTAATCTAACAAAATCTATGATTGTTAGGGGTACTTTCGTCCTTTCATTTGCTTTTAGGGGGCATTTTAGATGTTTAATCAAAAGTGAAATGATATTTTAAATAAAAACAAAACTATATAGAGAAAAATGGATAATCTATGAAAAGTTATAAGGTTTTGAGATTTTTCCTAAATAAAACAATGAATGAATATGCTCTTAATATTCGTCTATTCTTCTACTTCTTCACAAAATAATAATAATAATAATAATAATAATAATAATAATAATAATAATAATAATAATAAAATCATGTATTCATCAATAATTTGCTCTTAATTTATGATTTTTTTTTTTTCCAATTACTCACTAGATTGAAAGCAAATACCTTTATAGATACATAAGTCACAAATGTTAAGGTGATACAATCTTATATCATCACTTCATTGTGAAACATTTCACTGTCATGCATTGCTAAAGCTTGTGCGTCGCCATTCAATGCCTATATAAAAGCATGTGTACCAGTCATTTAGGTGTCTCAATCTCAATTAAATTGAGAGTTTTATCGTCTCCCTCTTGTAGTTCGTTCTTAAAATTTTAGGAGGTGTTCTAATTTTGTTGATTTAATAAAATTTTTTTAGTTTAAGTCTATGGATATTTCCCTCAAATTGAGAGTTTTATAAAGTAAATTTTGTGTCAGTTATTATTATTTTTTATTACTTCCATTCTCTTTTAATATTATTTTCAATTTCATATCTACGCTGAGATTATAATAATATTGGTTGTTATAACATACATTTTTTACATAATGGCTTTAACTTATCCGTTAATGTTTTAAATTAGTGTAATTTTCTTATAAGTTACTTTTATAGATTTAATTTAATGAATCATTTAATTTAATGAAAAATATTTTAATAGAAATAGTAATTTAATTTAATTAGAATTAGATTCCATATTAAATTAAATTAAAGAAATTTTAAATTAATAGGAATTAGATTCTATATTAAATTAAAAGTAAAGAGTTCTAGATCAATAAAGAATATGATTCCATATTGGATTTGAATTATGTTTTCCAATTTAAATTAAAAATTATATTTTCTTTTTAAATTAGAAAACTCTAACTTATCATTATAAAAGGGTGTTTTATGTTGATAACATAATAGAGTGAAAAGAAAGAATTTTTGGCTACTTGAACAAAAAACTTTCATTAATTAAAAACACCATATTACCTCATCTCAAAAGTAATCAAGAAAATATTTTTTGATTTCTACATAATAATCTTTTATAAAAAGATTTTGTGAATTAATTCTTCAAGATTGTGCCCACACACAGTTTCTTTTATGAAGTGTCATAGTAAAGAAGATTGGGTGGTGAAGAATCTGCAAATCAAAAGGGATTAATTCAATTTTCATGCAAGCTAAAATTCAATCTTATTAATTTAATTATTAAATTGTTATTACTAGAATCCTTCGGACGTGTTTTTATTTGATTTTTTTTTTAAATCCATGTTTTAGCATTAAATTCAAAATCAGTTTTTCCTTTCAATTGGTATCAGAGCTCCCTTTTCGCTAGTTTAATAATTAATTCAATAATTAGTGAATTTTCTTTTGATTATTATTTGTTATATGTTATAGAGTAGACACTAATTATTAATATACATATTTTATTTTCATGTCTGATGAATTGGGTTTGGATGGATTGATGGTTAATTGTATGATTTTTTAGTTAATTTAATTTGATTAAATTTGTAAACTATTTGTGATTTTTTTTTTCTTTAATTGATAGAATTAGGATTTTATTTCTTTTAAGAATAAAGCATAGAAAAAGGCTTATATTCACTGTAGTTCTAGGGCCAAACTAAAAAATAATAATAATAATTAATTGAAACAGAACAGATTTTTTTTTTTTTTTGTGCAATCGGTGCAAAAATTGCACCCAGTTTAGCACCAAGCCTTGTTATGCACATTGGATGCGTGCAGAGCACAAGATAGGCGTCTTGGCAGTGCATGATATATTCAAAAACACCGCATTGGATTCGGTGCCCAAGTAGCACAAAAACTGATATTTGCACATATCACGTGTTATTGGTGCAATGCATTGTATAGTGCAATAGTTGCACCTGGGTTTCATGCACAAAAACTGATATTTGCACGTATCACGTGTTATTGCAAGTGCTTGTGCATGAATATTAATGTATTGCAAGCTTGAGTGTACGACACGTCTACACCAAAGTCACCTGGTTGATGGCCCATGCTTGGCAGTTTATTGGATTTTTTCCGAAAGGTCCCTAGACTTTGTGTTTCAAAGTTTTGGGTTTCCATTTCAATCATAAAATTATTAAAATTATTCATTCCATTTGGATAATTTTTATTGGGTTCAAGAATCAAGAAATGAGCCTCTAACCCAATCTATTTAATGAATATTCTAGATTATTAAATTGAGTTTAATTTTGAGCCCAAGAGAGTTCATGAAGATTATGAAGACTACAAGTGAAGACTAAGGAATGTTTTGGTTTTTTTGTAATCTTGAAAAATTAGTTTTAGGTTTTTAAAGTCAAAGAACCTAGTCAATCATATGTTGTTTATTTAAATTATTTATCATAAGATGATTGAATAATTTATTATAAACATAATCATCTATAAAATATATCATATAACATGGAGAGTGTTTACTCGTTACATCATAACATGACATACATGCATGTATTATTATTTATTTTTTTCTGTTAAATAGTTTATTAGTTAAAATAGAGATAATATAATACATGGAATACCAATTTCATAATTTGTTAGGATTTTAGTTAAAAATCATAAGTTCACAAATTAGATATATATGATTAATTTCAATGTGATTAAAAACATATATCTCAATAATTGGTATTCAAAATGTGATTAGATTTTAAAAGTTAAAATTGGGTAATTCACATTGTTACTAATCTGATTTAATTAAAGAATTTAATTTATTTAGATTAGTAAACCAATTAGAAATATAGTTTTAATGTGATTAAAAGATGTATTTCATATAATTGGCTTATAATGTGGATTAGATCTTAAGAGTTAAAATTGGATAATCTCACATTAAATCTAATTTTCATAATTAAAGAGTTTAAATTATCTATATTAGATCTTTTATAATAAATTAGATTTTTTTTTTTTAAAGAGTTTAAAATTTTTTTATAATTTATTAAGTGTTAATAGGATAATAATTCTAGTAACACATTAATTCCTAGTAACTTAGATTATACTTCTTAGCTGTTAATAATCTAAGATGAAGAGGCTCTTCGAGATGACTTTGTTTTTCGTCCCCTTAAGGTTGGTGTCCATTTGGGTTAATACCAAGGTTGACTTCCTAAATGATAGGATTTTTTAATGTATTTTGGAATTGACCTACCTTAAGATTGGCAATTCTCAAGTTAAGTCTGAAAGATCTGAAATGATGGGTTACACTTATAAAGAAATTAATTAATTGATAATTTAATTCTTTGACCGAAATAAGCGGTAGTCAGATTATATAGAAATAAGAGTTATTCTGTTATATTATTTGACTGAGATTTTCTCAATCTAACATACAAATATTTGACCTACCTTAAGATGGTATTTATTTGTGGCATATTAGATTATTGTGGCATAGTAATTCTTTTTAGGGTATTTCTGATTCATTATTCTTCTATCATGTATTACGTTTAATTTTATGCCAAAAACTAATGATATTTGTATGAATGCAATTTTTTAATAAAATATTTTGTTTATTTATTTCAGCTATGTTGTCACCTTTGATTACTATACTTGTCAATGATAAACTAAATGAGGATAAATATGTAAAATAAAAATATAACATGAGCGCCATTCTGGTCTGTAAGGACTTAAAGTTTGTCCTGATGGAGGAGTGTCCTTCTGTGCCACCAGCAAATGCTGCGCGTAATATATGCGAAACCTATCAAAACTGGGTTAAGGCTAATGAAAAGGTTGCTATCTATTAGCAAGAATGTCTGATTTGCTTGCTAAGAAGCATGAGGCAATGGCGACAACATCTGAGATGATGCAGTCATTACAGGGGATGTTTGTGCAACCTTCTGAGTAGCAGCAACACGAAGCTATTTGTGTTGCTATGACTGCTAAGATGAAAGAAGGGATATTAGTTTGAGAGCATGTCTTAAATATGATGACCTATTTTAACACAGGCGAAACTCATGGTAGGGTAATTGATGAGCCTAGCCAAGTAAGCATGATATTACAAACTTTTCCAAAGAGTTTTATGTAGTTAGAGAGTAATTATGTTATGAACAAATTGCAGTATAATATTATTCAATTGCTTAATGAACTAACAGCTTATAAGTCCATGAATAAGAACAAGACTAAATCTAGTGAAACAAATGTTGCTGAAACTTTCACCTCTAATAAGAATAAGAGGAAAATGACCATCAGTAAGGCTAAGGCAAAACCCAAGAAGTAGGCTACTAAGATGAAGCAAAACGGCTCTAAGACTTCCAAACCCAAAGGAAAATATTTTTATTATGATGTGGAAGGGCATTGGAGGAGGAATTGTCTAAAACACCTCGAAAAGCTCAATAATAAAAAGAAAATGAAAGGTAAATATTGTTTACTCATCATTAAATCTTATTTAGTAGAGAATGATTTATTCACTTGGATAATTAATTCAGGAGCCACTAATCATGTTTGTTCTTCTTTACAGTTAATTGATTTTTAGAAGGAGTTTGATGAGAGCGAGTTCACCATGTGAGTTGGCATTGGGGATGTCGTTTCAGTTAGAATAGTGAGAGAAATTAGACTTTAATTTTCAAATAATTTTCAAATAATTGCTTTATTGTTTTGAACAAAGTTTATCATATTTTGAATTTTAAAAGAAATTTGATTTCGGTTTCGAGATCATTGGAACATAATTATTCAATTTCTTTTAGTAATAAAGAAGTTATTATTTCTAGAAATTAATTAAATATTTATTCTGAAATATTAGAAAATAACATATACATGTTAATATCGTTAACACATAATTCACTATTCAATGCTGAATTGTTTAAAGTCCAAAAACCAAAAACAAAGCGATAAAAGATTTTTCGTAGCGATGAAACCTATCGTTGACATTTGAGACTTGGATAATTAATCTTGACAGAATAGATAGATTGACACTTTACCTGTTTACGAGTTAGACTTTAAGCGAGTTAAAGATTGACATTTTACCTGTTTGCGAATCTTGTCTAGAAGGTAAAATGACTAAGAGACCTTTTAAGACAACAAGTTATAGAGTCAAAGAACAACTAGAGCTTATACATTCAGACGTTTATGGTCCAATGAGTGTTAAAGCTAGAGGGGGTTATGAATATTTCATCACTTTCATTGATGATTATTTAAGATATGAATATGTTTACCTAATACAACGAAAGTCTGAAACTTTTGAAAAGTTCAAAAAAGTTCTAAGAGTTTAGAGTTGAAATTGAAAATCAATTAGGTAAAATATTAAAAGCTCTACGATCAGATCGTAAAGGAGAGTACCTTGATACAGGGTTCAAGGATTACTTGATTGAGAATGAGATTATATCCCAACTCACAGCTCTTGGAATACCATAGCAAAATGGTGTTGCAGGGAGGAGAAATCGTACCCTACAGGATATGATGAGATCTATGATTAGTTTCTCATCTTTACCTAGTTTCTTCTGAGAATATGAACTGCAAACTGCATTATATATCCTGAATGTAGTTCCTTCCAAGTTTGTTCCTAAAACATCTTTAGAGTTATGGAATAGTCGTAAAGCTAATTTGCAACATTTTCGCATATGGGGGTGACCAGCATATGTGCTGAAAAATAAGATTGAAAAACTAAAACCACATTAACAAGTTTGCCTATTTGTAGACTACTCCAAAGAAATTAGAGAGGGATTCTTTTATGATCCTCAAGATAACAAAGTGATTGTATCAACAAATGCTATGTTTTTTTGAAGATAATTACATAAAAGAACACAAACCTCGAAGTAAGGTTACACTTAAGGAGCTATTATCTAGTTCAACCAGTATCCAATCAATAATAGTTGTTGAGAACAACATTGTTAAGATCACGTCTGAGCATTAGACAGACTTCCATCATAATCATCTACCATCTCGTTGCAGTGGGAGGGTTATTAGACTACCATTCCGTTATAGAGAAATTAGAGATTGATATCTCCGATGAGTGTATAGATGATCCATTGACATATTATAATGCAATAAAAGATTTTGATAAGAAAGAATGACTTAAAGTTATGAATCTTAAGATGGAGTCCATATACTCAAACTCAGTCTAGAAACTTATGGATCAACCAGATGGGATAAAATCCATAGGTTGCAAATGGATCTATAAGAGGAAGAGATGAGGGATGGGAAGATAGAGATGTTCAAAGCTCGGCTAGTGACAAATGGATATGCTTAGAAAGAGAGAGTTGACTATGAAAAAAATTTCTCACCTATTGCCATGCTTAAGTCTATTCGCATTCTTCTATCCATAACTACATGTCTCGACTACGAGATATGTCAAATGGATGTCAAGACTATATTCTTGAATGACAATCTTGATGAAAATATTTATATGGTACAACCAGAGGGATTCATGATACAAGGTCAAGAGTAAAATGTTTGCAAGTTGCAAAAATCCATTTATGGGCTTAAACAAGCTTCTCGATCTTAGAATATTAGATTTGATACATCGATCAAGTCTTATGGTTTTAAACAAAATGTAGATGAACCTTATATTTACAAGCATATCATCGATAAGAAAGTAGTTTTTCTCATACTTTACATTGATGATATCCTACTCATTGGGAATGATGTTAGAGCATTATCAGATGTAAAGAACTGACCTGCAAACCAATTCTAAATGAAAGATTTGGAGAGACTAATTATGTTTTTGGGATCCAAATCATACGAGATCGTAAAAACAAACTGTTACCATTGTCTCAAGCATCGTACATTGATAAAAACATTGTACGATGCAAAATTCCAAGAAAGGTTATTTACTTTCTCGACATGGAGTTCATTTACCTAAAGAACAATGTCCTAAAATATCTTAAGAGGTTGAAGATATAAGACAAATTCTCTATGCCTCTACAATAGGCAGTCTTATGTATGATATGCGATGCATGAGACCTGACATATGATATTCAGTAGGAGTAGTCAGTCATTATCAATCTAACCCAGGATTGGATCATTGGGTGGCAGTAAAATGTATTCTCAAGTATCTTCAAAAAACAAAAAACTATATGCATGTTTATTCTAGTGAGAATTTGATTCTAATAAGATATACAGTTTCTGATTTTCAATCAGACAAGGATTCTCAAAAATCCATGTCTAGGTCAGTATTTACTCTAGGTGGTGGAGCTATAGTATAGAGAAGTGTTAAGCAATCTTGCATCGCTGACTCCACTATGGAAGCTAAATATGTAGTAGCTTGTGAAGCAACTAAGGAAGTAGTTTGGCTCCGTAAGTTCTTGACAGATTTGAAAGTTATTCAGAATATGGATAAGCCAATCACACTTTATTGTAATAATAGTGGTACAGTGGCTAATTCTAAAGAACTAAGAAGCCACAAGTGTGAAAAGCATATATGAAGAAAGTATCATCTCATTAGAGAGATAGTATATAAAGGAGACGTGTCGGTGATGAAGATAGCTTCACAAGACAACCATGCTGATTCGTTTTCGAAGACCTTAACGACTAAAATGTTTGAAGGTCATCTAGAAGGTCTAAGATAACGAGAAATGTTTCATCTACTCTTAGGGCAAGTAGAAGATTGTTAGGGTTATATGCCCTAAGAGCTTATAATTTGTAAATGTGTAAATTAAATAATAAATAAAATATATTTATTTAATTTAATTTATGTGCATTTATGAAATATTTACTTCATACAAATATCATGTAATATCTATGGTTACTTAATGTAGTCTCAAACTAAGTATATAAGTATTATATACAAGATGATTTAGTTTGAAATCAGTAATCACTATAAGAAAAACGCTTATTAATCACGAGTAATGCCCGTACTAGATGTAAAACTAGCACAGACAAAGCACGAGCAGACATACGTGATGTACAAAGGTGTGTTGGTAAATAGCGTTTTTGGAGTACGAGCGAAAACCCATGCTAAAAATATTAACGAGTATGAGCGAAGCCCGTGCTAAAAAAATAATAAGAACGATTATTGTTTGTACTAAATAAATTAATTACCATTGAAAACAAGTAATGTCTATAATAAAAGAATTAATAATTATTTTGTTTAAAACTAATTTTGCCCCTAATTAATAAATTATTGTATTTGTTGTCGAGTAACATATTTATTTTTTTTAATAAAAATTTGTTAATATAAAAAAGTAATCAAATAATGCTTCAATAATAATATGGAATATATATATATAAAGCTAATAAAATTTCTAAAAGATTCATATAATATTGAACATGATAAAATTCATAACAATAGAAATTCTAAAATATTCATATGCAACAGTAGCAAATCCTAATACAAAATATTAACTCCTAAAAATTATATTCATTCTAATTATTTGTCATCGCTTAGAAAACTATACTAAGTTCTAATATGTAATGTACTTTGTTGGCCAAACAATGTAGGGGCCTCCAGTTCCAAATTGAGGATTCACATTTTGCTTTCCAAATACTTCACTTATATCAGGAGAATCCGAACTAACTATTGCAAAAGTGTTTTTTCAGTAGTATTCTCATCACAATTCACAAGATTCAACCTTATCTGTCAAAATGATATAGAACAAGAAATATAAATACAATAAAATCAGTACAAAAAAATGAGGACTAGAACCATAAATTATTCAATTAAAGTTTAAAAGCACGAAAGAAATGAAAATGTGAACATAAAAGGGAAATAAAATAACAACTATTTCCACAACAATAAAAGTTTAAATATATACTTTGGTCAACAAGATATACCAAACCACATAAATTTGTTTTTCTTACCCCAACCCGTCGTGTTGACCAAGAGCCAAAACAGATGCATAACTCTTGCTTCTTCCATCTCGAGATGTAAAAATTTGCAATGCTAGAACAATAGGGCCATATCATTCAACTTAGCATTAATGATTAAAAAAAAGTGATATACTTCAATCAATTCCAGAGCATGAATATTTTACTTCTAGTTATCTATATTTTTATATAAGTAATGGGGTATCTGACATCCAATTGTCCCATATATTTCATGTAGAAACATTAAATAAAAAAATAGATGGTTCTCTCAACAGCTCAGATAAACTCTCGAAAGTTTGACAGACATATATGATGATCAATGAAGTTAATTTATTAGAAACACATAACATTCTAACATTCATGAATCCAAGTATTCAAGCAATCGAAAATTTTCAAACCAATGCTCAAGCACAACCATACAATTTCTCCCCCGTTTATATGGATAACTACTTCTATAGAGCATTCTAATGCATAGAAGTCTCAAATCAAAAGTGGTTTTATTCAGAAATATATGAATGCATGGTTCTCACACAATAAGTCAGTCTAATTCCAAAACAAAACTAAGAAAAAGGCTCTAAAACCCCAACAAACCAATCACAATCTCCACATGCAGCAGAAAATCAAATAAATAAAATTCAACATAAATAAACAAACCTCTCCTGATCAAACAAACTACAAACATCAAAACAACAAAAAAAAATGGAGATGAATTAATCCTACAATGAGAATATGAATTAGTTCTAGCACATTTCTCATCGGCATTTTGTCAAACACCTAGAGACACAAAAAGACCAAACACAAAAATAAAACAAAAAAACTTAATCGAAACCAATCGGGAAGGGAAATGGCAAACCTAAGTCATCTCCCTCCTATTCGTCTATTCACCTGTAAGAATGAAAACGTGTAAGTTCAGAGACTGAGTCGCGAGCAAGCTGACTCGGTCATGAACTCGTGGATTCAACAAAAAGCAGATTTGTTTTTGTGTATGTATGTTTAGAGAGACGAGAGAGGACAAAGAGCAGACTCGATCATGGAGGTTCAAGCGACAGTGGCCATGGTTGGAGAAGAAAATAGTTGTGGCGGCGGCCATGGAGGCTTGACAAGAGCTACTAGTTTAGGTGTGGCCATGGAGATAAAAGAGAGAGGAGTTACGGCTGGCAACGATGAGGGATGAGAGAGCTGCTTGTTTGGCGACAACTATAGAGACTGCGGTTTGAAGAAGATGAAGATCGACGGCCATGGAGGATGGGATTTCAGGTTCTGTGGCGGCTTGGAGAAGAAGGTCGGGAATGAAAAAATCTATAAGTGAGATATTTGAGTTGATAGTTGTGAGTGAAAATGAGATGGGCGGGAAGAACAAAATCAATGAGAATTTTTCCCTCCTTAAATTTTGTATACTAAAATATTTATCACAGATAAATTTTATGCTCTCTAATTGCTACTAAATATCCATCACGGATTATCAAAAGCCCGCGATAAAGACTTTTAAATAGATATATTTAGCACGGACTTTTAAAAGCCCGTATTAGGTAATATTTTTTAATAGACCAATTGAATCCGTGCTAATTAGGTCGCGATTGTAAATAAATTTTGTTGTAGTGAATCCAAAGAGTCCATAGAAAACAAATAAAGTTGGATACTTTACTTGTGGTAAATTTACAGTTACAGTCCATTTTGTATTTGATATGATAATCTTATCTGGGATCGTTTATATGACAACATGAAAATAGAGGCACCTTATATAATAGAGATTATGTATGACTAGACCACGATAAAATAAATTTCTTATTAATATCCGTTAAATAAAATAAATTCATATTTATCAATTAGATGATCACATATGGATTGATTTTAATCTTAAGTGTTTTATGGATACCTATTTGTTGAATTATATCTTTTTATTTAGATGGGTGAAACTGTTATAGATTTATAGTTAATAAGTTTCGTACTTTGGAGATGTGATTTGATAAGTGGCTGAAAACATTCTATACAATAGTAGAATCCACTCATTTCTGCGAGAAGTAGAAGAGTAGTTTTCTCAAGTGTTGATTCGGGTCTCACATAATAAGAGCATTTAACTTTCTATTTATAAGTAAATAGAAAGATAAATTCATAAATTGTTATGAATATATTGTTTATTAGAAAATCAATAATATTTAATGGAAGAAGATATAATTAGAGAGATATAATGGACTTTACTGACGTAACTCTAATTATAAACTATTTATGGAGGATTGAACTATATGAAATGATTAAATCGATGGACACTAAAAATTCAGATTATGTAAAACATTCACAATTTTGAGAGTACAACTTTAAGTTTTTAGTGGAGTAACTTTAAGGTTAATAATAGTGAATTATTTAATTAAAAAGTTTAATTAATAATTTTGATATTATTCGAACTCAAATTGTAGATCCATTTGGTCCCCTTGCTAGCTCACAACCACATAAAAAAACAAAGAGGAGAATATAATTGGATTGTCCAATTATAAATGTACATATAAATTTTATGGACATATTCATGAATAATTTAAGTAATTTGATTATTTAAATATATATAATTATTTAATTAATTATTAATTATTTAATTAGTTGTAGAGGTTATGAGTTCAATTTTAAATAGTGTCATTAAATTATTTATGATTTAGAATCATTTAATTTAATGAAAAATCTTTTAATGGAAATAGTAATTTAATTTAATTGGAATTAGATTCCATATTAAATTAAATTAAAGAAATTTTAATTTAACAGGAATTAGATTCCATATTAAATTAAAATAAAAAGTTCTAGATCAATACATTATTTGATTTCATATTGGATTTGAACTATGTTTTCCAATTTAAACAGGAAATTGTATTTTCTTGTTAAATTAGAAAACTCTAATTTACCATTATAAAATGATGTTTTATATTGGTAACATGATAGAGTGAAAAGAGAGAATTTTTGGCTACTTGAATAAAAAACTTCTATTAATTAAAAACACTATATTACCCTATCTCAAAAGAAATCAAGAAAATTGTTTTTGATTTCTACATAATAATTTTTTATAAAAAGATTTTGTAAATTAATTTTTCTAGATTGTACCCACGCACAGCTTCTTTTGTGAAGAGTCATAACAAGAAAAATCGAGTGGTAAATAATCTGTAAATCAAAAGGGATCAATTCAATTTTCATGCAAAGTAAAATTTGATCTTATTAATTTAATTATTGAAATGTTATTACTAGTATCGATCAAATGTGTTTTTATTTGAAAATTTTTTTTAAAATTCACGTTTCCGCATTAAATTCAAAATCAATTTTGCCTTTCAAGAACTACTTGCCGAACACACTAGGATGCAACTATTCATGTCCTTAGATATCTAAAAGGGTATCCCCTTAAAGGGTTGTTTTATCTGGCAAATAATACCTTACCGGTTCAAGTATATTATGATGCAGGTTAGGCATCCTGTCCTGACAGCAAAAGGTTTCTTATTAGCTATTGTGTTTTCTTGGGATCAACTTTCTTCTCATGGAAAACAAAGAAACAGACCACTGTCTCTCGATCTTCAGTAGAAGCAGAATATAGGAGCATGGCTCTCTTATATTTTCAATGATTTTGATCCAACATGCTCTTTTCCTATTTCTCTTTGGTGTGACAATGAAACAGCCTTGCACATTTTTGCTAATCCGGTTTTTCATGAGCGAACCAAGTACTTAGAGATTAATTGTCATTTGGTTCAGGACAAATATAAACAAGGCTTTGTTTTACCTCAACACATTCCTTCCAAGATGCAACTAGCTTATGTTTTTACAAAGTCCCTATCAACACCTGTTTTCTCTTAGTTACTGTTAGAAGACGTGTTTAGGATTGCTGATGTGGAGTCATGAATATTGCTTAGTTGAATGTTTCAAATTGTTCCTGTTTTTCTGGTGTTGGTTATTGTTTTTGTTATTCATGTTTGTGATCATGGCGTAATCTTAGGATCATAATGTTAGTGGGTTATTATTAATTTAGCTTTAAATTGTAATGTTTCTGATATTAAGTTTGTAATGTTGCTCTCAATTATATTTTGGCCTTTAATATAGAAATTCTCTGTTTTTCTTTTCTTACTCTGAATTAACAACATTTGGTATCAGAGCTTTATTCTTAAGGGATCTGTGTGAATTTAGCACATCATGGAAACTGAAGCCAGTTTCTCCGCAATTGCTCCACCAGTGTTCGATGGAGACAACTACCAGGTTTGGGCAATACGTATGGAGACATACTTAGAAGCTTTGGATCTTTGGGAAGCAGTAGAAGAAGATTATGAAATTTCTGCACTTCCGAATAATCCCACCATGGCACAGATAAAAGCGCAGAAAGAAAAGAAGACAAAGAAATCAAAGGCAAAAGCCTGCTTGTTTGCTGTAGTTTCATCCACCATCTTCACCCGTATCATGTCTTTGAAGTCAGTAAAAGAGATATGGGATTATCTCAAGATTGAATATGAAGGAGATGAAAGCATTAAAGGGATGCAAGTCCTGAACTTGATCAGGGAATTTGAACTTCAAAGAATGAAGGACTCCGAGAGGATTAAAGACTACTTCGAAAGGCTTCTTAGTATTGCAAACAAAGTAAGGCTTCTTGGATCTACATTTACTGATTCAAGAATTGTAGAAAACATTCTTGTTACAGTACCTGAAAGATATGAAGCAACCATTACTACCTTGGAGAATACCAAGGATTTGTCAAAAATCTCTTTAGCAGAATTGCTTAATGCATTGCAAGCACAAGAACAAAGAAGATTGATGATGGAGGATTCAACAACCGAAGGAGCTTTGGCAGCCAAGCATCAAAACGTGGCCAAAAGCAAGGAGAAGGATTGTGAAGGAAATGGGGCAAGTACAGCATCAGCCAATGCAAAAGGTAAGAATGAAAATCAAAAGAAATCCTATCCACCTTGTCAACACTGCGGAAAGAAGGGACATTCTCCATTTAGATGCTGGATAAGACCTGATGCTAAATGCACTAAATGCAATCAGATGGGGCATGAAGCTGTTATCTGCAAAAACAAAAATCAACAACATGGTGAAGAGGCAAAGACTGCTGATCAAGAAGAGGAGGATCACTTGTTTATTGCTACATGTTTTTCTGGCATCGAATCAAGTGATTGTTGGCTTATTGACAGTGGTTGTACTAACCATATGACATATGACAAGGATCTATTCAGGGAACTTAGCAACACAAACTCATCGAAGGTTCGAGTTGGGAATGGCAAGTACATAACTGTGAAAGGAAAAGGAACAGTTGCAATTTCAACCTGTTCAGGTACAAAGTTCATTTCTAATGTGTTGTATGTCCCGAAAATTGATCAAAACTTGTTAAGTGTTAGACAACTAATTGAAAAGGGTTATAAAGTTGTGTTTGAAAACAAAAGTTGCTTGATTAAAGATGCAGTTGGCCAAGATATTTTCAAAGTACAAATGAAAGGGAAAAGTTTTGCTCTAAATCTATTGGAGGAGGAGCAAACTGCTTTCCCAATCAAACAAAATATCACTGAAGTATGGCACAAGAGGCTCGGCCACTATCATCATCAGGGGCTGCTGCAGATGAAATCCAAGAAGAAGGCAATTGATCTTCCAGAACTTGATGATCATAT
Source organism: Dimocarpus longan (assembly GCA_022984855.1). Classification (NCBI taxonomy): domain Eukaryota; kingdom Viridiplantae; phylum Streptophyta; class Magnoliopsida; order Sapindales; family Sapindaceae; genus Dimocarpus; species Dimocarpus longan. The sequence goes on along the minus strand of CM041014.1, from coordinate 11,311,738 downwards.
TCCAAACTGCAAAGCATGTCAGTTTGGAAAGCAAAGCAGGAAATCGTTTCCCAAGGCAACATGGAGAGCATAAAAAAAAGCTACAATTAATTCATACTGACATTGCAGGCCCACAAAGAACGCCTTCTCTGAAAGGTAGTCTTTATTATGTTGTATTCATTGATGATTTCACTCGCATGTGTTGGATCTTCTTTTTGAAGCACAAGTCAGAGGTGGCTCAAGTCTCTTGGAATTTTAAAGCTAGAGTTGAGAATGAAAGTGGTTGTAGAATTCAAGTTCTTAGATCAGACAATGGCAAGGAGTACACCTCTAAAACATTCAAATGTTTTTGTGAAGAGGAAGGCATCCAACATCAATTAACTGCTCCTTACACTCCACAACAAAATGGAGTAAGTGAGAGATGGAACAGATTCATATTGGAGATGACACGATGTATGTTACATGAGAAGAACCTGCCAAAGCAATTCTGGGTTGAAGTAGCAAACACTGCTGTTTTTTTTGCAAAACAGGCTTCCAAGAAATGCAGTGAAGGACCAAACACCTTTTGAGGCATGGTATGGTTATAAACCACCTCTGAATTTCCTTAAAATATTTGGATGTTTGTGCTTCACTCATGTTCCACAGATCAATAGAGATAAACTAGATAAAAAAGCACTTCCAGGCATCTTTATTGGCTACAGCTCGGTTGTAAAAGCTTATAAAGTTTTCCAGCCACAAACTGGGAAAATTATTATAAGCAGGGATGTGCACTTTATGGAAGATGAAGAGTGGAACTGGGATGATGCAAAAAAGTTGGATCCAACCTCAACAGAGCCAAATCTCAAGTTTCCTATTTTGGACACAACAGAACAAAGTAATAGAGATTGGGAGAATGAAATGGTGGATGACAGTCCTATCAGAGGCACAAGACAACTTTCTGATGTTTATTAAAGATGCAATATTGCTGTGTGTGAACCTTCAGATTATGAAGAAGCCAAGACAGATCAAAATTGGATTGCTGCAATGAAGGAAGAGATGTTCATGATTGAAAGGAATAAAACATGGGAGTTGGTTGATCGACCCCAAAAGAGAAAGGTAATTGGAGTCAAGTGGGTGTACAGAACTAAGCTTAATGCTAATGGCTCAATCAACAAGTATAGAGCCAGACTCGTGGTCAAAGGATATGGTCAAATACTCGGTGTGGACTACTCAGATACCTTCGCACCAGTCACTAGACTTGACACCATCGGGCTTTTACTAGTAGTTGCAGCGCGAAAGAATTGGAAGGTGTACTAGTTAGATGTCAAGTCAGCTTTCTTGAATGGTTTTCTGCATGAGGAGATTTATGTAGAGCAACCAGAAGGCTATGTAAAGGAAGGAAAAGAAGACAAGGTCTATCTTCTTAAAAAGGCACTTTACGAATTGAAGCAAGCTCCAAGAGCTTGGTACAGTAGGGTTGATGAACATTTACAGAACTTGGGATTTGTTAAAAGCTTATCTGAATCAACATTATATGTCAAGCACAATGGAGCTGACATTCTTATCATCTCACTATATGTGGATGATCTGCTCGTGACAGGAAACAACACAAGTATTATGGAGAAGTTTAAGCAAGAGATGATGGAGGTTTTTGAGATGACAGATCTCGGATTGATGACCTTCTTTCTTGGAATGGAAATTAAACAGAATGAATATGAAGTTTTCATCTGTCAAAAGAAATATGCCAAGGAAATTCTGAAGAAGTTTAAACTCAAAGAATGCAAAGAAATGAGCACTCCGATGAACTCAAAGGAAAAGCTCTGTAAAGATGATGGAACAGAAAAGATTGATCAGGCGTGTTTCAGAAGTCTGATTGGTTGCCTGATGTATCTCACAGCAACTCGGCCTGACATTTTGAATGCTGTAAGCATTTTGTCTCGGTTTATGCATTGTGCAAGCGAATGGCATCCCAAGGCTGCAAAGAGTTTGCTTAGATATGTGAAAGGCACATGTGATTTTGGCATTAAATTCACAAGGAGCAAAGAGTTCAAGCTGGTTGGTTTCTCAGATACTGACTGGGGAGGTTCCATTGATGATATGAAGAGCACTTCAGGCTACTATTTCACACTTGGTTCTGGTGTTTTCTCATGGAGCTCGAAAAAACAAGAAATTGTAGCTCAATCTACTGCTGAAGCTGAGTTTGTTACTGCAACAGCTGCTGTTAATCAAGCTTTGAGGCTGAGGAAGATTTTAATTGATCTTAACTTGGAGCAGAAGGAAAGCACAGAGATTCTAGTTGACAACCAAGCTGCTATTGCTATTTCTCAAAATTCTGTGTTTCACGGGAAAACTAAGCACTTTAATATCAAGTTATTCTTCTTAAGGGAAGTACAGAAAGATGAAACTGTTGTTCTTGTCTACTGCAAAACAGAAAATCAGGTTGCAGATGTTTTCACCAAGCCACTGCCAGTTAGCATGTTCGAATTTCTAAGGACAAAACTTGGTGTTTGCAGCTCCTAAAGCAAGGAGGAGTGTTAGAAGACGTGTTTAGGACTGCTGATGTGGAGTCATGAATATTGCTTAGTTGAATGTTTCAAATTGTTCCTGTTTTTCTGGTGTTGGTTATTGTTTTTGTTATTCATGTTTGTGATCATGGTGTAATCTTAGGATCATAATGTTAGTGGGTCATTATTAATTTAGCTTTAAATTGTAATGTTTCTGATATTAAGTTTGTAATGTTGCTCTCAATTACATTTTGGCCTTTAATATAGAAATTCTCTGTTTTTCTTTTCTTACTCTGAATTAACAACAGTTACTGTCCAAGTTGGGCTTGTCAGATTTCCACCAAGCTCCAACTTGAGGGGGATGTGAAGCATGTTAATAACATATGAAAGCATGATATGTATTATAGCTTATGTGTTAGCATGCTGTTTATTTATCTCACAATGTACACTGGCTGGAAAGGCTTATTAGAATTAGTAGACAGGTGGTGGTAGTATAGAGTACCAGATGACAGTCATTGGTAGAAGTTTTAGTTTGTTAAGTAGATTTTAACTAACTTTTTTAGCTGTGTCTAAATAGACTCTTCTTTCTCTGTTTTCTAGTAATGAATAAAATTCTCTTCATTCACTGTTTCTTGCTGCAAGCTTTCTTATTGTTCAGATTGACTTTTCTCTGTTACCAGTTTCTGAAATATATTGTTTTCAAGAAAAAAAAAATACCTGAAATATATCAATCAGACTGCATATCATTTGGATTAATTCAGAGACGTGAAATGTAATTTTGTTATGGTCAAATATTTGCTAGACCAATAATTTAAAAAAAAAAAAAAAAAAAAAAAAAACTATTATCTAGTTTGATTATATAAAATGTTCGATCAAGCAATAAAAACTTAAATTCCAATCATGCTTACAATACATGGTATTAAAAAAATATTAGAGAAGCAATAGCATCAATAATTATTGTACATCTTGACCATCATCTCAAGTGTTGGGAGCCCCAGACGGTCGCTATAAAAGTATCTCAGAAAAGTAAAGCACTTTAAGCTTTCATAGTTATCTTAAATTGATTAAAAAAAAAAAAGTTAATACTTTTAGTTTACTTATGACAAATATTATCAACTATAAAAGTAAAAGAACAAAAAAGAATGGATAATTATTTTATTCAATCCCACTTTAAGCTGTCTGATTGTTGAATTTAAAATTTTATAAGCTATGTCTGTCAATCCTAACTTCTATAACGAAAATATTGAATAATATCAATTCTCTTTCTCCAAACCGAAATTTCCCACTATTTGTAAGTTAAAATAGTTTGCCAATGAATTGCAATTTTGTTCAACTTTGGTGTACATATGCTGCATAAGTTTGATGCCTCAGTGTAGTTGTAGGGATGATGGTTCTATACAGATTGCAGAATAAGATTGTCACCATGTTGTAGACAGGAAACAAATCATACAAGAGGCTCTAAAACATCAGTCGCGTGCAATTAAGTGCATTCAAGAAGAATTTTTAGCAAAATTGAACATAATTGATCTTGATTCGTATCAAATGTGTTCAATTGTTATATTTTACATGAAAGTTACAACATAAACACGTCTTGTTCATGGGAAATGTAAGAGGTTCTATACGACTGCTCTCACAAAATTAAAGAAACCAAAAATTTGGGCAAGAGAACAGAGTTCATATAGGGTTGTAAAGAAAATTATACATATACTTCTCCAATGGAGAAATGGGCTAGAAGGTGAGCCGAGGGTGACAATTGCCTGAAACAGAACACAAGCAAGAGCGGATGGCAAGCGTGTCAGACATCTGACACTCCATTTGAAATGACAAAACAGAACACGAAATGGAACAGAATCCTGCTGAATAGAGAAGCACATAAGGTAATGAGTACATCAAGAGTAGAAAAAAGTAAAACCTTTCTAGTAGGATACTTACCTAACTGGCGGGTTTCTTCTCTTTGATCCCTCGAACAACATTTGGTCTGCCTTGCTCTGCATATATGGCTCTCCGAAGAGCTTGTCTCAACCCTAACACAATGAATAAATTGGACAGAGAGAGAAGTGACAGCCCCACCATGTAACCAGCTAACAATAGATAAGGAAGTACCCTTTAAAATACCAAATCCTAACATTTAAAAATATTAATCATTTTGTACCCTATTATTGTTTATCCCCAAACCCAATTCACATTTATTAGCATAGTCATCCAATAAATTTAAACAAACATGCAAAACCAGCCATTAAAAGTAAAATATCTAACAAATCTTCTTTTGACTTTTCTAATATCAGTATGTTATTTGTTTAGCGTGCACCTCAATTCAAATGAGTTTGCTTTTAAGGGAGTTGTTGAATTCATTTTCATTTGATTTTATACGCGCGCACATACACACATATATATATAAAATCAAACTCTTACCCATTTTGAATTATCTTCTGCATTAATATTTATATTGATGTTTGATGTGGATTGACTGTGGCAGCAACAGTCTACTGCTTTGAGAAAATCCTTCCAGGAAATGTATCGTTTGCCTACAAATTCCGTAACTGGGATATGCTAATGTGGGTATTCAACAAATGATTAGGTAAAGAGGCTTTTAAGGAAAAGCACGAAAATGTTTATTCAATTGGAAAGAACAATGTTTGTTTATTGATCATATTGACCAACTGTTTAAATATCACTAGTTATAAGATTAATAGACAGAGTCAGACAATCTGGGTTTGGGAGTTGTAAGCAGACTCTTATCTTTCTGAATAGTAAGTCCAACTCTTTCATTCATGTCATTCAATATCCCAGCGGGACATTCCCACTCAAATGCATGAAGCAATGCTCCCAAGTAGAAGTGCACCATGCGATGAGCTAGAGGCCACCCCACACATGATCTTCTTCCTGTCCCAAATGGCAACAGGCTGGGGTCCTGTCCCTTCACATCTACGCTTGAGCCTATAAACCTTTCCGGTTTGAATGTGCATGGATCTTCCCAAACCTTGGGATCCCTTGCTATTCCCCACACGTTCACATACACAATGCAGTGCTTTGGCAGGTGGTAGCCTGCTACTTCACACTCCTCATTCGTTCGTCTAGGTATTATCAATGGAACACTGGGGTGGAGTCGAAAAACTTCCTTCACTACTGCTTGAAGGTAAGGTAGATTATCAATGTCACTCTCTTCAAAGAACCTGTTCTGTCCAATCACTTGATCAAGCTCTGTTACCAGTCTCTTATGGACTTCAGGTTTTCTTATGATTTCTGCCATACCCCACTCGACCGTGCTTGATGTTGTTTCTGTTCCAGCAATAAACATTTCCTGCAAAATAATTAAAACATGAATATACTGGATTGTGTTAACGTATGGCAAAACAACATTATACAAGTAAAGTAGGACTAACTTACGGAGAGCATTCCTTTAATGATATTAATATGAAGTTTGTCCAAGTGATTTTCTTTATCATCACTTTGATAATCCAAGAGAACATCCAACATGTCCTTCTTCCCACTAATATTCCCAGGCTTGTAAGACTTGTTTTCCTTCTCTTTCAATCTTTCTGCGATAAGTTTCTCGTAGAACGCATCCAATCTCTTGAAGACGTTTACAGTTCTTTTCTTCAGTCTTTGAGGATCAAATGATTTCAATATTGGGATGAGATCAGCAGAATTTGGAGTGCCGATATTTTTGATTAGTTCCCAAAACGCCTCTTTTAACTCTCCTCCTTCCCTTTTTGTGGTGTCAAACAGGCTCTTCGAAACTACTACGTTGCTCACAAGGTTGGCTAGTGCCGCAAAAGCTGACTCTGCTATGTTCACTTGTGCGTTCGATTTTGCTAGTGTGTATAATTGCCTTAACAACTTTTGTACCTACCAACATATCAACACACAAAATTGGTGGGTTTTACAAGTGCTTTCCAAGTTTTGTTTTCTTTAAAAGTGAACCACTATATATATATTTCTTTTATATTCTTTGAAAGTTGACATACACTAAAGGCCTGGTTGACATAACTTTTGCTTTTGGCCTATTACGGTAGAGGTAGAGGAAGAGTACTCAAAGCTTAATATTGATTGAATAATGTATTCTGAAGCAATTTTTGAGATTGTTTGGATATAATATACTGAAATCTATTATAATTATGATATGACCATTATACCTTAATCCAAATCAATTATATAATTTAAATTTTATATTATTTTATAATATTTAATTAAAATAAATAATAATAATTAAAAATTTTAAATTGAAAGCATTAAAAACATAAAATATAAAATTGCTTTAAAACTAAAAGTATAATAATAAACTATTATCCTTATAATCAATAGCAAGAAACAAATCACCTCAAAAAATATATATAAAATAAAATAAAAAACAATTATAATCATTATTAAAAGTTTTAAATGTTAAACCTTAAAGAGTTTGTTATTTGTCAACAACCTTCACCCCTCTTACTCAGCCGCCTCTTCTCAGTTCTCACAACACCAAATCAATTTTGTTTTTCTCCTTATAATTTCTTTTTGTGATGGAAGCTCTTCCTCCTTTGATTTGTTGTGAAATCTTTGCATTTTTTTTTTTTTTTTTTTGAGAGTTGGGATTGATCAGGGGCTACCGAGATCAATCAGGATAAAAATCTTATAGCACGATCCGAAGAACAACTCCCAATTGGAAAAAATTCATCCATACAGAGATATAAGAGAAACTCATACGATGGTAAGAGGTCAATCCACACTTAATGGTGAGAGACTATTATTATTATTATTATATATTTGGATTTAGCGGGTGGGTGTCAAACCCATGCTACATATAATTGGGGGCATGGGGGCTACTGACGTCCAACCAATGATGCTAGCAATAAAAGACGTGAAATTTTTGTTGTCAACTAGCTTTTTCTCTCTACTATTTTTTACTAGAAAAATTTCAATGTGATCTCTAATGTTTAGTGAAATATTACTTTTTTACTCATTTATGCATTTTGAATATCCGACATCTCTAAAATTTGATAAATTCATCAGTTTAGTTCTTTTATCAGTTGACCATTAGTCAAACTTAATAGTTGAAAGGATATTTTAATATTTTTACTCTATTATCTATTTTAAATCAATAAAAAAAAATAAAAATCTTAAGATCACCATCCATCAAACTTGTGATGAATGGTAGAGATTTAATATAAAATTAAAATTAAAAGGAAAATAAATAAAGTAAAATTAAATAAAAAATTGAAAATGCATCCACAGAGTGGATATCAAAATTATATAAACAAAAATGGAAAAAAGATAATCAAAATGAAACTAAACAAAAAACACTAAACTCAAATCTCACACCCCACCAACTCGTCGTCCTCCTCTTTCCCACCAAACACACTCCATCGTCACTTTCTCTAGACCGACTCCACCACTAGAATTCGCAGACCGACCAACTACAAAGAGCCAAGAGCGACATCACGTCGCCACCTATTCTGTCCTTACTACATGTCATCAACCATAGGTGTTAGCAATGACAGAGACAAAGAACCTGGCCAAACTGGACTACCGCCACAACCATCATCCCAAATCGGCCACTATCCCGGCCTCTCTCTTCTTTCTTCTCCCTATCGCAAGTGGGTGTGGTAAGTGTATGGTGTGGTAGGGATGCTGGGTGTGTGGTCTGGTGGGGATGCTGGTGGTGTGTGGTGTGGTGAGGTCACCTGCTTTATTTTGTTTCCTAGTTTTAGTGATAAGATCTGAGCTCAAAAACTCAGATCTTCAACAATCAACCTGTTGAATATCTAGGTTTTCAAGCCTAGATTTGTTATTGAATGTTAGGGTTTAAATTTTTTTTTAGTTTTATTTATTTATTTTTTATTTTAGCGATAAAACTCAAATCTTCAACTTTTGAAGATTTGGATTCAGAAACTCAGATTTTCAAAGTCAAACAGCTTCCTTTTTCTTACAATTTTTTTCTCAAATATTTTAAATTTTGATTTTGAAAAATAAATTTAAAAAAATTAATTATTAAAACCAGAAAAAAATAGTAAAATAGTAAAATAGTAAAATGACTAAGCATCAAGGTTTAATAGTTAGTTAAACGACTAATTTGATGAATTTATCAAATATTAAATAAGAAAGCTGTTCGAAATAAATAATGAATAAAAAAGTAATATTTTATTAAACGTGAGAGATTAAATTAAAATTTTTTTTTTTTTTAAACCTAGTCATGACGTGTTCTTAGCCTCTTTCCCCTCATGTTTAGTGAATTCATGAGCTCTCAAAACCCGTTCATGAACTTTTTTTTCCGTTGGAATTTTTTTTTTCTGTTGCTTTTTATTCTCTTTGAAGAGTTCTTGATTGGACGTTGATCGGAGTTTGAATAAAAATGTTGATGCATCGAGGTAAGATTCAGCGGAGAGAACGATGGACAAATAGGATATAAGAGGAATTTTTGTTTTGTGATTCAATGGTATGAAGACAAAATCGAAACTTATTTCATTAACTTCGAGGAGAATCACTTCCTGTGTTTCTTGGAAGAGCTTTCCAGACCAGTCACTCCTTTGTGGCTTCACCTGAAGCTCTTCCCAAAAGGTACTCTTGAGAGGACACCCAAACGCTCCAAATAATGGTTTCCAATTTCAAGAAACCAAAAAAAGGCTCTTCTAGGTAGACTCTAAACAGGCACTAAAGACTTACGGGAATCTCAAATAGAATTTGCTTTCCATTAAAAAATAATGAGCCATACAAAAAATTAGGAACATCTTAGGATATAACGACAATTACAGGAGATTCTATATGAACATTTTTTAGGACAACAAATCCATACTATTGCAATATTTGTAGATATAGAAACATGCATACCTGTTGCCTGCGAAGAGGTTCAAAAGACTCAAAGGCCTTAGGAGAGAATAACTCAGTGATTAAGATTCTTCTAAGCACCTTCCAACGAGCACCATAAGGAGAAAAAACGATGGCCATGGCATCATATGAAATAACCCGAATGGCCTCAGTGATGGTCCTGCTAGAAATTGAACCTTCCTTAATCTTCAACACTTGATGAGCCATTTCAGGAGATGACACAACAATGGCCGGCTTCAGACCCAAGTTTACGCTAAAAAGTGGACCATAAACCTTGGCCAGCTCAAAAAAGTCCTCATGGAGACGATTGGATAGCTGAGGAAGGTTTCCAAGGATTGGCCACCCTATGGGGCCTGGAGGTGCATTCTTCCAGTTCTTGCCGCCACCTCCTAAAATCACTGGGATCAGAACATAGGCTGCGATGGAAATGAACACAGTTATGATCATAGAGGATGGGATAGAGGATGAGTAATCAATTATGTTGGATATGATTTCCATTGTCGTTGCTGTGAATTTGATTTCGAGGGAGCCACATATGTTTTACAGTTGAGTATGCATGCAAGTTTTCATATATAAATATTTTTATATGAAAAGAAAGTGGTAAAATATAATTTTAACGGGTGGCATGGAGTGAACAGTTAATATGTGGTCTGCATAATTGGTGGCAGAGATGACAATAATTGATAAGAGTTTAAGAGAGGTGACATAAGAGCTGACGAATCATCCCCGATTTACCATTGATTGTGAGTCCTTTTCAGTTATTAATTGTGGAGGTGACATGGTCCTATGGGTCTCACATGCAAAGAATGATACGTTGACACCTAGTAATAAATAAAAGAAAAAATTGTTACAAATCCACTTCCTTTTGATGAATTATTCATTTTTTTGATATAATTTCCATTTTATCCCAAATTCTCTTCCTATTATAAAATTAATAAAAAATAATTAAATAATTAATAAAAAATAATTTTACCCTTTATATTTTATTTAAAAAAGAAAATAATAATAAGATGATATTTTAAAATAAAAAAAATTAATATTTTACTTTTTTTTTAAAAAAAAAAAAAATTGAAGATCTAAATTAAATATTCACTATTCACCAGATTTTGACATACGGTGGAGAACTAACTCTAGCATCACTAACCTTCAAAATCTATCAATCCAGATTTTCCATCATCAATCTCCCATAATCACCTCCCACAATAATCAATCATTAGCACACTTCATCAAAATAAAATACTAAATCAACAACAATCAATAACCCAAAAAATAACAATCAACTAAGAAAAAAAAAATTAAAAAAAATATATATCAAGCTATGAATAATGACAACAACAGAAGATAGGAACTAGGTCTCTAGTAGTGGAGACCTAGTTCCATAGAAACTCGAATTGGAGATCTAATTCGGGTCTCCACTATTAGAGACTCGAATTAGGTCTCCAACGATAGAGGCCCACATGGGGTCTCCATGGTGGAGACCCTATTTGGGTCTCTCCATCCGGCGATGGAGACCCGAACTGGGTCTTCACCACCGGAGACCCAGAATCTAGGTCTCTATTATTTTGCCACCATTGAACTTATCATGTCACCGTCGTCCATCAATTACAAATCCGATCGAAGATAGAGAGAAGGGGAAAAGAGAAGAGAGAGAGGAGTTTTTTTATTTTTTTTATTCTTATTTATATATTTATTTTTAAATAAAAATATTTTAGTTTAATAATTTTATATTTAATAATTTTATTTTATTTTTATATTTTAATTAATATTTTCATTGAATTCACCTTTTTACCCCTAGCTTCAAACAGTTAATTATCTAACGAAATCTGTGATTGTTAGGGATATTTTCGTGCTATCATATGCTTTCAGGAGGCATTTTAGATGTTTAATCAAAAGTGAAATGATATTTTGGATAAAAACGAAACTACATAGAGAAAAATGGATAATCAATCAGAAGTTACGGGGTTTTGAGATTTTTCCTAAATAAAACAATGAATGAATATGCTCTTAATATTCGCCTATTCTTCTACTTCTTCAAAAAATAATAATAATAATAGTAAAATCATGTATTTATCAATAATTTGCTCTTAATTTATGGCTTTTTCTTTTTTCTCAATTACTCACTAGATTGAAAGCAAATACTTTTATAGATATATAAGTCACAAATTTTAACATGATACAATCTTATATAATCACTTCATGCTGAAACATTTCACTGTCATGCATTGCTAAAGCTTGTGCACCGCCATTCAATGCCTATATAAAAGCATGTGTACCAGTCATTTAGGTGTCTCAATCTCAATTAAATTTAGAGCTTTATCGTCTCCCTCTTGTAGTTCGTTTTTAAAATTTTAGAGAGATGTTCTAATTTTGTTAATTTAATAAAATTTTTCTAGTTTAAGTCTATAGATATTTCCCTCAAATTGAGAGTTTTATAAAGTAAATTTTGTGTCAATTATTTTTATTTTTTATTACTTTCATTCTCTTTTAATTTTATTTTTAATTTCAGATCTACGCTGAGATTATAATAATATCGGTTGTTATAACATACATTTTTTACATAATGGCTTTAACTTATCCGTTAATGTTTAAAATTAGTGTAATTTTCTTATAAGTTATTTTTATAGATTTAATTTAATGAATCATTTAATTTAGAATCATTTAATTTAATTAAAAATATTTTAATGGAAATAGTAATTTAATTTAATTAGAATTAGATTCCATATTAAATTAAATTAAAAAAATTTTAATTTAATAGGAATTAGATTACATATTAAATTAAAAGTAAAGAGTTCTAAATCAATAAGGAAATTGATTCTATATTGGATTTGAACTATATTTTCTAATTTAAATTGAAAATTATATTTCCTTGTTAAATTAAAAAACTCTAACTTACTATTATAAAAAGGTGTTTTACATTGGTAATATAATAGAGTGAAAATAGAGAATTTTTGGTTACTTGAACCAAAAACTTTCATTAATTAAAAACACCATATTACCTCATCTCAAAAGAAATCAAGAAAATTATTTTTGATTTCTACATAATAATCTTTTATAAAAATATTTTGTGAATTAACTTTTCAAGATTGTGCCGACACACGGTTTCCTTTGTGAAGAGTCATAGCAAGGAAGATCGGGTGGTGAAGAATATGCAAATCAAAAGGGATCAATTCGATTTCCATACAAGGTAAGATTCAATCTTATTAATTTAACTATTAAATTGTTATTACTAGCATCGATCGAGCGTGTTTTTATTTGAATTTTTTTTTTAAAATCCACGTTTCCGCATTAAATTCAAAATCAGTTTTTCTTTTCAATTGGTATCAGAGTTTCGGTTTTGCTAATTTAATAATTGATTCAATAATTAGTGAATTTCCTTTTTATTATCATTTGTTGTATATTATAGAGTAGGCACTAATTATTAATGTGTATATTTTATTTTCATGTTTGATGAATTGGATTTGTATGGATTGATCGTTAATTATATAATTCATTGGCTATTTTACTTTGATTAAATTTGTAAACTGTTTGTGATTTTTTTCTTTAATTGATAGAATTAGGATTTTATTTCTTTTAAGAATAAAGCATAGAAAAAGGCTTATATTCGCTGCAGTTCTAGAGCTAAATTAAAAAAAAAAAAAAATTAATTGAAACAGAACTGATTTTTTTTTTTTGGTGCAATCGGTGCAAAATTTGCACAGAGTTTAGCACCAAATCTTGTTATGCACATTGGATGCGTACAGAGCACAAGATAGGTGTGTTGGCAGTGCATGATATACCCAAAAACACAGCATTGGATTCGGTGCCCAAGTAGCACAAAAACTGATATTTGCACATCACGGGTTATTGGTGCAATGCATTGAATAGTGCAATAGTTGCACCTGAGTCTCATGCACAAAACAGTCCAATTATTGCAAGTGCTTGTGCGTGAATATTAATGTATTGCAAGCTTGAGTGTACGACACGTGTACACTAAGTCACATGGTTGATGGCTCACGCTTGGCAGTTTATTGGATTTCTTCCCCTAGACTTTGTGTTTCAATGTTTTGGGTTTCCGTTTCAATCATAAAATTATTAAAAATTGTCTACTCCATTTGAATAATTTTTATTAGATTCAAGAATCAAGAAATGAGCTTCTAACCCAATCTATTTGATGAATATTCTTGATTATTAAATTTAATTTAATTTTGAGTCCAAAAGAGTCCATGAAGATTATGAAAATTACAAGTGAAGACCAAGAAATGTCTTAATTAATTTTTGTAATCTTAAAAAATTAGTTTTAGGTTTTTAAAGTCAAAGAACCCGGTCAATTACATGTTTTTTATTTAAATTATTTATCATGAGATGATTAAATAATTTATTATAAACATGATCATGCATAAAATATATAATATAAAATAGACAGTGTCTACTCGTTACATTATAATATGACATACATGGTTATTATATTATTTTTTTTTTATTAAATAGTTTATTAGTTAAAATAGAGATAATAATACATAGAATACCAATTTCATAATTTGCTAGGATTTTAGATGAAAATCCTAGGTTCACAAATTAGATATAAATGATTAATTTTAATGTGATTAAAAAAATATATCTCAATAATTGGTATTCAAAATGTGATTAGATTTTAAGAGTTAAAATTGGATAATTCATATTGTTGTTAATCTAATTTAATTAAAGAGTTTAATTTATTTAGATTAGTAAACCAATTAGAAATATAGTTTTAATGTGATTAAAAGATATATTTCATATAATTGGCTTATAATGTGGATTAGATCTTAAGAGTTAAAATTGGATAATCTCACATTAAATCTAATTTTCATAATTAAAGAGTTTAGATTATCTAGATTAGATCTTTTATAATAAATTAGATTTTTTTTTTTAAAGAGTTTAAAAAATTTTGATAATTTATTAAGTGTTAATAGGATTTCTAGTAACACACTAATTCCTAGTAACTTAGATTATACTTTTTAACCATTAATAATCTAAGATGAAGACTAGGAATAATAAGTAGAAAATCCAAATCCTAAAATAATGAGTGGGAGAGAGATACATAACAATATATTATGTGGTCTCTATCATTAGTTCAACACCGTGAGATTTGAATGGCGCTTTGAGACGGTTTTGTTTTTCGTCACCCTAAGGTTGGTGTCCATTTGGGTCAATACCAAGATTGAGTTCTAAAGGATGAGATTTCTGTATGTATTTTAGAATTGGCCTACCCTAAGGTTGGTAATTCTCAAATTAAGTCTGAAAGATCTGAAATGATGGGTTACACTCATAAAGAAATAAATTAATTAATAATTTAATTTTTTGACCGAAATAAACAGTAGTCAGATTATATAGGAATAAGAGTTATTCTGTTATATTATTTGACTGAGATTTTCTCAATCTAACATACAAATATTTGACCTACCCTAAGGTGGTATTTATTTGTGGTATATTAGATTATCATGACATAATAATTCTTTTTAAGGTATTTTTGATTCATTATTCGTCTATCATGCATCACATTTAATTTTATGCCAAAAACTAATGATATTTGTATGAATGCGATTTTTGAATAAAATATTTTGTTTATTTATTTCAGTAATGTCATCATCTTTAATTACCATACTTGCCAATGATAAACTGAATAGGAATAACTATGTTAAATAAAAAAATAACATGAATGTCATTCTGGTCTGTGAGGACCTAAAGTTTGTCCTGATGGAGGAGCGTCCTCCTATGCCACTAGTAAATGCTGCGCGTAATATACACGAAACCTACCAAAACTGGGTTAAGGCTAATGAAAAGGCCCGATGCTACCTATTAGCAAGAATGTCTGATGTGTTTGCTAAGAAGCATGAGTCAATGACAACAACATCTGAGATGATGCAGTCATTACAGAGGATGTTTGGGCAACCTTCTGAGCAGCGACACGAAGCTATTTGTGCTGCTATGACTGCTAAGATGAAAGAAGGAACATTAATTCAAGAGCATGTCTTAAATATGATGACCTAATTTAACACAAGCGAAACTCATGGTGGGGTGATTGATAAGCCTAGCCAAGTAAGCATGATATTACAAACTTTTCCAAAGAGTTTTATACAGTTCAGGAGCAATTATGTTATGAACAAGTTGCAATATAATATTACTTAATTGTTTAATGAACTAATAACTTATGAGTCCATGAATAAGAATAAGACTAAGTCTAGTGAAACAAGTGTTGCTGAAACTTTCACCTCTAATAAGAATAAGAGAAAAATGATCACCAGTAAGGATAAGACAAAGCCTAAGGAGCAGGCTACCAAGATGAAGCAAATTGGCTCTAAGATTTCCAAACCCAAAAGAAAATATTTTCATTGTGATGTGAAAGGACATTGGAAGAAGAATTGTTTAAAGCACCTCGAAAAGCTCAAGAATAAAAAGAAAATGAAAGGTAAATATGATTTACTCGTCATTGAATCTTGTTTAGTGGAGAATGATTTATTCACTTAGATAATTTATTCAGGAGCCATTAATCATATTTGTTTTTCTTTACACTTGATTGATTCTTAGAGGGAGCTTGATGAAGGCGAGTTCACCATGCGAGTTGGCATTGAGGATGTCGTTTCAGTTAGCGTAGTGGGAGAAGTTAGACTTCAATTTTTAAATAGTTGTTTTAATGTTTTGAACAATTTTTATTGTATTTCGAATTTTAAAAGAAATTTGATTTCGATTTCGAGATTATTGGAACATAATTATTCAATTTCTTTTAGTAATAAAGAAATTATTATTTCTAGAAATAGGTTGAATATTTATTTTGGAATATTAGAAAACAACACATACATATTAAGGTCGTTAACACGTAATTCACTGTTCAATGCTTAATTATTAAAAGTTGAAAAACCAAAAACAAAGTGACAAAAGATTTCTCCAAATGATGATACCTATCTTTGACATCTGAGACTTGGACAATTAATCTTAATAGAATAAACAGTCTAGTAAAGAGCGGGACTTTAAGCAAGTTAAAGATTGATACTATACCTGTTTGCGAATCTTATCTAGAAGGTAAAATAACTAACAGACCTTTTAAGACAAAAGATTATAGAGTCAAAGAACCACTAGAACTTATATATTCGGACGTTTGTGGTCTAATGAGTGTTAAAGCTAGAGGTGGTTATGAATGTTTCGTTACTTTCATTGATGATTATTCAAGATATGATTATGTTTACCTAATACAACGAAAATCCGAAACTT
Organism: Dimocarpus longan; assembly: GCA_022984855.1. NCBI lineage: Eukaryota > Viridiplantae > Streptophyta > Magnoliopsida > Sapindales > Sapindaceae > Dimocarpus > Dimocarpus longan. Next base: position 11,295,248 of record CM041014.1, on the reverse strand, counting down.
TTGAAAAGTTCAAAGAGTTTAGAGTTGAAATTGAAAATCAATTAGGTAAAACAATAAAAACTCTACGATCAAATCGTAGAGAAGAGTAACTTGATATAGAGTTCAAGGATTATTTGATTGAGAATGAGATTATATTCCAACTCACAGCTCTTGGAACACCATAGCAAAATGATGTTGTAGAAAGAAGAAATCGTACCTTGCAAGATATGATGAGATCTATGATTAGTTTCTCATCTTTACCTAGTTCCTTCTAGGAATATGCACTGCAAACTGCAGTATATATCCTGAATGTAATTCATTCCAAGTCTGTTTCTAAAACACCTTTAAAGTTGTGGAATGGTCGCAAAGCTAGTTTGCAACATTTTGACATATGAGGGTGTCCAGCATATGTGCTAAAAAATAAGACTGAAAAATTGGAATCACGTTAACAAGTTTGCCTATTTGTAGGCTACTCCGGAGAAACTAAAGACAAATTCTTTTATGATCCTCAAGATAACAAAGTGATTGTATCAACAAGGACTACGTTTCTTGAAGATAATTACGTAAAAGAACACAAACCTCGAAGTAAGGTTGTACTTGAGGAGTTATTACCTGATTCAACCAGTATCCAATTAACAATAGTTGTTGAGAACAACATAGTTAAGACCACATTTGAGCATCAGATAGACTTCCATCATAATCATTTACCATCTCGTCATAGTAGGAGGGTTATTAGACTACCAGTCCGTTACAGAGAAATCAGAGATTGCTATCTCCGATGAGTGTATAGATGATCCATTGACATATCATGATGCAATAGAAAATTCCGATAAGGAAGAATGACTTAAAGCTATGAATCTTGAGATGAAGTCCATATACTTAAACTCAGTCTAGAAACTTGTGGATCAACCAGATGGGGTAAAACCCATAGGTTGCAAATGGATCTATAAGAGGAAGAGAGGAGTGGATGGGAAGATGAAGATCTTCAAAGCTCAGCTAGTGGCAAAGGGGTATACTCACAAAGAGAGAGTTGACTATGAAAAAACTTTCTCGCCAGTAGCCATGCTTAAGTCTATTTGTATTCTTCTATCCATAATTGCATGTTTCGACTACAAGATATGACAAATGGATGTCAAGACTATGTTCTTTGGTTCATGAGTGTTTTCATGGTGTTCCAAGAAACAGAATACAATGGCACAATTTACTACAGAAGCTGAATTTATTACAGTTATTGCTGCTGCAAATCAGGCTTTGTTGTTAAGAAAGGTGTTGATTGATTTGAATATGAAGCAAGAAGGATGCACAGAAATATTTATTGATAATCAAGCTGTAATTGCTATCTTTCATAATCCTGTTTTTCACGAGAAAACTAAACACTTCAATATCAAGTTATTCTTTCTTAGAGAAGTACAGAAGGAGGACTCAGTTGGTTTGAAGTACTGCAAATGTGATATGCAACTAGTTGACATATTTACAAAGTCTCTGTCAAGAAGCAAATTTGACTTTCTTAGAGAAAAACTTGGAGTTTGCAGCAACCAACTTGAAGTTCACAGCAACCAAAGCAAGGAGAAGTGTTAAAGTTGTGCTTCAATTGCTGCAACATTGTCCGAGTTGGAATTATATATATTTTTTTATTTCTTAGTTGTTTGACTGTTTCAATTGATTTGGTCAGTAGTAGTTGCTAATTTTTAGGAATGTGTTGATCATGGAAATGTGTTTCATGTAGTGCCTTGTTTTTCGTTTCCTCTATTATTATTTTTTTGCTGTATTTAAACACATTGTTAAATAAATAAAAAAGTGACTTTACACAGCAAATTTTATTGTTGTTTCTTGCTTCCTGTTACATTGATCATTTGATCATTTCAATCTCTTTAAAACTCTAACAGGCCAACTACCTTCATCCCTAAGAAGGCTTGAGATAAGCAGTTGCGAAAAGCTGCAGTGTCTATTGGATGGTCCCTCACCAATGCAGGAGAGTACCAGCAACATCAACACACCACTTCTCGAGTATTTGAACATCTCGAAGTGTCCATCTCTCGAATCCTTGTCATCAACAGGTAAAGTATCAGATGTGCTCCAACACCTTGAGATTCAGCATTGCTTAAAGCTCACAACCTTATGTCTGTTACCTGAGACACTGAACCACCTCGAAATTAAAACTTGCCATAAGCTCAACAGCTTATCATCAACAGGTCAGTTACCTGCCTCATTGGAGCACCTTTCTATTTATGACAGTTTGATCAGCACCTTATCATCAACTGGCTACTTGCCTGTATCATTTCAGCACCTTGACATTGAGTTTTACGCACAACTCACCATCTTGTCATCTGGCCACTTACCTGCTCCACTCAAATACCTTAAGATTAATAGTTGTGGAAGTCTCGTTTACACAGCCGACAGCCTGCAAAATCTTAGCAGCCTCCGTGAGATTGATTTATTCTATTGTCCAAGTCTTGTTTCCTTCCCACGAGAGGGGCTTCTTAACTGAAATCTAGCCATTCTTTCAATTAGGTACTGTAAGAAACTTGTTGAGCTACCTGACTCCATGCACACCCTTAAATCACTTAAAGAATTACAAATTTTAAACAACTTCAACCTAACATCACTTTCATCCTTTCCACAACATGGTTTCCCCATCGGCCTAAAATCACTTCCTGTCTCAATTCCCCATTTCAATGACCAAGTGATGACACAAGCTCACCTCTCTCAGAAACCTCCACATTAGGGAATTTCAAGGTGCAAAGTCTTTTCCACAGGAAATGAAGAAGAAGGTCGTGTTGCCCACGTCTCTAAGTAGTCAAGATGCCAAGTTTATTCTAAAGAAAAAGGAGGGGCTATTTTGTTGCCCACTTCTCAAACTAGTCTGACTCTCCAAAATTTTGGAAAGTTGGAAAGTCTATCTCCTAAGGGTTTCACAAACATCACCTCTCTTAAATATATGTCGATCTCCAAGTGTCCTGCACTCACATCGTTTCCAAAGAAGGTCCTACTATCCTCACTTCTGGAATTACATATTTCTGGTTGTTCCAAATTGAAGGATTATTGTTTAAGGGATATAAGAGAAGATCAGTCCGAGATCGCCAACATTCCTTACGTTAAGATAGATGGTAAATTCATCAACGAACCAGAGCCAACAATTGTGAACAGTCTTAGGTATGCCAGTTCTAATGTAATTAAGTCACTTATATGCATGTTACCATTTAATTGCTTTACATTATGATTCTAGAATTACTAATCCTCTGTTTACTTTTTGGCAATCAGTCCTCTGCCGTAGCTTGAAGGTGTTACTAACTTATTTCAACTTTATTTGTTAGATAATTTGATGAAGCTAACTTGACTGATCAATGCTGATTTAAATAAGATTGCCAGATTGGTACAAACGTTATGAATCATTAGTACTTTCTATATCTTAACGATTTAATTTTCTTAAATTGAATAGTATGCTTTGCATCTGAAATGCGTTTGTTGTTTTCCTTGAAAAAAATAATTATTTTCCTTTCTACCCTTAATTTGCAGATAAAGTGGGCAAGATAGCATACAAAGTCTGTTTTTGAAGTCAGGTAATCATAAATTGGTTCATTTCATTGTTTCGTATGATTAAATGAATGGAAGAGAAGCTGACTACACATTCATTTCAGTGGGAAGTAATTGGACCATTTGAGGTTCAGTTGTGGTCTGTTTATTTTGTTCAGGGGTGGTTTAAATTTTAAGAGGCGGCAAAAGTAGCAGAGGCCTAGAGTTTCAAGAATGATTTCTAAATGGCTGGTTCCCTCTCCCATTTGTTTCCATATCAAGTGTGTTTCCTTTGTTTTTCTGTATGAAATTTCTGTCAAATGATGCCTTAAATTGCCATCAGGGCACTGGCACATTATAGCCTATTTCCATGTAAAGTGTCTTTATTGTTTGGATGAGAAGCGTGTTTAATGGTAGTGGCTGTAAAAAGGGATAGGTTGAGTTATGGGGTTTTGCCTTCGTTTTTGCAGTTTGTTGACACTATTATATGTCCAAGCCGACTCTTGCATTATTAGGCCATAGTGCTAAGAGTGTAAGGACATTTTCGATATAGTAAAGAATGATTTGGTTTGTATATCGAACGTGAAAAGTTGTTCATTTTAATGTCGTTCGTTAACCTTAAGGTATTTCCCTTGATGCTCTTTACTTAATACCTCTTTAAGCTCATCCTTTTATTTGGAGAAGTATTTTGAGGTGTAGGGATGTTTATGATGACCAATGGCTGCCTAGACCTACGAGTTTTAGCCTCAAGGAACCTATGAGAGGTGGAGGAATGATTTGGTTTGTATATCGGATGTGAAACATTATTCATTTTAATGTCATTCATTAGCCCCAAGGAGCCTGAGGCAGTGGCCCATGCTTTATGGGGTTGTAAGAAAATTCAACCTGGACGGCGCCATTGTTATTACTTTTTTTTTTTGATGAGCTGAAAAGTTACTTGGTTGAATTCTATAGGGAATGCTGACTGTGTAAGAGGACCCATGGTTTCTGCTTGGTTAGTGTGGTATAATACACGGATCAATATCCACTGCTCATCAGCTTTTAACTATATGCTGACATATTGTTAAAAGCTGAATAGATACTTGGTGAGCAGGAATCTTTATCCAAGACGGAAATCATTATTATTTTTTTTTGAAATTGACGGAAATCATTATTTGTATGGTGGAGAAGTGTCAGGTTTAACATCATCAATGGCAATCAAACTTTACTAAATCTTTCAAACCTAATCAATCATCAAAGACACATAAACCAATATTTTTTGAGCAACAAAGACAGTGCTAAATTAACTAGGACAACAGTCATGAAACGATGCTCAATTGGAACCAAACAATCACCGATAAAGACCATAAACATTCAATTATCAATCTTTGATGGAATCGAAATTATACCTCAAACCTGCTAGCAATCAAAATTAGCTCCTATAGTGTGTGAACAACTTTTAGTCTAAGAAGGGTGAATCTGTATAAACTATTCCCTCACAAAATCAAGAGCCTAACTGTTCAAGAATCAAGTCAGAATACTCACAAAGAAAATCAAGAGTGCACAAGAGCTGTATTTTCTTCTTATATGGTTATCACATACAAACACTCACACAACACACACTTGAATGAATGAGAGGGGCTACAGAGAGGGGCTACAGCTACTATATATAGAGCCAAAGGTTCCCTGCGCATCACTCATAAAAAAACTAATCAAAATGCTTGTCACTTCACAAAATTTCATTTGTAATTTTAAAATCAAATTATCTCTTTATCACTTCCTCACCAAAACAGAATCCTAGCTTTCCAATTTCCTTAATCACTACTTCATAAAAAATCTCAACTATCCAAGAGTTCCCATAATGTTAATTACTTAGGGAGCTAATGAGATCATTTGTATGTTCATTTATCTCTATTGAATTCATTCACATTTTGAACTAAGCAGTATAGCTATCCTATAAATACAATACTATATATGTAAGACTAATCAAGCTTCACATAATCACGAACCATATCACCTAATCATGCATGATATCCAATAAATTAATCTAAAGTCAATTAATGAATTATCCAATAAATTAATTTAAAGTCAATTAATGAATTAATAATGTGTCATGTCATCATCAACCAATGGGAGACTAGTTCAATGTGAGATAAATATAATAGGATTATTTATCAACTATCAGCTGAAACAAATTGTTCTTTTACTTTTTTTTTTTTTTTTAATAACATATACATATATATATTTTTATGTATATATTATTTTTTTATTCTCCACTTTCATCTGTAAAATAATGTATTTATATTTTTATGCTACAATTTAGTGAATGCCTAATATTTTTTTATTAAATTATTATTCTCTATTATTACAATTTTTATAATATCTTTTTATTTAACCGACTTCTAATTTGTGAGCTTTCTTTGTTTAAATTGGTACCATCAAAATTGTGAATAGATTAGGATGTTTCAATTTTTTTCTTTATCCTTTTTTTTTTCACAAAATAATATTGATTTTATTATTTTATTGATTTATTTTTTAAATATTTTAATTGCAACATAAGTGTAGTACTATTTAAGTTCATTGATTAGATCTATTATTTTGATTTGATATAAACTTTGTCAATAAAAAATTATTAGTTTTTTAACAATGTAATTATTGTTTTAATAAATAGTAATACTATGGAACTGTAGTGATATAATTTATTCATTAATTATAAATTCATATCAAGTTATAACTCAAATAATTAATTTACTCCTTATTCATTTAGTGATAGGGATTTGAGTTTCATCAAACATATTTATGATCATATGTAGGGAGTCTTGGACAAGGATTCTCTGTTAATGTTGACACGGTGCTAATCTTTTTATGAGAACAATTTAAGTTTGAGTGATGTATGAGAGAGAAAAAATCTATCAATCTTAATCGTTCATTTTCTCAAATTCTGATGTGTCACTAGATTATTAAAAGATCAACAAAAAAAAGGATGGTAGAGAATCCTTACTTTCCTTTATTGTGGGAGTCTCATAGTACTATAATTGTTTATTTTCGAATTATAAATATAATGTTTAAAATCGATATTTTTTAAGAGACCATTGATTTGATTAACTTATAATATATATATATATATATAGCGAGAGAGAGAGAGAGAGAGAGGAGAGAGAAAGAGAGAGATTCTATGGTTAATATATCTTAACTTTTAAAAAGTTTGAAACAACTATTTCAGTTATTAGTTACATCTAAATTGAATGAAAGAGAAAAATTTTTTTGATAAAGAGAATATAAGAAATGATCAAGATGGTTGATTCTAATTTTTTAAAGTATAGGATGTACTAACCATAAAAATCATATATATAAGTCAAACATTTATTGATATGTCAATTAATAGTTTTTATATCATAGTTGAATTTTAGTATTATTATACCATGTTTTACTGCAATATCCCTTCTTATATAAATTTTTGGATTTGACACTGACAATAACGACATGTATGTTTGCGATGATGATGAGATGGACAAATACCTCCATAAGAAACAGTTAATGTTGTAGGTCTCATTACTCAAGTTTATAGTCATAATCTAATTTTGTGCAAGTTCCATTCTGCAAATTGTAAAAAGCAATGTACGCAACCGCCATAATTGCGTTGCCGAAAGCACCAGCCACTAATGTTTTCAAAGTGGCTCCACATTATATAAGTCCATTCATTGAACAATTAAAAAGCCCCAACTCAAATCAAATAGTACCTTCAAGGAATTTGCGTAGCCACTTGAAACTTTGCATTATATGTAACCTAAAATACGTGGGGTTTGACCTAACTCAATGGCTGAAAAAATTAGAAGAATATGAATATATATATATATATATATATTAACCTACAATAATGGAATTTGAGCGTGAAAGATACAGCATAAATTTATAATATTAATAATGTAAGTATAATAATTTATCTCTAAATCATTTCAATTTTTGTCTTAAGTTCAGAACAAGAATTTAGATAAATTATCTGGCTCTAATGTTATTATTAATATTATTATGTTTACCTTATCTTCTTCTTATATATAGCCTTGCAAGTCCAGAGGACTCAGAATAAATATCTATTTATATTTATGGAATATTGAATGGATAACTATAATAGTATGTAAGACTATCCTTCCACAAGAAGAGCAAATAAACAGCTGTGATCAGAGTGTGGCACTCATTCGGTGTGTCCAATTAGGTTTCTTATATCTTTATTTTGATATTTGAGATACGCAGGTAAGTAAAAGAAGAAATTTTGCAGCCTAGTTCTAAAGTACCTAACCCAACATCCACCACGAAATCTAGCACATAATTTTGCAAGAAATTCCCTCCGCAATTTCGAAGGTATCCAATCACAGACAGTAACCAAACTTCTTTGACCTTTTAAGGCCTCTCCCTCCCTATATATATGGCCAAGTATACAAAGCGACTTACAACGAAAACCAAATATCCCCTCTATAACCTCTCATCAATTATCTTCATAGATTTGGCACCCAGCATTTCAGATGGCTTATTTGAGCAAAATTGCACTTATTTTTGTTCTTCTGACAATCTTTTGTATACCTTCTATGGAGGGTAGAAAGATCTTGAACATGGAGAAAGTGAAGGGCCATCTTGTGGAGCACAAATTGGTTCCAAGTGTCCTTCATAATGGTCCTACACCATCATCTTATCGTAGTGCTAAATCATTCCAAATGGCTCAGAACAGCCGAAGAATGGTTACTATGCACAATGCCATGGTTGATAGATCATTGCGGTCTGTTCCAAGTCCTGGAGTTGGAAATTAGACACTAGATTGTATTTGTTAGTCAAGTGTTGTACTTGTCTATTATGCCATTTAAATCATCAGATCAGGTCAAGATTAGGGACTATTAGTCAGTTAGACATCATGTATTCCTCTAAAAATGGATGTCCAAAGAATTTGTTTGGTTTGTCTAGATCTCTTAAATACTTTACTGCATTTGTTTACTGTTTACCCATGTGCGCAGCTCTTGTTGTAAAGCATATAAAAATATGCATATTTAATTCCATCAACAATGTTCATGCACCCGCGGTGTATAGAATAATATTAATGATCAATAATGCATATATGAGGTTGTGTATTAGTGTTACTTCTTTTTGGAATATGGTTTGACACAGTATATATATGGACTACTATATTCTGTGTTGACTTCCTACAAATAGAGGAGTACATAAAAAGCTGAAAAGGCTTGTTTCCCCACAAACACTGTGCATGAAAAATAATATCTATGGCCTTTTTTTGTCTTTACATCTTGCTTTTTCCAGGGACAGGATTGAAATATACAATTAAGACAGCATGTTATTGGCAACAATAGGAGGCGATTAGAGTAATATACCAATAAAAGGGTAAGGCTACCATGCATGTGAGGCTAATTCTCGACAATGTTGTTGGGATTCTACATATATAATATTTGCGACATATTAGATTTGATATTTTTAGTTTAAAAAATAGATTTAGTGTTTAAAAAATTACATTATTAATGCTTTTAATTTTTTTATTTAATTTCATATAATGTTTTTGATGTAATATATTTTGAATTACAAATTTAATTTAATGTAATTCAACAAAGTATTTGTAACATAAATATAATACTTTAAGAATTATAATTTCATTTTTAATATGTTAAATAATTTTTTAATATGATATTTTACTTGTAACATTATATTTGTACAACGTAACATTTTTGCATGAATGTTGTGATAAAGACATGTGAGATTATAATTTTACCATTAATGAAACAAATTTGGTATTTTGTATAACAATAAAGTTGTAGCTCATAATAAAGTGTATCGTAGCATGTAACAACTAGGTATGTAGCAGTTGTTTATTTAAACCTTATAGTTATGAAGTCTTTTTACTAAATTAACTGAAAAATAAATTTATCAATATTTATAACGCAAAATGATAGTGGAGTGCATACATGATAAGAGGCCTGCAAATATTAAAGCTTTCTCCTTATGTTTTAAATTTTTTTTTGTTTGACCTATTTGAATTGAATTAAAGCAGCATGAAGTCCTAAAATATCCCTAATCATGTATGCTTTCCCTTTTTCTTCTTTTTTCTTTAAGGAAAAAAAAAAAAAACTTTTTTCCTTTTTATCTTAAATTAATTTTTAAATCTTTTAATTCATGGTAGTTTGGTAGTCCTGAATCAGATAGGGTGGCTAATCATCGGAAATGGCTCTTAGGAACATATATAGCAAATAATCCAAGGTGAGATTAAAAATGTCTGTTCCTTTCTTCTTAGGTTAAATACTCTTAATTTATCCCTATTTTTTTTGGACATTTAATTTACTCCAATTGAAAGACATGAAAAAGACATTAAAAGAACACTGATTCTTCCTGTAACATTTGATATTCTTCACTGTATACCCTACCTTTCAGATTTCTCTTTGAATCCATACATTTGATGTTGTTTGGTAAGATTGCCAACCTGCAATTAAGAAGTAATTCAGTCATGATCTTCTACCATTTTCATGCTATTTGTTAATTATAATAATAGAAACATACACACACATATATATACACTGAAATACTATTTATGGTAGGGATGCTCAAACATTGGGTATTGTGAAACTAAATGAGCATTTGTTGCCATAAAACCATATTGGACGATGGTAAATCACGTGTGATACTTGATAATGGAGATCAATCCCATTCCATTCCTGTCTCCTCTTGCAGAACTAGAGCAAGAGATCTATAGTCTAGTACCCTGTCTACTGCTGAAGTTTTGTAAATTGTGATGACTTTTGTGTTTTTAGCAAAGCTATCAAAACACTTTGCAAGATGTACTTTATGTGAGGAAAAATAAAAAATAATACAAACAAATATGATGAGTATAGAGCAAACAAAACATAACTATAATAAAGAGAAACAAAATTTTAACTTAATTATTTAGTTCACCAATTTGGCTATTGGTATGGAATCAATGAGTCTCACAAGCACAACTACAAGAAAACTCTTTTTGGCATATTGTCTTCAACCTCACCCACCCCTAAAATATACACAATGAATGTAGGGATGTTTTTGGATGCAGCACTGATATATGTGTGTTTTGGAAGATCTTGGACGAAAAGGGAATCAATCATCATTGACAATCATAAGTACTAATTTTTGTTAATTAAATGGGTATGTTAGCATTTCAAACTGTCTTTGTCAGAGAACCGGTATAGGATTGTTGTCAGAGTTCAAGGCTAGTGACGAGAGGGAGGCCACTGCAGGACAGACGATGTTGGCAGCTCAGGTATTGATTTGATTATTTTATGATGGTTGGCACATGTACACAGCTCAATGCCTCCTGGTTCGCGCTGTCCCTTTTTGTTTCGCATGAGCAGATCCTAAATTCATGGTTAAACTTGATAATATTCGGTTCAATGATGCCGATGGCAGCAAGATCAGTCCCAGTTCAGATAAAGTTGATATTCAACTTCCTAGTACTTGATTTCTTTTGAATACTTAGATTGCTGGGTTTCCTACATAGATATGGTCATATAAGCCTTGACTATCTTTATACAAACCGAATCGGGTTTGTAAATGTTACGAGTTATTTAGCAGATGATCAAGTTCCAGTAGTTTTCTTAGACGAACGAACAAAGAAATTAACGATTTTGTTAGTCACCGCTTAATCTTAATTCTTATCCGCTCTCATTGCCTTCGTAAGCCAACTTTATTTTGTCCTCGTTTATGGAATTGACTTCATTTTTTTCTTTAGGCATCTTGGTTGGGTGGATCTTATGTTGCTGATGCCTCAGAACCACTGAATAGAGTTGACTTTTCCTTTGTCGACTGATATGGATTTGAATCTTCATATGTCAGGTACTATTCTGGATTCTACAATTATGCTTTCTACTATTTTCTGTGAACAATATGAAAAGGGCGATGGAGATGCATGCGGCACAGAGTATGCTAAGATCTGCTGAGTTAATGATGGGTTCTTTCAATGACATTGAGGTAATTAATCTTCTTTTATTCTCATTCTAGACCTCAAACTGAATGTATTTTATGTGATGTAATATGCTGCGATGATCAAGTAGTTATAGATAAAGAAATTATGAGAAAAAGTCAGAGTTAAGTAAAACCATTATTTGGCAATGGAGCCACAATTATTGACCTTTTCAATTGCTTCAACATGAAACATCTCTACACTGCCTTATATTACTTATACATAGGCATGTCAGTAGTTCAATCCAAATCTAAGTCATAGGTCCCATGTACTACATCTTAAGTATATTTGAGAGTTTTCTTTTCTCTAGTTTTCTCCTAAAATTTTAGAGAGAGGTTGTATTTGTAATTATTAGTTTAATAAAATTCTTCTAGTCTTGGTTCGTGGATGTTTCTCTCATATTGAAGATTTTACCATATAAATATCGTGTCCACTATTTTATTTTATTTCAATATTATTCTCAATTTCATATTTATGCTAGGATTAGAATAGTATCGGGTCGTCATGACAATCGTATTAGAGTTTAGTTTTTTAGTAAATTTTGAGTATGCTCTATGGTTGCAATATTGTCTGATCTTCCACATCAAAAAGAAATTGTTCCTGGTTACTGGAAATAAGTGTGATGGTGTGCAAATGCATGCATAAGAAAGGTTCTGATTATGAAAATCTTAGTATTTAAGTGTGTCTATTATGACTCACATTTCTTTCCTAAGAACTAACTTGGGTACTATTCACGAATATGTGCACTATCTCGAAATATGGATACTATTCACGTTACTGTTCATTGAATATCTTACACGAATTTTACAAAGATGGCGACGAAATTTGAAATTAAGAAATTCAATGGAAGTAATTTTTCATTATGGAAGATGAAATTAAAGGCTATCTCGAGGAAAGATAATTGCTTACAAGTAATTGAAGATAAGCCAGCTGAAATTATTGATGATGCCAAGTGGAAAGATATGGATGACAATGCAATTTCCAATATCCATCTGGCCTTAGCAGATGGTGTATTATCAATTGTAGCGGAGAAGAAGATGGTTATAGAGGTATGTGACACTCTAACAAAATTGTATGAGTCTAAGTTACTACACATGAAAATTTTTTTAAAAATAAAGCTTGATAATCTTTCAATGATAGAATCTACAATAGTAACCGACCACATCAACACCCTAAATATTCTATCTTCTTAACTTTTAGTGTTGGATCATATTATAGAGGCAAATGAACATGTAAAAATTCTACTTCAAAATCTACCCGATTCATATAATCAACTTGTTATCAACTTGACAAACAATATCCTCACAAACTATCTAGTTTTCAATGATATTGCAGCTGTTGTCTTAGAAGAAGAAAGCAGCTAGAAGAATAAGGAAGACAGATTGGCAAGTAATACACAAGCAGAGGTTTTGTTAAAAACAAGAGGGAGATCAACAGAATGTGATCTCAATGGGAGTCTTAGTCATAGTAGATCAAAATTAAGAAATAAGAAAAAATGTCAGATGCTACAATTGTAGCAAAAAATGACATGTCAAAAGTGAGTATTAGCACAATAAAAAGAATAATGCTCTTGAGTCATCAAACTTATAGTAATGTGTACTAAGTATCTCAGATGATGATGAGGTCTTATACAAAGAAATAACCACTGTTGCATAAAGTAGATTATGGTTTGCTGATATCTGGATTTTAGATTCAGCAACCATCTGGCACATGACCTCTCTTAGAGAATGGTTACACACATATGAACCTATCTCAAAAGGATATGTATTTATAGGTGATGATCATGGTTTGAAGATCAATAATATTAGCACAATCAAGATAAATATGTATGATGGTACAGTTCGCACTTAGGAGGTACGACATATGGAGGGCTTGAAGAAGAATCTATTGTTTTTAGGACAATTGGATGATCTGAGATATAAGACTTATATAGAAAATGGAGCCTTCAAAAATGTCAGAAGTGCACTTGTTATCATGAAAAGAGAAAAGATTACTACAAATACTATACATGCTTAAAGGAAAAACACTACTGAAGGGTGATTCATATGTTGCATCAACTAACCATAGGAAAGAGTCAACGATGATGTGAATGAGGTTTGAAGATTCTCTTCGAATGTATATTGCTTCATGGGCTCAAAATAGTAAATCTACATTTTTATGAGCACTGTGTAACAAGTAAATAGCATAGATTAAAGTTCAGCAATCCTACTACTAGGAGCAAATGCATTCTAGACTTAATTTATTTTGATATTTAGGAATCACCGGATATATCCTTAGAAGGAGCAAAATACTTTGTATTATTTATTGATGATTACTTCAGAAGAAATTGGGTGTACCCTATCAAAAGAAGGTCAGATGTGTTTCCAGTATTCAAGATATTTAAAGCATGGATAAAACTTAAATCTAAGAAAAAGGTCAAGTGCTTAAGGATAGATAATGGAAAAGAATATATAGAAGGATAATTTTTTACTTTTTGCAAACAAGTAGGAATCAAAAGACAGTTCATAGTCACATACATTTCTCAACAAAATGTGGTAGTAAAGCGGATGAATAGAACTCTTATAGAAAGAATAAGAGCTATATTGAAGATTGTAGGTTTACCCAAGTCATTTTGGAGAAAAACAGTGAAAACTGCCTGTTATATGATAAATTAATGTCTATCCACAATAATTAAGTTGAAAACATCAATAGAGATGAGGATTAATAAATTCGCTAGTTATTTTACTTTACATTCGTTTGAATGTCCTGTGTTTGTAATGTATAATGCCCAAAAAAGAACAAACTTGATCTAAAATCAAGAAAATGTATATTCTTAGGGTATGCTACTCGAGTGAAGGAGTATCACCTGTGTGATCCTACTACTCACAAGGTTATCATTAGTGGAGATATTATATTTGTAGAAAATCAACTTTAAAGAAGTGGATATGATAACGCTTCAAAAGAAATTTTAAAGATTATAATTGTACAGGTCAAAAATAATTCAGAACATGAAAGTTTAGGTTCTTTTGAAGTAGAATCAAAGCACGAAGTGCAAAAACAAATAGAGACCAACGATTTAGAAATTCAATGGTCAATTCAAGAGAGGAGACTACCAATATGACACTCGGAGTATGTTATAGAGAACAATGTTGCTTACTATCTTCTAATAGAGGATAGAGAGCTTTCAACTTTCTGTGAAACTACAAACAACTTAGATGCACTTTTATGGATGACGTCAATGTAGAAAAAAATTAAAACTCTATAAAAAAATAAGACTTGGGAACTTGTATATTTACCACAAAGTCGAAAAGCTATTGGAAACATGTGGGTCTTTAAGATTAAACGGGATGACAATGATCAAGTGGAATGGTATTGTGCAAGATTGGTGGTGAAAGATATGCTCAAAAAGAAGTTATTGATTTCAATAAGATATTTTCTCTGATGGTTCAACTTACAACAATAAGGGTGATCCTGACAATGTATGCTATATCTGATTTACACTTAGAGCAGTTAAATGTGAAAACTACAGTTTTTTATGAAAAACTTGAATAAGAAATTTATACGCTCAAATCAAAAGGTTTTGCTGAAAAATGCAAGTAGGACTTAGTTTGCAGGTTAAAGAGATCTCTATATGGTTTAAAACAGATGTCGAGGTATTGGTACAAGAGATTTGATTCATTCATTATAAGCTTTATATACAATAGAATTAGTTTAAAACATTGTACATACTATAAGATATTTGGAGATAGTGATGATTTCATTATTTTATTATTGTATGTAGATAACTGTTATGGAGGAATTAGCGATCAGAATAATCGAGCCTAGACAGATCTACAGTGCAGGCCCAGCGGCCCAGAGGCCCAATTATCCGCCACCCATCCAGTCCATTCTCCTGAAAAGGGGGCCCATTAGTGGGCGCTTATCATGACCGCTGATCGCTATCGTTCAGCCTGACCACAGACTGCCTACTCTGAAATCTGGCTGTGACCGCTATATTCTCCGCCATTCAGATCGCCGTGTTCCTCGTTAGCTTCATTTGCTCAGTTTGACCGCTGGTCGCTTCCGACCGATAGCTTTCATCTCTCAGACTCGTCGCTGACCGCCATCTGTAATGACCAAGCCTGCTCGCCATATTATCCGCCACAGTCAGCCACCTGCCTCTCCGTCACCCCCGCCCAGATAGAGATATTCCCCAAGAGAAGCCATCCGTCAGAAATGTCCGATAAGCCATTCTCGTCCAAAATTATCTGATTGAGCTGATCGCTAGTCTTTGAGCGTGGCCGCGTATCAACTTCTTCACTCATGTTATTGTCCGCCTTACTGCCATGACCAGCTGCAGACGTGCCGACTCAGAATCCGTCTCATCGACTCTCCAGGTCAACAGAAGTCAACAGTGCCATGCAGAGTACAGATCCGAGGCTTATCATGCACGTTACATCCGCCAGAAGCTGTGATCTCGACCTCGACAACCATCATTGCATATCTGACCCAGTCATCAGAAATCTCCCTTGGACAGACCTCGGATGCGACGGATTGGCCGCATTTAATGTATTTTCGGCCGCATTTAATGCACTGTCAGCCGTATTAATTAAGATTCCGGCGCATTAAATGCTGTTTGTCAGTGTAACTGTAGTTAACTGTTTACTTTTATCTTATTCTATTTTACTGTAGCACGTCCTCTTTCTCTATAAAAGGGGATGCTTTTCATTGTAAAAGAGGATCCCCCATCTCTGAGTGTCGTTACTCTGCCAAAATAGTGAGAGAGTGAACAGTGGACGTAGGCATCTTTTTGGGCTGAACCACTCTAAAAATCCTTTGTGTTTCCTCCTCTTCGCCTCTAACCTCCCTTTTTGATTCCCATTGTTTTGCATGCATTCTGTTACTTGTTCAAAACTGTAGCTTGGGCCTGAAAACAACCGCATTGACTAAGGAAAACCATTTTTCGACGTTAACATTTTTGACACTAGAAGAAAGGGCTCATCTTCAGTTTCGTCACCTTTCTACTCATTAGCTTTCACAATTTTTTCTTCGTTCGCCATGGTTAGAGGGAGGATTCCTAGAGACTTCAATGCAACAGAAAACCGTCAGAAAATTTCAGACCATCAGCAAGCTATGTCTACCGGGGCAATATCCAACACTGGTGCGGGGATGTCTAATGTGCCCATGATTGGAGACGTTCAAGGTATACCCCCTCTCCCAACTCGCCAACCTACATGTAATACTACAGGGGGGGACGCAATGCAAGCGATACAGCGACGACAGGAGAGGCTGGAGAATACCGTCACAGAGTTTATTGGTGAGGTTAGGACTCTGTTCCAGAATCAAGCCCAACTTCCTCAAGTTCCTCCCCAGGCCGTTCCAGAAAGAAATGTTCCTCGTAGGAGGCACGTGGAGGACCCCAATGTGAGTAGAAGGGGTGCTAAAGAGTTTGAATGAAAAGGGTCCGTCCATTCCTCCAGCGTACATTCTAGTGCTCAACCTCCACGAGCCCGCGGTGGACATCGGCCGGAGCAGGCTGGCCGCAATCATGACCAAATCCCGGCCCATGTAGATAGAGCGAGGCCAGGACCTAATGCTGAAGGACAAGCTGGTAGAAACAACCGATCCCCTAGCAGGAGAGATGGACACTCCGCTGTTGGAAGAACTGAAACACGGGGTGCATTGGTAGCAGAACTCCTCCAAAGGGTTCGTCAATTGGAGGCGCGACCTATGGTGCATGAACAGAGGGGTCAAACCGGAGAAAGGACCCCATTCACTTCGGAGATTGAGTTGGAGCCGCTCTCTCCAAGATTTAAAGTTCCCAACATCCCCCAGTACAGAGGAAACTCCGACCCCTATGATCATCTGGACGCTTTCAACATTCAGATGGACCTCCAGACAATAAGTCCGATCATGAAGTGTCGTGTGTTCCAGACTACTCTTGGGGACATCCCACGGAAGTAGTTCAGAAGCCTCCCCCCGCGCAGTATCAACAACTGGGAGGAATGCCAGCAGAAGTTTCTGAACCAGTACAAGGCGTTGAAGAGGCGTCTCGCACCACCCTGTCACCTTTCCACCATCTACTAACGCCCAGGTGAGCCTCTAAAAAAATACATCAACAGGTTCAGGAGTGAGGTGACGAATGTGAAAAACCCTATGGATGAAGGGGTATTGTCAGCCATCTCATCTGGTTTGAGGAAAGATGGCAAACTGTATGAGAGCATATATAGGTCCCCTGTCAAGGACCTAGGAGAGTTCTATGAGCGAGCGGAGAAAAAGATCCGATGGGAGGAAGTGATCAATCCTAGGAAGGCCAGTGCTTAGAGGGACGAAGCCGGTACTTCCAGTCATGGAAGGAAAAGAAGCAACGGGGGAAGCAACCTTGAAGGGCGAAGAGAAAACCAGCAGGTTGTCAAGAAAGTCAGGGATTGGCGGAGACCGGGCAGCAGTCGGGAACCGGAGCGGCCATGGTATCGAAGTCGTTACAATACTTACAACGCCCTGTCGGATACCCAAGACCGAATATATGCGACTGAGAAGAACACGGAAAATTTTGGGCGACCGGCTCCCCTTCAGGGTCTAGAAGGGCGGAGAGATAGGAACAAATTATGCGCTTACCACAATGACATTGGGCACAATACCTTCGACTGCTGGGCACTCAAGGATGCTATTGAGGAATTGATCAGAAATGGCCGTTTGAGGGAGTATGTTATGAGGCCCCCAAGGCCACAATCTCAGCAGAAACGGCCGCGTCAGCGTTCGGAAGATCCTCCAATTCAAAACCAACTAGAGCCGAATTCTACCCAAGGGCCCTTCGTCAGGACCATCCACACCATCCATGGAGGACCCTTGCGAGCAGGAGAGTCTAACCGGTCTCAGGAACAATTTGTTCATGAAGCAAGACGCATCCAGCCTGGGAAGCAAGGATAGTCGGAGAGACTTGCCAAAAAAGCAAAGAAGGTGTCAGAGGACATTGTGTTCACTGATGAAGACGCGCGGGATGTCCGCCTCCCTCATAATGATGCTTTGGTAATCAGGGCGTGTATCGGCAACTCAATGGTGAAAAGGATTATGATAGACACTAGCAGCTCCGTGAATGTTATGTACAAAGACTGCTATGATCAGATGAGGATTGGCGATGATCAGCTAAAACCATCCCCCGAACCCCTTTACGGATTTACTGGAGACTCGATCATCCCTGTCGGACAAATCAGATTGCCTTTGACTCTCGGTGACGCCACCCGGCAGTCCACAGTGTTGGCGGATTTCCTCATCATCAACTCTCCCTCGGCGTATAATGTGGTAATGGGGTGGCCTGCAATGAACGATCTTGACATGGTTGTCTCCACCAAGGCTCTCGTGGTGAAGTTCCCAACTCCCAAAGGCGTGGGATGCATGCAGGACGAGTAATCCATGGCTTGTCGCTGTTACGTTGATGCGATCAGAAAGGGGTCCCAGGGAAATAAGGCGGAGGCGATTCCGGAGCGGGAATTGCAAGCAATCATTTTGTCAAGGGTCAGCCATGATTTAGATCCTAGGGAGTTCGACGCACATCAGAATACTGGTCCAGTAGAAGAGCTTGAGGACGTCCCGGTTGCTGAAGCTGATGCATCAAGATGTCTCAAGTTGGGTAGAAGTCTGGTCCCGGAGGTAAAGTCCCAATTAATTAACTGCCTCAAGAAAAATGCAGACATATTCGCCTAGAACCATGGGGATATGGTGGGGATTGACCCGAACGTGATGACTCACAAGCTGAATGTTGACCTCCGCCATCCGCCAGTATGCCAAAAAAGAAGACAAATGAATCAAGAACGCAATGAAGCTCTGAAGGAAGAAGTGGACAAGCTCCTGGCCAATAAGTTCATACACAAAGTTCAGTATCCGAAATGGGTAGCTAACCCCTTGCTGGTAAAGAAGAAAAACAGGAAGTGGAGAACCTGCATATCTTAACAAAGCTTGCCTTAAAGACAGCTTCCCTCTGCCCAGAATTGATCAGCTGGTGGATGCAACAGCGGGGCATGAACTCCTTAGCTTCATGGATGCTTACTCGGGCTACAACCAGATCCCTATGGACCCTAAAGACGAGGAATGCACATCGTTCACCATTGACCGGGAGCTCTACTACTACAAGGTAATGCCTTTCAGTCGGAAGAATTCAGGTGCTACTTATCAGAGACTAGTGAACAGAATGTTTGAAGAGTTGATCGGAAAGAGTATGGAGGTCTATGTGGACGACATGGGGCGGATAACCTCCGTACTGCTTCTGATCCGGCAAAGTCTGGTAGCAGCATAGGGTAACTAGTTCATTTCTTCTCCTTTCTTTTTTCAATCCCGGGGGGGGGGGGAGGGGTTGGGGGATTCTTCTGGCCAGACGGAGTCCTACCAGCAGTGCTTCGTACTCCGCCTCATTGTTAGTCGCCCTGAAGCTGAATTTAAGGGCACATAGGAACTTACCCCATTAAAACATTCTGGTCCAGAATCTTAGAGGAGCAAGTGCCATGCAGAAAATGAAAAAACAGCACTGACGAGAACAATGTGAACAGGGAAAAAGAGCCTTACCTTGAATATGGCGGTCGCCGACAGTTGCAGATAATAACCTCTGGGCAGGGTTGAAGAATCAGAGCAGAGGAAGAAGACGATGAAAATGCCTATGAGTCGTAAAAATGCTAGCAGAAGAATATGGGAGGGGGGGTGTTTTTTCTTTTTAAAATAATTCAGCCCCAACCATTGGATAAAGACAGCTGTGTAACCGCCCCTAATCTGACGACGTGGCGTGATTCCCTGGATTTTGTTATCATGCAGCGTGTCAGTTGAGTGATGTGCATTAAATGCGCACGGGGCTCGGTGTGGCCTGTAACCGTTGTTTGGGGAAGCTCCACGTGGCCTGGCAATAAAGTGGAATTCAAAAAGGTACTTTAACTGCCCTCTTTCTGTAACTGTTACCGCCTATTCTGCTCGCTTTGGAATATATGTCTCCTAGTCCTCTCTAAAGCACCAAGAGCCAGGGGACTTTATCTTATGGAGAAATTAGCGATCAGAATAATCGAGCCCAGACGGATCTACAGTGCAGGCCCAACGGCCCAGAGGCCCAATTATCCGCCACCCATCCAGTCCATTCTCCTGGAGAGGGGGCCCATTAGTGGACGTTTATCGTGACCGCTCATCGCTATCGTATAGCCTGACCGCTCATTCTGACCGTAGACCGCCTACTCTGAAATCTAGCTATGACCGCTATATTCTCCGCCATTCAGATCGCCGTGTTCCCTGTCAGCTTCATTTGCTCAGTTTGACCGCTGGTCGCTACCAACCGATAGCTTTCATCTCTCAGATCGCCGCTGACCGCCATCCGTAATGACCAAGCCTGCTTGCCATATTATCCGCCACAGTCGGCCACCTGCCTCCCCGTCACCCCTGCCCAGACAAAGATATTCCCCAAGAGAAGCCATCCGTCAGAAATGTCTGACAAGTCATTCTCGTCCAAAATTATCTGACTGAGCTGATCGCTAGTCTCTGAGCGTGGCCGTGTACCGACTCTTTTACTTATGATATTGTCCGCCTCACTGCCATGACCAGCTGCGGACGTGCCAACTCAGAATCCGCCTCATCGACTCTCCAGGTCAACAGAAGTCAACAGCGCCATGCAGAGTATAGTTTCGAGGCTTGCCATGCACGCTACATCCGTCGGAAGCTGTGATCTCGACCTCGACAACCATTATTGCATATCCGACCCAGTCATCAGAAATCTCCTTTGGGCAGACCTCGGATGCGACGGATTCGACCGCATTTAATGCACTGTTAGCCGTATTAATTAAGATTCCGACGAATTAAATGATGTTTGTTAGTGTAACTGTAGTTAACTGTTTACTGTTGTCTTATTCTTCTGGCCAGACGTAGTCCTGCCAGCAGCGCTTCGTACTCCGCCTCATTGTTAGTCGCCCTGAAGCCGAATTTAAGGGCACAGAGGAACTTACCCCATTAAAACATCCTGGTCCAGAATCTCAGAGGAGCAAGTGCCATGCAGAAAATGAAAAAACAGCACTGACGAGAACAATGTGAATAGGAAAAAAGAGCCTTACCTTGAATATGGCGGTCGTCGGAAGTTGCAGACAATAACCTCTGGGCAGGTTAAAGAATCAAAGCAGAGGAAGAAGACGATGAAAATGCCTATGAGTCGTAAAAATGCCAGAAGAAGAATATGAGAGGGGGGGTGTTTTTTCTTTTTAAAATAATTCAGCCCCAACCGTTGGATGAAGACAGCTGTGTAACCGCCCCCAATCTGACGACATGGCGTGATTCCCGAGATTTTGTCATCATGCAGCGTGTCAGTTGAGTGACGTGCATTAAATGCGCACGGCGCGCGGTGTGGCCTGTAACCGTTGTTTGAGGAAGCTCCACGTGGCCTGTCAATAAAGTGGAATTCAAAAAGGTACTGTAACTGCCCTCTTTCTGTAACTGTTATCGCCTATTCTGCTCACTTTGGAATATATGTCTCCTGGTCCTCTCTAAAGCACTAAGAGCCAGGGGGCTTTATGTTATGGAGAAATTAGCGATCAGAATAATCGAGCCCAGACGGATCTACAGTGCAGGCCCAGCGGCCCAGAGGCCCAATTATCCGCCACCCATCCAGTCCATTCTCCTGGAGAGGGGGCATATTAGTGGGTGTTTATCGTGACCGCTCATCGCTATCGTTCAACCTGACCACTCATTCTGACCGTAGACCGCCCACTCTGAAATTTGGCTGTGACCACTATATTCTCTGCCATTCAGATCGTCGTGTTCCCCGTCAGCTTCATTTGCTCAGTTTAACCGCTGGTGGCTTCCGACCGATAGCTTTCATCTCTCAGACTCGTCGCTGACCGCCATCTATAATGACCAAGCCTGCTCGCCATATTATCCGCCATAGTCAGCCACCTGCCTCCTTGTCACCCCTACCTAGACAAAGATATTCCCCAAGAGAAGTCATCAGTCAGAAATGTCCGACAAGCCATTCTCGTCCAAAATTATCTGACTGAGCTGATCGCTAGTCTCTGAGCGTGGTCGTGTACCGACTCCTTCACTCATGATATTGTCCGCCTCACTGCCATGACCAGCTGCGGACGTGCCAACTCAGAATCCGCCTCATCGACTCTCCAGGTCAACAGAAGTCAACAGCACCATGCAGAGTACAGTTTCGAGGCTTGCCATACACGCTCCATCTGCCGGAAGCTGTGATCTCGACCTCGATAACCATCATTGCATATCCGACCCAGTCATCAGAAATCTCCCTTGGGCAGACCTCGGATGCGACGGATTCGGCCGCATTTAATGCACTGTCAGCCGCATTAATTAATATTTTGGCGCATTAAATGATGTCTGTCAGTGTAACTGTAGTTAACTGTTTACTTTTGTCTTATTCTATTTTACTGTAGCACGTCCCTTTCCTCTGTAAAAGGGGACGATTTTCATTGTAAAAGAGGATCCCCCATCTCTGAGTGTCGTTACTCTGTCAAAATAGTGAGAGAGTGAACAGTGGACGTAGGCATCTTTTTGGGCCGAACCACTCTAAAAATCCTTTGTGTTTCCTCCTCCTTGCCTCTAACCTCCCTTTCTGATTCCCATTGTTTTGCATGCATTCTGTTACTCCTTTGAAACTGCAGCTTGGGCCCAAAAATAACCTCGTTGACTAAGGAAAACCATTTTTCGAAGTTAACAATAACATATTGGCAGCAGCCCTCAACAAAGATCGAATCCAAGCATTAAAGGCACAGTCGACTAGAAAGTTTGATATGAAGGATTTGGGTCTAGCAAACAAGATTCTACGGATGCCAATTCATCGAGACAGAAAACACAATAAAATTTTGGCTTTCTAAAAAAAAAAACTACTTAAGAAAAATCTTGTGCCGCTTCAATATGCAAAATTATAAGCTAATTTCTACCATTTTTCCTGTGAATCATAAATTATCCTTAAGTATGAGTCCTAGCAATGAAGCGAAGAGGATAGAAATGTCTCGAGTACCGTATGCATCAACAGTGAGAAGTTTAATATTCGCTATAGTATATACAATATCGAACATTGCACAAGCAGTGAGAGTGGTTAGTCGATATATGGCGAATCCTGATAGAGAGCATTGGAATGTTGTGAAAAGAATTTTGAGATATATCAGAGGAACCTTATATGATACACTATGTTATGAACGATCAGAGTTGATTTTCACAGGCTATGTGGATTTTTGTTGGAGATCTTGATAAAAAAAAATCCACTACAGGATATGTGTTTATAATTGTAGAAAGAGTTATGAGCTAGATATCCAAGTTACAAATAGTTATGACTTTGTCTACAACAGAAGCAGCATACATGGCAACCATACAAGCTTGTAAGGAAGGAATTTGGATTAAAAGTTTATTGAAGGAGTTTAGGCACAAATAACAGAAAGTCTTTTTGTTTTGTGATAGTAAAAGCGCCTTACATATTGTAAGGAATCTAGCCTTTTATTTTCGAACAAAACACATGAAAGTCCAATCTCATTTCGTTTGTGAAGTAGTGGAAAATGATAGTGTGGATATGCAAAAGATACACACCAAGAAGGACATAGCAGATGTAATAACCAAGCCTATTAGTACTAATAAATTCATTTGGTATAGATCCGCATATGGTTTTAGGGAAATATAAGCAACAGGAGCTTGATCAAATATTGGAAGGATAAAAGCAGATAAAAGTCAAAGTTAAGTGAAATCATTATTTGGTAGAGCCATAATGTTGAAATTAGGAGAAGCATGCGGTCTCAGTTTGAAGTTACATGAAATAAAAATTTGTGACTCTAAAACAAAAATTATATGGCGGTGGAGTCACAATTATTGACCTTTTTAATTGCTTCAACATGAAGCAGTTCTACATTGATCTACACTGCTTTGTATTGCCTATATATAGGCATGTCATTAGTTCAATCCAAATCTAAGTCATAAGTCTCATGTACTAATTTTTAAGTACATTTGAGAGTTTTATTCTACCTAATTTTTTTCTAAAATTTTAGACAGAAATTGTATTGTAATTGTTGGTTTATTAATTTTTTTTTTAGTTTTAGTACATGAATATTTCTCTCACATTAAAAATTTTATCACGTAAATCTCATATCCATTATTTTATTTTATTTCTTTCAATATTATTCTCAATTTCATATTTACGCCAAAATTAGAATAGTATCGGATCATCATAACATAACTAAAATCTAGCATATGTCTTTATTATCGATATTATGGCTATGTAGACATGACAGACAGATGTCAGCATGCATATGAATATGTTACATCTCGCTTTAGTAAACATCCACATACGGTGGCATAAATTAATAAACTTTTCGTGATGGTGCGACCTTGAAAGTTGCTGTATATGGCTATTGGAGAGTAGTTTTTTTTTTTTTTTTTTTTTCGCTGGTACATGCTATTGGTGAGTAATTGATGGGAATGGGGAACGTAGACATGATTAAGTAATTATTAACGTATGTTTGTTTTAATATAGTACCTGTTTAACATGCTGTTTGTTGTGTATTTCATTCAATATATACATTTTTATGTTTGGTTAAAATTGTATAGTAATTTTTATCTATTATAATTTTCTTAAAGTATTGATTGTTTTTCAACAAAGACAAGTGAGAGACGTGATGGTGGAAATGTTGGAGAAGATGACCGGAAAAGTGGAGAAGATAAGTGGGAGATCCTACAATGGAGATGCTAGCCAAGGATCGAGATAGAGCTGTCGGAGCTGGAAATCTAGATGGAAAGGATTTTGTTTTTCTTTTTAAAATTTTTAATTTTAAAATAGTAGAGGGGCATTATGGTCCCAAGTTCACAATAATTGAGCAAAAGCGATAAAATCCTTGGAAGATAGACAAAAATAATAGTTGCCCTTAATTTTCACCCACTAATGGCTTTTTTTTTTTTTTTTTTTTGGTTATTGGGATCTACTTACGTTACTATCGGGAGGAGCAGTCATATGACTTTGTAATGTAGTTCAAATCTCTCCTCCGAAAAGGTAAAAGAGGATAATCCATACAAAAGTGAAAATATCGCTTACACTATAGATAGAACTTTATGAGCTAAACCCGCAACTTTAAAAGTAAGAGTGGATTGGCTTGATCTTATTACTTGACCAAAGTGGCTTTCTTGGCATATTTTCTTTTTTGTATTCCTTATCAATGATAAAGACATATTTTTATCACTTAATATTCTGCAACAGGTTGCAGTTTCTAGCCCACAATCAGTCTTCTATATTTTTTTATTGGACCATTTTCTTCAACCTATTGGACCTTTTTTCTTTTAAAGGAAAAAAAAATGGTGTTTTAATATGCAGACACGTGGATATATCGACGTACATAGGATGGAAGTATATAAATATTTCAATCCCAGGTCAACGAGGATTCTTACATGCCTAACAAGTCGTAGAAGAAGGCATTAAAGTCAAACTTCCACAATAATGTTAGTGTGCACGCCAAGTAAAGACCACCTTGTTTAATTAGATGGAGTTTGGTAAAAGAATACATGATGACTGAGGATGACTACTGCAGTATAATTTGATTTGTTTAAAGTTGTTGAGGGATTATGTAGCAAGTTTCCTTCCCGTTTACTTGTTAGTGGAAGTTGGGTTAGTTACATCTGAACTAAGTAGCAGCGTCTATATTCCTAGTACTTTCATGCATGCTTTGAACAGTATATTCACGATTTTACCATTTATATTTAGAGTTTTGTTTTTCTAGCATTAAAAGGACGTGAGTTTTGAAATTAACAACCTTTCTTTTATTGTCAACATAGACTTCTCCCTTTAACTATGAACTAAGCATTAGTGATTAAAGGAAGGCGATAAAAATATTCAATTTTTTTTTTTTTTTGGTTTTATTTATAATCTTACATTTTCTTATTTTGTTTTATCTCACTTCATAATGCAATTCATTCATCAAAGCTCTTTTTTATAATTTTAATTACTTCAATTGAAATTATGTCTTAGATTTTTTAGTTTGTCAATATGCAAATAGAGAACATGTGAGGAATTCTTCATATTCAGTTTTGAAAATCATATTACTTAGACTCCAACTAAGTACCTGAAATGTGAAGCCGACAGTCTTTTATCGTTTTTTGTGTAAGTGTCCCTATTGTAAATCCGCCAAACAAATAGAATCAGTTTTTTTTTTTTTTTTTCTTTCTAATTACTAAAGCTGATCAAGAAAATTATTGAAACCCAATTGAAATAGGACACTAATAGTGCAGTGTAAAGTGCTACTTTCATATAGATGGAATCAACCCATAGGAAAGTAAGAGAATAACCAACGTAAGGATAGACGGGCTATCCATATAAATTGGTTGGGGGTGTTATTTCTGGGTGTACAATTCACACCATACAAGGCATGGGGCTGTGGCTTGGTCAAAGACGTCAGCAGCCGGCTACAAATAGAATATGCTTGTTTGTTCCATATTTCCAAAAAATATATGAAAGCAAAAACGTTTTTGGTATGACCGACTTTTTGTCGAGACAATGATGGAACTTTTCTAAGTCCAATGCCTGACTTTTTGTCGAGACAATGGTGGAACTTTTCTAAGTCCAATTTCTAATTTGGTCATTTTCCTGACCAAAAAGAGAGCCTTCATTTACCATTGAGGGACAAAAAAGACTACAGATACCTTTTTATATTTGCCAACCACTGGAAGAGGGATTGTAACTTTGGATATGGCGGCATTTCGTTATTTCTCATATATATATACACACACACAAAGGGTCCCATTTTAATTTTTGGCATTGTACCTCTAAAGTATCAGCGGCGCTGCACTATCCATATACAAAGGAACCCATTTTAAATTTTCGCATTTAACCTTTAAAAGTCAGGACTGATGCCGCACTATCCATAGAAGCTATAATATATATGTATATATATATATATAACTTGTTTTATTATATTTTTTATGTATACATAATAATTTTATTAAGAAAAATTGAAAAAAGAAAATGATATCATAAAACAAATATATTCATATAAAACAAATACATTCATATAATGATAAAATAATTTATGATAACTTATAAACAAAATTTATCTATATATTGAATAACTTATAAAACATCATTTAAAATGTTTTCTTCACGTCAAATAGTTTATGAAATTTGAAATTTTTAACCAGTAAAGGCAAAAAACAATAATTTAGAGATTTTTACTGTGTGACTATAGACAATGTGAAAAACGAAAGTAATTGAGGGTTAAAAATGAGAATGAGTTTATATAAAGGTGAAATATGTCAGCTTTGGTGCCTTTTATATGTTAGAAACATTTTTTAAATTAAATTAGACCAATAAGAGCAACCAGCATAGCTGGTTATTAAGAGCCTGAATGTGCCTTTTCATCCCAAGTTTGAATCCTGGTCGAGACTAACCATCATATATATATATATATATTTTTTTTTTCAAAAAGGGAGAAAAACAAGCTGTAAGGAAAAAGAATGATGGGGGTTCAAACATGCGTCTCTAACGAGCATAATGAGGCCTTTAGCTACAAAAAATGTTCTAAAATTATGAATGTTGTGTAAAATATTAATTATATATTGACTCTACAGATTAATTATAGAGAAAAAATTGAAAATTTGTAAAAATTTGGAGGTCTGGGATGATTGTACCTCTAGCACGCGCTCAAGGTTGGCCTTAGGTTAGTATGTCCTAATTTTTTAATTGTTAAGACTACCTATTAAATTCATTAATTGCATTTAAATTAAATAAGAGAATTTTTTTTTAGAAAAGTGAATACAATGCATGAATTTGATTGATAATTCTAATAATTTAAAAGTTAGAATGTATTGACCACAAAAGTTATATATATTGTTAGGACAACCAATCAAATTCATTCATTATATTTGAACTAAATATGAGAGAGAATGGACTTATGAATTTGATCGATGATCTTAATAATTTAAAAGTTAGGACACACTAACGATGTAAGTTTTATACATATATATATATATATATGTAACAAAATTAGTATTTTTAACGGAAAGGCTACCTATGTTCCTTCAAAATTTTGTTTTAGCTTTAGCTTTAGTTTTTATTTTTTATTTTTTTTGGGTTGATACTAAGTCTAAGAATCAGTTAGAATCAAATGAGATTAACTATAGAGCGTGATCAAAAGCTAAACTCCCACATGAGAGGGAGCATCCTACACATAAATGGATGAAGGATCCACAAAAGTGGGGGGAGGCCCCATACAATTTATCTGTGGGGTGGGGTGGGGTGGGGTGGTTTCACAATTTAGAACTTGAGCTCTCTGACACGAGGGCAGTGCTCTGACCCATCACGACAATTGCTCGTATACAAATTTGACTTTAGTTTTTATTATTCACTAATAATAATTACTATTTTATAGATTTAAAAAACAAAAAACAATTACTATTTTATTAACTTTACTTTTATTATAATTTTTTTTAAAAAACTTTTCAAGATAACGCTATTTATATTCGTTAATGTAGGGACACGTATGACATGCATTTGGGGACATTTGCAATTATTATGTCTAAACCTTCAAAAAACAAAAAAAAGAGAGAAAAAAAAACATCATAGTTGATAAATTGCACAAAATTTCTCTAATTTTATATGAAATTGCAATCCACCATAAAATATTGACTTAATTACACTAATACCTCCCCAACCTGTTGACTAAAGGTTAACTGGTGTTAATTAGAAAAAGTATAGGGATAATTTAGTCTTTTCAATATCATTAAATGAACAAAAAGATTTTATCAAAGCAAAAAAACAGAAAATAATTTTTCAATAAGCTTGTCTAGCCCTAAAAATAATAAAACAACAAAATAAGAAATTAAAAATATAAAAAACTAAAAATGTTATCTTTTTTATCTCTTTTTACCAGACCCCTCACTGTCATGCCATTGTCCTCACCCCGTCAACGTGGGTGGCTTCCGTCCGTCACCCGATTTAGAAGAGATTGCGAAGGGTTTTGACGAAGAAGCGAAATTGGAGGATTTAGAGAGAGAACTCGTGGAGGGAAGGGCGGTGAGAGGACTGACAACGACCGTAGAACCCAGACAATGAGGTGTGGGTGGTGGTGGGGACTGGGGAGAGAGGATTAGGAGTGAGTTGACTCAACAGACTTTGCTGTAGAATGATGGGTTGTGACTAGAGTAGGAGAAACACCGATTTTTTAAATTTTTATAATTTTTCATATATTTTTGTAAGTTAATCAATAGAATATTTATGAATTAATAAAATAAATTTAAAGAGAAGAATTATCACAAGGGCAAACATGTAATTACACTTTATAAATCATTGAATTTAATCATGGTTAATCGTTAATCAACGAATTAATTGGGTGTGTTAGTGCAATTAGGTCAATACTTAAAATAGAGTGCAATTTCATATAAAGTTAGGGGAAGTCAGTGCAATTTCCCCCACCGCCCTTGAATTTTGCCTTGGAAATGATAACAATACAATGCTCGAGGCGCTTTATTTTGTTCCATGAATTTAACATATTTGGGACTAAAAGTCGTACTAAGAGACAGAAATCTCCTCTTATTTCTTGTTATGATTTTGATGGTGAAAAGCTTGAATTGATCGAACCTCATTATATTTTGTATTTCTTGTCTTAAAGTTTGTCATTTTCGGGATAAAGTATCAAAATTTCACAGTTTTATGGCAATTTTTTAATAATAAGAGTTTCAAAAAAAAAAATAATAATACATAAACTATGAGATTCTGCACCTAGTAAAATGCGAGAATTCACAACTTTTATGTTATACTTTACAAACTTTAGGTTGAATTGAAGCTCTACAAAAACTTCAGTTTATACTTGGTATTAATATTTTGTTTATAATACACTTTCGTGTAGTAA
Source organism: Dimocarpus longan (assembly GCA_022984855.1). Taxonomy (NCBI): domain Eukaryota; kingdom Viridiplantae; phylum Streptophyta; class Magnoliopsida; order Sapindales; family Sapindaceae; genus Dimocarpus; species Dimocarpus longan. The sequence goes on along the minus strand of CM041014.1, from coordinate 11,264,990 downwards.
AATAAATTCATATATATCCACATTAAATATATGAAATTTTTGCTTTTAAGTACAATTGGAATTTGGTTAATAAACATCGATTGAGATATGGGTTTAAATTCTATCCGAGCCTTCTTAAATCTTTTAGAAGCATATAATTAGTAGTTAAAATAATAAATGCAAAAAATAATCACATATTAATTATTTATCGATTGTAATATTTGATTACCATAAGATTATATTAGGTTGGGAAAAACCTCATATTAGTGAAGGATTTAAATTCTTAATAAATATCCACAATAGATATATAATATTAGATGTCTTTTTCGAAGCATATTTTGGGATTTGCATGGAATACCATTTGTATTCAATATCTTAATGTGTGCATGTGAGTAGTAGCCTTTCGCTGAATCACCACAACTTTTATTCTAACATTAAGTTTTAAATTTATGCATGATATGACTGTACCCTCGCTAAACAGGGTGGTTGTTCAAACATCTATATATATATATATAGGTATATATATATATATAGGTATATATATATATATATATAGGTTATAAATATGTAGGTTGATTATGAAAGCAAGTCAACGCACAAAATTAATCCAAATGTTGACAGGGAATACCACAGCTCAAAGAGAAATAAACAATCTCATTTATTATAATATACAGTGCAAATATGTTCACGACATTCATGGTTACAAGTCTGCACTGATATGTACTCATAACATAAGAAGAAAAAGAGGACACATGTTCGACACATGACCAAACAATTGCAGTAAAGCATCTAATTAAACCTAACCCAACGATCATGCATGTAACATACGTTAGGGCTTTCACTCATGCACATGTTGAGAAGAAGACTACTGTTATTAGCATGAATTATAAAACATATATGATAATTGAATGCGATTACAATTAATGACTAGCTTGAATGAAATTATAGTCTATCCCAACATGTACGACACTTGACTAATAATTTTGTTGAACTAATTATGCATGGTGGCCAACTCCATTAGGACTTGGAACCGACTCATCAACCTCCGCATCGAGCACGGTAACCAAGCTTTGGCCGTTTTGATGAGCCATTTGATATGATTTAGCATTATGAGAAGGTGTTTTTGGTGTAGGGCCATTTTGAAGGACACTTGGAACCAAATTGTGCTCCACAAGAGGGCGGTCCTTAGTATTCTCCATGTTCAAGACCTTTCTACCGTCCAAAGAAGGTAAATAGAAAATTGTCACAAGAACAAAAATAAGTGCGATTTTTCTCATATAAGCCATGTAATATGTTGGGAAAGAAAAATGTGACAGAAAATATGAGTAATGGGAGGTCTTATGATGGGATATTGGTTCTGCCTATAATTTTGTTGTATTGTACTTGATTATATATATAAGGAGGGGGAGGCATGAAGGTCAAATTAGTTTGGCTACTGTCATTATAATTCGATGTGTCAAAAATTATAATGTTGGGTTTGGCACATCCGAAAATGGCAGCAGCGGCAGCCTCACTTCCTTTATTTTCATGCATGCCCCATATATCAAGGTATAGGGATTATTTACTCCTCTTGACATACATGGCTACACGTGCCGTTATGAGATTCATCAAAAGAAAATTCTTTTTTTCAGCAGACAAGACGTATAAAATATAGTTTAGCTAGAACCAGTTAATTCACAAAGATTCTTATTCTTATAAGATTAATTCTTTCAACTATTGAGTAGGGGTCAAACTGATATTTTGATGGTTTAGCTTCAAGCGACTACGCAAATTACTTGAACTATCTAAGTTGTGTTTGGGCTCCTCTCTTGTTCATTGAATGGACATATGGTGGAAACAAAAGCCACCGACAGTAGTGCTTTTGGCAATGCGATAATATTGGCTGTATACATTGCTTCACTAATTGGAAGACCGGCAAAAAAAGGCTCCTCATGATAACAACTTTAATAATGGGACCAAGAAAGCACTATTATTATCTATACCGGTGTCTTTCCAATTCATTACCACATACTATTCCCATATTCGCTTTTTAATATTCAAGATGAGTGATACACAAATTAACCGAAATTATGTTGTCAAAACACTTCTTTGAAATGATGATATAACTGATTTGTGACTGTAATAAGGGAAATAAGAACCTCAGTTGAGCTTGATTTTGGCTGACGTCAACAGCATTTGATAGCATGAGTTTTGATAAAAATCAATGGGTTTTTTTATTGTTTTATTTTATATATGAGAAATTTTATAATTTATATAATATACATCGAGTCTCATTGTACCGTAAATTTCATGGAAATATAGTTTAAACTATTAAAAAAGAAAAATCAAGATCAATCCTAGGGGTGAGCATAAAAACATGGAACCAATCCGACCCAATCCAATCCATAGGTGTTCGGTTTGGTTCCCATGTTCAATTTCTGGGTGTTCAGTTCTCTTACTTAGAAAGCACCATATTTCATGGATCCAGTTGGTTCTGGATACTCAAAATCGACCCAATTAGTGAAACACTCAAATGAGGTACATGTGTAATTTAAGAGGGGCACATGCGTAATTTTGCATGTGCCCCTATATAAAGTGACTTCTAGAAGACTTCTAGAGTCTTCACAACCCTTTTGGCTGGTGTTCTTCTCTATTCTTCTTCTTTTTCCCTTCCTCTTCATCTTCCTTCTTCTAGAGTCTACCATGTCGTTTTCTTTCTTCTTCCTCTTCTTCTTCCATCTCATTTTTCATCTTTCTTCTTCCTCTTCTTCTTCTTCTTTTTTTTCCATCTCATTTTTCATCTTTCTTCTTCCTTGTCCTGTCTCTAATCAAGACCCCACCTTGCCGCTCCCATCCCCAGGTTTGAATGTTGTTTTGTTTTCCATTTTTGGCTACCTTTTTCATCCATTTTATTTTTCATTTTTGTTTTTTGTCGAAAATCTCGTCCCCAGGCTATCATCATCGATCTTATCCCCAGATTATCATTGCCGATCTCATCCCCAGATTGTTATCATCGATCTCATCCTCAGACTATTATCGCCATTCACATTGCCGTTCAGCGTTGATTGAGTTTTGATTTAGTTTTATTGAATATTAGTTTTGTTATTGCTTAGTGGTGGTTAGTTTTGTTTGAGTTTTTGAGTTTAGATTTGTTGAATATAAGCTATTTTTTTTTTTTTTCACTTTATTGAGGATGTTGAATATCGGTGTTGAATTTTAGTTTTGATTGAGTTTAAACTTGATATCCGATCATGGTGTTAAATATGGAACTGACCTAACTCGAACTGATCTAATCTTGTTCAGTTTAAGTCGATTTCTTTGTTCCAAATAAGCATGTTATGTTTTCATTTTGAAAACTAACTATTCATCAGTTCGTGTTTGATTCCTATTGGAATCGAACCGAATACCCAAATGCCCACCCTACTCAATCCTATGATTTCTAGCAACCTTTAAATGCATTTCATTATAATACTATGAATCCTTGGGTAGCCGATCAAAACCTTATGAGGAATTACATAATTAAGTTAAGCTGTCCTATTTTAGAATCTGACATTTGTCTAGATTGTTGTATGAGAGTACAAGACAACTGTCTTTTCTAGATTCTAGTTTAGAATATAAGAATTATGGATTATTATTATTTTACGCCCTAAAATTGAAACTAATGTGAAACCATCACTTGTTTGGAAAATATTAGCCGAAATGATCCAAACGTTATTGGGATGCTAATTTCCATTCACAAGTTGACAGCGTCATAAGGATTTAAGGGTACTTTTGTCAATCCAGTTAAAAAGGTGAATTGAGGACAGTTTGATGGGATTTGGTAATATTTTAAAATATTATAAAAGCAATAAAAAAAAAAAGTTAACCAATCAGCTTGATGCCTCTCTCTCTCTTTCACATTTTTCACAATCTCACATTCCTACTTTCTCTCTCTCAATCAACTGAACTTGTTGACTGAACCTGCCACTCTATCTCCTACCAAACTCATGATGGCTGTAAGTTCTCATCCTCAATTCTAGAGTCCCTAATGTTATAAGCTAGACTAAAGGATGAAAAGATTAGATTTCGTCAATGTCATCCTTATAAACATCATTAGGATGTTAGTAAATGCATTAAGGATGAAATAGAAAATTCAAGCTCAATTAACTTATGATTTTGGTGTAAGTATTACATGGAATGGATTTAAATAAAAATAAAAAATCACAATCCATGTCATTAAATTTGAACCAATGAATGAATGATAAATTAAAAGTTAAACGTGAATTGTTATATATTAGTTGTCATGCATAACTAAAGAATAATATATTTTAATTTCAAAAGTTACTAGATTGTTCCTTTCCTAAATAAACTTTCATGAAATATAACCTAAGGGTATTAAGGTAAATGGTGAATGAAATGAGATGATCTAGTGGTCATTTTGTGATAGAATAAAGAGTTTTTTGGTCCAATTCAGTAGCAATAAATATATATAAGGGATGACCACTTAAAAGCCATCACTTGGACGGCAAAATAAGAAGCAAAAAGAAGAGTGGTGGTTGGTCAACATAGGTGCAAGTCACGATAGCTTTGAGTAATTTTTTTCAAGTGTTTTTCTTCCCTTTGCAAGACTAAATCAAGATGAAAATAACTTAGGGAGATTATCTACTCTTAGCTCAAATAAATCAAGCATAAAACAAGTAAGTTTTCATGATTTTGTTATGAGAAATACTTATGTGTAAATTTATATGTTTGGATGATGAGTTTATTTAAGAGTAGGTTTCTTAATCTAAGTGAGTTGGCAAGAGAGAACTTGGAAGATTAAGCAAGAAATCAAGATAATAAGTTAGGGTTTGTGTGAATTTAAGATTTAAATAGGTGTGGGCTATCATTAATAAAAATTCTGCATTGTTATGTGTATTTGGTGGTAGAAATTGAAAGAAAATGAAGAGCTTGGTGAAGGGTAACTCACAAAAAATGAAGTGGTATGTAATCCCATTTTGTTTTGACCTCTCTAAGTTCTAAATTATGTACAAATATGATTAGACAAACATATAGTAGAGTTAGAATTGAAAAAGAAAAACATAGAGCTAAGTTAGGAGTCACGAGCTAAATGAAGGGCTGACAGTGACTTGACTTATTCTAACTTATTTGGGGTTGTTCTAAACCTCAAAATATGCCTCGAGAATATAGCAAATCATAGAAATTGGAATTGAATCATTTCGATAAAAATTGACGAAGTTGTGGTCAAAATAGTATGTGTAGGAAGTCGTAATGTAAAATAATGATGTAAATGCATTCTTCGATGCCCGAAATGATTGTATTCGATCATAATTAGGTAAAAGAACCTTAGATACAAAAAAAATGAAATCGTCGCATATAGGATTCCCATAAGTGTATCTAAAAAGTGCCCGAAAAATGGCGTTTTTCCTAGATTTGACATAACAAACGATAAAATTTTTCAATGAAATTTTATAAGTGACCAGAATGTGAGATAAGAGGACCATAGGAAAAAGAACGAAGGAAAAATGAAGACCCGAGTAAGGCTATGCATTCAGATCTGTTTTGGGGTATCAAAAGAGGCTTAAATTTTCAATTTTTCGTTTCGGGCCTTCAAAACTTATAAGGATCATATGGGGATGATCCTAGGGGTCTAAAAGTAAAAATTTTATAAAGAAATTGGAATTTAATGATCGAATCGAAGATAAATCCGTATGACTAGTTTAAGTGTAAAACAATGTGACTATGTACATTGTCAACTAGTCAAGTGTTAAACTTGCTTCTTATGAATGTATGTAGGTGACGAGTGAGCGAGTGAGGCACGAGACGCTTGACTTGAGCTTACGCGGATTGAGGTAAGTGTCTTTCACTTGCATCTATTTCATGTTCTATTTTAAACTTTATATATTGTTGTTAAACGAAAACGAAAATGATTTTCGAATTCTAAATGCAAGTTTTAAACATGTGAGTTCCTTATGGAATTCACAAGTGAATGAATCAGAACAAGTTGATTTTCAAATGTTCGAAATTGAGAGAATTTTAAGAGTTTGAAAAGTAAGAAGTTTTGTGTTTTTGCACTTAGCAATACAGTTTTGAAACCTGTGTATATACCCTCTGATTGTATGAGACTTAGCGTTACATGACGATGCATAAAATTCCATCTGTAGCCGCTTAGTTTGCAGAGTAATTAGCACTATGCGACGATGCAGAAAATTTCATCTGTAGTTGCTCAGTTTTCTAGAATATCTGGTGCTACGTTGCGACATAGACAATTCCGTGCGTAGTCGCTTAGATATATAGGTTTGGCACTACGTGACGATACAGTAAATTCCACTAGTAGTCGCCTAGAGTTATAGCACTACAATTGCGATGCAGAAAACTTTGCATTGTAGTAACTCAGATTTGAGATTGTTCCACACTACGTTTGTGACGTAGTAAATTTCGCATTGTAATGGTGGAGAGACCCCAGTAACTTTACGTATGATGTCACTTAAAAATCGTCACGTGATGGTGGAGTTCATTAGAGGTATACATGGAGTTTTAAAAAGAAATGTTTTTTTTTTTTTTTTTTTTTAGATTGAGAAGTTTGATAAACAAATGAGTTATAAATTTTGATGTAAATTACATCTTGATGTTATTATTATTCGTTGAACTAACTTTCTTACCTTTGTGCAACTTATATATCGTATTAGGTACTTGTATAGGTGACTCTACATTTTGGACACCACATCAATTGCTTTAAGTGGGCATCGAGTAGATGATGTGCATAAACCTTGAATATATTTTTGGTATTGTAAATAATAAAATTAAAGGATTGTCTGTTTGAGTACTTGTAATACTTATTTGATATGTATATATATATACATGAGACACTTGCATATGTTACACACTTGCTACACGATATGTTTATATACATATATAACTATATGATTGCATACGCGTATCATTGAATTGTTTGTGAAATTCTATGTTACGAAAATTGTATGTTTATAAAAACGCATGCATGTGAAATTGTATGATTGTGGTTAAAAGAAGTTTGGAGGAAATTTGAAATAGTTTGAAGTGTTTTTCTTTACAGGTGAATTTTGGAAATGTTCAAATTATAATCGTTATGCTGTTAAAATTTTTATAAAAATTGTTTTGAGAAAATGAGAAAAATTTACACCAATCCCAACAATTTTAAAGAAAACTAAATTGTTAAGTTTAAATGAGTAAATCGGCTAAGAAAGTTAGGAGTTCGCTTTTCGGGTTTTTTTAATCTGACGAGTCGGGTTCAGGAAGTCTGTTGAAGTACCCGACAGGATCCTCCAAACAAAAGATTAGAGAAGGTCTGGTTCGGGTCTTGTTAATGACACCGTCTCCGATCAAATCCACCACCACATCATCAAAACCAGAAAACCTTGGTTCAATCGAATCTAATGGTTCACAGTAGCAATATCACCACCAAGTCACCACAATGTCACCAAGCCTACATCTTCGAAACTGGTTGCTCTTAATCAAAACCAGAAAACTATGGTAGTAGATCAGCAAATCAGAAAACCACAATCTTTTATCCCCACTCGAGTCTGAGTTCTTCTGCTACTGGTGGATGTGTTGGTTAGGTCTCCACGCAATGGAGACCCTTAAATCTCATTCGTTGGAGACTAGATCTTCGATGAAGGAGACTCCTTTGCTTCATCAATTTTTTAATTGATTTTTTCATATATATTTATTTATGGAAAAGAATCTTTTTTTTTTTTTTTTTGGTTTTTGGTTTTGATTAATGGATTTGAATATGGTCGTGATGAATTTTTTTTTTTTTTCTCTAGGTTTTGTTTTTGCAATGAATTTTGTTGTTTTTATGGCAATGATGTTGTTTGTGGTTGTAATGTATGCTGCTGCTGTTGTTGTTGTAATGTGTTTCCTAGGTTGTGGGTTTTCTAGATTGTTGTAGTGGTTTTTTTGGGCTGTTATAGGTTTTTTGGTTTGTAATTTATTTATTGACGCTATTGATGTTGTTGTTGTAATGGGTTTTCTGGGTGGTTATTGCTGTGATGGTTCTGGGTTGTAATGGGTTTTTCTGGGTTTTAATTTATATATTTAATTTTATACAAATTATCTATAAAGTTTTCATTTAATTTATTTAATTTTAATTTAATTTTTAATTTTTTTTTTCAAATTAATCTCCACCGTCCATCTTAAGATGGACGGTGGAGATCTATTGAATTATTTTATTTTATTTAATAATAATTATTATTTCAATTATTTAAAATTGTAATTTATTTACGTATTTTTATATAAATTTAATTGTAAATTCTAAAAATTTTATTTATTATTTATTATTTAATATATTTTTTTTGTTATGAAATGGTAGTTTGGTAATTGATAATTTGTTTTGTTTTTTATTTTTTAATTTTTCAGTATAGTAAGGGTATTTTGATCTTTTATTGTTTTTGTCACAAAACCACTAAAAAGTTTTATGGAAACCATTTTTGGTTGACAGTAAAAAGGTTTTTTGTTAATATTTTGAAAAATTGGGGTAAATTGGTATTATTTTTCATTTCAAGAGGCTTGTTAGTTTTTTCCCCAGAATTATTGATGACCCAGGATGTATTAAACTTTTTTATTTTCATTTTTGGAACTCACTACGTACTATACTTGTATATATTTATATATATATATATATGTAGTAAGTATTGTATTAATTTATTTAATGAAAAAGAAACAATTCATTAAAGCTCCATTAATGGCTGCCATGATTTTCTTTGTTTTTTGTTTCACCTATGTTTGATATTTCATCAATCATGTTTCATTCTATTGAAGATCTTACTTCCATCACATGGTATAAAAGCCTTAATTACTAGCAAAATGACAATGGTGTCTGATGACTCTGATTCAGTTACCTCTATCATTTATTGAACTCTCGGAGAATCATCAATGAAATCATCACCATTTTAAGCCCTTACCACTGATGCTAAGGCATTAAAATTTCTTGTGTCTATCCAACTTGACTCAAATAAATAAATCTATTGGGAGGCACAAGTTCTTCTTATAATCAGAGCTATTGAACTTGATGATTTGATCTCAGGTCTGAAAATAAGTCCCGCAACGCTCATTGACTCGCAACTTCAAATTTAGTGAATAAGTTGGTGATGAATCTAAAATACACAACTTCTGTAAAAGTTGATCAACTATTGTTTAGTTGGCTATTGTTAACAATCAATCAAGAACTCATAGGGTGGCAATCGAATGTTTTACCACTCTTGAGACTTGGACTACACTTGAAAGCTTGTGTTTATAAAATTCATCGACAAGAGCTTGATTACAAAATCTTAAAAAAGGATCACTTACTATCTTATATTGTTATACAAAGATCAAAACACTTAGTGATGGATTAAAAGCAACAGGAAACAATCAGCAAGTTTAAGATCAAGTGTTGAGTGCTTTGAACAGAGTTGGTCACAATTACGACTCAGTTTTGTATTAAACTCATCATAACACATCAAATTTTCGCTCGAAAAAGAACAATATATATCAGATATGTGCCCACCTTCAACAATATTGGATTTAACTTAGTGGCCTGAGGAGCTACTCTACACATGTGTATATGATATTATGTGCATTGCACGAGCACGAGTGATAAGATATCAAAGTATGTCATATTTGCTCTGCAGGAGCAATAAGATATCAATATCAGATATGTAGTCTCTTTTATTGTTTTCTATCAAAGTTTTTTCTATTTTAAATATAAAAAATGAGTAGAATATGCTGTTTGTTACCTAATCTCCAAAAAATATGAAAGCCAAAATGTTTTTGTTGTGCTTTACTTTTGTCCAAACAATGACTGAACTTTTGTAAGTCTAATTTCTAATTCGGTACATTCATTTCTGGACCTTAAAAGGGCCTTCATTGTGTTAGGAAAAAAAACATCACCTTCCAAAACCTTCACTAAAAGCATACCTCTTATAAGAATATCATAAATAATAGATAAATAAAATAGAAAATAATAACAATCACCACAATATAAAAATTTACATGGAAAACTCCAAAACTGGAGAAAAACCATGGCCCTAAGAGAGAAAGTCACAATGTGAAAAATTGTTACAATCACATAAACTATTCTCTCACAACCTACGATCCAAATATATCCACACTCTCCAAAGCATACATAGATCACATATTTCTACACTCTAAAATAAGATAAACAAGAAAAGAATTTTAATTATAATCAAATATAATGTTTAAAGTGTTTTTGACTGAGGCGATTTGAAACCAAGACATTAGGCTCCTTTTATTGCCTTCCAAATCCATTCTCCCTTGTTTTGTTTCCAATATGAGATTGAGATCACTTTTATTTTTGCTAATTTCCTAACAAACTCCACCTTGGCAAAATAAAAGAAACACTTGCTGTAATCTTTGTCTATACCGACAATCATAATTCTTAACCCAGAGAACTATCATACTCTGCCACAAAAGAGTACACTCACTTAGAATTACCACATTTCAAGAATTTCGCTTCGGCGTATATCGAAAAACCTACTGAAAATGTATTGTGCAACTTTCATATTTGGTTTTACCAGAAGTTCATCTATCGACATATATTCCACCACACATCTTGCATCAATGCCAAACCAATGCCCGTGTGCAATTGTGGATCCACTAACAATACCACATCCTCTTCCATGACAATGCAGACATATCATGAGGATGTATTTCTCACTTCTCAAAGGACATCACCTTTTCCCATAAGAGAGACATTACTTGCTTATGTCTCGGAGCTTTTTGTCGAACCCACTCCACTTTGATAATTTTTCTTGATGTACCCATATTGTCCACATCCCTAGTAAATTATATTCTTCATGGAGTTCTTCTTCTTCCAATTACCCTTTTTCTAATTACTGACATTGAGTCTATTGATAAAGTGTGATCTCCATTCTTTAGCCTTCTATCGTCATAAAGGAGTTTACTGGTAACTTCTGCAAATTTCAAAGTCTCTTTCTTATACATCAAAATAGGTTTCATGTGCTCATTGGAAAATGAAAGAGATAAGATAAACCTTAATGTTTTATTCTCATTTTCAATTTAAACTCCAATAGCCTTTAGATCATTTGAGAACACTCAGATGATCTAAGATTTTCGTATCTTCATCCATACGTAGAGTATGAAATTGTTCCTTCAAGTACAACCGATTTGAGATGTCTTTTGCCTGATACAACTTTCAAGCTTCTTCTAGAGTTCTTTGGTTGTTGATATTCCATACATGTTTGCAAGAACTATCTTGGCCAAACTTAGCCGAATCGCACTTGCAGCTCTTAAATCCATATTCTCTCAATCTTTATCACTTATACTAGACTTCCTTGAATCTTTGTCTTTACTGAAATCTTTATTAAGAATAGGGCTTGATTTCTTCTTCAATGCCTAGTGTAACCCAGATTGTATCAGTACAACTTTGACTTGTACTTACCACAAACTAAAATTGATCTTTCCATCAAATTTCTCCACATAAAACCTCATAGGATTTGAAAACTTTGACATAACCGTATACTGAAATAGTGCATGTAGTTCGTGAACAGTACACTAGGTAAATTCCTAGAAAAGAGAGGTCGGTCATGATGGACACAATTAAATACTAAGTCTTTCCTTAACCAAAACTTGTCTTAGACATGTACTTTCATACCACCACACTTATTTCTAACAACCAAGAACAATTCTTCTCTGATATAGAATATCAGGCAACACCGTAATCATAGAGTATACTAAGAAGTTTTTAAAACATTTGACATCTTACTAATTAGGCAACCGGACTCTGATACCACTTATTTGGAAAAAAAATTCATCTCTCAAAACCTTCCCTAAAAACTTACCTTCAGTAAGAATATCATAAACAACAGAGAAATAAAATAGAAAACAATAACAATAACTATAACACAAAAATTTTTCTGAAAAACTCTAAAACAGGAGTAAAACCACGACATTCAGAGAGTAATTCACTATATGAAAAATTGATACAATCGCACAAACTATTTTCTGACAACCTATGATCTCAATACACCCAAATTCTCCAAACTATATATAAACTTACACATTTCTACAGTCCAAAATAAGAGAAACAAAAAAGAAATTTTAAGTAGAGTCAAATACAATGTTTAAAGTATCTTTAGATAAGGTGATTTGAAACAAAGATATTGGGCTCCTTTTATGGCCTTCAAAGTCCATCCTCCCTTACTTTGTTTTCATTCCAATGTGGGATTGACATCACTTTTATTTTTGCCAATTTCCTAACAAACTCCACCTTGGTAAAATAATAAAAACATTCACTACAATATTTCTCCATACCGACAATCATAATTTTCAACCTAGAGAACTATCATACTCCACTATAAAAGAGTATATTCACTTAGAATCACCACATTCTATGACAGACCCTGTTTCTGCACTTCTATTTCCGTACAGACGGCAGCCTGCCGGCAACCCCACGGTAACCCTCCAGCCTATATTTAATCCGACTGAAAGATTCCCGTAAAGCTAAGCCGTTTTTCCCTATTGAAAACTTTTTTAATTATACATTTATATAATAGACTTAGTAAAAATTTGGGCAGCATAACGACTATTTTTCTAAGATTACCACCCTGCGAATTTGGTAAAAACTTTAAACACTTCTAAAATCAATTGGTTTTTCCCAAACTTCTGGGCCTCAGGCCTTCAATTTATCAATTCACAAGCAACCACAAGCATGTCATCAATTTTTAAAATAATTTAAAACACAAAATAGTACGTCATGCATTTATATTTACTCATACATGTTCAAAAATAAGAAAAACTTATATATTATGTCATATACAATTAATTATTTCTCAAAATAAGATATATATAATCACAGCAGTACAAAGCACTTTCGACCCAATCTGTCTAGTTCTGGACTGAAGTCTCTGATCCTGATATACCTGTACCTATATCTGCATCTGCCCCTGGGGAGGTTTTGTTTGTAAAACATAAAACAGTATAAGCTACACGAGCTCAGTGAGTGTTGTAAGTTTTTATTTTCATTTTATCTTTATAAAAATTCCTCCCTTAGTTTTAAAATACTTTATAAACCTCTCATCGCTGTAATATGAAAAATCAATTTTTCTCTCAAAACCATTTTTCAGATAAATGCATGGATAACTTATTTATGTAAATATCATTCAATTCCATTATAAAACTAAAAAATACGATAAATTACCATATAATTTTAGTTTTCTGCATAAAATATAAATAGTGGTGGCATTATTATTTTTGAAAAGTCTCTGAATAAAACGAGCCAACCACTAATGGTTCGTACCATATGGTATCCTAGGTATGGAGCGGAATTTTGCCTCGCTCCGGCCTTCCCGAAATTTTTCCTCGTTCAGACCATCTAACCGGTATTACGTAGCGGAATTTTTCCCTCGCCACGGAGCGGCATTTTTCCTCGCTCAGGTGGAAGCTAGCTAATAATATACCCTATACGTGCATTAGGCGACACACTAAATTGAACAATTAACTCGATACAATCCCCCCTGCGGGTTTCCTCCCGCTGTTAGTGATAGACACTCCCAACACTGCCAATGCACGCTTCAGGTACTCAACCTCAACCGGAAATAACTGTAAGATCTACCAAGCATACCATATGTTCAACATATATTTCCATCAAATAATTTTTCACCATAAATACTTATCTCGTATAAAATTTTCAAATTTAAGAAATCTACATCTCATATAATCATTTATAGTCCATGCAAAATATTTTTCATATAATTTCATTTATTTCAAAATCAAACTATAACATATCATAACATAAACTTTAAAACATTATATCCAAAATATTTTGAATAACACTCACCGATTATCGATTCACAAAATCACACGCTTTCGGGTTCCCTCGATTCCAAATATAATTATCGCCGTCCTAAATTAAATCTACAAAGTAATATAATATATAAAATTTTTAGTACGGCTGCTATATAGGAAAAATAACCCTAAAAATGAATTCTACACTTAAAAACGAGTCCGTAGACACGTCGGGAGCTAAATTTCGAGTTCGGGAGGTCGGAAATCTTACCTCCACCGTGAACGGTGGCCGACGGCGACTTTTCGGCGTCGGATTCCGGCGACCTCGGTGGTGGGAGGTATGGTTAGGTGGGTTTTGTTGTCCTTGACACACGGATCACGAAAACGAGGTCGATCGGCGTCGGAATTGCTTCGTTTGGCCGGAATCTACAAAAATAAAAGTTGGTTAACCGCCTAGCTTAGTCTACTGAAACGAAGACCCAAACGGTGATAAAAATTGACAAAATTGGTACCTATAGAATCTACGTCGCACGAGCTTTCCAACGGTACCAAGATCGGCCAAAACGGAGCTCGGATGAGGTCGGAACGAGAGATTGAAGTTGAGCTCGCGGAGAGAAAAGCTGCTGGAAATTCTGAGGAGAGAGAGAGGAATGACTCGGCTGGATGAAGAAGATGACGATATAATCTGGCCGAATTACAATTTGCCCCCTCAACTTTTCAAAAATTACGATTTTAACCTAAACTTTTAAAAACATAACTTTTTAGTCCTTACACTATTGCCCAATTTTTATAAAATTTTTCACTTTCACCATTTTCTTCAATATTTCTTTTAATACTATTTTCATACCTCTAAATCAATTATTTTACCATTTCTTGAGCTCGAAATCGCATCCATAAATGAGACATACGTGTACAATACGTATATAATACTAAAATAGGGATGGCATATTACAATCTAAGAATTTCACTTGACATATGATGAAAAACCTATTAAAAATTTATGGTGCAACTTCCACGTTTAGCTTTACCGAAAGTTCATTAACTATCAATGTACATTCCATCACACACCTTGTATCACTGCCAAACCAATACTCGTGTGCAATTATGGATCCGCTAACAACACCACATCCTCTTCCATGGCAATAAGAATATACCATGAGGATGTACTTCTCACTTCTCAAAATAAATCACCTTCTCCCATGAGTGAGACACTGCTAGCTTTTGTCTTGAAGCATTTTACTGAACTCACTCTACCTTGATAATATTTCTTGATGTGACCAAATTGTCCACACCCCCAGCAAATTATATTATTCCTGGAGTTCTTTTTATTCTGGTTACCTCTATTTTTAATTACCAACATTGAATCCACTGATGAAGTGTGATATCCACTCTTCAGCCTTCTCTCTTCATAAAGGAGTTTATTAGTAACTTTTGCAAATTTCAGAGTCTTATTCTTATACATCAAAATAGATTTCATGTGCTTATAAGAAGGTAGAAGAGATAAGATGAGCCTCAATGTTTTGTCCTCTTCTTCAATTTTAATTCCAACAGCCTCTAGATCAGAGACGATATCATTGAGAACACTCAGATAATCTGAGATTTTCGTACTTTCATCCATACGTAGTGTAAAACCTTAAATTTTATAAAGGGTGAAATTGAATGATTATGAAAAATTTGTGTAAAAGTGTAAGGGTTAAAAAGTTAGACTTTTAAAGTTTTAAATTAAAATTGTGATTTTTAAACAGTTGAGGGGTCAAGTTGTAATTTGACCGGATGACAGCTCCTTCTTCAACCTCCAGCCGGCCATTTCTCTCTCTCTCCTCATTTTCTCTCCAGCAACTTCATTTTCGCGAGCCCGACTTTGGCTCGTCGTTCCGACCTCGTCCGACCTCCGTTTTGCCCAAATTTGGTACCGTTGGAAAGCTTGTGTGACGTAGATTCTATAGGTACTAATTTTGTTAAGTTTTATCAACGATTGGGTGTTCATTTCAGCAGAGGAAGGTCTGTCATTAACCCATTTTTATTTTTTTAGATCCCGGCGAAACTAGGCGGTTTCGACTCCGACCAACCCCATTTTCGTGTTAAGCATGTCGAGGACAACAAAACCCGCTTAGTCGCACGTCCCGCCACCGTGGTCGTCGGAATCCGCCGTCGGAAAGTCGCCGTCGGCCGCCACTTCCGGCGAAGGTGAGTTTCCGACCTCCCGAACTTGAAATTTAGTTCCGGACGCGTCTACGAACTTGTTTTTAAGTGTAGGATCCATTTTATAGGTATTTTCCTTATAGGGCAGCCGTATTAAAAAAGATTATTTATCTTGCGTTACCGTGTAGATTCGATCCGGAACGACGATAATTATCTTAGGAATCGAGATTTTTGGAGTGACCAATAGCTTACGTTGAGGTAGGATTTCTATCCTAATCTTTTAGTAATTGTTATGTTAAAGTGGAATTTATTTATTATATATGTATAATTTTGAAAGTATGTTGATTATATGCGGATATATATTGTGGATTGCTTTTGGAAGCATTTGTGGTTTGTTTGGTGAAAAATTGGTGACTTTATGACAGGTTTATAAATTTTGGTTTATTGGATTAGTAGCTGTTATGCTGCCGAAATTTTATAAACAAAAAAGGAAAGAATTCAGGATATTGAATTATAAATATATAGTGCATTGATTGCATGGTAAACCATCTGAATCGTTGGGTTAATTTACATAAGGTTGAAATCCACCGTCCTAGTCATTGTGTGATGCTATCAATAGCTATTTTAATGATACGACTTTATGTCGGGGTTACTGTGCGGGTTACTACGCAGGGTAATTTCTGTTATTTATATAATACGACTTTATGTCGGGGTCACTGTGCGGGTTATTGCCCAGGGTATTTTCTGGTATTGCTACCAGGGTCACGGTGTGCCAAATATTGTTTTCTTATTCAAAATAATTTACTGAAAACTATAGGCCACCGGGTATATGACTAGGGGACGGGATTTACCTTGATGTGAAAGTGATATGATTTTATATAAATTCTTAAATGTTGTATGACGATTCTAGTACCCTATATATTTTATGAAATGGTTTATTGTATTTATTAAACAATGGAGTAAGTAGAGTTTTAAATAATGATTTTAGAAAACGGTTTCCAAAACCTTATTAGAAATGAAATCCTACTGAGCACTAGCTCACCCCCCTTTTATATTTTTCTCTCCCTTTCCAGGAAATGTGCAAAGTGACTTAGGTGGTCATCAGGCGGATTAGGTAGAGGGCCAAGGAAATCAGGAATTATGCCCATGGCATAAATGTTTAGTTTATTTCTTTTCAAGTTCTGTATTCGAAAGTGAATGTCCTTGCAACCCATTTAAAGGGTTTGCATTTAATGTATTCGGGACATTGTGTTAAGAATACCAGAGTGTTGGAATTTTATTTGAGATTCTAATGAATTTGAATGCTTGATTATGATAAGTTGATCGCTGGACTAAGTGTTTATGATTTTATTCTTTATTCTGAATCTATGATTTCTAGCAGGTGTTCACATATCTGTGGGAATGGTCCCCACTGGGATTAATTTAGAGTGTTTTTATCTTTGAATATTTATAATTCTGCCGCGGCCCAGGGTCCGGGTCGTGACACGTAGAGTATGAAACTGTTCTTTTAGGTACAACTGATTTGAGCTGCCTTTCACCTGATACAACTCTTCAATATTCTCCTAGAGTTCATTGGCTATTGATATTCTATGCATGTTTGCAATAACTATCTTCGCCAAACATAGACGAATCACACTTACATCTCTCAAATCCAGATTCTCAATCTACATCGCTCATACTAGACTTCTTAGAATCTTTGTCTATGCTGAAATCTTTGTTAAGAACAAAACTTCATTTCTTCTCCAATGCCTTGTGTAACCCGGATTGTATTAGCACATCTTTGACTTGTACTTGCCATAAGCTGAAATTGATCTTTCCATCAAATTTCTCCACATCAAACCTCATAGAGTTTGAAAACTTTGACATAACCGTATACTATAATAATGCATGTAGTTTGTGAACAGTACCCAAATAAGTTCCTGAAAAAGAGAGGTTAGTCATAATGGACACAATTAAATACCAAATTTTTTCTTAGTCAGAACTTTCTCTAGACATGTACTTCTATACCGTCACACTTATTTTCAGCAACCAAGAACAATTCTTTTTTGAGATGGAAGATCAAACAATGCTGCAGCCATATAGCATACTAAGAATTTTTCAAAATATCTGACACCTTACCAACTAGGTAGCCGGGCTTTGATACCACTTATTAAGAATAAAAATTCACCTTCCAAAACCTCCCCTAAAAACCTTTCTTCTATAAAAATATTAGAAATAACAGAAAAATAAAATAGAAAACAATAACAATCACAACAGCATAAAAATTTACGTGAAAAATTTCAAAACAGGAAAAAACCACGACCTTCAGAGGGAAATTCATTATGTGAAAGATTGTTGTAATCACACAAACTATTTTATCATAATTCACGATCTCAATACACACACATTGTCCAAAACATACATAAATTTACATCTTTCTATAGTTTAAAATAAGAAAAACAAAAAAGGAATTTTAAACAAAGTCAAATACAATACTTAAGGTGTCTTTAACTGAGGTGATTTGAAGCCAACACATTGGGCCCCTTTTATAGTCTTCAAAATTCCTCCTCTCTTGTTTTGTTTCCAATGTGGGATTAACACCACTTTTATTTTTACTAATTTCCTAACACATTGACCATTGAAGGATGGCACAACCAAGAAAGACTTTATGTACCATTTTATAATTGCATACAAGTTTTTCTTAATAAGTATTTTAAATAAAATTTAATGGGCAAACTTTATTTAATCCTTAAGGTTTTAAAAAATATCAGATTTTTAAAACTCTTTTGAAAAAATATATATTTTTTATACCTAACTTTTCCAAAACTTTTCAAAAAAGTTCAAACTATCAGTCAATTAACGGTTAATATTAACAGAATCTATTAAAAAAAAATTATCTTTGATGGTTGTTAGTGACATATAAATTATCGAATTACTCTAATAAAAAAATGAATTTATAAGTTAAATTATCTAAAATACCTTTGAATTGAAGTTATTAAATTACAATTTAAATTGCGTAAGTTATCATTGACCATAAGTTAATTGGGGGTTTTGATTTTTTTAAAAAGTTTTTGAGAAGTTAGAGATGAAAATAGTTATTTTTCAAAGAGCTTTAAAAATCTGATATTTCTCGAAACCTTATTTTTTTTCTTTTTAATTATAAGAAGAATGAAATGTATTTAGAAAGAAAAAATTGAAAATTTGTAGATTAATAATATAGAAAATATTTTTTTCCAACCTTTGAACAGCAAACATCAATAAAAGGGAAAATATGGGAAAAAGTTAGCTTGAAATGTTCATATCCTTTCAACATTTTTCTCTTGTACAAAAATACATTATATTTGATTAAATTTGATTAAAAAGTGCTAATTGTAGTAAAATAAGAGTTAGGGTTCCTTACATCATCGTCCATGAGGATTTTGATAAAATTTAATTAATTTTATGTAATAATTTTTTATGAATGATATTAATCCCTACGTTTTCGAAAAGCAACAAATTGTTAACTATGTATTGAAAACACATCAAATTTTTCTTAAAGTTACCAAATCACATCAAAATAGCCCCTTCCATCAGTTTACTGACAATCAAACTAAACGGACAACATGAAAAAACTCTTTTGCCCTCGGTGTCAATTAGAATGAATAGGAAGATTGTTTTGCCTCTTTATAATTAAATATTATAATGTTATTGGACAAAAATGCCCCTTACCCTTTTAATTAATATTTTATGATGAAAATACCCTTATTTTATTGTTTACTTTTTTATTGGAATGGTGTCTGAAGTTCTGATCGAGTATGGGAAGGAACATCAAATCACATTTTTGCCCTTTGAAATTTTATTTTCTAAAAAATACCTATGTGTGCAGATTTTTTATTTTATTATTATTATTTTTTTTTTTTTGGCAAAGTTGCCGTTGATCAACATGTAACCATTGATAACGGTAAAAAGGTGAAAATGAAAAATTATAAATGGGTGGTCTGCTTGAATATGTACTTCTGATTTGTACCGCATCTGTGTTTTTTTGTACAGTTTTTTGCTCTAAATTTCATCTAAAAATTCCAGCTACATGTATTCTATAGTTTATTTTCTCCTATCCACACATTTTCTCCTGTCAATGAAATTTCAGGTAGATATATTTATGGCATCATCAAACAATTCAAATGCAGAAAACACTTGGATAAAAGTCCAAAACAAGTTATGCAACTGGAAATCACAGAAAAGCGTTTTTGCAGAATCCGAGACGATGAAAAATCCTAGAAGATTATTTTTTTTCAATATAATGCATGTAAATTTTTTCAATGGTGGACTCTAGATAATTGAGAATGGGAAACTATAAAATGAAGTTGCATCAATTGAGGTTTTCGTGCAGATGATGATTTCTTTGATGTAGTCTTTTTTTTTCTCCTGTGAAATAGCTTTACAGCGTAATTGCACAATATATTGTTAAATTTAATCGTGATTAACTGTCAATCAATGATTTGATTAAGTGTTAGTACAATTAAGCCAATACCTCAAGGTGGTGTGCTATTTCATATAAAGTTAGGAGAAGTTAACGCAATTTTCCCCGTCGTACTTGAATTTTGCCTTGGAGACGATGAAGATACAATGCTCGAGACGCTTTATTTTATTCCATGAATTCAACATATTTGGGACTAGAAGTTGTACAAAGAGATAGAATCTCCTAATATTTCATATTATGATTTTGATGGTGAAAAGCTTGAGTTGATAGAACCTCGTATTTCGTACATTTTGTCTTAAAATCTGTCATATTAAGAATAAGACATCAAATTTTCACACTTTTACGGCAATATTTTTAATACAATTTCACCAAAAAAACATAAAGTATAAGATTCTGCCTGCACCTAGTAAAATGCGAAAATTCACAACTTTTATGTTATGATTTACAAAATTTAGGTTGAAGCTATACAAAAACTTCAGTTTATATGTGATATGAATATTTTGTTTATAATACACCTTCATGTATGGAAATCAATTCATATCTATCCATATTAAATATATGAAATTACATATATATTTTTTTGTTTTTAAGTACAATTTGAAATGGGTATACAAAATACAAACATCAATACAAAAAGTACTCGGTGTAAATGACTAATCCTATTCTAGCTCTCTCAAACTTTTTTAAGCAAATGACTAATAGATGGAAAAGTAAATGAGAAAAATACTCACATTTTAACCATTTATCAATTGTAAACCTAGTGCATCATGAAATTAGACTATATTAGGAAAAAACATAGATTAGGAGAGGATTTAAATTCTTAATATTTGTCTACAATAGATATATAATATTAGATTTTCTAAATATAATTTGGGATTTGGTATAGGGAATACCGTTTGTACTCAATAACTTAATGTGTGAGTAGCCTTTCCGTGAATCACCACAACTTTTATTATAACATTAAGTTTTAAATTTATGCATCATACGACTGCACCCACCCCTCGCTAAACAGGATTGTCATTCAAATAGATATATATATAGGTTGATTATGAAAGTAAGTCAACGCACGAAACTAATCCAAATTTTGACAGGGAATACCATAGCTCAAAAAGAAATAAACAATGTGATTTATTATAACGTACAGAGCATATATGTTCACGATATTCATGGTTTAAAGTCTGCACTGATATATACTCATAACATAAGAAGAAAAAGAGGGTACAGGTTCCACACATGGCCAAACATTTGCAGTAAAGTATCTAATTAAACCAAACCCAACGATCGTTAACTTAAATCAGGGATTACACTGCACATGTTGAGAAGAAGACTACTCTTATTAGCATGAATTATAAAACATATATGATAACTGAATGCGATTACATCTAATGACTTTGAATGAAATTATAGTCTCTCTCAACATGTACGACACTTGACTGACAAATACAATTTATTGAACTAATTGTGGCCAACTGCACCAGGACTTGGAACCGACTGATCAACGTCGGCATCGAGCATGTTAACCAAGCTTTGGCCGTTTTGATAAGCCATTTGATATGATTTAGCATTATGACTAGGTGTTTTTGGTGTAGGACCATTTTGAAGGACACTTGGAACCAAATTGTGCTCCACATGAGGGCGGTCCTTAGTATTCTCCATGTTCAAGACCTTTCTACCTTCCAAAGAAGGTAAATAGAAAATTGTCACAAGAACAAAAATAAGTGCGATTTTGCTCATATAAGCCATGTAAAATGCTGGGAAACAAAAATGTGACAGAAAAGATGAGTAATGGGAGGTCTTATTATGGGATACTGGTTCTGCCTATAAATTTTTTTTGTACCATATATATAGGGAGGGGCAGGCCTGAAAGTCAAATTAGTTTGGCTACTGTCATTGTAATTCAATGCTTTGGAAATTATAATGTTGGGTTTGGCACACATGGCAGCAGCGGCAGCCTCTCTTCCTTGACTTTCATGCATGCCTCATATGTCAAGATATAGGGATTATTTACTCCTCTTGACATGCATGGCAGCATGAACCGTTATAACATTCATTAAAAAAAAATTCTTTTTATTGGTAGACAAGATGTATAAAATATAGTTTAGAATCAGTTAATTCACCATGATTCTCATTCTTACATGATTAATTCCTTCAACTATTGAATAGGGGTCAAATTGATATTTTTGATGGCTTACATTTGTGCACAGCTTCAAGTGACTACGCAAATTGCTTGACTATATATTTAAGTTGTGTGGGGGCTCCTCTCTTGTTCATTGAATGGAGATATGGTGGAAACAAAAGCCACCTCAAGGACAATAGTGCTTTTGTCAATGCGATAATATTGGTTGTGCATATTGCTTCGATAAATGGAAGACTAGCACAAAAAGGTTCCTCATGATAATAACTTTTGTAATGTGGCCAAAAAAGATTATTATCACCTATACTGTGTCTTTCTAACTCATTATTACGTACTATTTCCATATTCGGTTTATAATATTCAAGATGTGAAACCGCTTAACCGAAATAATGTTGTCAATACACTCCTTCGAACTGATGATGTAAGTGATTTTTTGACAGTTATGAAGGAATTAAGATCCTCAGTTGAGCTTGATTTTGGCTGACGTCAACAACATTTGATAACGTGAGTTTTTGATAAAAATCAATGACTTTCTTTATTGTTTTATTTTATATCTGAGAAATTTTAAAATTTATATAACATGCATCGAGAGTCTATAGTATCGTAAATTGCATGAAAATATGGTTTGGACTATTAAAAAAAATATATATGAAGATAAATCCTATGATTTCTAGCAACCTTTAAGTGCATTTCATTATAATACTATGAAGCCTTGTGTAGGTAATCAAAACCTCCTGAGGAAATTGCATGACTAAGTTAAGCTGTCCTATTTTAAAAGCTGACACTTATCTAGATTGTTATACGAGACAACTGTGTTTTTTAGATTCTAGTCTAGAATATAAGAATTATTGATGAGCTATGATGTACTTTTTTTTTTTTTTTAAACTCATGATGTACTATACTTGTATAAATGTATGTAGTAAGTATTGTCTTAATTTATTTAATGAAAAAGAAACAATTCATTAAACAATATTGGATTTAACTTAGTGGTCCTTGGGGCTACTCTATGATTATATTTACTCTGCAAGAGCGATAAGATATAAATGTCAGATATATTTTGTCTTATTCGTTTTTTGTCTTTTTTTTTTTTTTTTTTTGTTGTTTTAATTTTAAATCCGTAAAATGAATAGAATATGTTTGTTTGTTACATGTTTCCAAAAAATATAAAAACCTAAAAGTTTTTTGTGTGCTCTACATATTGTCCAAACAACGAGTGGACTTTTCTAAGTCCAATTTCTAATTAGGTATATTCATTTCTGGACCTAAAGAAGAGCCTTCATTGACCATTGAGGGACAGCACACCCATGAAAGACTATATGTACCTTTTTATAATTACATACAAGTGTTTTTTATAAGTATTTTTAATGAAATTTAATTAATTTTCATAATAATATTTTTTAATTATAAGAAGAATGAAATATATTTAGAAAAAATACTGAAAATCTGTAGATTAATACTATAGGAACTAATTTTTTTTCCAACCTTCGAACATAAAACGTATATAGATGGGAAAATATTGGAAAAAGTAATTTGCCTGAAATGTTCACATTATTTCAGTGTTTTTCTCTTGTGTACGAAATATCCCATCAAAATATATTATATTCTATTAAATTTAATTAAAAAGTGCTTCTTGTAATAAAATAAGTTTAGGGTTCCTTACATCATCATCAATGAGGATTTTGATAAAATTTAATTAATTTTATGTAATAATTTTGTATAAATGATAAGAATGATGAAATATAGGGCAAATTTCAATTTCATTCCTATATTTTGAAAAATTAACAAATTTTTAACTATATTTTGAAAACACATCAAATTTTCCTTAAAGTTACAAAATCACATCAAAATAACTTATCTTGTTAGTCAACCAACAGTCAAACCAAACAGACAATATGAAAAGGCTCTTTTGCCCGCATTGTCAATTAGAATGAATAGGAAGACCATTTTGCCCCTATTTAAAGTTAATATTATGATGTTATCGGACAAAAATACCCCTTACCCTTTTAATTAATATTTTATGATGAAAATACCCTTATTTTATTTTTTAAAATTATTTTTTTATTGGAATGACGTCTGACAGTGTTGATTGTGTCCGGGAAGGAACGTGAAATAAAATTTTTGCCTTCTGAAAAAATTTTGTGTTTTTCTAAAAATACCTATGTGCAGATCTTTTTATTTTTTTTGGCAAAGTTACGGTTGATCAACATATGACCGTTGATCAACGGTAAAAGAGAGGAAAAAAAAAAAAAAAAAGTCATAAATGGGTGGTCTGCTTGAACTTATTTACTTCTGTTTGTATGGCATCTATGGTTTTTATTATCATTATTATTATTATTTTGAGCAATTTTTTGCTCTAAACTTCATCTAAAAGTTTCAGCTGCATCTATTCTATTGTTTATTTTCTCCTATCCATATATTTTCTCTTGTCCATAAAATTTCAGGTAAATATATTTATGACATCATCAAACGATTCAAATGCAGAAAACACTTGGATAAAAGTCGAAAACAGGTTATGCAACTGTCGGAATGACAGAAAAGTGTTTTTGCTAGTATCGAGATGACGAAAAATCCTGCTAGTGTTTTTCTTCGATACGATGCATGTAATTTTTTTCAGTGGTGGATTTTAGATAATTGAGAATGGGAAAGTATAATTGAAGTTGCATCAGTTAAGGTTTCTAGATCATCTGTAACATCTACCTATTTAGACGACTACTAACATTAAGCTTTACTCAATGCAAAGTACAATAATGCCCAAAAGAAGACAAGTTGGCTGAAGTTTGTTGTATACATTCATACACTATTGATTGATATATGCATGAAGATGATATTCATATTTAACAAGTTACCTGTAATGTTGGATGCATGATTTTTTGTTATTGAATAATAAAAAAATCTAAAATCAACAATGTGCGGACCACCTGCATATGCAAATGAGAATAAAATATAAACATGGAGAATAGTTTGCAACACAAACATCCTATAATCATTGGCGTATTTAATTCCACTACTGTCAACATAATCTATTAATAATATATCACCACCAAATAAACATCCAACAAAATATGAAACCAAAAATTACTGGCATAGTACTAAACTGTCAACATGCTTACTTGCATGCACAACACCTAGTATGTCTGCAAACGAAAAAATATCGCAAAAAGCCATACACCAACCATACATGGTAGATTTGGACATCACAAAAACTTAATTTGAATGTGGCATCCAAATCTAACAAAAGCCATGCACCAAGCATTAGTCATTCTACAGCACCAACCATATAATATTCAACAATTTAAATAAAATTATCTACAATCCTCAAGATTAGGCAGTGGAACCTGTCTGCGAGCAGCTATCAACAAAGACGGTGGTCCATTTGGTGGGGTAGTATGTGGTTCGTTGGATGTGCTGCCAGGGTTTTTCTAGCCGCAATAAATTATAATATTATTTTTATAAGTATTTTGTCTATCAAATTGAAGGTGTGAATAAGTAAGTTACCTTTGTATAATGGACTCACGTTGGATTGCAACACTAGAACTTAGACGAGCAGCTGCTTCTTTTGCATGGGTCCTAAAATAGTGGAAAAACTGTAAGAACAAAGTTATATGACTAAAACCTAAAAAATTGAGATTATAAACTTACTGTGCAGATAATGATTTCTTTGATGCAGTCTTTCCTTTTTCATGTGCAATAGCTTTCTAGTTTAACTGCACTATATATTATTAAATTTAACCTCAATGATTTGATTAAGTGTTAGTGCAATTAAGTCAATACCTCAAGGTGGTGGGCTACTTCATATAAAGTTAGGGGAAGTTAACGCAATTTTCACTATCGTACTTGAATTTTGCCTTGGAGGAGGCGATGAAGAAACAATGATCGAGATGCTTTATTTTGTTCCATGAATTTAACATATTTGGCACTAAAAGTTGTACTAAGAGATAGAAATCTTCTCTTGTTTCGTATTATGATTTTGATGGTGAAAAGCTTGAGTCGCTAGAACCTCAATAAATTTCATACATCTTATCTTAAAGTTAAGAATAAGATATCGGATTTTCTCACTTCTATGGCAACCTTCTTAATAGAGTTTCACCAAAAATGCATAAAGTATAAGATTCTGCACCTAGTAAAATGCGAAAATTCACAACTTTTATGTTATACTTTACAAAATTTAGGTTGAAGCTATACAAAAACTTCAGTTTATATGTGATATTAATAATTTGTTTATAATACACCTTCATGTGTGGAAATTAATTCATATCTATCCACATTAAATATATAAAATTACATGTTTTTTGTTTTTAAATACAACTTGGAATTGTGTATACAAACATCAATTAATATATAGATTTAAATCCTATTTGAGCTTTCTCAAACCTTTTATAAGCATATGATTAGTAGTTTGAAAAGTAAATGCAAAAAACACTCACATCTCTCAACCATTTTTCAATCGTAAACCTTGTGTACCATGAGATTAGACTATGTTAACAAAAAATTCAGATTATGAGATTATTTAAATTCTAAATATTTGCCGACAATAGATATGTGATATTAGATTTTCTAAGTATAATCAGGGATTTTGTATATGGAATACCATTTGTACTCAATACCTTAATGTGTGAGTAGCGTTTCCGTGAATCACCACAACTTTTATTATAACATTAAATTTTAAATTTATGCATCATACGACTGTACCCTCGCTAAACAGGGTTGTCCTTCAAATAAATAACAATTGGTTGATTATGAAAGTAAGTCAACGCACAAAAATAATTCAAATGTTGACAGGGAATGCACAGCTCAAAGATAAATAAACAATCTCATTTATTATAACATACAGTGCATATATGTTCACGATATTCATGGTTACAAGTCTGCACTGATATATAGTCATAACATAAGAAGAAAAAGAGGGTAAATATTCCACACATGGCCAAACATTTGCAGTAAAGTATCTAATTAAACCTAACCCAACGATCATCTAACTTACATCAGTGCTTACACTGCACCTGTTGAGAAGAAGACTACTCTCATTAGCATGAATTATAAAACATATATGATAATTGAATGCGATTACATCTAATGACTTTGAATGAAATTATAGTCTCTCTCAACATGTACGACACTTGACTAACAAATACAATTTATTGACCTAATTGTGGCCAACTCCACCGGGACTTGGAACCGACTGATCAACCTCGGCATCGAGCATGGTAACCAAGCTCTGGTCGTTTTGATGAGCCATTTGATATGATTTAGCGTTATGAGAAGGTGGTTTTGGTGAAGGGCCATTTTGAAGGACACGTGGAACAAAATTGTGCTCCATATGAGGGCGGTCCTTAGTATTCTCCATGTTCAAGACCTTTCTACCCTCCAAAGCAGGTAAATAGAAAACTGTCGCAAGAACAAAAATAATCGCGATTTTGCTCGTATAAGCCATGTAAAATGTTGGGAAAGAAAAATGTGACAGAAAAGGTGAGTAATGGGAGGTCTTATTAGGGGATACTGGTTCTGCCTACAAATTTGTTTTTGTACATGACTATATATAGAGGGAGGGGGAGGCCTGAAGGTCAAATTAGTTTGGCTACTGTCATTGTAATTCGATGTGTTTGAAATTATAATGTTGGGGTTTGGCACATCCGAACATGGCGGCAGCGGCAGTCTCTCTTCCTTTACTTTCATGCACGCCTCATATATCAAGATATATGGATTAGGACAGCCATACAAATATTAGCTTTCTACTCAAAATTGCATAAAACTAAATGGAGATTTATTTACTCTTCTTGACATGCATGGCAGCATGGAGATTTATTAAGAAAAAAAATCGTTTTATTGGTAGACAAGATGTATAAAATATAGTTTAGAATTAGTTAATTCACCAAGATTCTTATTCTCATAAGATTAATTCTTTCAACTATTGAGAAGGGGTCAAACTGATATTTTCGATGGCATACATCTGTGCATTGCTTCGAGTGTTTACGCAAATTATATGTAAGTTGTTTTGGAGCTCCTCTCTTGTTCATTGAATGGATATATGTGGAAACAAAAGCCAACTCAAGGGCAGTAGTGGTTTTGGCAGGGCAATAATATTGGTTGTGTACATTCCTTCACTAAATGGAAGACTGGCACAAAAAGGTTCCTCGTGATAATAACTTTAGTAATGGGGCCAAAGAAGCATTATTATTACCAATGCTGGTATCTTTCCAACTCATTATCATGTACTATTCCATATTCAGTTTATAATATTCAATATGAATGATACCGGTTAACCAAATTATGTTGTCAAAACACTCCTTCGAAATGATGATGTAAGTGATTTGTGACTATTATGAAGGAATTAAGACCCTCGACTGAGCTTGATTTTGGCTAACATCAACAACATTTGATAACGTGAGTTTTCAGTAAAAGTCAATGTCTTTCTTTATTGTTTTATTTTATATTTGAGAAATTTTAGTATTTTTATAACATGAATGGAGAGTCTCACAGTACGGTAAATTGCATAGAAATATATATAGTTTACATATATAGAGTAATTATTGTCTTAATTTATTTAATGAAAAAGAAATAATTCATTAAAGCTCCATTATTGGCTTCTGTGATTTCTTTGTTTTTTGTTTCACCTATGTTTGATATTTCATAAAACACGTTTCATTCTATTAAAGTTTTTTCTTTCATCATATGGTATCAGAGCATTAATTACAAAATACGAAATGTCAATGGCTTCTGCTGACTCTGATTCAGATAGCTCTGTCATTGATTGAACTCCCAGAGAATCATCAATGAAGTCATCACCATTTTAAGCTCTTACCACTCTTGCTAAGGCATTTGAATTTCATGTGTCTATCAAACTAGACCCAAACAACTACATCTATTGGAAGGCACAATTTGTTCTTGTAGTAAAAGCTCTTGCACTTGATGATTGGATCTTGAAAGCAAGTCCTGCAAAGCTCATTGATTCGTAGTCTTCAAATTTAGAGAAAAAGTTGGTGATGAATCCAAAATATACAACTTCGATAAGAGTTGATCAACTGTTGTTGAGTTGGCTATTATCAACAATCAATCAAGAACCCATATGATGGTAATCCAACGTTTTACCACGCTTGAGATTAGGATTACACTTGAAAGCTTGTGTTCATAAAAGTTCATGACAAGAGCTTAACTGGAAAAACTTAAAAAAGAATCACTCACTATCTCAGGTTATTTTACAAAGATCAAAACACTTATTGATGGTTTTGCATAGAGTTGGTCACAATTATGACCCAGTTTTGTATTAAATTCATCATAACACAAATCAAATTTTCGCTCCAAGAAGCACAATATCTAATCATGGTCCATGAGCAATGGCTTGGAAGCTTGAATACTACCTCTCAGATTAATGTTTCTAGAGCAGCAACTCATTCTGTTTCCAACAATAATAGTTCAACTCCAAGAATTGATACCACAACGGTGGAAGGAATAGTGATCTAGGAGGTTGTAAAAGAGGCAAGAATGGAGGCACATGGAACAACAACAAGGCTGTATAAAGCAAGACACTATACAATATCATAAATATTTTGATCAGACTTGGTAAGGTGCTAATTAAAATAGTCATCAAGGTCAGCGTCAAAATTTTCTCCTCAACCTCAAGCTCACCGTAAGCATATGCAAGTGCTTACATATCAATCTCCTTTTCATTATTTATAATAATTGTCAGTCGTTTGCCTGTTGCTTATCTTGAAACTTTATATGATCCCTCTTGGCAAGGTGCTAATTTTAATGGTTATCAAGGTCCTCTCTTCCCACACAAACTCAGTGTCATGGATTCTTAATTACATTTAAATAATGTGTTATATGTTCCCAACATTGAAAAGAATCTGCTTAGCATCTTCTCTCTTACTAAAGACAAACATAGAGTTGCTGAGGGTTATCATGACAATTTTTTAATGACAATCTTACGAATAAAGTGTTGCGTCAAGGTTTGGTTAAGGATGGGTTATATAAGCTTGAAGTCACTAATCTTTCTCATCAACTCAAGTCCACTACATCTAGTGGACTTATGTCTGTCAGTCCATCTTTGTCCTCCTTTGATGTTTATATTAAACCAAGTAATTGTGATAATTGTAGCAAATAGTTTACTAGGCCTGTATTTGATACTAACATAACAGCATAAGTTAATTCTAATCTTTGGCATATGAAGCTTGGACATCCAGCTTCTCCAAAAAGCATTCTGAAAAGTTATATTCAATAAAAATATATCTACTCCTGATTTTTATGAATCTTGCAATTTAAGAAAGGTCCATCTACTGCCTTTTCCTCAACTTCTTAACTTGTGCATTCTAATCTTTAGGGACCTACTCTACAAGGCCTAGACCCAAGTTAACCCAAAACTTAATACTAAATCCAATTGGTTTCCAAGCTTGGCTTAAACCAATCCATGTTTTTGTTTCTGGCTGATTTTGTTAAATGGCTTGGTGAAGCAGAAAACAACAACACTGTAGATCATGCAGCTGTTTGGCAAAAAAAGAAGTTGAGCAGAGATGAGTCAGTTGAGACATGAGAGAGATAAACAGAAAAAAGGAAGGGGGGGAGAGAGAGAGAGAGGGATGGCAGCTAAAGGAGAGAAGAAATAAAGTAAATAATAAAAGGATGAGATTGAAGTTATTGAGTAGAGACAAGAGAGAGTGAAGGTAAGATAGGAAGGAAGAGATAACAAAAGAAAAGAGAAACCGAACTGATCAAGTGAAGATAGTGAGAGCTAAAGAGATAACAAAAGGACAAGGTAGGGAAAAGAGAAGATAGAAGAAGAAAATGGAGTTTGGGGTTGAAAGTAGAAAGACAGTGGAGATAGGCAAAAGTAAGTAGCAGTTGAGAGAGAGATATACAGACAAAGAAGAAATTGAAAATGGAGATGAAGAGGAAGAAGATGAAACAACATATATAGCAGAAAAAAGAAAGAGTTAGATATGGAGATGGAAGGAAAAGAGATAAAATGAAACAAAAATATTAGATAAAAATATAGTTGAAATAGCGTGTGTATAGGTTTAAGTAACGTAGAGGAGAAATTATGCTCCAAATGAACTTGTGGCTTCATTAACACAATTTAGTATCATTGTTATCGTAGTTATGTTTCAGAATAAAAACGGTTCAAATGGTGTTTATGTATTGTATTAACCCTGACCTCAAATCAGGATTTTTTTTTTTTTTAATAATTTATGAAATGATGCTCGAGTAAATTAATAGGATTAAATCTTTTTAGACGGAAGCAGGTCAAACCTTTCTTCTATAGTTTATTGAAAGTACTTCGAGAGTAAACGAGACTAAACTCAATTATCATCTGAAGAACTATTTGAATAACCAACTTAATATATCACAAGATATTAACAAAGTCTTTGCATAAATTTAAGTACAACCTTGAGGTCTCACTTGCCATATGAGATATAGACTAAATTATTTTGATGAGATTTTATTGAACAGGATTTAAATAAATTAATGTTGTGATGTATTTGATGTTGTATGAGATTAGATTAAAAATAGTACTGTCTATTATTTTATCTATTATAGATTGAACGAGAAATTATTATATATTATATTATTTTTATAAAATAAAACTATTGTAATATTATTTTGAAAAGTAAAATCCAACTCTTTAAAATTAACTTTTGAAATAATATTTATTTTATAATTATTATTAAAATAAATTATTTTTTAATATTCTAATAAAGCATGGGAGAACTTAATTTTTGTCCCTATGTTTTAGGAAACTTCTTGTTTTAAATGTGAATCTATTTATAACATTCATGATCCTTACGTTATAAAAACTCATCGAATTGATCTTTATCGTTAGTCAACAGACGGTCAATAAACATATGAGGGTAATTTTGCCTTTTAACACTAATTGATGACACAAAAACATGTGTTAGATGGAAAAATAATTAAAAATTAAATAAATACAAAAGTTAAAAGTATATATAAAGTTAAGGATAAAACAATTTTTTATCATTTTTTACTGATAATGACTATCAAAGATCACGTTATAAAGGTTAATTTGATAAGTTTTTGAAACGTAAAAAATCATGAACACACAAACCAAAATGAAACGTAAAAAATCATAAATACTATAAACGACTTCACATTTAAAAATGAAAAGTTCCCCATAAACATACAAACCAAAATGAAATTCTGGCAAAAATAATATTAAAAGTAAATTTAATGTTTTATATAATTAATGTAAGGCAAAAAATATAAGAAACAAAAAAACAAAAAAACAAAAAAAAAAAAAAAAAAAACAAACAAAAGCAAAAACAAAACAAAACAAAAGTGTCTTATATCGGTGGGTTAAATTTATCCTATCACCATGGGATAAAATAGTTGTATGAGATTAAAGTCCAATCCTATATAACCATCCAACAAGGAATTGGATTGGAATCCAATCTCTGGTAACAAAGGCAGCCTACATGTATACCACCTCAAATGTGGCATCACCTTGATGCCATAAGTCACCGACGACTAGAAAGCATATAGGGTAGAAAATTCAACGCAAAAACTAGGGTGTTGCTATTGCATTTATTGATGTTAGGGATAATGAAAAAAAAACCTATTATAATCGTAAAAATATCTATTTTATCACTATAATTTTATTTTTATTCAAAATTTTCTTTAATATTAAAAAATTAACAGAAAATGATTATTTTCACTTATAATGACTTCATTATCAATTTGCAATCATTAAAGATATTATTGTTCGTTCACACATCTTTAGGGGATATTTTGAATATTTTTATTAATGTTAAATAAATTTTGGATAAAAATGAAATCATATGTGATAAAATAGATATTTTTATAAATTACAATGGATTTTTTGATATTATCTCTTGATTTTATTGTCTACGAAATCAAACATGGCCCCGTTCGGTTGATCAGTTATAGTACTGGATTAAATTTAAAGAATGGATAAATTTTTGAAACCGGAGCTTGGTGAGCACTGGATTCATGTATCCACTGTACTTAAGGATGGTTTTCTAATTTTTATTTTGACCGGCTATCCTGAGTTTTGCAAACTTATGACAGTTATTTTTCTTTATAAATATTATGTTAATTAAAAATGAATATATATTGTTAAAATACTTCATATTTGATTTCAAATTTTATTATTAAACTACCATACATTTGATCGATATATAATTTAATATTTTTACTTCATTTGAAATTACTGAACATAATTTTAATTAAATTATATTAAATCATATCCAGTTTATTGCGATGGTCCATCAAATAAGAAATTATTCATTACAACATAATTCCATTATTTTCTTCTCAATTCAGTGCTGCTTATAAAGTCCTAAAAAGGCATATAATCAGAAACGATAAATTTGACAGATGGTGTTCATGCTTGTAAATATTGTCAAATTTAGCCACTTGCGTAAGTCCTCGTTCGGCAAAGGCGGCCCTGACTCTATAAAGCAATTAAGGACTTTCCTGGAAGTTAAACTAATAACGTATTATAAAATCAATTAATCACTCCATTAATCTCTCCACAAATGAAGTTAAACTAACAAATGATAGAGACTTGGAATTCAGATAACAAGAGGGCTTAATTGTTTGGTGGAATCATCTTGTCTGTCATTGCCAAACCGTTTGTGACGCACACCAAGAATGACATCAAGTGCTGTTGTTTACTGTATTTTCATGCAATTTGCTAGCAATCTTGAAGAAACAAACCATGAATTACATCTCTTAGAAAAACAGAGTTGTAACCAGAGCAACAAACTAATCCTCCCAAAATGTCAAAAATATCCATACCATCTCTACCAATCCTACTCTACTCCACTATTCTCCTGCTCTTCCTCAGCCATGCAAGCTCCCAACTTTACGATACAGAACATGCAATCCTGCTCAAACTAAAGCAGGAATGGCATGATCCACCACTTATCAACCACTGGACTGCATCAAACTCCACCTCCCACTGCTCCTGGCCTGAGATTAACTGCAGAGACAATTCCATCACCGGAATAAAGCTCATCGAAATGAACATCAACGAAACAATCCCACCTTTCATTTGTGACCTCAAGAACCTATCCCGGCTTGAACTTCAATTCAACTATATTCCTGGCCAATTCCCAAGAGTTCTCTACAACTGTTCTAGGCTGGAGTACCTGGACCTCTCTATGAACTACTTTGTTGGTCCAATTCCTGATGATATTGATCGCTTGTCTCGGCTTTTGCACCTCTATCTCGGGGCCAACAACTTTTCTGACATTCCGGCTAGTATCGGGCGATTGACAGAGCTCAGGGCACTCTCACTTTGCCAGAATGAGTTTAATGGTTCTTTCCCACCTGAAATTGGTAACTTGTACAATCTTGAAACCTTGGATTTGGCATATAATACACGAGTTGTGCCATCAAGGTTTCCTTCAAATTTCACACGGTTGAAAAAACTCAAGGCTCTGCGGATGTCTGCAGCAAATTTGATTGGTGAAATCCCAGAAGCCATTGGCAATATGGCAGCGATTGAGTATTTGGATTTATCAAGAAACAATTTGACTGGGGAAATTCCCAGAAGTTTGTTCATGTTGAAGAACTTGAGTGAATTGTATCTTTTCAAAAACAAGTTATCTGGAGAGATTCCTGGCGTTGTGGAATCGTTGAACCTGACACAGATTGTTCTCTCGCAGAACAACTTGACCGGGACAATACCAAACGATTTCGGGAAACTTTCAAATTTGGCAACCTTGCATTTGTTCATCAATCAGTTGTCTGGAGAAATCCCGGAAAGCATTGGCCGGCTTCCAGCTCTGGTAGATGTTAGATTGTTTATCAACAATTTGTCAGGTACATTGCCTCCAGATTTTGGCCTATATTCACCACTTAAATATTTCGGAGTTTCATCCAATCAACTTACCGGCAAGCTTCCTCAACATTTGTGTGCTGCTGGTGAGTTGATAGATGTAGTAGCTTATGATAATAATCTAAGTGGAGAATTGCCGGAATCACTTGGAAATTGTGATAGCTTGATCAGTATCTGCATTCACAACAATGAATTTGATGGGAACATTCCCGCCGGATTGTGGAGGGGATTGAATTTGTCAGATTTTCGTATAAGTAACAATAAGTTCACAGGGGAGCTTCCTGATCAAATGTCGTGGAGTCTTACTCGACTTGAGATTAGTAACAACAGATTTTCTGGAAAAATTCCGGCTGGAGTGAGTTATTGCAAAAATCTGAAGGCGATTGAGGCCAGTAATAACCTCCTTACTGGTCCAATTCCGAGACAGTTGACAGCTCTTCCTTCTCTATTTACTGTTTCACTTGATCAGAACCAACTCTCTGGCTCCTTACCATCAGTATTAATCTCATGGAAGTCACTAACTTTTCTGAACCTTAGTCGAAATCAGCTTTCTGGAGAAATTCCTGAGGCATTTGGCTCTCTGCCTATCCTTGACAGTTTGGACTTGTCGGAAAACCAATTTTCTGGACAAATTCCACTTCTAATTGGCCACTTGAAGCTCAACTTCCTCAACCTCTCTGCCAATCATCTCACTGGGAAAGTCCCAAGTGAGTTTGAGAATGGTGTATATGCCGATAGCTTCTTGAACAATCCTGGTCTCTGTGCAACTCGCTTATCCCTAAAACTCAACAGCTGCAGTTCTGAGCCTCGAAAATCTAGTAAAATTTCAGCTCAAAGTCTTGCTGTGATAGTAAGTACTGTGATTGCAGTCTTTTTGTTGGCTTTGTTATCTTCACTCTTTGTGAGGAGAGTTCACCACAAGAGAAAACATGGATTCAACTCGAAATTGGAGATCACCTCTTTCCAGAAGTTAGATTTTACAGAATCAGATATTCTGCCACAATTGACAGAAAGTAACGTGATCGGTAGTGGCGGGTCTGGAAAGGTATACCGCATTCATGTCAATCATTCAGGTGGCAGTGTTGCAGTGAAAAAGATTTGGAATAACAGAAACTTAGACCAAAAACATGAGAAACAATTTTTATCAGAAGTTAAGATTCTAAGTAGAGTTAGGCATGTGAACATAGTAAAATTACTTTGCTGTATTTCAAATGAAAATTTAAAGCTTCTGGCTTATGAGTACCTGGAAAATTATAGTGTGGATAGATGGCTGTATAAGAGGAATCAACCGTCATCGCTCTGTGGCTCAGTCCATAATTTTGTCCTGGAATGGCCTAAAAGGATGAAAATAGCAGTGGGAGCTGCCCAGGGACTTTGCTACATGCACCATGATTGCTCCCCGCCTATCATTCACCGTGATGTTAAATCAAGCAATGTCCTATTAGATTCTGACTTCAATGCGAAAATAGCTGATTTTGGTCTAGCCAAGATCTTGATCAAGCCAGGAGAACTTGCAACAGTGTCATCTGTGGCTGGCTCTTTTGGATACATTGCTCCAGGTAATTAATAGTTGGTTATCCCTCTTTTTACTTATCTCTTCATTAATGGTAGAGTCTTTGTCTAAACTTCCTTGTTTCTATCTTGGAACTACAGAGTTTGCTCATACAATCAAAGTGAATGAGAAAACTGATGTCTATAGCTTTGGGGTTATACTTTTGGAATTGACAACCGGAAAAGAAGCTAACTATAGTGATGAGCATACGTGCCTTGCCAAATGGGCATGGCGTCACATCCAAGAAGGCAATCATATAGTTGATGCTCTGGATAAAGAGGTTGAAGAACCATGCTACTTGGATGAAATGACTCGAGTTTTCAAACTTGGAATCATTTGTACCAGCACGCTGCCTTCAGATAGGCCTAGCATGAAGATGGTTCTGAGAATCTTACTCAACCATCCAGCAATTTCTATAGAGTAGAATGCTGAGAGTAAATATGATGGAACTCCACTCCTTAAAAATTCAAAGCACGAAAGGATGTTGTAGGATAATGATCCTAGTTTGGCATCGTTTATATCACTTTAGTTGATTGAATCTCAGATTAGTAAGTGGCCAGTTTTGAGGAAAATAAATGAGCGGATATGTATTTGAGGCAATATGTTATTATGTATTCTGTTGTAACCTGTATATATTTCTGAAATTGCAAATTTTGTCAACTGTTTGCTAGAAACTTTTAGGACCAGGGCTTGAATGAGGCAACTGTGTTTTGCATACCACTTTCCACTTTGAAGCCAAACCAAGAGTTGATAATTGCTATTTTTAAACAATTTTTTGCAGCAAAACTAACCGGTACAAATTCCTGTAAGCTTCCTGCAGGATCATTTATAAAGTGTTTTAGTTAATATCACATGAAATTCAACAACCATTACTAGCCGGCAACAATCATTACTAACCAAACAACTGTTAGGTTACCACCATCCAATGTTTTAGGTTTGAGCCACCTCCACCATTAATGTGGTTTGATGGCAAAACATACTGATTCAGTTTGATAATGTTTTAGGTTTGAATCATCTCCACCGTAAGTGGCATTTGAAGAAAGGGATTTTTAGGTTAAATATTTAGGTTTGAATCATCTTCACCGTAAGTGGTATTTGAAAAAAGGGATTGTTAGGTTAAATATTTAGGTTTGAATCATCTCCACCGTAAGTGGTATTTGAAAAAGGGGATTGTTAGGTTAAATATTGAAACAAAAAAAAAAAAAAAGGAAGTGAAGGATTGAAGCCAATCCCAAGTCCAATTTAACTCATAAATAATAAGATCATAGGAAAAAGAGAACCACAGCATCCGACAAAAACAATGGTCATAAGACCCAGTACCAACCTCAATCAGTATACTAATGGTGAAAAGAAAAGTTTATGTTTTTTGGTTGAATGCTTGTAAGTGAAAATCATCCAAAGAAAATGGTTCAAACGATGTCCGTTTGGATGAATAAGATATCGTTAGGAAGTTTAGATTGAGAGGGATCCAACACAAAATGTTGCAATAAAAAGATCCCAAACCTACCTTCGCATGCCCCAAGAAGATGTCAAGGTTAGATTTAAGTGGAAATAGGCTTTTAACAAGATTAATTTTGTAACACCCTTAATTCAATAACAAGAAAATAGGATATTACAGTCAAACTGTATCTTAAAAACAAATTCCAAATAGAAATTTTATTCCAAGCTTCGAAAGAAAAGAAATCAATAAAAATATCCAAGTATAATCTCTAAAAGAAAATTTCTAAAAGTTAAATTCTAAAATAAAATACGTCTTTGCTAAATTTTCAATCCTTAAAAAATCTGAAGCTAAATACAATGAGTTGCATTAACTAACATCAAAGCCTCACATTTGGGTGAACTTCAAGTTCTAACACTCAACATCCATAAATATATTCTTACTCTACAAAATGGTGGAGACAAGGGGATGAACCGTCAAATCGGTAAGTAAATTAATGCATAATATAAATATCATCATAGTACCTTTATGAATCAGATATAAAACTTTAATACATAAAAGCATATATCAATTCTATTATTCAATATAATTAATATTTAAATTTGTAGAAGAGATCATATAGCATAGAACAATAAACAAAGCAAAGTATCATATTAAACATAAATTCATATAATGTAAATAAAAAATATGCTCATGTCTTATTGCGTCACAAGTATCCATGTGATGCAATTAGAATAATAGAATATCACAATTATCCATGTGACATAGTTAGAATAACAAAATATTACAATTACTCGTGTAACACAGTCAAAATAATAGAATATATGCACACAAGAATCCAATTGGACTAATATCATAACAATAACTATAGACAATAAATCAAAATAATTTTTCATAATCTTATCTAAAAGTTGTCTTTTTAAAGCACACTATAAAATATTTAATAACTGTAAATCAATTTTTAGAAATAAGAGGTTTTAAATTCAATATGTATATTTTTGCAAAGTTTTTGAGTTATGCTTAAATCATAGATTTTCTCTTTAAATCAAATGATAATGTAAATTTTAGAAGTAAATAATTTGTAAACTATTGCCAAAACATTTTATTGCTATATAAACAACTTAAAAATCATGTTTACAATTAATGTTAAACATAAATATAGCTTTTAAAATATCCAAAAGTTCATAAACTAACATATATACATTATGAATGAATTTACTTACTTTGATTAAGCACAAATTTACAAAATAATCTCAATGATCACAAGAACTAATACAATTACAGAATGACTATAATTACAATATTATCATCATAATAATTTTTCTTGGATAAATTTAACCTTATTATAATAAATTGGAAGTTCTATCCTTTTTACGTCCAATTTTCAACTGTGACACTGTCACACTAAACCTTTTTTAATTAACTCTAGATCTCCAATCAACTTAAAATTTTATATGGACATTACAAACACATCAATCCACCCCCAGTAAAAATTTCACATTAATCCAGGACCGCTAGCCTGAGTAACAAATTATTAGATTCAGCTTTTTGAAAACTATCCAAAAACTTTTATCCTGATAACAGTACACTCTAAGAATTTTAATAAATTCAGTAGCAGCTTAAAAATCACAAAATTTTATATGATAAAAAAAAGACATACTAATCTATCTAAATATTAAAGTTTAAAATTTTTCGAACAGTGTAGCTAAGCTAAATAATTTCTCAAATTCAACTGATTTTCAAAATAGAATATTTTTGCAGTACTTAATTTCGAAAATTTTATATACTAATCATTAACATAATTTCATCCCTCTCCAAAATCATCTAAATCAATCTCCTAACACTAGTCATACGTACTTTCTTAAATCAAAACTCACTTTATTCAAAAAGAAACAACTACATACATCAACATATTCATCATTCTAGAAATAAAATCTATAACATATGAGATGTAATCGAAATATTGAACAAAATTATATAAAGAAGTGACTTACCTAAAACCTTTTTGATTCTTGAGACTTAAGAGTAAATTGATTAAATTTGTCGGGGAAGAAACGTATATTATTATTATTTTTTTTTTTCTACTCTAAAAAGTGCCTTATGTTATTGTATATAGACTATACAAATCCTACTTTAACTAAAACCTCCACTGATATATCTTTCTTTTAATAAATCAATATCCTTTTCTCTTTAAGCATCCCAAAAAAAATTAAAACTCTATAATTAATTTCTATTTTCTTTTTAAAAAAATACTGCATTACAAATTTCTTTTTCTAATAATATTCAGATTGCTTTGGGAACAAGGAGAGGTGTTTCTAGAAGGGTTTTAGCTTACTTTATGATCAAATAAGCTCATGTTATAATAAATAGGGGGCTTGTTCTTAGTGTAGAATAGACACCAAGATATAGTGATACGCCTAGAGAATTAGAGCGAGTGAGCTTGATTAAGGGCTTAGGGTTCGGTTTGCTCGGTTATGAGTTTAAGGTTTAGTTGTAATTAGGGTTTGGGGTTAATTAGAGAATGAGTATTAAGTACGTAGTTGTAATAATTTTTTATATAGTGATATTTTTTTCTCTTGTCGTCTGGATAGTTATGATTTTACCATGGGTTAGGTTTTTGTGTTAGTATTCATCTTCTTTTTTAGTTTTAAATATTATCTGTTTTGTGGTGGTTATTAGACATGCTTTGGCACGTGCTTTTCCAAGAGGTGATGTCAAGGCTTGGTGGGAGAATGTTACAACAATCATCAAGATTCATTTAACAAAGAAGATTGACTTCAAGCCCAAACCAAGCCAAGTAGTTACCATCGAAGAATGTGACATATGCTTTGGCTAATTTGTATCAAAATTTTATTCCCTAATATTAATAACTACAATGAGACAATTATTATTTAAACCAACAAAAAGGCAATTAGATAAGAAAAAGGAAAATATATATATATGTATATAATAGAACCATGAGCTTGTTCACCAATTGCAACACCAATTTTGATAATAATCTTCCTCAAACTCTGATGTGTTGTCTCCAAATTCGGCCATTGAACAACCTCATCCTCTCTCATCCATCCCTCGAATGTCTACTCTTTGATGCAGGCTATCTCTTTAATTTTTGTAATGATAATGACTTTGAAAAACCTAACTCTCCAAAAATGAATCCATGATCGAAAGGGAAATCATCAAGATTCTTTCAACAAGAGATTAGGTCAACTTGCTCAAGCCAAACTCAGGCCAAGCCATTGCCATAAGAGAACACCACATATATGGTAGAGAACGTTTGAGTCGCTACATCATTAATGTGAATTTAGAATAGAAAATTTTTCTATCAATATTTGCATAAAAAATAAATAAATTATGATTGATTGTTCATAATATAGTCAATATATATATATACACACGAATATAGGTTGTATGAGTGCAAGAAAGGTCATATAGGAAAACACATATCAGTGCAACATGAACAAGACGCATGGCGAGTGTCATAAACTTCGAGCAAAGGGGATATTAGATAATATGTTAAATTGTATAATTAAGTAAATAAGCCTTCAAAGGTATAAAACGTTAACCTTCAAGAGAACTATTTCTTAAGTAAATTAATGACAAATGTAGAACATGAGCAAATACTTGTTAGCCCAAGAACAACTTAAGCAATAGATGGCGAATGCTTTCACATGTATCATGACACTTGAAAAGTAAGTTTTGTTTCCTTATAAAAGCAAATTAGTGTTTTATTATAGGAGGATAACATTTTAAGAGAAAATACTCCTTTCCTAAGAATAATCAATAGTTAAAATACTGACTTAAACATCGGAGGGTATTAGGTTTTTGATCTTGGAGATATATAGAGTTAGTTCTTGGAGAAGATATATTTTCATAAACATAATACTAAAATTTTAATCTATAATAGTAATTAATAAACAAGTAAAACAACTAAAAATAATTTATATGGATTAGAATGTTTGATTTATCACCAAGATCCTTAGAATTACTGTCACATCCTTTAATGGTCATTGGTCTCCCAAAAGAACCCTCTTTTATCTTATACAAGTCCATTCACTCACAATAATTACATCTTGAGATACCCTATCACCATGATGAATAAACTCCACACACTCTATAAAGGCATTCAACAACTCAATTTCGTCGAAAATGCTTGAGTCCTTATAGTGGTAATAGGGGTTTAATAGAAAGGCCGCTATATATATGCAATGAAGAATCTAGTCAATCTTTCATTTTTTTCATCAATTATTTCAATAATTGGTCAATAATTATTTTCGATGGTGTTGAAGGCCTCTCTAATATCATGTTTAACCTTTCTTAGTTCTTTATATAACCAAGGCAATGATGGCTTTGGATCTCTATCCACTAGTTTCAATACTTTAATCAAATGTGCAAAAACCTTTAAACAACATCTCACACCATTCCAAACTCCAAACTCATCACAATTGAGAAGACCCATTTCTCTTTAGTACTTTTTGAGAATTTACACATCTCTCATTCCTCACTGCTAAATACTAACTTCAAAGCATATTTTTATCCATCAAACTTTACAGAGTAAGGAAAACGGATGTAAATCTAGTCCTTTTCGGTCTCACTATGTCCCTCTTTTTTATAAAGAACCTCATCATTGCCAAAGTCTTATGATGAGCTTAAAAGAAGATTGTCATTTGCTTTGTTTGCTTAATAAACTTGTTGAACCTCAAAGCTTACAAATACTTTTAAGCATGAGGTTGATTGTGTGAGTAGCACATGAAACTCAAAATATGTTTGGTCTCTTCTCCTTCATAATATTGGAAGCAATCATATTATTGCTAGCATTGTCGGTTACTACTTGAACAACATTTTCAGCTCCAACTTGTTCAATACATTCATTCAACTACTCAAAAATGTGGTCTTTATTATGTGACACATCAAAACACTCATTGAAAGAAAGGAAAGCAGTTCCTAACCTATAATAATCAAACATAAATTAGATTAAAGAACACATTAAGAAATGCACTAAAACCATAAGATATTAAATTTAAATAATATATATACAACTAATATTGTATAATGGATAAATTATATGAAATTCATACCTATAATTCACAAACAAATTCATTATACTCCTTCTTTTTCTATCCATCCAAGCATCCGTCATAATTGAGCATCCATTATGAGCTCACTCTTCTTCTTGCCTTTTCAATAACAATTTTGTCTCTTCCACCTTATTTAACAAATATCGTTCCCCAATTTTACAATAATTTGGAGGTTTGTAACTCAACCCAAATTGACCAATTGCTTCACAAGTATATATGAAATCACCGTTCATAACAACATGCCATGAAACGACATTATTAAAAACATCTAACTAGTCACCCAATTACGCACATGATCAAGTCTCTCTTTAAAAAGTACTTAATTGATGTTCTGTTATTGCATTGACTTCTCTGAACTTAATGACAACTTCGGATTAATAACTTATCTATAGGGCCAAGATAATGGCACTCTTTGCTTACCCCTCCTACCTCTACTTTTTCCATCTACTCTTGTTTGTTGATATTTACTTCTCCTCTCTTCAATTTCTCCTAAATCATCTTATTTATCTTTTTATTTTTTTTAACTCCATAAGTACATTCCTACATCTATTTATATCCTCTAGTTTTGCCTTTGGACATTTGACTATATTTCCAGATGTGTGACCCATATGTTTTTTTAATCTATATATCCCTCTGGACATAATTTCTCACACAATATGCACTGTGCTTTTTCCATGCACTTTGGATCAACCAACTTCTCATAATCCCATTTGATATCACTTGAATTCCGTTTGGGAGATTAGGTAATGGTGGCTCCCGAAGATTCATTATCCATGATTTATGAACATAAAACAATCTAATCATCAAACAAATATTAAAGCATTGCATATATACACAACAAATATTAATTATCAAGCAAATTTATCTGAAAATATACTAACACCTAGTTGCAAATGAAGAACAAATCATGAATCTTGAACAAAACCCCATGTTCCCATCAATGTAACAAAACCCATGTTAAGTAACAACAAAAATAGTATCAATATAACGAAATCCATGTTAAGTAACAACATCAATGTAACCTAACTCCATGTTCCTATCAATGTAACAAAACACGGGACGTTAGTAACAAAACCCCAACCCCGATGTGAAAAAAAGAAATTATCAGTTTGATTAGGTTTTTAAGATATGCTCAACTTCAAATTTCTTAGACAATTATAGCTTGTATAATCAATTGATCATCATCCCTAAACAAATATATATAAAAAAAAAGAGTGTTAAAAGCAAAAATATATATATGAAAAAAAAAAAAAAAAAACTCACGATGATTCTAAATGGTGACAATGACATCGACATTGAAGATAACTACGATAGACAGAGACGAATGTCAACAAGTCCATCAGGCAGAGAATACGGTTTTGAAACCCAACAAAAGTGAAGAATGAAACAGGTAGGTTTTGCACAGTTGGTTTTATATGTGACACCAAAATAGCAT
Organism: Dimocarpus longan; assembly: GCA_022984855.1. NCBI lineage: Eukaryota > Viridiplantae > Streptophyta > Magnoliopsida > Sapindales > Sapindaceae > Dimocarpus > Dimocarpus longan. Next base: position 11,220,240 of record CM041014.1, on the reverse strand, counting down.
CGTTTTGGCGAACAAAATGATACCGTTTTGATTTATTTTAATTTTTCACTTTTAAAATTAATCCAAAACGATGTCGTTTTGGCGACACCAAATTTGAAAAAAAAAAAAAAAGTTCGATCGAGTTGGGTTGAGTACTTGGCCAACTCAACCAAGTAGTTGTTCAACCTGAGTTGAGCCCTTGGTTTAAGAGTTCTTAGATTGGCGACCGATCGAGTACCAATTTCTTAGTGAGAAATCGACCAACTCTACAGTTTGAATCAATGCACCTGAAAAGTAAGTTTTGTTTCCTTATAAAAGCTTATTAGTGTTTCATTATAGGGGGATAACCTTTTAAGAGCGAATACTCCTTCCCTAAGAATAATCAATAGACAAAAGATTGACTTAAGTATCAAAGAGTGTTCCCGAAGATAACTCTAGGCCACCTTAACAAATATGTTAACTTGTTTTGCAAGTAAAATCGTAGCAAGAAGTCAAAGTGTAGTAACCTAGCAAAGAAAAGAGATATTCAAAGACACAGTAGACTTTCGAATGATAGTTTCAATTGAAACATTGGTGGTAAAGGAAGGGCGTTAGGAGTAAGCCTTCTCGAAATGGATCCAAACCAACCATCTTTGAATCCAAGTTAATTTTTAATTTATTATATTTATAATTTAGGGTTTTTATTAATTACTATTTTAACAATTTAAAAATGTAATTTATTTATTTATTTTATACAAATTTAACTATAAATTTTTTAGAAATTTTTATTTTTCATTTTTTTTTATTTTGGTAATGAAAGGGTTATTTGGTAATTGATTATTATTATTATTATTATTTTGTATTTTAATTTTTAATTTTTCAATATAGTAAGGCCATTTTTGTCTTTTCATGATTTCATAATAAAACCACTCAACTTTTATATGGAAACCACTTTTTTGGCTGGGGGATTTTGGCTAGTATTTTCAAAAGTTGGGATTCAATGACATTATTTAATATTTCAAGGGATTGTTCAAATTTTCTCCCCCTTAATAATGGGAGTTTCACAAAAAATACATAAAATGTGACATTCTGCTCCTAATAAAATGTGAAAATTCACAACTTTTATGTTTTATCGACAAAATTTACGTTGAAGCTATACAAAAACTTCAGCTTATGTGATATTAATATTTTGTTTATAATACACTTTCATGTAATGAAATCAATCCATATCTATCCACGTTAACTATATGAAATTACATATTGTTTTTAAGTACAATTTGGAATTGGACATATTATAAACATCAATTAATATATGGATTTAAATCCTATCAGAGCTTTCTTAAACATTTTTAAAAAATAGGATTAGTGTTTGGAAAAGTAATGTAAAAACCAATCACAACTCTATCATTGATCAATTGAAAAGCTGGCATATCATGAGATTAGACTAGGTCAATCATATCTCTATCATTTATCAATTGTAAAGCTTGCATATCATAAGATTAGACTAGGTTCGAAAAAACTCATATTAGGAGAAGATTTAAATTCTTAGAGCATCTCAAATGCAAATGTGGATTGTCTTTTAGAAAAAATAGATATATCATTAATGTCAAGAAAATGTACATCTTATGTAGCATAAATATGAATTGATAGACACTCAAGTCTAAAAAAGCTCTTCAATGCTATTCTATTCATTTCAATTATGAATAGTCAAAGAATAATATATCATTAAAGCAAATTATTATAAAGTATTAATTTATGAAAATTTCAATTATTTATTGCTAATATGGTTGTCAAGGAGGCTCTCTAGAAATAGACATTAAGGTTGATAGCCTCTATTTTTTTTTTTTTTTTTTTTGCCACGTCAGCTTGATAGTGGTTATAGAAGTTTGCATTGAAGAGCTTAATTTTAACACTCTATCAATTTATCCTATGCGGCACTCAATTTTTTCACAATCCATACTTGTATTGGAGATGCTCTTAATATTTGTCCACAATAGATAAATAATATTAGATGTATTTTTCCAACTATAACTTGGGATTTGGTGAATGCAATACCATTTGTACCCGATATCTTAATATGCAAGGTGGCAGTAGCCTTTCCCTGAATCAGCATAACTTTTATTATAAAATTAAAATTTTAATTTATGCATGATATGACAGTACCCTCGCTAAATAGGGTTGTCGTTCAAATGAATATATATAGGTTGATCATGAAAGTGTGTCAAAACACAAAATTAATCCAAATGTTGACAGGGAATACCATAGCTCAAAGAGAAATAAACAATCTCATTTATTGTAATATACAGTGCATATATGTTCACTACATTCATGGTTATAGGTGTGCACTGGTATATACTCAGAACATAAGAAGAAAAAATGGGTGCCTGTTCCACACATGGCCAAACAATTGCTGTAAAGCATCTAATTAAACCTAACTCAACGCTCATGTAACTTACGTTAGGGTTTTGCACATGTTAAGAAGAAGACTACTCTTATCAGCATGAATTACAAAACATATACAACTAATGACTTTGAATGAAATTATAGTCTCTCTCAACAAATACAATTTATTGAACTAATAATGGTGGCTAATTCCACCAGGACTTGGAACCGACTCATCGACCTCGATATCGAGCATCGTTACCAAGCTTTGGCCGTTTTGAGACATTTGATATGATTTAGCACTATGAGATAGTGTTTTTCGTGTAGGGCCATTTTGAAGGACACTTGGAACCCAATTGTGCTCTCCAAGAGGGCGGTCCTTAGTATTCTCCATGTGCAAGACCTTTCTACCCTCCAAAGAAGGTAAAGAGAAAATTGTCACAAGTACAAAAATAAGTGTGATTTTGCTCATATAAGCCATGTAAAATGTTGGGAAAGAAAAATGTGATAGAAAAGATGAGTAATGGAAGGTCTTACGTGGGGGATATTGGTTCTGCCTATAAATTTCTTTTAGTACTTGACTCTATATATAAGGAGGGAGGCCTGAAGGTCAAATTAGTTTTGGCTACTGTCATTATAATTCGATGTGTTAGAAATTATAATGTTGGGTTTGGCACTTCTGAAAATGGCAGTAGCGGCAGCCTCTCTTCCTTTACTTTCATGCATACCTCATATATCAAGATACATGGATTAGGACTTCCAGGTGTTGAAGGACAGCCATACAAATATTAGCTTTCTGCTCAAAATTGCATACAACGAAGTGGGGATTTATCAACTCCTCTTGTCACGCATGGCAGCATGTGCCATTATGAGATTCATTAAAAAATAAAATAAAAATTTATTGGTAGACAAGATGTATAAAATATAGTTTAGAATCTGTTAATTCACCAAGATTCTTGTTCTTATAAGATTAATTCTATCAACTATTGAGTAGGGGTCAAACTGATTTTTTTGATGGCTCACATCTGTGCATAGCTTCAAGTGACTACGCAAATTATATGCAAGTTGTGTTGGGGCTCCTCTCTTGCTCATTGAATGGATATATGGTGGAAACAAAAGCCACCTCAAGGACAGTAGTGCTTTTGGCAATGCAATAATATTGGTTGTGTACATTGCTTCTGTAAGACCCGAATTGAGGTGGATCTAAGAGAATGAATTGAGCCCAACATAAGAATCAATAAATGGATCCAATTTAAGTATAAGCCCAATTGTAGCCCAAGTTTAATAATAATATAGGCAATTGGGTAAAAGTCCATACATTGTGGAATTGGTGGCCGTGCAAGGAAAGAACAAGCTAGGCAAAATGAAATCTGGTTAGCAATCCAAAAAATAAAAAGGGTTTTGTTGAAAACTAAGCCATTTTTTATTACTTATTGGGGAAATGAACATTTTTTTTTCAAAGCATTGCATGTTGTCTTTTTTTGAACAAAAATGCCCTTGACCATACTATTTATAATTTTATGTCTCAGTCACTCTCTCTCTACCATCCGGTTCACTCTCTCTCTATTCCCAACCTTTTGCTTACATTCTTTGACCTCATCACCAACGCATCTTACAGATTGCTGACCTACACCCATGACCGACGAGGCAAACCCGACCCACCCATCGTCATTCTCTCTCTCGATAAGGTTTTTGTGTTATTTTCTGTTAAAGAAACTGTGTAAGAAGCTCGACCCACCGTCCCATCTCATAATTGTCGCATGCCATCGATTGCCGACCTTTACCAACTACCAAGCGGGCAAGCCCAACCCACCCACCGCCGTTCTCTCTCCCTATAAGCTTTTTGTGTTATTTTCTGTCAAAGAAACTCTAACCTACCGAAAGTACTAGAAGAAGAGGAAGACAGAAGAAGAATGAAGAAGTTGAGGGAAGAAGAGGCAAAAAGGTAAAGGACGAAGAGGCAACATGTTGAAGCTAAGTGAGAACCATGGCAACCAGGAAAATTTTACATAGTAAGAACAGTTGATTGAATTTTGTAAACGATTGGATTCGTGTTGTCGTTTATGTTATTAAGATTATTGAGTTTCAGTTTTGAATTTTATAAAAGATTGGATTCGAGTTATCGTTTATGGGTATTGTAAATGGCTGATTGAGTTTGAAACTGTTGGTTTATATTAGATAATTGTGTGGTTGTGTTAGTTTGCAAAAAGGGATATTAGTCCATTGGAAACAATCCTACCATTGCGACTCCAACTTGGAGGTTTGGAATTATAAGCTGCAGGTAGGGATTCCTAACCTGTAGGGTGGGATTCCTAAGATGGGATCATAACCTGCAGGTGGTGTCCCAACCTCCATGTGGGGATTTCCAATGTTCAGGTCGGGATTCTAACATAGCAAAAGTTGAAACCAACCTCTAATGTGGGATTTCAAACCTGAAGGTTGGGATTGTCAACCTTATTATTGAGATTCACAATCTGGTTAAGAATTAGGTTAGGATTTTCAACCTTCAGGTTGGGAATCCCAATCCTTGGGTTTGGATTTGTAACCTAGGTTGAAACCAACCTCCAATGTGGGATTTCACACTTGAAGGTTAGGATTTCTCAACCACGGAGGTTGGGATTCCCAACCTCCAGGTTTGGATTTATAACCTAGGTTGAACTCAATCTTGAAGGTGGGATTCCACACTTGAAGGTTTGGGATTTCACACTTGAAGGTTGGGATTTTTAACCTCGTTGTTGAGATTCATAATCTGGTTAGGAATTCCCAACTTGAAAGTTGGGAATCCTAACCTTTAAGGTTGGGATTTCCAACCTCACCCACTTAAAGGTTGGGATTTCCAACCTCGTGGTTGAGATTTACAATCTGGTTAGAAATTCCCAACTTAGAGGTTGGGAATTCCAACCTTCAAGGTTGCGATTTCCAACCTCGAAGTTAGATTCCCAACCTTCAAGTTTGAATTTGTAACCTGGGTTAAACATACTTTCTTAAGTGCATGTTGAAACCCAACCTCCAAGTTAGGATTCGTAACCTTTGGTAGATATATTTTGCAAACTTCAGATGAAACCAAACTTCGAGGTTTCCAATTTAGGATTCTTAATTTGGAGATTGGGGTTCCCAACTTGAAGGTTGGATCCCAATCTCAAGATTAAGATTCACAACTTATAGGTTGGGATTCCTAACATGGACGTTGGAATCCCAACCTTCAAGTTGGGATTGCAACTTCCAAATTGGGATGCCCAACTCTATTGAGATTGCCAATCTATAGGTTCCTTCATAGATGCATTGATTTGGTGAAATTTGGGCTTGGTTAATGTTGTTTTCAGGTATGAAGTCATTAATGTTGTAACGTAATTGCCTGTTTTTTATTTGTTCTTTAGTATACAACTGAAATTGTACCAATATGATATATGTTATATTAGAGTTGAATCATTAAATATGGTAATTAAATTTTAATGGGTTCTTTTATAATTGCAAGTTGGGCAAATGGATTCTTTAGTGACATATAAGATCATGGGCTCCGATCATTTTAATTCAAAAGTTACATGCTTCTCCAAGTTGGGAGTCGTAAAAGTGATAGCGAAAAAGTTAAATGACGTGCAATTAGAGATGTTTAGCACCTCATGTTTTGGTAAACTGTTGAACATTAAAGACTTGAAGTTTACCGATCAGTTAATACATAACTTGCTTCTCTGATAAGTGGATTGTAATGATTCAGAAGAGCTTTGGTTTGCAATCCTGAATGACAATGTCATTCGGTTCTCTATGTAAGAGTTTGGCATCATCATAGGGCTTGATTAGAGGTCATACCCAAGGGATGGGTTAGCTGATGAATTTCCATCCGGTGAGAAGTTCAGCCATAGAATTTTTCCTGGTAGTGGTAAAGTTTCGAACAAAAGTCTTGACATCATTTTCAGGGTTGCTTCTTCGGACAATGATACATTGTCAAACTTGTGTTGTTGTACTTTTTAGAGATGGGGTTACTTAGGAAGGATCTAAAGAACCAGATTCAAAGGGAGCATATTTGACTGTTGGATGATGTCAATGCATTCAACAAATACCATTAGGGTCAATGTTGCTATGAGATGACGTTGTGTGGCATGAAAAAAGATTTTAAGAAAATGGCTACCAAGGTTGGAAAACGAAATAAAGGGCATCAGTTCAAGGCAGACAGTGCATTCTATTCTTTGTCTGTTTTCCCATATGCCTTTCAGGTTTATGTATCTTATTTTTTAGTATATGTTGCTTCATAACAATTGGTTCGTTTGGCAATAACATTTGTTGTTTTTTTTTTTTTTTTTTTTTTTTTTTTTTTTTTTGCACTCGTAGATATAGGCTTGTGAAGCAATTCCAACCATTGGGCAACAAATTACATTGAAATCTAGTAATTTGCTGCCTCGAATCATCAATTGGAGTTCTATGGCAATCCCAAAGTTAGAAAAAATTGTTACGTTGTTACATCACTCTAATGTACGTATATATATTACTGATTTGAATAGGCACCCTACTTTTTAGTTGTTGTTTTGAATATTTGTTTTTTCATTTCATGCTAGCTTCAAGCGCACCTTACATTGGAGGCAACGACTGCAGAGGAAAAAGAGGATTATTGGCAATATTTCGTGATAGGTGTCTTCTAATAGTAGCGCCTTTGATAGTGCTGCCATTGCTGAGAAGGAGGCCATTGCGACCCTATTCTGAAGGCCTAAGCAGTCGAAAGATGACTGTATACTCAGGTACAGTTGTTGTTAGATTTTATGTTGTCTGTTTGCCATGGAGTGAAAATATGCCACCTCACTGCACATATTGAATTTTATACAAGCTGCCAGGGATAGCAGTAGTTCTCATACTGATCAATTACAAGTCATCCAGAAACAGCTGAAGTAGGTTAAGCAAGACACAATAAAAATACTGCAGGCCACAAATAAGAACCTTGAAGACACGAAGATGAAGGTACAAGAAACAATCGATGTCTAGCACAAAACAAACAAGAATGTTGATATGATTATCAACTTTTTATATAGAAGCAATGTTATTCCATTGCATTATAAGCCACCTGCATCGAAGGTACACTGCAGAGCTAGCTAACATCAGTTATTAGTAATGTATATTAACATGTACTGATATTGTTGGAATTTTGCTTTGCATGACATTGATAAGCTACAGCGTGAAACAACTAGAGACAATACTAGGGTGGAAGGATCGGTGCCAGTTGTGACGACATGCCTGGAGATAGTACTCATGAGGAGGTGAACAGTTTCGGTGACAAAATGACATTCACCCCAATCGTGCCAACAAAAGCATGGATATTGTCGCCTTCCACTGCTTTTGATGCAAGTGTGAAGATTTTACCGCAGTCCCAAAGTTTTCAAATAAAGTAAGACAAGGGTCCACAGGTGTCCGAACTCTTTTTAAGGTTGGAAGATGGCCCTAATAAAAGGCCTGAAACGTCGTTGCATAATTTGGTAGAGGGCAATGCAAAAATGACACATGCGAGAGTAGACAGTTTCAAGGGGAAAATGATTTTGGATCCTATCTGCCACGTCAACCAACACTAGGGTGGCCTTCACCATGTTCGGACATAAGTTTGAATATTATACCTGAAACCAAATTTTTCAAAAGAAAGCAAAAAAATGGTATACAAATTTTGTCTCCATTTCAACAAATCAAAGTTGCTCCTAAAAAGCGCAGTAAGTTTGAACCATTTCCTAATTCGTTCGATACTGACCTGCAAGCATTTAAAGCATGGTGCAACAAGCATGTTTCAAGCAACTTGTATGATTCTATCATGCTTACTTCATTCTTATGGTCTTTTATACTGGTATTTGGTTCATATATAACCAGTTGTCAAAAATAGGTTTATCACTACAGACCAACGGTTTGCTTGCCAATAGATGACTGCAATCGACAGTGGTTTAGGGAGTTGTGCAAAGCCAATGAGTAGTTGCAAGATTCGGTGCATATAAACAATATGGAAAGTAGGTATGTCAGACATATATAAGGACTATTCAGTTTAACCGTCTGTATTTTCCCCTTTTACAACACCTGGATGCTGCTTTTTGCTTGAGTCGATGGAAGTCGATGCAGTGCCCTGCTACCAAGATGGAAGCATTCATGACCATAGATATTTTGTTTAGGGTGGCTATTATATTTCATTTAAATGGACAAGAGTGCTGAACCCTGAAATGTTTTTCCCTTACTAATTCAATTGTTGGTTTGAATATATGTAACAACATTTGCTAGGTAAATAGGAGGCTTATATGAAGAAGAAACCTATTTGGGTTGATGATGACATGTGCATAAGATACATAAGGAGGGAGGTGGCCGGCAGCAGACACGTATCGGGGGTATTGGGGAAGATTGCCTCTTATCTATGGTAGGACTTATAACGGTATTAGAGTTAATTGGTTGTCATTTTAACTGTTATGTGACATACTCAAACTGATTTGTGGTTGTGTTCTGCTTGTCGTGTCGATAGCTGTACATGTCATTAAATTATAGGGGTGTACATTGGGTCCTGGTGAAAGTACACTTCAAGGATCGAACGATAAGCTAGCTTGACTTACTGGGCACGTACGTACACAATTGGAAACATTTTTACAATCCATACAAACGCTACTGCCACTGCTCCTTTAGAAGACTGACCACTATAAGAAAGATGTGCATATGACTGTAGATTGGTATCGGAAGGAGGGATAGTCCCTATCACAATGCCAACATGCCACAACAAGATGCAGGGTAAGAGCTATACCACATGCAGCAGTTTACATTATTGCAATTATATGTATGTCATGAGCTAACGTGTATGTTCTCTCATGTTATGTAGTAGTGGTGATTATTAGATTTTTGTAATCATTTTTACCGAACACATGGTGCACGGTTAGCCAATGAACTCATTCGAAAAATCCCATACACCAGAATTTCGGGAGCATCTAGCTCTCGACCTGTGGAAATGGTCTCGTCAATTATTTGGGGGGGGGGGGGGGAGGAGAGGGGATGGGGTAATGTTGTTATGCCATTATTAGTCAACTATAATAATGATTTGTTATGTTTGTAACTTTGACAGTATTTTGTCACAGTTCATTTGACGCAATCTATTTGGTTCTTTATGTGCTGTTGGCCAGGTTTGTGATTCTGTGACATCACTTATCAGACTTAAGTTGTAGCTCTGTGTAGATATGTTGCTGAGAAGTTTTCATGTAATTCGATAGAGGGGACCAATGCTTTCTAGCTTTGGCTGTGTGACAATGTACCACACATACAGTTGGGTTGTTAAAGTTTAATTTTCGCTTTTTATTTGTAACAATCCATATCTTTTATGTAGTTTAATCATGCCTTAAGGAGTTTAATGTTGAAAACAACTTATATTTTTTTATCAAATACACTGTCTTATTTCTTTTTCTCTTTTTTTTTTTCTTTTAGTTTTAAAGTATGTTGTAGTTCTATATTTTTATTCTAGTAAGTGTGATATCATGTAACTGGCAGAACCAGATTTGGAATGGAATTGTGGACTTCAAATTAACAAGAGTGGAACATTACTTGTTTTTAAAAATTACAACTTTGCTTTCGTTGTCCAATTTGGCAAGTTTCGGTTTTCCACGGTGATTGTGGTGGCAATGGCAACAGATACAAATTCTTCTATCTATTGCTTGTGATTACATTTATGATTTTTCTAGGGCTCATCCTTGCTGTCTTGTCATATTTGCTTATGAAATTCGCTCGTTACTGCAATTTGAAAATACCTTGCAGATTGTGCTCCAGCCTTGACCATGTGTTAGGCATTGAAAAACCTGAATGTCATGCTATATCCGCTTTTCATGTATACATGTACTCATTTCCTATTACAGCACCTGTTGCAGAACAAGTCCGTATGTACAAATATTTTTCACAAACAATACACAAATACTTGACAAAGTCATATAACTTAACTATTTTTGCAAGTGCATGAGATTGCTAAACTTGATCTGATTACACAGTTAGAGTATTCATCCATAATGTTAACATCCTAATATGACATTAAATGTTTGTGATAAAAGCCATCAGCAGTCCAAGGCAACTTATTCACCTTAGAAACCACACACTAACATCTATATTCTCTGTTATAGGATGTTATCCAACTTGTAATTCATGTTACAACCAAAAAACAAACCAATTACATAGAGGAATAAACAATGGCCAAAAAAAAGTTAGACTTCTTGTTTATAAAATGAAGGGCATGGAGTTGATGTCTTTCAGTTTTCCTTAGAGGTAGTCCATTTTCATGCAGTAATTTATCATACCGAAATTGGTGCGCTACATTTTTGCCTATTGTGTTCGAAGCCATTACATCTACTGCACTTTAACTGTTTTTTTGTTTCACCTTTTGAAGGTTTTCTTTTTGTGGTAAGGCATTCACGAGGTTTACGACCTTCAAGTGATAGGACAATAATAAACTCAAGATGTTCAGGCCAAATCCAGTCGTCTTCGGGCCCAACCGGATGAATGGAAGCTACATATGTTGCTGCTAATGTTTCATGGCTATAGTACGTGGCATAGTAGTCGTAACAAGATAAATGGCAGCTAATATAGACTGCCAAAGCATGTGCACATGGAAGTTGGTTGACTTGAAATTTTTTGCAGTCACAAGTTCTATTCTACAAGTTCACAACCGGGTTCAAAAATTCATCGATGACAATGTACCTATCTACATCAACGAGTAGCATAAGATAACGACCAACTTTCTTCATTCTGAATCGCAGCTTGCCTTCAACCCATCTTGTCATTGGCATTGGTATTTTGACAACTTCCTCACGTCTTTCCCAAAACCATTTTTGAAGTACGCCATGTATATGCTTTATTAACTTCGTGATCGACAGATCTCATGCCTCCTTCAAAATGTCAATCAAACACTCTACATTGTCTGTTGTCATAATGGAATATCTTCTACCATCAAACTCATATCTAGCCCATTTCGTAGGTTTCGCAAGAATCAAATACTCAATTGCGTTATCATTAAGTGTTGTGATTTAGGACGTGACTTCATTGAACACTGAAAGTTAGTATGTTTTGGCAGCTTTGTAATATAGCTTACACACATAACTACCTTTACAATTGGCCTTCATGTTTTGGCCGAGGTAATACATACATATTCCATGCAATGCCCCTGGAAACGAATGTGCAATAGTCATTGCTATACTTATGTTTCAATATGAAATGAACACTAGATCATCAACTTCTCTAATACACCCATGCAACTTTGTCATAAACCAAATCCATGCATTATCATTTTTTAAATCTGCAACCCCAAAAGCTAATAGATAGACTTGGTTATTTCTATCCATGGAAGTCACAATAAATATGGTACCTTTATACTTGGATTTGAGGAAAGTTCCATCAACAGCTATAACGAGCCGAATGGTAAATCTAAATCTAGTAATAGAACCTCCTAATGCCATGAAAAAATACTTGAATCGATTAAAAACATCACATTCAATCTCAGTTATATTCCTTGAATTTTTCATTTCTAACATTGCACAATACAATGAAAGCATATTATTGGGCTGCTCCGGTGATCCCCTACCTAATGTCATTGCAACCTCTCTAGCCCTCCATGTTTTATTATAACTACAAGTCATCTCATACCTTTTCTTGATGTCCTGAATAATGTTGTTTGGATGATAACACTGAGAAGCACCCATATACTTCCATTTGATACAATGGCCAATCCTTATTGCTTGTGGACGGTGAAAAATAAGCGAATCAAGAGAACATGTACGCTCTGGAAGGTACTTATGCATGCGAAAGGCTGTTGACCTCGCAAGTTTTATTGCACGTAACCACTACTTGCAACCTTTCTACACACAAGCTAAAACCAACAAGTCTTTGGTGGACTTCTTCACTCTTATATTGAACTATCTACCAATAGCTAACATTCTCATATTCAGCTGTATCTCCTCATTAGCAAAAATATTGCCCGTCCGAACATCTTTTACACTATCGAAGACATTGTCAGAATAGCCACCATCTTTTGCATAAGGAATTGAAAATATTGTTGCATCATGACAATCCCACTTAACCTTTTCTGATTTTAACTTCTTCTCGATCGAAGTGTTAGCCTATAAGTTGGTAATGCTTCCAGACTTGCTACTGGAGATGTACAGACATCTGTAGCTTCAGACCCAATATGATCAAACATGTGATTTATATAGTTATCAACCCCGATCACATTTTCATCGGTCATTGTGAGGTCAACAGGAACCGAAACTTCAATGCCCAAATATTTCTCTATAGTAACTTCTACTCCAATATTTTTGGCACATTCTTCTTCATCAACTGACAAGGCTATTGTTGAGGGACATTTATGTTCCACTATAATGCACAATGCATTCCTCGTCTTTGCATCACTAACTTCAGCGATAAAGAATTGAACATCACTATCATTCATCACTTCAATCGACGAGCCGGTATGACATATTTTATATATGAACTTCATTGTAATTGCAAACTCAGCACATTTTATATCAAGTGCATGACATACAATATCTTGTAATTCTTCATACGCTATATTCTTCGACAATAAAATTCCATTTATCTTGCCACCTTCGTACAGAAGGTTTGCTCCTTATTAATCCACTGACCATCATATTGAATAGCAATTCAAACTGTACCCATGTCATTCAACTTGTCAAATTAATGCAGTAGTGTGGTCAGTATATATATCCAACATTGCTACTCTCACAAATTCCCAAACATGGCAATTTATAATTTCATTATTTTCTTCCTACTAATTGCATTTATTTCAACCACAATAATCACTTGTAAACATTTCGTGGCAATTTTAATTATTTTCATATCAAATGCTATACAACTCCCACAATCGATCAACAAAACTAAATCTACCAAACATTTAATAAATGGAATACAAAAAATTATATGCATTAAACACAATCATAAATGGAATACAAAACACATTCTAACTTGTTGGCATATTTAATCAACCATTGGGAAATGGAACCTCTATGTTGGGATTCTTAAATTAAATGTTACGATTCCCAACCTAGTTCAGAATCCCAACCTGAAGATTGGGATTCTCAACCTTGAGGTTGGGAATCCCAACCTCGCAGTTTGATTGTGCCAATCTCAACGTAGAGAATCTTAACCTTGATGAAAAATTCAGATTGACATTCTCAACCTGAAGGATTCAAAACCATTAGGTTGGGATTCCTAACTTTGATCCAACATCCATGTTGGGAATCCTAATCTCAGATTAGGTTCTAGGTTGGGATCTCCAATGTGAATGTCAGATTACGATTGTAAATCCAAACATCGAGTTAGGAATTCTAACCTTGAGGTTGGGAATCCCAACCTAAATCTCAATCTCATTGTTGGGAATCCGAACCCTAAGATTTCAAACTTGGATGTTAAAAAAATATTGGGAATCCCAACCTCTAAGTATAGAATCTTAATCTCAAGGTTGGGATTCCCAACCCTGAGGTTCAGATTTCAAATGTGGATGTTTAATCCCAATTGGAGGTTAGGATTTTCAACCTTCAGGTTGGGATTCGTAACCTAGAGTTGGGATTTCCAATTTTGATCAAACATCCACATTGAGAATCCCAACCTCAGGTTGGGTTTTAGGCTAGGACTCCCAGCGTGGATGATGTTTCAAGATTGAAAATCCTAATTTCGAGTTGCGAAGCCCAACTTGAAGGCTGGGAATCTCAACCTCTAGATTGAGATTCCTAACCTCCACATTGGGATTAAACATTCAGATTTGAAATCTCAACCTTAGAGTTAGGAATCCCAACCCTGAGGTTGAGATTCCAAACTTGGATGTTGAACCAAGTTGGGAATCCTAATCTAAAGGTTGAGATTTTCAACCTCAATATTGGAAATCTCATCCCTGAGGTTGAGATTCTCAATTTTCAGGATGAGAATCCTAACCTCAGGGTTGGGATTTCCACCCCTGATGTCAAATGAAGGTTGAAAATCCCAACCTGAAGATTAAGAAACCCAACTTGGAGGTTGCAAGTTGAATTCCTAGCTGGTTTTGTTAAAATACCTAACCTAAAGAATGAGAATCCTAACCTTATAGTTAAGATTCTCAAATCACAAGTCTAAGATTCCAAACTTGGAGGTTTGAATTCTCAATATAAAAGTTAGGAGTGACAACTTATAGGTTGGGAATCCCAACCTAAAAGTTTGGATTCCCGTCCTTAAGAGGAAGACTTCATCGCTAAACTCATATCAACCTCCATTACAAATCCCACCTTCAAAGTATTGATTCACATTACAACTATCAATACAATCTAACTTTCACATTCTCATCATACCCATAAAACCATACATAATAGTACACAAAACAACTAGAACCCACTTTCAAATCCCATCCTTGGTTCATATCACTATAGTCACATACCCAAAGCAACCATAACTAGTCAAATACACTATCGACTCATAGTGACGCAGAGCATCAGTTGTGGGCAGTTCTTCGATAGTCCAAAAATTCACACTCCTTCCTTTCTTAAGCAACGAAATTCAGAAGAAAGAGCGACCGTGGGAAGTGAGAAGAGAGGTTGGTAGTGGGAGGTGATAAAAGATGTTGTTCGTCGAAAGTGCGAAAAGACGTAAGGCCAATTGATAGAGATTGCTGCACAGTTGCAAAGAGGCAAGGTTAGGAACTGACCAGAGAGGTTGGCCATCGAAAATGCAAAAACATGTTGGTTGTCATAACTACGACAAAATAGAAGGCCAATCGACGGGAGAAGACTGCTGCACAACTGGTTGGCGAGAGGGGAGAGTTTTCTCTGGGGGAGAGATAAATAGGTGAGAAGATAGGTTTGTTTACCCTCAAAGTATAGCTTCTGTCAATTTTAGTGATTGTTTATTAAGGGCATATTTGTCCATTCATGGTCATTTTTGAACGAACAAAAACAAACAGGTCAGTTTTGGAGTGGAGTTGGTCAAATGAGTCATTTTATGCATTTTCCCAAATAAAAATTGAAAGTGGAAAAGGATAAAATAGTTTGTTGGCCCAAAAGAAGATAGATAAATCCAAAAGTAAAGAAAAGTTCTTTCAAAAGACACAAATTTGATAGCATGGAAAGTGAGCTAGTGGACTCTTAAGAAAAAAGAGATGTGTCAATTCCTAAACCAAATAAGAATGATGGTGGTAGAGATATTTGAGAAAAACAAATCAAAGAAAAGTCAAATTGAAGAAATTGACAAAAGAAATATGGTGTAGAAAAATAATAGAGAGTGAGGCTTGACACAATAGGCGACAGGGGGTTAATAGTTAATATAATATAAATATTTATTTCTGAGTGAGTTTAAGGTGGTGCAACTTATATATATATATATATATATATATATAAGTATAACAGAAGTAAACATATAGAGAATAGAGAAATGGATGAGCCAAAGAGAAGAAAAAAGAAAAGAGAAGAAGAAAAAGAAAATGAGAGAGAAGAGAAAGAGAACGATATTTCGGATGTGTGAACAAGGAATTTGAGTGCATGATTTATCTAAATAAATAAGTTTATTTCAATAAAATTTTATTGAAATTTAGAAAATTAGTTAATTTTTTCCATAAGTTCTAAATTGAGTTTTATATGATTTTAGGATGGATCTAAGTTTGTGAGGAATCAAATAAAAACCTGTTTTAGATCTAGAAATAAGCAAATGAGTTATGTGAGTTGATAGTTTTATTTAAATCAAATTTATTTAATTAAATTGTTTATATTTCAACTTTTTATTTAATTATTGGAAATGAATTATTTATTCTTTTAAATAACGTTTTAGATTACGAATTACGTTTTACGATTGAAATGAGGTTTTATTACATATTCATATATCCGTATATGTATTAGAAATTTCAATTGGAATTTTATGTTTCAGATTGAGTTTATTATACGAAATATTTAGAGTATTTTAAATAATATTAATTTATGCTTTAAGAAAGAATATTTTGTTTATGTTTTGAGATTTGAAAAGAAAATAAAGATGTTTTCAAAACACTAAGGTTATACCCTCCCCTCTAACGAACAGGCACGCATTACGTGTATAAGTCCTAGAGAGTCGTCCAATACATGTATGGTAGATATTTGAGGAGTCATAAAGTTGTCCATCACGTGTATGGCCTGATGTTATCCCTAACTTTGCGCGTGTCTTGGTACTAGTTTATGTAAATTTTCATAGTACATACATTGTATATTGAGTTTAATCGATACAAATAGAGATTTACTGAACATCAGATTTATATAAAGAAATTTTAGAAAAGTTTTACAGATTTTAGATTGTTATATTTTATATTATTAAAGTTATAAAGATAATTTACATAGAAATTTATAGTTTTACTACGATATTAGATTTTTACTAAGTTTTATTTTTTTTAGAAACGATTGTGCATTATTACCAATTATATATTATATTTTATTTAGAAATATTTTTTTATTAAAAAAATATATATATCCACTTATTGGGTATTAGCACTCATTTTTTTATAAAACTCATTTTTCTAGGTATCCGCCTACACATGATAAAACTTTTACAAGAGTTTAATGTAGTAACATGTTTTTTTGTGCAGTGCTCGTATCTGGGCAATACATGCTGAACAAAAAGTTTTTGATAGTGTAAAGGTTGTCAGCTCTGTGCTATATGGTCATAATGCTAGAGTTTAGGACTGATGTTGCACTGATTCTGTAAGCTTCACAAAATCCTGATTTTTTTTTTTTTTCCGAAAACCACAATGATCGTGGTTTTCATTTTTGAATATATGAAAATCTGGTGGAAAAGAAGAACACAGATAATGATATTGTTTTAAGAGTCTGATTCAATGATATTCTTTATAATATTATAAATTCTTAATCTAATCTCTTTGTAACACTAAGAAATATATTATGTTTACTTCCAAATTTATGACTATCAGTTCTCTCTAATCTCTTCTTTTTCTGAGTGGTAAGTCATTTTGTTTTGCTTGCAATTGGTCTGCTATTGATTCAGTTAAGAGATTGAATCTCTGTGATAAACTAGAAAATATTTTGTGATCTATATCAAGTTTCATGTGACTGTGAAGATGACATCTGTGGTGCACTAGTGTATTCACAAGAATTTGGTTTTTTTGGCATTGGTTTTCCTTCCCTTGTACTAGATCGCTTTCATTGTAGATATACCATATAGCCTTTATTTTATGAACCTACATTGACCTATGTATCATTATTTCCATGTGCACTGGTCATAGATCCATTTGACATCCTTGTTTCCTCTTGCTTTCTTAAATCAGATTTTGAAATTAATGTGTGAAGCTTTTTTGCGTATGCGAATTAATTTTCTGTTACATAATATTCCAAAGCTACAGTAAGCATCTTTGTAATTCACTTAAGTTGTTTGAATCATACATCTCCTTGTTGGTCCAATAGCCATTACAAAATAGACTCTCATTGTTTTAATATAAAAAATATTACATTTGCAGACATGGTTCCTCGATGAAAATACAAATTATGTCTTTTCTGAAGATGCTTGGGAATCTACAGCTCTTTTAAGCAGTGCCCTGATGATATTAGACATGGATAAAATGGTTGCTGCTGCTAATTCTTGCCACTATATGAAGTATCTTATGTCTAAGCTATGTCAATCAATGTGTTATCCTGTGTCTAGGTTCAATAGTTCCTACTATATGAAGTATATAACTTCTCAATATATCATCAGGTTACGTTTTATTGTAAAAGATTTCATATGTGTTGTTGTTTGAGCATTCCTACTATTTGAGTTGTGAATGATTGAATTACTTATTGTTGAAATACTCGTTAATTAAAACAATAATTCTTAATGTTATTCCTCTTATAATAGATGTTTAGTTTTCACCTCTAAGCATTGTGAATCCAACTTTTGAGGTTTGATTGGATTGATTACTCGATATGAACCACTTTTATGTTTGCTTTTCCTACTTTGCTTTATGATGATGAGATGATTTCAAAGTGCACTCCTAAATATATCATATCATTGACTATGCAATAAATATACAACTATGAGAACATTTGTGTAATTGTAAAAACCTACAAGCATATAAGCTACTAAGAAATTTCATCACTGTTTTTCTACAGCATGACAACAGTTAGGCATAACTTGACCAGTCCCTCACGACTACTAGAAATCATCGAAAACAAACATAAACAATTAGTTATACATCATTAGAGTAACCATTATTAACTAGCAATGAGAAATAAAACAATTAAGGATGAAGAGGGTTTGACCAAGATCAGTTTCTCTTTTTCAAACACATTTATATACCAAAAGTCTGATCGTCTCTTAGGCTAGAACCAATAGGCAGGTTTCTAAAGGCCTTTTTTGCTCTCCTACTGACATTCACAATATAATTTAATTAAGAAATTAGGCTAATGAATTAAATAATAAAAACATGAATATGAAACAGAAAATAGAAAGAAAAGGAAGAGGAAAATGATGACCCCAATATCCATTATCCAACCTGGGTATTTCCAACCGGAAGGGTTTTAATATCTATTATCCAAGAATTATTGGAAGTACAAAAAAAAGTACTCAATTCCCAACATTTAGGTTGAGATTCTTAACTTAACTCAAAGGTTGGGAACCTTCCCAACCCAAGGTTATCCCAACCTTAGGGTTGAGAAGGATCCCAACCTCCAGGTTGGGAATCCAAACCCCCCGAATTGGGATCCCAATCTCGAGGTTTGGATTCCCAACCCGGAGGTCAGGACTTTTTCCCGACCTCCTGTGAGATCTAGGGTGAGTGAGTTGGGAATCCCAACCCCACCCTTCAGGTTGGGTTTCCCAATTCGGAGAGTTAGAATCCCAACTTGGAGGTTGGGATTCCTAACTTCCCGATTTGGATTATCAACCTAGGGTTAGGATTCCCAATCCAAAGGTTGGGATTTAGAAAGGAGCTTAATGAGTTTGGGGTTTCAAACCGACTCCTTCTGTTATTATTAAGGGCATTTTTGTCTATTTGAGATCTTCTTTTAAAAATAAAAAACAAAAGAGTTAGTGTTGAGGTTGACCATTCCAAAGGGGTTATTTTATGCATTTTTTTTTTTTTTTATAACTAAATCTTGGACTTTTATAATTCTTATGGATATGTTAAGATTCGGGTCTTCCACCAATCCTCTTCAATTATCAAACAAAGGCACTGGATTTGAATCCAATTTGTCCTAACAAAGCCACCCCACATGTATACCACCTCCAATGTGGCATCACTTCATGTCACAAGTCACCACCTATCACTAGAAAGCAATATAGGGTAGAAAATTCAGCGCATAAACTAGGCCGTTGTTATTGCATTTATGAGCCATTTTTATTAATTTTTTTGTCCACGAAATCAAACATGGCCCCGATGTGTTGATCAGTTATAGGATTGGATTGAAATTAAAGAATGGATTAATTTTTGAAAGCAGAGCTTGGTGAGCACCGGATTCATGTATCCACTGCAATTCACTCAAACTCACATGGAAGGTGGATTCCAACAAAAACCGTGGTCAAGGATGGTTTTCTAATATTTGTTTTAAGGAACTGGCTACCATACGAACAATGAAAAGTGTTGGTATGATACGAACAAAAGAAAGAAAGAGGTCAACCGTTGGATGATGAAAAAGTTGATCCAGCTGTTAGAATATAAAAAAAAATAAAGAATTGAGTGGAAATGGGAGACCGGATGGAGAGGTGAAAATTAAAGTTGAGGTCTATCATTCCCATTCACTCATCTTCTCTCTCACCAGAAAACCTAAAAATGCAGGAAATTGTTGTAGGTGTAGGGGAAGGGAATGAGGAGTCGAAGAACGCGATCTGGGCAGCGATGAAGGACATTTCACCTGGCCAAAACGACCACTGTTGTTTTAGCCCGATTTTCCGGAGGATTGGTGAGGAAGCTTTGTACAGTTTTCTGGATTCCATGTCCTTCTTCTTCTTCTTCTTCTTCTTATCATTAGTTGGTTGGCCTCAACAACATAAAATTGAAAATGGGTAGTGGAAAGTGCAAGGGAAAGCCCACCAGACACCGCCACTTCTCCACCCCAGAAGAGCTCCGTGATTATATATATATATATTTCTCTCTTTTTCTATGTATTTTTTGAAGTGTGATATCAAATCTATAAAGAGTTTTGGATCATGGGTCGCTTTCATTTTGTTGTTGGATTTGGCTTTTTGTTAGATCTTCAAGTCAGTGGATTTTCATGTTATATTTATGTGTGTACATGTATCTATGGATTTGTATATTTGTTGTGTTATATTCTATTCAATTTTGATTGATTGCTTAGATTCTTTAGTTGATGTTATTTTTTGCAATAATATTTGTATAAAAGTTTAAAATTTTTTTATGTTTTCGGAAAAAAGTTGTAGACTTTAGTTGTTATGATGTTTCTTTTTGGGGTTATTTTGAATTAAGTGACAAAATGAGAGGAATTCTGAAGTAATTTGTTTGATAGAAAATGTTCGAAATTAGAGGTTCTTATGTGTGATACAGGGTGAGGAACCTTTTGGAGTTAAAAACTTGTATGTTGGTGCTTGTTTGTATTGAGAATTCAGCAATCTTGCTTTTCGGAATAAAGCTTTTGTTAGATGAGTTTGTTTGCTTCATTTGCTATAATAGATGCTGACAGTTTTGGATTTTGTGTTTGTCTTTTGAATAATTTCAGTTGTTGGTAGTTCTAATTGTTCCTGGACTGTTAAACAGGTAGAGACTTCTTATTGATTTACTTATTTTCGGCACTTTGTAATAGTGTCCCTTGGTGTACATATGTTACTTATTAATGTTACATTAATATAGATGGTATTTCTTTGACCAGCTTACCTTTATCGTGGTATTATTTTTGGATGTAGATTATCATTTCCTTTGTTATTTGTCTATCGTGTTGGATCATAGAAATTAATTTGTTCTGGCAAAATACGTGAGTTAGAAATTGTTTTTTGTAGTTGGTAGAAAAGGATCTAAGATTGTGTTGTAAATTGATTTCACTCCCTCCCCCGGTATGCAACATAGTTGGAATCAAAGAGTGGATATACCTTATGCAAATTCTAGAAGGAAACTATCTCTATGTTATTGGAAATTATCGAATTCAATTGAATTTGACATATTTTGAATTTGAATTGCTCTTGTTAATGGTTGAAGTTGTGGGTTTGGTGATTCTATAGGCTGGATGTAGCAATTATTTAAGATATAATTTAAATAAACCTTTTTAATAGATGGAAGGAAATCTACTTTTTATTCCTTCAATTTTTCCAATTTAAGTTTGAAATAGGAGGTGATGAAGGCAACTAGTATTGTTCAGCTCACCTTGTTGCTCTTTCACCATTTTGAAAAAACAAAAAATGAAAATTCAAACTTCGGGCAATGGTTTTGTGCTTTTGATATGGGACTTAGACTGTATGGTATTTTGTTTTTTAAATTATTTGACTTTAGTCTTGTATTGTTTAAAGCTTCTTCAGATGAAAAAAGCAAATAAATTAAAAAAACATGTTTGTATGTTTGAGCATCTTAATGTATGTTGAGCAGTACATTTGAGAAGATATTTCTTGTTTTATTGCAAGAAGTAGCTGAAATGGTGGAGGAGGATGAAGAAGAATCTGAAGATAAGAGGGGAAAAGAGCAGGAGGGTCAATATGTATATTGCTTTCCTTTTCTAATGGCCTGTATCAGTTTTGCTTACTTGACTTCTTTTTACGATCTCATGTTAAGCTTTTGTCCATTTGCAGGTTAAGTAAAAAGCACTTGAAAAATGGAAAGAATGTTTCAATGGGCATGTGCAGAAAGTTTAACTCATATATTCATACAATCTTTATTATAAAAATCAATTTATCTGTCATGACTCTTGATTACCTTATTTTTGTAGTCAATCTGTAAAATCAAAACTTTATCTATTTAAATGATGTTGTTGAAGGCCTATGTTTTATGATATTGCCAGGAAGGAAGCAGGGACTATCAACTTTTAATCAGCTTGAACAGGCCCTAGCAGAGATTGAAAATTTGAAAAGAGAAGCATTTGAAGAGTCAATGAGGCGAGTGAAAGCCGAAAAAACTGCCATTGAGGCCACTTGTAAGGTTTGTCTTTTTTTTTTTGGGTGAGTCGATTCAATTCAAAACTGCCATTGAGGCCACTTGTAAGGTTTGTCTTTGTTTTTTGAGAAATTATGAAAAATAACTCATTTGAAAAGGTGGATTTCAAAACTAATCTTTTTTTTTGTGTGAAAAAAAAAAATCTCAACCTTGAAGCTAAGATTGATTTGAATTAATATTATGATTCACAACCTAGAAGTTGGGATTCTGAACCTAGAGGTTGAGATTCTCTACCTTGAGGTTGGGATTTAAAAAAAAAGGTTAGTGTGCAAATAAACTATCAAAAAATGGTCATTTTTCAACAAAACCTTTTTTTTTTTTGGGTGAGTCGATTCAATTCTTTCTACTACAGATAACATTCCATTTGCACGAAGTGATTATGTAGATAGAGATTTCACATAAAAGAAAGGCTCCTTCTGCTTCATCACTAGTAGTTGGGGAATGTAAAATTATTATGCTCTGTTCTCCACTAACCATCGTTTGCAGGAAATGAGGGATGATATCAAGTGCTAACTGCACAGATGACAGAACATATTCTAGTTGGATTTGTTTTTCTGTAAATTTGTGTGTAAATGATTAATTGAGACTCTAAAGTTCCTCAATGCCTGCGTTTTTCGACCTTAGGGCATGTTTCAGAAAATCTAGATTAATATTCTACTGTTATCGACCTTAGGGCATGTTTCAGAAAATCTAGATTAACATTCTACTGTTATATTTAAACAGATTGGTACAGATCTGACCTGTTTTATTCAGTATTGTGTATTAGTTGGACACAGAAGCTTGAAAACTAAACTTTATGAAAATTGCTTATTACAGTTATCAATTTACATGCTGCAGCATTAAATTTGTTTAGATGATAAGTAAATTTGATAAAAGAAAAAATATTAAATTAAAGTGTTAATTTTTTTTAGAGTTTTGAAATTTAAATGGAGATACATGTTCATTCAAAATCATATCAAAAGTTTAACTTATATTACATATTAATTTTTTTATCAGTAATAAATTTATTTATATTATTTTCGTGTTCGTTAATTTTTTATGGGTTATATTATCAACAAAATTGATATAGAGAATGGTGTTAATAAAATTTTGATTGGTCTTATTATATATTTTACATATATACATATATATATTT
The DNA here is from genome assembly GCA_022984855.1 of Dimocarpus longan. Lineage (NCBI taxonomy): Eukaryota > Viridiplantae > Streptophyta > Magnoliopsida > Sapindales > Sapindaceae > Dimocarpus > Dimocarpus longan. The sequence goes on along the minus strand of CM041014.1, from coordinate 11,196,712 downwards.
TGACTATGAGTGGCAATAGTATAAAGATTCTTTTTGATGTCATGTTTAATAAACAATTTATGGTACACTCAATTTTGGCAAAGAATTTAACTAAAAAGTGGCTATATTAAATGTTTATGTGATTTTTTTTTTTTCAATGAAAATTAGGTGTATACCTTTGAACAATAATTTATGGCAAGGTAATATTAATGTCAGGAGCTTTATTGGCTATGGTAATGTCTTTTTGAGGTTGATTTTTATAGTACATCTTTGCCTTCTTTGAGTTTCTTTATTTCTAGTAGAATTGACTTGCAAACGTGCAAGTTAACACCGTGTGAATGCACCAAAAATAAGAATATACATCAAACTTGTTTTATAGAACCCATTGAAGTCTATTCAAGTTTCATGTTTTAATTTTAAATACAGTTGAAGCTTGCTTAAAAAGTAAATAAATGAATAAAATCACCATATTTTTCACATAAATATAATGTCATAATCTCATAAATGTTGGTTGGAGAAATGAGATCCGATTCAAGAGGAATAACTCAATCTTTTTTTCAATGTTCTGTAAACTATATTTTGATCTCATCATACGTTTTGTTCAAAAGTTAAATTGTAAAGATAACTTTTTATAATTTTATTAAATATGAAAATTTTTAAATTTTATTAAAGTTCATTATAATTTTATCTTATTTTTTATATTTTCAATACTTTATAAAATATAGAATAAAAAATACTTTTAAATATTTTTAAGAAATAAATTTAATAAAATTATTTTATAAAAAATGTATATAATAATATTTTAATCCAATTTAATTTAATTTATAAAAATAATTCAATTTAATTTATTATATTTAAAACATAATTCAATTTAAGTTATTATATTTTTCTACATTTTAAAATTAAAAATTAAATTGGATTGCACTGGTATATGTATGCGGCCACACTAAAACAATAGTGTGGCCACGCATCGATATTGGAGTAAGTATGCGATCACACCAGGATGTTAGTGTAGATGTGCACCCATGATCAATGCTTGCATTGGGATAGGTGCGTGGCCACGCTAAAACACCAGTGCGGCCGCGCACCAACACTTGAGTAAGTACACGGCCACATTAGGATGTGAGTGCAGCCGCGCACCCATGATCAATGCTTGCACCGGGATGGAAGCACCGCCACGCTAAAACACTGGTGCGACCACGCACCAACACTGAAGTAAGTATGCGGCCGTACTAGGATGTCGGTGCAGCCGCGCACCCATGATTAATGCTTGCACTGGGATGGGTATGCAGCCACGCTAAAACACTGGTGCGGTCGTGTACCAACACTGGAGTAAGTACGCTACCGCACTAGGATGTGAGTGCAGTTGCACACCCATTATCAATGAAAGGTTTGCATTGGAATGGGAGTGCGGCCTCGCTAAAACGGTAGTGTAGTCACGCACCAATATTGGAATAAGTACGTGACTATACCATGATGTGAGTGCGACTGGTGGAAAGCTTGCGCTTTAGAATTTATAAAAATTTGGCATTTTAGAATTTATTGATTGGATATATGAGACTAAAATTATTAAATGTACAAAGATTAAGGGGAAATTTCAGTTTAATCTATAATGTTTAACGAAATATTAAACTTATGCATTTTGAATACCGTCATTCATAAAGTTTTAGAAATTCATCAATTTATTCCCTCTAATCGTTTAAATACGATCAAATGTGATAAAAAAATGTAAAAAGACTAAAATACTCTTAATCAAATTTTTTTTAAAAAAAAAAATCAAAAATTTTGTGAAAAAATATAAAAATTAAAAATGATTCATCTCAGACTTGAAGATATGGGTTTTTAACCTAGATCTTCAACTCATCTATTTTCATTTTTTTAAAAAAAAAACAAAAAAAACAAAAAAAACAAAAAAAGAATCTAGAAATAAGAACCCCACATCAAACTAAAAAATTATCACATCAAAATCAAAACAAAATTCAGAATTGCAGATAAGAAAAAGAAACTAGAACATGAAGTTCTAAGTGATTCAACCCAGAACTTCATGTTCCTCCACGAAAAGTCAATTTTTTCCTCCATCAAAACCTCAACTCTTCTTTCACCAAAATTGAAAACACAATTGCTCCTCTTTCTCACATCAATCACTCAAAACAACTAAATACAAACTCAACACAACATAACAAATAAAAAATTAGGATAGGGTCTTTTGTTGTCATTTTGGGACCATCTCCTGTGTTATATATTCTCCTGATGGTCCCATCGATGCACATGTCACTTTTTTTTTTTTAGTTATTTCAAATATGTTAATGATGGTTTGGCCCTTTCAACTGAACTGTCAAACATTGACTTACATTTACCATTAAAACAATGGTGCTGCCGTCGACTAACAACACTATTGGTGCATGGCCACACGATGGTATGAGTGCGTCCGCACACCCATAATATTCGATATTGATTGTTTTGTTGGATTTGAGGGTTGTTACGTGATTAGCCAAGCAAAAACTTATCTACAAAGAGTATTGGGAGATAATAATATTTTGATGGTCAAGTTTGCTTAAAAACTAAATAAAGGAATAAACTCACTATATTTTTCAGATGAATATAGTGCGATAACCCCACAAACATGATTGGATAAATAAAATATGATTGTGACGAAGAACTAAATCCTTTTGTAGTGTTCCACGAACTAAATGTTTTATGTATTTATTCAACATCATAACGGTAAAGATGTAATTGTAAAATTAAATCCTAATAAAAAAAATTTCTTGAAATTATATTAAAATTACGTGTAAATATTTTTACGCATTTGTAAGACATAAATTTAATAAACATATTTTCCTCAATAATATAAATATATAAAATTTTAGTTCAATTTATTTAATGTTTAAAAAAAATCCCATACAATTTTTAAATATTTTACTATATTTAAAAAATTAAAATTATGTTATCTTCTAAAAATTAATTCAATTTATATTATTTTCTAAAAAAATTTTCACTTTCAGTTGTTATCTAAAAATTATTTCAATTGAAAAACAATCTAACTTGTTACACTTTTAATTGTTTTCTAAAACAAACTATTAAAATTGAGTTTGAACAACTTCAGACATTGCTTCAACGTCAAATTTGTTGATCCAACAACTTCGATGTTGCTGTTAACAAGTTCACATTCCTTAACTTGTTAACTTGAACTTTGAAATTGTTAACCCAACAAGTTAGACGTTTGTGGATGTCATACCTTTAAAGTTGTTGAGTTTAAACAACTTCTGACGTTGCCACAATTTCCGACGTTGCCCCAACGTCAAACTTGTTGAACTAATAACTTCGACGTTGATGTCAAAAAGTTGACGTTTCACAACTTGTAAACACGAACGTTGAAATTATTGATCCAACAAGTTGGATGTTTGCTGATGTTATATGTTTGAAATTGTTGAGTGTCAACAACTTCGGACTTTGCTTCAACGTCGAACTTGTTGATCTAACAACTTCGACGTTGATGTTAACAAGTTCACGTTAGATAACTTGTTGACGCGAACGTTAAACTTGTTGAGCCAACGAGTTCAACGTTTGCTCACATCATACGTCCGAAGTTGTTGAGTATCAACAACTTCGGACGTTGCTTCAATGTCGAACTTGTTGATTCAACAACTTCGATGTTGATGTCAACAAGTTCACATTCGAAAACTTGTTGACATGAATGTCAAACTTGTTGAACCAACAAGTTCAACGTTTGTTGATGTCATATGTTCGAAATTGTTGAGTTTCAACAACTTCGGACGTTGCTTCAACGTCCAACTTGTTGATCCAACAATTTGGACGTTGATGTCAACAAGTTCATGTTCACCAACTTGTTGACATGAACGTCAAACTTGTTGAACCAATAAGTTCGACGTTTGCTAACGTCATACGTCCGAAGTTGTTGAGTTTCAATAACTTTGAACATTGCTTCAACGTCCAACTTGTTACACCAACAACTTGGACATTGATCTCAACAAGTTCACGTTCATCAACTTGTTGACATGAATTTCAAACTTGTTGAACCAACAAATTAGACGTTTGCTGACGTCAAACGTCCGAAGTTGTTGAGTTTCAACAACTTCGGACGATGCTTTAACGTCTAACTTGTTGAACCAATAACTTGGACGTTGATGTCAATAAGTTCACGTTCACCAACTTGTTGAAATGAACATCAAACTTGTTGAACCAATAAGTTCGACATTTGCTAATGTCATACGTCCGAAGTTGTTCAGTGTCAACAATTTCGGACGTTGCTTCAACGTCCAACTTGTTGAACCAACAACTTCGATGTTGATGTCAACAAGTTCACGGTCACCAACTTGTTGACATGAACGTCAAACTTGTTGAACCAACAAGTTCAACGTTTGCTGATGTCATACGTCTGAAGTTGTGGAGTTTCAACAACTTCGGACGTTGCCTCAATGTCCCACTTGTTAGGCCAACAACTTGGACGTTGATCTCAACAAGTTCACAAGTTCACGGTCACCAACTTGTTGACATGAACGTCAAACTTGTTGAACCAACAAGTTCAACGTTTGCTGATGTCATACGTCTGAAGTTGTGGAGTTTCAACAACTTCGGACATTGCCTCAATGTCCCACTTGTTAGGCCAACAACTTGGATGTTGATCTCAACAAGTTCACGTTTACCAACTTGTTGACATGAAAGTCTAACTTGTTGAACCAACAAGTTTGACGTTTACTGACGTCATAGTCCAAAATTGTTGAGTTTCAACAACTTCGAATGTTACTTCAATGTCCAACTTGTTAAACCAACAACTTGGACGTTGATGTCAACAAGTTCACGTTCGGAAACTTGTTGACATGAACGTCAAACTTGTTGAACCAACAAGTTTGACGTTTGCTAACGTCATATGTTCGAAGTTGTTGAGTTTCAACAACTTCGGATGTTGCTTTAATGTCTAACTTATTGAACCGATAACTTGGACATTGATCTCAACAAATTCACGTTCACCAACTTGTTGATATGAACGTCAAACTTATTGAACCAACAAGTTCGATGTTTACTGACATCATAATTCCGAAATTGTTGAGTTTCAACAACTTCCGACGTTGTTTCAACGTCCAACTTGTTGAATCAATAACTTGGACGTTGATGTCAATAAGTTCACGTTCGGAAACTTGTTGACATGAACGTCAAACTTGTTAAACCAACAAGTTCGACGTTTGCTGACGTCATACGTCCGAAGTTATTGAGTTTCAACAACTTCGGACGTTGCTTCAATGTTAGACTTGTTGAACCAACAACTTGGACGTGGATCTCAATAAATTCACGTTCACTAACTTGTTGATATGAACGTCCAACTTGTTGAACCAATAAGTTTGACGTTTGCTGATGTTATACGTCTGAAATTGTTGAGTTTCAACAACTTCGAACATTGCTTCAACGTCCAACTTGTTGAATCAACAACTTGGATGTTGATGTCAACAAGTTCACATTCGGAAACTTGTTGCCATGAACGTCAAACTTGTTGAACCAACAAGGTCGACGTTTGCTAACATCATACGTTCAAAATTGTTGAGTTTCAACAACTTCAGACGTTATTTCAAGGTCCAACTTGTTGATCCAACAACTTGGATGTTGATGTCAACAAGTTCACGTTCACCTACTTATTGACATGAATGTCAAACTTATTGAACCAACAAGTTCGACATTTGCTGACGTTATATGTCCGAAGTTGTTAAGTTTCAACAACTTCGAACATTACTTCAACATCTAAGTAGTTGAACCACCAACAACTTAGACGTTGATCTCAACAAATTCACGTTCACCAACTTGTTGACATGAACGTCCAACTTGTTAAACTAACAAGTTCGACGTTTGCTGGCGTTATACGTCCGAAATTGTTGAGTTTCAACAACTTCGGACGTTGCTTCAACGTCTAACTTGTTGAACCAATAACTTGGACGTTGATGTCAACAAGTTCACGCTCAAAAACTTATTGACATGAACGTCAAACTTGTTGAACCAACAAGTTCGACGTTTGTTGACGTCATACGTCCGAAATTGTTGAGTTTCAACAACTTCGGACATTGCTTCAACGTCCAATTTGTTGAGCCAACAATTTGGACATTGATCTCAACAAGTTCACGTTCACCAACTTGTTGACATGAACGTCAAACTTATTGAACCAACAAGTTCGACGTTTGTTGATGTCATATGTCCGAAGTTGTTGAAGTTCAACAACTTCGGATGTTACTTCAACGTCCAACTTGTTAAACTAATAATTTGGACGTTGATCTCAACAAGTTCACGTTCACCAACTTGTTGACATGAACATTCAACTTATTGAACCAATAAGTTCAATGTTTGCTAACGTCACACATCCAAAATTATTGAATTTCAACAACTTCGGACGTTGTTTCAATGTCCAACTTGTTGAACCAACAACTTAGGCGTTGATGTCAACAAGTTCACATTTGAAAACTTGTTCACAACAACATTGAAGTTGTTCAATGAACAACTTTGATTTTAATGTAAATTTTTAACATAAATAAAATATTAAAATAATATAATATAAAATTTTATTTTATTTTTTAATATTATTTTTATTATAATATAATATATTTGACAAAGAAAATGAGAATAGGATTCTCAAGTGGGTTGAGGGGAATAGGATTCCCATTCCACAATCCTAAATTAATGTAGGGCTCACATTTTAATTCCTATTACAAAATAAATTTTAAATAAGTAAACACTATCAATCAATCTCATTCTTCAATACTTGAAGTAAATACACTATTATTATAAACAAACGGGTAATCAATAGTATACTATCATTTTGTCAAAATAACCAAAGAAACAGTCGTAGACGTAGACATCTTTTTGGGTTGAATCATGTAAAAATCTCTTTGCAACAGTGTTCTTCCTCTTCCTTCTCTTCTTTCTCTCTTTTGTTTTGTTCTATTTGCAAGCACTGGATTAAGAACTTTGATCGACTAATTTCAGACGTCGATAATTCTCATTCCCATCATAAAAAATAAAATAAAAATAAAAAATTTTGAATAAAAACAAATTTACACAACTTGTTGAATAATATTTCTTTTATCCCTTACTAAATTGCATGGATTTTTTTTTTTAAGGTTAGTATTCAAGCCAGAAATGGCTGCAAAATTGGCCACCAGCTCTCCCGTAATCACCATCACCATTTTTTTTATCCACTTTCAGGCTCTAATCAATAAGTTTTAATGATGATTTTATATGGTTTTAGTATACACAGATTTCTATTTTTTTTTTTTAACTTACTACAATATGTATAATCAAAAGTAACTTGACCATACTCTTGGTTGAGTTTATGAGGGACTTCTTAATATTGATTAAATTAAACAAAGACCAGGTTCAAATTTGAGTCTTTGTTTTTCGTTTTTTTTTAAGATGACGAGTCTTTGTTTTTCATTTTTATTCTGTCTGTTCTGATCTAGCCGACGCGTCACCATAAAAAAGTATTGTAATTTATTATATAGTATCATAGTAGCATCAGCCCTCATTTTTGACCTCTGGAGACATTTAACGTCGCATAACCGATGAAATTGAGGCTCCGGTTCCACGTTTCTTGAAATTAAACTCGTGTTTTGGAGACTTTGAGAAGTACTTGTTGAATTTTAATGTGAACGGTAGACCTGAAAATATCGCGACGGCAAATTATGATTATTATAATATAAACGCGAATTTATGTTCAATTCGTCGTCTGAAAATTTTCTTTTAAATATGATCCGCACTAAGCACTAGAGAATTTTCTCTGAAGTTCATGTGCTTCCATATTAAAACTTCATCTATTTAATTTTATGGTGCACATGAGTTTATAATGGTCAGTGAAATCATCGAGTAGTTGACAAAAAATACGCCTTTAGAGAAGGAAAAAAAAAAAAAAAAGGATTTTAAATACAAATAAATCAATTTCTCCTTCAATGGGCCTCCTCCTGTACAATGACAATGATTTTGCTAGCTAATTAAGCTAATCACAGCGATAAAGTGCTTCTACGCGCACTCTCAACAACATTTTTAAAGAGTAAAGTTAATCAGTGCACTAGTTAAAGATAACAAACAACTAGTGAAGAAATGAGAGAGAAAATAAGAAAAAAGGGTCAACAAAATTAATAAATTCATTAATTGGTTAATTGTAATTTTTTTTCCCAACTTTCTACATTAACACTACCCATGCATTTTAAATTAATGAAAAAGTTAGTGTTTTTAACATTCACTATATATTAAGTCATAGTTGTTGTACTAGAGATTCTGATCTATTCTGCATGATTTGGGGTATTTTAATTAAAATTATACATGAAGTACTTAAGTAAACTCAAAATTTATTAGAGAAAATCACGAGAGACTAATGATGTTTTAGGGATACATGTAACCAGTGACGTGTCTTCTAACATTTCTATTTTCACACATATACATAGTCACTGACTTTTGTAATTAACTTCTGACTTTCTAATGAGATGGCAGCCAAACGTGTTTGTTTGATACAAACAACTTTGTTGTTTGTACCATAGCCATTCGCTTGTTTTGATGGGCTGTCATGAGTTTCGCAAACTTAAAACAGTTATTATTTTTTTTATAAATATTATGTTAATTAAAAATGATTATTTATTGTTAAAATACTCCATATTTGATTTCAAATTTTATTATTAAACTACTATACATTTGATCAATATTTAATTTAATATTTTTACTTCATTTGAAATTACTGAACATAATTTTAATTAAATTATATTAAATCATATCCAGTCTATTGCAATGGTCCATCAAATAATAAATTATTCATTACAATATAATTCCATCATTTTCTTCTCAATTCAGTACTGCTTATGAAGTCCTTAAAAAGCGTAAAATCAGAAACGATAAATTTGATGGATTGGTGTTCGTGCCTGCAAAGATTGTCGAAGTCAGCCACTTGCAAAAGTCTTCGTTCAGCAAAGCTGGACCTGTCTCTATGAAGCAAGGACTTTCCTGGAAGTTAAATTAATAGTAATCAATTAATGTCTCCATTAAAATATATAATATATTTATATATTCTCGTTTCAGTGGGATGAGAACCTATATTGATTTCACCAACTTCAATAAAGCATGTCCGAAAGATAGTTTTTCTTTGTCCAAAATTGACCAACTCGTGGACGGAATGATTGATTATCAGTACCTCAACTTCATAGATGCCTACTCAAGGTATAACCAGATTCCAATTAACCCTAAGGATGAGGAGCACACATTTTTCATTACAGATTGCGGGCTCTACTGTTACAAGGTAATACCTTTTGGGTTGAAGAATATAAAGACGACCTACCAGCAATTGGTTAACATGATATTTGATGGTCTCACTGGCAAGATGATGAAAGTATATATGGACGATATGCTGGTGAAGTTAAAGCAGATGTTCGAACATGTGCGCAACCTGGAGAAAATGTTCCAAATCCTGAGAAAGTACTAGATGAAGTTAAATCCGTTGAAATATGTATTTAGAGTAGCTTCGGGCAAGTTCTTGGGCTTTATGGTAAATATTAGGGGAATCGAGGCGAATCCTGAAAAGATTAAAGTCCTGATTGACATGAGGTCGCCTGCCAAGATCAAAGATGTGTAGAGCCTAAATGGCCAGGTTGCTGCACTTAGCAAATTCATGTCAAAGGCTATGGACAAATGTATTCCTTTCTTCAACGCCTTGAAAAAAGCAAAGAGTTTCCAATGGACAGAAGAGTGTGAAGTGACCTTTCAGCAATTGAAGGAATATATGGGCCGAACTCCCTTACTCTCCAAGCCCATGAAGAAGGAGAGGTTGATCGTTTATTTGAGGGTCACTTAGCACGCTTTTAGTGCAGCTCTAGTTTGGGAAGAGAGCAGGATACAATTCCCTGTTTATCATATAAGTAAGAGGTTGCTTGATGCGGAGACCAAGTATACTTTTATGGAGAAGCTCGCCTATTGCTTGGTAATAGCATCAAGAAAGTTGTGTCCCTATTTCCAGGCTCACATAATTGAAGTACCGACTAAATACCCATTGAAGCAGATTCTTCAGAAGCCGGACACTTCAGGTTGCTTGCTCAAGTGGACCATCGAGCTTACCCAATTTGAAATTGAGTTTAAGCCCCGAACAACAATAAAAGGACAAGTTCTAGTGGATTTCGTAGCTGAATTCATAGGGCCAGAAAATTGATAAATTGTTGAAGGCGCCAGTGCTGCCTGTGAGCATGTGAGCTCTGAAAGGCGCACTCGCGACCTGTGAACCCTTGTCTAAAAGTTCTGGAAGGTACCAGTGTTTTCTATGAGCATGCGAGCTCTGGAAGGCACACTCGTAACATATAAACCTTTATCTTAATGATTTGGAAGGTAATTGTGCGACCTACGAGCCAACGAGTTCTGGAAGGATGTCATATTGCCTGTAAGATCATGTTTAAAAGCCTTGGAAAGCACATCCGAGCTAATCATTTTGCGACTTGTGGGCACTTGTAATTATAACTAAGCTAGCCTGTTTGGTTAGTTTTCATGATCTGATTTGCTATTGATAATTATATCAAGTCCATTTTGCTACTTGGCTGTGTATAATCATGGTTTAATCAGTTATGCAATGGAATTTATTGTTTGATGATGCATGTGGAATTTAGAAAAATAAAGCAAACTAACTAAAAAACAAAGCAACGAAAAAGAAATTGCATATAATTACTACCTCATCTAGCAAGGAGCAAATACATTACAAAATCATTATTATTAATGTTAAAAAACAGTTACAAATAAGCCTTATATCTAAAGGTTCTATAAAGAGTTGGTAGGGGCATTTTTCAAGCCTTGGTCGTTAGGTGCTTCTTTTAAATGTCATATTAATCACGTTCTTCCTGAAGAACGAGAAGTCAATTTTTGGATGGTGTTTCCATAGTGTAAATAGATATGAACTCCCCGTCTTAGAGGTGCTGTCCTTACAACCCTGTTAGAACGAGCTTCGGCCTGCTTGATTGTTTCCTGGGCCTGAGTGAGCTTTTCCTTCATTACATCTACATTTCGTAGCACCAGCACGAACTTCTTCTCTGCAGTATCAATTTGTTTTTGATGAGAGATCGCCTCTTGCTTTAGCTTCTTGATCTCCTCTATGGCTTTGTCAAGCTGCCTTTGGAACGAGGCAACTGTACTTTCTCGGAGTTGCAAGGTTTTTTCTGTTTTAACTTTTTGCTCCTAAGCGTTTTTAAATTTTTGTTTGAGATGAAAGGCAAACTCTTTTGCTTTTTCATATTCACTCTAGAGGAATTCCAGCTTGTCCTTGATTTTTTCTTTATCGCCCTCGAGCGCTTTTATGATGGCCCTATGCGAAGCCTTCTTCTCCCTGTAATTGGGGAGTTCTTTGAGTAGCTTCATTAAACCCATGGAAGCTTGAGACAAAAAAAAAAAAAAAATTAGTGTTGAATAAAAATAAAAAGGGAGGGAGAGGGAAGGGAGGGGGGGTGGAGAAGAAAGAAAAATTCTCGTCGAAACTCACTTGTCACCGCTTATGTGATCCTTGTAAAGGGCCGGCTTTTCAAGTCTCAAAAACTGTGACGCGTAATCCAGGAGGTCGCTATAATAGATCCCTGCGTCAAACCCCTAAGTTTGCTCTTCATTGCTCTCCTCAGTGGCGGGCTCCTTTCTCTTGATTTTTTGACATTTAGGTAGAGACTCTGCAATCCCTTTGCCTTTGTCTGCTACCCTAGGATGTCGAGCTAATGAACTACCTAGGGTTGGGATCACCTGAATAGGGGGCTTTTCCCGTGGGGAAGCATCTTTGCTCATAGTTTTTCTCCCTACAGTCTTATATCTCACACCTTATTTTGGTGAGATTACTGCAGATTTTGGTTGAGAGGACGACCCTGTAGCAGCTTTTGGGACCATCTACAAGCTTGGTCCTTCTACAGTTTGACCGAGCCCCTTAGCCTGAGAAGGTGGAGGCTCAGTAGAACCCGTTATTTGAACATCAGGGTCTGCAACCTTAGCTCTTAGAGAGGATGGTGGCGCCTCTAGGTCGAGCTCCACCATTGTGGTAGGTTTTCTACCGGATGAGCTCAACGTTCCCCTTTTAAACACCTCAAAAACTGAAGAGACTTCCCTTTTACCGAGAATCCCTAGGTCGTCGTGATTGATACTGAGACGCTTGTTATCGACCTAGGGTGTGAGTCTGTATTCCCACTGAAAGTAATCACTCAGCAACTGGTCGTCTAGTGGGCTCTTGACCTTGGAGAATCTTTGTAACGCCACTACCTCCTTGTCTTGAGAGCTCGATTGAACTCTTGATGACGTCTGCATGATAAAATAAAGATCAATTGGAAAAGGAAAAAAAAAAGTTTATAAAGCAACGAGTTGGAAATATGCTTACCAAGAAAAAGAGAAAATGCAAAATTGTTAAGATTTGAAAAAGACAGGCAAGATATATAAAACCAACGGGTTTTGTAGTCACTCACATTCGACTTGCTCGTCGCTTTAGGTAAGTACACCTTGTAGAGGGAGTTATGGGCTACGGTGTAATAAAACTCATCCCGCTTCTCCTCCTTTAAACTTGTGGTGGTTTTAGAAAGAAAAAGGTGTTGAATCATTTTGTTATGGGTATTTTCACGATCTGAATAAATGGGCCGCTAAAAGCCCAAGGGATGAACCCAATGGCCAAAAACCTAGCAAGCTTGGCAATTTGGTCGCTATAAAGAGCTCGCTGCAAAGCACGTCGTTTCTTTCATCAGCTCATGCTTTAAGACTCTCCATCTACTCGATGAGTGACATATCAGATTGCCAGAATATCAGCTCACCGCGACTGATCCAATTGACCTTCTAGAAACCTAAAACAGTCTAATCCGAGAAGAAGTCAACTTTCCTGTTTTGAATAAAATTAAATCTCAAGATTTTCGGAGCCCATTGTTGATTTGTTGGAGAGGATTTTGGCATCATAATTATCAGAATTAATATAAATTATTTTTTTCCTTATCTATTTGTAATTCAAATTGATTCAAATTGTATCATCTCTCGCTATAAATAGAGGTGCAAATTCATTGTAAAGAATACATGAGAAAAATATTATGCTGTTACTCTGCCAAAATAAGGGATGACAATCGTGGACGTAGGTCTGTTCAGTCGAACCATGTAAAAACTTATGTGTGTTGTTCTTCTTCCTTGTCTCTTTATTTGCTTTTGTTGTGTTTGTTGTTTATTCGTAGGTATTAGGCTTGAAGAACTGGGTCGATTAAAAAACAAAGTCGACACATTTAAAACTCTAACAATACATAGAGTAGTTTAATAAAATTTTGGCGATATAACTGCTATTTATCTAATAATTTCACCTTGTAATGCACAAAAATCAATACTTCTAAAATATCATCAAATCTCAAGTATGTACAACCTCCAATCTCTCTTCTAAAACATATTTCAAATATAAGTCATAACATGTAAAACATATGAAACAAACTTGTTTTCATAGGAAAACATAAATATAAAGTACGTCTATATCATTTATAAACTCAAAAGCAAAACATGAGCAAAACCAGCAAGTAATCTAATATTTTACAGCATTAAAGTGTAAGTAAACACACACATACCTAGATCTCATGGAATATACAAAATATATATACAATACCAAAATATGATTTCCTTGCATCATTTGATCGAGTGGCCCACTTTTTCTAGTTTGAAGATTTCCTTCGAGACTCAACAGTTGTTTGGGAAATAATTTTATAGTGTGCACTAACGCTTAGTGAGTAGGTATAATTTTTGAAAACTAAATAAATTATTTTCTTTCAATAATAACTAGCATATCATAAAATTGGTAATGAAAATAAAATCTGAATGATCCATACTCTATCATTTCTAGAAATAAAACTGAAATATCCTCTCATATCGTGATAAACTATAAATAGTTATATTAATTATTTCTGCATGTTAATAAGGGTTCGATCTATACCAATCTAGTACCCAGGGTAAACTTGTCATACGTGGTGAAGATATTTAACACACACAGAGAATGAGGGATAACATTTAATCATACACGTGTTGGGCAACTCTTTAAGATTTACACACGTGTTGCTTGCTGACCGTTAGAAGGAAAGATACAGTCCAAATATTCTAAAAGTCTCATTCATTTCATATCTTAAACAATTTCCATATGCAAATATTTGTGATTCTATTTTTAAATATACAAATAATTCTCAATAAATATTTTTCTCAATCATACCTCAATCACACTTAACATATTATGAAACTTTTCATATAATAAACTCAAGCTGGAAAATAATTATTTGTGATTGGAATTTCTATACGTATGAAAATAAATTCTAATTTCGAACATATAGCATAATTGATAATTTAGGAAATTAATTTACTAACAAAGTTTATTTTAATAATCCATAAATAATAAAATCTGAAATATATATATAATCATAAATAATTAATTCAATTAAAATTAAAACAATCCACTCGCGAATTAAATTTCAAGTTTTATTTCGAACTACTAACACACCTGCTCTCTTTGGGTTCTTCCCCATCTAAAAATAACATAAGAACCTATTTAGAATTTATAAAAATCAAATCGAAAAATTGAATTCGAAACTAAAATAATTGCACACCAAAATCAGTCCAAAATCATCTCCAATTATTTTTCCTTATTATTTTTTTTCTTCATTTTCTTCTTCGGCTCACCAAATTTTTTTCTTATTTTTTCTGTTGTGCGGGTTTCTGTGTTTGCTTCAACTTTCATATATATATATATATATAAACAAAATGCAGCCGTTTCTGTCTTTCATGCTTGTTTCTTCTTTTTTGTTTTGTTTTCTTTTTCTTTTTCTTTTTAAATTTCCAGCATATTTCATGCCTTATCATGCAACTAACGTATTCAATAAACCGATACCCGTCTCTTACGTTTGAAAAAAAAAAAAGAATCAACCCACTAAATATTGTTTGGTCGGCCACCCCACCTGTCTTTTTAAAAATGAAACTTTTAAACATAGCTTTTATGGACAATGGCCCATTTACGTTGGATTCTTACGGATACGTTGGGATTGGGTCTTCCACCAATCCTATACAATTATCAAACAAAGGCATTGGATTTGAATCCAATTTCTCCTGACAAAGCCACCCCACATGTATACCACCTCAAATGTGGCGTCACTTGATGTCATAAGTCACCACCTACCACTAGAAAGCAATATAGGGTGGAAAATTGAACGCAAAAACTAGGCCGTTGTTGTTGCATTTATGAGCCATTTTTATTAATTTTTTCGTCTACGAAATCAAACATGGCCCCGTTCTGTTGATCAGTTATAGGACTGGATTGAAATTAAAGAATGGATAAATTTTTGAAACAGGAGCTTGGTGAGCACCGGATTCATGTATCCACTGCAATTCACTCAAACTCACATGGAGGGTGGATTCCAACAAAACCAGTGGTCAAGGATGGTTAACTAATTTTTGTTTTGATCGGCTATCATGAGTTTCGCAAACTTAAAACAGTTATTATTTTCTTTATAAATATTATGTTAATTAAAAATGATTCTTTATTGTTAAAATACTCCATATTTGATTTCAAATTTTATTATTAAACTACTATACATTTGATCAATATTTAATTTAATATTTTTACTTCATTTGAAATTACTGAACATAATTTTAATTAAATTATATTAAATCATATCCAGTTTATTGCACTGGTCCATCAAATAATTAATTATTCATTACAATATAATTCCGTCATTTTCTTCTCAATTCAGTACTGCTTATGAAGTCCTAAAAAAGCGTAAAATCAGAAACGATAAATTTGATAGATTGGTGTTCGTGCTTGCAAAGATCGTCAAAGTCAGCCACTTGCGAAAGTCTTTGTTGAGCAAAGCCGGACCGTCTCTATGAAGCAAGGACTTTCCTGGAAGTTAAATTGATAGTATACTATAAAATCAATTAATGTCTCCATTAAAATACATAATATATATATATATATTCTCATTTCACTGGGATGAGTTAAAAAGACAAAATTTTTACTTCCATCAACTAGCCAAACAAATGATGCAGACCTGGAATTCAGATAATGTTTTGGTGGAATCATCTTTTTGCATTGGTTGACGAGGCTGACCATCCTTGTCTGTCATTGCCATACCGTTTGTGACACTCCAAGAATATTTTCATGCAATTTACTAACAATCTTGAAGAAACAAACCATGAATTACATCTCTTAGAAAAACAGAGTTGTAACCAGAGCAACAAACTAATCCTCCCAAAATGTCAAAAATATCCATACCATCTCTACCAATCCTACTCTACTCCACTCTTCTCCAACTCTTCCTCAGCCATGCAAACTCCCAACTCTATGATACAGAACATGCAATCCTGCTCAAACTAAAGCAGGAATGGCATGATCCACCACTTATCAACCACTGGACTGCATCAAACTCCACCTCCCACTGTTCCTGGCCGGAGATTAACTGCACAGACAATTCCATCACCGGAATAAAGCTCATCGACATGAACATCACCGAAACAATCCCACCCTTCATTTGTGACCTCAAGAACCTATCCCGGCTTGAACTTCAATTCAACTATATTCCTGGCCAATTCCCAAGAGTTCTCTACAACTGTTCTAAGCTAGAGTACCTGGACCTCTTTCAGAACTACTTTGTTGGTCCAATTCCTGATGATATTGATCGCTTGTCTCGGCTCTTATACCTCGATCTCGGGGCCAACAACTTTTCTGACATTCCGGCTAGTATCGGGCGATTGACAGAGCTCAGGGCACTCTTACTTTACCAGAATGAGTTTAATGGTTCTTTCCCACCTGAAATTGGTAACTTGTACAATCTTACTCATCTTGACATTCGTAACAACAGATTTTCTGGCCAATTCCCAAGAGTTCTCTACAACTGTTCTAAGCTAGAGTACCTGGACCTCTCTCAGAACTACTTTGTTGGTCCAATTCCTGATGATATTGATCGCTTGTCTCGGCTCTTGTACCTCTATCTCGGGGCCAACAACTTTTCTGACATTCCGGCTAGTATCGGGCGATTGACAGAGCTCAGGGCACTCTCACTTTACCAGAATGCGTTTAATGGTTCTTTCCCACCTGAAATTGGTAACTTGTACAATCTTGAAACCTTAGAATTGGCGTATAATACAGAAGTTGTGCCATCAAGGTTTCCTTCAAATTTCACACAGTTGAAAAAACTCAAGATTCTGTGGATGTCTGCAACAAATTTGATCGGTGAAATCCCTGAAGTCATTGGCAATATGGCAGCGATAGAGGTTTTGGGTTTAGCAAGAAACAATTTGACTGGGGACATTCCGAGCAGGTTGTCCATGTTGAAGAATTTGAGTGAATTGTATCTTTTCGAAAACAATTTGTCAGGTACGTTGCCTCCAGATTTTGGCCTATATTCACCACTTAAATATTTCAACGTTTCGTCCAATCAACTTACAGGCAAGCTTCCTCAACACTTGTGTGCTGCTGGTGGGTTGATATATGTAGCAGCTCATGATAATAATCTAAGTGGAGAATTGCCAGAATCACTTGGAAACTGTGATAGTTTATCCATTTTCAGCATTTCCAACAATGAATTTTCTGGAAAAATTCCAGAAACATTTTTCAATATGGCAGCGATAGAGGTTTTGGGTTTAGCAAGAAACAATTTGACTGGGGACATTCCGAGCAGGTTGTCCATGTTGAAGAATTTGAGTGAATTGTATCTTTTCGAAAACAATTTGTCAGGTACGTTGCCTCCAGATTTTGGCCTATATTCACCACTTAAATATTTCGACGTTTCGTCCAATCAACTTACAGGCAAGCTTCCTCAACACTTGTGTGCTGCTGGTGGGTTGATATATGTAGCAGCTCAGGATAATAATCTAAGTGGAGAATTGCCAGAATCACTTGGAAACTGTGATAGTTGATCCATTCTCAGCATTTCCAACAATGAATTTGATGGGAACATTCCTGCCGGATTGTGGAGGGGATTGAATTTGTCAGTTTTTTCTATACGTAACAATAAGTTCACAGGGGAGCTTCCTGATCAACTGCCGTGGAATCTTACTCATCTTGAGATTAGTAACAACAGATTTTCTGGAAAAATTCCAACTCCGGTGGATGTTAGATTGTTTGTCAACAATTTGTCAGGTACACTTCCTTATCCAAAAATGAAGCATTGAAAAGAGGATAGTGATTGTTGTTCATGAAATGGGGTTACATGTGATATCGTGACTGGTCATGTCATTGGCCTCGATGCTACTTTTAGTGGGCTTACTGGCACCATAACTTCCAACAGTAGTTCTTCCTCCTTTCTCACCTACGAAAGCTCATTTAATGGCTTCAATCTTTCTCCTATTCCTTCTGATTTTGTCCGACTCAAAAGTTTAACACACCTTAACCTCTCCTTCTGCAGATTTTCTGCTCTAGTTCCGCTTGAAATCTCTCTCTTTTCTAAATTAGTTTCATTTGATCTTGGTGGTGTCTCACTTGCATCTTTGACACTCGAAACACATGTAATGAAAGGTTTAGTCCAAAATATACTGAGTTAGAAGAACTTATTCTTGATTATGCAAATATGTGTACCGTACCACCTGGTTCTTTAACAAATCTTTCTTAGTTAACATTGTTGAATCTTCGTGATTGTCACTTACAATGAAGCTTCCCAGTAAACATCTTCCACCTTCACGCTTGCAAACACTTGATTTAGCCTTCAATAACAACTTAAGATTGGTATTACCAAAGGTTAACTGGAGCAGTGCTCTCAAGTTTTTGGTTGTATCTATAACAGATTTTTCAGAAACACTGCCAGATTCAATCAGAAATTTAAAGTTTTTGTTGCATCTTATGATGATTCGCTGCAATCAATTCTTGTGTCAATTGATAACCTTACACAACTATCAGTTTTAGATCTTCGTTTAATAATTTCCATGGTCATATTCCTTCATATATTTCTTTCAAATCTTAAGCAACTCACCATGTTGAATCTTGATTATAATAATTTCATAGATGAAATTCTAGATATGTTTGTCAAATTAACTCAACTGTTTTCTTTGTTTTTGATAGGAAATAGTCTATTTGGTCCCATTCCCTCTAGTGTAGCCGGACTTCAAAAGTTAACCGGTATCTCTTTTCGTAGCAACTCGCTTAATGGGACTATTCCTTCTTGCCTTTTTCAGATTAGTTCACTGCAAGTAATTAATTTGAGTGATTATAGATTCATGGCCCATTTCCAAGTTCAATCTTTGGACTTAATCTCACCTATCTTTCACTTTCTTCAAACAATTTAAGTGGCAAAGCGGAGCTTTACAAGTTTGGGAAGCTCAAGTACCTTGAACGACTTAATCCTTCTTACAGTGGAGTATCATTAATCACCAAAAATAAAGTCAACTCTTCATTTCCTCGACTTTTCACTCTGGCCTTATCTTCTTGCAATATTAATGAGTTCCCAATGATCTTATCAAACACTCTACTTACACTGGATCATTCTAACAACAAAATCTATGGTCACATTCCAAACTGGCTATTCAACATTACTTCTCTATTTTCTTTAAGTCTTTGAGGCAACTTCCTGATAGACATATTAGAACAATTTACTTTGCAGAACCTTTATTTGGTTTATCTTGATCTTCAATCTAACTTGCTTGAAGTTGTGCTTCCAGGTCCACCGCCTTCCCTTTCGGTCTTTTTAGTTTCACACAACAACTTGACTGGAGCCATCCCTTCATCATTTTGTAATTTGAGTCAGATTAAATATCTGGACTTGTCTAATAATAACTTTTATGGAGTTATTCCACAATGTCTAGGAAATTTTTCAACTATCTTGGTATTGGATTTGAAAATGAACAACTTCCATGGTAGCATTCCTGATTCATTTGCCAATGGTAGTCAGTTGATCACACTGAATCTTAATCGCAATCAGCTGAAGGGGCCATTACCACATTCTTTGGTCAACTGTGGTAATTTGGAAGTACTAGATCTTGGGAATAACATGATTAGTGATAACTTTCCCCACTGGCTAGCAACTCTTCCGCAACTACAAGTTTTTATATTGAAATCCAATAGATTCCATGGTCCTCTTAAGAATTCTATAACAGGAATTTCATTCTCAAACTTGCGAATTTTCGACATCTCTCATAATAGATTTATTGGTCATTTACAAATGAGATTTTTCAAAAATTTTCAAGCTTTGATGAGAGGGAAAGAAGATAGTGCTGAAATCAGATATATGGGTGACAAGTATTATCAAGATTCTATGATAGTGACAATAAAAGGAGTTGAAATGGAAATACAGAGAATTCTAACAATTTTCACTACTATGGATTTGTCTTGTAACAAGTTTCAAGGACGAATTCCGGAAATAATAGGAAAATTAAAGTCTCTCAAAGTTATCAACTTTTCTTATAACAGCCTAACAGGTCATATTCCATTATTATTGGAAAATTTGACAGAGCTAGAATCATTAGACTTGTCCTCGAATGAGCTTAAGGGAGAAATTCCTAAGCAATTGACAAGTTTGACTTTTCTTTCAGTTCTAAACCTCTCATACAACCAGCTTGAGGGGCTTATACCTCTAGGGCAACAATTCAACACATTTCAAAATGATAGCTATATTGGCAACTTGGGGTTGTGTGGGTTGCCATTGTCAAAGAAATGTAGCAATGATGAACCACTAGAATCAGAGCCACCAAAATTCCAAAAAGAACTGAATACTTCAAGTTGGTTTGATTGGAAAATCATTATGATGGGTTATGGAAGTGGACTTGTGATTGGCTTGTCAATGGGGTATATTGTATTCTCAACAGGAAAGCCATGGTGGTTTGTGAGTATAGTTGAAAGAAAAGTGTTAAAGCTTACTGGAAGACACAAAAGCTGAAGAAGAAGAAATTAGCAAGTGTAGGTCATTCTCCCCTGTAAGGTATGCTCCAATATAATCTTTGATCTATAAGAAAATAGTGTTACTTTTGTGAAGCAAAATTATAGGCTTATCTTCGAAACTACAACGAAATATGCAGTTTGCAGCATCTCTTGTAGTTTCTCTTTGCTTCCTCAATTTCATATTTGACAAATTTAGGTGCGTCACTAAATTGAATTATTAAAATCTAAATGGTGCTATACTTTGTGATATTTTTTTCATTTGTGGTTGGTCACACAATGATGCCTATTAACTGTTTAGTGTTTTCACATTTTGAATGGTTTTTTATATAGCATTAAATAACTGAGCATAGTTCGTGATGCTAGATGTGTGCATGCTTGTGAGCATTGAATATGCATATTCTAAATAAAGTTTTAATATATGAGTTGTAGATTATCCAAAGTTTGTCTAGCTAGTTTTGATATTATGGTTTTTTGTTTACAGATTTCACTTTCATTTTTTATTTTTTATTTACAGATTTCACAAAGCTAATTGCATTGGCTGGATGATGTCAACGGGCAATTTATATGCACAAAATGTCAGAGCAAGATTTTCATCATTTTAGTGTGTAATTTTGAAGTTTGTATTGCCAAGAGGTTTATGTTTTGATATTTAATTTTCATAATAAATTCAGTGTTAAAAATGTTTGTATCTTAAGAAATCTATTCAGATTGAGATCTTTCATGACTTTTGTCACTTCATCATAGTCTCTACCTTTGATATATATATTTTGAAATTTATTGTGAGACCTATATAACAGTTACCCAAAAAATCTATCTTCTTTCGTTCTAACACCGTCCTATTTCTCACATAAACCAAGCTGGGCTTTTAATTAGATGGTCTTTGCAGTTCATAAGCATCATAAGCAGTTCAATCATATATATAAAGTACTCCATGTCGTAGACATCTATAATCACATTCTTTATACATATTACTCTATCTTAGAATTAAATGAACTAATGAAATTCCAATCTATAAAGTCACTTATAAAGGTAAATGTAATCTATATAAAATATTGTGACTTCAAAAAAAAAGAAAAAAAAAAAAGAAGGAAATTGATATTTTCCTTTGTTTCTAGCAAGTGTATAATTTGAAAGATGGAACTGCTACAATAACTTTATGCATTTCATTTTTTATACAAATTTAATGCAAGCATTGTTAGTTAAATAATTTCTTTGAGATTGACATTCTAAAAAAATAAATAAATAAATAAATTCTTTGAGATAGAGATCTACCATGGCTGCTGTTGTTTCATTAGAAACCATTAGAAAATGATAGAGAGCTATTGTGAGGTTGAGATGGCCTCCATTTGGTTCACCCTTGAGGCGCCTCAAGGGCTGAGGCGCTGAGGCGAAGCTGAGGTACGTACTTTAAAACAATGACTAGAATTCTTATTAGCATTTAGCAAGTTGATGGTAAAGTAATGTAGAGGAGAAATTTTGTATGCTCCAAATAAACTTGTGGCTGCATTAACGATTTAATATCATTGTCAAGGTAGTTATGTTTCAAAATAAAACCGGTTCTGTTGACATCTAATTTTGGTCAACCCGGTTCTTTAAGCTTAATACATTACGACAAAATTAGCATAATATAGCATGAGATGAATGCTATAATAGGTAGTAGATAGCATTTAAACTTATGCTATCAAAGTTCAAGCTATAAAAGGTCTCTTCTCATTGATTACAATTTATAAATGCTATGCATGATGTTCTAAAAAGCTATTATGGGTGCAGTCACAACATTTTGTAAATGCTATAATGGTGTTTAAGCTAGTAGCTTTCTATGTCATAACTTTTCCTATATGCTATGAAAATTATTTGACTGCAATTTATAAAAACTATAAATAATGCCCTCAATACTGTTACTTTTAACATTAAAAAAAAAAAAAAACACTAAATTTCATTATATACTAATTATGAACTTTGGAATTCTTCTAAATAGATAAAATATATATATAAGCATATAAAAGGGTTGAAGTCATTCTATTTAAAAACCAAAATTATTACATTGTTCATCATAAATGTGTGGAGATTTCATGATAGTTACATTGATTACAATAACAAAATCCAGCCAATAACAAAATCAACTTCTTTGGTAGTGCCAATTGCTTCATTAAACCCAGCATCAGAATCACAATGTACATCAAAGCAACCAGAGCATAGGACGTCTTCTTTATGTAGTCTTTAAGTCCTTCAAAAAGGCTCTTTAGGCTACATGGAACTTCTACAACATCGATAACCTCAAGTAATTGTTATAGCAAGTCTAGAAACAAAGAGGATCTTCTATAAGATTGGCAAACCCCAATAATCACTCAACTTTTGCAAAAATTAATTAATCATAATTTGCTACTGCAGTAAATTTAGAATTGAGAAATAATTAAAAAAATTCAAGTTACAATCCAGGTTACAATCCAAGTAAACACTAGTTTGTTGTTAATGCCAAAAACTGTCCAACAAATTTAAGAGAAAAAACATTGGTAATACCCTGCTTAAGAGCACCAACTACTGCATCCTCACATGTTTTTTGTGTAATTTTGACATTTATAGATCGTGGCCATAGCATCACAATATGAGGTAACACTTGTCCCACAAAGTGGTCTGTATATGCAAGTCTTACAAACAATCATATTTTAAGTTCCAAATTTTCTCATTCTTATTAACCAAATGTAATGAACTCTTAAAATTATTTACCTTGGAAGCTCCATTTATTTCAAGCTTTCTAAAACAAATCCTCTCTCAAACACATGGGCACCCCATTAACATGATTGTAGGAACACATTATGCAACCTGCTTTACCATCTTCAATGCAACTACAAAATGGTGGCTCATATATGTCTTCCATGTCTTGCTCTGCTACCTACAAAGAGAAACAAATCTAGCTAAAACAAACTGAACTAATTTGATATTTGTAAACATGTCATATCTAATAATTAACCTGAGCATAATTATTTCTTGCTTTAAAACTCATTAACACCGAAGATAACACAAATAAAACACAACAATGATTGGCTATAAGACTAAGATGAGACAAAATGTGCTATTACAATCAAACTATACCATATAATCTACTATAAAGTGAAACTTGAGGCAAATACATAACATAGTTAAAATTAAGAAATTCATTAGTCTCTCTGTAACCAAAATCCATTCACCCAATCCTAACCAAAACCCATTCACCCAATACAACAGTACATAATCACACTGTGCCACGCCTCGCCTCTACCTTATAAACCACCAAGAAACAAGTTAATTCAGATTCTAGTAATCTATGTTCTTTTAAGAAGTTGGGTCGTTTCATGATCAATTGCTTTGTTCTTGATTTGGATGTAGGCATCAACCATTTGCATGGAGTTGTCTAGTTAGGAATTGTTTCTTGAAGAGAAAATAAACAAAATAATGATTTCAATAAACAAAAGGGCTTCCAAGAGAAAATGGAAAGCAATTTGTCACCCCTTATGCATTCTATGAACTTTTAAACTGCATAATTAGCATTATATCAAATTGATGTACATGTGTTCAAACACACCACCGTTGCCACCAAGACCAATGTACATGTCGCACAAACCAAACACAAATTCAACTGTAGAACAAACACGAATAAGAACAAAGTACGACCACATGGGGGAACTCAGACTCTTGGATTCCCAGAAGGTTAAGCTTATTGGTACAATGGAATATACTAACTTTCAACATTGTTTGCTATTTGTCAACAAATTCTAAAAAAATTACCATAATTGAACAAAAAAACCACCACACCATGCAACAAATTAGACAACTAAAGTTGTTAAACTACCCACACTATACATCTCAAACAAAAATCATATATAAACTGACAGCCCAGCTAAGAATTAAATTATCAGAATGCATGCAGAACAAAAAATTCTACAACTTATTAGCAGACTATCAAATATAATTTTCTTTTCATTTAGAAAAAGAGTGGAAGTGAAAATGGGAAGAGGAAGTGACCGTCTTTTGAGTAGAAGCTACTGGTCTTCGTGGTTGATTTGAGACAAAATGGATTGGTAATCTATCAGCAAGAAATTCGCATCTTCCATATATATTTGCCACATACACACTATCAGCTAATTGTGTTGTGATGTGTATATTATGCCACACAAACTGGAAGGAAGAGGTTTTAGAAGCCGAATGAATAACTAATCATAGCTAAAATTTGGAGGAGAGTAAACATATCATCTAAAATAACAAATCACAACTAAAATTTCGAAAAAGTACCTGGCTTGATGAACCTGGAGGCACCAAATTGCTAGAGTTCGTTGAATTATGAGGCAACACAACAGGATTAAACAGCGGATGATGAGAAAGAAGAATGGCGAACAAAGAAGCAGATGATGAGAAAGAAGAACAGCGAACAAAGATGCAGAAGAACAATGGCAGATGATGAAGATGGTCTATTAGAAGAAGATGAAAGGTTTTGAGAAGAACACAGAATTGATGAGGGTTTAGACAAGCCATAAAGGTTATTCATTAAAAATTATAATATTATTATTATTATATTATTATTATTATTATTACCTGCGAAATAGCCACAAACAAACTAAACAGGAATTACCAGAATCAAAACAAACAAGACACGATGATTTTTTACGTGGTTCGGTAAAGTAAAGGCCTACGTCCATGACTGTCACCCTTATTTTCTCAGAGTAACAATATATCTTTCTTGTCTCTCCATTTACAATGAATTTCATCCCCTATTTATAGAGGAGATGTTACAATTCGAATAGGTTTAAGAATCTTATAAATAAGGCAAAAAATAATATACATTAATTAAGATAATATCTCTTAAGATTATCTCCACCGTATCTACAACAATTGCCGAAAATGTCATGATTCAATTTGCATGGAAATAGGCAAGTTGACTTATTTCTTAAATTAAACCGATTCGGCATTATATAATGTCAACTGGTCAAATCTAACGAGCACCTTAAACGAACAGACTATTTAAGTGATCAGATATTTCACCTCACGAGCAACTGAGAAGACCTCCTGATCGTTTAGATAGCCTTTGAAAAATATTACCGAGTAGTTTCTTGACCACGACCAAATCAATGTAACGATCACAACTCGCGATCAGGCTGCCACGCTATCAGAACTGCGTTCAAACAATACGATCAGCCACTCAGTAATCAAAACAATCAACCATACGATCAATTGTGCTCGGGTTCATAGACTAAGAAATGACCACATATTCTCTCATTTGACCTTTGACTAATTTACCCGTCTATTGGGCTTTTTCTCATAAAATAACATGTTGGGCTCATCTTTGGGCCTTTTTCAGCCCATTTTCTATGATTGCAAAAATACCCATAACACTAGCCCTCATACTTTCAGTACATTTCTTGGATTGGAAGAAATGAGCTCATCCTTAAGGCAGTTTTGGCGGGATCTATACTGTCACTTTTTCAAATATTGTCTCATCCCATGACACGTGACGCTTCCCCAAGCATCAGTTTACTGCACGTCCCACGTCATACACTATTAATATGCATTTAATACACGTCTCTCACCGGTTGCGCATGACGATAAAATCGCGAGTTTCACACTGTACCGCTAGATTAATGACGGTTACATAGCTGTCTCAATCTGACGGTTGGGGTTTTCAAGATGACAGCTATATATAAACCATTAGTTGCTTCATTTCCTGCTTTTACCAGTCACTTTCAAATACAAGCGTCTTTTTGTCTTCAACTTTCTCTTGTCCGTCGTTGTTGTCCTGTATCAACCTACTCTTTATTCTTCGAAATCCGTCATACTCAAGGTAAACTTCCATGATTCTTTACAACTCTTTTAGTTATGATTGTTGCTTGCATCAGTGGATTACATATATGAATATGTTCTTATGTTTGCATGGATATTCTGCAACCCTATTTACATTCTCAACATAATAAAACCTGAAGAACCTGAACAAGAACTTGTTTGATTATATAAACCACATACATGTATACTATTCTCTGCTTGTAGTAATCTAATACCCCAACTCTGGTCACGTTGGGAGTTTGTTGATGTTTGATAATTTCTTTATCCTATTAGACTTGTAAATAGGGCTTCCCCGCACTTGGTAGCCTCCTGTACGCGCGACTTAATTTTTTAGGAAAATAGAAATAGCCTTAAACACTGAATTCTGGTCTGCTATCCACGACCTGACCCCTTCATTACTTTTACAGATGTCTGGTCATAGTCGTCGCGACCATAAGGTAGGGGCTGTTGACGTGGATTCTGAGGAGGAACTTGACCAAGTCAGAAACACTGATAACGCGACCTCTCAGAGCGGTGAGGTCGAATCAGAGCCTTCAGAGCACCATAATCCTCCTGCTCACACCTCTTTTTTTAAACACGAGTTTTCTGTTAGTCCCAGTGAGCTCGAATCTTTCGCTGAGGATTTTTTCTTGCCTTCTAGGTGTCAGGCAATGATACCGAAAACCCACGATCATGCAGCCTATCCTCCTAAAGGCTTCATTTTCATTAGCTGCCAACACATAGAAGTTGGTTTAAGATTTTCAATTCACCCTTACCCGGTCGACCTTTTAAAAGACCTTAAAACTCGTCCCGTTTCAGCTCACTCCCAATTCTTATGCTCACGTTATTGCCCTTGCTTCAATTTTTCTCAAAAACGATCTTCCTCTACCAACACCTGCTATGATCCAACGTCTTTTTCTTTTTAAAAGCACCATCGGCCCTAAATCAGAGAAGAAAGATGGATTTTATTATACATCGGCCCGAAACTCTGTCTATAAAGTGAACCTTCCAAAGGGGGTTAGTAAATCCAACGTAGGCGACTGCAAGATGCGCTGATTTTATGCTTCCTGTCTCTCTTTATCCAACCTCAAAAACTTTTCATCTCCTAGTAAGTATGTCTTTATATTACTATTTTACACACATATTGCTTGTTATTAATATTTTCTTTCATGCAGACGTTGCCAAGAGTGAGATCGCGCTATCAAGCGAGGAGTTAGCTTTGCTGTAGAGATTTTCGGAGGTGAAAACTCTTCTGGACGATCAACCGCCAACTAAGCACCTTATTCAATTACACGGCCTTACTCCTCCAGCTGACCAAAAACTGCTCGACAAGCGTTTTAAACCTAAGGGCTCGCAAAAATAAAAAAATTTCTTCTACTTTTGAGGCATTTGGGAAAGAAGTACTGAGCCTACAAGAAAGCCAATCTTCAACAATGGTGCGACTCCACTTCGAGTAATCCCTTCCTGGTAAGGCTCTTCCTCCAAAGAAAACTGACCAAGCCACTGGGGGTTTTGATTCCTAAGCGAACCACAAAAGCCACCACAGGATCGGCTATTCAAAAGGATTCTACTATACTCTCTACTCACGATTTGAGACATAAATTGGTAGGAACAAAGCCAACGAGCAAAGATGCTTATAAAGAGCTTGCTTCATAGTCAACTCTTGCTACTAGCAACTTGCCTGCCCCATGCCTCCAAGACCTTGACAAAGGCAAAGGAGTTGCTAAACACCACCCCCCCCCCCCCCCCCCCCCCCCTCCCAAAAAAATCGCCAAAAGACGTTGGGGAAAGAGCCCGTTGTCAAAGAACAGATCTAGGACTTCGACACGGGGATACATTACAATGACCTTCTAAATCGTGTGCCCTAATAGGAGGCTGAAAAGTCCCAAAAGGCCGCTCACGTTCTGAAGCAGAAACTTCAAAAGTCTAAAAATCTAAGGGAAGGTTTAAGGGAGGCTGTGAGATTTCAAGATGTCTCTATCAATTCGCTGAAGGAAGAAAACGAAGATCTGAAGAAGAAGCTCCATTATACCCAAGACTTGGAGGAGAGGCTGAAAAAAGAAAACAAGAATCTGAAAGGGGAAATGGCCTTTCACCAACAACAAGCTGATACTACCGAGAAGAAGAATGAGCTGGTGCATCATGAAGTTGTGGCGATGAAGGAGAAGCTCGTTAAGGCACAAATAGTTCTTAGTCAGGCAGAAGCCCGTACTGAGGCTTTAATAAGAGAGGCAGAAGAAAAAACGAGCAGCTCGTTCTTATACAACTTATGGCTTAAGCAGCCAGATGTAGACATCTCCTTCTTTAGGCAAGAGGCTGTAGCAGAAGTAAAAATGTATGCTGAATGGGCTAGTCGCCAAGCTGTCGAAGAGGCTAACTTAGGAGCTAGTCTTCCAGCTTCCAACCTAGACTCAACCCCTTTTTGCTTCAGAAGTGTTCTCAAATCAACCCAAAGGCCCTTCAACATTGCAAGGCAGACTTTCCCAAGATCTTGGTCCTTTTGAAAGTGCTTCTCCAACTCATGTAGGACATTCTTCGAGCTCTTCTTAGCCAATTATTATTGGTGATGAAGGCAAAACTTCAACAAAGGCCACAGGCGAGCAGTATATACCTCCCAGCAAGACTTAGAAAATTTTCAATTCTTTTAGCTTCATTTGTAATACAATTTATCCAACTTGCAAACTTTAATATAATAATGCAATTTGTTTCTTTTATCTGTTTCCACATCCTCGTTCTTTGTTGATATTGAACGTCGAGCAATTCTGACTGTTAATCAGATCAAATTATAACAAATATAATTTAAATTACAATGTTCATAGTTCATATGAGATTTGTTTAACCCTTCCAAAGCTTGCTTACTCACAGGTAGTGTTGACTCCTCCCAGCATATAAAAATCTACAGATCAAATGTTCCTTCCAGAACTTGCTCGCTCACAAGCTACATAGATCTTCCAGGATTATTTTGTAAGTCCATAGGCCATCAGCATTCCTTCTAGAACTTGATCATTCACAGGCTATGCTGGGACCTTCCAGGACGTTTTCATAAGTCCACAGTCAATCAGCATTCCTTCCAAAGCTTGGTCGCTTACAGGCAATACTAGGACCTTTCAGGACATTTTTAGCTCACATATAATTATTACACCTTCTAGAACCCGGCTACTCATAGGTAGTAATCATATTTTCTAGAGCATTGGCTTATAGGTATCAACTGTACCTTCCAGAGTCTACTCATTTGCAGGTAGTAATTGAACATTCCAAAGCATGAGTAGAAAAAAAAAAAACATATTACCCAGCAAGGATAAATGCAACCAAAATTGCTTTGCCAAGAGAGTCTTTATTGATAAATTAGCTACGTTCATACAAGTTAGACAGACTAAATAAATCAAACAAAATATAAACTAAATAAGTCAAACATAATATGACCGAAGATTCTCGGCATTCTATGTTCGGGGGACTTCTGCTCTATTCAAGCTAGCCAGGTGATAAGCTCTATTTTCCAGACTATCCTTTACAACATAAGAGCCTTCCCAATTTGGGCCAAGAGTTCCATCACTGGCTTTCCTAGCAGCTGGTAGAATAAGACGTAAGACCAGGTTGTCGGGCTTGAAGCTTCGGACTCGAACTTTCCTGTTATAAAACCTGGTGACCCTTTGTTGATAAACAGCAACTCTCATTCTAGCTTCATCTCTTGGTTCCTCGAGCAGATCTAAATTAGCTATGAGCAGATGGTTGTTATCTTCCTGCCTGAACATTACTCTACGTGATTAGCGACCTCAAACTCTGCTGGAATCATTGCTTCTGATCCATACACCATCGAGAAAGGAGTTTACCCAGAAGTGTTGCGAGTAGTTATACTGTAAGCTCATAATACTATCTATAACTCATCAACGCAGGCTCCTTTCCTTGCTTCCAACTTAGTCTTCAAGTTTTGTTTGATAATCTTGTTAACTGCTTTAACCTGACCATTTGCTTGAGGGTGGTCCACAATTGAAAAGTTTTTCTTGATTCCAAGATCTTTACAAAACTTCTAAAACTGTTCGCTGCTGAACTGAGTTCCATTATCTGTCACGATCTGCTGAGGAACTCCAAACCTGCAAATGATATGCTCCCAGACAAATTTTTAGACTTTGGTAGTGGATATTTCAGCCAGCTCTTTGGCTTCTGCACACTTTGTAAAATAATCCACCGCCACAATCGCGTGCTTGCATTTTCCTCGAGTTGTTGGAAATGGGCCGATCAGATCCATACTCTAAATAGAAAAAGGCCATGGACTGACCATTTGCAGCAGAAAAACTGGTGGGACTAGTGGAACCTTGGCAAACCTTTGGCACTTGTTGCATTTCTTGACCATTTCGATCGTGCCTTTTTCATCGTTGGCCAATAAAATCCTTATCGAAGAGCCTTTTGAGCCAGAGACAGCCCCCTAGTATGATTGCCAAAATATCTTGCGTGGATATCTTCGAGAACGATTTGGCAGTCTGTGCCATCAATACACCTGAGCAATGGGGTCAAGAACCCTCTCTTATAAAGCCTATCATTATAAATGCAGCATCGAGCTGCTCGGGCTCGAAGACGACGAGCTTTTAGCTTATCCTCAGGCAATCTTTCATCCTGCAAATACTCAACCAAAGGGTTCATCCAGGAGTCTTGTGCCACAACGATCGCCATCATCTCATCCCGTGGTTTTGTACTCGGGACTGGCAGAACCTTTACAGGTATAGCTCTCATAAAATCTGCATCTTTCGGTGTGGCAAAACGGGCTAATGCGTCTACATGAGAATTTTGTGATTGTGAAACATGATGCACTTCATATCTTTTAAACACTGCCAGCATCTCTCGGACTTTTTGCAAATAGATAGCCATCTTGGATCCCTTGGCTTGATATTCTTCCCAGACTTGACACACTACGAGCTAAGAGTCGTTGTATATCATCACTCGTTTTGCTCGCACTTCCTTAACCGGTCTTAATCCTGCTAGCAGTGCTTCATATTCGGCCTCATTATTTGTAGCTTTGAACTTGAACCTCAAGGTGCATAAAATTCTATGACCCTTTGAGCTTATTAGCATCACATTTGTCTCAGAGGATCCATCCACGTACAACTCCTAAAATGGGCCTTCAGAGGATTCGGCTTCTTCATTCCTCGGCCTTGTGGACTTAACTACAAAATCAGCTAGCATCTGCTTCTTAATTGTCATCCGGGGTTTAAACTCTATTTCAAATTGGGTGAGCTCGATGGCCTATTTAAGCAAGCGAACCGATGTGTCAAGCTTCTGAATGACTTGCTTCAATGGATACTTGGTCGGCACTTCAATTGTATGAATTTGGAAATAGAGGCAAAGCTTTCTTGATGCCATTACCAAATAGTATGTAAGTTTCTCCATTTGGGTATATCTAGTCTCTACATCGAGTAACCTCTTGCTGACGTAATATACAAGGAGTTGCGTTTGGTTCTCTTCACGAACTAACGTCGCACTAAGAGTGTGCTGAGTAATCCCCATATAAACGATCAGCTTTTCCTCTTCTACTGGTTTGGAAAGCAACGATGCTCGTCCCATATATTTCTTTAACTGTCAAAATGTTGTTTCACGCTCTTCAGTCCACTGAAAGTTCCTCGCCTTCTTCAATATATCGAAGAAGGAGATGTACCTGTCTGTTGACTTGGATATAAACCTGCTGAGGGTGGTAACCTGGCCATTCAAACTTTACACGTCTTTGATCTTTTCCGACGATCTCATGTCAATCAAAACTTTGATCTTCTAGGGGTTTGCTTCAATCCCCCTATTGTTGGCCATGAAACCTAGAAACTTACCTGAGGCCACACCGAATACGCACTTCAAAGGATTTAACTTCATTTGATACTTTCTCAAAATCTGGAATATTTTTCCCAGGTCGTACACATGCTCGGATTCCTGCTTAGACTTCACCAACATATCATCTATTTATACTTCCATCGTTCTACCAATTAGATCTTCAAACATCATATTAACTAGTCCCTGATAAGTTGCTTCGGTATTTTTCAATCCGAACGGCATTACTTTGTAGCAATACAACCGTAGTGATGAATGAAGTGTGCTCCTCGTCGTTAGGGTTTATCGGGATCTAGTTATACCCTGAATATGCATCCATGAAACTGAAGAGTTAATGACCAGCGGTCCCATCAATGAGCTGATCAATCCGCGGTAGAAGAAAGCTACCTTTTGGACATGCTTTGTTTAGGTCGATGAAGTCGATGCAAGTTCTTCACTTCCCATTCTTCTTCTTCACTAGAACGGGATTTGCTACCCAGACTAGGTAGCGGGCCTCCCTTATGAATCCGTTTACCAAGAGTTTCTCTACTTCTTCTCTAAGCGCTTCATATCGCTCTTCCGTCATTGGCCTCCTCTTCTAGCGAACTGGTCGATGGTGAGGGTTGATATTCAATATGTGCGACATAACATCCGGACTTATCCCTACCATGTCTTTGTGATTCCAAGCGAAGACTTCTAAATTCTCCTTTAGAAAGTCAATAAGTTGTGCTTTAACATTTAGAGGCAAATTCTTCCCTATTTTCAGGCATCGCTCAGCATCATGCTCACTGACTGATACCTCATCGAGCTCTTCTACAGGACCTATTACTCGTTCTGCTTCTATTTCTCTCTGGTCTAGGTCCTGGCTTACTCCCCTCATACTAATTGTTCGTGGCTTCTCCTCGGTTACCACGTTGACTTTCTTTCTTTTAGTCCCCGCTTTTACTGTATTTCTATAACATTTCCTCACCAATTCCTGCTCTTCTCGCATACATCCTACTCCATTTGGCGTCCGAAACTTAACTGTTAAGGTTTTAGTTGAAATTGCCATGTCCATATCATTCATAACTAGTCTTTTGAGGATAACATTTTATGCTAACGGGCAATCAATGATCAAAAAATCTGCCATCGTCATAGTTTGCCGATCCGAATCTCCAATAGCAAGAGGGAGTTTAATTTGCCCCAATGGAACTATCGTATCTCCAGTAAATCCGAAAAGAGGCTCGGGAGATGGCGTTGTTTGATCGGGCCTCATACCCATCTATTCAAAGCAGCTTCTATACATCACATTTACTGAGCTATCTGTGTCCACCATGATCCTCCTTACCTCAGCATTACCAATCCTGGCCCTAATCACTAACGCTTCATTATAAGGCCAATGTACACCTTTAGCATCTTCTTCATTAAACATGATATCTCCTAAAGTCATTTTGGCCCTTTTAGAGGATCCCTTTGCCTCATTATGCCCCGTCAGCAGAATGTGACTGGCCTCCCTCACATATCGCTCGTGCGACTTGTTTGACATCATTAGAATGTGTGGCCCACCATAAATAGTAAAAATGGTCCTTACCGTTAGCATATGGTCCTGATCGACTGTTTGTTGAGGTTGTTGTGGGGTAGGTTGCTAAATCGGATTAGAATGTTACTGTGATGGTTGATACCTACACTAGGGACGCTGATCTTTTGGTCACGCTACATATTCTCTCAAGCGACCTCTTCTAATTAAGTCTTCTATTGCGTCCCTGAGTTCTCTACACTAGGAAGTATAGTGCCCTGTTTCATTATGATAGGCATAATACTTCCTTGAGTCTTGAAATTTGTTCGGGATGTTTGTGGGACTTGACTTCCTAAAATTCTCCCGTTTCTTCTCTGCTTCATAAATTCTGTTCTGTCTATCGGTCAGGAAGCTGTAGTTTTAGTAGCGGCTCCACGGCGGAGATGTCTTTCTTGTCAACTCACTCCGTGGCCGTTTCGCTACTTGATTGCTAGAGCGGTTTCTACGATTGCTTTCTTCATTCTCACCTTGGCCCCTCTTTCTTCCTTGGTGAGAATTGCTCGCCCCGTTCTTCTAATCGCTAGATCTTTTTTGCCCAAAAGTATCTTCCCAGCGGATCTCCTTTGCTGCTCGATCATAAAACTCACTAAGATCCTTCACAGAGGACTTATAAATGCTCTCGTAGAGCTTCCCATCTTTTCTAAGTCCCACTGAAATTGCTATCAGGATACTTTCACCTAAGGGGTTTTCTATATTATTTACTTCACTTCTGAACCTAGCGATAGAATCCTTTAACGGCTCATCCCGCTTCTAAAAAACCATCGCTAAGTGGCAAGTTGGCGGGAGCTACTTTCTCATTGCCTTATATTGATCGGTGAACTTCCTCTGACATTCATCCTAGTTGTTGATACTGTAAGCTGGAAGACTTCTCAACCATACCCTCGGTACGTTCCCCAATGTGGCTGGGAACACTCGGCACTTGACTAGAGGATTAGATGTCTGCAGATCCATCTGGATATTGAAAGCATCTAGATGGTCATATGGATCACTGTCCCCATTGTAGAGTGGGACACTTAGGAGCTTGAACCTCGGTGGCAATGACTCCATCTCAATTTCCCTCGTAAAAGGGGTTCTTTCTTCCTACAGCTCGATTTGACCATGGAGCCCAGGTCTCGCTTCCAATTGCTAGACCCCCTGCATCAATTCTTCTACTAATGGGTCCTGCTGTTCTCCTATTCTTGTAGGGGACCGATGACTCCTCCTACTTTCCCTGTCTCTTGAAAAACGATCACGTGACCTCTCTCGAGTTAATTGGAATTCTTTCACGCGACCTGTTTCCTCTACGCGAGCTCTTTACATGGTGCGACTCTTCTCGGCGTACACGTTCCTCATTGCATTCATGAGCTCGCTCATTACCATAATCAGCCTCTACCTAGCGGTTTCTATCCTGGCACACCTGTATTCTCAGGCTGGGTGGGTGAGACACTACTTCTTCCTCGTGAACCTGAAGTCCGCCTCCTTTGAAGTGTAAGTTAGAGGAATGGATCGAGGCTTCTGGCTGTACTCTCTCTCTAATAGCCTCCTCTCTTCTTACAGATATCGCATCCGTTGGTTGGCGCTAAGGTTTCGCATTCTTGGGAACTGCTTGAGCCTAGGCTTTTGTCAGAGCCCTAATTGCTTCTGTCAATTGCACCACTGTATTCTCTAACGCTTCCTAGTGCTACTGCCAAATTGGTACAACATCTCCACTAGTGGCAACCTAATGCGGGGAAAGTGGAGGCAAAGCCGTACTGGAAGTTCCTGCAGCGTGACCTTGGCCCTAGTGACCTTCCAATTGGTTAGCTTCCAATGCAATAATCTTGGTTGTCTTGATGCTGGCCATATTCACGAGTCACAACTGTAGTAACAAGATTATAGAATCGCAGAGTCTAGGCCCTCCTTCTAGTGCAAAAAGATGTTAACACCTAATTTTGGCCAACCCGGTTTTTTAAGCCCAATACCTACGAAACAGCCACAAACAGACTAAACAGGAATTATAAGAATCAAAACAAACAGGACACGATAATTTTTTACGTGGTTCGGCAAAGTAAAGGCTTACGTCCACAACTGTCACCCTTATTTTCTCAGAGTAACAGTATATCTTTCTTGCTTCTCTATTTACAATGAATTTCATCCCCTATTTATAGAAGAGATGTTACAATTCGAATAGGTTTAAAAATCTTATAGATAAGGCAAAAAATAATATATATTAATTGAGATAATATCTCCCAAGATTATCTCCACCGTATCTATAACAATTGCCGAGAATGTCGTGATTCAATTTGCATGGAAATAGGCAAGTTGACTCCTTTCCTGAATTAAACTAATTCAACATTCTAGAAGATCAACTGGTCAAATCTAACGAGCATCTTGAGTGAATAGACTATTCAAGTGATCAGATATTGCATCTCACGAGCAGTTGAAAAGACTTCCTGATCGCTTAGATAGCCTTTGAAGAATATTACCGAATAGTTTCTTGACCACGACCAATCAATATAATGATCACAACTCGCGACCAGGTTGCCACGCGATCAGAACTGCATTCAAACGATACAATTAGCCACTCAGTAATCAAGACGATCAGCCATACAATCAAATGTGCTCGGGTTCACAAACTAAGAAACGACCACATATTCCCTCCTTTGACCTTTAACTAATTTACTCGTCTATTGGGTTTCTTCTCATAAAATAACATGCCAGACTCATCCTTGGGCATTTCAGCCCATTTTCTATGATTGCAAAAATGTCCATAACAGGTTCAAATGGTGTTTATGATCTCAGATCAAGAACTTTCATAATTTATGAAATTATGCTCCAGTAAATTTACAGGATTAAATCTTTCTTAGATGGACGCGGTAAAACCTTCATTCTTATAATTTATTGAATGTACTTAGAGTTTGAGAGTAAAAAAGACTAAACTCATGTATCATCCAAGTAACTATTTGAATAACCAATTTAATAAATCACAAGATATTTAAAAGTGTAGGAGCTTAATCATCCACAGATATACAAAATGATCCAATTCCTAATGAGTTTTGCATAAATTTAAATTTACAACCTTAAGACATCGTTTGCCACATGAGATTTGATGTGATTATTTTGATGGGATTTGATTAAATAGAATTGGATTGAATAAATTAATATTGTGATGCATTTAGTGTTGTATGGGATTGAATTAAAAATATTACTATCTATTGATTGGTCTATTATGAGATTGGATAAAAAATAATTATGTATTATATTATTTTTACAAAGCAAAACTATATGAGATTGGACAAAAAATAATTATATATTATATTATTTTATAAAATAAAATTAAAAATATTTTAATAGTACTTTTAAAAGTAAAATCTAACTCTTTAAAATTACTATTGTTTCAAAAATCGTGGATTTTCAGTGATTTTCTAGAGAAAAATCAATGACCGACTGTCTGCCAGTTCGATAAGGGCCAAATTGATGATACCAAGTAATCACGAGATTACTCAACTGACTCGACCCAATCACGCGATGGGCCTTGATTTTTTTTCAAAAACTTCAACCACTCCAAAACGGTGTTGTTTTGGGGTGCTCAAAACGATGTCATTTTGGGTTAATTTATTTTTTATTTTTTTATAAATTAACCCAAAATGGTTTTGTTTTGGCTAGCCCAAAACGACACCATTTTGGATGCAGATCAAAAATAAAATCGAAAGTTTCTTGGAGAAGCTTTCAGTTTGATCTCTTTCTCACTTTAAGGTTCTCATTCTCACATCAGACTTCTTAGAGAAGCTATTGGTCTCCTTGCCAGCATCTGTCCTCAACCGGTCTACCAAAGCGGTCCCTGTCATTGTTGCCATGCCGGCGACCAATCTGTCGTTATTTTTATTTTTTATTTTCTGCTTCTTGTTCTAAGTTTTTAAGTTTTTAAGTTTTGTAAACTTTTTTTTCATATCAGTGAAGCTCAAAGTAATGATTTTTTTAGCACTTAAAATAGTGATTTCAACAAAAAAACTTGAAACATGTTGAAAGTAGTGATTTTTAACACTTAAAGTAGTTATTTTTATCACACATTGACACTTAAAGTAATGATTTTTATCTTGTTTTTCTTTGCTAAGAGTTATCTATTGAATTTGGATGATGATTTTTAATGTTTGTGAGGATATATATGCATGATGCTTTGTAATCATATGATTGTATTTTTAATTTTTAATTCTATAGAAAAATTTTTAAGTTTTATTTATTTATTTATTTTTTGTTAGATTCAGTTTCACCGTCGATGAATAATGTCAATTAATCAATAAATCTCTAACCGTAACCTCGCCGATCAATTAACAATTAGTGATTTCCGTAACATTGAAAATTACACCCCTTTGAAAAACAGAGTTGTAACCAGAGCAACAAACTAATCCTCCTAAAATGTCAGAAATATCCAAAACACCTCTGCCAGTCCTACTCTACTCCACTCTTCTCCTGCTCTTCCTCAGCCATGCAAACTTCCAACTCTATGATGAAGAACATGCCACCCTTGAGAGAAATTGATCTACACCACTTAAATATTTCAAAGTTCTGTCCAATCAACTTACCAGCAAGCTTCCTCAACACTTGTGTGCTGCTGGTGAGTTGATAAGTTTAGTAGCTTATGATAATAATCTAAGTGGAGAATTGCCAGAATCACTTGGAAACTGTGATAGTTTATCCATTATCAGCATTTACAACAATGAATTTGATGGGAACATTCCTGCCGGATTGTGGAGGGGATTGAATTTGTCAGAATTTTCTATAAGTTCACGGGTGAGCTTCCTGATCAAATGCCATGAAATCTCACTCGACTTGAACAACAGATTTTCTGCAAAATTTTGACTGGAATGAGTTCTTGGAAAATTTTCAACTCTCTGGCTCCTTACCATCAGATATAATCTCATGGAAATCAGCTCTCTGGAGAAATTCGTGGGGCATTTGGCTCTGTACCTAGCCTTAACAGTTTGGATTTGTCGGAAAACCAATTTTTTGGACAAATTCCACTTTTAATTGGCCACTTGAAGCTCACTTTCCTCAACCTCTCTGTAAATCATCTCACCGGGAAAGTCCCAAGTGAGTTTGAGAATGGTGTATATGCTGATAGCTTCTTGAACAAATCCTAGTCTCTGTGCAACTCGCTCATCCCTAAACCTCAACAGTTGCAGTTCTGAGCCCCGAAAATCTAGCAAAATATCAGCTCGAAGTCTTGCTTTGATAGTAAGTACTATGATTGCAGTCTTTTTGTTGGCTTTGTGTCTTCACTCTTTGTGATCAGAGTTTACCAGAAGGGAAAACATGGATTCAATTTGAAATTGGAGATTATCTCTTGCCAGAAGTTGGATTTTACAGAATCAAATATTCTGCCACAATTGACAGAAAGTAACGTGATCGGTAGTGGCAGATCTGGAAAGGTATACCACATTCATGTCACTCATTCAGGTGGTAGTGTTACAGTGAAAAAGATTTGGGATAACAGAAACTTAGACCAAAAACATGAGAAACAATTTTTATCAGAAGTTGAGATTCTGAGTAGAGTTAGGCATGTGAAAAACTACTTTGCCGTATTTCAAATGAAAATTTAGAGCTTCTGGTTTATGAGTACCTGGAAAATCGTAGTGTGGATGGATGGCTGCATAAGAGGAATCGACCATCATCACTATCTGGCTCAGTCCATAATTTTGCTTGGAATGGCCTAAAAGGATGCAAATCGCAGTGGGAGCTGCCCAGGGACTTTGCTACACGCACCATGGTTGCTCCTTGCCCATCATCCACCGTGATGTTAAATCAAGCAATGTCTTATTAGATTCTGACTTCAATGTGACAATAGTTGATTTTGGTCGAGCTAAGATCTTGATCAAGCAGGGAGAACTTGCAACAGTGTCATCTGTGGCTGGCTCTTTTGGATACATTACTCCAGGTAATATTAGTTGGTCATCTCTCTTTTTTGTCTCTTCATTAATGGTAGAGTCTTTGTCTAAACTTCCTTGTTTCTATCTTGGAACAGAACTACAGAGTATGCTCATACAATCAAAGTGAGTGAGAAAATTGATGTCTATAGGTTCGAGGTTGTACTTCTAGAACTGACAACGTGAAAAGAAGCTAACCACGATGATGAGCATACGTGCCTTGCCAAATGGGCGTGGCGTCACATTTAATAAGGCAATCCTATAGTTGATGCTCTGGATAAAGAGGTCGAAGAATCATGCTACTTGGATGAAATGACTCGAGTTTTAAAACTTGGAAGCATTTATACCAGCATGCTGCCTTCAGATAGGCCTAGCATGAAGATGGTTCCGTGAATCTTACTTAACCATCCGCAATTTCTATAGAGTAGAATGCTGAGGGCAAATATGATGGAACTCCAATCCTTCAAAATTCAAAGCACGAAAGGATGTTGGAGGATGATGATCCTAGTTTGGCATCTTTTGCGTGACTTTAGTTGGTTGAATCTTAGATTAGTAAGTGGCCAGTTTTGAGGAAAATAAGTAATCCTTAGCGGATATGTATTTGAGGCAATATGTTACTATGTATTTTGTTGTGACCTGTATATATTTGAGGGCATATACAATAGCATTGATGCATCTCTATTGTAAATTTAGTCAACTGTTTGCTAGAAATTTTTAGGACCAAGACTTGAATATGCAATTTTGCATACCACTTTCTGCTTTGTAGCCCAAACCAAGAGTTGATAATTGCTATTTTTAAACAAATTTTTATAGCAAAACTAACCAGTACAAATTCCTGGAACATTTATAAAGCGTTTTAATTAATATCGCATGAAATCAACAACCATTACTAGCCGGCAAAAATCATTACTAGCCAAACAACTGTTAGGTTACCACCATTCAATGTTTTAGGTTTGAGCCACCTCCACCGCTAATGTGGTTTGATGGCAAAATATATTCATTTAGTTTGATAATATTCTAGGTTTAAATCATCTCAACTGTAAGTGGCTGGTATCTAAAAAAGGGACTATTAGGTTAAACATTGAGAAAAAAAAAGGAGGTGAAGGATTGAAGCCAATCCCAAGTCCAATTTAACTCCTCAGAAGCAATAAAATTATAGGGAAAAGGGAACCACCACATCTAACGAAAACAATGGTCATAAGACTAATTACCAACCTCAATAAATATGCTAATATTGAAAAGAAAACTTCAATTTTCGGTTGAACATTTATAAGTGAAAATCATGTAGAGAAAATGGTTTAACGATGTTTGTTTTGGGCAAATAATATATCGTTAGGAAGTTCAGCTCGAGAGGGATCCAACGCAACATGATGCAATAAAAAGATCCTAAATGAGCCTTCACATGCCCTAATAAGATGTCGAGGTGATTTAAGCAGAAATAGGCTTTTAACAAGATTTCTTTATATTAGAATTCAGTTTGCTTTAGGAGCAAGGAGAGCTGTTTCTGTAAGGGTTTTGGATTACTTTAAGATCAAGTAAACTCATGTTATAATAAACAAAGGGCTTATTCTTTGTTTAGAATACACACCAAGATATAGCGAGACGCCTAGAGAATGAGAGCGGGTGAGCTTAGTTGAGGGCTCAAGGCTTGGTATACCCGATTATGACTTTATTAAGGTTTAGTTGTAATTGAGGTTTACTTTAAGATCAAGTAAACTCATGTTATAATAAACAAGGGGCTTATTCTTTGTTTAGAACACACACCAAGATATAGCGAGACGCCTGGAGAATGAGAGCGAGTGAGCTTAGTTGAGGGCTTAAGGCTTGGTATACCCGGTTATGACTTTATTAAGGTTTAGTTGTAATTGAGGTTTGGGGCAATAGAGAGAGAGAGAGAGAGAGAGAGAGAGAGTTATGGGGTCCGGCTCCTATACCTCTATTTTCGTACTATCGGCAACCTGCCAGAGACCTACAGTAGCATTCCAGAGGATATCTGATCCAATTGAAAGGTTTTCATAAAGTTAAGGTATTTTACTATAAATCTTTACAAAATTCTCTTTTGAAAACGGAAATGCGTGGGAATTTTTTTTTTGATGAATTTATAAAAATAGATTTAATAAAAATTTGGGCACCATAACAGCTGTTTTTCTAAATATACCATCTTACAAAAATTTATGAAAAGATTTATACACTTCTAAATCAAGTAAATCTCAACTTCTAGGCCTTAAACCCTTCTCATTTCAAAACCACAAGCAATCACAAACATGCTTTTGAAATTGAAGACATTTTGAAATTTAACCACATGTCATGCATAAATAAGTAGTTATACATTTTCCAAATTATATACAAATGAATATTTATATAATTTACAAGCATTTAATTTCTTTAAAAATATCGATAACGAATATGCATAAAATGTACAGCACTAATGACTTAGCCTGTCTGCTCTTGTGTTGGAGTCTTTGTCCCGAACGCATCAATACCTGTACCTATCCTTAGGAAGGTTTTCATAAAACATAAAACAAAAAACAAAAAACGATGAACTAAAGGAGCTTAGTGAATGGAAGATTTTTCTATTAAAACTCTTTCTTTTCAAAATACTTCCCAAAAACACTTTAAAAGAAATTATTTTATTTCATAATATTTTCATAATCAAAATCATAAATTTTAACAAATTTATGGAAATTTTTAAAATATAGTTTCGAGCATAAAAACATAATAATATTTCAATCATTGTATAACTTAAAATTTTCTTTTCCTTGCTAAAACTACACCAATGAAATCTAGAGAATTATCAAAACGTAGTCACGATTCAATTAGTGATGCTCATCGTGACTATATATATGAGACATCTCACAACCACGCAGCGGAATTTTCTGCATCATATATGTGAGTGAGACAATACCATATGTATGTAGAGGGCGACATGACGCAACTGACTGACTCAATTTTTTCTGATGTTAGTGATACGTCCTGCCAACACTTGTCATATACGGTGGGTATATCGATCGGGTCTAAAGCATAATTCATAATATATAACATATAACTTGGGGTAGGATATTGGTGTTTAAAAACATTTATTTTACATATAATTCAAAACCAATTTCCTTTATTCCATAAACTTAAAAATATGAAATATATCACATAAAAACCATTAAAACATAAACATCATCATTTCACACCTTTCATGCATAAAATATATATATATTTTTTTTCAAGCAAATACATGAAATATCATAAACTAATATTTTCAATTTTAATTTGCATTGTCAACACATATAGACTTTAAAATAGCAAAATATGCATTTAGCAATTCATAAAACATATTTTCACTCACATTAAACATAATAAATGCCTTTATCATTTCTAAATAATTTACACTCACCTAATTCCTTTACGTATTTCTAACTCTAAAATAAGTTCCCCTTTGGTTTTTTCATTATC
Organism: Dimocarpus longan; assembly: GCA_022984855.1. Lineage (NCBI taxonomy): Eukaryota > Viridiplantae > Streptophyta > Magnoliopsida > Sapindales > Sapindaceae > Dimocarpus > Dimocarpus longan. The sequence goes on along the minus strand of CM041014.1, from coordinate 11,153,427 downwards.
CTAGGTCTACCCTAATATCATATAAACTCAATTTAAAACTTATAGAAAATAAACTACTTTTCTAGAATCCAAATCCTATTAAAATAAACTAACTTATCTAGATAAATTGGACATCCAGAATATTTTTTTTTTTTTTTTTTTTTGCTCTATTTTCCTCCTCTCTTTTCTTCTCGGCTTCTCCAATTTTTTTTTTCTTCTCTGGCTGAATGGCCTCTGTGTTTGTTTGCTTATAAGAACACTATATATACACACACATACCACGTCCTTATCTCTTTACCACCATCTCTTCCTTCTTTTTCTTTTATTTCATTATTATTATTTTTTTCTCTCTCGGCACCCATCTTCATTTCTTCCTTATGTCAACTTTATCACTTTTTATTTTATTATTTTATTATTATTACTATTGATAAAAAATCACGCCACCATTTTCGACTTGATTGCAACATATGTAAATTTTTGTTTTCTACCTCTATGACCTTTTTCTTTTTAGCCCAACATTCTTAATTTTTTAAAAAAAATATCCTCTAATTGGATATTTATCTAGAAACTTTTGTACTTCTAAAACTTAAACTAGATCAAATTAATAACAATAAATTAAATTTCAATTAATCTCTTAGGTTCAGTTAGATTGTGATCTTACAATTTATTCATTCCTTATGAAATTTTATCTTCGAAATTTAGGAATCATCTCAGTTCAAAATATCTTACTCTAAACTCATTACTTTTATTTAATCATCAATAATCATAATAATTCTATTACAAATAAATCTCCAATTTTTTCACATATATAAGATTGTATATTCATATTACAACCATTCACACCTATACAGACCATCATTAACCAAAACTCTTCAATAATCACAATTGTATCCTGATAGAATATTTCATAAATTTCTTCATATATAATATCCAAAACTATAACAATTAATACCTAAATAGACTATCATTAAACAAAATTCTTCAATTAAAATCCTCAACAATAATTATACTTATATAATTATGAACAATCACACCTACAACTATTCTGAATAATAAATATTTGTACACTTCTAAATAATGATTATTTTCCTTTTTATCACTTTCAATAATATACAAAGTTTAATAAATCATTTTCTATAACTTTTATACTTCATGTAGCTTTCGAATAATAAATTAATATACACCAATGAATAATTAATCACACATTTTTCACTTTTAGATGACATTCTCTCATTGGCTAATTTTACATAACATGGATCACCATTTTGGACCTCCTTATATCACTCTTTTATTGGTTTATTTTGCATGACATAGATTTGTGTTTCTTGATGATAATTTTGTAGTGAAATATCTACTTTACTCTTTAATGTATTTAATTCACATTCATGCCTAAATAAGTTTCAAAAATATTTCGTGGTCATTCAATCATCAAATTGACCATGTAATAGAGACCTTTCAATTGCATACTTATCACTTTGCCACTTGTCAACTTGCATGCTTATAACCTGGCCACTTGTCTCACATACATTGCTTCATCCTCCCATTTCATGCCACGTGTCTCATGCATTCATTCACATTTTATGATTTTCTATTTTCGTATTTTTAATCATTTTCGGTTCATCCAAAAATTATATTAGAATTCAATTTACATACCCGAAAATTTTACAAAAGTTCGATTATACATCCGAGCTATCCGGGAATTCTATCAGAATTTAATTTTCATATCTGGACTATCCGAGAATTCTATTATAACACAATTTATTATTTTTGAACTTTTTAAAAATTTTATTAATTACTTCTGGACTGTCTGGGAATCATACTGGAATTCAATTTTAACACCTAAGCACTTTTAAATTATTTCATTACTTTATAAATATTAAATACATTATATGTATGATACTAAGATTGAAAGGGATATTTTCGTCCAACAAACTTTGGATCACTTACAATCTTTTCAAATGGATTTATCTTTGATCCGTTTCAGTTTCATTTACCATTAATACTAATTCTAGAACTTTTGATTTGCAAAGTCCACTTTCTAAAAATTACTATTCATGCCGACACTTTTCGTCTGAAAATACTATTAACATGAAATTACTATTCATAAAAAAATCACTTTTAACAATTTTCAAAATCTGTTAACCAAAAATCACTATTCACTCAAAAATACTATTTATTCGAAAATACTATTCACACGAAAATATTATTCATCGAAAACATTATTCATCGAAAAATTTTATTCCTCATAAAAGGATAAAATTTTGGATTTTATAGAGAGAGAGAATATTGAGTATGTAGTTGTAATAATTTTTTATATAGTGATTTTTTTTTCTTGTCATCTTGACAGTTGTGATTTTGTCATGCTTTGGATTTTCCATGTGTTTTTCCAACAAGTGATGTCAAGGCTTGATGGGAGAATGTTACAACAATCATCAAGATTCATTTAACAAAGAAGATCGCCTTGCTCAAGCCCAGACTAAGCCAAATCATTGCCACCGAAGAATGATGCATATGCTTTGGCTAATTTGTATCAAAATTTTATTCTTTACTATTAATAACTACAATGACACAATTATTATTAAAAAAAAAAGGCAATTACAAAAGAAAGCAAAAAAAAAAAAAAAAAAAAAAACCGTGAGCTCTTTCATCAACTGCAACATCAATTTTGATTATAACCTTCCTCAAACTCTAATGTGCTACCTCCAAATTCAACCATTGAACAACCTCATCCTTCGTCATCGATCCCTTGAAGATCTACTCTTCGATGTAGGCTATCTCGTTAATTCTTCTAATGATAATGACTTTGAAAAACCTAACTCTCCAAAAATGAATCCAAGATCAGAAAGGAAATCATCAAGATTCTTTTAACAAGGGAGGTCGACTTGCTCAAGCCAAACACAGGCCAAGCCATTGCCATAATAGAAACCATATAAATGGTAGAGAGGGTTTGATTCAGCTACAATATTGATATGATGTGAATTTAGAGTAGAAATTTTTTTTATCAATAGCTGCATAAAAAATAAATAAATTATGATTGATTGTTTATAATATAGTCAATATATATATATTAATGAATGTAGATGGTATGGGTGCAAGAAAGGTCAAATAGGAAGAAGACATATTAGTGCAACATGAACAAGACACGTGGTGAGTGTCATAAACTTTGAGTGAAAAGGATATCAGATAACATGTTAAATCGTATAACTAAGTAAATAAGCCTAACATTATTAGGAGAACTATTCCTTAAATAAATGAGTGACAAATGTACAACATAAGTAAACACTTGTTAACCTAATAACAACTCAAGCGACAAATGGCAAATGCTTTCACATGCATCGAGACACCTAAAAAGTAAGTTTTGTTTCCTTATAAAAGCTTATTAGTTTTATTATAGGAGATAACTTTTTAAGAGCAAATACTCATTTCCTAATAATAATTGACAGACAAAATATGGAGTTAAGTATTAGAGTGTGTTTCTAGAGACAACTTTGGGTCACCTTAACAAAGGTGTTAACTTGTTTTGTAGGTAGAAATATAGTAAGAAGTCGAAGTGTAGTAACCTAGCAAAGGATACCGACATTTAAAGACACAATAGATCTTTAAACAAAAGTTTCAATTGAAACATTGGTGTTAGAGGAAGGGCGTGAGGAGTAGGCTTTCGCGAAATGGATACAAACCAACCAACTTTGAATCCAAATTAATTTTTAATTATTATATTTATTTTTTATGATTTTTATTTATTACTATTTTAACTATTTAATATTGTAATTTATTTATTTATTTTATACAAATTTAACTATAAATTTTTTTTAAAAAAATTATTTTTATTGTTTTATTATTATCATTTTTTTTTTTTTTTGATGACGAAAGGGTGGTTGTTTGGTAATTGATTAATTTTTTTGCTTTTTAATTTTTAATTTTTCAATATAATAAATGTATTTTCATCTTTTCATCTGTCACAAAACTACTCAATTTGTGGATGAAAACCACTTTTAAACAAACAGTTTGGGGCTTTTGGCTAATATTTTCAAAAATTAGGATTCAATGACATTATTTTCTGTTTCAATGAGGTTTTTCAAATTTTTTTCTCTTTTAATAATAAGAGTTTCACGACAAATAATGCATAAAATGTGACATTCTACGCCCAGTAAAATGTGAAAATTCACAAGTTTTATGTTATACTTTACAAAATTTAGGTTGAAGCTATACAAAAACTTCAGCTTATACATGATATTAATATTTTGTTTATAATACACTTTCATGTAGTGATATCAATTCATATCCATCCACATTAAATATATGAAATTACATTATTATTATTATTATTATTTGTTTTTAAGTACAATTTGAACATATAAACATCAATTGATATATGGGTTTAAATCCTACCAACACTACAAAAAAATAGGTTAGTCATACCAGGCTATTTATACCCGGTATGGATAGTAATTTTTATTTTTATTTTTTTGAAAAAAAAAATCATATTTCAATGTCCATACCGGGCCACAATTATGTTTTAGTATCCATGCTGGGCCACAATGTAACTAGTCTGGATATCGGGTTATCCATAATGGACACCAAAGACTCGATATAAATAGTAATTTTTATTTTTTTAAATACATTTCAATATCCATATCAAGCTATAATGTATTCGGTATGGATATGAAACTATTCATATGGGACACTAAACGTTTGGTATGTATAGTAATTTTATTTTTTTTAAAAAAATAATATTTTAATATTTATACCGAGCCATAATGTATTCGGTATAGATATTAAACTATGGGTCGGGCATGAATAAGACTATAAAACATGAAAAACCCTATCTGCCCCATTTTTCCCATTCACTTTCTCTCACATCCTTTCTCTCCCACATCAACATCCAAACTTTAGCCGCCATACAGTCGTCGTTCTTGAACTCCACTGGTCGCCATTTTTGCGCGCCGCCGGTCGCCGTTCTTCTTTCTACTGCATGTCCATTTTATTTACGGATGTGCTACCTTCAGCCGCCGCGCAGTTCATCTGCATCGTCGCTGTCCACTTCTTCGTCAATCAGCTGCCTGCTTCTTGTTCCTTTCGTGCATTGACTGTCAATGCCTTCTTCGTTTTGCTTCCCTTCATCTGTTGCTTGATTTGTAGTAACTTGCTTGATCTGGTATGCCACCGTTGCTTCATCATTAGTGTTGTAGAATTTATGTATTTAGAATAACAATAATTCTAACATGTAGCTGATATATATACACACACACATATATATATTGGGTTGCACACAAGGTGTTTGAGAAATTGATTGTTTGAAGATTTTTCCTTTTTTATTATTATCTTTATTGTGTTGTTTATTTTGATGGTTTGAATTGTTTTGATTTTATTTGAGAACTAAATCATGTTGAGATTGGGTTGCACCCAAGGCGTTCTTCATTTTGTATCGCTATTGAGTAGGGGGTTTGTTGCTGGCACCCAAGGTGTTATTCGTTTGAGAACTAAATGTTGTGGACACTAATTAAACTTATTTTAACTTTATAACAGAAGGAATTTGAGCAAAAGTGAGCAGTACATGAGGTATTTATTTATTTCCATTTTAACTTAAAACATATGTAATCGTCCATGTCATGGTTTTTGTGTCTGTTTTGTTTGCAAAATATATAAAAGTAGTGTGGGAATGGCAAGGTACGAAAGTATGTATTATTGACTTAACCAATATCCCAATTCGATAAATTGTCTGTTCTATTTGCTTCGCATGCTAGCCAAGTGCAAGATTGTGACTTTAACTTCCTATGTCCTATTATATAGTTTAGGGAGTCTGAAAAGCCTTAACTCATTTTTAGGCATTGTAGGAGCGATATAGTTCTTTCAGTCTTGGTTAGTAGCGTAGAGTTTTTAAGTTCAAGATGACATCTACAGGTTGGAATGTATATTGCTTCTTGATTCCTGACATATGCCTAATTATTATTTGAGTAATGATCCTTGTTTGTGGTATGATTCATTTTATAGTTGAAGGCTCTTTGAGCTCCTCATGGAAAAGAAAGAAAGGAGAGGCCAACAAATTAAATTCCTCTGAAGAAAGGGACATGAAGTTTGGTCAACAACATCGTATATTGCAGGCTGGTGAGATTTTGCTGTTATGTTTGTACTACTATGAGACTTATCATTTAACCTGTCTGCTCAGTATAAGATTTTCCGTTTTAAGAGAAATAACAAAATTTTGTTTTAGATATCATTCTCTTCTGACAAAAAAAAAATCATGTAATTGTTTCAAAAAAAAAAAAACATGTATTTTTTTTTTTAAAATAGAAGGCATCAACTATTTTTTCTATAGAATGATATTTATTTCAGTATTGCTTTGTATAAAAACACCTATGATTTATTATCAATTTTGTGTACTAGTGTTATCATAGTGATACTATTGTTAGTGTGGTATTGGCTTTGGTTGAAATGCTTATATATCTATATATATATATACATATACACACATAGTATTAAAGTATCAATAAAGAAGCGAAGATGTGTATACGTCCATCCATATTTGCATGTTAGGGGATGCATTAAAATAATAAGTTACTTAAATTATGAAGTAACTTATACTAAATTGACAGACATTTATCATCATGATGTATGGTGATGGTCATAAGTAAGTTAGTAATTATAAATTTGATCCTTAATTCTATAAATTTTACGATGGAAGAAAATATAAATTCGGTAAATAAAAAGCTTAACATTAAACACAAACTTTTAATTGATTTGGTTTTAGAGCTTTTTCTATCATAATAAAGTTGAAATTTTACTTTTTAAAAATGGCTTGATTTCATTCAAGTTGTGGTGTAGCTATTGGAAATGAACTTGTACTTTAGTTATTGAAACCATGCTCATAGCCTTATACTTTAGTTATTGAAACCATGCTTATAGGCTTGTAGCCTTATAGCCTTAAGTATTGGTTGCACATAAGATGTCGAATTCATTCAACGTTGTCAAATTGTTTGCTACTTGTTGACACTCAATTTCGATCAACCTGATTCTCCAAACCCAATACCTGTGAAACAACAAATAATAGACGAAACACGTATGATCAAGACTAGAACAAATAGAATACAATGAGTTTTTTATGTGGTTCGACAAAATAATGACCTACGTCCATGACTGTCATCCCTTTCTTTTTTTGGGAATAACAATGTATATTTCACTCTATTCTTTAAACCGAATTTCCTTTCCTATTTATAGTGGAGGTGTTACAATTAAAATAGGTTTGGGAAATTCACGAATAAGGTAAAAAATAATTTACAGTAATTAAGATAATATCTTTCGAGATTATCTTCATTGTATCTGCAATATCTGTCAATAATATCGTAATTTGATTTGCATGAAAATAGGTAAGTTGTCTCCTTTCCTGAATTGAATAGGTTCGTCTTCTAGAAGGTTTACTGGTCAACTCCAGTGATCACATCGAGCAAATAGGTTTCTCCAGCGATTTGATGCTACCTCTTCGAGCAGATTCTATTGCTTCCTTGACCACCGAACAGATGCAAGGACCTCCTGATCGCTCTAATACCTTTAAGGGGCACCTTTCGAGCAACCTTTCGATTACGACCAGATTTCTTTAGGCTGTGTCACGTGTCCACTTGTTTACTCAACGATCACAACGATTAGTCAGGTGCGCCTAGGTACAAACTATCAAATGCCCATGTGTACCTTCCCTTGACTTTTGACTATGTTGACCAAACTTTTTGGACTTTTTCTCATAAGACAATACAATGGGCCTTGTCTTTGGGTTTTCCTCCTCCTTTTTCCATAATCACCAAAATACCCGCAACACTAGTCCCTTTGCTTTTCAGTACATTTTTGTATTGGAAACAACATTATCATATCCAGAGTGCTTTTGGCGGGATATGAATCGTCGTCACTTTGAAACGTTTACCTATCCCGTGACACGCGGCATTTCCCCAAGCGTCAGTTCTTTGTGCATCATGTGTCGTGTGCTATTAATGCGCACATTTAATGCACGTCTCTTCACTGACTGCTCATGATGATAAAATCGCGAGTTTCACGCTAAACCGCTGGATTAATGACGGTTACTCAGCTGTCTTGATCCGACGGTTGGGGTTCCAAGGCGACAGCTATATATAAACTCCCTGTCGTTACATTTTCTCCCTTTACCAATCATTTTTGAAGACAGACGCCTCTCTGCTTCTAGCTTTCTTTTGCCTGCCATTACTTTTCTGCATCCTCTTCTTCTTCAACAGCGAAATCTTCCATATTCAAGGTAACCTTTCATGACCCTTCTCAAATTTTCAATTACGATTGGTACTTGCATATGCTAGATTACGTATGTATAAGCTTAGTGTTATTTATGAATGCTTCTGTCACATTCTTGGCATGATTTAACCTGGAGAGTCTGAGATAGATATCTACTTAATTGTTTTAAGTCATACCTACGCATGCCACTCCTTGTTTGTAATCACCTGATATCCTTACTCTGGTAGAGTTTGGAATTGATTATTTAATAATCTCTGTAATCCGTTAGACTTGTAGATAGGGCTTTTCCTGCTCTTGGTAGCCCCCTTGTACGCGCGACTAGACTTTTTAGAAAAGTAGGAATAACCTTAAACCTCGGATTCTAGTCTGCCTTTTGCGATCTGATTTCCTTGTTGTTTTTGTAAATGTCTGGTCGTAGTCGTCGCGGTCATAAAGTGGGGTCTGTTGACGCGGACTCTTAGGAGGAGCTTAACCAAGTCCGGAATATTGATAACACGACCTCTCAGAGTGGTGAAACTGCTTCAAACCTTTCCGAGCACTGTGTTTCACCTGCTCACGTCCGCTTTTTTATATATGATTTTTCTCTTAGTCCCAGCGAGCTTGAACCCATGACCACACAGCCTATCCTTCTAAAGGTTTTTTCTCTATAAGCCGCCAGCACATAGAAGCTGGCTTTAGATTTTCGATCCACCCTTATCTGGTTGCCCTTCTAAACGATCTTAACCTGGCCCATTTTCAACTTACTTCTAACTCTTATGCTCATCTTAACGCTCCTGCCTCAATTTTCCTTAAAAATAGTCTTCCTCCACTGAATTTCCATCCCTTTTCTCTTTTTAGGAATAATAGTGTATATTTCACTCTGTCATTTACATCGAATTTCCTCTCTTATTTATAGTGGAGGTGTTATAATTAAAATAGGCTTAAGAATCTTACAGATAAGGCAAAAAATAATATACATTAATTGAGATAATATCTCTCAAGATTATCTCCTCCGTATCTGCAGCAATTGCCGAGAATATCGTGATTTGATTTGCATGAAAATAGGCAAGTTGACTCATTTCCTGAATTGAATTGATTCGCCTTCTAGAAGGTCAACTGGTTAACTCTAGCGAGCACATTGAACGAACAGATTACTTCAGCGATCAGATATTACACTTAGCGAGTAGACTCTGGCCTGGGCGAGCTAGTGCTCGGGTAATGTCAGCGATCTGATTGTTCGAGCAGAGATCGCGTAAGCTGATCGCGCAGTGTAGTCGAATAGGCTGGTTGTGCAGGATGTCCGAGCAACATGAGAGCCTGTAATGCTGCAATGAGCTCGTTGAAGCGTGCAGATTTGCTCTTACGCGAGCTGATTGTCTGAGTTTTGGTCTTAGCTGGATTCTTGCTCGTCTGTATGCTTATTCATGGACTGTGCTTTATTGGGCTGTGAACGTAAATCTCAAGAACGCATCCACTAAATCAACAATTCTTAGGATTTCAACGGCATCAACCGGGGACCCCTAGTTTCCATGTTATAGAGCATGAATATCTTTTTCCGAAAACATATTATAATAGACAATCTGACAACCGAGTACAAAGTTATGTATGTTTCTTTTAACCAGTAATCTTGGGTCCTTGTATGTTGAGACGGTTTTAACAGGTTATCTTATTGGACTTTTGGACTTTTGGACTTTTACCAGCTCATTCGGGGCAGTCCAAACACACATACAACACTACTTATATATGTTATTTTCATAACATTTTTAGATATCAGCCAAAGGTACATCTAGTAGTTCGTCTTCAAATGAATCTAATGGTAAGAAGAAAAGAAAGAGAAGAGATCCCAAATGATTATATTTATGTTATTAATAACATTTTCAACTGATTATATAATAAATGGATTTTTTTGTGTATGTTGTAATATTAATTTTATTTTAATATAAAATTATATATATTTTTTCAAAAAAAGAGTATATTTACTTTTAAAGTGAAAATGGGTATCTATATTGGACTAGGCCCTGTATGGATATGGTTATTCATACCGGGTAGCTGGATATTTTTATCCATGCTGAGCACATACCCGGTATGAATAAGTATATCTATAGGTTAACCCACGGATTGACCCATTTTTGATATGTGTATCCATACCGGGCATAGTTATGCTCTGTATGGTTACCTCGTATCCATACTGGACATACGTCCGGTATGAATACTGTTATCAATTATACCGACGGTATCCATACCGGACGCCCTATGCGGTATGAATACTCAACCAAATCAGGCATTGCCTGATATGGTTGTTTTATTTTGTTATAGCGTAGAGCTTTGTCAAACATTTTTTAAACATATAATTAGTAGTTTTTATTTTGTTATAGCGTAGAGCTTTGTCAAACATTTTTTAAACATATAATTAGTAGTTAGAAAAGTAAATACAAAATACAATCACATCTCTATCATTTATCAATTATAAGGATTACATGTCATGAGATTAGATTGAGTTAATCACATCTCTATCATTTATTAATTGTAAAACTTGCATATTATGATATTAGATAAGATTTGGAAAAAACTCAGATTAGGAGAAGATTTAATTCTTAAATATTTAATATTAGATGTCTTTTCCTAACTACAATTTGGGACTTTGGTGTACGGAATACCATTTGTACCCAATATCTTAATATGTCATGTGTGAGTAGTCTTTCTCTTAATCACCATAACTTTTATTATAAAATTAAATTAAAATTTATGCATGATATGACAGTACCCTCGTTGAACAGGGTTGTCGTTCAAATAAATATATGTAGGTTGATCATGAAAGTATGTCAACACACAAAATTAATCCAAATGTTGACAGGGAATACCATAGCTCAAAGAGAAATGAACAAGCTAATTTATTATAATATACAGTGCATATATGTTCACGACATTCATGGTTATATGTGTGCACTGATATATGCTCATAACAGAAGAAGAAAAAGAGTGTACATGTTCCACACAATGCCAAACAATTGCAATATTAAAGCATCTAATTAATAATTAAGCCTAACCCTACGTTCATGTAACTTACGTTAGGGCTTACGCTGCACATGTTGAGAAGATCTACTCTTCTTAGCATGAATTAATAAAACATATATGATAATTGAATGCGATTACATCTAATGACGTGAATGAAATTATAGTCTCTCTCCACATGTACGACACTCGACCAACAAATACAATTTATTGTACTAAATATGCTGCTCAATTCCACCAGGAGACTTTGAACCGACTCATCAACCTCGGCATCGAGCATGGTAACCAAGCTTTGGCCGTTTTGATGAGCCATTTGACATGATTTAGCATTACGAGAAGGTGTTTTTGGTGTAGGACCATTTTGAAGGACACTTGGAACGAAATGGTGCCCCACAAGAGGGCGGTCCCTAGTATTCTCCATGTTCAAGACCAAACCTAGAAAATTCTACCCTCCAAAGAAGGTAAATAGAAAATTGTCACAAGAACAAAAATAAGTGCGATTTTGCTCATATAAGCCACGTAAAATGTAGGGCAATTAAGAAAAATGTGACAGAAAAGATGAGCAATGGGAGGTCTGGTTCTGCCTATAATTTCCGTTTTTGTGCTTGACTATATATATAGGGAGGGGGAGGCCTAAGGTCAAATTAGTTCAGCTACTGTCAGTGTAATTCGATGTGTGTGAAATAATAATATTGGGTTTGGCACATCCGAACATGGCACGCAGCCTCTCTTCCTTTACTTTCATACATGCCTCATATATTAACATATATGGATTAGGACAGCCATACGAATATTAGCTTTCTACTCAAAATTGCATAAAACTAAATGGAGATTTATTTACTCCTCTTGACAGGCATGGCAGCATGTGCCGTTATGAGATTCATTAAAAAAAAAAAATCAAAGTATTGGTTGACAAGACGTTTATAAAATATACTTTAGAATCAATTATAATTCATCAAGATCCTTATTCTCATAAGATTAATTCTTTCAACTATTGAGTAGGGGTCAAACTGATATATATATATATATATATTTGAACTGTTCAAACTGATATTTTTGATATCTTACATCTGTGCATAGCTTCAAGTGACTACGTAAATTATATGTAAGTTGTGTTGGGCCGGGGCTCCTTTCTTGTTCATTGAATGGATATATACAAAATCCACCTTAAGGACAGTAGTGCTTTTGGCAATGCGATAATATTGGTTGTGTACATTGCTTCACTAAATGGAAGACCGGCACAAAAAGGTTCCTCATGATAATAACTTTGGTACTGGGGCCAAAAAAGCATTATTATTACCTATACCAGTGTCTTTCCAACTCATTATCACATACTATTATCATATTCGGTTTATAATATTCAATATGAGTAACACTCCTTCAAAATGATGATATAAGTAATTTGCAACTGTTATGAAGGAACTAAGATCCTTAGCTGAGCTTGATTTTGGCTGGCATCAACAACATTTGATAACATAAGTTTTTGATAGAAATCAATTGCTTTCTTTATTGTTTTATTTTATATTTGAGAAATTTTAAAATTTACAACATGCATCAAGAGTCTCTTAGTACCATAAATTGCATGGAAATTAATATATTTTTTACTATAAAAAAAAAAAAAATGAAGATCAATCCTATGATTTCTAGCACGCTTTAAGTGCAGTTCATTATAATACTATGAAGCCTTGTGTAGGTGATCAAAACCTCTTGAGGAAATTGCATGACTAAGTTAAGCTGCCCTGTTTTAAAGGCTGACACTTATCTAGATTATTGTGCAAGAGAGCTGACAATTATTAATGACTCATGATGTATTATACTTTTTTTTTTAACTCATGGTGTACTATACTTATATATATGTATGTAGTAACTATTGTCTTAATTTATTTAATGAAAAAAAAAAAAACAATTCATTAAAGCTCTATTAATGGCTTCCATGATTTTCTTTGTTTTTTGTTTCACCGATGTTGGATATTTCATCAAACACATTTTGTTCTATGAAAGATTTTGCTTTTATTACATGTTATCAGAGCATTAATTATTAACAAAATGTCAATGGCTTCTGATGACTATGATTCAGATAACTCTGTCATTGATGAACTCTCACAGAATCATGAATGAAATCGTCAACATTTTAAGCTCTGACTACTCTTGCCAAGGCATTAAAATTTCATGTGCCTATCAAACTTGACCCAAACAACTACATCTATTGGAAGCACTAGTTCTTGTTATAATCAGAGCTCTTGAACTTGATGATTGGATCTCAGATCTAAAAGCAAGTCCTGCAAAACTCATTGACTGGCAGTCTTCAAATTTAGAGAATAAGTTGGTGATGAATCCATAATTCGCAACTTCGATAAGAGTTGATATCAACTGTTGTTCAGTTTTGCTATTATCAAAAATCAATCAAAAACTCATAGTGTACAACCTCTCAGATTAATACTTCTAGAGCTGCAGCTCATTTTGTTTCCAACAATAATAGTTCAACTCGAAGAAGTCAAACCACAATGGTGAAAGGAATAGTAATTTAAGAGGTTGTTAAAGAGGCAAGAATGGAAGGACATGGAACAACATCAAGGTGTGTTGTCAAGTCTGTACAAGCAAGACACTATATCTACAATATTATAAACATTTTGATCAGACTTGGTAAGGTGCCAAATCTAATTAAAATGGTTATCAAGGTCAGCCTCAAAATTAAAATTAAAAGAATTCTTCGTTGACTGTCTTGAGAATTACATTAGCAAGGCTTCAACTAAATATCTAAACTGTGAAGGGGCAGCCTTTTATTGTTTTCTGCTCAGTTTTTCGATTTGAATTTTGGAATTTATATACTTGTTTTCGCTATTGTTTTCAAAGATATGAAAACCAACACGTTTTTCATGTGCTCTACATTTTGCCCAAACAATGACTGGGCTTTTCTAAGTCCAATTTGTGATTGCGTAGATCCTTTTTTTTGCAGGATAAATAGAAGCTTCATTGACCGTTGAGGGATGGCACACCCAAAAATATATAAATACTTTTTAGAGTAAAATGTAAATTAGTTACTCAGTTGAAACCTATTAACAGGTGGAGTAAATTTTATTAATTTATTATAATTTGGTTACCCATCTTTAGTATAGATTAGTCAATAGTCAATCAATTTTAACACATATGAGGTTTTTTTTTGTCTTTCGACCTTATTTTAAAATTTTCTTTTAAAATAAATTTTAAAAAATAAAAAATAAAATTAAAAAAAAATAATTCTAAAAGTTAATATTTTTTAGTGAGATCTTCATTGTTCATCATATTAATTAATGGTAAAAATAAACTTTAAAAAAAAAAAACACATTAAATCAATTTTAATGTGTGAAGATGAAAAGCTTATCATTAAGTCGTCCCAATTATTATCATGAAATTAAATATTAAATTTATGCAAGATACCATTGTACCCTCGCTAAGAAGGGTTATCCTTCAAATAACCTTATTGTCAAATGACAAACATATATATGTAGGTTGATTATGAAAGTAAGTCAACGAACAAGATTAATTCAAACGTTGACAGTAAATATCATAGCTCATAGAGAAAATAAGCAATCTCATTTATTATGATATACAGTGCACATATATGTTCATGACATTCATGGTTGTCAGTGTGCTCTGACACATATGCGCACAACATAAGAAGAAAAAGAAGGTAAATGTTCCACACATGGCCAAACAATTGCGGCACAACTCTGCATGTCGAGAAGAAGACTACTCTTATTAGCATGAATTATGAAACATATATGATAACTGAATGCGGCTACATCTAATTATGACATTGTAGTCTATCTCAACATGTACGACACTGGACTAACAAATGCAATTTATTGAACTAATGGTGGCCAACTCCACCAGGACTTGGAACCGACTGATCGACCTGGGCATCGAGCATGGTAACCAAGCTTTGGCCGTTTCGGTGAGCCATTTCATATGATTTAGCATTATGAGAAGGTATTTTTGGTGTAGGGCCATTTTGAAGCACACTTGGAACCAAATTGTGCTCCATAAGAGGACCGTTCTTCGCATTCTCCATGCTCAAGACCTTTCTACCGTCCAGAAAAGGCATGTAAAATATTGTAACAAGAATAAAAATCAGTGCAATTTTGCTCAAATAAGCCATGTTAAATGCTGGGAGAGAAAAATGTTACAGAGAAGATCCGTAATGAGAGGCTTTGTAGGAGATATTGTTTCTGGCTACAACTTACTTTGTTATTTGACTATATGTATACATATATATAGGCCAGGAGTGGGGCGGCCTGATAGTCAAACTAGCCAGTTTGGCCACTGTCAATGTAATTCGGTGTGTTTGAAATTATAGAGGGAATGTCTTGCAAGTTTTATGCTAGTTTGACAATGTGGATATATGTTATTGGGTTAGGCACATCTGAACTAATTAGCAGCAGCAGCGTTTCTTCCTTTACTTTCATACATGCAGCATGCATGCCTCATATATCGAGGTAATGGCTATGGTTAAGAAACATATATTGGGATTAGGAAAACAAACTCAGTGCCACTCGATCACAATAAGTATTTAATTGTTCCAAGTGTTGAAGGACAGTCGTGCAAATGTAGCTCTCTACTCAAAATTGCATGCAACTAAATGGAGATTTATTTACTCTTTTTTAGTGAAAAAATCTTTCATAGAACTGCCTTACGGCTGATGTAGTGAGACGAGTTAGTAAAATATTATCATTTTCTTTTCTCTTGTATTTTTCATTGATCTTTAATTTTTCAATTATATTTTTTACTAATTCATTTCATTACATCAATCATAAAATAGTATTAATTATAAAAATTCACAGTCTTATAGAAGATTTTTTCTTTCTTCTCTGGGCATGTGGGTGCCGTCATAAGCCGCACTAAAATATTCATTTTTCTTGGTACACAATTAAGACATACGACATGTTTGTTTAGAATAATAAATTCACCTAGATTCCTATATATCCTAATATTCACCAATATCCTTTCAGCTATTGAGTAGGGGTCCAACAGATTTTTTGATGGGTTACATCTGTGCATAGTTTCAAGTGACCACGCAAATTCTTCGAACCATCTTTGTACGTTGTGTTGGGCCTCTTTTCTTGTTCAATGAAAGGATATATGGTGGAAACAAAAGCCACTTCCAAGGACAGTAGTGCTTTTGCCAATGCAATAATTCGGTTGCGTACATTGCTTTACAAAATGGAACATCGATCGACTGTGCAGAAAAGTTGCTGATGATGATACCTTTAGTAATGCGGCCAATATACATTATTAATTATAGGGTATCTATCCATCTTATTATAATGTACCATTTTCGTATGTTGTTTATAGTTTAAGTTAGTGTAATGGTTCAGTATTTGTACATGGGCAACCGCTGAGAAGGTTCTAAGAACCTTGAAGATCAAGAATTGTAGAAAAATTGCAATAGAAAACTGATTTTTTTATTGATTTACTTTTTTTTCATATAAAATACATGTGTTAACCATCCTTTTATACTTTCATTATGAGATTGCCACCTGGCAAGATTTCTGTTAACAACTTGATTATCTTTAACTAACTAATTATGCTTCAACCAATGAGAATGTAACCACTTGTTGAACTTAAAACTGATTACTTGAAGGTTATCGAGCTTGAGCTCATTGAGCTAAGTTTGATGACTTAGCTTGGTTTAGTTGCCAACTGACATTGGCTTGCTCCATGTACAAGCTGTGCCATCAGCTCTTAGCTGCAGAGTATCTGTAGCTGTCATATGCCTAGGTTCCTGACTCTATGTTGTAGAAGTAACCTCAGAGACTGCAGGAATACATTGCTCTTCATGCCCCTTCAAATTGAACTATGGTGAGGAAACCAACTTTAGTTTGGACCTGAGAAAAATGAAGCGCTCTGAAGACAATCCTTTTGTCAAAATGTCGGCAGTTTGATATTGTGTTGGGACATATTGAATCAAGACTTCATTAGATTCGACTTTCTCACGAATAAAATGAGTATCAATGTCAATATGTTTGGTGTGGGCATGAAACACTGGATTTTGAGCCAAGGACTGGGCACATGTATTGTCACACCAGATGACAGGACAAGAAGAGAAAGAAACACCAAGTTCGGATAGCAAAGACTTGAGCCAAAGAACCTCTGTAGTGGTGTGAGCTAAAGCTCGATATTCAGCTTCGGTGCTTGATCAAGCAACCACTATCTGTTTTCTTGATGACTAGGTAACAAGATTTCCACCAAGAAAGACATACAGACCTATAGTGGAGCGGCGATCATCGAGAGAGCTGGTCCAATAAGCATCACTAAAAGCTTCTAGATTGAGAGATGCATGAGGAGTAAAGCTCAAACCATATCCAATAGTACCTTTTAAGTATCGTAAAACTCGTTTACAAGCTAACCAATGAATATTGGTAGGGGCAACCAAAAATTGGCTAAGCTTGTTGACAATGTATGATATATCTGGCCTTGTGTGTGTTAGATATTGAAGGGCACCAATGGTGCTATGATACAAGGAAGGATTCGCAAAAGGAGTGCCAGAATCTTTGGAGAGTTTGACACTTGCAGTAGTGGGATAAGATGTTGGTTTAGAATCAAGCATTCTAGTTTTGGCAAGAAGATCTATGGTGTATTTCGATTGAGATAGATACAAACCAGAAAAGTTCCTATGAACTTCAAAACCAAGGAAGTAGCTGACTGGTCCAAGAACTTTGAGAGCAAAATGAGTGTTGAGGTAAGTAATGACTTGCTGAATCTGTGTAGAGTTAGGTCC
Source organism: Dimocarpus longan (assembly GCA_022984855.1). Lineage (NCBI taxonomy): Eukaryota > Viridiplantae > Streptophyta > Magnoliopsida > Sapindales > Sapindaceae > Dimocarpus > Dimocarpus longan. Next base: position 11,135,453 of record CM041014.1, on the reverse strand, counting down.
AGTGATGAGTATATCATCAACATATACCAGTAAGTAAATGGTGCAATCATGATCAATCTTAAAGAATAAAGAGACATCAGAGGTGGAGTTTTTGAATCCCCAAGCAAAAAGAGCAGTTTTTAGCTTGGTGAACCAAGCTTTTAGGGCCTGTTTAAGACTATAAAGAGCTTTGTTCAGCCTTCACACATGCTGTGGTTGATGAGGGTCAGTAAATCCTTCTGGCTAAGACATGTACACCACCTCGGTAAGTTCACCATTTAGAAATGCATTATTGATATCGATTTGTTGGATTGACCATTCATTTGACACAGCTAAAATGAACATTACGTGAATGGTGGAGGCTTTGACAACAGGACTATAGGTGTCGAAGTAGTCTAAGCCAGGGGTTTGATGAAAGCCCTTTGGTAACAAGCCTTGCTTTCAATTTTGAGACTGAACCATCTTGATTAAATTTGGTGCGAAAAACCCATTTGCACCCTACTAGATTCATGTCTGCAGTGTAAGGAATAAGTGTCCAGGTGTTATTTCGTTGGAGGGCCTCAAACTCTTCTGTCATTGCTTCAAATCACCCTTTATCCTGAAGAGCAACCTTTACTGATGTGGGTTCTGTAATAGCAGACAGGGCATGTGGGGATTTATAATGTCCAGTAGTTGATAAATGTGAGGAAAGTGCTGCTTTGGATCTAGTCAGGATAGGGTGAATATTTGTTGATGTTGATTGCTTAGACAAGCTTGGATGAGGTAATATGGGAATTGAAAGAGGTATTGCAGGAGCATTAGTTGTAAAGTCAGAAGATGATGCAGGTTGTGTGTGGGAGACAGATGATGCGGTAGTAGATCTATTGATATAAGGATTGTTAACAAGGAAACTAGGAAGTAAACTTACAGCCTTTGTACTGTCAGACTTTGAGATTTTTGGTGGAAATAGTTAAAGGTAAGGAAACTCCATTTCATTAAATTCAACATTTTTGGAAATATACACCCTTCCTGAGTTGTGCAGACACTTGTAACCTCGGTGCATTGGATTATATCCGAGAAAGATACACTTAGTTGAATGAAAATTTAGTGTGTTGGTTGAATAACACCTGAAGTATGGAAACAACTACACCCAAAAGTCTTGAGAAAATGGTAGTTAGGCTGCTTGTGATATAACTTCTCAAAAGGAGATACAAAGTTTAACACACTGGAAGGAAGATTATTGATGAGAAAAGCTGCAGTGGAGAAGGCTTCAAAGCAGAAAATCAGTGGCATTGATGCATAAGCTAATAGTGTCAAACCCATCTCAACCAAGTGTCTGTGTTTCCTTTCGAGAACACCATTTTGCTGATGGGTATGTGGGCAAGAAAACCTTGCCTGAATACCAACTTCTTTCAAGACAGGCAAGAATGCTTTAAATTCACCACCCATATCAGTGTGTAAGCACTTGATTTTGTGATCTAATTGAAGTTCAACATGTCTTTTGAAACTCAAGAAAGTTGATAGTGCATCGAACTTCAATTTAAGTGGATAGAACCAAGTAAATCTAGTAAAAGCATCCACAAATATAATGTAATATCTATAACCTTCTATGGACTGAAATGGAGAGGGTCCCCACAAATCCGAATACACTATTTCTAAAGGTTGTTTAGCTGTGATTTGCAGCCTTGGAAAAGGTAGTTGATGAACCTTTCCAAGCTTGCAAGAATCACAAAATCTGATTCAGAGACCTTGCAACCAAAATGAAGTTTCTTTATAACTTGTTTGAACACCTTACGAGATGGATGGCCTAGTTTTGCATGCCCAATCTTGAAATTCACTTGACTAATAGATATAGCAGCCAACTCTTTCTTATTTATACTATAAGAGTCATTTGTTTGATTCACTAAACAACTATCAATACTAGTTCTACTTTGCTTAGAGTATTCTGAAATAGAAGAAAGATTGCAAAACCTTCTTGATTGTGCTTGCTTGAGCTGTAGTTGATAGAGACCACCATCAAGCTTGCCTTTGAGCAAAGGTCTGCCCGAAATCTTGTCCTTAAAAACACAAGAATTATCATATATTTCAGCAAATGAATTATTATCCTTTGTGAACTTTGAAATGTTGAGAAAATTCTTTTTGATTTGAGGGACATGCAAAACATTTTTCAAGAGTAAGGACCTAGGAGGCTGCGTGTGAGATTGGATTTGTGTGTCTCCTACATTAGAAATCTTTAAACACTCACCATTTCCCACAACAACTTTGTCAGACCCATTATAGCTTGAATGACTAGCCAAGTTATTTAGATCAGGTGTGATATGATTTGTTGCTCCAGAGTCAACATACCAAGCTGGATCAACAATTGTGCTTGATGTTGCAATGGTTTCTGAGTTATGATGTAGGTTTGCTTGGACTGGCATTGAGTTGGACATGTTGTTGTATGACTGATTCTGCCTTTGAGGGTGATAAAAAATATCAAATCGATGGTAACATTGAAGTGTCATATGACCTGTTCGTCCACAAACCTGACAAATAACTTTCTGTTGACCTCTACCATATCTTCCACCTTTGTTTCTACCACGACTACCACCATTACCTCGACTTCCAAAAATTTGTTAATTGTTTTGCTGAAACCTCCTCTCACTAGCACTTGAAGCATAATTGATTGATGAAGAACTCAGATAAAGCTTTGAGACTCCATTTAATTTCTCTATCCTTTGCTCATGTAACATCAACTGACATAGGGCATCTTGAATTGACATTGTGTGTTTCTGTGAAGTGATCAAGACCATCACTGGATCATATTCATGACCATCACCATTGAGTATGTGCAAGATAAGTTCGTTGTCAGTGATAGGTTGTCCCGCAGCGGCCATTTCATCTTCGATTTGTCTCAACTTCATCACAAAATCAGAGATAGACAAAGTACCTTTCTTGAAGGTCTGTAATTGTTGTCGAAGCTGCAAGATCCTGGCTGTGGATTGTTGTGCAAATAAGTTCTCAAGTGTAGTCTAGACTTCCAAAGAACTAGTACAACGAGTCACTTGACCAAGAACTGATTCACTCAGAGTAGAGAAAAGCCAACAGAGAAGAAGTTGATCATCTCTCTCCCACATGATGTATTCCTCACTAATTTGAGGCCCTGTTGAAGTGGAATCAACAATTTGTATGTTGTTGATGAATTTCTTTGGAGGTGATCTATCAGTTGATATGAGATGATTAAGGCCAAAGGCACGAATTGCTACTATGACCTGTGCTTTCCAAAAACCATAATTGGTGTTGTTGAGCTTGATTGGAAGGTTGAAGTTTAGGGATTTAGCAATTGTTAAGACATCCATGAATTTCAAGGAAGATGACTTGTTGTCGTTGCTTGTTACTGGTGCTGAAGTTGAACTAGAACTTGGATCTGCCATTGACGATTGTCAAGCAGCTCTGATACCATGAGAAGGTTTTAAGAACCTTGAAGATCAAGAATTGTAGAGAAATTGCAACAGAAAACTGATTTTTTTATTGATTTACTTTTTTTTCATACAAAATACATGTGTTAACCATCCTTTTATACTTTCATTATGAGATTGCCACCTGGCAAGATTTCTGTTAACAACTTGATTATCTTTAACTAACTAATTATGCTTCAACCAATGAGAATGCACCATTTGTTGAACTTAAAACTGATTACTTGAAGGTTAACGAGCTTGAGCTCATTGAGCTAAGTTTGATGACTTAGCTTGGTTTAGTTGCCAGCTGACATTGGCTTGCTCCATGTACAAGTAAAGCTGTGCCATCAGCTCTTAGCTGCAGAGTATCTGCAGCTGTCATATGCCTAGGTTCCTGACTCCGTGTTGTAGAAGTAACCTCAAAGACTGCAGGAATACATTGCTCTTCAACCGCAAAGGATATAGGGTTTAATTAGACTACCCCCTGCAACACATTAATATCAATCAACACCACTTTTTAAAAATATTATCCAAAAAACCTCTAACGTTAGTGAAATTGCGGTTTCATCCAAACCAAAAGTGGCATTTGACCCAATTAGGAAAATATGAAAATAGTACCCTTAAATGTTAAAAATTAATATTAAATTTATTAAAAAAAAAGAAATAAAAACATATTAATCAGTTACTAAACTGCCTCTTTACACCACAATAAAGCTCAAAAAGTAAATAAAAATAATTTTTTTTTAAAAATTCAAAAATTAATTGTTACTTGGGAAACAAGAAAAAAAAAAATGGTCTTTGGATAATGGATTTTCAACATAAAACAAGCCATAACTCTTACTTGTGAAACCAAAAAAAAAAAAATGTTCAAGTAGCCAAAGGGCTAAAGTATTTGTATGATTACTACAATCCAAATATAATTTACTTTGACATTAAACATATACGTCCTATCAAATAAAGATTTGAGTGTTAAATAATCTGATTTTGTATTAGCCAGATTAATGACAAAGATCAAACCCACGTCATGATTATGCTTAAAGGAACTCCAGGATATATGGCCCCAGAAATGATAAGGGGCAAAAATGTCACAAGTAAAGTGAAGTTTACAGCTTAGGTGTTGTGATCTTGGAAATCATTCTTTAAAACGAAAAACTCTAACTCTTTCCAAGGTGATTATTTAACCGATACTGTCAAAATTAAACAAGGTAGAAGAAAATCAACTCTCTAATCTTGTTGATTAACGAATTGAGGGTATGCAAAGCCATAAAGAATATATTATAAAGATGATCCAGATTGCCATTTCTTGCCTATAGACGAACATACAAAAAAGACCTTCTGCTTACATGTTGGTCAAGATCTTTGAGGGTTTCATAAACTTGGAACCTGTTATTGATTACAACCTTTTAAATTTAATACATTTGGAAATACCACCAAAGCAAGCCAGTCTAAGTGAATCATCATCTACCATGGAATCAATTTTATTAGGATCTAATCACCTAGATAAATATAATGATGATGATTTATACAAGTCATATTTTATCTACTTTTATATCCATTTGCTTATACGTACAACCAAAAATAAAGGAAACTCCAATTGTTAACTCCAAATTAAAGGTTTTATCTAAAGGTAGCCAAAATCAATAATTTTATTACTATTATCAATAAATGATATGGATGGTCAAATATACATATTTACTATTTTAACATTTTTATTAAAACAACAACATTACAAAAATAAATAAATAAATAAAATTAATAGTTTTTCTTCTTCTCCAATCTCCACCTTTAGCCTTCTCCATCTTCTCTGACCTCCATACCTAACAAACTTCTTCAATGACACTTCTTTGATCCATCAACACTTCTTTTTCTTATTCTTCTTTCCCCTCATCATTTCTTCCTTTATTTTCTTCTTCTACTTTTTTTTTTCTTCTTTCTCTTCTTTCTTTGTCTTCCTCTTACTTTTTCAACTTTTTTCTTTTCCTTCTTATACAATAAGGATCGCTCTTAGCCAGCAAATCAAATTTATAGATCTACATATTTTGAAAATTGTAGATGCATGTAGTTATTGCACAAGAATTACCCAACGTGAGTATATTATGATTACCCAACATGACTAAAGCTGAAAAAAGAAAGCATGCATGACTCATGCTTAATACTAGTAAAATGCTAATATAAGTCATGCTAAATAAATCAAGGCATGAGTCATTCTTGATTTTCTTGGCATTATTCATGTTGGGCATACATCATTAATCATGTCGCATAATCCAACATTAGTCATATTGAGTAATCAACATTTCTTACTCTCAAATTTGCATATTTGCAAATCCATTTTTTCAACAAAGAGTAATCTGCTCCTTACCAAAGAAGGAAGAAAAAGAAAAAATAAGAAGGGAAGAGGAAGATGAAAAATAAGGAACAAATGAAGAAGAAGAAAAAGCAGAAGAATAACAAAGAACAAAGAAAAAGGAGAAGAAGAAAAAGAAGGAACAAAAAAAGAAGAATGAAGAAAAAAGAAAAAGAACGAAGAAGAAAAGGAGGAAATGATAAGAAAAAATGAAGAAGAATAAGAGAATAAGGAGGATGAAGAAAAAGAAGTGTCATCGAAGATTGAGCATCATGTTGGAGAGAAAATCATTCTAGTAATGGGCTTTGTCAGCGAGGAGTAGTCTGACACTTTTAAGTTTTTTTTTTTTTTTCTTTATTCAATTTATTTCTAATAATATTTGATAAATTTTCATATTAGTTAAAGACCATGGTGTAATAACATTGATTCTAAGTCAAATTTAATAAAATTACTGACCTATGATCATTTTTAGATAAACTCACTAATTTTAGGTCATTTATTTCAAGGACTCCCAAAAATAAGTAGCTTCTAAAGGCACTCATGATGTTCTATTCTAGTTTTATTATACAAGTTTTGAGCAATGATTGTCTGTCATTCTTTTTTATTAAGTTTTTGATAATTTAGTCATACATTCGTGTGTGTGTGTATCTATATATATATATATATAAAGTAGATTACCAATATTGTTAAATTTTTTTTTTTCTCTTATACATCACTCAAACTTAAACCAGTCAAATACATCACTCAAACTTAAACCAATCAAATTTAATAAAATTATTGACCTATAATTTTACATAAACTTACTAATTTTAGGTCATTTATCTCAAGGACTCCCAAAAATAAATAGCTTATAAAAGCACTTGCTTATTCTAGTTTTACCATATAAGTTTTGAGTAAAGATTATCTATCATCATTGTTTGCTAAGTTTTTAATAATCTAGTGACACATTGGGGTGTGTGTGTGTGTGTGTGTATATATATATATATAAATAAGTGGATTACTAAGATTGTTAAATTTGTTTCTCTCTTATACATAACTCAAACTTAAATTTATTTAACACAAACAAAAAATTAATAGAGAATTTTATTCATACGTTTTACGTAACTAATCAATGTTGAAAATAAAACTTAATTTTTAGTATTCAAGGTAGAGTTTATAGTAATCTTTGGTATATTTGATTCTGCATAATGGTGTAAAGTCTTTGTATTTAGTATTTATATCCAGAAAAATCCTATATTGGGTAAAATTGTCTTAAGTCAGAATTTGAGAGATGATTGTAAATGGCTACAACCTTAAGATGTGAGTGAATACTATGAGTAACACTTCAAACCCTTCACAAGAACAGATATGCTTCCACGCTCAGTATGTGAACTTGATAACTAAATTTAATTATGATACTAGTCTTATTATAAAATTTCAACATAAGTAATTGAACATACATAAAGTTGCACCTTAATCTATAAATTACTACTAATTTCAAAAAACAAAAATGTATAGTGTAACATAAAATTTACTCTAAAATTTTTAGCTTTTACCAAAAAACTATTCACCTCTATAATTAGTTCTCAGACGGATGTCGTGGAGGGAGGGCCGCTGTAATTACATGGAACACTGATGTGGGCTTAAGCTTCTTCCTTATCGTAGGCCCAAACAAGGACCACTTACACCCACAACAACATTAATTATGTTAAATGCACCTTGTTAATTTATTAAGAGCTCCATCCACATTGTATCCCTTTAAATTATTGAAATAGATTGAATCAATTTCTTACTTTATCCCTCACAACTGTTGAAAATTCAAATTTAACAACCCCAGTGACATCTCTTTTTTAATCAACTCTATCCATTGACCACCCCTGTAATTAACCTCTGTTTTAACTCTTATTATGACTAAATATATGCAAAATTCAAGACACCATATTACGTACATGCTAACAAAATTTTGCAATATTCATTATAAGATCAGTTATTTTCGATCCAACTTGTAAATACATCAAGATGTAAGGCAAATTGTATGAGAAGGTTGGAATTCCATGTAGTCATTCTTTCTTTGTTATGAAAGTACAACATTTGCGTGAGATTTCATGCTCTCTAATTTTGTGTAAGATGAACAAAAAATTTCAAATGCAATTTTGATTTGAGTGGCCACAACTTAGTACGAGAAAAAAAAAAAAAAAAGGCCCTAAATTGTTAAATGTGGAGCTTTGAGTTCATTAAGTAATGAATTTTCTATTTTTCTTAAAAGTTTAACAAACCTTAAAGGCAAGCTAGGCTTGAAATAAAAAGTACTTTCACAATCTAGGTTGAAGAGTTAATGTGCTATGTGAGATTTGGTGGTTTACACGAATCTGATAAGGTTCCCATAAGTCACTCTTAAAAACTAATAATGTTTGGTGTGTGCATCAACTGGTAATATATAGTATTCAACCACGTGGCACATTAAGGTTTGGGAAAGTAAGAAAGAGACATCGAAATAAAGATATATATCCAAGACTACAGAGGATTCGAATCAACTGATAAAGTCAGCTCTTTTGACTATAGGTTTCATGTATTCCCATTTGATGTGGATCATCAACTATAAGCAAATATCCAAAGTAAAAGTCATTTCAAAGAAGTGAATAGGGTCCATTTCTTGGTGATTTTATTTAATTATATTACAAATTAAAAGAGAGAGAGAGAGGGATTAGTGAAAATACAAATAAAGAGTGGTCACAATCATAACTTGGTTGGTAACAATACCTTTCAAAAAAGCTGAGATATTAAGTTCAAATCTCCTCCTCATTCAAAGTAAAGAAAACATATATAACGAATTAAATTTAAATTTTTAATATGGTAGTAATTGAGAATCAATGAAATAAATCACAAATCCTCAAAAAATAGTTAAGGACTTTACTAAAGGATTATTTTTATTATTACTTTTTCTAGTATGTATAGACTAGTTCTGCAATAATTCTTTGAGAACCTTTGATTTGATCGACTATTTTTTTTTTTTTTTTTTAAATGTAATTCTTTTGGTTTTAATGACCCAAAATACCCCGATATCCACGGTGATCACAATTTGGTACCTTTTTGGGTCTGTAATTAGCTTTATTAGAAACTTTGCAATGTTTCATAAGGGGATCTATAATTAGACTAATTCGAAATTTTGCAATGTTACAGAAGGGAAAAACTCTAGAGGGACTTGTGCATGCCAAACTGGAGTACAGTCATGCTTACATTTGCAATAAAAAATTTGATAATTCCACAAACAGTGACACTGCACATACGTTGGACTGGGTGTACGGTATGACAAACATTTGCGAAGTTGCATAGTTGCCAGGGATGAGAGGGGTCATTGATGCACAACCAAGAAGCAGTAGATTATGAAATTTAGAACTAAACTTTAGAATATAACATATTAGTGTGCATATGTAGTTCAGATATTCCTTAATTGGCAAACTTCACTTTTGAATGTAATGTGACATATTGGTTCACATATGTACTTGAACTTGAATTTTGATTGAGAACTTTTTTGTGTTATAGAAATTGATAGAGGAGACATCCTATGACATAATTGATGTGAAAATAAATGCAAACAATAAAATATATGCACATTCTCATTAAATCAATTTTCCTGCAACAAATAAGATAACCAACAACTAGCTCACAAAATACACACAATTAGATCATGGAATACAACCAATTAGTTCACAGAACACACATACAATTTGTTGACACTTATTTTTGGTCAACCCTGTTCTTCAAGCCCAATACCTGTGACACAACAAACCTCATACAATGCAAACAATATAGGATCAAAACACACAGGACACAGCAAGACTTTTACGTGGTTCGGCAAAAAAAACGATGGCCTACGTCCACGACAATTACCCTCTCTCGGTGTAATTGTATTTTTTATTTCACTCTGTCCTTTACCCTAAATTATATCTCCTATTTATAATGGAGATGTTATAATCAGAATAGGCTTGAGAATCTTACAGATAAGGCAAAAAATAATATACATTAATTAAGATAATATCTTCTGAGATTATCTCTCGTATATAGCAATTTCCCAGAATGTAGAGATTCGATTTGCATACAAATAGGTAATTCGACTCCTTTCCTGTTTCGGATTGATTCTTCTTCCAGAAGGTCTCGGATTGATTCTTCTTCCAGAAGGTCAACTGGTCAATTTAAGTGTTTCACCTGTTCAACGATCAGACAGCAAATTGAGCGAGCAGATATCTCCGAGCAAACGAGCAGACTTATTTATCCTTTTGGCCGTCGAGCAGACGAACATATCTCCAGTCAGTAGGAATGTCCGAGCAGGTTATCTTTGTGCTTTTAACTTTCCTTTGACTATTTGACCAAGTGTCTTCTTGGCTCTTAATAAGTTACAATGGGCCTCCATTTTTGGGCCTTTTCTTATTGCACCAAAAAATACCCATAACACAAGCCCCCTTGTTTCTGGTACACTTTTTGTACTGGAAACAATGTTCTTGCGCCCAGACTTGCGCCCAGAAAACTTTTAGTGAGATGTGAACCGTTGCTTTTCTTCCTTTTTGCCATGTGTCAGTCCCCCAGGCGTTGGCTACTTGTCACTCAACTGTCGCGCTCCTTACTGCATGTATTAAATGCGCGTCTTTTCAATAGTTGCTCATGATGGCTCTTTCGGTTTTTTGCGCCTATTGCCAAACTTTGGCGACGATTGAAATGTCTTGACTTGCAGATTGGGATTCCGAAGCGTCAGCTATATATTACCCTTTGTCGTTCTCTTTTCGTCTTCTCTCTTCTGCCTTTGCAAACCCTGACATTTTTGTCTGCTACCATTCTCCTACATCCTCAAGGTTCTTTGTCAACGCCATCTTCAAGGTAACTCCTATTCTTTTCTTCTGCGATTATTTTCTTCCATGATTACTATTTGCGTATCTGATGGCATGATTTCTTCTTTTTTTTTTTTTTTTTTTTTTTAAAATAGATACTCGTATTGTTGCTTTGAGTTGCTGTCTGTTTGTAATATCTCTTGCCCATCCAACTTTTCGCCCCAATAGCCCCCCTTGTGTTCATAGGAGTATCGTATCCGTATGTACTGAGTTCTGGTCTGCTTTCTGCGACCTGACACCCCTGTTGATTTTGTAGATGTCTGGTCGTAGTCGTCGCAGTCATAAGGTGGGATCCACTGATGTTGCCTCCGAGGAGGATCTTAGTGCTACCTCTCAAGGTGGTGGGGCTACTTCAGTCCCTTCTGAACACCATTCCTCCTCTGCTCGCGCACCCTTTTTTCATTATGAATCTTCCCTTGGCCTCAGCGACCTTGAAACCATCGCTGAGGGCTTCTCCTTACCTAAGGGCTGCCGAGCTATGGTGCCTAAGGCTTCTGACCATGCAGCTTTTCCTCCCAAGGGTTTCTTTGCCATTAGTCATCAACACATAGAAGCCGGTTTCAGGTTTCCGGTTCATCCTTACCTGGTCGCTCTTTTAAACGACCTTAACTTAGCCCCTTTTCAACTTACCCCCAACTCTTATGCTCATCTCACCGCTTTGGCTTCTATCTTTCTTAAAAACGACCTTCCTCCTCCTACCCCCGCGATGATCCATCACCTCTTTTTGTTTAGAAGTACTACGGGTCCGAAGGCTGATAAGAAGGATGGGTTTTATTATACTTCAGCCCGAAAATCTCCTTACAAAGTGAACCTTCCTCAAGGGATTGGAAAATCCAACGTAGGAGATTACAAGTCACGATGGTTCTACGCGTCGTGCTTATCATTGTCGGATTTAAAGAATTTTTCTTTTTGCCTTTCGCCCAGTAAGTATATTTGTCTCAGTTTTCCATCTTGTATTTCTGCTCGTTGCTAACATTTTTCTTTGTGCAGATGTCTCTAGGGGCGAGATTCCTCTATTCGATCAGGAGCTCTCTCTGTTAGATAAATTTTCGGATGTAAAGACACCATCCGACGATCAGACACCTTCCGAGCACCTGCTTCAATTTCATGGTCTCGCTCCTCCTGCCGACCAAGAATTATTGGACCCCGCTTCTGATTTAGGCTCTCGCGAGGAGAAAGAAATTCCTTCTGCTTTCGAAGCTTCCGGACAGGAAATTCCACATCCAGCGAATACTTCAGTTCCGGAAATGGTGAGGCTTCATTTCGAGCAGCCTTTACCCAGCCAGGCTCCTGCTCAGTCTTCTGCTCCCAAAGAGCCTGTTCAAGCGGCCGGAGGTTCAGGCTCTCCCCCTGCTGCTGAAGTCTCTCCAGAATCGCCTCCTCAACAGGGTTCTGTCGGTTCTCCTGCTCGCTCGATGAGGCATAAATCAGTGGCGAGGAAATCTTCGAACAAGAGTGCTCGTCGAGGGGATATAGCTCAGCCTGCTCCGCCCAGCAGTTCCCCATCCGCCTCTACTCAAAATGTCGACAAGGGCAAAGGGATCGCCGATTCAGAAACTGCGGAACCGCCTCATAAACGCCAGAAAACAGCCGCGGCCGGTTCTGGTGCTGAGGAGCAGTCCCAGGAGTTTGATGCCGGGGAATATTACAGCGATCTTTTAGATCGCGCGCCCCAATTCCTGGGAGCGAGGAAGCCTGCCCTGTACAAGGAAGAAATAACGGGCGAACGGCTCATCAACTATTTGGGCTTCCACAGTACGCTTGTAAGTTTTACTTTTTTGCTGCTATAGTATCTCTTTCCATTTTTTCTGTACTAACAAATGCTTTGTTTCAGGCGTCCATGGCGTACATGAAGCTTTTGCGGGAGATTGGGGACTGGCCCGAGGAGAAGGCCGCCATGGCAACCACCATCAATTCTCTGGAGGAAGAGAAGGCTAAACTGCAGGATGATCATGAACTAGAGCTGGAAAAAGCGCAGGAGGCACACCGTAAGCTGGAGCAGGAAATTGAGAAACTGAACAATCAGAAGAACGAACAGCGGGAGTCCTTGGAGAGGCAGGAAATACAGATTGCCTTTAGGGATAAAAAGATCGAGACATTGACGCATGATCTCCACTTTGCTCGGGAATCGGAGGAGAAGTTGAAAACTGAGAATAAGGAACTGAAGGGAGAACTGTCCTCGCATAAGCATAAAGCCGCGGAGGCCAAGATTGTTATGGAAGCAATGAGGCAGGAAACAGTTTCTCTCAAGGAACACATTGCTTCGGAGAAGGGACGTATCGAAGCCGCGGTTCGAGAGGCAGAAGAGAGGACAGGAAGTTTATTCCTGTATAATCTGTGGCTCAAGCGACCAGATGTGGACGTTTCGTTCTTTGGTCCAGATGCCGTGGCTGAAGTAAAGCTGTACGCTCAGCAGGATAAACTTAAAGCCGGTCCTTCAGCTTCTTCTGCTGGTGCTGCCTCTGCTGATATTCCCAGCTCAGAATCTCCCAGCTCTCCTTGTCCAATCAATATTGATGACAGCAACCAGAAAAATTTTCCTGTTCGATGATATTTTGTTTTGTACTTATTACATTTTTTAACAATTTTTAAATAAATCTTTATTCATCGTTTCTTGTTTGTATTTATGTTCGTTATTTTTATTTACTCGTGAATTGGATTTTCGACCAGTACTTATTTGAGCAGAGTAGGTGTGGGGACGGCCAACTTGCTGAAATTACCCTTTCAGGCCCCTTACCTCTGCTTGATTAAAACAAATTCCCAGCTTTCTTGAATGGCCAATTTCTCCCAGCTTTTAAATTTTGTTCGAGCAGAGTAAGTGTGGGGACAGCTAGTCATGCTGAAATTACCCATTTTTGAGGCCCCTTACCTCTGCTCGTTTGAACCTACAGATCCAATGTTCCTTCAAGATACTATTCGTTCTTAAGTTACATGGATCTTCCAAGGTTTACTAAGTCCACAGGCCATAAGCATCCCTTCCAGAGTCCTTGTACTCACAGGTTATGCTAAGGTCTTCCAGGACATTTTTTTTTTTTTTTTTTTTATAGCTCACAGATAATGATTACACCTTCCAGAGCCCGGCTACTCACAGGTGGTAATCACATCTTCCAGAGCATTTGCTTCAATCGAAACGCGAGTAGATCATCAGTAACAACAAAAAACGATCAAGCATTGCCATTCCAGGAGAATCTGATTCGATTTTACTGCACTGAAACAAAATTGACAAATTATCGAAGCGAATTAAAACAAAAACTTAAACCAATTAAATAAAATATGGTCGCAGGTTTTCAGCGTTCCATGCTCTGGGAACTAGCGCCCCTTCCATGCTAGTCAAGTGGTAGGCTCCGTTCTGCAAACTTTCCTTCACAATGTAAGGCCCTTCCCAATTTGGACCAAGTGTTCCCTCACCAGCTTTCCGAGCAGCAGGTAGAATAAGGCGCAGAACTAAATCCCCCGTCTTAAACCTTCGGGTACGGACTTTTCTATTGTAAAATCTGGCCACTCGCCTCTGATAGACAGCAATCCTTATTTGAGCATCATCCCTCATCTCTTCCACCAGGTCCAGGCTAGCAACGAGCAAACTGCTATTATCTTCTGGGTTGAATGTTGTTCGGCGCTGACTGGCAACTTCATATTCTGCTGGAATCATCGCCTCCGAGCCGTAAACCAATGAAAAGGGAGTTTCCCCAGTAGTGTTGCGAGCAGTAGTTCTGTATGCCCACAACACTTTTTGCAGCTCGTCTACCCAAGCCCCCTTTCTCGCTTCCAGCTTAGTCTTCAGGTTTTGCTTGATGATTTTATTAATGGCCTCTACTTGTCCATTGGCCTGAGGGTGGTCCACCGCTGAGAAGCTCTTTTTAATTCCCAGATTCGTGCAAAATCTTTGAAACTGTTCGCTACTGAACTGGGTTCCATTATCTGTTACGATTTGTTGGGGGACTCCAAACCTGCAAATAATATTTTCCCAAACAAATTTTTCGACCTTGGTGGTGGATATTTCAGCTAACTCCTTTGCTTCTGCCCATTTTGTGAAATAGTCAACTGCTACAATAGCGTGCCTACACCTTCCTCGGGCTGTAGGAAGAGGTCCAATCAGGTCCAGTCCCCATATGGCAAATGGCCACGGACTGATCATTTGTTGCAAAAAAGTTGGAGGGGCTCGAGGTATCTTGGCAAATCTCTGACACTTGTCACACCTCTTGACCATTTCAATTGAATCTTTTTTCATAGTTGGCCAATAGTACCCCTGTCGGAGGGCTTTCTGGGCCAACGATAGCCCCTCGGCGTGATTACCACAATGCCCAGCATGTATCTCATTTAACACGACTTGACAATCTAGACCGTCAATGCACCTAAGCAACGGAGCTGAGAATCCCCTCTTATATAATTTATCATCATAGATGCAGTACCGAGCAACTCGCGTCCGAAGGCGGCGAGATTCTAGCTTTCCTTCAGGTAGCTTCCCATCTTGCAAATATTCTACCAAAGGATTCATCCAGGAGTCCTGTGCTACCACAATTGCCATTATCTCATCTTGCGATTCAGTGCTAGGAATGGGCAATACCTCTATTGGCACAACTCCCATGAAATCTGCATGTTTTGCAGTGGCTAAACGAGCCAAAGCATCCGCGTGAGAATTTCGCGATCGAGGGACATGCTGCAGCTCATATTTCTCAAACTTTGTCAAGAGTTCCCTTACTTTCTGTAGATAAATGGTCATTTTTGATCCTTTGGCCTGATATTCTCCCCGGACTTGACCTACAACAAGCTGGGAATCACTGTAAATCCTTATTCGTTCTGCTCGCACTTCTAAGGCCAGTCGCAATCCTGCCAGCAACGCTTCATACTCAGCTTCATTATTAGTGGCTTTGAACTCGAATCTTAAAGCAGACAAGATTTTGTGTCCTTCCGGGCTGATCAACATTATTCCAGCCCCTGCTTTCTGCTCGCTGGAAGAACCATCGACATATAATTCCCAAAATGGACCTTCAGAAGACTCGGGCTCATCATTACTCGACCCCGTGAACTCAGCAACAAAATCGGCCAATACCTGCCCCTTGATCGCCGTTCGAGGCTTAAATTCTATTTCAAACTGGGCGAGCTCAATAGCCCATTTCAGCAAACGACCAGAGGCATCAGGTTTTTGCAAAACCTGTTTCAGAGGATATTTGGTCGGGATTTCAATTGCGTGGGCTTGAAAATAAGGACGAAGCTTCCTGGAAGCTACCACCAGGCTGTATGCGAGCTTCTCCATAGGTGTGTATCTGGTTTCTGCATCAATCAACCTTTTGCTTACATAATACACAGGAAGCTGCCTTCCGTCTTCCTCGCGAACCAAGGCCCCACTGAGAGCGTGCTGGGAAACACCCAAATAAACGACCAGTTTCTCCCCTTCTACTGGTTTGGATAACAGTGGAGCTCGGCCCATGTATTCCTTTAGTTGCTGAAAGGCTACTTCACATTCTGCAGTCCATTGAAAGTTCCTAGCCTTCTTCAATGCATCAAAAAATGGAATGCATTTATCTGTCGATCTGGATATAAACCTGCTCAGGGCAGCGACTTGGCCGTTCAAGCTCTGCACTTCCTTGATCTTAGTAGGCGACTTTAAGTCAATAAGAGCCCTGACTTTTTCGGGGTTTGCCTCAATCCCTCTGCTGTTGACCATGAACCCCAAAAACTTGCCCGAAGCAACTCCAAATGCACATTTCAGAGGATTTAACTTCATTTGGAATTTACGCAAGATTCGGAACATCTCTCCTAAATCTTGCACATGCCTACACGCCTGTTTTGACTTTACCAACATGTCATCAACATACACTTCCATTATCCCCCCGATGAGATGTTCGAACATCATGTTCACCAGCCGTTGGTAAGTAGCTCCTGCATTCTTTAATCCGAATGGCATCACCTTGTAACAATAAAGTCCTCGATCAGTAATGAAAGACGTGTGTTCCTCATCACTCGGTTCCATTGGGATCTGATTATACCCTGAGTAGGCGTCCATGAAGCTAAGGAGCTGATGCCCAGCAGTACCGTCAACGAGTTGATCGATCCGAGGCAAAGGAAAACTGTCTTTCGGACAGGCCTTGTTCAAATCGGTGAAGTCAATACATGTCCTCCATTTTCCGTTTTTCTTTTTCACCAGAACAGGATTTGCTACCCACACAGGGTAGTGAACCTCCCTGATAAATTTATTTGCTAGCAGTTTTTCCACTTCTTCCCTGAGCGCCTCATATCGCTCTTCTGTCATAGGTCTCCTCTTTTGACGAACCGGCCTATGGAGGGGATCAATATTTAGCCTATGCGACATTACTTCGGGACTGATCCCCACCATATCCTCATGAGTCCACGCAAAGACATCCAGATTTTCTTTTAGAAACTGAACGAGCTGCTCTCTGATGTCTGAGGGTAACTCTCTCCCTATCTTCAGGCACCGTCTGGTATCCTGCTCGCTAACTTGTACTTCTTCCAATTCTTCTACAGGGCCTGCCGTTCGATCTTCATCCACTTCTCTGGGATCCAGATCTTGACTAACTCCTGTACTACTGGCAGGTTGTTTCTTCTCCTTGGTCACCATACTGATATTTTTTCCTTTAACCCCAGCCTTTACAGCGTTTTTATAGCACTTCCTTGCCACTTCTTGCTCGCCCCTAACACACCCTACTCCATTGGGAGTGGGAAATTTAATGGTGAGTGTTCGGGTGGATATTGCTATATCAAGATCATTCATAGCTGGTCTCCCGAGGATGGCATTGTATGCCGATGGACAATCAATAACTAGGAAGTCGGCCATTGCAAGAGCTTGTCTGTTCACGTCTCCTATGGCGAGGGGAAGTTTAATCTGCCCCAACGGTACAATTGCATCCCCAGTGAAGCCAAAAAGAGGTTCTGGGGATGGAGTCAACTGCCCAATTGTTAAACCCATGTGCTCGAGACAGCCCTTGTACATCACATTTACTGAACTGCCTGTATCCATCATTATTCTTCTTACCTCAGCACCGCCAATCCTTGCTCTGATGACCAGTGCGTCATTATGGGGCCAATGCAAGCCTTGAGCGTCATCTTCATTAAACAACATCCCGCCTCCAGCAACTCTGGCCTTCTTACATGGCCCTTCTCTTCCACTTTGACCTGTCAACAAGACTCGGCCAGCCTCCCGCACATAGCGCTCATGTGATCGGTTGGATGTCCCTGCGATGTGCGGTTCTCCATGAATAGTAAAGATAGTCCTCACAGCGGGCTGGTGACCTTGATCAATCAGGCGCTGTGGTTGTTGTTGAGGAAGTTGCTGAGGTATATTAGGATGTTCTTGTACTGGCTGATTTCCCTGCAGAGGATGATGACTTTCAGGTTGCGCCACATATTCCCTCAAACGACCCCGTCTGATCAATTCTTCAATTGCATCCCTAAGTTCTCTGCATTGAGAAGTATAATGCCCGTTTTCTCTATGGTAAGCACAATACTTCCTTGGGTCTTGAAACCTCCTCGGGATGTTTGTGGGACTTGGCTTTCCGAAGTTCTCCCGTCTTTTTTCTGTTTCAAAGATCCTATCTTGTCTGTCCGTCAGGACGCTGTAATTCTGGTAACGATCTCTGGGTGGAGATGCCTTCCTCCGAGACTCATTTTTTGACCGCTTCGCTACCTGATTACTGGAGCGATGTTTGTGACCGCTCTCTTCATTTTCGCGCTGGTCCCTCTTTTTTCCTGGTCGCGAACTGTTCGCTCCTTTTTCTTGTTTGCTAGGCTTTTTCTGTCCGAATGTGTCTTCCCAGCACATCTCTTTTGCTGCACGGTCATAGAACTCTCCCAAACTCTTCACAGGATTACGATAAATGCTTTTGTAAAGCTTTCCATCTTTTCGCAGTCCTGCAGAAATTGCAGTTAAGACACTTTCATCAGAGGGATTTTGCACATTGTTTACCTCGCGCCTAAACCTGGCGATGTAATCTCTTAAAGTTTCCTCCCGCTTCTGAAAGATAGTCGCTAAGTGACAAGTCGGCGCGAGCTGCTTTCTCAGCGCTTTGTACTGGTCCTCGAACTTTCTCTGGCACTCATCCCAGCTGTTTATACTTCGGGCCGGAAGACTCCTTAGCCACGTCCTTGGAGTATTCCCCAGTGTTGCTGGGAATACCCTACACTTGACCAGAGGATTAGAGGTCTGCAGGTCCATTTGAACGTTGAAAATGTCCAGATGATCATACGGGTCACTATCTCCATCATAAATTGGGATGTTCGGGAGTTTAAATCTTGGAGGCAGCAGTTGCGTTTCAATCTCTCTTGAAAACGGGGTTCTGTCTTGCTCTCTGTCCTGGTCACGGTGTCCGGGTCTAGTCTCTAACTGTCGCACCCTCTGCATTAGTTCCTGTACCATGGGATCTTGCCGCTCAATCCCGTTCGCAGGGACTTGTCGATTCCCCCGGCTTTCTCCTGCTGCTGAGAGACGGGTTTGTGACCTTCCTCGGTCCAACGACATCCTTTCACGTGATCCACTCCTCCTGCGAGAACTTCCTGCATGGGGTGTCCCTTGTCTATGTGAACGTTCCCTTTCGCGCTGTCGACCCCTTCCATGATCAGAGTTATTTTCCCCTCGGCGATTATTACCCTGACTTGTTCTAATCCTCTGATTGGAAGGATGCGGAGCCACTTCTTGATGAGCCGGATGCCTCTCCCCTTGTGGGCGCAGATTTGAGGAACGAACAGAAACTGCTAGTTGCTGTCTGTCCCTGCCAGCCTCTCCTCTCCTAACTGGAACGGCACTCACAGAACGGGGCTGGTGGTCTGCGTTCCCTGGAACTTCCTGAACTCGGGCCTGTGTCAAGGCTCTGATGGTTTCTGCCAATTGTGCTACCGTATTTTCTAAAGCCTCCTGACGTGCTTCCTGACGACGCTGCCAAGCTGGCATAACACCTCCGCCACCATCAGTTGGTTGAGGAGGCAATGGTGGCAAAGCGGCAGAAGACGTCCCTGCTGCCTGACCTTGACCTTGGTGCTCCTCCAATTGATCGGTTTCCGATGCTACAACCCTGGTTGTCTTGACCCTAGCCATGTCAGCCGTATCACAACCAAAACAAGTTTGTTAAATCACAGTCTGGGCCCTTCCTCTAGCGCCAAAAGATGTTGACACTTATTTTTGGTCAACCCTGTTCTTCAAGCCCAATACCTGTGACACAACAAACCTCATACAATGCAAACAATATAGGATCAAAACACACAGGACACAGCAAGACTTTTACGTGGTTCGGCAAAAAAAATGATGGCCTACGTCCACGACAATTACCCTCTCTCGGTGTAATTGTATTTTTTATTTCACTCTGTCCTTTACCCTAAATTATATCTCCTATTTATAATGGAGATGTTATAATCAGAATAGGCTTGAGAATCTTACAGATAAGGCAAAAAATAATATACATTAATTAAGATAATATCTTCTGAGATTATCTCTCGTATATAGCAATTTCCCAGAATGTAGAGATTCGATTTGCATACAAATAGGTAATTCGACTCCTTTCCTGTTTCGGATTGATTCTTCTTCCAGAAGGTCTCGGATTGATTCTTCTTCTAGAAGGTCAACTGGTCAATTTAAGTGTTTCGCCTGTTCAACGATCAGACAGCAAATTGAGCGAGCAGATATCTCCGAGCAAACGAGCAGACTTATTTATCCTTTTGGCCGTCGAGCAGACGAACATATCTCCAGTCAGTAGGAATGTCCGAGCAGGTTATCTTTGTGCTTTTAACTTTCCTTTGACTATTTGACCAAGTGTCTTCTTGGCTCTTAATAAGTCACAATGGGCCTCCATTTTTGGGCCTTTTCTTATTGCACCAAAAAATACCCATAACACAATTGGATCACGAAACACACATAATTAGGTTGCGGAACACACACATAATTAGGTTGCGGAAGACACAAAATTAGGTGGCAAAATACACACAATAAGTTCGCAGACACTAACCTAGTTCGTGATTTAATTGTCAACTAGGGAATAGTTGCTACATTTCTTAAACCCTTCTTCCTATACCAACCCTAAACTCGAACCAAAATACAAGCAAAAACTCATTTCCTCAACCATTATATGCATATGAATGTGCAAACCTTTACCAAATTTAGCATAGTTTGCAAATTAAATTGAAACAATAAATAACCACTACTTTCTCGGACCTTTCTTTCTATGCAAAACTCAATCCCAAACTTAGACCAAAATACAATAAGAAACTCATTTTCTCAACTATTATATGCTTATGAACACGCAAACATTCATTAAACTTAAGCTAAATATCGCATGTAAAGGGATTTCTTACCTCAAACCATGGAGTGCCTAACTTTCACAACCTTCAAAGATGAACGAAATAACTTTAGATGTCTGACAAGAGTGTTGGTGAGATGTAAGAATGTAGAAGACAATTAAGAGTGAAGTTAGGATAGAAAAGAGTGTTATTTTGCACCAAGAGAGTGAAGAATTCTTTCAAAAAAATTAAAAATAAAAAGGGAGAGAAAACTCATCAAGTTTTTAATGCATTACAGTATTAAATTTTTACCAGAGGAGGTGATAGTAAAACTCAATTCAGTTCTTTGGTGTCAGTTATATATAGTGGCAATTCTTTGGTACTATTTTGCACCATTTACACTTTACCATATTTATACTGCAATTCATAATAAAAGCTCTTTTCTTTATTTTTAATTACGTTAATTGACTTTCATGTCTTAGACTCCTGAATTTGTCAATATAAACAAACCTACATTTAAGTACCTTATTAATTTTAAAACCTTGACACAAAAAAACTGAAGAATTCTTCATTTACTATCTTGAGATAACATTAGCAATCTTTTCTCGTATTCTGCTCAATTTTTCAATTTCAATTTTAGAATAATACTTGTTTTTTTGTTTTTGTTTTCAAAAATATGAAAACCAAAACGATTTTCGTGTGCTTTACCTTTTGCCCAAACAATGACTGGACTTTTCTATGTCCAATTTCTGATTGCGTAGGTTCATTTCCAAGATAAATTGGAGCCTTCACTGACCATTGAGTGATGGCACACCCAAAAAGGATATAAATATTTTTAAATGTATATTTTAAATATATATTTAAATACTTTTAATGAATTTAATTAATTTTGATAATCTTTTAATGATGACAAGAATGAAACATTATATTTAAGGAAAAAAAAAATTGATATTAGATATGTCTTTTTTTTATGTGTCGTTTATTTTTTTATCTGAAGAATGAACAGTGCTGCTGAAGACTAAAAACTGAATAGTGATTGAAATTTGAAATCCGAATAACATATTTATTTTTTTTCTCTTATCTCTGAATATGTTATAAACTTATTTATTTTTTAAAGTTAAAATTGTCTGAAAACTAGTAAGTTAACATTTTTACCCTTTCTACTATTTGTTATTATGTAATTTTAATTAATTTAATATAAATATTTAAAAATAATTAATTAATAAATTTTAAAACATTTTTTGTGTACATATTAATAATGTTTTATTAATAATTAAAATATGATTAAAAAAATAGTTGTATTAACCATATTTATATTTAAATATATTAATATATTTAAGAAAACAACTAAAAAAATCAATGTTTAAATTGTAAATTAAAATATATTAGTTCAATTCTAAAACAATTTAGGATGAGATGTATTTAGGTTTTACTTGTCAAATATATTTTTATAAGTATCAAGGAAAAAAAAATAAAAATTTGAATACTATAAAGTGAGAATAAATTTGAAATTATGTTATTTTGGGGAGGATAAATTTAAAATAAAAACTTTTAAATGTCATTAAGTAATTTGCAATTAAGTGAAAAGTTAAAAATTCTTACTTAATTTTTTCAGTTGTTTTTTGATAGTTTAAGTGGTTTGACCACTTAAGAAAACAAACGAAAATATCTTAATATGTGCAATTCAATACTATTAAGTGTTAAGTGAAAAAAATAAATGACCCCTACACTGAGGAGAAAAAAAGTACAATTTAAACTCATGGCTTTAATATGTGAGCGAAAAGTTTATCATTAGGTAGTCCCAATTATTATCGTGAAATTAAATTTTAAATATACACGATACCATTGTACCCTCGCTAAAAAGGGTTATCCTTCAAATAAACTTATTGTCAAATGACAAACATATATAGGTTGATTATGAAGGTAAGGCAACGCACAAAATTAATTCAAATGTTGACAGTGAATATTATAGCTCAAAGAGAATATAAGCAATCTCATTTATTATGATATAGTGCATATATAATATATGATCATGACATTCATGGTTATAAGTGTGGACTGACTTATATGCTCACAACATAAGAAGAAGAAGAAAGTACATGTTCCACACATTGCCAAACAATTGCAGTACTAAAGCATTTTAGTTAAACTTAACCCAACGATTTTATCTTATGCAAGGGTGTACAACTCTGCATGTTGTCGAGAAGAAGACTACTCTTATTGGCATGAATTATTAAACCTATGTGATAATTGAATGTGGCTACACCTAATTATGCATGACATTGTAGTCTCTCTCAACATGTACGACACTTGACTAACAAATACGATTTATTGAACTAATTCTGGAGAAATTTATGGCCAATTCCACCAGGACTTGGAACCGACCGATCAACCTCCTTATGGAGCATTGTAACCAAGCTTTGGCCGTTTTGATGAGCCATTTGATATGATTTAGCATTATGATGAGAAGGTGTTTTTGGTGTAGGGCCATTTTGAAGAACACTTGGAACCAAATTGTGCTCCACAACAAGAGGGCTGTTCTTCGCATTCTCCATTTTCAAGACCTTTCTACCCTCCAAAGAAGGCATATAAAATATTGTAACAAGAATAAAAATCAGTGCAATTTTGCTCAAATAAGCCATGTTAAATGCTGGGAGAGAAAAATGTTGCAGAGAAGACAAGTAATGAGAGGTTTTATAAGAGATATTGGTTCTGGCTACAACTTACTTTGTTACTTGACTATATATAGAGGGAGCGGGGCGGCCTTAAATGTCAAACTAGCCAGTTTGGCTACTGTCAGTGTAATTCGGTGTGTTTGAAATTATAGAGGGAATGTCTTGCAAGTTTTTTGCTAGCTGGTTTGTCAATATGGATTTTATGTTATTGGGTTAGGTATTTTGAACTAAGCAGCAGCAGCCTTTCTTCCTTTACTTTCGTGCATGCATGCCTCACATACATATCAAGGTATAATGGTTAACAAACTCAGTGCCACTCTGATCACAGTACGTATTTACTCCTCTTGATATGTATGTGCCGTCATAAAACGCATTAAAATATTCTTTTTCTTGGTACGATTAAGACGTATGACATGTAGTTTAGAATCAATAAATTCACCTAGATTCTTATCCTAATATTCACCAATATCCTTTCAGCTTTTGATGAGTCGGGGTCAAACAGATTTTTGGATGGCTTACATTTGCGCATATATAGTTTCAAGTGACAACGTAAATTCCTTGAACTATCTGTGTACGTTGTGTTGAGGCTCTTTTCTTGTTCAATGAATGGATACATCGTGGAAACAAAAGCCACAGTAGATTAATAGTACTTTTGGCAACGCAATAATGTCAGTTGCGTACATTGCTTTACAAAATGGAATATTGATCGACTGTGCAGAAAAGTTGCTGATGATGATAACTTTAGTAATGGGGACAGAAAATGTTATTATCTCCATCTAATTATATATAATGTACTATTTTCATATGTTGAATAAAAATTAATATTGATCAACACTACTTTTTCAATATATTATCCAAGAAATCCCAATGTTAGCGAAATGGCGGTTACATCCAAACCAAAAGTGGTATTGGACCCAAATTAGGAAAATATGAAAATACCCTTACATATTAAAAAATAATATTAATATATTAAAAAATATATATGTTGCTAGAACGAAATGTAGTCGTCGAGAATGAGAGAAGAGAAGGGATGAGTGATTGATATAAAAATAAAATAAAATAAAATAAAATAAAAAAAGACAGCTCTGATGTCCAATGGAAGAGTTTCGGCACCGTGTCCCCTCCACTGATGCTGGATTGATCTCAACAAACTGTGGTGGGTGATGGCGGCGATGGGTGATGGTGGCGGTGGGTTAGGGTGGTCTATTAAGTGATGATGGGATTAGGTTTTTGTGGAGTGGGTGCGGCGGTGATGAAGTTGAATTGGTAAAGTGATTGGGTTAGGTTTGATGAATGGTGATGATATGAAATGTGAGGTTGTTTAAAGGGAGAGAGAGATGGTGCAACCTATGTGTCACCATCTTGGACATCCATTTTAATTTTTTATTAAATTAAAAATTATGTTGTATTAATAAGTTATATTGTTCTTAAAAATAGATATGTAATTACCTATTTACCCTTTGATCCAACTGTTTCATTAAAATAACTATACAATTACCTATTTACCTAAAAATAATCCAAAATGTGACTTTTGAGGAAGTTCTCTTCATAAGATTTGAGAGCTGCCACAAGGAATCTTCGGTTAGGCTCGAAGGAATTAAGTTTTTGTTTGAAGGAATTTTGGATAATAGCATGAAAGTTGTGGTAAAACGCTTAGGTTCTACTATGAACCAAAGCAAGAAAGAATTTCTATCAGGGGTCAAGACAACAGGCAATATTCACCATTTTAATCTGGTAAGAGCTGTTGGTTATTTTCTGAAAGATCAAACAGACTTTTTGTCACGACCCGAGCCCTAAGCCGTGGCAGAATCGTAAATATTTGAAAACAAAAACACTTTAAGTTAATTCCGGTGGGGACCATTCTCACAGATATGTGAATAGCTGCTAGAAATCATAGATTCAGAATAAATAATAAAATCATAAACACTTAGTCGTGCAATCAACTTATCATAATAAAGCATTCAAATTCATTTAGAATCTCAAATGAAATTCCAACACTCTGGTGTTCTTAACACAATGTCTTAAATACATCAAATGTAAGTCCCTTAAATGAGTTGTAAGGACATTCAATTCCACACACCAAACTTGAAATGAAATAAACTAAACATCCATATCACGAGCATAATCCCTGATTTCCTGGGTCCTCTACCTAATCCGCCTGATGGCTATCTAAGTCACCCTGCACATTTCCTAGAAGGGGAAAAAAAAATAAAGGAGGGATGAGCTAGTTCTCAGTAGGATTTCATTCCCGATAAGGTTCTGGAAACTGTTTTCTAAAATCATTATTTAAAACTCTACATACTCAATTATTTAATAAATACAATAAACCATTTCGTAAAATATATAGGGTACTAGAATCGTCATACAACATTTAAGAGTTTATATAAAGTCATGTCGTTTTCACATCAAAGTAAATCCCGTCCCCTAGTCATATACCCGATGGCCTACAGTTTTCAGTAAATTATTTTGAATAAGAAAATTAACATTTGGCACACCGTGACCCTGGTAGCAATATTAAAAAATACCCTGCGCAATAACCCGCACAATAACCCCGACATAAAGTCGTATAATTTGAATAGCAGAAAATACAGTGACCTGGTAGCCATACCAGAAAATACTCTGCGCAGTAACCAGCGCAGTAACCCTGACATAAAGTCGTATTATATGAATAACTATTGATAACATCACACAATGACTAGGACGGTGGATTTTCACTTTATGTAAGTTAACAAAACGATTCCAATGAGTTACCACGCAATCAATGCAATACATGTTTATAATTCAATATCTTGAAAACTTTCCTTTTTATTTATATAATTTCGGCAGCATAACGACTGCTAATTCAATAAGTCAAAATTTATAAACCTGTCATAAAACCACAAATTTTCACCAAACAAACCACAAATACTTCCAAAAGCAATCTACAATATATATATATCCGCATAAAATCAACATACTTTCAAGATTATACATATATATATTTTAAATAGATTCCACTTTAGCATAAAAACTACTAAAAGATTAGGATATAACTCTTACCTCAATATAAGCTATTAGTCACTCCAAAAACCTCGATTCCTAAAGTAATTATCACCATTCCGAATCGAATCTATATGATAATGCAATATAAATAATTTTTAACACTGCTGCCCTATAGGAAAAATGCCTATAAAAATGGATTCTACACTTAAAAACGAGTTCGTAGACGCGTCCGGAACTAAATCTCAAGTTCGAAAGGTTGGAAACTCACCTTCACCGTACGTGGCAGTCGGCGGTGACTTTTCGACGACGGATTCCGGTGACCACGGTAGCAGGACGTGCTGCTAGACGGGTTTTGTTGCCCTCAACATGCTTGTCACGAAAATGGGGTTGGTCGGAGTTGAAATCGCCTAGTTTCGCCGAGATATAGAAAAATAAAAGTTAGTTAATGGTAGACCTTCCTCTGCTAAAACGAACACCCAAACGATGATAAAACTTGACAAAATTGATACCTATGGAATTTAAGTCGCACAAGATTTTTAACGATACCAAATTTGGCCAAAACGGAGGTCTGACAAGGTCAGAACGACTAATCAGAGTCGGGCTCACGAAAATGGAGCTGCTAGAGAGAAAATGAGGAGGGAGAGAGAGAACTGGTCGGCTGGAGGTTGAAGAAGGGAGATGTAATCCCACCAAATTGCAATTTGATCCCCTTAACTGTTTAAAAATTACAATTTTAATTTAAAGCTTTAGAAGTTTAACTTTTTAACCCTTACACTTTTACACAAATTTTTTCATAATATTTTCAATTTCACCCTTTATAAAATCTAAGGTTTTACACTTTTAGTGTATGAGTACATGTGCAAGGTTTTACGAAAACTTGCCAATCAAAGTAGTCAAAAACATCACATGCCACCTCATCATCATTAAATGGAAAAATGAAAACGAACTTGAGAGGAAATATGCATGAAATGAAGATGATACCTACCTGTGGGAACCATCCACTTTATAAGAGTGGTCCTAAGAACCATAGGTCTGGTAGGACTCTTTCAACACCTAAATGATATATGTGTATAATATGTTATTTAGAATCTTGATGAAGATAGAGAAAGCTCCTAATAATTTCGCAAATAATTTGGAAATGCTTGGACCAGTCTAGTAGCTTGCTCCTTGTTTGATCTATGCATTTAATACTCAAGTTAGTTAAGGATCCTACTTAAATTGAAAAAAAAAAAAATGATGAGTTTATGTGACAGACTAGAAATGCCATTAGTACAGATATCTAAGTAGAGAACTTTTGAGAGATTCATACCAAAAATAAGGTCATTTGGACTTTTGTTGCCACAAATTCATAAATCAAAATTTTCTCCTTTCCTTGAATGCAACAACCAAGAAGCTTTACAAGATTTTGATGTTGTAATTTGGCAATCATTTTAACTTTATTTTTCAACTCATTTAATCCTTATGCACAAATCTTTAAAATCATTTTTAGAGTGATGTGCCATGAAGAATATTTTTGTGAATTAAATTGTAATATTAAGATAAGCAAGTGAATGAGATTCTAATGTCATACTAGTAATTGTTGGATACCTAAAAATTAAATGTCAAATAAAGACCTAACTATTAACAGAAAACTCTAACACAAGCACGTTGCAAGTTTACCTTGTATACAAGTCCATAGCCACCTTCTCCAATCTTTTTGTCATTTGAAAAGTTATCAGTGACACGAGTAATTGTAACTAACTCAGATAATGGTGGCTCTAAGTCTTCAATCTTTTGAACAGTTTTATCGGGAATAAATATATATGTTAACTGCAACACAACAAAGTTACTTTATGAAGTAGAAACATAATATTATCTAAAATGGACACATTTAAATTGAAGTAATTTGGAGAAGTGGAAGGCATTTACAAGAAATCAAGTGAGGATAGATTTGTATGGCAAAGAGAAAGATGTTACCTAAATTTGCTATGTTTTTGTAAATGTAGTAGCCTACTATAAGAACCCTAGCCATGCAGTGGTAGCTATAACCATTATCTCCATCGTAGGCCCATCTTTAGTCCCTTGATTAACAATATGAAGGGAAAAAACAACAATTGTTTTTGTTAAAAAATAAGAATTTACGGAATACTAAGTTTTAAAATTTTTTTATAAAACTCAAGAACCCTAGATTTATAAAGCAATTAAATAAAATAATATAAAGAAATGAAAATAAGAATTTTAGCTTCTGTATTGATCTTTATAGATTGCTCATCACCAAGTTTCTCTTGATATATCTATACATCAAGAAATAAGTGAGTGTATACAATTATATAGAATTATGCTCATTTGCTATTGATTTATTTTCCTAAAGGAAAAAACAATATTTATGCTTATAAGAAGTGAGTGTTTGATTTTAGTTATTTAGAGAACAAAGATGGAGAACAAAGACACAAATTCTTGTTCTCTATATTTATTGTAGAAAAAAAGTTTTTTCTTTCTGTTTCTCAAACACATACTCAACGTAACCAAAAACTCTTAAAAAGAAAATTAATTCTTTTCTTTTTATAAGCAACAATTAGGATTTCATCAATCAAAATTAATATTGAACTCCATTTTTATTAGAATTAAACTTTTGCCCTATATAACACAATTAATTCAAAATCAATTCATGTTATATTTTGAAATCGAACTCGTAACTTCTAATAAATTAATTTATACTAAAGTCATTATGGATAATCGAATTCAAGACCTCTTAATAAATCAATTAAATAATTATTAATTCATAATTCATAATTAATTAATTAATTATTAAATAATTTGAATAATCAATATCATTCAAATATTAAGTGAACATAAATTTTGCTACATACATAACAACTGTAATTAGACAGTCCAATTATAATATTCTATATACACGTTTCTTACAATGAAATGAGCTATTAAGAGGACTCAATGGATCTACAGTTTTGAGTTCCAACAATATTAGAATTATTAATTAAACTCTTTAATTAAATAATTTACTATTATTAACTTTAAAATTATTCTACTAAAAACCTAAGATTATACTCTTAAAACTACAGATGTTTTTATACAATCTGAAATTTTCAATGTTCATTTATTTAATCATTATTTATGATTTTATCCTTTGCAAATAGTTTATAATTAAAGCTATATCAAAATATTCATTTTACACCTTTAATTATATTTTAATCCTTAAATACTATTGATTCTCTAATAAACAATATATTCATAACAACTTATGAATTTATCTTTTCATTTACATATAAATAGAAAGTTGAGCGCTCTTATTATTCAAAACCTGAATCAATCCTTAAGAGAACTACTTCTCTATTTCTTATAAGGAGTGGATTCCATTATTGTATAGAATATTTCGAGTTACTTATTAAATCATATCCTCAAAGTATGAAGTTATTGATTCGGTATCTACATTGATTTCACTCATATAAATCAAAGGATATAACTCAATAAATATGAGTTCATAATACACTTATGATTAAGATCAATTCATATATGATCATCTGGTCGATAAATGTAAATCTCTAAGTTTAAGGGATATTAATTAGAGACTCATGTTTATCGTGGTCCAGTCCTATATAATCTTTATTATATAAGATGACTTAATTTCCATGCCACCACATAGATAATCTTGGATAAAACTATCGTACCGAATACGAAATAGACCATAACTGTAGATTTATCACAAACAAAATATCTAGTTTCGTTTGTTTTTTACGAACTTTTTAAATTACTTATCTCAAACTAAATCCGCTTGTATATATTATACTTATATACTTAGTTTAAGATTATATTAGTAATTAAGGATGTTTCTCACGATCTATACAATTTTTGCAAAAATATATAAATTGAATAAAATGAATACTTTATTAACATTTATAAAACCGTTTATATAATTATAAGTTTTTAGGGCACAAACCCCAACATAATATTAATATGGCAATGCAACATAGTTAAAATCAAAGCAAATAAAGTCAAATTATGAGTAAAATATATGTGTAGAAGCTCTACCAAGTACGATTTTTTGTGCCAATCACATAAGCCTATCTTATATATATATATATATAATATCATACGATATATCTGTTTATTAATACATCTAATAACTATAAATAAGGAATTACATTATAAACTTATTGATTGTATTTTATTATAGAAAAAAATCTTAAAAAAAACCCATAGAATGGCGAATAATATTGTTTTACCTCCCTATACAGCCAAAAAGTGATTTCCATCTAATTTGTTGGTGGTTTTGTGATAAAAACAGTAAAAAATCAAAATACCCTTATTGTATTGAAAAAAAGTTAAAAAAATAAAAAAACAAAACAAATTAATCAATTATCAAACTATCATTTCATAACAAAGTAAAATAAATTTAAAATTAAATAAAAAATAAATTTTTTTTGGAATTTACAATTAAATTTATATATAATTTCAAAAAATTAAAATTAAATAAAAATTAATTAATTAATTAAAATTTTAAATAATTGAAATAATAATTACTATTAAATAAAAATTAAATAAATTAACTAAAAAATTGTCATAAGATCTTCAAATTAATTTGAAAAAAAAATAAAAAATTTAAAAAAAAATCAGAATCAAACATATAATCTACAACTAAAATCATTATCCAGAATCAATGTTAAAAAAATTAAAAATAAAAAAATTTTGACAAATTAAAAAAAAAAAAAACAGTTAAAATCCATAATTTTCAACTAACAACGTATAACCACTTTTTTTTTTCTTCTTACACATAATTAATCAAACACATAGTCTTTAACAAAAACAATCAGCCATAAACACCATTAACATCTGGGTTCACTGTAAAAACACAAAATATTTACATTTTTTCAACATACAGAGAAACGAAATTTAGGCACCACCAACAACCAACCAGAAAAAATTGCATTTTTTTCAACATATAGAGAAACAAAAAACCCCATCCCACCACGAATAACTAACCCAAAAAAAAAAAAAAAAATCATCCTACCATCAGAGGCGACGAAGAAGAGTCTCCCTGTAGCAGAGGAAAAGGAATCAAGAATCAGAGGCGATGGTAGTCGAGGTTAGTCATTCGTTTTGTTGAGGAACCGGGAACCAAGGTTAGTCAAGGAAAAAGAACCAAGAACTGCTCGTTCTGTCATCAGTGGTGGTCGAGGTTAGCTAAGAAGAAGATGAGAAGGAAAAGGAGGAAGAGAATAAGACAAGCTAAAGGTTAAGGTTGTGTGTT
This sequence comes from Dimocarpus longan, assembly GCA_022984855.1. Taxonomy (NCBI): domain Eukaryota; kingdom Viridiplantae; phylum Streptophyta; class Magnoliopsida; order Sapindales; family Sapindaceae; genus Dimocarpus; species Dimocarpus longan. The sequence continues at coordinate 11,103,729 of CM041014.1, read as the reverse complement.
GAGTGGTGTGATGGGATTAGGTTTTGATGGTGGGTGAGTACTGGGCAGTGATGATAGAGAGAGAAGGTTGGAAGAGAGTAATGTTGACGGGAAGAGTTTACCGTGTCATTTTGTTATTTTCTCAATAATTCTTTTTAAATTTTTTTAATATCTGAAAATATGATAAAAAATTGGATCCAACTATCCTTAACTTATTTTTTCAAATGCAATTACCTAAATACCCTTACACCCTAACAATTATGTTATTTTTGAACGAAAATCACTAACCTACTACGATTGGGCCATTTTAGTTATTATTTTCAATATCAAGGATAGTTTGATATTATTTTTCATTTCAAGGGATAAAATAATAATAACCTTTTATTATATCTGATTATAGTTAAATAAGTCAGATCACATTCAAAACAATTGACTGTGTTTAGTTATAATCGGACATATTTAGTTGTAATTAGATATAATAAAATACAATCAGTAATTTTAAAATATAATCAGTTCAGGTGTATCGATATCTAATTGTATTATAGATGATCATTATATATATATTAACAAATGTAAGATCAATGAGACTAGCTAGTATATTCTCATACTCACAGCCTCAAAGATCAATGAGCTCTAAAACTGTGTAGCAAAAACAAGCTATTGTTGGCGTATAGAGAAAATAGAGGATAAAAAAAATGCAGTATACTGTCACGTGTCAACCTCAAATCTTAAATATTATAGTTGGGCCCTTTCCTATCAGCTTAAGCTTTTGGGTCTGATGGTAATTAACATGGTATCAAAGCTTGGAGACCCTTGGTTCAAACCCTCTCTCTCCTCTTTTATCTGAAAATCATCTCGTTACACATGTTATACGGTAGGGGGCGTGTAGCATGTGTCCATTATCTATCATCTGTCCACGTTATACGTGAGGGGGCGTGTTACATGTCAACCTCAAGTCTTAAATACTATAGTTGAAATAATACAATTCTTTTATATTTATCATGGTATCAAAGCTTAGGGTTGTGTAGTTTTCTCTTATTGTCTCTATTACTGTCACCGTCGCATACCACTCAAACACATCAACTATCAACTCTCAGCACTGTCGTCAGGGTCCTGCCCCATCACCGCTGCTACACACTGCCTAGTCTCAGGCCGTTGCACCTGCTCTCGCCTCTGGTTTCATCATCACTGCACGTCTTGAATCCATCACTGTGTCATCATCGCTGCATGCCGTTACACCATCTGTTTACTATCTATTGTTGTTGTTGGTGCACACCTGTTAACAGTCGTGCCATTGCATTGGGTCGCACCATCTCACAATAACGCCGTCGCATTCACGCCGTACTTGATCACATCGTTACATCACTGCTGTCACACCAATCATCAATATCATCACAAGCCACTGTTCGGCTGTGTCACCATATCAATCTGGTCTATTTTTGCCACTGTTCCGCTGCTGCCTCCACACATCGTCACCGCCTCCACTGGTCCTGATCTGCACCGTCGGCTGTCATCGCCATATATCTGTTGTTCCGTTGTTTTGTTGTCGCACCAGCCGCCACTACACCACCTTATCAACGTTGTGCTTCAGTCTCTTCTGGTTGTGTTTCTATTTCAGCACCCACCAATCATCACATCTATCACCTCTAGTTGTGGCCACCATCGCATCTCTCTCTGGTTTGCACTCGCATCGCTGTCTTTGTCTTGTTTCGCTATTGCACCATCCTAGTGCACTATCTTTGGTTTGCTTTTCTTTCCATAATCACTGGGTCATTGTTGATTTTTTAGACTTGGGCAGACTTGTGCTTTATTTGGGCTCTTAAATTTGGTGTTTATTGGGCTGCATATAAAGAGAAATTAGATAGATCTATTTTCTTAATTTCTCTCATTGGGCTAGTTTACGTATTTTCTTGGGCTTGTTTATTTATTGAGCATCTTTATAGAGAGTTCATGGATGAAACATCTTTGCAATTATTGCAAGCTGCCAGAACATGATATTTTATATTACCCTACAAGATGTTGTAAGCATTGTCATAAAATTAAACCAGGACACTACAATCAAGATTGTCCTCGAAATACTAATAGCAGAGGATTTTCAACCAGATCCAAGGATGTTTCTCTCAAGCCTTGTAAAAACAATCAACATTTTTCCATGGCCATAGGTGACAACCAACAGGGTATTGCTGGTTCTTCTTCTATCTCAGTCCATGATCTTGCTTTCATGCTTCATCAAATCGTTTTCGAATCTAGTAATTCATTCACTTCTGCTTCTTTCGTGTCAGCAGGTAATTTCCCTTGGTATTTTGATTCAGCTTGTTGTAATCATATGACATCAGATCCTACAAATTTTTCTGTACAATTATCCTCTTCCCCCTTACCTGTCATTTCTACAACTAATGGCTCATCTATGTCTGTTCAGCATATAGGTCACATCTCTACAAATAACTTGTCATTGCAAGATACATTCTTTATTCCTAAACTTACATTAAGTCTTATCTCTGTGGGTCAGTTGTGTGAACTTGTTTTTGATGTACATTTTACTTCTTCTGGTTGTCGTGTGCAGGATCCACAAATGGGGAAGATTCATGGGATAGGCCGTAAAGTTGGACATTTGTTTGAGCTCATTCATCTTTAACTACCTTTACGAGTCACATCTCCTTATCAATCTACCGCTATTTCTTCATCTTTGCCATTGAGTCTTTGGCACTCACGGTTAGGTCATACATCATCTAGTCGTTTGCATTCCTTATCATCTAGGGGACATTTAGGCTCTGTGACTGATGATCATATTGATTGCTTATCATGTCAATTATCCAAACATCATGCACTACCTTTTTACAATAGTGATTCGGTTTCCCAAGCACCATTTGACTTAATTCATTCAGATATTTGGGGACCATCACCAACAACTACCATGGGGGGATCCAAGTATTTTGTTATCTTTATGGATGACTATTCCCGTTATACATGGCTCTATCTTATGCATAATAGGTCTGAATTATCTAAAATTTATTCTGATTTTATTCGAATGATTCAGACTCAATTTTTCAAAACTATCAAAGTTTTACGTACAGATAATGCCATGAAATATCGAGATACAACATTTCTTAATCTTTTGAGTCAAATGGGTACCATATGTCATCGTTCATGTCCTAGTACATCGCAACAAAATGGTCGTGCTGAACGCAAACATAGGCATATTCTTGAAACTGTTCGAGCACTTCTCATATCTACCTCTTGTCCTGAAAAGTTTTGGGGAGAAGCTGCATTGACAGCTGTATACACTATCAATCGTGTTCCATCCTCCGTCATTGATAATCAAACTCCTTATGAATGACTGTATGACACTCCTCCTAATTATCAACATCTCAAAGTCTTTGGATGTGCTTGTTTTGTTCTTCTTCATCCTCATGAACGAACTAAACTAGAGTCTAGAGCTCGTTTGTGTTGTTTTCTTGGCTATGGGATTGAACATAAGGGTTATCGTTGTTGGGATCCTATCTCAAATCATCTTCGTGTCTCTCGTCATGTTGTCTTTTGGGAGCATAAGATGTTTTCATCTATATCCAAATTTCACACATCACACACTTCTCCTCATAAATTTTTTATAAATCCCATTGTTCCTTTATTTCCTGATGAAAAAGATTCAAGTTTTCATGAGACTCAAACAGATCCTTCTGATGATATCCGGCTGATTCCTGAACAGTCTCACCCGTCTGCTGATCCTGCACCAGAGTCCTCTTGTCCAATTCCACCTGTTGCACCTCCTTATCCTACATCAGAGTCCTCTCACCCAATCTCATCTATTGCTCCTCCTCCCCGTCGCTCTAACAGGGTAAGGGAACTACCTGTGATTCTTCGAGATTTTCATTGTTTTTCTACCACTCTTTCTTTGTATGAGCCTCGATCTTTTAAAGAGGCCAGCACTAACCCTGTTTGGCAGCAAGCTATGGCTGAAAAATTGCAAGCTCTTGAGAAAACTCACACTTGGGACATGGTTGATCTTCCGTCTAATAAGGCTGTTATAGGGTGCAAATGGGTATATAAGATCAAAACAAAGTCAGATGGGTCTGTTGAAAGATATAAAACTCGTCTTGTGGCTAAAGGTTTTACTCAAGAGTATGGCATTGATTATGAGGAGACATTTGCGCCAGTTGCTAGACTTACATCTGTCCGCAGCTTTCTGGCAGTCACTGCAATCAAACGGTGGAATTTGTTCCAAATGGATGTGAAAAATGTCTTTCTTAATGGGGATCTTACTGAAGAGGTATATATGACACCACCACCAGGGTATCCACACCTCTCACATAAGGTTTGTCATCTCCGTCGAGCACTATATGGGCTAAAGCAGGCTCCTAGAGCTTGGTTTGCAAAATTCTCGTCCACTATTATGCAGTTTGGTTTTACCTCCAGCTCTTATGATTCTGCATTATTTCTTCGCAAAACTAGTCATGGTTCTGTTTTCTTGCTACTTTATGTGGATGACATGATCATTATAGGTGACGATATTACTGGTATCTCTGACCTTAAGATTTATCTTCAACAGCAATTTGAAATGAAAGATCTTGGCTCTCTCAGTTATTTTCTTGGTCTTGAGGTCTCCTCAGATTCTGATGGTTATTATCTCTCCCAAGCAAAATACACTTCAAATCTTATTACTCGTGCTGGTTTAACTGATAATAAAATCAATACTAGTCCCTTAGAAGCTACTATTAAACTGACGCCTTTCGAAGGTACTCCACTCAAGGATCCTACTCTTTATCGATAACTTGTTGGGAGTCTTGTTTATTTGACCGTGACTCGACCAGATATCGCATATGCTGTGCATGTTGTCAGTCAGTTTATGTCTGCTCCTCATTCCACTCATTTTGCTGCTGTTCTTCATATTTTACGATATCTCAAGGGCACGATGTTTATGGACTTCACTTTTCTGCTAACTCTTATTTAGAGTTGCGCACTTATTCAGATGCTGATTGGGCTGGTGACCCTACTGATCGACGATCTACCACTGGATTTTGCTTCTTTATTGGTAATTCTCTCATCTCATGGCGTAATAAGAAACAGACTGTTATAGTTCAATCCAGTACTGAAGCTGAATATCGAGCCCTTGCTGATACTACTCAGGAACTTATTTGGTTGCGCTGGTTACTTACAGATATGGGAGTTCATCATGCCACGGCTACTCCCCTTTGTTGTGATAATCATAGTGCTATTCAAATAGCTCACAATGATGTTTTTCATGAACATACCAAACATATTGAGATTGATTGTCATTTTGTTCGACAACATGTTCATTAGGGTACTATTAAACTTCATTCAGTTTCCTATGCTGATCAGCCTGCTGATATCGTCACTAAATCTCATCACTCAGGACGTTTTCGTAAATTGGTTTCCAAACTCAAGCTTGCATCCGTCTCGCCATCTTGAGTTTGCAGGGGGATGTTAATATACAATCAATTAGCTTAATCAAATCAATTCTTTCTAGTCGTGTAATATATTATTTTGTTTCCATGCATAGATTATTCTCTAGCCTTATTTGGTTTCCTCATTGGCCTATATATAGGCTTTATATTGTATATTGTAAAAGACAGTGAAATAACACAATTCTTTTATATTTATCATATACATCATCATATTTTCATTCATTTACAACTTTATAATACAAGCCATGGACACAAATAATAGGTACAAAATATGGACAGAACCTAACATAAACTGTTTTTTTTTTTTTTTTACTTTATCAAAACTTAACTCCTTAAAGGATCATCACTTCTTTGCTGCCTAATCTTTGACTAATCAAACTTATAAACAAAACACACAAAGTATATTTTTCTTTCTAGAGTATCCAAAAAAAATCTCAAAGTCTTACAAACTTCTCAATTGTTCATCTCTTAGAGCAAGATTTCCTGAATTTAAAAGTTGTAATAACCCTTTGCTTCTGTTCTTGTAGTGTTTACTGGCCAGAATACACACTTGTTCTAGCTCATCAAAATAAGATTGTGCTGTTTATCATCAACATCCCAGAAGAATCATTGATGGGGTTGATTCTGTTTGCAACCGAAACAACTTTACTAATTGGATATTCGTGTACCCACAAAGCGATTATTCGAACCACGATTGAAGAAGCCAGGCTCAAAGCTCCCATCACTTGAAACCAATGTCCTGTCATCATCTCTAATATAGTTAGATGAACTAATAGAGTCAAGTGCATAAGAGAATACATAGAATAACAACAATAACTTAAGCTGATAAACAAGATACAAAGAATATGCATTGCTGGCTATATTTCGAGATCTCTCCTGGAACCAAATTATAAATAAGCATCATAAAAAATGATCCCTTGGAAAATAATATTGACCCTTGATTCAAACGATTCTTGACTACTATTTTATTCACAAAACATCTAACAAGTAGCTGAAATTCGTGAAATGTGAACAAAAGAACACCAGTAGACCCCAGTCCACATGTTCCTTTAAAATAAAAATGATTTGATTGGAAATCTATTCAAAAGAACACCGGTTAATCCTAATTACAACTAATTAGTCTTAAACTCACGACCAAGCTCACCCACTCTATCTCTCTATACATCTTGCTACATCTTGGTTTACATTGTAAAAAAAGAATAAGATCCCTATTATAACATGAGTTTATATAGTCACAAAGTAATTTGAAACCCTTTAGGAAACACTTTCCCTTGCTCGAAAGATCCTCCCAAAGCATTAATAATCTTATTAGAATACTAAATCCCATGTATTTCCACTCAAACTTGAACCTATCAGCTTCTTGGGACACATGCAGTTGGTTTCGTCCTCATTTTCCAATGTTGTTTACATTGTTGGATCCCTCTTTGGCTAGGCATTTTAACCGTATCTTACTCATTTAAAACGGACATTGTTTAGGCCATTTTTTTTTCAATTAAAGTTTAGTTTAGGAATTTTTATCACAATCCTATTAGTTGGGGATCTATGTTGCTATCTTGAAATGGCAAAAGGTGGTATCCCCTAGCCATGTATACCAATGAAAAAGAAATAGTTAAAGAGGAACGCAATAATTTCAGAGGAAAGAGATGCCCTAAGGAAGGCAACAGCCTAAGGGTAGAACTAATGTAGTTTTATACCTAGGTGAATATTCTCTATTTGTACATGAGATGATAAATGTCCTATCGGACTCAGTCTCTTTTAAGACGTGTGCTTCATGCACCAAGTTTGGCTTGACAGGATATAGGTTCTCAATACATGGTTTTCCCTAGCCAATTAGAGTAGTGATCCTAACCATGTATTTTTACCCGTATTTTATGAAAGGAGTTTGGATTTTAGCAATACACGATGGAAAAAAAAATATAACAATTTTGGACCATTCGTAATTTTTTATACTGAGTGTCATGAGATTATAAAAAATCTAAAAAAAAAAAAAAAAATGAAAGGAGAGAGTCATAGCTCAGACAATCAAGGATGTACATTCCCATGTCATGCACAATTGTGCTGTCGTGTGGCTTTGATTTTGCAGGGTATGCCTTGGTGCATCAATATTTGACAATCCTTTATTTGGTTGCCACACATCTTTTGTCAATGCCTGTGAAGACTTTCAGGTCTTCTATTGATGGAGCTTTATGGGGATGTATTCAATAGAGAGTTCATTGAAGTTTGATGAATTTATTTTTTAATAATATATTTTGGTGAAATTCACTTATTCTATAGACTCCATATTGATTTTGTTAGAATTATTTAAACAATCAAATGAAATCTTCCCCAATTATACCAATGGAATTCTGTCTACTATTAAAAAAAAAAAAAAATCAAAAAGTATTTCTGAATAAATCTCATCCTTTACTAATTTCCATTTTTTTAGTGTGTGACTCACTGGATATTTGGATAAGATGACCTAAATGACAAGATCTCAATCCTAAATATGCAAGTGTAAATGGAGGAACCCAATCAGGACTGACTTTCAATGTTAGTGAGTTTTCACATTCATAAAGCCTCATTAATTTTGTGAGATTTATAAAACGAATCTCAGAAAGAGTTCCATTCAATTTGTTAAAAGAAAGATCCAAATATCTCAAAGAAGAAAGTTTTCCTAGAGATGATGGAATAGGACCTGAAATCAAATTGTCACTTAGATCAAGAGCATTTAGATCCCTCAATTTCCCAAGTTCGTCAGTCAAATGACCAAATATTTTATTCTTAGACAAACGTAGTGATTCTAGCCCATCTAAAACACATCCTGAAAAGAAATCTAAAATTTCAGATATGTCTTGAATCAATCTGATATCTGACAAAATCAAGGTCCTTAAGTTGCATAGATTTCCAAATGAACTTGGAATTCTCCCTTCTATTTGGTTAATTGAAAGATCAAGCCAGTTGATAGAAGTTAGGTTTCCTACAGCATCTGAAATCATACCCTGCAAACTATTGTTGTACACACAAAAATATTCAAGACGGTTAAATTTATATAACCAGTTGGGTATTGAAGAACTTAAATTGTTGTAAGATAAATCAATATGTCTAAGAGAAGTCAAGTTCTGAAGTTCATCAGGAATTGGACCTTGAAAATTGTTGCAACATAGACCAAGATAAACCAAACTTTTTAGACCAAAAATGGAACCAGGAATCAAAGAGTTGTCAAATTGGTTATTCGAAAGATCAAGAATGGAGAGAGATGAAAAATTTACAATGGATGGTGGAGAAAAGTGATGGAGTTGACAAGTAGACAGTTTTAACACCTTTAAGAAATGGAGTGTGTTTGTCACAAGCATCAAGCCAGAAGTTTTGCTAAGATTGACTCCACTCAAATCAATGTACTTCAATGAAGAAAGACCAGATGACCATTGAAAATTGTCAACAAATACCATCCCCGGATGAGAACGGAGGTCAAGAGAATGTAGATAAGACAGATTTCCAAGTTGGTAAGGAATCATACCACCAAATCCGGCTAGACTAAGATTAAGATATCTTAAATTGTGCATAGATCTGAAAAAATTGGGAATCTGAATTCCTCCAAAGTTATTACCACTTAAGTCCAAGTAGTGCAAATGCTTCAAAACAAGCAAAGAGGGATTTATCTTACCAGCCAACATCGACTTCATATAAGAAAAAGCTGCCGGATCATCAAAAGGATTTCGAAGGATGAGTTTAAGAACATGACCTGTGAAGTTGTCACAGACAACACCAGCCCATGTACAACAATTTCCATCAGCACTGCTATTCCAAGAGACAAGCCTGTTCTGAGGATTTATAAGATCATGCTTGAACTTTAGAAGTGCTTCTCTCTCGATTTCGATGCAACCAACATAAGCATTGGCATTGCAAAAGCTTATGCTGATGGCTCCTATGGCAAGTAGCTCAAGTATAATAAAGGTAAGAAAACTCATTGTGGGTTTCAAAACTTACATGAGGAAAGGGAAATGTGCATGAGAATGTTATAGTGGCATGTTATTTATAATGTGTTTATTATTACTTTTTAAATATATTTTAATTATTTTGAGGACACCATGGCCTCGCAATGCTTCCTAAGTTTGCCTTTAATTATGGTATGTTTTTTTTTTTTTTTTTTGAAATACCATTTGATATGAGATATTATTAGATAAAATTAAGGGAAAAATCCATAAAAACCCCTGAAAATGAAAATAACCTCAATTTACACCAATTTTTAAAAATATTAGCCAAAAAACCCCTTCCCATAAACCAAAAGCAGTTTCCTTCCAAATTTTGGTGGTTTTGTGACCAAAACATCAAAAGACCATAACACCCCTATAATATTAAAAAATTAAAAACAAAATAAATTAATCAACTGCCAAGCTACCCTTTCATAACAAAAAAAATTAAAAAATAAAAATCTTTATTAACTATTATCATTTATTAAATTGAATTAAATTAAATTAATAATCATAAATTTTTAAGATATTAATATTAATCTTAACAAATATAGTAAATTAAAAAAATATAAATAAAACAAAATTGAAGATCTGGATTTACTATCAACAGAAATCAATCATAAAAATTATAAAAAATCACAAAATTCCAGCACAAATACAACAAAAATAAAACATTCCATCCACCAATAATCACAAAAAATTTAATCAATATCTCTACAACCAAACACTAAAAAAAAATCAAACAAATCCATTCGGATTTAAACTGATAAAAGGCAACAGATAAGAGGCAACAAATTTAAGCTCTGCTTCCAGTCTTTCTTCTTAGCAGAGTCGGTGAGGATGAACATGGCGAAGTCACCGGAGATAGAGATCCTTGGGTTCTGTCTGCACTTGTGCCTCCGTATAAGCACCAGTAGATTTCTGGAGAGCTTCAACGACGGCGACGACTTTCCAAAACACAGGTGGTGGGTGTGTTTGAGCTGACAGATCGGAAACATAGCTTCATTGGCTTCACTCCGTCGCGGTTTGGTGATTTTGAGCCAAGAGTTGCTGATCGTTTTTCCAGTTCTGATGAGTGGGCCTGATGAATATGGTTTTTCTAGATTTGAGGATGATTTGAGAGATTGAAGAAGAAGCAGAGAACAAGAAGAAGAACAGAGAGAAAGAGAGAGAGAGAGAGGGAAGGAGTGACAGAAGAAGGCGAAAGAGAATGAGAGAGAGAGATACCTCTGTATAAGCACCAGCCGATTTCTGGAAAGCTTCAACGACGGCGACGACTTTCCAAAACACAGATGGTGGGTGTGTTTGAGCTGACGGATCGGACACATAGCTTCACTGGCTTCACTCCGTCACGGTTTGCTGATTTCGAGCCAAGATTTGCTGATCGTTTTTCCAGTTCTGATGAGTGAGCCCGATGAATATGGTTTTCCAGATCTGATGATGATTTGGGAGATTGAAGAAGAAACAAAGAAGAAGAAGAAGAAGAGAGAGAGAGAGAGAAAGAGAAGGAGGGAGTGACAGAAGAAGGAGAGAGAGAAGGAGTGAGAGAGATGGTTTCTTTTTTAATTTAAGTTTTTAATTTTTAATGAAAATTTTTATTTTTATTTAAGTTTTTAATTCAATCAAGCAATCTTGACAAAACATTGACAATTATACCCTCAGAATTCACAGACATTGACCATTATAGCCTCAGAATTCACGGGTGCCGTTACTTTTTTTATCAATTTACTGTTTCAATTGACGATTGGATCTTTTTAGTTAATATTTTCAAAACCAGTGGTGGTTTGATATTATTTTCAATTCTAGGGGGTAAAATGATAATAACCCTAAAATTAAATGAGTCATCTATCATATCAAACTAGAATGTGTGGTGGTATTTACACGGTTTTTTACATTATATTTATTGCACAACATTAGAATTTTAAACTCTTATATTATTTAATGTTGTCAACACATACATGAAGAATTGAATATCCAATTATTAGAAATATATGTTATTTTATGACTAGACTTTCAGTTTCAATATTGTAACAGTAGTAACTAACAAGCAAACCAAAAATAATATAGAGAATGGCCTAATCTTTAAAAATCAATGTATTTATACAAAATATACGAAATATATCAAAATAAAACAAAAAATCAATGCAGTTAATACATGAGAATAAATCAGAAATTAATATAATCAAAATATATTGCTAAGATTGTGTGACAGCAGTGTTATTGGCAGTCTTGGAATATTTGGTACCTTGATTGATGGAGGGAATATCTTGCTTAAAATAGTAACTATATGCTACCCATTTCTTACGCATAATCTTAATTTTCTTAGTCAGAGATTTCGAACCACCTAGATAATGACCCCCAAATACAATTAGAGCTCTTGTTTTTAGCGTTAAAGTTTCAGGAAATTTGTTTGATTATTACTTTGCTTCAGAAATTTCAAAGCATTTGCAACTGTGATTTCGAGTACTCAAAATATATTGCTAAGATAGTGTGACAGCAGTGTTATTGGCAGTCTTGGAAGATTTGGTTCCTTGATTGATGGAGGGAATAACTATATGCTTTAACCATTTCTTACGCATTATCTTAATTTTCTTAGTCAGAGATTTAGAACCACCCAGATAGTGGCCCCCAAATCTAATTAGCGCTCTTGTTTTTAGCGTTAAAGTTTCAGGAAATTTGTTTGATTAATTATTACTTTGCATGAGAAATTTCAAAGCATGTGCAACTGTGATGTCGATTAGTACTCGAATTTCTAAAAGTCCAAATTTCAAAGTTCATCTTTTTCAAATATATTTCGTTATGCATCATGCTTACATGTAAACTATCAATATTAATCAAAAGCCTGTAACCTCTTGTGTCGAAGAAAAGTAAAAGCTTGCAAGTTGCAACCTCACATCCTCCTGGATTAGTGGCAAATTTGCTTTGATAGTTGTTGATTTTTGTATGTTTATGAAATCGATCTCATTATTGGATATATATATATATATATATATATATATATGACACATTTTATGGTACACTTAGAGTATTAATATACCTAGCAACAATAAATCATTAATTATATTCTAAAATTACTGATTGTATTTTATTATATCTAGTTATGTATTTATTATATATAATTATAATTAAATAAGTCAGATTACATTTATAATAATCGATCATATTTAATTATAATCAGATATATTTAGTTGTAATCAAATATAATAATATATAATAAATAATTTTAGAATATAACCTCATTGCTAAGGATTAGTGTCCATCACTAAGAAATAAAAAATCTAGTCTCCTTCTCCATCGTCGGCTTTGATGATAAAGGCTGCCATCACTGACGAGGTAGGGAGATGGGGTTGGAGAGGGTGGCGACGATGGTTTTACTGTTGTTGGAGAATTGGTGTGAACCAGGTTTTGATGAAGAAAGATAAACTGAGTAAACTAGGTTTTGATTTAAAGATGTTGAAGATGGGGTTTTGATGTGAATATGTTGAAGATGATCGAGTGGTGATCCAACCCTAACTTTTCTTTTCTTTTTTTTTTCCATTTTTTTCAATTCATTTGGTCTTTTAATTTTTTTGATCTCCACCATCCTTCTTAAAAATGGACGGTGGAGATCCATTTGTTCTTATTTTTTTAAAAAAATTTTGAAAATTATTTTACATTAATTAATTTTTTTCTTTTTTCTTTTTATTTAATTTTTTCCAATATAATAATCTCCTCCATCCATTAAGAATGGTGGATAGTGGAGATTCATAAACTTTTTTTTTTTCCAATTTTATATATTTCCCTTTTAAAAATTATTTTTCATTTTTTTTAAAATTTTCCTTACAAATGGACCATACTGCCCTCCATCCTGCTAACGTTGACTAACCTTGACCATTAACTTTGGGGTTTCTTGTTACAAAAACTTTAAAGTTAATCCGATTGCATTAAATATTACCCCAAGGGAGGTTTTGTGTATTTACTTCTTAAAAAAAAATGTCATACCCCATTATAAGCTTAGTCTTTAATAAGCTAATAAAATAACAAGTATAAATGACACAAAATTTTTAAAAATCTATAAAATACGAATCAATTTACAAGCTCAAACTTAACAAGTTTAGATGTATAATAACCAAGATGAATATTCAAAATGTATGGTACTTTTTTTTTTAGCGAAAATGCAGTGCAAAAATTGTTGGAGTCATTTTCTCCAAGATAGATACCTTTGAACTTGGTGACGAATTTTATCATCAACAGCAAGGAATTTAAGACTAACGCGCTTTGCAAAATTCCACAAATTTTGACAATTGCGATGCTAAAAATTATCAAAATGTAGTTGTCTATGGACCACAGACAAGTGACACTGAATTTCACAACTTGGCTAAGGATACATTTTGCTAATAACAATAGGAAACACAAAATTTCGGTACTTAAAGTCTAAGATGTTTAAAATAAAGAAGAAAGAAAAGATGGTAAGTGTTAAATGTGTGGTTCTGATTGGTTGTAAATGACGATGGGAACCTTCTTCTTATCAGCAAAGATAAGAGAATTGTTGTAGCGCTGCACATATTTCAATACACTTCTATCAATCGTATCATTTTCATGTGTAGAAATTTATGTCACAATGAAATTATGAAAGAATGTCACATCTGTAAACCAACCTTCAAAAACACAAGTTCATTAATGGCTAATCCTAGCAAACCAATTCTGATTGATATATGGTCGTTATCATCTCAGTGAAGGTTTCAGCAAACCAATTCTACAACGTTCATTAATGGGACGTGTGGACTGGGTCTACGGGTTTGTTTTTTTATTCAGTTTCAGCTACTTGGTCAACGTTCTGTGAATAAAATACTAGTCAAGAACCGTTTCAATCACTAGTCGATGATATTCTCCGAGGGATCATCTGTTGGGGCACTTATTTATAATTTTGTTCCAGGAGAGATCTCAAAGTATAGCCACCAATGCATATTCTTTTTTTCTTATTCATCAGTTTTAAGTTGTTGTTGTTGTTCTATGAATTCTCATATGCATCTGACTCCATTAGTTCATCTAACTATATTAGAGATGATGGCAGGACCTTGGTTTCAAGTGACGGAACCTTTGAGTTTGGTTTCTTCAGTCCTGGTAGATCGAAGAATCGCTTTGTGGGGATTTGGTTCAAGAATATCCCAGGTAGAACTGTTGTTTGGGTTGCGAACAGAATCAACCCCATCAATGATTCTTCGGGGATGTTGATGATAAACAGCACAGGCTATCTTGTTTTGATGAGCCAGAACAAGACTGTAGCCTGGTCAGCAAACTCGACAAGAAAAGAAGCAAAGGGTTCAGTTTCATTACAACTTTTGAATTCAGGAAATCTTGTTCTAAGGGATGAACAATTGGGAAGTTATTTGTGGCAGAGTTTTGACTATCCATCTGATACGTTGCTACCGGAAATGAAGTTTGGATGGGACTTAAAGACTGGTCTTGAACGGCGTTTAACAGCATGGAAGAGCTGGGATGATCCATCTCCTGGAGACTTCACTTTTGGGTTGCAACTGCAAGATAACCCTGAGGGAATAATGTGGAAGGGATCAAACAAGTATTACAGAACCGGTCCATGGAATGGACTTAGATTTAGTGCGCCTGCATTAAGGCCTAATCCGGTTTTTGATTTCAAATTTGTGTCTAATGAGGATGAATTGTATTACACTTTCAACCTAAAAAATAAATCAGTAATGGTAATACTTGTTTTCAATCAGACCAGATATGTACGTGAACGACTCACATGGAGTGAAGCAACTCAAAGTTGGATAGTGTATTCATACCTGCCAGCAGATTACTGCGACAGTTATGATCTTTGTGGTGCCTATGGGAATTGCATCATCACTCAATCACCGGTTTGCCAGTGTTTGGAACGCTTCAAGCCTAAATCAACAGGATACAAGGACTGGTCTCAAGGTTGTGTGCGTAACAAGCCATTGAACTACTCAAAACTAGATGGGTTTATCAAATTTGATGGGTTGAAATGGCCAGATGCAACACATTCTTTGGTGAACACAAGTATGAATCTCAGGCAGTGCAGAGAGAAATGCTTAGAGAACTCTTCTTGTATGGCATACACAAACTCAGATATTAGAGAAGGAGGCAGCGGCTGTGCTATGTGGTTCGGTGATCTGATTGATATCAGACAGTATTCAGAAGGCGGACTGGAATTATTCGTACGAATGTCTGCTTCCGAACTAGGTAGGCTTTCATATCTTATGTTTCTCCCTAATGAGCATTTGCGTGTTCAAGTGCATTAAGATCACCATATCTATTGTTTTGGATGTATTGTTCTGTTTTCTTTTCTTAAAGTTGTTAATATATATATATATATATATATATATATATATATATTAAGGTAGGCTTATGTGATCAGCACATAAACCAGGTTCTTGCTATAGCTTCTGAACATATATTTTACATGTAATTTGACTTAATTGCTTTGATTTTAACTATATTGCATCGTTACATCAATATTGTCTATCAAGGGACTAAAGATGGGCCTAAGATGGAGATAGTGGTGATAGTTGTTATTATCACTGCCATGGTTGCTGGGGTTCTTATAGGCTACTACATTTACAAAAGCAGGGCAAATTTAGGTAACATCTTTCTCTCTGCCATACAAATCGATCCTCTCTTGATTGCTTGTAAATGCCTTCTGCTTCGCCAAATTATTGAATTTAAATGTGTCCATTTTAAATGATATTATGATTCTTCTACATGAAGTGTTACATGCACATTTTAATGACACAAAAAATAAAATCTGACTTGCTTCGAGGGAAACTAGTATCTTCTAAATGCTAGTAAATATAAACACATTTTTAACATCAAAGCAACTTAATTTTTATTAACCACAAATCTCTAGTTTATATAGTAACTTCAACATATAAATAATAATTTAAGATAAAAACTAACAGATAAAAGAATATATGTAAATCCAATATAATCTTATTTTAAACCTAATATCTATCGTTATTCAAATTTATTATCAAAATAAAAATGTGATCGTAACATAAAGCAACATTACTCTTGCAATTAACACATTTATTTATTATTTCAGATAAAACTCTTCAGAAAATTGAAGACTTGGAACTACCATTATTTGAGTTTGTTACAATTGCTCGTGCCACAAATAACTTTTCTTTCAACAATAAGCTTGGAGAAGGCGGCTACGGACCTGTGTACAAGGTATGCTTGCAAAATGCTAGTGTTAGAGTTTTCTATTAATATTTAGGTCTTTATTTGACTGTTAAATTTTTAGATCTAATGGTTATTAATATGCCATTAGAATCTTATTCACTAGCTTTATCTTACTCGATATTTTAATTTATTTCACATAAATATTTTTCAGGGTACATTGGAAGATGGACAAGAAATCGCTGTAAAAAGGCTTTCAAATATTTCTGGACAAGGATTAAATGAGTTCAAAAATGAAGTTATACTAATTGTCAAACTACAACATCGAAACCTTGTAAAGCTTCTTGGTTGTTGCATTCAGGGACAGGAGAAAATTTTGATATATGAATTTATGCCCAACAAAAGTCTAAATCACTTTATTTTTGGTCTGAATCTCTCAAAAGCTTTCTACTTAGCAATCTCTACTAATGACCTTTTTATTCAATTCAAGTAGGATCCTTAATTAACCTTAATATTAAATGCACAGATCAAACAAGAAGCAAGCTACTAGGCTGGTCCAAGCGTTTCCAAATTATTTGCAGAATTGCTAGGGGTCTTCTCTATCTTCATCAAGATTCTAGATTATGTATTATACACAGAGATCTGAAAACAAGTAACATATTGCTTGATCATGAGTTAAACCCAAAAATTTCAGATTTTGGCTTAGCTAGGATTTTGAATGGAGATCAAGCAGAAGAAAACACGAACAAAGTAGTTGGAACGTAGTAAGTATTTATTTGTAATTCTTGTAATTGCCTTCAATTATTTAACATAGTTACTTTTTCAAATATACTTCTACAGTGGCTATATGGCACCAGAATATGCTATCGATGGCATATTCTCAACAAAATCTGATGTTTTTAGCTTCGGCATTTTATTGTTGGAGTTAGTAAGTGGAAAGAAAAGGAGAGGATTTTGTCATCCACACCACAACCTTAGTCTTATAGGACATGTAAGTGAACACTATTACATCTTTTTGAACAAAATTTCAGTAAACATGTCAATATATATATATATTTTACTATATTAAAATGTTAAAACATGAATGGGTAACAGATTTCTTCGTACTTTAGGCATGGAAATTGTGGAAAGAAGGCAAGCCGTTGGAATTGATTGATCCAATTGTTAGAGAATCATGCAATGCATCAGAAGCCATACGGTCTATCCACATTAGTCTCTTGTGTATGGAACATCAACCGGAGGACAGACCAACCATGTCATCTGTGATTCTAATGTTGGGATGCGAGATTGCATTGCCTGAGCCTAAACAGCCTGGTTTCCTGATGGATAGTAGAATGCGTGAGGTAGATTCTTCAAACAAGCCTGAGGTTTCTTCATCCAATGAAATTACCATGTCATTGTTAGAGGCCCGTTAAAAATATTTTAAACAGTCTTTTTGTGAATATGTATATACATATTTATCAGTCATAGTTTGTATATATATGTTAGTGTGAATGTTAGTTGAAAGTATGTTAGTTAGGAATAGTTATTAGTCAGACAGGTGGCAGCAATTTATAGGATATTATTAGTCTAACACCAACTCTGTTTTGGGTCGTTTTTTGGTATTGTATATAAACCTGGTCTTCTTTTTTCACGTGTATGATGAACAAATTTTCTCTTCATTTTTCTTGATTACAATGAAGCCTGAATTTGTTCACTTTTCAGTTGTGATCTGGAGCTTTTGATTTGAATATCTGAAATAACAATTAAATTTGATAGGATCCTTTCAGATTCATATCTTGAATCCAAGCAAACCTTGTGATATAGTGAAAAACTGTATGAACTTCTAAACTTTCTAATAAAAAATCATTTGGAGATCTTCCAATTCTTAGGGTGGTATAATAAATTTTTCAGCAGCATATTTGGTGTTTGCCAACAATTCCACTTTGTAATACACCAAATCAACACTTCTAAAATATTTTACATCTCAACTACTGAAGACCTCTGGTCCTCCTTCCAAATCATATTTCAAATACAAGCAATGTCATGTAAAACATGTGACACATGCTCTGTTTTTATAACAAGAACTCGACTACAAAAATATGTTCATGTCATTTTCAAACTTGAGACCAAAAACTCAAGCAAATCAACAATTATCTAAACATTTTACAACATTAAAATATAAGTATATACACGTATGCCTAAATGTCATAAAATATACAAATAGATATACAAAATCAAAATATGATGTCTTTACATCATTTGATCTAGTGGCCCACCTCTTCTTGTCCAGAGATTTCCTTTGAGACTCAATGATGTCTTAAAAAATGGTTTTAAAAATAAAAAAGTAAGCACTAATACCTAGTAAGTGAGATATAAATTCTGAAAACTACATGTTATGGATAATTTAGTGACCAAAACAACCGGGCCCAGAAAGGTCTACAGTGCAAGCCCAATGTTCCAGAGGCTCAATTATCCGCCACTCCCCCAGTCTTTTTTCTTATCAAGGGACCCGTTTGTGAGCACTCGTCGTGGCCACTGATCGCTGACGCTCAGCCTGACCATTGATTCTAACCGCGAACACCTATTCTGAAAGCTAGTTCTGGCCTCTATCTCCATCCGCCATTCAGATCATCAATTTCTCTAACAGCGCTGTTTGCTCAGTTTGACCGCTGGTCCTGATCGCTGACCGCTGACCGCCAGACGTGACTACTACGTCTGCTCGTATGATTGTCCACCTTGATTGACCGTCTACCTCCTCGCCAATCCTGCCCGACTGAAATATCTGCCAAGGGGAATCATCCGTCAAAAGTGAACAACAAGTCTTTCTCGCTCAAGATAATCCGACTGAGCTAACCCCTAATCTCTGAGCGTGGCCGTATACCGGTTCCTTCACTAATGATATTACCCGCCTCACTGCCGTAACCAGCTGCGGACGTGCTAGCTCATAATCCGCCTTCTCGACTCTCCAAGATAGCCAGACTTATCAGAAATTCACTTGTTCTCCCAACCGCCTTGGGATTCCATCTGTTGAAAGATCCGTCTCCGTTTTGCCCCTAAGAGTCCCAAGTCAACAGAAGTCAACCGCGTCATGCAGAGTACAATTCCAAGACGTGCCATGCACGTAATATCTGTCAGAAGCTGTGATCTTGATCTCGATAGCCCATCATGACATATCCGACCTAGTCATCAAAAATCTCCCTTGGGCAGACCTCGGATGCGACGGATTCGACCGCATTTAATGTATTTTCGACCGCATTTAATGCACTATCAGCCGCATTAATTGAGATCCCGGGGCATTAAATGTTGTCCATCATTGTAACTGTAGCTAACTGTTTATTTTTTTCTTATTCTGTTTCACTGTAGCATGTCCCCTTTCTCTATAAATAGGGGACGAATTTCACTGTGTAAGGGATCGAATT
Organism: Dimocarpus longan; assembly: GCA_022984855.1. Lineage (NCBI taxonomy): Eukaryota > Viridiplantae > Streptophyta > Magnoliopsida > Sapindales > Sapindaceae > Dimocarpus > Dimocarpus longan. Next base: position 11,083,836 of record CM041014.1, on the reverse strand, counting down.
CCTGAGTGTCGTTACTATGCCAAAATAGTAAGAAAGTGAACAGTGGATGTTGGCATCTTTTTGGGCTGAGCCACTCTAAAAATCTCCCGTGTCTCTTCTTCTCGCCTCTAACCTCTCCGCCTCATTCTTATTACTTTACATACATTCCATTAACCGTTCGAAACTGCAGCTTAGGCCCGAAAACAACCTCGTTGACTAAGGAAACCATTTTTTGACGTTAACACTACATAAATTATTTCCTTTCGATATCGATAATAATTGACATAATATAATGCAAGTAATGGAAATAATATCTGAATGATCCATACTCAGTCATATCTAAAAGTAATACTAAAATATCATTTCATATCATGATAAACTATAAATATCCTTATGGATCAATTCTACGTATTTATAAAATGTTGATATGCACCAATTCAATACCCAGAAAAATTCGTTGTACGTGATATAGATACTCAACACACAAACAGAATGAGGGATAATCGCTATTATACGTGGTGAAAAACATTGTTATACATGTAGAACAAACATGACATCTGTCATATACATGCTGAACAACTCAATAACTCTCCCTAACATAACATGTGCTAAGCGACTCTAAGACTAACACATGTGTAACCTGAAACATTAAAGAAGTGGATACAATCCTAATGTTCTAAAAATTCTCAGGTACCCAATGATTCTGAATCATCTTTTCATTGATTAAGATCATTTAATTGTAGGTACGAGCCAAACATGTTAATCAGCTCCTGTCAATGATTGTGGGGATGATAACGTTGCTCATTAAGTACGATTATTGGTTGAACAACAAACGGAAGACGGTACCAGTCTGCTACTTGAACAATGCTCATTCTTTAAACATTATGTAATATTTGATTTGAAATTGGTTGTGAATAGTGTACTGATTTGTAGTGAATATTTTATTCACTTGCAGGGAAAAGATGAACACTCTCCAACCACATTCATAGAGAGCAATGCATTCATGAATGATTCATCTTTGAGTTCATCAGAATGCGATAGGAGTATTGATGGGGGTAGTCAAGCCACGTTCGATGAAGGGACTTATAGTGCTGGTGAAGTTAAGGAAGAGGAACCACAAATATGGTAACCCCTGAGTATGGAATTCAGTCAACCCCTTGTGATATGGGAAAAAATTCTAATGCCAATGAACAAACCTCACCAATTAAGGAAGAGGACCCACAAATACAGGTGACCCCGGAGCATGGAATTCAGTTAACCCATTGTGATATGGGATGAAATTTTAATGTCAATGAATATATCTCACCAATCAAAAAATCACAAAAAGGATAGCTTCGTATTAGAAGACGAAACTCCCTACTCCACGTAGCTTGTTGTTGAGAATCTTCATGGCAGCACATCAGCTCAAGCGAGTAATGACATGCCCAATGTAGAAGGGTCTACCATCCGCAGAATGAACAGTCTACAGACATCATCTGCATGTAAGCTTCATCTCACAATAACATATCCCAAATTTACAGTTCATTTGGTTGTGAAAGTATTCGATTATAATATATATGTTGTTATGAACAGATCCTCGTACAAATGATCAAGAAGACGCCTCTGGTGGTATACATGTCAACGACCAAATAGCTATCAATGATGATATTCAACCCAATGAGATGAATGAGAGTCACAAGGGTGGAACCAAAATTAAACGAACCGCATCTCGACGAGGGTCTCGTAGGACTAGAAGGAAATTGCTTGAAGAACACAAAGAGGTTAGCTTCGTATCAGTATAAGACATCGACAAGTAACATTTCAATTGGGCTTGAAGTTAAGAGTAGGTTAGAAGATCCTCGTGGGATTGACCCTTACTTGCTTGCTATACTCGATAAACGATTTGTGTACTTACAAGATTAAAATAAATTTGTTTGCTAATTTTGCGACCAACAAATGTGCTTCCATTTCCATATCGCTAGATGAACAATCTCAAATAAGATCATCGTATCAAATACAAAATATACCGCAGCTATAAATTTACCACAAACAAATGACTTGACTTTTTTTACTTTGTACAAGCTATTTATTTATTTATTATCTTTTTCTACTAAATGAATTGCACAACACCCCTCGAGTTTTGCCTAAAAACAAATGGAAACACATTACTCTTTTATTACATTAAACATCCATGTCGTTAGTCAAGTTCTATTAATGTTAATCCGCTTAGGGGTAATTTTGTCTTTTACATTTTTTTTACTTATTTTTAAAATTTAAGATTATAAAAAATAAATAAAAATTAAAAACAATTTTTTTAAAAAGAGAAAAGAGGTCTCCATCGTCCATCACAAGATGGATGGTGGGGATTAATTCAAAAATATAATTTAATATTCATATTTTTTTTAAAAAAATTAATTTTTAAAATTTTTTAAAATAATTTGACTACCTTATTGGTAGGTTAACTTTACCCATCAATTACAATCATTGTAGTAGTTATAAAAATGGTTATTGAAGCCAATTCAATAATTATAATTTATGGGTAAAGCTGTCCAATCAGTAAAGTAGTCAAATTCTTTTTAAAAATAAAAACATCGGATATCCACCGTCCATATCTAAGATTGACAGTAAAGATTGATAAAGGTATTTTTAGAGAAGATTTAAACCTTCGAATCTAAGTCTTTGTTTTCGTTGTTGAATATTTTTAAGTCTTTTTGAGTGTTTTTTAGGAAATAAATTCAGAAGTGGTTTGTGCATTAAAGTTAAAAGTATAGTCGAATTAAAGGTGAATAATTTGAAGCGAAGATGTGACGGAAACAATAATGTTAAGCAAACAAGAGAAGTTGAGAGAAATAAAAGGATTTAGGTACAAGAAGCATGTCACAATAGCCTTTTTACAACCCTTACACTCTGTCGCTCATCAACCAACATAGCCTTGATAGCCTTACACGCTTAGGAGCCCACTAACTAGCCCGTATATCAGTAGAAGACAGTCTATGCAATACATCTACTCGTGTGCAACTTCACCAGTCAGCTCATGCCCTTGTTGCAGCTGCTACCATTCACATGCACACTTAGCCACTTCTTCCTCAAGCATCACCTAATTCAGCCTATCAGCACACAACACACTGCCCAAACGTATCTACTCATGTGCTCCCTCACTAGTCAGCCTGTCAACGAGCATGCACATCACCTTCCATAACTTGCTAAGTGTGCCTACCTATCAAGTAGCGCTTGCCCTAGGGCACAAGTACGCTTATCTCCATGCTTTTTCATACAGATATGCTCATGGCAATGCAAGTCACTGCCAGCCCATTTGGCAGCGCATAAGAGAGCTCTGACAAGGGAAATCGACCTTTCACCCTCATTTTCATGCCCTAGCTCTCAAGCCTATAAATACACCTGAACCACATCATTTTCACCAATTTTAAGGGGTTTAGAATGGTGCTCTCATGCCGCTTCTCTCACCCTTAATTCTGACCTTACCCACCTCCATTTCACCTTCAAAACTTCACCTATCAAAATCATTCACCCATACTTTTGAGAGAAAGATCAAACCTAGATTAATGACAAAGGTCAAACCCACGTCATGACTATGCTTAAAAGAACACAAAGCTATATAGCCCCAGAAATGATAAGGGGCAAAAATATCACAAGTGATGTTTATAGCTTAGGGGTTGTGATCTTGGAAATCATTCATGGGAGGAAAAACTCTAACTCTTTCCAAGGAGATTATCTAATTGATACTATCTATAATGGTAAAAAATTGTCAAACCTATATCCAGAGGCCTAAAATTCACAATGGTAAACTAGCCCAACAATTCGTTGACCCAATCCTAGCCCAAGATTCATGAATACTATTTTGATGAATACTATTTTGACTTGTTCATAACTAGACTAATTATGGCTAATTTCTAGGCGCATGCTGAGTTCACACAACACACATATGAGAAATCTGTGGAGTCCTTTCTCTCTGGGCTATCCCACTCATAAGGTACTGTCCCCGGGCTAGAGAGTTTTGTTTTGCCTCCCCCATCCACACTTAAACCCATGACCTAGCCTCTTAGTCAAATGAATTCTTTTTGCAAGGTGAGTACCAATTGAGCTACTGGACCCCATAATAAAAAGGCGTCTTTTTATTGTGGGATCCCTTATGAGCTATCCCACCTATTCTAGGTATTGTTCTCACCGTAGGATTTGCTGGCTAAGCCACGCCTCACCCAACTGGCACTCGAACCGCTGGTCTCACGGATAAGAGTGTTTAACATGCAAACTGGGTACCAATTGAGCTACTAGCTCAATTGGTACCAGACATGCTTCCCACAAGTACTTAGCCCTTAAGTCATGGGTTCGGGTGTTTGGAGAGGCGAAAGAAATGGGTTGGGGGGCCAAGATATCCTGGGCTTAGAGGGCTGGCCCAATAGCTAGATAAGCCCCAATTGAGCTAGTAGCTCAATTGATACCCAACTTACAAGTTAAACACTCTTATCCATGAAACCAGTAGTTCGAGTGGTAATTGGGGGAGGCATGGTTTAGCCAGCAAATCCCGTGATGGGGACAATACCTAGAATAGGTGGGACAGCGGGAAGGGGATCCCACAACACCCGTGCAAGTATACATGATTTGCAAGTAATACAGTGATGAATGATATATAGTTCTCGTAAGGATTGCGGCCAACTTTTTAAGTACTAAACTTGTATCAATTCTAACCCTATCCAAACTATTGAAAATGAGAAATTGAGATGCTAAAGTTAAAATTAAAGATTAAAAAACTAAACTAATGGGGTAGGAGCTGTAGGATTACAACTTCACCCAACTAATTCACTCAACCTAATTGGCCATTGTTTTTATTCTATCTCTATCTAATCCTCAATCGAGTAATGCCTCATACATCCACACGCCTCTTCTGATAGTCTAACAGACATGCTCAAGCTCACTTAATCTAATATATTCCTATGTGTATCAACTAAGTCGAGTTCATGACTCGTAGATTACTCAATGATGATTACATAAGTAACACATGTATATTCTAATCTCATGCTATTTATGTCACTTTAATTAGGGTCTAAACACATACATTCCTTTTCTAAGTTCAATATGGTTACTATATCTCCTAGTTAATGATAAATTAACTTCGGAGCATTGAGTGCAATTAAAGTGAAAGATTTAACAACATACATAAGGTTAAGCTACAAAGTTGACTTACATTGCGAACCTAGCCAAATAAATCAGTTCATATTTACAAGAGGAAAACGACCTATACAACGCATCAACAACAACATCCTAATAATAAAAATAATAATAGGAGAAAATCTTATGGAGTTGGTGAGAAGCTCTATTTCTTTTCAAAAGTAACCTCCCTTCTCTCACAAGTTGATGTTTCCTCTCTAGCTCCTTTTCCTTGTTTAATGATGCAAAGATTGAGTAGATTTTCTCCTCAAGCTTGAAAATGGTGAACCAATGTTATTGGAGCCCTAGGGGCTACTCCCCCTCCAAAAGCTTATTCTTGCAACCTTTAATGGCATATTTATAGTTCTTAAACACCTAGGGCATGAGTTAGATGGTGAAAAGTCCAAATTGCCTTTATTGAAGATTTCTTGCACGTTGTTAAATGGGCCATCAGTGATTCGTGCTGCTTTGTGTGCTAGCATGGCAAGAGGCATGTTGATGTGCATACTTAGCAATAGCAAAACATGTTAGAGCATGCTAGATGGGAGGTTTATAGACTAGGAAGCACTCTACTAAGAGCAATGTGTTGTATTCTAATAGGCCGGTCTACGCGCTATAGTATGACTAAGCTTGGCAGTATGCGTGCTGGGTTGGAAAATGTAATAATATGCAGCACTGTTTCACAAATAGGCAGTTAAGTCAGCGTGCAGCTAGGCCTGTGAGGCTGGAGCTTGGTGAGAAGCACGTTGATTGGCACACAACTTAGCAAAGAAGTGTGTAGGTAAGCATAGAAACATGGAAGCCTAATTTGTGTAGGATCTTAGGCTGTCATGCAAGGGGTTATTTTGGCACAATTTTGCTCCCATTTCTATATAAATTCCTTAGCGAAAATCACATGCTCAATGGTGTTGATCTCTTTGCTTTTTCGTTATGAATTACTTGCCTCTAAATTGGTTTAAATTTCAAATTTATTGCGCACACATCACTTCCTAATTTATTTTTTGAAACAAACTAACAAACATCTTAAACAAATCAAAGTCCACTCGAAAATCAAGCAAAAATTGAGTATCAAAATGGTGTAATCAACTAACACATCTAGGAAATAACCATCTACAAAGTAGGAATGATGGTTGAATAGGAGACAACTAGCTCACTACTTAAAATCTAGAGATAACTCCTAGATTCACTTGTACTAAGAGGACCTTTTATTTTGTAGGCTTTTGATCGTCTATAAAATGAGGCCTCCCCTAAAAGGTAACTCATCTACCACTAACCTACATACACTACTACTATACCTGAGCATCACCATCATTGTTAGATGCTCTTCTTTGGTTGAATCTCAACTAATTTGTCACTAGTCCTCAATCACCTATGTCCACAGATATGTCATCATCACCACCAATTCACAACCATTCTATCCTCCAAGTCCACATATTTCGAGTCCCCAATCTTTGAAACACCTTTTGCATAACTTGTGAAAAAATCTTAGCCTTTTTTCGATCGTAAGACTATCATTCTTAGTGTCGAACCGCCTATCACAAACTGTCATAGCCATTATCGACATATAACTCAAAACCATCAATTACTTTCTCAAATTGACTGGTCGAATGACATTACCATTATTTAGTTTTTTCCTTTCCTAATTTCGACCACATTATTGATTAAAGCATCAAAGTGTCTTCAGCCAATATCACACTAGTGTCAAGATCACTCGCACTCTATTTTGTTTGATTTGGTAGGACATAGGTTATTGGGTTCCAAGGAGGTTAACTAACGAGGCCTACTCAAGATGAACATATTGTAGTTTGACCCCATTACACTATCTTCAAGACAGAAGCGAATCGACTCTCTAATATTATTGATGAACAAATTGAGGATATGCAAAGCCACAAAGAATGTGTTGTAGAGATGATCAAGATTATCATTTCTTGCCTATAGACAAACATATGAAAAAGTCCTTCAGCTTTGATGTTTGTAAAGATCTTTGAGGGTTTCATGAACTTGGAATTCGTTATTGACTACAACTCCTTAAATTCAATGCATGTGAAAATACCACCAAAGCAAGCCAGTCTAGGTGATTCATCATCTATAATGGAATCAATTTTATCAAGACCCAATCACCAAGAAAAATATAATGATGATGATTCATACAAGTCATATTTTATCTAATTTTGTATCTATTTGCTTAGTGTATGTACAACCAAAGAAGAAGAAAATTACAATTGTTGACCCAAAATTAAAGATTTTATCTAAAAGTAACACAACTCAATAATTTTATTACTATTATTAATAAATGACGTAGATGGACATATATGCTCATTTACTATTTTAATATTTTTATTGAAAAAACATTATTTAAAAAAAATACCATAAATAGTTTTTCATATTCTCCAATCTCCATCTTCAATCTCCTCCATCTTCTTGCTTCTTCTTCCACCTCATCTTTATCTTCTTCTTCTTCTTCGTTGCTTCCTTCCCTTCTTTTCTTCTTCTACCTTTTTTTTTTCTTTCTCATCTTTCTTCTTCTACCTATTACTTTTCTACTTTTTTTTTCTTCCTTTTCTTATCCGATGAGGATCGATCTTTAACAAAAAATCATATCCATTAATCTATGTATTCTGTAAATCTATAGATACATGTATTTATTATAGTAGGATTACCCAACGTGAGTATGCTAGGATCATCCAACATAACTATTACTGAGAAAAGCAAGCGTGATTCATGTTTAATTTATTTAATATGAGTTGCGCAAGGTCGTGCTAGTGTAAGTTATGTTTAGCAAATCAAGCATGAGTCATACTTGATTTTGTTAGGATTAATCATGCTGGGCATGCTTGCTTTTCTCAGCATGAGTCATGCTAACTTTTTTTCAGCATTAATCATGCTGGGTTATCTAAACATTAGTCATATTAAGTAATCCTAACATTACTCACTCTCAGATCTACAGATTTACAAATCTGTTTTTTAAAATGAGCAATTTGCTTCTTACTAGAGAAGGAAGGAGAAGAATAAAGGAGAAGGAAGAGAAAGAAGAAAAGGAAGAGAAAAATGAAGAATAAAAACAAGGAAGAAGGAAAAAGAAGAAGAATGAAGAATGAAGAAGAAAAAGAAAATGAACGAAGGAGAGGGAAAAAAAAAAAAAAAAAGAGGAAAGAAAAAGAAACAACAAAGAAGAAGTATCATCATATAGACTCACTAATTTTATGAAAAAATAAAAAAAAAAATCAGTCTAGTGAGGAGCTTCATCAAACGAGGAATAGGCCATTACTTTTTAAGTTTTTTCTTTTCTTTCTTCAATTTATTTTTACTTATATATTATAAATTTTCATATTAGTTAAAGGCAATGGTGTAGTAACATTTATCTTGAGTCAAATTTAGTAAAATTATTTATCTTTGTCACTTTTAAATAGACCTACTAATTTTAGGTCATTTATCTTAAGGGCTACTAAAAATAATTAAGTAGCTCCTAAATGCACTCATGATACTCTATTATAGTTTTAGCATATATGTTTTATGTAACTAATCAATGTTAAGATTTAAACTAGATTTTTTATATTCAAGGTAGAGTTTCTAGTAACCTTTGGCATATTTGATAATGCATACTAGTGTCAAGTCTTTAAATTTAGTATTTAATTAGATCCAGAAAAATACTATATTGGGTAAAATTATCTCAAGCAAGAATTTGAAAAATGATTGTAAACGACTAAAGAATTTGAGAGATGATTGTAAACGACTGGAACCTTAAAAAGTGAGTGATAGTGGATACCATAAGTAATAGTTCAAATTCTTCACAAGAACATATATGCTTTCACGTTTAGTATGTGAACTTGATAACTAAATTTAATTATAATACCGATCATATTCTAAAGTTTCAACACAAGTAATTGGAGATATGTAAAGTTTCACATTAATCTATAAATTACTACTAATTTATGAAGTTCCACACTATTATGTATATTAAAAATAAAATTATGATATTTCAAAAAACAAAAATGTATAACGCAACATAAAATTTATAGCTTTTACCACAAAACTACTCGAATCTATAATTATTCTCAAGAGGATGTGGTAAAGGGAGGACCGCTATAATTGCGTGGAATGCTGATGTGGGCTTGAGCTTTGTCCTTATTGTAGGCACAATCCAGGACCACTTAGCCCAGAGCAACATTATTTATGTTAAAGGCATCTTATTAATTCATTGGGAGCTCTAATCCCCATTATATCTCTTTAAATTATTGAAATAGATTGGATCAATTTCTTACTTTATCCCTCACGACAGTTGAAAATTTAAATTTATCTAACCCCAATAACTTCTCGTTTTTTCATCAACTCTAGCCATTGACCTCTAACCTATGTTTTAACTCTTTTTATGACTAAATATATGCAAAATTGAAGACATCATATATGTACATGCTAACAAAATTTTGCAATATTCATTATATGATCAGTTATTTCCAATCCTACTTGTAAATACACCAAGACCTAATGCAAGTTATGTAAGAATGTTGGAATTCCATGTAGTCATTCTTTCTTTGTTATGAAAGTATAACATTTGCACGAGATTTCATTCTCTTTAATTTTGTATAAGATGAAAAAAGGATTTTCAAATGCAATTTTGATTTGAATGGTCACAACTTAGTATGAGAAAAAAAAAAGTGTTATTATCAATTTACCCTCTGAAATCGAAAATAATATCAAACCACCACTGGTTTTGAAAACATTAACTAAAATAGTCATACTGTTAATTGAAATAGTAAAATGTTCAAAAAAGTGACGGATCCATGAAATTCGAGGGTAAAATAGTCACTGCGGTTTGAACCCATAATGGCATCAAAAAATTAATAATAATAAAAATTTTCATTAAAAAAAAAAACTAAACAAAATAAAAATCAATCACATCTCTCTCTCTCTCTCCCTCCTTCTTCTTCTCCTCTTTGTCTCTCTCTCTTTTTCGAAAACAGATGACTCTCTGTCCCTCTCTCTTCATCTCCAATCACATCTCTCTCTCTCTCCCTCCTTCTTCTTCTCCTCTCTGTCTCTCTCTCTTTTTCGAAAACAAATGACTCTCTGTCCCTCTCTCTTCATCTCCTTTTTATCCTCTCCACTAGCCTCTCTCACCGACAGTGCCAACACCGGTGTGGTCAGGCTCGGAGACGGTCTCGTCCTGTGCCTGACCGAGACACAAAAGGGCTCAATTGTTATCGATCCAGAGTCCTTGAAAACTCTCAGTAGGTTCAAGTACAGCGACAGGATCGGAGGTCTGATACATTCAGCCCACCCGATTATCACGGAGAGAGAGTTTTTGACGTTGGTGCCCGATTTGGTGAGGCCAGTAATTTGTTTGTGAGGATGGAAAGTGGCAGTAATGAGAGAAAGGTCGTGGGAAGGGTGGATTGCAGTGTCGGCTCGACGCCCGATTGGGTCCACTCGTTTCCGATGACTGAGAACTATGTTGTGGTGCCTAAGATGCCATTGAGATACTCTGTGAAGAATCTACTGAGAGCTGAGCCGACACCACTATACAAGTTTGAGTGGTGCCCGAAATCTAAAGCTTTCATGCATGTCATGAGCAAAACTAGTGGCAAAATTGTAAGTTCACACCGTGTATTATTGTTATTATTATTCTTTGGCAGATTTTCAAGTTTGAGTTTAGTGAGTCAGTCTAGTGGGGAACAGTGTGATGTTGCTTTGACAATGAACTCAACGTGATGTTGGTTTAATTTAGGAAATGTAATTTTTTTATGAAGATTTGTTATTCATAAAAAATCTGGGTTGAATTGTATTATATAAATCTGGGTATATATTTTTGTAAATTTTTGCTTCGAAAACCAGTGGTTGTTAGCAATATTAATGGTTTTGGTTTTGATCTTGGTTGTGTTGATAGCTTGGTTTGATTGATGAATGTAGGTGTTGTTCTGTTTTTATTTATTTAAAATTTTTAAGTTAATGATCTCGATCTGACTTTTTTCATTTTTTTACTAATTCATTTTTTCAACTGATCAAGTTTTTTTATTTAATTTTTTCATATTTTTCAAATTAAAAAAAAAATATATTGATGGTGGAGATTAGCACTCATTTTTATAATTGTTTTTAATTATTATTTATTAATTAACTTTTAATCAAATATTTAATTAGTTTTTTCCCATTTTAATTATTTTTAAATTTAAATTTTAAATTTGTTAATCTTTTCGAAATGAAAGGTGAGGGTATTTGGGTCTTTTAATGTTTTTGTCATAAAACCATTAAAATTTAAATGAAAACCGCTTTTGAGAGACGGTAGGGGGTTTTTTTACTAATATTTTTAAAAATTAGGGTAAACTGAGGTTATTTTTGTTTTCAGGGGTTTTTTAGATTTTTCCAAAAAAAATTGTTTTAAATGGTTAAATGTGGAGCTTTGAGTTTATTAAGTAATTAATGGAATTTTCTGTTTTTCTTAAAAGGTAAACAAACCTTAATGGCTAAATATTATACACTTTAGACACAAAATTCCTCATAGATTTATCGTTTTAGTTTGCAGTGTCTACACCTTAAAGAGCTCATTTGGCATTTAAGTTAGGCGAGGATGTGGGATTTGGTGGTTTACAATAATTCTACACTTTGAAAAATGACTTAGGGATGAAGCACTTTTTAGCATTGTGTCATAATTTGACTCCAATGTGAATTGAAACGCCTTAACACTATATAAATATTCTCCGATTTACATCTTTAATAGCACACACAGCATTTGAAATATACTTAGGCCTCTTTGTCTCTCACAAAAGCGAAGTGATATTTGGTGGTTTACACAATAATCTGATAAGGCTCCCTTAAGTCACACTCAAAAACTAATAATGTTAGTGTGTGCATCAACTGGTAATAGTATTCAATCACATAGCACATTAAGGTTTGGGAAAGTAAGAAAGAGACATCAAAATAACGTTATATATCTAAGGCTTTAGAGGATTCGAATCAATGGATAAAGTAAACTTTTTTGACAATAGGTTTTATGTAATTCCCATTTGATATGGATCATCAACCATAGGCAATTATCAAAAGTAAATAAGAGTCATTTCAAAGAAGTGAATAGAGTCCTGATTTTATTTAATTATAGTACGAATTAAGAGAGAGAGAGAGAGAGAGAGAGAGAGATTAGTCAAAATATAAACAAAAACAATCATAACTCGATTGGTAATGATACCTTTCAGCAAAGATAAGATCTTAAGTTCAAATTTCCTTCTCATCCAAGCAAAGGAAACACATAAAGAGTTGAATCTAACTTTTTTATATCTAAAATTGTTTTACGTGGGTAGCATCACTCATTATTGTAGTAATTGACAATCAATGAAACAAATCAAAAGTCCTCAAAAAATAGTTCAGGACTTTACTAAAGAATTGTTTTTATTATTACTTTTTCTAGTACAGACTAGTTCTGAAATAATTCTTTGTGAACCTTTAATTTGATCGACTATCTTTTTTTCTTTTTTTTTTGAAATGTATTTGTTTTGGTTTTTAATGCCCCGAAATACCCCAATATTCAGTGGTAATCACAACTTGATACTTTTTTGGGTCTATAATTAGTTTAATCAGAAATTTTGCAATGTTGCGAAAGGAGGTCTGTAATTACATTAATTCAAAATTTCGCGATGTTACAGTAGGGAAAAACTCTAAATGGACTTGTGCATGCCAAACAAGAGTACAATTATGTGTACATTTGCAATTAAAAATTTGACAATTCTACATACAGTGACATTGCACATACATTAGATTGGGTGTACGGTATGACAAACATTCGCGAAGTAGCATAGTTGCCAGGGATCAGAGGGTCATTGATGCACAAACAAGAAGCAATAGATTATGAAATTTAAAACTTCACTTTATAATGTAACATATCGGTTCACATATGTAGTTCGGATATTCCTTAATTAACAAACTTCACTTTAGAATGTAATGTAACATATTGGTTCATATATGTATTTTAACTTGAATTTTAATTGAGAACTTTTTTATGTTATGGAAATTGATAGAGGAGATATCCTGTAATATAATTGATGTGAAAATAAATCAAAACAATAAAATATATACACATTCTTATTAAATCAATTTTCCTACGACAAAGAAGAAAACCAACAACTAGTTCACAGAACACACACAATAAGGTCGTGGAACACACACAAAATTGGGTCACGATACACGCACAATTAGGTTGCGGAACACACACAATCAATTCGCAAACATTAACCTACTCCTTGATCTAATTATCAACCACCAAATAACCGCTACATTTCTTAAACCCTTCTTCCTATGCCAAACCCTAACCCAAACCAAAATATAAGCAGAAACTCATTTTCTCAACCATTATATGCATATGAATGTGGAAACCTTCATCAAATTTATGCTAACTATTAGCCTAGTTTGCGAACTAAATCTGAAACAACAAATAACTATTGCTTTCTCAAACCCTCATTTCTATGCAAAACTCAATGCCGAACCCAAAGTAAAATACAAGTAGAAACTCATTTCCTCAACTTTTATATGCATACGAATGTGTAAACCTTCATCAAACCTAAGTTAATTATTGCATGTAAAAGCGGTTTCTTATCTCAAACCATGGAGTTTCCAACTTCCACAACCTTCAAAGAGGAACGAAATCACTTCAAAAATGAAAGAAATAGCTTTAGATGTCTAAAAAGAGTATTGGTGAGATGCAAAAATGTAGAAGACAACTGAGAGTGAAGTTAGGATGGAAGGTAGTGTTATTTCGTACCAAGAGAGTGAAGAATTCTTTCAAAAAAATTATAAATAAAAAGGGAGAGAAGACTCATGAAGTTTTAATGAAGGATAATACTGACTTTTTATCTGAGGATGTGATAGTAAAACTTAAGTCAATTCTTTGGTGCTAGTTAAATATAGTGGTAGTTCTTCAATGCTATTTTGCACCATTTACGCTTTACCATATTTATAATGCAATTCATAATAAAAGCTCTTCTTTATTTTTAATTACATTGATTGACTTTCATGCCTTTACTCCTAAATTTGTCAATGAACCTATGTTTAAGTACCTTACTAATTTTACAACCTCGACATAAAAAATTTGAAGTATTCTTCATTTACTGTCTTGAGAATTACATTTGCAGCCTTTTATCGTTTTTTGCTCAGTTTTTCAATTTCAATTTTAGAATAATACATGTTCTTTTTGTTATTGTTTCCCAAAATATGAAAACCAAAACATTTTTTGTGTGCTCTACTTTTTGCCCAAAAAATTACTGGACCTTTCTATGTCCAGTTTCTGATTGCGTAGGTTCATTTTCAAGATAAATAAGAGCCTTCATTGACCATTGAGTGATAGCGCACCCAAAAATGATATAAATATTTTTAAATGTATATTTTAAATACTTTTAATAAATTTATTTAATTTTGATAATCTAATAATGATAACAAGAATGAAACATTATATTTAAGAAAAAAATTGATATTCGATATGTCTTTTTTTATGTATAATTTAACACTAAGGAGAAAAAAAAAAGATTTAAATTCACGAACTTAATGTGAGAGTGTTAAAAGCTTATCATTAAGCCCTCTCAATTATTATTATGAAATTAAATTATAAATTTAGGCATGATACCATTGTACCCTCGCTGAGAAGGGTTACCCTTCAAATAAACTCATTATCAAATGACAAACATATGTAGGTTGATTATGAAGGTAAGTCAATGCGCAAAATTAATTCAAATGTTGACAGTGAATATTATAGCTCAAAGAGAATATAAGCAATCTCATATATTATGATATACAGTGCATATATGATATGTGTTCATGACATTCATGGTTATCAGTTTGCACTGACTTATACGCTCACAACATAAGAAGAAAAAGTAAGTACATGTTCCACACATTGCCAAATTAACAATTGCAGTGCTAAATCATTTAGTTAAACCTAACCCAACGATTTTATCTTATGTCAAGGGTACACAACTCTGCATGTTGTCGAGAAGAAGACTACTCTAATTAGCATGAATTATAAACGTATATGATACTTGAACGCGGCTACATCTAATTATGACATTATAGTCTCTCTCGACATGTGTTGGGATCCCTCCCATGTGGAGAAGGTGGCTTCCATCAAACGCTTTGGAAGTCAAAGGTTCATTTTTTCAAAAAGCATTAAGAGTAACTAATAGTTGTTGAAAAATTGTTGGGGTAAGAGTTTTTTATTTGAAAAATCTCCATAAATAATTGAGCATTGGTATCATAAAACTCTCTGTCTAATAAGCAAGAAGAGAGGTTTTTTCGTGCATTAGGTGTGCTCAAAATCAAAGAACACTTGAAAAACAAAATAGGGGAAGCAGAATTCTACTGAAGTACCACAATCTGCTGCAGATTTTGAAAATTCATATGGAGGGTTTATGCAGTCCATAATTTGCTAATTTTTTTATATGTTATAGTCCAATATGTCTTCTATCTTCAGTTAAAAGTTCATCCCATTTGGAGAGTTCGGGTATATCAGTTCTTGTATTGTTTTCCACCGCTGGTTCTGGTGAGTTTCCTACTGTTATATTGTTGATTCCATATTTTTTAGGTGAGGTTCTGAGTATTCTAAAAGTTGTATCTCTTGATATTTTATTTTTTTAGGGTATCTAGAGAAGAACCTATGTACCCATGGTTGATATAGTAGAAGATTAATCGGAGTTTGACCCATGAATATAGGGAACACTTGCCGAACTATGTAAAATCTATGTGTTTTTTTTGTTTGATTTTGTTGTTTTTCCTACTGTTATGTATATTGCTTGTGTTGGATTTTTTGTGACTTTAACAGAGAATATTATGTGTAAATCCCTACAACATATGTACGACACTTGACTAACAACTACGATTTATTGAACTAATTCTAGAGAAATTTGTGGTCAATTCCACCAGGAATGATCAACCTCGTTATCGAGCATAGTAACCAAGCTTTGGCCGTTTTGATGAGCCATTTGATATGATTTAGCATTATGATGAGAAAGTGTTTTTGGTGTAGGGTCATTTTGAAGAACACTTGGAACCAAATTGTGGTCCAACAACAAGTGGGCTGTTGTTTTCATTCTTCATGTTCAAGACCTTTCTACCCTCCAAAGAAGGCATATAAAATATTGTAACAAGAATAAAGATCAGTGCAATTTTGCTCAAATACGCCACGTTAAATTCTGGGAGAGAAAAATTTTAAAGAGAAGACAAGTAATGAGAGGTTTTATAGGAGATATTGGTTTTGGCTACAACTTACTTGACTATATATATACTGAGTGGGGCAGCCTGAAAGTCAAACTAGCCAGTTTGGCTACTGTCAGTATAATTCGGTGTGTTTAAAATTACAGATGGAATGTCTTGCAAGTTTTTTTTGCTAGTTGGTTTGTCAATGTGGATTTTATGTTATTGGGTTAGGCAATTTTGAACTAAGCAGCAGCAGCCTTTCTTCCTTTACTTTCCTGCATGCATGCCTCATATATATATATATATATATATCAAGGTAAAATGGTTAACAAACTCAGTGCCACTTGATCACGGTACGTATTTACTCCTCTTGGCATGTATGTGCCATCATAAGACTCATTAAAATATTCTTTTTCTTGGTACATAATTAAGACATATGACATGTAGTTTAGAATCAATAAATTCACCTGGATTCTTATCCTAATATTCACCAATATCGTTTAAGCTTTTGATGAGTCGGGGTCAAACAGATTTTTTGATGGCTTACATTTGTGCACATATAGTTTCAAGTGACCAAGCAAATTCCTTGAACTATCTATGTACGTTGTGTTGGGGCTCTTTTCTTGTTCAATGAATGGATATATCGTGGAAACAAAAGCCACTTCAAGGATAGTAATGCTTTTGGCAATGCAATATTTTCGGTTGCGTACATTGCTTTCCAAAGTGGAACATTGATCGACTGTGCAGAAAAGTTGCTGATGATGATGACTTTAGTAATGGGGACAAAAAACACTATTATGTACATCTCATTATATATAATGTACTATTTTCATATGTTCTTTATAGTTTCAGTTAGTATAGTGGTTCAGTATTTGTACATGGGCAACTGCAATGGAGATAGGGAAATAATTAGATTACCTCTGGAATAAAAATTAATACTTTTTCAAAATATTATCCAAGAAATCCCCAACGTTAGCAAAATAGCGGTTTCATCCAAACCACAAGTGATATTGGACCCAATTAGGAAAAGATGAAAACACCCTTACATATTAAACATAATATTATAACATATTAAAATATATATATGTTGCTGGAATGAAATCTAGCCATCGAGAATGAGAGAAGAGAAGGAATGAGTGATTGATATCAAAAAAAAAAAAGGGGGCAGCTGCAGTGTACAATGGAGGAGTTACGACATCGAGTTCCCTCCACTGACACTGGATCTATCTCAACAAAATGTGGTGGGGTGATGGCGGCAATGGGTGACAATGGGATGGGTGATCGTGACGGTGGGCTAGGGTGGTCTATTAAGTGATGATGGGATTAGGTTTTGGTGAAGTGGGTGTGGTGGTGATGGAGTTGAATAGGTAAGGGGAAATGGATGGTTGCGATTGAAGTTAGGGTTAGGTTTGATGGATGGTGATGATATGAAAAGTGAGATTGTTTAGAGGAAGAGAGAACTGGAGAGAGATGGTGCAGCCTACGTGTCACCATCTTGGGCATTCATTTTAATTTTTTATTAAATTAAAAACTATATTATATTAACAAGTTATACTGATCTTAAAAATAGCTATACAATTACCTATTTACCCTTTGATCTAACGGTTTCATCAATATAACTATACAATTACCTATTTACCTAAAAATAACTCAAAATGTGACTTTTGAGGAAGTTCTCTTCATAAGATTTTAGATCTGCCACAAGGGATTTTCGGATAGGCTCAAAGAATTTGGTTATGTGTTTGAAGGAATTTTGGATAATAGCACGAAAGTTGTGGTATAACGCTTAGGTTCTACTATGAACGAAGGCAAGAAAAAATTTCTATAATATGTCAAGACAATAGGCAATATTCACCATTTTAATCTGGTAAGACTTGTTGGTTATTGTTCTGAAAGATCAAACAGACTTTTAGTGTAATGGGTCTTTGGATAAATTTTTGACAAAAACCAAGCCGAAACTCTTACTTGGGAAACAAGAAAAAAAAAATAATTGTTCAAGTAGACAAAGGGCTAAAGTATTTGTATGATTACTACAATCCAAATATAATTCACTTTGACATTAAACCCCTAAGCATCCTATCGAATAGAGATTTGAGTGTTAAAATATCCAATTTTAGATTAGCCAAATTAATGACAAAGATCAAACTCATGTCATAACTATGTTTAAAGGAACACCAGGATATATGGCCCCAAAAATGATAAGGAGCAAAAATACCACAAGTGATGTTTACAGTTTAGGTGTTGTGATATTAGAAATTATTCTTGGGAGAAAAAACTTTAAATCTTTCCAAGGTGATTATCTAATTGATACTATTTGTAATGGAAAATTATCAAACCGATATCCAATGGCCCAAAATGCACATTGGTATATCAATTCAACAATTCAATCGACCTAATTCAAGCCCAAGAGTCATGAATACTATTTTGACTTGTTCACAACTAGACTAACACATCTAAGAAATAACCATCTACAAAGTAGGAAGGATGGTTGAATGCGAGACAACTAGCTTACCACTTAAATCTATGGATAACTCCTAAATACACTTGTACTAGGAAGACTTTCTATTTTGTAGGCTTTTGATCACTTATAAAAGGTGGGCCTCCCCTAAAAGTTAAATCATCTAGTACGGACTAACATACACTACTATTGTGCTGGAGCATCACCATCAATCTCAGACTCTATTCTCTAGTTGAGTCTCAACTAATTCGTCGTCGATCTTCAATCACCTAAGTCCACAGATATATCTTCTTCACCACTAGTTCATAGTCATTAAGTCCTCCAAGTCCACATATTTCTAGTCCCCATTCTGTGAAACACCTTCTACATAGCCTTTTTTCGATCATGAGACTATCATTTTTTGGTGCTGGACTACCTATCACAAACCGTCATAACCATTATCGACATATAGCTTAAAACCATCAATTACCTTCTCAAATTGACTGGTCAAATGATATTACCATTATTTAGTTTTCTTTCTTTCCTAACTTCGACCACACTATTGACTTGAGCATTATAATGTCTTCAACCAAGAATGCACCGATGTCAAGATCACTCGCACTCTATTTTGTTTGATTTGACAACACACAGGTTGCTAGGTTCTACTGAGATTAACTAACAAGACCTACTCAAGATCAACATATTGTAGTTCAATGCCACTACACTATCGAAAATAAGGTAAAGGAGAATCAACTCTCTAATCTTGTTAATGAACAAATTAAGGATATACAAAGCTACAAAGAATATGTTGTAGAGATGATCTAGGTTGCCATTTCTTGCCTATAGACAAACATATGACAAAGTCATTTTGCTTCAATGTTGGTCAAGGTCTTTGATAGTTTCATGAACTTGGAGCTTGTTATTAACTATATCCTTTTAAATTCAATACATATGAAAATACCAAATGGAATCAATTTTATCAAGACCAGTCACTTAGATAAATATAATAATAATGATTCGTACAAGTCATATTTTATCTACTTTTATATATATTTGCTTAGTATAAGTACAACAAAAAACGAAGAAAACTCTAATTGTTGACCCAAAATTAAAGGTTTTATCTAAAAGTAATTCAACTCAATAATTTTATCACTATTAAAAATAAATGACATGGAAGAATAAATATACCCATTTACTACTTTAACATTTTTATTAAAATAACAAAATTTAAAAGAAAAAAAAAAACCATAAATAGCAATCTCTATCTTCATTCTTCTTTTCCCTCATATTTCTAATCTTCTTCTTCTTCTTCTTCATTCTTTCCTTCCTTTCGTTTCTCCTTCTGCCTTTGTTTCTTCTTTCTCGTCTTTCTTCTTCTTCCTCTTACTTTTCTACTTTTTTCTCTTTCTTTTTTTATCCAATGAGGTTCTTTGCCAAAAAATCATATCCATTGTTCTATATATTCTATAAATATGTATATGCATGCATTTTTCGCACTTGGATTACCCAGCGTAAGTATACTAGGATCACCCAACATGATTAATGTTGAAAAAACAAGCATGATTCATGTTCAATTTACTTAACATGAGTCATGTAAGGTAGTGCTAGTGTAAGTCATGATGAGCAAATCAAACATGATTTATACTAGATTTGCTTAGTAGTAGTCATATTAGGCATGCTTGCTTTTCTCAACATAAGTTATGTTAACTTTTTTCAGTATTAATCATGCTTTGTAATTCCAACATTAGTCATATTGAATAACCCTATTATTACTCACTCTCGGATTTGTAGATCTACAAATTTGTTTTTTTGAAAATAAGTAATATGTTCCTTACTAGAGAAGGAAGAAGAAGAATAAATAAGAAGGAAGAGAAAGTAGAAAAAGAAAAAAAAATGAGTAGAAGAAATAAACGAAAGAATGAAGAAGAAAGAGAACAAAGGAGAATAACTAAGGGGAAAAAAAAAAAAGGAAAGAAGAAGAAACATCGAAGAAAAAGAAAAGAAGGAGAAGGAAGCGAGAAATGAAAAAGACGTATAATCAAAGATAGAACATCATACAAACCCACTAATTTTAAGAAAAAAAAAAAAAAAAATCAATCTAATGAGGAGCTCCATCAGACGAAGAATAGTCCAGCACTTTTTAAGTTTTTCTTTTTCTTTCTTCAATTTATTTTTAATGATAGATTAGTAAATTTTCAAATTAGTTAAAGGCAATGGTCTAATAACATTTATTTTGCATCAAATCTAGTAAAATTATTGATCTATGTCACTTTTAGATAGACCCACTAATTTTAGGTCATTTATCTCAAGGACTATCAAAAATAATTAAATAGCTCACAAATGCACTCATGATGCTCTATTCTAGTCTTAGCATATAAGTTTTGTGTAACTAACTAGTGTTGAGAATTAAACTTGATTTTTTTATATTCAAGGTAGAGTTTATAGTAATCTTTGATATATTAGATTACGCAAACTAGTGTAAAGTCTTTATATTTAGCATTTAATTAGATCTAGAAAAATCTTATATCGGATAAAATTATCTTAAGTTAGAATTTGAGAGATGATTGTAAACGGCTGCAACCTTAAGATGTGAGTGGATAGTGGATATTACGAGTAACAGTTCAAATTCTTCACAAGAACAAATATGCTTCCAAGTTCAGTATGTGAACTTGATAATTGAATTTAATTATGATACTAGTCATATTATAAAGGTATGTAAAGTTGTACATTAATCTATAAATTACTACTAATTTATGAAATTCAAAACTGTTATGTATACTAAAACTAAAATTATTATATTTCAAAAAACAAAAATGTACAGTGTAACATAAAATTCATAGCTCTTAGCCAAAAACTGCTCAAATCTATAATTAGTTCTCAAAAGGATGTGGTGGAGGGAGCGCCGCTATAATTGCATGGAATACTGATGTGGGCTTGAGCTTGGTCCTTATTGTAGGCCCAATCCAAGACCACTTATGCCCACAACAACATTATTTATGTTAAACGCACCTTATTAATTCATTGAGAGCTCTTATCCACATTATATCCCTTAAATTATTGAAATAGATTGAATCAATTCCTTACTTTATCCCTCATGACAGTTGAAAATTAATTTAAATTTATCTAACCCTAGTAACTTCTCTTTTCTCATCAACTCTAGCCCTCGACCCCTAACCTATGTTTAACTCTTATAATGACTAAATATGCGCAAAATTGAAGACATCATATATGTACATGCTGACAAAATTTTGCAATATTCATTATATGACAAGTTATTTTCAATCCTATTTGTAAATTCATCAAGATCTAATGCAAATTATATAAGAATGTTGGAATTCCATGTAGTCATTCTTTCTTTGTTATGAAAGTATAACCTTTGGGTGAGATTTCATTCTCTCTAATTTTGTATAAGATGAAAAAAGGATTTTCAAATGCAATTTTTATTTCGATGGTCACAACTTAGTATGAGAGAAAAACAAATGGCTTGAATGGTTAAATGTGGAGCTTTTAGTTCATTAAGTAATGGGATTTTCTATTTTTCTTAAAAGACAAACAAACCTTAAAGGCTAAATATTATACGCTTTAGACACAAAAATCCTCATAGATTTATTGTTTTACTTTGCAGTTTCTACACCTTAAAGAGCTCATTTTTCATTTAAGTTAGGGATGTGCGATTTGGTGGTTCATACTAATTCTACAGGGTTGTCACTAACTCCCCCAATTTGAACCTCACATCCTATTAAGAGGCTGGACTTAGGGATGAAGCACTTTTTAGCATTGTGTCACAATTTGACTCCAATGTGAATTGAAACGCCTTTGCACTATATAAATAGCCTCCAATTTGGACACAGGCCCTCACGGATTTATATTTGGTACCCAAAATGCGTTTACGCCTTTAATAGCTCACACAAGATTTTAACTATACTTAACCCTCTTTATCTCTCACAAAAGCGATGTGATATATGGTGGCTTACAGTAATCTAATAAGGTTCCCTTAAGTCACACTCAAGAACTAGTAATGTTGTTGTGTGCATCAACTAGTAATAGTATTCAACCACATAGCACGTTAATGTTTGGGAAAGTAAGAAAGAGACATCAAAATAACGTTAGATATCTAAGACTACAAAGGATTCGAATCAACTGATAAAATAAGCTCTTTTGACTATAGGTTTTATGTATTCCCATTTGATGTGGATCATCAATCATAGGCAAATATCCAAAATAAGAGTTATTTCAAAGAAGTAAATAGGGTCCATTTCTTGGAGATTTTATTTAATTATACTGAAAATTAAAAGGAGAGAGAGAGAGTAGTGAAAATACAAATAAAGACTGAGTTACAATCAGAGCTCAGTCCATAACGATACCTTTCAGAAAACTTAGATTTTAAGTTCAATTTGTACTCCTCTTCCAATTAAAGAAAATATATATAAAGAATTGAATCTAAATTTTTGATATCTAAAACTGTTTGACTAATAATTGAGAATCAATGAAACAAATCATAAATCCTCAAAAATAGTTAAGGACTTTACTAAAGAATTATTTTTATTATTATTTTTTTTCTAGTACAGACTAGTTCTGAAATAATTCTTTGAGAACCTTTAACTTGATCGACTTTTTTTTTTCTTTTTTTGGAAATGTTATTCTTTTGGTTTTTAATGCCC
This sequence comes from Dimocarpus longan, assembly GCA_022984855.1. Lineage (NCBI taxonomy): Eukaryota > Viridiplantae > Streptophyta > Magnoliopsida > Sapindales > Sapindaceae > Dimocarpus > Dimocarpus longan. Next base: position 11,060,448 of record CM041014.1, on the reverse strand, counting down.
TAAAATATCAAAATATCCAGTGGTGATCACAATTTGGTACTTTTTGGGGTCTGTAACTAGCTTAATCAAAAATTTTGCAATGTTGCATAAGAGAGTATGTAATTAGATTAATTCAAAATTTCGCAATGTTGCAAAAGGAAAAAACTCTAGATGGACATGTGCATGCCAAACTGGAGTATGGTCATGTATACATTTGCGATCAGATATTTGATAATTCCACATACAATGACATTACACATAAGTTGGATTGAGTGTACAAAATGATAGACATTTACGAAGTTGCATACTTGCCAGGGATGAGAGGGGTCGTTGATACATAACCAAGAAGTTGTAGATTTTGAAATTTAAAATTTCACTTTAGAATGTAATGTATTGGTTCACATATGTATTTTGGATATTCCTTAATTAGCAAACTTCACTTTAGAATGTAATGTAACATATCGGTTCACATATGTACTTGAACTTGAATTTTGATTGAGAACTTGTTTGTGTTATAGAAATTGATAGAGGAGACATCCTATGATATAATTGATGTGAAGATAAATCCAAACAATAAAACATATGCACATTCTTATTAAATCAATTTTCCTGCAACGAAGAAGATAACCAACAACTAGCTCGTGAAACACGCACAACTCGATCACGAAACACAAATACAATTGGATCATGAAACACACAATTAGGTCGCAAAACACACACAAAATTGGGTTGTGGTACACACATAATCAGTTTGCGGACACTAACCTAGTCCGTGATCCAATTATCAACCAACGAATAATTGTTGTATTTCTTAAACCCTTCTTCTTATGCCAACCACAAACCCAAACAAAATACAAGTAGATACTCATTTCCTCAACCATAATATGCATATGAATGTGCAAACCTTCATCAAATCCAAGTTAACTATTAGCCTAGTTTGCAAACTAAATCTAAAACAGCAAATAATTGCTACTTTCTCAAACCCTTTTTTCTATGCAAAACTCAATCTCAAACCCATATCAAATACAAAAAGAAACTCATTTCCTTGACCATTATATGCATATGAATGTGCAAACCTACATCAAACTTAAGCTAAATATCGCATGTAAAAGAGGTTTCCTACCTCAAACCATGTAGTACCTGACTTCCACAACCTTCAAAAATGAATGAAATCACTTTACAAATGAGCGAAATAGCTTTAGATGTCTAACAAGAGTGTTGGTGAGATGCAAGAATATAGAAGACAGTTGAGAATGAAGTTAGGATAGAAGAGAGTGTTATTTTGCATCAAGAGAGTGAAGAATTCTTTCAAAAAAAATTAAAAATAAAAAAGAGAGAGAAGACTCATGAGGTTTTTAACGAAGAGCAATATTGACTTTTTACCTGAAGAGGTGATAGTAAGAGAAGACTCATGAAGTTTTTAATGAAGTGCTAGTTAAACATAGTGCAGTTTTTTTTGGGCTATTTCGCACCATTTACGCTTTAGCGTATTTATAATGTAATTCATAATAGAAGCTCTTTTCTTTATTTTTAATTACATTAATTGGCTTTCATGTCTTGACTCCTGAATTTGTCAATAAAAATGAACTGATATTTGTCAAAAACGTATTTTTTCTTTTGTTATGGTCTTAATCTGAAAAGCTCTTATACAACCTTGACACAAAAAATTTTAAGAATTTAAGAATTTTGCATTTACCGTCTTGAGAATTACATTAGCAGCCCCTTATCGTTTTCTACTCAGTTTTTCAATTTCAATTTTGGAATACCACTTGTTTTTTATTTTTGTTATTGTTTTCAAAAATATGAAAACCAAATCATTTTTTGTGTACCCTACTTTTTGCCCAAACAATGACTGGACTTTCTAATTCAGTTTCTGATTTCGTCGGTTCATTTAATTTCCAGGATAAATAAGAGCCTTCATTGACCATTGAGTGATGGCGCACCCAAAAAGGATACAAATATTTTTAAATGTATATTTTAAATACTTTTAATAAATTTAATTAATTTTGATAATCTTATAATGATGACAAGAATGAAACATTATATTTAATAAAAAAAAAATTGATATTAGATGTCTTTTTTTATGTATAATTTAAAACTGAGAAAAAAAAAATACGATTTAAACTCACGACCTTAATGTGTGAGCATTAAAAGCTTATAATTAAGTCACCCCAATTAATATCATGAAATCAAATTATAAATTTACGCATGATACCATTGTACCCTCGCTAAAAAGGGTTATCCTTCAAATAAACTCATTGTCAAATGACAAACATACATAGGTTGATTATGAAGGTAAGTCAACGCACAAAATTAATTCAAATGTTGACAGTGAATATTATAGCTCAAAGAGAATATAAGCAATCTCATTTATTATGATATAGTGCATAAATAATATATGTTCATCACATTCATGGTTATCAGTGTGGACTGACTTATATGCTCACAACATAAGAAGAAGAAGAAAGTACATGTTCCACACATTGCCAAACAATTGCAGTACTAAAGCATTTAGTTAAACCTAACCCAACGATTTTATCTTATGTCAAGGGTGTACAACTCTGCATGTTGTCGAGAAGAAGACTACTCTTATTGGCACGAATTATAAAACCTATATGATAATTGAATGTGGCTACACCTAATTATGCATGACATTGTAGTCTCTCTCAAAATGTACGACACTTGACTAACAAATACGATTTATTGAACTAATTCTGGAGAAATTTATGGCCAATTCCACCAGGACTTGGAACCGATCGATCAACCTCCTTATCGAGCACAGTAACCAAGCTTTGGCCGTTTTGATGAGCCCTTTGATATGAATTAGCATTCTGATGAGAAGGTGTTTTTGGTGTAGGGCCATTTTGAAGAACACTTGGAACCAAATTGTGCTCCACAACAAGAGGGCTGTTCTTCGCATTCTCCATGTTCAAGACCTTTCTACCCTCCAAAGAAGGCATATAAAATACCGTAACAAGAATAAAAATCAGTGCAATTTTGCTCAAATAAGCCATGTTAAATGCTGGGAGAGAAAAATGTTGCAGAGAAGACAAGTAATGAGAGGTTTACAGGAGATATGGGTTCTGGCTACAACTTACTTTGTTACTTGACTATATATATAGGGAGTGGGGTGGCCTGAAAGTCAAACTAGCCAGCTTGGCTACTGTTAGTGTAAATTTGGTGTGTTTGACATTATAGAGGGAATGTCTTGCAAGTTTTTTGCTAGCTGGTTTGTCAATGTTATTGGGTTAGGCACATTTGAACTAAGCAGCAGCAGCCTTTCTTCCTTTACTTTCATGCATGCATGCCTCATATATATATCAAGGAAATTAATGGTTAACAAACTCAGTAACTCTGATCACAGTACATATTTACTCATCTTGGCATGTATGTGCCAAGATGAATGTGCCGTCATAAGACTCGTTAAAATATTCTTTTTCTTGGTACATAATTAAGACGAATGACATGTAGTTTAGAATCAATAAACTCACCTAGATTCTCATCCTAATATTCACCAACATCCTTTCAGCTTTTGATGAGTAGGGGTCAAACAAATTTTTTGATGGCTTACATCTGTGCATAGTTTCGTGTGACCACGCAAATTCCCTGAACTATCTATGTACGTTGCATTGGGGCTCTTTTCTTGTTTAATGAATGGATATATCTTGGAAAAAAAAGCCACTTCTAGGACAGTAGTGCTTTTGGCAATGCAATAATGACGGTTGCGTACAGTGCTTTACAAAATGGAACATCGATCGACTGTGCGGAAAAGTTCCTGATGATGAGAACTTTAGAAATGGGGCCAATAAACATTATTAATTATATGGGGATCTTTCCATATATCTCATTATATATAATGTACTATTTTCATATGTTGTTTATAGTTTAAGTTAGTATAGTGGTTCAGTATTTGTAAATTGTACATGGGCAACTGCAAATGAGATAGGAAAATAATTAGACTGCCCCTGGAACACAAACTAATATCAATCAACACCTTTCAAATTATTATCTAAACAACCACTAACGTTAGTGAAATGGTGTTTTCATCCAACCCAAAAGTGGTAAACCCTTACATATTATAAAATAATATTATAATATAAAACAATAAACGAAATTGAAATTGTAAACTTTCTCTTTATATTTATATCATTTATATAAATATAAATATAAAGTATATAACTTAAAATTGAAATGATCAAGAAATAAAAATAAATTTAAGCCTAGATAAATGAAAATGAAAATAAACTACCTTATAAACAAAAGACATGATTCAAAGTAAATTTGCAAAATTCATATCAACTTTAACATTTATTCAAGCCATAGCAATTCAACTCCCAAATATATAACTATTTATCATTTTTTTTCCATGTCTCATTCTATAAAAGGACATAACTTAAAACTAAAATGATCAACCAATACAAACAAATTTAAGCTCATAGGTGAAAATGAAAATTAATTACATACAAAAAAAGGGATGATCCAAAGTCGATTTGCAAAATCCATATCAACTTTGTCAACTGGCCATGCAACTGTATCACGACATCTCTTACGAAAGTCATTTCTGATGTACTAGGCCTCCACAAAAAGGCTTCACCTTTCTTGACCACATCTACCCATATTCTCAAGGAATTTGGTCCAACAGGGATATGATGGACTACTGAATATGGATCGCTTGAAGACCAACGCCCCCCGACCCTGTCCAATCTAACAACTTGCATTTCTTGTTATGCAGGTTGGTATTCACACTCTTTATCAAAACAACACCTTGATTTTGAGCAACCAAAGACTAATATTGTATAAACACACATGAATGCACAAATGTATAATAAATATTTCATATAAACAAAAGAAGAAATATCCTTACCGGTAGAGTAGTAACAAGTACATTAAAAGTTTTCTCACAATTCTCAGAAGTTTGGTCTCCCATATCTTGACACTAAAAAAAGATAATGTTAATATTTTTAAGGAAAAAGATTTATGTACAAATTATTTATATAGTTAATTTGTCTGATTTTTTAGAAAAGCAGTGACTACATCAGTAAGGTTAATACTAAAAATGACATAAACCCAACTCACTATACTAACAACCAAGTCAAAGCCTTGAAATCATCCTTAAAACAACAAAACCACCTCCCACCTACTTCAATTCACCAAAAACCAAGCCAAACCCTCATCATCAAGACAATCAAAATCAAAACAGAACATAAAAATTTCATATTTTTAAATTTAAAAAAATTAAAAAAAAACACACACGCACACACAAAAAAAGAAAAAAGAAAGAAACAGACCTCGTTCTTAATATCAGCCTTACCAGTCCCAACAGCAATAGATAGCAACCTCGATAATCAAACTCTGCATCCTCGATCCTCGAAAGCCAAACTAAGGTGCTCCTATGGCAAAGGAACACGTGGCAGTTGTAAAGCTCTACCGACACGACAACTTGACCCATCCTGAACTCGAGTCGTGAGTATCTATACTCTACATCTCAAACACCGTTGCCACAATCACTCAAAAAGATGTCATTGCGGAAGCTGTTGGAGGCACTGTCGAGAGATGGGAGGAGAAGAAGATGGTGGAAGGGTCGGCGTGGAGGGTGGTGATAGAGTCAAAGTGGGTGGAGACTGTGATGGCAGAGGAGTATGTGAATGTGAGTAGTTCCCCTCTATTGCTTGACATGTTGATGTTGTTGGCGGATGATGAGAAAGAAGAACAAACAAGCAGATGATAAAGAAGAAATGTGAACAAAAAAGCAGATGTACTAAGAAGTAGATGATGAAGAAGAATGGCAAACAAAAAAGCAAATGATGAGAAAGAAGAACAATAGCAACAGTGCGGCGGATGTGAAGATAGTCTATTAGAAAACGATGGAAGGTTCTGAAAAGAAAAAAGATGACTTATGATAGAGAAGAGATGAGTGGTTAAGACAAGTTAAAGACTTTTCATTAATAATAATAATATTATTATTATTATTATTAAAACATTACCTGGGCTGGCATTCACATTTTTTTGAGCGGGTGTGAAAGTTTTAGTGGTTTCTCATTCCATTTCCCATTATTGGCTTTTAAGAGCCAACTTTTTTGCTCTTTTTGTATTTAATGCAAATCTAAAATGCTATAACATTCAAATTAAATGATGAATTTATTGGTTATTGTGAAACATTCATCGAATGCTATACTATTACTATTAAAATGTAACAAAAATAAAATGTTATGATGAGAACTTCCATCGATCAAAGTAGAAAAAAAGACGAAATAGACTGATGGCAGTTTTTGAACTCCAAGATTGATCGTGAACAAGAATCGTGAGTTGCGATTCACGGTTACAGGTCACAGTTCATTCGAAAGATATCGTGAAGGATGATCGTGAGACAAAGGTCGCGATGCTCAATAGGCACGTGGGTCAAAGTCAAACGTGGGAAGTTCTAGAGGGCTTTTGTGATAAATATTTTTATCACATAATTATCCTTATCTATTTTATGTGATAAATATTTATATTTATTTTTTAGGATAAAATAGGTTTAGTACTCTTATCTTAGATAACATTTGATAAATACAATTAGAATTGTTAATATATAACTATGAGAAAAATAAGGAAATTATGACTATAAATAGTCAAGTGATTTTTACAATTCAGTATCAGTTGTAGTTAAGAATTATTAATAAAAGCTCTCAAGTTGTGAGGCATTTATCATTGCTTTCCAGCTTTTTTATATAGTTTTACTTGGATTTGCTTGGGATTTATTGGTTTATAGTAATTCTACAGGGTTCTTACTAACTCCTATTTGGACCCAATGTTCCAAAACTTGTTACTCGCTAGTCGACAGATAACCCAGCAAGTAATCAGCGAGTACTCAAAAAGTACTGTTCATAGGGTAAATTGTAATTTTTAAAATTTGAAATTGTAAACTGATATTTTTATAAACATTAGGGGCCATGATGCAATTATCCTCATCATATTTAAGGCCGATTACACAATCAACATCTTTCAAACTCTCATTTTCACTCTCTCTTTCTCCTTTCTTCTTCGGCTCTCTCTCTTCCTTTTCCTTTCTCATCCCTCTTCTCTCTCTAGCACACTGTTGCCATCGTCGTCCCCGTTCAAGTGCGTCGTTGCCGCCGCCATTTTGAGATTGAGAACAACTGCCATTGCCAAAGCTAAAGAGTCCCTTATCTCTCCTTTGCGATGGCCGTTCAAATCTCCTTGTCTCTCCTTCCATGTCGTTGACAGTCGTTCTATTCTTCCCTTCAAGTTGTCACCGACGACGATCTGTGAGTGGTTGTTTTTCTTGTACATAATTTTATGTGTTGTTTGTTTTGCTATGAATGATTTTGAGTTTTGACTGATTTTTGGGTGATATTTGGGATGATTTCCGATCAGTTTGTGATGAACAGAGTCGTCGCGTCAGTCGAGTTGGATCGAATTAAGTGGAGTTGGTCCGAGTTGGGTAGAGTATCCATCTCTGGTGAGCAGGTCTTCGATCCAGGAGTTCTCGGATAAGTGGAATACCGATCCATGAGAACTCGATGAAACTCGCCAAGTTTTTAAACAATGTTTTGACCTCACATCCTCTTAAAGGGCTGGACTTAGGGATGAGGCACTTTTTAACATTATTTCACAATCTGACTCCAATGTGAATTGAAACGCCCTAACACTATTTAAATATTCTCCAATGTGGACACAAGCCCTCAAGGATTTATTTTTGGTTTTGGAACCCAAAACGCGTTTTCACACAACCTTTGAACCATACTTAGGCTTCTTTGTGTCTCACAAAAACGAAGTGAGATTTGATGGTTTAGACTGATCTGATAATGTTCCCTTAAGTCACACTCAAAAATTAATAATGTTGGCATGTGCATCAACTAGTAATAGTAGTCAACCACATAGCACATTAAGGTTTGGGAAAGTAAGAAAGAGACATCAAAATAACGTTATATATCAAAGACTACATAGGATTCGAATCAACTCATAAAGTAAGCTCTTTTGACTATAGGTTTTATGTAATTCCCATTTGATGTAGATCATCAACTATAGGCAAATATCCAAAGCAAAAGTCATTTGACAGAAGTGAACAGGGTCCATTTCTTGGTGATTTTATTTAATTATATTACAAATTAAAAGAGAGAGAGACATAGAGAGTAGTGAAAATACAAATTAAGAGTGGTGACAATCATAGCTTAGTTGGTAACAATACCTTTCAACAAAACTGAGATCTTAAATTCAAATCTTCTCCTCACCCAAGTAAAGAAAACACATATAAAGAATTGAATCTAAATTTTTTATATCTAAAATTGTTTTACACGGGTAGCACCACTCATTATGGTTGTAACTGAAAATCAATGAAATAAATCAGAAGTCCTCAAAATATATTTAAGGACTTTACTAAAGAATTATTTTTATTATTACTTTTTTCTAGTACAGACTGGTTCGGAAATAATTCTTTGAGAACCTTTAATTAGATCGACTATTTTTTTTTTTGGAAATGTAATTCTTTTGGTTTTTAATGCCCCAAAAAACCCCAATATCTAGTGGTGATCACAACTTGGTACCTTTATGGGTCTGTAATTAACTTAATCAGAAATTTTGCAATATTGCATAAGGAGGTCTGTGATCAGATTAATTCAAATTTTCACAATGTGCAGAAGGAAAAAACTCTAGATGGACTTGTGCATGCCAAACTAGAGTACGGTCCTGCATACATTTGTGATCAGAAATTTGACAATTCCTCAAACAGTGACATTGCACATATGTTGGATGTGAGTAAGATATGATAAACATTTGCAACGTTGCATAGTTGCCGAGTTGAAAGGGGGTCATTAACGCCCAAGCACAACCAAGAAGCAGTAGATTATGAAATTTAAACTTCACTTTAGAATGCAACATATTGGTTTACATATGTAGTTCAGATATTCCTTAATTAGCAAACTTCAGTTTAGAATGTAATGTAACATATTGGTTCTCATATGTATTTGAACTTGAATTTTGATTGAGAATTTTTTTTTGTTATAGAAATTGATAGAGGGGACATCTTATGATATAATTGATGTGAAAATAAATCCAAACAATAAAACATATGGACATATTTATTAAATCAATTTTCCTACTACAAAGAAGATAACAAATAACAAGTTCACGGAACACGCACAATTAAGTCATGAAACACATATACAATTGGATTGCGAAACACACAATTAAATCACGAAACACACACAATTAAATCACGAAACACACTCAATTAGGTTGCAGAATAGACATAATTAGTTCATGAACACTAACCTAATCTGTAATCTAATTGTCAACCAACAAATAACTACTGCATTTCTTAAATCCTTTTTCCTATGCCAACCCCAAACCCAAACCAAAATACAAATAGAATCTCATTTCCTAAACCATCATGTGCATATGAATATGCAAACTTTCATAAAATTTAAGTTGACTATTAGCCTAGTTTACGAACTAAATCTTAAACAGAAAATAACCGCTACTTTCTCAAACCCTTTTTTCTATGCAAAACTCAATACCTTACCCAAACCAAAATACAAGAAAAAAATCTTTTTCTCAACCATTATATGCATATGAATGTGCAATCCGTCATCAAAGTTAAGCTAAATATCACATGTAGAAAGGGTTTCTTACCTCAAACATGGAGTGCCCGACTTCCACAATCTTCGAAGATTAATGAAATAGTGTTAGATGTCTAACAAAAGTGTTGATGAGATGCGTGAATGTAGAAGACAGCTAAGAGTGAAGTTAAGATAGAAAAGAGTGTTATTTCACACAAAGAGAGTGAAGACTTTTTTTGAAAATATTAAAAATAAAAAAGGGAGAGAAGATTCATGAAGTTTTTAATGAATATAAGTATTAACTTTTTACTTGAGGAGGTGATAGTAAAACTCAAGTCAGTATGTTGGTGCTAGTTAAATATAGTGACAGTTTTTTGGTGCTATTTGCACCATTTATGTTTTACCATATGTATAATGCAATTCATAATACAAGCTCTTTTCTTTATTTTTAATTACGTTAAGTGACTTTCATGTCTTAACTCCTGAATTTGTCAATATAAATGAACCTATATTTTAGTACCTTATGAATTTTACAACCTTGACACAAAAGATTTGAAGAATTCTGCATTTACTGTCTTGAGAATTACATTAGCAGCCCTTTATCGTTTTCTTCTCAGTTTTTCAATTTCAGCGTTAGAATAATACTTGCTTTTTTGGTTATTGTTTTCAAAAATATGAAAACCAAAACGTTTTTCGTGTGCCCTACATTTTGCCCAAACAATGACTGGACTTTTCTATGTCCAATTTCTGATTGCTTAGGTTTATTTAATTTCCAGGATAAATAAGAGCCTTCATTGACCATTGAGTGATGGCACACCCAAAAAGGATATAAATAATTTTAAATATATATTTTATATACTTTGAGTAAATTTAATTAATTTTGATAATCTTATAATGATGACAAGAATGAAACATTATATTTAATAAAAAAATATTGATATTAGATATGTTTTTTTTATGTATAATTTAACACAAAGGATAAAAAAATACGATTTAAACTCACGATCTTAATGTGTGAGCGTTAAAAACTTATCATTAAGCCATCCCAATTAATATCATGAAAGCAGGTTATAAATTTACGCATGATGCCATTGTATCCTCGCTAAGAAGGGTTATCCTCCAAATAAACTCATTGTCAAATGACAAACATATATGAGTTGATTATGAAGGTAAGTCAACGCACAAAATTAATTCAAATGTTGACAGTGAATATCATAGCTCAAAGAGAATATAAGTAATCTCATTTATTATGATATACAGTGCATATATGATATATGTTCATGACATTCATCAGTGGCGGACCCAGAAAATTTATTCAGGGGGGCACATAAATAAAATAATAAAAATATCAAAAATTAAGAATATACTAAATGTGTAATATTTTTATGTAAAACAATATTCAATAACATTATATAGTTTAAATAAAATAAAACATACATTATATTTAGACAAAACAAATAGTCATAATGAAATCATTAAAATAAATAAAAAAATAAAATAAAATAAATTATATAAAATTATAATCTTCCTCGACGAGGCTTCATATCTTGAAATCGTTTCATGATAACTTCTTTATCAATTTTGTCAAAAATATCTTTCTCCACATACGCAAGCAAGCTATCATTTGACCATTGATCTCCCATTCGATTACGTAATTCAGTCTTTACAATATTCATAGCAGAAAATACTCTTTCAACGGTAGCAGTTGCCATAGGTAGTAATAATGTCAATGTCAAGAGCAAGTAAACTAATGGGAAAACCTTATCTTGTTTTTTCTCAACCATCTTTTGTGCTAAATCTGTAAGACCATTTAATTCTGAAAATTCAATATTAGAGCGCATAACTGCAATATAATTCTCAAGTTGATCTTCAAGTGCCAAAAGTTTAGTAGAAGAGAAGTCTTTTGGATAAAATTGAGCAAGTTGAATCAGTTTTGTTTGTCAAATGCACGAAATTGATCTCTTGGACTAAGACATGCAACATAAAGAAGCAACTCAGTAGTTGTCTCCGAAAACCGATTATTTAGTTCTTGAAGTTGCAAATCTAACACAGCATAAACTAAGTCTACTCGATAATGATGTATATTATTTATCTCCTGAGTTTTACGCCTTGATCTCCCTTGAGGCCTAAACAAATCATCCATGTTAACAACTTGGATTTTATGTTTTTCACAAAAAGTGAAAACCTGCTTCAAGAAAGAATCTCATCCATTTTCTCTCATTGTCCGAAATCGTTCTTTACATGCTTTTACTAAGATCATGGCATTGACAATATCTTGATCTTTTTTTTGTAAAACAAGTGACAACTCATGTGTAACTCCCAATATTGTTCTCATCAAATGAAGATTAAAAATAAAATCAAATGTTTCTATTGTATCCAATAAAAGCTTTGATTCATATTTTTGCTCTTAATTCGATCCATCATCTACTAACATATCAAGTACCTCTACAATAGAAGAGAACATGGAAATTATTCTGATTATAGTATTATAATGTGAACCCCAACGTGTATCACTTGGTCTCTTAAGACTAGTTTCTTGATTTAAACCTCGTCCACTTGAAAGCTCATCATTCTCTAGTGTTTTAAAGACTTTAGCTGCTTGTTTTTCTCGAAGAATATCGCAACATTTAGCAGATGCTCCAATAATATTTACCACCTGAGTAATCCAATAAAAAAGACCAGTAATATCTATATGACTTTTCGTCACAGCAACAAGAGCTAATTGAAGTTGATGGACAAAACAATTGACATAAAAGACACTTTCATTCTCTTTTAAAATAAGTGTTTTAAGTCCATTAAATTCACCTCACATATTACTTGTTCCGTCATAACCTTGTCCTCGTAATCTAGAAATACTTAATCCATATCTAGAAAAAAAAAGAATCAATAGTCGTTTTAAGTGAGAGTGCAGAAGTATCAGTAACATGCTCAATGCCAACAAAACGCTCAATTACATTACCATTCTTATCCACATATCTCAATACAATAGCCATCTGCTCTTTCGAAGATATATCACGAGATTCATCCACAATAAGTAAAAACAATGAATTGTCAATATCTCTAATAATTGCATTAATAATTTCACTTGAAATAGCACTTACTATATCCTTCTGAATCTTAGGTGCCGTCATTTTTAAGTTTTCAGGGGCACTTTTGAGTGTCACAGCTTTTACGTTCTCATTTTGAGCACATAGCCAATGTAAAAGTTCAAGAAAATTGCCTTTATTACTAGAATTTTCTGATTCATCGTGTCCTCAAAATGGAAGTCCCTGCCGTAAAAGAAAACAACTACAATCAATTGAAGCACGTAAGCGAGTTCGATACTCAATTCGAACTTGATCTGACTGTTTGTTTATAGTTGACTCAATATGTTGATTCTGATTTAATAAATCTTCACATTTGCTCCAAGCATCTTTATGAGCACTACTTTTAGCATGCTGCCTTAACGAATCTATCTTTTTCCAATTTGTAAACCCTTCACTAACAAAAGAGTCACCACCCGCTTGTTTTCCAATATCTGGTTTAAAAAGATAACAACTTAAACAATATGTTGTATCTTTTGTTATACTGTACTCTAACCAAGTCAAATATTCAGTAAACCAAACAATGTTAAATCGCCTAGACTTTTGTCCAAAAAGTCTCATAGGAAAATTGTGTTCTCGAGGTTGACAAGGACCTTTTAGCAAATAGGCTCTTCGAACTTGCTCACGAACATTAGGATCATAATCTCATATTTTAGTTCGAAGCCCTGGATCAACAAGAAGATCTGAAAAATTGACTTCAACATAATTTTTCTTTGAAGAAGATGATTCCAACTCAAGTGATGATTTTCTTTTCATATATCTTTCCATAATTATTTCATAACAAATAAAAACATAATATATTTTTTAAAATAATAATAATAATAATTTATTGATTATAAATAAAATAAAGCTATATTGATTACATATATATATAATTGAATCATGACAATACATTATACATGGATAATTTTAATATAATAATTTAAAGTTTAAGATTTTAGGGTTTATTGATAAGATATATATTAAATTTAAATTATTAAAGAATAAATAAATTAAAAAAGTAATTAATTTAGGAGATTAACTTGATAAGTTACAAGATGTCAAAGTGAAAATAAAGAGATGTCAGATGAAGATGAGGAGAAAAAGAAAAAAAAAAAAAAGGTAATTCGTTAGAATTATAAATTGTCAATGTAAATAGTATTTATATATAAGAGAATTAAAAGAATAAAATTGAAAAAAGAAAATATTAATTAATTAGGAGTAGGAAAAATATTAGAAGTAGGAAAACTAATTCTAATAGGAATAAGAAATAGGAAAACAAATTAATCCCATTAAAAATAAGAAAAATAAATAATTAAATCAAAAATTAATAAATAATTAAAAAAACAAAAAAAAATAAGTTATTACGCTGACTGCAACAGTGAACATATACACTGTTGCAGTGCAGCGCCTATCAGCTTTTATTCTATTTTTTGTTTTTGTTTTTTTGCCTTTTGGAGCTATGCAGTATTTTAAATTTTTTTAAAAAAAATTTCAGGCGGGGGGGGGCGGGGGAGGGGGGCACGGGCTCCACAGTGGGTCCGCCGCTGATGGTAATCATCAGTGTGCACTGACATATATGCTCACAACAGAAGAAGAGAAAGAAAGTACATGTTCCACACATTGCCAAACAATTGCAGTACTAAAGCATTTAGTTAAACGTAACCCAACGATTTTATCTTATGTCAAGGGTGTACAACCCTGCATGTTGTCGAGAAGAAGACTACTCTTATTAGCATGAATTATAAAACGTATGTGACAATTGAATGCGGCTACATTTAATTGTGACATTATAGTCTCTCTCAACATGTACGACACTTGACTAACAATTACAGTTCATTGAACTAATTCTAGAGAAATTAATGGCCGACTCCACCAGGACTTGGAACCGACTGATAAACCTCGGCATCGAGCATGGTAACCAAACTTTTGCCGTTTTGGTGAGCCATTTCATATGATTTAGCATTATGAGAAGGTATTTTTGGTGTAGGGCCATTTTGAAGCACACTTGGAACCAATTTGTGCTCCATAAGAGGACCGTTCTTCGCATTCTCCATGTTCAAGACCTTTCTACCCTCCAGAGAAGGCATATCAAATATTGTAACAAGAATAAAAATCAGTGCAATTTTGCTCAAATAAGCCATGTTAAATGCTGGGAGAGAAAAATGTTACAGAGAAGACAAGTAATGAGAGGTTTTACAGGGGATATGGGTTCTGGCTACAACTTACTTTGTTACTCGACTCTATATATAGTGAGTGGGGCGGCCTATTAAGAAATATTCTTATAATGAATGTAAATATTTTAGTTAATTGACTTGCCTTAATTAGCATAAATCAAATCTCTCCATTATAGGTGGGTCACGGATTATTAGCCTTAGGAAAAGATCTCATTGATTCTTGTACATCATGTCATTGAGGAAGATAAGAATTCATTTTCATCAAGATTCTTCTATTTTTACATATCATATTTTTACACGGCCTGAAAGTCAAACTTGCCGGTTTGGCTACTGTCAATGTAATTCAGTGTGTTTGAAATTATAGAGGGAATGTCTTGCAAGTTTTTGCTAGTTTGTCAATGTGGATATATGTTATT
The DNA here is from genome assembly GCA_022984855.1 of Dimocarpus longan. NCBI lineage: Eukaryota > Viridiplantae > Streptophyta > Magnoliopsida > Sapindales > Sapindaceae > Dimocarpus > Dimocarpus longan. The sequence continues at coordinate 11,045,254 of CM041014.1, read as the reverse complement.
GGGTTAGGCACATCTGAACTAATTAGCAGCAGCAGCCTTTCTTCCTTCACCCTCATGCATGCATGCCTCATATATTAAGGTAATGGTTCTATTTTTAGAAATATATATTGGGATTACGAAAACAAACTCAGTGCCACTCTGATCACAATACGTATTGAATTGTTCTAACTGTGGGAAGGACAGTCGTACAAATGATAGCTCTCTACTCAAAATTGCATTAAACTAAGTGGAGGTTTAATGAGCAATGTTGAATTGTCTGATAGTAGAGTTATTTTCACCTGTCACGCGTCTTAAAGTGGCAAGTTCTACTCACATCTTTTACTATTTATATGGGTAGTTTCCTTACATTTATGTGAATACTTATCTCTGATTTTCTAAAGCAGATATTGGAATCATATTTTAGAGTTTTATCTTAGTTAATCATACCAATAATATAACTCAGTATAAGATAAAAAAAAAAAAAAAAAAATGAACTAAGTAGAAGATAAAAAAAAAATGAAGGTTTAATTCCTCTTGACGTGTATATGCCGTCATAAGACGCATTAAAATATTCTTTTTCTTGGTACATATTTAAGACGTATGACATATAGATTAGAATCAATAAATTCACCTAGATTCTTATCCTAATATTCAGCAATGTCCTTTCAGCCATTGAGTAGGGGTCAAACAGATTTTTTGATGGCTTATATCTGTGCATAGTTTCAAGTGACCACGCAAATTCCTTGAACCATCTACGTACGTTGTGTTGGGGCTCTTTTCTTGTTCAATGAATGGATATATTGTGGAAACAAAACCACTTGCTTTTGGCAACGCAATAATGTCGGGTTGCGTACATTGCTTTACAAAATGGAACAACGACCGACGGTGCAGAAAAGTTCCTGATGATGATAACTTTAGTAAAGGGGCCAAAAAAATTATTAATTATAGGGTATCCGTCCATCTCATTGTAATGTACTGTTTTCATATGTTGTTAACAGTTTAAGTTAATATAGTGGTTCAGTATTTTTACATGGGCAACTGCAAAGGAGATGGGGAAATAAGAGATAGGAAAATAATTAGACTACCCCTGGAACACAAATTAATATCAATCAACATCGCTTTTTCAAAATATTACCCAAAAAACCTCTACCCTTAGTGAAATGGCCAAACCAAAAGTTGTATTGGATTTGGACCCAAATTAGGAAAATACAAAAATATCCTTATATATTAAAAACACCAAAATAAAGTTGAAAATAAATTTAAAAAAAATAATAATTTTTTTTTAAATTCAAACATTAATTATTGCTTGGGAAATAAGAAAAAAATGGTCTTTGGATAAATGGATTTTCAACAAAAACCAAGTCAAACCTCTTACTCAGGAAACAAGAAAAAAAAGAAATAATTGTTCAAGTAGCCAAAGGGCTAAAGTATTATGATTACTACAATCCAAATATAATTTACTTTGACATTAAACCCCTAAACATCATATCAAGTACATATTTTTTTTTTTTAGAGCTGAGATTGACCTAGATGACTACTGGAATCAACCAGGATAAGAACATTGTGGTATGGTCCGGGAAACAACTCTTAATTCTGGAGAAATCCACTCATATAAAGATAGGAAAAAAAAACCCACACGAGGGTAAAAAACCAACCGACACTAAATGGTGGGAGGCTATTAGTATATTTATATTATTATTATTATATACATATAGATTTGGATTAGACAGAGAGTGTCGAACTCATGCCACTCACAATAGAGGCAAGGGGGTTGCTGTTGGCCAACCAATGGTGCCAGCAACCAACCGACATCAAATGGACGTTTGAGTGTTAAGTAATCTGATTTTGGATTAGCCAAATTAATGACAAAGATCAAACCTACATAAATACTATGCTTAAAGGAACTCTAAGATATGTGACCTTAGAAATGATTGTTAGTAATTTGATAATATGAATAGCTATTAATATAAAAATTAAAATTTTGAAAACTCTCCAAATTACAATGAATTTACAGCAATGGAAATAAAAATAAATAAATAAAAGTATTGAGATCCGTATGTAAAACGGCGTACTTAAAACAAATTCGCTATTCATCCTTTATGTTACTCAGCTTTTGTCTCTCATAATACAATAATACCAATAAGAATCGTCCAGTAAACTAAACTTTACTTGAATCTTTATCACTCTAAAAACTTATGACTAAAAATAGTGTTTGAAAGAAAGCAAACTGAGAAAAAATAAAAATGGATTCCAGTTGTCTTTGAACAACTAGAAATGATGCCAAGTTATAGTTTCCATGTAGGTATATAATAACAAAACTGATTTTAAATTAGCCATTAAACCAAATTAAATTTGACCAGTTACAATTTTGAAACAATTTAATTCTATAGTTTCAATTTTTTAAATTTAATAGCTGTAATTCATGGTATCCAACAATTATATTTTGAAAATTAAATCTGCAATTCAATTTTGTAATTATATTTTTCCAAATTCAATAGATGTATTCATAGCACCTAATCCATCAGTTATATTTTGAAAATTCAATTTTCAATTCAATTTTCATTCATTCAAGCACCATTTTTTTCTTTTGAATCTATCTTGATCCACCTCAATCAAGATATCTAGCCTAATTAAAAATGGATCCTTAAAATAGATGTTTTTGCCCATTTTTCTAGCAATAATAAGGGGTAAGTATATCACAAGTGATGTTTACAACTTACGTGTTGTGATCTTGGAGACCATTCTTAGGAGGAAAAACTTTAACTTTTCCCAAGGTGATTATCTAATTCATACTGACCAAAACAAGCCAGAAGAGAATCAACTCTCTTATCTTATTACTGAACAAATTGAGGATATGCAAAGCCATAAAGAATATGTTGTGGAGATGATCTAGATTGCCATTTCTTGCCTACAAACAAACATACGAAAAAGGCCTTCTACATCGATGTTGGTCAAGGTCTTTGAGGGTTTCATGAACTTGGAACCCTTTATTGACTACAACCTCTTAAATTCAATACATGTGGAAACACCACCAAAGCAGGCCAATCTAACTAGGTGATTCATCAACTGTCATGAAATCAATTTTATCCTGACCTAGTCACCTAGATAAATATAATGATGATGATTTTTACAAGTCGTATTTGGTCTACTTCTATATTCATTTGCTTGGTACATATACATATAACAAAAGATAAAAGAAACTCTAGTCATTGACCCAAAATTAAAGGTTTTAGCTAAAACTAATCTAACTTAATAATCTTATTACTATTATCAATAAATGACATGGATCGACAAATATGCCTATTTACTATTTTAACATTTTTATTAAAATAACAAAATTTAAATACAAAAAAAAAAAAAAAAAAAAAAACATAACTAGTTTTTCATCTTCTCTAATCTTTATCTTTAGCCTCCTTCATCTTCTTTGACCTCCATCTCTAACAAAATTTCTCAACGACACTTCTTCATCAACACTTCTTTTTCTTATTCTTTTTTTTTTCTTCTTCCCCTTCTCGTTCCTTACTTCCTTTCTTTTCTTCTTCTACATATTTTTTTCTTTTCTCTTCTTGCTTTTTCTTCCTCTTACTTTTTCGACTTTTCTCTCTTCCTTCTTTTTATCCAATAAGGATCACTCTTCGCCAAAAAATCAAATCTATAAATATGCATATTTTGTAAATTTTTAGATGCATACATTCATTGTACTAGGATTACCCAACGTGAGAATAGAAGGATCACCCAACATGACTAATGTAGAGAAAAGAAAGGGTGCATGACTCATGCTTAATTTACTTAACATGAGTCGCGTAAGGTAGTATTAATGTAAGTCATGCTGAATAAATCAAGCATGAGTCATACTCATTTTCTTAGCATTATTCATTCATGTTGTGCATGCAGCATTAATCATGTTGGATAATCCCAACATTAGTCATATTAAGTAACCTTAGCATTACTCACTCTCGGATTTACAAATTTGCAATCCAAAAGTAGAAGAACAATAAGAGAATGAGGGAGAGTAAGAAAAAGAAGAATAAGCGTTATTGGAGATGGAGCAAAATGTCAGAGAGAAAATCAGTCTGATTAGAAACTCCATCAGACGAGGAGTAATTCGGCACTTTTTTACTTTTTCCTTTGCTTTCTTCAATCTATTTTTGACTAGTGATATATCCACCCCTCTAAAAATGTATATACACCCCAAAGTATAATCATTTTTAAAATACCAACATTACCCTTCCTAATATTCTTAAAAAATTGAGATATCAAACCTTGAATATCAGATAAAATTTTGACAAGTTCAGTAAGATCATTTATAAGTGATAATATAGCAAACCATGTTGAACACTCTTTGAATTGTAAAGTATCTCATCTTGGTAGGGATATGCCTTAAGAAAAACTTGAAAGTTCTAGGCAGGTTACTGTTGAAACAACTTCAATATCTGTGGGTCAAGATGGTCATGAATCAAATGTTGAAGCATGATAGGTGCTGCAACAGCTGTGAGTTAAAAACAATTGGTGGTACCTAGCAATGTAAAATGAAATTCATGGATAGGGTTCCCCATGATTCATCGAAAAATGGTGACGGTTCTACAATTGACAAGGAAAATATCAGTTTGTCAAGCCATATGTTAGAAGAAAACTCTTATGGTTTTGATTATTAGTCTGATGGGAATCCCAGCTTAGGAACAACTGTTGATGCATAACAGGATGGGGGACAATAGGAAGACTTTAAAGATGACAAAGTTCAAGAATCAATGGTTGATGCTACAACATAGGGACTTAATGAAACAAGAGAAATACAACAGCTTAGTAATGATAATTTTGACAAGAAACAGATAGATTTTATGGGTTTGTGCTGTGAAGAAATTTTAGTTTTGATTTATATGTTAATGAAAAAGATGATGGGGAGCATAATGATGATGGTAGTAGAGATTAGGAAGAATAAACTGATATCAATCATTTATGAGGTGTGACTACAAACTTTTAATATGTAAAAAAATAATAATAATAATAATGGGGTAAACATCCAAAAAGGGATGCATATACATTATTTTAGAAGTGCCAATATCGCTAGTCTTTATTTTTAATAATATTCGGTAAATTTTCAAATTAATTAAGGTAATGGTGTAATAACATTAGTACTCGGTTCAAATTTTGTAAAATTATTGACCTATGGATCACTTTTAAATAGACTCACTAATTTTAGATCATTTATCTCAATAACTCTCAAAAGTAAGTAGCTCCTACAAGCACTCATGATGCTCTATTCTAGTTTTATCATATAAGTTTTGAGTAAGTATTCTTTGTCAATTTTTTTTTTTTTTTCAAAACTTCTAATAATTTAATGACACATTAGTATGAAAAGGAGAAAAAAAAAAAACAAAGTAAATTATCAAGATTATTAAATTTAATCTCTTTCATACATCACCCAAATTTAAATTTCTCTCATAAGAAAACTTAACATAAAGAAATTTTAAAAAAAAAAATAACAAATAATCTTGACTCGTACGTTTTATATGACTAATTAGTGTTGAGAATTAAACTTGATTTTTTATATTCAAGGTAGAGTTTATAGTAATTTTTGGTATATTTGATTTTGCATTCTGATGTAAAGTCTTTATATTTAGTATTTACATCCAGAAAAATCCTATATTAGGTTAAATTGTCTTAAATCATAATTTGATAGATGATTTGTAAACGACAAGAACTTTAAAATGTAAGTGGATACTATTAGTAACAGTTCAAATCCTTCACAAGAACAAATACGCTTCCTCTTACGGTATGTGAACTTGATAACTAAATTTTATTATGATACCGGTCATATCATAAAGTTTCAACATGAGTAATTGGAGACATGTAAAGTTGCACATTAATCTATAAATTACTACTAATTTATGAAGTTCAACACTATTATGTTATAATAAAAATAAAATTATTATATTTGAAATTAAAAAATAATATTAAATCATCTCTGGTTTTGAAAATAATAGCTAAAATAACTCAATCGTTAAATGACATAGTAATTTCGTTAATGACCAAACGAAACTGTCAATTTGGAGGGCCAAAAAGTCATAAAGGGTTGAATTTAAAAATGGATTCCAGTTGGTCCACTCAATATATGACACATGTGACATTAAAAAATTAAAAAAATTAAATAAAAGTTTTCATAAAAAAACTAAATATAAAATAAAATAAAATAAAATAATCAACCTCTCTCTCTCTCTTCCTCTCTCTACTTCTTCTTTCTTTTTCTTCTTCGAACCAAGATCTCCATCGCAAGGGTCGTCTGGTGGTTTGATGCAGGTGGTGGGTCTGCCGACTCTAGTGGTAAGATGGCGCCACTGATTCGCCATCATTCAAACCCTTCAACTTCATCTTCTCGTTCTTGCCTCCAAGGGCCTCCATCGCTGTTATCCCATGGATTGGATATGGAAGAGCCTGGGTTCATTCTTCAACAAACCTAGGCACACCTGGGTTTGATTCAAACCTAGTTTCTTCAATGTTGTGGATATTGTTTGCTTGTTGTGGATATTGTTTGTAGATTGAACCCAGTGTCTTTAAGAAAGTAAGGGTAGATTAAACCCATTTTATGGATATTGTTTGCTTTATCTATCTCTAGATTTGTCTTTTTGTTCATCGTTGAACGCCTAGGTTTGTTCATCATCAATTGGGTTCGTTAATCAACTTCGTTCATCATCGATTAGGTTTGGTTGGGTAAATTATCACATCTCCATTGGTTTCGATTGGGTGAATCATCACAACCACCGTTGAATGAGACTTAATCAAATACAAAAAACAAAAAACAAAAAAAACCCCACCAATCATTGGTTCATCTTCTTCAAACGAACCCGGACAATTGGATTCATCTTCTTATTGAGTTCGTTTGATTTTGCTTTTTTTTTTAAGTTTTTTTCCATTTTTTTTAAAAAAAAAAAATCCTTTTGTTTTTTAATTTGTCAAATTTTTTAATGAACTTTTTAATTTCTTTTTAATATTTATTATTTTTGTTTGTTTAATTTTTTATTTAATAATAATTATTATTTCAATTATTTATAATTGTATTTTTTTATAAATTTAATTGTAAATTCTAAATATTTTTATTATTTATTTATTTATTTTATTTTGATTATGAAATAGTGGTTTGATAATTTAATAATTTTTGTTTTTTATTTTTAAATTGTTCAGTAGTAAAGATATTTTGATCTTTTAACGTTTTTATCATAAAAATACTAAAAATTTGGATGGAAGTCACTTTTGACTGACAGCGGTGGGTTTTATGACAAATATTTTTAAAAGTTGGGTAAGTTGAAATTATATTTTATTTTAGGGCTTTTTATATTTTATTTTTAAAAGCTGCTGTTGGGACTACATCAGTAAGGTTAATACTAAAAATGACATAAACTTATCCAACTCACTATACTAACAACCAAGTAAAAGCCTTGAAATCATCCTTAAAACAACAAAACCACCTCCAACCTACTTCAATTCACCAAAAAGCAAGCCAAACCCTCATCATCAAGACAATCAAAATCAAAGCAGAACATAAAAAATTCATAGTTTTAAATTTAAAAAAATTAAAAAAACACACACAGACACACGAAAAAAGAAAACAGAAAGAAACAGACCTCGTTCTTAATATCAGCCTTACCAGTCCCAACAGCAATAGATAGCAACCTCGATAATCAAACTCTGCATCCTCGATCCTCGAAAGCCAAACTAAGGTGCTCTTATGGCAAAGGAACACGTGGCAGTGGTAAAGCTCTACCGACCCGACAACTTGACCCATCCTGAACTCGAGTCGTGAGTATCTATACTCTAGATCTCAAACACCGTTGCCACAATCACTCAAAAAGATGTCATTGCGGAAGCTGTTGGAGGCACTGTCGAGAGATGGGAGGAGAAGAAGATGGTGGAAGGGTCCGCATGGAGGGTGGTGATAGAGTCGAGGTGGGTGGAGACTGTGATGGGAGAGGAGTATGTGAATGTGAGTAGTTCCCCTCTATTGCTTGACATGTTGATGTTGTTGGCGGATGATGAGAAAGAAGAACAAACAAAAAAGCAGATGCACTAAGAAGTAGATGATGAAGAAGAATGGCGAACAAAAAAGCAAATGATGAGAAAGAAGAACAATAGCACCAGTGCGGCGGATGATGAAGATAGTCTATTAGAAAAAGATGGAAGTGACTTATGACAGAAGAGATGAGTGGTTCAGACAAGTTAAAGACTATTCATTAATAATAATAATTATTATTATTATTATTAAAAACATTACTTGGGCTGGCATTCTGATGCTTTTGAGTGGTTTCTCATTCTATTTCCCATTATTGGCTTTTAAGAGCCAACTTTTTTGCTCTTTTTGTATTTAATGCAAATCTAAAATGCTATAACATTCAAATTAAATGATGAATTTATTGGTTATTGTGAAACATTCATGGAATGCTATACTATTAGTATTAAAAAGTAACAAAATAAAATGTTACGATCAAAACTTCCATCGATCAAAGTAGAAAAAAATAGGAAATAGACTGATGGCAGTTTTTGAACTCCGAGATTGATCGTGAACAAGAATCGTGATTTGCGATTTACGGTTACAGGTCACAATTCAGTCGAAAGATATCGTGAAGGAGGATCGTGCGACAAAGGTCGCGATGCTCAATAGGCACATGGGTCAAAGTCAAACGTGAGAAGTTCTAGAAGGCTTATGTGATAAATATTTATATTTATTTTTTAGGATAAAATAGGATTAGTCTTATCTTAGATAACATTTTATAAATATGATTAGAATTGTCAATTAGATAATTATTAGAAAAATAAGAAAATTATGACTATAAATAGTTAAGTGATTTTCACAATTCAGCATCAATTGTAGTTGAGAATTATTAATAAAAGCTCTCATATTGTAAGGCATTTATCATTGCTTTTCAGCTTTTCTATATAGCTTTACTTGGATTTGCTTGGGATTTATTGGTTTACAATAATTCTATAGGGTTCTTACTGGTTTACAATAATTCTATAGGGTTCTTACTAACTCCTGTTTGGATCCAATGTTCCAAAACTTGTTACTCGCCAGTCAACCGATAATCGAGCTAGTAACTGGCAACTCGATAAGTAATCGGCGAGTACTCAAAGATAACTATTCAATGGGTAAATTGTAATTTTTAAAGTTTGAAATTGTAAACTAATATTTTTATAAACATTAAGGGTCATGATGAAATTATCCTCATCATATTTAAGGCCGATTACACGGTCAACATCTTTCAAACCCTCATTTTCACTCTCTCTTTCTCCTTTCTACTCCGGTTCTCCCTCTTCCTTCTCCTTTCTCATCCCTCTTCTCTCTCTAGCACGTCGTTGTCGTCGTCGTCGTCGTCGCAATTCAAATATGTCATCATCTCACCGTTCAAGTGCGTCGTCGTCGTCGCCTTTTTAAGATCAAGAACAACTGTCATTGCCAAAGCTGAAGAGTCTCTCACTCCCTCTTCATGGTTGTCGGCCATTTTAAATCTTCTTCTCTCTCCTTTATGATGATCGTTCAAGTCTCCTTGTCTCTCCCTCCAAGTCATTGACAGTCGTTCTGTTCTTCCCTTCAAATTGTCACCGACAGTAATTTGTGAGTGATTGCTTCTCTTGTATATAATTTTATATGTTGTTTATTTTGTTATGAATGATTTTGAGTTTTGACTGATTTTTGGGTGATATTTGGGATGATGTCCAGTCAATTTGTGATGGACAGACTCGTCGCATCAGTCGAGTTGGACCGAATTAAACTAAGTTGATCTGAGTTAGGCCGAGTATCCATCTCTGGTGAGCAGGATCTTCAATTTGAGGGTTCTCAGATCGGTGAAGTACAGATCCACGAGAACCCGATGAGAACTCGACGAAACTCGTCGAGTTTTTAAACGATGTTTGGACCTCACATCCTCTTAAAGGGCTAGACTTAGGGATGAGGCACTTTTTAACATTGTGTCACAATCTGACTCCAATGTGAATTGAAACGCCTTAACACTATATAAATATTCTCCAATGTGGACACAAGCCCAGACGGATTTACTTTTGGCTTTGGAACCCAAAATGCGTTTTCACACAACATTTGAACCATACTTCGGCTTCTTTGTGTCTCACAAAAACGATGCGAGATTTGATGGTTTAGACTGATCTGGTAATGTTCCCTTAAGTCACACTCAAAAACTAATAATGTTGGCATGTGCATCAACTAGTAATAGTAGTCAACCACGTAGCACATTAAGGTTGGGGAAAGTAAGAAAGAGACATCAAAATAACGTTATATATCAAAGACTACATAGGATTCGAATCAACTCATAAAGTAAGCTCTTTTGACTATAGGTTTTATGTAATTCCCATTTGATGTGGATCATCAACTATAGGCAAATATCCAAAGCAAAAGTCATTTGACAGAAGTGAACAGGGTCCATTTCTTGGTGATTTTATTTAATTATATTACAAATTAAAAGAGAGAGAGAGACATAGAGAGCAGTGAAAATATAAATTAAGAGTGGTGACAATCATAGCTCGGTTGGTAACAATACCTTTCAACAAAATTGAAATCTTAAATTCAAATCTTCTCCTCACCCAAGTAAAGAAAACACATATAAAGAATTGAATCTAAATTTTTTATACCTAAAATTGTTTTACACGGGTAGCACCACTCATTATGGTAGTAACTGAAAATCAATTAAATAAATCAGAAGTCCTCAAAATATATTTAAGGACTTTACTAAAGAACTGTTTTTATTATTACTTTTTTCTAGTACAGACTAGTTCTGAAATAATTCTTTGAGAATTTGACTTTTTTTTTTTTTTTTTTTTGAAATGTAATTCTTTTGGTTTTTAATGCCCCAAAAAACCCCAATATCTAGTTGTGATCACAACTTGGTACTTTTATGGGTCTGTAATTAACTTAATCAGAAATTTTGCAATATTGCATAAGGAGGTCTGTGATCAGATTAATTCAAATTTTCACAATGTGCAGAAGGAAAAAACTCTAGATGGACTTGTGCATGCCAAACTAGAGTACGGTCCTGCATACATTTGTGATCAGAAATTTGACAATTCCTCAAACAGTGACATTGCATATATGTTGGACTGTGAGGAAGATATGATAAACATTTGCAATGTTGCATAGTTGCCGAGTTGAAAGGGGGTCATTAACGCCCAAGCACAACCAAGAAGCAGTAGATTATGAAATTTAAAACTTCACTTTAGAATGCAACATGTTGGTTCACATATGTAGTTTGGATATTCCTTTATTAGCAAACTTCAGTTTAGAATGTAATGTAACATATTGGTTCACATATGTATTTGAACTTGAATTTTGATTTAGAATTTTTTGTATTATAGAAATTGATAGAGTAGACATCTTATGATATAATTGATGTGAAACTAAATCCAAACAATAAACATATGCACATATTTATTAAATCAATTTTCCTACGACAAAGAAGATAACCAATAACTAGTTTACGGAACACACACAGTTAAGTCATGAAACACATATACAATTGGATTGCGAAACACACACAATTAGATCACGAAACACACAAAATTGGGTCGAGATACACACTCAATTAGGTTGCAGAACAGACATAATCAGTTCATGAACACTAACCTAATCTATGATCTAATTGTCAACCAGCAAATATCTATTGCATTTCTTAAATCCTTTTTCCTATGCCAACCCCAAACCTAAACCAAAATACAAATAGAATCTCATTTCCTAAACCATTATATGCACATGAACATGTAAACTTTCATAAAATTTAAGTTGACTATTAGCCTAGTTTGCGAACAAAATCTAAAACAAGAAATAACTGCTACTTGCTCAAACCCTTCTTTCTATGCAAAACTCAATACCTTACCCAAAACAAAATATAAGAAAGAACTCATTTCCGCATCCATTATATGCATATAAATGTGCAATCATTCATCAAAGTTAAGCTAAATATCACATGTAAAAGGGGTTTCTTACCTCAAACATGGAGTGCCCAACTTCCACAATCTTCAAAGATGAATGAAATAGCGTTAGATGTCTAACAAGAGTGTTGGTGAGATGCATGAACATAGAAGACAATTGAGAGTGAAATTAAGATAGAAGAGAGTGTTATTTCACACAAACAGAGTGAAGACCTATTTCAAAAATATTAAAAATAAAAAAGGGAGAGAAGACTCATAAAGTTTTTAATGAATAGAAGTACTAACTTTTTACCTGAGGAGATAATAGTAAAAAATAAGCCAGTATTTTGGTGCTAGTTAAATATAATAACAGTTTTTTGGTGCTCTTTGCACCATTTATGTTTTACCATATTTATAATGCAATTCATAATACAAGCTGTTTTCTTTATTTTTAATTACGTTGAGTGACTGTCATGTCTTAACTCCTGAATTTGTCAATATGAATGAACCTATATTTAAGTACCTTATGAATTTTACAACCTTTACACAAAAAATTTGAAGAATTCTGCATTTACTGTCCTGAGAATTATATTAGCAGCCCTTTATCGTTTTATTCTCAGTTTTTCAATTTCAATGTTAGAATAATACTTGCTTTTTTGGTTATTGTTATCAAAAATATGAAAACCAAAACGTTTTTCGTGTGCCCTACATTTTTCCCAAACAATGACTGGACTTTTTTCTGTCCAGTTTCTGATTGCTCAGGTTTATTTAATTTCCAAGATAAATAAGAGTCTTCATTGACCATTAAGTGATGGCACACCCAAAAAGGATATAAATAATTTTAAATATATATTTTAAATACATTTAATAAATTTAATTAATTTTGATAATCTTATAATGATGACAAGAATGAAACATTATATTCAATAAAAAAATATTGATATTAGATATGTCCTTTTTTTATGTATAATTTAACACTAAGGAGAAAAAAATACGATTAAACTCACAACCTTAATGTGTGAGCATTTAAAGCTTATCATTAAGTCATCCCAATTATTAAAATGAAATCAGATTACAAATTTACGCATGATACCATTGTACCCTCGCTAAGATGGGTTATCCTTCAAATAGACTCAATTGTCAAATAACAAACATTTATGGGTTGATTATGAAGGTAAGTCAACGCACAAAATTAATTCAAATCTTGACAGTGAACATCATAGCTCAAAGAGAATATAAGCAATCTCATTTATTACGATATAGTGCATATATAATATATCTTCATGACATTCATGGTTATCAGCGTGCACTGACTTATATGCTCACAACATAAGAAGAAGAAAGTACATGTTCCACACATTGCCAAACAATTGCGGTACTAAAGCATTTAGTTAAACCTAACCCAACGATTTTATCTTATGTCAAGGGTGTACAACTCTGCATGTTGTCAAGAAGAAGACTACATTATTAGCATGAATTATAAAACGTTTGTGATAATTGAATGCGGCCACATCTAATTATGACATTATAGTCTCTCTCAACATGTACGACACTTGCCTAACAATTACAGTTCATTGAACTGATTCTAGAGAAATTAATGGCCGATTCCACCAGGACTTGGAACCGACTGATCATCAACATTGGCATTGAGCATGGTAACCAAGCTTTGGCCGTTTTGATGAGCCATTTGATATGATTTTGCATTATGAGAAGGTGTTTTTGGTGGAGGGCCATTTTGAAGAACACTTGGAACCAAATTGTGTTCCTCAACAAGAGAGCTGTTCTTCTCATTCTCCATGTTCAAGACCTTTCTACCCTCCAAAGAAGGCATATAAAATATTGTAACAAGAATAAAAATCAGTGCAATTTTGCTCAAATAAGCCATATCAAATGCTGGGAGAGAAAAAGGTTTCAGAGAAGACAAGTAATGAGAGGTTTTACAGGGGATATGGGCTCTGGCTACAACTTACTTTGTTACTCGACTCTATATATAGTGAGTGGGGCGGCCTGAAATTCAAACTTGCCGGTTTGGCTACTGTCAATGTAATTCGGTGTGTTTGAAATTATAGAGGGAATGTCTTGCAAGTTTTTGCTAGTTTGTCAATGTGGATATATGTTATTGGGTTAGGCACATCTGAACTAATTAGCAGCAGCAGCCTTTCTTCCTTCACCCTCATGCATGCACGCCTCATATGTTAAGGTAATGGTTATATTTTTAGAAATATATATTGGGATTACGAAAACAAACTCAGTGCCACTCTGATCACAATACGTATTGAATTGTTCTAACTGTGGGAAGGACAGTCGTACAAATGATAGCTCTCTACTCAAAATTGCATAAAACTAAGTGGAGGTTTAATGAGCAATGTTGAATTGTCTGATAGTAGAGTTACTTTCATCTGTCACACATCTTAAAGTGGTAAGTTCTATTCACATCTTTTACTATTTATATGGATAGTTTTCTTACCTTTATGTGAATAATTCTCTCTGATATTCTAAAGTAGATATTGGAATCATATTTTAGAGTTTTATCTTAGTTAATCATACCAATAATATAACTCAGTATAAGATAAAAAAAAAAAAAGAAGGTTTAATTCCGCTTGACATGTATATGTCGTCATAAGACGCATTAAAATATTCTTTTTCTTGGTACATATTTAAGACGTATGACATATAGATTAGAATCAATAAATTCACCTAGATTCTTATCCTAATATTCACCAATGTCCTTTCAGCTATTGAGTAGGGGGGTCAAACAGATTTTTTTATGGCTTATATCTGTGCATAGTTTCAAAACCACGCAAATTCCTTGAACCATCTACGTACGTTGTGTTGGGGCTCTTTTCTTGTTCAATGAATGGATATATAGTGGAAACAAAACCACTTCAAGGACAGTAGTGCTTTTGGCAACGCAATAATGTCGGGTTGCGTACATTGCTTTACAAAATGGAACAACGACCGACGGTGCAGAAAAGTTCCTGATGATGATAACTTTATTAAAGGGGCCAAAAAAAATTATTAGTTATAGGGTATCCGTCCATCTCATTGTAATGTACTGTTTTCATATGTTGTTAATAGTTTAAGTTAATATAGTGGTTCAGTATTTTTACATGGGCAACTGCAAAGGAGATGGGGAAATAAGAGATAGGAAAATAATTAGACTACCCCGGGAACACAAATTATTATCAATCAACATCGTTTTTTCAAAATATTACCCAAAAAACCTCTACCCTTAGTGAAATGGCCAAACCAAAAGTTGTATTGGATTTGGACCCAAATTAGGAACATACAAAAATATCCTTACATATTAAAAACACCACAATAAAGTTGAAAATAAATTAAAAAATAATTTATTTTAAAATTCAAACATTAATTATTGCTTGGGAAACAAGAAAAAAATGGTCTTTGGATAAATGGATTTTCAACAAAAACCAAGTCAAACCTCTTACTCAAGAAACAAGAAAAAAAAGAAATAATTGTTCAAGTAGCCAAAGGGCTAAAGTATTATGATTACTACAATCCAATATAATTTACTTTGACATTAAACCCCTAAACATCATATCAAGCACACACATTTTTTTTTTTAGAGCTGAGATTGACCCAGATGACTACCGGGATCAACCAGGATAGGAACATTATGGTACGATCCAGGGAACAACTCTTAATTCTGGAGGAATCCACTCATACAAATATAGGAAAAAAAAACTCACACGAGAGTGAAAGACCAACCGACACTAAATAGTGGGAGGCTGTTAGTATATTTATATTATTATTATTATTATTATTATTATTATTATTATTATATACATATAGATTTGGATTAAGCAGGGAGTGTCGAACTCATGCCACTCACAATAGAGGCAAGGGGGTTGCTGTTGGCCAACCAATGGTGCCAGCAACCAACCAACATCAAATGCACGTTTGAGTGTTAAGTAATCTGATTTTGGATTAGCCAAATTAATGACAAAGATCAAACCTACATAAATACTATGCTTAAAGGAACTCCAAGATATGTGACCTTAGAAATGATTGTTAGTAATATAATAATATGAATAGGTGTTAATATAAAAATTAAAATTTCGAAAACTCTCCAAATTACAATGAATTTACAACAATGGAAATAAAAATAAATAAATAAAAGTATTGAGGTCCATATGTAACACAGTGTACTTAAAACAAATTCGCTATTTATCCTTTATGTTGCTCAGCTTTTGTCTCCCATAATACAATAATACCAATAAGAATCCAGTAAACTAAACTTTACTTGAATCTTTATCACTCTAAAAACTTATGACTAAAAATAGTGTTTAAAAGAAAGTAAACTGAGAAAAAATAAAAATGGATTCCAATTGTCTCTGAACAACTAGAAATGATGCCAAGTTATAGTCTCCATGTAGGTATATAATAACAAAACTGATTTTAAATCAGCCATTAAACCAAATTTGACCAGTTACAATTTTGAAACAATTTATTTCTACAGATTCAATTTTTTAAATTTAATAGTTGCAATTCATGGTATCCAGCAATTACATTTTGAAAATTAAATCTGCAATTCAATTTTGTAATTATATTTTTTCAAATTCAATAGCTGTATTCATAGCACCTAATCCATCAGTTATATTTGAAAATTAAATTTTCAATTCAATTCTCATTAATTCAAGCACCATTTTTTTTTTTTGAATCTATCTTGATCCACCTCAATCAAGATATCTAACCTAATTAAAAATAGATCCTTAAAATAGGTGTTTTTGCCCATTTTTCTAGCAATAATAAGGGGTAAGTATATCACAAGTGATGTTTACAACTTACGTGTTGTGATCTTGGAGATCATTCTTAGGAGGAAAAACTGTAACTTTTCCCAAGGTGATTATCTAATTCATACTGACCAAAACAAGCCAGAAGAGAATCAACTCTCTTATCTTATTACTGAACAAATTGAGGATATGCAAAGCCATAAAGAATATGTTGTGGAGATGATCTAGATTGCCATTTCTTGCCTACAAACAAACATACGAAAAAGGCCTTCTACATCGATGTTGGTCAAGGTCTTTGAGGGTTTCATGAACTTGAAACCCTTTATTGACTACAACCTCTTAAATTCAATACATGTGGAAACACCACGAAAGCAGGCCAGTCTAACTAGGTGATTCATCAACTATCATGAAATCAATTTTATCCTAACCTAGTCACCTAGATAAATATAATGATGATGATTTTTACAAGTCGTATTTGGCCTACTTCTATATTCATTTGCTTGGTACATATACGTATAACAAAAGATAAAAGAAACTCTAGCTGTTGACCCAAAATTAAAGGTTTTATCTAAAACTAATCTAACTTAATAATTTTATTACTATTATCAATAAATGACATGGATCGACAAATATGTTTATTTACTATTTTAACATTTTTATTAAAATAACAAAATTTAAATACAAAAAAAAAAAATAAATAGTTTTTCATCTTCTCCGATCTTTATCTTTAGCCTCCTCCATCTCTAACAAACTTTCTCAACGACACTTCTTCATCAACACTTCTTTTTCTTATTCTTCTTTTTTCTTCTTCCCCTTCTCATTCCTTACTTCCTTTCTTTTCTTCTTCTACCTTTTTTTCTTCTTTCAGTTCTTGCTTTTTCTTCCTCTTACTTTTTCGACTTTTCTCTCTTCCTTCTTTTTATCCAATAAGGATCACTCTTCGCCAAAAAATCAAATCTACAAATATGCATATTTTGTAAATTTGTAGACGCATACATTTATTGTACTAGGATTACCCAACGTGAGAACAGAAGGATCACCCAACATGACTAATGTAGAGAAAAGCAAGCGTGCCTGACTCATGCTTAATTTACTTAACATGAGTCGCGCAAGGTAGTATTAATGTAAGTCATGCTGAATAAATCAAGCATGAGTCATACTTGATTTTCTTAGCATTATTCATTCACTTTGTGCATGCAGCATTAATCATGTTGGATAATCCCAACATTAGTCATATTAAGTAACCTAAGCATTACTCACTCTCGGATTTACAAATTTGCAATCCAAAAAAAGAAGAACAACAAGAGAATGAGGGAGAGTAAGAAAAAGAAGAATAAGCGTTATTGGAGATGGAGCAAAATGTCGAAGAGAAAATCGGTCTGATGAGAAACTCCATCAGACGAGGAGTAGTTCGGCAACTTTGCTTTCTTCAATATATTTTGACTATTGATATATCCACCCCTCTAAAAATGTATATACACCCCAAAGTATAATCATTTTTAAAATACCAACATTACCCTTCCTAATATTCTTAAAAAATTGAGAGATCAAACCTTGAATATCAAATAAAATTTTGACAAGTTCAGTAGGGTCATCTATAAGTGATAATATAGCAAACCATGTTGAACACTCTTTGAATTGTAAAGTATCTCATCTTGGTAGGGATATGCCTAGAGAAAAACTTGAAAGTTCTAGGCAGGTTACTGTTGAAACAACTTCAACATCTGTGGGTCAAGATGGTCATGAATCAAATGTTGAAGCACGATAGGCGCCACAACAGCTGTGAATTAAAAACAATTGGTGGTACCGAGCAATGTAAAATGAAATTCATGGATAGGGTTCCCTATGATTCATCGAAAAATGGTAACGGTTCTACAATTAACAAGATCAGTTTGTCAGGCCATATGTTAGAAGAAAACTCTTATGGTTTTGATTATTAATCTGATGGGAATCACAATTTAGAAACAACTATTGATGCATAACAGGATGGGGGACAATAGGAAGACTTTGAAGATGGCAAAGTTCAAGAATCAATGGTTGATGCTACAACACAGGGACTTAATGAAACAAGAGAAATACAACAGCTTAGTAATGATAATTTTGACAAGAAACAGATAGATTTTATGGGTTTGTGTTGTGAAGAAATTTTAGTTTTGATTTATATGTTAATGAAAAAGATGATGGGGAGCATAATGATGATGGTAGTAGAGATTAAGAATAATAAAATGATATCAATCATTTATGAGGTGCGACTACAAACTTTTAATATTTAAAAAAATAATAATAATAATGGGGTAAACATCCAAAAAGGGATGCATATACATTATTTTAGAAGTGTCAATATCGCTAGTCTTTATTTTTAATAATATTTGGTAAATTTTCAAATTAAGTAAAGGTAATGGTGTAATAACATTAGTACTCGGTTCAAATTTTGTAAAATTATTTACCTATGGATCGGTTTTAAATAGACCCACTAATTTTAGATCACTTATCTCAAGAACTCTCAAAAGTAAGTAGCTCCTACAAGCACTCATGATGCTCTATTCTAGTTTTATCATATAAGTTTTGAGTAAGTATTCTTTGTCAATTTTTTTTTTCCAAAACTTTTAATAATTTAATGACACGTCGGTATGAAAAGGAGAAAAAAAAAAACAAAGTAAATTATCAAGATCATTGAATTTTATCTCTTTCATACATCACCCAAATTTAAATTTCTCTCATAAAAAAAAAATTAACAAATAATCCTGACTCGTACGTTTTATATGACTAATCAGTGTTGAGAATTAAACTTGATTTTTTATATTCAATGTAGAGTTTATAGTAATTTTTGGTATATTTGATTTTGCATTCTGATGTAAAGTCTTTGTATTTAGTATTTACATTCAGAAAAATCCTATATTAGGTAAAATTGTCTTAAGTCAGAATTTGATAGATGATTTGTAAACGACAAGAACTTTAAAGTGTAAGAGGATACTATTAGTAACAGTTCAAATCCTTCACAAGAACAAATAAGCTTCCTCTTACAGTATGTGAACTTGATAACTAAATTTTATTATGATACCGGTCATATCATAAAGTTTCAACATGAGTAATTGGAGACGTGTAAAGTTGCTCATTAATCTATAAATTACTACTAATTTATGAAGTTCAACACTATTATGTTATAATAAAAATAAAATTATTATATTCCAAAATATATATATTATTATTTTACCCCTGAAATTAAAAATAATATCAAATCATCTTTGGTTTTGAAAATAATAGCTAAAACGACTCAACCGTTAAATGACATAGTAATTCCATTAATGACCAAACGAAACTATCAATTTGGAGGGCCAAAAAGTCATAAAGGGTTGAATTTAAAAATGGATTCCAGTTGGTCCACTCAAAATATGACACGTGTGACATTAAAAAATTAAATAATTAAATAAAAGTTTTCATAAAAAACTAAATTTTAAAATTTTAAAAAAAAAAAAAAATCAACCTCTCTCTCTCTCTCTCTTCCTCTCTCTACTTCTTTCTTCTTCTTTTTCTAACCAAGATTCATATGGGTTCGAATTGAATGGGTTCATCGAACCAAGATCTCCATCGCAAGGGTCGTCTGATGGTGTGATGCAGGTGGTGGGTCTGCCGACTCTAGTGGTAAGATGGCGCCACTGATTCGCCATCATTCAAACCCTTCAACTTCATCTTCTCGTTCTTGCCTCCAAGGGCCTCCATCGCTATTATCCCATGGATTGGATATGGAAGAGCCTGGGTTCATTCTTCAACAAACCCAAGCACACATGGGTTTGATTCGAACCTAGTTTCTTCAATCTTGTGGATATTGTTTGCCGATTGAACCCAGTGTCTTCAAGAAAGTGAGGGTAGATCAAACCCATTTTATGGATATTGTTTGCTTTATCTATCTCTAGATTTGTCTTTTTGTTCATCGTTGAACATCTGGGTTTGTTCATCGTCAATTGGGTTTGTTAATCAACTTCGTTCATCATGGATTGGGTTTGGTTGGGTGAATCATCACATCTCCATTGGTTTCGATTGGGTGAATCACCACAACCACCGTTGAATGAGACTTAATCAAATATGATAAAAAAATTAAAAAAATAAAAAAATAAAAAGAAAACCCAATCATTGGTTTCATCTTCTTCAAACGAACTCGAACAATTGGGTTCATCTTCTTATTGAGTTCGTTTGATTTTGCTTTTTTTTAAAGTTTTTTTCCTTTTTTTTTTTTTGAAAATCCTTTTGTTTTTTAATTTGTTTAATTTGTTTTTTAATAATAATTATTATTTCAATTATTTATAATTGTAATTTATTTATTTTTATATAAATTTAATTGTAAATTCTAAACATTTTTATTATTTATTTATTTATTTTATTTTGATTATGAAATGGTGGTTTGGTAATTTAATAATTTTTGTTTTTTATTTTTAAATTGTTCAATAGTAAGGGTATTTTGATATTTTAGCATTTTTATCGTAAAAATACTAAAAATCTAGATGGAAGCCAACGGCTTTTATGACTAATATTTTTAAAAGTTGGGTAAGATGAAATTATATTTTATTTTGGAGGGTTTTTTAGATTTTTCCCAAAAAAAATTGTACAGTGTAAATGTATAGTTCTCAGGGGATGTCGTGAAGGGAGGGTAGCTATGATCGCATGGAATACTTACGTGGGCTTTAGATTCGTCCTTATTGTAGGCCCAATCCAGGGCCATTTACGCCCACACCGACATTATTTATGTTAAATTCACCTTATTAATTTATTGAGAGCTCTCATCAACATTATATACCCTTTGAAATTGACATAGATTAAATCAATTTCTTACTTTCTTTAAAAATAAAATATCAATTCCTACTTTACCCTCACAATAGTTGAAATTTTAAATTTATCTAACCTTAGTAACTTCTCTTTTTATTTATCAACTCTAGCCATTGACCTCTAACCAATGTTTTAACTTTTTTCTTTTCGACAGGGGAGGGCGATTAAATTCAAAGAGATATGCAATCTTGTGTTTTAGAGATAAGAATAAAACTTAAACTTTTGAACTTTCGAGATGAAGAAAAGTATGGTGCAAAAAAAGATAAAGAAATAAAGATAAATTAAACAATCCTAAAATATAAATATAATATTGTTTACTACTTCAAAAGTCCTCAAAAAGTAGTTAAGGACTTTACTAAAGAATTATTATTATTATTACATTTTTCCAATATAGACTAGTATCTAAATTTTTTTTTTCTAGAACCTTTTATTTGATCAACCAATGTTATATATATATATATATATATATATATATATATATACACACATAAAACTACCTTACATATCAATGGCGGAGGGAGCAAGAGAAGCTCAAAAAGCCTTTTAAGTCATCTTTATAAATTTAAGAATCTATTTTAAATTTTATATTTTAGCCCCTCTCGAAGGCTTTTTAAATATAATAGCCCCTCAAAATAATATTTTTAGCTCCACCTTTCTCCTAAGTACTATGTTACAATAAAAGAACTATTGGATTAATAGAACCAAAAATATTTATATAAAAAAAAAATGAAAAAAAGTGAGGAACTATTAAGGGATCTTGTATATGTAATATCCGATTTCATTTAATGGGACATAAAACTATAAATAATGTTCAAAGATAATACCCAACGATGAGAAGCCATTACTGGAAGAACAAAAACAGATGGACGATTGTGATGAGAAAGTTGACCATACGCTAGAAAGTTATATCTGAAAAAGAAATGTAATGTTATGCATATTTAATGCTACCTAATTCAGCTCCTCAACTGTCCAATCACTACTTCTACTTGTCTATTTATAAGCAAATAAATGAAGAGTTACAAAATATATATATATATATATATATCAAATTCGAAAAATAAATTTAAAATTTAAAATTAAATTACTACCATTTTGTACAAGAGTTTTGATCAACAATAAAGGTAGAAAAAAAATAGATAATCAGAAATGTTTTTGTTAAATTTTAAATTTATTGATTTTTATTTTTTTTTTTAATTTAAGGAATCAAGAGAGAGGCTTTGTTCAATTTTTCCTTATTTTTAACGGTTCCAAATTATTATTATTATTATTATTAATATCATCTACTTGTATTTAAGATACTATAAAATTGAATTAGCGTTCATTATCAACTGCAATGGTGGTGATGGTTATTAAATAAAATTAGGTGATGGTAAATAAAATTAACTCTATAAGTGTCCACTCTAATTTTAATTTATTTCTTGTTTTTTCTTTTGATAAATCATTAAAATTTGTTTCCTTTTGTGATGTATGAAAGGAAATTTCCTCACTACACTCGATTACTTTATAAACCTATATTAAAAAATTAAAATTAAATTTTTACTTCTTACACCCTTTAAAATACCAAAACGATTGTTCAACATTGATAATAATTTTAATAATATATTTTTTTCTTATTACACTCCTGTAAAACACATTTTCAGTTATTGTAAAAAAAAATAAATAAATACACAATTTTATTTTTTTATATTAATTTGGATTTGATTGTGACTTTATATGTATTCTCGTTCTTCTTTTATTGTTTTTTCTTCTTCCTTATCTCTTGTTCATTTTCTTTTTTTCATGTTCATGTAGTTTTCTTTTTTTATAATTTATTTATGATAATTATTGCGATGGGACTAATAACCATTTTCAAAACAAATAGACCGATGAAACTACATATACGGCTTTTAGACAAGTTAATTATTAGATTCTCTTGCTTTTATTATAATTAAAAAAAAAAAAAAAACCTGCATGTGTGTTTAATGAAATGCCTCCAAAAAATATTTTTTTAAAAAAAATGAAATACCTTAAAGGAAAAGTGAAACTACAAAATTATTTAAAAATAATGTTGGTTTTTTTAGTGTCCACTACATATATATTCAATGAAATACTCTAAAGAATAAATTTGAATTATATAATTATGTACTTTTAATAATTATATATAAAGGTATAATAATAATAATAATAAACTATTTAATTAAGAAATGGATGTAAAGTGGCTCCATCAACTCTGCCGGCGTCCACTAATTAAAAATCTGTTTCTGTTTGCGATGTACAAGACGGTGACAAGATTTGGTTTTGAACATTGAAAGTGGCCCTACCGTGTGATGATGCAAACGCATCAAACCACCTCTTCCTCTCTAATAGGAGAAGTGACCAAATGTATTGTCGTCACAACGCCCCTGCATCAGCCGACCACATTAACTTTGGCAGGCACATTCGGGACCCATATTGCTTTCATAATATTTGATTTATGTGAACCCCATTAATGTTAAGTGAACATTAGTACATGCTTAGATGTTATGTTTGTGATTGAACATTAACATCTTTGAGTGATGATTCCATTTGTCCATCATACAGATGTACTCCATTATTAGTAAGGTGATCCATCTTAGACTGTTAGGTATGAATCTGACATATTCATAGAATAAGATAACATACCAAGAGATCAAAAGTTACAAAAATGATACACATGAGGTTATAGATAATGATGCATTACATTGACACGATCAGAAACAGTGTTCATGATCCATGCGTAGTCTTGAAACACAAGTCATCAACTAAACAAATAGATATAACCTGCTTTCAAAAATATATATATATATTACTTAAAAGTACATTTTTTTTTTTAATTTCTGACACCTGGACCGACAAACTACTGAAATTGACCTGAATGAGACTCTAGCAGAGTTAGAATAAGTGCTTAGAAAATGTTACTTACCCATTTCTTTTGTGAATTTTACACAAAAGGGTAAGATTTTATCATACTCAGCCTACGACTTTTGGAGAGCAGAAGTAAGTGGAGATGTCTATTCACTAATTTTGATAAAATAAATAGCCCATAGGAATATTACAAAAAATGAGATTTATGAAGATTCTAACCATCTATTCTGAGCAACTATCTATTGACGAAATGCAATCAAATTAGGCCAGTTTTGAGAAAGTGATGTTGGAGATCTAGCTCTAATTAGTCTCTAGATTCAACTCAAACTATTTTTTTAACAAGAAAGAGAGAGAGAATGAGAAAGAGACACCAAGACAAACATGAAAGCATCCAATGTCATCAGGTAGTACAGAGACAGAAGAGAAAATAGAAATTCTCCACCAAAAATTATAATAATGTTACCATATATTAAAATACAGATATGTACATAAAAGACATCAATATATAGATATATAAAAAAAAAACTAATGATATGGAAAACAGCTAACATCCCTCTGTCATAGGCCTAATATTAACAAAATTGGCAGGATGTCTCCCTGCACAAATCAATTTTCTTTTTTTTTTTTTTCCGATTCAACGATCTACGCGGTTTCCTTTTCAACAGGGCAGCAGAAAACATGTACAGAGACAGAGTCCCTGTTAACTATGCAAAAAAATTAATCATGACAGTTGGCATCCAGTTGAAGACGTTGTGGACCCCATCAAGATGGTTTGTTAATTAATCACCGATGGGTGGTCATCAACGGCTTTTATTGGTCTATAGCTGATCAGACAGATAGACCTGGCACTGTAGAACAGTTTTACCGATCCTGAACCCTGGAACCACTGTGAACGCAACTCTAGGAAGGTCTGGTTCCTGAAATGCAAGGAAGGCTTCCTCTGCTATGCTTTCCATGTAAACTTCTGAGAACCTACAGCCTTTGTTTACCTGAAAGATTGATGCTTCGGGATTGAAAGAGAATGCCAAGCAATGTAGAAGCCAAACCCTTTTCGCCATTTCCGCGAACGATGTGAAGAATCCTGTGTCCGGAAACTGGCCAGAATTCACCAGGTTCCGGTTACTAAGATTGCCGAAAAACGATGATTCCATCTTGGGGTGAACCAGTTGCAAGTACTTGGCGCGGCAGAACTTTGCGAATGTTGATTTAGGCTTCCAGGACAGGAATTCCTTAGCTTTTATGGATTTCAATTCTGTGAATTTTTCGAAGAATTGTTGTTGTTGTTGTTTCTTCCTTTCCTGCACAGGCTGCTGCTCGTTTAGGAGAGCGTAGTTCGGATAGTGAAATCCATCGAACATTTCCCTGCAAACGAAGGATTCGATCGCAAAACATTTGTGATCAGCCTTGTAGTACACCACATTCGGTTGGATCGAATTTGCAGCCGCATTGATATCCCAACCAGCCGATTTCATCTCATCAAGCGTCAACCTGACGAAGCTTCTAATAGACTTGACAGTGTGGCGTAGAACCGTGACGAAATGGCTAGGACTTAAACCCGATAAGTGCAGCTTGTCGAGCTCAAACAATGGACCGCTTTGATTCAATCTCTTCTCCAGCAACCGATTCTGCTTATTGGATTCATCCAATTTCTCCTTCAGGAATATGATCTCAGAGCCCTTGAACCTCAACTGAGACTCCAACTTCTTCCCCATGATCTCATACGTCTTCGCGAGGCTCTTAAGCTCCTGAATTTCTGCCGAAACCATGGTCTTCTCAGGCAAAAAATCAAACTGCTTCTTCAGGTAACATTGCTTCAATTCGGACAAGTTTTTCAACTCCGAAACCACCAATTGATCAGCAGCTTGAATACCATCCGCATCGTAAGGCGACTGCGCGTACTGCAATTGAACGTAAGACGCTTTAACAGTCGAAATGCTAGCGAAAATCTTCGCAAGAAGCGCTTCCAACGCCAGTTTGTATTCAGCGTCCTTATCATGACCATCCTTGAACAACTGTGACCAAGCATTTTTCAGCTTGACAACATCATGATCATCTTTAATTTTCTCCTGGGGGAGCTTATTAACTTTCTGGACCCCTCCACTGTCCACCGGAGCAACTCCTGCAGCAGCTGCCCGAGCATGCAGCACCTTGGCGAACGTTCGAGCCAACTTACTCTTGGATGATGGTGTCATGGCAGAGGGTTTCTTCACTGATTCCATCTGCTCAGAAACAAACTAACAACACAAAACACAACAGAGATTACGGATTGAAAAAACAGCAGTAAAGATATGGGCTGTGTGTGATAATGAGGGTAATGAGCGTGTTGTGTGGAAAGAAAACAAAAGCAAAAATTGCTTTAAACACTTAGACCGAGGCCATGGAATTTCCTTTTTGCTTCTGGGGTCTCCTCTCTATGAACTTTTCAAGAGTGTTTCCAAACAGCTCTCTCTTTTCTTTTACTTAGAAAAACACCAACTTTAATCAAGAGCTGCAGAGAGGAGATTCCAGGAACAACCTCACACACAATAACAAAAGATGGGTGCATAGATAATCTAAAGAAGAAGAAGAATCAAAGTGGGGAGGAAAAAGTACAAAGAGTAGTAGATCAAAACAACTCGTGGAACTTATGTAGTTTATAGCAGACATCAGTATTTCATGTTTTCGCGTTTAGTTTTGTCTTCATTGTCTTCCTTTTTTTAAAGTCAAAATATTCCCACCAACATTAAAATAATTGTAAAATTCCAACAGAACTACTCTATGATTAAGGATATCTCTAAGTTGTTACTAGACGGGTGAGACCAGGTTTGTATCATTTAATAATCACATTTAACTCTACCTACTACCGAGCCAACGAAGTGTCATATACAAATATTGTCCTTACTTAACTTCTTCAATAAACCGATATCAATGCACATTAATCATTTCATAAACTCTAGTAATTTGATTTTAATTTTTTTTTTTAAATTATCAAACTTTTAACCAAAAATACTGAGTCACAAACTCTTCCATCATCTTTTGAGATAAAACTAAAGTAAAGACATTGATCCCATGTCAAAAGCGAAGCAAGAGAGCGATGGTATAAAATTCTAGCAGAAAATCATTAGGTCAAATACCCTAGCATCACTACACCGTACACACCATGGTAAAAGTGCCCTAATAATAATAATCTAACTCTAGCCCGAGTATAATTTAACTCTCCACGACACATAGGATTCAATCGAATTTAATATGAGCACATAAAACCATCCCATCAAACAATCACTAGAAATAGTACTGCACCACCCACAAACACACATACACACGGCGGTCAAAAAAAATGAAGTCATCATTTACTCCACGTACAAATGTTCCAAATCACGTGGCTCACAATCAGAAGTCAGAGCAGGAAATAATTTACACAATTTTGTAATTTTGCATCTGTTACAATTTTCCCACCCAAAAAAAAAAATTGTCCTTTTTCAGAAAAAGCATTCAAAAACGAGAAAAAGTTAGCAGCCTAGGGAGACTACACTGATGTATCCGTTGGATTATCAGAAGTGGTAGAAAGTGCGTGGAGATTTGAGCCCACGTAGATTTGAATCACAATGATTGCAATCCAACGGTCATTATTGATGCAATCAATAGAGAGTAACAGCTATTGGGATGTCAACATCAATAAGCATTTATAGTGAGGCCCACGTGAACGAGACACATTGACGTTGATTCCCGCCATTTATTGCAGATAACCTATAAATCTATTTTCCCTTACTCTACTCCTCCAATCAATGCAAACTTCAACAAAATTAAATGAATTATTAATAGATAATATAAATGTTTAATTAGGAAGTCTTCTCTAATAT
Source organism: Dimocarpus longan (assembly GCA_022984855.1). Taxonomy (NCBI): domain Eukaryota; kingdom Viridiplantae; phylum Streptophyta; class Magnoliopsida; order Sapindales; family Sapindaceae; genus Dimocarpus; species Dimocarpus longan. The sequence goes on along the minus strand of CM041014.1, from coordinate 11,017,095 downwards.
TTATTTTGAGAACATTCTAGGTGATATATATCGTTACAAATCTTGATAGTATATATTTTATTGTGTAATTACAGGTCATTAGAATTTGTTAGATGGATTAAAGAATTTAAAATGTAACAATCTCTCTTCTTAAATAAATATATATAAATATCTTTGAAAATGATCTTATACAACTACTAAATTTATTTATAGGCCAACTTGGGTTCAGATTCAAATCTCTCTTCTTAAATGAAAAATAAATAAAATAAAATTCATAAATATCATTTCTTTTTAAAGACATAAAGATAATTATTTTAAGAAAAGCTTAGAATTTTATTTAAATTTATAAACGATGTTTTTTTACAAATAATCATATATATTCGTATTTCTAAATCTAAAAATATATCCTTTTATACAAGTATTCAATTCACATCACAAACCAAATCTTTTTATTTAGGAAAAGTCTAAATTTACATATAAGTAATTTGTCCATACGTCAATAGATTAAGAAGTAAATGTCTACTTTTTTCAAAACATATGAGTAATTTATCCATACGTCAATAGATTAGGAAGTAAATGTCTACTTTTTACGGATATAGACGTTTGAAACCCTGCTGTCATATGAAAAAAACTGACTGGATATGTTTGGCCATTACACTAAACAATTCGGGAGTAGGATTAACTTTTTATAAAGATTACAAAATCTTTGCACAAAGAGTTAACTCTCCGCCCACCGAAAAGTTGCTCTTTATGGGAATTTCATGTAGGTAAAATTAATTATTTGTACAAAATATTTTTTATTCTGTAGATGAAAACAATTATTTTTAAAACCAACATTGCTATATAAGTATTAATATAAAATTTTGGTAACACTACTGGATTGACGTGTTAGCCAAATCCCATCCAGCCCGTTTCACAAGCGAGTAGATTTCGAGTATTTTATCCATAAAAAGTGGATAATTACCTTCTAACCTATTTATGTGTGGATAAATTATTCATGGATCTTTTCAGTTGAAGAACAGTTTTCTCATTTAATGTAGATCATTCTTTCTCGTCTATTAGGAAGTACAGTAAAAAATAGAGTTGAGTTCCAAGTCATAACATAAAGTCCATATCAAGGTAATCCAACATGTGTAAATGCCCTAATAATATTTAAAAAAAAAAAATTGTGTTAACACTGGAAGATACATTAATGTAATCAGAAGAACGCTTGAAGGTAATGGAAACAGAAAAACCACAAACTAGATATTTGCCTAAGGAAGCACACGGCCTTTACATTTTTACGAGACAATAATTGCAATCTTTTTGTGTCATACAATCAAATAATTGCAAATAATCGCTTTCTATATTAATGCAAATAATCGCAAATATCTTTTTATGTCACACCACGCTAGATAATTGCAAATAATGGCTTTCTATGTTAATGCAAACATGGCAATTACGCGGCAAACACCATCACTAAAACTACAACATCTGGCATTAATTCATGCATGTATATCAATCACGTCCTATTTTCACATTTCATATGACTGTTTTATACAGTATTTATACTTTAACAAAATCTGTATTTTCAAGTATTATATTATTATATTATTCAGAATTAAAAAAAAAAAAAAATTCATAATCAGCTAACTACTCTTAAAATTCTATAGAAATTTTATTTATGATTGAAAAGTAGTTTGGAAAAACTAAGAGACAATTAACACTTTTTTTTCTTTTATCCCAGCACTAGATCACTATTGGACCTGCTGATATAATCTAATTAGTGAACAGTCCGAAATATTGTTTACAAAACTAGAAAAGGTCGACTCACAAACAAATGAAAAGATTATCAATTTTTTTGTAGTCACTGAACTTCGAATCTTATTTATACTTAAAAAAAAACATGAGCAAAATTTGAAGCTCAATGGATAAGCATAAACAAAATTCGAAATTCAATGATCACAAAAAGAGTAATAATTTAAAAGGAAAAAAAAAAAAAAACCATAAGTTTTGAAAAAATAGTACTGAAAATCTGATTTATATTTTTTTTTAGCATTTTCACAACCTATTGTTAATTCGAATAGACTTCACAAACTAACAATAGTTAATAAAGCCCAAATTCATTGATAGCAAAAGTCCAGCAACATTCAATTCAGTTTTTTAATGTTATTTTTTAAACTTACGTTTTTGTTTTTGTTTTGCTGACATTTCCGACCCATTGTATCCCTTAAAATAATTCTATAGATCTTAGTAAATTTTTTTATAAGTTAAAAATTCTTCTCTTAAATTAATTTACTACAATTTGTCCGACATTAATTTGTCAAGAACCGAACATTTGCATAAGTTATTAAAAACTATTTATATAAAACAATAAAAAAAATATATACCAAGTTCTTCCAATATGGAAGACAACTATTAAATTGAAAATTCAGGACCGTGGTCCTCTATAGGCGCACATGTAAGTCTACATCAGAATTGACATTTATTAGATCACGACCAAAAAGTTCAATAAAAATATCAAATTTCCAAAAAAAATATATTATTTAATAAATATTATTATATTTAATAACTCCTGTTCAGAAAAAAGTAACACAACATAAATTATAAAATAAATTATTTCAAAAAAAAAAATTATAAAATAAATTAATAAAATAATAAATAATATAGTATTAATAACTCACGTTAACTCACATGCCACGTTATATATGCAGTTTTTTTTATTATTATTAACATAAAAATAGTGCTCTAAAAGGAAGATGAAAAACAAGTGAAATCACATAACGAAAAAAAAAAGAGAAACGACAATTACCTGTAAAAATAAATGAGAGTGGACGAAATATTTGAAGAACGAGAAGCTCTCAACAACAACAACCGGTCAATTCATGGCAACGTATTTCTCAAGTAAAAACTTGACCGCCTCCTTCACCTATAAACACAACAGCGACCTCTCCTCCTCCAATTACTGCACATCAAAAAAGAAAAATAAATCAAAAATAACCAAACTACAATGAATACAAACAAAGAACATTCAGAAAAGGAAAAAAAATGCTTTGCTATCAAAAACAAGACTGAAACCTTCCAAAGACAAAAACCCACTTCTCCTTTGTGTTGATATAACCAGAGAACACACACAAAACACAATATTTATATAAAACTTGAACGACCGACTAGAACCGACCTTGTCCAAAAACAACAATATAAAATAACAAAAACAATGTTTCTAGAGACCAACCTTGTAGCAGAGAAACTTCGTTGTTGTGCACAACAGTGGAGCTCTGGCGTGTATTGAATGGCTGGAAGGAAATTTGTGGGTTTTTTTCTACGTTGGTGTTCTGGGATCAAGATTTTGTGAAGACTCTAAAGTAATAAAACGATTTTTGAAAATATCTTTTTTCCCCTTTTAAAATGGCAGAGAGACGGGAGAGAGGAGAGAGAAAAGAAAGTGTGATTTCGTACAGCCTGTGAAATGACGAAAGAGGACAAGGTTAGACACGGGAGCATCGGGAAATTAAAAGATAGGGGGGTCCCGGATGGGTCTCTTTCGCTGGTATTTTCGTGTTCCGTTTTTACCCTTGGCGGTTTGAGGGCATTTGCGCGCCGCTTGTGAGAGGGATTTAGGCGGGAGATTAGTGAAGTGCGAAGGGTATTTGTGGAAATTGGAGATTGAAAAATCTGAGGGATGTGGCCGAGTTGGGGAACCGAATTTGAGACGAGTGATGCACATGTTGGACACGTGACAATGTGGGCCCCACGTTCAGAAGATCCCCTTCTGTAGATAGTGGTCCACCTGGCATCTGCTCATTGGCAATTCTGAGCATGCCAGTGATTTATTAGACATTTTCCGCTCCCTCCACCCTCTCGTCCTCGTAAAGTTTATTCTTTTATTTAAATATAACATCGAATCTATATGAAAGATTTAAGGAAATATGTTCAAATTTTATCATTATTTGAACCGTCCGAATATTTATTTAAAAAAATAATTATTTTTATAAAAAAATTACTAAAAATTACATGCAAAATGTGATTATATGTTATTTTTTAATATGAGTGATTGAATACATTTGAGATCCTAAACAATAAAAAATTCGAGTTTCATCGTTATTTTAAAATGTGAGGTGTAGATAATTTTTTTATTAAATTTAATCCTTCTCTTCACCATTAAAAAAATATAATTAATATCCATTGTTGTAACCCCTATTATTACTGTATATAACATCAAATCTATATGATAGATTTATGAAAATATATTCAAATTTTATCCGTAGTTGAGCCATTCAAATATTTATTTAAAAAGAAATAATTATTTTTATAAAAAAAATGAAAATTACATATAAATTGTGATTACATATTATTTTTTAATATAAGTGATTGAGTACATATTGAATCCTAAACAGTTAAAAATTCAAGTTTTATTATTGTCCTAAGATACAATGTGCAGATAATTTTTATTTTTATTAAATTTAATCCTCCTTTCCACTATTAAAAAAATATATATTAATATGTGATTGTTGTAACCCCTATTATTACGGTATATGATTCGGTATACAATCACTTACACTAAGAGATAATCAGTATTTTATAATAAGGTTCAAATCTTATTATATACATTCTATCAAATTATTAAAGTAGATTGCTTTTCATTGTAGTAGTAATATTCAGACTATATATAATATATATATAATTATGGATCTCGTTAGGTTCTAAGAAATTACTAGCATGTTCAGTATTAATTTTAATGTTGTTTAAAAAATAATAATAACAAAAATTTTGACTGGATGTCATAATTTCAGCAGACAATTTCAGTGACAAATTCTGCCAACCCTGGAAGTGTTCTAAGGTTTTGTTCTCCTCTTTTTAGTGGGGCTACGGAGTAAATTAATCAGGTAAAACATCTTTGATGCTGGTGCCCTACCGTTTCCAATTCAATAAGGAATATTAATCCTTTTTCAAATTGGAAAGTCCAATTTCCAAATTAAAAAATTCATCAATTAATTATTTCCTAATCAAATGATTGAAAAACCATTATTAATTTAGTGATGTCATTAAGATCCGAACTCATGATCTCTAGGGTTAAATAATTCATAATTCATAATTATTAATTTTAATAATTAATATTATTTAAATAATATATAAACATGTTAGTGCTGCACTGTAACACATATTATTGGACGCTCGGATGATATTCTTTTTTTCATGTTTCTTATAGTGACCTTAAGTTAGCAAAGATGAACCTATAATTTTAAGCTTCAATAATTTCAGAATTATTAATTAAAAACTATATAATCAAATAATTCATTATTATTACCTTTAAAGTTATTCCATTAAAAACCTAAGATTAAACTCTTAAAATTAAAAATGTTTTACATAATCTGAATTTTTCAGTGTCCATCAATCTAATCATTGCATATACTTCAATCTTCCATAAATGGTTTACAATTAGATCTAGGTCATAAAGTTCATTATATATCTTTAATTATTTTTTGTTCCTATAAATATCATTAATTTTCTAATGAATAATATAGTCATAATAACTTATTAATTTATCTTTATATTTATTCATAAACAGAAAATTGAGTACTTTTATTGCTCAAGACTCAAATCAATCCTTAAGGTAATTACTCATCTACTTGTTGTAAAAATGAGCGGATTCCACTATTATATAGAATGTATCATGTTACCTATTAAATCATATCTTTAAAGCACAAAGTCATTGATTGTAAATTTATAATAGTCTCACTCATATAAATCAAAATATATGATTTAATAAACAGTAGTCTATAATATGAATTTCTTTGATTAATGAATATTAATAAAAAAAATATATCATTTTTATGGTGATCTAATCCTATATAATCTCTATTATATAACTCTATTATCATGACGTCACATGAACAATCCCAAATAAAATCATCATATCAAATATAAAATAGACTGTAACTGTAGATTTACCACAAAGAAAATATCCAATTTTGTTTGCTTTTTACATATTTAGATTACTAATCTTAAACTAATTTTTTTTATATATATAACACTTATATAATTAGTTTAAGACTACATAAATAATTATAAATGTTACATAATATTCGTATGAAATAAACATTTCATAAATGCAGATAGATTGAATAAAATAAATATATTTATTTATTATTTATCTAAATATTTATAAATGAGAAGCTCTTAAAATACAAACTCTAACATGGAGCTCATTCAAGCGTCCGTTGACATGCATAAGATGCATAATGCATTAAAAGACTAAGATCAATCAACATGATACACTCAAGTGTTCATTTAAAGGTGTCAAGGGGAATCAATTGATGTCTCTTTCAGCATCTAGGGCACCATTGAGTACCAAAGTATTGAGACTACTCGCTTGGCACTCATAGGCACCTAGATGGCAACGCTAGACATGCATGTAAAAGCTAGCTCAAATTGGCACTCTCAACTCCAAATGGGACCAATTAATTGGCACCGCCATCTTTTAGCTTATTTGAGCATGTTTTTATGGCTTATTCCAAGTCCTATATTAATGGGTCTTCATCTAGAGAATTTTCAATTTAATTCCTAATATTTAGAAAAATATTGTTTTTTAACTCCTTCATGTATTGTTAATATTTACCCTTTTTAACATTTCATAAATTCATTAATTTAGTCCTACGGACCAAAAACTTGACAGTAAAATGAGATGAAAGTTGCACAAAGATGAATTTACCCTGAACTAGAAAAAGATTTAAAAAATATCATATTAAATCTTCAAATCTTGACTAACGAAAAAAGAAAATAAATAAAAAAGAAAAATTAGAAGAACATGATGAACAAGGAATTTTTTTTCTTTTTGAAAAAGACAAAACTTAAGAAGAAAAAATAAGAAAAAAAAAAAAAACCACCCAGATCTGCCAAGTTTGAAGATATAGATACGAATTGAATCAAAATATTTATAAAAAAAAATGATAAGCAATTTCAAAAAAAAAAAAAAGTGATAGAGGTGCAACCCAGATCTTCAAGCCAAAAAAATCCATATCTTCACTAAAAATAAAAGGATAAAGAAAAAAATAATCTGGGTTGAATCTAAATCTTTAAGCCAAATAACCAGATCAACCAATCATCTCTTCCACAAACACCATCGCTACGCATTACCGTCATCTTTTCTACATTCGCACTCAACCCTCTCTGCCTTATCACCTCCGATCTCCCCACCCAAACCCAGACCCTCATCTCCACCCCAACATCTTCACCCACAAACCACAAAATCTCTTACGATGGTGTCATCTGCACATCTACACCCAAACTTGACACATCTGCACCTAGACTTGACCCATTTGCTCGTCGCCTACACCGCCATGTGCACCCATCTGCACGAATCTCCTACGACGACGTTGTCACTCAAGATCTCTGACCTTTGTTCTCTTCTCCATTTCAATCATGACAACCACGATCTCCCTATCATTGTCCGCAGCCACCACATGAGGATCTAGAGATCTGGGTTGCTTGAACCCGGTCTATATAAAAGTGAAGAAAAAGAATTCTGTTTTTAATTTTTAAAAATAGTTTTTTAAAATGTTTTTCACAATTTTTTTTTAATTTTTAATATTATATTATCATTTGATTTTTTTTACAATAGTTTTTTATTAGTTTAATTATTAATATTATATTGTCATTTAAATTTTTTAATAATTATATATATTTATCAATTTTCTATTTTAATTTTATTTTGATTTTTTCAAATTTTTTAATTTAATTAAAATAAAAAATATTTTTAATTTAATTAAATATTTTAAACTTAAAATAATATTATTTTTACAGGCATGTGTGGATATGTCTGAGATATACCAAACTAATCCCCACTTTATTAAGGTTGATTAACTTCTCATTAACAAAATGACTAGAATGATAAACTTATGAAATATTAGGGAGGGTAGGTATTTGAAATGAATAAGTAAAAAAAATAATATTTTATTAAATATTACTATATTAGGGATTAAATTGAAAATTCATTGTCTTCATCTTCTTCATTCTAAGACTTTTTGGCGTGAAAATAAACCCTAGAACTTTATAGTGTTAAGTTTTGAACCCCAAGTTTTATATTTATTCTTTCAAGTCATTCTTTTCTTAAAGCAAGGATTTAGATTTTCTTATCTTGATCTATTCCTTAGGTTTCCACATCTATTTTTTTCTTTGAGTCTTTCTAGATCTTAAACTCACAACTAGGTTTAGACTTGAAGGGTTATATGAAATATGAACTAGATCTATTAATGTGAGTTTCATTTGGTCATTTAGTTCTCATAGGATGCTTTCATCATACATCTTATTTGATTGTTCATGCATTGAATACTTGTATCTTACTTTGATAGCTTAAGATAAAGTTTTGCAAATCTTGAGGTGGAGATTGGGCAAGAATTTAAAGTCATAATTCATTAAAGAAGAGAAATAAGTAGATTAGATTGAATAGTTCTTTATTATAGTTGTGATTGATGTATGATCAACCTAGAGCTTGATTTGTTCAGTCATTTAAGTGAAAATTTTTACTACCAATTAGAGTTTTTCACATAAAAGTCTTTTGTGTAAACTTTTCTTATTCTTTATCTTTTATTTGCTTTAATTGGCTTTTTGCTCTCGAAATAACTTTTTTACTGTACAGTACCTAATTTTGCGATTATTATAACAAGTTAATAAATGTCATGACACTTAACTAAATGTTGTAACAGAATGGAACATGTCATAACATGCAAACTATATGTTATAACAATATAAACACACAAGCAGCAATAAAATAAAATGATCACAACAACATTTTTAACGTAGTTCGATTTTACCCTATATCCACAAGATACAACCTAGACTTGATTTATTCAACCTAAGACTCCCTCCTAAAGTTGAAGCAAGATACATTCTCATTCATCAATCAAGTTGCAGCAAGCTCCTTTTGTCTTCAATGATCTTCAGCAACTTAAACTCTATTGAACCACTTTAAATTTGTCTTCCCCTGAAAGTCAATCAGTTCTTCCTCCAGAAAAACATATTTTGCTTGCAGCCTTGCACTCCCTTAAAACTCTGTAAACCACATTCTCTCGAAGACGAAAAAGTTATTCCTTCCAAGGAACCCATGCTTCTTGAACTTCCTTCAAAAGTTGCAAACTAATCTTCTCTTAAAGACCTAATAGCTTGTTCTCCCTAAAAGTTTATAATAAAAACTAGACCTAGTAAGCACACACTTCCTAAGTCTCACTTAGAACTTAAAGAACAAACTCTTTAAGATTTACACAAACATTCTCTCTAAAACTCTCAAATACTCATATTACTTGCTTGCATTTCCGTATTGTAAAGATTTGCATATATACTAGATATGTGCAGCAATAATCTTGTAAAAGAAAATACAAAAAATCAGTCCCATAGAGATAAAATCAGCAGATAAAATCATAATAAATCTGTTAAAAATAGTGAGATAAATCCTATTTTTTTTTTTTTTTTAATCTTTGGCCATAGCTCTTTATCTCCAAGATATTTGCTCAATCGAATCTAGTCCAAAAGGTGTCTTGATTCATACTGTACCTGCATATTAGCTGATTAGTTGATATTTTACAAAATAATCAAAATGAACTTCAATTAAAAAGGATTATTGCAAAAAAAGATAAAGCCAAAAATACTTTATTCATTCAAAATATATCTTATTAATTCTTAAAAGATATATGCTGAAAATAAACATTTTTTCTTGGAAAATAATCATAAAAATAATCTCCTTATCAATCAAATCACATAAATCACGAAATCAAGTCCAACTACAAAAGCTACTTAGCATTTTGTAATCCGTTTTGCAGAGAAAATTGTTATAACAGCGTTTTAGTTGTTGTAACATCTCTTGAAGACATTGTAATACTTAAGTGTTAGTAGATACAAATTTTATTTTGATCAACTGTTGCGAACCAATCTTGAACCATGAATTTGATTAAGTTTTATAGAGCTATGATGCAACCATCTATTTTTCTTCAAAAAAAATATGCACAAAAAAAATATATTTATTAAAGATAAAATAGCTCAAATAAAATCAACTATAAAATAGGAGTTTTATTCTTATTTAATAACTTGACCCAATCTATCCTTAATGAGGTTTAGATTCATCCATGAGACATAAAATCAATTTGATCAAATCAAATATGGAATTAAAGAGTTGAATTCATATGAAAAACTTGCAAAGAAAGAAAAGAGATATTTCTAAAGATTTTCTTAAAAAGAATATCTCAAAAGAATATCTCTATCTAAATTAGAAATTCCAATTTTTTTAGAAAAAAAAAAAAATCATCCAAGTGATAAAATCTCTAATTTGGTCAAAGAATAGGTCACAAAGATTTACCATATTATTATAGGTATTTTTGGGCCACCTTTAATGGCTGGTAAAAGCTTAAGATTATCATTGAAGGTCCAAAATAGTTCAAAGCTCAAGACCTTCCAAGGAGAAGGGACCGCTTATTGTGACTAAGGCATAGCTCGTTGAGGAATCAATGTATCAGTCATTCATCTCGATACAGAATTTGGTTTATCCAACATTCAATTCGCTGAGATATCTAGTCCATCAGACAACATATCAAAAAAACAGTTAACCAAGACAATTCAGTTCATCGGCTCTATAGTCTGCTCGGGCCCAATGTATAGTCCGTTGAAAAAATCAGTTCAGCATATACGCAGACCATCTAAAAATATAGCTCATCAGCTCTACAGTCTATCCGAATATAGTAGGACCCAGCTCATCCTCTATCCAAATCCTTCGCGATGCAGCATATCCACTATCCTGCTCATCCATCACTCTGTACATCAGACATACAGATCGCCAGGTCGCAGCATCAAAATACTTGATCTTCAGATATTCCAGTTCGCTCAGACGAACTCCCAACCAATACAGCTCGCCTGAAGTAGATCAGATATTGTCAGAACTGTCAGAATGAAAGTCAACAAGGCGTGCCGCCCACGCCGTTCCCGTCAAAAATTACAGCATGCATTACGACAGTCTTACCTAATCCACATTGATTAGCCGTTTAAACATACTTTGACCCACTTGACCTGACACATATTAGGCGCATTAAATGCACGCATTAAATATAATTCATCATTACAATTTGAATAATTGCACATTATTGTAGCACCTCTCTACCCTATAAATAAGAGAGAATTTTTATTGTATAGACAAAGCAATAACCGCTGAAGAGTACACTTATTCTGCAGATATAATAAAATTACAGTAGATGTAGGCAAAAATTTGAGTCAAACCACTCTAAAAATCCTCTATCTAGTGTTCTTCCTCAACCTTCTCTTTTATCTCTTTCTATGCATGTTATACCATTCTCTACATAAGCTGCAGTTTGGGCCAAACGAATCTCATCGGCTAATTCTCAACGTCGACACATATAAATACAAGGGATAATTCTAAAAATCTTTTTTAAAAAGGTTATCCCATGAAGAAAATATATTTTTATATAAAAAAAATACTCTAATTAATAAATCATATTTATTAAAAGAGATTATTTTTCTCACTAAATAAATATGAAATTAATTTTGAGAAAAAATAATTACTCAGTTCACGGAATTAAATCAATGCAAGAAATCTTCTATTTTTACCGTACACTGCTGAAATGCCCAGAGTTGTTGTAACATCACTTTAGCTATTATAACATTTATTCAAATGTTATAACAACTAATTGTCAGCAGTCCATGAATTTTGTTGTATTAGGTTTATTGTCTTAATACTTTAAGAAGTTAATACTTGTACACTTCCACATGTGCATTAACAACTCTTGTTGTTAGGATTTAGGGATCGATCTTTAACTTACGTTTACTACTTGATTTAGGATTGGGAATCTTAAATTGTCTTTTCAAATTTTGACAATTTATAATACCCCTACCGTCTAGGTTTCTCTTTTGTGTAAATCTCTTGTGTGTAAATCGACAACTTTCCAGATCTATCCTCCTCTCTAGGTTTCTCTTGAGTGTATGTTGAAACTTTCTAGATCTATTAACGATCAATACCTCAATAGGTTGGCGAGCTCATTATCTTGATATGAAAGAAGTGCACACTGAAATGAATTATGCTAACCTATTTTGTATATCCCATTGGGCAATTACATGAGTTAATAACTATGAAATCCATGGTCGTGGTATTATATTGGTTGTAATAGAATATGTTATGGATATTTTTAGGTTACCTTGAATAGATTGGTAAAAGTCCAATACTATTGATAAAAACCCAAGACCAAGACCTTTGAAAGAGAAAAGACTACACATTCGGCTAAAGCACAGCCCGCCCAAGGTCCAGTTTATCAACATATAACTCGCCTAAGAGTCCAACTTATCAGGCATACAGCTCGCCAGACGGCTAGCTCGCAGACTCAGATTACATTATCAGTTCACAGAGACAAAACTCAATCAGACTTCAGACATTTCAGCTCGTTAAATTGAGCTCTCAACTACTACAGCTTGCAGGATGCGAGTTAGACATTGTCAAAATCGTTATAGCAAAAATCAGCAAGGTATATCGTATACGCCTAACCCCATCAGAGATTACAGCATAGATTACGGAGATCTCACTTAACCAGTATGAGTTTAACATCTAAATCCATGTTTTGATAGAGTTGACCTAACAGATATCAGACGCATTAAATGTAATCTAGATGTATTAAATGTAGTCATCATTTCATTTTGACTTATTGTATTACTATAGCACAACCCCTTCTCTATAAATAGGGAAGGATTTTCATTGTAAAAAGAGGAGACAACTTTTAAGTGTCATTACTCTCCGCAAAAATAGTGAGAGAAAAGTGAACGTAGACAATAATTTGGACCGAACCACTCTAAAATCCTGTTGTCTTGTGTTCTTTCTCTACTTCCTTCTTTACTTTTTATTTGTTTCTTGCACCATTTTTTATATCGTCTGTAGTTTGGGCCAGAAAGAATCTAGTCGGCTAATTCCAGACGTCAACAGAATAATTGTTATATCTAAATATATTAGTCATATTATTGTAATTGATATAACTCAAAACATAACTAAAGATGTAATCAAATATGATTAACAATACTTTTTCTCCTTATTGATAATTGATATATGAGCAAGGAATTTGCCTATATGTCAAATAACTAGCCAAGGACATGATTTGATAATTTAATTATTTACTTCAGTAATATAATTATATATATAATTCATTTTTAATTTTATAGTGTTATAAATTATAGCTAAAGAAATATGAATTGCAATAGATTAGGAAAGAAATCTATAATACATAATTTATTTATATATTTATATATATTGTCCTAAGGTCCCCTACTAAGCTTAATATTTTAATTATTAAATTATTTATTTATAATTGATTTCAATTACGTTGAAGGACTAATGTATAAGTGATTTAGGTTTAGGAAACTCTAATTGAAACCATAAATATAAAGCTCATAGATAAGAAACACAAACTGAACGAAAAAACTAGGAAACATTAACGGAAAAAGACTTATAAATAACTCCATGTTCTTTTTCACTAGTACATACAATCAAGAATCAATAGGGAGATTTTTGATAATTGAAGTGCAAAAAAAAAAAAAAAAAAAGACAAAAGAATAAGCGGAGAGATGCAATTAAGGTTTAAGGAGGTTCTTCGAGATTTTTCACATCATTATGTTTACAACTCTTGGCAAAATTTTCACATCATTATGTTTTAAAATTCGATTACATGATCCTTCAGGATTTTTAACGCATGTTTGTGTATAGTAATATTGCAGTAAAACGTTGATAATATATGTTGATCATCATTATAGAAGTGAATGTTTGTTTAGCAAGAGTATATGAAACCTATTTTGATGATTTCATTTCTCTTTAACTTTATAAAGACAGGTTAAATCGGATAGAAGTTTCGGTGGAATTCCTTCATTCAATTCAGAAATAGAATTCTAAGTTGAACATAATTAAAAGAGAGAGAGAGAGAGAGGGACAAGTAAATAAAGAAGAAACCAAAAAGTAATACGATCTATATCTTAATTTAATAATTAATATGTAATCGTATCATATTAAGGACAACAAATAGATTTCACACATGCAAGAAACGTGATGTGATCTTCCAATTAGTTATAAGATCATAAAATAGATTTGGATGTGGATGCGGTTTAATATAAGGTACCACATGTCATTCACTTCTACAAATTTGGCCCTACTTATTTAAGCAAAAATGAAAGCAACTTTTTGCTTTTCTTCTGATATCTTTTTTTTTTAAAAAAAAATAAACAATTCCACTGTTTCTCGTCTTAATCACAAAGCCCATTGAAATTGACTTGTAAGCCTACGTCCAAGAAATACCGAAATAGAGGATCCATTAGGTCATTTTCTTTAATTTTCCTTCGTTATCATTATTATTTTTTTTCCATTCTTTTTATAATGTCAATATCATGGGTCCAAAATGGTGGTTTTTTGAGAATCTTCTATTCAAGATATGCTTCCCAACTCAATTATGTCATGTAATGGGGTTGACATTGCATGATTTGGGGTTTTTTTAATTTTAAATTTCTTAAAATGCTTTGGGAGTATGTTGGTGAATACATAAATATTATATGTTTTGTCCAAAAGTATTTTCTTAAAACATGTAAGTGAGATTTAAGATAGAATTTCATTATTGTTTAAAAAAAAAAGAGAAAATCTGAATGCTCTTCTAATAGCCCATGATGTGGCACGTAAAAGAATCCAATTTTATTTTGATATATATATGTATATTTATGTATAATTTCCTGTTGAGGAAATTTCATGAATGTTGGTATACTCCCTTTTGTTTCATACAACTTCAATATAAAGTTTTATTTATTATTGAATGATAAGCTTGCATATACATGAAACCAACTGTTAAACTGCCATGACTTGGAAACAGCTACCAGATTCATGCAAGATTGGGAAGCCTCAACTACCAATAATTTTTTTTATTAATTAAAATACTTCCTTTAATTTAACTTTCTCATCAATTGCATGCAAAACCTCACAAGTCAAATAAATAACATTTACGGGGGCCCTATCATGATGTTTCATGCCTTATTTGGAGGACTGATTGATAGTCGCGTCAAGGGAAGAGATTTTTTTTTTTTAAAGTAATCAAGGGAAGAGATTTTACTGCAAGCATTTTTTTGTGTTTTTGAAAGATTACTCAAGAATTTGTCAGCCAAATACCATTTTTTTTAAGTGTATTTTTGAGTCATACAAGTTACAGAGACCATGTATATGAAGATGCATGACTAGATAAATTCAAAAACGAAATGAGATGCATGGCATATGAATAATAACAAGTTGCTAGTGATTTTTTAAGGGTCAACTCCACAAGCAATAGCCCTAACTTTTCAGGTGCTTTTGAGGCCATTTTGGAGGCAAAATAACATGGCCCTCAATTAATAATAAGAAAAGAAAAGCATGCTCATGACGTGATGAGACTCATGAGAGTAGCCAATTGAGCAATGGTAAGAATCAGTGTTTGGAATAACCAGCTTTTTAGTTTGCAATTTCAATTGCCAGTTGAGTGCATGCGCACCAGTGTCCCATCAACCAGCTAGCCATTGCAATATTGCAACTATACATATATGAATATTCGAATTTTTACTGTTGAGTATTTTAGCCCCAAAAGATCATATAAACACATTGACACATTTACACCAGCAAATTGCATCATCATTCAGTCATATATAAGGTGATTCAGGACCTGACTGCCGTACATATGTTAGTGATAACAAGGTTATATGTATACTACTAGGGTTTTTTTGGGTTCCATTTTATCAATATACCCATAAGTTTTGAGTTTATATGGTTGTAGTCAAACAACTAAAGACAAAGTTGAATTTTATTTTATTTTTTATTTTTTTATATTCACATTAATTAGGTTATGAATTTATATCATATTCCATTTTTCTAAATCTCAACTTTAAAAGAAAAAGAAGGAGATGAAGGGTTGAACAGTGATAGAGAGTGAGGGAGCGACAGTAGTGAGAAAGTGGAGAGTTACTTCCTCTATTTGCAAAATACCTCTTCAACTTTTTCTTACTATAAGGATATTTGGGTAATTTCATATGTAAAAAATGATCAAATTGTTGTATTTATTGAAAAATGACATGAATGTTAGGTCACTAATTGACTGTACCATTTTTGGCCTCCTCCCATATCCATATATATATATATATATATATATATATATAGTTGGAAGCAGATGCAGAACTGCTACTTTGATGCCTAGCTAATTTATTCATGAAAATAATATCCAACAAGAGAAAGGAACAAAACACAAACCCTGTCTTGGAAGTTAATTCATCTGATTTGTTTTTGGTGACTCATCTTTAATTGTAAATGATATTAAGACTCTTAATTTGAAGATTGGGATTGTCAAGTGTTAGGTAATTTTCAAATGTAAGAATCATTTGGCTTATCAAGTGATCTGTCTAGTCTTGTCCTCTAATGAGATCCACAAGTGATATGATACCTGTGAAAAAACATTGTATCTTTCCTTTTCCTCAGCAGGAAAGTTCTTCTTCTCTTTATAAATAAATAAAAAACACAAACCCTGTCTTGTCAAATTGACCCTGTCTCTCTAAAACCATTATCAATAGCTATTTCAATTTTTAATAATCAATTTGCTGGATGGCTACATTCTTTCAATTTTATTTTATTGTATATATAAATATATATATATATATATATTTGAGGTTTTAAAGAAGACGGTGGCTCAAAATTATTAACCTCAAGTATTGGTGTAAGGGACGAACAACTAAACCGGCCTCAACTGCCGACATTCAGCTATATTCTAATCTAAAATTTTGAATTAATTATAATAATAAATAAATAAATAAATTGGCATAATCATTTTGGGCAAACAGATTCGGATGTAATAGCACAGGGTTATTATGGTATATTCAGGATGACTAAAACAGAAATATTGGCCACGTCCAACATCACCCAGATGTGAGATGGGTGGGTGGCTCAAGGTTTGAAAAATGAGCAAGTGTGGTTTTTGTCTTACAAATGATGTGAGTGGGATATGATGGAAAAGCTAGGTTGATTTACAAGTTCTAGTTTGGGTTTGTGAAATGGGTTTTGGGTTGCCGCTGGAAGATGTGAAATTTGGCGTACGAGCTTTGGCCTCTATTCTTTTACATGATTTAATTAATATATACATTTTTTTTACTCATGATAGTAGATCAGACAACTATTAACAACTATTAAAACCTAATTAAGATATGACCCTAACGTACACTACCAACAATTGCCAGAACCAAACTAAAATAAAATTTTAACATACAGTTCGGAATATTGTTCCCAAAAAGCGGAGAAGTCTACCCATGTTAAGTACATTTTTCTGGGCATAGGATCTCAAACCTTGCCCCTCAACTGTTGAGAAGCTGAGCACATAGGTTAGTGCCATGCACCAACACATTTGGAGCTTATATTTTTTTTTATTTCTGTTTTATTAGCTTTTGTTATTTTTGTTTTCAGCTTTCCAATAATGTTTTATACCCTTTTGGTTGCAATTACACCAAACCTAATACAGTCTTAGAGTACCAAATAAAATACCAACATGAAAAAAAAAAAAAAAATGACATCCCACTTTTATGTTCCATTTAACAAAGCACATTCAAAACATGTTCTAAATGTAATTATTCCTTTATCGAATAATGTCATCTTATCCTATTCCTCTTAAAATATATATTCAAAGTTTAACATTCTTCCATTTACAAAATATATTCACATCGAAGTGAGATGGCTGACAGCCCGACATACTTATTCGGTATTAAAGTGCACAGTGTGCCTTCACAGATTGAAATGAATAATTTATTTTGGAATTAGCTTTTCTTTGAGGTACCACAATCAAGTAACAAAGGTGGGAATTTTTAACTTTATGTGTTCCCCATACAACACAATAACATTAGGCTGGCACTAAGAATATAACCAACCACAGCTTTGAAGAATATTCACATCACTAGAAAAATGAACACACCAGACAAAACTGAATTTGCTAAAACAAAAAAATTTCATTAACACAAAATGCAGAGTGAGAAAACCCTGTTCTTTGCAAATTTCACCAGAAATATTCTAGATCAAACGGCGTTAAAACTCATGTAGATGTAGATCCAATGATACAAGAGGTAGAGAGAAGAATAATGCAAAAAACAAGACCTATGTTTCAGGTGATGCACTTTTGTAATTCCTCATCATTGAAGTAGAGATAATATCAACTCACTGTGCTAAAATTCTAACTCGAACCTTTTGGGTTAGCAGGGCCTACATATATATCTCTTTGCTCTCCAAAATTGACGGGGTTCTCTTCAGCACCACCAACCAACCGCTGATCAGACAATGTCATGATAGCCTTAGAAACCAAAGAAGCCGAGCTCACTAGCTCTCTCCTTCTCGAAGGTTTCGAAGTACTGATAGATGATGGTCACTGCAAGCAGAATTCCAGTCCCCGAACCAATTGCCCCCATGAAATCTGCCAATACTGTGAGTGCACCAATGCACATGCCACCGAATGCTGCAGCTGTGGGTATGTAGCGGTTCAACTCTTTCTGCAAGTTCGCCTCCCGATGCCCAGGCATAACCATTTGTTGTTCCTAGGAAGTAAAATGATAAATATTGTTACATATAATTCAAGTAACATCATTCAGCAGATAAACTATGCCTACATAATATAACAGCCAACTCAATATATAAAAGCTTGATTTGCAATAAAACTAAATTATCTCACAAGCCGTCACCACAGAAAGTGTGAACCCACTAAAAGCCAAGTTTATCACAAGTACAAAACAAAAACAATAATAATAATAAAACAATAAATAGGAGAATGTGACAGGCCGTATTCTTCAGGTAAACATGCAAAATATAAGTCATACCTTGAGCTGCTTGGCAACATCTTTAGCTGATGATCCAGAAACCTCAATCCATGTTTTTGAAAATAGCGCACATGCTGACAACATAAACACAAGATAGAACAACGCATGGAAGGGATTGGCGGCCATATCAGCTAAGCTGCAAAGTAAATATAACGTGTCAATGGAGCATCTTTGGCGTCATTGAACAGAGCAGGTAAAGCAAACAAGGAGAAATAGGCATATTAATATCATAAAGGGAAATGCAAGCTACAGCATCATCAAAGGGAAGTGTAAGCTATAGCAGATGAGAAAACAAGGAGAAAAGCTTTACTGTGCCTGAGGCGTTTACACCCAAATACTAAAATCATGATCCTTCATTTGATTGGTTACCCCAGCCACATACAGCATGAGTTAAGCGGTTTGGGTGTATATGCCCAACGCACTAAACCATCTCTCTAAAATAAGATAAAAAGAGCTTAATTACCTTGATGGTGCAGTGATATAATATGCAATGCCACCGACGGGAATGAATTGACCACCAGAATATTCGGATTCCTTCCACTTACCCAAGAGATTCACAAGAAAATTACCACTGTATTTCCTGTACAGCAACTGTGAAGGTACATGTTATTAGATAGATGAAAAACAAAAGGCAGCAGAGACTTTAACATTGGCATATGACCATTACAATCCAATACCTGAGAAATGAAGTACAGGTTGGAGACAAGTGCAGACTGCAAGATGATGGGCATGTTAGAGGTATAGAACAATTTGATTGGATACGAACCCTGCTGCCCACGGGCATTCTTTGACCTCACAGGCAAGACAACGCGGAACCCTTGGAAGTAGATCACGATTAAGAAGATTAAAACCGTAGCAAGCAGGTTCGTCACATTTGGAAGATTCTGCCGGTAAAATGCTTCACGAAGAGCACGAACCTTATCCGTTCGAGTTATCAACAAATGGAATAAAGCTATAACAGCACCTTCAAACTCAGCTCCTCGTCCACTGTTAATGGTGGTGGGACTGAATGCTTTCCAGATGATGTTTTCACTGCAAAAAAATAATAAAAGCTACATAAGTATTCAAACTTTTAAACATATATTAATTGTGAATCGAAAGTAAATAAAGTAGCACCAAACTCATAATTTGACATGTATAAGACAGATAGAAGCCTTAATACTCATGACTAGCAGGAGTAAAGGATCAAAGCTTACCAGATATTGGTTGCTATGAAAAGGGAGATACCAGAGCCCAGACCATATCCTTTCTGGAGGAGTTCATCCAAACAGATCACAATGATACCCGCAAAGCAAAGCTGAATAATAATTAGAATGGCATTTCCTACTCCAAGTTGGCCAACGCTACCATACATCCCTGAGAGAACATATGCAACCGCTTCACCAATAGCTATGAGGATGCCCAACAACTTCTGTGCACCATTTCTGGAAAGGAAAAAGAGTCATTAGGTGGACTACAAGCAGCATAAGCTGCAAAAGCAATGAGCAAAATCATTTCAAATTACAAAACAAGGGCAGCAAGCATTATACCAACCAATCAAACCCCACTGAAAACAATTAAATTATTTGATCTTATATTAATTATGAGCACTTGAAAAGAAACAATCGTTAACAATTTCCCAATGCAAATAAATCAACAAATAAACTATACAAGGTCAATAAGCTTATAAAGGTTGCTACAAAGTATATATATATACTTACAGAAGGGCACGATCTTCGCGAACATTGTTGTCCACTTCAATAATCTTTGACCCAGCAAGGAGTTGCATCACCAGTCCAGAAGTCACAATGGGGGTGATACCCAGCTCCATTACAGTCCCACGGTTGGAAGCAAGAATAACACGCATCCAATAGAACGGATCTGCACCAGTTGTCGAGTGTATGCCATAGAGCGGGAGTTGACTGCACACCAGGAAAATGAATAGCGAGATCACGGTGTATATCACCTTCTCTCTGAAGGGAACCTTTCTGTCAGCACTCTGAACTTCAGGAAGAAACGAAAGAAAAGGCCTGACAAGATGTAGAACTCTGAATCCGCCACCCATCTTATTCAACCAAAACTACACTGAACCAACCTGCACAAATAAATCAAAAACGTAAATTACCCAGTTTTATCAACACACACCCAATAAAATACTTCACTCGATCAACTCTTCACACATTATCACAAGACTACAAACGAGGACACTCAGATGAGCAAGGCAAACATCAAAGCTGCACAACCACCTGCAGCAGAGAGCTGGGCAGTCATTAACACAGCATCTGTGACACTATTTCCTCATTGTCCTCCATTCCACATCACACCACTAAAAAGTATACACAACCAAATGCCAAGACACAATAACAAACTCTACCACACACACAGTACCCCCTTCACCCTAAGAGCTCATGAGTTTTAGTCCCATCCCTAGCCGTAGGACAACTGATCCAGACTGCATTATCAGTAATTCATCCTCTGACCTGTAAGGTGACATTGCCCAAAAAAACCTATACCCAACTAATAATATATATATATATATTTTTTCATTTTTAGCAAAAACCCAATACTTATAAACCTAGTACAAATCGATTAGTCATCAAGACTGCATTATCAGCAATTCATCCGACAGTCTTCTGACCAACAGGTATTCCAGAAAAAAACTCTACACAACTAATATATATATTTTTTTTTTTCAATTTTTAGCAAAAACCCAATATTTATAAACCTAATACAAATTGATTTTATCTTAAATTTTATTACTTCAACACTAACAAATTCTCTACAATTCATTAAAAAAAATTCACACATTAAAAACAGTCACTCTAAAGGGAATAAAAATTGAATTCTATCATTAAAAAAAAAAAAAATACAGTTTGGATCTCCACCGATTCACGGATCCACATCAAATGAAGCCACTCATACCAATAAAACACACATATAAATACATACATACATACATATATACATGAACCGAACAGATCCAATCGAATGAACCAAAATCACTTTCATTTGGCAAATCAAAATCTCAGATCTAAAAAACCTAAAACCAAACACACCAGTTGGCTCTCAGACCAGACAAAATCCAGAACACGAAAACACACACAATTGTAATGAATAAATCGAAATCGAAGAAATGAAGAGGAGACAAAATTCGAGATGCTGACCGTAGAGATTTTGCGCAGCGGAGAGTGGAGTCGGGAAGATGGATCTGAAAGAAAGGGATCCGCGTGTGTTTTTTAAAGCTTTATTTTTTAACACAAGGGAACTGCCTACGTGTCGATTCGGACACGAGATCTATTCCAATCACTGTCTGCCACGTTTCGTATCGGACTGACGTGGCCGCGGACGGCGAGATTTTGGGATTTTGACTTAATTCAATTTAGGGAAAAGGTATAAAATGATCCATTTGACCCGCTAAACTTCAAAACTGACCTTTATATTTTTGTTTGTACAAAAAAAGAGTATAAATGAACAAAATTATCCTTAATAAAATGAGAGCCATAAGCCGGAGCAAATTAACAAAAGTTAAAAGTGTTTTGGTGAACCTCTCTTCTCACCCCTTTGTAACCTCTCTAGCCAACCAATCTCTCCCTCCAGCTAATTGTGCAACAATCTCCTCCCGCCTACTGACCTTCCATTCTGTCACTTCTGACGGTGAAAATGTCTTCTCACTTCTTACGACCAATCTCTCTTTTCACTTCATAACCTTTGACACCAAGCAGTTGCGCAACAGTCTCCACCAATTGACCTTACATCTCTTCTTAATTCCGATGGCCTCTTCTCACTTCCCACGACCAACCTCTCTTCTCATTTCCCACAGCCACCTTTTCTTCTATCTTCCTTTGCTTAAGAAATGAAGGAGTGTGATTTTGGGTTTTTGGATTGTCGAAGAACTACATTGTTTTGCTTCTCTGCGAGTGGGTAGTATATTTGACTAGTTATGGTTGCTTTGGGTATGTGAATATAGTGATATGAACCAATGATGGGGTATTGAAAGTGGGTTTCCACTGTTTTATGTAATTTATGTGTGGTTTTGTGGGTATGATTAGAATGTGAAAGATAGATTATATTGGTAATTGTAATGTGAATCTGTACTTTAAGAGTGAGATTTGTAACGAAGGTTGAGACGAGTTTAAAGAAAAAATCTTCATGTCAAGGGTGGGAATCCAAATTTTTAGGTTGGGAATCTCAACCATTTTTTTGGGATTCCCAACCTATAGATTAGAAATTTTAACTTTTACGTTGAGAATTCAAATATTGAGGTTGGGAATCCCAACCCTTTGAATTGAGAATCCTAACTAGAATGTTGGGACTCCTATTCTTGAGGTTGGGTATCGAAACCATTAAATTGAGAATTCCAATTTATAGATTCGGAATCTCAATCTCCAAGTTAAGAATCAATATGTATATTCAACTAAATTTGAGAATCCAAACCTTCTTATTGAGATTCCTAATGTGGATATGAACTCTAGTTTGGAAATCACAACCTTGAGGTTGGGAATCACAACCTCAACGTTGAGATTCCTAATTCTAATTTAACATACAGGTTGGGAATCTCAACCCAGAGTTGAGATTTCAAATATAAATTTAAATCAAGGTTGGGATTCTCAACTAGGTTGAGAATCCCAACCTTGATTTAAATTTACGTTTGGAATCTCAACTCAGGGTTTTGAGATTTCTAACCTAAATGTTAAATCAGGATTGAGAATGTCAATCTTGAGGTTTTGGGAATCTCAACCTTCCCAACCTAGAGGTTGAAATTCCCAATCTTAATTTAACATTCACGTTGGGAATCCCAACTCTGAGGTTAAGATTTCAATTATAGATATTGAATCAAGGTTGGGAATGTCAACTTGGATGTTCTATTGAGATTAAGATTCTTTATCTCGAGGATTGGATTCCCAACTTTGAGGTTGGGAATCCCAACCTCCAGATTGAGATTCTCAACTAGGTCGGGAATCGTAACATTTAATTTGAGAATCCCAACCTAGAGATTTCATTTCCCAACCTTGATTGAACATCCCAACAAGTAAGAATGTGTTTTGTATTCCATTTATGAATGTGTTTAATATGATATAATTTTTTGGTATGTTTTTACACTTTCATCTAGTTGTTAATTGATGATGTTTATTCAATGTTTGGTAGATTTGGTTTTGCGGATCGATACGGGGAGTTGTATAGCATTGGATATGAAAAAAATAAAATATTGCTATGAAATGTGTACAAGTGATTGTTGTCGTTGAAATAAATGCAATTGGTATGGAGAAAATTATGAAATTATACACTGCCGTATTTGGGAGGTTGCAAGAGTAGTAGGTGTTGGAAAGAGTTAAGTTTTATGACTTAACCAAGTAATTGTGCATTGTTTGGCAAAAATATTTTTATGTACATACTTTTCTGCTACAGATGCTGAAATCATATATACATTCATGCGATAGTTGCAATTAAAACATAGAAGCATGTCTAAGATATATAAAGTAAAACAGCAAGACTGCAATCACATAACAAGATAGTCACCAAAAGTAACCTTCTGTTGATAGACTAGTAGATTTCCAATGCTCCAGCAGGAAATTTCCTATAAATAATGAAATTAAAAATAAAATAATCTATCAGTTACATAAAATCCATTTATTACAATTCTATATTATGATCCATATACTGGTTCTATTTAAATATATCAATCTCTAAACAGCTACCGAGAACAAACAGCAAAAATTTAAGTAAAACAAATGCACCACTAACAGCAGAAAATTGTTGAGAAATTAGAAACGACATGAACCATAAAAACTTCTGCTTTGTGTTATAAATCAACTACAAGAAAGTGAACGTTCTAGAAGTTCCAAAATGTAAATAAATTAAGCTACCTAATTCATTGCATTAGAAACTGATTGTGTCATAGAAAATGTGGGTGTTGTTGAACCAGAATTTGCAGGGGCAGTAGTAGATGTAGTAGCCAGCATAATAGCCAATGCATCTGAAGAATATTAGTCCGTAAGAGAGACGACCAAATAAACTTCAGCATTATTTGAAGTAGTGGGAGCCACACTATTGAAGGGGATAGGAGCAGCATTGTTTGACATAACAACTTCAACTGATAAAATAAGGCAAAAAGTTTATCAAAATACAAAATTTCACATTAATATCAAACCTAACCTCCAGCCAATCGCAGTACATCTTATCCTATCAAAATATGCCAACCATTTTACTAAAATTACCTAAGTTATATTAATGAGTAGGCGTGGATGCATGTGTGGTTGTGTGTGTATAACATTAACAACACAAATCACTATTTCAAAAAAAACAAAAAACAAAAAAAAAATACAAAACAACTCAAGTAAAACAGCCTTACACTACCATGTTGACTAGTATGAAAAACTGGAACAAAATAGCTAAACAAATTGCAGGCATGACACAGTCCCTTCACAATAACTCAAGATGTATGTATAAAGACCAATTATATAATCCCATCAATAAGTTAATTCCCTTCGAATAGGGGTACATGCAAGAAAAAGAGAAGTCATACTGAATTAACATATCGGGAAGCAAGTTAGTTAGCTTGTGCATGTATGGTTTTATAACTTCAAATAACTGTCATAAGTACAACATGTTGCAAGAAATATTAAAAAGAATGTATATGAAAAAATAATTTGTCAAATCTACATGAGCTAGCAACTGGAAATAACCTTCATCATACCAAACATCTGAGGTTTTCAAGTTCTGACATCAGAGTTGGTATCCATGGCATATTTGCATAAGCCTCGAAAAATCCTGATTCAGCTGATACACTTTAGCAATGAGTTCCTCCCTTGATACGACCAACTTCTAAGCTTCTGCCCTTACCTGCTACAATTCTAACTTAATCGGCTCTGCAACTTTTAATTCAGCTTCCATCTTACCAATCTTATTTGTTAAATTCCCCATCTGTTGCTCTCTCTCAGACTTCATAGATCCTATCTGAGCATGCAATATCTACAACTCATGCTGAGCCACGACAAATTCTTGTCTCGTACCATGGGTAGCAGCAAGCCTTTGGTTCTTCGTTGCAAGTTTCTGTGTCTTCATATATTGCGCAACATTTTCTGTTCCATAACTTCAGGAGGCGGTAACATATCAAAAGCAGGAAAGGGACCCGACATTGGAAGTATTCCAGGAACAAATGGTTCAGGATAAATTATGCTAGGACCTAGAAGCGGACGCCTCACATGAGGAGGTGGGATTCGACTTTTGCTTCCCATCATCGACAGTAGCCTTCTAAAACCTAAACAAAGTAATATTACAAGAACATAAATAAATCCAATACAAAAATCAAGATTGCAAACCCTTCGCATGAATATACTTCAAAAAGCTCTAATTCTGTGATTTAGCAAATAACCTCAAACATTTGTATTGATTCTAAGACCAATGCAGTCAATGATGCACCATCAAATACAACAAAAACAATATCCATTAAAACATTGCACAGATTTCCAACTCCTCCTACAAATTTCATCATTGCATAATACATTCATACTTTACATCATTACAACATCTTCATTCTATAAAAATAAATGCATAAACCATCAAAAAAGTATCAGTAAAACTTGCAAATTATGACAAATATATTCAAAACAATTACATGCCCAAATTCAAACCGTATAAAATTACAACAAGTTGACTTCCGAAACACAAAGTGGATACACCATTTATTGAAAATTGAAAGTCCAAATCCATTCATTTTCTAAAACATTTTAAGAGTCGTACCAGTGAAAACATGATATAAGCTTGACATATCCACCAAACTAACACTCTAATTTGCCAAGTTTTAGAAACTGCAACTGTTGAGCAAGTTAGCAACCGCCAACAAATTTTCTTTAATCCAAATTACACTTCGACAATCAAATGAAATTCACTCATATGCATTACCGAACATATCACATTACCGAAGAACATGCAAACACAAAACTTTTTTTTTTTTTTGAAAGAAACACAAAACAACTTAAACCTGTATCAAAATATTACAAACGAAAGAAATAAATAAAATAAAAGGGTTTAGTTGAAAACTAACATATTTTAGACGTTCTTCCATACAAGCAAATTAACTTCACTCCACAAGGTTTCCTAGTCAGCATTGCATAAAACCTCAAAAATCTACCACACAACAGATCACGTTCTTTGAGATATAAATTGCAATACACCAAATAGACAAAACAAGTAAAACATACCATAAGATATGGAGAAGAGAGAGCACATTGCAACAACATCAACAAAATCATGTAAAATACAAATATGCCAAGCTGATTTCAATTTGAAAAAATTTCTCCTCATTATCCTATACCAGAAGAAACATCAATCTAGCCCAAGCAAAATATTCGAGCAGGTGTCAATACAGTTTTGGCTTTTCCTCATCACAAGCAGCTATGACTTTCAACCTGAATTAGGTAAGTGGCTATTATTTCCCATAAAATGAGAATTAGGTTAGAGATTCTTAGAGAGAGAATAACATAAAAAGCTTATAAAGAGAGAGAGAATGACGATCGGTGGGTCGGGTTTCCCTAGTTTTATGTTGGCATTCGGACGATGTTGGGTGGAGGTTGGCAATTGGTAAGATGTGACGGTGAGGAGGTGCGACGATCAAAGAAAAAGGTTGGATATTGAGAGAGTGAACGGCGGTGGATGAAGGTGCACCGATGAGGTGCGACGATGGTGCGTGGACGTGCAACCATGAGGAGGTCGAACGGTGGGATAAGATTCTTAGAGACAGAATGTGAGCAAAAGGTTGGGAATAGAGAGAGAGTGTGTGTGTGAAACATTTGGTAGAGAGAGTGATCGACAAAAAATGGTGGGTCAAGGGCATTTTCTCAAACAGGTTATCAAAAATAAGTTAGTTTTCAACAAAACCTTTTAATTTATTCACACTAGGTAATGTAGATCGTTGCTTCTTATTGTTGTTGATTCCGTATTTGGGCTGTTTGGCCCAATTTTGGTTTGAGATTTGAGTGTTGATATTCACAGCACCTGTTTGGAACTCGACCTCAGTCTATTAAATGAGTCTTAATTATAAGATCAAATTGGATAAATACTCTCAAGTTTAAGTGTAATTACAGTTAAGTAGAAATTTGATTGTAATTACATGAATATCTCATACCTTTAGTTAATTTCTGTAAAATCAAATTGTTAACTAGAATTTCAATATAAAATTATTATAATACTCTTATCTATCATTTTATATTTTATCTATTACTTAAAAATAATAATTTATATTAAAAGTTAAAAATTAAAAAAAATAAAATTTGCTTTGATTATGAATGATGATTAGCCCAACTAATCATCACCTTCATTAGTCAAAATGATGATGGTCAAATTGACCATCAATGATCGGAATGATGATCAGACGATCCCCTTCTTCAATGGAAGAGCCCATGTATGCTTCTACAATAGAGCAAACATGCCCCATCGAAAGAGCAAATTTGATCCATCATCAGTGGACATGCCTACCCATCGGTGATTTTTTTTTCTTTTTCTTAAAATAAATAAATATATTAGAAAAAATTTATTTTTAATATTAATTGATTAATTATATTTTTTCACTTTAAAATATATTTTTATCCCTAACAAGGGTATTATAGTCATTTTATATTGAAATGATAGTCAACCATTTCAGTTTATGAAAATCAACTAACGATAGGAATTGTTTGTGCAATTACAATCAAAATTTTCATTTAGCAACAATTATACCTAATTTTGAGGGTATTTATGTAATTTATCTTTATCACTATAATTTACTTAATGGAATAAGGTGAGATAGGTGTATAAACAGTTTTAGAGGGGTGGAAATATTGAACCCCCTTAGATTTTTGTTTTTTAATGGATCTATAATGTTAACCGCCTTTTCCCATCAATTTTACTTTAATTATCCCAATTATTATTTTTGGGTTTTTGAAAGCTAATATTAGGATGACAATTATTAACATGATCCAATAATGCAATATGAATACAATATAAAATTAGTGAGTTTTGGTTAGATGTTATTGGATTTGGATCATTAATGAATTAACATGTTAAATCAATTAAGTAAATGGATCATGTTTAGGTTGTGCATTTCCCATCTCGCTAACCCATAACATGATCAAATATTAAACATATTATATTAAATTTTATTTTGAATTAATATTATATCATAGTTAATTGTTTTTGTCTATTAACAGTGTTTAGTGGATTAAATTGTATAATTAAATTTAATTTTTTTTTTCAAATTATCTTAAGGTTTTCAATAGGTAAATGAGTTAATTGAATTGTATTTTCGCACATAGTGGATAAGATCTAAAATTAATAAGTTAAACCATTCATATTAGATAACCCGATAATTTCATGGATCATGTTTGAGTTTGGACAAGTGACACAATAAGCTTAACAAGTTGTGTTTGGGTTGATTTTTTTTTTTTTCTATTTTTAAATTTTTTTTAATTTTTTTTTTTTAAGTTGAAGATGATTGTTTACTTGATTGGGCTTATTGGTTTTATGCCCACACCCAGTAAAAGTAAAAGCTTCGTTTATCTCTCTAATAAGGCATACATGAAAATGTACTATGTAGCCAACCTGCATTTCCTCTAAGCTCTAGTTAATACATGGTTCCATACAAATATAGGAACGTATATTTAATCTAGAATTTTTTGTAGTTTGATGGATTATTTTTAATGATAGATTTTGATAAAATTTATAGATTCTATATTAATTTTATTGGAATTTTTTATGAAATCCAATGAAATCTTTATATAAATAGTAAGATTTATTATAGACTTATTTCTTCATAAAAATCAGTATAGAATATATCCAAATCTATAAATCAGATAAGTCAATGATTTTTTTAATACATCTAAATTTCATTGGATTTATTGTAAATCTGAATTGAATACACGTATATTTTATTAAATTCCAAATAATTCTAAATTAAATACACCTAGATTTTAATGAATTCTTTATAAATCTGAATTGAATACATTTATATTTCAATATAATCCATTTAAATTTAGATTAAATACACTCAAACTTTTAAAATATTTTAATTTTCAATAAATTCTAAATTGAATACACCTACTTTAGTTTTGTTGACGTGGTAAACCAGCCAACCAGATTCTGGAGCCCAATGCCGCGCTGATAAGGAGACCTGCAACAAACAGACCGAATAATGGCGAAGAAGAGAAGAAGAAAGAGGAAAGAACAAAGAACACAGGAGGTTTGAAGTGGTTCGGCCTGATTTGGAAGGGCCTACGTCCACTTGTTCTGTTATTACTGTTGATCTCTCACAGAATGTTTGCTCTCCCTACGTTTTTACAGAGTAACAGCCTCTCAAAACTCTCAATTTCTGGATCCGTTTACAATAAATGCCTCTCTCTATTTATAGAGAAGAAGAGGCTATAAAGAGAACAAACGGACAAAAAGGGCTGATCTTGTCGTAATAAATGCTGCTGGAGAGCTTTAAATGCTTCTGACTTCTGACATGTCAACTCTGACTTCATGCATGGGCCGACTGATAACCCATGCTGGTTTGGTGAGATTTCCGGAAATTAAACTGTCATTAGGTGAGATAACTTTACCGTGCAAGACACGCCATCTTACTGTCTTACACTGATACTGGGCGAACTGATGTAGAGAACGGGCTTACCCTTCGACGTGACGATCTGGACTCATCAACGATCTGACGATCTTGATATCGCTGCAACGGTCTAGCGACCTTGACGTCGCTATTATCGTAGGAGATGAACCTGTCATTGTCTTGCTCGACCTCGATCTCGCGATCTGATACACAGTATCTTTCACGGGCCTTTGGTAACTTGGGCCACTATTTTGATGGGCCTTTGCCGGCCCATTTGGGGAATCCAAAAATACCCATAACAAGTTTAATCCTAGAAATTCAATCAAGATATTCATGTGTATGATCCAAATTAAGTGATTATTAATCATTTGGTTCCTAATTTTTATAATAATTACTATGATCAATTTTTTCCTGTTTTTACCTAAAGGCAGAATTTCACTCGTAATCTGTGCTTGAAGGCATTCGAGACTAAGGGTGTGTTTGACATAGCTTTTCAAATAAAGCTTTTATGAGTGATCTTTTGTAGTAGAGCTTATAATAGAATACTTCTAGCAAAAAGTTTAATATTGTTTGGCTATGTGTCTTTAAAATGATTGAAGGTTTAAGAAATTACAAAAATGTGTTTGAGAGATAAAATTGAGTTTTGTATTGAATATAAAATTAAATAAGGATATTTAAGACAACTCATGTCTTTTGAAAAAAGCTCAAACTGAGCTTAGTAGAGAAGCTCAGAATTTGAGCATAAAAGAGCTTTTTTAATGTTAAAAAAAAGCTGTTCTCAAATTGATGCCAAACAATAAAATAAAAACCGAAAGAGCCTATAACATTAAAAAAGATGTAGAAAAGTCACACCAAATATACTCTAACTCATAATGTGCAATTATCAAGTTCCAAAATAAATCTGAAAGAGTGAATAGGTTTATTTAAAGCTATTCTCAAATATGATATTAAAAAACCAGTTCCATAAATCCAAAACAAGTTTCATCACAAATCCTAACCATAATGGAATATCTAGTTTTTGAATAATTTTTTCAAAGTTAAACAAATAAATCAAACTATCTTTAATTTTAACCCCCTTGACCGTCAACTGTCAATTTTAACCCCCTTGATTGTTTATGTGGGGGTATGATGTTATAAAATCATAAATGTTATCGATTAAAAGTCTTATCTCATCCCTCAGGGTACATTATATGAAAACTTGTGACAGTATATAATGTTTTATTATAGTTGGAAAAATCCAATCCTAGGAACATTTGGATGCCTTAATTAGAAAATTAGAGATGTAATCAAACAAGATATTACGGATAAAAATAATAAATTCATCTTTATAAAAAAAAAAAAAAAAATCATAGTCAATCTTATGAAGCTTTGAATAAATTATTGATTTATGAAATGAATGGGATCATAAAATTTAAGAACAAAATTTTAAAAATTATATTATCTTATAATTTAATCAAAATTATTAATAAAAAATTTTATATATAAATAAAATTATTAATTTATTAAATATTAATTTTACATACGTTGTATTATAAACATATATGATTGATTCATATATGATAATCTAATTGACCGTCGTATAAGTTCAACTACATGAAACTTTCCTAGCATTTTCAAATTACCGATTATATGAATTATATTTTATATTTATACTATGAGATTGTGAGTTAAAAGTAATGGTCTCATTTCGAAACACTGTATTATTTCATAAATTGAAAAAAAAAATGAAAAATCATGAGATTGACGTGGCAAAAACTAAGGGGAGATTGACAGTGATCACTAATAAAAAATGCACAGAGGATCCAACCCAAAGCATCCCACAACAGCGCTTCCTGATTTTTCATCTTTCTTGAAAAATCCCACTTTTTCCCTTTTGTTTTTTTCTCCTCCTTGAAAATCTCACTTTTTATCTTTCTCGGCAAAATAAAACACAGCACGTCTTTGTTCCAAAAAAAAAAAAAAAAAAAGGTACGTCTTTGTTCAATGAAAACAAAACAAAATTCTCTTTTATTTTATTAAAAAAAATAGAAAACTTACTTTAACCCAAAAATAAAATTATCTAATTTAATTTCAACAAAACCTCAATCATTTTGTCCATTTCATATGGCAATAAATTGTGTCTAAGCTTGAAAGTGTTTCACTTACATATTTTAAGGGATTAAAAATAATTATAATTAAATAATTAAAAATGATTAAAATTTTAGTTAAATTGAAGTTGAATAACATTTATTTTGATAAAAAAACAATTTTCTTAAATTTTACTTGGACTGAAAGCAAAAATATATTTGTTGTAAACATAAACAAAGGTAAAAATTAATTTTATTTTTAAGTTTTGAAAAATGATTAAATTTTTAATTATATTTAAAAAATTCATCAAATTAATTCTAATATTTTAAAAAAATATTAAATTAATCCATCTTATCAATTAAATAGGGGTCAAATGATAGAGTAATTTTTCCTTTTACTCGTTTAAAAAGTGAAAAGTTGGCTGGCATTGCAAGTGCAACCAAAGGAAGTTGAAGTTGAGAGAAGCTGTGGAAAGTAAAGGAGGCAGTGCATTCATTTCACACCAACAAAACACAGTCATCTGTTGAATGTTGTGGGGGGTTTCATTTCATTTTATCTTCAAACTCACTACTCATCTCTCTCTTTTCTCTAACACTACACTGGCAGCATAGCTTAAAGAGGTAGTAGGCATGAGAGAGTCGCATCTTTTCCTCACATTAACTCTCCTCATGCTTGTTTGCTCTCTTCATTTCCAAGCTCATGCTGCTGCTCCTGCTGGTAACCATCTTCTTCCTTCTTCCTCAATTTCAGTGCTTAAATGGGTATCTTTCGTTTTAGTTACTTGTTGAGCTATTCATTCAGTACCCTAGTTTTGTTTTTCTTTTCTTCTTCAGTTTGAAAATGTATATTCAATTGTGCTGCTTTTAGCTAATTCTTTTGATCTGTTTGGTTGATGGGTATGCTTGTTTTTTAGTATTTATATGTTCAAATGAATGTGCTTGATCAGTAGAGTTATAACATTTTAATTATCTATAGACTAATATAGTGGGAATAAGTGTGTTTTGATTGTTTGATCTATATCTATTTGATGGGTATGTTCAGTTTTGGCTATAGTTTTACCTTTTGTTCTTTTGAATAAATTTTGATGATACTTAGGGCCTTTGATAAAACACTTGTCTTCTCTTCTCAAATGGACAACCAGGGTATCTTCCAAGGCGCCCCAATCGGGTGAGTGAGTTCCTGCAATTCTATATGTTCTAGTGTATGTTGATTGTATTTGGATTGCTTTCAAGTGATTAGACACTCTCTATGTATGTGTGTGTATATGACTTGTTTTGCAGATGGGAATGTTCTTCAGTTTGAAAACGGCTACTTAGTTGAGACTGTTGTCGAAGGAAATGAGATTGGGGTGGTTCCATATAAGATCCGAGTCTCCGAGGATGGTGAACTGTTTGCTGTTGATGAAGTTAATAGCAACATTATGAAAATTACTCCGCCGTTGTCACAATGTACGTTTGTTCCTTAATGTTTCCTCTTGAATGTTTTTTATTCAAACGTAATGCAGTTTTGTTGCTTTGAAATGTCTAGGGCAATACTGATGTTGGATCCTTTCGTTTATATGTGAAAGAAAATGGCCTACTATTTGAGTTCAATAAAATTTTTGAAAGAAAATGGTCCACTAATTTGAGCTCAATAAAATTTTTCGGCTTTGTTTCATTTCATTTAAGAGAACATAAGCGATCTAGAATGTTAGTTCAAGATATCATGATTAATTAATTTTGTTTCTTGTTTTTGATTTCTACCTGTTGTAGATAGCCGGGGAAGATTAGTTGCTGGGTCATTTCAGGGTTACACAGGGCATGTGGATGGAAAGCCAAGCGAAGCTCGTTTTAATCATCCCAGAGGTGTAACCATGGATGATAAGGGTAACCTGTATGTTGCTGATACTGTGAACCTTGCAATTAGAAAGATTGGCGATGCAGGTATGTTACATTTGTATTAGAACCTGATATGGATGTAGTTGTGTGTTAATGTGGACTTAGTATTGTGGTAACCGAGATCGAATTTCATAACATAGTAATTTTGTTCTTCAACTTAGATACAATTTTGACCTTTTATTGTGTGCAATAGTTTCAAAATGTTTTATTTGAAATAATATGTAAAATAATGATATATTAGAGTTTTAAGAGCTTTTGTAAAGCATAAAATCATGATTTTATGTAATAATGAAGGAACAATGGTGGATACTGTCGGTAAAAAGTTAAGTTATGAAATTATTTGCAGGTGTTACCACCATTGCTGGTGGAAAGTCAAATGTTGCTGGGTTCAGAGATGGCCCCAGTGAGGATGCGAAATTCTCAACTGATTTTGATGTGGTATATGTTCGACCCACCTGTTCCCTATTAGTTGTTGATAGAGGAAATGCAGCTCTTCGACAAATCTCTCTCGACCAAGATGATTGTGATTATCAACATGACTCCATTTCTTCCTCAGGTTTGGATGCAACACAGTGTTAGTCCCAAGTTTGTTATTATGTATGCTTGGCTATAATGTGTTTCAAAATTCCTAATATTATTGATCATCCTGTTAAAGTAGTTATATGGCAGGATAGATTTTTCTGATCCTTTTCTCAAATCTTGCTTCTTCTGTAAGGGCAACTGGAAATTTGATTTAATTCTACAGAAAAGCCGTTAAAGTGATTTAAGCTTTGCCTGTTATGAATGCAGCTTAATCACTTTGCAGTTAAAAAAAATTCTCTTATATGTTCAAGAATTCGTTTTCAGCTTCTCTTAACATTGCTGTGGTTATTAAACTAATCCCCTTTTAAAATGTTTTAGATTCATTAAAATATATCTGGCAGACTTTCTAGAACAGGCTCATATTAGTCATTGTGGAGTTTGTTGAACTTATTTCTGGCTTTAACTTCGTTTCAGTACACGTCTTTTCTAATTTTTCCTGTGTTGGTTAATAAATTGGTCAAGCTCTGTTGGGAACTTTGACATATACAAAACGTAGGTGAATAATCTTCCTTCTAGCTTTCCTTAAAATTGTGACTTTGTTGCTAAAGAAATTGTGAGGGAGGAGCTGTTCATTGTTTAAATATGACTGATGGTATACTTTCATTTCTGTTGAGGGAATTGAGTAAACAATTAAAATTTTAATGATCTGAGACAAATACAACTGTATGTCAAGTGATTATGCCTGAAAGTGTTCAGGGCAATAAACAATACCTAAAGGATACATATATGTGATGGTATATATTGTTTAATGCCGATAGATGAAATGAACCTGATTGTGCCGTTTTCGTATCTTTTGATTTTCTTGTGATTCTTATACACTGTTATTGGAATTTTCTAATTACTAGTTTTGCACTACGATATTCCATCATATCTGCTGACAGCTATGATGATGAGGCCTGCCTGACATTTCTCTGTTCTGAGGTGTGTTTTCACCATAGCCCCATCACGATCCATGTACAGAAGCAATGTACTTGGCATATGTTTGATGGCCAATATAGAGATACATTTTTTATTTTTTTGGATAGTCCAGAAATCTCCCATGACCACTTAGCAAATTCAAGTTCAAAACTGGAGTCCTCGCTGAATCTTATAATCTTTGGGAAGCAGTAAACTATAGTCTTTGGTCATATAAGTGCCCATGAGGATTTGAACTTTAAACCTTGAGGGAACAAACCCCAAGGCCACCCATTTTTACTAACCACTCATGGGTGCCAAGATAGAGTACTCTTAAACTCTTGTTTTCTTTAGGTTATTTACCTCATCATCACAGATGATTAATCTGGACTTACTAGGAACCACAGTGGTGGGCAAATTTCTTAAATGAGCATGCTTAATTTTTTGACAATGATTACAAAGTTACTCTTTCCATGAGCTGTCAAAGCAGAGATCAAGCATGACAGGACAATCTGGTGCTTGGTGCAGTATTTATTCTGAGCTTTGGTAGTTATAAAAGTTTCAACGAAAGGCATAAGATAATGCTAAAATCATCCCTGAAATTAGACCAGAAGGTTTTCTTGTCTTATTACTCTGTAGGCGTACTCTTTTGATGCACATGTCGAGTCTTGTTCGAACAGATTAGTTACTGATCCAATATTTCATTCTACTCTATCATAGTTGCATTTAAGGACTCATTTGTGAATTGTTGAAATGTAAATTCTGTGATATTTCTAGTCATTCATAATTCAAAATTAAACAATGTATTTCATTGTATTATATACATTCTGGTTTTATTCCATGATGAACAAATGAGGTCCTTGGATAGTACTTAATTTAGCTGATGCATTCTCTTGTTGTGCAAGAGGATCCTTCTCACCTCAGAGGAGGGGAGGGATTTAATTGATATTGGAGTATTATGAATAGTCATAATAAGAAAAATCGATCATACAGTTCTGTTACACTAATATGCATGTTTAAATTTTAACCTTTTTCATCTCTGATTGACTTTATTAGATCATTTGTCTTTTACTGTGGTAGGTTTCAATGTATGCTACACTCTTTCTTATAAGTTTTATGTTCCATTCTGCATTCCCTTCACTAATTGACACATTGGTCCTTTGTCAGACATCCTTATGGTTGTTGGTGCTGTCTTGGTCGGATATGCTACCTGCATGCTTCAGCAGGGGTTCGGACCTTCATATTTCTTGAGGACGGTATAACTCTTACTCTTGGATTTTTTCTATTATTTATTTGATTACATTGAGATGGACCTTCTTTCTTCAGCACTTATGTGATGATGGTTCTATCAAGTATCTTATATTTTCTTTGCTCTCTTGCAACCAACTACACTCCTTTAACAATATGCAACAATGAAAACCGATTCTTAATTTAAATAAAAATTTACAAATTGCAACTAATAACATATCTCCTTTATGTTAATTTCAAGTTAGAAATTTAGACATTGGACACCAAGTATACTTCATTGGCATTTCAGTAGCTCTAATGTACTTAAATTATATTTTCCTTTTGCACTTTGGAGGTCAAAGTCTTATTGTAAATGGCTGGCCCAACAAATCTTTCTATGTTAGTCAATTTATATATTCTTTTATTGTTGGCTTAATGTCAATGTAGCAACAACCTTCGGAGAACAAGTTCAAAGAAAAGGCTAGTAAGGAGAAACCCAGTCCAATAGTGGACAACATGAAAGAGGAACCAGGATGGCCATCTTTCGGGCAACTTATTGTTGACCTGTCTAAGCTTGCACTTGAAGCAATAGGTGGCATATTCCTTTCCTTCGTACCCTCTCGATTCAGATCCAGTGGTCCCAAGGGACTGATGCCATTGAAGGATTCTCTCAGGTTGCCTGAGGATGAAGCTG
Source organism: Dimocarpus longan (assembly GCA_022984855.1). Classification (NCBI taxonomy): domain Eukaryota; kingdom Viridiplantae; phylum Streptophyta; class Magnoliopsida; order Sapindales; family Sapindaceae; genus Dimocarpus; species Dimocarpus longan. Next base: position 10,979,369 of record CM041014.1, on the reverse strand, counting down.
AAGCTGAGCCCACAATGGTGCAAAGACAGACTACACCTGCCTCTCTATCTGAAACCCATCAGGTCCGCACCAATGAACGATATTCTGAGATGAAGCCCCCCAAGATCAAATCATCCAGTTTTAAAGATCCTGCTTTGTCAAGCAAGCACCGTTCCTCTAAACGACAAGAGTATACAGATTTTTACAGGTCTGGTGAGGTTCCTCCTCCCAGCAAGTCTAAGAGCCAAAAGGAAAGAACAAGACATCGTCAGCGTGATAAAAATGGAGAGGTAGCTTTTGCAGCAAGTGGGGTGGAGTCAAAACCTGCAGAGCTCAAACCAGTCGATTATGAAAATCGTAAATATGATCACTATGAAAATCTTAAATATGATCACCATTATAACATTAGGGCCAAATATGGGGATGATTCCTTCCGTTTCTGAATATAAAGCTAAACTATGAGCAATCTCGCTCTCCCGGTAGTTCATCTTTTCTATTTCTCCATTTGATCTTTTGCTTGCCATGAATGTCTAGCCGTGTATGTAAATCAGAACTAGTAGCAAAAGTTGTGTTAGATATCTTTCCATATGAAGTTAGCACTCAGATGTTTGTTAGTCCGATGCTGCAACCCAGGAAAGGACTGCATGAAAGATTTCTGTAAGTTGTGGAATGTAGCTGCTGCCACCTCTCTAAAGGAAACTGATGATTTCATTAGAAGCAAACTCAGTTTTGCAGAGGATGAGAATGTTGAATCAGATTTGTTTTTGCTTTGTTCATGTAGTCAGACCTTGAGATTCTTATTCTAGTTGTGCTCTACATAATTTAAAGAATCATTTTGCTTTCAGAGAGCATGCTTAGTGATAGTGTGGCATGTCAATGGTACCATATAACCTTTTTCTTTTCCTTCTAATTTGTAAGCAATGATAGCATTTGGGAACAAAGTCTGGTGCAGTTTAGAGAGAGCTAATGTTCTCCATTAAAGCAGTATGTTGTCTAGTTAGAACCAATTCTCCACAAACCCCACATGAAGCATATCTATATTTTCTTTAAAAAGATAATTGAACATGCAACTTATTGTTTCACATACACATCTATTCATAGTTTTAGTGATCACTATATTTTTTATCACAAATTTAAGTGGCCAGTACATTTCTTAATCACAGGAGTTTAAGTTCAATTCTATCTATTGTATGAGGATCTCTTTAAGGAAAAATATCACTTAAATTTTAAAATTCTTCACTTGTGGTTTGGATGCTCACAAAGGATGAGAACAAATTTGATCCATAAAAACAATGCCATCTCTCAAGTCAAATAAAATGTCTAACTTCTATGAATTTTTATATACAACAATCACAAACTTCATAAAAGTGGAGGTGAAGCGTAAATTAGACGAGAATTCTTGTCTATAATAATATTAATAAATTCTATAAAGGTAATTATAACTAAGTTATTTTAGCAACATCATCTACTACAACTTAGTGATAGAGAACACATATTCCTTCTAATAAAGTTTTTTTTTTTTTTTTTTAAATAATATGTCAAATTCGAATGCTTACGAAAGGAATGGTTTGATTATATATATATATATATATATATATATATATATATATATCAAAATAGGGATTGTATATGATAAGGATAGAGTTGGGTATACCTTAGTTGATCATGTAACCCGTGATCCTCTGAAGTTTGTGATGGTGCTTCTTCTAAAGACCTACTTTTGTGTGTATAAATCCTTCCACCTTTTTTTTGATTTGGACAACTTATTAACACAACCCATCGACATTGACATGCCTCCTTTTTAATTGCCCCACTGTTTTTTAATCAGAAAATGCTTTCAATTAGCATGCATTGACTGAATTTTAATGGGTCGAAACATTCATTATTTTTAACAAAAAAAAAAAAAAAATTAAATAAAAAGATGGATGAGTAATTAAGTTACATTAATGAAGGAAGTTTTTTCTTGTATAGATATCAGTAATATAATGAAATTCAAGCCTCTTAAAACTTGCATTAAAAACATTGCAAATTTTATATTATATAGATACAAATTCTTGCTTATAAGCTATAGACATTTAACTTGCACATAAAAGCTATTTACAACAAAGAGATTGATAATGGTATACTGTGCATTCATGTCACATCTCTAACACATTTATAATTTAACATCAAAATTATAATTTTTTTTTAATTAGTTAAGTGTTAAAAGGAATCGTCATATATTAAGGGAGAATTGTGGTCACACCCTTGAGGTTTACTATAATCGCACCCAAATGAGTAGAATAGGTTTTTCTCCATTCACACCACCTATTTTTGACTTGAGAAGGGGATTCGAATTTGGGTTCTCAATTTTGTTGACAGTGTGTTTACCAGTTAAACTTTGTCTACGACTACTACAGCCTATTTTTAATATAGATTCATCAACCAATAACTTTATAAGGACATTCTAGTCATTCTATTAAAATAATATATACATAATATATTATTCATCAAAAATATATATAATAAAAAATTAAAAGCAAACAAAAAAAATAAAATAAAATAAAAAAGGAGGAGGTGATTTCAATTGTCTCAATCCTCCATGAAGACCACTCCTCCCACCAAATTAATGGAGGCACAAGCCCACCCATTTATTCCTCCTCCATCGCATATTAGTGGAGGCCTTCTTCATCAATAGTTTTTGTTTTTTTTTTTTCAACTAAGAACGGTAATTCGATTTGTGCTTTCAGGAAGATCATTATGGAGGCCACCTTCATTAGATGGCATCTATTTTTTATTTTATTTTTATTTATAATATTTATTTTATTTTTATATGGGATATTATAGACATTTCAACATCAAATCAAGTCAAATTAACAAAACTGTTGACCATCGTTGAGTTTAGGGGGTAGTGCGTGTTAGATGCAATTATGGTAAACCTAGAGAGGTGAGTGCAATTCTCCCTATATATTAATGATAAATAAAGGGAGGAAAGTGTTGGAAACATGTAAACTTGGTTTATAACCAAAGTTCGACACTCCATCTCGTTCAATAAAGAAGAGATTTTTTTTTTTCGTGTGTATAAGTTGTCTCCTACTCAACGTGGGTGACTCCCAGTCATATGAGAGTCGTTGATCTGAACCGTATCATTAGAATCCTATCAGTCTGATTCTAGTTATCTAATAGATTCGTTTCGGTATCTAAAATAAATAAATAAAAAAAAAAGGAGAAAAGTTGAAGAGGAAGATGATGAGATGGGGTCCAATGATATTCCTCAAACAAAATGGATAAACTATAATTGGCTATGCACCAAAGTGATTCCCTTGGGATTACCGCACTTAATTAAACAAAAACACAACACCCAACCAAGAACCGCCTCTCACTTCTCTTCTTCTCCGTTCTCTCTCTCCCCTAAAAAATGTTCCATTATTGATCAATCATCGTCACCATCCCCAATCATCATGAGTTCGGCAAGCAAATGTCAAAACAGTACCTAATATATTTCCCACATCTTTCATATTTGAGTATCGATATCTTTAATATGCAGAATGAACTATATAACAAAATATTTAAGAATATTTTGATATTCAAAAATATTATTAATAGAGCAATAGTTGCATTGTATTATATGTTTAAGTTTATAGTTTGATTATCTTAATGTTTATATAAGATTACTCGTAATAACCATTCTTATAATTAATCCAAGAATTTGATCCTTATAATCGATCCAAAAATTGTTATTGATAGATAATTTTATCCAATCAATAAGATAGTTGAATCCGTAAACTAATAATATCAATTAGAAAATGAATATATTTTATAAATAAAGTAGATTATCATTAATGTATCAATTACCATTAAATGAAATAACAAAAAAAAAAAAAAAGGGATGTTCAAGTGTATATCATGTTTTAGTACATGTGATTCGATCTGTTTACTTATTGAGTGATTTAATTCATACCAAATCAGATCTCGATTGTCCTTTAACTTTCGATTCAATTTCTACGAAACATGTCTTAATAGTTTTTTTAACTTTTGTTCTACGTTAATTTTTTTTTTTTGAGATAAGTTTTTCTTTTTCATAAATACATATTTAATTTCCACTATCCTCCAATTTAATCTCCACGAACCTCCAACTCCTTATATAAAAAGTTTAGTCCAAGTAATTATCTAACAACAAACTTTTAGAAAAAGGATATTCAGCACTACAATTTTTAACTTCTTTTTTCTAATATTTTCATAAATTTAAAGCGAGTATTTTTACTAAAACCATTTTTACTTTAGGCACATTTTACAATAAACCCGGGAAAGGATATCAATATACTTAACAAAAAAAAAAAATTATTGTATTCTACAATTATTTATTATAATTTATTATATTTTTATCAAATCTGATTTACAAGTAAACATATCTTATTATAATTAATAAATGTGATTCTATCTATTGATTGTTATAAATATGATTTATCTGTTTAGTCGTAATTAAATATAATAAATATATAATAAATTATAATAAGTAATTTTAGAATGTAATTCTTTATTTATTTTTTATTAAGTATATTGATATTTTAAATATATCCAATACAACTCATTTACTTTATAAGTAATACTAAATTTATAAAAATTTTTATTTAAATTAATATTTAAATATTATCATATATGAGTTATAATAATTTAATATAATATTAATAAGTACTATTTAAATAAAATAATTTTGGAAAGCTCACTTTACTCTTACTTGATTGGTGATTGATAATATCACGGTGAACTTTTGAAAGGCATGTTTGACTTTTCTTTCGCCCATTGGCTTGATTTTTAATTTTTTGCAACTCACGGGAGAGGAACCGCAGGCACTCTCACCGGAAAATATCTCACCTTTTTGCTTTTAATAAAAAAAAAAAAATTTCAAGTACATAAACAACATCAAGTACTTGTACTCCATTTCCATGAATTAGTTAGTTGAATACTGTCTTGTAACTTCAACTACAAACCACACTATGGGTTGTGCTGGATCTTCTCAGAGCAAACCTGATGGTCTCTTTCTCCTTCTCTTTCATCTGGGTTTTGTCTTTTTATTGAAACAGAGTTTTAGATTTACACTTACATGTATATCAATTTCATTTTCTATTAGGGAGGTAGTTCATGATAAGCTTGATGTTAATTGGATATAGTAATCATGTGATCTATAAAGTTTACATTTTGAAATTATGGTCTTTATTATTTTGTGAAAACATTAGGTGCAGTAACACTTGTACAAGATATATATATATAAATTGATACACAAATTTTAGTTGATTTCTTCTTTGTTTTCTAACCTCATGAGTTTTGTGATTGAATCTTCATTTTGATTATTATGCTTGTGTTTTAGATATGGTATGCTGTTTGTTTGTATAAAGTAATTTGTGATTTGGTTGTTGCAACAGGAGCTGTGAAAAAGATTCGAAAGCCGAAACCGTGGAAGCATCCACAGCCAATAACAAAGTCTCAGTTGATGCAGTTGCGTGATGAGTTTTGGGACACTGCTCCACACTATGGTGGAAGGAAAGGTAGTGTCCTGCCTGCACAATGTTTAATAATAGCTTGTTAGTGTTTGTCAAATTTCTTATGAGAATATCGAAGGTTGAAGATTAGGTTTGTGAATTTTTCGAATTTCTTATGACAATAACGTTTATATTTATATTTTTATACATCCTCACAGCTTGTAGACTCAAATCCCACAAGTATTTCATGGGATATGATTATCTGCCAGAGCCTATCATGATCGGCTTGGTTTTTATTAGTAGAGCTCATTTGGGATGGCTTTTGGAGGCCACTTTTTGGCTTCTTGAGTCCAAAAGCTATTTTCGCAGCTATTTGGATGGAAATTGGAAATGAGCTTTTGTCATTCAAAAGCCGTCAAAAGCAAAAACTATCCCAAACGACCTATAGTTATTGTGTTACTAATTCATTTAACTTAAGGTGATAATTCATGTTAATAGGAGTTTGATGTCACTGTAACTCTACAGAATTTGAGCATGCTGTTGTTACTGAATAATCCTTTTGCACTTCTTCTTAGTGTTGTTACTCAGTGTAACAATAAAATGGAAGGTTGATCTCAGTAGATTGAGGAAAATCATCAGGTTCCACTGTCCTAGTGATTTCCCTGTTGAGCTATTGCGGCTTTCTTCTTACATTACCAGATATGCTTTTTTATTTTTTTTGTGTGTGGGGGGGGGGGAGGAGGGGAGGGGGGTGGGGGTTGTTGGGGGTGTGTTGGATGGTTTACAGAAGCAGTGAAGCACAAAGCAAAAGAGCTGATTCTAACATAACTTGAGTACCAGATTAATAATTGCAATTAATGGCTAAACTAAGGGGATACTTACTGAACTTTGATATTCCTTGCTTATCATGTCAAGAGATAAACTGTATTCAATGACCATTGTTTTTAAAGGTTTATTCATTGTTGGAGTTGGCTATGATTGATGCATGGTGGGGTGGGATGTTTAGGAGAAGGAAAATCATATATATAGATATTAATGTCATGTAATAAGTATAGATAATTAAGAACATAACTGCATTTTGACTGAATTTCTTGCCTCTTGCTGAGTTATAGTTGTCTTATCAAGTTGTGGGTTAAAGTCATAAGATATATATAGATGGTTTGTTATATATGTCAAGTAAATGTTTTAATCTATTTAACTCCAGGAGGTTGTCGGCCAAGTGGTTGAGGGGTGTAGCTTTTAACCCAGAGGTCAAAGATTGAAAACCCTTTGGAACCACCTACTAAGATAAAAAAGATCCTATATGTTTTGTGGCTACCAAGGTTGTAGGTTCGGCAGTAGGCCCCGGTTTAGAAGTTGAGGAACAAGGGAAATCCGGGAGAGTTCTAGGCGCTTAAAAAGGTGCTAATGTTTTATTATATATGAACTGTAGGTCATTAGTATATAATTATTAATTTTATTGTGGGAGCAAGGAAATGGTGAGCTTTGATGTATAGCTAACCAAAAGTGAAAACTTGTTTCCTAATTTATCATGCATGAGAAGTGGTCGAAATACACATTGAACACAATTTTAAGTGTAGGATGCATGGAGCTTAATGGAGTTCCTGAAAAGTTATTTTGAATGACAATATACTTATAGAAACAAGGACTTTTTTGAATGACAACATTCTTGTTCAAAACAAGGGACTGAGAAACGTTAACCTGGCCTTGTAGGTTAACAATTGTAGTGAAATGCAATAACTTCCAAAAAAAAATTAAATTAATTTTTGAGGACATGCAAGGTAAAGTTGCGGGGTTAAAGAGAAATAAGATTAGAAAATCAGAATGGCTAAGAGGTTACTTGGTCTTAGCTGGCTCTCCAAGGATGTGAAGAAGCCTAAATAGAAAGTGGATTTTTAAAAGGAAAATATAATGGCGCATGTTAAAACAGAAGCATCACCTCAATTAGACAATTTGGGAGAGACATGTTAGAATAATACCCCAAATAATTGGTTCAGTTGTATAAGGTTTCTGGTTAAATACTGTCTATTATCATTGACAACCTTGGATTTTGGGAGCAATTGTTCAGATTCATTTACGTAGATTTGAAATTAAGTTCCATACTACACTTATGCTTAAAAATTAAAATGATAAAGCTTGCTAGCCATATATCTTTTTGGTTTTTCCTTTTTAATCTTTTGTTTTTGAATAGAATGACAACTATCAAGACTTTACATCAGCAGTTGCCATTGCAATTTGGAACTATTGTAGGCTTCAGAAAAAATAAGAACTGCAATAACTGGTAATAATCGGAAGAATTTTTCATTTGTAATAAGATATGAGTAAGCCTGGCCGTACATCTCAAGAAGCAACCTTGTCAGTTACGTTAGATTAAATGTATTGTTAAAAATGAACATATTAGAAGGAAGTTAAAATAGTTTTTTCACTCCACATCCCTGTAAGATTTTGCGCAATAAATGCTAATAATAATGTTGTTGATTATGATTTTGAATTTTAACATGTACTAAATTGTATGTTTTCTGGGTAACCAGAGATTTGGGATGCACTTCGAGCTGCAGCTGAAGCTGAGCTAAACCTTGCACAAGTAATTGTGGACAGTGCAGGAGTCATCGTTCAGAATGCTGATTTGACGATTTGCTATGATGAAAGAGGTACTTAATTTAAGTTGCATCATTTTCTGATAATCATTTGTATCACTTTGTTGGCTCTCTCCCATAAGACCATGGACGTAAACAAAAAGAAAATAAATAATGATGAAAACTAGCTTAAGTAAATTTTTTATTTAATTACTTTTAGTTGAAAGTGACTCGATCTTGTTTAAATATGTTGCACCAAAGGTTTTTAAAGTCTTTGAAATATCATTCAGTATTTTGAAATGCCTGTTTCTGTCTTGATTCTTCTTGCAGGTGCAAAATATGAGCTACCGAAGTATGTTTTGAGCGAACCAACCAACCTGATTCAAGAAGGTTAAAAATAGAGGATAGATACTGAGGTCCATGTTTGCACAAGATTGATTGTAAATCATGTATATTATTCTCTTAGCCTCCATATATTTATTTCATAATGTCATGGCTTGAACCAACATAATTTCTGTTCAGTCTGACTTTTGAAGTCCACTGTAAGTTTCTTTGTTTAAATGAACCAGAACACTTTTGAATTTTGTTAAACAGTAAAGAGAAAATCATTTATAAATTTTCTTCCAAACGTTCCTTGCAGTAGATGATTAAGGTACAGTAGGTGCTTGAACTTCAACTTTCAATGTCCAATGTATACTGTTTACCTACTGAAATGATGAGCTGGGAATGGCTCGATGGATGCAGAATTTTTAGATGTGATTGAGAATTTATATGAAGTTCATTTAAACTAGCATTGGTAGGCTTTGATATACAACCAACCCCAAGGGCCATTATTTAGAAAACCTTTCATGAAATGTTGAGTTGATCATCCGATGTTAATATAACTTTTCAATAATATGACACGTAACACTTTTCTTTCATAAAAAAATTAATATTAAAATCTTTACTTATTTACGAAAAAAATTTATTTAAAAAAAATACCATATGTTACATTATTATTATAATATTACATTAAAATTAATTTTTTATGAGAGATATATGTCATATGTCACGTTATTATAAAATCATACCAACATCAATATATCATGCTAACTTAACTATCCTATGGGAGATTTTCTGATAGATCTTGCCTATTCTAAAAATTCATATCTGACTTATCAAATTACAATGTGTCTGATGAAAGGTTATGTAGTATTAAGCAATTGTAGTAATTTCCTTCAGGCGACTTACTGTGCATAAAGCTACCAGGGTCTTACAACTGTAACTGGCTTCATTATTTACTTTTTTTAGGGAGAGGAGAATTGAACACGAAATCTCAGCTATGCTGTGACCACTTAATTGGCTTCCTCATTATTTAACCATCAGAAATCATACAAGCACAAGATACATGCATTGACAGGTCCCTGCATCTTCATTTCAAGAAATGGAGACTATCAACTTCCAAAAAGTAACTGCCTAAACAACCACGCATTACTTTCAGTAAGGCATCAAAATTGAGATGAGCATTAAGTAGGTGTTCAACAATCTCAAAAGGAAGTTACATGGATAAAACCTTTCATTATCCTCAGACCCTATTAAAGAATGACAAAATGTTCCCTTGCTTAGGATCCTTTGAATTCCCGGATTTTTTGTTTCCTGCTTTGCTCCCCCTGGTAGATGGTGCGGTGCTTCCTAATGCTGGAGATTTCTTGTTAGCTGCTGCAGGCCTACACAAACATTTAGACTGTATTAGCTTAGTGCAAACTCAACTTTACCACCCAAAGAGTACCGACTTCCAAAATCAAGAAATATAATACATTAACCAAGGCCAATAAATATAATACATTAGCAATATAAACTACAATAATCGCATCTCATAAACATTCAGAAAAACTTACCACTGACAACAAATGTGGATCATTGTAGTATTAATTCTAGCATGTAAACTTACATATAAATTACAGCTAAATTTGAAACTGGAAAGCAAAAAAGTATTTGCAAGCAAGCCTGGTTTATTCAAATCTAATAAAAACACAAAAAAAATTTAGATGCAAAATGTTTGTATTCACTTTCTTAAAATTAAAAACCTTACAAGGGCAAAGCAACAATTTAATTATTTACATTTGCTTAATAATTCTCCAAATCTGAGGCTGGGCCACAGGAGATGACTACACACTCACATGCACGCAAGAACAAATCACAAAAGGAGGTTTGAATCAGGTGAGCTCCTTGCAAATATAAAAACTGGGAAAACACGTTTATTGCAATCTGGGGGATTACACAAGGGAATAACATTTCTTTGAGGTTTTCTAGTTTGCTTCACTTTTATGTCATTTTTTGTATTGATTTGTTCTGTATTGCATTTTGGCTACAAAAAAGGGGGATATTTAGAACTCACTTCCACAATCTATTCACTATTACACTAAACAGACTATTCATAATAGAGCAATGATGTTAAAACCGAAGCAGCAGCAACTTACTGCATTACCAAATATTTGATATGGTTTGCAGTTGAGATGGCGAGCTCTTAAACAAAATCAAAATTAAGGCAAGCAATGATATGTAAGGTTAACTCAATAGGGAAAAAGAACGTTTTAACCTGTTAATGTTGTTGGTGACTGTATTGTTGTCGACTTTCTTGGTTGCATTACTGTCTTCTTTCTTTGTCATCTCAATGTCAGTCTTCTTTGTTTCAGTGTCCTCACCCTCCCAAACGACTTCCGTTACTGGAGAGGAAAAAAACACATGATCAACAAGGGCAAAATGAAATTAAGGTCTCTTGTTTCAGCAAAGTACATCTAAGAAAAGTGTATGAGCAAGGCACTTCTCTTAATTCTCTCATGGCAGCGCAGCACCCTAGCGCTACATAAATGTTTCAGTAAAACCTCCTAAATCTTGGTCCTTTGGATTTTTAATTACTTCATTCATACACAAAACTAATAGCACCAAAATAGATTGGGCATCACACGGTCTTCAAATTAAATCCCTCTGACATAAAAGCAACTACCAACCAATGGAAACAAAAAGGCAAAATTGAATAGATAACAGAGCCTTAAAAAATCAACTGTAACAAGCTGGGCTACCGCCAGCATATAACTTCTCCCAGCAGATACAGCTTAAAAGATAATCAATGAAAACCATGACCTTTTAGGAGACAGACAAGAAAAAGCTTTGGTATACCTTCTCTACCACGCTCGTCGATCCGTGTCTTCAATACTTTCCTCCTTTTAGGTGAATTTGGCACGGCATCAGCCACTTTATTATTTACATTATTTTCAGAAGCAGAAATTTGGTTCTTCTCTGTTAAAGAAGTTTTGATGTTTGCCGTTTTGCTGACAGATGAAGAATCTTTACTCAGGTTGGAATCTTTGACAATCGCTTCTTCTTCCTTGACTTTTGGTTCATCTTCTTTTACCTCATTGAACAACGAATTGGGTTCTGTAACCATATCCTTTTTACTTTGTTTTAAATCTACACACGATTGCCCTTTTGGAAGATCTGGAGAAGCCAAACTGACAGCATCTTCATACTCATCTTCATCCGAGAAATCCATAACCACTTTCCTTTTTCTGTTGCTTTCACCATTGGAAGTTCTCCTGAAATTGACATCTTCAGCATCGTCATCGCTCCTTCCCTCCTCTATTGACTCACGTGCACAAATTTGAGCATCCGCACTAGCTGATAACATGTAAAGATGTATAAAAACAAAAGAAAAGGAGTCAGCTGAGAATATCATATCTTGTTGACTCCATAAATGTGCATATATTTACAATACTAATTACCAGAACTATTTCACTAGTTAAGTATATGTTCGATAAAATCAAATGGAAACAAACCAGTATGATTTGAAACTGAAATATTACTATTTGCTAGGGCACAATTAGGCTTTGACTTTGCTGATGCACGACCCCATAAATTTGCTAAGGAACCTCCACTAACTGAAGAGCTTTTATCATTCTGGCCTTTCAGTTTACTAGCAGCAGGCAACGGATGATTTTTTTCTTTATCTGCAGAAGACTTGGTAGCCTGATCATGAACTCCAGTGCCATTAGTTTTACCTTTGACATTTTTTATCCCATCATGAGACGGCAGACTAATCTTAGGACTTGATTGTTGATCTTTATTTGGGTGAGGTGGTGGAACTGTATTGTTTTGATGTGCATTGTTAACTTTGGACCGTTCAGGGATCCCTGCAATCTTGGGCTGGACAGCAGCATTGCTTACAGGAGTTCCATCACCATTGTGCTTGACATAGGAATTTATAATACTACAGAACCTGATGAAAGAAAACTTTGTGCGTCAAGTAACAGTTAATAAATGCAGCATATATAGTTTGTCTAGGTGTAATTTGATTATAAATCTTGCGTCAATTGCAACTATAGGATTGCATGTGAATTGAATCGCTTACTAATTGTTTATCAGAAAATAAATAAAAATATTGAAAGTTCAGCATTAAAATTGAATTGCTTACTAATAAATGCAGCATATATAGTTTGTCTAGGTGTAATTTGATTATAAACCTTGCGTCAATTGCAACTATAGGATTGCATGTGAATTGAATTGCTTACTAATTGTTTATCAGAAAATAAATAAAAATATTGAAAGTTCAGCATTAAACTTTCCCTTTTGTGCATTGCTATTAAAAAATATAGGTATGCAAAATAAACATATGGTGTTTTCTTGAAAGTGAAAAACAAAAAATCTTAAAACTTAAATTTTCAGACATTTAACTTTAAAAAGAGCTAATATTTGTGATGTTTGAATATAAGGCCTCTGAATTGAAAATATTAGCATACACTTAAAAAAAAAAAAAAAAAAAAAAAAAAAAAAAAAAAAAAAAAAACCTCATAAAATAAACAATTATCAATTTTTCATTGTTAATTTAGTCTATTTTAATAAAAGAGCAAATTACAATTTAGCTACCCGGTTTAAACGCTTTCACAGGCGGAGCAAATGTTTCCATTTTATTACAATTTACCCCCCTACCGTTAATGAATTCAGTTACATTTAACTAAATCAGGGGTAAAATTGTCTTTTCATATTAATTTTTTTTTTTAATTTAAATTTTATCCCAAAATATGCAATCTATCATCAATTCAAAGTTCATCACCCAGCAAATCATCACCAGCAACCATTGTCAACCAGCAACATCACCCAGCAAATCATCACCAGCAACCATTGTCAACCAGCAACCATAAAATGATTCCAAACATCTTCAATCAACTAGCCAACGTCACAACTTCTGAAAACCCAAAAAATGACCTCAAATGTATCCATCAAACCCAACATTATCAATCTCAAAAGCATCAAACCCAATATCATCTGAAATCAAAACCATCAAACTGAAAAAAATACATACGATGAACCCAGATTCTGGGTTCATCGAACGAACCCAGACTGGGTTCACTGACGAACCCAGCTGGGTTTGTTCGTGAACCCAGACGAACCCAGCTGGGTTCGTCAGTGAACCCAGTCAGGGTTCACGAACGAACCCAGCTGGGTTCGTTCGTGAACCCTGACTGGGTTCACTGACGAACCCAGGTTTTGGGTTCGTCAGGAACCCAGATCTGGGTTCTTGAGAACCCAGCTGGGTTCGCTGAGGAACCCAGCTGGGTTCGTCAAGAACCCAGTCTGGGTTCCTGACGAACCCATCTGGGCAGCGAACCCAGCTGGGTTCGTGACGAACCCAGCTGGGTTCGTCAGGAACCCAGATCTGGGTTCCTGAGAACCCAGATCTGGGTTCCTGATGAACCCAGCTGGGTTCGTCAGCGAACCCAGATCGCAGAGAACCCAGACGATCCGAGGAAGAAGAACAACAGAAGAAGAAGAAGAAGAAGAAGGAAAAAAAGAAGAAGAAGAAGAAGAAGAAGGAAAGAAGAAGAAGAAGCGGAAGAAGATGAGAAGCGGAAGAAGAAGGATGAAAGGAAGAGAGAGAGAACAGCTAAGTGAGTGAGTGAGTGAGGAGTTGACCAGATATATATTTGGTCAACTGGTCAATTTTAGTCAAAGGATAATTTCGTCTTTTCACCGTTTACCGTCAAATATAACGAATCTTACTAACGGGAGAGGGGTAAATTGTAATAACATGGAAACATTTGCTCCGCCTGTGAAAGCGTTTAAACCGGGTAGTTAAATTGTAATTTGCTCTTAATAAAATAATAAAATATAAAATATTGTAGAATAATTAAACAACAGCCAACAAGCGCAACCCGAGTGTATATATTTCACACATGATGTTAAGGTCTCTCCAAGTCTATTAAGTAAAACCATTTATTGCTGGAATACCATAATCAATAAAAGTATTGTTGCATATTACGATATGACAATAATCCATAATCAATAAATATCTTCATTTGATTGACTACTTTTACAGCTCTAATGCTGGGGAATTCAGAAGAATCAAAGCTTCAGTAGAAACACAATAAGAACTTCCTCAAAATATGGCAATGCAAATCTTAAATTAATCATGACAAATTTGTTAAAAAAAAAAAAAAAACTACTAAGTAATCATAATTTGCAGAAGATAACTTCTGCTTAAGAAACAAAAGGGCAGCAACTGAAGTAAATCTGAGAATGATTTACCACATTACAGAAGGCATTTACTTGGAAAGCATGCATCATAGTATAATCAATCAAGGAATTTTTAAAAATTAAAGAGCCAATAGAAATCCAAGAGCATTATTGGACTGAATGCCGCAGGGTAAGTCGGTAAATATCATAGATCAACTTTTACCAAATTTGTTTGTGAAATGCAATGTTAGTTGGATATCATATTTTATAAAACATAAAATTGATAAACTTCACCAAAGAAAAATAATGGCAATGCCGGCTACTAAACTCTCAAATTCTAAATCTAAGAAGCAGAAACCAAATTACACAAGGCATCATCATACCTACTATCTCTCAAGCAATTGTCAAATGCAGATGGCTGATTGAAGAGTTCTTCTGCTTGCACAAATTCAGTATTCCATATAGCTGCTGGATCCTTTGGGATGCAAGCCTGCACACTGTATACCTGAACAGAGCAATTGCCATCAAACTCTTGCTTGGCCTCTGCACGAAAGTCAGGAGAAAAAGAAAGCCATCATTAATATCGTTTCCTTATGTGACTGGCAACAGAAGATACACAGCCACATTTCAAAATGGTGATAAACCTCAAACATTTTGGTGCAAAACATAGTAGCAGCATCAATCAAAAGCAATTGGCGCCTATCATGCTTCTTGCTAGGGATGGGCGTTTGTCCAGTTGGGTTGGGTTGAAAATCTTCAAACCCAACATAAATCGGGTTGAAAACTTTTTAACCCAACCCAATAATAGTCAAGGTAGAATTGGGTTGGGATGATCAGGTTGGAAATTAGTTGAAATATCAAAAAGTTCCTAATGATTACATATAACATTCCCCTAATATTATATTATCACATATAAATTCAAACATTATAAATAACAATTACAAATAAAGGTTTAATTCATAAAATAAGTACAAATAAAGATAATTTATAAAGTGATTACAAACAAAAGTTTGACCCATTAAATATTACAAATAAAAGGTCAATCCATGAACCACAAAAGCACACCCACATAAAAAAAAAAATAAAATTAAAAAAAAAACCTAACACATGTAGCCATCATTGATTCTCATATCCAGTAAGTGTTCTTTTAGAGGAAGAAATCTTAGATTTAGAACTAGAGATGAGCCGTCTGTCAGGTTAGGTTGAAAATTTTTCAACTCAATATGATTTTTCAACCTAACCCAACTCAATTCATCCAGCTTTTTTGAAGATTTAACCCAACCCAATCCAGTCAAAATTGATTGAACTAGGTTGCAGATGCCCACCTTTATTTGTTAAAACGTTTCTGTCTAATAAAAATCTAAGAACCAAAATCCCAGTTATAAATTAGCATATAAAACAAACCATATCGACTAAAAAATATGGAGAGCTATGTTAAACATGCTTAGCAAGAAGTATCAAAAAGGTCAGAACAATTCCATATGCATGTTTCTAAGAGATTAATTGCAAAAAGAAAAATTTACATTTCCTTAGTTTTATTAAAAGCTGAGTAGTAGTCAGAAAGAAATCACTTCAAATTTTTTGAGAGAAAGAACAAGCTATAGAAGAAACAGGTCCATAGACATGACAGATTTCCCTTGCTCAAATGTCGTTGACTGGGCCACCCCCTATAGGGTAAACTCATGTTTTCAGAACTAGACACTCAAATAATTTGTTGGTAATAATGCTCTTGTGCTACATAGCAGGACAGAGTATTGAAGAATCAAAATGATTCCATCCCATAGTAAACAAACAATATCTAAATGCTTTAAATCTCCAGCAAGAATGTGACAAATAATTGAACAGGCCTAGCAGACTTGAACAGCTGTAAAGTTTAATGATCCCTAATTACTTCATTACTTGTTAAGTTAGATAATTAATAAAGACACATGACCAGCAAGAAGTGGAAGGGGAAGAGAAAAAGGAACTAGCAAGAGAATGAGAAGGCGGATGAATCTGAATATCTATTTGGACAAAAGTAAAATAAAAGCAACTTAAAAAAAAAAAAAAAAAAAAATGAAAAAGGTATCTTCAAGAAAGTTTTGTTCTTCGACTGAATCTCGGCCTTGAACAGCTGCAATTTCCAAAATTAAAAAGACTGGACAAATAAAATAAAATTCCAACTTAGTCATACAACTTTAACAGATCAAACTTAACAACTGAAGTCCTATATTTCTAGCACACAAAAATAGTATGTGAGAGCAATCTGACAACAGAAAAGGAGGTCAAGACATATTAACTAGACATGTTCTTAAAATTTTCTATCTAGACAAGAAAGCGGACCTAGGGAGAAAAAGAGAGGATTTAAAAATACTACTTCATGAATTCAAATGAAAAGAAAAAGGCCAACAAGGCAACATAAAATACCACTTCACAAGAGAAAAAGGAAAAAAGAAGCCCGAACCCAATTGAGCAACATATGGTACGAGTCATTACCATAGCTAGAATAGTCATATCCATTTTATGACATTACCCTGTGTTCCACCAGTCAGCATGTAGACTGAAAATAATTTAGATTAAAGGAAATTCTACTCTAATATTACAAATGTACGTATTAACAAATCTGACGCCTAATAAGAAATATACAGTACAAAGTTAAAGTTCAATACCTATAATCAGAATTGCATCCTGAGATTCTCTCTCTATCTCATACTCTCTGCCGAGATTCTCTCCCTATCTCATACTCTCTCTCTCTCTCTCTCTCTCACACACACACACACACAATCACACCTCTACACAAGTAGAACCACACCACATAACACCAGAATAAGAAATCTAACCTGCAAGTTTAGGCCCAGAAACAAGCGTAAAGTTATAACTTGGAGGACTGCTCTTTAACCAGCCAGATAAAGCATAAACTACTTCCACACCACTTCCATGTTTCTCAACAAACTCTTCAAGCAGCCTAATAATAACAATCACCAATTATCGAATTAGCCAAGAATCCGCCTGTGTGTGAGTGTGCAGAATAACAAAAAAATCACATCAATATTCCCAACGTAAGAATTGTCTACCTCTTTGCAGCATTGGAAGAAACCAAAAAATTACGACTCAGCCACTTGTACGAAACCTGAGAAGTATTGTCATTTATGTGTAACAAAACAAAACCTTTAGTTCCACGTCACCATGTTTTCACATAAATAGCATCAAGTTCATGAACAAAGAAACATAGTCAGTTTAGTGAGCACAAACAGAACAAAAAAGATATAAAAGACATAGATCTCATGTCAAACCAACACCTTGAAAAAAAAAATTCAATGTTTTTACTTGATTTTGATACTAAAAAAATTATCAATAATTAGAAAACGAAAAAAGAATCGATATTTTCAACCCAGTTTACAGAATTAAGTTAAAAGGCGCGATTTTGATGGATACCCGGAAATTAATTAACCAAATAAGAAGCACTTGAGTACTAATTGAACAAAACCCTAAGCGATTAGCACCAAAAATGAGAAAAAATTGTGGAAAGATAGGAGACATATGAGTTAATGGAGAGAAAGAGACGAAGATAGATACCACTTGGAGACGATCAGAGACGAGAGCTTGGATGTCGTCTAGAATAGCTAGGGTTTCCGTTTGAGACATTGTTTTGATTGAGAGAAAGAGTCTTCAATGGCGCTAATTTTCCCGCCATTCTCTGTCTGGGTGCCTTTTATCATGGTTAAATGGACAGGTATCTTTGTCACGTGATGGTTGTGGGTATCACGTGACCATGCCTGTTTGGACTCAACTATTAAATGGTAATATGTGGACTGGGCTCAAGTACAACCTGGGCTCTCCTTTGTTGGTGTTGGGTCCAATGTTGTTGCTGGTTTTAATTCTGTTTCTTCTTCCTAGGGTGGTGAGTTTGGTTCATTGCTTGATGATACTAGGGCTCCATGCGCGGAGCCAAGTTTGGCAATTCCTCAATGGAGGACCTTAGATGACAGTCTGTCTCTGAAGCTTGTATCTTTCCTTCTGTTCCTAATCTTTGAAATATATTATTTTATTTTATTTCTTTTAAAAAAAAAAGTTTTCAACACTTACGCCATAAGGTTGTTAGTTCAAGTGATGCTTCTCTCCCTAAATTCTAATTTAATTGTAATATTTCAGAAAAATAAGAAAAAAATCAATTAATCAATGTTCTTACAATTCAAGGGTGATCAAAGGTAGGAAAATTCAAGGCAAATAATGACTTTTAAATAGTTTCGTATAAATTATTTAATTAAAAATATAAGATACTTTTATTCAAAGCACTAAATATTGTTTTTGATGCCAATTAAATTCGTATTTTGCATCTTACTTTACTACATAATTATCTTCACGCCCGTGGCAAATGTAGAAATTTATTTTGGAGTTTGAATATTCAAACAAACGAAAACTTAAACTTTCATATTCATTCATAAATCATAACTATTAAAACATTTACAATTGTCCTTGATGACCATAATTTTAAAACGTTTTATAATAGTTTCTTTATCAATTTTCTTGAACAGATTTTTTTTAATTTTTCACAGAATAATTTTGATTTTATTATTTCAATTACCCATTTATCAAATGTTTACGCATATCTCTGGTGCATTAAATGGTTATATAAATATTTGATAAGGTTGAGACAAAACATAAATGTATAGGTTTGGATTGACTTATACAAATCTCTCATTCATATGGATTGATTATAAAAATTGGTTTATAATAAAAATCTTGACATAGACTATCTTGGCAATGTTTTCGAAATCACTAGGTGTGACTAATCGGCTTGTCGGCGAGTACTCGCCAACTAATCGATTTAATTATCAATCAACAGTCAACTCACTGACCGACAATCAAACGTACTCAAACTTATAAAAAAGAAAAAATTGGATCGCTTGCTCTTCTTCTATTCTCTTAGACTTATAACACTTTTTCAATCAAAATATACTCACAAACTTAAACTTCAACCAGGAAAGAATAAATTTTTTTAAAAAAACCATGGACAAGATTTTGGAGATCCACTCTCCTTGTTTCATTAGATGGTGATGGAGCCATCACCGTCTACTCCATGGGCCACAATCCATCCACATCACCCACAATCGCCTCTTGCAAACCCCTAAGGTGAAGGTACGATCGAGATAGTCAAATGGCAACGACGATAATGACAGACCAACAAAGGTGACTGGCAGCTTAGGATTGCAAAAGAGGGGTGCGTATCGATGAAGGTCTACAATTTGGTTTTCAAAAAAAGGTTGCTGTTGCAACCCTACTTTTTTGAACATCAAAATGGCATCCTTTTGGATTAATTTAAAATTCCAAAATGACGCCGTTTGGGTACCGATGGGTAGAATAAAACAAACGGGCTCTGCACACATAGTGCAGAGCCTCGAGTTGGGAAGCCTGGCACCCAAAACCTCCAAGTTGGTGATTCTTGGCACGCCAAACTGACGCCAAGCGACTAATCGGCCCTCGGAGCTGAGTTTTACAACAGTGTCTTGGTAATAAAACGTACTGGAAAAATTATTTTCAAATGAGATTCAATTGTTTATACAGTGTACAACAGTCATTGATATGTTCTAGAGCCAGTTTCATTTCCAGGTTGTGCACAAATCCAGAAGACAGCTTTATATAATACAATCTTCACTGGTGGGCATGTAAAGAACTTATTGTTCCAAACCAGGTCTAGTCCATGAAACAAGGCTAAAATATTATCCGAAGAAAGTCCTCTACATTTCACCACTGCTAACAGTACAAACAACATTTTTCCAGCTTTTCAAGTTCAATACTACTGTCATGTACACATCCTAACCTCTATAGAATTCAAAGGCGGGAAGTTTCAGCAAAGATGTAAACCTCATCATATCCCTTCCTGCAGCCATACGACAATAAAATCAATAATATTATGTGAGAATCTAAATAGCATTTTGAATCTCACAGGCATTATGGGACTTACCCAGCCTTCCCACAGTATGTGGGACTGTAATTGTAAATGAGGTTGTCAAGAACTTTCCGGGCAGGCGGCCTGTTCATCGACTTCCTAGCCTCGCTGCACCAAAGACACAGTTGACATCAGCCTTAGTATTTTCAACCATTCTAGTTATCTGCGAAAGCAAAGCCCCAATCTAGATTCTCCTATCCACAATTTATTACCGGGCCAAACCAAACCAATATTGGTGTTTCCAACTTAGTTTCGAAAAGAACATATGGTCAGAACATCAATTTTATCTAAGTTTGAGCACTTTGAGGGGAATTACTTTGCCACATTCATAATTTGTGTACACAAGTGTTTACATTTAATCCTAGAAAACAAAATCAACTGATTCCGGAGATATATATTAAATGAGTTGACACCGCATTATTAATTATTAATAAACCTATCATGTTAAAAGAAAAATTAAACGAATTTAACAAAACACCAATGATTTATAATTTCCTTTTAATATAAATAAAACAAAGTGAAGCATATGCTGATGCCAACCACTACACAGCCTTTATTGAGAAAAGGTATAAGAATTTGTTATTTATCTATTTGATAAGAATTATAAGAATGTTAAGGCATTGCATATCAAAATGCTGTATGTTCTAGTGAAGATAGACTCACTAGCACCATTTGGGACTTGTTTTTTTTCCTATCATTGTCACTAACTTAACAACTTGAGTTTTTTAGCTCCAAAGTATATGCACTAAGCAAATTGCCCTTCATTAATAAGTGAAAAAAAAAAAAAAAAGTTTATTTAGGTCTCTTGCCTCTTCTTTCACCATTTCTTGTCACCCTTGTTTTGATTCTCACATTCTCTCTACAAATGCCATTTTTCTAGAAAAAAAAAACTCTTTTAGTTTTCTAATCTAGGATTTAGTTTGTTGTTTGTACTGAAAATGAGATTTGGGTTGCTTTTGAAGCTGTATTTTGATTGCTTTTGGGTTAGAATTTATAGATTGTTCAAATTTTGCGGATTCAAACTTGAAAACCGAAAAACCAAAAAAAAAAAAACCACAAACCTATAAACCGAAAAATATAAAAGGGAGTTTACAAATAAAAGTATATATACACAAAAATATTTTGGTTGAGAATTGGGACTTCATTTTAAAATTCTTAGCTTTAGCCAAGACTCTCAACCGTCGACACTCGAGATTCAGTCTCGATTGTATCAAAAACATCACCATTTTTTTTAAAAAAAAAATCATATTTACGCTTTTTTCCCAAATCTGTTTTATTTCTCCTTTTATTTATATTTCCAAATCTAATTTATCTCTTTTCTTCTTGTTTTGGTCTCCAGATCTACCCACTCTCTCTTCCAATTTTTTGTTTATAGTCAAAAGATGTATGTCTTGGGAAGAGAAGGGTATTTTTGTCCATAATCTATTTTAGATGCTTAAAAGGCTCAGATCATTAAGCTTGTGATGGTTACAAAAGTTAAGCACCTACAGGTGCCATTAAAAAAAAAACTATATGCTATTGGCTTGTGCAGAGTGTGTTGACTGTTGAGTGAAAATTACAACACAAACCACAAAGGACTTCTTGTTAATGAGGGCTAACCTGACAAAATAGTTTGCAACGTGTTGAGTCACCTGAATGGCATCCTCTGAGTGAGGAATTCCTGATAATCCCCATTCAAAAGCATTTTTCTGCACAAAGTCTGATCAGTCTTTTCACCTCCAAAATGGAATTAGGTTGTGTCCCAATACTTAATGATAGTAATACAAGAGGAAACAGAGCTACCACAGACACATATGTGCTTACTGCTCCATATGAATATAAAATAGAGCTGAATACAAGTAGCAATCAAGTGAGACCAAGCGCATACCAATACTGAAAAATATGCTATGAAAAAATTTCAAATCAGGAAAGCTGTAACATGTCATTCATATCAGCCAGCAAAGACAAAATGAACCTCAGTTTGTATAGCCAGCACAAAATTATGATGTCTCAATTAAGTTTTATAGCATACAATATTTTGGCAACAGACCCAGAACGGCCAAAAATTTTATAATTGCAGCCACATGTAAATTATATAAGATTCAAAATATATTCTAGAAGAATATTTCCATACATCCAACACCAGAACAAAAGAAAATTTAATAAATTAGGCAAAATATAAAATGTTTTGAAGCACATTGAATGACGTACCTCTGGATGCCATTGGAAGGCAGTGACAGGATAGTTAAAAGCTTGCACTGTGGAGACATAGACCTGATAATCATTATTACAGAAGTTAAAAGTCTTCCAGAGTACATATTAACATTATAAGATAAGGCATGCCAGACATCTCCTAAGATTGCTTATCAATATAACACAAAGGAATGGTTTCACATTTTACCTTGTCATCTTCATCTGCACTAGTAGTTAAGACCTTGAAAAAACTACACAGATCCAAGTTATCTTCCAGCTTTTCTGGTGAAATGCCATACTGTTGCATTGGGATAAAACGTGAATTAGATCCACAGCATTACTCAATCATCTATAGAATTTCAAATTTTATTTAAGTATCCATCTCTAATTTTAACCTTTTCATTTATTTTATTTTTTAAAAGAAAACAATTGAAGAAAAGTTTCATTTAAAAGGATTTCTTTCAGGACCATGAATAAAAGAGGATCACAAACAGTAACATCACCTAATAAGTCGTCGTCTGATCGTATCAACCCAACATTCCCATCAAGCAAACATTATTCAAAAGTGACATTTCTATTATTTTTCTCAAAGCGTTTTTGATAGCACTTTTTCAAAAAGGCAGCATGTTCCTGGTCTGCTTATCAAATTACAAGTTCCTAGTATCCTTTTCTAATGATATACAACACATGTGGTCAAAAGAAAGGAGCAGCCACTACCAGTTTCAAAACACAAAATGCAATTATACTTGACAGTCATTGTTCTACTTCAAAAAAAAAATTAAAAAAAAAAAGTCATTGTTCATTTATATTGCATTAGAATTAAAATTAATTAAATAATAATAATAATAATAATAGAATTACCAAGCAATTGTTCTCAATCATATACTTCGACAGTTAGACATGTATATAGAATGCTTACTATTTGATGGATAGTAGATCAATAAAGAAACCACACACAAGGTTTATTGCTACTAAAGGAATGGTTATCAACTGCAAAGACAGAGTGAATGCCTTTATTTATAAATGGGTGCAACTTAATCTGTTCTAAACACACCACATATAAATCATCCACACATATCACATGAGAATATTATTAATATTCTCAAGGACAGTTATAAATTTGATTTTACAATTAGAAATTCTTAACAATGAACTAATGTCACGTTCATTCTTTACTTTGAATAAGTAAGAATTTTATGTTGCTATCAGATTGGGGAATCTAATATCTACTTTATTTGAATAATGAGAATAACATGTTAATGATTTTGTATTATCAAAACCATTCATGACAAATAGTGGCATTGCTTGAAGGTTTCGTTTAAGACTCATCAAAGAGAATTTCGTCATTGTTTTTGCACTTTGGTCTCATTTTGAGCTTTTCAATTCATGCATTCATGACAGATAGTGGCATTGCTTGTAGGTTTCGTTTAAGACTCATCAAAAAGAATTTCGTCATTGTTTTTGCACTTGGGCCTCATTTGAGCTTTTCAATTCATGTATCTTTGGTTTATTCCTGCTTCATTGGGACTAACATCCTCTGTTAATAAATAGGTGGAACTTAATCTATTCTAAACACACCACATTTCAATCATCCACACATCAAATTTAGATACTACTACTACTCTCAAGTATGCTTTTACAATTAAAACAAATATTAGTAAATGTCACAGTCATTCTTCACTCTAAATAACTAGCAGTTTGATGTTGCTATTGGATGCTGGGAATCTAACATTATGTTCAATCCCACTACAGTTTTGTAACATCAATGCTGTTCATGATAAATAGTAGCATTTGTTCATAGGTTTCTCAAAAGACTCATTAATGGGGCCTTTGTTGTTTTGTTCAAATTTTTAAGATCTGTTTAAAGGCGTCATTTTGGGCCTCTGAATTCATGTTTCTTTGGTTTATTCCTGCTTCTACAGAACTAACATCCTCTGTTCCTGTTTTCATTTCTGGTATGCCAAGTGCCTAGAAGAGTTTTGAGTTTTGATTGTTATAAAAAAAGGGCTTGTGCATTGTGAATGGTAAGCTGGTTTGGAAGTTTAATACTTACTTGATCAAGAGCCATTCTCTTTAGAGTTTGTAACCATTTCATGCTGACAGTAAGTCTAGTGTGTTTAATTCTTATAACTATCGTTATCTTGTTCTTAGTGTCGATTATTTATGTAAGTAATTGTCACATCACATTAAATTATTCCATGTCACAGAACATACCCTCCCTTTTATTTAAATTCTTCAACACCTACCATGTTAAACAATGCAAGAAGCACAAGAGACTTACATGGTGGTTTTGCATGACAAGACAATCTGTACTCAACTTTTTAAGCAAGTCTGGTGGAAATCTGCAGCAAAAGCATATAAATAACAAGTTGCAAATGATTTCATTCATATAGCTTTTCAATAAAGTCAACTAAAACACATCTTAACTAAGTTGCAAAATAAGTGAAAGGTAGCATGTAATTTCTTCTTTTTAAATAATAATAATTTACAAAAAAACAGTGTATAATTGGCATATATGCCAGTTATACGCCTTCAAAATATTAGTGTTTGAGAACCACAAATAAAAAAGCACTCTTGAAAGTCTCAAATGTAAGTAGAATGGTAGACGAATATTATTCGTAACTACATCAAAATCAATTTAAAAGTAAAGAAAAATTATGTACCTTTGAAACACACTTCCTTCAATATTACTGTTTTTGACGAATTGTAGAGTGGATGCCTGATCTGCTGCATTAAATGATTCAAGAATGTTTTTGTCCTATTATCAAAGGAAAAACAAAAGGAAGGAAAAAAGAGTGCATCTTTACAATCAAAATTTCATAAAAATATTCTCAGCATCCAATAGTTAGTAATCATTTTCTACCAACCACAACAATTACTTAACGCTTAAAAAAAAAGAAAAAAAAAAGGAAAAAAGGGAAAATTAAAAAAAGTGTGCCCTTTGACATGGAAAAAGGACATCCACAAAAACAATCATACACCATACTCACATAGCATACCAAACATGAATTATACACATATTTAAAACACATCACAACAATAGTAAAAAAAAAAATTTTTAAAAAAAAGTGGCTATTTAGAGCATTTCCAATGCAATTTTCTATTTGGATTCAATTTCTTGTCATATAAGACAAATAAATAATGAGACTGAAAAAACCATCTCCAATGCAATTACCTAACCTAAACATGGAGCTCATTTGGCAAAAAAAAAATATAAAAAATTTAGAGATCACGGAGATGGGTTCCTCGATCAAGAAAGTTTCTCGATTAAAAAACTCTTCTCGAAATGCTTACTAGGATTTTTCAATTTTTTCAACCAATTAAAAATATGAAGATTTGTTTTATTCTCTCTCCTCTTAATTGTAAAATATAGAATACAAGAGATTGTACTACATATTTTATAATGACCGGTTAAAAGTAATGTAATGCTGACTAGTATTTCTCATACAGAGACATGTCATATTCTCATTTTTCTTAATTATAAAATATAAAAGGCAAGACATTATGCCACATATTTTATATCGATCGGTCCAAGTGAACGTATATTTTGTTTTAGATAATCACATTGCAAATAAAAATACATATTAGCCTTGAAGATGCTGTAAGATCACACTTAAAAACCATAAAATCCAAACAAAGCATCCGCGAAATGATTACCTTACTAATAATCATAGTCAAAAGCTCAAAACCTAAACAAATAGCATATAACGGAAAATGATCACCCGCATCATTCTTCGCTAATGCTTTCTGCAAAATAAATAAATAAGTAAATAAATAATAAATTGATTGAAAATTCGAGAAGTAGTTAGTAATACGATTTTGATACTACCTTGAAGATTTTTTCGACAATGTCCAAGTACAATCCAGCTTTGGCCCAACCTCCAGTTAAGAGTACACCATTCACCAATTCAAGCTTCTGCAATCAAACAAGCTAAGTAATAAGAATTCTTGTTCTCGAAAAAATATGAAAAAAAAAAAATCATATTCGATGGTTGACTGGACCTCAAAAAGGATGTGTTCAGGTTCGTTGTAGATGAGAGGGATGACGCGAGCGCCGGCGGATTCGGCGAACTTGATGTAGGATGCGGCGATGTAGGAAGCGTTGGCGGAGGGGTTGAGGCGGCCGGACGCGCCGTCGCCGGGGTGGGAGAGGATACCGATGACGGGGCGGAAGTTGAGTTTGGGGTTGGGGCCGGGACAGCGGGGGGTTTGGTCGGAGGGGAGAAGGATTGTGGAGTGAGACCTGGTGGCGGCGGCGGCAGCGGCGGTGGAGAGGTCTTTGGAGAGAGTGATGAGGAAGGGGATCCAGAGGTAGGTCCACATGTCGGAGGAGGAGGAGGAGGCTGTGGCGGTGGTGGTGGTGGAGGAGGCGGCGGAGGAGAGGGGGAGAGAGAGCGAGTCGTTTGAAGATGAGGAGGAGGGAGAGGGAGAGGAGGAATTAGAGAGGAAGCGGGAGGGCATTTTGGGGAGAGCAGAAAGTGGAGAGTGAGAGTGGAAGGAGAAGAAGAAGAGGAGGAGGAGAGAGAATAATAGACATGGAGAGTTGAGTAGAAATAGAGGGAGAGAGAGAGAGAGGATGTGCGCGCGTTTTGCGTGTTGGAGAGTTTGCAAGCTGAGAGCACGGCAAAATGGTCAGAAATGAAATGGACGTGATGATGGCCGATGAATGAAAAGGCAAAACTTCAATTAATCCCCGAGTTATCGAACATAATCCGGTTTTAAAAATTATTTCAAAAACAGCTCTTTCCATTCTAAAATTCTAAAAACTCACTTTAAACAAATCCAAACTAAAAATTCAAGTCATCGTGAACCATCGATCAAACCAAACAAAAAAATAAAATAGATTCAATTTTCCTTCATCAAACAAAATGATTGTTTTACCCCTAATTAAATCAAAATATCACGTATCATTGGATCAATAAAAAGTTGACAGGTATATAATGATATAATTATTTTTTTTAAAAAAAAATATTATTGTTTTCTTAATTAAAATTAAACTAAAAATTCAAGTCATGGTGAACCAACTATCAAACTAAACAAAAAATTAAAATAGATTCAATTTTCCTTCATCAAATAAAATGATTGTTTTACCCCTAATTAAATCAAAATATCACGTATCATTCGATCAATAAAAAGTTTACAGGTATATAATGATATAATTTTTTTTTGAAAAAAAAAATATGATTATTGTTTTCTTAATTAAACAATAACTAAAAAACATATTTAAAAAAATTAAAAAATAGGTTATTTTTTAATTAAACAATAATTTTAAAAAATAATTTTTATAATTTAATTATCGATCCTGATTAAAAAATTAACAAAAAATTTTGTCAATTTAATTAAATGACAAATAATAAATAATTAAAACGATATGGTGTTCAAATCTTGTGATCTCTTCCTTCCTCTTTTCTCCATCTGATAGATGTGGTGTTCAGGGTTCGATTTGGTGTTTAGGAGAAATTGTTTGAATCTAATTTGGTATTTGGGAGAAGTTGTTTAAACCTAGATATGTGCGTTTGTGTTTTTTTTTTTTCTTTCCTTAAATTGTTTTGACGATCTCGGTGAGATCATATCATCATCTTGACGATCTGGTCTCACCCAGATCTTGAAGATATGATTTGCAACCTATATCTTCAACATTTGGGTGAACTTAGATGTTGAAGATATGAGTTGCAAACTCAAATCTTCATATGGATTTGAACCTAGATGTGTGTCGTTCTTTTTTTTATTTATTTATTTTTAAAAAAAAAAATTGTTTTGACAATTTGGTCTCATCCAAGTCTTCAACATCTGGGTTTGAATCAATGTTGAAAATCTAGATTTAAACTTAGATTTTCATTTGAGTTTGAAACCATATATATATATTTTTTTAATTTTCTTAGAGATCTTTCACATTGTTAATTTTAATTTTTAATTAATTAATTTTTTTTTATAAATATCATTTTAATGAATGAATTATATATATATTCATTTTAATCTTAGCCTTACATGTCGTAATCCCAACTCTCTTTTAGGATACACCAAAAGTACCATTTCTGTTCAAACTTTTTATCTTTTTTGACCGTTAGTTAATTGATAGTTTTAACTTTTTAAAAATGTTTTTAGAACTTTAGGAACGAAAATAGCTTTTTCTAAAAAGCTTTAAAAACCTGATAAGTTTCAATATTTTAAAAACTAAAATGAAGTTTTCCCATATTCAAAAAATTAAACTGAAAGATAAATTAAAATTTGAAAAAAGTAATCCAATGACTTCATAGATGGGTAATAGAGTTTTATAAACATTTAAATGTTAAAAAAAAAAGAAGGAAAAAAATGAATAAAAAATCAAAAACCGTTATCTAATCTGCACCTTCACTAGTCATCAACAAACGATGTAGACATAAAAGGATCTTCATCTAACCTTCATCACCCTATAGGGATCTTCCATCGCCGACAATAAAGTTCTCAAATCTATCACATTATATAGACATCAATATGGTAGTATCATCAGATGGGCCATCAATCTAGTGAAGGAAATCGGATCAACTGTTGATCTAATTATATTAGAGTGATCGTCAATCACGATTGTACCAGATTGCCAGTTGATGTGGTTTCTAGATCGGTCGTCAATCTAGAAACGTCAATCTAGTTTCTAAATCAACTGATTATTTGGTCCAACGACATCTATTTTCTTTTTCTTTTTCTTTTTTTTTTAAAAAAAAAAATTAGTTTGATAATTTTGATATCCACTATTTATCTTAGAGATAAACGAGAGAGATCTTTCTTTCTTTTTTCTTTTTTTATTTCAATTAATTATATTTTTAATTTTATTTCAATTACTTTTTATCTTTATCGTCAATCTCAAAGATTTATGGTAGAAATCCACTTTTTAAATTTTTAAATTTTATTTAAGTTAAACATATTAAAATAATTAAGGGTATTTTGGTAATTTTAAAAAAATAAGGGAAAATTAATTTTTTTCATGCATCTATCTGTATTTTAGGGTAAAATAGTCTTATATCAATTTCTTTGTATTTGATTATTAGAAATAGAATTTGGGTAAGAGGGACAAATTTGATGGGCTATCAAAAGTTTAGGGGTTACAAGGTGAAAATACAATTATAAGCGAAAAGTTGACAATTTTCCATAATGTGGGGCCACAAATAAAAGTTTCTCTTATTTTATTCTTATTATTATAATTTTTAATTTGGTATTGGTGGACGGTGCGTTACGCATGCAAAGATCTCTAACTGATACACGTGTACTGTTGTCTCATATTGCTTCCTCATATATAATAATGTATATTTTCATGCGCTTGCGGTTGTCCATGCAATGGTAAAATTGCATCTCTTTCCGCTCATGGGTTCAAAGAGAAGCATATCCCACCTTCATTAATATAAGATGGGATTTTTCTTTCCACGCATATAGGTTATCTTCCATTCAAATATGAGTGACTTAAAATCGTATAATAATTACTTATTCGGATCGTGTCATCGATATTTCATTAGCTTGATATTGATTATCTTTTAAATTAGTCTCAATAACTTAATATATATATATTTTAATGTACAAATGTTTCATGCTTCTTAATACTTTTCATTTTAAACTAAAATATCATTTAATATCCAAATAGGTAGGTTAGGATTTGTCGGGGATTGTGGGGTATAAGCATTTACTTTCAATGATAGAAAGATATCTATGATAAATAGTGTTATATTTTTTAAAATTTTATCCAAATAATGTAAAAAGTTTATTTATAGTCATCACATTAATTTTAGATGAAGTATTGATGATGTGACAGTTACACATAAATTTATCACATTATTTAGATAATGAGTTTGAGTAAATTTTAGGATAGAGTAACTTACTCTTTGTAGATAAAGTTGGAATTTGAACTACAATAAGGATTTAAAGAAGTGTATTAATTATCTAAGTTATTATTTGTAGTCTAAGTCAAATATTTATTTTGATAATGGAGAGATGAACTTAGTGATATTAATCATTACTTATACAACCCTTATATTGACTTTAATAATCGAGAAAAATCTAGCTTTATATTGACTTCAATAATCGAGAAAAATCTACTTCCATAATAAGAATAGAAAGTTTATACGTGTAGTGGGATTGAAACCTCGTTACTAAAATAGATAAAGAAATGCATAATCACCTGAGCTAAAGAATTTACATGTAATATTTTGATAGGCATTAAAATAATTTTAAATAAAACCGTTATGATCACCGTTAGTTTAACAATAGATAACGCGGTGAAAATCACTATACTGTAATTTTTGTAAAACAAAAGGTCAATTTTTTGTTCAAAACTCGGATTTAAGCTGGGTGTAGATATTACCATCCATAAATATGATTTTCACACCCAAATTATTAATACACTCGTTAATTAAATTTAAAAAATTAAGTATTAATATAAGCACCCATAAATACACCAATATTAACTCTATCTAAACAACATAAAATGAAATTTCTATCTATATTCCTTCGTTGTTTCTCTTAAATATAAATTCTTAATCCAAACCCCAATTTTACACTTTATCAATAAGACAAAGAAGAAGAAACCATACTTGAAGGTTGAGCCACTAAATTTTTCATAAAAAATGAGATTTTATTTAGTATTTTAAACAATTTTTACTGCTTAGATGAATAAAAAATACAATTTAAAAATAGTGTTTTGCATCTAAAATAATCATTTGATATATGTAAGATAAGCAAAATACACAAAACCCCTCTGAGGTAAACCTTATAACTTTCATAGTCAAAGTTCGATTTTTAAAACACTATACCCCCGAGTCATCAGTCATTGTTAGTCAACCTTTGATTGACCAAGGGTAATTTGGTCATTTAGTGATAACAAAAATTACTGAAATCATTTTTCATCTCTGAAACCCTCCACCTCTAGACCCGTCCACCATCTTCCTCTCTCGCAGACCTCTCTACCATCATCTTCTTCTTCTCTCGCAGACCTGGGTTCGTCAATCGAGCCCAGATCTGGGTTCGACCACCAGACCCAACAGCCCCCTCCACCATCTTCTTCTTCTTCTTTTTCTCTCGCAGGTTTGGGTTCATCGAACTGAGACGAACCCAGATCGGTTCGACGAACCCAGATCTAGGTTCGTCTCGGTTCAAGTTCGAGATGAACCGAGACGAACCCAGATCTGGGTTCGATTTGACGAACCCAGATCGGGGTTCGTCTGGGTTCGAGACCGAACCGAGAGGAACTCAAACCCAGATCTGTCATATAAATATTTATCTTTATAAGTTTATTTAAAGATAAATTTGTCATATAAATATTTTTACAAAATTAGGGGTTTAAATCATTTTTATGGATCACAATAACTCAACCCTTTAAACTGTAATTACTTATTTGATAGGGTTTATGTTGCAAATCGCCCTAAATTATAGGACGGGTGATAAGTTGATAAGTGATTTAGCGGAAGGGTGCCTATCAAGAGAAGTTGCCAGGCCGGCCATAATTGTGTTTGTGGACAGTATTTAAAGAAGATATTGCGAACCAATACTGTCCACATATCTACATAAAATTCCAATAAAGTTGTGCAGACAACATTGGACCATTACCTTGCAAATATATATATATATATATATATATATATATATGTGTGTGTTGGACCATTAAAACTTCCAAGATACTTTATACTATGCAGCCTGCATATTCTAATTTCTGACCGTCACCTTGATCGGTTGCTTTCCTACACGAAACTTTTTTTTGTTTTTTATGACACGTACACAATACAAGTATAACAATGTTAGATACTGCCAATCAACTAAGGTAAGAAACACCCCACAGGATGGGGGGAGAACTGCCACAGTTTTGTACCCTCTGTGGATCAAACCTTGACCTTGACAAGCAAGAACAAGGTGTTGTGGTGGCATGCTAGACTCAATATATATTCAAATTTGATCTTATTAAATATGTGATAATTATCAGTACCTAATGTGAATTGGAGACCGAGAGCGCTTATTCAACAATCAATAACCTAAGTTCAAATTACTCCCACTAAATGTGGTATCTAAAAAAAATTGTGACATTTGTAATCAAACTTGATATATATTTAATAATGTTTTTGTCAGCGTTAAAAATCGATCAACACTCAAATCAATACAAATTGAATATGAATAATGAATTAAAGGACACAATTATGGTGAGTGAATAAAACAATAAGGATGTAAGAACAAAAGTAAAGATACAAGAGAATTTTTTATGTGGTTCGACTCTTTTTAGCAATGTCTACGTCTATGATTATATTATTTATAGAGGGAATAGTCTAATTTCTAACATATCTTTACTAAGGGTGAACAATGAACTTGTAGTGTATATGAATGTCTGTATATATGTGTGTTTACATGCAAATATTGATTCCTTTATATAGTGTTAGGGTTATTTGTTTATATATGATTTGTTCACTAAAATATAGAAAAGATTGATATCATTCTTCTTATTTAATGTAAAACTATAATTAATATGTCCATATTCGAATCAAAGCGTATTTCTGATAACTTCTTATTTGGAGAGATCTTTTGTGTACAAACGCAAAAGGAGATTGATAAAGCTGTAAGAGACCATGGGTTTATGCCTAATGTTCATATCATGTCTGCATATATATTTTTCTTCCCAAGGGGTGATGTTTTGGTTGCGCTAGTGGGATATTTCAGCGTCACCAATTGACTTGCCAACTCATCTTCCTTTGTCTCTTCAGAAAAGAGACTACTTTTATTTGTCTTTAGTACAATGTAGAGAAATTTGGTTTAGGGCAGTTGTGTTCCTAGTCAAATTAATTAGTGGTCATGACATCAAATTATTGGATTGCACATCAGCACATGAAAGTTGTAGTATTGAATGCAAAACACAAAAAACAATAGATGTCTCAGTGATTAGGTGTCTTACTTTATTGTAGCTGATTAAAAAAAAAAAGAATAGACTATGCATTTGGCTTTCCAAATAATTAAATAAAATAAAGAAAAAAAGGAAACGAAAATCAATGTAAAAACTAGAACCTACACTAGAGACAAAATTATTAGATTATCATTTGTTATATTATTTCGTGATTATATGATAGCTTAGATAAAATAAAAAAAAATTATAGATATGAAATCCTACTAAACTCTAGATTTGAGATCTTTTCTTAAGATGTCACAGAAATTTTATTAATATACTGTAGTTTGTTTGAAAGAGTGCCAACGAAATCAATCTTTTATTAGCAAAGTCTCAATTGATTGGATCTCAAAACTATAAAAGATGTTTATAACAAGATTTCGTAATTCTAATTTAAAAACAGTTTCAAAATATTTTATTAAACATACTTTTTATTCAAATAAATGTATAACTATAAATATTTTTAGAAAGAATTACACGAAACCCCCTCTAAGGTATGGTTTTGTAGACACATAAATAAATGTACCTATTATTAACATAAAACCCCCACTTCGTCGATCAACTTTCATTAAAGTTAGTCAAATTTGACTAATTTAAGGGCACTTTTGTCCTTTATCATAGTCCATGATAGACGGTGGAGATCCAATACATCAAAAAACAAAAAATAAAAGTCTTCTTCTCTCTCTTCTCCATCTCTCTTTTCTCACTCTCATCCTTACCTAGATCTCTATCACCGAAACTCCATCGACGATAAAGATCAAGGTGAGGACCTTTATTGCATGGAGCTGCTTAACTGGTAAAGATCCCACCATTGTCCGTCAAATTTCATTTTTTTTTAAAACCTATTTTTATTTAATAAAGGGCATTTTTATCATTCTAACTAAAACACTTGGTTAATGGTTAAATTAAATAGTGTTAACTGTTGAGCAACGAAGTGGGTGTTCTATGTTAGTGAAAGGTGAATTTGTTTCCATGTATACAAAGTCATGCTTCAGGAGATTTTCATGTAATTCCTTCATATTTTTATGTGTCCTCATCAATAGGCACACAAAGAGAATGGACCGTTTTATCCTTCCCTCATTAACTCGTAGTCTTCTTCCACTAACAATAGAGGATATTTATATGATGTATTTTCATTAAAAATGTTAACAATTCAAACAAATTAAGAAAAAAGGATAAATTTCATTTCTATATGTTATGTCTAAAAATAGCAATTAGGTCTTGAGCGTAATAAGGTCTAGAAAGCCAAGAAAATTGAAAGCCCAGTAGAATGACATGGTTAGAAAGCCTATAAAATCTACCACGTTAGCTTCCACCACATCAACATGAACCAATGAAGTTGAAAACTCTAAATAACCAACAGCTCGCAACAAGTAGCTCGTGTTAACTATAACGCAATTTGCAGAAATTGGCATATCTCTTTATTTCAATGGAGTCTTGAAAACGGAAAGATATCTCGATCAAATAGGAAACTACACCGGTTGAAAATCTCTAGAATATTGGTTTGATTTAAAATCTATGTATTTAAATCAGTTTGATGTAAACTAGAAAAGGAAAATCTTAGCCTTCCCTACTTTTTAATGACCTAATTACACAAGAATAAGGAGCCCTAGCATTATAAACAAGTTCCTTTATGCATGGAAAACGAAGGCAACTTTGGCCATCACACATCGAAATTCTGCTTCTTTATCCTCCCATCATAGTAAATTAGTAATAATATAACCATTGATGTAAGCTTTTTATATAGCTGAACCACGTTAAAAACTCTCTTACCTCTTTCATTTGTTACCTTCATATCTTTGTTATATTTATTTGTGCCATTATATATATATATATATATATTTATTTATTTCAATAACTTTGTCTAAATTACATTAAATTGGGTGTCAACTGATTTTATTGGTCAACACTATATTTTGGGAAACTTCACTTCTTTAAATGTGAATAAGTTTATAGTTCTTGTCATCTCTAAAGTTGTGGAGACTCGTCAATTTGATCACAACTGTTAGTCAAACATTGGTCAACCTTAACACTTTTTAGAGTATTTTTAGAAATTTAGAAATTATAGAAAAAAAAAATTAAATTGAGAAAATATAGAAAAAGGAAATTCAACCCCTAATTCTAGATCTTGATCTTCAACCCAACTATCACATCAACCTTTATGTTCAATAAAACAACAAAACTTACAAAATCAACCAAAATTTATCATCTGTTTGATATCTAATAACACTACAATCAAAAATCAACTACAAAACTAAGATTACCCATAAATTATATCAACAAAAAAAATCCTTATTTTTTTTTCTTGTTTAAAGGAAACCTAGAGTTTTTCTAGATTTGAAAAAAGCTCAATCTCAAATGGAGTTCTATCAAAGATGAAACTAATGGAGATGGAGTTGTTCCATCTCCATCTAAAATGGATATGTAATGACTTTACTATCTTTATGCGAGATGGAGCTTGCTTCATCTATGATGGATGGATATGGAAATGGAATGACTTCGTCTTCATCTCCATTGGAGATGAACACAATCAGATGACACTCCATCTCTATCCATCTAAGATCAAGCGATTGCTCCGTCTTTGATGAAGCAACCGCGTGCAATGGAGCAGATTGCTCCATGAGCAACCGATTCCTTTGTTTTTCCAAATCTCATGAGATTTGGAATTTTCTAGAACCTAAGATATGTATATATAATTTTTTTTAAATTCACTTTATTTTAATTTTTAATTTTCTTTGTTTATAATTATTGTTTTTTGAATGGTGGGGATTGTATAATGGATGGAATTACTTTTCTTTGAGATTATTTAAATTTAACTTCATCATTTAATTTTGAATTCTTCTTTCTCAAAATTATTTTTTGAATGGTGGGGATTGTATGATGGATGGAAGAGATCAAATCTCCTTCATCCATATTTTAGAAATTAATTTAAGTTATTAAACATTATATAAATTATTTTCTAAGTGGACAAAATTGTCATTTAATGCTGTGCATAAATAATCAAGGGCAAAATCATCATTATGTTATTTTTGTTAAGTTTGACGGTTAGAATTGTGGTTAAAGGGACTAACTCGATGAATTTCTTGAAAATTTAGGGACGACGGAGTTATAAAGCAATTTGAGTTTTAAAAAAGTGATGTTTTCACAAAACATAAGTATGAAATTGAAATTTACCCTGAAGAAAATAAACGTTCATGGCAAACACGATTCAAACAAAGAAAATATTATATGAAGGAAAGTCTAGAAAGACTTGGATAGCCAGGATTTTTGACCTCTACCGACTAATATTAGAAAACTTGGAAAGGGTGATTTGAATTTTCTGCAATGCAAATTGGCTATGATGATTATGCCCCACAAAGACCTCCTCACCTGAAAGAACATTTCTTTTGACATAAGTTCTGGCCAGTCACCAAAGATCATCGTTGTAAACTTTGTAAACATGGCAACTTAATTGTGTTAACGTGCTTCATGTCACTTAGCATGACCTTGTCAAAACGATTTTACATTGCGTATAAACAATTATATTCCTGTTTATCAGAATAGGGTAAAAAGCTAATATACTTTGTTTTAGTAACCTAGTTAGGTGTAACTACCTTACTGGTTGAATAAAATTATCAATCAATAACAATTATTAGATCGATTGTAAGGATAGTTATTAAAGAATATTTAAGGGTTACTACTGAAGAATAACCTTATCTAATCAGTATAATAGCGGAACCCAACAAACCAAATTAATTTTGATTTAATTTTATACGATATTTCGGATTGAACATCCATTAAATTTATATTTAAAAAATCAACAATTTTGGTGCGGTTATTAGTTCAATTTCAAGAACCAACAATCAATTCAATATACCAATAACAACAACAACAACAACACTTTTTTATTAGAAAAAAAGTTGATATTGCTTATAATTCTATAAGGACTTGCTAAGTTCAATTATTATTTACACAATTCACATTAAAAAAATAAAAAAAGAATCCTACGTATTTATAAAATACACATGATAAGATTTGAATCCCTACTAGTAAAATAAATGGATGGATAGAAAAATATAATATACAATCACTCGGATTAAAAGAGAATGGACATGCTTACATTTGTTAAAACTTTAATATGGTCGACCATTGGCATCCAAACAGAGTCTCCTACCTTTTATGTGAACACAATTTCACACCTTTTATATGACCTCCACATTTAGGTCAAGCCCTAATTCCCCATGTGGAATTCTAGAAGATCCTCAACGGTAAGTCTGTCGGCAGGTAGCCGACTATTTGCCTTAAATTGGAAATTTCAAAGTCAGGGCAATTGAATTCAAAACCAATTGTGTCAATGCTTGTTATGAATATGTATCATCAATAACAGGCCAACCTATTATCCAAAAGTTCACGCTTCTTTCTCTATTTAAAACTACATTAAAACCAGTATCCCCTTTTTTTGTTTTGTTTTGTATAAATCAAATCACATGTAAGAATAGATGATCAAATACTAGAGCTTAATTGATCTATGACAATGAATCCATCAAGTGAATATAATATTATAACCACAGCCCATACACGTTGCTTTTTAACATAAGAGGTTATGTAACTCCCTATCTTCTAAGAGATAAAGTGTTCAATTTCAATAAAACACATATTGCAGTTTGTATGGGTAATGTTTTCAACCAAACCGTGGTAATTACTCCTCCTATTTTAGGAGTAATTATTTCTCATTCATGGAAGTAGATATATCGATCTCTTGCATGTAGTGTTTAACCTCGTTAAATCCCATTAGACCCTTGGACTGTTTGATGTCAATTTTAACCATATATATATTATCTCTCATTTATGAGAATAGATATTTCAATATCGTATGTAGTATTTAATCTTGTTAGGTCCCAATAAACATTTGAACCGTTTGATGTCAATTATATACATATATACGTGCACGCACACACATATCCACGTAACTTGTTGTACCTATACAAAACCTTCCACACTAATTTTTTTCTTTTATATTAATGCCATGAAACTACCATTTATCTTTGTATAGATAGATAAATAAGTTTAAAGAGAACACAGCTTTTAATATCAGCCGTCACTTCTTTTCCTCAATAATTCATTTCTTGGCTTGTGCATACCTGCAATAATCTACTAGCTAAAATCTTTGAAAGGCTGATAATTATGTGGATTGTCAACAATAAGCCAAAAGCGTGATCAATGTAATGTTATCGCATGGTGAATTAGCCTTGAGGTACCTGGTTATCTCCACTTGCGGATTTTGAAGTAGCCTTGGAAGTAGTTTCACTTAGATTAATAACCTCCTTCAACAATTGACTAATGGAAGCCTTTACATCATCAGGCACTTGCAGTTCCGGAGGCGCTGACTCCATTGTATACAAAGTGATAACCCTCATTACATCAGCCAATCTCAAATTCTTGTTCCCACCTTTCCACACACTTTGATTTACAAAGTTGCAAGAATGTCTTAAAACACATTTGCTGCATACCTGAATAAAGCAAATGCCGAAGCAAGCATGTCATATTATGAAGTTATACTAAGATAAGCATAATGTTAACGAGAGCAGTGCTAACGATTGAATGGAAATATTGGCTTACAGTGTCCTCTTGAATTCCAAAAAAATTACGCAACTGCTTGGCGGAAAAAACACTCTTCTTAGAGAGGGAAGGACAACCGAGGAGGACCACTTTTTTTAAGTCACTCCCTGACAACCATCTGTAAATCCAAAAATCATTGCGATGCTGGCATGAGTATAAAGAGTAACACTAGAAGACAGAGTGCTCATAACAAGGCAGATGGAAGTGGAACTGGAAGAGTTCAAGAATTATAAGAAAATGCAACTTATAAGTTGACGATGTGCACAATTCCAGTATTGCCTCAAATTAGGTGAGATACTTGTTCCATTTATTTCATCATTCACACAGATTTCAGACAATACACAGCAGCAACTATACTTGAAAATATGTGAGTTGAGGAATTACTAAGACATCATTACTCACGTCGTCTTTCTGATAAATATATCCTGCATAATATATATTTGAAATAGTGCAATTTAGATTTTTCATATTACTTCAATTAGACATGTCCATGAATTCAGTTTTCAGAAATATGTATCTAACCTTGTACATATGTGTGGTACTGACAAGGACAGTAGAATCCCAAAATGGTGCTCAATAGCTGCTAAAGGTTTAGCCTTAGAATTTTAACTGACAATATAAACCTCGTATCCTCTATTCACAATGACTTAGTAAAAAACTACACAAGGAAAGAACTAAAAATGTTAAAAGTCATTTGCTAAAGTTTAAGAATGAAAGAAATTTCCTTAGGAACCTTTATAAATTTAGCTCATAATTTCCTCTATTATGCACATCTAAATTCTAAAATGCCAATCTCCCAAGCTTTCATATGCCATTTCCTTTATGTTAAGTAATAAATTCATTATAAATGCCAGCAGGAACGGTGTCATCCAACTACATGAAGTTGTACAAGGGCAAACCAAAACCAAAAGAACAAAAACCCTATAACCGAAGATTCCATCACCCAAGTATCCCAAAAGAGGGGAAAAAAAAATAGAAAGAACAAATAAAAAGCTATAAATTTGGCTTTCTTAGAAATATAAAAACATGGCACTGCCACAGGACCATATATATAAAATCATTAATTGAAATTTCCAAACATCAGATTCTTAGATCATGAATGCAGCTATTTTCCAAAAAAAAAGAAAAATGCTAAAACAGGCCTATAATGACAAGCATTCAATAACAGTGACAATATGACATCAAAGACTTAAATAATTAATAGAATTTTCTCACTGAACAATCACTTTGACAACCAGAATAAGGCACAAAAAGGAGGGGTCGAGAGGGGGATGTGGGGTTATTGAAAGTCATGTTTTGTCCTGTAAAAGCAATTTTTTGCAATCAATCGCATAACAGTACAACATATTTTAACTCTAAATGTCATCATAAAATACTAACATTCCCATTAGAACTCACTGCATGCCATTTGTGAAACTCCTGTAGGATTCAATAAGCATCAGAAATGGACAGACAAATCACAATCACATTCTGGATTGAAGAATTCAAAAACTCAACAACAAAACACCTAAATCCCATATAATAATTAATACTCTAAATTCTATAACAACATTACATCACATCCATATACTTAGAACAGACTCCACAATCATGTGCCTCAATATAGCACGATATTCAATCTAAAGTTGCAGTCTCATGCCGGTGGCTAGCAATTTTTAATTTTTATTCTCAGACATGAAATGCAGATATTTATAGTCCTAAGCATGTTGTTCTAAAGCAAGCTTTTCAATGAAACAAAATATAATGTCAACTTAAAATGCTGTGCTAAGGCAAGCTGTTTTTCAAGGGGAAGAATAGGCCATGTCAGCTTACATAATGATTTGTGTTTATTCTTTGTGTTATGTACAAACTAAAATAAACCAGAGCCTTGGATGAAGCATGGAATTAAAGGGGTTGGATGAATTTGAGATAACTATACTCTAAAGTTATTTTGAAGGAACCTAAAAGTTTGGAAGCATTCGAATCTCAAGTTGCTTCTTTTCATACAAGCATTTAAATAAGTTGGGTATGAAAATTGGCCTACTCAGCATGATGACATGCAGATAGCTACCTACAACATCCAGATGCCACATATGAACACTGATTGAAATTCTCAAAGATACATTTAATTGGGCTTTCAGGATTGGAAAGAAGGTTCTAGAAGTGTTTAGGTGGCAGGAAGTGGTCGGTAGACGCATATTGGCGGAAATCCTTTGAGATACCTTAGTCCCTATAAGATATTTATTGTCTCCTCTGTAGACAGACAACATTTGGCCTAGAATGCCAGCAACCAGTATGATTGGCTCATTTACAGTGTCTGTTCTGAGGCTTTAAGAGACCATGACACATGTGAGGCATTAAGTGACCACGACGGATGTTGTTAGTGATTAGTCAAAAGGAAAAGAACAATATTAGAAGATAAAAATAGTTTGATGATACCTTAAGATAGACACCTGGTTGTTCATACAAGTATTATTTCTACTAGTTGCTGGTATGAGAACGACAGACATCCTACTACCCCCAGGTCAAGTGTGATGTTGATACAAGGAAAGAAAGCAAGATATCTTACACGAAAGATATAATCCACCTATATATATCAAGGAGTGTGTCCCAACCTTGTCTTGCCACCTAGACTATTCCAGAACCGCATTTTGTTGCTTAATGCCCAATTAATTGCATCTTCATCAAAATTCCACCAATGTTTAATATTTAGTAACTTGGTACAGTTTCACCTCTAGGACTTTCCTTCATATATTCGAAAATAAAGTTAGAGACCTATCTGCCTATCGTTATGTGAGTAGACTGCGTACAATACCAATTTTCAGCCCACAAAAACACAACTCCTAAAGTATCACTACCACATACAAACCAAACAAAAATACAAGACATCTCAAAACCACTAACTTAAACCATAACGTTATAACTACAACATAATTC
This sequence comes from Dimocarpus longan, assembly GCA_022984855.1. NCBI lineage: Eukaryota > Viridiplantae > Streptophyta > Magnoliopsida > Sapindales > Sapindaceae > Dimocarpus > Dimocarpus longan. The sequence continues at coordinate 10,937,366 of CM041014.1, read as the reverse complement.
TAAAGAGTAATGATACAATTCCAATCTCACTATTCGAACTATCGCAAATCGAAACCTCTCACTCAACTCAAACTAATGTCATTGCTTCACTTCTGTTCTTCAACTCCTAGTCATTTCTTTAAACACCAAGTTCTCTTGCATATCAAATGCAAAAACAAACAACCATACGCAAAAAGCAAAACAAAATGATAATCTTACTTTGAAATCTCCTGATTATCCTTGCCAAACCTGTCCGCAGCGAACTTAATAAAACTCCTGCTATAACTATCATTAAAATAATTCAAATCCAAATTCCTTTTATCATCAGGCAAGAAATTGGCTTTCTTGAAATACCCTTTTTGCAACAAATGACTCAACAACTTCCTCATATCTGGGGAAAGCTCCTTGAAAACCTTAGGTTCCTCCTCTTCTCTCCTTGCTCGCTTCGCTTCTTCTTGCCTCCTCTTCTTATTAAAAAACAAACTGGACAACACCATTTTCTTGTCTTTGTTGGGTTCTTCTTCAATGTTTGCATTTTCCTTGACATTCTCTTGGTTGTTGGGATTGGCCTTCAAATGTCTCACTTCCTCTTCTATTTCTCTCAGCCCTTTCTGTAACTCATCGGTTTCGGTTTGGGGTTGGGTTTGTGGGGTTTCGACTAATCCTACGGCTTCTTGGAAGAGAAGATGGAGCGACTTGGTGGTGGTTTGAGTTGGGTTTGTTAGATTTCTGATGAAAAGTGAAAGGTGTGAGAAGGTTTTGGTGGCGGTGGGCGTGCAGAGACGACTGTGGGACTTGAACAGAGACATGGCTCAAAACAGGGTTTTGAAGAGGTTTTACACAAAACGGAGCTTTATGAGCAATGTGGGTTATGGGCGATTTAGAAAAGAGTAAATTACAGTTTAGGTACTCAATTTGAAACTATATACAGGCGAAGTAAAGTGTTTAGTTTTATTTCAATTAATCCCCAACTGTTAGGAAATTTTCGTTAAAATTTATGGTGAATGTTGTAAATATGGCTAAAAGATCAAGATACCTTTTTTTTTTTTTTTTAATTTTTAAAAGAAAAACTAAAAAATTAAAAATAAAAATGAATTTAAAAATAATTAAAATGTAAAAAATTAAATAATTTTTTCATCAAATCTCCAACATTCATCTTAATTTTTTAATTTGAAAAAATTAAAAAAAATTAAAAATTTTTTAAAAATTAAATCTCTACTATCCAACTTAAGATGAATGGTAGAGATTAATGTGAAAAAAAATTAAAAAATTTAATTTATCATCCAATTTATCAGTTCGTTCATCTGCTCTATTAGTTTGTCCACCCAATTTATCATTTTATCTTCTACATCCTTCATCGTTGTTGACCTATGTCTCTTCATCTTCTCCTTCTTTCTTTTCTTTCTCCCCCCTTCTCTCTCTTCCCTCTTTATTCTCATTGGAAACCCATTTTTGGGTTTCCAATTATCTAAAAACCCAAAAAATAGCCCCAATAATCATCAATCAACCTCCTACATCATCAATTGAAAATCAAACATCATCAATCAAACCTAACATCATTAATCTCCTACAAAACTATCAAATCCAACATCACCAAAAAAACCATCATCAGTCTCAAACCCAACATAAAAAATCATCAAACCCACAAAAAAAAAAAAAAAAAAAATTGAAAAACATCAGACCAAAATCATTATCAATCGTCAAAGCCAATATCATCAATCATCAAACCTAACATCAAAAGTCGTCAAAGCACAGATATTGAAAAAAAAAAAGAAAAATCAATATAGTTCATTTGGGTTCGAATTGACGAACCCAAATGAACCCAAATGATGAATAGAAAAAGAAAGGGAAAAGAAAGCTATGGTGAGAGGGAAGGGAGAGAGAAGGAAAAGAAAGGGAAAAGAAAGCAGCGATAAGAGGGAAAAGAGAGAGAAGGAAAAGAAAAGGAAAGGAGCACTAGCAGAGAGAGAGGAGTAGTAGCGAAGGGATGAGATAAAACTGAGATTGAGGGATGAAGATTGAAGATTAACATTTTAATTTTAATTTAATTTTTTCAATTTTGTTTAAAAATTAATATCCATCCTTCATCTTAATATGAATAATACAGATTTAATGAAAAATTTAAAGTAATTTTATTTCATTAAATTAATTTTTATTTAATTTTATAATTTTTCTTCAAATTAATCTTCGTCATCCATCTTAAGATGGATGGTGAAGATCTAATGAAAATTTTATTTAATTTAAATTTCTTATTTTTTTTCAAATGGTTTCCGTGGATAATGGAAATTTGATTAAAAAATTATTTATTTTAAAGATTTTAATATTCATTTAAAATATATAAAAAAAAAGTAAATAAAGTCAAAAGATAATTTTAGGCTTTAGCAATTAACTCTAATGAAGATCTACTAATGGCGAGTAGGTTAATTGTAATAAAAACCAAAAAATTTGTTATGTCTGAACATATTTTCAAATTGGGTAGATAAATTGTAATTTACTTTTTACAAAAACAATTATTAGATGGAAATTACTGATATGACATAAGGGCAATTAAGGATGAAAAGTAGAGGGATTTCGGTTCCATTTGAAAGGGAATGAAGAGAAATGAGAATTAAATTAACATTTTAAGGGTTAGAAATGGAATTAAATTAATTATCTTTTTTTTTTTTTTGAGAAATTATCTTTTTTGTTTTTATTAAATTAAAAACTAAGTATTATATAAAATTGATTAAAAAAATTACCTTTGTATGTATCATCTTCATATATATATATATATGTATGTATTAACTCATCATATTATATGAAGAAATTGTATACTAACAACCATAACTACAGACTTTAAATCATAAAATTACATGAAAAAATTCTACACTAGTAACAATATACAGTAGTCTGTGTTAAGGGATACAATCCCTTAAATCATGCAGTTAGTCAAGAGAAGGATCCCTTTGATCATGCAGCTAGTCAAGAGAATGATCAATCTTCTGCTACATTAAAGCCATAATTAGATTGGAAGCAATCCCTTTAATTATGCAGTTGACTTTACTTTTGCAAATATTGATTTGCCAATACTGTTGTATAGACATGTATATATATCATTCAAAATATATCAATGAAATAAGTGAGAGGACTTCTATTAACTTTTGCTTAAAGCTTTTCATGGTATCAGAGCCATACCTGTAAGCCAAAAAAAAAAAAAAAAAAAAGAGTTCAAGTTCATCTTCTTCTCCTTTTCTTCCAAGTGAAGAATCTGAACTAAACATCCAGACCTTTCACCAATGCTCTAGTTTGGTCTCTGTCAAATTGAGCACCACAAATTTCCTTTTATGGCGCTCCCAGATTATCCCATTAGTTCGTAGTCTTGGGATTTATCACCATTTGTCAAGTGACGAGAAACCAATGAAAGAACTTGATGATGCAAAGGGAAACAAAACTCCAAATCCACTATATAAAGTGTGGATGACTAATGATGGGCTCCTAATGTCTTGGCTAAGGGGATCAATCAAAGAAGAAGTCCTTAGTATGATATTTGAAGAAGCTGAGACAGCCTATGAAATTTGGAATTCATTGGAACAGCATCTTCTTCCGATTACTGTGGAGAAAGAAGGTAATCTGAAAAGCATGCTAATGAGTATCAAAAAGGGTACTCGTTCACTTGAAGATTATTTGAAGGAGTTTAAATTCATCTGTGACAACCTTGCTGCTATCAAAAAGCCTGTTTCAGACTTGGATAAAGTTTATCAATTTGCTCGAGGATTAGGAAATCAATACATGGACTTTCGAACTGCTATGTTATCAAAGCCACCGATTCCTTCATTTTGCCAGTTTGTTTTGGCATTACAAAGCCATGAACAAACTTTGGCATCACAAAAAGAAGAAGAAAAAGTTTATCTTGAACATGCTCAAGCTTTGTTTTCCCAGCGAGGACGTGGACGAAATGGGCGTGGTAGAGGTGGCCGAGGACAGTTCAATTCTCGTGGCAAGGGCTTTACTCCAGCAGGTCGTTATAATGCACAAAACATTGGTAACAATGGACAAGCCATTTATCAGCACAATCCAAATCAGTCAATCAACAACATCAATCAACAACAAAGGCAAGGAAACAGTCAAGGGCAGCTACAACAATTTTCAAATGATATTGGTAAAGTTGTTTGTCAAATTTGTGGGAAAATGAATCATCTTGCCATTGATTGTTGGTGTAGGTTTGATTATTCATATCAATCAAAGGAGGTTCCACAAGCACTTGCTGCTCTTTCTTTCAATGATGCTAATGATCCTTCATTCTATGTTGATTCGGGTGCCACTTCACATATGACCAATGACCCAGGTAAATTATCTTATGTTAAGCCATATCAAGGAAATGATATGATCTATGTTGGTGATGGAAATGGTTTACATATTTCTCATATTGGTAATGCAACCATTAGTACTAAAGAAGGAAATTTTAAATTAAATAATGTGCTTGTGGTTCCAGAATTGAAAAAGAATTTACTCTCGGTTGGCAAATTCACCTCTGATAATTGTTGTATCTTTGAATTTACCTCTTCTGGTTTTGTTATCAAGGACCAAAATCAGAGGCTAATCGCGAGGGGGCATAAAAAGGGACAATTATATGCTTTGGATGGCATTTTTCATGAAGCTTTGAGTGCAATAAGAAAAGGTGGTTCATCTTCATCTATGTGGCATCAACGACTTGGACATCCAAATTTAAGGTTATTATCCTTGTTGAAAGAAAAACAAGTTATTAATATTACTCATTGGATATTCAAGCCAAAAATATGTATTAGTTGCCAATTAGGGAAAAGTTGTAAACTGCCTTTTAATCATTCCAATAAAATGTCAAAGTTTCCTCTTGATAAGATCCACTGTGACTTATGGGGTCCTGCTCCTTTAATCTCGAATCAACATTTTCGATATTATGTGATTTATGTTGATGATTTTTCAAGATTCACATGGTTTTATCCTTTGAAAAAGAAATCTGATTTCCTCGAATGCTTTATTAAATTTCAAAAGTTGGTTGAAAATCAATTTGATCGAAAAATAAAGACTTTTCAATGTGATGGCGGAGGAGAATTTAGTTCGAATCTATTTCTTGATAGAATTAAAGATTCTGGGATTGCACTACAAGTTTCTTGTCCTGGAACTCCAGAGCAAAATGGAGTTGCCGAACGAAAACATCGTCATGTGGTTGAGACAGGTCTTACTATGCTATTTCATGCAAACTTGCCATTATCCCTTTGGGTTGAATCTTTTGCCACCGCTGTATATCTCATTAATCGATTGCCTTATTTAGTATTACAGAATGAAACTCCTTACTTTAAGCTATATAAAAGACATCCCGATTATTCTGGCTTGCGGGTGTTAGGGTGTCAATGCTTTCCTTCTTTACGACATCAAGGGAGTTCAAAGTTCTCAACCAAAACATATCCATGTGTGTTCATTGGATATAGCCCAATCCATAAAGGATATCGCTGTTTGGAGCCTAAAACAAAAAGGGTCTATATTTCAAGGCATGTTGTCTTTGATGAGGAAGTTTTTCCATTCAAACCAAAAGAAGAAACTCGTACATCCTCAGAGTTGACCTTATCTGAATTTCCCTCCACAGATGAGTGGTTTAATTTGATTGAAGAATCGGAAAAATCATCAAATATGGCTCCTTCAAAGGTAAAGAATAGTGATACTTCCAATTCTATTTCTACTAATTATTGTGATTTGCTTGCAGATTCTTCCAAAAATATTGATTTGATTCCTCAAAATCAAGATTATATGTCCAGCAAAAATCTTGCAGATTCTAAAGATCACATGATAATTGAAAATCATTCACATTCTGTAATTGAAGTTGACCAAGACAATCATGCAAACTCTGAGGACCACATGATGACCAAAAATCATGCACATACTGAAATTGAAGTTGACCAATGTAGTCATGAAGATTCTCAAGATCAAATGATGACCTCTTTGTCGACAAATGATGCAAGACCAGACTTACCAACTTCAGAAAATGTAAATATAGAAAGTGAGACTTCAAATTTCTCAAATATAAACCTTGAAAGTCAGGTACAAGATTCCTCAGGTGATACTCGTCCAATACGTAATCGTAGACTACCCACATATTTGAAAGATTACGCTATTATTGCTACATATGGTGAGTCTTCATTACCTATTAAACCAAAAACTTTAAGAACAGCTTTCAAAGACTATCGTTGGGTTGAAGCCATGCAAGATGAGCTTCGTGCACTTCATGACAACAACACTTGGGAGTTAGTTCCTCGACCTTCTAAAGTAAATGTGGTTAGCTCTAAATGGGTTTTTCGTCTTAAAACCAAAAAAGATGGGTCTATCGATCGATTCAAAGCTCGATTAGTGGCACGAGGATATACTCAAGTTTCCGACATTGACTATGATGAAACTTTTAGTCCAGTAGTCAAACCAACAACAATTCGGTTGATCATTTCTCTCTCTCTTTCTCTCAATTGGAAAATGAGACAGCTTGATGTGAAGAATGCTTTTCTCCACGGTCATCTCAAGGAGAGAGTATATATGGAGCAGCCACCTGGGTTCATTGACTCTAAATATCCCAAACATGTCTGCTTATTGAAGAAATCACTATACGGTCTCAAACAAGCTCCTCGTGCTTGGTTTGATCGTCTCTCGCAATTCTTACTTCAGCTTGGATTTTATTGCAGTAAAGCAGATTCATCACTTTTTATTTTTCAAACTGCCGGTATCATTACTGTTTTATTAATTTATGTGGATGATGTCTTAGTTGCTGGTAACAATGATGATTTTCTTCAGCATTTAATTATGCAGCTTGGTCAAGAGTTTGCAATAAAGGATCTTGGGACACTACATTATTTTCTTGGTGTTGAAATCAAATACATTCCTGGTGGCATTTTTCTTTCTCAACAAAAATATACAAAAGATATTCTACTTCGAACTCGAATGCTTGAGAGTGCATCTTTTGCAACACCTATGGCCATAAAGGAAAAAGTCACTCCTTCAGACAATGATCCAGTAGATGTCACGGCTTTTCGAAGTATTGTGGGTTGTTTGCAATACCTTACCTTTACACGACCTGACATAATTCATGCTGTTAACAAGGTTTGTCAATTTTTCAGTAATCCTACCATGGTTCATTTAAAGGCAGTGAAGAGGATTTTGCGATATCTTAAGGGTACTCAGGATTTTGGAATTCGTTACATCTCTCAAAGTCCAATATCTCTTTATGCTTTTAGTGACGCTGATTGGGCTGGATGTCCAACCACAAGGAGAAGCACAACTGGTTTTTATGTTTTTCTTGGAGCTAATTGTATTTCTTGGTGCTCAAAGAAACAACCAACTGTGGCCCGTTCAAGCTCAGAGGCAGAATATCGTTCTATGGCATCTACAACAGCTGAACTGACATGGTTGACATTTTTACTACGTGACATTGGAGTGTCACTTCCACGGCCTCCACATTTATTTTGTGATAATATGAGTGCTCTTTATATGTCAGTAAACCCAATGTTTCATGCCCGGTCTAAACACATTGAATTGGACTATCATTTTGTTCGTGAGAAGGTTGCTATGGGTAATCTTCGTACTTTGCACATTCCAACATCATCTCAACCTGCAGACATCTTCACCAAGCCCCTTTCTAAAGACACTTTTCAAAGGTTTCGCATCAAGATGGGTGTTCTTTCCAAGACTCACGCCATCTTGAGGGGGAATGTTAAGGGGTACAATCCCTTAAATCATGCAGTTAGTCAAGAGAAGGATCCCTTTGATCATGCAGCTAGTCAAGAGAATGATCAATCTTCTGCTACATTAAAGCCATAATTAGATTGGAAGCAATCCCTTTAATTATGCAGTTGACTTTACTTTTATTGCAAATATTGATTTGCCAATACTGTTGTCTAGACATGTATATATATCATTCAAAATATATCAATGAAATAAGTGAGAGGACTTCTATTCACTTTTGCTTAAGCTTTTCAGTCTGTTATTACACAATATATATGTTTGTCCCTAAAAGCAGCCATCGATCAAAATCTAACTTTGTGTTGGAAAAAATAATTAAAAAAAAAAGACTCCTTATCTCGAACAATTTATCCTATATGAGTTCTTGAGGTGAGGTCCGAAATGAGATTTAGGTTTGCGTGTTTAAGTTTGGAAGTGTTGGCAAAGAAAAAAGGGGTGAGAGGTGTCGGCATTATAGCCGTGATAACCCTTTCGATGCTCAAGTTAGTCTTGAATTTTAAAGAGAGTATATCAAATGTTTAGATTTTAAAGTTGGAATCTGAATACTTGATAACCTTTTACTAGGTGGGAGGTCTCTTTATATATGCATTGGGTTGGTTGGATGTCACCGGGGACGTAGCCTTGTGTGGGCTAGGATGGGCTCAAGCCTACCCAGTCCTATTTCAAAAAATTTGCTTATTTCCAGTTCTCTCAATATCATGCTTGTATCGAGTACAAGCCTCCAGTTCTGCTTGTGTTCCATTTTCTCTGTTTACTGGTATTCATATACAATTTTCTTCAAATCAGAAACTCTATTAGCTCGAGAGCTTGATATTTGAAAAAGAAATGTATAAATTCGAAACTATTCTGATTAGAAGCACTATTTCTATACGGGTTTTTGTGAATTAATAAATTGCATCCAAATCACTGAATCACTAACTACAATTTTTATCATACGTCACCGTAAAATTTCAGACGTTGAACTGCATTTCAAGGGTATTTTTGACTTTAAATTCTTAAATTACCTTCGAGTTATAGGTTTGTTAACAGTGTTTTTACTTGCAACGATCTGTTTCTTTTGTCTTGGTCGGGTTAAGAAAAGACAGTTATATCCTCGACCTTACAGACTTTTCTCAGGTCCTGATTTCTTAATTTTAGTCGCGAAATCGTCTATCAATTATGATTGAGAATTTAGTTGAACTGTCAATAATATTAATTCTTTGATTACAGTTAAAAAGATGCACATATTTAGTTAATACAAACATGAGATTGATGCATTCAAATTAATTTGATTTTACTGAATTTAACATTAATATGTCCAGACACAGTGGTATCGTATGTTGTTTGTGCATTCAACTTAGTGGATTATGATGTTTACATTGTGTGCTTCTATTAAATTAAATACAATCTCTAATGCACTTTATATTATATTTGTGATATTTGAAATATTATATAATCATTTTGTAGAGAGATAGAATCTTTATTTGTAATAAATATTATTTGTGTATTTAAATATTGTTACTATAAGTGTATTGAACTTTTGGAAAACTATAAAAACAACGAAAATTCTTCTGAAAATTTTATGGAATTTCTAGCACACCTTGCTACGTCTCTGAATACCACATAGGACACATGTTAACTGCATTGCCTTTTAAGTTAATTTTCCATTGTTACAACACTAGACTGACTTACTTTTGACTCGTTAAGTGTCTTCAAGGGCCAATTTGGCTTGACGTACATACTTCCAACATGTCGAGCTGTCTCTTAAGATTTGTTTGGCATGTTGCACGTTTGACATGCTAAATTGTCTACGAAGACACGTTAAGAGATAGTAAAATAATGTCCTTTCATATGGGTACAAAGTAGTGACTTCCTTTAACTTTAGAAGAGGATGAATCCTCAATTGTAGAGGAAAAAATAGTCTTGAACTTGATTGTTGATGAGGATGAGGTCTTGAATTTATTTTTTCAAGAGGATGAGGCTTTGAACTTGATTTTACAGTAGGATAAGGCCTCGAACTTGATTTCACAAGAGGATGAAGCTTTGAACTTTATTTTATAATAGGACGAGGCCTCAAACTTGATTTCACAAGAGGATGAGGTCTTAAACTTAAGCTGACAATAGGATTAGGCCTCGAATTTGATTTATAAGAAGAGGAGGCCTTAATTTTGATTTTAAGAGAGGTTGAGGTCTCAATATTGATTTTACAAGAGGATGAGACCTTGGACTCAATTTTAGAATAGGATGAGAGCTCGAACTTTATTTTACAAGAGGATGAAGCCTTGATTTTGATTTAGGAGAGAACGATGCCTCAAACTCGATTTTACAAAAAGATGAGATTCGGAACTTTATTTTTAAAAAGGATGAGACCTCAAACTTGATTTTACAAAAGGGTGAGGCTTTGATTTCGATTGTAGGAGAGGATGAGGTCTTGTACCTAATATTACAAGATGAGGAACCTTCAAACTTGATTTTAGAATTGGATGAACACACGATTCTCCAAAGGTTCATTCGATTTTCAAGGAAAAAGTGTTACAAGATGGTCGAATCTACTACCACATTTGAATTCGTAAATATTCATCTACAGATAAATTATTAAATTTGTTCTTTATGGTATCCTTTTGAAAATAATAATTCATTTTTGGTCTCAAAAATATTATTTTTTAGGGGTATTAGTATACCACAAATTAATTGGCATGTAATGCCACAACTGTGTCAATATTATATCGTTTGTGTTTCCTTCAATATATTGGATGCAAAGTGGCAGCCATAGAGGCTTCTAAATTTCAGTAACGATACAAAAATTTCACACACTGTTTCGTAACTAGGCCCTTCTTGAATTGAAGAAAGTTTTGATTTAAAGATAGCATACAAAGTTTCTTTGTATTGAGTGATTTTGGGTTTTATAGTGGTTTATTTGATTGTTCGATAAAATGCCTAATTGAAGTGTTTGCGTGTGACCTTTATTGTGTTTAGTAAGATACAAATTTCTAATGTGATTTTTCTATGAATGACAAAATTACTGATATAAAATTATAAAAAATATTTAAACATTTTTCTGGCTTATGAACCTTCCTTTTTTTTTTTCCTTAAATAAAAGAAATATTAAAAAAGTAGGAAAAAAGTTAATGAATTCTAAAAATTTTCATTTTTTTAGGATGTGTTGTATATCTTTTCTTATCATGCATAGAAAATAACATACCATAAAAATATATAACATTTCTTGAAATTTCATCAAAGGTGCTCATTATATTAGGATAAGCCAGTGCTGATATATGTTCTCAATTGTTAAACATCAAGAAACTAACTTATTAAACTATTCTTATTACATAATGAAACTTTAGTCTCTCTTCCAACTGACAAATCAACCAAGAATTAAAATAAAGAAAGCCTCATCAAATTTAAAATAGTGTTTATGTTAAACATATATACATGCATCCCTGTGTAATGACAATGATGACTTTTTCTTTCCTACCATACCTAATATAAGGGAATAAATTATATGTGAAAGTAACAATAATTAAAGGAAAGATCGCATCTAACTCACCTTGAAGTGTCTACACACATAAAAACTAAACTAGATGAATTGAAGAAGAAAAAATAACCCGGCTCTCCCTTCCTTTGTTCCATCCAGTTAGCTTATATGACTGATGGGAGGGCTGAAAAGAGAAATAAATATCTATTTATCAGCATCAACAATAACCGATTAATGTAATCCAACACAATGAAAATAAAAGCAAACAATCTACAAAAAGAAAAGAGGACAAAGAACAACATTGTGGCACATTTTATGCGAAGGATTCCATGGTCCTTGTTGATTACATTTTTATTTGATTGGACTAAAGTTAGTATTGTCTATAATTCGGTATGAAAGTTATTGTGATTTTTATTTTATATAGAGTTTGATTAGTAAGTGTAAGAAATTATGTTTCATGGAAAATGAAATTATTAAAAATGTTTTAAATAAAATAAAAAAAAACTTGATAAAAACTATTCAAATTAAATTTTAAATAAATTAGAAGAAATAAACAATATAGCTCGTTTAAATTGATTTTAAATAAAAATATCTAATTTTAAATTGATAATAAATGTAGAAATATTTTAAAATATAAAGTAAACGAAAAGAAAATAAAAGGGGGAGGGGGCGAAAAGTTTTGATTAATCGTAGGCTAGAAATAGCACTTTATTGTTTGGTCTGACATATTTCAAAACTTTTAAAAACCCAAAATAAAGATTGTCCTAGAAAATGTTTAAAAATTACTTAATCTCAAAGATCCGTGCTTCAATTTGTTAATTAAACTTTTTTTTTTTTAAATTTTTTTCTGGAAAGAGAATCATTGAACTGTTGATCTCCTTTTTTCGAAAGAATATAACTGACAAAAAATTAGAAAATAACTAATTAGATCTCATATATTGACTTACAATCAATAACATGAAAACAATAATAATAATAAATGCTTTACTTTATCATAACCCTAGCCATCTATAGTTATCATTAAATATCTCTTTTTTACTGTGTGAAGTAAGAATAAAATATATTCAACCATAGCTATAGACGCACATGTGAGAAAAGAAAATGAGAAAGAAAAGTAAAGGATTTACTTCATACGCGGCTATGATACGTACACAAAAAGCGTTCATATCATACGAACTAGAGAAAAGAAGAGAGATGAAACGTTAGATGATGAAAAAAATTATCCAACGGTGAGAAAGTGAGGAAAAAATAAAAAAAGATGAGAAAAGGGGAACCGGCTAAAGAGGTTACTCTCACCAGAAGATGAAAAGAAACCCTAGATCTAACTAGCCGCTCCATCTGATTCGCAACGACATTAACCGGTAACAAAAACAAAAAGAAAATGGAGGTCTTTTCTCTTCTCTTCCATGGAGATTCTTTTGTGACCTCACTCTTTCTTCTCTCTTCTCTTCTCTTCGGTTTGACCTTTGTAACAAACCTAAAACTGTACAACAACAACACTTGTTTAGTTTGGATCCCATAAAACAGTTCACTTTCTCTCCAACACTACTTTTTTGTGCCTCTTCCTCATGTTTTTTCTCCTGGTACATGTGATTCTCCAACTATTTTTTCTATTTAACTTTCTGGGTGTGAGATTTTTTTTTTTTTTGGTGTTTTGTTTTAGAATTCTTTTTGGGTGTTATCGGGTTTGGTTTTGCTTAAGCAAAATGGGTTCTTTTTGTTCTATTTTGATATTCAGTGTATGCTTTTCTCTTTTACTTAGATTTGAACAGCTTCTATTTAATTGTATGTGTCTAGTTATTTGATGTTATCATGTCCAACATATACGCAATATTGGGAAAGTAGTGGGAGAAGATGCACATGAAGAAGAACTTGAAGGGCTTGGAAGTGAAAAAGGATAGTTATGATTTTTTACTGTTTTGATTTTTTTTAGATCAAAATGCTCAAAACCCCCTGGAAGTAAAGTATTAAATAGACAAATAAGAAGTTTGAGTTATATAATAAAATAACCCCAATTTAACGATCAAAATATGTTAATTAATATGTTAAAATTAACGATCAACTTTAGTTTGAAGTGTAAAGACGTAAATGCCCTTAGTTTTTAAAATTAATTTATTTTTTTAAATTTAAAAGAATAAAAATTAATTCACTAAAAAAGTAAATTAAAATAATAAAAATTATTTTAATAAAAAATTAGTTAATCGAAAAAGAAAAAAAAATGAAAAAAAAAACTGAAAAAAAAAATTTCATTTCTTTTGGGTGCATTTCGTTTGCTCACCCAGAAATCCAACGGCAGAAATCCACCCAGAAATTCATTTCGTTTGCTCATCCAGAAATCCAGACCTCTCCTAAACCCAGAAACTTTTCTAACTCTCCAATGGCAGAACCAAACAACACAAAGCATCGAAAACCCAAACACATCATAATTAATCATCCACTACATCAACCCCAAACACTCACCTACTGTAAACCCATCCAGACATCATCATCAAACACATGCAAATCAAAAACCCCAAACATTATCTTCAAACACATCATCTGCAAAAACCACATCATCTGCAAAAACCCCAAACATCATTTTATTCAAACCCAAAAATCATCAACAAACCTATTCAAAATGAAATCTAGGTTCGATGAACCCAGACGTCTGGGTTCGCGATGATGAACCCAGATATGATCTGGGTTCGCGACGATGTGAACCCAGATCAGATCTGGGTTCGCGACGATGCAAACCCAGAGTCGTTTAGGTGCGTGGAACCCAGACGTTTGGGTTCGATTCGAACCCAGATGTCCATGAACCCAAATGAGCGAGAAAAGAAGAAAAAGAGGAGAAGGAGAAGAAGAAAAAGAAGAAGAAGAAGAAGGTGATGAAGACCCGATAGAGATGGAGGATGTGGAGAGTGATAGAGAGAGATTTTTTGAAAAATAATTTTTTTTAATAATTTTTGTTATTAACAAAGGTAAAAAAAGTTTTAATAATTTTTATTATTAGTAAATGACGAAATTACCTTTGGTCAATTATATATTGACTAACAGACATTGATGACTTGGGGGTATCGTGTTATAAAATCTAATATTTGATTATGGATCTTTAAAGCCTTACTTGAGGGGGGGTTTTGTGCATTTTGCCCTTTTTTTTATCTGCTTTTTCTTTCCCATATTGTAATTTGAAATGCTTTTGATTTTTTACTGTTTTCCATTTTTAGGTTTGGTTTAGATTTGCAAGTGAGCTTCTTAGATCAGTTGTCTTATAGTAAATATGTTGTTTGTCTGTTAAATCTTTGTGAACTGGATCTGGAGTTGGTTCAAATAACTTGGTAAGTTGTTCAGTTCAGTTTCTTTGTCTTGTGTTTTTTGTTTATTTGGTTGATTGATGTGATAACGTAGCAGGAACTATCATGTGAATGTTGATGATTAAGTGTTTTTGAACTTAAGATGATATTTTTGTGATTTGAGTTTCTGGGAAGCTAGAAGTTCAACTAAACTTAGTTTAGATGTTCTGTTTTTTTGATTTGGGGTTTTTTGGTTGGATATTGGTGGCCGTTCATGGAGTTGAGTATGCATTTGGGGGTCATGAGAATCCAACAATAGATTTGAAGGAGAGTCAAAGTAGTGTAATAGGTTCATGTTTTGGAGCACAATTTTGAATGGAAAACCTGATATCGGGGCCAGCAAAGGTCATGTTGCTTTTCTGTTGCTTTGAATGGACTTGTAGATATCGAAGATACAAAAATTTGGTTTTGCAAGCTTGACCTGACTATCTTTTTTTTTTTTTTCATTTTTTCTTTTTATTTTGCGAGTATATGAATAATATGATTCTCTTTGCTATTTCAAACATTTAGAGGATTTCAGAATCTTCGTATGAAAATTTGCAACACTTATAATTGCTGCTATATTCGCAGTTCTCATATTAGAGCTTTTACCTTAATCAATTCTATATTTCAGGTAGAAAAGTGCAGAATTGTGCAAAGAAGCAGTGGAAAATCTTTGCATTTGATAGATGGACGGATAAGAAAAATAGGATTTAATGAGGGAGGAAAGTGGAAGAGCAGGGTCTACAAAAATCAGTAATGCAATTGCATGTGCTGCTAATGTGACAAGAGATCCAAAGAACGTATTTAATCCATGGAAATGTAATCATGGTGCTCATACAATATTACCAAACCTGGATTCTAGTGGAAGTGCCTCAGTCAGCATAAAATTAAATTTTTCAGGAGAGAAGAAGGCTTCTAATGGTTTTGCCAATTTCTTTGATTGGTATTTTTTTGCACGCATTGCATATGTTCTGTCTACTTTTTCATTTTTCTTTTACAAATCCTTTGCTAGTTAATAGAAATACAAAGAACTGCAATCAATTCATGCTTTGAGATAACATAGTCTCTTAGTCTATGCCTTGATTGTAAAAGCCTAAAGTAACTGCTTCTTTCAGCAATTTACAAGGTGGTTGAAGCTAACATTTATGCTCATATTTATTATTACGGGTGATCTCCAAACTTGTAATATATTGCTTCCTGATGTCTCTCATCAAAATCAAGATGGATATCTATGTTCTATCATTTTCCATTTCTCTATTTCGATTGATGAGATAATGAAATATGATGCATCTACTAGTGTTATTGAGGGTTTGCACTTAGTAAATAAAGGAATTTGAATACATTAGTGAATCTGAGTATAATTTGGACTATGGTCGTTCCTTGTGATCTCAATACTTATATTTAGAGCTTGATGTTATTATTTTGGTTTTATCTTTTGGGTTGGTAAGTTAGCATTGTATTGGAGCCCTTTTTACTAGAAGGTTTGCTTCCATTCTCCACAAATTTTATCTGGATTTGTTTACATTTATAATTTATCTTTTATTAGATCATGGTCCATGTAATAAACTTATTAATTTTTTATATGAGACAGTGTCTTAAAATTTACTGCTATAGTTCAAGAGTTTACATATAACTTACGTTTTTATGTTGAGTTGTAACTAAATATTTGCCTCTAAATTGGAGCAGAGATTCTGTTCCCTCATGCTTCTACTAGGATACTTTAGACCTTATATTGAACACTTGATAAAAAAAGTCTTATTGATTTTAAGGTTGGAAATGATATATGAAGGGTTAGCATGCCAAGCAAATTGCAATTCTAATATTTGCAGTTCACTCCTTTTACATCCTCTAAAATCTTCTTTCTTTGTAAATTAGATTTAGGAAATTGAGTAGTAAAAGTTCTCAGAATACTGATACGGCAGTATGGAAGGTGTTGACACTCAATTTTGGTCAACCCGATTCTTCAAGCCCAATACTTACGACAGAACAAACCACACACAAAACAAGTATTACCAGGACCAAAACAAACAAGACAACGAGATTTTACGTGGTTCGGCAAGAACAATGGTCTACGTTCACGACAATCGCTCTTTCTCTCTCTCTCAGAGTAATTGTATTTTTATTTCACTCTATCCTTTATACTGAATTTTATCTCATATTTATAGTGGAGATGTTACAATTGGAATTGGCTTAAGAATCTTACAGATAAGGTAAAAAATAGTATATATTAATTGAGATAATATCTCCCAAGATGATCTCTATCGTATATATAGCAATTGCCAAGAATGTCGTGATTCTATTTACATGAAAATAGGTAAGTTGACTCTTTTCCTGAATTGAATTTATTCATCTTCTAGAAGGTCAACTGGTCAACTCTAGCAATCAACCTGTTCAGCGATCATATATTGCATCAGATGAGCAGACTACCTCAGCGTCCAGATGTAGTGCTAACGAGCAGACTGCTTTAACGGTCAGACGTTTCCATTACCGAGCAGATTCAACTGCTCTTCCGACTATTTAAGCAATCGATCAGACTTTCTGACCGCTACGATAATTTCTAAAGACACTCACCGAATAGATTATCTTTATGCTTTTGTCAATCGGTCAAACCTTCATAAAATCACTCTGAACGCTTAACGTTTTAAGGCGATCAACCGCACAATCAGGTGTGTTCGGGTGCACAGGTTAATGAATGGCTATACTTCATCCTTTGACTTCTGACCATTTTGACCAGTACTTTCTGGGCTTTTCTTTACAAAGCGATATAATAGGCCTTCGTTCTTGGGCTTTTTCATTATGCCAAAATATCCACAACACTAGCCCCCTTATTTTTTAGTACATTTTTGTACTGAAAGCAACATTCTTAACCTTAAGAGTACTTTTGGCGGGACATGGATCGTCGCCCCCCCCTCCCCCCTGCTCCCCCCCCCCCCCTTTTTTTAAACGTTATTTTATTTGCACCACGTGGCAACTCCCTAGGCGCCGACTCTCTTTTCATCAAGCGTGGTGTGTTTATCAATATATGCATTAAATGCGCGTCTCTTCAATGGCTGCTCATGATGATGAAATCGCGATTTTCGCGCTAAACCGCTGAATTACTGACAACGATTTAGGTGTTCTGGTCTGACGATTGAGGTTCTTAGACATCAGCTGTACATAAACCCCTTGTTGCTCCATCTTCGTCCTTTACCAGTCACTTTCGAAGACAGGCGCTTTACTGCTTCCATTCTTCTCTTATTTGCCATTATTTTTCAGCATTTTCTTCTTCCTTACCAGCGAAACTTTTCATACTCAAGGTAACTTCTCGTACTCTTTCTCAATCTTCTTGACTGTGACTGTTGCTTGCATGTACTTGATTGTGCGGACGTAAGTTCTTGTTTGCGAGCGTCTTTGTTGCATCTTAACATGATTTTACTTAAGGAATCTGAAATAGATATTTGTTTAACTGTTTTGAGTTACATATACACATGTCTTTCGTTGCTGAAATTCGTCTGATGTCCTCACCATGGTAGGGTTAAGAATCCATTAGTTTGTTCAATGTTCCCTGTAATCTGTTAAGCTTATAAATAAGGTTCCTCATATGCCTGGTAACCCCTTTGCTAACACAACTGGTTTTTTAGGGAAGTAGGAGTACTCTTAAATACTGAGTTCTGGTCTGCTTTCTACGACCTGATTTCCCTGCTGCTTTTGTAGATGTCTGGTCGTAGTCGTCGAGGTCATAAGGTGGGGTCTACTGATATGGCCTCCAACGAGGAACTTGACCGAGTCAGGGACACTGATAATAGTACCTCTCAGAGCGATGAGGCTGCTGCTTCCTCTGTTCGTTCCCCCTTTTTCAGATATGAATCTTCCCTTAGTCTTAGCGATCTTAAAACCATTGCTGAAGGCTTTTCCTTACCTTCTGGCTGCTGGGCTATGGTGCCAAAGGCTTCTGACCATGTGGCCTTCCCTCCTAAAGGTTTCTTTGCTATTAGCCACCAACACATAGAGGCCGGCTTTAGATTTTCGGTTCACCCTTACCTGGTTGCCCTTCTGAACGATCTTAACTTGGCCTCCTTTCAACTTACTCATAATTCTTATGCTCACCTTACGGCCCTAACTTCAATTTTTCTCAAGAACGGCCTTCCTCCTCCGACCCCTGCAATGATCCAACATATTTTTTTGTTTAGGAGCACTACGGGCCCTAAATCCGACAAGAAAGATGGGTTTTATTATATTTCAGCCCGAAAATCCCCTTACAAAGTCAGTCTTCCCCAAGGGGTCAGTAAGTCCAATGTAGGCGACTATAAGTCACGATGGTTCTACGCGTCGTGTTTGTCTTTATCGGATCTAAAAAATTTTTCCTTTTGCCTCTCTCCCAGTAAGCATTCTTATATATTTATAATTACTTTATATTCATCTTGCTCGTCGCTAATGTTTTCTTTATGCAGACGTATCCAAGAGTGAGATTCCTCTTTCCGATTAGGAGCTTTCCTCGTTAGATCGATTTTCTGAAGTAAAAACTACTTCGGACGATCATGCGCCATCTGACACCCTTATACAAATACACGGTCTTGCCCCTGCAGCTGACCGAGAGTTGCTGGACAAAGGTTCCGACCTAAGCTCCCATGAGGACAATGAGATCTCTTTTGCTTTCTACGACTCTAGAAAGGAAATTCCCCATTTAGTAAATACACAAATTTCGAAGATGGTGAGGCTTCATTTCGAACAGCCTTTACCCGGTCAGACTTCTGTTTCAAAGCAGCCCGACCAGGCTGCTAGGAGTTCGGACACTCCTTCGACTGCTGAGGTTCCTTCAGAATCACCTCTCCAAAAAGATTCTAACGCATCTCCTGTTCTTCTTATGAAACAAAAATCCGTGGGTAGGAAATCCTCACACAGAGATGCTCACAAAAATGCTGATTCCCAATCTGTTCCTGTTGCCAGCAGTTCACCGCCTGCTCGCCCTCGGAGTATTGATAAAGGCAAATGGATTGCCGAATCAGGGACACATGAGACGGACCCTGCTACTGAAGAACATACCCAGGATTTTGATGCGGGGATATACTATAATGATCTTTTAGATCGCGCTTCTCAATTCCTGGGAATGAAGAAACTAGCCCTCTATAATGAAAAGATAAAGGGCGAGAGGCTAATCAATTACTTGGGCTTCCACAACATGCTCATAAGTCTTTTATTTTTATTGCTGTTGCTTTCTTCTTCGTCCTTCCTGTTTGAGTAACAACTTGTTTCAAGCATCCATGGCATACATGAAACTCCTTAGAGAGATTGCGGATTGGCCCGAGGAGAAAGCTACCATGGAAGCCACCATCAATTCCCTAGAAGATGAGAAGAATAGAATGCAAGAATAGGTGAACTCTTATGAATTGGAGCTTGAAAAATCAAGGGAGGCCTTCCGCGATTTGGAGCAGGAACATGAGAAAACCATTAACCAAAAGCTCGAGCAGCGGGAGACTATAAAGATGCAAAACGAGCAGATTATCTCCAGGGACAAAGAGATCGAGGAGTTGAAGCACACTCTTCATTTTGCTCAGGATTCAGAGAAGAAGCTAAAAACAGAAAACAAGGAGCTGAAGGGGAGGTTGTCCTTGCACGAGCATGAAGTGGCTGAAACTAAAATAGTTACGGAAGCAATGAGACAGGAGGCGATTTCTCTCAAGAAACAGATAGCCTTGGAGCGGGAACGTACTGTGACCTTAGTCCGGGAAGTAGAGGAAAGAACAAGAAGTTTGTTCCTGTACAACCTGTGGTGCAAACGTTCAGACGTGGATGTTTCATTCTTTGGTCCAGAAGCCGTGGCAGAAGTGAAGTTATATGCTCAACAGGCTTAATCAAAAGCCAATCTTCCAACTTCCCAATCCGGTCATCCTCTTGATAGTGCTGCTCCTACTCATACAGGATCTTCCTCCAGCTCTCCTCATCCAATTAACATAGATGATAGTGGGGCGTTTGGCCAGTAGAACTTTCCTCCTAATACTTAGGAAAAATGTTTTTTTTTTTTTACCTGTTTACTTGTAATGAACTCATGTTATTGACAATATTATTCGATCTGATGAATTGTTTTGCCATTATTCCTTATTTGCATCTTTATTAGTTGCTTTGTTCAATCGCGTAAGTTGAAACAGCGATCAACTTTATTCGTGCAGAGTAGGTGTGGGGACAGCTAGCGTGCTGAAATGATCCCTTAAGGCCCCTTATCTCTTCTTGATTAATTATCCAGACAGACCGTTTGCCTTCTCCAGTTGGTTTGAGCTGTCAATTTTTTCCAGCGATTAAATTTATTTGAGCTGAGTAGGTGTGGGGATAGCTAATCGTACTGAAATTATCCTTTGAGGCCCCTTACCTCTGCTCGTTTAAACCTACAAGTTAAATGTCTCTTCTAGAGCTAGTTCGCTCACAGGCTACATAGACCTTCCAAGGTTATTTTATAAGTCCACAGGCCATGAACATCCCTTCCAGAGTCCGTTTACTCACAGGTAATGCTAAGGTCTTCCAGGACTTTTTTTTTTTTTTTAGCTCACAAATAATGATTACACCTTTCAGAGCCCGGCTACTCACAGGTGGTAATCATATATTTCAGAGCGTCTGCTTATAGGTATCAATTAAACCTTCAAGAGTCTGAGTAGAAACAGTAATCAACCGAATGTGAAATGATCAGAAATTGTCATTTGAAGAAAATCTTTATTAACTTAACAGCTGCATTCACACACCAAAAAATAAGTTATTAAAGCAAAAACTGAATAATTTAAACATAGTATGGTCGTAGATTCTCAGCGTTCCATGCTCGGGGAACTTCAGCTCCTTCCAAGTTGGTCAGGTGGTAGGCTCCATTCTCTAGACTATATTTCACAATATAAGGTTATTCCTAATTCGGGCCAAACGTTCCATCGCTAGCTTTCCGGGCAATTGGTAGAATAAGGCGTAAAACCAAATCTCCGGCTTTAAACTTCTGGATGCGGACCTTCTTGTTGTAGAACCTGGCAATTATTTGCTGGTAGACAGTAATCCTCATCTGGGCTTCGTCTCTCGCTTCCTAGATCAAATCCAAATTAGTAGTAAGCAGATGATTATTATCTTCCTGATTAAATGTAGTTCTGCGTTGACTAGTGACTTTTTATTCTGCAGAGATCATTGCCTCCGAGCCATAAACCAATGAGAAAGGAGTTTCTCCTGTAGTGTTACGAGCAGTAGTTCTATACGCCCATAACACTTTCTACAGTTCATCCACCCAAGCTCCTTTCCTCGTTTTCAGCTTAGTTTTTAAGTTTTGCTTGATGATTTTGTTGACAGCTTCCACTTGCCCGTTTGCCTGTGGGTGATCTACTATTGAAAAGCTCTTTTTAATTCCCAAGTCCCTGCAAAACTTTTGAAACTGCTCGCTGCTAAACTGAGTTCCATTATCTATCACGATTTGCTGTGGAATCCCGAACCTGCAAATGATATTCTCCCAGACAAACTTCTCGATTTTAGTAGAAGATATCTCAGCGAGTTCTTTAGCTTCTGCCCATTTTATAAAATAATCCACCACTACGATGGCATGCTTGCACCTTCCTCGGGCTGTAGGGAGTGGTCCAATCAAGTCCATGCCCCAGATGGTGAAAGGCCACGAACTGACCATCTGCTGCAAGAAAGCTGGTGGAGCTCGAGGTTTTCTGGCAAATCTTTGACACTTATCACACTTCTTAACTATTTCTATCGAGTCCTACTTCATCGTCAGCCAATAGTACCCTTGTCGAAGAGCTTTCTGAGTTAGTGTTAGCCCCCCAGCGTGATTGCCACAGTGTCTCGCGTGTATGTCATTCAGAACGGCTTGACAGTCCTAGCCATCAATGCATCTAAGCAGCGGAGCCGAGAATCTTTTTTTGTATAGCCTGTTGTCATAAATGCAATACCGGGCTGCTTGTGCTCGAAGACGATGAGACTTTATTTTATTTTCAGGTAATTTTCTATTCTGTAAATACTCTACAAGAGGATTCATCCAGGAGTCTTGTGCCGCCACAACTGCCTTCGTCTCATCTCGCGATTCTGTGCTTGGGACGGGCAGGACTTCTACCGGTACAGCCCCCATGAAATCTGCGTCTTTAGCAGTGGCCAAACGAGCTAATGCATATGCATGAAAATTTTGTGAACGCGGGACATGGTGCAACTCTTACTTCTCAAACCTTGCCAAAAGTTCCCGGACCTTTCGCAGATAGATGACTATTTTAGATCTTTTGGCCTAGTATTCTTTCCGGACCTGGCATACAACAAGCTGTGAATCACTGTAAATTCTAACCCGTTCTGCTCGTACTTCTTTGGCTAACCTTAATCCTGGTTATCGACATATATTTCCATCGTTCCCCCAATTAGATGTTCAAATATCATATTTACCAACCGTTGGTAAGTTGCTCTCGCATTCTTCAACCCAAACGGCATCACCTTGTAGCAATAAAGCCCTCAATCAGTAACAAAGGAAGTGTGCTCCTCATCGTTGGGATCCATCGGGATTTGGTTATACCCCGAGTAGGCATCCATGAAATTGAGTAGCTGATGTCCAGCAGTACCATCGACAAGTTGGTTGATTCGCGGTAAAGGAAAACTATCATTCGGACATGCCTTGTTTAGATTGGTGAAGTCGATACAGGTCCTTCATTTTTCGTTCTTCTTCTTCACAAGAACAAGGTTTGCCACCCAGACCGGATAGACCTCTCTGATGAATTTGTTCGTCAGAAGTTTCTCTACCTCTTCCTTGAGTGCCTCATAGCGTTCTTCAGTCATTGGTCTCCTCTTTTAACGAATTGATTTGTGGAAAGGATTGATGTTTAGCTTGTGCGACATCACGTCCGGGCTTATCCCTACCATGTCTTCATGATTCCATGCGAAAACATCCAGATTTTCTTTGAAGAACTTAACGAGCTGCGCCTTGATGTTTGGGAGTAAGTATTTCCCTATCTTCAAACATCATCTGGCGTCCTGCTCACTAACTTGCACATCCTCCAATTCTTCCACAGGACCTGTTGCTCGGTCTTCGTCTATTTCTCTTGGATCCAGGTCCTGACTTACCCCTGTAACACTGATCGACTGTTTCTTTTCCTTGGTCACCATGCTGACCTTCTTTCCTATGACCCCAGCTTTTACTGCATTTTTATAGCACCTCCTTACTACTTTTTGTTCTCCTCTGACACATCTTACCTCATTCAAAGTGAAAAATTTAATAGTGAGCGTTCTGGTGGATATTGCTATATCTTGGCTGTTCATAACCGGTCTTCCGAGGATAACATTATATGCCGAAGGACAATTGATAACCAAAAAATTGGCCATCATAAGAGCCTGTCTGTTCGAATCCCCAATAGTGAGGGGAAGTCTGATCTGCCCCAATGGCACAATTGCATCTCCCGTAAAGCCGAAAAGGGGTTCAGGGGATGGTGCTAACTGCTCGGACGCTAAACCCATCTGTTCGAAACAAACTCTGTACATCACATTCACCGAGCTACCCGTGTCCATCATTATCCTCCTTATTTCAGCGTTGCCAATTCTTGCCCTGATGACCAATGCGTCATTATGGGGCCAATGTACACCTTTGGCATCTTCTTCATTAAACATCATGCCACCTGAAGTTACTCTGGCTTTCTTGGCCAGCCCTTTTGTTTCACTGTGCCTGGTTAGAAAGACTCGGCTGGCTTCCCATACATAATGTTCTTGTGATCTGTTAGATGTCCCTGCAATGTGCGGTCCTTAATGGATAGTAAAGATGGTCCTCACAGCGGGTAGGTGGCCTTGATCAGTCATCTGCTGTGGCTGTTGCTGGGCAAGTTGTCGAGATGGATCAGGGCATTCCTGTGCCGGCTGATGCCTTTCCTGGGGATGCTGATTTTCTGGTCGTGCCACATACTCCCTCAAACGACCTCTTCTAATCAATTCTTCTATCGCATCCTTAAGTTCTCTGCACTGAGAAGTATAATGTCTGTTTTCTCTATGGTAGGCACAATATGTCCTTGAATCTTGAAATCTCCTCGGGATATTTGTGGGACTTGGCCTCTTGAAGTTCTCCCGTCTTTTTTTTGCTTCGAATATCCTGTCCTGTCTATCTGTCAAGACGCTGTAGTTCTGGTAGCGACTTCTCAGTGGAGACGTTCTTCTTCTGGACTCATTCTTTGATCGCTTCGCTACTTGATTACTAGAGCGATGCTTATGACCGCTCTCTTCACTCTCACGGTAACCTCTCTTTTTTCCCTAGCGTAAGCTGCTTGCTCCGTTTTTCTGCTCGCTGGACTTCTTCTGTCCGAAAGTATCTTCCCAGCAAATCTCTTTTGCCGCACGATCATAAAATTCTCTCAGACTTTTCATAGGGTTCCTGTAAATGCTTTTATAAAGTTTTTGTCTTTCCTCAGTCCTGCGGAAATAGCGGTTAAGATACTTTTATCAGAGGGATTCTCCACATTATTTACCTCACTCCTAAATTTGGCAATATAGTCCCTCAAAGTCTCATCCCGTTTCTTAAAGATAGTCACCAGGTGGCAAGTTGGTGTAAGCTATTTTCTCAACGCCTTGTACTGGTCTGTGAACTTTCTTTGGCATTCATCCCAACTGTTTATACTGCAGGCCAGAAGACTCCTCAGTCATGTCCTTAGCACATTCTCCAGTGTTGTTGGGAACACTCGACATTTGACCAGGGGATTAAAGGTCTGCAAATTCATTTGAATGTTGAAAGTGTCCAGATGATCATACAGGTCACTATTCCCATCATAAAGCGGGATGGTCAGGAGCTTGAACCTTGGTGGTAGCTGTTGTGTCTCAATCTCTCTCGAGAATGGGGTTCTATCTTCTCGTCCCCCCGCTTGGCCATGTAGTCCAAGTCTCGTTCCAATTGCTGAACCCTCTGAATAAGTTCTTGTACCATTGGGTCTCGTCGTTCAATCCTGTTGGCCGGGGACCGATGATTTCTCCTACTCTCCCTGCCTTCAGAGATACGAGTTTGTGACCTCCCTGTGTCCATAGACATTCTTTCACATGACCTATTCCTTCTATGAGAACTCCCTGTATAGGGCGATTCTCTCCGGCGCACATGCTCTCTATCGCGCTGGTGAACTATTTCTTCCCCTCGGTCAGTCTCTACACGGTGGCTGCCATCCTGACTTACCCTGATTCCCAACTTGGGAGGGTGAGACGCTATTTCTTCTTCATGAACCTGACGCCCTTCCCTTCTCGGGCGTAGGTTTGAGGAGTGCACAGAAACCGCCTGCCGCTCTCTTACCCTATCAGTCTATTCTCTTCTAACTGGCAAGACACCCTCAGACTGGCGTTGAGGTTGGCATCTCTAGGAACCTCCTGGGCCTGGGCTTGCATCAGGGTTCTGATGGCCTCCGCTAATCGTGCTACAGTATTCTCTAACGCCTCCTGACATGCTTCCTAACGTTGTTGCCAAGCTGAGGCAGCGTCTACTTCGGTGGCTGCTTGGTGTGGGGGAAGCGAAGGCAAAGCTACACTAGACATCCCTGGCGCCTGACCTTGGCCTTGGTGGCCCTCCAATTGGTCAGCCTCTGTTGCAACAACCCTAGTTGTCTTGATCCTGACCATGTCAGCAAATCAAAATAAAAGAAGAAAGTTGTCAAATCGCAGTTTGGGCCCTCTTTCTAGCGCCAAAAGATGTTGACATTCAATTTTGGTCAACCCGATTCTCCAAGCCCAATACTTGCGACACAATAAACCACACACAAAACAAGTATTACCAGGACCAAAACAAACAAGACAACGAGATTTTACGTGGTTCGGCAAGAACAATGGCCTACGTTCACGACAATCACCCATTCTCTCTCTCGGAGTAATTGTATTTTTATTTCACTTTGTCATTTACACTGAATTTTATCTCCTATTTATAGTGGAGATGTTACAATTAGAATTAGCTTAAGAATCTTACAGATAAGGTAAAAAATAATATACATTAATTGAGATAATATCTCCCAAGATTATCTCTACCGCATATATAACAATTTCCAAGAATGTCGTGATTCTATTTGCATGAAAATAGGTAAGTTGACTCCTTTTCTGAATTGAATTTATTCGCCTTCTAGAAGGTCAACTGGTCAACTCTAGCGATCAACCTGTTCAGCGATCATATATTGCATCAGACGAGCAGACTACCTCAGCGTCCAGATGTAGTGCTAACGAGCAGACTGCTTTAACTGTCAGGCGTTTCCACTACCGAGCAGATTCAACTGTTCTTCCGACTATTTAAGCAATCGATCAGACTTTCTAACCGCTGCGATAATTTCTAAAGACACTCACCGAACAGATTATCTTTATGCTTTTGTCAATCGGTCAAACCTTCATACAATCAGTCAAACCTTCATACAATCACTCTGAACGCTTAACGTTTTAAGGCGATCAACCGCACAATCAAGTGTGCTCGGGTGCATAGGTTAATGAATGACTATACTCATTCTTTTGACTTCTGACTATTTTGACCAATACTTTTTGGGCTTTTCTTTACAAAGTGATATAATGGGCCTTCGTTCTTGGGCTTTTTCATTATGCCAAAATACCCACAACAGAAGGCAACAACTGTGGAAAAAGATTCACGTCCTTTGTTATTTAAATTTGATGAGGTATGTTACTATGCATTATATATCTATAAATTTTTTTACTTTTAAAACTTGAATTGGACCAAATTAATAATAATACTTTTGATTTCAATTAATCTTTTGGATTCATTAAGATTCAGATCTTATAAATACTCCGATAAGTTTCTTTTTATTTTCCAAAAACCAAAAATCAGCTTTTGAAAGTTAATGCCAAACAAGTTCAAATGCTTTTCTAAAAGCAGTTTTAATTGTACTTTTTTTTTTTTAATCTAAAAGTCATGTTAGTTTTGACTTTTTTGAAGTGCTTTTGATGATGCCAAACAATGCTATGGGTTGGATCAAATATATTACTATTGTGGGATTGGGATTTGCTAATTTTAGCAATGAACTTTGTCTAATAAACAGTGCAAATTATGTTTCATGTTTCATGGAATGGATGCTAACATTCCACAAACAATATTCAACTATTTGCCAGTGCTTTCATTCATGGAAAGTTATATTATCATGTAACAATCTTGAAAAGGAGTATTAAAAACTCTAATTATCTAAAGCCTAATTAGATGAGAAAGTTGCAACTTCATTGATTAGCTTTGTTAAACTTAAGGTGTGTGGCTGCTGAGATATAAATGCTACAAAATTTTAGTGAGGATCTCGTGTAGTTACTTATATGCACTTCGATAGGAAGCATTGATTTCCCTTTTCTTTCTTATTGCTATAAGCCTATACATGTCCAGAGAAACAATATATATATGTGCATTGTTATTTCATTTTAAATGCAATGTTTTTATTGTGTTACTTTACTAGTAAAATTAATCAAACTATTAAGTAACATTTTTTTTTTTCATTATGGTGTACTTCATATCACGAGTAATTTTGATGTAAAGTTAGTGGATAAAAGATAGTTAAATGTTTTTTCTCCAGAATAGATGTTTGTTTCATCTGCAAAACAATGATATTCTGTAGGCCTATGACAATGACGAGGACAGTTTATTTAGTTTTGATATGTATAGTTATGGTTGCTACTACGCTTTAATGTTACGTGTTACATATATGGTGAGATCTTGAACTAAGAGCTTGGATTTATGCATCATATAAACTAGCTTTGAATCATATTATCTGTTCGATTGTTAATTGTTGTTCCTGTTCTAGCCACGCCTAGTTATGGTTGCTACTATGCTTTTGTGCTGATTTTTATTTATCATTTTGTTACTATTTTTCTTTCCATGGTTTGGGTTGTACTATTATCTACCTCTATATTATTTTATTTTATTTTTTTGGATTTAAATGAATATCATCATCAAAATTGTTGCTGGGAATGGTGTTGGTAAAATATTGATTGACAAGCTTTCATATAGGTATACATATTTGGTTAATAGAATATCAAACTAGAATATGCAGAGAAAACGCTTTGAAGGAATTTGTCGTCTTTTGCGGTAGATATGTCGACAAGTGTGAGATTGAAAATGTTTATAATTTTTTTATTCTTACTATTTTGAGAGTGAACTGTGCCAATTTTATCTTGTAAACTTCAAATTTCCAGTTAAGGTATTTTTTTTTAAAAAAAAAAAAATTGGGGGAGAAAGGATGGAAGTGATAAAAAAGGTGTCGATCCTTACCACTATAGCAAAGGACAGTTGGCGCTTTAATCAACTGCATCAGCTACCTTTGACAGAACTCGATGTTATCAAAATTGAGATTGAGAACTGAGCATGAAAAGTTTGAGGATTGAAACTGACTTGGACCAAACACAGTCAGTTTGGTTCAAGTTGATTCGGTCCCCATTTAATAGACCTCGAACCTGATTTTCCATTATATTCTATGTACCTGAGTAGTATAGAGAATATTGATCCAGAAATAGGGCCAAAGAATTATTTAAGACCCGATTAGGGTATAGAAAATTTTTAGAGTTTGTTTTGACGAAAAACGAAAACTTTTGATGAATAGTATTTTCGAACGGAAACATCTTCGGATAAATAGTGATTTTTGAAAAAGAGCCCTAAGAACCAAAAATGTCCGAAATAGGTCATGGATCTTGAGAGAACTGAAACGAAATGAAACGGAATCCGTTTGATTGAGTTTCAGGAGATTTGAAATATTTCGATCAAATGACACTATTTTTCAAATATTGAGTTTTCATGACTTAAACTCTATTAAAAAATTTCGCGAAGTAAGGGACCCAATTAGAGTATTTCATGGTCAATTTAAAGTTTAGATAACCGTGAAATATTTTCAGAATATTTTTCGGATTGAATGGTATATTAAATTGTGTTTAGGTTAAATTTTCACCCTATTATTTTATGGTACTAGAAATATTCGAATTGAATTACGGTCAAATCGTAAGCCTCCAGTAGTGTTATTTAAAGTTTATTATATTTTCATATCGCAAGCCGGATATTGTTTGGTTGACCCCGGTACGATTACAAAGTCATTAGGCGTGAATTACGTATTAATCAAGCGAGGTGAGCTCACAGAATTTAACTAATGAAAAATGAGATAAGTGATTTAAAAAGTAGTGGTTATGGATGTGCCACGTGTTATCCATGGATTGGTTAGAAAAATAAGTGAATTAGAATGTGCCAAGTGGACCAATAGAATTGATTTTGGGGCACTAGTATAATTAGTAAAAGTTTGAGGTTATAAAGTGAGATTTTCTTGAAGGTCTTTTAGTAATTGAGCATTGAAATATATATAATTGAGTTTTGTCTCATTTGAGACAATATTGGCCGTGAAATTAAAAGGGAAAAGGGAGAGAGAAAAGAGAGAGAGAGTCGGGCAGAGAGGAAGCCGAGAGAAAAAGAGAGAAAAAGTTTGTGTGCCGAGAGAGAGAGAGAAGAGGAAAAAGATCCGGTCCGAGTTTCACCGTGGTTTCTTCACGAAAGTTGTTCCTCGTCATCTCCTCTAGCTAACCCAACAAATTTGAAGCAAAACGATCGCCTATTTGGTGAGTTATCTCAGTTTTAAGCTTGATACTTCGTATGAAATCTATTTTTTTTTCATTTATTTTCGAATAAGAGATTAGGGATGATAAGAGGGTTATGTGAGGATGATTTTGGTATGAATTTGGAGTGATTTGATGGAAGAAAAATAGATAAAACGAGAGATTAAAGTTGTGGAGAAAAATGGGTTATCATGGAATTTGATTCCGTTTTCGAATCTAAGGCATTAGATTGATGTTTTAGAGGTTAAGGAATAATATTTTGAAGTTAGATTTTGAAAACGAAAAGATTAGGATCTATTTCGGAGCTAAACGGACGAGTTGAAGGGCGATTTCTGAAACCCTTCGAAATGCGTTCATTTAACATTCGAAACGAATTATTTAATCATTGTTGGGTGTTAGAACACTAAAGGATTTATTTTTGAAGTTGTCGAAAATCCGGAGCGAAAAGTGATTTTCGTTAGTAAGCGAATCCGGTTGATTTTCGTTCCGAGTTTTCGTCGATAAAATTAAGTATACTGAGGTATTCCTAAGAAAGAATAAGTAAGATTCATATAGAGAAAACAGATTTCAAAAACTCCGGTTGAATAGAAATTAAGATCCAAAAGTTTAGGCGTTAAACGATATATATAAAGATAATAAGATTTTTATTGATTTTAAATGTTATTTGAATAAGTTAAGTGACCCTAAATGAATATTTGATATTTTAGGGTAAAAGCGGAAACTTCCGGAGGCATATGGAGGAGGCTCGGATTTTATCCGAGGACGTGTTCTGAGTGGAACTACAAGTTTTTATTTATATTGTCTTAAAGTTTATTTTAAAGTTAAAAGAATTTATTATAAATAGTTATTTATTTATTAATTGAATTTATATTATAATTCTAGCATAAAGATTTTAATTTATTATTTATTTGTATGAGAATGTGCTAGAATTAAAGATTTTAGGCTTATTGCCTTAAGATTTAGAATATTTTAGTGTATTAAGAAAAAGAAATTTTAATAGTCTATGGTTTGCCCTAACCCCAGTTTAGTACCAGGCCGAATGCCCTATACGTGATACGGTAGATGAGAGGAAGTCAGTCAGTGAGATTTGAGTCTAGTCGACTTATGTGTGAGTGAGGTATGAGTGGTCCATATGCACGTATAGGGTAAAGTAGTCGGTCCGCAACGTGGGCCCGCTTACGACGACTACACATGGTAAATCCCCACTCTTAGTGGTTAGCTAGATTTTATATGCTACCACACCATGAGTAGATATTCCCTGGGTTACCATTTAGGCGAGAACTAGAAAACATTTCAGAAAGTTTTAGAAAGAAATTTAGAACGAGATTCAAAAGCAGTTTTAAATGATTTTTTAGAAAGTATTGTTCTAAAATACTTTTGTTTTATTAAACTGTTTTGGGAGAAGTTTAAGTGAAGAAATGAGTTTTAGTTTAAAAAGGTACTACCACTCACTGAGTATAAACTCACGTTTTTTTTTAAACGTTTATCTTAAAAATTCTCCCACAGGTGTAGGAACTAGTCGTCCAGCCGACGAGGTTCAGTTAGGCATGCAAGTGGACGTATATGACGATACCTACTACATGTATATATTTTGTTATTTTGATCATATATATGTGTTAATGTACATAGTGTAAATATTTTGAAGAAATAGTGGATGCATTAGTTAAAATGTTTTATTAACGTTTTATGAAATCCAGTGTTCAAATTTTATTGATTTGTTTGTGAGAAAGGAGCCGGAGGCTCCAGAAGTTGAGAAATGGATTTCATAGAAGTGTTTTTATAAATTGTATTTGAAACTTGCAGGGTGGCATAGTTTAGAAAACAGACGGCATGCTGCTGAAATTTTTATTAAAAAGCGAAAAATTTTTATCACCGTCACCTTGTAAAGGAAGTTAAAATATCTAGTTAAATGATTTACGGTGCCTTGACGGGGTTTTTTCGGGCTGAGTATAGAGTTCGTGAGAATTTTTTCAGGGTGCTACGGGATCTTTCTCAGATCCAGAGGAGGGATTCAGGAAAGGTCCCGTCATCATTGGTTTATGCATGTGCCCTTTAGGATCATTCAAATTTTGCATAACCCTTAAATCGTACGTAATTTTACTATATAAAACATAAATAATATATATTTATAAGAAATGAATTGGATTCGATTTTAGTTCGGGTCTAAGTTTCAACTAGGCAAAGTCAAGTTGAGTATTCACTATTTAAGAGTACTTAAATGAATTAAATTTGAATTTTTTATTTTCTAATCTATATAGATCAATTTATAGTTTAACAAATGTATATATGACACGTTCTATAGTACATATAGATATACATATACTTAACAACTATAAATAACTGATTACATTCTAAAATTATTGATTTTATTTATTATATATGATCACAATTTTTTATAGTAAAAATTTTTTGTTGTAATTAGATATAATATAATATAATTGACTATATTAAGTTATAATTAGATATAATAAAATATAGTCAGTAATTTTATAATATAATGAGCAAATTACAATTTAGCTACCCAGATGAAACGCTTTTACAGGCGGAGCAACAGTTTCGATCTAATTACAATTTACCCCCCTTCCGTTAGTGGTTTTCGTTATATTTAACTGTGAACAGTGTAAAAGGGACAAAAAGACGAAAATGCTCTTGATAGTTAAATTGACCCCGTTGACCGAGCAAATGAAAAATCAAAAGTGACTGTTCGCGGGAATTGAGGTTGACTGATTCCAAGTCAAGTTAAAAATAAATATACTGTTCATTATATGATTTCATTTCAAGTCAAGTTAAAAAAAAATTCTCAAAACCATTCTTTCCAACCATTCTTTCCAGGAGAATGTTGGGTGGCAGGAGTTCACTGTAATATAACAAGGTGGCG
The DNA here is from genome assembly GCA_022984855.1 of Dimocarpus longan. Lineage (NCBI taxonomy): Eukaryota > Viridiplantae > Streptophyta > Magnoliopsida > Sapindales > Sapindaceae > Dimocarpus > Dimocarpus longan. Next base: position 10,904,506 of record CM041014.1, on the reverse strand, counting down.
ACTGAGGCAGCTGGCTCGCTCACCAGCGATGTCACGAACCTCGCCAGTGACCGGAACAGCAATGGGGTTATAGACTGCAATACAAATTCAATGCACAAACATATACAAGAGAATGAGACACGATGAAATAGATGATGTTTGATGTTAAAAGAAAATAAACAAAGTGTGATGATGTGATACATATAACATGGCTCTGGTAAGTTAGAAAAATGTTGCAAGTGGAGATTAGGTGGTGTAAAGAGGGAGGAAGCAGAAGAGAAAAAGTAGGCATTTGTGTGATTGTCGAACCAGATGAAGGTTCATCTGGGTTCGAATTGACGAACCCAGACGGAGGTTCATCTGGATTCTCATCGACGAACCCAGATGAACCTCCGTCTGGGTTCATCGATTCGAACCCAGATGAACTTTCATCTGGGTTCGACAATGAACCCAGATGATGAAGGAGAAGAGAACGATGGCGAGAAGAAAGGAGAGGAGCACCGGCGGACAGAAGAGCAGCAGCAGCAGAGAGGGGATCGACGAACCCAGACGGAGCACCGGCGGACAGAAGAGCAGCAGCAGCAGAGAGGGATCGACGAACCCAGACGGAGCACCGACGGACAGAAGAGCAGCAGCAGCAGAGAGGGGATCGACGAACCCAGACGGAGGTTCATCTGAGTTCTCATCGACGAACCCAGATGAACCTCCGTCTGGGTTCGTCGATTCGAACCCAGATGAACTTTCATCTGGGTTCGACAATGAACCCAGATGATGAAGGAGAAGAGAACGATGGCGAGAAGAAAGGAGAGGAGCACCGGCGGACAGAAGAGCAGCAGCAGCAGAGAGGGGATCGACGAACCCAGACGGAGCACCGGCGGACAGAAGAGCAGCAGCAGCAGAGAGGGATCGACGAACCCAGACGGAGCACCGGCGGACAGAAGAGCAGCAGCAGCAGAGAGGGGATCGACGAACCCAGACGGAGGTTCATCTGAGTTCTCATCGACGAACCCAGATGAACCTCCGTCTGGGTTCGTCGATTCGAACCCAGATGAACTTTCATCTGGGTTCGACAATGAACCCAGATGATGAAGGAGAAGAGAACGACGGCGAGAAGAAAGGAGAGGAGCACCGGCGGACAGAAGAGCAGCAGCAGAGAGGGGAGAGGAGAGAAGATGGGCGCTGCGGACGGAGGAGGGGCGAGGAGATGAGAGCGGCCGGAGAGAGGCAATAAGAAGAAGAAAGGAGAGACTAAGAAGAAGAAGAAGAAGAAGAAGAAATAAGAGACTAAGAAGAACTGAGAATAAGAAGAAGAAAGCAGAGACTGGGATGGCAGAGACAAGGACGGCGACGGCGAAGGCGAAGCGAGAGAGAGAGAGAGAGGGAGAGAGAATCTGATTTACATTTAATTTTGCCAGCTTCCCCACGTGACAGACCATTCCCCAATTGAAATGACCACTTTACCCCTGAATTAGATCACGGTAACGAAAACCACTAACGGAAGGGGGGTAAATTATAATTAGATCGAAACTGTTGCTCCGCCTGTAAAAGCGTTTCATCTGGGTAGCTAAATTGTAATTTGCTCTAATATAATTAATATTAGGTGTATGCATACCCAATATATATGGTGAAAAATACCAAAAATAGTCACTTTAATAACATAAAATATATTTTTAACCCCAAACTTAAAAACATTTTCATTTCAACCTCTCAAACAAATAAATTACATCTTATACCCAAGATACCAAAATTACCCCTAACATAAAATTACTAAATAACCACTAATTTCAAATTTCAAAAAAAAAAAAGGAAAGCGGAAATTACGCAACTGCCCACCCTACATAAATCGAAAATTCGATGTAAAAATGGAAGATTATCTGTCTTTGTCGCCCGACGCACCCCGATCACCTAGTTAAACAATCTCCGACCACCGCACGCTGTCGCTATCGTCGTCGTTCTGTAAGCACCGTACACTACCGACGAGAACATCTTCCTCACCTATTACGACTGGTAAGCCGTTTTAACTCTCCGTTTTCAAATTTTGTATGACTTTTCCAATTTTTTGCCATTTGTAGATTTGATTAGTGTTTTTACATGTTGGGCATTCATGATAAAGGTTAGATTATGTTCTATTTGGTTAGAATCTGCTTGGATTTGAACTGCATATAAAGATTTGGTAGATATATGATCTGAGAAAACGATCGGCTTATGTCTGACCATATAACCTGACGTCGGTTTACGTGAGCCAACAAAAGCCGAATTGGCTTACGCTGGATACTACATCGACGTCGGCTTACATTTTCACACATATACCGATGTCGGTTAACATGGATAAAAAAATGCCGAGTCGGGTGAAGTTGACAATCAAGTACCGAGTCGGCTCAAGTTTTAAAACATATGCCGACGTCGGTTCACATGGACGTCAGCTTAAGTCCGTAGACCTATGCCGACTTCGGTTTAAGTTTGGATTCGGCTTACGTTACAACTTTTAATTTGTTTAAATTTGTTAATTAATTAATTTGTTAAATTAATTTGTTTAATTTTAATTTGTGAATTAATCAATTTGTTAAATTAATTTGTTTAATTTGTTAAATTGTTTAATTTTAATTTGCTAATTAATTAATTTGTTAATTTGTTTAATTTTAATTTTTTAATTAATTTTTTAAATTATTTAACAAACAAATTATTCATTGCTTTTCTTGTTAATTAATTTGTTTGATTTGATCATATAATTATTCGTTGTTTTTCTTGCATACAGATGGAATTCAATTATAAGCATCCGGTGCAACATGTTCCAGAAAAATCATTTGGAAGTACACATAATAGTATGAAGAATATTGGTGAGTTAAATGTATTTCTGCAGCAAAGGCAGCTGCTAGATAGGTTTAAGGCAGAGAGTTCGATCTCGTATTTTTTAAAAATGAGTGGTAAACAGCTACTAGTCACTCCCATTATGTTAAACATCCTTGCTAGAGAGTTAGTATATCCTAATTCACAACCTAATGAGATGTGGTTCGAAATTGGGGGAAGGCCATATAGGTTTAGAAAGCAGGAGTTTTTATTAGTGACAGGATTGTAGTTTGGTTATCTCGACCTACAAGTGCTTAAGAGAAAGCAAGAAAACGAGAATAGTTTGCTGTGGCGACTTTTTAAAGGAGTACGAGAATAGTTTGCTGTGGCGACTTTTTAAAGGAGTATCGCCAATGTTAAGTGAAATTATGAAAATGTTAAGGGTCCGGGGGGATACCATAAGTGATGAGGATGTCTTGAAGTTAAGTAATATAATTATCGCTTACAATTTATTTTACGGCTATGATGATCGGTCTAGGGTGGACGGTTATCTGCGGGTCCTGATAGAGGATATTAATATGTGGAATAAGTTCTCCTTTGGTACAGTCGGCTACATCAGACTTATAGAGAGCCTTCGTCGTGCGCTTGATGAGGATCGGCTTATGACTGGTCGCAACATTAATTTGTATAATTTTATTTGGGCTTTTCAGGTACGATATTTAGTATAATCTCTTGATAATTAATGAAAATTGTTTAATGTTTATATATATATATTAATAAAATGTTTATCAAATTTTTTTTAATCGAATGAAAATTACAGTGGTGACTGGTGGAAATGTTTCCGTGGCTGAAAAAAAGGGTAGGATCCAAAGTCATAGGCGGCGACATGGTATTGCCATGGTGTGTGAATTGGTTGTGTAATAACAGAAAGCAAATATGTTGGTCGAATGAGCTGATTCGTGTAAGTATCTAAATGTTTTACATTTATTTATATTTATTGACTATTATTTTTTGTAATGATAATATTAAGTATATTATATATTTTTGTAGTTAATAGGAGGGAATAGTACCCTTGAGCCTACTCCTGTGGAGAAAGAAATGGATTACTAGAAGTCCTTCAACCCTAAACACCTAATTAGGGAGAATGCTTATAAAGTAGGAGGTAGAGGGGGTGTTGATGAAGATACAGATGATGATTCTGATAGCCGGGAGAGCGAGACGGAGTCGAATAGGGAGGTAGAGGGTGAAAGGGAGTCAGCTGGTGAAAAGGAGGAAGAGGAGGAGGAGGAGGAAGAAGAGGAGGAGGAGAAGGAGGAGGAGGAGGATCCGCAGCAGCATGATTATCACATCCCAAGCCCACGAGCCGACTCAAAGAGTACATATTCAGAGGGAATGACCAAAAGAGTACATGAGTTTAGACGAGGCGAGGATCAGCACGATGACACTGCAATCCCATGTGGTCCCCGTATGGTCAGTGGACCTTCTCAAAGTCAGGTGCGAACTTTGTATGATTATACTACTGTATACATTTTATTCTTATATGACAATTGATTTAATTTATAATGTTATTTAAATAATGTTACAAGAGCCTCAGACGAAGGTGGGGAAGATTATGGCCTTGTTGGAGTCTATTTGGAAGACACAATAAGAGCAAAATCAGAGGTTAAGTAGGATCGAGAGGATACTAGAAATCCGTATGCCTCCAGATGTCGGGAATGACCCGAATGACGGTGATGATGATGATGATGATGATGATACTGATAGCTATATTCATGATGATGATGATGATGATACAGATATCTTTAGCAGGAAAAAGAGCATCATCAGCGAAAATATCTCCATCGAAAAAAACACATCAGTCAGTAGACGCTTCACCACCGCATCTTGATCCACAACAACACGATGGGAGTGAGCCGGTAAATTTAAAATTTATTTTGTATTTTAGTTTAGTTTTTAAAATCATTATAACTTTTGATATTCTGTAACTTGTGAAGGTCCAGGACATAGTATCACAGCTGCTTGGGAAGGTCGAGGGCCCACATCTCCATGAGGACCTACCACCCCATCAGGATCCTGGACATCAGGCTGAGAGTGACCGGGTAAATTTGTAATTTATTTTGTGTTTTAGAATATTTTATCAAATTATTATAAATTTGTAAATTATAACTTTTGATTTTCTGTAAATTGTGAAGGTCCAAGACATAGTAACGCAGCTGCTTGGGGAGGTCGAGGGCCCACATCCCCATGAGGACCTACCACCTCATCAGGATCCTGGATATCAGGCTGAGAGTGACCAGGTAAATTTGTAATTTATTTTATTTTTTAGATTAGTTGTTCAAACAATTACAACTTTCGTTTTTTCGCAGATTGTGGAGGTTCTGGACATCAGATCGCAGTTGCAGGGGGAGATCGTTGTTCCACTTCCCCATGAGGACCTACCACCCCACCAGTATCCACCATTACAATGTGATATTGATCAGGTAACTTTTTATTTATTTTGTGGTTTATGTTAATTTTTCATATCATTACAACTGCGTACTTACAAATTGAATTTTCATTTACTTTATAGGGAAAACTGTCAAGGCCTAAACGAAAGATTAAACTGTCGGTATCTCTATTGTCACCATACATAGATCCTGATCGTGCAAAGAAGAAAACAAAAGTGTCAAAGGAGCAGGTGGCAGAAACTCTACCGGTGCTAGATGATATGGTTGAAAATGTGTATAAGCAGTTTAAAGCTTCATCTTCTTTAGACCTCAGGTATTGATAAATTATTTACCTTTGTTTAATCCGATTACTAATCTAATATGACTAACTTTGACACTTTTGATTTGATTTTAGGCGCTACGTTAACGGTTATCCGATGACATTCACCCCTGAAGAGTTTCGTACCATTGAGGGTGAGGATAGTTGGTTGACATCAGCGCATATCGAGGGTTATTTACAGTGCCTGCGAATCAAAGAAAACGGGTGGTGGGATGAGACTCATGATGATAGATATGCAGTGCATGGATTGACCATTTTTGTGAGTGTCAATATTTAATAATTGCGAAATCAACACTTTTTCATCTTTGTCATGTATGTTAAGTAGTAAATAATTTTATTTTATCACTTGTAGGCGAATATGACAATAGTTATGAATAACGAATATATCAAGCAAGGAAAGACATTTGATCCCACTACTGCTGTGACCACCCTCCCCCCCACTGAAGTAGGTTTGCTAGCGGATTTGAAGACCCTAAAACCCCTTGGTGGTCTGTTCACAATGTAAATATTGTCTATGTGAAAAATTATTATCTGATTGTTCAAGGTAGAACGATATCACTAACATTCTCAACATGCAGCTATTGATCCCGTGTAGTCTACATCAGACCCATTGGATAGTCTGTAAGGTATGCCTAAGAGAGCAGAAGATTGTCATATATGATTCACGTGCGGAAATAGAGTTTGAACACAGGAGAAATGCTATTGAGCCTTTGGTTCGTTATATACTATTGATCTTATGATCGATTGATTACTACGGGAAGACCAATATAGAGATGCCACCTATAGAAAAAATATGGGATGTGGAGCGCGTTAATATACGGAATGTGCCTCAACAACCTAACGTGTAAATGTAATTTTTTTAATCATATAAATGTATTATTTAATGAAATAGCTAACCCAACTCTTTGTGTAATACAGGAGCAGTTGCGGGGCATATTGTGTAATGTTTATTCATGATCTACTATGCTTTCTAGAGGGTGATTGGAAGTCTATCCAAACGAAGGATAATGCTCGTCAAATAAGGGCGCAAATAGCATCCGATTTATATAAGTATTCCACCCCAATGTACAGGGCAGACGAATGGGGGCGATGGACATTAGATGAGGATAGTAAAATTGTATATGATTATGTAAATATTCATTAACAATAGATTGATTGATTCATTCATTACTTAGTAAAATATTTTACAAAAATTATAAAAAAAAAACAATAATCGGGTTAACATTACTCAAAAAGACTCAAAAACTATAAATTTTTAGTCCAACAAAGCCTTCGAAATGTGTAAAAAAATAAAAATTTAAATCGGTTTTAGTGAGACAGTTAAATCCGGAATCGGGTTTAACGGTAGCATTAAAACCGGCGTTGGGTTTCGTGGTCCAACGTAAACCGGCGTCGGGTTATCCATCAACTAATATTTTTTTGTTACACTTAACCTGGCGTCGGTTTTCGTTGTAACTTAAAAACCGACGTCGTGTTCAGAAGGTAGACACACACCGATTTCGGTGTTTGTAATCTTTTGTATACCGATTTTCTCTTACTTTAATATTAAAAATTCATAATTTTCCCCATTATCTTTGTTTACATTACTCAGAAGACCCAAAAACTAAAAATTTCATATTATTATACACACCCAGAAAATACAAACATGAGACATGGCATCTCCAGTTATAATGTGTATATATAACCTTATGACATAGAATAGTTCAATGTAATAAATATACCTATATATGCAATATGTTTTTTTCATTCAAGTAAATTGACATAATTTAATGCCAATTGGATAATTTTTAGTCCACCAGAGCCTCGAAAATGTGTAAAAAAAAAAAAAAAAAAATTCAATTCGGTTTTAGTGAGGACGTTAAACCCGAATCAGGTTTTATATACCCTTAAAATCCGACATCGGGTTTCGTTTCCCAATGTAAACCGACGTCGAGTTTGGATATCTACTAAATATATTTAGCTACACTTAAACCGGCGTCGGTTTTCGTTATATATTAAAAATCGACGTCGGGCTTATAGTATTCATAAATCCCGACGTCGGTTTTTCTTTTTTTTTCTCAAGTTTTTGATTTTTTTTTTTTGTTTTTATTTTTTTTCCCACTTTTTAGTTTCCAATCAAAAACGAATATCGGATTTTACTATTTTGATCATAACCAAAACTAATTTTTTACGCAAAAATTTTCAAAATTTAACATAACCTCATATTTTTTATTTATGTTACCGACAATATTACACAACATACGACGATATCACATATCATATAATGAATATTAATGTACCATTACGAGTACTACAAAATCAGAAATCAACTTTGTAAATATGTTGCTGTGCTCCTCAAACGTGATAATGATTAAATAAATTAATGAAACTGATTTCAATAATAAGTGCTCGTCATTTATAAAGAGGATAAACCATAAACATTAAATTTATTCATTACAAATTTTCATGATTATCACCATTTTTATCATCTTATGTGGCTGAAATTGGGAATTGTTAATCGCATCGATGTCGCGTGTTTCCTGTTACACCACAAAGGCTGTATTTTCGGGAGGTTCTGGGTCGTCCAGTACTATGTGTGGCAGTGGAGCTATTTCCAACCTCTCCACCAGTTTTTATGCTAGTCCTAGTAACTTCAACAGGTTCCGCACTTATCCCAACATGACCTATATTTGTCCTTTCGAATGTAGAAATAGGAGGGTTAGGACAACGAAGACGGTTGTGTTCCATTTCACCACATTTTCCACATTTTTTCTTTCGACGACTTTCCCTGGCTGACGAAATTCGTGCCTCTTTCGGTCTACCTGCTTGTCGTCTTCCTTCGGGTGGTAGTACAATCATACTTTTGACTTCCGAGGGAACATTCCAATCTTTCGGGCGAGGAACAGGATTGATTGGACGTGCATATGTAGCTTCCAGCCATTCCTTGCTATAATAATCATGACAGAGTGTATAATAATGAACACCGTTGACCCTGATATATATGACAAAGGTAGAAAGTTACCAAATGACATAAAATAAAGAAAAATAATAATAAAGTATAAGTATAATTACTATACCTAGCAACAGCAATGGCATGATGACATGGTAATTGATCTAGATCCCAATGTCGACAAGAGCATGTTCGCTCAAAAAACCGAATGAAGTCATAACCTAGTTCATGTGTAACTCCAAACTTGATCGGTTGTTGAATGGGAGATACCATAGCACTCGTCGATTCATTAGCTATCGAGTTCACATGATCCTCTGTAGTTTTGGTAACCGAAGTTCTGAGTTTCTCGGCATAAACACGTCTATCATTATGCGATTTCTACAGCATATGTAGTAGATATTCATGGGCGGTTGTTATTGGAAGCCGTCGCGCTTTCATCATGCATTTGTTCAGTGACTCTGCAATGTTAGTGGTCATCATGGCATATCTTCTTTTTGGAGCATATGCACATGACCATTTCATCACTCCGATGTTAACCAATTTTTCATGCATTTGAGGACATGCTCCTTGAATTTGTTCTAAATATCTATCACAATCTGGCCTTATATAACAATATGCTGCAAGGTAAAATATATTCTCCACATCTTTTACCTATCTATAGTGTTTCTTCAAGTGGAAGAAACAGAATACGTGTGGGACCTCGGGAAAAACACTACTCATTGCATTCGCAATGCTTTTATGACAATCAGATACACTAATCAAATCCGACTGCAAATGTTGTCTCCCACTGATAATCTCTCTCAATCTACTTAGGAACCAGGTCCATGAATTGTCCGACTCTCCATCAGCAAAACCAAAGGCAAGAGGATAAATCATCCCCTCTCCATCTTTGCATGCAGCAACAAAAATCACCCATTTATATTCACATTTCAAATGAGTGGCATCAACTGCAATAACCGGTCTTATATAATATCGAAAACCCTCAATTGAGGCTCCAAGTGTAAGGAACGAATATAAGAACCGGTTGTTTTCATCCGTCTTAATTGCAGTCACTGTACCAGGGTTTATTTCCTTTAACATGTGAAAGTACGAAGGAAGTTGCTGAAATGACTCATCCGCTTTTCCATATGCTAGTTTCTTTGCATATTGTAAAGATCTCCAAGCTTGAGTGTACATTATCTGCACACCATATTGCTCCAACATTTCTGCAATCAAAAGTTGAGGTGTTATACTATCAAGACTTACTTTTTTCTGATACAACGTTGCTATCACAACAGTCTTCACACTTCGTCTATGTGACTCGTAAGCATCTTGACAGCATGTGTGCTCCGGTACATATTTATACACATACCACATCAAACCACCCTTTCTACATCTTGCGCGAACCTCAAAGTTGCAGCTTACATCCTTACAACCAGCCTTATATCTGACCGTGCATAAACGTTTAACTTTATATTGATGTCCAGAATTAAGAACACACTTTCCAACAGCAACATTCAGTTCATATTTACTATTAAAAAATGCACCTTTATACAATGTATCACGTCGGATGAAGGTCGACATAACAGTTGACGTAACCTTAATTTCACACTAATCTACACCGAGAACAATCCAGTATGGTTGTGAAGGGTTGGTTTCAAATTATGAACCCAAAAATCTAATTTCTGGATACTCCACAGTCTCTGCATCAATTCCAATTTCAATGTCATCACCTATAGTTTCCTCATTATCATCACCACTATTCGATATCTCATCACCATCACTATCTGCGTCCCGATCTTCATCATCATAATCATTTCCACCAAAATCAAGGTCACGCATTGGATTTTCTACGGATGTGAATGCGGCAATAGAAGTTGAAACTTGATTGCTGCCACTAGATGAAATAAAACAATTTTGACCTTCACCTATAAATGGATTTACAATTCTATCCACAAGTGCTTCTACATCCCTTGGATATGATGACATTGTATTGATGGTAAATTGAGGGACAGTAGAGTTAATACATTCAGAATCTCTCACAATCTTATCAACATAAATCTCTCTATAATTTACTTTTTCGTCTGAAATCACACCTCAGACACTAAGATCTATAGTGATAGGTATCTTGATTGAGGGCATCCCCATATCTCAGAGTAAATAATGCAAACGAATATCCCATATTCTTCTATCAATACCAGTAACTGTGTAAACAAATTCAACTAATCGAGAAAAATTGACATCCCTAGGAGCCCCCATCATGAATGTCTCACCCCCAACATAGTTATTCTCATTCCATTCTCCGTTACATTTAACTATTATCGGCACTTCACCTATTTCTATCAAATTTAAAGTATAAACAAATTAGTCTAACACATACTAGACTCATAATATCTAATTAATTTTGTCAAATTCATAAAAATCTAACAAAATCACATCAAATCAAACATACACAATAAAAGAAATCATAAATAAAAAAAATAAAAATAAAAAAACCCTTCTCGGCTCATGTCTCATATGTAACCCGAATCGGGTTTTGTATATACACATAACCCGAGTCGGGTTTTGTGAGTATACGTGAACCGATTACATAACTACATAACCCGAATCGGAATACATATATCCACATAACCCGATGCGGGGTACGATACTACATAACCCGACGAATTATAGAAAACTCAGAAAATCTGATTACTCACATCCTACATAACCTGAGTCGGTTTTCATTAGTATACATAACCCGATTCGGTTTATGTATACTCACATACCCCGATCCGGTATACATATCCACATAATCCGATCGATTAACTACATAACCACATAACCCGATTATATATATCCACATAACCCGATGACTTGTAGAAATCGCAGAAAATCACAAACTTCCTAGAAAATGCAGATCTCACTCACATAAGGTTAGATCACAAGCAAAAGTCACTCTTATGGCCCAAAACTAAGCAATGTGAATAAAATAAATTGAAAATAACCAACAACAATCACATACCTCAAAATTTGAACAAAAACTTCAATGTGGAGTTTGTTGGAGACGAAGAGAATGTGTGTTCTTAAGAGTAAAACAATGTTTAATGGGTGTACAAATGGACGTCAATGGATGACAACAAAATTTGTAGAGAATGGAGAGGTCATAAAATGGTAGAGAAAATGGAAGAAGAATATAGAGTCCGTGACATAACAAGCAGAACATGGAAGAAGAAGAAGAAGAAGGGTAATTACGTAATTTCTGGTAAAGTTATAAAAGAAAATTTAAATTGAAAACTAGTAAGGGGTAATTTAGGTAACTTAGGTATGGATAGTAATTAGTTTGTTTGAGATGTTAAAATAGAATTTTTATAAAAAGATGGACAAAAACAAACTTTTATTTTGAAAAAAGGTGAAAAGTGAAAAGCACTCATATATATGTATAGATAATCTCGTGTGGGTCGATCAATCCCTTATTGAAGCAGCTCTCTAAGCCACTCTACCAATATCTTATTTCTTATCTTAGTTATCCTCTGAGCTAATCTCAGGAAGAAAAAATCTTATTTATTTTTATATTTTAAATTCTTTAATCCTTAAAATAAAATCTAGTCATCTTGTAATTACACAATAAAATATATAGTAGGGGCTTGACTAATTTATCAAACTATTAACCTTATTTTTTAATTAAAATTTTTAGATTAGATATAAGGATGATTATTTAAATTAATTTATAAGCTTCAATTGAAAGATAAAGTTAATGGTTTGGTATTGCTGGACCTTTCAATGGATATAATTTAAAATATTATATTAAATACTGAATAAGACATCCCAATTAAATACTTATCTACATTTAATAATTCATTTAATTGTGTTGAAATTCGCATCGATAGGAGTAGTGTAGGTTAAAATAAATGGCGAATATCAACGTCAATGTGTCTCGTTCACGTGGGCACATTTTCTAGTGATAATCCAACGGAGACAACTACGTTTTTGAGTGCTTTATGTCAAAAAGGATATATATATAAAGGACAATTTTTTATTTGTTGGGAAAACTACAAAAATTAGATCTTCAGTTGATTAATGATCAAAGAAAACAAAAAATTTAGATAAAAAGGATATTTTTAACATTTCTTAAAAGAAAACTAAGATTGTAATACGTGTAAAGTTAAGATTAAAATGAATATATATCATTTAAAAATAAATAATTAACTAAAATAAAAAATTAATTAAAATTAAAAATATATGAAAGATTTCCGTTTTTCATTCCTAAAGTGGAAGGTGGAATTAAAATTACTAATGAAAACAAATTCAAAAAATTAAAAGAAAAAAAATCTTCTAATTTGAACCGAGACCTTCAATCCAAATGTTGAAGATGTGGGGTTGCAACTTTAAAACAATTGTTAAAAAAGAAAACTAAAAAAGAATTGAAAACCAAACAAGAAAACACCATTGACGAAACCATCTCCGTATTCATCTGCAAAATCAAACAGAGCTTTTGTTTTTCTACACAATCAAACAAGAGCTTTTGTTCTTGTTCTTCATATTCTTCTACAAACAAGAGCTTCTGCAAAATCAATAACCAAAAACCAAACAAACCCAGCTCTTTAACCCAATTCTCTACAACTGGACGTCTTCGACCCTAATCTCCACGCGAATCATCGGTGTACACCTTCAACTCTTTTTCCAGTTTCGTCCAACTCTTTTTATCCCCTTCATCTTAAATCCTATTCTCCGCAACTCGGCATCTTCGGCCTTCTTCTCTATCGCGAATCGCCGTTGCACACCTTCAACTCTCTCTTGCTCCCTCCTCTTCAACCCCAGTCTCTGCAACTCGACATCTTCGACCCCCATCTCCGTCGCAAATCACGGGTGCACGCCTCCAGCTCCCTCCAACTCTCTCTTGCATATCTCAGGTTGGTCTCCATCGCCATGAAGACCGGATACTATTCCCTATGCAATGGAGTCCCTCCATCGTCCCCATCGCACCAACGCGCGATTCCCCCCTACCCCCCCTTTTTTTTGTTTAATCTTGATTTCTTTCAAGAGCATGTTTAATTTGTTTTAATTTTTTTCTAATTTATATCTTAGAACTTTATCTTTTATTTTTTTATTTTGTTTACTAATTTTAAATTTTTTATCTCCATCCCAAAACCTTTATCGATTAAAATGACTTTTTTAATTATTGTTTGATTTAAAAAATAATAATGATATTTAAAAAAAACAATAATTATATTATTGAACATATATCCATTTTTATTGAGGGAATTACTGATAGGCCTTCAAACATATCACTTATTACAATCGAAAACCATTTTTATATTTTATAACAATGACCTCCCATAGATTAACGATTTGATCATAATTGACTATAAAAGTTAATTATAGTAAAGATATTTTGGTCAATTTCTTCAATTTTTATTTTTCTTTAAAAACTTATATTAACTAACAAAAAATAATTTAAAAATTTATCAAATAGATCTAAACCATCCATCTCAAGGATGGACGGTCTAGATCAATTTAAAAAAAATATTTCCAAAAAAAAAAAACAAAAACTCAACATCTCATCACGTTCATCACTCAACCACTTCTCATCACGTTCATCACTCAACCACTGTCTCACACAAAATCAAAATAAAAAATCAACACAAATAAAAAATCAACCCCATCATCTTCAGCCCCTCATCTTCAACCAACTCCAATCAAAATCAAAACCTACAAAATCAACACAAATATTCCATAAAATCGACTCAAATCAAAACCCAGATTGTCTTTTGGTATGAACCCACCTCAGTTATCATCGAACCAAGTTAGTAGGAGGGTTCTGGGTTCCACCAGAATTCGGTCGGGTTTCCATCCCCAGATCGGCATTTGGAAACCCAGACACCGATTTAGGTTTGGAAACCTAGATCTAAACACAGATTGTCGTCTGGGTTTCGAAACCCAGATCTAGCTCAATTGGTACCAGCTTTACTCTAAGAATCCATTTAACTCAGTGGTCAGGTTGTGGGTTCGAGCAGCTGAGGAGGCGAAACAAATCCCTTGGCCAGGGACATTACCTTATGAGTGGCAAGCCCCGGGCTTGAAGGACTAAGAGAAGGGCTGGTGAGGACCCCACAATAAAAAGGCACCTTTTTATTGTGAGGTCCTCACCAGCCCTTCTCTTAGTCCTTCAGGCCCGGAGCTTGTCACTCATAAGGTACTGTCCCTGGCTAAGGGATTTGTTTCGCCTCCCTAGTTGCTCGAACCCACAACCTGGCCACTGAGTTAAATGGATTCTTAGAGCAAAGCTGGTACCAATTGAGCTATCGATATCTGGGTTTCGAAACCCAGATTGGCGTTTGGGATCTAGAAACCCAGGCGGACGTCCGTGAAGAAGACAAAGAGAAGAAGGAGAAGAGAGAGAGAGAGACCGGGCGTCTGGGTTTCCAGACAACGACCTGTGCCCGGTGAAGAAGACGGAGAAAAAAAAAAGAAGAAGGAGAAGAAAAAGAAGAGAGAGAGAAAGAATGGTGAGATTAGATTTTATAAATAGAGGGATATTTTCGTCTTTTTATCATATTTTGTCATTTTTCAGTTATGTTAAACGGTCAACGTGGTCAAATTAGAAATACAGGGGAGGTCATTGTTATAAAATGTAAAAATGATTTCCAATTGCAATAAAATATATGTACAGAGGTTTATGAGTAATTCTCTCATTTTTTATTGATGGAATGATTTGTAATATTTTAGTTTTATAAGGAATAAATCGATAATTTTAGATAATAAGGGACAAATAAATCATTTTGATTTATTTTTTAGTTTGATCATTCGATGATTTAAATTTATTTTTAAAAAGTATTTAAGATTGTATGGATTAAAATGAAGTATTTTTTAGTTAAAACGGTCCAATCATTTCATGGAATGCTAATTTCGTCAAGAAACTGATAATTTTGAGGGTAAAAAGGTCAAAAAGCCCATCTGCCCGTCTGTACTAGTCTCCTTCGTATTGTCCCTGTTAACATATATGTGAAAAAGACATGCTTATCAGATTATGATATCGTGTCTATCTTATACGTCTCTATCCGTCTACCGTTGCTCTCTCTCATCTCACAAACCCACCATTAAAACTCTCCATTTTCTATCTCTTCTCGCTTCCCTTTCTTCCTCCAATCCGTTCCTCCAGTCCGTCCAGCTTCACCGTCGCACAGCTGTAGCTTCCCTCTCTTCCTTCTCCACCATCGCACAGCTCTGGCTTCCGGCTCCTCCAGTCTGTCCAGCTCCACCACCTGTACAGCGATAGCATCCGTCCACCACGTAAGGCCCCCGTGAGCCGACGTGCACGGCCTGAACTTGGCCCCGCTTAGCTGCCTGGGCTCGAAATCGCGGATTCGCTACGGAGGGAAGCCGCACTCGGTCCGTCACGATGCAGAACGGGAGACGTCTCGTCTTGTAGGGCACTTCCGCTCACCGCTGTCTCCGCTGGTAGACGCTTCGTCTGGTAAGATTTAAGTTTTTGAATTATTTCGTGATTTATGTTTTGTTTGTGTTTGGTTGCGGAGAGGGTTTATGAGGAGAAGATATGTTATTCATAAAAAATCAGGGTTGAACTGTGTTACACATATCTGGGCTTATGCGGAGAAGATATGTGTTTGATTTGTTTGGGTTTTGTGGGCTGCTTTTTTTTTAGGTCACATTTTGATTGAGTAAATGTAAATTTTTGATAAAGGTATGATATTCACCAAAAATCTGGGTTGGATTGTGTTACACAAATCTTGGTAATTTTTTGGGGGACTTAGGGGTTGTTTGTTTTTTACACTTAACACAATGATGCTGAATTTGGCTAATTAAGAGATTTTTATTATTTTTTTTAAGTGGTCAAACCACTTAAAACCATCCAAAAACCATTGAAAAAAAAAAGTAATATTTTTTGACTTTTCACTTAATACAAAATCACTTAATGATTTATAAATATATTATTTTAAGTTTATCATTCCTAAAATAATATGTTTTCAAGTTTGTTTTAGTTTTATATTATAAAATTTCTTTTAATATTTTAATAAACAACATTGAAAAATAAAAACCCTAAACATCTCAACATAAAAATTTTTTTTATAGCTGGATTACTATATTTCTCTAATTAAATTATAGTAAGAATCTTTATTGATAAAGTGTTTATGCAACAACTCAGAAATCAAATTGCAAATAAATTTGTTTAAGTATTTGATTATTCTTATTTAATTATATCAGAAAATATATATTACTTTACAATTTCAATTTCCGTTGTAATAGTAATTTAATTTAAAACCATTTTATTTATTTTTATTTGAATATATAAATTTAATTGACTATACTATTTTAATTAATCTTATTTTAATTATGAATAAAAATACTATATATATAAGTTACAATTTCAACTTTTGTTATAATAGTAATTCAATATAAGATTATTTTGTTTATTTTTATATGAACATATAAACTTAATTGATTCTACTATAATAATTAATCTTATTTTAATTATGAATAAAAATATTATATATATATAAGTGTTTTAATATTTGTTAAATAATTTATTACAATTGTTTATATCATATTAAATAAAATTACACAACAACTAATAGTAAAAAGATATAAATGTTAAATTACTAGTAATCAGATAATTTTAACTTTAAAAAACAAACAAGATTATTATACATTCAGAGATAAGAAAAGAAAAAAACAAACATGTCAATCAGATTTCAGATTTCAGTCACTATTCGGTTTTCAATCTTCAGCAGCACTATTCAGTCTTCAGATAAAAAAACAAACAACCCCTTAGTTTTGATTTCGATGGATTCGAAAAATCTCAAGTATTTAAAATCCTTTTGCAAATAACTTATTTATTTTTTTTATTAATTAAAAAAATCATTTCCGATCAATGATGAGTTTAGGTAATTTTTAATCACTTAAATTTGAAGACATTTTATATAATTTAGTTTATAAATTTATTGATTTATTAATATAATCTGATAATTTACGTGAAATTAACAATAAGAGTAAAAATATATTTTTACATATTCTGTTAATCTTAACGGTTAGGTGACTAACAATTTGGGATATTTTGAAGTGTTTCTGAAAAGTTAAGGACAAACAGAACGAATTTTAATAAAGCTTGAAAACATGATAATTTTTGAAACTAAAATAAAGTCCCTCTCCCCCCAATTTTTTTTTTTTTTTTTGTAAATTATTATTTCTAAAATAAGTGGTTGTAAGTACTTTTGATGGTTTTGGTTTTGATCATGGTTGGGTTGATGATTTGGTTTGATCGATGAATGGTGGCGCTGTTCTAATTGTAATTTTTTTTTTCATTTTTGTTTTTTAATTTAATGATCAAGTGCTTCAAAGGTGTTCATCTTCCACTTTTTCTTTTTCTTTTTTTATAATTTTTTATATACATATATATATATATATCGATTTAAAGATCCTATTCATATTTCACGCATTTATTTATTTATTTTATATCTCGTGATTTTTTTTTTAATTTTCTTTAAATTAATCTGGGGAGATCCCAATCCTTTTTTAATGATTTTTAATTATTACTTATTAATTAAATAATTTATTTTATTTTTAATTAATTATTTAATTAGTGTTTTTGCCATTTTTAATTATTTTTTATAATTATATATATTTTTTGTTTTTTTTTGTTTTTTTTTTAAATAAAGGTGAGGGTATTTTAGCTGGGGTTTTTTGGCTAATACTTTAAAATATTAAGGTAAATTAAGATTATTTTTAGTTTCGGGTTTCTAGATTTTTCCCTTAACACAAAATTACAAAATAGAGTTAATTGTTGTAAATTTAAAAATTGAACTAACAAATAACTTAAACTATCTAAGGAGTTTAGAAATGTAGAGAAAAGATATTATAGATGATTAGAGAAAGGAACAAATTTCATTCGTGAAATTGATGTACTATTTACATATGATAAATTATTTTTATAATGAATTAACTACTAATAAGATAAATAATATTATTACAAGAAAGTGGTCACAATATTGTAATTAAAGAATATTATCAAATTGGAAGCCTTGGTGTGGCGAATTTTCATAACATTAATTATTTTCTTCACTGACTTTTGATCGTGAACCGCGTGATTTTGGAACATTTGTACGGGAATTGAATAATGATTTCAGATTTTTTGATTGTTTGGTAGGATGGTTTCATGTGCTCAAATTAAATTCAACTTATTCCTATATGATGTGGAGAGTTAAATTACACTAGGGCTATAGTTAGATTATTATTATTATTTTTTTCATGTGGGGTATCTTAGAGTATCTTCAATGTAAATGTAGATTATCTTTTAAAAAAATTGGATATATCATCAATGTCAAGAAAATGTGTATCATACGTGATATAAATATGGATTGATAGACACTCAAATCTAAAAAGAGTCTCCTATGCTATTATATTCATTTCAATAATAAATAGTCAAACAATAATATATCATTAAAGTAAATTACCATAAAATATTATTTGATGGAAGTTTTAATTACTTATTATTGACATGGCTGTCTAAAAGATTATCTACAAATAGACATTGAGGTTAACAGCCTCCGTTTTTTTTTTTTTTTGTCATGTTAGCTTAATAGTGGTTATGAAAGTTTGTACTGAAGATGTTAATTTTAACCCTCTATCAATTTATCCTATATGACACACCATTTTTTCACAATTCATACTAGTATTGGAGATGCTCTTAGAGTATTTGCAATGTAAATGTGGATTGCCTTATAAAAAAAAATGGACACATTATAAATGTTAAGGAAATGCACATTCTATGTGGCACAAATATGGATTTATAGACATTCAAATCTAAAAAAGTTCTCCAATCCTATTATGTTTATTTGAATAATAAATAGTCAAATAAGAATATATCATTAAAAAAAATTATCATAAAATATTATTTAATATAAGTTTTAATTATTTATTACTGACATGGCTATTTGAGAGACTCTCTAGAAATAGACATTGAGGTTGACAGCCTCTATTTTCTTTTTTGTCATGTCAGCTTAATAGTGGTTAAGAAAGTTTGCATTGGAGAGACTAATTTTAATCCTCTATCAATTTATCCTATATGACACTCTATTTTTTCACAATCCATACTTCCATTGGAGATACTCTTATCATGGTGTGTAAAGTGTAACGATTCTAGTGTACTTTCCATTTACATCCATGGTAGAAGTTTAAATCTTATCTCGCATATTTATGAGTATGTATGATGAGTTTGTTTTTCATTTATCGAGAAAGTTTCATAATGCAATATATGTTAATTTTTGAATTATACATATAATGCTTAAACTCGATAGGTTTTATCAGATCTTTGATATGATTAACTTAAAATTTTATTTATATATATATATATATCATAGTCGGATTTTAACGTTATTGTATATAATATGTTTTAATTTAATGTGGCATCTCATATAAATTTCTGGGTTCACCGTTGATCAGTTCTAATAGACAGGCAAATAAATTTACAATACAGAGCCATGGACATGAGGCATGAAAGTAGCTCAAAAGCTAAGTAAATGGATACCAACAGGAACCTCAAATAACAGCTTGCAAATCAATGAAGAACAGTCAAAGGAGCAGCTCATCAGAAGTAGAAACAATGAACGAATATCAGCAGGAAGCTGAATTAATTAAAAGCCAAGGACTTTGTGCCGCAGGGGCAAAAGCATTGCAAGAAATTTCTGATTCGAAATCGGAAGACATGTCTCCGTTGCAAGCTTCGAAGAAAGTAGAGCTGAATCGTTACAGAGACTTGTATCTCGCTGCACTTAAAGGAAATTGGCAAACCACTGAAAGGATTATCGATGAAAATCCTGAAGCATTAACAGCTAAGATTTCCATGTTATCCTTGACTGTATTGCACGTCGCAGTCCATTCAGGCAACTACAAATTTGTGGAGAAGCTGGTGGGAAAGATGACTCCGGAGCAAGTTGCAGTGGTAGATGTGAAAGGAAACACGGCCCTTCACTATGCAGCATTTAATGGAGTTGTAAAAGTGGCAAAGGCATTGCTGAGAAAAAACCCTCGTCTGACAGAGGTACAAGGCTCCCGCGGCTTCATTCCTCTACTTGTAGCTGTTGTTCATGGTGCTGCTAAAGGCAAGGAAATGGTCCGGTTCCTTGCATCCAAAACCAACAATCCCTTCGTGGAAGGCTGCTCAGCTCATCTTCTTTTGGAGCTAACTCACGCAGGTTTCCATGGTATAGGCTAATTACCTTTATATTTATTATTTCAACCAAACCATGGATTAGCAATATTATATATATATATATTTTTTGTCAGTCAACTTAGTCTCATTTGAAGGATTAATTATCTTATATTTTTTAGTCTAATAGTTTTTAAACAATTCTCCCGTGAAACATCTCAGTGCAACTCTCTGATCTTTTTATGCAGATTCTTTACTTTGTATACCATTAGGGATGCAATACCTCCATGATGGACCGGGATAGATCAACACGTTTAAATTGGAATGTAATATATTTACAACATACGCTCGTACCATACCCTCGTACTCATTTAAATTAGAATATAATATACTTACGACGTCACTTTGAGTTAATAAAAACCAAAATGTAGACCTTAAATTTTTTTTGGAGTCGTGCATTTGTGTTATGTCTGATCTTGCAAATACGGTTTTTTGTTTTAGATTTTTTATTTATCCAAGTTGTTGACGTTTGTTAGAATTTATTTGTGTTATCTTTGTGTTTTGTTTTATTAGGCTAGATTATTTGAGTTGTTTTTAATTTTTTTTTTAATTTAATTTCTACTGTTATGCATGTAATATGTATACTAGTTTTAATTGATTACTATTATTATTATTATTTTTATATAAAAAAGGGTTATGGATATGGTATGGATATAGATATAAAAAGACCTATCCTTGTCCTGTCGGTGGCCATTCCTATTTGCCACCATTTCCAGGACTTATTCTGTATTACTAGTCAAGGTTCTATATATAATGGAAGTTCAACAGTACGATCAGACGATCACTGAAATTTGGATGTCAAAAAGAGTAATAACTTGTATTGCCCCTTAACCATATGTAGAATCCTTTTATTTTTTATTATTTAAATGAGGAAATTTCAAAAAATTCGCAAGTTTTCATACTGAAAAACTAAAATACATTATTTTAGTTTTCATGTTTATAAACTATTGGTTTTGTTTATAAATGATCATTTGTAAATACTGTTAGCGCTAAAATTTTTATTTTGTTTTTCAGTGTTAATTAAAAAATTCATATTAATTTTAACTTTATTTTAACCGAAAGTGTTATTCACAAAATTATTAATTTGGCTTTATCTTTGAACAGATATTACATTATATCTACTTCGTCGCTTTCCAAACATGGCTACTGAAAGTATAAAGGGAAGCAGTATACTTAGCATACTGGCTGTTAGGCCTACGGACTTCCCGAGTGAAACAAGATTCAAATTTTGGGAAACATGGATCTATCAACGTTAGTTCTCTCTTTCCTCGCTTTTATATATGATATAAGCGATGATGAATTTTCCTACATTGTTACTGAGTAGTTTTATTATTATTATGATTATGATTATTTTTATTTTTTTCTTAAAAATGGGTTAAGTGGTGCCTTGTAAGCCACTGAGTGGTGCAAAAGGTGATATGGAGGATCCCCGGGAAAACTCTGCAGATCCTATAGACCCAAACTCTGAAGAATGGGCGACCCGAGGTTCCCAATTCTGTATTTTGTTTTATAGTTGATAAATGCATATTCTGTACATAGTTTTATATATGCACATGTACATGCACACACACTCACATGTAGGGTCTATGGTGGTAATAGAATTGCCATCTTACTCATATTTTAATAAACCTACGTAATTGAAAATTCATTTTATATTTCTACATCCATAATTAGTACATTCCCAGTTTATCATAAACCCTAATAAGCAAGATAATAATAATAATAATAAAAACTAGCACCTCAATAAGGATATGTAATTTTCACTAACGAACCAAAAACTAATTTAATGGGTTCCCTAAGTATATATGTATGTTTATTCAACTTTTATTATTGTTACATGATGCCAAAAAAAAAAAAAAAACATTTTTCTAAAAGAACAAGAATTGTACATGTTTTGTTTGTTTCACTCTGGAATGTTTGATACTTATTATGTTTGTTCTAAGTTTTATTATTATTTTTTATGATGAAGAAAATCATTTTCAGAAAAAAAAAATTGTTTTGTTTGTATATAATATATTGATACCCACATTTGTCTTTTATTATTGTCTTTTTATTAAATAAAAAATCTTTTTTTTTTTTTTTTTTTTTTTGATGTAGTTTATAAGTTGTGTTTGATTGTATACAAGTATGTGACGATTGTTTAAGTTTTATTATTGTTTTTCTATTGAAAAAAAAAATTGTTTTTTTTAAACAAATTGGTTTTATTTTCTTTGAGACTTTTCAATATCAAACAAGTATCTGAAAATAGATGAAATCACAAAAGCTCATTCTAATAAGATATTCAAAAAAATAAATATATAGTCTCATCATTTTGATCATCAACACAAAGAAACCATAAATAATAATAATAATAAAAAAAAAAACCAAAGTACAAGGAAAAAAAGAAAACTTGAATAAGAGATAAGAGATATAAAACAAAGAAGAAGACAAATGATACGGGCATTATATTACAGATTTGGCGTTTAATGAGAAAAATATTATAGTTATCTATAACATGTAAGGATGATTTTAACATATCATAGGCTGTAAGAAGTAGGGGAAAAAAAGAAGAAGCTAATTTTTACTTTTTAATATGGGTATACAAAATAAATAGGAGTAATAATTTTTTAGATGGTGATAGAACTATCCATATTATATTATAGTTCTCCAATGAGGAATATGTTGTATTATGATTTATAAGAACTCTTTGATGATATATGAAAGTATTTTTGAGAAGTTTTATAACTTCTAAAAATTTTCTAGGTATGTGAACTTTAACAAAGTTAATAAGTTTCAAATAATTTTCATACAGTTGCTTTTATGAATCATAATTACAATGAAGTTAAAGAAACCATTTGCATATATATATATATATATATATATATATATATATATATATATATATATACGCACACATATCTAGTACCCGGAACTATTTTGTTTTTCAATTTTTTCAGTTTTCTTCCGTTGTTACCATTTTATATATAAAGTTTTGAAAAATGAAACAAAGAGTTCTAAAATAAAAAAGAATTTAAAATTTTTTATCAAGTATTCTTCATTATTCTTATCACGGTAAAGTATTTATCTTTACAAACTTTCGTACAAACTTATAATAATTAGAAAAACCATTGTCAAAAACCTATAAAATGTTCACTAGCAAATGTTCGAAAAAATTCCAGTGGTATAGGTATGGATATTGTATTGTGTATATCCAATAAACTTTCATATTAATTTGTTCTCAATCTACTTTTGTACATATCATGATAATATTTTATTGAATATGGACCTATCTCACAATAGACTTTCGAAAGTTCTATATTTTTATATTATGGAGTATTTAAATTTTTCCTTTATATTTGGCTGCATCAAGTAATTTTCAATGCATTTTAGTGATTAATGCAGTTTTCTATCAATTGTGGCAGTGTGTAAATGGTTCAAACTACATATATGGAAGATAATCACAACCCTTGGTATGCAACATCACAGATGTGTCAATAATTGGTTTACTCAATATGTATTAATCAGTTTCCATCCATTTATTTTCATTTGCAGCTCCATCGACTTGCCAAAAATTCCAAGATGTGAAGTGGAGACACAAATGTGCTTTGGAGTTGGTAACTTTTATATGTGGGAGAGCAAAAGAAATGCCATATCGGGATTTTCTATCATATTTTGTAGGCGCAAGGATCCTATATCTTGCAGCAATCTCGGGAATTGTTGAAATTATTAATGTATGTGTACATCATTTCCCGGATATAATTTGGATGCGGTGTACTGATGGTTCTGGGAATACAATACTTGATGATGCTGTGGAACATCGACAAGTATTCCTTTTCAATGTCTTATGTGCAAAAAGTGAAATATTGATATCAACGGGTGCAGTGGACTGCAATCATCCATTAGCCGACAAGGACATTGACCCCTGTAAAGAATGCCAACCCTGTAGAATGCATTTGGCAGCTACGTTGGCACCTTGTAGTCAACTATCATCTGTTTCTGGTACAGCTCTACAGATGCAAAGAGAGTTACAATGGTATAAGGTACCTGTATATACTATTACTTCCATAACATTTAATTGCAAGTGGTTGTTCATCAGTGGTTCGGAATATCTTCTTAAATTTGTCTTCTTATTATTGTAATCTATATGACAAATTTACCTGCCAATAAAATTTAGGGAATATGTTAGAATATGTTAACACTTTTGATTTATATCACCTTAGCAATGTTATTGTCTACATTATAGGAGGTGGAGAAACTAGCTCACCCTTCTGACAAGGAAAAGAAAGTTCGTCAAGAAGATGGTCAAGAATATACACCTAGGGAGCTATTCACTAAGGAGCACAAAGAGTTGGTCGAAAAGGCAGAGAAATGGATGAAAGACACATCAAATTCTTGCATGGTTGTAACAACTCTCGTTGCGACTGTAGTGTTTGCTGCAGCATTTACAATACCTGGAGGCAACAATAGTCAAGGCGTCCCAATTTTCTTAGAACATAAACCATTTACAATGTTCATCATCTCGGATGCTCTGGCCCTTTTTTCAGCTTTAACTTCGGTTCTAATGTTTTTGTCTATCCTGACCTCACGCTATGCGGAAGAAGATTTCCTCAAGGATCTTCCCATAAAACTACTGATAGGTCTTGTTTCTCTCTTTTTTGCCATTGCCACTATGATGATAGCTTTTGTTGCTGCTCTCTGGATCGTACTTGATGACAAATTTAAATGGATTTCCATTCCAGTTACTATCCTTGCTTCTATCCCCGTAACTGTGTTCTTATCTCTACAACTTCCCTTGTGTTTCCAGATATACAGATCAACATTCATTGGAATCTTTCATCCAGAAAACATTTGGGAGCTTAACTAAGTATGCTAGACTTGTAAACTACTTCTAATTGTTCAAAGAGTATATCGCAAGTGGTGACTACCTAGCACATTGAACACTGTCATAGCATCTGTACCATTTCGGATTCAAATTGCTCTAATGAATTTTACTGGCGTGTTGTATATTGTGGATTAATTCTATATTTTGGTCTTAATTAGAATTGCTATGCTCTAGTCATTTCAGTTTTTTTTTTTTTTTTTCAAAGAGAGGCGGATGCCAACTTGAGAGCTCGGCTTTGCCAAAAAATGGATATTGTGGATTTTGAAGTGTTCAGGACTCCCTACACTTTCAGACATTTTAGTTGTTATTGTTGTTGTTTTATATTATTTAAGGCAGATGGATTTGAACTTCAGAGCTCAACTTTGGTGACAGTGGATATTGTGGATTTTGGATATCAGTTTGTGTTTTTTTTTTTTTTCGATGTGGGGGAGATAAATTTGAACTTGAGAACTAATCTTTACTAAGAAGTGGAAATTGTGGATTATGAATTTAGGTCTCAGGACTGCTTTGTTTTAATCATTTATTTTTTCCTAATTTGAAGGAAGTTTATTCACACTTTAGGCCTCAACTTTGTTTAGAAATGTAGTTATCAATCACACTATTCTTTTTGTCTTTGGTTGCTGGCACCATTGGTTGGCGCCAACAACCCCCATGCCTCCCTTTGTAAGAGGCATGGGTTCGACACCCATTCCCAAAAATTGAAAAAATATATATATATAATATAATATAATAATACTTATAATAAATATACTAATATTAGGTCTCTCACCATTATTTATGAGTTTATCTCCTATCTTCGTGTGGGTTTTCACACCACCTTCATGTGGGTGGATCCCTACCAATTGGGAGTCATTCGAGTTCTACCATTAGTGTCCTATCTCGGTTGGTCTCGAGAATCATCTAGGTTCATCTCCGTTACAGTTTATATACTCAAAAAAAAAAAAAAAAATCATATTTTTTTTTTTTTGTTTTGGCCCTACTTTAACTTAATTAACATATATTTTAGAAATTTTTTTTTAAATAACACTCTTAATTCAGTTAGGTTTGGCATCATCATCGTATGAATAGTTTGAGTTCATATAGAATCTATATCAGGTTTTGGACAAAATTACCCTTATATATAAGAAAAATAAAAATCACTCAGATCTTTCTCACCTATTTGAAAATTAGAAAGAGAGAGTTATAAAAAAAAAAAACAGTCAAACTGAGGAAAAAGAAAGAGAAGACGATGACCAAAAAAAGAAAAAAAGACTCCAAGACACTAATGAGGTTGAAAAACTAGAAAAAGAAGGGGGAAAAAAAAAAAAAACTTAAGGGGTGTATTTACAAAGTTATATACAATAAAATTAAGGGAAATGGATAGTCTTAGTATTAAATGAGATTTAAAAACAAACTACAAAAATTTTAAATTTTTTTATTGGGTGTGCAAACAAAAAAGGTGTACATACCATTTTTGAGGGGTGGAAACTGTAAGACTATTATCTCAGCAGGATCCTATGCTAATCTCTTCAGCTGATCATCATACTAAACAACAATACCAATCACATGATCAGCAACATCATAGTGATAGATTGCTTGAGAAGAAAATAATTTGCTAAATGGTTAAAGCAGGGGTTATTTTGCTGAATGGTCAGAGCAGGGGTATGGTTTATTAAGTGTGAGCTGAGCTGACAGTTGTTCAGTTATTTTTGAATGGTTAGGATTAGTTTTGTTAAGTGATTAAGGGCTGAGATTTTGATTTAACTTTTGTATATATATAGTGGTTCTTGTTCTAGATAGTTAATGACAATGAAAAACAGATCTAGCAATTTCTTTCATGTCTAATATCTTCAGTTTTCTTCTTTCAATACATCAAGTTTCTATTCTTGAATCCTGCTAAATTGTATCATGGTCTCAGAGCCATAATTGACAAACGCAGATTCACGATCCTGTTCTCTGCATCATATGAATCAAGAATCATCACTTGCTTCTACCATGGATTTTTAATCTCTGGCTAAAACCTTGAATTTCAATTTGCCAATTAAGCTTGATAAGCTTAATTATGTCAATTGGAAAGCTCAAGTCTCTGCTGCAATTAGAGCTTTGGAGTTAGAAGACTTTATCACGGAGAGCAGATCAGTGCCTGAACAAGTGATTGAAGAGCTTGATGAAAATGGAGTGGTTAAAGAGACTCTTATCAATCCAGAATTTAGGTCATGGAAGCGAGCAGATAAGCTCCTATTGTGTTGGCTTTTATCAACAATTAGAGAGGAAGTCTTGGGTTAGGTAAATCATTCTAAAACCTCTCTACAAGTTTGGCAAGTTCTTGAAAGGTTGTATTCACAACAATCTATGGTTAGAACTCTTCAACTAAGACGTCAACTTCAATCAACTAGGAAAGAGTCTCTTTCTATTAGTGATTATATTTTGAAGTTGAAAACTATTAGTGATGCACTTGCTACTGCTGGTGAAGTAGTGTCAGATCATGATATGATTCTCAATGTGCTTAATGGTCTAGATCATGAATATGATCCCGTTGTTGTCTTAGTTTCATCTCAAATTAATACAATTAGTTTGCAAGATGTGCAATATCTTCTTTTGATGCATGAACAGCGCATAGAACAACTTAATTTTGTTTCTCAAGTGAATTTTGCTTCTCCTAATGTAAATATGGCAACAAGCTTTGATGGACAAAAGGGACATAGAGGTGGATATCAGTCTAATAGAGGAGTAGGCCGAGGTAGGAATAGAGGAGGCAGAAATGGAAGTGGAAGATGGAATAATCAAAGAATTTATTATCAGCTTTGTCAAAAACCAGGACATTCAGCTTTGCAATGTTATAAAAGGTTTGATCAAACCTGGTTTGGAAATATTGGCGGTCAGTCTCAGCAAAGCCAACAGGATCATGGATATAATAGTCATAATAGAACAGCAAATCAAGCAAATGTAATACAGAGCTCAGCTTATCTTGCAACACCTGACATAGTAAATGATCTAACTTGGTATGTGGACAGTGGTGCCACAAACTATGTCACAGCTGATCTTGGCAATCTAGCCATTCACTCTGAATAATACAAAGGAAAAGACAAGTTTGTTGTTGGAAATGGTAACAAGCTTTCTATTTTACACACTGGTAAAACAGTATTTCATACTAACTCAAAACCTGCAAAGGCAATACATCTTAATGAAATACTGCATGCTCCAAATATAACAAAGAATCTTTTGAGTATATCTAAGATAACTAAGGATAATAATATCATAGCTGAATTTAATGGTGACTCTTGTGTGTTTAAGGACAAGTCAACAGGGATGACTTTGCTCAGAGGAATCAGCAAGGATGGTTTTTACAGCCTTAAGCTTCCAGCCTCTTCTCTATATGTCAGGTCTGCTCGAACTTCATATGGTACTTTATCAGCTACTCATAATTCAATGTCTCTACATACCGATAAGAATAAGACAGTAGATAGTTTTATTACAAGTAAGGATACTCTTAATGGCTCATCAAACAATAATGTTGTAGACAAGAATAAGTTTGATGCTCAGCTTGCTGCCAAGATTAATTCCAATATCTGGCATGCAAAGCTTGGCCATCATTCTCTTCCAATACTGAAGAAAGTGTTAAACAATTTGAGATTCAATTTTCATATAAAGGTGTTAGCTTCTGTGATTCTTGTAAGATGGGAAAGCTTCATAGATTACCCTTTGAAAGGCATAATATAATTGTCAAGGAACCACTTGAAATAGTATATACTGATATTTGGGGTCCAGTTCCTTATACAACTTATGATGGTTGCAAGTATTACATAATTTGTTGATGCTTTGACTAGATTTACCTGGTTCTATCAAATAAAACTTAAGTCAGAAGCATTGCATATGTTCATTCAATTTAAGAAAATTGTTGAGTTACAATTTGATTGAAAAATTAAAGCTCTGCATAGATATGGGTGGTGAGTATGTAGCATTCATACCTTATCTAAAGAGCCAAGGCATTCAAACTAGGTTCTCTTGTCCATATACACATCAGTAAATGGGGTATCCGAACGTAAACATAGGCATATAATGGAAACTGGGTTGACACGTTTAGCTCATGCTAAGATGCCATTGAAGTTTTGGGTAGAGGCATTCACAACAGCTATTTTTCTCATCAATAATCTACCTTTACTAGTGACTAATATGGTTTCTCCTTTTGAGAAATTGTTTTACAAGAAACCTAACTATGCCTACTTTAAGACTTTTGGCTGCAGTTATTTCCTTTATTTGAGGTACTACTCTTACCAGAAGTTGGATTTCCACACATCAAAGTGTGTTTTTATAGGCTACATTCCTAGTCACAAAGGGTATAAATGCTTGCATCCTTTAGGAAGCGTTTATGTTTCTAGACATGTCGAGTTTAATGAGCAAGAATTTCCTTATGATCAGTTTTTTTCTGTTAAATCAAACACTTCTCATGCTGCTACATCTTCGAGTTTACCTTTGACAGTATTGGAATTAGCCTCTTGTCATAGTAAGAGTGCACTGTCACCAGTTTCATCAGCTCAATCAAGTTCTAATGTTCATCAAGAAGTTACATCTGTTAATGCAAATTTTGATGCCTCTGCAGCTTCAACTTCTAATCTCATAGTAGATCTTTCCAATCCTACCATAGTGAAACCTTCTAATTTGCATTTAGCTCAGCAAAAACAAACCACTTCCATTCATCCTATGTTGACAAGATCAAAGACAAGTTCTTTACCACCTAAGGCTTTGACTTTACAAACCACCTTTGAGTCTTTTGAGCCAAGATCAGTAACATAGGCTCTTAGTGATCCTACTTGGCTTCATGCTATGAAAGAAGAATACAATGCTTTAATGAAGAATAATACTTGGACACTTGTTCCCTTCTCTCAGAACATGAACATCTTAGGCAATAAGTGGGTGTTTAGAATTAAACACAACTCAGATGGCAGTATTTTCAAACACAAAGCAAGGCTAGTAGCCAAGGGGTTTCACCAAACTCCTGGGCTTGATTTTTTTGACACTTATAGTCCTGTGATTGAGGCATCTACCATCAGAGTAATCTTCACTCTTGCAATCTCTCAAGGGTGGGACATCCAGCAAGTTGACATCAATAACGCTTTCCTTAATGGTGACCTTCAAGAGGAAGTTTATATGCATCAACCTGAGGGTTTTATAGATTCATCTCAACCTTCCTTTGTCTGTAAACTTAACAAAACATTATATGGATTGAAACAAGCTCCTAGAGCTTGGTTTCATAAGCTCAAGACAGCTTTGTTACAGTGGGGTTTTATAAATTCTAAGTTGGATGTTTCCTTGTTCTACAAATATCAAGGTGCTCATGTCATTCTTCTCTTAGTATATATTGATGACATCTTGATTACTGGTGATGATGTCTCTTTGATCAACAAGGTTATCACAGATCTCAACAATACTTTTGCTCTAAAAACTCTTAGCTCAGTGAATTATTTCCTAGGCTTTGAAGCTTATAAAAATAATTTAGGTCTATATTTGACACAAACCAAATATATCATGGATCTCCTTTCTAGAACAAGAATGTTGTCCAGTAAACCTTGCTCATCTCCTGTTAGCACTGGTTCCAAATTGTCTTTACATGAAGGAGAACCGTTTTTAGATCAAACTTTGTATAGAAGTGTGATAGGTGCTCTACAGTATCTCACTCACACAAGACCTGATATTAGTTTTATTGTTAATAAACTAAGTCAATTTCTTGTGTCTCCTACTGTTCTTCACTGGCAAGCTTGCAAAAAGGTCTTTTGTTATCTTAAAGGGATAGCAAGACATGGTATTCTTTTCAAGAAATCATCTCATCTTCGTTTGTAGGCATTTTGTGATGCAGACTAGGCAAGTTCTATTGATGATAAGAAATCAACTAGTGGTAGTTGTGTGTTTCTTGGAGATAATTTGATTACTTGGAGCTCCAAAAAGCAAACTGTAGTAGCTCGTTCAAGCACTGAGGCAGAATATAGATCTCTTTCTCAGGCCTCTACTGAACTGATATGGCTACAGTCTTTACTATGTGAAGTTGGTTTTCCAATCAAGTCTTGTCCTGCGCTTTGGTATGATAATACCGGTGCAAAAGCATTAGCTCAAAATCCAGTATTTCATGCTAGAACAAAGCATATTGAGGTTGATGTCCACTTTGTTCGTGACAGGGTAGCTGCTGGGCAACTAGAAGTTAGGTACATTTGCACCTCTGATAAGCTTGCGGATCTTTTTACTAAAGCTTTATCAGCGGCTCGTTTTTAGCATTTGTGCTCCAAAATGAACTTGGTTGAATCACCCCAGTTCTGTTTGAGGGGGGATGTAAGACTATTATCTCAGTAGAATCCTGTGCTAATCTCTTCAGCCGATCATCATACTAAATAGCAATACCAATCACATGATTAGTAACATCATGGTGACAGATTGCTTGAGAAGAAAATAATTTGCTGAATGGTTAAAGCAGGGGTTATTTTATTGAATGGTCAGAGCAGGGGTATGGTTTATTAAGTGTGAGCTGAGCTGGCAGTTGTTCAGTTATTTTTGAATGGTTAGGATTAGTTTTGTTAAGTGATTAAGGGCTAAGATTTTGATTTAACTTTTGTATATATATAGTGGTTCTTGTTCTAGATAGTTAATGACAATGAAAAACAGATCTGGCAATTTCTTTCATGTCTAATATCTTCAGTTTTCTTCTTTCAATACATCAAATTTCTGTTATTGAATCATGCTAAATCATATTAGAAACATCACCATTCTCATTTAAATTAATTTCAGCCCATTTAAAATTTAAGCCTCAATTAGTTTTCTAGGTCCATTAGGATCCGGGTCTTATATTATCAGTACTTGTAAAATATAATAACTTAGTAGATGTTGATCCCTTACTATTAAACTTGATGTTTGATATATGTCTCAGTTAATAATTTTCTTTTTCAATTTCTATAATTTTGATTGATAATTTTAAAACTAGCAACATATTGAACTCAAGATTATTTGCAACCAGTATTTTTTTGTCTATGATTCTAGTATCATGAAATTGAATAAGGGTAGTTACAGTTTTGATAGACGCATTCTTGTAGTTAAAATTTAGGATGGCAAAAGTCCTTGACCTGTCCCAAATCGATGGGGTTCTGATCCATTTGGAGTAGTTTTGCAACATTGAAGCCAGATATTGGGATCAGTTTGATTAAAAATTTTGCCTCATTTATTTGGGTCTGATTTGGATCAAACACTTATAACTCATCCTGACCCGATTACCAGCATTGTTAACTTTTATTATCCATTAAATTTTTATTTTTTTCATTATTATTTTTATTGTAGTTCATTTTAATTAAAGTATTATGCATTACTGATTTGTTATTTTAATTTATTTTTTTATTAGATGTGTTCGAAATAAACTGTACTTATAAATTATTAAGATGTTTTTTTGTACAATTTTGGACGATATTTTTAATAGATTGACAATGTTATAAAAGAAATTTAATGAATTTTTATGTTATTTAAGTAGTTATAGTATTCATATTTTTGTTTAAATTTAAGATCTATTAGTTTTACTTAAAGGTATTAACATCTTAAAAAGCCACCGATTTCCATCACTAACTAACCACAACTTTAATGCCCAAGTTTTGTACTTAAGCCCCCCATCAAAACTATAAAGGCCTTTTTTTTTTTTTTTTTTTTTTTTTTTTTTTTTTTTTATTTATAGCATTAGGAAACTAGTTGTATATTTGACTAGCACCAAATAAGTGAACTTATATTTTCTAGCACATTTTCGCTGTTTAATTTTTTAAATAACAAAACTGTCATTATTTTAAAATTTAAAAAATCCACATAAATTTTGAATTCTTGACATCATCAACCAGTAGTCCGCGCCTTAATGTTTGTGGTCCGCATCCTCACATGCATGGTCCACACACTCATGTGTGTGTCCACGTACTCATGTGAGTGGTCTGCACCCTCTACGCCCTCATATGTATGGTCTGTGCACTCAGTGCTTTCATGTATGTGGTTTGTACCCTTATGGTGTGCGGTCCATGCCTATATTGAAGACACTCAATATAGGCACGGAACACACACAATAGCTAAGGCACGGAATAGACATAACAACTAGGGCGCAGAACACATATAATAGCTAGCGCGCGGAACACACACAACAATCAGGGCGATTTCGAATCACTGCGAATATGTCTTCAACATCACCAATCATCCATTCTTCCATAACAACATCATCAACAACATTAACAACAACCATATTCATTAACAACATCCACAAAAAAATATTAATAATAGATAAAATCAGAAGAAGGGGATGAAATAAAATAAAATAGAACTATCTGGTTTTGGTTTGAACTAGTTGGTTTCATAAAAACTCAAAAAAAAAAAAAAAAGGCAGTGGTAGATGGACAGTGATGTAGGATCTCGACCTAGAACCAGATAAAAAGAAAAAGAAAAAGAAGAAGATGATGGTGCTGATTGGTTGTCGTCGTCGATGGAGGAGGAGGCTTTGTTGCTACTGGTTGATAGTGATAGAGGAGGAAACAACGAGAAGATAACAAAAAAGATGGAGGAGCGTGAGAGAGAGAACTGATAAAGAGAGAGAGAGAGGGTAGAAAATGAGAGAGAGAAAACCCTCACTTATAAGCATATATGTATTTAAAAAAAAAAAAAAGTATTAGGGTCTATTTATTCAAGGGTTTTAATGAAATATAACCCATTTTGGATGACCCTACGGGGAAATGACCTTTTTATTTTAAGGCAGTGCACATTACCTTTTTGTGGACGAAATTGCCCTTGAGGACTATGTTTTTGTCTGTCGGTTCAGTCACTCTGCATTCCCATCTCTCTATTCCCAACGTAGTGCTCACATTTTTCTACAGCATCGAAAACAAACCGGCAGATTGGATAAACGCGACCATCTTCCTCAACCGATTACCGACCTCAACCTTGACCGACTGGATAAACGCGACGCACCCACTGTCGTTCTCCATCTCTGTAAGCATTGTATGTTCATTGTTGTGAAAAAAACCCTAACGCTGTGCGACCCACTGACCGTTGAATGTCCTGTCAGTGACGACTCTCAGGGCACTTCCACCCAGCGAAAGTGCGAACTAGAAGAAGAAGAAGACTGCAGAATAGGCAAAAAGGCAGAAGAGGCAACAAGTTGAAGTTCACTGAGAGTCGCGACTATTAGAAGAAAAACTCCACAGTAAGAACACATTGCTTGTGGGGTGTTTTTTGTGTAATAGGTTTAATGGTTGTATGTTTTTTGGAACATAAAAAGTTTGATGTTGTTTAGAATATATTGAGTTTTTCTTTTGAGTTTGTAAACGTTTTCGATTCGTGTAGCCTATTATGCGTATTGTAAATAGGTGAAGGTTGGGATTCCCAGCGAAGGTGGAATTTCAAACTTGAAGGTTGGGATTGGCAATTTGGAATTCCCAACCTTTAAGGAAATTTCTAACTTCATTGGGAATCCTTACTCCACTTTTGCTGTTATATCATTGCCATTCCCAAACTTGCCACTATACACGTTGAGACCCATCCTGTAGGTTGGGATGTGTAACATTTGGTTTTTGGTTTAACATATATATTATGTGAACTGAATCGGGGTTGGAATTCATCACCTTGTGGTTGGGAATTCCATTTTGCTTCGTGTCATCATTCACAACCCTAGTTGGGATCCGTTAACCTTCCCTACCTTTAGGTTGGGATATGTTAATCTTCTCAACTTAGAGGTTGGGATACGTTAATCTTCCCAATCTCTAAGTTGGGATCCGTTAATCTTCCCAACCTATAGGTTGGGATACGTTAATCTTCCCAACCTATGAGTTGGGATCCGTTAATCTTCCCAACTTATAAGTTGAGATATATTTATCTTCCCAACCTTTTGGTTGGGATACGTTAATATTCCCAACCTAAAGGTTGGGATCCGTTAACCTTCCCAATCTTTAGGTTGGGATCTTGGGTTGGGATTTCAACCAGAAGTTTGGGAATAGCAACTCAAGGTTGGGATCGTAGCTCCAAATTGCGATTCACAACCACCAGGTTGTGATTTGATTGAGATTCCCAACCTTAATGTCCGAAAATCCCAACTATTTCCAAACCGGAGCGTGGGATTCGCAACCTCGGTTAGAATTCCCAATCCATTCTCAACATCTGTGTTGGGATTCCTTATCTCCAGATTGGGAGCGTTTGTGACATTATGTGTGAGGTTTCGGAGGCCTAACCCATCCCAACCTTGGATCAATTCCAGGTTGGGATTCCCAACGTACTAGTTGGGAATTTTTTACGTAACTTTTGAGAGGAAACATTAAGGTAGGTTTGTCAACCGTAGGTTCAAAAGCTATGGGTTGGTAAACGAAGAGAACATTTGTCATGCTTTGTGAAATCAAGTTTATTATTGTTAGCATTTTGGTTATGGATATGTCTTTGTGCATGTTTATTTTATGTAAGCATTGGTGTGGTGAATTTTGGCCGTGTTTGTAAATGTGTGTTTTCAGGTGTTAAGTCGATGTTATTTTATCAATAG
The DNA here is from genome assembly GCA_022984855.1 of Dimocarpus longan. Lineage (NCBI taxonomy): Eukaryota > Viridiplantae > Streptophyta > Magnoliopsida > Sapindales > Sapindaceae > Dimocarpus > Dimocarpus longan. The sequence goes on along the minus strand of CM041014.1, from coordinate 10,868,496 downwards.
TGTCTGATTTTTATTGATTGTGTAGTATACATGAAAACACACATTGGTTTAATATATGTTATGTTACAGTTGAATCGTTACATGGAATAAACCTTATATAATGGGCTGTTTCATTATTATAGGTCCCGATGGATGCTGAAGTAATTTTCAGGCTCACAGATAGGGAACATTTTAGTTCAAAGGTTACATGTTTCTCGAAGATGCACGCCATAAAAGTTATAGCTGACAAGTTAAGTCAGCAGCAACTGGAGCTGTTTAAGAGGTCTTGTTTTGGCAAACTATTTGAGATGAATGAGCTTAGGTTCGCCGGACAGTTAGTGCATAACTTGCTGCTCCGACAGGTGGACAGTGAAGATTCCGGTGAGCTACGGTTTGCACTTCCGAATGGCTGTGTCATTCGCTTCTCCATGTAAGAGTTTGCCATCGTGATAGGGTTGGATTGTCGACCGTACCTGAAAAAGGAGTCTGGGCATCAAAATACATGCGCTGATACGTTCAGCCAGAGAATGTTTTCAGGTACTGGCAAAGTTTCGAACAAACAGTTGGACGTCATGTTTAGGGGCGCTATTTCGGACAATGATGAGGACATGGTGAAACTTGCGTTGTTGTACTTTTTAGAGACAGTGCTGTTTGGGAAGGATCCCAAGAATCAGATTCAAATGGAAAATGTTCGATTGCTGGATGATATGGATGCATTCAACATTTACCCATGGGGTCGTCGCTGCTACGATATGACCTTACGTGGGATGAAGAAGGATTTCAAGAAAATGGCCAAGAACATGGGAAATCAGAAAAAAGGGCAGAAGGCAGATGCTGCCTTCTATTCGTTGTCAGGTTTTCCATTTGCATTTCAGGTACATGTGTTTTGTTTGTTGATGTTAGTTTGTAATAGTTGCCTCCTTTGGTGATAAGCTTTGACGTATTTGTTCTGTACTGGTAGATATGGGCATGCGAAGCAATTCCCAGCATTGGCCTACAAATTGTACTTAAATCCAACAGCTTGCTGCCCCGAATCCTGAGTTGGAGTTCCATTGCAATCCCAAAATCAGGAGAAATAGTTAAATTGTTACATCGGTCTGATGTATGTACATTTTCAACACCTTTTTAGAACACACGTTATATTCATTTTTCATGTAGATGTTTTAATACAAATGTTTTTCATGTCATGGTAGCTTGAAGCTGAGCCGACGTTGGAGCCGACGTCGATAGAGGGAAAGGAGGAATATTGCAAATATTTCGTGAGTAACGCAGAGGGTGCACCCCGGGTGTCTTCCAACAGCGCTGCCTCTGACAGTTCTGGTAGTGGTTGGGATGAGAAAACTGAGAAGTGCGCTGGTCCTACCTTTCTGAAGTCGCAGGCTACCGGTAGAGTTCCGATTCGTGAGGTACAATTATCTACTCAATGATTTTTATGCCTGTTTGTTTGGGGTTTTCTTTGAGTATACAACGTCATGTTAACATCGAAACTTGTCTGCAGGCTGCCAAGGATAACAATACTGGCAGACATTGGAATGAAAAAAAAGCAATCTACAAACAGTTGGAGCAGCTGAAGGAAGAAATGGCCAACCTCCGACATCATAACAACCAAAACCTGCAAGTCGTACGGCTGAAGCTGCAGGAAACACATGCACTCCTGTAGAAAACAAACGAGAAAGTTGATATGATTATCAACTTTTTATTTAGCAATACTGTTGTTCCTCCACAACAGCATCTACGTGCATGGAAGGTACACGTTACACATTGTCAGTGGCATATATTGCTAATATATTGCATAACCTGTACTGATTCAGCTTGCATTTTGGCCTTGCAGGACAACGATGACTTAAATGGTGAACCAAACGATGATGGTACTGGGCCAGAGGGGTCGTTGCCGGTCAGGTCACCTGATGGGCGTCCATCTGGTAAACATGAGGAAGTGGACAGCTTTGGTGACAAAATGACGTTTGACCCTATCGTCCCACCTCAACCTAATTTAGGGTCGCCTTCCATTGGTTCGGATGCAAGTGTAAAGATGAGACCACAAACAGCTGCTGATGTCAGAAAGCGAGACGTTGGTGCACAAAGGATCTCCCTTTTTACAGAGTTGCCAGTTGCAGGCCAAAAACGGACGTTGTTGCGGGCTAAGGCCGTTGAAGGGAGTGCGGAAGTTAGACCTGCGACATTAGACAGATTCAGGGAAAAAATGATATTGGACCCTATCTTGCCAGCGGAAGCAATAGTAGGGTCACCTTCCCACGGCTCGGACGGAAGTTTGAAGATCATACCAGAAACAAAATTTTTCAAGAGAATGCGTAAAAAAGGTCCTCAAATTTCCTTTCCATTTCAGCAATTGGAAGTGGTTCCAAGAAAGCGCACCAGATTCGAACTATTTCGTAAACCGTCCGACATTGAGATTAATGCATTTAAAGCCTGGTGTAACACAGTTGTTCCGAATGAGTTGTATGTTCCATTCACTCTTACTCCATTCATATTTTCTGTTATACATGTACATTATATATGGTTATGTTTGACATAATGTCAGTAAATTTTATGCCATTGCAGACCACCCATCCGGTTGCCAACAAGAGACTGTTCTCGACAGTAATTTAGGGATTTGTGTACTGACAATTACTGGTTGACTGATTCGGTGCGTATGAACAATATGGAAAGTTGTTATGCATTTATAAAAACACTGCATGCGTTTCTAAGTTGGGTTTTGACCAAAAGAGTTGAGTTGTTTTTTTTAAGTTGCTTGTGTTTGATGTTGTGCAGCATATAGATGTAGCTTTGTGCTTTTTTCGATGGAAGGCAATGACTTTCCCCACAAACAAGCTGGAAGCCTTCACAACAACTGACATTCTGTTTGCTGTAACTAATTTTTTATGCTTACGAGTAACTTGGCCATTCAACTAGTAGACATTTTCCGATACTAATTACTGTAACTGTTTGTATATTTGTAGCAACACCTGTAGAGTAAATGGGAGGCTTACACAAAGAAAAAATACAATTGGGCAGACGATGACATCTGCGTACGATACGTAAGAGGGGAGGTAGGTGGCAGTTCAAACGCAGCACGGGAGGTAGCCTATCGTCCCTGGGCAGGACTTACTACGGTAGCAGGCTTTATTAGTTCCTTCGAATTTGTCATTATGTCTTTGATGTTATATATTGCGACTTACTTGTGGTTCCCCATATACTTGTGCTGTGCGTAGCTATACATCCCACTGAATTATAGGGGTTCACATTGGGTCCTCGCGAAAGCAAATTTCAATGACCGATCCATAACCCTATATGACTCGCTCCGCACCATACGCAATTATGTCAGGTTTTTGCAGCCCATCGTTACACTATTGCCATTGCTGCTTCAGAATATACTTGTGGTATAGGAAGGAGGGATGGACACTACATCATTGCGAGGACACGCCACAACGAGGACCAGTGTAATACATTGTTGCACATGCAGCAGTTTCTGGTTTTCCAATGTTACTTACGTTATGTGCTAACTGCTATCTTATCTTTTGTTATGTAGTAGTGGTGATTGTGGGATGTTTGTAATCAAGTTAGTGGAACGCTTGACGAACGGTATGCCGGTGGACTCATTCAACCAATCAGACATATCATCTTTCCGGCAGGAGCTAGCTGTGAACCTTTGGAAATGGTCCAGTCAGTTTTTAGGGGGTAAATGGTTTCTGGTTCTAATGCCTCTGTAAATGTTATACGTCTTGCCTATTTTTATGTTGTTACATTCAAACTTATTCACTGTTGATGTTCCATCTTTGCGGGCTGTTGACCAGGTGACTGAATCGTCGACTTACATCATGGCACCGCTGTTGCGACATTGACTTCGGATGCCTTCAACTGACTTTGATAGTGCAGCTTGTATGCCATTATAGTGTAGCTTGTATATAATATGAAGGTTATTGTATAAAAGGTATAAATGGTGAGGTGCTAGCTCAAGAGTTTTTTTATATTGCTATCTTTTCATAGGAATGATGGTTGTTGGTGACGTCAACTGATGTAGTCGGACGTACAGGATGCGCACAGCAGCCATGGAACTTCCTCCCACAAGTTATTGTTGCATATGGTACTTCCTTCATCTTGGCAACCATCTGTTACTCGCTTGTACACTGTTCGATTTTGTTAGAATGGTGCAGCTATGACAACAGTGGATCATGTAGCAGGTTTGATGGTGTCGTCAAAGACAGCGGACATGTACTCGCACAAACGAACCTGCTAATGCATTAAAGTCGAGGGCTGATTTCCCCGCCAACATTATAACCCACTGCCATGTTCCTTATTTTGTTATGTCATATGTCATATATATTGAAACCTTAGCACCAACGTCTAATGAAGTGTATAGTAAACTATATTTTGTCCATGTTAACCAACTATTGGTGAGTTTGTGGATGACTTGGCACGAGATTTAATGTACATGTGAGTTGTGTTTTGTTATTTACAAAGCTTGAAATGTTGAGGTTAATGTTGGAATTCTCGCGGTAGATAGTAAGTTATGGATACATATCATGATTTTTTACAATTTTTTTGTGGGTTGTTTGTTTTTTTTATTTTTTATTTTTATTAATTTTGGGGACAATATTGTGTTGCGTGTGCTGGTGTTCATTTTTTTCGCACATGTATTTTTTTGTTGGTTTATTTCTTGGAGTTGCCTAACGGTGCTCTGTTTGGTGTATCGTACAAGTTCACGCCGTAACTTAAATTATGAAGGTGTCTACTGGTTTGAAGGTTAAAATCATGGGTCCATTAGGCGTACATTAATAGAAACTTCAGATATGTATGTTAAAAGTGTCCAGAGGACTGTTATTTGGATGGGCAAGAAGTAGGAAACCATTGCCATGATATGGCCTGTGCAAATATCATGGCTATGGTTGGTTTGGATCAGTTCATTACCAAGAATGCTTCATTGACAAATGAGAAGGAAGTTGAAGGACATCCTGTTAGAGTTATGACGTTTCCTGTCACGCATGTTGTTCGTGTCGTTGTTGAATGCAAGGTTGGATCAGTTCATTACCAGTTATACCTTTATTTTGTTTAAAAACCAAACTTGAGAATGTTGTGAAGTTTGTGGACTAACATCATTTATTATTTTTATTAATTGGTTATGTTTGATGTAACCCATGCATGAGAAACAACAGCTCAATGCTTGAAAGTGTCGTAAATAGTGGAATAAGAAAATAGTGTATAAGTAAAAATAAATAAATAAATAAAGAGAAGCAAGAAAGAATCCATTTACAACACTTGGTTCATTAATTGCCTGCTGTGAATAAGAAAGAAATAAAATACTAAACTAATACAACCTACAGCATCTTTGAGAAGTATAATTGTCTCCCAAGCCTTTTCTGGAAGGTGCCACGCTTCACCATAACGATAATAAACCGTAAAGCAAATAATACGCAATCAGATGATGGTTTTAACACAACTTGAACTTGTGATTGTACTGACAATTATTTCCAGTTTGATCTTTCTGAACATTCTATTTATGACCACAATAATGTTAGACTTAATAAAGTGCATATTGAAAATAGGTAAAAAAAAAAAACACCTTGTATACTTCTTCAATCTTATCATTATCACTAAAACCAGTGGCTTCAGAAACAACAAGTCTCCGGGATGGCCTTCCATCTCCTTGTTAATCGTACATAAACATAAAGATTAATTTTGAGGTTAATGTGTTATAGTTCTACTCAAACCATATAATATAAGCACTCATTCTTAAAATATATTATGTAACCGACATAGATGTTGTTTCGAGGTCCTCATTGTTCATGTTATCATTTACCATATACTCCACTCATCTCATAAATGAAATTTACTTCTGAGCTTGGACTACAGCAACAGAATTCGCTCATGCAAATAAGTTGTTAAAATTACAATGTCTCACATTTTCTTGAAATTGGATTTGTGATGTGGTTATCACGAAAAACTAATTTCATTAATTGTTGAATGTATTTTCAAGAAGCCACAGATCATACCAGAAATATATACTGAAAGAACGAAAGGCCCTCTATGCAAGTTGATTTCACAAAAATATAAATTCTTCCAATAACATAACAGATAAAGATTGATAAGTTTCTGTACATGTCAGTGTTGCTAGTGTATTATTGTGGTTCTGACAAAGTCTTACACTTTAGCAACGTACTTGGAACTTCAACAAAATTTGTATTGTTGTGGTTCCAAGTCAAACAACGAAGTAATTCACAAATCATGTTCACAGTATGCTCTTTTCAGGGTACACGCCCAAAACAAATTAATTAAAATAAGGCAAAGCACAACACGGTTGTATAAACAGTTCCCCTTCCATATTATATTATTATGGAAGCTGTTAATGGGTAACCGTTTCCCCAAGCGACAGTCAATTTCTATGCAGCAGTTGTCCTAACTGGAATTGGTGTCCTACACTTTTGTCTATTGTGTCCGAAGCCACCACATCTACTGCATTTGGTTTGCTGCTTACTTTCACCTTTAGGAAGTTTTCTTTTTGTAGTAGGTCGTCCACGAGGCTTACGACCTTCAGGTGGTAGGACAACAGGAACATCAAGAAGTTTTGGCCAAATCCACTCATCTTCAGGGCCAACCGGATGGATGGAAGCTCCATACGCTGCTGCTAGTGCTTTCGTGCTGTAGTAGGGTGCACAGTAGTCGTAACAAGATAGATGGCGACTAATACACACTGCTAATGCATGTGCACAGGGTAGTTGGTCCACCTGAAATTTTTTGCAATCACATGTTCTACTTTCTATGTTCACAACCGGGTTCAAAAATTCATCGATAACAAGGTACTTATGTACGTCAACGGCACGCACTGGATAAGATGAAGCTTTATTCATCCTCTGTCGCAACTTGGCTTCAACCCATCTTGTCATAGGTGTTGTCATTTTTGCAGCTTCCTCACACCTTTCCCAAAACCATCTTTGAAGTACGCCACGTATATGCTCTATTAACTTCATTATTGGTAGCTCTCGTGCCTCCTTCAAAATGGCATTCAAACACTCTGCAATGTTTGTTGTCATAATGGAATATCTTCTACCAGGAAACTGACATCTAGCCCATTTTGTAGGTTCCGCAAGAATCAAATACTCAGCTGCCTTAATATTAACACCGGTGATTTGGGACATGACTTCATTGAACAAAAAAACCAGGTATGCTTTGGCAGCCTTGTAAACAACTTATGCAGAAAACTAGAACCTTTACAATTGGCCTTCATATTTTGCCCTAGGTGATACATACATATTCCATGTGTCACCCCCGGAAATGAATGTGCAATAGCCGTTGCTATACTTGTGTTTCGGTTGGAAATGAACACAAGATCATCAACTTCTCCAATACACCCATGCAACTTGGTCATAAACCAAATCCATGCATCATCATTTTCTGAATCTCCAATGCCAAAAGCTAATGGGTACACTTGGTTATTTCCATCCATGCAAGTCGCAATAAATAGGGTACCTTTATATTTGCATTTCAGAAAAGTTCCATCCACAGCTATAACGGGTCGAATGGAAGATCTAAATCCAGCAATACAACCTCCTAATGCCATGAAAAAGTACTTGAATCGATTAGAAGCATCACATTCAATGTTAGTAATAGTCCCCGAATTTTTCATTTCCAACATGGCACAATACAACGGAAGCACACTATAGGACTGTTCGGGTGATCCCCTAGCTAGTGTCATAGCAACCTCTCTAGCCCTCCATGCTTTATCATAAGTACAAGTCATCCCATACCTTTTCTTCATGTCCTGAACTATGTCATTTGGTCGGTAACTCTGAGAAGCACCCTCATACTTCCATTTAATACAATGACCAATCAATTTACTTGTTGCTTGTGGACGGTGAAAAACGAGCGAATCAAGAGAACATGTGTGGTCTGGGATGTACTTCATCACGCGAAAAGCTTCTGAGCCCACAAGTTTCGTTGCACGCAGCCACCACTTGCAACCTTTCTGCACACAAGCCAAAACCAATAAGTCTTTCGTGGACTTCTTCACTCTTATATTGAATTGTCTAGCAACAGCTAACATTCTTATCTTCAGTTGTAGCTCATCCTTATTAGAGCATATATCACCAGCTCGAACATCTTTCACAATGTTGAACACACTGTCAATATGCCCATAATTTGTTCCCAGAGGAATCAAAGATGTTGTTGAAGGTTCACAATCTCGTTCATCTATTTCTGATTTCAACTTATTCCACTTCAAACCGTCATCCATGGGAAGGACTGATGCTTCTTTAGGACCTGCAGGAGATGTACACATAACTACATATTCGGAACCACAATGATCAAATATGTCTTCTGCATAATTTTTAAACCCCAGCACATCTTCTTCGGTTATTGTGCGTTCCAGTCGAACCGGACTTTGACTGCCTAAATTTTTATTTGCACCAAGTTTCAATCCAATATTTTTTACACATTCTTCCTCACCAACTAACAAGCCTTCTGTCCAGTCACACTTACGCTCTATTGTAATGCATAAGGGATTCCTCGTTGACACATCACTGACTTCAACAATAAAGAACTCAACATCACTATCATTCATCACTTCCATTGGTGGGTTGGGATCACACGTTTTACATTTGAACATCATCGTAACTGCAAATTCAGCAGGATTAATATCAAGTGCACGCACCACAGCAAAATGTAATTCTTCATAAGATGCATTCTTCAATAATAAAATTCCTTTAGTCTTGCCACCTTCGTACAACACATTTCCTCCACTATTCATCGTCCACGCACCATCATATCGAAGTGGGATTCGGATTTTATCCATGTCATTCAACCTGTCAAATAAAGTCAGTCTTATCAGTATATATCAAAACATTGCTTCCTTCAACTTTGTGACAAACAAGCACTAGACTCTACAATCAATCTAATAAGCCAATGTATCATTTCATTTTTTTTCCCATATGTATAGCATATATGTCAACGATAACAATAACTTGTACACATTTCACGATAATTAGTTATTATTTCAAACCCAAAGCTATACAACTCTAACATGTATCCATTTACCATAGCCACCAAACCTTCAATAAACACCATCAATCAACAACTACATGAATATGTACTTCGAAATCAAAAAATATATCACATCAATTACATTCATAAATGCAACACAAGATACACTCTAACTTTTCGGCATTCTAGAATCAAGATTGGGACCTAAAGGGTGTGATCCCAACCTAAAGGTTGTGATCCTAACTTAAAGGTTGTGATCCAAACCTTTTGGTTGGGAATCCAAAACTTGTAATCAAGAATCACAACTCGATAGACAATCCAACATTCTTAACATCTAGGTGTTGAATCACAACCTAAAGGTTGGGAATAACCTAGGTTCAACATGCCTATTTGAAATCTTAACCTTAAGGATGGATTCCCAACATTGTATTAAACTCGACATTTCGAATTACAACAAAATCCCAACCTTACGGTTGGGAATCCCAATCCACGTTTGGACAAACTAACCTCAGCGTTGGGATTCTCAGCCTCAAGGTTGGGACGCGCAACCTTTAGCTAGGAATCCCAACTTTGGTTGAATATCAGTGTTGGGATTCTGTACTTGGAGATTCGGATTCCTAACCTACAACATGAGATACTCAACTTAATGGCAACCCAAGCATGGCAATCCCAACCTTTCGTTCAGATTCGCAACTCCAAGATGATATTCCCAACTTGAAGGTTTGGAATCTCAATTTCAGGTTCAGCTTCCTATTTAACAATTTTGGAATGCCAACCTCAAAGTTCAGATTCCTACCCTTTACATGAACCCTTCACCCCAACCTCTTCTCACCGTACGTTACAAAGCCCATAACAACCAAATTTCATATTCACATTCCCTAAACCAACAATCTAACTCTCACATTCTCATCATACCCACAAACACACACACACACACAACCATTTTCACCAACTAGTCGAGAACCCATTTTCATTACCCCATCCTCCGTTCATATCACCATTTTCATCTACCCAATGCAACCATAACTAGTCATGTATACTACCCACCCGCAGAGAAGCAAACCAGCAGTTGTGATCGCAGCTCTTTGACGGTCCAAAAATTCACAGTCCTTGCCTTCTTAAGCAACGGAAGACAGACGGAATGGTGGCCGTGGGATATGAGAAGGGAGTAGCATAGACATTTCGCATAAGAGCTTAGGAGGTGAGTAGACGTGTTGCCCGTCGGAAGTGACAGAATGTAAGGCCGATCAGTGGGAGGAGACTGCAGCACAACCGAAAGGCGGGAGAGGCTGGTTGGCGGAAGAGGTTGGAGGGTCAGAACAAATACTACAGCACAGCCCATGTCAATATATCATTGAAAAGGAAAGGGATTGATAACTTTATATTTATAGAGTTATTTTATCTTTTTAAATTTGAATTCTTGCTTAGTTCTTAATATTTTTATTATTATTAAGTAAATTATTTCATATTTCTTTTATTTTTATTTTCAGAATAAAATTGGTTAAAAATGCGCATGTGGACCCCACCAAATAATATTGTTCAAGATAAGATCATCGCTACAAAATGAATATCATTTGCAGCAAGTTCATCGCCTCAAGAATTACTCGAGTCGGAGATCGCATAAAGAAATTATCGCGGTTTAAAGATAGAGTATTCTAGAAATAAATATTATGTCATGCTGATGTAAGAAATGATGTAATCAAAATTATGATGTAATAGAAGTTGACTTGAATGGGGTAGGTGAACGATGATGTAAGCAATGATGCAATTTGAAAGTTGACTTTGAATGGGATAGGTGAAAGATGATGCAAGCGATGATGCAAAATGGTGGAAAATCAGGAAACGATGATGCAATCGATGATGTAATTGGAGGTGAATTTGACCTATAAATAGGCCTTAGAATCACCATTCTAAGCATTCCATCACAAACCAAAACAATAAGTAGTTTAGAGAAAGAGAGAGAGAGCTTGGAGAGGAGGAGCAAAGCAGAGGAAGAAATTCTACGATGAAGTTTCAATCCACTAAGTTTTCCTATCTCTTGTTATGTTTAATCTTCTAGTTTTTGTAAATTCAATTATGGAGTAGATTTGTTTTCTAAGGTTATGATGTAGCCTAACTTTGATGTTCCAACCTTTTGTTCAATTCAATTAATGATTTTCTATCTTAGTTGATGCATTTAATACTGTTCTTAATGCTTCTAAATAATTGGCCACTATTTAGTTGAATTGTTAATCATAATGATAGCGGAAGCTGATTTATGTGTCTAGTTCATTGTATTTAATGTCATAAATTGCATGTAGGATAGGAATATACCTGCATGGTTTGTGTAGTCTATAAAAGAGATCCATAAATCTTAATGAATCCTTTAATGTTTTGACTTGCATGGGAACATAGCAGTTAATCTTTATAGAGTATTTTCCTTAGACCTCGGGAGAGGCTATGTGAATAATTCAGGGAATCTCGACTAACAACTGGATAGTTAATTTTGGTTAAAAAGAACAAAGGGGAGGAATATATTAGTTATGGTGAAATCATAATCTTAGAGTTTTTATTCATTGAATTAATTTTCATTTATTTTCAATTGCAATTAAATTTAGTCATAGTTATCAACTCATTTACTCAAATTTCATCTACCAAATAAAAGTTGAGTTATTTTAATTTTGGACATTAATTAACAACAATCCTCGTGGGACGATACTTCTCTCATCACTTTATTACTTGTTCGGCTCGTCCACTTGCGATTTTGCACAACAGGGATCATTAAGCGCATTCTTGTCTATTCATACACTTTTTTGTACGAACAAAACTAAAAGGTTATTTTTCCAATCAGCTGCTGAAAGGAGTCATTTCATCAATTTTCCCTTTATTCAAACAGGTGTAAGAAAAACTCATTCTAGTTCTTTGGTACTAGTTAAACATGACATCAGTTATTCGGTTTTTCAATTGACTCGTGAGCTTTGTCTCTTTCTCCCTCCCTATTCTGCCTAGCCGTTGGTCAGCTGTGCATCGCTCTTCTCAGGATTCTCTCGTCTCTCCCCCTCTCATTGCCACCAGCCAGGACGCCATTGTGGGTAATATTTTAATTTTTTATATGGAAAACAATGTGTGCAAACCTTTTTTGAGAGGCAAAGATAGAGTTGGTGTTTGTTCTATATGTCAAAGGCAGGATCTCTGTTCATTGACAAGAACGAAAACAGAGGTTTTTTGGGTTTGATTTTTTGGATGTGTTTTTGTTCTTATACTTGTTTTCAAATTTTCCATTATAAAGTGTAAATATTGTTGAGTTTTCTGTGCATTCTGTAGTATACAATTGTGGATATCAAGTTATCAACAGATAGTTGATATCTATATTCATTTATATACACTTTCAGAGTTACAGAATATATATTCATTTGGTTTGTTGAAATGGTTAGTGTAGAGTAGAACCATGTTGGTCTATTTTGTTTAATAAATATTGACAGTGACATGTGTTAGGTTGAGCTTGAAATTGAACAGTGCATATGGTTGTTGCTTCAAGTGATGGCTTATCTAAGCTTGATATCTTGATTGTCTTCCTAGAGTTGTGAATAACTCTAGTATATGAAATTAAACAATGCACATGGTCAGGGGCAGACCTAGCTTAGGGTTAGACGGGGGAGGTGGCTTGGAATTTTATTAAAAATTATTAGGTTTATTGGTTATGAAATATTTAAATATATAAATATTACAGTTCGCGAAGTGCAATGCATCTTGAGACGTTGCTTGGACTAGTGGTATGAGGTGTCCCCTTCATTCCATGCCAACGTGGTTTGAACTTCACTGATGTTGTTTGTCTTTTGCTTTTTCTTTTTTTTTTTCTCAAAAAAACACGACAAAACTGTGTTTGGGGGTTCGAACCCGCAGTTGCAAAGCGTACTTTGACTTAGAAATTTTTTATTAATTTTGACTGATGTTCTTCCTATTTTGTTTTTTTTTTTTAATTGTTTATTATTTCCGTTTATTCAACATTATTGTTTACTATTTTTATTTATAATATAATTAATTTTTTTTTATTACTTTTCTCATATCAAATTTTTTTCTCTTCTTCTTTGCATGATATGTCTTCATCTTCGTTTGATATCTTGTCACTTATAATGCCAGGTTAGCCTACTAAATTTATTACTTTTTTTAATTTATTTATTTCTAATAATTTAAATTTAATATACATTTCATCAATAAATCTTAAAATCTTAAACTTTAAGATTTAAATTATTGCTTTGAAATTGTCTATGTTTTGTTATGATTTAATTTTTTTAATTTTTTTTTTAACTTTATAGTTTTACATTATTATAACGTTAGACAATTTATGTTAATTTTCTCTTTTTTCTCTTTTTTAATTTTTATTTATTTAGTGATTTCATTAGAATTTTTAAATGTAAGACTACTTACTTTGTTTAAGTATGATATATGTTTTTATTTTATTTGAACTATATTATGTTATCTATTGTTTTATTTTTTTAAACTATATTACGTTATCAAATTTTGTTTTGCATAAAAATATTATATATTTAATATAATCTTAATTTTGATGTTTTTATTATTTGTTCATGTGCCCCGAATAAATTTTTTGAGCCCACCATTGCATGTACTGTTATTTGAAACTGTTTACTAATCTTTTCATATTTTAGGTTTAATAATATTTTATGTAGTTCACGTTCAAATTTTTATGATAGTTCCCATTTTGTAAATTTTATGTTTCATTTTATTTATTTTGCAATTAATTTTATATACTTCGCTTTAATTTACCACTTAAATTTTGCATTTTACTTTATATGTTTCACGTTCAATTTTACATAAGAAAATATACAAATGTTCGTTTTATGTATGTTACACGTCAAATGTTATGCTTAGTTTCAGTTGATTTAATATTGTTTACTTACGATAGGGGGGTGACTGACTATGTGTTTCTCAGAGCTTATAAAGAATGTACACTTTTACTTGACAACTTTGTACTGTATAATGCAAATTATATCCTTAAAAGAATGTTTAGCAATGGATTTGGACAGATTAGATCAAATGGCAGGAAAGCTTCTCCCATACTTTTCTTTCATATTCTTTTTTTAATGGACCTTTAACTTTATTCTTTGCGTGTTTTGTACTAAAAATAAAAGCATTATTCTTTACTTTAATCAACTATCCTAATTTCATTTATCATACTTATATATCGATTTCTGATTTTTTGCCTCCAATTAGATTGAGCTTAGTCATTAATTTTGTTTTAATTCGGTCCTCTAGATCGACATACTTAGATTGGTAAGATTTTGATATATTTATTCGATTTTGATTATGCATACAACAATGCGGACAGTTTCGTTAACTTATAGCTATATATATATATATATATATATATATATATATGTTGATAGTTCTTAAGTCATAAATGTATTTAGTATTGGTTATGCTTTGCATTGCATTATAGCATGTTTATTAGTAATTGTGGGGTCCTATATTTAATACTAATGTTTGATATTGTTAGGTTGTTTATAATACTTGTTGATTTTACTATATATGAGAATACTGTGCTGATATGATGCTCAATGACAAATGAAAAGCAATCGCTTTTTAGTTCTGTGAAGTAGATATTGCTTATTAACTATGTTAACAAATAAAAATTTAAACACCAGTAATTTAGTTGAATTGACATAGCTTTGCATATTGGACTATATGACTATGCAAAATCAGTACAATGATTCAAATAAGTAAGAACTTTAAAAATAAAACTAAGAAAATTGAAAATGAATAATACTTATGTTATAACTACCCATGTATTTTTATTTGAAATTGTTTACTAGCCAAATCTTTTCATACTTTGTGTTCAATATTTTATGTAGTTTACATTCAAATCAATGTTTTAGAATTCAGCTGAGTAGGCCAAGTTTTGGGATAGTATTCCGGGATCGACAACAAAGCCCCCAAATTAGGAGTCCTGCTTGGGCCAAGATAGTAGTCGGGCTAACTCAATACTCGGTCCACTCGGCCCAACTCACTCTTACCTTTTTTTTTTTTTTTTAATTATTATTATTATTTTTTAATGACAGTTTATGTCATTAAACCCAAATCTTTGCATTTTTTGGGTTTAATAATATTTTATGTAGTTAACGTTCAAATTTTTATGATAGTTCCCATTTTGTAAATTTTATGTTTCACTTTACTTATTTTGCAATTAAATTGATATGTTTCGCTTTCATTTACCACCACTACAAGAAAATTGAACATTGATACTGTAATATCCATACCTGGCATTAAAGGCTTGGTATGGATAACGGTTATCCATACCGAGCATCAGTGGCCCGATGCTCGATATGGATAGTTATTATTTTTTTATTTTTTGGCATATCTATATTGGGCCGAACAGTGCCCGGTATGAATACCAAGATTATCTATACCGAGCGAGTAAAGATTCGGTATGGATATTAAAATTTAAAAAAAATAAAATAAATTTTTTATTATCCATACCGGGCGATGACCCACCCGATATGGATAATCTAGTTTATCCACACTAGGCAAGTCGGAGTCCAATATGAATAATCAATATAAAAAAAAAAAAAAAAAATTAGGTTATGCCACCCGCCCGGTATGGATAATCGAAATTATCCATACCAAGCGGGTGACCTGGTCGGTATGGATAATCTATGTAAAAAAATTAATTAAATAAGTTTATTATCCTTACTGGGAGTCCGACCTACCCGGTATGGATAATTGTTATCCATACCGGGCGAGTCGGGCGCCCGATATAGATAGTCCAGAATTAAAAAGTTTTAAAAAATAGATTATTCATACCAGGCGCCCTACTGGTCCAGTATATATGGATAATCTATATAAAAAAAAATTAATTAAATAAGTTAGTTATCCATATCAGGTGCCCGACACGCCTGGTATAGATAATTCATTATCCATACCGGTCGGGTCTGCCACTAGTATGAATAGTTCAGAATTAAAAAGTTTTAAAAAAATGCCCAGATTATCCATAGCGGGCGGGTCATGGATAATCTGGGCATTTTTTTGCCCCGATTCCCTTTCCCCTCATTCTTCATTTTCTTTCTTTCTCTATCTCTTTCTCACATATTCTCTCTCTACAAACCCTAGCCGTCTTCCACCCCATGCGATCACCGTCCGCCAACTGCCTCCGTCGCCGGTGAGTCCTCTCTTCTTCTTTTTCTTCTCCTCATTTTCTTCTTCTTCTTCTTCGATCTCTTCTTCTTCTACCTTTTTTCTTCTTCTTCTTGTTCTTATTATTATCTTTTTATTCTTCTAGCTTCTTCTTCATCTTCTTATTCTTTTCCTTCTTTTGTCCATGGTAATGGTCGGATTGTCGTCCGACCATCGACGCGGCAGTCCGACCATCACCTTATTATTATTTTTTTGTTTCATTTTTTCACATCTTTTCTTCTCTTGCAGTCGTGTTAAAGACTGACGTTGTTCGGTGCCATCGTATTCGTTGATCTACTACACTTTCGTTGTCCGGTACCATTACCTAAAAAGGTATGAAATTTATGATTTTGTATTTTTCGATGTTTTAATTTATGATTTTGTGTTTTGTGGATTTGACTTGCTATGATATATGTGTGTATGCATATTGTATGTTACGTTGACTTGGTGAAGGAGGCCAAGAAGCGGATTGTGTTCTTGATTGTGGGTGTTGTTGGGTTGTCTTATATACTGATTGAATTTTAATGAATTTGTAGTGTTTTTTTAATTTGTTATCAATTTGATGTGTATATAGATGTTTATGTATGTGTGTATTGTGTTGGGATTTGAATTTTAGATTTTTGTAGAAATGGTGAATGTGATGAGTGTATAGAGGTAGTGAAAACGGGTGGCGATGTTCTAGTGATTTGTTATGAGTAGAACAATAGATGTTAAGTGAGGCAATTTAGGAAATAGGTTTTATGCATTAAAGTCGCAAATTTGTATTCACATTTGGTGATAGGTGTGGAAAGTTGGTTTCTTGATGTAGAGATTACATCACATTTTAGTAAAAACGAGTGATGGTATTCTAGTGATTTGTCAGGACTCATGAGCACAATGATAGAAGTCAAGTGAGGCGATATGGGGGAAGTTGTTTTAAAAGTTTTAAGTCATTAATTTGTATTCACATTTGGTGATAGCTGTGCAAAGAGGGTATTTTGGTGTAGAGGTGGTTTAGTGGAGTTAATTGTAGCGTTAAAATGTGTTATAATGTGTGTGGGTGGTAGTAAAATATATTTGACATTCTATTTGTTGCTTTTGAAATGTGCTGAACTTTGGGCTTATTGGATTTAATAATGGTCAGGAAAT
Source organism: Dimocarpus longan (assembly GCA_022984855.1). NCBI lineage: Eukaryota > Viridiplantae > Streptophyta > Magnoliopsida > Sapindales > Sapindaceae > Dimocarpus > Dimocarpus longan. Next base: position 10,851,249 of record CM041014.1, on the reverse strand, counting down.
GTTATTGCGTTTAGTTTCAGTTTCAAGTTGTTGATTATTGTGCATGGGTGGCTCTATCTTTTATTTGGTATATAAAGTTGTTAAGACATTTGATGCCAAGAATTGCTTAGAGATCTAGAGGTGGTTTAGTGAAGTTGTTAACAGTAAAGGAGATTTAATTTTTTGATTGATTGGCAAGTAAAAAATATATTGCAATTTAAATATATTGTATTTTAGGATTATGTATTGAGTAGTTATTATAATAATTCACCATGTACATTTAATTTTAAAGTATGTAATTTAAATGTTGTTAACATATATATTAAATAATATATATTTTTAACGTTTATGTACGTTGTTAGTTTTATTGTAATCTTAAATTACATATTTTTTAATTTAATTTATTTTTTAAATTAAAATATTTTTCATGCTGGGCACCTACTCAGTATGGATAAAATTAACCGTACCGGGCAGTTGCCCAGTATGGATACTGGACACATTATGGGTCAACTCATGGGCCGACCCATTACGTTAATATATCCATAAGCATCCATATCGGTAGCAACCATACTGAGCTGGTTGTCTAGTATAGATAGTCAACCATACCGGGCATTGACCTGTTTTGTTGTAGTGCACTTAAATTTTGCATTTTACTTTTTATGTTCTATCTGGTATGGTTGACCTGTTTTGTTGTAGTGCATTTAAATTTTGCATTTTACTTTATATGTTTACCTTCAATTTTACATAAGAAAATATACAAATGTTCGTCTTATGTATGTTACACGCCTAATATTATGCTTAGTTTCAGTTGATTTAATATTGTTAACTTAAGATAGGGGGGTGACTAACCAAGTGTTTCTCAGAGCTTATAAAGAATGTACACTTTTGCTTGACAACTTTGTATTGTATAATGCAAATTATATCCTTAAAAGAATGTTTAGCAATGGATTTGGACAGATTAGATCAAATGGCAGGAAAGCTTCTCTCATACTTTTCTTTCATATTCTTTTTTTAATGGACCTTTAACCTTATTCTTTGCGTGTTTTGTACTAAAAATAAAAGCATTATTCTTTACTTTTATCAACCATCCTACGTTCATTTATCATACTTATATCGAGTTCTGATTTTTGCTTCCAATTAAATTGAGCCTTCGTCATTAATCTTGTTTCAATTCGGTCATCAAGACATAATTGATTGGTAAGATTTTAATATAATTATTGGATTTTGATTATGCATACACCAATGTGGACAGTTTCGTTAAATTACAGGTATATATTTGTGTTGATAGTTATTAAGTCATAAATATATTTAGTATTGATTATGCTTTGCATTGCGTTATAGCATGCTTGTTAGTAATTGTGGAGTCCTGTATTTAATACTGATGCTTGATATTGTTAGGTTGTTTATAATTCTTGTTGATTTTACTATACATGAGAATACATTGTTGATATGATGATGAAAAGCAATTGCTTTTTGGTTCTGTGAAGTAGATATTGCTTATTAACTATGTTAGTAAATCCAAATTTAAACACCAGTTATTTAGTTGAATTGACATCAATGACCTTGTTGAGACATACCTCTTATTCACTTTGTTTTATATTATCAAAATTTGATTAAGTCAACTTAGGAATCGGAAGGTTTATCAAGATATTTTTCAAAACAGAAGTATAATATTTGACATAAATTTTCAGCACATTAAAAGGTCTTCTTGAATTCAAGAGTGGGTTGTGCGAACTATATATATAAACACACACACACACAATGTTTGTCACAACAATTGTCCTGATTCCTAGCTGTCCTTGTTCAAATTCTAATTTGTTAATATATCAAGTTGTGTCCAATAGGAATGTGTATAAAATTTACGCATATTACAGTGTCCATAGTGCATAAAGTTTCGATTTCAATTTTGTCAATTTATTATTCTAGTAAGTTATCTCGTTGCTTTTTAGTTAGCGTTACTTATCTCGTGACTGGCAATAACAGGCAGGTAAATCAATTTACTTGCAGAACCATCGACATGAGCCAAGAAAGTAGCTCAAAAGCATTAGAAAATATATACCAACAGGAACCTCAATTAACAGCTTGCAAATCAATGAACAACAGTCAAAGAAGGAGTAGCTCATCAGAAGTAGAAACACTGAACAAATACCAGAAGGAAACCGAATTATCAAAAGCATTAGCCGAAGGAAGTTTTAGGAAAGCTTTAAAGGAAATAGACCTGAAACGTTATCCTAACTTGTATCTCGCTGCACTTAAAGGAAACTGGGAAACAGCTAAAATGATTATCGAAAAAAATCCTGAAGCATTAACAGCTAAGATTTCCATGTTATCCATGACTATATTGCACGTTGCAGCCTATTCATACAACTACAAATTTGTGGAGAAGCTGGTGGAAAAGATGACTCCGGAGCAAGTTGCAGTGGTAGATGTGAATGGAAACACAGCCCTTCACTACGCAGCATTCACAGGAGTTGTAGAAGTGGCAAAGGCATTGCTGAGAAAAAACCCTGGTCTGACAGAGGTACAAGGCTCCCAAGGTTTCATTCCTCTACTTTCAGCTGTTGTTCATGGTGCTGCTAAAGGCAAGGAAATGGTCCAGTTCCTTGCATCCAAAACCAACAATCCCTTCGTTGAAGCCACTTCATCAGCTCATCTTCTTTTAGAGCTAACTCATTCAGGTTTCCATGGTATAGACTAATTACCTTTTTATTTATTATTTCAACCAAAACATGAATTGCCTTTCTATATATTTTGTCCATAAGTTTGTCAGTCAAATTAGTCTCATTTGAAGGATTATCTCTTTCTTTCTTTTTCTGTTTTTTTTAGAGGCAGTTATCTCATATTTTTTATTCTAATAGTTTTTAAACGTTTCTCGTGTGAAACATGATCTCCATGCTTTTTTCTTTGATATTTTTATTCAGATTCTTTACTTTATATACCATTAGGAATGCAACACTGCCTCCATGATAACATCATTTAAATTAGAATCTAATATATTTAGTATTTACAACAACATTTTGAGTTAATAAAAACTAAAACGTAAACTTTTTTTTCGGGTAGTCGTGCATTTGTGTTATTATAATCTTGCAAATAAAGTTTTTAGTTTAAGATTTTTTGTTTATACAAGTTGTTGACGTTTGTTAGAATTTATTTGTGTTATTGTGGTGGACTTGAAAGTTATTTCCTTGTGTTTTATTTTATTGGGCTAGATTATTGAATTGTTTTTAATTTTGTTTTTTGAATTTGATTTCCGTTGTTATATATATAATATGTATACCAGTTTTAATAGATTACTATTTTTTTTTTTTAATATAAAAAAGGGCTATGGATATGGTATGGATATAGATATAAAAAAAACTTGTCAACGTCCAATCGGTGGCCGCCCTGTATGCCACCATATCCAGGACTTTCCTCTTTATTACTAATCCAGGTTCTAATTTTTGAAAAATCATGCCCGTTGTGGTTTGAGTAGAGTATCGATATGAAATTAGAATTTTGCACCATACCCTCGTACTCATTTAAATTAGAATATGTAAACCTTAAATTTTTTTCTAGTCGTGCATTTGTGTTATGTGTAATCTTGGAAATACAGTTTTTTTATTTAGATTTTTTATTTATACAAGTTGTTAGAATTTATTTTTGTGTTATTGTGATGGACTCGAAAGTTATTTCTTTGTGTTTTATTTTATGGGTTAGGCTAGATTTTTTTTTTTTTTTTTTAATTTTTAATTTTTTTTGTGAATTTCTATTGTCATGTATGTAATATGTATGCTAGTTTTAACTGATTACTATTTTTTTTTTCACCATAACATATAAAAGGGTCATGGGTATGGTGTGATGCAGATGTATGTAATATATGCTACCATATTCAGGACTTTTCTCTATATTACTAGTCAAGGTTCTATAATGGAAGTTCAACATTACTTAATCAAAAGATCAATGAAATTTGGGTGTCAAAAGAGTAATAAACTTGTATTGCGCCTTAACCAAATATAGAATCCTTTTATTTTATTTTTTTAATATATATATATGATTAAAATGATTGCAAGTTTTCAAACTGAAAAACTAAAATGCATTATTTTAGTTTTTATGTTTGCAAACTATTGGTTTTGTTTATAAATGATAATTTGCAAACACTAGTGATGCAAAAACCTTTATTTTGTTTTTCGGTGCCAATTAACAAACTCACATTAATTAATTTTAACTTTATTTTAACCAACAGCCTTTTACTTATAAAATTATTAATTGGCTTTATCTTTGAACAGATATTACATTGGATTTACTTCGTCGTTTTCCTGAAATGGCCACTGTGAACGTAGATGGAAGTAATATACTTAATGTATTGGCTGTAAGGCCTACGGACTTCTTGAGTGGAACAAGGCTTAATTTTTGGGAAACATGGATCTACCAACGTTAGTTCTCTCTTTCCTTGCTCTTATGTATATAATATAAGTGATGAATTTTCCTGCACTGTTGCTGAGTATTTCCTTTTCTTTTTTTTTAAAAAAAAAAATTTGGGGGTTAAGTGGGACCTTGTAATCCTTTGAGTTGTGCAAAAGGCGATATGGAGGATCCCCTGGATAACTTTGAAGATCCTAAGGACCTAACCCCTCAATCGTGGGCAATGCGAGGTTTTCCAATTCTAAATTTTGTTTTATAATTGACATATATATATATATACATTCTGTACTTTGTTCTATATATACATACACACACTCGCATGTAGGGCCTAGGGTCTATTCCCACCCATATTTTAATAGAACTGCATAATTGAAAATTCAAATTTTCTTTCTACATCCACAATTAGTATGTCCAGTTTATCATAACTAGTGTTAAGAGAGAAAAAATTAAAAATCAAAAATCAAAACTAGCACCTCAATCCGGATATGTAATTTTCACTAACGAACAAAAACCTAGGTTAATGGGTTCATAAATATATATATGTATGTTCATTCAACTTTTACTATTGTTATATGAAAACAAAAAAAACAAAAAACAAAAACATTTTTCCAAAAGAACAAGAGTTGTACATGTTTTGTTTGTTTCACTAGGGAATGTTTGATATTTGTTATGTTTATTCTAAGTTTCATTATTATTTTTTATGATGGAAATAATCATTTTCAGAAGAAAAAAAAGTTTGTTTTGTTTATATATAATATCGATACCTATATTTGTCTTTTATAATTGTTTTTACTTTGAATAGAAAATCTTTCTTTTTATGTCTTTTTCTTTAAAATAAAAAATCGTGTTTGATTGTGTACAAGTATGTTTGATACTTTTGTATGATGGTTTAAGTTTTATTATTGGTTTTTTATTAAAATAAATTGTTTTCTTTAAACAAAAGGGTTCCGTTTTCTTTGAGACATTTCAATATCAAACAAATATTTGAAAATAGATGAAAACACAAAAGCCCATGCTATTCATACATTCAAAAACTAGATATATAGATTCATCATTTTGATCATCATCACAAAGAAACCATAAAAAAGAAACCAAATGAGCATGAAAAAAAGTTGAATAAGAGATAAGAGACACAACAGAAAGAAGAAGAAGATATAATGAAAACTACGAACGTTGTATTGCAGAATGGTGTTTAATGAGAAAAAAACTTAAAGTTATCTATAGTATATAAGAATGATTTTAGTACATTATAGGGTGTAAAGGAAAAAAACAAAAAAAAATAATTTTTACATTTTAATATGGGTGCACAGAATAAATAGGAGTGAGAAGTTTTTTAGATGGTAATAGAGCTACCCAACTTATATTATGATTCTCCAATGAGTAATATGTTGTATTAAGATTTGTAAGAACTCTTTGATGGTCTACTAACGAATTTTACTGAATTGAGATGAGAAATTTTTATGAATAATAAGAACAATGGAAGTATTTTTGAGAAGTTTTATAACTTTTAAAAATTTTCCATGTGTTTTCCCTATGAAAGTGGTGTCAGCCGTCATTGATCGGCCTCTGTTATGAGTTTTTTCTATTTAGTGTTATTGGTTGTTTTCACGGAGGAGATAGGTAAGTGGTCATCCTCTACAATTTCGAAAGTGGAAGAAGAGGTCGTTGGGGTGGACGACTCATTAAGTGCTAGCGGTATGGAGGGTATGAAAAACTGTTTACTGGGTAAAATCCTTAGTAAAAGGCCTTTCAATAAGAGTGTTTTCGTTGATGTAATCAATGAGGCTTGGCGGGTTGAGAGGGGTTTAGATGACCAATCCATAGGGCCGGATATTTTCATTTTTTCTTTTGGTCATGATAAACAGAAGCACAGGATATTGGAGATGGAACCATGGGCGTTCAATAAGGCTCTATTGGCGCTCAAACAGTCAAGTTGATGAATGGGAAAATCCTAGGGAGGTAGCTTTCCGTTATACCAACTTCTGGATACAGGTTCATAATCTACCTTTTCTCAGATATATTAAAGCGGGTGGGTCAATTGGTAGGGAACCAAATTGATACCTGTATTGATGTCGACGCTGATGAGAATGGCAGATGTTGGAGAGCTTACATGCGAGTTCGAGTTGACATCACTCAACTGAAGGAAAAATTGATTTTTGAATTTAATGCGGAAACATGTATTTTAAAAATTTTTCCAAATAAAAACATGTCTGATCGATGCTAGTAATAACAATTCAATAATCAAATTAATAAAATCGAATCTTACCTTGCATGAAGATTGAATAGATCCCTTTTGATTCGCAAATTCTTCATCACCTGATCTTCCTTACTATGACTCCTCACAAAACAAATTGTGTGTGGGCATAATCTCGAAGAATTATATCATGAAATCTTTTTAATTAATGGAAGTTTTTGGTTCATGTAACCAAAAATTCTCTCTTTTTCTCTATCTTGTTACCAATATAAAACATCTTTTTATAATAGTGAGTTAGAGTTTTTTAATTTAATAAGCAATACAATTTTCTAATTAAATTGAAAAACTTAATTCAAATCCAATATGGAATCAAATTTCTTATTGGTTTAAAACTCTTTACTTTTAATTTAATATGGAATCTAATTCCAATTAAATTAAATTACCATTTCCATTAATTAAAAGATTTTTCATTAAATTAAATGATTCCAATTCATATATAATTTAATGACACCATTTAAAGTTAAACTTTTAACCTCTACAAATAATTAAATAATTACTTATATTTAAATAATCAAATTGTTTAAATTATTCGTGAACGTATTCATAAAATTGTATGTACACTTATAATTGGACAATCCAATTTTATTCTTCCCTTTGTTTCTTTATGTGGTTGTGAGCTAGTAAGGGGACCAAATAGACCTATAATTTGAGCTCCAATAATATCGAAATTATTAATTAAACTCTTTAATTAATTAATTCACTATTATTAATATTAAAGTTACTCCACTAAAAACTTAAGATTACACTCTCAAAATTATAGATGTTTTATATAAACTGAATTTTCAGTGCCCATTGATTTAGTCATTTCATATGGTTCGATCCTCCACGAGTAGTTCATAATTAGAGCTAGGTCATTAAAGTCTGTTATACCTCTCTAATTATTTCTTATTCCGTTAAGTACCATTAATTCTCTAATAAACAATATATTCATAACATCTTATAAATTTATCTTTCCATTTATTTACAAATAGAAAGTCGAGCGCTCTTATTATTCAAGACCTGAATCAACACTTAAGAGAACTACTCATCTACTTCTCGCAAGAGGGAGTGGATTCCACTATTGTGTAGAATGTTCCCAGCCACTTATTAAATCACATCTCCAAAGTATGAAACTTGTTGACCGTAAATCTATAACAGTCTCACCCATGTAAATCAAAAGATATGACTCAACAAATAGGAGTCCATAAAATACTCAGGATTAAGATCAATCCATATATGATCATCTAGTTGATAAATATGAATTTATTTGTTTGACGGATATTAATAAGAAATTCATTTTATCATGGTCCAGTCCTATATAATCTCTATTATATAAGGTGCCTCCATTTTCATGTCGCTACATGAACGATCCCGGATAAGATCATCATATCAAATACAAAATGGACCGCAGCTGTAGATTTACTACAAGCAAATTACCCAGCTTTGTTTGCTTTCTACAGACTCTTTAGATTACTAATCTCAAACTAAATCCTCTTGTATATAACATCTATATACTTAGTTTGAGACTACATAAGTAATCATAGATGTTACATGATATTTGTATGAAGCAATCATTTCATAAATACACATAAATTGAATAAAATAAATATATTTTATTTATTATTTAATTTAAATATTTACAAATTACAAGCTCTTAGGGCACATTACCCTAACAATCTCCCACTTGCCCTTAGAGCAGATGAAACATGTCTCGTAATCCTAAACCCTCTACATGACCTTCAAATACATTAGCCATTAAGGTATTTGTAAACGAATCAACATAGTTGTCTTGTGATGCTATCTTCATCACCGACACATCTTCTCTAAGTACTATCTCTCTAATGAGATGATACTTTCTTTCTATATGTTTTCCTCTTTTGTGGCTTCTTGGTTATTTAGAATTAGCCATTGCACCACTATTATCACAGTAAAGTGTGATTGACCTATCCATATTCGGAATAACTTCCAAATCTGTCAAGAACTTACGGAGCCAAACTGCTTCCTTAGCTGCTACATATTCAGCTTCCATGGTGGAGTCAGCGATGCAAGATTGCTTAACACTTCTCCATACTACAGCTCCACCACCTAGGGTGAATACAGACCCAGACGTGAATTTTCGAGAATCCTTGTCTGATCGAAAATCAAAATCTATATATCCTGTTGGAATCAAATTCTCGCCAGAATACACAAGCATATAATTTCTTGTTCTCCGAATATACTTGAGAATACATTTTACGGCCACCCAATGATCCAATCCTATGTTAGATTGATAACGACTGACTACTCCCACTGAATAACATATATCAGGTCTCGTGTATAACATAGTATACATGAGACTGCCTACTACAGAGGCATAGGGAATTCATCTCATATCCTTAATCTCTTGAGGTGTCTTAGGACATTGTTCCTTAGACAAGTGAACTCCATTATGAGAAGGTAAATAACCTTTTCTTGAAATTCTGCATTGCAAAGCGTACAAGGATTTTATCAATGTACGATGCTTGAGACAATGCTAACAGTTTGTTCTTACGATCTCATATAATTTGGATCCCAAGAACATAACTAGCCTCTCCCAAATCTTTCATTGGAATTGGTTAGCAAGTCAGTTCTTTACATCAGATAATGCTCCAACATCATTCCCAATGAGTAGGATATCATAGACGTAAAGAACGAGGAAAACCACTTTCTTATCGATGATACGCTTGTATACACAAGGTTCATCAACATTTTGCTCAAAACCATAAGACTTAATCGATGTATCAAATCTAATATTCCAAAATCGAGAAGCTTGCTTAAGCCCATAAATGGACATTTGCAACTTGCAAACCTTTTGCTCTTGACCTTGAATTACGAATCCCTCTGATTGCATCATATAAATGCTTTAATCAAGATTGTCATTCAAGAATGCAGTCTTGAAATCCATTTGCCATATCTCATAGTCGAGACATGCAGCTATGGGTAAAAGAATGCGAATGGACTTAAGCATGGCTACTGGCGAGAAAATTTCTTCATAATCAACTCCCTCTTTCTGAGTATACCCCTTTGCCACTAGCCTAGCTTTAAAGGTCTCCACCTTTCCATCCACTTCTCTCTTTCTCTTGTAGATCCATTTGCAACCTATGGGCTTTACCCCATCTGGTTGATCCAGAAGTTCCCAGACAGAGTTTGAGTACATAGACTCCATCTCGAGATTCATAGCTTTAAGTCATTCTTCTTTATCAGAATCTTCCATTGCATCATGATATGTTAATGGATCATCTATACACTCATCGAAGATAGCAATTTGTGCTTCTCCGATTTCTCTGTAACGGACTGGTAGTCAAATAACCCTTCCACAATGATGAGATAGTAGATGATTCTAATGGAAGTCTGTTTGATGCTCAGATGTGGTCTTAACTATGTTATTCTCAACAACTGTTGTTGATTGAATACTGGTTGAATCAGGTAATAACTCCTCAAGTACAACTTTACTTCGAGGTTTATGTTCTTTTATGTAATTATCTTCAAGAAATGTAGCATTTGTTGATACAATCACTTTATTATATTGAGGATCATAAAAGAATCCGCCTCTAGTTTCTCTGGAGTAGCCTACAAATAGGCAAACTTGTGAACGTGGTTCTAACTTCCCAATCTTATTTTTCAGCACATGTATTGAACACCCTTATATGCGAAAATGTTGCAAACTAGCTTTGCGAACATTCCACAACTTTAAAGGTATTTTAGGAACAGACTTGGAAGGAACTACATTCAGGATATATACTGCAGTTTGCAGTGCAAATCCCCAGAAAGAACTAGATAAAGATGAAAAACTAATCATAGCTCTCATCATATCCTGTAGGGTTCGATTTCTCCTCTCTGCAACACCATTTTGCTGTAGTGTTCCAGGAACTGTAAGTTGGGATATAATCTCATTCTCAATCAAGTAATTCTTGAACTCTGTATCAAGGTACTCTCCTCCACAATCTGATCGTAGAGCTTTTAATGTTTTACCTAATTGATTTTCAACTTCAGCTCTAAATTCTTTGAACTTTTCAAAAGTTTCAGACTTCCTTTATATTAGATAAACATACCCATATCTTGAATAGTCGTCAATAAAAGTGACGAAATATTCATAACCACCTCTAGCTTTAATATTCATTGGACCATAAACGTCCGAATGTATAAGCTTTAGTGGTTCTTTGGCTCTATTACCTTTTGTCTTAAAAGGTCTCTTAGTCATTTTATCTTCTAAACAAGATTCGCAAACTGGTAAAGTGCCGATCTTTAACTCTCTTAAAGTTTCACTCTTTACTAGTCTATCTATTCTGTCAAGGTTAATGTGTCCAAGTCTTAAATGCCAAAGATGGGTATCATTGTTAGGAGAAATCTTTTGTCGTTTTGCTTTTAGTTTTTCAACTTTAAACAATTCAGCATTGAGCAGTGAATTACGTGTTAACGACTTTAACATGTATATGTTGTTTTCTAATATTTTAGAACAAATATTCATCCCATTTCTAAAAATAATAACATCTTTATTACTAAAAGAAATTGAATAATTATGTTCCAACAATCTAGAAATTGAAATCAAATTTCTTCTAAAATTCGGAATATAATAAACATTGTTCAAAACAATAAAACAACTATTTTAAAATCGAAGTCTAACTTCTCCCATTGCTCTAGCTGAAACGACATCCCCAGTGCCAACTCGCATGGTAAACTCGCCTTCATCAAGCTCCCTCCAAGAATCAATCAACTGTAAAGAAGAGTAAACATGATTAGTGGCTCCTGAATCAATTATCCACGTGAATATATCATTCTCTACTAAACAAGATTCAATGACGAGTAAATCATATTTACCTTTCATTTTCTTTTTATTCTTGAGCTCTTCGAGGCTACTAACAAGTAGCAACAGGCCTTTTCATTAGCCTTAACCCAGTTTGGTGGGTTTCGTGTACATTACGCACAGCATTTGAGAGTGGCACAAGAGGACGCTCTTCCATCAGGACAAACTTTAGGTCCTTACAGACCAAAATGGCGTTTATGTTATTTTTCTATTTAACATAGTTATCCCCATTCAATTTATCATTGGCAAGTATAGTAATTAAAGGTGACGACATTGCTGAAATAAATAAACAAAATATTTTATTCAAAATTGCATTCATACGAATATCAATAGATTTTGGCATAAAATTAAACGTGATGCATAATAGACGAATAATGAATCAGAAATACCCTAAAAAGAATTACTATGCCACGATAATCTAACATACCACAAATAAATGCCACCTTAAGGTTGGTCAAATATTTATATGTTAAATTGAGAAAATCTCAGTCAAATTATATAACAGAATAACTCTTATTCCTATATAATATAACTACCGTTTATTTCGGTCAAATAATTAAATTATCAATTAATTAATTCATTTATGAGTGTAACCCATCATTTTAGATCTCTCGAACTTAACTTGAGAATTGTCAGCCTTAAGGTAGGTCAATCCCAAAATACATCTAGAAATCCTATCCTTTAGGAAGTCAACCTTGATATTGACCCAAATGGACACCACCCTTAGGGAGACGAAAACAAAGCCGTCTCGAGGCGCCATTCAAATATCACGGTGTTGAACTAATAATGGAGGCCGTAGGATATATTGTCATATATCCTTCTTCCACTCATTATTTTAGGATTAGAGTTTTCTAATTGTTATTCCTAGTCTTTGTCTTAGATTATTAACGGCTAAGAAATATAATCTAAGTTATAGAAATTAGTGTGTTACTAGAATCAACATACTATTAACATCTAATAAATTACCGGATTTTTAACTCTTAAAAATCTAATTTATTTTGAAAGATCCGATCTAGATAATCTAAACTCTTTAATTATGAAGATTAGATTTAATGTGAGATTACCCAATTTTAACTTTTAAAATCTAATCCACATTATAAGCCAATTATATGAAATATATCTTTTAATTACATTAAAGCTATATTTCTAATTGGTTTACTAATCTAAATAAATTAAACGCTTTAATTAGATTAAAAGCAATGTGAGTTACCCAATTTTAACTATTAAAATCTAATCATATTATGAATACCAATTATTTAGGTATGTGTTTTTAATCACATTAAAACTAATCATATATTTAATTTGTGAACTTAAGATTTTCAACTAAAATCCTAACAAATTATGAAATTGGTATTCTATGTATTATTATCTCTACTTTAACTAATAAACTATTTAATAGAAAAAATAAATAATAATACATGTATGTATGTCATGTTATAATGCAACGAGTAGGCACTCTCTATTCTAAATAATATATTTTATGATCATGTTAACAACAAATTATTCAATCATCACATGATAAATAATTTAAATAAAAAACATATGATTGACCGGGTTCTTTGGCTTTAACAACCTAAAACTAATTTTTCAAGATTACAAAAATTAACCAAGACATTCCTTGGCCTTCACTTGTAGTCTTCAAGATCTTCAAGGATTTCATAGGCTTGATTGAGCTTAAAATTAAATCCAATCTAGATAATCTAAACTCTTTAATTATGAAGATTAGATTTAATGTGAGATTACCTAATTTTAACTTTTAAAATCTAATCCATATTATAAGCTGTTAACGTCAGGAAAAGGTTCCCTTAGCCAACGAGGTTGTTTTAGGGCCCAAGCTCACGGTTTCGTACGGTCAATGGGTTGCATGAAGAACAAGGAGAATGAGAAAGAGAGGTTAGAGGCGAGGAGGAGAAGACACAGAAGATTTTTAGAGTGATTCGGCCCAAAAAGATGCCTACGTCCACTGTTCACTCTCTCACTATTTAGGCAAAGTAACGACACTCAATAGTTTCATCCTTTTTACAGTAAAAATCGTCCCCTTTTATAGAGGAAGGGGACATGCTACAGTAAATAGAATAAGACAAAAGCAAATAGTTAACTACAGTTGCACTAACAGACAGCATTTAATGCACCGGAAACCCCATAATACGGTTGACAATGCATTAAATGCGACCGAAAACACAATCAATGTGGCCGAATCCGTCGCATTTGAGGTCTACCGGAGAGAGATTTCTGATGATTGGGCTGGATTCGGCATGATGGGCCATCAAGGTCATGATCACAGGCTCTGGCGAACGTAGCGTGCATGGCAAACCTCGGAACTGTACTCTGCATGGCCCGGTTGACTTCTGCTGACTTCAAACTTCCAAAGGCGTGAGGGAGACGGACATTTCCAGCAGGCTGGAGAGTTGATGGAGTGGATTTTGGATTGGCATGCCCGCAGCTGGTCATGACATTAAGGCGGATAATATCATGAGTGAAAGAGTCGGAATGCGTTCATGCTCAGAAAACAGCGACCAGTTCAGACGGATAACTTTAGGCGAGGATGGCTTGTTGGACATCTCTGATGGGTGGCTCCTCTTGGCGGATAGCTTAATCGGACAAGAACAGCGGACAGACAGGCGGTCGATCGAGGCGGAAATATGGTGAGCAGGTTTGATTGTCACGGATGGCGGATATTCTGGCAGATAAATCTGGGGGATGAGAGCCAACGGCCAGCGATAAGGACCAACGATCCACCTCAATAAATAAAACTGATGGGGAATACGGCGATCTGAATGCCAGAGAATATAGCGATCACAGCCAGTCTTGTGGAATAGACTGTATGAGGTAAGAATGAGCGATCAGGCTGAGCGATAGTGATCCGCGACAACAGCAAGCGCCCGCTAATGGGCCCCATTCCCAGGAGAATGGACCGAGATGATGGCGAATAATTGGGCATCTGGGCTTGTGGGCTTGTACTGTAGATCCGTCTGGGCTTGAATATTCTGATCGCTATTTTATCCATAACATAAAGCCCCCTGGCTCTTGGTGCTTAAAGAGGACCAGGAGACATACATTCCAGAGCGATCAGAATGAGCGGGAGCAGTTACAGAAAGAGGGCGGTTACAGTACCTTTTGAATTCCACTTTATTGTCAGGCCACGTGGCGTCTCCCCAGATAATGCACGTCAATCAACTGACATGCTGCATAATGACAAAATCCTGGGAATCGTGCGATGTCATCAGTTTGGGGGCGATTGCACAGCTGTCTTCATCTAACGGTTGGGGCTTTATTATTTAAAAAGAAGAAATACCCCTCCGTATTATTCTTCTGGTGTTTTCAAGATTCATAGGCATTTCCATTGTCTTCTTCCTCCGTTCTGATTCTTCGACAATATTCAGAGGTTATCGTCTGTAACTCCCAGCGACCACCATACTCCAGGTTAGGCCCTTTTTCCCTGTTCGCATTGTTCTTGGTACTGTTGTTTTCTATTTTCTGCGTGGCGTTCTCCCTTCTGGGATTTTGGACTAGTTGGGGTGGATAACCTTTGTACTGTCTCTGGTCCGGTAATAGCATAGGGTGACTGGTTCGTCTCTTTTTCTTCTTTTTCCAATCCTGGGGGGGGGGGGGGGGGCGGATTCTTTAGGACGAAGCCCCTATCCTTTCCACTCTATAACTTCCTAGGTGCACGGCTTGACGTTTAGGTTTAATCTCTTTAGGCTTTTCTTGGTTAGTTTTAGATTGGGTGGCTGTCAGCGGCCTAACTGGCTATTCCTTTTGTAGATGTCAAGCCGCGGGCTCCGTTATCGCCGAAAGCTCCGGGGGGAAGTCCTCTCAGCATGATGAGGGCTCTTCAAGTGCAAATGCTCAGGGCAGCGAGGACACACCGAGCTCTTCTAGGCGAGAGGGGACCTTTGCGTACGAGACTTTTTACCAACATAACTCCCAGATGACTGTTAAAGAACTCAAGACCTTGGCCGATGCATTCCATTTTCCTTCGACATGTCGTGCCATGATTTACGCTTATCGCGATCATGCGGCAGATCCCCCCGAGGGGTTCATAGCGATCAGCCGTCACCATGTGAAAATGGGGTTTAGATTTTCGGTTCTCCCATACCTAATAACTCTGTTGAACGACCTGGAAATAGCCCATTTTCAGCTCACACCGAATTCCTATGGCCAAATAACTACTCTGGCCTATATCTTCCTTAAAAACGGTCTTCCGCCACCCTCCTCAAATATAATTCAAAGCCTTTACTTCTTTAAATCCACCACTAACCTTCACGATACTAAACGGGACGGTATTTATTACATAACCGCTCGCAAAACCCCCTACAAGACGTTTCTGCCACTGAAGGTTGGCAAGTCGAATGTAGGGGATTACAAATTGAGGTGGTTTTATGCCATTTGTCGGTCCCTGCAGGAACTTGTTCATTTTGATTTCAACAATGGTCCTGGTAGGCTTATTTCAACTCGCAACTGGGGCGTTCATACATTTGTCTTCAGGCTTCATTATCACTGATATTCTTTACTTTTGCTTGCAGCTTTTGTCAAAGGAGCGGTCTGTCTCACAAATGAGGAGACAAGAACGTTGAAGAGATTCACAGAGGTGAAGGATCCCGAGGACGATTTTCTTCCAAAAAATTTCGATTTGAGGAAATACGGGCTCGCACCTGGACTTGAGACTCCGCTCCTGAGGTTGGCTTCTGACATTGGAAAGCGAAAGGGTCGGGAAGTCAAATCCGCCCTCACAGAGCCGGACGAAGGAACTTCCGCTCCAGCCCCAAAGAAACCTGAGACAATGGTGGACCTTGAAATGACTTCTCCTCCTTCGTCACCAGCGGCTGAAACAGGGGGGCCCGAGGTGGAGATAACAGGTTCGAAGGAGTCCCCAGCCCCGTCGACGGGCTCACCGATCACAGCCGCTGCTCCAGCTGCTGCACCGCCTGGGATGAGGGTCAAAAGCTTTGCGGAGAAAACTGTAAAGCGGACACGGGGTGCTGCCGAAAAAAGAATTTCGACTTCGGAGACTGAGGAAGAGGACGAGGGAGCCCTGGAGCCCCCTGCGAAACGCCCGAGTTCCAAAAACAAGGGCAAGGGAAAGGTGGCCGCGGCAGGAGGAATTGATGAGGAATCGACCCCTGAGGCCAACGCAGGGGAGTACTTCAACGACTTGCTGGATCGGTTGCCAGCATTGTTAGGCCCCCACAAACCGGATGTCTACCAGAAGCACATTCGCGGCGACCTGTTGGTTGACTATGCCGCACGCTACAACGTACTTGTAAGTTATATTCATTGTCTTGTAATCACATTTTACGCTCGTATTCGTCACTAACTTGCTATCCTTTCAGGCTTTTTTGGCCATGATGAAGATGCGTCGGGACCATCCCGACTTGATAGGGGAGAAGACCGCTCTCAAGGAGGCGAAACGGGAGCTGGAGGCGGAAGTTCAAAGCCTTAAGGAGGAGTCTGCGACTGCTGTAAAAACTATCTTCGAGTTGGAACAGAAACTTAAGGCTGCGGAGAAGACCGCGGATAAGGAGAAGAAACTTCGTCTTGCTGCCTCCGACTCAATTAAAAAAGCCACCGAGGACGTGGAGAAGATTACCGAGGATGCAGTTATTCAAAAGAAACGGGCTGATGACGTTGAGAAGAACTTGGCCATGGCACAAGAAGAGTGTCGCAAGGCAGAACTCCGAGCCACTCAAGCTTGGAAGGAGGCCACTAAAAAGACAACCAGCAAGTTCCTGTATACTTCGTGGCTGCATCATCCCACACTGGACTATTCGTACCTCGGGAAGGATACAGTGGCGGAGGTGAAGAAGTATGCGGCTCGTGTTGCTGCAGATGCCCAGAAGAAGGGGGCGGAAGGCGCTCAGAAGGAGAAGACTCCTCCATCCTCGCAGAAGGCTTCAGACCCACCTCCCGCTCGGACCAGTGCTTCGTCGGCCTAAGGTGGCTCTTCCTCAGTTCCTCAAGGATCGACGAAGGACGGGGGACAGGGCACATCCTCTCAAGAGGCCTCCAGTAGTAAAGATCCCAAAGACGCCCCCCTCCCCCCAGCTCTTCAAAGGATCCCATAGATGCCCCTGCCAGTTCCTCCAAGGCCCCTCCCAACAAATGATTACAATATTTCCCCTTGCTGTTGATAAGACTTATCTTTGAACATAGATACTTTTACAGTTTACAATTCTTGTTTTGTTTTTTAAACAGTTTGCGATTTTTGATTGATCATTATCTCAGTAGAATTCATTTCACTTTGTTCTGCCACCTCGTTATATTCTTGTGGATGTCGTCATAGTAGATTGTAAACAATTATAACCTGTCAGATAAATGATGTTTAAAAGATGGTCAAGTGAGTTGATCGCCCTTATGCATACCTTGAGAGAGGTGTAATAGGGAAAATGATCGTTCGGGTCGTGGACGACATCCATCATATGGTTCTCCATACGTATAATAGTTTTGCTAAATAAAAGAAGGAACCAGATGAATAATAGATAGATTGTAACCGCATCTTCCCTGATCGCTGTCTGGATTAATAACGGATCACGTTCAGACTGAAGGAGCTTGGGTCGTATGATGCGGTAATCCTCTCCAGCTGCGCTCATAAGGCCTTAGCCTGAGCGTCTACAGCATAACGGAGTGGACCTTTCCAGCTGTGCTCACAGGGCATACCCGAGCATTTACAGCGAGAGTTGTGGATGATTGGAGCTCAGCTGCGCTCACAAGGCTTTAGCCTGAGCATTTACAACATAACGGAGTGGACTTCTCCAGCTGCGCTCACAGGGCGTACCCGAGCATCTACAGCGAGAGTTGTGGATGATTGGAGCTCAGCTGCGCTCACAAGGCTTTAGCCTGAGCATTTACAGCATAACAGAGTGGACTTCTCCAGCTGCGCTCACAGGGCGTACCCGAGCATCTACAGCGAGAGTTGTGGAGGATTGGAGCTCAGCTGTGCTCACAAGGCTTTAGCCTGAGCATCTACAGCATATGTCGGGCCGAGTGTCACTTCGATCGGGCCTTTTATTTTTAATCATGCGCGAAGGTGGGGGGGGAGGCCAATCAGTGAGCGGCGATTAGGTGCGCTGGCTTGTGGCTATTTTCACCCCTCCTGCCCCTTAGGGCCATTAGGTGTTGGAGCTTTAAGTTGACTTTATGGCCGTTTGGTGGTGTACCTTTCATAAAAACACATGTAGACATTTAATGTTAGAAATATTCCATCACAATTGATAGACGATTCTCATTATATCTATACATGGTTTGTTTCTACATATATGACAGAATAGCGATAGTACACAATAATACAGCACTTCAAATGTAGTACATCCTTAGGTGGATGGTGTTCCAGGCCCTTGATAGGATTGCCCCGTTCATGTCCGCCAAGTGGTAGGCTCCGTTGTTCAGGCTCTCGTGGATCATGTAAGGTCTTTCCCAGTTCGGCCCCAACACTCCTTCACTTGCTTTGCGAGCATCGGGCAGGATTTCTCGTAGGACAAGGTCTCCTGGTTTGAATTGACGTACCCGGACCTTTTTATTGTAGTGTCTGGCCATCCTCTGTTGGTAGACGGCCGCCATAAGGCGAGCAGCTTTTCTTGATTCCTCGAGTAAATCTGAGCTGGCGGCTAGGAGTTGGTTGTTGTCGTCGAGGTTGAAACTTGCCCTTCGGTGACTGTAGACTTCGAATTCTGCTGGAATCATGGCCTCAGATCCGTAGACCATTGAGAAGGGGGTCTCTCCAGTAATGCTACGGGCGGTAGTGCGGTAGGCCCACAACACTTTCTGTAGCTCGTCAACCCACGCTCCCTTCCTGGCTTCCAGTTTAGTCTTCAGGATCTGCTTGATGATTTTGTTGACTGCTTCCACCTGACCATTGGCTTGCTGGTGGTCAACTACAGAGAAACTTTTGACAATGCCGAGGCTGTGGCAGAACTCCTGAAACTGCTCACTTGTGAATTGGGTTCCGTTATCTGTTATCAGTTACTGGGGGACGTCGAATATGCAGATTATATGATCCCACACAAACTTCTCAATCTTCATCGTGGAGATCTCAGCTAGCTCCTTTGCTTCTGCCCATTTGGTGAAGTAATCAACGGCCACAACGGCATATTTACACATTGCTCGTCCTACTAGAAGAGGTCCAATTAGGTCCATGCCCCAGATGGCAAAGGGCCATGGACTGATCATCTGACGGAGGTAAGCTGGTGGGGCTTGGGGAATCTTAGAAAATCTCTGGCACTTGTCACACTTCTTTACCAGGTCAATGGCGTCTTTCTTCATCGTCGGCCAGTAAAAACCTTGCCTGAGTGCTTTCTGAGCTAAAGAGAGCCCTCCAGCATGGTTTCCGCAGTGTCCCTTATGTATATCCCTCATTAAGGCAGTACATTCCGGCTCACCAATGCACCTGAGAAGAGGGGTTGAAAGGCCCATTTTATAGAGGACATCACCATAAATACAGTACCTGGCCGCTCTTACTCGCAGACGGCGCGCCTCCATCTTATCTTCTGGCAGTGTGCCTTCTTGTAAGTAACCAACCAGAGGGCTCATCCAAGACCCATCCGCCACTGTCAAGGTCATCACTTCCATGTCAGACTTGGTGCTTGGTTTGGGCAGGAACTCCACAGGTATGCTTTTGGTGCAGTCCGTATCCTGAGCGGATGCCAGACGAGCCAGAGCGTCTGCGTGGGAGTTTTGGGCGCGCGGGACCTAGTTCAACTCGAATGCCTCAAAAGCCCCCAGTAATTTCTGAACCTCTTGCAGATAGGCCACCATCTTCGCCCCCTTAGCCTGATATTGACCTTTTATCTGGCAGATAACCAATTGGGAATCGCTGAAGATCCTAAGTCGTTCCACCTGCATTCTTTTGGCCAGACGGAGCCCTGCCAGCAGCGCTTCGTACTCCGCCTCATTGTTAGTTGCCCTGAAGCCGAATTTAAGGGCACAAAGGAACTTACCCCCGTCTGGATTAATCAACAGGATTCTGGCTTCAGCGCTCCTCTCGCAAGAGGATCCGTCCACAAAGAGCTCCCAACATGGCCCTTCAGAAGTTTCAGCTTGATCGTCTGCCGGTGCTGTAAACTCGGCAATGAAGTCTGCCAGTGCCGGACCCTTGACCGCCGGCCTTGGTCTGAACTCGATGTCATATTGGACGAGCTCAATGGCCCACTTGATGAGTCGGTCGGAGGTGTCTGGTTTTTGAAGGATTTGTTTCAGAGGATACCTGGTTAGGACTTCAATCTTGTGTGCCTAGAAGTATGGACGCAACTTCCTGGATGCCATCACCAGGCAGTAGGCGAGCAGCTCCATTGGGGTGTATCTGGCTTCTGCCTCGACCATCTTCTTACTTACGAAGTACACTGGCACCTGTGCTCCATTTCCTTCTTGCCTTATCAATGCTGCGCTCAAGGCATGTTGGGAAACCTCCAAGTAGATGGTTAAAGTCTCCCCCTCCTTCGGTTTAGTCAGCAGTGGAGCGCGCCCTATGTATTCCGTTAACTGCATGAAGGCGGCTTCACACTCATCGGTCCACTTGAAGTTCCTGGCCTTCTTTAACACCTCAAAGAACGGAACACATCTGTCGGAGGCCTTAGAGACGAAACGGCTTAAAGCCGCAATCTGACCGTTTAGACTCTGAATCTCTTTCACATTTCTTGGCGACCTCATGTCCAGCAAGGCTTGTATCTTCTCTGGGTTAGCTTCTATTCCCCTGTTGTTTACAACGAACCCAAGAAATTTACCTGAGGAGACCCCGAAGGCGCACTTGAGAGGATTGAGTTTCATTTGATACTTCCTCAGAATCCTGAACATTCTTTCAAGATCGCGGACGTGATCGGCTGCTTTCTCCGACTTTACAAGCATGTCGTCCACGTAAACCTCCATACTCTTCCCGATTAACTCTTCAAACATTTTGTTCACCAATCTCTTATAAGTAGCTCCTGCATTTTTTAGGCCGAAGGGCATTACCTTGTAGCAGTAGAGCCCCCGGTCAGTGGTGAACGACGTACATTCCTCGTCTTTTGGGTCCATGGGGATCTGGTTGTAGCCTGAGTAAGCATCCATGAAGCTAAGGAGTTCGTGTCCCGCCGTCGCGTCCACCAGCTGATCAATTCTGGGCAGAGGGAAACTATCTTTCGGGCAAGCCTTGTTAAGGTCCGTGAAGTCTATGCAGGTTCTCCACTTCCCATTTTTCTTCTTCACCAGTACGGGGTTAGCTACCCATTCTGGATATTGGACCTCTCGAATGAACTTGTTGGCCATGAGCTTGTCCACCTCTTCCTTTAGGGCTTCGCTGCGTTCTTGATTCATTTGCCTCCTCTTCTGGCAGACCGGTCGGTGGCGGGGGTTGACGTTCAGCTTGTGAGTCATTACGTCCGGGTCAATTCCCACCATATCCTCGTGATTCCAGGCGAATATATCTGCATTTTTCTTGAGGCAATTAATTAGTTGATACTTTACCTCCTGGACAAGGCTTCTACCTAGCTTGAGACACCTTGACCCATCAACTTCCGAAACCAGGACGTCCTCAAGCTCTTCTACTGGACCAGTATTCTGATGTATGTCGAATTTCCTGGGATCCAGATCATGACTGACCTCTGACGAAGTAATTACCTGCAATTCCCGTTCCGGAACCTCTCCGCCTTCTTCCCCTGGGACCTCTTTCTGATCGCGTCGACGTAGCAGCAACGAGCCATGGATTGCTCGCCCTGGACACACCCTACGCCATTGGGAGTTGGGAACTTCACCGCGAGGGCCTTGGTGGAGACAACCATATCGAGGTCGTTCATCGCGGGCCTCCCTATTACCACATTGTACGCCGAGGGTGAGTTGATGATGAGGAAGTTTGCCAGCACTGTGGACTGCTTGGTGGCATCACCGAGGGTCAAAGGCAGCTTGATTTGTCCAGCGGGAATGACCGAGTCTCCAGTAAATCCGTAAAGGGGTTCAGGGGATGGTTTCAGCTGATCATCACCGATCCCCATCTGATCATAGCAGTCTTTGTACATGACATTCACGGAGCTGCCAGTGTCTATCATGATCCTCTTTACCACTGAGTTGCCGATACGCGCCCTGATTACTAAAGCGTCATTGTGAGGGAGGCGGACATCCTGCGCGTCTTCATCAGTAAACACAATGTCCTCCGCCACCTTCTTGGCTTTCTTGGCAGGTCTCATTGACTCCCCCTGCTTCCCAGGCTGGACGCGCCTCGCTTTCCGCACAAATCGTTCTTGGGACCGGTTAGATTCTCCTGCTCGCGAGGGTCCCCTATGGATTGTATGGATGGTCCTGACGGAGGGCTCTTGGTTAGGATTCGGCTCTGGCTGGTTTTGAGCGGGAGGGTCTTCTGAATGCTGGCGCGGCCGTTGTTGCTGAGAAGGTCGCCTTGGGGGTCTCATGACATAATCCTTTAAGCGGCCATTTCTGATTAATTCCTCGATGACATCTTTGAGTGCCCAACAGTCGGAGGTATTGTGCCCAATGTCGTTGTGGTAGGCACAAAATTTGTTTTTGTCTCTCCACCCTTCTGGACCTGAAGGAGAGCTGGTCGCCCAAAATTTTCCCTGCTCTTCTCAGTCGCATATATCCGATCTTGTGTATCCGATAGAGCGTTGTAAGTATTGTAGTGACTTTAATACCGTGGTCGCTCCGATCCCCGACTGTCGTCTGGTCTCCGCCAGTCTCGGGCTTTCTTGGCAACCTGCTGGTTTTCTTTTCGCCCTCCGGGGTTGCTGTCTCCACCGCTCCTTTTCCTTCCATGACTGGAAGTACCGACTTCATTCCTTTGAGCACTGGCCTTCCTAGGATTCGTCACTTCCTCCCACCGGATTTCCTTCTCAGCTCTGTCATAGAACTCACTCAGGTCCTTGACGGGGGACCTATATATGCTCTCGTACAATTTGCCATCTTTCTTCAGACCAGACGAGATAGCTGACAAAACCCCTTCATCCGTAGGGCTCTCCACGTTTGTCACCTTGCGCCTGAACCTGTTAATGTATTCTTTCAAAGGCTCACCTGAGCGTTGACAGATGGTAGAAAGGTGACATGGTAGCGCCAACCGCCTCTTCAGCGCCTTATACTGGTTCAGGAAATTCTGCTAGCACTCCTCCCAGTTATTGATGCTGCGCGGTGGGAGGTTTCTGAACCATGTCAGCGGAATGTCCCCAAGAGTAGCTGGGAACACTCTACATTTCACAAGCAGATTTGTTGTCTGGAGGTCCATTTGTATGTTGAAGGCGTCCAGATGGTCGTAAGGGTCGGAGTTTCCTCTATACTGGGAATGTTGGGAACTTTGAATCTTGCGGGGAGCGGCTCCAGCTCAATCTCCACAGCGAATGGGGTCCTTTCCCCAGCTTGGCCCCTCTGTTCTTGAACCACAGGCCGCGCTTCCAGCTGCCGGACCCTTTGGAGGAGTTCGGCCACCATCGTACCCAGCGTTTCAGTTCTTCCCGTAGCGGAATGTCCGTCTCTCCTGCCTAGGGATCGATTGTCTCTACCAGCTCGCCCTCCCGCACCAGGTCTTGGCCCCGCTCCGTCTACATGGGCCGGGATCTGATCATGATTGCGGCCAGTCTGCTCTGGTCTATGCCCATCGTGGGCTTGTGGGGGTTGAGCACTAGAATGCACGCTATAGGAATGGACAGACCCTTCTCGTTCAAACTCCCTGGCACCTCTCCCACTCATCTCAGGATTCTCCGCGCGCCTCCTAGGGGAAACATTTCTCTCTGGAACGGCTTAGGGGGGAACTTGAGGAGGTTGGACTTGGTTCCGGAACAGGGTTCTAACTTCGCCCATAAACTCCGTGACGGTATTCTCCAGCCTTTCCTGTCGTCGTTGTATCGCCTGCATTGCGTCCCCACCTGCAGCATTACATGTAGGTTGGCGAGTCGGGAGAGGGGGTATACCTTGAGCGTCTCCTGTCCCAGGCACGTTAGATGTCCCCGCGCCATTATTGGACATTGCTCCCGTAGGCATGGCTGGTCGATGGTCTGAAGTTTCCTGTCGGCTTTCTGCTACATTGGAGTCTCTAGAAATCCTCCCTCTAACCATGGCGAACAAAGAAAGAGCTGTGAAAGCTAATGGACTGGAAGATGACGAAACCGAAGATGAGCCCCTCCTTCTAGCGCCAAAAATGTTAACGTCAGGAAAAGGTTCCCTTAGCCAATGAGGTTGTTTTAGGGCCCAAGCTCACGGTTTCATATGGTCAATGGGTTGCATGAAGAACAAGGAGAATGAGAAGGAGAGGTTAGAGGCGAGGAGGAGAAAACACAGAAGATTTTTAGAGTGGTTCGGCCCAAAAAGATGCCTACGTCCACTGTTCACTCTCTCACTATTTAGGCAGAGTAACGATACTCAATAGTTCCATCCTTTTTACAGTAAAAATCGTCCCCTTTTATAGAGGAAGGGGACATGCTACAGTAAACAGAATAAGACAAAAGCAAATAGTTAACTACAGTTGCACTGACAGACAGCATTTAATGCACCGGAAACCCCATTAATACGGCTGACAATGCATTAAATGCGACCGAAAACACAATCAATGCCGTCGAATCCGTCGCATCTGAGGTCTGCCCGAGAGAGATTTCTGATGATTGGCCTGGATTCGGCATGATGGGCCATCAAGGTCACGATCACAAGCTCTGGTGGACGTAGCGTGCATGACAAGCCTCGGAACTATACTCTGCATGGCCCGGTTGACTTCTGCTGACTTCAAACTTCCAAAGGCGTGAGGGAGACGGACCTTTCCAGCAGGCTGGAGAGTGGATGGAGTGGATTCTGGATTGGCATGCCCGCAGCTGGTCACGGCATTAAGGCGGATAATATCATGAGTGAAAGAGTCGGAATGCGTTCATGCTCAGAAAACAGCGACCAGTTCAGACGGATAACTTTAGGCGAGGATGGCTTGTTGGACATCTCTGATGGGTGGCTCCTCTTGGCGGATAGCTTAATCGGACAAGAACAACGGACAGACAGGCGGTCGATCGAGGCGGAAATATGGTGAGCAGGTTTGATTGTCACGGATGGCGGATATTCTGGCGGACAAATCTGGGGGATGAGAGCCAACGGCCAGCGATAAGGACCAACGATCCACCTTAATAAATAAAACTGACGGGAAATACGACGATCTGAATGCCGGAGAATATAGCGATCACAGCCAGTCTTGTGGAATAGACGGTATGCGGTAAGAACGAGTGATCAGGCTGAGCGATAGCGATTCGCGACAACAGCAAGCGCCCGATAATGGGCCCCACTCCCAGGAGAATGGACCGAGATGATGGCGAATAATTGGGCATCTGGGCTTGTGGGCTTAAACTGTAGATCCGTCTGGGTTTGAATATTCTGATCGCTATTTTATCTATAACATAAGCCAATTATATGAAATATATCTTTTAATTACATTAAAGCTATATTTCTAATTGGTTTACTAATCTAAATAAATTAAACGCTTTAATTAGATTAAAAGCAATGTGAGTTACCCAATTTTAACTATTAAAATCTAATCATATTATGAATACCAATTATTTAGGTATGTGTTTTTAATCACATTAAAACTAATCATATATTTAATTTGTGAACTTAAGATTTTCAACTAAAATCCTAACAAATTATGAAATTGGTATTCTATGTATTATTATCTCTACTTTAACTAATAAACTATTTAATAGAAAAAATAAATAATAATACATGTATGTATGTCATGTTATAATGCAACGAGTATGCACTCTCTATTCTAAATAACATATTTTATGCATGATCATGTTAACAACAAATTATTCAATCATCACATGATAAATAATTTAAATAAACAACATATGATTGACCGGGTTCTTTGACTTTAACAACCTAAAACTAATTTTTCAAGATTACAAAAATTAATCAAGATATTCTTTGACCTTCACTTATAGTCTTCAAGATCTTCAAGGATTTCATAGACTTGATTGAGTTTAAAATTAAATCCAATTTAACAATAAAAAATATCCATCAAATGGATTGGACTAGAAGCCCAATTCTTGATTCTTGAGCCTAATAAAAATTATCCATAACGATTAGATAATTTTTACAATTGAAAACGGAGATCTAAAATTCGAGAAAATATGAGATTGGACCGAATGTGGGCTGCCCAAAACAGCAGTTTCCGTGCTACAACACTAGACAGCACGTCAAACTATTTCAAAAAACAGTTTTCAGCACTGCAGAATTGGACGGCACGTCAAGCTGTTACAGAAAACAGTTTTTAGCAATGCAGAACTGGACAGCACATCAAGCTGTTTCAAAAAACAGCTTTCTGCAGTAAATTTCTGCACTGCAGTACTAGATAGCATACCTAGCAGTTTAATAAAAAATTTGTGCACTGCAATGCCTGTTGTCCAGAATTTTAGTTCTGTTGGGCTACTGAAAACAGCTGTGCGGACAATCCTTTTAGGCTATTCAAAACAGCCTTAACCTCCGTTGATACTCATATACATCTCGCTGCACCCTTCGGAAAAAATTAAACCCTAAATCTATGATTTTACAACGAAAAAAAATTGCCACTACCGGCTTATAAATTTAATCAAATTAAATTAGTCAAAAAACCATATAATTAACGATCAATTCATGCAAATCTCATACATCAATATGAATAAAAAAATATGCACATTAATAATTAGTGTCTACTCCATAACATACAAAGAATCATAATCAAACGGATATTCACTAATTATTGACTCAATTATTAAACTAGTATAATAGGGCTCTGATACCAATTAAAGGAAAATTTGATTTTTGAATTTAATGCGGAAACGTATATTTTAAAAAAAATTTCAAATAAAAACATGTCTGATCGATACTAGTAATAACAATTCAATAATCAAATTAATAAGATCGAATCTTACCTTGCAAGAAGATTGAATTGATCTCTTTTGATTCGCAAATTCTTCACTACTTGATCTTCCTTACTATGACTCTTCACAAAAGAAATTGTGTGTGGGCACAATCTCGAAGAATTATATCATGAAATCTTTTTAATTAATGGAAGTTTTTGATTCATATAGCCAAAAATTCTCTCTTTTTCTCTATCTTGTTACCAATATAAAACACCATTTTATAATGGTGAGTTAGAGTTTTCTAATTTAATAAGGAATACAATTTCCTAATTAAATTGAAAAACGTAATTTAAATTCAATATGGAATCAAATTTCTTATTAATTTAAAACTCTTTACTTTTAATTTAATATGGAATCTAATTCCTATTAAATTAAAACTTCTTTAATCTAATTTAATATGGAATCTAATTCCAATTAAATTAAATTACCATTTCCATTAATTAAACTATTTTTCATTAAATCAAATGATTCCAAATCATATATAATTTAATGACATCATTTAAAGTTAAACTTTTAACCTCTACAAATAATTAAATAATTACTTATATTTAAATAATCAAATTGTTTAAATTATTCGTAAACGTGTTCATAAAATTATATATACACTTATAATTGGACAATCCAATTATATTATTCCCTTTGTTTCTTTATGTGGTTGTGAGCTAGCAAGGGGACCAAATGGACTTATAATTTGAGCTCCAATAATATCGGAATTATTAATTAAACTCTTTAATTAATTAATTCACTATTATTAACATTAAAGTTATTCCACTAAAAACTTAATATTGCATTCTCAAAATTATAGATGTTTTATACAATCTGAATTTTCAGTGTCCATTGATTTAATCATTTCATATGGTTTGATCCTCCACAAGTAGTTCATAATTAGAGCTAGGTCATTAAAATCCGTTATACCTCTCTAATTATTTCTTATTCCGTTAAGTACCATTAATTCTCTAATAAACAATATATTCATAACAACTTATAAATTTATCTTTCCATTTATTTACAAATAGAAAGTCGAGCGCTCTTACTGTTCAAGACCCGAATCAACACTTAAGAGAACTATTCATCTACTTTTCGCAAGAAGGAGTGGATTCCACTATTGTGTAGAATGTTCCTAGCTACTTATTAAATCACATCTCCAAAGTATGAAGCTTATTGACCGTAAATCTATAACAGTCTTACCCATGTAAATCAAAAGATATAACTCAACAAATAAGAGTCCATAAAACACTCAAGATTAAGATCAATCCATATATGATCATCTAGTTGATAAATATGAATTTCTTTGTTTAACGGATATTAATAAGAAATTCATTTTATCATAGTCCAGTCCTATATAATCTCTATTATATAAGGTACCTCCATTTTCATGTCGCTACATGAACGATTCCGAATAAGATCATCATATCAAATACAAAATGGACCGCAGCTGTAGATTTATCATAAGCAAAGTACCCAACTTTGTTTGCTTTCTACGGACTCTTTAGATTACTGATCTTAAACTAAATCCTCTTGTATATAACACTTATATACTTAGTTTGAGACTACATAAGTAACTATGGATGTTACATGATATTTGTATGAAGCAATCATTTCATAAATGCATATAAATTGAATAAAATAAATATATTTTATTTATTATTTAATTTAAATATTTACAAATTATAAGCTCTTAGGGCACATTACCCTAACAATCTCCCACTTGCCCTTAGAGTAGATGAGACATGTCTCATAATCCTAGACCCAACCCGGAAAATGTACCAGGCAAGCAAGTTAGAGGCAAAAACAAGAAGTCAAGAAAAGTGTGAAAAGCTTACTCTGAAGCAAAACTGAAGTTTGGATGATGATCTTTAAACTTTGAGATGTTAGTGTAAAAGATTGAAGTGAAGAGAAGGTTGAAGACGAAGGGAAGACAAAGCGTCTACGTTTTTCTAAAATGATAGGAAGAAGTTGAAAATGATTGGATGTCTGCTTTATATAGGGGCGCAAGTACAAAACCCTATCTGATGGCTCTTCAACCACCTCGAATCTAACAGTTCAGCGTGATTCAAGAGATCTGATCATCATGCGCTGTCAATTGATAGACGTGCGCATTAAATGCGCCCAGTATCAGACATGCCCTACACGACAGCCAGAAAAGTTGTGACGTGTCCAGAGACATGATAGTTTGAAAAATGTTAAGTAACTGTTCCCGTCAAACAGTCCCAGATATGCAGCTTTTACCAGCGAACTATCAGCTCCCAGTCCGCAGATAGTACTGAGAGCTGGGGGGCTGATGTTATGAGTATTTTTATGTCACTTAAATGGGCTGGAAAAAACCTAGTACTGTTGGTAGAAGCCCAAGACCTTTCAAGGAGAAAAGACTACACATTTGGCCAAAGTACAACCCGTTTAGAGGTCCAGTTTATCAGACGAATAGCTTGCCCATGAGTCCAGCTTATCATATATGCAACTCGCCAGATAGCCAGCTCGCAGATTCAGACTACATGATCAGTTCATAAAGGCAAAACCCAATTAGACTTCGGACGTTCCAGGTCGTTGAGACGAGTGCTCAGCTATTATAGCTCGCAAATCACGAGTAAGATATTGTTAGAATCGTCAGAGCAAAGTCAACAAAGCGTATCGTACACATCTAATTTCGTAAGAGATTACAACATAGATTACGGAGATCTCACCTAACCAGTATGAGTTTAACGTCTAAATTCATGCTTTGATAGAGTTGACTTGATAATTGTTAGCCGCATTAAATGTAATCATCATTTTATTTTGACTTATTGCACTACTGTAGCTCCTTACATTCTCTATAAATTGGGAGGATTTTTATTGTAAACTAAGAGAGATACACTTTGAGTATCGTTACTTTGTAAAAATAGTGAGATAACAGTGGACATAGGTAAACTTTGGGCCGAACCACTTTAAAATTCTGTTGTCTTGTGTTCTTCCTCTGTCTCATTCTTTGCATTTTACATGTTTCTTGCACCGTCTCCTATATCATCTACAGTTTGGATCAAAAAGAACCTAATCGACTAATTTCAGACGTCGATAATATGTATATATAACCTCCGTGTGGATCAATCCCTCCACTATCAAAGCAGCTCTCCAAGCCACTCTATCAATGCCTTATTCTTGACAGTCTTAGTTATCGCCTGAGGTAGTCCAGTAAGAAAAAATCTTGTTTATTTTTATATTTTAAATTTTATTAATCCTTAAAATAAAATCTAGTCATCTTGTAATTACACAATAAAATATACCGTAGGGTTTGATTAACTTATCTAATTATTAACTTTATTTTTAAATTGGAGTATTTGGATTAGGTATAATGATGATTAAAATCAATCTAAATATTCTAACGAAAGATTAGGTTAGTAGGTTGCTACTCGTGTAATCTAAAATATTATACTAAATATTGAATGAGACATCCCAATTAAATATTTATACACATTTAATAATTCATTTAATTGTGTTGAAAATTGCATTGGTAGGCGTAGAGTAGGTTAAAATAGATTTGTAGGTTATTGGCAATAAATGAAGGCACTCAACGTCAATGTCTCGTTCACGTGGGCACATTTTCTGGGGATAATCCAACGGACGCAAGTGTTATCTCCCCAGGCTACTTTTTTGAATGCTTTATGTCAAAAAGGATAATTTTTTTTCCTTGAAAGGCCAAGTTTTTATTCGGTAGGAAAACTACAAATAACAGACGGGTTGGGATTACTGTTTTACCCTCTAGATTTAAAAATAATATCATTATCCATTATTGATATTAAAATAATAATTAAAATTAAAAATTTTAAAAATTTTAAAAAATATTAGATTTTTATAATTTTTTTAAAAATAATACTTTTATTTTTATTTTTTTCAAATCTCTCCGAAAAGGATCACATCATCACATTATCACTTAACTAATAATTAAAGGAGATGAAAAGTTTAGTTAAAAAGAATATTTTTGATATTTCTAAAAAAAAAACTAAAATTATGACACATAAAAAATTAAATTAAAATAAATATATATAAAATTTTAAAAATAATTAATTAATTATAATTAAAAAATTAATTAATGAATTAAAATTAAAAAATATGAAAGATTTCCGTCTTTCATTCCTAAAATTCCTAAGATGCAAAGTGGGATTAAAATTACTAATGAAAACTGTTATAGGTATTTTGGTGCAATATAAAAAGCCCAGAAATTGGGGCCCATTGTGTCGTTTTGTAAAGAGAAGCCCAGAAGATGCTGGTCAAATAGACAGGAGTCAAAGAAAGGGATATAGCCATTCATTAACCTGTGCGCCTGAGCACACTTGATTACATGGTTGAACGTCTTAAAATGCTAAGTGTTGGATAATTGTACAAAGGTCTAGTCGGTAGACAAAACCGTAAAGGTAATATGCTCGTAATCAAAAGGCTGTCCAACAAGTGCCCTTCAGAAATTATTACAGTGATCAGGAAGTCTGCTCGTCTGCTCGATAGCCAGAGGGATAGTTAAGTCTGTTCGGCAGTGAAAGCACCTGATCGTTGAAGCAGTTTGCTCGTTGACTGTAATATCTGATCGCTGGAGTAAGTCGTTCGCTCGATGTGCTCGCTAGAGTTAATCAGTTGGCCTTCTAGAAGACGAATCCATTCAAATCAGGAAAGGAGCCAGCTTACCTATTATCATGCAAATAGAATCACGACATTCTTGGCAATTGCTATATATGCGGTAGAGATAATCTTGGGAGATATTATCTCAATTAATGTATATTATTTTCTGCTTTATCTGTAAGATCCTTAAACCTATTTTGATTACAACACCTCCGATATAAATAGGAGGTAGAATTCAATGTAAAAGACAGAGTGAAATAAAATACAATTACTCCGAGAGTGAGAAGGGGTAATTGTCATGGACGTAGGCCATTGTTCTTGTCGAACCACGTAAAAATCTTGCTTTGTCTTGTTAGTTTTGATCCTGGTAGTGATTGTTTCGTGTGTAGTTTGTCGTGTCATAGGTATTGGGCTTGGAGAACCAGATTGACCAAAACTGAACGTCAACATCTTTTGGCGCTAGAAAGAGGGCCCAAACTGTGATTTGGCAACTTTTCTGATACTTTTCTCTTTTGTTGTAAATTGCTGACATGGCCAGGATCAAGACAACTAGGGTTGTTGCGACAGAAGCTGATCAATCCAGGGGACACCAAGGCCGGGGTCAGGCAGCAAGGACGTCTAGTGCAGCCTTGCCTCCGTTTCCTCCACATCAAGCAGCCGATGGTGCAGATGTTGCCCAAGCCTAGCAGCAGCGTCAGGAAGCACGACAGAAGGCGTTAGAAAATACGGTGGCACAATTAGCAGAGGCCATTAGAACCCTGACGCAGGCCCAGGCCCATGAGGCTCCCAGAAACATGGACCCTCGACCTCAACACCAGACGGTAGGAATCGAGCCTGGTAGAAGAGAAGAGGCTGGCAGGGTAAGAGAGCAGCCGGCGGTTTCTGTCCATTCCTCAAATTTACGCCCGAGAGGGGAAGGACGCCTAGTTCATGAAGAAGAAGTGACCCTGCACCCTCTCAATCAGAGAGTCAGAGTGAGTCAAAATGGCAGCCGCCGTATGGAGAATAACCGTGGGGATGAAAGAATTCAGCAACGCAGCGGAGGGCGTATGTGTCGACAGGAATCACCTCATGCAGGAAGTTCTCGTAGGAGGAATGGGTCACGGGAAAGAATGTCCCTAGACCGAGGGAGGTCACAAACTCGCTTCTCGGAAGGCGGGGAGAGTAGGAGCAATCGTCGGTCCCCAGCAAACAGGAATGAACGATGGGATCCAATGGTGCAAGAATTGATGCAGATGGTTCAGCAGTTAGAAACTAGACCTGGATTCCACGACGAAGTGGGGGAGCGAGGAGACAGAACTCCGTTCTCAAGAGAGATTGAAACACAGTTGCTGCCACCGAGATTTAAGCTCCCCAACATCCCACTTTATGATGAGAATAGTGACTCGTATGATCATCTAGACACTTTCAATGTTCAAATGGATTTGCAGACTTCTAATCCTCTGGTTAAATGTCGAGTGTTCCCGGCCACACTGGAGAATATGCCGAGGACATGGTTAAGGAGTCTTCCGGCCAACAGTATAAACAACTGGGATGAATGCCAAAGAAAGTTCAGGGACCAATACAAAGCGTTGAGAAAGCAGCTCGCACCAACTTGTCACTTAGCAACTATCTTTCAGAAGCGGGAAGAGACCTTAAGAGACTACATCACCAGATTCAGACGTGAGGTAAATAATGTGGAGAATCCCTCTGATGAAAGTATCTTAACTACGATTTCTACAGGGCTAAGGAAGGATGAGAAACTTTATAAAAGTATCTACAGAAATCCTGTGAAGAGTCTGGGGGAATTCTATGACCGTGCAGCAAAAGAGATTTGCTGGGAAGATACTTTTGAATGGAGCGAGCAGCTCACGCCAAGGAAAAAAGAGGGGTCAGCGTGAGAACGAAGAGAGCGGTCACAAGCGTAGCTCCAGCAATCAGGTAGCGAAGCGATCAAAAAATGAGTCCCGTAGGAAAACATCTCTGCCAAGAGATCGCTATCAGAATTACAACCTTTTGACCGATAGGCAGGACAGGATTTTTGAAGCTGAGAAAAGACGAAAGAACTTCGGGAAGCCAGGTCCCACAAATATTCCAAAGAGATTTCAAGATCCAAGGAAATATTGTGCCTACCATAGAGAAAATAGGCATTATACTTCTCAGTGCAGAGAACTCAGGGATGCGATAGAAGAACTGATCAGAAGAGGTCGCTTAAGGGAGTATGTGGCGCGACCAGAAAATCAGCATCCTCAGCAAGAGCATCAGTCAGCACAAGAATATCCTGATACGTCTCGGCAGCCTGCCCAGCAATAACCATAGTGGATGATTGATCAAGGCCACCCATCTGCTGTAAGGACCATCTTTACCATCCACGGAGGACCGCACATTGCAGGGACATCCAATAGAGCTCAAGAGCCCTATGTACGAGAGGCTAGCCGCGTCTTAATAACGGATCATAATGAAATTGAAGGGCCGATCAAGAGGGCCAGAGTAGCTTCAGGGGGCATGACGTTTAACGAAGAGGATGCCAGAGGAGTACGATGGCCCCATAATGACGCACTAGTTATCAGGGCAAGGATCGGCAATGCTGAGGTTAGGAGGATAATGATGGACACAGACAGTTCAGTAAATGTAATGTACAAAAGATGTTTCGAACAGATGGGATTATCTTCCGAACAGTTGATTCCATCCCCGAAACCCCTTTTCGGCTTTACAGGAGATGCAATTGTGCCGATGGGGCAGATAAGACTTCCCTTCGCTATAGGGGATTCGGACAAGCAAGCTCTCACAATGGCCGATTTCTTGGTCATTGATTGTCCTTCGGTATACAATACTATCCT
Source organism: Dimocarpus longan (assembly GCA_022984855.1). Lineage (NCBI taxonomy): Eukaryota > Viridiplantae > Streptophyta > Magnoliopsida > Sapindales > Sapindaceae > Dimocarpus > Dimocarpus longan. Next base: position 10,816,572 of record CM041014.1, on the reverse strand, counting down.
TGGAAGACCAGCTATGAATGACCTCGATATAGCAATATCCATCCGAACGCTCACTATTAAATTCCCTACTCCAAATGGGGTAGGATGTGTCAGAGGAGAACAGGAAGTGGCGAGAAGGTGCTATAAAAATGCAGTAAAGGCAGGGATCAAAGGAAAAAGGGTCAGTGAGGTGGTCGAAGAAAAGAAACAATTAATCAGTACTATAGGAATGAGTCAGGACCTGGATCCGAGAGAGATAGATGAAGATCGGGCAACAGGCCTAGTGGAAGAATTGGAGGATGTGCAGATAAGCGGGCAGGATACCAAACGATGTCTAAAGATAGGAAAAGATTTACTCTCAGGCATTAAAGAGCAGCTCGTTGATTTCTTAAAAGAAAATTTGGATGTCTTCACATGGAATCATGAAGACATGGTAGGAATCAACCCGGACGTGGTGTCGCATAAGCTAAACATTAATCTTCTCCACAAGCCAGTTCGTCAAAAGAGAAGACCAATGACAGAGGAGCGATATGAGGCGCTAAGGGAGGAAGTAGAAAAACTTCTGGCGAACAAATTTATCAGGGAGGTTCACTACCCAGTCTGGGTAGCAAACCCTGTTTTGGTAAAGAAGAAGAACGGAAAATGGAAGACATGTATCTATTTTACCGATCTGAACAAGGCATGTCCGAAAGACAGTTTTTCTTTGCCTCGGATCGATCGGCTCGTTGATGGTACTGCTGGACATCAGCTCCTCAGTTTCATGGATGCTTACTCAGGGTATAACCAAATCCCAATGAACCCTGATGATGAGGAGCACACTTCCTTTATTACTGATAGTGGGCTTTATTGTTACAAGGTGATGCCGTTTGGACTGAAGAATGCAGGAGCCACTTACCAACGACTGGTAAATATGATGTTTGAATGCCTTATTGGAGGAACAATGGAAGTATATGTGGATGTGACATGTTGGTAAAATCCAAGCAAGCGTGCGAGCATGTGCAGGATTTAGGGGAAATGTTCCAGATTTTACGAAAATTTCAGATGAAGCTGAATCCCTTGAAATGTGCATTTGGAGTAGCTTCGGGCAAGTTTTTAGGATTCATGGTCAATAGCAGAGGGATCGAAGCAAATCTTGAAAAGATTAAAGCTCTTGTTGACATGAAATCGCCCACTAAAATCAAGGAGGTGCAGAGTTTAAATAGTCAAGTTGCCGCATTGAGCAAGTTTATCTCCAGGTCAACAGACAGATGTATTCCGTTTTTCGACATTCTGAAAAAGGCAAGAAATTTTCAGTGGACTGAGGAATGTGAAGTGGCTTTCCAGCAGTTGAAGGAATACATGGGTCGAGCACCTCTACTTTCTAAGCCAGTTGAAGGGGAGAAACTGGTCGTTTACTTAGGAGTTTCCCAGCACGCCCTTAGTGGAGCTTTGATCCGAGAAGAAAACGGAAAGCAATCTCCCGTGTATTACATTAGCAAAAGGTTACTTGATGCGGAAACCAGATATACGCTCATGGAAAAACTTGTATATTGTTTGGTAATAGCATCAAGGAAGCTCCGCCCTTACTTCCAAGCCCATGCCATCGAAGTTCCAACCAGGTACCCTCTGAAACAGGTTTTGCAAAAGCCTGACACCTCTGGACGATTGCTTAAATGGGCCATCGAGCTCGCCCAGTTTGAAATAGAATTTAAGCCACGGACGGCAATCAAAGGACAGGTACTGGCAGATTTCATGGCTGAGTTTACAGGGCCGAGTAGTGAAGAACTCGAGTCCTCCGAAGGCCCATTCTGAGAGTTGTATGTGGATGGATCTTCGAGTGAACAGAAGGTTGGGGCCGGTATAATGCTGATAAGTCCAGAAGGTCATAGGATTCTATGCGCCTTGAGGTTCAAATTTAAAGCTACCAACAACGAGGTTGAAGATGAGGCGTTGTTAGCAGGATTAAGATTGGTCAGAGAAGTACGAGCAGAACGGGTAAGAATTTACAGTGATTCCCAGCTTGTGGTATGTCAGGTTAGGGAAGAATACCAGGCCAAAGGATAAAAAATGGCTATTTATCTGCAGAAAGTTCGGGAACTTTTAGCAGGGTTCGAGAAATATGAGTTGCAGCATGTCCCGCGATCACAAAATTCTCATGCAGATGCGTTAGCTCGTTTGGCCACGGCCAAAGATGCAGACTTCATGGGGGCTGTACCGATAGACGTATTGCCGGTCCCAAGTACGGAGCCACAAGATGAGGTGATGGCAATTGTGGTGGTGTAGGACTCCTGGATGAATCCTTTGGTAGAATATTTGTAAAATGGAAAGTTACCCGAAGGAAGATTAGAATCTCGTCGCCTTCGAATGCGAGCGGCCCGGTATTGCATCTATGACGATAAACTGTACAAGAAAGGGTTCTCAGCCCCGTTGCTTAGATGCATAGATGGCCTGGATTGTCAAATCATTCTAGGCGAAATACATGCCGGACACTGCGGCAATCATGCCGGGGGACTATCGTTGGCCCAGAAAGCTCTTCGGCAAGGGTATTATTGGCCAACAATGAAGAAGGACTCAATTGAAATGGTCAAGAAATGTGACAAATGTCAGAGGTTTGCCAAAATACCCTGAGCCCCTCCAGCTTTTTTGCAGCAGATGGTCAGTCCGTGGCCCTTCGCCATCTGGGGCATGGATCTGATCGGACCACTCCCCACGGCTAGAGGAAAATGTAAACACGCCATTGTAGCAGTGGATTACTTCACAAAATGGGCAGAAGCTAAGGAACTTGCCGAAATATCTTCCACCAAGGTTGAGAAATTTGTCTGGGAAAACATTATTTGTAGATTCGGAGTTCCGCAGCAGATCGTGATAGATAATGGAACCCAGTTCAGCAGCGAGCAGTTTCAGAAGTTTTACAGGGATCTCGGGATTAAAAAAAACTTCTCAACGGTAGATCACCCGCAAGCTAACGGGCAAGTGGAGGCCGTCAACAAGATCATTAAGTAAAACTTAAAGACTAAGCCGGAAGCAAAGAAATGAGCTTGGGTAGATGAGTTACAGAAAGTATTATAGGCGTACAGAACCATTGCTCGCAATACTACGGAAGAAACTCCTTTCTCGTTAGTCTATGGCTCGGAAGCAATGATTCCTGCTGAATATGAGGTTGCTAGTCAGCGCCGAACAATGTTTAACCAGGACGACAACAACCATCTGCTGGCGGCTAGTTTGGACCTAGTAGAAGAGGCAAGAGACGAAGCCCAATTGAGGATTGTTGTCTATCAGAGAAGAATTGCCCGATTCTACAATAGGAAGGTCCGCACCCGGAAGTTTAAGGTAGGAGATTTGGTCTTGCGCCTCGTTCTGCCTGCTGCTCGGAAATCTAGTGATTGAACATTTGGCCCAAATTGGGAAGGACCTTATATTGTGAAAGATAATCTGCAGAATGGAGCCTACCACCTGACTAACCTGGAATGAGCAGAAGTTCCCTGAGCATGGAACGCTGAGAATCTGCGACCATATTATGTTTAAGTGATTTCTTTTTTTTTTTCAATAATTTGTTATTCTTGTTTCATATGAATGCAGTTGAGTCAATAAAGATTTTCTTCAAATGGCAATACTTGATCGTTTCACATACGGCTGATTATGATTTCTACTCATGCTTTGGAAGGTTCAATTGCCACTTGTGAGTGAGTAGACTCTGGAAGGGTCAATTGATACCTATAAGCAAACGCTCTGGAAGATATGATTACTCACTGTGAGTAGCCGGGCTCTGAAAGGTGTGATCATTATCTGTGAGCAAAAAATGTCCTGGAAGACCTTAGCATTGCCTGAGTAAATGGACCCTGGAAGGGATGCTTATAGCCTGTGGACTTATAAAATAACCTTGGAAGATCTATGTAACCTGTGAGCGAACAACCTCTGGAAGGAACATTTGATCTATAGGTTTAAACGAGCAGAGGTAAGGGGCCTCAAAAAAGGGTAATTCCAGCACGATTGGCTATCCCCACACCTACTCTGCTCGAATAAATTTAAATGCTGGAAGAAATTGATAATTCAAGCCAACTAAAGGATGTAAGCAGTTTTATCTTGATAATTCATCGAGCAGAGGTAAGGAGCCTTAAAAGGATAATTTCAGCACGTCGGCTGTCCCCACACTTACTCTGCTCGAATAAGTTTGATCACTGTTTCAGTTTATATGATTGAACATAATAATCAACATAGATACGACTAAGGAACAATGACAAAAAATTCGTTTAAAATTGTCAATAATGTGAGTTTATTACAAAAAAGACAGGAAAGAAAAATAAAAATTCCTAAATAGAAGGAGGAAAATTCTGCTTATCAAATGACCCGCTGTCATCTATGTTGATTGGGCGAGGGGAGCTCGGAGATCCTGCATGAGCAGAAGCAGCATCATCAGGAGGATGACCGGATGAAGAAGCCGGAGGGCTGACTTTTGATCGAGCCTGTTGAGCGTATAACTTCACTTCTGCTACTGCCTCTGGACCAAAAAATGAGACATCCACACCTGGACGTTTGCACCACAGGTTGTACAAAAACAAGCTACCTGTTCGTTCCTCTGCTTCCCGTACTAAGGTCTCAGCACGTTCTCGCTCTGAAGCAATCTGTCCCTTGAGAGAGACCGCCTCTTGTCTCATCGCTTCAATAACTATATTAGCCTCAGCCAGTTCATGCTCGCGAGAAGACAACTTTCCTTTTTGCTCCTCATTTTCTGTTTTCAACTTCTGCTTCGATTCCTGAGCAAAATGAAGAGCATGCTTCAACTTCTCAATCTCCCTGTCCCTGAAAATAATCTGCTCGTCTTGCATATTCATGATCTTCCGCAGCTCGAGCTTCTGGCTGTGGATTTTCTCGTTTTCTCGCTCCAAATCACGGAAGGCCTCTCTTGATTTTTCAAGTTCCAATGCATAGAAGTTCACCTCCCCTTGCATCCTATTCTTCTCGTCCTCCAAGGAATTGACGGTGGCCTCCATGGTAGCTTTCTCCTCGGGCCAATCCGCGATTTCTCTTAGGAGCTTCATGTACGCCATGGACGCCTGAAACGAAGTATTATTCAAGACGAATGAAGAAGGAAACAACAGCAATAAAAAGTAACACTTACAAGCATATTGTGGAAGCCCAAATAGTTGATGAGCCTCTCGCCCTTCACCTCTTCTTTATAGAGAGCAGGTTTCTTCATTCCCAGGAATTGGGGTGCGCGATCTAAAAGATCGTTGTAGTATATCCCCGCATCAAACTCTTGGGTTTGCTCTTCAACGCTAGAGTCCGTCTCGTTCATTTTTTGACGCTTAGGGGGTGGTTCCGCTGTCTCTGGGTCAGCGATCCCTTTGCCCTTGTCTACATTTTAAGTAGGAGCAGATGGTGAACTGTTGAAAGGAGCAGATTGAGATGTAGCACCTCGGCGAACATTTTTGTTCGAAGATTTCCTCGCCACCGATTTTTGTCTCATAGAGCGAGCAGGAGATGCATCAGAGTCTTGTTGGAGAGGTGATTCTGGAGAAGCATCGGCAGCGGGGGGAGGATCTGAACTTCTGGCTGCTTGATCGGGCTCCTTGGTGGCAGAAGTTTGGCCAGGTAAAGGTTGCTCGAAATAAAGCCTCACAATTTCTGGAATTGATATGTTTGCTGGATGTTGAACTTCCTGCCCGGAGGCCTTAAAGGCAGAAGGAATTTCTTTTTCCTCGCGAGAGCTTAAATCAGAGCTTTGGTCCAATAACTCCTGATCGGCCGGGGGAGCGAGACCATGTATTTGAAGCAGATGCTCGGAAGGTGTCTGATCGTCTGAAGGGGTTTTTACGTCCGAAAACTTCTCCAACAGAGAAAGCTCCCGGTCAGATAGAGGAATTTCGCCCCTGGAGACGTCTGTACAAGGAGAACATTAGCAACGAGCAGAATGTGAGTAAAATAGTTACAGATATAAATACACTTACTGGGAGAAAGGCAAAAGAAAAAATTCTTTAGATTTGATAAAGATAAGCACGACGCGTAGAACCATTGTGACTTGTAATCTCCTACGTTAGACTTTCCAACCCCTTGAGGAAGGTTTACTTTGTAAGGGGATTTTCGGGCTGAAGTATAGTAAAACCCGTCTTTCTTGTCAGATTTTGGGCCCGTAGTGCTCTTAAACAGAAAAAGATGATGGATCATTACAGGGGTAGGAGGAGGTAGACCGTTTTTAAGAAAAATTGAAGCCAATGCGGTAAGGTGAGCATCAGAATTAGGAGTAAGTTGAAAATGGGCTAAGTTAAGGTCGTTTAGAAAAGTGATCAGGTAAGGATGAACCAGGAATCTAAAGCCGGCCTCTATGTGTTGGTGGCTAATAGCAAAGAAGCCTTTAGGAGAGAAAGCCGCATGGTCAGAAGCCTTTGGCACCATAGCCCGGCAGCCTCTAGGTAAGGAAAAGCCTTTAGCAATAGTTTCAAGGTCGCTGAGGCTAAGAGAAGACTCGTATTGAAAAAAGGGAATGCGAGAAGGGGAAGTGTGATGGTCCGAAGGGGCTGAAGTAGCCCCATCACCTTGTGAGGTAGCATTACTAGTGTCACTGACTCGATCAAAATCCTCCTCGGAGGCCGCATCAGTAGACCCCACCTTATGACCGCGACGACTACGACTAGACATCTACAAAAATAACAAGGACATCAGGTCGCAGAAAGCAGACCGGAACTCAGTAGTTACGGGTATCCCTACGCGTATAAGGGGGCTACCAGGCATAAGAACAATCCTATTTATAAACCCAACAGATTACAAGGAATGTTGAACAAGCTAATCGACTACTAAACCTACCATGATAAGGAAATCAAACGAATGCTAATAAGGAATGACGCATATAGGTACAACTTGCAACAGCAGTGTGATTGTCTATTCTTTAAATGAAATCATGTTATCAAATACACACAAGTAATAATCATAGTGAAGAAAATTAAAAGTTACCTTGGATATGGTAAGCTGTGAGGAGTTACAGGAAGACGACAGCAGGCGAAAGCAGCAGAGCGTTTATTTATCAGAAGAGAAGGCGAAAATGGAACGACAAGATATATAGTTGATGTCCCAAAACCCCAATCGTCAGATTAAAACGCTCCAATCGTCATCAATAATTTAGCGATTCGGCGCGAAAAACTGAAAGAGTCATCATCATGAGCAGCCATCGAAAAGACGTGCATTTAATGCATGCAGTAATACATGCAACACTTGGGGTATAGGGAACCGACACTTAGGGAAGTGACACATGGCGCAAATAAAAATGCAACGGTTCAATATCCCGCCAAAAGTGTTCTGGGCATAAGAATGTTGTTTCCAGTACAAAGAGTGTACTGAAAACAAGGGGGCTAGTGTTATGGGTATTTTGGTGCAATATAAAAAGCCCAGAAATGGGGGCCCATTGTGTCGTTTTGTAAAGAGAAGCCCAGAAGATGTTGGTCAAATAGACAGGAGTCAAAGAAAGGGATATAGCCATTCATTAACCTGTGCGCCTGAGCATACCTAATTACATGGTTGAATGTCTTAAAATGCTAAGTGTTGGATAATTGTACAAAGGTTTAGTCGGTAGACAAAACCGTAAAGGTAATCTGCTCGTAATCAAAAGGCTGTTCAACAAGTGCCCTTCAGAAATTATTACAGTGATCAGGAAGTCTGCTCGTCTGCTCGATAGCCAGAGGGACAGTTAAGTATGCTCGTCTGTTCGGCAGTGAAAGCACCTGATTGTTGAAGCAGTTTGCTCGTTGACTGTAATATCTGATCGCTGGAGTAAGCCGTTCGCTCGATGTGCTCGCTAGAGTTAATCAGTTGGCCTTCTGGAAGACGAATCCATTCAAATCAGGAAAGGAGCCAGCTTACCTATTATCATGTAAATAGAATCACGACATTCTTGGCAATTGCTATATATGCAGTAGAGATAATCTTGGGAGATATTATCTCAATTAATGTATATATTTTCTGCTTTATCTGTAAGATCCTTAAACCTATTTTGATTACAACACCTCCGATATAAATAGGAGGTAGAATTCAATGTAAAAGACAGGGTGAAATAAAATACAATTACTCCGAAAGTGAGAAGGGGTAATTGTCGTGGACGTAGGCCATTGTTCTTACCGAACCACGTAAAAATCTTGCTTTGTCTTGTTAGTTTTGATCTTGGTAGTGATTGTTTCGTGTGTAGTTTGTCGTGTCACAGGTATTGGGTTTGGAGAACCGGGTTGACCAAAACTGAAAGTCAACAAAAACAAATTAAAAATTTTTTTATAAAAAATTGTTCTAGGTTTAAACCCAGTCCTTCAATCCAAATGTTGAAGATGTGGGTTCCAAACCTAGATCTTCGAAACAATTGTTAAAAAAAAAAAAAAATTGAAAACCAAGAAAACACCATAAATGAAACCATCTCTGTATTCATCTGCAAAATCAAACAGTGCTTTGTTATTCTCCGAAGTCAAACGAGAGCTTTTGTTCTTGTTAACGAGAGCTTTTGTAAAATCAATAACCAGAAACCAAACAAACCCAGCTCTTTAGCCCCATTCTCTACAATTGGGCGTTTTCGGCCCCAATCTCCGTACGAATCGCCAGTGCACACCTCCTTTCCAGTTCCGTCCAGCTCTCTCTGTCCCCCTCATCTTCCATCCCATTCTCCGCAACTCGACATCTTCGGCCCCCATCTCTGTCGCGAATCACCGGTGCACACCTCCAACTCTCTCTCCAGTTCCCTCCAGCTTTCTCTCGCTCTCTCCGCTTCAACCCCATTCTCTGCAACTCAACATCTTCGACCCCCCATCTCCATCATAAATCACGGGTGTACACCTCCAGCTCCCTTCAACTCTCTCTCGCACATCTCAGGTTGGTCTCTATCGCCATGGAGACCGGATCCTAGTTCCTATGCGATGGAGTCCCTCCATCATCCCCGTAACACCAACGCGCGATGGAGACGATGGTGATGGTTCTTCATGGTCTCCATCGAGCTATGGTCTGTCTTTCCCTTCTTTTTTTTTTTTTAATCTTGATTGCTTCCAAGAGTACGTTTAATTTGTTTTAATTTTTTTCTAATTTATAACATATAACTTTATTTTTTTTTTAATTTGTTTTCTAATTTTAAATTTTTTTATCTCCATCCCAAGACCTTTATTGATTAAAATGATTTTTTTAATTGTTGTTTAATTTGAAAACATAATAATGATATTTAAAATATAATAATTATATTATTAAGTATATATCAATTTTTTATTAACGAAATGATACGTGATGTTTTAGTTTTGTTAGAAGTAAAATAATCATTTTAGATGGTAAAAGGTAATTAAAATCTTTTTCATTCTTCTATTTAGTTTAATTGTCGGTTTATCTATGATTTAAATTTTTTTAGAAGTTTTTAAAATATTATGGGTTAAAATGAAGGTTTTTTTTTTTTTTTTTTTAATTAAAACGGTCTAATTTTTTCGTGGAATAGTAATTCTGTTAAGAAACTGCTAATTGTGAGGGTAAAAACGTAAAACAGCCATCTGCCCATCTGTACCTGTCTTCTTCATAGTTTCCCTGTTAACATTTATCTGACAAAAGCATGCTTATAAGATAACGATATCGTGTCTATCTTTCAGGTCTCTATCTCTCTGCCGTTACTCTCTCTCTCATCTCACCCGCCCACCATCAAAACTCTCCATTTTTCTCTTTCTTCTCACTTCCCTCTCTGCCTCCAATCTGTTCCTCCAGTCCGTCCAGCTTCACCGTGCACAGCTGTAGCTTCCCTCTCTTCCTTCTCCACCGTCGCACAGCTCTGGCTTCCCGCTACTCCAGTCCGTCCAGCTCCACCACCTGTACAGCGATAGCATCACGTCCACCACGCAAGGCCCCCGCGAGCCGACGTGCACGGCCGAAACTTTGCCCCGCTTAGCTGCCTGGGCTCGAAATCATGGATTCGCTACGGAAGGAAGCCGCACTCGGTCGGTCACGATGCAGAACGGGAGACGTCTCGTCTGGTAGGGCAACTCCGCTCTCCGCTGTCTCCGCTGGTAGACGCTTCGTCTGGTAAGATTTAAGTTTTTGAATTATTTTGTGATTTATTTTTGTTTGTGGTTGGTTGCAGAGAGGGTTTACGAGAAGAAAGATATGTTATTCATAAAAAATCAGGGTTGTATTGTGTTATACATATATGGGCTTATGAGGAGAAGATTTGTGTTTGATTTGTTTGGGTTTTGTGGGTTGTTTTTTTATTTTTTTGTCACATTTTATTCAGGAAATGTAAATTTTTGATGATGATATGTTATTCACCGAAATTCTAGGTTGAACTTAGACATGACCACGGTTCGGTTCCGGTTCCGGTTCCGAACCGACGGTTCCGGTTCTAAAAAAACTAGAATCGGAACCCTAACCGAAATAAAACGGTTCCGATTCGGTTCTGGAACCGTTGGTTCTGTAACGGTTCCGGTTCCGGTTCTATAACGGTTTCGGTTCCGGTTCTGGAACCTTTTTTTAAAACGACAATTTGAAATTTAAAAATTAATATTAAACTATATTTTAAAATTAAAAAAATAAATCTATACACAAACGAAAACTACTTTTATACAAAAAAAAAAAAAAAAAAAATCGAAAACTACTTTTATATTTTATAATAATGACCTTCCTTTGATCATGTTGGACCATTTAATTGGCCCTAACGGTTGGTTCTTGTTTTTTTCCTTTTTTTTTTTTTTGTTTTTTGGTTTTTGTTTTTTTTAATATTTATTTAAGAATCGGAACCTAACCGAAATTGCCGGTTCAAGGCGGTTCCGGTTCCACGGTTCTTTGAACCGACGGTTCCGGTTCTTTTAGGGTCAGAACCGGAACTAGAACCGTTACAGTGACGGTTCCGGTTCGGTTTCGAACCGAAACCAGAACCTTATGTTCTTGTTCCTGTTCTACAGTGACGGTTCGGTTCGAACTGAACCGTGGTCATGTATAGTTGAACTGTATGACACAAATCTCGATAATAATTGGAAAAAACTTCATTTTAATTCTCGTGGGTTAGTCTTTTCATCGTCAACTTTTTTAAAACTCTTAAAAAAGGTTGAAATTGTTACTAAATTGATGGTCAACCGTGATGACTGTAGACATTTTTAAATAATTAGATTTAGAGATATTTTATATAATTTAATTTATAAATTTATTGATTTATTAAGATAATTCGATAATTTATCTGAAATTAATGATAAAAATATTTTTTTTATGTATTCTATTAATATTGATAATTAATTGATTAATAATTTTAGATATTTTGAAGAATTTTTATAAAGTTAAAGATGAAAAGGTTGGTTTTTAAAAGAGTTTTAAAAATTTAATATTTTTTAAAATTTCAGGATTAATTAAAATGATGTTTCCCCTATTTTTTTTTTGTAAATTTCTGTTTCTAAAATCAGTGGTTGTGAGCAATTTTAATGGTTTGGTTTTGGTCTTGGGTTGATGATTTGGTTTGATTGATGAATGGTGGCTCTGTTCTGGTTGTAATGTTTTTTTTTATTTGTTTTTGGTTCCTCTTCCACCTTTTTTTTTTTTTTTTTAATATACATATATATCGATTTGAAGATCCGGTTCATCTTTCACTTTGTAATTTTTTTTTAATATTCCATTAAAAATTTTTATTTTCTTCAAATTAATTTGTGGAGATCCCACTGCTTTTTTAATGGTTTTTAATTATTACTTATTAATTAATTATTTATTTAATTAATGTTTTTGTCATTTTTAATTATTTTTTATAATTATATTTATTTTTTAATTTCAATTTTAGTTTTTTCAAAAAATAAGGATGAGGGTATTTTGATTATTTTAATATTTTTATCACAAAACTACTAAAGTTTAGTTTGGATAGTGTTGACACTTATTTTTGGTCAACCCTGTTCTTCAAGCCCAATACCTGTGACACAACAAACCTCATACAATGCAAACAATATAGGATCAAAACACACAGGACACAGCAAGACTTTTACGTGGTTCGGCAAAAAACGATGGCCTACGTCCACGACAATTACCCTCTCTCGGTGTAATTGTATTTTTATTTCACTCTGTCTTTTACCCTAAATTATATCTCCTATTTATAATGGAGATGTTATAATCAGAATAGGCTTGAGAATCTTACAGATAAGGCAAAAAATAATATACATTAATTAAGATAATATCTTCTGAGATTATCTCTCGTATATAGCAATTTCCCAGAATGTAGAGATTCGATTTGCATACAAATAGGTAATTCGACTCCTTTCCTGTTTCGGATTGATTCTTCTTCCAGAAGGTCTCGGATTGATTCTTCTTCCAGAAGGTCAACTGGTCAATTTAAGTGTTTCGCCTGTTCAACGATCAGACAGCAAATTGAGCGAGCAGATATCTCCGAGCAAACGAGCAGACTTATTTATCCTTTTGGCCGTCGAGCAGACGAACATATCTCCAGTCAGTAGGAATGTCCGAGCAGGTTATCTTTGTGCTTTTAACTTTCCTTTGACTATTTGACCAAGTGTCTTCTTGGCTCTTAATAAGTCACAATGGGCCTCCATTTTTGGGCCTTTTCTTATTGCACCAAAAAATACCCATAACACAAGCCCCCTTGTTTCTGGTACACTTTTTATACTGGAAACAATGTTCTTGCGCCCAGACTTGCGCCCAGAAAACTTTTAGTGAGATGTGAACCGTTACTTTTCTTCCTTTTTGCCATGTGTCAGTCCCCCAGGCGTTGGCTACTTGTCACTCAACTGTCGCGCTCCTTACTGCATGTATTAAATGCGCGTCTTTTCAATAGTTGCTCATGATGGCTCTTTCGGTTTTTTGCGCCTATTGCCAAACTTTGGCGACGATTGAAATGTCTTGACTTGCCGATTGGGATTCCGAAGCGTCAGCTATATATTACCCTTTGTCGTTCTCTTTTCGTCTTCTCTCTTCTGCCTTTGCAAACCCTGACATTTTTGTCTGCTACCATTCTCCTACATCCTCAAGGTTCTTTGTCAACGCCATCTTCAAGGTAACTCCTATTCTTTTCTTCTGCGATTATTTTCTTCCATGATTACTATTTGCGTATCTGATGGCATGATTTCTTTTTTTTTTTTTTTTAAATAGATACTCGTATTGTTGCTTTGAGTTGCTGTCTGTTTGTAATATCTCTTGCCCATCCAACTTTTCGCCCCAATAGCCCCCCTTGTGTTCATAGGAGTATCGTATTCGTATGTACTGAGTTCTGGTCTGCTTTCTGCGACCTGACACCCCTGTTGATTTTGTAGATGTCTGGTCGTAGTCGTCGCAGTCATAAGGTGGGATCCACTGATGTTGCCTCCGAAGAGGATCTTAGTGCTACCTCTCAAGGTGGTGGGGCTACTTCAGTCCCTTCTGAACACCATTCCTCCTCTGCTCGCGCACCCTTTTTTCATTATGAATCTTCCCTTGGCCTCAGCGACCTTGAAACCATCGCTGAGGGCTTCTCCTTACCTAAGGGCTGCCGAGCTATGGTGCCTAAGGCTTCTGACCATGCAGCTTTTCCTCCCAAGGGTTTCTTTGCCATTAGTCATCAACACATAGAAGCCGGTTTCAGGTTTCCGGTTCATCCTTACCTGGTCGCTCTTTTAAACGACCTTAACTTAGCCCCTTTTCAACTTACCCCCAACTCTTATGCTCATCTCACCGCTTTGGCTTCTATCTTTCTTAAAAACGACCTTCCTCCTCCTACCCCCGCGATGATCCATCACCTCTTTTTGTTTAGAAGTACTACGGGTCCGAAGGCTGATAAGAAGGATGGGTTTTATTATACTTCAGCCCGAAAATCTCCTTACAAAGTGAACCTTCCTCAAGGGATTGGAAAATCCAACGTAGGAGATTACAAGTCACGATGGTTCTACGCGTCGTGCTTATCATTGTCGGATTTAAAGAATTTTTCTTTTTGCCTTTCGCCCAGTAAGTATATTTGTCTCAGTTTTCCATCTTGTATTTCTGCTCGTTGCTAACATTTTTCTTTGTGCAGATGTCTCTAGGGGCGAGATTCCTCTATCCGATCAGGAGCTCTCTCTGTTAGATAAATTTTCGGATGTAAAGACACCATCCGACGATCAGACACCTTCCGAGCACCTGCTTCAATTTCATGGTCTCGCTCCTCCTGCCGACCAAGAATTATTGGACCCCGCTTCTGATTTAGGCTCTCGCGAGGAGAAAGAAATTCCTTCTGCTTTCGAAGCTTCCGGACAGGAAATTCCACATCCAGCGAATACTTCAGTTCCGGAAATGGTGAGGCTTCATTTCGAGCAGCCTTTACCCAGCCAGGCTCCTGCTCAGTCTTCTGCTCCCAAAGAGCCTGTTCAAGCGGCCGGAGGTTCAGGCTCTCCCCCTGCTGCTGAAGTCTCTCCAGAATCGCCTCCTCAACAGGGTTCTGTCGGTTCTCCTGCTCGCTCGATGAGGCATAAATCAGTGGCGAGGAAATCTTCGAACAAGAGTGCTCGTCGAGGGGATATAGCTCAGCCTGCTCCGCCCAGCAGTTCCCCATCCGCCTCTACTCAAAATGTCGACAAGGGCAAAGGGATCGCCGATTCAGAAACTGCGGAACCGCCTCATAAACGCCAGAAAACAGCCGCGGCCGGTTCTGGTGCTGAGGAGCAGTCCCAGGAGTTTGATGCCGGGGAATATTACAGCGATCTTTTAGATCGCGCGCCCCAATTCCTGGGAGCGAGGAAGCCTGCCCTGTACAAGGAAGAAATAACGGGCGAACGGCTCATCAACTATTTGGGCTTCCACAGTACGCTTGTAAGTTTTACTTTTTTGCTGCTATAGTATCTCTTTCCATTTTTTCTGTACTAACAAATGCTTTGTTTCAGGCGTCCATGGCGTACATGAAGCTTTTGCGGGAGATTGGGGACTGGCCCGAGGAGAAGGCCGCCATGGCAACCACCATCAATTCTCTGGAGGAAGAGAAGGCTAAACTGCAGGATGATCATGAACTAGAGCTGGAAAAAGCGCAGGAGGCACACCGTGAGCTGGAGCAGGAAATTGAGAAACTGAACAATCAGAAGAACGAACAGCGGGAGTCCTTGGAGAGGCAGGAAATACAGATTGCCTTTAGGGATAAAAAGATCGAGACATTGACGCATGATCTCCACTTTGCTCGGGAATCGGAGGAGAAGTTGAAAACTGAGAATAAGGAACTGAAGAGAGAACTGTCCTCGCGTAAGCATAAAGCCGCGGAGGCCAAGATTGTTATGGAAGCAATGAGGCAGGAAACAGTTTCTCTCAAGGAACACATTGCTTCGGAGAAGGGACGTATCGAAGCCGCGGTTCGAGAGGCAGAAGAGAGGACAGGAAGTTTATTCCTGTATAATCTGTGGCTCAAGCGACCAGATGTGGACGTTTCGTTCTTTGGTCCAGACGCCGTGGCTGAAGTAAAGCTGTACGCTCAGCAGGATAAACTTAAAGCCGGTCCTTCAGCTTCTTCTGCTGGTGCTGCCTCTGCTGATATTCCCAGCTCAGAATCTCCCAGCTCTCCTTGTCCAATCAATATTGATGACAGCGACCAGAAAAATTTTCCTGTTCGATGATATTTTGTTTTGTACTTATTACATTTTTTAACAATTTTTAAATAAATCTTTATTCATCGTTTCTTGTTTGTATTTATGTTCGTTATTTTTATTTACTCGTGAATTGGATTTTTGACCAGTACTTATTTGAGCAGAGTAGGTGTGGGGACGGCCAACTTGCTGAAATTACCCTTTCAGGCCCCTTACCTCTGCTTGATTAAAACAAATTCCCAGCTTTCTTGAATGGCCAATTTCTCCTAGCTTTTAAATTTTGTTCGAGCAGAGTAAGTGTGGGGACAGCTAGTCATGCTGAAATTACCCATTTTTGAGGCCCCTTACCTCTGCTTGATTAAAACAAATTCCCAGCTTTCTTGAATGGCCAATTTCTCCCAGCTTTTAAATTTTGTTCGAGCAGAGTAAGTGTGGGGACAGCTAGTCATGCTGAAATTACCCATTTTTGAGGCCCCTTACCTATGCTTGATTAAAACAAATTCCCAGCTTTCTTGAATGGCCAATTTCTCCCAGCTTTTAAATTTTGTTCGAGCAGAGTAAGTGTGGGGACAGCTAGTCATGCTGAAATTACCCATTTTTGAGGCCCCTTACCTCTGCTCGTTTGAACCTACAGATCCAATGTTCCTTCAAGATACTATTCGTTCTTAAGTTACATGGATCTTCCAAGGTTTACTAAGTCCACAGGCCATAAGCATCCCTTCCAGAGTCCTTGTACTCACAGGTTATGCTAAGGTCTTCCAGGACATTTTTTTTTTTTTTTTTTTTATAGCTCACAGATAATGATTACACCTTCCAGAGCCCGGCTACTCACAGGTGGTAATCACATCTTCCAGAGCATTTGCTTCAATCGAAACGCGAGTAGATCATCAGTAACAACAAAAAACGATCAAGCATTGCCATTCAAGGAGAATCTGATTCGATTTTACTGCACTGAAACAAAATTGACAAATTATCGAAGCGAATTAAAACAAAAACTTAAACCAATTAAATAAAATATGGTCGCAGGTTTTCAGCATTCCATGCTCTGGGAACTAGCGCCCCTTCCATGCTAGTCAAGTGGTAGGCTCCGTTCTGCAAACTTTCCTTCACAATGTAAGGCCCTTCCCAATTTGGACCAAGTGTTCCCTCACCAGCTTTCCGAGCAGCAGGTAGAATAAGGCGCAGAACTAAATCCCCCGTCTTAAACCTTCGGGTACGGACTTTTCTATTGTAAAATCTGGCCACTCGCCTCTGATAGACAGCAATCCTTATTTGAGCATCATCCCTCATCTCTTCCACCAGGTCCAAGCTAGCAACGAGCAAACTGCTATTATCTTCTGGGTTGAATGTTGTTCGGCGCTGACTGGCAACTTCATATTCTGCTGGAATCATCGCCTCCGAGCCGTAAACCAATGAAAAGGGAGTTTCCCCAGTAGTGTTGCGAGCAGTAGTTCTGTATGCCCACAACACTTTTTGCAGCTCGTCTACCCAAGCCCCCTTTCTCGCTTCCAGCTTAGTCTTCAGGTTTTGCTTGATGATTTTATTAATGGCCTCTACTTGTCCATTGGCCTGAGGGTGGTCCACCGCTGAGAAGCTCTTTTTAATTCCCAGATCCGTGCAAAATCTTTGAAACTGTTCGCTACTGAACTGGGTTCCATTATCTGTTACGATTTGTTGGGGGACTCCAAACCTGCAGATAATATTTTCCCAAACAAATTTTTCGACCTTGGTGGTGGATATTTCAGCTAACTCCTTTGCTTCTGCCCATTTTGTGAAATAGTCAACTGCTACAATAGCGTGCCTACACCTTCCTCGGGCTGTAGGAAGAGGTCCAATCAGGTCCAGTCCCCATATGGCAAATGGCCACGGACTGATCATTTGTTGCAAAAAAGTTGGAGGGGCTCGAGGTATCTTGGCAAATCTCTGACACTTGTCACACCTCTTGACCATTTCAATTGAATCTTTTTTCATAGTTGGCCAATAGTACCCCTGTCGGAGGGCTTTCTGGGCCAACGATAGCCCCCCGGCGTGATTACCACAATGCCCAGCATGTATCTCATTTAACACGACTTGACAATCTAGACCGTCAATGCACCTAAGCAACGGAGCTGAGAATCCCCTCTTGTATAATTTATCATCATAGATACAGTACCGAGCAGCTCGCGTCCGAAGGCGGCGAGATTCTAGCTTTCCTTCAGGTAGCTTCCCATCTTGCAAATATTCTACCAAATGAGTCATCCAGGAGTCCTGTGCTACCACAATTGCCATTATCTCATCTTGCGATTCAGTGCTAGGAATGGGCAATACCTCTATTGGCACAACTCCCATGAAATCTGCATGTTTTGCAGTGGCTAAACGAGCCAAAGCATCCGCGTGAGAATTTTGCGATCGAGGGACATGCTGCAGCTCATATTTCTCAAACTTTGTCAAGAGTTCCCTTACTTTCTGTAGATAAATGGTCATTTTTTATCCTTTGGCCTGATATTCTCCCCGGACTTGACCTACAACAAGCTGGGAATCACTGTAAATCCTTATTCGTTCTGCTCGCACTTCTAAGGCCAGTCGCAATCCTGCCAGCAACGCTTCATACTCAGCTTCATTATTAGTGGCTTTGAACTCGAATCTTAAAGCAGACAAGATTTTGTGTCCTTCCGGGCTGATCAACATTATTCCAGCCCCTGCTTTCTGCTCACTGGAAGAACCATCGACATATAATTCCCAAAATGGACCTTCAGAAGACTCGGGCTCATCATTACTCGACCCCGTGAACTCAGCAACAAAATCGGCCAATACCTGCCCCTTGATCGCCGTTCGAGGCTTAAATTCTATTTCAAACTGGGCGAGCTCAATAGCCCATTTCAGCAAACGACCAGAGGCATCAGGTTTTTGCAAAACCTGTTTCAGAGGATATTTGGTCGGGATTTCAATTGCGTGGGCTTGAAAATAAGGACGAAGCTTCCTGGAAGCTACCACCAGGCTGTATGCGAGCTTCTCCATAGGTGTGTATCTGGTTTCTGCATCAATCAACCTTTTGCTTACATAATACACAGGAAGCTGCCTTCCGTCTTCCTCGCGAACCAAGGCCCCACTGAGAGCGTGCTGGGAAACACCCAAATAAACGACCAGTTTCTCCCCTTCTACTGGTTTGGATAACAGTGGAGCTCGGCCCATGTATTCCTTTAGTTGCTGAAAGGCTACTTCACATTCTGCAGTCCATTGAAAGTTCCTAGCCTTCTTCAACGCATCAAAAAATGGAATGCATTTATCTGTCGACCTGGATATAAACCTGCTCAGGGCAGCGACTTGGCCGTTCAAGCTCTGCACTTCCTTGATCTTAGTAGGCGACTTTAAGTCAATAAGAGCCCTGACTTTTTCGGGGTTTGCCTCAATCCCTCTGCTGTTGACCATGAACCCCAAAAACTTGCCCGAAGCAACTCCAAACGCACATTTAAGAGGATTTAACTTCATTTGGAATTTACGCAAGATTCGGAACATCTCTCCTAAATCTTGCACATGCCCACACGCCTGTTTTGACTTTACCAACATGTCATCAACATACACTTCCATTATCCCCCCGATGAGATGTTCGAACATCATGTTCACCAACCGTTGGTAAGTAGCTCCTGCATTCTTTAATCCGAATGGCATCACCTTGTAACAATAAAGTCCCCGATCAGTAATGAAAGACGTGTGTTCCTCATCACTCGGTTCCATTGGGATCTGATTATACCCTGAGTAGGCGTCCATGAAGCTAAGGAGCTGATGCCCAGCAGTACCGTCAACGAGTTGATCAATCCGAGGCAAAGGAAAACTGTCTTTCGGACAGGCCTTGTTCAAATCGGTGAAGTCAATACATGTCCTCCATTTTCCGTTTTTCTTTTTCACCAGAACAGAATTTGCTACCCACACAGGGTAGTGAACCTCCCTGATAAATTTATTTGCTAGCAGTTTTTCCACTTCTTCCCTGAGCGCCTCATATCGCTCTTCTGTCATAGGTCTCCTCTTTTGACGAACCGGCCTATGGAGGGGATCAATATTTAGCCTATGCGACATTACTTCGGGACTGATCCCCACCATATCCTCATGAGTCCACGCAAAGACATCCAGATTTTCTTTTAGAAACTGAACGAGCTGCTCTCTGATGTCTGAGGGTAACTCTCTCCCTATCTTCAGGCACCGTCTGGTATCCTGCTCGCTAACTTGTACTTCTTCCAATTCTTCTACAGGGCCTGCCGTTCGATCTTCATCCACTTCTCTTGGATCCAGATCTTGACTAACTCCTGTACTACTGGCAGGTTGTTTCTTCTCCTCGGTCACCATACTGATATTTTTTCCTTTAACCCCAGCCTTTACAGCGTTTTTATAGCACTTCCTTGCCACTTCTTGCTCGCCCCTAACACACCCTACTCCATTGGGAGTGGGAAATTTAATGGTGAGTGTTCGGGTGGATATTGCTATATCAAGATCATTCATAGCTGGTCTCCCGAGGATGGCATTGTATGCCGATGGACAATCAATAACTAGGAAGTCGGCCATTGCAAGAGCTTGTCTGTTCACGTCTCCTATGGCGAGGGGAAGTTTAATCTGCCCCAGCGGTACAATTGCATCCCCAGTGAAGCCAAAAAGAGGTTCTGGGGATGGAGTCAACTGCCCAATTGTTAAACCCATGTGCTCGAGACAGCCCTTGTACATCACATTTACTGAACTGCCTGTATCCATCATTATCCTTCTTACCTCAGCACCGCCAATCCTTGCTCTGATGACCAGTGCGTCATTATGGGGCCAATGCAAGCCTTGAGCGTCATCTTCATTAAACAACATCCCGCCTCCAGCAACTCTGGCCTTCTTACATGGCCCTTCTCTTCCACTTTGACCTGTCAACAAGACTCAGCAAGCCTCCCGCACATAGCGCTCCTGTGATCGGTTGGATGTCCCTGCGATGTGCGGTCCTCCATGAATAGTAAAGATAGTCCTCACAGCGGGCTGGTGACCTTGATCAATCAGGCGCTGTGGTTGTTGTTGAGGAAGTTGCTGAGGTATATTAGGATGTTCTTGTACTGGCTGATTTCCCTGCAGAGGATGATGACTTTCAGGTTGCGCCACATATTCCCTCAAACGACCCCGTCTGATCAATTCTTCAATTGCATCCCTAAGTTCTCTGCATTGAGAAGTATAATGCCCGTTTTCTCTATGGTAAGCACAATACTTCCTTGGGTCTTGAAACCTCCTCGGGATGTTTGTGGGACTTGGCTTTCCGAAGTTCTCCCGTCTTTTTTCTGTTTCAAAGATCCTATCTTGTCTGTCCGTCAGGACGCTGTAATTCTGGTAACGATCTCTGGGTGGAGATGCCTTCCTCCGAGACTCATTTTTTGACCGCTTTGCTACCTGATTACTGGAGCGATGTTTGTGACCGCTCTCTTCATTTTCGCGCTGGTCCCTCTTTTTTCCTGGTCGCGAACTGTTCGCTCCTTTTTCTTGTTTGCTAGGCTTTTTCTGTCCGAATGTGTCTTCCCAGCACATCTCTTTTGCTGCACGGTCATAGAACTCTCCCAAACTCTTCACAGGATTACGATAAATGCTTTTGTAAAGCTTTCCATCTTTTCGCAGTCCTGCAGAAATTGCAGTTAAGACACTTTCATCAGAGGGATTTTGCACATTGTTTACCTCGCGCCTAAACCTGGCGATGTAATCTCTTAAAGTTTCCTCCCGCTTCTGAAAGATAGTCGCTAAGTGACAAGTCGGCGCGAGCTGCTTTCTCAGCGCTTTGTACTGGTCCTCGAACTTTCTCTGGCACTCATCCCAGCTGTTTATACTTCGGGCCGGAAGACTCCTTAGCCACGTCCTTGGAGTATTCCCCAGTGTTGCTGGGAATACCCTACACTTGACCAGAGGATTAGAGGTCTGCAGGTCCATTTGAACGTTGAAAATGTCCAGATGATCATACGGGTCACTATCTCCATCATAAATTGGGATGTTCGGGAGTTTAAATCTTGGAGGCAGCAGTTGCGTTTCAATCTCTCTTGAAAACGGGGTTCTGTCTTGCTCTCTGTCCTGGTCACGGTGTCCGGGTCTAGTCTCTAACTGTCGCACCCTCTGCATTAGTTCCTGTACCATGGGATCTTGCCGCTCAATCCCGTTCGCAGGGACTTGTCGATTCCCCCGGCTTTCTCCTGCTGCTGAGAGACGGGTTTGTGACCTTCCTCGGTCCAACGACATCCTTTCACGTGATCCACTCCTCCTGCGAGAACTTCCTGCATGGGGTGTCCCTTGTCTATGTGAACGTTCCCTTTCGCGCTGTCGACCCCTTCCATGATCAGAGTTATTTTCCCCTCGGCGATTATTACCCTGACTTGTTCTAATCCTCTGATTGGAAGGATGCGGAGCCACTTCTTGATGAGCCGGATGCCTCTCCCCTTGTGGGCGCAGATTTGAGGAACGAATAGAAACTGCTGGTTGCTGTCTGTCCCTGCCAGCCTCTCCTCTCCTAACTGGAACGGCACTCACAGAACGGGGCTGGTGGTCTGCGTTCCCTGGAACTTCCTGAACTCGGGCCTGTGTCAAGGCTCTGATGGTTTCTGCCAATTGTGCTACCGTATTTTCTAAAGCCTCCTGACGTGCTTCCTGACGACGCTGCCAAGCTGGCATAACACCTCCGCCACCATCAGTTGGTTGAGGAGGCAATGGTGGCAAAGCGGCAGAAGACGTCCCTGCTGCCTGACCTTGACCTTGGTGCTCCTCCAATTGATCGGTTTCCGATGCTACAACCCTGGTTGTCTTGACCCTAGCCATGTCAGCCGTATCACAACCAAAACAAGTTTGTTAAATCACAGTCTGGGCCCTTCCTCTAGCGCCAAAAGATGTTGACACTTATTTTTGGTCAACCCTGTTCTTCAAGCCCAATACCTGTGACACAACAAACCTCATACAATGCAAACAATATAGGATCAAAACACACAGGACACAGCAAGACTTTTACGTGGTTCGGCAAAAAACGATGGCCTACGTCCACGACAATTACCCTCTCTCGGTGTAATTGTATTTTTATTTCACTCTGTCTTTTACCCTAAATTATATCTCCTATTTATAATGGAGATGTTATAATCAGAATAGGCTTGAGAATCTTACAGATAAGGCAAAAAATAATATACATTAATTAAGATAATATCTTCTGAGATTATCTCTCGTATATAGCAATTTCCCAGAATGTAGAGATTCGATTTGCATACAAATAGGTAATTCGACTCCTTTCCTGTTTCGGATTGATTCTTCTTCCAGAAGGTCTCGGATTGATTCTTCTTCCAGAAGGTCAACTGGTCAATTTAAGTGTTTCGCCTGTTCAACGATCAGACAGCAAATTGAGCGAGCAGATATCTCCGAGCAAACGAGCAGACTTATTTATCCTTTTGGCCGTCGAGCAGACGAACATATCTCCAGTCAGTAGGAATGTCCGAGCAGGTTATCTTTGTGCTTTTAACTTTCCTTTGACTATTTGACCAAGTGTCTTCTTGGCTCTTAATAAGTCACAATGGGCCTCCATTTTTGGGCCTTTTCTTATTGCACCAAAAAATACCCATAACAGATAGATTAGTTTGGATAGATACCTTTTTTTTGCTAACGATAGAGGGTTTTTTGACTAATTATTTAAAAAATTAAGGTAAATTAATATTATTTTCAGGTTGAGAGGCTTTTATTAGATTTTTTCCTTAACACAAAATTACAAAATTGTGTTATTTGTGTTAATTCTTGTAAATTTAAGAGTTGAACTAACAAGTAATTTAGATCATGTGAGGAACTTAGAAATGCAGTGAAAAGAGATTATAGATGATTAAAGGGAGGAGAAAATTTCATTTATGAAATTGATGTATTGTTTGTTTATGATAAGTGTCTATTTATAGGTAGGTAAATTAATGTAATATTTTTATAATAAAATAATAATAAAATAAATTATTTTTATAATAAAATATTTATTAATAAGATAAATAATATTATTACGAAAAAGTGGTAATAACACTAAAATTAAAGAATATTATCGCGATGGAAGTCGTGATAACACCGAATTTTCGTAACATTAATTATTTTCTTCATTGACTTCTGATTGTGAGCCACGTGATTTTGGAACATTTGTACGGGGATTAAATAATGATTTCAGGATTTTTGATTGTTTGATAGGATGGTTTCTTGTGCTCAAATTAAATTAAACTGATTCCCATGTGACGTGGAGGGTTAAATTACACCAAGGCTATAGTTAGATTATTATTATTATTATTTTTTCATGTGGGACACTTTTACCATGATACGTGAAGTGAAGTGATTTAAGTGTACTTTTTATTTATATTTATGATAGAAGTTTAAATCTTATCTTACGTATTTAAGAGTATGTATGATGAGTTTTTTTCATTTATCGTGAAAATTTCGTAATTGTTATGGGTAATTTAGTGATCAAGTCGATTGGGTCAGAGAAGATCTGCAGTATAAGTTCAATGGTCCAAAAGCTCAGCAATCTGTCATTCTTTCTGATCGCCTTCTTGACAAAAAGCCTGTTCGTTAGATTGACTCTCCATGTTGTTCGTATCCCAAAGTCCTCTGTTGATCGTCGATCTACTTGCGAATAGTATTGGTAACCTGATCAGTGATCTGTTCACTGTCCATCATGCGACTGCGGTCAATACCGGTCCTTAATTCTGATCGCTATATCTGTCCGCTCAGGCTGATCGCTAAATCTGCTTACCGAATCTGTTCGTCGAAGGGTGATCAACAGATTTATTTCGTCCAGGCTTATTCATTTAGAATTGTTCACCTGGTTGCTCGGCAATGTCCAAGCATACTCAAACGCTTGCTTATTTGTGGAACTGTTCGCCTAACATTATGGCTGGTCGTGGGAGAACTGATTCATGATCTATCCCATTAACTTTCAAAGTGCCCGATCTATTAGAGACTCATCTGTCCGCCAGCTCAACTGGATATTCTGTTCGCTGGGAAGTCCATCTCCGTCATGGCCCCCAAATCGCGAGTCAGCAAAAGCCGAAGACGCCATGCAGGAGGCAGCCTAAGGCGTGCCATGCACGCCATCTCTGCCAGAGACTACAGCAAAAATTATGATGACCTCACCTAACCCGTACAGATTAGCCGCCTGAAATCACACTCGGGCAGAGCTTAGAGGTGTCGTTTTCAACCGTATTTAATGCGCTGTCAGCAGCATTAAATGCGCTATCAGCCGCATTAAATGTGCTATCAGCCGCATTAAATAAAGTCCGGCGCATTAAATGTATTTCATCATTGTAATTTCAGTCTATTATATACTTTTGTTTTATTCTGTTTTACTGTAGCACATCTCTTTTCTTTATAAATAGGGGAGGATTTTCGTTGTGAATCATGTATAATCTTTTAAGGGCCGATACTTTGTTAAAATAGTGAGAGAGTGAATAGTGGACGTAGGCATCTTTTTGGGCTGAACCACTCTAAAATCTTCTTATGTTCTTTCTCCTTGCCTCTGACCTCTTCTTCTTTACTTCTTTACCTCGTATATTCAACATCCACGATCCGAAATTGCAGTTTGGGCCCAGAAACGAATCTCGTTGACTAGGATCCAAATCCGGACGACAATAGTAATGTTATATATGTTAATTTTTGAGTTATACATATAATGTTTAAACTCGATAGGTTTTATCTAGGGATGGTAATTTGGAACCCGACACAACGGGTCGACACGAATCTGACGCAAAAATTACGGGATAGGGTTAAGTATAAACGGGTTGGATAAATTAATGGGTTAACCCGTCTAATCCGTTAACTTATCGTGTTCGGTTTGTGTTTCCTAAATCGTGTCACGGGTTGACCCGTTAACGAGGGTAAAAATGTAATTTTATAGTTAAAGGGGTACTGATGTAATTTTAATTATAATATATATATCGTATTTTTCTTCGCAAGCCATTACCCATTTACCCTGGCCGCACACTGCACTGCCTACAACACTGAACACAGCAACACTTCTTGTCTTCTTCTACTCGAACTGTTTGAAACTCTGAATCAATTTCCTGCAAATATCATTCTGATTTCCGAACAGCAACAAAGCAACATCATGCACTACAATTTTGAATCGGACAGCAGCCACTCGGCCCACTCCCATAGTCCACACTCCCGCTCGGTCTCGGTTTCACTCTCACTGTCACACTTCCATTCTTCCTTCACAAATCAGATCTCGTTCATCTCATTCATCTTTAACAGCCAGCTGAGCCAGCTTCATCATCTCCGAGCTCCAACAGTACCAGTACCCAGCTCAGCTCTCGTTCATCGCCTTCATCTTCAACCGCCAGCTCAGCCAGCTTCATCATCTCCTTCATCTCCGAGCTCCGACAGTAGCAATACCTAGCTCAGATAGCAGTGTCTTCGGTTGGGCTGAAGTCGTGCCTCGGTCTTGATTCAAGGAGCTTGAGGTAGTTGTGTCTGGGTATGCTCTGCAATGCAAACCCAGGAGTTCGATAATCTCCAAATTTTGTGTGTTTGGTATCTGGAAGCAACTTTTTACTTTATAGTTGATTGTTCTAGTTATTGTTCTTTTTCTGCATATTGTCAATCATGTTTGTTTTGAACTGATCATGTCGTCGGGTTAATATTCTATGCAAGGTTTCTCTGCTTGGTTCTTTTTATAAAAGAAGTTATATTGTTCTAGTTATAAATGATCTAAAACCACCCTTATTGTTTTACTTTGTGATGTTGACTGTTTTTAGGTATTTATGGTTGTCAGATCTTGCTGCCACTGAACTATTTTAAGATATTGACTCTACTGGATTGAATGTGTTTTAAATTTTATTAAAAGACATTTATGTTCTCTGAAGGGGGTTAGGTTTGAACAGTGTTCCAAAACTCGCTACTCGCGCCTGACTCAGCGAGGCAGCGAGCTGCGAGTACTCGAGGAGTACTCGGTTTGACCATCGGTCAACGGTCAAACCGTTGACCCACGGTCAAACTTGTAAAAAAATAAAATTTAATAATTTTCTATAGAATAAAAATTTAATCATATGACCACAAAACCCCTTAAAATCTATCTCATGCAACCTTCAAAGTCATTTTAACACAATTACATAATTACAACCTTAAAAATTTCGATAGCATAACCACTATTTTTCCAACAATTCCACCTGTAATATACCAAAATAATAACACTTTATAAATCTATCATATGATTCACATCTAAATTACTTATAGTTAAAGCCTCTCATCATTCTTTCATTCTCAAACACAAGTACACAATCAAGTAACCATAATTGATGAATATATATCAACCTAATCATCAAATATAGCTTTGAGCATAGAAATTTTTAACACAAACATCAATTATCAAACAATATATTGCTTCTAAATTGATAATATAACATAAATCACACAATATATTTCCAATCCTATATTATAATTTCATTTCCATCAATGCAACAAATAAATCACAAATCCATCAATCATCAATCCTAAACAAAATTAAAAAACAGAATGAAAAAACAAAAAAAAAAAAAATTGAAAACAAACAATTTAGTATAAGGGTTGGCGACTGGACTCACAGCGACGGCGAGTCGTCGACTGCAGTAGGAGGAGCCACGGACGACACCGGCAGTAAAAGTCGCACCCCACCCACTCGGCGTCGGCGAAAGCGGCAGCAACGCAGCAGAGCACACCAACGAACGACAGTGGCAACAAGTCGGCGACTGCAGTAGGAGGAGCGACGGACGACACCAGCAGCAGAAGTCGCACCCCACTCGGCGTCGGCGAAAGCTGCAGCAACGCAGCAGACGTCGCACACAGCACACCAACGAACGACAGTGGCAGCAACGCAGCAGAAGATATGCACCCAATACTCCAACCGGCAACAGCACACCAACTGGCGGCAGCAGAACTCAGAGGCAGCACGGCGGGTTGAACTTGAAGCAGAACGGCAGAAGCGGAACGCAGAAGCAGCCAGAATGCCAGATCTGAGCGAAAGAAGCAGCCAGATCTGATCTTGAAATACCTTAAGCCAAAACGGCGTTGTTTTAGTGTGCCAAAACGACGCCGTTTTGGCAAAAAAAAAAAAAAATTAAAAAAAAAAGGCCGACTCGGGCCGATCCGAGCTGGGCCGAGTCAGCCCGAGTTGGGCCTGATTCGGGCCGATTTTCAACAGTAGCCGATTCGAACCCCCCGATCTGGGGGTTCTCGGCTCGGCACCCAGTCGAGCGGCGAGTACTCGACCGACTCGGTCGAGTTTTTAAACAATGGGTTTGAATGTAGGGGGTGTAGTTTTGAATTGGCGAAAGAATGACGTGTTGAGTTTTTGCCGAAGAGTCCATTTTTTATGTGCATATTTTGCTTATTTTTATTCTTTCAATCAATATGTTGTTGGAGGAGAGAGACTTACGGTTTAATTCTTATAAAGTGCGCATCTTATGTGTAGAGATTTTTATCTTTTGAACTCGCTGTTGATTACAACTTTTAGCTTCATTATGAATATTTATTTACCTTTCCCAACATGTCCTCTACGGGTTTTATTGCTTTTCTATTTGCGTTTGAGCTTATCATAATCATTGCATTGGATTTTCAAAGGGTGCCCTTCAAGTGGACCACATTATACATATTGGTTTCATCTTTTTAACAAGTTCGTTTTGATAAAATTTTCTATGTTCAGTATTCATCATAAATGGCTGTTGTTAGGCATTTTGGGGTTTTGCCTATGTCCTGTAATTTGTTGGTAATTAATCCTTACTGCGATATTGCTGCTAACACATTTAAATCAAGAATTGTTATGAGTTTATTTAATGGAGCTGCAAATTATATATATAATTTTTTTTTTTTTTTTTTTTTTTTTTATAAAAAGAACCAAGCAGAGAAACCTTGCACAGATATTTAATTTGGTTTCTCTACTTCGATATCTAATCCTGGTGGTAGTGGTCATAGCCTATTCATTAATTCTTTGCATCAAGCTACCATTACTCCATCATCTTTTAGTCTTATTAAGGTAATTGCTATTTGCTAGTGAACACGAATGATGATAGTAAAACTGTTAGTGCCAGTAGATCTCATCACAAATTACCATGTAGTGATAAAATTTTATTGGTTTTGATAAAATATTTGTTAAAATATTTTTTTCATGTATAAATGTATAATTTACTAATTAGCTAACTTTTAATTATTATCTTTTGGTAGGTTTAGTTTGGTGGATGTAATCAATACTTGATGTTGTTTTTCTATTATAAAGAACTACATTTGTAGATCTTTTTTTTTTTTTTTTTTTTTTTTTTTTTTTTATAAATATGAAGGACTATATTTGTAAATATGTTTTTCAATCATCTTTGTGAACATTTGTATTTTTATGGTTTGGATTGTATTTGTGGATGATTATATTTTTTAGGTCTTATGTATTTTTATTTTTATTTTCTTTTTTATTAGATCTATATTAAAATTTAAATGTATTAACTATCGTTAAATGGGTCATAAACGGGTCATTAAACGTGTCGGCTAACGGGTCAATATTCGTGTCAGTTAAACGGGTCATTAACGGGTTGATAAACAATCCATAAATAAACAGGGTAATCGGGTCGTTTTCGTGTTGACCCATTACGAATCGTGTCGTGTTCGTGTTGAAGAGGTTCGACCTGTTTAGTTATCGTGTCGTGTCCAATCCGACCTGCTAACCCGGATTGCCACCCACTTTTATTAAATCTTTGGTACGATTAACTTAAAATTTCATTTATATATATATATATATGTATATCATAGTTGGATTTTAACATTATTGTATATAATATGTTTTACATTAATGTCCCATCTCATGTAAATTTTTGGGTTCACCCTTGATTAGTTCTAATAGACAGGCAAATAAATTTACATGCTGAGCCATGGACATGAGCCATGAAAGTAGCTCAAAAGCTAAGTAAATGAATACCAACAGGAACCTCAAATAACAGCTTGCAAATCAATGAAGAACAGTCAAAGGAGCAGCTCATCAGAAGTAGAAACAATGAACGAATATCAGCAGGAAGCCGAATTAACAAAAAGCCAAGGACTTTGTGCCTCAGAGGCAGAAGCATTGCAAGAAATTTCTGATTCGGAATCGGAAGGCATGGCTCCGTTGCAAGCTTCGAAGAAAGTAGACCTGAATCGTTATAGTGACTTGTATCTCTCTGCACTTAAAGGAAATTGGCAAGCTGCTGAAAGGATTATCGATGAAAATCCTGAAGCATTAACAGCTAAGATTTCCATGTTATCCATGACTGTATTGCACGTTGCAGCCCATTCGTGCAACCACGAATTTGTGAAGAAGCTGGTGGAAAGGATGGATCCGGAGCAACTTGCAGCGGTAGATGTGAAAGGAAACACGGCCCTTCACTATGCAGCATTTAATGGAGCTGTAGATTTAGCAGAGGTATTGCTGAAAAAAAACCCTGATCTGACAGAGGTACAAGGCTGTGGCGGCTTCATTCCTCTACTTGTAGCTGTTGTTCATGGTGCTGCTAAAGGCAAGGATATGGTCTGGTTCCTTGCATACAAAACCAAAAATCCCTTCCCGGAAGGTTGCTCAGCTCATCTTCTTTTGGAGCTAATTCACGCAGGTTTCCATGGTATAGACTAATTACCTTTATATTTATTATTTCAACCAAACCATGGATTAGCAATATTATATATATATTTTGTCAGTCAACTTAGTCTCATTTGAAGGATTAATTATCTTTTATTTTTTAGTCTAATAGTTTTTAAACAATTCTCGCGTGAAACATCTCAATGCTTTTTTCTCTGATCTTTCTATTCGGATTCTTTACTTTATATACCATTAGGGATGCAATGCCTCCATGATGGACCGGGATAGATCAACACGTTTAAATTAGAATATAATATATTTACAACATACCATTTAAATTAGAATATAATATATTTACAACATCACTTTGAGTTAATAAAAACCAAAATGTAAACCTTAATTTTTTTACTAGTCGTGCATTTGTGTTATGTGTAATCTTGCAAATACAGTTTTTTGTTTAAGATTTTTTATTTATCCAAGTTGTTGACGTTTGTTAGAATTTATTTGTGTTACTGTGGTGGATTTGAAAGTTATTTCTTTGTGTTTTGTTTTATTAGGCTAGATTATTTGAGTTATTTTTAATTTTGTTTGTTTTTGAATTTAATTTCTATCGTTATGCATGTAATATGTATACTAGTTTTAATTGATTACTATTATTATTATTATTATTATTATATAAAAAAGTGTTATGGATATGGTATGGATATAGATATAAATAAGCCTGTCCTCGTCCCATCGGTGGCCATCCCTATATGCCATCATATCCAGGACTTATTCTGTATTACTAGTCAACTATAATGGAAGTTCAACACTCCTTAATCAGACGATCACTGAAATTTCGATGTCAAAAGACTAGTAAACTTGTATTGCGCCTTAACCATATATAGAATCCTTTTATTTTTTGTTATTTAAATGAGGAAATTTCAAAAACTTCGCTAGATTTCATACTGAAAAACTAAAATACATTATTTTAGTTTTCATGTTTGTAAACTATTAGTTTTGTTCATAAATGATCGTTCGTAGACACTGATAGCGCTAAAATTTTTATTTTGTTTTTCAGTGCTAATTAAAAGACTCATATCAATTTTAACTTTATTTTAACCGAAAGTGTTATTTATAAAATTATTAATTTGGCTTGATCTTTGAACAGATGTTGTAATTGATCTACTTCGTCGCTTCCCAAAAATGGCTACTGAGTGTATAAATGGAAGCAATATACTTGGCGTATTGGCTGTCAGGCCTACGGACTTCCCGAGTGGAACAAGACTTTATTTTTGGGAAACATGGATCTACCAACGTTAGTTCTCTCTTTCCTCGCTCTTATATATAATATAAGCGATGAATTTTCCTACATTGTTACTGAGTAGTTCCCTATTTTTTTTTTTGGTGGTGGGTTAAGTGGCACCTTGTAAGCCACTGAGTGGTGCAAAAGGCGATACGGAGGATCCCCCGGAAAACTCTGAAGATCCTAAGGATCCAAACCCTCAAGCATGGGAGACCCTAGGTTTCCAATTCAGTATTTTGTTTTATTGTTGATATATGCATATTATGTACATAGTTTTATATATGCACACACACTCACATGTAGGGTCTAGGGTGGTAATAGAATTGCCATCTTACCCACATTTTAATTAAAGGGATAATCCTAAAACTCCCTCCGACTAATACTAGATTATCCATTCATTGAGTTTTATTTTTATCCAAAATATCATATAATTTTAACTTAAACAGTCAAACCAGTCTCTCCTCAAAGGCCTATAAAAGGACGATATTATCTCAGATGATAACAGATTTTATTAGGTTGTTACAATTGACCATTTTACTCCATGGGTAAAAAAGAAAATTTAATGAAAATATTAATAAAAATATAAAAAATAAAATAAATAATATTAAAAAAGATGTTTTTATTTAAAAATAAAATATATATAAGAATATTTTCATTTTTTCTCTCAATTCCTCTCTCTCTCTCTCTCTCTCTCTCTCTCTCTCTCTCTTTTTGCTCTTTCTCTCTCCATCTCCGATCGGATTTGCTAGTGGTTCAATGGCAACGACGGTATGGTGGAGACCCCGGTCCTTGGTTTCCACGATCAAAGGCTTAGTTCGGGCTTCCGATTGTGGAAACCCCGAACCGGGATCTCTACTGTTGGGTCTCCACAATGGAGATCTGGTTCGGGTTTCCAATTGTTGAGATCGAGATGGGTCTCCATCGGTGGAAAGCCTTATGGGAGTCTCCACCAGAGACCCAGAATGGTCACCACTGTTGGGGACCCAAGTCCAATGGCGAAGATTGGTGAGTTTTTTTTTTTTTTTTTTTTTCTCTCTTTTTCTGTTATGTTGTTTGGGTTTTTTCGTTTTATGGTATTTGCTGATGATTGTGAGAGATTGATGGTTGATGATTATGGGAGATTGATGATTTTAGGAGGTTAATGATGAAAAATATGGGTTTCAAAGAGACCCAAAAATGGGGAGAGAGAAGAAAGAGGGAGAGAGGGGATACAGAAGTGTGGTAGGATGAAATTGAGATGGAGTTCATGACTATGGAGATCCAAATTGTCCATCCAATTGGATGGACTGTAAAGATTCAATCTGAATCTCCTTTTTTATAATATTTTTAAAAATTTTTAATTTAGTTTATTTTTATTTTTTAAAATATGATATAAGCAGTTTGTTCTTTTTACCTCTTGTACATATCATTTGCATTTTTCTGTCATCTTGGTGACAGAATGATGTTTTTTGGATAAAAATGAAACTGCATAGGGGAAAATTGGTAATCTAGCAAAGTTCAGTTGGTTTTTTAGGATTTTCCCTTTAATAAACTTATATAATTGAAAATTCAAATTTTTTTTGTACATCCATAATTAGTACATTCCCACTTTATCATAAACCCTAGTAAGCAAAATAATAATAATAATAATAATAACTAGCACCTCAATAAGGATATGTTATTTTCACTAACGATCGAACAAGAAACTAATTTAATGGATTCCGTAAGTATATCTGTACGTTTATTCAACTTTTATTATTGTTACATGATGCCAAAAAAAAAAAATTCTAAAAGAACAAGAATTGTACATGTTTTGTTTGTTTCACTCAGGAATGTTTTATACTTATTGTGTTTGTTCTAAGTTTTATTATTATTTTTATGATGAAGAAAATCATTTTCAGAATAAAAATTGTTTTGTTTGTATATAATATATTGATACCCACATTTGTCTTTTATTTATGTCTTTTTATTGAATCGAAAATCCTTTTTTTTTTTTTTAATGCAGTTTATAAGTTGTGTTTGATTGTATACAAGTATGTGACGATTGTATAATTTTTATTATTGTTTTTCTATTGAAAAAAAAAAATTGTTTTCTTTAAACAAAAAGGTTTTGTTTTCTTTGAGACATTTCAATATCAAACAAATATCTGAATATAGATGAAAACACGAAAGCCCATTCTATTAAGATATTAAAAAAAAAAAATGAATATATAGTCTCATCATTTTGATCATCAACACAAAGAAACCATTAAAAAAATAAAAAAAAAGTAGCATGGAAAAAAAAAAGAAAACTTGAATAAGAGATAAGAGATATAAAACAAAGAAGAAGACAAAATGATACGGGCATTATATTACAGATTGGGCGTTTAATGAGAAAAATATTAAAGTTATCTATAATGTGTAAGGATGATTTTAACATATTATAGGCTGTAAGAAGTAGGGGAAAAAAGAAGCTAATTTTTACTTTTTAATATGGGTATGCAAAATAAGTAGGAGTAATAAACTTTTAGATGGTAATAGAACTATCCATATTATATTATAGTTCTTCAATGGGGATTATGTTGTATTATGATTTACAAGAACTCTTTGATGATATATGAAAGTATTTTTGAGAAGTTTTATAACTTCTAGAAATTTTCTAAGTATGTGTACTTTAATAACGTTAATAAGTTTCAAATAATTTTTATACAATTTCTTTTATGAATCATAATTACAATGAAAATGACTTAAACAAACCTTTTGCGTAAACATATGCATATATATATATAGTGCCCGGAACTATTTTGTTTTTCAAATTTTTCAGTTTTTTCCCATTGTTACCATTTTATGTATAAAGTTTTAAAAAATGAAACAAAGAGTTCTAAAATAAAAAAGAATTTAAAATTTTTTATCAAGTATTGTTCATTATTCTTATCACCGTAAAGTATTTATCTTTACAAACTTTCGTACAAACTTATAATAATTAGAAAAACCCTCGCTAAAGCAAAAGTTCGAAAAAATTCCAGTGGTATAGGTATGGATACTGCATTGTGTATATCCAATAAACTTTCATATTAATTTGTTCTCAATCTACTTTTGTACATATCATGATAATATTTTATTGAATATGGACCTATCTCACAATAGACTTTCCAAAACTCTATATTTTTATATTATAGAGTATTTAAACTTTATATTTGGCTGCATCGATTAATTTTCAATGCATTTTAGTGATTAATACAGTTTTCTATTAATTGTGGCAGTGTGTAAATGGTTCAAATGCCATATATGGAAGATAATCACAACCCTTGGTATGCAACATAACAGATGCGTCAATAATTGATTTCCTCAATATGTATTAATCAGTTTCCATCCATTCATTTTCATTTGTAGCTCCGTCAACTTGCCAAAAATTCCTAGATGTAAAGTGGAGACACAAATATGCATTGGAGTTGGTAACTTTTATATGTGAGAGAGCAAAAGAAATGCCAAATGAGGATATTCTATCATATTTTGTAGATGCACAGATCCTAAATCTTGCAGTAATCTCAGGAATTGTTGAAATTATTAAAGTATGTCTTCATAATTTTCCGGATATAATTTGGATGTGTACTGAAGGTTCTGGGAATACAGTACTTGATGATGCTGTGGAATATAAACGAGAATTCGTTTTCAATCTCTTATATGCAAAAAGTGAAACGTTGACATCAATTGGTGCACTGGAAGGGAATCATCCATCAGCCGACAATTACTTTACCTTTTATAGAAGAGGCCAATGTTGTAGAATGCATTTGGCAGCTAAGTTGGCACCTTCTTCTCAACTATCATCTATTTCTGGTACAGCTCTGCAGATGCAAAGAGAGTTACAATGGTATAAGGTACCTATATATATGTACTATTACGTACTTTGATGACATTTAATTGCAAGTGATTAATCATTATTTGTTCAGAATATCTTCTTAACTTTCTCTTGCTGTTAGCATAATCCATATGACAAATTTAACCCGTCAATAAAATTTAGGGAATGTGTTAGAATATGTTAACACTTTTGATTTATAGATTTTGATATTTTACTATAAGACATTCATTAGATACATTATCTAAGCAATGTTATTGTCTACCTTGTAGGAGGTGGAGAAACTAGCTCACCCTTCTGACAAGGAAAAGAAATATCTTCAAGGTCATCAAGAATATACACCTAGGGAGCTCTTCACTAAGGAGCACAAAGAGCTGGCCGAAAAGGCAGAGAAGTGGATGAAAGACACATCAAATTCTTGCATGGTTGTAACAACTCTCGTTGCGACTGTAGTGTTTGCTGCAGCATTTACAGTACCTGGAGGCAACAATAGTCAAGGCATTCCAATTTTCTTAGAACATAAACCATTTACAGTGTTCATCATCTCGGATGCTCTAGCCCTTTTTTCAGCTTTAACTTCTGTTCTAATGTTTTTGTCCATCCTGATCTCAAGCTATGCAGAAGATGATTTCCTCAAGAAACTTCCCATAAAACTACTGATAGGTCTTGTTTCTCTCCTTTTTGCCATTGCCACTATGATGATAGCTTTTGTTGCTGCGCTCTGGATCGTACTTGATGACAAATTTAAATGGGTTTCCATTCCAATTACTATCCTTGCTTCTATCCCTGTAACCGTGTTCTTATCTATACAACTTCCCTTGTGTTTACATATATACAAATCAACCTTCACTGGAATCTTTCATCCAGAAAACATTTGGTGAGCTTGACCAAGTATGCTAGACTTGTAAACTACTTCTAAGTGTTAAAGGGTATATCGCAAGTGGTGACTACCTAGCACATTGAACACTGTCATAGCATCTCTACCATTTCGGATTCAAATTGCTCCAATGAATTTCAGCAGCGTCTTATGTATTGTGGATTCTACATTTTGGTCTTAAGACTGCTATGCTTTAGTCATTTCAGTTGTTTTCTCTCTCTTTTCTTTTTGGTTTTTTTCTTGGGGTGTCTAACTTAAGAGTTCAGCTTTGCAAAGATATGAATATTGTGGATTCTGAATCTAGTTTTATGACTACTGCACTTTAGTCATTTTAGTGGTTCGTTTTATATTATTTGAGCACGGCGGATTTGAACTTGAGACCTCAACTTTTCTAAAAGATATCGTGGATTTTGGATTTTTGTTGTTTTCTATTTTTTTGATTTGGGGGAAGTAGATTTGAACTTGAGCGCTCATCTTAGTTAAGAGTATCTCCAATATAAGTATGAATTGTGAAAAAATGGAGTGTCATATAGGATAAATTGATCGAATGTTAAAATTAAGTTCTCTAATACAAAATTCTATAACAACTATCAAGCTGACGTGGCAAAAAAAAAATAAAGACTGTCAACCTCAATGTCTATTTCTAGAGAGCTTCATTGACAGTCATGTCAGTAATAAATAATTGAAACTTTCATAAAATAATATGTTATAATAATTTGCTTTAATGATATATTATTCTTTGATTATTCATTATTGAAATGAATAGAATAGTATTGAAAAGTCTTTTTAGACTTGAGTGTCTATCAATTCATATTTATGCCACATAAGATGTATATTTTCTTTATATTAATGATATGTGCATTTTTTTAAAAGACAATCCACATTTGCATTGGAGATGCTCTAAGAAGTGGAAACTGTGGATTCCGAATTTAGGTCTTAGGACTACTTTGCTTTGGTAATTTTTTTTTTTTTTTCTAATTTAAAAAGAACTTATTCAAACTTTAGACCCTAGCTTTATTGAGAGATGTAATTACCATTCAAATTATGTTTTTTTCTCTTTTTTTCAACTTTTAACTTGCTTAAAGAGCATATACATATTTTTGAGGAAAAAAAATTTTAAATAACACTCTAAATTTAATGAGTTTTGGCATTGTCTTTATATGAATAGTTTGAATTTATATAACATCTATATAAGATTTTGGATAAAATTATCCATATATATAAGAAAAATAAAAAGCACTCATATCCTTCTCACCTATTTGAATACCAGGAAGAGAGAGTCATAAAAAACAGACATAAACCCAAAAAAATAAATGATAAAAAATAAATAAATCCAATGCACTAAGACTGAAAACAAAGAAATAGAGGAGAAATAAAAAAAAAGACCTCTAAGAAAGAGTTTTGCTTCTCATTCTCACTTTCTCATCTTCCTCCTCTCTCCACATTCTCACTCAAAAACCATAAAACTGAACATAAAACCTGATCGACCTCACACTCACCATTTCAAGTCTCCTATATCAGCCTCACGCTCCTAATCAATGTGTCTTGTCGAAAATTGCTTTCTAATGGAATCCACCATTACTTTCAATGCTTTACAGAGGTGTCCCAAAATTGGGATGTTCGACTGCACTCTGTACCATATAATTGTCAAGTAATTAATATATGGTCCCAGTGCAACTTGCGTTAATGCACTAGTATTAAGTTTTATTAATCTTTCCAATGAAGCTATATTATATGATATCTACCATGTTTTCAAGGTGATATCTCACACAATCGGGATGTCGCGAGTGCGAGTGCGAGTTTGGGATGTCCTGACTCCTGAGTGCATAAGTATGCACCTAGCTTTAGGATATAACGTAAGTGCCTAGTATGCGCCCAGCTTCATGACATTTTCGACTCCCAAACAGCTGAAGTTTTTGAATTTTCAGCAGCACTCGAGATTAACTTGAGTCATTTGAGTTTGTTAACTTAAAAGTTTACAGTGAGCTTGACCTAAATACATAAACATGAACAGATGTTAAATATATGAATTCTTGCGAAAGAGAGAGAGTTTGAAAGCGAGTTTCAAAATAATATAGAGAGGGGAGAAGAGTGATGCAGATTCTTTAAAAAAAACATATAGAGAGAGGGAATAAGAATGATGAGTTTTCGGAATTCATTACGGGTATTTATATGCCATATAAACTTAAAAGAGTATTGATTGAGTAAACACTGTTTAGGAACTCAGCGACATTTTTTTGGTTATATTAATATATTTTATGATATTTTATGGTTATATGATTCAATTTTGACTCTATAATTTTTTTTTCCTTATGCTATGACACAAAATATGCTCTTTTGTCAAAGCACTTTTTTAATTTTTTGTAGTGTTACAGAAGTACTTCCTGAATTTAGAAGGAAAAAAAAAACTTGGTATTCACGAAATTGAAATTAATAAACTAGAACAAGTATTCATGAGATTGAAATTAATAAACTAAAAAAGGTAAAAATATTAAACATTAATAATTGAAACAAAAGTGTGGATGAGTTATACATTTGGATTTAGAAAATCAACTGCGCTAAAAGCGATAAATATATATATATATATATATATATATATATACATATATATATATATATATATCAAAAGTCAATTTGTGTTCGAAGAATATATCCACTTCGTGTAACATAAAACGTTCAAAAATTATATTCACTGTGTGTTTTAAAAATTTGTACTTGTAATCTACTGGTCGAAGAGCATTTCCACTTTTTGTAACATAAAACGTTCAAAAACTATATTCACTTCGTGTTTAAAAAATTTGTACCTTTTGGGGAGCTATTCTACTCGTCAAAAATAATAAATATATTTTTAAAGAAATTCTAAAAACTCTTTTCAAGGTTAGTCTTTTGGTTGTTATTTCAATAGATTTTTTTTTTTTTTTTTTTTTTTTTTTTATGATTAAAAAGATGTTTAATATCAACTAGAAGAAGTTTAAATGCTGAGATTATTGATACATTGTTGACGTTAGAAATCAATCGACCCAGTTCTTGAAACCTAATACCTGCAAATAATGTGAAATAAATGTGCAAAACAGACAAACAATGAAAACGGAGGAAGAAGAACGTAGAAACACAAATATTTTTACGTGATTCGGCTTAATATTACATACGTCCACGACCATCACTCTTAATTTTGGCAAAGTAAAAATATAATAATTCTTTCCTGTCTTTTACAAGTGATGTCACCCTCTATTTATAATGAGGGGTGGTACAATTTGAGTCAATTTGAACCACATACAAATAAAACAAAAAATATTTACATTAATTATAATTCTAAAATAATCTCCACCAAATCAGCAATTGATCTCGAGAATCTCGAGATTTGATTTGCTTCAAACTAGGAAAACTAACTTCTTCCCAAATTAGGTAGCTTAAGGCTTCTAGAAGGTATGCCAGGCGAGCTCGTCTGAGTTGAAATTGCTTCTGGTCATGGGTTGAAAGCAACAGGCGAACTGGGAACTGCGTTGCAAACTCCTCAACTAATGGGCTGTGAACTTCCTAATGAGGACCCGAGCTCCAACCAAAACCTGAGCTCGCGTAAGGACCTAAGCTTGCGTGATGACGACTTTGACTCCCAGGCCTGATGAGCCTCAACCTATGGACTAAAATCATTGGGCCTCGTTAGCCCATTTTCTCAGGTCGTTGAAAAATATCTATAACATTAGCCTCCCAGCTCTCAGTGCATTTTACGGACTGGGAGCTTTGAGCTAACTGATAAAGACTGGCATTAGTAACTTATCGTGTTGCCTTTTCAAATTCTTGACTTTCTCATTGACACGTGGCAGCTTTTCCAAGGGCTAAGCATTCTGTATGCCCTGCATTGTGCATATTTAATGTGCACGTCTCTCAATTGGCTGTGTATGATGGCCAGATCCCATT
Organism: Dimocarpus longan; assembly: GCA_022984855.1. Taxonomy (NCBI): domain Eukaryota; kingdom Viridiplantae; phylum Streptophyta; class Magnoliopsida; order Sapindales; family Sapindaceae; genus Dimocarpus; species Dimocarpus longan. The sequence continues at coordinate 10,776,684 of CM041014.1, read as the reverse complement.
GTTTACATTACATTGTCAGATAAAAAATGGTTACCTAACTTTTAAATTGGACGGTGAGGGTTTGGCGCCCATATATGTGTGGAGTCTTTTCACATTCTTTTCTCACTCGTCATTTTCAGACTTGAAGTCATCGTTTTGTCTCCTTTTTTCGTCACTCGCCACCGTCGCTCTCAACGCTGCCAAAGATCCTTATTTTTACTTTCGATCAGTCAAGCTTCACGACATTAATAGTAAGTTCTTGTGACTCTTTCTGCTTTTTCGGTTTTATTTGTTCATGCATTGTACCTTTTCTGTCTCCATGAATCTGGCTTGAATGTCCTGTGTTCGTGTATGTTCTTGGTGTTTGAGTGTTTGTTTAGGATAGTGACTTTTCGTTTGCTGTTGATTTGATCTTGTTGGCCCACTGTCTGCAAACTGTTGGTTGTTTGTGATGTCATATATTCTACCCGATAGGGATATGTAGCTCAAGCTCGTAGGTCACCAGCTCGTAGGTTCTATTTTCCTTGCTTTAGCGACCTAAAGGCTTAGCAATTTGTATGACGTTTGTGACCTGTAGACCTAGGAAAATTCTTTAAAAATAGGAAACTTAGTTTTATAGGGTTGGTCTGCATGTAGCGACCTAACCGTTCCCTTTCTTGCGTAGATGTCTTCGGGTCGTAGATGCCAACAACACACAGTAGGAGATAATGATGCTCCTAGCTCGGAGGAGCATATCTCGGGTTTTAACGAGCAGATGGAGCAGGTACGGGTCTTACAAGAAGCGACTTCACAAAGCGACGAGGCCATTGAAGTGTTTATTGCTCATGCAGATCTTACTCTTTCCCAATAGCCTACTGATACTGAAATTGACTGGGCTACTGCTGCTAAACCGGCTATTGAAGAAAGGAGAGCTCACTAGGTATTCAAACACCACCCCACAAAGATATCATATATGGATCTTAGGGGATGAATGTTAGAATATCGTCTTCCCAGAGGTTGTCATATCATAGCAGTTTCTCCTTCTAACCATGCCGCCTACCCTCCTGAAAGCTACATCGCCGTCAGCCCTCATCACTTTGATGCTAGATTTAGGTTTTCAATTTCGTTCTATCTCATAGACCTCCTAAATGAACTCAACCACTACAACAAAACTAATTATTCACGACAGAAATTTTACGGCATAAGACTAAAAAATCCCGTTAAAATACAGCCATGCAATAAAATAAAATTTTTTTATTGTTACAAAACCATAATCACGGCTTTTGTTTATTACATCCTGTAAAAGTAATAGACAAAAATGGAAAACACGGCGTTATATTGTAAAATCCCGTCAAAATCAAGTAAAACTGATAATGGTACTTGTATAAATAAGTGGCTGCAATTAAATACTATAAAAATAATAAATTGATATAAAACTAATAAACACTTGGTTTCCCACCAGTTGCATTGCTTTCCCTCCTCAATTTCCCGCCTCCTTAATTGGCCTGTACAATCCCACCAAAACTAATTAATTTTTTTTTATTTGTTTTGACAAAACCCAATATGGGGTTGACAAGTTCCATCAGAACTTGTGTAAGAAAAAACTTTTCTCCTTGAAGCTATTCACTTCACTCTCATTGTTTTACCTTCCTCTCTAATTCTTGCTTCATTTCATCCAACTTTTACAGATTTTCAGTGATAATGGCTATGTTTTTCATTGTGTGATTACAAACAAACACCCAAAGTAAGTATAATTATACTTAGTATTTCCATGTTTTGTTCAGTATTTCTAGGATTCAAAGTGTTATTGTCTGGCGTTTTTTGGGATCTTTGCTGTTGAATTAGTTGTTAGGCTTCTCAACTAGGCTTCTCTCATCTCTTCTCATTCAATGACAAGTACATCCTTTGTTTCTCTTCTTGTTCAGGTTTTTCAATCCAAATCAATATATATATATATATTTTCTGAATAATGGTTTCTATTAAATCAATTTAATATTCTATCTCTCTCCCCATTTTGGATGCAATTTCCATACTAGTTTGTTGATCTTACTTCTTGAATCTATTCCATGGATTTGTTTTTGAATGTGTTGATTGATGTATTTTATTTGATTAACATCATGATTTGAAACAAAAAAACTCTCGGTTAGTAGATATATTGATGTATTGAATATTTGTGTGTTTTTATGTCAACAGTTTCAGAGGACTTTTCAACCTACTGCACATACTAATATATTCAAGGTTTGTAGATTTTTATTTTTTGTTTTTTTGAATTGAATTATTATGGTGTTTTGTTTATGATAATTGTTAGTATTGTAATATTGGAAGTATTGTGACATTAGTGACATTGTCACATTTGTTGAGATTGATAAGAACTATGTCTCAACCTGTTCTAATAGTGATGCTGATTTTTATACTGCATTAATTAGTTGTTTTGATACAGGGGCAACCCTGAATATCTGCCCCTTATCCACCCTTTGCGATATACTCTGTTGAAGCCTCACAGTTCGCTGAGTTTACTTTGCTGTCTACATGTGCTGTCGAACTGAGTTTACTTTGCTGTCTACATGTGCTGTCTACTTTGCTGTCTACATGTGCTGTCTACTCTGCTTTAGTTACATGTGCTGTCTACTTTGCTTTAGTTGCACTGACTGAGAGTAAGGGCTGGAAAATTAGTGATCATTAAGATGGCACTTAGCTCGTCCTCTGCTTCATTGTTATATAAAGAGACAGAGTATCAATAGTTTTTTAAAAGTAAATCAGTACTGGTTTCTGTCAAATATATGCCATCATCATTATTTCAAATATATATATATGTATATATCCATTATTTGGCAGTAAGGCCACCTCCAAGGAATCCAAATGTTATTTAGCAAGGTGATAAGTTAAATGATTTGTGTTAAGGGTTGATTGAATGTGATTAACTAAATGTAGCCTGGAAATGAAATAGTTATTGCTAACAATTTTGAATTTTGAGAGGTACATGGCTGACGGTGAAATGATGAAGCAAAACTGATAATGAATGTATGATGATGATATATGCTATGCTAGTAGATACTCTTCTTATTCCTCAAAAAAAAAAAAAAAAAAAAAAACAGAGTAGATACTCTTTTTATGTTTGGCTAATGATAGATACTCTTTTATTTTGAACTAAAGTTATTTAATTTATGAAATCAGGTTACCATCACAAGTACATTTACATTGATGGATAAAGAGTGGGTGAAGCTAAATAGGTTTTAATCTCAAACACTACAATAAATGTCAATAAGAAATTTCTTTAAGCCTTCATATTCACTTTATTTTTTTTTTCTTCTATTTTCTTCTTGAATGTAGATTTTCTAAAGAATATCAAGGAGCCAAAAATTTTGTTACTGTAGCTGTTAATAACTGAACAAGTTTGATTACTAGGATTATTGTTTCTTGCCGGTTTAATTTTTAAAATTCTAAATATATTTTCTGTGATACCATGATTCTACATTTAGTGCAAATTAATCTTACAAATGTTAATGGTGGAACTTGTACTAATGCATTCCAGTATCTTACATGTAAGCTTTTCCAATAAGTTAATAATGTTCAATTAAAATTTATGTTTTATTTTAAGGTAAAATGTGCTAATATATATTTTATACTATGTATTAAAACATTGAGTTGGAAATTGACAAGTGGTCTTGTGACTTAGAAATGTTTTAAACTTGGTGAAACTTTAATGAAGCTAGCTAGAATAACCTGTGTTAAAATTGTCTTGTAATTTAAAGTTTAACTTTTCATTGCCTTGTTTTATAAAATTTATTATTTTTTTTTTCATTTTGCAGGGAATTAGTGTAAATGGAAATGTTTCACCCAAGAAAGGAAGTGTTTTTGGATCTTTTTGCTTTGGACACTTTCTTAATATATATATATATATATATATATATGGTAACTCATTTTTGTGTCATCAATTGGCAATTTGTTAACGTATATGTTTGTATATATGTAAAACAGAGTTGTATGTAAATGCTCTATGACGTACAATAGTTATATATTGTATTTATATACATGTTTTTGGGAACATCTATGACAATTTGTTTGACATAGAAACAAATTGTACTGGATGTTTTCAGGATTGAAAGACAACTTTTTATATGTATCAACTTTATATAATATAATTAGATGTTTATTATATATACATATGTGTATGTGTCAATCATATTGAATTTATCTCATTAAATTGATTGACACAATTAATTAATAGTTACAAATGATTTAATATATAGTATTGATGGAATTAATTGTATGAAGTGAAGATCGAATAGCAACTTGGCATTGTTATTGGTGATATTATAATTAATGATTAGTAATAAATCTTTTTGAGCCGCCATAATAAAATTGAATTGGTCTACAAATTTTAATTGATGATTTATTGCTCTTCAATATAATGGTAAATTTATTTTGCCGTTGAAGTAGGGTAACGGCATAATTGTATTGTCGTGATAAACTGTTTCACGACCTTAAACTATTGTCGTAAAAATGGTCAAGTTTCCACGACATCCTAAATTACAGCATGCTGGATAAATGCCGTTAAAACCATATGACGGCATTTTTGCTCTGCCTTTATAGGCTCATTTTGTTGTAGTGAACCTCGCCCTTTTTCAGCTTACTCCAAATACTTACACCCAAGTCACTTCCTTAGCCATTTTGTTTAGGAAAAATAACTTTTCTTTCCCTTCCCTTAAGATCTTAAAGTACCTTTTTTCATTCAAAGGTACTAGTAGGGAAGAACCACGGGATAGGCTATACTATTCCTCAGCTCGTTCCTTTAAACTTAAGAATATTTCACCTCAAGGAAAGGCTAAAGGGAAGTCCAATATGGGCGATTACAAAACACATTGGTTCTTTATCTTCTGTCCCTCCCTCGACGGCCTTAGAAACTTCAGCTTTGTATACTTGCTAGGAAAGGATCTTAAGGTCATCTTTAGGGTTTTTGCTCTTGCAAACATGTTTCACAAACTAACCCACCAATTTTTTTTTTTTTTTTTGTTTTCAGACGTACAGGTGAGGAAAATTCAGCTAATAGAGGATGAACCAGGGGATGTTAAGATTATTGCCAGTCAGAGATTAGAGAAGGATGACTTCAAATTAACAGACGAGCTTCTTCGTAGCTTCTAGCTCGCTCCTCCTCTTGATAGTAGACTTCTTAAGAGCAAGGATGTTGGATTTCGAGGTGGTCGCGACATCGAATTTATCTTCGTAGCACCTGACGTGACAAACAGTTCAAGGGAGCTCGTATTTTCCTCTAATGATTATGACACTACTCTAACTCCAACTAAGGATCCGGAGATGACGAACTAAATTAAGCCTGAAAGCTCCCCCCTCTAGGAGACCTCGTTAGCTCCCTAACGCGGCTACTGCCAGTCCTACTACTTCGGGCTCATCAATGGGACCTCAAGACACTGGACCTAAATCTTCTACTCTTGCTTCTTCCAAAGACTCACCTATGGCAGCACCTTTGGGGACTTCACTAGCGCTGTTTCCCATCTCCTAGTCTCCAGTTTCTATTGATCCAAGTAAAGAGGTAGCAGTTGTTACCAAGGGCAAAAAGGCTATCGAAGAGTTAAAAAGAAAAAGTTCTGAGACCTCGAGCAAGCTTTCCCCTGCTAAGCGATCCCAAACGGAGAAGGGGAAATAGGTGGCAGCTACTTTCCAAAAGGCAGCATCTTAGGTTGCTGCTAGCTCGCGACCATTCAAATTTGCTACTGTGTCACGATCTGAAGGGATCCCTAAAGAGGCGTACTTCGATCTCATCCTCGACCAGCTACCTTCCTTTTTAAGTACCACTGCCAAGAGCATAAATGATGATAACTTCTCTTGTGGGGGCCTGGTTACCTGGGCAACTTGCCAATCGATCAAGGTAGGACATGTTTTCTTCCTCGTTAATATTCATCATCCATTGTTCCTAATCTCTTTACTTTGGACTTCGCAGGCCACTATGGCAAATATGAAGATTATAGATGAAATGCTTACTTTGGAGGTGCGAGAGGAGGAGCTTGAGGGTGAGATCAAGAAGCTCAAGGAAGAGTCGAAGAAGCTTGGTAAGGAGCGGATATTCTTTATAAGTGAAGTTACAAAGCAAAGCAGGCAGTTCAGATTCTCGAAGTTCAGCTTGATGAAGCTAAGGTGGCCAGGAACGAGGCCGAGGAGGTGCTGGTAAGAGAGAAGAATTTTCACAATGCAATTACCTCCAAAGTCAACAATGTTGAGGCAGTGTGGAGAAGTTGAAGAATGATCTGGCAGCAGCTTTGAAGGAAAAGGAACTTATTACAGAAGAGAAAAAGTTACTGGTAGAGCGAGTTGAGGCTGCTGAAAAGGAGAATGCTTAGACGAAAGATGAGGTAATCTTGGCAAAGACCAAGGTAGAAGCTCGGATTGCTAACGAGAAGTCAGAGATCGAAGCCAGGTTCCTATATACTTTATAGTCGGCGTACCCAAACCTGGACTTCTCCATCTTTGGGGAAGAAGGAGTTGAGGACATGAAATACTTTGCCAAGGAAGTTGAAAAGATATAGAGTGAAGCGTTAGATCAAGTCTGGGAAGTTCTGCTTGAAGAGGGAGCTAAGGAATGAGTGTCCCAATCGTCAACCTCTTAAGGTCTAGCCTTTAGAGTTCTAGCTCCTCGTGACGATGGTGCTCCAACTCCTCCTGAAGATGGTGCTCCAGCTCCTCCTGAAGGTGATGCACCAGCTCCTCCTGAAGATGGTGCTCCAACTCCTCCTGAAGATGATGTCATTAATATAGAGTAGATTTCTTTTGCTTTCTTGTAATCTTTGGACAATTCTTCTTCATGTAATGCCCACATCATTTTGTAAGGGTATTTGCACCAGATGTCTAAACTTTTAAGTTTTATATTTATTCACTTTATTACGAGAATTGTTTCAAATTTATTTTTTATATTGCATTATATTTCTATTTCACTATCTGATATTTAAGCTACCTGCAAATTGTGACATAATAAAATTGATGATATTTCCTAGTGGCACTTTATAGCTTGCCTGATCTGATATTTAAGAACTGTGCCCAAATAGAATTCTTGGACAATGTATGATGACTTTTTAACAGGCTATGTTGGCATGTGGTGTATAGATGGTGAGTTGTTGGAGTGACAAATTTTATTGCGAGCTTCATTGAAACGTTTTATAGTGAGCCATGTCCAGTAGGTCGTAACCTCAACTAACATAGTGAATCTTTAATAGGCTGTCCAGTAGGTCGTAACCTCAACTAACAACGAACATTGGAAGTCGTGATCTCAGTTATATCCAGTAGATCGTAATCTCAGCTAATACAGCATAAGTTTTGCCAAACTGTTCAGTAGGCCGTAACCTCAGCTAATAGCATATTTTTGGCAAGCCATGTCCAGTAGGTCGTAACCTCAGCTAACATAGCATATATTATTATATTGTTCTTTGCCAAGAATAATGTTAAACACATAACGGAGCAATAATATGGGAAATATGGAGCTTTTATTAAATTTCAAGAAAATATCACATCATAAATACATATCAGGAAAGAAAAAATTACTGAAAATAAGGAAAGAAAAAATTACTGAAAATAAGGACGGAGGTGCTCAGTTTTCCAAGATCGTGCGACTTCAGCTCCATTCACATTTGCCAGATAAGCTCTGTTTCCTAGATTTTCCTTGATAATGTAGGGGCCTTCCCGATTTGGTCTTAACGAGCCATCACTTGTCCTGCGAGCTCTAGGTATGATAAGACGCAATACTAGGTCTCCAACGTTATATTGTCGAACTCGGACTTTCCTGTTGTAGTACCTCGCAATTCTCTGCTGATAGATAGCTACCTTCATTGGGCTACTTCTCTGACCTCTTTAAGGAGATCAAGGTTGGAGGCAAGAAGTTGATCATTATCTTTCGGATTGAAGGTCGCTCTGTATTGCGAGGTCACTTCTAGCTCTACGGGGATCACGACTTTAGATCCATATATCATAAAAAAAGGAGTCTCCTGAGTGGTATTGCAAAAAATAACACCTTAGGCAGTTCGTCCCTAACACCTTGTGGTTCTATAAGCCCATAACACCTTGGGCAGTTCGTCCACCCATGTTCCTTCCTTGACTTCCAGTTTTGTTTTCAAGATTCACTTTATTATCTTGTTCACAGCTTTGACTTGACCATTAGTCTGTGGATGGTTTACTGCTAAGAAGCTCTTGACAATCCTTAGGTCATTACAGAACTTGATAAATTGTTTGTTGTTGAAATGAGTCCCATTATCTATTATAACCTGTGTGGGACTCCAAACCTATAGATAATATTACTCCATATAAACTTTATTGTTATTGTGGTGGAGATTTCTATTAGCTCCTTGGTTTCTGTCCATTTGGTGAAGTAATCAACAACGACCATGGCATGTTTATAATTCCTTCGACCAGTTGGTAAAGGTCCAGTCAGATCTATCCCCCAGATCGTGAAAGGCTATGGGCTCACCATTTGCTGAAGGTAGGCTGGGGGAGTTTATGGAACTCTAGCGAATCTTTGGCATTTATCACATCTCTTGACCAGGTTAATGACATCTTGTTTCATTGTTGGCTAGTAGAACCCTTGTCTTAATTCCTTTTGAGCCAGCGAAAGCCCTCAGTGTGATTACCACAGTGGCTTACATGTATTTCACTTAGCACCTTCATGCAATCTAGTCCATTTATACACCTCAATAACGGAGCGAAGAATCCTTTCTTGTACAACATATCATCATAGATACAGTACCGCGCAGCGCGAGCTCGTAGGCGTTGTGCTTCAAGCTTATCTTCTGGCAGTTTCCCCTCTTGTAAATAACTAATCAACGGGCTCATCCAAGAGTCTTCTACCATAACTATAGCCATCATTAAGTCTTTCTCCTCATGCTCAGGACCGTAAAAACTCTACAGGTGTAGACTTTAAGTCTTCTGTAGCTTAGGTAGTTGTCAGATGAGCTAGTGCATCTATATGAGCATATTGAGCTCGTGGAATTTGGTTCACCTGAAACTTCTTAAAGGTGTTTAGCAGCTCCTGAACTTTCTGGAGATAAGTAGCCATTTTTGATCCCTTAATTTGATATTCGCCCCGAATCTGGTAAACTACAAGTTGAAAATCACTAAAGATTCTTAACTAATCAGCTCGCATTTCTCTGGCCAGCCATAGTCCTACTATTAATGCCTCAAATTTAGCCTCATTATTGGTGGCCTGAAACCTAAACTTCAAAGCGTAAATAATTTTATGACCTTAAAGGCTAATTAATAAGACTCTAGCTCCAGCCTTTTGGTCACTGGACGAACCATCTACATACAGCTCCCATATTAGACTTTTAGAAGATTCGGCCTCCTCTTTTGTAGGCCCCGTGAATTCTGCAATAAAATCTACTAGAGCTTGGGCCTTAATAGCTGGTCTTGGTCTATACTCAATGTCGAATTATGCCAGCTCAATCGCCCACTTGAGTAACCGACCTAAGGTGTCAGACTTCTGGAGAACCTGTTTCAACAGGTATCGAGTGGAAACCTCGATTTTGCGAGCTTGAAAGTATGGGCATAAATTTCTTGACGCAATTATCAGGCAGTAGGCGAGCTTCTCCATTTACGAGTACCTAGTTTCTGCATCAAGTAGCCTCTTACTCACATAATATACTGGGAGCTGCTTTTTTCCCTTTTTTGGCACCAAGGCTACACTGCGGGCTTGTTGAGATACTCCCAGGTACAAGATGAGTTTTTCCCCTTCTAATGGCTTTGATAAAAGCGGAGCTCGGCCCATTTAATCTTTCAACTGCTGGAATGCCGCCTCGCATTGTTCAGTCCATTTAGAATTTGTTGCCTTCTTTAAAGCATTAAAAAAGGGAATATATCTGTCTATGGCATTTGAAATAAATCGGCTAAGTGCTGCAACTTGACCATTAAGACTTTGGACATCTTTCATTCGGTTGGGGGACATCATATCGATTAGGGCCTTAATCTTCTCAGGGTTAGCTTTAATCCCTTTGTCATTTACCATAAAGCCAAGGAACTTCCCTGAGGCCACTTAGAATGCATACTTGAGCTAGTTCAGCTTCATCTGGTAACTTCTGAGTATCTAAAACATTTTCTCTAGATCACTCACATGATTTGCTGCCTGCTTAGTCTACATATACCTTTATCGTTTTATCAATCTGATCTTCAAACATCATATTTACCAAGTGTTGATAAGTTGCCTCAGCGTTCTTCAATCAAAAGGGCATGACCTTATAGCAATATAGGCCACGGTCTATGATGAATGAAGTGTGCTCTTTAACTTCCGGGCTCATGCGTATTTGATTGTAGCTCGAGTAAGCATCCATGAAGCTTAAGAGCTTATGACCAGCTATTGTATGTATGAGCTGATCAATTCTTGGCAAAAGGAAGTTATCTCTTGGACACGCCTTGTTTAAATCCGTAAAATCAATACACGTTTCCATTTCCCGTTCTTTTTCTTCATGAGCACGGGATTGGCAATCTGGGTTAGGTAGTAGGCTACTCGAATGAAGTTATTAGCTAACAACTTATCTACCTCTTCTTTCAAGGCTGCATACCGCTCTTGCATAATTGGCATTCTCTTCTGGCGAACTGATTTATGGTAAAGGTCAATATTCAATCTGTGTGACATGACCTGAAGGTTTATTCCCACCATATCTTCATGATTCCAAGTAAATACGTCCATGTACGCCTTTAGAAAGTTGACGAGCTGAGATTTTACCTCTGGAGTCAAACCTTGCCTCGGCTTTAAACACCTTTCAGCATCTAGCTCGTTGACTTGAACTTGCTCTAGCTCTTTAACAGGCTCAGTCGCCCTGTTTGTATCTACCTCACGAGTAAATATTATGTTTCTATATTTATTATAATATTAAATTTCATAAATTTTAATTTATTATTATTTTTAAATTAAATGCCCGGTATGGATACTACTATCCATACTGGGGGGCCCGGTATGGATATTAACAGGTCACGGGTCGACCCATGTATCGACCCATGACTTGTACCCAATGTTGAAAATATCGATATCGACGGAAATATCGGTACTACGATTCGGCGGAAATGTCGACAGAAATATCGATATCGACGGAAATTTACGTAAAATTTACGGAAAGTACGGAAATTTAGTTAAAAACATAATATTTTTTAATGAAACTTTTGGTAATGTTAAAATAATCATTTCTACAACCAAAAATCATATTATATTAAAAAAATATATTATATCTAAAAAGTAACAACTAAAAGGTATAAATATATAAATAATATATAGAGGAGATATATGAAAATATAAAAAGTTTCCATTAAAACTTTTCAATTAATTTGCATCACATAAATCATGTAAATTTTAAAACCAAAATGAAGTCCTAGGTGGTTCATAGATTGTATAGCTAGCATCTAGATTTATACAACACTGATACCATGACATATAATTTGAATGATTTTTAATATAATCACGAACATGCCATGAATAAGCTTCTTGATTTCTTCTCATCATCTGTCCATAGATAGGAAATTGTGTATAAGGATTATTGGAGATCCCAAAACTTATATAACTATCATCACTAGACTTTAAACTCATAGATTCAAAAGTAGTTGAAATGTTATCTTCATTGGATAATGACATCCCTAACTGCATTTGATGGATTCTCCTTGTATAATCCTTACTAATAGCCCTTATGTCTAGACCTGCAGCTCTACACCCATGGTCTTCATCTTGTGTGCAATGAGTGTATTGTTCTTCACAAGTAAATGAGCTCAATGGCAAACCTGTATCAGTATCATTTCTTTGAGTAAAAGCATAATTATTTCCTCCATTGTTATCATCATTATCATTATTGTCGTCATCATCATCGTCATTATCATCGTCATCATCATCACCATCATCAGCACCATTATCTTAATTATGAATTCCATCACTAGCAAGGGCTTAGGAGTTTTTGTTTTTAAAATAGAATAGCAATTATGAGAAGTTTAAGTTTGACTATAAAATAAAATATAATAATGAGATTCTTGATGAAAATGAGATTATTCACGTGGGTTGAAAACTTATTTTAATTAGGGTTTTGTTGAAAACTAATCCATTTTTGATAACTCATTTGAAAAATAATCTTTATTATTTTAATCTTCACACAATATATTTTTTTGGACGAAAATGCCCTTGACCCATCATTTTTTATCGATCACTCTTTCTACCAAACGATCTGGTTGAGAATCCCAACCTCGAAGTTGAGATCCCAATCTACATCCCAACTTCGAAGTTGAAAATCCCAACATCGAGGTAGAGAATCTCAACCTTGATAAAACATCCAAGTTCATATTCTTAACCTTCAGGTTGGGAATCCCAACTTTTAAGTTGGGAATCCCAACTTCTAGGTTGGGAGTCCTAATCTTGATTTAAATCCACATTCGGAATCTCAACCTTAGGGTTGAGATTCCCAACCTGGATGTTAAATCAAGATTGAGAATCCCAACTTAAAGGTTGGGGCTCCCAATATAGAGGTTGAGATGTCTAACTTTAAGGTTGGGAATCCCAACAGTGATTCAAATTACTATCATTTTATTAAAGTTATTTTTGTCCACCCAATGTATTTTTTATAACAATAAAATAAGAAATGTTATTTTAGAGATTGTTCTTACCAAATGAGTCTTTTTTGTAATTATTCCTTTTATTTATTTAATAAAAACTTAACAAATTCTTATTTGAAAAACTTAAATTTCACTTTTATTTTATGGAAATTTAACCGATATTTTCAGGATATTTCACGGATATTTCCGAAAATTTCCTCGATATTTTGTAAAATTTGTACTACAAACTCACGGAAAGGATATTTTACGGAAATATCGCGGATATTTCCGGATATTTCCAGGATATTTTGACAGATAGGAGATTACACCCCCTATCGATATCGGTACCCTTGATTTACGGAAATATCGGAAATATCGTGGATATTTTAAACTATGCTTGTACCGTATCCATACCGAGTGATGCTCGATAAGGGTAATATTATCCATACCGGGCACATGCTCGGTATGGGTATTACCAGTATTCATACCGGGGGCATCCACACCAGACGGGCTGCCCGGTATGGATAGTCAACCATACCGGACAATGCCCGGTATGGTTGACCTGTTTTGTTGTAGTGGTAGTTGTACTGTTTTATTAGACTATAATGTGAATTGGGAGGTTTTGTTGATATTAATTTGTGTTAATTTTTCAGACCATATCAGTTAACCGAAGCCGTTCTTGAACAACCTGACTGGAAAGACTGTAATTGTCAAACTCAAGTGGGGAATGGAGTATAAAGGTCTTTACTTTATTCTCACACTTTCTTTTCATTATTATTAGTACAAATACTGTCTTTTACTTTATTCTCCTGTAATATTTATAGGAGAAAAATTTTATTAGATACAATTATCATTTTGCTAGTTTAGAGGAAAAGGAGGTGTGGGTCTGAAAGTACCTGGTTTATTATGGATCTTGTAGCTTGCTCTTATGTTAATGTCAATAAGATTCAATCCTGGGATTCTGTGGATAATCTCAAATTTGTTACTCGTTCCAATATCTATTGCTTGATTTTTCATATTTGCCATCACTTGGATGTATACAATGCATGGTTATAGCAATTACGAATGAAATTTGCATTTTATATTTGTAAGCTATGGCTGCACAATTTTACTTTACTTCTATGGTGAGGTGGATTTCTATAGTTAAGTTAGATGTGACCTTGAGAAAGAACTTGTAATGAGCTAGTGTTGGCTTTTGGAGGTTGGTCATAGTGGCTATTATGCATCACTAGAGGTGTTAAAGATTAGTTCATTAGACATGTTGGGTAGGTTAGTTCGCTTAGCTTTCAAAGAGTGGTAGCTAAAGCTGAGTGCTGTAGAGAATTTATAGAGGCACCTTCTTGTCTCTTCCAGAGTTTATGCAGGGCGACAGAATTCTAGAGAATTTAATACCCATGAAACACTCAATGATTGAACTGATGTCAGGGACTAAGGTACTAATTCTTATTAAAAATAGGTAATATGTATCAAATACTTAATAATTAAATAAAATCACAAAAAACAAATAAATAAAGAATTTAAAAAGAACCGGATGATAGAAGCTTGCAAATTCAATGCAATGTCCTAAGATAGAAATTCGACACCCCTTCTTTGTGCTTTGAAGGTCTGTTGGTGTCTGTCTTCCCAGGATTTGACTGTTAATAATCTAGATTCGCAGCACTTGAAACAGATTCTAGCAAACTGAAATTTATAATATATAGGAACAGAAGAAGAAGAAAGGAAAAATCAAGTAAGTTTTAACTAAATTCGGGATTGATATTTATAAAAGAAATTGTGTTTATTCAAAAGGACACATCTGTATCAGTGGACACAATTATTGTCTTTAACAGTTTATTTTATTTTATTTTTTGGTTTAGTCAAAATTTAAATTTGATTTTTTTTTTTTTTTTTTAAATTCAAACATAAAATTCAAATGATACTGAATCAAATTAAAAAATTAGTTGTGACATAAGATGACTCTTTAAATCAAAGACCAATGCCCCAAGACCAATCTTTGATTTATTTATGAGTCAAAGCTACATTCAATTTAAGCCTAAGTTTTATTATTTATTTTGTTCATTCTTTAAATCTTAAAAGTAAACAATTCTCATTCTATTTTTTCAATGTTGAACTTATTTCCATTCAAACATTATTTTTTCTAACACTAATATTCATGTTTCTTTGTATTTACCAAACTTAATATTACTGGATCGTCTTCAGATGTTTTAAACCTAAGAATTCAGAGTTTTGCCATAATTTCTATGTCTTGTAGTTTACTTTAGGTGAATCATGTAAATTTTGTGTGTTGTTTTATCGGATTTATTTTGTTATTATTTTCACATTATTTTATCGTTTCATTAATATGATGTTTTGGAAGGTTTATTTTCCAACACTCTTTGACAAAATTATAAAAATAATTTAAATAATTGTAAATGCAACTTATAGATCACATTAGTGCAACATTTAATACTTCGAACATGTATTATATATTTTAATCACAATATTATCCTTTTATTAATCAAAAACTTAACTAGTGATTATTAAATTAAAAATTTTAAGAATCGATTATAACTTTAAAAGAAAATTTGAAAACTTGAAACAAAAATTAAGTTAAATAAAAATAGTAAGGAGGTGCATTGGAAGGAGCTACACTTCCCCTGCATCTTCATTTTGTGTCTATTTATTTTATTTTAATTAATTTAATTTATTAGTTTAAGTACCTAATCAAAAGGTTAAAAAAATGACATTTTGGTGAAGTCTTAATTTCTATAAATTATAATATTTAAAAAAAATTAATGGAATTTACATACAAAAAGTGGTGTAGATACAATTTTATTGGGTGATAATATCTATATATACATTTGATTTATAGGTAATCATGACGCAAATGCGGTGATTCATTTCGCATGCAATGGACATGTTGAATATAATTTTTCTTGCATATGTTTCTCTATGAAGTCTTAACATTTTGGCAATTATAATTTCAATTAGTATTTTGGATTTAAAAATTGATGAATTATTTTCCTTTTATTGAAGATTATTTTCTTTTGATGCAATTATCTGTTATTTGGTTCTTTTCTTTCAGCTTCGCCAAGTTATAAGTTCAGTTCTAGCTATTGTCCAAGCATCCAATTACTGAAATATTGACTCTTCTTTATCTGATCCTTCATGAAATCAACACAAAGGATTTAGTCAAGATTTATTTTATTTTGGGCATAGTCAAGTTCAGTATGATCTTATTTGCTTTATTTGTGCTAACAGGTTTTAAGTTTCTTGATAATCTTAAAGCAAACAAAAAAAAAAAAAACACGGAGAAAAGATAGTTAATAAAATAGACTGTGTTTTGTGTATGATAAATCATTGACCAATGCAGTAAATATCACCTATACAAAGACTAAGGGGGGACTACTGCCAGATCTTGCAATATTATTAATAAAGAAAGTAATGAATTATATACTCAAGTAGATGGTGCATAAATCAGATAAGGCCGATCAATGGTATTTTCTTTTAGATATGTATCATTAAGGTTGTGGGTATAAGTCATGTCTCTTCCACTTAAATCTTGAATTAGTTGCTCAAAAAAAATGAAGTTGTGGTGGTGTAGAGGAGAGTATACCATTTATTTGTTAAAGTGTAGAGTTTGAATTCAAAATTATAGAGGTATGTCTACATGCATTGGAGTTGATCTGCCCAATCAGCTTGAGAGAGCCTCTGGGACATTGCCTCCAAAAGGAATTTTATTTTAACTTCTTGCAAAAGAAGTAATCCTAACCGAATTAGAAGGTTTATAAAAGAAGGGTTTTTGTTTCTTACGGGAAATCGTTTTCGAAGTTAATTAAAAGTGTCTTCATTTATACCTTTGAGCTATTATAATCAGCCTTGCATCTGACGGTTTTGTGTGGCGCTAGATAAGAAAGGGAAGGAGAGCGCTTCCTATTATAAACATTGTTTTATAGTAGAAGGCGTGCTAATATATTAGGAATTTCCTGAAACGTATAAAAATCTTGCATGATTTTATTTGTCTCTCTGTGTTTGCTTGATTTTCCCTTCATATCATTTTAAATTCCTTAACTGCTCGATTTGCCCAATCAGCTTGATTTTCTCGTTAAAGATCGACGACGAGAAGGAGACCAGATCTCTAATGGAGTTCTGGCTGGGGGATCTCCAATTTTTTTTTTTTAATAATTTTTGTTATTTTATTAATATAATATTTAATATTTGTGAGTAGACCATTTTATCCCTATTTAAGAAAAGTTTTTACCGGTCTTGTAACGGTAGGGGGTAGGGGGTGTTTGTGTTACACTTTTGAAAGTTCAAAGTAATTTACTATAATTATGATTAAACTTCCCATATTGATACGATTTCATCAAACCTTGAAGGTGTTTATATAGTTTGCCCTATTTTATTACGCTATAAGAGTGTTACAACTCATAACAAGAAAGCTTAAGTGGTGTCATGTTCCTGAAATTTCATTTACAACATTAAGATAAATATTGATAGATTCAATTCTATATTTTATAATTATTATAATTATTTAGTCAATAGTTTATGTCTAATATTGGATTTAGGAAAATTTATTTTCTAGTGAAAATGAGGGGAAATAACACCAAAATTGGCTGACTTGTGCAATGGTCATTGAATTATAGAGTTTTGTTGTCAACTAAAGTTGGAAATAAGTTATATTAGATTTATAGCGATCAATAGATAGAATCACATGTTTAGTTATAATCAAATATAATACATTACATTAAACAATTTAAAATGCAATCACTATATATATATATATATTGGTTAAATGTATCAATGCACCAAATGTATTATAGAATGTGTTATATGTATTTTTTGTTTCATACAATTGACAAGGGAAATTTTAACTGGCAATGTAAAACCACTTTTGCTCACATTATCAGTAACTGTCAACCTAATTGATGTTATTTTAGGTGACTACATGTGTCCAAACGTCATTTATCTCATGTTCATACTTCATTGTTTGTTAAAGAAAGATATAAGAAAATCATGAAAAAGTTAGAAAGAAAGAAGACAAGAAATAAATCGAGTCAAAAGACTAATAAGTAGAAACTTGTAGTTGCAAAAAAAAAAAAAAAAAGTAGAAACCTGTAGGCCAAGTCACAAGAAATTGCAAAGGAGCAAAGACAATGTAGTCAATAAAGAAGTGTTGCTGAGTTAAAGTGGTCAAATTTGAAATGCCAGTCTGTTTGTTGTGGACTCGTATATTAATTATATTTTTTCATAACTTTAGAGTTTTATAAATTATACTACTAATTTAATCGGATAAGGACGGTAAATAACTCTTATTTATTTTGATAATGATTCAATTTCAAGTGGCTGCACCATAAATTGTATTTCAAAGAAAATAATAAAGTTCTACAGAATTACTCTTCGATATAGTTTAGTGATAGAAGGTAATTATTTAGTTTAATAATATTTCTAATTTGAGTTGCTATATATATTATTAAAAAAAAAAAAGAGAACCCTCTACAGTTTACCCAGTTGAAGGAAGAAAAAACTGGGGACTTAGACCGAAAGCTTTTACTCGCTTTCTACAATTTTAAGGCAAAAAGCAAAGATTCCCTTGGCCTATGTAAGAGTACTTTAATCAACCGATTTAACAAATGTCTTGTTGATGACCCACGCATATTATGGCTAGTCACTTGGAGGAAAAAGGGAAGAAGGTGGATTAAAGACTTGTGGGTGGAAAGCAGATCGTAAAAATTACAGGAAAGAGGCAAAAAAGTTTGTAAAGTTCTTGTAATGGATAGAAATTTTGTTAGTCTAGCTCTCAACGAGGCAAAGCCAATTTACATACGAAAAGTGGTGTAGATACAATTTTATTGGGTGATAATATCTATACATTTGATTTATAGGTAATCATGACGCAAATGCGGTGATTCATTTCGCATGCAATGGACATGTTGAATATGATTTTTCTTGCATTATGTTTCTCTATGAAGTCTTAACATTTTGGCAATTATAATTTCAATTAGTATTTTTTTTTTTTTTTTTTTTGGGACCAATTTCAATTAGTATTTTGGATTTAAAAATTGATGAATTATTTTCCTTTTATTGAAGATTATTTTCTTTTGATGCAATTATCTGTTATTTGGTTCTTTTCTTTCAGCTTCGTCAAGTTATAAGTTCAATTCTAGCTATTGTCCAAGCGTCCAATTACTGAAATATTGACTCTTCCTTATCTGATCCTTCATGAAATCAACACAAAGGATTTAGTCAAGATTTATTTTATTTTGGGCATAGTCAAGTTCAGTATGATCTTATTTGCTTAATTTGTGCTAACAGGTTTTAAGTTTCTTGATAATCTTAAAGCCAAAAAAAAAAAAAAAAAAAAAAGAGAGAGAAAAGATAGCGAATAAAATAGATTGTGTTTGCGTATGATAAATCATTGACCAATGCAGTAAGTATCACCTATACAAAGACTAAGGGGGGACTACTGCCAGATCTTGCAATATTACTAATAAAAAAAGTACTGAGTTATATACTCAAGTAGATGGTGCATAAATCAGATAAGGCCGATCAATGATATTTTCTTTTAGATATGTATCATTAAGGTTGTGGGTATAAGTCATGTCTCTTCCACTTAAATCTTGAATTAGTTGCTCAAAAAAAATGAAGTTATGGTGGTGTAGAGGAGAGTATACAATTTATTTGTAAAGTGTAGAGTTTGAATTCAAAATTATAGAGGTATGTAGATGCATTGGAGTTGATCTGCCCAATCAGCTTGAGAGAGCCTCTGGGACAGTGCCTCCAAAAGGAAATTTTGTTTTAACTTCTTGCAAAAGAAGTAATCCCAACCGAATTAGAAGGTTTATAAAAGAAGGGTTTTTTTTCTTACGGGAAATCGTTTTCAAAGTTAATTAAAAGTGTCTTCATTTATACCTTTGAGCTATTATAAACAGCCTTGCATGTGACGGTTTTGTGTGTGGCTAGATAAGAAAGGGAAGGAGAGCGCTTCCAATTATAAACATCGTTTTATAGTAGAAAGCGTGCTAATACATTAGGAATTTCCCGAAACGTATAAAAATCTTGCATGATTTTATTTGTCTCTTTGTGTTCACTTGATTTTCCCTTCATATCATTTTAAATTCCTTAACTGCTCGATTTGCCCAATCAGTTTGATTTTCTCGTTAAAGATCGACGATGAGAAGGAGACCAGATCTCTGATGGAGTTCTGGCTAAAACTCTATCGGAGATGGAGATCTCCGATTGGGATCTCCAATTTTTTTTTTTTTTTAATAATTTTTGTTATTTTATTAATATAATATTTAATATTTGTGAGTGGACCATTTTATCCCTATTTAAGAAAAGTTTTTACCGGTCTTGTAATGGTAGGGGGTGTTTGTGTTACACTTTTGAAAGTTCAAGGTAATTTACTATAATTATGATTAAACTTCCCATATTGATACGATTTCATCTAACCTTGCTGGTGTTTATATAGTTTGCCCTATTTTATTAGGCTATAAGAGTGTTAAAACTCATAACAAGAAAGCTTAAGTGGTGTCATGTTCCTGAAATTTCATTTACAACATTAAGATAAATCTTGATAGATTCAATTCTATATTTTATAATTATTATAATTATTTAGTCAATAGTTTATGTCTAATATTGGATTTAGGAAAATTTATTTTTTAGTGAAAATGAGGGGAAATAACACCAA
The DNA here is from genome assembly GCA_022984855.1 of Dimocarpus longan. Taxonomy (NCBI): domain Eukaryota; kingdom Viridiplantae; phylum Streptophyta; class Magnoliopsida; order Sapindales; family Sapindaceae; genus Dimocarpus; species Dimocarpus longan. The sequence continues at coordinate 10,756,502 of CM041014.1, read as the reverse complement.
AATTGGCTGACTTGTGCAATGGTCATTGAATTATAGAGTTTTGTTGTCAACTAAAGTTGGAAAAAAATTATATTAGATTTATAGCAATCAATAGATAAAATCACATGTTTAGTTATAATCAGATATAATACATTACATTAAAAAATTTAAAATGCAATCACTATATATATATATCTATATATATTGGTTAAATGTATCAATGCACCAAATGTATTATAGAATGTGTTGTATGTACGTTTGTTTCATACAATTGACAAGGGAAATTTTAACTGACAATGTAAAATCACTTTTGCTCACATTATCAGTAACTCTCAGCCTAATTGATGTTATTTTAGGTGACTACATGTGTCCAAACGTCATTTATCTCATGTTCATACTTCATTGTTTGTTAAAGAAAGATATAAGAAAATCACGAAAAAGTTAGAAAGAAAGAAGACAAGAAATAAACCGAGTCGAAAGACTAATAAGTAGAAACTTGTAGTTCCAACAAACAAACAAACAAACAAAAAAGTAGAAACCTGTAGGCCAAGTCACAGGAAATTGCAAAGGAAGGAGCAAAGACAGTATAGTCAATGAAGCAGTGTTGCTGAGTTAAAGTGGTCAAATTTGAAATGCCAGTCTGTTTGTTGTGGGCCCGTATATTAATTATATGTTTCCATAACTTAAGAGTTTTATAAATTATACTACTAATTTGATAGGATAAGGACGGTAAACAACTCTCATTTATCTTGATAATGATTCAACTTTGAGCGATTACATCATAAATTGTATTTCAAAGAAAATAATAAAGTTCTACAGAATTACTCTTCGATATAGTTTGGTGATAGAAGGTAATTATTTAGCTTAATAATATTTCTAATTTGAGTTGCTATATATTATTAAAAAAAAGAGAACCCTCTACAGTTTACCCAGTTGAAGGAAGAAAAAACTGGGGACTTAGACCGAAAGCTTTTACTCGCTTTCTACAATTTTAAGGCAAAAAGCAAAGATTCCCTTGGCCTATGTAAGAGTACTTTAATCAACCGATTTAACAAATGTCTTGTTGATGACCCACGCATATTATGGCTAGTCACTTGGAGGAAAAAGGGAAGAAGGTGGATTAAAGACTTGTGGGTGGAAAGCAGATCGTAAAAATTACAGGAAAGAGGCAAAAAAGTTTGTAAAGTTCTTGTAATGGATAGAAATTTTGTTAGTCTAGCTCTCAACGAGGCAAAGCCAATTTACATACGAAAAGTGGTGTAGATACAATTTTATTGGGTGATAATATCTATACATTTGATTTATAGGTAATCATGACGCAAATGCGGTGATTCATTTCGCATGCAATGGACATGTTGAATATGATTTTTCTTGCATTATGTTTCTCTACGAAGTCTTAACATTTTGGCAATTATAATTTCAATTAGTATTTTTTTTTTTTTTTTGGGACCAATTTCAATTAGTATTTTGGATTTAAAAATTGATGAATTATTTTCCTTTTATTGAAGATTATTTTCTTTTGATGCAATTATCTGTTATTTGGTTCTTTTCTTTCAGCTTCGTCAAGTTATAAGTTCAGTTCTAGCTATTGTCCAAGCGTCCAATTACTGAAATATTGACTCTTCTTTATCTGATCCTTCATGAAATCAACACAAAGGATTTAGTCAAGATTTATTTTATTTTGGGCATAGTCAAGTTCAGTATGATCTTATTTGCTTAATTTGTGCTAACAGGTTAATTTGCATAATAAGTTCAGTATGATCTTAATTAATGAAATAGACTCTGTTTTGTGTATGATACATCATTGGGCAGTGCAGTAAATATGACCTATACAAAGGCCAAAGGGGGACTACTGCCTGGTCTGGCAATATTATTAAGCAAACAAGTAATGAATTATATACTCAAGTAAGTGGTGCATAAATCAGATAAGGCCGATCAATGGTATTGTCTTTTAGATATGTATCATTAAGGTCGTGGGTATTCCCACTTAGAATCTTGAATTAGTTGTAGTTGTTCAAAAAAATAAAGTTGAGGTGGTGTTGAGGAGAATATACCATTTATTTGTTGAAGGAGAGAATTAATCACAAGCCTCCAAACATATAACTTATTACAATCGGAAATCGCTTTTACATTTTGTAACAATGACCTCTCCTAAACTAATGGTTTGACCATAGTTGACTGTAAAAGTTAACTGTAGTAAGGGTATTTTGGTCAATTTCTTCGATTTTTATTTTTTAAAAAACTTATATTAATTAATAAAAAATAATTTGAAAATTTATCAAATGGGTCTAAACCATCCATCTAAAAAATGGACGGTCTAGATCAATTTAAAAAAATTATTATTTCCAAAAAAAAAAAATAATAATAAAACAAAAATTCAACATCTCATCACCTAACAGTTCATCACTTAACCATTGTCTCACAAAATCAAAATAAAAAATCAACACAAATCAAAATCAACCCCATCATCTTCAGCCCCTCATCTTCAACCAACTCCAATCAAAATCAAAACCCACAAAATCAACACAAATATTCCATAAAATCGACTCAAATCAAAACCCATAAAACCTAGATCATCTTTTGGTATGAACCCACCTGGGTTCATCATTGAACCAACCCGGATGAGTTCGTCATCATCGAACGAAGTCAATAGGAGGGTTCTGGTTTTCCACCAGAATCCAATCCGGATTTCCATCCCCAGATCGACATCATCTGGAAACCCAGACACTGATCTGGGTTTGGAATCCCAGGTCTAAACCCAGATTGACATCCGGGTTTCTAGGTGGAAACCCAGACGCCGGTTTGGGTTTGGAAACCCAGATCGGGACGTCGGTCTGAGTTTCGAAACCCAGACGGCGTCTGGGATTTGGAAACCTAGACACACCGTTTGGGTTTCGAAACCCAGACGGATGCCAATCTCTTTATGTTTGCTTGATATTCCTTTCGTGTCATTTTAAATTCCTTTACTACTTGATTTGCCCAATCAGCTTGATTTTCTCATTAAAAACCAATGACGAGATGGAGACTGGATCTCTGATGGAGCTTTGGCTAAAACTCCATCGAAGATGGAGATCTACGACTAAGATCTCTAATTTTTTTTTTCAATAATTTTTGTTATTTTATTAATATAATATTTGATGGACCATTTTATCCCTATTTAACGGAAAGTGTTTAACAATCTTGTAATGATAGGGGGTGTTTGTGCTACACTTTTGAAATTTAAAAGTAATTTACTATAATTATAATTAAACTTTCCATATTGATGCAATTTCATCTAACCTGGAGGGTGTTTGTGCAGTTTGCCATATTTATTATGCTGTAAGAGAGTGTTACAACTCATAACAAGAAAGTTCAAACGGCATCATGTTCATGAAATTTCATTTACAACATTAAGAATTATTATAATTATTTAGTTAATAGTTTATTTCTAATATTGGATTTAGGAAATAGCAAAATACACAAAACCTCTCTAAGGTAAGGCTTTTGTTGACGTCCGGATTTGGATCCCTAATCAACGAGGTTCGCTTTGGGGCCCAAACTGCAGCTTCGGATAGTATTTGTGGAACATGCAGGGTAAAGGAAACAAGAAGAAGAGGTCAGAGGCGAGGAAGAAAACATAAGTAGATTTTAGAGTGGTTCGGTCCAATTAGATGCCTACATCCACTGTTCACTCTCTCACTATTTTGACAGAATAACGGCACTCAAGAGATAGTAACTGTATTTACAATGAAAATCCTCCGTTATTTATAGAGAAAGGAGAAGTGCTACAGTAAAATAGAATAAGACAAAAGTATAGAGTAAACTGAAACTACAATGATGGACCGCATTTAATGTGCCAAGATTTCATTCAATGCGGCTGACAGTGTATTAAATGCAGCCGAACTTACATTAAATGTGGTCGAAATTATCACTTCTGAGGTCTATCCGAGCGTGATTTCAGGTGGTTAATCTGTACAGGTCATAGGAGGCCACTGAAATCTTGGCTAAAGTCTCTGGCAAAGATGGCGTGCATGGCACACCTTGAGCTACACCTTACATGGTATCTTCGGCTTCCGTTGACTTGCGATTTAAGAATCAAGGTTGAAAGGGACTTTCTAGCGGATAAAATATTCAGTTGAGCTAGCAAACAGATGAGCTTCTGACTGACCAGACATTTGGAGGGTCTAGGATACAGATCATGAATCAATACTTCTGTGACTAGCTGTGATATTAGGCGAACAATCTCGCAAACGAGCATGCTCAGAAATCATCGAACAACAAGGGGAACAATTATGAACGAACAAGCCTGGGCGAAATAGACCCGTTGATCATCCTTCGGCAAACAGCTTAAGCAAACATATATGACGATCAGCTTGAGCGAACGGCTTAAGTGATCAGGAGGACCGAACAGATACAGCGATCAGCCTGACCGAACAGATATGACGATCAGCCTGACCGAATAGATATGGCGATCAGCCTGAGTGAACAGCTTAAGCGATCAAAAGGACCGAACAGATACAGCGATCAACCTAACTGAACAGATATGGCGATCATAATTGTATACAGGATGACGAATAGGTTACTGATCGGGCAACCAATATTATTTGCGTGCAGGACAATGATCAGAAGAGGGACTTGGGACATGATCGAAAATGGAGAGTTAGTCTACCGTATAGATCCATTGCCAAGAAAGGCGGTCAGGAAGAAAAGTAGGTTGCTGAACCCTTGGGCCTGCACTGTAGATCTTCTCTGGCCCAATCGACTTGATCGCTAAATTACCCATAACATAAGCCTCTAGCTCTTGGTGCCCTACAGAGGACCAAGAACATAAATTAACTAACGAGCAACCTAGGCGGGAACAATTACGTTGCTTTTCAAATTCTGCTTTTTCACCAGGCCACGTGAAGCTTCCCCAGGCAACAGTTATAGGTCACACCACGTGTCGTATGCATTTAATGCACGTCTTTCACAACTGACATGCTGCATGATGGCGAAATCCCGGGAATCGCGCCATATCGTCTGATTAGGGACGGTTACATAATTGTCTTGATCCAACGGTTGGGGCTTTGCTGTTTTTTAATGAGGGTGACGCTCTATTTTCTTCTCTTTTGGCATTTTCAAAAACCAGAGACTCCCTCATTGCTTGCTTGCTTTCTCGATTTCTTACTCCCGTTCGCCGATCTTCAATCGAAACCACCGGTCATCATTACATTCAAGGTAAGGTTTCTTCTCTCTCTTTTTTTTTTTTTTTTGACATGGCACTCTTTTTCTAAGAGTCTGGGCCGGTGCTGGCGGGGAGCGTTTTCGTGCTGCCTCTGGTCCGACTGGGCCTGAAATACCTGCGAAATAGTTTTACCTGCTTTACTTCTCCCCTTTCTCTTTTATTCCTCCTTTTTTTAGCTCAGGAGGGGGGGGGTGCGAATTTGTCAAATGAGGCCCTTCTTGCCCCTTGCTGGCTTCCCAGACACACGACTTGATGCTTAGGGACAGTAGACTTAGGTTCTTTTTGTTTCTTAGGTTTGGTTGGCTGTCAGCGGCCTAATTAGCTGCTTCTTTTGTAGATGTCAAGTCGTGAACGTCGATATCAACGAGTCATGTCTAGCGAAGAGGGTTCCGATGAGGGTTCCTCCCTACAGGGTAGAGATTCTCTAAGTGCAACTGCCTCGAATGGCGGGGACGTACCAAGTTCTTTGGGACGAGAAAAAGCTTTCGCTCACGAGCCTTTTTATCAGCACGATTCTTGTATCACTCGTGAGGAACTCGAGGCACTAACTAGGACATATGGCTTCCCTTTCGGATGTCGAGTCATGGTCCCTACTCATTATGATCATGCAACACATCCCCCGGAGGGGTTTACAGCTATCAGTCGCTAGCATGTAGAACTAGGATTTAGGTTTTCAGTCCCCCCATACCTGATCGACCTCTTGAACGATCTAGAAATGGCTCCTTTCCAGCTCACGCCAAATTCTTATGCTCAACTAACCACCTTAGCCTGTGTCTTTCTTAAGAATGGCCTTCCGCCTCCGACCTCGAACATAATCCAGAATCTCTTATTCTTTAAATCTAACACTAGCCCCAAGGCCAGGAAGCGGGACGGCATCTATTACATGGCCGCTCACAACTCGCCTTACAAGGTGGTATTGCCAAAAAAGGTTGGCAAGTCCAATGTTGAGGATTACAAGTCCGTTGGTTTTACGTGTCTTGTCTATTCTTGTTGAAACTCATCAATTTTGATTTTACCCTCAATCCTGGTGAGCATAATTCTACTCGTTGTTCCCGCTTGTATGCACGCACCATTTTTTCTATTGCCACTAACTTTCTTCTCTTATGCGCAGCTGTTAGCAAGGGCACAAATGACCTTTCGAGCGAAGAGTTAGAGACGCTCTAGAAATTCTCCGAGGTCAAGGATTCTTCCAATGATTACTTCCCAACAGAATACTTCTTGAGGGATTTCGGGCTCACGCTTGGGGTCGGATCCAAGCTTTTCAGTTCCGCAACAGATATCGGAGTACAAAAGAGATAAGAACTCTCATTTATCTTTTCAGGACCTGACGAAGGTGCTTCTGCACCATCTTCAGAAAAACCTAAAGCCATGGTACATCTTCAGATGGATTCTCCTTTACCCTCGTCAGTAGTCGAATCGAAAAAGCCCGAGATAGAAATAACAAGCTCTAAGGGACCCCCAACTCAGACAATAGAGTCATCGCACTTAGGGGCTACGGCACCTGCTAAACAACCGGGGATTAAATACAAGTCCGTGGGGAAGAAAACCGTGAAGTACATAATTTTACCCAGAGATTCTGTTGGCCAGGGAATCCTGGCTCCTGGAGATAAGTTAACGAAGCCCTCAGAGGTCGAAGACAAAGGAAAAGGGGCCATGGAGCCTCTTACGAAGCGTCAAAGGTTTAAGGGCAAGACGCCCATTACAGGAGAAGTTAGCGGGGAGCCAACCCATGAGGCCGATACAGGGGAGTATTTTAATGACTTATTAGATCAATTGCTAGGACTGTTGGGACCTGATAGACCAGTAGTTTATCAGAAACATGCCCGCGGGGATCAATTGATTGCTCATGCCGCGCGCCATAATGTGTTGTTAGACCCCAACCTTAATTATGTAACTATGTATTATCTTCATATCCATTGTTGATGCATTTTTATTTCAGACTTCATTGGCACTAATGAAGATGCGTCAGGACTTTCCTGATCTGGCGGGGGAGAAAGCTTCACTCGAGGAGACGAACAGGAGGCTGGAATCAGAAAATAAAAAGATCAGAGAGGAATCCGATGCTGCCAAGAAAATTGCTCGTGAGCTCGAGTAGAAACTTAAAACTATTCGTGAGCTTGAGTAGAAACTCAAGGATGTGGATGAGTCCTTGGCTCACGAGAGGAAGCTTCGAGATATCACTGCCTCCTCTTTCAAACAGGCCACGAAGGATGTAGATAGGGTCACACAGGAGGCCATCTCGCAGAAGAGACGAGCTGTAGATGCGAAAAAGAAGGCCGACTCGACGATGCAGGACTTGAATACAGTAAGGGGCAATCTTGCTCGTGCCAGAAAATTACTTAGTCAATCGGAGGCTCGGGTCATGCAGGCTCGGAAGGAGGCGATTGAGATGACGAGCGATAAGTTCCTGTATACATTGTGAAAAAACTACCCTGATCTGGACATCTCCTGTTATGGGGAAGAGGCGGTGAAGAAAGTGAAGAAGTATGCGACCCTTGCTGCCAAAGAAGCCCTAGCAAAGACCGCAAAGCCTGTCTAAAAGGAGATCGTTCCTGTAGCCCCTAAGGAGAGTTCTACACCTTCAACTGCTTAAACCGGCGCTCCGCAAGCCCAGGGCGATTCTTCCTCTGGTCCTCAAAAGTCGATGCCAGGCGGGGAACAAGGATCGTCTTCACAAGGATCCCCCAGTGAGAAGGACCCGAAGAGTACCCCTGCCAGTTCTTCTAAAGCTTCTTAGAGTAGATAAATACAAAATTCGTCCTCCCTACCGATAAGGCTCATCTTTGAATATTGACATTGTATATACTATTTTTGTTTAATTCCATGATGCTTTACTCTTGTTTTTAACAGTGTGAGATTCCTGCCAATTTGCTTTGTCACTCTCTGAATCTCATATGTATCGTTATGATAAGTTGGGCATATAATAGAATAGGGAGCGAATCAAGTAAACAATGAGTCTGATCGCTTATATAAATACCTCCCGAGGGACAAAATAAGGAAAATAATTCTATGGGTTGCGAATGCACCTTGAGATTTCTCGATAGGTAGCCCTAGGCATAGACCGTTATCCAAAAAACAAGAAGGAATCCTAGCGGATGAATCAATAACTCAATTCCCCTTGCTAAACAAACATCATTCCATTATAAACAGCAAATTGATTAGTTCGCTCGTTAGTACTAACTAATCAATAAGTAAACCAGCTTGCGCTAGCGTGCAGCCGTAGTATGCATAACATAAGATAATATTGATAAAGAGGTATGAGTCGAGAAAAGAAAAAAAAAAAAAAAAACCAGATGATGAGCATCTGATGCCGTTCGCAGATCTTTCTAATCATTACTGAAACTGATTGAGGTTGTGCTCGAAAGGTAGGGGCTCGAGCCTATACAGTCGACTGCGCTCATAAGGTTAAACCTGAGCATTTACAGCGGACTGCGTTCACTGGGTCGATACCTGAGCTATATAGCATGTTGAACCTCTCAAGTTGCGTTTACAAGGCCAAAGCCTGAGCATTTACAGTGAGAGTTATGGAGGTTAAAACCTCAGCTGCGCTCACAATGTTGTAACTTGAGCATTTACAGCGAGTTTAGGGCAGAGCGCTTAGTGATCAAGCTTCTGTTCTGTTCACGCACGACGGATCAGATTGCGGTGTGTGTAGAACAACTTATAGAGGGGGAGGCCAATCAACGAGCGGTGATTAGGTACACAGACTCGTGGTCGTTTTAACCCTTCTTACCTCATAGGGCAGGTGTGGGATCAGGATTCACCGATATTCAGCCCCTTATCCCTACAAGGCTAGCAAATGTTTGAGCTTTAAGTTGGCTTCTTGCCTTTCATGGCTACGTACCTCACATATAAGAACACACATGAGCATTTCGCGTTAGTGGTAATTCATAATAATAAATGAGTAGCTTTTATTATGTTTGTACATGATTAGCTCTACAGAAATAACAGAATATCAACAAAGTTACAATGGTTATGTATAGTAGGGCTTTAAGTGGGTAGCATTCCATGCCCTTGGGAGCATTGCTCCACTCATGTCTGCCAGGTGGTAAGCTCCGTTCTTCAAATCTTCGTGGATTGTGTAAGGTCTTTCCCAGTTAGGTCTTAATACACCTTCACTAGTATTGCAAGCACTGGGCAGAATTTTTCGTAGTATAAGGTCACCTGGTTTGAACTGGCGCACCCGGACCTTCTTATTATAGTGTTTCGCCATCCTCTATTGATAGACGGCAGCTTTGAGACGAGCAGTTTCCCTAGACTCCTCGAGTAGGTCCGAACTAGCGACTAGGAGCCGATCGTTTTCTTCAGGATTGAAACTCGCTCTTCGCTGACTGAAAACTTCAAACTCAGTAAGAATCATGGCCTCGAACCCGTAAACCATTGAGAAAGGGGTTTCTCCTATGGTGCTACGAGTAGTTGTTCGGTAGACCCACATTACTTTTTACAATTTATCTACCTATGCTCCTTTTCTAGCTTCAATCTTGGTCTTCAGAATCTGCTTAATGATTTTATTGATTGTCTCCATCTGACCGTTAGCTTGCGGATGGTCTACTACCGAGAAGCTCTTAACAATGCCGAGGCTGCTATAGAATTTCAGGAACTGTTTGCTCATGAATTGGGTCCCATTGTCTGTCATAAGTTGCTGGAGGATACCAAACCCGCAAATAATGTTGTCCCACACGAACTTCTCAACCTTCATTGTAGAGATTTCAGCCAGCTTTTTTGCCTCCGCCCATTTCATGAAATAGTCAACCGCTACGATGGCGTACTTACATCTCGCTCAGCCTACTGGAAGAGGCCCGATTAGGTCCATACCCTAGATAGCGAAAGACCATGGACTGATCATCTGCCAGAGATAGGCTGGTGGTGCTTGGGGAACTTTGGAAAATCTTTGGCATTTATCACATTTCCTTACCAGGTCGATGACATCCTGCTTCATGGTTAGCCAGTAGAATCCCTCTCTGAGCGTCTTTTGGGCTAAGAAGAGTCCCCCAGCATGGTTACCACAATGTCCCTCATAGATGTCCCTTAGTAACGTAGTGCAATCCGGCTTATCAATACACCTAAGTAAAAGGGCCGAAAGGCCCATTTTATAGAGAACATCACTATACACACAATACCTTGCTGCCTTTATGCGCAGGCAGCGGGCCTCCATCTCACCATTTAACAGTTTTCCCTCTTGCAGATAACTGACCAGCGGGTTCATCCATGAATCTGCTGCCACTGTCAAGGTCATTACCTCTATGTCGGGCTCAATGTTTAGCTTTGGTAGGAATTCTATAGGCACACTTTTGACGAAATCTGTGTCCTGAGCAGTCGTTAGGTGAGCTAATGCGTTTGCGTGGGAGTTTTGAGCGTGTGGAATCTGATTTAACTCAAATTTCTCGAAGGCTCCCAACAATCCATGGACTTTCTGCAGATAGACTGTCATTTTTTACCCTCGGGCTTGGTACTCACCTCTTATTTGACATACCACCAACTGTGAGTCACTGAATATCCTAAGCCGTTCGACCTACATCTTCTTGGCCAAGCGAAGCCCTACTAACAGTGCTTCATATTCTGCCTCATTATTAGTCACTCTGAAATCAAACTTGAGTGCATAAAGGAACTTAGTCTCGTCTGGGCTGATTAGCAGAATTCCAGCCCCTATGCTCCTTTCACAAGAGGACCTGTCCACAGGTAACTCCTAGTACGGACCTTCAGAAGGTTCAGCCTTGTCGTCCATAGGTCTGGTAAACTCAGCAATAAAGTCTGTCAGTGCCTACCTCTTGATTGCCGGTCTTGGCTTGAATTCAATATCGAACTGAGCGATCTCGATGACCCACTTGATGAGTCGTTCGGAAGTATCTGGTTTATGAAAGATTTGCTTTAAAAGATATTTCGTCAAGACTTCAATCTTGTATGCTTGGAAGTAAGGGCGTAGTTTCTTGGATGCCATCACCAGGCAGTAGGCAAGTAACTCCATTGGGGTGTATCTTGTTTCGACTTCTACCAACTTTTTGCTAACATAGTAGACTGGGACCTGAGCTCCGTTTCCTTCTTCTCTCATCAGAGTCACGCTCAGGGCACGTTGGGATACCCCGAAGTAGACCGTCAGAGTTTCTCTTTCGTTTGGCTTAGTTAGTAGCGGGGCTCACCCCATATATTCTTTCAGTTGTAGGAACGCGACCTCGCATTCTTCTGTCCATCTGAAGTTCTTGGCCCTCTTCAACACATAAAAGAATGGAGCACATTTGTCAGAGGCTTTGGATACAAACCTGCTCAAGGCAGCTATTTGACCGTTCAAACTCTGTATCTCCTTCAAGTTAGTTGGGACCTCATGTCCAGTAGGACCTGGATCTTCTCTGGGTTGGTTTTAATCCCTCGGTTATTCACTATAAAACCTAGAAATTTACCTGACGAGACTCCAAAAGCACATTTGAGGGGGTTGAGTTTCATCTGGTATCTTCTTAGGATCTGAAACATTTTTTCGAGGTCCCGGACATGGTCGATAGCCTGCTCGGATTTCACGAGCATATCATCCACGTACACCTCCATGGTTTTCCTAATTAAGTCTTCGAACATCCTGTTCATCACTCTTTGATAATTTGTCCCTGCATTTTTTAACCCGAAGGGCATTACCTTATAACAGTACAGCCCCCGGTCTATAATGAACGACGTGCACTCCTCATCCTTTGGGCTCACAGGGATCTGGTTGTAACCTGAGTAAGCATTTATGAAGTTAAGGAGCTCATGCTCGGCCGTTGCATCTACCAGCTAATCGATTCTGGACAGCAGAAAGCTGTATTTCGGACAAGCTTTGTTTAGATCCGTGAAGTCCACATAGGTTCTCCATTTCCTGTTCTTCTTTTTCACTAACACGGGGTTAGCTACTCAGGTTGGGTACTGGACTTCTCGAATGAACTTGCTAGACGCTTGTCTACCTCTTCCTTCAGGGCTTCGCTATGTTCTCGGTTCATTTGCCTTCTTTTCTGACAGACCGGATTGTGGTGAGGATTGACGTTCAGCTTATGGGTCATTACATTCGGATCGATCCCCACCATGTCCCCATGGTTCCAAGTGAACACATCTAAGTTTGCTCTGAGGCAACCTGTTAGTTGAACCTTCATCTTCGGGGTCAGGTTTTTGCCTAGCTTAAGACATCTTGTTGCATCTGTTTCACTAACCTGGATGTCTTCGAGCTCTTCCACTGGACCTGTACTTTGGCATGCATCAAATTCCCTAGGATCCAGATCATGGTTGATCCCTGATAAGGTGATCGTCTGTAGCTCACGCTCTGGGGTCACATCCACCTTCTTTCCCAGAACTTCTCTTCTTATCACGTCCACATAACAGCGACGAGCCAGAGACTGCTCACCCCGCACACATCCTACCTCGTTAGGAGTTGAAAATTTTACCGTGAGAGCCCTGGTGGAGGTGATCATGTTGAGGTCATTCATGGCAGGTCTTCCCAATACCATGTTGTACGCAGAGGGGGAGTTGATGATGAAAAAATCTGCTAGCACTGTGGACTGATGAGAGGTGTCTTTAAGGGTCAAGGGTAACCTTATCTGTCCGGCAGGGATGACCGAGTCTGTAATGAACCTATACAGAGACTCGAGGGATGGCTTGAGCTGTTCGTCACCAATTCCCATTTGATCATAGCATCCTTTATACATCACATTTACCGAACTCCCTGTGTCAATCATTATCCTCTTGACCATCGAATTACCAATACGCACCCAAATCACCAATGCATCGTTATGGGGGAGGCGAACATCCCGGACACCTTCCTCCGTGAACATAATGTTCTCATATGCCCTTATGGCTTTCTTCGCAGGCCCCTCTAACTCTCTTTGACCCGTAGGCTAGACACGTCTCGCTTCATGCACGAACCGTTCTTGTGATCTATTGGACTCTCCCACCTCTGAGGGACCCCCATGGATGGTATGAATTATTCTGACTAAAGGCCTTTGGGTAGAGTCAGGCTCCTGCTGAATTTGGATAGGCGGTTCCTATAGGAGTTGGTGAGGACATTGTTGTTGGGACGGTCACCTGAGGGGTCTTACAACATAATCTCTCAGGCGAGCGTTTCTGATCATCTCTTCGATAGCGTCTTTGAGTGCCCAACAGTCTGAGGTATTATGCCCTACTTCGTTGTGGTAGGCACAAAACTTGTTCCTATCTCTTCGCTCTTTAAGAGTCTGAATGGGGGCTGGTCGCCCAAAATTCTCCCTGTTCTTTTCGGTCGCGAAGATTCTGTCTTGGGTATCAGACAAGGCATTGTATGTATTGTAACGTCCTTGATATCGATGTCGTTCCCGTCCTCGGTTATTCCTTAGTCTGAGCTAGTTCTTAGCCTTCTTTGCAATCTGATTACTATCTCTCTAGCCCCCAAGGTTATTTCCTCCATTGCTTCTCTTCCTTCCCTGACTAGAATTACTAGTTTCGTCCCTCTAGGAACTGACTTTTCTGGGGTTGGTTGCTTCTTCCCACAAGATTTCTTTTTCTGCCCGCTCGTAGAATCCCCCTAAGTCCTTCACTAGGGATTTATAGATGCTCTTGTATAACTTTTCGTCCTTTCTCAAACCTAACGAGATAGCTGTCAGTACCCCCTCGTCTGTTGGATTTCCACATTTATCACTTTGAGCCTAAACCTACTGATATAGTCCCTTAACAACTCACCGAGACATTGGTAAATGGTAGCAAGATGGTAGGGTGGCGCAAGCTGCCTTTTTAATGTCTTATATTGGTTCAGGAATTTTTACTGACATTCTTCCCAGTTGTTGATGCTGCGGAGGGGAAGGTTTCTGAACCACGTCCACGGGATGTCTCCGAGTGTGGCTGGGAACACATGATATTTTACGAGCGGATTGGTCATCTGGAGATCCATCTGAATGTTAAAACCGTCCAAAAGGTCATAAAGGTCAGAGTTCCCCTTATATTGAGGGATATTGGGAACCTTAAATCTTGGAGGAAGCGGTTCTAGCTCAACTTCTAAAACAAATGGGGTCCTTTCCCCGGTCCGGCCTCTTTGTTCCTGTACTCTAGGTCGTGTTTCAAGTTTTCGGACCCTCTGAAAGAGCTTTTCAACTAACGAGCCTTGTACCTCAGCTCTCTTAATAGCAGATAACCTGTCTTGCCTGCTCGGGGATCGACAATCTCGAGCCCCTAGTCCCCTAGTTATCGGGCCCTAGCCCTGTCCTATCTCTGCGGGCTGGGATTTGATCATGGCCATGGCCAGTGTGTTCCTGTCGATACTCATCCTGAGCTCTAGGAAGCCGAGCGTTGGAATGCATGTTTGAAGAGTGAACCGACCCTTCTCGTTTTGACTCCCTGACGTCCCTCCCGTTCGTGCCAGGGTCTTCAGCACGTCGCCCTCGAGGAGCATCCATTCCTTGGGTGGTCTGGGGGGGTCCCTGAGGAGGCTGGACTTAGGTCCGAATCAGCGTCCTGAGTTCACCGAGTAGTTGTGCCACCGTAGTTTCCAACATTTCCTGTAGCTGCTGCAACACCTATATAGCATCCCCTCCTACAACATTAGGCACAGATTGGCGAGTAGGAAGAGGAGGTATTCTTTAAGCATCCCTTCCTATGAGCACACCGGATGTCCCTACACCAGCATCGGGTAGCCCTCCAGTAGACATGGTATGTCGTTGTTGGTCCGAGGCTTCTGGGTGGTTGTTTGTTGAGTTAAAGTTCCTAGGAATCCTCCCTCTGACCATGGCGACCAAAAAATGAGCTTTGTAGGCTAAGAAGAAAAAGGTGGTGAAATTGAAGATGGACCTCTCCTTCTAGCACCAAAAATGTTGAAATTGAAGATGGACCTCTCCTTCTAGCACAAAAAATGTTGACGTCCGGATTTGGATCCCTAGTCAAAGAGGTTCATTTTGGGGCCCAAACTGCAGCTTCGGGTAGTTTTTGTGGAACATGCAGGGTAAAGGAAACAAGAAGAAGAGGTCAAAGGCGAGAAAGAAAACATAAAGAGATTTTAGAGTGGTTCGGCCTAATTAGATGCATACGTCCACTGTTCACTCTCTCACTATTTTTGCAGAATAACGGCACTCAAGAGATGGTAACCATTTTTACAATTAAAATCCTCCATTATTTATAGAGAAATGATAGGTGCTACAGTAAAATAGAATAAGACAAAAACATACAGTAAACTAAAATTACAGTAATAGACCACATTTAATCCACTGGGATTTCATTCAATGCGGCTGACAGTGCATTAAATGCGGTCGAAATTACATTGAATGCAACCGAAACTGTCACTTTTGAGGTCTGCCCGAACGTGATTTCAAGTGGTTAATCTGTACGGGTCATAAGAGGCCACTGAAATCTTGGCTGAAGTCTCTGGCAGAGATGGCGTGCATGGCACGCCTTGAGCTGCATCTTACATGGCATCTTCGGCTTCCGCTGACTCGCGATTTAAGAATCAAGGTTGAGAGGGACTTTCCAACGGACAGAATATTCAGTTAAGCTGATGAACAGATGAGCTTCTGACTGACTGGACACTTTGAGGGTTTAAGAGACGGATCATGAATCAATACTTTCGTGACCAGCTGTGATATTAGGCGAACAGTCTCGCAAACGAGTAGGTATATGAGCATGTTCAGAAATCACCGAGCAACAAGGGGAACAATTCTGAACGAACAAGTCTGGGTGAAATAGACCCGTTGATCATCCTTCGATGAACAGCTTAAACGAACAGATATGGCGATCAGCCTGAGTGAACAACTTAAGTGATCAGGAGGACCGAACAGATGCATTGATCAGCCTGACCGAACAGATATGGCGATCAGCTTGAGCGAACAAATATGACGATCAGCCTGAGCGAACAGCTTAAGCGATCAGGAGGACCGAACAGATATAGTGATCAGCCTGGCCAAACAGATATGGCGATTGTAATTGTATGCAGGATGACGAACAGGTTACTGATCAGGCAACCAATATTATTCGCGAGCAGGATGAAGATCAGCAGAGGGACTTGGGACATGATCGAAAATGGAGAGTTAGTCTACCGTATAGATCCATTGCCAAGAAAAGCGGTTAGGAAGAAAAGTAGGTTGTTGAACCCTTGGGCCACTTGGGCCTGCACTGTAGATCTCCTCTAGCCTAATCGATTTGATCGCTAAATTACCCATAACAGCTTTAAACATCTATAATCAGAGTTTGATTTTTATAACACAGTACCCCCGTTTTAACGGTCAAAAGGAGTTAGATATAACTATTGATTGTATTCTGTGATAAAAGACGAAAATACCCTTAATTTTTAAATTAATTTTATTTTAAAAATTAAAATAATAAACATTAATTTAATTAAAAACTCAAACATAAATCATCATGATCAATGATAAATCATCATCATCTCAGAATCATCATCATCAATAATTAATCATCATCATCTCAGATTTCCAGTGGCCTTGCACCCATTCACCTTGCACCAACATCAATCTCTCATAAAAACCATCATCAATCTCCTAAAACCAATAACAACATCTTCAATGAATATGAACCAACTTACCATCATAATAGACCAACCGACCATCATCACAGATCTTGTTCTTTATTCTGCAACCCAACATCAACCCATCATCACAACATCAAAAATGAACATCATATCTGGATTTGATTCGAACCCAGATTTCATAAATTTGGGTTCGATTCGAACCCAGATAAAATCTGGGTTCGTCTAGGTTTGAATCGAACCCAGACGTCTAGGTTCGTCGCTTGGGTTCGTCGAACCCAGACTTAACAAACCCAGATTTGGTCTAGGTTCATCATAACGTCTAGGTTCGAAATGAACGAGAAAAGAAGAAAAAGAGAAGAAGAAGAAGAAGAAGAAGAAGATGGTGAAGGATGGTGGTCTCTGGTGGAGGCGACAGAGAGAGAAGGAAAATGAGATGGAAAATGGTTTTAATAATTTTTTTTATTAATAAAGGACGAAAGTATCTTTAGTTAACCAAATATTGACTAACAAACAGTAATGACGTGGGGGTATTGTATTATAAAAACCAAAATTTGATTATGGATATTCAAAACCTTACCTCAGAGGGGTTTTGTGCATTTTACTTTTTAGGAAAATTTATTTTCTAGTGAAAATGAGGGGAAATAGCAACAAAATTGGCTGACTTGTGCAATTGTCATCGAATTATTGAGTTTCACTATCAACTAAAGTTGAAAATGAGTTATACCAAATTTACAGCAATCGATAGACAAAATCACATTTATTGATTGTAATTATCCATATTTAGTTGTAATTAAATATAATAAATTACAATAAATAATTTTAGAATGTAATCGCTATTTTTTTTTGTCAAGTGTATTGATACAGTAGATGTATTATATAATGTATCTTATATTTATTTGTTTTCCACAATTGACAAGGGAAATTTTAACTGATAATGTAAAATCACTTTTGCTCACATTATCAATAACTTTCAACTTAGTTGATGTTTATAAAATAGGTGACTACGTGTATCCAAATGTCATTTATGTCATGTTCAAACTTCATTATTTGTTAAAGAGAGATATAAGAAAGTCATGCAAAGGTTAGAAAGAAAGAAGACAAGAAATAAACCAAGTCGAAAGACTAGTAAGCAAACACTTGTAGGCCAAGTCACGGGAAATTGGAAAGGAAAGAGTAAAGGTAGTATAGTCAACAAAGAAGTGTTGCTAGAGGTGGCAATATGGTCACAACATGATGGATCGACACGAATTCGTAAAAACTAAATAGGTGTGGATTTGAGTTAAACGAATTCGTATCGTAATCATTTCAACTTGCTTAATCCGTTTATTAAACGAATCGAATTGAGTTTACTTAAAAGAATTGTGGGTTAACATGATTAAATTAGAAATAAAATTGTAATATTAACATATCATAGGGGTTAGTATGTAATTATCGGCTCGTACACCATTAAATGCTCGATTTGATTGCCTTATTCCTCGTGTGCTGGTGTCATTTCATTATCTACCTCAGATCTCAACAGATCCATCCCTGAGTTCTTTTTTTCTTTTTAATTGTTGTCGTTGTTATTATTATTATCTTTTTAATTTACGTAAATATATATTTTTTTTTTTGTTTTATTTGTGAAATTATTGTGTTCTTCAATATTGATGATTTTGAATGCGATGAATATCTGTGATTAAAATTGACTTATGTTAGATATCTATGAAAAATGGTTCTTAGCTTGATCTGAGTTTTGTTTTTTTGTTTTGGATTGTATTTATTTATTTATTTATTTTTTTGAGTTCATGGTAGATTAATTTGGGTAATACGATGAAAGAGAAGATTATGGGTTTTGATTGGTTTAATTGAAGTGTGTTTTCGTTGGTTTAATTGAATTTAAGCAAAAGTATCAACTGCATTTTATGTTGATGAAGATTTGGAATTAATTTAAATATTGAAGAACGATATTGAAGAACAAAAGCTTTTATTGGTTTATATTTTATATTTTTTTAAAATTTTCTATATATTCTTGTTACATATAGTGATAATGATAAGTAGATTTTTGTGTTAAATGAATTAAATAGGTTAAATAAGTTAAACAAATTAAACAAGTTAAATGAGTTAAACAAATTAATGAGTTAATGGATTTAGATCCTTTATGATCTAACTAATAAACAAATTAGTTATATCGTGTCGTGTCATTTATTTATAAATGAATTCGTGTCCAATTCAAAAATGTTGACCCGTTCTTAAATGAATTCATGTCGAATTGATTGAATTTATAAACGAATTAAATCGAATTCAGTTCGATCCAACACACTAATCCGTTTTGCTATACCTAATGTTGCTTAGTTAAAGTAGTCAAATATGAAATGCTAGTCTTTTTGTCGTGGACCCGTATATCAATTTTATCTTACGTATTATGTCTTAAAATATTAAAAAACATTATATTTTTTTTTCATAAATTAAGAGTTTTATAAATTATATTACTAGCCAATATGATAAGATAGTAAATAATTCATATTTATTATAATAATAGTTCAGTTTGGAATGACTATACTATAAATGATATTTAAAAAAAAAGAAAAAAAAGAAACCCTATACAGTTTGCCCAATCGAAGGAAGAGAAAGCTGGGGACTAAGACCAAAAGCTTTTACTCGCTTTCTACGTTTCTCTTCCTCACTTTTGATCCGCATTATAGAGAAGCAACGAAAGAGGTCCATTAAAGTGGCCTATTTAAGAGTACTTTAATCAACCGTTTTGACAAATGTGTGTTGACGACCACAATATTATAGCTAGTCACATGGAGGAAGAAGGCAAGAAGGCCATGGTTGAAAATAGAAAAAATTTTATTTATTTTTATGTATTAAATTCTTTAATCCTCAAAATAAAATCTAGTGGTCTTGTAATTGTACAATTACACAATAAAATATAGTATAAAAATTTAATTAACTTATTTAATTATTAATTTTTTTAATTAAAGTTTTTAAATTAATTATAAATATGATTATTAAAATTAATAAAAAAATTTCAATGAAGGGATAGAGTAAACCATTTGGTAAAATAGTTACAGCTTTTGATTAGATATTACCTAAACTATTCCCAGGGTAAATATTGAATAAGACATCCCAATCAAATATCTATATACAAATTAATAATTCATTTAATTGTATTGAAATTTACATTGATAGGTAGACATGATCACGGTTCGGTTTGAATCAGACGATTCGAATCGAACTGGGTCAATTGAATCGAAACCAGAACAAAGGTTTCGATTCCGGTTCAAAATCGAAATTGGAACCGCTATGTAGTGGTTTCGGTTCTTTTATTAATGGAACAGGAACCGCCGGTTCAAAGAATCGGTGGAACCGGAACCGCTTTGAACCGGCGGTTCCGGTTTTAACAAAAAAACAAGAAAAAAGGTGGTTGCAGAACTTTTTAAAAGTGACAATTGGTCACTTTTTTTTAACATTTCACCTTCTCCCCTTAATTTCTCTTTTAACCCTTCCATTTCCTCTATAAATACTCATCTCATTATTAATTTCTTCTCACACTTATCTCCCTCAATTTCAACTCTCTCTCAATTTTAACTCTTAGTTTCAATATTCTCTTAATTCTCAATCTTAATTTCCTTTAATTTTTTTTAATTATATCTATAAATTATAATTTTTAATTTATTATTTGAAGTTTTAAATTCTTAATTTATTATTTTTAAATTTTAAAATCTTATTTTATTATTTTTAAATTTTAAATTGTCAATTTATAATATTTATAAATTTTAAAATTTTTATTTATAAAAAAGGTTTCGGAACCGGAACTAAAATCGTTATAGAACCGAAATCGAAACCGAAATCAGAATCGAAACTATAACCATTACAGAATCGTCGGTTCCAGAATCAAACTGAAACAGTTTTATCTCGATTAAAATTTTGATTTTAGTTTTTTTGGAATCGAAATCGAAACCGTCGATTTGAAATCGAAATCGGAATCGAACTGAACTGTGATCATTTTTATTGATTGGAGCAAAGTAGGTTAAAATAGATTTGTAGGTTATAGCCAATAAATGGCGGGAATCAACGCCAATGTGTCTCGTTCACGTGGGCCTCGCGATAAATGTTTATTGATGTTGACATCCTCATAGTTATCACTTATTGCATTAATTGTAATCATTGTGATTCAAAACTACATGGGCTCAGATCTCCATGCACTTTCAACCTCACCTGATAAATACGACGGATATATACGTGCAGTCCCCCTAGTCTACTTACTTTTTCTCCTGTTTGAATGCTTTACGTGAGAAAGGACGATTTTGAATTTGGTGGGAAAATTGAAACAGATGCAAATTACAAAATTGTGTTAATTATTTTCTGCTCTGACATCTGATTGTGAGCCACGTGATTTTGGAACATTTGTACGCCGGTCTCCTTCGTCACCGAGCCACGCCGGTCTCCTTTGTCACCCAACCACGCCGCGTCCGCACCATTTCTTCATCTCGGATGCGGTCGTCTGTCTCCTTCGTCATCTAGCCGCGCCGGTCACCGCATCGTCATCACCTCCTTCATCTCCGACGCGGCTGCATCATCATCATCATCATCATCAGGAGGTTTTCAGTCTTCCTGAGTAGGGGTATGTAGACTTTTTCTATTTTTGATTTTTGATATTTTAATCAATGTTCTTGTCATGATATTTTAGTCAATGTGCTTGTTGCTTACTTACTGTTGATTTTTTTAATTTTTAATTTTGGTCATTTCAGTCAATGTTCTGATTAGAAATATACTTGACTGTGTTGATTGTTGCTTACTATTTTTTATTGTTGTTTACGGTCAATGTTTTGATTGTTTTGAAATATGATGCATTTACTTGATTGTTTTGATTGTTGCTTACTGTTGTAATGCATGTACACGGCTGCATCATCATCATCGTCAGGAGGTTTTCAGTCTTCCTGAGTAGGGGTATATATATATATTTTTTTTGTTTTTATTTTTAAATTTTGATATTTTAGTCAATGTGCTAATTGTTCACTGTTGATTTTTTTTTTTTTTTAATTTTTGATTTTGGTTATTTCAGTTAATGTTCTGATTAGGAATATGCTTGATTGTTTTGATTGTTGCTTACAGTCAGTGTTTCGATTGTTTTGAAATGTGATGCATATACTTGATTGTTTTGATTGTTGCTTACTGTTTTGATTGTTGCCTTTGGCTGTCCTGCCTTTTTTGGCTAATACTTTCACAAGTTAGGGAAATTGAGATTATTTTCAATTTGAGCGGTGTTTTAGATTTTTCTCATAACATAAAATTACAAAATTGTGTTAATTATTTTTCTTCTCTGACTTCTGATTGCGAGCCACATGATTTTGGAACATTTGTGCGGGGATTAAATAATGATTTCAGGTTTTTTGATTGTTTGATAGGAAGGTTTCATGTGCTCAAATTAAATTCAACTGATTCCTATATGACGTGGAGAGTTCAATTACACTAGGGCTATAGTTAGATTATTATTATTATTATTTTTTCATTTGGCGCACTTTTACCATGCGTATAGTGTAGTGATGCTAGGGTATAGTGTAGTGATGCGTATAGTGTAGTCAGATTTTTGGGATAATTAACTTAAAATTATATGTATATATCATAGTTGAATTTTAACATTATTATATATACTATGTTGTACTTCAGTGTCCCATCTCATATAAATTTATGATCTACAGCTGATCAGTACTAATAGACAGGCAAATGAATTTACTTGCAGAGCCATGGACTTTAGCCATGAAAGTAGCTCATCGAAAGTAGAAACAATGAATGAGTGTCAGCAGGAAGCCGAAGTAACAAAAAGCCAAGGACTTTGTAAAGCATCAGAAATTTCTGATTCTAGTGACGAAATTTCTGATTCTAGTGACGAAATTTCTGATTTTGATGGCGAATGTCATGATTTTGATGACGAAATCGATTCAGAGGAATCGTCGATTCAGGAAGTAGACCTGAATCGTTATCATGACTTGTATCTTGCTGCACTTAAAGGAAACTGGAAAACGGCTAAAGAGATTATCGATAAAAATTCAGAAGCATTAACCGCGAAGATTTCCATGATATCCATGACTGTATTGCATGTTGCAGCCTATTCATGCAACTACAAATTTGTGGAGAAGCTGGTGGAAAAGATGACTCAGGAGGAAGTTGCAGTGCTAGATGGGAATGGAAACACGGCCCTTCACCATGCAGCATTTACAGGAGTTGTAGATGTGGCAAAGGCATTGCTGAGAAAGAACCCTGGTCTAACAGAGGTACAAGGCTCCCAAGGTTTCATTCCTCTACTTTCAGCTGTTGTTCATGGTGCTGCTAAAGGCAAGGAAATGGTCCGGTTCCTTGCATCCAAAACCAAGAATCCCTTCCTTGAAGCCACTTCAGCTCGTCTTCTCTTGGAGCTAACTCATGCAGGTTTCCATGGTATAGACTAATTACCTTTTTATTTATTATTTCTACCAAACCATGGATTAGCAATATTATATATATTCTGTCAGTCAACTTAGTCTCGTTTGAAGGATTAATTATCTTATGTTTTTTAGTCTAATAGTTTTTAAACAATTCTCGCGTGAAACATCTCAATGCTTTTTTCTCTGATCTTTTTATTCAGATTCTATACTTTATGTGCCATTAGGCCAGGATGCAATACCTTAATTTTACAACATACACTCGTACCATACCCTCATGCTCATTTAAATTAGAATATAATGTATTTACAACATCATTTTGAGTTAATAAAAACTAAAATGTCAACCTTAATTTTTTTTTTTTAGTCGTGCATTTTTGTTAGAATTTATTTGCGATATTGTGGTGAACTTGAAAATTATTTCATTGTGTTTTATTTTATTAGGCTAGATTATTTGAATTGTTTTTAATTTTGTTTTTTGAATTTAATTTCTATTGTTATGCATGTTATATGTATACTAGTTTTAATTGATTATTATTTATATATTTTTATATAAAAAAGGTTATGGATATGGATATAAAAAAACCTGTCCTCGTCCTATCGATGGACATCCCTATAAGGCCACCATATCCAGGACTTTATTCTGTATTACTAGTCAAGGTTCTATAATGGAAGTTCAACATTACTTAATCAGACGATCAGATCACTGAAATTTGGATGTCAAAAGAGTAGTAAACTTGTATTGCGGCTTAACTGTATATAGAATCCTTATTTTTTTCATTATTTACAATGAGGAAATTTCAAAAAATTCGCAAGTTTTCATACTGAAAAACTAAAATACGTTATTTTAGTTTTCATGTTTGCAAACTATTAGTTTTGTTTATAAATGATCACTCGAAAATATAATATTTATTTTGTTTTTCAGTGTTAACTAAAAATTCATATTAATTTTAACTTCATTTTTACTGAAAGTGTTATTCATAAAATTATTAATTTGATTTTATCTTTAAACAGATATTACATTAGATTTACTTCATTGCATTCATCGCTTCCCTAAAATGGCAACTGTTAAAGTAAATGAAAGCGCAAGCAGAATACTTGGCATATTGGCTCTTAGGCCTATGGACTTCCGGAGTGGAACAAGACTTAATTTTTGGGAAACATGGATCTACGAACGTTAGTTCTCTCTTGACTCTCTCATATATATAATATAAGCGATGAATTTTCCAACATTGTTACTGAGTATTTCTTTTTCAATTTTTTTTATTATTATTTTTTATTTCATTTTTTGGGTTAAGTGGCACCTTGTCAGCCACCAAGCGGTGCAAAAGGTGATGTGGAGGATCCCTCGGAAAACTCTGACGATCCTAAGGACAAAGACCCTCAAGCATGGGCGACACGAGGTATCCAATTCAGTATTTTGTTTTATAGTTGATATATGCATATTCTGCACATTGTTT
Organism: Dimocarpus longan; assembly: GCA_022984855.1. NCBI lineage: Eukaryota > Viridiplantae > Streptophyta > Magnoliopsida > Sapindales > Sapindaceae > Dimocarpus > Dimocarpus longan. The sequence continues at coordinate 10,732,005 of CM041014.1, read as the reverse complement.
TATGTATACACACACACTCACATGTAGGGTCGAGCGTGGTTGTAGAATTGCCATCTTACCTATATTTTAATAAACCTACGCAATTGAAAGTTCAAAATTTGTTTCTACATCCATAATTATTACATCCCCAGTTTATCATAAACCCTAATAAGCAAAAAAATAATAATAATTAAGACTAGCACCTCAATAAGGATATGTAATTTTCACTAACGAAGAAAAAACTAATTTAACGGATTCCCTAAGTATATATGTATGTTTATTCAATTTTATTATTGTTATATGATGCCAAAAAAAAAAAAAAAAAATTCTATAAGAAGAAGAATTGTACATGTTTTGTTTGTTTCACTCAGGAATGTTTGATACTTATTATGTTTGTTCTAAGTTTTATTATTATTTTTTATGATGAAGAGAATCATTTTCAGAAAAAAAAATTGTTTTGTTTGTATATAATATATTGATACCCACATTTGTCTTTTATTATGGTCTTTTTATTGAATAGAAATTCTTTTTTTTTTTTTTTTTTTTTTTAATGTAGTTTTTAAGATGTGTTTGGTTGTGTACAAATATGTGACAATTGTTTAAGTTTTATTGTTTTTTTTTTTTATTGAAAAAAAAAAACAAAAATTGTTTTCTTTAAACAGAAAGGTTTTATTTTCTTTGAGACATTTCAGTATCAAAAAGTATCTGAAAATAGATGAAATCACAAAAGCCCATTCTAATAAAATATTCAAAAAAAACGAACGAATAGTCTCATCACTTTGATCATCATCACAAAGAAACCATTAAAAAAAAAAAAGTAGCATGGAAAAAAGAAAACTTGAATAAGAGATGAGAGATATAAAACAAAGAAGAAGACAAAATGATACGAGCATTATGTTACAGCTTGGGTGTTTAATGGGAAAAATATTAAAGTTATCTATAATATGTAAGAATGATTTTAGCATATTAGAGGCAGTAAAAAGTAGGGGAAAAATGAAGAAGCTAATTTTAACTTTTTAATATGGGTATACAAAACAAATAGGAGTAATAAATTTTTTAGATGGTAGTAGAACTATCCACATTATATTATAGTTCTCTAATGAGGAACATGTTCCATTATGATTTCTAAGAACACTTTGATGACATATGAAAGTATTTTTGAGAAGTTTTATAACCTTTTAAAATTTTCGAAGTATGTGTACTTTAATAAATTTAATAAGTTTTAAATAATTTTCATACAATTGTCTTTATGAATCATAATTACAATGAAAATGACTTAAAGAAAACTTTTACATATATATATATATATATATATATATATATATGAGTACCCAGAACCATTTTGTTTTTCAATTTTTTAATTTTTTTTCCATTGTTACCATTTTATATATAAAGTTTTAAAAAATGAAACAAAGAGTTCTAGAATAAAAAGGAATTTAAAATTTTGTTGTCAAGTATTCTTCATTATTCTTATAACGGTAAAGTATTTATCTTTACAAACTTTCGTACAAACTTATAATAATTAGAAAAACCCTCGCTAAAAACCTATAAAATGTTCGCTAGCAAAAGTTTGAAAAAATTTCAGTGGGACAGATATGGATACTGCATTGTGTATATACCCCATAAACTTTCATATTAATTTATTTTCAATCTACTTTTGTACATATCATAATCATATTTTATTGAATATGGACCTATTTCACAATAGACATTCCAAAACTCTATATTTTTATATTATAGAGTATTTAAATTTTTTCTTTATATTTGGCTGCATCAATTAATTTTTAATGCATTTTAGTGATTAATGCAGTTTTCTATTAATTGTAGCAGTGTGCAAATGGTTCAAACGACTTAGATGGAAGATAATCACTACCCTTGGTATGCAACATCACAGATGCGTCAGTAATTGATTTCCTCAATATGTATTAATCAGTTTCCATCCATTTATTTTCATTTGCAGCTCCGTCGACTTGCCAAAAATTGCTAGATCTAAAGTGTAGACACAAATATGCTTTGGAGTTGGTAACTTTTATATGTGAGAGAGCAAAAGAAATGCCAAATGAGGATATTCTATCATATTTTGAGCTCAAAAGGATCCTACTTCATGCAGCAAAATCAGGAATTGTTGAAATTATTAAAGTATGTCTTCATCATTTCCCGGATATAATTTCGATTTGGAGTAATAATACTGGATCTTGGATGACGGTACTTAATGTTGCTGTGGAACATCGGCGAGAATTGGTTTTCAATCTCTTATATGCAAGGAGTGAATTATGCACAGTATTTGGTGAATCGGACAAAAATTACTCATCAGCCAAACGAGGCCCTGAATCCTCTTATCAACCGTCCATGGCCTATAGTAGATTGCTTTTGGCAGCTCGGTTGGCACACCCTCGTCAACTATCATCTATTTCTGGTGCAGCTCTACAGATGCAAAGAGAGTTACAATGGTATAAGGTACCTATATATACTATTACTTCCATGACATTTCATTACAAGTGGTCATTCATCATTTGTTCAAAATATCTTATTAAATTTCTCTTCCTATTAGCATAATCTATATGACAAATTTACCTACAAATAAAATTTAGGGAATATGTTAACACTTTTGATTTATATCACCTAAGCAATGTTATTGTCTACCTTGTAGGAGGTGGAGAAACTAGCACACCCTTCTGATAAGGAAACGATTAATTTTCAAGGATATACACCTAGGGAGCTATTCACTAAGGAGCACAAATGGCTGTTCATCATGGCAGAGAAATGGATGAAAGACACATCAAATTCTTGCATGGTTGTGGCAACTCTCATTGCGACTGTAGTGTTTGCTGCAGCATTTACAGTACCTGGAGGCAACAGTAGTCAAGGCGTTCCAATTTTCTTGGAACATAAACCGTTTACAGTGTTCATCATCTCTGATGCTCTAGCCCTTTTTTCAGCTTTAACTTCCGTTCTAATGTTTTTGTCTATCCTCACCTCACGCTATGCAGAAGAAGATTTCCTCAAGGATCTTCCCATAAAACTACTGATAGGTCTTGTTTCTCTCTTTTTTGCCATTGCCACTATGATGATAGCTTTTGTTGCTGTGCTCTGGGTCGTAGTTGATGACAAATTTAAATGGGTTTCCATTCCAGTTACTATCCTTGCTTCTATCCCTGTAACCGTGTTCTTATCTATACAACTTCCCTTGTGTTTCCATATATACAAATCAACATTCATTGGAATCTTTCATGCAGAAAACATTTGGGAGCTTGACCAAGTACGCTAGACTTGTAAACTACTTCTAAGTGTTCAAAGAGTATATCGCAAGTGGTGACTACCTAGCACATTGAACACTGTCATAGCATCTGTACCATTTCGGATTAAAACTGCTCCAATGAATTTTAGCAGCATGTTGTGTATTGTGGATTAATTCTATATTTTGGTCTTAATTAGAATTGCTATGCTTTAGTCTCATTTTCAGTTTTTTTTTTTTTTTTTTCGAAGAGAGGCGGATGTCAGCTTGAGAGCTCAGCTTTGCCAAAAAATGGATTTTGAAGTGTTCAGGACTCCCTACACTTTAGACATTTTAGTTGTTATTGTTGTTGTTTTATATTATTTGAGGCAGATGGATTTGAACTTAAGAGCTCAACTTTGCAAAAAGTGGATATTGTGGATTTTGGATATTAGTTGTTTTTTTTTTTTTTTTTTTTTCGATGTGGGAGAGACAAATTTGAACTTGAGAACTCATCTATACTAAGAAGTGGAAATTGTGGATTCTGAATTTAGGTCTTAGGACTGCTTTGTTTTAATCATTTATTTTTTCCTAATTTGAAGGAAGTTTATTCACACTTTAGGCCTCAATTTTGTTCAGAAATGTAGTTATCAATCATACTATTCTTTTTTTTTTTTTTGGCTCCGACTTTTAACTTGCTTAACATATTTTTTAGAAAAAAGTGTTTAAATAACACTCTTAATTCAGTTAGGTTTGGCATCATCATCGTATGAATAGTTTGAGTTAATATAGAATCTATATCAGGTTTTGGACAAAATTACCCTTATATATAAGAAAAATAAAAATCACTCGGATCTTTCTCACCTATTTGAAAACCATAAAGAGAGAGTTATAAAAAAATAGTTAAACAGAAGAAAAAGAAAGAGAAGACGACAAAAAAAAAAGACTCCAAGGCACTAATGGGACAGAAAACCCAAAAATAGAGATTAAAAAAAAAATTAAGAAAGAGTTGTGGTTCTCTCACTCTCTCCTCTTCCTCCTCTGTCCACACTCGCACTCCTCCTCCCTCCACATTCTCACTCAAAAGCCATGAAACTGAACCTAAAATTTGATCAAACTCACACTTACCATTACAAGTTACATATATAGGCCTCGCTCGCCTCATCAATGTGTCTTCTCAAAAATTGCTTTCTAGTCTTCCAGTAATGGAATCCACCGTTACTTTCAATGCACTATAGAGATGTCCCGAAATCGAGACATTTTCTGCTCTCCATACCATATAATTGTCAATTAATTAATATATGGTCCCAATGCAACTTGCTTTAATGCACTAGTATTAAGTTTTAATATAATCTTTCCAGTAAAGCTTGCGTGATATCTACCATGTTTTGTGCAATAAAAATAGATGGTAAAATCATGATTTTTCGAGACTTAAATGCTCCTTTATTTGGGACCTATGGTCCTTTGTTAGGAATGTGTTTCCTTAATTTTTAGGGGACTGATATTAAACAGTTTTGAATAGCATGTCAATAAGATTTGAACCCAATACTTCATTGGAATCATCTTGACCAGTAGAATAAAGTTCTTACTTATCATATACATTTTGACCTTTATTTTTCCATTTTTCTCATGCTGCTTCTTTTGTTCCTTTCAAACTAACTAAAACTTCCTTTATTTTATTTTTTTAAAATTCAATTAATATATATGGGAACCTTTGTCCAAAACTCTTGTGGTATTCAAACTCACAGTATGATTTGGTGACAAAACTAAAATTCACTCAATTAAAATTGCTATTTAAAAGAAGAACTCATTTTATTAACTATGTAAAATTACCATTAAATAGGGAAGTAACATATAGAAAATGGGAAACGATGAAATACGCATAAAGATAGATATTGAGATCCAACCTATAATATGGTAAATTATTGCCGCCAGTGTTGCACGCACAAGCAGATTGAGTTAAAGAATCTTGTGATACTTAGCCATCGCTATTAATACATGATTTAGATATATCTTTTAACTATATTAAAATTTTGTGCATAAGATTCTAGTCACACTAATAGTTAAAACCTCAAAATTCATCAAATCTTTAAACAAATAAATATATATCAACTTAATATCAGAAACCGGAGAAAAATTTTGCGTTGGAGAACAAGTTATTTTTCTCTACTACTCAAAAGATGACACATGCGAAAGACCCTCATCCTCCTGCTAGATGAAATCTCATAATTTAACTATAAGTTTACAAATTGTAAAATTTAAGGAAAGTTTATGAACAAAGATTGAATTGGCAGCCATTGAAAAATTTTAAGCTCTCTTTATTGAATGTAAAAGATTGATTACGATCTGGAAAATACAATCCTATATATATTACAATCAACATAGCTCAAAACTAACTCAGCTAGCTTAACCAATTAGATAAGTTCCCGCCTAATCAACTTGACACCTATATATATATATATATATATATATATCAATTAGAATATAAAGCTAATGAAAAATTTGGGTGTGACGGCACCCTATACAAACATCAAACACTTGATTTACTTGTTAGTATTTATTAACAAAAGTCAAAAAGTAATTTGATTACAAAAGCTTCCATTTCACAAAGTATATTATCTCACAGCACATTTCGTCGTTTAAGTGGTAGGTGTAAATGAACACTTTCTGGGTTCCAGCTGAATTCAAAGCCACGATTTATATAATTATATAGCAAAAACTTGAGCCTAAATCTTGCTCTTAACTTGATATTTTAAATGTATCCAACGTTGCATATTTCTTGTTCAGACTTCAAAGTTCGTCTGGTTGTGCATTCGTCATTGGTGTTTGAAAACATGCGATGGACTTTGAATTGTTCAATTTAGTCTTTTGCATATAAATTAAATAGACTTTTTATTTTTACTTGATAAATAATTTAGGTTGACCACGTCAATCTTTTCTCTTACTTGATGCTTATGTACTACCCATGTCAAAATTGAAATGATCAAATATTTCAGAATTTCAGAATCTATTTTGAATAATAGGTAAAGTATGGCACTTTATATTATATGTTCTCTGATAATTCAGGAAGATTTGATTTGACCGACAAGCTAGGGAGGAGAATGATAGCTTATCTACTCCCTTTAAAATTTTAATAAATGTTACTGTTAAAAACAAGGGTAGTTGTTACATGTGTCCTACTCAAACTTCAATAAATAATTTAAATTTATTCTTTAAATATATTAATATACACTTTAAATTTTGTGTTTGAAAAAAATAAATATAATCTATTTATTTATTTTTTTAAAAATCTTAATATGTGTCTTTAGGACACATATTAACTTTTTTATAAACAAAAATTAATATTTTAATCATATATGTACACTTGATATAATAAACTTATTTGCCAGAATATTAGTTAAAACAAACTTAATAATGTATGATAATATACTTTATTAATTACTTAAAATAGATAGGATTAATTTTTTTAAATACCAAAAATATAAATAAAAAATATATAAAAATCGTAACTTTTCACTTCATTTTAAATAACTGAATTAATTATATATAAATTATATTCTTCCAAGATTATCATCCCAAACATTATATATTTCATTAATTGTTTTTACCATAATTTTATATGGTACAATTTTTTTTAACCTATTATTTGTGATAAAGAACTAAAAAAAAGTTCATATTGTGTGAAGATTGTTGCTCAACACCTTTAACACCATTATCGAATTTAATTGGTTTTTATTTTCTTGTAGATATATAAAGTAAAAAACTATCATTATGTCTCATATTTTAATCTTAATTTAAACAAAATTTGTTTAGAATTTGTTATTATTATTATTTTTTGTTTCTGTGGATTATTTGAATTATATAAATGAAAGTACATAACAATTATTAGTAATAAGGATATAAATATCCAATTACTTATTAAGCAATATCTTTTTTATTTTTTATTGTTTTAAAAAGGTTGCTATTATAATTATAGGTAGAAAAACAATTGTGTTTTTCCAGCTAAGTTCTAGTGCTTTCGTCTTCGATAAAATTTTAGACTAATTAATTTTAAAAAAAATAAAAAACATAAAAAAAATCAAACAACCCACAGTCACTTTTAAAAATTAAGTAGGTTTATGATTGCTCACATGTAAAACATGCTGTGAGATAAAAGGAAAAACAGAATAGAACAAACCAATGAGCAACATATTTATTATACTTCTAAAGAATCAACTAAATCTTTAATATAATTGCAGAAAACAAACAACTTCTCTATAACTAATAACAAATTTTGCACATATAGAACGAGTTTTAATGTTCATTAATTAGTTATATGAATAAGTAGAGAAACTCTGGTTAGCATGCATACGTAGTTCTAAACTCCCAATTTTGTCATGGATTGTTGGTACTCCACATACATAGTTCACGCCATAAAGACTTGCTTCCCCACTTATATTTGCAGAAGGAAGACGTTAGCTGTCAAATAGATCTAGTCAATTCTGTTGTGCGCAGCGGAAATTAAACAAATACACAACTACTAATGCTAGCTATTAAATATAAATAACAAATACTAATAAAGCAGAAAAGCAGAGAAATAAATGCAAAGCGAAAAAAGAAAGAACACACCAGAATTTACGTGGTTCGGTATAAAACCTACGTCCACGGGCGCTGCTGAAAACTTCCACTAGCTCCAAAGCAAAATATTACAAAATCTGGGTAAGATCCAAAAACCCAGAAACATATGAGGAGAAAACAAGAATAATACAAATGTATGGATCTTTTACAATTCTTGTTTATTTTTGGGGTACAAAATCAATTAGCTAAAGGACTTATTTATAGTCCACCAAACATCCCACCACATTCTATTCTTTAGATGTGGGATTCCTTTTATGACTAATTTAGCCAAAAACCAACAAATCTCCACCTTGGCGTATTAGCCTTCAGCAATACTTTCATATATGTCTTTTTAGACTTTCAAAATGTTGATCAAGTCCAAACAATGGTTGAACTTGATTGCTGTCACCACTTTGGTCATCATATCTGCAGGATTATCAGCAGTCCCAATTTTCTGTAAGAGAATCGACCCTTCACTCAGAATTTCCCGCACAAAGTGATATCGGACATCAATATGCTTGGTGCGAACATGGAATACCGGATTCTTTGCTAAATGAATGACACTTTGACTATCCGAGTAAACAGTAATATTCTTCTGTCTCATTCCCAATTCTACCAGTAATCCTTGTAACCAAATTGCTTCCTTCACAGCCTCTGTCAATGCCATATACTCTGCTTCTGTCGTAGACAAAGCAACTGTTGACTGTAAAGTAGACTTCCAACTTACAGGAGCTCTCGCAAGAGTGAATACATATCCAGTAGTTGACCGTCGTTTATCCAAATCACCAGCATAATCTGAATCTACATATCCGATTGCAAACTGACCAAGTGAATCTTCCTTCTGAAATACCAAACCAAAATCTACGGTTTTTAACAAGTACCGTAGAATCCATTTCACAGCTTGCCAATGTCCTTTACCAGGATCATGCATATACCTGCTCACAACTCCAACTGCTTGCGAAATGTCAGGTCTTGTACACACCATAGCATACATCAGGCTACCAACCGCATTAGAATACGGAACACGAGACATGTACTCTCGTTCTTCATCAGTACTCGGAGATAATGATGCACTCAACTTGAAATGAGGAGCAAGTGGCGTACTTACAGGTTTTGACTGTTCAGATACACCAAAACGCTGTAATACCTTCATCAGATATTGCTTCTGAGTCAAACAAACCTTGCCTTTTCCTCTATCTCTGCTAATCTCCATACCGAGAATCTTCTTAGCTTCACCCAAATCCTTCATTTCAAACTCTGAACTCAACTGAGTCTTCAGCTTCTCAATCTCCACTTTGCTCTTAGAAGCTATCAGCATATCATCAACATATAAGAGCAAGTAGATGAAGGAACCATCTTGTAGCCTTCGAAAGTATACGCAATTATCAAATTTGCTTCTGGTGTACTCTTGACCTATCATAAATTGATCAAATCGCTTGTACCATTGTCTCGGAGACTGTTTCAAACCATAAAGCGATTTATTCAATTTACAAGCCCAATTTTCTTTACCAGCAACCTTGAATCCATCTGGCTGAGTCATATAGATTTCCTCTTCTTAAATCACCATGTAAAAATGCAGTTTTTACATCCATTTGAACTAGTTCCAAATCCAATTGAGCTACAAGGGCCAATAAAATTCTAATGGAAGAGTGTTTCACAACTGGAGAAAATACCTCATTGTAGTCAATCCCTTCCTTCTGAGCGTAGCCTTTCGCCACCAACCTTGCCTTGTAGCGAACATCTTCTTTGTTTGGAAATCCCTCTTTCTTAGTAAATACCCATTTGCACCCAATTGCCTTCTTATTCTTCAGTAGTTGAGCTAGCTCCCAAGTTTCATTCTTCCGAAGAGACTGCATTTCTTCATCCATAGCTTTCTTCCACTTATCAACTTCAGAACATTGGACTGCTTCTCTGTAAGTGGAAGGAACATCATCATCTACAATTGGAAGTGCATAGGCCACCATATCAGCAAAACGAGCAGGTCTGCGAATCTCACGTCTTGGCCTATTTATTGCAATTGATTCTTGTTGCTGCGAAGGTTCTTGGGTAGGAACCTCTTCTTTTCCTTCTTCTTCAGTAACCTCATCGATCATAGGAGTGTCATCATCTGCATCAACAATTCTAGCTAGATTATTTGTTGACTCTATCTATTTCTGAAAAAACTCCACCTGCTTCCGAGTAGACTCCACCTGTTGCGGATTACCCTCAACAATATCTTCTATTTTCTTTTTCAGCATCGAAGACTCATCAAAAGTTACATCCCTGCTGAAGATTATCTTCTTCGAATTAGGATATAAAAGACGATACCCTTTCACCCCTGAAGACATCCCCACAAATATAGCTTTCCTTGCTCTCGGATCCAATTTAGATTCCTTTACATGATAATAAGCAGAACAACCAAAGACATGTAAAGAATCATAATCAGTAACAGGTTTTTCAGACCATACCTCCAATGGAATTCTACCACCGATCGCTGTTGACGGTAAGCGATTAATGAGATGACATACATAAGTCACTGCCTCAGCCCAAAACTCCTTGCCCAACCCAGCATTGGACAACATACACCGAACTTTCTCCAGCAACGTTTGGTTCATGCGTTCTGCCACCCCATTCTGTTGTGGTGTGTGTCTAACTGTAAAATGACGTACAATACCTGCATCTTGACAGACCTCTCGAAAAGATTTATTGCAATATTCACCTCCATTATCTGTTCTGAGGTGCTTAATCTTTCTCCCAGTCTGAGTCTCAATCATCTTTTTCCAATTAAGGAAAATCCCAAGTACATCATCCTTTTTCTTCATTGTGTATACCCAAACTCTTCTGGAAAAGTCATCAACAAATGTAACAAAATAGTGTTTACCACCCAAGGAGGCTGTCCTTGTGGGTCCCCACACATCAGAGTGAACATAATCCAAAATACCTTTAGTATCATGAACTGCAGTTGCAAACTTCACTCTCGTCTGCTTTCCCAGAACACAATGTTCACAAAAATCCAACTTACAGGTTTTTACTCCTTTCAACAAGCCTTGATCCACCAAACTGCTTAAAGCTTTCTCACCTGCATGTCCCAGACGCATATGCCATAGCCTGATCATATCTGAATCAACATCCTTCTCTGATACTGCTGCTGCTGATTCAGTAACTGTACTACTATCGTAGTAGTACAAGTTGTTCTTCCTTGTACCTTTCATTACCACCAAAGCCCCAGATACAACTCTCATAACTCCATCTCTGATAGATACCGTGTAGCCTTTAGATTTTAAGGCTCTCAATGATATGAGATTCTTTTTCAAATCTGGAACATACCGAACTTCTGTCAGAACTCTGGTCGATCCATCGTGATTCTTCAATCGAATTGAACCTATCCCCTTAGTTTTGCATGAGTTATCATTACCCATGAGCACAATTCCACCATTTAGCTCTTCGAAGTTGAAGAACCATTCCTTATGTGGACACATATGATAAGTACAACCCGAATCTAAAATCCACTCACCAGATTCAGATGTTGATGATAGACTAACCAACACAAAATCTTCTTCCTCATGTTCGGCTACATATGCATCGGAAGTAGCTTTACCCTTGCCCTTATCTTTCTTCTGTAGCTTCGGACAATCTTTCTTCCAATGCCCTTTCTCATGACAAAAGGCACATTCATCTTTATCAGGTCTTTTCCTTGACTGTGATCTGCCTCTTCGACTCTTACTTCTTCCCCTAACTGTAAGCGCCTCTGCTGATTCATCCCTATTCTCTTTCTGATCTTTCTTACGAATTTCATAATTAAGCAAAGCTGCACACACTTCTTCAAAAGACAATTTTTCTTTCCCATGAATAAGTGTAATGCACAAATGATCCAACTCATCAGGAAGAGATCCTATCAACAGCATCGCCTTCTGCTCATCTTTGAACGTTTCATCCAAATTCAACAAATCAGCTAACAAACGGTTGAAATTATCAATATGGTCATTGATATTCAAACCTGGTTTCAACTGAAGACGGTACAACCTCTTCAACAAATATAGCCGATTCTCATTGCTTTTCTTCATATATTTGTTCTCCAACGCCTTCCACAATTTACTAGCAGAGGTTTCCTTCATGAACGGATACTTCTGCTCTCTACAGAGACATGAGCGAATTAAACCACATGCCTTCGCATTTTGCCTCTCCCAGTCCCTTTCTTCAATATTCTCTGGTCTTGTTTCTTCCAGAACAATATCCAAATCTTGTTGATACAAGACGTCCGTAACTTCGCTTTGCCATAGGCCAAAATTATTTCGACCATCAAATTTCTCTACTTCAATTTTTACATGTGAAGATGATGCCATTTCTGCTTTACAACAAAAGTTTTATGCCAATAGCTTGGTGATCAAATGAATAGTACTCAAAAGGTTAGCTCCCAGGAAAGGCTGGAGGGGTCACAAACGGTCCCCCTTAAAATCCAGTCTCCTTAGACTATTATAGTCTTTTTGACAGAGCTTCCCTAAATTGTGGCTATTCCAAAATAACACCGAAGCTTTACAAACAAATAGCTATCTAATGCCCTAGACAATTTTATGCCAATAGCTTGGTGATCAAATGAATAGTACTCAAAAGGTTAGCTCCCAGGAAAGGCTGGAGGGGTCACAAACGGTCCCACTTAAAATCCAGTCTCCTTAGACAATTATAGTCTTTTTGACAGAGCTTCCCTAAATTGTAACTATTCCAAAATAACACCGAAGCTTTACAAACAAATATTTAATAGCTAGCTAATGCCCTAGACTATTTCCCAGATCAATCGAAACCTAGGGCTCTGATACCACTTGTTATGCGCAGCGGAAATTAAACAAATACACAACTACTAATGCTAGCTATTAAATATAAATAACAAATACTAATAAAGCAGAAAAGCAGAGAAATAAATGCAAAGCGAAAAAAGAAAGAACACACCAGAATTTACGTGGTTCGGTATAAAACCTACGTCCACGGGCGCTGCTGAAAACTTTCACTAGCTCCAAAGCAAAATATTACAAAATCTGGGTAAGATCCAAAAACCCAGAAACATATGAGGAGAAAACAAGAATAATACAAATGTATGGATCTTTTACAATTCTTGTTTATTTTTGGGGTACAAAATCAATTAGCTAAAGGACTTATTTATAGTCCACCAAACATCCCACCACATTCTATTCTTTAGATGTGGGATTCCTTTTATGGCTAATTTAGCCAAAAACCAACAAATTCGTGTATGTAGTTTACACCATAGTAGACGTGGAATGGTCGAATTTTTAGTACATTGCTTACCGAAGAATCTACAATTTTTCTTATATTCACACAGGTTGACTGTGTCAATTTTTCAGCGTCACTTGATGCCAACCCCTTTTTAATATTCACATAAAATATAAAACTTAATATGACATGATCTTTAGGTTTTTATTTATTTTTTGTTTTTTTTAAATAATGACATGATCTTTGATTTTTCAAAAAGGAAAATTTGACCTGGGAGAGGAAAATGATAACTTAATTATTAACACCATTTAACTAATATTTTCATTTAAAATTAAAATTAATATATTATTTTTTAATTATATATATATTTTTTGTTAATGAGTATTTATTGTTATTACAATATTACATACGCAATAGATATGGATCTATCCTTTGTCAACTGACTTTAAGATATTAAACATACTAGTTTATTTTTTACTAAATTCTCTACATAAAAAGGAAAATAAAAAAAATTACATCAAGATTGAACTCGTTAACAAACAAACATTATAAAAAATGTTGGCATCATATGGTAGTGTTTTTGAGCAAAAATCAAGTTTCTATTTTTCGGGATTCTGTTGCAACAGAATGAAGTTTTTATGTTACAACAGGAAAATAGTTTCACTGTTGAATCTGAAGTGTGAATAGTGGACAAAAAGAGTTTTTTCTATTTTGATCAAATTTCAATTTTGATCAAATTTCAATTTTGATCTGTTTTCAATGTGTTTCCTGATCTGTTTTAGAAATTATCCCTAAATTTAATGTAGATATTTTCTTAAAAGATAATCTTGTGATTTATTTTAGACATCTTTTTCTAAAAATATGGACTTCCTTTTTAAAACAAAAATATTATTTTGAGATAATCTTTTTAAGAAAATCTTTTGAATTATCTTTATTCTTTCATTGCAAGGTTTTACATCACAATCTAATTCTTTAATTGCATATTTGCTTTGACCGAATTGGTCATTGGTTTCATGAATGAATCTAATTAATCTTTTATAATTATAGATTCGGTCCTTGCTACAAAATAGGAAGACATTCCTATTACAAGCTGGTTTGCTTATTCTTTTTAGAATATAGTGTTTAGGAATTTTCAATTTAAGAATTTATCATTAGATTATACACCTATTACACTATAACAGATGCAAGATCATCTCATAGTGAGATGAGGTACTTTAGCGCTAAATTCAAAATGCTATTTAAGTGCTAGTAAATTAAAACCTGAATGTACAAATGCTTAAAAATGAAAATTAAAAAAATGAAACTACATTAATTAACCACCAGTTGGAACCAAAAATATTTAATTGTATAATAGAGATTATTAATATATATATATATATTAAGTATTATTTTATAGATGTTATACTTTGTACATATATTTTTTCCAAATATTTTTCAATGTGATACTTCAATCGTTGAGATCTTATGCAATTAAACATGATACATGTCTGATACATATGTTTGTCTCATCAAGACTTATTCCTAATTTCTAGAAACGTTTGGAAGTTGAAACCATCATATTATTACCAGAAATATTTAATCTTAATTAATTGCGAGTGTTGCTATCTCCTGTAATTCTTTTATTATTAAGAAAATCAATATGGGGAGTTAAGCTTTTGGAGGACCCACCAACCATGGCCCCGGTTGGTCAAAGGTTCATCTAAATGAGATGTTCTCCGCTCTCACCTACTAACAACAATATGTAAACCTAGTTTAAGTTCCAACCTAGCTCGTTGGTCTCACCAACTATCGATCACATCTATAACTTTTGTAGAAGGTACGTAGGGAGATTTGCAAATGCATGTTACAGTGTTCATCACAATTGCACTTAAAATGTTGCCTTTGATCTCTCTCTCTCTCTCTATATATATATATATTCCCTGTCTTTTAATCTTCAATAATGCTTAATCTATGTTGTATATTTCTTCAATCATATATATTTTCTCATGCTAAAATGATTCCATATTTTTGGCAGCATGTTTACTAATACCAGAAGAGCCTATATTGTGAAAACTGTCACCATAAGAGTATACCACATGTTGCGTGTGTGTATATATATATATATTGAAAATATGTTGGATATATAATTTTAGTAATACATATTTGAAAGAGAGAAAGAGAGAGAGAGGGAGGGAGGTAGCATAGCATATGCTACATAAATGAATGCCCTCAAACGTGACAAATTGGGACATTTAGTCATTACACAATTTGCAAGAGACTCTGAAACTATCTCTTAAAAAAAAAAAAAAGAAAGAAAAAACCCTTAATTTCAAGAAAGAAATTCAAAACTATCCAAATTTAAAAGAAAAATTCGTTTTCAGCCAATTCCAAGGATAAACCCTTTCAAATAAATTAATGGCACCCAATATCCTCTATTAATCAAAATACCCTTAAATAAAAAAATAAAATTAAAAAAAAAAAAAGACCACCTTAAATTGGAGATATTGTGATAAAAGGCTCTTCTGTCATGGACGCTCTCATCGTGATAGGAGGCTTTACTATCATTATGGTTGGTGACGGAAGAGTCTCCCATCACGGTGGTCTATGATGGGAGGCTCTCCCATTATGGTCATGGTCCACCACTCCCATCACAGACGCTCTCACCATGACGGAAGGCTCTTCCGTTATATTAGTTCGCAATAGGAGACTTTTCCATCATGAACGCCCAACTCTTCTGTCATGGACGCCCGTGACAAGAGAGTCTTTTATTATGATGGTTCGTGACATGATAGTTGTAACGGACTATCCACCTCCAATCGACTATCCGATCGAACAATCCGGTCTAACCAAAACCCAACCAAGTGGATTTGAACTTAAGAGCTCAACTTTGGTAAAAGTGGATATTGTGGATTTTGGATATTAGTTTTTGTTTTTTTAATTTTTTCAATATGGGGGGAGACAAATTTGAACTTGAGAACTAATCTTTACTAAGAAGTGGAAATTGTGGATTATGAATTTAGGTGGACTGCTTTGTTTGAATCATTTATTTTTTCCTAATTTGAAGGAAGTTTATTCACACTTTAGGCCTCAACTTTGTTTAGAAATGTAGTTATCAATCACACTATTCTTTTTGTCTTTGATTGCTGGCACCGTTGGTTGGCGCCAGCAACCCCCATGCCTCTCTTTGTAAGAGGCATGAGTTTGACACCCATTCCCAAAAATCCAAAAAATATATATATATAATATAATAATATTTATAATAAATATATTAATATTATGTCTTCCACCATTATTTATGAGTTGATCTCCCACCTTCGTATAAGTTTTCATCTCACCTTTATGTGAATGGATCCCTTTTAATTGGGAATCATTCGGGTTCTGCCACTAGTGTCTTATCTCAGTTGGTCTTAAGAATCATCTGAGTTCGTCCCAGTTCATATACTTAAAAAAAAAAAAAAAAGTCATACTATTTTTTTTGGCTCTACTTTAACTTGATTAACATATTTTTTAGATTTTTTTTTTTTTTAAATAACACTCTTAATTCAGTTAGGTTTGGCATCATCATCGTATGAATAGTTTGAGTTCATATAGAATCTATATCAGGTTTTGGACAAAATTACCCTTATATATAAGAAAAATAAAAATCACTCGGATCTTTCTCACCTATTTGAAAACTAGAAAGAGAGAGTTATAAAAAAAAACAGTCAAACTGAAGAAAAAGAAAGAGAAGACGATGACCAAAAAAAAAAAAAGACTCCAAGACACTAATGAGGTTGAAAACCTAGAAAAAGAAGGGGAAAAAAAACAAACAAACTTAAGGGGTGTATTTACGAAGTTATATACAATAAAATTGAGGGAAATGGGTAGTCTTAGTATTAAATGGGATTTAAAAACAAACTAGAAAAATTTTAAATTTTTTTATTGGGTGTGCAAACAAAAGGGGTGTACATACCATTTTTGAGGGGTGGAAACATCACCATTCTCATTTAAATTAATTTCAGCCTATTTAAAATTTAAGCCTCAATTAGTTTTCTAAGTCCATTAGGATTCGGGTCTTACATTATCAGTACTTGTAAAATATAATAACTTAGTAGATGTTGATCCCTTACTATTAAACTTGATGTTCGATATATGTCTCAGTTAATAATTTTCTTTTTCGATTTCTATAATTTTGATTGATAATTTTAAAACTAGCAACATATTGAACTCAAGATTATTTGCAACCATTATTTTTTTGTCTATGATTCTAGTATCATAAAATTGAATAAGGGTTGTTACAGTTTTGATGGACGCATTCTTGTAGTTAAAATTTAGGATGGCAAAAGTCCTTGAACTGTCCCAAATCGATGGGATTCTGATCCATTTGGAGCAGTTTTGCAACATTGAAGCCAGATATCGGGATCAGTTTGATTAAAAATTTTGCCTCTTTTATTTGGGTCTGATTTGGATCAAACACTTATAAACCATCCTGACCCGATTACCGGCATTGTTAATTTTTATTATCCATTAATATTTTTATTTTTTTCATTATTATTGTTATTATAGTTCATTTTAATTAA
The DNA here is from genome assembly GCA_022984855.1 of Dimocarpus longan. Taxonomy (NCBI): domain Eukaryota; kingdom Viridiplantae; phylum Streptophyta; class Magnoliopsida; order Sapindales; family Sapindaceae; genus Dimocarpus; species Dimocarpus longan. The sequence continues at coordinate 10,714,476 of CM041014.1, read as the reverse complement.
AGTATTATGCATTACTGATTTGTTATTTTAATTTATTTTGTTATTAGATGTGCTCGAAATAAACTGTACTTATAAATTATTAAGATGTTTTTTTGTAGAATTTTGGACGATATTTTTAATAGATTGACAATGTTATAAAAGAAATTTAATGAATTTTTATGTTATTTAAGTAGTTATAGTATTCATATTTTAGTTTAAATTTAAGATCTATTAGTTTTACTCAAAGGTATTAACATCTTAAAAAGCCACCGATTTCCATCACTAACTAACCATAACTTTAATGCCCAAGTTTTGTACTTAAGCCCCATCAAAACTATAAAGGCCCTTTTTTTGTTTTTAGCACTAGGAAACTAGTTATATTTGACTGGCACGAAATAACTGAACTTATATTTTCTAGCATATTTTCACTGTTTAATTTTTTAAATAACAAAACTGTCATTATTTTAAAATTTAAAAAACCAACGTAAATTTTGAATTCTTGATATCATCAACCAGTAGTCCGCGCCTTAATGCTTGTGGTCCGCATCCTCACATGCATGGTCCACACACTCATGTGTGTGTCCACGTACTCATGTGAGTGGTCTGCACCCTCTACGCCCTCATGTGTGTGGTCTGTGCACTCAGTGCTTTCATGTATGTGGTTTGTACCGTTATGGTGTGTGGTCCATGCCTATATTGAAGACAATCAATATAGGCACAGAACACACACAATAGCTAAGGCACGGAATAGAAATAACAACTAGGGCGCGGAACACACACAACAACCAAGGCGATTTCAAATCACTGCAAATATGTCTTCAACATCACCAATCCTCCATTTCATCCATTCTCCCATAACAATATCATCAACAACATTAACAACAATCATATTCATCAACAACATCCACAAAAAAATATTAATAATAGATAAAATTGTTAGATAAACTTTAATAGGTATAAATCTATACCATAATCTTGAAACTCATATTAAATCATTAAGAATTATTATAGAGAAAACATACCTGAATCCATGTTAATAATCTTGAGTGGGATTGGATCTTCCACAATCAAATATCCTTAGTTTCTTTGTATTTTTTTTTTTTTCTTGAATGGGGAAAGAGAAAGAGAGCAAAAAAATGTTGATTTGACTTGGGGACCATAACCCTTTATAATGTTCTTTATATACTAAACCAATTAGGTTCCCATTAACCCTAATCCTATTAGTATTAGGTTTCTACAAATTAAAGCTCATACCCTTTAGATATTTCTAGAGCCCAATTAATAGATCACTTATTTGGCCCTATTAAAATAGATAGCCCATAATATGATTGTTATTAAATATGTAAGCCCACAATAAGAAATATAAAATATCCTAACAATCTCCCACTTGGGCTACATATGTTTCCTAAGATAATTATATTATCTATAATCTTAAGTGCGCACTGAAAAGCTATCCGTCTTGAAATATCTCTTTAGTTACAATCTAGTCCATCTATTATATTAGTATGAGATCAAAGCGACATTTGTTATATTTATTTGTAACTAGACCTATCAATGGTCACCATACCAATATATTCAATGACATAGATCGAGTATAGATGCGTAGCATGAAAATTACATGCAATGTGATCTCAACTATGCTTATTTCCAACTGGTCCTACTTTAATCTTTAATAAGATCAAACACAAATAACATTCAGAGTTTATAACTGAACCATATACTTTATTCTGCAGAAAATAAATATAGAATATGTTTATTACAAAGACCATCAAAATACTAACTCCCACTAAACATGCACATCATCAGCTAAAATAACACCCATATGAGCAGTGTGCTCATGAAAGACCTTGGGTGGTAATCCCTTAGTAAGCGGATCCGCAATCATGAAGTTTGTCCCAATATGTTCTATAGTCACCTGACGACTTTGAACTCTTTCTTTAACAACAAGAAACTTGATGTCTATGTGCTTAGACTTCATAGAGCTTCTATTGTTGTTGGAATAAAGCACAGCTGAATTATTGTCACAATATATCTTTAATGGTCTTTCAATAGAATCCACAACTTGCAGCTCTGTGATAAAATTTCGCAACCATATCCCATAATTAGATGCCTCATAACAGGTTATAAACTCAGCTGCCATGGTGGAAGAAGCTATGAGTATCTATTTAGCACTTTTCCAGGAAAAAGCTCCACCAGCTAGCAGGAAAATATAGCCCGACGTGGATCTTTTACTGTCTTGGCATCTAGCAAAATCGGAATCAGAATACCCAGTGATCTCTAAATATTCTGATCTCCGATATGTGAGCATGTGATCTTTTGTTCTCTTTAGATAACACATAACCCTTTTGGCTGCTTTCCAATGATCCATCCTTGGGTTACTTAAATATTTGCCCAACATTCCCACTATGAACGCAATATCTGGACGCGTACATACTTAAGCATACATTCCTACAGCTGATGCATAAGGAATCTTTTGCATTTCTTTTCGTTCCAACTCATTTTTAGGGCACTGACTTAGACTAAACTTGTCTCCTTTAACTACAGGGGTGTCTCCTGGTGCACAATCTTTCATGCCGAATCTATCAAGAACTTTTTCGATATAGCTCTTTTGTGATAACCCAAGGATACCTCGAGAGCGATCTCGTTGTATCTGTATGCCTAATACAAAAGAGGCGTCCCCAAGATCTTTCATGTCAAAATTCTTTGTCAGAAATCTCTTGGTTTCGTGCAGTAAGCCTATATCGTTACTAGCAAGTAGTATGTCATCGACATGTAATACCAGAAATATGTATTTACTCCCACTGAACTTATGATATACACAATCTTCAACTTTATTTACCTCAAACCCATATGAGATAATAACTTGATGAAATTTGTGATACCATTGACGGGAAGCCTGTTTAAGACCATAGATGGATTTCTTCAATTTGCAAACCACTTTCTTTGGATCACCGGATACAAAGTTTTCTGGTTGCATCATATATATTGTTTCGTCAATGTCACCATTGAGAAATGCAGTCTTTACATCCATCTGATGTAGCTCTAAATCAAAATGAGCCACAAGCACCATTATAATCCTAAAAGAGTCTTTCGTAGAACCGGAGAGAAAGTCTCTTTATAATCAATGCCTTCCTTTTGAGTGAAACCCTTGGCAACTAGACGAGCCTTATATCTCTCAACATTGCCTTTTGAATCCTTTTTGGTCTTAAATATCCATTTGCAACCAATAGTTTTCGCACCTTCAGGCAATTCGACGAGATCCCAAACATCATTGTTTTTCATGGAATTCATCTCATCATTCATTGCATCAATCCATTTTTGAGAATTAGAACTTTGTGTGGCTTGATGAAAGTTGATTGAATCATCTTCCATCATTCCTATATCAACCTCATGTTCTTGGAGATAAATGACATAGTCATCCGGAATCGCATTTCCCCTTTCTCTAATGGATTGTCTCAATGACATATTCTCTTAAGATTGTTGATTTTGCACTTTAGGTATAATTTCAACATTTTGCACAGGCAGCTCTTCTACATTGTCTTGAAATTCTAGATTTACATTTTGAATAATGTCAGGGATAGAAGCTTGATCATTATTAATAGCAATAGTAGGAAGAGAAACAAATTCCTCTTCAAAGACAATGTCTTTTACTTTATCTCCCCCCACAAACTCAACTTCCTCAAAAAATCTTGTGTTTCCCGTCTCAAAGAATGATCCAATAGTGGGATCATAAAACTTGAAATTCCTTGACCGTTCAGAGTACCCAACAAAGTAGCAGCTTACAGTTCTTGAGTCTAGTTTCTTTTCATTTGGCCTGTAAGGCCTTGCCTCAGCTGGACAACCCCAAATGTGTAAATGTTTAATACTAGGCTTCTTGCCTGTCCATAATTCATAAGGGGTTTTAGTTACTGCTTTGCTCGGAACCCTGTTGAGGATATATGCCGCAGTCTTTAGTGCTTCTCCCCAGAGAGATTCTGGTAAAGAAGAATGATTGATCATACTTCTTACCATGTCCTTAAGCGTTCTATTTCGTCTTTCAGCAACACCATTCATGCTAAGTTTGCCTGGCATTGTGTATTGAGGGACGATACCGCATTCCTCTAAGAATTTAGCAAAAGGTCCTGGATTATTCACCGGATCCATCATATATACCATAGTATTTACCACCACGGTCAGATTTGACAGCTTTAATTTTCTTATCAAGTTGATTTTCAACTTCAATTTTGAAAGCTTTAAATACATCCAGGGCTTGAGACTTCTCATGTATTAAATATAGGTACCCATATCTTGAATAATCGTCTATGAACGTAATAAAATACTATTGACCATTCCAAGAGGCTGTAGGAAATGGTCCACAAATATCAGTATGAATTAGTTCTAAGACATCAGAACATCTGTTGGCACCTAATTTTTTAATGTTTGTCTATTTCCCTTTAATACATTCAATACAGACTTCGAAATTTGTCAAATTAAGGGAATTAAGAATTCCATCAGACACAAGCCTTTGAATTCTCTGTTTAGAGATATGACCTAAACGTTTGTGCCATAATATGGCGGAATCCCTATCAGTTAATTTTCGTTTTGTACCTCGTGAATTTATATGTAAGGTTTCATTAATTGAGGCAATAGTATCCAACAAATATAGGTTATCATGCAAAGATAAAGAACCGATACCAATAAGATTAGAATCTTGAAAAAGACTAAATTTATTATTTCCAAATGAACAAGAATAACCAAATTTGTCCAAAACAGAAATTGAAACCAAATTCCGTCTAAAAGACGGTACTACATAAGTCTCTTCCAAATTCAAAAATTGACCAGTCTTTAATAATAACCTAATAGTTCGTATAGCCTCTACTGGAACTGTTTTGCTATCACCCACATAGATGAATCTTTCAGCATCACTTGGCTTTCGGCTCCACAAGCAACCCTGCATAGACACACTTATGTGAGTAGTAGCACCAGAATCTATCCATCAAGTGTGTTTAGGTACAGAAGTTAAATTAACTTCAGAACAAACTAGATTGAGAAACATACCTTTCTTGACACGCCAGTTGGCGTATTTAAGACATTCTTTCTTCATGTGTCCAGCTTTCTTGCCAAAGTAACAGGTAAACTGTCCATCCTGTTTCTTTTGCTCCTTATGCTGTGATGTCCCAACTGCAGCTTCTTTTCCTTTTTTCCTTTTCTTGTCCTTAGAGATAATTGCTAAGTTAGCACTTTCAACACCTTCTCGCTTCAATCTTTCCTCTTCTTACACACAGTGAGATATGAGCTCGTTAAGAGTCCATTTGTCCTTCTGAGTGTTGTAACTCACTTTAAAATGACTGTATTATGCAGGAAGAGAAATCAAAACTAAGTGCACCAGCAAATCCTCAGACAGCTGTAACTTTAGTGCCTTTAGTTTGGAAGTGATATATGACATCTCCATGATGTACTCCCTTATATTCTCTTTTTCATTATACTTTATTGAAACAAGTTTCGTCAAATGGGTACTTGTTTCAACCTTTTCGTTTTTCGCAAAACGTTGTTTTATTTCCTCAAGGAACTTCTTAGCACTTTCCTCTTCGGACATAGAGCCTCTAAAAGTTTTCGGAATGGAACGTTTCATGATCATAAGACTCATGCGATTAGAACGGTCCCACTTCTCCATTCTCTCCTTTTCATCAGTGGAACTATTATCATTAAGAGAAGCAGGTCGTTCTTCCCGAAGCGCAAGGTCAAGATCCATGCAACCGAGAATAATCATAACGTTCTCTTTCCAATTCTTGAAATTCATGCCATTAAGCATAGAAATGGAATTAATATTGGCAGATATTGTTGAAGCAGAAGTAACTGAATCAAGAACAAAATTAAATACAAGCTCACAATCAATAATCATGTCACAAAAAAATATATATATATCAATTAATAAATTTATACATGACATGATTAAACGATTCCCATAATGATGGGCCCTAAAACAAGATACCTAGCACAACATTGACATTTAGTCTTTGGACAGAAATATCAACTGTAAATGGTACTCTCCGTGTAGTAATCAAATATTGACAATTAATTCTGTCAAGTAGTAAGCCTTTCTTTGGACCGACTTATTACTTACATGGAAAACTTAATAATCGTCACATATTTATTATCACAGGTATGCCCATTATTTGGTCAAACAATAACCTTCATTTAGGTCGGTCATTATTTATATAAATAATAGACATACACATCTTAATATTTCAAAATAAATAAATTTATATTATAGAGGTTACTTTGATAACATATAATTTTAATTCAATTTATTTTAAAATATCAGATTATATATATTAAAAATATATATATAAAATACATATATATTTTTCTTTCAATTGAATTCTCAATTCAACAAAGTGAATATATATAAAACTGAAATCGCAAGTAAATCAATCGTCAGAACTGTCACCGCACTGTATAAGAAAACCAAAACAAAATAGAATACGCGAGCATCCGATGGACATATACTGAATCCATAAGCAAACATTATATAAATATATATATATATTTAACGCAGGACCCACGATTTTTGACTTAATCCAGAAGATAAAGTAACAAAAAACGATGACAGTGATTAAACACAACATCAATAAACTATATATATATATGTTTAACGCAAAACAAACTTTATTCGGTTATATAGACCCCACGATTTTTTTGACTGAATCCTAGAAGACAAAAAAAAAAAAAACAAAAATTCGATGACAGTGATGAAACATAAAACATCAATAAACTATATATATACATTTAACGCAAAACAAACTTTATCCGGTTATATATATATATATATATATATATTCATGAAACATATATTGCATGCATCAATTACAACAATAATAATCCAAACTAATTAATTCCTCGATGATTTAATAGGAGCAGGCTCTGATACCACTTATTAGATAAACTTTAATAGGTATAAATCTATACCATAATCTTGAAACTCATATTAAATCATTAAGAATTATTATAGAGAAAACATACCTGAATCCATGTTAATAATCTTGAGTGGGATTGGATCTTCCACAATCAAATCTCCTTAGTTGCTCTGTAGTTTTTTTTTCTTCTTGAATGGGGAAAGAGAAAGAGAGCAAAAAAATGTTTATTTGACTTGGGGACCATAACCCTTTATAATATTCTTTATATACTAAACTAATTAGGTTCCCATTAACCCTAATCCTATTAGTATTAGGTTTCTACACATTAAAGCTCATACCCATTAGATATTTCTAGAGCCCAATTAATAGATTACTTATTTGGACCTATTAAAATAGATAGCCCATAATATAATTGTTATTAAATATGTAAGTCCACAATAAGAAATATAAAATATCCTAACAAAAATCAGATGAAATAAAATAAAATAAAATAAAATAAAATAAAATAGAACTATCTAGTTTTGGTTTGAACTAGTTGGTTTCATAAAAACTAAAAAAAACAAAGGCGGTGGTAGATGGATAGTGATGTAGGATTTCGACCTAGAACTAGATAAAAAAATAAAGAAAAAGAAGAAGATGATGGTGCTTATTGGTTGTCCTCGATGGAGGAGGAGGCTTTGTTGCTATTGGTTGATAGCAATAGAGGAGGAAACAACGAGAAGACAACAAAAGAGATGGAGGAGCATGAGAGAGAGAACTGATAAAGAGAGAGAGAAAACCCTCACTTATAAGCATATATGTATTTAAGAAAAAAAAAAGATATTAGGGTCTATTTATTCAAAGAGGTGTTAGAAAAACTCATTCTTGGTACTAGTTAAACATGACATCAGTTATTCGGTTTTTCAATTGATTCGTAAGCTCTGTCTCTTTCTCCCCCCCGTTCTGCCTAGCCGTTGCTCAGCTGTGCATCGCTCTTCTCAGGATTCTCTCGTCTCTCCCCCTCTCATTGCTACCAGCCAGGACCGCCTCTCCTCAGCCGCCATAGTGGGTAATATTTTAATTTTTTATATGGAAAACAATGTGTGCAAACCTTTTTTGAGAGGCAAAGATAGAGTTGGTGTTTGTTCTGTATGTCAAAGGCAGGATCTCTGTTCATTGACAAGAACGAAAACAGAGGTTTTTTTGGGTTTGATTTTTTGGATGTGTTTTTGTTCTTATGCTTGTTTTCAAATTTTCCATTATAAAGTGTAAATATTGTTGAGTTTTCTGTGCATTCTGTTGTATACAATTGTAGATATCAAGTTATCAACAGATAGTTGATATCTATATTCATTTATATACACTTTCAGAGTTACAGAATATATATTCATTTGGTTTGTTGAAACGGTTAGAATTGAGTTCTATAGTTTTGGGTGTAGAATAGAACCATGTTGGTCTATTCTGTTTAATAAATATTGACAGTGATATGTGTTAGGTTGAGCTTGAAATTGAACAGTGCATATGATTGTCAATTCAAGTGATGGCTTATCTAAGCTTGATATCTTGATTGTCTTCCTAGAGTTGTGAATAACTCTAGTATATGAAATTGAACAATGCACATGGTTAGGGGCGGACTTAGCTTAGGGTTAGAGGGAGGTGGTCCTGGAATTTTGTTAAAAGTTATATCAAATATTTAAATATATAAATATTACAGTTCGCGAAGTGCATGGCATCTTGAGACGTCGCTTGGACTAGTGGAATGAGATATCCCCTTCATTCGATGCCAACGTGGTTTGAACCTCACCGATATTGTTTGTCTTTTGCTTTTTCTATTTTTTTTTTTTTTTTTTTCAAAAAAACATGACAAAACTGTGTGTGCGGGTTCGAACCCGGAGTTGCAAGGAGTACTTTGACTTCGAAATTTTTTATTAATTTTGACTGATGTTCTTCCTATTTTGTTTTATTTTGATTTTTGAGGTGTGCAGTTTTTTCAACATTATTGTTTACTATTTTTATTTATAATATAATTAATTTTTTTATTACTTTTCTTATATCAATCTTTTTTCTCTTCTTCTTTGCATGATATGTCTTCATCTTCGTTTGATATCTTATCACTTATAATGCCAAGTTAGCCTACTAAATTTATTACTTTTTTAAAAATATATTTATTTCTAATAATTTAAATTTAATATACATCTCATTAATAAATCCTAAAATCTTAAACTTTAAGATTTAAATTATTGCATTGAAATTGTCTATGTTTTGTTATGATTTAATTTTTTTTATTTTTATTTTTAACTTTATAGTTTTATATTATTATAACGTTAGACAATTTATGTTAATTTTCTCTTTTTTCTATTTTTTAATTTTTATTTATTTAGTGATTTCATTAGAATTTTTAAATGTAAGACTACTTACTTTGTTTAAGTATGATATATGTTTTTATTCTATTTGAACTATATTATGTTATCTATTGTTTTTTTTTAAACAACTATATTACGTTATCAAATTTTGTTTTGCATAAAAATATTATATATTTAATATAATCTTAATTTTTGATTTTTTTTTAATGTTTTTATTATTTGTTCATGCGCCCCGAATAAATTTTTTGAGCCCACCATTGCATGTACTGTTATTTGAAACTGTTTACTAATCTTTTCATATTTTGGGTTTAATAATATTTTATGTAGTTCACGTTCAAATTTTTATGATAGTTCCAATTTTGTAAATTTTATGTTTCATTTTATTTATTTTGCAATTAAATTGATATACTTCGCTTTTATTTACCACTTAAATTTTGCATTTTACTTTATATGTTTTACGTTCAATTTTACATAAGAAAATATACAAATGTTCGTTTTATGTATGTTACACGCCAAATGTTATGCTTAGTTTCAGTTGATTTAATATTGTTAGCTTAAGATAGGGGGGTGACTGACCATGTGTTTCTCAGAGCTTATAAAGAATGTACACTTTTACTTGACAACTTTGTATTGTATAATGCAAATTATATCCTTAAAAGAATGTTTAGCAATGGATTGGGGAAGATTAGATCAAATGGCAGGAAAGCTTCTCTCATACTTTTCTTTCATATTCTTTTTTTAATGGACCTTTAACCTTATTCTATGCGTGTTTTGTACTAAAAATAAAAGCATTATTCTTTACTTTTATCAACCATCCTAAGTTCATTTATCATATAGAGTTCTGATTTTTGCTTCCAATTAAATTGAGCCTTCGTCATTAATCTTGTTTCAATTCGGTCATCAAGACATAATTGATTGGTAAGATTTTAATATAATTATTGGATTTTGATTATGCATACACCAATGCGGACAGCTTCGTTAAATTACAGCTATATATTTGTATTGATAGTTATTAAGTCATAAATATATTTAGTATTGATTATGCTTTGCATTGCGTTATAGCATGTTTGTTAGTAATTGTGGAGTCCTATATTTAATACTGATGCTTGATATTGTTAGGTTGTTTATAATTCTTGTTGATTTTACTATGCATGAGAATACATTGTTGATATGATGCTCAATGACAGATGAAAAGCAATTGCTTTTTACTTCTGTGAAGTAGATATTGCTTATTAACTATGTTAGTAAATCCAAATTTAAACACCAGTTATTTAGTTGAATTGACATCAATGACCTTGTTGAGACATACCTCTTATTCACTTTGTTTTATATTATCAAAATTTGATTAAGTCACCTTAGGAATCGGAAGGTTTATCAAGATATTTTTCAAAACAGAAGTATAATATTTGACATAAATTTTCAGCACATTTAAAGGTCTTCTTGAATTCAAGAGTGGGTTGTGCGAACTATATATATAAATACACACACACACAATGTTTGTCACAACAATTGTCCTGATTCCTAGCTGTCCTTGTTCAAATTCTAATTTGTTAATATATCAAGTTGTGTCCAATAGGAATATGTATAAAATTTATGCATATTACAGTGTCCATAGTGCATAAAGTTTCGATTTCAATTTTGTCAATTGATTATTCTAGTAAGTTATCTCGTTGCTTTTTAGTTAGCGTTACTTATCTCGTGATTGGCAATAACAGGCAGGAAAATCAATTTACTTGCAGAACCATCGACATGAACCATGAAAGTAGCTCAAAAGCATTAGAAAATATATACCAACAGGAACCTCAATTAACAGCTTGCAAATCAATGAACAACAGTCAAAGAAGGAGTAGCTCATCAGAAGTAGAAACACTGAACAAATACCAGAAGGAAACCGAATTATCAAAAGCATTAGCCGAAGTAAGTTTTGGGAAAGCTTTAAAGGAAATAGACCTGAAACGTTATCCTAACTTGTATCTCGCTGCACTTAAAGGAAACTGGGAAACAGCTAAAACGATTATCGACAAAAATCCTGAAGCATTAACAGCTAAGATTTCCATGTTATCCATGACTATATTGCACGTTGCAGCCTATTCATACAACTACAAATTTGTGGAGAAGCTGGTGGAAAAGATGACTCCGGAGCAAGTTGCAGTGGTAGATGTGAATGGAAACACGGCCCTTCACTACGCAGCATTCACAGGAGTTGTAGAAGTGGCAAAGGCATTGCTGAGAAAAAACCCTGGTCTGACAGAGGTACAAGGCTCCCAAGGTTTCATTCCTCTACTTTCAGCTGTTGTTCATGGTGCTGCTAAAGGCAAGGAAATGGTCCAGTTCCTTGCATCCAAAACCAACAATCCCTTCGTTGAAGCCACTTCATCAGCTCATCTTCTTTTAGAGCTAACTCATTCAGGTTTCCATGGTATAGACTAATTACCTTTTTATTTATTATTTCAACCAAAACATGAATTGCCTTTTTATATATTTTGTCCATAAGTTTGTCAGTCAAATTAGTCTCATTTGAAGGATTATCTCTTTCTTTCTTTTTCTGTTTTTTTTAGAGGCAGTTATCTCATATTTTTTATTCTAATAGTTTTTAAACGTTTCTCGTGTGAAACATGATCTCCATGCTTTTTTCTTTGATATTTTTATTCAGATTCTTTACTTTATATACCATTAGGGATGCAACACTGCCTCCATGATAACATCATTTAAATTAGAATCTAATATATTTAGTATTTACAACAACATTTTGAGTTAATAAAAATTAAAACGTAAACTTTTTTTTTGGGTAGTCGTGCATTTGTGTTATTATAATCTTGCAAATAAAGTTTTTAGTTTAAGATTTTTTGTTTATACAAGTTGTTGACGTTTGTTAGAATTTATTTGTGTTATTGTGGTGGACTTGAAAGTTATTTCCATGTGTTTTATTTTATTGGGCTAGATTATTGAATTGTTTTTAATTTTGTTTTTTGAATTTGATTTCCATTGTTATATATATAATATGTATACCAGTTTTAATAGATTACTATTTTTTTTTTAATATAAAAAAGGGTTATGGATATGGTATGCATATAGATATAAAAAAAAACCTGTCCACGTCCAATCGGTGGCCATCCCTATATCCAGGACTTTCCTCTGTATTACTAATCCAGGTTCTAATTTTTGAAAAATCATGCCCGTTGCGGTTTGAGTAGGGTATCGATATGAAATTAGAATTTTGCACTATACCCTCGTACTCATTTAAATTAGAATATGTAAACCTTAAAATTTTTTTCTAGTCGTGCATTTGTGTTATGTGTAATCTTGGAAATACAGTTTTTTGATTTAGATTTTTTATTTATACAAGTTTTTAGAATTTATTTTTGTGTTATTGTGATGGACTCGAAAGTTATTTCTTTTTGTTTTATTTTATGGGTTAGGCTAGATTTTTTTTTTTTTAATTTTTAATTTTTTTTGTGAATTTCTATTGTCATGTGTGCAATATGTATGCTAGTTTTAACGATTACTAATTCTTTTTTTTACCTTAACATATAAAAGGGTCATGGGTATGGTGTGATGCAGATGCAAAAAACCCAGTTCATGTCCTACCGGTGGCCATCCATATATGCTACCATATTCAGGACTTTCCTCTATATTACTGGTCAAGGTTCTATAATGGAAGTTCAACATTACTTAATCAAAAGGTCAATGAAATTTGGGTGTCAAAAGAGTAATAAACTTGTATTGCGCCTTAACCAAATATAGAATCCTTTTATTTTATTTTTTTAATATATATATGATTAAAATGATTGCAAGTTTTCAAACTGAAAAACTAAAATACATTATTTTAGTTTTTATGTTTGCAAACTGTTGGTTTTGTTTATAAATGATAATTTGCAAACACTAGTGATGCAAAATCCTTTATTTTGTTATTCGGTGCCAATTAACAAACTCACATTAATTAATTTTAACTTTATTTTAACCAATAGTCTTTTATTTATAAAATTATTAATTGGCTTTATCTTTGAACAGATATTACGTTGGATTTACTTCGTCGTTTTCCTGAAATGGCCACTATGAATGTAGATGGAAGTAATATACAATGTATTGGCTGTAAGGCCTACGGACTTCTTGAGTGGAACAAGGCTTAATTTTTGGGAAACATGGATCTACCAACGTTAGTTCTCTCTTTCCTTGCTTCTATGTATATAATATAAGTGATGATTTTTCCTGCACTGTTGCTGAGTATTTCCTTTTCTTTTTTTTTTTTTTTATAAATTTTTTTGGGGGTTAAGTGGCACCTTGTAATCCATTGAGTTGTTCAAAAGGTGATATGGAGGATCCCCTGGATAACTTTGAAGATCCTAAGGACTTAAACCCTCAATCGTGGGCAATGCGAGGTTTCCCAATTCTAAATTTTGTTTTATAATTGACATATATATATATATATTCTGTACTTTGTTCTATATATACATACACACACTCGCATGTAGGGCTTAGGGTGGTAATAGAATTGTGCCATTCCCACCCATATTTTAATAGAACTGCATAATTGAAAATTCAAATTTTCTTTCTACATCCACAATTAGTATATCCAGTTTGTCATAACTCCTGTTAAGAGAGAAAAAATTAAAAATCAAAAGTCAAAACTAGCACCTCAATCCGGATATGTAATTTTCACTAACGAACAAAAACCTAGATTAATGGGTTCATAAATATATATATATGTATGTTCATTCAACTTTTACTATTGTTATATGAAAAAAAAAAAAACAAAAAAGAAAAACATTTTTCTAAAAGAACAAGAGTTGTACATGTTTTGTTTGTTTCACTAGGGAATGTTTGATATTTGTTATGTTTATTCTAAGTTTCATTGTTATTTTTTATGATGGAAATAATCATTTTCAGAAGAAAAAAAAGTTTGTTTTGTTTATATATAATATCGATACCTATATTTGTCTTTTATAATTGTTTTTACTTTGAATAGAAAATCTTTCTTTTTATGTCTTTTTCTTTAAAAAAATTGTATTTGATTGTGTACAAGTATGTTTGATACTTTTGTATGATGGTTTAAGTTTTATTATTGTTTTTTTATTAAAAAAAAAAAAAAATTGTTTTCTTTAAACAAAAGGGTTCCGTTTTCTTTGAGACATTTCAATATCAAACAAATATTTGAAAATAGATGAAAACACAAAAGCCCATGCTATTCATACATTCAAAAACTAGATATATAGATTCATCATTTTGATCATCATCACAAAGAAACCATAAAAGAGAAACCAAATGAGCATGAAAAAAAGTTGAATAAGAGATAAGAGACACAAAAGAAAGAAGAAGAAGATGTAATGAAAACTACGAGCGTTGTATTGCAGAATGGTGTTTAATGAGAAAAAAAAATTAAAGTTATCTATAGTATATAAGAATGATTTTAGTACATTATAGGGTGTAAGGGAAAAAAACGAAAAAAAAAATAATTTTTACATTTTAATATGGGTGTACAGAATAAATAGGAGTGAGAAGTTTTTTAGATGGTAATAGAGCTACCCAACTTATATTATGATTCTCCAATGAGTAATATGTTGTATTAAGATTTGTAAGATCTCTTTGACGGTCTACTAACGAATTTTACTGAATTGAGATGAGAAATTTTCTATGGATAATAAGAACGATGAAAGTATTTTTGAGAAGTTTTATAACTTTTAAAAATTTTCCAAGTATGTGTTTTCCCTATGAGAGTGGTGTCAGCCGTCATTGATCGGCCTCTGTTATGAGTTTTTTCTATTTAGTGTTATTGGTTGTTTTCATGGAGGAGATAGGTAAGGGGTTGTCCTTCACAATTTCGAAAGTGGAAGAAGAGGTCGTTGGAGTGGACGACTCATTAAGTGCTAGCGGTATGGAGGGTATGAAAAACTGTTTACTGGGTAAAATCCTTAGTAAAAGGCCTTTCAATAAGACTGTTTTCGTTGATGTAATCAATGAGGCTTGGCGCGTTGAGAGGGGTTTAGATGACCAATCCATAGGGTCGGATATTTTCATTTTTCTTATGGTGGACAAAGAGGTCCAAATGAACAGTTTCAGTATGGTAGCTGGTTGCATGCGGCTAAGACGGTGAAGGCCTGGTGGGTTGGAAATAAAAAGATAAGGGTGGCTTTTCCTATGGTGGAAGGCGGTGAAGCTCAATAAGGGAGGATGGTATATCCTTGGAGAGACGACGGGTAGGCTCGATGACGGAGGATTTTCAGGCTGGTCCCCCTTTGTCACGTGATTCGGGGAAGGCATTTTTTATGGGATCCAATTTCGGAAGTGTAGGAAATGTAAAGGCAAATTTCCAACAGTCTCAGGCGGAGGATTTCTCGGGTGCTTTTAATTCTGAAATTGTAAAGAATGTTAAGGAGAAAATCTTTGCAACTTGACTGGAGGGAAATTTAAGTCTTCCACGTTGACCAAGTCCACAAGTAAGTGATTCCATGCAAACTTTTCATTTGAGTTTAGTAATAAAGGGCTCAACCATGTGGACGTCACAAATGCGCAAGCCAAGCAAAGGGGAAGTGAAGCCATGCAGGTTCCTATTGAGTCAAAGAAACAAGTGGCTAGCCAAGTGTCTGTTCTTAATAAACAGGTGGTTAATGATGCTGCCCAAATCACTTCACAGTTGACGTTTGCAAAAATGTGGAGGTTGTCGTGTTGGACAACAAAGGTGATTCTGATAGCATCTCATCTGTGTGACTGGCGAAAAATAGTGGGGGCGTATTTTCAACTTTATCTAAGATTTCTTCTGTTTCTGGTTATGTGAAATCAAAAAAGAAAAGTTGGAAGAAAGTAGCCAGACTATAGGTCCCTTTGTACGGGCTAAGGCTGATCATATAAAAATGATAATGGTAAACGGAAGATGGGTATTGTGCTTGAGGAAGGAGTTGATAGGAAGTTTTGCGTTAGGTATTGGTGGAGACTGCGAAGCAATCCCATCTGGCATTATGAGCCTCTTGGTGGCGAATGCCCAGGGGTTGGGTGGTCCCGGGGCATGCTCAAATTTTCGAAGTTTACTCTTTCATACCTCACCTTCACCTGTCTTCATTTCTGAAACTCATCTATCGGGATGAAGAACGAGTGGTATAAAAAGGAAAGCTAGTTTTATATGAATAGTTTTCATATGGATTCAATGGGCCATAGTATGGGCTTAGTGCTTCTTTAGAAGAAGGATTGGAGGATTGCACAGTTGATGTTAAGAGTTTTTCTCGACATCATATTGATGCCATTCTGCTTACTCATTCAAATGTTAGACTTTGGTTTACAGGCATCTATGGTGAACCTAATTAGGCTTCTTGTAGGATTTTTTAGAACTTTATTGCTCATTTGAAGCATTAGTTTGATCTACCTTAGATTTGTGGGGGTAATTTTAATAAGATTCTTAGTTTTGGAGAGAAGCTAGAGGGTTATTCGAAATGTGGTTGATATGGATCTCTTTTGGGGCACTCTAGAGGTTTATAATTCAGAGGATTTGGGTTTCAGTCCTAAGCTCACTTGGGACAATAGACGTGAAGAGAATGCAAATATTCAAGAGCGATTAGATAGATTTGTTGCATGTTCTAGATGGAGGAATTATTTAGGAGAGCTAGAGTTTGTACTTTTGATTTTTGGGGTTCCGATCACCATGCTTTACATTGTTTGTTAGAACCTCCTTCGAGACACAGTTCATGGCACGATAAGAAATGATTTTTCTTTGAACTCTTATGAGCAAAAGAAACAGATTTTAAAGATATCATTAGATGTTCTTGAGAAACTAATTCATTTGATGGTTCTCGTGTCTCTATGAACAAAGCCTTATCAGTTTGTGCTCAAGGTTTCTGGGTGTGGAGCACTAGTAAATATGGAGTCATTCTTGAGAAGATTTGGCTAGTAACGAAAAAGCTGGAAAGAGCGTAGCTGGGTAATAGAGATGTGGAAAATTAAGTAGAGATTTGTGGGCCAGAGAAAGAAAGAGGGCATCTTTTATTTTTGAAAAGGAATATTGGAGACAATGCTCTAAAGCTTATTGGTTGGAGGTAGAGAATAAAAATACTTTTTTTTTTTTTTTTTTCACTCCACTCTAGAGCTTCAAGATGAAGGAGGAAAAATGAGATTGTTGGCCAAGAAAATCAAAAGGGTATTCGGTGTGACGATCCTTCCTAAATAGTGGCAATCATTACAGATCATTTTAATAATATTTATAGGTCTTCACATCCAAGTGATGAAGTTGTTAAGCATATGCTCAATTTGGTGCCTTAAAGTATCACCTGTGAAATGAATCAACTTTTGATGACTCCTTACTCAGATGAGGATATAAAACAAGCTGTGTTTAGTATGGGACCAACAAAAGCGGACTGGATGGCTTCCATGCTTTCTTTTACTAGAGGTATTGGTCTATAGTTAGGAGGTGAATTTTTTATTATACCACGGTGTTCTTAACAGAGAGATTACTATTAGGCACCGAAATAGGATCAATATTGTTCTTATCCCCAAGATCCCAATGCCTCGAAAGGTAACATGTACAAATTTTAGTCCCATGAATTTGTGTAGTATTATCTACAAGATAGTCACTAAATCTTTGGCTAATCACCTAAAGCTTGTGCTTCTATTGATTATTGATGAGTCTCAAAGTACTTTTGTCTCAAACCGCTTTATTATAAATAATGTTATTACTGTTTTTGAGCTTATGCATTATATGAGGAAGAAAACAAGTAGTTGAAAGGGGTGGCTGGCCCTCAAGCTCAATATATGTAAAGCTTACATACAATAGAGTTGAGTGGTTATTTTTTAGAGCAATAATGTTGCAAATGGGGTGGTTTGCTGAGTAGTTTATAGTAGTGGTGTGTGATTGTGTGAGTGCTACTCAAATTTTTGTTATTTTAAATGGATTCCTCAAGGCAAAATTTTTTCTTCCCGGGGTTTAAGACAAGGTTATCCTCTTTCTCCTTATCTATTTCTCTTATAAGTTGAGAGCTTGTCTTTCTTACATAAGAAGGAAAAATTATGGGATTTATCATAGGTTTTCCTTGTACTCAAAGAGGACCATATATTTCTCACTTGTTCTTTTACAGATAATAGTTTTCTTTTCATTCGAATGTCTTTGAATGAAACAAACAAAATTAGAGAGCCTTTTTTGGTATGAGCTTGCTTCTGGTCAGAAGATTAATTTTCAAATGTTTGCCATCACTTTTAGTCAAAATGTGAGGAGTGATTTATGTGAGACAATTTAAACTTCTCTTTATATGTCTATGTCCTCTTCTCATAAATAAGATTTGGGTATTTCTTTCGTTGTTGGGAAGAGTAGAAGGGAGGTTTTCTAAGCATTTGAAGGAAAAGGTTCTCAAACATTTGAAATCTTGGCGTGCTAAGTTTTTCTTTGTTAGGGGTAGGGCAATTCTTATTAAGTCGATTGTCCAGTTTATTCCAACTTACACAATGAGTACCTTTTGTATTCCTACTTCTATCTATAATGAACTTCACTATTTAATAGCTCGATTTTGGTGTAGAGGTGACAATTACACCAAAAAAATATATATTGGTGAAGTTGGGATAAATTGTGTAAAAGAAAGAAAAAGGTTGGAGAGATGGATTTTTAAGATTTATGGGTGTTTAATAAGATTTTAGTTGCTCGCCAAGCTTGGCGGCTTATTCACTATCCTTCCTTGTTGATGGCGAGAGTTTTACAAGATAAATATTATCTAGGTGTTGACCTTATTGTTGCTTAATGCAAGACTAGGGCTTCTACGATTTGGCAAAGTATTATATGGAATAGAACGGTCACTAATTTGGGTTGTAGATGGCATATTGGTTTTGGTAATTT
The DNA here is from genome assembly GCA_022984855.1 of Dimocarpus longan. Lineage (NCBI taxonomy): Eukaryota > Viridiplantae > Streptophyta > Magnoliopsida > Sapindales > Sapindaceae > Dimocarpus > Dimocarpus longan. Next base: position 10,695,454 of record CM041014.1, on the reverse strand, counting down.
AGTTAGAGTTTTTAAGGGTCCCTAGATACACAAACCATTTCTTTTTACCCCGTTACTCGCCCCAACTCCCCTAAATATTAGAGTTGATAGTTGCTGATTTGATCTCCAAAAATAAGGAATAGAATGTAAATTTGATAAATCAAATCTTCTTAGCAGTAGATATATCTAATATTTTAGGAATTTCGCTGAGCAATTCCTACCATGGTGATGTCAGAGTGTGGCACTTCAACTCAAATGAGGCATTAAATTGGAGTATTCGGTCTAGTGAGTCATTTGATGAGAGGTCAAATAACTACTGGTGAAATTTTCTTTGAGGACTCAAAATTCCAAGTAAGATTTGAATTTTTGAGTAATGTGTTTTTCATGATTTATTGCCTATCAATGGTAACTTATCTTGTTGGGAGGTGAGTTGTTCAAAACTATATAACTGTTGTTATGAAGGGGAGGAATCAATTTTTCATGCTCTTATTTTGTGCCATCAAGAGGAAAACTATTGGATAAAGAGTATTTTTTTGAACTTATTTGAGGAGTTTCTTGGGTTCGTCAGCGCCAAGTCTAGCGCTTTATTTGCATGACCATTTCTCTATCCTTAACTTTGAGTTGTGGTTGTTGGTTTTATGGAAACTTTGGGGGCATAGAAATCACATTCTTCATGGTGGAGTGCCTAGGAAGGAGGAACTAATATTGAAAGAAGCAAACTTTTTATCTTTTTAAGTATCACAGGCTCAATGAAATTAATAACGAGAGTCTAGATATAATTTCTCCTGTTTTACATGTTAAGTGGCAACCACCCAATAGAGGCTATATGAAACTAAATGTGGAGGCTGCAATCGGTAATGCAATCAGTTTTATAGGTGTTGGAGCTCTAATTTGTGATCATCATAGAGAGGTTAAATATGCTTCTTCTGTGAAGATGTCTGGTTTTCTTTACCCATTTTTTGGCTAAATATGTGGTTTTTAAAGAGAGTTTGAAGTTTGCTTTGACTCATGATTTCAAACCATAGGTTATCGAGATAGATGCCCATTTAGTTATTTGGATAATTCAGACTAAAAATTTGTCTACTATTAAAGGTCTTTTCGTTAAGGATATCTCTTCATTATTAATTGAGTTGGGCTATGCTTGATGCCGATTTACTATTAGAATGAGTAATGAACTAATCAGCTAATAACTTTGGTTTTTTGAAGTAATTTTAGTTAATCTTAGTTTTATTTTTTTTCGGATTGTATTTTAAACATTGTTTTGGTAGATGTTTCTTAAATAAAATTGTTTGGATTTCAAAAAGAAAATTAATAGATTTCAAATAATTTTCATACGTCTGTTTTATGAATCATAATTACAATGAAAATGACTTGAAGAAACGTTTTGCATAGTAGTACTCACAAATATTTTGGTTTTCAATTTTTTCAATTTTTGTCCTTAGCTAATATTTTATACATAAAGTTTTGAAAAATGAAACAAAGAGTTCTGAAAAAAAAAAAAAATTAAAGTTTTTTGCCAACTATTCTTCATTATTCTTCTCTCGGTTTACCTTTACAGACTTTCGTACAACCTTATAATAATTAGAAATACCCTCATTAAAATCCTATAAAATGTTCACTAGCAAAAGTTCAAAAACATTCCAGTGGTGTAGATATGGATACTACATTGTGTATATCCAATAAACTTGCATAGTAATTTATTCTCAATCTACTTATATACATATCATGATAATATTTTATTGAATACTATAAAAGTCTAAAGTCTATGTCATTATAGACTTTCCAAAACTCTATGTTTTTTATTTTGGGTGTTTTAACTTTTTCTTTATATTTGGCAGCAACAATTTGTTTTCAATGCATTTTAGTGATTAATGCAGATTTCTATTAATTGTGGCAGTGTGTACATGTAAATGGTTAAAACGACATATATGGAAGACAATCACAACCCTTGGTATACAACATCACAGATGCGTCAATAATTGATTTCCTCAATATATTTTAATCAGTTTCCTGATCTATTTATTTTCATTTGTAGCTCCACGGACTTGCCAAAAATTCCTAGATGTAAAGTGGAGACATAAATATGCTTTGGAGTTGGTAACTTTTATATGTGAGAGAGCAAAAGAAATGCCAAATGGGGATATCCTATCATATTTTGTGGACTCAAGGATCCTAAATCTTGCAGGAATCTCAGGAATTGTTGAAATTATTAAAGTATGTCTTCATCATTTCCCGGATATAATTTGGATTTGGAGTGACTTCATGACAGTACTCGATGATGCTGTGGAAAATCGGCGAGAATTGGTTTTCAATCTCTTTTATGCAAGGAGTGAATTATGTACAGTATATAGTGCAATAGATGAAAGTGATTCATTAGCCAAACGAGAATTTGCCTCTAATTATAAAACAGTCAAACCCTGTAGAATGCATTTGGCAGCTAAGTTGGCATCTTCTTCTCAACTATCATCTGTTTCTGGTATAGCTCTACAAATGCAAAGAGAGTTGCAATGGTATAAGGTACCTATATATAATACTATTACTTCCATGACATTTAATTGCAAGTGGTTATTCATCATTGGTTTAAAATATCTTCTTAAATTTCTCTTCTTATTAGAGTAATCTATATGACAAATTTACCTGTCAAAAAATTTAGGGAGTATGTTAGAATATGTTAACACTATTGATTTATAGCTTTAGTTATTTTACAACAAGTCATTCATTAGATATATTATCTAAGCAATGTTATTGTCTACCTCATAGGAGGTGGAGAAACTAGCCCACCCTTCAGACAAGGAAAAGAAATATGTTCAAGAAGATGGTCAGGAATATACACCTAGGGAGCTATTCACTAAGGAGCACAAAGAGCTGGTCGAAAAGGCAGAGAAATGGATGAAGGACACATCAAATTCTTGCATGGTTGTAACAACTCTCGTTGCGACTGTAGTGTTTGCTGCGGCATTTACAGTACCTGGAGGCAACAATACTGAAGGCGTTCCAGCTTTATTAGAACATAAACTATTTACAGTGTTCATCATCTCGGATGCTCTAGCCCTTTTTTCAGCTTTAACTTCCGTTCTAATGTTTTTGTCTATCCTGACCTCACGCTATGCAGAAGAAGATTTCCTCAAAAAACTTCCCATAAAACTACTGATAGGTCTTGTTTCTCTCTTTTTTGCCATTGCCACTATGATGATAGCTTTTGTTGCTGCTATCTGGATGGTACTTGATGACAAATTTAAATGGGTTTCCATTCCAGTTACTATCCTTGCTTCTATCCCAGTAACCGTGTTCTTATCTCTACAACTTCCCTTGTGTTTTCAGATATACAAATCAACATTCATTGGAATCTTTCATCCAGAAGGCATTTGGTGAGTTTGACCAAGTATGCTAGATTGTAAATTGCTCCTAGGTGTTCAAACAGTATAGCAAATGGTGACTACCCAGCACATTGAACATTATCATAGAATTCAAATTGCTCCAATGAATTTCAGCAGTGTTTCATGTATTGTGGATTCTACATTTTGGTCTTAGGACTGTTATGCCTTAGTCATTTCAGTTGTTTTTCTTTCTCTTTTCTTCTTAGTTTTTTCCTTGGGGTGTCCAACTTAAGAGTTTAGCTTTGCAAAGATATGGATATTGTGGATTCTGAATTTAGTTTTATGACATACTCCAGCACTTCAGTCATTTTAGTAGTTGTTGTTTTATATTATTTGAGAGCGACGGATTTGAAGTTGAGAGTTCAACTTTTCTAAAAGGTGGATATTGTGGATTTTGGATTTTAGTTGTTTTCTATTTTTTTGATTTGGGGGAGGTAGATTTAAACTTGAGCGCTCATCTTTGCGAAGAAATGGAAATTGTGGATTCTGAATTTAGGTCTCAAGACTACTTTGCTTTAGTCATTTTTTTTATCCTAATTTGAAAGAAGCTGATTCAAACTTTAGACCCTAGCTTTGCTGCGAGGTGTAATTCCCAACCAAACAATGTTCTTTTTTTTTTTTTTTTTTTTTTCAACTTTTAACTTGCTTAAAGAGCATATGCATATTTTTGAGGAAAAATTTTTTAAATAACACTCTTAATTTAATGAGTTTTGGCATTCATATAAATAGTTTAGGTTCATATAATACCTATATCAGATTTTGGACAAAATTACCCTTATATATAAGAAAAATAAAAAGCACTCATATCCTCCTCACCTATTTGAATACTAGGAAGAGAGAGTTATGAAAAAACACATAAACCCAAAAAAATAAATAACAAAATAAATAAATAAATCCAATGCACTAAGACTGAAAACTCAGAAATAGAAGGAAGGAAAAAAAAAATAAAACAAACCTCTAAGAAAGAGTTTTGCCTCCCATTCTCACTCTCTCATCTTCCTCCTCTCTCCATACTTGCACTTCTCTCTCTCTCCACATTCTCACTCAAAAACCATAAAACTGAATGTAAAACCTAATCGAACTCGAACTCACACTTGCCATTTCAAGTCTCCTATATCAACCTCGCACTCCTTATCAATGTGTTTTCTCGAAAATAGCTTTCTAAAGGAATCTACTATTACTTTCAATGCTTTACAGAGATGTCCCAAAATTGGGACGTCCGATTGCACTCTGTACAATATAATTGTCAAGTAATTAATATATGATCCCAGTCCAACTTGCTTTAAGGCACTAGTATTAAGTTTTATTAATCTTTCCAATGAAGCTTATATTATATGATATCTACTATGTTTTCAATGTGATATCTTACACAATCGGGATGTCGCAGTGCGACTGCGAGTTTGAGATGTCCTGACTCTTGAGTGCACAAGTATGCACCTAGCTTTAGGATATCAAGTAACTGCCAAACATAAATATGAACATATGTTAAATATATGAATTCTAATGAAAGAGAGAGAGAGTTTGAAAGTGAGTTTCAAAATAATATAGAGAGGGAAGAAGAGTGATGTAGATTCTTAAAAAATATATGTATGTGTATATACACAGAGAGAGAGAGAGGGAAGAAGAGTGATGAGTTTTCTCCCATGTATTTATATGAGAATGGCTATGTTTGTTGTTTTTATCATACAAACACATTTGGTTGCCAGCTGACAAACACATTTGGCAACCAAATAATGCTTATGAAACTTGCAGCAACCGGTTTCAATCGGTCGCTACTAAATAAAAATAATAATTTTATAATAAATAATATTTTAATAATAAAATAATATATTATTAAAATAAAATATATTATATTATAATTAAAATAATATATTATATTATTTTAATAATTTTTTATTGTTAAAAATTTACATTAACATGAAATTGTTTATTTAACAACTTTAACGCTGTTCTTAACAAATTCAGAAATGTCAACTTGTTAAGATCAACGTCGAAGTTATTTAGTCAATAAGTTTGATAGCATAATGTTCAAACTTGTTCAAACTCAACAATTATGAACGTATGACGTCAACAAACGTCCAAGTTATTAGATAAACAATTATAACGTTTATGTTAACAAGTTGTGCAACGTTAACTTGTTGACATCAACGTCGAAGTTGTTAAATCAACAAGTTAGATGTTGGGGCAACGCCTTAAGTTGTTCAAAGTCAACAAAAATGGACGGATGATGTTAGCAAACGACCAACTTTTTCGATCAACAATTGTAACGTTTATGTTAACAAGTTATGCAATATGAACTTGTTGATATCAATGTCAAAGTTGTTAAATAAACAAGTTCGAAGTTATAACAACATAAAAAGTTGTTCAAACTCAACAAAAACGGACGCATGACGTTAGCAAACGTCCAAGTTGTTGGATGAACAATTGTAACGTTCATGTTAACAAGTTGTGCAACGTCAACTTGTTGACATTAACGTCTAAGTTATTGAATGAATAAGTTCAATGTTGGGACAACGTTCGAAGTTGTTCAGACTCAACAAAATGGACGTATGACATCAGCAAACATCCAAGTTGTTGGATGAATAATTGTAACTTCATGTTAACAAGTTGAGCAACATCAACTTGTTGACATCAACATTGAACTTGTTGATTCAACAAGTTTGATGTTGGGGTGACATTTGAAGTTGTTCAGAATCAACAAAAATGAGCATATGACGTCATCAAACATTCAAGTTGTTGGATGAACAATTTTAACATTAATATTAATAAGTTGTGCAACGTTAACTTGTATACATTAACGTTGAAGTTGTTGAATGAACAAGTTTGACGTTGAGGCAACGTCCGAAGTTGTTCATACTTAAAAAAATGGACGTATGACTTCAGCAAACGTCTAAGCTGTTGGATAAATAATTGTATTGTTCATGTTAACAAGTTATGCAACATCAACTTATTGACATCAATGTCTAAGTTGTTGAATCAACAAGTTCGACATTGGGGTAACGTCCGAAGTTGTTCAAACTCAATAAAATGGATGTATGACGTCAGCAAACATTCAAGTTGTTGGATAAACAATTGTAACGTTCATGTTAACAAGTTGTGCAATGTCAACTTGTTGACATCAATGTCGAAGCTGTTGAATTAACAAGTTCGACATTGGGGCAACGTCCAAAGTTGTTTAGACTCAACAAAAACGGACGTATGACGTCAGCAAACATCCAAGTTATTGGCTTAACAATTTTAATATTTATGTTAACAAGTTGTGCAACGTCATCTTGTTGACATCAACGTTGAAATTGTTGAATAAACAAGTTCGACATTGGGGCAATATCCGAAGTTGTTTAGACTCAATAAAAATGGACGTATGACGTCAGCAAACATCCAAGTTATTGGCTGAACAATTTTAACATTTATGTTAATAAGTTGTGCAATGTCATCTTGTTGACATCAATGTTAAAATTGTTGAATAAACAAGTTCGACATTGGGACAATATTCGAAGTTGTTTAGATTCAACAAAAATGGACGTATGACGTTAGCAAACGTCCACTATGTTAGATGAACAATTTTAACATTCATGTTAACAAGTTATACAACGTCAACTGGTTGATATCAATATCAAACTTGTTGAATAAACAAGTTCAACGTTGGAGCAATGTCCGAAGTTGTTTAGATTCAACAAAAATGGACGTATGACGTCAGCAAACATCCAAGTTATTGGATGAACAATTTTAACGTTCTTATTAACAAGTTATGCAACGTCAACTTGTTGACATCAATATCGAAGTTGTTCAATCAACAAGTTTGAATGTGGTCACGCATCCTTACCAGTGCAATCCAATTTACTTTTTAATTTTAAAATGTTGAAAAATATAATAACTGAATTTGAAATATTTTTAATATAACTACGTAAATTGAATTAAGTTGGATTATTTTTACAATTGTTTTAGAAAACAATTAAAATTGGAATAAGCTAGATTATTTTTAAATTGAAATATTTTTTAGAAAACAACTAAAATGGAAATATTTTTTAGAAAATAATGTAAATTAAATTATTTTTTAAAAAACAACTTAAATTTAAGTTTTAAATATAGAAAAATATTTAAAAATTGTATCGGATTTTTTTTAAAACATTAATTAAATTGAACTAAAATTTTATATATTTATATCATTGAAGAAAATCAATTTATTAAATTTATATCTTACAAATGCATAAAAATATTTACACGTAATTTTAATATAATTTCAAGGAAATTATTTTTTTCTATTAGGATGTTGAATAAATACATAAAACATTTAGTTCATGGAACACTACAGAAGGATTGAGTTCTTCGTCTCAATCAAATCTTATTTATCCAATCATGTTTGTGGGATTATGACACTATATTCATGTGAAAAATATAGTAAGTTTATTTCTTTTCTTAGTTTTTAAGCAGACTTGACATCAAAATATTACCATCTCCCAATACTTTTTGTAGATGAGTTTTTACTTGGTTGATTAGGTGACAACCTCAAATCCAAAAAAAAAAAAAACATGTAATATTACTTACTTTGTGCGGATGCACTCACACCCTCATGTGGTCATGCACCAACAGTGGTGTTAGTGTGTGGTAGCACCATTGTTTTAGCATGGCCACGCACCCATACCAATGCAAACTTTTTATGAATCCCAGTGTTGGTGTGTGGGCACATCATTGTTTTAATGTGGCCGCAAATGTATACCAGTATAAGCTTTTCATTGATCCCAGTGTTCGTCCGTAGCTGCATAACTATTTTAGTGTGGCCAGACATCCATATCAGTGTAAGCTTTTAAGTTATCATGGCTGCATGGCTACACTCACATCTTGGTATGGTCAGGTACTTACTTCGATGTTGGTGCACATCTGCACCATTGTTTTAGCGTCACCGCACACCCATACCACTGCAGTCTAATTCAATTTTTAACAAGTTGTGCAATGTTAACTTGTTTAGATCAACGTCGAAGTTGTTCAATAAACAAGAATGATGTAACTTAACAAAAATAGACGTATGACATCAGCAAACGTCGGAGTTGTTTAATGAACAACTTCAATGTCTATGTCAATAAGTTTGTTTTTTTTTTTGCTTATTTTTTTAATTTTGATTAAAGTATTTTATTCTTTATATATTTTTCATCACGTTTAATCGTAGTTAAACGATGAAAGGGACTAAATTGATGAATTTCTAAAACGTTAAAGATGATGGATATTCAAAACGTATAAGTTTAGTATTTTGTTAAATGTTACAGACTAAATTGAAATTTTCCCTTAAGCTTTTTATATTTAATCATTTTAGTTTGACACATCCAATCAATAAATTCTAGAATATCAAATTTTCATAAATTCTAAAGTGGAAGCCTTCCACTGGTCATGGATGTGCGACCGCACTCATATCATGGTATATTTATGTACTTATTCCAATATTGGTGCGCAGCTACATCACCGTTTTAGCGTAGCCACAATCCCATACCATTGAAAGTCTTTCATTAATCATGGGTGTGCAACTGCATTCACACCCTCGCGTGGCTGTACACCAATGCTGGTGTTAGTGCACGTCTGCACCATCGTTTTAGCATGCCCCTGCACTTATACCAGTGCAAGCTTTTCATTGATCTCAATGTTGGTGCACGGTCGCACCACTATTTTAGTGTGGTCATGTACCTATACTAGTGTAAGCTTTTCATGGATCCCAGTGTTGGTGCACAGACGTACCACTATTTTGTGTGTGGCCGAACACCCATACCAGTGTAAGTTTTTCATTGATCATAGCTATGCGGCTATACTTATATCTTGGTGCGGTCGCGTATTTACTTTAATGTTAGTGTGAATCCACACCAATGTTGTAGTGTGGCCGCGCACCCATACCAGTACAGTATAATTTAATTTCTAATTTTAGAAAATATAATAAATTAAATTGAATTATTTTATATAAAATAACTTAAATTAGATTAAAATATTATTTAAAGCATGGTTGCACCACTGTTTTAGCGTGGCTGTGCACCCACACATGAGGCTCAAGTGTGACCAGAAGCTTTCTGATGTCTCATGTCATACATAAGCGTGACGAGATAGCCTCTTGTCATACCTAAATATGATGGAAGACTCTTCTGTCACGGTTGTTTTAGGCGTGACATAAGGTTCTTTAATATTGGTACGTAGTTGCTCCATCGTTTTAGAGTGGCCGTGCGCTTATAATAGTCCAACAAAGGTATGGTCACGCACCAACACTGGAGTAAGTACGTGGCCACACTCACATCCTAGTGTGGCCACGTACTAACTATAGTGCTGGTGCACGACCACACCACTGTTTTATTGTGGCCACACACCTATATTAGTGTAATCCAATTTAATTTTTAATTTTCAATTTTAAAATATAGTAAAATATAATAACTTAAATTGGATTAGTTTTCAAAGAATAATTAAATTGGATTAAAATATTATTTGATTATATTTTTGAAGAAAATAAGTTTATTAAATTGATATCTTAAAATACATAAAAGTATTAGTTCACACCACACTACAAAATGGATTAAGTTCTTCTTCTTGAATCAGATCTCACTTCTCTTACCATGTTTGCGTGTTATGACACTATATTCATGTGAAAAATATAGTGGGTTTTGTTCTTCATTTTGTTTTAAAGTTTCAACTAATTTAAAATTAAAATATGAAACTTGAGTAGACTTAAATGGATTTTATGAAACAAGTTCAATGTACAATCTTAATTTCGTGACTCTGCATGGTTTTTAATTTGCACGTTTGCGAGTCAATTCTACTAGGAATAAAAAAACTCAAAGAAGGCAAAAGATGTAATTTGTAAAATATGCAATAAAAGTTTCACTTGCCAACCAGAATTTTATTAACACCATTACCTACATCAATTTTGTTAACAATATGAATTTCAACCCATAAAAAATTAATATAAAAAAAATAATATTTTCCTATTTTTATATTAATAAATTCGACCACAAGATTGTAGCAACTTTTCAATTCAAATAATGATTATCACCCGTTAACATCGAAACCCCATTCTCATAATCCTTCAAACAATCATAAATAATATAAGGTGGTCTACACATTCAACATTTTTGAACCAAAAAATATAGTCTGTGCTTCTGCAATTTCTTGAGATAAAAAGGCCTTAAAATTTTTAAGACCTAAAAGCATTATATTCGCTTGAAATTTCGAATAATCACACCAAGACGAACCAAATTTTTTTTTCCACACAAATTGCAATGTCAATATTTAATTTAAAACATCCTTAGCTAGGTGGTTTCCATTAGATAAGAGCTGAAACATTTGGAACCTTCCAATTTAGATTAGAACTATGAAAATCTACAAGAAAATAAATAGATTACCAACAAAATCTTTAACCGGAAGCAGAGGAAAACAATGAACAACCTTATTCCTTTTAATAAAACCAAAGTGAACGGTTTTAAGTCGCTGAAGCTGTAGCTCTTTATCTTGGTTTACTGCAATATCTACCCCGAACTCCAAAGGGTTAGAGGAACAAATCTTGATAAGACACTGTTTTCATATCTGCCAACTTGATAAAACTTTACTTCCATCTCCGCTAACATAATTTGAATTCACCAGTAAAAAACAACTAATATCAAGTCTTTTGTAAAAATTGAAACTGCAAAAACTACAATTAAGACTAAAAATTCCAAGCAATCATAAAGGAAGACATCAAATTATAACAGCATTACCAACTTGGAATCCCCCAAAAGTGCAAATTGACACTACATCACAACATTCACAAAAATAGACACTACATCACAATTTAATTGCTACTATAGAACCAATACTAGCAATTGTTTACTCGAATTAACACAACATAAACATAGAATTTTTTAATTAAATATCTTATTCTTTCACAGACCCCTAATATTATCGCCAATCCTTTAGGCCTTCTCCACCTTTTTATCCACTGCAAGTACAGGAAAATAAGGGTTATGGAAGAACCAAACAAATGGGATATCGAACAGAATGACGAGAAAACCAAACTGCAACTTGTGACAGAAACCTTAATTGTATCATCATTCATTACATTGAAAAACTTATATATGATGCATATACAAAGAAAACAGTTCATTACAGATCAAAGTTTCAAAAAATACATGTATCGTTAAAATGGATAGTCATTTAATTTGAAAAACTTATAAATGATGTATGTACAAAGAAAACAGTTCATTGCAGATCAAAGTTCCAAAGAAATACACGAACAATAATTTTCATAGTTTGTTATCATAAGAACAAGCATCATAGACATTTCAAAAAAAAAAAAAAAAAAAAAACAAGCATCATAGATAGTATTCCTTGGTGCAACTCTTTCAAATGATTCATGATTCGAATATAGTTTTCGAACATTAGAACACAAATTCAAGATTTTGAAAAATGATGTGGATGAAGCCCTACAAACCACAGAGAACAAAAAACGAAAAACATAATTCCTTGTTATTACAATTTGAAGAAGTATTTTTGAGATTGTCTTAAAATGTTAAAATTATTCTTAGATGCAATCAAACCAAAGTCTACATTTCTAGGCAACAAATCAAACAACCCTTGAATTTCCTACATTTCGCTATCAAGTTAACCACTAGAATCTAACGTACATGCGAACACTAACAATAATGTGAAAAGGAAAATCAATCCATTCATGAATTAGCAAAATCAAAACAACAAAATTCAATCCACAATAATATTTTGGTCTCATCACATCTGGCCAAACGATTAACCAAACTTGGAATAGAATTTACAGTAAGTCTAAGACAAACATTGTTGCACAGTTTATGGTGATCAAATTGTATGCATTGCCCTTGTAATTCCTAGCCAATTCCTCCATCATTGTCCTCACCTCTGCAGGCTTTGTATCAAGTTTTCCAATCAAAATTGTGTTCTAAGATGTGAACCCATCACATTGTTTTGGCTCTCATTCAAATATCCTTGTTGTTGGACACTCATGAGCTCCAAATGCATGCTCAACTCCATGAACTGCCACCAACATCCAACCAAAAAACCTCAAATCAGAAAAACAAAACCTCTAAAGCTAAGTTTAATTAAACTTCTAGTTCCTCAGAAACTCAAATCACAAAAAAACCACCTTAAGTTCAAAACTTTAACACTTAATCATCCACATTCTCATGAACCAAACAAACAAAAAACAAAAGACAAAGAAACCGAACAACTTACCAACTTACTTGAACCAACCCCAAATCCAATATACAAAGATTTAACAGACAAGAAAGAGATTTATTAGAAGAAAATTGATCTACCAAGCTCACTAGCAGATCTAAACCAAACCTAGAAAATGAAAAAAATAAAACGTAAAAAGCATTTCAAATGACAAAATAGGAAAAAAAAAACAGATAAAACAATGAAAACAGTAAAAAATCAAAAGTATCCTTTTTCACTTCCAAGCCCTTCAATCTTTTCCCCATATGCATATTCTCCCGCCATTTCTCTAATATTGTGTATATGTTGGACATAGTGAAACTAAATAATTTATCACATCAAATAACAACATGCGTAATTAAATAGAAGCCATTCAAATCTAAATAAAAGGGAACACCATACATTGAATTTCAAAATAGAACAAAAAAAAAAAAAAACAAAACAAAACCCCATTTTGCTCAAGCAAAACCATAACCAACAACACCCCAAAAGAATTTTAAAACAAAACACAATAAAAAAAAAAAAATCCCATCACAAGTTGAAATTATATCATAGAATAAAAAACACCAAGAAAGTTAAATCGAAAAAGCAGTTGGAGGACCACACGTACTAGGAGAAAGAAGATGAGGAAGAGGCATAGAAAAGTAGTGTTGGAGAGAAAAGGCAAGTAAGCACCTAGAATTAATTCAGCTTCATGTGTTCCAATAATACAATGAGAAGGGTATAGAGGTTCAGTGATATTAGGATGATAAGAATCGAGACAAGCAAAAATAGGCTAGTTTCTGTCACAGAATGCTCTAGTAAGCCCCATTGACTCATTTAATGTTTCAGATAATTGTTTGTCAGGTCAATGTGGAGCCTGTAATAGCAATCCCACATTTGAAATTAAGTGACCAAACACAAATGAAAGAAAAATTATAAAACAAAGAATGAAAAAATTACCAAGTTGCCAGTATCGACGGACAAAAGCCATTAACAAGGTTAACAAGAACAAGACTGGTTTTGACATCAGTAGATAAGATGAGAGATTCTTGTTGGAGAGGAACCTGCAGCTTTAACATATCCATTGTCGTCGAAACCATTTTCTTCTATCGACAAATATACCAACTCAAGTGAAGTGATGACTACTACTAACAATAAAAAGAAGAAGAAGCATTGGATCCACAAATTCTGGGTTGCAAACCATTCAGATTGACTTCGAGTAGCTGTTAGATCTAGGGTTTTTCATCTTCTGGTTCCAGTGATAGGGGAGAGGCAAGGGATAGAGGGGTAATAACTAATAACCTCTTTAACTAGTTCCCCATTTCTAATAATTTTTAACAATTTTTTATTTTTTCTTATTTTCCACCGTTGGATCATCTTTTTCATCATCCAATGGTTCAACTCTCTTTTCTCCTCTCATTCGTATGATACGAATGTTTTTAACGTGTGATCGTAGTCGTGTCCGTATTTATATATCATATAAACTTATATTATTGATTGAGTAAATACTGCTTAAGAACTCAACGACTAGGTAGAACTCTGTGATAGAAAACACAAACTAAGAAATAGGTCTTAGACCTGTGTCTACTCTAGTATCGATATGTTCTAGCTCTCCCAATTTTCATGACTCTTATATTATAGTTTTATCATGTATATACTTATAAAATGATACTTGGGACAAGCAAGCCAGCAATTTGTTTTTATTTTTTAATTAATCTAAGACTTAAGACAAAGACACTTATTTTCGATATATTTAAAGGTTTTATGATGTTTTGTGATAATATGATTATACTTTGACTCTATGATATATATATTTTTTATGCTATGACATGGAATATGCTGCTTTTACCTTGAAGTGCTTTTGTCAAAAGCACTTTTTTAATTTTTTGTAGTGTTAGAGAAGTACTTCCTGAATTTAGAAGGAAAAAGAAAAGCTTAGTATTCATGAAATTGAAGTCAATAAACTAAAAAAGGTAATCGTGAGATTGAAATTAATAAACTAAAAATGGTAAAAATTTTAAACATTAATAATTGAAACAAAAGTGTGGATGAGTCATATATTTGGATTTAGAAAATCAATTATGAAGAGATAAAATAAATAAATATATATATCAAAAGTCAATTAGTGTTCAAAGAATATATCCACTTTGTGTAACACAAAACGTTCAAAAATTATATTGATTCTATGGTCAAAATATTTGTATGTTTTGGAGATCTAATGTGAAAAGTACCAAAATTGTCCTATCAAATAATATAAAATACATTTTTAACTTCAAAATTTTTAAAAATTCTATATTGACCTCTAAAACAAATAATTTACAACATCTATCCAAAATACCTAAATCTCTAACTTAAAATTACGAAATTATCACTAACTTCAAAATTCACCAAAAAAAAAATGAAAAGCGAAAATTACGGAACTGTCCTCGCCATATAAAGTGGATAATCGGTGTGAAAATTGGAAGAAATCGGTTTCTCTCACACCATGTACCCTAACCACCGAGTTCCACAATCATCGACCAGCTCAGGCCATTGCCGTCGATCCGTTATCACCGTACACCACCGACGAGCACGTCTTCCTCATCCGTTGCTGAAGGTACGCCGATTCGAAGTATTATGGCATAATTTTGTTGTGACTTTTTGAATTTTTTGCCATTTGTAAGGTTTATTTGTGTTTTTATATGTTGGGTATTCATGATAAGGGCAAGATTATGTTGTATTTGGTTAGGATGTGGTTGGGTTTGCACTGAATATGTAGAAACTGTAAAGTTCATATTCTAAAACGCCGATCGGCTTTTATGTGACAACGTAGGCCGATGTCGGTTTATATGTATCAATAAATGCCGAATCGATTTATATTGGATACCTTCACTACAAGAAATTTTGCCTATAGCAACTTTTGAAAGGCAACATGCATTAGGTTTACGTTGCCGTAAGTCGCCAACGGCAACATGCAAGGGTTGCACGTTATGGAAGCAGGCTATGACAACATTTAGTCACATGCTACTAAAAGTAAGTGATATATAGCAACATGTAAGGCTGTGCACGTTACCAAAAATCTAGCTTTTGGCAACGTTCAAGGATGTACGTTGCCAAAAACCTAACTTTTGACAACATGCTTAAAACTAATATTTTGGCAACATGCACTGCCGTGCGTTGCCAAAAATCAATATTTTAGCAACGTGAATTGTCGCACGTTGCCAAAAATCTATATTTTGGCAACTTGCAATGTTGAAAGTTGCCAAAAAACCATCTTTTGGCAACATATACAATTGCAGGTTGCCAAGAACCTATATTATGGCAACGTGCAAGGTTGTATGTTGCCAAAAACCCACTTTTTGGCAACATTTAGTCCTACACGTTGCTAAAAATTTGTATTTTAAATTGATATAAATGAATTTAATTTTTAAATTTATTTTATTTAGTATCATAATGACTAATCACATCTCATCTCAAACATAAAAAGATAATTGCTCTTTGACTTAAATACAAATTACTTACCTAAGGTGTAACATAATTAAATTGATAAAAATAAATTCAATTTTGAAATTAATTTTATTTAATATCATAATGAAAATATAGTGATTATATATTAGTAAGTTGTCTGAAATAATAAGTATAATGATGTGTTTATTTCACTTGGAAGAATCAAGATGAGAATTAGATCCAGAATTGGAATGATTTGAAATCAGAATGAAATGTATAGATTGGAATCAGAATAAGTTATTTACTTCAACTATAGGAATTAGAATTGAAATTAGAAGTATTCTCATTGAGTTATTTATTTTGCTTTTGAAACGGAATGAAATAATTACAAGTTATAAAAATATCGTTGATTAAAATAATGAATGAATTACAAAATGTAGAATAATATTTAAGATACAGCACCATATTTTTGTCATTTAACTCATCATAATAGGCTAATTAACAAAATGAACTTTTTTTAATTATATTATTATAAGCATGGACTAAAATTATAAATTAATTATAATATATATGTTATCGATTGGGTTAATCGGGTCAGATCAGGACAAACTTTCTTTATTGGCCACTTGAAAAATGAATAAAAATAATTTAATCAATTCCATTAGTTTTCAAATTCAATTGATTCTTGAATCATGATATATATTCTACATGCTAATACCTTTTTTCTTGTATCTTATGATTGTATCTTTGATTCTTTATGTCATTGTTTACATAATTAGAAATTCTTATATTAATAATTTATCTAATTAAAACATCTGTAGATATATTACTTAGAGATTATTTTGAGATCATTCAAATTAATTATTTTATATCAAGAATTGAAACTTGTCAAATCATTTCCAAATAGTTACTTAGAGATTGAAACTTATCAAATCATTTCTTTTATTAATAATTACTTAGAGATTGGAAGCTCTCAAAGATATAGGACTGCTGAGATTATCTTGCTTGGTGGGAGTTTGACTTTTCAAATCATTTCCAAAACTTGAGAGAGATAGGTCCAAATAGTTAAAAAAATAAAATAAAATAAAATAAAATATCTAAATGATTAGCCTACAACCACTCATTTCCTCTGTCACGACTACTCTCCTTCTCTAAAGACAGCATTTGGATGCACTCTCCACCTTGCCGTGCCTGTCATCATCGTGCTTCTTGACTAAGTTTTATTTATGGTACTTCTCAAAATAAGTAAGAACTATGTTTTATATCTAGGCTTGATATCTTTAGTTTACTCTAAAATAGGTTTTATTTGTGAACTTTTGGGCTTTTGGTCTGTCAAATGAGATTTTTGAGGATGTGAAATGAATTAATTTATGTTGCATAGCATCGTCAACTCTCTCTCTCTGTAGGAGTGGTCCCTAAAAACTTTTGGTTGAATGCTATTGTTGTGTTGTTTTATTTATGTATAAGAATATCTGTAGGGGTGTTTGATTTGTATTGTTTTATTTGGATACAATAGTAAAAGTAAAAAGTTATATTGTTTAGTGCAAGAAAAGCAAATGGGTTTATTTAGATACAATCGTAAAAGTAAAAAGAATATCTTTAGGTATGTCAAATGTGTTTTATTTATATTGTTTTCACTGTGTTATTGCTATTTGATGTTTTTTAGTATAAGAAAAGCAAAAAGTTATTATAAAAAACATAGTAGGCTTGATGATATTGAAAATAAAAACTAAAACTAAAAAAAGAAAACAAATTTGAATTGAGTTTTTGAGTATTGATATTGAATATTAAGGTGGGTTGTTGAACTTGCATTGTAGTCATTTAATTACTATCAACTTTTTGTTGAATCTAATCTAATTTTTTGCCATTTAAGGAGATGATTGAATTCTCAGTATTTACTTAAGTTAAAAGTTTCATGCATCTATTGGTTATCGAGTAATTACACAATGTTTTAGTTACCTTAAACAAAAAAAAAAAAAAAATTGTTATAAAGGATTACTCTAGCAATTAGATTTATATATAGGGATAGAGAAGCTACTTAGATGTCAAATAGTTTCCTTTATGATTAGTTTCCTTTATATATATCTATATATATAATAATATATATACTGGTTTTTGTTTTTAAGATATGTTTTAATTTCTTCCAAACTTCAACCAAAACATGGAATCTGATACAAAAATAAAGAAATAAAAATAGAGATAAAATTGGAGGAGTTGTAAAAAAGTAGGGGAGCATTGTATTTTGTGAGAGATATAGAGGTATAAAAAGAGTAGGGGCATTGGGATGAGAGTGAACTTGTTAAACACATGTGGAATGAAGAAGAGTTTATATGAATATATACGAGTGAGAGACAGAGACCATGCAAAGAATAAAATATGATTCATGGGCCCTACATATATTGGTCAACAATTTTTTTTTTTATTGGCTTTGAGCTAATATTTGATTCAAAGCATGATACTAGTAGGCCACATCAAGGCTAAAAAACCGAGTCATACTCGGTGAGTAATCACATTTCTCTTACTATTCTTTGTCTCTCTGTGTCAGTCTTTTATTCTTATATGTATGTGTGTATGTGTGTAAAGATTTAGATAGATAGTGTATTATATTAGTTGATTGTACCATTTAAGCAAAAGAATTCATTAGGATTCACAATTTGTCAGGGCATGTGATATGTTTAGCTGTAAGAAAAAAAGCAGAAAGCTTTGAGTCTAGATAGATAATTTTAATGTGTTATTGTCAAATATTTAGTGTTCCAATGAAGAATTATCAAATATAATTGTATTTGTACACCATGGAAAGAAAGTGACAGAATATGGTCCTCTTGATTAATGGACACATGTAATTATTATCGAGGAGATTGTAGAGTTGCTAATCTTATTGATGTTTTGATTGTGTGTAGCTCACAATGGATAAAAGATTGGTGCACCTATCAAGGTTTATATTAATACTTTAAAAACTATTTTTTTTTCTTTAATTTTATTTAGTGTTTCTATTTAGAATAGGGTGATAAGTTTTAAATTTCCTCTTTGTAGACTCTCAATTGAGTATCAAGAAGGGGCCCAAAATTTTGTTGACAATGCTCATGCTAGTGTTGGGAACTCGAATCTAATAGTTTGTCCATGCATGCATTGCAAAAACTTGCAATGCCATAACTACAATATTGTATATGAACACTTAGTAATTAATGGAATGGATCCTTCTTATCATACTTGGGTCTTTCATGGAGAATGTGCTCCTAGTACATCTACAGGATATGGAGGCATAAATATGATGTATAGAGATCACATAATGTTTCAGGATGAACAATTTATGGGGGATATGAATGAAAAGCTTCCTTATGAAAAACTCCTAAATATAGTTAGTGTTGCTGAGACTCCTTTATATCCTGGTTGCATAAAGCACACAAAGATGTCTGCAACAGTGGCTTTATTCAAGCATAAGGTCACACATGGATTATCTGATAATGGTTTTGATGATTTGCCTCAGATAATTCGTGACATGCTTCCACCAGAAAATACACTTCCTGATTCTTTTTATTCCTCAAAGAAACTCCTAAAACCATTTGATCTTGGGTATGAAAAGATTCATGTTTGCATTAATGATTGTTGTCCTTTTCGAAAAGAATACGAGAATGACCAAGAATGCTTTAAATGTCATGCATCTAGATGGAAAGTTAATGATCAAACTTAAAAGACTCAACATGGCATTCCTGCTAAAGTCTTGTGTTATTTCCCGATAAAACCAAGACTTAAGGTGGCATGATTCTCATAATAGTGAAGATGGGAAAATGAGACATCCAGTTGATTCTGTAGCATGCAAGACAATCAATCATAAATGGCCTTCTTTTGCTTCAAATCCTTGAAATATTAGATTTATTATGTCTACTAATGGATTTAATCCTTTTCAAGATCTTAGCTCCAAGTGTAGTTATTGGCCGGTCATTTTAGCTATATATAACTTTCCTCCATTATTATGCATGTCAAAGGAGAATTTAATGTTGACATTACTTATTCCAGGGCCAAAACAACCAGGTAATGATATTGATATTTATTTAGCTCCACTTATAGAGGACTTAAAGGAAATGTGGACTATTGAAATTGATGTATATGATGCATATAGTGAGTCAACATTTAAACTAAAAGCAATTTTGATGTGGACAATTAATGATTTTCTAGCATATGGAAACCTCTCTGACTGGCCTACAAAAGGAAGATGTGTTTGTCCAATTTGTGGTGAAAACGCTTGTTCGAAATGGTTAAAACATAGTAAAAATTTTTCATAATGGGTCATAGACAATTTCTTGCTATGAATAATCCATTTCGATTAAAATGAGTATGGTTCAATGGAGAACATGAACGAGGTCACAAGCCGAGGATATCAAGCAGAGAAGAGATTTATAAAGAAGTTGATGAAGTTGTTAATGATTGGGGAAAAAGGAAGGGTACACAAAAAAGAAAACAAACTCAACATGCAAAATTATGGAAGATATAGTCTATATTCTTTCAATTATCTTATTAGAAGGTATATACTATATTTTATTTTACATTTTTTTCTTTGTAATCAAACAACAAGTTTTTTTATTATTAATTTTGATAATTAAATTGTGTAGGATATGCTTGTTCAGCATAACTTGGATGTGATGCATGTCAAAAAAAATATTTGTGATAGCATTATCGATACTCTTTTAGGATTGGTTTAATCAAAGTGTGTTTTGGCTGGTTTAAATGAATTTAAGCAAAAGTATAAATTGGATTTTATGTTAACGAAGATTTGGAATTGATTTAAATATTGAAGAACTATATTAAAGAATAAAAGCTTTTATTGGTTTATATTTTATATTTTTAAAAATTTTCTATATATTCTTGTTATATATAGTAATAACGATAAGTAGATCTCTGTGTTGAATTAAATGAATTAAATGAGTCAAACAAATTAAACGGGTTAAATAGGTTAAATGAGTTAAACAAATTAACGGATTAATGGGTTTGGATCATTTATGATCCAACTAATAAACAAATTAATTGTATCGTGTCATATCATTCATTTATAAATGAATTTGTGTTGAATCCAAAAATATTAACTCGTTTCTTAAACGAATTTGTGTCAAATTGATCAAATTTATAAATAAATCGAATAGAATTTAATCCCGCTTGGTACGCCATCGCATTTTTGCCATCTCTGGACTGTTGCTAAATTAAAGTCGTCAAATCTAAAATGCTAATCTGTTTGTTGTAGATCCATATATTAATTTTATCATATATATTATGTCTTAACATATTAAAAAATATTATTGTTTTAAAAAATTAAGAGTTGTATAAATTATGCTGCTAATCAATTTGATGGATGGTAAATAGCTTGTTTTATTATAATAATGATTTAAATTTGAGTGGTTGTTTTTGAACAAAAATAAAGTTGTATAAAATTACTCCGATGTAGTTTGGTGAGATTAGGTTTTTATTTAGTTTAATAATATTTCTGATTTGAGAATATATATATATGAATATTAAAAAAAAGAGAACCGTGTACACTTTACCTTGAAGGAAGAAAAAGCTGCGGAATAAGGCCAAATGCTTTTTCTCGCTTTCTACTTTTATCTTCCTCACTTTTTATCTGCATCGGAGAAGGAGCAACGAAGAGAAAAAAGCAAAGATTCCCGTGGCCTATTTAAGAGTATTTTAATCTACCTTTTTGACAAACGTGTGTCGATGACCCACAGTATTATAGCTAGTCACATGGAGGACGAGGGCAAGAAGGTGGATTGAAGACTTGTGGGTGGAAAGCAGATCCAGAAAATTACAGGAAAGAGGCAAAAAAGTTGGTGAAGTTCTTGTAATGGATAGAAATTTTGTCAGTCTAGCTTTCAACTAGGCAAAGCCAAGTTGAGTTTTAACTATTTAAGAGTACTTAAATGATTTAAATTTAAATTTTTTATTCGATTTTTAGTTTAACAAAAATATATACAGCATATTTTACAATATATTTTAATATACTTGATAATTATAAATAATTAATTAATTATAAAATTATTAATTTTATTTATTATATTTAATTATATATTTATTATATATGATCACGATTTTTTACAATAAATTTTTTTTGTTGTAATCATATATAATATAATACAATCGACTATATTAAGTTATGATCGGATATAAGAAAATACAGTCAGTAATTTTAAAATGTAATTAATGTTAGGTGTATGTATGTCCAAAAGCACTGAAGATGACCTATATATATATATATATATATATATATATATATAAACACTGTATAGATCGATTCTTCTCTTATAGAAACAACTTTCTGAGATACGCTATTAATGTCTCATTCCGATTGATCCTAATCATCCTCTGAGTCAATTTTAATAAGAAAAACTTTTATTTATTTTTATAATTTAAATTCTTTAATCCTTAAAATAAAATTTTGTCTTATAATTACACAATAAAATATATTATAGAGGTTGTTAACATCAGGATTTGGATCCTTAGTCAATGAGGTTGTTTCTTGGCCCAAACTACAGTTTCGGGTAGATCATATGATGCACACAAAGCAAACGGAATAAACAGAAAAGATCAGAGGCGAGGAGCATCAGGACACAAAGATTTTTTGAGTGGTTTGGCCCAAAAAGTTGCCTACATCCACTGTTCACTTTCTTGCTATTTTGATAGAATAACAGCATTCAAAATCGGGGATCTCTTTTACAAGAAAATTCGTCCCCTATTTATAGAGAAATGGAACATGCTACAGTTAAACAGAATAAGACAAAAGCGTACAGTAAACTAAAAACACAATGATGGGTTGCATTTAATGCGTTGGGATCTCAATTAATGCAGCTGACAGTGCATTAAATGCGGTCGAATATACATTCAATGCGGTCGAATCCGTCACTTTCAGGCTCTTCCCAAGCGAGATTTCAGGTGGCTGATCTGTACGGGTCATGAGTGGCTACCGAGATCTTAGCTGTAGTCTCTGGCAGAGATGGCGTGCATGGCACGTTTTGGAGCTGTATTCTGCATGGCACCTTTGACTTCTGTTGACTCGTGATTCTGAGGAGTATGGCGAAGATGGACTTTTCAGCAGCCGAGATACCCAGTCAGCTTGGCGAACAGATGAGCTTCTGATGAGCCGGACATCTGGAGAGTTACGAAGATAGATTATGAATAAAAACCTCTGCGACCGGTTATGACAGTAGGCAGGCACTCTTGTAGGTGAGTGGGTATTCGGGTATGTCCAAAAATCACC
Source organism: Dimocarpus longan (assembly GCA_022984855.1). NCBI lineage: Eukaryota > Viridiplantae > Streptophyta > Magnoliopsida > Sapindales > Sapindaceae > Dimocarpus > Dimocarpus longan. The sequence continues at coordinate 10,672,264 of CM041014.1, read as the reverse complement.
GAACGACCAGGCGGATGGTCTTGGACGAACGAGTCTGGGCTCAACGGGTCTGATGGACAGCCCCTCTTGGTTGATAGTTTAAACAAGCAGAATCGGCGATCAGACATGGCAGACAAGTTGTCGAATAGAACTAGCGGACAGCCTGAGCGATCACAAATGGGTCCCTTACCAGGAAAGTGGATTGGAAGAATGACGGATTATTGAGTCCTTGAGCCACTGGGCCTGCACTGTAGATCTTTCTAGGCCTGATTAGTCTGATCGCTAAATTATCCATAACAGAGGTTGACTAATTCATTTAATTATTAATTTTTTTTCTTTTAATTAGAGCCTTTTATTATTTATTAAAGTAGTTATTGAAGTTAATTTAAATATTATAATTGAAGGATTAAGGGCTCGTTTGGGATAACTTTTACTTTTAACTTTTGATAATAGAAGAAGAGAAGTAGAAGAGAAGTAAAAGCTAAAGCTTTTAAGTGCCTGTTTGGATTAAAAACTTTAAAATCCAGAAGAGCTTTTAGGACTGTTCGGTTAAAATATTTGAAAGACTTTATAAATTATAACATGACCATTTTACTCTTTTCATAATAGTTTTTTAAATTACTTTATTAAAATTTCTTCTACCTATAATGTAATACTCACACTTTAATTAAAATAAATAAATGATAATATTTATCTTAAACACTTTAATTAAAATAAATAAATGATAATATTTATCTTAAACACCTTAATTAAAATAAATAAATAATAATATTTATCTTAAACTTTAAATTAAGATATTTTCAATAAATAAAATATTAAAACAATTTAAAAAATTAACTTTAAAAAGGATATTTTAAAAAAAATTGATATTAGTATCATTTTTAACAAATAAACATATCATCCTCATCAGAAACGTTCTCTCTCTTTTCTCAGTTTTCTTTGTTCGGCATCATTTCTCTCTCTTTTCTCAGTTTGCTTGTCGTCTCTGTCTTCTAAATCTCCCACTGTTCACTTTTTTCTCCTACCGATCAACACTCTCTTTTCATTCATACTTCACATACGGCGTCCAGGACTCCAGGTACCTCCGTCTCTTTTTCCAAAATCCTTATTTCTCTCATTCTGAGTGTTTTAGGTTTCGTTGGGTTTGATAGTGTGGGTATTCAGTTGGTGAAGTAATTGGGTTTGACAGTGTTGTTGGGGTCGATGGTGTTGCTGGCTTTGATGGTGTGGGTGTTCGGTGATGAAGGGACTGTTGCTAGGGTGGTTTTGATAATAAATTGAGTAATTTTGAGTGATGTTGTTTGTCAAACCAAAGAAGAGATGAGATGTATTTTTGAGTTAGGAAAATGGATTTTTGGTGGTGTTGTTCGTCAAGAGCAGAGAAGAGATGAATGATAAAATTGGAATTTTTGTTTTGTTGTTTATCATACGAAGGGTAAAACTGGTAATATGAAAAATTCATTAAACTCAATTTTAGCTTCCTATGTTTTTCAGGAGGAGCTTCCAACGGAAGCTGGGTGAAGTGGCTTTGGGTAGAAGAGTTTCCAAAGACAAGAAGCTCTTTTATTAAATCCATCCAAACAGACGTGAAAATGGTTTTCAATTTCGAAAAGCCAAAATAAGCTCTCCCCTACTTATACCAAACAGGCCCTAAGTTACTGATTACTTATCCCAAACAGGCCCTAAGTTACTGATCGATAGGATAGTAAGAGCCTTTAATTAGATATAACCGAAAATATTCTATATGAATAATTCATTTAATTGTATTGAAATTTACATTGATAGGAGTGGAGTTGGTTAAAATTGATTTGTAGGTTATAAGGTAATAACGGCGGGAATTCTTGTTCACGTGGGCTCAGATCTCCATGCATATTCTAGTGATAATCCAACGGATATATGTGTAGTCTCCCCAGGCTACTTGTTTGAATGCTTTTTGTTAAAAAAGATAATTTTCTTTTATCTTGAAAATAAAAAGGACAGTTTTTTATTTGGTGGGAAAACTACAAATAACAAGCGGGTTATTATTTTGTCTTCAGATTTAAAAATAATATCAAGAGGAAACTTCATGTTAACTCCTCAAGAATCGAAAATTATCATATTCTGAAATTTTTTTAAAAATAATTCTTTTTATTTTTAAATTTTTTAAAATTCATTAAAAATATTTAAATCATCAAACAACTAAAATCAAATTGAAAAAAAAAAAAAAAAAACTCAATTACCTCTTTATCATAAAAAATAATCATTTTATCTGTAATAAAATCAAAATATTATATCATTTATCAAACTAAAGAGTTGACAACTCATATATTTTCATCGCTTTCTTAAGAGTGATATCTTTATATTTTTAATTCTTAGCTTTTTAATCAACGGATCAAAGATATTATAATCTAAATTATTTTTCTTGATGTTATGTGTCAATTTAACTATAGATATCGTATCTTTATATACGAAATTCATATCATAATCTTATAAATAATTAAATATATATTTAAATAATTAAATTATTCATAAATATATCCATAAAATTTATATATATACTAATAGTTAGCCAATTCAATTATATATATATTTTCTCTTTACGTGGTTGTGAATATGATTATTGTTTTTAAACTATGGTTATTATTCTTTAAATTAAATAATAATTAAGAAAAACAAATTAAAAACCAGATCAAGTTGAAAAATAATAATAAAAAAAAAACTTGGTTAATCCAAATCGTCCACGAGCTGGATCTGAACTAGATTGTGAAAATCTGGTGAAGATCAACAATCTAGTCTTCGCTTGATCATTAGCCAAACCACCATACCACCATGTAGCAACCCAGTAATCCAACAACCCAGCATCGAAGTTGAACCCAGCACCATGGAAGTCGAAGTCACACCCAGCAAGCCAGCAATCATTTGGGTTCGAATGATGAACTGGGTTCAAAGACCCAAATCGGCTCGGCGTGGTTATCGCGATGATGGCTGTTGCATCAGGTGATTGTTGACAATATATAGATCGATTAGGTGTTGATGACTTTGTGTGGATTATTGAATAGGTGATTGGGTATTGATGATTTTAGATTGGGTTTGATTATTGATGATGGTGGCTGTTGCGATAGGTGATTACGATGGTGGCTGAGGATGTTGAAGATCATCTAGGTTTCCAACCTAGGTGTTGAAGATTGAAGGATCTGAGTTATTTTTTAATTTAATTTTTTTAATAGTTGATTAGTTTGATGTAAAACAAAGGAAGAACCCAGATCCTTTGGTTTAGTAGCTATTCTTAATAGTTGTTTTTACAAGCTCAATATAGTTTAATTTTCCGTCTCAGTGCCAAAGATCTAGTCCCTTGTATCTAGATCTTAAGGATTGAAGAACCAGGGAAACAGGCAAACCACGACCACAACATTGCTTGATTGAAAACTAAACAAATTTCGTTGAGCATTCTCATCGAATTAGAAAGGACTTTTTTTTTTAATCTTTTGAAAATTTATTTTTTATTAAATTTTATCTTCGCTGTCATTTTTAATTAATTTAAAATTTTAATTTTAATAAATATATATTTTAAATTTGATCTTGGTTATACATTTGACATTACCCAACTTTTTTATAGAATATCAAAAGTATTTTTTTTATTCAAATTTTTAGTTTATTTTGATTGTTAGTTAATTGATGATTTAATTTTTTTTATAAATTTTTAAAAATTTAAAAATAAAATGAGTTATTTTTAAAAACAAATTAAAAATTTGATAATTTTTATACCTTATAAATTGAAATGAAGTCTTTATTTTTTTAGTATCAAACCATAGTTAAAACGGCTCAATCTTGGCATGAAATAGTAATTTCCTCGATTCCCTCGATGAACTAACGGGTCCAGTAATTTTGAGGGTAAAAAGGTAAAACAGCCCATCTACCCGTCTGCTTGTCTTCTTCATTTATTCCCTGTCAACATATATGTATAAAAAACATGCTTGCCAGATTCTCCGTTACTCTCTCTCTCATCCCACCCACCCACCATCAAAACTGTCCATTTTTCTCTCTCTTCTCATATATCAGAATAAACTGTCCATTTATTCTGATATAGCTTCCCTCTCTTCCTTCTCTAACGTGGCACAGCTCTGGCTGCCCGCTCCTCCAGCCCGTCAAGCTCGACGACCTGTACAGCGATAGTATCACGTCCACCACGCAAGGCCCACGACGAGCCACCGTGCGCGGCTGGAACTTGGCCCCACTCAGCGGCCTCGGCTCGAAATCGCGGATTCTCTACGGAGGGAAGCCGTACTCGGTCCTTCACGATGCAGAACAGGAGACGTCTCGTCTGGTAGGGCACCTCCGCTCTCCGCTGTCTCCGCTGTTAGGACGCTTCGTCTGGTAAGAAGGGAGTAGCTCATCGAAAGTAGAAACAATGAACGAATATCAGCAGGAAGCCGAAGTAACAAAAAGCCAAGGACGTCGTAAAGCATTGCAAGAAATTTCTGCTGAAGCAACAATAAGCAAAGGACTTTGTTCAGCATTGCCAGAATCACCAGAAACTTCTGATACGGAATTGCGAAACACTGACGGAATTTGTGATGAAGAAAATTCTGATACGGCAGGCCAAAGCAATTTGGATGGCACGACTCAGTCGGCCAAGAAAGGTAGATTTGAGCAAGCTTTGAAGGAAGTAAACCTGAATCGTTATCGTGACTTGTATCTCACTGCACTTAAAGAAAATTGGAAAGACGCTGAAAAGATTATCTATAAAAATCCTGTAGCATTAACAGCTAAGATTTCCATGTTATCCAAGACTGTATTGCACGTTGCAGCCTAGTAATGCAACGACGAATTTGTGAAGAACCTGGTGGAAATGATGACTCCGGAGCAAGTTGCAGCGGTAGATTTGCATGGAAACACGGCCCTTCACTATGCAGCATTAACAGGAGTTGTAGATGTGGCAAAGGCATTGCTGAACAAAAACCCTGGTCTGACAGAGGTACAAGGCTATCAAGGTTTCATTCCTCTACTTTCGGCTGTTGTTCATGGGGCAGCTAAAGGCAAGGAAATGGTCCGGTTCCTTGCATCCGAAACCGAGGATCCCTTCCTCAAAGCCACTTCAGCTCATCTTCTCTTGGAGCTAACTCATGCAGGTTTCCATGGTATAGACTAATTACCTTTTTGTTTATTATTTCTACCAAACCATGGATTAGCAATATTATATATATTATGTCAGTCAACCTAGTCTCATTTGTAGGATTAATTATCTTATATTTTTTAGTCTAATAGTTTTTAAACAATTCTCGCGTGAAACATCTCAATGCTTTTTTCTCCGATCTTTTTATTCAGGTTCTTTACTTTATATACCATTAGGGATGCAATACCTCCATGATGCCGGGATGGATCAACACGTTTAAATTAGAATATAATATATTTACAACATGCACTCGTAACATATACGCTCGTACTCATTTAAATTAGAATATAATATATTTACAACGTCATTTTGAGTTAATAAAAACTAAAATGTAAACCTGATTTTTTTTTTTTTTTTAGTCGTGCATTTCTGTATTGTGTAATCTTGCAAGTACAGTTTTTTGTTTAAGATTTCTTTTTTTTTTTGAAAAATTGTTTAAGATTTTTTATTTATACTAGTTGTTGAGGTTTGATATAATTTATTTGTGTTATTGTGGTGGATTTGAAAATTATTTCTTTGTCTTTTATTTTATTAGGCTAGATCATTTGAATTGTTTTTGATTTTGTTTTTTGAATTTAATTTCTATTGTTATGCATGTTATATGTATACTAGTTTTAATTGATTATTATTATTATTATTATTATTTTAATATAAAAAAGGGTTATGGATATGGTATGGGTATAGATATAAAAAAACCTGTCCTCGTCATATCGGTGACCATCCCTATATGCCACCATATCCAAGACGTATTACTAGTCAAGGTTCTATAATGGAAGTTCAACATTACTTTATCAGACGATCACTGAAATTTGGATGTCAAAAGAGTAATAAACTTGTCTTGCGCCTTAACCATATATAGAATCCTTTTATTTTTTATTATTTACAATGAGGAAATTTAAAAAAATTCGCAAGTTTTCATACTGAAAAACTAAAATACATTATTAATTTTCTTGTTTGCAAACTATTAGTTTTGTTTATAAATGATCATTCGTAGATACTGATAACGCAAAAATATTTATTTTGTTTTTCAATGTTAATTAAAAAATTCATATTAATTTTAACTTTATTTTAACCATAAGTGTTATTCATAAATTTATTAACTTGACTTTATTTTTAAATAGATATTACATTTGGCTTTATCTTTAAACAGATATTACATTAGATCTACTTCATCGCTTCCCTGAAATGACAACTGTGACAATAAATGAAAGCAAAAGCAGCGTACTTGGCATATTGGCTATTAGGCCTATGGACTTTCGAAGTGGAACCAGACTTAATTTTTGGGAAACATGGATTTACCAACGTTAGTTCTCTCGTGCCTCGCTCATATATATGATATAAGCGATGAATTTTCCTACATTGTTACTGAGTATTTCTTTTTCAATTTTTTTTTATTATTATTTTTTTATTTTTTGGGTTAAGTGGCACCTTGTCAGTCACTAAGCGGTGCAAAAGGTGATGTGGAGGATCCCTCGGAAAACTCTGACGATCCTAAGGACCCAAACCCTCAAGCATGGGCGACACGAGGTTTCCAATTCAGTATTTTGTTTTATAGTTGATATATGCATATTCTGTACATTGTTTTATATATATACACAGTCACATGTAAGGTCTAGGCTGGTAGTAGAATTGCCATCATACCCATATTTTTAATAAACCTACGTAATTGAAAGTTCAAATTTTTTTTCTATATCCATAATTATTACATCACCAGTTTATCATAAACCCTAATAAGCAAAAAAATAATAATAATAAAAACTAGCACCTCAATAAGGATATGTAATTTTCACTAAGAAAAAACTAATTTAACGGATTCCATAAGTATATATGTATGTTTATTCAATTTTATTATTGTTATATGATCCAAAAAAAAAAAGAAGAAGAAGAAGAAGAAGAAAAGAAAAATCTAAAAGAACAAGAATTGTACATATTTTGTTTGTTTCACTCAGGAATGTTTGATACTTATTATGTTTGTTCTAAGTTTTATTATTATTTTTAATGATGAAGAAAATCATTTTCAGAAAAAAAAAAAAATTGTTTTGCTTGTATATAATATATTGATGTCCACATTTGTCTTTTATCATTATCTTTTTATTGAATAGATTTTTTTTTTTTTTAAAAAAAAATTTAATGTAGTTTTTAAGATGTGTTTGATTGTATACAAGTATGTGACGATTGTTTAAGTTTTATTGTTGTTTTTTTATTGAAAAAAAAAAAAAGAAAAAATTGTTTTCCTTAACCAAAAGGGTTTTGTTTTCTTTGAGACATTTCAATATCAAATAAGTATCTGAAAATAGATGAAATCTCACAAAAGTCCATTCTAACAAGATATTCAAAAAATTGAATATATAGTCTCATCATTTTGATCATCATCACAAAGAAACCATTAAAAAAAAAAAAAAGTAGCATGGAAAAAAAGAAACCTTGAATGAGAGATAAGAGATATCAAACAAAGAAGAAGACAAAATGATACGGGCATTATATTACAGATTGGGCGTTTATTGAGAAAAATATTAAAGTTATCTATGATATGTAATAATGATTTTAGCATATTAGGGGCAGTAAGAAGTAGGAAAAAATAATTTTTACTTTTAATATGGGTATTCAAAACAAATAGGAGTAATAACTTTTTTAGATTGTAGTAGAATTGAACTATGCATATATATTATATTATAGTTCTCCAATGAGGAATATGTTGTATTATGATGTCTAAGAACTATTTGATGATATATGAAAGTATTTCTGAGAAGTTTTATAAATTTTTAAAATTTTCTAAGTATGTGTACTTTAATAAATTTTATAAGTTTCAAATAATTTTCATACAATTGGTTTTATGAATAATAATTACAATGAAAATGACTTAAAGAAAATTTTTGCATATATATAAGTACCTGGAACTATTTTATTTTTCAAATTTTTTCCGTTGTTACCATTTTATATATAAAGTTTTAAAAAATGAAACAAAGAGTTCTAGAATAAAAAGGAATTTAAAATTTTTTATCAAGTATTCTTCATTAATCTTATCACGGTAAAGTATTTATCTTTACAAAGTTTTGGTACAAACTTATAATAATTAGAAAAACCCTCACGAAAAACCTATAAAATGTTCACTAGCAAAAGTTTGAAAATATTCCAGTGGTATAGATATGGATACTGCATTGTGTATATCCGATAAACTTTCATATTAATTTATTCTCAATCTACTTTTATTGAATATGGACCTATTTCACAATAGACTTTCCAAAACTCTATATTTTTATATTATAGAGTATTTAAAACTTTTTCTTTATATTTGGCTGCATCAATTAATTTTTAATGCATTTTAGTGATTAATACAGTTTTCTATTAATTGTGGCAGTGTGTAAATGGTTCAAACGACATATATGGAAGATAATCACTCCCTTGGTATGCAACATCACAGATGCATCAATAATTGATTTCCTCAATATATATTAATCAGTTTCCATCCATTTATTTTCATTTGCAGCTCCGTCAACTTGCCAAAAATTCCTAGATCTAAAGTGTAGACACAAATATGCTTTGGAGTTGGTAACTTTTATATGTGAGAGAGCAAAAGAAATGCCAAATGAGGATATTCTATCATATTTTGTGCACAAAAAGATCCTAAATCGTGCAGCAAATTAAAATCAAGAATTGTTGAAATTATTAAAGTATGTGTTCATCATTTCCCGAATATAACTTCGATTTGGAGTGATGGAACTAAATCTTGGAATTGCACTGAATCTTGGAAGACAGTACTTGATGTTGCTGTGGAACATCGGCGAGAATCGGTTTTCAATCTCTTACATGCAATGAGTGAATTATGCATAGTATTTGGGGAACCGCACAATGATCCATCAGCCAAACGAGACGACCGTGAAGCCTCTTATGAACCATTCAGACACTGTAGTATAATGCATTTGGTAGCTCAGTTGGCACCTTCTCGTCAACTATCATCTATTTCTGGTACAGCTCTACAGATGCAAAGAGAGTTACAATGGTATAAGGTACTGATAACTTTATTTTTATAGAGTTATTTTATCTTTTTAAACTTGAATTCTTGCTTAGTTCTTGATATTTTTATTATAATTAAGTAAATTATTTCATATTTCTTTTATTTTTATTTTCAGAATAAAATTGGTTAAAAAAGCACATGTGGATCCCACCAAGTGATATTGTTCAAGACAAGATCATCGCTACAAAATGAATATCATTCGCAGCAAGTTCATCGCCTCAAGAATTACTCGATTCGGAGATCGCATAAAGAAATTATCGCGGTTTAAAGATAGAGTATTCTAGAAATAAATATTATGTCATGTTGATGTAAGGAATGATGTAATCAAAATTATGATGTAAGCAGTGATGTAATAGAAGTTGACTTGAATGGGGTAGGTGAACGATGATGTAAGCGATGATGCAATTTGAAAGTTGAGTTTGAATGGGGTAGGTGAATGATGATGCAAGCGATGATATAAAATGGTGGAAAATTAGGAAACGATGATGCAATCGATGATGTAATTGGAGGTGAACTTGGCCTATAAATAGGCCTTAGAATCACCATTCCAAGCATTCCATCACAAACCAAAACAATAAGTAGTTTAGGGAAAGAGAGAGAGAGCTTGGAGAGGAGGAGCAAAGCAGAGGAAGAAATTCTACGGTGAAGTTTCAACCCACTAAGTTTTCTTATATTTTGTTATGTTTAATTTTCTAATTTTTGTAAATTCTATTATGGAGTAGATTTGTTTTCTAAGGTTATGATGTAGCCTAACTTTGATGTTCCAACCCTTTGTTCAATTCAATTAATGATTTTCTATCTTAGTTGATGCATTTAATACTGTTCTTAATACTTTTAAATAATTGGCCACTATTTAGTTGAATTGTTAATCATAATGATAGCGGAAGCTGATTTATGTGTCTAGTTCATTGTATTTAATGTCATAAATTACATGTAGGATAGGAATATACCTGCATGGTTTGTGTAGTCTATAAAAGAGATCCATAAATCTTAATAAATCCTTTAATGTTTTGACTTGCATAGGAACATAGTAGTTAGCCTTTATAGGATATTTTCCTTAGACCTCGGGAGGGGCTATGTGAATAATTCAGGGAATCTCGACTAGCAACTGGATAGTTAATTTTTGTTAAAAAGAACAAAGGGGAGGAACAAATTAGTTATGGTGAAATCATAACCTTAGAGTATTTATTCATTAAATTAATTTTCATTTATTTACAATTGCAATTAAATTTAGTCATAATCTGCAACTCATTTACTCAAATTTCATCTACCAAATAAAAGTTGAGTTATTTTAATTTTGGGCATTAATTAACAACAATCCTTGTGGGACGATACTTCTCTCATCACTTTATTACTTGTCCGGCTCGTCCACTTGCGATTTTGCACAACAAGTTTTTGACGCCATTGCCGGGGATTGTTTGTTTCAATTAATACTAATACTACGTAACTCAATTTTTAATTTGATCATTTATTTATTTATTTATTTTCTTTGCTTTATTACTTGTGAGTTTTATGGTGTATGAGAAAGTCTGGGGGCGAAGTTTTACAATTTGATCCAGAAATTGAAAGAACTTGCCGCAAGAACCGGAAAGAAGCAAGAAAGGCTGCAAGTATTGCACTCATGGATATGACTGAAGGATCAAACAACACACAGAACATTGTACCAATAGATACTGAAATTCGAGCATTACGAGATTATGCTCTACCCACAGTGAGTAATGTTTCAGCGATACGACGACTAACTATTGCTGCTAACAACTTTGAGATTAAGCCAGCAATCATCTAGATGGTACAAAACAATCAATTCAGTGGGGCTCCGAACGATGATGCAAATGCCCACATTGATAACTTTTTGGAGATCTGTGATACCTTCAAACATAATGGTGTTACTGATGACGCCATCCGATTGAGATTGTTCTCGTTCTCCCTTCGAGACAAAGGGAAAAGCTGGCTCAACTCTCTGCCATCAGGGAGTATTACCACATGGGATACCTTGGCACAAAAATTTCATGCTAAATTCTTTCCACCAGCCAAGACTGCAAGACTGCGAACCGAGATTGCCACATTCAGACAACTTGACGGAGAGTCATTGTATGAAGCATGGGAAAGATTCAAGGATCTGCTAAGACGGTGCCCACATCATGGAGTTGCTGACTGGTTGCAGCTACACACATTCTACAATGGTTTAGGGAGTTCCACAAGAACATTGGTAGATGCCGCCGCTGGTGGAGCACTTTTGGGAAAATTCCATCAAGTTGCTTGGGACTTACTAGAAGAAATGGCTGCAAATGCCTATCAATGGCCATCAGAAAGAGCAGTTCCAAAAAAAGTTTTCGGAATACAAGAAAATGATGTGTTAACCAAACTTTCTACTCAAGTCGAGACATTAGCCAAGCAACTCGAAAACCTGACAGCAAATGCAATTAATACTCAGTCAACATCCTGTGATTTCTGTGGAAGGGATCATTCCAACGGGCAATGCGATGAAGACCAGACAGGTCAAGCATTTTTTGTGGGCAACAAACAACCAAATAACCCGTACTCCAACACATATAATCCAGGATGGAGGAACCATCCAAATTTTTCATGGAAAAACAATGATTGACCCAGACAACCATATCCGCCACCACCTCAACAGCAGCAGGCCAACAAACCGTCACTTGAAGAAGCACTTGCTCAGCTCACCTTAAGCACTACTCAGTTTATGATGAGAACAGACACCACGCTTCAGAATCAAGCAGCTTCAATTCGAAATCTAGAGGTACAAATGGGTCAAATCTCGAATTTGCTGACTGCAAGAACTCAAGGATCCCTACCAAGTAACACAGAGACCAATCCTAGGGAGCACCTGAAGGCTGTCACGTTACGAAGCGGTAAAATGTTGAAAGAACCTGTCAAAAGAACAGACGAGAAAGAAGGATCTAGCAAAATATAAGAAGAAGTGATGGTTGAACAACAAGAAGCAGAGAAGCCAAAGTCAAAGTTGTTCCCAGACAATCTGCCACCATACAAACCATCATTACCCTTCCCTAAGAGATTTCAGAAGCAGAAACTAGAAAAGCAATTTTCTAAATTTTTGGAAGTTTTTAAGAAACTACAAATTAATATTCCTTTTGCAGATGCTCTGGAACAAATGCCCAGCTATGTGAAGTTCATGAAGGAAATCCTATCAAATAAAAGGAAGCTGGAAGAACATGAAACGGTAGCTTTGACCGAAGAATGTAGTGCAATCTTGCAGAAAAAGCTACCGTCCAAACTCAAAGATTCGGGGAGTTTCACAATTCCTTGTACTATTGATGATTCATTCTTTGATAAAGCATTATGTGATCTTGGTGCAAGTATCAACTTAATGTCATTCTCCGTTTTCAAGAAACTTGGCTTTGGAGAAGCAAAACCCACTTCAGTATCGTTGCAGCTAGCTGATCGTTCAATCAAGTATCCAAGGGGAATTATATAGGATGTACTGGTAAAAGTAGATAAGTTCATATTTCCTGCGAATTTCATTGTGCTAGACATGGAGGAAGATCAAGAAATACCTATCATCTTGGGTAGACCATTCCTAGCAACAGGAAGAACCCTTATTGATGTACAGAAAGGTCAACTCATACTCAGAGTTCAAGATGAAGAGGTGACATTCAATGTGCTGAAAGCTCTCAAACATCCACATGATGTTGACAACTGTTTGAGGGTAGATGTGGTGGATGAATGTATCAAAGGAATACATCAAACCATCACTCCAAAAGATCTACTTGAAGCTTGCCTAAATGGAGTACCAAACTCAGAAAGTCCGAACATCATGGAATGTGTTAACCAACTAGAAGCTTCACCTCCCATCTTTTTCAGATGACCTTTCGAGGAGCTTGGAGCAAGTAAGAGACAACCAGTACCATCAACAGAAAAACCACCAGAGTTGGAGCTCAAGCCACTTCCAGTTCATCTCAAGTACACATTCTTAGGTACTTCATCTACGCTACCTGTCATTATTTCATCTTCTCTAAGTAGAGAACAAGAGGAAAAGTTTTTAAGAGTACTACGAGAACACAAGATGGCTATTGGATGGTCGATAGCAGACATCAAAGGAATCAGCCCATCTATATGCCAACACAAAATTCTTATGGAGGATAAGTACCGGCCATCCATCGAGCACCAACGACGTTTAAATCCAAACATGAAGGAGGTTGTCCGAGCAGAGGTACTTAAACTTTTGGATGCAGGTATCATTTATCCTATTTCGGACAGTACATGGGTAAGCCCAGTGCAAGTGGTACCAAAGAAAGGAGGCATGACAGTGGTCACCAATGAAAACAATGAACTGATTCCAACATGAACAGTAACCGGATGGAGAGTGTGCATTGACTACAGGAAACTAAATAAGGCGACCAGAAAAGATCATTTCCCCTTCCCCTTCATCGATCAGATGCTCGACAGATTAGCAGGTCACCCTTACTACTGTTTCCCAGACGGTTATTCTGGCTACAATCAGATTTCTATAGCACTTGAGGACCAAGAAAAGACTACATTCACATGCCCATATGGAACGTTCGCGTTTCAGAGAATGCCGTTTGGTCTATCCAATGCACCAGCCACCTTCCAACGGTGCATGATGTCAATTTTTTCAGATATGGTGGAACGCTTCATTGAGGTATTTATGGATGATTTTTCAGTATTTGGCTCATCATTTGATTCTTGTTTGGATAACTTAGCACAAGTACTGAAAAGATGCGAAGAGACAAATATGATTCTTAACTGGGAGAAATGCCATTTCATGGTACAAGAAGGGATCGTCTTAGGTCATAAAGTTTCAGCTAAAGGCATCGAGGTTGATAGAGCCAAGATTGAGGCAATTGAGAAGCTGCCACCACCAACATCTGTAAAAGGCATTCGAAGTTTCTTAGGGCATGCAGGGTTTTACAGAAGATTCATCAAAGACTTCTCGAAGATCACAAAGCCATTATGCAATTTACTCGAGAAGGGTGTTTCATTCCACTTTGATAATACATGTAAAGAGGCATTTGAGATACTGAAAAAGGCCCTTGTGACAGCCCCAGTCGTTATTGCACCTGATTGGGTTTTGCCGTTCGAGCTGATGTGTGATGCTAGTGATTATGCCATTGGAGCCGTGCTAGGGCAATGTATTGGTAAGGTTTTTCATACCATTTATTACGCTAGTCGTACACTAACTGATGCACAGGTCAATTATGCTACCACTGAGAAAGAGCTTCTAGCTGTAGTCTTCGCATTCGACAAATTTCGGCCGTACGTGATCGGTTCCAAAGTCATTGTATACACGGATCACTCAGCCATCAAGTACCTTATGGAGAAGAAAGATGCAAAACCACGCCTGATCCGATGGGTCATTCTGTTACAAGAGTTTGATTTAGAGATTCGAGATAAGAAGGGAAATGAAAATGTAGTGGCCGACCATCTTTCTAGACTAGAGCAACGAGGGGATAAAGAGGATCTTAACATAGACATTAAAGAGACTTTCCCTGATGAACAGCTTTTTGTTCTGGATACAAGCAATGTTCCATGGTATGCTGATTTTGTTAATTTTCTTTCTCACAAAGTTTATCCACCTGACATTTCATGGCAGCAAAAGAAAAAATTTTTAGCGGATGTAAAACATTACTATTGGGATGAGTCGTTCTTGTACAAGTTATGTCCAGATCAAATCCTTCGATGATGTGTCTCAAAAGATGAAGCACGAGATATTCTCCACCATTGTCATTCTTCTGATTATGGTGGACGTTTTGGGGCCAATCGAACTGCTGGCAAAATTCTTCAATCTGGATACTATTGGCCTACCATTTTTAAGGATGCTCAATCGTATGTTGCTGTATGCGATCAATGCCAACGCACAGGTAACATTTCGCGAAGGCATGAGATGCCCTTAAATAATATTTTGGAAGTGGAGTTGTTCGATGTTTGGGGTATCGATTTCATGGGACCATTTCCACCGTCTTTCAAGAATCTCTACATTCTGGTAGCCGTGGATTATGTGTCAAAATGGGTTGAAGCCATTACTGCACCAACCAATGATTCCAAAGTGGTGGTGAGTTTTCTGCATAGAAATATCTTCACCAGATTTGGAACTCCTAGAGCAATCATCAGCGATCAAAGGAAGCATTTTTGTAACAGATATTTTGATGCTCTTTTAGCCAAATATGGAGTCAAACACAAAGTTGCTACAGCCTACCACCCGCAAACCAATGGACAAGCTGAAATCTCAAATCGAGAATTGAAATGGATATTGAAAAAAACGGTAAGTGCATCTCGAAAAGACTGGTCAAAAAAGCTTGATGATGCATTATGGGCCTACAGAACAACATTTAAAACGCCAATTGGGATGTCTCCATACAAGTTGGTATTCGGAAAAGCATGTCACTTACCCGTTGAACTGGAGCACCGTGCATATTGGGCTATCAAAAAGTTGAATTTCGACATAGGAGCATCAGGAGCTCTGCGAAGATTGCAACTCAATGAGATGGACGAACTTCGTCATGGTGCATATGAAAATGCTAAGCTGTACAAAGAACGCACCAAAAAGTGGCATGATAAACGTATCCTAAACAAGGATTTCACTCTAGGACAGAAGGTTCTTTTGTTTAATTCACGATTACGTTTGTTCCCAGGTAAGCTACGCTCCAGATGGTCTGGGCCCTTCACAGTTGTTCAAGTGTTTTCGCATGGTGCTGTTGAAATTCAAAGTGCAGATCGTCGATTCAAAGTCAATGGACAACGACTCAAAGTTTACATGGATGGTGGAGAACCTCAATAGAAATCCACTATCGCGCTTTCAGACCCAACTTAAGGCGTTTTTCAACAGTCAAGCTAACGACTATAAATTAAGCGCTTCTTGGGAGGCAACCCAAGTTTTTATCTTTTTAGCTAGTTTTGTTTTGTTTGTGTGTTATTATGTGTTATTGTGTTCTTTGTGTATTTTTGTTTTTCTTTGATAATTTTCTTTTCTCTTTCAGAGATGGAGACAAGTCTTGTAGCACTCAAAAATCATTTCCCTACTCTGCCTCAAGATATATTCAAAAAGATTTACAAGTGCAGAGTCGAGAGAATGAGGGCACTAACATGTTTAGGTCTTCCAGATCATATTCGGTGGATCATTGAAGCTAAGGTACGTCTAGCAGGTGAGTTGAATGATTCATTCATTAAACGTTTACCAGGATTAGGAAGAAGTTCTTACTCTAAGAAGAGGAGAGCTAAGAGAATGAGAGTCTGCCATAAGTGTGCAAGATGGAACTGTGACACAAGCTGTAGAAATCGTGGATATTTATCCATAAATCGAGAAGATAAACTTAAATGCATAAAGGATAGGCTGAGTAAGGAGACTCTGGATAATATCCTTGAGACTTTTGAGACGCATCCTTGTGGGAAAGTTCAACGTATTCTTTTAGATTTATGGGAGTTATTCAGGAAAGAGAAACAGTGTTATAGTCTTGGGAATCTGACTTTAAAAGACCCTGTTTGCCAGTTTATAAGAAAACTGGATGGGAAACCGATCCTCAACTCATAGAAGTTGTTTAAGCCGTTTCTGGACGTAAAACCAGAGGAAGATGTGAGCCACAATCACAACTACTATAGCATCATTTTTTTTTCTTTCTTTGTTTAGCAGTTTGTTTCAAATTTTTTGATAATTGTGTTTACTTTTCCTTACCTATCATTTTGAATTTTTAGCTCGTTTCAAACTTTCTTGATAAGTGTGTTTACTTTTGACGTTTCATCACCTAACATTTTGAATTTTTAGCAGCCCTTTTCAAATTTTTTCGATGTCTGTGTTTACTTTTTGACGTTTGTGTTTACTTTTTCGATGTTTGTGTTTACTTTTTGACGTTTCGACACCAAACTTTTTGAATTTTGTATTTTTAGCGGCTTGTTTTAATTTTTTTTCGAAGATTGTGCTTTCTTTCTGACATTTTTACACTTAACATTTCCTTTTCCCTCTGACCAATACTGTTTAGCATCGTAAAACTGTTCTTTTACTCTTTCATTTTCTTTAAATAAGCATTTATGACTGATAACAAATAATTAGTTTTTTATGAAAAAAAAATGACAGAGTCCTCGAGTAGTAAATTCAAAAACATCTGTGTTTTTTGTAGCCCAAAGTTTGGTATGAGTACATAATATTCAAAGGCAGCTGCTGAACTTGGTACGGCTTTAGCTACCCGAAACATAGATTTGGTGTATGGAGGCGGCAGTTTAGGATTGAGAGGTTCTATCGCGGTAACTGCAACTGTTGGAGGTAGGCAAACCCTCGGTGTCGCAGTAAAACCTTTGGCTGAAAGGAAAGATATTATCGGTACGAGTATAGGTAATGAGTTTTAGGTCACGAGCATACACGGACGAATGGCGTACATGTTACTCAATGCTGATGCCTTTATCGCGTTACCTGGTGGTTTGGAAACATTTGAAGAAATCTTTAACATTGCATCTTGGGCTCATCTCAACATTCACAAAAAGTCATTAGGTTTGCTTAATACTAACGGTTTCTATGATGGTTTATTGGTTTTTCTTGATCATGTTGTGGAATAGGGTTTTATGACTCAAGCAAACCGGCGTATTCTAGTCTCAGCTTCAAGTGCTGATGAACTGATTGACCAACTGCAAGACTTTGTACCCGAAGTTGATCCAATCATGTCGCAAGTGGTTTGGACTTCTGAATCAAGTGGTAACAAGAAGCGTGCACTGGATCTTAATCTCCGGTTGTAACTTTCTTATCCTATGGTTTTATTAATAGCATTTCCATTTGAGTTTTTCTTCTTTTTATCTTACTAGACATTGGGGACACTATCTCAAATAAGTTTGGGGGTAGAGTTTGCTATTATTAAAACCATAAGATTAAAAAACTGGTCCGAGTTGAAATCAAAAGATGGCAGAGTAAGGAGTATTTTTGTGCTCTTGATACGCATCTTTGTTTTCATTTCCAAAAAAAAAAAAAAAGTGCAAAAAGATTTTCATTATTTGTTTTATTATTTTTTCTTTCTGTCCTAACAAGTCGACTACTTACTTTGTATTTATTAATGGAGTCTTAATGCATGTTTTTGGTTGAATATCTTTACTAAGGAATAGCCATGAACATCTTTGCATGATTTGAGACTTTTGAATGTCATGATCTTAGTTAATTGAGTGGATAAATATCATGTTTACATGAATTGTGGACTATTAGTGGAGATTATCCTTGGTGAGGATTTGAGCCTTTTAAACGTTCATTTTGAGAGATTTATTTGTTTCTACTCTTAAACACTCTTCACTTTGTTCTTAATAGATGATCTCTATAGGTTTTGCATTGAATACTAAAGAACAAATCATTATTGTAGATAACATGAGTTGCTTTGATTTGAAAATTGGATCGACTTCTTCGAAGTAATATAGGTCATTTTTACTCTACAAAAGCCTACTTTCCTACTTTAAATTGAGACACATCATAAAACCTTTGAAGCCAAACACTTTAAACATTTTTCTCTGTTTACCTTTATTAAATGACCTTATTGAGCCTTTAAATTTAGTCATACCTTATGAAGTTTGGGATCATGCGATGAAGTAAAAGAGGAGAAGGAAATTGAAGTGTTAACATTTACACAATGTGTTTCTAAAAAAAAAAAAATGTTGTGAAAAAAAAAAAAAAAAAAAAAGTTGTGATGAATTAAAAAGAATAAATAAAGTACGTTGGTATGATCATAAGTTCTTGTTGAACCTGTACCTTAAAATTTCTTACATGTCAATTAACCATAGCCCAAATACAATATTTAATAAAGCCTATTGATCTTCAAGAGGAAGTCCAATTTGAGAGTTGAAGTCTGTCATCATGCTCTATCTACGTTCTTAGTATTTGATTCCAATCATGAGATCTATTCACTTAAAAGTGCGGTTCTTTTTAAACGTCTATATTCATATGTGATGTAAATGACGCTTGCTATGCCTTTACATAACCTCTGTCACATATGATTGCATGAGTGTTTGCTTTAGGATTCATGAGGGTTATGAGAAATATCTTGTGAGAATCAGAGTCGAAGCGAAATAAGTCCATAACATGTGAATTTGATGTTTTGAAATGAAATTGCTTTGAAAGTGGTGTGAGATTGTTGATGATTATGTTTTAGATCATTAGTGACTTATCCTTAGTCCTGATTCAAGATCATACATGTATGAGACTTCTGTTAATTTGTATTTAGTGAGATGTTGATGAGTTATGGGTGGAATCTTTTAACGTTTGTGGGTATCGTTGCTGGTAAACCCTCAGGAGACACAACTCCTCCTACTAGGGACACCTAGGGGTTTAAAGGCTTGTGGCATACGCTCAATATCATCGTGTTTATCTACGAAAATGGATTGTGTTTTAATTTTGTGGTTTTAGCTCAGATTGTTAGTTTTAGTTTTGCTTAAGGACATGCAAAATCTTAAGTTTGGGGGTGTGATAACTTTATTTTTATAGAGTTATTTTATCTTTTTAAATTTGAATTCTTGCTTAGTTCTTGATATTTTTATTATAATTAAATAAATTATTTCATATTTCTTTTATTTTTATTTTCAGAATAAAATTGGTTAAAAAAGCACATGTGGACCCCACCAAGTGATATTGTTCAAGACAAGATCATCGCTACAAAATGAATATCATTCGCAGCAAGTTTATCGCCTCAAGAATTACTCGATTCGGAGATCGCATAAAGAAATTATCATGGTTTAAAGATAGAGTATTCTAGAAATAAATATTATGTCATACTGATGTAAGGAATGATGTAATCAAAATTATGATGTAAGCAGTGATGTAATAGAAGTTGACTTGAATGGGGTAGGTGAACGATGATGCAAGCGATGATGCAATTTGAAAGTTGACTTTGAATGTGGTAGGTGAATGATGATGCAAGCGATGATGCAAAATGGTGAAAAATTAGGAAACGATAATGCAATCGATGATGTAATTGGAGGTGAACTTGGCCTATAAATAGGCCTTAGAATCACCATTCCAAGCATTCCATCACAAACCAAAATAATAAGTAGTTTAGAGAAAGAGAGAGAGAGCTTGGAGAGGAGGAGCAAAGCAGAGGAAGAAATTCTACGGTGAAGCTTCAACCCGCTAAGTTTTCTTATATTTTGTTATGTTTAATTTTCTAGTTTTTGTAAATTCTATTATGGAATAGATTTGTTTTCTAAGGTTATGATGTAACCTAACTTTGATGTTCCAACCCTTTGTTCATTTCAATTAATGATTTTCTATCTTAGTTGATGCATTTAATACTGTTCTTAATGTTTCTAAATAATTGGCTACTATTTAGTTGAATTGTTAATCATAATAATAGCGAAAGCTGATTTATGTGTCTAGTTCATTGTATTTAATGTCATAAATTACATGTAGGATAGGAATATACCTGCATGGTTTGTGTAGTTTATAAAAGAGATCCATAAATCTTAATGAATCCTTTAATGTTTTAACTTGCATAGGAACATAGTAGTTAGCCTTTATAGGGTATTTTTCTTAGACCTCGGGAGGGGTTATGTGAATAATTCAGGGAATCTCGACTAGCAACTGGATAGTTAATTTTTGTTAAAAAAAATAAATGGGAGGAACAGATTAGTTATGGTGAAATCATAACCTTAGAGTGTTTATTCATTGAATTAATTTTCATTTATTTACAATTGCAATTAAATTTAGTCATAATCTGCAACTCATTTACTCAAATTTCATCTACCAAATAAAAGTTGAGTTATTTTAATTTTGGGCATTAATGAACAACAATCCTTGTGGGACGATACTTCTCTCATCACTTTATTACTTATCCGGCTTGTCCACTTGCGATTTTGCACAACAGGTACCTATATATACTATTACTTCCATGACATTTAATTGCAAGTGGTCATTCATCATTTGTTCAAAATATCTTCTTAAATTTCTCTTCCTATTATAATCTATATGACAAATTTACCAGCCAATAAAATTTAGGGAATATGTTAGAATATGTTAACACTTTTGATTTATATCACCTAAGCAACGTTATTGTCTACCTTGTAGGAGGTGGAGAAACTAGCTCATCCTTCTGAAAAGGAAAAGAAAGATCTTGAAGGATGTACACCGAGGGAGCTATTCACCAAGGAGCACAGAGAGCTGGTCATAAAGGCAGAGAAATGGATGAAAGACACATCAAATTCTTGCATGGTTGTAACAACTCTCGTTGCCACTGTAGTGTTTGCTGCAGCATTTACAGTACCTGGAGGCAACAATAGTGAAGGCATTCCAATTTTCTTAGAACATAAACCATTTACAGTGTTCATCATCGCGGATGCTCTAGCCCTTTTTTCTGCTTTAACTTCTATTCTAATGTTTTTGTCTATCCTTACCTCACGCTATGCAGAAGAAGATTTCGTCAAGAAACTTCCCATAAAACTACTGCTAGGTCTTGTTTCTCTCTTTTTTACCATTGCCACTATGATGATAGCTTTTGTTGCTGCGGTCTGGATCGTACTTGATGACAAATTTAAATGGGTTTCCATTCCAGATACTATCCTTGCTTCTATCCCAGTAACCGTGTTCTTATCTCTACAACTTCCCTTGTGTTTCCAGATATACAAATCAACATTCATTGGAATCTTTCATCCAGAAAACATTTGGTGAGCTTGACCAAGTATGCTAGACTTGTAAACTACTTCTAAGTATTCAAAGAGCATATCGCAAGTCATGACTACCTAGCACATTGAACATTGTCATATCATCTGTACCCTTTCGGATTCAAATTGCTCCAATGAATTTCAGCAGTGTGTTGTATATTGTGGATTAATTCTATATTTTGGTCTTAATTAGAACTGCTATGCTTTATTCATTTTAGTTTTTTTTTTTTTTTTTTCGAAGAGAGGCAGATGCCAACTTGAGAGCTCAGCTTTGCCAAAAAATGGATGTTGTGGATTTTGAAGTGTTCAGGACTCCCTACACTTTAGATAGTTGTTGTTTTATATTATTTAATGCAGATGGACTAGAACTTAAGAGCCCAACTTTGCTAAAAGTGGATATTGTGGATTTTGGATATTAGTTGTTTTCTATTTTTTCGATGTGTGGGAAGGAGATTTGAACTTGAGAACTCATCTTTACTAAGAAGTGGAAATTGTGGATTCTGAATTTAGGTCTTTGGACAACTTTGTTTTAATCATTTTTGTTTTCCTAATTTGAATGAAGTTTATTCACACTTTAGGCCTCAACTTTGTTCAGAAATGTAGTTATCAATCATACTATTCTTTTTTTTCCCCTGACTTTTAATTTGCTTAACATATTTTTTAGGAAAAAAATTTTAAATAACACTCTTAATTCAGTTAGGTTTGGCATTATCATCGTACAAATAGTTTGAGTTCTGTTGACACTCAATTTTGGTCAACCCGATCCTCCAAGCCCAATACCTGTGATACAACAAACCACACACGAAACGAATATTACCAGGACCAAAACAAACAAGAGAACAAGATTTTACGTGGTTCGGCAAGAACAATGGCCTACATCCACGACAATCACCCCTTTTCTCTCTCAGAGTAATTGTATTTTATTTCACTCTATCCTTTACACTGAATTTTATCTCCTATTTATAGTGGAGATGTTACAATTAAAATAGGTTTAAAAATCTTACAGATAAAACAAAAAATAATATACATTAATTGAGATAATATCTTTCGAGATTATCTTTATCGCAAATATAGCAATTGCCAGGATCGTAGAGATTCGATTTGCATGAAAATAAGCAAGTTACTCCTTTCCTGAATGGAATTGATTCGCCTTCTAGAAAGTCAACTAATCGACCTTGGCAAACAATCCTGTTTAACGATCAGACGTTGTATTGGACGAGCAAGCTATTTCAGCGATCAAAGGTTGCACCCATCGATCAGCCTAGTTTGACGATTAGACGCTTCCGCTATCGAGTAGATGAGCATAAATGGCTATCTACTGACTATCGAGCAGACGAACAGAATCCCTGATCGCTGTGATGACTTTTAAAGGATACTTATCAAGCAACCTTTTGTCTGCGAACAGACTTCCTTTATGCTTTACCTTTGCACAGTTAATTTGGACATTTAGTATTTTTAAGGTGCTCAATCATGTAATCGGGTGTGCTTGGGTATATTTGTTACTGAATGACTATACTCCCTCATTTGACTTCTTAACCATTTTGACCAGTACTTCCTGGGCTTCTTGATACGATGGGCTTTCGTTCTTGGGCTTTTCCCTTCTACTAAAATACCTACAACACTAGTCCCCTTGCTTTTAGTGCATTTTTTGTACTGAAAGCAACATTCTTATTTTTAGAGTTCTTATGCTCACCTTACGGCCTTAACTTCAATTTTTCTCAAGAACGGTCTTCCCCCTCCGACCCCTGCAATGATCCAACATCTTTTTTTGTTTAGGAGCACTACGGGCCCTAAATCTGATAAGAAATTTGGATTTTATTATATTTCGACTCGAAAGTCTCCTTACAAAGTCAACCTTCCTCAAGGGGTCAGTAAGTCCAACGTAGGCGACTACAAGTCGCGATGGTTCTATGTGTCATTCTGTCTTTATCAAATATGAAGAATTTTTTCTTTTGCCTCTGTCCCCGTAAGTGTATTCACATTTATACCTTTTATTTATATTCTACTCGTTGCTAATGTTTTCCTTGTGCAGACGTATCCAAGAGTGAGATTCCTCTTTTCGATCAGGAGCTTTCCTTGTTAAATCGATTTTCTGACGTAAAAACTCCTTCAGACAATCAGCTACCATCTGACACCCTTTTGCAACTACACGGTCTTGCCCCTACAGCTGACCGTGAATTGCTAGACAAAAGCTCCGACCTAAGCTCCCGTAAGGACAAAGAGATCCTTTCTGCTTTCGAAGCCTCCGGACAGGAAATTCCACATTTAACAAATACACAAACTCCAGATATTGTGAGGCTTCATTTCGAGCAACCTTTACCCGGTCAGGCTTCTGTCTCAAAGAAATCTGACCAAGCTGTTAGGAGTTCGGATACTCCTTCTGCTGCTCATGTTCCTTCAGAATCTCCTCTCCAAAAGGATTCTAACGCGTTCCCTGTTCGCCTCATGAAACAAAAATCATTAGGGAGAAAATCTTCGAACAGAGACGCGCACAAAGATGCTGCTTCTCAGTCCATTCCTGCCGCCAGCAGCTCTTTGACTGCTCGCCCCCAAAGCGTCGATAAAGGCAAAGAGATTGTCGACTCAGGAACTACAGAACCCCCTACCAAGCGCTGAAGGACGCAGGAGACAGATTCTGCTAGTGAAGGGCAAACCCAGGATTTTGATGCAGGGATATACTACAACGATCTTTTGGATCGTGCACCTCAATTCCTGGGAATGAAGAAATCAGCCCTTTATAACGAAGAGATGAAGGGCGTGAGGCTAATCAATTACTTGGGCTTCCATAACATGCTCGTAAGCCTTTTACTCTTATTGCTATTGCTTTTCTTTCTTCATTTTTCCTGTTTGACTCATAACTCGTTTCAGGCATCCATGGCTTACATGAAACTTCTCAGAGAGATTGCTGATTGGCCCGAAGAGAAAGCTACCATGGAGGCCACCATTAATTCCCTGGAAGATGAGAAGAATAGAATGCAAGGAGAGGTGAGCTCTTATTAACTGGAGCTTGAAAAATCAAGGGAGGCCTTCCGCGACCTGGAGTAGGAACATGAGAAAACTATTAACCAAAAGTTTGAACAGCGGGAGACCATGCAGATGTAAAACGAGCAGATTATCTCCAGGGACAAAGAGATTGAGAAGTTAAAGCATGCTCTTCATTTTACTCAGGATTCAGAGAAGAAACTGAAAACAGAAAATGAGGAGCTGAAGGGGAAATTGTCCTTGCGCGAGCATGAAGCGGCTGAAGCTAGAATAGTTATGGAAGCAATGAGACAGGAGGCGATCTCTCTTAAGGAACAGATTGCCTTGGAGCGGGAGCGTACTGAGACCTTAATACGGGAAGCAGAGGAAAGAACAGCGAGCTTGTTCCTGTACAACCTGTGGTGCAAGGGTCCAGACGTGGATGTTTCATTCTTTGGTTCAAAGGCCGTGGCAGAAGTGAAGTTGTACGCCCAACAGGCTCAATCAAAAGTCAATCCTCCGACTTCCTCATCCGGACATCCCCCTGATGGTACCGCTTCTGCTCATACAGGATCTTCCTTCAGCTCTCCTCGTCCAATCAACATAGATGACAGCGGGACGTTTGGCCAGCAGAATTTTCCTCCTAACAATTAGGAATTTTTCTTACCTATTTACTTGTAATAAACTCGTATTATTGATAATATTATTTGGTCTAATAAATTGTTTAACCATTATTCCTTATTTGCATCTTTATTAGTTGTTTTGTAAGTTGAAACAGTGATTAGCTTTATTCGTGCAGAGTAGGTGTGGGGACAGTTGTCATACTGAAATTATCCTTTAAGGCCCCTTTCCTTTGCTTGATCAATTATCTGGCCAGTTGGCTCGCTTTATAATGTTTTCTTTGCATTCATCCGAGCAGAGTAGGTGTGGGGACAGCTAGAGTGCTGAAATTATCCCTTAAGGTCCTTTACCTCTGCTCGTTTAAACCCACAGATCAAATGTTCCTTCCAAAGCTTGCTCACTCACAAGCTACATAGATCTTCCAGGGTTATTTCAGCTCACAGATAATTATTACACCTTCCAGAGCCCGGCTACTCACAGGTGGTAATCATATCTTCCAGAACATTTGCTTACAAGTATCAATTGAACCTTCTAGAGTCTACTCGCTCACAGGTAGCAATTGAACCTTCCAAAGCATGAGTAGAAATCATAATCAGCCGAATGTGAAACTATCAGGAATTGCTATTCGAAGAAAATCTTTATTAATTCAACAGCTGCATTCGTACACACCAAAAATGAATTGTCAAAGCAAAAATTGTCAAAAAACTGAATAAACTAAGCATAATATGGTTGCAGATTCTCAACATTCCATGCTCGAGGTACTTCTGCTCCTTCCAAATTAGTCAGGTGGTAGGCTCCATTTTCTAGACTGTCTTTCACAATATAAGGTCCTTCCCAATTTGGGCCGAAAGTTCCATCGCTAGCTTTTTGGGCAGATGGTAAAATAAGGCGCAAAACCAGATCTCCTGCCTTAAACTTCCGAACGCGGACCTTCCTATTATAGAACCTGGCAACTTGTCATTGATAGACAGCAATCCTTATTTGGGCTTCATCTCTTGCCTCCTCGATCAGATCTAAATTAGCAGCGAGCAGATGACCGTTATTCTCTTGATTGAGCGTTGCTCTTCTTTGACTAGCAACCTCATATTCTGCTAGGATCATCGCTTCCGAGCCATAAACTAATGAAAAAGGTGTTTCTCCCGTAGTATTGTGAGCAGTAGTTCTGTACGCCCACAATACTTTCTGCAACTCATCCACTCAGGCTCCTTTTCTTGCCTCCAACTTAGTCTTTAAGTTTTGCTTGATGATTTTGTTGACAGCCTCTACTTGCCCATTGGTCTGTGGGTGATCTACTGCCAAGAAGCTTTTTTTAATACCGAGATCCCTGCAAAACTTTTCAAACTGCTCGCTGCTAAACTGGGTTCCATTATTTATCACGATCTGCTGTGGAACTCCAAACCTGCAAATAATGTTTTCCCAAACAATTTCTCGACTTTAGTGGAAGATATCTCAGCAAGCTCTTTAGCTTCTGCCCACTTCGTGAAATAATTCACTGCTACAATGCTGTACTTACACCTTCCTCGAGCTGTGGAAAGCGGTCCGATCAGGTCCATGCCCCAGATGGCGAAAGGCCACGGACTGACCTTCTGCTGCAAAAAGGTTGGTGGAACTCGTGGAATTTTGGCAAACCTCTGACATTTGTCACATTTCTTGACTATCTCAATCGAGTCCTGCTTCATCGTTGGCCAATAGTACCCCTACCGAAGAGCTTTCTGAGCTAATGATAGCCCTCCAGCATGATTGCCATAGTGTCTAGCATGTATGTCACTCAGAACAGCTTGACAGTCCAAGCCATCAATGCACCTAAGCAGTGGAGCCGAGAATCCTTTTTTGTACGGTCTGTCGTCATAGATGCAATACCGGGCTGCCTGCGCTCGAAGACGACGAGACTCCAATTTATCTCCAGGTAATCTGCCTTTTTGTAAAGACTCTATCAGAGGATTCATCCAAGAGTCTGGTGCTACCACAATTGCCATCGTCGCATCTCGTGATTCCGTGCTTGGGACAGGCAAGACTTCTACTGGTACAGCCCCCATGAAATCTGCGTCTTTAGCCATGGCCAAACGAGCTAATGCATCTACATGAGAGTTTTGTGATCATGGGACATGCTGTAATTCATACTTCTCGAACCCCGCCAAAAGTTCCCAGACCTTTTGTAGATAGATGGCCATTTTTGACCCTTTGGCCTGGTATTCTTCCCGGACCTGGCATACAACAAAATGTAAATCACTGTAAATCCTAACCCGTTCTGCTCATACTTCTTTGGCCAATCTTAATCCTGCCAACAACGCTTCATATTCAGCCTCGTTGTTGGTGGCCTTAAATTTGAATCTTAAAGCTCACAGAATTCTATGACCTTCCGGGCTTATCAGTATTACACCGGCCCCAGCCTTCTGCTCGCTCGAGGATCCATCTACATACAGCTCCCAGAATGGACCTTTAGAAGACTCGGGTTCTTCACTGCTCGGCCCTGTGAACTCAGCCACAAAATCTGCTAGCACCTGCCCTTTGATTGCTGACCGGGGCTTAAATTCTATTTCAAACTGGGCAAGCTCAATAGCCCATTTAAGCAAGCGACCAGAGGTGTCAGGTTTTTGAAGAACCTGTTTCAGAGCTCAATAGACCAAATCATAAGCATATGTGCAAAGGAATACCAATTTCTTTAAACAAGGATCTTAACCATAAAACCTCAGTAGAAGCCTGAGCTAGAGCCCTATATTCGGCCTCTACACTAAACCGAGCAACAACATTATGCTTCTTGGAACTCCAATTGATCAAATTGGTACCTAGAAACACAAGACAGACACTAGTGGAACGCCTATCATTAGGACAAGCAGCCCAATCTACATCACTGAAAATCTCAAGACTAAGCTGAGTGGCTGGTTTGAAAACAAAACCAAGACCTGCAGTTCCTCTTACAAGCTGTACAATGTTCATTAGTAGGTGCAGTAAGAAATTGACTGAGTTTATTAACAGCAAAGGCTATATCAGGGCATGTATGTGTGAGATACTGAAGAGCACCAATAGTGCTTCTGTATAGAAAAGGGTCACAAAAAGGAGCACTAACATATTTGGACAATTTCTGACTAGTTGAGATGGGAGTGGAGCAAGGTTTCGAGTTAAACATATTTGTTTTCTTTAAGAGATCTAAGATGTACTTAGTTTGAGTCAAGTATAACTCTGTAGAAGTTCGAGTTGCCTCAAAGCTTAAAAAGTACCCTACTTGGCCAAGAGTTTTAAGAGAAAACTTAGTGTTAAGTGTGTCAATCACTTGATGAATCAGAGAAATGCTGGTCCCAGTTAGTAATATATCGTCAACATATACTAACAAAAAAAGTATTTGTGAATCACTTCTTCGAATAAAAAGAGAAGTATCAGACTGAGAATTAACAAATCCAAGTTTGGCTAAGGTAGTTTTCAGCTTGAAGAACCAAGCTCTTGGAGCTTGCTTCAAGCCATAAAATGCTTTATTAAGCTTGCAAACAAGATGAGAAGTCTGAGAATTAACAAAACCTGGTGGTTGCTCCATGTAGACTGCTTTATTTAGATCTCCATTTAGGAATGCATTATTGAAGTCAAATTGATGAATTTCCCAACCATATGTGACAGCCAAGGTGAAAATAACTCAGATTGTGAATGACTTAATAACAGAACTGAAGGTATCGAAATAATCAACACTAGAAACTTGATGGAACCCCTTTGCGACAAGCCTCGCTTTATACTTTAGGACGAACCCATCTAGCTTGTACTTAATCCTATATACCCATTTGCAGCCTATAACACTCATGGACTTGTCAGGTGGCACCAAAGTCCAAGTGTTATTTTTAAGCAATGCATTATATTCATCAAACATAGCTTGTTTCCAATGAGAACTTCCTAAAGCTTCTTTGACATTTTTAGGTTCACACTCAACAATAGTTTGACAAGGAGCTTGACATAACAGAGAATAAGTTCTTGGTTTGCAAGAGCCAGTCTTGCTTCTTGTCATCATAGGATGACAGGAGGTAGGTTGAGGATAGTAATCAGGAGGTTGTTGTTCTAAAATAGGCTGAGAAGTGTTTAACGAAACGTTATTAGTACTTGTTGAGGTAGAATGATGTTGAACATAATCTGAATTTTCTGGAGAGGATCTACTAACTTCATGTGACCCTTGTTCAGATGCAGAAACCAGAGGAAATAAAGAAGAAAAAGTAGAACCAGAATCTGACACATAAGGAGTTTTCTCAATGGAGAACAATGTCTTGTAAGAAAATTCACACTCATGAAATACTACATTCCTCGAAATATAGATCCTTCCTAATGAATGCAAGCACTTATATCCTTTGTGTTGAGGACTATAGCCTATAAAGACACATTTTGAGGTGTGAAAGTTGAATTTGTGTCTAGAATAAGGCCTGAGATATGGAAAGCAACTACAACCAAATACCTTAAAATAGTTGTAGTTAGGCTTTCTATTGAATAAAATTTCAAATGGTGACTTGAACTTAAGAACAGATGTAGGGAGATTGTTGATTAGAAAAACTGCTGCCTGAAAAGCTAGTGTCCAAAAAATAAGAGGTATCTCAGCTTGAGTAAGCATAGATAGCCTATTTCTACAATATGTCTATGCTTCCTCTCGGGCACTCCATTTTGTTGGTGTGTATAAGCACATGACATTCTAAAATGGATGCCACACTGTCTTAGATAAAGCTCTAAAGGTTTGTATTCTGTTCCCATATCAGCTTGCAAACATTTAAGCTTGTTTCCCAATTGTAATTCTGTAGATTTCTTAAACAAATGAAAAGCTTGAACAACCTCTGACTTCAATCTAAGAGGGTACAACCAGGTGTATCTAGAGAAGGAATCCATAAATAACACATAATAATTGAATCCTTCTAATGACGAAAGTGGTAAGGGACCCCAAAGATCAGTATAAACCAATTCAAGAGGAGCCTTTGCTCTATATGTTGATGGCTGAAAAGGTAACTGATGTAACTTCCCTAGCTTACATACATCACAGAAATGTAAATTCTTATGCGAGAATTTAAGATTCAAAGCATTTAAAACTTTTCGAACAATCAAAGGTGCTGGATGTCCCAATTTCATATGCCCCATAGCCTCATTCACTTCACTAATAGTAGCATCTTTATTATTCAAGCTACAATTATAACTAGCTTTATAACAGTTTGCATCAAAAGAATTTGAACATATAGCAACTGTTTTATCTCCTAGAATAGTAAAATGTAACTGAACCTTGCTATCAGCTTTAACTCCAACCCGGGGCAGAACATCTAACTTGTATCCAACCATTTACAGTTGATAGATCCCATTTCTAAGCTTCCCTTTGAGAAGCTCTTTCTTGGTAACCTTGTCCTTGATTACACAAGATTCTTTATCAAATTTTGCATAAGCATTATTATCACGAGTGAGCTTAGATATACTAACAAGATTCTTAGTTATAGAGGGCACATACAAAACCTCATTCAATGATATTGCATGAGTATTTGAGTTTGGAGAATAAACAAATGACTTACCAATATGAGAAATTGGTAATTGTTGTCCGTTCCCAACTGCTAGCTTCTCATTGCCTCTGAAATCAAAAGAAATACTAAGATTACTGAGATTCGAAGTTACATGATTTGTGGCTCCACTGTCAGCGTACCATGCACAGTCACATACACTTTCTGGTGTGGCGTAAAAGGATGTTGATTGATGGAAATTCGCTTGATGATTATTTCCTTGATAAGATGCATCTCTATAACTTGAGAATTGCTGATAATTGTAACCTGAGAATGGTTGAGCATTTGGTCCAGAGTTATGAC
The DNA here is from genome assembly GCA_022984855.1 of Dimocarpus longan. Lineage (NCBI taxonomy): Eukaryota > Viridiplantae > Streptophyta > Magnoliopsida > Sapindales > Sapindaceae > Dimocarpus > Dimocarpus longan. The sequence continues at coordinate 10,641,123 of CM041014.1, read as the reverse complement.
TAACACCCTGAAAATTCTTCTCAAACCTGTGGAAGCATTGAATCACAGTGTGTCCAACTTTCCCACATAGTTGACAAGTAATTCTTCCACTACCATACCACCTTCCAGAATTTTTTCGTCTGCCTCTGCCTCAGTTTCCAACTCCTCTTCCATTGTGTCCTCCTCGTTGATTTCGTCCATTTTGTTGAGTACTAGAAGCAAAATTTGCGCTCACATTATGCAACTCAACTTGTGCAGCTGCATGTTGTTGTTCAATCCTCTTTTCATGAACCATTAACAAATATTGAATTTCTTATAGACTCACAGAATCAGTTCTTGAAGTAATCAAAACAACAACTGGGTCATACTCTGTACCAACTCCATTTAGAACACTTAGGATCAAATCGTTTTCGCTAACAATCTATCATGCTCCCTTCAAACTATCCCCCAAAATTCTTCACTTTAAGCACAAAATCTTCTATTGAACTATTCCCCTTTTTAATAGTTTGAAGTTGTTGTTTAATCTGTAGTACCCTAGCCAATGACTTCTGAGAATAAAGTTTTTCAAGTGTTTTCCAAGCATCATATGAAGTTACACAATCTGTGACTTGCCCTATAATTCCTTGACTAGTAGTCGAAAGCAACCAACATAACAGAAGCTGATCAGATATTCTTCCAATCTACAAATTTCTTATTAACTACTAATTCCTTTTGGCCAGTTTCACTAGATTCAACCTCTATATATTTCTGTGGACAAACACTTGAACCAAAAATGAAATCTTCAAGATTGAAAGCTCAAATTGCAGGAAGTACCTATGCCTTCCAGAAGACATAATTATCTTTTATCAAGCTTTGCAGGCAGGGAGAAATTCAATGTCTTCGCGAGTAAAACAACATCAAGTGTCAAAGAAGTTTCAAGAAATGATGATTGAGAATCTTCGACATGAATGGTTGATGAACTCAAACTAGAAACCATGAAGATTAGTCAATCCGGCTCTGATACCATGTGAAAATCTAGCAAGATTTATGGTTGAAGTAAGCTAATGAAGCAAGAGAACAGTGAACTTCATTGAAGAGTTCTAGAGAGAATTTCATGAGAATGATTTCCTTTTCTTAATCAATACACGAATGGATCACAACTTATATACATGGAATTAGTTAGTCAAAAATTGATGTGCTGGACCAATCACAAGCAACTTAGCTTAACTAATCAGACACTTGGCAGCATTTCAATCAACCTAAGCTACTGCCCTGAAGCTTACTTGAAGCTTCCTAAGCTATGTAATTTTTGAAGTTTCCTGAGCTGTGGGCTTGATTGATGTGAGCTTCAGCTTCATCTACTCTAACATCAGATAGATCTAGTTCGTGTACGTAGTTTACACCATAGCACACGTTGAATGGTCGAATTTTTAGTGCATTGCTTACTGAAGAATTGACAATTTTTCTTGTATATTTATATTCACACAGGTTGACGGCGTCAATTTTTTAGTGTCACTTGATGCCAACCCATTTTTAATATTCACATAAAATATAAAACTTAATATGACATGATCTTTATTTTTATTTTATTTTATTTTTTTTAATGATATGATCTTAAGGAAAATTTGACCCAGGAGAGGAAAATGACAACTTAATTATTTACACCATTTAACTAATATTTTCATTTAAAAAATTAATATTAATCGTGATAGATAGACGTATACATTATTTTTTAATTAAATATTTTTGTTAATGTGTACTTATTGTTATTACAATATTACATACCCAATAGATATGGATCTATCCTTTGTCAACTGAAAAGAAATTAAGCATACTAGTTTAGTTTTTAGTAAATTCTGTACATAAAAAAGAAAATAAAAAACATTACATCAAGATCGAATTAACTCATTAAGAACCAAACATTATAAGAAATGTTGGCATCATGTGGCAGTGTTTTTGAGCAAAAATTTTTCAAGATTATGTTGCAACAGAATGAAGTTTTTATGTTGCAACAGGGAAATAGTCTCACTATTAACAGATCAATCTGAAGCGTGAATAATTAATAGGTAAAAAGAGTTTTTTTCTGTTTTGATCAAATTTTGATTTTGATCTGATTTCAATGTGTTTTCTGATTTGTTTTAAAGATTATCTCTAAATTTAATGTAGATATTTTCTTAAAAGATATTTATGATTTATTTTAGACATCTCTTTCTAAAAATATGGAATTCCTTTTTTAAATAAAAATATTATTTTGAGATAATCTTTTTAAGAAAATCTTTTGAATTATCTTTGTTCTTTCATTGCAAGGTTTTACATGACAATCTAATTCTTTAATTGCATATTTGCTTTGACCGAATTGGCCATTGGTTTCATGAATGAATCTAATCTTTTGTAATTATAGATTCGGTCCTTGCTACAAAATAGGAAAACATTCCTCCAGTCCTTTTTAAGGACCTATTTGGTCCTTGCTACAAAACAGGGAGACATTCCTATTACAAGCTCGTTTGGTTATTCTTTTTAGAATATAGTGTTTAGGAATTTTCAATTTAAGAATTTATCATTAGATTATGCACATATTACACTATAACAGATGCAAGATCGTCTCATAGCGAGATGAGGTACCTTGGCGCTAAACTCAAATTTGCTATTTAAGTGCTAGTAAATTAAAACTCGAATGTGTAAATGCTTAAAAATGAAAACTGAAAATGAAACTACACTAGTTAACCACAAGTTGGTACCAACAATATTTAATTGTATAATAGAGATTATTATTAATATATATATTAAGTATTATTTTATAGATGTTATACTTTGTACATATATTTTTTCCAAAATTTTTTTTAATGTGATTCTTTAATCGTTGAGATCTTATACAATTAAACATGATGCATGTCTGATACATATATTTGTCTCATCAAGACTTTTTCTTAATTTCTAGAAACGTTTGGAAGTTGAAACCATCATCTTGTTACCAGAAATATTTAATCTTAATTAATTGCGAGTGTTGTTATTCTTCTGTAATTCTTTTATTATTAAGAAAATCAATATGGGGAGTTAAGCTTTTGGAGGACCCACCAACCATGGCCCCGGTTGGTCAAAGGTTCATCTAAATGAGATGTTCTCCTCTCTCACCCACTGACAACAGTATGTAAACCTAGTTTAAGTTCCAACCCAGCTTGTTGGTCTCACCAACTATCGATCACATCTATAACTTTTGTAGAAGGTACATAGGGAGATTTGCAAATGCATGTTACTGGTTCATCACAACTGCACCTAAAATTTTGCCTTTGATCTCTCTCTCTCTCTCTATATATATATATGTATATATATATTCCCTGTCTTTTAATCTTCAACAATGCTTAATCTATGTTGTATATTTCTTCAATCATATATATTTTATCATGCTAAAATGATTCCATATTTTTGGCAACATGTTTAATAATAACAAAAGAGCCTATATTGTGAAAACTTTCACCATAAGAGTATATCACATGTTGCGTGTGTGTGTAATTTTGGAACATATTTATTGAAAATATGTTGGATATATAATTTTAGTACTACATATTTGAAAGAGAGAAAGAGAGAGAAAGGGAGGTATCATAGCATATGCTACATAAATGAATACCCTCAAACGTGACAAATTGGGACATTTAGTCGTTACACAATTTGCAAGAGACTTTAAAACTATCTCTTAAAAAAAAAAAAAAAAAAAAAAAAGGCCTTAATTTCAGGAGAGAAATTCAAAACCATCCAAATTTAAAAGAAAATTTCGTTTTAAGCCAATTCCAAGGATAAACCCTCTCAAGTAAATTAATTGAACCCAATATCCTCTATTAATCAAAATACCCTTAAAAAAAAAAAAAAAAAACTTAAATTGGAGGTATCGTGATAGAAGGCTCTTCCGTCATGGATGCTCTCATGGTGACGGGAGGCTTTACTGTCATTATGGTTGGTGACGGAAGAGTCTCTCATCACGGTGGTCCGTGATAGGAGGCGCTCCCATTATGGTCCACCATGATGGGAGAGCCTCCCATCACAGAAGCTCTCATCGTGACGGAAGGCTCTTCTGTTATAATAGTTCGTAATAGGAGATTTTTTCATCATGAACACCCAGCTCTTCTGTCATGGACGCCCATGACAAGAGAGTCTTCTATCACGATGGTTTGTGACAAGACAGTTACTATGAGTCTTTACTCATAGGAGTACTTTGGAGAGGACAGACTATTTGGTGCAAATCATTTGCTTGAAAGGTTGAAAACAAATTTTCTTTTGGGAGGGTACAAAAATGATTTTTGGTTTTGCAATGGGGGCAATTTTTGAAATTCCACTTTAGATCTCAATTTACATATTATGTTATAATGATATTTTAGTTACGGCCAATTTCACTTTTTTGTGGACAACATTTCCAATAGTCGTATATAAATCACCTTCAACATATCCTAACAATGCTACAATTGATGCTTCAAAATTTGAAATCTCCTTTTAAACTCACTTAAGTTCAGAATGATCTTATTATGTTTTTGTTTTGTTTTTTTTTTTTTTTTTTCATTAAACTGATAGATATATATGACTTTTGCTCTCTCTCTCTCTCTCTCTCTCTCTCTATATATATATATATATATATATATACATATATATTAACTACTATCCTAAGTTTCATAAATCTAACTTGAAATTTCATATATCAATATAGAGAATCTTATACAAGATTGAAATGGAAAACTAAAAAGCCGTAGAAAGCTATATATGTAAGCAATTAGATAAGGTTATGGGAGCACTTAATTTGAAAGTATTGGATCTCTTAATCTAATTAAGCTCTTATCATGATTAGATGGTGAAATCTATCTCTTCCTGTTTTATATCTATTAAATCTTTTTGTAAATAATAGCTCACACATTAAGATTTAAGAGACACCCTTATCTGTTATTTTCAGGTCAGCTTTAAGAAATTATTATAATGGTTTGTCTAGTTATGACATAGAATCAACAATTTCATTAACTATGAAATTTTCATTACATCGAGAAGTAACATAAACAAATGGGAAACAATGAACTATAAATAATGATTCATATTTAGATCCATCCCATATTATTGCACGTTATTGCCGCCAATTCTACATAAACAGATTAACTAGAAACCCGGGCTTGTCCATTAGTATTAGTAGAGTGATCATCTTGGCTGACAGTGCTCTTATTATCTTCTACCTTATTCAAACTACTAGTAGCTGCAACATCATCAGTAGTGTCCACAGTCTCTCTTTTCTCTGCAACTGAGTTGATTTGTGGAGGATTTCCCTCACTCCGTGGTGGTCTCGATGGCTTATCAGCATATCTCCTGATCGCATGAAACTAAATTTGGTCAACACAAGTTTCCCACGACGAACGATAAAAAGGATATTTTATTGATCTATCTGAATTATTGTAAAGGATCTTGTGATACACTTACACTTAGTACTATGGTACTATTAATAATGATTTATATTTCTTTTTTTATAATACTAATTCCTTTTTTTTTTTTAACTAAGACAAATTTGTATAGAACCTTGTCCCACTAATAATTGAAGCACCAAAACTCATCAAACATGTGAACTTAATATCAAAAGTCTGAGAAAATTCTACTTGGAGTGGGAGGACAGCCTCAAAAGATGATGCATATGAAAAAAATTTGGATTTATGTAAGAGAACCTCAAACAATAAGTTTATAAACAAATAATCAAATTAAAATCATAAGTTAAAAGAAAAACTTGGTTGAGATGATCAATACACTTTATTTCCGCCACTCAAAAGATATATAATCTGGGCATATTTGAAGGTATTTATATTATTAATCATACATTATTTTAGATCACGAATACTATTTTTAGTAACAGATGCATGAGACGCCATCATATCCTACCTACATGATTGTTCTTCAAAACTAACAAAATCATAATTTAAACTTACATTATCACAGATTTTTGGTGGTATGGCTTGAAGATGGGTATGAGCAAAGCAAGCTTGTTTCTAATTGGCACAAAACCGCTACCAATCAGAGCCATGAGAGCAAAGGATGAAGAAACTGAAATTTATCAGATTTGCTCGACAACTATGTGTAAAACGAGCACTTTCTGGTTCCAGTTGACTCAAAGCCAGGATTTATATAACAAAAACTTGAGCCTAAATGCCTAAATCAAGCTTGAAACTTAATATTTTAAATGGTTTCAACGTTGCATTTTTTTGTTCAGACTTCAAGACGGGTACAGGGGATTTAAAAATATTTTAAATGGTTCCAACTTAACATTTTCTTATTCAGACTTCAATTCGTGTCGATACGTCAAGCTTGAAACTTAATATTTTAAATGGTTCCAACGTTGCATTTTCTTGTTCAGACTTCAAATCGTGTGGATACGTTGCAATTAAAAGCATGTGTTGGACTTGGTCGAATGGTTTAATTTTTTGTGTTACATCTTGAACAATTGACATATTTAATCTAATTTTATTTTACTTTAAAATAATTTGGGTTGATTGTGTCAATGTTTTGTCTTACTCTTACTTGATGCTTCCAAATATACCCACGTGAGAATTAAAATAATCATGTTTTTTAGCAAATGATTTGTCAACCAACTATATGATTTATATACATTTATATTTTATCAACAAATTATTACAAAAGTATTCAATTAATCAAAATGCTATCAAAATCATTAATTAAATGTTAAACACTAATTTTATTTGAGGGAAATTCAAAACTATCCAAATTCAAAAGAAAAATTCATTTTTAGATTATTCCAAAGAAAAATTTGTTTTTACTCCTTTAAAAAAATTAATTGCTGCAAGAAAAATGACTTTTCGTAACACACATTAGATAACACACAATAAACGCATGTTACCTATTATTATCAATCATAACACACAAAAAATACATATTGTGAAAGACACTTACAGCAACTTGCACACTAGTATTGCAATGAATGAGATACATATAATAACATATAATTTATGGAGGTTGGTAAAACAGCTTGTTTTCTACAACACACAAAATAATATATTGTTAAAAATACTACATATAGCAACACACACTCTTTCAATGTTACTGTATACTTAATTTAAGTAACACACAAATTAGTATGTTGCTAAAAACTTGTATTTTGCAACACATAGAGTAGTATGTCACTAAAAATGTTACAAACGACAACATATATATTAAATGCTGCAAAAAAGTTTATATTTCACAACAAACTAACCTTATTTTAAATGATTAATTCACAAAAATTTATGTTTAAGAAATTAATTTTTGTTTGTTTTTTGTTAGAATTCCTAAACTTATTTATTAGGATATTCCTTCCACCACCCCCCTCCGGGGCCCAAAAAAAAAAAAAAAAACTACTAAGATATAATTTTTTAAATAGATAATTATTAATATAAGATTTATTAATTTTTAATTTTAATATTTAATATTTTAAATATTTTATTTTATATAAATAATATAATATTTTAATTTTAATTTTTTTTGAAGAAAAATAATAGACAAAGGAAGAGCCTCAACTTGCATGAGCGATATAGGCTTGGGACCTTAATTTATCCCTCATATTGAAAATTTTTTAGTAAAAACATAATAATAAGAGGTTAATTTAGGAAACTAACATTTTTTTTTAAAAAAAAAATATATAAGACTTTTTCATATTAAGATATAAGTAAGAAAATTTGATTTTTTGAAAAAAGATATTTTATAACTTAAATTAAGGTATAATTAACATAAATAAATAAAATTACTTAAATTAAGATTTAAGCAAAAATTACGTTACTATGATTTAATTATTAGAAATTAAAGATTTGAATAAAAAAAAAAAATAAGGTAGTGGAAGACTGTTTTCTTAATTAAGAAGGCACAAAGGTAATTTTATAAAGAATTTGACTTAATCTAAAATAAAATATAATGATTATCAATAAATAATCCAAAATAAAATATATACAAATGGTTTTCCTTTTTAGATCATATATCATGCATTATGTTACACAACAAATTATCAAATAACAAGAAGTTTGCATACATACATATGTATATATACAGACACAATTGATTATGCACCCTTACTTTTTTTCTCCATTAGTTGATAATGGTTCTTTGAGCTATGTGCAATCTTTTAAGGGGTGTGAAATCATGAGTAATATGGTCCTCCATGATGAAGCATTTATATGACCTAGCTTTTATTGTTTATAGCAGTTCAATTGTAGCTAGGTCCTGCTAAAAATAAAAATTATATATGACGGGACCCTTCCCGAATCCCTCCTCAGGACCCGAGAAAAATCTCATAGCACCCCATTAGAACTCCAACAAACCTAACTTTGGCCTGAAGAAATCCCGTTAAAGCACGAAACTTACTTTAAACTTCTTTTTAAACTCATTTACTAGGTGGTAGGGGTACAAAATTTTCGCTTTTCTATTGAAAATCCGATAGCATGCCGTCTGTTTTCTAAACTATGCCACCCTACAAGTTTCAAATACAGTTTATAAAAACACTTATATGAAATTCATTTATTAACTTCCAGAGCCTCCAGCTCATTTTTCGCAACAGAACCACAACCAAATAATTAAAATTAGAAAACTGATTCATATAAAACTTTAACAAAACATTTTAACTAATACATCTACGATTTCTTTAAAATACTTACAACTATATATATATAAACATATACATGATCAAAATAACACCATATATACATGTAGTAAGTATCGTCCTATACGTCCACCTGCACGTCTGACTAAACCTCATCGGCTGGATGACTAGCTCCTGCATCTGTGGGAGAATTTTTAAGAAAAACGTTTAAAAAAAAAGTGAGTATAACTCAGTGAGTGATAGTAACTTTTAAACTAAAACTCATTTCTACACATAAATTTTTTCCAAAAACAGTTTAATAAAACTAAAGTATTTTTCTAAAACTCATTTAAAACTGCTTTTAAATCTTGTTCTAAATTTCTTTCCAAAACTTTCTGAAATCTTTTCTTCAAATCTTTTCTGATGCTTGCCTAAATGATAACCCAGGGAATATCTACTTCTGATATGGTAGTATATAAAATCTAGCTAACCACTAGGAGTAGGGATCTACCATGTGTAGTCGTCAAAAACGGGCCCACGCTACAGATTGATTACATTATCCTATATGTGGATACGGATCACTCATGTCTCGCTCACATAAAAGTCGACTAGACTCAAATCTCACTGACTGACTTCCTCTCATCTACCGTATCACGTATAAGACATTCGGCCGGATACTAAACTGGGGTTAAGGTAAACTATAGGTTATTAAAATTTCTTTTCTTATTACACTAAAATATTCTAAATCTCAAGGCAGTAAGCCTAAAATCTTTAATTATAGCATATTCTCATATACATAAATATAAACTAAAATCTTTATGCTAGAAATATAATATAAATTCAATTCAATTCATAAATAACTACTGATAATAAATTCTTTTAATTTAAAATAAACTTTAAAAATATATAAATGTTTAAAACTCATAGTTCCACTTACAACACGTCCTCGGATAGAATCTGATCCTTCTCCGAATGACTCCGGAAGTCTCCGTTTTTACCTTAAAATATCAAATATCCATTTAGGGTTACTTAACTCATTCAAATAATATTCAAAATCAATAAAAATCCAATTATCTCTATTTATATCTTTTAACGCCTAAACTTTCGGGTATTAATTTCTATTCAACCGGGGTTTTCGAAATCTGTTTTCTCTACATGAATCATATTAATTCTTTCCTAGGAATACCTCAGAATGCTCAATCTCATCGTTGAAAATTTAGAACGAAATTTGACCGGATTTGCTTACTAACGAAAATAACTTTTCGTTCCGGACTTCCGACAACTTCAAAAATCAATTCTCTAGTGTTCTAACACCTAACTATGATTAAATAAACTGTTTCGACCGTTAAACGAACGCGTTTCGAAGGGTTTCAAAAACCGCCATTTAACTCGTCTGTTTAGCTCCAAAATAGATGCTAAACTTTTCATTTTCAAAATCTAATTTCAAAAGATTATTCTTTAACATTTAAAACATCAATCTAATTTCTTAGAATTGAAAACGAGATAGGATTCCATAAAAAAAAAAAACTCATTTTTGACCATGACTTTTCTCTCTCGTTTTATCTATTTTTCTTCCATCAAATCACTCATAAACCATATCAAAATCATCCCCACATCTCCCACTTATCATCCTTAATCTCGGATTTGAAAAAAAACGAAAGGAAAAAAATGGTTTCATATAAACATCAAACTTAAGACTAAGATAACTCACAAAATAGGCAACCGTTTTGCTTCAAATTTGTTGGGTTAGCTAGAGGAGATGACGAGAAACAACTTTCGTGAAGAAACTGTGGTGAAAATCGAATCGGATCACCTTTTCTTCCTCCCTCTCTCTCGCTCACGCACTCATGGCCTCTCTCTCGGCCACTCTCAGCTTCTCTCTCTATTCTCTCTTATTTGCACGATCAAAAATGTCTCAAATGAGATAAAACTAACATATATATATTTTATTGCTTAATTACTAAAAGATCCCTCAAGAAAATTTTACTTAATAATCTCAAACTTTCACTAATCTCACTAGTGCTCTAAAATAAATAATTTTATATTCTATTGGTCAATTTGGCACATTTTAGTCCATTTATTTCTTCAACCAATCCATGGATGACACGTGGTACAATCATAATCACTACTTTTCAAATCACTTATCTCATTTCTGATTGGTTGAATTAAAATATCTTTTACTTTATTTCGTAAACTCACCTCACTTGATTGACACGTAAATCTCTCATAATCACTTTATAATCGTATCGGGGTCAATCAAATGACATCGAACTTGTGATACGAAAATATAATAAGCCTCAAATAACACTACTGGAGGCCTATGATTCGACTGTAACTCAATTCGAAGATTTCTAATACCATAAAATGATAAATCTGGGTGAGGGCTTACACTTGGTGAATTCTCATTTCAATAGAACTTTCAATACCTAATCCTTCTGAAAAATATTTCACAAATATTCTACACACATCTTATGGCCAATTCAACTTTATAAACTTCAATTTAGATATAATACCTCTCATATATACTTGATAAAGGAAATGTTCCTAATCAAAATTTGATCGAATCAACCGATATCTTTTTATATGTATCTATAGTTTAAATACTCGATTTTTACACTCATTCTAGTTAACTCATTCTCATTCACTTGGGTTACACTCCTTGAAACTTTCACATATTATTCTCATGCGTAATCTATGTATACTTAACTAAAAATGTCTATTTTACCCTTTTTATGATATAATTTCACTTTGACCGAAAAATATTCTGAAAATATTTCATGGTCATCTAATCTTTAAATTGACCATGAAATACTCTAATTGGGTGTCTTATCTATCAGTCTCATGCTTCAAAAAAAATTCAATTGGATTTAAACTCATTAAAACCTATTAATCTCTCAAAGGGCAATATCGTAATTTTCTTCGAATCGCTTTAAAACTGATTCAAATGGTCTTCTTTTTGATCAATTTCTATTTCTCTATACTCTCCTGCTATTTTTGAACCTTTTCGACCTTTAAGGTCAATTTCTGAAAATTTTACTATTCATTTAATAATTTTCTTCCAAAAAATACTATTCATCAAAAACTTTCTTTTTCCATCGAATCTAAATTCATGACCCTGGACAATATAACCGGGTCCAAATTCGATCTTAAACACAAACTTTCGGATCTTTTAAAAAAAAATACTATTTATTTGGATCTGAATACTATTAACTGAAAATTCTCATTTCTTCCTAACACGATACTCAGGATCTTATAAATATAATCAAATTCTAACCGGACCTCTTGCATTATTTCTGGACTCTTTATTCTTTATCCGATCATCGAAAATGAATTCTTTGAGGAAACTAGGATTAGGATCTATCAATATATGTAACAATTTTATTTATTCAAGTTTATAAAGATGGTGGGGGGGAGGAAACAAATATATGATCCTCCAGAATTTTATGAAAATTTATTAAGTTTATGAGGTTAGATATATATATTAATTAATATATAAGATTCGAAGTTAATTTGCTCATAAAAGGTCGAAGTGTACTGATGGTGTGAGGCATGCCATACTTCTTACAAGGTCCGTGTTCGAAATGTCTTATACATTTGTTTGCTCTCATTTTTTTTTTTAAAGAAAAATAATACACGCAGTTGGCTCGGTGGGTGTTCGAACGCCAAACCTAAGCTAAAAATAGGATTACTTCTTACAAGGTCCGTGTCCGAACCTTCAAAATGTCTTATACATTTGTTTGCTCTCATTTTTTTTTTTTTTAAAGAAAAAAATAATAAACGCAGTTGGCTTGGTGGGTGTTCGAACGCCAAATCTGAGCTAAAAAAAGGAGTTAACATGGGTACTTACTAACCCTGTTAGTCTTCAAATTTGGATGATTTAACTTAATTTTTATATCTTATTATAAACTGTGAACTATTACTTCCCAATTATCGGAACTAATTTTTTTATCGCAAATTATATCCCATTTATACAAACTATTGATTATTTTTTCTTTAATTTTTTAGTCTTTGGATCTCTCTAGTATCTTATTTATAACTTAATAAATGTTGTGAACTTATTTTAATTCTTTAGAGCTAATATATAAACCTATCGATTTTTAGTACTATTTGATTGAGTTTATTTATTAAACTAATAAATAAACACAATCCCCCTCACGATCCATAAGTAGGACCACGTACTCTCTCACAAACACTGCCTTCTCCCTTTCTCACAATCCTTTTAATTGGTTCTAACACTTTCACTCTCACCAGCTCACAGTACCCAACAGTTCAGCACCGCCATCCAGCCAGCACCGCCGCTTGCCTTCCGCCGTGTGGACAAAGCAACCACTGACTCCATCATTCCTCATTTATGCACATCCATCCCTAAGTTAGACGACTCCCCTCCTCTCTCTCTCACAACCACTCTCTTATAGTCTACCTGTTGCTGCTTGTATTAAGGTCTCATTGCCTGCCATTTGTTTGATGATATTATGCTTGTGTGAATGTGTGGCTCGAGGGCATTAATAGCAACTACCAGGTGATAATAGTCCCTGATAACACAAGGAAGATGGGAATTCGAGGGGTGTGGGAGGCGTATGAAATCCCTAAAGGCTAAGGGACAGTACCTGGACCGAAGGATGGATGAGCCCATGCACCCAGGAAGGTTCCGGCCCAACATGGGGAGAGGATGGGTCATTATAGCAAAAATTTACAACGACATCATTATGATATTGTGTATGAGCATTTAGTGATAAAGGGGATGGATCCTTCATACACTACTTGGGTATTTCATAAAGAAAATATTGGTAGTTCATCTTCTACATCCGAAGATATAAAGAGGACAGAGGCATATGTGATGTTTAGAGGTCAATTTTTAAATAATGACAAGACATTAACAAGGGAAGTTAATGAAGATATTGATAAGGAAGAACTTAGGAATGTAGTTTCTGTTGCTGAAACTCCTTTGTATCACGATTGTACAACACACAAAAATGTCTGCAACAATAGCTTTAGTCAAGCATAAAGCTGCTCATGGGCTATCTGACAATGTTTTTGATGAGTTGCTTCAAATACTTCATGATATGCTTCCCTCGGAAAACACACTTCCTGACTCCTTTTACTCAGCTAAGAAATTATTAAAAGTATTTGACCTTGGTTATGAGAAGATTCATGCTTGTATTAATGACTGTTTTCTTTTTAGAGAAGAGTATGAAAACTTGCAATGATGTTTCAAATGTCATGTATCACGTTGGAAAGTTAATCCACGCACAAAAAGAATTCAGAAAGAGGTACTTGCTAAAGTCTTGCGTTATTTTCCAATAAAACCAAGACTTAGAAAGATGTTTGGAATAGCTAAGATAGCAGAAGATTTAAGATGGCATGATTCACATAAGAGTGAAGATGGTAAAATGAGCCATCCAGTAGATGCACTTGCTTGGGAAACAATTAATAGGAAATGTCCATTATTTGCATCAAATCCTTTTATTATAAGATTCGTTATTGCTACTGATGGTTTCAATCCATTTCAAGATCTTAGCTCAAGGTATAGTTGTTGGCCAATGATTTTGGCTATATATAACTTACCTCAATTGTTATGCATGTCAAAAGAAAGTTTGATGTTGACCTTACTTATACCACGGCCAAAGCAACCAGGTATTGACATCTATTTAGCACCTCTTATAAATGACTTGAAAGACTTGTGGATAAATGGAATTGATGTGTACGATGCATTTAGCAAGTCGACATTTAATTTAAAAGCAATTTTATTGTGGACAATTAATGATTTTCCAACATACGGAAATATGTTTGGATGGTCTACTAAAGGAAAATATGCTTGTCCCGTGTGTCGTGAAAGCACGTTCTGAATGGTTAAAGCATAGTTGAAATTTTCTTATATGGGACATAGATGGTTTCTTAATATTCATCACCCATTTCGAACAAAATGAGCGTGGTTTAATGGAGAATATGAACAACGTAGGAGGCCAAAGTTATCTAATGGTATTGAAATTTACATGGAAGTTGAAAAAATAGTTATTAATTGGGGGAAAAGCGACAAAAAAAAAATGAAGCGACCATAGAACTCATTACTTTGAAAGAAAAAGTCTATATTCTTCGAATTATCATATTGGAAGGTATGAAACTGCTATTTTATTATAAAAAATTTTGCATATTTTGAATTCTATAGTAAATTGAAGTGTTTTGCTTTCTAATTATCTTTCATAATGCCCATGTAGGATATGCTTGTTCGTCATAACTTGGATGTGATGTATATTGAGAAAAACATTTGTGATAACATAGTTGGGACATTATTGGATATTAAAGGAAAATCTAAGAATGGTCTTAGTTCTCATCAAGATTTGGAAAACATGAGCATTAGAAAGGAGTTACATCCTGAAAATAGAGATACTTCATTATTCTACCTACCAGCTGCATCACACACTTTATAAAAGGCGGAGAAAAAATTGTTTTGTCAACAGCTTGCTGATATAAAGTTGCCAAATGGTTATGGTTCAAATCTTGGCGCATGCATCTCAGTAGATGATTGTAAAATAATTGGTCTAAAATCTCACGATTGTCATATTCTAATGCAACAACTTTTGTCAATTGCCTTAAGTGGTTTATTACCAAAAGGCCCAAGAACAACAATTTTTCGAATATGTTCATTCTTTAATGAATTGTGTAAGTTGTAGATAGGAATAGAATTGAGAAATTGGAAGAGGAGGTTGTTGAGACATTGTGCATGTTGGAAAGATTTTTCCCACCGTCATTTTTTGATATAATGGTACATCTCACAATTCATCTAGGAAGAGAAGCACGACTTTGTGGACCAGTTCAATATCGTTGGATGTATCCATTTGAGAGATATTTTAGTACTCTTATTTCTTTACTTTTTTGTTTGGATTATGCTAGCTAATCTATATATATATATTCGTATTTATATTTATATTTGCATCATTTTAGGTTTATGAAAGTCTTGAAAGGATATGTGAGAAATTGAGCACGACCTGAGAGCTGTATAGCTAAGTGTTACCTTGCTGAAGAATACACATTGTTTTGTAGTAGATATATTAAACAAGCATCTGAAGTAGGAATTCGATATAGTCATAATCAAGAGATGGCAAACGACTTGTTGTTTGGAGGGCATCCAATATCTGTTGCAAAGTCCATAATTCTTTCAGATGAATTGTTTCTAATTGCTCATCGCTACATATGTCTGCAGTTCAACCTTACGTGGAGTAAGACTTATCTTTGCATTTATGTAGTACTTGTTTTGTTTTATTAAATTATAGAATATTATTGACCTAATATCTTTTTTTGTTCAACTACTAGATTGCAATTGCAGGAGCTTGAAAGTTTGAATAGATGACTCTCAATAAATCATAATCAATTACAAAAGCAACACATTGACACATTTAGTTCATGGTTTACTGAAAAGGTTATAAAATATTTCACTTAATATATATTATTTATTTAATATACTATTATTTGACTTGTTTTGATTTTGATTTTCTCATTTTTGACAGATTAATGATGAAATCAAACATAACTTATCAAGTGTCCCTAATACCCTAAAATGGCTTGCATATGGACCTAGAGACCTTGTCCTATCATACAGTGGATATATTATTAATGACCTTCGATTTGACATTAAAGGGGCAGAGAAGAGTCGACAAAATAGTGGTGTGACCGTTGAAGCAAACACAATGTGTAGATCTACTACAAAAGACTATACTCAAATCATTGGACAAATTGCATATTATGGAGTTTTAAAGGATATTCTACTTCTTGATTATCATATGTTTCAAGTCCCTTTATTTAAGTGCGATTGGGCAAATATTGTCCATGGTGTTAAAATTGATGATGGGTTTGTTTTGGTTAATCTCCATGAAGGTCTAAGCCAATTTGAATAGAATCCTTTCATATTGGCCTCACAAGCAAAACAAGTGTTTTATTGTAGGGAAAGTGAAACATCTAATTGGTATGTTGTTGGGAAAGCACCACCTAGAGGTTATCATGAATTGGAAACTTATAACGAGAGTTATATTCCAACAACATCAAGTAATGTGAATGGTATTGAAACAATTATTAATGATGAAGATGAAGATTTCATGAGGGCCGATGTTGAAGGCATATTATGTGATAAATAATTTAGTAGTAAAAAAAAATGAGCAGGTAATATACGATATTACATTAAAAGAATATTATTTCATATTTGAGTTTATTATATGATATGTTTATTAATTTTTCTTTTTGTTTTTGTTAAGTAGGTGTGCAAGGGAAGATGTCGTGGGTTCTCCAGCATGTACTTCTTCTCATGGATTTATTCCTTACATTTATAAACTCGTGACATTCTATTTGAATTATTTAATACCATGATTTTGAAGATTTTGTTTTGATAAAAAGTATTGATATGTCAAATTAGATTCCACAATCATTTATTTTAATCAATTTTTTTTTTTTTATAATTTAAAAACATAATTTGATAATATTAATGTATTATAAATGTATTTATATTATCAATACATGTTGTTGATTAGGTTACCGGGTCGTTCTTAGGGCAAGCTTTCTTTATTGTCCACTTAAAATTAAATAAAAATAGTAACATTATTAATTAATAATACTATTAACTAAAAAAATAAACCAATTCCACTACCACCGTCAACCCCATCTCAGTTTTCAGTAACCTAAAATACCAAATTAAATAAAAAATTAAAAATTAAAAAAAAAAAAAAAAAAACTCCACCACCATCATCAATCCAATCTGAGTTTCCAACAACCTAAAAACTCAATA
Source organism: Dimocarpus longan (assembly GCA_022984855.1). NCBI lineage: Eukaryota > Viridiplantae > Streptophyta > Magnoliopsida > Sapindales > Sapindaceae > Dimocarpus > Dimocarpus longan. The sequence continues at coordinate 10,623,817 of CM041014.1, read as the reverse complement.
ATAAAAAAAAAAAAACAACAAAACCTCCACCACCATTGTTAACCCCAATCAAACTCAAACCAATTTGGTCCTGATTATCTTATGGGTTTGTCCCAATACCTCAATATAAATTACTGTTACATATATTTATATATAGTTAATTCTCTAATAACTATTTACATGACACATGTCCAATCATATAAGATCCATGACCAATTTATTTATTTATTTTACACTATCAAAGCAAATAAAGTTATCTATTGATAATATTTCCAATCTGTATATGTTAGTAAGATCATAAATTTTTAGTTTGATCCTAATAAAATAGTTGACATTATTCACACTACAATAAAATCGTTATTTAAATAATACATGCAATTAAATAAGAAATATATAAGATCAACATTTTTAAAAAAATACATACTCCATTTAATTTCATAAACAAGCTTTATTTTGTGAATTAGAAATTCTTTTATTAGTAATTTATTTAATTAATACATTTGTAAAGGTTTTACTTAGAGATTATTTTGAGATTATTGAAACCAATTGTTTTGGAGGAGAATATAATTAAATTCATATCTGTGAAACACAAGATAGATTATCCATATTTTTTTTAATTCATATTTTTAAAACTAAAGGCAATACTTTAAAATTAATTAATTAATAATGTAGGTAGTTAGATATGAAACTAAAAGATAATACTTTAAAATTAAAAAAAAATTGAAAAGAGGGGTGGTCAAATATTAAACAACCCACTAACAATTCTCCCCTCTCACAGCCACTATCTCACACGCCAATATGCCACTCCCCTCCCTCTCTCTCATAACCACTCTCCAATAGGCTTTTCTCATTCACAGCCGACACACTTCCTTTCCTCTGCCGTGGATATAACACCATCTCGCTGCCAGGTATATTCTCATGTTACTGTGAATACAATATTTATGTCTACAGTTCTATTGGTTTTTTGTAGAGTTTTTGTGTTGTGTTATGTGAGTTTGTGGTTTTGTTGTGTTTTTAAAATGTGTTTTTATTGTGTTTTTTTGTGGATTTTGTTGCTCGATTGTATTAGAGCCTGGTATATGTGTTTTTAAAAGTTGATACTCTAAAATTGCATTCATGTTTATATTATTAACATTCGTGGTGTCCTCCAACAGCTTGGTCCTTGTTTTCATAATTACCATATATTTTATTTGCAAATCTTTTAATTTTGGTGTATTATGTTCATGTCTATAATGGAAAAGGATGTTGGCTTATTATGAGCTATTGATGTGATTAGAAATTCTCTTTCCATTGTTTTTATGTTATCAGGCTTTACTGTGTGCACCCTCCAGGGCTTTATTGTATCTAGTTTGAAATGTGGTTTTTGTGTTTGAAATGTGTATTGTATTGTGTTTTGTGGATTTTTGTTGGTTTGTTAGATAAAGATTGTGTTTCTACTGAACATGGCTGAAAAGTAGTTGAAGTTAAGGTCATCCTAATAAAATTCTATCCAATAGTTGAAGGTTCATCTCTAAAATAGTAACTGCATAAGATATGAACCTACTCCAGCAAAAAACTTGCCTAAATGATGAATGTCCAATAAAAAGACAGCCTAGTACTTAAAGTTGAATCTTAATTGAACCTGATCAAGAGAAAAAGATATCTTAATCGTCTTCCCACACATGAAATCAAGAACTTGTTTTGTCCTCCAACTTAACAATATGAAGTAAGTAATTAATAAATAAATGAAATAAGACATCACTTTCATGCAATAGGCAAATTATATAACAAGGCAATAATAAAATCAAAGTTCAATGTCTTTAACAGTATAGACATTTTATAATAGAAGATTGAAAACATAGATGCCATCGCACACATGCCACAGCATAGACATGAGTGAAAAATTGATGCAGGCAGAAAATGACAATTAATAGCAACCATAAGAACAGGTTGCCAAAAAAAATTGTAAACCTTTGGCCAATTAAATATTATGAATAATATATTATACAACAGAAATTTGTTTTTTATTTATGAGAAACAATATCTTCACCAAAGTAGAGGTCATAACGCTTTTAAAGGTTCAACTATTAAGTATTCAAACTTAAGGTAAAAGTGTTTTAATATAGAAACACTAACCACAAACTCTAAAAGATTCACAAAGAAATAGAGTCTAAAAATATTATCCAAGTAATATGCTAATCTCAAAAAAATTAAAGTTATTCTTTTAATAATACTTAAATAACCACTGTTTATATTTATGCCAACTTGGGATAGATGTTACTATATTTGGATAGTGTGACATTAATTAAATTGCCTTTAGAGCATTTTACTACCCAAATTTATAGTAATATAAGAAGTATTGAATATGAAAATAGAAGAATCAAAAGTGGGAAGGCTATTGTTTTGTTTAGTCAAAATAAGGTCTATAATAAATAATAATTAATTCGTGAAATCAAGAAGATCAATTGAGTGTCTTAATTCCTTTTTTTTTTTTTTTTTTTTCAATTGAGTGTTTTAATTCTTAAAGTTGGTAGTGGAAAAATATATACATGCAAGTTTATAATGGTGTGTTGGAAATTGATATAGGAAATTACTATAAGATCTCAGCTCTGAATTGTAATTTTTTTTGTTTATGTAATAAAAGCTCTTTAGCATGTTAGCAACCACCATTATTGTAATTTTTGTTGGAGTTAGGTAATTGTATTTTGACAGTTTAATTTTACAGTTATATTTGAGCAATACATTGTTTTGAAGGAAGTATCTTGGTGAAGAATATCAAAATGGCAGAAGTAAGTAAAACTCAACCATATGAATTTTCTTTCAAATGTTAATTTTAAATTATGTCGATATATTTTTAACTTGTTTATTCATTTTTGTCATTTACAGTCTTCAAAAAAGGCAGAGAAAAGAGCATTAAAGTAACGTCAAACAATTTATATCTTTATAACTCGAACTAGAAATTAGGGGATTAGTATTACAAATGAAGAACCGAATTCTATGAGTGAATTTGCAGGTAATACAAGTACTCAAAACGAGCAACATACACAAGAGACACAAGTTAATAACAATGCAACAAAAAAGAAAACTCGTGGTGTAAATCGTATGACAAATTTGAAAGGTAAGGACCCTATTGAAGTTGATTGCAATAAGCATGGCCAAATGGTTGATGATTCTTCCAACAAACTTGCATCATACATTGGAACTCTCTTAAGAGAGCATGTACCTGTCACACTTGAGAGTTGAAAACTAATTGATGCCCATATGAAAGATATGTTGTGGTCATCTCTTTTGGTATGTTCTTTGCTTTTTTTTTTTTTGTCTATTACAGTAATTTATATTTTTATTATTTTGTCTTTTATTTTATTAATTGTATATTTGTTATTCTAAATGACATAGCAATATTTCAAGTTACATGACTCTAGTAAAGATTATATCTTTAAGAAAATGAGGAGTTTATGGAGGCAACACAAGTGTGTTATCACTAGAAAAATTAGAGAAGCAAGCAAAACAAACAGAAAAAAACATGCATTGAAGTTGCTCACATCTCGAAATGTAACAAATGTAAAAGAGTGGAAAGCATTTGTTGAACAAAGAACATCTGAATAGTTTGAAGTGAGTAATGCTTCAAAATTTCAAAAAATTAAAGATATATTAGTTTATTTTCTACCATTTTGGTTTTAAAATTGTGAAATTATAATGTTGCAAGCAAGAAGTAAAAGGCTTAGAGAAGTACGACTTAGTCAAAAAGTCCAGCACACAACAGGGAGAAGAGGTTATGCTCGTTTACATCATTTAATGGTTAAAATTTTCTAATCTAAATAATTTCAAAGACAAATAGCTTTTTTATCACTTTATTTTCATCAGTACATTATATTTTCCTTTCATTTTCATAATTCTATTTTTATAATGTAGAAACTTGAAGCTGAACAACAAGGAAAAGATCCAGAAAAAATATCAAGAGTTGATATATGGATTGAAGGACATAAGAGAAAAAAAAAAACAAGCCTCTTAGTGAAACAACACAAAATGTTATGGTAAAATTTATTTCCTACAAGTTTTAATATCTAATTATTTCTAAGAGTTAGCTATTAATTAACCATATTTTCATGATGAAATAAATCAATTGCGAACATCAACATGCCCTCTTAATGACAACAACATCAATGAAGATTCTCTTTCAAAAGTTTTGGGACCAAAGAAGCGTGAGACAGTGAGAGGCCTTGGCTTTGGAGTTATTCCATCACATTTAAATGCACAAATTCAATTTGTAGGAAGAGTGAAACAACTTAAGGGAAAGTTAAAGGTGTCAACTGATAAACTGATAAGGTTTGAAAAGAGGATGAATGCAATGATGAAACAAAATGAGCAGGTAATATATGATGCATATATATTAGAAATATAGTATTTCATGTAGTGGTTTATTATATGATACGTTTATATTAATTTTTTTTTTTTTTTTTGTTAAGTTGTTAAGTAGGTGTGCAATGGAAGATATCGCGGGTTCTCAAATATGTACTCCTAATGAATTTACTCCTCAGGTTTATAAACTCGTCACATTCAGTTTGAATTATTTAATAGCATACATGAAGTTGAAATCATTATATTATTATATGTTTTATGTATTGTAATAGTCACAACATGGTAGTACTGTTCCTATGACAGAAAAATATCGGAACTTCAAAATACTCGGTGTCAATTATTGCATTGGTACCCAGATGATGGTTCTGAAGATCATGTTGTGGCTGAAGGAAGAATTTCAGATACAAATCCCAAAGAAAAAATCCATCATATGCCTCTTAGAATAGGATATTGGAAAGTTTGGGTGGATGTGACCTTTCATGATATTAAAGTATGTAGACCAACTGATGAGTTTGAAATATTTAATCAAGCTATTGGAAGTACTGTTGCCTGACTTAAGGATTGTATCAAACTACTGTAGCAAATACATATGTGTATTTTGTTTGGAATGCTAGATAATATGAGGACATGAAGTTTACAGTACGAGAACATATAGATAAGTTGTCTAATGTTACTTTTATGGACATGCATCTTTAGAAATAGTGAAAGGATTGAAGTATATATGGTTAATAGAGGATTGTTGTTTTAGATATGTTTTTTTGTGATTTGGTTTTATTTGTTACGTAATGCAAAAACGTTGTATGACTTTATTTTAATATGAGATGATGCTTACAAGTTTTTTTTTTTTTTTTTTTTTTAATGACTTGTAGTTTGTATTAATAAAATAGAGACTATGGTTATGATGATGTAAGGATGGTTGGTTGATAATTAAGATTTGGTGGATGTTTAATTTTTGTATTCTATTTAATTAACTAATTGTAAAGTATCATTTTTTTTCTTTATAGCCCTCAATTATTTCAAAAAAGCTATTGGTTTTTTAACAAAATTATAAAAAAAAAAAAAATGCTTTTATACAATTAATGAATAATGTGTAATACATCTATCGTAACACACTTTAAACATCTATCATAACATACAAATAATGTTGTTTTAAATATTTATTGCAACAAACAAAATATATTGTCATACAAGGCTATAGCAACAGACAAAAAGTCTTTATTGTAACACACCAATTATCTATCGTAACATATAATTAGTGTTGTCTTAAATGTCTATTGCAACAGGCAAAAAAATGTTGTCATGCACTTCTATAGCAACACACAAGTTATGTTGTTGTAGATATTTATGACAACATGCATTGGTAGTTGTTTTGATGTTTTAAAACAACTTATTATATATGTTGCCATAAACATCTAAGACAATATGCATAGCGTGTTGTCATAAACGTGCAAGGTAACATGAACCGTCTGTTGTATTTAACAATAACAATATACATTGTATGTTACAATAATATCTAAGACAACATGCATCGACTGTTACAAAAACATGTGACACTTTTAGCAACACAGGCTTCAACAATATATAGATGCATGTTGCTAAAACTTTTAACAACACATTTTACATATTGCGAAAGACATGATTTGTTGTAGACCTAGAACACCTTATTTATCAAAATACCCCAAAGTTAAAAACCTTAAATTGGAGGTATCGTGATAGGAAGCTCTCCTTCCATGGTGGGCCATGACAGGAGGCTCGTCCGTTAAGATTAACTATGACAAGAGGCTCTTCCGTCATGACGGAAGGCTCTCCACTCACGAACACCCATGATGAGAGGCTCTCCTATCATGGTGGTCTGTGATATAAGGCTCGTTTGTCACGGTGGATCATGATGTGAGGCTCTTCTATCACAGACTGCAGTGACATGACGGCTCACGGTAGTCCATGATAGAAGAGTCTCCCAATATAGAGGTCCATTTTACTCACAACCGGTTGAGTGTATATCATTTGTTTGAAAGATTGATAACAAATTTGTTTTTGGGAGTGGCTCAAAATGATTTTTAGTTTTGAAATAAGGGTAGTTTTTGAAATTCCCACATTTTATTATGATTATCAAACTAACGGAAAAAAGAAACAATTATGTTAGTTGGAGAATTTTAATTACAAAATGATGCATATGTCTAAATTAAATTATTTCATTTTTATTGTTAGGTTACAGTGACGAAAAACATAAATCAATAAAGTACAAGGCAAAGTACAAATTGAGAGACAGGCTCAACAGACCTGAAAACAATGCCCCGTCCGTAGCATTCACTCAATAGTGCTGATCATGTTGAAACTTGAAGAATTCATATTTACCTCCACCAAATACAAACTCAGATAATCCAAAATGGTCTTGAACAAGACCACTCCCTGATTTCCTATCTGATTTTCTTGTCACACAATCGTAGCCCTTCATTTACACTACCTCCACCTTCAACCTTCATTTTTATTTTTTCAACCCAACACTTTTCATTGCATTTAATTAGGTGTTGAAATTTGGATGTGTTAATAATTTATTTGCGTATCAATACAATAAATAAAAATAAATAAATTTATTTTAAGAATATTGCTACTGAATTTTGAATAGATTCGTATAGCAACAATTGAAATTTCAAATTTTATTGACGTATCAATTTACACTCGAACGTCTAAATGATATGTACGATTGAGAATATTTGTACTCAAAATATAATACTGCATGTAATATGTTATTTGATTTTTCAAGAAGATTTCTCCTACTAGGAAGGACATGGTGGCTTATGTACTCTATTACTATTAAATCAAAACAATCTTGACAAGATATCTACATTATTTAAAGATTCTCTTCATAACACTAAAATTAGCATGAGTTCAGAAAATTATATAAAAATATTAAAATAAATCTTTTTCTAGTATTATTCTACAGAACCCTCCCAAATTCTTATCTTGAATCCGAGAAGACCTCATGATATATTGGAAAACTATATATGATTATAAAATGTCTTGCATAAAATCATTTAGAAATCTAACAACACATAGAGTGATTTAATAAATTTTCAGTAATATAAATACTATTTATCCAATAATTTCACCCTAGAATATACAAAAATCAACACTTCTAATAATTCTTAAATCTTAATTACTTAAGATTTTTGATCTCTCTTTCAAATCATAATTCAAATATGAGCAATATCATGTAAAACATATAAAACAAACTTAATTTCATATGGAAATATGACTATAAAGTGTGTTTATATCATTTGCAAACTCGAAAGTAAAAACATGAACGAAACTAACGTATAATTAAATATCTTACAACATTATAGTGTAACTAAACACACATGTGCCTAAATGCCATGAAATCTATAAAATACATATACAATATCAAAATATGATTTCCTTGCATCATTTAATCGAGTGATCCACCTCTTTTTGTTCGAAGATTTCCTTCGAGACATGATGGTTACTTGGGAAATGATTTCAAAAAGACTTAAAGAGGTCAGTGCTAACGCCCAGCAGATGGATATAGCTTTCGAAAACTAAATAAATTATTTTCTTTCAATAATAATTAACATAACATAAAACTGATAATAAAAATAAAATCTTAATAATTCATATTCAATCGTATATGAGAACAATATTGAAATCATATCTCATATCACGATAACTATAAATATCTAAATGGATAATTTCTATTGGATCATAAAAACTCAATCAACACCAATCTAATACTCAAGAAAATTTGTTATATATGATAGAAATACTCAAAACACACGTAAAGCAAGGATAATGTCTGTCATACATATACTGAGTGACTCAATGACTCCTAAAATATCTGTCATATACATGTTGGAAGACTCTCTAAGACTTATATGCATGTTGCTTGATGATTGTTAGAGGAAAGAGTACAGTTCCGGTGTTCTAAAAAACTCATTTTATTTATTTCATAACTCAATTAATTTTCATATGTAATTGTCTGGAATTTTATTTCCGAATGTATAAATAATTCTCAATAAATTTTTGTTATCAAACATACATCAATAATACTTAAAATAACTTGAAATTTTCATATAATAACTCGAGCTGAAAACAATAAATTTTTATTGGAATTTTTAATATGTAAATATATATGTGTAAAATTAAATTCTAATTTCAAACATATAACAAAATTAATAATTCAGGAAATTAATTCATTTCTAATAATTTATAAATAATAAAATCTTATACATATAACTAATTGTAAACAATTAATTTATTGAAATACAATAATCCACTCATGAATTAAATTTTAAGCTTTATTTCCAATCAATAGCATCTATGTTACCTTAGATTCTTCTCCATCTAAAAGCAATACAAGAACTTATTTAGAATTTATAAAAAATTAAATAAAAAAAAATTAAATCTGAAACTGAATTTATTACACACTCAAATCAGTTCAAAATCTGCTCCAATTATTATTTTTTTTTCCTTCTTTCTTCTACTCACGTTTTCTTGTTACCCAGTTTTCAGTCCTCTCATTTCTAATCTGTACGTGTGCTTTGCTTATGACTGACCACATACACATATAAAATCAGCCGCTTCAATCACTTTCTTTTACGTTTGATTTGCTTAGTCAAGCTAAAAGCTTGACACGTGTCCTTCGTTTCCTCTAAAGGCACTAATCAATCTCTCGGTTCCCTCTCTCTCTCTCTCCCTCCCTGTTCCCCTGACTTTGTTGTGTTTTGTCTCATGTGTTAAACACCACACGTGCTTTAGTATTTGCTTTCAATTCCTTCATGCCCCACTCTTTATTTGTTCGAGTTTTCTATTGCCTTGGACCACCTGACTTCTTCCATTTAATCCCAGTATTTTCATTTTAATCTTTTTGGGTTGCTCGATATTCGGCCCAAGTTGTTGGGCTTGCTTGGTTCGGCCCACTAACTAACTTCTTAATTTTTTTTAACTCACTTAAATTAATTTATTCCCACCTAAAATTTAAGCTTCAATTAGTTTTCTAAGTCCATTCCGATTCAGACCTTATATCATTAGTACTTGTAAAATATAATACCTTAGTAGATGTTGACCCCTTACATCATCACTTAAATTAATTTCGGCTCACTTAAAATTTGAGCTTCAAGTATTTTTTAGATCCATTAGGATGCGAGCCTTACATTATCAGTACATGTAAAATATGAGAAACTTAGTAGATGTTGATCCCTTAGTATTAAACTTGATGTTTGATAAATGTCTCAGTTAATAATTTTCTTTTTCGATTTTTATAATTTTGATTGATAATTTTAAAACTAGCAACATATTGAACTCAAGATTATTTGCAACTGGTATTTTTTTGTCTATGATTCTAGTATCATGAAATTGAATAAGGCTAGTTACAGTTTTGAAGAACACATTCTTGTAGTGAAAATTTAGGATGGCAAAAGTCCTTAACCTGTCCCAAATCGGTGGTGCTCTGATCCATTTGGAGAGGTTTTGCAGCATTGAAGCCATATATTGGGATGAGTTTGATTAAAAATTTTAAGTTTGTTTATTTGGGTTTGATTTGTTAGGATATTTCATATTTCTTATTGTGGACTTACATATTTTATAACAATTATATTATGAGCTATCTATTTTAATAGGGCCAAATAAGTGATCTATTAATTGGGTTTTAGAAATATCTAATGGGTATGGGTTTTAATGTGTAGAAACCTAATACTAATAGGATTAGGGTTAATGGGAACCTAATTGGTTTAGTATATAAAGAACATTATAAAGGGTTATGGTCCCCAAGTCAAATCAACATATTTTGCTCTCTTTCTCTTTCCCCATTCAAGAAGAAAAACTACGGAGCAACTAAGGAGATTTGATTGTGGAAGATCCAATCCCACTCAAGATTATTAACATGGATTCAGGTATGTTTTCTCTATAATAATTCTTAATGATTTATGAGTTTCAAGATTATGGTATATGTTTATACCTATTAAAGATTTATCCAATAAGAAATCTCTCACTTGGGCTACATATCTTTCTTGAGACAATTATATTATCTATAATCTTAAATGCGTACTGAAAAACTATCCGTCTTGAAATATCCCTTTAGTTACAATCTGGTCCATCTACTATATTAGTATGAGATCAAAGCGACCTTTGTTACATTTATTCGTAACTAGACCCATTAATGGTCACCATACCAATATATTCAATGACATAGATCGAGTATGGATGCGTAGCATGAAAATTACATGCAATGTGATCTCAAACATGCCTATTTTCAACTGGTCCTACTTTAATCTTTAATGAGATCAAACACAAATAACATTCAAAGTTTACAACTAAACCATATACTTTATTCTGCAGAAGATAAATATAGAATATGTCTATTACAAAAAACATCAAAATACTAACTCCCACTAAACATGCACATTATCAGCTAAAATAACACTCATATGAGCAATGTGCTCATGAAAGACCTTGGGTGGTAATCCCTTAGTAAGCGGATCCGCAATCATGGAGTTTGTCCCAATATGTTCTATAGTCACCTAACGACTCTGAACTCTTTCTTTAACAACAAGAAACTTAATATCTATGTGCTTAGACTTTATAGAGCTTCTATTGTTGTTGGAATAAAGCACAGCCGAATTATTGTCACAATATATCTTTAATGGTCTTTCAATACAATTCACAACTTGCAGCCCCGTGACAAAATTTCGCAGTCATATCCCATGATTAGATGCCTCATAACAGGCTATGAACTCAGCTGCCATAGTGGAAGAAGCTATGAGTGTCTGCTTAGCACTTTTCCAGGAAATAGCTCCACCAGCTAGCAAGTAAATATAGCCCGACGTGGATCTTTTACTATCTTGGCATCCAGCAAAATCGGAATCAGAATACCCAATGATCTCTAAATGTTCTGATCTCCGATATGTGAGCATGTGATCTTTTGTTCTCTGTAGATATCGCATAACCCGTTTGACTGCTTTCCAATGATCCATCCTGAGTTACTTAAATATCTGCCCAACATTCCCACTATGAACGCAATATCTGGACGCGTGCATACTTGAGCATACATCAGACTTCCTATAGCTGATGCATAAGGAATCTTTTGCATTTCTTTTCGTTCCAACTCATTTTTAGGGTACTGACTGAGACTGAACTTGTCTCCTTTAGCTACAGGGGTGTCTCCTGGTGCACAATCTTTCATGCCGAATCTATCAAGAACTTTTTCGATATAACTCTTTTGTGATAACCCAAGGATACCTCGAGAGCGATCTCGTTGTATCTGTATGCCTAATACAAAAGAGGTGTCCCCAAGATCTTTCATGTCAAAATTCTTTGTCAGAAATCTCTTGGTTTCGTGCAGTAAGCCTATATCGCTACTAGCAAGTAGTATGTCATCGATATATAACACCAGAAATATGTATTTACTCCCACTAAACTTATGATATACACAATCTTCAACTTTATTTACTTCAAACCCATATGAGATAATAACTTGATGAAATTTGTGATACCATTAACGGGAAGCCTGTTTGAGACCATAAATGGATTTCTTCAATTTGCAAACCACTTTCTTTGGATCACCGGATACAAAGTTTTCTGGTTGCATCATATATATTGTTTCGTCAATGTCACCGTTGAGAAACGCGGTCTTTACATCCATCTGATGTAGCTCTAAATCAAAATGAGCCACAAGTGTCATTATAATCCTAAAAGAGTCTTTCGTAGAAACCGGAGAGAAAATCTCTTTATAATCAATACCTTCCTTTTGAGTGAAACCCTTGGTAACTAGACGAGCCTTATATCTTTCAACATTGCCTTTTGAATCCTTTTTGGTCTTAAATATCCATTTGCAACCAATAGGTTTCGCACCTTCAGGCAATTTGACAAGATCCCAAACGTCATTGTTTTCATGGAATTCATCTCATCATTCATGGCATCAATCCATTTTTGAGAATTAGAACTTTGTGTGGCTTGATGAAAGTTGATTGGATCATCTTCCATCATTCCTATATCAACCTCATGTTCTTGGAGATAAACGACATAATCATCCGGAATCGCATTTCTCCTTTCTCTAATGAATCGTCTCAATGGCATATCCTCTTAAGGTTGTTGAGTTTGCACTTCAGGTATAATTTCTTCATTTTGCACAGGGAGCTCTTCTACATTGTCTTGAAATTCTGGATTTGCATTTTGAATAATGTCAGGGATAGAAGCCTGATCATTATTAATAGCAATAGTAGGAAGAGAAACAAATTCCTCTTCAAAGACAATGTCTTTCACTTTATCTCCCCCCACAAACTCAACTTCCTCAAGAAATCTCGGATTTCTCGTCTCAAAGAATGATCTAGTAGTGGGATCATAAAACTTGAAACCCCTTGACCGTTCAGAGTATTCAATAAAGTAGTAGCTTACAGTTCTTGAGTCCAGTTTCTTTTCATTTGGCCTGTAAGGCCTTACCTCAGCTGGACAACCCCAAATGTGTAAATGTTTAATACTAGGCTTCTTGCCTGTCCATAACTCATAAGGGGTTTTAGCTACCGCTTTACTCGGAACCTTGTTGAGGATATATGCTGCAGTCTTTAGTGCTTCTCCCCAGAGGGATTCTGGTAAAGAAGAATGATTGATCATACTTCGTACCATGTCCTTAAGCGTTCTGTTTCATCTTTCAGCAACACCATTCATGCAAGGTTTGCCTGGCATTGTGTATTGCGGGACGATACCGCATTCCTCTAGGAATTTAGCAAAAGGTCCTGAACGTTGTTCACCGGATCCGTCATACCTACCATAGTATTCACCACCACGATCAGATTTGACAGCTTTAATTTTCTTATCAAGTTGATTTTCAACTTCAACTTTGAAAGTCTTAAATACATCCAGGACTTGAGACTTCTCATGCATTAAATATAGGTACCCATATCTTGAATAGTCGTCTATGAACATAATAAAATACTGTTGACCATTCCAAGAGGCTGTAGGAAATGGTCCACAAATATCAGTATGAATTAGTTCTAAGACATCAGAACACCTATTGGCACCTAATTTCTTAATGTTTGTCTTTTTCCCTTTAATACATTCAATACAGACTTCGAAATCTGTCAAATTAAGGGAATCAAGAATTACATCAGATACAAGCCTCTGAATTCTCTGTTTAGAGATATGACCTAAACGCTTGTGTCATAATATGGCGGAATCCCTGTCAGTTAATTTTCGTTTTGTACCTCGTGAATTTATATGCAAGGTTTCATTAATTGAGACAATTGTATCCAACAAATATAGGTTATCATGCAAAGATAAAGAACCAGTACCAATAATATTAGAATCTTGAAAAAAACTAAATTTATTATTTCCAAATGAATAAGAATAACCAAATTTGTCCAAAATAGAAATTGAAACCAAATTCCGTCTAAAAGACGGTACTACATAAGTCTCTTCCAAATTCAAAAATTGACCAGTCTTTAATAATAACCTAAAAGTTCCTATAGCCTCTACTGCAACTGTTTTGTCATCGCCCACATAGATGAATCTTTCAACATCACTTGGCTTTCGACTCCACAGGCAACCCTGCATAGACACACTTATGTGAGTAGTAGCACCAGAATCTATCCACCAAGTGTGTTTAGGTACAAAAGCTAAATTAACTTCGGAACAAACTAGATTGAGAAGCATACCTTTCTTAACACGCCAGTTGGCGTATTTGAGACATTCTTTCTTCATGTGTCCAGCTTTCTTGCAAAAGTAACAGGTAAACTCTCCATCCTGTTTCTTTTGCACCTTATGCTGTGATGTCCCAACTGCAACTTCTTTTTCTCTTTTCCTTTTCTTGTCCTTAGAGATAGTTGCTAAGTTAGCACTTTCAACACCTTCTCGCTTCAATCTTTTCTCTTCTTGCACACAATGAGATATGAGCTCGTTAAGAGTCCATTTGTCCTTCTGAGTGTTGTAACTCACTTTAAACTGACTGTATTGTGCAGGAAGAGAAATCAAAACTAAGTGCACTAGCAAATCCTCAGACAGCTGTAACTTTAGTGCCTTTAGTTTGGAAGCGATATGAGACATCTCCATGATGTACTCCCTTATGTTCCCTTTTCCATTATACTTCATTGAAACAAATTTCGTCAAATGGATACTTGTTTCAACCTTTTCGTTTTTCGTAAAACGTTGTTTTATTTCCTCAAGGAACTTTTTATCACTTTCCTCTTCGGACATAGAGCCCCTAAAAGTTTCCGGAATGGAACGTTTCATGATCATAAGACTCATATGATTAGAACGGTCCCACTTCTCCATTCTCGCCTTTTCATCAGCGAAACTATTATCATTAAGAGAAACAGGCCGTTCTTCTCGAAGTGCAAGGTCAAGATCCATACAACCAAGAACAATCATAACGTTCTCTTTCCAATTCTTGAAATTCGTGCCATTAAGCACAGGAATGAAATTAATATTGGCAGATATTGTTGAAGCAGAAGTAACTGAATCGAGAACAAAATCAAATACAGGCTCACAATCAATAATCATGTCACAACACAAAAAATATATATATCAATTAATAAATTCATACATGACATGATTAAACGATTCCCATAATGGTGGGTCCTAAAACAAGATACCTAACACAACATTGATATTTAGTCTTTGGACAGAAATATCAACTGTAAGTGGTACTCTCCGTGTAGTAATCAAATATTGACAATTAATCATGTCAAGTAGTAAGCCTTTCTTTGGACTGACTTATTACTCACATGGAAAACCAAATAATTGTCACATATTTATTACCACAGGTATGCCCATTATTTGGTCAAATAGTAACATTCCTTTGAGCCGGTCATTATTCACATAAATAATAGACACACACATCTTAATATTTCAAAATAAACAAATTTACATTATAGAGGTTACTTTGACAACATATAATTTCAATTCAATTTATTTTGAAATATCATATTATTATTATTTTTAATTTCCGAACCAAAATAATATAATATAATTGTTACAATAAATTTCAATAATTTATTTTATAATATATATTCACAAACATAATGCTTCACTCAAAACTCATTAAAGAGAATATATATATATATATATATATATTTATATAAATTGAACAATTCCGCAAGACTCCAAAACAATCATCCTGTTGTCATTAAAAAATATATATATCCTTCAATTGATTGTCATGTGAACTCTATGACAATTTATTCTTTTAATTTCAAATAAAACAAAACAGTTAATTGATATATCAATTGCCTTGACTTTTAACAAAACACAAAAAACGTGGTCAACATGACTTTAATTATCTTTCTCTGAATTGACTGTAAACAATAAAAAAAAACAAGAATCATGACCGATTACGTACAGTAAAAGTAATACGCATAATTGATCAGGTTGCTGGAAATGTGCAGTATGCAACCCAGATTCTTTAGTGTATTATATATATATTTATACATATATATATATTCAATAATTTTCCGAAGAACACTAACATAAAACACAAAACACAACATCATAATAAACCAATTGATTAATTCTCGATGATTTAACATGAGTAGGCTCTGATACCACTTGTTGGATAAATCTTTAATAGGTATAAACATATATCATAATCTTGAAACTCATATTAAATCATTAAGAATTATTATAGAGAAAACATACCTGAATCCATGTTAATAATCTTGAGTGGGATTGGATCTTCCACAATCAAATCTCCTTAGGTGCTCTGTAGTTTTTCTTCTTGAATGGGGAAAGAGAAAGAGAGCAAAATATGTTGATTTGACTTGGGGGACTGTTGACGTGGTAAACCAGCCAACCAGATTCTTGAGCCCAATGCCGCACAGATGAGGAAACCTGCAACAAACAGACCAGATAATGGCAAAGAGAAAGAAGGAAGAAAGAAGAAAAAAAACACAATGTTTGAAGTGGTTCAGCCCTTTTTGAGAACGGCCTACGTCCACTTTTCTGGTATTAATGGCAGTATCTCTCACTAAATGCTCATTCTCTCTGTGTTTCGACAGAGTAACAGCCCTCTTAACTCTCAAATTTTTTTTGGATCCGGATACAATAAATGCCTCTCTCTATTTATAGAGGAGAAGAGGCTACAGATGGAACTAACAGACAAAAAGGACTGATCTTGTCGTAATTAATGCTTCTGACTTGTGCCAGGTCAACTCTGGCAAAACGTGGGCCGACTGCTAACCCATGCTGGTTTGGTGAGATTTCCCGAAATTAAGCTGTCATTAGGTGAGAAACCCTTACTTATCGTGCAAGACACGCCATTTCACTGTCTTGCACTGAAACTGGGCGATCTGGGTAGAAAACGAACTAAAGATGCGTCGTGACGATCTTGACTTTGAGCCATCCTGGCGATCTTGATACCGCGATCACCGGTCTGCGACCTCGACGTCGCTACTAGGGCGATCTGACATTGTCTTTGCTAGCCTCCCGTCGGGCTTGATCTGGTAGTCGAGTACTGGAGCGATCTAGCGGGCTCGACCTAGCGGACTGAGGAATAGCGCTTTATACTCGGTCTTGGAAACTTGGGCCACCATCTTTGATGGGCCTTTACTGGCCCAATTGGGGAATCCAAAAATACCCATAACATCAACCCCCCAGTTCTTAGGTCGTTTCCTACGGCCTGAGAACTCAATAGTCGACAATGATCTTTGTAACGAACTGAGACTTTACACGGCGATCTGACTTCTGGAGCGAACTAAAATCTTCATGCTGCTCTGAGAGGCTCCAACGGTCTGAATGTTGATCTAAAGACTTATCCGAACTTGAAGAATTACCCAGCGAACTGAGAATTTCAATCAGCGTACTGATATCTGAGGCAGACTGAAAACCTTTCACCGATCTGAGAAATTGAAAAGATAAACTTTTCCCTCATTTTTCATGGACACGTGGCAACACCCCCTGAGGCGGTTCGGCTTCTGCCACGGGCATTTAATGCACGTCTCTTCGTCTGATGGCGTCTCTTCGAGTCACGTACCTGAGATCGCGCTGCACCGTTGGATCTGAGGCGGTTGGCCTGCCACCAGATCCAACGGTCGGGGATATGACCTCGGGACCGGCTATATAAGGGAGACCAGTCTGTTCTTTTTGCTTTTTGCTTGTCATTTTAACGCTTCAGGTTTCATCTTCATCTTTTCCGCTTCCGTCTGCCATCAATCTTCAGTCTTTGATTCTCCGGCGTCCATTATTCAGGCGACGTTTTCGCTTTTCGGTTACCGGTGAGTTCTTTATCTTCGTCGTTTCTTCGCTTTTCAGCATTTGATTGCTTCTTTACTTCTGGTGATGATTTGCTTGCTGCTTGGTTTCTGGCATTTTGTTCTTATGCTTGTGTTTGAATGTCTGCGTCTTTTCGTATTCCCCTAGTTTGATCCGTTAGGTTGCTGTAGTCTGTAGGATTTGCTATTTGTAAGAGATGGAGCGATCTTGAGGTCGCGCATAGGAAGTAGAACACGATCTTGAGGTCGCTAATAATCTTGTGCGGCGTCTGCGACCTGTTAGGAAGTAGCTAGATAGCAAACCAAGAGCTTTAGTTCGATAGGAACGGTCCGCATTCCGCGGCCTAACTGCTCCTTTTTGTTTGTAGATGTCTTCAGGTCGTACACACCCACTGCACATCGTAAGAGAGGACGATTCCTCCAGCTCGGAGGATCAAGTGAGGGAGTCCCTCAAGCGTCCTTACACAGCGAAGAGGTCGCTGAGGAATTTTCAGCTCGAGAGAGCTCCGAAGGGGACCAGCCTTCAGAGGCCAGGGACCTTGACCCCGTAGAGGCTAGGCGAGGTCGCCAGATGTTCAAATTCTACCCCTCTCGACTGACACGTGAGGACCTCTCCGGCCTAGGGATACAGTACCACTTTCCCCGGGGCTGTCGTATGATGGAGCTCGCTCCCACGGATCATGCGGCCATACCCCCCAAGGGTTTTGTGGCCATCAGCATCCAGCACTTGGAGGCCGGACTGCGATTTTCGGTTCCGCCCTACCTGATCGAGCTCTTGAACGATCTGAGGCTCGCTCCAGGGCAATTAACCCCGAACTCGTACACCCAGCTGTCTTCCTTGGCGATCTTCTTTAGGAAGTACGGTCTCCCTTTTCCGACTTCGGGAATTATAAGGTATTTATATACCTTCAAATCTAACAGCAGGGGACAGCCTCGGGACGGTTTTTACTATAGCTCTCCTCGCCCGACGGCCATTTATAGGGAAGTCTTGCCGAAGGGCGAGGCCAAGGGCAAATCCAACGTAGGCCGCTATAAAACGAACTGGTTTTACGTATCCTGCCCTTCGTTATTAAATCTTGCGAACTTCAGCTTTCGAGCTGAACCAGGTAGGGCGTTCTTCAAGCTGCTTTCCAGCTTTTGAACGGCGATCTCGGATGAACTAACCATTTTCTTTCTTTTGCAGATCTCAACGCACCGTTTCTTGGATTGACTCAGGGCGAAACAGCCGACCTCGAGATCCTCGGAGCTCATAGGTCTGACGAGGACGACGTTAAGCTAACGAACGAACTTCTTCGGTAGTACCTTCTTGCCCCCGAGCCTACAGAGAGACTGATCCGTTCTAAGCACATCGGGTCTCGGTAAACTCGACCTGTACGTTCCGTTTTTGACGAAGTCACCGAAACAAGCTCGAGCTCGGAAAGCGTTGAAGAGGTGATGGCACCAATACAGATAATTCCACCCCCCAGGAAGAGGATTCGCCAGACCGGGGGGCAGGCCGTGACGCTGTCATCTACACCGGACTCCTCGGTCTCAAAAGGGCAACAAACCGCGAGCACGGCAGGATCTCCAGCCCCTCAGGCCGTACGGCCTGTTTCGCAGAGAAACTACTGCTGTGGACAAGGGCAAGCAGGTCGCGACCGAACAGGGGATGAAGAGAAAGGATCACGTCGTTCCCGCCGAGCTCTCTCTCTCTAAGAAGACCGCGCTAGAGAAAGGGAAGCAGGTCGCTTCCTCACCACAGGAGCCTCCTTCCCAAGACACCCCGGAAGCACCTACCGAAGTCGTTCCCGAGCTATCCTACCTTCACCGCGTGGTCGAACAGGTTCCCAGCCTCTTGGGGAATACGGCCAAGTTTCTGGACGGCCCAAACAACCACGGGGCGAACCTGGTCTCCTGGGCAATTCGTGAAGCTGCCAAGGTAGATTTCCTTTCCCATTTCTTTTTATTTCTTTCCGATCTCTTTCTCTTTAATGCTTTTTGATGTCGCAGAGCGCGATGGCGATGGCGAAAATGCTGGACAGCGAAACGAAGAGGGAGCAAAAGGAGAAGGAGCTCAAGGCCGCAAAGAAAGAGCTCGAGGCGACTCTGTCGGAACGTGACATCGAGCTTGCGGTGGCGAAAAGCGAACGCGAGATCTTTCAGGGGCAATTGGCCGAGGCTAAGGCCGCTCGTCTTCAGTCCGATACCCTTCGAGCTGAGGAAAAGAGCAGGATGGAATGGGTCAATAACAGCCTCAATTCTCAGCTAGAGACGGCCAAGACTCTGGTGGTTGATCGCGAGATCGAGCTTAAGGCCGCAGAGAAAAAGTATGCTGGGCTGGCTGAGGAAATGACCAAGCTCAAGGAGGCGCTGGCTGCTGCAGAAGCTCGGGCCGAAGAGGTCAGGGTGGAGACAGAGCAAGGCATCATGTACACCCTGTGGATGCATCATCCTAAGATAGATTATTCCATCTTTGGAGACGATGCTGTGAAGGACGTCGAGTTTTATGCTGAGGACGCTCGGGCCGCAACGGAAGCAGAGCAGGGCCAGAGCAGGACGCCTGCTGAGATCACCCCTCCAGAAGCCGCTGATGACCAAGTGGCCACCAGCTCGACCCCTCAGGACCCTCAAGACCCCTCCAGCTCGCAACTTTAATCCCTTTTTGCAGTAGTTTATTTTTGTATTTTGAACTTACCTCCTTTGAGGTCTTCATTCGTAATGATAACTTTTTAACTCAATATATGATTTATTTCATTTTGCTTCAATCTGTGTGATGCTTTTGTCGAATGATATACGTAATGATTGCGAATGTGAGTTATTATTATGAACGTGCTGATGAGGTCGTTACGACGTGCTTATAAGTCCACAGGAGTACGTCGGCCCGTCCAGAGCGTTGCAAGCTCATAGGGCGCGGCGCCTCCGTCCAAGACTGTTGAATAATTTTAAGTCCACAGGAGGACGTCGGCCCGTCCAGAGCGTTGCGAGCTCACAGGGCGCGGCGCCTCCGTCCAAGACTGTTGAATAATTTTAAGTCCACATGAGGACGTCGGCCCGTCCAGAGCGTTGCGAGCTCACAGGGCGCGGCGCCTCCGTCCAAGACTGGTTGATGCAGTAGAATGGAGACAGAACATTCTTGAGAAGCGATGCAAATCTGCTTGAATATATTCACATATATACATAAAATGTTACAAAGTTACATTTGAAGTGGATAGTTTTGACCTGAATATTTTACACGAAGTATGGTCTAAGCTTCTCGGCATTCTATGCTCTTGGGACTTCTGTTCCATCCATGTTGCTTAAGTGATAGGCCCCGTTTCCCAGATCCTTCTGAACGATGTAGGGACCTTCCCAGCTCGGTCCTAAAGTGCCTTCGCTCGAGTTCCGTGCTACGGGCAGAATGAGTCTTAGCACGAGGTCCCCGACGTTGTAGTGGCGAACTCGGACTTTCTTGTTGTAGTATCTGGCGACCCGCTGTTGATAAACTGCCAACCTCAACTGAGCTTCAGCTCGCAATTCGTCCACGAGGTCAAGGCTGCAGGTAAGCAATTGCTGATTGTCTTCGTTGTTGAAGGTCGCTCTCCGATGCGTTGTAACCTCGAATTCTGCCGGTATCACAGCCTCGCATCCATACACCATTGAGAAAGGCGTCTCCTGAGTCGTACTGCGGGCTGTAGTCCGGTAGGCCCACAACACCTTCGGGAGTTCGTCTACCCATGCTCCTTTTCTTGCTTCCAGCTTCGTCTTCAGGGTCTGCTTTATAATCTTGTTCACGGCTTCGACCTGACCATTAGCTTGAGGATGATCTACTGCTGAGAAGCTCTTTGTGATCCCGAGCTCGTCACAAAAGTCGATGAACTGCTCACTGCTGATTCGAGTCCCGTTGTCCGTTATTACCTGCTGCGGAACTCCAAACCTGCTGATGATGTTACTCCACATGAACTTGATGATCTTTGTCGTTGAGATGTCAGCTAACTCTTTTGCTTCTGCCCACTTCGTGAAGTAGTCAACCGCAACCACGGCGTGCTTGCAATTTCCACGGGCTGTCGGCAGGGGCCCGATCAGGCCCATTCCCCAAATCGCGAAGGGCCACGGACTTACCATCTGCTGCAGGAGCGCCGGAGGAGCTCGGGGCACCTTTGCGAACCTCTGACACTTGTTACACTTCCTCACCAAGGCGATAGCGTCCTTCTTCATTGAAGGCCAGTAGAAACCCTGCCTTAACGCCCTCTGAGCTAGAGCGAGTCCTCCGGAGTGATTTCCGCAATGCCCTGAATGCATGTCGCTCAACACTTTCTCGCAGTCCGCCTCATCTATACATCGCAAAAGAGGAGCTGAAAAACCCCTTTTATACAACAGATCGTCATAGATGCAATAGCGCGCAGATCGCGCCTTCAATTGGCGAGCTTCATTCTTGTCTTCGGGAAGGACCCCGTTCTGCAGATAATCAACTAACGGCCTCATCCATGAGTCCTCTGCCACCACCAGGGCCATCATTGCCTCCCCCTTTTGAATGCTTGGAATTGGTAGGAGCTCAACAGGCACAGGCTTCAAATCTTTTGCTATCTGAGTAGTGGCTAGGCGAGCTAGGGCATCAGCATGTGCATTCTGAGCTCGCGGTATCTGGTTTACTTCGTACCTTTGAAATGCACTGAGCAATTCTTGCACCTTCTCAAGATACGCGGCTGTATTTGATGTCCGAGTCCGGTACTCACCTTTTACCTGGAATACAACGAGCTGAGAGTCACTGAATATTCTCACCTGATCAGCTCGCATCTCCCTAGCGAGCTTTAACCCCGCTATAAGCGCTTCGTACTCAGCCTCGTTATTGGTTGCCTTGAATCCGAACTTCAGAGAATAGAAGATCTTGTCTCCTTCCGGACTGATGAGTAGTATACCTGCCCCCGCTTTATGCTCATTTGACGATCCGTCAACATACAGCTCCCACATCGGCATCTCCGATGGTCCAGCCTCTTCTTCTGGAGCTCCCGTGAATTTCGCAATAAAATCTGCCAGAGCCTGAGCTTTGATGGACGGTCTGGGAACATACTCGATGTCGAACTGGGCCAGCTCGACTGCCCACTTCAATAAGCGACCTGAGGTATCCGAGGTCTGGAAAATCTGCTTCAGGGGATACCGAGTCGGGACCTCGATCTTATGAGCTTGGAAATAAGGTCGGAGCTTTCTGGATGCGGTCACCAAACAATCAGCGAGCTTCTCTATCTGGGAATACCTGGTCTCTGCATCCGAAAGCCTGTTGCTGACATAATACACGGGGAGCTGCGTCCTGTCTTCTTCTCGCACCAAGGCCGCGCTGAGGGCGCTATCTGATACCCCCAAATAAAGGATGAGCTTCTCCCCTTCTACAGGTTTTGACAATAGTGGAGCCCGGCCCATATACTCTTTCAGCTGCTGGAAGGCCTGCTCGCACTGCTCCGTCCATTCGAAGTCTTTCACCCTTTTCAGCACGTCGAAGAATGGGATGCACTTGTCAGTCGCTTTAGAGATGAACCTGCTTAGCGCCGCGACCTGACTTGTGAGACTTTGGACTTCCCTGACCTTTCTTGGCGATCTCTTACTGATTAAGGCCTGGATCTTCTCTGGATTGGCCTCGATCCCCCTTTCATTCACCATGAAACCCAGAAACTTCCCAGACACCACTCCGAACGCGCACTTCAGCGGATTGAGCTCCATCCGATAGCTCCTGAGGATCTGAAATGTTTCTGCCAGATCGTTAACATGGGACTCGGCCCGCTTCGATTTGACCAACATATCGTCTACATACACCTCCATTGTCCCGCCGATCTGCTTCTCAAACATCTTATTGACCAGCCTTTGATAGGTCGCTCCAGTGTTCTTAAGGCCGAAGGGCATTACCTTATAGCAATAAAGACCTCTATCTGTAATAAACGAGGTATGCTCTTCATCTCACGGGCTCATGGGGATCTGGTTGTATTCGGAGTACGCATCCATGAAACTCAGCAACTGATGACCAGTAGTCGCGTCCACCAGCTGATCGATTCTAGGAAGAGGAAAACTGTCCTTCGGGCATGCCTTATTGAGATCAGTAAAGTCAATGCACATCCTCCACTTCCCGTTCTTCTTCTTGAGGAGCACAGGATTGGCGAGCCAAAGCGAATATTGGACCGATCTGATGAAATTATTGGTGAGCAGCTTGTCAACCTCTTCTTTGATGGCATCAGATCGTTCCTTGTTCAACGGCCTCCGCTTCTGACGAATTGGTCTGCAACGAGGATCAACATTCAACCTGTGCGACATGACCTCTGGATCAATCCCCACCATATCCTCATGATTCCACGCGAAGACATCCACATTCTCCTTGAGGAACTCCACGAGTTGACTTTTCACATCGGGAGTAAGACTCCGTCCCACACTAAGACATCTTTGCAGATCTTCCTTACTGACCTGGATAGATTCAAGCTCGTCAACCGGACCCGATGTCAAATACTCATCTACCTCGCGAGGATCAAGATCGCGATCAAAGCCTTCTTTGCTGACTTCACTTGGCTTTCCTCCAGCTACCAAATCCACTCGCTTATACGTCACCCTGATCTTCATAGCCTTCACATAACAGCGCCTTGCTGCATATTGCTCACCTCGGATTACCCCCACTCTGCTGGCCGTTGGGAATTTGATTGTAAGAGCTTTGGTTGACACGACCATATCCAGATCGTTCATCGCGGGCCTCCCCAAAACCACATTATAAGCAGATGCCCCATTGACGACGAGGAAGTCCGCTAGGGTAGTTGCCTGGCGAGCTGGATCTCCTATTGAAAGCGGAAGTCTTACTTGACCTATCGGGATGACAGCGTCCCCAGTGAAGCCGTAGAGAGGCTCTGGAGACGGCTTCAGCTGATTAGCTCCTAACCCGAGCTGATCATAACAGTCCTTATACATAACGTTGACCGAGCTGCCTGTATCGATCATAATCCTCAGGACCTCGACATTGCTGATCTTCGCACTGATAACAAGGGCGTCATTATGGGGAAATTTCACCTTGCTTTCGTCCTCCTTTGTAAAAACGATGTCCTCCGAAGTCATTCTGGCTTTCTTCGCTGGCCCTTCCTGATCACCCCGCCCTGTAAGATGGACATGATTTGCCTCTCGCACATATCTTTCATGAGACTTACTAGAGGATCCGGCGATGTGGGGACCGCCATGGATGGTATAAATGGTTTTCACCGTCAAACCAACCCCCTGCTCCTGGCCCTGCTGACTCGTCTGCGCGGGCTGGTGATCTCGACGAGGACGCTGATTCTGGGGCTTCTCGTGGGCGGGCTGCACCACGTACTCCTTCAGACGGCCATTTCTTATCAAATCTTCTATGGCGTCCTTAAGGTCCCAGCATTCAGATGTATTGTGCCCGTTCTCCTGATGATAAGCACAGTATTTACGAGGATTTTTGAACTTACCCGGGAAACCAGTAGGGCTCGGCCTCCCGAAGTTGACTCTGTGCTTCTCAGTCTGAAAGATCCGATCTTGCCTATCGGATAGGGTACTATAACGATGGAAACGGTTTCGAGGTGGGGAGCGATCTCTTCTGAACTCTTTCTTAGCCCGCTTCACCACTTGATTGCTAGATCGGTTCTTTCTATCTTCGCCACCGACCTGATCCCTTTTCTTGCCCTGATGGGATCCACTTGCTTCATTCTTCGGGTGATTGGCTTTTCTCGAGTTGAAAGATTCTTCCCACCGGATCTCCCTATTAGCTCGTTCATAGAATTCTCCCAGATTTTTCACCGGCATCTTGTAGATGCTCTCGTAGAGCTTGCCGTCCTTCCGAAGTCCCGATGAGATCGTACTTAAGATTCCCTCCTCAGTCGGGCTTTCCACATTGTTGACCTCGCTTCTAAATCGGCTGATGTACTCCTTCAGCGATTCCCCTGAACGCTAGAAAATTGTCGCGAGGTGACAGGCAGGCGCGAGCTGTCTCTTCAAGGCCTTGTACTGATCCAGAAACTTCTGCTGGCACTCCTCCTAGCTACTGATGCTGCGAGGTGGAAGGTTCCTGAACCAAGTTCGCGATATTTCTCCGAACGTCACTGGGAAAACACGACACTTCACCAGCGAACTAGAAGTCTGCAGGTTCATCTGAACGTTGAAGGCGTCCAGGTGATCATATGGGTCCGAATCCCCATTATACTTCGGAATGTCACGGAATTTGAACCTGGCAGGAAGCGGCTCTCGATCTATCTCCGCCGCGAGAGGGCTTCTGTCTTCACTTCGCTCTGCCGTCGCCTGAGCTCCAGGTCGCGCTTCGAGCTGCTGCATTCGCTCCAGGGGCTACTCAATAATAGGGTCTCGAACTCCGGGCTACCTCACAGGGGATCTCCCACTCCTTTGGCTCCCCGCGGCGACAGACCGCTGATCTTGCCTCCTGTGTGCTTGACCTACCTCGTAGTTTTCATTTCCCCTACGCAGGTCCTCTCGGCCTCGACGCAGCTCGTCTTCATCCCTGTGAACTGAAACCCGGGGACGCCCATCACTCACCTCGACCCGCCTATGGCCGTTCTGGCTGATCCTTACCCTCAAGTCCGAAGGTCGGGCTACATCCCCATTCTTCCGAGCTTGCTGACTCCGGGCTTCAGGACGTCTGTTCGACGAATGGATGGATCCTTCTGGAATATACACCCCCCTTGCGACCTCTGCTCCAGGCGGTGGGATCACAGTCATCCTGGGAACATTCTGATCAGGACCTCGCGCCATTATTCTCAACGTATCCAAGATCTACGCCACATTAGTCTCCAACCTCTCCTGACGTCGAGCCAGGTCATGCACGGCGTCCCGTCCTCCACGAGATGGTCCTGCTCCGGTATCAGCCATCTGGACTTGGTGTCGCAGCTCGGCTTCTTCAGCTTGCTCGTCTACTGAATTTCTGGTCGTTCTTCCCCTTACCATGGTGATTACAGAGCTCCACTTGCAGTTGGGCCCTCCTTCTAGCGCCAAAATGTTGACGTGATAAACCAGCCAACCAGATTCTTGAGCCCAATGCCGTACAGATGAGGAGACCTACAACAAACAGACCAGATAATGGCAAAGAGAAAGAAGGAAGAAAGAAGAAAGAAAACACAATGTTTGAAGTGGTTCAGCCTTTTTGAGAACGGCCTACGTCCACTTTTCTGGTATTAATGGCAGTATCTCTCACTAAATGCTCACTCTCTCTGTGTTTCAACAGATAACAGCCCTCTTAACTCTCAAATTTTTTTTGGATCCGGATACAATAAATGCCTCTCTCTATTTATAGAGGAGAAGAGGCTACAGATGGAACTAACAGACAAAAATGACTGATCTTGTCGTAATTAATGCTTCTGGAGAGTCTTTAATGCTTCTGACTTGTGCCAAGTCAACTCTGGCAAAACGTGGGCCGACTGCTAACCCATGCTGGTTTGGTGAGATTTCCCGAAATTAAGCTGTCATTAGGTGAGAAACCCTTACTTATCGTGCAAGACACGCCATTTCACTGTCTTGCACTGAAACTGGGCGATCTGGGTAGAAAACGAACTAAAGATGCGTCGTGACGATCTTGACTTTGAGCCGTCCTGGCGATCTTGATACCGCGATCACCGGTCTGCGACCTCGACGTCGCTACTAGGGCGATCTGACATTGTCTTCGCTAGCCTCCCGTCGGGCTTGATCTGGTAGTCGAGTACTGGAGCGATCTAGCGGGCTCGACCTAGCGGACTGAGGAATAGCGCTTTATACTCGGTCTTGGAAACTTGGGCCACCATCTTTGATTGGCCTTTACTGGCCCAATTGGGGAATCCAAAAATACCCATAACAGGGACCATAACCCTTTATAATGTTCTTTATATATTAAACCAATTAGGTTCCCATTAACCCTAATCCTATTAATATTAGGTTTCTACACATTAAAATTCATATCCATTAGATATTTCTAGAGCCCAATTAATAGATCACTTATTTGGCCCTATTAAAATAGATAGCACATAATATAATTGTTATAAAATATGTAAGCCCACAATAAGAAATATGAAATATCCTAACATTTGATTTGGATCAAACACTTTTAACCCATGATCTTGACCCGTTTACCTGCATTGTTAATTTTTATTATCCATTAATATTTTTATTTTTTAATTATAATTTTAATTACAGTTCATTTTAATTAAAGTATTATGCATTATTGATTTGTTATTTTAATTATTTTGTTATTAGATGTGTTCAAAATAAACTGTACTTATAAATTATTAAGATTTTTTTTTTATAGAATTTTAGATGATATTTTTAATAGATTGACACTGTTATAAAAGAAATTTAGTGAATTTTTATGTTATTTAAGTAGTTATAGTATTCACATTTATGTTTACATTAAAGATCTATTAGCTTTATATGATGTTCAATTAATTGGGTTTAAGTTCACATCTGAATTTTTTTCTTATAAGTATGTATTAAACTTTAGGTGAATATTTGAACTTAAGCGCATGTTCAAATTTAAGAATATTTTTGAATTTGAATGTGTATTTATATTTAAGTAATCACAAATTTGAAAGTGTAATTATATATGGTTTAATTACATAGAAATACCCTAACATTTTTTTTTTTTTATGAAATAAGTACCCTTACATTTTCTAAAACACCAATCATAATGCGAGTTTAGTATTTATTATGCACAATTACCTTTGAGTAGGTTTGACCAACGTCACCTCAACAGAAAAGTTAAACATTTAAATGATAGAATGATCTTTTTTCATGTCAAAATTATTTAGTAGAATGGTAAGTTGCCACATCATCACACTTACATTTAAAAACAATTTAAATAATAATTGTTTATTATTATTAAAATTAATAAAAACAAAAAACAAAAATAAAAAAAGGAAAGCCACCAAAATTAAGAGGTAACATCACCGGATCTTCACCAATGAGTTCTCTCATGGTGGAAGGAAATCTAGATGACTCCTTCATGTGTGAAGAGATCACCATATCATCTTCTAGAGGTGGAGGAGATCGACGGTCTCCTTCTCCACCACTGGGGTGACCATAGATGAAGATTCGATGAGCTCCTCATTGATCATCACCTCTGGTGGCTTCATTTCCTTTTCTTGAATTTTTTGTAATTTTTTTAATTTAAATTTTAATGTTATTAACTATTCAAATTTATTTTTAAATATAAGCATATGACATGACATTTTCTAATTGGACCAAGTAATTTTAACATTGAAAAGACTATCCTATCCTTGAAATGTTATGTTTTCTATTAAATTGATGTTTGCTCAAACCTGATCAAGGGTACTTACATGTAATAAGTGCTAAATTGGCATTATGGTTGGTGTTTTGATAACTATCAATGTATTTTGTGTAATTAACCCAATTGTATATTAAAATTTATAGCATCGTATTAAAATATTTTTTTTTTTCACAAACAAAGTCCAAATGGTTCGAGTATGATTACCTCACCCTAGATGAGTTTAGGTTTATGACATAAATCAAAAACTCATTCAGTCTTGGATTAAGTGTGAGGCACCTTATTACAAACGGGTTTTAGGCTTGAAGCAAGTTGATTTAATCCCAAATTCACCCATTGCCGTCTCTAGTAACATGTATGTTTATAAAAATACTATTAAGCCAGTCTAATGAGGTAATTAAGACATAAATTTAAATAAGATTATTTGGTACTGAAACCAAGGTAACAAGTTTAGAGAAAATTATCGAGTTACTAAACACAAAATAGTAAAAGTTTTTAGTGAGGAGTTGTACATTTTTTTTTTTTTAGCGAAAGATGAACTTTATTGAAAAAACCTAGGAAAGATACAATTGACAATGGTATTCAACCACCGAAAGATCTTATGAGTTAAACGGTTTCTAGCTTTGGGAACGGTTTGACACCTAACAACACCAACTTTCAAACCTAAAGTTTTAATATCCTGAATAATTATAGAAGAGTCATCACAATGAACCACATCAGAATTTACATCATGGACTGCGTTCGCTGCATCAAGCTCAACAATCTGAGTTTGCAAACCAAGACTTTTAGCCAATAAAAGACCTTCACAAAGCCAACAACTCTCCAAGTGTTGGAGACAAAAAACCAATCTTTGGACAGGAGACAACAGAGACAATGAAACCAAAGTGATCTTAGATAACCAGCCCAAACCCCACATGCGACAATCCATCCCGCATAACAACGTCAGAATTCAATTTGAGTTATACATTTATAAGAGAATAAAGTGTAATGCAAACAAATCAAAATCCTAAAAGCATATAACCTTTCTTTAAAATACTAAAATATTTGAAAACAATTGATGCACCTCCATGTGAAGATGACATTGAAATAAATTATGAAACTAGTATAATTAGTTAAGATAAATTTATCACTAAATTTTAAATATTATTAATAATATGGGATATTTATAATTGCCCCTAAACTTTTGCTCCTAATATGAAAATGCTCCCGGCAGTTTCATAATTAACATTTTTCCTTCCCACAATTTAATTAAATAAGGAATCAACTCCTTGCCATTACCAACTCTATCGGGATGGAAGGGTAAAATGGTAAATGAAACTAATAAATAAA
Source organism: Dimocarpus longan (assembly GCA_022984855.1). Lineage (NCBI taxonomy): Eukaryota > Viridiplantae > Streptophyta > Magnoliopsida > Sapindales > Sapindaceae > Dimocarpus > Dimocarpus longan. The sequence goes on along the minus strand of CM041014.1, from coordinate 10,593,760 downwards.
TATCAATTAATAAAAAATAATAAAAAACCAAAAAATGAATAAAAATTAAATTTTATTTATTTATTGAAAATCAAAACCAATTAAAATGAATGTTTGATCTCCACTATCCATTGTCAAAATAAAAATTAATTTTATATGAATTTTTTTTTTAAAAAAAAAAAAAAAAAAAAACTCTCTCAAAGTTTTCTCTCTCTCTCTCTCTCTCTACCAAGATTGATATCATCTTGAAGCTTCTTCCAGAGCTGTCGTAATCAACCATCAACCGTCGACCACACCTACGGTTGTTGCGTCCAACTCTGTCTAGGCTCCACGCCATCAATAATCGATCCCAAACTTGACGTTATTGATAATCGATCGCACCTGCGGCTGTTGAGATATGATCGTCATCGCCATCTCTGCTAGTGATGATGTGGCAAGGTCGGCTTGATTCACATTATCTCATGGACAAGAAGCCACCACCTCTATCTTCCTTTCTAGACTATATCCATCACTTCTCCCTTTGTCTCTCTTTCTCTCTTTCTCTCTCTGTTTCTCTTTCTCTATCTCTTTCTCTCTCTGTTTCTCTTTCTCTATATATATCTCTTTTCCATCATTTTGGGTTTGCATCGACCCAAATGAAGCTTCTTCATCAGGGTTTCAATAGTTGAATGAAGGAGATAATTATTTTCTTTTAAATGTATATATTTATTTTATAATGTTGTTGTGTTAATTGGTTTTACTGGAATGAAGATTGGTTGGTTGTGAGGGGTTGTGATTGAATGTTAAAATTTTAGGTTGTTGATTTGATGTTGAAGTTTTGGGTTACTATTTTTAGTTTTTTTTTTTTTTTTTTTTTTTTTTTTTTTTTTTTTTTCAGTTTTGCTTGTTTTATTTTTTAAAGATTTTAATTTTTTATTGAAGATTCGGATTCCAGATCTTCAATTGAAATTTTCTTCTTCTTTTTCTTTTTTCAACAATTTGTTAATATTTAATATAAAAAAAATCGTTGAGATTTTTTCAATTTTTTTTTTTTAAATCTAGGTTATGAGCCTAGATCTTCAAGTTGAAAATCATCTTTAATTTGAATATCTGAGTTCATAACTTTGACCTTCAATTATTTTTTTTTTTTTAAATTTTCTTTTTTATGCAATAATTTTTTTTTCAGTTTTTTTTTTTTTTTTAATTCTTTGATCGCTATCGTCCATCTTAGAGATAGACGGTAGATCTATATTGTCTTTATTTTTTATAAAATTTTAAAAAATAATTTTTAAACAAAATATAAATATTATCTCTTTTTAAAATTATTTATTGTTTTTCATTCATATTTATTTTTAATTTTTATTAAATTAATTTTGATCTCCTACCATCCATTTCAGAGATGGACGGTAGAGATTTTCTTTTATAATTTTGATTTTTATAATTTTATTTTAATTAAATTTATTTTAATTTTTCAATTTTATTTTAATTAAGTTTAAATTAGAGGCAAAGAAGTCATTTACTGCTCTGTATGTGCCGGTGTTAACTGTTTCATGGAAAAACTAATCGTAGGGGAAAAATGGTTAATTACCAAACTGCTGGGATCATTTTCACATTATGATCAAAAGTTAAGGTAAACTATAAATATCCCTTAATAATATTTATTTACTCAATTTCCATTGCAAAGAAGAACTCAAATTAGAATTGATTGAAACTTATAAATAATTTCATTGTATAGAGATTGTTTACATTTGTTACATCTCCATATGGGCTTTATAAACATATATATTTACATAAAATAAGCAAGAAAATCAAGATACTGAAAAAATAATCAAAAGCTTCTTGCTGATGCGTGAACAATATAGATATATACAACTAATTCAAGAGTTATCAAACTCCATATCCTTTAGAAGCTGGGGTTTTGTGCTCCAACTTCTACCGCTTCTACATCCATTATTCCATATTTTAAAGATAAATATAATTTACTTTAATTAATACATTATTCTATAACATAAAGTGGCTAATTAAGAAACAAGATTAGTTTTTCTTCTCTCTTTGATTGCTATTTCTGAGTTTATTCCTTATTTTCACATAGAATTAATGTGCGATCACAATGAAGGAGCAAGATGCTCCCAATGACTATGCTAGCAACACTTGAAGGAATTGAAGGTGATACTGCAAGGTGACATTATCAATACTTTTGATATAACTTGTTTTATCAGGAATTGTCGTCTACTGTGGACGATTCCTTATAAAACAAGCTACATCATAAGTACTAATAAACCTAGCACCTTGCTTTTTCACCTGCAATTCCTTGAAGTGCCGCAAACATAGTTGTTGGGAGCATGTTGCTCCTTCCTTTCGATCCCACATGAGCAATATGCTCCCAATAACTATATTTGCAGCACTTGAATAAGGAATGGTCGGTGATAATGCAACGTCTAGGGCTTATCAATACATATGATATAGCTTGTTTTATCAAAAATTGTCCACAGCTAGAAAAACTTTTCATTAAAGTAACCATCGAATACACTTACAGCAATGAAAAAATTTTTCTAGTTATGGACAGTTCCGAATAAAATAAGCTATATCATAAGTATTGATGAGCCTTGCAGCTTACATTATCTCTGATTCCTTAAGTGTCACAAATATTGTTGTTGGGAGCAGGTTACTCCATCCATCAATGCAGTTGCACAAAAAATCAATGTGACAAATAATGAATAAATCTAGAAATAGTCAAACAAAGTGAATATATATATATATATATATATAGTCAAATTTGTTAAATAGCCATTTGATGTTATCGAATAATGTAGTTTAAATCAAGTTTATCTTTAAAAAATAATAATACAAAAGTTGTATATATTGCTAACCTCAAAGTTAAAAAAAAACTGGGGTTTCTTTCCAACTTCTACCACTTCTAGATACTTTAGAAGAATGTCTTTTCTTGATGTCATAACTGAAAAAAACAAGTACACCTCTTATGTAAACTAGCTAACTGATAATATATAGCCTCGGATTGTGAAAGCCACGTCAATCTAAAAAAATATTACTTACAACAACAATAACTTGTGTTTATTTCATGTAATAACATTTTGTTAGATGAAATCCTAAATTGGAATTAGCAAGGGCAAAATGTCATGAGCTTATAAAATCTGTTGTTAAGATTTTTTTCAAAGGTCCATCAAAGAATTCAGTCTGTATTCTAAGAAATACAGAAATTTATGCCTACCTTTCCATTGTTTTGCATTCTCCCTTTAACCATGAATGATTTGCAGAGCTTTCTCTTCAGGGCTTCTTTGACATCTCTTCACTAAGTTGCACCACAAATTATATCGAGTTATTTGATTAACTTCATCGCTTACTAATCAACAATAATTAATAGAAAACTTGCTTCTGTAAATCAACAAAAAAAAAATTGACAAAAATATAAATGAGTCTAGAATAATACCATTGATCTACTCAACAAAAGGTGAGATTTTCTTCCGTGTATATAGATTATCTCCCACCCTGATATGAGTGGATCCCAATCATATGGAAACCGCTTATCCGAGTCGTGCCATTAGAGTCTTACCAACTTGATCCCCAATTGTCTCATGGGTTTGTCCTAGTACCTCAATAATAATAATAATAATAATAACATTGATCCACGGAATAGGAAATCAATTGTAATTCCAAATGCACCCAAATCACCGATAATGCCCTTAATTTCCCCATGCCATCCATTCTATATATCAATGAGCTTCGATGAATGAATTTGATTTTACTTCAAATTTCAAATCATAACTCTGGAACCCTCCAAAGTATCTTTGAATTCATTATGAATTTTGTGGTTTTCAAAAGCTAAATAACATCTAATTTATAGAAAAGTTAAACAACCAAACCAAGATATGTATGAATCTAGTGAAAACTATGGGCTTATCAAACTGAGGCAACCAATGGAAAAAGCCACTGGTTTATCAAACCAAGGCACCGTGTAAATATGAAAAAGAGGATAAAAATTCTCTGTTAATATTGATATGATGCTAATCTTTAAGAGAGCAATTTAAGTTTGAGTGATGTATGAGAGAGAAAAAATTTATCAATCTTGATCATCCATTTTTTTAAATGTTGATGTGTCAGTAGATTATCAAAAGATTTTTTTAAAAAAAATGGATAATAGAAAATCCTTATTCTTAAAAAAATCACTGGTTTACTATGACTTACAAAATTGATGCAATGCATATACAAGGAAAAGTTGTTGGTTTACCAAACCAAGGCAATGCGGAAATATGGAAAAAGTTGATGGTTTCCCAAAAAGGCATTGGTTTACCAAACCAAGGCGATGCAGATATGTGGAAAAGGTTGATGGTTTACCCAAAAGCCATTGGTTTACCAAACTAAGGTAATGCATAAATATGAAAAGAGATAATCCACAATTTTTCCTCTGTTGTTGAACGTAATCACTAATTATCCCTATAGTTTGAAAAAATCTCATTTTTACCTTTCTGTTAACTCTATTAGTGAAACAAGATTTTTAACAATGACACTATGCGAAATGTCTATACTACCCTTAATTAAAAACAAAAAAAATCATTAATTTTTTTTATAAAATAAAATTTAAAAAAAAAATAAAAAAGCTAGAGATCCAATCTCCATATTGGATCTCCAACTCTAATGAAGAACACATCCAAGAAATCTATTAAACACAGAAGCAGCATCATTATCACTAACATGAACATGAACCTTGACTGCAACAATAACATCATCATCATCAAACCCCAACAACAATATTAAACACAACGACATAAAGGAAAAAAAAAAAAAAGCCTGGAAACCCAAAAGTTTCCTGAGTTTTCAACTCTAGAAACCCAAAAAAATTCTAGGTTTCCTAAACACCAAGAAACCCAAAAACTTTTGAGATTTTGACCACAAAAATCAAAGAAACTTTTGGGTTTTTTGCAAGTTTCTGGGTTTCCATTGTCGGAAACCCAAGAAACTTCTGGGTTTCCGATGATGGAAACCCAAAAGTTGGGTTTTCGACTATGGAAACTCAGTTTAAGTGTCCGTTCATGAAGACCTAGAACTAGGTCTCCATCGACAGAGATCCATTGCCGAGAAAGGGAGAGAGATAGAGAGAGAAATAGAGAGAAAAAGAGTCTCATTTTTTTCAATTATGTCCACCGTCCATCATGTTGATGGACAATGGACATAATTTTAGAAAACAAATTATTAATATTTTAATTTTTTAATTTTTTTTTAATAATTCAGAAAAATTAATAGTTTTGATCTTTACTGTCCATTTTAGAGATGAATGATAGATTTTTTTTTTTAAAAAAAAATTTAATATTAAATTTTCATTTTATTAAATATTAATAAATTTTTTAAATTTTATTTTATTTTGACAATTTTATCCTTTTATATTAACGGGAGATATTATGAAAAAAAAACCCTCTGAAATGAAAATTAATAGGAATTTACCCCCGATTTTCATTTTAAAAGGTAAACCGCCCTTATCGGTTAAAAAAACCAGATGGTGTTAAGTTTTGAAGGCATAACAGTAATTGAGTTTAATAAAATTAAATAAATATTGAAAAATAAAAAATAAAAACCTCACAGATTCCCCACCGCACCCCCCCCCCCCCCTCTCTCTCTCTCTACCATTCTCCCACTCATTCATCTTTCTCGCCTTACAATTTTCTTCTCTCTCACACTCCTTCATCTCTCTTTTTCTCTCATCACTTGCATCTTCCATCACCGACGACCAATCCACACCCTTCTCCTTCATCTTCATCTCCTTATTCTTTTCCTTTTTTTTTTTTAAGTTATCTGGTTCTGGGTCCACCGAACCCAGAACCACACTCTGATTTTGGGTTCGACTTGACCCAGAACCAAACGGTTTTGGGTTCGACGGACCCAAAACCAGTCTAGTTCTGGGTTGGTTCGTACCCAGAACCGTCTGGTTCTGGGTTTTGAAACCCAGAACCATTTGGTTCTAGGTGGGGTGTGATGGTGGGTCTCTATTGGGTCTGAGTTTTTTTTTTCTTAGATGGTTAATGTTGATGTTGATAATGGTAAATTAAATGTTGTTGATGTTTTGATGATAATGGTGACTAATTTGGGTTTTGACTCCAAATTTGATTTTGGTTTTTCTAGGTTGAAATCTTTTCTGGGTTTTTGATGGATTTCACTTGGAGTAAGAATTTTGTTTGTTAATTAGGTTTTCTGGAAATCTTGTGTTATTTTTTTAAGTTAATGTTATTATTAATTATTAATTTATGGGTAGTTTAGTCATTACATAATTTGGAAGAGTGTAATAAGCATTTTAAATAATCTTATAAAGGGTATTTTGGTCATTTCATATTTTTGGATGAAAAATGTTAATATTTTGGGTGGAAAGTTAACGGTAGGGGGCGGTTCACTAAATAAAAATAAAACCTAGGGTAAATTTCCATTAGTTGTCATTCTTGGCGGGGGGTGGTCTTTCATAATATCCCTATTGACAGTCAGATGTTTACTTATAACGTTTAAGTTGATGGTATAGAATTTTCTAGATATTTTAATAAACTACAATAGGGTTTTTATCTATTTCGAAAATCAATATGGAGATATTAACAAGTTCTTAAATTTGGGGGAATTTTGGCTATTATGCCATGCCAAACTACAGGGGAAAAAATAGGATTATCTCATATGGAAAAAGTCATTGATTTCTAAAATCCAGATAAATTGTTAATATGAAAAAAGTTGTTGGTTTACAAATTAGTGAATTCTTAATTTCTTTATTAATTATTATACTCTATTATTATATTTTCTTTCGAATTTTCATTTATATAAATTGTAATATTTTTTAACTCAACCTGTAATACTCTCTCCCGAGGATATTACTATTCCTATGTTCAGAGTGAAGAAATATTCAAATGGACCCCTTTAGAGAAATAAATAAAAGGATTTTTAAGTATTAAAAAGTGAAAATTTAAGGTTTGTAAGTTTTCGAAAAGATAAGGAAATAAGTGTAAATTATAAAAGTTGAGGGGCTTATGAGTAAAATGCCAGATATTTTTGAAAGAATTTTTTAGAATATGACAATTTTGTAATTTTCAGGAAGTTCAAGGGTAACCGATAAGCTTGACCCGCGTCTATAAATAGGCGTGTGTTGATATCAGTGTTTGACAGAAGTGAGAGTGAAGAGAGAGAGAAAGGTAGCGTGAGAGAAGGAGAGAGAAAAAGAGAGGGGGAGAGATAGCTCTTGGCTAGAAAAGGAGAAGTTGTCACCGTTCCAAGCAGGAGTCTGTCGTTCAAAAAGGAGATCAAGCTGAAGAAAGGTGAATAGCAAATCTAGAAAGCAATCAAGTCAAATTTGGTAAGGATTTAGTAATGAGAGTGTAGTTTATGGAGTTTTTTTTTTATTGTGGAAATTCTTCAGATCAGTCTCTGGTCGCCGTTGATGCTGACGAGAATGTGTGTGTAGAGCTGGAGTTGGAGTAGCTGGTGAGCTAGTAGAAAGATAAGGCAAAATGACTAAGGAAAAGCGTGGTAAGTAAAGTAGTCCAATAATAAGTTAATTTATGTTGTTGATAGTGTTAAATGGTTAAGTTGATCGTGCGACCTGTGAAGTCGCGACCTAGGTGGTTTTAAAAGTGAGTGTTGAGTTGATGAATTTATGTTTGTTGTGTTGGAGGTGTTATGTTGATTGGTTTTATGTTTGTGAAGTGTTGAGTTCGGAAATATGCTTGTGGTGTGAAAAGGGAAGTGTTAGTATTGAGCTCGTGTGAGATCGCGTTGGAGCTCGCGAGGTGAGAGTTGGGTGATTACCTATAGCTCTCTTCAGCGCTGTCCGAGTTGACTGAGGCGCGAGCTCGTAGAAAGCGAACTGAGAAGTATACCAGCTCACCTCACTGTCTGTCCAAGTAGGACCAAGGCAGTAGATCGTAAAGACTAACTAGTTGAAAGTAGAAGTTGGTAGAAGATGAAATGGGCGAGTTGGGCAGTGTTAAGAGAGTTAAGTTGAGCTAGAGAGTAGCAGCTCTCTAGAAAGGGTGAGTCGAGCAAGCTCGCGTAAAGTGGATGTGTCTTCGATCCGAGTTGAGCTAAGTGAATGAGCCCCGTTTGGGCTGAACTAAATTAAAGTAAGAGCTTGCTTTGGTAAAGTGGGAGGCAAGCTGGAGCTCGCATAGGTAGGTTGGATGTGAGCTAGCTCGCATGGGTAGAGTTGAGTACGAGTAGGAGCTCACATGGGTTTGAGCTGAAAGTGAGCTAGAGCTTGCACCCCAAGCTAGGCGAAACAGTGCAGCTACAACTCAAGTAAGGAATGGAGTAAGAGCTGATTTATTGTAACACCCCTACCCCGACATCCCCCATCGGTACGAGGATCGAGACAAAGAACGTTACCTTTTTCATTTTTAAATTTCCTTTGTATAAAATTCTATTATTTAGAAATTCATTTACAAAATAGCATTTATTATAATTCTTTTATTTACAAATGACGATATAAATTCAACGAAAATCCAGTAGAGTTTCTTCTATTTTTCTGAAAATCCGAAATTTACCAAAACCTGCAAGGAAAATAAAGACACTTCTCAATTTCCATTCATTTACTCAATCTTCCATTCAGACTTTCCGTCCGTCTCCACTCTCACTTCGCCACACAAGCATTTATAATCACATATTTAATAAAAATCATATTAAATAAATATAAATTGTCACTTTGAAAGAAAGAAATAAATTTATTTATAGAATCCCTTTACAATATCGAAATCTTATACACTATTTATATACATTATCAATTACAAAATTTCATGAATACATATTTGTAAATAGCTATATATACATATACATGCGTATCAACACATGTAATGTGGAGGAATGTGACTTGCGGGAAGCGCGGTAACCGTTTTCTCCTTTTTCTCTACTAATGAAATTTAAAATACACTGTTAACTACCATTTTAAATTTTGTATCAAACTTTCACTACATAATCAATTTACTACCAATTACATATGCAAAATATATAAACTCATTTCTTCTCATTTATACTCATACAATTTTCATCATGCTCTAATGTTTTTCAAAATACAAGTCGTAAATCAACTTTGCACAATTTTTTCAAATTTTTACAAATAAATTCTAAATATCACACATAAAACTCAATCATTATTATTTTTAACCATATCAACTCGGTTTCCTTTATATTTTTCAGTGTCTTTCGTAAATTATGACACAGTACCATGGATTGGCAAAAGGATCTTCTGACATCGGCCACTCGGTGGCTGCCCGCCAGAATAAACGGCATCCCCGGCATTGACCACTCGGTGACTACCCGTCGAGTCGCATATCACAATCGGGTCTCCTAGCATCGCCCACTCAGTGGCTACCCGCCAGAATCAACGATGTCCCCGGCATCGGCCACTCGATGACTACCGGTCGAGTCGTATATCACAATCGGTTTCGACTTCAAGACCGGACACCCGGTGCCTCTCATAATCTGTCCGTCGAACACTGTGTATCGTATCGATGTAACGATGCAGTATTATTAATCTGCTTTATTCATATGACAATTACTAATCCCCACCTACCAATGTTCAGGTTTATTCAGACCCTTCTCGATTTTGATTATTTACCAAAAACTTTATATTTCGAATAACTTCTATCTTTACATAACATTTTCTTTCAGAACGCGATGCACACAATTTCAATCACCCTCTTTTCCTCATTTAATCAAATTATCAATATAAACATCGTAAAACCATGTTTTTCATTCAATTATCTCATCATATCTTTTCTGATACGTCCATGCATTTCTTTCGATATATGCTTGGTTAAGGCATTAAACTTATCCATTTCTTTTCGTCTCTTTCCGTTTCTTTTCCGTTTTCATTCGAAATCTAATAAAATCATATTTAAACACCCTTCATTACAACTTAACTGAAAAACACCACGTATTTCAAAATCAAGCATAAATTTTCAATCGCGTAAGTTTTTAATTATATATTTGTAACAACTTTTCGAACTCATTCAAAACTTAAATTCTTATCGTTTCAAATTACTATTTTGCCCCTAATTTTGACATCAAAGCATAATAACATCATTCCTTTTCTTTTAATTATTACATAATTATATATAAAATAACACCAATACCCTTGAATTTCAAAACTAATATACATTCAACTTAAAAACAAGTTTTAAAATCTTTACTTTTCATGCATTACTTCGTCATATAAAGTATTCAACAATCATTGATTTAACACATAAATAAGATTGAAGTGACAAAAATTCTCATAAGTTATTCCTTAGTGTGCATACAATCTATGAAACTAAATTATTATTATTATTATTATATTTTAATTGGGCTTGAGTTTGAGATATCATCTCAAACGCCTACGTACCCATTCCAACAATAAGATCAAAGTCTTCATAGTTCAACCAACTTTTATTATAATTTATCAAGATAATTCACAGTACACTCAATCTCTATTTTCAGCCATACATGTATATTTCCCAAACATTTTATTTTTCATTACATAAGGTCACAAAATTATTCATACTATGATTTTCACATAAACATAAAATCAAATCAATTAAATAAAATAACAATATCATACAATTTACTAAATACTTAATTTATTTTCAATACATAATAAAAACTGAAATATCTGTAAACGTACTAAAAATCTCATTTTATTTATTTTCAAATCTTAAATCTTTTTATATGCAAAATTATACAACTCGATTTCTAAATAGAAATATAATTATCAAAATACATATTCTATAATCCAATTATAAATCATAATACAAAATCAATAAATCAATAAGCTAATTAAATAATCTTCTTCTAATAATGCTTAAATAAATCAAATTTGAGATATATATATATATATATATATATAAACTTTTCTTTTAATCTCATAACATAATTTATAATTTATAAAATTAATTAACTCAACAATTATTTACTTGAAGTAAATAATAAAATCTAAAATATAAATAAACATAACTCAATAAATTCAAGTAAAAAAATTATCTACTCACATAATTTCTTTGCCCATTTTTGAATCTAAAACGTGTTCTTCTTTGACTTTTGGATCCACCTTATCTGGATAATCGAGCACCCAAAATATTTTTATTTTATTTTTTTTCTTCTTTCCTGCTGTCTGTCGAACAGCTCCCTTCTCTATTTTTTTTTTTTTTATTCCTTCTACTGTCTGTCGAACAGCCTCTTCTTCCTTACCCTCTCTTTATTTGCTTCTAATGGCTATTATATACACAAACAAGAGAGAGAAGCCATCGCCTCATGTACAAACCTTTTTTTTTTTTTTTTTTTTCGTGTGCTTCTCCTTATTGCCGAGCAAAACACACACACCCATATATATATATATATATATATATATATATATATATATATACACACCCACACAATACCCCACATTCACATCATCATCTCCATTCACCGCCTTTCTTTTTCATTTTTCATTTTTTTTCCTTTTTTTTAATATTTTATTATTATTGTTTATCCATTCTTATCTACTAACAAATATATATATTTTTTTTCAATGGATCCCACCACTTATATATATATATATTATTATTATATCATTATCACAATTATTTTAAAAGAACATTTATTTACTCGGATAATATTTTACTACCATAAGTGAATTTTCATTTGAACCCTTATAGCCTTTTTTTCCTTTTAACTCAACTTTCTTAATTTCTTCTAAGAATATCATCCAATTGAATATTTATCGACAAACTTCTGTACTTCAAAAACTGAAATCAGACCAAATTAATAATAATAAATCAAATTTAAAATAATCTCTTAGATCCAGTTAGATTGGGGTCTTACAATTCATCATCCCTTATAAAATTTCATACTCGAAATTTTGGAACCATATCATCTCAAAATATCTTACTCTAAAGTCATTGCTTTCATTTAATTATCAATAACCATAATAATTCGATTCTAGATAAATCTTCAATTTTTCTTTTTTTCAAAATTCTTTCAAAATTTTTCGGGGACTATATTTGGACTTCTTACATACTCCTAGTAACCTCAATGACTCTTAAAAGTAGTTTCATGTCCCTTTTCAGCTCTCCATTTTTCACTAAATCGTTCTTGACGATTTCTGAATTGACTCTGATTAGATCCAAATATCCTTTGAAGTGCCGTTTGAGTTTCTAAAATACTTCTTAAGCATTTTAATACTCATTTGACACTTTCGAGATTTTTAAAATTTTTTAAAAATCCATCTAAAATTCTGATCAGATCTGGAAACTGCTCCGATTTACCTCAAACGAACTCGTTTTTTATCCTTTTCAGTTTTTGTAAATTCCAATAAAATTTTCAAGACTTTTAATATATGAAACCCATTTTTTCAAAATTACTATTCACACCGACAATTTCTGTCCTAAAATACTATTTATCTGGAATAATTATTCATCAAAATTTTCATTTTCAGTGATTTTCGGGATCCGATTCTCAAAAATTACTATTTACTAATCACTATTTATCACGAAATACTATTCATCTGAACATAGGATACATTTAGGGTGTTACATTTATGGTGTAGCAGCCTGCAAGCTCAGTAAGGTTTTTTTGTGGCTAAGTGTAGAAGGAGCAGCAAGTCAAAAGAAAAGATCAGGTCGTTGAGGCAACAAGGAGATTGCTGAGTTGTGAGTGTGTTATATTGTGATTTTAAATGCTTTTCATTTCTTTATGTCAAATTAATTTATATCATTTATTTTAAATTAGATTATGTTGACGTGGTAAACCAGCCAACCAGATTCTTGAGCCCAATGCCGCACAGATGAGGAGACCTGCAACAAACAGACCAGATAATGGCAAAGAAAAGAAGAAAGAAAGAAGAAGAACACACAATGTTTGAAGTGGTTCGGCCTTTTTGGAGTGCCTACGTCCACTTTTTCTGTAATAAATGGCAGTTTCTCTCTAAATGCTCACTCTCTCTGTATTTCGACAGAGTAAAAGCCCTCTCAATCTCTCAATTTCTGGATGCTTTACAATAAATGTCTCCCTCTATTTATAGAGAAGATGAGGCTACAGATGGAACTAACAGACAAAAAGGACTGATCTTGTCGTAATTAATGCTGCTGAAATGCATTTAATGCTTCTGACTTGTGCCAGGTCAACTCTGGCTTCACGTGGGCCGACTGCTAACCCATGCTGGTTTGGTGAGATTTCCCGAAATTAAGCTGTCATTAGGTGAGAAACCCTTACTTATCGTGCAAGACACGCCATTTTACTGTCTTGCACTGAAACTGGGCGAACTGGGTAGAAAACGAACTGAATCTTCGTCGTTACGATCTTCGAGCCGGCCTGGCGATCTCGACGTCGCAATGACCGGTATGCGACCTCAACGTCGCTGTGAATGCGATCTGATATTGTCTTCGCTAGTCTTCCGACGGGCTCGATCTTTAGTCGACTATTGGAGCGATCTAACGGGCTGAGGAATAGTGCCTTACACTTGGTCTCGGCGACTTGGGCCATTATCTTGATAGGTCTTTGCCGGCCCATTTTGAGGAATCCAAAAATACCCATAACATCAACCCCCCAGTTCTTAGGCCGTTTCCTGCGGCCTGAGAACTTAATAGTCAATAATGATCTTTATAACGAACTGAAACTTTATACGGCGGTCTGACTTCTGGAGCGAACTAAAATCTTCATACTGCTCTGAGAAGCTTTCCAACGGTCTGAAGATTTTAAAGCGATCTGAGAGATTTGCAATAAACTGCAAATTTTGATCAGCGGACTGATCTTTGAAGCGAACTGAAATCCTTTCACCGATCTGAAAACTTGAAATTTTAATAAATAAATTTTTCCCTCCTTTATCTTGGACACGTGGCAACACCCCCTGAGGCGGTTCAATTTCTGCAACGGGCATTAAATGCACGTCTCTTCGTCTGATGGCGTCTCTTCGAGTCACGTACCTTAGATTGCGCTGCACCGTTGGATTCGAGGCGGTTGGGAAGCCACCAAATCCAATGGTGGGGGTACGACCTCGGGACCGGCTATATAAGGGGGAACAGTCTGTTCTTTTTGCTTTTTGCTTGTCATTTTCACACTTCAGGCTTTATCTTCACCTTCTCCGCTTCCGTCTGCCATCAGTCTTTGGTCTTTAATTCTCCGGCGTCCATCACTCAGGCGACGTTTTTGTTCCCCGGTCACCGCTGAGTTCATTATCTTTGTTAATTCTTCTTTTTCCAGCATTTTGTTGTTATTTTTCTGGTGATGACTTGTCTGTTGCCTGATTTTTTGGCATTTTGTTCTTCTGCTTGTGTGCTTGAATGTCTGCGACTCTTCGTATTTGTTGTTTTTGATCCGTTAGGCTTTTGTAGATTGCTTGATTAGTTGTTTGTGAGAGTTCGAGCGATCTTGAGGTCGCGTATAGGAAGTAGAACACGATCTTGAGGTCGCTAATAACCTTGTGTGGCGTCTGCGACCTGTTAGGAAATAGCTAGATAGCAAACTCGGAGCTTTAGCTCGATAGGAACGGTCCACATTCAGCGGCCTAATTGTTCCCTTTTGTTTGTAGATGTCTTCAGGTCGCACACGCCCACCGCACATCGTAGGAGAGGATGATTTCTCCAGCTCGGAGGATCAAGTGAGGGAAGTCCCTCAGGCGTCCTTACACAGCGAGAAGGTCGCTGAGGAGTTCTCAGCTCGGGAGAGCTCCGGAGGGGACCAGCCTACAGAGGCCGGCGACCTTGACCCCGCAGAGGCTAGGCGAGGTCGCGAGATGTTGAAGTTTTACCCCTCTCGGCTAACACGCGAAGACCTAGTCGGGCTAGGGTTGCAGTACCACTTTCCCCGGGATTGTCGTTTGATGGGGCCCGCTCCCATGGACCATGCGGCCACACCCCCCAAGGGTTTTGTGGCCATCAGCATCCAGCACTTGGAGGCCGGACTACGATTTCCGGTTTCGCCCTACCTGATCGAGCTTTTGAACGATCTGAGACTCGCTCCAGGTCAATTGACCCCGAACTCGTACACTCAGCTGTCTTCGTTGGCGATCTTCTTTAGAAAATACGGTCTCCCTCTTCCAACTTCAGGAATTATAAGGTATTTATATACCTTCAAACCTACCAGCAAGGGACAACCTCGGGATGGTTTTTATTATACCTCTCCTCGCCCGTCGTCCATTTATAGGGAAGTCTTGCCGAAGGGCGAGGCCAAAGGCAAATCCAACGTAGGCCACTATAAAACGAACTGGTTTTACGTATTCTTCCCTTCATTACTAAATCTTGCAAACTTCAGCTTCCAAGCTGAACCAGGTAGGGCGTTCTTCAAGCTGCTCTCCGGCATTTATACGGCGATCTTGGATGAACTAACCATCTTCTTTCTTTTGCAGATCTCAGCGCACCGTTCCTTGGTTTGACTCAGGGCGAAACAGCTGACCTCGAGATCCTTGGAGCTCACAGGTTCGACTAGGACGACGTCAAACTAACGAAGGAGCTTCTTCGGCAGTACCTACTTGCCCCCGAGCCTACGGAGAGACTGATCCGTTCTAAGCACATCGGGTCTCGGCAAATTCAACCCGTAAGCTCTGTTTTTGACGAGGTCGTCGGAACAAGCTCAAGCTCGGAAAGTGTTGAAGAGGTAATGGCACCCTTGAAGATAATTCCACCCCTCAAGAAGAGAGTTCGCCAGACCGAGGGTCAGGCCATGACGCCGTCATCTACTCTGGACTCATCGGCTTCAAAAGGGCACCGGGCCGCGAGCACGGCTGAATCTTCAGCCCCCCAGGTCGTACGGCTTGTTTCGCAGAGGGCTCCTCCGGCCAAAGATACTGCTGCTGTGGAAAAGGGCAAGCAGGTCGCGACTGGACAGGGGACGAAAAGGAAGAATCTCGACATTCCAGTCGAGCTTCCTCTCTCCAAGAAGACCGCGCTGGAGAAAGGGAAACAGGTCATTTCCTCACCACAGGAGCCTCCTCCCCAGGATACCCCGGAAGAACCTGCCCAAGTCATTCCCGGGCTTTCCTACCTTCATCTTATGGTTGAGCAGGTTCCCAACCTTTTGGGAAATACGGCCAAGTTTCTGGATGGCCCAAACGGCCACGGGGTGAATTTGGTCTCCTGGGCAATTCGCGAAGCTGCTAAGGTAGAATTTCTTTCCCATTTCTTTTTATTTCTTTTCGATCTCCTTTTCCTCATTGCTTTTTGTTGTCGCAG
Organism: Dimocarpus longan; assembly: GCA_022984855.1. Classification (NCBI taxonomy): domain Eukaryota; kingdom Viridiplantae; phylum Streptophyta; class Magnoliopsida; order Sapindales; family Sapindaceae; genus Dimocarpus; species Dimocarpus longan. The sequence goes on along the minus strand of CM041014.1, from coordinate 10,577,645 downwards.
GGCGCGATAGCGATGGCGAAAGTGCTAGACAGAGAAACGAAGAGGGAGGAGGAGGAGGAGGAGGAGCTTAAGGTCGCAAAGAAGAAGCTCGAGGCGACCCTGTCAAAGCGTGACATCGAGCTCGCGGTGGCGAAAAGCGAACGCGAGATCTTTCAGGGGAAATTGGCCGTGGCTGAGGTCGCTCGTCTCCAGTCCGATACCCTTTGGGCCAAGGAAAAGAGCAGGATGGAATTGGTCAATGACAACCTCCATTCTCAGCTGGAGACTGCCAAGACTCTGGTGGTTGACCGTGAGATCGTGCTAAAGGCTGCAGAGGAAAAGTATGCCAGGGTGGCCGCTAAACTCGAAGAAGCGCAGACCGCGGCTGCAGTTCAGGCTGAGGAGATGACCAAGCTCAAGGAGGCGCTGGCTGCTGCGGAAGCTCGGGCCGAAGAGATCAGGGTGGAGACGGAGCAAGGCATCATGTACACCCTGTGGACGCATGAACCCAAGATGGATTTTTCTATCTTTGAGGAGGAGGCCGTGAAGGACGTCGAGTTCTATGCCGAGGAAGCTCGCGCGGCAGCCGAAGCAGAGCAGGGCCAACTTCAGGAAACTTCCCCGGCGCCTACTGAGGTCGTCCCTCTAGAGGCCGCCAATGACCAAGTGGCCATCAGCTCGACCCCCCAGGACCCTCAAGACCCCTCCAGCTCGCAACCTTAGTCCTTTTTTATACAAATTTATTTTTGTTTTTAAACTTACCTCTTCTGAGGTCTTCATTTGTAATAATTTTTTAACTCAATATACGCTTCATTTCGTCTTGCTTCAATTTGTGTGATGCTTTTATTGAATGACGTAAATAATGATTGCAAATGTGAGTTGTGATTACGAATGTGCTGGTGAGGTCGTCATGACGTGCCTTTTAGTCCACAAGAGGACGTCGGCCTGTCTAGAGCGCTGCGAGCTCACAGGGCGCGGCATCTCCGTCCAAGACTTTGATTCACAATAAGTCCACAGGAGGACGTCGAACCGTCCAGAGCGTTACGAGCTCACAGGGCGCGGTGTCTCCGTCCAAGACTTTGATTCATAATAAGTCCACAAGAGGACGTCGGCCCGTCCAGAGCGTTGCGAGCTCACAGGGCGCGGCGTCTCCGTCCAAGACTTTGATTCATAATAAGTCCACAGGAGGACGTCGGCCCGTCCAGAGTGTTGCGAGCTCACAGGGCGCGGCGTCTCCGTCCAAGACTTTGATTCATAATAAGTCCACAGGAGGACGTCGGCCCGTCCATAGCGTTGCGAGCTCACAGGGCGCGGCGTCTCCGTCCAAAACTTTGATTGATAATAAGTCCACAGGAGGACGTCGGCCCGTTCAGACCGTTGCGAGCTCACAGGGCGCGGCGTCTCCGTCCAAGACTTTGATTCATAATAAGTCCACAGGAGGACGTCGGCCCGTCCAGAGCGTTGCGAGCTCACAGGGCGCGGCGTCTCCATCCAAGACTTTGATTCATAATAAGTCCACAAGAGGACGTCGGCCCGTCCAGAGCGTTGCGAGCTCACAGGGCGCGGCGTCTCCGTCCAAGACTTGTTGACGCAGTGCAAGTGAAAGCGAAGACAGAATATTCTTGAGAAGCGATGCAAATCTGTTTGAATATATTCATATATAGACAAAATGTCAAAAGATTACAGTTAAGACAGATAATTTCGACCTGAATAAATTACACAAAATATGGTCGGAGCTTCTCGGCGTTCCATGCTCTTGGGACTTCCGTTCCATCCATGTTGCTCAAGTGATAGGCCCCGTTTCCCAGATCCTTTTGAACGATGTAGGGACCTTCCCAGCTCGGTCCTAAAGTGCCTTTGCTTGAGTTCCGTGCTACGGGCAGAATGAGTCTCAGCACGAGATCCCCGACGTTATAGTGGCGAGCTCGGACTTTCTTGTTGTAGTATCTGGCGACCCGCTGTTGGTAAACTGCCAACCTCAACTGAGCTTCATCTCGCAACTCGTCCACAAGGTCAAGGCTGCAGGTAAGCAATTGCTGATTGTCTTCGTTGTTAAAGGTCGCTCTCCGATGTGTCGTTACCTCGAATTGTGCCGGAATCATAGCCTCGCATCCATAAACCATTGAGAAAGGCGTTTCCTGGGTCGTATTGCGGGCAGTAGTTCGGTAGGCCCATAATACCTTTGGGAGTTCGTCTACCCACGCTCCTTTTCTTGCTTTCAGCTTCGTCTTCAGGATCTGCTTTATGATCTTGTTCACGGCTTTGACCTGCCCATTAGCTTGAGGATGATCTACTACTGAGAAGCTTTTGGTGATCCCGAGCTCATCACAAAAGTCGACGAACTGCTCACTGCTGAACTGAGTCCCGTTGTCCGTTATTACCTGCTGCGGAACTCCAAACCTGCTGATGATGTTACTCCACATAAACTTGATGATCTTCGTCGTCGAGATGTCAGCTAACTCTTTTGCTTCCGCCCACTTCGTGAAATAATCAACCGCGACAACGGCGTGCTTGCAATTTCCCCGAGCTGTCGGCAGGGGCCCGATCAGGTCCATTCCCCAGATTGCGAATGGCCACGGACTCACCATCTGCTGCAGGAGTGCTGGCGGAGCTCGGGACACTTTTGCAAACCTCTGACACTTGTTACACTTTCTCACCAAGGCGATAGCGTCCTTCTTCATTGTAGGCCAATAAAATCCCTGTCTTAGCGCTCTCTGGGCTAGAGCGAGTCCCCCGGAGTGATTTTCGCAATGGCCTGAATGCATGTCATTTAATACCTTCTCGCAGTCCGCCCCGTCTATACATCGCAAAAGCGGGGCTGAGAAACCCTTTTTATATAATAGATCGTCATAGATGCAATAGCGCGCAGATCGCGCCTTCAACTGGCGAGCTTCATTCTTGTCTTCGGGAAGGATCCCATTTTGCAGGTAATCAACCAATGGCCTCATTCACGAGTCTTCGGCCACCACCAGGACCATCATCGCCTCTCCTCTCCGGATGCTTGGTACTGGCAAGAGCTCGACCGGCACAGGTTTCAGGTCTTCTGCCACTTGGGTAGTGGCTAAGCGAGCTAGAGCATCAGCATGTGCGTTTTGAGCTCGCGGGATCTGGTTCACTTCGTACCTCTGAAACGCCCTGAGCAACTCTTGCACCTTCTCAAGATATGCAGCTGTATTCGATGTCCGAGTTCGGTACTCCCCTTTTACCTGGAATACAACGAGCTGTGAGTCACTGAATATCCTCACCTGATCAGCTCGTATCTCCCTAGCGAGCTTCAACCCCGCTATGAGTGCTTCGTACTCAGCCTTGTTGTTGGTTGTCTTGAATCCGAACTTCAGAGAATAGAAGATCTTATGCCCTTCCGGACTGATGAGCAGTATACCTGCCCCTGCTTTCAGCTCGCACGATGACCCATCAACATACAACTCCCATATCGGCTTCTCCGACGGTCCAGCTCCTTCCTCAGGGGCTCCCGTAAATTCTGCAATGAAGTCTGCGAGGGCTTGAGCTTTGATGGATGGTCTGGGGACATACTCGATGTCAAACTGGGCCAGCTCGACTGCCCACTTCAATAGGCGACCTGAGGTATCCGAAGTCTGGAAAATCTGCTTCAGGGGATACCGAGTTGGGACCTCGATCTTATGAGCCTGGAAATAAGGTCGGAGCTTTCTGGATGCGGTCACTAAACAGTCAGCGAGCTTCTCTATCTGTGAATACCTCGTCTCTGCATCCGACAGCCTTTTGCTTACATAATACACGGGGAGCTGCGTCCTGTCTTCTTCGCGCACCAAGGCCGCACTGAGGGCGCTATCTGATACCCCCAAATAAAGGATGAGCTTCTCCCCTTCTACAAGTTTTGATAGGAGTGGAGCCCGGCCCATATACTCTTTCAGCTGCTGGTAGGCCTGCTCGCACTACTCCGTCCATTCGAAGTCTTTCACCCTTTTCAGCACATCAAAGAATGGGATGCACTTGTCAGTCGCTTTAGAGATGAATCTGCTTAGCGCCGCGACCTGACCTGTGAGACTTTGGACTTCCCTGACCTTTCTTGGCGATCTCATACTGATTAAGGCCTGGATCTTCTCTGGATTGGCCTCGATCCCCCTTTCGTTCACCATGAACCCCAAGAATTTCCCAGACGCCACTCCAAATGCGCACTTCAGCGGATTGAGCTTCATCCGATAACTCCTGAGGATCTGAAACGTTTCTGCCAGATCGTTAACATAGGACTCGGCCTGCTTCGATTTGACCAACATATCATCTACGTACACCTCCATTGTCCTACCGATCTACTTCTCAAACATCTTATTGACCAGCCTCTGATAGGTCGCTCCTGCGTTCTTAAGGCCGAAGGGCATTACCTTATAACAATAAAGGCCTCTATCTGTAATAAACGAGGTATGCTCTTCATCCTGCGGGCTCATGGGGATCTGGTTGTATCCTGAATAAGCGTCCATGAAGCTCAGCAACTGGTGACCAGCAGTCGCATCCACCAGTTGATCAATTCTAGGAAGAGGAAAATTGTCCTTCGGGCACGCCTTATTCAGATCGGTAAAATCAATGCACGTTCTCCACTTCCCGTTCTTCTTCTTCACAAGTACAGGGTTGGCTAGCCAAAGCGGATACTGGACCGGTCTGATGAAATTATTAGCGAGCAACTTGTTAACCTCTTCTTTGATGGCATCAGAACGCTCCTTGTTCAACGACCTCTGCTTTTGACGAACTGGTCTGCAGCGCGGATCAATATTTAACCTGTGCGACATGACCTCTGGATCAATCCCAACCATGTCCTCATGATTCCACGCAAAGACATCCACATTCTCCCTGAGGAATTCAACGAGCTGACTTTTCACATCTGGAGTCAGGCTTCTTCCCACACACAGACATCTTCCAGGGTCTTCCTTGCTGACCGGAACTGATTCTAGCTCGTCAACTAGACCTGATGTCCCATCCTCGTCCACCTCGCGAGGATCAAGATCACGGTCGAATCCTTCTTTACTAGCTTCACTCGGCTTTCCCCCAGCTACCATTTTAACTCGCTTACACGTCACCCCAATTTTCACGGCCTTCACGTACAACGCCTTACAGCGTACTGCTCACCTAGCACTACTCCCACTCCGCTGGCCGTTGGAAACTTGATTGTGAGAGCTTTGGTTGACACGGCCATGTCCAGATCGTTCATGGCGGGCCTCCCCAAGACCACATTGTAAGCAGATGGCCCATCGACAATGAGGAAGTCCGCTAGAGTAGTTGCCTGGCGAGCTGGATCTCCTATTGAAAGCGGAAGTCTTACTTGGCCCATTGGGATGACGGCATCCCCGATGAAGCCATAAAGAGGCTCCGGAAATGGCTTCAACTGATTAGCTCACAACCCGAGCTGATCATAACATTCTTTGTACATGACGTTCACCGAGCTACCTGTGTCGATCATGATCCTTAGCACCTATGCATTGTTGATCCTCGCCCTAATGACAAGGGCGTCATTATGGGGATATTTCACCTCGCTTGCGTCCTCCTTAGTAAAAACTATGTCCTCCGAAGTCATCATGGCCTTCTTTGCTGGCCCTTCCTGATCACCCCGTCCTACAAGATGGACGTGATTTGCCTCTCGCACATATCTTTCATGAGACTTACCAGAGGATCCGGCGATGTGGGGACCGCCATGGATGGTATAGATAGTCTTTACCGTCAAATCAACCCACTGCTCCTGGCCCTACTGACTCGTCTGCGCGGGCTGGTGATCTCGACGAGGACGCTGGTTTTGGGGCTTCTCGTGGGCGGGCTGCACCACGTACTCCTTTAGACGGCCATTTCTTATCAAATCTTCTATGGCGTCTTTGAGGTCCCAGCAGTCAGATGTATTGTGCCCGTTCTCCTGATGACAGGCACAGTACTTGCGAGGATTTTAAACTTACCCGGGAAACCAGTAGGGCTCGGCCTCCCGAAGTTGACTCTACGCTTCTCAGTCTGAAAAATCCGGTCTTGCCTGTCGGATAAGGTGCTGTAATGGTGGAAACGGCTTCGAGGTGGGGAACGATCTCTTCTAGGTTCTTTTTTAGCCCGCTTCGCCACTTGATTGCTAGATCGGTTCTTTCTATCTTCGCTGCCGACTTGATCCCTCTTCTTGCCCTGATGGGATCCACTTGCTTCACTCTTCTGGTGATTGGCTTTTCTCGAGCTGAATGATTCTTCCCACCGGATTTCCCTACAGGCATCTTGTAGATGCTTTCATATAGCTTGCCGTCCTTCCGAAGCCCTGCCGAGATCGCATTTAAGATCCCCTCATCAGACGGGCTTTCCACATTGTTGATCTCGCTTCTGAATCGGCCAATGTACTCCTTTAGCGATTCCCTTGATCGTTGGAAAATTGTTGCGAGGTGACAGGCCGGAGCGAGCTGTCTCTTCAAGGCCTTATACTGATCGAGAAACTTTTGCTGGCACTCCTCCCAGCTGCTGATGCTGCGAGGTGGAAGGTTTCTGAGCCAAGTTCGCGGTATTTCTCCGAACGTCGCTGCGAAAACACGACACTTCACCAGCGAACTGGAAGTCTGCAGGTTCATCTGAACGTTGAAGGCGTCCAGGTGATCATATGGGTCCGAATCTCCATTATACTTCGGGATGTCAGGGATTTTGAACCTGGCAGGGAGAGGCTCCTGATCTATCTCCGCGGTGAAAGGACTCCTGTCTTCACATCGCTCTGGTGCAACCTGACCCCCAGGTCGCGCTTCGAGCTGCTGCATCCTCTCCAAGAGCTGCTCAATGATTGGATCTCGATCTCCGAGCTGCCTCACCGGGGATCTCTGACTCCTTTGGCTTCCCCCGGCGATAGAGCGCTGATCATGCCTCCTGTGTCCTTGGCCTACCTCGTAGTTCTCATTTCCCCTACACAGGTCCTCTCGGCCTCGACGCAGCTCATCTTCATTCTTGCGAACTGAAACACGGGGACGCCCATCACTTACCTCGACCCGCCTATGACCGTCCTGGCTGATCCTTATTCTCAAGTCAGATGGTCGAGCTGCATCCCCATTCTCCCGAGCTCGCTGACTCCGTGCTTCAGGTCGTCTATTTGATGAATGAATGGATCCCTCCGGGATATGCACCCCCCTCGCAGCCTCTACTCCGGTTGGTGGGATTACAGTCGTCCTGGGAGCGTTCTGACCCTGACCTCGCGCCATTATTCTCAACGTATCCAAGATCTGCGCCACATTAGTTTCCAACCTTTCCTGACGTCGAGCCAGGTCATGCACGGCGTCCCGTCCTCCATGATAAGGTCCTGCACCGGTATCAGCCATCTGGACTTGGTGTCGCAGCTCGGCTTCTTCAGCTCGCTCGTCTACTGAATTTCTGGTCGTTCTTCCCCTTACCATGGTGATTACAGAGCTCCACTTGCAGTTGGGCCCTCCTTCTAGCGCCAAAATGTTGACGTGGTAAACCAGCCAACCAGATTCTTGAGCCCAATGCCGTACAGATGAGGAGACCTACAACAAACAGACCAGATAATGGCAAAGAAGAGAAGAAAGAAAGAAGAAGAACACACAATGTTTGAAGTGGTTCGGCCTTTTTGGAGTGCCTACGTCCACTTTTTCTGTAATAAATGGCAGTTTCTCTCTAAATGCTCACTCTCTCTGTATTTCGACAGAGTAACAGCCCTCTCAATCTCTCAATTTCTGGATGCTTTACAATAAATGCCTCCCTCTATTTATAGAGAAGATGAGGCTACAGATGGAACTAACAGACAAAAAGGACTGATCTTGTCGTAATTAATGCTGCTAAAATGCATTTAATGCTTCTGATTTGTGCCAGGTCAACTCTGGCTTTACGTGGGCCGACTGCTAACCCATGTTGGTTTGGTGAGATTTCCCGAAATTAAGCTGTCATTAGGTGAGAAACCCTTACTTATCATGCAAGACACGCCATTTTACTGTCTTGCACTGAAACTGGGCGAACTGGGTAGAAAACGAACTGAATCTTCGTCGTTACGATCTTCGAGCCGGCCTGGCGATCTCGACGTCGCAATGACCGGTATGCGACCTCAACGTCGCTGTGAATACGATTTGACATTGTCTTCGCTAGTCTTCCGACGGGCTCGATCTTTAGTCGACTACTAGAGCGATCTAGCGGACTGAGGAATAGTGTCTTACACTTGGTCTCGGCGACTTGGGCCATTATCTTGATGGGCCTTTGTCGGCCCATTTTGAGGAATCCAAAAATACCCATAACAGATTATAACAATTATTTGAAAATTAGATTATGAACAATTTAATATGTTTACATGAAAAGAAATAATTTATTTATAAAGGTATGCTTTAATATATTTTTTATAGCACAAAAAGCAAAATAGTTTTGATTTATAACCCGAGCATGGATAGCGTGACCTTCTAACTTTAGATCCGACTTATATACCCCATAGTGTATGACATAGTATTGGGAGGGCTAGTCTAACTAGCATCAAGGGGATTGAGTCTGTCAAGTCTGTCGCCCTCTACATCCGTGGAGTATTTCTCTACGTATGGTGAGCGATGATAGTTCCGCCACACGTGTATACAAGATATCTTAGTAGCTTTGTCACGGCAAGCGATGATAACCTTTGTGCCACGTGACCCCCCACACTGTACGAAACTAGTCCGATCACCTTTATGGTTTTAGTTTGCTTGATGGTTTAGTTATAGTTTTTTAGAAAAGATAGCATACCATTGGAAACAAGGTTTTAGAAAGAAATTATTTTTAGAAATATTAAATACTTTTAGACAAGCTTTTCAAACGAAATAGATATTTTATAAAAACTCAAAGCCTTTAGAAATAAAATGTATTTTAAAGAAAAACGTTTTGAAAACATTTTGAGAAGAAATTTTAAATAAACGTATCACACTCACCGAGCCTTTGTAGCTCATTATGTTTTTATTTTAAAAACCTCCCCAGGTATAGATGCAGGAGATCCAGGTACCAGAGGGCCACATTGGTGGGTCCCAACCGACGATACAACATAACTCTTTTTGTATAAAGCTAGCAATTTAATTTTTATCATGAAATTTCTATATTTTTCAGATCTATAAACAGATGTTATAGTATTTTTATGGGTAGTTGCATGTTTTAGATACTTGTATATTTATAATTTATGATAATAAATTCAGGCTCATGATTTAGAAATTTGTTTAATAGTTATGGGTTCGTTCCACGACATTCTATTGTGTCTTATTAGTTAGGCTTCAGAAGAATCTCGTGAGATGCTTGGCAGGATCACTAGATTTATTAATAGGAATCCGGGTCGGGTCCTGTCACAACCAACTTCTAATTTGTGAACTTTCTTTGTCTAAATTGTAGGATCAAAATTGTCAATAGATTAGGATGTTTCAATTTTTTTTTTTTTTTTTTTTTATCTTTCATTTCCTTTGTTTTAAGATAGTGTTAATTTTATTATTTATTGATTTGTTTCTTAAAAATATTTTAATTATAATATAGGTATGGTTTTATCCAACTTCATTTATTAGGTGTGTTATTTTGATTTGATATAAAATTTCTCATTCAATAATTTTCTTATAAAATCATATATTATGCTATCATATTAGTCTTTCAATATTATTTTTGCAATAAATAGTAATACTATAGAACTCAATAGTGATGTAATTTATTCATTCATTTCAAATTCACATCCACTTATAATTCAAATGATTAGTGCACTTTTCATTTTCATCTATGATAGGAGTTTAAGTCTCATCACGCATACTTACAAGCATGTTTTAGGAGTTTCCTTCATTTATCATGGGAGCCTTATAGTACTTTATACGTAAATTTTTAGTCATACATATAGTATTTAAGCTCGATTAGTTTTAACAGACCTTTGGTATGATTAACTTATAAATATATATATATATATATACGTATGTATATAAAGTGTTTTCATAATCAAAACGTCTTAACTTTAAAAAGTCAGGACGAATCAATCAAATTCATCAATTATATTTTTTCTCAAACTAATTCTGTCTCCTATTTAATTTAAATGGAATAAATGAATTAGATTTGTTTGCATTCTTTCTCCTAAAACAAATTCTCTCTTCTATTTAATTCAAATGGAATGGAAGAATTTGATTGGTTCATCCTAACTTTTTAAAGTTATGACGTCCTGATAATAAAAACACTATATATATACATGCACATTCTAGCGTACATTTGGATACAGATACACTTGATCATTACAAAGGAATGATTGCATTATAAAATTATTAATTATATTTTATTATATTTGATTATGTATTTATTATATGTCATTACGACTAAATGAGTCATATCACATTTATAATAATCAACTATTTTTTGTTATAATCAAACATATTTAATTGTAATAAGATATAATAAAATACAATCATTAATTTTAAAATGTAAATAGTTCAGATGTATCGATACCTAAGTGTATTACAGACGACTCTATACATACATGTATATATAGAAAGAGAGCACATTCTAACATACACCTAGGGTATGCATAAACTTGATAAAAAAAATATAAGTAATTGCATTCTAAAATTACTGATTATATTTTATTATTTCTTTATTATATTTTATTACAACTAAACACATGCGATTACAATCAGTAAATGTGATCGACATTATCATATTACTAATTATAATCATACACGTTTAGTTGTAATCAGATATAATAAATTACAATCAATAATTTGATAATATAATCACTTTATATATATATGGGGGTATGCATACACTTGACCAAAAAAGAAAAACAAAATTGCATTCTAAAATTATTTATCGTAATTTATTATTTTTATTACAACTAAAAATGTGTAATTACTATCAATAAATGTATAATTACTATCAATAATTAATTTTAGAATGTAAATAGTTCAGATGTAGCGATACCTAAGTGTATTATAGACGACTCTATACATAGATGTATATATAAAGAGATAGCACATTCTAGCATAAACTTGGGGTATGCATAAACTTGACAAAAATTATGAGTGATTGTATTCTAAAATTACTTATTATATTTTATTATTTATTTATTATATTTGATTATAACTAAACATGTGCGATTACAATCAGTAAATGTGATCGGCACTATCACATTACTGATTGTGATCATACATTTTTAGTTGTAATCAAATATAACAAATTACAATCAATAATTTGAAAATATAATCACTTTATATATATATATATATATGTATATATATATATTGGGGTATGCATATGCTTGACCAAAAAAAAAAATGATTGCATTATAAAATTACTTATCATAATTTATTATTTTTTATTACAACTAAAAATGTGTAATTACTATAAATAAATGTGATATATATAAGTTTGATATGTATTAATATATCAATTAATTGTATTTATATCATAGTTGGATTTTAGCATTATTTTATATATTATGTTTTATTATAGTGTCTCATCTCATATAAATTTTTGAGTTTGCCACTGTTAGTTTACCTAACCAAGGTATACAAAATTTTAATAGTCTGCCACTACTAATTTCTGGGTCTGGGTAACAATACTTCTAGAGAAAACTGTAGGATCACGAAATTGAGGTATGACATAAATTTGGAGAAAACTATTATAATGTTAAAACTACTATATGTTTAATCTTGGGTTAGCATATGTGGGTGCCTATACAAATTCTATCATTCGTAGTATATACTAATCGAACCCATACAGTGCCATACTTCCTCTACAAATTCTCTTGACATGTGCCTTTTATGTAGATAATTGAATTCTCCATGCAATAAATTCAAACTAAATACAATACACATGTTACTTTTTACTGAAAATTATATTTTCTATGAAGACATACAATAACGTGGCGGAGTAGCTTCGGTGTCCCCGGTGCACTAAAAATTTTCAAGCGGCCCATCAATCATTATATTAATTATGAGCAATGTCAGATACAATTAAGGAGGGGGCACCGCACTTAATGTTTGTTATGCTTGACGATCACAAAAATCCCAAATCTGAACCAAGCCAGTACGTGAGCCTTGATTTGTTTAGGGAGGGTTTGGAATATTGAACTCAAGTTTCTGGTAGGGTTTGGATGAAAAGTTTTGACTCGATTTGTAATTGGATCGGGTTTGGATCAAATACTATTACGATCACAACCATCCAATTACTTGTTTTGTTTATTTATTTATTTATTATAGATTATTACTATTTATATTAGCATTATTTTTATTATAATAGTTTGTTTTTAACTGTTTAGCATTATTATTTGTTCATTTTATTATTTTTCTTAAAAGTTCATTTTATTTTATTTTTATAAAATTTTTATCCGAAGCAAACTATTGTTATATATGCTTGAATAAAATTTTGAATAATTATTTTAATAAATTACCAGTTCTAGAGATGATAATAGATCGAATCGGAGTCAAATTAATTTGGCCAAAACTCGACCTGATTTTTGGTATCGTTTTTTGCCTCGATTAGACCCGTTTAGGATTGTATGCCTCAAACCCGACGCCATTTTGATCCGATTCCATTTTTAACAATTCATAAAATATACATTAAAGGACAAATATACAAACAAAAAATCAACATTAAAACTTAAAATAATTCAATCTTTTCTTCAATTTTAACATCACATCTAAATAATTATCAATATAAAGTTCATGGAAAACATAAATTCATTAACTACAAATACCAAAACAATAACTGTGACATAAGAAAGTTTCATAACAAAATAATAATACACAACACTTAGAAATAAACTATAATAAGAATAACAATACTAATAAAAATAATATTATTAGTGTATATATATATATAATAAATGGGTTAATTGGGTTAGGTCAAAAGTGTTTGACCCAAACCTGACCCAATATAGAATTGGGTAAAATTGTTTAATCCAAAAGAAACTCAACTTTCATGCCCTAAATCCATCCCAAATAGATCAGGGACATAATGTTTTAGGTCAGATTGGGGATTTTTTCCATCCTTAATTGCCATTGTTGTATTAACCTTAATGAATTTTATGTTCTTTAAGTTTTTTTAATGTTCATACTGATAATAAAATTTAAGATATATATTGGCTTTTTGGTGATGTTCAATTAATTTCAAGTTTATGTATGAGTCTAACTAGATATTAAACTATAAACGTATGTTTGAGCTAGCTTATTTTTCAATTCAAGAGTATTTTTTATTTTAAAGTTTTCTTTATATTAAGTTAAAATTTATATTTAAGTTACATTAAAATATATATATATTTTTTTTTAACGAATTGAATCAAAATGGGTTGGGTATAGGGCACTTCACCGCAAATGGGTTCAAGTTTTGGATAAAGTCACATTAGGTCATGGTTGGGTATAGACACCCTACTCAAAAAGGTTTTAGATTTGAAACGGGCCAATCCAGCCCCAATTCCCTGTTGACATCAATAATTGGTTAACACCCAATCAATGTGAATTGAATGCTTAAGGTGAATCAATGGTCATAATTATAGTGAACTAACAAGATAATAATGATGCAAGAAAATAAAAAAATAAAATTAATATTATTCGTCCCTTTAAATGATGATTACGTCCATGATGATTTTATTTCTGGAGGAGAGGGCTGCAATTTAGTAAAGTTTCTAATAAAATTATTTCTAGGATTGCCTAGTGTTGTTGTCGTGTGTTTTGCACATGTAAGGATCCTTTATGTAATGCTAGAGTTCCTTGTTTATATCAAATTTGGTCATCTGAATATAAGCAAGGTTATGATTTATTTCCTATTTTGTATAAACATATATTTAATATATTTATATTCGAATCAAAATATAATTTTGACAATTTCTCATTTACAGTGATCTTCTTCAGGAAAATGCAAGCTAATATTTTTCAAGCTACCATATCGCTGCAACCTCAAGCTACTCTATACGCGAGCTAGTCAACTCAAGCTGCTTTGTTGCCTTAGCGAAATTAGATTCTTGCATGGCTCTACTGATGTGCCAAGTGATGACGTGTCTTAGATTGATGGGCTTTATAATGCTTCATTTTTCCTATTTGAGCCTTTGGGCTTACTAGTCTTTTGGGCCTCATTAGTAATCCATATACTATTTTTTTGGGTACAACATTGACCTTTGCCATCCCTAGTTAAAATATTTAGCCAATGGGATCTTCTCATTTTACCTAAGGACAATGTGTAAACCTAGTTTAAGTTGCAATCAGTCATTGCCTCACCAACTACCACATTAATAAGAGCATCTCTAATACAATTATCTATTTGAGTTAAATTTATTGTCACATAAGACAGATAGATAATGAGGGAAAAGAAATGTTTTCGAATGTAATTATCTAACCCAAATATAGAGTTAATGTGACAAAAAAGATATAGAGAATATGGAGATAAGTTTTTCAATTGAAAAACTCTTCTAAAAATGTTGATTAGGATGTTTTATTTTTTTCAATCAATTAAAAATATCGAGAGTTACCTCACTGTCTCTGATCTTAATTGTGAAATATAAAAGGAAATAGAGTGTGGTACAAGTTTTATAATCATTGGTCAAAACTCAAAAGTGCAAGAATATTTTGTTTTAAATAATTGCATTGAGGATGAAAATATGCATTAATCTTTTTTTTTTTTTTACCAAAGTGGATCCATGTTAAAAAAAATAAAAAATAAAAAAAAAAATTATTATTCATGTGTAACTGATGGAAACTCAAAATTACATAATAGCATTAAAGATGCTCTAACTCTAAGGGAATCATCAAATATCATAATTTCCTAATATCATGGTTGTAAAGAAATGGACTTCTTCTTTGGAATAAAAAAAAAAAAAAATTAAATTATCTTCCTACTTCAATTCTTTCCCCTTATTTTCTTTTTAAATTTCTATTTTCTAGAATATTTTTGTTTTTAAATACCTAATATTTATTTATTTTTTTTAATTTTTTACATTCAAATGGACGATAAATTTTTTTTTTTTTTGGGTTAATTAATTAAGAGTATAAAAATTTTATTTAGTGTTGACACAATGTCTATTTCATGTCTAAAACCAAAAATATCTCTAAAACTCTTAAGTTTGATTGAGGGTCAATTAATGAAAGGATCAAACTAATGAGATTTTAAAACTTTAGGGACCATGCATGGCAAAATTGCATTTGTGGGTAAAAAGAGTGAGGTGTCACTATATTTTAGGAAACAAAATAAAAATCTTTCCACTTCTTTCTGCAAACAATTGGTATAACGAAAAACAATCACAAGTAATTATATGCTAACCATCTATTTACCGAAATTCTTATTTGTCATAAAATTATTAAAAGGTGAGGAAGAGTGAAAGAGATGATAAATCCAAATATGAGGGATGAATTTACTATTATCGGCCATTTTTTAAAATTAGCAATTATTTTTATCCTCATTGTAGATGTGTGCGAACTAATGTTGTTATTTTAGTATTTTTGACAAAAACAACCTTATTTCTTATCATCACTCACCATCAAACCTATTATTGTGCCCCAAATATGTCCCTTTTTTTTAATAAAAAAATATTAAAAAAAAAAGTACCCTGACAATAATTTTTCAAGGCACAAAATAAGTCTTGATGGCATACTATAAATCTCAATAACATAAAATGGGTGATGAAGACATAAAGAAGTTTCAAATACAAAAGTCTCGAAAATTACAAATTAAGTCTTCAAGACGACAAAAACACATTGTGACAGCTAAAACATACATCTTGATGTAAACTATATTTACACTGTTTATGTTCTTAAATATAAATTAATGCAATTTTTAACATCAACATTCCTAAATATATAATTAAAAACAAAAAACAAAAAACAAAAAAACAAATACAGCTATACATAAAACAAATGTCACAATAATTTAAGACAAGAAAATTAGCTTCTTCTTGACATCGTTAGTTATTTATTTTTTTGTCTACAAAATCGTGTATCTTGTTAGATAAAATTTAAACTTGGAGACGTTGATAAGATTGATTTTTCAAATAAGGAAATAAATTTTTTTTGATTGAGTTTTAAGATGAGATAATAGAATTTTGTAGTTTTTCACAACATAATGCTTTGAATCCTAAACCAAGTCAAAGTAAGTTCTCATTTTGGCCTTAAAAAGCTGGAAATTCAGAGTTCCAGTGCAGCTAAGCTTACAGGAATGACTTCTAACCTTTTTTTCTGTTTTTTTTAAGGGGGGTAGAGGTGTGGGGTGGCGGGGGATGTGGGGGCGGTGGTGCAAGAACACTTTACAAAAGGTAATTGAAGTTAAGAATTTCTTACAATTAAATAAACCCTTGCAAAACCATAGCAAATTTGTTCACTTCCCCATGTGAGTTAAAATTCTGCTGATCAAGGCTTCCTTCTTTCCGGTAACAGGAAGATTGTGTGCCGTCAAGTAATACTTCAACTCCGCCACCGTCAAATCCTTCAACTGCAAAAATAAATCGAAACTAAATTGAGATTATCGTATGAATAACAAAGCTAATACCAAATCAAAATTCTCCTTGAATTTTATGAATCTGCATCCCATTTCATTCCACTCTTCAGTATTACTAGAAATGCCACCAAGCTTCCACCCTATCTTACTTTCAATCAAAAATAATAATAATAATAAACAAATAAAAAGGAAGAGTGCTCATGTCCTGCCGCCTCTAAGAAATATAATTCATAACATTTCCACAAGTTTTATATAAGTCTCATGTGTCTTGGCAGATAATTTATTTATTTTTGAAGCTCTTGGCAGATAATTTATCATGCTGCTTGGAGGAAGTTAAAATCTCAAAATAGTCTTGTGAAAAAGATCTTTATAAGACAAAATTATTTCTGGAATAACTGCAAAGAAACGGAGCCTAGGTTCTTAGTAAAACTTAATTGCAGAAGAAAAAGAGCAATATCAGTTGTTAATTTGATTATCTGTATAATGTTCTGGTCTTGATTTGTCAAAATCACAATAGCAAAGCACAAAACAGAAACAGTGAAAGATTAAAACATGAGAAATAACATTAGCTTTGACCTTTCCATTGTCTGCAAGATCGGCCCAGTCATAATTTGCACTCTCCTTAACAGCATTTTCAGCAACTGCTTTACGTTTTTTGGAGGCTTCACTCACTATTCCATTACTGGCATCATTATTTTCCTCTTCATAACTGTCCCCATAAACAGAAAGTTTGAATTCTTCTATTGCTTTAACAACTCCAGGTCTGCAGGCCATATCAACAAATAATTATCAATTCCCAAGATCAAAATAAATAATAGACCACAACCTATGACTTTTTCCTTACCTAGCCAACCCTTCTTCATCAGGGGCTGTTTCATCTTTGATTTCTGGAATCTCATCTTCTTCTAGAGCTAGGGCCTGTAATACCGCATAGTGTCTCTGCAAGGCTGCAATAAACTTACTGAGACATACTGAATATACTGGAAGTGAGAACTAAAAATGGCACTATTATATACCTGGCGCATATTTTTTCATTATGAAGAACTTAATGTTTTATGATAATTGTGCTGGCAACATATAGTATATGTCGTTGAATTATGTGATTGCATCAGGATTATAACATTAAAGAACCTGTTACTAGTGGAACTAGTATTGCTTGCAAAACATGATACTGAGATGATATCACACACTTGCATTAACGACAAATAGAAATATGGACTTGAAAATGTTCTTAAGATTTATTCTAGGATGCTGACTTACAATTTACAAATGCAATCTAGAAAATGTATGCTTTCACTCAAACTAATCCATAGATACTTAACCATCCAAGTATTCACTTGTTTAGCTTCAAACTTCAAAGAAATTTGACATTTATGTTACCTAGTAGGAATCCAGTTTATTATGCTTTAGCATGAAACAAAGTTATTAGAAGCATAACAATTTTTCACAAACTGGAAACCAGATGACCGTTTCACTTGATGTATAAGCTCATGAGCAGAGACCATTACATGATAAACTGCTATTTGAAGATATACTCCTATCTATATGTTAACAAATTGTATTTTAAACTACTAGATTACAGCATATCATATTGCAACTTACAAGGGTTAGCAAATTGGTATACTGAAAAATTTCTCAAGTCAATACGCTTCATCAATGCCATGGCCATTTTGATTTGTTCATCGGTTGCTCTAGGTACAGCATTTTCATCTGAATAATGCTGCAAATATTAAAAATTTCCTCAGTGAAAATAACATAAGAAAATCTATTCATACTAGCTCAGATATTTCTCTTGCCTCTTCAACATTTCTGATGTCGTCACAGTATGGGAGATATATCATGTGCATTCCAGGTGGCTCGGCCTGACCGCCAGCATTAAGAATCTCATCCTGTGAAGTTTCAAAATCCAAATTGGTAAACTTAATCACAAATGTTAACTTTAATAGAATAATTACAAAAGTAGCCAGAAACAAGCCATATTCAATTTCCGACGCAACATTCATCTTTGGAATTAATCAGTTTATTATTGGTGCATTGAAACGTTCATCTTAGAAAAAAAATTACTTTTCAATATGATAACAGTGTGATTAAGCACAGAAATGTCGTTTGCTTGCTCTCCATTACAATACTCAAAGCATATTAAAGTTCTGTTCAAAACAGATCATACATAACGTTTGACCAGCACAAACACAATATTTGTAGAAACAAAAGGTGGTAATCTAATTAGGTCCAGATTTTGTTTTCAGAAAATAAATTTCTGATTTAAGACTCGTATTTATCATTTACAATCCCAATACTTGTAAGAAATTAAAGACAATCAATTTCAAGTTAATCGTCAGGGAACTATAATCAAGTACTAAGCTAGAGCTAGGCTTGTTGGTGAGAATCACAAAGTAGTATGCAGCAATGGCATAACTTATTCAAATATGTAAAAGATGTCTTACTTGAGCAACAAGGGCGACTAACTGAGGATGAGATGGACTCCCATAGAATGCAACAGCAAAACTGCAAAAGAAACAAAAACTCAAAAGTAGTTCTATTGCATGCAGTAATTGCTTGAGCTTTACATTGAATGACAATCACCATTTACTCTATAATCTATATAAGGAAGTAATAAAACATTATTATAATTAAACATCAAAAAGATCCAGGTGATCGAGATTCAAGAAGAATATGAACAAACTGTTAAGAACCTGAGCTGTAATAAACAAACGTGCTAATCCAAAGTCCAAACATTTTGAAGATCAAAAAATACAATTTTAGGAAGGCATTTCCATTAAAGAAATTAAGAGAAGTATAGAAGAGAAAAACATATGGTCATGGATTATACATGAGATAGAAGAAACAAGGCCTTCAGTTTTTATCCTGAGTTTACCCATAACTTAATAAATGATTCTAAATTATCACTTAGTGGTTTCAATCTCCAAGCCTGCTGATAAATGATATTAAATGTATGCTGTAAGAAGATGTTTAACTTCTAACTCAATATCAATACCTACAAGAATCACTCAACCCAAAAATCATTTAATTAGAAACATTAGGCAATGGTGGAGCATCGTTCATTGTATAGAGATCCAAATTTTGGATGTTTTTCAAATTAAAATGTTAATTTTGAGAACAGCACATATAATAAGATGGGATTCAGCCATAATGCCATGCAAATGCAATATTAACAGATGCAAATGGCATTTCATAATCAAATTTGATGAATCTAATATCGTCAACATATTAGAACAGACAGTAACACTAACATACTAACCGTTCATGCCGTAACATGGATCTAAGAAGGGCAATAAAAATGCGAGTGCTACCAATCACTTCCTGCATGAGACATAGAGAGAATCAGCAGAGATAGGTATGGAATAGAGATAGTACAGCCAAGATTATACAACAGATCCCTACGAGCATCGGATAACAGACAATATATTACATGCCACACCAATTGATAGATTATTTTTCATACTTATGTTAATTTATAAGATTTTCTTTAAAAATTTAAAATATTCTCTTTTGTATATTTTTTAGAACTTTTAATTAGTAATTTAGTTTCCCATTTTTTTAATTTATTTTTTCTAGTCATATAGCAAATGACTTAACTAATACTATTATATTCAATTTAACCTAAGTCAGCTAATAATAAACTAACTCTTGAGAGATTTTGCTATTTTTGAAGATACAAGGGATTTGATTTGACATTCTATCAAAAGCCAGGTTTATTTGCAATTCTTCCTTATTTTTAAAAGCATAGTCATTTTGTATACAAATTTGTAATATAAGCTTAGACCACACCCAACTCTGCTCTCTATGGTACACATATGGAGAGAGAGTGAGAGAAAGAAAGGATGAGAAAATAAACTAGAATGAAAAAATAACCAGCATATAACTTTGAGAAATATCAAGTGCATGGAGCAAGACCATATGTTAAAAACTTGAAAAAGCACAATAAACCATCAAGAAATTAAAGAAAACAATGTAAACAAATGAGACAAGCAAGAACTTTGGCAAAACCGTATTTGTTGTACTATTAAGGATACGAAAACAACCTTGTCACTGGGGAAAACAAATGTTGATGGCCTCAAGTTGTGATAATCTTTCAAGCAACTTAATGGCTTGAATCCAAGGAGACGCAACTCTCCATTTGAAAATCTTTTTATCTCGGATAGCTCCTGAGTAGAAAACTTGATGTTCTCACTGAAGAATACACAGAAAAGTTTAGCTGAAATCATAAGTAGAAACTTAAAATAATAACATCAACAGCTGGATTAACAAAATATATGACAAAACTCTGAGCCAACTCATAATTTGTCTGCTATAAGAGTTAACATCCTAGCCAAACAATGCTTTTAGTTAATTACAAAACAAGAAAAGAAAGATGGTTGGCAGTATAGACTATAAAGTACTAATAAAAGGAAAATCTGGTCCCAACTAACCAATCGAAAGAAAAAGATAATAGAAAGAAGACACAAATAAAGAAACTTTTAAACCCAAAATACATGGAACTAGGAGACATAAAATTGAAAAAAAGTAGGGATCTTTTGTGACCAATGATAATGTACAAAGAACCAATAAAGAACACTTACTTTTTGTAAGGTTGAAAACGTTTTGGAGGTTCTCGCATCAATGCACCAGTATCCGCACAGATTAAAGACCTTTCAGTCTGCAGAATTGCAAGTACAATTACCTCAACAAACAAGTGAACCCCATACTAACCTAACACATAAATTAGATATTTGCAAGCCTCACAACCTTATCACTCGCAAAATGTTTAGTTAGGCATGTGATCTTTGGCATCATGGCTAAATCTAGATTACTTCACTAGTAAAGTAGGTCTATTTACCGTGCTTGAATAACTTCTCTTCTGTTAAAGTTGTAAGACCAATTAAGAAGCATTTTTTTTTCCTTAGGATTGAATGTTTACACAACCAGACAGTTTTGGATAGAATAATGTAAGTCCCACCGTAAGTCCTAAAATGCACAAACATTTAAAACCTCAAGTGCCTACCTCTTGAACCTAAACCAGGAGACTTATTCATGTTCATTGAGCAAATACTAGTAAATTGACTCAGGAAGACATTCCCCAACCTCCATGGCTATAATTGACCTATATTATGAACATGAATAGTCTAGTAACATCATGATTTTAGAGAGTTACAACCCTTTAGCATTTTTATCTTAATCCCCACAATTCTACTTCTTAGTTTATATGTACTTAAGGGCATCCTCAGCACTATTGCTCCTTTCTGAAGATCTCCCTTAACTCTGTTTATAAGTCTTCTACATCTAGGCTTAAACAATCACAACATTGGGCCAAAAAACTTATTTACTAGGTGTTGTTAGATTAGATTGTACAGATAAATGTTGTATATAACATCTTGCACAATAACTTCGCACTACAGATGATTTTTTGTGTGAGGAAAAAAAAAGCACATATCATGTGGCCCTTCAAGATATTAGATTAATAAGTTTGGGGCAATAATTGTTTTGTGACCATCTTCTTTGACAATAAAATCCTTGACAAGATGAAATTTGTAGAAACAAATATAAAGAGCTTTGTCTATCTCAACAGACATTTCTGTTTCAACAGAATTGATCTCTACTTAAGATGAAATCAGCGCTGGTGTAGTGTGAGGAAGAGACTTCCTGAACTATCAAGCAAGTTGACCCATGGAGAGAGATGGAGCTTTATACCATGCATCTTCACAGATCGAATCATTTACCAGCTGAATCTGTCTAACAGTAAAAACACATGGGGGACCTTTATGGCTTCTTTCTCTTCATATAATGCATTTTCGCATCACAGCTATCATTATCTAATTCTTTTCTGAGTTCACAATGCACTTTATTTCTTTTTAAAGCTTTCTGTAATACCTGATTCCACCATCAACTAAGTTCGAAATGATAAAATAGGGAGGAACTCTACTGGAATGCTTTCAAGTTTGCAGGAACTAATATCTTTGAACTTAGATCAATGAATTTATAAATAAGAAAACCCACTGCAAGCAAAAGTTTGATATACTTTCACAGTTTCAGTAATTAAAATCTAAAAATATGCACAAAGATTAGTCAATGAATCGGGAAACAAGGTGCATGATCGGATCAAGAATTAGAGTAGGGAATTTACAACATAACAGTTATGCTATTTGAAAAAACTTGTGAGATTACAATGCATGACAAGTTGCAAGACCATCAAGAAAAACAATGTATATTGCAATAGCTTCAAAATTTCAATATGGATGTACCAGAGGCCATTACATTGGACATTCACAATTTCCAAGAATTGTCAAGGATATCAATGGCATTGATTGATATTTTGAGAACATATACAAACGTAATATGAAATTATTAGAAAAAATAAAAATAGATGTTTCTTATTATACTCTACAATTTAAACAAAACTACAAATAAATTAGAGCAACTTAAAAGTCATGGTGAGAATATACCTTTAAAGGACGATTTGTGACAGAATCAAGCCATGTAATTGAGCCTACAAGCCAAAAGCATGGATGACATGAAGCATTACAAGACTACATGCAGCTTAAAATCTAAAATGTCAATAGAAAACATTGAACCATGTCTACCTGGCACAGTTGGACGAATCAAAGCATAAGTATTCAATTCAATTGACAGCCCATTGGCAATTACAAATGATATTCTTCTAACTATACGCTTCGTGAACATACGCTTTCTCAACTGATCTTTCAAATCTTCCAATCTAAATTTAGAAACATTTATAGAAAATCAGCATTCTTGAGTATAGGATTATATAGCTCATGATATGCAAGTGAAATGCCAATATCATCAGAATCATGTCTTAAATCATCATATAAACAAAAACATTATATTCAAGGAGATATAAAGAGTCAATCTTAAATTATACTGCACTAATGAAGCATGCTTTTAACTCTTGACAAGACAAAAGTTTGTCCATGAAAATATATGAAAAGAGTTGTGCAAATGGCCATGCATGTGTATTAAGGTCTCTGATAGTAATAATATAATGACACAGATTTGTAGCTAACAAAGTGTTTAAGAAGTTATAAGTTCATGGCTCCCCACTACAGGTACGCTGGGACATGATTGACAACAAGAACTAGCAAATTAGGATAATTAGCAATTGGAGAATATCATTGCCCTCGCTGAAGAAAGGAGCACCTAACCATAAACTACATTGCAGCAATTTGCTAATATTAATTGCATTGCAGACCTACATTGATAACCAGCACCACTTGCTAGCAAAAAATTATGTTCATTTACTGAATTCACACACACACACACACAAAAAATACAACACAAAAAAAAAAAAAAAAAAAGGGTGCTCCATACTAATCCAAGTTAACAAATTTTGCTGATAACTATAAGGCAAAACAGTAAATCATAGGCTTAATATCATCAAAACTTAAATTATTTTTTCAAGTTGATTTGCATTAAACTCTTCTAAACCTTTTTTTTTTTTTTTTTTTTTTAATAGGAAACAAAGACTTTATTAATAAAATGAAAGAAAATTCAACTGTGAACCAGAAGTCCCCCAACAAACAAACAAATAGAAAACTAAACTAAAAGCAAGATTGGAATAAACAATCAATAAATAGCAACCTACCAATCTAGCAAAATAAGAAATAATGATAAATCTTTAAATTCTTCACCAAAAGATACCCAGAGAGAAGCCAAATAATACGTTTTATCCCCTAAAAACAATATCTTAACTAATTCTAAATTTCTAATAACAACTATCTTAAGTTTTTTGCACTTCTTGCTTTTGAGTATGAAACAGAAGAGATATTTAAGCAGTTGCAGATGTAAGGCAATTGTCAGTTGCTCCAGTTACAATGCAATCTGTGATAATCCTTGCTATGCACAACTGTTAAAGGAAGAAAGGGAAAGACAAAATAAAGATGCATACTTCTGTCCTGCTGATGACAAGACCAGAGCAAGATCCTCACCCTCTACTCCAATCAAATCCTGAGATATAAGACAGACGATAATTGGTAATCTATTAGGCCAAAAAAATTATTGAAGAAATCAAATAGCGAAGTTATGGGCATAGGCATACAGCATAGAAAAGAGAAATATTGAACTCCTTATCAGGCCGACTCAAGGGTAGAAGTTCAATTGAAATACCAAGATCTTGAGCATCCTGGAAAAAAATGCATCAGTGACTGATCCTTATAATACAATACTGCAAACTTAGAAATAAACATTTTAAAGTGCATTAAAATCAATACTTTAGCCCGCTGTAATGTGGTTCTCATCATATCGGATTTCACTGCACCCTTGATGCTGCCAAAAGGATCATCTTCATTTGTGAATAACAATATCCGCTTGTCAGCAGTCTTTGCAGATCTGAGATAGATCACTAAACATTACCAAGAAATACACAAGGAAATAGAAAAAAGAACTTCTAACTTAGGACATATGAAACTTCAACAGACTGGACCAAACTGACATCTATGTAGCATTACCCTTTACGCAACAGTCCTTGAGCTACCCAGAGAGCATTGTAGAGGGAATTCTCACGAGACCCAGAAAGAATACCATACTGACTCCCAATTTCTTTCTGAAATGATTCTGCAAACAAAATATTTTGAAAATCAGGATTTATTCTAACTTCCACAACAGTCCATCTCAAAGTTGCAATTGGTCCACCATGTCAATCTGTCAAAATAAAACATACATGTATCCTGGTACCATTATGCTTATAACCATGATCACTTCATAGGAGAAATGGCAACTTGTGCTCATAATAAAGCACACATACTGTTATAAAAGAATTAGGATAGGCTGAGATTAGTGTAAACAACGAAAGACATTTTGCCCCTTATCAATTTTTTACCATTTTATATGTCCAAACATTAAATTATTCAAATTAAAAAAGTGAACTACACTGGTTGAAATTTGGGCTACTTTGAGACTCATTCATAGATAATAACTAATAACTCAAACACACTATCTCATTTGACAAAGTAATGGAGCTGTCATATCTAACAGAAGAGGAATTGAAACAAGCCAAAAAATGCAGAACATACTAATTCCACAAAGACCAAGTTTAATTAAGTGACCTAAAAGGAACTACACAGGTAAGACCATCCTCAAACATTCCAAGTGATGAAACAAGAAGAAAAATACAATAAATCTACAGAAGTAACAACTATTTCTGTCAGACTTCTGTGCATTTTTCATTTAAGGCAAGTCCTCGATCTTTCAATGTGGTACTTGACAAGCTAGCTTACACCAACAGAATTATTAGAGGAAAAAATAGCTTAGTCTTAACTGTTGATAATGTCAGCAACCAGACACTCAAAAGGTTGTTTGGACTAAATAGAACAAAATAAATACAATTATATCGCGGGGAACAATGCTAATAAGTGTACTCTAAAAGCTTAATCATCAAAGATAATATGAACAGCAATTTTCACACAGAAAATCAATAAATAATAAACCATATATATGTGGAAGTTATCATAAACCCAAAAGAATAAATAACAGATAACAAAAAAAATCAACAAAAATATTTTAAAAATTCCAACATTAATTAGATAGTTGACCAAGTTTTGAAACAATTTATTAGATCCTGACAGAAATAATGGAACTTCCACACTCCAGTTGTCACAAAATTATCGAACAGGAGAATTCTGGGTGCAGGCCCGAAGTAGGCATTTTCATCATGTGTTTCTTTTCTAACTAAAAATTTCTGAGCACTTGGGTTAGGAAAAGAAAGAAGTGGTTATCTGGAATTGCAGTGTGTTTGCTATATTATGGGTAATGTAGTTAAGGAATAGAAGAAATTCACAGATGCTAAGCAGGAAAACAGTGAAGTTCTTTGAATAATGCTCACTTGTCGACAATCAATAGGCTAAGGTTTCTATTGAATTCCAATTTAATTCTTTTTTTTTTTTTTTTTGTTGTTTCCATTCAATTTGGTTAGGAGGTCATTGCTAGAAAATATTCTACTTGTTATGAGTTACTTATCCATAAAGAAGAGAATGAATACAGATTAGTCAAGAATTATGTAAAACTGGGAATCAAGAAGAGCTGAAGTTTAGAACCAGTAGTTAATCATGTATCAACATAAAATGCAAAATTAATTCACCAAAACATACTTACCCTGTATTTGGTCAAATTCTTTAATGAACCTAGCTGTTGGCCTATCTAGGTTCTCCCTTTCAGCGACATTAAACACAAAAACACCATTTAAATCCTGCAAATTCTTCTTTTCTCTCTGCAAATGATTTGAAAAATAAACAAAAGCCCAATATAAAAATAAATCATATATTATTGCTAACTTATAATCCTAACACTAAAGAAGCAAAAATGAACATCAAAGCACTTCTACAGTAAACTAGACATACCAACCTGCATTATGAAAAATAAAATAAAATAAACAAAGAAAACGTGAGTGTAACATCAGTAGAAGAGTAACCACAGAATGCAGCAATGACAGAGTTCTATCTTTGGCATATACACTATGTCATAGCACAAGTTGAGGAAAAAAAAAATAGAGATCATAAGAACATTGTATACAGCGGAAATTTAACAGAAAAGAACAATAGTCATGTACAGAAAATATGTTCAAATTGGAATGTGTTTAGCTTAGAATTATGTGAAGTTATTTTTGTTTTATCTTTACTTGAATGATTCAATTTTCTAAAACATTTTTTACATCAATCATGAGATCCATTATAATATTCCAGAGTACACTTGGTAAATTTTATTGAGTTAAATCCGGTTTGTTACTAAAGACTCTTATAATTACGCTGGGATAAAGTATGACCAACTGATCCTTAATCATATTCCCAGAATTAAGAGTGGTGTAGTTCATAATCATTAAGAGTTAATGAGCCACATGTCCCAAACCAAGGGTCTCTTATAGGCTACATGTAGTTAGCTTATGATTAAAGGTCAACTACTAGTCTAACAACAATGTAATCATTTATCATTCATCATCATTAAATATTTTAATTGGAAGCACAGATAAGGTTTCATCCACTTCTAGAACTTTTTCTTAGAAATGGAACGTAAAATAAATGTAGAAAACCAAATGCAAGTTGTAGCCTTTCCAATTTAGTTCCTTTTCCCACTTTGGCTTTTCATTTTAGTTACGTCCACTGCTACAGTGTCAGCAAAGTAACATCTATATATTATGCAGTTTCTACTTCAAATGAAAAGCCAGATCTATTCTATAACAAAACCGAAAACCCAACGATTTTGCCTTACCACAACCAAGACAACAATTTTCAGAAACGAAATAATAATTATAACATCACTAACATCAGCAAGGAAGAAACTGGAAATCTAAAAATGAAGACTACTAGGAATAGCAGATGAAGCAATTAATAATTTGTAATTATCAAGAGAAGGCATCTTTCATTTTATAAAATGTCTTACAGTGTTAAAGAAGCAAATAGCAACTTCATCATATGACCTATTAATGATTTGAGTCTTCAATGATTGCGCAATACTACTAACAACAACGTGGAAATGAGTTTCTTCCCCTTGATCTTCCTGCCAATATGGATAAATAAAAAAAATGCAAACACATTAAGTTCCAAACATGTAAAGCACTTATGCATTTTAAGTTTAAAAAGCTGCATGTAAAGAAACTCAATCTTGCATGAACTTGTCGATGGTGAGTAGCATGCAAAAAGGCCAAACACAAAACCAAACATCAAACGCTGTGATTTAATGCATTAAAATTTTCAGCTTGCTTGCGTGCTTTACAACCGTACCAAACATTCAGAGTCACATACTTTGTCAGTCATCATTATTTTCTCACTTAATGAACCACATTCCACTGAAATACATATCGTGATGCAGCTCAAGCAGAAAATAGATGTGATTCTATTATCGAGAATCATTTCCAGAACACATCACAATTTTGAGGTCAAACAAACTACAAGGCCATGTCTAAGCATCCAAAAAAATGGCAACCCCAATTTACAATACTAACAACAGCTCTTTCACGAGCTTCAAGATCATTAAGTAGTCAATACAGAATTCCAATCAGCGAAACACACATAAATTACCAGTCAAACAACCTAACTAAACAGTCAAGATATAATAAACCCCACTAATACAAACCATAACGCTTTTCTTAAGACATACTAAATTATCACTTTCATAATTTATCTACATGACACTAATCACAACTATTCTTGTCGATACATAAACGCTTCAACTCCCACACAAACTCCACGAAAACACCAATTCATCCAAAATCATATTTCTCCACATGTACAACAACACCATGACACCTTCACAATTTATGTTGACAAATTCAATAAAAAATCGAGCTCTCTACATATGTCTGGTCCATTTCACCCAAACAAACACCAATTGAAATTAACAACAGAAACAATTACTATTCAAGTACTAAGAGATTCAACATTACTCACGCCTGGAGAGGTGGTACTAAACATTCTGGGAGAAGCATCAACCAGGTACACAACAAATTCTTTGGTAGACTCTCGTTCCTGCAAGATGACAATTTTGAAAAGAAGAACGAGGAAGCTAAGCAGTGTTGAATTGAAAAGAGAAGCAAAAGAAGAAGACCTGGTAGAAGTCGTTATCAGCGTCGTCTTCGTCGTCTCTGAAAACATCATCGGGGTCCAAATCCATTGTTGTTGGAAATTGGGGGTTTTGATTTGAGAGCAGAACCCAACCCGCGTTTTTAAGAATTCGAAACTCCACAGTTCAGTGTCTGACAAGTTAAGGCATCGGTCACTGGACCGGTCGGTTCGTGTAGACCGGGTCCACATAAGACGCAAAATTGTGCTCAAGCCTCTTCTTTTTGTTCTAGTTGTTGTTTTGCCGCAGGTGAAAACCTTGTTTGAAATAGTTTTTTATTTTTGATAGTAGATAAATAGAAGTTAAAGTCTGAGTTTTTGAATTACAGTTTGAATGGTATATTTCGAAAAAGCTTTTACATCTAAAAGAGTTTTTTAGATTGTTTGGATGGAATATTTTTAAAACTTTACGGTATATACTATGACCTTTATACATTTTAAAAATAGAATCTTGAATATTTTAAATGTCTTTCAATATGATTATTTTCTTTCTCATCAGAAAAGAAAAAGAAACTTTATTTTTTACTTAAATAAATAAATATATTTTAGTAATTTATATAATTTAAAATAATTTTATTTATTTATTCAATAAAATATAATTCATATGAGATGTCATGACATTTTTCTATTATATTTCCTTAAAAAAAATCTATTTAAATAAGATAAATACAACAATTCAATTTAAACTACAAATACGCCCATTCAAGTATATGATCATCCAACAACTTTGTCTATTTCTCCATCATCGCGCTCTATCCCTATCCCCTCTATAAACTGAAAACAAAAAGAGAAGCTAAAAACTGAAAAACAATAAAGCAAAAATCAATTGCTCATCCAATTGCTTACTCAATTCTGTATAATCAAAGCCAAACTCATCTGTTCCTCTGCTTTCGACTCTCCTCGTATCTACCTTAATGGATGCTTCTTCCATTACATTAAGCAATCAATGAATTTTATTCGATCTAAAAAGTAGACATGCTGGTGGTGGACGTTTGAAGTAGACATGGCCACTATGCCCTTGTTTGGTTAGTGAGATGTGATTGGATTATTTATATAAAGATTGGATTGAATTGAATGAGATGAGATTAGATTAATTTAAATGCTATCTTATGTTTGTTGAAATGTGGAATAGGATTAAATCTTTTATTTCACTAAGCAAAACTTACCTCCTCCACAAGCAGAACCTTCCCTCCTCTCTCAGCACACTCCATCCTTCACTTCTTTTCCTTCGTCGGCCTATAAGAGTCGCCACACGCTTTCTCCACATCAAACTCTCTCTCTCACTCCTCTATTGCTCCTCATCTCCGTTGCAAACTCGTACTTCTCACTCTCCACTATCATCTTTGCTTCGTTTCTAACGTCGACACCAAGCAAAGTCGTTTTTAACATCGTTTTTAGCACAATCTCATCATGCTTGGCAGCAATATGATCGCCATTGTCGAGTGTCCAATTGGATGTTGATATGGAGGTGTGATCTAATCAAAGAACACGTTGAGGTTTAGGTGAGTCGAGTGAGAGATAAAAGATCTGGTGAGAGAAAGTTAACCTGTTTTTATAATAGGTTGAAATTATCTCACTCAAGTAAGATAAAATAGTGATGTGTTAAATTTGTTCAGCCTCCTTTGTCTGTACCAAACATGGGTTTGGATAAAATTTAATCCAAACGCAGTCCAATCTGGTCAAACAAATGGGGTCTATAAGTTAGTGTAAAAGGAAATATTAAAGATTGATTCTTTGAAATCATATTAATGGTAGAATTGTATTCAAGGAAATTTAGTTAGGATGCTCTATAAACACCTTTATTCTAGCTTATGAGAAGGAAGGATATATGTAGAATTATAATTGCGTTGTTCCTTTCATTCTCTATTTGATAAAATATATATATATATATATATATAACATTAAATTGATTTCATTTATTTAAAAAATTAATTTGTATAGTTTGTGAATAGATTAAAAAGCAATATTTTTCGATCATATTATAAAATAAATGTTATTATTAAAAAGTTAATATTAAGTCATTAGCTTTATTAAAAATAATAATTTAATTATTTGTTAACCAAATTTAATTTGATTTAAAATATTTAAAGTAATTTTACTATTTTAGAATGAATTTAAAATAGCTTTATTTTATTAAAATTATTTAACACTCAATTAATTACTTTTTCTTTAATCTCAAACTATAGCAAACAAAAGATAATATTATTTTTATCAAATTTTATATTGCATAAATCATATCACAATATTAATTTATTGAATCGAACCTTACATGTCAATCAAGCTTTAACCGCTTTTTTTTTCTTTTAGTAAATGTAAAATTGCAACTAATTTTAAAAGCTAACATTGAGTGTATCATAACTTTGACAAGGGTTGTCTAGGTTAATCATACATAAGCCCAAGGTGATCCAATTATTGTCCCGTGGAGGAATGCTATACATGTTTTTCTAATGTACTCTTTTAATATACTTTTCATTTAATCTACGACATGTACACAAATTTATGTTTTTATAGGATAAACTTTTTGTTCAAAAAATGAAATTTGTGATTAGTTTTTAGAGGAATGCCAAATACAATGTTTCAATACATTCTCTTAATTTACTTCAACTTCACGTATACAACTTGTACTTTTGAACATAAAATTTGTCATAAATTTCAGTGAAATAACTGAAAAATATCTATAAGATATACATAAAACATCCTATACATTTTCGTCTAAAAAAAAAAAAAGAGAAATTCATGTATATTGTAGTGGGGTCAAACTTCAAAGCATTGATCATTGACCAGATCTTGGCAACCTGTATCCTGCACACAATAAACAAGAGATAGCACAAGTGACTTTGACACCGGTGTGATGCCGACCGAAAGCAGTCTGATACTCAATCCAATAATCAGGTCGAAATAAATAATAGAATTAAAAATACGTCATTCCACAAGTGCTATTCCGATGAAGATGCTATACGATAGTGATGTATATCGATCGTATGATTGCGATCGACAGTGTAGGTCTCAAAAGTTGTATTTGGGCTTGGCTTGATGTGGTTAGATGGGATGAGATTATCAAAACTTTTTATCGGAGAGGAAACACAGTGGTTGGGATGGCTTCTATTGGATGAAAGAAGTTTGTACGGAGATTTCCCTATGTCCTCTATACTCTCTACACAACTATTTATATATAAGACATACTAGTCACTCTTTAAAGTCGATATACGTTTGCCACAATTATTATGGCACTTGAAACTTTTCGCCATTACTCCCTTTTATGGTGACTATTGTGGTCAATCCCTATAAATCACCATTTATTGGGTTCATAATGAAGAGATGATGAACAAAAGATGATTAATGAATCTACTTATGAGAGTTAGAGAGAAGGTTCCAAAATTGTATTGTATTTCTTTCTTTAATAATGAGAGACCTTTGAAGTGACATGATCAGTTGCCCCTATATCAGCATACCAAGAACTATCATTAACTATATTAGGAGTAGCAAAATTAGCAGCTGACTGAAGTAGATTAGCTTGTGAAAAATTGCCATGAAATTGATTCATATCTGAATGAAAACCTGGTGCAGAATATCCATTCCCATTTTATGAGTAACCACTACTATTCTGAGAGTTCCTTGTAGCATGACTCACTCCCTGAAAAGATCTATCAAACCTAAAATAACATTGTGTAATAGTGTGACCAACTCTACCACACAACTGATAAGAGGGTCTTCCATTTGAGTTCCATCCGCCACCATTCCTTCCTCTTCATCTACTCTTATTTCCAGTATTCCTTCCATTAAAACCTCCTATTTGATTCCTTCTATCTTGCTATCCTCCTGACACAAAATGAGCACCTGCTCCACTTATCTCTGAGTTATTAATTTGTTCAATCCTTTGTTCATACATTAGTAAGAGATATTGAACATCTTGTAAGCACATGGTATGTTTTTATGAAGAGATCAAAACCACTATAGGATCATAATCGTGACCAAGACCTCCTAAAACACTCAAGATCAAGTCATGATCACTTACTTTTTCACCAGTTGCCCTTAAACTATCACCTAACATCTTAATTTTGAGAATGAAATCAGAAATCGTGCTAGATCCTTTCTTGATCGTCTAAAGTTCATGGCTAATTTGAAGGACTTTGGCCATTCATTGTTGTGTGTATAACTTTTCTAAAGGCTTCTAGACCTCACACGAAGTTACACATTCAGTGACTTGACTTATTATCCCTTGACTGATTGTTGATAGTAACCAACAAAGTAATATTTGATCAGTTTTTTCCCAAGCAACAAACTCCTTATTTATTACTTCTTTAACCCTGTTTTTGTTTGATCTCACTTTAACATACTTAGGAGGGCAAATTGTTGTACCAAAAATAAAATCTTCAAGATCCAAAGCTCGAATGGCAGGGATTACCTGAGTTTTCCATGTGATATAATTGATCGGCAAAGAGAAATTGAGAGTTTTGGCCAGTCAACGAGCATTCAAAGGTTGAGTTGGTGAGCAAGTTGGAGATTGAGTAGGAGAGAGATCATCCTCACTTTATGACAAAGAAGAGTTTGAATCAGACACCATTGACGCTAGTCTTGTGCTCTAATACCATGAAAAGTTGAACAAAAGATGATTAATGAATCTACTTGTGAGAATTAGAGAGAAGGTTTCAGAATTGTATTGTATTGCTTTCTTGAATAATGAGAGACCTCATGAGGTCTTTTTTATACACCCATAATTTTTCCCTCCAAAAATAACAGAATGTAATTAAGTGTACACCTCATCAGATAAGATGGGAGAGTGGCTAATTAAGTGAGCCGAGTGAGCATTGTGATTGACTTTACAGAGCCAGTATCTAACTTTGCTATTCTGCGAGCTACAAGATGTATACTTATATAAGGTTAAAGAACTGATATATTAATAACAGCTTGAGTATCTTGACTGACTTAATTTTGTTCTCTAACATATAACACGTCACAAAGTCATTATCTTTTATTGGGCTAGGCCATGTCTCAAGCTTGTTGATGCATCGAGTCTTTTGGGCCTCCACATCTTGAGCTAATTTATTTACCCACTATATATATGTATGTATGACATATTTTACAGTACACTTGGGTATCGATATACTTGATAATTATAAATCAGTTATTGTATTCTAAAATTATTGATTATATTTTATTATATCAGATTGTGTTTATTATATCTGATTACAACTAAATTAGTTAGATCATATTTACAATAATCAATCATATTTTGTTGTAATCAGATATGTTTAGTTACAAGTAAATATAATGAAATACAATCCATAATTTTTTAATATAATTAGTTTAGGTGTATTGATACCCAAGCGTATTATAGACAGTCCTATGTATGTGTATGTATGTCTCTCTCTCTCTCTCTCTCTCTCTCTTTATATATATATGTGTGTATATATAATGTCAGGTAATACTTTGAAAATCATTGATGGTTTCACATTATTTTCAATCCAATGGTATTTTGATAATAATCCTATAATAAAATTATTTTTACAATCAATTGCAAGATCATGGACAAAATATTATATCTGATTGTTCGAGAAGTTTTTTGGACAAAATTTTTGATCCCATTCCTATGAAAAATCATGGAAAGATATTGAAAGACGGATTCGATCCAAATAAAACTGTGGGGTCCACGCCAGCCCTTCGTAATCTCTTCAGGCTCGTGGCTTGCCATTCACAAGATACTGTCCCAATCAAGATGAGTTTTCTTTCGCCTCTCCCATCTCTTGAACCTGGCCCTTGACCCTTAAATCCAAATTCTTAAAGAGGTGAGTAACGACTAAGCTAGCTCAATTGGTACTCACCTCTTTAAGAATTTGGATTTAAGGGTCAAGGGCCAGGTTCGAGAGGTGGGAGAGGCGAAAGAAAACTCATCTTGATTGGGACAGTACCTTGTGAATGGCAAGCCACTAGCCTGAAGAGATTACGAAGGGCTGGCATGGACCCCACAATAAAATTAGAGATAAAGCAATAGATTGGTGGAAGACAATACATAGGAGATTCCCCGAGGGAGTGTCATGGAACCAATTTAAGGAAGAATTCAATAATAAATTCTTTCCAGCCATTTACAAAGATCCAAAAATTGAAGAATTTTTCAGGTTAAAGCAAGGAACATTCTCAGTGGCGGATTCATAATTTAATTATTTAAAGAAAAAGTTTTCGGAGTCCGTTGAAGTACCGGGAGGGCTTCCCTCGGATTCAAGAGGTTAAATCCGAGTTGGGTCCCTTCAAAGTAGCTCAATTGGTACTTATCTCTATAAGAATTTAGATTTAAGGGTCACGGGCCAGATTCGAGAGGTGGGGGAGGCGAAAGAAAACTCATCTTGATTGGAACAGTACTTTGTGAGTGATAAGTCACGGACCTAAAGAGGTTACAAAGGGTTGGCATAGACCCCACAAAAATAATACGAAAAATATTAAATTAGGTTGTTCAACTAGAGGTCGATCCCAAATTACCTATACGGAATTCAAGATTCAAATCACAGCATAAATGTCTTGCCTTTGATGTGTTATTCCTGCTAATTACCAGAAAAAGAAGAAGAATTCTCAAAACATTAATAGAACCAGTTCCCAAAAACCAAAGCTTAGGTACTGTTTTGTTTTAGAGAAGAAAAACGTATGTTTTTTTTCTGTAGGTGTTCTAATTGCATTCAATATGTGATGATGGGTTTAACTTCTTGTTAAACACTTATTCATATGGTAGTTATTTTAAAAGATAACTGTTAATTCAAATTCAAACATACAGTTATCCATATGGATAACTATAAGTAATCGCTGGGTGGTTATTTGGATAACCACCAAATAACCATCCAGTAATTATTTGGTCTCATCCAATTCTACGGGCCTTGGGCTTTGGGTCATCTCGGGTGGACCCGACCTATAACCCATAATATATATACCCAACATCTCCCACTCACACGAGATGAACCAAACAGCACTTTGTAGGAAACACATCGATCAAGTCCTTCTTAATAAGGTATAAAGGCATTTATACGGACAAATACATTGTGTGACCTATGAACAAAAAAAGGGAATTATATATAAAGGCTCGATTTCCAAATCTTAATTATATTGATTTATAAAAGATAAGGAATTTATTCATTATATGTCCTAGATTCAATAGAATTTTATTTGTTCAAGCATATGCAATCCTCATAATTATATGCATGATCCAATCTCCATTCCATATATTTACAATTATAATTTGTCGACAGTAAATATACGAATAAATAAAATTCATCAAATCTTCCTGCTCTTCTTTCTTCTTTTGGTCAACAAAAAATTACTGATACCATAGTATGTCCCATAGGCCGTATTATCATAGCCATAGAAGACACACTAATAGTACAAACATCATTCTGCTACTTTGAGATAAGGAAGACAATCAATAAGGACACAAGTTGAAGTTTTTTTGAAATACACTTCAATGGAATTTCCACAATAAGAAATTGGGGTGGACTCACTCATTTTCCATGTCGGTCACAATCAAGCATATGCGGTATGAAAAACATGCTACAGTGGATCTTATCCTTAAATAAGGACGCGTATGTCTTTGATTATTATATGTTATCCACTGTACAGATCTTAGTTCAGTAACATTCTTTGCGCTTAACCTGATTTTCAAAAGCTCACTTCCTAAGTGCCTATTAAAAATCACATCTGGCTAACTCAGGTTTCACAACAGTGGGAGAAATGTTATGAATGGTTCAATAATTAATTTAGGTAGAGCCTCCTCTTGACTGTATTCAAGGCGATATTTTATATATTTGAACCCTAATAAGATAGTCTTATGTTTATCTTCTAAAATATATGTGTCTCATCCTGGCTTACTAGCTTAGCAACCAAGGCGACGATATATGTAAAAATCCTAGTCTCATACCTGATGACATACTTCATAAGTAGAATACGTGAAATGAATATGTGCTAATATCAAAATGATGAAAAATAATCATTTATTAAACAAATATAAATAAATATAACAATTACTTTATCATAGTCTACGCAAACCTAAAGACTTAGTATGTGACATAAAAACATCTCTTGTCACAGCTGTTGTAAGCGGATCCGCTATCATCTCATGCGTAGATATATACTTAATTGTTATACCCTTCTTATTACAATATCTCTAACAAAATTGTATTTAGCCCATATATGTTTCGATTTACTATGATACTTCGCATCTTTAGTGTAGACAATCGTTGCCTGACTATCACAGTATACAGTTACTGGCTTCTCTGCATCCATTTGTAGGTTCAAATCCTCCAAGAATCTTTTGAGTCAGATCGCTTCTTGCACTACCGCTGAACATGCAATAAACTCCGCTTCCATGGTGGATAGCGCAATACAAGATTGCTTTTTGCTACTCCAAGAGATAGCGCCTTGGTTGAGCAAAAATGTATAACTTGATGTAGATTTTCGTTCATCCAAGTCACCTCCCCAATTAGAATTCGTGTACCCAGTCAGATGTATATTGCCACCTTAGTAGCATAAGGAGTAATCTGCGGTCCCCTTAAGATAAGCTAATATTCTTTTCACGACAATCCAGTGTTTTTGTCCAAGATTGGATTAATATCTACTTACCAGTCCAACTGCATAGCAAATATCAAGTCTCATACACATTATCGCGTACATGAGACTTCCAATAACATTTGAGTAAGGAACTCTTTTCATTTGCTCACGCTCTTGTGGAGTATTAGGACACACTTTTAGACTTAGAGTTTGACCTTTTGAGGTGGGAGTGTCCATTGGTTTACAACTAGCCATATGGAATCGTTCGAGAATCTTCTTAATATAAGGCTCTTATGATAGAGTGAGAATTCTCTTTGAACGATTTCTTACAATGTTAACTCTTAAGATATAAGTCGTTTCTCTTATATCTTTCATCTCAAAAGTTGAAGATAACCATTCTTTGATAGTTATCATGAACTCCTTGTCATTTTCGGATAACAGAATATCATCTACGTATAATGACAGTATTATGAATTTATCTTTTTCTCGCTTGACATACACACAATGATCCTCCTCAGTTATATCAAATCCATAAGATATGATCACTTCATGGAAATGGAGGTACCATTGTCTGGAGGATTGTTTCAAGTCATAGATGGATCTTTTAAGCTTGCAAACTTTCTTTTCTTGGCCTTTCGAAACAAAATTCTCAAACTGTTCCATATAAATTTCTTCTTCCAGTTCTCTATTAAGAAATACTGTCTTTATATCCATCTGATATAGTTCTAATTCCATATATACAACGATAGCTAATATGAGGTGAATAGATGCAAACCTTATCATAGGAGAGAAGGTTTTTTCATAGTCTATACCCTCTTGTTGGGTATAACCTTTTGCAACTAACTCGCCTTATACCTTTCTATTGAGTCGTTTGCCTTTTGTTTGACACGGAGAACCCACTTGTTTCCAATGGCTTTCCTATTACACGGTAAATCAACCAAGTCCTAGACAAGATTATTTTTCATAGACTCCATTTCTGCTTGCATGGTTTTAATCCTAAAATTTTTAGCGGGTGAATTGAGAGCTTCATCAACATTTCTTGGCTCTTCACTGTCATGTGATGCAAGCATAAAAGTTTCCCCCTCAATCTCAAATCGACGACGGGGAATCGTTTTATGAGTACTTTTACGTGTTGACAAATCTAAGGGAGTTAATTCATCATTCCTTGTACTTCCACTGGGAACAGATGAAGAAGCTATATCATCAACTTTCTTACTCCCACTAGGGATAGAGTGTTCTCGTAACTCTCTATCTACCTCAGATTGTGTATTCGGATTTGAAATATCATCCGAGTCATTCAACTCATAAAATTGAAAGCCTTTTCAACTCTAACTCTGCTAGGAAATTCATTCTCTAAGAAGTTAACATCTCATGATTCTAATTCAGTTATGCTACCATTTGAACTTTCACTTATGAGTACATATCCAGTTAAGTGTTCAGAGTATCTAATAAAGATACATTTTTTCTCTCTGGCACCCAACCTTCCAAATTTGCTTGAAAGATCATGTACATATCCTACGTACCACCAGGTTGTCATATGTAGGTTAGATCAGATTTTCTACTTGTCCATAATTCATAGGGTGTAGTAGCTACTAACTTAGAAGGTACCCTATTCAAGATATAAGTAGTAGTTAATAGCGCATCCCCCTAATAAGATACTGGAATATTCGCTTGTGCCATCATACATCTTACCATTTCTAATAAAGTCTTATTCTTTCTTTCCATTACACCATTATGTTGTAGAGTCCTAGGAATGGTCAATTGTCTATTGATACATTTCTCATAACACAATGTCTTAAATTATCCAGAAAGATATTCTCGCATTCGGTCAGTTCGTAAAACCTTAATAGTTCTATCTAATTGATTCTCTACCAAATTCAAGTATAATCTAAAACAATCCAATGCCTTAGATTTATAGAAGATCAACTAGACATAATCAAGACGAGTGAAATCATCTATAAAAGTAATAAAATATGATACACCATTTCTTACTCTTACATTCATTGGGCCACAAATATTAGAATGAATTAGATTTAATGGATTCTTAGCCCTAATTCATTTTCCAAATGGTTTTCTAGTTGTTTTTCCTGCTAGACAACTTTCACAAATAGACAATTCTATCTTATCAAGAGACCCTAAAAGTCCCTCTTTTGCCAATCTGTTCATAGATCTTATCTTATATAGTCTAGTCTAGCATGCCAAATATTAACATCAATATTTGCAATATCAGTAGAAGATATTAACGAAAAACAACTGTTATCATTAATAGTACCATCGACATATTCAATGTCCAACACAATAAATCCATTACTTATATAACCAGTTCCTAAACACACTTAATTCAAAGAAATTGTCAAACAGTCACCAAGAAAAGTCAAACTATATCCTAGGCTTAAAAGAACTATTACAGAGATGAGATTCCGTCAAATCTTTGGAGTATACAAGATGTTATGTAGATACAACAATTGGCCACTATGCAGAATCACTTTATAGGTGCCAATACCTCTAACTTCGACCTTGGAGTTGTTTCCTACATATATACATCTTATTCCTTAGCTGATCCGACGGTACTCCACAAATGCTCATTTGTCTCTAGCTATGTGGTCTGTGGCTCTTGAGTCTACAATCCAAACGGGATGAGATTTAAATCAACGAATCATGCAAAATTGTTGGAACCACTGTCCTCCCAACAAACAACCACAAACCTGGCTTTAATACCAATGAAAGACAGATTCGATCCAAATAAAACAGTGCGAAAAATATTAAATTAGGTTGTTCAACAAAAAGTCGATCCCAAATTACCTGTACCAAATTCGAGATTCAAATTACAGTGTAACTGTCATGCCTTAGATGCGTTATTTCTTCTAATTGCTAAAAAAAAGAAGAAGAATTCTCAAAACATTAATAGAACTAGTTCCCAAAAACCAGAGCGTCGGTACTATTCTATTTTAGGGAAGAAGAACGTATGTTTTTTCTGTAAGTGTTCTAATTGCGTTCAATATGTGATGAAGAGTTTAACTTCTTGTTAAACGCATATTCACATGGTAGTTATCTTAAAAGATAACTACAAATTCAAATTCAAACATACAGATATCCATATGGATAACTATAAGTAACCGCTGAGTGATTATTTGGATAACCACCAAATAACTGTGCAGCAGTTATTTGGTCTCATCCAATTCTGTGGGCCTTGGGCTTTGGGTCATCTCGGGTGCACCCGATCCATGACCCATAATATATATACCCAACAGTATTCTTTTGGTGCCATCAAACATCTTAAGTTTGTTTTGATCATCGTAAACTGTATGTGCTTTTCAAGCAAGTGGGTCATATTTTTTCTTATAATTCCACATTAATTAAAAAAAAGACACTTATTTTCCATATGTTTTACATTTTTTTTTTACTCTGGCAACAACGGTCATGCGTCGAAGGCATCACCCACACATCGAAGCATGGAGTGACACGCCTGCCAGATACCCTAGCCAGCTAGGACACGTTGTAACATGTCAGTAGGTCACACATCAGTTGACAAGACTTCTACCTATCTCTACGTCAGTTGACACATGGCGACACGTGGAGCATGGTTGGCAAAGCCAGCCATGCTCCCTTCCTCATGTGCTAGGCCGGTACGTGTATTGCATGCGCTGCCTTACCGATTTCAAAAGGTCATTGGACTACCACTAGAAAAATCCAAATTTCATCCTCTTTCTGTATATACCCTTAGTTTCTAATTTTAGTGGGTAGTGAATTCCACAAACCTAAGGTCGAGATTGTGATTATATTTTTACCCAAAAATTAAATAGTTTCAACCTAAAAGCAATCCAATTTGGACAAAAACTTTAAATGCCCATACCTTTTTCATTTCAAATCAAAAAACAATTATTCAAAAGCTTATTGATTCGTCTCGAAGTCTACTTTCACATGCTTTTCGAATAATACAAAAAGGGTTTTAGCAAAAAAAGTTATGATATGAACAAATTTCAGGTTCAAGTTCTATTATTTAGGCTTTCAACAAGCATAATCAAAGTTTTCAATCAACGAATTATACAAAATTACTGGAACCATTGTCCTACCAGCAAACAACCACAAACTTGGCTCTGATACCAATGAAAGACGAATTCAATTCAAATAAAATACTGTGAAAAACATTAAATTAGTTTGTTCAATTGGAGGTCGATCCCAAATTACCTGTACGAAATTTGAGATTCAAATCACAGTGTAAGTGTCATGCCTTCGATGTATTATTCCATCTAATTCCTAGAAAAAGAAGAAGAATTCCCGAAACACTAATAGAACGAGTCCCCAAAAACCAAAGCGTAGGTATTATTCTGTTTTAGAGAAGAAGAACGAATGTTTTTTCTGTAGGTGTTCTAATTGCGTTCAATATGTGATGAAGAGTTTAACTTCTTGTTAAACAAATATTCACATGGTGGTTATCTTAAAAGATAATTGTCAATTCAAATTCAAACATACAGTTATCCATATGGATAACTATAAGTAACCGTCGGGTGGTTATTTGGATAACCACCAAATAATCGCCCGACAGTTATTTGGTCTTGTCCAATTTTACGGGCCTTGCGTTTTAGGTCATCTCAAGTGGACTCGACCCATGGCCCATAATATATATACCCGACAGTATTCTTTGGCACTATCAAACATCTTAAGTTTATTTTGATCATCGTTAACTGTATGTGCTTTCCAAGCAAGTGGGTCATCTTTCTTCTCATAATTCCACATTAATTAAAAAAAAGACACTTATTTTCCATATGTTTTACTTGTTTTCTACTTTAGCGTGCCGGAGGCGTCATCCACATGTCGAAGCGTGGGCTGACACGCCTACCAGATGCTCCAGCCAGCTGGGACACATGACTATGTGTCAATGCGCAACGTGTCAGCTGACGAGACTGCCACTTATCTCCACGTCAGCTGACACGTGGTGACACGTGCTGACGAGTATAATGCAGGCGCCGCCTTGTCTATTCCGGAAGGTCATCCGACCACCAACAGAAAAATCTAAATTCTATTATCTTTCCATTTATACCCTTAGTTTCCAATTTTAATGGCTAGTTAATTGCATAGATCTAAGGCCGAGACTGTAATTCGTTTTTAACCCAAAAATTAAACATTTTCAACCTAAAAACAATTCAATTTTGACAGAAATTTTAAATATTCATACATTTTTCATTTCAAATCGAAAATCAATGATTCAAAAGCTTACAAATTCGTCTCGAAGTCTACTTTCACATGATTTTCGAATCATACAAAAAGGGTTTCAGCAGAAAAAATTATATTATGAACAAGTTTCGGGTTCATGTTCTATTCTTTAGGCTTTCAACAAGTATAATCGAAGTTTTCAATCAACAAATCATACAAAATTACTGGAAACACTGTCCTACCAGCAAACAACCATAAACCTAGCTCTGACACCAATGAAAGACAGATTCGATCCAAATAAAACAATATGAAAAGCATTAAATTTAGTTGTTCAACTGGAGGTCGACCCCAAATTACCTGTATGAAATTCGAGATTCAAATCACAGGATAAGTGTCATGCCTTCGATATGTTATTCCTTTTAATAGCTAGAAAAAGAAAATGAATTCCCAAAACACTGATTGAACGAGTTCCCAAAAATCAAAGCGTAGGTACTATTATGTTTTAGGGAAGAAGAATGTATGTTTTTATTGTAGGTGTTCTAATTGCGTTCAATATGTGATGAAGAGTTTAACTTCTTGTTAAACTCATATTCACATGGCAGTTATCTTAAAAGATAACTACCAATTCAAATTCAAACATACGCTTTTGGATAACCACCAAATAACCGTCCTGCAGCTATTTGGTCTCATCTAATTCTACGGGCCTTGGGCTTTGAGTTATCTAGAGTGAACCCGGCCTATGACCCATAATATATATACCTAACAGTATTCTTTTGGAGTCATCAAACATCTTAAGTTTATTTTGATAATCGTAAATTGGATGTGCTTTCCAAGCAAGTGAATCATCTTTATTCTCATGATTTCACATTAATTAAAACAAAAAAGGACACTTATTTTCCATATGTTTTACCTTTTTTCTTCTTTATATCTTTTGCTATGATCGTGTCCGGCAAGAATAATATCTTCTTCATTAAAAATGATGTTGTAGAGGAAAATGATAGGGCAAAGGAGAGGAAAGTAATGTTATAATATCATAAATTATTTTGAAATTAATCTTTGTCGTCCATCATAGAGATGGATGACAGAGATTAAAGATTTTTTTTATATTTATTTTTTAATTCGTAAAATCATATTTGTATTAAATGTGATGTGACATGTCAGACAATTCAAATGAATTGGCAAAAATACCTTTCACCCAATTAACGGTGACTAATGGTCATTGACGGTGAGGAGGTTTCTTGTTACAAAAATGAAATTTCATTGACGGTGAGAAGGATAAGTTAGGCTGTGACATACCACCTATAATATACCCTATTTTGTATATAGACGACACACTGACCGGATGAAATGACTCAATCCTTCCCGTTGTTAGTAATAGATACTCCTTGACACTGTCATGCACGGATTCGGATACTCTGATTGGATAACTCTATGAATCTATGTGCGGGACAACCTTTTTAGATA
Organism: Dimocarpus longan; assembly: GCA_022984855.1. Taxonomy (NCBI): domain Eukaryota; kingdom Viridiplantae; phylum Streptophyta; class Magnoliopsida; order Sapindales; family Sapindaceae; genus Dimocarpus; species Dimocarpus longan. The sequence goes on along the minus strand of CM041014.1, from coordinate 10,533,588 downwards.
ACGGGTCGGTCCATCCCCACTTTTGGGCCCTGGTTTGAACCCTCATGGATTCAGATGCAACTGCCTCTGCTACCCTCTGTCTTTGGCCTTTCTTAGGCCTGCCCTCAAGGATTCGGGTAACAGTTATTGTCTTCTGATCTACCTTTAACTTTATAATATTTTAGAATACCTGTTAGGCGTACCATAGGTTTATAAAACATTTATATTTCAATTGCTTTATAAATATCACATTTCACATTTCTTTAAAACTTTAATAATTCATTGAGGAGGTTTCAATAACTTTATTTACTTTAAAATCATTTCTAAATATTTCAACGAAAAATATTTAAGCATAAAACATAACATCAATGAATAGAAATAAAATCATTTCATAACATTTCGAAGGGACATTCACCTATTACTTTAACTCATTTCACTATAGCACGCAATTTAAACTTTCCTTTTTTTTTTTCCTATCACCTACATATTTTCGCATTCTATGTTTAGGAAACTTTACAACTAACTCATTCATATACAAACATTTCCATAAAACATCAAATTTTTGTAATTATTGAAAATTTGGCTGCAATATGGCCATTTAACTTTCTACTAACTTTCCTTTTAATTTTACATTAATCTTATCATCCATATAACTTTTAAAATCTTCCAAATCACTCAAAACAATCGTATAACATTTTAATATACTAAGAACCAATTCATAGCAGTTTGCCTACCTACTTTTTTGCTTCTAATTTTAACACAAATTTCAACACTTTAACACATCCAAACATTATAATTTAAACTCAATTTTTTCTCATCTATGCATTAAATCAATTCTTGGAATCATTTCAACTCTCTCTTTGGCCGAATACAATCCATCTTTTATACCATCAATCCAAGCCAATTTCTTTCACCAAAATCACATTTAAAGACATATATCATGATGCAAATTCAAGCCAAACTCAAGAAAACAATACATTTGAATAACAATGCTAACTTTGGCCATGAGATACAAGCTTGTCATCCAATCAAATTCTTTTCAATTTCGTGACATATTTATCATCCAAAACAGCCCATAAACCATGCCAAAACAATTAAAAACAATCATCTATTTACTTTAAACCTCATTGCTGAATACTTAACATTCACACATATCTTGTTTCTAGTTTCCATTTCAACAATTCAAGTTCATATCCTACCTTAATTCCATGCATAAATTTCACTCAAACCATTCAAACATAACTTGAATCACACCACCCTTCTTTAGCCGTGACCTATACCCATCATATCATCATAGTTTCTTCAAGTTTCAACTTGCAATTCAATTAAAATTTCACCAATTTTTCATGACAACAGACTATCATCCAAAACCACATAAATTCTCACTTTAAATCACAAAATCAACTAGTTAGTAAGCTTACCAAAACTGTCCAAAACTATATTGGATGATTTGTTTTGCTTTGCCACAATATTGAAGCTTCAAAACCTTAAATCCATATACAAAAACTTCATCAACAACACATGCAGTAAATTGGTAGCTTTGAAACCAATTTTTCACACAATAACATAATGAAAACTCAACCATTTTCACTTGAAATTCACATACGTAAGTTGGATATTGTTCCTATATTTGTTCTCCACCTTTTATTAGTTAGAAATCTTTGAAAATGGATGCTGTTCTATTGGGTTTTTCTGCTCTGTTCTGGCCGAAACAACACTGCAGTTTTATGTTTCTTGCTGCTGTGAACTACTTCTGCATTCTTCTTCCAATTTTCAGTAGCTTCTTCACTTACATAACTGTCCATCTCTTTATTATTTGCCCCTCAGGTTTACTTTAAAATTACACATCATGCCATTGATTTTTATTTTGACAATTTTGCCCTCAATTTCTCTACATTCATTGCATTCATGTGACTTCAATTATCAATTTCCAAAAATGTCCTTTCTTGAAAATTCTTTTATCACTAGTTTACATTATATAATTTAATAAATCATCACATTACTTTTCGAATTCAAATTTATTTCCAATCCATTCGAAAATTCCACTAGAATTCGATTATATATCCGAAAAATTTAACGATTTTATTATTCCATGAACTAGGGCATTTTAGTACAATATATTTACAATACTTATACAACTCATTTACAATAATGGATTCGAAAAAAGGGATATCACTTGCTTTCTTCACCATCATTTATTACTTCGCTCATTAGGTTAGTGTCTCTTGAGGTCTTTTGATACTATTAAGATTGTTCCTTAATAACCCAATATATTCTAATAACAATTAACATATTTGTACGTCTTGATAGCCGATTTTCTTTTTGTTGATGTTGCCAAAAAAGAAATACTTACATCGTAATCGTAATGATCTGATAGTGAATCAATATTTTGATGTCAATTTAATATTTGATTATAAGTAAATATAAAAACACTTTATTGTTAAAAAAGCATTTTAAATTTTCTTTTAAGGAACAAATCGTAAATTCTGTTTCAAAATTACATTTTGAACATGAGAAACTAGTATTCTTTCTAGAGAAAAAAATCAATTTTAGATGCAAAAAACAACTAATTGATGTATTGGAATTGGTTAGGCATTGCGATGTCTACTATCCCAGAGGTTGATAATGGTAGTTCATTTAATGGAGAATCGGTAGTTGAAGGAGGCAACATCTTGAAATCTAAGACAAAATTGTGTGATGGGCCCAGGGGCAAGCCTTGCCCTCCACCTTCTAAATGCTACCAGGGCAAATGGTGCTTATGTTAATTTCTTTAGTTTCCTTTTGTAATGCTGCCCAAAAGTTCTTAATAAATATTTGAGTGATTTTTTTGGTCACTTAATAAAAATACTCTTCAAACCCACTTTTTCATATTTTTAATTAAAATTAACAAACGATTGATGTTAGTTTAAAAGCAACCTAGACGGGGTGGATTAGGATTTTAGAAATTTAAATCATTTTTCCATCAAATTTCGAGTATATTAGCAAAATATCTCGAATTACATTATTCAATCAGAAAAGAGAACTTGATTCCCAAGATGAGAGGAGAGAATCAAGTTCCATTTCCTATAGGAACTTTATTCTTGATTTTATTGTGGAGTTTACGTAATTTAATTTTTTTACTAAACATCTTTCACTACAAGTAGGGATGGCAATTTCATTGCCCCAAAATCAAGAGAATAGAAAGATTTTCGGGTCCCATATGTATCTTGTTTTCTATTTTGGGATTTTGTTCAACATAGGAGGATTCAATGACAACGGATTTTAGTATGGCCTTTATTAATAAATTATTAATTTTACAGCATAGTCGCTCATGTATTGTTGTTTCAACTTTATATTAATAATTATCTTCACTGTTACTTATAAAATAAATATTCTTAAATGATGACCTAGCTCTGATCATGAAATTAAGCATACATTTTTAAAATTAAATCTAAAGGAAAAGAACTAAAACAATATGTTGAGTAAAAAGAAATTTTAAGGATATACAAAACCAACCCAACCTAATTAAAGAAAAAAAAAATCAAACTTTTCTCTTAACTCAAATATTATATATCTAGTCAGAATAGATAATAGGTATTTAAATCTCATTTAGTTCATTTTTTTTTTTTTTAAAAGGGTAAATCTAAAGTAACCTCTCCTCCAAATTGGAGCCATTGTGAACGTGACTATTCAATTGGTGTGAGGAATATTTGATTCGGACAAACTACCAGTGCTTTTTTCAAAGATTTTACAAAAAAAAAAAAAAAAAAAAATGTACAGTAATAAATGAAAACAAGTTTTAAGATAAAAATTGGAAAGTACGATTAAAGATTATTAATTATTTATAAGTAAATGTGGTTAAAGAAATAAAGAAATGCGGTAGTTGCACCTAACAGATTATGTAATTATTCTTAAAACAAAATTACGTGATATGTTGGTTTTACTTTTCTTGTTCCATGTTTAGAATCAGCTATATCTGTCGCTTTTAGCTGTCAATTGCCATTAAGAAGCTCTAGTTTCAGATGACATAGACAAGCATACTTCTTATAGTTAAGCTGGAATAATTGATTGTCCACTTTCATTTGACAGAGAGATTGAAGCGTCTACAACCAAACAGCTGGCACCAATGTCTCCATAATCTGCTACTTTCTTTGTGCTTGTCAATGTTGACTGAAAGGGACATCCATAAGATGCACTAACACACATCGATATGACTCACTATATTTACTTTACAATATTGATTTTCCATTTTTTGGATGATATTCCGTGACATTCTTTAGAAGCAACAAAAAGGACATGGCCAAAAACATCAGGTCGATTTGAACATAAAGTGCACCAAGAAATTAACTTTCACAGCCTACAAAATTTTGTATGATCATTTCTAAAAGTGATATGTGAACATATAATTGCACTGAAAATTAATGCATCCTAGAGTATAGATTTTTGAGCTCCCACATGGGTATTCTCTCACAAGTCAAGATTGTTACAAATTTTGGGCACATGATGGCATGGGGTTTGTAATCAGTGCAATTTATCTGGGATAAACTCAGCCAATCTGCTCCGGACTCATCTTTGTTTCTTTTATTCGTGAAAAATATTAGTAGAATTATTATTATTTTACATTAAGCAATACAGTTGGTTGATGGAGCTCGCTGTCGTTGCTAATTGGATAGGGTCATAGACCCTTAGGGCTTTGTGTTTTGTTGTGCTCAGTTGTTCCTGTATCCACATAAAAATGTACCAAATTATTTATAGTTGTTGTGCTTTGATATGAGTAGTATTTGAAATGGAAAATGGTTAGAACAGCTAGAAAGCAACCAAAAAAGTTCATTGCATTATGGACATTGCAGGTTGTTTATTGCATGTGCAGTTGTAGGTAGATTTTCAAAGTTCCAGCTGTTACAGCCTAAAATGGTAAGGCATATCTCATTATCATGTTAGAATCTGATGTAATTAGTTTCCATAATTTAACAGTTGAATTATCATGTCAGAAGCTGAGTTTACTTTTACCCCACTGGCTGTTTTGTTGTTGGATGGAGAGAGGAGGTTTGAATAAATCAGGTTGGATCATATGCAATTGATCCTCATTTAGCTCTTGTAACACTGTTTTGAATGACATGACAATGACATTGTAGAAAATCACTTGGATTAATGGAAAAGAGATTCCTTTTCCAAAGAGATTTAGAAGAAATAGAAAGAAGAGTGAGCAGAGATAGGCTGTCTTGGTATGCATATTTATTTCTTTCTTGTACTATTAACCATTACTTGGCTGCTAAGTTAAAAGACTTGACCATTTTTTCTTGGAAGAGAAAAATCATAAATTGATTTATTTTAACCCTTGTTCCTCTATATTATCTCTTAGGGGTCGTTTGTTTTTTTATCTGAAGACTGAACAGTGCTGCTGAAGACTGAAAGTTGAATAGTGACTGAAATCTGAAATCTGATTGACATGTTTGTTTTTTTTTTTTCTTATCTCTGAATATATAATAATCTTGTTTATTTTTAAAGTTAAAATTATTTGATTACTAGTAATTTGACATTTATATCCTTTTATTATTAGTTGTTATATAATTTTATTTAATATGATACAACAATTGTAATAAATTATTTAACAAATATTAAAACACTTATATATGTAATATTTTTATTCATAATTAAAATAAGATTAATTATTATAGTAGAATCAATTAAGTTTATATGTTCAAATAAAAATAAATAAAATAATCTTAAGTTGAATTACTATTATAACAAAAGTTGAAATTGTTACTTATATATAGTATTTTTATTCATAATTAAAATAAGATTAATTAAAATAGTAGAGTCAATTAAATTTATATATTCAAATAAAAATAAATAAAATGATTTAAAATTAAATTACTATTACAACGAAAATTGAAATTGTTAAGTAATATATATTTTCTGATATAATTAAACAAAAATAATCAAACACTTAAACAAATTGATTTGTAATTTGGTCTCTTAGTTGTTGCATAAACATTTTATCAATAAAGATTCTTACCAGAATTTAATTAGAGAAATATAGTAATCCAACTATAAAAAAAAAATAATGTTAAGATGTTTAGGGTTTTTATTTTTCAATGTTGTTTATTAAAGTATTAAAAGAAATTTTTATAATATAAAACTAAAACAAATTTGGAAACATATTATTTTAAGAAGGATAAACTTGCAATAATATATTTATAAATCATTAAGTGATTTTGTATTAAGTAAAAAGTCAAAAAATGTTACTTAATTTTTTAAGTGTTTTTTGGGTGGTTTTAAGTGGTTTGACCACTTAAAAAAACAAACAAAAATATCTTAATTAACCAAATTCAGCACCATTAAGTGTTAAGTGCAAAAAACAAACAACCCCTTAATCTGGTTTGTTATGTGATATTAGTGCTCGATAGTGAGGAGCACCATAATGCTGCCTGCAAGTGGATATATCTTTGTTTTGAGCAATGACTTTTATTCTCGGATCAGCATAAGTACTTAGTGGATTTGAATCCCTTATATATACAATTAAATAAACTATGTTATACTTATACCCTACTGTATTTTATAATTACACGACCAATTAGAGTTCGCATCTTTGGTAATTGGTATGAATTGTTCTTATCTAGCGGTTTCATTACCTAGTAGATGTCAAACATGAAAACATAGCAGAAAAATCAAGTTTATTCTAAAAAAGATGTAAAAAATCAAATTAATTATGTTAAATCGTCACGATATTTTATATAGTTTTATTTGTTTTTTGTTGATATAAATTAATTTCTTATAATCCATTGAAAGACATGACATGATTTTAATAACACTTTTAGTTAATTTTTGTTCTCAAGGTAATTAATAATAATAATAATAATAAAGTGAAATAATCCAATTTCAATTTGGTAGTTAAACACGAATTTTGTATTTCCTTTCTATTTTCTCACTCTGAATAATTTATGAAAGATGGTAGAAGAACCAAATTTGGCCCATGTACTAGTTTGACATCCCATATAATTAAATTTGCCCATGTACTAGTTTGACATCCCTTATAATTAAATTTTAGGTTATCTAAATTGGTGGTCCAATGTGTAACTATTAACGAAGTTATAATGTCAAGTCATATGTCTTTAAAAATTACATCCTTAACAATTTTGTAATCATTTTTATGGCAACAATTAATATATATATATATATATATATATTATAGACAAGTTATCTCTTCATCATACTCTTGATGCATTTTCAATCTTTTTTTTTTTTTAATTATTGGAATCAATCTATGATACAATCGGGATAAATAACGATGAGATATTATGATTTGATCCGAGAATCAATTCCTAAAAACGAGAGAGAGATAGAGAAGGGGGAAAGGAGGTGGCGAAGGATCCACAAAGAGTGGGAAAAATACTTATATTATAGTGGGACTTTTATGTATAAAATCCTCAACTTTTAGAGAATTAGAGGGTGACTGATGGTCTGACAAATCTGCATTTCAATCTAATTTTGTTGTGGGGAAGATGTTGCATTGCAGTGAACGATGTACCATGCATCATCATGCACTAAGTTTTTTTTTTTCCAAAATTGGCTGCTGCAAACGAAAGAGACTTCAAAATTCTTATGTTTTACAGCTAATAATTGTGCTAAATAAACATTTTGCATAAATAATTAATTTAATAAACAACCAGCTGGCACCAGTAAATTTCTTTAACATTTTTCACACTACAGTAATTTGTGTTTGCTTCTGTATATAAGCACATCATAGACTCCAATCTTGCCCAAAGCCAATTCTTACAAAGAAAAAACATGCGGTGGCCTACTCATCTTTATCTCATCGTCCTTGTATGGTTTTTGTTCACTCTTCATGCTTATTCAGTTTCTTTTATTAATAGATCTACATACATAGTTCATATGGACAAGTCTTCCATGCCCAAAACCTTCACTAGCCACCAACAACGACACTCCTCAATTATTGATTCCCTCAAGTCTACAAACACTTTCTCACCAGATGATCATCACTTGTCACCAGCTCTTGTATATTCTTATCAAAATGCAGCTCATGGTTTCAGTGCAGTTTTATGTTAGCTGGAACCTGCAACTCTCAAAGGGTTACCAGGTTTCGTTGCAGCTTATCCTGATAAAAATGTCACAATTGATCGACACCACTCATACCCCTGACTTCTTCTCTCTCAACACTGCCACTGGCCTGTGGCCAGCTTCAAATTATGGTAAAGATGTTATTGTGGGTGTCATCGACACTGGGTCTGGCCGGAGAGTGAAAGCTACAAAGATGATGGCATGAAAGCCATTCCAGCCAGGTGGAAATGCATATGTGAAGCAGGACAAGAGTTTGGTTCCTCCCTGTGCAACCTAAAGCTTATAGGAGCTAGATATTTCAACAAGGGCATTATAGCAGCACAACCTGTGATTACCAGTAGCATGAATTCTGCTAGAGACACTCAAGGGCATGGAACACACACATCCACCACAATTGCTGGGAATTATGTGAGTGATGTTTCATTCTTTAGATATGCTAAAGGCACAGCAAAAGGCTTGGCACCACGTGCCAAGGTGGCCATGTGCAAGGTCCTTTTTGACGAAGGGCGACATGCCTCTGATGTTCTTGCTGGTATGGTCCAGGCCATTGCTGATGGCGTCGATGTAATTTCCATATCAATGGGATTCGATGAAACACCATTGTACGAGGATCCTGTAGCAATAGCGTCATTCGCCGCTATGGAGACGGGTGTTGTGGTCTCATCTTCAGCAGGAAATGACGGGCCATCTCTTGGGACCTTGCACAATTGGATCCCATGGTTACTGACTGTTGCTGCTGGCACCATTGATCATTCATTTGCTGGCACTATGACTCTGGGGAACGGCCTAATTATCGTTGGTTGGACCATTTTCCCAGCTAGCGCTTTTGTAGAAGACGTGCAATTGGTCTATAACAGGACTTACTCAACTTGCAACTCAACAAAATTGTTGTGAAGAAACTGGGTTATTAGAAGACCAAATAGATCTTGTCTGTGCATCCAACGTTGCTGGTGCAATATTTGTTTCGGATGAAACTGAATTATTCGAACGAGTTGGTTTAAGTTGTCCTGGAGCTGTGATTAGCTCCAAGGATGCACCTGCTGTTCTCGAATATGCCAAACTTGGGAACAGAACTTCTGCTAGCATCAAGTTCCAATAAACAGTTCTGGGCACAAAACCTGCAACAGCAGTGGCTTCATACACTTCTAGAGGTCCTTCACCGAGCTATTCAGGCATCTTAAAGCCCGATGTAATGGCACCCGGGTCACTAGTTTTGGCTGCTTGGTTTCCACATGATCATGCAGCTCAAATTGGCTTGAATATACTCTTATCGGGTGACTACAACATCATTTCAGGGAGATCAATGGCCTGCCCTCATGCCTCTGGTGTGACTGCACTCCTCAAAGGCCCACACCCAGAAGGTAGTGCAGCCGCCATAAGTTCTGCTTTGATGACCACAGCAAACCCATTAGATAACACTTTCAATCCAATTCGGGACAGTGGTCTTAATTTTGCAATTGCTTCACCATTAGCCATGGGAGCAGGGCAAATTGATCCGAATCGAGCACTTGACCCAGGTTTGATTTATGATGCTACCCCACAAGACTATGTAAATCTCCTATGCTCTATGAATTTCACCAAAAACCAAATTTCAGCCATCACAAGATCAAGCACTTACACTTGCTCAATCCACTCGACAGATCTTAATTACCTTCCTTTGTAGCTTTGTACAGCAACAAAACACCATCATATGTTCAGACATTTAACAGGACTGTGACCAAAGCACCTTCTCCTACATGTCACAGTCCTGTTAAATGTCTGAACATATGATGGTGTTTTGTTGCTGTACAAAGCTACAAAGGAAGGTAATTAAGATCTGCCGAGTGGGTTGAGCAAGTGTAAGTGCTTGATCTTGTGATGGCTAAAATTTGGTTTTTGGTGAAATTCATAGAGCATAGGAGATTTTACATAGTCTTGTGGGTAGCATCATAAATCAAACCTGGGTCAAGTGCTCGATTCGGATCAATTTGCCCTGCTCCCATGGCTAATGGTGAAGCAATTGCAAAATTAAGACCACTGCCAAGGATGCTGAAGTTATGGTCACGATCAAGTTATGGTCTTACAATAGCAGTTGGTGTTTGGAAAGAAATATGAGAAGCAGAGTTACAGTCTCACTATAAAGTACACAAAGGATGATGAAGAAAATGTGTCATTTGAGGACCTTGTTTGGATTGAAGAAAATGGCAAGTACACAGTGAGGAGCCCTGTTACAGTGTCCCCTTTTGTGATTTCTGACTCTCTGTAATCTGTTACTGATTTTAGATGTATTTTACAATTAATCAAGAATAAAAGTGCCCAAATCAAAAGAATCGATGTCAATATAAATCTTCAACAAGTAGTTTAGATATCTTCAACAATGCTAAATCTTTTATGCTTTTGGAAATTAGAACAAGGCTAATATACATGCATAATCATATAGTGATGTTGATTTTATGTCCCTTTTTTTTTCTTTCTTCATAAAGAACCCATCCGACTATAAACGTCAATGTTTGATGAACTTTCCTCCACGCGTCCGCGATGCAGGAAGGCTTTATTTCTATGTTCCGTTCTCCAACTGACGTTTCTATTGCCGACACCTAGGAGCAGCTGTTCTTTGTTTCTCTTGAATGATGTGTGCTTGGCTTGCAAGGATCAGCATTACAAAGAAAATTGAATAAAAGAAACTTGTGGACTTTGTTTTGACTTAACAACAAAATAATGACAACAGTCTGTTTGGATAACTTATAAATTATATGAAGGTACTTATTCAACCATTTATATCAATATTATTAGTGAAAGATTAAAAAATTTTCGAGTTCACAGACAATCTTTTGATGTGTATATATATATATATATATAAATCCCAACAAAATTATTCAAACTATTCTTTTAGTGAAGTTGTATTTAAATAATTTTTGATAACTCAAATTTATATCCTAATATTGAAAACGATTATTGAACCATAAATTAATTTTCAATATTATTGTACTTGATTATTTATCATGGATATAAGGAAACTACGAATTGTATTTAACAAGATTTGCTTTTACTTTTTTATAAAAGTGATTTTATAATACATATGACAAGCTTTGGTATTTTATAAGGGAAAAATAATTAATTTATAAATTTGTAAAAAGGGTAGAGAAAATGATTGAGTTATGGCTAATTTTTTTGGGTGTGGTAATAAAGCCACCCGTTACAAATATGAATATGCAATAGGCATAAGCATAATATTACTTGTATGATTAGAGAATGGAAATGATGAATGAGAATTATTGCAAGTATTTACTTGTTAAAATAAATATATAATGGGAATAAAAAAGTGAACTTCACTCATATTTAGGGTTGTGGAGTGGGAATGACATTCTCCCCACTCTCTTAAGGATTCCCAATACCTATTAAATATTAAAATGTTTATTTTATTATTATCTAAAAACAAAAACAATAGATAAAGTTGGGGAAAAAAATGTGGAAAAAAAAAGTTGTCAAGCCCTTCTAATTTCATACATTACAAATTTTAAAGTTGCTTTTGATAAGTCTGTTTAATAATAAATAAACTATTTTATATTATTTGATTTTTAGAATTAAAATTTAATTAAGTATATCAATATGTTAAAATAATTTATGATATCTGAAATTATTCTAAATTTCCCTCTTTAACTGTACATAAACGCCAGTTGCAATTTGCAACAATGCACTGAACCTGATATTTTATTGTATCCTATTTCATGACTTTTGTTTGGAACCGGTTTACCAAGGCATGTCTGCCTAGCTCTAATTACAATTGTTCTTTGTTGTCAAACAATTCATCAACTAAAATATGCATAGGAGCAACTTCATTGGAATTAACTGAATATAATGCACATGGTGGTGTAACAAGCCTTTGAACATATCCAAATTGTTAATCATATCGATTCAAAACTCAACTTGATATCGTTTTACCATAACTAGTGGGATAGGTATGTTATTCTTGTTCATCATAATTTGTTGTATGATGATCAATCGAAGCTTCATGAACATGCACTATTCTCGAGCTACCCTTAAATCCATAATGAAGAGGGAAAACAATTATTATCATTGCCATATAGTGTAAACCCTTCCTTAATATCATCCGAATGGACACCTAAGTTTGGTTGATATGTTGGAGTATTGGACATTTTATTGTCATTCACATTCTTTGTTTCCAAAAAAGGATGAAAGTCAACTTCAAATGTATGGTTTGATTTATAATAAGTTTCCTGTTGACTAGTATCCTTTAAATATGTTGAATCATAACCAGTGTTTAAAAACTCGATCGAGTTGACCGAGTTCTCGTCGGAAACTCATCACTTGACCAGTTTTCGAGTTACTGTCCAAAATCGGCCCAACTCTGGCCAACTCGAGCCCAACTCGAGGCTGACTCGGGCCGACTCGGCTGCGTTCTGTTCTGCTTCTGCCTATCACCGTGCTGCTTCTGTCGATCCTGCTGAGTCTGGTTATACTATCGCAAGTTGACTTTTGCTACCGTTGTCTTCTCATTGTCCTCCGTCGCTCCGTCTGTCGTAGTTACCGTCTTCGTCCGTGAGTCCACTCCGTCCGTCGTGTTACTGTCAGTATTTTTTTTTTGTTTTTTCATTTTCATCTCTTGTTATCATCAATCATCACTCATCAGACTTATCAATCATTCAATCCACAAAACCCACCAACAAAAACTCACATTGAGTCACACACACATTCTAGAAACCCACAAAAAAACTCACCCATTGTCGTTGATCGCAGCTGTGACGGAGAAGGGAGAGCTCAGCCAGTAACAGATTTGGTCGACCAGTAACAAATCTTCTATTATCATCATCTATATTTATCATCTAATAAGTAACACCCACTGACCCACACACATGAAGACCAGAAGAAAAAGAAGAAGAAAGAAATGAAAGAGTGGAGATAGAGAGAACTCAGAGAAGTGAAGAAGATGTGGAAAAAAAAAATAGGCTGGTTATCCGAAAATGCCCCTCAATTTTTTTGCCTTTGAACAAAATTACCCTTCATTATTTCTCATTATTTCAAAAAAACCGTTATCTTTTATAATATAATCATTTTTATTATTTTCAATTAGCCAATTTCTTTATGATATTTATAGATTTTTATACTTTATTACAGTTTTTACCAATTTTACCCCTTACCGAGTACTCATCGAGTTTCCGAGTACTCACTGCTCGTTACCTCACCGGTTGAGAAGTGAGTAGCGAGTTTTGGAACATTGATCATAACTCAACCTCCCTTACACTTATATAAAGTAAAGGGTTAACATTCTCACGGCCAAGTAATAATGCAACAACATCATCATCATTGGTGATCTCAATAGGTAAGCTTGGGTAGGTGATTTGAGTAACAGTAGTTAATATATCTTGGTAATAGTTTTTATCAATATTTGTGACATGATATACTTTATCCAATAGTTACTCAAAAGTTGCATTTCTTATAAATCTAAAAGTTCTTGCTCTTTGAACCCTCATATTAGTAAACCCCATAATCGCTATTCCATTGTCCACCCCAATAGAAAACCAATTGTATAGTAGACATCCTTAATCCTGAAATTTGATAACATACAATCGTTATTATTAAACGACTTAAAGAGTTATTTGATAACAAATAATTAGCAATTGACCTGGTATTCGATACTTAAAGAGCAATTTAATAACATAAAATTACAATTTTAGGTTGAAAGCTAACCCAATATCGAGTCAGTTTCTGACCTGAAGCTTAAGCTTTAAGCAAGAATTTCTAATTTCGGGTCACCCCGACATTAGGTTGGAAGCTAACTCGATATTGGGTCAATTTTTAACTTAAAGCAATATTTGTTATTTAGGTCAGAAGGTGACCTGATGTTGGGTCGGCCCAAAATCGGGTCACTCATTGACTCGAACAGTAATTTTTTTTTCCATTTTGTTTTCAAAAAGATGATCAACTAATTCTCTAAAAACTCAAATATAAACACCAACTTTTATTAATACCTAAATTTCTTCAACTTTTGTTCATGTTTTCTTCCAATCAAACTTAAAAAAAAAAATGGAATGTTGTTGGAGTAAAATTGTGATAGGGGATGGATTAATATGAGTTGATGGTATTTTCTGGATGGTGCGTTTGTTTATTTTATTTTAGTTTAATTAGGTAGGTATATAATTAATTATTTGTGTTAATGAGTTGATTTTAATTTATTCGGGGCATTTTGGGTAACTTTGGGTAATTTTGTTGAGTGAGAGAGCAATTATGTAAATAAGGTGTCAAAAAAGGGTAATTTTGCTAAATTCCCTTTTTAGTATATTGTTTTGATAGTATATCGTATTATACATATTATGTTGGATGTGGAATCAGAGCATATGGCGCATGTCAAGTAGGCTATCCTGTTTTAATATATAGCAATTAGGGAGAAGAAAACTAGTGTTTATTGAGAGAGAAACGACTATGATAGAAACATTAAAATATTCATATACCTAGAAAGCCAGAAGGACAAAATGCAATTGGATGTTTGAAAAAGAAAATATTAAAAAAAGGATGAAAGAGAGAGAAAGTGAAATAAAAACAAAACCATCAAAGACCTAAATTATCCTCTCCATTCTCACCAGAAAATACAAAAAGCCCTAGTTCTTTCTCTTTTAAACGACAACTCAGGGTGGTGTTAGAAAGACGAAGAGAATAGAGAGGTCAAATCTGATATGTAATTCGTTCATTCTCTTTTGTTTGACCTCTGTAACGTCACCCGAAATGTACAACAACAATTGTTCAGTTTTGATGTTAGGAAACAGTCAGCTTTCTTCCCAACACTACTTCGTTACGAGTCTTCCTTGTCCAAGCTTAGATTTTTCACTTGTGAGTGTGTCAAAAATCAATTGCATGTGCAAAAAACGTTATGATATTTGTGGGTTTGTTTGCCTTTTTGAGTACATAGTTGCAGGTATAGAGAAAAAATTGAGGAAATAAAGAGTTTCATTTTGTAAAGGTTAACTATTCTTTTTTAGGGTTTTATGATATTGTTGTGCGATATTATGCATATACTTTTCTGTCACTTTCTCGGGAAAAATTTTGCCTATATTTTCCAGTGAAAATTTTACACTAAGGTTTTTAAACTTTGAAATACCATAAAAGTTAAAGCTTTAGTGTTTGTTTGCTTGCATGGATGTGAGTTCATTTTTTTTTTCTTCATTTTTGGTAGGACAACATTCTGTTCAAGAATGGAAAGAAGGCTCCCAGTGTGGCCTATAGAGGAAACCTTGTTGATGGCGACCATTGAATTGCTGCCAAATGCTTCAATCGAATGGCATGGCTTGATTCAAGACAGTTCCTTGTTTGTACTCTTCATGTAGAACCCGAAACTTCGTCTTGTGAAAAATAATTTATTTTCGATGAATAGTATTTTTGAATAGAGTGTCCTAATGAATATTAATTTTTGAAAAGTAGACTTAGCAAGTAAAAAGTTTCAAAATTAGTATTAGAGTTAAGAAAAATTGAAACGGATAAAAAACGAATCAATTTGAATAAATTTTAAGTGATCTGAAGATTATCGGACGAAATTATTCTTTCCGATTTTAGGACCGTGAAAGTATTTAGGGAATAATAAAATAATTTAGAGTGCTTGGATGTGAAATTGAATTCAAGTATAATTTTTGGATATGGAATTGAGTTATAATAGGATTCCCGGATGGACCGAAAACGAATTCGAATACGGAATCAGAATAGAAGAATGCATGAAAAGTGATAAGTGGAGTGATTATATGCATGTATGTCACATGTCATGCATGTAAGAAGGAAGAAAGACAAGTGGCAAAGGGAAGCTTAGATTAGTGACAAATGGCTTAGAATGAGAGAGCACACATACACACACACACACACACACACACACACATATATATATATATATATATATAGCAATTGAAATAAGAAAAATGAATGAAGAGAAGCATTCTTCATTTGGTCATCAAACACAAAACCGAGAGACAAGGAAATTAAGAGAGGGAGAGAGTTGGTCGAGAGCTATTCTATGGAGAATCAAAGGGTTCATTCGATCAAGACAACAACCAAGAGAGAAGCTATTCATTTTGATCAAAACAAGAAAGAAACAAGAAGTATTTCGGTCTTGAGAGGGGAGTGAACTACCGAGAGCTAAGCAAAGAGGACATCTTGTTGCATTCAACCATTTGGAGAGAATTTCAATTGCATGCAAGCCATTTGGATTGAAGGGAGTTCACGGCCAAAGAAGAAGCAAGAGGGTAGTAGCTTTGCATGTGGATTTTGAAGTGTTTTTGAGTTGATTTTCAAGAGGTAAGTTTAAGTTTTCATGGTTCTCTTTTTGATGGAAATGCTTGGGTTGTTATGGATTATTGTAATAAAATACTTGGAATTTAGGATTTCAAACCGTGTGGAGGTTCAATTGCTTGTGATTTTAGTGTGAAGAAAATAGATGAAATATTGATGTTTGATTATATGTGGAATTCGACAATGAAGGGGCTGTTATGGCTACAAATTTATTTTGAGATGTATTACCATGATATTGAGGTAATTTTAATGTGTATGTAAGTGTTGATGTGATGAAAATATTTGTTATATTGTACATGTGTACGGTTCGGCCAAGGGAGTATTTTTGTGTTCAAATGTTGTTTGATTATTTCGCCATGATATATGATGAGATTTTGGTGGAATTAAATGGTTTAATTTGATAAAAAGTTGGTGTTATGTCCTTGTAAGTGGTTCGGTCAAAGCAAGATTTTAATGGTTTATTTTGAGTTTGATTTATTTGATTGATTTTCATGCATTGGATATGTTAGAAATGTTAAAAATTGGTGTTGAAATGAGAAACAAAAACCATGATATAATTTCATGCTAGGTTCGGCCATAAGGAGTATAGAGTGATGGATGATTATTTTTGAATGAATTGTATGATTTTATAAGTTATTTGGATGATAAAATTTACTTAGAATTGAAAGGAATTGCATTGGAAATCAAATAGTCATTTCATGACTAAACATTTCTCATAATGCACAAATGCGATATTTGATAGATTTAAATCGAATTTACACCATATTGTGCGTGTTTAAATGTGTCTGAGATGAGAAAAATCGAATAGGATTGATGGTGTGAAAATTAGTGCATATTCGGCCAACCAAGGGTAAAATGGTCCAAAATTTTGTTTAGTCTATTGATATAAAATTGGACCTTAAGTGAAGTGTTTTGCATGTTTGAATGTTGAGAAATTAGAGTGGAATACATATGTGAGTAATTAGAGTCTTTACGACTTGGAAAATGATATTTCGATATCCTTGTATAGTTAGATGTTATTTGTCAATGTGTGTGTAAGTCCTAAATGGAAATTCGCTCGCATTAAAATATAGGTGAAATGGCGAAAGGAAGGAAAGGTGAAAGAGTGGTTTATATTATTTGGAATCAAGTTGTGAGTGTGGATTTTCTTTATAAAACTTTTATACATTTTATCAATTGAGTATTTGTAAATGCGATATTATATTTGTATCCGAATTTTTATGCTTACTTGAGCAAGTTTTCTAGCATGTTATTATTTTTATTATAATGCATGTATAGTTTGTAAAGTTATATTATAAATGTATTTAATTGTTGAAGCAAAGCAAAATAGAAAGTTTGGATGAAATACATGTATAGAAACTACATGCGGAAGTTATTTCAAAAGATTTAGGCTTTTGCATTAGAAAGAAAGTTTTTCGGTTTTAAATAGTAAATTAGAAAGCAAAACATTTACGAGATTTATCAATATACTTCTATGCTAAGTGAAAATAAAGTTTTAAGCATATTGAAGAGATTTTATATATTCCTTTGGTTTACCTTAATCCCCAGTTATATTCGGCCAAAGTATCCCATGCGTGTATGGCAAGATAGGAGGAATCACTAACATGGGGGGTATAAGTCAGTATATCGCCCTCTACACGTATAGGATAGTGTAGATCTGCTTGATATTTGGTGGAATCGTGATCCCAGAGTTTCCCGCACCTATGACTACATATAGTGAAAGTTCCCCACTTCTAGTGGCGTGTCTCCATACCGTCACAAAGAATAAGTTTCCTTGAGTTACCTTGTAAGGCTAGCTAAAGAAAGAAAAATATGTCATTAGACGTGAGATTTAAAAAATAAGAAAATTTAAGTTTTATGAAAATTAGAAGCAAAAGTATTTATTCGTAATATACTAGTTTATAGTTTTCAAAGGAACGAAATAAGCTAATTGTTTTTTAAACTATTTTGGGAGGAATTATAATTTAAAAGCAAGTGTCATAGTTTGTAAAAGCTACCCACTTACTAGGTTATATACTTACCACTCTTTTTCTTGTTTTCATAAAAATTCTCCCCAAGTGTAGGTACGAGCAAGTAAGCGGAAGCAACTTTATCGGACTTATAGGCAAGCTGAAGGCGTGATGCTACTGTATTAGGTTATTTTGAAAGAACATATACATGCATCATTTTAAGATTGAATACAAGTTTTGTAAATTCGTGTTGAATGTCGCGTACAATTATGTTTTTAAATATTCTATGCATAATGTTTTATATAAGTTGTTGATTTTCAAGTTATCTTTTAAAATAGAAAGCATGTTTAAGGTTGTTTGTGAAAAATGAAAGAGGGTCTGAGGCCCAAAAGTTAAGATTTAAATGATTTAGAAGTGCACAGATTGTTATAAGTTTTTGTAGGATGAAAAATCTTTGAAAAACAGATATTGTACTATCTAATTTTTATGAACCCTATTTTGTAAATGTTAATTTAAAAGAAAAAAAAAATCCCACTTATTTTCGCAGTGAAAGAAATTCTGAATAGTTTTAAAAAGTTTTCAATAAAGTAAAAAGTTTAACTTTATAGGAACTTTCTAGTAAGTGTAGATCCCGACTGGAAGGCTGTAAACCCCAAAATTGTATTTTTTGAAAACTAATTTTTCGATGAATAGTGTATCAGAACAGAAAGTGTTCGAGTGAATAGTAGTTTTAGGTGAATAGTGATTTTTGATAAATGGATTTCGAAAATCGTTGAAAGTGAATTTTTTGATAATAACATGTTCGGGTGAATAGTATTTTCGGATGGAAAGTGTTTATATAAATAGTGATTTTTGAAAAATGGACCCTAAATATTAGAAGTCCTAGAATATGTATTAGAGTTATTAAAAGTTGGAACAGGTTGGAAATAAGTTTATTCGAATAGGTTTTAAGCGGTCCGAAATTTAATGGACGAAAATGCCATTTATAGAGAATAATAGGAAATGATGATTTTACGTCCAATTGAAGTTTTTTAAAAATATGAGATTGAGAGATAGGATACTCAATTTGCATATTACATGATCAATTTAATGATAGGATGACCATGAAATATTTTTGAAATTTATTAAATTTGAATGATGACTAAGCGCATTAAGGGCAAAATGGACATTTCAACTTTAAGCAAATATGGATTTGGTGTGAGCATCACATGGATTGGAATTGAATAAGAAGCACAATCCATGTCATGTGAAATTAACCAATGGGAGAGTGACATGTCAAATGGAATTATGAAATTAATGGGAATTAGTTGGTATACACCAAAAAGATTATTGATATTTTAATTATCAATTGACTAAATTGTCATTGGATGGATAAGTTACTATGAGATAAAATTTAGGGCACTTTGGTAAAATTGATTAAAGGATTTAATGGTCATATGGAGATTAGATTAGGGGTATTTTACTTAATTAAAATGGAGCACTATATAAAGTGAGTTAGAGGAAATTTCTAGAGTGAATTGGACGGCAAAAAAGAAAGAAAAAAAAAAAAAGAGGGGAAAGTATGTCAGTGTTCGGCCAACAAGGAGGAGGAGAAAAACAAGTGAGTTTGATCTCATCTTTCATGCTAAAATTTATCAAGTAAGTGTTAGGGAAGAAAATTGAGCAAGAAGGTGAAGAAAAATAGGTAAGTAAATTGAGTTTGTATGGTATTTTGATGGTTTTTCATGGTGAAATAATAAAGTGATGTATTTGTTTGGATTTTTGGTGTGATTATAGGTTGATTGCCTTGTATTTGAGCTTGAAATTGAAATGAGGTTCACAGGAAACAAGTTGACAAACAAGCTAGTAAAGTAAGTTTAGGGTTTTAAGTGATTTTTCTAGTAAACTTGAATTTAATTGGTTTTAGAGTATTGAGTTGATATTGGAATGGATTTGATGTGGTGGATGAACATGAAAGTGGAAAAATAATATTGGATGGTCATGGTGATGAATTTGGCCAAGCTAGAGTTTGTATGTGTTTGAATTGATTTTAATGTTTTCATGTAAGTACATGAGGTTTTATATGGTTCTAAGATGATAGGTATCAAGAAAATGAATAGGAAAAGTTTATGGTGAATTGCTATGTAATTTCGGCTAGAGAGAGCATGTTGGTGTTCAAATAGAGCATGCTTGAATTAAGAAAATGGAATGAATCAAATGCGAGGTTGAATGTAGTAGTTTATGCTGATTTTGGTGGTTCAGGGTGGACATGATGTTTTAAATGAAAATTGGTGAATAAATACTACATTTTAATTAAGTAGGTGATGAATTCTAATTTAGAATGTGTATTATAGGTGAAAAGAAAGCCAAAGGTTCAAGGGAGATAAATCGAATGGCAAACTAGTAACTTATGAGCCATGTGAGTAAAATTACGTTTTTGACTTGTTAAATGTGTATTTTACTATTTTAAAGATTTATATTATTGATATTGCATTTTAAGTTTGAAAGCGATTTTCTTTGGAAAATATTAGTCTACAGATTTGTTTAAAAATGAAATGTTTTATGCATAAAAGGTTTGAAATGATGATGCTAATTTTTTAATAATTTTTATGCAATATGTTTCACATTTTTAAGTTATGGAATAAAGGAATTTGGTTTCAAATTTTATGGAAAAGAAAATGTTTCCAAACGCCAATGACCTACCCTATGTTATATACTATATGTTATGGATTATGATATAGACTCGGTCGGTATACCCCACTGTGTATAGCAAGTGTTAGAAGGGTGTGTCACTAACATCCAAGAATTGAGTCAATCGGTTGAGTCGTGTCACCCTCTAAATATATGAGGTATTATCTCACTCTCGTATGCAACGCAGAAAATTTCACTACGGATTGTGATATATCTCATGTATATCGTTACGATGAGCGACGCTAATCGAATCGTCACGTGACTACATTACAATGATTCTCTAGGTTCCATTGGTGCAGTTTTAGCATGGAAAAGACTATTTTAAGTTATGTAATGATTGAAATATTATTATGTTTCTTTTATGCTTGAAACTATATTTTAAGATTTCCCATAAAATTATTAAAGTTTATGATTTGATTATGAAAATATTATTAAATAAAATAATTTATTTTAAAGTGTTTTGGGAGGTATTTTGAAAAGAAAGAGTTTTAATAGAAAAATCTCACCACTCACTGAGCTCCTTTAACTCACCGCTCTTCGTTTTGTGTTTTACGAAAACCTCCCCAGATGCAGGAACCAATGATCAGGATGCTCGCTCCTCCATTTTAGATTAGGTGGGTTAGTCATAGATGATGTTTTGTGAAGTCATATCTGCATATTATGATTTCATTAAAAATTTACATATGTATATAATTTTGATTGTAAAAAATTTCATGAATTTTACCACAGTTGTGGTGTTATGTCGTATTCATTTAAATGAAATGATTTAATGCATATGTATATATACATAATGGAAATATTTTGGGATGTGTATAAATGCTTTTGATTTTTTTGCATGAAATTGCGTTTTCATAATTGAAATGATTTTGTTGGATTAGAATTGTTATGGCTAGGTGATGATTTTGAGATGGACCGGAGGTCCAATGTGGTAGTGGAGAATATTGTTTGAAATATTGAAATGTTATTGAATTGTTTTTAGGTGATTTGAAATTTTGAAAAACCCTGAAAAACAACTGTGGTGCTGTCAAAATTTTTCTAAAATCTATATTATGGAAAAAGAGAATTTTATACTTGATAATTCGTATGTTATGAAGTGATTTAAGTTTTAGGGCTTGTTCCATGATGCCCTTTTGGTGATGTTAGCAAAAATTTAAAAAGGCTCTGTAGGGTGCTTGGCGGGATCACGGGAACTCTGAAAGAGAAAATTCTAGAAAGGTCCCATCAAAAGTCACCGTAAGGTTGCCGAGCGAGCTATCTAGTTATGTAAGGAAGAGGGGCCCATCACTTCATTTTATTTTTGATGTTAAAGATCTCTTTTTTTAATATAAAAACTGATTTTAGCTTGTTTCATTTGAACAATAATGATAAATTTGTGAAGAGAATTTTGCATTGTATGAAGTAGTGATGGATTTGTTGTGATTTAATTGGTTGCAAGAAAAGGCACGGGTGGTAGGGCTATTGAGGAGTGATAGGTTGGCAAATTTGATAGGGTGCTATTGTGAAGGAGAGGAAAGGTTGTTGGTGGCTGAGTTTATGCCAAATGGCTAAGCATCTATTTCACTGTAATTTTTTTTTTTTTTTTGGTTTTACTAATTTAGTTTCATGTTTTGCAGCATATCGAGTTTATTTGTTTAGTTATTTGGCATGTAGTTGGTCTCTATGTGCATAAGCTTTAGCAAAGAACAAATACTTCGCTTCTTTCTCAACCACTGCTCTACTTTTTGTTGACACTTAATTACAGTTCTCCTCTCTGCATCTCTCTATGGTTTTGTTATTGGTTTGAATGGAATATGAAATTGAGAAGGTCGAAATTAGAACAAGTAAATAGTTGTGTTGGTAGGGTTTTAATGATTTAGTGTAGTTTATTTTCTTTGTCTATTTAAAGGGTATGCTTGTTTTACTATTTATAACAAATGATAGTGGAAAAATTTTACCATGTAGTGTTTTTATATGTTGAATGGATTGAATGTTTTGTTGAAATGTTTAATGAGTAGATTTTTGTTTTTTGGGTAATTTTAGGAGAAAACTAGTCTTTATTATGGGGTTGTTAGTTGGTGAAAATTATGTCTCTTTTATTATAGTGTTCGATTTTAATTCAAATGGCAGTGAATTGTTGTTGAAAATTTATTGTGGTAAAAGAATGAAGAAGATGATTTTGGTCAAAGTGGGTTGGTGTTTCTTTGTTTTTTAGTTGTTATCTTATGATGCATGTAGTGTATATTTCTCCCAAAAAGGGGTAATGTCTTTAAATTCAGGTTGCTTGTATTTTCGATTTGAACTTGAGTTGGAGGTTGTGTTGATCATTTTAAGAATGTGTAGCAAAGGTAGTCGTTTTAGTAGTTTTACAGATGCAGATGAAGAATTGTTGATGAAGTTGATCAGATTAATGTGCTAGATTCTTTTTGAGGGTTGTTTTTAGGTTTGGGAATTGCTTACAATTTAAAGAAAGTGTTGCTTAATTTGCCCAAAAGAACATTGCTCCTTATGCATCGACAAGAGACCAAACAAACATATTCCTGAAGGTTGTAATATATGACTGATTATCATTTTTTTTTTATAGTTTAAATATTATTTTTTAGTGTACAATACCTATCAGGACCCTGTCAGATTCGTATCCTGAATCTGAGAAAATCCTAAGGTAATAGAAAATATTATGATTTCTAAACTTTTAATAAAAAATCATTTAGAAAAATCGATAAAAAAATAGGGTGTTTTTAATAAAATTTTGACAGCATAACGACTATTTATTAAACTATTCCACCTTATTACAAAGAAAATATATATTTCTAAAATTCATTTCCATCCTCAACTACTTAGGACCTCCAGTCCTAATTCCAATTCTCATTCCAATACAATATCACATTTCTTCAAATGCAAGTAAATAAAAATGTTCACATTATCAAAGGTAAATGTTTACACAGCTACCAAAAGTTTTCAATACTTTATAATATTAATGCATCTACGTACATTTAAAACATATATACTAATATGTATTATGAAATGTTCAAGACGAAACTTTTATGCATCACTTGCTCAAGCGGCCCACTTTCTCCCGTTCGGGGTGCTTCCTCCATAACCTGACGGATCCTTGAAAATTTGTTTTAAATTTTAAAAGGATGAGCACTAATGTCTAATGAGTGAATAAGATTTTTGAAAAACCAACAAATTCTTTAACGATAAGATTTAATGTAATATAAAACATATAGAAAGATGAAATCTAATTAATTCATATTCTAGAATAATTAACTTGTTACTAAAACATCATATAAGAGTTTCAGATTATAATAACAAAAATATAATTGCACGGATTTTCTCTTGATAAAATGTAAATTTAAATTTCACACCAAATTAGTACCCGAGGAACTTTACCATACATGGTAGAGATATTTAACATATACACAGAGAACTGAGGAATAACCTCTGCCATCCACATGCTAAGCGATTCTATGACGCTCTTTCAAGTCCTAAAGACTCATTTCTCTGACCTCTGCACAAGCATGTGTCAGGCTAATCTCTAGGTCTTACTCATGTGATGCCCTATGACAGTTAGAAGGAAGAGTACTTTTTGGTAATTCTATGCAATATACCCTTCCTATTTTAGTATTATAAATGTATTGTACACTTATATTCCATTTTGTGGAATAAAGAAATGATTCAAAGTACTCGAAAGTGTAATTAAATATCGGTAGAATTTTTCGAATAAGAAATTGAATTCTAGTGAAATTTTCGGGTAGATTGAAATAATTTCGAAATAAAAAAGTGGTCAAATAATCGATTTGGAGTCTAGTGAGGAACTTGTATTAAAAGAAATATTCAAGGAAGGGTATAATTAGTAAATGGGTTAGATTTATATAAGGATATTTTGGAAATTTAATTATGAAAAGTGTAGAGTCAAAAAGGGATAAATTGGTAAAATAAAACTAATGGTATAAGTTCTAATTGTATGACAAACTTGAAAGGCATTTTCTGTGGCCATTCTGTAAATTTAAATTAGTGGCATGGATTGTAATTTTATATCAAACTTGAAGGGCAGTTAATTTAAGTTTTATATATATATATATATGAGTGTAGAAGGGACTAGAAGAAGTGAGAATAAGTGAGAGAGAGGGGGAGATAGTTTCAGCAGACCAGAAACAGAACAAAAAAATAGTAACTATTCTAGGTGAATTCCAAGCCATTTTTCAAGTGATTCAACCCATTAAAAGGTAGAGAACAATTCTAAGAAGGTTGCCCATTAGGGGTAAGTGATTTTGAAGCAAAAATATTTGATATTTCATGAAATTTTTGTGTGAAAAAGTTGGATTAAAACAGTCCATGGACTGCATATGGTGTTGATGATATTTTTGTGTGTTGCTCTAGAGTTTTGGAGCCTTGAAATTGAGAAAAGGCAAAACAACGAATCAAAGACCAATTTGATTAGTATACTAACCATGATGATTTTGGATTTGAGCTTAGATTAATGGTGTTTAAGGTGATGGTTTACTTGCCATGAAAATTTATATGAATTGGCATGGATTTGAGTGAAAAACTTGATGAAATATTTGTGTATATTTAGGGGTCATACACGGCCAAAGAGGAGGTATTGAATCCAAGTGATGTTTGATTTATTAAAGGTGATTTATGCTTGAAAAATATGTAGGAATAAAATGTTTGAGTGTTGAAATAAAAATTAAAAACATGAGATGTGTATATACTATGCAATTGGCCAAGAATGATTTAGTGAATGAATGGTTGTTTTGATGACTTTAGATGAAATTAGGGGCTGTTTTGGCGATGAATTTATCATAAAATTTAAAAGAATTCAATTGGTTAACTTAGGGTGAATATTTGGTCAATCTGTGCCATTTTAAGTAATGTAATGTTGTAAACCCCTCTCCCTAATATTAGTACTGTAGTTATGTACAGTAAATTAGCTAATATAATTTTATGGTGCCTAATATTATAACGAAGTTAAAATAAACGGTTTAGGGAAGTTCAGGACTATTAAGGGAATAAATCGGGTTTTCCGAAAATTTTTCTAAAAATTTTGAAAAGTCTTCAAATAGCTTAATTAGAAGTTCAAGAGACTTAAAGTGGACTTAAAATAAGTTATATAAATTTTTTGGGTGAAATCGGACCAATCCGGTGAAATCCGAAAATTTTCAAAAATTACCCGTAAATTCAATCGGATAATGGAAATTTAATTTAAATGGTCCCAATAAATTATGAAGGTCTCATAAATCACTTTAGTAGCTTTTAGAACCTTAAAATAGCCTTGAGAATTTATTTCAAGTGGTAGAAAATAATGGGAATTGAATTAAGTGGTTTAAGGGCAAAATTGGAATTTTTGCACTAGTGTAGAGACTTCTATTTTTGGGACCAATCATATGTAGACACATCACAATGGCATCTCTAAAATTAATGGATGAATGGAGGGAAATTGTTAAGAGGCATGAGATAGTATAAATAAGTGGAGATGTCTAGAGAAATCAAAAGAAAAATCTAGAGAGTGAGAGAAGAAAAAATTGGCAAAGGAGAAAGAAGAGGAAGAAGAAGAAATCAGCAAGGGAAGCACCATCTAAAGGTGTTCAAAAGTGTTTTGAGGTCTTCTAAGTCAAGAAATCAAGTTACAAACCTTCCTAGATCACATCTCTACAAGAAATTTGTATGTTTAGTGCACTTTTTCATGTTTTTGGTTAGTTTGATGTTCATGAAGTTGGGTTCATGGAATCATGCTTCTTCCTCTTTGTTCTTGACATGTAAATGATGGAGAATCATGCTCAAGTTGTGGTATGTATGGGCTGAATTAATTAGATGCCATTTGGGGTAGCAAACTAACAAAAATTCAAGTTGAAATAGAGATTTGTTTGTATGCCCTCCATGTGTTTGATAAAATGCCTAAGTGAAGTGAATTCTTTTTGTGATGTGTTTTGAGTGATTTAATTGGTGTCACATGAAGCTTAGGGGCTGTCCAAAATTCTGTCCCATCAAGTCTAAGTAAGATTCAAATTACATCTTAGTGAAACTAGTATATGAATTACTTGAGACTAGTATGGATGTCATGAAATCAAGGGTAAAGATGGTAAGGAATTATAAAATGTTTAAAAGCTATGACACTTGACTAATATAGTATGACATGTATTAATGGAGTTAGAGTGGTTTGGAATGAAATTGGAACATGATAGAGGCCTAAATTATTCATTGGAAACTAGTAGAATTGAAGAAGGAAATAAGAGGAAAAAAAAGGCAATGCGTTCTGCCCAAACAAGAGGTTCTGGCCTGATTTTTATTTTCAACATTTTATGTCATTGAAATGTCCGTTTCGATGAAACAAGAAGGTAGGAACTGATGGAAGTCGAATTGGATTTAAAACGGCGAAAAACGAACCAAAACAGTGAAATTTATGAAATATAACGTTTACGCGATTTTCATGATTTTTAGATATTTTTAATTCATGAATTCCGACCTGATTTATCCTAGATTTATTGTGGAAATAAAAGCTTGTAATGTAGGCTTGAATTGGATAAATTGGGCTAGTGATCGGTTATGGAAAAATTGTTAGAAAAATCGATTCAAAAGTGCCTAAATGGGAACTTTAGAACTAGTAATCTAATTAGTGGTGTTTGACTTATGGATTGGATGTTAGTGGAATGATATTAAATGTTTGGTGAATGATTATTATAGGGGAGCCATCTAAGGGTACATAGGCGCATTCAGTTGTGAGAATTCATCAAACAGTGAGTGTCTTTTTTTTTTTAAAAATAGTTTATGAAACTCGAATGTGTTTTTAATTAGAATTTTATTTGTATCAAATTTCCTTTCAATTTTAGTATGATTTATATGTTGGAATTCTATGGTAATTATGCAAAAACTTATGTTTTGGTACCCCTAGTGCATTATAGATATGTACTGGTTAGTAGTATCCCGTATGTGCACGGCGAGGTAGGACATATTGTATTGCATTTGGACTTTGCCACTTCGGCAACTACTCATGCATATCGACATATTAGTATAGTGGCCGTGACACGATATGGGGTATATAGGTTTGCGCGCTTACCGCACTGCGGCGATGTAGGATTCCGTCACATTACCGGTTAGTAACAGGGGCAATGTAGGATTCTGCTCCGTTACTTTTGACGGCCCGAGCGATGTAGGATTCCGCTCCGCCGCATTGTACGGTTTAAGTGATGTAGGATTCCACTCTACCGTAACACGTAGGGTAATACTAGTTATAGTATTGAGTGGACTTTTAGTAAGATACAGATATAGTTATAGAAATTGTTTTTATTCCATTGAATCTAATTATGTTTTCATATGATTTCATTTTAGAAATTGTGAAAGGAAATTATTATGATAAGTTACGAATAAAATGACATGTTTATACAATTGTAAATGTTTTTAGTAACCTATGACACTCACTGGGCTTTTAGCTCATCCCAAAATCCCCAAAAACATTTTCAGGTGCAGGTTTTGCTGCGACGGGAGTTGGGACACCGACACCGGAGCATTAAGTGTGCTGTGGATAAGTTTTGAAGTAAATATCGAAAATGTATGGTTTTGTAATATTTCAAATTGTTAGAATTTTATATTAATCTATAAATTTCCATTTTGGATGCGTAAATAATTATGGTATTATGACATTAGTAATAAATGTAGTTTGGTTTAAAATCCACTAAATATACTTATTTGTGGCTGATTGTGGTTTCCGGATTTTAATTCGATGATAGTAGTGAATTGATTAAAATTTTAGAAGTGTCAAACTTTTTCCGTGCAAGATGGGTTTTTTTTTTATAAAAGCAGCTGTTATGCTGCCGAAATTTTTATAAAATTTTAAATGATTTTTATTAACTAATGATTGTAGTACATCTTATAGTCGCCACAAACAATAATCGAGTTGCTAAATTTTTAAATAGAAATTAGAAAGATTTTTAGAGACAAATCGGCTTTGCTTCGCGGGAGTTCTTCAGTCAATCTAGATATTGGCTAGAGGGTGACCGTGAAGTGCCGACAGGTCGCCTAGTCCTCCGTAGTTATGGTATAGTAAGGATAGGGGCCTGCCAAATGTTTTGTGATTTGGTTAAATTCTAGAAGATGTTACATGCCTTTGAATGTGATTTTAGTGAAAAAAAAATTAAATTGGATGAATGGTTTGAGAAGGGAAGTGAATTCGGCCAAGAGTGGTCTAAAAAGAGTGAAAAGTTGTTTAATGCATTAATGAGGAAATTAGACTCCCATTTATAAAGTTTAGCATGCATGGATATTAAGAAATCTAAAAAGGAAGCATATGTAAATAAATGACATCATTACTACATGAATTTAGGGTGTTTGTAATCCCTATTCGGTTGGGTGTTTGTTTGTACATTAATGTATTAATGACAATGTATATGCGTGATCGAATCCGATTATAACTTCGCCTAAATGTGAAATGCGACTATATATAGGTGATGCAGAAATTGAGGAAACCCTAAAATGTGTGATTTTGTGAATAAATAATTGATGAGTGTCTTTTGAAATATTTTGATGTGATAAGGTAATTAATTATGTCGTGATTTGTGAATAAAATAGATTTTGGAATTAAACATATTATATACAAAAATGTTTTGTATGGATTGCATGAACTTGAAAGGATTATAAAAAAGATATATTTTTATAATAAAAACAATTGTTGGAAATGTATTGTGAACCTATGATATGCCTGGTAGATATTGCAGTTATCTTCGGTTGAGGTTGAGTACCCAAAGCGTGCATTGGCAGTGTCGTGGTGTCTGTCATTAACAATTAGCGGGAGGATACCCGTAGGGAGGGTTGTGTCGTGTCAGTGGTTTAGTTCAGTGAATGCACACATAGAATATATTATTAGCTAGCTTCCACCTGAGTGAGGAAAAATGCCGCTTTGTAGTGAGGAAAAAATTCCGTTATGTAATACTAGATAGATGGCTGAATGAGAAAAAATTCTAGGAAGGCCGAAGCGAGGCAAAATTCCGCTCCATACATAGGATACTATGTGATACGAACTGTTAGTGGTTGATTTGTTTTATTTAGAAATTTTTCGGAAACAGAAATGCCACCACTATTTATAATATCAGTAGAAAATAGAAATCATGCATTATTTTGCTTTATTATTAAGTTTTATAATAAAATCGAATGATGTTTATGAAAACTGTGTATACATGCAATTGTTTGAAATAAGGTTTCCAGAAGAAAATTGATTTTGATATTACACCAATTAGAGATTTATGAAATATTTTTAAAATTAAAAAAGAGAGATTTATTTTATAAAGTTAAATTTGAAATAAAAACTTATGACACTCACTAAACTTATGAAGCTCACATGGTTTATGTTTTATAAGCAAAACCTTCCTAAAGGCAGATGCCCAAGACTAAGCAGATCGAGACGGGGGTGCTGTTGTGATTGTATAAATGTATTTTGAAAATTCTTAAAATTTTGTATATAGTAGATTGTATAACTTTTCTTTGTTATTGAAATGTGTAAATATATATATATATATATATATATATATATATATATATGCATGACTTTTGGTTGTGTTTCAAATTATTTGAAATTGGATAACATGTTTGTGATTGCTTATGAATTGATAAATTGAGGGTCAAAGGCCTAGAGGTTGGGGGAAATTGCTTGATTTTAGAAATGTTTTAAATTTGATGAAAAACTTGCAAGGTGACAATCTCTGAAAACAACAGTTATGCTACTCAAATTTTTATTAAATCTGTTTTATAATTTTCTGATAAAAATATTTAAAAATTAAATAATTGTAAAATTTAAAAAAATTAAATTTAAACTTTAAAAAAGTATTTAAAATTTTTTTCAAATGGATCTAAATCATCCATTGTAAAGATGGACAACCTAGATCAATTTGAAAAAAATAATATTTAAAAAAAAAATAGAAAAATGATAAAACAAAATTGATGATGGTTCTATTCATCAACATTTCATTCATGGTGGGTTTCTGGATTCATTTGGGTTTATCAACAGAGGCTTGGTTCATCAAGAATAATCCAACATCATCAATCATTTACACAAATAAAAACCACTCTCATGTTCAAACAAAAACCACTACCATCATCATTAAACAGACCCAAGAACATCATCATCAACACCATCTATAGATCGATCTGGGTTTTTGGGTTTCCAGATCCGAAACCTAGATTGAGTTGGGTTTCCAGATCGAAAACCCAGCTCAATCTGGTTTCCATCTGGAAACCCAAAGACTGAGATCGATCTGGGTTTTCGATCTGGAAACTCAGATCGATCTAGGTTTCAGTATAGCAACCCAGACGCCCGATACCCAAACGTCGATCTGGGTATCTGGGCAAGAGAAGGAGAAGATGAAAATGAAGAGAAGCAGGAGAAGAGAGGGAGAGAAACTGGTGAAGAAGATGAAGAAAAAGAAGAGAAGAAGGAGAAGCAGGAGAAAAGAGAGAGAGACCGAGGGAGGAGAGAGACAAAGGGTCTGTAGGTGGGTTTTATAAATGGGGATTCAATCTCTCTAGATTGGATCTCCATCTTTTCTTTTTTTCTTTTTTTAATTTTTAAAATATTAAAAATTTTTGTATTTGAAATTAATCGCCATCATCCATCAACATGATGGACGATACAAATCTCATTTCATTATTTTATTTTTTTAAATTTTAATTATTTATAATTTGAAAATTATAAAATTAATTAGACAGAGGTATTCTCTTCTTTTTGTTCTATTTTTCATTTTTTAGTTATCTCAAACGATCAACTATGGTTAAACTGTTAGTATAGAGAGGTCATTATTACAAAAAGTAAAAGTGGTTTTCGATTGCAATAAGGCAAATGTCCAGATGGTTTTGAGTAATTTCCTCATTACAAAATATACTTCATGATTGCAAGGCAAATCCACACTTTATAAGGCCATAAATCATGTCTTAAAATTTAGGAAATACCATCTAGAGTTTAGAATCACTAACATACTTTAAAGGTTCCAAAACAATATTCTAAAATTTGTCTCTCATGCAATACCCACACTAATCATAATTTATTTTTCTCAGGTCATAAAACATGCATCAAAATCTTAGTACATACTTAATAATACTAAGACATGCTTTAAATTTCTTAAATCATAACACATATTCAAATCTAAAAAATTTAGAAACTTGAAACATAGTAAAAATGTTTTCATAAACAAGCTAAAAGAAAGTTTCCACTCACTAGTTCACTATCAAGCCTTATGGAAACCCACTTGTGCTTGCCTTTTCCTTGTGCCATTTTTCACCTAAAACAACATCAAAACTTATTTAGGGTTTATAAAAACTAAACCATGAAAATTAAATCTAAATTGAAACTAATCTCACACCAAAATTTCTTATCCAAGGTTCCTAAATCTCCTTCCCTTCTTCTTTCTCCTTCTTTCTTCTCCTTCCTTCCTTTTGGTTTTTGTTTCTTCTTTGGAGAGGGTGTGTTTGGCCAAGGTTCAAAAAGGGTGGAAGATAGCTTTTTAATTCACAAAATAATCATATTTATATATGGTCTCATACATGGTAAAAATTTTTGCCCCCTAACCCTTATTTCCACTACTCATTTCATAAAACTCTAGCCTATTTTTTTCTTGCATTTCTAATTTTACTCTTTCCATAACTTTTCATTTCCATACTTGTCCTTTCTAGAAATCTCTTCCTTATTGGGTCTTGCTAATCTAATTGGGCTCACACTAATTTATTTCCTTATTGGGTTTTCTCATAAAAATTTCTAAGCCTTTTGAAACCTTTTACTTCCATCCCATCTAACTTCCATAAGAAATATATATATATATACACCCTATTTGGACTATTAAATCGGTTCGGATTCTAGGTGTTACAATACCGGTTTACGTTTTTGATTGTGTTCCATATTCTTGCTTCATGAGGTTAACTTATGGAAACTAATGGGAGATTTTAATCTCCATGGAATAACTGTATTGGATTAAGTTATTTTTTTTGGCTTTACATTCTCATAAATTACTTATTACCTTGAATTTTTTAGAGTACATGGCATGTTTTTATATTGGTAGTACATGTGTCTCGCTATGTTATCCTAATAAAAACTTAAGGTGAATTCTCTTGTATAGGATTATGAAGGACTTGGTCTTGGTTATTTGTATGACTGTTTAGTAATGGAAGGAATTAGCTATGCTTTAGCGTCTATAGGGCTCTCCTATGGAGCCCATTCTAATTTGTGTATTAATCAATTGGTAAATTGAAAAACCACGGATAAAGAAATCGTAATATTTGTATGGGTTAAGAAGTTGTTTAGTTATTTGTAATCATAAATGAAACCGCCTTTTTTTATGAGCTTAGCTGTGAAGGATTTCACGGTTTTGTCTTGGTTTATTGGAGGTAGGTGTTAGTAGGTTGGTTAACATCAAGTTTGGGTTTTGAATTTAGGTTTTTGGTATTTATTGTGTTTGCCACAGAGGTCAAGCGATGTCATAATTTACGTCTGTTGGTGGTCCTGCTATGTGTGTAACACTACTCATACTCATAGAACATAGCCTACATGTAATATGTTGAGGGTGTAAACAGAGTTTGTGATAAATTGATGCTTCTTATTGTTAAGTTTCTCTTTGGTTTTATGTTTTCAGACTAAACTTATCTGGTCTTCTTCTATTTTCTATATTTAGGAAGTTTAGGCAGAAATGTTGGTTCCAACTATAATTTAGCATTTTTTTTTTTAATGAGAGTTCATTGTTCTACAATTAGGCATGCAATTTGTTTGAAAGCAAGTTCTACTTGTATTTGTCTTCCATCGAAGGTTATTTTAGCATCTCATTATCCAAGAAATGTTGATCTCTCTTTCTTTTGTATACGACTTAAAAATATCCCTTGTCAATTTGGAGTTTGGATCTCCATAAATAGGAGGTAACTACTAGCTATCTATCCCTAGGTGATAAAGGTCTCTGGCAAAAATTTAGATTATTGAGACAACTGAGTAGACAAGATGTTGATGCATAATAGATTGGCTTTGTTTTAAGTTTTTTCATCTCATGTCTCTTGTGTCGCCTTCTGTTTTGGTTGTTGTAGTTTAATTGTGGGATCCTAATTTATTATGCCTGCTATGTTGGGCTCTTTTATAATTGCATATACATTTGACCAAATTGTTGCTGACGGGAAGATATTTGGAGGCAAGTTGTATAGTTATATTTTAAAGATTTGCTACTTCTCAGTTGCAGTGCTTTGAGATTGTTTTTATCTTTTTAACAATTCAGGAACTATTCCAACCACTGTTGCAAACAAGGAAAGGTGGGAAGAAACTAACAAGAAATTTCAGGTGTGGCCCGAACTACATGGCCAACTGTGGTCATGAATCCCATCAGTTGCCAAACTATCATTGTCAAGTCACGTGATGAATGAAGATGTGGTTGTAACTTGTGACTTGTCAACTCGTTTCGGTTGATTGATTCATGTCGTTTTATGTTTCCAGTGTCAAACCAAGTTTCGTTTAGCTTCAACGCCTGCAGAGAACGTTTATTATCTGATAACTACGGCCTTAGTGCCTTCTTTGTATGTTTAATGTTTTTTGGATACTAATGCTATTGATTATGTCAACCTTCTTAACTCTAAATAAAATCTAGTGATGCAATGATATAAAGATTCTTCTTGGTTTCATGTTTAATATGCAATTTATAGTTCACTCCATTTTGACAAAGAATTTAACCAAAAAGTGGCTATATTAAATTTTTATGTCCTTTCTTTTAATGAAAATTGGGTGTATCCTTCTCGACAATAATTTGTGGCAAGGCAATATCACTATTAGGAACCCCATTAGTTATGATAATGTCTTTATGGGGGTTGGTTTTTATAGCGTGTCTATTGCCTTCTTTGAGTTTTTTTATTACTAGTAGAATTTACTCACAAACGTGCAAGTTAAAGCCATGCAGATGCTCGAACGTTAAGAATATACATCAAACTTATTTCATGTAATTCATTGAAGTCTACTCAAGTTTTATGTTTTAATTTCAAACACGATTAAAGATTGTTTAAAACCTAAATAAAGAAATAAATCTACTATATTTTTCACATGAATGTAGTGTCATAGCCCTACAAACATGGTTGAAGAAGTGAGATTTGATTCAAGAGGAAGAACTCAATCCTTTTTATAGTGTTCCACAAACCAATAGTTTTATGTATTTATTAAACATCATAAGGGTAAAGATGTAAATTCAAAATAAATCCTAATAAAAACAAAATATTTGAAATTATATTAAAATTAGGTGTAGATATTGTTATGTATTTTTAAGATATAAATTCAATAAACTTATTTTCTTCAAAAATATAATTAAATAATATTTTAATCCAATTTAATTATTCTTTTAAAAATATTTCAATTTAAGTTATTATGTTTTACTATATTTTAAAATTAAAAATTAAAAATTAAATTGGATTACATTAGCATGGGTGCGTAGCCATGTTGAAACAGTGGTGCGACAGCGTACTAACATTGGAGTAAGTATGGGGCTGCATCGAGATGTAAGTGAGGCCACACACCGTGCACCAGTCACATTCTAGTGCGGCCACGTGCTTGCTTCAATATTGGTGTGCAGCTACACCTTTGTTGGAGCGCGACTTTACACTCGTGATCAATGTAAGACTTGCATTGGTATAAGCTCGCGGCTGCACTAAAACAATGGTGCAATCGTACACCAATATTGGAGTAAGTTCATGACCACAGTCGTGCATCCATGACCAGTGAAGGCTTGCACTTTAGAATTTATGAAAATTTAAAATTTAAAAATTTATTGATTAGATATGCGTAAAACTAAAGTTATTAAATATAAAAAAATTAAAAAAAATAACTAACTTAAAATAAAGTGAAGCTATATTCACTAATTTAGAATATAAGAACGTTTGTCAAGAGTTTTATGACATAAAGATAGTATTAGTGTTGATTGTATAGAAGAAAATGAATGACAAAAAGGAACTTTAATATTGGTTGTTAAAAGACAGAAATTTGAAACAAAATAATAGTACATTGGAGAACTAGTTTATCAAAACGTCACAACTCAAATTGTTTGACTAGCAATCTCAAGGTAGAGAAAGTAACTAAATAGGAATAGAGAAACAAATTTTCATGCCTAGAAATAGTCTCAAGCTAATCAAAGGTCACCATCCATTGTATAAATTATACTAGAAAAATATTCTCTCTCACAAGTTTTGGAGCTCCACGATCTCAGGTAACAGTCTTTTATACTTTAAAATTTATAGATATTATTAAAAGAAAAATTCAAAAAAAAAAAAAAAATCGTCTTTAGCCCATTTCAAGAAAATATTTGTTTTTAGCTTCTCAAATAAATTAATTACATCCAATCCCTCATATTGACCAAGGTACCCTTAAGCGTGATAGGAGAACTTCTAGTTATACTTGGTCATGACAGAACGAGAGAGCCTCCTATCACGTCGAAGGCAAGCATGACAGGAAAGCTTCCCATCATGCTTGGGATTGATGGAAAGCCCTTTCATCACGTGTGGGCATGATGAGAGGTTGTCCTGTCACGCCTATGCATGACAGGACAGCCTCCTGTCACACTCCTCTGGTCATAATATTTTTAAAATTTTACTGAGAGGGGCGTTTTGGGAATCATGGGACTTTGAGTGTAATTTATTTGTTTGAGGGGTCAAAAAATAATTTGTAAGGGAATGGAAATGATTTTTGGTTTTGAAAAATGGATCGTTTTAGAAATTTTCACTATTATTAAAATATACACCATTTTATAAA
Source organism: Dimocarpus longan (assembly GCA_022984855.1). Classification (NCBI taxonomy): domain Eukaryota; kingdom Viridiplantae; phylum Streptophyta; class Magnoliopsida; order Sapindales; family Sapindaceae; genus Dimocarpus; species Dimocarpus longan. The sequence goes on along the minus strand of CM041014.1, from coordinate 10,496,943 downwards.
ATATTGGACAATGCACGCCACAATGTCATAAAATGTTGTTATAAATTTTCTCTTAGTTTCATAAATGGTCAAAATACACCCTAACACTTTTATTATTCTCCAAAACAATCATTGTACTATCAAAAAATTTCTTAAATCTCATAAGGGTAAATATATAAATGCAAAATTAAACCCTAAAAAAAATCTCTGAAATTATATTAAAATTAAAAGTTAATACATTTATGTGTTTTTAAAGAAATAAATTTAATAAACTTATTATATTTAAAAATCTATTTACATAATAATTTAATCCAATTTAAGTAATTTTTATAAAATAATCCAATGTAAGTTATTATATTTTACTATATTTAAAAATTAAAAATTAAAAATTAAATTGGATTATGAAACTAAGGAATTTTTTTTATCATTTTTGTGTAAGATTCATACTTTAAGGGAGCTAATCTATGAATGGCACACATTTTTGCCTATATTTTCCTCGATCTTTAACTCAAACACATAAACTATACACCCATACCCAAATAGCACTAATTGTATATATTAATTTTAGTAAACATATTTGAAATAAGTGTATTTAACTTTATATTATTTAATTTAAGTCTATATGATGGATATATGGTTAAATTTAGTCTTATGTTTGTGTGAAATATTATAATTTGAGGATGTTTGACTAAATTAGATTTAATTGTGGTATACTTATTAAAATCTTACGTTGGGATATTAGGTATTAACAATAATATTAAATTATGCATACTTAGTGTAAAACTGTATTTTATTTTTTAGGTTATTCATTAAAAAAAAAGTAATATAATTAATGTAAGAAGTTGTATAACAATTTTTATTTTTTTAAAATAAATTATAATTAAATTGCATTTCAAATTTGTATCCAAAACAATTCTTAATTAATTTACAATTCAATTACAAATAAGAATTTTAATTTAACAAAATATAAAATTACTATATTTTAATCTTATCATACTCCATCTTTAAAAGTTAAATTGTAAATGCAACTTTTTATCATTTTATTAAGTATGGAAATCTTTTAAATTTTATTGAAGTTCATTATGATCTTATTTTATTTTTTTATATATATTCAATAACATAAAAATAAATATAATTAATAACTAATATCAAACTTGACGATTGAACAACTTCGACATTAGTCTTAACAAACTTACACAACATTAATTGTTAATTAAGAAAGACATTAGAGTTGTTAAGAGAACAACTTGGACGTTAGCTAATGTCATACATTTCTTTTTGTTAATTTTTAACAACTTCAGACGTTATGCTAACGTCAAACTTAACAACTGAATAAGTTCAACATTAGTCTCAATAAGTTGACGTTACGTCAATTGTTATGCAAAACGTTAGAGTTCTTAATAAATAACTTGGTCATTAGCTAATGTCATACGTCTGTTTTTGTTAATTTTTAACAACTTCAAATGTTATCCTAACGTCAAATTTAACAATTTAATAATTTTGACGTTAGTCTTAACAAGTTGATGTTAGGTTAACTAGTAAGAAGGATGTTAGAGATATTAAGGGAACAACTTGGACGTTAGCTGATGTCATACATCTGTTTTTGTTAATTTTTAACAACTTTAGATGTTACGTGAACGTCGAACTTAACAACTGAACAACTTTAACATTAATCTTAATAAGTTGATGCTATGTTACTTGTTAAGAAGGATGTTACAGTTGTTAAGGGAGCAACTTGGACATAGTTGATGTCATATGTCCCTTTTTTTTTCTTTTTTTTTTCTTTTTTTAATTTTTAACAAGATGTTACCCTAATGTCTAACTTGACAAATGAATAACTTCAACGTTAGTCTTACCATGTTGACATTAAAATAATTGTTAAGAAGGACGTTGGAGTTGTTAAGGGAATAACTTAAACGTGAGCTGATGTCATACATCTGTTTTTGTTCATTTTTAACAATTTTAGACGTTACCCTAACGTCTGAGTTGATAACTGAACAACTTTGACATTAGTCTTAATAAGTTGATGTTACGGTAATTGTTAAGAGGGATGTCAGTGTTATTAACTTAACAACTTTGAGCTTAGCTAATGTCATACGTCTGTTTTTGTTAATTTTTAACAATTTCAGACGTTACCCTAATATCCGACTTGATAACTGAACAACTTCGACATTAGCTAATGTTATACATATGTTTTTGTTAATTTTTAGTAACTTCAAATGTTACTCTAACATCTGACTTGATAATTGAACAATTTCGATGTTAGTCTTAATAAGTTAATGTTACAGTCATTGTTAAAAGGGACGTTGAAGTTGTTATGTTAACAACTTGGACGTTAGCTGATGTCATATGTTAGTTTTTGTTAATTTTTAACAACTTCAGACGTTACCCTAACATTAAAGTTACTACGTCAAACATGACAAGTTAATAACTTTGACGTTAGTCTTAACAAATTGACGTTACATTAATTGTTAAGAAGAACATTGTAGTTGTTAAGTGGATAACTTCGATATTAAGGTGAAATATTAATAATAAGTAATTATTTTAAATAATATAATATATATCAATTTAATTATTGTATTAATAGATAAAAATTATTATAATATTGATAAATTATTATTTTAATATAAAAACAATATTTTTGATCTGTAGCAATTGGTTGAAACCGGTTGCTGGAAGTCACACTTTACACTTTGGCTACCATTTTGTAGTGAAAGTGTATTTCTATGGTACAAACAACTTTTCGCTAATCCCTATTGAGATGAAAATGAAACTTTGCTAGAAAGGCAGACAATCACAAGTATTAACAACATAATATTGGGATTGGCTATAGTATAAACAACTTGAAAGTTGTTTGTACCGTTTGTACCATATAAACACACTTTCGCTGCCAGTTGGCAGCCAAAGTCAATTTGTTAATTGCCACATGTTAATCCTTGGAAGTCTAGGATGCATGTAAAACCTAACTTAGATTAAGGAGTTAGGATCTTCTTTTAGCCTTTTATTTTCATTTTCTTTTTATAATAAAAGTTTAAGTTTGAGTAATGTATTAGAGATAAAATATATGCAACAATCTTGACAACTATTATTTTTTATGTTAGAGTATCTTTAATACAATTATTTAATTGAATTGAATTTCTTGCTACATAGGATAGATAAATAAACAGATGTAATTATCTAACCTAAATATGTAGTTGATTTGGTAAAATTTTTTTTAGAGAATATAAAGATTAGTTTCCCAATTGAAAAACTTTAGTGAAAATGCTTATTAGTATTTCTGAAAATTTTCAATCAACTAAAAATAGAGTAATGTTAGACTTTTCAAAAATTTTGTCCAAATTCATTTTCAAATGATATGATATATAAGTTGTTAAAATCTTGTAAGTCATAAAATAATATAATAATTAAAATGATATTGACAACTCACATGTTATATTATTTGAACATGAATTTGAACAAAATTTTTAGGAATCCTAACATTACTTTTAAAAATATGGAGATTTGTCTTATTATCTCTCTTCTTAATTGTAAAATATAAAAGATAAAAGAGTATAACATATATTTTATAATGACCGGTAAAATTAAAATGGATGCATTTTTTATTTTATATAGTTGAATTAGAGATGAAAATATGCATATTTATATTTTCTTGTCAAAGTAGATCCATATTAAAAAAAAAAATGTTGATGTATCATTAATAGAGATTGAAAAATACATATTAACATTGAAGATGCTATGAATATATCACTTGATTGTTAGAAGTAAAAAAAATTTTAGAACCATCCTTAATGATTCCATTGTATTGATGCTCGTTATACTATTGGAGGTAAGAATATTATGTCCTTCGCAAAGTAGTCAACTACAAATAGTGGTACTTTCCAAAAGGAAGAGGAAAAAAGAAGCAAACTATCAATAGTAGCATTACAGTATCTAATTAATTGCAAACCAGTTTTTCGGATCACTTGCATTCAAAACAAACACCAAAATACAAAAGTACGTATACATACATGCAAAGGCTTTATTTATCTTACAGAATAATCAACCACACCACAAAACTAGCTAGCTAGTTCTAAAATCAAACCTTGTGGACAGATCTCCAACTAGATACTTGACTAAATATTATACAATTAGTTTAATTATCAGCCACAGCATCACAGCCTTAGCTAGCTATCTCTCTAACGCATGCATCCATTAATTAATCTGAAGACTCAGATTTCTTTGTAGAACTGTCATTCCCTTTCATTGTTTTGCTGTTGTCAGGCTGTTTCTCGGTCTTTGATGATGCCAAATCCACGGTATTGATTTGTGGAGGCTTGCCCGAGCTCCCTTTTGGTCGTTCAGGTTTCGCGCAGATTCTGGCGTGGGAGAGAGCAGAAAATAAGCATAGTTAATTAGTATAAATTGAAGCGATCAAAACTAAATAAATAATCTAGAAGTGTTAGTTAACATCAAATTCAAAAACTAAAGTTAATAGGAAATGATCAAATTATACTATTTAAAACTTAAAAGTTACGATACATTAATAGGAAAACATAAAATTAAGAGGCAATTCTTGACATTCGTCTTTTCAATAGCGTCTCCAACAAATATATGAACTACACAAAACTAAAGGAAGAAAGTTTAAACGTACATCATATTGCCACTTCTTTGCTTGTATGGCTTGAAATTGGGAAGCTGGAGCATGGTTTTTGGCATGACGAAGCTACCCACCAGAAGAGCCATTTTGTAAATGCTTTTCTTCCTAAAACTCTCTGCAACTTAATTGGTAGTAATGGCTACTTGTGAGTTGGAAGGGATGGCAAAGAAGATGATTTATATAAGCAGAGAGGACTCAATCAGTGCACTGTCCGATAATAATTAAAGTGGGCGTGACAACTTTATGTTGGTAGGTCGAATAGTGTTAGTGGTTTCTATTTTTTTTTATTTAACTTTTCTACTTTGTCTGTTTATTGGATGGGTTTCCGTGAGACTACGGTCAGGTGGCTTATTAATTGTGTCTATTATTTAATTTGTCTGTCATAGATGCATGTCCCAGTGAATTATTGAGCAATATTACATTTTATCTTTATCTTGAAGGTGGCTGTATTTGTTGTGGTGCACTAGTTTTTTGTGATCACATGATTCATGGTTTGCATGTAAAGGATAAGGCGTGGTAGGGTCTACCAAGAGACACAATTGAAGAAGATTGGGTTTGAATCAGAGGAGTAATCAATGTGGTCATTTTATAGTTATTATGTGAAGGGCTACAACTTATAATACTTCCCAAACTTTATAATCCCTATAATTGGACCTAGAAATAGTCGCCAAATTAATTCATTCAAGTTAGATCTCTCTTCACCATCATTGTTTGCATCTATAACTATAGAATTACGCCAATTTAAGTTGTTTGCTATAAAAGGATTATTCTATTTTTCCTCCCTTTCGTTTGATGTAATCGCTAATTATCTCCGACATTTTACCATCAATCTAAAAACCCCCTTTCATTAGAATTTACTAGAAAATGCTAATAATTGACAAAAAACCAATTTACATTCAAAATATTTAGTATAATGATATTAAAAATTATTAAAATATGATAAAATCAAAAAACTAAAAATATAAAATTTATTAAAATATTTTAAATCCTCACTGTCTATCTCTATATGGATGATAGAAATTAAATTTCAAAATAATTTTATGAAAAATACTTAAAATAAAAAAGAAAATATTTAATTCCCAAAAACTCAGGGTTCTAGTGATTGGAAACTCATTTTCTAGTTTTCCAGTAGCTGAAAACCATGTATAGGTTTTAGGACTAGAAACTAGGAATCTAGGTTTCTAACTGCAAACCTATTTTTTGGGTTTCCTCATCACATCAATCATCTTCAACCTCTTCATCTCCAACCATCATTCTTCATCACATCTCCATCTCAACGTTTCATCAATTTTGCTCCACTTTCATCCTTTTTTTTCATCATTTCAACATTATAAATCACTTCATCTGAATATATATATATATTAACAAAAACTAACCCACAAGAAAAAATTAAAAAAAAAATCCATTAGAGACGGTTGGGCCTCCCTCAAAAGAGATCCTCCTTTGACAAAAACCCAGTTTTCGGTCTCAAAAGACCAAACGGGTTCTCCTTCTCCTTCGAAAGAGACCCAGTTGATCAAGACTAGAGGTCTCCAATGTTGAAGACCTTTGGTCTCTCTTTCTATTTTTTTTTTTTTTTTTCAAAATTTTAAATTTTGTAGTCCTTTTTAATATTATTTATTTTTACATTTTTAGGATTTTATCTCCACCGTCCATTTCTATTGGTGGAAATCTATCATTTTTCAAGTTATATTTTTTAAATTTACTTTATTATATTTTAATATATTAATAATTTCTTTACTTATTATAATAATAAAAGATCAAATTACCCCTTATTTGTTTTGGTCAACTAGTAGTCAACTAATGGTAGAGGGTGTTGTTGTAACTATTATGAAACTTGGGGTTGGGGTGAAGTTTTTGTAATTATGGTCAAAACTCTCGTGCCCCTGTAGTTAGGTCAAAAGTTAGTGGTATTTTTGCAATTATCTCTATATAGTATATATCAATCCTATCAGATCGGTTTTCCCTAACTTTCCGAATGCATGGTTGTGGAAATATTTCTAAACTATAGTGTGCAAGAGACCACATAAAACGAAGAGCCAAAAAAGTAAGAATTGAAAGAAGACTTTTGGAAGGTGACTTGGACCATTTTGCTGGGCAAAAAGAAAGACTTTGAAATTTCTTATTAATTTTTATATAATTATTATATTTATTAAGATTTATTATATCTATTTTTTTTTATATTTTGACTTGCTTTGATGGTTTTGCCCATCCACTCTAACAGTCAAATCTTGATTTTTATTGCGACATTTTTTTTTATTATATTTTCTTAAATGACCAAGGTTGTTTCTCTATTCAATCAAACAACAAGTGGGTTAATAGTGATTTTCCAAACTACTAGGCTGTTTTGGCTATTACGTCAAATGATAGAATAATAATAATGAGATTATCTCTTCTATAAATAAGGATTTGTAAATAGGGTTTTTTTAAGAAAATTATTTATGAGACTACTTTTTTTAATCTCTAATTGGTTTAGCTTTTCTTTACTTAATCATACGTTATAAAATTAAAAAAAAATATATATAAAAGGTTTTACTTTAAAATGAATTCAACAGCATCAAAATACTTTTAAGCACAACATAAGAATAAACCTTCAAATTTAAATTAAACCAAGCCATATAATTATCTTTATTTGCTTCATTGTTATATATCTGCCAGTTTAAATTGGTCTTATTATTTGAGTTTAGAATTATGAGATTGAATATTTCGGTTTTATTTGATTAATTTCCTAGGGATCGTTTGTGTTTATCAATTTTCAGTTAATGGGGCTGAATTATGTCTATTAAGTGATTTTTGTTTGTTTTTTTAAATGGTCAAATCACTTAAAACCACCCAAAAATGAATTAAAAAAAAAAAACCAACACTTTCTGACTTTTAATTATCAAATCACTTAATGGTTTTTTTAAATATATTATTCTAAATTTATCATTCCTAAAACAACATCTTTCCAGAGGAGTCTTAATTTTACATTATAAATATTCCTTTTAATGTTACTTTTATTTAAATATATAACAATAGTAATTCAACTTATGATCATTTTGTTTATTTTTATTTAAAAATATAAATTTAGTTTACTTTACTTTACTATAATAATTTATTTAAGTATATTTATAATTTTCAAAAAAAAAAATTACTTTACTATAATAATGGTACATATCTTAATTATGAATAAAAATATTATTCATATATAACATAAAAGTGTTTTAGTATTTACTAAATAATTTATTATAGTTGTTTAAATTTTATTAAATAAAGTTACGTAACAATTAATAGTAAAAGGATATAAATGTCAAATTATTAGTTTTCAAATAATTTCAATTTTAAAAAACAAATAAAATTATTATAAATTCAGAGATAAGGGGAAAAAAAAGAAACATGTCATTCAGGCTTCAGTTTTTAGCAGTACTGTTAAGTTTTCAAACTACAAAATAAACGACCACTTACCGCCGTTTACACAAAATAATATTCATCAGTTGCTGTTTCAAAGTAATTGTGAGTCTTTTTTTATTTTCTCTTTATAAAACTAATACTAAATCGGTTAAAGGTTTATCAGGTACCGTCGAGATCAAACATTACTTATGAAATCCAAATATCTACCTTTGTAATCGGAGGATAATTACCTCTTAAATAAAAGGTGAAAATTATCCATACAAAATTGCAAAATATACTTGGTAATGATTGAACCACACCACCTTAATGAATAGAGAGAGATATACAACCATAGGTAAGGAATGTGTTTGGTTGGGTTTTTATTTTTTTTTTTTAAATTAAAAAACTGTTCACATAATTATATATAATAGAGATAGATAATTGCAAACCCCTGACCTTTGATTTAATTATAGATGTGTATTTGTTTTGGTCATAATTATAGAAACTCTATCCCAAGTTTAAGAAGCCACACTCGTTGCTGTCAATTATGATCCATTAATCGTTAGCCAAACTTATAAAAAAGATCAAAACACCCCTAATTAAAGATAAAATTTTAAAAATGAAACAAAACTTAAAATTTAAAATATAATAATTAAAAATTTAAGGAAAAAAAAAAACAATCATCTTCAACCTCTTCACCTCCAACGATCATTCTTCATCACATCTCCATCTCAACATTTCATCAATTTTTCTCCACTTTCGTCCTCTTTTTTCAACATTTCGACATTTTAAATCACTTCATCTTAAAAAAAAATCAAAAAACAAGTTAACAAAACATAACTGCAAGAAAAAATTCAAAAAAACAAAAAAAAAAATTCTATCTGAGATCTTCAATGGATGGTTAAGCCTCCCTCAAAAGAGATCCTTCGATGAAGACCCAGTTTTAGTCTCAAAAGACCAAATAGGCTCTCCTTCTCCTTCAAAAGAGGGTCAGTCAATCAAGACCAAATGTCTCTAATGGTGGAGACCACTAGTCTCCTCTTTTTTTTTTTTTTTTTATAAAAAAAAAAATTGTAGGTTTTTATTTTTATTTTTTAGATATTATTTCTTAATATTAATTATTTTTATGTTTTCAGAATTTTATCTCCACCGTCCATCACTATTGGTGGAGATCTATCATTTTTCAAATTATATTTTTAAAATTTATTTTATTTTATTTAATATGTTAATCATTTCTTTACTTAGTATAATAGCAAAGACCAAATTAAGCCTCATTTGTTTCTGTCAACTGTTAGTCAACTAACGGTAGAGGGTATTGTTGTAATAATTATGAAACCTGGGGTGAAGTTTTTGTTATTATGGCCTAAACTGATCATATGGGCCTGTAATTAGTTCAAAGGTCATGGTTTTTTTTTTTTTTTTACTTATCTCTATATAGTATATATCGATCATATCAAGTCAATATCCTCTAACTTTCCGAATGCATGCTTGTGGAAATATTTCGAAACTATACTATGTAAGAGACCACATAAAACAAAGAGCCAAAAAAGTGAGCATTGAGATAAGACTTTTGGAGGGTGACTTGGACCATTTTGCTGTGCAAAAAGAAAGACTTTGAAAGTTAGAGATTGGAATTTTGATCTTATCCTGTCTCTCTTTTCGACTTTGTTTCAAGGAGCAAATTAAAAAAAATGTGAATGTTAATTAGGCACCTCATTATCACAATTCACAGGAGTAGACACCATAGAATATATCAAGCAGCGATTGTGCATGATATATATTTTTGTGCTTCAAGAAAAGAAAAGATTGATTTTTTTTTTTTTTTTTTAAGTATCATCGATCAAGCAACACATAGAGACAGAATTCCATATATGGAATAAATTAAGAACTATATATGAAACATCTACTCTAAATACCTCATTTTGATTCTAGCAATATTAACTGTTGAGTAGTTTCAAAAAATATATATATATTAACTGGTGAATGACCACATTACACCAAATTTGACCTTCCGTGACGCGTAAAATATATTGATAAAAGTTTTCACAACGTAAAGTAGTGTGTTGCTAGTATGATTAATTTTCTTTTAGTTCAAGAATGGGTGATGAGTGACAACTATATAATTGTTATAAAAAACCTTTTATTACTAAATCAGGAGTAAACTAAATTTCTTGTGTACTGTGATCACACTAGGTTTTGTATGATTTCACTTTGCATTTGGCTGTAATTTCCTTATTTTATATATATATATGTATATATATATATATATATGAAAAAGGAAATATAGGTTTTAAAAAATTAAAATATTAAGGGTCATTTAGTTTTTTCTCTTATGACTTAATAGTGCTCGCACTTATTAAGTTGTTTGTGTGAGTTCCTAGGCAAATACAACAATATAAGTTTTTCAGGAGGAAGATCTGTTAGTATTCAGGAGAAGACAAGTCTCCAGGCTTTTAAAAGGAGTTTAAGAAGCTAGAAATCAATTAAGTCGAGGGAAGCTTGCTATACTAGATTAGTTGAGAGAGTACAATACTTTAATTCTACTGCAAATAATGAGTCTTTAGTTAAGTGACTCAAGTTGTATATATATTATTTAAACATTTTTTAATCTATATGTGGCCTCGTGGATGAATGGTAAGACGAAACCACATTAAAAATATTGTAAATTTCTTTTTTTTCTCATTACAATGCTTTTCTTTAATTATTACTACGGAATGTTATCAATTGTTAGAATAACTAATTGTTAGTTATTACAACAATTGAACAAATTTAATTTAATCCAAAAATTTTGATACTTCAAAGAAAACCAATCTTTCATACTCCATCGATCTCTATACAATCTTAGATGCTTTAAGTCATGAAAAGATTTGATGTAGCATTGATAACACATGAAAGCTTAAAAAGCCTACAAACAACTGTCAAGGCTGTCTTGAAAAAGATAGGATTGAATTAAATTAATATAGCATTGTGTTTGGTATAATTTGGATTGAACTATGAATATAACTGTCTCTTGTTTGATGTTATACCGTGAGATTGGACAAAAAATATTTTAAATTTTATATTGTAAAAGATAATCATTATCATATTAAATTAAGTTAATTTATTTATGTCAATTTAAAAAAAAAAATTATAAATTAAATTGGATTAAAATTTTATTTAAATATATTTTTGAATAAAATAAAGTATATAAATTTATTTCTTAAAATTAAAAAATCTATGTACATTTAATTTTAAACAAAATAATATTTTAACCAAGATTCAGTCATGTTCATTCCTTCAAGGCTTCAACCCACGCTACCCACGTGTCTTGGAATCACCAACACCTTTGCTACAAGCACTTTAGTATATTAAGAGCATGCGCCACTACGGGTTGAATTCCATTCATCTTATAATTTTCAATTCATATTTGATTACAAACGGAAACGGTGTCTTGATTGAATATTGTTCACGGATTTTTTTTTTTTTTCCCTCCATATAAGAAAGATTTCCCATGAACTCGTTGGAGAAGAGGTACACACACAGGCACATATGACGAGGGTTTTAACAAATTTCAACTTAATTTACATATTACTTGTAATCTCAGTCCCTTGAAATTGTATTAATTGATCTAACAATTACAAAATATATATTTGTATATGTTAGAATATAAATTTAAAACGATATATTGCCCACTCCAATCATTCAGTTTTCTCTTCCACTAATATATATATATATATTTCGATCTCATGTCTCATAAGCTTACTCCAACAATCCAGTAATTAAAAACGTACGTATGTGTACGAGACACAAATGGCCTTAATTTCTAGTGCAATACCCTTCGTATTTTTGGATTTTCTAGTGAAAAAAAAAAAAAAAAATTACTCTTGCCCAACTTTATTTCTTCATTACCGGCTAGCACTCAAACACCCTTCAATTAACTTGAAGACTTGGATTTTTTCGAAGAACCATCATCTGGTATTATAACTTTGTTGTTGTTGTCAAGTTGTTTCTCACTCGTTAAGCTGCCAAGAGAAGTATTACTGTCTCTATTTGTCTGTGGAGGTTTCCCGGAACTCCTTGCTGGTCTTTTAGGTTTACCACTGTTTCTGGTAATGCACAAGAAAGCAGGAAAGGGGGGGGGGGGGGGGGGGGGGGGGGAAAAAAAAAAGCTTAATTAGTTTACATGCCTGTTAATTGTTAATAATTAATATTCATATATAAGGCATACATATATAATTATGCCAAAAAATTGTAATCAATAGATAGAATCTCAAAAACTACAAATTATCCTACTTTAATTTCCTTAGTTATGATAAATGAAATTTGTGAACCATTTTTATTGTTGCCCCTCATGTATATAAGAAAAAAGTTATTTTTTTAAATGGTTTTTAGTGATCATCAAGAAAATTAAAAAATTTTTGGAGAGTTTAAAAAATTTTGAGAAATTCAGTGTAGAGAACTATTTGACGGCTTTTAACTTTAAAACCATATAATATATATGTTGATGGTTTTCTATGAAGATCACCATCACCATCAACAATTTTCTAGTACTGTTTATTTGTCTTTTATTGGGAAAAAAAAAAAAAAAGAAAAGAAAACATTTATAAAAATTTTAACATGACTAAGATATATCATTGAAACTTTATTTTATTTTTTTTAAAAAAAGAAAAAAATTTATTTGGAGATAATTAATTAATGAAAGAAAAAAGGAAAAGCAATAATGAATTAATACTAATATTTGTATGCATGATTTTTCTCCAACAAATTAAGTGGTAAAGAAACTAAACAAAAATAAAGCAAAAGTTAAAACGTACATTATGACCATGCCAGTTCTTTGCTTGTATGGCTTGAAATTAGGAAGCTGCAGGATGGTTTTTGGCATGAAGCTACTCAAGAGAGCCATATTGACTACTACTGTATTAATTTCTTCCTAAAACACTCTGCAACTCAAACTACAGAACAATAATCACTTGTGGTGAGTTCCAAGTGATGGCAAAGAATCAGATTAATTTATAGTGATAGTGGGGTTGACTACTTTATCTCGGCAGGCGAAAAAGTGTTGGTGGGAATTTTCAGTGAAGGACATATAGCATCTTTTTACTTTTCCTCTTTTTAATTTCTTGACATTCTTTTTGGACCTTGGCTCAAATAGATCAAGTTGATATATAAGGTTGTTGCAAAAGCGTACATGAGACTGTTTTTAGGAAATTATTACTTTTTTAAATAACATGATTTTATGCAAAAATAAATTATATATATATATATATATTAACAAATCTAAGGTTGCCCCATGATAATTCACATTCATGAGATTGTGGGCTTGCGTTGAGTCATGTTCTATTCCCATAAATTTATTATATATATATTTTTACAAAAGTTTGATTAAATTATTTTTTTAGAATATCATATAAATGCATTTTCTTTTTGTCTATGTATATACAGAGAGAGAGTAATGATCATGTACATCATGAATTATGCAAGTTGTTTGTGTGGGACGCTCAATTATCACTAGTGCAAATTTGACTTACTTCAATTAACATTGTAGTGGCCACAAATCTAGGCCCGATAATTATAGACCCATGAGCCAAATGGGTAACGTCCAATATGTCGGTTGGCATAGGCTTATAGTCTAACTTATTGGTTGACATAACTTTCCTTCATATGGATTGATCAACGAGTTAAACGGCACTATGTACTCAACTTAGAGTAAATATACCCCTGATAGAATGACTCATTGAATCGATCAACCATATTTGATATAACTATGAACTATTCTTATAGGTCTATCAACATGCAACTGACCGATGGTTCATAACCCTATTCAAACACTTCCACCTTGAGTCCAATTACACCGAGACTCAACTATCTATGAGATAAGGTACAATCCGATTAGGATTAACATTCATCGTCTTCAATAACTTAGGGATGACTATAATTATCTCCCATTCTACTCAAACTCAGACTCTTAAGTCTACTGAAACTAGACTTCTTTTGACTAAGTAAGACAACATCCTTATAAAAGCGTCTAGACATCCTCAAATCGGGCATCCCAACACACATATACTATCACGGTATTGAATTGTAATCATACACCTTTGAGATCCAACTCTGGCCACCTTCAACAGCGGAATCCTCACGATGTCGTCTATATTCTTCTCTAACACGTCCCTTTCTCCAACCGACTTAATCAGATGTGCCAACATGACACTCCCAATCACTTGGTAAAATCAACCCAGTACTGCACCACCGCCATCTTAGATCATTATCAATATTGTTCTAGCTAACAACCTTGATCCATCTCGCTGCCATTGCCTTCCACCTACGCTGCCACGTAGCCTAACCATTCAATCTATATTGTTTGATGGCATAGATGACTCGTTTTTTTAGTCCTAATGCAACTAATATGACACTTATTTACTTTTTTATTATCTTTTACATTTAACGTACTAACTTAAGCGTCGGAGGACCTTTGGTCGGTACCACACCCATGTTAAGATCAACTATGTTCTTCTTTGATTTGTACAGGACATAAGTGCTAGGTTCTCTAAACTCGACTGACGAGACTCGCTTTCAATTGACATATTGTAGTTTGACCCAATTACAAACATCAATATTAACCAAAATGAATCCAATTTACACCAATGATAAATAAACCTCTCCAATGAAAATCTATGCAAAAGTATGCACTAATATGTTAGCTAGGTACACATAAATCAAATTTGCACTAGTGATAATTTGATATCCAATATGAAAAAAAAAATGTAGAACTATGTGCCTTATAAATTATGTGTGTGTAGAGAGAGAGAGAGAAAAAGAGAGAGAGAGAGAGAGAGAGAGAGAGAGAGAGAGAGAGAGAGAGCAAATATCTCCTGAATACGTACTGAATTAATAAAGTTAATGTAAAATTTGTGGGTCATTATAGCACCTAAATAAGTGTTGATTAAGTTAAAATAAATGAACGTAAGTGAATTTAATGGCCGATAATTGTAAAACTAAATTTGTTGTATCAGACTATCAGTGTGTACTGAAGAGAAAGAGAGTAATGTATTATTTCTCAAAAATAATTTAACTATCCAAAAGGACTTTTATGTAACTATAGAAGTTGAAAAAAGAGAGAAAAATATTGAAACCAGATTAATTCATTCATGTGTATTGTAGTATACTTTATACAGAAAGATACAAACTACATCAGGTAAATGATTAACTACAGTTGTAATGAGAAATATACAAGGCAATACATTTATGTGTTGATTTGAGTAGTTGGTGGTAATTGAGTGTTGACTTGAGTGATTGTTGGTGACTAAGTGTTGACTTGAGTGATTGGTGGTGGTTGAGTGTTGACTTAACAGATTGGTGGTGATTGAGTGTTGACTTGAGTGATTTGTGAGGATTGAGTGTTGACTTGAAAGATTAATGGTGATTGTTTCCTAATATGCCCCCACAAGATGGTGTTTCCATAGAAAACACCAATCTTAGACCGCAAAAGAGTAAAACGATACTTGGCACAAGGCTTGGTGAGTAAGTCAACAAGCTGATTATGTGTGGGACACATGAGATACATGAAGTAGACCATTAGCAACCTTTTCTCGAACAAAATGGTAGTCAAGTGTAATATGCTTCATTCGAGAATGGAATACTATATTGGCATAAAGATAAGTTGCACCAAGATTGTCACATAAAAGCTGTGGTGGATAAGGAAGATTGACAACAAGCTCAGTGAGAAGATTTGTTAACCAAGAGAGTTCAGCAACTACAAAAGTAATATAACAGTACTTAGCTTTAGTAGATGAATGAGTAACTGTTCTCTATTTTTTAAAGCACTATGACGTAGAATTTGAACCAAGAAAAATGACATAAATAGAGGTGGAGGTGAGGTCATCACAATTTCTAGCCCAGTCGATGTCTAAATATGTCGTCAAATGCATTGGTTGTGATAGACTAAAGAGTAAGCCTAGAAGATATTGTTATTTTCGGGTAACAAATGAGCCATTTAACAACTATCCAATGAACTTGTGTTAGGAGTGCATGAATTGGGCAAGCTTATTAATAGCATATGTAATATTGAGTTGAGAAATGGACAACTATTGCATACCACCAATAAGACTACAATATTGTGTGGAATTAGTGGAATGAGATCCATCATTTAGTACCAACTTGGTAGACATGCTAATAGGTGTGGTGAATTCCCCCATGCCTGTCATTTTGAAGTGCTCTAAGAGGTCATGTATATAGTGATGTTGAGATAAAAGAAATTCATAGCTTATAGGAAGAAATTTTACACCCAAAAAAAAAAAAAAAAAAAAAAAAAGGATGACCAAGATCCTTAATGGAGAAACATTCTGAGAGAGCTATAATCAACATCTGAATAACTGATGGAGGACTGCCTGTAACTAAAAGATCATCTACATAAACAAGAAAGTAAATGGTGAGTTTGTCATTAGTATATATAAATAGTAAAGTGTCTGACTTAGAGTTTGTAAATACAAGTGAAAGGATGAAATTCTTGAGCTTTTGAAACCAAGTGAGGCACTTGTTTGAGACCATATAATGATCGATGTAGATGACAAACATGCGCTAGTTTAAAATCATCAACAAAGCCAGGAAGTTGTGACATAAAAACCTCCTCAGTTAAATGGCCATGCAAAAATGTGTTGTTAATGGTTAGCGGATGGATTGACCAGCCACGAGAAAGAGCTAGTATGAGAACAACTTGAATGATTATGGATTTTATAACTAGGTTGAATGTCTCTTGATAATCAATGCTTGGGCATTGATGAAACTCTTTGGCAATAAGACGAGCTTTGTAGCGAGCTACACTATCATCTGGATGGCACTTGACACAAAAAATCCATTTACAACTGACAATATCCTAATTGTAATGATGAGGAACCAACTTCCATATGTTATTTTGATTAAGAACAATAAGCTCTTCAAGCACGACTGCCTTCCAATGTTTATTCATGAGGGCTTGTTGAGTAGTGGCAGGTTCAAATATGGGTGGTAAAGGATGTTTTAAAGTGATGTAAGAAAATTTGGTAGGAGGTTTAAAAACATTATTCTTTGATCAAATAATCATGATGTAAGTGTTGGATGGCTCATCAAGTGTGGAGGGAGAGGTAGTGGAGGTAGAGTGGAAGGGATCATTACTAGAGGGTTTATCACTTAAGGAAGAAGTAAAAAGTGTGTCATGTCTAGTGCCAATCATATGAAAATTCTTAACAAGTGGAGTATTAACAGGTAAGAAATGACTAAAGTGCATGTCATGAGATGATGAAAGACCATGTGACTTTGACTAAGTGGGCTTAATGGGAGATTGGCATGATGGCCTTAGAGTTTCTACTAGAATTATTGGTTTCACTATTGCTTTGTCCAAAATGTGTAGACTGTTGTTGTCCACCTTGATTGAAAACGATTTTGTGGATCATTTTTCTTTCCTTGCTTCTAGTTCCCAATTTTTGCTTGATTGAAGCATGTTGCATGCACTATCATGTCACTATTAATTTGTTCTCTTCCCTTTTAAGAAAGGATTCATCTTCAACAACTTTATCACAAAGCTCTTCAAAAGAGATTACTCTATCTCTTACACGAATAGTAGCTGCGAGTTCTTTATATTCTAAGCCAGGTCTATTAAGGATGTGAAGTACCAAATTTGCATTAGGAATAGGCGATTCAATAAGGGTAAGTTTATCAACCAAACCTCGAATGGTGCCATGATAGTCTGCAATTGATTGAGTTCCATGACTGATTCCAGAGAGTTGATCAATTAACCCTATAACTCGAGATGATGACGAGTTGCCATAATACTTAGCCAAACGATCCCATGCTTATTTTGAAGTTTATGGAGAGCTAATCATTGGCATCACTCGATCAATAAGTGATGTTATAATTCCGATCCAAAGGAGTTTGTTTTGTCATTGCCATATCTGATATTCTAAATTGAGCACTTTTGTACTGTTGGTGGTGATTTCGAGAGGTGGACAACGTTTGGTTCCATCAATGAACCCAAGTAGATCCAATCCAGAAAGAAGAGCATCAAATTATACCTTTCAAAAGAGGTAGTTTGATGGAGATAGTTTTATAGGTAGTTGAGAAGCATTAATTGAAATTAAGCTGTTTGGCCTAAATGAAACATTTATAATGGTTGTTAAAGGTTGGGCTGGTGTTGATGTTGTAGAACCGGTGTTATCCATTGTAAAGATGTAAAGTAAGACAAGGGTTTTAAACCTAGTTTGAAATAAAAACTCATGAGAGCCTTTAAGGCTCTGCTACCATATAGAAGTTGAAAAAGATGAGAGAAAAGTATTGAAACCAGATTAATTCATTCATGTGTATTGTAGTATACTTTATACAGAAAGATATAAGCTACATATGATAAGTGATTATTTACAATTGTAATGAGAAATATATAAGGCAGTCCATTCATATGTTGACTTGAGAGATTGATAGTGATTGAGTGTTGAATGATTGGTGCTGATTGAGCATTGACTTGAAAGATTGGTGGTAATTGAGTGTTGACTTCAATGATTGATAGTGATTGATTATTGACTTGAGAGATTAGTGGCAATTGTTTCTTAATGATAGTTACCAAAAACACCGTCAATATACAATAGAGACATAAAAGATTTAGTAATTATGTACAACTATATACTAGGAAGGATTTCAGTCACTAGTTATTGCCTAGTGTGATTAAAAAGGAACACAAGTGATGAAGTTTGATTAGAACACGATCAAAGAATAAAATAATTCACCAAAAAAAAAAATGTTCGCAGGCCAACTATCACTTTGATCGCGAATAAAGGAGAATACTAAAAAATGTTCGCAAGCCAACCGCCACTTTAATCTTGAATAAAGGAGAATACTAAAATTTACTCTCTTTTTTCTTTTTCTTATCTTAAAAAATCTTTTTTATTTTTTTATTATTTTTTCCTATTTACTTGAATTATTAAAAAAATCCAAAAATCCTATAAATTCTTAAACGTTTGATGTTGATTAAGACATACAAATTCGCTTTAAAACTCTACAATAAAAAATTTTCATATATATATATATATATTATACATGTGCGTTGTGTGGACGTTTTTGATTGACAATCAATTAGGTTTTTTTTTTTTTTTTTTAATATATTACATCTCTCAACATTAGATTAGATATCTATCATGATCTACTGATAAATTCTACTTATTGAACTATCCATAAATCTACTTCCAAAAAAAAAAAAAAGACTATTCGTAAGTAAATAAGAAAATTATCACATCTAATAAGGATTGAACCTGCCATTGAAAAACTAGTTGGGTACGTCTTTCCACTAGTTTGTCCCCCGTCCTCAATTGACTGTCATAGTCATACAACCACAGAAAGACGATGGAACCGGAGAAAGAAGACTTAGAAAGTGATATTGACCTGTTAATTTATTGAGCAAAAAGAGACTTTGACCAGCATAAATTAAAGGGAGCAGCACTTGAATCTGAACACTCGTCCATGTTTCATATGACTATAAAAGATAATAAAGTGTTTTTTACTATGCACGTGATTAGTTAACATGGTATTTTGTTTGAAATATCAAGCTACTTAAATTTACGTAATTGTGAGATTAAACGAAGAATTTCTATTATCAAACTACATTACAATGTCTAATAATATACTATTAAAAACTCATACCATGAAAATAGGAAAAAAAAAAGTTTTATATAAGTAGCACTTTTAATTGGTAAATTTTGGTCCAATTATCAAATAATTACTTTGATTTTTAATAGTATTTATTATGGATTTTAGACTACAGAAATACCCTTATTTATAAATAATTAAAAAAAAAAGGTAATCTCCTGTATTTTGCAAAGAATATAAGAGAGAGAGAGAGACCACAATTGACGACGAGGTTGATGAGAAAGAAAGGCAACTTTCACAATAATTTCAACAGCAAAAATCTAGTCCATTTTTAGCAGCTTTGACAGCCTTCAACTAAAGCAAAAAAGAAGCTCAAAATGAAAAATATATATATAAATAAAAATAAAATGGAGGTTAAAACACTTGGAAAGATGGTAAAAGTTCACCTAGTCAAGACGCTTCCAATGGTAATAAATATTCAACATTGTTTACCCCTTCAAAGGTCTTCTAGAATTTTATTATATCAATTAAGAAAATAGATTCTGAACAAAGAAAAATAGGGAAAAAAAAAATCCGAACAAAGGAAAGAAATCGTGTACAAACTATGAATAGATCACAAAAATTATATACAAAGCAAGATTTCTTCTCTTGAATGACTTCTTACCCCCTAATTTTATTCCATTTCAAAATCCAAACTTCGCTAACACAAATCCACACCATTTAATAGTTTCAAAATCCAAGAAACTCATAATTTCTTCAAGCAAAAATTTCAAACTCTCAACAATTTTCTAATCAAATAAGAAAAGATGTTGACGAGTACGTAAGAGCTCTTTTTGGATGAATATAAAATTCTAACCAAATAAGAGAAAGAGAGAGAGTAATTCAATTGATAAATATACTGAATGATTAAAAAATAGCCCTATGTATAATAAAATTAGAAAAATTATTTCTATAATGAAATAACAATAAAATTGGTTATTTTGATAATGAAATAATAACAAAATAAGTAATAACAAAGTAAAGAATATTTCTAAAATAGAAGTGATGATAAATTCATATATTCATAACAATATATATATATTCATAGCTTATCATCTATTCTCAAAAGGCACCACTAGCTAGACATATTTTTATGTTTTAAAACAGACAAAACGCATTGTTTATATAATTATTTTTCTTTTTTTTAATGATCGTCAAATAATGATTTATTAAGTATCTTTCTTTGTGATAAGTTGGTGTGTGAGAAGAATAATGCATCACCGTATGTATGGCAAAATGCACTGGGAAAATTGGTCCCGAAGCCAGGGAGCGAATATTTCACAAAGAAGCAGAAATATTAAGTGGGAACTTGGACCGGAATAGAGCACTAATTAAATTAATACAGTGACTTGTGACAGTAAAATTCCATAGGAGAAGGGACAAGTGAATGAATTCGAAAACAACATTGAAACTAGAGTCAGACGAATAATGGATTGATCAGGCTTAGAGCCACCAAATGTGGCTAGTGAAAGTTGAAGTCAATTAAGCAGGGGGAATCTTGTAAAGAACGTTTACACTTGAATACATTCTGGATATATGCCATAGTTTAAACTTGAATAAAGTGATTTATCAGTATGGGGTCGTCGTCCTTTTCCAACAACCTCTCTCAAGCTTTATTACTAACTAAGCATGAATACCTTCTATCACGAGTATGAATGCTTTATAGTCAAGCAGGCAAGTCAACTGATAGAGTTTTGCATATACTTTCATTTTTCATAAAGAAGAGTTATGACTATAGCTCTCTTTGAAGAGACACATCTTTTGTATTTTAACTAATATGGAAAGTATCTATTCTTATTTAAACAAATATGGTCGGTGAAATTTAGCAAGATATATTACTCCATCTTTTATGATTCCCTCTTAGATTGGACAAACATAACAGAGAAAAATAATTAAAATTCTTTACAAATATCCAATGAAAATGAGACTATAAAGCAATGGAATATCCACTGCAGTAGCCAATTTTTTTTTTTTTTTTTAAATAAATAAATAAATAAATAACCAAGATTGACTATAATTACTTCTAAAAACTAGAGTTACAAGCTTATGGACTGCCTCATTACTCATTCTTGGAGTAAATTGACACTGAAAATTGCTCAATTCAATTACCAGAGAGAAAATATTCCAAATAAACGAGTATTTGACAGTAGAAAAATTCTTAGCTTGGATTGCTAAACAAACCAATTGAGCATTTGTTTCAATAACTTAAGACCTATAGTCATAAGCCAAAGCAAATTTTAAACATTCTCGAACTACCACACATTCAGCTAAAAAAGGGTTGAAAAAATCGGTCATCTTCATAAACAGAGCATACATAACATTCCTATAATGATCACAAATTACAGCTCCAATCCTCACAAAACCAGTAGCATTACATGTTGCATCATCCACATGTATTTCGAGAGAGCCCCTATTAGGAGATTGCCACAAAACGTACGAAATAGGAGAAGATAAAACCAGGATTTCTATATTAATCCCATTCAACTTCTGGTAATTAGAACTATATAAAGCAGCCTCTTTCAGAATTAACTCCTTGTTCTTAGGTGAGCTACCATGAAAAATTGTGTTGCTATCCCACCAGAGATTCCATTAGAACCATTAGCCACCATTCAAATTCGCACATCCATTAGAACTATATAAAGCAGCTCGGGATATATATTATCACGAGCTGTACAATTGTTTATATATATACAAATTCGCACATATAAGTCCAAATGTATTAATAAGGATGCAGTGAATTCAAATTTATTTATTTATTTTTAAAGTTTGATGATAATTTTTTTAATGATGGATTTAGATGGAATCCATGGATTCCAAAGCTTGCGTGTAAGGTTTATCATAATTCTATCTTCCGTATAAAGTTTGTCATAATTCTATATAAAATATGTAGGTGTAAAGTAACATTTGTTATGGATTTTTTTTATTCATAAATCTTACTTCACACTCTAGCAAATTCCATCACGTAAGGAAAAACTATAAAATCAATGATTTTTTTTTTCTTTTATACACTTAAATTTATTTAGATTTTTTTAAAAAAAAAAGAAAATTCAAAACTAAACACATATAGATCTCAATGAAATTCATAAAAATCTAAATTGAATATATCTAAACATTAAATAGACTGTTTAAAAATCTGAATTAAATCTACCCAGATTTTTAAAATCTAGAAATTCAAACTAACTTAAGGTTGAATATATCTAAAAGTTTATCAAATTACTGAAGAAACCATCATGTTCTAAACAAGATAAAACATGGCGAATGTTGTAAATAAATTATAAAAACAATGGACTTAGAATATTAATCACAATAATAGAGGAGGAGAGAAACAGGAGAAAAATGGTGAATGGAATTCAATTTATGTGTATCTTCTAAAGGTTATAACATGGACATTTTATAGGCAAATTAGAGAATTATTTCTATAATAAAATAACAATAAATAAGGTAAAGACTATTATAAAAAAGGAAGTGGTGTTAAGAATATTTTCAAAGCATGAGTGTTTTTTTCTTGAGTGGCGATATTGGCACTCCCAAAATATCGTATATGCACCCCCTTTAGTATGTTTACTCTATTAATTTTTTTTCTAAAATATAAAAAGTTTGTAATTTCATCCCCCAAATTACAAATATATCTTTTTCTTCTTCCTATTCTCCATCACCACCATCATTATGCTCTTCATCAAAATTCTCATTTTAAAAAAATAAAAAATAAAAAAATTAGATTTCTTTTCAAAACTTTTTCATCAATTACACAAACCGCTTTGTTTTCTTTATCACAAATATTACATAACTGTCTCATCTTCTTCGTTAATAATATATTAATCAAGTCCAAAACTTCACAACAGTCTTTTTATCATTTTCTTTAATGATTGGCCAGTCTCTGTCTCTACTGCACCAATGATTAAAGCCACCAAATCCATTGCAGAAATTCTTACACACTGTAGCCAAATCGGAAATTCTAAGGTAATGGAATTGCATAAGGAATGAAAGTATGCAGCCCCTCAAGAACGTTGATTTGATATGGAAAAGACGAATAAATTTTGATATGAGCATAGAATTCCTATATTTGACTGGGAAGACATATATTTGACTAGGAAGAAATTTCTCTCAAAACCCAATTTCAAGTAAACAATCTTCTTTTGTATTATTTTATCATTCATTATTGATGCCTACTATTCTATGATGATCATTATTGGTTTCACAATTCATTTTCCCACCTTGAGAAAAAAGAAAATAGAAGAACTGGATTTCTTTTCAATGATGTTATCAAGATCAACGTTGAAAATTTAAAAATAATTATATTTTGGAGCGTACATATAATTTTAGATGAGTGAAAATATCACCGCTCTTTTTTATTTTCAAAAAATAACGGATGAAACAAGAACCGAAAGAACCTGGCCTAGATCTGTTGGGCCTGCGAATGCATGATCGGCCTAATGAGCCCAAGAGTTCCATTGAGCAAGCTATGGCCTCGCACAATCAGTCTTGGGCCCAATAAAATTTTCCATGGGCCATATGTGTAATGTAATTTTTACGGTAGTTGTAATTCGCATTAAAAGTCTTTCCACTGTATTTATGATGTCATGAGTGGCAATATTTGTACTCCTCTTTCAAATATATACCTATATATATATATTTTTACCCCTCCAAAATTGTATGTACACCTTCAATCATTAATTTTTTTAATAAAATTCCAATATTATACTTAAGTAGCATTATTACGAATTAAGTTAATTGTATTTAATAATTACTTTATACATAAATCATATTATTTTAATATTTAAAATTTTAATCACTTTTCAATTATTGTATAATATCTATTTATCAAGAGATTAGCAGAGAGACAGTAAACAGCATCGGTTGAGGGAAATAGAGGTAGCATCACCATTCGCCAATTCAAGACTGGGGACAAAAGAAGCTGAGGCGGGGCTTATTTAGTATTAGAAACATTAAATAGGTGGACTGTGATTGCAACTTATGATATGTCTTTTAATAGTTTAGTTTGAAAGTAGCTCTTAGGTTTTAGTCCAATGGTTTTTTCGGTTTGGATTTCCACCTGAAAATCATGTACATAACTTCTCTCTTTCTCTATATTTTCTTTTATTTTTGTTTGTATTATTTGTCCGTGCGTAAGTTAAAACCACCCCCTCCCTTTCAGTTGATTTTTGTTTCAAAGTTGAAAAATCTAAGAAGGCTTGTTCAGATTGAAAGAAAAGTTCTTTTGAGATTAGTTTATATAAAAGCTTATATAACCTCTCTTAATTATCATATATTTAATGTTTTATAAAAAAAAAATGAATATTTATACAAATAATTACTAACCAGTCAACCAACCAAAATGTATTAAAACCCGAAAAATACTAATAGATACAAAATGAAGCATGTTCAAATTAAACAGTCTTAATTATCTATTCAATTGTGTCTAAAACCAACACAGGGTTATCGTTCATGTTATTGAGATTTCCAATAAATTGACCATGCATCATGTGCTTCACCAATTTGATAACAAAAATACCATAATCATCAATGTAACAAATAAAAACACAGTAGTTAGTATTACACTAAAATATGGTTCCAGAAACAAAATAATTAAAAAAAAAGGGGCCAACTGAAATGACTAAAACACAACAGTCCTGAGACCAAAATATAGAATCCAAAATACATAAGATGCTGCTGAAATTCGTTGGAGCAATTCCAGTCCGAAATGGTGCAGATGCTATGACAGTGTTCAATGTGCTGGGTACTCGTCACTTACTGTACTGTTTGAACACCCAAAAGTAATTTACAAGTCTAGCATACTTGGTCAAGGTCACCAAATGTCTTCTGGGTGAAAGATCCCAATGAATGTTGATTTGTATATCTGGAAACACAAGGGACGTTGTACAAATAGGTACACGGTTATTGGGATAGAAGCAAGGATAGTAACTGGAATGGAAACCCATTTAAATTTGTCATCGAGTACGATCCAGAGAGAAGCAACAAAAGCTATCATCATAGTGACAATGGCAAAAAAGAGAGAAACAAGTCCTATCATTAGTTTTATGGGAAGTTTCTTGAGGAAATCTTCTTCTGCATAGCGTGAGGTGAGGATTGACAAAAACATTAGAACGGAAGTTAAAGCTGAAAATAGAGCTAGAGCATCTGAGATGATGAACACAGTAAATGATTTATGTTCTAAGAAAATTGGAACGCCTTCACTATTGTTGCCTCCAGGTACTGTAAATGCTGCAGCAAACACAACAGTCGCAACGAGAGTTGTTACAACCATGCAAGAATTTGTTGTGTCTTTCATCCATTGCTCTGCCTTTTCGACCAGCTCTTTGTGCTCCTTGGTGAATAGCTCCCTAGGTGTATGTCCTTCAAGATCTTTCTTTTCCTTTTCAGAAGGATGAGCTAGTTTCTCCACCTCCTACGAGGCAGACAATAACATTTCTTAGATAATATATCTAATATGAATATCTTATAGTAAAATATCTAAAGTTATATATCAAAAGTGTTAACATTTTGATGCTCCCTAAATTTTATTAACAAGTAAATTTGTCATATAGATTATGCTAACAAGAAGAGAAATTTAAGAAGATATTTTGAGCCAATGATGAATAACCACTTGCAATTAAATGTCATGGAAGTAATAGTATATATAGGTACCTTATACCATTGTAACTCTCTTTGCATCTGTAGAGCTGTACCAGAAATAGATGATAGTTGAGGAGAAGGTGCCAACTTAGCTGCCAAATGCAATCTACAGGGTTTACGTGTTTTATGACTAGAGGCAAAGCCTCGTTTGGCTAAGGAATTACTTTCATCTGTTGGACTACATATTGTACATAATTCACTCCTTGCGTATAAGAGATTGAAAACCAATTCTCGTCGATGTTCCACAGCATCATCAAGTACTGTATTCCAAGATTCAGCATCGTCAGTACTCCAAATCCAAATTATATCCGGGAAATGATGAAGACATACTTTAATAATTTCAACAATTCCTGAGATTCCTGCAAGATTTCGGATCCTTGCGTCTACAAAAAATGATAGAATATCCCTATTTGGCATTTCTTTTGCTCTCTCACATATAAAAGTTACCAACTCCATAGCATATTTGTGTCTCCACTTTATATCTAGAAATTTTTGGCAAGTGGACGGAGCTGCAAATGAAAATAAATGGATTTGGATACTGATTAATATATATATTAAGGAAATCAATTATTGACGCATCTGTGATGTATCATACCAAGGGTTGTGATTATCTTCCATATATGTCGTTTGAACCATTTACACACTGCCACAATTAATAGCAACTGTATTAATCACTAAAATGCATTAAAACTTAATTGATTTAAACGGATATAAAGAAAAAGTTAAAATTACCTATAACTAAAAAATATAGAGTTTTGGAAAGTCAATTGTGATATAGGTCCATATTCAATAAAGGATTGTCATGATATGTACAAAAATAGATTGAGAATAAATTAATGTAAAAGTTTATTAGATATACACGATGCAGTATCCATACCTATGCCACTGGAAGTTTTTTGAACTTTTGCTAGTGAACATTTAATAGGTTTTTAGCAAGGATTTTTCTAATTATTATAAGTTTTGCACGAAAGTTTGTAAAGATAAATACTTTATTATGATAACAATAATGAATACCACTTGGTAAAAAATTTTGAATTCTTTTTTATTTTAGAACTCTTTGTTTCATTTTTTAAAACTTTATATATAAAATATTGAGAAAGGAAAAAAAAATTGAAAACATTAAAAAATAGTTTCGAGCATATAAATATATATATATATATATAAGAAAAAGTTTTTTTCAAGTCATTTTCATTGTAATTATGATTCATAAAAGCAATCGTATGAAAATTATTTGAAATTTATTAAATTTTATTAAAGTACACATACTTAGAAATTTTTTAAAAGTTATAAAACTTCTCATAAATACTTTCATTGTTCTTATTATCCATAAAAAATTCTCATCTCAATTCAGTAAAATTCATTAATATATCATCAAAGAGTTCTTACAAATCTTAATACGACATATTCCTCATTGGAGAACCCTAATATGATTTGGGTAGCTCTATTACCATCTAATAAACTTCTCACTCACATTTACTTTGTACACCCATATTAAAATGTAAAAATTCGTTTTTTTTTTCCCTACTTCTTGAACCCTATAATATACTAAAATCATTCTTATATACTATGGATAACTTTAGTACTTTGCTCATTAAATGCCCATTCTGCAATACAATACCCGTAGTTTTTATTATATCTTCTTCTTCTTCTTTATTGAATTATATCTCTTATCTCTTATTCAATTTTTTTTCATGTTCCATCGGTTTCTTTTTTATGGTTTCTTTGTGATGAGGATCAAAATGATGACTCTATATATTCAGTTTTTGAATGTATGAATAGCATGGGCTTTTGTCATGTCAAATATTTGTGTAATATAGAAATGTCTCAAAGAAAACAAAACCCTTTTGTTTAAAGAAAACAATTTTTTTTTTTCAATCAAAAAACAATAATAAAACTTAAACAATCACAAGAAAGTATCAAACATAACTTAAAAAAAAAAAAAAAAAAAAAAAAGGACTTAAAAAGGAAGATTTTCTATTCAATGTAAAAACAATGATAAAAGACAAATGTAGGTACCCATATTATATACAAACAAAACATTTTTTTTTTTTTCTTTTGAAAATGACTTTTTCCATCATAAAAAATAATAATGAAACTAAGAATAAACACAATAAATATCAAACATTCCCTAGTCAAACAAACATGTACAACTCTAGAAATCATTTTTTTTTTTCATCATATAATAATAGTAAAAGTTGAAAAAACATACATATATGCTTATGGAATCCATTAATCTAGTTTTTTGTTCATTAGTGAAAATTACATATCCTAATTGAGGTGTTAGTTTTGATTTTTTTTTTTTCCTTCTTAACAGGGTTTATAATAAATTCGATATACTAATTATGCATGTAGAAAGAAAATTTGAATTTACAATTATGTAGTTTTATTAAAATCTGGGTGGGATGGGAATTCTATTACCACCCTAGACCCTACATGTGAGTGTGTGCATCTATATATAAAACAAAGCATATAATTTCTATATATGAATTATATATATATATATATAACAAAATATAGAATTGGAAAACCTCGCATCGCCGATGATTGAGGGTTTGGGTCCTTAGGATCTTCAAAGTTTTCCAGGGGATCCTCCATGTCACCTTTTGCACAACTCAATGGATTACAAGGTGCCACTTAACGCCAAAATAATAATAATAATAATAATAAAAATGAAAATTAGAAATACTCAGTAACAATGTAGGAAAATTCATCACTTATATTATATGTATGAGAGTAAGGAAAGAGAGAACTCACATTGGTAGATCAATGCTTCCCAAAAATTAAGCTTCGTTCCACTCAAGAAGTCCATAGGCCTTACGGCCAATACGCTAAGTATATTATTTCCATCTATACTCATAGTGGCCATTTCAGGGAAGCGACGAAGTAGATCCAATGTAATATCTGTTCAAAGATAAAACCAAATTAATAATATTATAAAAAAGCCTCTCGGATAAAATAAAGTTAAAATTAATTAATGTAATTTTTTAAATTAGCACCGAAAAACGAAATAAAGGTTTTTGCACCATCGGTGTTTGCAAATTATCATTTATAAACAAAACCAATAGTTCGCAAACATAAAAACTAAAATAATGTATTTTAGTCTTTCAGTTTGAAAACTTGCCATAATTTAAATCATATATATTTTTTAAATTTCCTCTTTGTAAATATTAAAAAATAAAAGGATTCTATATATGGTTAAGGCGCAATACAGGTTTAATACTCTTTTGACACCAAAATTTCAGTGATCTTCAGCTTAAATAATGTTGAATTTCCATTATATATAGAACCTTGACTAGTAATATATAGTCCTGAATATGGTAGCATATACGGATGGCCACCGATAGGACACGGACAGGTTTTGTTGGTTTAATATTTACTAGGTAATTAGTCTATACCATGGAAACCTGCATGAGTTAGCTCCAAGAGAAGATGAGCTGAAGTGGCTTCGAGGAAGGGATTCTTGGTTTTGGATGCAAGGAACCGGACCATTTCCTTGCATTTAGCAGCACCATGAACAACAGCTGAAAGTAGAGGAATGAAACCTTGGGAGCCTTGTACTTCTGTTAGACCAGGGCTCTTTCTCAGCAATGCCTTTGCCACATCTACAACTCCTGTTAATGCTGCATAGTGAAGGGCCGTGTTTCCATTCACATCTAGCACTGCAACTTGCTCCGGAGTCATCTTTTCCACCAGCTTCTCCACAAATTTGTAGTTGCATGAATAGGCTGCAACGTGCAATACAGTCATGGATATCATGGAAATCTTCGCGGTTAATGCTTCAGGATTTTTATCGATAATCATTTTAGCGGTTTCCCAGTTTCCTTTAAGCGCAGCGAGATACAAGTCATGATAACGATTCAGGTCTACTTCCTTCAAAGCTTTCTCAAAACTTCCTTCCTTGTATAACTGAGACGTGCCATCCGAATCGCTTTCGCCTTCTGAATAAGAAATTTCCTGCACTGCTTCTGCTCCCGTTAATTCGGTTTCCTGATGTATTCGCTCAATGTTTCTACTTCTGATGAGCTGCTCCTTCTTTGACTGTTGTTCATTGATTTGCTAGCTGGTAATTGAGGTTCCTGTTGGTATTTATTTACTAAAGGTTTTGAGCTACTTTCATGGCTTATGTCCATGGCTCTGCAAGTAAAATGTATTTGCCTGCCTGTTAGTGCCAATCACAAGCGATAAGTAATGGTAACTAAGAAGCAAACCCAAGAACACTGCAAATATATGCGTTATTTGCCTGCCTGTTAGTGCATTTCTTCACTGCTAGCTAAAAACCTTAAAAAGATCATTAGAAGAACGAGTTGATACAATTAAAAACGAAAGTTTATGCACTCTAACATATTCGAGTTGGACACAACTTGATCATCACTAATATATTGTCTTCCAACAAATTAATTAATAATTTAAAAAGAGTAAGAACTAATTTAAAATTATATAAAGCTATATTTATTATAATAGAACGTAAGAACTGTTGCCAAAATTTTAATGATAAAAAAAAATTAAAAAAAAAAAGTTAGTGTTGGTTGAAGATGAATAGCAAGAATAAAATTTAATGATGGTTGATAGAAGACAATAAAATTAAAAACAAAACAAATGGTGTAAAATGAAGAAGCCATAAAAGAGAATTTAAAAAGAAATTATATATAGGGAGAAATATGAAATTTTAATTAAATAAATATTTTAATTATATATTGGGTCCACCATTCTATATATAGAGATAATACGTCACATGTAACAACTACCCTTTGTTTGAACCGTTTATTAAAATGAGTAAATAAGCTATCATTTATCAAAATATGATATAGTTTACGATAAGAAAAATAGTTCGTCATAACTATATAGTTAGAAATAATAGTGTATAGTTCATTATAGAGTATGAAATTTTGTGAAGTTAAATTGCAACAAGTTTGAAGATTGGAGCAGTTGTATGTATTTGAGGTAACACTTTTCAGACCAAGTTCAAAGAAAGACACATCTCCTACCAGCCATTCCTTTCCACTTTTTGTGAGCATATTCACTTCGAAACTATATATATAATTTATTTATATATTTAAATATCAAATGATTGACATCATAAACTTAATGAAATTTCATAAAATTTTAGGGGGATATGTGTCCTATCTAGATTTAAACTATGTCCGCCCCTATATGTGTGTGTATGTAGTATTTTTACTGTTAGTGCCTCTTAACTTTTGAAGTTAAGATGAATCAATCAAATTCATCTATTGCATTTAAATTAAATAAGAGGGAGAATTTATTTAGGAGAGAGAATACAATTGATGAATTTAATTGGTTTGTCCTAATTTTTTTAAATTTAATGTAAACTTTTTAAAGTTTGCATGATGGTAAAATTACTCTCTCTCTTTCTCTTCATATATATATATATATATGTATGACATATTTTAGAATACACATGTGGTATCAATACATTTGACAAAAATAATAAGTAATTGTATTTTAAAATTACTGATTGAAATTTATTATATCTTTATTGTATTTGATTACAACTAAATATATCTTATTATGATTTTATTTGTTAATTGTTATAAATGTGATGTAACTCATTTAGTTGTAATCAAATATAATAAATATATAATAAATTACAATAAGTAAATTTAGAATGCAATCACTTATTTTCTTTTTTGTCAATTGTATCAATACTCCAGGTGGACTCAAGAATATGTATATATTAATTCTATTATCAATGTTTCCTAATTTTAAAAAGTTAGAACGAACCAATCAGATTCGTATATTGCATTTAAATTATATAAAAAAGATAATTTATTTTAGGAAAGATAATGCACTTGATAAATTTAATTGTTTTATCCTAATTTTTTAAAGTTAGAAGTTACTGACGATAAAAACAATATATATATATATATATATATATATATATATAGAGCAAAATGCACATAACCCCCCTTAGGTAAACCTTTAAACTTTCATAATCAAAGTTTGGGTTTTATAACACAATACCCCCACTTTCACGGTTAAAGGGAGTTAAATATAACTGTTGACTGTATTATGTGATAAAATAACGAAAATGCCCTCAGAATCACCTCAGCATCGTCATCAAAATCGAACCCAATATCATTCATTTCTTCTGGATGCATTTCCTCTGCTCACCCAGAAATCCAGAAATCCTAAACACATCGTCAATCCAATCATCTACTACATTAACCCCAAACACTCACCTACTGTAAACCCATCCAGACATTATCTTCAAACACATGCAAATCAAAAACCCCAAACATTATCTTCAAACATATCATCTGCAACCCCAAACATCATTTCATCCAAACCCAAAAATCATCAACAAACCTATTCAAAATGAAATATGGGTTCGATCCGAACCCAGATCAAATTTAGGTTCGATGAACCCAGACGGGTTTGAGACGAACCCAGACGTCTGGGTTCGTCGTCGCGAACTCAGAAGTCTGGGTTCGCGACGATGAACCCATATCTGATCTGGGTTCGCATCGTCGCGAACCCAGATCAGATCTGGGTTCATCATCGCGAACCCAGATCTGATCTGAGTTCGCATCGACGCGAACCCAGATCTGATCTGGGTTCACGTCAATCTGAATTGAACCCAGACGTCCAACGAACCCAGACCAGATCTGGGTTCGTCAAGTTCGTCGAACCCAGACGAACCCAGATCTGGGTTCATCGAACGGAGACGAACCCATCGAACCCGTCTCTGGGTTCGTCAATCGAACCCAAATCTGCGAGAGAAGAAGAAGAAAAAGATGGGAGGGGTCTGTTGGGTCTGGTGGTCGAACCCAGATCTGGGTTTGTTGACGAACCCAGGTCTGCGAGAGAAGAGGAAGAAGAAGAAGAAGAAGATGGTGGAGGGGTCTGCGAGAAAAGAAGAAGAAGAAGATGGTGGAGTCGTCTGGTGGTGGAGGATGGTAGAGAGCATCAGAGATGAAAATTGATTTTAATGTGTGTCAGTTTCCTAACATAATGACGAAATTACCCTTCATAAACTAACGTCCACTAACTGCTGCAAACGGCTCGGGGGTTAAATTGTTATAAAGTCTAAACATTAACTCTGCGTCTTTAAAGGTTTACCTCGGGGGGGTATAATGCATTTTGCTATATATATATATATATATATATATATATCAAGAGAGAGAGATGTTCCTATCTGTTGGCACATTCTATAATACATTTGAATTATAGATATACTTGACAAAAGAAATGAGTGATTGTATATATATATGTGTGTGTATAGAGAGAGAGAGATATTCCTATTTGTTAGCACATTCTATAATACATCTGAGTTATAGATATACTTGATAAATAAAATGAAATGTAATCTTTATATATGTATATATATATATATGTATGTGTGTATGTGTGTGGGTGTGTGGGAGAGTGAGAGACACATGATAACAATCGCATGTTCATTTTTCCGATGGCCAATGTGCTGAGTTTAGTTTTCGCACGTTTGTCTTCCGTGGTATTGACGGGCCTAGCTAAGGACAAGGTGGGCACTTCCTCCTCCAGACAATTTTTTTTTTTTTTTTTCCCTATTTTTCTATTCTTAACCTTTTTAGCTTCCCAATTTGAGTTTTTCTTTCCTTTATTTACTCATACTATTCTCTTCTGCTCTTATCCATTATGTGTTAGCTTATTTTAATTTTATTTTTCTTTAAATTACTACCAGTCACGTCAATGTTTAATTCTAATATTTGTTAGATTATATTAAAAATGTTAATCTATAATCATAATTTATTTTTTTCTCTTGTGTTTGCCTTTTATTTTCATAATTTCAATGACGTTAAGGATGTGCCTTGAATTGTTTCTCCTTTTCAAACTCTAAATTAATTGTAAAGCATTGCAAACTAATAAAGCGAAAAGTTGGACAATTTTCAAATAAGAATGTATACAACTATAGGTTACAGAATGCGCATGGTCATCATTAATTTATGAGTAAATTTATTACATAATTCTTTTTTTTTCCTTAAAAACAAAAAGAAAAAAAAATTAAGCTTTAAGTTAAAGATTTTGAGAGATATGAACTTGTAAATATATCCCTCCCATAGTTATATTATTTGTTTTAATTTTCAATAAACTTTGTCTTCTCATGAATTGTAGAAGTTATAACAAAAAAAGGGTGGGCACAAACATATAATGTGACGGTAGCCACTTATATTCACATAATGGAGGTCTAGAATTCAAATCTCCCACCCCAAATATTAAAATATATATATTATACTATTTTAATTTTTTTAGTATTACATTTTTGGTTCTATTATTGTTGGATGAAGGTAGTAATAATAACAAGTCGAGTTTGAGAGCGGATCAAGTTTGGGCAAGTTTGCCAAAACCCGCACCCAAACCAACAAAAAATAATTGCACCTACATCCGCACCCGCACCTGCACTGGCACCGGCATCCGTGAAAACTCCACGAGTACGGGTGAACTTGAATCCCGCCCACAAACTCCCAATATTTTGAAAAAAAAAATTATATCAATTTTAATATAAATTTTTCCTCATACGTCACCTAATAAACATAAATGATATAATTTCCACATCTTAAAAATAACATCAATCACGTAATAGAATTAAATTTTATATTCTGACCTAAAAACAAGTTCTAAAATTCAACATAACAAATTCAAAATAAAAAGCATAATTACATAAACCCTATAAATCCAAACACAACACAAACACTATCCAAATACATAATAAATTTGAACTTCAAACAACATATATAACAAACAAATGCACAAGCTTTCTAAAATTAACAAGTTTAAATGTCATTATAATATTAAAAATATAAATATTGTGGGTTCAAAGGTGCGAGAGTGCAGGTGCTGATTTTTTTTTTTCACCTGCACCCGAACCCAAACCGGCTTCAGGTTTGAAATTTAGCATCCACACCCCTTCATTGCGGGTTGTAATTTGCCAGGTTGTGGATGAAATTATCATCCCTAGATAGAGGTTGTTAAGACATTGTTCAAGCAAAGAAGTAGACAAAATGTTATCTCTATATATTCATAGAGAAATTTTGGAGATCGTTAAAATTATAATTTAAGAAAGGAGATGAATATACAAGTCTGATATCTACAATTAGAAACAACAGAAAAAACTTATTATTTTTCCTTTGTATCTCCATAAGCATTCAATAGTACTCATAACCTTATACATCATTGCACATGCATTCATAGACTTGATACATACAAAAGTTTTCTCATGTTCCTTATTCCTCTATTATATACGTTGACAGGAAAGCATTTTATGAATTGTTTTGTGATTAAATGTTTTTAACCTGCTACGAAAAGGAACAGTACAACAGACCTTCTACTGTTAATCTAAAATGGAAATATAGACTTGCGGGATAAACGGATTCCATACCTTCCTTTGGAAGTAGAAAGCCGAAAGCGGAAAGCAAAATATTGTTGGTTTCTTATGAATGTATCACTGGTGGGAGGATAGTCACACAGATCTTGGTCCGGAGCCTTGTATATTATATTATAGTCGTTTGAGACAAAAATTGTATAGTTTTCCGGGATAGATGTAACCAAGGACGAGACACTTTATTTAAATGAAAAAAGTAATAAATAGTAGCTGTACATTCAATTCAAACAAAACGTTCCATTTGCATTGTTTTTTCAAACAAAATGGGCCACGCACGTGATTGCACCCCCTCTTTTTTTTTTTTTCTTGCCGGAACAAACATAAAAATTAATTGGGACCAAACTCAGGGATCAACTGGGATCAAACATGGTTTGACTCTGAGATACAGCCTAAGGAGCGATTGTCATATGGGAGAGATCAACCCATACATAAATTAGAATAAAGACCCACACAAGGTGGGGGAACAACCTATTTATTATTATATAGTAAGAGAGAGATTTTTGCTTTTGATGAGAGTTAAAAGCAACACCTAGAAGACACAAAATCAATGACAATACTTTCAAAAAAAAAAAAAAAGGTCAATGGCAGCACAACCACGCCACTGACCAACTCTCGTGGTCGCTTTTGTTTTGCTAGTTAAATTGCAGTTGAATCTTTTAGATTGATATTGACCTCGGGATATTGTAATGACAACCCTGGCTAGAGAAAGAGAGGACCACCACGCCAATGGAAGCACCACCACGCCACTGACTATGTCCATTGACATGTCAACATCTCAATCATCAATTACGCGTCACTAAATCTATCTAGGTCAACAAAATATACAGAGAATCCATATCCCACCATTTTTTAGTAAGAATTTCAATTTGATCCCTGTATTTTGAAAATTTTCTTATTTTAATTACGAATCCATTTATATTATTCGTGGTCTCTCATGTTTCGAATAATACTATCAGTCAATTTGTTAGTCAACCTTAACAAAAGAATGTTATTTTTGTCATTTCAATAAAGCTAAAAAGCTAAATATTAAAATAAAAAATTCATAAAACAATTGTCATCTCTATCGTCTATCACAATATGATAAAAGATAGAGATCATTATAATAAATTAAATTATTAAATATATAATTATATTAAAAAATAAAAATTTAAAAACAAAAATGAAAGAGAAAAAAAAATTGACAAAAAAAAAAAAAAAACTTATGACAAAGATGGACAGATTTTTCATCTCTTTTGTGTTCAATTTAATGGAGGTTCAACCTTTATCAAACCTCTTCTTGTTCAATTTGCAGATGTAAAGGCCTAGTGCTAGAGGCATGGTTGTGTTTGGTAGCAGTGAAAGAGGAAGTGTTAGCGAGGATAAAAAAAAGAAGACGACGTAGGATAAAAGAGATGACGGATTCGTTGAGGCAGCCAAGGCAAAGGAGGAAGGTGTCAAGAGAAGAAGATAAGGTGGAGGATTTGGAGGTTTGTTGCCGCGAGGGTAGCAAATTTGCGATTGTAAGGGCAGATGATTTGGAGGTGGGGTTTTTGGTGGAGGATTCTTTTGCTTCATCGATTTAGGGGTTGTATGTGATTCATTTTTCGAATTTGGTAGAGGACAACGATGAAGGAGGTTGTGCATGTGTTAGAGGTGGAAGTGGAGATGGTTGTTAGGAGATGAGGTGGGTTTGAGTGCTTGTTCGAGGTGGTGTTGCTTTTGTTGCTTGCTTTTTTGCTAAGCTAGGTGTTAGGCTTTATACACTTAGAGATGAAGATCTGGGTTTAGAAGCTCAAATCTTCAATGGTTGAACCCAAATCAATAACACCATTGAAGATCCCTTTTTTCTTAAAAAGAAAACAAAAAAATCATTGAAAAATGTTTATCCTCACTTGTTGAAGATCTAAAATTAAACCTGGATCTTCAATCGTTAATAATTAGTGATTAAACTCAAACCTTAAACCTTTGAAGATTTGGTACCCAAATTTGTTTTTGTCAATTTTTTTTTTCAAACATTTTAAATTTGATTTTTTTTTTAATTTATTTACACAAATATTTTTTAATTTTTAATTTTGAAATTTAATTTTTTTATTTTATAATATTTTTATTTAATTTTTAAATTTTAAATTAAATCTACAACATCCATCACAACTTGATGGATGATGAAAATTTATTTTTTTGTTTATTTTTTAATCTTTAGAAGTAATTTGGTAATTTTAAACTAAGGGTAAAATAATCAATGTACATTTTCTGTTAATTTGGACCATTAAAATTCTGGTAAAAGGGACTAGAATGATTTATTTTTCAAACATAATAGACCATGAGAGAAATAATTAAATTCAAAACCAAAAAAAAGTTTCTTACTAACGTAAAGATCAAAATGAAGTTTCTTTTTTTTTTTTTTTCAGTCATTTTTTATTTTCTTAAACACTCTTTTCCCACATCGATTTTTTTTTTTGTTTTTTAGTGGTCTTTCTTCTTTTTTTGTTTCTTCCCACTTTATCTTTGGAGAAAAAAATTCTTAAGGTAAATATACCAAAATTAGTAGGTCTATCTAAAAGTTATTGAAATCAATAATTTTACTAAATCTAACCCAAAAGTCAAGTGTTTTAATGCAACTATTCATAATAAATTCAGAATTTACCATGTTTAAAAATACTTAAAAATGAAAAATGAAACTTGAAAATCTTTTATCAGACGAAGCTCTTCACCAGATTATACATCTCAGTAACACATCTTCTTCTTCCTCCTCCGCTTCTTCTTTTCTTTTTTCTTCTTCCTTTTCCTTATCTTCATTCTCCTCCTCCTCCTCTTACTCTTACTCCTCATCATCATCTTTTTCTTCTTTTTTTTTTTTTTTATTTGTTTTCTTCTTCTTTTTTCCATCTCCTTGATGCAAATTTTTATAAATTCTAGACGTGAGTCACACCCCATAATAAGTGTGACTCACTCATCGAATTTAGAAGAGTTAATAATGCCCTTAAATCTACACATGAGTAATACCCCATACATAAAGGTGTTAATCACTTTATTGGTGTGACTCTTTTCCTGATCAAATTCAAGGAAATTATTCACACCCCCTAAATCTGAGTGTGAGTAACACCTCATATATAGAGATATTAGACTTGTCTCAAACCTAATAAATCAATAGATTGTTGTTTTTTATCTTCTTTGTCTCATTGTTAGATATGGAGAAGAATAAGAAAAAAAAAAAAAAACAAACAAAAGAAGAGGAAGAAAAATAAGATGAGGAGAAAGAAGTGTCGATGGAAATGTCAGGAGAAGGAAAAAGAAGAAAAAGAAATTATTGATTGTAAGTTCCATGATTTATAATTGGCTTATTTAGGGACAAAACACTTGTAAATATATTCTTGGGTTTTAGGAATTA
Organism: Dimocarpus longan; assembly: GCA_022984855.1. Taxonomy (NCBI): domain Eukaryota; kingdom Viridiplantae; phylum Streptophyta; class Magnoliopsida; order Sapindales; family Sapindaceae; genus Dimocarpus; species Dimocarpus longan. Next base: position 10,457,964 of record CM041014.1, on the reverse strand, counting down.
GGGCTTAGGATTTAGGATGAGTAATAAATGTTAAGGATCTAACTATAGATCCAACAACAAACTCTAACCAACTTGATCAACGTCACACGTTAGGTTAGATGACGAATCAACCAGTCCACAACATAGGTAGATTGATCTTCTAGAATCAAATCATATAATGATCTAACCATCGCCCAATCAATCCCAAACAAGAATACCCCAGAAAAATTGAATGAAAACATAAGATATTTGCCTCGCAAAGATGCAATATTTTTTTTAATATTCCAATAGCCAAAAATCATAACAACCCTAAAGTTAAAGTCCTGTTTATAGCTAAGCAATTTTAAGTTTCTTAGGAAACAAGTCTTCCTTAGGAAAAAGAAACCTAGAAAGAAAATAAATCAAATAACTTAAAGAAATAAAAATCTAAAAAGAATTAATATCAAATAACTTAAAGAAATAAAAATCTAAAAAGAATTAATATCAAATAACTAATAAAGAAATATTATTAAAACATAAATAAAGAGATAATATCTAAAAAATCTTGAAAACTTGCACTAGCTCATTCTAGACCAACACACCACCTAGTCAAGTTAGCCCAACTAATGCCCTTGCTAGTAGTTCTTTTCCAAAACCGTTAGCCATCTGCTGAAGCTCTACTAGCCACAGTTCCACTCTGCTATTCACCCTCTCAAGTCTTCTCTCAGCAATCTCATCACAATGCAAGGATGTTGGTTATGGTTTGATGCTTGTTCATGTTGTATTTCACGTGTTAAGAATGTTTGCATATAGTTTTGAACTTTAGGATTGCATACATTGCATGAGTTACATATTTGTATTTTATTTTTTTTTTAAAAAAAATAGTTCAAGTTTATAGGTCATTTTCTAGGTGCATTTTGTTCATTTTTAAAATGTTTTTTGAGAACTTTTATTATTTCTACCACTCACTTTTACAGGAACAGTGACAGCCTTTATATACAACACTAATTAATGAACACTAACTGCTAACTACCATCTACTTAACCCACTATCAGCCACCATATTTAAACAACTCTGACACCTACCATAACAACTACTTTCCCCTTACATAATTACCCTATTAATACACAGAACAGGAAAGCAGTAAAATAACAGAAACTAAATCTATTCTAAATAAAGGAAATAAATAACTTCCTATTTAAGTACATAAAGAGTCAACTTCTTTTCCACACTCCCCCTCAAGCTGGGTTGTATATATTATACAAACCAAGCTTGGAGTTCAACTCATCAAAGCTGACCCTTGGTAGTGCTTTGGTGAGAATATCAGCAATCTGAAGTTTTGTAGGAACATAGCTCAGCTGAACAATCCCGTTGTTGACCTTCTTTGAGATGAAGTGTCGATCAATCTCGATGTGTTTTGTTCTGTCATGGTGTACAGGATTTTTGGCTATGCTAATAGCTGCTTGACTGTCACTAAACATCTTGATTGTGTCCTTTGTCTCGACCTTGAGTTCCTTCAACAGTCTTTGAAGCCACATTCCCTCACATATTCCTAGTGCAAGAGCACGATATTCTGATTCTGCACTACTCCGCGAGACAACAGCTTGCTTTTTACTCCTCCAGGTGACGAGATTGCCCCAAACATATGAGCAGTAACCAGCGGTTGACCTCCTATCAGTTAATTCTCCTGCCCAGCTAGCATCAGTGTAGATCTCTACCTCACGATTTTCAGATTTTTTGAAAAACAAACCATGGCCTGGGGTCATCTTCAAATATCTCAAAATTCTGTTCACTGCTTCCAAATGATCCTTACTCGGATTATTCATGTGCTGGCTCACTACACTGACTGAGTATGCAATATTTGGTCTTGTGTGTGATAGGTAGATGAGTTTGCCAACAAGTCTTTGATATCTTCCCTTGTCAACTGGACTGCTTTCTTCACTTCTGTTCGGCTTTTTGTTGGGATCCATGGGTGTGTCAGCAGGTTTACACCCTAGCAAACCAACTTCACTTAACAGGTCCAAGATATACTTCCTTTGGGATATGACAATTCCCTCCTTAGACCTAGCTACCTCTATTCCTAAAAAATACCTAAGTGTCCCGAGATCCTTGATCTCAAATTCTGTTGCCAGCATCTTTTTGAGATTGATAATTTCCTCTGAATCATCCCCTGTCAAGATGATATCATCTACATACACTATGAGAATAGCGATCTTATCTTCTGGATTGGATTTAACAAACAGTGTATGATCAGCTTGACACTGATGGTATCCGTTTGATATCACAGTTTTAGCAAACCTGTCAAACCACGCAAGAGGAGATTGCTTCAAGCCATACAAGGACTTTTTTAACTTGCAAACCAACCTGTTGTTCGAACTGTTTTCCAATCCCGGAGGTATAGTCATATAGACTTCTTCTTCAAGGTCCCTATTCAGGAAGGCATTTTTAACATCAAGTTGGTATAGAGGCCAATCTTGATTTACTGCAAGAGAGAGTAGAACCCGAACAGTATTGAGCTTGGCAACTGGTGCAAAAGTCTCCTGGTAGTCAATCCCATATGACTGGGTGAAACCCTTTGCTACAAGTTTAGCCTTGAATCTCTCGACACTTCCATCTGCTTTGTATTTGACAGTGAATATCCACTTGCAGCCTACAGGATTTTTTCCATGAGGTAATTCTGTAAGGGTCCATGTATCATTGCTTTCTAGAGCCCGAATTTCTTCCTCAACTGCTTGTTTCCATACTGAAACCTTAAGAGCCTCTTGGATAGAGTTAGGAACCTGCATACTATCAAGGTTTGACACAAAAGCCCTGTAAGATGGCAGCAACTTCCCATATGCTATATATCTTTCAATTGGATGGCCAGTGCACCCTCGAACACCTTTCCTGTGTGCAATTGGCTGTTCAGAGTCATCAACCATCGGCACAAGAGAGTTATGAGATGAGGAATCCATACCATTGTGATTATTAGATGCAGGAGGGCTTGGTTCTGGTTCTTGACAGTCCTGGGTCTGCATAGTGTCCTCTATATGCTCGGTTGGTCTTCTCCGTCTATAGACACAAAGTTCATGATTATTAGTGTCAAGTTGAGGTTGATTAGAGACAATAGGGGCTGTTTCAGTGACAGGAACAGATTCAGTAATAGGTACAGTTTCAGTGGCAGAGTTTGGTTCAAATGGAGTTGGTTGAGTAAGCGTGTTTAGAGCTGTTGGAGGAAAAATTGCTTGAGTGTCGTGTAGGAGATCCCAATCTGATATTCCCTCGAGTTTTCCTCCTGAATTTCAGATTTGGGAAAGTAAGATTGATTCTCAAAGAAGGTGACATCCATGGAGTTGTATACTTTCCGAGTGATTGGAGAGTAACACTTGTATCCTTTTTGATTAGAAGAGTAACCAAGGAAGACGCATTTGAGAGACTTGGGATCAAGTTTGGTGCGGTGTTGTTGGTGGATATGAACAAAGGTAGAACAACCAAAAACCTTCAGTGGTAGGTCGGAAGAAAAAGAATGAATATGTGGATATGTGGAATTGAGAAGATGACGAGGAGTTTGGAATTTTAGGACTCGACTAGGCATCCTATTGATGAGATATGTGGCTGTGAGTATGGCTTCCCCCCAAAAGTATTTAGGCACATGATTAGAGAACATAGTGGCACGGGCAACCTCAAGTAAATGTCTATTCTTTCTCTCAGCAACCCCATTTTGTTGAGGAGTGTCAACACAAGAGCTTATATGAATGATACCATGCTTGGAAAGATAAGAACCAAGAATGGAATTAAAATACTCCTTGGCGTTATCTGTTTTAAGTACTTGAATGTTGCTTTGAAATTGAGTGGAGATCATGGAATGAAAGGATTGAAATATGGTGGCTGTTTCGGATTTTTCCTTCATAAGAAAGGTCCAAGTTGTTCTTGTATGATCATCTATGAATGACACAAACCACCGAGCTCCATTTATGTTTTTTACTCGTGAGGGTCCCCAAATATCACTGTGGATCATAGAAAAAGGATATGAAGGCTTGTATTGCAGACCAGAATATACATGTCTAGTGTGTTTTGCAAGCTGGCAAATTTCATATTGATAAAAATTGGATTTTTTATTGATAAACAAATGTGGAAACAATTTTTCAATGTACGCAAAGTTTGGATGACCAAGGCGGTAATGCCACAATAGGACTTGACTCTCAACTGAAACAGAATTGGAATAAAAAATGACTGAATTTGAACTAGACTCAGAAATACAACTTGACAGGTGAACTTGTCTACTAGGGAGATTATTTTCTTTGAGCAAATATAGACCACCACGCATCTCAGCACTGCCAATCACCTTCCCCGAATCCACTGCCTGAAAATTACAAAGATTGGAATAGAATTTAGTCACACATTTCAAGTCACGAGTAAGTTGGCCAATTGAGAGTAGATTGCAGTTTAATTTAGGAACATAAAGGACAGAGTAAAGATGAAGATCCTTTGTCAATTGAACTGATCCAGTTCCTACTACTGGTGAGAATGAGCCATCAGCTATTCGGACTGCAAAGTGACTAGTGCATGGACTGTAATTTTTGAGAACGTTGATGTCTCCAGTCATGTGATCCGAGGCTCCTGAGTCAACTATCCAAGGTTTTGAAGTACTGTTTTGGTCAGTATAAGCATAGGATAGGATACCTTGGTGTGCTGTAAGGTTGGTAGGTTGCTCGGCAGAGGATTGAGGTGCTTGTCTGTGACCAAGCATTTTCTGCAGTGCCTCAATTTGTTCCTTGGTGAATGGACTGAATTCTGCATTGTTATCTGTTGTGACAGCAGCATTTGCACGATTTTCCTTATCATATCGACCATTAGACGGCTTCCAATCTGCAGGTTTACCGTATATTTTCCAGCATGTCTCCTTCATATGACCAGGTTTCTTACAATGGTCGCACCATGGTCGTCCTTTCCTAGGCTTATTATTTTGAGAGGAATTTTGAGTGTACAAGGTCGACCCCTCAACAGCGGATGTGGTGTGATTGTCTGTCATCATCAGTTTTTTTCTGCTTTCCTCTCTTCGAACCTCTGCAAATGCCTCCCGAATAATAGGAATGGGTTTAATTCCCATGACTCTCCCCCTAACCTCGTCTAGGTCTTTATTGAGACCAAGAAGAAATCTGATTGTCCTTTTCTGCTCAACAATCTTCCTATACAAGGTAGAGTCGTCCGGACACTTCCAAGAATAACTCTCGTACATGTCCAATTGCAGCCAACAGCGTGTGAGAGTGTTGAAATATTGAGTAACACTCAATTCTCCTTGTCGTAGGTCATATAATCTGGTCTCAATCTCAAATAATTCTGAGGAATTCTCATTGCCGGAATAAGTTTCACGTACAGCCTCCCATATCTCCTTGGCTGTCTTATAGAGTAGGAAGGTTTCTCCAACCTCTGTGGTCATGGAATTTATTAGCCATGACATAACCATGTGATCATCAGTTTTCCAGGCTCGATATTTAGGATCTGTCGTTTCTGGAGCAGGGATTTCGCCTGTGAGATGTCCATCCTTCCCTCTACCGCAAATATACATGAAAACAGACTGTGACCATTGAAGAAAATTATGGCCATGAAGTTTATGATTTGTGATAAGATGAGAAGAAGTATCAGGGACGACAGGGACTGAAGAATTAGGCTCAGATCTAGAGGTGACTTCCGAGGAAGAAGATTGTGAGGCCATGCCGTATTTGGTAATGATGAGAGAACGGCAAGGGAAAGAAGATTTGAAAAGAATTAGGGTTTAGAGATTAGCTCTGATACCATGAGAACTTTTATTATTTCTACCACTCACTTTTACAGGAACAGTGACAGCCTTTATATACAACACTAATTAATGAACACTAACTGCTAACTACCATTTACTTAACCCACTATCAGCCACCATATTTAAACAACTCTGACACCTACCATAACAACTACTTTCCCCTTACATAATTACCCTATTAATACACAGAACAGGAAAGCAGTAAAATAACAGAAACTAAATCTATTCTAAATAAAGGAAATAAATAACTTCCTATTTAAGTACATAAAGAGTCAACTTCTTTTCCACATTTTTGAAATGGTTTCTTCACAAAATAATGTAGCTTTAGGTGTTAGCTAACCATAAGAAAAAATTATGAGTCAATCGAAGGTTGATGAAGAAGTATTATCAAAATCGTCGAAGTATGAGGAGTTATAAGGCAATCAACAACGTTAAGTCATCACTTGAATAGTGAGCTAGTAATCACTTAGATTTTTTCCACGAGTGAATTTTTCCATCTTTCCATTCATTTTCCCTTTGTTCATGTTTTCACTTTTTTTTTTTGGTGGGGGGGCATATTTTAGACATTCAAAACTAGATTCGAGAAGGATAAAAGTGACTTTTAACTTCATTAAATCATCTTATTCTTGGTATTGATTTACTTTAAGGTTCTTAGTTCTTTTCATATATGTACGATTAGGATTTCATATATGAAATAAATTGGGAACCTTAATAGCTAATAGATTATAAGTTAGAATGCAATTAAAATTTTTCTATTTTTTTACTCCTAGTTAGATTTATTTTCTATATTAAATTCATTTGGGATTCTTAAATTGGGAAGAGTTTTAATTTGTTTTTAACTCTCTTTCACTGTAATATAAAAGGTGTCTTTAGTTTATAATCTGTGTGGCTTTTGATAAACTACTCCTTGCTTTTGAATTGCATATTCCTCGAGAGCTTTTTGAGGTTCAGGAATATATTAAGTCTAGATTTAGAGTACTTGGGTGTCTACTTATGTATAGTGATCGAGTATTCTATTTGAGTTGCATACATTATTCATTAAGTCTGTTTGTGTGCATCAAATAATTGGTTTAAGATCGTCTTATGACCTTGCTTCTTTGGGAAAATAAATAAGGAGAATTGTCATGCTTGCGTGAACAAAAAAGAAGGCTAGTTCTTAGTGACCATAGTGAATTTAGAAGACCAATAGGTTGGTGGTTCTAAATTTGTGAAGAACAAGATTGTTAGATAGGAATTAGGTTTCTAGGCTAGGTGGGTTGTGAAAGAAATTTGTAATTTGTTATTTAATAGGGGGTTTTCAATCGTAAATGGCTAAAGAAGTTCTCTAATTCTACAATTTTTCATGTTGTGTTTCCATGTAAAAATTGTTGTGCATTCTCTCTCTCTCTCTCTTTCTTCTATCTTTATTTTATTTTATTTTATTTTTCGCTACGTACTTTTAACTAGATATAAGAAATTTCATTAACCTATTAATTCTTCCCCTTTAGGTTGGTTATTATATTCGCTAGGTCCTTCCATTAATTTGTCAAAGATAAAGGCTAAAGAAGTTGGAGGTCAGAGATTTAGGCCAAAGAAGATGAAAATCTATATACATAATTTTTAATTTTGTTATTTTAATCAAAGCACTAAAATAATAAAATGTTATGTTTGTCTATCCATACCATTTATTTATGACAATAGTAAATTCATTGAAATATGTCACTTCTAAAGGAAACCATTAATTTAGGCTATCAAGTGAGATTTCTAAAATAAAAAAATAAAAATTCTAGGTCGAATATGAAAGATCGGTTTCTTTGGGACTACAAAATTTTTATTTAACAAACCGGAATTATAGGTTACGATTTGTTGTTACAACATAAATATAAGAAATGTTGTAACAAGCAGTTTTTAGATGTGTAATAGAAAGTAGAAGAACACAACAATATTTTTAACATGGTTCGATTTTTAATTCACTTACATCTACGAGTCTATGTCCAAAAAATTAAAATTATTAGTGAAGAGAGAGTCTTCAGTTGATTGAATCAATTACCATTTATATGATTAATTTCAAACTTCACCACCAAAAATTATTACATAGACCTTGATGGAAACAAAGTTGTCCACTACCTCGAGGTAGATGGAGCGACCCCATGTCCATCTTCATTTGCTTTATCTTAGATTGACACTTCATTTGAGATAGAATGATTCCATCTCAGGCGGAGCAAACCAATCTCATGAGAACTAGAATTTTTAACATCTAATGAGATTTTTTACTAAAAAAAAAAAACATTTAGTGTTTTTTTTTTGGTTAAATTGAATTTTTTTAATTATTTTTAAAACTATATTTATAACATCTTTCGTCCATTTCAAAGATAGACAATAAAGATATTTCTTTTTTTTTTTATCATTTTAATATTTAATTTATTAATTAATTAGTTTTGATATCCACCATCCATTTCAAAAATGGATGGTGGAGATCTTTCTTTTTTCTTGTTTAACAATTTCTCTATTTATTAATTAGTTTGGATCTCCATCGTATATTTCAAAGATAGATAGTGGAGATTTTTCTTTTCTATTTTAATTTTTTTATTAATTAACTGCATTAAGTAATGCCCTTTGTCCCTATCTACATCGTCACTAATTAGTCTTATTTGAAATTACATAATGCATATTAACAAAAACAAAACCACATGAAAAAATTATGAAAAAAAAAAAAACAAAAAAAAACAAATTCCATTGGAGATCTTCGATGGACAGTTGGGCCTCCCTCAAAATAGACCCTCCTTCGATGGAGACTCGATTTCGGATCTCAAAAGACCAAACAAGTTCCTTCGAAGTGGTGGAGACCTCTAGTATCTTTAAAAAAAAATAAATTAAATTTTGTAGGCTTTTTTTAAAAAAAAATTTGGAAATTATTTTTTAATATTAATTATTTTTATATTTTTTGGATTTATCTACACCGTCGATCGCAATTGGTGGAGATCTATCATTTTCAATTTATATTTTTAAATTTTATTTTATTTTATTTTAATATATTAATTATTTTTTTACTTGTTATAATAGCAAAAGACCCCTCATTTGTTTTGGTTAACTGTTAGTCGACTAATTATAGAGGGTGTTGTTGTGACACTTATGAAACCTAAGGTGAAAGTTTCTGTAATTATGGCCAAAATTTATACGCGTCGTAATTAGGTCAAAAGTCAGACATATTTTTGCAATTATCTCAATATAGTCTGTATCTATCTTATCAAGTCATTGTCCTCTTCCGACTGCATGCTTGTGGAAATATTTCTAAACTATACTACGTAAAAGACCACATAAAACGAAGGGCCAAAAAAGTAAGAATTGAGAGAAGACTTTTGGAAGGTGACTTGGACCATGTTGGTGAGCCACAAGAAAGACTTCGGAAGTTAGAGATTGGACTTTGATCGTAGCCTGTCTCTCTTTTCGACTTCGTTTCAAGGAGGGGAAAAAAATAAAGTGAATGTTAGTTAGCCACCTCATTATCACAATTCACAAGATATGCTTTTTATGTTGGACTGATTATATGATACAAGCATCGTGTAAATGTCATTATATTTTCTTGAATAGTAGCCTGCACGTTAGACTTGGACGTTGAACAAATTAAGTTTGACTCATTCTTTACTAACGGACTAGTCTATGTACAAGTAAATCAATTCTTGTTAGTAATTTATTTGGATAATTTTTCCTTAGTTTTTAACATTACAAATCAGCCACCTGTTATTTGAATAAAGTCCTTGTTTTATTATTTGTTGCTTATAAACTGATACATTGTTTTAATTGGAATTTGTTCAGAACTGATAAGAAGAGTAAGTTACACAGGAACATATATTAATTAATCAATTAATCAACACCATATATTAATCGCTCAATATATCAATTAATCAACACTATATGATCAATCAATATATTAAACAATCAATTAATAACACCATATTGAATTAGAAGAGTAAGTTACCTTACAAATTAATAAATAGAATATATATGCCTCATGACCCATGCATGCGGCATGCCCCCCATATCCAAAATTTATTAGGCACAAAAATCAATTTAGACAAGGTGACAGATGAGCTTATTAAAATTGTATTGGTTTCAGCTGCATTGAGGCCTTTTCTTTTTGGACTGAGAAACTATATCAAATGCTTTCAATCTGATTTTTATATATGCCAATTTTTACTAATTATTATAATTTTCACCCTTTTTCTGTTTAGGTTTGTTCGTGCAATTGTAAACCGTATATCTTCTCATAGCTATTACTTGGAACTCAAAAGGAAGCAAATAAGGTGATTGTGGTATTGACTAATCTCTTACTTCATGGCCTTCAATGTAAACTAACATATATGTTATTTGATTTAATTTTTTATTATTTTTCCTGGAAATAGGGGATGATAAGGCGTGTCAATGAGGCAGGAGTTGGTTTATGATGCCACCAAAGTATCATCCTTCTATGAAGATTGTAAGACCTGCGAGAAAAAAGATTATAGTGAAAACTGTATTTAATATATTGGGTGCCCTTTAGCCAACTAAGTCGACATTTCAGGTAATTTGGATTTCACATATGATTATTATTATTATTATTTAAATAAATTTCATATATGATTATATTCCATGATTTTATTTATTTATATCTTCGTTATTTTTATTCTATATTATTTCCATTGAATTATACTTCTAGTTGATTATAAATACCTTTCTATTCACGACATGTTTGTAATTTATCAATTTGTCATTTTCATAGTATTATTTCTATTTAATTGCTTAACTTTGAGCCGTCCGCGCCGCCCGCCCCCCCCCCCCCCCCCCCTTCCCTTTTTTTTTTAACTTTTACTTAATTTTGTGTCAATAATTTTTTAACAATGTATTAATAATGTTTTACTGTATATTTTTATTAAACATCATCATCATTGTCCAGAGGCCTGTTCAAATTTTTAATGTTAATTAAGTTAATAATTTTTATTTATTTCTTTTCAAACAAGTTTAAAATTTAAATTTGTTTATTTAAATCTAATTACAAGTAGAAACTACTATTTTTTTTTCATGTTCTTGTAATTTTATTCTAACATTAATACCTAACTAACGTCTAATGGTTTCCAACATCAAGGGCGCATATGACTAATTTGAAACCCAATGGCTTATATGACTATAAACAAAACCGAGGAACTAATCATGAAATCGACCTCAACGCGTAGTATGGTTGATTGTCAGTGGCTTTATTGGATTTTTCAATGAGTTAGGTGCGGATTTTTTATAGAGATTAAAGGATGTGCTTTGTTTTCAATGACGGTTGAGAGTAGAGAAAAGGAGAGGTTGACGGATTTTTTGCCAGAAAGGCTTGCAGATTCTGAGTGGAAAGATGAACTAAAAGTAGGGGTGGCAATCCGGGTTGGCAGGTCGGATTGGATACGATACAAACACGATACGATAATTTTAACACGATCTAAACACGACACAATAAATAAATGGGTTGAACCCCTCCAACATGAACACAATACGATTCGTAACGGGTCGACACGAAAACGACCTGATTAACCCGTTTATTTACGGGTTGTTTATCAACCCATTAATGACTCGTTTAACTGACACGAATATTGACCCGTTAATCGACACATTTAAGACCTATTTAGCTGACACGATTAATAACCCGCTTGTGACCCATTTGACAATAGTTAATAGATTTAAATTTTAATATAGATGTAATAAAAAACTTGCATCAACAATAACAGTTTCAATATCAGAAAACAAAAAATCTTTAACACTTATTATTGTTGATCTGTTGTTGGAAAATACAGTTTCAATATCAAAACTTTTCTACGTTTTGAGGATTACAGAATAAATTATAATTACAGACTAAAATATTACAGAATAAATTTATCTCTTATATTCTCATTTACATCAATATGCAGGAGTCTCGATGGAGTTCCTGACTGCATACTAGCACAGATATCAATATGTAGGAGTCTCTTATAATGTTTGTATTCTCTAAGGAGAAACACTTATTTACTAACACAATCACAGTATTGCATTTCACACATCTCCACTAAACAGTTTCAATATCAAAAATCAAAACTAAAACAAATCTACATGACTACATACCAGAAGTTGATGAACCGCGTTCGAGATGAAGAAATGGTGTGGGGTGCAGCGTGGCTGGATGACGAAGCAGATCGAATGGGATACGGCACGGTGACCAAAGGAATTGGATGGCAGTGACCCAAAGGAGATCGGCGTGCAGATGAGATACGGCGCAGCTACTGAAGGAGATCAGCTTGGCGGCGACCCGAAGGAGATGAGCAATAGATAAAGATGCAACGGCGGTAGAAGGAGACGCGTGGTGACGACCAAAGGAGACAATCGACGAACAAAGATGTAGCATCGACAAAAGGAGACGTATGGCAACGACCGAAAGAGATAGGCGTGGCAGTGACTAAATAAGACGCTGGACGAAAGGAGTTGCAATGGCTGTGGAGGTGGACAGTGAACTGGTGGAGTGGAGGGATGCGACGGTTGTAACAAATGGGTAGGGTTTGGAATTTGAAGATTAAAGAGTATATATATCTCTCATTCAAATTACATGAATGCCCCTCTACATAGCAAATTACAATTTTACCCTCATTTAACGGGTCAACCTGTGATACGATTAACCCGATACGAATCCAACACGATTAGTTAGCGGGTTAGACGGGTTGACCCGTTAATTTATCTAACTCATTTACGCTCAACCCTAACCCGTAATTATCGTGTCGGTTTCATATCGACCCGTCGTGTCGGGTTCCAAATTGTCACTCGTAACTAAAAGCTCTTTGGAGGTTTTTTTAATTTATTTTATTTTGATATTGGGACTGACTCAAGAAAATATACTACAGCCCGAAAAGCATCTCCCATACAGGAGAGAATGTGTTTTGTTTTCAATGATGGTTGAAAGTGGAGAAAATGAGAGGTTGACGGATCTTTTGCCAGAAAGGATTGTAGATTCTGGGTGGAAAGATGAACTGAAAGCTCTTTGGAGGTTTTTTATTTTTTATTTTTTATTATTGAGACTGACTCAGAAAATACAATACAACCCGAAAAGCATCTCCTATACGAGAGAGGATGACCCACATATACGTGGGAGGGAGACCTACATATATGTGAGGAAAGACAATTATTTATTAATTTTTATTATTGAGACTATTTCAAGAAAGAATCGAAATCAAGTAAGAATCGAAATCAAGTACGATCAGACACTGATAGTATAGCTTGAAGAGTATCTCCCATACGGGAGGAGACAATCCACACATAAGTGGAAGGGAGGCCTACACACAGGTGGAAAAAGACAGCGACAAATGTGGCATTGAGTATCGAACCAAGTACCACTCTTGGTCCTTGGCGGTGCATTGCCATTGTAGCAAAGGGACTGTAGACCTCTTTGCTGGTTTCAGTTACTTAATTTGACTGTTGTTGTATTTTTTTATTGACATAAATTTTTTGTTTTGTGGTTTACTGTTATCAATAATCAGTCTTTAATTGTCATGTTATACAATTAATATGTGATCTTAGTACTCTTTGAATCATATGAGGTGTTATTATGTAGAATTATTAGTTTTAGAAGTAGGTCAACGTTCATGATAAGGTATAGAGTATTTTATTATTGTTTGGATGGGTTGTGGTATGATTTGTGGCCAAATTAAGAGACCCGCATGAGCCATCAATGTATGCGGGTAGTTTCTATGTTGAGATTACTACCAAAGCTAACGAGAAAGTGTTTTGTTATCTAGATGGGATGGGTTTTAATATTATTTTGATGCTTAATAATTTTTTTATTCATATTTATTAAAAACCTTAAATGTATTTATTTATTTTTGATAGACCTAATATTCAAGTGACTTAGATTTGGTGAAAGGTAACAAACGTGTCAAATTTGTTGAACCTTCTTCAAAGGTAAATATTCATAAAATTGATATTATTATTGTTGACACTTAATTGAAATTGAAATTTAACTATTTAAATTTTTATGTATATACAGTCATTAACTTGAGCTTCTACTAGTCAAGTCGATGTTGAAGAGTGGAAAAAGTGTAAATTAATACGTACATTGGATTGGTAATGGAAAAGTGGTAGCTGAAACAGAACTTGACTAAATAGATCCACATGCATTAGTTCATCACATGATCCTTGATCCAGATTATTAGCAAGTTTGTGCGAAGAGAATAATAGTGAGCATGGTTCTCTTGTTTTGACCTACTACCAAACTTCGAACTTCAGAAGATATATTAAACTTTTTTGCTTGGCCTACAAATTATATCTTACGATTTTATATGTTAATTTGGCCATAACACATTTCCATGTATGATGACTTCAAGTGACATATGTGTCGCGCAAAATCGCAAGTGGACGAGTTGAACAAGTAATATAATGATGAGAAAAGTATCGTTCCACGATGATTATTGTTAATTAATGCCTAAAATTAAAATAACTCAACTTTTATTTGACAAACAAAATTGAAGGTGAAAACTAAAACTAAATTTAAATGCAAATGTAAATAAATAAAAATTAATTCAATGAATGAAAATTCTAAAGTTATGATTTCACCATAACTAATCTGTTCCTTTTATTTGTTCTTTTTAATCAAAATTAATTATCAAATTGCTAGTCGAGATTCCCTGAATTATTCATATAGCCCCTCCCGAGGTCTAAGAAAAATACCCTATAAAGCTTAACTGCTATATCCCCATGCAAATTAAAACATTAATGGATTTATTAAGATTTATGGATCTCTTTTATAGACTACACAAATCATGCAGGTATATTCCTATTCTGTATGTAATTTGTGACATTTAATACAATGAACTAGATACATAAATTAGTTTTCGCTATCATTATGATTAACAATTCAACTAAATAGTGATAAGTAATTTAGAAGCATTTAACACAGTATTAAATGTATTAATCAAGATAAAAAAATCTTTAATTAAATTGAACAAATGATTAAAACATCAAAGTTAAGTTACATCATAACCTTAGAAAAATAAATCTACTCCATATTAGAATTTACAAAGACTAGAAAATTAAACATAATAAAAGATAAGAAAACTTAGTGGATTGAAGTTTCGCCGTAGAATTTCTTCCTTTGCTTTGCTCTTCCTCTCCAAGCTCTCTCTCTCTTTTTCTCTAAACTACTTGTTGTTTTGGTTTTTGATGGAATGGATGGAATGAATGGAATGGTGATCCTAAAGCCTATTTATAGGCTAAGTTCACCTCAAATTACACCATCATATGCATCACTTCTTCCTAAATTTTCACCCTTCTGCATCATCGTTTATATCATAATTTCACCTACCTCATTCAAGTCAACTTTCATATTACATCATAGCTTACATCATGGTTCATCTATCTCATGCAAGTCAACGTTCATATTACGTCATTGCTTACATCATAGTTTTCATTACATCATTCCTTACATCAGCATGACATAATATTTATTTTTAGAATACTCAATCTTTAAACTATGATAACTTCTTTATGCGATCTCTGATTCGAGTAATTCTTGAGGCGACGAACTGTTTCGAATGACATTCATTTTGTAGTGATGATTCTGTCTCGAATAATAACACTTGGTGGGGTCCACATGCGATTTTTTTCACCAATTTTATTTTGAAAATGAAAAATGCAAAAAGATGTAATAATTTACTTAATAATAATAAAAATATCAAGAGCTAAGTAAGAATTCAGGTTTAAAAAGATAAAATAACTCTATAAAAATAGAGTTATCACACCCTCAAACTTAAGATTTTGCTTGTCCTCAAACAAAACTAAAAATAACAACCTAAACTAAAAACACAGAAAATAAAAATACAATTCATTTTCGTAGGTAAACACGATGACATTGAACGTATGTCATAAGCCTTTAAACCCCTAGATGTCCCTACTAAGAGGAGTTGTGTTTCTTGAGGGTTTGCTAGCAATGATACCTACAAACGTTAAAAGATTCCACCCATAATTTATCAACATCCCACAAAATGCAAATTAATAGAAATCTCATACATGCATAATCTTGTATCAGGACTAAAGATAAGTCACTAATGATCTAAAACACAATCATCAACAATCTCACACCACTCTCAAAGCAATTTCATTTCAAAACACCATATTCACACGTCATGGACTTATTTCACTTTGACTCTAATCCTCACAAGATATCTCTCATAACTCTCATGAATCCTAAAACAAACACTCCTGCAATCATATGTGATAGAGGTTATGTAAAGGCATAGCAAGTGTCATTTACATCACATATGAATATAGACGTTTAAAAAGAACTGCACTTTTAAGTGAGTAGATCTCATGATTGGAATCGAATACTAAGAACGTAGATAGAACATGTTGACATACTTCAACTCTTAAATTAGACTTCCTCTTAAAGATCAATAGGCTTTATTAAAGATTGTATTTAGGCTATGGTTAATTGATATGTAAGAAATATTAAGGTATAGGTTCAACAAGAACAAAGTACTTCATTTATTCTCTTTAATTCATCACAACTTCTCTCATCTCCTACTTCTTTTTTTTTTTTTTTTTTTTTGTACTTCCACCTCACGTTGTACATCCAGGTATTATGAAACTTGTGCTTCTCATATATATATATTTTCTTCACAATGCTATTTAGAAACACATTTCTTTTAATGCATATGTCTATATACATATCATATAAATGTTAACCCTTCAATTCACTCCTATTTCACTTCATAGCATGATCCCAAACTTTATAATGTATGACTAAATTTAAAGGCTCAATAGAGTCATTTAGTAAGGGTAAACAGAGAAAAATATTTAAAGTGTTTAGCTTCAAAGGGTGTATCTCAATTCAAAGTAAGAAAGTAGGCTTTTATGGAGTAAAAATTACCTATATCACTTCTAAGAAGTCGATCCAATTCTCAAATCAAAGCAACTCATGTAATCTACAATGATAATTTGTTCTTTAGTATTCAATGCAAAACCTATAGAGATCATCTATTAAAAACAAGTAAAGAGTGTTTAAGAGTATAAACAAATCAATCCCTCAAAAAGAAACGTTTAAACAGCTCAAATCCTTACCAAGGGTAGTCTTTACTAATAGCCTACAATTCATGTAAACATGATGTTCATCCACTCAATTAATTAAGATCATGACATTTAAAAGTCTCAAATCATGCAAAGATATTCATGGTTATTCCCTAGTAAAGATATTCAATCAAAAACATGCATTAAGACTTCATTAATAAACACAAAGTAATTAGTCAACTTGTTAGGGTAGAGAAAAAAAATTAATGGAAAAAAATAATGAAAATTTTTGTAATTTTTTTTTTAAATGAAAACAAAGATGCGTATCAAGAGCACAAAAGTACTCCTTACTCTGCTATCTTTTGGTTTCAACTCGGACCAAATTTTGAATCTTATGGTTTTAATAATAGCAAACTCTACCCCCAAACTTATTTGAGACAGTGTCCCCAATGTCTAGTAAGATAAAAAGAAGAAAAACTCAAATAGAAATGTTATTAATAAAACCATAAGGTAAGAAAGTTACAACCGGATATTAAGATCCAGTGCACGCTTCTTGTTACCGCTTGCTTCAGAATCCCAAACCACCTGCGACATGATTGGATCAATTTCGGGCACAAAGTCTTGTAGTTGGTTAATCAGTTCATCAACACTTGAAGCTGAGACTAGAATGCGCTGGTTTGCTTGAATCATAAAACCTTGTTCCACAACATGATCAAGAAAAGTCAATAAACCATCATAGAAACTGTTAGTATTAAGCAAACCTAATGACTTTTTATGAATGTTGAGATAGGCGTAGGAAGTAATGTTGAAGATTTCTTCAAACGTTTTCAAACCATCAGGTAACACGATACAGACATTAGTATTGAGTAACATGTACGTCATTCGCCCGTGTATGCTCGTGACCTGAAACTCATTACTTATACTCATACCGATGATATCTCTCCTTTCAGCCAAAAACTTTACTACGATACCTAGGATTCTGCTGCCTACAACATTTGCAGTTACCGTATTAGAACCCCTCAGTCCTAAACTGCCTCCCACATACACCAAATCTATGTTTCGGACAACTAAAACCTTATCAAGTTCAACTGCTGCTTTAGAATATTGTATACTCATACCAGACTTCGGGCTACAAAAAACATAGATGGTTTTGAATTTGCTGCTCGAGGTCTTTGCCTTTTTTTTTTTTTTTATACAAAACTAATTATTTGTTATCAGTAATGAACGCTCATTTAAAGAAAATGAAAGAAGAAAAGAACAGTTCTACGATGCTAAACAGTTGTGATTAGGTGGAAAAGAAAATGTTAGGTATAGAAATATCAAAAAGAAAGCACAATCTTAAAAAAAAAAATAAATAAAACAAGACGCTAAAAATAAAAAATTCAAAATGTTAGGTAAAGAAATGTCAAAAAATAAACACAATTATCGAAAAAGTTTGAAATAAACTAAAAAAAAAAAGTCCAAAATAGTAGGTGAAGAAAATTCAAAAATAAATACAATAATCGAAAAAGTTTGAAATGAGTTAAAAATCCAAAATGACAAGTAAAGAAATATCAAAAAAGTAAACACAATTATGGAAAAGGTTTGAAACAAGCTACTAAACAAAGAAAAAAAAATGATGCTATAGTAGTTGTGATTATGGCTCATATCTTCCTTTGGTTTTGTGTCTAGAAATGGCTTAAACACTTTCTATAAGTTGAGGATCGGCTTCTCATCCAAGTTTCTTATAAACTGGTAAACAGGGTCTTTTAAAGTCAGTTTCCTAAGACTATAGCGTTGTTTCTCTTTACTGAATAACTCCTATAAATCTAAAAGAATGCATTGAATTTTTCCATAATGATACGTCTCAAGAGTCTCAAGGATATTATCCAGAGACTCCTAACTCGGTCCATCCTTTATGTATTTAAGTTTATCTTCTCGATTTATGGACAAATATCCAGGATTTTTACAGCGTGTGTCGCAGTTCCATCTTGCACATTTATGGCAGACTTCCATTCTCTTAGCTCTTATCTTCTTTGAGTAAGTTTTCCCAATCCTGGTAAACGTTTAATAAATGAATCATTCAACTCACCTGCTAGACGTACTTTAGCTTCAATGATCTACCGAATATGCTCTGAAAGACCTAAACATGTTAGTGCCCTCATTCTTTTGAGTCGACACTTATAAATCTTTTTGAGTACATCTTGAGGCAGAATAGAGAAATTATTTTTGAGTGCTGCAAGACTTGCCTCCATCTCTGAAAGAGAAAAGAAAATTATCAAAGAAAAATAATAACACACAAAGAACACAATAACACTCAAACAAAATAAAACTAGCCAAGAAAAACTTAGGTTGCCTCTCAAGAAACGCTTAATTTATAGTCGTTAGCTTGACTGTTGAAAAACGCCTTAAATTGGGTCTGAAAGCGCAATGGTGGATTTTTGTTGAGGTTTTCCACCATCCATGTAAGCTTTAAGTCATTTTCTGTTGACTTTGAATCAATGATCTGGAGTGAACTCCCTATTTAGGATACATTTATCATGCCACTTTTTGGTGGGTTCTTTGTAAAACTTAGCATTTTCTTTGATACATTCATTCACTACATCTATCCTCATGCAGTTGCCAATATCATGTGGATGTTTAAGCGCTTTTAGCACATTAAAAGTCACTTCTTCATCTTGAACTCTTAGTATAAGTTGACCTTTCTGTATATCAATAAGAGTTCTTCCTGTTGCTAAGAATGACCTACCCGAAATGATGGGTATTTCTTGATCTTTCTCCATGTTTCGCACAAGAAAATCCGTAGAAAATATGAACTTATCCACTTTTATCAGTACGTCTTCTATAATTCCCCTTGGATACTTGATTGATCGATCAGCTAGCTGTAAAGATACTATAGTAGATTTTGCTTCTCCAAAGCCTAATTTCCTGAAAACAGAGAATGACATTAAGTTAACGCTTACACCAATATCACATAATGTTTTATCAAAGAATGAATCACCAATGGTGCAAGGAATTGTGAAACTCCCCGAATCTTTGAGTTTGGGCGGTAGCTTTTTCTGCAAGATTACACTACATTCTTCGGTCAAAGCTACCATTTCATGTTCTTCCAGCTTCCTTTTATTTGATAGGATTTCCTTCATGAACTTCACATAGCTGGGCATTTGTTCTATAGCATCTGCAAAAGAAATATTAATTTGTAATTTTCTAAGAACTTCCAAAAATTTAGAAAATTGTTTATCTAATTTTCTGTTTCCAAAATCTTTGAGGGAAGGGTAATGATGGTTTATATGGTGTCAGATTGTCTGGAAACAGCTTTGACTTTGACTTCTCTGCTTCTTTTTATTCAACCATCATTTCTTTTTCTTCTACTTTGCTAGATCTTTCTTTCTCATCTGTTCTTTTAACGGGCTCTTTCAGTATTTTACTACTTCGTAATGTGACAGCCTTAACGTGCTCTCCAGGATTGGTCTCTGTGTTGCTTGGTAGGGTTCCTTGAGGACTTACAGTCAGTAGATTTGAGAGTTGACCCATTTGTACCTCTAGATTTCGAATGGAAGCAGCTTGATTCTGGAGCGTGATATCTGTTCTCGTCATAAATTGATTAGTCCTTGCGGTGAGCTGAGCGAGTGCTTCTTCAAGTGACGGTTTATTGGCCTGCTGTTGTTGAAGTGGTGACAGATATGGTTGTCTGGGTTGATCGTTATTTTTCCATGAAAATTTTGGATGATTCCTCTATCCTAGATTATATGTGTTAGAGTACGAGTTATTTTGTTGTCTGTTGCCCACAAAAAAGGCTTGACTTGTCTGGTCTTCACCGCACTGCCCGTTGGAATGATCCCCTCCACAAAAATCACAAGATGCCGACTGAGTATGAAAGACATTAACTGTTAAGTTTCCGAGTTGCTTGGCTAATGTTTCAACCTGAACGAAAAGTCTAGTTAAAACATCATTTTCTTGTATTCCGAAAACTTTTTTCGGAACTGTTCTTTCTGATGGCTATTGATAGGCATTTACAGCCATTTTCTCTAATAAGTCATAAGCGGCTTGATAAGATTTTCCCAAAAGTGCTCCACCAGCTGCGGCATCTACCAATGTTCTCGTGGAATTCCCCAAACCATTATAGAATGTGTGTAGCTGCAACCAGTCAGCAACTCTATGATATGGGCACCTTCTTAGTAGATCTTTGAATATTTCCCATGCTTCGTACAATGACTCTCCATCAAGTTGTCTGAATGTGGCTATCTCGGTTCGTAGTCTTGCAGTCTTAGCTGGTGGAAAGAATTTGGCTAAAAATTTTTGTGATAAGGTATTCCATGTGGTAATACTCTCTGATGACAAAGAGTTGAGCCAGCTTTTAGCTTTGTCTTGAAAAGAGAACGAGAACAATCTCAATCGGATGGCGTCATCAGTAACACCATTATGCTTAAAAGTATCGCAGATCTCCAAAAAGCTGTCAATGTGGGCATTTGCATCATCGTTTGGAGCCCCACTGAACTGGTTGTTTTGCTCCATCTGAATAATTGCTGGCTTAATCTCAAAATTATTAGCAGCAATAGTCGGTCACCGTATTACCGAAGTATTACCCACTGTGGGTAGAGCATAATCTCGTAATGCTTGAATATTTTTAGCATTTATTAGTATAATATTTTGTGTGTTGTTTGGTCCTTCAGCCATATCCACGAGAATAGTACTTGTAGCTTTCCTTGTTTCTTTCCATTTCTTGCGGTAAGTTCTTTCAATTTTTGGATTAAATGGTATCAAAACTTTGCCCCGACTTTCTCATACACCAGAAAAATCACAAGCAATAAAGGAAAAAAAAAAGTTAATAAATAAATGACTAAATAAAATACCAAATTAAAATTTGAGTTACGTAGTATTAGTATTAATATAAACAAACAATTCTCGGCAATGGTGCCAAAAACTTGTCGTACAAAATCGAAAGTGGACAAGCCAAACAAGTAATATAATGATGAGAAAAGTATCGTCCCATGAGGATTGTTGTTAATTAATGCCCAAAATTAAAATAAATCAACTTTTATTTGGCAAACAAAATTGAAGATGAAACTAAAACTAAATTTAAATGCAAATGTAAATAAATAAAAATTAATTCAATGAATGAAAATTCTAAGGTTATAATTTCACCATAACTAATCTGTTCCTTTCCTTTGTTCTTTTTAACCAAAATTAATTATCCAGTTGCTAGTCGAGATTCCCTGAATTATTCACATAACCTCTCTCGAGGTTTAAGGAAAATACTCTATAAAACTTAACTGCTATGTCCCCATGCAAATTAAAACATTAATGAATTTATTAAGATTTATGAATCTATTTTATAGACTACAAAAACTATGTAAGTATATTCCTATCCTGTATGTAATTTATGATATTCAATATAATGAATTAGACATATAAATCAGCTTTCGCTATCATTATGATTAACAATTCAACTATATAGTGATCAGTTATTTAGAAGCATTAAACACAGTATTAAATGCATCAACCAAGATAAAAAATCTTTAATTAAATTGAACAAAAGATTGGAACATCAAAGTTAGGCTACATCATAACCTTAGAAAAATAAATCTACTCCATATTAGAATTTACAAATACTAGAATATTAAACATAATAAAAGATAAGAAAACTTAGTGGATTGAACTTTGCCGTAGAATTTCTTCCTTTGCTTTGCTCCTCCTTTCCAAGCTCTCTCTCTCTCTTTCTCTAAACTACTTGCTGTTTTGGTTTTTGATGGAATGAATGGAATGGTGATCCTAAAGCCTATTTACAGGCTAAGTTCACCTTCAATTATATCATCGCATGCATCACTTCTTCTTAAATTTTCACCCTTCTGCATCATCGCTTACATCATAATTTCACTTACCTCATTCAAGTCAACTTTCATATTACATCATAACTTACATTATGGTTCACCTACCTCATGCAAGTCAACTTTCATATTACATCATTACTTACATCATAGTTTTCATTGCATCATTCCTTACATCAGTATGACATAATATTTATTTTTAGAATACTCGATTTTTAAACTGAGATAACTTCTTTATGCGATCTCTGATTCGCGTAATTCTTGAGGCGATGAACTGCTTCGAATGACATTCATTTTATAGCGATGATTCTGTCTCGAACAATAACACTTGGTTGGGTCCACATGCGATTTTTTTCACCAATTTTATTCTGAAAATGAAAAATGCAAAAAGATGCAATAATTTACTTAATAATAATAAAAATATGAAGAAGTAAGTAATAATTCAGATTTTAAAAGATAAAATAACTCTATAAAAATAGAGTTATCAATGTGTCTATGCATGTGCGCGCTTGTATATATATATTTTATTAAAATTGTTATATTTTACATTTTCTATGTATGTTCTAATATTATCTCTCTCTCAAAAGATAAATACATATATATATATATCATTTTTTTAAAAATATTTTTAAAACCAGCTTTGCCTGTGTTAGAAAGATTATCTACGACGGGTGTTGCCCGTTGCAGAAGAATAATCTAACGTGAGCATAAGAGCATTACTCATGGAAGGTCATCTATAATGGGCATTGCTTGCCCTGTAGATGTCTTGTTTTCTTGTAGTGAGTATGCGCCATAAAAGATATCAAGCAGCGATTGTGCGTGAATTTTTTGTGCTCAATAAAGGAAATTGATTTTTTTTTTTTAAATTAGTATTGTCAGTCAAGCAACGCATAGAGACAGAATTCATTATATGGAATAAATTATGAACTATATATGAAACATCTACTCTAAACGCCTCATTTTGATTTAAGCAATATTAACTGGTGAGCGGCCACATTACTCCAAATTTAACCTTTCGCAATGCGTAAAATACATTGTCAAAAGTTTTCACAATGTATGATTTATTTTCTTTTAGTTAAAGAATGTGTGATAATTGATACCTATATAATCGTTTAAATATATATATATTACTAAACCAGGAGTACTTAAATTTCTTGTGTGTGTACTGTGGTCACAATAGGTTTTGTAGGATTTCACTTTACATTTGGTTGTATTTTCCTTATTATATGTATCAAAAAGATCATATATGTTTTATAAAAGTAAAGTAGTAGTTTACTATTAAGCAACAAAGTTTATGAGTGAATTTTGTTTACATAAATAGTCATAATGATTTAATGTTAAAATATATTATCTAAAATCTAATTCAGATGATGTCCAATATTATAACTATCATTTAAATCATAAGATTATATAATAGATAATATATTTGTTACAACTCTCATACCTTACCCTTATTTAAACATATATTTTTTAAAAAACAATAGAGACAATTAACCATTACTCCACCTAAAAAATATATATGAATTTATTTTTTATTTTTTTGAAATATTGCCCTATACAATTTGAATATTTATATAGTGCTGAAATAGTCAACTGACAAGCTTTACTAGGTATAAATTTTTCAAGATTACTAGATCAGGTGGCACATGCGAGCCATGTGCTTAATTTATATTTAATAAATTAATGCTCAATAATAATAATATTTGATTATGTATAAATAGCGAATTGTCACCAAAATCTAAAATTACGTTAATTAATTTATTTATATGAAGAAATAAATGACTAGAGCAAAGGAAAAGAGGATGGATTAATCAGTTTATTTATAAACAATATATAATATCTCTATTAACATTTCTCTAAAATTGTTATTAAAGTTTAAAACGTGATAATTTAATTTTAAAAAATGTAAATTACTAAAATAACTTTTTTTCCACACTTATTATTATTATTGTTATTATTTAATTCAAGGATTTCAAACCATTCTGGGTCTAATTTTAATTAAGCATTATAAAAAAATAATTTGATTACACGTTTAACATGATCTCACATGTAACAGATTGTGCTTTTAATTTCATGGCTATGGAGTATGGAGCATTTTCATTCCATCTTTACATATGTTAGATTTGTCCTCTCAAATTTAACTTATTCAATAACTGGTGTTAAACAAAGTGTAGTGTATTTGTGACACAGCAATAATTTTTTTTTAATATAGATCCATTTTAGAAAAATAATTATAAAAATACATATTCTCTTCTCCATTGCAATTATTAAAAGCAAAATATGCATCAACATTTAATCAATCAAAATAAAATATGTGTTTTTCTCTCTTTTTCTTTTATACTTTATAACTAAGAGGAGAAAGAGTAGGATAAATCTCTATATCTTTTAATTGGTTAAAAAAAATAGAAATCCAAGTTCACTAACAAAGATTTAGCCACTATCACATTATTACTTGACTTACATTCATTCAGATTCATAACTCTCTATTGGTGTCTCGTAGTTCATATTAATCATGTCGTCTACATGTGAACCGTGAATCATGTTATCACATATATATATATATATGTCGTTAAGAGTGAATGTCGAGCCAGAAAACAAAAAAATCTAAACCAATAACTTGGAATAAGGGTCAGAATAGTATTGATTAAGTTTAAGCCACCAAATGAGGCTGTAGGTAGATGTCGATGATCAAACACTTCGAAGTAAAGGAATATTGTAAAGCACCTTTCCAAATTTCAAATCAAAAACATTTTTCTAAACACAGTGTGCAAATTCTAGGATGCTTGTGCAAATTAATGTAATTATAAATAATAAACGTAACTTTGCATTTAAGCAAAGAAATAGGATAAAAAAAAAAAAATCATACACTAAAGTTATAATGTTTTAACCAACACAAACCTACATCTACTCATCCAAATAATATTGAAAAAAAAAAAAAAAAACTAACTGAATTTGTTAATCATGTAGCTTCGAGGAGGGATGAATATGCCAATTATGCAATAATAAACGAATAAGAGCCTCGCTAATAAACTATTATGCATTTTAGAGTTTCTATTTGTAATACATCAAAATTTTTTTTTAATATGAATCCACTTAGATAAAAATAATATAGACATGCATATTCTCTTCTTCTCTAATGCAACTAATAAAAACAAAATATATATGCATCAACATTTAATCAGGCAAAATAAAATGCATGTCTTTATCTTTTTTCTTTTATATTTTACAGTTAAAAAGATAAAGAATGAGATAAAACTTCATATCTTTTGATTGATTAGAAAAAGTGGGAAATCATAATCAGCATTCCTATGAAAATTTCTCGATTGAAAAACACACATCTCCATATTCTTTAAAAAAAAAAAAAAATTGTTACATCAACTTCATATTTGGGTTAGATAATTAGATTGGAGAAGTTCTTTTTTTTTTTTTTTTTTTGAACCCTAATTATCTATCCATCATATGTGATAAGAAATTCGAACCAAAGAGATAGTTGTGTTGGAGATGTTTTAAACAAAATTTAAGTGTCATTTAAATAAGAGAACACACACAACGTTTACATGGAAGATCCTCGATAGGAAAATTTCACAAGACCATACCTAAATAATCAAAAAAATAATAATAACAATAAAAATAAAAATTATGAAAATAAAAACTATTATGAAAACAATCATTAGATAGGGAATAGAACTTTGATACTCATTAAAACTCAATCAGCTTATTGTCTTTACTTAAATTTCTCAGTCACCAACAATGACTTTGTTATTACTGGCATGCATGTCCAAGTATACGAAATCGATTATGAAATTTGTTAAAGAGACGTTAAATCTTTCGAACTTATTAAAACGCAGTTCCCTTATTGTCACACTTAAACTTCAAGCGCTTTGGCTTTACGCACCACTAGGGAATTAATGGGTAGCTTTCTCATCTTCTTGAATCTCCAGTTGAAATTAATGTACAAGCACAAGCACAAGAATCTCAAGTAAACGATCTGATTTGGTAGTTTAAAACAAAATTCGAAACCAAAATAGATAATATCTAATGGACTCCAAAAAATACTATGTTAGTGCTTATGTATTAGCATCGTATGGCAATGTTTTGCGTAATTTAAAAAGATAAAAGAAATTCCTTTAGGATTGTTATTATATTCGCTACGGACTTTCCGTTGACTTTTGTTTTGAGATTGAAAAATTTGATCTGAAAAGGTTTGTTGTTCTCATTGAAAGAAAAGTTGTTTTAAGATAAGTTTATGTAAAAGCTTATATAATCTCTCTTATTTTTTATATATTGAGTGTTTTATATTTTTTAAAAAATATAAATATTTGTACAAATAATTAGTAACCAGTCAACCAACCAAAATGTATCAAAACTTAAAAAATACTGGAATATACAAAATGCAAGAATGTTCAAATTAAACTGCCTTAATGATCTATTAAATTTTGTCTAAAACCAACTTAGTGTTATCCTTCATGTTATTGAGATTTCCAATAAATTGATCATGGATCACGTGTTTCACCAATTTGACAACAAAAATACCATAATCACCAATGTAACAAATGAAAACATAATAGTTATTAGGAAAAGAAAATAAAAAACCAAAATAAAAACAAATCATAGCGTAGCGTTACTAAGACATTGTTCCGGAAACAAAATAATAATAATAATATATATATTAAAAAAAAAAGCATGGCATAGCATAGCAGTCCTAAGACCAAAATGTAGAATCCACAACTGAAAAAGACAAAAAAAGCAAAAGAAAAGAAAAACAACTGAAATGACTAAAGCATAGCAGTCCTAAGACCAAAATGCAGAATTAACAATACATAAGACGCAGCTGAAATTCATTTGAGCAATTTGAATCCGAAATGGTACAGATACTATGACAGTGTTCAATGTGCTGGGAAGTTACCACTTGCTATATACTCTTTGAACACTTGGAAGCAGTTTACAAGTCTAGCATACTTGATCAAGCTCACCAAACTTTTTCTGGATGGAAGATCCCAATGAATGTTGATTTGTAGATCTGGAAAGTTGTAGAGATAAGAACACGGTTGCTGGGATAGAAGCAAGGATAGTAACCGGAATGGAAACCCATTTAAATTTGTCATCAAGTACGATCCAGAGAGCAGCAACAAAAGCTATCATCATAGTGGCAATGGCAAAAAAGAGAGAAACAAGTCCTATCATTAGTTTTACGGGAAGTTTCTTGAGGAAATCTTCTTCTGCATAGCGTGAGGTGAGGATAGACAAAAATATTAGAACGGAAGTTAAAGTTGAAAAAAAGGGCTAGAGCATCCGAGATGATGAATATTGTAAATGATTTATGTTCTAAGAAAATTGGAACGCCTTCACTATTGTTGCCTCCAGGTACTGTAAATGCTGCAGCAAACACTACAGTCGCAACGAGAGTTGTTACAACCATGCAAGAATTTGATGTGTCTTTCATCCATTCCTCTGCCTTTTCGACCAGCTCTTTGTGCTCCTTGGTGAATAGCTCCATAGGTGTATGTCCTTCAAGATCTTTCTTTTCCTTTTCAGAAGGATGAGCTAGTTTCTCCACCTCCTACGAGGTAGACAATAACATTGTTTAGATAATATATCTAATGAATGTCTTATAGTAAAATATCTAAAGCTATATATCAAAAGTGTTAACATCTTGATATTCCCTAAATTTTATTAACAAGTAAATTTGTCATATAGATTATGCTAACGAGAAGAGAAATTTAAGAAAATATTTGGAACCAATGATGAATAACCACTTGCAATTAAATGTCATGGAAACCTTATACCATTAATTCTAACTCTCTTTGCATCTGTAAAGCTGTACCAGAAATAGATGATAGTTGAGGAGAAGGTGCCAACTTAGCTGCCAAGTGCAATCTACAGGGTTTGCGTGTTTTATAGCTAGAGGCAAAGCCTCGTTTGGCCAAGGAATTACTTTCGTCTGTTGGACTACATATTGTACATAATTCACTCCTTGCGTATAAGAGATTGAAGACCAATTCTCGTCGATGTTCCATAGCATCATCAAGTACTGTATTCCAAGATTCAGCATCGTCAGTACTCCAAATCCAAATTATATCCGGGAAATGATGAAGACATACTTTAATAATTTCAACAATTCCTGAGATTCCTGCAAGATTTAGGATCCTTGCGTCACAAAATATGATAGAATGTCCCTATTTGGCATTTCTTTTGCTCTCTCACAAATAAAAGTTACCAACTCCAAAGCATATTTGTGTCTCCACTTTACATCTAGAAATTTTTGGCAAGTCGACGGAGCTGCAAATGAAAATAAATGGATATGGAAACTGATTAATATATATTAAGGAAATCAATTATCGACGCATCTGTGATGTTGCATACCAAGGGTTGTGATTATCTTCCATATAAGTCGTTTGAACCATTTACACACTGCCACAATTAATAGAAACTGTATTAATCACTAAAATGCATTAAAAATTAATTGATGTAGACAAATATAAAGAAAAAGTTAAAATTACCTATAATTAAAAAATATAGAGCTTTGGAAAGTCAATAGCGAGATAGGTCCATATTCAATAAAGTATTGTCATGATATGTACAAAAATAGATTGAGAATAAATTAATATAAAAGTTTATTAGATACACGATGCAGTATCCATATCTATACTCTAAACCCCAAAGTTGCATTTTTTTTGGAAAACTAATTTTTCGACAAATAGTATTTTCGGACGAAAAGTATTCATATAAATAGTAATTCGGATGAGTAGTGATTTTTGAAAAACGGATCCTGAAAATTGTTGAATATGAAATTTTTGATGAATAATATTTTCGGATGAATAGTATTTTTGGACGGAAAGTATCTGCATAAACAGTGATTTTCGAAAAATAAACCCCGGATATCAGAAGTCCTAGAATAGGTATTAGAGTAATTAGAAACTTGTATGCGTCGAAAATAAGGTCATTTGAATAAGTTTTAAACGGTTTGAAATTTAATGGACGAAAATACCATTTTCGAAGAATAATAGGAAATGATGATTTTACGTCCAATTAAATTTTTTTAAAGCATGAGACTGAAGCTTGGGATACTCAATTAGAGTATTATATAGTCAATTTGATGATAAGATGACAATGAAATATTTTTGGAATTTATTAAATTTGGAGGACAATAAAATGCAAACATGGGCAAAATGGGCATTTCACTCAAACATACATGGATTTGGTGTGAGTAACCACATGGAAAGAAATTGAATAAGAAGCACAATCCATGTCATTTAATTTTAACCAATGGGAGAGTGACAAATAAAAATTAATTATGGAATTATGGAAAATAGTTGGCATGCACTAAAATGATTTTTGATATTTTAATTGCTAAGTTACTAATTTTGATAGACCCCGATCCTAGTATTCTCAAAGAATTCATTTTTGACGATCAGATAAAGAATAAAGAGTCTAGAAATAATACAAGAGGTCCGATTAGAATTCGATTATATTTATAAGGCCCTGAGTATCATGTTAGGAAGAAATAAGAATTTTCAGTGAATAGTATTCGGATCCAGATGAATAGTGATTTTTCAAGAAAAGATCCAAAAGTTTGTGTTTAAGATTGAATTTGGACTCGGTTATATTGTTCAGGGTCATGAATTTAGATTTGATAGGAAACGAAAGTTTTTGATGAATAGTATTTTTCGGACGGAAATTTTTGAATGAATAGTAAAATTTTTGAAAATTGACCTTAAGGTTCGAAAAGGTCTGAAAATAGTATGAGAGTATAGAGAAACAGAAACGGATCAAAAAGAAGACCATTTGAATCAGTTTTAAGCGATCCGAAGAAAATTACGATATTGCCCTTTTGAGAGATTAATAGATTTTAATGAGTTTAAATCCAATTGAATTTTTTTCGAAGCATGAGACTGATTAATAAGACACCCAATTAGAGTATTTTATGGTCAATTTGAAGATTAGATGACCATGGAATAATTTCAGAATATTTTTCGATCAAAGTGAAATTATATCATAAAAAGGGCAAAATGGACATTTTAAGTTAAGTATTCATGGATCAAGCATGAGAATGATATGCAGAAGTTTCAAGGAGTGTAACCCAAGTGAGTGAGAATGAGTTAACGAGAATGAGTGTAAAAATCGAGTTTTTAAGCTATAGATACGTATAAAAAGATATCGGTTGATTCGATCAGATTTCGGTTAGGAACATTTCTTTTATTAAGTATATATGAGAGGTATCAGATCTAAATTGAAGTTTATAAAGTCGAATTGACCATAAGATATGTGTAGAATATTTGTGAAATATTTTTCAGAAGGATTAGGTATTGATATTGAAATGAGAATTCACCAAGTGTAAGCCCTCACCCAGATTTATTATTTTATGGTATTAGAAATCTTCGAATTGAGTTACGGTCAAATCATAGGCCTCCAGTAGTGTTATTTGAGGCTTATTAGATTTTCGTATCGTAAGTCGGATATCTTTTGGCCGACCTCGGTTCGATTACAAAGTGATTAGGCGAGATTTACGTGTTAATCAAGCGAGGTGAGCTCACAGAATTCAACCAATAAGAAAATAGATAAGTGTTTTTGAAAAGTAGTGGCTATGGATGTGCCACGTGTCATCCATGGATTGGTTGGAAAAATAAGTGGATGAAAATAGGACAAGTGGACCAATAGAATTGATTTTGGGGCACTAATATAATTAGTAAAAGTTTGAGGTTATAAAGTGAGATTTTCTTGAGGGATCTTTTAGTAATTGAACATTAAAATATTTATAATTGAATTTTTGTCTCATTTGCATCACATTTGGCCGTGAGATAAAAAGGGGAAAGGGAGAGAGAAAAGAGAGAGACTCGGGCAGAGAGTGAGCCGGGAGAAAAGAGAGAGAGAAAAAAAAAAAGAAAAAAGAGAGAGAAAGAGAGAAGAGGAAAAAGATCCGGTCCGAGTTTCGCCGCGGTTTCTTCTTCACGAAAGTTGTTCCTCGTCATCTCCTCTAGCTAACCCAACAAATTTGAAGCAAAACGGTTGCCTATTTGGTGAGTTATTTCAGTTTAAAGATTGGTATTTATATGAAACCTATTTTTTTTCTTTGGTTTATTTTCGAATCAGAGATTAGAGATAATAAGAGGGATATGTGAGGATGATTTTGGTATGATTTTGGAGTGATTTGGTGGAAGAAAAACAGATAAAACGGGAGAGGGAAGTCGTAGAGAAAAATGGGTTTTTATGGAATTTGATCCCGTTTTCGATTCTAAAACATTAGATTGATGTTTTAGAGGTTAGGAAACAATCTTTTGAAGTTAGATTTCGAAAACGAAAAGTTTAGGATCAATTTCGGAGCTAAACGGACAAGTTGAAGGGCGGTTTCCAAAACCCTTCGAAACGCGTTCGTTTAACATTCGAAACAGTTTATTTAATTATAGTTGGGTGTTAGAACACTAGAGGATTGATTTTTGAAGTTGTCGGAAATCCGGAGCGAAAAGTGATTTTCGTTAGTAAGCGAATCCGGTTGATTTTCATTCCGAGTTTTCGACGATGAGATTAAGTATTCTCAAGTATTCCTAGGAAAGAATAAGTAAAATTCATGTAGAGAAAACGGATTTCGAAAACCCCGGTTGAATAGAAATTGAAATCCGAAAGTTTAGGTGTTAAAGGATATATATAGAGATAATTGAATTTTTATTGATTTTAAATATTATTTGAATGAGTTAAGTGATCCTAAATGGATATTTGATGTTTTAGGGTAAAAGCGGAGACTTCCGGAGGCATACGGAGGAGAATCGGATTTTATCCGAGGATGTGTTGTGAGTGGAACTACAAGTTTTTAAAATTTATATTGTCTTAAAGTTTATTTTAAAGTTAAAAGAATTTATTATTAATAGTTATTTATTTATTAATTGAATTTATATTTTGATTCTAGCATAAAGATTTTAGTTTATTATTTATGTATATGAGAATGTGCTAGAATTAAATATTTTAGGCTTATTGCCTTAAGATTTAGAATATTTTAGTGGATTAAGAAAAAAGAAATTTTAATAGTCTATGGTTTACCCTAGCCCCAGTTTAGTACCCGGCCGAATTCCTTATGCGTGATACGGTAAATGAGAGGAAGTCAGTCAGTGAGATTTGAGTCTAGTCGACTCATGTGTGAGCGAGATATGAGTAATCCGTATGCACGTATAGGGTAGTGTAGTCGGTCCGCAGCGTGGGCCCGCTTTCGGCGACTACACATGGTAGATCCCCCACTCTTAGTGGTTAGCTAGAGTTTATATGCTACCACGCCAGGAGTAGATATTCCCTGGGTTACCATTCAGGCGAGCACTAGAAAAGATTTTAAGAAAAGAGTTTAAGAAAAGAGTTTGAGAAAAGATTTCAGAAAGTTTTAGAAAGAAATTTAAAACGAGATTCAAAAGCAGTTTTTCCCACTCCTAGTGGTTAGCTAGAGTTTATATGCTACCACGTCAGGAGTAGATATTCTCTGGGTTACCATTCAGGTGAGCACCAGAAAAGATTTTAAGAAAATACTTTTAAGAAAAGATTTCATAAAGTTTTAGAAAGAAATTTAGAACGAGATTCAAAAGCAGTTTTAAATGAGTTTTAGAAAGTATTTTAGAAAAATACTTTAGTTTTATTAAACTGTTTTTGGGAGAAATTTAAGTGTAGAAATGAGTTTTAGTTTAAAAGTTACTACCACTCACTGAGTTATACTCACGTTTTTCTTTAAATGTTTTTCTTAAAATTTCTCTCACAGATGCAGGAGCTAGTCATTCAACCGACGAGGTTCAATCAGACGTGTAGGTGGACGTATAGGATGATATCTAATACATGTATATATGGTGTTATTTTGATCATGTATATGTTTATATATATAGTTGTAAGTATTTTAAAGAAATCGTGGATGTATTAGTTTAAAATGTTTTATTAAAATTTTATATGAATCAGTTTTCTGATTTTAATTATTTGGTTGTGGTTGTGTTGTGAAAAATGAGTCGGAGGCTCTGGAAGTTGAGAAATGAATTTCATAGAAGTGTTTTTATAAACTGTATTTGAAACTTGCAGGGTGGCATAGTTTAGAAAACAGACGGCATGCTGCCGGATTTTCAATAGAAAAGCGAAAAATTTGTACCCTTGCCACCTAGTAAACGAGTTTAAAAAGAAGATTAAAGAAAGTTTCGGTGCTCTGACGGGATTTCTTCGGACCAAAGTTAGGGTTTGTTGGAGTTCTGACAGGGTGCTACGGGGTCTTTCTCGGGTCCAGAGGAGGGATTCGGGAAGGGTTCCGTCAAATTTGCCCTTGGATGGATGAGTTGCCACGTGATATAATTAAGGACATTATGATAAAGTTGATCAAAGGATTTGATGGTCAATTGGAGGATAGATTAGGGGCATTTTTGTCCAACAATATGATTACTATATATAGTTGATTGGTGACGAAATTTTTTGACACTTTTGGATGGCAAATGAAGAAAAAAATTTGAGGGAGAGGCAGAACCTATTCAGTCAGCAAAGGAGAAGAAGAAACAAGGTGATTCAAGTCATTTTTTATGTCAAAATTCATCAAATAAGTGTTAGGGAATAAGATTGAGCAAGAAAGTGAAGGAAAATAGGTAAGTTAGTTGAGTTTTCATGAAAATTTTGATGGGTTTTCATGATGGAATGGTAAAGTGATATGTTTGTTGGATTTTTGGTGTGATTAAAGGTTGATTGTATTATATTTGAGCTTGGATTTGAAAAGAAATACAAAGAAAGTAGTGTGACAAGTTTTCTAGTAAGGTGAGTATTTAGGGTTTGTGCAAATTTTTTCAAGTAAATTTAAATTGAATTGATTTTAAGATATTGGATGATTATTGAAGTGATTTTATTGTGTTTGGTGGTTATGAAATTGAAAGAATGATGTTGGATGACCATGGTGAATTTTTGGCCAAATTAGGGTGTGTATGTATTGGAATTAATTTTGGTATTTTGATGTAATTATTTGATGTTTGACATGATTTTAAATTGATGTGTGTTAATGAAATGAAAAGAAAAAGTTTGGTATAGAATACTATGTAAATTCGGCCAAGATAGCATGATGGTGTTCTATTAGATCTTTGATTATTTTGATGTGTTTTTATGAATTTATATATGTGATTAAGTGAGTTTTGATTAAGAAAATAGAAGGAATCAAATGCGATGACGAATGTGTTAGTTTATGCCAATTTTGATGGTTTGGGGTGGACATGGTATTTTAAGTAAAAATGAGTGATTAAATGTTAATTTTTATTAAGTTGATAGTGAATTCTATAGTATGATCTGTATTGTAGGTGGAAAGCAAGTAAAAGAATCGAGGGGGATAAATCGAAGAGCAAACTAATTAATAACTTGTGAGAGTCATGCAAGTGTAAATGTGTTTTATAAGTTAATAAATACATATTTAATTATTTTAAAGCAATGGCATGATTGATAATAAAAATTTAAAATTTAAAGTGATTCCTATTAAATATATTAATACATGACCAGTTTATGTGTATATCTAAAAGACATGATTTGTGCATGAGATTGCAGAAAACAAGGCACTTTATATTTTAATTTTATGTAATGTGCTTTCATATGATTATGTTTTGGGAAGGTAGAGAAATTCAATTTTGAAGTGCATGAAAGAAATATTTCAAAATGCTAATGGCCTGCCCTATGTTATACGTTATATGTTATGGATTATTATTTAGATCCGGTCGGTATATTCCACTGTGTATGACAAGTATTGGGAGGATGTGTCACTAACCTCGGGGGGATTGAATCAATCGGTCGAGTCATGTCGCTCTCTACATATGTGGGGTATTATGTCACTCATGCATGCGATGCACAAAAATTTTGCTACGTGTTGTGAGATGTCTCATGTATTGTCATGGTGAGCATCGCTAATCAAATCGACCTCATTAAATCGCCACGTGACCATGTTATGATAGCTTTTCTGGGTTTCATTGGTGCAGTTTCAACGAGGAAAGGAAATTTTAAAAATTTATGCAATAATTGAAAATTAATATGTTTTTATGTATGAAACCAAGTTTTAAAGATTTTCTATAAATTTACTAAAGTTTATGATTTCAATTACAAAATTGTTACGAAATCGCACAAGTGTTTTTGAAAATGTTTTGAGAGGAATTTATAAAAGAAACGATTTTAATAGAAAAATCATAATATTCAATGAACTTTTTTAGCTCACTATTTTTGTTTTATATTATAAAAATCTTCTCAGATACAGGAATTAGCAGTTAGGGTACTCACTCTTCCAACCCGAATCAGGTGGGCTGGCAAGGGACGATATTCTGTGGATGTCTGTGAAGTCACGTATTCATATTTTGTTTCAATTGGAAACTGAAATTTGTATATAATTTTTAGCTTGTAAAGAATTTTATGAATTTTACCATGGTTGTGGTGTTATGTTGTATTCTTTTAAATAAAACGATTTGATGCTTATATGTATATAAATGCTTTTGATTTTATGCATGATATTATGTTTTCGACTTTGAAATAATTTTGTTGCATTAGATCTTTTGTGCCTAGATGATGTTTTGAAATGGACTAGAGGTCCAATATGGTAATGGAGATTGTTGTTTGAGATATTGAAATGTTATTGATTTGTTTTTAGGAAATTGAAATTATGGGAAACCTCGAAAAACAGTCGTTGTGCTATTAAAATTTTTCTAGAAAAATCTATGTTATGGAAAAATAAAATTTCATAATTGATAATTTACATGTTAGTGCAATATTTTTAAGTTTTTAGAGTTTGCTTCACGATGTTCTTTTGGTGATGCTAGCTAAAATTCAAAAGGGTTCCATTGGGTGTCCGACGGGATCACTAGAGTTTCGAAAGGAAAAATTCGAGGTAGGTCCCATCATATACAACCGGAAGTTTTTCAAACTTTTGCTAGTGAACATTTTATAGGCTTTTAGCAAGGATTTTTCTAATTATTACAAGTTTTGCACGAAATTTTGTAAAGATAAATACTTAATTTACTATGATAAGAATAATGAATAACACTTGGTAAAAAATTTTGCTACTCCCCTGGCTATATAGACACTCTTATATAATCAGATTCTAATACCACTTGTAAGAGGAAGGTAACTAACACACTCATGCTCCCTTAGAACTTTTATCAAACACTTGGTGGACAACTTCTAACAATTCTAGTAACACTCAAGATCTTGTTTGAATGGCCATATAAATACAACAAGTAATACAATATAATGGCAATAACACAATCAAGCTAAGAGTATAATCAAACTACAACATAATACAAGAGATTTTTACATGGTTCACCAATATAACTATGTCCACGGAGGTCACCGATTTCACTAATATGAAAATAACAAGGTTACAAGAAATTACTTCTACTCACAAGTTATATTCTCCTATTAGATCTCAATCTTTCAAACTCATAAACTCTCAATGTTAAGGTTTCTTTGTTCTCACAACTTGTAAAGACACATATCTCTCTTTTTCCCTACACCTTAAAAATTATCTCTTAATCATACAACATTATACATTAAGAGACTATCTCAAATTACAATAAAGCCCATCCCAACTAAATATTGCAAAATAGCCTCAGAAAACTACACATATGAAGTTACTTTAAGACATACATCAACAAAATTGACCTCAACATGTATGGTTGATTGTCGGTGGCTCTTGGATTTTTCAATGACTTGGGTGTGGATTTTTAGAAAGATTAAAAGATGTGTTTTGTTTTCAATGACAGTTGGTTAAGACTTGAGAGTGGAGAAAATGAGAGGTTGATGGATCTTTTACAAGAAAGGCTGGTAGATTATGGGTGGAAAAATGAAATGAAAGCTCTTTCTAGGTTTTAGTTACTTAATTTGATTGTTGTATCTATTTATTGACATAAATGCTTTGTTTTATGGTTTACCATTATCGATAATTACTCTTTAATTGTCATGTTATACAATTAATATGTGATCTTAGTAATTTCAATTATGTGGGTGTTATTATGTAAAATTATTAGTTTCAGAAGTAGGTCAATGTTCAAGATAAGGTGTAGAGTATTTTATTATTATTTGGATGGGATGTATAATAATTTGTGGCCAAAGAGACTCGTATGAACCATCAATATATGTGGGTAGTTTATAAGGGAGGGCATGAAAGTGTGGAACCGACCCGAACGACTTGATTCGTGGGTATTCGATTTGGTTCTCATGTTCAAATGAAGGGCGTTCGGATCCTAAGGCTAGAAAACTTTATGTTTCATGGATTGGTTCCGTTTTGGGTATCCAAAACTGACCTAACCTTGTGAAACAGGGGCACATATGTAATTTTGTTTGTGCGTTATATAAATCCCCTAAATATACTCAATAATCATACCTAAATTCTAAAGTCTTTTACCATCCTTTTTTTGTCTTTCTCTTTCTTCTTCCTCATCCTCGTTCTTTTTCCTCCTTCCTCTTTTTTCTTCCTTCGTCGATCTTGTCTATTTCTCCTCAGGCCTTTACAGTCTCCCTTTGGCTATTTCTTCTGCTTTGTCTTCATTGACTTGCTTAAGTTTTCAGTGGCTGCTACTTGTCGCTTCTCCTGGCCGGTCGTCGGTGGTTGTCGCTTCTTCTTAGCGGTCGTTATTGGTCATTACTTCTTCTTGGTAATCACTTCTAGTCGTCACAAAATGACGCCTTGCCATCGCAAGGTTTTATCTTTTGACACCTTGCTAATTGTTTTTCTTCTATTTTTTGATATATTTTTTTATATGTTGATTATGGTTAGACTTGTGGATTGTGGTTGGTTTCTTTTTTTTTTAAATATCAATGTTGATTGAGTTTTTGAGTTATAATTTATTGAATATTAGTGTTTGAATATGAGTTTTGATTGAGTTTAGTTCTGGTAAGGCGTTAAACAAGGAATCGACCTCAAACTGAATCGACTCATTTTGTTCGGTTTTGGTCGATTCCAATCTTTCCAAAAAGTATGTTCAGTTTTCAAAATGATTTTTTTCAGTTTGTGTTTGGTTACTATTGGAATCGAAACGAACCCCCAAATGCCCATCCTTGGTAGTTTCTATGTTGAGATTGCCAAACTTGAGAAGAGAAAGTGTTTTATTATCTAAATGGGATGGATTTTATTGTTACTTTGATAATTATTATTATTATTTTTTTACCCCATGTTTGTTGAAAACCTTTTATTTATTTATTTCTTTTGGTAGATCTAATATTCAAGTGGCTCAAGTTTGGTAGGAGGTAACAAAAGTATCAAATTTGTTGAACCTTCTCCAAAGATAAATAATCATGAAATTGATATTACTGTTGTTGACACTTAATTGGAAATTTAATTTCAATTATTTAAATTCTATTATATATGTAGTCATTAACTCAAACTTCTACGAGTCAAGTCGATGGTTGAAGTAAGAGTAGAAAAAAGTGTAAATTAATACATTGGATTGGTAATGGAGAAGTGGTAGCTGAAGCAGAAGTTGATTGAATGGATCCACACGCATTAGTTCATCACACATGATATTTGGTCTAGATTATTGACGAGTTTGTGTGAAGAAAATAATAGTGAGCATGGTTCCCTTTTTTCTACCTACTATCGAGTTTTGAACTTTAGAATATGCATTAAACTCTTTTGCTTGGCCAACATATGCATTATATTTTAAGATTTTATGTATTAATTATGTTATAACACATTTCGATGTATTGTGGTTCAAGGGACATGTGTGTATGTATGTATGTATGTATGTATATATATATATATTAAAAATGTTTTTAAAACAAGCTTTACTCATCTTAGAAAGATTATCTACAATCGGTATTGCCCATTGCAGAAGAATTATCTAACGTAGGCATCACCCGTGTTAGAAAAGTTATTTGACACAGGCAATGCCTGTTGTGGAAGCACTTTTCTATAGAGTGCAATGCCCATTGTGGAAGCACTTTTTTATAGTGGGCATTGCCCCGCTGTAGAAAGTGTATTTAAAGTGGACACTATAACAGGCAGTACCCGTGATAGAAAAATGCGCTTTTCTATTACAGCCACAAAGATAGTGAGCATCCTACTCACTGTGGGAAGTCATCTACAATGGGCGTTGCTCGGGCTGTGGATGTCCTATTTTCTCGTAGCGAGTATGCACCATAAAATGTATCAAGCAGCGATTGTGCCTGATTTTTTGGTGCTCCAAAAAAAAAAAATAGAAAAGATTGATTTTTTTAATTAGTATTGTCAGTCAAGCAACACAAAGAGACAGAATTCCATACATGGAATAAATTATGCACTACTTATGAAACATCTACTCTAAATACCTCATTTTGATTCAAGCAATATTAACCGGTGAGAGACCAAATTGCACCAAATTTGACCTTTCGCAATGAGTAAAATACATCGCCAAAAGTTTTTGCAACATAAAGAAGTGCATTGCTAGTACGCTTAATTTTCTTTTAGTTAAAGAATGTGTGATAAGTGATAACTATATAATAGTTACAAAAACAAAAAGAACAAAAAAAAAAAAAAACCTTTTATTGCTAAATGAAGAGTATTTAAATTTCTTGTATACTGTGGTCGCATTAGGTTTTGTAGGATTTCACTTTACATTTGGTCGTATTTTCCTTATTATATGAATGGAAAAGTAATATATGTTTTTAAAAATTAAAATATTAGTTTGCTATTAAGTAACAATGTTTATGAGTAAATTTTCTTAACATAAATAATCATAATGATTTAATGTTAAAATGTTTTATATAAAATCTTATTCAAATGATATTAAATATAAGTTATAACTATCATTTAAATCATGAGATGATGTAATAGATAATATATTTGTTACAACTCTCATACCTTATGTAAAGTTCGAATCCTAATGAATCCAAAAGATCAATTGAAATCTAATTTGTTGATATTAATTTGATCCGGTTCAAGTTTTAGAAGTAGTTTGTGAATAAATATTCTATTGGAGGATATTTTTAAAAGAAATCAAAAAGTTAGCTAGAAAGGAAAAAGACCATAAAATATTGTGGGGATTAAAATGTAAAATGGCAAGCCAAAAAGCAGAGACAAGTTCTTAACCGTGTAAAATTTAGGTGAGTTGTCATTTCTTTTTTCAAGAAAAGTGACAAGTGTCACTTATACTATTAAAGAAAGTTAACGATGGGTCATATCTATTGAAATATATATTTATATAGATAGTCATGAAAGTTAGTGGTGGATATATTTATCACGTGGGTGCCAATTGAGAAGAAAAAAGAAGTAAAAAATAATAATAATAAAATAAAATGAGAGAAGATAGGCATGAATAAATGAGGCAGTGGAGTTATGTTTTATATATGACAAGTGTCACTTATATCATTAAAGAAAGTTAATGGTGGGTCATATCCATTGAAAATATATATATAGCGGTGGAGTTATGTTTTATATATATATATGTTGTGGGTATTTTGGTATAATGGAAAAGCTCAAGAACGAAGATCCATTGTATCAGAAAGCTCAGGAAGTATTGGTCAAAATGGTCAAAAGATAAAGAAATGAGCATAGCCATTTAGTAATAGGTATACCCGAGCACATCTGATTATATGATTGATCGCCTTAAAACACTAAGTGTCCAGGATAACTGTGCGAAGGTTTGATTGATGGACGAAGCACAAAGATAGTCTGTTCGCAGACAAAAGCCTGCTTGATAAATACCCTTTAGAAGTCATTGTGGCGATCAAAGATTCTGCTCGTCTGTTCGATAGTCAGAGGGGTAGCTAATTCTGCTCGTCTGTTCGATAGTCAGAGGGGTAGCTGATTCTGCTCGTCTATTCGATAGCAGAAGCGTCTAACTGTCAAAGCAGATTGCTCGATGGGTGCAACCTCTGATCGTTGAGATAGCTTGCCCGTCCGATGCAATATTTGATCGCTAAACAGATTGTTCACTAGAGTTGACTTGTTGACTTTCTAGAGAGCGAATCAATTCAATTTAGGAAATGAGTCAACTTGCCTATTCTCGTGCAAATCGAATCTTTGCAATCTTGGCAAATTGCTATATTTGCGATACAAATAATCTTGAGAGATATTATTTCAATTAATGTATATTATTTTTTACCTTATCTGTAAGATTCTCAAACCTATTCCAATTGTAATATCTCCGTTATAAATAGGATATAGAATTCAATATAAAGAACAGAGTGAAATAAAATACAATTACTCTGAGAGAGAGAATAGGTGATTGTCGTGGATGTAGGCCATTGTTTTTACCGAACCATGTAAAATCTCGTTGTCTTGTTTGTTTTGGTCCTGGTAATTCTTGTTTTGTGTGTGGTTAGTTGTGTCGTAGGTATTGGGTTTGGAGAACCGAGTTGACCAAAATTGAGTGTCAACAATATACATGTTGACATTTGACAAAACAAAAAAAAAAAAAAATGCAAAGCAAAGGAAAAGGGAAAAAAAATAAACAAGCAAGGAGAAGCCGAGAGAAAAAAGAAAGAAAAAAATTAGAGAAAAATTTCGCATAAATGATCCAAATATTTGGATGTCTTATTTATTCAAATAATTGATTTTTTTTTTTTTCAATGAAATTTGGATTCTAGAAAACTAGTTATTTTTCTATAAGTCTAAATTAAATTTTATGTGATTTTAGGTGGATTCAAGATTAGGAGAAATCAGAGGAGAACTTATTTTAGATCTAAAAATAAATAAAGGAATTGTGTGAGTGGATGGTTTTATTTAAATCAAAATAATTATTTACAGTTATATATTTTAGATTTTATTTATTCAATTATTATTAGAAGAAAATTATTTATTTAATTAGTTTATTAATTTATTAATTATGTATTATGATTTATGATTTGATTATAAAATATGTATTTTGATAATTATATTTAAATTTAGAAATCGAGTTATACAATTTTGCATATGAAAATTATTTAAGATTTGAAAACGAATAAAATGATATTTTCATAATACCAAGGTTATACCCTCCTCTCTAATGGTAAAGCTAGCTTCACGTGTGTAAGTCCATGAGAGTCGCCCAACGCGTGTATGACAGATGTCTAAAGTCATTGAGTCGCCCAGCACATGTATGACAAATGTTATCTCTCGCTCTGCGTGTGTATCGAGTATCTTCACCACGTATGACAAATTTTCCTGGGGACTAGTTCGTATAAATTTTCAGATTATAGATGTTATATATTGAGTTTGATCAGTACAAAACAAGATTCATAGAATACCAGATTTATAGAAAGAAATTTTCAGAAAAGTTTTAAAAATAATTTATATAAAAGTTTACAGTTTTACTACAAGATTATATTTAAATTTAGTTTTATTATTTCAGATATAAAATTATATAAATCATTGAGAAGTATTTATTGTTAATAGAAATATGTTATGTTTTATTTAGAAATGTTTTTAAAAAGTTATATCTACTCATTGGGCGTGAACGCTCACTTTTTATAAATCCATTTTTCTAGATACCTGCTACAGATTCATGCAGATTATTGCATATTGTGAAAATGATCACATGATAACAAACAATTTTGCATCAGTGTATGTTATTTTTAATTAACTAGAT
Source organism: Dimocarpus longan (assembly GCA_022984855.1). Taxonomy (NCBI): domain Eukaryota; kingdom Viridiplantae; phylum Streptophyta; class Magnoliopsida; order Sapindales; family Sapindaceae; genus Dimocarpus; species Dimocarpus longan. The sequence continues at coordinate 10,414,903 of CM041014.1, read as the reverse complement.
TTCATAAATATGTTTTTAGAATATTTTTGTGGATGAAATATTTTTTTTTCAGATAATTTATGAATATTTGATATATTCGGTCTATGGGTCCAGTACGAGAAATTTAAATATTTTAGATTTGTTCAATTTATATTTTCATCAAAGTGATAATCAAAATTACGATGATTATTTTGAAGAATTTTTAGTAAATCCAGAGTTTAATAAAAAAGACTCTAAGTTTCACGGGATCCTCTTGAACTCGAGATAGTAGTTGAGATTGGTCCCGTGACCTTACTATCATTTGAACATATATATTTTTTAAAAAACAATAAAGAAAATCAACCATTACTCCTCCTAAAGTATATATGAAGTTATAAACCAAGCAACTTGGAATATTTATATTAAATATTCATAGTTATAATGCGATTAGATGGCATTGCTAGATTAATTTACTATCATTTAAATCACAAGATTACTAGGTAGATTAGATGGCACATGATAGACCCCGATCCTAGTTTCCTCAGAGAATTTATTTTCGACGATCAGATAAAGAATAAAGAGTCCAGAAATAATGTAAAAGGTCCAGTTAGAATTCGATTATATTTATAAGGCTCTGAGTATCGTATTAGGAAGAAATGAGAATTTTCAGTGAATAGTATTCGGATCCAGATGAATAGTGATTTTTCAAGAAAAGATCTGAAAGTTTATGTTTAAGATTGAATTTGGACTCGATTATATTATCCAGAGTTATGAATTGAGATTCGGTGGGAAATGAAAGTTTTCGGTGAATAGTATTTTTCGGACGAAAATTTTCGAATGAATAGTAAAATTTTTGAAAATTGACCTTAAGGGTCGAAAAGGTCTGAAAATAGTATGAGAGTATAGAGGAACAGAAACGGATCAAAAAGAAGACCATTTGAATCAGTTTTAAGTGATCCGAAGAAAATTACAATATTACCCTTTTGAGAGATTAATAGGTTTTAATGAGTTTAAATCCAATTGAATTTTTTTCGAAGCATAAGACTGATAGATAAGACACCCAATTAGAGTATTTCATGGTCAATTTGAAGATTATATGACCATGGAATATTTTCAGAATATTTTTCAGTCAAAGTGAAATCATATCATTAAAAGGGTAAAATGAACATTTTAAGTTAAGTATACATGGATCATGCATGAGAATGATATGCAGAAGTTGCAAGGAATGTAACCCAAGTGAATGAGAATGAGTTAACGAGAATGAGTGTAAAAATCGAGTTTTTAAACTATAGATACATATAAAAAGATATCGGTTGATTCGATCAGATTTCGATTAGGAACATTTCCTTTATTAAGTATATATGAGAGGTATCAGACCTAAATTGAAGTTTATAAAGTCGAATTGGCCATAAGATGTGTGTAGAATATTTGTGGAATATTTTTCAGAAGGATTAGGTATTGAAAGTTATATTGAAATGAAAATTCACCAAGTGTAAGCTCTCACCCAGATTTATTATTTTATGGTACTAGAAATATTCGAATTGAGTTACGGTCGAATCATATGCCTCCAGTAGTGTTATTTGAGGCTTATTAGATTTTCATATCGTAAGTCGGATATCGTTTGGCTGACCCCGGTACGATTACAAAATGATTAGGCGAGAGTTACGTGTTAATCAAGCGAGGTGAGCTCAAGAAATTCAACCAATAAGAAAATAGATAAGTGATTTTTGAAAAGTAGTGGTTAAGATTGTGCCATATGTCATCCATGGATTGGTTGGAAAAATAAATGGATGAAAATAAGACAAGTGGACCAATAGAATATAAAATCATTTATTTTTGGGCACTAGTGAGATTAGTGAAAGTTTGAGGTTATTAAATGAAGTTTTCTTGAGGGAGTTTTTAGTAATTGAGCATTAAAATATTTATAAATAAATTTTGTCTCATTTGAGACATTTGGGATCGACAAAACAGAGAGAGAAAAGGGAGAATCGGGTGAGAGAGGGTGAGAGCCGAGAGAAAACAGAGAGAGAAAAAAAAAAAAAAAAGAGAGAGAGAGAGAAAGAGAAGGAGATTTGATCCGAGTTTCGTCATGGTTTCTTCACGGAAGTTGTTCCTCGTCATCTCTTCTAGCTAACCCAACAAATTTGAAGCAAAACGGTTGCCTATTTGGTGAGTTATTTCAGTTTGAAGTTTGGTGTTTATATGAAACCCATTTTTATTCTTTCGTTTATTTTCGAATCAGAGATTAGGGATAATAAGAGGGATATGTGAGGATGATTTTAGTATGATTTTGGAGTGATTTGGTGGAAGAAAAACAAATAAAACGAGAGAGAAGTCGTAGAGAAAAATGGGTATTTTTGGAATTTGATCCCGTTTTCGATTCTAAGACTTTAGATTGATGTTTTAGAGGTTAAGGAATAATCTTTTGAAGTCAGATTTCGAAAACGAAAAGTTTAGGATCGATTTCGGAGCTAAATGGACGAGTTGAAGGGCGGTTTCCGAAACCCTTCGAAATGCGTTCGTTTAACATTCGAAACGGTTTATTTAATCATAGTTGGGTGTTAGAACACTAAAGGATTGATTTTTGAAGTTGTCGGAAATCCGGAGCGAAAAGTGATTTTTGTTAGTAAGCGAATCCAGTTGATTTTCGTTCCGAGTTTCCGTCGATGAAATTAAGTATACTGAGATATTCCTAGGAAAGAATAAGTAGAATTCATGTAGAGAAAATGGATTTCGAAAACCCCGGTTGAATAGAAATTTATATCCGAAAGTTTGGGCTCTAAAGGATATAAATAGAGATAATAGGATTTTTATTGATTTTGAATATTATTTAAATGAGTTAAGTGACCCTAAATGAATATTTGATGTTTTAGGGTAAAAGCGGAGACTTCCGGAGGCATTCAGAGGAGAATCGGATTTTATCCGAGAAAGTGTTGTTAGTGGAATTACAAGTTTTTATTTATATTATCTTAAAGTTTATTTTAAAGTTAAAAGAATTTATTATAAATAGTTATTTATTTATTAATTGAATTTATATTTTAATTCTAGCATAAAGATTTTAGTTTATTATTTTTGTATATGAGAATGTGCTAGAATTAAATATTTTAGGCTTATTGCCTTAAGATTTAGAATATTTTAATGTATTAAGAAAAAGAAATTTTAATAGCCTATGGTTTACCTTAACCCCAGTTTAGTACCCGGCCGAATGCCCTATGCGTGATACGGTAGATGAGAGGAAGTCAGTCAGTGAGATTTGAGTCTTGTCGACTCATGTGTGAGCGAGGTATGAGTGATCCGTATGCACGTATAGGGTAGTGTAGTCGATCCGCAGCGTGGGCCCGCTTTCGGCGACTACACATGGTAGATCCCCCACTCCTAGTGGTTAGCTAGAGTTTATATGCTACCACGCCAGGAGTAGATATTCCCTGGGTTACCATTCAGGCGAGCACTAGAAAAGATTTTAAGAAAAGAGTTTGAGAAAAGACTTCAGAAAGTTTTAGAAAGAAATTTAAAATGAAATTCAAAAGCAGTTTTCCCACTCCTAGTGGTTAGCTAGAGTTTATATGCTACCACGTCAGGAGTAGATATTCCCTGGGTTACCATTTAGGCGAGAACTAGAAAAGATTTCAGAAAGTTTAAGAAAGAAATTTAAAACGAGATTTAAAAGCAGTTTTCCCCACTCCTAGTGGTTAGCGAGAGTTATATGCTACCACGTCAGGAGTAGACATTCCCTGGGTTACAATCCAGGCGAGCATCAGAAAAGATTTTAAGAAAAGATTTTTAAGAAAAGAGTTTAAGAAAAGATTTCAGAAAGAAATTTAGAATAAGATTTCAAAGCAGTTTTAAATAAGTTTTAGAAAGTATTTTAGAAAAATACTTTAGTTAAGAAATTTAGAATGAGATTCAAAAACAGTTTTAAATGAGTTTTAGAAAGTATTTTAGAAAAATACTTTAGTTTTATTAAACTGTTTTTGGGAGAAATTTAAGTGTAGAAATGAGTTTTAGTTTAAAAGTTACTACCACTCACTGAGTTATACTCATGTTTTTCTTTAAATGTTTTTCTTAAAAATTCTCCCACAGATGCAGGAGCTAGTCATCCAGCCGATGAGGTTCAGTCAGACGTACAGGTGGACGTATAGGACGATACCTAGTACATGTATATATGAGGTTATTTTGATCATGTATATGTTTATATATATAGTTTTAAGTATTTTAAAGAAATCGTGGATGTATTAGTTAAAAATGTTTTATTAAAGTTTTTATATGAATCAGTTTTCTGATTTTAATTACGTGATCGTCAATTTGGTATCAGCGTTGTGAAAAAGGAGCCAGAGGCTCTGGAAGTTGAGAAATGAATTTCATAGAAGTGTTTTATAAACTGAATTTGAAACTTGCAGGCGGTATAGTTTAGAAAACAGACGGCATGCTGCCGGATTTTCAATAGAAAAGCGAAAATTTTGTACCCCTGCCACCTAGTAAACAAGTTTGTAAGAGGTTTAAAGTAAGTTTTGGTGCTCTGACAGGATTTCTTCGGGCCAAAGTTAGGGTTCGTTGGAGTTCTGACGGGGTGCTACGGGGTCTTTCTTGGGTCCAAAGGAGGGATTCGGGAAGGGTTCCGTCAGCACAGGTGAGCCATGTGCTTAATTTATATTTAATACTCTGAGTTCTGCACTAAGTACTATTAACAAAATTTATTGTAACATCATATCTGATGTTGTAGCATTATTTCAATTGTTGTAACATTCACCAGCAGTACTGGCATGGATAACAGCAGTCTATGAATTTTGCTGCACTAAGTTTACTACCTTGATGTTACAAGATGCCAAAACTTGTGTACAACTAGTCACGCATTAACAACAATTATTAAAAGTAAAATATGCATCAACATTTAATCAATCAAAATAAAATGCATCTTTCTCTCTTTTCTTTTATATTTTACAACTAAAAGAAGAAAGAGTGGGATAAATCTCTATATCTTTTAATTGGTTGGAAAAAAAAAAAGAGAAATCCTAGTTCACTAACAAATGTATAACCACAATCACATTACTCAGTTTCCATATGTTCATTTAGATTCATAACTATCTATTGGTGTCTCTTAGTTCATATTAATCATGTTCTCTACATGTGAACCATGAATCATGTTATCACATATATCTTTCGTTAAGAGTGAATGTTGAACCAGAAAGCAAAAAAATCTAAACGAGAATTCGGAATAATATAAGGGTCAAAACACTATTGGCCAAGTTTAAGCCACCAAATGAGGCTGTAGGTAGATGTCGATGATCAAGCACTTAAAATTAAGGAATATTGTAAAGTACCTTTCCAAATTAATATTGAAAACAGAAAAAAAAAAAAAAAAAAAAAAAAGCACTAAAACTATCAATCATCTAGCTTCATGGTGGGATGCATATGCCAATTATGCAACAATAAACATATAAAAGCATCTCCAATATTATTATACATTTTTCAATTTCTATTTGTGACACATCAACAATATTTTTGGAATATAGTGTTGAAAATATAAATTTGTTTTGAGCAAGCCTATTACCAAGCCCAAGTCCATCAAGAAGAACCTTCTAAGGTTAGGTGTAAGGTTAGGTGAGTCAATAATACAATTTAAAAGTATTTGTTTGGTTGGTGAAATTGTGTGGTTAGGATTTATTTGTATTTGTTAATTTGAATGGTTTAGATTAATTCTCTAACACTATATATAACCCCTCTTGCATGAGGTCTAATCATCACAAAGAAGAAGAAAACATAAGAGAAGCAAAGCTTCTAGTGAGTGTGTGAGAAACAAAGCAAAGCTTTGTATTGTGAGGTGTTTTGAGTGTTGTAAAAGTTTTATTTTTGTTTTAGTGAGAATTTCGATCCAACAAAGTGGTATCAGAGCAAGGTTAAGTGTCTTATAATATACCAAATCGAAGCTCTCGACGAGAGGAGCACAACACCGCAAAAATCATCCCAATCAGAGGTTCCACGCGCCCGCACGCGCAGCCGAAAAATCGCTGCAGAAAACTGAGTCAACTCAAACGAGTTGAACCGGGTTAACAGACCGAACCGAGCCAGACCGAGCCGAGTCGAGCCGAGCTGAGTTGATCAAAGCTGAGCCGAGTCGAGCCGAGCCGAGCCGAGCCAAGCCGAATCCGAGCCGAGCCAAGCCGAAGCCGAGCCGAGTCGAGCCGCTGCTGACAAAAGCCAAACAGGTCCCGTTGACTTTGACCGTTGACCGAGTTGACCTTTGACTTTGCCCGTTGACCAAAAGTTGACTTTTTGGTTCAAGTTCTGGTTGAAGTTTCTCGACGTTCTGAATCCATCCGTGCAATCAGAATTTCGAAATTCTAAACATATTAAAAGGTATGGCTAATGGTATGGTATCATTTCAAGTTCCAACACTCAAGAACGACAACTATAATAATTGGAGTATCAAAATGAAAGCACTTCTTGGAGCACACGATGTCTGGGAGGTCGTAGAAAAGGGCTACACCGAATCAGAAGATGAGTCGACACTATCCCAAACTCAAAAGGATAATTTAAAAGACTCAAGGAAGAGAGATAAAAAGGCTCTCTATCTCATCTATCAAGCATTAGATGATGATGGCTTTGAGAAAATTTCAAGTGCAAAGTCCGCTAAAGAAGCGTGGAATAAGCTACAAACCTCTTGCAAAGGATCTGAACAAGTGAAGAAAGTTCGTCTTCAGATTTTAAGAGGTGAGTTTGAATAATTACATATGAAAGCATCTGAATCTATTTCTGACTACTTCACAAGAGTGTTAACCGTTTCTAATCAATTAAAAAGAAACGGTGAGACACTGGAAGATATCAGAATAATGGAGAAGATACTCCGCTCGTTGGATTCCAAATTTGAATATATCGTTGTGACGATAGAAGAGACTAAAGATTTGACAACCATGACAATTGAGCAACTTCAAGGATCGTTGCAAGCTTACGAAGAAAAGCATAAAAGGAAGCAAGGTATCAATGAACAACTCCTCAAGTCCCAACTCAAAGAGAAGGAAGAAATCCAAAGCCACGAGAGATACCAACGTGGTCGAGGCAGAGGAAGAGGCCAAAGACGAGGTACAGGTCGTGGTCGTGGACGAGGTTGGAATTATAACAACAACAATTCCAATAATAGCCATGAGAGAGGAGAAAATTCAACAAGAGGTCGTGGGAGAGCCAATTCGAACACGAGGTACGAAAAATCTCAAGTTCAGTGTTATAATTGTCAGAAATTTGGACATTATACTTCAGAATGTAGAGCTCCAAATAATAAGGGTGAAGAGAAGACTAATTTTATGGAAGCAAGAACAGAAGAGAAAGAAATTTTGTTATTAGCACACAGAGGCAATGATGGAGACCAAGAGAATACTTGGTATCTCGACACCGGTGCGAGCAACCACATGTGTGGAAGGAAAAACATGTTCATAGAGCTCAACGAATCTCTGACTGGCAATGTCTCATTTGGAGATAGTTCTAAAATTCCAGTGAAAGGAAAAGGTAACATTCTTATTCGTGCTAAAGATGGTAGTCACCAATTGATTTCAAATGTTTATTATGTGCCAAACATGACAAGCAACATCTTGAGTTTAGGTCAACTTTTAGAAAAAGGCTATGATATTCACATGAAAGATTGTAGTCTTTTTATAAGAGATGACATAGGAAATTTAATTGCTAAGGTGAAAATGTCAAAGAATAGAATGTTTTCGTTGAACATTCAAAATGATGTTGCAAAGTGTTTGAAAGCTTGTTACAAAGATGCATCATGGTTATGGCATCTTCAATTTGGGCATCTCAACTTTGGAGGATTGGAAATGTTGTCTAAGAAGGAAATGGTGAGAGGACTACCTCGTATTAATCATCCTGACCAACTTTGTGAACGGTGTCTACTTGGAAAGCAATTCAGAAAAGGTTTCCCAAAACAGTCAGAATCAAGAGCCAAGAAACCACTCGAGCTCATCCATACTGATGTGTGTGGTCCAATCAAGCCAAGCTCTCTCGGTAATAGTAATTATTTCCTTCTCTTCATTGATGATTTTTCAAGAAAAACGTGGGTATATTTCTTGAAACAGAAATCAGAAGTCTTTGAAGTATTCAAGAAATTTAAAACTGCTGTGGAGAAAGAAAGTGGCTACCAGATAAAAGCAATGAGATCTGATCGAGGAGGAGAGTTCACCTCAAAAGAGTTCCGAGAGTTCTGCGAAGCAAATGGAATCCGACGTCCTCTAACCGTTCTGAGATCCCCTCAGCAAAACGGTGTTGCAGAAAGAAAGAACAGAACAATTCTCAATATGGCACGAAGTATGTTGAAAAGCAAAAGATTATCGAAGGAATTTTGGGCGGAAGCTGTAGCTTGCACAGTATACCTATCAAATCGATCTCCAACAAGAAGTGTGTTGGGAAAGACACCACAAGAAGCATGGAATGGAAGGAAGCCAGGTATTTCCCACCTGAGAGTCTTTGGAAGCATAGCTCATGTACATGTACCAGACGAGAGAAGAAGTAAGCTTGATGACAAAAGTGAGAAGTTCATCTTCATTGGGTACGATAATTATTCTAAAGGCTACAAGATGTATAATCCAAACAATGGAAGGACTATCATCAGCCGTGATGTTGTATTTGATGAAGAAAGCACATGGAATTGAAAAACACATGATGAAGATTACAGTTTCCTTCCCTACTTTAAAGAAGAGAAGAAGGAGCAACCAAGAATGGAGCAAGCAGAACAAGAACCCACTACACCACCAGCATCACCAGCCTCAACAGATAATGGAAACTCACTACCATCATTTTTGAATGAAAGAGATGTGGAGCGTACAAAAAGCCTGCAAGATTTTTATGAGGTAACTGAACAACCTGATAATCTCACACTTTTCTGTCTCTTTGCTGATTCCAAACCAGTGAGCTTTGAAGAAGCTGTACAAAATAAGAAGTGGAAAGATGCAATGAATGAAGAAATCAAGTCCATTGAAAAGAATAATACTTGGAAGCTCGTAACACTTCCAAAAGGACACAAAGCAATTGGTGTCAAATGGGTGTACAAGATAAAAAGAAATGCTAAGGGAGAGATAGAAAAACACAAGGCAAGACTTGTTGCAAAAGGCTATAGTCAAAAAGCTGGAATTGACTATAATGAGGTATTTGCTCCTGTTGCTCGATTAGAAACTATAAGACTAATAATTTCTTTGGCAGCTCATAATAAGTGGAAGATTCATCAGATGGATGTAAAATCCGCCTTCCTAAATGGAGTCCTTGAAGAAGAAGTCTACATTCAGCAACCATCAGGCTATGAAGTCAAAGGCCACGAAGACAAAGTTCTAAAACTAAAGAAAGCTCTTTACTGGTTGAAGCAAGCACCAAGGGCATGGAACAATCGGATTGACAAATACTTCAAAGAGAATGGCTTCACCAAATGTCCTCATGAACATGCTCTCTACATCAAATTCAAAGATGGAGATGTTTTGATTGTATGTTTGTATGTGGATGATTTAATCTTCACCGGTAATAATCCAAGTTTTTTTGAAGAATTCAAGAAAGCAATGGCCAAGGAATTCGAGATGACCGACATCGGATTGATGGCATACTACCTTGGTATCGAAGTCAAGCAAAATGAAGATGGCATCTTTATCTCCCAAGAAAGCTATGCAAGGGAGATACTTAAAAAATTCAAGTTGGATGATTGCAATCCAATAAGCACACCGGTGGAATGTGGAGTCAAACTGTCTAAGTATGATGAAGCAGAAAAAGTGGATCCAACACTCTTTAAGAGTTTGGTTGGAAGTTTGAGGTACTTGACTTGTACAAGACCTGACATCCTTTATGCAGTTGGACTGGTGAGTCGTTATATGGAGAATCCAATAACTACCCATTTCAAGGCAGCTAAGAGAATCCTTCGCTATATCAAAGGTACAATTGACTTTGGCTTGTTCTATTCAATTTCAAATGACTTCAAACTTGTTGGATATAGCAATAGCGATTGGGGTGAAGATACAGATGATAAAAAGAGCACCAGTGGGTTTGCATTCTTCATGGGAAACACAGCTTTCACATGGATGTCAAGGAAGCAACCGAATGTCACACTATCCACTTGTGAAGCCGAATACGTAGCTGCTACTTCGTGTGTTTGTCATGCAATTTGGCTCAGAAATTTATTGAAGGAATTAAGCTTGCCACAAGAAGAACCAACTGAGATTTGTGTAGACAATAAGTCAGCCATCGCCTTAGCAAAGAATCCGGTGTTCCATGACAGAAGCAAACATATCGATACTCGTTATCACTTCATACGAGAATGCATAACAAAAGGAAATGTGCAAATGGAATACGTAAGGTCAAAGGATCAGATCGCAGATATTTTCACCAAACCACTAAAGTTTGAAGATTTTGTGAGATTAAGAAGTTTGCTTGGCATGGTAAAACAAGTTTAAGAGGGGGTGTTGAAAATATAAATTTGTTTTGAGCAAGCCCATTACCAAGCCCAAGTCCATCAAGAAGAACCTTCTAAGGTTAGGTGTAAGGTTAGGTGAGTCAATAATGCAATTTAAAAGTATTTGTTTGGTTGGTGAAATTGTGTGGTTAGGATTTATTTGTATTTGTTAATTTGAATGGTTTAGATTAATTCTCTAACACTATATATAGCCCCTCTTGCATGAGGTCTAATCATCACAAAGAAGAAGAAAACATAAGAGAAGCAAAGCTTCTAGTGAGTGTGTGAGAAACAAAGCAAAGTTTTGTATTGTGAGGTGTTTTGAGTGTTGTAAAAGTTTTATTTTTGTTTTAGTGAGAATTTCGATCCAACATATAGATCTACTTTGACAAATATGTGTGTATATATATACACACACATATTATCTTCTCTGATACAATTAATTAAAGCAAAATATACATTAACATTTAACCAATCAAAATAAAATATTTGTCTTTCTCTATTTTCTTTTATATTTTAACTTAAGAAGAGAGAGAGATAAATCTCCATATCTTTTAATTGGTTAGAAAAAGTGGGAAATCATAGTCAACATTTCTAGGAGAGTTTCTCAAATGAGAAACACATCTCCATCTTTTTACTAAAAAAAAGAATCGTCATATCGGCTTCATATTTGGATTTGATAATTGTATTAAGAGAGGTTTTTTTTAGCCTAATTATCTATTCATTCTAGGATAATTGTATTATCATATCCACCTCATATTTAGATTTGATAATTGTATTAAGAGAGGTTTTTTTAGCCTAATTATCTATTCATTTTATGTGGTAAAAAATTCAACCCAAATAGATAGTTGCATTGGAGATGTTCTAAACAAAATTTAAGTGCCATTAAAACAAAAGAACATACAACGTTTTACATGGAAGATCCTTGATAGGGAAATTTCACAAGACCATATCTAAACAGTAATATAAACAGATAGATATATATATATATATAAATAATATGAAATCAATTGTTACAAAGGCACTAGAACTTTGATACTTATTAAAACTCAATCACCTTTTTGTCTATACTTAAATTTCTCAGTCACCAACAATGACTTTGTTGGTAAGCATGCATTGTCCAAGTATAAGAAATCAGTTATGAAATTTGTTAAAGAGATACTAAAACTTTGGAACTTATTATAAATCAGTTCCCTTATTTTCACACTTAAATTTTTCTATCACAGAACAACTTCAACCGTTTTGGCTCCACACACCACTAGGGAATGGGTAGTTTTCTCATCTTCTTGAATCTCTAGTTGAAATAAATGTACAAGCACAAGCACAAGAATCTCAAGTAAACAATCTGATTTGGTGGTTTAAAACAAAATTTGAAAACCCAAATAGGTATCTCATGAACTCCAAAAAAATACTCTGTTAGTGCTTATGTATTGGCATCATATGACAATGTTTTGCGTACTTTGAAAAGGTAAAAGAAATTTAATTAATCCATCTAATGACAATGTTTTGTTATCATATTCGCGTTGGACTTTCAGTTTACTTTTGTTTTGAGATTGAAAAATCTTCTCTGAAAAGGCTTCTTGTTCTGATTGAAAGAAAAGTTGTTTTGAGATAAGTTTATGTAAAAAGCTTCTATAATCTCTCTTAATTTTCATATATTGACTGTTTTATACTAAAAGAAAAATGTATGACTATTTGTACAAATAATTAGTAACCAGCCAACCAACCAAAATGTATCAAAACCCAAAAAATACTGGTATATAGAAAATGCAAGCTTGTTCAAATTAAGCAGTCTTAATGATCTATTCAATTTTGTTTAAAACCAAAATAGCGTTATCCTTCATGCTATTGAGATTTCCAATAAATTGACAATGGATCACCAATTTAACAAAAATACCATAATCACCACTTTAACAAATGAAAACACATAATAGTTAGTATTACACTAAAATAAGGTCCCAGAAACAAAATAATAAAACAAAGCACAGCATAGCAGTCTTAAGACCAAAACGTAGAATCCACAACTGAAAAATCAAAAATGAAAAGAGAAAAGAAAAACCACTGAAATGACTAAAGCATAACAGTCCTAAGACCAAAATGTAGAATCCACAATACATAAGACGCTGCTAAAATTCATTGGAGCAATTTGAATCTGAAATGGTACAGATGCTATGACAGTGTTCAATGTGTTGGGTAGTCACCACTTGCTATATACTCCTTGAACACTTAGAAGCAGTTTACAAGTCTAGCATACGTGGTCAAGCTTACCAAATTTTTTCTGGATGAAAGATTCCAATGAATGTTGATTTGTATATCTGGAAACACAAGGGAAGTTGTAGAGATAAGAACACGGTTACTGGGATAGAAGCAAGGATAGTAACTGGAATGGAAACCCATTTAAATTCGTCATTCAGTACGATCCAGAGAGCAGCAACAAAAGCTATCATCATGGTGGCAATGGCAAAAAAGAGAGAAACAAGACCTATCAGTAGTTTTAGGGGAAGTTTCTTGAGGAAATCTTCTTCTGCATAGCGTGAGGTGAGGATAGACAAAAACATTAGAACGGAAGTTAGAGCCGAAAAAAGGGCCAGAGCATCCGAGATGATGAACACTGTAAATGGTTTATGTTGTAAGAAGAGTGGAACTCCTTCGCTACTGTTGCCTCCAGGTACTGTAAATCCTGCAGCAAACACTACAGTGGCAACGAGAGTTGTTACAACCATGCAAGAATTTGATGTGTCTTTCATCCATTGCTCTGCCTTTTCGACCAGCTCTTTGTGCTCCATAGTGAATAGCTCCCTAGGTGTATATCCTTGAGGATCTTTCTTTTGCTTGTCAGAAGGGTGAGCTATTTTCTCCACCTCCTACAAGGTATACAATAACATTGCTTAGATAATATATCTAATGAATGTCTTATAGTAAAATATCTAAAGCTATAAATCAAAAGTGTAAACATATTCTAACATATTCCCTAAATTTGTAAATTTGTCATATAGATTATGCTAATAAGAAGATATATATTTTGAACCAATGACGAATAACCACTTGCAATTAAATGTCATGGACGAAATTGTATATATATATATATAGGTACCTTATACCATTGCAACTCTCTTTGCATCTGTAGAGCTGTACCAGAAACAGATGATAGTTGCTGAGAAGGTGCCAACTTAGCTGCCAAATGCATTCTACAGGGTTTGCATGTTTTATAATCAGAGGCAAAGCCTCGTTTGGCTAATGAATTACTTTCGTCTAGTGCACCAAATAATGTACATAATTCACTCCTTTTATATAAGAGATTGAAAACCAATTCTCGCCGATGCTCCACAGCATCATCAAGTACTGTATTCCAAGAAAAGCCACTCCACATCCAAATTATATCCGGGAAATGATGAAGACATACTTTAATAATTTCAACAATTCCTGAGATTCCTGCAAGATTTAGGATCCTTGCCTCGACAAAATATGATAGAATATCCTCATTTGGCATTTCTTTTGCTCTCTCACATATAAAAGTTACCAACTCCAAAGCATATTTGTGTCTCCATTTTACATCTAGGAACTTTTGGCAAGTCGACGGAGCTGCAAATGAAAATAAATGAATCTGGAAACTGATTAATAAATATTAAGGAAATTAATTATTGACGCATCTGTGATGTTGCATACCAAGGGTTGTGATTATCTTCCTTATATGTCGTTTGAACCAGTTAAATACTGCCACAATTAATAAAAAACTCTGTTAATCACTAAAATGCATTAAAAATTATTGGATGCAACAAAATAAAAAGAAAAAGTTAAAATACCCTATAATATAAAAATATAGATTTTTATAAACTCTATAGTGAGGTAGGTCCATATTCAATAAAATATTATCACGATACGTACAAAAGTAGATCGAAAATAAATTAATATGAAAGTTTATTGGATGTACACACTGCAGTATCCATATCTATACCAGTGGAATTTTTTCCAACTTTTGTTAGTGAATATTTTATACGTTTTCAGCGAGGGTTTTTCTAATTGTTATAAGTTTGTATGAAAGTTCGTAAAGATAAATACTTTACCATGATAAGAATAACGAAGAATATTGGGTAAAAAATTTTTAATTCTTTTTTATTTTAGAACTCTTTGTTTCATATATTTTAAAACATTATATAAAATGTCAACAACGGAAAAAAAAAATTAAGAAACTAAAAAACAAAATAGTTCCGGATACTACTAAAAATATGTGCAAAATTTTTTTAAGTCATTTTCATTGTAATTATAATTCATAAAAGCAATTGTATGAAAATTATTTGAAATTTATTAAATTTGTTAAAGTACAAGTACTTAGAAAATTTTCGAAGTTATAAAACTCCTCAAAACTACTTTCATTGTTCTTATTATCCATAAAAGATTTTTATCCTAATTCAGTAAAATTCATGAGTATATCATCAAAGAGTTCTTACAAATCTTAACACAACATATTCCTCATTGGAGAACTATAATGTAATATGGGCAGCTCTATTACATCTAAAAAAGTTCTTACTTCCATTTACTTTGTATACCCATATTAAAAAGTAAAAATTAGCTTTTTTTTTTTTTTTTCTTACTTCTTACAAACTATAATATGCCAAAATCATTCGTATATACTATAGATAACTTTAATATTTTTCTCATTAAACGCCCATTCTGCGATATTATGCCCGTATCATTGTGTCTTCCTCGTTGTTTTATATCTATGATCTCTTATTCAAGTTTTTTTTTTTAAACAAATTTTGTTATGCTACTTTGGTTTCTTTTTTATGGTTTCTTTGTGACGATGATCAAAATGATGAGAACATATATTCATTTTTTTAATATCTGAATAGCATGGGCCTTTGTAATTTCATCTATCTACAGACACTTGTTTGACATTGAAATAT
This sequence comes from Dimocarpus longan, assembly GCA_022984855.1. Taxonomy (NCBI): domain Eukaryota; kingdom Viridiplantae; phylum Streptophyta; class Magnoliopsida; order Sapindales; family Sapindaceae; genus Dimocarpus; species Dimocarpus longan. The sequence goes on along the minus strand of CM041014.1, from coordinate 10,399,621 downwards.
CTCAAAGAAAACAAAACTTTAGTTTAGAGAAGACAACTTTTTGTTTTTTAATAAAGAAAAACAATCATACAAAAGTATCATACATACTTGTATACAGTCAAACACAATTTAAAAACGACCTTAAAAGAAAGATTTCTATTCAATAAAAAAAAAACAATAATAAAAGACAAATGTGGGTATCCATATATTATATACCAACAACTTTTTTTTTCTTCTGAAAATGATTTTCTTCATCACAAAAAATAATAATAAAACTTAGAGCAAACATATATAATAAGTATCAAACATTCCTTAATGAAACAAACAAAACATGTACAATGCTTGTTCTTTTAGAATTTTTTTTTTTTTTTTCCATCACATAACAACAATAAAAGTTGAATACACGTACATATATACTTATGGAATCCATTAAATTAGTTTTTTGTTTGTTAGTGAAAATTACATATCCTTATCGAGGTACTAGTTTTGTTTTTGTTTTTTGTTTTATCAGGGTTGATGATATACGGGATATACTAATTATGGATGTAGAAATAAAAATTTGAGTTTTCAATTACGTAGGTTTATTAAAATATGGGTGGGATGGGAATTCTATTACCATCCTAGATCCTGCGTGTGTGTATGTGTGTGTATATATATATAACAATGTAAAATATATGTATATATCAATTATAAAACAAAATACAAAATTGGAAAACCTCGCGTCGCCCCTGCTCGAGGGTTTGGGTCCTTAGTATCTTCAGAGTTTTCCGGGGGATCCTCCATATCACCTTTTGCACCACTCAATGGCTTACAAGGTGCCACTTAACCCAAAAAAAAAAAAAAGAAAAAAAGATGAAAAATGAAATACTCAGTAACAATGTAGGAAAATTAATCGCTTATATATAATATAAGAGCAAGGAAAGAGAGAACTAACGTTGGTAGATCCATGTTTCCCAGAAATTAAGTCTTGTTCCACTCAGGAAGTCCATAGGCCTAACAGCCAATATGCTAAGTATGTTGCTTCCATTTATATCCATAGTTGCCATTTTAGGGAAGCGACGAAGTAGATCTAATGTAATATCTGTTCAAGTTCAAAGATAAAGCCAAATTAATAATTTTATGAATAACAGTTTTGGTTAAAATTAACATGAAATTTTTAACTAATATTGAAAAACAAAATAAAAGTTTTAGTACCATCAGTGTTTGCGAATTATCATTTTTAAACAAAACCAATGTTTTGCAAACATAATAACTAAAATAGTAATATCCAAAAAATAAATAAATAAAATAGTGTACTTAAGTTCTGAAAACTTGCTATAATTTTAATCACATTTTTTGAAGTTTCCTCATTGTAAATAAAAATAAAAAATAAAAGGATTCTATATATGGTTAAGGCACGATACAAGTTTGTTACTCTTTTGACACCCAAATTTCAGTGATCTCCTGCTTAAATAATGTTGAACTTCCATTATAGAACCTTGACTAGTAGTACAGAGGGCAGTCCTGGATATGGTGGCATATAGGGGATGGCCAACGATAGGACGTGGAAAGATTTTTTTATATCTATCATACCCTTTTATATATACATATATATATATATATATATATTTATAAACAAATAGTAATCAATTAAAACTAATATACATACGACATATATACATAACAATGGAAATTAAATTCAAAAAACAAAATTAAAAACAATTCAAATAACCTAGCCTAATAAAATAAAACGCAAAGAAATAACTTTCAAGTCCCCCTCAAAACACAAATAAATTCTAACAAACGTCAAAAACTTATATAAATAAAAAAGGTTAAATTCTAAATTACTTCCAACTTTTACAATTTAAAAAAAAAAAAAAAAAATCACACCCCGACCTTTCGAAAATACACATTTTACATCCAACCGTTAGAATTTTCATTTGAAAATATGATTGTTGTTAGTGGGTTAAGAGTGGAATAGTAAATTAAACCAGTCAATAAGAAAATAATAAAAAATAAAATATATATGTATAATTAAATTAAGATTAAAAATTTAAAATTTAAATAAAAATATGAAAATTATGACTCTAGGTTATGTGTTGTGTTTGATTTGGTGTTGATCGGGTTTGGGTTGTATGTTTTGACCGGTTTCCAACAACTATGATTTGTTGGTTTTTTGGTGTTGGTGTTGGTGTTGAAGATATACATTTGAGATTGAGATTGTTTGTTGGTGTTGAAGATAAAGGGTTGAGATTGGATCGAGGATTGTGGATTACTCGGCTAGTTAGTTTGTCAAGGTTTTTTTTTTTTTTTTTTTTTTTTTTGAAAATCTAGGTTGTGAACCCGAATTTTTAAGTTGAAGTTGAAAATGATCTTCAACTTGAAGATTTGGTTCATGACCCAATTCTTTAATTTGATTTTTTTTTTCCTTTAATTTCTTTTTTTGCACCGATTTTTTCCTTTTTGTTTTCAGATTTTTATGAAAATTTTAAAAATTAAATTTTTAAACAAATATAAATATTAAATTTTAGTTTTAAATTTATTCTCACCATCCATCATTTATTATTTTTAATTCTTATCTAAATTTTATAAATACTAAATTAAATTTTCATTAAATAGGGTTAAAAAAAGTCATTTAACAGTGTTTGTGTCATTATCACATTTTAAAACGAAAATTCTAACAGTTGGTTGCCAAACGTTTATTTTCGAGGAGTGAGGGTTTGCTCTTTTTTTTTTTTTTTTTTTTAAATGTAAAAATCGGGGGGTTTGGTTGAAATAATAAATAAAAAGGTAATTAGTCTATACCATGGAAACCTGCATGAGTTAGCTCCAAGAGAAGATGAGCTGAAGTGGCTTCAAGGAAGGGATTCTTGGTTTTGGATGCAAGTAACCGGACCATTTCCTTGCCTTTAGCAGCACCATGAACAACAGCTGAAAGTAGAGGAATGAAATTTTGGGAGCCTTGTACCTCTGTCAGACCAGGGTTTTTTCTTAGCAATGCCTTTGCCACATCTACAACTCCTGTAAATGCTGCATAGTGAAGGGCCGTGTCTCCATTCGAATCTTGGATTGCAACTTGCTCCGGAGTCATCTTTTCCACCAGCCTTTCCACAAATTTGTAGTCGCATGAATAGGATGCAACGTGCAAAACAGTCAGGGATAACATAGAAATCTTCGCTGTTAATGCTTCCGGATTTTTATCGATAATCATTTTCGCAGTTTCCCAGTTTCCTTTGAGTGCAGCGAGATACAAGTCATGATAGAGATTCAGGTCTACTTCCTTCAAAGCTTTCTGAAAACTTCCTTCCTTGTCTAACTGAGACGTGCCATCCGAATCTCTTTCGCCTTCCGAATCAGAAATTTCCTGCAATACTTCCGCTCCTGACGCACAAAGTCCTTGGCTTTTTGTTAATTCGGTTTCTTGCTGGTACTCGTTCAATGTTTCTAATTCTGATGAGCTGCTCCTTCTTTGACTGTTGTTCATTGATTTGCAAGCTGTTAATTGAGGTTCCTGTCGGTATTCATTTACTAATGCTTCTGAGCTACTGTCATGGCTCATGTCCATGGTTCTGCGAGTAAACTTATTTGCCTGCCTGTTAGTGCCAATCACAAGAGATAAATAATGCTAACTAAAAAGCAAACCCAAGAAGACTTGCAAATATTAAATTAAATGATCTCGGGGAAGGAGAAGAAAGCTTGTTCATTTCTTCACTGCTCGGTAAAAACCTTAAAAATATCATTAAACTAACATGCTAATACAATTAAAAATGAAATGTTATGCACTCTTAACGTATTCCTATTGGACACAACTTGATCATTAATATATAATCTCTTTTTTTTTTTTTTTTTGAAATATCATTAATATATAGTCTTCTAATTAATTTATTAATAACGAAGTTAACAGATAAGAATTTCACTAAGGACAGCTGGGAATCAGGACTATTGTTAGAGACAAACATTATAAAACACAGTTAGTAATTTTAAACACATTGTAAAAACAAAACAAAAAAAAATTGTAAAACACAATCTTTCTCTCTCCCTGCCTCAAAATATATACATGTATATAAAATTTAGTTTCACTGTGTCCTTTGTATCTCCACAAACATTGAATAGTCATAACCTTATACATCATTTCACATGCATTCATCGACCTGATACATACAAAAGTTTTCTTATGTTCCTAATTCCTCTATTATATACATCGACAGGAAAGCATTTTATGAATTGTTTTGTGATTAAATGCTTCAACCATCTACGGAAAGGAACACTACAACAGACCTTGTACTGTTAATCTAAAATGGATTTATAGACTTGCGGGATAAACGGATTCCATACCTTCCTTTGGAAGTCGAAAGCTGAAAGCGGAAAGCAAAATATTGGTGGTTTCTTATGAATGTATCACTGCTGGAAGGATAGTCACGCAGACCTTAGTCTTGAGCCTTGTATGTTGGATCATAGTCCTTTGAGACAAAAATTGCAGAGTATCCCAGAATAGATGTTAGTAAGGACGAGAAATTTTATTTAAATGAAAAAAGTAATAAAAAGTAGTACACTCAAAACAAACAAAATGGCCCACGCACGTGATTGCTCCTGTTTTGCTAGTCAAATTTCACTTCATGTCGAAAATCTTCTGGATGCACCATTATCTAAAATAATAATATAAAAATCTTTATAAGTCGGTTAACCGACTTAAATCTTGTATATATATATGGGAGGCCTTAGTGAATATATACATATGTTTTTGCCTCATATTTTGTTTTTACTGACGCCATTTTAGTGCTTCTCTCTCTCCCTTTATTGTTTTTATTTATTTTATTACCTTTTTCTCCTCTCTTTCTCATATCTCACCTTTTTCAATCAAAAATTCATCTCAAATCTCTGATAATTTCTCTTCAACGCCCTGATAACTATTACTTTCATTTTATTCATTTATTTTAACTTTATAACACATTATCAGCACGATCTAGAACCTAAAAGTTCTGAATAAATTTATCAGAACTTGAAATTCTTGATATTCTGACTCTAACTTTAACTGAGAAGTTTGATTATACCAACCCAATATATGTACGGCTCTGCCGACTCAATTATTATCTAACTTCATTGATAATTTATTATTATTATCATGTACTGTATATCTAACTATTTAACTTTATTGATTTATTGTTATATAATATATGTGCAGTCTTATCGTTATTATTTACTATTTTTATGTATTTCATGCACGATTATGCCTACTCAATATATTATTTATATTAATTGATTGCTTCGTTATCTCTGTTATATCTTTATATTTTATGTTTTTTATTCTTTTTAATTTATAATATACTAGAACCTGAAGTTCTGGATTTTAATCAATAGAACATGAAGTTCTAAATATATATTACTAAAACCTGAAGTTATTATTTTTGACCTGAAGTTCTAAAAATATATATGAAATTTTTGGCAACCTGAAGTTTTAAATATATTCATAATTTGAATATAATATGAATATTATTTATCTGTTACTAATTATGGTATTTTATGTATATAGCCATGTCAAATATCGCAAAACTAGAATTTGCTCTACTGAATATATCAGGAAATAACTATCTTTCATGGATCCTTGATGTAGAGTTATATCTATAGTCCAAGGGCTTAGCTGATACAATTAGAGATAATAATGAAACATCTCTACAGGATAAAGCAACTGCAATGATCTTTATCCGACGTCATTTACATGAAAGTCTGAAAACCCAATACCTCACAATTAAAGATCCATTGACTCTGTGGAAAAATCTAAAAGACAAGTTTGATCATCAAAAAATTGTCGTCCTCCCCAGAGCCCGGCATGAGTGGAGTAATTTAAGACTCCAAGATTTCAAATCAGTCGCTGATTATAATTCTGTCCTGTTTAAGATAACCTTACAGTTGAATTTGTGTGGTGAAATACTGACTGATGCAAATCTATTGGAAAAAACATATACTACTTTTCATGTATCTATTATGCTCCTGCAGCAGCAATATAGAGAACGCAGGTTTACAAAATACTCTGAATTAATCTCATGTCTCTTAGTAGCAAAACAAAACAATGAACTCCTGATGAAAAATCATGAACTCCGCCCAGCTGGCATAGTTGCACTTCCAGAAGCAAATGCTAGCACAAGCAAAGGTCGTGGGCGTAGACACGGACGTGGTAATCATGGTCATGGTGGATATAAATTTTCAGGTAATCGAAACCAGAAAAACATCTCTCAAAAGTGAAATATTTATAATGCTAAACATAACAAGGGCAAAAATATAGAGAAAAATGCCCCTAAAAATTATTAAGATGTTTGTTTCAGATGTGGTATGTCTGGACACTGGTCTCGTACCTATCGTACGGCTAAGCATTTGATTGATCTGTATCAAGCCTTTGTAAAGAGGAAGGAAAAGAAAATTGATACAAATTTTGCAGATCAAGATGATGATCCTATAGACATCACAAGCTTGGACTTATCAGATTTTCTTGATAATACAGATGAAAAAATGGATTACTCAATTGGTGATGAAAATATTCATACCAATTAGAAAGTTGTCTAGTTAATATAGTCATATTAACTTTTGTTATGTTAGTACATATTTTTGTAATCTTCTAGAAGTAAGATAATTTATTTTGCTTTGTATTTTGTTATCAATGATGTACTAACATATGGTTTATCTAATGAAAGATGGATATGGATGAATTATCTATTATCAAAAAGGAAGGTGCAGATATATGTATTGTCGACAGTGCAACAACACATACTATTCTTCAAAATAAGAAATATTTCTCAAATTTGTCAGTAACAAAAGCCAAGGTAAATACTATATCAGGTTCTGCAGATCTAATCGAAGGTTCTGGAAGAGTCATAATCTTGTTAACAAATGGTACTAAATTATGTATAAATAATGTATTATACTCAAGTAAATCTAGAAGAAATCTACTAAGTTTCAAAGATATACGTAGTAACGGATATCATATTGAAACTACAAATGAGAAGAATGTTGAATATTTATACATCACTAAAATTATTTCAGGCTAGAAGCTTATTGTAGAAAAACTTAAAGCTCTCTCATCAGGGTTATATTATACAATTATGAGATCAATTGAAACTTATGTAGTTTCGAGCCAGAAGCTCTTAAAACCAATAACATTTCGACTTTGGCATGATCGTCTTGGTCATCCTAGATCTACAATGATGCGTAGAATCATTGAAAATTCTCATGGATACCTATTAAAAAATCTGAAGATTCCATTATCTAATGATAATATATGCACTGTCTGTTCACAAGGAAAATTGGTAATTAAATTATCCATTTCTAAGGTTGGTTTTGAATCTCCATCTTTCCTACAAAGAATACAAGGAGATATATGTAGACCTATTCATCCACCCAACAGACCATTCCGTTATTTTATGGTATTAATTGATGCATCTGTAAGATGGTCACATATATGTTTGTTATCCAGTCGTAACATCGCTTTTGCTAGATTGCTTGCTCAATTCATTAGACTTCGAGCTTAATTTCCAGATTATCCAATTAAGAGCATACGATTAGATAATGCTGGTGAGTTTACATCAAAAATATTTGATGATTATTGCACATCAATCGGCATTGATGTTGAACATCCAGTTCTACATGTACATATCCATAATGGTCTAGCAGAATCATTCATCAAACGTATCCAGGTGATTGCTAGAATCAAATTACCAGTTTCTGCTTGGGGACATACTGTTTTACATGTAGCAACATTGATTCGACTTAGGCCCGCAGCTTATCACCAGTACTTTCCATTACAACTTGTACTTGGGCACCAACCTGATATTTCTCATTTACGCACTTTTGGTTGTATCGTACAAGTCCCTATTGCTCATCCTCAAAGAACCAAAATGGGACCCCAACGTTGTTTGAGAATATATGTTGGTTTTAATTCACCTTCAATTATCAGGTATCTTAAACCATTGACAGGTGATCTCTTTACTGCCTATTTTGTAGATTGTCATTTTGATGAGACAACTTTTCCATCATTAGGGGGAGGAAAAATTTCTCCTGAAGAGAACAACAAGAAAGATGTCACTATTGGAAAGAAAAATGAGCTATCATGGAATGTGACAACAATATCTCATTTGGATCCTCGTACTACCCAATATGAAAGTGAGGTACGAAGAATAGTTAATCTTCAGATGATTGCGAATCAGTTGCCAGATGCATTTACTGATGCTGCTAAAGTAACAAAATCATACATATCAGCTGCCAATATACCAGCTAGAATACTTGTTCCTATAGAACAATGTAATCAGAACGCAGCAAATGAATCATCTATTGCACGTCAGAAGCGTGGTAGACCAATGGACTCAAAAGATAGTATTCCCTAGAAACGGAGAATGAAAAATTCTGATTCTTTTGAAGATAATACTCAAGCTACAAAATTCATTCTCTTTGAAAAATCAACTTCAGAAGAATTGTCAATCCCTGAAGAGACTGAAACCCCCAAAGAGGCACAAACACTTGATGAGCCATAAAATTTTGAAAATCAAGAAATTTCAATCAATTGTGCCGAAGGTATGTGGAATCGTAATGAAATAATCATCGATGATATATTTTCATATACAGTAGCTTTGAAAGTTATGAACGATGATTATGAACCACATACTGTTAATGAATGTAGACAAAGAAACGATTGGTCTGAATGGAAATATGCAATTCAAGTAGAATTAAGTTCTTTAGCCAAACGTAAGGTCTTTGGACCTGTAGTCCAAATGCCTGAAAATGTCAAACCTATTGGATATAAATGAGTATTTGTACGAAAACGTAATGAAAAAAATGAGATTGTAAGATATAAAGTAAGACTTGTTGCACAAGGTTTCTCCCAGAGACCAGGAATTGATTATGATGAGACATATTCACCTGTCATGGATACAATTACTTTTAGATTCTTGATCAGTTTAGCAGTCTCAGAAGGACTCGAAATGCGGCTTATGGACGTAGTGACAGCATATTTATATGGGTCACTTGATACTGATATCTATATGAAAATTTCTGAAGGATTTAAAATGCCTGAAGCATACAAATCAAAAGCTAACAATGTTTATTCAATTAAATTACAACGATCATTGTATGGATTAAAACAATCTGGGCGAATGTAATATAATCGTCTTAGCAAATACTTGATAAATGAAGGATATATTAATAATCCTATATGCCCATGTGTATTCATAAAGAAAACAGAATTTGGATTTGCCATTGTTGCAGTTTATGTTGATGATATGAATTTAATCGGAACACCTGAAGAGCTCCGAAAAACTGCTGACTATTTAAAAATAGAATTTAAGATGAAAGATTTGGGACAAACGAAATATTTTCTCAGCTTGAAAATCGAGCATAAATCACACTGAGTACTTATCCATAAATCAGCATATATTGAAAAAATCCTAAAACGGTTCAATATGGATAAAGCCCACCCTTTGAGTACCCCTATGGTTGTTCGATCTCTTGATCCAAAGAAGGATCCATTTCGACCTAAAGAAGATGATGAACAAATACTTGGTCCACAAGTACCATATCTAAGTGTAATTGGTGCCTTATTATATTTAGCACAATGTACTAGGCCTGATATTGCTTTTTCAGTAAATTTGTTGGCCAGGTTCAGTTCTGAACCAACACGAAGTCATTGGAATGGTATCAAACATATTTTTCGTTATCTTCGTGGAACAACAGATTTGGGGTTATTCTATCCAAAATCTAATAGTAGTGCAGGCTTGATTGGTTATGCTGATGCTGGATATCTTTCAGATCCTCATAAGGCTCGTTCACAAACTGAGTATGTTTTTACTTATAATGATACAACAATTTCATGGCGCTCAACAAAACAGACTTTGGTTGCCATATCCTCCAACCATTCTGAAATTCTTGTACTTCATGAAACAAGCCGAGAATGTATATGGTTGAGATCTGTCATTCACCATATCTAAAGTACATGCGAACTATCTACCACTTCAAATTCCCCCACAATCATATATGAAGATAATGTTGCATGTATTGCTCAAATCAGAGAAGGATACATCAAAGGAGATAGAACCAAACATATCTCATCAAAGTTCTTTTATACTCATGAGCTCCAACAAAGTCAGCAGATTGATGTTAAACAAGTCCGCTCCCCAAATAATCTTGCAGATTTATTTACCAAAACATTACCAACATCAACATTCGAGAAATTGATTTATGGCATTGGAATGCGTCGAATATGTAAGTTACATAATTAATTTTGAAGCATCTTTCAGGTGGAGTATATTAAATCAATGTGGACATATGTGCACTGTACTTTTTTTTTCCTTCGATCAGGTTTTATCCCACTAGGTTTTCCTGATAAGGTTTTTAATGAGACAATCATTTTAAGCATATCCAAATATTATTAAATCCAGAAGATTATAATATGTTTGATCCAGTAGATCACAAAATATCTTTTATTTAGATTTTTATTTTATTAAATTTTTACAAATGTAATATAATGGTATCATCTAAGGGGGAATGTTGTAAATCTTCTGGATACATTATTATCTAAAATAATAATATAAAAATCTTTATAAGTTGGTTAACCGACTTAAATCTTGTATATATATACGTGAGGCCTTAGTGAATATATACATATGCATTTGCCTCCTATTTTGTTTCTAGTGACGCCATTTTAGTGCTTTTGCTCTCTCTTTCCCCCTTTATTGCTTTTATTTATTTTATCACCTTTTTCTCTCGCCTCTCTTTATCTCATCTTTTTCAATCAAAAATTTATCTTAAATCCCTGGTGATTTCTCTTTAATACCCTGATAACTATTATTTTTATTTTATTCATTTATTTTAATTTTATAACACTTTAATCATTTTCGATTGATATCCTCGGGATATTTTACTGATAAATCACTGGACACTTACGTGATTGCTCCTGTTTTGTTAGTCAAATTTAAGTTTAATCATTTTGGATTGATATCCTCCTCGGATATTTTACGTGACGACAAAACAAACATCTCAGTCATCAAATTACACGTCACTAAATCTTCGCTGGTATTCGTTCTTGCTGGTATCAAATTTTGTTAATTCGGTTTCTTGCTGGTATTCGTTCAATGTTTCTAATTCTGATGAGCTGCTCCTTCTTTGACTGTTGTTCATTGATTTGCAAGCTGTTAATTGAGGTTCCTGTCGGTATTAATTTATTAATGCTTCTGAGCTACTGTCATGGCTCATGTCCATGGTTCTGCAAGTAAACTTATTTGCCTGCCTGTTAGTGCCAATCACAAGAGATAAATAATGCTAACTAAAAAGCAAACCCAAGAAGACTTGCAAATATTAAATTAAATGATCTCGGGAAAGGAGAAGAAAGCTTGTTCATTTCTTCACTGCTCGGTAAAAACCTTAAAAATATCATTAAAATAACATGCTAATACAATTAAAAATGAAATGTTATGCACTCTTAACGTATTCCTATTGGACACAACTTGATCATTAATATATAATCTCTTTTTTTTTTTTTTTTTGAAATATCATTAATATATAGTCTTCTAATTAATTTATTAATAACGAAGTTAACAGGTAAGAATTTCACTAAGGACAGCTGGGAATCAGGACTATTGTTAGAGACAAACATTATAAAACACAGTTAGTAATTTTAAACACATTGTAAAACCAAAAAAAAAATTGTGAAACACAATCTTTCTCTCTCCCTCCCTCAAAATATATACATGTATATAAAATTTAGTTTCACTGTATCCTTTGTATCTCCACAAGCATTCAATAGTCATAACCTTATACATCATTTCACGTGCATTCATCGACCTGATACATACAAAAGTTTTCTTATGTTCTGTTGTGGGTATTTTGGTATAATAGAAAAAGCCAAAAAACGAAAGCCCATTGTGTCAGGAAACCCAGAAAGTACTGATCAAAATGATCAAAAGTCAAAGGAATGAACATAGCCATTCAGTAACAGGTATACCCGAGCACATCTGATTATGTGATTGATTGCCTTAAAACACTAGGTGTCCAGGATAACTGTGCATAGGTTTGATTGATGGACAAAGCATAAAGATAGTCTGTTCACAGACAAATGGCTGCTTGATAAATGCCCTTTAAAAGTCATTGCAGCGATCAGAGATTCTACTCGTATGCTCGATGGTCAGAGATATAGCTGATTTTGCTCGTCTGTTTAATAGTGGAAACGTCTGACCGTTAAAGCAGTCTGCTCGTTAGCACTACACATGGATGCTGAGGTAGTCTGCTCGCCTAATGCAATACATGATCGCTGAATGGGTTGATCGATAGAGTTGACTAGTTGACTTTCTAGAAGGTAAATAAATTCAATTCAGGAAATGAGTCAATTTACCTGTTTTTATGCAAATAAAATCACGACATTCTTGGCAATTGCTATTTATGCGGTAGAGATAATCTTGGGAGATATTATTTCAATTAATGTATATTATTTTTTGCTTTATTTGTAAGATTCTTAAACCTATTCCAATTGTAACATCTCCATTATAAATAGGAGATAAAATTCAGTGTAAAAGACAGAGTGAAATAAAATACAATTACTTCGAGAGAGAGAAGGGGTGATTGTCGTGGATGTAGGCCATTGTTCTTGCCGAACCACGTAAAATCTTGTTGTCTTGTTTGTTTTGGTCCTGGTAATATTCGTTTCGTGTGTGGTTTGTTGTATCGCAGGTATTGGGCTTGGAGAACCGGGTTGACCAAAATTGAGTATTAACATCTTTTGACCCAGACTGCGATTTGACAACTTTTTAATACTATTCTCTTTTGTTATGATTTGTTGACATGGCCAGAATCAAGACAACTAAGGTCGTTACAACAGAAGCTGACCAATCGGAGGGCCATCAAGGCCAGGATCAGGCGGCAGGGACGTCTAATGCAGCTTTGCCTCCGCTTCCCCCACATCAAGCAGCCACTGGTGGAGGTGTTGCCCTAGCTTGGCAGCAGCGTCTGGAAGCACGCCATGAGGCGTTAGAAAATACGGTAGCACAATTAACAGAAGCCGTCAGAACCCTTACACAGGCCCAGGCCCAGGCCCAGAGATTTCCTAGGAACATGGACCCGCAACCTCAACACCAGTCGGTAGGTGTCGTGCCTGCTGGAAGAGAAGAGGCTGGCAGGGTAAGAGAACAGCCAGCAGTTTCGGTCCGTTCCTCAAACCTATGCCCAATGAGGGAAGGACGTCGGGTTAATGAAGAAGAAGTAGCTCCACCCCCTCCTAGTCTGAGAATCAGGGTAAGTCAGGACGACGTTCGCCTTGTGGAGGCTGACCATGGGGATGGAAGAGTTCAACAACACAATGGAGAGCGTATGCGCAGACAAGAATCACCTCATGTAGGAAGTTCTCACAGGAGGAATGGATCACGTGAAGGAATGTCCTTAGACCGAGGGAGGTCACGAACTCTCTTCTCGGAAGGCAGGGAGAGTAAGAGGAATCATCGGTCCCCAGCAAACAGGATTGAACGATGAGACCCAATGGTGCAAGAATTAATGCAGAGGGTTCAGCAGTTGGAAACTAGACCCGGGCTCCACGGTTCAGCAGAGGGACGAGAAGATAGAACTCCATTCTCAAGAGAGATTGAAACGCAGCTGCTGCCACTAAGATTCAAGCTCCCAAACATCCCGCCTTATTATGGAATAGTGACCCGTATGATCATCTAGACACTTTCAACGTTCAAATGGATTTGCAGACTTCTAATCCTCTGGTTAAGTGTCGAGTGTTTCCACCAACACTGGGGAATGTGCCAAGGATATGGCTGAGGAGTCTTTCGGCCCACAATATAAATAGTTGGGATGAATGCCAAAGAAAGTTCAAGGATAAGTATAAAGCGTTAAGAAAACAGCTCGCACCGACCTGCCACTTAGCAACTATCTTTCAGAAACGGGAGGAGACTCTAAGGGACTACATTGCCAGATTCAGACGTGAGGTAAACAATGTGGAGAATCCCTCTGATGAAAGTATCTTAACTGTGATTTCTGTAGGGCTGAGGAAGGACGGAAAGCTTTATAAAAGCATCTACAGGAACCCTGTGAAAAGTTTGGGGAAATTTTATGATCGTGCGGCAAAAGAGATTTGCTAGGAAGATATTTTCGGGCAGAAGAAGTCTGGCGAGTAGAAAAATGGAGCGAGCAGTTCGCGTCAAGGAAAAAAGAGGGGACAGCGTGAAAGTGAAGAGAGCGGTCACAAGCATCGCTCCAATAATCAGGTAGCGAAGCGATCAAAAGATGAGTCCGGAAGAAGGACATCTTCACCAAGAGATCGCTATTAGAATTACAGCGTCTTGACTGACAGACAAGACAAGATCTTTGAAGCAGAGAAAAGACAGGAGAACTTCAGGAAGCCCAATCCCACAAATATCCCGAGGAGATTCCAAGATCCGAGGAAATATTGTGCCTACCATAGAGAAAACGGGCACTATACTTCTTAGTGCAGGGAACTCAGGGATGCGATAAAGGAACTTATCAGAAGAGGTCGTCTAAGGGAGTATGTGGCGCGACCAAAAGTCAACATCCTCAAGAAGTGCATCAGCCAGTACAGGAACGCCCTGATCCATCTCGACAACTTGCCCAGCAACAACCGTAGCAGATGACTGATCAAGGCCACCTACCCGCCGTGAGAACCATTTTTACTATCCATAGAGGGCCACACATTGCAGGGACATCCAATAGATCACAAGAGCGTTATGTGCGGGAAGCCAACCGAATCCTTTTGATTGAGCACAGTGAAACAGAAGGGCTGGCCAAGAAAGCCAGAGTAACTTCAAGTGGCATGATGTTTAATGAAGAGGATGCCAGAGGTGTACATGGCCCCATAATGACGCACTGGTCATCAGGGCAAGAATTGACAACGTTGAAGTAAGGAGGATAATGATGGACACGGGTAGCTCTGTAAATGTGATGTACAGAGGTTGTTTCGAACAGATGGGTTTGGCGTCCGAGCAGTTAGCACCATCCCCTAAACCCCTTTTCGGCTTTACAGGGGATGCAATTATGCCATTGGGGCAGATCAGACTTCCCCTCGCTATTGGGGATTTGGACAGGCAGGCTCTTGCAATGGCCGATTTCTTGGTTATCGACTGTCATTCGGCATATAATGTTATCCTCGGAAGACCGGCTATGAACGACCTAGATATAGCAATATCTACCAGAACACTCACTATCAAATTCCCCACTTTGAATGGGGTATGGTGTGTCAGAGGAGAACAGGAAGTAGCGGGGAGGTGCTATAAAAATGCAGTAAAAGTTGGGGTTAAGGGAAAGAAGGTCAGCATGGTGACCGAGGAAAAGAAATAATCGATCAGTGTTACAGGGGTAAGTCAGGATCTGGATCCAAGAGAAATAGACGAAGATCAAGCAACAGGTCCTGTGGAAGAATTGGAGGACGTGCAGGTTAGTGAGCAGGATGCCAGATGATGTTTAAAGATAAGGAAAGACTTACTCTTGGACATCAAGGCGCAACTCGTTCAGTTCCTAAAAGAAAATCTGGATATCTTCGCATGGAGTCATGAAGACATGGTAGGGATTAGCCTGGACGTAATGTCGCACAAGCTAAACATCAATCCTCTCCACAAACCAGTTCGTCAAAAGAGGATACCAATGACAGAGGAACGCTATGAGGCACTCAGGGAAAAGGTGGAGAAGCTCTTGACGAACAAATTCATCAGAGAAGTCTATTATCCAGTTTAGGTGGCAAACCCTGTTTTGGTAAAGAAGAAGAACGAAAAATGGAGGATCTGTATCGACTTCACCGATCTAAACAAGGCCTGTCCGAAGGACAATTTTCCTTTGCCACAGATCGACCAACTTGTTGATGGTACTGCCAGACATCAGCTCCTCAGTTTCATGGATGCCTATTCGGAGTATAACCAAATCCCGATGAGCCCCAACGATGAGGAGCACACTTCCTTTGTTACCGATCGAGGGTTTTATTGCTACAAGCTAATGCCGTTTGGGTTGAAGAATGTGGGAGCAACTTACCAGCGGTTAGTAAATATGATGTTTGAACATCTAATTGGGGGAACAATGGAAGTATATGTCGAAGATATATTGGTAAAATCCAAACGAGCATACGAACATGTGCGTAATTTGGAAGAAATGTTCCAGATCCTACGAAAATTCCAGATAAAGCTGAATCCCTTGAAATGTGCGTTCGGAGTAGTTTCGGGTAAGTTTTTAGGCTTCATGGTCAACAGTAGGGGAATTGAAGCAAACCCTGAGAAAATTAAAGCTCTTATTGACATGAAGTCGCCTACAAAGATCAAAGAGGTACAAAGTTTAAACGGCCAAGTCGCCGCCCTGAGCAGGTTTATATCTAGATCCACATCTGCATTCATTTTTTCGATGTGCTAAAAAAGGCAAGAAACTTTCAGTGGACTGAGGACTGTGAAGCAGCCTTTTGACAGTTGAAGGAATACATAGGACGAGCATCTTTACTATCTAAGCCAGTAGAAGGGGAGAAACTGGTCGTTTATTTAGGAGTTTCCCAACACGCCCTTAGTGGAGCCCTAATTCGTGAGGAAGATAAAAAGTAACTCCCCATTTACTATATAAGCAAAAGGTTGTTCGACGCAGAAACCAAATATACGCTCATTGTAAAGCTTGCATACTGTTTGGTGATAGCATCAAGGAAGCTCCGCCCTTACTTTCAGGCCCATACCATTGAAGTTCAGACCAGGTACCCTCTGAAACAGGTTCTTCAAAAGCCTGACACCTCTGGTTGCTTGCTTAAATGGGCCATTGAGCTCGCCCAGTTTGAAATAGAATTTAAGTCCCGGACAGCAATCAAATGGTAGGTGCTAGTAGATTTTGTGGCTGAGTTCATAGGGCCGAGTAGTGAAGAACCCGAGTCTTCTGAAGGTCCATTCTGGGAGCTGTATGTAGATGGATCCTTGAGCTAGCAGAAGGTTGGGGTCGGTATAATGCTGATAAGCCCGGAAGGTCATAGAATTCTGTACGCTTTAAGATTCAAATTTAAGGGCGCCAACAACGAGGCTGAATATGAAGCGTTGTTGGCAGGATTAAGATTAGCCAAAGAAGTACGAGCAGAACAGGTAAGGATTTACAGTGATTCACAGCTTGTTGTATGCTAGGTCCGGGAAGAATACCAGGTCAAAGGGTCAAAAATGGCCATCTATCTACAAAAGGTCCGGGAACTTTTAGCGGGGTTTGAGAAGTACGAATTACAGCATGTCCCGCGAGCATAAAACTCTCATGCAGATGCATTAGCTCGTTTGGCCACGGCTAAAGACGCAAATTTCATGGGAGCTGTACCAGTAGAAGTCTTGCCCGTCCCAAGCATAGAATCACGAGATGAGACGATGGCAATTGTGGTAACACCAGACTCCTAGATGAATCCTCTGATAGAGTATTTTACAAAACGGCAGATTACTTGGAGATAAATTGGAGTCTCGTCGTCTTCGAGCGTGGACAGCCCTATTGCATCTATGACGACAGACTATACAAAAAAGGATTCTCGGCTCCACTGCTTAGGTGCATTGATGGCTTAGACTGTTAAGCCGTTCTGAGTGACATACATGCTGGACACTGTGGCAATCATGCTGGGAGGCTAGCATTAGCTCAGAAAGCTCTTCGATAGGGGTACTATTGACCGACGATGAAGCAAGACTCGATTGAGATAGTAAAAAAATGTGACAAATGTCAGAGGTTTGCCAAAATTCCTCGAGTTCCACCAACCTTTTTGCAACAGATGGTCAGTCCGTGGCTTTTCACCATCTGGAGCATAGACCTGATCTGACCGCTTCCCACGGCTCGAGGAAGGTGTAAGCACGTCATTATAGCAATGGATTATTTCACGAAGTAGGCAGAAGCTAAAGAGCTTGCTGAGATATCTTCCACTAAAGTTGAGAAATTTGTCTGGGAAAATATTATTTGCAGGTTCGAAGTTCCACAACAGATCGTGACAGATAATGGAACCCAGTTCAGCAGTGAGCAGTTTCAAAAGTTTTACAGGGATCTCACTATTAAAAAGAGCTTCTCGGCAGTAGATCACCCACAGGCCAACGGGCAAGTAGAGACTGTCAACAAAATCATCAAACAAAACTTAAAGACTAAGTTGAAGGCAAGAAAAGAAGCCTGGGTGGATGAGCTGCAGAAAGTATTGTGGGCGTACAGAACCACTGCTCGCAACACTAAGGGAGAAACTCCTTTTTCATTGGTCTATGGCTCGAAAGCGATGATCCCAGCAGAATATAAGGTTGCTAGTCAAAGAAGAGCAACGTTCAATCAGGAAAATAACGACCATCTGCTTGCTGCTAATTTGGATCTGATGGAGGAGGCGAGAGATGAAGCCCAAATGAGGATTGCTGTCTATCAACGACGAGTTGCCAGGTTCTACAATAGGAAGGTCCATGTCCGAAAGTTTAAGGCAGGAGATTTGGTTTTGCGCCTTATTTTACCAGCTGCCCGGAAAGCTAGTGATGGAACTCTCGGTCCAAATTGGGAAGGACCTTATATTGTGAAAGACAGTCTAGAAAATTGAGCCTACCACCTGACTAATTTGGAAGGAGCAGAAGTACCTCGAGCATGGAACGCTGAGAATCTGTGACCATATTATGCTTAGTTTATTCCGATTTTTGACAATTTTTTCTTTAACAATTCATTTTTGGTGTGTATGAATGCAGCTGTTGAATTAATAAAGATTTTCTTCAAATGGCAATTCCTAATCGTTTCACATTCGGCTGATTATGATTTCTACTCATGCTTTGGAATGTTCAATTGCTACTTGTGAGCGAGTAGACTTTGGAAGGTTCAATTGATACCTGTAAGCAAATGCTCTGGAAGATATGATTACCACCTGTGAGTAGCCGGGCTCTGGAAGGTGTAATCATTATCTGTGAGCTGAAATAACCCTGGAAGATCTATATAGCCTGTGAGTGAGCAAACTCTGGAAGGAACATTTGATCTGTGAGTTTAAACAAATAGAGGTAAATGGCCTTAAACGGATAATTTCAGTATGATAGTTGTCCCCACACCTACTCTACTCAAATAAATTTAAACGCTGGGAAACGTTGATAGCTCAAACCAATTGGAAAAGGCAAATGGTCTGTCTGCATAATTAATCGAGCAGAGGTAAGGGGCCTTAAGGGATAATTTCAGCACTCTAGTTGTCCCCACACCTACTCTGCTCAGATGAATTTAAATGCAAAGAAAACATTATAAAGCGAGCCAGCTGGCCAGATAGTTGATCAAGCAGAGGAAAGGGGTCTTAAAAATGATAATTTCAGTATGACAACTATCCCCACACCTACTCTGCACGAATAAAGCTGATTGTTGTTTCAACTTACGCGATTGAACAAAACAACTAATAAAGATGCAAATAAGGAATAATGGTTAAACAATTTATCAGACCAAATAATATTGTCGATAATACGAGTTTATTATAAGTAGATAGGTAAGAAAAATTCCTAATTGTTAGGAGGAAAATTCTACTGGCCAAACGCCCTGCTATCATCTATGTTGATTGGACGAGGAAAGCTGGAGGAAGATCCTGTATGAGCAGAAGCGGTACCATCAAGGGGATGTCAGGATGAGGAAGCCGGAGGATTGGCTTTTGATTGAGCCGTTGGGCGTACAACTTCACTTCTTCCATGGCCTCTGGACCAAAGAATAAAACGTCCACGTCTGGACATTTGCACCACAGGTTGTACAGGAACAAGCTCTCTGTTCTTTCATCTGCTTCCCGTACTAAGGTCTCAGTACGCTCCTGTTCAAAGGCAATCTGTTCCTTGAGAGAGATCGCCTCCTATCTCGTTGCTTCCATAACTATTCTAGCTTCAGCCGTTTCATGCTCGCGCGAGGACAACTTCCCCTTCAGCTCCTCATTTTCTGTTTTCAGCTTCTTCTCTGAATCCTGAGCAAAATGAAGAGCATGCTTCAACTTCTCAATCTCTTTGTCCCTGTAGATAATCTGCTCATTTTGCATCTGCATGGTCTCCCGCTGCTCGAGCTTTTGGTTAATAGTTTTCTCATGTTCCTGCTCCAGGTCGCGGAAGGCCTCCCTTGATTTTTCAAGCTCCAGTTCCTAAAAGCTCACCTCTTCTTGCATTCTATTTTTCTCATCTTCCAGGGAATTAATGGTGGCTTCCATTGTAGTTTTCTCCTCGGGCCAATCAGCAATCTCTCTAAGGAGTTTCATGTAAGCCATGAATGCCTGAAACGAGTTGAGTCAAATAGGAAGAACGAAGAAAAAAGCAATAACAATAAGAGTAAAAGGCTTACGAGTATGTTGTGGAAGCCCAAGTAGCTGATTAGCCTCTCGTTCTTCATTTCTTCGTTATAAAAGGCTGGTTTCTTCATTCCTAGGAATTGAGGCGCACGATCCAAAAGATCGTTGTAGTATATCCCTGCATCAAAATCCTGGGTTTGCCCTTCAGCAGCAGAATCTGTCTCCTGCGTCCTTCAGCACTTGGTAGGGGGTTCTACAGTTCCTGAGTCGGCAATCTCTTTGCCTTTATCAACGTTTTGGGGGCGAGCAGCCGGAGAACTGCTGGCTGCAGGAATGGATTGAGAAGCAGCATCTTTATGAGCGTCTCTGTTTGAAGATTTTCTCCCTAATGATTTTTGTTTCATAAGACGAACGAGAGATGCATCAGAATCTTTTTGGGGAGATGATTCTGAAGGAACCTCAGCAGCCGGAGGAGTGTCCGAACTCCTAGCAGCCTAGTCAGATTTCTTTGAGGCAGAAGCCTGACCAGGTAAAGGTTGCTCGAAATGAAGTCTCACCATTTTCGGAGTTTGTGTATTTGCTAAATATGGAATTTCCTGTCCGGAGGCTTCGAAAGCAGAAGGGATCTCTTTGTCCTCACGAGAGCTCAGGTCGAAGCTTTTATCCAACAATTCTCGGTCAGCTACAAGGGCAAGACCGTGTAGTTGTAAAAAGGTGTCAGATGGCGGCTGATCGTCCGAAGGAGTTTTTACTTCAGAAAATCGATCTAACAAGGAAAGCTCCTGATCGGAAAGAGGAATCTCACTCTTGGATACATCTGCACAAGGAAAACATTAGCGACGAGCAGAATGTAAATAAAAGGTATAAATGTGAACACACTTACGGGGAGAGAGGCAAAAGGAAAAATTCTTCAAATTTGATAAAGACAGACATGACACATAGAACCATTGCGACTTGTAGTTGCCTGCGTTGGACTTACTGACCCCTTGAGGAAGGCTGACTTTGTAAGGAGATTTTCGGGTCGAAATATAATAAAATCCATCTTTCTTGTCGGATTTAGGGCCCGTAGTGCTCCTAAACAAAAAAAAAATGTTGGATCATTGCGGGGGTCGGAGGGGGAAGGTCGTTCTTGAGAAAAATTGAAGTTAAGGCCGTAAGGTGAGCATAAGAATTAGGAGTAAGTTGAAAGGGGGCCAAATTAAGATCGTTCAAAAAAGCGACTAGGTAAGAGTGAACCGAAAATCTAAAGCCGGCTTCTATGTTTGGTGGCTAATAGCAAAGAAACCTTTAAGAGGGAAGGCTACATGGTCAGAAGCCTTTGGCACCATAGCCCAGCAGCAAGAAGGTAAGGAGAAGCCTTCAGCAATGGTTTCAAGATCGCTAAGACTAAGGAAAGATTCATATCTGAAAAAGGGGGTACGAGTAGAGGACACAGCAGTCCCACCGCTCTGAGAGGTAGTGTTATCAATGTCCCTAACTCGGTCAAGTTTCTCCTCGGAGGCCGCATCAGTAGGCCCCACCTTATGACCTCGACGACTACGACCAGATATCTACAAAAGCAACAGAGAAATCAGGTCGTAGAAAGCAGACCAGAACTCAGTATTTAAGAATACTCCTACTTAGTCGTGCTAACAAAGGGAATACCAGGCACATGAGGAACTTTATTTATAAGCCTAACAGATTGCAGAGAACATTGAATAAACTAATGGATTCTTAATCCTATTATGGTAAGGATATCGGATGAATTCCAACAAGAAAAGACATGCGTGTATGTAACCTAAAACAGTTAAACAAATATCTATTCCAGATTCCTTAAGCAAAATCATGTTAAGATGCAACAAAGACGCTTACAAACAGGGACGTTCAACTGTACAATCAAATACATACAAGCAACAAACACAGTCAAGAAGGTTGAGAAAGAGTGCGAGAAGTTACCTTGGGTATAGAAAGTTTCGCCGGTAAAGAAGAAGAAGATGCAGGAAAGCAATGGCGAATGAAAGAAAAATGGAAGCAGTAAAGCACCTGTCTAAAAAAATAATAATAATAAAAATAAAAATAAAAAGACTGATAAAGTGCGAAGATGGAGAGACAAGGGGTTTATGTACAACTGAAATCCTGAAACCCGAATCGTCGTCAGTAATTCAGCAATTCAGCGGATTTGTGATTGCAAGGGCAGAGGATTAGGAGGTGGGGTTTTTGGTGGAGGATTCATTTGCTTCTTCGGTTTAAGGGTTATGTGTGACTGACTTTTCAAATTCGACAGATGACGGCGAAGGAGAAGGTGATGGTTGTGTTAAAGGTGGAATTGGAGGTGTTTGTTGAGAGATGAGGTGGGTTTGAGTGCTTGTTCAAGGTGGTGTTACTTATGTTAGTTGTTTTTCTTCCAAGTTGGGTGTTAGGCTTTGTATGCTCAAAGATGAAAATCTAGGTTCAGAAACTTAGATCTTTAATGGTTGAACACAAATCTATAGCACCATTGAATATCCCTTTTTCCTTAAAAAAAGAAGAAAATCATTGGAAAATGTTCATCCTGAACTGTTGAAGATCTGAGATTGAACCCGCATCTTCAATTGTTAAAGATTTGGGATTGAACTCAAACCTTCAACCTTTGAAAGTTTGGTTTCAACCCAATTTTTTTTTCTTTTTTTTTTAAAAAAAATTTAAATTTTGACTTTTATTTATTTACACAATTTGTTTTTTAATATTTTGTTTTGAAATTTAATTTTTTTTTTAATTTTTAATTTTTAAATTAAATCTACAACATCCATCACAACTTGATGGATGATAGAGATTTAATTTTTTTTTTAATTTTTATAAAGTGTAATTTGGTAATTTTAAACTAAAGGTAAAATAATCAATATACATTTTCTATTAGTTTGGACCATTAAAATTCTGGTATGAGGGGGTAGAATGATGTATTTTTCAAACATAATAAACCATGAGAGACATAAATGAATTCACATTAAAAAGAAGTTTCTTAATAATATAGAGATCAAAATGAAGTTTTTCATTTTTTTTTATAATCATTTTCTCTTTTCTTAACCTCTCTTTTCACACAGAATTTTTTTTTTTTTTTTTTCACTTTTTCATTTGGGGAAAAAAATTCCTAAGGTAAATACACCAAAATTAGTGAATCTATGTAAAATTGAATAAAGTCAATAATTTTACTAAATCTAACCCAAAAGTTGCATGTTTTAATGTAGCTACTCATAATAAATCCAAAATTTACCATGTTTAAAAACACTTAAAAATGAAAATAAAACTTGAAAATCTTTTGTCAGACGGAGCTCCACACTGGATTATGCATCTCCAGCGACACTCTTTCTTCCTCATCATCTGCTTCTTCTTTTCTTTTTTCTTCTTCCTTTTCCTTATCTTCATTCTCCTCATTCTCATCCTCCTACTCCTACTCCTACTCCTCCTCATCATCATCATCATCATCTTCTTCTTCTTTCTTTATTTCTTTTCTTCTTCTTCTTTTCCATCTCTTGAACGCAAATTTCTATAAATTTGAGGCATTAGTCACATCTCATAATAAGTGTGACTCACTCTTTGAATGTAGATGAGTTAATAATGCCCTTAAATCTACACTTGAGTAACACCTCATAAATAAAGGTGTTAATCACTCTTATTGGTGTGACTCTTGCCCCGATCAAATTCAAGGCAATGACTTACACCCGTAAATCTGGGCATGAGTAACGCCTCATATATAAAGGTATTAGACTTGTCTCGGACCAATAAATCTACAAATTTTGTTGTTTATCTTTTTTATCTCATCGTTAGATATGGAGAAGAAAATGAAAAAAAAAAAAAAAAAAAGACAAAAGAAGAAGAAGAAGAAGAAGAAAAATAAGATGAGGAGAAAGAAGAAGTGTCGATGGAAATGTGAGAAAAAAGAAGAAGAAAAAAAAAAGAAACGTCGATTGTAAGTTCCATGATTTATAATTGGCTTATTTAGAGACAAAACACTTGTAAATGTATTATTAGGTTTTAGGAATTAGGACTTAGGATTTAGGATGAGCAATAAAGGTTTAATATCAAGACAAGGTATTGATGACCTAACTATAGATCAAACAAAAAACCCTAACCAACTTGATCTGCACCATACGCTAGGTTAGATAACAAACTAACTAGTCCACAAAATAGATAATTTAATCCACAAAATATGATAAATAACAAATCAATGTGCCAACGGAATAGGTAGATTAATCCTCTAAAATCATATCACATAATGACTTAACCCTAGCTCAAGCAATCCTAAGTAAGAATACCCTAAAATAAAATAGAATAAAAACACAAAATATTTACCTTGTAAAGTTGCAAGATTTTATTAATATTCAAAAAGCCAAAAATCATAACAACCTCAAAGTTAAAGTCCTATTTATAGCTAAGCAATTTTAAGTTTTTTAGGAAAAGTTAGGAAAAATAAACCTAAAAGGAAAATAAATCAAATAACTTAAGGAAATAGAAATCTAAAAAGAATTAATGTTAAATAACAAATAAAGAATTAATATTACAACATAAATAAAGAGATAATATCTAAAAAGTCTCGAAAACTCATACTAGCTTGCTTTAGACCAGCATGCCACCTAGCCGCACTAGCCCATCTGATGTCCTTACTAGCAGCTTCTTTCCAAAATTGTCAACCACCTACTTATGCTAGCCTAGCTAGCAAGCTCTACTAGCCACAGTTCCCACTTTCCTCTTTACTCTTTCAAGTCTTCTCTTAGCTATTTTATCACAAGGCAAGGATGTTGGTTATGGTTTGATGCTTGCTCATGCTCATTAATGTTGTATTTCATGTGTTAAGAGTGTTTGCATATAGTTTTGAACTTTAGGATTGCATACATTGCATGTGTTACATGTTTGTATTTTTTTTAAAAAAAGTTAAATTCTATAGGTCATTTTCTAGGTGCATTTTGATCATTTTTAAAATGTTTTTGAAATGGTTTCTTCATAGAACAATGTAGCTCTAGGTGTTAGCTACCCATAAGAAAAAACTACCAATCAATCAGAGGTCAATAAATAAGTTATTATCAAAATTGTCAAAGTATGAGGAATTGTAAGGCAATCAACGATGTTGATCGCTAAGTCATTGCTCAAGTAGTGAGCTAGTAGTCACTCAAGTTTTTTCTACAAGTGATTTTTTTCATCTTTCCATTCATGGTCCTTTTTTTTTTCAGTTTTCACTTTTTTTTTTTTTTTTTATTTCAACATCTTTTAGACATTCAAAACTTGATTTAGGAAGGACAAAAGTGACTTTTAACTTCATCAAATCATCTTATGCTTAGTATTGATTTACTTTAGGATTCTTAGATCTTGTCATATACGTACAACTAGGATTTTATATATGGAATAAATTAGAAATCTTATTAGCCAATAGATTTTAAGTTAGAATGCAATTAAAATTTTTCTATTTTTTATTCCTAGTTAGATTTTTCTATAATAAATTTATTTAAGATTCTTAAATTAGGAAGAGTTTTAATTTGTTACTAACTCTCCTTCACTATAATATAAATAAGTGTCTTTAGTTTATAATTTGTGTGGCTTTTGATATACAACTCCTTACTTTTGAATTACATATTCTTTGGGAGCTTTTTAAGGGTCAGGAATGTATTAAGTCTATATTTAGAGTACTTGGGTGTATATTGCATCTCAGCTTATATATAGTGATTGAGCATTCTATTTGAGTTGTATACATTATTCATTAAGTCTACTTGTGTGCATCAAATAATATTGTTGTAGATCATCTTACGGCCTTGCTTATTAGGGAGAATAAATAAGAAGAAATTATCATGTTTGCCTGAACCAAAAGAAGGCGAGTTCTTAGTGATTGTAGTGAATTTAGAAGGCCAACAGGTTAGCGGTTCTAAATTTGTAAAGAATAAGTTTGTTAGATAGGAATTACGTTTCTAAGCGAGAGGGTTGTGAAAGAAATTTGTAAGCTATCAGTTCTATGGTTTTTCATGTTATGTTTCCATGTAAAAATTGTTGTGTATTGTTTCTCTCTCTCTCTCACTCTCTCTCTCTCTCTCTCTCTCTCTCTCTCTCTTCTATCTTTCTTTTATTTCCTTTTTTTTTCTACATATTTTTAACAAAATATAAGAAATTTCATTAACGTATTTGCTCTCCCCTTTAGGTTGGTTATTATATTCGCTATGGCCTTTCATTAATTTGTCAAAGATAAAGGCCAAAGAATATGGAAATCTATATACATATTTTTTAATTTTATTGTTTTAGCCAAAGTATTAAAAAAAATGTTATTTTTGTCTATCCATACCATTTATTGATGACAATAGTAAATTTATTGAAATGTGTCACTTCTACAGGAAACCATTAATTTTAGTTTATCAAGTGAGATTTCTTAAAAATAAAAAATAAAAATTCTAGATCAAATATGAAAATTAGCTTCCTTGAGACCACCAAATTTTTATTTAACAAAACAAAATTATCGATTACAATTTGTTGTTGCAACACCAATATAAAAAATGTTATAATAGACAATTATAAGATGTTGTAACAGAAAGTCGAAGAATGTAGTAATATTTTTAATGTGGTTCGGTTTTTGGTCACTTACATCCACAAGTCCACGTTTAGAAAATTAAAATTACTAATGAAGAGTTTTTAGTTGATTGAGTCAATTAATGCTTATATGATTTTAAACCTCACCGTAATATGATTTCAAACTTCACCATAAAAAATTATGACATAGACCTGGATAGAGAAGAAGTTGACCACCACCTCGAGAGAGATGGAGCAACACCATATCCATCTCCATTTGAGATGGAGCAAATGCTCCATCTTAGATGGATGCTTCATTTGAGATGGAACGACTCCATCTCAAGCAAAGCAAACCAATCTCATGAGAATTAGAATTTTCTAGATTTGATGAGATTTTTTCTTTATTTTTTCATTTAATTTTTTTATTTTGTTTGGTTAAATTGAATTTTTTAGATTTTTTATTAGTTTTAAAACTAGAGTTTTAACCCCTTTCGTCCATTGCAAAACTAGACAGTAGAGATTTTTTTTGAATTATTTTAATATTTAATTTATTAATTGATTACTTTTGATCTTCACCACCCATTTCAAAAATGGACGATGGAGATCTTTCTTTTTTCTTGTTTAATAGTTTCTTTATTGATTAATTAGTTTTGATCTTCGTCATCCATTTCAAAGATAGACGGAGGAGATTTTTTATTTTTATTAATTAATTAACTACATTAGGTAATGTCCAATTTGTCGCTCTTTGACATTGTCAACAATTAGGCTAATTTGAAATTACATAATGCATATTAACAAAAACAAAACCACATGAAAAAAAAAAAAAAAAAAAATCATTAGAGATCTTCGATGGACAGTTGAGCCTCCCTTAAAATAGACCCTCCTTCGATAGACTCGGTTCTAGATCTCAAAAGACCAAACAGGGTCTCCTTTAGAACCTTTGAAAAACACCTAGTCAATCAAGACTATAGGTCTCCAATGGTAGAGACCTCCAGTCTCCTTTTTTTTTTTTTTTCCAATAAAAAATATTAATTTTTTGGATATTATTTTCTAATATTAATTATTTTTAAATTTTTTAAATTTTATCTACACCATCCATTGCTATTGGTGAGATCTATTATTTTTCAAGTTATATTTTTAAAAATTATTTTATTTTAATATATTAATTATTTTTCCCTTATTATAATAGCAAAAGACTCCTCATTTATCTCGGTCAACTGTTAGTTAACTAATGGTAGTGGATTTTACCGTAACACTTACGAAGCTTGAGGTGAAGTTTCTGTAATTATGGTAAACTCATACGCGTCTGTAATAGGTATTTTTGCAATTATCTCTATGTAGTGCGTATCGATCATGTCAAGTCACTATCCTCTTCCGAATGCACGCTTGTGGTTGTGGAAGTATATATTTCTAAACTATAGCATGTAGAGGACCACATAAAACGAAGAGCCAAAAAAGAAAGAATCGAGAAAAGCCTTTTCGAAGGTGACTTGGATCATTTTGCTTAGCTAAATGAAAGACTTTGAAAGTTAGAGATTGGACTTTCATCTTAGCCTGTTTCTCTTTTCGACTTTCGTTTCAAGGAGCCGAAACGTAAAAAAAAAAAAAAAAGTTAATGTTAATTAGCCACCTCATTATCACAATTCACAAGATATGCTGTTGGATAAACTTTAATAGGTATAAATCTATACCATAATCTTGAAATTCATATTAAATCATTAAGAATAATTGTAAAGAAAACATACCTGAATCCATGTTAATAATCTTGAGTAGGATTGGATCTTCCACAATCAAATCTCTTTAGTTGTCTGTAGTTTTTCTACTTGAATGGGGAAAGAGAAAGAAAGCAAATTTGTTGTGATTTGACTTGGAGACCATAACCCTTTATAATGTTCTTTATATACTAAACCAATTAGGTTCCCATTAACCCTAATCCTATTAGTATTAGGTTTCTACACATTAAAGCTCATACCCAACAAATATTTCTAGAGCCCAATTAATAGATCACTTATTTAGCCCTATTAAAATAGATAACCCATAATATAATTGTTATTAAATATGTAAGCCCATAATAGAAAATATAAAATATCCTAACAATCTCCCACTTGGGCTACATATGTTTCTTGAGACAATTATATTATCTATAATCTTAAGTGCACACTGAAAATCTATCCGTCCTGAAATATTCCTTTAGTTACAATCTGGTCCATCTACTATATTAGTATCAGATCAAAACGACCTTTGTTACACGTATTCGTAACTAGACCCATCAATGGTCACCATACCAATATATTCAATGACATAGATCGAATATGGATGCGTAGCATGGAAATTACATGTAATGTGATCTTAAACATGTCTATTTCCAACTGGTCCTACTTTAATCTTTAATGAGATCAAACACAAATAACATTCAGAGTTTATAATTGAATCATATACTTTATTCTGCAGAAAATAAATATAGAATATGTCTATTACAAAGAACATCAAAATACTAACTCCCACTAAACATGCACATCATCAGCTAAAATAACACCCATATGAGCAGTGTGCTCATGAAAGACCTTGGGTGGTAATCCCTTAGTAAGCGAATCCGCAATCATGGAGTTTATCCCAATATGTTCTATAGTCACCCGATGACTCTGAACTCTTTCTTTAACAACAAAAAACTTGATGTATATGTGCTTAGACTTCATAGAGCTTCTATTGTTGTTGGAATAAAGCACAGTCGAATTATTGTCACAATATATCTTTAATGGTCTTTCAATACAATCCACAACTTGTAGCCCTGTGACAAAATTTCGCAGCCATATTCCATGATTAGATGTCTCATAACAGGCTATGAACTCAGCTGCCATGGTGGAAGAAGTTATGAGTGTCTACTTTTTTCATGAAATAGCTCCACCAGCTAGCAGGTAAATATAGCCCGACATGGATCTTTTACTGTCTTGGCATCCAGCAAAATCGGAATCAGAATACCCAACGATCTCTAAATGATCTGATCTCCGATATGTGAGCTTGTGATCTTTTGTTCTCTATAAATAACGCATAACCCGTTTGGTTGCTTTCCAATGATCCATCCCTGAGTTACTTAAATATTTGCCCAACATTCTTCTATGAACGCAATATCTGGACGCGTGCATACTTAAGCATACATCAGACTTCCTACAGCTGATGCATAGGGAATCTTTTGCATTTCTTTTTGTTCCAACTCATTTTTAGGGCATTGACTGAGACTAAACTTGTCTCCTTTAGCTACAGGGATGTCTCCTGGTGCACAACCTTTCATGCCGAATCTAGCAATGACTTTTTCGATATAGCTCTTTTGTGATAACCCAATGATACCTCGAGAGCGATCTCGTTGTATCTGTATGCCTAATACAAAAGAGGCGTCCCCAAGAGATTTCATGTCAAAATTCTTTGTCAGAAATCTCTTGGTTTCGTGCAGTAAGCCTATATCGCTACTAGCAAGTAGTATGTCATCGACATATAACACCAGAAATATGTATTTACTCCCATTGAACTTATGATATACACAATCTTCAATTTTATTTACCTCAAGCCCATTTGAGATAATAACTTGATGAAATTTGTGATACCATTGACGGGAAGCCTGTTTGAGACCATAGATGGATTTTTTTAATTTACAAACCACTTTCTTTGGATCACCGGATACAAAGTTTTCTGGTTGCATCATATATATTGTTTCGTCAATGTCACCATTGAGAAACGCAGTCTTTACATCCATCTGATGTAGCTCTAAATCAAAATGAGCCATAAGTGCCATTATAATCCTAAAAGAGTCTTTCGTAGAAACCGGAGAGAAAGTCTCTTTATAGTCAATGCCTTCCTTTTGAGTGAAACCCTTGGCAACTAGACAAGCCTTATATCTCTCAATATTGCCTTTTGAATCCTTTTTGGTCTTAAATATTCATTTGCAACCAATAGGTTTCGCACCTTCAGGCAATTCGATGAGATCCCAAACGTCATTATTCTTCATGGAATTCATCTCATCATTCATGGCATCAATCCATTTTTGAGAATTAGAACTTTGTATGACTTGATGAAAGTTGATTGGATCATCTTCCATCATTCTTATATCAACCTCATGTTTTTGGAGATAAACGACATAGTCATCCGGAATCACACTTCTCCTTTCTCTAATGGATCGTCTCAATGGCATATCCTCTTGAGGTTATTGAGTTTACACTTCAGGTATAATTTCTTCATTTTGCACAGAGAGCTCTTCTACATTGTCTTGAAATTCTGGATTTGTATTTTGAACAATGTCAGGGATAGAAGCCTGATCATTATTAATAGCAATAGTAGGAAGAGAAACAAATTCCTCTTCAAAGACAATGTCTTTCACTTTATCTCCCCCCACAAACTCAACTTCCTCAAGAAATCTCGCATTTTCCGTCTCAAAAAATGATCTAGTAGTGGGATCATAAAACTTGAAACCCCTTGACCATTCAGAGTACCCAACAAAGTAGCAGCTTACAGTTCTTGAGTCCAGTTTCTTTTCATTTGGCCTGTAAGGCCTTGCCTCAGCTGGACAACCCCAAATGTGTAAATGTTTAATACTAGGCTTATTGTCTGTCCATAATTCATAAGGGGTTTTAGCTACCGTTTTGCTCGGAACCCTATTAAGGATATATACTGCAGTCTTTAGTGCTTCTCCCCAGAGGGATTCTGGTAAAGAAGAATGATTGATCATACTTCTTACCATGTCCTTAAGCATTCTGTTTCGTCTTTCAGCAACACCATTCATGCTAGGTTTGCCTGGCATTGTGTATTGCGGGACGATACCGCATTCCTCTAGGAATTTAGCAAAAGGTCCGGATCCGTCATACCTACCATAATATTCACCACCACGGTCAGATTTGACAGCTTTAATTTTCTTACCAAGTTAATATTCAACTTTAACTTTGAAAGCCTTAAATACATCCAGGGCTTGAGACTTCTCATGTATTAAATATAGGTACTCATATCTTGAATAGTTATCTATGAACGTAATAAAATACTGTTGACCATTCAAAAAGGCTGTAGGAAATGATCCACAAATATCAGTATGAATTAGTTCTAAGACATCAGAACACCTGTTGGCACCTAATTTCTTAATGTTTGTCTGTTTCCCTTTAATACATTCAATACAGACTTCGAAATCTGTCAAATTAAGGGAATCAAGAATTCCATGAGACACAAGCCTCTGAATTCTCTGTTTAGAGATATGACCTAAACGTTTGTGTCATAATGTGGCGGAATTCCTGTCAGTTAATTTTCGTTTTGTACCTCGTGAATTTATATGCAAGGTTTCATTAATTGAGGCAATTGTATCTAACAAATATAAGTTATCATGCAAAGATAAAGAACCGGTACCAATAAGATTAGAATCTTGAAAAAGACTAAATTTATTATTTCCAAATGAACAAGAATAATCAAATTTGTCCAAAACAGAAATTGAAACCAAATTCCGTCTAAAAGATGGTACTATATAAGTCTCTTCCAAATTCAAAAATTGACCAGTCTTTAATAATAACCTAAAAGTTCCTATAGCCTCTACTGCAACTGTTTTGTCATCGCCCACATAGATGAATCTTTTAGCATCACTTGGCTTCCGGCTCCACAGCCAACCCTGCATAGACACACTTATGTGAGTAGTAGCACTAGAATCTATCCACCAAGTGTGTTTAGGTACAGAAGATAAATTAACTTCAGTACAAACTAGATTGAGAAGCATACCTTTCTTGACACGCCAATTGACGTATTTAGGACATTCTTTCTTCATGTGTCCAGCTTTCTTGCAAAAGTAATAGGTAAACTCTCTATCCTGTTTCTTTTGCACCTTATGCTGTGATGTCCCAACTGCAGCTTCTTTTCCTCTTTTCCTTTTCTTGTCCTTAGAGATAGTTGCTAAGTTAGCGCTTTCAACATCTTCTCGCTTCAATCTTTCCTCTTCTTGCACACAGTGAGATATGAGCTCGGTAAGAGTCCATTTGTTCTTCTGAGTGTTGTAACTCACTTTAAACTGACTGTATTGTGCAGGAAGAGAAATCAAAACTAAGTGCACCAGTAAATCCTCAAACAGTTGTAACTTTAGTGCCTTTAGTTTGGAAACGATATGAGACATCTCCATGATGTACTCCCTTATGTTCCCTTTTCTATTATACTTCATTGAAACAAGTTTTGTCAAATGGGTACTTGTTTCAACCTTTTCGTTTTTCGCAAAACGTTGTTTTATTTCCTCAAGGAACTTCTTAGCACTTTCCTCTTCGGACATAGAGCCCCTAAAAGTTTTCGGAATGGAACGTTTCATGATCATAAGACTCATACGATTAGAACGGTCCCACTTCTCCATTATCGCCTTTTCATCAGTAGAACTATTATCATTAAGAGAAGCAGGTCGTTCTTCTCGAAGCGCAAGGTCAAGATCCATACAATTGAGAACAATCATAACGTTCTCTTTCCACTTCTTGAAATTCATGCCATTAAGCACAGGAATGGAATTAATATTGGCAGATATTGTTGAAGCAAAAGTAACTAAATCGAGAACAAAATCAAATACAAGCTCACAATTAATAATCATGTCACAAAAAATATATATATCAATTAATAAATTCATACATGACATGATTAAACGATTCCCATAATGGTGAGCCCTAAAACAAGATACCTAGCACAACATTTATATTTAGTCTTTGGACAGAAATATCAACTGTAAGTGGTACTCTCCGTGTAGTAATCAAATATTGACAATTAATCCCGTCAAGTAGTAAGCCTTTCTTTGGATCGACTTATTACTCACATGGAAAACCTAATAATCGTCACATATTTATTACCACAGGTATGTCCATTATTTGGTCAAATAATAACCTTCCTTTGGACCGGTCATTATTTACATAAATAATAGACACACACATCTTAATATTTCAAAATAAATAAATTTATATTATAGAGGTTACTTTGGAAATATATAATTTCAATTCAATTTATTTTAAAATATCAGACTATATACATTAAAAATATATATATTTTTTTCTTTCAATTGAATCGTTAATTTAATAGAGTGAATATATATATCTCACTGTTATCATACATAAAATCAATCATGGCATGCGGCTTGCTTTAAATATATATATATTCTTGCAACATAAAGTCACTGCATGAATTTTGATTACCCACGGAAAAGAGAACCAAAACAAAACAAAACACAAGTCACTGCATCCATTATATATATATATATATATATTTCATATTGACTTTCGTCCGTTTCCCCAAAAGCATGACTCGTGACTTTCAATAAAGTATATTTATATATATATTCATGTTCTTTAATAATTTCAAAACAAACAAACACTCTGAACATATATATTCATGTTCTTTAATAATTTCAAAACAAACAAACACTGTGAACAACCGCAAGCCGAAAAAAAAAAAAATATATATATATATAGTTTTCTTTAACAAACGATCATCACTCGAATCCAGAATATATAAAATATATATTCTTCAATTGATCTTTGAAAAACATATCATAATAAATTAAATCAATTAATTTTAATGATTCAATATAAGTAGGCTCTGATACCACTTGTTAGATAAACTTTAATAGGTATAAATCTATACCATAATCTTGAAACTCATATTAAATCATTAAGAATAATTGTAAAGAAAACATACCTGAATCCATGTTAATAATCTTGAGTAGGATTGGATCTTCCACAATCAAATCTCCTTAGTTGTTCTGTAGTTTTTCTACTTGAATGGGGAAAGAGAAAGAGAGCAAATTTATTGTGATTTGACTTGGGGACCATAACCCTTTATAATGTTCTTTATATACTAAACCAATTAGGTTCCCATTAACCCTAATCCTATTAGTATTAGGTTTCTATACATTAAAGTTCATACCCAACAGATATTTCTAGAGCTCAATTAATAGATCACTTATTTGGTCCTATTAAAATAGATAACTTATAATATAATTATTATTAAATATGTAAGCCCATAATAGGAAATATAAAATATCCTAACATATGCTTGTTATGTTGGACTGATTAGATGATACAAGCATCATGTAAATGTCATTATTTTTTCTTGAATAGTAGCCTGCACGTTAGACTTGGGTGTTGAACAAATTAAGTTTGACTCGTTCTCTACTAGTGGACTAGTCTCTGTACAAGCGATCAATTCTCGTTAGCAATTTTTTTTGGATAATTTTTCCTTAATTTTTAGTATTATAAATCTGCCAGCTGTTATTTGAATAAAATCCTTGTTTTGTTATTTGTTGCTTGTGAACTGATATATTGTTTTAATCGGAATTTGTTCAGAACTAATAAGAAGAGTAAGTTACACTGCAGGAGCATATGTTAATCAATCGATTAATCAACACCACATATTAACGGATCAATTTATCAATTAATCAACACCATATGATCAATCAATTAATAACACAATATTGAATTAGCAGAGTAAATTACCTTACAAATATATATGTCTCATGACCCATGCATGCGGCATGCCCCATATCCAAAATTTATTATGCACAAAAATCAGTTTAGACAAGGTGACAGATGAGCTTATTGAAACTGTACTGGTTTGAGCTGCATTGCAGCCTTTTCTTTTGGGACTGAGAAACTATATCAAATGCTTTCAATCTGATTTTTATAAATGCCAATTTTTACTAATTATTATAATTTTCACCCTTTTTCTGTTTAGGTTTGCTCCTGCAGTTGTAAACCATATATCTTCTTATACAATGACGAATCCAAAAAATTTGTTTAAGGGGCTATATTACGATCATAATCTCATATTCTAGATCGAAGCCCTAGATCGATAGGGTGATCTAACAAATTAACTTTAACACAATTTTTTTTTGAAGAAGATGTTTTCAATTCCAATGATGATTTTCTTTTAGTATATCTCTCAATAACTGTTTCATAACGAAAAAAAAACATAATAAAAAATTAAAAAAAAAATAATAATAATTTATTGATTCTAAATAAAATAAAACTATAAAGTAAACAATATTATATATAATTGAATTATGACAGTACATTATATATGGATAATTTTAATGCAATAATTTAAAATTTAAGATTTTAGGGTTTATCGATGAGATATATATTAAATTCAAATTATTAAAAAAGTAATTAATATAAAAAACTAACCTGATAAGTCATAAGATGTCAAAGTGAAAATAAAGAGATATCAAATAAAGATAAAAAGAAACAAAAACTATTCACTAAAATTATAAATTGTCAATAGATTTTGTATAGCACATAAAAAGTAAAAGTAAATAATACTTATATAGGAGAAAATTAAAACAATAAAATTGAAGAAAAAATTAATTAATTAGGAATAGAAAAAATATTAGTAGTAGGAATCTACATTTAATAGAAGCAACAAATAAGGAAAGAAATTAATTTTATTAGAAATAAGAAAAATAAATAATTGAATAAGGAAATAATAAATAATTAAAAGAAAAAGATAAATAAGGAGTGTAACTTGAACAAAGGGTGGGTCCGGCAGAAAAAATTTATAACTTTTAACATACTTTTTAAAATAAAATGACAAAAGATAAATAATAATAATTATTATTATTATTAAAAATAAAATGTTAATTGAAGTTGACAGTTGTGCAGTTACTGCACAGTATTTATACCGTTGCAGTTTGTAGAGTGTAGACAGTACAATGACAGAATAGTTAAGTTTTTTTTTTTCTCCTTTTGGATTATACGGTAAACTTCTTTTAAAATTTCAGGCGGCACGTGTCCCCCCTATCCAACAGTAGGACCGCCCTGTTTTCTTAGATGTTACTTGGAACTCAAAAGGAAACAAACAAGGTGACTGTGGCATTGGCTTATCTCTTGGCACTTCATGGCCTTCAATGTAAAACAGAAACTAGAGTTAATCTAAGATATATGCTATTTGATTTAATTTTTTATTATTTTTCCTGGAAATAGGGGATGATAAGGTGTGTCAATGAGACAGGAATTGTTTATGATGGCACCGAAGTGTCATCCTGCTACGAAGATATATTGTCAGACCTGTGAGAAAAAAGCTTATGCTGAAAACTGTATTCATTATATTGGGTTATGTTGAATCCCGCCCGGGTGCCTTCTAGGCAACCGAGTCTATATTTCAACTTAGATTTCACATATGATTTTTTTTTTTTTAAATGGATTTCACATATGATTTTATTACACGATTTTAATTATTTACATCTTCGTTACTTTTATTCTATATTATTTCCATTAAATTATACTTCTAGTTGATTATAAATACCTTTCTATTCACGACATGTTTGTAATTTATCAATTTGTCATTTTCATAGTATTAATTCTATTCAACTGCTTAACTTTGAACTATTTTTTTAACTTTTACTTAATTTTGTTGTTAATATATATACATTTTAACAATAAGGTATTAATAATATTTTACTATATATTTTTATTAAACATCATCATCATTGTCCGGAGGCCTATATCAAATTTTTAATTTTAATTAAGTTAGTAATTTTTATTTATTTATTTTGAAACAAGTTTAAAATTTAAATTTGTTTATTTAAATCTAATTTCAAGTAGAAACTACTTACTTTTTTTTTTCATATTCTTGTAATTTTATTGTAACATTAATACCTAACTAATGTCTAATGGTTTCCAACATCAAGGGCGCATATGACTAATTTGAAATCCGTATGGCTCATATGACTATAACCAAACCTAGGAACTAAACATGAAATTGACCTCAACACGTAGTATGGTTGATAGTCAACGGCTTTATTGGATTTTTCAATGAGTTAGGTGTGGATTTTTATAGAGATTAAAGGATGTGTTTTGTTTTTAATGACGGTTGAGAGTGGAGAAAAGGAGAGGTTGACGGATCTTTTGCAAGAAAGGCTTGTAGATCGTGGGTTGAAAGATGAAACGAAAGCTCTTTGCAAGTCTTTTATTTTTTGTTTAATTATTGATATTAACTTAGAGAATAACCAGAATTAAGCGAAATCAGATACTGATAGTATAGTTCAGAGAACGTCTCCCACATGGAAGGAGATAATCCACGTATAAGTGAAAGGGAGGCCTACACATAGCTAGGGAAAGACAGCCACAAATGTGGTATCGGGTGTGAAACCAATTATCACTCTTGGTCCCTGGCAGTGCACTGTCATTACAATAAAGGCACTTTAAACCTCTTTACAGGTTTTAGTTACTTAATTTGACTATCGTTGCACTTGTTTATTGACAAAAATGCTTTGTTTTGTGGTTTACTGTTATCGATAATCAGTCTTTAATTGTCATGTTATACGATTAATATGTGATCTTAGTAGTCTTTCAATTATGTGGGGTGTTATTATGTAGAATTATTAGTTTCAGAAGCAGGTCAACGTTCCTGATAAGGTGTCGAGTATTTTATTATAGTTTGGATGGGCTGTGGTATAATTTGTGGCCAAATTTAGAGTCGCTTGAACCATCAATATATGTGGGTAGTTTCTATGTTGAGATTACCAAACTTGAGAAGAGAAAGTGTTTTATTATCTAGATGGGATGGGTTTTATTATTATTTTTATACTTAATATTTTTTTTATTATTTTACTATGTGGGTTTTATTAATATTTTTATTTATTTATTTATTTTTGATGGACCTAATATTCAAGTGACGGAAGTTTGGTGAGAGGTAACAAAAGTGTCAAATTTGTTGAACCTTCTCCAAAGATAAATATTCATGAAATTGATATTATTATTGCTGACACTTAATTGAAAATTTAATTTTAATTATTTAAAATTTTATGCATATGTAGTCATTAACTCGAACTTTTACAACTCAAGTCGATAGTTCAAGTAACAGTGGAAAAAGATATAAATTAACACATTGGTTGGTAATAGAGAAGTGGTAACCGAAACGAAAGTTGACTGAATGGATCCACATGCATAAGTTCATCACATGATCCTTGGCCCAGATTATTGATAGGTTTGTGTGAAAAGAATAATAGTGAGCATGGTACCCTCGTTTCAACCTATTACCGACTTTCAAACTTTAGAAGATGCTTTAAACTCTTTTGCTTGGCCAACAAAATACATTGTATATTATGATTTTATGTATTAATTATGTCGTAACACATTTTGACGTATGATGACTTTAGGTGACATGTATGTGTGTATGGTTTTTATTAAAATTAGTTTACCTCGTTATATTTTACATTTTCCATGTATCGTCTAATATTATCTCTTTCAATAAATAAATAAATATATATATTTTAAATGTTTTTAAAATGAGCTCTGCTTCTGATAGAAAAATTATCTACAATGGGTATTGCCCGCTGTAGAAAAATAATCTAACGTGAGCATTACTCGTGGAAGGTCATCTACAATGGGCATGGCTTGCGCTATAGATGTATAGATGTCCTGTTTTCTTGTAGCAAGTGTGCACCATAAAATATATCAAGCAGCGATTATGCATGATTTTTTTTGTGCTCAAAAAAAGAAATTGATTTTTTTAATTAGTATTGTAAATCAAGCAACACATAGAAACAGAGTTCCATATATGAAATAAATTATGAACTATGTGTGAAACATCAACTCTAATTAAATACCTCATTTTGATTCAAGCAATATTAACCAGTAAGTGACCACATTACACCAAATTTAACCTTTCGCAATGCGGAAAATACATGATCAAAAGTTTTTGCAACGTAAAGTAGTGCCTTGCTAGTATGATTTATTTTCTTTTAGTTGTAGAATGTGTGATAAGTGATACCTATATAGTAGTTAAAAAAAAAAAAAATATTACTAAATCAGGAGTATTTAAATTTCTTGTGTACTATGGTCATACTAGGTTTTATAGGATTTCACTTTACATTTGGTTGTATTTTCCTTATTATATGATGAAAAAGGTAATATATGTTTTAAAAAGTTAAAATATTAGTTTACTATTAAGCAACAAAGTTTATGAGTAAACTTTTTAATATAAATAGTCGTAATGATTTAATGTTAAAATATTTTATCTAAAATCTAATTCAAATGATGTCAAATATAAGTTATAACTATCAATTAAATCACGAGATAATATAATAAATAATATATTTAATATAACTCTCATACCTTACCATTATTTGAATATATTTTTAAAAAACAATAAAGATAATCAACAATATTTACTCCACCTAAAATATATATGAATTTATGCACTATACAACTTTCAATATTTATATAGTACTGAAATAGTCAACTGACAAAACTTTACCAGGTATAAACTTTTCAAGATTAGTAGATCAGGTGGCACATGTGCTTAATTTATATTTAATAAATTCTTTTGATGGTTATAATGCTTAATGATAATTATATTTGATTATATATAAATAGCGAATTGTCACTAAATTCTAAAATTACGGTAATTAAATTATTTATATGAAGAAATAAATGACTAGAGCGCAGGAAAAGAACACTGATTAATCAGTTTATTTATAAACAATATATAGTACCTCTATTAACATTTCTTTAAAATTGTTATTAAAGTTTAAAACATGATAATTTAATTTTTAAAAATGTAAATTACTAAAATCTTATATGATTTACGAGTTAAAAACAATGTCCGAAAACTACCACGTAACTTTTTTTTTCCACACTTATTATTATTATTTAATTCAAATGTTTCAAACCATTCTGGGTCTAATTTTAATTAATCATTAT
Source organism: Dimocarpus longan (assembly GCA_022984855.1). Taxonomy (NCBI): domain Eukaryota; kingdom Viridiplantae; phylum Streptophyta; class Magnoliopsida; order Sapindales; family Sapindaceae; genus Dimocarpus; species Dimocarpus longan. The sequence continues at coordinate 10,359,265 of CM041014.1, read as the reverse complement.
AAAATATTAATTTAATCACACCTTTAACCTGATCTCACATGTAACAGATTGTGCTTTTAATTTCATGGCTATGGAGTATGGCGCATTGTCATTCCATCTCTTATATACGTTAGATTTGTCCTCTCAAATTTAACTTATTCAATAATTGGTGTTAAACAAAGTGTTGTGTATTTGTGACACATCACTAATTTTTTTGAATGTGGATCCATTTTAAAAAATATATATATATATACATATTTTCTTCTCCAATATAATTATTAAAAGAAAAATATGCATCAATATTTAATCAATCAAAATAAAATACATGTTTTTCTCTCTTTTCTTTTATATTTTATAACTGAGAGGAGAAAAAGTGGGATAAATCTTTATATCATTTAATTGGTTGGAAAAAAAATTGAATTCCAAGTTCACTAACAAAGATATAGCCACAATCACATTACTTGATTTATATTCATTCAGATTCATAACTATCTATTGTTGTCTCTTAGTTCATATTAATCATGTCCTCTACATGTGAACCATGAATCATGTTATCACATATTATTTCGTTAAGAGTAAATGTTGAGCCAGAAAACAAAAAAATCTAAACCGAGAACTAATAGTATTGGTTAAGTTTAAGCCACCAAATGAGGCTGTAGGTAGATGTCGATGGTCAAACACTTTAAAGTTAAGGAATGTTAGAGAAGTCAAGTGCAGCACTACTAATGGAAAGTGTATTAGTACAACAATGTATGCAGCTACAATCAAAGGAAGTCAAAGCTGAAATCCAAGGCTCATTTTAAGAACAATTTGTTATCAATCATGATTGAATATAACTGATTGTATTTCATCAATCAATGGAAGTCAAAGCAAAAAAAAAAAAAAAAAAAATCATTAATCATGATTAATTGTATTTGTTGTATTCTATAATTATGTAATATTTCCTTTTGTAACAATCATGTACATAATAAGACTTTCTCTCTCTCTCAGAATCAATACTGAGATTAAAAACCAAATTATCATTCTCCTATATTTTATCTTAGTATCAGAGCCTTTCCAGGCAAACGCCATGTCTACTCAATCAAATACAGAAGCCCAAAACTCCAACTGCATATGCACTACATTACCAAACAATATGCTACCAAAATCACCTTTTGGAAGTACACTTAATTATACTTTTTCGGTCAAGTTGGACCTGAATAATTATCTTTTATGGAGGTCTATGATCTTGCCAGTAGTTCAAGGTGATAGACTTGATGGTTTTCTATTAGGCACAAAATCGTGTCCACCAGAATTTTTGATAGCTACAAATGATGCAGAATATTCAAAGGAACTAAATCCAGATTATGAAAACTGGGTTACTTCTGACTAACTCCTTCTTGGTTGGCTACTCGGCTGAATAATTGAAGGGGTCTTATCTACAAGTGGTTGGTTTATCTACTTCACATGAAGTTTGGAAGACATTGGAAGCTCTTTATTCAACACAATCTAAGGCAAGAATCCTTCAATACAGAACACAACTTCAGACCACCCGAAAAGGGTCTCTCTCAACTGATGAATATCTCACAAAGATGAAAAGCTATGCTGATAATTTGGGAACTGTTGGACAAACAATTACCAAAGATGACTTGATCATGTATGTGTTGGTTGGTTTAGGAATAGAGTTCGATCCAGTTTTGGTGAATATCACTTCAAAGGCAGAGTCCATCTCTTGGCAAGAAGTGCAAGCTCTCTTACTTAGCCATGAAAGTAGAATCGAACAAATCCATGCTGTTGGTAGTGTTGACTTAAATCAACCCTTTACAAATTTCATAGCAAACAACAAATCTGGAAACAATAACCAAAAGAACACTCATTTTGGAATTCAAGATAATGGAAGAGGTGGTAAAACAGGAAATCAAGGCAATTTCAAAGGCAGCGGACGATTCAAGGGTCAAGGAGGGAGAGGAAATTCAAAACCAACATGTCAAGTATGTGGAAAGGTTGGACACTCAGCTCTAATATGCTACTATTGGTTTGATCATTCCTCTCAAACAGGATCAAACAATCAAGCCTTGGCTTATATTGCTTCACCAGAAACTGTTGTTGATCCAACTTGGTATGCAGATAGTGGAGCCTTAAGTCACGTCACAGCAAACTTGAACAACCTAACACTAAAATCAGATTATAATGGTGAGAAAAAATTGACAGTTGGGAATGGTAAGCAACTGAATATTACTCACATTGGTCATTCACATTTTCCTTCATTTACTTCAATTCCATTACATTTGAATAATATATTTCATGTGCCTGAAATAACGAAGAATCTTTTAAGTGTTTCGAAACTTACCACTGATAACAATGTTTTTGTTGAATTTCATTCAAATTTTTGTGTTGTGAAGGACAAAGCAACAGGAATGGCACTACTGTAAAGGAGACTTAAAGATGGACTTTATCAGTTAGAAATTCTAAAACAAAAAGTTCATTCTAAATGTGGTTCACATTTCTTTTCTGGTCTAGCTTTATATTCTAAAGTTCCTTTGATTTCGAGTCCTAGTTTTCAGAATCCTAGTGGTTTTGTGTCTGAAAATGGTGTCAACAAAGAGAGATGGCATAGGAGATTAGGCCATCCCTCCTCTCATGCCATCAATAAGGTTTTAAAAGCCTGTAATCTGGAATGAAAGCTTTCCCTTTTGTGATGCTTGCCAATTTGGTAAAGGACATGCTTTGCCTTTTAATTCCTCTGAGACAAAAACTGATTCCCCACTTGAACTCATACATTCTGATATTTAGGGGCTTGCCCCGATTACGTCCACTACAGGTTTCAAATATTACATTCACTTTATTGATGACAAAACCCGACTTACTTGGATTTATCCTTTGAAAGCCAAATCAGAAGCCTTGAACACATTTATTCAATTCAAATTGGTTGAAAACCAACTTGACAAAAGAATTAAATGTGTCTAAATAGATTGAGGGGGGAGAGTATAGACCTTTTGAATTTTTTTTGAAATAAAATGGAATCTCTTTCAAGCATCCATATCCTCATTCTCACGAACAAAATGGAAGAGTTGAGAGGAAACATAGACACATTGTTGAATCCAGTTTAACTCTCTTAGCTCAAGCCTCTCAATGCCTTTAAAATATTGGTGGGAATCTTTTCAGACTTCGGTTTACTTAATTAATCGATTACCGACACCCACTTTGCATGATTCTTCACCATGGCGAGCATTATACAATGAACCTCCAAATTTTAGTTTTCTTAGAGTTTTCGGTTGTGCATGTTTTCCTTATTTAAAGTCATTCCAAACACAAACAATTTCAGTTTCATACTTCAAAATGTGTGTTTGTTGGATATAGTAAGACTCATAAAGGATATAAATGTCTTCACTCAAGTAGAAAAATTTATATCTTGAGACATGTTGTTTTCAATGAAAATGACTTTCCATTTTCCCTTGGTTTTCCTAAAACAACTAAGGACCAAACATGTTGTCTCTACCTAGTGTTGCTAATCCTACCATTCAACTTATGCCTAAATGTTTTGATACTTTGAGTTTTAGTCCATTGTCATCAAGGAACAAAGGAATAATAGGATTGATAAAGAGTTTATCAAGAGAAATATGTAATACATGAAATTTGGATATGGATGAAAACATCTTATGTTCCCAAAAAACAACATGACGAGAGATACAAGGGCGATTTGAGATAGGATCCTGACAATGATAACCTTTATGTTCAATGTCATTGTTAAGAAAACAATACAAACGAGCTCTAGACTCTAATTTATTTCGTTTATAAGGCTGAAGATGAATAAAACAAGCACATCCAAAGACTTTGAGATATTGATAGTTTGAAGGACTGCCATACAATTGTTCATAAAGAGTTTGATTGTCAATGACAGAGGATGGAACTCAATTGATAGTATATACTGCTGTCAATGCAGCTTCTTCCCAAAACTTTTCAAGATAAAAAGCAAATATGATAAGTGCATGAATAGTTTCAAAAATGTCTATGCTTGCATTCAGCATGACTATTCTATTGTGATGTACCTGAAGATGAAAGATGACATATGGTACCTATTTAATTCAATAGATTAAGAAATATAGTATCTCGACATTCTATGACATTATCAGTACGTAAGATTTTGAAATCTAAGTCTGAATTATTTGAATAAAATCAGAATAAATTTTTGATAATTTAGATCTATTATGTATAAGATAAAGCCATGTATAATAAGAATAATCATTCACAAAAATAACAAAATACTTAAATCCCCCTATAGTAGTTGTTAGAGAGGGTCCTTAAATATCTAAATGAATTAAGTCAAAAGATACCTAAGAAACTGAATCATTATTATAAAAAAGTAATGTAGGTTGTTTACACAACTGACAGCATAAGCAATCAATGTGATCATCAATTACAGAGTTTAAATGTATACTAGACAACAGAGAGCATAAACGACTAAATGAAGCATGACTTAACCATGAGTGTTAAAGATTTAATGGTAAAGATGAGGAAGTAGCGACAAACTGTGAGGGAGAGAAGACTTGTAAAGGTAGTTGAAGATGAATGAACTCAAACAAACGTCCAACTTTGAGACTTATGTCATGAATCTTCCCCATTTGTGGATCCTGCATGTGACAACCAAAAGAAGTGAAATGGACATCAAAACCAAGTTCATACAACCAGCACACAAAGATAACCAGCACACAAAGATAAGATTTAAGGTAAGTTTAAGAATGAAACATGTATTTTAAAAGGATAAGTTGTAGAGATTTGACCTATGTGTTGAACAGACATAGATAAACCATTAGCTGTAGAAATGATAGGTAAAAAGGAAAAGGAAGTTTGTACAAATAAATTTGTAGGATGAGAGGTCATGTGATTGCAACAAGCTGAATTAAAGTACCATGAGGAATTACATGTTGACGTTGAGTGAACAGAAAGAAAGAGATGAATTACTAGATTTAGAAATGATTTGATGGAGTATAGATGCAAGATCATAAACTGAGATAGAAGAGGAACCAGCAGTACCCGATGAAGCATTGGCGATAGTTGTAGAAGATTGTTGATTATTTTGAAAAGGCTTGAGAGAAACACTCTTAGAGTTGATTGAAGACCCTCTCTTGTTAATATTCCAAGGACAATTTTGAACATAGTGCCCTGGCTAATTTTATGGTAATACTTATAGTGTCTCGTAGGACAATAAAAAATATCATGTCCAAACAGCTTGCAATAATTACAATTAGGTTTCTGTCATAAATTCTCATAAGAAAACCCAATAGATAAATAACCTTAATAATCCAATCAGTTCAATGATAAAATTAATAAGCCCAAATAAGAAAAACAACAATAGGTAGCAAAAGTCCAAATAGGAGCCAGCCCAATAAACCCAAAGAATAAAGGGTTTAATTGAAAATTGACCTTTTTTTCAAGTCTTTTTTGAAAAATAACTCCTTTTTTTTTTTTTTTTTTTTTTTTTATCTTTGTAGCATGACCTTTTTTGGACAAAAATGTCCTTAATAGTTCAGCCAATTACCATTGACCCACAGTTTTTCTATGTCACAAAAGGATTATTACTCGTGACCCACCTCAAATGTCACTCACAGTAACTCTCTTACTTTCAAACCTTTTTAGCTCATGCTCTCTCTAAAAATCTCTAACCCACTGACATTCTCATCCCTCCTCCACCCACCCACCGCTGTGCTTTTACTATTGACTGTTAGCTTTCCTCCACTAACCCACCATTCCATTGCTCTCCCCATTGGAAACCCGAAACTGATAGAAGAAGCAAGACGAAGTTGAAGGAAGAAGAAGATAGAAGTTAAAAGAAGAATAAGGAAGAAGTTGAAGGACAAAAAAGCAAAAAATAGAAGCATAGTGTGAGGTGCAACAACCAACCACAAACTCGACAATAAGAACATTATTCTTATACTCTTTGTGAGAGATGTTCTACTAGGACTAAAATTGCTTGTGGGTGTTTTTATTCTAGTAGGTTTTACAGTTGTAGATTTTTTAGAGCGTAAACACTTTAATGTGGTTATTAGAATTTTTAATTTGTGCTTTGAATTTTGTACACGATTCAATTCGTGTTGTATGATATGGGTATTGTGAACAGTGGATTTAAGATGAGATTCCCAACCATCATGTTGGGATTCTTAACCTACATGTTAGGAATCCTAACTTTTAGATGTGGGATTTTCAACCATCATGTTAATCTCAACCTTTAGGATGGTATTTCCAACCAGAAGGTTGAGATTCCTAACCTTCAAAGTGAGATTCTCAACTACCAGATTGAAAATCCTAACCTCCAGATTGAAAATCCTAATCTCTAGGGTAAGATTCCTAACACCCGGTTGGCATCTCCAGGCCCTAAGTGAGATTCTCAACCATTAAGTTGGGAATCCCACCCCCAACCTATAAGTTATGAATCTAAACCTTTAGGGTTGGGATTCCTAACCATCAGGTTAGGCATCTCAACCTTCAGGGTGGGATTCCACGAGGTTGGGAATCCTAACCTTTAAGGGTGAGATTTCCAATCATTGGCATTCCCAACCTTTAGGACGGTTGGGAATTCTAACCTCTAGGGAGGGATTCCTAACCACTAGGTTGGGATTCCTAACCTTCAGAGTGAGATTATCAACCACCAGGTTAGGAATCTCATCCTAAAAGTCAAGATTCCCAACTTAGGTTGAAATTTTCAATTGGAGTCCTAACTTTAGGTTGAGAACTTCAGCCTAGGTTAGGAATTGCAAACCTTTAGGTTGAGATGCCTAGTTTAGGTCCAAAGTCTCTCAAGTTTCGGATTGATTCCCAACTTTCAAGTTAGGAATCCTAACTGAGGTTGAGGTTCAAGTTGCATCTTAACATTTAGTTTGGGACTCGAAACCTTTAGATTGAGATTCGTAATTTCATTTTTCAATCCCAACCTCAATTGAGGTTGATTCCCAACTTGAAAATTAGGATTCTTGACCTACGTATGTTTGGATTCCCAACCTTCAGGTTTTCTACAACTAGGCTAGGTTGCAAATCTTAACTCAGTGGATGTCAAATCGTAATTTTATGGTTGGGATTTCTAACTTAGGTTAAGAATCCAGCTCTCAAGTTGAGGTTTAATCCCAACCTCCATTTTCAGATTCTAAACTCGTATTGAGAATCCCAACTTCTAAGCTAAAAGTGTCAATCTGGTGGTTAGGTTGAGAATCAAAACTTTCCTATTGTGATATGTTACTCTCCATGTAGACCAAACTTGGAGGTTGGCATTCTCAACCCAATATGTGTAGAAGCCACAGGTACAGAATCCCAAGCTAGGGGGTTTTTAGTTTGGTGTCTATCTTTGCTAGGATTTTGGTTATGGATATGGCTTTTTGAAGTTCTCCTTTAAGAAAAGAATATTGCTCATATTATTAAAATTGAAATAAAAAAATTATTGTAAACTTTTATGTGTCAACATAGTTGTGTTCATGTGTTGTGCAAATTACATTAGTTATAATAAAACCTAATGAGAAACGACATACTATTTGACGTTTGCTTATACTGCCTAATGATGTCTAAAAGTAACCATCTTTCTTCTGTGTATGGTTACTGTAATTATTAAGGTATAAAATTGCTTAAGAATGTCATTGTTCCATCCTTTCATTCTTTAATTGTGATCATTCATTGAACTTCTTTCTTCTAGTCTTTCTAGAAATTGGTAAGGAAAAAATTTGTTGCAGAATCTTTACTTGTGTACATAAAGAGTTGAAAATGGTAAAAGATGGTGGGATGTTTTAGTGATAAGGGTGTGAAACTTAATGCTAAATGTGTCACAACCAACTGCTACTGGATTATTGTTATTATTATTATTATTATTATTATTATTGTTATTATTATTATTATTATTATTATTATTATTATTAATTATTATGTTATTGTTGTAATTTTAAGAATTCTTTAATGATGTTTTGCTAAAGTGTAATGTTTTTGGGTGATCAAACTGGCACAAATTCTGTAGCCCTAGTCATCTGATATTGTTATAATCTGCATAGAAACATATTATATGAACCTTGTTTTAAAATAATAACATTTTTTTTTTGTTATGTTAATTTTTTATGAAATTTTGCAAGTGACTTAGTTTTCTATTGGGATTTATGTGATAGGCGAGGAGGTTATTGCTCGATTCAGCCATTCATGAAGAATTTAGATGATTAAAGGTTTGTACTTAAATGTCGTTACGTGCCATTGCCTGTTAGATGTCTTAAAGTGAATATATTGCATATAGATATTACCTTAATTTAATCAAGGTCGAATGGTAATGCTATAGAAATAAACTTACAAGTAAATCGTCTCGAAGTTTAAGTAATTTATGGTTGTATAGCAACTTGCTATGTAACACCTAGGTTGTAGCTCTGCACATGGATAATCTATTTTGGAGTTTCTTGCCTGTTGAGGTTGTTGCATGCTCTTTGTTTGTTGGTTAAATTGTTTATGGTTTGTAATGTTAGAATTTAGTGGAAGGGAAGGACAAAAAGGTGAAGGAACTAGAGGAAAATATTGCTGCTGTTGCTTTCACTACAAATATCAAGATGGGGAAAGCATTGATGGCAAAATGTAACCTGTAAGAGGAAAATGATGAGATTGGTCATCAAAATAAGGAAAGAGAGGTATTGCTTCTGTGTTATCTTGATATTTATGCAATGATTTTGTACTTGTTTTCTCTTTAGCTTAAAGCTTGGTTCTTTCATGAATTTGTTTATTTATTTATCTGGGTTTCCTTTGTGTATGGCATGCTTATTTATATGCAAAATCACAGTGCCTGTTTTGAAGGGAGAAAAGAGAGAGCGGAGGGGAAAGGGGTTTTAGATGTGTGATTTATAGTGAGATTGTTAAATGCTTAAACTTGTCTTTTTCTACACTCCAGTTTCTTTATGTGGCTTTAAGTATTGTTACCGTGCATGTAACCCTGCCGTGTTTGTATTGCTTTTTCTTAGTTAAGATTATAGAAATTTTATTACTTTGTTATATGAGTGTGCACTCTGATTTAATCTTTACAATCATGTAGAATAGATTTCATTATACTATTTCTTTTATTTTTTCTTTTTGAAATAATTTCTTTTATTTTTTCTTAAAAGTTGTTATTTCTTACGACATTTTTTCTTGTATAAATATAAGTCTTATTTATATTCTTTTCTGATTATTGGTGTGTAGACACATCAACTACAGTTGAAACTTGCTTTGCAGAAATCTCAAAATGCAGAACTTAAAAATCAATTTGAAGGTTAGTAACACATATATTATTTGTCATATTTGTCAACATCTTTTCCCAAAAATGAGACATTTTTACTAGCTTTTATGGGCCCTTTTATTAGGAGAAAACTTTGGATTACTATTTATCTTGATTCTTGACTTCTCATCTGCTATAGAGTTAACCTAATTGTTATAGTATAAATTTAATTTTTCAATCAATGTTGATCCTATTTGTGGTGTCGCATACAGGCTTATAAAAACATATGTAGGGGCAAACAGATGATGTAGACAGATCAAATGAAATTGTTTTCTTCTCATTTTTCTTATATTAATGTATTAATTGTTCTGAAGCATAAAATCATTATGCCACTTAAAAGTTTTGTTTTTATTCTCTCAAAAAGACTTAGGATTCTCTTGGACCATTCACTGAATTTCGATTTACTAGAAAGCATGGGCTAGAAGGAGGTAAAATTACATCACTTTTTTTTTTTTTTTTTTTTAATGTTTTATGCACTCTTTTTCTAAAAGATTATATAAGTTAAGATCCCATTATTAGAAACCAGGTCTGGAGGGATCATCACTGGCTAATTTATGTAATGATTTGTTGAAAGTGTGACTTAACTCTACAGGGTAACCCACGATTTTATGAAGGTTTCGTATAATTAACAATGTGACTATGTGTTATTCGGTTTGGGGGTGATGATTAGTTAGGGAAATTTTTAATGGATGAGATAGTTTCGCTGTTCAATGGCCAAACATGAATTTTAAGTTGATTTGAAACCTCATATCCTTCCTGTTCTAAAATGTGTGTAGGGTGAGGCACTTGATAGTACAACAAAGGAATTGATCGAACCTATACAAGCAATTGGAAACATTGGCAGTGATGGGTTGAGATGGTCTTAAGGAAGAACAAAGCATAAATAAATCATCCAGTAACTACATTGTCCAAATTTATGGTGGTCAGTATGACCCTACATTATTGTTTGAGTGTTAATGTTTTGGTTTTGCTTTCAAATGAATTAAGCATTTTTGCTGTTGTCCTGGTTCTAAATTATGATATTTTCCTAAAAGTTGTACATATATAAAAATACCTGTAATTGAGCAATGACTTTCTTTAATCTCTAGCATGCAAGCCTAATATTATCATTTGCCAAATCCCCATTCTATTTGAATAAAAATTACGCACATAGAGAGTGATTTTCAAAGCGAGAGCTTTAATATCTATGCACATACGGGTACTTTGAAACTTTGTGTTGGCTCAAATGAACTGTAACACTTCTTACCCCGATTTTCCGTCGACGCGAGATTCGAGGCGAAAGGCGTTACGGTTCCGAACTGAAAATTCATTTATTCATTGATTTGAAAATTTTTCTATTAAAAGAAATAAAATCACCACTAAAAGTTTTACGATATTGAAAAATTAAACTTTAATATTATTTTCTCATTTATAATTTTTCGAAAATTCGGCAGAGTTTCCTCTGTTTTTCTAATAATCCAAAATTTAACCTGTAAAGAAAACAATAACACTTCTATAAAATTTAATTATCAACTTCAATTCGGACCTCCCGTCCGATTTCAAAAATCACTTCAACACGCAACCAATTAAAATCAATATTTAATCAAAATTCAAAATCCATCATCATAAGCTTCACGCTACATACGGATCAAATAATATACCTAACTTACAAATTATTTAAAACTTTAATACAAATTATGCTTTACAGACAGTTGAATTTAAAACTTATACACATACATGATGGTACTCATACATATATACACATAATGTAAAATGAATATTACTCAAAAATTTATAACGGGATGTGACTCGTAGATTATCTGCAGGGGTTTCGTCTTCGTCTCAGCAACAAGCCCAATTTAATTACCTACGCGTGGTAAATCCAACGCGCTAAGTATTTCTACTTAGTGGGTGTACACTTAATTTAAAAATCATAAAACTTCATTCTTTCATAATATAATCTCAACAAAACCTTTCAACAATAAGTGAGGGTTCAGAAGAAAACACAAGTCATAAAGTGCATAAAATATTGGTTCAAATATGACTTTATAAAATTCAGTTTTTCTCGGTTTCAAATAAACATCATATAACACATTAATAATCTATTGACTGATAAATAGATATAAATATAAAATTTCTTTTGACGAGATTTTGAAACCATTTTTCAACCAGTATTTTTCGTTACTAAACTTCATAATTGCATTAATTTACTAATAAATACACATACAAAGTACATACAGTTTATTATTAAACATATCAATTATATTTGTAAAAATTCTATTACATATCACTATGAAAACACTTTACTATTTATTATACACATCAATTACACAATAATCGTTTTTTTTATCTATTTACATATAATTTCACATATTCAACACATAAAATTTGTTGTTGAACGTAGTAATCCGATATTACATATATATATTCTTTTTAAATTTTCATAATAAATCATAGCGTAATTACTTTATAAACAGTTTCAAATATCTAAATTATATACTTAATATTCAAACTATTACTTATGAATCCTATCAATTCAATTTTGTAAGGATTTTATTACAAATCCCGATGAAATTATAGTACTAGTAATTATACTTATTAAATACTTAACAATCATTTTTCATATATATATACATATATATATAACACTATTGCATCTAATAATTGTCATTTCTCAAAATTCAATCACAATTAATATGTTACACAATTTCAAACTTTTATCAATTTCGCTAATTACCCTTTTATTAACAATTTCGGATGTAAAACATATAAAATTCTTTATATCCCGTTACAACTCACACAACTTTTTAATTAATATTATTAACGCCATTCTCAAACTTTTTATCTAAAAGTTACTAATTGATTATCTCATTACATAGATACAGTACATAACTCATTTCTTTCCGATTTTTAATCAGATTATTTTCATAAATGATTTTTTTTCCTTTTTCCCAAAACTTAAATCATAAATCCGGATTTCATAATCTTTTTAAATATTTATATTATAACATAATAAATTTCATTTTAATCATTTTTGACACGGTAACTCAACTTAAATTTTACAATAATGAAATCAAACGAAATATATAACGATCAGTTTTTCGAAAATATATATATATCAAACCTAAATCCATATAAACTACAATTCACATAAACTTTTTCAAAAATCCATTGTCAAACACATTTACAATATATCCTTTCAACTCAATTTCCATATTATAATCATCATTATATTTCCGAAAATAATACGTTATCATTAATTAAAAATCAAAACACAAGATACGAATTTCAACATTGTCTTCGTAATACATTAACTAATCATTTAAAAATTTTAACCAATCATAAAATTCATGACATCATATCACTTAATAAATAAAAATGTCAACATTCCTCATGTCAAGTCTTACTTGTCACATCTAATTACAATAATCCCCTTTTTCCCAAATCATTTCCCTTGTCAACATATTTCGCACATTTTACTTTATCAATTAACATTTATCAAACATAATTACGATTCTACCATTCTTCTTTAATTAGAGCCCTTTGTAAAATTCTATCACGATAACATGGATCGGTAACGGGTTTACTGACATCAGCCAGACTAAACGATAACCCTGGCAACGACGGCTCAGTGTCTATCCACCGGGTTGCATATCACAATCTGTTTTTGTTTCGGGACCGGGCACTCAATGCCTCTCAAAGTCCGTCATACAACGTCTATAAGCAATCGTAACGGTACAGTACTGCTAAAAATCATCATATTGGCTAGCCAACTACCAATCCCCACCTACCGGTGATTAGATTTACGCGGGCCCTTATAATTTATTTATTAATCACTAAAAATCTTCACATATATATATACATACAACTTTTATCTTTTAACAAAAATTTCATTTAAACACCAATAAACACAATTATATATTCAATTAATTCATCAACTCTTTTTCAGAATGTTCATACCTTTATTCCGACATATATTTTCGGTCAAGGTACTTAATTTGTTCATTTCTTTTCGTTCCTTTGCGTTTTCTTTTTCGTTTACGTTCAAAATTCAGTCAAATCATATTTAAACAATCTTTCAGAATAATTTATCAAAATAATTCTATGCACTTCAAAACCCAACAAAATTTAAATCTCATATATATATATATTAAAATCTATTATTCAATTTTCTTTGCGTCACCTCTCATGGCCACTGTAAATGACCATTTTGCCCCTAACTTCAGAATTAACCTTTTTTAATAAAACACTTTTTCTTTTTCTGTATCACAAATTAGTTCCAAGAAATGTATTTTATCTATTTAGTTTTATTATTAGTATTTATTTATTTATATTTCTTTTCATTTCGATTCATTTATTTATATATTTTTGACCCATTCATCATCTAAACATCATTCGAATAATATGCATATGGTATAAAATGATAAAATTACCCCTAGAATACGCTATACATCAATTTCGACCATAAGGTATTTTATTTCCGAAATTGTTGTTCGAATCCGTTTTTCATAAAATAAACTCATCTAGGAACATACAATTAATATCTAAAACCACTTAACATCTTAAATAAATAACAAAAACAAGTTTCAAGAGATTTATATAATTGATTCAAAACTAATAAAATTAAAAGTTTAAGAATAAGTGTACACCAACCTTAGGGGCTCGCTTTTTAGTTTTTCACTCACCCAATGAGAGGTTTTTACACCTCCTTAGCCTTCCCTAAGGCATCACGTATACAAATCCTCACCTTAGGGTTCAAAAATAAATAAAAATAAACAATAATATCAATTTAATAAATCAAACTACTAAAACAATTTCAAATACATGTTTATGGATGTCTTTATCACACTTTTAAACACAATCCATCATAAAATCACACACCCATACCCATTTATTCAATTAAATCTCATCATACCCGAAATTAAACTTGATAAATAGATGAGTTTTAGTAATTTTTGAGTTTAGAAATAGGTAGATCATATAAAAATTAAGAGATTAAAGCAATTAAATGAAAAATAAAACAAAACAAAATGAAGAAAATGGACAAAGAAGACTCACGGCAACAGAGCATAAAAGGGAGCCAGCTGAAGCAGAAAATAGCGACTGGAAAATCTGGAAACCACCGGCTTTTATAATAACCAACTTTTCATAATTACTCTTTTGCCCCAAATTTTTGATATTTACAAATTGACCCCAAAACTTTTTATTTTCTGCACTTACACCCCTACTCACATACTAACATCCCATTGGACATTCTTGCTATCACATCATCTCACTAACTCATTCAAATTTATCCATAACCTTATTTTATCGAAAAATATTTAACTTATTTTAATTAAAATAATAATATTATTAATAATAATAGTAATACTAATAATTGTATAATAAATTCTTTTATTCAATTCAAAAATTATTCCTTACAATACAATCTAAATGCTCTATCATAACCTTCTCATTTTGCTACTTATTTTATTTAAATTCAAAAATAATTCTTTACGGGGAAAAACGTTTTCAAAAATATTAAAAGTCACTAATTAACAATTAAAACATTTTACAATCACGCGAATTTCATTTAAATCCAAATTTATTCTCATTTAATAAATTACTTATGAAATCAATGAATAGTAATCGGACGAAAATAATTATCGGGGCGTTACATGAACAATGGTCTAAAATGAGTACCAAAACTATGTCTAGTGTATTTTTATTTATTTGTTAGCTAGGGCTCATTTGAATGGTTACCACTATTGATATCTCTATCCACGTAAAAGGTGGAAAAATATATGTTGATCTTTTTATCCCAGCATAAGCCAGGATTATTCTAAACATTTTACAACAGAATAATAATTTGATATTGAAATCTCATTTGGTGATTCTCTGTTGAAAAGTATTGTTTCCAAAAGTTCGTGGTAGTTCTCTAGCTGTTGCTTCAGTCTAGGCATGGGATCATTAGAATTATTTTCTTATTTTTTGAAATTTTTTCTATAAAGAGGTCAGAGATAGGGATGAGATTGATTTTCTTAATTGTAGTGTGATGTTCTTCGAGGATTTTAATGTTGAACTTCCATATTTTGTTTCTAAAACTATATTCGTTTCTCGAACCTTTTTTTAAAACCTTGTTTCATCTATTTACTTGCAGGATTAGGACTTACCAATGGAACATTTATAAGTCAGTTTATCTATTTACACCTCTCTTGTTTGATTTCTTTCTTTGCTCCAAAAGTTCTGGCAAATTTTTGAACGTTATGTAATGTATGTGTTGCTGAATAAATCTTATAAATGAACTGTAAAGTAGTTCTATTCTTTAAAGGGATTTTTTTTTTTGAATTATTGCTTCAGTTTGAAAAATAGCATTATCATGTTCTTTATTTGCAAATTATAATTCATAATACGCAATGGTGCCAAAAAAAAAAATTGTTTCAATAATTTTAGTGCCATCATTTTCTCTTTTTTAAATTATGAAGTTATTTTTTTGTTGTACATGAAGATTATAGTAAAACTGATTTGGATTTGAGCAAAGATATTAAGGAAATGGAAAAGTATATTGTAACTTTGCTCTCAGAAGAGCTTATATTACAAAAAATGGTAGTCAATGAATCTTTGGAACACATTAATGCATTGATAATTAATTTCAAGAAAATTTTTTTATAGTACTACAAAGAAGCAAAGAAATGCAATGTAGGAATGGAAACATGCGAAGAAGCAAGGGAGAGTCTTTGCATTGTGTAGGTTATGATTAATAAATGAGATGTTCTAATTTAGTATAGTGTACTTAATACATTTTTTTACCAAGGTGTTTACTTTGCAAAAGTTGAGTTTTTGCATCATATAGCTTATCATACCGGGAATTGTCTGAACCAGGAACCTTATTCAAGATCTTGATGGCTATTCTTTATGATGTGGTCATTTGTTATTATGGTATAGTTAAAAATGTTTATAGCAAATCCATCTTTTAGTTTGAATATACAGTGAATGCCGAAAGTAAGTTTGAGAGTTTCCCTACTAGTAAACCTGTTGGCGTGCTTGTTATTGTTGTTGTCGGAGTATTCTCTAGAGTTATACTCTTGATTAGTATATAATCATATACCTTATTTAGCTGATGCATTTGTACAACTTATTGAAACTTTTAGCTGTAAAGATAAGACATAATGGCATTGGTACAATTTGTTATTCTTTTATGGGTTTATCAAATGTATGCTAAATTTTTGTTTGAATGATTGTTTATCTGTGGTTGTTGATGGTGAAAGAAGGTCTGTTACTAATATTTATTATGAGGTGAAACAACTAAAGCGCCAAGGTTAGTGACTTTAAAGTCTTCATACGAGCATCCCTATTATAATAGAAAAAGTGAAGAACCTTTTTTATATAATTTACTATTGCTGTTGTTTCAGAATTTCATGATTCGCAAATGGTAAATAATAACTATATGAAGAACAATTATTAACTTGTTAGATAAAAGTTTCCACATCAACAACTATAGAAATTCTGATTTAATCAAAGTAAATAAGTAAGCTAAATGTCAACCTTCATAGAATCTCTATATCAACTGAATTAATGAGCACTCCATCATCTTCCGAGCTGACATCCTTTGGCTTTCAGATATTTTCCAATTAATTTAAGAGATGTATTGAATTAGTTGTTGCATTGAACTCCAAAACCAAGGGTTACAGTAACAGCTTTCTTAGCAATGAAAAAACAATCAAGGATAAAAAGAGTTTAATCAAGATCACCTACTCTTTATCAAACATATTTATATACAGAAAGTCTGCTTGTCTCTTAGACTAGAACCTCATCGGTAGGTTGCTAAGGGCCTTTCTTGCTCTTATACTGACATTCACAATATAATTCAGTTAGGAAATTAGGTTAATGAAATAAACAATGAAAATATGAACATGAAACGGAAAATAGAAATAAAAGGAAGTGGAAAATGATGACTCTAACCTTCATTATCCAACCTGGGTACTCCCAATCGGAAGGGTTTTAACATCCATTATCTAAGAATTATTTGAAGTATAGAAAAGAGTACTCAATTCCCAACCTCTGGATTGGAAATCCCAACTCCGAGGTTGGGAATCTTCCCAACCTTTGAGTTGGGATTTCGGGGTTAAGATTCCAAACCTAGAGAGTGTGAATCTTATTCCCAACATGAGGTTGGGTTTTTGACCTCCGACGGGATTTAGGGTGGGATTCCCAACCCGAGGGTTGGATTCCTAATCTTTAGGTTAGGATTCCCAACTTTCGGGTTGAGAATCCCATCCTAAATCCCGCCAGAGGTCTGGAATGGATTGGGAATCTCAACCGAAAGGTTGGGATTTCTAACTCCGAAGTTAGAATCTCAACCTAAAAGTTGAGTTGGAAATCCCACCCTAAATCTTATCGGACGTCGGGAACAGATTGAGAATCTTAACTAGAAGGTTAGGAATCTCAACCTCCGGATTGGGAATCTCAATGAAATGTTGGAATTCACAATTTAAAGGTTGGGAATCCCAACCCGTAGGACACACAAATTTCAAAACAAAGCCAACATTCTCCATGTAAAGGCTCGAAACAGGTGCCATCAAACTTAGTAATACTTATCCATTCTACAAATTTCATCATTCAAATAACATCCATATACTACTTTAATAAAGGTCCCTTTTGCAAGCACTAATCAAATGACATCCATCTACTAACAGAAGTAAAACTCCAAACTTTATCATTTAGATCACATCCATCTCCAAGCATTCAATAAATAAGAAATTCATAATAGTTAAAACTAAAAATCGAAGTTTTCAAATTTCACAAATCTCAAGATGTCAAACCGGTCCTTCCCAAAATTCAAGCAGGCAGTCTGGACAAGCTTAAAATCATTAAAATCAACATCACTACCACCATTCTCTTCATCAAAAACATCATCACCACCATCAAACCCCAATTCTCTCACCATTTTGTCCTCATCTTTCCTCTTATGATCAAAGTAATTCTGCTTCACCAACCTCTCTATCAACTCAATCTACCATGGCCATAGATAGGCCACTTTCACCTCCTTCCTCCTCTCCACTACCTCTATTCTATCTAAAACCCTTTTTGGGTTTTCTTCTACACCTAAGCCCTTATCCAAATTCTCTTCCGTTTTCAAAATCGCCCTCACCTTTATTCGCTCTCCATCGCCATCTATTTCCTTGTTTTATTAATTTTTAACCAAATTTGGGGCAATTTGCTACTATTTTGACTGGCGTCAAGCACGGATTCTTTAGAGGGTTTGGTCCTTTTCTTCCTTCTGCTTCTCGATTTTATCGATTTGCTTGAATATGAAGCTCATGCGAGTGAAGAGTGAGAAGGGTTTTGCTTAGGAGTCTAAGGAGGAGGTTGGGTTTGAAGGTAGGAGGTTGGAAAGTAAGAAGACCGAGTGAGGTATGGGAAGTGACAAAATGGAAGGCTGCAATCGATGGGAGGCAAGACTGGCTACACAACAAGACAATTTCAACAAATGGGTTAAGGATGCATTTCATCTCATGGTTTTCATTTCATTAAGGACATTGTCTATTCCATATATATATATATATATATTTTTTGTAAGAATAAAAAAAAAAGGGTTATTTTAAAGTTGACATTTTCAAATGGGTTATTTTTATGCATTTTCTTAACAATAAAATTGCCCAAATAATTTAAGAGCCCAAGAGTCCCAAATCATACAAAAATAATAAGACTGAATTACAATTTAGCTACCTGGTTGGAACGCTTTTACAGGCGGAACAAATGTTTCAATTTTATTGCAATTTACCCCCCTACCGTCAGTAAGATTCGTTACATTTAACGGCAAACAGTATTAAAACGGTAAAAAGATGAAATTACCCTTTGACTGGAATTGACTAGTTTACCAAATATAAGTCCGGTCAAGGGTCAACTCATCAGTCTCTCTCTCATCAGTCTCTCGTTCTCTGCCAATCTACCTCTTCCTCTCATTCTTCTTCTTCTTCTGTTCTTCTGCTTTTTCTTCTTCTTCCCTTCTTCTGCTTCTTCTTCTTCGTGCAGATCGGAGTACGTCAACGGGCTGGAGGTTCGTCAGCGTCAGCGAGCCTAGATCTGGGTTCGTCAAGAACCCAGAGATCTGGGTTCGTGACGAACCCAGAGATCTGGGTTCCTGACGAACCCAGATCCGAACCCAGAGATCTGGGTTCTGGGTTCTGGGTTCGTGCGACGAACCCAGATCTCTGGTTCGTCCCAGAGTTTGGTGATTCAGTTTTGGTTGATTTTTTGATGCTGGTTTGGTTGATTTTCTGATGCTGGAACTGGTGAGGTTGACGAACCCAGATCTCTGGTTCTACCCAGAGTTTGGTGATTCAGTTTGGGTTGTTGACGGTGACTTTAGTTGATTTTTTTATGCTGGTTTGGTTGATTTTCTAATGCTGAAACTGGTGAAGTTGATGACTTTGGGTTGATGGATTGAAGTTGATTTTTCTGGTTAATGTTCAACCTGCGACTTTGGTTGATTTTTTGATGCTGGATTTGGTTGATTTTTTTATGCTGGAACCGGTGAAGTTGATGATGATGGATTGAAGTTGGTTGGAACCGGTGAAGTTGATGATGATGGATTGAAGTTGGCTGGAACTGGTGAAGTTGATGACGGTGAAGTTGGCTGGAATTGGTGAAGCTGATGACGGTGAAATTGGCTGGAATCGGTGAAGTTGATGATGATGGATTTAATTTTTTTATTTTCTTAAATTGATCTCTACCGTCCATATTGAGATGGACGGTGGAGATCTGGTTAATATTTTTTTTATTTATTTTAAAAAATTAAAATTAATATCAAAAGACAATTTTACCCCTCTCTCAGTTAAGTGTAACGGGATTTATTAACCGTAGGGGGGTAAATTGTAATAAAATTGAAACATTTGCTCCGCCTATAAAAACGTTTCAACGGGTAGCTAAATTGTAATTCAGTCAAATAATAATAATAAAATAAAAAGCCTGAGAAAATATGAAAAACAAAGGGTAGCGGCTCCACAGGTCAACCAGAGGTGCAAAACAGAGAGATGCGCGACGGTGGCTACAACCAGAGGAGACAGATATGGGGTGTGCTGATTGGTGTGCGCTGAAATGGAAGCACAGACTAGTGGCGGCTGGTATAGTGGTGTAGCGGCCGCAGAACAGAGTGCGGTAATGCAGCAGGTGGTGAGACCGCGTTGCCAGAAACAAAGACAGCGATGAAGTGGTGAAGCAGAATGTGAAGGAATGGTTATGAACGGAAATACACAGCAACGTGGAGTCAAGGGGACGGTGGTGCGTCAGCAGAACCGTGACTGGACGGCGGTTCATGCAGTGGAAGGAGACCAGGACCAGACTAGAACAGACCAGGTGGTGCACGACCGCAAACCGTGGAGAGAGATCAGCGGCTGAACAGCTCGTGACTTGCGTGGTGGTGCAAGAGAACCAGGTGCGACAGAGAGAGACCTGGCAGCAGCTGCGATGAACAGAGACAGACTAGGTGGAGACCGGTGCAGCGAGAAATTAATAGCGGAAGCTTGGTGGCGCGGCGGCAATGGCAAAGGCAGAGAAAGATGACAGTGAGAGATGAATCAGATGCAGCGGCAATGGCAGCAGCGGCGATGGTGATTCAGCGGGTGTGAAGGCAGATCGTCGGTGTGACAGGGGCGGTGAGCAGTGCGACCAAACCAGAGACAAATGACAGTGGGTGTTTGATTTGGAATGGTGTTTTGGCGGCGCGTCTGATGACAGTGAACAGAACAAAAAATTAGTAAAGGAGCTCTGATATAATGTGAAAGGAGAAAGAATATGTATTTTACCATATTATATTCTACGGTATACAACATAAAACCTATTTATAAGTTAAGGAGGAAAACAAATAAGATAAGAAAACAATCTATATATGAAAACAAAATAATATATTAAATAAATGGAAAATTGCATGATTTGATTGATTGTATGATCTGATTGATTGATTTTGCTTGTATGTTAGCATGGATGTCAAGTATGAGAAATCAATTATGAAATTTGTTAAAAGAGACATTAAAACTTTGGAACTTATTAAAACAAGTTCCCTCATTGTCACACTTAAACTTTTCTATCATAAAACAGCTTCAACCGCTTTGGCTTTACGCACCACTAGGGAATTAATGGGTAGCTTTCTCATCTTCTTGAATCTCCAGTTGAAATTAATGTACAAGCACAAGCACAAGAATCTCAAGTAAACAATCTGATTTATCTTCCGTACTTCATTTTCACTTTGAACTGTACGAGAATCTAAATGAGTCAATTTTGTAACATTCCAAGCAAATTCACCATTCTCTTCAAGAGAAAAATTTTTCTCATACTTCTCTTTAGGAGAAGTTTTCTCTTTTCCTAATGACGGGAAAATTGTCTCATCAAAATAACAATCCGCAAATCGTACGGTAAAATGATCTCCTGCCTTGGGTTCAAGAAATCTAATTATTAAAGGTGAATTAGAACTCATATAAATCTCTAAACGACGTTTGGGACCCATTTTAATTCTTTGTAAGGTGCAATAGGGACTTGCATAACACAATCAAATGTACGTAAATGAGAAATATTTGATTTATAACCAATTACAATTTGTAATAAAGAATACTTATAAGAAGTGATGGGTTTAAGACGAATTAAAGTCGCCGCATGTAGCATGACATGACTCCACGCATAAATAGGTAATTGCGTACGTAACAATAAAATTCGTAAAATTACTTGAATATGCTTCATAAATGATTCTATCAAGCCATTCTGCATGTGCACATGTGAAACTGGATGCTCAACATCTATTCCAATTGATGCATAATATTCATCAAACATTTTTGACATAAATTCACCAGCATTGTCCATACATATAGACTTGATTGGATTATCCAAAAAATGTACTCGAAGTTTAATAATCTGTGTCAACAATCTAAAAAAAACAGTATTACATGTAGACAATAAATAAATAGGTGACCATCGTGCATATACATCAATCAACACCATCAAGTATTTAAATGGTCCACTTGCTAAGGGGATAGACCCACATATATCTCCTTGTATTTTTTGTAAGAAAAATGGAGATTCTAAATCAACCTTCAAATTTGATGGTCTAATAATTAGTTTTCCTTGTGAACAAACAGTACATCTATTCTCATTGGATGATAGAATCTTCTAGTTTTTTAATGGATGTCCATGAGAATTCTTAACTATCCTACGCATCATTATAGATCTTGAGTGACCCAAACGATCATGCCAAAGTGAAAATAATTTTGAATCTGTGAACTTCTGATTCATAACTGTGTAGGTTTCAAATGGTTTTATATATACATAATATAAGTCGGATGAATAAGTATTAAGTTTTTCTAAAACAAGTTTCTGGTCTGAAATATTTGATGTAATATAGAGATATTCTCTATTATTCTCATTGGTAGTTTCAATATGGTATCCATTACTACAAATGTCTTTGAAACTCTATTATTCTCATTGGTAGTTTCAATATGGTATCCATTACTACATATGTCTTTGAAACTAAGCAAACTTCTTTTAGATTTGCTTAAATATAAAGCAACATTTATTCTTAATTTTCTACCATTTGTTAATATGATTATAGCTTTTTCGGAGCCTTCAATAAGGTCTGTAGGAGTAGATATAATATTTACATTGGCTTTATGCAAGGTTATATCCACAAAATATTTTTTATTTCGAAGAATACTATGTGTAGTTTCACTATCAATGAGACATATATTCCCAGCTTTCATATTAAAATCTGATTATCCATCCATGTTCCTTTTATAAAAAGAAGAAAAATAAATAAATGATGATAATAATAACTTTATTGATCTTTTAAATAACAATGATAAATGAAAATATAATCCTAACAAACAAGAAATGATGAATTTCTTAAATTCTAAAATGGAAATAATACTGAAAATATGATAAATAATTTTTAAATTTTAATTGGTTGGACATGTCCATCGCCAATTAAATGGTCAATCTTTCCATCTGAATATTCAAAAAAATCAGAGATATCAAGATGAGTAATGTCTATAAGGTCAAAATATCTGCAAAATTTGCTTCGACTTTCTTCCTATTTTCTTTCATGGATGCTTGATAAAATTCAATCAAATGCTTAGGTGTACAGTAAGTGCGTGACCAATGTCCTGTCATGCCACATCTATGACAAGTATTATTAACATTTATAATATATTTGTTACTTTTATCATGTTTGGCTTCAACAACATTCCACTTCTGGGGAGTGTTTTTCTGATTTTGCTAACTTGAATATTTTTTACTACCCCAACCATGAGAATTGCAGTCATATCTACGCCCACGCTGACATTCATGTCTTTGATATGGTTCATGGTCCCTTTTTGAGGTAGCATTTGTTTCTGGCAATGCTGAGGAACCAGTCAGGCGTAGCTCCTGATTTTTTAATAACAGCTCATTATTTTGTTCTACAACTGAAAGACATGATATTAGCTTTGGATATTTTGTGAACCAATCCTCTCGATTGGTTTGGGGAGTGTTTTTCTGATTTTGCTAACTTGAATATTTTTTACTACCCCAACCATGAGAATTGCAGTCATATCTACGCCCACGCTGACATTCATGTCTTTGATATGGTTCATGGTCCCTTTTTGAGGTAGCATTTGTTTCTGGCAATGCTGAGGAACCAGTCAGGCGTAGCTCCTGATTTTTTAATAACAGCTCATTATTTTGTTCTACAACTGAAAGACATGATATTAGCTTTGGATATTTTGTGAACCAATCCTCTCGATATTGTTATTTCAAGAGCACATTCGAGGCATGAAATATAGTGAAAGTTTTCTCTAATAAATCTGCATCGGTTAATTTTCACCACATAACTCAAGCTTTGAAGTGATGTCAAAAAAAGTAGTGTTATAGTCAGCAACAAACTTATAATCTTGTAGTCTCAGGTGGTGCCAATTGTATCGAGCCCTAGGGAGAACAACAATCTTTAAATAATTATATCAATCTTTCAAATTTTTTCACAATGTCAACAGATTTTTCACTGTGAGATATTGAGTTTTCAAACTCTCATACAAATGGCAATGGATAAAAATCATGGTTGTAGCCTTATCTTATGTTGTTATTGTATTGTTCTCTTTAATAGCATCAACCAAATTCTTTGATTGTAACTTCAACTTAATATCAAGAATCCATGATTGATAATTTTTTCTAGTAATGTCAAGCATATTGAATTCAGGTTTAGTGGGGTTTGACATTTCCAAAATGCAAAAAGGAAAAATAATATAAAATTAATATTGCTGTGAATAATGATAGAAATAATACAGATAAAATTTAATATCAATTCCATAGTTCACATAAATCTCCACATGATGTTAGAAATATATAATGAGGTCATAGTCATAAATTGAACAAACAAATGTCAAAGAAAATAATAATAATAATAATAATAATAATAATAATTTCAATTGTGTATGGTATGAAAAAAGGACAAATAACAATTGAAATATTGTATATCCTAACATGGTAATTTTTGATAAAATAAGAATAGTAAATCAATGTTCAAATATTGCATATCCCAACATGGTAATTAATAAAATAAGAATATTAAATCAATGTATATTTTAATGGTAGACAATACTTAATGAATGTGATTAAAATATCAAGTATTTAATATATATATGAAAGAAATTCATAGCATTATAAAAATTCAGTATAGAACAATAAAACGGAACCAAAAGCGTACCGGTTTCTATGCAGCGGAAACCTGTAGATTCTTTTAATTGTTCAACTGGTCGGATTCCAATCACATAGACGGAAGGGAACCTCAAATCACAATGTAATTTGCCTTGCCATGTGTTTTCTTCTCTATATTCACTCACTCTGTGTATTTTGCATGTATATCGTGAAAAATTGATTTTGCATCAATAAAAAACAAAATGAAATACATCAAGTATTTATAGGGATGGCGGTTATTTTCTGATAACCGCCAGTAACCGCCAGCGGTTACTCATTTTTATCCAAATCCATTTTATATGGATCGGGTTATGGGTTTGGATCATCTTGAGTGGACCCAACCTAACAACCCAATAACCCAACATCTCCCACTCACATAAGATGAGCCAAACAGAAATTATGGAGAAAACACCGGGTAACCCCTTTAAGATAAGAAGTACAGGCATTCATACAGGCAAATACATCGTGTGACCTATGAACAATAATATATGCAACGTGGCTTGTCTTTCAAATCTCAATTGTACTGTTATACAAGAGATTGTAAATATGTTCATTATTATATCCTAGATTTAATATAATTTTATTTGCTCGAAAACATTTAATCCCTTAACGTAATATGCTCGATTATTCAATATTCCATATAATCACAATTACAATTCCAAATTGCAATTAGTCGCGACTAGTAATTATAGGAACAAAATAAAATTCATTAAATTTTCCTATCTCACTTTCGTCCCTCGGTCAACAAAAATGACTGACACTATAGTAATGTCTCATAGGTCGCATTATCATAACCATAGAAGACACAATAATGATACAAACATCACCTTGTTACTTTGAGACAAAGTGAATAGTCACTAAGGACATAGGTAGAAGTTTTACAAACTTCAATGGAACTTACACAATGAGGAATCAGAGATAAATTCACTCATTTTTCATATCGGTCACAATAAGCACACGCTGTATGAAACGCATGTTACAGTGAATCTTGTCATTCAATAAGGACGCGTATGTCTTTTATAATTAGATTATTCACTGTACAGATCTTAATTTATATGCTTTCCTAGCACCTAACCTGAGTTTCTAAAAACTCACCCTTCAAGCATTTTTATCAAGAAACTCACATCTGACTTACTCAGGTTCTCATGATGGTGGGGATGCATCACGAGTGGTTCAATAATTGACTTAGGTAGAACCTCATCTTGATTACAATCAAGGCGACATTTCATACATTTCAAGCCCTTAAGAGAATAATCTTATTTTTATCCTCTAAAAAATATGTCTCATCTTGGCTTGCTCTCCTAACAACCAAGGCGACTGTACGTGTAAGAATACCAATCTCAAAACCTGACGACATACTTTCATATATAATCTATGTAAAATGAATATGTGCTAGTTTTATATAACCATAATGATGTATCTAATCATAAAGTAAATATAGTTTAATATAACAATTATAACATTACAATCTACGCAAACTCAAAAATTCAGCATGTGACATAAATAATCTCTTGTCATAACTTTTGTGAATGGATACACAACCATCTCACACGTAGATACACACTTAATTGTTACATTCTTTTCATCACTATATCTCTGATGAAATTCTACTTAGTCTCTATGTGCTTTGATTTACTGTGATATTTCTTATCTTTAGTATAGGCGGTTGCTACCTGAGTGATACAGGGAGTAATCAACAGTCTCTTCCAGATATGTCAATATATTTTTCACAGCAATCTAATGTTTCTATCTAGAATTAGATCGATATCTACCTATCAGTCCAACTACATAGTAGATATCAAGTCTCATATACATCATAGTCTATATGAGACTTATGATAGTACTGGAGTAAGAAATCCTTTGCATTCTTAAATCGACGATAATGAATAGCCTTACGGTTGTTTTTACGAGTTGATAATTTTGAGGGTACTAACTCTTCAGCCCCTTTGCTCCCACTGGGAACAAATGCACCAGCTATTCCAATAGCTTTGTCACTCCCACTAAAGATAGAGTATTCAAACAACTCTTTATTTTCCTCTAGTTAAATATTCGGACATCCGAATTGTTCAACTCGTAAAATTGAAATTTCTTTTCAACCTCACCTCTATAAGGAAATTCATTTATTAAGAAATTCACATCTTGTGACTCTAATTCAGTAATACTTCCATTTCAATTTTCTCCTATGAGTACATATAAGTGCTCAGAATATCTAATTAAAATACACTTCTTTACTCTAGCACCTAGCTCTCCATATTATACTGGAAAGATCATGTACATATCCTGCACACCTTCAAGGTCGCATATAAGTAAGGTCAGGTTTCCTACCTATCCATAATTTATAGGATATAAAAAATGCTGATTTTATAAGGACCATATTCAGAATATAAGCAGCTGTTAAGAGTGTATCTCCCCAGTAAGATACTGGGAGATTTGCTTTGTGCCATCATAGATATTACCATTTTCAATAATATTCTATTCCTCCTTTCCGCTATACTATTTGTTACGGAATCCTAGGAATATTCAACCGTCTACTAATACCTTTCTCATGACATAATATCTCATATTGGTCAAAAAAGTATTTTCATCCTTGGTCAGTTTATAAGAATTTAACAGTTCTATCTAACTGATTCTTCACCAAATTTAAATACAATCTAAAGCAATCTAATGCCTCAGATTTATGAGAGATCAGATAGACATGACCAAAATAAGTAATGATCTATGAATGTTATACAACATGAGGCACTATTTACAACTCTCACAATTATTGGTCAACAAATATTAGAATGAATTTAATTGTAATGGATTTTCAGCCCTAATTCCTTTTTAAATGGTTTTCTAGTTGTTTTTCTTACTAGACAACTTTCACATGCAGACGAATCTATCTTATTGAGAGACCTTAAACAATTCCTCTTTGGCCAATTTATTCATTAGATTCCGCTCGATATTTCATAGTCTAGCATGCCAAATATAAACATCAATATTTGCAACATCAATTGAAGTAATTAATGAAAAACAACCATCGCATTAATAATACCATCAAATTCGATATTTAATACGATGAAACCACTAATCAGATATCCAGTACTTAATCACCATTAATCTAAATTAAATCCTCAAACAGTAGCCATGAAAAGTTATGCATTATCCTAAACCCAGAAGGACAATTACAGAGATAATATTTAATCGAATTTTCGGAACATAGAGGATGTCAAGGAGACATAACACTTGACCACCTTACAGAATCACTTTGCAGGTGCCAATTCCTCTTAAGTTATTCCCCATATGGATCCATTTTGTTCCTCGGTTGATTCGACGATACTCTACAAATGCTCTTCTAGCATATACTAAAACTTACGGTGCCAAATATGATAGATATCACTATTCAATTTGTCACCCGTGTTAAGTTTAGCAACTATGTTTTCGAAGCACATGTCATTTCTCTAAATGACATTTATTCTACTTAGAGACTTATATTCTATATCTTTTTACGTTTATACTAGCACATCCACTATCATTTCACTAAAATATTACAACAACTACACATTCATAAATATGATAAAAGAATCTTTGGATAGGAATCAAAAAATAGTCAAGCTACCCATCATCATCCAACTTCCAAATATTCACTAAACCATATATGTAAGTGTTTTACGCAAATCAGTCCTAATATCAAGCTCTACAAGATTTTAGGACACCCACAATTTAAATAGTATCATTTGAGATCTTTATAACCTCAGACATGTCATTATCAAAATCTCTATGATCTCCAATATTTTATCGTTCGAGATTTCTATGATCTCAAAATCTTACTACTCATATGAGATTTATTTAATCTCAAGGTCCTGGTCAACAATTTTGAGATTTTAATAATCTTCTCATTATCTTATAGAACAACAATCATAATCATATCATCAGATAGCTCATCATTAAAATCAATCTACCCAGTCCAACAAAAGCACATTCTATCACCCAAAAACATAAAAGTACACATGTATGCTTAATTTAAAATTAAATAAAATTTAATACAAAAACTAAGACATTTTAATTTAGCTGACAATTAGAGCAAAAGAAAAAACAGCTGGGATGAAAAGAGGAGAAAAAATAAAATTTTTAAAAAATATCACCGGAAAGGTCGCCGGAATCCACCATCGACGGCGGCGCGTGGCAGTCACGTGCCGGCCACACCCTCCACGCGCCAGTTCACGCTCCGCTGCGTGTCTCCACGCGCCTCCTACGCATGCGCTGACATTAGCGTAACGCATACCGCAATCGAAGTGAGACACATGTCAAAGTAACGCATCATATGCTCATGAAGCCACGTGGCGAATCCATATTATGCCACGCGTACCATGACAGTTTACAAAGCGACACGTGTCGTGCGTGCAAGCGACCACGTGGCAGCTTCAGAGAACGGCACGTGTCGAATATAAGCAAGCCACACTGCGAGAGCTCAACCACTCATGATGAAGCCACATGTCATCTCGCGTGTCGCTTTCATGGCACCACGTGTCGCTTTCGTGGCGTACAAGTCATCAGCACATGCTGCCTTAGATTTCACGCACCGTGTTGTCGACCTCAGTTTGCGACGGGAACGGTGCCAAAATTTTTATAATTTCATGCTCTTTTGGGTTTTGCCCTTATTGTTTCATTTTGACTATAAGGTGAATCGCACTCTCCTTACGTGAGAGTGTGCTAAAAATCTTCATAAACTTCAATCACCTTTTACTATGATAGGTGTTTTTCCAGATTTTAATTTTCTAAATTTTCATTAAAATCTGTTTTTCTCCTTCGATTCTAATCCAAATCTAGCTTATAATATATCGTTGGAAAGATCTTTTCGAGTCCTATCTAATGGTATAATAATCACATGAAGAAGAAAAAGCATAAGAACCATAAATGCCTAAGAATAGATTCGGATTTCATACTTCTATTTCTTAGGTTTTCAATCCGGAAAAAATTAAGTTTCATGGCAATTTAATCACTCAAGCATGATCAATAACCAGCAAACAATTCAACCAGGCTCTGATACCAATGAAAGAAATTCATAGCATTATATAAATTCAGTATAGAACAATAAAACGGAACCAAAAGCGTACCGATGCAGCGGAAACTTGTAGATTCTTTGAATTGTTCAACTGGTCGGATTCCAATCACATAGACGGAAAGGAACCTCAAATCACAATGTAATTTGCCTTGTCATGTGTTTTCTTCTCTATATTCACTCACTCTGTGTATTTTGCACGTATATCGTGAAAAATTGATTTTGCATCAATAAAAAACAAAATGAAATACATCAAGTATTTATAAGGATGGCGGTTATTTTCTGATAACCACCAGTAACCGTCAGCGGTTACTCGTTTTTATCCAAATCCATTTTATATGGATCGGGTTATGAGTTTGGATCATCTTGGGTGGACCCAACCCAACAATATATATTTTAGACATATATATATATATATAAACACATATGCTACAATATATTATTTGAATCATAAAATTGAGAGTAAAGAATTTCTAATTATAATCGATTTTAATATTTATAACTTCTGGTTCTAAACAATTTAGAAATCTAAAACTTCTGATTTTATAATTATAAAAATTTTAGAACTTTTGGTCCTAAATATTTTGGGAATTTAGAACTTCTGGTTCTAAAATATCTTGAAAACTTCAAATTTCAAAAATTATATACATTCCTACCATAATTAATAGAAATATAAGAAAAATCAAATAAAAGCAAGAACGAAAATACTACTTCAAATAATACACTATATAATAAGATTACTCGAATCAAATAGTAGGAAGTAGATCATATGAATAAAATCTCTCGTACTATATTATTTGAATCAGATAGTAGGAAATAGATCATATGAATAAAATATCTCGTACTATATTATTTGAATCAGATAGTAGGAAATAGATCATATGAATGAAACCTCCCATACTAGATTTATGCTGATAACATGTTGTAAAATAAATTATAAAAACAATGGATTTAGAATACTAACAACAATAATAGAGGAAAAGAGAAACAAGAGATAAATGGTGAATGGAATTCAATTGATCTGTGTCTTCTAATGGTTATAATATAGGTCTATTTATAGGTAAATTGAAGAATTATTTTCATAATAAAATAACAACAAATAGGATAAAAAATATTATCAAAAAAGAAATGATGTTAAGAGTATTTTCAAAGCATGAGTGTTTTTTACATGAGCGGCGATATTGGCACTTCCAAAATATTGTATATATACCCCATTTTGTATGTTTACTCCATTAATTTTTTCTAAAATACTAAAAGTTTGTAATCTCACCCCACAAATTACAAATATATATTTTTCTTCTTTCTAATCTCCACACCACCATCATTATGCTCTCCATCAAAATTCTCATTTTGAAAAAAATAAAAATAAAAATTGGGTTTCTTTTCAAAACTCTTTTATCAATTACACAAACCGTTGTCTTCTTTATCACAAATCTTACATAACCGCTTTATCTTCTTCGTTAATAATATATTAATCAAGCCCAAAACTTCACAACAACCTCTTTGTCCTTTTCTTTGATGATTTCCGGTCTCTGTCTCTGCTGCACCTATGATTAAAGCCACCAACTCCATTGCAGAAGTTCTTACACACTGTAGCCAAATTGGAAATTCTAAGGTAATGAAATTGCATAAGGAATGAAAGTATGCAGCCCCTCAAGAACGTTGATCTGATATGGAAAAGACGAATAAATTTTGATATGAACATAGAATTCCTATATTTGACTGGGAAGACATATATTCGACTAGGAAGAAATTTCTCTCAAAACCCAATTTCAAGTAAACAATCTTCCTTTGGATTATTTTGTCATTCATTAATGATGCCTACTATTCTATGATGACCTTTATCGGTGAGAAAAAAGAAAATAAAAGAGAACTGGATTTGTTTTCAAAGATGTAATCAAGGTCAACTTTGAAATTTTAAAAATAATTATATTTTGGAGCGTACGTACAGTTTTAGATGGGTGAAAATACCACGGCTCTTTTTTATTTTCAAAAATGAACGGATGTAAACAAGAACCGAAAGAACCTGGCCTAGATCTGTTGGGCCTGCGAATGCATGATCCGCCTAATGAGCCCAAGAGTTCCAATGAGCAACCTATGGCCTCGCACAATCAGTCTTAGGCCCAATAAAATTCTCCATGGGCCATGTGTAATGTAATTTTTCGGGAGTTGTAATTCGCAATAAAAGTCTTTACACTGTATTTATAATGTCATGAGTGGCAATATTTGTACTCCTCTTTCAAATATTTACCTATATATATATATATATTTGTACCCCTCCAAAATTGTACGTACACCTTCAATCATTAATTTTTTATAAAAAAATTATTATACTTAAGTAGCATTATTAAGAATTAAGTTAATTGTATTTAAGAAATACTTTATACATAAATCATATTATTTCAATATTTAAAATTTTAATCACTTTTCAATTATTGTATAATATCTATTTATCAAGAGATTAGCAGGGACAGTAAACAGCATCGGTTGAGGGAAATAAAGGTAGCATCAACATTCGTCAATTCAAGACTGAAGACAAAAGAAGCTGAGGCGGGGGCTTATTTAGTATTAAAAACATTAAATAGGTGGACTGTGATTTCAACTTATGATATGTCTTTTAATAGTTTAGTTTGAAAGTAGCTCTTAGGTTTTAGTCCAATGGTTTTTTCGGTTTGGATTTCTACCCGAAAATCATGTACATAACTTCTCTCTTTCTCTATATTTTCTTTTATTTTTGTTTGTATTATTTGTCCGTGCGTAAGTTAAAACCACCCCCCTCCCTTTCAATTGATTTTTGTTTCAAGGTTGAAAAATCTAAGAAGGCTTGTTCAGATTGAAAGAAAAGTTCTTTTGAGATTAGTTTATATAAAAGCTTATATAACCTCTCTTAATTATCATATATTTAAGGTTTGATATAAAAATATATATATATATTTATACAAATAATTACTAACCAGTCAACCAACCAAAATGTATTAAAACCCGAAAAATACTGGTAGAAACAAAATGAAGCATGTTCAAATTAAGCAGTCTTAATTATCTATTCAATTGTGTCTAAAACCAACAAAAGGTTATCGTTCTTGTTATCGAGGTTTCCAATAAATTGACCATGCATCATGTGCTTCGCCAATTTGATAACAAAAATACCATAATCATCAATGTAACAAATGAAAACACAGCAGTTAGTATGACACTAAAATATGGTTCCATAAACAAAATTATAAAAAAAAAAAAGGCATAGCATAGCAGTCTGAAGGCCAAAATGTAGAAACCGCAACACTGAGAGAGAGACGAAAAATAAAAAAAGGAAATACAACTGAAATAGCAGTCCTAAGACCAAAATGTAGAATCCACAATACATAAGACGCTGCTGAAATTCGTTGGAGCAATTCTAATCCGAAATGGTTCAGATGCTATGACAGTGTTCAATGTGCTGGGCACTCGTCACTTGCTATACTGTTTGAACACCTAGAAGCAATTTACAACTCTAGCATACTCGGTCAAGCTCACCAAATGTCTTTTGGGTGAAAGATCCCAATGAATGTTGATTTGTATATCTGGAAACACAAGGGACGTTGTATAGCTGATAGGAACACGGTTACTGGGATAGAAGCAAGGATGGTAACTGGAATGGAAACCCATTTAAATTTGTCATCAAGTACAATCCAGAGAGCAGCAACAAATGCTATCATCATAGTGGCAATGGCAAAAAAGAGAGAAAGAAGTCCTATCATTAGTTTTACGGGAAGTTTCTTGAGGAAATCTTCTTCTGCATAGCGTGAGGTGAGGATAGACAAAAACATTAGAACGGAAGTTAAAGCTGAAAAAAGGGATAGAGCATCCGAGATGATGAACGCTGTAAATGATTTATGTTCTAAGAAAATTGAAACGCCTTGACTATTGTTGCCTCCAGGCACTACAAATGCTGCAGCAAACACTACAGTCGCAATGAGAGTTGTTACAACCATGCAAGAATTTGATGCGTCTTTCATCCATTGCTCTGCCTTTTCGACTAGGTCTTTGTGCTCCTTGGTGAATAGCTCCCTAGGTGTATGTCCATCAAGATCTTTCTTTTCCTTTTCAGAAGGATGAGCTAGTTTCTCCACCTCCTACGAGGTAAACAATAACATTGCTTAGATAATATATCTAATGAACGTCTTATAGTAAAATATCTAAAGCTATATATCAAAAGTGTTAACATCTTGATGCTCCCTAAATTTTATTAACAAGTAAATTTGCCATATAGATTATGCTAACAAGAAGAGAAATTTAAGAAGATATTTTTAGTCAATGATGAATAACCACTTGCAATTAAATGTCATGGGAGTAATAGTATATATAGGTACCTTATACCATTGTAACTCTCTTTGCATCTGTAGAGCTGTACCAGAAATAGATGATAGTTGAGGAGAAGGTGCCAACTTAGCTGCCAAATGCATTCTACAGGGTTTGCGTGTTTTGTAACTAGAGGCAAAGCCTCGTTTGGCTAAGGAATTACTTCGTCTGTTGCACTATATATTGTACATAATTCACTCCTTGCATATAAGAGATTGAAAACCAATTCTCGCCGATGTTCCACAGCATCATCAAGTACTGTATTCCAAGATTCAGCATCGCCAGTACTCCAAATCCAAATTATATCCGGGAAATGATGAAGGCATACTTTAATAATTTCAACAATTCCTGAGATTCCTGCAAGATTTAGGATCTTTGCGTCTACAAAATATGATAGAATATCCCTATTTGGCATTTCTTTTGCTCTCTCACATATAAAAGTTACCAACTCCAAAGCATATTTGTGTCTCCACTTTACATCTAGAAATTTTTGGCAAGTCGACGGACCTGCAAATGAAAATAAATGGATCTATGGAAACTGATTAATATATATTAAGGAAATCAATTATTGATGCATCTGTGACGTTACATACCAAGGGTTGTGATTATCTTCCATATATGTCGTTTGAACCATTTACATACTGTCACAATTAATAGAAACCGTGTTAATCACTAAAATGCATTAAAAATTAATTGATGTAGACAAATATAACGAAAAAGTTAAAATTACTTATAATTAAAAAAATATAGAGTTTTGGAAAGCCAATAGTGAGATAGGTACATATTCAATGAAGTATTGTCATGATATGTACAAAAATAGATTGAGAATAAATTAATATGAAAGTTTATTAGATATACACGATGCAGTATCCATATCTATACCACTGGAAGTTTATACTTTTGCTTCTGAACATTTTATATATAGGTTTTTAGCAAGGATTTTTCTAATTATTATAAGTTTTGCACGAAAGTTTGTAAAGATAAATACTTTACTATGATAAGAATAATGAATAACACTTGGTAAAAAATTTTGAATTCTTTTTTATTTTTGAACTCTTTGTTTCATTTTTTAGAACTTCATAAATAAAATATTGAGAAAAGAAAAAAAAAAAAAACATCAAAAAATAGTTTCAAGTATATAAATATATATATATGAAAAAGTTTTTTTCAAGTCATTTTCATTGTAATTATGATTCATAAAAGCAATCGTATGAAAATTATTTGAAATTTATTAAATTTTATTAAAGTACACATACTTAGAAATTTTTAAAAGTTATAAAACTTCTGAGATTTACTTTCATTGCTCTTATTATCCATAACAAAATTCCCATCTCAATTCAATAAAATTCATTAATATACCATCAAAGAGTTCTTACAAATCTTAATACAACATATTCCTCATTGGAGAACCATGCATAATATAATTTGGGTAGCTCTATTACCATCTAAAAAACTTCTTACTGACGTTTACTTTTTACACCCATATTAAAATGTAAAAATTCATTTTTTTTTCTTGTTTTCCTACTTTTTAAAGCCTATAATATACTAAAATCATTCTTATATGCTACAGATAACTTTAATACTTTGCTCATTAAACGCCCATTCTGCAATACAATACCTGTAGTTTTTATTATATCTTCTTCTTCTTTATTTAATTTATATCTCTTATCTCTTGTTCGATTTTTTTTTTTTTCATGCTCCTTCGGTTTCATTTTTATGGTTTCTTTGTGATGAGGATCAAAATGATGACTCTATATGTAACGGATTGCCCACCCCCGATCGACTGTCCGATCGACCAATCTTGCCTAGTCACAGCCCAATCAGGTGGAGTCTGGTCCAGTCCACCACCGAACTCAGACAGGTATTATCCCTTTACCTTCTGAGGGATTTCCACATCTTTTCCACCACTCGAATCCAAGACCAAAGATATATAGTCATTTTGGAAGCATGGTGAGTGCCATTTGAGCTAATAGCTTTAGAAAAATTATTTTTTTTCATCATATAATAATAGTAAAAGTTGAATAAACATACATATATGCTTATGGAATCCGTTAATCTAGTTTTTTGTTCATTAGTGGAAATTACATGTCCTAATTGAGGTGCTAGTTTTGATTTTATTTTCCCTTCGTAACAGGGTTTATAATAAATTGGATATTCCAATTATGCATGTAGAAAGAAAATTTGAATTTACAATTATGTAGTTTTATTAAAATATGGGTGGGACGGGAATTCTATTACCACCCTAGACCCTACATGTGAGTGTGTGTATCTATATATAAAACAAAGTATAGAATATGTATATATGAATTATATATATATATAAAACAAAATATATAATTGGAAAACCTCGCATCGCTGATGATTGAGGGTTTGGTTCCTTAGGATCTTCAAAGTTTTCCGGGGGATCCTCCATGTCACCTTTTGCACAACTCAATGGATTACAAGGTGCCACTTAACGCCAAAAAAAGCAATAATTAAAAAAATAAAAATTGGAAATACTCAGTAACAACGTAGGAAAATTCATCACTTATATTATATATATGAGAGTAAGGAAAGAGAGAACTAACATTGGTAGATCCATGTTTCCCAAAAATTAAACTTCGTTCCACTCAGGAAGTCCATAGGCCTTACAGCCAATACGCTAAGTATATTATTTCCATCTATATTCATAGTGGCCATTTCAGGGAAGCGACGAAGTAGATCCAATGTAATATCTGTTCAAAAATAAAACCAAATTAATAATATTATAAAAAAGACTCTAGGTTAAAATAAAGTTAAAATTAATTAATGTGAGTTTTTAAATTAGCACTGAAAAACTAAATAAAGGTTTTTGCACCATCAGTGTTTGCAAATAATCATTTATAAACAAAACCAATAGTTCGCAAACATAAAAGCTAAGACTTTCAGTTTGAAAACTTGCCATAATTTTAATTATATATATGTTTTAAATTTCCTCTTTGTAAATATTAAAAATAAAAGGATTCTATATATGGTTAAGGCGCAATACAAGTTTAATACTCTTTTGACACCCAAATTTCAGTGATCTTCTGCTTAAGTAATATTGAACTTCCATTATTTATAGAACCTTGACTAGTAATATAAAGTCCTGAATATGGTAGCATATATGGATGGCCGCCGATAGGACACGGACAGGTTTTGTTGGTTAAATATTTACTAGGTAATTAGTCTATACCATGGAAACCGGCATGAGTTAGCTCCAAGAGAAGATGAGCTGAAGCGGCTTCGATGAAGGGATTCTTGGTTTTGGATGCAAGGAACCGGACCATTTCCTTGCCTTTAGCAGCACCATGAACAACAGCTGAAAGTAGAGGAATGAAACCTTGGGAGCCTTGTACCTCTGTTAGACCAGGGTTCTTTCTCAGGAATGCCTTTGCCACATCTACAACTCCTGTAAATGCTGCATAGTGAAGGGCAGTGTTTCCATTCACATCTAGCACTGCAACTTGCTCCAGAGTCATCTTTTCCACCAGCTTCTCCACAAATTTGTAGTTGCATGAATAGGCTGCAACGTGCAATACAGTCATGGCTATCATGGAAATCTTCGCGGTTAATGCTTCTGGATTTTTATCGATAATCATTTTAGCGGTTTACCAGTTTCCTTTAAGCGCAGCGAGATACAAGTCATGATAACGATTCAGGTCTACTTCCTTCAAAGCTTTCTCAAAACTTCCTTCCTTGTATAACTGAGACGTGCCATCCGAATCGCTTTCGCCTTCTGAATAAGAAATTTCCTGCACTGCTTCTGCTCCTGTTAATTCGGTTTCCTGATGGTATTCGCTCAATGTTTCTACTTCTGATGAGCTGCTCCTTCTTTGACTGTTGTTCATTGATTTGCGAGCTGGTAATTGAGGTTCCTGTTGGAATTTATTTACTAAAGGTTTTGAGCTACTTTCATGGCTTATGTCCATGGCTCTGCAAGTAAAATGTATTTGCCTGCCTGTTAGTGCCAATCACAAGCGATAAGTAATGCTAACTAAAAAGCAAACTCAAGAACACTGCAAATATATGTGTTATTTGCCTGCCTGTTAGTGCATTTCTTCACAGCTAGCTAAAAACCTTAAAAAGATCATTAGAAGAACGAGTTGATACAATTAAAAACGAAAGTTTATGCACTCCAACATATTCCAGTTGGACACAACTTGATCATTACTAATATATTGTCTTCCAACAAATTAATTAATAATTTAAAAAGAGTAAGAACTAATTTAAAATTACATAAACTATATATATATATAATTTATTTATATATTTAAATATCTAATGAATAAATCATAAACTTAATAAAATTTCATAAAATTTTAGGCGTACGTGTCCTATCTAGGCTTAATCTAGGTGCGCCCCTATGTGTGTGAGTGTGTGTGTGGTAATTCTACTATTAATACCTTCTAATTTTTAAAGTTGGAACAAATCAATCAAATTCATCTATTTCATTTAAATTAAATAGGAGAAAGAATTTGTTTAGAAGAGAGAATGTAATTGATGAATTTAATTAGTTCATCCTAACTTTTTAAAGTTAAAGGTACTGATAATATAATTACTTTCTCTCTCTCACTTCATATATATATGTTATGGGTATTTTCGGATTCCTCAAATGGGCTGGCAAAGGGTATTTTCGGATTCCTCAAATGGGCTGGCAAAGGCCCATCAAGACAGTGGCCCAAGCCACCAAGACCAGGCACGAAGTTCTATTCATCAGATCGTGAGATCGCTCCAGTAGTCAACGAGATCGAGCCCGTAAAGGGCCTAGCGAAGACAAGGTCGGACGCCAGTTGCCTTCTTAGCGACGTTGAGGTCGCATACCGGTCATTGCGACGTTGAGATCGTCAGGCCGGCTCGAAGTCAAGATCGTCAAGACGAAGATTCAGTCCGTTTTTTACCCAGTTCGCTCAGTTTCAGTGCAAGACAGTAAAATGGCATGTCTTGCACGATAAGTAAGGGTTTCTCACCTAATGACAGCTTAATTTCGGGAAATCTCACCAAACCAGCATGGGTTAGCAGTCGGACCACGCGTAAAGCCAGAGTTGACCTGGCACAAGTCAGAGGCATTAAATGCATTTTAGCAGCATTAATTACGACAAGATCAGTCCTTTTTGTCTGTTTGTTCCGTCTGTAGCCTCATCTCCTCTATAAATAGAGGAGGGCATTTATTGTAAAGGGACCCAGAAATTGAGAGATTGAGAGGGCTGTTACTCTGTCAAAACATAGAGAGAGCAAATACTTAGAAAGAGATTGTCATTAATACCAGAGACAGTGGACGTAGGCACTTCTAAAAAGGCCGAACCACTTCAAATCTTGTGTGTTCTTCTTGCTTCCTTCTCCTCCTTTTTTGCCATTATTGGGTTTGTTTGTTGCAGGTCTCCTTATCTGTGCGGCATTGGACTCAAGAATCTGGTTGGCTGGTTTACCATGTCAACATTTTGGCGCTAGAAGGAGGGCCCAACTGCAGGTGGAGTTCTGCAATCGCCATGGCAAAGGGGAGGACGACCAGGAATTCTATGGACGAGCGAGCTGAAGAAGCCGAGCTGCGGCGCCAGGCCTAGATGACCGATATGGGTGCGGGACCTTCTCATGGAGGACGGGACGCCGTGCATGACCTGGCCCGACGTCAGGAGAGGTTGGAAACTACAATGGGGCAGATTACGGATACGTTGAGGACGTTGGTGCGAGGTCAGGATCAGAATGTTCCCAGGACGACTGTGATCTCACCGCCCGGAGCAGAGGTCGCAAGGGGGGTGCATATTCCAAAAGGATCCATTCATTCATCGAACAGATGTCCTGAAGCCCGGAGTCAGAGAGCTCAGGAGAATGGGGATGCAGCTCGACCTTCTGACTTGAGAATAAGGATCAGCCAAGACGGTCATAGGCGGGTTGAGGTGAGCAATGGACATCCCCGAGTTTCAGCTCGAAGAGATGAAGACGAGCTGCGGCGAGGCCAGGAAGACCGGCGTAGGGAAAATGAGAACTACGAGGTAGGCCAAGGACGCAGGAGGCATGATCAGCGCTCTGTCGCCGGGGGAAGCCAAAGGAGTGGGAGATCCCCTGTGAGGCAGCTCGGAGCTCAAGACCCAATCATTGAGCAGCTCCTGGAGAGAATGCAGCAGCTCGAAGCGCGACCTGGAGCTCAGATGGTGGGGGAGCGATGTGAAGACAGGAGTCCTTTCACCGCAGAGATAGATCGGGAGCCGCTCCTTGCCAGGTTCAAAATCCCTGACATCCCGAAGTATAATGGAGACTCGGATCCGTATGATCACCTGGACGCCTTCAACGTTCAGATGAACCTGCAGACTTTCAATTCGCTGGTGAAGTGTCGTGTTTTCCCAGCGACGTTCGAAGAGATACCGCGAACTTGGCTCAGAAACCTTCCACCTCGCAGCATCGGCAGTTGGGAGGAGTGCCAGCAGAAGTTTCTCGACCAGTATAAGGCCTTGAAGAGACAGCTTGCCCCGCCTGTCACCTCGCAACAATTTTCCAACGATCAAGGGAGTCGCTAAAGGAGTGCATCGGCCGATTTAGAAGCGAGGTCAACAATGTAGAGAGCCCGTCTGATGAGGGAATCTTAAATGCAATCTCATCGGGACTTCGGAAGGACGGCAAGCTCTACGAGAGCATCTACAAGATGCTTGTGAAAAACCTGGGTGAGTTTTATGAGCGAGCTAATAGGGAGATCAAATAGGAAGAATCTTTCAGCTCGAGGAAGGCTGGTCACCCGAGGAATGAGGCAAGTGGATCCCATCAGGGCAAGAAAAGGGATCAGGGCGGCAATGAAGATAGGAGGAATCGATCTAATAACCAGGTGGCGAAACGAGCTAAGAAGGAGCCCGTAAGAAATCGTTCTCCACCTCGGAGCCGCATCCACCGTTACAGCACCCTATCGGACAGGCAGGACAAGATTTTCCAGACTGAGAAGCATAGGGTGAATTTCGGGAGACCAAGCCCCAGCGGTTTCCCCGGCAAGTCCAGAAATCCTCGCAAGTATTGCGCCTATCATCAAATGGTCTGTTGAAAGAATATGTGGTGCAGCCCGGCCAGGAGAGGTCCCAGAATCAGCGTCCTCGCAAAGATCATCAGCCCGCGCAGAAGAGCCAGTAAAGTCAAGGGCAGGAGGACAATTTGACGGTAAAAACTATCTATACCATTCACGGCGGTCCCCACATCACCGGATCCTCTGGGAAGTCTCATGAGCGGTATGTCCGGGAAGCAAATCACGTCCAACTTGCAGGACGGGGTGATCAGGAAGGGCCAGCAAAAAAGGCCAGAATGACTTCGGAGGATATAGTTTTTACTAAGGAAGATGCGAGCGAGGTGAAATATCCCCACAATGACGCCCTTGTCATCAGGGCGAGAATCAGCAACGCCGAGGTCTTGAAGATCATGATCGACACAGGTAGCTCGGTGAACGTCATGTACAAAGATTGTTATGATCAGCTCGGGTTGGGAGCTAATCAGTTGAAGACATCTCCGGAGCCTCTCTACGGCTTCACCGGGGACGCCGTCATCCCAATGGGCTAAGTAAGACTTCCGCTTTCAATAGGAGATCCAGCTCGCCAGGCAACTACTTTAGCGGACTTCCTCATCGTCAATGGGCCATCTGCTTATAATGTGATTTTGGGGAGGCCCGCGATAAACGATCTGGACATGGTCGTGTCAACCAAAGCTCTGACAATCAAGTTTCCAACGGCCAGCGGAGTGGGAGTAGTGCGAGGTGAGCAGTACGCGGCGAGGCGTTGTTATGTGAAGGCCGTAAAGATTGGGGTGACGTGTAAGCAAGTTAATATGGTGGCTGGGGGAAAGCCAAGTGAAGTAAGTAAAGAAGGTTTCGATCGCGACCTTGATCCTCGCGAGGTGGACGAGGATGGGACATCGGGTCCAGTTGACGAGCTAGAATCAGTACAAGTCAGTAAGGAAGACCCTAGAAGATGTCTGTGTGTAAGGCGAAATCTAACTCCGGATGTAAAAAGTCAGCTTGTTGAATTCCTCAGAGAGAATGCAGATGTCTTCGCATGGAATCACGAAGACATGGTTAGGATCGACCCGGAGGTCATGTCGCACAGGTTGAATGTTGATCCTCGTTGCAGACCAATTCGTCAGAAGCGGAGGCCGTTGAACAAGGAACGATCTGATGCCATCAAAGAAGAAGTTGACAAGCTGCTCGCCAACAATTTCATCAAACCGGTCCAATATCCGCTTTGGCTGGCCAACCCTGTGCTCGTGAAGAAGAAGAACGGGAAGTGGAGGACGTGCATTAATTTTACCGATCTCAATAAGGCGTGCCCAAAGGACAGCTTTTCTCTTCCTAAAATTGATCAACTGGTGGATGCGACTGCTGGTCACCAGTTGCTGAGTTTCATGGACGCTTATTTAGGGTACAACCAAATCCCCATGAGCCCGCGAGATGAAGAGCATACCTCGTTTATTACGGATAAAGGCCTTTATTGTTACAAGGTGATGCCTTTCTGCCTCAAGAACGCGGGAGCGACCTATCGGAGGCTCGTCAACAAGATGTTTGAAAAGCAGATCGACAAGACAATGGAGGTATATGTGGATGATATGCTGGTGAAGTCAAGGCAGGCCGGATTTCATGTTGGCGATCTGGCAGAAACATTCCAAATCCTGAGGAGTTATCGGATGAAGCTCAACCCGCTGAAGTGTGCGTTCCGGGTGGCGTCTGGGAAGTTTCTGGGGTTCATGGTGAATGAGAGGGGGATCGAGGCCAATCCGGAGAAAATTCAGGCTTTAATCAACATGAGGTCGCCCAGAAAAGTCAAGGAAGTTCAGAGTCTTACAGGTCAGGTCGCGGCGCTAAGTAGATTCATCTCGAAAGCGACCGACAAGTGCATCCCATTCTTTGACGTGCTAAAAAGGGTAAAAGACTTCGAATGGACAGAGCAGTGCGAACAGGCCTTCCAGCAGCTGAAAGAGTATATGGGTCGGGCCCCACTTTTATCCAAACCTGTAGAAGAGGAGAAGCTCATCCTTTACTTGGGGGTATCTGACAGCGCCCTTAGTGCGGCCCTGGTGCGAGAAGAAGATAGGACGCAGCTCCCCGTATATTATATTAGCAAGAGGCTATCGGATGCGGAGACTAGGTATTCCCAGATAGAGAAGCTCGCTGATTGCTTGGTGACCGCGTCCAGAAAGCTGCGCCCTTATTTTCAGGCCCACAAGATTGAAGTCCCAACTTGGTATTCCCTGAAGCAGATTTTCCAGACCTCGGACACTTCAAGTCGTTTATTGAAATGGGCAGTCGAGTTGGCCTAGTTTGACATCGAGTACGTTCCCAGACCGTCCATCAAAGCTCAAGCCTTGGTAGACTTTATAGCAGAATTTACAAGAGCTCCAGAAGAAGGAGCTGGGCCATCAGAAAAGCCAATGTGGGAATTATATGTCGACGGCTCATCGAGCGAGCTGAAAGCAGGGGCAGGAATACTGCTCATCAATCCGGAAGGGCACAAGATCTTCTATTCTCTGAAGTTCGGATTCAAGGCAACCAATAACGAAGCTGAGTATGAAGCACTCATAGCGGGGCTGAAGCTCGCTAGGGAGATGCGGGCTGATCAGGTGAGAATATTTAGTGACTCACAGCTAGTTGTATATCAGGTAAAGGGGGAGTATCGGACTCGAACATCGAATACAGCTGCATATCTTGAGAAGGTGCAAGAGTTACTCAGGGCGTTTCAGAGGTATGAGGTGAACCAAATCCCGCGAGCTCAAAATGCTCATGCTGATGCTCTAGCTTGCTTAGCCACAACTCAAGCAGCAGAAGACCTGAAACCTGTGCCAGTCGAGCTCTTGCCAATACCAAGCATCCGGAGAGGAGAAACGATGATGGCCCTGGTGGTGGCCGAAGACTCGTGGATGAGGCCGTTGGTTGATTATCTGCAGAACGGGATTCTCCCCGAAGACAAGAATGAAGCTCGCCAGTTGAAGGCACGATCTGCGCGCTACTGTATTTATGATGATCTGTTGTATAAAAGGGGTTTCTCAGCCCCTCTCTTGCGATGTATAGATGGAGCGGACTGCGAGAAGGTGTTGAGCGATATGCACTCAGGACATTGTGGGAACCACTCCGGTGGACTCGCTCTGGCTCAGAGAGCGTTGAGGCAGGGATTCTACTGGCCTACAATGAAGAAGGACGCCATCGCCCTGGTGAGAAAGTGCAACAAGTGTCAGAGGTTCGTAAAAGTGCCCCGAGCTCCTCCGGCACTCCTGCAGCAGATGGTGAGTCCGTGGCCGTTCGCGATCTGGGGGATAGACCTGATTGGGCCCCTGCCAACGGCCCGTGGAAATTGCAAGCACGCCGTGGTCGCAGTTGATTATTTTACGAAGTGGGCGGAAGCAAAGGAGTTGGCCGAAATCTCCACCTCGAAGATAATCAAATTTATGTGGGGCAACATCATCAGCAGGTTCGAAGTACCGCAGCAGGTGATAACAGACAACGGGACTCAGTTCAGTAGCGAGCAGTTCGTCGATTTCTGTAATGAGTTCGGAATCATCAAAAGCTTCTCAGC
This sequence comes from Dimocarpus longan, assembly GCA_022984855.1. NCBI lineage: Eukaryota > Viridiplantae > Streptophyta > Magnoliopsida > Sapindales > Sapindaceae > Dimocarpus > Dimocarpus longan. Next base: position 10,314,468 of record CM041014.1, on the reverse strand, counting down.
AGTGGATCATCCCCAGGCCAACGGGCAGGTCGAAGCCCTGAACAAGATCATCAAGCAGAACCTGAAGACGAAGCTAGAAGCAAGGAAAGGGGCATGGGTGGACGAGCTGCCAAAGGTATTATGGGCCTACCGGACTACAGCTCGCAGTACGACTCAGGAGACGCCCTTCTCGATGGTTTATGGGTGCGAAGCTATGATTCCTGCAGAATTTGAGGTGACAACGCATCAGAGAGCCGCCTTCAACATCGAAGACAATGATCAATTGCTCACCTGCAGTCTCGACCTCGTGGAAGAATTTCGAGATGAAGCTCAGCTAAGAGTAGCAGTTTATCAACAACGGGTTGCCAAGTACTACAACAAGAGAGTCCGCGCTCGTCGCTACAACGTCGGGGATCTGGTATTGAGGCTTATTCTACCTACAACTCGGAAGTCAAGCGAAGGAACTCTGGGACCGAGCTGGGAAGGACCCTACATCGTTCAAAAAGATCTGGGGAACGGGGCCTACCACCTCAGCAATATGGATGGAACTAAAGTCCAACGAGCATGGAACGTCGAAAAGCTTCGACCATACTTCGTGTAATGTATTCAGGTCAAAATTATTTGTCTTAAATGTAATATTGTGACATTTTGTCTATATATGTGAATATATTCAAGCAGATTTGCATGACTTCTCAAGAACATTCTATTTTCGCTTGTGTTGGTCCCCGTCAATCAACCAAGTCCTGGGACGGAGCCGTCGCGCCCTGAGAACTCGACTATGCTCTACACGGGGCGACGGACTCCCGTGGACTCTTCAATCAACCAAGTCCTAGGACGGAGCCGTCGCGTCTTGAGAGCTCGACTACGCTCTACACGGGGCGACGAACTCTTGTGGACTCGTCGATCGATACGCTATATAGCGGCCTTACTATCACGTTTACAATTACAATTAACAAACATTCAAAGGCATTCAAATCGCACAAATAAAAGCGAAGTAAAGGGAAAAGCATGCATTGAACTAAAATATCAATTCTCAAAAAAAGTTCAAAAAATTACAAGTAAAGACCTCGGAAGAGGTAAGTTCAACAACAATAAAAAGTTTGTACAAAGCTAAGCTTCTTTGCTTGGGGGGTCCTAGGCGTCCTGGGGGGTCGAGCTTGTGGCCGCCTGATCGCCGACGACTTCTTGAGGGACGTTCTTAGCAAACATTGGCGAAGCTTCCTGAGGCTGGCCTTGCTCCGCTTCCGCTAAGGCCCGAGCTTCCTCAACATAGAACTCGACGTCCTTCACAGCCTCCTCTCCCAGGATAGAATAATCTATCTTAGGATGATGAACCCAGAAGGTGTACAAGATGTTCTGCTCCGTCTCCACCTTTACCTCTTCAACTCGAGCCTCAGCAGCGGCCAACGCCTCCTTGAGTTGAACGATCTGTTCGGCGGTGATCTTCAGCTCTTTCTCCAGGTCAACCACAATGGTCTTAGTCGTCAAAAGCTGAGAGCTGAGGCTGTCATTGACCTTCTCATATCTGCTCTTCGATTCGGCCCTAAGGGTTTCGGCCTGGAGCCGAGCGGCCTCAGCAACATCTAGCCTCCTCTGAATGATCTCGCGTTCGCTCCTGGCCACATCGAGATCGGTTTCGCGATCTGACAAGGTCACCTCTAGCTTTTCCATGGCGGCCTTGAGCTCATCTTTTTCTTCTTCATTCCTCAGCCCGACCTCCAGCACCTTCGTCATTGCCATCGCGCCCTGCACAACAAAAGCAATGAGGAAAAAGAGACCGAAAGAGGTAAAAGATAAAAATAGAAAGGGGATTCTACCTTGACCGTCTCACGCATCGCCCAGGAAACCAGATTCGTCCCATGGCTTTTCGGACCGTCCAGAAACTTGGCAGAGCTGCCCAAATAGCCAGGAACTTGCTCAATGATAAGATCGAAGTACTTCAGCCCGGGAACGTCTCCGACAGGTTGTTCCGGGGTTCCCTCGTGTGGAGGTTCCTGAGCCGTGGAAACGACCTGCTTCCCCTTCTCCATTGCGGTCTTCTTAGCAGGGGGAAGTTTGCCAGGGACGTCCTGATCCTTCCTCTTCGATCCTTGTTGGGCTGCGACCTGTTTGCCCTTGCCGACGGCGGCGGCCTCTTTGCCCGCAGGAGTCTTCTGAGACACGGGCTGTACGACCTTAGGGGCCGGAGATTCAGCCATACTCGCGGCCTGATGCGCTTCACTGGCGGCCGCCTGAGCAGAATCTGGAGTAGCCGACGAAGTTACGGCCTGACCCCCGGCCTGGCGATCTCTCCTCCTGGGGGGCGGAATTGCTTTCAAAGGTGTCATCTCTACTTCTTCGACGCTTTCTGAACTTGAGCTCGTCTCGACGTCAACCTTGTCAAAAACAGATTTTACAGGTCACGTTCGCCTAGATCCGATATGGCTGTTACGAATCAATCTCTCCTTAGGATCAGACGCAAGCAAAAATAAGCGAAGCAGTTCGTTCGACGGCCTGACGTCGTCCTCGTCGGATTTCTGGGCTGAAAGGATCTCGAGGTCAGCTGTTTCGCCCTGAGATAGACCGAGGACCGGTGCGCTAAGATCTGCAAAGGAGAAAAAATCAGTTCGTCCTGAACGAGATCGCTCGTCATAAGCTGGAAAGCAGCTTGAAGAATCTCTTACCTGGCTCAGCTCGGAAGCTGAAATTCAGAAGGTTCAGTAAAGAAGGGCAGGACGCATAAAACCAGTCGGTCTTATAACGTCCTACGTTGGACTTGCCCTTCGCCTCGCCCTTCGGCAGGACATCCCTATAAATGGACGACGTCCGGGGAAAAGTATAATAGAAATCATCCCGAGGTCACCCTCTGCTAGTAGATTTGAAGGCATACAAATGCCTTATGATTCCAGGAGTGGGATAAGGGAGGTTGTACTTCTTAAAGAAGATCGCTAAAGAAGATAGCTGGGTGTAGGAGTTCGGGGTTAATTGGCCCGGAGCGAGCTTCAGATCGTTGAGAAGCTCGATCAGGTAACAAGGAACCGAAAATCGTAGCCCGGCCTCCAGGTGCTGAATACTAATGGCCACAAAACCCTTGGGGGGTGTGGCCGCGTGGTCTAGGGGAGAAGGTTCCATGAGGCGACATCCTCTGGGAAGATGGTATTGCAACCCTAGACCGATGAGGTCCTGGTATGATAATCGCGAGGGATAATGTTTAAACATCTCACGACCTCGCCTAACCTCTGCGGGGTCGAGATCCTCTGCCTCTGAAGGCTGATCCCCTCCGGAACTCTCCCGAGTTGAGAACTCCTCAGCGGTCTCCCCGCTGTGTAAGGACGCTTGGGGAACCTCCCTCACTTAATCCTCCGAGCTGGAGGAATCGTCCTTTCCTACGGTATGCTGTGGACGAGTGCGACCTGAAGACATCTACAAACAAAAAGGAGCAATTAGGTCGCTGATATGCAGACCGTTCCTATTGAAACTAAAGCTCCAAGTTTGTCACCTAGCTACGTCCTAAAAATAACAGGTCGCAGACTCCACGCAAGATCGCTAGCGACCTCAAAGTCGCTGATATTCACAAACAACTATTCAAGCAGTCTACGACAACCTAGCGGATCAAACCAAGGAAATACGAAAAGACGCAGACATTCAAACGCAAGCAAAAGAAAGAAAAAACCAGAAAATCAAGCAGTACACAAACACATCATCACCAGAAGTAAAAAGCAACAAAATGCTGAAAGACAAAGAAACGGCGAAGATAATGAACTCACCGGTGATCAGAGACGAAAAAGTCGCCTGAGTGATGGATGCCGGAGAATCGAAGACTGGAGACTGGTGGTTGACGAGAAGACGAAGATGAAGGCTGAAGCGTGAAAATGACAAGAAGAAAGAGAAAGGACAGACTGCTCTTCTTTATATACCTGGTCCCAAGGTCGCATCCCTCACCGTTGGATCTGGTGGCTTACCAACCCCCTCAAATCCAACGGTGCAGCGCGATCTCAGGCGCGTGACCTGAAAAAACGCCATCAGACGAAGAGACGTGCATTAAATGCCCGTTGCAGAAGCCGAACCGCTTCAGGGGGTGTTGCCACGTGTCCAAGAAAAATGAGGGAAAATGCCTTCGCTGATTGAAATTTGAAGCTTTCAGATCGATGAGTGAATCGTCAGTTCGGTTGAGTCTTCAGCCCGTAGATTAAAGCCGCAGTTCACTACAAACCTCCTAGTTCGCTTTAAGACTTTCAGTCCGCTGAAGTGTTTCTCAGTTTTCAGACCGGTGTGTGAAGATTTAAAGTTCGCGATGAAAATTATAGCTAAGTTCTTAGGCCGTTGGAAGCAACCTAAGAATTGGGGGGTTGATGTTATGGGTATTTTCGGATTCCTCAAATGGTGATGTGAACCCATAGGATTGAAACCTTAGAACCCATAAACAAATCAATAAACACCCCAAGAAAGCCAAGAATCAGATTTTAATTATTCCAGACCCGTTGAAAACTCGTTTCAAGAACCCGGATTGATAGCAAGAACGCCACAAAGGTTTGATCCTTTGATAAGTTCTAAGTTCATTCAAGAACAAGAAGAGGAAACAAATTCTCTCAATTCCTTTAATTGTTGGCTGCTGAAAACTGATACAACATTAGGGTTTTGCCTTATTTATATTAAGGCTAAATAAAATAAACTACTCCTAAATGGGTCCAAACCCTAATTGGCTTTAAAGGCCCATTAATTAAAATAAACCCAATATGATATCTAATTAAATGAGACCCAAAACTAATCAACTTAACCCCTCATACGTGAACAGTAAACCCATAATAAAAGTCACAAATAAGGCCTCTTGATTACAAAAACTCTAGTCCAAATTACACATAAACTTATTTAAAAAAATAATTGCTTTGGAAGCCCACACAATAAGACTCCAACAGCCATGATGCCAACCCACACGTCCAATGCTTCAAATGCTAGGACGTCTTCTCCCCGACTTCAATTACATGAACGAAGGATGGTTCCACCTCGTTTGAGCCCATCTTGAATGTTGTTGGTGTCTTGCTAGTTGCACTTTTAGCCCAAGTAGATTGCACAAGTCCTTGCATTGCTTCTTTGATATTCTTCGCGCTTGATCTTGTTATTGGCCCATCCGGAATGTGCAAAGGATCCTTCTTATTCTTGTCAACCAACCCACCTTGGTACTCATCATTCCCCCTCTCCTTAAAAGGATTCGACCTCGAATCATCACCTACATCAAAAGGAGAAAGATCAGCAACATTAAAGGTAGCAGACACATTATACTCACCTGGAAGATCCACTTTATAGGCATTATCATTTATTTTCTCGAGAATTTGGAATGGTCCATCTCCTCTTGGATGCAACTTTGTTCTTCTATAGTTTGGGAACCTCTCTTTACGCATGTGAACCCAAACCCAATCACCTGGTTGAAAGGTCACACGCTTTCTTCCTTTGTTGGCTTGAGATGCATATTGTTCATTCTTCTTTTCAATCTGAAGCCGTACCCTCTCATGTAGTGACTTCACTAATTCTGCTCTCTTTTTCCCATCCAAACTACCCCTTTCATTAACAGGTAATGGCATCAAATCCAAAGGAGTAAGTGGATTAAAACCATAAACGATTTCAAAAGGAGAATAAGAAGTCGTAGAATGCATGGTCCTATTGTATGCAAACTCTATGAATGGCAAGCAATCCTCCCAAGTTTTCAGGTTGTTATGAATGACAGTGCGCAAGAGCTGTGTTAAAGTTCTGTTAACTACCTCAGTTTGTCCATCGGTTTGAGGATGACAAGTGGTGGAGAATAAAAGCTTAGTGCCTAACTTACCCCACAAAACTTTCCAAAAGTAGCTAAGGAACTTAACATCTCTATCTGACACAATACTCTTGGGTACACCATGGAGTCGCACTATCTCCCTAAAAAACAAGTCAGCTATATTCACAGCATCATCAGTTTTATGACACGGAATGAAGTGTGCCATCTTACTAAACCTATCAACGACCACGAAAATAGAATCCCTACCCTTTTTAGTTCGAGGTAGTCCCAAAACAAAATCCATAGAAAGATCTACCCAAGGTTCACTAGGAATGGGTAAAGGTGTATACAACCCATGTGGCAAAACCTTAGACTTGGCCCTTTTGCAAGTAATGCATCTGTCACAAATGCGAATGACATCTCTTCTCATCTTAGGCCAAAAGAAATGCTCATGCAAGATTTCTAATGTTTTCCTAACACCAAAATGACCCATTAGACCCCCACCATGCGCCTCACGCACCAATAACTCACGCATAGAACAGTTAGGCACACACAATTTGCTTTCCCTAAACAAATAACCATCATGCTTGTAGAATTTGTCAACAACTCCTTTATCACATGCCATGTACACAACAGAAAAATCAATATCATTTGCATACATTTCTTTCACATATTCAAATCCAAGCATTTTGGCACTCATAGAAGTAAGAAGCACGTACCTCCTTGATAAAGCATCAGCAACTATATTCTCCTTACCTCGTTTATACTTAATGACGTAGGGAAAAGTCTCGATATACTTCATCCATCTAGCATGCCTTTTATTCAATTTACCTTGCCCCTTGAGATGTTTCAAAGACTCATGGTCGGTATGGATCACAAACTCCTTAGGCCATAGATAGTGTTGCCACGTCTCCAAAGCCCTAACAAGAGCATAAAGCTCTTTGTCATAAGTGGGATAATTCAAGGCTGCCCCACTTAATTTCTCACTGAAAAATACTATAGATCGCCCTTCCTGCATCAAAACCGCTCCAATCCCTACTCCTGAGGCATCACATTCAATCTCAAACGTTTTGTTAAAATCTGGTAATGCTAACACAGGTGCAGAACATAACCTATCTTTGATATGATTAAATGCATTTTCTTGATCAATGCCCCAATGAAATCCAACATTCTTTTTAACAATTTCAGTGAGTGGTGCTATGATAGTGCTAAAGTCTTTAACAAACCGTCTATAAAAACTAGCTAGACCATGGAAACTTCTTACCTCAGTGACGCTTTTAGGAGTTGGGCACTCCTTAATAGCTTGAACTTTCTCTTCATCCACCTCAATACCTTTTGAGCTAACAACATAACCAAGAAACACAACATTTTCCAAGCAAAATGTACATTTCTTAAAATTGGCATACAACTTTTCTTGTCTTAAAACCTCAAAAACACTCCTCAAATGCATAACATGCTCATCAAGACTCTTGCTGTACACTAGGATATCATCGAAATACACAACCACAAATTTACCAATGAATGCACGCAAAACATGGTTCATTAACCTCATGAAAGTGCTAGGTGCATTAGTGAGACCAAATGGCATTACTAACCACTCATATAAACCATATTTAGTTTTAAATGCAGTTTTCCACTCATCTCCCTCTTTCATCCTAATTTGATGGTATCCACTTTTAAGATCAATTTTACTGAAAATGCATGACCCATGCAACTCATCAAGCATGTCATCTAACCTAGGTATTGGATGACGATACTTTACCGTTATGTTGTTAATTGCCCTGCAATCAATGCACATTCTCCATGTTCCATCTTTTTTTGGAACCAATAGGACAGGTACAGCACATGGACTCATACTTTCTCTCACGTACCCTTTGCTCATCAATTCCTCGACTTGCCTTTGAAGTTCTTTTGTTTCCTCTGGATTACTTCTATAAGCTAGTCGGTTTGGAATAGCCGCTCCCGGTACGAAATCAATTTGATGCTCAATGCCTCTAATGGGTGGCAATCCACTAGGCATCTCCTCAGGAAACAAGTCTTCAAATTCCTGCAACAAAGAAATAGCTATACTAGGAAGGGATTGGTTAGTTTCATCAAGACTTAGATATGATTCTTTGTAGACAAGCAAGATCATAGAATGACCTGCTATGAAAGCTCTATTAACCTCCCTTTCTTTTGCAAAAAAACTCAATTTTGTTTTTCTACTCCTCTTTATACGCTCTCTTTCTTTTCCATCTTGTGGTCTCTCTCTTTTCTCACCTTTATCAGTCACCTCTCCCTTTTCTTTTCCACTCATTTTTCTTCTAGATGTTTCAGCCTCACTCTCATTTTTCCTCACTATTTTTTCCTCTCGTATCCCAACCTCATTCTTTCTCTTCTGCTCAACCTCTCCTTTCAATTTCATTTGATCCTCAAAAACTTGTTTTGGGGTTAATGGAACAAGTGTAATGGATTTTCCTTCTTTAACAAAGCTGTACCTATTCTTAAACCCATCATGCATCACTTTCCTATCATACTGTCATGGCCTCCCCAATAGAATATGGCCAGCATGCATAGGAACCACATCACAAAGCACCTCATCTCTATACCTCCCTATGGTAAAAGCTACCAAAACTTGATTATTAACCTTGACCTCTCCACACTCATTCAACCACTGTAATTTGTAAGGTCTAGGATGTTTTAGTGTAGGCAAGTTTAATCTTTCAACAAGGGTGGTGCTAGCTACATTGGTGCAACTTCCCCCATCTATGATCATACTACACACCTTGTTATTAACATGACATCTAGTATGAAATATGTTCTCTCTTTGCTGCTCCATTTCTTCTACCTTAACTTGTGCATTAAGAGCACGCCTAGCAACAAGAGTTTCACCTTCTACGGGGTATTCCACTCCCTCCTCATCACTAACGTCAACCAACTTAGGCATATCATCACTGTCATCTTCAGTTTCCACCTCCCCATGGTCGCGCAAGATCATTGTTCTCTTGTTTGGACATTGAGATGCAATGTGTCCCATACCCAAACATTTGAAACATTTGATATTCCTATTCTTAGATGGTTGGTCTTCAGCCTTTGTTTTGTTTCTGCTAGCTTCCCCTTCTTTCCCTTTAGGTGGCTCAATCTTTCCCTTTGAAACAACCCTGTCATTCTTCTCATTATCACCCCACTTTGATTTCCAAAGAGTCGTGGAATGCGAAGAGTATTTTGCTGCCCCCTTTTTCTTCAATTGTCTCTCCACCTTCATAGTCATGTGTACTATGTCCTCCAACTCCACATAGTGCTGCAACTCTACTACATTAGCAATATCCCTATTTAAGCCATTCAAAAACCTTGCCATAGTGGCTTCCCTATCCTCCTCAACATTAGCTCTAATCATGGCAACCTTCATCTCCTTGTGATATTCTTCCACACTCCGTGAACCTTGTGTAAGACTTTGAAGTTTCTGATAAAGGTCTCTATAGTAGTGGTTGGGTATGAATCTCTTCCGCATGAGAGCCTTTAATTCTCCCCAAGTTTCAACACGTCTCTCAAGGTTTCTCCTTCTATTTGTCGTTAGTTGATCCCACCAAATGATTGCATAATCTGTAAATTCAATCACTGCAAGCTTCACTTTCTTCTCCTCAGAATAGTTATGACAATCAAATATCAACTCAACCTTTTTCTCCCATTCTAGGTACACTTCAGGATCGTTTCTACCTTGGAAAGATGGTATTTTCATTTTAATGTTCCCAAAGTTTCTATCTACCTCATCTCGACCCCGAATGTTTCTCCTAGGACCTCTTCCATGCCTACCCCTCCTAGGCCTAAACCTTTCCATCTCAATTTCAGATTCCAGGTCATTCTCCCCTCCACTTTCAGTTTCTGTTTCTTCCACACCTAAAGGATTATGTCTACGCCTATTTTGACCATTTGGTTCCCGATTAGGCTGCCCTCTTTGGATTCTAGCTATAGCTTCATCTTGTCGGTCCATTCTATCCCTTATCTCTCCAAAAACCACATTTATTCATTCAAATTGTTGATGTATGGCTTGAAACGTCAAGAATGTGTTGTCAATTTTAGGACTTGAGTTTGAGTCATTAGTGCCTGACATTTTGATGTAAGCTGCAAGGAAAAATAATAATGTCCACAATCCTCACGTGTTTGCACTCCACTCGTGTTTCACTCTAATACTTCCTTTTCTTTTTTTTTTTTCCACTCTCTGTTTTCTCTTTCAAGTTCTTTAAGAACTACTGAACTCAATCAAAGACTCGACCCGTGTGTTATTCCCACCAATAAAAGTTCAAGAAACAAGCCAAAAAGTCCAAATCAATTAAAACCAGTGACTGAAATAAAATAAAAGCAAGATACGAAGGAATCAAAGAAAGCGCACAAGAAAAGATGACTAACTCAATCAAAAAGACAAAATAAGAACAAAAGGAAATTTATGAATTAGAGAATATGTGTGAAATTAATTTGTGAACATTCAACATGAGATAGCCCACACACAATTCATTGACATGAAATCCAAATAAGAACTTATGTATGTGCGATCTCACAATAACACTTGCAATAAGAGATTTTCAATCCAAGAATCATCAAAGAATTAATCCAAGAAGCACTGAATTTTTTTTTTTTTAATTTTCGTGCCTTTTTTTTTTTAACAGGCCACTGCAATTTTTTTTTTTCTTTTAACAGACCACTGCACTTTTTTTTTTTTTTATTTTCGTGCCTTTTTTTTTTTTTTTGGAATAGGATTGAAAATGCAATAAGTTTATCAAGAAAGAAAACAACAAAGACAAATTCAAGAATACGTAAACCTAAACGCAGAAGCTAAGAATAATTAAAGATAATGAAACAAACAAACCTGATTTTGGAACTGAAGCTCTGATACCAATTGATGTGAACCCATAGGATTGAAACCTTAGAACCCACAAACAAATCAATAAACACCCCAAGAAAGCCAAGAATCAGATTTTAATTATTCTAGACCCGTTGAAAACTCGTTTCAAGAACCCGGATTGATAGCAAGAACGCCACAAAGGTTTGATCATTTGATAAGTTCTAAGTTCATTCAAGAACAAGAAGAGGAAACAAATTCTCTCAATTCCTTTAATTGTTGGCTGCTGAAAACTGATACAACATTAGGGTTTTGCCTTATTTATATTAAGGCTAAATAAAATAAACTACTCCTAAATGGGTCCAAACCCTAATTGGCTTTAAAGGCCCATTAATTAAAATAAACCCAATATGATATCTAATTAAATGAGACCCAAAACTAATCAACTTAACCCCTCATACGTGAACAGTAAACCCATAATAAAAGTCACAAATAAGGCCTCTTGATTACAAAAACTCTAGTCCAAATTACACATAAACTTATTTAAAAAAATAATTGCTTTGGAAGCCCACACAATAAGACTCCAACAGCCATGATGCCAACCCACACGTCCAATGCTTCAAATGCTAGGACGTCTTCTCCCCGACTTCAATTACATGAACGAAGGATGGTTCCACCTCGTTTGAGCCCATCTTGAATGTTGTTGGTGTCTTGCTAGTTGCACTTTTAGCCCAAGTAGATTGCACAAGTCCTTGCATTGCTTCTTTGATATTCTTCGCGCTTGATCTTGTTATTGGCCCATCCGGAATGTGCAAAGGATCCTTCTTATTCTTGTCAACCAACCCACCTTGGTACTCATCAAATGGGCTGGCAAAGGCCCATCAAGACAGTGGCCCAAGCCACCAAGACCAGGCACGAAGTGCTATTCATCAGATCGTGAGATCGCTCCAGTAGTCAACGAGATCGAGCCCGTAAAGGGCCTAGCGAAGACAAGGTCGGACGCCAGTTGCCTTCTTAGCGACGTTGAAGTCGCATACCGGTCATTGCGACGTTGAGATCGTCAGGCCTGCTCGAAGTCAAGATCGTCACGATGAAGATTCAGTCCGTTTTTTACCCAGTTCGCTCAGTTTCAATGCAAAACAGTAAAATGGCGTGTCTTGCACGATAAGTAAGGGTTTCTCACCTAATGACAGCTTAATTTCGGGAAATCTCACCAAACCAGCATGGGTTAGCAGTCGGACCACGCGTAAAGCCAGAGTTGACCTGGCACAAGTCAGAGACATTAAATGCATTTCAGCAGCATTAATTACGACAAGATCAGTCCTTTTTGTCTGTTTGTTCCGTCTATAGCCTCATCTCCTCTATAAATAGATGAGGGCATTTATTGTAAAGGGACCCAGAAATTGAGAGATTGAGAGGGCTGTTACTCTGTCAAAACATAGAGAAAGCAAAATACTTAGAGAGAGATTGCCATTAATACCAGAGACAGTGGACGTAGGCACTTCTAAAAAGACCGAACCACTTCAAATCTTGTGTGTTCTTCTTGCTTCCTTCTCCTCCTTTTTTGCCATTATTGGGTTTGTTTGTTACAGGTCTCCTTATCTGTGCGGCATTGGGCTCAAGAATCTGGTTGGCTGGTTTACCACGTCAACAATATATATATGACATATTCTATAATACACTTGTAGTATCAATGCATTTGACAAAAATAATAAGTTATTGCATTTTAAAATTGCTGATTTGAATTTATTATATCTTTATTGTATTTGATTACAACTAAATAGTTCTTATTACAATAAGTAAATATAATTTTATTTGTTGATTGTTATAAATGTGATATAACTCATTTAGTTGTAATCAGATATAATAAATATATAATAAATTACAATAAACAATTTTAGAATGCAATCACTTTTTTTTTTTGTCAAGTGTATCGATACTCCAGGTGTACTCAAGAATATATAAATATATTAATTCTATTATTAGTACTTCCTAATTTTAAAAAGTTATGACGAATCAATCAAATTCATCTATTACATTTTAATTAAATAGAAAAGAGAATTTATTTAAGAAAGATAATACAATTGATGAATTTAATTGGTTTATCTTAACTTTTTAAAATTTAAAGATACTGATGGTAGAAACATTATATATATATAAAAAGAGAGAGATGTTTCTATCTGTTGGCACATTCTACAATACATCTAAGTTATAAATATACTTAACAAATGAAATGAGTGACTGTATATATATATATATATATATATATATTAAGAGAGAGATATTTCTATCTGTTAGCACATTCTACAATACATCTGAGTTATAGATATATATATATATATATCGAGAGAGATGTTCCTATCTGTTAGCATATTCTACAATACATGTGAGAGACACATGATATTGATCCTATAACAATCGCCCATGTTCATTTTTCCGATGGCCAATGTGCTAAGTCTAGTTTTCGCACTTTTATTGTCTGTGGCATTGATGGACCTAGTTTAGGACGAGGTGGGCACATCCCTTCCCCAGACAATTTTTTATGAGTAACTTTATTACGTAATTCTTTTTTTTTTCTTTAAAAACAAAAACAAAAAAACAAAAAAAGCTTTAAGTTAAAGATTTTGTGAGATATGAACTTGTAAATATATCCCTCCCATAGTTGTATTATTTGTTTTAATTTTCAATAAACTTTGTCTTCTCACGAATTGTAGAAGTTATAACAAAAAAAGGGTGGGCACAAACATATAACGCGATGGTAGCCACTTATATTCACATAATGGAGGTCTTGAATTCAAATCTCCCACCCCAAATATTAAAAAATATATATATTATACTATTTTAATTTCTTTAGTATTACATTTTTGGTTCTATCATGTTGGATGGAGGTAGGAATAACAACGGGTGGAGTTCAAAAGCGGATCAAGTTTGGACGGGTTTGCCAAAACCCACACCCCAAACCAACAAAAAATAATTGCACCCACACTTGCATCCGCGAAAACTCCACGAGTGCGGGTGGACTTGAATGCCACCCGCAAACTCCCAATATTTCAAAAATTATATATATATTTCAATTTTCATATAAATTTTTCCTCATACATCACCTAATAAACACAAATGATATAATTTTCACATCCTAAAAATAACATCAATCACAAAATAGAATTAAATATTATATTCCAACCTAAAAAACAAGTTCTAACATTCAACATAACAAATTCAAAGCAAAAAGCATAATTACATAAACCCTATAAATCCAAACACAACACAAACACTATCCAAATACATAATATATTTAAACTTCAAACAACATATATAACAAACAAATGCACAATCTTTCATAAATTAACAAATTTAAAGTCATTATAATATTAAAAAAAAAAATTAATATTATGGGTTCACAGGTGCAAGTGCGGGTGCTGATTTTTTTTTTCACCTGCACTTGCACCTGTACCCGAACCCAAACCGACTTTAGGTTTGAATTTATCATCCACACCCATCCATGGCGGGTTGAAATTCGCCGGTTTGCGGATGAAATTATCATCCCTGGATAGAGGTTGTTAAGACATTCTTCAAGCAAAGAAGTAGACAAAATGTTATATCTATATATTAATAGAGAAATTTTGGAAATTGTTAAAATTATAATTTAAGAAAGGAGATGAATATACAAGTCTGATATCGACAATTAGAAACAACAGAAAAATTGATTATTTTTCCTTTGTATCTCCATAAGCATTCAATAGTACTCATAACCTTATACATCATTGCACATGCATTCATCGACTTGATACGTACATAAGTTTTCTTATGTTCGTTATTCCTCTATGACATACATTGACGGGAAAGCATTTTATGAATTGTTTTGTGATTAAATGCTTTTAACCTGCTACGGAAAGGAACACTACAACAGACCTTGTACTGTTAATCTAAAGTGGACACATAGACTTGCGGGATAAACGGATTCCATACCTTCCTTTGGAAGTCGGAAGCTGAAAGCGGAAAGCAAAATATTGTTGGTTTCTTATGAATGTATCACTGGTGGGAGGATAGTCACACAGATCTTGGTCTTGAGCCCTGTATTAGATTATAGGCGTTTGAGACAAAAATAGTATAGTTTTCCGGGATAGATGTAACCAAGGACGAGAAACTTTATTTAAATGAAAAAAATCATAAAAAGTAGATTATTCAATTTAAACAAAACGTTCCATTTGTATTGTTTTTTCAAACAAAATGGCCCACACACGTGATTGCTCTTTTTTTATTTGTTTTTTTTTTATGATTAGGACAAGTCCAGTGATCAGTCAGGGCCAAACGAGATTTTGACTCTGAGATATAATCTGGGAAGCAACTCTCATACGGAAGGGATCAACCCACACATAGATGAGGAGGAGGGCTCACACAAGATGGGAGGATAACCCATATATTTTTATATAGTAAGAGAGAGGTATTTACTTTTAATGAGTTGAAACAGATAATTAGAAGACACCAAGTCAGTGGTAGTACCACCACGCCATTGAAAAAATATCTCCATTGACACGTCAACATCTCAATCATCGATTACACATCACTAAAACTATCTAGATCAACAAAATATATAGAGAATCCAAATCCCATCATTTTTAGTAAGAATTTCATTTTGATCCCTGTATTTTGAAAAACTTCTTATTTTTAATTGCAAATCCATTTATATCTCTTGTGGTCCCTCATGTTTCAAATATCCATCTTTTTAGCTCCTACAGTTAGTCAATTGTTAATCAATCTTAACAAAAAAAGGTATTTTTGTCATTTCAATAAACCTAAAAAGCCAAATATTAAAAAGAAAAAATTAATAAAATAATTGTGATCTCTGTCGTCCATCACAATATGATAAACGATGGAGATCATTATAATAAATTAAATTATTAAACATATAATTAAATAAAATATAAAAACAAAAACAAAAGAGACAAAAAAAAAAACTTATGGCAGATATGGACGAACTTGTCATCTCTTTTATGTTCAGTTTAATAAAGGTTCAACCTCCATTAAACCTTGTCTTGTTCAATCTAGGGATGCAAAAGCCTAGTGTTGGAGGCGCGGTTATGTTTGGTGGTAGCGAAAGAGGAGGTTTAGCGAGGATGAGAAAGAGGACGACATAAGATGAGAGAGATGCTACATTTGTTGCAGCAACGAAGGCAAAAGAGGGAGGTGCCAAGAGAATAAGAGAAGGTGGAGGATTTGCAGATGAGGTTTTTGGTGGAGGATTCATTTGCTTCTTCGATTCAGGGGTTGTGTGTGATTGAATTTTTGAATTCAGCGGAGGATGGCAACGAAGAAGGTGGTGGCTGTGTTAGAGGTGGAAGTGGAGGTGGTTATTGAGCAAAAAGATGTGGGTTTGATTGCTTGTTCAAGGTGGCGTTGCTTGTGTTGCTTGCTTTTCTTCTAAGCTAGGTATTAGGCTTCGTACACTCAAAGATGAAGATTTGGGTTCAGAAGCTCAAATCTTCAGTGGTTGAACCCAGATCAATAACACCATTGAAGATCATTTTTTCCTTAAAAAAAAAAATCATTGAAAAATGTTTATCCTCAACTATTGAAGATCTGAGATTGAACCTGTATCTTCAACTGTTAAAGATCTAGGATTGAACCCAAACCTTCAACCTTTGAAGATTTGGCTTCAACCCAAATAATTTTTTTTCAATATTATTTTTAAAAAAAAATAATAATAAATTTGATTTTTTTATTTTTTACACAAATATTTTTTTAATTTTTAATTTTGAAATTTAATTTTTTAATTTTTAAAATATTTGTTATTTAATTTTAAAATTTTAAATTAAATCTACAACATCCATCACAACTTGATGGGTGATGGAGATTTAATTTTTTTTTTTTTAATTTTCTAATCTTTAGAAAGTGTAATTTGATAATTTTAAATTAAGGGTAAAATAGTCAATACACATTTTCTAGTAATTTGGACCATTAAAATTCTGTTAAGAGGGACTAGAATGATGTATTTTTTAAACATAAGGGACCATAAGAGACATAAATGAATTCACAATTAAAAAGAAGTTTCTTAATAATGTAGAGATCAAAATGAAGTTTTTCTTTTTTCTTTTTTCTTTGTTTTTTTAATCATTTTCTATTTTCTTAACTTCTCTTTTCCCACTTTTTTTTAGTGGTCTCCCTTCATTTTTTGTTTCCACTTTATCATTTGGGGAAAAAAATTCTTCAAGTAAATGCACCAAAATTAGTAGGTCTTTCTAAAAGTGACCAAAGGCAATCAATAATTTTACTAATTCTAACCTAAAAGCCATGTGTTTTAACACAACTACTCATAATGAATTTGGAATTTACCATGTTTAAAAACACTTAAGAGTGAAAAATAAAACTTAAAAATCTCTTGTCAGATGAAACTCTTCACTGGATTAGGCATCTCAGCGACACTCTTTCTTCCTCCTCCTCTGCTTCTTCTTTTCTTTTCTTTTTTCTTCCTTTTCCTTATTTTCATTCTCCTCCTCCTCCTACTCATCATCATCTTCTTCTTTCCTTATTCATTTTCTTCTTCATTTTTTCCATCTCCTTGATACAAATTTCTATAAATTTGAGACGTGAGTCACGTCTCATAATAAGTGCAACTCACTCATTGAATTTAGAGGAGTTAATAATGCCCTTAAATCTACACTTGAGTAACACTCTATATATAAAGGTGTTAATCACTCCCATTGGTATGACTCTTGCTCCGATCAAATTCAAGGCAATGACTCACACCTCCTAAATCTAGGCTTGAGTAACACCTCATATATAGAGATATTAGACTTTTCTCGAACCTAATAAATCTACAGATTGTTGTTTATCTCTTTATCTCATCGTTAGATATGGAGAAGAATAAGAAAAATTAAAAATTAAAAAAAAAAAAAAAAAAAAGACAAAAGAAGAAGAAGAAGAAGAAGACAAAAAATAAGATCAGGAGAAAGAAGAAGTGTCGATGGAAATGTGAGAAGAAGGAAGAAGAATAAAAAGAAATATTAATTGTATATTCCATGATTTATAATTGGCTTAATTAGAGACAAACATTTGTAAATGTATTCTAGGGTTTTAGGAAATAGGACTTAGGATTTAGGATTAGCAATGAAGGTTTAATATCAAGAGATGTTAAGGATTTAACTATAGATCCAACAATAAATCCTAACCAACCTGATTTGCACCACACGCTAGGATAGATAACAAATCAACTAGCCCAAAAATTAGGTAATTTAATCCACAAAATATGATAAATAATGAATTAACCTACCCATAAAATAGATAGATTGATCTTTTAGAATTATATCATATAATGACCTAACCCTATCAAATAAGAATACCTCAGAAAAATTGAATGAAAACACAAAATACTCACCTTACAAATTTGCAAGATTTTTTTAATATTCCAAAAGTAAAAAATCATAACAACCTTAAAGTTAAAGTCATATTTATAGCAAGAAATTTTAAGTTTATTAGAAAACAAATCTTCCTTAGGAAAAAGAAACCAAAAAAAAAAAAAAAAATCAAATAACTTAAGGAAATAAAAATCTAAAAAGAATTAATATCAAACAACTAATAAAGAAATAATATTAAAACACTAGCTCGCTTTAGACCAGCATGCCACCTAGCCACGCTAGCCTACCTAGTGGCCCTGCAAGTGACTCCTTTCCAAAATTGTCAACCACCTGCTCGTACTAGCCTAGCTAGCAAGCTCTGCTAGCCATAATTCCTACTCTCCTATTCACCCTCTCAAGTCTTCTCTTAGTGATCTCATCACAAGGCAAGGATGTTGGTTATGGTTTGATGCTTATTCATGCTCATTCATATTGTATTTCATATGTTAAAAGTGTTTGCATATAGTTTTGAACTTTAGGATTACATACATTGCATATGTTACATGTTTGTATTTAAAAAATAAATAAATAAATAATCAATTCTATAGGTAATTTTCTTAGGTGCATTTTGATCATTTTTAAAATGTTTTTGAAATGGTTTCTTCATAGAACAAAGTAGCTTTAGGTTTTAGCTAACCGTAAGAAAAAACCTACGAGTCAATCGGAGGTTGATGAAAAAGTATTGTCAAAATCATCAAAGTATGTGGAGTATACAGAGTTGTAAGGCAATCAAAGACGTTGATCGCTAAGTCATCGCTAGAGTAAGGAGCTAGCTGTCACTCAAGTTTTTTCCATGAGTGATTTTTTCCATCTTTCCATTCATGGTCCTTTTTTTCATGTATTCACTTCTTTTTTTTTTTGGGAACATATTTAGACATTCAAAACTTGATTCATGAAGTATAAAAGTGACTTTTAACTTCATTAAACCATCTTATTCTTGGTATTGATTTATTTTAGGATTCTTAGATCTTTTCATATACGTACGACTAGGATTTTATATATGGAATAAATTAGAAGTCTTAACAGCTGATAGATTATAAGTTAGAATGCAATTAAAATTTTTCTATTTATTATTCCTAGTTAGATTTATTTTCTATAATAAATTCATTTGGGATTCTTAAATTGGGAAGAGTTTTAGTTTGTTTCTAACTCTCCTTCACTACAATATAAATAGATGTCTTTAGTTCATAATTTGTGTGGCTTTTGGTATACAGCTCCTTGCTTTTGAATTACATATTCTTTGAGATCTTTTTGAGGGTCAAGAATACATTAAGTCTAGATTAAGAGTCCTTGGGTGTCTATTGCATCTCAGCTTAGATATAGTGATCGAGCATTCTACTTGAGTTGCATGCATTATTCATTAAGTCTTGTTGTGTTTATCAAATAATTGTTTTAAGATCATCTTATGACCTTGCTTCTTAGGGAGAATAAATAAGGAGAATTGTCATGCTTGCATGGGGAGAAAAGAATGTGAGTTTTTAGTGATCGTAGTGAATTTAGAAAACCAACAGGTTGGTGGTTCTAAATTTGTGAAGAACAAGACTATTAGATAGGAATTAGATTTATAGGTTAAGTGGGTTGTGAAAAAAATTTGTAATCTATCATTTAATGGGAGGTTTCAATCGTAAATTGCTAAAAGGGTTCTCTAGTTATATGGTTTTTCATGTTGCATTTCCCTGTAAATATTGTTGTGCATTGTTTCTCTCTCTCTCTCTCTCTCTCTCTCTCTCTCTCTCTCTCTCTCTCTCTTACTCTTTCTCTCTCTCTTTCTTTTACCTTTCTTTTATCTTTTTTTTTATTTTTTGCTACATATTTTTAACAAGATATAAGAAATTTCATTAACCTATTCACCCTTCCCCTTTAGGTTGGTTATTATATTTGCTAGGGCCTTTCATTAATTTGTTAGAGATAAAAGCCAAAGAAGATGGAAGCCAGAGATTGAGTGACAAGACCTAACCCGGATTCTTTCTAACGAATCTAACACCCCATAAAACCCTTTTGTAGTCTAATTAACAAGACCTAAAAGAATATTGTGGAGCGAACCTTTAACTATTATCAAGTTCTAAACATGTAAATTCACATAACAAAAATATATTATCACAAATATGTAAATGGCTAAAACGTGCATGCATTTATAAAAAGTGTTACAATATTTGTTCATAAATCTAAAAATACGCGAATTACACAATTTAAGGTTCAAATAACAGGTTTTGCACAAAAAAGCTATGCAGCGTCATCAGTTGAAGAGTCCACCTAGTCTGAACGAGGAGTTTTGGTACCTAGATCACCTGCTTCTGAGGAGGTTTTTGGAAAATACAAAATGGAAAATAAAATCATGAGCTACAGCGCGCAGTGAGTGCGAACATATCTAACCTTAAATTGATTTTTTTTTTAAGTTCACTTTCCGAAAATATTTTGAAAACATTTTCTTTCTAAAATCTTCTCTTAATGTATGTTTTTCTTTTCTAAAATAAATAAATAAATAAATAAATAAAATAAAAAAACCTCCAATGGAACCAAAGGGAAGCTAGAACCACATAAGTGCTCAGACCAACTCCGCTCAATGTAGGAGGTCACATGGCGTAAAAGCTAGCACCGCTCATCATGATAAAGCTACAAAGATATCTCATTACCATGTGACGGAATTATAATCGCACACCATGTAACGAGATAATATCCCGCTAATGTAGAGGACGACTCGACAGATGTGATAAACTCAATTTCTCTGAAGTTATTAGGACGTATCCTCCCAACACTTGTTATACACTGCGGGACATACCGACCGAGTCTACGCTAGAAGGTCTATATATATATATATCAATGCTCGGGCTATCCACTAGCTTTGAAAATCTTTTTCTTTTTCTATACTTCAAATCACTTTCTCTTTTATGCTATAAAAAGAAATAGCCCGAGCGTACCATCTATAAATAAAATATTTCCTTTCATGCTAACACATAAATAATTTATATGCTAAAAGAACAATTACTGAAAAATAAACATTTTTCTAAATAAACTAAAAGCTTTTAAATATTTTCACATTCACTGCTTACTTCCCAAATTACTTCACTCCTGCTCAACGACCTCCTCTTTTTAGCTCGCTATGCCACCAACATTTGATCACACAAGAAATCTCATAGTCTTAGCTCGCAGATCACTTCAACTTTAATTCAGCTCTCTCGTCACATCACTCGAGCTATAACAGTTGCAATTCTGTTAGCTAGTTCAAGCTGCGAGCTCCTCCCAGCTCGCATTTCAACTCTATCCATGCGAGCTTTGGCTTACTCATTTTAACAAGCTACTACCTTCAAGCTCAGCCCATTTTACTAGTACTAACAACTCGCCCCTACAAGCTTCTGCCTTAGCCCTGCTCAGGCAGACATTACTCAACTCGATTCTTGTGCGCTCGCTCTGCAGGTCAACTCGAACAGCTTTGAAAATGGGCTGCGAGCATTCACCTAGCTCGCATTCAGCAAGCTCCTGCGCAATCTCACGCGAGCCCACTATTTACACTCTTTTTCTAGATACACACCCACACACCAACATTACCACATCTCCGACCTCAATGACTCCACAAACATAAACTCAACAATACTTCATCAGCTACTTCACTTACACTCAGGTCGCGACCTCAATAGGTCTCACAACAAAATTCATTTTAATCACAAACAACACCAAACTAACTTATTTCTTTAACTACTTCATTTCCCTGAAGTTTTCCTCAACCTTTGTCTTACTTCCCAGCTCGCTTGCTGCTCCAAATCTCCAGATCTAGACACAAAATCTCACAAATCTCAGATACAGTTCATGAACTGCTCGACAAGTTTTTTAATAAAATAAATCCATGAAATCTTACTCTTACCACTTGATCCTTTACCAGATCTGGTTCCCAAATCTATTTTTCACCTTCCAGCAGCTCAATCGCCCTTTACAAATGGTAAAAATTGCTTAACTAGCCGCGATAACTTATCTCTTCTACTCTGTCGACAAAACTTCTCTCTCTCATCTCTAGATTTTTCTTTCACTCTTTCACTCTCTCTTTTTCACTTTCACCATCTCACGCCACACACGCCTATTTATTAGCGTGTACCAAGCTTGCCCTAAACCCTTAGACTTTCTGAAATTTATGAAATTGCCACATTTTAGAGAATTCTTTTACTTTTCACTATGCCCTTGTCCTTTCCATTTATTTACTATTTTCCCACTCATTCTAAATATCTGACATTTTTCTTTTATATCCCTCAACTTTTATAATTTAAATTTATTCTCAACTCTTCCGAAAATTCTACAAATATTAAATTTCACTACTAAACATTTAAAAATTCTTTTATTATTTTAACAAAGAGGGTACATTATTACATTTCGTCATTCCGTACACATGAACAATAATGTCTCTGGGGAAGGGTATTACATTGAGGCCAAAGAAGATGGAAATCTATATACATATAAAAGTTTATGTCTATCCATACCATTAAAATAATAAAAGGTTATTTTTGTCTATCCATACCATTTATCGACGACAATAGTAAATTTATTGAAATGTATCATTTCTAAAGGAAACCATTAATTTTAGGCTATCAAGTGAGATGTCTAAAAAAAATAAAATAAAAAATCTAGATCAAATATGAAAGTTCGGTTTCTTTGAGACTACCAAATTTTTATTTAACCAAACAGAATTGTCGGTTACGATTTGTTGTTGCAATACAAATATAAGAAATGTTATAACAGACAATTTTCAAATGTTGTAACAAAAGTAGAAGAATACAACAATATTTTTAACAAGGTTGGATTTTTAATTTACTTACATCCATGAGTCAACGTCCAGAAAATTAAAATTATTAGTGAAGAGAGAGCCTTTAGTTGATTAAATCAATTAGTGTTTATATGATTTCAAACTTCATCACCAAAAATTATAACATAGACCTACAAGGAGATGAAGTCGACCACCTCCTTGAGAGAGATGGAGTAACACCATTTCCATCTCCATTTGCTCCATCTTAGATGGATGCTTCATTTGAGATAGTATAACTCCATCTCAAGCGAAGCAAACCAATCTCATAAGAGCTAGAATTTTCCAAATCTAATGAGATTTTTTTTTTAATTTTTCATTTAATTTTTGTATTTTTTTTGGCTAAATTATTTTTTTTAATTTTTAATTATTTTTAAAACTAGAGTTATAACCTCTTTCATCCATTTCAAAGATAGACGATAGAGATTTTTTTTACATCATTTTAATATTTAATTTATTAATTAATGAGTTTTTATCTCCACCATCCATTTCAAAAATAGAAGGTGGAAATCTTTCTGTTTTCTTGTTTAATAGTTTCTCTATTGATTAATTAGTTTTGATCTCTATCGTATATTTCAAAGATGAATGGTAGAGATTTTTCTTTTTTATTTTAATTTTTTATTAATTAATTGCATTGGGTAGTGTCCAATTTGTCCCTATCTATCATTGTCAACAATTAGGCTAATTTGAAATTACATAATGCATATTAACAAAAACAAAACCACATGAAGAAATTCAAAAAATAATAATAAAATCTATTGGAGATCCCTTATAGACAATTTGGCCTCCCTCAAAATAGACCCTTCTTCGACGGAAACTCAGTTCTGGATTCAAAAGACCAAACGAGGCCTTCTTCTCCTTTGAAGTGGTGGAGACCTCTAGTATCCTTTTTTTTTAATAAATAAATAAATTTTGTAGTTTTTTTTTTTTCATTTTCTTAGAAATTATTTTTTAATATTAATTATGTTTATATTTTCGGATTTATCTGTGCCATCCATCGCAATTGGCAAATATCTATCATTTTTCAATTTATATTTTTAAATATTATTTTATTTATTTTAATATATTAATTTTTTTTACTTGTTATAATTGCAAAAGACCCCTCATTTGTTTTGGTCAGTTGTTAGTCAACTAATTGTAGAGGGTGTTGTTGTAACACTTATGAAACCTAAGGTGAAGTTTCTGTAATTATGGCCAAAATTCACATGCGTTGTAATTAGGTCAAAAGTCAGAGGTATTTTTGCAATTATCTCAATATTGTATATATCAATCTTATCAAGTCATTATCCTCTTCCGAATGCATGCTTGTGGGAATATTTCTCAACTATGCTACGCAAAAGACCACATAGAACGAAGGGCCAAAAAAGTAAGAATTGAGAGAAGACTTTTGGAAGGTGACTTGGACCATTTGCTGAGCCAAAAGACTTTGAAAGTTAAAGACTGGACTTTGATCTTAGCCTGTCTCTCTTTTCGATTTTGTTTCAAGGAGGAACAAAAGAGAAAAAAGCGAATGTTAATTAGCCACCTCATTATCACAATTCACAAGATATGCTTTTTATGTTGGACTGATTATATGATACAGGCATTATGTAAATGTCATTATATTTTCTTGAATAGCAGCCTGTACGTTAGACTTGGATGTTGAACAAATTCAGTTTGATTCATTCTTTACTAATGGACTAGTCTCTGTACAAGTGAATCGATTCTTTTTAGCAATTTATTTGGATAATTTTTCCTTAGTTTTGTGCATTTTAGTTTTTAGCATTATAAATCAGCCAGCTGTTATTCGAACAAAATCCTTGTTTTATTATTTGTTGCTTGTAAACTGATACATTGTTTAATTGGAATTTGTTCACAACTAATAAGAAGAGTAAGTCACACAGGAACATATATTAATTAATTAATTAATCAACACCATATATTTATCGATCAATATATCAATTAATCAACACTATATGGTCAATCAATATATTAAACAATCAATTAATAACACCATATTGAATTAGAAGAGTAAGTTGTCTTACAAATTAATTAATAGAATATATATGTCTCATGACCCATGTATGCGGCATGCCCCACATCCAAAATATATTAGGCACAAAAATAAATTTAGACAAGGTGTCAGATGAGCTTATTGAAATTGTACTGGTTTAGGCTGCATTGCAGCCTTTTCTTTTTGGACTGAGAAACTGTATCAAATACTTTCAATCTGATTTTTATATATGCCAATTTTTGCTAATTATTATAATTTTCACCCTTTTCCTGTTTAGGTTTGTTCGTGCGATTGTAAACCGTTTATCTTCTCATAGCGATTACTTGGAACTCAAAAGGAAGCAAATAAGATGATTGTGGTATTGACTTATCTCTTACTTCATGGCCTTCAATGTAAACTAACATATATGTTATTTGATTTAATTTTTTTATTATTTTTCCTGGAAATAGGGGATGATAAGGCGTGTCAATGAGGCAGGAGTTGGTTTATGATGCCACCAAAGTATCATCCTTCTATGAAGATTGTAAGACCTCTGAGAAAAAAGCTTATGGTGAAAACTGTATTTAATATATCTGGTGCCTTTTAGGCAACTAAGTCTACATTTCAGGTAATTTGGATTTCACATATGATTATTATTATTATTATTTAAATAAATTTCATATATTATTATATTCCATGATTTTATTTATTTATATCTTCGTTACTTTTATTCTATATTATTTCCATCGAATTATACTTCTAGTTGATTATAAATACCTTTCTATTCACGACATGTTTGTAATTTATCAATTTGTCATTTTCATAGTATTATTTCTGTTTAATTGCTTAACTTTGAGCTTTTTTTTTTTTTTTTTAACTTTTACTTAATTTTGTGTTAATAATTTTTTAACAATGTATTAATAATGTTTTACTGTATATTTTTATTAAACATCATAATCCTTGTCCAGAGGCCTGTTCAAATTTTTAATTTTAATTAAGTTAATAATTTTTATTTATTTCTTTTGAAACAAATTTAAATTTTAAATTTTTTTATTTAAATCTAATTACAAGTAGAAACTACTATTTTTTTTTTTTCATATTCTTGTAATTTTATTGTAACATTAATACCTAACTAACGTCTAATGGGTTCCAACATCAAGGGCGCATATGACTAATTTGAAACCCTATGGCTTATATGACCATAACCAAAACCGAGGAAGTAAACACGAAATTGACCTCAACGCGTAGTATGGTTGATTGTCAGTGGCTTTATTGGATTTTTCAATGAGTTAGGTGTGGATTTTTTTATAGAGATTAAAGGATGTGCTTTGTTTTCAATGACGGTTGAGAGTGGAGAAAATGACAGGTTGACGGATCTTTTGCCAGAAAGGCTTGAAGATTCTGGGTGGAAAGATGGACTAAAAGGTACTTGGAGGTTTTTTTTATTTATTTTATTTTTATTATTGGGATTGACTCAGGAAAATATACTACAGTTCGAAAAACGTCTCCCAGACGGGAGAGGATGTGCTTTGTTTTCAATGATGGTTGAGAGTGGAGAAAAAGAGAGGTTGACGGATCTTTTGCCAAAAAGGCTTGTAGATTCTGTGTGGATAGATGAACTGAAAGCTCTTTGGAGATTTATTATTTTTTTTATTTTTATTATTGGGATTGACTCAAAAAAATATAATACGGCCCGAAAAGCGTCTCCTATACGAGAGATGATGATCCACACATATGTGAGAGAAAGGCCTACACACAGGTGAGAAAAGATAATTATTTATTTATTTTTATTATTAAAATTAATTCAAGAAACAATCAGAATCAAGTGCGATCAGACATTGATAGTACAGTTTGAAGAGTATCTCTTATATGGGAGAGGATGATCCACATATAAGTGGGAGAGAGACCTACACATAGGTGGGGAAAGACAGCAATAAATGTGGCATTGAGTATCGAACCGGGTACAACTCTTGGTCCCTGGCGATGCACTGCCATTGTAGCAAAGGCACTTTAGATCTCTTTGCTGGTTTTAGTTACTTAACTTGACTGTAGTTGTATTTGTTTATTGACATAAATTTTTTGTTTTGTGGTTTACTGTTATCGATAATCAGTCTTTAATTGTCATGTTATACAATTAATATGTGATCTTAGTACTCTTTGAATTATGTGGGTGTTATTATGCAGAATTATTAGTTTCAGAAGTAGGTCAACGTTCATGATAAAGTATAGAGTATTTTATTATTGTTTGGATGGGCTGTGGTATGATTTGTGGCCAAATTAAGAGACACGCACGAGCCATCGATATATGCGGGTAGTTTCTATGTTGAGATTACTACCAAAGCTGACGAGAAAGTGTTTTGTTTTCTAGATGGGATGGGTTTTAATATTATTTTGAAGCTTAATAATTTTTTTATCCATATTTATTAAAAACCTTATATTTATTTATTTATTTTTGATAGACTTAATATTCAAGTGACTCAGATTTGGTGAAAAGTAACAAAAGTATCAAATTTGTTGAACCTTCTCCAAAGGTAAATATTCATAAAATTGATATTATGATTGTTGACACTTAATTGAAATTGAAATTTAACTATTTAAATTTTTATGTATATACAGTCATTAACTCGAGCTTCTACTAGTCAAGTCGATGTTTAAGTAAGAGTGGAAAAAAGTAAAAATTAATACATTGGATTGGTAATGGAGAAGTAGTAGCTGAAACAGAACTCGATTAAATAGATCCACATATATTAGTTCATCACATGATCCTTGATCCAGTTATTAGCGAGTTTGTGTGAAGAGAATAATAGTGAGCATGGTTCCCTTGTTTTGACCTACTACCAAACTTCAAACTTCAGAAGATACATTAAACTTTTTTGCTTAGCCTACAAATTATATCTTACGATTTTATATGTTAATTTGGCCATAACACATTTCCATGTATGGTGACTTCAAGTGACGTGTCTATGCATGTGCGCACTTGTATGTATATATATATATATATATTATTAAAATTGTTATATTTTACATTTTCTATGTATGTTCTAATATTCTCTCTCTCAAAAGATAAATAAATATATATATCATTTTTTTTTAAATATTTTTAAAACCACCTTTGCCTGTGTTAGAAAGATTTTCTACAACGGGTGTTGCCCGTTGCAGAAGAATAATCTAACGTGAGCATAAGAGCATTACTCATGGAAGGTCATCTATACTGGGCATTGCTTGCCCTGTAGATGTCCTGTTTTCTTGTAGTGAGCATGTGCCATAAAATATATCAAGCAGCGATTGGGCATGAATTTTTTGTGCTCAACAAAGGAAATTGATTTTTTTTTTTTTTTAATTAGTATTGTCAGTCAAGCAACGCATAGAGACAGAATTCCATATATGGAATAAATTATGAACTATATATGAAACATCTACTCTAAATACCTCATTTTGATTTAAGCAATATTAACCAGTGAGCGACCACGTTACACCAAATTTAACCTTTTGCAATGCGTAAAATACATTGTCAAAAGTTTTCGCAACGTAGTGCGTTGCTGGTATGATTTATTTTCTTTTAGTTAAAGAATGTGTGATAATTGATAACTATATAATAGTTTTTAAAAAAAATTATATATTACTAAATCAGGAGTACTTAAATTTCTTGTGTACTGTGGTCACAATAGGTTTTGTAGGATTAATTTCACTTTACATTTGGTTGTATTTTCCTTATTATATGTATCAAAAAGGTCATATATGTTTTAAAAAAGTAAAATATTAGTTTACTATTAGGCAACAAAGTTTATGAGTAAACTTTCTTAACATAAATAGTCATAATGATTTAATGTTAAAATATATTATCTAAAATCTAATTCAAATGATGTCCAATATAACTATCATTTAAATCACGAGATAATGTAATAGATAATATGTTTGTTACAATTCTCATACCTTATCGTTATTTAAACATATATTTTTTAAAAAACAATAGAGACAATTAACCATTACTCCACCTAAAATATATATGAATTTATGCGCTATACAATTTTTTTTTTTTTTTTTTTTGAAATATTGCACTATACCATTTGAATATTTATATAGTACCGAAATAGTCAACTGACAAGCTTTACTAGGTATAAAATTTTCAAGATTACTAGATCAGGTGGCACATGCGAGCCATGTGCTTAATTTATATTTAATAAATTCTTTTGATAGTTATAATGCTTAATAATAATAATAATTGATTATGTAAAAATAGCGAATTGTCATTAAAATCTGAAATTACGTTAATTTATTTATTTATATGAAGAAATAAATGACGAAGGAAAAGAGCATGGATTAATCAGTTTATTTATAAACAATATATAATATCTCTATTAACATTTCTCTAAAATTGTTATTAAATTTTAAAAAGTGATAATTTAATTTTAAAAAAAGTAAATTACTAAAATAACTTTTTTTCCATACTTATTATTATTATTATTATTTAATTCAAGGATTTCAAACCATTCTGGGTCTAATTTTAATTAATCATTATAAAAAATTAATTTGATCACACCTTTAACATGATCTCACATGTAACAGATTGTGCTTTTAATTTCATGGCTATGGAGTATGGAGCATTTTCATTCCATCTCTTACATACGTTAGATTTGTCCTCTCATATTTAACTTATTCAATAACTAGTGTTAAACAAAATGTTGTGTATTTGTGACACAGCAATAATTCTTTTTAGTATGGATCCATTTTAGAAAAAGAAATTATAAAAATACATATTCTCTTCTCCATTGCAATTAATAAAAGCAAAATATGCATCAACATTTAATCAATCAAAATAAAATATGTGTTTTTCTCTCTTTTTCTTTTTATATTTTATAACTAAGAGGAGAAAGAGTAGGATAAATCTCTATATGTTTTTAATTGGTTGGAAAAAAAAAAAAAGAATAAAGAAAAAAGAAATTCAAGTTCACTAACAAATATTTAGCCACTATCACATTATTACTTGATTTACATTCATTCAGATTGATAACTCTCAATTGATGTCTCTTAGTTCATATTAATCATGTCCTCTACAATTTATTAGGTATATATTACTAATTATTAGATATTTATATATATATATCAACAAATTGATATATACAATTTCAAAGCCACCATAATTGCAAAAAGTGGAGTGGTCATGCGGTAAGAGGCTCGTTTTATAACTTCCATTGCCACCTTAGTCTCGAGTTCGATCTTGACTCATGCAAGTGGTATATCTCAAATTTTTTTATCAAAGTAACACACGCATCACTCATACCGTCATACATGTGTCTTCTTTTTTTTTTTTTCAAATGTAATGATTCATGCAAGTGGTATTTATCAAATTTTTAATCGAAGTAACGCACACACAGAGCATACACATCACTCATACATGTGCCCTTTTTTTTTTTTTCAAATGTAATGTGTTCAGTGGCACACTCCTCACTTATGCATAGCATTATACATGTACTTATACATAACATTATACATGTGCTATTTCTATCTTTTTTTTTTACCCCCAGGTAATGAACAGTATACATCCCTCATTTATACTTGTGTTTTTTTTTTAAAGGTAATGAACAGTATGTGTGGATTTATTGGTGTTCATACCTGGATTATAAAAACAAATAACATAAATATTTACCAACCAAACAAATTTTCACATTTGAAGTGTTTTGACTTTAAAAACTTTTATAACCTGTCATGAACTATGAAAATTTTTTTCTTATATATATTTATGAATCATAATTTTTTTTTTTTTTTTTATAAACTATTGACTATATGAACTATATCATATTTATATAAATTGTTAACTAATTTTCCTTCAATTTTTCAATCTTTTGGGTTTCTTTTTTCACATTTCATTCATAACTTAGTGGATGTTGTGAATATATTTCCATTCTTTAGTGCTAATGTATAAACTCACAAGTATTTTAGTGCTATTTTATAGTATTTACTCGTTAAAATAATAGAGATTATCATGATTAAATTTTAAAAATAAAAATATGTTTAATTATGAATGAATTGCACCTCTATTTATAATTTAAGTAATTATTACAATTTCCTTTCATATTTGTGATAAAAGTTTAAGTTTCATATTGTATATTTAACAATATACATAGAGAGTTTTCTCTCTCTTTATATAATAAATAAATTTCATAATTAAAAAAAAAACTCATGAATTATAATTATTTTTATCTTAATTAATTTTTATTTTATTTTACTTTGTTATAGTGCCCCCTAATATAAATGTCTGGATCCGCCACTGTCTACGTGTTAACCACGAATCATGTTATCACATAAATATTTCGTTAAAAGTGAATGTCGAGCCAGAAAACAAAAAAAAAAAATCTAAACTGATAACTTGGAACAAGGGTCAGAATAACATTGGTTAAGTTTAAGCCACCACACGAGGCTGTAGGTAGATGTCGATGATCAAACACTTTGAAGTACAGGAATATTGTAAAGCACTTTTTCGAATTATTATTTATTAAAAATAAAATAAAATAAAAACTAACTAAATCTGTCAATCATGTAGCTTCGAGGTGGGATGAATATGCCAATTATGCAATAATAAACGAACAAGAGCCTCGCCAATAAACTATTATGTATTTTAGATTTTCTATTTGTAATACATCTGATAAATATAAAAGAATTGTATTGTTTCACTGTATGTCTAATTTACAATATGAAGTCTATTTATAAGCATATTACAATAATGGAAATAAAATAATATAATACAAATATGGTAACATAAATATATTACAATAATTATGGCACAATTATGGTAATGATTGATATGTGATTGATATGAATGTTAACATCCCCTCGCAAACTCAAGATGGCGATATGGATGCAAGCTTGAGTTTGGAAACCAATTCACGAAAACGGCCTGGATGATGAGCTTTAGTGAAGATTTCAACAAGTTGATCACCAGAAGAAACGGAATAAAGTTTGATGGTACCCTGATGAACATGTTATCGAACAAAATGACAGTCAATCTCAATGTGTTTGGTACGTTCATGAAAGACATCATTGTGAGCAATCTAAATAGCATTATGATTGTCACAATATAAAGGAATAGTTGTGGCATGTTGAATTCTCATATTTGAAAGTAACCGACATAGCCAAACAAGTTCCTGAGTAATGTCAGCGAGGGCTCGGTATTCAGTTTCAGTACTAGATCGAGCTATAACAGTCTGTTTCTTACTACGCCATGAGATAAGAGAATCACTAAGAAAGAAGCAGAAATCAGTGGTAGATCGGCGATCAATAGGATCGCCAGCCCAATCAGCATCAGAATAAGCACGTAACTCTAAAGAAGAGTTAGTAGAAAAGTGAAGTCCATAAAATATCGTGCCCTTGAGATATCGGATAAGATGAAGGACAACAGCAAAATGAGTGGAATGAGGAGCAGACATAAATTGACTGACAACATGCACAGCATACACGATATCTAGTCGAGTCACGGTTAAATATACGAGACTACCAACCAGCTGTCGATAAAAAGTGGGATAACTTAATGGTATGCCTTTAAAAGGCGTCAGTTTAACATTGGCTTCCATGGGACTAGTACTGATTTTGCTATTAGTTAGGCCAGCACGAGCAAGAAGATCTGAAATGTACTTTGCTTGTGAAAGATAATACCCATCAGAATCAGAAGATACCTCAAGACCAAGAAAATAACTAAGAGAACTAAGATCTTTCATTTTAAATTGCTGCTGAAGATAAGTCTTAAGATCAGAAATACCAGTAATATCATCACCTGTAATAATCATATCATCCACACAAAGTAACAAGAAAACAGAACCATGACTAGTCTTGCAAAGAAACAGTACAGAATCATAAGAGAATTTGGCAAAACCAAACTGCATAATTGTAGAAGAGAATTTGGCAAACCAAACTCTAGGAGCCTGCTTTAGAC
This sequence comes from Dimocarpus longan, assembly GCA_022984855.1. NCBI lineage: Eukaryota > Viridiplantae > Streptophyta > Magnoliopsida > Sapindales > Sapindaceae > Dimocarpus > Dimocarpus longan. The sequence continues at coordinate 10,281,866 of CM041014.1, read as the reverse complement.
CATATAGTGCCCGACGAAGACGACAAATCTTGTATGGAGAGTGTGGATACCCTAGTGGTGGTGTCATATATACCTCTTCAGTAAGATCCTCATTAAGAAAGACATTTTTCACATCCATTTGAAATAAATTCCATCATTTGATTGTAACGACTGCTGGTAAGTTGCGGATAGATGTAAGTCTAGCTACTGGTGCAAAAGTCTCCTCATAATCAATTCCATATTCTTGGGTAAAGCCTTTGACCACAAGACGAGCTTTATATCGTTCAACAGACCCATCTGATTTTGTTTTGATTTTATATACCCATTCGCACCCAATAGCAGATTTATTAAGAGGAAGATCAACCATATCCCAAGTGTGAGCCTTCTCAAGAGCTTGTAGTTCTTCAGTCATAGCTTGTTGCCAAATAGGGTTAGTGCTAGCCTCTTTATACGATTGAGGCTCATATAAAGAAAGAATGGTAGAAAAACAATGAAAATCTCGAAGAGTTACAGGAAGTTCCCTTACCCGATTAGAATGACGAAGAGGAGGATCAACAGGTGAGATTGGACAAGAGGACTCTGATGTAGGATCAACACAGGGGTGAAACTGCTCTGGAATGGGCCGATCAGTATTAGAAGCATCTATTTGAGGCTCAGACATACTATCAATAGGAAACAAAGGAACAGTAGGATCTATAAAAAGTTTACCAGGAGAAGTATATGATATGTGAAATTTGGATATGGATGAAAACATTGTATGTTCCCAAAAGACGATTAGACGATTAGAGATGCGAAGACGATTAGAGATGGGATCCCAACAACGACAACCTTTATGTTTGTTGACGTGGAAAACCAGTCAACCAGATTCTTGAGCCTAATGTCGTAACGTAAGAAGATCTGCAACAGAGAAACCAGATAATAGCAAAAAAGAAGAGATGGAGGAGAACAAAGCAACACAATTTTTAAAGTGGTTCGGCCCTTATAAGCTGCCTACGTCCATTGTTCTTCTTATTTTCGGTAATAACTCTCCCTCAAAGTATTTTCACCCCCCTTTACAATAAATGCTCCCTTCTATTTATAAAGAAGAGGGAGCTACAAAGAGAATAATCAGACAAAAAATGTCATAATCTGTCACAATTAATGCTTCTGAAATGCATTTAATGTCTCTGACTTTTGCCAGGTCAACTCTGTCAACACGTGGGCTGGATGATAACCCATGCTGGTTTGGTGAGATCTCCTGGAATTATGCTGTCATTAGGTGAGATAAACTTGCTTATCGGATAAGATACGCCATCTTACTGTTCTTGGACTGGCACTGGGCGATCTGAGTCGAAGACGAACCAAAACTGTGGAATGGGCGATCTTGACCTCACGTGGCATCGGCAAACTCGACGTCGTTGTAGGAATGGCCGTTTGGCGATCTTGACTTCGCCAGTCTTCCCACGGACTCGACTTCATCAGTCTTCTAACCGTGCTTACGAGCTTCTATGTTAGGCTCCACATACTGGTCTCGGTGGCTTGGGCCGTTAACTTTGTGGGCTTCTGTCAACCCATTTAAGTAATCTGAAAAACACCCACAACAATGTTCAATCCCCTACCCAAGAAAACAACATAAACGAGCTCGAGACTTTAATTTACTTCGTTCGTGAGGTGAAAGAAAAACGAAGCAAGCACATCCAAAAACTTCAAGATTTTGACAGTTTAAAGGAGTATCATACAGTCGTTCATAAGGAGTTTGATTGTAAATGACAGAGGAAGGAACACGATTGATGGTATATACTGCTGTTAATGCAGCTTCTCCCCAAAACTTTTCAGGACAAGAGGCAGATATGAGAAGTGTACGAACAGTTTCAAGAATGTATCTGTGTTTTCGTTCAGCACGACCATTTTTTTGTGATGTACCAGGACATGAGCGATGGCATACGGTACCCATTGACTCAATAGATTGAGAAAATAAGTATCCCTATATTCCATGGCATTATCAGTGCGTAAAACTGATTTAGAGAACTGAGTCTGAATCATTTTAATAAAATCATAATAAATCTTAAATAATTCAGACCTATTATGCATAAGATAAAGCCATGTATAACGAGAATAATCATCCACAAAAATAACAAAATATTTGGATCCCCCCACAGTAGTTGTTGGTAAAGGTCCCCAAATATCTGAATGAATTAAATCAAAAGGTGTCTGAGAAACCGAATCACTATTATTAAAAGGTAAAGCATGTTGTTTAGATAACTGACAAGATAAACAATTAATGTGATCATCAATTACAGAACCTAAATGTCCACTAAACAATAAAGAACGTAAACGATTAAATGAAACATGACTTAACTGTGAGTGCTAAAGACTCAATAGTAAAGACAAAGTAGCAGCAGACTGATGAGAAGATGAGACCCTTGAAGGAAGTTAAAGATGAATGAGCTCAAACAAACGTCCAACTTTACGGCCTATCCCATGAATCTTCCCCGTTTGTGGATCCTGCACACGACAACCAGAAGAAGTAAAGTGGACATCAAAACCAAGTTCACACAATTGACCCACGGATATAAGATTTAAAGTAAGCTTAGGAATGAAAATTGTATTTTGTAAAGATAAATTATCTATAGAGATATGACCTACATGTTGAACAAACATGGATGACCCATTGGCAGTAGAAATTATAGGTAAAGATGAAGATGAGGAATGGACAGAAAAATTTGTAAGATCAGAGGTCATATGGTTACAACAAGCTGAATCAAAATACCAAGAGGAATTACCTGCTGACACAGAGGAAGCGGAGATGGAAGAGTTACCAGATTTGGAAAGGATTTGATGAAACATGGATTCAAGGTCATTAGCAGAAAATGAAGAAGAACCAGCAGTACCATGTGTGTCATCAGCTATAGCAGCAGAAAATTGCTTATTATTCTTAAAATGCTTGAGAGAAACATTCTTGGATTTGGCTGAAGACCCCCCATGAGCAAGATTTTATGGACAATCATCATTGTAGTGACCTGACCTATATTTATGGCAATATTTACAACGTCGAGTAGGACAATGAAGAACGTCATGTCCTGGCAGCTTGCAATAATGATAATGAGATTTCTTGATATCAAATTACTTAGAATGAGTGGCAAGTACAATGTCCGTACGAGGAGGCTGCAAGGTGGCAAGACAAGTCTCTTCGAAAATGAGTTCAGAGATAGCTTGCTCAAGGGTCGATAGAGGATGACGATGAAAAAGAGATGCACGAGTGGGCTCAAAAATATCAATGAGAGCCATGATAAACTGTATTAAGTGCTGGTAATCCCTGTAAGTATTGAATTTTTTTAGCATCGCCATTATCAGCCCAAGTGGGCTCGAAAAGTGTCAGTTGATCCCAAAGAAATTGCATATTTGAGTGAAAATCAGTAATTGATTGACCAGATTCCTATCGCAATTAATGCAAATTACGTAATAGATGATACTAATGAGAGAGATCGAAGGTAGTATACCTATGAGCCAAGAAAGTCCAAAGAGATTGGGCAGTGTCAAAACGACCAAACTGAAGATTGATTGATGGAATCAAGGTGTTACGAATCCAAGTGATAATTTGATGATTTTTACTATCTTAATCATCAAGTCATTCATTATATTTTTCATCAGTCTCATTTTCAAGTTTTATGGGCTTTTTATAACCTTCAGTAACATACAGCCATAATTTCCTGCCTTTGAGAAAACTAGACATTGCTTGAGCCCACAAAATATAATTTAGGTCATCTAAAATTATTTGAATGGGCTGAGCCACATCTAATTTCCAGGTATTCTCCATAATAAAAATTAATAAAATAAGCAAGTCCAAATAAATTGAATAAATGGAGAATCGAGCCCAATAAGTAACTAACACCTCAAAGCCCAAAAATTAAAGAACACAGTAGCTGCAAATAATAAGAGGCCCTAGCAAAAATAAATCCGACTAGATACGAAACAGTATCAAACTGCTGTGAAGAGATGAAAAATCAAAACCTGCTAACAGTGCGTGATAACAGACCAAAAATGGTGGTAGCAGCGTGCAGTGGTGTGGCAGATTGCAATGCAGCAACTGGCTCGATTTTAGAAAAGAGCACAGACCAAGGACTGGTTATAATAGCGAGACAAGAGCGCAAAACAATGGGTGTGGCACTGGTTGTTGTAGCTGCGGGACAAGTGCACAGATCAAAGAGGAAAGACAGTGCTATGCTGCAGTAGCGTGGTGGTGTAGCCGTGGTGCGATGCGATATGACGGTATGATGCAGCGATTTGATGCGGCAGAATGGCAGACTAGCAGAACCGCAGTGGAAAGACAGAGATAGTCAGCAATGCAATCCCAGCAGCCATACCAGAAGGCGGTGATAAGATGAAAGCAGACGAAAAGCAGACGGAACAGCGATGGATAGACTAGCGAACGGTGGAGAGATGTATGATGACACAGTGATGGATTCAAAAGTGCAGTGATGATGAAACCAGATGTGAGAGCAGGTGCGACGGCCTGAATCAGGCAGTGTGTAGCAGCGGTGATGAAGCAGGATCACGATGACAGTGGTGACAGTTGTGCAACGTGATGACAGAACCGAGATGAAGCAGAATCGGCTACCGAACTCAGATCAGAAGCCATGGAAAGAAAGATGCGCTGTGGTGGTGCAGCGGCGACGTGGTGATGTGATGACAGTTATTAAAAAAAAAAAAAAAAATTACAAAACCCTGGGCTCTAATACCATGATAAATATAAAAGAATTGTATTATTTCACTGTATATCTAATTTACAATATGAAGCCTATTTATAGGCACATTACAATAATGGAAATAAAATAATATAATACAAATATGGTAACATAAATATATTACAATAATGATGACATAATTATGGTAATGATTGATATGTGATTAATATGAACGTTAACAACATCAACATTTTTTTTGAATATGGATCCACTTAGATAAAAATAATAGAGACATGCATATTCTCTTCTCTAATGCAACTAATAAAAACAAAATATATATGCATCAACATTTAATAAGGCAAAATAAAATACATGTCTTTATCTTTTTCTCTTTTATATTTTACAATTAAAAAGAGAAAGAATGAGATAAAACTTTATATCTTTTGATTGGTTAGAAAAAGTGAGAAATCATAGTCGGCATTCCTATGAAAAATTCTTGATTAAAAGACACATATCTCCATATTTTATATATATATATATATATATATATATAATATCACATCAGCTTCATATTTGAGTTAGATAATTGGATTGGAGAATTTTTTTTTTTTTTTTCTGAAACCTAATTATCTATCCATCATATGTGGTAAGAAATTCGACCCAAATAGATAGTTGCATTGGAGATGTTATAAACAAAATTTAAGTGCCATTTAAATAAAAGAACATACACAATGTTTACATGGAAGATCCTCGATAGGAAAATTTCACAGGACCATATCTAAATAATCAAAAAAATAATAATAACAATAAAAATAAAAATAAAAAACTATTATGAAAACAACTGTTACATTGGCACTAGAATTTTGATACTCATTAAAACTCAATCACCTTATTGTCTATGCCTAAATTTCTCAGTCACCAACAATGACTTTGTTATTACTGGCATGCATGTCCAAGTATAAGAAATCGATTATGAAATTGTTAAAGAGATTAAATCTTTGGAACTTATTAAAACGCAGTTCCCTTGTTGTCACACTTAAACTTTTCTATTACAAAACAGCTTCAACCGCTTTGGCTTTACACACCATTAGGGAATCAATGGGTAGTTTTCTCATCTTCTTGAATCTCCAGTTGAAATAAATGTACAAGCACAAGCACAAGAATCTCAAGTAAACGATCTGATTTGGTGGTTTAAAACAAAATTTGGAAAACCCAAGATAGATAACATCGAATGAACTCCAAAAAATACTATGTTAGTGCTTATTAGCATCATATGGTAATGTTTTGCGTAATTTAAAAAGATAAAAGAAATTCCTTTAGGTTTGTTATTATATTCGCTAAGGACTTTCTGTTGACTTTTGTCTTGAGATTGGAAAATTTGATCTGAAAAAGTTGTTCTCATTGAAAGAAAAGTTGTTTTGAGATAAGTTTATGTAAAAGCTTATACAATCTCACTTATTTTTTATATATTGACAGTTTTATATTTAAAAAAAATTAAAAAAAAAAAGAATATTTGTAAAAATAATTAGTAACCAGTCAACCAACCAAAATGTATCAAAACTCAAAAAATACTGGAATATACAAAATGAAAGCATGTTCAAATTAAACAGTCTTAATAATCTATTCAATTTTGTCTAAAACCAACGTAGTGTTATCCTTCATGTTATTGAGATTTCCAATAAATTGATCATGGATCAAGTGTTTTGCCAATTTGATAACAAAAATACCATAATCACCAATGTAACAAATGAAAACATAAAAGTTATTAGGAAAAGAAAATAAAAATAAATAAATAAATAAAAACCAAAATAAAAACAAATCATAGCATAGCGTTACTAAGACATGGTTCCGGAAACAAAATTAAAAAAAAAAAAAAAAAAAAAAAGGGCATAGCATAGCAGTCCTAAGACCAAAATGTAGAATCCACAACTGAAAAAGACAAAAAAAGCAAAAGAAAAGAAAAGCAACTGAAATGACTAAAGCATAGCAGTCCTAAGAAAAAAATGCAGAATCCACAATACATAAAACGCAGCTGAAATTCATTTGAGAAATTTGAATCCGAAATGGTACAGATGCTATGACAGTGTTCAATGTGCTGGGTAGTCACCACTTGCTATATACTCTTTTGAACACTTGGAAGCAGTTTACAAGTCTAGCATACTTGGTCAAGCTCACCAAATTTGTTCTGGATGGAAGATTCCAATGGATGTTGATTTGTATATCTGGAAACACAAGGGAAGTTGTAGAGGTAAGAACACGGTTAGTGGGATAGCTAGAAGCAAGGATAGTAACTGGACTGGAAACCCATTTAAATTTGTCATTAAGTACGATCCAGAGCGCAGCAACAAAAGCTATCATCATACTGGCAATGGCAAAAAAGAGAGAAACAATACCTATCAGTTGTTTCACGGGAAGATTTTTGAGGAAATCTTCTTCAGCATTGCGTGAGGTGAGGATAGACAATAACATTAGAATTGAAGTTAAAGCTGAAAAAAAGGCCAGAGCATCCGAAATTATGAACACTGTAAATAGTTTATGTTCTAAGAAAATTGAAATGCCTTAACTATTGTTGCCTCCAGGTACTATAAATGCTGCAGCAAACACTACGGTCGCAAGGAGAGTTGTTACAACCATGCAAGAATTTGATGTATCTTTCATTCATTGCTCTGCCTTTTTGACCAGCTCTTTGTGCTCCTTAGTGAATAGCTCCCTACAGGTATATCCTTTAAGATCTTTCTTTTCCTTGTCAAAAGGGCGAGCTAGTTTCTCCGCCTCGTACGAGGTAGACAACAGCATTGCTTAGGTAATCAAAAGTGTTAACATATTCTAACGTATTCCCTAAATTTTATTGGCAGGTAAATTTGTCATATAGATTATGCCAATAGGAAGAGAAATTTAAGAAGATATTTTAAACAAATGACGAATAACCACTTGCAATTAAATGTCATGGAAGTAATAGTATATATAGGTACCTTATACCATTGTAAGTCTCTTTGCATCTGTAGAGCTGCACCAGAAATAGACAATAGTTGAGAAGAAGGTGCTAACTTAGCTGCCAAATGCATTCTACAGGGTTTGCATGTTTTATAACTGGAGGCAAAGCCTTGTTTGGCTAATGAGTCATTTTCGTCCAGTGCACCAAATATTGCGCATAATTCACTCCTTGCATATAAGAGATTGAAACCAATTCTCGCCGATGTTCCAGAGCATCATCAAGTACTGTATTCCAAGAAAAGCCACTCCACATCCAAATTATATCCAGGAAATGATGAAGACATACTTTAATAATTTCAACAACTTGTGAGATTCCTGCAAGATTTAGGATCCTTGCATCCGCAAAACATGATAGAATGTCCTCATTTGGCATTTCTTTTGCTCTCTCACATACAAAAGTTACCAAATCCAAAGCATATTTGTGCCTCCACGTTACATCTAGAAATTTTTGGCAAGTCCTCGGAGCTGCAAATGAAAATAAATGGATCTAGAAACTGATTGATATATATATTAAAGAAATCAATTATTGATTTATCTGTGATATTGCATGCCAAGGGTAGTGATCGTCTTCCATATATGTCGTTTGAACCATTTACCCAATTCCACTATTAATAGAAAACTGTATTAATCACGAAAATGAATTAAAAATTAGCTGATGTTGGCAAATATAATATATATATATATATATATATATAGATATAGATTTTGGAAAAATTTTAATTTAATCCCTAATGTTTGGTAAAATATTACTTTTTTACTAATACTTGCATTTCAAATTCTCGTCATCCCTAACGTTTCGAAAATACATCAATTTAGTCCTTCGATTAGTCAAATATTAGTCAACGAGGGTTAATTTGGTCATTTTAACTTGAATATATTTATATAATTTTAATATATATTTAATATAATATATATTTTTAATTTAATATATAAAAAAAAATTTAAGTTAAACAAAAAAAAAAAAGGCATAGAGACCTCCTCCTCCCGACGATGGAGACCAGCAGGTCTCCATAGTCGGCCGGAGACCAGGTCTCCGACCTGGTCTCACTGGAGACCTAGTGCTGGTCTCCAGCCATTGGAGACCAGTCTAGTCTCCAGCGACTGGAGACTAGAAATGGTCTGTTCTGGTCTCCAGCAGCTAGAGACCAGAACAGACCATTTCTAGTTCTAGGAGTGATCTGGATGGGGATGTTTACTTTGTTTGTTGGGATCGCAATCTCATTCCTCCTCACCAGTTTCCGCCCATGGACTATACATTACATAATACCAAGCTGAAGCCTTTGCATATGCTTCCTTTGGGGTACTTGGAGTCAGAGAACATGATGACTCACTTTCTGTGAGCTTGAACCAGGCCCTTGCTTGCTTTCTGAGTGACCTCACAGCAAAACTGATTTCATCCATGTCCCTTTTCTTGTCGAAAAGCCTTGCCATTTTCATTATGCACCCACTTATAATTTTGGCTTCTATTTTGATCCCATAGTAGTCCATCAAGCTGCCCAGCTTGTTGTCATATTGTGTTTTGTAATAGAATGTCTTGTTGATGTACTTTTCAAAGCCTTCCACTAGCATGGCAGGATCATAAGACAGCATTGCCACTTCCTTGGTGAAGGATTTTATGGCAGCTGTAGTAGGTGCGATGTCCTTAACTTTGCGATAAAGCTTTCCAAGGACTCGTTTGGATTCATAGGTGATCAATTGGTTTTGCTTTTCCATAAAATCTGGATACTTCTTGGCACGTAAATGCAGAGGTATTTCAGCTGCCACACCAATTTTTAAGAAGTCCACAGCGATGGAGGCTAGCCTTGCAAGCTCCTTACATGAATCACTCATGGCCTTATTGGGCCTCTCTGCCTGCAAACACCACATGGGCGTTGCAAATTATTCCCAAGCTGTCATTCATTATATAGTCTGTGAAATACTCCTCTATATCCTGCAACACACCATTAGATATGTCAATGCAAAGATGGATAAAGTCACAGTTTGAAGCATATTGAAAACAGAATTCAAGAAAATCATGACCTCAATTGTAACTTGATTGTCTGAAACCTTAGGTGGCATTGGTGTATAGCCCATAGGCGGAAACTGGTGAGGAGGAATGAGATTGCGATCCCAACAAACAAAGTAAACATCCCCATCCAGATCACTCCCAGAACATTCATTGGTGTGAGGCCTAATTAACCACGTAACTTCTAGTCTGAGTCTCCAGCCCAATTGCTGAAGACCAGAAACTTCTGGTCTCCAGCCCAGTTTCTGGTCTTCAGCGACCAGAAAGGCTCCAGCCGATGGAGACCCTCTGGTCTTCATCGTCGAAGACCAGATTTGGTCTCCGGCGATGGAGACCAGAGGGTCTTTTTTTTGTTTTTTTTTTTTTAAATTTACATAAAATTTTTTTTTTTTTAATTTGGATAAATGTTTTTTTTTTTTAATTTGGAAGATGTTTGGTTTGATATTAGATGTTTAATTTGGATGATGTTGATTTAATGAAAATAATGGAGATGATGATTTTGATGAATGTAGAAGATGAAATTGAAGATGAGGAAGATGATAAGAGATAGAAGATGAGGAATTTGATGAATTTTTTTTTATTATTTTATATTAAAAATATTATTTTTTTAATTAAAATATTTATTACCAATAAATTAAATTAAAAAGAATTGATTTAATGATGTGTCACAATTTTATTGGAATGCGATCAATGGTAATTTTGTAGTAATAAAGATGGTTATTTTGTAATTATCAGTTTTTAAAAGGGTAATTACGTCATTTTAACTATTTTAAATTATATCAGGGGTAAATTCGTCTTTTTATCTCGTCTAGTTAGTTTGACTGTTATCTTTTTGGTTAGAGGGACTAAATTGATGCATTTCTGAAACGTTAGGGATGACGGGAATTTGAAATGCAAACGTTAGTAAAAAAATAATATTTTACCAAACGTTAGGGACTACATTAAAATTTCCCCATAGATTTTTGGAAAGTCCAGAGGGAGATTGGTCCATATTCAATAAAATATTATCATGATATGTATAAAAGTAGATTGAGAATAAATTAATATAAAAGCTTATTGGATATACCCAATGCAGTATCCATATCTACCACTGGATTTTTTTCAGACTTTTGCTAGTGAACATTTTATAGGATTTTAGCGATGGTTTTTCTAATTATTGTAAGTTTGTATGAAAGTTTGTAAAGATAAATACTTTACTGCGAGAAGAATACTTGATTAAAAAAAAAAAACACTAATAAATTTTTGTTATTTTAGAACTCTGTTTCATTTTTTAAAACTTTATATAAAAAATATTGACAAAGGAAAAAAAATACAAAAAATTGAAAAAAAAAAAAGTTCTGAGAATATTGCTAATATATATATAGGTACATTCCAGCATACACGTGAGTAAACATACACTTGATAAAAAAAATACGTGATTATATTTTAAAATGTGTAATTGTAATTTATTATATAATATGATTACAACTAAACAAATATATGTAATCATATTTACTTTGGAAAATTTATGAATTTTACCCAAATATAAAGAGAAGTTTTGTTTTTACCCCAATTCTTAATCAAATTTGTTTTTGACCTCTCAAACAAACTATTTCTATTATATACCCAAGATTACGAAATTACCCTTAAGATTATATTACCCAAATGCCCAATATTGAAATCACCAAACTAACCTTCATCTTCCACTCAAAATTACAAAACTAACCTTCATCTTCCTCCTAAAACCTCCATATTTCTCCTCTACCTACTTTTGCATTGATGATTTCTGAAATTTGATTGAGTGTTTATATTTGCTCTTCATCTTCTTCCTCACAATATCCATTGAAGGATTTTGAACATTAGTGGCATCCATTGAAGGATTTGATTGTTGAAGAATTTGGTGATCAAAGGTAATGTATATGTTTATTTGTTAGTTTTTGGGTTATTTAGTTCATATTTGCATGGTTTAGGGCTGTAAGATTGTATTGGTTTTGATGGATATGGAAATCTGAAAATGCGACGGAAACTGCACAAGCTGCGACGAAATCGGTTTTTCGTGACTGATAATCGGTTTTTCAGATCGGTGTTCAGTTTCAGTGGCTTGAAAAACCGATCGGTTTTTCAGTCACTGAAAACCGATCTGAAAAACCGATCAGTTTTCAGTGAAAAACCGATCGGTTTTCAGTGACTGAAAAATCGATCGGTATTTCAGGGGCGAATAGCGTCTGAAAAACCGATTTCAGTCACACATTGAAGATTTGCAGGGATAAAAACCGGTTTCTATTAAAAACCGATCACAGAAAAATCGATAAAAACCGATCGATTTTTGTGTGATCGATTTTTCAGTGGCTAAAAACCTAGCAAAAACTGGAAAATCGTTCAGTTTTTCAGTGCCACTGGAAAACCGAACGGTTTTCCAGTGGCACTGAAAAACCGTACTGAAAAACCGATTACAGTTAATTTAAAATAATAAATTAATTTGATTATAAGATTGTATTTTATAATGTTGCCCAATTGAAATGAGATTAATTTATTATTTTATTTGAACATTACAGGAATGACTCAAGAAACAATTGTAATCAATTTTGACGGAGAGTGGAATGGATGTAATTACGTAGGAGGGGAGTCGATCATGTGTGGGGTTCACAGTAATAATAGTTTTTCATCATTAGTCGATATTGTGTACAGAGAGGCTGGTATTGATAGGAGAATGTGGGATATCCGTATACATTATTTACTACAAAGTGCGACAAGTGGTAAAATTAAAAAGATACGTATCATGTCCGATCTTGGTGTTGTTGGTTTGATGGCAATAAAAAATATTGATGTTAAAGAGATTTATGTGGATAAGATTGTGAAAGATTATGGAGCTGAGGTTAGCAGGCGTATCGGTTTTCCGATTGCCACCAACTCAATACCAGGAAGAAGATACAACGAGGCAGAAACGTCAAGACCTATAAATCCTCAAATGGTTGAAAGTCATTTTCATCGAACTTCAGGAATTGGGAGCAATAATCCGCTGGATGCTGCTGGCACCCAATTTACATGTACAGAAAGTCCAATTTGCGATGTTAACAATGACTATATGAATTATGGTACTGATGATGAAGATTGGGACATAAATGATAATGGTGGTGAGATACGGGATAGTGATTCTGAGGAAACTGGAGATAGTGATAACGAGGGAACTCGAGTTGATGATGTGTCTGAAGAAGAAGGGTTTTCAGAAATAAGATTTTCAGGTTTACAATTTCAGAACAATCCTTTACAACCACATTGGATTGTTCCTGGTGTTGAACTGGGCGACATTGAGCCTGCTTCAAGTGCTATGTCAACCGTCTACCAACTTGGTTCATTATACAAGGGAGCATTTTTTAATAGTAAAGAAGAAATGAGTATAGCTATTGGAGAATATGCTCTGAAAGCGAAATTTGAATATCGGGTTAGACGTTCAGACACGGAGCGATTTGAGGCTAGTTGCAAGCATAAAACTTGTAGCTTTATAGTTCGTGCCAGATGCAGAAAGGGTTGCTCGATGTGGTTTGTGTTGAAGTATGAGGCGGAGCACACGTGTCGTCAGACAGCCATGGAATCACATATGAAAAGTGTGAAGGCCATTGTCATCGAAAAGTTGTATGCGGGAAAGGTGGGGAGAGATATGTATACACCTAATCGATTGATTGGAGAAATGCTAGAGCAGTATGGAGTTCACATCTTGTATAGCAAAGCTTGGAAGGCTTTACAATATGCAAAGAAACTTGCGTATGGACAAGCGGATGAGTCATATCAATAGCTTCCGTCCTACTTTGAGATATTAAAGTTAGCAAACCCGGGCACAATAACAGCAATTGAGAGAGATGAAAACGATCGGTTCTTGTATTCTTTCGTTGCACTTGGAGCTTCGATAGAGGGTTTCCGAGCTTATATGAGACCGGTTGTTGCTGTTGATGCAACGCATTTGAAAGGTGAATATAAAGGGGTGATTTTTTTTGCTGCATGCAAAGATGGAGAAGAGATGATTTATCCCATTGCTTATGGATTTGCTGACGGAGAGTCAGACTGTTCGTGGACGTAGTTTTTAAGAAAATTACGATTGGCGATCGGCGTGTCGGACGATTTGCTTATTGTATCCGATCGTCATAAAAGCATATCGAATGGGATGAAAGAAGCTTTTCCAGAAGTTCCACATGTGTTATGTTTTTTTCACTTATGGCAAAACCTAAAGCAGCATTGTAAAAAGCGTTCGGATGTGGAAAATGCATTTTACAATGCAGCATACTGTTATGTAACTGAGGAATGCAACTGGATATTGGAAGAAATGCGAGTGTTACATCCGAGGACACATGGAACTTTGGTTAAAGCTGGGGTTAGCAGGTGGTCACGATCACATTGTCCTAAAAGAAGATATGAAATGATGACCACCAATATTGCAGAGTCGCTCAACAAATGTATGATGCAAGCACACCGTTTGCCAGTAACAACTGCACATGAATATATAAGAAATGTGCTGCAGAGATGGTTTAATAATAGACGTATTGCTGCTGCTCAATTGACAACTTATGTTACCACTGCTGCGTACGATCGCATCATGTTGGCAAAAAATCTAGCAACGGAAGGTTGTGTATATCTCATTACAGAACCGGTAACGTACAGTGTCATGCATCCTAGTAAAGGAGATGCGGTGGTTAATATTGAAGAGCACACATGTACATGTAAGCAGTGGAACTTAGATCAGTTGCCATGTGTTCATGCATGTGCTGTGGCCAGGTATGATATTTCAATGTTGTTGCTTTCAGCTTTTCATGTTATGTCTATACACTTCAACTTGTATTTTCTGATAATTTGACAGGTTCAAGGGCGTCAGTTGTGATACACTTTCCAGTCAGTATTACAGCACAGAATGGTTGAAAGCTGCATATGCAAGTCCGATCAATCCAGTCCCTAAATTAGCCAGCTGGAATGTTTCTGGGGAAGTTAGAAGTATGGTTGTACTACCACCCATAGTAAAAAGACAACCAGGTAGGCCGAAAGAAGTTCGGATTCCTTCAGCCGGAGAAGATCGTCGTAGAAAACAGTGTGGAATATGTGGCGAGAGGGGACACAACCGTCTTCGTTGCTCTAACCCCCCCTATTTCTACCAGGGGTGGGATGAGCTCAGGTTCTGCGGATACGGAAGCTGGCCCAAGCACAACTGTTATTGACAACGGCCCACCGTCCCGCAGATGCCGCTTATGTCATGAGACTGGACACAACCAACGTCGATGTCCTCTGCGATTTCCTGCTACCAATCAAGAAAAGGATAATGATGAAAACAATGAGTAGGAATCGCGTATGAACTCTCTGAAGCATGTTTAAGTTATCTTATTTCGTTAAATTGATGTATTATAATCGCATTGGTCTTTCTTTTAGTTTTGTTTAACGGATTAATAGATTAGTATCTGTTACAGTTGCTTGACTGTGTCCGCACACCACATTCATCTGTTATAAGTGCTTTAATCTGTTACAATCAATATTTTAGCGGAATCGGTTTTCCATGCAAAGGAAAACCGGTTCGGTTTTTGGTAACCCTGGAAAACTGGTTCGGTTTTTCAAAGCTCTGAAAAACGGTTCGGTTTTTGGTAACCCCGGAAAACCGGTTCGGTTTTTCAGGGTTCCTGAAAAACCGAATCGGTTTTTGGGTGACCCTGAAAAACCGATCGATTTTTCAGGGGGAATCTGAATGATGGAATCGATTTTCCAGATCCTCTGAAAACCGAATCGGGTTTCCAGAGCAATCTGAAAACCCGATTCGGTTTTCCAGATCTATGGAAAACCGAATCAAGCTTTGGTTTCAAAATTACACAATAATATAATATTTTTTCTTTAAAAAAAAAATATAATATTATTGCTGTTGTTATTGATGTTAATACACAATAATATTTAAGTTACACAGTAATATTTAAAACTAAATCATGCAAACCAATTGATTAAATATTTTCACTGATTAACCAAAGGCCAATGCTTTCAGTTGAATTGATTTCAATTGATGAAATCATTAGTGTTGGCTGATTCAAAACCAATGATTTCATGATTTCGAAATTTTAAATTAATATATCCTAACCATAATAAAGACTCTAATATTAATTAACTTAAATTGGTTTCAATTGATGAAATATTTAATGCGACTGATTTCATGATTTCATTAAGTTTTATAATTCATTAAGTGGAATAAGATTAATTATTATAGTAGAATCAATTAAGTTTATATGTTCAAATAAAAATAAACAAAATAATCTTAAATTGAATTACTATTATAACAAAAGTTGAAATTGTAACTTATATATATAGTATTTTTATTCATAATTAAAATAAGATTAATTAAAATAGTAGAGTCAATTAATTTTATATATTCAAATAAAAATAAATAAAATGATTTTAAATTAAATTACTATTACAACGAACATTGAAATTGTAAAGTAATATATATTTTCTGATATAATTAAATAAAAATAGTCAAATACTTAAACAAATTGATTTGTAATTTGGTCTCTGAGTTATTGCATTAACATTTTATCAATAAAGATTCTTATCATAATTTAATTAGAAAAATATAGTAATCCAGCTATAAAAAAAAAAAAAAAAAAATTGATGTTAAGATGTTTAGAGTTTTTATTTTTCAATGTTATTTATTAAAGTATTAAAAGAAATTTTTATAATACAAAATTAAAACAAACTTGGAAACATATTATTTTAGGAAGGATAAACTTGGAATAATATATTTATAAATCATTAAGTGATTTTGTATTAAGTGATAAGTCAAAAAATGTTACTTTTTTTTTTAAGTGGTTTTTGGGTGATTTTAAGCGATTTGACCACTTAAAAAAACAAACAAAAATCTCTTAATTAACCAAATTAAGCACCATTAAGTGTTAAGTGCAAAAAACAAACAACCCCTAAATTATTGTTTTCATCAATATATTTATTATTTAAATTTATTAAATTTAGGAATAATTAAATTTAGTATTTTTTAATTTATTTATTTTTAATAATTAAAATTTGGCATACATCCATTAATAAATCCTAAAATCTCAAAATTTAAATTATTGCATTAGAATTATTCATGTATTATCATGATTCAATTTTTTTATATTTAATTTTTTAGTTTATAATTATACTTTATTTAGAATCATTACAAATTTGATATTTATGAAAATTGAGAACATGGTTGATAATATTGTTATTTAATTATATTAATATATTTTAATAATAAAAATATTTGGATGGATGCTACTATGAAGGATAATTAATTATACATATATAATTTAGGTCCACTAAGATTTAATTAAATTGGTCAAATAAATGAATTTAAAAAAAAATAAGTATTAGAAATATTACAAATAATATATTTTCCGTTTTTACTATTAGACGTGTTTATCGGTTTTCATTTTCATAATACTGTTATCAGTATATACTATCAGACATATTTTCATAGTTTCAAAACAAAACCAACATCATTGTTTTCATTTTCATTTTCATTTTGTTTTGCGTTCTCATAATTTTCATAATAATATTTAAACTAAATTATTGTTTTCACTGATTGACATAAATTTTAAATTGAACCCAAAACTTGAATAAGATATGGATAATTAACTGTTGTAGGACTAGTTCACTTAAGTACAACTTCCCCGTAAGAATCAATCATCCAATATCCAAAGTTATTTACTTTATACAGAGGACGCGAAAATGAATAAATATCTCGTGCAAGCGAAGCCCTCAGTGCGAGGGCGTCTGCAGGTGTATCGCGTGGTCTTGATTCCTATGTACTTTCCCTGGACTGCAAAAGGTCCCGTACGTACATGGCGACATATGCTCCACAACTCGTCCTGTTTCATAATTATATGTCAATTAAGAGATACTAACTATTTATTAATTAACAACTTCCATGATTAAAAAATAATAAAGTTATTTGATTAAAAAATAATTATTCCATGATTAACTAAATATTAATTAAACCCTAAATATTAACTAAATATTAATTAATATTTAATAATAACTAAATACTAATTAACTAATAATAACTAAATAATAATTAATAACTATATATTAACTACATATTAATTAACTAATAATAACTAAATATTAATTAACAACTCACCCATCGGGTTGCTGTGGCACAGCTGACTCATCAATACGCTCAACCGCCCATCGCTCATCTACAGCTGACATATGTAATTGAGTCCTCTCATAAAACCCAATAAAGCGAAGCATAATGGGCATAAAACACACCAACGGCTCCAGTGCTCGGAGCCGTTCCTCAATGTCAGTGGACGCCCGGGAATCATATACATAAATTTTCTTCTCTTTCAAGCACACTCGACAGAGGACCCAGTGTTGTTGGTCCAAGCTACACGGCAATAGCACCTACAGTTTCTCTCAATGTAACTGTTGTAGGACTAATTCCAATGATCAAATAAAATATATATATTTTAAAACAACACTTACATTGTCAACACACCACCACGGGACCGATGCATCTATCTTGCCACATCCGAATGGCAGCCATTCTGGGGGTATAGTGGCTGTAGCTGGATCAAATATTTTTTCTTGCTTGACATATTGATTATTGTACTCCATTGTCATAATGCCCTGCACATTTTAAAAAATAATAATGTTATTTGATTTCGATGATACATTAGAAAAAATTATCAACCAATAACTTACAAATAAAGAAGTGTCATGAAGGGCGTATCTTCTATCCTCGTCCTCATTCCACCATCCGTTTCGTATGCACATCAAATACGCATCGATGTGCTCACTAGTCAACCAACTATTTCCGTCCTCCAAGGTCACCAATGTAGTCGGTATCACGCACCACGAGCAACGCTCAACCGCACGTCTAAAATAAAAAATTTTAACAAAGTGGTAAAAATTAAAAGTTACGGCAACAACTACGATTATAGGAATTTATTATTTTGTTTTCCATACCTAAGGTCCAAATGTGGTGAAGCTTTATATTCATTATAGACGGCCTCTATGGGATCTACAGGTTGTGCAACCTCTACCACCTGCTGTTGGACAATTTTTTTTTTCTTTTTCGCCGGCCCAGGATCCGTGTATGGAGTCCGTAGAGGTGCTGCTGGCTTGGTCTTTCGTTTGGCCCGTTCGTGGCCGTCTTCTCCCTGCAACTGCACTCAAATTCAAAGACACAAAAGAATATTTATAATTCAATTGTCAACGTTAAACACACTGTTTAAATTATGTCTACCTGGTCATCATCCGGCCCAGCCTCTGCAGCGGCTACACCGCTGATCTCCTGCTCCTGCTCCTTCCGCTGATTGGGTGACTGGTGATCCCCCTATGCCAGAACGACATCCTCAATCTCCTACTGGATGACTGACTGGCCCACCTCAATAGGTGACTGCTGGACCCCCTCGTCCTCATGTAGAGCTGATGGTGCTGACAGATCTGTAGTCGGGACATAAATGGGCTCCTCTGGGACAAAGCTCCCACCGCGATGATCGTCGTCGTCACCGTCATCATCATCTGAATCATCGCTACCGCTGAGATACCTCCTAATATATGAGAAATCCTGTTCCACCCGTCTCAATCTCCTATCCATGTCCTCAACGAGCCGTACAGTTGCCTTCTGCCTCTTCTCCATCCTACTCAACTTCTCATTAATTGTCTTCTGTAAATTTACAATATATTCAAACAACTGCTTCACCTGTAAAAAAATTTCGACACGGTTAACATATTTAAAAAAAAATTTGTCAGAGTCTCCCCTGTATTTTTAAGTATCCAAAAAAACATAACCTGCTTATAATAAATTACACTTCGTCTATCATGTTTAGAGACTCTGTCTCTCCGTCACACCGTACTACAACACAACAATGTTCATATTTTTTACATTACATACAATGTTCATATTCCGTAGATAATCATATAAATGGGTGATTTGTACCTCAGGATGGACGTTTGGGACATCGTGGATCTTTTTTGTTCGAAACTCTGAAAGGGAATCCTCTGATTCTGATTGCATGCCTTGAACGTCTTCATTTGCGACAGAGTCACCCTCTACCACATCATCACCCTCCACCCTAACATCATCAACCTCGTCACCATCACCATCATCATCACCATCACCATCATCACCATCACCATCACCATCATCACCATCACCATCACCATCACCATCATCATCATCATCACTATCATCGCCATCATCATCGCCATCATCCGCATCATCATCATTTTCACTGTCACCCTCACTCCCTCCCCCGCCAGATTTATGTACTTCACCCGTTACTAAATTATTAGGGTTGAAGGATTTCCAATAAGCCGTTTGTCTTTCGGCGTCGGTAGGCTCAAGGGTTTGCTCTAAGCCAACTATCTGCATTATATACATGTATACAGTTACATTATAATGTTATACTTCATATAAATAAGTGTAATTAAAACAAACAATAAATTTACTAAACTAATTTAGTTTACGTTTGCCACTTACTGGAGGTAAATCATCAAGACTGTTCATAAATGTCGGTGTTCTTTTAAGTGACTTTCTCAAGCATCTTGGCAATTCATTTTTCAAATTTCGGACACTTTCTGATATTCTATCTGCCAATGCCGGAAACACTTCTACCAACCACCACTATAATGCCAAAAAAAAACAAATATTACATATACTTAATTTAACCACATTACAAAGGAATAAATATTAACGATATTGGTTATACCTGAAACGCATAGACATAGCCATAAATATTGATGTTACGCGGTGGCTTTCTGATCCGCTCTTCAGTCAATGCCATGCGGAGGTAGTGGAATAGGACACTATAACATAATGTGCCACAAGGGAACGAGTTCCACCTCTCCATATCCTCAATGATGATCCACAAAAATAGCGAAATCTTCGCCTTCTCATCCTGCCCCATAAACAGATGAAAAGTAATCCCTATATTCGCTAACTTTAAAAGATCTTCATCATTTAATACATCCTCGTCTTCACGGTTCAAGTGACTTCTTGCCTCAACAAATGTAGCAAAATCGGATATATTCGACAATACTCCATTGAACCATCACTGTAGGAGACTGTTCGGGTCATTTTGGGTTGCATTGAAAATTTCACGGTCTATGCCTCCAAAATGAAGTCCTGTAATCAATAAAAACTCCTGTTTCCCGAACCTATATATTTTCCCACCAATTTCAAACCACATTTCATCTTTACGTCCCCTCACCTCCACTTCTCTAGTGAGAACCCATAACAGAACGGAGCCGGCAGCTGTATGTTTGGTATTCCTCAACATATATCCGAATGGGCACTCTCTTATAAACCGGTCATGTAAGTTCTTTCCAGTCAGGATATCAAGTATTTTCTTCACCATCTTCTGACCAATGTGTGTAATCCCTTTCGTTTCCTTAGGAATTGTTTGCAAACTATATTTATAATTGAACTCCATCTGTAGGACACAAAAACAGTGACAAAAAGATCAGTATCAGGATTAAAAGCCATTCTGCCACTACATAAACAATCGGTTTTTCACAGGTGTGAAAAACCGCATCGGTTTTCCACAGGCGTGAAAAACCGAATCGGTTTTCCACAGGCGTGAAAAACGGAATCGGAAAACCGATTCGGTTTTTCATACATGTGGAAAACCGATTCGGTTTTTCACTTCGGTTTTTCACCTGAAATGAGCAGATCTCAAAAACCCAACTGACAAAACAGATATGATTCATCACATTTCGAAAAACCTATGTCAAAGTGCATCACCCAATCAGAGTTTCATATGTAACATCGGTTTTTCACTATTCAACCAACAAACATTTAAAATCGGTTTTCCAAACGCATCGGTTTTCCACTATCGATTTTCCACAGGTGTGGTGGAAAACCGATCGGTTTTCCACAGGTGTGGTGGAAAACCGATCGGTTTTCCACAGGTGTTGTGGAAAACCGAATCGGTTTTCCACACCTGTGGAAAACCGATCGATTTTCCACGTGTGGAAAATCGATGCGTTCCAGACGACGCTCATATGGTCGGAATCGGCCATATCAACCACAAATCAGGCCACACCCAGTCAATACCAACCTATTCTAAATCAAATAACCAATACCCAACATCCATATTACACAAACATGTCCAAATCGCGAATGAAAATCAAAAAACTCAACAACCCAACCGAAAACTAACCTTGGCAAAAGCACTCACGTCCCCCGACCTCTATCCTCCTCTGGGCAAGTCGGAATCGTAGCCGTTGTGGCCGAAAAAAATGGTTGTGCGTCGCCTCTCGATCGGTTTTTCGCTCTCCCTCTGTTTCTCTCAAAAATCGAACGGTTTTCCGCTTGGTCGGTGATGGTAACCGGTTTTCCATCTTTCTGCCACTTATATACTCAGAGGTATTGTGGGTATTTTGGGTATAGCATGTAATTAGTTTGTTTGAGGGGTTAAAAACAATTTTTATAATTTCAGGGGGTAAAAACAAAATTGAGGTTTTTTAATGGGGTATTTCCTGTAATTTCCACTTTTACTTATTGTAATTATATATGTTTAATTGTAATCACATATAATTAATTACAATCATACATTTATTTTGTCAAGTATATGCATATCTCATATGTACCCAATGAGATCATATATATATATATGCAAAAGTTTTTTTCAAGGCTTCGAGCCATTTTCATTATAATTATGATTCACAAAAACCATAGTGTCAAAATTATTTGAAATTCATTAAATTATATTAAAGTACACATACTTAGAAAATTTTTAAAAGTTATATAACTTTTCAAAAATACTATTATTATTCTTATTATCCATAAAAGAATCCCATCTCAATTCAGCAAAAATTCATTAGTATATGATCAAAGAGTTCTTACAAATTTTAACACAACATATTCCTCATGGAAGAAACATAATATAAGATGGGTAGCTCTATTACTATCTAAAAAAGTTCTTACTCCTGTTTGCTTTATACACCTATATTAAAATTTAAAAGTTACATTTTTGTTCCCTACTTCTTACACCCTATATTATGCTAAAGTCATTCTTATATACTACAGATAACTTCAATATTTTTCTGCTTAAAAGCCCATTCTGTAATATAATGCTCGTACTTTCATTGTCTTCTTCTTCTTTCTTTTACGTCTCTTATATCTTATTCAAGTTTTTTTTTTTTTTTTTTTTTATGGTTTCTTTGTGATGATGATCAAAATGATGAGACTATATATTCATTTTTTGCAGATATGAATAGCATGGGCTTCTATGATTTCATCTTTTTCAAATACTTGTTTGATATTGAAATGTCTCAAAGAAAACAGAACCTTTTAGTTTGAAACAATTTTTTTTTTTCAACTTAAACAATCATACAAAAGTATCAAACATACTTGTATACAATCAAACGCAACTTTAAAAAACAACTTAAAAAGAAAGATTTTCTATTTGATGAAAACAATTATAAAAGACAAATGTCGGTATCAATGTATTAGCTACAAAGATAACAAATTTTTTTCTTCTGAAAATGATTTTTTTCATCATAAAAAATAATAATAAAACGTAGAACTAACATATATAATAAGTATCGAACATTCCTTAATGAAACAAACAAAACATGTACAACTCTTGTTCTTTTAAAAAAAATGTTTTTTTTTTCCTATTATATAACAATAATAAAAGTTACACTAAAAAACAAAAAAATAATAATAAAAGTTGGATAAATATACGCAAATACTTATGGAATCCATTAAATTAGTTTTTTGTTCGTTAGTGAAAACTACACATCCTTACTGCCGCAACCCCCCCGCAAATTGAATTACTAAACATGGATGTAGAAAGAAAAGTTGAATTTTCAATTATGTAGTTTTATTAAAATATGCGTGGGATGAGAATTTCATTTACACCCTAAACCCTACGTGTGAGTGTACATGTGCATATATATAGTAATTCTATCATCAGTACTTCATAATTTTAAAAAATTAGGACAAACCAATCAAATTCATCCTTTATATTTGAATTAAATAGAAAAGAGAATTTATTTTAAAAAGGATAATACAATTGATGAATTTGATTGGTTTATCCTAACATTTTAAAGTTAAGAGACATCAATGATAGAATTATTCTTTCTCTGTCTCTCTCTCTCTTTATATATATAGAGAAAAAGAGAGAGAGGGAGAGAGAGATTTTACCATCAATGTCTTGTCCTAACTTTTTAAATCTAGGACAAAGCATTGATGGTAAATATATATAGAGAGAGAGTGTGTGATTTTATTATCAATACCTCTTAATTTTAAAAAGTTAAAATGAATCAATCAAATTCATCAATTGTATTTGAATTAAATAGAAGAGAGAATACAATAGATAAATTTGATTTGTTCGTCATAATTTTTTAAAGTTAGAAGACACTGATTGTAAAATATATATATATTTATATATATTACTTTTACTATCAAACCGTTGTAGAAGGCAAAAAAAACATAAAATCTCTGATATCTGCGGCCAACTATCATAAAGTATTAGAATCAATGAAGTGACAATACTTCCACAAGTTGTACTTAACACTTTTGAATACTCCCCAACTAGTTGCCCCAACTCATTGAAAGGAATACCAATTTTCTTAGCCCTTGCCATTTTATTAAAGTCCAAACGACTTTGGCACCTTACCTTTCTTTCTTTTCTTTCTTTTTTTTTTTTTTTCGATGGTATCGCATTATCACTTGATGAGTGAGTACTAGTATAGTTTTCAGTTAACATCTATAAAAATTCTAAAATGCAATTATCATATATTAAGAAAAAAATATACATAATTATTATATATTATTAGAAATATATATCAAGCACAACACAATTATACAAAAATTAGTAAATTCAAATTTTAGATAGAGACATATAACTAAGAAAAAAACATAATATAACAATACACTATATTTCAAGAAAAAAATACACTATAAGTAAAATAATCAAAACACATTTTTTATACCAAAAATATCCAAATTAGAACTAGTAACACTAGATTTGTACAACTATGTTCTTGCAATCAATTTGAGCATAATTGTCATTATCTTCAATACTAGAGTCGAGTGAAGATATATCTAATGGTGTAGATGTCATATAAGCATTCTTATGAAACTTTTCTAGATCATGAAATCTCTTGAAGATACTTTTAAGACAACATATCAATTAGATGTATTATTTTCTCTAAAGTAAAATACTTGTATTGCTTGTGAAGCTAAAATAAAATTATCTCTATAAAATTCATTTACACATGGATGAAATTAACTAGTTTTAACGCATCTTTGACGCTAACATCAGTTCCATTACTCACCCAATCACATCTAAATAATGAGACACTAAATGCGTAAAAGTCTAAAAGAAGAATTTCTTTTAGAACCTATAGTTAGCAATCTTTTTGTTTACTTGAGTGTCATCTCTTGAATTGGTCATGCAAACAGTTTCTGTTTCAAGAGATATATCACTATTTTGAGTAGATTTCTCACTATCTCTTGTGCAACATTGTTTCCCATGAACAATATAGTTTGTATATGATGTTTTGGCTTTGTCGGTCCAATTGCAACCCATTTTAAGGTGGTTGATACATTCAAACTACTATCTCCATCAAAGAGCTACTCCAAAATACCAAAAATCTAGTCCAAAATATATGAAAAATAAATTTATAAAGAATAAGATATTATAGTTAAAACATACTAGTAAAAATAGCTAAAAGGTTGCATTGTCAAACAACCTTAGCCTTGAACCATAAAGAGAAAGTATCAGTATGCTTCTTCTATAGTAAATTGGGTCTACCTGCAAGACTTGAATCTAAATGTTGAAGCTCTTCAAGATGTATGCTAATAGAATATAAATAATATAATAGTATTAAATATGTGAAAATTTTTTACTGTTTTCTTTTACTTAAATTATGTAAAAGTTAACTTGGTTTCTTGATGTATGGTTCCACTTCTGCATTATTAAACAATATATAATAATATGAAATGTTTAACATATCAGAAGACATAGAAACCGATGTCCTTATAGAAAGAGGATGCTCATCCACTACATTGTCATACACGACATCCTCATTTCTACTATGTTTATCACCAACATCAAAAGTTTGTGGTATATGCCCACTACAAAATAGCATGCACTCATCCGCCAAATCTTTATGTTATATATTCTTTTGGTCTCGCACAATTTCTTACATATTCTTTCAATACCTTAATAAATCTAATAAAACAAGTACATTAATTGAAAGCTCATCGAAGTTGATAAACCAAAATATCTAAAATATAAGAAGATAACATTTCAAAATGGTAAATCTAACGGTAATGAATCGGTCCACATAATTGTGCTTCTTTTATTAAATGAATTGTAAGATGAACCATAACATAGCGATCCAACCCTCCTTTCTTAGGCTGCCCTCAAGCTTGGTTCTCAAGGTATTTATGGGTTGACTCCTTACTCAACCATACTATCCACTTTAGGCTGGTCCAACTCCAAAGACTCTCACAAATTTCTTTCGTGTCCCTTTCTCTAGAACCTAAAGATACCATAAGAACCTATTTAGAATTTGTAAAAGTTAAACTAGAAAATTAAACCTGAAACTGAATTTATTGCACACCAAATCAATCCAAAACTTAACTCCAATTATTTTTCCTTTCTTTTCTTGGCTTCGACTCACTAGTTTCTTATTATTTTTCTTCTTTTTCTTCTTGGTATTCTATTTCACTTCTGGGTGTGATTTGATTCTAGTTCTAGTAGTTCCTATATATACTCTTTTAATTATGGCTTACCCAAATTATATGAATGATACCTGACCCTTTTAAAAAAGAAATGGTCACTGATTTAGGCCACCAACTATTGACTTGCTTTTCTCAATGATTTAATTTCTTGTTTTGTTCTCATCTCAATTCCCTACCACCTACCCCTTTATTATTATTATTATTATTATTATTATTATTATTGTTAGTATTATTATTATCATTATCTTAACCATACAATGGCATGGTCAATGACATCTATGTTTTTCTTTAAAAATATCTACCATATTCTTTTTTTCTCAATCACCCTATTTCATCATTTCTTCAATGGTTGGTACCAAACTAAGAACTTGGTGGCACTTATAGAGAAGTGGCTAGGTTCGAAGGGAAAGAATGCGAAAGAAATCCATGAGAGCCTTCACAATTAAACCAGCCCAAAATAGATAGTACAGTTGAGTTACGAAGCCATCCTAAAATCTCTTTAGGGTCGAGACCCAAGAAAAGGGATGGGCAATAACAGTAAAACTTGTATTTTATTATAGTGACCTATCCCTCTCTTTCTTGGGCTACCTTCAAAAGCATAGCCCTCAAGGTATTTACAGACTGACCCACTATTCAAACATACTATCCACTTTAAGCTGGCCTAACTCTGAAGACCCTCACGAATTTTTTTTGCGTCTCCTCCCCTTAAATCTGTCCACTTCTCTGTAATTGCCACCAAGCTCTAGTTCAGTTAGTACCAAACTAAGAACTTGGTAGCACTTATAGAGAAGTGGCCAGATTTAAGAAGAGAGGTCACGAAAGAAATCCATGATGGCCTTTGAAATTGGGCTAGTATAAAGTGGATAGTACGATTGAGTAATGAGTCAGCTCACAAATACCTTAAAAGTTAGGCCTACAGGCAGCCCAAGAAAAGAAGGGTTGGGTCGCTATATATAATGTCAAAGAAAACATGAAGGAAATATCTTTCAAACATACACATGGTCATCATGACTTTATCTTCCTACAATTCTAACTTGCTTCAGTCAATCACTCTTTGGCATATGTCATGAAAAAATAAGCATAACCAAAATATGGTAATTCTTAGGCATTTTGGTAAGATACCTCATATTACAACTAATAATAATTGTTGCAATAAAACATGATAATCATGAGACTTAAGTCTGACTATCTCGCATTCTTCTAATGCAATACAATTTGCATTCATTCTTATCCATGTCACAACCTCTCTCTCTGTATTTCTCCTTCCATTTTACAAAAATTTCAGGTAATTTTGATAATTTTTTTGCATTTTTTCGCTCTACAACAAAACTCATTCTTCTATTCTTGAAACAAATCTTTTAATTGTTTTTCTCTAGAAACACTCATAAACTATTATTACTCTTAAATGAAACAAATAAGTGTTATCTATACAAGACACTAATTTAAACAGCATTTCAACATTTATACATAAATCATAAAACATGGAATTTCTCTAGATAAGAACAAAAGTACAAACGTAAATTATAAATCATAAAGGAGGTTCATTCTCTAACTATAAACAATAACCAAGTTACATGTAGTCACCAAAGATATAACATAATAAAAAAGGTGACTCTTATACCAAACATAAGTGGAAGCTACAACTGCTAACAAATAAAATATTTAAGACGTAATCAACAAATAATACACAAGTAAAAGACACAATCACCTTCGTGATATTATTTCTCCTCTACTGAGAGCATGAACCAAGTTGATTTCCCCTCTACTGATTATTTCTCCTCTATTAACCAAATCAACTGTAGCAAGGAAATAATAACATATGTGAGAGTTGAGAGAAAATGAGAAAATGAGATATTAAACAAACTTGTGCAAGTTATGGTATTAGATGCTCTTCAGCTAATTTTTAAGGTTTCACTTAGGGTTAAGAGAAAAAAATCAGAGGTTAAGAACACGAAAGTTGCAGCAACAAAAAAAAAAAAAAATCACTTAGGATTTTCCCATGCGGATTTTATATATATATATATATATATATTATATATATATATATATATATGTCATGAAATATGGATCACAGACCAACAAATGCCCGTGATGGATCTTTTAAATCGGGTTATCTTTGCGTTAGAGAGTTTTAAATGGGCTTATCCATAATGTTTTCTAATACGGGCCATTTAAGCCCATGATAGTCAAGGTGTGATAGTAAATAAAATTCATAATAGTGTGCATTGATTATATACCATAATGGGTGGTTTCCTACAGTTGCTGACATGAAAGTTCAACTCTACAATTGGCTTTTGGTGACCTGACAACCTACAAAAATTCGAATGACGATAACAAGTTACCTTGACACTGGGATGGTATCAGCCAAAAACACTTTAACTCTCAAGTTAGAATAATAGATGTTCGAAGATAAAACAAAGTAAAAAGAAGTATACAACTAATTACTGCTATGTTGGCTTATAACAAGCAAAGGAGATTGTTGAGATTTGACTACGTGATAAAAGTGTCTATCATGTGACAGTTTAGTTTGTGATGTTAAATGAATGTTTAGAGAGATTTTTAGTAGAGTAACAAGGTGTCGAAATAATGTCCCTTTGCCTCTGGTTGCTACCCTTTTATGAATGGGTAAAGAGCCATTTTATAGGTATAATGGCAACTAGAATCAAGGGATTCATTCCCTTAATCCCCGCCTCTACATTAATGGAAGGATTTCCTTATTAATCTAGTCACACCCTCTTTTTAGTATGGCATTGTCTATTTGAGATCTCCTTTTCATTGCATTCAGTCCTCTCATTAAAGATATCTGAACTGTCTGAACGTTGCATCAGGTCGTAGGCTCTTAAGTTCTAGGCTTCACTTGGGCTGAATCAATTATTGCTCTGCATTTAATGGAAAGATTTTCTTATTAATCCAATCAAAGTGGCATTAACTATTTAAGATCCTCTTTTTATTACATTCAATCCTCTCATTAAAGATATCTTAACTGTCTGAACGTTACATTAGGTTGTAGGCTCCTAGGTTCTAAGCTTCACTTGGGCTGGATCGATTATTGGCTTAGTACTTAGGGTTGCTATATTAGGCCTTTCCATTTTCTAGTTAACTAGGCTTGTGTTGGACTAATTCTTACCATTACAGTTTGTCTAACACTCCTTTGGTTGAAAATATCTAACACTTCTTTGGTTGACAATATCGATTAGAAGAGTTCATGATGGTCAAGCATTCTTCCAATCATAACAACTCCATATATCTAGTGCATCGTCCGACATCCTTTGGTCGACCATTATTCTCTACTTAATTAGATACAAGGTTCAACTAGTATCATTCATACATGCGAACTGAGTAGTCATTTCCTTGGAATATAGAACACAAATTGTCAATTACCTCAATTAATGGAAGTTAGTGAGAATGTTCATTTCATTAATTGCTGGATGATGATTGTCAAATCCACCATGACATGAGATTCTTTAGTTGTTTCAATAGTTTTGAACTAAAGCATGTGTCACCCGTCGCCCTAGGGTTTGAATGTCGAAATTTAAAATATATATATCAATGTTCAAAAACTCGGCCAAATAGGTCGAGTTCTCAACTAATTATCATCAATCGGCATCCAATCGATCTGATAACCCCTAGATCAGGGGTTCTACTCGAGTTGGGCATGTACTCGACAGAGTGAGTTGGTTGAGTACTCTGACCAAGTCAACCTAACTCGATCAACTCGGATTATTTAAAATATATATATAGATTAATAGACCACCATGTCAGTCACTATACCACCATACTTCAAATTTTCTTTCATTTTCTCATTACCAAACAACATACAAAAATTTTCAAATTTTCTTACCAATTAAACATCCTATAACAACAACTTCCATTTTTTTCTTAAAATTTTACTTTACTTTCTCACCAACCAAATAGAAATAAAAATGAGAAAATGTACTTACTAAAAGTAGTGACAAGTGAAGAGGGAGATTGATGAGGGAGAGAGAGAGGTAATGGCGACAAACCAACACAATTAACGATGACAAACTAGTATAAGTTAGTTAGTGTTATGGCTGATTTAGCGATCAGATTAGTTAGACCCGGAAAGATCTACAGTGCCGATCCCATGGCCCAAAAGGCTCGGTGACCCATCACTCTTCCAGTCCATCTTCCCGTCAAAAGACCCGATTCAACAGACCCACTCTTCATTTTTCAACATGATCCGGGCTGTCCGCTAGTTCTGATCGTCCAGGCTATCCACTGGTTCTTATCGTCCAGGCTGTCCGCTGGTTCTTATCGTCCAGGCTGTTCGCTGGCGCTTATCGTCCAGACTGTCCACTAGTTCTGATCGCCCAGGCTGTCCGCTGGCGCTTATCATCCAGGCTGTCCACTCGTCCTGATCGACAGTTCTGTTCACCAAACCTGTCCGCCATATCTGTTCGTTTAAGCTACTGGTCGAAAGGTGACCTACCTACGTGTCTGGAACTACCCATCCAGATCTTTCGGTGATCCCTGGACGTTCTGATGCATCTATTCGTTGATAAGGGTACTCGCTTAATACTACAATTAGTTGCG
Organism: Dimocarpus longan; assembly: GCA_022984855.1. NCBI lineage: Eukaryota > Viridiplantae > Streptophyta > Magnoliopsida > Sapindales > Sapindaceae > Dimocarpus > Dimocarpus longan. The sequence continues at coordinate 10,250,986 of CM041014.1, read as the reverse complement.
GAAGGATTAATTCACGGTTTACCTGTCCAACTCTCAAGATATCTGACTCTTCCTGCCAGTGGGTCTGCATGCTTTGTCCACTGAAGAGTTCGTCTCAGCCATATTCCTCAAGATCGCGAGTCAACAGAAGTCAAAGGAACCATGCAAGATATAGCACCAAGCGTGCCATGCGCGCCATCTCTACCAGAAACTACAACCAAGACTTCGGTAGCTATTCGTGATCTGTGCAGATCAGCCATTCGAAATCTCCCTTGAGTAGACCTCAGAAGTGATGGGTTTGGCTGCATTAATTGTAATTTCGATCGCATTTAATACACTGTCAGCCGCATTAATTAAAATCCCGACGCATTAAATGCGGCCTATCATTATGCTTTCTGTTTACTGTACGTTTTTGTCTTATTTTGTTTTACTGTAACTCATCCCCTTTCTCTATAAATATGGGAGGATTTTCATTGTAAGAAATAGAACAATCTTGAGTTCTGTTACTCTGCCAAAATAGTAAGAGAGTGAACAGTGAATATAAGCATCTTTTTGGGCCGAACCACTCTAAAATCTCCTTGTTTTCTTTCTGCTCCTCGTCTCTGACCCTTTCTCCTCGTTCAACTTTTACTTTATGCAAATAACATCAACTACCTGAAACTGAGGCTTGGGCCCGAAAACAACCTCGTTGACTAGGAAACCAAATCCGGACATCAACAGTTAGGGTCGATGACAATAGAGTAAGAGAATAGGGTGTAGGATGTGTGAACTAATGAGGGTTTTGTGTTTAAGTGTGTAACTGTGTAACCCCCTCAAATTTGATAAAATTACACTAATATATAAGTTTTGGTCATAATGACATAAACCTCCCTTTAGTTTCGCAAACTTAACAGAAATACCTCATATCTTTAAAGGGCTATCATTAAATTCTATCGGTCAATAGCCAAACTTGTCAAAATAGTAAAATTCTCTAGTATTAAATAATTAATATTTTATTATTATAATTTTAAATTTATTTATATATTATTATTTTTATTACGTGATTGCACTAAAGTGGTCTCTAAAATTGCATAAGATATATTTGATAATATTTTATGGTTATACGACTGTATTTTGATTATATAGAATTTTTATTTTTTTTTTTACAAGTTTAACCCAGTTTGATCATCTATCAACGATTTAACCATTGACCAATAATCAAACCAAGTACTCGCTGAGTAAGTGAGAATTTATTACTTGTTACCTCGTCGATGGAGTAGCGACTAACGAGTTTTAGAACCTTGATTTGTAAATGATTTTAACTTTATCATTTGTAAATCACATCTCAAATTTTGGTATAATTGATTCCAACTTAAATTTCTTACACACCTATGGAAAACTACATTAACCAAATTAGTTAGCACCTACCATTTTCAGTATATATATAATCGAGATATTATACTGGTTCATTCTTAAATTTTGATTTTTATATCTTACCTAGTTATAAGTAGTTACTTGAGAGTCATTACCATTGCCTTACATAAATCATTAATATCAACTCAAATTTTACTTTACCCCGAAAATTAATGATCGATTATAACCCATGCAAAATGCAACTACAAGCTTTTGGGGAGAGATTAGAGAAGAAGACCAAGTGTTGTGCAAATGAAAATGGTACTAATTTATTTTCAATCAAAATTTTAAAAATATATACTTAATTAAAATTAAAATTAATTCACCGTTAGTTTCAAATGAAAATTCTAATTGATTAAATCCCAAACAAAATTTTAATCAATTTTAACTATTTTTAGTCTACAAAACACTTCACATATAATATTAAATTGAAGAGATTAAAACTATTAAAATTAAATTTGATGCTATAAGAAAATAATTTTAATTTTTGAGTTAAAAACAAGGGATAATCATATTTTCCCCCCTATAGTTTGACATAATATCATAATTTTTGGTAGTTTTACAAATCGTTAATATCTCTTTATCGATTTATGAAATAGATCAAATAACTCCTATAGTATATGATATAATGGAAATATTCCAAAAACCTTGTCGTTAAAACTGATATTTAAAAATCAAAATTTAACCGTTAATATGAAAGGGATAAACCACAAGATACTTTGGTCATTTCAATCATTTCAACAATAATAATAATGATAGGGGGGAAAATGAAATTCTTCAAAACTGTAAGGCATAATTAACAATTATATCAAATTATAAGAAAAATGTGGGATTATCTCTAAAATCAAATTTTTATTTTTATAATTTCCATATTATGATGAAAATAAATAACGGTAGAAAGGAGTGGCAAATTGGTAAATTCGTAGACATAAAGAGGCAAATAGTTTGCAGTGGGTGCATTGTACAGTTCAGGTGACCATCCTCTATATCCCTCCCAGTCGCTTACACACTCATTCTCATGTCCTCTGCTTTCTCTTTCGCGGTTCAAACTAAAACGCGTTTCTCATTTTCTCTAAAACTACCCATCCAAACTCCATTTCCATGGATCTGATCTAGCAAAATCCAACGATCCAAACCAAATCAATCCTCCCTTTTAGCTATATTTTTTCACCAGTCGGTCCCATCCTTCCATGGAGCAGTAGTTAAAAGCAAGAGAAAAAATTAGAGATCATGACGTCAGGAACGAGACTGCCCACATGGAAGGAAAGAGAGAACAACAAGAAAAGAGAGCGGAGGAGGAGAGCCATAGCCGCCAAAATATTCTCTGGACTCAGGATGTACGGCAACTACAAGCTTCCCAAACACTGCGACAACAATGAAGTCCTCAAAGCTCTCTGCAACGAGGCTGGTTGGACCGTCGAAACCGACGGCACCACCTACCGCAAGGTACCAACTCATTTTGATAATATCAGTTTCAACTTTATCAGCCTTGTTAATTCATAATATCTCTTCTTGTTACAATCATGTTCCATTTTAATTCAAGTACGAAACGTTAACGTGGGATCATGTAATGGATATAAATTAACATACAATTGATATGATTTGGATGTTAACATGAGGGGTTTGGCAACCGTCCTAGATGAGTCAGTTGCCCATCAACAACAATTTTGATTGGTTATCTAAGGATATGTCAGTGTTATTATTGATAGATACTTTTAACCGACGGCTAAAAACAGTCAAATCCAGGGGAGCGTAACGTGCGCATGCAATGCAAGGACGTGTAGTTGGCAGTTGATAGTTTTTTGTATTTTAGTTCACCGGCGTGCGTTAGATCTGGCAAGTCACGTTTTTGTGTGTGTGATGTGTTGTTATGCTTAGCTTTTTTAGTCATCGGCCTACGTTAGATCTGGTCAACAGTCAGCGTCTGGGGTGCGTTGTGTTGAGTGTTTCTGCTTTTTATATTTTCTTTTTTTCTTTTTTTGTTGAACGCGTGAACTCATCAAAGATTCCCTTAGTGGTAGTGCTAGTGGGGCATCTCGAGAAGACAGAAATGCCCTTGTCAAAATCTTAAAAGACCTTCCTCAAAATGTGTTGTGTCTGCCTAGTTGGGTGTTGTAGCTTTAAACAGCCGCTGACTGCTTTACAGTTCTTGTTCACTTTTCCGTTTTTGGAGACCTGTTTTTTTTCGGTGGACTGCAGTTCAGTTATTAGCGTGTAAGAGACTCTCTCAATACATATCTTTAAAACGAGCATTTTACTTTTTAATAAAGGTTTTAATTTATAACGGAAATAAATTATATTCTAAAACGTGGACACGTGTCTTGCATTGAATGGAGAGTGTATTTAGCATCACTTGGTGGGTATTATTGTTACTTAAGATAAGATATTGTGAGGCAACTAGTTTAAGGGTATGTGCATTTTCAGTGTAAACATGTATGGGATTTTGTAACACATCAATTTGAAATTCATATAATTATGTTGTGGCAGATGAGGATATGTAAGCTAATAGTATTTTAATGTTCCTGCCGGAGTAGTGAGTACCTCATTCGGGCCCTCAATGCTTTTCCTCATGTTTGGATTTGTATATGAAATGTTTTTATGTTCAAGAGGTGATGACAAAATGAAATGCCGCCTTTAGCGGAGACATTCTGGGAGTGGATATGCTCATTTTAGAGTATAAATTTGCTTTGAGTGAAACTTATTGTAGGTTAATTGTTGAGTCTTATTATCACTGTACAGCTTTATTCTGGTTTTGTAGTTAACTGATTTATTGGTGTTAGCATGCTTCTGTCGACGGACTACATATGTTAGAGCTTGAGAATGAGAAGTTTGGGAAACTTCATGCATAAATTAAAATTGAATTTTAGTAACTCCTGCAAAATAAAATATGCATTGATGATCTAAGTGTTGGTGAACTACATAACCGTAGGATAGATGAGTGAAGAAACTATAATAAAATTTAGATTTATAATCAAAATGGAGTTAGATCATTTGAAGTTTAATACAAATTGAGATAAGCTGTGATGCAAGTAGTGGCATGCAGGACATAATGTTCTCTAACATCAAGCAATGATTGAGGGAGGTGAAGATAAAATAAAAGGGAGTTGGATTAATGGCCCCCTTTGTTTAATGAAGCGAAATGCATATGTGTAAATTTAGTTTATGTGATGTTGATTCTCTTAAGCACTATTAAACTCCATCCTCATTGGCTATGATCATTATAGGTTGTGTTTTGGTCCTGTGTTAATGCCAATTCAAATATTTTTTTCAGCATTGAGAAGCTGTTGATGCTTTTTTTACGATTTACATGCAACTAATCATCCTTTCGTTTGCCAGGGATGCAAGCCTGTGGAGCGAATGGACATGGTGGTGGGATCTGCAACAGTAAGTCCATGTTCGTCTTACCACCCAAGTCCTTGTGCTTCCTACAACCCGAGCCCTGCATCGTCCTCTTTCCCAAGCCCAGCTTCGTCTTCGTATGTTGCTCATCCTAATGCTGATGGTAGCTCCCTCATTCCATGGCTCAAAAACCTTTCATCTGCATCATCATCAGCCTCCTCGTCCAAATTTCCCCATCTATACATCCATACTGGCTCCATCAGTGCTCCAGTTACCCCTCCATTGAGCTCCCCAACTGCCCGAACCCCCCGAATTAAACCTCACTGGGAGGACCAATCTGTGCGCCCTGGCTGGAGCAGCGGGCAGCACTACTCTTTCCTGCCTTCTTCAACACCACCAAGCCCTGGGCGCCAGATTGTTCCTGATCCAGAATGGTTTGCTGGGATTCGTATTCCACAAGGCGGGCCAAACTCTCCCACTTTCAGCCTTGTTGCCTCAAACCCCTCATTTGGTTTCAAGGAAGAAGCTTTAGCCGGTGGTGGCTCCCGCATGTGGACTCCTGGCCAAAGCGGGACATGTTCCCCTGCTATTCCACCTGGAGCTGATCATACTGCCGATGTTCCAATGTCTGAAGTAGTACTTTCCGATGAATTTGCTTTCGGAAGCAATGCAAAGGGGCTATTAAAGGCTTGGGAAGGAGAGAGGATTCATGAAGAATGCGGATCAGATGATCTTGAGCTCACTCTTGGCAGCTCAAGGACCCGGTGAGATGCAATATATCAATGCTGCAGATAAAGAGTTATGTAGGTGAAAATATGAATGGTATTATTATCTGCACCTTGACTCCATACTGATACTTGTACAAAACATGTAGCAGCATTGGAGATCAAGGTGAGCTCGAGTAAACGTGCTCTGTTGTTTAAATATTTTTTCATTTTAATTTTTCAATGTTAATTTGCTCTAAAATTATATATAGTAAGCTGTCGAAAGGTCTGGCTGTTTCGGATGGTTCCACAGCTGCTGTGTTTCATTTGTTCATTTCCCTTTCGAAGCCAAAAATTATTGAACCGATACATTATATGAATTAGCTGCCTTTAACTTTGGATTTGTGATTAGTACATTCATTGATGAATGAGAATGTAATTGAATGGCCGGTTCCTTTGTGAAAAAAAATTGGATAGAGTGGAGACTCTTTTTGCCTTTTGTATATGGATTGAGAGTATCATGTGTTATATTTAGTTTGTCTCCAACTTTCTCTTTTGGCTTTTTATCACCTGCTTTAATGAGTGATAGGCATCATGTTGTTGTTGTTGTCTACTTCTTGTGCTTATAAAAATTGAAAGCACTTTTCAGACAAGCCACAATGGGTTGTGGGCCAGACGCACTACTAGCTTGCTCCTGAAATTCTAAAGAATGGAAATTTGGCTACAGGTTTTATGTTGTCTTTTTGAATTGAGTCTTTTTCTAACATCTTTGGACCAAATGAGTCTGGTCAAGGGTCTAACATGATGATGACATGTGATATGCCAGTGAAGATTACATATATGGCCCTAGTGGTTGTGGATTATTGTTGTTCAACCATCAATTCAAGCCCGTGTAGCATTTTGGAACTTACTGCTGATTTTGACGTTGATTAGAATGCATTGGCCCAACGATTACTAGCAAACAGCAATTGAATTTGGAGATATGTGCTGTGAGTTTCTGTTCTGGGCCAGAGTTTCGGCCAAGATTTTTGTAGTTGATAAAAGGAACCCACAAATCTTTTAGCCTTATCTTCAACTTTATTGGGATACATTTCAATTTGTTGTTTATGATATTGACTGCTTGATCTTCATTCTTCAATACCTAATTTGATTATTTTATAAAAAAATGTATATATATTGAACACTGTGTTTGAATATTGAAATGATAATGTTGAAATGGGTTAATTGTAATCAAGTACCTTGACATATTACATTTGAGACATAAATAATTCACTTTTGCATAAATAACACATTAGCGCTTTTGACTGAGTTTGTGACTGATAGTGGTATTACCATTCAAAGGGTGAAGAAGTTTTTAGACCAAAAAAATAAATTAAACTTAAATAATAAAAGAGTTGTATTCGAGATTGCACCTTCATCACCTTCAAATGGAGAAGATTAGATGAGATCTCCATTTTGATGGAAATTGCACCCTGATCAATCAGATCAAGATCTCTCCGTTCATTTGAATCTTTTGATAACATTTAAAATGAAAAAAAAAAAAAAATCATTTTTTAACAATAATGCTACTTTGTTCAAATTGTAGCATCCTTAAAAATAAGAGAGCTAATAAGTTGAATTAATGAATTAAATTTTGATTGGTTAATTCTCCTGATTTTTAGGATGTTACATCATTTGAACACTAATTTTAGTAAAGTAGCATTACTCCTTTTTAAATAATAATAATAATTATTATTCAACTAATAATACTATATTAACTTTTTTTTAAAAATATATTTTTTTAAGGGTATTATAGACATTTTAAATGTAAAATGGTAAACTGCTATTTTATTGGAACTCAATTAGTGGTAAGATGATTTTGTTTCATTTAAACAAAAATTGATCATTAATATGGAATATCAAGGTACTTGATTGCAATTAACCCTATGCAAATTAGAGAGACTTGACATTATAATTTTTATATTGTGTTTCTGTCAATGCAAACACAATAAGTTAATATTTGCTCAACCCAACACTATCAGTTAAGATTATCATGTCACAAATATAAACTCAAGCATGATCCATTAAATTAATGAATTATTTCATAAGACTATTTAACTTGTTTAGTTATAAATCATATCAATTATGTGATAAAACATTATTCAATCAACCCAATTACCTATTTAAAATTTTAAAATAATTTAAAATTTTTTAATATAGTTCCATAGTTTGATGCACCTAGTTCATTCAAATCAATCCATTATGATATAATGTTATTCAAAATAAATATGTTTAATATTAATCGTACTAAGCGTATAAGGGTGGATTAATCCCAAGTACGATTCATTTACTTAAGAGATTCGATATGTTAACCTGTTAGTGATTTAAACGCAATATAATTCAACCAAAACCTATTAATTCATTTTGTATTGACAATTGCTACTCCTACAAGATATGATTGGTTAAATGGTAAGACATTCACGCTCATATTAATAAGATTATAGGTTAGGATGCATCTTTCTTCAAATGATGTTGTAAAGTCCAAATCTATTGTCCAAAAATCATCTTAAATGATTTAATAATATGATTTGTAGATGTTACAAAAAGTTATAAAAATGGCTTTTTCTAGCTTGTAATTGTTATATGATTTGGATATACATTTTGAATTTTTTTTTTTTTAAATTTGATATTGTTTTTACTTATGAAATAATCATTTATTTTATAATAAAAAATCAATAATACTCTTACTTTAATAATAATTTTACAAACTAATATTGTAAAATTATTATTAAAGTAAAGATATTATTAATTTTTCATTATAAAATAAATGGTTATTTCATAAGTAAAAGTAATCTCAAATGCACATTTAATGATATTGTGGTAATTAAATTGAAACTTAAAGGGTTATTATTTAATTTAAAAAGAGAAAAAAAAAAACATACAGTTACAAGAAGATGAGTGATTGGGGGAGTAGGGAGCATCCTTGGCATTTCTTTTGAAATTAATTCAAGTCCATGTGATTATGACTTATTACAACTTTAGATAAATACAAGTGATTATCTTCTAATTTTAAATTAAATCAAATTCTAAAGATGATCTTTCATGCCTAAACAAGCAAGGTAGAACCAAAGAATATAATTTTGACCACAAAAAAAAAGAACCAAACAATATAAAACAAAAAAAAAAATAAAAAAATAAAAATCCAGCTAGAAACTTTCAAAATTAGTAAACAATTTATACAAAAAAAATTAGGCTGACTTTGAAGAAAACCAAAAGTACAAATAAATTTCTAACAAAAAAAAGAAAGTACAAATAAATGAAAATCCTTTCAACAAGAAAATTGTCATTCCAACCCATCACCAAAAGTGGTCCTAGCCTGCATAAATGCACATTAAACATTCATTATGAGCACAGACAGGTGGGGGTCTCTAACAATAGGATGTCTCATGACATCTCTAATGTACAGCACCAAATTTGATACTAAAAATTATCAAAATTTTTTTGCATCAATTTTTTTTTACTCCAATATATATGACACCAAATTGGTATAAATGATATCTTCAAATAATATTTCATATATAATTCTTTAATTAATATTAATTTATTTATTTGGTATAGAATTTATTCTTAAATAATTATTCACAATATATTAAAAACTATTACATGCTCACAAATTTTTTTTTTAATTATTTACAATAAATTATTCTCATTATATTTCCACCTAATTTTTTAGTCATTTAATATTTTTCAACTCATTTTTATCCAACTAATTGTTTATCCACTTAATTTTTTATCCTTCTAATTTTTCTAACTAATTTTTTTATCCAACTATTTTATTATTCACCCCATTATAAAATCTTATTCTCAAATAATTACGCATAATATATAAAAAAAAATTCTATGATTTCTCACATGATTTTTTTTAATTTATTATAAAATATTATTATCATTAATTTTTCAACTAATTTTTTATTCATATAATTTTTTCAACTAATTTTTATCCAACTAATTGTTTATCCACCTAATTGTTTATCTACCTCATTTTTCCAACTAATTTTTTATCCAACTACTTATTTGCCCACCTACCTTTCATTCTCATTTTGCTATTATAAAAGGCACAACATTTTCATCTATTTCATCATTCAACCTTCCACCAAAGTTAAAAAAATCCACTTTACATTTATCATAATCTATGAGTTTTAAAGGTGGTTCATCTCATATGTCATCTTCATCCTCATCCTCAACTTCATCTTCATCTTCATCTTCATCCTCAAATCCTGAGGATGAACTTGATTTCAATGCAGCAATAATAGCACAACAAGCAGCATTATTGAATGTCTATGCTAACAACAACCTCTTCATGGCTTACTGTCTCAATCAACAAGACAACAACCAACCAAGTCATAAAGGCTTGATTCCTGGTCATAGAGAGATTCATCATAGGCGAGCAAATGCTGAACGTAAAAGATTCAAATTTGATCATGTGCGGCCCCTCCTTAAAGATACAGAGAAACATTCTGATATTAATAACATGCAAACTTCAGGCCGTCGAAAGAGACATGACTACAACGAAGCATCACAATCAGACTCTACCACATCAAAGTCTGCAGGAGCGTCATCATTTGGTATTGATTTAAATGCAGATTTTGAAATTGAAGAGTATGTTAATGATATTACTGACAATAATGATTCAACTGAGCGCTCTGTTGGGAGGAATAAAGAAAAAATGAAAAAAAAAATAAGGTGAGAAAATACTACAATATTTTAAATTCATAAAAAAAGATAGTGAGCAAATAATTGATAAGTTTAATGAAATTCAGTCTATATTTCAAAAGAGTTATGAATTCCAACTGTTACGGGTACAAAACGAGGCAAAAAAATTAGAGTTGCGAGAATGACGCGAAGAAAATAAAGTTTTACTAAAGAATGTGGATTCTATGGAAGATCCAAATCTATGTGATGTTCCTCGAAGTTAGCAGAAGAGAATTTATGAAAAAATGGCCTATGAACAACAATTTCAAGGAGAAAGGGGATAATCCAATGCATTTGACAAATATTTTGGTGGTTATGAAAAAAGTGGAGATGATCTTCCAAATTTCTAAATGATTGTTTAGAAGTATTTATATTAAGTATTTTATTTTTAAGTTATGTTGTTTTTTTCTTTTCTTTTCTTTTCTTTTTTATCATGTATTTTTAATTTAAGGTGATGATAATTTTAATGTTATTGTTATTTAAAATATTATTGAGTTTTTGCATTAAAAATATTACCAATTCTATCAAATAATTATTAAAATAATAAATTTTTATATACATTAAATAATTTAATTCATTTTATATTAATATATTACTTATAATATATATTAAAAACTTAAAAATATATTAAAACATATTCAATATTATATTCATTTTAAAGATCTCAATGAAATATTTCCAATGGTATAAATTTTTTGTAATAATTTGATTTCTATTTATAACTATTAATCAAATTATATAAATATATTAAATGTGGTAAAGAATATAAACGGAATAAAAATTGTTGTAGTGATTATAAGAGGATATTATTGGAATTTTGAAAAGAAAAAAAGGTGCACGTGACTCAAAAGAGAAAATTTGGTGTTGGCTACTGTTTGAATTTAGTATCAAACTGTAGCATAAACATCAAATTTTCTCTCGATTTTCGTATATTCACACTATTTTCATGCTATATTGGATTGCCTTTTAGCACCAAACTGGTGTAAATGCTACCTTGGAGATGGTGTTGACCCACTCCAATGTAGCACCAAAATGGTGTTAAACACCATTTTGGTGCTAAAATTGGCTCCAGTGTAGCACCAAAATGGTGCACAGGCGCGCTTTTCCGTGTGAAATTTGGTGTTTGTGCTACAGTGGCGCACCAAATTTGGTGCGACACTGTAGCAAACACCAAATACCATTTTGGGGCCCACGTGAACTTTTGTTTTATTAAAAATCCCAACAATACCCTCCTAACAACAATTGCAACAATATTTATTCCATTTGCGTCTTTTATTTCTTTTTCTTTATTTATATAATTTGATTAATAATTAAAAATAAAAATTATATTATTATAAAAATATATACCATTGAAAATATTTCATTGAGATCTTTAAAATGAGTATAATATTGAATATGTTTTAATATATTTTTAAGTTTTTAATATATATTATAAGTAATATATTAATATAATATCATTTAAATTATATAATGTATATAAAAATTTATTATTTTTATAATTATTTGATAGAATTGATAATATTTTATTATGCAAAAACTCAATAATATAATAAAAAGTAATAACATTAACATTACCACTGCCTTAAATTTAAAATACATGATTAAAAAAAAACAACAACATAACTTAAAAATAAAATTCTTGACGTAAATACTTTTATGATCATTCTTCGTTACCACATAACTCCCACAAATGTTCAATTAATGCATTACGGAGTGCAAAGTGAGCATCTTTATCTTTGATTTGTCTATGTCGAGCAAGAAATTGTTGAAATCGGGTTGTTTCATCTACTACCATATCTACTTCAGGAGTCGGTGCTTCCATCCAATTTTCGATGTCTGCATGTATATCACGTTCATCCTCAATGATCATATTGTGCATTATGATGCAAGCAGACATTATATCATGCAATACACGTTTATTCCAAAAACGTGCTGGTCCTTTAACTATTGCAAACCGTGATTGGAGAACTCCAAATGCGCGTTCTACGTCCTTTCGACATGCTTCTTGTTTCATCGCAAAGAATTTTTTTTTGGGACCTCGAGGGTCATGAATAGTTTGTACAATAGTGGACCATTTAGGGTATATACCATCAGCTAAATAATAACCCATGTTGTACTCTTTTCCTTGAATGACATAATGAGCTGGAGGAGCTCTACCTTCAGCGAGATTTGCAAATAAGTGAGATGACTCCAACACATTAATGTCATTGTTGGAACCTGGCAAACCAAAATATGCATGCCATATCCAAAGATCATAATCAGCTACAGCCTCAAGAATAATAGTTGGAGATCCACTACGTCCGCTGTATTGTCCTGCCCAAGCTGTTGGACAATTTTTCCAAGTCCAATGCATACAGTCTAAACTCCCTAGCATTCCTGGAAAACCACGTTTCTCACCTATTTGGAGCAACCTTGCAACATCATCAGCGTTAGGTGATCTCAAGTAACGTTCTCCAAATACCTCTACAACAGCTCGACAAAACCTTTTCATGCTTTCAATTGCTGTAGACTCACCGATTTTAATGTATTCGTCAGTAGAATCTGCCAGTGCACCATATGCCAGCATTCGAAACACAGCTGTTATTTTTTGCAAACTAGACAATCCAAGTCTGCCGAATGCATCAGATCGTTGTACAAAGTAGTTATCATGACCTTCAACGGCATTGACAATACGGAGGAATAAACTTCGACCCATTCGAAATCGTCTACGAAACATTGAATCATGATACCGTGGGTTCTCCGCGAAATAGTCATCCCACAGATTACGTTCAGCATTTGCTCGCCCACGATGAATCTCTCTACGACCAGGAATCGAGCCTCTATGACTTGATTGGTTGTTTTCTTGTTGATTGAGATAGTAAGCCATAAAGAGGTTGTTGTTAGCATATACATTCAATAATGTTGCTTGTTGTGCCATTATTGCTGCATTGAGATCAAGTTCATCCTCAGGATTTGAGGATGAAGATGAAGATGAAGATGAAGATGACATATGAGATGGACTGGCGTTGAAACTCATAGATTATGATAAATGTAAAATGAATTCTTTTAACTTTGGTGGAAGGTTGAATGATGAAATTGATGCAAATGTTTTGCCTTTTATAATAGCAAAATGAGAATGAAAGGTAAGTGGACAACTAATTAGTTAGATAAAAAATTAGTTGAATAAAAGAGGTAGATAAATAATTAGGTGGATAAAAAATTAGTTAGATAAAAGAGGTAGATAAACAATTAGGTGGATAAAAGAGGTAGATAAACAATTAGGTGGATAAAAGAGGTAGATAAATAATTAGGTGGAAAAACAATTAGTTGGGTAAAAGAGGTGGATAAATAATTAGGTGGATAAAAAATTAGTTGGATAAAAATTAGTTTAACAAATTAAATGACTACAAAATTAGTTGGAAAATTAATGATAATAATATTTTATAATAAATTAAAAAATTATGTGAGAAATTAATTTTTTTTTATATTATGCCTAATTATTTGAGAATACGATTTTATAATTGGTTGGATAATAAAATACTAGGATGAAAAATTAATTGGAAAAATTAGATGGATAAAAAATTAGGTGGATAAATAATTAGTTGGATAAAAATGAGTTAAAAAATATTAAGTGACTAAAAAATTAGGTGCAAATATAATGAGAATAATATTTTGTAAAAAATTAAAAAATAATTATGTAAGTATTTAATAATTTTGAAATATAATGTGAGTAATTATTCGAGAATAAAATTATATACTAAATAAATTAATTAATATTAGTTAAAGAATTATGTATGGAATATTCTGTAAAGATACCTTTTACACCAATTTGGTGTCATGTACGTTGGAGTTAAAAAAAATTTGGTGTTAAAAAATTTGGTGTCAACACCAAAATGGTGTCAAATTTGGTGTCAAACACTGGAGATGGTCTAAAACACCAAGAAATTGAAGGCAGCATAAAGTACAAACCGTCCCGCACTGTCTGACAATTGACACTGTTTTACATGTGAAAAACTTCAACTGGAAAAAGCAATAATTGCCATAGATTATTTAACTATAATAAGGAATAAAATGGCCATCTATAGTTTTCAATTAAAAGATCCTCACATAAACAAACTACTTCTAAATGGAATGCCAGAGAGAAGACCTAGGGCACCAGGGCCTTTATCCCCATTCTTCCCAACCCATGCTAAACTAACTGGGCGTAACCCATGCCCTGTTAGCCAAAAATGGCCACCTAGAATGTTACTTGGCAAGGCATCAATACAACCACACCTAGTTGAGCTAGTTCCTACTGAGCTGTGCTTGCCATATCAGATTCACTTGGTCTAAATTTGCTATATCTGATCTTATTTCATTACGAAGTTCCTCTAAGATCCTTAAAAAGTGGGTGTGCAAGTGTGTATGTGAGAGAGAGAGAGAGAGAGAACCAACCTAGAAAAGAGCATATGTAAACAAGTTGAATAATCATCATATAAATCAGTAATATGTACTTCCCTAATACATTTTGTGTTGCCGTACTACAAAGTTCTGTATAGTAGGAGGGGTTTCTGATAGTTTGACCACATCATATCAAATGAATAATGCTTTTTCCCAATTTCTCTAAGCTGTACAACCCCTCAAAAACCAATTGCTTGATTTGCTTCAGAAGAAGAATATATGTACTTGAATCACAGAGAATAGATGAAGACATGATTTACAAACGGGTATAACCCAACTCCCCAGCAATTGCAAGAAAGTAGCTTAACTTTTACAAACCCAAATTGTAGTTGTTAGTGCTCAAGCTTTTCAAATAGATTGAAAAGAGCATCATACAGAGTAGCAGCAGCAGGCGGCCTAGGCAATGACCCTAGAAGAATATCTGATGCACTGATAGATGGATTACCATAGAATCTAGAATTTTCACGCTCTCGAGTAGACACAATACTTCCTTCAAGTGAGCAACCAACAAATGCACCTGTAAAGTTCAAAAATATCATTGCACCATTGCCAAATTAAGAAATTGGCAGCATTATTTTAACCATGCAGCCAATAATACTGAACAATTAAAAGATTCACAGGTAATTTGATAAATAACAATAAAACATAACTTGGCTAGTTATGAGAAATTTCAAAGATGAATGATTTCACACATTTAAAGAAATACTAAGACATGGAAAAGCATTTGCAGTCCAATGATTGACAGTAATATATAGTATGGAGAAGGCACATTTGATGATTATTGGACTGCATGCAATCTTCAGTATGTTTGAATTACATGCTTTGGAAGTAACTAACAACTTGGTAACAAAGAATAAAGGTATTACAATCACAGTTAGATATAGCGTATTTTTGGGCTATAAGAACTTTTGGCGTAGATGTTGGTGTGATTCTCCTTTCCCTCCCTCATTGCAAACTAAATCAAAATGTAAATAGACAATATGATGCAAAAATTATATCTGAAGCAAATTATTCCAATTGAACCATCAAACCTAGAAAATTCTCTTCATGAAATTAATCATCTGCATTTGCATGTAAGTCACTGTGCATATAGATCTCTGCACTCTTCACCCTCAGAGGCTCAGACGAATAATTGAAATGATACGGTGCAAACAGTTTACAAACAACCCATAAGTTCACATTTTTTAAAATTTTATATGGTAGTAATTCTATATAAGCAAGCAGGCATTTTATGCATAAGACAAAAAAATGATAACTTTGCTGCCATCCACAGAGGTAATTTTTTGTATCATAAACAATTGACTATTATTGAAAAAACAAAGAAGAAAAAGAAACAAAAGGTGGACAAATCATCCACCAAAAGAACGCCTCTGCCAAACAATGCTCTAAACGTATAATGGAAGATTCAAAATTCGAAACAAACTTATGGATTCATTAGATTAAACAAACTCACGTAAACAAGGAAAAATATCCACTACGGACTGACTTTAGTATGTGTATTGGGGAAAAATTCTTTACCTTTACTGCAGCTGTAGGTATAGCAAGCAGCATAACCTCCAAAGCCAGCGCGAACATCAGCTTCAGCAGCTCGCCCAACAATGCCAGCAGCAGCACTCAAACCCGCTCCAATTGAGAAATGCATGTTCCCACTAAACGTTCTGACAGCACTTTTAGTTCTCAACACAATTATGAAATCTGTGAACTCACCTCCAGCCTGTTGATATTATAAAGAATAGTAAATTTCAAAGAGTCATCATAAAAAAATAATAATAAAAAATAAAAAATAAAAAAATAATAAGACAAATGCAAGCTAGAGAAGAGAGACGATTTTTTAGGTTAAGAAGATCACAAGTCTTTCAGATAGTTAAGATTACATGTACATCAAGAACTGTATACATTTGAACATTCAGAACTGCATAATAGCACCAATTCTCATTTATTTTATCTAACCTTCAATTAGCAAATCGTTTAGGAGGTTTTGAGTTCCATACTTTGGTGCATTTTGAATGGTAGGTAATTTTACTCCCCTTTAAAATTAAACACAAGGCTAAGTCACAGTGACTAAATTAGCAATTGGCAACTTTGGTCAATTTTGCTTTGTCCCCCTATGTTATAAATTGATTCCTGAAATCATCTTCCACATAGTTAAAAACATGGTACACAAGTGAGTCTATCCTGTGTTTAGTTTCTGGCACTGACTCTCCATTGACGTCAATGTTAACCACTCTACAACAGTACATTGATTGTGACTAAGCCAATAATGATTTGTGAAGAAGTATCTGTGCCAGTCTTCTGTTCCTCTATAAATTAAGAAAAGGTCGAAAAGAAGATACTTCGGTAAGTCTGAACGTGACAGATGTTTTCTATAGATTAGCTATGGAGGGTATGACCTAAGTCAACCATATACAATCCTAAGGATTTATGCCGCATGATTTAACTTATCCATAATTACAAAGACTTATTATTGATGAATTTGTTTTTACTTTATTGGATAGATATTGAAACAAGATCAGAATTCAGAATTCTACATATACAAAATAAAATCCCTCTTTGCCTGAAGATCAAAAGATGAAACAGGAGAATCATCAATGTAGAGAAAAAGTAGAAAGTTTCCATTCAGGATCTTGCCTACAAGACCATATAAGTTAGGATGGAATCTAAGTTTTGCCTTTGTCCAATTTTATGCAGACACTTGGACATAAGCATAGGGAGAAAACAAAGATTGGAACGAATTAAACTGTGCATTCAACTTTCAAACAGTGTCCAGTAATTAGTTCAAAAGGTGTTTATTGGCCACCTAATGCAAAAACGGAAAAGCTACTTTCACTTCCCCTCAAACTTTACGAGAGTACTAAAAAGGGAAGTACTAGAACATCTAATGAACTAAATAGAAACTTCCAAATGAAGTTAGATAGAGCAATTTACCTGAGCTCCCCAGCCAATACCAAAGGAAGAAATGGCAGATGGTGGAGACCAAGTCCCATCTTCTCTACGAGCAATTACTAGCCCTGTTCCAATGTTGTAGGTAACCATCACACCAACCTTTGCAATACTAAGTACTGCAAGGCCCTTTGCTTGTTTTAGAATAGCAGCCGGTATGGACTTCTCAGGTTTCAGAGAACCAACCTGAGCAATACTAAACCATTATGTTATGCCTCAATCAAGACTTTGACTCTGTAAAAACTATTTTAAAAGTGTGTTAACATGTTTTATATTTTCATAATCATTCGTTTCTTTAAAAATACAAAATGCAGCAAGATATTAAAGCAACTAATCAGCAGAAAAGTCCATGACCATTGCACGTTCCTTGATGAGTACATTAACTACTCAACACATGAAACTTAGCATCCGAGTGAGCAGCTTCATAAATTGATTCATATCAAAAGCTGCTAAAAGTTCATTCAAACAAAGGGCTTCATAATATTAACCATACATATGAAGGGTTTAAAAAGTTAATCTTTAAGTAAAAGCTTATATCTTTCTTCTTTTTTTTTTTTTTTGTGTGTGTATGTGTGATGCGTTAAGCAGTTCTCTTAATTCACATTAGATAAAATGTCCATCAGATTGAAAGCTGAACATATACCCAAAAGACTAAATCAGTACCTTATTATATCCCCGAATGGTATTTGCTACCTTGTATATCTCATATTCCATGGATTGGCCCCATGGAAAATTAAGCCAAGATCTCAAAGTACTGAGGTCAGTCAGATCATGGGTAGGAAACTGAGCAGCACGGCTTACTTTGTCCATCAAATGTGATTGTACAGACTCAAGCCGCACACAGCATACATCACAAACTCGTTGTGGGTTCCCAGTGCAGAACTTCATCGGCAACAAACTCCTTCCCTTGGAACAGCTGTTACAAAAAATCCCTCCACAAAACCGGCAATGGTGCCTAGAACACATAATAGGATGGAACCGCACATTACAAAGCATACAAGCAGCAGCAGCACTGTCAGGCAACCATTTTGGTGGCTCTGCTTCAAGGAGCTCCCGTGTGTTACCAAAATTAGCCTCAGTAAGAGTTTGAGCCATCTCATTCCAAGCGTCTTCAAGAAGATGACAAGATATCCAGGAGGTCCCACATTTATTACCAGAAGCAATAGCACTTACTTGCCCTCGTGCTGCTACTAACATCTCAGTGATCACATCCCACATCGTCATCTCCTTATTTTCTCCATAAAACTGATCCCAACCCAGATCTCCATCAGGAAAGCGTCCCCCATTCACAGAGAGACCCCTGTTCCATTCTTCTTGTGCACCTTCTGACATGGGTGGGACAGAGACAGGAACCCAAATCCCAGTTTCTTCAGAAAGTGGTGCATCATAATAAAAATATTTACCTTGTTTCTGATAGCAATCGGTAGAAACATTTTTATCAACGGTATTCTCCTCGGTGCCTTGATGTGCTTCACTCTGAACTTTTCTAAGCTGTGTCTTTTCTTCTTTTACAAAATCAATAGTCTGTCTAAGATTATTTTTTCTGCCTTCCTCAGCATCTCCGGAAACCTATTACCAGAATGCAAGAAACTCAAAACAATACCTTTATGTGTGTAAAGAAGCTAAATTCAGGACACGAAAAATAAAAATTATATGTATAAGAAATTTCATACCACAAGATTATCTTGCTCAAGTTCAAACATAATTAACCCAAGTGGGCATGAATTCCCAATAAAAGAATTACTACTGAAAATTTAAAGGAACAAATGACAAGCACATATGATCAAGCAGTAAAGGATAAAACTAAACTCCATCACCTGAAATTTGTGAGGACATCTGAACGTGCTTTTAAAAGGTTAAAATGACTATTTTTTTTTTTTAATCTATTAGGCAGTCCAGGTAATAATACACTCCATTAGTTACCATTGAGTCACTGCATTTCACCTGAAAGTGCATAAACAGGCCCCTAAAAAATCGGTTTTTCATATATCACACGCCAGAAGCTCAGGACCTATTTATGCTATTATATCTTTTTCCTGTTTTAATGTTTCTGTCTTTGTAGTTTGGATAAGTGGCCAAAAACTTATACATCCAGTAAACATTTTCTTCAGATGTTACCATGAAATGGTTTTAAATGTGTGCAAGACCAAGAAAAACAATCTTTTGTTTTAAAAGATTTAGAAACAAAAAGAAGCAGAGAGCATATTTTTTTGGCGTTGAAAAACCACTATAATTACCTCAGTATCCACCAACCACAATCACCACTACTAATCATTGATGTCACACATCTTATATGATCCTTAATATATATTCAACTTTTTTTTTCTCCTTTTTGGTATCCAATTCTTTCTTTATTCACCGGGCTACAATACAAGGAACTACCATCAGATCTGATACAATCTTGCTAGTCAGGAAACTCACAGAATATCATACATCCTAGGTAGGTAGCTCCAATGGAATTTGACTTCCCTAACCTCTTGGTTAAAAGCCAAATGCCTTGAACCAATCAAAATTCTCCACCCTAAACAGTTTACAAATCTCAAGTCCAATCCTCAGTGTCACTTGAGATGACAAAAGTGTAGCACACACATAAATGCAACTTCTAAGCAATAGTCTCAATAATTCAAGGACCAAACGTATTGTCCTCCTGGTTTCACGTTTGTATTATTCCAAAGAAATAATTAGTACCCAGCAAACCTGAGTCATTTTTCTCAACAATTCACACTATCCTCAACAGAACACTCCTCCTCATAATCATAACTCCATATCAACTATACAACAACATCTCAAGCACAAAGACATATTTTCAAGGAACCAACCTGCTTTTAATTTATAGTTCATACCACATACATAACATTGCATATCGTATGCATAACTAATCATTCTCTAGCCAGAACGAGTCCTACTCCAGGAAAACATTTTCTATCCTATAACAATTCTCTAGTCAGGACAAGTCCAATTTGCAAAGATGCAAAACCATCTGTAATGTTGGAAGTTGATTCAGATCGGTCCTGACCAGAAAAGCACCCTATACATGCGATAGCATAGGTTTGCAAAAGACAAGGGCATTTGATTTGACCCAGTTGCTAAAACATTCAAATAAACAGTTAGGTTGCAGTAAATCAATAAGATAATACCAAAAAAAAAAAAGCAGACAATTGAACCTAATACAACAACTATTCTTATAAATCAAGGAAAATAAAAAGACATGTAGAATTCGTTATTGAAAAAATAAGTAAACGATAGGGAAGAGTATTACCGGATGAGAGAAGAATTTAGGATGGTAATCTTCGAGTTCGATTTTAGGATATTGTACATGAGCCTCCATTGATATCTGTTAAATTTTGTTACGAAACCTGCATGCAAGTTGAGAGGAGGAGGAGATGGAAATAGGAAGGGGAAACGTGAATTACTTGTCCGATTGGACAATCCATACAACACCCCCAAGACACCCTACAACCCTCGGACGTTTGGTTCAATCCAGTTCTGTTATAAACAAAATAAATTATGGGAAATAGAGAGAATATCAACATAATTTATAAAATAAATAAATAAATGATTTTCACCATATATATATATATTATAAAAAAAACAGGGTTTTTCCTTTTCTTTTTTAATAGTAGATACTTTCGTGGGTCGGGTACCAAGGTCAATTTAGATGAAATTTTGGTAATATAGTCTGGATAATTATTTCTAAATATCGAAAAAAAACTATCCAATTTTTTATGAATACTAATATAAAGGATAAGAGCTAAACAAATCCGAACCCACTTCCTGAAATGATAAATGGGGATGATTAAATCAATATATCAACCTTGCTTGTGAAAAAATAAAATAAAAAATCTCTAGTTAAATGCTTTGTTTATGAAGGAGATTCCACCGTTAATTAAAGGGTCTATTCAATGTAATGTTCATTGGGTGATTTTTTTATATGATAAATTTTGACAGATTCTAGATAAACTTTCTGACTTTTTTAAATTTTGATAAATTTCATGTAAATTTGCTCATGATTGTGTATGAAATTTATGAAGTAGAACAAAATTTATTATGGACCTTTATACTTATAATTTTTTTTTTCAAAACCCATCAAATTACATCAATTAAAAACAATTTCTACAAAATCAATTTAAAGTTTTTTTCTTTTTTTTTTCTTCTAACAATAAAAACATATATAAACTAACAACGAAACACTAAATTGCGTTTTATAGCACTATTAGTTAGCATATGAACTATTTCTTAGTTCACACAAAAAAAATAATAAAAAATAAATAGTTCACATGCAAACTAATGACAGTAAAAAAATTTAGTGCAATTTTTCAGCATTAGTTTCAAAATCACATTTTCCATTTGCATCATTTATTAGGGTTTTCACTTTTTAATGCACTTAGTTTATTATGAACTTCTTAAAGTTATGAATTGAATATATGTTATAATAAATCTTTAAAAATCTTAATTGAATACATATAGATAAATTTGAATTATATACACCAATATTTTTATTCTTTTTAATAATTTTAATGACGAAATTGAATATATTGATACTTGCTAATTGTTTTAATTCAAATAAACTCTAGATTGATAAACCTAACACCTCTTAATTGACAAGATGAGATTGATTTAATAGTATGCCCTTCACACTTACTACTCAAATGTTAAGAGTTTAAGTCATAATCCTGATTTAATTGTAATATATATATATATATATTGTGTATATATATATTTATGTTTCTAAAATAAAATTTCACAACCATCAATCACAACCGTTCATTTCAAGTAGATCCCTGATAGGCTAATTTCTAGTGTGTTTTATAAACTAATTTAAATAATAGGATATTTTCTATTACACAAAATTTTAATGACGAAATTGAATATGTTGATACTTGCTAATTGTTTTAATTCAAATAAACTCTAGATTGATAAACCTAACACCTCTTAATTGACAAGATGAGATTGATTTAATAGTATGCCCTTCACACTTACTACTCAAATGTTAAGAGTTTAAGTTATAATCCCGATCTAATTGTAATATATATATATATATTGTGTATATATATATGTTTCTAAAATAAAATTTCACAACCATCAATCACAACCGTTCATTTCAAGTAGATCCCTGATAGACTAATTTCTAGTGTGTTTTATAAACTAATTTAAATAATAGGATATTTTCTATTACACAAAATTTACATTAGAAACACGTACAAGTATATATGGTCCATAAATAATATAGTAGTGAATAGAATATCGTTCCAAGGAGAATTATCCACTCCACTTAAAATTATGTTTATGATGCTTAGTAGTTTCAATGCCTCCTATGTAGCTTCCACATTCCTAAATTTGGTATCCAATGTAAACTTCATAGCTTCTAATTCATATTGCATCATAGCTTTGAATTCATTATGCATTGAATTACGCCCATCTACTATTTGTTGAAATTCATTTTCATCAGAATTTCAGAATAAATAGTACTTACATCTTTGATTCTTGTAAGTAAAAAACAACTTGTTAGAATTTTTTTCTTCTTCAAAAATCTTTATCCCTATCTATTTTTCACAATAACATTTTCGATTTTTGAACTTTATGATTCCCCCATTAATCTAACCACTTAAAGTTGAAGAATTACAAGAACCTTCCATGGACTTTTTTTTTATCCCTTGTAATGTGATCATTACCTAGAAATATTTAGGTTAAAAAATTGGGTATATGAGCAATTTGTGTCAACAAAAATAGATGCATAACATGGAAAAATTGGTGTGTATGGTGGAGTTTTTGTAGGCATAGATGTGACTGTTGCAAAAGTGATCATTGCCATCCAAGAGTCACTTTGGCAACAGTCACATATCAATTTTTTCTCATTGTTTTTTTTTTTTTTTTTTAGTTTTTCCTAAGGGGCAATTTTGGTATTATGAAGAAACCAACTTTGGCATTATGAAGAAACCAACTGCTCCTTATGGTTCCAATCGCCAAAACCTTGTTTTTTAAATTATTATTATTTTTTTTTCATTTTTTAATGAGATCAACTAAATCAACACAGAGCATTTCGATCTTTCTGTCACATTTATTCTGTTCATGGTTACCTCTAAGAGATGTTCTCCAATGATAGGGGGTTCATTGTAATAAAACACAAAAGTTTCTCCGCCTGCGAATAGATTCAAATTGGATAGCTAAAAGAAAATTGCTCAAAAAAATTTGGAAGCCTATTATTGTTATTAAAACATTTACCTCTAATACATTCATAGACTAGCCAACTCAGATGCTTGTATCTTTTTAAAATGTGATTGTAGCATTATTTGATTGATGATCATACCACTTAATAAAATTAAGGTACTAAGTTCAGATCTCTCATTTGCCAAACTAAGAAAGAAAAATTCTAGAAAAGTAAAGTGCGAAAGTAAAAAGAAAAAATATTGTTAAAAAAATAAAAGAAAAGAAAAAATAAAGAAATATCGGCCATCAGTTCCAACCGTTGATAGTGCGCATATATCGCCAAATCTATTGAAATAAGCACAAAAGAGATCTTGGTTTCTTCATTTAACCCTAACAAACCACATGAACACCGTAAACAACTTCGGTCAATTGCAATCACCAATTTCCTTTCAATAATCGAAGAGATCTCAATATCTTAATCAGACACCAACAAACCTTATGAGCTACTATAAACAATTTCCTTTCAATAATCGAAGAGATCTCAATATCTTAATCAGACACCAACAAACCTTATGAGCTACTATAAACAATTTCAATCAATCGCATCCCCAGTTTGTTTTAATTTATCTACAAACACCTCGTATCAAAATAATTGGGTGACACAAATTGACATACCAATTGGAATGCTTATTATAATTGTTACATTGATCTAATCCAATCACACATGCCATTTACCAAGGACAGGTTGCATCATATTTGATATTTGCTTTCTGATGTTGCTCAACTACCAAAGTAGCAATTATATCCTCGTCTTCCCTGCAGTGAGAATTTGCCAATCCACAAATTTATCCAACAAATTATAGAATCATTTTTATCAAAGAATGAACAATACAATGAACCACCTGTTAAACCCTCGCAAATCAGTAAGATAATAGACCAGTTATCTTAACAGATTAACAAGTTCAGGCAAAAAAACTCGAAAGTGAAAAATGTTAAACCAACAAATTCGTAGTAGCAAACAATATGATATGATCATGGAAAATGAGTAAACATTCATTCAAATTCAAGCATAATCTGATTTAAACATTAAAACAAACAATCCTCCAATGGATAGCAAAATATTAGTCCTGCAAAATTGAAAAGAAGGGCCTTAACTGGCATGCTATACTAATAAATGAAACGTTCTCTTTCTATTGCTCTTCATACTTATGCATCAAGCCCATGGTCCTCTGGGATAAGTATCTTGCCAGTTGGTTTAGACAAAAGATCGGTATATTCCTGGAAAGGTGATTTCACAAAGCGTGTTTCCCTCCAGAAATCAGGTGTCAAGAAACCGTAAGTCTTCAACAGACATTCAAATGTTGCCTGAGAATTCACATAAAAAAGAAATAAACATCATATACCATTCAGATAAAACTACACAAACTAACAACAAAACATTGAATCCACTAGCAATTACATGGCAAAGCTTATGGACAATAACAAAAGCATCATCAAACATTCAACAATACAACACTTGATCATTGACGTAGTAAATATACATACAAGTAATTTACCAACCGATCCAATCATCCCAGGTAATGTCCTTCATGATAAATAACATCCATACACAGAATAAATTTAAATTAAAATACTTAAAGGCCTGTTTTGCATAGTTTCCAAAAGCCGGCTTTTAACTTTTGGAAGGTAAAAAGCAGTTTCTGGAGTGTTTGCATATACTCCCAGAAATAGCATTTGACTTCTGAAAACTCTTCCATCAAAAGCCAAATTAGTACTTTCTTCAAGAAGAGTTTTCTATAGAATAAGGGAAGCCATTTTGTCATTTTAACTAATTTTTCATATCGACAATTTATCCTTTTCTCCACCAATCATAATTCCAAAACTTTTGAAATACATTATCCAAACCACAATGGAAAGTTTCAACTTTTACTTTTCATTGCTTCAACTTTTACTTCTCTTCTTCTACTGGTAAAAGCCAAAAGTAAAAATTATCCCAAACAAGGCCTTATAACACTAGAAATCACTTATTCACAGTTATCATATAACCAACCGCTATCCACATTAATATGGGAGAAGTGAGTGACACAAATAACAAAACAAACGCACACACTGGCAAGGCATGAGTAAACCATATAGCTCTAAAAACATATAATAACATCACATATGATATAACACGATACCACCTTAGTATTATATTTAGCAATCAAAAGTCTGTAAGGCACTACCTTGACAAAGTTTCCAAGGGTCTTGGTGGAGCCACGTGAGGAGGTGTAAACATCAACGATCCCAGCAAACTGCAGGACCTTCTTAGGAACCCTAGCGGCAACGATACCGGCCCCGCGTGGCGCAGGGACCATCCTGACAGTGACGCTACCACACTTGCCGGTAACCTTACAGGGGACGGTGTGGGGCAGGCCGATCTTGTTCCCCCAGTAGCCTCTCCTGACAGGAATGACGGACAGCTTGGCCAATATGATGGCGCCACGTATGGCGGTGGCCACCTCCTTGGAGCACTTGACTCCGAGGCCAACGTGGCCGTTGCCGTCGCCGACGACGACGAAGGCCTTGAAGCGGGTCCTCTGTCCGGCCCGGGTCTGTTTCTGTACGGGCATGATCTTCATGACCTCGTCCTTGAGGGCAGGGCCGATGAGCTGGTCGACAATTTGGTGCTCCTTTATCGGGAGAGAGTGGAGGTAGATCTGTTCCAAGCTCCTGATCTTCCCTTCTTTCACCAGACGTCCTAGCTTCGTCACTGGCACCCATTTCTCCTCCTCTTCACGGCGGCCGGCCCGGCGCCGTCCACGAGGCCCGCCACGGTCGCCTCTTGGTCCACCGCGACCGAAGCCACGCCCGAAGGATCCACGCTCGCCGCCTCTCTCAGCCATTGTCGTTGA
The DNA here is from genome assembly GCA_022984855.1 of Dimocarpus longan. Taxonomy (NCBI): domain Eukaryota; kingdom Viridiplantae; phylum Streptophyta; class Magnoliopsida; order Sapindales; family Sapindaceae; genus Dimocarpus; species Dimocarpus longan. The sequence goes on along the minus strand of CM041014.1, from coordinate 10,224,441 downwards.
TTAGGGTTTTGTTCAGTTAGGTTTGGAGAGAGTGGAAAATGCGAGGGAGGCTGTTGATTTAATGTGAAGTGAGAGAGAGTGAGAGATTAGGGTTTTGTTTTCCCTCATGAGATCTTTAAGGGCTGGGTGGGTTATGGAGTCATGGGCCCACAAATTTCTAAACATACCCAACCACAACTGTATGTACACCCCACTCAACATGTACATACACCCTTTTTATAAATAAACCCAGTAAAGCTTATTCTGATAAATATTGGAATTGTTGTAAAGTAACCACATTGTGACATTATTGTTATGGTTTAATTGACATCTTGAAGTTCAATTGAAGATGGTGAAAGACTCAAGCTAGGAGGAAGTATGGGGAGTGGATATAGGCACAGATTAGGGCTGAACGACTATAAATTCTTGTGTTTGATTTCTTCATCCCTAGACTTCTTAATTTGTCATGAGTTTTATTATTTAAATTTACATAATATACTAGAGCTGTGTATTGTGGCCATGGAGTTGCTTGAAAAGACTTTTTTAAGTGCCTTGAAATCCAATTCACTCCCCCAATTAGGCTGCCTTTTGATCCAGCAACTATCTCTTTAGTTCACATATTGTGTTAAACTAACAGTCTTTTCAATTTATAAGTGTGTGTTATTTATTTATTTTGTTTCTCATTTGTGGGTTGACTATTGACTCTTGTTGCTGGCATTTTTCCAGTTTTGACAAATAATAGGTTGTTTTTTTGTTATTTGATTTGTTTGAATTTTTTTTTTTTTTTTATTCTTTTGAAGTCTGTGTGATCTTTCTGACTTGGGTTTTTATTGATTTGTACAACTTCTTCCTTTCCTAGTCTTGAAAGACGCCAATGTTTAAGGTATACTTTCTTTGTCTTTTAATTGCTTCAAAATGTTCACTTTTTTGTTTATTTTTGTAAGGTAATTGAATTGAATGGTTAATGGATGTTGAATTTTTATGGTAATTTTATATATGGATGAATATGAATGGGTTGTAATTTTATATATGGATGAATATGAATGAGTTCAACTAAAGTTGATTGAATTCTTATTGTAATTTTTTGTTCATGTTTTAGAATGTTTTAATGATTTAATTGTTTTGTTAATGAATATTTAGTTTTCTATGTTTTTTTTTTTCTAGGTTATTGTTGAATGAGTGTGTGTTTCTCTATTTATTTCATTGTGAAAGATTGTTTCCGTGATCATTAAATGTGGACAAAGGTGGGTTTTAAGTACTATATTATGTGTGTTTCTGGTTCCACATCTAGTGCTTCAATTTAAGTATAAATTTGGATCAAGATGGTGGTTTATACGTAGCTTGCCTGCATTTTTGTAGACGTTGATTATTTTGATTTTGTATTTTGTCAATTTAGTTGATAAAGGCCAAGAATTTGTTGTTTCTCCATGGTATTTAAACCATGTTAAATTCGAGTAAAAAATCAGGTCCACCCGGTTAAATTTGAGTTGACCCGGTCAATTTGGGGTCGACCTGGTCAAAATTGGGTCAAACAGGGTCTCTTATGATCTTTCCAGTCGGTCCAGACCCAGACCCATAAATAATTGGGAAAATGCCTAAATTGACCCATCTGGAGAGCTGAACTCCAAAAGTAACATTTTTGTTGGGTGTTCTACGGAAAAGAGCATGAATGGGCAAAAATGCCCTTAATGAACAACGGGTTTAATTAATTAAGAATCAGTAAAACTGATAGGCCTCACAGTTGTTGGTTTCTCCCGCCCAGCAGTCTCTGCCCTCCCGCCAACCAGTTGTGCAGCAATTTCCTCCGGTTGAGTGGCCGTCTATTCTGTCGCTGTAACGACGACTAACATGGAGGCGCATTTCCGACAGCCAATGTCTCTGGTGAGTTTGTAACGCCGTCTCTTCGAAGCAGTGCAGCAGTGTCCGGCAATCGGCCTGACGTCTTTTCGCAGTACCGACGGACAACATCTCTTCTCACCTCTCAGTTCCCGCGGCAAACCTTTCTTGGGTCTTCCCTTTTAAGAAATGAAGGAGCTGACCACAGCTGACACTCTGCTCCAGTACGGGTGGGTAGGGTATTTGAGTAGTTATGTTTGCTTTGGGTATGTATGTGACTAACTGACTATGGTGATATGAACCGAAAGTGTGTTCCGGTTGTTTTGCGTACTGTTGTGTGTTGTTTCGTAGGCACGATGAGATTTGAAAGTTAGATTGTATTGATAGATGTAAGGTGAATATGTACTTTGAGGGTTAACATTGTAATGGAGGTTGAGATGGGTCTAGCAGCGGAGTCTCCACATTACTGGTGGGAATGTAAACTTTTAGCTATGGATTCTCAAGTTTCAGGTTGGGATTCATAATCTGTAGGTTGCGATTGGTACCTTTTATTGAGAAGCCGAACTATCAGGTTAGGTTTCTTAGACCTGTTATTGAGATGTCGAAGTAACACGTTTGTTAGACCTATTATTGTTTGGGCATCTTAAGATAACAAGTTCAGAATTTAATCCTGATAAGCTTGGGGATCCCAATTTGTAGGTTGAGTTTGTCAACCTTAAAAGACATGCAGTTGAAAATTTGAATGTTTTTTGTTGCCCTTCCCAATATAAAAGGTCAGAATGCATGGTTGAGGTTAGGAATTACAAAGTTGAAGTCGGGAATCACATTTTTACGCTTGGTTTTATATCCAATGTTGAAATCTCAACCTCGGAGTCGGAAATATCAACTCTAAAGTTGAGATTTCAACTTTGCATATATAACCCAAGTTCTGATTCCTAATCCTCAGGTTGGGATTCGTAACCTAAAGTTGGGATTGACAATATTGAAACTACCTGCAGGTTGGGGTCCCAACCGGGAACTGACCCTGAGGTTGGGCTTATCAACGTGGACGTCGGATCAAGATTGGAATTCCCAATGATTTTTTGTTAAATTCCCAACCTCGACGTTGGGATATGAACCTGAAGGTTTAGAGATTAACTTTGGGGTTTGGAGCTTAACATAATGGTTGTGATCTCAGCCTGTAGGTTGGGATAGCACCTTAAGGTTGTACTCACAACCATTATGTTGAGAATACAAACCTGATCGTTGGGATATTTTAGACATTTTGAAATCTTTATCTTATGGTTGTGACTCCTTACCATAACGTTGATATATTCCAAAGTATACTGTAAATATAAAGTTGGGAATTCCAACTTACAGGTTGTGATTAGGAACCTTGATTAAAAATCAAAATGAAAACAAAATTGAGAATCGCAACTTTTTGGTTGGGAGTCCCAACAATAATGTTGAGATTTCAAATTTGTGGTAATAATCCCTTCAGGTTGGGATGCCCAAGTGACGGTTGAGAATTTTAACCTAAAGTTAGGAGTCTTACCTTTCAAATTGGGAGTCCCATCCTTCATCCCAACCTTAAGGTTGGGAATATCAACCTTAAGATTGGGAATAACAATATTCCCAACCTTAAGGTTGGTAATCTCAACTTTAAAGTTGGGAATAGCAGCATTCCCAACCTTAAGGTTGATATTCACAACCTTAAGGTTGGGAATACTGATATTCCCAACCTTAAAGTGATATCCCAACCTTAAGGTTGGGATTCCCAACCTGAAGGTGAATGTTAATTTGTTTTGTTTTTTCCACCAAGGTTTGATCAACATGGGTTCTGGGGATTGTTATCTGGTGTTGTATAGCATTTTATATAAAAGTATTAAAACAGTTTCATGAACGGTTAACAAATGGTGATTGTGGTTGAAAAAAAAGTCATTGGTGGGGAATTTATGATGACATTATAAACTGCCTAGTATATCAATTTAATTTAATTGCCGAGGTCCATATGTGAATATATTTTTACTAACCACACTGCTGCTGTAATTGTATAGGTAGAACGGCATGGGTACAGTTAGAATTGTTGTTCGATATGATGGTCAGTGGAACAATAATGGAGGAAACTTTCGGTATGAAGGTGGCAAGATAAGAGGAATTTTATTGCCGAAGAATATAGCGTATGAAGAATTGCAAGATGTTGTATGTCATGCACTTGATATAAAACGTGCTGAGTTTGCAATTACGATGAAGTTCTTATATAAAATGTGTGATGCTGGCCCACCGATTGAACTGATGACTGATACTGATGTTCAGTTCTTTATAGGTGAAGTTAGTGATGTCCAGACGAGGAATGCATTGTGCATTACAATGGAACGTAAATGTGGCTCGACAGCAGCCTTGTCAACTGATGAGGCGGAATATGCGAAAAATCCTAGAGTAGATGTTGCTGTACAGACAAATATGGGCACTGAAGTTGTGGTTCCTGTTGATGACGACGTCATGACCGATGAAGATCTTATCGGGGTTGATAACTATGCAGATCGCATTTTTGATCATAATGGGTGCGATGGTGCAGATGTGTGGACAACTCCAGTAGCTGGTCTGGAAGCATCACCACCTTATAGGGCAGACAGTTCTACTGAGAAGAACCTGAAATCAGAAACGGTTGAGTGGGATCGTGATAATGCAATGACAGCTTCGTCTCGTCCTGGAGAAGATGGTGGATGTTTTGACAGTGTCTTCAGTGGTGTAAAAGATGTTCGGACTGGTGATATTCTCGGTAATAAGGAAGAGATCCAACTGAAAATGAGAATGTTAGCTATTGGTAGACAGTTCAATATAAGAGTGAAGAAGTCCACCCAAGATTTGTTGGTTTTGGCTTGTGTTCAGAAAGGTTGCCCGTGGTGGTTGCGTGCGACAAAACTTGCCGGGTCACCAGCTTTTCGCGTGCGTAAGTACATTCCAGAACACACTTGTTCTCTTGATTCGCTGGTTTTTCACCGTCCACAAGCAACAAGTAAATTGATTGGCCATTGTATCAAATGGAAGTATGCGGGTGCTTCGCAATGTTACCGTCCAAATGACATCGTTCAGGATATGAAGAAAAGGTATGGGATGACTTGTACTTATAATAAAGCATGGCGGGCTAGAGAGGTTGCTATGACGTTGGCTAGGGGATCACCTGAACAATCCTATAGTATGCTTCCGTTGTACTGTGCAATGTTGGAAACGAAAAATCCTGGGACTATAACTGAGATTGAATGTGATGCTTCTAATCGGTTCAAGTACTTTTTCATGGCCTTAGGAGGTTCTATTACTGGATTTAGAGCGTCCATTCGGCCTGTTATAGCTGTTGATGGAACTTTCTTAAAATCCAAGTATAAAGGTACTCTATTTATTGCTACTTGCATGGATGGAAATAACCAAGTCTATCCACTAGCTTTTGGGATTGGAGATTCCGAAAATGATAATGCATGGATATGGTTTATGACAAAGTTGCGTGAGTCTATTGGAGAAGTTGATGATCTAGTGTTCATTTCAGATCGAAACACAAGTATAGCAACGGCCATTGCACATTCGTTTCCAGTGGCATTGCATGGAATATGTATGTACCACCTCGGCCAAAACATGAAGGCCAATTGTAAAGGTGGTAATGTGCATCAACTGTTTTACAAGGCCGCCAAAGCGTATCGTGTTTCAATGTTCAATGAAGTCATGTCCCAAATTGCAGCACTTAATCGTAACGCAGCTGAGTACTTGATTGTTGCAGAACCTACCAAATGGGCTAGATGCGAGTTCGATGGTAGAAGGTATTCCATTATGACAACAAACATTGTAGAGTGTTTGAATGCAATTTTAAATGAGGCACGACATTTGCCGATCATGAAGTTAATAGAGCATATACGTGGCCTACTTTAAAGATGGTTTTGGGAAAGGCGGGAGGAAGCTGGGAAAATGCTGACGCCAATGACACCTTGGGTTGAAAGGAAGCTGCGACATAGGATGAAGAAAGCTGGTCGTTATCCTGTGTAGCCCGTTGATGTAGATAGGTATCTTGTCATCGATGAATTTTTTAACCCGGTTGTGAACTTGCGGAGTAGAACTTGTGACTGCAAAAAATTTCAGGTTGACCAACTTCCATGTGCACATGCCTTGGCAGTCTGTATTAGTCGCCATCTATCCTGTTACGACTACTGTGCTGCGTACTATAGTCGTGAAACCTTAGCAGCAGCATATGCATGTTCCATTCATCCGCTTGGGCCTGAAGACGAGTGGACTTGGCCTGAACATCTGGATGTTCTAGTCGTCCTACCACCTGAAGGTCGTAAGCCTCGTGGACGCCCTACTAAAAAAAGAAAACCTTCGCAAGGTGAAGAAAAAAAACAGTCAAAGTGCAGTAGGTGCGGTGGCTTCGGACACAACAGACAAAAGTGTAGCATACCTATTCCGGTATGCGAAGCTGCTGCATGAAACTTGCAAGACGTCAACTCCATTCCCTTCATTTTGTACAGGGCAACTGAGCGGGTTTTTTGGCCTCTGTTGGTTGCAGCATGTAATTGGTTTGTTTTTTGGTCATCACATGTAGCTGTGCACTTTTTTATATGAATACTGCACCAGTGTAATCAGCTGAAGTCAGTGTCACGTATTTGGTGCACTTGCTTCAATAGTTACACTGAATGCCAGTGTCACGTATTTATAAGTATGTCTGCCAAAAATATAAGTATATCCTGCTGTAATCCCATATCGTTGGTTGTCAACAGTTATGAATATTTTGTCAGCAATATAACTGTATATGTGAACTTGTATGTACCCTTTTGTTAATGTGACCGAATAGGACTATTATCAAACCTTTTGATATTTTTTTTCATTTGTATCTCCCCTTTGTAACAATGGTTCATTTGTTACATGTTCGTGGCCTGCACATGGAAATCTGAATTTATTTTACTTTCTACTAGGCTGTCTCAACTTCTTCTGTAACATTTGTCCATAGTCACAAGTCCAAAGTCCAGAATTTGTTAATGGAGACATGGTTTTACATATTGCCTCACAACTCAATGAACTAATGTCAAAGTTATGTGCATCAATTCCAATCCTGGGCAGTACAGCATGTAACTAAAAAAAACAGTCCAAAAAATGTATAATATAGAATCAAAATACTACACTACAAATAAAGAACTTTGCTTGATTTAAATGTAATGTAACAAAAACTAACAAACAAATAAGCAATACAGTGTCAGTATTCCAAAAAAGAAGGTGTTTTCAACATTCACGAGGGGTTTCCCCATGATCCCACCTCACAAACATTGGGACAATTACAACTAAGCAGCATAAATTAAATGTCTTCAACCCATTTGTAACTTTACAAGACCAAATCTGAAGTGTATTGCAAAAGTGTAGCAAAACATTGCCCCAACAAACTAGGCACGATTGACAGGATTTGAGGCGTAGCCTGCTTGCTTCCAAAAACTAGAATGTGTCATCCACAATCCACGCCTTCATGCCTTCATGCAGTTTGCACGTCAAAATAAGCACACTTGATATTTGTATCCTGGCTCGTTCGTACTTAGGTTTGCACAACACAAAAAGTACAATGGGGTGTATCCTGTCTCATGGCATACAATAGTTCAGCAAAAATAAACGCTGCTGCTGTCAAGGAATCACAAACCTGCTGCTGTCAAGGAATCACAAACGGAGGGTGACAAAAAACTATAAAAGTTATAAACAGAAGAAGTCATAATGATAGATGATCTAGGCACGATTAAGTTGAACAATATTACCCCCCCCCTAACTGACGAGACGCCATCCAGAGGTCGAGACCTAGCTGCTCTCGGACTTGGCGTACACGGGATTTGTCGAATGACTTCAGTGGCTGACCGTGCGCCATGTGTTCAGCCAACTTGATGACGAAGATGCCACAATCACCACTACTACACAACAGGAAACAACATACACATTAGCAATCGACGTTCCTATAAATGCCAATGTGTCACGCTGCTGCATGTCGTACACCTCTTACCCAACAGCTTGTTGTGGCGTGTCGTTGCACCGCGACACGGACCATCCATCCGTCCGATACCAGTCTGCAGTCATGTGGGTATCATTCCCGTAGTGGTCAGTCTTCTGAAGGAGCATGGGCAGCAGCGTTTGTATAGGTAGCAAAAACTGTTCCCACTTGCGTATGGACGTGCCCAATGAGTCAAACAGGGTTATTGTTCGCTCTTTGAAGTGTACTTTCACCAGTACCCAATGTACACCCCTGTGATTGAAGGGCATGTATAGCTACCAACATGACCAGTTGAACATAATCAGAAATTTGTTAGACAATGTCACATAACAGGTAAAATAACAACACCGGTGATATCCAATTAACGTCGTACCGTTGTAAGTCCTGCCCACGCGGTCATGGCAACCTCCCCCGATGCGGCTCTGCTACCGGCCACTTCTCCCCGGGCGTATCTTATGCACATGTCATCATCGGACCAAATACGTTTCTTCTTAAGATAAGCATCCCATTTCCCTAGCAAATGTTGCTACAAACAATCAAAAAATAAGTGAATTAGTAAGGCAAATTTTTTTGCAATTTCACCAATAAGTTGACTGTATATGAAGAGACATAGTCACCCCAAATAAAATATCTGTGGTTGTGAATGCTTCCATCTTGGTAGTAGGGAATCGCAGCGCCTTCCATCTAATCAACCAGAAAGCAGCATCCATATGCTATAAACCAAAAAAATGCAGACAGTTAAATTGAGTACTCGTTATCTTAATCTTACTTACCTACTTTCCATATATATTTAGACGTACCGAATCTTGTAACCACTGACTGTCTTTGCACAACTCCCTAAACCACTGCCTGGTGCAGTCACCTGTGGGCAAACGAACCGTTTCTCTACAGTAAACAACCCAATTGTGACACCTGGTTATATAGTATCGAAAAAACTATATAAAAGACAATAAGAAGTAATTAAGCGAGGCAGAAACATACAAGTCATTCGGAACCTGCTCGTCGCGCCATGCCTTAAATGCCTGCGGGTCTGTATCGGACAGTTTATGAAATGGTTCGAACTTGGTGCGCTTTCGGGGAACAACTTGGATTTGCTGAAATGGAGATGAAATTTGTGGACCCTTTTTCCGCTGTCTTCTGAAAAATCTTGTTTCCGGTATAATATTCAAACTTACATCCGATGGTGGCGAAGGCCACCCTAGAATTGCTTTGCTTGGGACGCAACGGTCCAATTTCATGTTCCCCCTCAAGCTGTCTACCCTCGCTTGTGTTGCCTTGGCACTGCCGCATGACGCAACGACATTTCAGCCACTTTTATCGGGTCACCTTCCAACATTGATAACAAGGCAGATACATGTTGACCCTTATCTTGCTTTAACCGAAAACTGGAAGACTGTGGTAAAATCTTCACACTTGCATCAGAAGGCGTGGCAGGCGACATTAGCCATGCTTTTGTTGGTGCGATTGGGCTGAACCTCATTTCGTCACCGAAACTATCCACCTCGTCCTGGGTAGCATCTCCCCGCATGTCCGCCCCAACTGGCACTGCTCCTTCCACCCCATGACTGCATCCAGTTCTGTCACGCTGTACGTCATCGGTGTCCTGTCAAGCAAAATGTGGTCAGTACATGTTACTCTAAATTACTAACAAGTAACTAAGAAGAGCCAGCTCTGCAGTGTACCTTCGAAGCAGGTGCCTTCGGAGGCGAAGGAACAACATTGTTTCTAAATAAAAAGTCGATAATCATATCAACCTTGTTGTTTGTTTCATGCATGACATCGACAGTTTCCTGCACCTTCATATTTGTCTCTTCAACCTTGTTGTTTGTGGCCTGCAGTATATTCATCATGTCTTGCTTAACCTACTCCACCTGCTTTTGGATGGCTTCTAATTGACCACTGTTATCCTTGGCAGCCTGTATAAAATTCAACATGTAGGGTGGTATACTAAAGACTAAACCAGATATTTGGCAAGCATTAAAATCTAACAACTACTCCACCTGACTAAACGGTCGTCTTCCGGTAGCCTGCGCCTTCCGAATAGGGGCTGCAGTGGCCTTGTTGATGTTGACCTTCTCACCTGTGGCAGCACTAGCAGAGGCGCCACTATCAGATGGCAGCTGGGCTGCACCCTCTTCCGTGCTAATGAAATACTTCCAGTATTCCTCTTTTTCCTCTGCTGTCGTGGCCTCCAACGTCGGGTGCGCTTGAAACTAGCATCCAACGACAACACAAATATTCAAAACAGCAACTACAATGCAGGGCGCCTATTAAAATCAGTAAGGTGTGTATATATACATACATCCGACCGATGTAACAGCTTAACAATATCTCCTGACTTTGGGATTGCCATAGAACTCCAATTGATGATTCGGGGCAGCAAATTGCTGTCTTTCAATGCAATTTGTTGCCCAATGGTTGGCATTGCTTCACAAGCCCATATCTACAAGTGCACAATCAAACAACAAATGTTAAATGCAAACAAACCAACCAACACAAAGAAACATAAACTAAAAACTAGAGACATAAACCTGAAATGCATATGGGAAACCGGACAAAGAATAGAATGCACCGTCTGCCTTGATTTGCTGCCCTTTATTTCGTTTTCCTACCTTATCAGCCATTTTCTTAAAATCTTTTTTCATGCCACGCAACGTCATCTCGTAGCAGCATCGACCCCAAGGGTATTTGTTGAATGCGTTGACATCATCCAATAGCCGAATGTGCTCCCTTCGAATATGGTTCTTGGGATCCTTCCCAAGTAACACGGTCTCTAAAAAGTACAATAACCCGAGTTTGACAATATCCTCATCATTGTCCGTCGTAGCACCCCTGAATGTCATGTCCAGACTTTTGTTTGAAACTTTACCGGTACCAGGAAAAAATCTTTCGCTGAACTTCTCACTAGATGGACATTCATCATCTAACCTGTCGGACGGGTATGGGCCACAATCAAGCCCTGTGATGATGCCAAACTCCTGCATAGAGAACCGAATGACATTGTCATACGGAAGTGCAAACCACAGCTCCTCCGAATCATCACGATCCACTTGCCGGAGAAGCAAGTTATGCACTAATTGATCGGCAAACCTCAGGTCCTTTATGTGTAACAGTTTACCAAAGCATGAGGTGCTGAACATCTCCAATTGCACGTCATTTAACTTTTCCGCTATCACTTTTATGGCTCCCAACTTGGAGAAGCATGTAACTTTTGAATTAAAATGATCGGAGTCCATGATCTTTGGGATTGACACTTCAGATTCCATTTGCCCAACCTGTATTTATAAAAGAACACATTAACTTTTCATTACCGCATTTAATCATTAAAAAGTCTTAAAATATATATCATATCAGTACATATTCGGTTGTATACGAAACAACATTTAAAGCACAGACAATTACGGTACATCATCAATGACTTCACACCTGAAAACAACACTAACCAATCCCTAAATCAAGGAACCTATAGATTGTCAATCTCACTTGGGACGTCCCAATTTTGTAATTTGGGCATCCCAATTTGCAAGATGCAATCCCACATTTAAGGTTCGGAATCCTAACCTTCAAGTGTGGAATCCCACCTTTCAGGTTGGTTTCAACTTATAAATCCCAACCTAAAGGTTGGGAATCCCAACTTAAAGCTTCAGAATCCCCACATCCCAACTTGAAGCTTAAGAACCCCAACCTCCAAGTTGGATTCGTACTTGGCGGGAATGTTTACAACGACTTACTATCCCTTTTTGCAAAGAACCACCACAACCACCACATTATCCAACACAAACCAACAGTTTGAAACTCACGGTTTACAATACCCAAAAACGACAACTCCAATCTAAAATTTTAGAACATTCAAAACACAAACTCAATAATTTTAACAACCTCAACCACAACAACAATCCAATAGTTTACAAAAGTGTGTCAGCTATACTTACTGTAAAAAATTTTCCTCGCTGTCGCGGTTCTCAGTCAGCACACACTTGTTTCCTTATTGTCCTTTGTGTTTTTGCCTCTTCTTCCCTCAATGTCTTCCTTCTTCTTCCCTCTTCCTCGTCTTCTACAACTTTCGGGCGTTTAGGGTTTCTATGACAGAAAATAACGCAAAAAACTTACACGGATAGAGAACGACGGTGGGTGGGTCGGCCTTGCGTTGTCCATCGTCGGTGGAGTTCGCTAATCGCTGGCATGCAACGGATATGAGGTGGGACGGTGGGTCGGCCTTCCTACACTGTTCTTTGACAAACACTAACACAAAAACCTACCAACACAGAGAATGACGCACGGACCGTCGGGTTTGCGTCGTCGGTCGTGGGTGGCGGTCGGCAACCGGTACAATGCGACGGTGATGAGGTCGGGCAATGAGTCGCAAAACGTTGGGAATGGCCAGATACTGAACAGTTTCTTAGAGACACAGTGATGGACACTCAAATTTTAAACGCCTTGGTAAGGGTATTTTCGTCCAAAATAAGTCAGCGTCCGGTGCTTTTAAAAAATAAGGTCACCGTTGCAATGGGTCACACAAATTGGGTTACTTTTCAACAAAACCCTAAATAATTTATTATATATGGTTTGGGCCAGACCCTTGAAATTTTAATGGGTCTAATGCTGGTCTAGGCCTAGTTCCAGTGCAGCCCATTAACTCATTGTAATTTCAGTCAAATTAGGAAGAGAAAATGGACAAAATGACTCCTTTCATCGGCTGTTTGGAAAACTAACCTTTTAGTTTTTGTACGTACAAAAAAGAGCCTGAATGGACAAGAATGCCCTTAATGATCCCTTTCCTTTTCAATGATATATTGACTAGGGCTGTGCTGCAGTTTTTGTTCTGCCCCTCCAACCTCTCCCGCCAACCAGCCTCTCCTGCCTTTCAGTTGTGCTGCAGTAGTCAACCTCTCCCGCCAACCAGCCTCTCCTGCCTTTCAGTTGTGCTGCAGTCTCCTCCCACTGATCGGCCTTACATTCTGTCACTTCCGACGGGCAACACGTCTACTAACTTGGTAAGCTCTTATGCGAAATGTGTATGCTACTCTGTTCTCATATCCCGCGGCCACCATTCCGTCTGTCTTCCGTTGCTTAAGAAGGCAAGGACCGTGAATTTTTGGACCGTCGAAGAACTTTGCTTCTCTGCTGCTGGTTTGCTTCTCTGCGGGGGACTGGTTATGGTTGGATTGGGTAGATGAAAATGGTGATATGAACGGAGAATAGGGTAATGAAAATGGGTTTTCGACTATTCGGTGAAAATGGTTGTGTGTGTGTGTGGGTATGCTGAGAATATGAGAGTGAGATTGTTGGTTTAGGGAATGTGAATCTGAAATTTGATTGTTACGGGTTTGTAACTTAGGGTGAGAAGAGTTTTGGGGTGAAGGGTTTATGTAAAGGGTACGAATCTTTTAGGTCAGGAATCTGGACTTTGAGGTTGGCATTCCAAACTTGTTAAATAGGAAGCTGAATCTGAAATTGAGATTCCAAACCTTCAAGTTGGGAATATCATACCTTATAGTTGAGAATCTCAATTAAAAGTTGGGAATGTCATACCTTGGAGTTGCGAATCTGAACGAGAGGTTGGGATTGCCATGTTTGGGTTGCCATCAAGTTGAGTATCCCATGTTACAGGTTGGGAATCCCAACACTGATATTCAACCAAAGTTGGGATTCCTACCTAAAGGTTGCACTTCCCAACCTTAAGGTTGAGAATCCCAACGCTGAGGTAGATTGTCCAAACGTGGATTGGGATTCCTAACCGTGAGGCTGGGATTTTGTTGTGATTCGAAATGTTGAGTTTAATACATCGTTGAGAGTCTCGTCCGTAAGGTTAAGATTTCAAATAGGCATGTTGAACCTAGGTTATTCCCAACCTTAAAGGATGTGCTTCACAACCTGTATGTTGAGAATAGTGGATTGTCGAATTGTTGTGATTCCTGATTACAAGTTATGTATTCCCAACCTATAGGTTGTGATCCCAACCTATAGGTTGGGATCACATCCTATAGGTTGGGAATACATAATTGGTCCCAATCATGAATTTAGAATGCCGAAAAGTTAGAGTCTGTCTTTTGTTGCATTTATGAATGTAATTGATGTGATATATTTTTTGGTTTCGATTTACATATTCATGTAGTTGTTGATTGATGTTGTTTATTCAAGGTTTGGTGGCTATGGTAACTGGATAGTGATTGTTATCGTTGAAATATATGCTATACATATGGAAAAACAAAAATGAACTGATACATTGTCGTATTAGATTGATTGTGGAGTATAAGTGTTTGTTTGTTTGTCACAAAGTTGAAGGAAGCAATGTTTTGATATATACTGATAAGACTGACTTTATTTGACAGGTTGAATGATATGGATAAAATTCGAATCCCACTTCGATATGATGGTGCGTGGACGATGAATAGTGGAGGAAATGTGTTGTACGAAGGTGGCAAGACGAAAGGAATTTTATTAGTGAAGAATGCATCTTATGAAGAATTACATTTTGCTGTGGTGCGTGCACTTGATATTAATCCTGCTGAATTTGCAGTTACGATGATGTTCAAATGTAAAACGTGTGATCCCAACCCACCAATGGAAGTGATGAATGATTGTGATGTTGAGTTCTTTATTGCCGAAGTGAGTGATGTATCAACGAGGAATCCTTTATGCATTACAGTGGAACGTAAGTGTGAGGGGACAGAAGGCTTGTTAGTTGGTGAGGAAGAACGTGCAACAAATAATGCATTAAAAGTTGGTGTAAATAAATATTTAGGTAGGCAAAGTCCGGTTCGGCTGGAAAGCACAATAACCGAAGAAGATGTGCTGGGGTTTAAAAATTATGCAGACGACATATATGATCATTGTGGTTTCGAACCTGTAGATGTATGTACATCTCCTGCAGGTCCTAAAGAAGCATCAGTCCTTCCCATGGACGACGGATTGAAGTGGAATAAGTTGAAATCAGAAATAGACGAACAGGATTGTCAACCTCCAACAACATCTTTGATTCCTGTGGGGACAAATGGTGGGCATATTGACAGTGTGTTCAACATTGTGAAAGATGTTCGAGCTGGTGATATATGCTCTACTAAGGATGAGCTACAACTGAAGATAAGAATGTTAGCTGTTGCTAGACAATTCAACGTAAGAGTGAAGAAGTCCACCAAAGACTTATTGGTTTTGGCTTGTGTGCAGAAAGGTTGCAAGTGGTGGCTGCGTGCAACGAAACTTGTGGGCTCAGAAGCTTTTCGCGTGACGAAGTACATCCCAGAGCATACATGTTCGCTTGATTCGCTCGTTTTTCACCGTCCGCAAGCAACAAGTAAATTGATTGGTCATTGTATTAAATGGAAGTATGAGGGTGCTTCTCAGAGTTATCGACCAAATGACATAGTTCAGGACATGAAGAAAAGGTATGGGATGACTTGTACTTATGATAAAGCATGGAGGGCTAGAGAGGTTGCTATGACGCTTGCTAGAGGATCACCCGAACAGTCCTATAGTGTGCTTCCGTTGTATTGTGCCATGTTGGAAATGAAAAATCCGGGGACTATTACTCAAGTTGAATGTGATGTTTCTAATCGATTCAAGTACTTTTTCATGGCAATAGGAGGTTGTATTGCTGGATTTAGATCTTGCATTCGGCCCGTTATAGCTGTGGACGGAACTTTTCTGAAATGCAAATATAAAGGTACCCTATTTATTGCGACCTGCATGGATGGAAATAACCAAGTGTACCCATTAGCTTTTGGCATTGGAGATTCAGAAAATGATGATGCATGGATTTGGTTTATGGGCAAGTTGCATGGGTGTATTGGAGAAGTTGATGATGTAGTGTTTATTTCTGACCGAAACACAAGTATAGCAACGGCTATTGCACATTCATTTCCAAGGGCTGTGCATGGAATATGTATGTATCACCTAGGGCAAAATATGAAAGCCAATTGTAAATGTCCTAGTTTTCTGCATAAGTTGTTTTACAAGGCTGCGAAAGCATACCGGGTTTCCTTGTTCAATGAAGTCATGTCCCAAATCGCTGGTGTTAATATTAAGGCAGCTGAGTATTTGATTCTTGCGGAACCTACAAAATGGGCTAGATGTCAGTTTCCGGGTAGAAGATATTCCATCATGACAACAAACATTGCCGAGTGTTTGAATGCCATTTTGAAGGAGGCACGAGAGCTACCAATAATGAAGTTAATAGAGCATATACGTGGGGTACTTCAAAGATGGTTCTGGGAAAGGCGGGAGGAAGCTGCAAAAATGACAACACCGATGACAACATGGGTTGAAGCCAAGTTGAGACAGAGGATGAATAAAGCTTCTTCTTATCCAGTGCGTGCCGTTGACGTACATAAGTACCTTGTCATCGATGAACTTTTGAACCCGGTTGTGAACCTAGAAACTAGAACATGTGATTGCAAAAAATTTCAGCTGGACCAACTGCCATGTGCCCATGCATTAGCAGTGTGTATTAGTCGCCATCTATCTTGTTACGACTACTGTGCAGCCTATTACAGCACGAAAGCACTAGCAGCAGCGTATGCAGCTTCCATCCATCCCGTTGGCCCTGAAGATGAGTGGATTTGGCCAGAACTTCTTGATGTTCCTGTTGTCCTACCACCTGAAGGTCGTAAGCCTCGTGGACGACCTGCTACAAAAAGAAAACTTTCTAAAGGTGAAGGTAAGCAGCAAACCAAGTGCAGTAGATGTGGTGGCTTCGGACACAATAGACAAAAGTGTAGGACACCAATTCCAGTTAGGACATCTGCTGCATAGAAATCGTTTGGCGCTTGGGGAAACGGTTACCCGTTAACAGCTTCCATAATAATAACATATGGACGGGGAACAATGTATATTTTTGTGAAATCAACTTCCATGGGGGGCCTTGCGTTATTTGATTATATATTTCTGTTATGTTTTGTGGCTTCTTACAAATACATTCAACAATTTATTAAATTAGTTTTTGGCCTCTGATAACCAAATCACAAATCCAATTTCAGGACATTGTGAGACATTGTAATTTTAACACTCCAGTTGCATAAAATCATGCTGCTGTCGTCCAAGCTTAGAAGTGATTTTCGTTTATGATCTAATTGAAATATATGATAAATAAACACGAACAATGAGGTTCTCCATACAGCATCTATGATGGGCACATAATATATTTGAAGAATGACTGCTTATATTATATGGATGGAGCAACATGCGTGACAGAAAACTTCTTAACTCTAATACGATGACCTGCAACTTCCTTCTCAGTTGTCAATGAAGTATTCTTGGTATTGAACTTATCCAAACCAACCATAGCCCTGTTATTGGCACAGGCCATAGCATTCTTGGTAACGAACTTACCATTAGGCTACAGCAAACATAGCACCATTGGGCAACTCCAAAACAACAAACCAACAACAAATTAATGTGGCACAATAAATGAACACCAGCAGACGCAACACAATACTGTCCCCAAAATTGACAAATTAAAAAATAAAACAACAAACAACCGACAATAAATAAACATACAAGCAGAACTCACTATCTACCACGAGAAATCCAACATTAGTGCAAAAATTTGAAGCTTTATTAATAATAAAACACAAGTCACATATACAGTAAATCGCGTGCCAAGTCATCCACAAGTTCACCAATAGTTGGTTAACAAAATGTTATTTGGTTTACTATACACTTCATTGGACGTTGGTGGTAAGGTTTCAATATATAGGACATAGGAATTCTTTTCAGTAGTTCGTCAAGCCGTGTTTGGATGCCATCAGCATGTTCCTACGAAGGTGGAAACAAACTGGACTATGGTAGAAGTTTTCGGAAGACCTCAAGCTAATTAGTCATTGTTAACTACGTAGCTGAAGAGCACCACCCACACTGTCACCCAGCATTTTGACAATTGCCTAATACAGTTCCATTTTTTTCTCCTGCAAAAGGACAAGCCCAATATAACACATTTACATAATGTCCCCATAAACAAAGCATATGATAAATTAAAAGCTTAATGATATAAGGAGATTCCTTTCGACAATAAGCAATAAGCAACAATAAACAATACAATTTTCTCCAGTTGGTCAACAGCCCATAAACAGAAAACATAATAAAAAATCAAGAAATACTGAACAACATAATTTGAACAATGAGGTCCAATTTATTGATTTCCATTCTCTCAAAACAAAGAATTAATAAGCAATGATAAAATTAATCTGGTGATATGCAAGATATATCATGTAATACCTGGTAACATTTATGTAATTGTAAATATCAACACTTAGCATAAATAAATTGGGAAAAGATTGCCTTTGGTAGAGCCGGGAAATAGCTATGCTACACTGAGATAAGATGAAGTGCCAGCCACAAACAAACAATTGTATAATTCGCAGAATTAATGAGGGATGCAGTAAATTCAGACTTGTATCACCAAAGACCTATGCATAAACAATAATGCATGCTTTAAACTGAGAATACCTGTACTGCACAGAATGTGCCTTTTTTCCAATTCCAGTTGCATCTTTAAGCTTTGCATTCAGTGAATCATGTTCCTCTTTGCTAAGTTGATCCACAAGATGTTCTTCAAGTGATGGAACTTTGTGCTTTTGCGGATGAGTGGGTTGAGGAGGTCTATCCATTTGTAGAACAGGACCTGGCATTGGTGGCTTTCCAGTAGCGGGTCTTGGAGCTTGTGGTTGTTGAAAACCTATTCAAGAGTTTCCCCCCTATAAAGCTGAATACACCAATAAAAGGAGCAATAAACATATAAAAAAAATGTTTTTTAAGTGAACAAGAAAACCAACCTGCAATTGGGACAAAAAATGGGCAAATGCTGCAACTGTTATCTGCTTCAGTTGCAGCAGCGGTGGCATGACGTACGTCGGGGATTCAGTCACCTGGTCAAAAGCCCGCAAAGATGGAACAGCAACGGTGAATACGTCTGAATGCAAAAACATAATATGAAAGACGTATAATATTTACAGAGGCAGCGGAACCAGTTTCAATTTACCCCCCAAAAACTGACTGGACCATTTCCACAGGTTCACCGCTAGCTCCTCCCGAAAATAGGATATGTCTGTCTGGTTGAATGAGTCCACCGGCATACCGTTCGCCAAGCGTTCCACCAACTTTATTACAAACATCCCACAATCACCGCTACTGCATAACAGAAGATAAGACAGCAATTAGCAAATAACATACACTTCATTGGAAAACCAGAAACTTCTCAACCGTCTAACAATGCATTACAGTGGTCCTTGTTGTGGTGTGTCCCTGCAATGATGTAGTGTCCATCCCTCCTGCCTATACCACAAGTATATCATGTCTGGATGTTGTGCATAGTGATCGGTCTTTTGAAGGAGCAATGGCAATAGTGTTGCGAGGGGCTGCAAAAACCTGGTGCAATTGCGTATGGTGCTCATCGAGTCATACAGAGTTATGGATCGGTCATTAAAGTTTGCTTTTGCGAGGACCCAATGTGAACCCCTGTGATTTAGTGGGATGTATAGCTAGGCACAGCACAAGTATATGGGGAACCACAAGTAAGTCGCAGTATATGACATCAAAGACATAATGACAAAAAGGTTTCAACTAGTCCAAGCATGATACCGTAGTAAGTCCTGCCCAGGGACGATAGGCTACATCCCTTGCTGCGTTAGAACTGCCCCCCACCTCCCCCTTTGCGTATCGTACACAGATGTCATCGTCAGCCCAAGTGCATTTTTTCTTCGTATATGCCTCCCATTTACTCTGAAGGTGTTGCTGCAAATATTCAAACAAGTACAGTAATTAGTATCGAAAAAATGTCTCCTACTTGAATGGCTAAATTGCTCGGACATATCAAAAATTACTTACAGCAAACAGAACATCGGTTGTTGTGAACGCATCCAGCTTGTTTGTGGGGAAAGTCATTGCCTTCCATCGAAAGAAGCATAAAGCTGCATCTATATGCTGCAAAACGTGAAGCACAAGCAACTTAAAAAAACCAACTCAACGTACAAGCAGTAAACAAATAACGGCTAACGGCTATCCATCTTGTTAATACAAACCGAATCTGTCAACCAGAAGTTGTCAGTACACAAATCCTTGAACCACTTCCGAGAACAGTCTCCTGTTGGCAACCGGATCGGTGGTCTGCAAGGGTCAAAAATTTACTGACATTATGTTATATAATAAACATATTTAACGTACAGGTATAACGAAACAAATACAAGGAGTAAGAGTGACGGAAACATACAACTCATTAGGCACATCAGTCTCCCGCCACGCTTTAAATGCCTTTATCTCGATATCGGACGGTTTCCGAAAAAGCTCAAATCTGGTGCGCTTTCTTGGAACCACTTCAAATTGTTGAAATGGTGAGGAAATTTGTGGCCCCTTTTTACGCTGTCGCTTGAAAAATTTGGTTTCCGTTATGATCTTCAGACTTACATCAGAACCGTGCGATGGCGACCCTACCATTGTTTGTCGTGGCGGGATGGGGTCTAAAATCATTTTCCCCATGATTCTGTCTACTGTCGCCGGTCTGACTTCCGCACTCCCCTCTACTGGATTGGGCGACGATGTTGCCGCACAGTTTTGGCCTCTGACTGCAGACCGTGTTAAAACGGAGGGAATTTGTGCACCCCTGTCTCGCTTTCGGCCAACAACAGTGGTTTCTGGCCTCAGCTTCACACTACCATATGAACCAATGGAAGGCGACCCAATATTTGGATCAGCTGGGAGGTCGGACGCCATTTTGTCACCAAAGCTGTCAATGTCATCATGTGTGGCTTCTGGACGTGTATCAGCCGCATCCGGCAAGGAGCCTTCCGACCCAGAACTATCTTCGAGGGTTTGACCTTTAACGTCATAGTTATCCTACAGAAAGACAATCAACCAAAATAATAACATGTTGAAACATATTACTACTAACTGCCACCATCAGTTGGTTAAGTTTACCTTCGATGCAGGTGTGTTCTGCTGTGGAAAAACAGCATTATTTCTATATAAAAAGTCGATAATCATATCAACTTTCTTGTTTGTTTGCTGTACCAGAGCGTGTGTTTCCTTGATCTCAAGCCTTGTGGCTTGAAGGTTCTGGTCCGTGTGTTGTCGTAAGATGACCAATTCTTCATTCAGCTGGTCCAACCGTGCATGGATGGCTTTAATATCATCACCATGTTTGGAGCTGTTGCTGTCTTTGCCAGCCTGCAGACAAGTTAATCAGTTGAAAGTCAGTGTATACTAAAAAATTAAGAAAATTAACCTTATTATCAACACAGAACGATTGTACCGGAGCACGCGGTCGTCTTCCAGCAGGCAGCGACTTCTCAACCGCAGCATCACTGCGCTTCTGAATTTTCTCGACCCTATGACTGGCAGAGCCAACACCGCCAGTAGACACCCGGGCTGCACCCTCGCTCTGACAGATGAAATAAGTGCAATAGTCCTCCTTTCCCTCTTCCGGCGTCGGCTCCAACATCGGGTCGGCTTCAAGCTACAAAGACATGCAAAACAAAATTATGACAAATGTTGAACATCTTTCACCAGGTTGTGCATCTATTAAAGGCACTAATGATTGTACATACATCGGACCGATGTAACAATGTAACTATTGCTCCTGATTTTGGGATTGAAGTTGAACTCCAACTGAGAATACGGGGCACCAAATCACCGGATTTTACTGCAATTTGCAGGCCAATGGTCGGAATTGCTTCGCATGCCCATATCTACCAATGCAAACAAAATAAAGGTAGATTAGCAGCAGCGGAAAATGAAGCGACTGTTACAAAATCAGTAAACAAAATACTTGTACCTGAAAGGCATATGGGAAACCAGACAGCGAGTAGAAGGTAGCATCTGCCTTATGGCCTTTTTTTCGATTGCCCACGTTCGCAGCCATTTTCTTGAAATCTTTTTTCATGCCACGCAAGGTCATATCGTACGAGCGACGACCCCATGGGAAATTGTTGAATGCATTCATATCATCCAACTTGCGAATATTCTCCATTTGAATCTGATTCTTCGGATCCTTACCAAGTAACACCGTCTCTAAAAAGTACAACAATGCAAGTTTGACGATGTCCTCGTCGTTGTCCGAAGAAGCACCCCTAAACATGATGTCTAACTGTTTGTTGGAAACCTTGCGATAATCTGAAAACATTCTGTGGCTGAACGTCTCCGCGGATGTATGCTGCTGACCTGAGTCCTCTTTTGGATACGGCCGACAATCTAGGCCTGTCACAATGGCAAACTCTTGCATAGAGAACCGAATGACATTGCCATTCGGAAGTGCAAACCATAGCTCCTCGGAAACATCACTTTCCACTTGTCGGAGCAGCAAATTATGTACAACCTGCCCAGCGAACCTAAGCTCATTCATTTCCAGAAGTTTTCCAAAGCACGATGTTTTAAAAATGTCCATTTGATGCTCAGTTAACTTGTCCCGTATAACCTTTATGGCTTGCAACTTCGAAAAGCAAGTCACTTTCGAACTAAAATGCTGCACGTCCGTTACCTTGTAATTTACTGGAGCGTCCATCTGCAATATGACCTGCAATTAACACCAAAACCCTTTAAATATTGTTTTCCAACATTTAACAATTCAATTATGACATAACATAGACTATATCAGTACATTTTCCGTGTAAACGAAAGTGCTTTATCAGTCAAGTAATGGATTTTTGCATAAAACAGATTATAACACCTTATACACAATTATCAACACTACCAAAATGTCATTAACCAACCACTGACTTTAAGCAAAGGGTTGACAAATCAACCTCAAACATCCCACAAGCAACACTGATTTTGTAACCAAAAGTTGTTATGCAAAATTCCTCATCCCAACCTTAAGGTTGGGAATCGATTGGTATTCCCAACCTTAAGGTTGATAATCACAACATTAAGGTTGGGAATAAAAACCTTAAGGTTGGGATTTGCCTACAATCTGCTGTCAAACCCGATTTCAAAGCTACAATCCCAGTTGACATTCCCAACAAGAATATTCAGATCACAACCTTCAGGTTGGGTAGCTTAAAATATCTCACCACGGTTGGATAAGTTGTTGGCAATTATAGGTTGGGATTCCCAACCACGCGTTACATTTACCAACCCCCATGTTAGAAATCCCAACCTATAATTGTCAATCCCTACCTAAAGCTTGCACATCCCTACCTAATGCTTCAAAATCCCAATTATAGGTTGCGAATCCCAGTCATCAGGTTGAGACCCCACATTTCATCCCAATGTCGAAGTTGGGAATCTCAATTCTGGCAAACCACCTCGCAGGTAGCTTTCAAATGAAGTTCACAAAACAAATAAAATAAAACATAGGGAAACCCACAACAGAATCAATTTTATATAGATATGTGTATGTGTTCATTCAATCAAAACTTATAAATCCCAACGTACAGATTGGGTTTCAAACATTATTCCCATTCTCACTTCCCCACCCAATTTAGACAATCCCAGCCAGGTTGGGAACCTCAACCAGCAGATTGCCAATCCCAACCTTCATGTTTCCAATCTCATCTTCAAGGTTGGTTTCAACTTTCGCTGGGAATCCCAACCTTCAGCTGTTTACAATACGGGTTGACTACACGAATATGAATTTTTAGAAACTTCATTACAGAAACTCACCAAATACTACCAACAACTAACTTTTTATGCGACAATAACATACAACCACTAAACAAACAACAACAGAAATACCCCACAACAAACTTTTTATGCGACAATAACATACAACCACTAAACAAACAACAACAGAAATACCCCACAACAAACTTTTTATGCGACAATAACATACAACCACTAAACAAACGACAATAAAAACACCCCACAAGCAATGTGTTCTTACTGTGGAGTATACTTTCAAACTTTTGCCGCTGTCAGTCAGTCAACCTCTGGACACTCTTCTGCCTTCAAGTTTTTGCCTCTTGCACCATCGACTTCTTCCTTCTTCCTTCTTCCGTCTTCTTCGTCTTCTTCGTCTTCTCGTTTGGATGCTCGGTGGCTGGAATCGACCTCAGAGTCGTAACTAACAGGACATTCACTGTCAGTCGGTGCGTCGCCTTTTGTTCCGACACTGACGGTGGTGGACCGAGGAGCGGTCAGGACGGGAGGTTAGGGTTTCCTTCACCAATAATAACGTACCAGGCTAACAGACAGACAGAATGACGGTGGGTGCGTCGCTGGTTGAGGTCGGCAATGACTGGCAGACGAGGGTGATGACAGTGATGACGGGTACAGTGACAGACACTCGAAGGTTGGGAATTTGAGAGACAGAGAACGGTTTTGGACGGTTCGGTTTTGGTAGGATTAAAGTCACCGACAGTTCAAAACATGTGGGACAGGGGCAGTATCGTCCAAAAAAGGATAGTGTCCGGTGCTTTAAAAAAAAAGGGTCGTTTCCCAAACGGGTCATCCAAAATGGGTCATTTTTCCAAAAAACCCAATTAGGAATACAAGTGCAATTCTCCCTCCGAACCATTAAAAACGGTTTGCTTGAATTGAATCATGTCTCCCGGCATCATCGGTCCGCCGCCTCGTTCTCGGCTCCAACTCTTTTCTCTTGTTTGTTTTTCTCTTTAATCAAAACAACCATCGCCGCCGCCGCCATACGTCAACCTTCCCACTCCAACTGTGTGGCCTCGGCGTCGACGTCACCCAACACTTTCACCGTTCACTAAGCCTTCTTCCATCGACGTCGGCCGTCACTCCTCTTCGCGTCCCGGTCATCAACTACGCCGTCTGTGACATTGGACCTCTGTATGTCCAGTTCGACGGCTCAGGTTTCAGAAACTTTTCTCTATCTGGATTTTGAAGTTTTGAGACGCGGTGAATCACTTTGATTATTTGAAGTTCATTGACGTGCATTCATGCTTCAAAATTGATTTTGTATTGACGATTCTTTGAATGTTGTTTATTTCATGACATTGCTGATTTAATTTGTTTGTTTTCAATTTGTATGGTATGAGTTAGTTACATGACCCCATTATGTTGTTTTAGGTCAGTTTTAGTAGTAAGTCCATTGGATTCCGTATTTGCGCATCCGTATTTACTTGAGTCTTGAATTTTATTGAATTTTGTTTAGAAAATGGTGCCAAAAGGGGTGATGATGGCCGAAAATCGTCCAGTGGGAGGGTCTGAAGATGTTTATATAGAAGTCAAATCGACAGAACATTGTGTGATAAAATGTGAAGAGGGTGTTGAAGAAGTCAAGATGTTTGAAGATTGCACAGTAAATTTTGAAGATAGAGGTAAAACTAAAGTTAAGACGCGCAAAAGGAGGTTAAGTACAATGATGGATGAGGAGGATCATGTTCAAGTATTGGAAAAACAAAATAAAAGAATTATGTTATCGTTAATGAAGCCTTCGTATCTTCTAAGGCTTGGACTTGGCTCAAAGAATATACGGTTTGAAAATCGCAAAAGATTGTGTTATCTTTTGCGCAAACTTGTGCGGCGGCGCAACTGGCCAGATGCAAGTGGTGTGCTTAGTGTGTTCTTGAAGGGGACGAGCAAGGAGAAATCTGCTATAGTGAATCGGCTCAAATATACGGTACATTGTTTGACGACAATTCTTAAGACTTTTATGTTTTGTGAGATTATTTTAGCTGGTTATTGTGCTTGGTTTTGAGTATAATTTAATAATCGTGCATCAAGATAATTGTATTTTTAATGTAAAGTAAAGGTTATGTGGTACCTGTGTTTTTGTATGATTAAAGGTACGAGAACATGGAATATAGGGCTTGGCCTGAATTTGGTTTGCTTTTAGAACTCTTCTAGAAGTAGTAAAACAGAATTATGTATTTTTTCATGCATATTGTACAATGACAAGACTTACTATAGCTTTACTTGTTGCATATGTGAACATTATAATAAATTGGTATTTTCTTCTACGTTACTGTTTTTTGTTAGGGGTTTTGTGGTTGCAGAAGTACCTTAATTGAACTTGGGGTATAGATAAATTACTGGTAAAGGTGCAGATTGCAGAAGCACCTTGACATATTAGAAAACGTTTTTATCCCCGATCTGCTCATTACATTCTTTATCTTATAGCTTATGTGGTATTATTAGCAGTCACAAAAGATAAAATATTGTTTACATCCATGAACTTTCAACTTTGCATAAAAATTATCTTTGAACTTCCAGCGTGTTTTGATGTTAATTTGCTTATTTTCAGATTTCATTAACCCACACATATAAAACTGTTTTATTTGTAAACCTGCAGAAATTTGTCCTTGATATGTGGATTCTAAAAATATAAGTACTGGTATATCTTAATCAGCTATTATTTTAGGTTTCAATGGAGCTGCTTAAGCATGTAGAAAGTGAACAAATCAACCCAATAAGGATCAAAAACACATTTGACATTTGGATGAAAAGGATTGGATCTATGAAAGATTCTCCATTGGAGGTATACTTTGAATTCTGCCTTTTAATCTATTTCTTATATTTTATAAAAACTACTGTGTTAATTTTTCATGATAATATGAAGTATGTCATCTTTAAAATGTTTCCTTTTTCCTTATTGGACCAATAGAATTCAGCTAAATATGGCTTTTGTTTGTTGGTATTGACTTGGCTCCGTCCCATCCCATTCTTGCTGTCTTCCTCACGTCATTTATATAGGAATTTCATTGGAAGGAGAGCAATTATAGATCTAAAGCCTTGCAATTGCTTTAGGTGTCACTGGACTTTGGATCCTTCTTAGCATCTTTTGGGACAAATCTCTTTAGTGAGCATAAAGAAGACAACAGATTTCACACTGAACAATACAATTAGATTGGGAATTTCACTAGAATTGAAATTAATCTCATAAGCCTGTGATATCGTATTGCTTTATATTTGATCCAATTCTTAACATCCCTTCCTAACCAACTACACCCACCATATAGTTGTTTTGGTAGAGGTTCAAGTGCACATAAGCTAGAGGATAACCAAGCTCAAGTAGCATGAGACTGAAATGAATAGTTTCTGACTGGGTATGTAGCTTGGAAATTGCATCAGCTTGGGCAACTTGAGGGGTTAACATGCCAACAAGGTTTTTGATTGTTTTGGAAGTTAGGTCAGTCCCTTTTGCAAAATATGAGAAAAAAATGTCAGGTAAAATTGCTAATATAAAGATGAAAGTAATTGAAATATTATACTAAAATGTACTGGCATCGAACATACAAAAAAGAATTATACTCTTTATTACACATATACGTGTATTACTCATTGGAAATTACTGTATATAGAGATAAGTAACTAGTTGATTGAAAATACCAACATGCATTCTTATTACATAGCTACTTAAATTGTCAACTGATTGCATGGTTTTAGTTTTTTATTCTTCTTGAGCTTAAAACTGGCAATGAGAGTTTGGTGATTTCCTTTTCTGGAAACTCTTATATATGTGCCAATATTACTTTACTATTATGTTTTCACTCTTAAGCAGGACAAATATGTGGTTCATTTGGAATTCATCCTTTTCTGTCTAACACGAGGTGACATTGAGGAAGCGCATCAAGCTGCTATGAGGTACAGTTTTTAATTTATTATGTCTAGTAATTGCCTTGGTATGGGGAGAAGTGGCCTGATATTATGGCACCTAGTCTTATTCAAAAAATTTTAAATTATTCATATGTGTTTTCATGATTAAATGTTACACATCTTGTTATGTGAATGGAAAGTAACATGTTTTCATAACAATGATTGAATGTTACACATCTTGTTTTGTGAATGGTAAGTAAGAGGGGTGTATTTAACTTAGGAGTTTATTGGACTTCAAAGGATTTTAAAAATCTGGATGTATTCAATCTAGACTTTTTAGAAATCCGTTAAAATTTTGATGTATTTAATCTAGATTTGTAAAGATTCCAATGAAATTTTGGTGTATTCAATTCAAACTTTTAAGAAATCCAAATAAGTGTAGTTGTATTAAAAAAATCAATTATTTTATAGAAATTGGATTTTAATGGATTTTTCAAACCCTAGGTATAAATAAAAAAGCCCATTTGAAATCTTGTCCTACCCCCTAAAGATTTCTTAGATTTCATAAGTTTTATTTTTCCCCTCTCTTGGAACAAGCTCACACAGTTTTCTTTTAGTGGTGGTGAATTGAAGGTATGTCTCTTTTTCTCTTCCATATTCAATTGTTGTTTTCTTCCATGTTCCATTGTTGTTTAGGTTGTAGGGGTGCTTTTTGTTTTGCATATTTTAGGTTATATTGGTTTCTGTTGGTTGAGTGATTGTGGGGTTGCATGTAATTTGTTTCTTGTTTGTTAGGTGTACATGAAAGTTTGATTTTTTGAGTTAATGCATGTAGAGATCTACTTCATCTTTTTGTTGAATTGTTGCATGGAGTGATTTGTTAATTCACTTGTTTAATCGTCTTCAATTCACATAATAAACAGATCACTCTATGTAACAACGTAACAAGAAACATGAAATAGATCACTATATGTAATAACTTGAAAAATCAAACTTTTATGTACACCCAACAAACAAGAAACAGATTATATGCAACCCTACAATCACTCAACCAACAGAAACCAATATACATTGATACAAAACAAAAGCGCCTCTGCAACCCAAACAACAACTGAATATGGAAGAAAACGATGATTGAATATGGAAGAGAAAAAGAAACATATCTTCAATTCACCACCACCAAAAGAGTATTGTGTAAGCCTGTTCCAAAAGCAAAAAAGAAGAACATATATAAATCTTGAAAATCTTTGGGGGTAGGGTAAGATTTCATATGAGTTTTTTTATTTATATCTAGGGTTTAAAAAATTCAGCAAAATCCATTAAAATTCAATTCTTACAAAATCATTGATTTTTTTTAATACATCTAGACTTATTTAGATTTCTTAAAAGTCTGAATTGAATGCACCAAAATTTCATTGAAATCCTTACAAATCTGGATTAAATACACCCAGATTTTTAAAATCCTTTGAATTCCAATAAACTCTTAAGTTGAATACACCCCCCTTAGTTTAGTTTTGTTATTATTTATTTTATTTTATTTATTTATTATTTATTATATTTTCTGAGTGCATTGTTTAACTATAGATTTCTTTTTGTGACATTTTATTTATATGTACATAATGGTGTACACCTAAATTATTTGTCATTTTAAGGGTTATTCTAACTAATAACATTGTTGGTGCTTTTCTTAGCCTGATGCAAGAACGTCAATTTGGGAGTCACCCATTGTCACACATGGTCATGGCATTGACATTCTGTCAGCGGTGGTTTTCCAGTATTCCTATGGAGATGCAGTGGAAAGATTCAGACCAGAGTCATTCTCCTACAGTATTTGAATTTTCAGGGGAGAGACTAAATCATCAAGTTGAAAATTCAGAGGCTGATGATACAATTTATAGTAATGAGGCCAATACTCACCTTGCGTATGATTCGGAGACCTCTGTCATGATTGGTAAAAGAATATCTGCTGCAAATGATAATGACCTACAGAGAGAGGGCCCGGTGGAGGATGATGTTAATTTGCAGAGAGAACATTCCACAAAATCCCAGCCACAATGTTTTAACGTTTACTCTACTGAAAATGAGGCCTCATTCTCGAATGATGGTGGTCCTGTGAACTATGCTTCTATTTTTCTTGCTCTTGGTGAGTTATGAATTATATTAGCATGTTTTACTTTATGTTCATACTTTCACTGTGTGCATGTGTGTATAAACAGCTGTTTTTGGAATTGGATAGTTGCTTGATTCCTTTTACATGCACATTTTTCCATTCTGAATTTTATGATACTAATGCTATTAATGTTTTTCTTTTCTTTTTCTTCAATTGTGAAAATCTGTACTGATATATGACAGATGTGGTTCATCCAGTCTTACTCTTAGACTGTTTAGATGCTGAGAAAGTGAAATATATATTTTAGTACTTTGTGTTCATTAAGGCATTCAATTTTGAACAGGAAAGTATTAGGTTGGTTTAGGTGATGGTACTAGGAGAAGTAGTGGGCAGTGAGAGGAATCTAGTGTAAGAATTCAACTAGTATATTAATGATTTTTTATTCTATATATTATAATATTAGTGCAACAGCCATTGCTGAAAATTAGTCATTTCATGAAGGCTTGGTGACAAAACTTTATTTCACTCTTTGACTTACAGGCTGTCAGTTAGTTTCACATTACATCAATATTAAGTTGGACATCCACACCTGCCCTTTATGTTTCAAGTAATCTTTAAGCATTGATAGATGTATTTATCCCTTTTCTTTCTTTATGTTGACTTGATTTTCCAACATTAGAATATGGGTTTCCTGCTTTTGTCATTTTTTTTTTAAATATATATTTAATGTTCCACTTTCTTTCTGTAAAGTTAAAAATCATTCTCTCTTCTGATGGGACACTTGATTTTAACAAAGCATGGGAAGTCTATAATGTGGTTATGCTTTGTTTTTACTCTTTATATGTGCTCAAGAACGTTCGTTCAAGTAATGGAAGTTTCCCTTTTTCATTTTAACAACTAATACACCTTTGCTTTTTATTCATGTGAATTGGGACTGTTTTGTGTTACGTGTTAAGATTTTCTTTGCTGTTTTGTCTCATTTTTTTGTTTTTTGAGGTTAATTGCTGGTTATTATTTTGACAGAGTCTTGATATTTAATAAAACTTCCAAATATATATATGTGTGTGTGTATATATATATATAATAGGTGTTGGATCTAGCGTTTAAATGAAATTTTGGATTCCCTCGATAGAAATTCTACACAGATTTTAAATTCTGTTATTACTAAGTACTTTCTATTATAGTAATTAGTTTATGAACATATATTGTTTGTGCTGAAATTTGCTTTTGTTTTTCTGAAGAGGGTTTGGATTCATGGTTATTGCCCATAAAATTGCCAAACACCAATGAGGATTATGAAAATTTCTTCAAAAAGCACATGAATTTGCTTAACGATGATTATAAGAATGCAATTAAGTATTTTCGGCTCGCCCTTCTCTCAACACCTCCAGTACCAGCAGCCTTACTTCCTCTCATACAGGTGACTTAGATTTATGTTTCAATAATTGCAGCATTACTTATGTCAATGCATATAAGAACTCTGTCAGCAGCATTCAGTGAGGCAGTATCATTGTCTGTCTTCTTGTCTGCCTTATGAAACAAATTTTTTTTCTATGTGAAAGAAATTGGATGAAATTAAGAATTGCTTTGTTTAATCTGTTTTGTGCATGCATAATGGAAATTGTTAATGTACTTTATAATACATGATTTAGAGTTAAGCAATGCAGAAAAGCCATGCACTAATGTGCACAAGGACTAGCATTATTCACCACATTTTAGTATGTTAATTGCTCCCTCTTTAGTGAAATTATCTGTGTGGAGTTGGTATGACTTTGCTCTTTTCATTTTTTATTACTTTTCACTTCTTTAGGCACATTTGACCATTTGGTTATTATTCTAGAAGAACGATAGTCAGTGTGTTTTAGTCTGATTCCTACCTGATTTTGATTAAACGAATTAATCTATTAATTAAAAGAGGCTGAACTAGGCAAATTAGTATCTTATGTTATAAATAAATGTAAAATGAATGAAGATAAGAAAAGAAGAGGGCATAATGAATGAAGATAAGTACAGAGAGAGGGCATAGGAAGGAACTGAAGATTAAAGAACTAGAGCACTAATGTCTTTGTTTTTGTAAATCAATATTTTGCAATCACATGGCTCTTCTTTATAGACAATGGAGGAGTCTTATGCATCTTTCTCAAAGAAATGCATGCATTTTTTTGTTGGTAAACGAGATAAATGATGTCTTCGTATTAAATACTTGTCTTTGTGCTAAATGGTGGTAAATGTGATTACCTCAATGGTGGAAAAATCCGCTTGTACATAACACCCTCCCTTTAATTTTCCTTTGGATAAAACCGTAGCGGAATAAATATAATAATTTATTGATTATTGATCCTAAAGTAGTAAAGAACATACTTAAAATGTACAATTCACCACATAATTGGGTTATTATGTTTATCATCATTTAGAACAGAGTCAATCATATAGAGAGTTAGAGACATCATTTATTATGTTAATTTATTGATTATTGATCCTATTAGTGATTGATGTACATAAAAATGTACAAGTCATCACATAATTAGGTTATTATGTTTATCATCATTTAGAACAAAGTCAATCGTATAGAGACCTCATTTATTATGTACCAACCAAAATAAAAAGCATGCACGTCCTTGAGAAGTGTGTAGTCATCTCCTCCAATCTATATAAAGAGGAGCCATGTGATTGTTTCAATTCTGTACATTTTATGCTCTTTAGAGAATCCTGTGAATTGATTTTGCTAATAAAATTGGTCACACAGTATCACAAAGATGCTATACTTATGTTGAATGGAGAATTTATTAAGGCAATTTGCCATAGTAATTTAGGGGATAACTTGAATCGCACTAGTGAAGGATTACATTGTTCTGAATATTGCAACATGACCACTTGAGTCTTGTGTTTTCTTGTATCATTTAGAGGGACTGTTATTAGGTGTATTGGTAACGGTCTTGGACTTTCTATCACAAGAAGCTAGCCCTAGGTTGGGTTATTAGCCTTTTCATGCTGAAATGTTGCAGGTTGGGATCATCCAAATTATTTGTTCTGGGATGCCACTTTGATGGAGATAACAGTGTGTGATACCTTAGAGGGAATTTATCATTTTCTGGTGTCTTGGCTTTGTCCTGTTTATTACAATTTGTATTTATATTTTTGTAGTTCAACTTTTATACTTTGTTCTTATACTTCATTCCATTTTATGCTAGTTATTGCTGATAGGAGGTCATGTTGATGAAGCTATGAATGAGCTCGAGAAGTTCTGTAGGGATTCAAAAACAGCACTTCCTATTAGGTACAATTCCATTCCAAGTCTCCAACTTTTCTGTTACCAAGAATTGAGAGGAAATAAAAAAGTTATATATAATTTGAAAAAGGGCAGATTATAAGTCATCCAAAGAAATTGGGAGTGGAACATCAAAAAGTGATAATAGAGGAGAAAAAGATTGTTTCAGTATTTATTTTCTGACTCCTCTCTCTCTCCCTCCCTCTCTCTCTCTCTCTCTCTCTCTCTCTCTCTTCCCATGATTTTTTATGGATGGAAAGAAAGAAGAATTAAGAGGCAGTATAAAAGATGATAGCATATATTTTTATGTAAGACAAAGTAAAACACAATACTTAGCAAGGATTAATGGGTGGACATGTCCTGCAATTATCTACAGCTTTAAGAGTTCCTGATGTTTGGCTCCCATTAATAGCCTATCTTTTAGTAATTAAGTACATCAGTCTATTATTTTTCTTGTAAGAGTATCTGTCATATGCCTTGGATTTCCATAAAATATGGCAGTTGCTTTATATACTGCAGAAACTGGACTTTAATTCTATATGTTAATATGTTTGGTGACCCATAAGATTATAAGTGTATATTTTGTTCATAACAAACTGATAGTTTTCCTTTTTATTCCTTGAAGATGCAATCTTTTGCATTCTAAGGGTAGAGCTTCATACAAAGTTCTCATAGATTTGATATCATCTAAACCAAAGAAGAAATAGTGTTTCTCTAAAATCTGTTGTCACGTTTGTAAGAAAACATGGAATGAAAGTTATACTAGGAATTTTTGTTAATTAAAATAATTCTTACCCACATTGTCTTTTCTCTTTAAGGCACTCATTGTTCTGAGTTGATTTAGATAATTTTCTTTGCAAGCTATTGCTTAATTACTCATATTTCTTGCTGCTCATGCTGGTTAATTCTAGAAAACTACTTATCTCGTCTTTGTACAGATTGAAAGCTACTCTTTTGGAGTGTTTGGATCATAACAACTATGTTATGCTTTCAACCTGTTTTGAGGATATCTTGAAGAAGGATCCAACATGTTGTCACTCATTGGCTAGGCTTATCAGCTTGCATCAAAATGGTAGGGTATCATATTGACTTGGATTTTTTTTTCTTGTCCTCTGTTTATATACATATATACAGAGAATCAGTGTGCTGTTTCTTTACTCAATTTCTTCTGGTATTTCTCAGGGAATTACAGTCCTGAATCACTAGTGGAAATGATAGCTTTGCATTTAGATGCCACATATGCAAATGAAAATACATGGCGAGAGTTTGCTTTATGTTTCCTTAAGCTTGCTCGGTATGACGAGGATCGGATGTCGGTATGTCTGAATGGGAATGGAAGTGAACAAAAGCAACGGTTCTCTGTGCGTTATAATAGGCCTCCCACTATATTGACAGAGGGCAAATCTGGAAAATCTTGGATGTTCCGCTGCAAATGGTGGTTGAATCGACACTTCAGCAACAAAATGCTTGCGTCAGAAATTGCTGCAGGTAAGTTATGTTACATTCACAGTATGCAAAACTTATTCCATTTGAGCGTATAACTTCAATTTTTTTTTTTTTTTTTTTTGGGAAGTGGTTGTTTCGGCACTTAATGAGTTTTGAATGAGATTTGATTAGTGATCTCAAAATGATTTTGAAATTGTAGGATAAGAAATTGAGATTTTGACATGATTTGGGTACAACCTCACTAGTCACAAATGCCAGAATTGCTTTTTTAGATTTTGAGCTAATCTCTAGATCGTGAACCCAATACAGTTGTTGAATATAATTCAATTTGGCTACTTTTTATCAAAATTTGTGCACATAACTATGTAAACAGAGAATTGTACTAGAATATGAATCAACTAATTTAAGTACTTGGTTTCCAATCAGGTAACAACATCCGAAGTACATGCTTGAGTTGGCCCGTTTAATAAGTTGGATAACCATTTGATTATATCTGTTTTTATGTGAATCTTAAAAGTTAGAAAGGCTGAAGATGATACTTTATTTATAGATAAATGAATAATCAGTTAACTTCTAAGATTGTGTTAAGTTTAGACATAAATTCTCAATTTTTTTTAACAAAGACATGCAAAACATGTCATTAAGCCAGATTGTTTTGGTTTTTTATTTTGCTACAGGTGATCTGCAATTGCTAACTTATAAGGCTGCTAGTGCTTGCCATATGTATGGACAAGAGTGTGATTATTTTGTGAAGGCTTATACATATTTGGAGAAGGTAAATAATAAAGATTTGTTATTGACCTTGCAAACGCACATGCACAGTTGCGTTAGTCTTTATTTATTTTTTCAACAGAGAAATCAATGATAAATCATTTTATTTGTTTATGATGTTTCTTTCATTCTGCATTAATTATTGGTTTGTAGTTACTATAGAGTACACCATAACACATTCCTTTTATTTTAAACATAAAGCAAACTTCCTCATAATCTCACTGTGACACCAAAAGTAAAAGATCTTGTCTACTAAATCGGTATGTGCCCCCACATGATACGCTATTGTTATAATTCCTTATCAATCCTATC
The DNA here is from genome assembly GCA_022984855.1 of Dimocarpus longan. NCBI lineage: Eukaryota > Viridiplantae > Streptophyta > Magnoliopsida > Sapindales > Sapindaceae > Dimocarpus > Dimocarpus longan. The sequence continues at coordinate 10,189,305 of CM041014.1, read as the reverse complement.
AGATTCTTCACTTAGTAAGGAGCATAATTTTAAAAGGTGCAAGACACATCTAGGTGTAAAGGAGCTGTGGAGCCCGAGGTGCAAGATGTCTCTTTTCAAGGGGAGGCACACTTAAGAAAAAGAAAACCTTAAAATATTATAAATTCATAAACAATTAACAATAATAAAATAAAATTTAACAAAATAAACATCCAATAATTAATTATAATCAAAATTATTATCATCATCAAAGTTCAACAATTAAGTTTCCTAGACAAATAACAAAAATCATCATCGAAGTTCAATTAAAAGCAAAGTCAATAACTAAGTGTCCTACCCTAGGTAAACTACAAAAGTCATAAGTCATCATCAAAATGCACTTATATAAACAAAAACTAGTGACTAGCACTAGTCCCAAAAAAAGTTAATTCATAGTATTCAATCAATCGAATCCTTCAAGTCATCATCAAAATCATAATCCTCCTCTCCCATCTCTTCATCTTCTCCTTCTTCCTTTGGAAATCCTTTTCTCTCTCTCTCTTCTTTCTCTTCTGCATCTAACCTTTGATATTCGTCTTCTTCTTTCTCAACAATCGGTTATCTTGTTTTTGTTGGTTGCTTCGATGAAGAACCCGATTTTGATCTAAATCTATAGTTAGACTCTCTAACTCCTGCAACCATAGCAACATTGCCACATGTCAACCCATCATCACCCGAAAAAACGTTCTCGTCATCTTTATCATCCTCCTGATCGAGCTTCCCCATTAACCATTCATTACTTTCATCAATGTCAATCAACACGATAGGATCAATCGTATCATGCATTTCATACTGATGTCTCAAGGTTTATTGTACTTCACAAATATCAAGTTGTTTAAACGAATTTGAACAAGTCTGTTTCTTCGTTTAGTATGAAGCTGTATGAATTTTTGTAAAAAAAAAAAAGAAAAGGATATAAGATACATTAAACGAACGAATTGCTTAAAAAAATCATAAGAACATATACTTACATTTTCAAATATACTCCAATTACATTCACAACCAGAAGAACTGTAAATAAGGCTAAGAACTTTTATTGTAAATTTCTTCAATGCAGGTACTGAATCTCCATATGCATTCTACCATTCAGTTGTCAATTAAAATTGATAGATTAATTATTAATCTCTAATCTGATGTTGATTTGATTTAATTTAATAAGACGTGATATATATACCTGGTGATTTTTCAGCTCTCTTTTTGATGGTCATGTAGTTTTCGAATAATCCCTCCGCGTTCCAATACTTCGGGAGCTTAGTATCAATCTGGTATTATATTTTAGGATCCGGAACCAACTTTCTTAGACATTCATAGAAGTTTGTCTTCATCTTTTCATGAATTTCACCTTTAGACTTGTAAAAGTATACCGGATTCAAGTACCATCCAGTAGCATGCAAGGGGCGATGAAATTGAACATCTCATCTATTATCAATGATTCGAAACATAGATGCATACTTAACCTCATCCCCATTAAAAGAGGCAACAATGACTTCTTTAGCTTTATCGATAGCCTCATAAATATATCCTATAGCAGGCTTCCTTTTACCATTCACTAAGTGAAGTGTACGCACTAGTGGTTTAACCACCTTTAGAACAAACACCATATTACTCCAAAAGGTAAATATCAAAATCATTTTTTTTGCCCACTTGCTCGTATGTCATTCATCTATGGTAAACATTTTTCTGAGGTTACTTTGCAACTTGTGTATCGTGCCCAAATGGGTAAATTAGGCAACATTGTACTTTAACTATTTTAATGAATGGGATTAGAAAATTCAAGACATGTCAGATAGGGTATTTGCCCAGTTGTGTCCCTTTTTTGTTTTAACAAGCAAATCAACATTTAATTTTAATTATATTTAGATTTATTAAATTTTAAATAATTTAGAATTATTTGTTAATTAGCAGTTTTTTGTCACTTGTTACGGTTATTCTAACTACATTCTATGCATCTAAATAATCCTAAAGTTGGCCAATCTATTGTTCCAATTGTTGGTTGTACAGTGAAGTCAATTAAAAAAGTTATGACAGTTTTCAAGAAGCAAGGAGGGGTCAATCATATCATAGTATGGTATGGTTGTTGCACTATTTAATTTTAATAATGTTAATTAGGATTATATAATTACTTAATTTGTCTTTTTATTTTGTATTAATATTTGTATACGTATGGTGTTATCCTTATCTGCAGCTTTCAGAGAGCCATTATCTCTTCACCCAACTGGTGAAACTTTTATAATGGCTAAAAAGAGATAAGTATCATGGTCTAAAAATTTGAGGGAGAAAAACTTTAACACCTTTACCATATGATGTGTAGTGTTGTCTTTGATTTAAACAAAATCAAACAGAAACTCAATCTCAAAGATGTTGAAAAAAAAAAAAAATGATGATACAAACAGAAACTCAATCATATTTTTTAGACCATGATACTTTCATCTTTTTTAGTCAATGCATCAACTTCACCAGTTGAGTCAAGAAATATTGATTCTGAAAGCTTAAGATAAGGATAACCTATATATGTATTAATATAAAACAAAAGGACAAATTAAGTAATTGTATAATCCTAAATTAACATTAATTAAAAATTGAAAGTGCTACAACCATACCATGATTTGATTGACCCCTCCTTGCTTCTTGATAACCATCTAACTTTTTTAATCGACCTCACAGTCCAACCAACAGTTGGAACAATAGACTTGTCAACATTAGGATTATCTAGATGCACAAAATGTAGGTAGAATAATTGTAACAAGTGACAAAAAATTGTTAATTAACAAATAATTCCAAATTATATAAACTTTAATTAATTTAAATATAATTAAAATTAAATGTCGATTTACTTGTAAAAAAGGTGACACAACCAAGCAAATACCCTCTCTGATATGTCTTGAATTTTTTAATTCTTTTCATTAAAAAATTAAAGTACCATGTTGCTCAATTTATATGGTGCTCAATTTATCTGTCAAATAGTGCTTATATCACTTAATATATGTTAGTAAGATGACTTGATAAATTATCCCAGTGCAGGACAAAGTACAGTATCCAATGCGCATAGAGTAAATGTCACTTTAAATTTCTCATCAGCATTGGTTAACTAAGGAGTACTTTTTTTCACTATCTTATGCAAGGGAATGCCATTGCTATCAACATAGTATTTGGACTTCAATTTTTCACTTTGATATTTCCATTAATAATACCCATGGTTTTTGCAAACATGCTAGGGTTAAGCATAATTTTATTGCCATTGATATTGAGAAATTTGAAGTGTTAATGTTTTCGACAAGCCATCTACATAGGTCATGATGAAGGCAGCCACAACGCATTTTAACGAATTTTTCAAACCCTATCTCCCTCATAGCTTCCAATCGCCCTTCAAAGGTTGTTACACAAGAAATGAAATACGTTCAGGTGTACACCTTCTCTTAAAGGTAGATATCTTGACTCTAACTTCAGTTGCTTGATGTTATGAATAACTGATTTTTACTAACTTACTGTGCTTTTTCTTCTTTCTTTTAGACTTTTCCATAGGAAATTTTTCTTCTACTACAACAATTTTCAATTAAAAATGGAAAGAAGTTTTATCTGTATATGTGTGTGTATATATATATACACACTTATATTTATATTTATATTTAGTATTGAATCACCTAGTACTAAAGTTTCACTTTTTCTTTTTCAAAAAAAAAAAAGTAAATAAAGATAGAGAAAGAAAAGCAAAAGAATAACTGACCTCTATATTTTTACTCTCCACTATGCTCCATAATTTTTACAATTACACGTCCATTCAATTATAGACATAACATATAATATTTTGTTTAAAAATGAAATAAAAAGGTATGACACACAAATAACTTATCCAAGCCATCCTGCCAAGTTTGATGTTGTTGTCATCCTAATAATGATCGTTAATAGTCTTTATTTCGATGTGATAATTTGTACTTTTTGGTCTCGCCATATAAATCTATAACAAGAATATTTAATGCAAAATCAGTCCCAACGTTATAAATACGAAAACAAGATAGGTAACTAGTTGGTTAAGAAAAACAAAACGAAAGAGCCCTCCCCTCTATTGTACTGATTTGGTGAAAAATTAATTAGGATGATCATCTTTATAACAATTCAACTCAATTAATTTGTTCAGAAAAATTATAATCCAATAATGTAATATTCAAATCAATTTGTAAGCAAAATTATCTTCATACTTTATCTACTAAATTAAAGTGGATTAAAGTAAGAATTACAAGAAGCTTTTGAACTACAATATAACTTTATAAGCCAAGCCAACAATAAAGATACTTTTAACATCAAATTAAATAAAGGAATAAAGAAACACAACTTTATTCATATTATTTCCTTTGTGACTTTTATTAAATAGTTTGTATGCTACAACTATTTGTCTAAAAAAAAAGAGGGGGATTTAGATGACAAGGCATAACACTAACACCAAACTTTAGAAAACATACCTCTCGAATTGAAGATTTTATCAGACTTTAAGGTCCAGTTTCTGTAATGTTTTGGTATTTCAATCAAGGAATTAATGAATATAACAGGTATTTAAATAATTTTTTTTTTCAAAAAAAGCATTTTAAATTTACCTATTTGTTAGTTCTATTTCTCCAAGATGTTTTGCTTTTACGTACACCCACAAACTCTCTATAGTAGAAAAAATGAAATAGATATGGTAGCCAAATCGTAATAGGGTTAAAAAGTTTGAGTCTTGTAAGATTTGTAGAAAAGCTGAAGAAAAAGTTTGAGTAAAAACTTATAAAAAGGAAGAAGTCTATTGATATTTAAGCTTGCTGATATTTTTCCTATTGTTATTGATAAATTCCAGAAGAAAAAATAATAATGAAAGTTAATTGTAGGAAATTAGATTAATAGATTACCAATTAATATGGCTCATTTAATATTTATAAGATTCTTCGATAATAACTCGTAGATTTATTGTAAGTCATTCAAATTCTAACCAAACATATAAGTTAGCATATGTACCCCTTGGAACCGTGATTTATAACATTTTAATATTTTACTTACAGCATCACCTTAACATACAATATAATATTAACTTGCAACATTTGTATTATATGACAACTAACGATGTTGAAATGAGTATATTTATCGTTTTATTTGTAACAATTTTTTTTTAACAAACAACATGATATTAATTTGCATTGTTTTAATAATTGGTCCAAGCAGTGGCCGGTCAATTCGATTTCCACCAAAACAGTGTATTAGTCGACTAGCTGCTTTAAGCATCAGACTCGAGCTGTGCGGTTAGGTGCCCCATGGAGCTTTATTTTTTGGTCCAAAAGCGGTGTTGTTTTGGCTCCCTAAAATGATGACATTTTAGTTATTTTAAAAAAAATTTTAAAATAAACCAAAGTGGCAGCATTTGGAGAACCCAAAGCGGCGGCATTTTGGGGAACCCAAAACGGTGCCGTTTTGGTGCTCAATAATTGAAAGGGCAAAAAAAAAAAAACTGAAGTCAAGTTTTAACATAAGAGATAAGAGAAGATCATGATAGGACACAGTTCTTTTGGTGCACCTGCTTACCAAACCCCAACCCCACAGAAGAGAATATCAGATGAACTAACTGGGATTTGTTCAAAATGGCATGTTCAACAGAGGCATGAGAAGAGAGATCTAGCTTTGTAGTGGCAACTAATGATGATTCGAAGATAGTTGATGATTGGAGCTTTGACTTGGAAACGATAATAAGGAGGAGGAATTTGGAGGAGTCGAAGGGTTGATGATGATAAGTCGTGTGTTATATGTGACTCTATTGTGTTTTCAAACTCTCTCTCTCTCTACGGTGTTTGTTGGGTTGTACTGTGTTTTCAATCTCTTTGTTCCCCTCCATAGACGAGACTAAGAATACAAAATAAGTCAAATTGTGTGGGTTTTTTTTTTTTTTTTTTTTGGTGTGTTGTTTATGGAAATGCCTTTTTTTTTTTTTCAACTTTGTATAGATTGTCCATTTTATCTATATAGTTTTATTTTTATCCAAAATATCTTTTGATTTTTGAATAGACACCTAAAATATCCTCTAAAAGCATATAAAATGATGATGATATCTATGATAGTCATAAATTCTATTAGATTAACATGATTAATCGTTTGACTTCAAGAATAAAAACAAAAATTCAATGAAAATATTAATTAAAATATAAAAAATCAAAATAAATAATATTAAATATAAAATTATAAAAATATTTTTATTAAAAATAAAAAATAATAATATATAAGAATAAAAATAAATAAATTTTCCTTTCAAGTCTCAATTCCTCTCTCTCTCTCTCTCTCCGATCGAATTTACAGGTAGATCGACGATGACAGCATGGTGAATTTATCGATGGCGGAATAATGGAGACCTCCATTCTGGGCCTTCGACGATGGAGACCCGAACGGAGACTTATATAGGTCTGCACCATAGGAGACCAAGTTGGTCTCTCATGGTAGAGACCCATGTGAAAACCTAGTGATGAAGACCCAGTTCGGGTCTCCGTCAATGTGTCTTCACCGTTGGAGACCTGGTCTCCAATGATTTGAGTCTTCATGGATTTTCATTGCTGGAGACCCAATTCCCTTCCATCGTTGTTCATCGTCTTTATGGTGTATTTCTTTTATTGTTTGATTTTTTTTTCTTATAAGTTATTGATTGTTGTAGTGTATTTTTTTCATTGTTTAATTGTTATTTTTTAAGTTATTGATTACTATTGATTGAGTTTTTTATTTTGATGGTGTGTGCCGATGATTAATGATTATAGGAGATTGATAATGGAAAATATGATTATAGGAGATTATGTTATTACTCTAGCTAATCATCATTAAAAGTTAATGATGATTATGCTAGAGTAATAGTTGATGGAAATTTAGATTGGATCTCAACCGTCATGATGGAAATCTAGATCTCCATTTTTTTTTTTTTAATTTTTTTTTTTTTAAGTTTGATGGGGTGATCTCCACCATCCATCTTATTGATGGACGGTGGAGATAATTTTTATTAGTATATAGTTTTTTTAATTTTAAAATATTATTTAATTATTTAATTTTTTATTTTAGTGTATTGATCTCAATTGTCCATCTATGAGATGGACATGGAAAATAAGTTTTTATTAGTTTACGAATTTTTATTTTAAAATATCATTTTATAATTATTTTATTTTTAAATAAAAATTCGAGGGTTAAAAATGTCTTTTTACTTGTTTAACCTTTTGGTTAACTTTATAACAGAAGAGGAATTTTGGATAAAATTGAAATTACATAGGAAAAAATGGATAATTTATCAAAAGTAAGTAAGTTTTTTAAGGATTTTTTTTTTTTTTTTTGAAAGATTTGACTGACAGTCAACAAATTGACCATTGATCACTGAGCAAATTGCCTAGGCATTAAGGGCCAAGCTGCCAAGTACTTTTTGCAACACTGTTAATTTGTAATATTTACGTTTATTTAGTAACTAATTATATTAAAATGAGTACGTTCAACGTATTAATTATAATATCACATTAACTTGTAATGTTTATGTTTATATGGTAAACAAATTTACGATAGAATGAATATATTCAACGTTTTACTTGCAACACAACATTAACTTATAACATTTACGTTAAATTGGTAACTAATTATATTAAAATGAATATATTTAACATGTTAATTATAATACCATGTTAATTTGTAATGTTTACATTTATACGTTGAACAAACTATGTTATAATAAATATATTTAATGTTTTACTTACAACATAATTTTTATATACAACTTATTATTAATTTACTATGTTTACGTTTATATGGTAACTAATTACGTTATAATGAGTATATTCTACATATTAATTACAACGTTGCGGTAACTTGCAATATTTATATTTATATGATAACCAAACTACGTTAAAATATTTAATATTTTACTTGCAACACAATTTTTATATACAACATAATATTAACTTGCGATATTTACATTTATTTGGAAACTAACGAAGTTATGTATTCAATGTAATAATTATAATAAGATGTTAAATTATTTTAAAATATGTATAAACTATTTGAAATAATTTTAGAAATAGGAAAATTATCAAAGAGTTGCATGGAATGCAAAATATTGTCAAAGCATCACCGATTTCAAAAATAATACCCAAAAGCCCTCTACCATTAGTCGGTCAATGGTTTCATCCAAAAATAAACGGTTTAAATTCAAAAATGAATAATACCAAAATAACCTTATAGATTAATAATAATATTAAAAAACATAAAAATAATATTTAATAAAACACTTAATTATCAAATTGCCTTACATTAGTAAATCCATCATCACCCATTGTCCATCATTACCTACCATTCATCACATATAATCATCATCATTATCATTATCATTTATCACACACAACAATCATTAAATTAAATTAATTATTAATTAAAAATAATTAAAATTAAAAATAGAGGTGGAAATCGCATATGTGATCTCCATCATTTATCAAGATAGATGAACGGTGGAGATCTCACTTGGGATCACCACTTTTTTTTTTTCTTATGTATATATATAGAAATATATTGGGGTGGGGATCCCATTAGACCTTAGGTGGGATCTCTACTTTTTTCAAAAAAAAAATTTAAAAAATGAAGGTAGAGGTGAAAATCCCAGATATGATATCTAGCGTCCATCAAGATAGATAAACAATATAGATCCCAAGATAGATAGATAGTATAGATCCTACATGGGATTGCCACTTTTTTTTTTTTAAATATATATATATTAAAAAAAATTATCAGGATGGAGATCCTATCAAATCCCAGGTGGGATCTCCACTTTTCTCAAAAGAAGATTAAATTTTTTTTTTTAAAAATGAAGGCAGATATCTTAAATGGGATATCTACCGTCCGTTATCTTGATGGGCGATGGAGTTCCCATTGGGATATCCACTTTTTAAATGGATGGATACCCAAATTTAGGTCTCCGTTGGAAGAGAATGAATGATAGGAAGGAGAAGAGAGATCGACGAAAGGGTAGAGCGAGCGATGAAGAGAAAAGAGACGGTCGGCGGGGAGAGGGAAAAAAGGGAAGAGAGAAGAGAGAGATGATAATGAAAAGGTAACAAATGGAAGAAACTGGAATTCAGGTTTAATCTATTTAAAGCACCAGTAGATTTATCTATTGACCTTTAGCCACTAACGAAACTATGATTTTTAACCCTAAGTCACTAGTTGATTTAAATCGCTAATAATTTGGGGGGGTGGGGGGGTGTTTAGTATTATTTTCGAAACCACTGGTGGTTTGATAAAATATTACAATCTATGGGGCTTTTTGATAATATCCCTTTATAAATATTATAAACTATTTTTATTAATTCCCCAATTTATATATTATAAATATTTATTAATTGTAATTTCTTTTACTTAAACATTTTTAAAAAATCATATTTTTAATTATTATAATAATATTTTTTAACTTTATTATTTTCAATAATTTTATTATAAAAATTATAAATTATTTTTTATATAATTTTTTAAACTATTGAGTATTTAATTTAATTAATTTATTGAATGATAACATGTTATAGCAAGTTACCATCTTTTAATAATTAATATTTGATCGTCACATGTTAGCCAAACAAAGAATAACTCTCAATTTAAGAGATAGGCAACCTTGTTGGAAAAGAATCCTAGTAATATGGCCAAACCTTGATATTAATATTTGGGTGATACAAATGAATTTGATAGAAAAGATGAAGAGAAGGTTGAGTGTCAAACAATGAGTTTGGATTATGATAAAGAAGTAGAACAATAGGTGAATAAGAAAGAAACTTGAACGTTTTAACTCATGCCCTATATTCTAGATATATCAGACTATTTATAATAGTCTTACAATGCTTGATAAACTGACAAACAATGCTAATTAAAGAGTTGGTCAGTGGCCTAGGTGGTTAGCCAATTAAAGAGTTCGAACTCTTACCAAGAATAAAGTTTTATCCCACAATTTAAAATGTCTTGTCTAGGTTGTTTTCTCTCATTTGGGAGCCGTTTCCTATATCATGTTATAGAGTTAAACATCGTTTGATCCCGACTGATTTTTGAATTTATCCCAATCATAAAAAAAAAGAGTAAAAATCGAAGATCATCTCCAACGTGCAACACTAAATTTTACACCATTTTGGTGTCAGCACCAAATTTTTTGACACCAATTTTTTTTTTTTTACTCTAATGTATATAACACTAAATTAGTGTAAAATATATCTTTAAAGAATATTCTATACATAATTCTTTAATCAATATTAATTAATTTATTTAGTATAAAATTTTATTTTCAAATAATTACTCACAATATATTAAAAATTTATTAAATACTCACATAATTTTTTCTAATTTTTTACAAAATATTATTTTCATTATATTTCCATCCAACTTTTTATTCACTTAATATTTTTCAACTCATTTTTATCTAACTAATTATATATTCACCTAATTTTTTATCCATCTCATTTTTCAAACTAATTTTTCATCCAACTATTTTATTATCTAACCCATTATGAAATCATATTCTCAAATAATGACACATAATATAAAAAAAATTATTAATTTCTCACATAATTTTTTAAAATTATTATAAAATATTGTTATCATTAATTCTCCTCTTTTCTTTATGTAATTTGCTTTCATCTAATAAAGCATGTTTTTTTTTTTACCAAAAAGCAGATGATGGTTTCATCCTAATTATTTATCTCCACCGTTTTTTTTTCTTTGATAATGTATTTTTAATTTAAGATAATCGTAATGTTCATGTTATTGTTTTTTATTACATTATTGAGTTTTTGCATAAAAAATATCATCAATTCTATCAAGTAATTATTAAAATAATAATTTTTATATACATTAAATAATTTAAATGACATTATATTAATATATTACTTATAATACATATTAAAATATATTCAATGTTATACTCATTTTAAATGTCTCAATGAAATATTTTCAATAACATAAATTTTTAATAATAATTTAATTTTTATTTATAATTATTAATCAAATTATATAAATAAAGGAAAAGTAGTAAATGACACAAATGGAATAAATATTGTTATGATTGTTGTTAGAAGGGTATTGTTGGGATTTTGAAATAAAATAAAAAGGCACGTGGCCCATAAAAAAGAATTTGGTGTTTGCTACCGTAAACACCAAATATTGCATTACCGTAAACCCCGCTAAGGAAACACGCTACCCCACTAAACCTAAAAACTCGCATCTCATGGATTATTAACAGAGCGAACAGATAAGTTCAAAAGGACAAAGAAAGCAACCAGACAGCACTAAACTCATCCCACGAGCCATGGTCTCCCATAAAGACTAAGCCAAGTGCCAACCACAACTACCACATCTCCACTCTCGCACGACCTTGGCAGGTTTATACATATCATTTGGTACTTGCTAGCATACGAATTTGAGGCCAATACCGTCGGCTAGAGCATGAAAACTGTCATTTTGATGAATGAATGCTCCATATATATTCCATACTAGTTGGAATTTGAAAATCTAATACGTGGATAGATTTTTAGCCACTTATTTGTTCAATTGCTACATCATTAAAGTATCTGTTATCATTATTTTTTTTTAAATCCATTTCTGTGCATGGCTTTGCTCACTAGGCCATCAATGATGTTGTATTGGTGCTGACACAAGCTGATCTCTCGCAATAGTTAAACCGAAGTTTTTTATTTTTATTTTTTATTCATGAGACTAGTCCGAAGTATAGTTTAGATCAACTATGATATTATTTTAAGATACGGTTTAGGAGATTAACTCTCAATAGATGTGAAGGAGTAATCCATATACGTAAAAAAAAAAAATAATGTCCATATAAATGGATCTTTAGTGAGATTAGAACTCATGATTTCAATGAAGTCGTCGGTGGCGATGTGGTTTTATCACCACGCATAGCCCCATTCTCAATTAAACCGAAGTTACGGTGAGTTTTCGGTAAAGAACTTCTGTTTTTACTTCTTATGTAATTTAAATTGTAAATAGGTTAGATAAATTGCTTGCTAGCTATACGTTATTTAGGGATGACAAACTTTAACAACTGACACAACTCCTTTAATGCAGTATAATATGAATATGAAATAATGAATAAGAGCTACGATAATGCCATGATAAATTAGATAAATCTTGTTGGAATCCGTACAAAGTATAATTAGTAGGAAAACTTTTTTAACAAAATATGTGAACCCAGTAAGAGCACAAAATAACTTAATATATTAAAATTGTATATTTTAATATAATTAATTAGATAAAGTAGATTAAATCTACACAAATATATGATCCCAGGTTGATATATTATCATAGAATATCTTGGTATTAGAGTTGAAACTATGTTATGATAAATTAGATAAATCGTGTTTGAATCAATATAAGCAGCAGGTAAACTTTTTTGGACTTGACATGTGAACACAATGGGAGTACAAAATAATTCAACGTATTGAATTAGTAGATTTTATTACGATTAACTAAATGAGACAAAAATATAACACGTAACTTCTTCATGTCCCCAACGCACATACATTGGATCTATTAATTAGTTTTCTCTCATTTTGGCGTCCAAATTTGTATAGTCATAAATCAGGGTTAATAATCATGAGGGTTTTGTTGATTTTTAAATTAAGAAATACGATTTGTCATTACCTAATAATCTTTGGAAGTTTATTATTATTATTTGGCTTAATAATCTATGAAGTGAAAATGTTCAAGTTCCCCATATATCACATTGTAGCATTTTTAGTGTAAATGTACAATTTGAATATCTTGTTGCATGAATTGGACAAGAAGTTGGATGATCTAAACATAAATCTTGTGTGATTAGGATGTTTTTATTACGTGAACTCTATGGACAAAAACATATGAGTTAGGATTCTTTATTATTATTATTTTTTTTACTAATTTTTTTTATAATTTAATAACATATTAATATGAAAAAAGAGTGAATGATCACGTTGTTAGATTTTTTTTCTTATATACATTACTAACACTTAGACTTTTCCATAAAAAAATTTAGCACAAATAAAAAATTAGTAAAAAATCATTATTCAAAATATATTGCATTCTATTTGCACCTAAAAATGATATATTAAATTTACGAGGACAACGGATTTGCACAAACTAATATGAATTTATTTTACAACGGTTTTACGCCAATACCATATCATAAATAATTTATAATTTAAGAAATTGGTTCAAGACAAAAAAAATGTGTATATAAATTTTCTCTCTTTTTAGAAACTAGTGTCCTTATCTTGTCAATCTTATGTATATTAAAATATTAAAGTCAATTAATTATTTGATATATGACCATACTTTTTAATTATTAATAGTTATATTTCTAAAATTGTCAATTAAAATTTAATTTTTGTACTTTATAAATATTTTTTCACCGTTAATTTTTTGTGCTTTTTAAAGTAATAAATCCATTATAAGATTAACTTTTATAATTTACTTTTATATATTAAAAGTTTTATTTTTAATATTTATATACAAGTGACAAACTATTACATATACTCCATGGATTCCACACTGTTCTTAATAGAAATAGTTAAGTATAAGAGTTCAAATCTCAAATTTATCTTCAAACACAATGTATGAATAGTTTTCTTTGAATTTATAAAAAATTTTAATTTATTCCCTAATATTTAGCGAAATATTAATTTTTTACTCATTTATGTGTTTAGAATACCTGTCATTTTTAACATTTTAAAAATTCATTAATTTAGTCCATCTATCAGTTGATTGTTAGTTAAACTTAACAGTTTAAAGGGCATTTTAATCTTTTTGTTTCACTGATAATTTAAAGTTAATAAATAAAAAAGACTATATATCTTTGCCATCTATTAAAGTTGCGATGAATGGTGGCGATCGAATGAATTTAATTAAAATAAAATTAACAATAAAAAATTATATAATTATTAAAAAAAAGCAAAGAAACAAAACAAAATCTCAAATTTTTCGATTAAAACAAAAATTTAAAACAAAATGTTTTACAATCTATACTTCTTTGCCCTTTTCTCTTCTTTCTCACCCCGCAAACAAACAAAGTTGCCAGAAATTTTGGATTGCGATTCCAGGTTCACTTCTCTTCTCCCTTCTCTTCCTTGCTCTTCTCTTTTCTCTCACCCTAAATTCATTTTCTTAATTTATTTAAAATAAAAATAAAATAAATAAGAATATTTTGATCTTTACACATATTCCGTTATAGTTAATTATTAGTTTCTTTTAATTAAAGGGACTAAATTGATAAACTTTTAAAGTATTGAAGATAATAAATATTTAAAATATATAAATAAGTAAAAAATAATATTTCATTGAATATTAAGGAGTAAATTAAATTTTCCCCTTAATTTAACCCCCCTCTTCCACTTTAAAAAGAAAAGATAATAATAATTATATGTCGCGCACACACACCGATGAAAAAAAGTTAATAAAAATGACATGTGGTATGCGCACTAATTAAAAAAAATTAATAACAATAATTACACGTAGTACACGCACTAAATACAATTAGCTTGTACACACCTGATCACAGCCACCTCTCTCATTTTCACATCAAAGGCGTACCAACTTCATCTCTGGTCTGACCTATTGTCATTTCTCAAGAAGCGGCTTCAAATCGCTCTCGATCACGACACATAACAGTTGCGTTGATGTGTCCATGGAGCTTCTTGGCTTAGTATAAGATGACTCTGTTTTCCCCAATTTCGCTTCAGTTACCAAGTAAGTCATTCAATTATGTATCTACTTTTCACCTTTTTAGTCCTTTCGCTATTAACTCGCTTTATTTATATGGTCCACACCAGTTGCTTTTAAGAAATGAAAATCGTGGCTTGTTTGATGGTTTGGTGTTTGTGGAAGTTTGGATAATTTCGTTTAGGTAGTTGTTGCGTAAATGGAACGGGGCAGAGTGAATAGTAGGACTCGGTTTTCTGGTTCGACGCCATCGGAGGAATCAGCTTTGGATTTTGAGAGGAACTGTGGCAGTCCTGTTAATCTGCCTTCACTGAGTCCGCCAACGCTTCAGCCTTTCGCTTCGGCTGGACAGCACTGCGAGAGCAGTGCCGCGTACTTCTCGTGGCCTACCTCAAGTCGACTGAATGATGCAGCGGAGGAAAGGGCGAATTATTTTGCGAATCTACAGAAAGGGGTGCTTCCTGAAACGCTTAACCGATTGCCGAAAGGACAGCAAGCCACCACATTGCTGGAGCTCATGACTATAAGAGCGTTTCATAGCAAGATTTTGCGGTGTTTTAGTCTTGGCACGGCGATTGGGTTTCGGATTAAGCAGGGTGTGTTGACGGACATACCGGCTATTCTTGTGTTCGTTTCGAGGAAAGTTCATAAGCAGTGGCTCAGCCCCAGGCAGTGTTTGCCGACTGCGCTTGAGGTTAGGAAAGGATGATGCTCATGATTATTACGTGTTAGTGTCCGTGTTTTGTTAATTTTAATGTGAAGTGATAATAAATCTTTGGAATTCTTTGTTCAGGGACCAGGAGGTGTATGGTGTGATGTGGATGTGTTAGAGTTCTCGTATTTTGGAGCACCTGAGCCTACTCCCAAAGAACAGTTGTACACGGAGATTGTTGATGATTTGCGTGGGGGCGATCTGAGTATTGGTTCTGGTTCTCAGGTATTCTTCTCAAGTTCCCTTGCAATCTTTTCATTTTTGATTTACTGGCTGTAAAGGGGAGCAGATAGTTTAACAGGATGTCTTTGTAATTAATCTCAGATATGCTGTAGTT
Source organism: Dimocarpus longan (assembly GCA_022984855.1). Classification (NCBI taxonomy): domain Eukaryota; kingdom Viridiplantae; phylum Streptophyta; class Magnoliopsida; order Sapindales; family Sapindaceae; genus Dimocarpus; species Dimocarpus longan. The sequence goes on along the minus strand of CM041014.1, from coordinate 10,173,526 downwards.
AGTTAAATAAATCTGGTTACTTAGGGCTGATGCAGCGCTGACCTCATATCTGGTTTTGTGTTTTCGTTTTAAGTTCTGTCTCCAAGCAATGTTTGCAAACTCTTTAGTCACTTCTAAACATTGAAAAAGTCAGATGACAGTTTGTTGTTTGGATTGGTTAACTAACTGTGTTGGACGTCAAGCATATTATATCTGTTATTTTCTTAGTGTTGGACCTTAGGAACTGAACTTACTGCTTTACTCCCATAGCCCCACCCTCACCAAATAATGAAGTTAAAGGGAAAAGGTTGATAACTGCATTGTGATTTTTCATTCTAATTTATGCGATGGATGAGTAGAAGGTTATGCATGGTCAAGACATCAGATGTGCCTTTAAAACCAGTTGATAGGTTTTATTTTTCAATCTGTTGAATTATACTTTAAGTGGCAGCAACATTGTTGGTAACAAATGTAGATTGAGTAGTTTCTGGAATTTTGAAAGGGTATTTTGTTATTGGATTAGGTTCTGACGGGTAGGACTACTCAGTTGTACCATTTTGCCTTAATTTTTTGGTACTTTGAGTATCTAATTCATAATTTTTTTTGGCTTTTGAGTTCTTCAGTTGCTGGATGTTTGTTATTATACATAACATGTAATCTGAGTTTGAGAATATCTTCTCAGGGCCAGCACATAACGTGAAGGCTACTCTTAGAGGCTAGGAGTTTGAAAGGTTATTTTGTTATTGGATTAGGTTCTGACAGGTAGGACTACTCAGTTGTACTATTTTGTCTTAACTTTTTGGAACTTTAAGTATCTAATTCATGATTTTTTTAGGCTTTTGAGTTCTTCAGTTGCTGGATGTTTGTTATTATACATAACATGTAATCTGAGTTTGAGAATATCTTCTTAGGGCCTGCACATAATGTGAAGGCTACTCTTAGAGGCTAGGAGATTGTAGTGCTCCCGTAAGGTTTGTTTGGCCACTAGGAAATATGGTGGGTTTCGGAAAATTTTTTTTCCATCCCCTCGTAACTGATGTTTGGTTAGGCCATCTCTAACGTGACACCAAATTGGTGTAAAACACAAATTTGCTGTCAAAAACAGCTGCAATGTAGACACCAAGTTGGTGTCCAGCGTCACGCCTGAAAAAAAAAAATGGTGTTTATGCTACAGTTGGACTCCAAATTTGGAGTCCAACTGTAGCTAACATCATTTTTTCTTTTTGTGGGTCACGTTGCTTTTTTGTTTTTTCAAAATTCCAATATTATCTCAAAATTAATAAATACAACAAATCTAATTTCTTTTATATCCTTTAATATATTTAATATATTTATATAATTTGATTAATAATTATAAATAAAAATTAAATTATTATAAAAAATATATACCGTTGGAAATATTTCATTAAGATCTTTAAAATGAGTATAATATTGAATATATTTTAATATATTTTTAAGTTTTTAATATGTATTATAAGTAATATATTAAGATAATGTCATTTTAAATTATTTTTTGTATATAAAAATTTATTATTTTAATAATTACCTGATAGAATTGATAATATTTTTAATGCAAAAACTTAATAATGTAATAAAAAGCAATAACAGTAACATTACCATTACCTTAAATTAAAAATACATGATTAAAAAAAATATAAACAACAACAACGACATAACTTAAAAATAAAATGAGGTAGATAAACAATTAGGTGGATAAACAATTAGTTGGATAAAAAATTTGTTGAAAAAATGAGGTAGATAAATAATTAGGTGGATAAACAATTAGTTGGATAAAAAATTAATTGGAAAAATGAGGTAGATAAACAGTTAGGTGGATAAATAATTAGTTGGATAAAAATGAATTAAAAAATATTAAGTGATTAAAAAATTAGGTGAAAATATAATGAGAATAATATTTTGTAAAAAATTAAAAAAAACTATATAAGTATTTAATAATTTTGTAATATATTGTGAATAATTATTTGAGAATAAATTTCTATACTAAATAAATTAATAAATATTGATTAAAGAATTATGTATGGAATACTCTGTGAAGATACCTTTTACACCAATTTGGTGTCATATACATTGGAGTGTCAACAAATTTGATGTCAAAAAATTTGGTGTTAACACTAAGATGGTGTCAAATTTGGTGTTGCACATTGGAATTGTTCTTAGGGATGAAAAAAAAATCCAATGCTCATATGGGGCCCACACTTGAAATGTCAAAGTGAGATTTCATTTCTTTCTTATATTTATATTATATATATATTTTTATAAAAAAGAAATGAAATCCCGCTATTTCATTTCCCACCAAAATTGATGAGACTTGAAATCTCACTCATGTGGGATCTTTATGTGTGTGCGCCCCCTCGTGGGCCCTGGATGGTTTTTTTTCATCTCTAGGTGGCACCAAACACCAATTATGGTGGGATGAGAAATTTTTTTTTCCGAACTTATTATATTTCCTAATGGCCAAACACGCCCTTAATGTTAGATTTAGGAATTTGGGAAGGTTTAGGGTATAATTCAGGTTTGAGATGAGTTATACTGTTTGTAACATACTAACATTGTACATGACATATTGAAGCTATGGAGTAACCTTCTTTTCTTAATGATGCTTATAACATTTCTTCTTTACACTAGAATTTAATAACAGGGTTTTACCATACACTGTTAGTGTTCGTGTCTTCCAAAAGGTATTCTCAAGTTCCCTTCCAATCTTTTCATTTTTGATATACTGGCTATAAAGGAGAGCAGATAGTTTAAAAAGATGCCTCTGTAATTAATCTCAAATATGCTGTAATTAGTTAAATAAATCTGGTTACTTAGTGCTGACCCGGTGCTGACCTCATATCTGGTTTTGTGTTCTCATTTTAAGTTCCGTCTCAACGCAATGTTTGCAAATTCTTTAGTCACCTTTAAACATTGAAAAAGCCAGATGACAGTTTGTTGTTTGGCTTTGTTAACTAACTGTGTCGGACTTCAAGCATATTATATCTGTTATTTTGTTAGTATTAGACATTATGAACTGAATGCACTGCTTTATTCCCACGGTCCCACCTTCACCAAATAACGACGTTAAAGGGAGAAGGTTGATAACTGCATTGTGATTTTTCATTCAAATTTATGCCATGGAGGAGTAGAAGGGTATGCATGGTCAAGGCATCAAATGTGCCTTTAAAACCAGTTGATAGGTTTTATTTCTCAATCTGTTGAATTATACTTTAAGTGGCTGCAACATTGTTGGTAACAAATGTAGATTGACTAGTTTCTGGAATTTTGAAAGGGTATTTTGTTATTGGATTAGGTTATAACAGATGCAACTACTCAGTTGTACCATTTTGTCTTAATTTTTTGGAACTTTTTAGTATCTAATTCATGATTTTTTTTTACTCTTGAATTCTTCAGTTGCTGGATGTTTGTTATTATACATAACATGCAATCTGATTTTGAGAATATCTTCTTGGGGCCAGCACTAGGGGTGGGCAACACCATGTTCACATGGTAAGTTTATGGATCATCATTTTTGGATTCGAACATGATCCAAAAAGGGAAAGGAACCGATTTGATTTGATTCGATCCGAACACCTAGTGTGCGGATCAGATCGGTTTCCATGTTTTGGAGTGATTAATGATTCTTGCTCTCCGATAACAAGCAATTGTTTAAGAGTCTACTTAATATATCCTGTGCATCTTTCACATTATCCATTTCATCTACTAGTCCTTCTATTATCCAACTGTCCACTAACACATCCTTTGGAATGTCATAGTCTTCACTCTTCAGGATATAATACACAATATGAAAAAGAGGAGAAAAAGAAACCAAAGTGAAAGAAGAACTAACAGAAATGGGGGTGAAAGAAGAAACAAACCAAAGTGACTCGTCGTGGACCGTAACTCACCGTGAGAGAATCCAAAGTGATAGCTCCATGGCGATGAGCGAAGCTCACGGTGATGGCGATGAATAGAGCTCACGGCGACGGTTGGCTGAGAGGTGAGAGATGAGAGTAAAGTCAATGGACTGTAACTCGCCATGAGAGAAACCAAAGGGATAGTACCACAGTGACGAGTAGAGCTCACGGCGATGGTGAGCTAAGAGTAGACTTGATGGCAGTACGATGAAGATGACTAGAGGAGAAATGGGGCTGTTGGGCCAGTGAGGAATGACCAAATGAGATGTTAGGGTTAAGGGGAGGTGTATATAGGGGTATGCAAAATTATGCATGTACCCTTGTTCATAGATCGGATTAATTTTGGATACCCCAATCCGATCTGATCCGATCCGATTTGTGAAATATGGTGTTTTTAGAAATGGGGGTTCGAACACCTTGCCTTTGAATATATGAACCGAATCGAAGACCCAGAACGGAGCTCATGGCGACGGCGAGTTGAGAGCAGACTCGATAGTTGCACGATGAAGATGACTAGAGGAGAAATGGGGTTGTCGGGCTGGTGAGGAATGACCAAATGAGATGTTAGGGTTAAGGGGAAGTTTTTATAGTGACATGCGAAATTACGTATGTACCCCTATTAACGGATCAGATTGGTTATGAATATCTCGATTCGATCTGATATGATCTATGAAATATGGTGTTTTCAGAAATGGGGGTCCGAACACCTTGCCTTTGAATATGTGATCCGGACCAAACACTCATGGATCGGATCGAGTCGTTCGAACTAGATTCATATTTTTATGCCCACTCCTAGCCAGCATATAATGTGAAGGCTACTCTTAGAGGCCAGGAGATTGTAGTGTGCATTGTTAGGGCACTTTTGGCCACTTGGGAATATGGTGGGTTTGGGAAAAAATTTTTCAAATCCCACCATAACTGGTGTTTGGTATAGGCTAGGAATGGAAAAAATCATCCAATGTCTATGTGTAGCGCACACTTGAAATCCATTCAAGTCCCACAAATTTTGGTGGGAAATGAAATCCCACTCAAGTGGAATTTCATTTCTTTTTTATATTTATTTATTTATTTATTTTTTAATAAATAAGAAATGAAATCTCACTTAAGCGGGATTTCATTTCTTAGGAAAATTGGTGGGATTTTATGTGTGCACCCCTCATGGCCCCTGGATGGGCTTTCCCATCCCTAGGTGGCACCAAACACCAACTATGGTGGGATAGGAAAAATTTTTTCCCAAACCCACCATATTTCTTGATGGCCAAGTATGTCCTTGATGTTAGATTTAGGAATTTGGGAAGGTTTAGGGTATAATTCAATGGTTTGAGATGAGTTTTATTAGTAGTGACATTGTACATGACACGTTGAAGCTATTGAGTAGCCTTCTTTTCTTAATGTTGCTTATGGCATTTCTCTTTTACACTAGATTTAATAACAGGATTTTACCATGCACTGTTAGTGTTCGTGTTTTCCGAAAGATGTAGTTTAAAAGTAAATATATTAATGTCAATAAATTATTTGTAATAGTTGCACAAGGTTGCAATCTTGTGATCCAGTTCTTTGTAATTTATGGTGTACATCAAAATTATATTTTCTGTGGGTTTTGCTTCTTTTGAAGATATAATAGAGATGCTTGCACTGATTTTCTGAAAGACCTCTCTTTCTTCTGTTATGCTCTGAGCCTAGTGGCAGAGGCAAAACTTTACATTAGGAATGGCCACTGGTAATTTGTAATTTGAGATGCATGAAATGATTAAGGTTAATATAATAATTCAAGTATCAAATATATAATTGCTGATTTGCTAATAGTAATAACTAGATTTATGATGAAAATAATAATATTATTAATAATACTAATAACTAGGCATTGCAAAATAGAAAATTTAGGAAGACATCAATTGTAGAAAATTTCATATCATCCACATCCCGTTTCCTTTAGAAAAACCAATAGTGGAATTCTTGAAATATATATATATTTTTTTTATTTTGATTGTGCAAAAGTAATATTCCTGTATAATATGGATAGAATTCAATTAATCCACCAGATAAGGGTGACAATGGATGGTGATTTACTCGTGGAAATAAGCATTAGGCTGATTTAAGATGTTGTCTTGAAGTTAATTGATATATGGTTGACATTGTTTCATGACTGCAGATCGTTCATCAAAAAGAAAGAAAAAAGAAAAAAACTATATTGGTAGGAATCATGAAATTTTTATTAGGTTTGATCAACTGTGTCGAATAAACATGCGAAAAATGCTCAAGAGATGCTTCAGTAAATTGATTTTATGGTGTCATGGGTCGAGGAAGAAACAATCATTTTACTTGAAATCTTGCAAAATGTACTTGTGTCCTATATAAATGTTCTCGTACTTTTTTCATGGTCTAATAGGGTAGTTTCAAATGTTGTATTACATATTCTAGCATCTATCTTGGTGAATTCATCTCCCTATTAAATTTAGGCTGACTTGAAAGGAGTCATTTTCCTAACCCAATTTAGATGGAATAGAGCATCTGAGATTGACATTATTTTGACTAGGAGAAAGAAAACAAAAAAAAAACCTTCAGCAGACTTGAAGAACTTTGATAAACGAATCATGTGACTCTTGAGAGTTCTTATACATTTCAAACTAGTTTGAAGTTCATGATAACACTTCAATATTGTCAGAAAGGCAACTTTGAGCATTAAAATATTTTGATACTTCTGGCTGAATATATTGTTTTAGGAGTATTAACTGGAGCCTAGATCTCACTCGATTGCTTATAGTACACAGCTAAATTTTCCGCAGGCTTAGCTAATTTCTGTATTGAAGCTGGGTATACTGTTTATTGCTCATTTGGTGAACTGACTACTGAGAGCCATCTGTAGAATATTAGAGTGAGCTGACAGTAGTAATATTTTAATGAGTAAAGGTAGTTGGATATAAAGATTGAATATATTCTTAATTGTTGTTCATACTGTTCTTTTATTGTTTAGTGTCATTATGATAATTCACCGAAAGGAGTGTTAAATCTCAACTTATAGCAATGATACTTCCCGAAAAAGCTTGCTTCACTATTACCTACTGCAAACTTGAATCTGTTGTGCTATTAAGTGGATACTGCACCATTGTCCCTTTTTATATCTTTTCTTATCCATTGCCAAATTTTAGTTGTTTACTTAATCAGGTAATACTTTTACATTGTCTATGCTTATCTTTGATATAATGATTGTCGAATGCCATAAGTATTGCTTTTGTTCAGGTGGCAAATCAGGAGACGTATGGAACTCTAGGTGCCATTGTCAAGAGCCAAACTGGTAGCCGACAAGTTGGGTTTCTCACAAATCGGCATGTTGCTGTTGACTTAGATTACCCAAACCAGAAAATGTTTCATCCTTTGCCACCAACACTTGGACCTGGTGTATACCTTGGTGCAGTGGAAAGAGCAACTTCATTTATCACAGATGACCTTTGGTATGGCATTTTTGCTGGAATAAATCCAGGTAAGGGAGTTTAAATTTTTTTCTTTTGAGTATGTAGACTTGGCCTTCAGTAAAGCAAAAATTGTATTTTTTATGGATGTTCTCAACCATGTTGCAAAATCTCGTAACTCTGGTTTTCAATTGTTCTGTTTTCAAAGTTGTACCCATTGAAGTTGAGCAAACACTTGAGATTGGATTTTAAACTGACATTGAAAGTTACAATGGGCAAATAATATGCTGCTCTGTCAGTTCTATCCTGCACTTGGACCTGACTGTTTACTTGCAATTAAATCAGATTAAGTTATTGTGTTTAGTCTAGGTTTCATCTGGCCAATGTTTGAACGAGACTGACAAAGTAGATTTTTCCAGAGTCATTTACCTTAAGTTCATCAGATTCATAAATATTTTGATGGGCAAATAATATTTTTATGCAGTTATGGTGGTATAATGTATTTGAGGATTGGATATCCTTATATTCATAAATAGTTTTTTGTTACCATATTTTTTTTTGTTGACCCTATCTCTTCATTTGATCATCTGTTCTGTTTGGGCTATTAAATGCACTTGGTGGTTTTATATATTTGATCACTTTCTTGAATTATGTCAATAATTTGGTAACCTTACACATCCTGACCCTAACACTTATTATGATTTTGTTGACCTGCAGAGACATTTGTAAGAGCAGATGGGGCTTTCATCCCTTTCGCTGATGATTTTGACATGTCCACTGTTACAACATCCGTGAAAGGTTTGGGAGAGATTGGTGCTGTAAAGATTATAGACTTGCAGTCTCCAATAAGTAGCCTTATTGGGAAGCAAGTGGTAAAAGTTGGAAGAAGTTCTGGTCTAACCACAGGCACTGTGTTGGCATATGCCCTGGAATACAATGATGAGAAAGGTATTTGCTTCCTTACTGATTTTCTTGTTGTAGGTGAGAATCAACAGACCTTTGATCTTGAGGGAGATAGTGGAAGTCTCATTGTAATGAAGGGGGAGAATGGTGAGAAGCCACAGCCTATTGGGATCATTTGGGGTGGGACTGCTAACCGTGGTCGACTTAAGTTACAAGTTGGGAAACATCCAGAAAACTGGACTAGTGGGGTTGATCTTGGGCGCCTTCTCAACCTGCTCGAACTTGATCTCATCACAACAGATGAAGGGCTTAAAGGTTTGTGTATTTTAAAATACCTATTTGTCTGTGTGTGTCGGTAGATAGATGGATAATTCATTGATTGATTGATGGATATATCAACTTCCTTTTTTTATGTTAAGAATATGATAACCTAATTCTTTAACTAATATAGTAATACGTCTTCAGCACTCAGATTACATCTAATATATGTTACAGTGAGCTCATCTTCATCATTGACATGTCAGATAAAATGTTACATCTAGTATATATTATTCCAATGTATGTTAATTAATTTGGCATGCTAGATGACATGGTAACTGTTGAAGTGTATTAATTTGAAGTTTAATAGTCATGTCATAATTTATGAAAAGAACAACTATTATAGAAAATAATTGGTCTGTATATTTTTGTTATTATTAGTGGCAGTGCAAGAACAAAGAGCTGCCTCCACTACAGCAATGGGCTCTACTGTAGGGGATTCCTCACCAAAAGAGAAATCTGAAGACAAATTTGAGTCGCTAGGTCTTCAGATTCAGCATATCCCTTTGGAAGTTGAACGCACCAGCCCTGAAACAAATACATCTTTATTGGAAACTGATTTTCACTTGGAAGATACTGTGAAGGCAGGTCCTAGTGTTGAGCATCAGTTTATTCCAAGCTTCTTTGGACAGTCGCCACCCTTGCATCAGAACAGTCTATCAGCTAAGGCAGTCTCAGAAAGTCTTGCTTCGTTGAGGAATGGCTGTGATGAAGATATCTGTGTTTCATTGCAATTGGGTGACAATGAAGCCAAGAGGAGGTGTTCGGATCCTTCAACCAGTAAGGAAGAATAAAAACAAATCGGATTAGCAGTTCGAGCTGGGTAGTGGTAAATGACCCTTTTTAGACCAAATAATGGAGTAACTAACATTGATGGTCTATCATCATGCTTGTACACTTTAAAGTTAAATTTTCAGCAGAAAATTGGATGTTAGTCTACCTTATCTAGTGTCTAGATCGATTAATTTACTTGGTTGATCTGAAGGGACTCTGCATTTTTTTTTTTTGGATACTGAGCAACCCAATATATATAGCTTTTTAAAACAAAGATTGCATATTTCTTTGACGGGGTAGCTGGCTTGAGCATGCACTTTTTTGAGTAACTTGGTTGTTTTTGTTTGGGTAAATATCATTGTGATCCTTATGTTTTGGGGTCGTGTCAAATTTTTAATTATATTTTGAAAAAACATCAAATCTTTTTTAAAGTTTTAAAAAAGTATCAAATTAATCTCTTTCAATATCAATTGACGGTCAAACTTAATGGATGGTATGGTGTGTGTCTGAGTAATTTTGTCATTTCTAATCACAACAGAGGACTTTGACACATATACGAATAAGATAATTTGGAAAAAAAATAAAAAAAGAAAGGCAAATTAAAAAATAAACAACTAAGAAAAATTTTAAAATAACAAAAAATTAAAGAATAAATAATTAGTAAAAATAAAAATAATTAAAAAAAAAAACTAGATTGTTTTGAACGATTTAGTTATAGCCTTTCGGATGCATGAACCCTAATGAAAATCTAGGTTTGAATCCATATCATCATTTGGTTTCGATTAGTGACGTTGGGATGGTGACAATTGGGTGTGAATGAGTTTATTAAAATTTGATTTGGTGATGAGTGTATAAACATTTAAGTTTGATTGGTGATGCTGTGGTGATGACAATCTGGCCATTAATGATAGGGGTGGTGAACCCAATACCCGGTTAATTTTTGCTTTCTTGGTCGATTTGGTTTCGGTTCTCGTAGTCAATGTTTTAAAAGACGAAAGATAAGATAAGACGGTCATCTTGAGGTGATCGTCTTGACTTCAAATGAGGTGATCGCCTTGACGTCAAATGACCAAAAAAAAAAAAAAAAAAAGACTCCTAACATACAAAATCATCCATAACATTTAAAAATTTACTGAAAACCAATGTTAGAAACATAAATATCAAACAAAATAGAACAAAAACAACCAAAATGTGGATCATCCATACCATCAATATAAAATGTTAACATACAAATTATCAAACAATCTATATCATCCTAATGCTTACTAGTATCAAATAAAGAATCACTTGTATCTAGCGACCTAAAATCTAGATCAAAACGTAAGGTTGAACTGGAGGTAAGGTTTTGTTTAGGGCTGGCAAAAAGAGTTTGCATGTCGGGTTAAATTGGATTTGATTCGATAAGTTTATAAATTAGACCAACACGACACTAATTCGTTTAATAAATGAGTCAACATTTTTGGATTCGACACAAACTAATTTATAAATGGATGATATGACACGACATGATTAATTCATTTATTACTTGGATAATAAAGGATCTGAACCTATTAACCCATTAACTTGTCAATTTGTTATTCATTTACTCGTCGACACGAATTCACTCTAGAGATCCCACCTTGGTCAACCAAACATCAATAACACAAAACAAATAATTGATAAAACCCACAAAACCATAACTCCATTGAAAAGAACAATCTACACATAAAAATAACTAGAACCCAGATATGGAAACACATAAAAATCCAAAAATAATTAACCTACATGCAAAACAATGAGCTATGAAGGGCTTGGAAGGCATAGATGAATAGACGCAAAACCCAGATGTGAAAGACTTAAAAAAAAAAAACTTGATTTTTTTGAAACCAAACCTTGGTTATGGTGGTTGGTGATGGAGAGAGAGTGATGGAGATGTTCTGGTGATTGCACAATAGATGACACGACAGCGATTGAGAGAGAGAGGCGTAGTCGAGCAGAGCAAATGGTAAACGACAACAATGGAGAGAGAGATAAAGACACAATCGAAAGAGGGTTCTATTGTGTAACAATGGAGAGAGAGAGAGAGAGAGAGACGGAGATGTTTTGGTGGTCACACAACAAATGACATGACGATAATTGAGAGAGAGTAAGAGACGTAGTCAAGCACAACAGATGATGAATGACAATGATGAGAGAGTGAGAGATGCAGTCGTGTGTGTTATATAATTACCCTTAATCCCCTATAATTTATAAATATTATAATTTGATCTTATTAATCATGTCAACCAACGAATTCGTTAAGTAAACTCAATTTGATTCATTTAATAAAAGTATTAAGTAGGTTGATACGATTATAACATAAATTCGTTTAAGTTAAACCCATACCCATCTATTTTTTTGGAATTCATGTTGACTCGTCGTATTATAACCCAAATTGCCACCCCTACGTATAGGTAAGTATCAACAATTGAGATGAGAAACCCAAAGTTTAAAAGTGCTAACTTTTTTATTATTTTTTTTTAAGCAGAAAAAAAGATGCTAACTTTATTAAAAGAAAGAGCAAATTCCAATTTAACCACCCAGTTCAAAATCTAATTCAAGCGAAGCAATTGTTTCACTTTTATTACAACTGACCCCCCTACTATTAGTGTATCTCCATTAGATTTAATTGACTGAGGGGTAAAATTGTCTTTTGAAATTATATTTTATTTTTTATTTTAAAAACTTTAAAATAAATTAAATAACTTTTTTAATCAAATCTCCATCATCCATCTTAAAATGAAAGGTGAAGATTAATTTAAAAAAAAAAAAATTAAAAGATGACATAAAAATTAAAAGTCCTCTCCCTCTCTCTTTCATCCTTCAAGCTTCTCTTTTTTTTTTTTTTTGCCGTTCCCGTCTCTGTCTCTATTGTCCATTTTCTTCTCTTCTTCTTTTTTTTTTTTAGTTCGAATCAAACCTAGAAATCTGGATTTGATTTATTTTGAACCTAGAAATCTGAGTTTAATTTTTGGGTTCAATTCGTATGTATGAATCTGGGTTTGATTTCTTGGTGGGTTCATTGAAACCTAGGAATCGAACCCAAATTTGGTTGAGTTTGATTGTTTTGAGTTTAAAGATTGGTTGATGATGAGTTGAGATTGAAAATGATTTTGAGGTTGATTTTTTTTTTTTTTCCAATTCTTGAAGAGGATTTGGTGATTCCAAATGATGGGTTCTTGACGAAACAAGCTTGATGAAGATTTTTTTTTTTTTTTTTAAAATATTTTAAAGATTTTTGTTTGTTATTTGTTAATTGATGATGATGATTTTGTTTGGTATTTATTGATGAAGAATGGAGAAGAACATTCATTAAATTTTTTAAATATTGTTGATGATTTTGTTTGTTGTTTGATGATTGATGATGATGATTTTATTTGATATTTACTGATTAAAAATGAAAAACAACATTCATTAAATTTTTTTAATTTAATTATTTAGTTTTTTAATTAATTTTTAATTAATTATTTAATTTTTTTCTAATTAATCTTTAAGGGTATTTTGGTCTTTCTATTACTTTTATACCATTCATCATCAGATTTAACAGAAAATTGCTAATAGTAGAAGGGTTAATTATAATAAAAATAAAAAAGATGCTTAGTCTGAATTAAAGTTTGAGTTGGATAATTAAATTAAGTTTACGCGTAAAAAAAGAAATGCAAACTTCATTTTGTTGACGTTATATATTTTAATAGCAATATTTAGGAGGTGGAGTCGACACGCCGTTTTTTTCCCTTCCCGTTCTTGTATGCGCACGTCAAGGAGAAAATTAAACAGTTCTGGACTCATCATTCGTCAACGATGCACGACGTTGCCCGACTTAAAAGTTGTCTTTTTTTTTTTTTGGCTTTTGCTTTTGCTTTTACTTAAATGTGTGAGTATATATATATATATATAAAATTTATAATATATATATTATAATATGATCCTATTAATCATGTAACATATGGATTCGTTAAATAAACTCAATTAAATTAGTTTAATAAAAATATTAAACAGATTAACATGATTATGACGAGAATTAGTTTAACTCAAACTTATATTCATTTATTTTAAAAAATAAATGCTTACTTATATCCATTTATTTATTTATAAAAGTATTAAGTAGAAAAAAATGCTTACTTTATTAAAAAAAAAAAATGCTAACTTCATTTGGTTGACGTTATATATTTTAATAGCAATATTTAGAACGTGGGGTGTACACGCCATTTTTTCCCTGTTGTTCTAGTGGCGCGCATTCTATGTCAACCTTACAAGGGTAAATTGAACCATTCTGAACTCGTCAATGATGCACCACGTTGCCCGACTTAAAAGTTGTCTTTTTTATTTTTGGCTCCTGGAAATTCACTTGGAGTTGAACACATTTTGTTGATACTAATGCAAAGGTCGTCAAATTATCAGAATTTCCTATCCTAACGTTTGGCCTCACATAAAAGTTGCTTCTTTCGTTTGCTTTTTATTTGTTTCCTGGAGGCCCCCCGTTGGTCTATATGTCAATGAAGCTGACACATGAGACTGCTGCATAAATATGCCATTTTTCTCATCCCTGTTTGATTTTTGGTTTCAATAAATACGCCATTTCTAATGGAGACTTTCAATTAATAATAAAATCTGTTTTCTTTAAAAAGAAACTCTAAAATCCCTCGGCAAATCATGTTTTTTAAGATTCAACAGAAAGATATCATATAGTTTGTTTAATAAGACTTTCACTAGCTATATATATTCATAGATTTTCAATTCATAAAATTTGAGTGTGGATTTGTTGGAAGCGTTACATGAGCCACAAACAAATTCAATAAGAAACTCATGTACATTTAGAATAAGAGAAGAAAATTGTTCTATCAAAATTCAACTTCTATTTTATATATTTTTTGATGGATCAATACTACAAATTAGTGATCCTATCTATAGGACATTAAATATATCTTAATTAATTGCTAATACATGAATTTATCAAATCAAACACCCTTTTAGAATTCCTAGATGGATAGATTCATCACACAAATAACTAGATTCATCCATTATAAATTCCAGGTGCATGTACACCAAAATGCTAGTCTAGATTAATTTTCTAACATCCCCCCTTAATCTAGACTTGAGTGACGCCAAGTTTATCCTTCGTCTTTATAAAAATTTTAGCCTTCAATGGTTATGTAAAAATGCCTGTAATCTGATGTTGTGTCTTGCAATGCTTGACCACTACTTCTCATTCTTTGATCAACTCTCGAATGTAGTGATACTTAATTCTAATGTGCTTACTCCTACTATGAAAAACTGGATTTTTGCTAAGTGTAATTACTAAGTTATTATCACAATACAACTTAGTTTCATTCTCTTAAGAACACTTCAATTCTTTCAACATCCACTTTAGCAAAAGAGCTTGACAATTAGCTGTACATAGAACAATATACTCTCCTTTTGTGGAAGAAAGAGCAATAACATATTACTTCTTTGAAGACTAAGAAACTGCACCTGAATCAAGATTAAAAACATACCTTGATGTGCTTTTGTGATTATCTGCATCTCATCCCCAGTCACTATCACTGTAACCAATTAAGGTTGATTATTGTGATCTCCTGTACTAAATCCCATGATCAATAGTACCAACAACATAACGAAAGATTTTTTTACCAGCATCCTAATGACTTTTTTATGGTGAAGTTATAAATCTACTCAACATGCTGACAGCAAACATCAAATTTGGCCTTGTTGCTGTTAAATACATTAAACTTCCCACTAGATTTGTATAAAGACTACCATTAACTTCTTCACTCCCATAATCTTTTCTTAACTTCAAAGCTGCCTCCATTGGAGTACTGCAAGGGATAGCACCATCCATGTTGAATTTCTTCAACAAATCTTTTGCATACTTCTATTGAGAAATAATGATTCCTTCATCCATTTGTTTTATTTCAATTCCAAGGAAATAGTGAAGAAGTCCCAAATTAGTCATTTCAAACTCTTCCATCATGGATCTTTTAAAAACCTCTCTCATTTTCTCATTATTGTCTGTAAAGATAAGATCATCAACATACAAGCAAATAATAAGAAAGTTACCACTTTTATCTTCTTGAGTGTAGAGTGCATGCTCGTATGAACACCTCTTGAATCCATTTTTTAAGAAGAGATTGTCAATTCGACTATACCATATATTGTTTCAGTCTATACAATACTATCTTTAAGTGATACACTTTGTGTTCTTCTCCTATTTTTTCGTAACCTGGGGGTTGTTCAACATAGACCTCTTCTTCTAAGAAACCATTAAGAAAAGTCGATTTCATGTCCATTTAATACACCTTCCAACCTCTCTGTACTACCAATGATAAAAGTAGACGAACTGTTTTCAAACGAGTTACAGGAGTAAAAATTTCTTCATAATCAACACCGAACTTTTGCATGTAGCTTTTCACAACAAGTCTTGCTCTGTGTTTGTCTACTTTACCATTTGAGTCCAGTTTTGTTTTGTAAACCCATTTTAAACCGAGTACCGTTTTGTTTTTAGGAAGATTTGTCAACTCCCATGTCTTATTTTTTTCAATTACATCAATTTCTTGATTCATGGCTATCCTCCATTTTTCTTCCTTGCATGCTTCGTCAAAACTTGTTGGATCTGCATCTATAAGTAATGCAAAATTCATTCCATCAGAAGTAAGCATGACATAGTCATTTGAGGGATGCCTTTTGAAAGGTTGATGTGGTCAGGTCAATCTCTGTAATGATGGCAAAGTTGATTCTTCTTCACTTGATGAGGAACTTGAAGTTGAGGATAATGGTTCAGCACCTTTCGATTCAACTATTTGTGCATCTTCTTTGTATTCAATATTAATAGAAAGTGATTTCTGTTTTTTATCAGCATTCCACTTTTAAGACTCTTCCTCATTAAAATGAACATCTCTATTGATGATAATCTTCTTTGAGATGGGATTGTAGAAACGATATGCTTTTGCATTTTCACTGTATCCTACCAGAATGTATTTTTTAGATTTATCATCCAGCTTACCTCTCTTTTCATCTGAAATATGAGAGTAAGCTATACTATCAAAAACTCTCAAGTGGCTAACACATGGTTTTATCCCACTCCAAGCTTCTTGAGGAGTCATTCCTTGAACATTTTTAGTTGTAGCTCGATTAAGTAGATAGACAACGCATGTAATAGCATCACCCTAAAATTCATTTGGCATCTCTTTGGCTTTCAACATGCTTCTTGCTAGCTCCATGACGGTTCTATTTTTTCACTTAGCTACTCCATTTTGCTTGGGAGTGTAACTATCAATTTGTTGACGTCAAATTCCCTTTTCTTTCCAAAAATGCTTAAAAGCAACAAATTCTCCACCACGATCGGAACATAAAGGTTTTATTATATAGCCACTTTGATTTTCAATAAAAGCTTTGAAGATTTTAAAACATTCAAAAACTCCATTTTTTTCTTTAAGTAAATAAATTCAAGTTTTTCTACTGTAATCGTTAGTGAAAGTGAGAAAATAACAATTACCTCTAATGACGTTGTGCAGATAGGTCCACATAAATCAGTGTGAATTAATTCAAGTGGATTTGAGACTTTTCTTGTTTTGCTAACTGGAAATTGACTTTGATGATGCTTAATGAGAATGCATGCTTCACAAACTTGATGATCTCTCAGACTAATGTTCGTCATTCCTCTCACCCTATGATTTTTGCAATAGCTCAAATATCCATATTGAAAATTCCAAAGCCATGAAATATCATTTACCAAAGTACTAAAACAAGAGCTCTGGCCATATAAAAAATTCAAGGGAAACATTTTGTTTGAAGTCATTTTTACTTTTGTAATAAGAATACCGTCTTGGCCTTTGATTTCGCACACGTCATCTTTAAAAGTAACATTATATCCCTTTTAAAGAAGTTGCCCAACACTTAACAGGTTGTATTTAAGACCCGAAACATAGAACACATCAGTTATTTTTCTGACACCTTTCTTTGTCTGAATAAGAATATCGTCTTTTCCTTTTACTTAGAGTTGTTTGTCATTACCAATCTTAACTTCACTTTGGAGAGAGTCATTCAAAATCATAAAAATGTCTTTGTCACCAGTCATATGATTACTACAACAACTGTCAAGATACCGGACATTTTCAGCAATAACTTCTTATGTTTTATAGACAAGAAAAAAAATACTTTCATCATTATTTTGTTCTTCGTGTACAAAATTGGAGTTGTTTTGTCACCATCATTCTTCTTCATCCTACAATATGCTTTAGTGTGGCCAAAACGATTGCAATTATAGCATTGAATATGAGAAAAATCACCACGACCTCTGCCTTGGCCTCTGACACGTCCTCTTCCTCTTCCTTGGCCTGAAGAAGAGATTGATTCTTCCTTGTTTTCATTGTTGTTGTTTTGGGAATCGAAATTTCTACTACCTCTACATCCACCTATTTTTCCTTTAGAACTTTGAAAGAATAGCTTCAAATTGTTTTAATCTAAACTTATGAGATTAAAGAGACCCCATTTGGCTGTTTACTGATAGAGTGACCAAGTCTTTTCATTATTCTATGGCGACAACAACATACTCGAATTTTCTTGTCATGCTCTTGAGAATTTTCTGAATAATTCTTTGATCTGAAATTTATTTTCCGTTTACTTTCAATTGATTAACAATGAAAAGAAGATTAAAATATTCCTTCACCTACTCAGAGTCTTTCATTTTCAATGTATCAAATTCAAATCTTAGAGCCTGCAATCTTACCATTTTAACTTTATCTTCACCTTGATAAGTTGATTGTAGAATTGAATTTCTCATGCTTCTTTTGCTGAAGTTGCTGTAGAAATTCTCTCAAAAATTGCTTCATCAACAACTTGATAAATAAAAAATAAAGCCTTTCTATCCTTCTCGCGATTCTCCTTCAATTCATTATTTTGTTGTTAAGTAAGAGCAGCTTGGTCTTGTGGCTCCACGAATCCATTCTCAACAATTTCCCATAAGTCTTGGGAACCATACTGTTTACACGCGATTTCGGTCAACCCGGTTCTCCAAGCCCAATACCTGCGACACAACAAACCACACACGAAACAAATACTACCAGGACCAAAACAAACAGGACTCAACAAGATTTTTTACGTGATTCGGTAAAAACAATGGCCTACATTCACGATAATTACCCCTTTTCACTTTTGGAGTAATTGTATTTTATTTCACTTTGTCCTTTACACTAAATTCTATCTCCTATTTATAGTGGAGATGTTACAATCAGAATAGGCTTAAGAATCTTACAGATAAAGCAAAAAATAATATACATTAATTAAGATAATATCTTTCGAGATTATTTCTATCATGAATATAACAATTGCCAAGATTGTAGAGATTCGGTTTGCATGAGAATAAGCAAATTGACTCTTTTCCTGAGTTAAATTGATTCACTTTTTAGAAGGTCAACTGGTCAACTCTAGTGAGCAACCTGTTCAGGGATCAGATATTGTATTGGACGAGCAGGCTATTTCAACGATCAGAGGTTGCACCCATCGAGCAGCCTACTTTGTCGTTTAGACGCTTCCTCTATCGAACAGATGAGTAGGGACAACTATCCCACTGACTATCGAGCAGACGAACAGAATCCCTGATCGTTGTGATGACTTCTTACGAGTACTTATCAAGCGGCCCTTTATTTGCAAACAGCCTTCCTTTGACTCCTGACCATTTTGACTGGTATTTCCTGGGCTTCTTGATGCGAAGGGCCTTCGTTCTTGGGCTTTCCTATAGTACCAAAATGCCCACAACACATACAATATCTTCATCTGTTAACTTCATCGACTATAATTCTTTCCATCAAAGCGAGAAAGTTGAGGTTGCAACATATACCTATTGGATGCCATATTGACACGAGCTCTGATACCAATTTGTTGGAAGCGTTAGATGAGCCACAAACAAACTCAATAAGAAACTCACATAAATTTAGAATAAGAAAAGAAAATTGTTCTCTCAAAACTCAACTTCTATTTCATATATTTTCTGATGGATCAATATTACAAATGAGTGGTCCTATTTATAGGACATTAGATACATCTTAATTAATTGCTAATACATGAATTTATCAAATCAAACACCCTTTTAGAATTCCTAGATACATAGATTCATCACACAAATAACTAGATTCATCCATCATAAATTCCAGGTGCATATACATCAAGATACTAGTCTAGATTAATTGTCTAACAAGATTGACTTAAATTCGAAGAGATTTGCCATCTCTTAGTTCATAGCAAAACTTCTCACCAATCATATAAGCTACCTTCTATTTTACTGATAAAATTAATTATTTACATCGAGAGCTGCTAATATTAATCATGCATTCTTCATAATTCCAATATATATAAAAACATTTATCAGGAACTTTAACGTGGACTTCTGATTTCATTATATCCTTCCATGACCGAAAAACCTTTTCATCGCAAATAACACATCGAAGAGATTGCAATGAAGGAACAGACTTTGGTAGATCCCGTATCAGACGACACCCACTCAAGTCAATTTTCTCCAACCTTACTAATTTACCAATTCCCTGAGGAAGACATGTTAACGTGATACACCGAGAAATGTTGAGATACTTCAAACTGGCTAACTCGCATATGCCAGGAGGGAGAGTCCTTAGACGGACGCAAGCGTACAGCCGCAAAATTTGTAGAGACCTCAGCATACCAATATCAGCAGGCAGTTCAGGTAAGCTGTAGCATTTTGTGATGCTAAGACACTTAAGTGACTGCATCTTACAAATACTTGCAGGCAGCTTGATTAGATCGAAACAGCGATCAATTGTGAGCTCAAGGAGATGAGGGAAGGTCTGCGACAGGTCCGTTGCTGGCTGATCGAGACTGTTCTTTAATTTGCAGAGAACTAGAGATATTTTCTGCATCCTTTTCAAGGGAGCAGTAAATTCAGGTAATTGCGATATGGATACATTTTCTAGCCAAAGGCTTCTCAGGTTGGTTAAATTTGAACAAACCGAAAAGTTGTACAAAGTTGCTTGAAAATTACGGTGATTTTTTAATATGAGTGCCCTAAGCTTTGGCATGTTCTCAATGAAGGGAGTTAAAAAGAACTCCTTAGAAGAGAAATTCAAAATCAGCACTTCGGCCTTGGGGAATTCCATCCGAAACCAGTCCATTTCGCTCATTTTTCCTGAGGTAAAATTCCAACAAGTTAGCATTCAAGATAGAAAATAAGGGCCATATTATAACGGTTCAAGTCAAATCTATTAATTTGTTTCAATAAGATAACTATTATTCTACATTGTCGAAGGCAATGGAAATGAGATAGATTGATGGCCATACCAATATGAATGGAAACAATTTGTGCATCGAACGGCTGATCAACATGCCGCTCCCATTCTTTTGGAAGCTCTGTGACCAAATTCGGCATTAATAATCGTTTCCGCCCATTAATGTTTCCTCGATTGCTTAAATGGAGGGCAAGGTCCCTCATTACATCATGTTGAGTGACAGACATCTCATAGTAACTACTAAACATGTCTCCAGCTCTGTTAAATTGAACATATCAAAATTTAAAACTCAAAATAACGATAACCCAAGTCTCAAAAGCAATACAAATAATTGTAACCAACATACCCTGCATCTTTCACTAGATTGAGAAGGCTTCTTTTTGCAAGCTCGACCAAGATGGCAAAAGCCTCCTCTGCATCAATATCATGGATCTCAACCCACATATTGATGATCATCTCAACAGGAATCCTCTTGTCTTCAGGAAAAGATCCCAAATCCAAGAAGCATTCCTTAACCTTTTCAGGCAAGTATTTGATACTTATTGCCATCCGATCAAGCATGCTTTCATGGGACTCACATATCGGCTCCCCTCGAGACAGCCTCTTCTGAGCACTTTTCCAATATATTTCAGGTTGGCCCCTCAATGAAGCTCCAATCACTTTTAGAGCCAGTGGAAGGCCCTTGCATTCATTTACGATCTATTCCACAAAATTTTCAAAAATTGAATTGAAGGATGTATCAAGCAAGCAATATGTAGATAAAGAGATAGTTTGATTAAGTTTTCATTCACCTGTTTGACCAGATTCACATCAGCAGCAGGAGGGATAGTCCTCTCTCCAAAAGCAGATTGGCAAAACAGGAGCATTGATTCATTTTCTCTCAACAATTCTACTTTATAACTAGCATTTACAACTGTCTGAAACTCGAACCTTGGAACCACCAGCGTTTTGTATCCAGGGACTTCGAATATAAGCTGTTCAAGCAATGAAAAAGACCACACATCATCCAAAACCACCAAACAACGAGTTGCTGTTGTGCAATGAAACTGCGGGTTCCAATGTTGTGGAATTCCATCATAGCATCCCATCTTGTCACTCCCAGATATAAATTTCCAAATTCTAGCCCTCAATTGCTCGACATCTGGAGATTGAGACACAGTCAGGAACAAAATCCTGTTATTAAAATAACCTGCAAACAGCAAAATATCAGAGTCAATTCACATCCTTAAATAAGAAAGAAACAGCGTAACATAACAGAAACAGAACATACTTAAAACTTGACCATCTCTGCAAATCTCAGCAGCCAGAGTAGTTTTTCCAGATCCACCAATCCCAGAAATCCCAACAACACCCAAATCCTCTCTCTCAATGACTATCTCCTTCACTTTCTTCTTCCCCAAAGCAATCCCCATCCCCATCAAATTCCCAAAACCACCCTCCACCCGCTTCTCTTTCTCCATTGCCACCGCCTTCACCGCCTCCTCCATCCACCCACCACCTCCAATCTTCATAGACACAAGACGCTGCTCGAGCTCGTCTAGCCTCTCAGCTGTCTCGAACCTCATGTGATGAACGTCAGCCAACACATGCGCCTGCAAAGGACCGTTCAAGAAACTCGACACCCTCTTCATCAACTCCTCCATCTTCCTTGATAACATAAAGTTCTTGTACACGTTCCAACGTCCGGATTTATGAACTTTCTCACAAAGTTCCAGTCCGTCTTTGAGAGTCTGGGAGAGGACGTTGAGCTGGCCCTGGCGGAGTGGCACTTCTACGCCCGAGTTTTTGATCTCTTGAATGATAGGGAGGAGCTCCTCTATAGTGTTTTTGAGCTGGTCCGCACTCCCTTTGAAGAGAAGGGTTTTATGTGATATGGTTATCAGAGCCTTAATGAGCTCGCCGGCGATCTGGTCAACAACAATGTCCATCACCTCCAAGTCGTTGAAAGACCAGTTTACGTGTATATACGTGTGTGTCAACTAGAAGAGGAAGTCAATGAAAGATTGATTTGTTTTTTCTTTTTCGAGAGGTTGAAAAATTGCAGGGAAGAGGTTTGTAGTTGTTTGCGTTCTCTCTGTGGGTTCACTCCGACTAAGGCCTCTGGTTGTATACATGGTATGTTTATTCACTGAAATTCTTACTGTCACCACGATAATTAAGTGAGATGGTAAAATTTTGTCTTTCATTTGAATGCTTCGACAAAAGAAAGGGGGCTCTATGCATTGCTTTGGCGGCACATATCATCAAAATGCATTTACATGGCAAGTCTCCATTATTAATTTACTTGGTGGTTTCCGTTTTCACACAGGTATAATAAGCACACGGTTATGATACTAACGCAAAAAAGTCTTTATATGATTCGAATTAGAAAAAAGAAAGAGAGTTGAACATGAAAAAAATCATCCAACGGTGAAAAAGTAAGAAAATATTAAAATAAAAAATTAATAAAAGTTAGAAATGGGAAACCAACTAAAGGGATTATTAAAGGCCATGTAATACGCTCTATCCCTCCTCTCCTCTCCCACCTCACCAAATGATGAAAAAAAAAATCTACATTTTCATCATCTGATGTGTCATCCTCCAAAGAATCATTATCATATATGATTCTTATGTCACCATCCTTATCGTTAGTTTCATCCTCCTCCCACTCGAGTTTTTCATTCTCTTGTCATATATTCTTTCTTTCGTCTAACAAATAATATATAATAATAATTTAGTGACTATCATGAACTCTAATTAAAACTTACTATATTTAGTTAGGAAATAACTTACTTGTATTTCTCTTTTGCTTTCTCTTTAATTGCCTACTATAACTTGGTTAACTTATGTCAACGCCTAAGGATTCATCATTCACCCATTCTTCATCATAAGGTACCTTATAACTAATAACTAAGGGATCTTGATCATCTTTTAGTGTCCGTTTCTTCAAGTACTTATATTGTAATCTTCTATTATACATGAGGTACACTAAATCATTCAATTTCTTGGTCTACTTTCTCATCTTCGTATGAATCTTTGTAAATGTTTAAGGAAAATGAGTATTGAGAAAAAATCAATTTAGTGTATATATATTAATTTAGAAAGTTATATCATATTAAATGCACGTACTCCAATTCTTCTCACAAATGGAGAACGAGCAAGTGAGACACGAAATTCTTATGGCAAAAGATGTAAGCTCAGGGGTGTCAGCTCCAAATGCACGGCAGCAGTCAGTTGCAAATAATCATTTAGGAATTAAGAGAATACTACAAATTTCATAAACAAATTAGTAATGGTGAATGATAACTTTACATACCAAGACTACATTTATACACGATACTCTTCACCAATGCATATCTATACATTCCTTGTTTTTGGTCGTAGTTATCAATTGAACATGAGCCTTAACTTTATCCTTCACATTAGCAATAAGTTTCTCCAACCATATAACAAACCCCCTGTTAATCTCTAGATGTTTGGAAGGATTTTCGTTATAATAGAATTGGAGATTCAAAAAGTAGGCAGCTGCATGCAAATGACGGTGCAACTGAAACTCCCATTTCTTATCACTAATGTCCCATATCACTTTATAAACCCCTAAATCACCTCTAAAGTTTCTAAGTATTTCCTCCTTAGCTTTATCATTAATGACATCATAAATGAATCCTATTGGAGGTATCTTTTGAGAATCCATCATCGTCAATACATTCATAATGAGCCTAGTTGTCTTCAATGCATAAGTCATACTACTCCAGAAGCTTCTATGTAACAGCCCGTCCTAGTTTGGGCCGGGGTTTATCTGGCTATTGGGCTAACCCTCTAAGCCTAGGATATCTCGACCCCCCTTACTGATTTCTTTCATCTCTGTAGATGCTCGATCCCATGCCTTAGGGGTCTTAGGCAAATGGGTAGTAGATGTGCTTCCCATTTGCCTAAGACCTCTAGGGCTAGTAGCTTAGATGGTAGTAGGTGTGCGGAACATTTGCTTAAGACCCCTAGGGCATGGGATCGAGCATCTGTGGAGGTGAAAGAAATCAGTAAGAAGAGGGGGGGAGGGTGAAGAAGAGGCGAGATATCCTGGGCTTAGAGGGTTGGCCTAGTAGCTAGATAAGCTCCGGTCCAAACTAAGATGGATTGTTATATAAAAAGGTGCTTTTTTGTGTAACGAACGACCCCGCCACACGCCGCGATTGTCCGGCCAATCCCGCTATCTAACCTCAACCGTGCGGTTCTTCTGATAGATACTGTCCCTTCCCTTATAAGGTTTTCATACTCCTCCTACACCTACTCGAACCCATGATCTAGGGGTTAAGTATATAGGAAATGCAAGGTGTGTACTATTTAAGCTAGTAGCTCAGATGGTACATACCTTACATTTTCTATGTACTTAACTTCTAGGTCATAGGTTCAAGCAAGTGTGTGAGACGTATGAAAACCCTATAGGGGAGGGGACAGTATCTGCTAGAAGAACCGTACGGTCGATGCTAGGTAACGGGACTGGTCGAACAGTTGTCGTGCGAGGCGGGGCCGTTCATTTCACAAAAAGGCACATTTTTATGTAACAGCCCGTCCCAATGTGGAACATGGCTTATCTAGCTACTGGACCAACCTTCTAAACCCAAGATATATCACCTTCCCCATTTCTTACTGATTTCTTTCAGATAGTGCACACCTTGCATTCCCTATGTACTTAACTCTTAGGTCATAGGTTCGAGAAGGTGTGAGAGACGTATAAAAAGTAGCTCAGATGGTACACATCTTGCATTCTCTATGTACTTAACCTCTAGGTCATGGGTTCGAGCAGGTGTGAAAGGTATATGAAAAACCTATAGGGGAGGGGATAATACCTATTAGAAAAACTGCACGGTCGAGGTCGAGTAATTAGACCAGGTAGCAGGACTGGCCGGACGATTGCCGTGTGAGGCAGGGCCGTTTGTTACATTAATTTTTGTATCTCAAATTTATGAAATTATTATTTTGTGAAATATATCCTAGTATTACCTAGGGAATTTTATGATTTTAGCATGTGTGCATAGATTGATTTATACTTTTGAAAGGGCCAAAATAAAAATTCACCTTTTAATATAAAAAATTTGTTTAACCACATATAATTTATTGTTTTTAGCTGTTTGAGACATTAATGTACCCGATCCTTCCAACTCCATTTTTAAATTTTATTCTCTCTTTTCCCACTTATTTCTTGACTTCCCCTTTTTTTCTCCCAAAGCTCTTTTGGGAGAAGCTGGTTTTACCAGTTTCACTTGGAAGCTATTCCCAAAATCAAAAGTTATTTTTGAAAGAGCATGGCTTCTAGCTTTCAGAAGCTAAAAAAGGCTCTTTCTGGTGAATCCTGATCAGACACTTCATATCTCTTACACTAAAGGTGTCAAATGGGCTAGGCTTGGCCATATGAGCAATCTAAAGGGTTTTGTTGAAAACTAACCCATTTTTAATAACCCATTTAAGAAATAACCTTTGTTTTTTAAATTTTTGCACAATGTCCTTTTTGGACGAAAATGCCCTTGGCCCACATTTTTTTGTCGATCACTCTCTTTACTAAATGATTTGGTTGGGAATCTCAATCTCGAGGTTGTGAATCTCAACTTCAAAGTTGGGAATCCCAACCTCGAGATAGAGAATCTCAACCTTGATAGAATATCCAAGTTCACATTCTCAACTTTCAGGTTGGGAGTCATAATCTTAATTCAAATTCATATTTGGAATCTCAACCTTAGGGTTCGTATTTCCAACTTGGATGTTAAATTAAGATTAGGAATCCCAACTTGGAGGTTGGGACTCCCAATATAGAGATTGAAATTTTCAACTTTAAGGTTGGGAGTCCTAATTGTGATTCAAATAACTATCATTTCATTAAGAGTATTTTTGTCCACCCAATATCTTTTTTATAATAATAAAAAAAGAAAGGTTATTTTTGAGGTTAACCATTCCAAATGGGTTTTTTTTTTTTTTTTTCAATTATTTTCCAATCTAAAATAGTCCATAAATGCTTAAGGACAGGAGTAAAGCTTGGCCCTTAGGTTTACTGGTCAGGCCCAATTAATTTTGGGGTTTTATTGAAAACTAATCAATTTTTAATAACTCATTTGAAAAATAACTTTTATTTTTTAAATTTCAACCTCAAGGTAGAGAATCTCAACCTGTAGATTCGGAATCCCAACTTACAGGTTGTGAGTCCTAACAAGTTGAGATTCCGACATTAATTCAAATCATCTCAACCTTAGGATTGTGATTTTTTTTTTCATAAAAAAACAAATATTATTTTTGAGATTGACCTTTCCAAATAGATCTTTTTTGCAATTATTTCTTAATTTTGCAGTCATATCCATTCATGGTCCGAGTCCCTTTGATACGCAACCCAACATGGGCCTTTTTGGGCGGCCACAACAATTTACAATATATAAAAATAAAAGCAACAACTAAATATTATGAAAATTTTAAATGCTTATATTTTTATAATGTGACATCCCGGCTCCCAAGATCGTCACTTCCTGTGACATCCCGGCTCCCAAGATCGCCACTCAATCGGTACTGTTCCCTCCCCTGGGGATTTTTTTCTCGCCTCCCCCACCTCTCGAACCTGACACCTGGGGCTTAATACCAAATTCTTAGAGAAGTGGGTACCAATTCTTAGAGAGAATTGGTACCCACTTCTCTAAGAATTTGGTATTAAGCCCCAGGTGTCAGGTTCGAGAGGTGGGGGAGGCGAGAAAAAAATCCCCAGGGGAGGGAACAGTACCGATTGAGTGGCGATCTTGGGAGCCGGGATGTCACAGGAAGTGGCGATCTTGGGAGCCGGGATGTCATAATAAAAAGTACCGATTGAGTGGCGATCTTGGGAGCCGGGATGTCACAATAAAAAGGCGCCTTTTTATTGTGACATCCCGGCTCCCAAGATCGCCACTTCCTGTGACATCCCGGCTCCCAAGATCGCCACTCAATCGGTATTGTTCCCTCCCCTGGGGATTTTTCTCGACTCCCCCACCTCTCGAACCTGGCACCTGGGGCTTAATACCAAATTCTTAGAGAAAAGGGTACCAATTGAGCTAAAGATCGGATCCATCTCATATAGTCTCTCATGAAACTATTGAAATTCAGCCCGACATGACTTACGAGGAAGAACCAGTAAAAATCCTGGATCGGGAAATCAGGGAACTCAGGAACAAGAAGATTCCATTAGTGAAAGTTCTCTGGAGGAACCATAAAGTTGAAGAAGCTACTTGGGAGAGCGAAGAGATAATGCAGAATCAATATCCTCATCTATTCAGTTAAAGTAAATTTCGAGGACGAAATTTCTTTTAGAGGGGAAAATTGTAACATTCCGTTATTATGCCTCATAATTTATTAAATAGTGATTTTATATTATCGGACGATGTAAATAATTACCCGTTCGGATCCGGAGGAGTAACGGAATTTTTTTAAAATTTTTCAGACGGATCCGGGGATAATTATTTAATCGAATCTCGTAAAATAAATTAGTGTGTCCGGATTTAAATATTTATTCGGAACCTAATGAAGTTTCCGTTCGCGAAATTGGATTTTATTTAAATTTTCAGGATTTGTCTCGAATCGAATCCGAGCGGAAAGCGGAATCCTAAAGCGAGAATTGTCGGAATGGGAGGATTAAATAAAATGAGTGGGGCCATGAGGGACAAATGGCATTCATGCAAAAGGGAAGTAATTACATGTGGCATGAGGTGAAATAAACAAGTGAAATAAAAGAAATGAAATGAAAATTTTAAAGTAAAGAGAGCAAGTATATTCGGCCACCACTCATCACCAAACTCAAAATTGAAGTGAAAAGCAAATCAAAAGGAGAGAGTGAGTTTGTGAGTTTATGGAACCGAGAGAGAAAGAGAGACCCGCTCATAGAGGAACTAAGAGTGCTCGAGTGAAGAAGAAAGCAATATATATTCATTAAGCTCGGTCACCACTATTGCATGCAAAGACAAAACCGAGAGAGCTATCATTTGGTCAATAGCTCTCAAGTTGGAAGCAAAACCGAGAGAGAGAATAATGAGAAGCTATCATTCGGTCACCATTCTTCTTCATTTCAAAAAAAAAAAAAAACGAATCCAAGAAATCTGTCAACTTCTTCTTCTTCATTTCAAAACAGAAACTGAA
This sequence comes from Dimocarpus longan, assembly GCA_022984855.1. NCBI lineage: Eukaryota > Viridiplantae > Streptophyta > Magnoliopsida > Sapindales > Sapindaceae > Dimocarpus > Dimocarpus longan. Next base: position 10,144,837 of record CM041014.1, on the reverse strand, counting down.
GACAAGAGGTGCTGCTCTTGAAGTTGAGAGAGAGCTGAACCGAGAGCAGAGGTTGAGAGCTTGTGGTGGTGTGCTGCTCGTGGAAGAAGAGAGATCCCAAGGCAGATCTGAAGCAAGGATGAGCATGCAAGCTAGGAGAAGCTGGAGCAAGCTGATATTGCATGCAAGCAAGGTGAACTGAAGAACTGAGCTGGAGTTGCTGCCGTTGCTGCCTTGTCCACTGCCGTGAGGTTGCTGTCATCACCGTGAGCAAGGAAGACAGTTGCTGGCGTGAGGAGGTCGTGCACCAGCTGCTGTCACCGTCCCCAAGTGCTGCTGCCAGTGTCGCCGGTGGAGGGAGCTGCTGGCGTGAGGTAGAGCTGCTGCCGTGGTCTATTGCTACTGCTGACGTGATGAAGGTGCTGACGCCGTGAATCTGGTGGCGTGAGGTTGCTGCTGGTGGCGTGGAAGTGCTGTCGTCGCTGGAAGAAGTCTCGCATTGAGCTGAGGTAACTGCTGCCTCGTACCATTGCTGTCGTTGTTTTTGGTTGCTGAAATTTCTGTTGTTGCTGGCGTGTTCTTGTTGCTGTCTTTGTTGCGATTGCTGTTTTGCTGAGTTGCTGTTATTGTTGTGCTGTCATTGTTGTGTTGCGAAGCTGCTGTCGCGAAGCTACTGTCGCGAAGCTGCTGTGTTGCGAAGCTGCTGGTATTGCGAAGCTGCTGGTATTGCGAAGCTGCTGTGTTGCGAAGCTACTGTCGCGAAGCTGCTGTGTTGCGAAGCTGCTGTCGCGAAGCTGCTGAATGTTGCGAAGCTGCTGTCACGAAGCTGCTGGTGGCTGTTGTGCTGTTTTTGCTGTCATTGCTGTTGAGCTGTTGTGCTGTTTTGCTGTGTGCTGTGTGCTGCCGTGCTGCTGTCATCGCTGTCATCACTGTCTTGCTGCTGGCGTGAGCTGCTGGTGGCTGTAATCGTCGACCCTGCTGCGAGCTGTCAAGCTGAAGCTGTGCCGCTGTTGCGTCGTGTGCTGTCATCGAAAAATAAGTTGCTGTCATTGTGCGAACTGCTGCCAAGTTGCTGTCTTTGTCATCGAAATTGTTCGCGAGCTGTTTTGAAGCGAAAAACAGCTCAAGTGAAGGTAAGTCGCTGTCCCGTTAGTATTGTAATCATGATTTAAATAATATTTGGACGTTAATGATGTCCGTTTGGATTGGAGGAAGCTCGTTAATAAAATGAGTTAATTGGGACAGCTTTTTCGCGCTATTTCGAATCTTTTAAAAGTAAGCTTCGAAAGGTACGTTAGGAGTTATTTGATTTCGTTTCGTTGGATAATGACTAAGCTTGAATTGAGAATGAATTGTGATGATAATATATTTGGGAAATAGGATTTTTAGAACCTCGTTAGTGTGGAGGTTCGTTTGATTGAGCTTTGACGTGTTTTCGAATGATTCTTTGATGTTGAAATTTACGTTGCGAAGCCATATAGGGGCTGCTATGTTAGGAAATATGGGCTGTTATGCTTTGTTTTCCATTTTGTAATGATCGGCATGAAAAATGGTTTGCAACGATATGCATTAGAATATTGGAAAGTTATTTGAATATTTTTTATTGTGATATCCCGGCTCCCAAGATCGCCACTTCCTGTGACATCCCGGCTCCCAAGATCGCCATTCAATCGGTACTGTTCCCTCCCCTGGGGATTTTTCTCGCCTCCCCCACCTCTCGAACCTGGCACCTGGGGCTTAATACCAAATTCTTAGAGAAGTGGGTACCAATTGAGCTAAGTAGCTCAATTGGTACCCACTTCTCTAAGAATTTGGTATTAAGCCCCAGGTGCCAGATTCGAGAGGTGGGGGAGGCGAGAAAAATCCCCAGGGGAGGGAACAGTACCGATTGAGTGGCGATCTTGGGAGCCGGGATGTCACAGGAAGTGGCGATCTTGGGAGCCGGGATGTCACAATAAAAAACTTAGCTCAATTGATACCCACTTCTCTAAGAATTTGGTATTAAGCCCCAGGTGCCAGGTTCGAGAGGTGGGGGAGGCGAAAAAAATCCCCAGGGGAGGGAATAATACCGATTGAGTGACGATCTTAGGAGCCGAGATGTCACAGGAAGTGGCGATCTTGGGAGCCGGGATGTCACAATAAAAGGCGCCTTTTTATTGTGACATCCCGGCTCCCAAGATCGCCACTTCCTGTGACACCCCGGCTCCCAAGATCGCCACTCAATTGGTACCCACTTCTCTAAGAATTTGGTATTAAGCCCCAGGTGCCAGGTTCGAGAGGTGGGGGAGGCGAGAAAAATCCCCAGGGGAGGGAACAGTACCGATTGAGTGGCGATCTTGGGAGCCGGGATGTCATAGGAAGTGACGATATTGAGAGCCGGGATGTCACATATAAGCTGTATAATAAATTAGTATTGATAATTGTTAAATTTATTGATAATAAATATAAATACACAAACCATGATTATGGTGGACAACTACAATACAAATATTCTTGAATGAATTACTTGAATATTGTGTAAATAAAAAAATTGGGTGAGAATTGTATCAGTATAGTTTCAGTATATCCCAGCTAGAGTGGCACCCATCAAACTATCGATTATTTGCATTATTCAACCCATTAGAATTTAATTATCTAATTAGTAAAATCTTCAATGAGATCATTATCAGCAATATATTATCAACAAATTTTGAAAATTTAATTCAACTAAAGTCTTCTCTTTACTTCAAAAATTTTTATTGTTAAACTAAATGTGTAATAGTTTTAAAACACTAATTTAAGAACTTCAAATGATGACCAATACTTGTCTCAAATTTTTATGAGAACCAAAGAATCCTATGATTACAAAAGATTGTGTTGAGGATCCAATAATATGAAGAGCGGCATTAATTTAACTCAAATTATATGTACAGCCCATTAAAATTTTATAATATATGATCATTAATTCATTATGTAATCAATTAAATTATTAAAATTTTTGATCAAATTTTTCATTAATGGGTCTAAGTGAGCTCACTATCATAAGCCCTATTCGGCTCTTAAGGGCCGCACGCACAGGCTTCGGCCCAGGCTTAAGGGCCTACATGTTGGAGAGAATTTTATTTTCGCGCTTATGATATTTAAAATGTTTAAAAGTGAATTCATTTTTAACTCCCGCGGTCTCATATGCTTTAAAAAAGCATCATTTTAGTTTTAGTTTGATAGAAAATTTGACCGTCATTATTAACAAAATTGAAAAAATAGACTATTTTATCTTTAACTATTTATAAACTCTATAAAATTATGATTTTACCCTTATTTAAGAATTAAAAATATTAATTTAAAAAATTATGAAAAGTAAATTATAAGTTAATAAATGCCGATCTTCACTGTCTGGTGGAGATCAAATCATAAAATCAAAATATAAAAAAAATTGGAGAAAAAAAAAATGAATTTATAAAAAAAAAAAAAAATGGTGAAGATCCAATTTGGATTTCCACTAACCACGGATAGAGATGAAATCTATCTTCATCCATGGCCAATCTAGTTTCACCAAATCTTCAAACCACCGATACACTTGTTAAAACTCCAACACACATACACACACGCGCACGTGCACATACACACACACACATAAAGTAATAATGGCAACCTCTACAACCATGTTCAGATTCCTCTCTTCCGCTATAATAACCATCACTACTAGAGCCTCTCTCCTTCCTCTTAAATCAATCTCTAACCTTCCCGTCAAAACCTCTCTCCATCGCCATCTTTCAATGACCCCCACCCTCATTTTCTCCACCAAAACCAACCACCTCCTCATCTCCACCTCCATTATCATTGGCGACAAGCTCCTTAATGCCACCCTATCCTACATTAACCCCATTGGCAAGATCCAAACCACCATTGTCTAGAGGCTCCATTGCATGATGGAGATGCATCCTTCATTGTCGATGATGGAGTCTCGATGGAGATCCCTTTAGATTTAGTACTCTATCGACCTAGATGGAGCATGACATCACTAAATGGATCCAATTTAAGTACAAGTCCTATTATTATTGATGTTGTTTTAATGCACCCCACTGATTTTCAGGGTGGGTTACAAGCCTAATTACAGTCTAAGTTGTATATAATGTATATACATATTCGTAAGTGGACCAAAGCCCACAATTTTAGTGGACATTTTTAAATGAAACCAAGAAAATGAGGCGCGAAATAAGAAAAACCATAGTAGAATGTGGGATGTAAAACGCAAAATGACAAGTAAAAAATTGAGACAAAATGGGTGGCCGTGTCAGAATGAGGTGTAGTGGCAATTTTTTAAATATAAATAAGATAAGTGTCATGAGATGGTGTTTGACAATCAAAGTGTCTCATTCTTAAGTTGACATGTTATACTATGTTATGGAAGAATAAGATGAGAGGCAGTCATGTGTACAGTTTATATATATTTATTTATGTATACACGAATAATTACAAGCAAAAAAAAAAAAAAAAAAAAAATCAATATTGGAGAGGCCAGACAGCTAAATGAAAAATAACAAAAAATAGTGAGGAAAAAAAAATAGATTGTGAGCAGGAAAAGAGAAAAGAAGGAAAACGAGAAGAAGAGAAGGAAGAAATATAAGAAAAAATTTTGGATGGGTGGATAGAATATTTAAGTGTCTGATTTATCTAGATAAGTAATTTTATTTCAATGAGATCTAAAACCCACAAAAGTTATTATTATTTTTTTCATAAATTCTAAATTGAATTTATTTGATATTAAGGTGGATGTAAGATGATGAAAAATTAGATGAGAGCTCATTTTAGATACAAATTTGAGCAAAAAAGTTTTATGAGTGGATAATTTATTTTAAGGAAATTGATTTAATTATGTTTACTTATATTTCAGCTTTTATTATTTATTTGAAAGTAAATAATTTAATTAGTTAATTGATTTTATTAATTATGAATTATAATTTACAATTGGATTATAGAATCAGCTTTTAAATTATTTTTGCGATATACATATATGTATTAGAAATTTCAATAGGAATTTATTATTGTCAGGTTAAGTTTATTATATGAAAAATTTCAAAATATTTTAAGTATTAATTTATAGGTGTTCAAGAAAAATATTTATTAAGATTTATTTGTGTATTCAAGATATTTGCATATGGAAAATTGTTTGAGATATGAAATGAATGAAATAAAGATGTTTTCATAACACTAAAGTTGTATCCTCCCAACTAATGCCTAGGCTACATATGTGTAAGTCTCAGAGTCTCCCACTATGTGTATGATAGATATTGCAGAGACTCATTGAGTCATTCAACATTTACAGCAGATATTATCCCCCACTCTATGTGCATGTTAAGTATCTCCAGAATATATAATAGATTTCTCTGGATATTAGTTGGTATAGATTTTCACGTTATATATGTTTACAATTTTATTATAAAATTAGGGATCGACATGTGTATAGAAGCTATAAGTCCATGAACAAGAGTCCAACGGAGGCTTAAAGCATAATAGTCAAACTAGAGAAGTCTATGCAGTTATCTGAAAGAAACTTGTTGGATATCAGTTTACATAAGAGATTTGATGACAAGAGTTTCAAAAATGATATAAGACTTGATGGAGACTGGTGACCCATACACGTGTATAAGAGCTATAAATTTGTGGACAAAGGTCTAATGGAGGCCTAAAGCGTGGTAGTCCAAACTAGAGAAGTCTATGCATATTTCGAAAGAGATTTAAGAAAAGTTTTATATATTATAGTTGGAGAATATGTTTTATAAAGTTACAAAGAAAGGATTCATACAAATACTTATAGTTTTGCTATAATATGAGATTTGAATTTAGTCTTATTGTTTATATATGCATGCGTATAAATCATTGAGAATTGTTCTTTATTTCCATTAATATATTATGTTTTATTTAAAAATATTTTTAAAAAGTTATATCCACTCACTAAGCGTTAATGTCCACTTTTTTATAAAACCCATTTTGTCATATTCTTTTTTTTTTCCCTTTATTTATTTATTTTAAAATTTTTTTATTTATATTGTTTAAATAAACATAAAATTTAAATGACTAAAAACCTTATTGAAATCAAATTTGGGTGATTTTCAACATTTGGAACGTTTTAGAAATCATAATTTGTATGAAACTTGCATAATAAATCAATATGCTATAGGGTATTTTCATAATCAATTCCTTTTTTGTTTTATTTCTTATTCACTGATTTAGTTAGGATAGAGTTATTGTCACCCATAAAAATAATTTAAATATTCATTTTTCTAAAAGGATGCAGATATTACAACCTACAAATATGATTTCCACACTTAAATTATTAATATACCCATTAATTGAATTTAAAAATTTGCATGATAGTATTAGCACCTATAATTATATCAATATTAACACTATTTAAATAATATTAATTATATTCATTTAAAATAAACTTTCTATTTTTATTTTTTCTTTCTTCCTCTTAAATATATATTTTTAACCTTGACCCTAATTTTTCACTTCATCAATAACATGAAGAAGTAATCATACTTAAAGATTGAAGCCACCAAATTCTTCATAAAGAATGAGACTTTATTTTATATTTTAATCATTTTTACTGGTTAGATGAACAAAAAATAAAATTTTAAAAAAATTGTTTTGCATTTAAAGAAATCTAAAGAAGTGCCAGATATATGTAACATTTAATAACATTTTTTTTTTTTTTTTGTAGATTTTATGTTAGAAATATTTATGGATTTTTTTTTTTTTGGTTTTGTTAACTTAAAATTGAAAAAGAAAAATTGTTTCAAATTTTAAAAGTAAACAAATTGTTTTACTAATTTGTGGTTGTCCTTATTTGTAATTTTATTTAAGGATAATTCTGTCATATAAAAATTTTTAGAAAAATGGGAGTTGAAATCATTTTGTTGTTGACTAAATCTACCCTTTCTAAAAATATTTATATGACAAAATTATTCTTAAATGAAATTATAAAGAAAGATATGTACATATTAGTAAAACAATTTGTGTACTTTTAAAACTTGAAAGAATTTTCCTTTTTTCAATTTTAAGTTAACAAAACAAAAAAAATTCCAAAAATATATTCTAATAGAAAATCTACAAAAAAAAAAAAAAAAGTTTGTGAATCTTACATATATCAAATGATTCATTAGATTTTTTAAATGTGAACCACAATTTTCAAATTTTATTTCTTAGTAATTTAAACAGTAAAAATTGATTAGAAGTTTCATTTTAATTAAAAATTTGATGGCTCAACCTAGTATGGTTTCTTCCTCTTCTTCATGACAAAGTGTAAAATTAGGGTTACAGTTGATAATCTATATTTAAGATAAATAAGGAAAAAATAAAGATGGGTAAACACATTGGTATATTTATATGTGCTTATATATATATATATATATATATATATATATATATATATTGGAGATCAAGATCTCCATCAAGAATGATTTTGCGATCTCCACTGACGGAAATGAAAAATCCCAACTTACATTGAGAGAGATTTGTGATCTCTATTAATGGAGATCAATGATCACCTTTCACGAAGTATGTTGTCTCCAGTTTTGGAGATCATAGATCTCCACCTTATTGGAGATCCAGTTGTTGTGTAATTGATGTTTTGATTTTAGAGTGTATTATTAATTCAAAATGAAAATAAAAATGAATCAAGTTCCATTAGAAATAAAAAAACAATAAACTTGATTTCTTGGATGAGAGTTGAGAATTAAGTTTCATTTCTAATTAAAGACAATTTCTACCTAAAACTTATTCCTAATTTGTATATAAGATTCGTATAATTTGATTTCTAATAGTTTTAGCAAATACTATAATACAAATTAAAAATTATAGGTTCCTTTCTTCTTAAGAAGTCATAATTAGTTTCCTTTCCTCACTAGGTGTGTTAATAATTTGAGTATGGAAATCACATTTATGGCTAGCAATTTCTACACCCATTAAGTAAACGGTGGAAAAAGAATTTTTTTAATTCCATTTCTAATTCTTAAAAGTTAATAAGCACTTGAATGGAAACGTATAATTTAATTCCCATTACTCTCCATTCCCTATCCCTTGAAATTTAATTCTCTTTTATATTCATTCTTGATTAGTAAACATGAAAATAATACCATATAGAATTTAAATTCTTTATTTATTTTTGTCTATTTTAGACACTTACAGATTCATAATAATTAATATAAAATTTATCAAATGCATGCATATTGCTTTTGAATTTACAATAGATTATTCCTTCACCTCATTCAATAACAATTATTTTAAAATTATAATAATACAAAACTAACATAAAGAGCATCTCTAATACTCTCATGAATATATTTATATTTTAATGTTATATCATCAATATCAAGAAATTTGTTTCTTACATGACATAAATATAATTTTATAAACAATCAAATTAAAAATTGTTCTTCAATGTTTCCTTATATTTCCTTTTAATGCTTACATGATTTTCTCCTTAATGCTTCCATTTTTTATTTTAATTTTAATTAGATTGAGAAAAATTAGAATTAAATAGTTGTTGATTTGCTCATATGACTATTTAATTGACCATATGAAAATATATTGTCATGTTGATAATGTCTAATTTTTTTTTGTCACCTCAGTTTAACATTGATGAGTAATAATTACATTAAAGAAGTTTATTTTAACTTAATATCTATTTATTCTATATGACATGCAATTCTTTCACAATCCATAAGACTATTGGGCATACACTACATGTTAGAGGAATAAAATTGCTACTATGTTTTTGGTTTTTTATTTATAAAAAACGGAAATATTACTTTGACTTTACACAACACTAAACAATTAAAATAAATCATAAAATTAATGCTCATGTTTAGCGTTATCATTGTTTTAGAGCTGGTGTTTAGTGATATCATTTATTTTTGTGCATATCATTAACCTTACAAAAGGAGGCAATGCAGCTGCTCAATCAGTGTCACCTTTCACTAATGATTATGGAATCCCTCCAATCTCTTGTAGCTATTGTTTCTCTTCTTCTACTCGTTCTTCTTCCGAATTTTCAACTCACAACATCAAACAAAACAGCTAGTTTTAGCCTGAAGCTTATCCATCGTGACTCCCCTGAATCCCCCTTGTATGCCGGAGCTATGACTCGCCGCCAAAGAGTGGAAAGGCACCTGAAATCTTCGGTGTCCCGTGCTTGGTATTGGAAGACAATCACCATGCAGAACGGAAGTACCGCACAACCCGACATGATGCGTTCAGTTGTAAGCAATCAGAATCTACAGTATCAGGTGCAACTGGAGATTGGTGATCCTAAGGACACTTACTACTTAGTTTTGGATACAGGTTCAGGCCTTACATGGTTGCAATGTGAACCCTGCAAGGAGTGTTTTCCTCAGATGTACGATATTTACGACCCGAAAAAGTCCAAAACGTTCCAGGAAATTCACTGCAATTATCCTCTTTGTCACTACTTTGGTTGCTACAGCCAACAATGCCGGTTTGGTCTCAAATACATGAGTGGAGAATATATTGGAGGGTATGTGGGCTTGGAATCATTCCACATGAAGGACGAAAATGGTAGGTATACTCATATGAACAATTTTCTATTTGGTTGCTCACAACTGAACAAGAATTTCGGAAATGACGAATTTTCTAGGATGGCTGGGATCATGGGGTTGGACAGAAGCCCATTTTCGTTGATAACGCTGCTTGGAGATTTCATTATGAAACGATTCTCCTACTGTCTCCTCAACCCTTTGACTTCAGGAACTAGATTTAGCTACCTCAAGTTTGGACTAGACATGGGGTATGTAGGAGGCCCTTTTGTTAAAAAAACTCCATTTGTCAAGGTTCCAAACTCCAATACATACGGTTTGAACTTATTAGATATTAGCTTTGACCGTAAGCGCTTGAATTTTGCACCCGGCACCTTTAAATTCAAAGTCGATGGGTCTGGTGGTTGCATTATTGATTCCGGGAGTGCAATCTCCTACATTGAAAAAAGAGCTTACGACGTGCTGGAAGTTGAATTTGTGAGATATTTTTCGAAATTCAAAGACCTTGTAAGGCTTCAACATTGCATGCATCCAGCAACGATTTGCTACAATGCGCCAAAGGGTTTCCCATTGTACCCTTCTCTGACGTTACATTTTGAAGGAGCGGATCTTGTAATAGAACCAGAATATGTTGGTATGGCCGTGAACAGTAAGTCTTTCATCGTAGCCATTGCTCCAGGAAATAATTCAGTGTTAGGCGGATTTCAACAATCTAACATTAGGTTTACTTACGATCTTCAATCAAATTTTCTTGCATTTGATCGTGAAGATTGTTCTAAAGATGCAGCTTGATGCAGTTTTTTGTTTTGTCTTCTTGGCTTTTTGTTACCTATTTTATTCATGAAGCTTGTCCAGTTACAATGTCACATGTTTTTTGTTTTGTCCACAAGTTATGTAAGAATAAATTTGAGGAATTAAAGGAAGGGAAGATTTCACATAAATTTTATCATTTTTGCGATTTATTGATCAATCTTGACGAATTTCAAAATTTATCATTTTAACAGTTTACCATTACTTTTTTTAATGTAATTAGTCAAAGACATTAAGAATCCAAAAGTATATATTTTAATCTTAATGCATTAGACCGCATGTATATTGACATGAGTAAAATAAAAATATGTTAAAAAATAAGGATGTACGAAAGAAAACACATGTTCAATTATGAAATAATTGAATTTGTTTTATTGCGAAGCCTTGAAATCGTAATAATAATAAATGTGTAAAACAATAATATAATAAATATAAATTGATCAAACGTTACTTCAACATCCAATTTATTGGACCAACAACTTTGACATTGAAGTCAATAACTTGACGTTGCACAAGTTGTTAATATGAACGTTGAAATTATTGATCCAACAAGTTAGACGTTTGTTGGAGTCATTCGTCCCAAGTTGTTGACTTTCAACAACTTCAAACGTTGCTTTAACGTCCAACTTGTCGAACCAACAACTTCGACGTTGAAGTCAACAACTTCACGTTGCACAAGTTGTTAACATGAACTTTGAAATTGTTGATCCAACAAGTTAAACGTTTGCTGACGTCATACGTCTAAAGTTGTTGACTTTCAACAACTTCAGACGTTTCTTTAACGTCCAACTTATTGAACCAACAACTTCGACGTTAAAGTCAACAACTTGACGTTGCACAAGTTGTTAATATGAACGTTGAAATCGTTGATCTTATAAGTTAGACGTTTGCTGACGTCATACGTCCAAAGTTGTTGACTTTCAACAACTCCAGACATTGCTTCAATGTCCAACTTGTTGAACCAACAACTTCAACGTTGAAGTCAATGACTTCACGTTGCACTAATTATTAACATAAACGTTAAAATTTTTGATCCAACAAGTTAGACGTTTGCTGATGTCATACGTTCGAAGTTGTTGACTTTCAACAACTTTAGACATTGCTTCAACGTCTAACTTGTTGAACCAACAACTTCGATGTTGAAGTCAACAACTTTACGTTGCACAAATTGTTAACATGAATGTTGAAACTGTTGATCCAATAAGTGGGACGTTTTCTGACGTCATACGTCCAAAGTTGTTAACTTTCAAAAACTCTAGATGTTGCTTCAACGTCCAACTTATTGAATCAACAACTTAGACGTTGAAGTCAATAACTTCACGTTGCACAAGTTGTTAATATGAATGTTGAAATTGTTGATTCAACAAGTTGGACGTTTGCTGATGTCATATGTCCAAAGTTGTTGACTTTCAACAACTTCAGACGTTACTTCAACGTCTAACTTGTTGAACCAACAACTTCACGTTGCACAAGTTGTTAACATGAACGTTGAAATTGTTGATTCAACAAGTTAAGCGTTTCCTGACGTCATATGTTCAAAGTTGTTGACTTTCAACAACTACAGACGTTACTTTAATGTCAAACTTGTTGAACTAACAACTTGATATTGCACAAGTTGTTAACATGAATGTAGAAATTGTTGATCTAACAAGTTGGACGTTTGTTGATGTCATACGTCCAAAGTTGTTGACTACGTTTGCTGACGTCATACATCCGTTTTTGTTGACTTTGAATAACTTTGAACGTTATATTAACGTCAAAGTTTTTGAATCAATAACTTTGATGTTAATGTTAACAAGTTGACGTTTCTGAACTTATTTACCACAACGTTGAAGTTGTTAAATAAATAACTTTTACGTTAATTTAAATTTTTAATAATAAAAAAATTATTAAAATAATATAATATTTTATTTATATAGTATTTTAATTATAATATAATACATTTTATATTAATAATAAACTAATAATATATTACATTTATATAAATTATTTTATTATTAAAATATTATTTTTTATAAAATTATTATTTTTTATCTGCAACAACCGATTGCTGCAACTTTCACAAAAACACATTTGGCTGCCAGGTGACAGCCAAATGTGTTTGTATGGTAATTGTTTGTACCATAGCCATTCCCCTAATAGTTATAGTAATACTATAATACAAATTAAAAATTATAGATTCCTTGATTAGGTTCCTTTCTTTAGAGGGTGTATTAAGAATTTGAGTGTGGAAATCATATTTGTGGATAACAATATTTACACCCATTGAATAAACAATAGAAAAGGAATTCTTTTAATTACATTTCTAATTCTTAAAAGTTAATAAACACTTAGAATGGAAACCTATAATTTAATTCTCATTTCTCTCCATTCCCCATTCATAGGAATTCAATTCCCTTTTATATTAATTTTTTATTAGTAAACACAACAATAATAACATATAGAATTTAAATTATTTATTTATTTTTTGTCTATTTTAGACATTTACAAATTCATAATAATTAATATAAAATTTATTAAATGCATGCATATTACTTTTGTCTTTACAATAGATTTTACCTTCACCTCATTCAATAATAATTATTTTAAAACATAATAATACTAAAATGACTTTAAGCACATGTCCAATGCTTTCATAGAACTTTGTTTTTTTTTTTTTTTTTCCTTTAAAAAGAAAATCGTAATGTCATTAATTTCAAAGGACTTACTTTCTACGTAACATAAATATCATTTGATAGACAATCAAATTAAAAATTATTCTCCGATATTTCCTTATATTTCCATTTAAGGTTTCAATGTTTTTTCATTTAATGGTTCTATGATTTTGATTTTTAATTAGATTTAAAAAAAAAATTAAATAGTTATTTACTTATTCAGATGACTATCTAATAGAATTTATGAAAATAGATGATCATGTTAATAATATATATATATATTTTTGCCACCTAGAATGATATTGATAAATGATAATTGTATTGAAGAAGTTTATTTCAACTCGATATTTATTTATCCGATATGACGTATAACTTTTTCATAATCCATAAGAGGATTAAAGATGTTCTAAATGTCAAAACTCTAAAGTTGCTAATATGTTTCTGGTTTTCTATATTTATAAAAAACAGAAAATATTAGTTTGACTTTGCACAACATTAAACCATTAAAATAAATCATAAAATTAATGCTTATGTTTGGCCTTATCACTGTTTTTGAGCTGGTTTAGTGATGTCATTTATTTTTGTCATCACTAACGTTATATAAGGAGGCAATGCAGCTGCTCAGTCAGTATCACCTTTCACACTACTAATAATTATGGAGTCCCTCCAATCTCTTGTAGCTATTGTTTCTCTTCTCTTACTCGTTCTTCCAAATTTGCAACTCACAACATCAAACAAAACTGCTAGTTTTAGCCTAAAGCTTATCCATCGTGACTCCCCTGAATCCCCCTTGTATGCTGGAGCTATGACTCGCCGCCAAAGACTTGAATGGCACCTGAAATCGTCCGAGGCCCGTGCTTCGTATTGGAAGACAATCACCATGCAGAACGGAAGTACCGCACAACCCGACATGATGCGTGCAGTTGTAAGCAATCAGAATTTACAGTATCAGGTGGAACTGGAGATTGGTGATCCTCGCAACACTTACTACTTAGTTTTGGATACAGGTTCAGGCCTTACATGGTTGCAATGTGAACCCTGCAAGGAGTGTTTTCCTCAGACGAACGATATTTACGACCCGAAAAAGTCCAAAACGTACCAAGAAGTTCATTGCAATTATCCTCTTTGTAGCCACTTTGGTTGCTACAGTCGACAATGCTGGTTTAGTGTCAAATACCTGAGTGGACAATATATTAGCGGGTATGTGGGCTTGGAATCATTCCACGTGAAGGATGAACATGGTAAGTATACTCATTTGTTCGATTTTCTATTTGGTTGCTCAGTTATGAACCAGAATTTTGGAAACAAACAATTTTCTAGAATGGCTGGGATCATGGGATTGGACAGAAGCCCATATTCTTTGGTAACATTGCTTGGAGATTTCATTATGAATCGATTCTCCTACTGTCTCCTCAACCCTTTGACTTCAGGAACTGGATTTAGCTACCTCAAGTTTGGGCTAGACATGGGTTATATAGGGGGCCCTTTTGTTAGAAAAACTCCATTTGTAAAGATTCCAAACTCTCAATCATACGGTTTGAACTTGTTGGATATTAGTTTTGACCGTAAACGCTTGAATTTGCCACCCGACACCTTTAAATTCAAAATTGATGGGTCTGGTGGTTGCATTATTGATTCCGGGAGTGCAATCAGCTACATTCAAAAGAGTGCTTACGACGTGCTGGAAGCTGAATTCTTCAGATACTTCTCAAAATTCAAGCAGCTTGTAAGACTTCAACAATGCACGCATCCAGTAACGATTTGCTACAATGCGCCAATGGGTTTCCCATTATACCCTTCTCTGACATTACATTTTGAAGGAGCGGATCTTGTAATAGAACCAGAAAATGTTGGTATAGCCGTAAACAATCAGTCTTTCATCATAGCCATTGCTCCAGGACATAATTCAATATTAGGCGGATTTCAACAAGCTAACACTAGGTTTACTTTTGATCTCCAATTAAATTTACTTGTATTTGATCGTGAGGATTGTTCTAAAGATGCAGCTTGATCTAGCTGCAGTCTTCTGGCGTAAGAATAAAGTTGTGGAAGTGAAGAAGGGAAAATTTTCACACCAGTCCCATTTTTTTTGTTTTTTGTTACCCATTTTATTCATGAAGCTTGTATAGTTATAGTGTTACATGTTTTTTGTCTTGTCCTCAAGTTACGGAAGAATAAATTTGTGGAATAAAGAAAGGGAAAATTTCACATAAATTTTATCATTTTTGTGATTTATTCAATCTTGATGAATTTCAAAATTTATCACTTTAATAGTTTACTTTTACTTTTTTTACTGTCATTAGTCGAAGATAAGAGTCCAAAAGTCTTTTAATCTTAATGCATTAGACTGCATGTATATTGACATGAGTAAAATAAAAAATATGTTAAAAAATATTTTTTATGAAAGAATTGAATTTGTTTTATGAAAAATACTTGAAATTGTGATAATAATAAATGTGCAAAACAATAATATAATAAATAAAAAATAAGATTAATAATATAATTAATAATATTTATTTTTATCTACAAATAATTAAGAGATAAATTACTTTACTTTAGTTTTATGGCACATTTACTAATAAGAAATGTAATACGAAACTTAATTCTTGTTACAATGGTTCCCGTATTAATTAAATTTTTAGAAATCAAATTATGTGAACTGCACCAATAATTAAGGAATCGAGATCCTGATTTGCCCTGGTCACCCTAGAAATCAAGTTCCATTTCTTGATAAAAAATGGAACCAATAAAATCTAAATATATTAAAAAAGATATTGACTTTATGAATTTTATTTAGGTGATGAAATTGGATGAATTTTATATATAGTGATTTTTATGGAAAAAAAAAATCTTTAACAAATCTTACCATTCTCAGAAAGATTTCATTGGATTTCATAATAAATTCTAATAAAATCAATACAGAATCTATAGAATATGTAAATTCTAGTAAAATCCATCATTAAAATATATATATCAAACTGATCCAATAAATTATAATTTGAATACACCCCATAAAAAAGAAAAAGAAAGGAAAAAAAAAAATGAACATTATTATCTCCCTAAGATCTTACTCATAAGAGATCAATATCTCCATTAAGAATGATATTGAGATCTCCCTTAATGGAAATAAAAATTCCCAACTTCCATTTAGGGAGATTTGTGATCTCCATTAAGTTACCTTATATCCATGAAAAGGAAATCACTGATCTCCATGGAGATCAGTGATTTCCTTTTCATGGATATAAGGTAACTCCAATTTTGGAGATCAAAGATCTCCGTCTTATTGGAAATCCAACTGTTTTGTAATTGATGTGCTGATTTTATAGTGTATTTACTAATTGAAAATAAAAATGAAAGGAAATTAAGTTTTATTAGAAAGAAAAATCAGTAAACTTGATTTCTTTGATAAGAAACAAAAATTTAGTTTCATTTCTAATTAAAAACAAGTTCTAGCTAAACTTAATTATTTCTAATTTATGTATAAAATTCACATAATTTCATTTCTAATAGTTTCAGTAAATGCTACGATATAAATTAAAAATTATGGGTTCCATTCCTGATAATAAGAAGTCATGGTTAGGTTCCTTTCCTCATAGGCAGTGTTTAAAAACTCGACTGAGTTGGCCGAGTTCTCGCCGAGAACTTGCCGCTCGGCCGACTTTCTAGCCAAGAACCCTCAGTCGGGAGTTTCAACTTGATTACTGTCCAAAATCGGCCCAACTTGAGTCAACTCGGGCTAACTCTGCCCAACTCGGGCCGACTCGACCCAACTCGGAATCGGCCTACTTGATTTTTGAGCACGCAGTCAGTCTTCAGTTCTGTTCTGCACTTCTACTGCGTTCTGTTCTGCACTTCTGCCTGCTGTTGTGCTGCTTTTGCCGCGTTCTGTTCTGCATTTCTACCTGCTGCCGTGCTGTTTTTGCCGATCCTGCTGAGTCTGGTTCTACTATAGCCGGTCGACTTCTGTTGCCACTGTCTTCTCGTCGTCCTCCGTCGCTCTCGCCGTAGTTGTCGTCTCCGTATGTGAAGTGAAAGAGAAGAAGAAGACATGAAGATCAGAAGAAGAAGAAAAAGACATGAAGATCGGAAGAAGAAGAAGAGGAAAGAAATTAGAGTAGAGTAGAGACACTGAGACAAAGAGAAATGAAGGAGATGTGGAACAAATGAACAATATAATCATTTTAGTTATCCGAAAATGTCCCTTAGCTTTTTAGTTTTTGGACAAAATTACCCTTCATTATTTCTCATTATTTCAAAAAAACCATTATCTTTAACAATATAATCATTTTTATTATTTTCAATTAGTCCATTTCTTTATGATATTTATAGTTTTTTATACTTTTTATAATTTTTATCAATTTTACCTCTCACCGAGTACTCACCGAGTTTTCGAGTACTCGCTGCTCGCTATCTCGCCGGTCGAGTAGCGAGTTTTGGAACACTGCTCATAGGGTGTTTTAATAATTTGAGTGTCGAAATCATATTTGTCGGCAGCAACTAGCAATATCTGAACCCATCAAGTAAACAGTAAAAAAGGAATTCTTTTAATTCCATTTCTAATGCTTCAAATTTAATAAGCGCTTGAACGAATTGAAAACCTGTAATTTACTTCCCATTGCTCTCCATTCCTTTTCCAATGTAATTTAATTCTCTTTCATGTTGATTCTTAATTAGTAAATGCACCATTAATACCATCTATAATTTAAATTATTTATTTATTTTTGTCTATTTTAGACATTTATATGTTCACAAAAATTGACATAAAATTTATTAATTGCATGCATATTGCTTTTGACTTTACAATAGATTATTCCTTCAGCTCATTCAATAACAAGTATTTTAAAATTATAATAATACCTAACTGACCCTAAATGTTAGAAATCTAGAATTACTAATACGTTTTTGGTTTTTAATTTATAGAAAATGGAAATATTAGCTTGACTTCACACAACATTAATAGACAGTTAAAACAAATTTAGGTACCCTAGATAGTTAAAAAAAAAAAAACAAAAAAAGATCTAGTTACCAAAAATGGAGAAAACACATTGAATTTTTCACCTCGGGGAATTATAAGTTGTTACAATATAAAATTATTTGGTAACATCCTTGCAAGAGCAGTTGTTAACACCTTATCTACATAGTTGATAATCTATGCCTATGTTTAGTAATATAATTATTATTATTATTTTTTTTTAAATGTTTGAGTTAGTGTTTAGTCATATCAATTTTTTTTTTTTGGTCTGTTTTATGCATATAATTATCCTTATAAGAGGAGGCAATCCAGCCGCTTAATGATCATGAGTACCATCTTTCATTTGTGATTACAGAATCCCTCCAATATTCTCTTCTAGCTCTTGTTTCTCTTATTTTAGTCATTCTTCTTCCTAATTTGCAATTCACAACATAAAATGGAATTGGTAGTTTTAACCTAATGCTTATCCATCATGACTCCCTCGAATCCCCCCTGTATGCTGGATCTATGACCTTCCGGGAAAGAGTAGAAAGGTACCTGAAAATCTCCGAGTCCCGTGTTTAATATTGGAAGGCAGTCACCATGCATAATAGGAGCGCACAACCCCAGCATGATGCTTCCAGTTGTAGGCATTGATGGTTTCCTATATGATGAGGAATTGGAGATTGGTAATCCAAGCAAAGCTTACTACTTAATTTTTGATACAGGTTCAAACCTTACATGGTGGCAATGTCAACCATGCAAGGAGTGTTTTTCTTAGAAGTACGATATTTATGACACAAAAAAGTTAACGTTTAAGGAGTTCGTTGCAATCATCCTCTTTGTCACTACTTCAATTACAACAATCAACAGTGCTTGTATACTATCGATTACATGGATGGATCGTTAGGTCAAGGGTATGCAGCCTTCTAATCATTCCACATCAAGGATGAAGAAGGTCATTATGCTCATATTCACCAAGTTCCATTTAGTTGCTCAAATTTGAACCGCGGTATTAAAGGTGGCAGTGGTTCTCTGATGGCTGGGATCATGGGAGTGGACCAAAGCCCATATTCTTTTATAAATATATGGGAAGTTTCATTATGAAACAATCCTCCTACTGTCTTATCAACCCTTTGATTTCAGGAATTTCTAAACTGAGTTACCTCAAGTTTGGACTTGACATGGGGTACATAGGGGGTCCTGTTCAAGAAACTCCATTTGTCAAGGTTTCAAACACTTTATGCATATGGTTTGAATTTATTAGATGTTAGTGTTAACTATAAGCACTTGAATTATCCACCTGGCTCTTTTAAATTCAAACCTGACGGATCTGGTGGTTTCAGTATTGATTCTAGGTCTGCAATCACCTATTTTGATTATGAAGCTTACTCCAGGTTGGAACATGAACTCGTGGGATATTTTTCAGCTTTCAAGTGGCTTACAAGCAGGGGCGGACCCACCGTTGGGCCAGGGGGGGCACGTGCCCCCCCTGAAATTTCTGAAAATTTAATTAAATAATTTTAATGCCATAATATTTCACATCCCAAGCTTGGTGTTGTTGGTTGTTATCACGCTTCTTTCTCTTACGTATCACTGGTTCGAATCTCCTATGCGCTAGTTGAAGATTTTGCTTTTTCTCTTTTTTAATTATTTATATATTATATAAATGGATTGCAAAAATCAAGCACAGCTGCCTAATGGCTTTAATGGTTGCGCTTCCCTTTCTTTAACAGGAGCAAACAGGTTCAATACCTGTTGCCTCTTTAATGTGTTTGTTTTTTTATTTGTTTTTTTAATTTTTTTATTCATTTATTATAGTTGCTTTGTTTTTTTTTTTTTTCTCTCTCTTTTTTTTTTCTATTTATTATTACAAACTGATCTTCAAATTTTAAATATTTAGACTTTATAAATTATTATACTCATTTCAAATTTTTTTTATTACAAATTATATCATGTTTATACGAACTAAAGAATAAAGTATATTGGGTTATTTAATCTTAAGACGTCTTAGTTTACTCATGATTATTATCGCGACTTATTTTTTAAAAATAAATTATTTTATATGATAAAATTCATAAATAAAAATATTCATATGAATTATAATTATTTTTATTTTTTATTTTTATTTTACTTTACTTTATTATAAATTACTTATATTTATTAAATAAAAGACTATAAATGCAGGTTGATTAGTAACTTTAGTAATAAATATATGTAGTTTGATTACATACATTTATTTGCAATCTGAATAACAACTATCATTATAGAGAAATATATCTTTATATTAAGTTTTTATTTATTTATTTAATAATATGAAATTTGAACTTCTTATACTAAGAAAAATAAAGCTAATGCACAATCAACTCACAATTAATATGCTTTTATTTTTATACTTGTATTAAGAATATTATTGTAAGAAATTTTATTTTTAATTTTGCAAGAGGTAAAATTACATATTCTCTACTGGTTATATATTTTAACTATTTTTATTTTATATAATGTTCTTCTAGCAATTGAAGAAAATATTATAAAAAAAATTTCATATATAAAAGTGCCCCCCCTCACACTGGTTTCTAGGTCCGCCACTGCTTACAAGAGCTCAAAATTGGCCTCCTCCAACAAAGATTTACTACAATTCGACAATGGGTTTTCCATTGTTCCCTACCCTCACGTTACATTTTGAAGGAGCAGATCTAATAATAGAGCTAGAAAATGTTGGAAGCCTTTGCTGATGAAAAGTTTTTCGTCATTTCAACAACATAACGCTAGGTTTACTTATGATCTCAACTTAAATGTGCTTGCATTTAATTATGGGGATTGTTCTTGTAGAAGAATAAACCAACGATGGTAACAGAACAAAACAATAACATCTAGATTTATGTGGAAAAACCCCAAATTAAGGTGAAAAACCACGAGCAAAGGAGAACTTTATTCTATCAAAACTGTATATAACTGTCGAATACAAGATGAAGAAACCCAAAAGAAATACAAAAGAAGAGAATACAAAAGCAACACAAAATATGTAGAATTGAAGACTGAATTCCATACAAAACTGCGTTGTGAGGATCGGCTATATATAATCACTAAATTGCCTTAAATTTGTTTTATAGCAGAATGAGAAAATTTCTCCCAAGAATCGCAGCAATTAATAGTTCTTGAGAGATTTTCTTTTACATAGAATATTCTGCATTAATTTAGATCATATTTTCTTCTTTCCAAAAACAAGATGATTTGGGTTTATCTAGTTCGATTGGAACCTGAATGAAGAACCTTTATCTTGGTCGACCTAGATGAAGGAGATATATATATATATATATATATATATATATATATATATATAATGTTGTTGTGTTAATTGATTGTGATGGATTGAAGAGGTAGACATTGAAGAGACATATTTGATGCTGAAGTTCTAGGTTTAATGTGATCTGTAGTTGATTAGTTATGTTGATTGGTTGTGAAGGGTTGTGTTGATTGGATTTTTTTTTTTTTTTTTTTTAAATTTTTTTGAAGATCCGGATTTATAACTCTCATCTTCAATTGGATTTTTTTTTTTAAATTTCTCTTTTTGTCAACAAATGTTTTTTCCCAAATTTTGCTTTTTAATTCTTTAATCTCCACCACCCATGTTAGAGATGGGCGATGGAGATCTATTGCTTTTATTTTTAAAAAAATTATAAAAAATAATTTTTTAAATAAATATAATTATTAAAATTTATTTTTAAATTAATCTTCATCGTCCATCGTGTGATGGACAGTAGAGATCTTTTTTTTTTTTTTTTTAAATGAAATATTTTAATTCTTATTTATATTTTTATAATTATTAAATTAATTTTGATCTCCTGTTATTCATTTTAAAGATAGGCAGTGGAAATCTTTTATTAAATTTATTTTCTAATTTTGATTTTATTTTAATTAAGTTTATTTTGATTTTTTGATCATATATTAATTAAGTTTAAATTAAGGGTAAAAAGGTTATTTAGTGTTCAAAATTAACTTTTTAAGAGAAACACTAACGACGAGATGCAAATTGCTACGTGCAAAACTATAGGGAGTATTTCCTTATTATGGATTAAAGTTGGTGTATTTTTAAGATAGCTATTTTATTTATATTGTTTAAATAAACATAAAAATTCAACCTACTTAAAACCTTGTTGAAAATTTGGGTGATTTTCGACAAGAGGAAGTTTTTAGAAATCATAATTTATATCAAACTTTTGTTATAAATCAACATGATATAGAGGGTATTTTTGTAATCAAAATTTTTAATTCCTTATTCATTAATTTAGTAAGGGTAGAGTTATTGTCATCCATAAAAATGATTTAAACATTTATTTTTTTTTAAAATAGTGCAGATATTGTCACTCACAAATACGATTTTCATACTCAAATTATTAATATACTCAATAATTAAATTTAAAATTTTAGGTAATAATACAAACACCAACAAATATACCAATATTTACACTATTTAAATATAAATCCATTCGAATTTGAAAAAAAAAAAAATTCTATAAGATAGTCTTATAACTAATGTAGTAAGACAGACAAATGAAAAATATAAGTGAAAAAGAAAAAACTAATGAAAAAGTTAAGAGAAAAGTAAATGATACTTTTTCATTAGTTCATCTTATCACATTAACCATGAAACAATTGTATGTAAGGTTGTTTCCTGAACCTAAGTTGAACGAGTGACAACATTATTTCCTGGTAGTCTAATCTAGAGGTGAAAGTGTCCAAGTACTGCCTTCAACTTGATGTAATTGCAATTTCAACCATTTTAGGAAACAAGTGCAATTTTCCCTCCTTACTATTAAAAACAGTTTGCTTGAATCATGTCTCTCAGCATCCCTCCTGACTACGCTGTCCACGACATTGGGCCTCTGTACGTCCAGTTCGACTCAGGTTTTAATCTTTGTCTTTTTATTTTCTATTTAGATTTTGAAGATTTGAGTTTGATTATTGTTGAGGAAGATTTGGATTATCGATGCAGTGAATCACTTTGAATATTTGAAGTTCATTGATGCTTTAAAATTGATGTATTTATTGATAATTGTTTCCGTGTTTAAATTTGAATATAGTTTATTTCATGACATGACAGCTTTATTTGTGTGGTTTCAATTTGTATGATATGAGTTATATGGCCCGATTATGTTTGGTTTTGTTATGGGTATTTCCTAAAACGCCAAATCGGGCTGGTAAAAGCCCAAACGTCTGGCCCAAATAAGCCAAGCCCAAGTTTTGCCAGTCTGTAGGAGGAAGTGCCCAAGTCATGTTCCTATGAACCTCACGGCATGGAGTCCGCTCAGCAATGGTAGTAGTGCGAAGTCCGTTTTGAGCCAACCCATGTTAAAAGTCTCTTGCTGGCTGAGATCGTTGATCACTACTGATTGTCTTCATTCAAACTCCAATTCGCCCAGAATGAAGTCCAGGCTAGTTTATGACTTATCGTGCTCGCCACTCTTGTCAGGGATTACTGTTCAGATTATGAAAAATCTCATCTAACCCACGTGCGTTAGTCGCATAGATCTGACACCTGTCTATAGCATTAAAGGTAATTCGGTTGCATTTAATGTGATCCGACTGCATTAAAAATAATTCAGGTGCTTTAACTACAGTCATCATTCTATTTTAACTCATTGTACTCAACTGTAACACCTCCCCCTCTATAAATAGGAGAGGATTTTCATTGTAAACTAGGAGTGAAACACTTAGGAAAACTGGCTGTTACTCTGTCTAGATATTGAGAGAGCAAACAGTGGATATAGGCAACCTTAGCCGAACCACTTCAAAACCTTTGTCTTGTGTTCTTCGTTTGTCTTCTTTTACGTCTTTTATTTGTCTTCCATGTATGTTTTAGTCAATTCGCATTGTTGGGCTTGGATGAACCTGGTTGACTGAAAAAGAACGTCAATATTTCGGCGCTAGAAGGAGGGCCTAACTGCGTTTTCCATTACTTGTCACCATAGCAAAGGGTAGAAACACCAGAAGCTCAGGTTTTGTAGCTGAAAGAACAGAAGGTATGAATAACCAGCGAGGTGCTATGCCAACCAACTTAGGTGTAGGCACTTCCAATGCTCATGGGGATAGAGTTGCTCAAAGAGGAGATGCAGTACAAATTCTGCAACAACGCCAGGAGAGGTTAGAAGGCATAATTCAGCAGATAGCAGATGCTATACGGGCGATAACACAGGCCCAAGTTCATGCCCCTCACATGCCAGATGATGTTCCTGCAGCTGAAAGGAGAGTTGCTAGAGAAGTACCGGTGTTTTAAGGATCAAATTTGTCTTCGAATATACAATATGTGGCCCGAACTTAACGAGCTCGTGAAAATGGAAATGAAACTCAACCTTCAGAATTTAGAGTGAGAATGAGCCGTGATGGACACTGGAGGGTTAAAGTGAGCCATGGAGGTGCTCAGACGTCAGCCCGGAGAAACGAGAATGAACGCCCACGTCAGCACGGAGGCTTTCGTAGAGAAATAGGGCCAAATAGGTCAAATCATAGGCATGAGCATAGTCGTCGTTCCCCCGAGTACAGGAATAGAAGGCATGATGTACCTGAACAATATCCCCCAAACAGGGAGAGCAGGCAAGATAGGCAGTCCTCAGTCAATCAGCTTTCTACGCAAGATTCAGTACTTGAGTGTCTCCTCCATAAGGTCCAACAGTTGGAGGCAAGACCAGGAACTCAAGAGCAAAGAAACCTAAGAGGGGAAAGAGCTCCATTTTCCTTAGAAGTCGAAACAGAGCCCCTTTCTCCTAGATTCAAGCTCCCCAATATTCCATAGTACAATAAAGATTCTGATCATCATGATCATTTGGATGCTTTCAATGTTCAAATGGATATGCCGACCACCAGCTCTCTGGTAAAGTGCCGCATTTTCCTAGCAACTCTCGGTAATATCCCTCGACTGTGGCTCAAGAATCTCCTACCTAGTAGCATTGACAGCTGGGAAGAGTGCCAATAAAAGTTTTTGAACTAATACAAGGCGCTGAAGAGGCAACTTGCGCCACCCTGTCTTTTGGCCACCATATTTTGCGTTAAGAGGAATCATTAAAGGAGTACATCAATAGATTCAGGCGCGAGGTAAACAATGTAGATAGTCCCACTAACGAGGGAGTCCTAACTGCTATTTCGACAGGGCTAAGAAAAGATGGAAAGTTGTATGAAAACATTTATAAATCTCCAGTGAGAAATTTGGGAGAATTCTATAAGCGGGCTGAGAAGGAGATAAGATGGGAAAACACCATTAAGGAATTGATCAGGAATCGATGTCTAAGAGACTATACAGTGCGACCTGCAGGTTAATGATCTCAGAACCAACAGCCTTAGCAACATTCAACGCCACAGCTTGACCAACAAGTCTTTGATCAAGAACAAGCCCACGAAGTGAGGACGATATTTACCATTCATGGAGGGTCTCATATAGCAGGAACATCAAACAGATCACATTAGCGCTATGTGCGCGAAGTTAACCACGTACAGGTTATGGGTTAGAGAGAATTTGAATGACCTATCAAGAGGGTAAAGATAACCTCAGTAGAAATCATGTTCACAGAAGATGATGCTAGGGGTGTTTGCTAGCCTCACAATGACGCCCTGGTAATCCGAGCTCGTGTCGAAAATGTAGAAGTCCGAAGAGTAATGATCGACATTGGAAGCTCAGTTAATGTGATGTACAAAGGGTGTTATGACTAGATGGGAATTGGAGATGAGCAGCTCAAACCTTCTCCAGAACCTCTGTATGATTTTACTGGAGATGCAGTCATTCCAATGAGATAGATCAAGTTACCCTTAACCCTCGGAGATGCCAAATGTCAATCGACTGTGCTTGCAGACTTTCTAATTATTAATTCCCCCTCAACATACAACATGGTACGTGGAAGACCTGTCATGAATGATCTTGACATGATCACCTCCACCAGGACCCTTATTGTGAAGTTCCTTACTACCAATAGAATAGGGTGTGTGCGAGGTGAGCAATGCGTAGCCCGTCAATGTTACAAAAAAACAGTGAGACTGGGCACCCAAGGAAAATGGGTGATGTGGTGTCGGGAGGAGAAGCGTGTGTCTTGACAGAAATAAGTGTGAGCCATGGCGTCGATCCTCGTGAAGTTGATGCAGACAAAGCAACGGGTCCGGTTGAAGAGTTGGAGGATGTACAAGTCAGCAGAGCTGATCTTGAGAAATGCCTCAAACTGGGTAAGAAATTGGCCCTAGAGGTGAAAGCCCAACTCGCCGAATTCTTTAAGGCAAATTTAGACATTTTCGCCTGGAACCACGAAGATATGGTGGGGATAAGTCCAGAGGTAATGTCGCACAGGTTAAATGTTGCTCCTCACTATAGGCCAGTTCACCAAAAGAGGAGACCGATGATGCATGAACGGTATGAAGCTTTGAAAGATGAAATAGATAAACTCCTGGCCAATAACTTCATTAGAATAGTCCATTACGCAACTTGGGTCACCAACCCTGTCCTTGTCAAAAAGAAAAATGGTAAATGGAGAACATGTATAGACTTTACTGACCTCAATAAGGCATGTCCCAAAGACAGTTTCTCTCTGCCCAAAATTGAGCAACTTGTTGATGCCACTGCTGGTCATGAGCTCCTTAGCTTCATGGACACTTATTCTGACTATGATCAAATCTCAATGCACTCTGAAGATGAAGAAAATATCTCCTTCGTCACAGATCATGGTCTGTTATGCTACAAGGTAATGCCTTTTAGACTTAAAAATGCAGGGACAACATATCAAAGGCTAGTGAACATGATGTTTGAGGATCTGACAAGGAAAACCATAGAGGTCTACGTGGATGATATGTTGGTAAAGTCTACGCGAGCTGCTGATCATGTGCACGATTTGGAGCAAACATTTCAAGTGCTGAGGAAATATTGGATGAAGCTTAATCCTCTCAAATGTGTTTTCGGAGTAGCTTCAGGTAAATTCTTGGGATTTATAGTAAATAACAGGGGGATTGAGGCCAATCCTGAGAAGATCAAGGCTCTGTTGGATATGAGGTAGCTAGCAAATATAAAGGAGATACAGCACCTTAACGGTCAGATGACGGCGCTTAACCGATTCATTTCAAAGGCCACTGATAGGTGCGTTCCTTTCCTCAACGTACTGAAACGAGTGAAGAACTTTGAATGAACTCTGGAGTGCGAAGAGGCATTTAAGCTATTAAAGGAGTATATGGGGCGAGCTTCGCTTCTCTCAAAACCAAAAGAAGGGGAGGACTTGATAATTTATTTAGGGATATCTCAGTAGCCTTGAGTGCAGCATTGGTACAAGAAGAAAATGGAACTCAACATCCAGTATACTACATTAGCAAGAAGTTGGTGGATGTTAAGATAAGATATACTCCTATGGCGAAGCCTGCTTATTGCTTGGTTGTGGCATCGATAAAGTTACTTCCTTATTTTCAAGCACACAAGATCTTGGTCTTAACCAAATATCCTATAGGATAGATTCTTCAGAAGCCAGAAATTTCAGGCCACCTCATTAGGTGGGCCATCAAATTAGCACAGTTCGACATAAAATTCAAGCCACGATCAGCCATCAAGGGGCAAACATTAGCTGATTTTATTATCGAATTTACAAGGTCTGTTGAAGAAGAAGTAGGAACTTCAAGGGATCCTCACTGGGAACTATATGTCGATGGGTCCTCAAGTGAGCGAAGGGCAGGAGCAGTAGTGCCGTTGATTAGTCCAAGAGGGCATAAGATCCTCTGCGCACTTAGATTCGGGTTTAAAGCCACCAATAACAAGGCGGAATATGAAGCCCTGTTAGCAGGACTCCGCTTAGCAAAAGATTTACGAGCTGAGCGACTTCGAATTTTCAATGATTCCCAGCTTGTGGTATGTCAAGTTCAGGGGGAATATCAAGCTAGGGGAGCAAAGATGACAGCTTATTTGCAGAAAGTTCGAGATTTGATGGGGACCTTCGAAAAATGTAAAGTGAACCAGATCCCACGGGCTCAAAACTTCTATGCTGATGCACTGGCACGCTTGGCAACCGCTCAAGATACTGATTTTTCTAAGGAAATACCAATTGAATATCTACCCAAGCCAAGTACAGAACCCTCTGAAGCAGTAATGGTCCTGACCATAGCAGCAAACTCTTGGATAAGCTTGTTGATTGATTATTTGCAAGATGGGAAGTTGCCAAATGATAAGTTAGAAGCTCGCCGCCTACAGACACAGACAGCCAGATACTGTATCTGTGACGATGTGCTCTACAAAAGAGGCTTCTCAACCCCGTTGCTAAGGTGTATTGATAAGCCCGATTGTATGTATATTCTAATTGAAATTCATGCAGGTCTTTGCGGAAACCATGCTGAGGAGCTCTCCCTAACCCAGAAAGCTCTAAGGCAGGGGTATTACTGGTCGACCATGAAGCAGGATGCCCTCGAGTTGGTAAAAAAGTGACACTTGCCAGAGATTTTCTAAAATCCTGCGAGCTCCGCCTACCTACCTTCGCTAGATGATAAGCCCATGACCCTTCGCGATCTGGGGCATGGACTTGATAGGGCCTCTTCCAACAGGTCGTGAGAGATGTAAACATGCCATTGTGGCTGTAGACTACTTTACAAAATGGGTTGAGGCTAAGGAGTTAGCTGAAATCTCCATTGCAAAGGTAGAAAAGTTTGTTTGGAATAATATCATCTGTAGATTCAGAGTTCCTAAGCAGTTGATAATCAACAATGGTACTCAGTTCAGCAGTGAAAAGTTTATCAGATTCTGCAACAGTCTTGGTATCAAGAATAGCTTTTCAACAGTTGATCATCCTTGGGCAAATGGCCAAGTCAAAGTAGTCAACAAAACAATCAAACAAATGTTAAAGACGAAGTTTAAAGCTAGAAAATGAGCATGGGTCGACAAATTATAGAAAGTGCTATGGGCTTATAGGACGACAACTCGCAGTACTACTGAAAAAACTCATTTCTCAATGGTCTATGGCTTTGAGGCCATGATCCCCGTCAAATTAGAAGTGGCCAGTCAACGGAGGGCGAATTTCAATCCGGTAGAAAATGATCAGCTCCTCATCACTAGCTTAGATTTGCTTGAAGAGTTAAGAGAAATAGCCTGCATCAAAGCTGCCATCTACCGACAAAAAGTGGCCAGATATTATAATAAAAAAATCCAAGTTCAAAGCTACAAGCCTGGTAACCTCGTACTTCACCTCATCCTAGTTAAAGCCCATAAGTCAAGTGACGGAACACTAGGTTCGAACTGGAAAGGGCCTTATGTCATTAAAGACGATCTGAAGAACGGAGCCTATCATTTGACAAACATGGATGGAGCTGTAGTGATATGAGCATGGAATGTAGAACATTTACAGCTTTATTATCAGTAGGCTTTAGCTTGCCTTGCTCTGTAAATTATACATATTTTTGCAAGTTAAATTAATACTTTGCCGTTCTTTATCTGATTATACTAACTTAAACTTGCTTGTAGCTATATATAACAGAGACTGAACTCCTAGCTAATCCTGAATCTAACATTGAAAGTGGTAAGGCTATGGATCCCTTGCTTAAAGCAAAGGACTACAAGAGTAAGGGGCATAATATCGATTTATTAACCGACCCCACACCTACCTTATGGTCCAAAGGTTGGCAGGCCGCCTGAGCTCATATCGCCAACGATAAGGCCAAGGGCAAGAAAAATTTCATCTAAAATCTCAAGTAAGAGTTTTACGCATATATATATTATTATTACGTAGATTATCAGCTCTTTACACATATTTTATTAGCTCCTGCTAAATATTGCTCAATGGATTAAGTTATATGTCAATATTCATCAAGCATATATACATGCGCAAGAAAGTTAAGTCAAAAATTGTATATGCATTAAAAAGAAATTAAAGACCTTCATGGTCAATATCATCGCAACATAAAGAAATCTCCTCACAGGCGAGGTGAAATAATAGAGTGATTAAATTTTCTAAGTACAAAGGAAAATAAAAAGAAGAAACAACTCGAGTGACTCTCATGAAGTATGGTCTTGAGGAGCCGAAGAGAAAGGTGTCTGACCATCTATGCCTCCAGTAGGAGGATTCTGTGTGACTTTTTGGGCAAGGTCTCCTGAACCTGTTCTTCATCTTGCTCCTCCGTGGCTTCCTCTACGAAGGATTGGATTAGCCTAACTCCTCCATCACTAAAAACGGAGTAGTCCAATATGGGGTATGAATTCCACATGGTATATAGAAACCTTGTTTCGGTCTCAATCCTGATCTCCTTTATGTGAGCTTTAGCTGCAGCAAGTTGTTCTTTCAAATTGACAATCTCTTGTGAGGCGGTGCCCAACTCTTTCTCTCGCTCCCTCAGAAGGGCCTGAGTATTCCCAAGCTAGGAATATAACTTCGAAGATACCGATTTATAAAGGCTCTTCTCCTTTTCGAAGGTGACCTCAAGCTTGTGCCTCACCGCTTCGATATGATCCAATTTGGACTGAAGAGCTGTCGCCACCTCCTTAGTCTTATCAGCGATCTTCTGAGCCTTTCTTGCAGTCTTTTCAGCCTCGCTTACAGCTTCTTTCGCCCTATTTAGCTCGCCTTTCAGGGAAAGCAGCTCCTCATAATGTTTCTTAGCTGCCTCCTTGAGCTTCTTGTTGACCGCCTTGAGTCTATTGTGTTGTTCCTCTAAAAACGACTCTTCATCCAAGGCCTTCATGAGCCCTATGGAAGCCTGCAGAATTCAGAAACTGGTTAGAAGATGAAATTCCTACAAATATTTGCAAACATACAAGGAATTTTACCCAGAGCGTCTGGCAAAGTGTCCAGGACAACAGGTTCACATCGGAAAAGTCTTCTTCCTCAAGTCTTCTAGCCGAAAAGCCTACAAGGAAGGGAGCCAGCTCGTACACAATGTCAAGATAGGCCCCCCTGGGAAAATCATCAGGAGGAATTTCGACAGGAACTTTGGGTCTCGCCTTCGAGACCGAAGCAACGACCTATTTACCCTTCTATTTTTGGGTCTTCTTTACAAGCAGTGGTTTGCTTGGGACCCCGGAGCTTTTTCTTTTCACCCCAAAGACAGTGGCAACCTTTTTGCCTTTCATTGTTGCAGCAACATTAGGGTCTTGAGAGGTTTGTGATTGAGGAACAAGAGTGGTGACCTGCGTAGTTCTAGAAGGAACAGCCATTGAAGGAACTTCTAGAATAATTGGGACAGGGGACTCCGCTGTGCTGAGATAGTGCGGAATCCCCTTAGTAGCCATTGTAGAGGAAGAGCCAGGAACAACGAAAGTGGCAGCCATAGAGCTATCACGCTATCAAGGTTTTCTCTTTGGAAGTGGTAGCAGATTCAGGGTGCCCTTGGGGTCGGCCATCGCTACAGTAACCTCTTCGGAGGTAATCTCAATCTCGGTGTCATTAGAAGAAGATAATCCTAGTGAACTGCTAGAACTTTTGCTCACGTCTCTTGCAATAAAAGCTGATTCAATATGCCGCAAGCCCCTGAACACCTATGTACTTGCTTCTAACAAGTTTAATGTATCCTCGTTTGATTTTTATTACTTTGATGTATCCTCGTTTGATTTTTGCGTCAAGAGTATCTCCAACTCAGCAACCTCACCTTGAGTCAGCTCAACCTTTTTGACCTTCAAATCTATAAACAATTGGGAGAATGCTGGCAATGAGACTACATACGTAAAATATGAAGAATTCCTAAGCATAATCTAAGAACTCTTACCTGGCTCAGCCTTAAAGGTAAAATACTGAAGATTAAATAAAGAAGGGTAAGAGATATAAAACCAATGTGTCTTATAGTCGCCCACATTGGACTTCCTCTTTGCCTACCGTTGAGGTAAAACTCCTTTATATGGGGTTTGATGAGGTGAGGTATAATACAGCCCGTCCCGTGGCTAACCCATGCTAGTGCCCTTAAAAGCGTATAGATATTTTATTACTTTGGGGCTGGGGAAGGAAAATCTATTTTTTCTAAAGAGAATGGCCAGAGAAGTTATTTGTGAATAAGTATTTGAGGTAAGTTGGAAAGGAGCGAGGCCCAGATCGTTAAAAAGACCTATGATGTATGGAGGAATTGGAAATCTAAATCCCGCTTCTAAATGCTGCTTACTGATAGCTACAAAACCCTCGGGAGGGTAAGCCACATGAGCCTCGGAAGAGGCTGCCATGATGCGACAACCTCTTGGGGGATGGAACTCAAATACCACTCCCAAGAGATCCATCGAGGATATTTTGGAGGGATGGCGCTTGAACATTTCGTGAGCTGCCCTCTCTTCAACAGCTCGTTAGACCATAGTTGATTATTGGGCCAGGGGAACGGGATTCCAGCGAGTGAATAATTCTCCAGCGCTCTCCTCGAATTGCGGAGCTGCTTCCTGAGGGGCTTGCCCCTGATCCATTCTCTCTTTCGAGCTCGAGGGCTTTCTCTCTCCTATTATATATGGTTAGAGTTCACGACCTGAAGACATCTACACAACGAAAATGAGCTGTCAGGCTGCTGCATGCAGGCCAGGTCTAGAATCTAGCTAGGGCTTCGATTCCCTACATAACCAATTCCCCTAGGGTCAACAAGTCACAGACGCCACATGAGACTATCTATAGAGCAAATCCTAAACTACTATCTAGTGCCCTACGAGCTGCCTATCTATGATCCTACCCTTGAGCTCTCCCAGAAATCACAAACAACAAATAAAGGTTAAAAGCGAAGCTATCGGATCGAAAGCCAAACATTTTAAACATTCATTATCAGGCAAGCATTCAAGCAACAAGAACACGAAGAACAATCTTCAAACAAAACCCAGAAAAGTGTACCAGTCAAACCATTTGTAGAAGCTTATAACCAGAGAAAAGATGGTAACAACTTACTTCAAAGGCATAGAAGTTTAATGTCCTAAGGTAATGGAAGATGATCGCTCAGGAAGACTGAAGATAATTGTAGCAGCCAAAAGAAAAAAGGGTTTTTTTGGTGGCTGAAATGTGAAAATGGTGTGAAGATGAAAAATACGAAAGGCCTCTTGCCTTTTTTACCTGATATGCCCTAATCGTTGAATCTCAAGGCCCAGTAACCGCCTAAGATCTGATGGCTTAGTGCGATGTTTGGGATATAATCATCATTGTGCTGTCAGTTGAAAAACGTGCATTTAATGCACATCTTGCATGAGATATGTCTCTTAATCTTCGCCTAAGCAACTGCCACGCACCAGATAAAACAAATTCAAAATCATTGAAAAACTGTTCCCGCCAACCCGGTTTTTACCAACAGAGTTCAGAGCTCTCGGTCCACAATACGTCCTAAGAGTTGGGGGGCTTATGTTATAGGTATTTCTTGAAACGCCCAATTAGGCTGGTAAAAGCCTAAATGGCTGGCCCAAATAAGCTAGGCCTAAGTTTTGCCAGTCTGTAGGAGGAAGTGCCCAAGTCATGTTCCTATGAACCTCACGGCGTGGAGTTCGCTCAGTGCCAATAGCAGCGTGGAGTCCACTCAGCGCTAGTAGCGGTGTGGAGTCCACTCAGCAACGGTAGCAATGCGGAGTCCGTTTTGAGCCAACCCATGTAAAAGTCTCTTATTGGCTGAGATCGTCGATCACTACTGATTGTCTTCATTCGAACTCCAGTTCGCCTAGAACAAAGTCTAGGCCAGTTTATGACTTGTCGTGCACGCCACTCTTGTCAGGGATTACTATTCAGATTATGAAAAATCTCACCTAACTCACGTGGGTTAGTCACATAGATCCAACACCTGTCCATAGTATTAAAGGTAATCCTGCTGTATTTAATGTGATCCGACTGCATTAAAAATAATTCAGGTGCTTTAACTACAGTCATCATATGGTTTTAACTCATTGTACTCAATTGTAACACCTCTCCCTCTATAAATACGAGAGGATTTTCATTATAAACTAGGAGCGAAACACTTAGAAAAACTGGCTGTTATTCTGTCCAGATATTGAGAGAGCAAACAGTGGATGTAGGCAAGCTTAGCCGAACCACTTCAAAACCTTTGTCTTGTGTTCTTCCTTTGTCTTCTTTTATATCTTTTATCTGTCTTCTATGTATGTTTTAGTCAATTCGCATTGTTGGGCTTGGACGAACCTGGTTGACTGAAAACGAACGTCAACAGGTTTATTTCATGATACTATATCGAAGATTGGAAATATTCGATTTTGGTTTAATTTTGGGTAGAACTGAACTGACTTGATATTTGCTCACCCTTATATGGTTGAATTGAATTTTATTGGATTTTGTATAGAAAATGGTTCCAAATGAGGTTATGATGTCTGAAAATCAGTTAATCGGAGGGTCTAAAGATGGTTACATGGAAGTTATATTGTCACAACATCGCATGATAAAATGTGAAGATGGTGTTGAAGAAGTCGGATGGTAGAAGATTGCACGGTGAATTTTGAAGATAAAGGTAAAGCAGAAGTTAAGATGCGAACAATATGGTTAAGTACAATGATGGTTGAGGAGGATCATGTTCAAGTATTGGAAAAACGTAATAAAAGAATTTGTCATCGTAAATGAAGCCTTCATATCTTCTACGGCTTGGGCTTAGCTCAAAGAACATACGGTTTGAAAATTGCAAAAGATTGAGTTATCTTTTGCGCAAACTTGTGAGGCGGCACAAATGAGCAGATGCGAGTGGTGTGCTTAGTGTGTTGTTGAAGGGGACGAGCAAGGAGAAATCTCCTATAGCTAATCGGCTCAAATATGGTACATTGATTGATTGCAATTCTTATGGCTTTTATGTTTTTTGAGATTGTTTTAGCTGGTTATTATGCTTGGTATTGAGTATAGTTAAACAATTGTGCATTAAAATAATTGTATTTCAAATGTAAAGAAAAGTTTGTGTGGTATGAGAGCAGGGAATATAGGGCCAAGAGAGTGTGTTTAAATAGTTTTAGTAGTCGGGCACTATACATGTATATTGTACAATGACAAGACATATTATAGCTTTTCTAGTTGCATGCATCAAAATTATCTTAAATTGATATTTTCTTCTATGCTTCTCATTAGGGGTTTTGTGGTCGCGGAAGCACCTTAATTGAACTTGGGGCATAGAGAAATTAATCGAAAAGATGCAGAAGTGCCTAAAGTAAACTTGGGGTATGGAGAAATCGACATGAAATATTCGAAAATGTTTTCCCCCTAATCTGCTGATAACATTCTTTATTTTATAACTTGTGATGCGAACCCCGTTTATAAAGATACGACACCCACAACCAAATTGAAACACAACCCCAAGAAAGATTAAAATAGGTTTATAAAATAAGAAATTTTGACCCATTGATTATATGTCAATCAATAACCAAAGTTATAAAGAACTTTGACCCAATGATTAGAACTCAATCAAGAATCAAAATTATAAAAGAATGATATTGACGCCACTCCCAAGACATAGATGAGAAGATGAGAGATAAGTCATATTTGATCGCTACAAGCAAAACTTGATAAAATCACATGTTCCTGAAGAACAAGAGAGAAAATTCACTCTCTCAATAAAACATAAGGTGGCTGTATCTTCATTCATCTTTTTTTTTTTTTTTTTTTTTTTTTTTTTTTTTTTTTAAGGGTTACAAAACAAGCATTTTTATATGCAAAGAAAATAACATAACATGAAACCCTAGCCCCCTAACAATTGGGCTAACTAAATATACTCATGGGCTTAAATTAAATTAAATATATCAGCTCAAATAACATCAATTAAAATAAAATACACTAACTTAATTTAAAACTCATTACAATTAAAATAAACTCAGCCCATTCTATTTAAAGCCCAATTAACTCAAGTTTGCTTCCAATTGCCTTCAATTAGCTCTCAAAGCGTCCAAGATAACCCAATAACCTTCAAGATTAGTGATTTTGAATTTGAACAATATTTTGAGGCCTTGGTGACTCCTCCAAATCGTCCAAATTTGCTTTACTTGCTTGGATCCCATCAAGTTGTGTGATATTATTGGCAGTCACAAAACATAAAATCTTGTTTACGTTCAATGTACTTTCTACTTTGCATAAAAAGTATTTTCATATTTCATTAACCCACACATGTGGAACTGTTTTAATGATAAACCTGCAAAAGTTTGTCCTTGATATATGGATTCTGAAAATATAAGTACTGATTTATCTAAATTAGCTATTCTTTTAGGTTTTAATGGAGCTTCTTCAGCAGCATGTAGAACGTGAACATATCAACCCAATAAGGATCAAAAATGCGTTTGACATTTGGATGAAAAGGATTGGATCTGTAAAAGATTCTCCATTGGAGGTATACTTTGAATATATATATATATATATAAAAGCTAGTGTGTATATTTTTCATCATAATATGTAGTATATATATCATCTTTAAAATGTTTACTTTTTCCTTTTCAGACCAATAGAATTAAGCTAAATATGGCTTTTGTTTGTTGGTATTTACTTGGCTCTGTCCCACCCCATTCTTGTTGTTGCCCTCACCCTCATTTATGTAGGAATTTCATTGGTAGGAGAGCAATTTTAGATATAAAACTTGACAAATGCTTTAGGTTTCACTGGAGCCTTCTTGGCTTCTGGGATAAATCTCTTTGGAGAGCATAAAGAACACAACAGATTCACACTGAAAAATATAATAAGATTGGGAATTTTACAAGAATTGAAATTAATCTCATAACATTTTGGTCCATCTTAGTCCATGATATCATATTGCTTTATATTTAATCCAATTTTTTAACATCCCTTACTAAGCAACTATGCCCACCTTACAGCTGTTCTGGTAGAGGTGCACATAAGCTAGAAGATAACCAAGCTCAAGTTGCATGAGACTAGAAATTAATAGTTTCTGACTGGGTATGTAGCTTGGAAACCGTATCAGCCTGGGCAACTTAAAGGGGTTAACATGCCAACAAGGTTTTTCATCGTTTTGAAAGTCAGGTCAATTCCTTTCGCAAAATATAAGAAAAATAAAGAAAGGTAAAATTGCTAATGTAAAGATAAAAGGAATTGAAATATTATGCTGAAGTGTACAGACATCGAACATACAAAAAGGAAATAAACTCTTTCATATACATATACATGTATTACTCATTGGATATTGTTGTTCACAGAGATAAGTAACTAATTGTTTGAAAATACCAACATGCATCTATTACATAGCAGGCTTAAATTGTTAACTAATTGCATGCTTTTAGTTTTTTATTTTTCTTGAGCTTAAAACCGGCAATGAGAGTTTTGTGATTTCCTTTTCTAGAAACTCTTTTATCTGCACTAATATTACTTTTTTTGTTATGTTTTCACTGCTAAGCAGGACAAATATGTGGTTCATTTGGAATTCATCCTTTTCTGTCCGACACGAGGCGACATTGAGGAAGCGCGTCAGGCTGCTATGAGGTACAGTTTTTAATTTAGTATGTCTAGTAATTGCCTGGGTTTGGGGAGAAGTGGCGTGATATTATAGCACCTAGTCTTGTATAGAGAATTTCAGATTAGTCCTATGTTTTTCAATGATTGAATGTTACACATTTTGTTCTGCAACATTTTATTTATACGTGCATAATGGTGTAGATCTAAATTATTTGTCATTTTAAGGGTTATTTTAAATAATAACAATGTTGGTTGGTGCTTTTCTTAGCCTGATGCAAGAACATCGACCTGGGAGTCACCCAATGTCAAACATGGTCATGGCATTGACATTCTGTCAGCGGTGGTTTTCCAGTATTCCTACAGAGATGCAGTGGAAAGATTCAAACCAGAGTCAGTCTCCTACAGTATCTGAATTCTAAAGGGAGAGATTAAATTATCACGTTGAAAATTCTGAGGCTCATGATACGATTTATAGTAATGAGGCCAACACTCACCTTACATATGATTCATAGACCTCTGTCATGATTGGTAAAAGAATATCTGCTGCAAATGATAGCGACCTAGACAGAGAGGGTCCTGTGGAGGATGATGTTGATTTGCAGAGAGAACATTTCAGAAAATGCCAGCCACAATGTTTTAACATTTACTCTACTGAAATGAGGCCTCTTTCCCGAATGATGGTGGTCCTGTGAACTATGCTTCTATTTTTTCTGCTCTTGGTGAGTTACGAATTCTATTAACATTTTTCACTCTCTGTTCGTACTTTCATTGTGTGTGCGTTTGTATAACCAGCTGTTTTTGGAATTGGATAGTTGCTTGATACCTTGTACATACAGATTCCAGTTTGAATTTTATGATACTAATGCTATTAATGTTTTTCTTTTCTTTTTCTTCTATTGTGAAAATCTGTATAGATATGTGACAGATCTGGCTCGTCCACTCTGACTTTTAGACTGTTTAGTTGCTGAGAAAGTGAAATAATATGTTTTATTATTTAATGTTCATCAAGGCATTCAATTTTGAACATGAAAGTATTAGGCTGGTTTAGGTGGTGGTACTAGCAGAATAAGTGGGCAGTGAGATTGTGAGAGGATTGCCAGTGGCAGATTTCAACTAGTATTCTAATGGTATTTTATTCTATATAATATTAGTGTAAAATGGTTGGTCGAAAAATAGTCATTTGATGAAAAGACTTGGTAACAAAACTTTATTTCACCCTTCGACTTACGGGCTGTCAATTAGTTTCACATTACATCAAATATTATTTTGGACATCCACACCTGCCCTTTATGTTTCAAGTAATCTTTAAGTTTTAATAGACATATTAATCCCGTTTCTTTCCCTTCTCTGGACTTCATTTTCCAACATTAGAATGTGGGTTTCCAACTTTTGCTATTTTTTTATTAATTTAATGTTCCACTTTCTTTCTATAATGTTAAAATTCTTTCTGATGGAATACTTGATTTTAACAAAGCGTGGCAAGTCTATAATGTGGTTATGCTTTATTTTTAGTCTTTTTTTTTTGCTCAAGAACATTTGTACAAGTAATGGAAGTTCCTGTTTTTCTTTTTAATAACTAATACACATCTTTCTTTTTTATTCGTGTGAATTAGGACTGTTTTGTCTTACATATTAAGATTTTCTTTGCATTTTTTTTTTTTTTTTTTTTTGAGGTTACCTGCTGTTTCAGTATTATTGTGACCATAGTCTTGAAATTTAATAAAACTTTCCATATATATATATATGCATGCCAAGATTTCAAGTGTATACATACCCAAGTGCACTGTAGAATGTGTGTGTGTGTGTGATCCAGCATTTAAATTTCATTTTGGATTCCCTCCATAGAAACTCTACACATAGATTTTAAAGTTTGTAGTTACTAAATACTTGCTATTATAGTGATTACTTTATGAACATATATACTGCATGCTGAAATTTGCTTCTGTTTTTCTTAAGAGGGTTTGGATTCATGGTTGTTGGCCATAAAATTGCTGAACTCCAATGAAAATTATGAAAATTTCTTCAGAAAGCATATGAATTTGCTTAACGATGATTATATAAGAATGCGACAAAGTATTTGCAGCTCACCTGTCTCTCAAACCTCCAGTACCAGCAGCCTTACGTCCTCTCATACAGGCGACTTAGACTTATGTTTCAATAATTGCAGCATTCACTTATGTCAATGCATATACAAACATTGTCAGCAGCATTCAGTGAGGCTGTATCATTTTCTGTCTTATTGTCTGCCTTATGAAACAAAATTTTTTCTATGTGAAAGAAATTGGATGAAATATAAGAAGTGCTTTGTTTAATCTGTTTTGTGCATGCTAATGGAAATTGTTATGTACTTTATATTACATGATCTATGGTTAAGCAGCGCAGTAAAGCCATGCACAAATGTGCACGAGGATTAGCATTGTTCACCATAATTTAGTACGTTAATTGCATCCTCTTTAGTAAAATTATCTATGCTGAGTTGGTATGACTTTGCCCTTTTCATTTTTTATTTTATTTTATTTTATATTTTCACTTCATTAGGCACATTAATCATTGAGTTATTATTTTGGAAGAAGGATAGTCTGTAATAATAGCATGGGTTAAATTCTGATTTTAGTCTGATTCCAACCTGATTTTGATTAAACAAATTAACCTATCAATCAGAAGAGGCTGAACTAGACAAATTAGTAACTTATATTATAAATAAGATGTAAATGAATGAAGATAAGAAAAGAAGAGGGTATAAGAAGGCAAAGTTTTAAAATGCGAAAGGGGGTGCGAGGTGGTCGGGCAAAGCGAGGCTGCCTCGAGACGGTTGAGGCAGCTGCCTTGAGACAAACTGATAAAACAATTTAAAAAAATAATTTTTGAAAAAACCCCTACTATAGAAAATCATTCATAAGATTGAATAAAATAGTCATAGTCAATGTTAGAAATATAAATATCAAACAAAATGAAACAGAACCAACAAAAATATCATCCTAATGACCACTGTATGTTGAATAGACTATCATTTGTGTCTTGTGGCCTAAAATATGGATCTAAGGTTTCATCCCCTCCATTATCATTTATTGTATCATCCTCTAAAGAGTCACATGATATGCGATCGCTCTAAAATGTTGATATTAGAGAAAAAACCTGCCTGGAGAAGATGAAATCTTCAACTCTTGAGTTGCCTCACTATCGCCTCTGCTCGAGTTGCCTCAACCTCGGGCATGAGGCTGCTTGAAGTGGCCTTTTATCAACTTTTAAGTGAGGGAGGGAGGCCAATTTTTTATCAACTTTTAAGTGAGGCACGTCGGTGGCTGCCTCACCATTGCTCTCGAGTTGCCTCAACCTTAGGCTTGAGGTGGCCACCAACCATAAGCGGCTTGAGGTGCCTTTGGTGGTGAGGCAGATGAACTGCCACCTTAAAACAGCTTTTTAAAACAATGTAAGAAGGTACTGAGGATCACTAATGTCTTTGTTTTTTGTAAACCAATATTTTGCAATCACATGACTCTTCTTTATATACAATGGAGGAGACTTATGCATTTTTCTCACAGAAATGCATGCATTTTTCTGTTGGTTCATGTGATAAATGATGTCTACATATGATTGTCTTTGTATTAAATACTTGTCTCCATACTAGATGGTGGTAAATGTGATTACCTCAATGGTGGAAATATCCACTTGTACATAACACCCTCCCTTTTATTTTCCTGTTGGTACAACCATAGCAAAATAAATACAATAACATGTTGATGATTGAATTTAAAGTAGTGTTGGACATACTTTTAAATGTACAAGTCATCGCATTTATCTTGTTTATCA
The DNA here is from genome assembly GCA_022984855.1 of Dimocarpus longan. Classification (NCBI taxonomy): domain Eukaryota; kingdom Viridiplantae; phylum Streptophyta; class Magnoliopsida; order Sapindales; family Sapindaceae; genus Dimocarpus; species Dimocarpus longan. The sequence goes on along the minus strand of CM041014.1, from coordinate 10,103,781 downwards.
TCATTTAGGACAGAGTCAATCATATAGAGATGTTGTTTATCATGTACCAACCAAAATAAAAGGCATGCATGTCCTTGAGAAGCGTGCACTCATATCCTCCACTCTATATAAAGAGAAGCCATATGATTGTTTCAATTCTCTACCTTGTATGCTCTTTAGAGAATCATTGATTGCTTTTGCAAATAAAATTGATCACAGTATCACAATAATGGTATACTTATGTTGAATAGTGAATTTATTTTAAGTCAATTGGCCATATTAATTTAGGGGATAACCTGAATCGCACTAATGAAGGATTACGTTGTTCTGACTATTGCAACCTGACCACTTGAGTCTTGTGTTTTCTTTTATCAGTTATAGGGACTGTTAGCAGCTGTATTTGCAAAGGTCTTGGACTAGCACAAGAGGCTAACCCGAGGTTGAGGTATAAGCCTTTTCATGCTGAAATGTTGGAGGTTGGGATCATCCAAATTATTTGATAGAGATTACACTGTGTGATATGTTAGAGGGAATTAATCATTTATTGGTGTCTTGGCTTTGTCCTATTTATTACAATTTGTACTTAATTTTTTTTGTAGTTCTTGAACTTTTATATATACTTCGTTCTTATGCTTCATTCCGTATTATGCCAGTTATTGCTCATAGGAGGTCATGTTGATGAAGCAATGAATGACCTCGAGAAGTTCTGTAGTGATTCAAAAACAGCACTTCCTATTAGATATAATTCCATTCCGAGACTTCAACTTTTCTGTTACCAAGAATTAAGAGGAAATAAAAACGTTATGTGTAGTTTGAAGATTATAAGTCATCTGAAGAAATTGGAGTGGAACATCAAAAGGTGATAATAGAGGAGAAAAAAATTGTTTCAGTATTTATTTTCTGACTCCTCTGTCTCTCTCCGTGTCTGTCCCTGTTTTCCCAATATTTTTCTTTACAGACAGAAAGAAGGAAGAATTTGGAGGCAGTATAAAAGATGATAGCATATATTTTTATATAGGACAAAGTAAAACCCAATGCTTAGCAAAGATTAATGGGTGGACATGTCCTCCAATTATCTGCAGCTTTAAGAGTTCCTGATGTTTGGCTCCCATAAATGGCCTGTCTTTTAGTAATTTAGTACATCAGTCTTAATTATCTCTTAAGAATATGTACATATGCCTTTGATTTCCATGAAATATGGTAGTTGCTTTATATACTGCAGAATATGGACTTTAATTCTATATGTACATATGCCTTTGATTTCCATAAAATATGGTAGTTGCTTTATATACTGCAGAATATGGACTTTGATTCTATATGTACATATGCCTTTGATTTCCATAAAATATGGTAGTTGCTTTATATACTGCAGAATATGGACTTTAATTCTATACATTAATATGTTTGGTGACCCATAATATATGATAAGTGTATGTTTTGTTCTTAACAAACTGATAGTTTTCCTTTTCATTCCTTGGAAGATGCAATCTTCTGCATTCTAAGGGTAGAGCTTCATACAAAGGTCTCATTGATTTGATAGTATCTACACCAAGGAAGAAATAGTGTTTCTCTGAGATCTGTTGTCACATTTGTAAGAAAATTTGGAATATAAGTTATGCTAGGAATTTTTGTTAATTAAAATAACTCTTACTCACATTGTCCTTTCTCTTTAAGGCACTTATTGTTCTAAATTTGTTTATGAAAGAAATTCATAGCATTATATAAATTCAGTATAAAACAATAAAACTGAATCGAAAGCGTACCCGTTTCTATACAGCGGAAATTCCTCTGGATTCTTGGAATTGTTCAACTGATCGGATTCCAATCACATAGACGGAAAGGAACCTCAAATCACAATGTAATTTGCCTTGCCATGTGTTTTCTTCTTTATATTCACTCACTTTGTGTATTTTACACGTATGTCGTGGGGAATTGATTTTGCATCAAATAAATACCAAATGAAATACATCAAGTATTTATAGGGGTGGCGGTTATTTTCTGATAACCGCCAGTAACCGCCAGCGGTTACTGGTTCTTATCCAAATCATATTCAAATTGAATTGGATCGGGTTATGGGTTTGGATCATCTTGGGTGGACCCGACCCAACAACCCAATAACCCAACATCTCCCACTCACACAAGATGAGCCAAACAGAAATTACAGAGAAAACACTGGTGACCCCTTTAAGATAAGAAGTACAGGCATTCATACAGGCAAATACATCGTGTGACCTATGAACAATAATATATGCAACGTGGCTTGTCTTTCAAATCTCAATTGTACTGTTATACAAGAGATTGTAAATATGTTCATTATTATGTCCTAGATTTAATATAATTTTATTTGCTCGAGCACATTTAATCCCTTAACGTAATATGCTCGATCATTCAATATTCCATATAATCACAATTACAATTCCAAATTGCAATTAGTCGCGACTAGTAATTATAGGAACAAAATAAAATTTATTAAATCTTCCTATCTCACTTTCGTCCCTCGGTCAACAAAAATGACTGACACCATAGTAATGTCCCATAGGTTGCATTATCATAACAATAGAAGACACACTAATGATACAAACATCACCTTGTTACTTTGAGACAAAGTGAATAGTCACTAAGGACATAGGTAGAAGTTTTATAAACTTCAATGGAACTTACACAATGAGAAATCAGAGATAAATTTACTCATTTTCCATATCGGTCACATTAAGCACACGCGGTATGAAACACATGTTACAGTGAATCTTGTCCTTCAATAAGGACGCGTATGTCTTTTATAATTAGATTATTCACTGTACAGATCTTAGTTCAGATGCTTTCCTAGCACCTAACTTGATTTTCTAAAAACTCGCCCTTCAAGCGTTTTTATCAAGAAACTCACATCTGGCTTACTCAGTTTCTCATGATGGTGGGGATACATCACGAGTGGTTCAATAATTGACTTAGGTAGAACCTCATCTTGATTACAATCAAGGCGACATTTCATATATTTCAAGCCCTTAAGAAAATAATCTCATTTTTATCCTCTAAAAAATATATATGTCTCATCTTGGCTTGCTCTCCTAACAACCAAGGCAACTGTACGTGTAAGAATACCAGTCTCAAAACCTGACGACATACTTTCATATATAATCTATGTGAAATGAATATGTACTAGTTTTATATAACCATAATGACGTATCTAATTATAAAGCAGATATAGCTTAACGTAACAATTATAACAGTACAATCTACGAAACTCAAATATTCAGCATGTGACATAAATAATCTCTTGTCACAACTTTTGTGAATGGATACACAACCATCTCACACGTAGATACACACTTAATTGTTACATTTTTTTCATCATTATATCCCTGATGAAATTCTACTTAGTCTCTATGTGCTTCGATTTACTGTGATATTTCTTATCTTTAGTATAGGCAGTTGCTACCTGAGTGATACAGGGAGTAATCAACAGTCTCTTCCAGATATGTCAATATACTTTTCACAGCAATCTAATGTTTCTATCTAGAATTTGATCGATATCTACCTATCAGTCCAACTGTATAGTAGATATCAAGTCTCATATACATCATAGTCTATATGAGACTTCTGATAGTACTGGAGTAAGGAATCTTTTGCATTCTTAAATCGACGATAATGAATAGCCTTACGGTTGTTTCTACGAGTTGATAATTTTGAGAGCACTAACTCTTCAGCCCATTTGCTCCCACTGGGAACAAATGTACCAGCTATTCCAATAGCTTTGTCACTCCCACTAGAGATAGAGTATTCAAACAACTCTTTATTTTCCTCTCGTTAAATATTCCGACATCCGAATTATTCAACTCGTAAAATTGAAATTTCTTTTCAACCTCACCTCTACAAGGAAATTCATTCATTAAGAAATTCACATCTTGTGACTCTAATTCAGTAATACTTCCATTTCATTTTTCTCCTATGAGTACATATAAGTGCTCAGAATATCTAATTAAGATACACTTCTTTACTCTAGCACCCAACTTTCCATATTATACTGGAAAGATCATGTACATATCCTGCACACCTTCAAAGTCGCATATAAGTAAGGTCAGGTTTCCTACCTATCCATAATTCATAGGATATGGAAGATACTGATTTTATAAGGATCATATTCAGAATATAAGCAGCTGTTAAGAGCATATCTCCCCAGTAAGATACTGGGAGATTTGCTTTGTGCCATCATAGATCTTACCATTTTCAATAATATTCTATTCCTCCTTTCCGCTATACTATTTGTTGCGGAGTCTTAGGAATATTCAACCGTCTACCAATACCTTTCTCATGACACAATATCTCATATTGGTCAAAAAAGTATTTTCATCCTTGGTCAGTTTATAAGAATTTAACAGTTCTATCTAACTGATTCTTCACCAAATTTAAATACAATTTAAAGCAATCTAATGCCTCAGATTTATGAAAAATCAGATAGACATGACCAAAATAAGTGTAATGATCTATGAATGTTATATAACATGAGGCACCATTTATAGCTCTCACAATTATTGGTCCACAAATATTAGAATGAATTTAATTGTAATGGATTTTCAGCCATAATTCATTTTTAAATGGTTTTCTAGTTGTTTTTCTGACTAGACAACTTTCACATGCAGGCGAATCTATCTTATTGAGAGAACTTAAAAAAATTCCTCTTTGGCCAATTTATTCATTAGATTCCGCCCGATATGTCATAGTCTAGCATGCCAAATATAAACATCAATATTGGCAACATCAATTGAAGTAATTAATGAAAAACAACCATCGTATTAATAATACCATCAAATTTGATATTTAATACGATGAAACCACTCATCAGATATCCAGTACTTAATCACCATTAATCTAAATTAAAAACAATAGCCATGAAAAGTTATACATTATCCTAAACCCAGAAGGACAATTACAGAGACAATATTTAATCGAATTTTCGGAACATAAAGGATGTCAAGGAGACATAACACTTGACCACCTTACAGAATCACTTTGCAGGTGCCAATTCCTCTTAAGTTATTCCCCATATGGATCCATTTTGTTCCTCGGTTGATCCGACGATACTCTACAAATGCTCTTGTAGCATATACTGAAACTTACGGTGCCAAATTTGATAGATATCACTATTCAATTTGTCACCCGTGTTAAGTTTAGCAACTATGTTTTCGAAGCACATGTCATTTCTCTTAAATGACATTTATTCTACTTAGAGACTTATATTCTATATCTTTTTACGTCTATACTAGCACATTCACTATCATTTCACTAAAATATTACAGTAACTATACACTTATAAATATGATAAAAGAATCTTTGGATAGGAATCGAAAAAATAGTCAAGCTACCCATCATCATCCAATTTTCAAATATTCACTAAATCATATATGTAAGTGTTTTGCGCAAATCAGTCCTAATATCATGCTCTACAAGATTTTAGGACACCCACAATTTAAATAGTATTATTTGAGATCTTTATAACCTCAGACATCTCATTATCGAAATCTCTATGATCTCCAATATTTTATCGTCCGAGATTTCTATGATCTCAAAATCCTACTATTCGTATGAGATTTATTTAATCTCAAGATGCTGGTCGACAATTTTGAGATTTCAATAATCTCCTCATCATCTGATAGGATAGCTATCATAATCATGTCATCAGATAGCTCATCATTAAAATAAGTCAACCCAGCTCCACAGAAATGCATGTTATAATCTAAAATATAAATATACATGCATGATAAATTTTAAATTAAACAAAATTTAATATAAAAATTAAGGTATTTAAATTCAACTCACAATTAGAGTGAATAAACAATTGAGATGAAAAGAGGAGAAAAATAGAATGAAAAAAAAAAAAAAATGCCGAAATGTCGCCGGAAACCGCAGTCGGCGGTGGCGCGTGGCCTCACGCGCCGGAACCGTCGACGCCTTGCGGCGGCGACCGCAGCAGCATGCCCGCGCGTGCAGCACAGGCGCGCCTGGAATTCTGGCTTCAGCGTGCCACGTGGCAGCTTGTGGTGCTGCCACACTTCCATGCGACGTGGCTATCCCAAACGCTGCCACGTATGGTCACAAGTGTCACGTTCCAGTTTGTCCATTTTGACGACATGTGGCTTCTCTAGATGTCGCCACACGTTTCACACGTGGCACAATTATATTCTGCCACATGATGAGACACGTGGGCCAATGACATCACGCCACACTGTTAATACGTGGCCTCACTTGATTGGCCACTCTAGCGCACATGTGGTTTCACCAGAATCTGACACGTCGTTAGCACGTGGCTTCACCACAGATCGACACGTGGATATGCTACTGTTCAACTTCTTCATTGTAATATTTTCAGATTTCAATTGTATGGATTGAACTTTAAATGTGTTTTTCTCACTCATTTTTCATCCAAATTGCTTGTATAATATACCGTTGGAAAGCTCTTTTCGAGCCCTTTCTAATAGTGTAATAATCGCAAGAAGAAAAACATAAGTTTGCATATTACCCTAAGAACAAATTCGGGATTTTCTTCTATTCCTTATGTTTTTCAAAATATAAATTTTCATGACAATTTAATTACTCAAGCATGATCAATAACCAGCAAACAATTCAACCGGGCTCTGATACCAATGAAAGAAATTTATAGCATTATATAAATTCAGTATAAAACAATAAAACGGAATCGAAAGCGTACCCGTTTCTATACAGCGAAAATTCCTCTGGATTCTTGGAATTGTTCAACTGATCGGATTCCAATCACATAGACGGAAAGGAACCTCAAATCACAATGTAATTTGCCTTGCCATGTGTTTTCTTCTTTATATTCACTCACTTTGTGTATTTTACACGTATGTCGTGGGGAATTGATTTTGCATCAAATAAATACCAAATGAAATACATCAAGTATTTATAGGGGTGGCGGTTATTTTCTGATAACCGCCAGTAACCGCCAGCGGTTACTGGTTCTTATCCAAATCATATTCAAATTGAATTGGATCGGGTTATGGGTTTGGATCATCTTGGGTGGACCCGACCCAACAACCCAATAACCCAACAGTTTAGATAATTTTCTTTGCAAGCTATTGCTTAATTACTCATATTTCTTGCTGCTCATGCTGGTTAGTTCTAGAAAAGTTTTTATCTATGCTTTGTACAGATTGAAAGCTACTCATTTGGAGTGGTTGGATCATAACAACTATGTTATGCTTTCAACCTGTTTTGAGGATATCTTGAAGAAGGATCCAACATGTTGTCACTCATTGGCTAGGCTTATCAGCATGCATTAAAATGGTAGGGTATCATATTGACTTGATTTTTTTTTTTCTTGTGCTCTGTTTATATACATATATAAAGAGAATCTGTGCTGTTTCTTTACTCAATTTGTTCTGGTATTTCTCAGGGGATTAAAGTCCTGAATCACTATTGGAAATGATAGCTTTGCATTTAGATGCCACATATGCAAATGAAAATACAAAATGTTTGCTTTATGTTTCCTTAAGCTTGTTCGGTATGATGAGGATCGAATGTTGTCTGAATGGGAATGGAAGTGAACTTTAGCAACGATTCTCTGTGCGTTATAATAGGCCTCCGACCATATTGATAGAGGGCAAATCTGGAAAATCTTGGATGTTCCGCTGCAAATGGTGGTTGAATCGACACTTCAGCAACCAAATGCTTACATCAGAAATTGCAGCTGGTAAGTTACGTTACATTCACAATATGCAAAACTTATTCCATTTGAACCCAAGACTTTGGGAATTTTTTTTAATGAAATTGGTGTTTCGGCACTTAATGAGGTTTGAATGAGATTTGATTAGTGATCTCAAAATAATTTTTGAAATTGTAGGATAGGAAAATGAGATTTTGACATGATATGGGTACAACCTCACAAATGTCACAATTGCTTTTTTAGATTTTGAGCTAATTTTTTTAGTGAAAAATACCAAAATTGACCACTTAAATGATGTAAAATACATTTTTAACCTCCAAAGTTTTTAAAATTCAATATTGGTCTCTCAAACAAATAATTTACAACATATACCCACAATACCTAAATTGCCCCTAACCTAAAATTACGAAATTGCCACTAACTTCAAAATTAAAAAAAAAAAAAACGGAAAGCGAATATTACGGAACTACCATGGATATATAAAGTGGATAATCAGTGTGAAAATGGAAAGAAAACGGCTTCTCTCACGCGACGCACCCCGACCACTGAGTTCCACAATTGCTGAGCAGCTCAGGCAGTCGCCATCGATCCGTTACCACCGTACACCACCGGAAAGCACGTTTTGGTCATCTGTTGCTGAAGGTACGTCGATTCGAAGTGTTACGACATAATTTTGTTGTGACATTTTGAATTTTTTGCCATTTGTAGACTTTATTTGTGATAAGGGCAAGATTAGGTTGTAATAGGTTAGGATGTAGGTTGATTCGCACTGAATATGTCGAAACTGTAGAGTTCATATTCTGAGACACCGATCGGCTTTTATGTGACAACTTAGGCTGACGACGGTTTCGGTTTACCTTATTAGGCCGAATCGGTTTATGTTGGATATCTTACATTGACGTCGGCGTACGTTGACAAACAAAAGCCAATCAGCCTTTTGTGATTTAAACTTGGGCCGTGTCGGATTAAGTGAACCAACAAATACCGATTCGGTGTATGTAGAACAACTTAGGCCGACGTCGGTTGAAGGGGATAAACATTTATCAAGTTGGCTTATGTGTAAAAACTTAGGTAGACGTCGGTTCAAGTGCACAAATATTGCCAATGCTATTAGGTCCATTAACGTAGGCCGACTTCGGTTCAAGTATAGGTCTACATATTTCGATTCGGGTTACGTTTCACAATTTAGGGCGATGTCGGCTTATGTTGGATATCATAGACTGACGTCGGGTTATATATATAAGCATAGGCCGATCAACTTATAGAATTTTTCAATAATTATTTTAATTTGTTTGATGTGATGTATTTATTTATTTTTGTCATTTTTCTTTCCTACAGATGGAAATCAATTATAGGCACCCGGTTCAACATCTTCCGGAAGGATCATTGGGAAGTACACACAATAGTATGAAGTATATTGGGTTTCTACATGGATTTCTGCAGCAGAGGCAGCTTCTAGATAGGTTTAAGGCAGAGAGTTCGATCGCATATTTTATAACACAGCGAGGTCAACAGCTGCTAGCCTCTCCCCTTATGTTGGCCATCCTTACTAGGGAGTTAGTATATTGTAATGCATGCCCTGATGAGATGTGGTTCGAAATCGGGGGAAGGCCATATAGATTTAGAAAGCAAGAGTTCTTACTAGTGACAAGATTGCTGTTCGGGTATCTCGACCTACAAGTGCTTAAGGGGAAGCAAGAAAGCGAGAATAGTTTGCTGTGGAGACTTTTTAAAGGAGTATCGCCGAAATTGTCTGAAATTATGCAGGTGTGAAGGGTTCAGGGGGATTCTATAAGCGATGAGGATGTGTTAAAGTTAACTAATATAGTCATCGCTTATAATTTATTCTACGAATATGATGATCGATCTAGGGTGGACAATTATCTGTGGGTCTTGATAGAAGATCTTAATACGTGGAATAAGTTCTCATTTGGTACAGTCGGCTACAGTAGGCTTATAGAAAGCCTACGTCGGGTGCTTGATAAGGATCGGCTTATGACTAGACGTAACATTAATTTGTATGGTTTTATTTGGGCATTTCAGGTACGATATTTAGTATAATCTGTTGATAAATATTGAAAATTGTTTACTGTTTATATATATATATAATGACTAAATGTTTAATCCAATGAAAATTACAGTGATGGCTGGTGGAAATGTTTCCATGGTTGGAAAATAGGGTAGGAAAGAGAGTCATAAGCAACGATATGGTGCTACCTAGGTGTGTGAATTGGGAGTGTAATAACAAAAAGCAAATAAGGTAGTCTAATGAGCTTGTTCGTGTAAGTATCTAAACTAACCTACATGTATTTCCATTTATTGACTATTGTTGTTTGTAAGGATAATATTAAGTATATTTTATATATATTATGCAGTTAATAGGAGCGAATAGTACCCTTGAGCCCACTGCTATAGAGAAAGAAAATGATTATTGGAAGTCCTTCAACCCTAGGTATATGATTAGGGAGATTACCTATAAAGTAGGCGGGAGAGGGGGTGTTGATTAAGGTACAGATGATGATTTTGACAATGAGGAGAGTGAGAGGGAGCCGAATAGGGAGAAAGAGAGTGAGGGAGAGTCGACTAGTAAGGAGGAGCAGCAACATCATTATCACATCCCAGACCCATAAGTCGACTCAGAGAGTACATATTCAGAGACGAGAACAAAAAGAGCACACGAGTTTAGACGAGACGAGGATCAGCCTGGTGACACCGCAGTCCCATGAGGTCACAGCATGGTAGCTGGACCCTCTCAGCGTCAGGTGCGAACTTTGATAGATTATATTACTGTATTTTATTCTTACATGACTATCCATTTAATTTATATTGTTATGTAATTAATTTCGCAGGAGCCTCAGACGAAGGTCGGGAAGATTATGGCTTTGTTAGAGTCTATTTTGAAGACACAACAAGAGCAAAGTCAGAGGTTAAGTAGGATCGAGAGGATATTGGAAATTTGTATGCCTCGAGATGGCGAGAATGACCCGAATGACGGTGGTGATGATGATGATGATAATGAGAGCTCTATTCGTGATGAGCACATTTATGGGTCTTTATTTGCAAAAATAGCATCATCATCGAAAAAAACACATCAGTCATTAGACGCTTCACCACCTCATTTTGATCCACAGTAGCAGGATGGGAGTGAGCCGGTGAATTTATAATTTATTTGTTGTTCTAGTTTAGTTTTTAAAATGATTATAAACTTGTAATTACAACATCTGATTTCTGCAGATAGTGGAGGTCCAGAACATAGTATCGCAGGTGCTAGGAGAGGCAGAGGTCCTACTTCCACATGAGGACTTACCGGCCTATCATGATCTAGGACATCAGGTTGAGAGTGAGAAGGTAAATTTATAATATATTTTGTGTTTTAGTTGATTATGAATATTCATTATAGACTTGTAATTAGAACTTTTGATTTTCTACAGATTGTAGAGGTCCAGGGCATAGGATCACAGTCATTGGGAGAGGTTAATGTCTCACCTGCCCATAAGGACCTACCATCCTATCAGGATCCAGACCATCAGGATGAGATCGAAGAGGTAAAAATTTAATTTATTTTTTTATAAAAGTTTAGTTTTTAAAATTATTATAAACTTGTAATTAGAACTTTTGATTTTCTGCAAATTGTGGAGGTATATGACAGAGGATTGAATGATTTACCCCCCGATCAGGATCCACAGCGGCCTAAACGAAAGATTAAACCGTTGATATCTCTGTTATCACCATACACCGATCCGAAACGTGCAAAAAAGAAAAAAAAAATGGAAAAAGGGCAGGTGACGGGAACTCTACCAGTGGTGGATGATATGGTTGAAGATGTGTACAAACAATACAAAGCTTCCTCTTTTTTAGACCTCAGGTATTGATAAAAATATTTATTACTTTTGTGAAAATCCGATTACTAATTTAATATGACTAACTTTTAATTCTTGTTTTGATTTTAGGCGCTTCATCGACAATTATCCGATGACATTCACCCCCAAAGAGTTATGTACTATTGAGGATAAGGATAGTTGGTTGACGTCAGAGCATATCGATGGTTATTTACATTGCCTACGAAAAAAAATCAGCGGGTGGTGGGATGATGCTCATAAAGGGAGATACGCAGTGCATGGAACAACCTTATTTGTGAGTGTTTACTTTACATAATTGCTTAAATTTTTATGTTAAATCTTTGTTATGTTTGTTAATTAGTAAATAATTTTATCATGTCCAGGCGGACATGACAATAACTATGCATAAAGAATACATCAGTCAAGGGAAGATATTTGATCCGACTACAACTGAGATCCCCTCACACTGGATAAGGATTGCTAGCGGTTTGGAGGACGCTAAAATCCCTTGGTGGTCTGTTGATAATGTAAGTGTTGTTGGACGAATAACAACAATTCTTTGATTGTTAAAATTATAACTATATCACTGACGTTCTAAACGTGCAGTTGTTGCTCCCGTGTAGTTTACATCAAACTCATTGGATAGTCTGCAAGGTGTGCCTAAAAGAGCAAAAGATTGTCATATATGATCTATGTACGGCTACAGATTTTATACACAGGAGAAATGGTATTGAGCCGTTGGTTCGCTATGTACCGTTGATTTTATGTTCGATTGATTACTACGGAAAAACCAACACAGAAATGCCATCTATAGAAAAAGTATGGGATGTGGAGCGACTTGATGGACAAATTTTCCCTCAGCAACTTGACAGGTAAACGTCATTATTTTAATCACATATTTACTTTATAATAGTTATAATAAAATATCTGACCCAACTCTTTGTCAATAGATCTAGTTGCGGGGCATATTGTGACAATGTATATTCATGATCTACTATGCTCTCTAGAAGGTGAATGAAAGTCTGTCCAAACTGAGGAAAACGCTTGTCAATGCCGAGCGCAGATAGCATCCGATATATATATGTATTCCACCCTATTGTATAGGGCAAACGATTGGGGGCGATGGATATTAGATGAGAATGACAAAGTTGTATATGACTGATGTAAAAATTGGATTATATTTGATTGGTTGATTCATTCATTATATGTTAATTGGATTATTTACAAAATTAGTACAAATTATATATAAAAAAGTCAAATTTTTTCATCAATATTACATGAAAAAAAAAGTCAACAATCGAGTTCAGTGAAATCATGAAAACCGGAGTCGGTTTATGCCAACAAACATAACCTGACACTGGCTTTTGTAACACGTTCACACACCAATGTCGGTTGTAATAGATGCAAAAAATTTAAACAAAAAAAACACAATAATCGAGTTAAGAGAATGCATGAAAACCAGTGTCGGTTTACGCTAGTAAACATATACCGACACCGATTTCAATTATAATGTGTATGTCGACCAAGCAAATCGGCTTTAGTTAACGTTCTTAAACCGACATCGGGTTCAGAAGGTATACACAGACCGATGTCGATTTTTGTAATCTTTTGTATATTGATTTTTACTTTCTAATATTAAAAATTCATGATTTTTCCCCATTTTCTTTGTTTACATTGCTTAAAAATGCCCAAAACTAAAAATTTCATATTATACATACCCAAAAGATACAAACATAAGCCATTGCATTTCCAGTTAGAATGTGTATACATAACCTTATGACATAGAATAGATCAATGTAATGAATATACCAACATATGCAATATGTTTTTTTCATTAAAATAAATTGACATAATTTAAAGCCAATGAGATAATTTTTAGTCCATCAAAGCCTTGGAAATGTGTAAAAAAAAAAATTCAAATCGATTTTAGTGAGGCCTTTAAACCCGGAATCGGGTTTTATATATCATTAAAAGCTGACGTCGGGTTTGTTGACCCACTTAAACTGACGTCGGGTTATTCATCCACTTATATTATTGACGACTACACTTAAACCGTCGTCGGTTTTCGTTATGCATTAAAACCCGACGTCGGGTTTATGACACTCATAAATCCCGACGTCGGTTTTCCCTTTTTTTTTTTTCTAAGTTTTTTATATTTTTTTTCCATTTTCTATTTTTTTTTCACTTTTTAGTTTCCAATCAAACGTGATAATTATTAAATTAATGAAACTGATTTCAATGATAAGTGCTCGTCATTTATAAAAAAGATAAACCATAAACATTAAGTTTATTCATTACAAATTTTCATGATTACCACTATTTTCATCATCTTTTGTGGGTGAAATTGGGAATTGTTGATCGCATCGACGTCGCGTGTGTCCTGTCACACCACAAAGGCTACATTTTCGAGAGGTTCTAAGTCGTCCAGTACCGTGTGTAGCAATGGAGCTAATTCTAACCTCTCAACCAGTTTCTGTGTTGGTCCTAGTAACTTCAACAGCTTCTGCACTTGTCCCAGCATGACCTACATTTGTCATTTCGAATATAGAAATGGGAGGATTAGGACAACGAAGACGGTTGTGTCCCCTTTCACCACATTTTTCACATTTTTTCTTTTGACGACTTTCCCGGCTGACGAAATTCGTGCCTCTTTCGGTCTACCTGCTTGTCGTCTTCCTTCTGATGGTAGTACAATAATACTTTTGACTTTCGAAGGAACATGCCAATCTTTGAGGCCAGGAATAGGATTGATTGGACGTGCATATGCAGCTTCCAACCATTCATTACTATAATAATCGTGACAAAGTGTATAATAATGAATACCGTTGACCCTGGTATATATGACAAAGGTAGAAAGTTATCAAATGACATAAAATAAGGAAAAATAATAATAAAGTATAAGTATAATTACTATACCTGGCAACAGCAATGGCATGATGACATGGTAACTGATCTAGATCCCTATGCCGACAAGAGCATGTCTACTCAAAAGGCTGAACGAAGCCATAACCTAGTTCATGTGTAACTCCAAACTGAATCAGTTGTTGAATGGGAGATACCATAGCACTCATCGATTCATTAGCCATCGAGTTCACATGATCCTCTGCAGTTTTGGTAACCGAAGTTCTGAGTTTCTCCGCATGAACACGTCTATCATTATACCATTTCTGCAGTATATGTCATAGATATTCATGGATGATTGTTATTGGAAGCTGTTGAAATGACTCATCCGCTTTTCCATAAGCTAGTTTATTTGCATATTGTAAAGATCTCTAAGCTTGAGTGTACATTATCTGCGCACCATATTGCTCCAACATTTCTGCAATCAAAAGTTGGGGTGTTATACTATCAAGACTCATTTTTTTCTGATACAACGTTGCTATCACAACAATCTTCACACTCCGTCTATGTGACTCGTAACGTCCTGACAGCATGTGTGCTCCGGTACATACTTATACACATACCACATCGAACCACCCTTTCTGCATCTTGCGTGAACCTCAAAGTTGCAGCTTACATCCTTACAACCAGCCTCATATCTGACTGTGCATGAACGTCTAACTTTATGTTGATGCCTGGAATTAAGAACACACTTTCCAACAACATTCAGTTTGTGTTTACTATCAGAAAATACACCTTTATACAATGTATCACGTCGGATGAAGGTCGACATAGCAGTTGACGTAGCCTCAATTTCACACTGATCTACACCGGGAACAATCCAGTATGGTTGTGAAGGGTTGGTTTCAAATTGTGAACCCAAAAATCTAACTTCTGGATACTCCATAGTCTCTGCATCAACTTCAGTTTCAATGTCATCACCTATAGTTTTCTCATTATCATCTCCACTGTTCGTTGTCTCATCACCATCACTATCTATATTCCGATCTTCATCATTATAATCATTTCCACCAAAATCAAAGTCACGTATTGGACTTTCTACAAATGTAAATAAGGCGATAGAAGTTGAAACTTGATTGTTGCCACTGGATGAAATAAAACAATTTTGACCTTCACCTATAAATGGACTTACAATTCTATCCACAGGTGCCTCTACATGCCTTGGATATGATGATATTGTCTTGATGGTAAATTGAGGGACAGTAGAGTTAATACTTTCAGAATCTCTCACAATCTTATCAACATAAATCTCTCTATAATCTGCTTTTTTATCTGAAATCACATCTCGGACACTGAGATCTGTAGTGATAGGTATCTTGACTGAGGGCATCCCCCTAGCTCGGAGTAAATAATGCAAACGAATATCTCATATTCTTTTATCAATGCCAGTAACTGTGTAAACAAATTCAGCTAATTGAGAAAAATTGACATTCTTAGGGGGCCCCATCATGAATGTCTCACCCCCAACACAGTTATTCCCATTTTATTTTCCGTTACATTTAACTATTATCGACACTTCACCCATTCCTATCAAATTTAAAGTATAAATAAATTAGTCTAATATATACTGGACTTGTAATATCTAATTAATATTTCCAAATTCATAAAAATCTAACAAAATTATATCTGATCAATATCAAACATACACAATAGAAGGAATCATAAATAAAAAAAATTAAAAAAAATAAAAATCCTTCTCGACTTATGATACGTAACCCGAATCGGGTTTTGTATATACACATAACCTGAGTTGGTTTTTGTGAGTCCATATAACCTGAGTCGGGTTTCATGAGTATACGTAAACTGATTCGACTTATGTATACTCATAACCCAATCCAGATTAGATAGATATATCCACATAACCCGAATCGGATTACATATATCTACATAACCCGATTCGGTTTACGTATTCTACATAACCTGATTCGGTTTACGTATAATACATAAAATATAGAAAATCACACTCAGATCCCACATAACCTGAGTCGGTTTTCATAAGTATACATAACCCGATTCGGCTTATGTATACTCACATAACCCGATCCGAAACATACATATCCACACAACCCGATTCGATTAACTACATAACCCAAATCAGATTACATATATCCACATAACCCGATTCGGGTTATGTTTTACTATATAACCCGACAAATTGTAGAAAATGCGAAAAATCACAAATTTCCCAGAAAATACAGATCTCACTCACATAAGGTTAGATCATAATCAAAAGTCACTCTTGTGGCCCAAAACTAAGCAATGTGAATAAAATAAATTGAAAATAACCAACAACTATCACATACCTCAAAATTTGAACAAAAACTTCAATGTGGAGTTTGTTAGAGACAAAGAGAATGTGTGTTCTTAGGAGTCAAATAATGTTTAATAGGTGCACAAATATCAATGGATTACAATAAAATTTGTAGAGGATGGAGAGGTCATAAAATGGTAGAGAAAATGGAAGAAGAATATGGAAGAGTCCCTATTATCTTCATAACAAGCGGAATATGGAAGAGGAATAAGAAGAAGGGTAATTACGTAATTTCGGGAAAGGTTATAAAAGGAAATTTACACTGAAAACTAGTAAGGGGTAATTTGGGCAATTTGGGTATGGATAGTAATTAGTTTGTTTGAAATGTTAAAAAAAAAATTTATAAAAAGAGAGACTAAAACATATTTTTATTTTGAAAACTGTTTTAAACTGAAAAGTTCTCTTTTTTTTTATCATGAACCCAAAAACAATTTGTTAAGGTCGGAAAATGGTTTCCCTTAGTCAACGAGATTCTTTTCGGGCCCAAGCTGCAATCCACAGAAAATAAGAGAAAGAAAGGAGAAACAGAGAGGAAGAGGAAGAAAACGAGAGGAAAAAGGAGAAAAGCACGCAAGATCTACGTGGTTCGGCCAAAAGGAAGGCCTACGTCCACGACGCCGGCTTTGGTGAGGGGCGCGGCAGTCACTGTTATTACTGTTCATTTCGTTACAGTTGTGTAGAGAGAGAAAACAGTAGAGGGAGAGAGAGCTAGAAAGAACCGAGCCTTTTACAATGAAAATCACCCATATTTATCAGGAGAGATAGGAGCTACAGTAATAGTACAACTTAAATAGGAAAGCATTAAATGCATATTACAATTTTCAAGGTCTTCTGTCAACAAGTCTGAGTCGTCTAACATGGTAGGTAAGATCCCCGAAAATCGCGCTGCTAACATTCCGAGAAGGGCTTGGCGCGCGCACGTCACGCTGTTCGCGAGATGGGATAGTTCTGGGCGAGCAGATCTGAGCGATCAGAACCAGGCGGACAAGCGGAACGATTAGAATCAGGCGGACA
Source organism: Dimocarpus longan (assembly GCA_022984855.1). NCBI lineage: Eukaryota > Viridiplantae > Streptophyta > Magnoliopsida > Sapindales > Sapindaceae > Dimocarpus > Dimocarpus longan. The sequence goes on along the minus strand of CM041014.1, from coordinate 10,086,059 downwards.
GGCGGAGCGGTCAGAATCAGGCGGACAAGCGGAGCAATCAGAATCAGGCGGACAAGCGGAGCGGTCAGAATCAGGCGGAGAAATCAGCTGTCAGCTCCAGGCGAGTAGATCTGGGCGCCTTTGTCGCTGTTGGTTGCTGATAGCACTTTTTGTCAGCAAATGTAAACCTCAAGAACACATCCATAAAAACAGCAACTTTGAGGACTTAAACGGCATCAACCGGGGCACTCCTGGTTGTCACACTATAGAGCACGAAAATCCCTTTCCGAAAACATATTATAATAGCCATTCTGACGTCCAAGCGCAAAGTTATGCACGTTTCTTTGGACCAATCACTTGGGCCCCCGTCTGTCGTGGCGGTTTTAACAGGTTATCTTACTGGGCCTTCGGGCTTTTACCAGCCCATTTGCGGTAGCCTAAAAATACATATAACACAATTTTTTAATATAATTTAATTTGACTAGTTTTTTCCGAACTTTGTGCACATATTTATGTAAATAGAGAATTGTACTAGAATATGAATAAACTAATTTAATGGTATGGATTTCGATCAGATAACAAGATCCAAATTACATGCATGAGTTGGCCAATTTAATAAGCTGAATAACTATTTGATTATATATGTTTTTATGTACCTCTTAAAGTATAGAAAAGCTAAAGATGATATTTTATTTATGGCTAAATGAATAATCAGTTAACTTATAAGATTGTGTTAAGTTTAGGCATAAAGTTTCAATGTTTTGTGGTGAAGGCATGGAAAACATGTCTTTAAGCCAGATCGATTGAGCTCATTTGTTTTGGTTTTTTATTTTGCAACAAGTGCTTTGCAATTGCTTACTTATAAGGCTGCCTGTGCTTGCCATATGTATGGGCAGCAGTGTGATTATTTTGTGAATGCTTATACATATTTGGAGAAGGTACATAATAAAAGATTTGTTCATCACCTTGCAAATGCACATGCACAATTCCATTAATCTTTAGAAATAATTGCAAAAATGACCCATTTTTGTATGACTCACATAAAAAATAACCTTTATATTCAAATCATCTCAACCCTAAGATTGAGATAATTTGAATTAATATTAGAATTCACAACCTGAAAGTTAGGATTCTCTATCTTGAGGTTGAGATTTAAATAGATTATTAAAAGTGGGTTAGTTTTCAACAAAACCCTAATCTTTATTTATTTTTTCTATAGAGAAATCAATGATAAATTATTTGATTTGTTTATAATGTTTCTTTCATTCTGCAGTAATTACTGGTTCCTACTTCACTAATAGTACTCCATAACACATATTTTCTTATTTTAAATGTAAAGCAAACTTGCTCATAATCTCATTGTGACACAAAGTGTAAAAGAGTTTGTCACCTAAATAGGTTAGTGCCCACACATAACACCATTGTTGTTATTCCTCATGGAACCCCTTCAAATTGTTAACTTAGTAGGGAGATTATTGAAAGTCTTGTCTTTTAAGGGATGTTATTATTCTTGTAGCTTTATTTTTGGGTAAGTATATTTTTGCATAATCAGTTGGTAGAGATGCACAACTTAAACCAATCCAGTTGAAGGTTACTTAGGTAGGTTCGGAGGGTTTTGATCACTAGACCTCTTGCTTCATTACAAGAACTTGAATCAATTAGACTATCCTCTTAGGGTAACAAGGGAGGATGTGGAAAACAACAATGAATTGGGAGGATTTTTCTTATTTTTTTCAACTTCTTTGGTTTTGGAGATCTAGAGATTGGATTTTCCATTTTTTTTTTATCCCATTTTTTAAAATTTTCAATTTTTCACATTAATGGGTAGAAGGTCAATTATAATAAAACTGAAATTTTTTATCCGTCTAAATAAATTTTTAAATTAGGTAGTTAAATTGTAATTTTTTCTTAAAAAAATTGATTTAATGATGTGTCACAATTTGATTGGAAAGTAGTCAATAGTAATTTGTAATAATGAAGATTATTATTTTGCAATTGTCAGTTCTTAAAAGAGTAATTATATCATTTTAACTATCTTAAATTATAACAAGGGTAAATTCGTTTTTCTACCACTTTTGTCACGTTTAACCGTCAATTTTTGGGAGAGAGGCTAAATTTATACATTTTCAAAATATTAGGGATTATGAAAATTCGAAATACAAACGTTAGTAAACAATTAATATTTTGTTAAACGTTAGGAATTAAATTAAAATTTTTCCTATTTGAAATTTCAAGGTGAGTATAATGCTTTCAGATTTTAAAAATTTTAAGGCCTTTTTATCTCTAGCAATAAGAGAAGTACATGCTATTTTATTTGGTTTAAGAATTTTTAATGTGGACCTAGTGTTTATTAATGGTTGTTTGAAGGACTGAGAAGGGGGTTTTGGTGTTAGGGGGTGATAATCGTTATTTTAATTGAAAAATTACAATCTTGTGGTTGAGTTTATTAACATAAAAATGGGAAAGTATTATTTTTTTTAATATTAATTTTTTATAGGTTGAAATTCATATTACCGTTAAAATTGATAGAAGTAATGGTGTTGGTAAAATTTTAGTTGGTAGGTAAAAATTTTGTCGCATATTTTATAGGTTCTTTTAAATGAAAAATATGTGGAAGTTATGAAATAATGATATTCAAGAATTTCAAATAAAACTTGATGTTATCAAAATAAATTTTTAACTTTATTAAAAGTTAAAATTTTAGATTAAAAAACTATTAATTTAGATTTAAATGGATTTAATATTTTTTTTTAAAGAAATTCTAAGTCTTTTTATATGATATTTTAATTATAAACTATTAGTATATTAATGGAATAAGTAAAATTTGTTTAAATGATAAGCGAATTTGATATAAAATTATATTATAGTGTTAATTCATGTTAGAGTCATGAAATTTAAATGGAGTTACATGTTAATTCAAAATTATATCAAAAATTTAAATTACATTACCTATTATTTTTTTTATAAGTGATAAATTTATTTATACGTAATGAAAAAAATAAATTATTAAATACTAATGTGCGAAAGTTCTAAAATTTAATTGAAGTATACTTAGTTATAAAATCTCATGTTGGGATTTTAGGTGTTAAAAAAATACTAAATTGTATATATAACGACGTTTGCATACATGTCATGTCCTATAACCGCGTTTGCCTACTTGTCATGCCTACTAAGAAAATCATCAGAAAGAAGGGGATTAATAACGACGTTTGCTTATGTATCATGTCTCATTTGTTATACTATAAGTTGGTAAATTATAAGTTGAAATGAAATATATAAAATTTCATAGAACCCATTGAGGTCTACTCAAGTTTTATGGATTAATTTCAAATACAATTGAAGCTTGCTTAAAAACTAAATAAAGGAATAATTATACACACTATATTTTTGACATGAATATTATTTTTTTGTTTGTTAATTTTTTATAGGCTAAAATTTATATTATTAACAAAATTGATGTAAGGAATGATGTTGATAAAATTTTGATTGGCCTTGTTAGGGCAAATTGCATTAACCTCTTCTGAGGTCTGATGAAATTGTACAAAAATGATGATGTTAGGATAATTTATACTAACCTCCCTTGAGATCTTAAAAACTCAACAAAAACCTCCCATCCTATTAGTCAACCTCGGTTGAATTCACACGGTCAATGGTTAAAGACACAAAAAGACTAAAACACCCTCAAGTCAAACTTTTTATTTTTTATAAATTTAAAATTAATATTATATATTTTAAATTTAATTAATTAAATAATTAAAAAAAATAAACATTGGAGACCAAAAGTCTCTAGTGCCTTAATCGCTGGAGACCTCCAGCTCCATCACTGGAGGTCTTCAGCAATGGAGATGGCTCTGTCACACGTCTTCATCGCTAGAGACACGTTTCGAGACCAGTGGTCTTCAGGGATGGAGACCACTGGTCTCCGCGATGGAGACCACTTGATGAGAATAAAGAAGCATCATCAAAAGGTCCATTATATATTCCAGTTTGGACCAATTACAAGAGCAAGAGTTAAGAGGTTCAAAGAAGCACTTAATGGATTGGTTCAAAAGATTTGGGCTGATGTTAAAATGACGAATTCCAAGATGGACTCAAAAGAAGATCAATGCTTAATTAATTTAATTAAAGTAATTGATGGGCCTGATTCTAGTCAATTGCTTGCCCATGAAGACTTTTCAATGTGGAATTGATGATTAATAATATTGGTGAGAGTATTCCCTTTGGTTCTTCGTAGAACTTTTTGACCTTATCAGGATTTTCCTATGACGTTCTTCTTAGACTTGTCAATCAATTCTTCCATCAATGATTGTGGCGTCTTCACCATACCAAGGTTCTTGCTTCCATATAAGTAACGGGTCGAGGTTTTCATACAAATATGATTCTAGGCTATCTTGGAAACTTACTTGATTCACGGGTTTTGTCGGTTCTTAGCGTGGTTCGTATCAGTTGGTATCAGAGTTCGGGTGAGTCTTAGGTTTGCCTATCTTCTTTATTTTATTCAAAAAAAATCCAAAAAAAAACCAGAAAAAAAATCCAAAAAAAAAAAAAAGAAAAAAAAATGTGATATTAAGATTTAATTCTTGCAATCTTGTTTCAATTTTACATTTTTTTTTCCCTTTTGAATCCCAATCCAAATTTCTTGTTGCCATCAAACTCTTAAAATTTCTTGTTGCCATCAAACTCTTAAAATTTCGTCACACACAACATTGTATTTTTCTCTTTTCCTAGCCATTGAATCCAAATTTTTTTCTTGGTGAGTTTGTGGTGAATTGTTGCTAGAAATTTTGATATTCGTTTGATTAGTTTGATAAGAACCTATAGAGGATTACTACAAGTGGAAAAAGGCAAGAGTGGTAAGCACATACGAGGGTAAAAGCCAAATTTAATTGAGTAAAACATGAGTGGAATTGAGTGGATCATATTCTTGAGTGAAACAGGTGAGGGAGTGTAGTGAGGTTCTTTATTTTTCGTGTCTTTTCTAACCTGATTTTATAGAGTCAAATATGTTACACAATCAAGAAGAAAATTCAAGCGAAAACAATCAACAACCAACCATCCCGAACATACAAATGCAGGCGTTGTTGGGAGAGATGAAGCGGGTGATGACGGTAGAATTAAAGCACATATACGAAAGGTTGGATAGGGTACAAGATGGAATACAGCGGGGGCAGCCACAAAACACTCCTAATATGCATAAAAGGGATAGAATTCAACCTAGGGGAGTGAGAGATGAAGATGAGGAGTATGTTGGGAATGAGTTTGAGGAAGAAGATGATAGGGATTTTATTGCTAACAATAGGAGGTATGATGGTTGGAATAGAGGAGTTAGGCATCAGAAAGACAACAATTTGGGTAGTATTAAGATGAAGATTCCATCTTTTTAAGGCAGGTCAGATTTAGAAGCTTACTTGAGTGGGAAAAGAAGATGGAGTTCATTTTTTATTGCCATAACTATTCTGAAGCAAAGAAGGTAAAACTTGCTGTAATTGAATTTTCTGATTATGCTGTTCCTTGGTGGGATTAGCTTGTTATAAATAGGAGGTGGAATAGGGAATGTGCAATAGACACATGGAGGGAGATGAAAGCGGTGATGAGGAAGCGGTTCGTTCCAAGCCACTACTACCGGGAGTTGTACAAGAAATTACAGGGACTTAGACAAGGGAATCTAAGTGTGGAAGACTACTATAAGGAGATGGAGATTGCAATGATTCGGGCTAATATAGAGGAGGACCGAAAAGTTACCATGACTAGATTTCTGATAGGGTTAAATAAGGAGATCCATGATAGGGTGGAGTTACAACATTATATGGAGTTGGAGGATATGGTACACATGACCATCAAAGTTGAGCAGCAACTCAAGAGATGAAGTAGTACCCGGCCCAAATCGACCCCATAAAGAAAGAAGAAAACTCATCCACTTCCAAGGCCAAATTCGAGCCAAAGACAACCATCATTAACACGGCTTCTCAAGGTAAAATAGCCCCTACGTCGACTCATTCTAGTGAAATTAAATGTTTTAAATGTCAAGGAAGAGGACACATAGCTAGCCAATGTCCAAACAAGCGAGTTATGATGATCTTAGAGAATGGTGAGATTCAATCCGAAGATGAGGATGATTTAGATGATATGCCATAATTGGAGAATGTTCCCATAAGAGACGATGAGTTTGGAGCTGAGCATGGAGAGATGTTTAGACTAGTTGTATGGCGAGCCTTGAGTTTGCAAGCTAAAGAAGAAGAAGAAGAGAAAGCGCAACGGGAAAACATCTTTCACACTCGTTGCGACGTGAAAGGCAAGGTATGTAGTATTATTATTGATGGCGATAGCTGCACTAATGTGGCTAGCACTTCCATGGTTGAAAAGTTAGGGCTCGTGATGCTTAAACACCCTCGTCCATACAAGCTACAATGGTTGAATGATAATGGTGAGGTAAGGGTTACAAAACAGATTATGGTGTCATTCCGTATTGGAAAATATGAAGATGAAGTGTTATGTGATGTGGTATCGGTGCAAGCAGGACACATTCTACTAGGAAAACCATGGTAATTTGATCGACGTGTGCAACATGACGGCTTCACCAACAAGTACTCATTTAAGCTAAATTAGCGAACAATCACTCTTGTTCCAATGACACCCAAGCAAGTTTATGAAAACTAAGTGAGATTACAAAAATTGAGCGATAAAAAGAATTTGAGTGAACAAAGGAAAATGAGTGATCACAAGAAAATAGGTGAGCAAACGAAAGAGAGTGAGGGTGAGAGTAAGGTTTAATTTGGTGAGGAGAAAAAAAGAGAGTAAGATTCGGCCAAGGAGGTAAAATCAGAGAGAAGACAAAGAAATTTATATGCAAGAACAAATGAGGCTAAGCGAGCTTTGATTTCAAAACAACCAATGATTGTACTCATGTACAAGGAAGCCCTTTTCAACACTAATCAACTTGATTCTTCTTCGCCTAGTGTTGTGGTTTCTCTCTTACAGGAGTTCGATGATGTGTTTTTCGAGGAAGTACCGCATGGATTACCACCAGTCCGAGGGATTGAACACCAAATCGATTTTGTCCCTAGAGCATCAATTCCAAACCGGCCAACATATCGAAGTAATCTGGAGGAAACAAAGGAGCTACAAAGATAAGTCAAGGAGTTGATGGAAAAAGGATACATAAGAGAAAGCATGAGTCCTTGTGCAGTTTCGGTGATTTTAGTGCCTAAAAAGGATGGGACATGGAAAGTGTGTGTGGATTGCAAAGCCATCAACAATATAACGGTACAGTATCGACACCCCGTTCCTTGCTTAGATGACATGTTAGATGAGTTGTATGGTTCCTATTTGTTTTCAAAGATTGACCTTAAGAGCGGGTATCATTAAATACAAATGAAAGAGGGAGACGATTAGAAGACAGCATTCAAAACGAAATATGGATTATATGAGTTGTTAGTCATGCCATTTGGATTAACTAATGCACCTAGTACTTTCATGTGTTTAATGAATCATGTGTTGCGTGCTTTCATTGGTAAATTCGTAGTTGTTTATTTTGATGATATTCTGATCTATAGCAAGAATCTACATGACCATGTCTCACATGTGCATTCATTGTTAGACGTACTTCGAAAAGAAAAGTTGTATGCTAACCTCAAAAAGTGTACTTTTTGCACCAATAAGCTTGTTTTTCTAGGTTTTGTTGTGAGTGCGAAAGGAATCGAGGTTGATGATGAGAAGATCAAGACCATTCAAGACTAGCCGACTCCCTCCAGTATAGGTGATGTGAGAAGTTTCCATGGACTTGCTAGTTTTTATAGGAGGTTCGTGAAAGATTTTAGCACCATCATCACACCACTTATCGAAGTTATCAAGAAGAATGTTGCATTCAAGTGGGGTGAAAAGCAAAAGAAGGCGTTTCAGCTTATCAAATACAAACTAACTCATGCTCCTTTATTGGCTTTACCTAACTTTTCTAAAATGTTCGAAATCGAATGTGATGCTTCTGGTGTAGGTATAGGCGTTGTGCTTATGCAGGATGGAAGACCACTTGCGTACTTTAGTGACAAGTTAAACGGGCTGCACTTAATTACCCCATTTATGACAAAGAATTGTATGCATTTGTTCGAGCTTTAGAGACATGACAGCACTATTTATGGCCTAAGGAATTCGTGATTCACACTGATCATGAGTCCTTAAATCATTTGAAAGACCAACACAAGCTGAACAAGAGACATGCACGTTGGGTGGAATTCATCAAGACGTTTTCATACGTGATTCGGTACAAACAAGGTAAGGAAAATGTGGTGACGGATGCACTCTCCCGTAGGTATGTATTACTTTCCACTCTTGATGCTAAGTTGCTTGGTTTTGAACACATCAAAGAACTATATCGACTAGACCATGATTTTAGTGATGTGTATCAATCTTGTGAGAAATCTACGTTTGGAAAGTTCTTTAGGCATGATGATTATTTGTTTCGAAAAAATAAGTTATGTGTGCCTAATTGTTCATTACGAGATTTGTTAGTGAGGGAATCCCATGAAGGAGGTTTAATGGGACATTTTGAAGTTGCTAAGACCTTAGCCGTTTTACAAGAACACTTCTCTTGGCCATACATGAAAAGGGATGTTGAGAGAATTTGTGATAGATGTGTTATATGTAGGCAGACAAAATCTCAATTACAATCACATGGTTTATACATACCACTGCCCATTCCTAATGAACCTTAGATTGATATTTCGATGGACTTTGTGTTAGGTTTGCCTAAGTTTAAATGTGGTAGAGATTCAATTTTTATGGTTGTGGATAAATTTTCTAAGATGACACATTTTATTCCATGTCACAAAACTGATGATGATTCACATGTTGCTGAATTATTCTTTCAAAAGATTGTGAGATTACATGGTATACTTAGGACAATTGTTTCAAATAGAGATGCTAAGTTTTTGAGTTACTTTTGGAAGACCTTATGGGGTAAGTTAGGAATTAAGTTATTGTTTTCTACTACTTGTCACCCTCAAACTGATGGTCAAACTGAAGTAGTAAATAGGACTTTATCTACTTTGTTGAAAGCTATTATAAAAAAGAACATCAAAACATGGGAAGAGTGTTTACCACATGTTGAGTTTGCTTATAATCGTATTGTTCATTCCGTAACTAAATTTTCACTATTTGAAATTGTTTATGGTTTTAATCCTTTAACTCCATTGGATTTAACACCATTACCCGTGTCTGAACATGTTAACTTAGATGGACAGAAAAAGGCTGAATTTGTTAAACAGATATATGAGAAAACAAGGCTTAGCATTGAGAGGAGAACGCAGCAATATGCAAAACAAGCTAACAAAGGGCGGCACAAGTTGATTTTTAACCCGGAGATTGGGTTTGGTTGCATATGAGAAAAGAAAGATTTTCGACACAAAGGAGGTCTAAGTTGCTTCCGAGAGGAGATGAACCTTTTCAAGTCCTTGAACGCATTAATGACAACACATACAAGTTGGATTTACTAGGTGAGTACAACGTTAGTGCCACTTTCAATGTTACTGATTTAACTCCTTTTGATGTAGCTAAAGATTTGAGGACAAATCCTTTTCAAGAGAGAGGGAATGATGAGAATAAAGAAGCATCATCAAATGGTCCATTGCATATTCCAGTTAGGCCAATTACAAGGGTAAGAGTTAAGAGGTTCAAAGAAGCACTTAATGGATTGGTTCAAGAGATTTGAGTTGATGTTAATATGACGAATTTCAAGTGGGCCCATAAGAAGATCAATGCTTAATTAATTTAATTAAAACAATTGATGGGCCTGATTCTAGCCAATTGCTTGCTCATGAAGACTTTTCAATGTGGAATTGATGATTAATAATATTGGTGAGAATATTCTCTTTAATTCTTCGTAGAACTTTTCGAACTTATCAGGATTTTTCTGTGGCGTTCTTCCTAGACTTATCAATCAATTCTTCCATTGTTGATTGTGGCTTCTTCACCATACCAAGGTTCTTGCTTCCATATAAGCAACGGGTCTAAGTTTTCATACAAATCTGATTCTAAGTTATCTTGGAAACTTACTTGATTCACGAGTTTTGTCAGTTCTTGGTGTGGTTCCTATCACCACTGGTCTCCAAATGGTTACCAAGAGACCAGATCTGGTCTCATCTATAGACCAGATCTGGTCTCTAATGACCGGATATCAAATCTGGTCTCTAAAGGATGATTTTTTTTTTTTTTTTAATTTCATGTTTGGTTTGATGATGATGATTAATTTGGGTGATGCTGATTTGATGAAAATGATAGAGATAATGATTTTGATGAATATAAGATATAGATGGTAAAAATTATGAAATGAAGAATATGATGATGATGATCGAGAGGTAGAAGATGAAGTGTTGAGTTGGAAAATGATTTTTTTTTTTTTAGGGTTTAAATATTATATTATTATTTTATTAATTAAAAATATATATTTTTTGATTATATATTTATTTATTAATTAATTTAATATATATTAAATTAAAATTTTTATAAGGTGTGTACTAACCATTTTACCCTTAACAATTTTGACTTGATGAAGGTTGATTAAGGGTTAACTAATAGCAGGGGAGATTTATGCTAAGTTTTTGGAATATTAAGGAAGGTTAGTGTAGGTTACCCAAACATCGTCATTTTCGTGTAATTTCGCCAAACCTTAGGGGAGGTTTGTGCAATTTGCCCACCTTGTTGTTATATATTTTACGTATTATTTTTCATCACTAGTGATATAGTTATTTGGAAGTAATGAAATAATTAATTATAATACTATAATATTGAAAACCTCTACAAACAACAGAACTCATGACTAGCTATGAAAAGCTGGGTTTCTTTTGGGTCAAGAACCAAAGTTCATGTTTTGTGTTCCTCAAGCTAAATATTTTAATTTTAAGACAAATTTCATAGGTAAATTCAGGTATGGGGTTTGGAATATATGAGACCTTAAACTTCGTAGGAAGGGAACTCATGACTTGAAAGTTTGATCAAAATACACGTGGATGCAAAGTTTACACTTTAGTTCCTATCATTTCTAGAGTTTGGAAAGTCCTAACAAATGCTTTTAACTGGTGCGTGGTCGCACCACTAATTGAGTGCGTTGCATTTGTATGGGTGTGAAGTGGCGCCCATATCGTGGCAAGGCAACACACTTAGTTCCAATGTTGGTGTGCAGCCGTATCATGATTTTAGGGTGGCCATGCACCTATGACAAGTGCAAGCTTTGCATTGGTCATGGGTGTATGACCATGTTCATATCATAGTACAGTTGTGTACTTACTTTAGTGTTGATGCACGGCCGTACCATTGTTTGACCATGGCCATATACCTATGACCAGTGCAAGACTTGTACTGATTTGGGTCGGGATCATGCAATTACTCCAATATTGGTGTGTGGTCGCCTTATTGCTTGAGGGTGGCCGCACACCCATGACTAGTGCAAGAGATGCACTAGTCACTTACTCTAATAGTGGTGCGTAGTCGCCCCACAATTTAAGCGTGGTTGTGCATCCATGACTAATGCAAGCCATACACTAGTATTTTAATAATGATGCCCTTTAATATGAATTTACTTCTAATTTCTAAACATTCAAAAATGAGTCAAACACCTAATTTAATTCCTATATAACTATGTTAGTTGAAAAATACATAAACACTAATTATATTTGTTTTACATGTAGAGGAAAATTAATAATTTTTGAAAAAAATGATTGCAACATATAGTAATTTCATTTCATGAATTATTAGAGTTTAAAAACAATTAAAAAGGAAATTAAAATGTGCATATGCCATTTTTGTTAATATAGATGAAATTTGATAACATGATGAAAATAAAAACATTGCTAAATGATTTTTTATAAAAATAAAAATTCAGATAAAATAAAATAAATAATGTATTTAATTTTGGTGAATGAAATAGTCTAACAATCAAAAAGTTCCAAGGTATTAAGAAAATAAAAACAACGTAAATTATGAATTTCATTTAAATTTTAATTTATTTTCCTTTTTTTTGTAAGAGAATTGATTTTCTTATGGTTAATAATGAAAAATTAATATAATTGTTGTGAAAACTTATATCATAACAATTATAAATAAGGAAAATTAATTTTTACTTATGTTTTTATAATTAGATTTCATGGATGGTGATGATCTTATGTTTTTTTAATTACATTAATTTTTAAAGGGTAAAATAGTAATTTTGTTCTCTAGGGGTAAACTGGTCTTCGCATATTTTTGTTAGCTCTGACAACTAAAGTTTTGGTCATACGAATTAAAATGATATATTTTCTAAACTAAAGGGATTACACCAGTCATAAATGGATTAATTTTTGTAAAATTTTATAAACTAAAATGAAACTTACCTTGTACATTTTAATGGCATTTTTGGTACATAAGAAAAAAATTGATGCACATTTGGAAAAAAATTTAAAATTTTATGTGGTTCCTAAACTATTTTTTTTCCAATATTTTTCTATTTTAAAAATATTTTATCTGAAAGGAAAACTTTCGTTTTCATCCTTATGCTTTTGGAAACTATTAGGATTTTAATTATGTATTGAAAAGAACTCCCATCTTCCTTACTCTTTCCAAAACACATCAATTAGGTCCTTACTGGAAGTCAATTAACAATCAAAGATGATGGCGAGATTAGGCGAAAAGAGTATCTTTTGATATTTCAAAATGAAAGCTGGGATGATAACACGTGCATGACCATGATTAAATTGAAAAAATATATATATATTAAAATACAATTTTAAAAATAATTAATTAATTAAAAATTAAAAACCTCTGTTGTCCATCTCAGAGAGGATGGTGAAGATTAAATTTAATTAAGAAAACAAATTTAAAAAAGAAAAAAGAAAATCAACCCGAATTTTTAACATTTGGGTTGAAAATCTAAGTAACCCAAATGAAGATCTAGTTTGAATCCAGATGAAGATCTTGGTTTGAATGCAGATCAAAATCTGGATTTAAACTTAGATCTTTAACATCTAGGTGAGATCATGAGATCAAATAGTCCATAGACGTTTAAGATTTGGGTTCAACCAGTTCATTTTCTTGATGATCTGGTTTTCAACATAAATTTTCAATATTTGGGTGAGCCCATAAGAAGATGGCCTTCATCCTACCATAACCATAAGAGAGAGATGGAGACCTACTGTATCTCCATATCTGTCGCAATTCTAAACCATGGTCTCAAACCATCTTCGTTGCAACCCTAACCTTCGCCATACTGAAACAATAGCACTACTAGGGAGAGATCAAAGAGCAAAAAGGAAGGAGAGAGAGGGAAATGAAAAGGAAAAATTAATTATAATTTGAGATTTTTAAAGAAAAAATATTTGCCTTTTTTGTTTTATTGGTGTTTAATTTCTTTTTTTTTTCTTGAAAAAAAGCTAATCATATTTAAATAGTAATAGTAATAATAATAATAATAAAAAAAAGATGATTATTTGAAGCATGCCAATTTTTTATTGATCGAATGATATTGTAATATTTTGGTTACATTAAAGCAAAATGATTATTTTAGGTGGTAAGGGGCAATTGAGTCTTTTTAATTTTTTTTATTTTGTTTGACTGTTACTTGACAAATGGGAGAGACTACTTTGATGTGTTTTGGAAAACTTTAAGAAAATGAGAGCTGTTTTCAATACATAATTAAAATCCTAATAATTTTCAAAACCACATGAATGAATATGAAAATTTTCTTATATTAAAAAATGTTTAAAAAAATAGTGCATAAATTTGAAAAATTCTTTTACAAGTCTATTTCATTCTTTTCATGAGGCATACAAAAAACCACATTAAAATTCAATGAAATCAGTTAAGTTTACCAAAAGTGTTTAAAGTGTGTACCGTAAAAAGTCTTCATTATATATATATATATATATAAGGTCCCCTTAGATACATCGAGGATATGCATACAATTGACAAAAAAATTGAATGATTATATTATAAAATTACTGATTATAATTTATTATTTATTTATTATATTTAATTACAACTAAATGTGTCTGATTACAATTAGTACATATGATCAACAGTATCACATTTACTAATTGTAATTACACTTATTTAGTTGTAATATGATATAATAAATTATAATCAGTAATTTTAAAATACAATCATTCATTTTTTTTTTTTTTTGTCAAGTGTATGTATACCCTAGGTGTATGCTAGAATGTGCCATATATACATACATACATACATACATACATATATATAAGGGGCCATTTTTTTAGTAACATTTAATATAGGGTGAATTGTGCAATTATCATCAAACTAATAGTTTGAGTTTTAATATTACCTATTATAAGATTAGGAAAAAATTGCCCCTGATATAAAATTCACTCTTTATGGTTGATTAATGTCAAAGTAACAACAGTAGAGAGAGAGAAAAAAAAAGAGAAAGAGAGAGAGAGAGAAGACAATCATTAATGAACAATGGTGATAACGAAGATGACCACTACCATGATGATAATAGAGACAAGGACGGTGTACAACTATGATGATAGAAGAGGACCGCAAATTATCAATCCTAATGTCTTTCTCTCGTTAAGTTTGATTAAAATTTCTCGTTCTAGTGGTTATTTGTTGTGGATTTATTAATTTGAAAGATAACTTTATGTAATTATGTTTGGCTTTAGAGTTTACATAAAATTTTTGTGTGGTTTATGAGGATTATTATCTGAATAGGAAAAAAAAAGAATAAAAAAAGAAATTGGGGATTTAAGGTTTCTTGAAAATGGCAAATAGATCAAGATTTATGTAGTATTCGAGACCTATTTACTCCAATTCAAGATCTATTTACCCCAATCCAAGGCCTAAAGTGCCTAATTCGATATCTAATAAATTGAGAAAAAATAAGAAAATCAATAGATCGTTGAGACAATGAGTAAGATTTTTGCATAGGTCTTGAATTCAACATGATCTCTCACACGTGGCGAGTGAGAGATCACCACGTGTTCCTATGCCAAAACGGCTAAAAGAGGGCTAACCAATCAAGTGGCCTTTTTGTCAAGGTGGCGAGTAAGAGATCACCATGTGTCTATGCTTCAGAACGACTAGAAAAGAGGGTGACCGATCACGTGGCCTTCGGTTAGAGTAGTGGGTGGGAGATCACCATGTGTCCATGCTTCAAAATGGCCAATGGAGGGACATGATTGATCATTTGGCGCCTTTATCAAGGTAGCGAGTAAGAGATCATCATGTGTCTATGTGTTAGAATGACTAGAAAAGAGGGTTGACTAATCACGTGGCTCCTTTGTCAAGGCGACAAAGATTACCACATGCTCCTACGTCAAAACAAACAACAAAAAGGGCTAACCAATTGCATGCCCTTTTGTTAAGAATGGTGAATTAAGGAGTGCCTTATGGCTCTATGTTAGAGGGGATAACAAAAAAAATAGACCACCAACTAAGAAAATATGGAAGCACTAGGACTAAATAAGGATGATGTATAATGACATTGGAAGCACTACAGTAATGGGAGGAGATCTCATCCAAAGGTGTTAAAAAAACTAAAAAAACTCTTTAAAGGGTTGCTTCTATAAATTCGAGGGATCTTAATCCCCTATTATCTATAAAAGGGATATCTCTATAATACCTATCCATATAAAGGGCCAATGAATAAAGAAATAGTTAATCCTTTGCTTACTAAGGGAGCCTTATCTCGCCTCGGGGAATTTAGGGGTGCCAAACCTACTTTTTGAGCTGCCAAGGTGTTCATATCACCTAAGCAAAACTCTAGTGTCCTTTTTGGTCAAATGAAGCTAGGAAAGATGTAAGTCAATCTCTTGTTAAGGTTTCCATCACACGGTAGGGACGTATCCTCCATCTCCATTGTTCTTATATATTTATGCCATTATGACTATTCCTAAGTATTTGTTTTCGTCTATCCCATCTGACTTGAACATTGAAGGGTGCTCGTCGATAAATCTACCAGCAAGCTCCTGACAATTTACTTCATTTCATAGGTACTTGCAGTCCTAAGACTCATCATGCTCAGATGTTATCCCCTTACCATCCGCTCAACCCTTACTAGGGACCAGAACAAAGGTGGATCTAATATACTTTTAAGGGAATTCCTACTTGGTATTGTTTAGTGAAAAGGACCCTAAGAACCATCTAGAGTCCCTTGGTTCTTCAAGGACATCTTCTACCATCAGCTAAGGGACAAGAGACCTTGTTTCACTCATCGGTGCTAGGATTTCCCCTTGGAGAAGCCTTCACAAGCATAAGGTGCTATTCTTGGATAGCCAGAATAGCTTGGGTTTTCATTATGTTTCCACTCTTTTTTACCCCTTAGCCTTCTAATAAAAAGGTTTGTTGGTGAAACACCGGCGACCTCCGTCCTCTCTTTTTCTATTTTACAAGTAGCTAAGGATAGGACAAATCACCTAAGAGTAAGGATTCCCTTATCCAAAGGGATCCAGATGTCAAAAGGAATCAAATCGAATCTCTCAATTCCCTATATTGTCTTCCCTTTATAATCCAACGTTTCTATTATTGATGTAACCAATTTTTCTATCAACATATTTAATTCAATATTTAATTCTGTAGTCTTTTATTTGTAATTTTATTATTTTTTTGATTCTCAAAAGTTAATTTGATATTTATCTTGTGAGAAAATCCTTGTCTTTTTAGTCTTTATCTTTTTATCAAATAGAGTTTTTATTTAATAAAAAGACTTCTTTTTGGATAAACTTTATAGAAATATATTTTGGAATTATCCCTAGTTTTTATGTAGTATTTTTAAGTAAATCTCTTTATTTATTAAGAGATTTTGACTCACTAGAAATCATATTTAATATTGAACGAATCTAGTCGATATATATATATTGACCAAATTCAGACATAGCTAGAAAATATGATAACCTTCCTATTTTCAGCAAATTTTATCTACCTCTTTTATCTCTAATTAAATTATTTATTGTATAGATAAATTTGAAGGAAAAAAAAAAAGGCACATGTGATTTCTATAAATGCTAACCGAATTTGTGAGGATAAATAGGTAGTGAGCTTTAAATGCTTTTTAGAGTTAGCATGTTTATGTTACTTAGAGTGATTTTTCTCTAGGTTGTTTCTAGTTTGAGGAAGTGAGTTACTTTCTAAGCACATTCAGTAACATAGACTTTTCAGAAGGAAGAGTTGCAATGTCTTCTGGAAAGACAAGTCTCAAGGCTCTTGAAGGGAGTTCAAGAAATTACGAATCATTTAAATCGAAGGGAGCTTGCTATACAAGATTAGTAGAGAGAGTACAACATTTTGCATTAACTATAAAGAGGGAATCTTTAGTTGAGTGAATCAAGTTGTGTGTGTACTATTTGAACATTTATTAATTAGTATAAATATTTAGGCATGACCTTATGGATGTAAGGTAAAATCAAACCATGCTAAAATGTATTTGTCTTTTTTGTTTTCTATTACAACACTTTCATTAATTGTTGCAATAGTTTTCAATTTCTATCATAATAGTTTTCAATTTTTGTCATAATAGTTTTCAACTTTCTATGGAATGACATACACAATTTGTTGCAACAACTAGGGCAAATTTATTTAATTTGAGAAAAATTTGGTAAGTTAAAGAAAATTGGATGTTTCAATTGGTATAAGAGCATAGTCACCAGAATTTACTTAGTGAAATTATTGAGAGTTTCTTATCTACTTTTATTGCCTTACTACAATTGCTTGATAGGTCAAACTCCCATATTAGAAAGCCAGGATGAGAGCATTTATCAAGTCCATTGATGAAAGAGCATGACAATATTTTTTGACAAGTTAGAGAATGCAACATTATAGATTCTGAAAAAGAGAAAATTATGAAACCTAAAGTGACATGGACAATTGAAGAGGATCGTTTGGCAAACTTCAACAGCAAAGCATTGTATATTCTATTTTCAATGGGATGGATGTGAATTAATTCAAATTGATTTCTACATGTGACGCAACGAAGGAAACATATGACATCCTTCAGACAACTCATGAAGAAACTAGATATGTAAAACATTCTAAACTTCAAGTGCTTACTACTAGATTTGAAAATTTTAAAAATCTTGAAGATGAAATTCTTGTTGATTTCTTTATTAAATTATGTGATATTGCTAATGAATCTTTTGCTCTAGGTGAGAAAATCCCGAAAAGTAAATTACTGCAAAAGATAATAAGATCTTTTCCTGATAGGCTGCAACTGAAGGTAGTTGCTATTGAAGAATGTAAGAACAGAACACAATCCAAATGGATGAGTTAATGGGATCGCTTTAAATCTTCAAAATGTACTTGAAACAATGAAAGAATGAGAAACCCATTGCCGAGAAAATAGCTCATGATAAAACCAAGAATTTAAATTTGACCGAAAATGATGATGATCTAGATCTTGCTTTGTTAACAATGACCTTTCATAAGTTTATTAAAAGGATGGGGAAAAATTAAAAAATTGATCCAAAGAAATTCAAGGGAAACTGATGGGTCTCTTATGTAAATATCAATAATAAAATTTGTGAAACCCACACTTCTTTTTTATAGTAAAGTCATATGCAAGATCATACAACAAAGAGATGAAACACTTTAATGTTTAAAAACACCAACAGATTGAAATGTGAAACAATTAAAAGTAAACAAATTAAAGATGACAATGAAAAATGATAATGTTGAACAAGTAGACCTAAACAAATTCAGCGAATGAAAGTAACACACACACACACACTAACTTACTAGAAGACCTAAAAGAGAAGATGGGCATTAGAGCATCTAACATCATTCTTGTTTGACTTACAATTAACACACATGCAGTTTGAATTTCACCTAGTCACTAATCATCGAATGTTACTAACAAACTATTAACTGAACTATTATGACTTCACACCTCTACACTATGCTTATGGTCATTCCACGTAGCAAGATAACCAATCAATTACTAAGTTACTATTGATTAGTAGTGAGTTTCATGCTTACCTTGTCCGAACCTGTTTGGCATGTACCATATACAAATCATTCATTAGACACACTTCCTAGTGAGTATTCCATGTCCCTAACAGATCTTCTATTAACCAATTATCAATCAGATTATCACAACCATGCTATAACCTAGATCAATCTCATTTATACAAGATCTAATCGATAGTGATAAGAAATCCATCATACATATATCAATCAACTGGTATTTGATATAAAATGATTGAGACAATGTTGTTAATCACAATATCAAAACAAATACTGAAGCATCAAATAAATAGAATCCAAAATTGCATTTAAAACATATTGTCAAACATTCATAGTGTTGTAAACCTAAATAGTGAATTTAGTTACACATAAAGAATTGAGAAACAACACAAATAACAAGAGAGATTAAACCCTTGATCTTCCTAATGCTTGAATCCTTTGTTGATTGATCAATCATTGACATGCAACACCAAGACTTCACTGAAACTGATGGAGTTCTGAGAACAAAGTAATGTGTCAACTAGGGTTAATTATTGCATTTGGCTTTCCAACTCTCATTTGACGTTCACATATGATGATTTATAGGCACAACCCTTAGTTTTGTCATGACCACTTTACCTTTCAAAATTCATATCGTTTAACAATGTATGTTGTGGTGCCACTCTCAGTATAGCAGTAGTGAGTGCCGTAGTGGCGCCTGAGGTAAATTATTTTACGTCTTTATGGTTGCTTAGCTAAGTAGCTTCTAGTGTAGCATCAATGTATGGTGCTAGTGAGTCAAAATTGACAAGTCTCTGTGGCTTTTTCCCATGGCTTATTCCAAAGTGGCTATTTTGAGAAGTCATAACACGTCAACCTTAAAACCTTTTAAAACTTACACAAATCAATCCATAACTCATTCGACTCATCTTTCTTCACTTAATCATGATTTGTATTACTTTATCAACTAAAAATTCAAAAAATATATATATCTATCAACACAACAAAAACGCTTAAGAAATCTAACCATCACATAGAATTTAGGGGCCTAAAATATGGTACAAAATGTGTTCATCAATAATTTTCTTTTTCAAATCCGATGATTCTAACAAGAAAAAGGGTATTCAATGTAAGAAATGTGAAGGTGTTTAGCACATCTAATCTGAGTATGCAAACACTCTAAAGAAGAAAGCTATGACTTCTGCCTGAAGCCATGATGATTTTGATGACGAAGAGTTGGTAGGACAAATTGCTTTTATTGATCTTTTGATTTCTAATTCATGGGCTGATTCGCCAAAAAATGCTAGAAATGTTGCAACAAAAACTGATGTTGTTGCAACAGAAATTGATGTTGTTGCAACAGAAGACAACATGACAAAATGTGGTAAAGAATCTGAACTTGATCAAAAGTCTTTTCAAGAAGCATATCAAAATATGTACTCTCAATGGTTAAGAGTTTGTCATGTTAATCGTTCTTTATTGAACAATAATGTTACTTTTGTTAAAACTAATAAGAATGTCAAGAAAAAAGTGTAGAAATTAGATACTCAACTTATTGAAAAATATTCAAAGATCAAAGAAATCTCAGCCGAACTTGAAAGAACTTAAAAAGGCTTGAAAAAGTTGAGTTTAGGAATTGAAAAGTTAGATGAGATTTTAACTATTGAAAACCTATTGGGAATAATCATGGTGTAAGATTTAAAGGGACAAAATCTGACTCCAAAACTGTTTTGTCAAATCTGTAGGTTCCAATTATGTTGCAACAACCAGCATTGCTGTTTTAACAATTTCTCAATTTGTTGCGATAGAAGGTAAGGCAATAGTCAACACTATTCCTTATTCAAAAGGTACATCCAATAAGTTTATTCTCATTTGAAATTTTTATGGTGTTAAGGAACACACTAGGCCAAAGTGTTTCACTGTGATTAAATTTTTTCAAGTATAAATAGCTGAACAAGTCATTGTAAAGAAAAACTCGAAGACTCAAAGTTGATTTATAAGATACTTATAATAAAATATGGGTTAGAAAATTTGAGTTTAAATTCCGTTAATTCCACTAGATTTGATTCTTTAAAAAAATAAAAATAAAAAAATAAAAGCTTTAGGAATTTGTTTGGTCAATTTTTTCCAAAATTATTTCTTTTGCGAGGCCAAACTTGATTTTCTCTAATATCATACATGTTTTTGAGGTAAAAAGTTTACAAGAGGATACAAAGATTTGAATTTATCTCCTTCATAATCTTGCTTGCTTGATTGGAATGTATATGTTGGATTTTTGTTTTTTACATCTCTCCTAAAAGTTTACAAGAGTTTGAGATGTGAAACATTTCAAACTTCAAATTACTACTAGTTTTGAAAATTTTAAAAGTCTTGAAGATGAAATGCTTGTTGATTTCTTTGTTAAATTATGTGATATTGCTAATGAACTTTTGCTCTAGGTGAGAAAATCCTGGAAATAAATTACTACAAAAGATAATAAGATCTTTTCCTAATAGGTTCAAATTGGAGGTAGTTGCTATTGAAGAATGTAAGAATAGGACACAATCCAAATGGATGAGCTAATGCCATCACTTTAAATCTTCAAGATGTACTTGAAACAATGAAAGAATGAGAAACCCATTGATGAGAAAACAGCTCATGATAAGACCAAGAATTCAAATATGATCGAAAATGATGATGATCTAGATCTTGCCTTGTTAACAAGGAACTTTCATAAGTTTATTAAAAGGATGGGGAAAAATTCAAAAGTTGATCCAAAGAAATTCAAAGGTAACTGATGGATCTCTTGTGTAAATATCAATAATAAAATTTGTGAAACCAACACTTCTTTTTTATGGTAAAGTCGTATGCAAGATCATCCAACAGAGAAACGAAACATTTTAATGTTAAAAACACCAACAGATTGAAATGTGAAACAATTAAAAGTAAACAAATTAAAGATGATAGTGAAAAATGATAATGTTGAACAAGTAGACCTAAACAAATTCAGTGAATGAAAGTAACACACATACACACACTAATTCACTAGAAGACCTAAAAGATAAAATAGGCATTAGGGCATCTAACACTATTCCCGTTTGACTTACAATTAACACACATGCAATTTGAATTTCACCTAGTCACTAATCAGTGAATGTTACCAACCAACTAGTAACTAAACTGTTATGACTTCACATCCACTCTACAATATGCTTAAGTCATTTCACGTAGCAAGATAACCAATCAATGACTGAGTTATAATTGATCAGTTGTGAGTTTGGTACTTACCTCATCCGAACCTGTTTGGCATGTACCATGTACAAATTATTCAATTAGACATACTTCCTAGTGAGCATTCCATGTCCCTAACAGATCATCTATTAACCAATTATCAATCAGATTATCAACCTAGATCCTCATTTATACAAGATCTAATTGATAGTGATAGGAAATCTATCATACATATATCAATCAACTAGTATTTGATATAGAATGATTGAGACAATGCTGTTAATGACAATATCAAAACAAATACTGAAGCATCAAATAAATAGAATCTAGAATTGCATTCAAAACATATTGTCAAACATTCATAATGTTGTAAACCTAATTATTGAATTTAGTTACACATAAACATAAAGAATTGAGAAACAACACAAATAACAAGATAGATTAAACCCTTGATCTTCCTAATGCTTGAATCCTTTGTTGATTGATCAATCACTGACGTGCAACACTAAGACTTCACCAAAACTGATGGAGTTCTGAGAACAAAGTAATATGTCAACTAGGGTTAGTTATTGCATTTAGCTTTCCAACTCTCATTTGATGTTCACGTATGATGATTTATCGATATAAAACCTTAAGTTTTGTCATGACCTTTGTACCTTTCAAAATTCACATCGTTTTACAATGTATGTTGCGGTGCCACTCTCAGTATGGCTCTAGTGAGTAGGACAGTGGCGTTAGAGAGTGAATTTTTTTATGTCTCTATGGTAGCTTAGCAAAGTAGCTTATAGTGTAGCGTTAGTGTAGAGTCGAAATTGACAAGTTTCTGTGGCTTCTTCCTACGGCTTATTCTAGAGTGGCTACTCTAAGAAGTCATAACACGTCAACCTTGAAACCTTTCAAAACTTACACAAATTGATCCATAACTCATTCAACTCATCTTTCTTCGCTTAATCATATTTGTATTACTTCACGAACTGAAAACTCAAAAAAAGAATCTATCAAACACAACAAAAATGCTCAAGAAATCTAACCATAACATAGAATTCAGGTGCCCAAAATATGGTATAAAATGTGATCATCAGTAATTTTCTTTTTCAAATCCAATGATTCTCACAAGAAAAGGGGTATTCAATGCGAGAAATGTAAAGATGTTGATCACATCTAATTTGAGTATGTAAACACTCAAAAGAAGAAAGCTATGACTTTTTCTTGAAGTCATGATGATTTTGATGACAAAGAGTTGGTAGGACAAATTGCTTTTATTGATCCTTTGATTTCTAATTCATGGGCTGATTTGCCAAAAATGCTAGAAATGTTGCAACAAAAACTGATGTTGTTGCAATAGAAATTGATGTTGTTGCAACAAAAGACAACATGACAAAATGTGGAAAAGAATCTGAACTTGATCAAAAGTCTTTTCAAGAAGCATATCAAAATATGTACTTTCAATGGTTAAGAGTTTGTCATGTTAATTGTTCTTTATTGAACAATAATGTTACTTTTGTTAAAACTAATAAGAATGTCAAGAGAAAAGTGCTGAAATTAGGTACTTAATTTACTGAAAAATATTCAAAGATCAAAGAAATCTCAGCTGAACTTGAAAGAACTTAAAAAGGCTTGAAAAAGTTGAGTTTAGGAATTGAAAAGTTAGATGAGATTTTAACTATTGGAAAACCTGTTGGGAATCATCATGGTGTAAGATTTAAAGGGACAAAATCTGACTCCAAAACTATTTTGTCAAATCTGTAGGTTCCAATTATGTTGCAACAACCAGCATCGTTGTTTTAACAATTTATCAATTTGTTGCGATAGAAGGTAAGGCAATAGTCAACACTATTCCTTATTCAAAAGGTACATCCAATAAGTTTGTTCCCATTTGAAATTTTTATGGTGTTAAGGAAAACACTAGACCAAAGTCTTTCACCGTCATGAATTTTTTCAAGTATAAATAGCTGAACAAGTCATTTTAAAGAAAAACTCCAAGACTCAAAGTTGATTTACAAGATACTTGTAATAAAATATGGGTTAGAAAATTTGAGTTTAAATTCCGTTAATTCCACTAGATTTGATTCTTTAAAAAAATTAAAAAAAAAAAAAAAAAAAAGCTTAAGGAATTTGTTTGGTCAATTTTTTCCAAAATTATTTCTTTTGTGAGGCCAAACTCGATTTTCTCTAATATCATACATGTTTTTGAGGTGAAAAGTTTACAAGAGGATTCAAATATTTGAATTTATCTCCTTCATAATTTTGCTTGCTTGATTGGAATGTATATGTTGGATTTCTGTTTTTTACATCTCTCCTGAATTAACCCTTGATGAACATTCTTAATTGAGTTTTTACTAATAAGTCCCACTTAATATTTCATGTGATTTCTAAGCTCTAAACAAACCCCATGATTGGAAAGAGCTACCTACACCGATGTGTAAAAGTCATCCTTAAGTAATTTAGGCCTTTGCATTAAAAATATAGAAATAATAATCTTCTATAGAAAAGAGCTACCATAATGATAGTATGAAAGCTACCAATCATGGGAGCTCTCTGTTGAAACAGAAAAATAAAATTGGCAAAACAAAAGAAAACATTAATTGCAACAAAAATAAAAATCTAATGCAACAAACGAAATAAAAAAAAAAATACATTACTATGCATGATGGTATGCATGCAACATAAAAGAAAAGCCATCACGACAAGAATAAATACATCAATATGCATGATGGTAAGTCAGTAGCCTTTTAATTCAGTTTATGCATCATGGGCTCGAAAATTGAAAGATTTGATTTATAGACTATCAACAATATTTATTTAATTTTACAATCTTTATTATGACTAGAAATAAATTTTTTATTCTTGGAGCTACTTGAATTTTTTTATAATTAATATATCCCTTGATATTTCTGACTCAGAATTGGCTGAGACACACACTTTGTTTTTCCAATAAAATTCAACGTGTTTTTTGTCTGATAAAGGTTGCAAGTTGTTCAAGTTAATTCTGACTCCTATTGGTTTAACTAGAATTCTAATTAAAATAGGAGAATAAGAAAGGATGAGTTTTTCAAATTTTAAAATTCTAATGGCTGGATGATTAAGATATTTTAGGGTTCACTCTAACCCTAGTCATTCACTTGCTTTCTTTGTTTCTCTCTATTGTTTCTTTTTCGCTTTCTTTTCTTCTTTGTTCTTATCATGTTCATTGGAGCACCCCTCTCTTGTGGTTCTTTGCGTTCTCCAATATTGCTCCTCTTTTGCAGAACATCAAGATCGAAATGAGCAATAAGCCAAGCTCACATCATTCTCTCTCTTTCATGGTGCTCAAAGTAGCATATGACAATATGCCAAACCAAGAAAAGATCGCTCTACTAGCCCCATCTAAAGGTCCACTTGAAACCATAGCAATAGAACAACTAATAGTAGGGGGTGTGGCTACAATACTTATGAAACCCAAGATCAAATTTTCGTAATTAAGGCCTAACTCATATTTTCATGTAATTATATCAAATATCAAGGATGTTTTTGCAAGTATCTTCTTTAATATTGTTCTTGTTTTCCTCTAATTTCTTTTATGACTTTTTTTTTTTGGGGACTTAACTATTTCTTCTACTTTTTTCTCTTATTCTTTTCCTCCTTACACCTCCAAGTCAAATAAATATTGTCTGGAGTCCTCTTCTAAGCTTGTTAATATAATAACGAATTAATAATCAGTATTTAATTTTTTTTTCCAAGTAAAGTGTATAAGTAAATATAGCACATTAGTTATCATCTAATGTGGCTTGATAATAGAGAGATTTATTCAGATAATAACCTAGGCTGATTGATCTACTATAAATAGTATTTTAAAAATAAATGAGAAAAAATAATAAATAGTATATTAGGTTGATGGTAATTGGATATTACTATAAACAACTGCTTATAAAGCTAGTGATTCAAGTAATTGAACACTAATCCCAGCACCAGAAAAATTCAAGAAGGCATCGAAAGGTGCAGCGGCCTCCTTTGGTTTCTGTGTTTTTTGTTCTTTTTCCTCAGGGAGAAAATGAAAAGAAACATATTGGTGTTCGGGGATTTTAGTCACAAGTGTCGCATTTTAAAAAGAACTTGTGATTGTTCTTTTATGCTTGTTTGGAGTAAAGTGTTCACATACTATTTCATTGTGATATAATGGACATTTGTGTGCTTGAAAAACTCATTATTCAATTCAAAGTGGATCTGGATCCCAATAAAACGAAAATAACTGGACATTGGACAATACAGGTAACAGAAAATATGTTTATTCATGTCTTGTGCTAACCGTAATTTAATCTCAATTGGCAAATCCATAAAACTCCATAAGTACAGAGACTGATAGGTGGTTATGACTAGACCTTATTAGAAGTGATTTATAGGGCTACAATTCATAGTCGAACACGTAAAAATTAATCTCAATTGGCTTTTAGAGAACATGTAAGAATCTCCATGTATCCACTTAAGACTTCGTGCACTTTGAATGCTGCTGAATTATATATGGCCTGAACCCTTAATCAGCGTGATCAGGCCTACTTCCTTTCATTCTTATTAATTTAGTCATGAATACCACCTAGTCCCTAACCCCCATTGCCTTGTCCTGGATCTGAAGGTTTGCTTCCTCCCACTTCTGATTTAATCCCCCTGAGAATGTGCCACTGTGGTGCTCCATCACCCTTCTGATCTTTTACAACCATCTTGTTATTCGGTACTTCATCAATTCTCTCTTCTTCTGTAACAACCACAGTATCCATACATAATGAATCCTTAACAACCATAGTAATACAAAATATTATTGTTTTCTATAGTGAATACCAAGATTTTGAAATAGGAAAATTTCTACAAACCAGATGACTTTTTATTGCATGGAAGTGGAGGCATAACCAGATGAAGAAAATACTACTTACGATGAATAGGATTAGGGCGGAGCGACTAGCGTGGCACCCGAAAAAAAATTTTTTTTACAAAAGCAATTAAGTTTATGATGTTATTTAATATGTAATATGTTGTTATATATAATCTTTAAACTGCATGTGACCTCTAACTTAAACGTCACGGTTGGCCTGAGGCGTGCCTTCTCGAGACCTTAATAACGCGTTCAATCCCCAACCACAACATAATATTTTCCTCCTACATATTTGTATTATATATAAAATTTAAAGCAAACACAATCGCTTTTTGCATAATGGCATTGTTCGTTTATGGCTCGCTTTCTAGTCCCCTGTTGGTGAGTTCAATCCCCCGTTACAACAAAAATACAAGTTTTATTGTATATCATCCATACAGATTGGTTAAAATGTGTTGAAACCTCATGTCTTTTTCCTTTTTCATTTTCCATGCAGTAATGAGAATTCATGAAAATTAAGAGTTTTGCATGAACAAAATATGCAGAATTCCAGTGTATTAAGTTTTCCATGAGCAGCCCCTCATTATAATATATTGAGCACCTTTCATGAACAATATATTAGATCACTACCATTCATCTTTATGATGGATGAGATCTTTCTTTTTTAATTTTTGATTTAGTTTTCGTTTTAATTTTCTTTCTTTTTTATAATTAGATCTCCATCATCCATTACAATTTCATGGATGGTGGTGATCTTTTTTTTTTTTTTTTTTTTTTTAAATTAATTTTTAAACGGTGAAGTAGTAATTTTATTCTCTAAGGGTAAATTGATCCTTGTATATTTTCTATTAGCTTTGACGGTTAAAGTTTTGGTCATAGGAATTAAAATGATATATTTTCTAAACTAAAAGGAGCAAACAAGTTATAAATAGATTCATAATTATAAAAGTAAATTTTTGTAAACCTTAAGGAATAAAAATGAAACTTATCTTATATATTTTAATGACATTTTTTGTACATATACATAAGAAGGAAATTAAAATGCATATTTGGAAAAAATTTTAAAAATTTATGTGATTCCTAAACTATTTTTTTCCCAATATTTTCCTCTTTTAAAAATATTTTATCTGAAAGAAAAATTTCATTTTCGTTCCTATGGTTTTGAAAACCATCAGGATTTTAATTATGTGTTGAAAATAGCTCTCATATTCCTTAAACTTTCCAAAACACATCAATTAGATCCCTATTGCAAGTCAATTAACGGTCAAAGGAGATGGCAAGATTAGATGTAGTTTTGACATTTCGTAATAAGAAATGGGATGATGATACGTGTATAACCATGATTAAATTGAAAAAAATATATATTTTTATTAAAATACAATTTTAAAAATAATTAATTAATTAAAAATTGAAAGATCTTCATCATCCATCTCAGAGATGGATGGTTGAGATTAAACTTAAAATTAAGAAACAAATTTAAAAAAAAAATAAAAGAAAAAGAAAAAGAAAATCAACCCAAATTTTAAACATCTGGATTGAAGATCTAGAAAACCCGGATGAATATCTGAGATTAAACCCAGATCTTTAACATCTAGGTGAGACCAGATAGTCTCTATATGTTTAAGACTTTGACAAGATTATTTTTTTAATGATTTGGTCTCACCCATATGTTGAAGATTTGGTTTCCAATGCATATTTTCAACATTTGGGTGAACCATAGCAAACCCAGACCATCTTTGTCATAACCCCAACACCAACCTTTGCCATACCAAAACAATACCACTATTAAAGAGAGATCAGAAAGAGAAAGGGGACGAGAGTGAGAGAATTGAAAAGGAAAAATTAATTATATGTTGAGATTTTTTAAGAAAAAAATATTTGCCTTTTTTGTTTTATTATTGTTTAATTTTTTTTTTTTAAGAAAAAGCTAATCATGTTTTTAAAAAATAAAACAATAAGATAATTATTTGAAACATGCCAATTTTTTATTGGTCGAATAACATTGTAATATTCTGGTTATATTAGCGCAAAATAGTCCTTTTAGATGGTGAGAGACAATTAAGTCTTTTTTATTTTTTTGTTTGGTTTGATTGTTAGTTAACTAATGGAATAGACTATATTGTTGTGTTTTGGTAAACTTTAGAAAAACTTAGAGCTGTTTTCAATACATAATTAAAATCTTGATAATTTTTGAAACCATAGTGATGAATATTAAATTTTCCTTATCTTAAAAAATGTTTAAAAAATAGTGCATAAATTTGAAAAATTCTTTTACAAGTCTATTTCATTCTTCCTACGAGGCATATAAAAAGCCAAATCAAAATTCAATAAAATCATATAAGTTTACCAAAAGTGTTTAAAGTGTGCATCATAAAAAGTCTCCATTATATATATATATATATAAAATAAAAGAGGCCATTTTTTACTAACACTTAATATAGGGTGATTTGTGCAACAGTCATCAAACTAATAGTTTGAGTTTTAATGTCATCTATTAGAAGATTCAAATGAAATTACCCCTAATATAAAATTCACTTTTATGGTTGATTAATGGTTAGACCAAAAACAATAGAGAGAGAGAGAAGATCGACAACCATCAATGAGCTATTGTGATGATGAAGATGACCACTACCATGATGATAACGGTTGCAATAATGGTTTACAACTGTGATGGTGGAAGAGGACCACGAATTATTAATCCTAATATCTTTATCTTGTTAAGTTTGCTTAAAATCTCATTCTAATGGTTATTTGTTGTGAATTTATTAATTTAAAAGGTAACTTTATGTTACTACGTTTGGATTTAAGGTTTAAATAAGGTTTTTTTGTGGTTTGTGAGGATTATTATCTAAAAAGCGGGAAAAAAAAAAAAAAAAAAGGAAATCGGGGAGCTAGGGTCTATTGAAAATGGCAGCCATATCCCAATTTATGTAGTATTCGGGATCTATTTACTCCAATTCAAGACCTATTTACCCCAATCCATGACCTAAAGTCCCTAATTCGATATCTAATAAATTGAAAAAAAATAGGAAACTCAATGGATCGTTGGGATAGTGAGTAAGATTTTTTGTATAGGTCTCAAATTTAACATGATAGGTTCCAAAATTGTGTTAAATTTAGGGCCTATTTTTGTCAATTCAAGATCTGTTCAATAGTACATGTATAATTCTAACATGTTGTTCACGTTTTTCTAGTGTGGGAAAGTGGTCCTCTAACATTAGATATCACTATATTTCTCAGCACAAAAATACCAGCGGATTCTTGAACAAAAAACCGACTATATATAATATAAAGAGAAAGAGAGGAAGAGGCTCACTGGTTTCTGAGATGTTGCTTGTTGGCTCCGGAGAAGAAATGCAGGCCATCTTTGAAGAGTACATGAAGAGAAGCAAAAGAACAACTATCAAGGAGGGCTTGCTAATTATGGCTGCCATTTTTTGTTAAAGATACTAGACAGATTTGATCTCTAAGTTAAACATATACGCATGTAAATATATACAAGTTTTATGTCACCTCAACGGTCAAGTTGGTCCTTCATTATTTTGTTTACTTGGACAATTGGGTACGTTTGATTTCTTTGTTTCACATTTTCTCAGTCAAACTTTTTATGTTGTCCTTTATAGTTGATTGACTTTCACTGCTATATCTCTTGTTTATATAAAATATATATATATATTTATTCACATTATCATTTTTTTTTTCTTCAAAGAGTAAAGTTATATAATTATTTAAATTATAAATTTAAAATAGTCTATTTCATCCCTACGTACATGACCCGACATTAATGGAGTCATTATCATGATTTTGTGAAGGTATGCAGATTTTAGATATGAAATGAAGTGTTTGATAGGAGCAGGAAGGTGTTCGATGTAAAGCTTAGAAAAAACTCCATTGGTGAACACTCTGGAAGATGACTTTATTGACTTGTTCAACACTCTTGAAAATGTACCATCAACATTTATTTTTAAGATTTGACTATCTTATTAGTTAAATAAAGTTACTCATTAATAATAACTCTTAAATTAGTTATAATGATGGTTATCAATAACAATCCACCCTATTTTGATATTCAGATTAGTGTTCGATTAGTTACATTCTAACCACCTCTCTAACAACTTATCTAACATAATTATTGACACTAACCATTTTAACAATAATCCACTAATGAATCGTCAGATCACCATTTTCTAACTATCACATTCAGTATTTGCTTGATCAACTCTGCAAGCTTTGACCTTCGCAAGTCCAGCTTGACAAGCTGAACCTGTGCATACTAAATCTATCCCTTTAATATTTTACATACCACCATGATTAATAGTATTAGAATGAACTGAAATGTGTGTAACATTGTTACTGTACACATTATTTTTCTTCATAGATTTTATTTGAAGTCCAAAACTTCACTACAAGAAAAATGACTTTTCGCAACACACATTAGATAACACACAATAAAGGCGTGTTGCCTATTATTATCAATCATAACACACAAAAAATGCATGTTACGAAATAAACTTATAGCAACTTGCACACTAGTGTTGCAATGAATGAGGTGCATATAATAACACATAATTTATGGGTGTTGGTAAAACAACTTGTTTTCTACAACACACAAAGTAGTATGTTGTTAAAAATACTACATATGGCAACACACATTTTTTCAATGTTACTGTATACTTAATTTAAGTAACACACAAATTAGTATGTCGCTAAAAACTTGTATTTTGCAACATACAGAGTAATATGTCGCTAAAAATGCTACATACGACAACATATGTATTAAATGTTGCAAAATCGTTTATATTTCACAACAAACTAACCTTATTTTAAATGATTAATAACAAGAATTTATGTTTAAGAAATTGATTTTAGTTTGTTTTTTGTTAGAATTCTTAAACTTAATTATTAAGATATTCCTTCCCCCCCTCCCCCCACCCCACCTACCGCCCTAAAAATATATATATATATACATACTAAGATGTTATTTTTTAAATAGATTATTATTAATCTAAGATTTATTAAATTTTATTTTTAATATTTAATATTTTAAATATTTTATTTTATGCTAATAATATAATATTTTAATTTAATTTTTTTAAAGAAAAACAATGGACAGAGGCAGAGCCTCCTCTTGCACCAGCGATATAGGCTTGTGACCTTAATTTGTCCCTCATATTGAAAATTTTTTAGTAAAAATATAATAATAAGAGGTTGATTTAGGAAATTAATGTTTTTTTTTTTAATATAAGACTTTTTCATATTAAGAAATAAGTAAGAAAATTTGATTTTTGAAAAAAGATATTTATAACTTAAATTAAGGTATAAGTAAAATAAATAAAATAAATAAAATAAATAAATAAAATTACTTATATAAGCGCACATTATGCTACTATGATTTAATTATTAGAAATTAGAGATTTGAATAAAAAAAAAAACATAATTCAGATAGTGGAGGACTGTCTTTTTAATTAAGAAGGCACAAAGGTAATTTTATAAAGAATTTGATTTGATCTAAAATAAAATATAATGATTATCAGCAAATGATCCAAAATAAAATATATTCAAATGGTTTTTCTTTTTGGATAATCATGCATTATTTTACACAACAAATTATCGAGTAACAAGAAGTTTGTATACATATATATATATATATACACACACACATAAATAGACCGTTGATTATGGCACCTTTATTTTTTTTCTCCATTAGTTGATAATGGTTCTCTCTCCTCCCAAAAAATCTATTATAATTTGCAAAAAATAAATAGCTCTCTCATCTTTATGTGTAGATTGCCCCACACTCTCGTGTGGATCTCTTCCTCATCTTCGTGTGGATGAATTCCTCTTATATGAGAGTAGTATCTTAAGTCATGTCATTAGTGTTTTTATCCTAATAGGTTTTGATTATCTTTTGGATTAATCTCAATTAAAAAAATATTATAAAAAAGGTGCCAGGTGGATGAAATATCAATCACGTGAATGAACACTGCTGAGCTTCAAAGGAAGACAAGCTTTTGCACGCCACTAACCAAGCTCTGCATTAATAATAAATATAATCATGAGGTAGCGAAGCTAGCTAACTAATTAAAATCTTCTTTCTCTCAGGCATACCGTGACGTCACAGCTAATCATGCTTATGTGAAATCTCCTATATTTTAATTAATATTTCTAATCTGTACATGTTAGTAAGCTCATAAATTTTTAATTTGATCCTAATAAAATAGTTGACATTATTCGCACTACAATAAAATCGTTATTTAAATAATACATGTAATTAAATAAAAAAATATATAAGATCAACATTTTAAGAAAAATACATACTCCATTTAATTTTGTAAACAAGCTTTATTTTGTCTATTTAGAAATTCTTTAATTAGTAATTTATTTAATTAAAACATTTGTAAAGATGTTACTTAGAGATTATTTTGAGATTATTGAAACCAATTGTTTTGGAGGAGAATATAATTAAATTGATATTTGTGAAACACAAGATAGACCATCCATATTTTTTCAATTCATATTTTTAAATATTAAAATTAAAAAATTAATAATGTAGGCAGTCAGCTGTAACACTAAAAGATAATAAAATTAAAAAAATGATTTGAGAGATGGTCAAATATAAAACAACCCACTAAGTACAATTCCCCCCTTTCACTGCCACTATCTCACATGTAAGTACGCCTTTCTCCTCCCCCTCACTAATAACCACTCTCTCCAATAGTCTTCTCTCATTCACAACCGACACACTTCCTCTCTTTTGCCATGAACACGACGCCGTCTTCGCTGCCAGGTATGTTTTCATCTCGCCATGAACACAATATTTATGGAGTCTGTTCTATTGGTTTTTTGCAGAGTTATTGCGTTGTGTTATGTGAGTTTGTGGTTTTGTTTTGTGTTTGAAATGTGTTTGTATTGTGTGTTTTTGTGGATTTTGTTGCTTGGTTTTTGGTGGATTTTTATTGGTTTGTTAGATAAAGATTGTTTGTTTACTGAATCTAACCACTATAAACACAAGTATTACAACAATATGCATAAAACACGCCTAACACAAGCACTAGTGCTTACGTGAGGTGAACCACAAATATTAAATTTCCAGTTATACTATATATGGCACACCCTTCCACAAATATTTCCCTAAGTATAGCTCTGTTTTCCATAGCCTTACTTTAGAGTGTGTCATTTGGAGTTTAGTTGCATCTAAATTTTAAGGAACTAGTATAGAGTTATAATATCTCAAACATCTAATTCATTTTTGCAAATCACATTTTAATTGTGCAAAAAGAATATAATATTGTAGCCAATATCAATTGTTTACAAGATTACCAAGCTTAAGAAACGCGTTTGCACAGTGTAAATGAAATCCTTCCAGAATAATTGCAAGTAAAAGGGATGGACAAAAGGGATTTTGATAGAGTAAATACAAGCATGATCAAGCCATTGCAAAATAAAAAAGAACCATGGCCTTCTACTAGAACAAACTCTGGACAATGCAATTGCAGAATGGCAAAATAAAATCTATGCATCCAACAGAACATAGTTAAGATTTAAGTATGGAGTCCAACTAAATACAATTTCAGCTACAATTAGAGAAATAAGAGATCATCCAGAACATAATCCATCTGAGACATCAAGAACTGAAAACAAATGAAACAACTTGAACAACAGGAATTTAATGCACCAGCAATATTCTAAGAGCTCTGAAAGGAAGGTCATACCACAATCAAACGTAATAACAGGCTTCAATTTAATGCACCTAGGACATCTCTCTATAAGGTGAACCTAGAAAGCCAAGTGATGGTGCTTAGTTTTCCAAGTCAGTATTCAGAAATATTCAAAATTCAAATTATATATATATCCAACCTAAAGCAAAATGAAGGTAAAAAAAAGTGGGAAGGCTATTGTTTTGTTTAGTCAAAATAAGGTCTGTGATAAATGATAATGAATTGGTGAAATCAAGAAGATCAATTGAGTGTCATAATTCTTTTTTTTTTTTTTTTTTTCAATTGGGTGTTTTAATTCTTAAAGTTGGTAGTGAAAATATATATGTGCAAGTTTATAATAGTGTGTTGGAAATTGATATAGGAAATTACCATCAAATCTCAGCTCTGAATTGTAAATATTTTTTGTTTATGCAATAGAAGCTCTTTAGTATGTTAGCAGCCACTAGATTACCTCCAAAATATTTACACAAGCACTAGCGTTAAAAGGGTATAGAGTTGGGCCCACTTAACCCAGTAATGTAACAAAACATATATAGCAGCTCTCTTAATATAGTTATGCTTATTCTATGGTTGAAAAAATTAAACCAGTTTTTTCCATCCTTAATTAAAATGTGTTCATGTGTCCATGTATCATTTGAAGGAATATTAAAGGCGTGTACAAATATAAATGTTGACTCAATTCATATAGATTTTCTTGGCATTTTAAACATACATGGAATTCACATGATCAACTACAACTAGCTCTTTGGTGTCTTGTCGTTAATAGAAGGAATGCAAAATGAAAACCCAAAAGTCAATAACCAAGTATCATTAATGCATTATGCTTACGATACTGTAACACAAAGAAAATCATAGACATTAGCATTCATTACACAATCTTACATTATTATATATCCAAGCAACTGATGAGCAAGGGAAAGAGTCATCTCATCTTGATATATGTGTTCGAACATGTGTTGCATAGCATTTTTGTGTGTACACACATATATATAATAACCCAAATTTAAAGACACTGATTTATGTATTACATGTAAATACCCATCGTAAATAAAAGGGTATAGAGTTGGATCCCATTCATAATGGTGTATACACTAGTGCTTGTGTATATTCTCATTTATAATGGTGTGTTGGAAATTGATATAAGAAATTACTATCAGATTTCAGCTCTGAATTGTAAATATTTTTTGTTTATGCGATAGAAGCTCTTTAGCATGTTAGCAGCCACTGGTATTGTATTTTTTGTTGGAGTTAGTTAATTATAATTTGGCAGTTTAATTTTATAGGTATATTTGAGCAATACATTGTTTTGAAGGAAGTATCTTGGTGAAGAATATCACAATGGCAGAAGTAAGTAAAACTCAACCATATGAATTTTCTTTCAAATATTAATTTCAAATTATATCAACATATTTTTAATGTGTTTATTCATTTTTGTCATTCACAGTCTTCAAAAAAGGCAGAGAAAAAAGTACTAAAGCAACGTCAATCAATTTTTGTCATTTTTGGTTTTAATTGTTATGTAACACAGAAAAGTTGTATGCTTTATTTTAATATGAGATGATGTTTATAGGTTTTTTTTTTTATTTTTTTTATTTTTTTAATGGCTTGTAGTTTGTATTAATAAAATAGAGACTATGATTATGATGATGTGAGGATGGTTGGTTGATAATTAAGATTTGGTGGATGTTTAATTTTTTTGTTCTATTTAATTAACTAATTATACAGTATCATTTTTAATATGATTTTGTAAATTATATTCTTTATAGGCCTCAATCATTTCAAAACAGCTATTGGTTTTTTTACAAAATAATTATAAAAAAATGTTTTTATACAATTAATGAATAATGTGTAATACATCTACTACAATACATTTTAAACATCTATCACAACATACAAATAATGTTGTTTTAAATATTTATTACAACAGACAAAAAATATTGTCATACAAGGATATAGCAACATACAAAAAGTCTTTATTGTAACACATCAATTACCTATTGTAACATATAATTGATGTTCTCTTAAATGTCTATTGCAACACGCAAAAAATTATTGTCATACACTTTTATAGCAACACATAAGTCATGTTGTTATAGATATCTATGATAACATGCATTGTTAGTTGTTTTGACGTTTTAAAACAACTTATTATGTATGTTGCCATAAACATCTAAAACAATATGCATAGTATGTTGTCATAAACATATAAGGCAACATGCACCATGTGTTATGTTTAACAATAACAACATATGTCGTATGTTGTGATTATATCTAAGACAACATGCATTGATTGTTATAAAAGCATGTGACACTTTTGGCAACACAGGCTTCAACAACATACAGATACGTGTTGCTAAAACTTTTAGCAACACATTTTGCATGTTGCGAAAGGTCTGATTTGTTGTAGTGCTTATAAAAAAAAAAAAAAAATTATTACAACGGAAAAAATAAATGGGGCATGTTACATTAAGGTTGCCATACAATTGGTCATAATTCTTATTGCTTTCTTTTCCATTGAACTAAAGAAATATCGAGTTAAGGGAGTCTAGTCAACCACAAAAGTAGAGCCCCATTTTTCCAGTTGGTGAGAAAACTTCGAACTATTTCCCTAAATTCAATAATACGATAGTTGTTTTTAAAATGATTGTATCTTTATCTTAATTTTTAATTAACCAATAACTACTATGTCGACATATGTATAATTTATAGTTTAAAAACCTCATCATATTCCATAATATGTAGAGCAATATAATCTCGATTTATAATATATTTTATAATGAATTTTATAATATCTGCCTATTCAAGGGTTGTTGGAATATCTTTAATCTTCAATGAAGATGCCTCTTTACACAAGGAAAAAAAAAACTCAGGAGGATTATAATTAATTACCTCTTATCCAGTATATGTGTCTCTACTAAGACAATTAAGGTTCTTTTATTTGTCTAATTAAAAATCTCAAAAATGGGGTATTTATTTATTTAAGGTCCTATTTGTTGGCCAGGATGGGACTGGGTTTGGACAAAAATTTTGCCCAAACCCATATCTAATGCAACCAAACTCTCTTCACTAAGTTATCCAAAATTTTCGTAATAGTGATTTTAACCCATTCTAACGGGTTAATTGAAGTCCACTCAATAGGTAGGTTAATTTTGTCCCATTTTCCCTATCTGCTTTCTCTCCTCCAGCTTCGCCACTGTCGTCATTGCTTGCTTCAACTGGTCATTCTCTTTCTTCTTCCATTGAATCATCGTTCTTCCCATTCTTCTTCAATCGTCGCTTTCTTCTCCGTTCTTCCCATTCTTCTTCGATCCTAGCTTTCTTCTTTCATTGAACTACCGTTGTCTATTTCTTCTTCGTTCTTCTCTTTCTTCTCCCTCTCTTCCACCGCCGGCAATTCTCCAAGTAAGAACTAGCCGATGAAACTGAGATCTGATTGATTTGCAACCAAGTTCTACGTTGTCTTCGTCACCGTTGCAAGGTATCGACACCTCGTCGTCTCCACTGCCGGTCCTGATATTGGCATGGGTTTGAATGAGTTTGGGAGGAGGAGAGGAGAGGAGGGGGGGTGGGGAGTGGTTGATGAGAGAGGGAGGAGGGTGGTGGTGTGTAGCGAAAAATGGTGGATGAAATGAAAAAATTATTTTCAAACATTTGAAAATTTTCATTTAAATCCTTAGCAAATTTCATTTAAATCCTATTCTATCATAATGTCATCAAATATAAAATAACAATTAAATTAATCCACTTCAATCCAATTCAATATAATCTCATATAAATAATCTAATTCTATTATGTGCAACAAACGGGGCCTAAGGGGTTTTGTATCTTATGGCTTTAAGAGCCAATTATTTTAATGATGGTAATTTTTTTAACTCCAGCATCACCTTATGATTTTCGCACTTCCATTCATAGGGAATCATTTATTTAAACTAGATCATCTTTCATGATTTCAATATATTTTGGATAATTTATTTGATGCCATATTAAATTTTCCGATAGGAGCAATCTTGGGCTAGTATCAAGGGCAGTCCTGCCATTGGGTCAGGGGGAATGTACGAGGATTTGAAAATAAAAATTGAAAAGTACGCCACTTGTGTGCTTATTTGTGTGTGTTGTACACTTGTACTACAACTGCTATTCTGATTTTTGTGTGTGTGGTGTGTGTTGAACCCGCACCTACTCACATAAGCTTTTTCTTTTTAGTTAATTAATTATTATTTTATGTTAAAAGCTTATTTCCTCCATGGAATTATTTTTATTTTTATCGGAATACTGCTTCTTTCCTTTTTTAAAGTTGTTTATTAATTTTTTTATTTTAACACCATCGTTTATTATTCTTATTTCTGATATAATTAACTTTCTTCCTTTTTATTGCTTCTATTAGATCTAATTTTTTTACTTCTAATATTTTTCTATTCCTAATAGATATTTTGTTTTTATCATTTTTCATTTAATGGATTTAAATTATATCTATTAAATGATTTTTGTTTGGCTTTTTAAATGGTCAAACCACTTAAAACCAATAAAAAAATTACTAAAAAAAAAACTATAATTTGTTACTTTTAACTGAATGTTAAGTTATTGGGATCGTTTATTTTTATTACTTTTCATTTAATGAGTTTGAATTACACATATTAAGTTATTTTTATTTTTTTTTTCAATGATCAAACCACTTAAAACCACCCAAAAATCAATAAAAAAATAAAAAAAAAACTACAATTTTTGATATTTCACTGGATATCAAATTATTTAATGGTTTTCAAAATATATTATTCCAAATCTATACTTCCCAAAATAATATATTTTTAAATTTATTCTAATTTTACATTATACATTTTTTTTTTTTTTAATGTGATTAATGAAATATTACAATAACTAAATTATATATTACTTTGCATTTTGTTTACTTTTATTTAAATATATAAATTTAATTTACTTTACCATAATAATTTATTTATATATGTAATTTTCAAAAAAAAAAAAATTTACTATAATAATTAATCATATTTTAATTAAAAATATTGTTAATATACATAAAAAAGTGTTTTAGTATTTATTAAATAATTTATTATAATTATTTGTATTATATTAAATGAACTTACGAAATAACTAATAGTAAATGAATATAAATGTCAAATTGCTAATTTTCATACAATTTTAACTTTAAAAACAAACAAAATTACTATATATTTAGAGGTAAATAAAATGTAAACAAACATATCATTCAGATTTTAGGTTTCAGTCACTATTTAATCTTCAGTCTTCGGTAGCACTATTCAATCTTCAAACAAAAAAAGAAACGATCCTTTAATAATTTTTTAAATATATTATTTCAAATTTATCCTTCCTAAAATAACATATTTTCAGATTTTTTCTAATTATATATTAAGATTTTGTGCCCTAAAAACTTGTAACTTCTAAATGTTTAAATAAATAATAAATAAAATATGTTTATTTCATTCAATTTATATGCATTTGTGAAATGATTGCTTCGTATGAATATCATATAATATAACGTCTATGATTACTTATATGGTCTTAAACTAAGTATATAAACGTTATATATAAGAGGATTTAGTTTGAAATTAATAATTTAAAGAGTCTGTAGAAAGTAAATAATGTTAGATACTTTATTTATGGTAAATCTACGGTTACAGTTCATTTCTTATTTGATACAATGATCTTATTCAGAATTGTTATGTTTCAAGTAATCTTTAAGCTTTAATAGACATATTAATCCCATTTCTTTCCCTTCTCTTGACTTCATTTTCCAACATTAGAATGTGGGTTTCCAACTTGTGTTACTTTTTTATTAATTTAATGTTCCACTTTCTTTCTATAATGTTAAAATTCTTTCTGATGGAACACTTGATTTTAACAAAGCATGGCAAGTCTATAATGTGGTTATGCTTTATTTTTAGTTTTTTTATTTGCTTAAGAACATTTGTACAAGTAATGGAAGTTCCTGTTTTTCTTTTTAACAACTAATACACATCTTTCTTTTTTATTCGTGTGAATTAGGGCTGTTTTGTCTTACATATTAAGATTTTCTTTGCTTTTTTTTTTTTTTTTTTGGAGTTTACCTGCTGTTTCAGTATTATTGTGACCATAGTCTTGAAATTTAATAAAACTTTCCATATATATATGCATGCCAAGATTTCAAGTGTATACATACCCAAGTGCACTGTAGAATGTGCATGTGTGTGATCCAGCATTTAAATTTCATTTTGGATTCTCTCCATAGAAACTCTACACAGATTTTAAAGTTTGTAGTTACTAAATCCTTGCTATTATAGTGACTACTTTATGAACATATATAGTGCATGCTGAAATTTGCTTCTGTTTTTCTTAAGAGGGTTTGGATTCATGGTTGTTGGCCATAAAATTGCTGAACTCCAATGCGGATTATGAAAATTTCTTCAGAAAGCATATGAATTTGCTTAACGATGGTTACAAGAATGCGACAAAGTATTTGCACCTCGCCTGTCTCTCAACACCTCCAGTACCAGCAGCCTTACTTCCTCTCATACAGGTGACTTAGACTTATGTTTCAATAATTGCAGCATTCACTTATGTCAATGCATATGCGAACATTGTCAACAGCATTCAGTTAGGCTGTATCATTTTCTGTCTTATTGTCTGCCTTATGAAACAAAATTTTTTCTATGTGAAAGAAATTGGATGAAATATAAGAAGTGCTTTGTTTGATCCGTTTTGTGCATGCTAATGGAAATTGTTATGTACTTTATATTACATGATCTATGGTTAAGCAACGCAGTAAAGCCATGCACAAATGTGCACAAGGATTAGCATTGTTCACCATAATTTAGTATGTTAATTGCATCCTCTTTAGTAAAATTATCTATGCTGAGTTGGTATGACTTTGCCCTTTTCATTTTTTATTTTATTTTATTTTATATTTTCACTTCATTAGGCACATTAATCATTGAGTTATTATTTTGGAAGAAGGATAGTCTGTAATAATAGCATGGGTTAAATTCTGATTTTAGTCTGATTCCAACCTGATTTTGATTAAACAAATTAACCTATCAATCAGAAGAGGCTGAACTAGACAAATTAGTAACTGATATTATAAATAAGATGTAAATGAATGAAGATAAGAAAAGAAGAGGGTATAAGAAGGCAAAGTTTTAAAATGCGAAAGGGGGTGTGAGGTGGTCGGGTGAAGCGAGGCTGCTGCGAGATAATAAAAACCATATAGAGACGTTGTTTATCATGTACCAACCAAAATAAAAAGCATGCATGTCCTTGAGAAGCGTGCACTCATATCCTCCACTCTATACAGAGGGAAGCCATATGATTGTTTCAATTCTCTACCTTTTATGCTCTTTAGAGAATCATTGATTGCTTTTGCTAATAAAATTGATCACAGTATCACAGTAATGGTATACTTATGTTGAATAGAGAATTTATTTAAGTCAATTGGCCATATTAATTTAGGGGATAACCTGAATCGCACTAGTGAAGGATTACGTTGTTCTGACTATTGCAACCTGACCACTTGAGTCTTATGTTTTCTTTTATCAGTTATAGGGACTGTTATCAGCTGTATTTGCAAAGGTCTTGGACTAGCACAAGAGGCTAACCCGAGGTTGAGGTATTAGCCTTTTCATGCTGAAATGTTGGAGGTTGGGATCATCCAAATTATTTGATAGAGATTACACTGTGTGATATGTTAGAGGGAATTAATCATTTACTGGTGTCTTGGCTTTGTCCTGTTTATTACAATTTGTACTTAATTTTTTTTGTAGTTCTTGAACTTTTATACTTCGTTCTTATGCTTCATTCCGTATTATGCCAGTTATTGCTCATAGGAGGTCATGTTGATGAAGCAATGAATGACCTCGAGAAGTTCTGTAGTGATTCAAAAACAGCACTTCCTATTAGGTATAATTCCATTCCGAGACTTCAACTTTTCTGTTACCAAGAATTAAGAGGAAATAAAAACGTTATGTGTAGTTTGAAGATTATAAGTCATCTGAAGAAATTGGAGTGGAACATCAAAAGGTGATAATAGAGGAGAAAAAAATTGTTTCAGTATATATTTTCTGACTCCTCTGTCTCTCTCTGTGTCCCTGTTTTCCCAATATTTTTCTTTATAGATAGAAAGAAGGAAGAATTTGGAGGCAGTATAAAAGATGATAGCATATATTTTTATATAGGACAAAGTAAAACCCAATGCTTAGCAAAGATTAATGGGTGGACATGTCCTCCAATTATCTGCAGCTTTAAGAGTTCCTGATGTTTGGCTCCCATAAATGGCCTGTCTTTTAGTAATTCAGTACATCAGTCTTAATTTTCTCGTAAGAATATCTACATATGCCTTTGATTTTCATAAAATATGGTAGTTGCTTTATATACTGCAGAATATGGACTTTAATTCTATACATTAATATGTTTGGTGACCCATAATATGATAAGTGCATGTTTCGTTCTTAACAAACTGATAGTTTTCCTTTTCATTCCTTGGAAGATGCAATCTTCTGCATTCTAAGGGTAGAGCTTCATACAAAGGTCTCATTGATTTGACATTATCTACACCAAGGAAGAAATATTGTTTCTCTGAGATCTGTTGTCACATTTGTAAGAAAATTTGGAATATAAGTTATGCTAGGAATTTTTGTTAATTAAACTAACTCTTACCCACATTATCCTTTCTCTTTAAGGCACTTATTGTTCTAAATTTGTTTAGATAATTTTCTATGCAAGCTATTTCTTAATTACTCATATTTCTTGCTGCTCATGCTGGTT
Organism: Dimocarpus longan; assembly: GCA_022984855.1. Lineage (NCBI taxonomy): Eukaryota > Viridiplantae > Streptophyta > Magnoliopsida > Sapindales > Sapindaceae > Dimocarpus > Dimocarpus longan. Next base: position 10,042,619 of record CM041014.1, on the reverse strand, counting down.
AGTTCTAGAAAAGTTCTTATCTATGCTTTATACAGATTGAAAGCTACTCTTTTGGAGTGTTTGGATAATAACAACTATGTTGTGCTTTCAACCTGTTTTGAGGATATCTTGAAGAAGGATCCAACATGTTGTCACTCATTGGCTAGGCTTATCAACATGCATCAAAATGGTAGGGTATCATATTGACTTGATTTTTTTTTCTTGTGCTCCGTTTATATACATATATAAAGAGAATCTGTGCTGTTTCTTTACTCAATTTGTTCTGGTATTTCTCAGGGGATTAAAGTCCTGAATCACTATTGGAAATGATAGCCTTGCATTTATGCCACATATGCAAATGAAAATACATGGGGAGAGTTTGCTTTATGTTTCCTTAAGCTTGTTCAGTATGATGAGGATCGAATGTCGCTGTGTCTGAATGGGAATGGAAGTGAACTTTAGCAACGATTCTCTGTGCGTTATAATAGGCCTCCAACCATATTGACAGAGGGCAAATCTGGAAAATCTTGGATGTTCCGCTGCAAATGGTGGTTGAATCGACACTTCAGCAACAAAATGCTTACATCAGAAATTGCAGCTGGTAAATTATGTTACATTCACAATATGCAAAACTTATTCCATTTGAGCCCAAGACTTTGGGAATTTTTTTTTTTTATGAAATTGGTGTTTCGGCACATAATGAGTTTTGAATGAGATTTGATTAGTGATCTCAAAATAATTTTTGAAATTGTAGGATAGGAAAATGAGATTTTGACATGATATGGGTCAATGTTTTAAAAGGCGACGCCGCCTTCGCCGCCTTGGTGTCTAAGGCACCTCAAGGCGCACATACAAGGCGTAACAATTGGAAAAACCCACCTCTGGAGGGTGAGGCGACCGCCTCTGGCCGCCTTCAGGCGAGGCGCCCTGAGGCAGTCCAGAGGCGGTCTAGACTATCAATTGTATGAAAAAAAAATTGAAATTCAGAACAAATTAACACAAAAAAAAAAAAACACACAAAAAGAAAGATACAAACACACCAAAAATACACACAAACACACCGGTTTTAGAGGTTTTAGAATTGGAAACTTGGAGCAGTTTACCACACCAAAAAATACATACACAAAACACATACAAACACACCAAAAAAAACACAAACTCTACCAGTTTTGGAATATGAGTTGAGTCGTCAATGTGTGAATGTAAGTTGAGTCGGCGGTGGACTAGGGAGGGAAGAGCAAAGAGTGAAGCGAGAGTGAAGTGAGGCTCTGTAACATTTTCATAGTTTATATATATATATATATATATATATATATATATAATGATAAAGAATTAAAAAGTAAGTTAGTGGGATAATAAAAAATAATAAAAATTGAGTTAATGGGGTGAGATTTTTATAGTTTATATATATAAAATGATAAAAAAAAAAAAAAAAAAAAAGAGTTAGTGGGATGGGAGATTAAAAAAAAAAGTTGGTAGGGTGCGGTATTTATATTTATATATACGTATATATTGATTAAAAAAATAATTTTTTTTTGAAATACATAAAAAATATATTAATAGGATGAAAATTTATAAATTATATACGTAATTACAAAAAATAAAAATTAAGTCAGTGGGATGGATTTTATAGTTTTTATATATATATAATATAATAAGAAATTATATATATAATAATAATAAATAATTTTTTTCAAAGAAAAAAATTAAGTTAGTGGAGTGGGATTTTATAATCTATATATATAAAATGATAAAAAATAAAACCATCTTCATTACTCAAGTCTCAATACATCTTCTCCTCCAACAAACACTTCAAGTTAGATTTTAGTTATTATTATTATTATTATTATTTTCAAATTGGATTGAGGCTACCGCCTTAATCGCCTCAAGGCGACCGCCTCGCCTCGCTGAAGCTCTGTCGCCTCACCTCACTGAGGCTTTGTCGCCTCACCTCACCTTTCGCCTTTTAAAACATTGATATGGGTACAACCTCACAAATGTCACAATTGCTTTTTTAGATTTTGAGTTAATTTTTTTATCATGAACCCAAAAACAATTTTTTAATATAATTTAATTTTACTACCTTTTTTCCGAACTTTGTGCACATATTTATGTAAATAGAGAATTGTGCTAGAATATGAATAAACTAATTTAATGGTATGGATTCCGATCAGATCCATATTACATGCATGAGTTGGCCAATTTAATAAGTTGAATAACTATTTGATTATATATGTTTTTATGTACCTCTTGAAGAATAGAAAAGCTAAAGATGATATTTTATTTATGGCTAAATGAATAATCAGTTAACTTATAAGATTGTGTTAAGTTTAGGCATAAAGTCTCAATGGTTTGTGGCGAAGGCATGCAAAACGTGTCTTTAAGCCAGATCGATTGAACTCATTTGTTTTGGTTTTTATTTTGCAACAGGTGATTTGCAATTGCTTACTTATAAGGCTGCCTGTGCTTGCCATATGTATGGGCAGCAGTGTGATTATTTTGTGAATGCTTATACATATTCGGAGAAGGTAAAGAATAAAAGATTTGTTCATCACCTTGCAAATGCACATGCACAATTCCATTAATCTTTAGAAATAATTGCAAAAATGACCCATTTTTGCATGACCCATCTTAAAAATAACCTTTATATTCAAATCATCTCAACCCTAAGGTTAAGATGATTTGAATTAATATTAGAATTCACAACCTGGAAGTTGGAATTCTCTACCTTGAGGTTGAGATTTAAATAGATTATTAAAAATGAGTTAATTTTCAACAAAACCCTAATCTTTATTTATTTTTTCTACAGAGAAATAAATGATAAATTATTTGATTTGTTTATAATGTTTCTTTCATTCTGCAGTAACTACTGGTTCCTACTTCACTAATAGTACTCCATAACACATATCTTCTTATTTAAACATAAAGCAAACTTCCTCATAATCTTATTGTGACATAAAGTGTAAAAGAGCTTGTCACCTAAATAGGTTAGTGCCCACGCATAACACCATTGTTGTTATTCCTCATGGAACCCCTTCAAATTGTTAACTTAGTAGGGAGATTATTGAAAGTCTTGTCTTTTAAGGGACGTTATTATTCTTGTAGCTTTATTTTTGGGTAAGTATGTTTTTGCATAATCAGTGGGTAGAGATGCACAACTTGAACCAATCCTGTTGAAGGTTGCTTAGGTAGGTTTGGAGGGTTTTGATCACTAGACCTCTTGCTTCATTGCAAGAACTTGAATCAATTAGACTATCCTCTTAGGGTAACAAGGAAAGATGTGGAAAACAACAATGAACTGGGAGGATTTTTCTTATTTTTTTCAACTTCTTTGGTTTTGGAGATTTAGAGATTGGATTTTCCATTTTTTTTATCCTATTTTTTAAAATTTTCAATTTTTCACATTAATGGGTGGAACGTCAATTATAATAAAACTGAAATCTTTGATCTGTCTAAATAAAATTTCAAACTGAGTAGTTAAATTGTAATTTTTTCTTAAAAAAATTGATTTAATGATGTGTTACAATTTGATTGGAAGGTAGTCAATAGTAATTTGTAATAATGAAGATTATTATTTAGCAATTGTTAGTTCTTAAAAGAGTAATTATATCATTTTAACTATCTTAAATTATAACAAGGGTAAATTCATCTTTCTACCACTTCTATCACGTTTAACTGTCAATTTTTGGGAGAGGGGCTAAATTTTGATATTTGTTTGATTAGTTTGATAAGAACTTATAAAGGATTACTACGAGTGAAAAAAGACAAGAGTGGTGAGCACATAAGAGGGTAAAAGCCAGATTTAATTGAATGAAACACGAGTGGAATTGAGCGGATCATATTCTTGAGTGAAACACGTGAGGGAGTGTAGTGAGGTCCTTTATTTTTCGTGTCTTTTCTAACCTGATTTTACAGAGTCAAATATATCACACAATCAAGAAGAAAATTCAAGCGAAAACAATCAACAACCAACCATCTTGAACATACAAATGTAGGCATTGTTTGGGAGAGATGAGGTGGATGATAAGGGTAGAATTAGAGCACATACACGAGAGGTTGGATAGGGTACAAGATGGAACATAATGGGGGCAGCCACAAAACACTCCTAATATGCATAGGAGGGATAGAATTCAGCATAGGGGAGTGAGATATGAAAATGAGGAGTGTGTTGGGAATGAGTTTGAGGAAGAAGATGATAGGGATTTGATTGCTAGCAATAGGAGCTATGATGGTCAGAATAGAGGAGCTAGGCATCGAAAAGACAACAATTTGGGTAGTATTAAGATAAAGATTCTATCTTTTCAAGGCAGGTCAGATTTGGAAGCTTACCTTGAGTGGGAAAAGAATATGGAGTTCATTTTTTATTGCCATAACTATTCCGAAGCAAAGAAGGTAAAACTTGCTGTAATTGAATTTTCTGATTATGCTGTTACTTGGTGGATCAGCTTGTTATAAATAGGAGGTGAAATAGGGAACGTGCAATAGAGACATGAGGGGAGATGAAAGCGGTGATGAGGAAGCGGTTCGTTCCAAGCCACTACTACCAGGAGTTGTACAAGAAATTACAAGGACTTAGACAAGTGAGTTTAAGTGTGGAAGACTACTACAAGGAGATGGAGATTGCAATGATTCGGACTAATATAGAGGAGGACCGAGAAATGACCATGGCCAGATTTTTGATGGGGTTAAATAAAGAGATCCATGATAGGGTGGAGTTGTAACATTATGTGGAGTTGGAGGATATGGTATACATGGCCATCAAAGTTGAGCAGCAACTCAAGAGAGGAAGTAGTACCCGACCCAAATTAGCCCCACAAAATCCAAGTGCAGCACCTTGGCGATCGAGTTATCCAAAGAAAAAAGAAAACTCATCCACTTTCAAGGCCAAATTCGAGCTAAAGATAACCATCACTAACACGGCCTCTCAAGGTAAAACAGCCCATACATCGACTCGTTCTAGTGAAATTAAATGTTTTAAATGTCAGGGAAGAGGACACATAGCTAGCTAATGTCCAAACAAACGAGTTATGATGATCTTAGAGAATGGTGAGATTTAATCCGAAGATGAGGATGATTTAGATGATATGCCACCATTGGAGAATGTTCCCATAGGAGACGATGAGTTTGGAGCTGAGCATGGAGATGTTTGGACTAGTTGCATGATAAGCCTTGAGTTTGCAAGCTAAAGAAGAAGAAGAAGATGAATCGCAACCGAAAAACATCTTTCACACTCGTTGCAACGTGAAAGGCAAGGTATGTAGTATTATTATTGATGGCGGTAGTTGCACTAATGTGGCTAGCACTTCAATGGTTGAAAAGCTAGGGCTCGTGACGCTTAAACACCCTCGTCCATACAAGCTGCAATGGTTGAATGATAGTGGTGAGGTAAGGGTTACAAAACAGGTTGTGGTGTCGTTCTGTACTGGAATATATGAAGATGAAGTGTTATGTGATGTGGTATCGATACAAGCAGGACACATTCTACTAGGAAGACCATGGTAATTTGATCGACATGTGCAACATGACTGCTTCACCAATAAGCACTCATTTGAGCTAAATCAGCGAACAATCACTCTTGTTCCAATAACACCCAAGCAAGTTTATGAAAACCAAGTGAGATTATAAAAATTGAGCGATAAAAAGAATTTGAGTGAATAAAGAAAAATGAGTAATCACAAGAAAAAGGGTGAGAAAAAGAAAGAGAGTGAGGGTGAAAGCAAGGCTGAATTTGGTGAAGAGAAAAAAAGAGAGCAAAATTCGACCAAGAAGGTAAAATCAAAGAGAAGACAAAGAAATTTCTATGCAAGAACAAGTGAGGTTAAGTGAGCTCTGATTTCAAAACAACCAATGATTATACTCATGTACATGGAAGCCCTTTTCAACACTAATCAACTTGATTCTTCTTTGTCTAGTATTGTGGTTTCTCTCTTATAAGATTTAAAGATGTGTTTCTCGAGGAAGTACCGCATGGATTACCACCAGTCCGAGGGATTGAACACCAAGTCGATTTTGTCCCTGGAGCATCAATTCCTAACCGGCCAGTATATCGAAGTAATCCGGAGGAAACAAATGAGCTACAAAGACAAGTCAAGGAGTTGATGGAAAAAGGATACATAAGGGAAAGCATGAGTCCTTACGCAGTTCCCGTGATTTTAGTGCCTAATAAGGATGAGACATGGAGAGTGTGTGTGGATTGCAGAGCCATCAACAATATAACTGTATAATATCAACACCCCATTCCTCGCTTAGATGACATATTAGATGAGTTGTATGGTTCCTATATGTTTTCAAATATTGACCTTAAGAGTGGGTATCATCAAATACAAATGAAAGAGGGAGACGAATAGAAGACAACATTCAAAACGAAATACGGATTATATGAATGGTTAGTCATGCCATTTGGATTAACTAATGTACCTAGTACTTTCATATGTTTAATGAATCATGTGTTGTGTGCTTTCATTAGTAAATTCGTAGTTGTTTATTTTGATGATATTCTAATCTATAGCAAGAATCTACATGACCATGCCTCACATGTGCATTCAGTGTTAGATGTACTTCGAAAATAAAAGTTGTATGCTAACCTTAAAAAAGTGTACTTTTTGCACCAATAAGCTTGTTTTTCTAGGTTTTGTTATGAGTGCAAAAGGAATCGAGGTTGATGATGAGAAGATCAAGACCATTCAAGACTAGCCAACTCCCTCCAGTATAGGTGATGTGAGAAGTTTCCACGGACTTGCTAGTTTTTATAGGAGGTTCGTGAAAGATTTTAGCACTATCGTCGCACCACTTACCGAAGTTATCAAGAAGAATGTAGCATTCAAATAGGGTGAAAAGCAAGAGAAGACGTTTCAGCTTATCAAATACAAACTAACTCATACTCCTTTACTGGCTTTACCTGACTATTCTAAAACGTTCGAAATCGAATATGATGCTTCTGGTGTAGGTATAGACATTGTGCTTATGTAGGATAGAAGACCACTTGCGTATTTTAGTGAGAAGTTAAGCGAGACTGCACTTAATTACCCCACTTATGACAAAGAATTGTATGCATTTGCTTGAGCTTTAGAAACATGACAACACTATCTATGGCCCAAGGAATTCGTGATTCACACTGATCATAAGTCCTTAAAGCATTTGAAAGGCCAACACAAGCTGAACAAGAGACATGCACATTGGGTGGAATTCATCGAGACGTTTTCATACGTGATTCGGTACAAACAAGGTAAGAAAAATGTCATGATAGATGCACTCTCCTGTAGGTATGTATTACTTTCCACTCTTGATACTAAGTTGCTTGGTTTTGAACACATCAAAGAACTATATCTATTAGACCATGATTTTAGTGATGTGTATCAATCTTATGAGAAATCTGCATTTGGAAAGTTCTTTAGGCATGATGATTATTTGTTTCGAAAAAATAAGTTATGTGTGCCTAATTGTTCATTACGAGATTTGTTAGTGAGGGAATCCCATGGAGGAGGTTTAATGGAACACTTTTGAATTGTTAAGACCTTAGCCGTTTTACAATAACACTTCTATTGACCGCACATGAAAAGGGATGTTGAGAGGATTTGTGATAGATGTGTTACATGTAGGCAGACAAAATCTCAAGTACAATCCCATGGTTTATACACACTACTACCCATTCCTAGTGAACCTTGGATTGATATTTCGATGGACTTTGTGTTAAGTTTGCCTAGGTCTAAATGTGGTAGAGATTCAATTTTTGTGGTTGTGGATAGATTTTCTAAGATGACACATTTTATTCCATGTCACAAAACTGATGATGTTTCATATGTTGTTGAATTATTCTTTCGAAAGATTGTGAGATTGCATAGTATGCCTAGGACAATTGTTTCAAATAGAGATGCTAAGTTTTTGAGTTACTTTTGGAAGACCTTGTGGGGTAAGTTAGGAATTAAGTTATTGTTTTCTACTATTTGTCACCCTCAAATTGATGGTCAAACTGAAGTAGTAAATAGGACTTTATCTACGTTGTTGAGAGCTATTATAAAAAAGAACATCAAAACATGGGAAGAGTGTTTACCACATGTTAAGTTTGCTTATAGTCATACTGTTCATTCCGCAACTTAGTTTTCACTATTTGAAATTGTTTATGGTTTTAATCCTTTAACTCCATTGGATTTAACGCCATTACCTGTGTCTGAACATGTTAACTTAGATGGACAGAAAAAGGCTGAATTTGTTAAACAGATACATGAGAAAGCAAGGCTTAGCATTGAGAGGAGAACAGAGCAATATGCAAAACAAGCTAACAAAGGGCGGCACAAGTTGATTTTTAACTCAGAGATTAGGTTTGGTTGCACATGAGAAAAGAAAGATTTTCGACACAAAGGAGGTCTAAGTTGCTTCTGAGAGAAGATTGACCTTTTCAAGTCCTTGAACGCATTAATGACAATGCATATAAGTTGGATTTACTTGGTGAGTACAATGTTAGTGTCACTTTCAATGTTATTGATTTAACTCCTTTTGATGTAGTTGAAGATTTGTGGACAAATCTTTTTCAAGAGAGAGGGAATGATGAGAATAAAGAAGCATCATCAAAGGGTCCATTACACATTCTAGTTGGGCCAATTACAAGGGCAAGAGCTAAGAGGTTCAAAGAAGCACTTAATAAATTGGTTCAAGAGATTTGGGTTGATGTTAAAATGATGAATTTCAAGATAGGCCCACAAGAAGATCAATGCTTAATTAATTTAATTAAAGCAATTGATGGGCCTAATTCTAGCCAATTGCTTGCCCATGAAGACTTTTCAACGTGGAATTGATGATTAATAATATTTGTGAGAATATTCTCTTTAGTTCTTCGTAGAACTTTTCAAACTTATTAGGATTTTCCTGTGGCATTCTTCCTAGACTTATCAATCAATTCTTTCGTCGTTGATTGTGGTGTCTTCACCATACCAAGGTTGTTGCTTCCATATAAGTAACGGGTCTAGGTTTTCATACAAATTTGATTCTAGGCGATCTTGGAAACTTACTTGATTCACGGGTTTCATCGGTTCTTAACGTGGTTCCTATCACCACTGGTCTCCAGATGGTTAACAAGAGACCAGATCTGGTCTCCAATAACCATCTGGAGACCAAATTTGGTCTCTAATGATCGGATACCAGATCTAGTCTCTAAAGGATGATTTTTTTTTATTATTATTTTTTTTAATTTCATGTTTGGTTTGATGATGATGATTAATTTGGGTGATGCTGGTTTGATGAAAATGATGGAGATGATGATTTTGATGAATATAAGATATGGATGATAAAAATTATGAAATAAAGAAGATGATGATTATGATCGAGAGGTAGAAGATGAAGTGTTGAGGTGGAAGATAAAGATTTTTTTTTTTTTTTTTTAGGGTTTAAATATTATATTATTATTTTATTCATTAAAAATATATATTATTTATTTATTTATTTATTTAATATATAATAAATTAAAATTTTTGTAAGGTGTGTATTAACCATTTTACCTTTAACAATTTTATTGATGAAGGTTGACTAATGGTTAACTAATAGTAAGAGAGATTTGTGCTAAGTTTTTAAAATCATAAGGGAGGTCAGTGTAGGTTACCCAAACCTCGTCACTTTTGTGCAATTTCGCCAAACCTCAGGGGAGGTTTGTGCAATTTGCCTGCCTTGTTGTTATATATTTTACGTATTATTTTTCATCACTAGTGATATAGTTATTTGGAAGTAATGAAATAATTAATTATAATACTATAATATTGAAAACCTCTACAAACAACGGAACTCATGACTAGCTATGAAAAGTTGGCTTTCTTTTGGGGTCGAGAACCAAAGTTCATGTTTTGTGTTCCCCAAGCTAAATATTTTAATTTTAAGACAAATTTCATAGGTAGATTCAGGTATAGGGTTTGGAACATATGAGACCTTAAACTTCGTAGGGAGGGAACTCATGACTCGAAAGTTTGATCAAAATACATATGGATGCAAAGTTTACACTTTAGTTTTTATCATTTTTAGAGTTTGGAAAGTCCTGACAAATGCTTTCAACTTGTACGTGGTCACACCACGAATTGAGTGCGTTGCATTTGTGTTGGTGTGAAGTCGCGCCCACATCATGGCAAGGCAACACACTTAGCTCCAGTGTTGGTGTGCATCCGTATCATGATTTCAGGGTGGCCATGCACCTATGACAAGTGCAAGCTTTGCACTGGTCATGGGTGTATGGCCATGTTCATATCGTAGTACAGCTGTGTACTTATTTCAGTGTGATGCACGGTCGTACCACTGTTTGACCACGGCCATGTACCTATGACCAGTGCAAGACTTGTACTGATTTGGGTACGCGATCATGCAATTACTCCAATATTGGTGTGTGGTCGCCTTATTGTTTGAGGGCGGCCGCACACCTATGACTAGTGCAAGAGATGCACTAGTCACTTACTCTAATGGTGGTGCGTAGTCGCCCCACAATTTAAGCGTGGTTGTGCATCCATGACTAATGCAAGCCATACACGAGTATTTTAATAATGATGCCATTTAATATGAATTTACTTATTTTAATTTCTAAACATTCAAAAATGAGTCAAACACCTAATTTAATTCCTATATAACTATGTTAGTTGAAAAATACATAAACACTAATTATATTTGTTTTACATGTAGAGGAAAATTAATAATTTTTGAAAAAAATGATTGCAACATATAGTAATTTCATTTCATGAATTATTAGAGTTTAAAAAACAATTGAAAAGGAAATTAAAATGTGCATACGCCATTTTTGTTAATATAGATGAAATTTGATAACATGATGAAAATAAAAACATTGCTAAATGATTTTTTATAAAAATAAAAATTCAGATAAAATAAAATAAATAATGTATTTAATTTTGATGAATGAAATAGTCTAACAATCAAAAAGTTCCAAGGTATTAAGAAAATAAAAACAACGTAAATTATGAATTTCATTTAATTTTAATTTATTTTCCTTTTTTTGTAAGAGAATTGATTTTCTTATGGTTAATAATGAAAAATTAATATAATTGTTGTGAAAACTTATATCATAACAATTATAAATAAGGAAAATTAATTTTTACTTATGTTTTTATAATTAGATTTCATGGATGGTGATGATCTTATGTTTTTTTAATTACATTAATTTTTAAAGGGTAAAATAGTAATTTTGTTCTCTAGGGGTAAACTGGTCTTCGTATATTTCTGTTAGCTCTGACAACTAAAGTTTTGGTCATACGAATTAAAATGATATATTTTCTAAACTAAAGGGATTACACCAGTCATAAATGGATTAATTTTTGTAAAATTTTAGAAACTAAAATGAAACTTATCTTGTACATTTTAATGGCATTTTTGGTCCATAAGAAAGAAATTGATGCACATTTGGAAAAAAATTTAAAATTTTATGTGGTTCCTAAACTATTTTTTTTTTCCAACATTTTCCTATTTTAAAAATATTTTATCTAAAAGGAAAATTTTCGTTTTCATCCTTATGCTTTTGGAAACTATTAGGATTTTAATTATGTATTGAAAAGAACTCCCATCTTCCTTACTCTTTCCAAAACACATCAATTAGGTCCTTACTGGAAGTCAATTAACAATCAAAGATGATGGCGAGGTTAGGCGAAAAGAGTATTGTAAAACCCAAAATCCTCATCGTCGATGAGCGAATTATTTTTCTGATTGGATCATGTTTTGATCGGAAAAATATAATTTTCAAGTCCGAAATTATTCGGAATAAGTATTTTCGAGTAATAAAAATAATTTCGAGAGCGTGAAGACAGATTCGATATGTAAAAGTAATTTCCGAGAGTGCGGAATCGAAATCGAGTTACCAATGGATTTCTGGACGGACGGAAGCGAGTTGAATTTCGAAAGCGGAATGGAAATCATGGAAAGCAATCATGCGCGTCAAGCATGTGGTTCAGATCGAAACAAGTGTCAAGCATGCATTTGTAAATGAAGACAAGTGTCAAGAAGTCATGCATGGGGTGACATGTGTAAGGAGATTATTAAGCATATAAATATTTAAATGAAATTAAATATTAAAGCAAGTGAAGTCACCAAGAAGTGGACGGTCAGCAACAAAAATCATTTTCCTCTCTTTCAATCAATTTCTCTCGGCCTCATTTCATTTCAAAGGAAGCAAGCATGAAGCACGGTCAAAGACAAAACTCAAAGTGAAATCAAGAGCTATGTAGATCGAGATGAAGCAGTGTTGATGGAGAAGACCAGATCTACCGTGCATGCAAGGAGAGATGGCAGCTCGTGAGGATTTGTGAACGAATAATTAGGAATGCAAGTTGAAGTCGTGAGCTGGGGAAGGAAAGAAGGATTGTTCTGGGCGTGACTTCCAGCAGTTGCATGTTCTATCCAAGCCACCTAAAGTGATTAGATCTAAGCTTGCATGCAAAGGCTGATTCAAGGAGAGGAAGATCCAGGCCGTGAAATGGAAGAGCAGCAAGGTGGGGGAGTTGTTGCCGCCGTGGAGTGCTGCTGTTGGCGTGGAGATGAGGCTGTCGCTGCTGTGCGAAGAGCTACTGCCAGGTGGGTGCTGTCGAGAACTAAAGCTGCTGATGGCGTAAGGATGCTGGCGTGAGGCTGCTGCCGCGAGAGGTGTTGTCTTGCTGCCGCAAGAGGTGCTGTCTTGCTGCCGCGAGAGGTGCTATCATAAGAGCTGCTGCCGTGAGTTTCCGTTGGCATTAAATTGCTGTCAAGGAAGTTTGGGTGCTGTTTTTTTTTAAAGAAATCAGCATATGCAAGGTAAAATGATGCTTTAGCAGTTCCTTTTAGCTGATTTTGAATGCTCTTAAAAGCTTGCATGTCTATTTTGGATTGAAGGGAGCTCGGATGAAGTGATTGTATTAGGATAGTTTGTGTTACTTGTGAAGCTCGTGTGATGGTTATTGAAAGTGTTGACGAGTGTTTGTGTTGGTTCTCTTATGGTAGTGAATTGTGGTTGAAATGTTAATTGTTATGGAATATAGAGTATTGGTGTGTTAAGGAAGATTATGAATGTTGAAAAGTTTGTATATTTTGGCTAATTAGGGGCTGTTATAGGTTTGGTTAATCATCAGATAATGGACAGCTTTTCGCTTGTAAGTTTCGAAGCGTGTCGATTGTTATTCATAAGGTAAGTTTGCGTTTTAAGATTTTCATTTTGTTGGAAGTGTTTAGGTTATATTATTGAATGAAAATCGTGATGAAATGTTTGGGATTTAGGATTAGAACCTCGTTAGTGTGGAGGTTCGTTCGATTGTGTTTTTGGAATGATATGGTCATCGTTTGTGTTCGTTCCATTTTGTTTATGGGCTGTTATGACGTGATTTAAGGGCTGTTATGTCGTGCTTTTATTTTCAAGTTTTTCAGCATGAAAATGATGTATTTTAGTATGTTTTAAAGTATCGAATAAGTGTTAGGATGTTGGAAAATCTTTTTCGAGCAAATCTGTTCAGTTTCCGCCAATGCAAATGTATATTAGTTGCGATGTTTCTTTGTCGAATATGAGTAAGTAATTGATGATTAGCAAGCTACTATTTATGTTATTAAGCTCTTTAAGATGATAAATGTTAACGTTAGGATAGCTTGATTTGGAAAAGAGTCAATCGGGTAGTTCGTTTCGCACGATTATAAGAAATTGTTAAAAATTGAAGTTAAGTCAGAAAATGAATATTCGTTAAGCTTGCTGCCATATTTTTCATGTTTGCACTTTAAAATGTTTGAATCTTCGTTGTCTTGTTTTAAGTAAAGTCTCGAGTATTTTGACGCTAAATTTAATTGGAAACGAAGGAATCGTGCTAAGCGTTATAAGCGATAAATCTCGATAGCTAGTTAAAATCGTGTAAATTTTATGTTGTTCGTTTAGGTTCGCTTATTCTCTTCGTTGAATTCATTAGATTATGGCTTCGATGATGTTGATTTAGATTCGATTAGCGTAGTTCCGGCATGCTTATGTTAGAATGTTAACTTATTTAGGCTTCGATAAGGCGAAGAAAAGCGAAGTTGAAGATATAGCGCGAGGTAGAAAATCCAATCGTTTCCGTGAGATAGAAATCGGTGAGTGTAAATTGTTTTATGAAATGATTATTACACTATGATTTCTATATGATTTCTATGCTTTCATGAAAGAATTAAACGTTTTAACATTTAAATGAATTTATATGAATGATATACGCTTTACAGGAATGTTATACGCTTCGAATTGTTTATATTTGTATTTAAAGTAATATTGATCGTATAACTTGTTATTGAAATGTGCTTTTATGTTTCGTTTTATAAGCGAAGGAACATGTTTTACAAATATTATTTTAGCATGATAATGGATTTCAAAACCAATGGCTACCCATCCCTATTATGACTGAATTATGACTGTTATGCAACCGAAGTGCCTTATTGCGCGTATGGCATGTCTGTCGGGGGAAAGTCCACTAACTATGGGGGGATCGAGTCTGTCATGAGTCTGTTATGTCGCCCTCTACGCGTATGTAAGGTACTATCATGAATGATGCCCTATGTGCAGCGAGGTAACATACCGCGGCATAGTGGTTATGACTGAGATTGCACGTCCCCACCACCGGTGACCCAAGACCGGGCGGTGATCATGATTTCCCCGGGTCCCATTGGATATATGTTTTATGACTGAGAATTGATTTATGATTTTATGAGTTTATTTATGAACTTATGATTATGTTATGAATTGATTTTATGATGCTTATAATATAGTATATTGTTTTCAAGCAATTGTGTATAAAAATGATTATGTAATATCATGAAATTCACGTTTACATAAATTGTTTCAGAACTGGAATTCTTTCAAAAGATTTTATAAAAAAAAAAAGTATTAAAGGAAACCTATTTAGAACTGCATAATACTCACTGAGCCTTTTAGCTCATTATTTTCTTGTTTATTTTGTTTTAAAAACTCCCCAGGCGCAGGTTCGAGTCCTCCAGGCGGCAGATCTCCAGCTTAAGAGTAGGCAAGTTTATCAAGCGACCGAAACTGTGAAATCAAAGTAAATTTTTGATGTATAACGGATTTTAATATGATGTAAATATTTAAGTTTTATAACTTTAATTACGTTATCATGCATGTGGAATGTTTTCTTTTAAGTTGAAATGGTTTTAGTTTTTAAAGACTCGAATTGTATTGAAATGTGGATTTTGCGATGGACCTGAGGTCCTATTTGGAAGTGGAAATGAATCTATGCATTTTGAAATATTATTAATTGTTTTACAGGTGTTTTGAAAAAGTTGAAAATGTCGAAAAAACAGCCGTTGTGCTGCCGAAAATTTTTCACCCTCAATTTTTAATGATTAAGAAATGAAACTGTTTTACGGCTTAGCTTCACGGAGTCCTTTTAAGTCACCTGCTTAAAGACTGTAAGGATTCTGTGGGGTGCTGGGAGGGCTCCGCTCGGATCTCTTCAAGGGATATCCGGGTTTGGTCCTTTCAGGTGGTATCAGAGCCCGAATTTTAAAATATATATCGATTACGAAAACCCACTTCCAGAAACGATTTTATGTTTTTCAAAAAAAAAAAAAAAAAAAAAAATTGATTTCTCGCATGATTTTGTTTTCAACATTCTTTTAGAATGATATATATATATTTCATGATAATATAAGTTTAAAATTTCACAAAAATGCGTCGTCAAGGTCGCCCGCCTACTGTGAGAGCTGCCGCAGTGACTCCTGCTCCAGTTAGCGGAGTAAATGGTTGATGATCGATGTCTTGAATATTTATAACTTGGAGCTTTTAAGTGATATGAATATTGTAAGCTTATTGAGTTCATGTAAGTTGATTTAAGTTCAATCCTATGATTTCATGGAATGTGTTTGAGGTTATATAATGGTTTATTAGTATTTGATATTTTATATATATAAGAATTTTAGGTTCGCCAGATTTGCAATTGAATTACGAGCTAGTAAATGGAATTCTGATATACTTTAATGAGAATCAAAGTGAATATGTCACTGTATTGGTGTCATAGGACATGATTTCTTGATAATATATGAGCTCTAAAGAGATATACGAATAGTCATCGTAGAGATCCTGAATTTAAAATTGGCAATAGTGTATTTCCTAGGATCTTATGCGGTCAATTATATCCTCCTTTTTGATTAAGCTGACCTTTTGAAATTTCGAGGACAAAATTTTTATAAGGAGGGGTGAATTGTAAAACCCAAAATCCTCATCGTCGATGAGCGAATTATTTTTCTGATTGGATCATGTTTTGATCGGAAAAATATAATTTTCAAGTCCGAAATTATTCGGAATAAGTATTTTCGAGTAATAAAAATAATTTCGAGAGCGTGAAGACGGATTCGATATGTAAAAGTAATTTCCGAGAGTGCGGAATCGAAATCGAGTTACCAATGGATTTCTGGACGGACGGAAGCGAGTTGAATTTCGAAAGCGGAATGGAAATCATGGAAAGCAATCATGCGCGTCAAGCATGTGGTTCAGATCGAAACAAGTGTCAAGCATGCATTTGTAAATGAAGACAAGTGTCAAGAAGTCATGCATGGGGTGACATGTGTAAGGAGATTATTAAGCATATAAATATTTAAATGAAATTAAATATTAAAGCAAGTGAAGTCACCAAGAAGTGGACGGTCAGCAACAAAAATCATTTTCCTCTCTTTCAATCAATTTCTCTCGGCCTCATTTCATTTCAAAGGAAGCAAGCATGAAGCACGGTCAAAGACAAAACTCAAAGTGAAATCAAGAGCTATGTAGATCGAGATGAAGCAGTGTTGATGGAGAAGACCAGATCTACCGTGCATGCAAGGAGAGATGGCAGCTCGTGAGGATTTGTGAACGAATAATTAGGAATGCAAGTTGAAGTCGTGAGCTGGGGAAGGAAAGAAGGATTGTTCTGGGCGTGACTTCCAGCAGTTGCATGTTCTAACCAAGCCACCTAAAGTGATTAGATCTAAGCTTGCATGCAAAGGCTGATTCAAGGAGAGGAAGATCCAGGCCGTGAAATGGAAGAGCAGCAAGGTGGGGGAGTTGTTGCCGCCGTGGAGTGCTGCTGTTGGCGTGGAGATGAGGCTGTCGCTGCTGTGCGAAGAGCTACTGCCAGGTGGGTGCTGTCGAGAACTAAAGCTACTGATGGCGTAAGGATGCTGGCGTGAGGCTGCTGCCGCGAGAGGTGTTGTCTTGCTGCCGCAAGAGGTGCTGTCTTGCTGCCGCGAGAGGTGCTATCATAAGAGCTGCTGCCGTGAGTTTCCGTTGGCATTAAATTGCTGTCAAGGAAGTTTGGGTGCTGTTTTTTTTTAAAGAAATCAGCACATGCAAGGTAAAATGATGCTTTAGCAGTTCCTTTTAGCTGATTTTGAATGCTCTTAAAAGCTTGCATGTCTATTTTGGATTGAAGGGAGCTCGGATGAAGTGATTGTATTAGGATAGTTTGTGTTACTTGTGAAGCTCGTGTGATGGTTATTGAAAGTGTTGACGAGTGTTTGTGTTGGTTCTCTTATGGTAGTGAATTGTGGTTGAAATGTTAATTGTTATGGAATATAGAGTATTGGTGTGTTAAGGAAGATTATGAATGTTGAAAAGTTTGTATATTTTGGCTAATTAGGGGCTGTTATAGGTTTGGTTAATCATCAGATAATGGACAGCTTTTCGCTTGTAAGTTTCGAAGCGTGTCGATTGTTATTCATAAGGTAAGTTTGCGTTTTAAGATTTTCATTTTGTTGGAAGTGTTTAGGTTATATTATTGAATGAAAATCGTGATGAAATGTTTGGGATTTAGGATTAGAACCTCGTTAGTGTGGAGGTTCGTTCGATTGTGTTTTTGGAATGATATGGTCATCGTTTGTGTTCGTTCCATTTTGTTTATGGGCTGTTATGACGTGATTTAAGGGCTGTTATGTCGTGCTTTTATTTTCAAGTTTTTCAGCATGAAAATGATGTATTTTAGTATGTTTTAAAGTATCGAATAAGTGTTAGGATGTTGGAAAATCTTTTTCGAGCAAATCTGTTCAGTTTCCGCCAATGCAAATGTATATTAGTTGCGATGTTTCTTTGTCGAATATGAGTAAGTAATTGATGATTAGCAAGCTACTATTTATGTTATTAAGCTCTTTAAGATGATAAATGTTAACGTTAGGATAGCTTGATTTGGAAAAGAGTCAATCGGGTAGTTCGTTTCGCACGATTATAAGAAATTGTTAAAAATTGAAGTTAAGTCAGAAAATGAATATTCGTTAAGCTTGCTGCCATATTTTTCATGTTTGCACTTTAAAATGTTTGAATCTTCGTTGTCTTGTTTTAAGTAAAGTCTCGAGTATTTTGACGCTAAATTTAATTGGAAACGAAGGAATCGTGCTAAGCGTTATAAGCGATAAATCTCGATAGCTAGTTAAAATCGTGTAAATTTTATGTTGTTCGTTTAGGTTCGCTTATTCTCTTCGTTGAATTCATTAGATTATGGCTTCGATGATGTTGATTTAGATTCGATTAGCGTAGTTCCGGCATGCTTATGTTAGAATGTTAACTTATTTAGGCTTCGATAAGGCGAAGAAAAGCGAAGTTGAAGATATAGCGCGAGGTAGAAAATCCAATCGTTTCCGTGAGATAGAAATCGGTGAGTGTAAATTGTTTTATGAAATGATTATTACACTATGATTTCTATATGATTTCTATGCTTTCATGAAAGAATTAAACGTTTTAACATTTAAATGAATTTATATGAATGATATACGCTTTACAGGAATGTTATACGCTTCGAATTGTTTATATTTGTATTTAAAGTAATATTGATCGTATAACTTGTTATTGAAATGTGCTTTTATGTTTCGTTTTATAAGCGAAGGAACATGTTTTACAAATATTATTTTAGCATGATAATGGATTTCAAAACCAATGGCTACCCATCCCTATTATGACTGAATTATGACTGTTATGCGGCCGAAGTGCCTTATTGCGCGTATGGCATGTCTGTCGGGGGAAAGTCCACTAACTATGGGGGGATCGAGTCTGTCATGAGTCTGTTATGTCGCCCTCTACGCGTATGTAAGGTACTATCATGAATGATGCCCTATGTGCAGCGAGGTAACATACCGCGGCATAGTGGTTATGACTGAGATTGCACGTCCCCACCACCGGTGACCCAAGACCGGGCGGTGATCATGATTTCCCCGGGTCCCATTGGATATATGTTTTATGACTGAGGATTGATTTATGATTTTATGAGTTTATTTATGAACTTATGATTATGTTATGAATTGATTTTATGATGCTTATAATATAGTATATTGTTTTCAAGCAATTGTGTATAAAAATGATTATGTAATATCATGAAATTCACGTTTACATAAATTGTTTCAGAACTGGAATTCTTTCAAAAGATTTTATAAAAAAAAAAAGTATTAAAGGAAACCTATTTAGAACTGCATAATACTCACTGAGCCTTTTAGCTCATTATTTTCTTGTTTATTTTGTTTTAAAAACTCCCCAGGCGCAGGTTCGAGTCCTCCAGGCGGCAGATCTCCAGCTTAAGAGTAGGCAAGTTTATCAAGCGACCGAAACTGTGAAATCAAAGTAAATTTTTGATGTATAACGGATTTTAATGTGATGTAAATATTAAATTTTTATAACTTTAATTACGTTATCATGCATGTGGAATGTTTTCTTTTAAGTTGAAATGGTTTTAGTTTTTAAAGACTCGAATTGTATTGAAATGTGGATTTTGCGATGGACCTGAGGTCCTATTTGGAAGTGGAAATGAATCTATGCATTTTGAAATATTATTAATTGTTTTACAGGTGTTTTGAAAAAGTTGAAAATGTCGAAAAAACAGCCGTTGTGCTGCCGAAAATTTTTCACCCTCAATTTTTAATGATTAAGAAATGAAACTGTTTTACGGCTTAGCTTCACGGAGTCATTTTAAGTCACCTGCTTAAAGACTGTAAGGATTCTGTGGGGTGCCGGGAGGGCTCCGCTCGGATCTCTTCAAGGGATATCCGGGTTTGGTCATTTCAGTATCTTTTGATATTTCGGAATGAAAGCTGGGATGATGACACGTGCATGACCATGATTAAATTGAAAAAACATATATATATTAAAATACAATTTTAAAAATAATTAATTAATTAAAAATTGAAAACCTCTGATGTCCATCTCAGAGAGGATGGTGAAGATCAAATTTAATTAAGAAAACAAATTTAAAAAAGAAAAAAGAAAATCAACTCGAATTTTTAACATCTAGGTTGAAAATCTAAGTAACCCAAATGAAGATGTGGTTTGAATCCAGATGAAGATCTTGGTTTGAATACAGATCAAAATCTGGGTTTAAACCTAGATCTTTAACATCTAGGTGAGATCAAATAGTCCATAGACGTTTAAGATTTGGGTTCAACCAGTTCATTTTCTTGACGATTTGGTTTTCAACATAAATTTTCAATATTTGGGTGAACCCATAAGAAGATGGCCTCCATCCCACCATAACCATAAGAGAGAGATGGAGATCTACTGTATCTCCATATCTGTCGCAATTGTAAACCATGGTCTCAAACCATCTTCATTGCAACCCTAACCTTCGCCATGCTAAAACAATAGCACTACTAGGGAGAGATCAAAGAGCGAAAGGGGAGGAGAGAGAGGGAAATGAAAAGGAAAAATTAATTATAATTTGAGATTTTTAAAGAAAAAATATTTGCCTTTTTTGTTTTATTAGTGTTTAATTTCTTTTTTTTTTCTTGAAAAAAAGCTAATCATATTTAAATAGTAATAGTAATAATAATAATAATAATAAGATGATTATTTGAAGCATGCCAATGTTTTATTGATCGAATGATACTATAATATTTTGGTTACATTAAAGCAAACTGATTATTTTAGATGGTGAGGGGCAATTGAGTCTTTTTAATTTTTTTTTTATTTTGTTTGACTGTTACTTGACAAATGGGAGAGACTACTTTGATGTGTTTTGGAAAGCTTTAAGAAAATGAGAGCTGTTTTCAATACATAATTAAAATCCTAATAATTTTCAAAACCACATGAATGAATATGAAAATTTTCTTATATTAAAAAATGTTAAAAAAATAGTGCATATATTTGAAAAATTCTTTTACAAGTCTATTTCATTCTTTTCATGAGGCATACAAAAAACCACATTAAAATTCAACGAAATCAGTTAAGTTTACCAAAAGTGTTTAAAGTGTGTATCATAAAAAGTCTTCATTATATATATATATATATATATATATATATAAGGTCCCCTTGGATACATCGAGGGTATGCATACGCTTGATAAAAAAATTGAGTGATTATATTATAAAATTACTGATTATAATTTATTATATCATATTACAACTAAATAAGTGTAATTACAATTAGTAAATGTGATACTGTTGATCATATATACTGATTGTAATCAGACACATTTAGTTGTAATTAAATATAATAAATATATAATAAATTATAATCAGTAATTTTAAAATACAATCATTCTTTTTTTTTTGTCAAGTGTATGTACACCCTAGGTGTATGCTAGTGACAGGTCCCTTTCTAACTATTCTAGCTAGGCGACCTGTCCGGCACCCTACAATGGCTCCCCAGTCAAGATAGGCTCCAATTGGAAAGTTCCCGTGGAGCTAAGCCTCTTTTTTTTTTTTTTTTTTTTTTTTTTAAATTACTTGAAATCTTTTTACTTCTGAAAACGGGTAGGAATTTTGTTCGTTGAATATAACTTTTTGAAAATAGAGTTTTATGAAAATTCGGCAGCACAACGGTTGTTTTTCTAAACTTTCCACCTTGTAAAAACTTCATAAAACCTGTATAATTTCATTTCCAAATATTTTCGTAGCTAATAGGCCTCAGGCCCTTTTTCAATCTCATAATCATAAATCGATACGGAAAAAGTAACTTGCTTAAACTCTTAAAACGTCATACATGATATTCACATAAAATCCTTAACCAAACTATTATTTACAAAATTGGAAAAAACTGAAAAAAGATAATAAATACAATACATGATAATATGTCTAGAAACTAGTGCAGGGTGGTCGCGTGTCTAGTTGGTCTGTACGTCCGATGGAGATACTTCCGCCGCGCTGCTCGCTCCTGCACCTGGAGAGGATTTTAAATAAAATAGAAAATGATGGTGAGAATAACTCAGTGAGTGTACATAATAATAAATTCTGCTTTCATTATTATTTTGAAAACGATACAACTTATTTAAGCAAAAGATTCTTCTAGTAAACTCTTTGTAATTGAATTTTTCTTATTATTCTAAACTAATGTCTATTGACGTATTTTATTTCTGTACTAACTTAGAAGTGTAACTCTAGAAAAACTTATTCTCTTAAGCTCTTAAGTTAAATATCTATATGATATGAAATACTAGAAATTTTTTGTTTGCATGTGCTCAGATGCGGGAACTTGGGATTACGATTCCCCCCGAAAGTTAACCCATACGGGAACTTGAGATTACGATTCCCCTCGTCTAGTACTATACACGCATAGGATACCTCGACCGGGTTCTACTAGAGGTCAAGATAAACTATAGAGATATTAATTACCTTTAAAATTATCTCATAAGTGTTTCATTTTCTAGTTACGGTTTAAAACCGAAAAATTTGCTTTTTAGAGTGAAAACTCAATTATTGAAATAACATTCTCATGTATCTTTACGACTAAATACATATATACAACTATACATGCATTATAGGGAAAGCAATAATATTCTAAACTGTTACTTGAATAACATAATAATCATAAATTAAAATAGTATCGCATTAATACTTTCATATAACAGAATTCACGAAAGCTTTATAAAATGCACACTCACAACTTGCTTCCAAATACTTGATCACCTCTTCCTGTTACGGATCTCGTCTGTTCTCCATTTCACCTATAATTGGTTTCGATCGAGATTTCATTAAAACACAACTCGAGCGCAAACTAAACTTTAAGCCATACGAGGATTTCTAATCACAATAATTCAAGTGACTATCCTCACACAATAACACGATAACAATATGAAAAACTAATATTCGCACGCGGAAACTATCTCAAACCGATTCATTATTGTGACATAAACTACTCGAAACTCTACAGTTACAAAACCGACAATAATGCCATTCGAAACTAAAGTAACATCATCGATATCACATTCTAATGGATTCAATGAAAAGAAGGTTTGAAACCAAACGACTAACATAAAGCTTACGCGATTTCAACTAGTTATCGCAATTTATCGTTTTTAGCGTTTCGCGCGATTCCTTCGTTTCCAATTAAACTTATCGTCAATTACTACTCGTGACTTTACTTAAAACACGGCAAACGAATATTCAAACACTTTAAAGCACAAACATGAAAAATATGGCAGCAAGTTTAATGAATATCCATTTCCGGTTTCAACTCCGAAATTCGATAATTTAACGATTTCGTGCGAAACAAAAACTATCCGATTAACTTTATTGTAACTCAAACTATCATAACTTCAAACTTTAACACTTTAATGGGCTTAATAACGTCTCAAGGTAGCGAGATAACATCATAAACACTTTTATCGTTGACAACGAAAATCACAACTAAAACATTCGCATTCGCGGAAAACTCAACCGAATCGCTCGGAAATGATTTCTCAATATCCGAACGACTATCCGATGCTTTAAAATACACTAATACTAACCATTTTCCACGACAACGAACTCAAAACTAAAAGCGATACATAATAGCCCTTAACTTTTCCAAATAACAGTCCATAATCATTTCGAAACGAGAATGACCTTTGACAAATTTATTCCAAAAACGCAACCAAACAATATCGAGCGAACCTTCGCACTAACGAGGTTCTAAATCCTAAACCCAATCATAATATCATCAATTATCATCCATAATACCATTCTAAATATTTTCCATCCAAACTAAAACCATTAAAATCAACTTACCTCACTAAATTCGCTCAAAAGTTTCGAAAATCACTCGCGAACAATCGCTACGACAACGACTGACAGGCCCCTTTCCAACTACTAGCTAGGCGATCTGCCCGGTACCCCACGGTGGCTTCCCAATTGAAGTTTGCTCTGGCTGAAAGGTTCCTATGAAGCTAAGCCTCCTTCTTATATGAAAATACTTGAAAATCCTTTTAGTTCTGAAAATGGGTGAAAATTTTGTTCGTTGAAAATAACTTTATGAAAATAGAATTTTCATGAAAAATCCGACAGCACAATTGCTGTTTTTCTAAAATTCCACCGTATAAAATACTTCACAAAACCTGTATAAGTTTATTCACTATATTTCCATAATCAATAAGCCTCAGGCCCTTTTTTAAACTCACAATCATGCAATGATACGGAAAGTAACTTGCTTAAACTCCTAAAACGTCATGCATGATTTTTACCTAAAATCCTTAATCCAAAATAATATTTACAAAATTGGGGAAATCTCAAAAGGATAATAAATACACTACATGATACTATGTCTAGAAACGAGTGCAGCGTGGTCGCGTGTCTAGCTGGCCTGTACGTCCGAAGAAGATACTTCCGCCGCGCTACCCGCTTCTACACCTGGGGAGGATTTTAAATAAACAGAAAATGATAGTGAGAATAACTCAGTGAGTGTACATAATAATAAATTCTATTTTCATTATTATTTCAAAACGATACGACTTATTTAAACAAAATATTCTTTTAGTAAACTCTTTGTAATTAAATTTTTCTTATTATTCTAAACTAACGTCCATTGACGTATTTCATTTCTTTACTAACTTAGAAGGGTAACTCTAGAAAACTCATTCTCTTAAGCTCTTAAGTTCAATATCTATATGACATGAAATACTAGAACTTTTCTGTTTGAGTGTGCTCAGATGCGGAAACTTGAGATTACGATTCCCCCCAACATCTGGAAATACAGGAACTTAGGATTTCGATTCCCCATGTAGATTAAGCAGTACGGGAACTTGAGATTACGATTTCCCTCGTCTAATAAGCGTACGGGAACTTGGGATTACGATTCCCCCCATCTAGTACTATACACGCATAGGGTACCTCGGTCGGGTTCTGCTAGAGGTCAAGATAAACTAAAAAGATATTAATTACCTTTAAAATTATCTCATAAGTGTTTCATTTTCTAGTTATGGTTTAAAACTGAAAAACTTGCTTTCTAGAGTGAAAACTCAATTATTGAAATAACGTTCTCAAGTATCTTTACGACTAAATACATATATACAACTATACATGCATTATAGGGAAAACGATAATATTCTAAAATGTTACTTGAATAACATAAATCATAAACTAAAATAGTATTGCATTAATAATTTCATATAATAGAATTCGTGAAAGCTTTATAAAATAAACACTCACAACTTGCTTCTAATAACTGATCAACTATTTCTGAAATAGTATTGCATTAATAATTTCATATAATAGAATTCGTGAAAGCTTTATAAAATACACACTCACAACTTGCTTCCAATAACTGATCAACTACTTCTGATATAGCTCTCGACCGCTCGTCGGTTCACCTACAATTGGTTTCGATCTAGTTTTCGTTAAAACACAACTCATGCTCAAACTAAACTTTAAGCCATACGAGGATTTCTAATCTCGACAATTCAAGTGACTATCCTCACAATAACACGATAACAATACGGAAAAACTATCGTACGCAGAGACTATCTCAAACCAATTCAATATCGCAACATAATCTACTCGAAACTCTACGGTTACAAAATTGACACTATGCCATTCAAATCTAAAGTAACATCATCGATATTACATTCTAAAGGGATTCAATAACAAGAAGATTCAAAACCAAACGACTAACATAAAGTTTACGCGATTTCAACTAGTTATCGAGATTTAACGCTTATAGCGTTTCACGTGATTCCTTCGTTTCCAATTAAACTTATTGTCAATTTCAACTCATGACTTTACTTAAAACACGACAAACGAATATTCAAACACTTTTAAAGCATAAACATGAAAAATATGGTAGCAAGCTTAACGAATATCCATTTCCAGTTTCAACTCCGAAATTTCAATAATTTAACGATTTTGCACGAAACAAAAACTATCCGATTTAACTTTATTATAACTCAAATTATCCTAACTTCAACTTTAACACTTTAATGGGCTTAATATCGATTCAAGGTAGCGAGATAACATCATAAACATTTTCATCGTTGACAACGAATATCACAAACTAAAAACATTCACACTCGCGAAAAACTCAACCGAATCGCTCGGAAACGATTTCTCAATATCCGAATGATTATCCGATACTTTAAAACACACTAATAATAAACATTTTCCACGACAAATGAACTCGAAATTAAAAACATACTATAACAGCCCTTAAAAGATTTCACAACGAAACTAACTTTTTACAATTTCATTCAAACACAACTGAAACAACAATGAGTGAACCTCTGCACTAACAAGGTTCTCAATCCTAAACTTAATCATAATATCATCAATTATCATCCATAATAAAATTCTTACTCACATGCATACTTTAATAATTACTCGAAGCATCTCAACAAAGTAAATGGGGCAGCACTTACCCAAAGAGCAAGCTGTTCTCCGCTTCAAAACAGCTTTCGAGCAAGTGCGACGACGATGAATCTCTCACGGCAACAAGCTATCTTCCCTTGATGCTGCTTCACTTCAGGTCTGAATGGTGTTCGGTCTGACTTGACAGCTGCTCGGCAGCAGCTCGCACAATGGCAGCACCTGGTTCACGATGACAGCACATGGCAGCACTTGCTTCACAGCGACAGCATACAACGATAGCAGCAGTAGCACGGCCTCCTCATGCCAGCAGCTCATCTCGCCAGCAACAGTAGCTTCACGATAGTAGACACGGTAGCAAGGCAGCAGCTTCTCAGCTCACGACCTGACTTCTTCCAGCTTGCATGCACGATCAACTTGGGCTAAGCTTGATGGTGTAAGTTCCCGATCGGCTCAACCAACTCACCTCACCTTGCATACACAGGCTGGAGATCTCAGATCTATCCTTGCATGCATCTCGTTTGCTTCAGATCTGAAATTCTTCCTTTCACGCATAGCACTCACAAATTTCTCTTCCTTCACTCACTCTTTCTTTCATTCTCGATTTCACTCATGAGCACGAGCAACGCTCTCACTCTCTTACTCACTCTCCCTCAGTTTGCTTGATATCAAGGCCGAATGAGGAAATGAAATTTTACTCCACTCTCTATCTCAAGTCTCAGTTTTGTCTCTTGAAATGGATGACCGAAAGTGCTTATTAGCTTTTTAATCTTGCTTTTCAATTTTTTACTCTCAATATTTTGCTTTATCAACTTTTAATATTATAAAAACATGGCTTGCTTATCTTTGATGACACATGGTCACCATACAATCCATCTCATGCCACTTGTTATTGCTCATTCCTTGCATGTGTGACATGTGTCACTAGCATGCACTAATTTACTTTATTTCTCATGCATTCTCCCATCTTTGGTTCCGAACTCTAATTCTGCTTTCGTCCGCCCGTTCAGGAATCCTCTTTTGATTTAATCTCGGGTTCGCACACTCGAAATTAATTTATAATTTCAAATCCGTCTTCATGAACTCGAATTTATTTTTATTATTCTAAAACAATTATTTCGAGTATTTTCGAAATCGAGCTATATTTTTCCGATCGGACGCGATCCATCAAAAAAATATTTTGCTCTCCGACGAACAAGGTTTTAGGTTTTAGGTTTTACAACGACACTCACGAAAGCTCACGACAACGAGCAACACCTCCTTTCTCCCTTTCCAACTTGATGAAGAGCCAAAGGAGGATGGATTGAGTTCTCGGTCTGACAGAAGTTGCTCGGCAGCAGCTCACGCTGGCAAACTCACGAAGACAGTAGCAACACAGTAACAACGACAGCAACGGCTTCAAGACAGCACTTGGTTCACGGCCTAACCCCTCCTTGCTGCTCTTCCTTTCCAGATCAACCAGCAGCTGTCTTCTTTGTTTACGGCTTGATAGAATCTGATTGACAGCAGCTACAACCACTCACGTTAGCAACTCCTCAAGACAGAAGCAGCTCACAGTAGTGGACATGACAGCGACGGCACCAGCTCCTCATGGTCGGACAGTACTCCTTCTAGCTTGCATGCACGATCAGCTCGCTCCTAGATTGCTCAAATGCTACATGCAGCTACTGGATTAAAGATGCTACCGCTCCTCTCGTCCCTTACAGCTCACGGCTTCAGCTTTCAGTTCATGATCCTTCTCTTGGTTCCGATCTGCTCCTGTTTTCCTTTGCTTCAGATCTGCTCTCGATTCTCTCTTCCTTCTCTTGTTCTCTCTATCACTCTTGGTTTTCTTGATATGGAGGCCGAACGCTTGCCCTGGTTTTGATTACAACTCTCTCAAGATCTCTCTCTCGACTGTGAGATATGGTGATTGAAAGCAATGTCTCTTTCTTCAATGTTGTTTCTTGTTTCTTTTTCGCTTTCACTTTTAATATTTATTTCATTCTACAATTGATGCCACTTGTATTGCTATTTCCTTCGCATGTGTGACACGTGTCACTACCATGCACAAAGTTTACTTTATTTTATTTCACATGCATTCTCGCTTTTTAATTCCAAGCTCGGATTTCGTTTCCGTCCATCCATCCGGGAATTCGCTTTTAATCGCTTTCGCTTTCGAAATTATTTTAAAATCTCAAATCCGTCTTCACGAACTCGAATTTATTTTATTATTCTAAAATAATTATTTCGAGTATTTCAAGACTCGAGTATTATATTTTTCTGATCGGATGCGATCAATCAAAAAAATATTTCGCTCTCCAATGAACGAGGATTTGGGTTTTACAACTAGAATGTGCCATATATATACATACATACATACATACATATATATAAGGGGCCATTTTTTTAGTAACATTTAATATAGGGTGAATTGTGCAACTGTCATCAAACTAATAGTTTGAGTTTTAATATTACCTATTATAAGATTAGGAAAAAATTGTCCCTGATATAAAATTCACTCTTTATGGTTGATTAATGGTCAAAGTAACAACAGTAGAGAGAGAGAAAAAAAGAGAGAAAGAGAGAGAGAGAAGACAATCATTAATGAACAACGGTGATGACGAAGATGACCACTACCATGATGATAATAGAGACAAGGACGGTGTACAACTATGATGATGGAAGAGGACCGCAAATTATCAATCCTAATGTCTTTCTCTCGTTAAGTTTGATTAAAATTTCTCATTCTAATGGTTATTTGTTGTGGATTTATTAATTTGAAAGATAACTTTATGTAATTATGTTTGGCTTTAGAGTTTACATAAAATTTTTGTGTGGTTTATGAGGATTATTATCTGAATAGGAAAAAAAAAAAAAGAAATTGGGGGTTAAGGTTTGTTGAAAATGGCAAATAGATTAAGATTTATGTAGTATTCAAGACCTATTTACTCCAATTCAAGATCTATTTACCCCAATCCAAGGCCTAAAGTGCCCAATTCGATATCTAATAAATTGAGAAAAAATAAGAAAATCAATGGATCGTTGAGACAATGGGTAAGATTTTTGCATAGGTCTTGAATTCAACATGATCTCTCACACATGGCGAGTGAGAGATCACCACGTGTTCCTACGTCAAAATGGCTAAAAAAGGGCTGATCAATTAAGTGGCCTTTTTGTCAAGGTGGCGAGTAAGAGATCACCATGTGTCTACGTTTCAAAACGACTAGAAAAGAGGGTGACTGATCACGTGGCCTTTGGTTAGAGCTGTGGGTGAGAGATCATCATGTGTCCATGCTTTAAAATGGCCAACGGAGGGACATGACTGATCATATGGTCCCTTTATCAAGGTAGCTAGTAAGAGATCATCATGTGTCTATATGTTAGAACTACTAGAAAAGAGGGTTGACTAATCACATGGCTCCTTTGTCAAGGCGATAGAGATTACTGCATGCTCCTACGTCAAAACAAACAACAAAAGGGGTTGACCAATTGCATGCCATTTTGTCAAGAATGGCGAATTAAGGAGTGCCTCATGGCTTTATGTTAGAGGGGATAACAAAAAAAATAGACCACCAACTAAGAAAATATGGAAGCACCAGCACTAAATAAGGATGATATATAATGACATTGGAAGCACTATCAGTAATGAGAGGAGATCTCATCCAAATGCGTTAAAAAGACTAAAAAAGCTCTTCGAAGGGTTTCTTCTATGAATTCAAGGGATCTTAATCCCCTATTATCTATAAAAGGGATATCTCTATAATACCTATCCATATAAAGGGCCAATGAATAAAGAAATAGTTAATCCTTTGCTTACTAAGGGAGCCTTATCTCACCTCAGGGAATTTAAGGGTGCCAAACCTACTTTTTGAGCTGCTAAGATGTTCATATCACCTAAGCAAAACTTTAGTGTCCTTTTTGGTCAAATGAAGCTAGGAAAGATGTAAGTCAATCTCTTGTTAAGGTTTCCATCACACGGTAGGGAAGTATCCTCCATCTCCATTGTTCTTATATATTTATGCCATTATAACTCTTCCTAAGTATTTGTTTTCGTTTATCCCATCTGACTTGAACATTGAAGGGTGCTCATCAGTAAATCTACTAGCAAGCTCCTGACAGTTTACTTCATTTCATAGGTACTTGCAATCCTAAGACTCATCATGCTCAGATGTTATCCCCTTGCCATCCGCTCAACCCTTACTAGGGACCAGAACAAAGGTGGATCTAATATACTTTTGAGGGAATTCCTGCTTGGTATTGTCTAGTGAAAAGGACCCTAAGAACCACCTAGAGTCCCTTGGTTCTTCAAGGACATCTTCTACCATCAGCTAAGGGACAAGAGACCTTGTCTCACTCATCGGTGCTAAGATTTCCCCTTAGAGAAGCCTTCACAAGCATAAGGTGCTATTCTTGGATAGCCAGAATAGCTTGGGTTTTCACCATGTTTCCACTCTTTTTTACCCCCTAGCCTTCTAATAAAAAGGTTTGTTGGTGAAACACAAGCAACCTCTGTCCTCTCTTTTTCTATTTTACAAGTAGCTAAGGGTAGGACAAATCACCTAAGAGTAAGGATTCCCTTATCTAAAGGGATCCAGATGTCAAAAGGAATCAAATCGAATCTCTCAATTCCCTATATTGTCTTCCCTTTATAATACAACTTATCTATTATTAATGTGACCAATTTTTCTATCAATATATTTAATTCTATAGTCTTTTATTGGTAATTTTCTTATTTTTTTGATTCTCAAAAGTTAATTTGATATTTATCTTGTGAGAAAATCCTTGTCTTTTTAGTCTTTATCTTTTTACTAAATAGAGTTTTTATTTAATAAAAAGACTTCTTTTTGGATAAACTTTATAGAAATATATTTTGGAATTATCCCTAGTTTTTATGTAGTATTTTTAAGTAAATCTCTTTATTTATTAAGAGATTTTGATTCACTAGAAATCATATTTAATATTGAACGAATCTAGTCGATATATATATATTGACCAAATTCAGACATAGCTAGATTTCAGCAAATTTTATCTACCTCTTTTATCTCTAATTAAATTATTTATTGTATAGATAAATTTGAAGGGAAAAAAAAAAGGTACATGTGATTTCTATAAATGCTAACCAAATTTGTGAGGATAAATAGGTAGTGAGCTTCAAATTCTTTTTAGAGTTAGCATGTTTATGTAACTTAGAGTGATTTTTCTCTAGGTTGTTTCTAGTTTAAGGGAGTGAGTTCCTTTCTAAGCACATTCAGTAACATAGACTTTTTAGAAGGAAGAGTTGCAAGGTCTTCTGGAGAAGACAAGCTTTAAGGCTCTTGAAGGGAGTTCAAGAAACTACAAATCATTTAAATCGAAGGGAGCTTGCTATACTAGATTAGTAGAGAGAGTACAACATTTTGCGTTAACTATAAAAAGGGAATTTTTAGTTAAGTGAGTCAAGTTGTGTGTGTACTATTTGAACATTTATTAATTAGTATAAATATTTAGGCATGACCTTATGGATGTAAGGTAAAATCAAACCATGCTAAAATGTAGTTATCTTTTTTGTTTTCTATTACAACACTTTCATTAATTGTTGCAATAGTTTTCAATTTCTATCATAATTGTTTTCAATTTTTGTCATAATACTTTTTAGCTTTCTATGCAATGACATACACAATTTATTGCAACAACTAGGGCAAATTTATTTAATTTGAGAAAAATTTGGTAAGTTCAAAGAAAATTGGATGTTTCAATTGGTATCAGAGCATAGTCACCATAATTTACTTAGTGAAATTATTGAGAGTTTCTTATCTACTTTTATTGCCTTACTACAATTGCTTGATAGGTCAAACTCCCATATTAGAAAGCCAGGATGAGAGCATTTATCAAGTCCATTGATGAAAGAGCATGGCAATATTTTTTGACAAGTTTTTTGCATCCAACATTATAGATTCTGACAAAAGAGAAAATTATGAAACCTAGAGTGACATGGACAATTGAAGAGGATCGTTTGGCAAACTTCAACAACAAAGCATTGTATATTCTATTTCAATGGGATGGATGTGAAATAATTCAAATTGATTTCTACATGTGACACAGCGAAGAAAGCATATGACATCCTTGAGACAACTCATGAAGGAACTGGATATGTAAAACATTCCAAACTTCAAGTGCTTACCACTAGATTTGAAAATTTTAAAAATTTTGAAGACAAAATTCTTGTTGATTTCTTTGTTAAATTATGTGATATTGCTAATAAATCTTTTGCTCTAGGTGAGAAAATCCCGAAAAGTAAATTACTGCAAAAGATAATAAGATCTTTTTCTGATAGGCTGCAATTAAAGGTAGCTGTTATTGAAGAATGTAAGAATAGAACACAATCCAAATGGATGAGCTAATGGGATAGCTTTAAATCTTCAAAATGTACTTGAAACAATGAAAGAATGAGAAACCCGTTGCTGAGAAAATAGCTCATGATAAGACCAAGAATTTAAATCTGATCGAAAATGATGATGATCTAGATCTTGCTTTGTTAACAAGGACCTTTCATAAGTTTATCAAAAGGATGGGGGAAAATTCAAAAATTGATCCAAAGAAATTCAAGGGTAACTGATGGGTCTTTTATGTAAATATCAATAATAAAATTTGCGAAACCCACACTTCTTTTTTATAGTAAAGTCATATGCAAGATCATACAACAAAGAGACGAAACACTTTAATGTTTAAAAACACCAACAGATTGAAATGCGAAACAATTAAAAGTAAACAAATTAAAGATGACAATGAAAAATGATAATGTTGAACAAGTAGACCTAAACAAATTCAGCGAATGAAAGTAACACACACACATTAATTTACTAGAAGACCTAAAAGAGAAGATGGGCATTAGAGCATCTAACACCATTCCTGTTTGACTTACAATTAACATACATGCAATTTGAATTTCACCTAGTCACTAATCATCGAATGTTACTAACAAACTATTAACTGAACTATTATGACTTCACACCTCTACACTATGCTTATGGTCATTCCACGTAGCAAGATAACTAATTAATGACTAAGTTACTATTGATTAGTAGTGAGTTTCATGCTTACCTTTTTCAAACCTGTTTGGCATGTACCATGTACAAACCATTCATTAGACACAATTCCTAGTGTGCATTCCATGTCCCTAATAGATCTTTTATTGACCAATTATCAATCAGATTATCACAACCATGCTATAACCTAGATCAATCTCATTTATACAAGATCTAATCGATAGTGATTGGAAATCCATCATACATATATCAATCAATTGGTATTTGATATGAAATGATTGAGACAATGTTGTTAATCACAATATCAAAACAAAAACTGAAGCATCAAATAAATAGAATCCAAAATTGCATTCAAAACATATTGTCAAACATTCATAGTGCTGTAAACCTAACTACTGAATTTAGTTACACATAAAGAATTGAGAAACAACACAAATAACAAGAGAGATTAAACCCTTGATCTTCCTAATGCTTGAATCCTTTGTTGATTGATCAATCATTGACATACAACACCAAGACTTCACTGAAACTGATGGAGTTCTGAGAACAAAGTAATGTGTCAACTAGGGTTAATTATTGCATTTGGCTTTCCAGCTCTCATTTGACATTCACATATGATGATTTATAGGCACAACCCTAAGTTTTGTTATGACCATTTTACCTTTCAAAATTCATATCGTTTTACAATGTATGTTGTGGTGCCACTCTCAGTATAGCCCCAGTGAGTGGCGTAGTGGCACCAGAGGTAAATTATTTTACTTCTCTATGGTAGCTTAGCGAAGTAGCTTCTAGTATAGCATCAATGTATGGTGCTAGTGAGTCAAAATTGACAAGTCTCTATGGCTTTTTCCCATGGCTTATTCCAAAGTGGCTATTCTAAGAAGTCATAACATGTCAACCTTGAAATATATATATCTATCAACACAACAAAAATGTTCAAGAAATCTAACCATAACATAGAATTTAGGGGCCCAAAATATGGTATAAAAAGTGTTCATCAGTAATTTTCTTTTTCAAATCCGATGATTCTAACAAGAAAAAGGGTATTCAATCTAAAAAATGTAAAGGTGTTAAGCACATCTAATCTAAGTGTGCAAACACTCTAAAGAAGAAAGCTATGACTTTTGCCCGAAGTTATGATGATTTTGATGACGAAGAGTTGGTAGGACAAATTACTTTTATTGATCCTTTGATTTCTAATTCATGGGCTGATTCACCAAAAAATGCTAGAAATGTTGCAACAAAAACTGATGTTGTTGCAATAGAAATTGATGTAGTTGCAACAGAAGACAACATGAGAAAATGTGGTAAAGAATCTGAACTTGATCAAAAGTCTTTTCAAGAAGCATATCAAAATATATACTCTCAATGGTTAAGAGTTTGTCATGTTAATCGTTCTTTATTGAACAATAATGTTACTTTTGTTAAAACTAATAAGAATGTCAAGAGAAAAGTGTAGAAATTAGATACTCAACTTATTGAAAAATATTCAAAGATCAAAGAAATCTTAGCTGAACTTGAAAGAACTTAAAAAGGCTTGAAAAAGTTGAGTTTAGGAATTGAAAAGTTAGATGAGATTTTAACTATTGGAAACTTGTCGGGAATCATCATAGTGTAAGATTTAAACGGACAAAATCTGACTCTAAAACTGTTTTGTCAAATCTGTAGGTTCCAATTATGTTGCAACAACTAGCACTGCTATTTTAACAATTTCTCAATTTGTTGCGATAGAAGGTAAGGCATTAGTCAACACTATTCCTTATTCAAAAGGTACATCCAATAAGTTTGTTCCCATTTGAAATTTTTATGGTGTTAAGGAACACACTATACCGAAGTGTTTCACTGTGATGAATTTTTTCAAGTATAAATAGCTGAACAAGTCATTTTAAAGAAAAACTCCAAGACTCGAAGTTGATTTATAAGATACTTATAATAAAATATGGGTTAGAAAATTTGAGTTTAAATTCCATTAATTCCACTAGATTTGATTTTTTTTAAAAAAAAAAAAAAAAATTTAGGAATTTGTTTGGTCAATTTTTTCAAAAATTATTTCTTTTGTGAGGCCAAACTTGATTTTCTCTAATATCATACATGTTTTTGAGTTAAAAAGTGTACAAGAGGATTCAAAGATTTGAATTTATCTCCTTCATAATTTTGCTTGCTTGATTGGAATGTATATGTTGGATTTCTATTTTTTACATCTCTCCTAAAAGTTTACAAGAGTTTGAGATGTGAAACATTTCAAACTTCAAATTACTACTATATTTGAAAATTTTAAAAGTCTTCAAGATGAAATGCTTGTTGATTTCTTTGTTAAATTATGTGATACTACTAATGAACTTTTGCTCTAGGTGAGAAAATCCCGGAAATAAATTACTACAAAAGATAATAAGATCTTTTCCTAACAGGTTCCAATCGGAGGTAGTTGCTATTGAAGAATGTAAGAACAGAACACAATCCAAATGGATGAGCTAATACGATCACTTTAAATCTTCAAGATGTACTTGAAACAATGAAAGAATGAGAAATCCATTGCTGAGAAAACAACTTGTGATGAGACCAAGAATTTAAATCTGATCGAAAATGATGATGATCTAGATCTTGCCTTGTTAACAAGGAACTTTCATAAGTTTATTAAAAGGATGGGGAAAAATTCAAAAGTTGATCCAAAGAAATTCAAGGGTAACTGATGGATCTCTTGTGTAAATATCAATAATAAAATTTGTGAAACCAACACTTCTTTTTTATGGTAAAGTCGTATGCAAGATCATCCAATAGAGAAATGAAACACTTTAATGTTAAAAACACCAACAGATTGAAATGCGAAACAATTAAAAGTAAACAAATTAAAGATGATAGTGAAAAATGATAATGTTGAACAAGTAGACCTAAACAAATTCAGCGAACGAAGTAACACACACACACACACTAATTCACTAGAAGACCTAAAAGATAAAATAGGCATTAGGGCATCTAACGCTATTCCTGTTTGACTTACAATTAACACACATGCAATTTGAATTTCACCTAGTCACTAATCAGCGAATGTTACCAACGAACTAGTAACTGAATTGTTATGACTTCACATCCATTTTACAATATGCTTACGGTCATTCCACATAGCAAGATAACCAATCAATGACTAAGTTATAATTGATCAGTTGTGAGTTTGGTACTTACCTCATTCGAACCTATTTGGCATGTACCATGTACAAATTATTCAATTAGACATACTTCCTAGTGAGCATTCCATATCCCTAATAGATCATCTATTAACCAATTATCAATCAGATTATCAACCTAGATCCTCATTTATACAAGATCTAATTGATAGTGATAGGAAATCTATCATACATATATCAATCAACTGGTATTTGATATAGAATGATTGAGACAATGCTGATAATGACAATATCAAAACAAATACTGAAGCATCAAATAAATAGAATCCAGAATTGCATTCAAAACATATTTTCAAACATTCATAATTTTGTAAACCTAATTAGTGAATTTAGTTAGACATAAAGAATTGAGAAACAACATAAATAACAAGATAAATTAAACCCTTGATCTTCCTAATGCTTGAATCCTTTGTTGATTGATCAATCATTAACATGCAACACTAAGACTTCACTGAAACTGATGGAAATCTGGGAACAAAGTAATGTGTCAACTAGGGTTAGTTATTGCATTTAGCTTTCCAACTCTCATTTGACGTTTATGTATGATGATTTATCGACATAAAACCTTAAGTTTTGTCATGACCATTTTACCTTTCAAAATTCACATTGTTTTACAATGTATGTTGCGGTGCCACTCTCAGTATGGCCCTAGTGAATGGCATAGTGGTGTTAGAGAGTCAATTTTTTTTATGTCTCTAGGGTAGCTTAACAAAGTAGCTTCTAGTGTAGCGTCAGTGTAGAGTCAAAATTGACAAATTTTTGTGGCTTCTTCCCACGGCTTATTCTAGAGTGGCTACTTTAAGAAGTCATAACACGTCAACCTTGAAACCTTTCAAAACTTACACAAATTGATCCATAACTCATTCAACTCATCTTTCTTCCTTAATCATATTTGTATTACTTCATGAACTAAAAACTCAAAAAAAGAATCTATCAAACACAACAAAAATGCTTAAGAAATCTAACCATAACATAGAATTCAGAGGCCCAAAATATGGTATAAAATGTGATCATCTGTAATTTTCTTTTTCAAATCTGATGATTCTAACAAGAAAAAGGGTATTTAATGTGAGAAATGTGAAGATGTTGATCACATCTAATCTGAGTATACGAACACTCAAAAGAAGAAAGCTATGACTTCTGCCTGAAGCCATGATGATTTTGATGACAAAGAGTTGGTAGGACAAATTGCTTTTACTGATCCTTTGATTTATAATTCATGGGCTAATTTGCCAAAAAATGCTAGAAATGTTGCAACAAAAACCGATGTTGTTGCAATAGAAATTGATGTTGTTGCAACAAAAGACAACATGACAAAATGTGGTAAAGAATCTGAACGTGATCAAAAGTCTTTTCAAGAAGTATATCAAAATATGTACTCTCAATGGTTAAGAGTTTGTCATGTTAATCGTTCTTTATTGAACAATAATGTTACTTTTGTTAAAACTAATAAGAATGTGAAGAGAAAAGTGCAGAAATTGGATATTCAACTTATTAAAAAATATTCAAAGATCAAAGAAATCTTAGTTGAACTTGAAAGAACTTCAAAAGGCTTGAAAAAGTGGAGTTTAGGAATTGAAAAGTTAGAAGAGATTTTAACGGTTGGAAAACCTGTTGGGAATCATCATGGTGTAAGATTTAAAGGGACAAAATCTGACTCCAAAACTGTTTTGTCAAATCTAAAGGTTCCAATTATGTTGCAACAACCAGCACTACTGTTTTAACAATTTATCAATTTGTTGCGATAGAATGTATGACGATAGTCAATACTATTCCTTATTCAAAAGATACATCCAATAAGTTTGTTCCCATTTGAAATTTTTATGGTGTTAAGGAACACACTAGACCAAAGTCTTTCACCGTGATGAATTTTTTCAAGTATAAATAGCTGAACAAGTCATTTTAAAGAGAAACTCCAAGACTCAAAGTTGATTTACAAGATACTTCTAATAAAATGTGGGTAAGAAAATTTGAGTTTAAATTCTGTTAATTCCACTAGATTTGATTCTTTAAAAAAATTAAAAAAATAAAAGTTTTAGGAATTTGTTCGGTCAATTTTTTCCAAAATTATTTCTTTTGTGAGGCCAAACTTGATTTTCTCTAATACCATACATGTTTTTGAGGTGAAAAGTTTACAAGAGGATTCATGTAAAACCCAAAACCGCGTTCGTCGGAGAGTGAAATATTTTTCCGATGGATCGCGTCCTATCGGAAAAATATAATTATCGAGTTCGAAAATAATTGGAATAATTATTTTCAATTTAGAGAAATAAATTCGAGTTCGCGAAAACGGGTTAGGAATTTATAAATTATTCCAAAGGCGAAAGCGATTAAAAAGCGGATTCCAGGATGGACGGACGGAAACGGAATCCGAGCTTGGTATTTAAAAAGCAAGAATGCATGTTGGTGACACGTGTCACACATGCATTGGATGATGAAAAAAAAAAAAAAAAAAAAAAGGAAACAATATCATAGCTTATTAACGGTCACCTAAGACAATATCAAAACCAAGTTATCATTTGGTCACCCTTTGATTATTTTATTCATTTCCAAAAACGGATCCAAACATCTGCCAACTTCTTATTCTTCATTTCAAAACAAAAACTGAAGACAAGAGAGGTGCTGCCCGAGAGAAGAAGAGAGCTGTCTGTGAGTGTGCTCCAAGCATAACCAAGATCAGATCTGAAGCAAGGCAGAGTGCAGATCGAAGTCAAGAAGCAAGGCAGGCAAGCTTGAGGAGTTCCAGCCGTGCATGCAAGCCAGGAGAAGTTGCTGAGCTGCTGCCGTGGTGCAGCTCGTGGTCACGAATCCAGCTGCTGCCGTGGAGGGAGCTGCTGCCGAGCTGGAGCTGTTCTGCTGCGGGCTGTTGCCATTGTTGCTGCTGCCTGACTATGGAAGCTGCTGCCAGTTGCTGTCTTGCTGCTGTCTGGACGTGAATGTTGCTGCTGTCTGGGCGTGAAGGCTGCTGCTGCTGAGCATAAGCTGAAACTGTCTTGCTGCCTTTGTTGTGGGCTGTCACCATGACCAAGTGCTGCCATTTTGTGCTGTCACGTTGCCGTCATGCTGCTGTCAACGTGGATGTAGTTGCTGCCGTAAGCTACTGTCAGGCCTGAGGAGCTGTGCTGTTGTTGGCGTGGAGTTGAGGTTGCTGCTGCCTGACTGTGAAAGCTGCTGCCAGGCGCTGTCCTTGCTGCTGCTAGGCTGTCATGAGAGCTGAAACTGCCGTGCAGAGCTGCTGTCAAGTCTGTCCGTGAATTATACATTCAGACTTGAAGTGGAACAGCAAGAAAAGACGTCAGTTGCTGGTAGAAGAAGAAGCTTACTGCCGCGAATAATTCGTCGCCGTTCGGAAGTTGTTTCGAACGAAACTAGTAAGGTAAGCGCTGCCCATTTTTATTGTTGAGTCGTTTTGGTAATTAGTAAGCAATCATATGAATAAAGTGGAGATAAATGATGATATTATGCTTGGGATTAGGATCGAGAACCTCGCTAGTGCGGAGGTTCGTTCGTTTTGTTGTTTCGGTTGGTTTGAATAATTTGGTAAACAATCGTATTCGTTAAGTTTTATATATGGGCTGATATGAGAAGAATAAGGGCTGTTAGAATATGTTTTTGGTTTCGCGTTTGTGGTCGTGGAAAATAGATAATATTAGAGTGTTTTAAAGTATCGGATATTCGTTCGGTTATTTAGAAATCATTTCCGAGCGTTTCGGTTGGATTTTTCCACGAATGCGAGCGTTATTAGTTTATGATTTTCGTTGTCGATTATAAAAAGATTGTGAATGTTATCTTGCTGCCCCAAGATTGATATTAAGCCCGTTAAAGTGTTTAAGTAAAGTTACGAGCTGTTATTAAAAGAAATCGCGCGAAACGCGTAAAATTGATAAATCGCGATGATTAGTGAAATCGCGTAAGCTTTAAGTTCGTCGTTTAATTTCGAATCTTCTGTTTAATGAATTCATTAGAATCTGATTTTGATGATGTTATATTAGATTCGATTGGCTTAGTTGTTGGTTTTATAACCGCAAAGTTTCGAGTATTTCAAGTCACGATAACGAATCGGTTTGAAATCGTTTCCGCGTGCAAATATGAGTTTTCCGTTATGTTATCGTGCGAGGATAGTCACTTGAATTATTGTGTTTATAAATCCTCGTATGGCTTAAAGTTTAGTTGCACACGAATTATGTTTTAACGACATCTCGATCGAAATCAATTGTAGGTGAATCGGGAATCCAACAAGAGGCGTAACGGGAAGCAGTGATAAGTATTTTGGAAGCAAGTTGTGAGTGTGGATTTTTAAAAGTTTTCATACATTCTATTTTATTGAATGTAATCAGTTTTAGCAAGTAAACAGGTTTTGAGATTCTAGTAAAAGTTTATGGTTTTCAGTTTATCATCTATAAATGCATGTATAGCTTTAAAGTTTATGTTATGAATATGTTTATATTCTTCAGTATAGTAATTGAGCAAGTTGAAATTATATACATGCATAGAGATAGTATTTGTGAAAGTTATTTTGCGATATTATAGCATATTGCCGAGATTTCATTTTATATATGCCTATGGTTTACTCTAGCCCCTAAGATTACACCCGGCCGAAAGTATTCCATACGTGTACGGTAGTTGGGGGGAGTTACTAACTTTGGGGGGATCGAGTCTGTCAGTCATCCTCTGCACGTATGGGATAGTGTAGATCTGCCTGATGTTGGAGGGATTCGCGATCCCAGAGTTGTATCCACATCTGCGACTACACATGGTGAGAGTTCCCCTATCCTAGTGGCGTGTTTTCGCACCGTCACGAAGGACAAGATTTCCCTGGGTTGCCAGATAAGGCTAGTAAGAAAATAAGAAAAGTTTTAAGAAAAGTTTGATAAATAACTTTCGCAGCTTTTAAAAGAGTTTACAGTTTTCAGGAAAAGTAAGTAAGTAATAGTTTTCCAATCTATTTTTGGGAGGAATAGTATTTTTAAGCAAAAGTACAGTTTATGTAAACTTACCCACTCACTGAGTTATTCTCACCACTATTTTCCTATTTTCTTAAAAACCTCCCTCAGGTGCAGGTGCGAGTAGCGCGGTTGACGTATCTCCTTCGGACGGACAGGCCAGCTAGACACGTGTGACCAGATTGCACTATTTTCTAGCATAACATCATGTATTGTATTTACTATCATTTTCCAGATTCTCTAGTTTTGAAAAATATTATTTTGCGTTAAGGATTTTATGTAAATATCATGCATGTCGTTTTTAAGATTTATTCAAGTTACTTCCGCTTAATTACATGATTATGAGTTTGAAAATGGCTGGAGGCCTATTGATTATAGAAATTGTTTGTGAATACAATTATACAGGTTTTATGAGATATTTTATAGGGTGGAATTTTAGAAAAAAAACAGTCGTTGTGCAGCCAGTTTTCTGTGAAAATCCTATTTTCATAAAGTTATTTTCAATGAACAAAATTCCCACTTTTTTTCAGAATCAAAAGGATTTCAAGTATTTTAGCAAAGAAAAGAGGCTTAGCTTCACGGAAACTTTCCAGTCAGAGCAGATCTCGACTGGGGAGCCACCGTGGGGTTGTCGGGCAGGTCGCCTAGCTAGTAGTTAGAAAGGGGCCTGTCAACGTTGGTATCAGAGCAAAGGTTTTAAATGCATTACATGATTTCTAAGCATTTACATAGTAAATTTTTCAAACCTCATACATTTTATGACTAAGTATCTGGTTCAAGTGCAGTGAGTCATGCGTCGCGTCGGTCGTCCGCGTAAAAGGAGAGCCGTTGAAAATGCTCCACCTCCTACTCCAGAAATAAGGGAGCA
Organism: Dimocarpus longan; assembly: GCA_022984855.1. Lineage (NCBI taxonomy): Eukaryota > Viridiplantae > Streptophyta > Magnoliopsida > Sapindales > Sapindaceae > Dimocarpus > Dimocarpus longan. The sequence goes on along the minus strand of CM041014.1, from coordinate 10,000,174 downwards.
AGTAAATGAGTCTGTCAATGATCCTCAGCCAGGGGTTCCAGTTGAGCCACCAGTAGTAGAACCTGAGCAGGATCCGATCGAGAGATTAGCCCAGGTTATCCAAGGGCTAAGGCCTCGTGCATCAAGCGCCACTGTTGAGAGGGTAAGGAAACTTGGTGCCGATGCTTTTGACGGAACAGGTGGTCCAGAAATTTCAACAGAGTGGTTGGATAATACTGAAAGAGTGTTGGAACAGATGGAATGTACCGATCTCCAAAAGGTGTCAATTGCTTCATTCTTACTTCGAGCATCAGCTAGAGATTGGTGGGATTCCGTCAAGCGAAGAGCAATCGAACAAGTCACATGGGAAAAGTTCAAAGAAGAGTTTAATGAGAATTTCTACCCCAGGGCATACAAAGACGCAAAGATTGAGGAGTTTTACAGTCTTGTGCAGGGTAACATGTCTGTGGAAGAGTATGAAAGGAAGTTCACTGAATTGTCTCGAGTGGCACCGTTTATAGTTAATGATAAGGTAAACAAGTGCCATAAGTTTGTGCAGGGCTTGAATCCGAAAATCAAGGCATATGTGGTAGCTGCAGAGCATAGAGAGTATGGGCAGTTAGTTGAAGCAGCTTTAAGGGTAGAAAGGACAACAATAGGTGACAAAGAGCAAATGCAGAAATTGAAGCGCAGTCAGGGGTCAGGTTGGTATTCAGGAGGCTTCAGTAAGGCACCGAAAACTGGAGACAAGTCTAGATGGTTAGGTAGCAAACAGCGAAGTCAGGGAGCCGCGTCTAGTCAGAGTTCAGTCAAACCTCCATCAGGACCCCAAAGCCGAGGTAATACTCAAAGCATAGAGCCGTGTAGGAAATGCAACAGGACACACCGAGGAGAGTGTCATATGGGTATCACTGGATGTTATCGTTGTGGTAAAGAGGGACATTTTATGATGGAGTGTCCACAGAGAACAAGAGGAGCCAGTGGGTCAAGACCGTATACTCAAGGGCAGTCTAGCGGGGGTCTGTCGCAGGATCAGAGAGGTCCACAGATGAGAGGACCAGGGACTACAGTTCAATCCGGAAGAGGTGTTGGGAGAGGTTTGCCACCCAGAGGACAGTCAGGGAGACCCCGTACGCAAGCCAGGGTGTTCGCGGTAACGCAGCAAGATGCTGAAGCTACACCAGAGGTGGTGACAGGTACTGTAATAGTTTTCAACTCTAATGCTCATGTTTTAATAGACCCTGGTGCTACGCATTCTTTCGTTTCTAAAAGTTTTGCAAGGCATGTTAATATGATATTAAAACCCTTAGAGTGCGATATGATAGTAGCTACTCCTACCGGAGATTCCTTAGTAGCAGAACGTATTTGTAGAGATTATGATATTGTACTTGGGGGTAGATCATTTCCAGTTAGTTTGATGTTGTTGGATATATGTGATTTCGACATTATAGTGGGTATGGACTGGTTAGCTACGCATCATGCCGTAGTGGATTGTTTTCAGAAAGAAGTCAAGTTTAGTTCAGTTGGAGAGTCAGATGTAGTATTCCGAGGAGAGCGTAAAGTGCTTCCATCCCGTATCATATCAGCCATGACCGCCAGAAAAATGTTAAAGAAGCAATGTGCAGGTTATTTGGCTTATGTGATAGATTCGTCCGAGAGGGAGACTCAGCTAGAAGATATTCCTGTGGTTGCAGAGTTTTCTGATGTGTTCCCAGAAGATCTTCCAGGTTTACCTCCGGATAGAGATATTGAATTTGAGATTAACCTGATGCCGGGAACAGCACCAATTTCCAAAGCACCGTACAGAATGGCACCTCCAGAGTTGATGAACATTCAAATATTCCAGACCCCACAATTCAAATATTTACAAGAGGATTCAAATATTTGAATTTATCTCCTTCATAATTTTGCTTGCTTGATTGGAATGTATATATTGGATTTCTATTTTTTACATCTCTCCTGAATTAAGCCTTGATGAACATTCTTAATTGATTTTTTACTAATAAGTCCCACTTAATATTTCATGTGATTTCTAAGCTCTAAACAAACCCCATGATTGGAAAGAGCTACCTACACCAATGTGTAAAAGTCATCCTTAAGTAATTAAGCCTTTGTATTAAAAATATAGAAATAATAATCTTCTATAGAAAAGAGCTACCATAATGATAGTATGAAAACTACCAATCATGGGAGCTCTCTATTAAAACAGAAAAGTAAAATTGGCAAAACAAAAGAAAAAGTTCATTGCAACAAAAATAAAAATCTAATGCAACAAACGAAATAAAAAAATACATTACTATGCATGATGGTATGCATGCAACATAAAAGAAAAGCCATCATGACAAGAATAAATACATCAATATGCATGATGGTAAGTCAGTAGCCTTTTAATTTAGTTTATGCATCATGGGCTCGAAAATTGAAAGATTTGATTTACAGACTATCAACAATATTTATTTAATTTTACAATCTTTATTATGACTAGAAATAAATTTTTTATTCTTGGAGCTACTTGAATTTTTTTTATATTAAAAAATCCCTTGATATTTCTGACTCAGAATTGACTAAGACACACACTTTGTTTTTCGAATAAAATTCAACGCTTTTTTTGTCTGATAAAGGTTGCAAGTTGTTCAAGTTAATTCCAACTCCTACTGGTTTAACTAGAATTCTAATTAAAATAGGAGAATATGAAAGGATGAGTTTTTCAAATTTTAAAATTCTAATGGCTGGATGATTGAGATATTTTAGGGTTCACTCTAACCTAGTCATTCACTTGCTTTCTTTGTTTCTTTCTATTGCTTCTTTTTCCCCTTCTTTTCTTCTTTGTTCTTATCATGTTTGACAGGCCTCTTTCTAATTATCCTAGTTAGGCGACCTGCCCGACACCCCACAGTGGCTTTCCAGTCGAGGATTTGCTCCGGCTGGAAAGTTTTCGTGGAACTAAACCTCTTTTCTTCTTGAAATTACTTGAAAACCTTTTAATTCTGAAAATGGGTGGAAATTTCGTTTGTTGAAAATAACTTTATGAAAATAGAATTTTCACGAAAATTCGACAGCACAACGACTGATTTTCTAAAATTCCACCCTGTAAAAGACTTCACAAAACTTGTATAAGTTTATTCACTATATTTCCATAATCAATAGGCCTCAGGCCCTTTTCAAACTCACAATTATGCAATGATACATAAAGCAACTTGATTAAAATCTTAAAACGTCATGCATGATATTTACATAAAATCCTTAATCCAAAATAATATGTACAAAACTGGAGAAATCTCAAAACGACAATAAATACAATACATGATACTATGTCTAGAAACTAGTGCAGCGTGGTCGCATGTCTAGCTGGCCTGTACGTCCGAAGGAGATGCGTCCGCCGCGCTACTCGCACCTGCACTTGCACCTAGGGAGAATTTTAAATAAAATAGGAAAAACAATGGTGAGAATAACTTAGTGAGTGGGTAAGTTTAACACAAATTATACTTTTGCTTAAAAATACTATTCCTCCTAAAAATCGGTTGGAAAAACTATTACTTTACTATACCTTGAGGAAAAACTATAAATCTCATTTCTAAAATTGCGAAATATACAATCAAACTTTTCTTAAATACTTTTCTCGTTTATTTACTAGCCTATCTGGCAACCCAGGGAAAACTTATCCTTCATGACGATGCGAAGACACGCCATTAGGATTTGGGGAACTCTCACCATGTGTAGTCGCAGATGTGGATACAATCTAGGATTGCGATTCCCTCCAACATCAGGTAGATCTATACTATCTCATACGTGCAGAGAGTGACTGACAGACTCGATCCCCCTAAAGTTAGTAACTCCCCCCAACTACCGTACATGTATGGAATACTTCGACCGGGTGTAAACTTAGGGGCTCGGGTAAACTATAGGCATATATAAAATGAAATCTCGGCAATATGCTATAATATCGCAAAATAACTTTCACAAATACTATCTCTATGCATGTATATGATTTCAACTTACTCATTTACTTTACTTAAAGAATATATATGCATATATTCATAGCATAACTCATTTATAACTATACATGCATTTGTAGGAAATGTAATGATATCATAAAAGCTTACTCGAGTATCAAAACAATTCACTTGCTAAATGATTTGCATTCATATAATAAAATGTATGAAAACTTTTAAAAATCCACACTCACTACTTGCTTCCAAAATACTTGATCACCACTTCCTGTTACGGATCTCGTTCGCTTTCCGATTCACCTACAATTGGTTTCGATCGAGATTTCGTTAAAACACAACTCGTGCGCAAACTAGACTTTAAGTCATATGAGGATTTTGAAGCACAATAATTCAAGTGACCATCCTCACACGATAACAAAACGAAAAACTCATATTCGCATGCGAAGACTATTTCAAACCGATTCGTTATCGCGACATAAACTACCCAAAACTCTATGGTTACAAAACCGACAACTATGCCATTTGAATCTAATGTAACATCATCAAAATCAGATTCTAAAGGATTCAATGAAAAGAAGATTCGAAACCAAATGACTAACATAAAGCTTACGCGATTTCAACTAGTTATCGCGATTTATCGTTTTTAGCGTTTCGCGCGATTCCTTCGCTTCCAATTAAACTTATCGTCAATTTCAACTCGTGACTTTACTTAAAACGCGGCAAACGAATATTCAAACACTTTAAAACATAAACAAGAAAAATATGGCAGCAAGCTTAACGAATATCCATTTCCGGTTTTAACTCCGAAATTCGACAATTTAACGATTTTGCGCGAAACAAAAACTATTCGATTAACTTATTATAACTCAAACTATCCTAACATCAACTTTAACACTTTAACGGGCTTAATGATGACTCGAGGCAGTGAGGTAACATCACAAATACTTTTATAATCAACAACGAAAATTACAAACTAAAAACATTCACGTTCGCGGAAAACTCAACCGAATCGCTAGGAAACAATTTCTCAATATCCGAACGACTCTTCAATACTTTAAAACGCACTAAAATGCATTATTTTCTATGACAACGAACTCAAAACTCAAAGCGTAACATATCAGCCCTTAACTTTCTTATAACAGTCTGCACTTGAATCGCAACGAAAACAATCGATGATAAAAACACAATCGAAACAACAACGAGCAAACCTCCGCACCAACGAGGTTCTCAATCCTAAATCCAATCATAATATCACAAAAATTCATCCTCAACTCAATCTTAATCATTATTCAATGAAACGAATTCAATAAAATCACACCGTACTTTTCGAAACTCACTTCAAAAGCTTCGAAACTTCAAAAAACACTCGCGAACAATCGCGATGGCGACGATGCTCTCACGGCAGCAAGCAATCTTCTCTTGATGTTGTTTCACTTCAGGTTTGAATGGTTGTGCTCGGCCTGACTTGACAACAGCTGCTCGGCAACAGCTCGTAATGACAACACACGGTAGCAATCGGTAGCAACGGCGATAGCAACTGGTTCACGACTTTAGCTCAACAGCTCCCACAGCGACGGTTCACGGCAACACTTCAGAACGTCGATAGCACCTGAGGACGACGACAGCAGCTCACGATCTTCCTCATGCCAGCAGCTCCTCGCTCGACGATAGCAGCTTAAGGTCTGACTTCTTCCAGCTTGCTTGCACGGTTGGAGTTCTCAGATTTGCGCTTGCATGTACTCCTTTGCTTTAGATCTAAACTCTCCTTCTCCTTGCATCATCTCGGTCTACAGACAACAGCTTGATCCTCTCTCATTCTTGTTGTGCAAAATTCTCGCAAGCGCACGAATCTATTGTAAGACAGATTATGCAAGTACGAGGTCGATCCACAGAAATTGAGAAAAGATTAATCTAAATCTAAATTAAATTTAATTCTAATCTAGTTAACAATGTTTGCAAATTGAGAATTAATTAAAACTAAAGTAAATAAAATTCTAAATTAACAAAACAATATTAAATTGCAAAATTCAACCAATAGACGAGAAATCTGAGGTTCAGAATCCACCATTATCAACTTATAATATTTTACTATTCAAAATATTGTTATCAAAAATTAAAAAAACAACTTAGAAATCAATCTGTTGTTTTCTCAGGATTTGTCAGTTAAGCTTCAAAAATAAATCTTCTATAATTCTTACTTCAAGACTTGAAATTAATAAGACATGTATCCGATATATGAAAAACATATAATCAAAAATCTTATGTATAAACCTTTCCAATCCAAAGTCAAATTAATAAAATAATGTTGTAACAACCAAAAATACTTGATATTAAAGGTGAAACAATTTTTATTCTATCAATTGATGAAACTAAGAATTATTAAACATTAAAAACAAAATTGATAATAATATTCAAACAGTAAAATCATTATAAAGTTAATAATGGTTTCATCCTACACCTCAGAAAAGAAAATTAAACAATCATAGTGATAACAAAAACAAATAAATCAAAACCCGGCATAATCTCTATGAACTTTGGCTGCTGCTTTTGTCTTGTTCTACTGCACTCTTGTTCTTCTTTTTTTCCACCAAAGCTGCTATCTTCTTTCTCCTCAGTCGTCTCAAAGCTCTCTTGTCTTCTTCTTTTTTATATTTTCTGTCTCCAAGGTTTTTTTTTATACTATGCCACTAGTCTCAATTTGTAAATTGAAAATTGACTCAATAGTAAGACACCGTTTTTGGTCTTTCCATAAATTACATAGTGAGCTTTGATTTTTTTTTTAAAATCTGCTACTTTTTTCTTCTTTTCTTGATTTGCTTCTAAAATTTTTTTTTCCTTTATTGATAAATTTCCTTGTCTCAACTAATTTCCTAATTGTTTGACAAATAATTTTAGGCAAGAATTGAATCCTTGATTGACTTGGATTTTGACTTAATCAAAATTGGAATTTTTCCTCATTCAACACACAAATCTTCTTTTATTCCTGTTTCACCAAAAACACAACTAATTAAAATGAATTCAACACAAAATTGGACTAATAAATCTATATTTAAGGGTAATAAATATATATAAATTATGTTTATCAGTTCTCTCAATCTCTCACAATCACTTTTTAGCTCTCGATTCTCTCTCTCTCGGTTCTCTCTTTCACTCTTGATTTTTGCTTGAACTTGGAGGTCGAATACTTGCTTGCTTACTTCTCTCTCTCAAGCTCTCTCTCGTTCTTGGGATATGGTGACCGAAATGAGATTTGATGAAAGCTCCCTTACTTCTCTCTCGGTTTTGTTTTGATGGATGACCGAATGATATTTGCTTTCAAGTCTTGTTTTTCAATATTTTAATCTTTGTTTTTAATACTTGTATCACATCTTAGCCACTTGTCTTACCATCAACTTGCATGCGTGACACATGTCACTTTCATGCACTTGTTTTATTTCAATTTCCAAGCTCGAATTTCATTTCCATTCGTCAATCCGGGAATCCGCTTTTAATTTAATCTCGAGTTCGCACACTCGAAATTATTTTATTATTTTGAATCTTTCTTCATGAACTCGAATTTATTTTTATTCTCCTAAAAAAATATTCTGAGTATATCCAGACTCGAGAATTATATTTTTTCGATTGAACGCGATCCATTAGAAAAATATTATGCTCTGCGACGAACGAGATTTTAGGTTTTACAATGTTCATTGGAGCACCCCTCTCTTGTGGTTCTTTGCGTTCTCCAATATTGATCCTCTTTTGCAGAACATCAAGATCGAAATGAGCAATAAGCAAAGCCCACATCATTCTCTCTCTTTCATGGTGCTCAACGTAGCATATGACAATATGCCAAACCAAGAAAAGATCGATCTACTGGCCCCATCTAAAGGTCCGCTTGAAACCATAGCAGTAGAACAACTAATAATAGGGGGTGTGGCTACAATACTTATGAAACCTAAGATCAAGTTTTCGTAATTAAGGCCTAACTCATATTTCCATGTAATTATATCAAATATCAAGTTTGTTTTTGCAAGTATCTTCTTTAATATTGTTCTTGTTTCCTCTAATTTCTTTTATGACTTTTTTTTTTTGGGGTGGGGACTTAACTATTTCTTCTACTTTTTTCTCTTATTCTTATCCTCCTTACACCTCCAAGTCATAGAAATATTGTCTCGAGTCCTCTTATAAGCTTGTTAATATAATAACGAATTAATAATCAGTGTTTAATTTTTTTTTTCCAAGTAAAGTGTAGAAGTAAATATAGCACATTAGTTATCATCTAATGTGGCTTGATAATAGAGAGATTTATTCAGATAATAACCTAGGCTCCGATTGATCTACTATAAATAGTATTTTAAAAATAAACAAGAAAAAATAATAAATAGTGTATTAGGTTGATGGTAATTGGATATTGCTATAAACAACTGCTTATAAAGCTAGTGATTCAAGTAATTGAACACTAATCCCAGCACCAGAAAATTTCAAGAAGGCATCGAAAGGGGCAGCGGCCTCCTTTGGTTTTTGTGTTTTTTGTTCTTTTCCCTTAGGGAGAAAATGAAAAGAAACATATTGGTGTTCGAGGATTTTAGTCACAAGTGTCGCATTTTAAAAAGAACTTGTGATTGTTCTTTTATGCTTGCATGGAGTAAAGTGTTCACATACTATTTCATTGTGATATAATGGACATTTGTGTGCTTGAAAAACTCCTTATTCAATTCAAAGTGGATCTGGATATTGGACAATACAGGTAACGAAAAATATGTTTGTTGATGCCAGATAAAAGATGCATTATTCTTTTATTTTTTTCATGTCTTGTGCTAACAGTAATTTAATCTCAATTGGCAACTCTGTAAGTACAGAGACTGACAGGTGGTTATGACTAGAAGTGATTTATAGGGTTAAAATTCATAGTCGAACACATAAAAATTTAATCTCAATTGGCTTTTAGAAAACATGTAAGAATCTCCATGTATCCACTTAAGACTTCTTGCACTTTGAAGGCTGCTGAATTATATATGGCTTGAACCCTAATCAGTGTGATCTGGCCTACTTCCTTTCATTCTTATTAATTTAGTCATGAATACCATCTAGTCCCTAATCCGCATTGCCTGGTGGTGGCTTTTTAGTTTTGCTTCCTTCCACTTCTATTTAATCCCCCTGAGAATGTGCCACTGTGGTGCTCTATCACCCTTCTGATCTTTTACAACCATCTTGTTATTCGGTACTTCATCAATTCTCTCTTCTTCTGTAACAACCACAGTATCCACACGTAATGAATCCTTAACAATCACAGTAATACAAAATATTATTGTTTTCTATAGTGAATCCCAAGATTTTGAAATAGGAAAATTTCTACAAACCAGATGAAGAAAATACATAGATACATATATTGTTATATGTATCTATGAATCGTATACGACCTCAAACCTAAACGTCACTGTTGGCATGAGGCGTGCCTTCTTTAGACCTTGTTGACTGGCTCAATCCCCAACATAAATATTTTTCCTGTTATATTTATATTATATATAAAATTTAAAGCAAATTTCTTTGTCTTTTTTGAAATGGCATTGTTGGTTTGTGGGTTGCTTTTTAGTCCCCTTGTTGCCGTGTTCAAAAAAATTACGCCATTATATATAATTTTCAAAGTAAATTAGATAAGGTGTTGATGGCATGAAGTTTGATCTTCCTGTCCATATATCATCATAGTTCAATCCTCTGCCATAACATCTTTCTTCTTTTTCTTGTTTTTTATTTCCTTTCAAAACCATTAAAACATATAATTTTTTTCCTCTTTTTTTTTTCAAAAAAATGTTTTGTTGGTTTAATCCTCCATCATAACACATGATATTTATTTATTTTTTCTAAAAAATACATCGTATATGGGTTCGAACCATGAAAAAAAGATAATAAAAATAAATCGTGAATTATTTTTCATTTAAATAAACTATTTTATATGATAAAATTTACAAGTAAAAAAACTTATATAAACTATAATTGTTTTTATTTTTAATTTTTACTTTGTTTTATTTTATTATAAAATGGCCTCCCCTTCCTCCACCAACAAAAAATATATATATATATTTGGATCCACCACTACAGGTCTCTATATGACCTTTTATCAATCATTTTGTGCATTTTGATTTATGTACAAAGAAATCATTATTTGAAAATAAAATTGTACTAAACCATAGAAATCTATTTTAATTTGCAACTTACAATCATACATATACATTGGCTAAAATGTGTTGAAATCTCGTGTCTTTTTTCTTTTTTCCTTTTCCATGCAGCAGTGAGAATTCATGAAAATTAAGTATTTTGCATGAACAAAATATGCAGAATTCCAGTGTAGTAAGTTTGCAGGAGCAGCCCCTTATTATAATATATTGAGCACCTTTCATGAACAATATATTAGATCACTACTATTCATCTTTATGATATATGGATGAGATCTTTCTTTTTTAATTTTTAATTTAGTTTTTGTTTTAATTTTTTTTATTTTTTATAATTAGATCTCCATCATCCATTACAATTTAATGGATGGTGGTGATTTTTTTTTAATTAATTCTTAAACGGTAAAGTAGTAATTTTATTCTCTAGGGGTAAGTTGGTCTTTGTATATTTTCTATTAGCTTTGACAGCTAAAGTATTGGTCATAGGAATTAAAATGATATATTTTCTAAACTAAAGGGAGCACACAAGTTATAAATGGATTCATAATTATAAAAATAAATTTCTGTAAAACTTAAGGAACGAAAATGAAACTTACCTTATATATTTTAATAGCATTTTTTGTATATATTCATAAGAAGGAAATTGAAATGCATATTTGGAAAAAAATTTAAAAATTTATGTGATTCCTAAACTATTTTTTTTCCCAATATTTTCCTCTTTTAAAAATATTTTATCTGAAAGGAAATTTCATTTTCATTCCTATGGTTTTGAAAACTATCATAATTTTAATTATGTATTGAAAATAGCTCTCATCTTCCTTAAACTTTCCAAACCACATCAATTAGATCCCTATCGCAAGTCAATTAATGGTCAAAGGAGATGGCAAGGTTAGGCGTAGTTTTGATATTTCATAATAAGAGCTGGGATGATGACACCTGTATGACCATGATTAAATTGAAAAAAAAAATATTTTTTTATTAAAATGCAATTTTAAAAATAATTAATTGATTAAAAATTGAAAGATCATTACCGTTTATCTTAGAGACGGATGGTTGAAATTAAACTTAATTAAGAAACAAATTTAAAAAAAAAATTAAAAGAAAAAGAAAATCAACCGAAATTTTAAACATCTGGATTGAAGATGTAGAATACTTGGATGAATATCTGAGTTTAAACCCAGATCTTTAACATCTAGGTGAGACCAGATAATCTCTAGATATTTAAGACTTCGATAAGATTATTTTCTTGATGATTTGGTCTCACACATATGTTGAAGATCTGGTTTCCAATACAAATTTTCAACATTTGGGTGAGCCATAGCAACCCTAAACCGTCTTTGTCATAACCCCAACACCAACCTTCATTATACCAAAATAATAGCACTATTAAAGAGAGATCAAAAAGAGAAAGGGGAGGAGAGTGAGGGAATTGAAAAGGAAAAATTAATTATATGTTGAGATTTTTTAAGAAAAAAATTTTCTTTTTTTGTTTTATTATTGTTGAATTTCCTTTTTTTTTTTAAGGAAAAGCTAGTCATGTTTTTAAAAAATAAAACAATAAGATAATTATTTGAAACATGTCAATTTTTTATTGGTCGAATGACTTTGTAATATTTTGGTTATATTAGCGCAAAATAGTCCTTTTAGATGGTGAGAGACAATTAAGTCTTTTTCATTTTTTGGTTTGGTTTAATTGGTAGTTGACTAATGAAAAAGACTATATTTTTGTATTTTGGCAAACTTCAGAAAAACTTAGAGCTGTTTTCGATGCATAATTAAAATCTTGATAATTTTTGAAACCATAGTGATGAATATGAAATTTTCCTTATCTTAAAAAATGTTAAAAAAATACTGCATAAATTTGAAAAATTCTTTTACAAGTCTATTTCATTCTTCTTACGAGGCATACAAAAAGCCACATTAAAATTCAATGAAATCAGTTAAGTTTACCAAAAGTGTTTAAAGTGTGCATCGTAAAAAGTCTCCATTATACACACACATACATATATATAATAAAAGAGGCCATTTTTTAATAACACTTAATATAGGGTGATTTGTGCAATAGTCATCAAACTAATAGTTTGAGTTTTAATGTCATCTATGATAAGATTTGAATGAAATTACCCCTAATATAAAATTCACTTTTTATGGTTGATTAATGGTTAGACCAAAAATAGTAGAGAGAGAGAAGACAATCATCAATAAGCAATTGTGATAATTAATGAAGATGACCACTACCGTGATGATAACGGTGGCGATGATGGTGTACAACTGTGATGGTGGAAGAGGACCACGAATCATTAATCTAATATCTCTCTCTTGTTAAGTTTGATTAAATCTCATTCTAATGGTTATTTGTTATGGATTTATTAATTTGAAATATAACTTTACGTTATTATGTTTGGATTTAGGGTTTAAATAAGGTTTTTGTGTGGTTTGTGAGGATTATTATCTAAAAAGCCAAAAATAAAAAAAAAATAAAAGAAATTGTGGAGTTAGGGTTTGTTGAAAATGGCAAACATATCCCAATTTCTGTAGTATTCAGGATCTGTTTACTCCAATTCAAGACCTATTTACCCCAATCCATGACCTAAAGTCCCTAATTCGATATCTAATAAATTGAAAAAAAAAAATGGAAATTCAATAGACCTTTGGGACAGTGAGTAAGATTTTTTGTATAGGTCTCGAACATTAGATATCATTATATTTTTCAGCACAAAAATACTAACGGATTATTGAACAAAAGACCTACTATACAAAATATAAAGAGAAAGAGAGGAAGAGGCTCACTGGTTTCTGAGATGTTGCTTGTTGGCTCCGGAGAAGAAATACAGGCCATCTTTGAAGAGTACATGAAGAGAATCAAAAGAACAACTATCAAGGAGGGCTTGCTAATTATGGCTGCCATTTTTTGTCAAAGATGTTAGACAGACTTGATCTCTAAGTTAAACATATATGCAGGTAAATATATACAAGTTTTATGTCACCTCAACCATCATGTTGTTCTGTCATTAATTATTTTGTTTACTTGGACAATTGGATATGTTTGATTTCTTCGTTTCACATTTTCTCGGTCAAACTTTTTATCTCGACCTTTATAGTTGATTGATTTTTGCAGCTATATTTCTTGTTTATATAAATAAATATATATATATTCATTCACATTATCATTTTTTTTTTTCCAAAGAGTCACTACAAAAAAACAACATATTAATATTGGACTATCCATATCGGACACTAAAGGCCTGGTTGGATAACATTCTAAAATAGAAAAAAAAAATTAAAATTGACTTATCCATACCGGGCATTAAAGGCCCGGTTTGGATAATCTATTGTCTATTATTAAAAAAATAAAAACTCACTTATCTATACCGGACACGGATAGTCCGATTTGGATAATACGAAATTTATTTTTCAAAAAATTTAAAATTGATTATCCATACTGGGCACTGATGGCTAGATATGGATAGTCATATTTTTTTAATTTTTAAAATAGTTTTTAGAATATCTATACCGGACCCATTAGAGATCGGTATTGATATTAATTGATTATGCATACCGGGCATATAGCAGCTCGATATGGATAATGTATTATAATAAAAAAAATAATATTATTGATTTTTCATATTAGGCATTCGATCTGTCTGGTATGGATAATCCAGTTTATCCATACCGGATGGATCGGGCATTCGACACTGATAATTAATAAAAAATAAATAAATAAGTATGGATACTTAATGTTAAAAAAAAAAAAAAAAAAAAAATGATTATCCATACCAGAAGGGTCACCCGCCCGGTATGGATAATTTGGACATGGTATTACCCAACCTTCCCCTCATTTTTCTATATTATGTTTCTCTCTCTATCCCTATTCTTTCATCTTCTCTCTCCAAAAACCCTAGCCGCCCCTACCCGCTAGCGTCGCCGCTCCAGTTGCCGACTAACATCGCCATCGATTGCTTCCATCACTAACCGTCGTTGGTGAGTTCTCTCTTCTTCTTCTTATTATTTTCTTCTTGCTCTTATTCTTTTCCTTTTTTGCTTCTTCTTCTTCTTTCATCCATGGGTCAACCAGATTGCCGACTGATCGTCGGTATGGTAGTCGGCATCAATGAGAGAGAATATGTGAGCACAAAGCTCGTCAACGTCGATGCCGCAGTCATACGGATGCAGGCCCGCTTCTTGAGATGAGAGAGAAAATCGAAGGCTTCAGAGACAGTGTCGAAACGTCACTTATGGCGTTGTAGAATGGGTTGAAGCAAAGATCAGAGGCCACCGCCATTAGAGAGGTCCTCGAATTGTTGCTTGACACATTTCACATCGTGTCCAAGGTAATGACTAGTTTTAATTTGTTGACTTTGATTTAGGAATTGGACCAAGTATTGCTTTTCACTTGTTGGAGGACTTAGATCAAAAATGTGGAAGAACCAGGACTAAATAAGGATGTTATGTAATGACATTGAACGCACTATCAGTAATGAGAGGAAATCTCATCCAAAGGCGTAAAAAAAAACTAAAAAATCTCTACAAAGGGTTTCTTCTATGAATTCAAGAGACCTTAATCCCCTCTTATCTATAAAAGGGATATCTCTACAATACCTATCCATATAAAGGGCTAAGTACTAAATAAATAGCTAATCATTTGCTTACTAACGGAGCCTTATCTCGCCCCTAGAAATTTAAGGGTGCCAAACCTACTTTTAGAGCTGCCAAGGTGTTCATATCACCTAAGCAAAGCTCTAGTGTCCATTCTAGTCTAATGAAGCTAGAAAGGATGTAAGTCAATCTCTTGTAAGGGTTTCCATCACATGGTAAAGGGAAGTATCCTCTATCTCCACTGTTCTTATATATTTATGCCATTATGAATCTTCCTAAGTATTTGTTTTTATCTATCCCATCTGACTTAAGCATTAAAGGGTTTTTGTCAATAAATCTATCAGTGAGCCCCTAACAGTTTGCTTTATTTCGTAGGCACTTGTAGACATAAGACTCATCATGCTCAGATGTTATCCCTTTGGCATCCATTCATCCCTTACTAGGGCCAGAATAAAGGTGGATCTAATATACTTCTAAGGGAATTTCTGCTTTGTATTGTCTAGTGAAGAGGACCCTAAGAACCACCTAGAGTCCCTTGGTTCTTCAAGGACGTCTTCTACCACCAACTAAGGGACAAGAGACCTTGTCTCACTTGTTGGTGCTAGGAATTTCCCTTAGAAAAGCCTTCATAAGCATAAGATGCTATTCTTGGATAGCCAGTATAGCTTAAGTTTTCACCTTATTTTCACTCCTTTTTAACACTTAACCTTGTAATAAAGGGGTTTGTCGGTAAAACACCGGTAACCTCCGTCCTCTCTTTTGCTATTTTACAAGTAGCTAAGGGTAGGGCAGATCACCTAAGATAAGGATTCCCTTATCCAAAGAGATCCAGATGTCAAAGGGAATCAAATCGAATCTCTCACTTCCCTATATTGTCTTCCCTTTATAATCCAACGTATCTATTATTAATGTAACCAATTTTTCCATCAACATATTTAACTCAATATTTAATTTTGCAGTTTTTTATTTGTAATTTTTTTTTTTAATTCTCAAAAGTTAATTTGATATTTATCTTGTGAGAAAATCCTTGTCTTTTTAGTCTTTATCTTTTTATTTAATAGAATTTTTATTTAATAAACAAACTTCTTTTTCGATAAATTTTATAGAAATATATTTTAGTCCCTAGTTTTTATGTAGTATTTTTTAAGTAAATCTCTTTATTTTTTAAAAGATTTTGGCTGACTAGAAATCATATTTAATCTTGAACGAATCTAGTCAGTATATATATATTTACCAAATTCAGACATAGCTAGAAAATATTATAACCTTCCTATTTTCGGCAAATTTTATCTATCTCTTTCATCTCTAATTAAATTATTTATTGTATAGCTAAATTTGAAGGAAAAAAGGTACACGTGATTTCTATAAATGCTGACCGAAATTGTAAGGATAAGCAAGTAGTGAGCTTCAAATGTTTTTTAGAGTTAGCATGTTTATGTAACCTTAGAGTGATTTTTCTCTGGGTTGTTTCTAGTTTAAGGGAGTGAGTTGCTTTCTAAGCACATTCAGTAACATAGACTTTTTGGAAAGAAGAGTTGCAAAGTATTCTGGAGAAAATAAGTCTCAAGGCTCTTGATAGGAGTTTAAGAAACTAGGGATCATTTAAATTGATGGGAGCTTGCTATACTAGATTAGTAGAGAGAGTACAACACTTTGCATTAACTATAAAAATAGAATCTTTAATTGAGTGAGTTAAATTATGTGTGTACTATTTGAATCTTTATTAATTAATGTAAATATTCGGGCATGACCTTATGGATGTAAGGTAAAATCAAACCATGCTAAAATGTAGTTGTCTTTTTTGTTTTCTATTACAACACTTTCATTAATTGTTGCAATAGTTTTCAATTTGTCATAACAATTTTCAATTTTTGTCATAATAGTTTTTAGCTTTCTGTGCAATAACATACACAATTTGTTGCAACAACTAGGGCAAATTTATTTAATTTGAGAAAAATTTGGTAAATTTAAAAGAAAATTGGATGTTTCAATTGGTATTAGAGTATAGTCACTAGAATTTACTTAGTGAAATTGTTGAGAGTTATTTATCTGTTTTCTTTGCAGTATATTTGCTTTACCAAAAGGTGCTTCGATTGCCTTACTACAATTGCTTGATAGGTCAAACTACCATATTGGAAAGCCAGGATGAGACCATTTATCAAGTCCATTGATGAAAGAGAATGGCAATATGTTTTGACAGGTTAGAGCATGCAACATTATAGATTCTGAAAAAAGAGATAGTTATGTAACCTAAAGTGACATGGACAATTGAAAAGGATTGTTTGGCAAACTTCAATAACAAAGCATTGTATATTCTATTTTCAATGGGATGGATGTGAATCAATTCAAATTAATTCTACATGTGACATAGTAAAGGAAGCATATGACATCCTTCAGACAACTCATGAAGGAATTGGAGATGTGAAACATTCCAAACTTCAAGTGCTTACTACTAGATTTGAAAATTTTAAAAATCTTAAAGATGAAATGCTTCTTGATTTCTTTGTTAAATTATGTGACATTGCTAATGAATCTTTTGCTCTAGGTGAGAAAATCCCGAAAAATAAATTATTGCAAAGGATAATAAGATCTTTGCCTGACAGGTTCCAATCGAAGGTAGCTGCTATTGAAGAATGTAAGAATAGGACATAATCCAAATGGATGAGCAAATGGGATCGCTTTAAATCTTCAAGATGTACTTGAAACAATGAAAGAATGAGAAACCCATTACTAAGAAAACAGCTCATGATGAGATCAAGAATTTAAATTTGATCGAAAATGATGATGATCTGGATCTTGCTTTGTTAATAAGAACCTTTCATAAGTTTATCAAAAGGATGGGGAAAAATTCAAAAGTTGATCCAAAGAAATTCAAGGGTAACTGATGGATCTCTTGTGTAAATATCAATAATAAAATTTGTGAAACCGATATTTCTTTTTTATAGTAAAGTCATATGCAAGATCATCCAATAGAGAGATGAAACACTTTAATGTTAAAAACACCAACGGATTGAAATGTGAAACAATTAAAAGTAAACAAATTAAAGATGACAATGAAAAATGATTATGTTGAACAAGTAGACCTAAACAAATTCAGCGAACGAAAGTATAACACACACACACACTAATTCACTAGAAGACCTAAAAGATACAATGGGCATTAGAGAATCTAACACTATTCCTATTTGACTTACAATTAACACACACGCAATTTGAATTAAATCTACTCACTAATCAGCGAATGTTACTAACCAACTATTAACTGAACTGTTATGACTTCACACTCACTCTACACTATGCTTATGGTCATTCCACGTAGCAAGATAACCAATCAATGGCTAAGTTACTATTGATCAGTAGTGAGTTTCGCGCTTACCTCGTCCGAATCTGTTTAGCATGTACCATGTACAAATCATTCAATTAGACATACTTGCTAGTGAGCAATCCATGTCCCTAATAGATCGTCTATTAACCAATTATCAATCAGATTATCACAACCATGCTATAACCTAGATCAATCTCATTTGCACAAGATCTAATCAATAGTGATAGGAAATCCATCATACATATATCAATCAACTGGTATTTGATATAGAATGACTAAGAAAATGTTGTTAATCACAATATCAAAACAAATACTAAAGCATCAAATAAATAGAATCCAAAATTGCATTCAAAACACATTATCAAACATTCATAGTGTTGTATACCTAACTGGTGAATTTAGTTGCACATAAAGAATTGAGAAACAATACAAACAATAAGAGAGATTAAACCCTTGATCTTCTTAATGCTTGAATCCTTTATTGATTGATCAATCATTGACATGCAATTCCAAGACTTCACTGAAACTAATGGAGTTCTAAGAACAAAGTAATGTGTCAACTAGGGTTAATTATTGCATTTGGCTTTCTAGCTCTCATTTGACGTTCACATATGATGATTTATAAGCACAAAAGCCTAAGTTTTGTCATGACCATTTTACCTTTAAAAATTCATATCGTTTTACAATATATGTTGCGGTGCCACACTTAGTATGGCCCTAGTGAGTGGTGCAGTGGCACCAGAGAGTAAATTGTTTTATGTCTCTATGGTAGCTTAACGAAGTAGCTTCTAGTGTAGTGTTAGTGTACGGTGCTAGAGAGTCAAAATTGACAAGTCTCTGTGGCTTCTTCCTATGGCTTATTCTAGAGTGGCTATTCTAAGAAGTCATAACATGTTAACCTTGAAACCTTTCAAAACTTACACAAATCGATCCATAACTCATTCGACTCATCTTTCTTCGCTTAATCATGATTTGTATTACTTTATCAACTATTTTTTTTAAAAAAAAAAAAAAATCTATCAAACACAACAAAAATGCTCAAGAAATCTAACCGTAATATAGAATTTAGGTGCCCAAATATGGTTTAAAATGTTTTCATCAGTAATTTTCTTTTTCAAATTCAATGATTCTAACAAGAAAAAGGGTATTCAATGTAAGAATGTGAAGGTGTTGAGTACATCTAATCCAAATATGCAAACACTCTAAAGAAGAAAGCTATGACTTATGCCTGAAGCAATGATGATTCTGATGATGAAGAGTTGGCAGAACAAATTGCTTTTATTGATCCTTTGATTTCTAATTCATGGACTGATTTGCCAAAACATGCTAGAAATGTTACAACAAAAACTGATGTTGTTGCAACAGAAGACAACATGACAGTATACAGTAAAGAATCTAAACTTGATTAAGAGTCTTTTCAAGAAGCATATCAAAATATGTACTCTCTATGGTTAAGCGTTTCCCATGTTAATCATTCTTTATTGAAAAATAATGTTACTTTTGTTAAAACTAACGAGAATGTCAAGAGAAATGTGCAAAAATTAGATACTCTACTTATTGAAAAGGATTCAAATATCAAAGAAATCTCAACTAACTTGAAAGAACTTTAAAAGGCTTGAAAAAGTTGAGTTTAGGAACTGAAAAGCTAGATGAGATTTTAATTATTGAAAAACCTGTTACGAATCATCATGGTATAAGATTTAAAGGGATAAAATTTGACTCAAAAACTGTTTTGTCAAATTTGTAGATTCCAACTATGTTGCAACAACCAGCACTGTTGTTTTAACAATTTCTCAATTTGTTGTGACAAAAGGTAAGCCAACAGTCAACACTACTACTTATTCAAAAGGTAAGTCCAATAAGTTTGTTCCCATTTGAAATTTTTATGGTGTTAAGGAACACACTAGACCAAAGTGTTTCGTCGTGATGAATTTTTTCAAGTATAAATAGTTGAACAAGTCATTTGAAAGAACAGCTTCAAGATACCAAATTTGAGTTTAAATTCCATTAATTCTACTAGATTTGATTCTTTAAAAAAATAAATAAATAAAAGAAACGTTTTTGTTTGGTCAATTTTAAAGAACAAGTCATTTAGGAATTTGTTTGGTCAATTTTTTCCAAAATTATTTCTTTTGTGAGGCCAAACTTGATTTTCTCTAACATCAGACATGTTTTTGAGGTGAAAGTTTACAAGAGAATTCAAAGATTTGAATTTATCTCCTTTATAATTTTGCTTGCTTGATTATAATGTATCTATTGGATTTCTGTTTTTTACATCTCTCCTGAATTAAGCCTTGATAAACATTCTTAATTGAGTTTTTACTAATAAGTCCCACTTAATATTTCATGTGATTTCTAAGCTTTGGACCAACCCCACGATTGGAAAAAGCTACCTACACTGATGTGTGAAAGTCATCTTTAAGTAATTTAGGCCTTTGTATCAAAAATATAGAAATAATAATCTACTATAGAAATGAGCTACCATAATGATAGTATGAAAGCTAACAATCATGGGAGCTCTCTGTTGAAGCAGAAAAGTGAAATTAGCAAAACAAAAGAAAAAGTTCATTGCAACAAAAATAAAAATCTAATGCAATAAACAAAAAAAAAAAATACATTACTATGCATGATGGTACGCACGCAACATAAAAGAAAAGCCATCACGACAAGAATAAATACATCACTATGCAAGATGGTAAGTCAGTAGCCTTTTTATTCAGTTTATGCATCATGGGCTCGAAAATTGAAAGATTTGATTTACAGACTATCAACAATATTTATTCAATTTTACAATCATTATTATGACTGGAAATAAATTTTTTAATCTTGGAGCTACTTAAATTTTTTTCATATTAAAAAATCCCTTGATATTTCTGACTCAGAATTGGCTGAGACACAAACTTTGTTTTTCAATAAAATTCAATGCGTTTTTTGTCTTATAAAGGTTACAAGTTATTCAAGTTAATTCCACTTCCTATTCATTTAATTAGAATTCTAATTAAAATAGGAGAATATTAAGGGATGAGTTTTTCAAATTTTAAAATTCTAATGGCTGGATGATTGAGATATTTTAGGGTTCACTCTAACCCTAGTCATTCACTTGCTTTCTTTGTTTCTCTCTATTGTTTTTTTATCCCCTTCTTTTCTTCTTTGTTCTTATCATGTTCATTGCAGCACCCCTCTCTTATGGTTCTTTGCATTCTCCATTGCTCCTCTTTTGTAGAACATCAAGATCGAAATGAGCAATAAGAAAAGCCCACATCATCCTCTCTCTTTCATGGTGCTCAAAGCAACATATGACAATATGCCAAATCAAGCAGAGATCGATCTACTAGCCCTAACTAAAGGTCTGCTTGAAACCATAGCAGTAAAACAACTAATAGTAGGGGTGTGGCTACAATACTTATGAAATCTAAGGTCAAGTTTTCATAATTAAGGCCTAACTCACATATCCATGTAATTATATCAAATATCAAGATGTTTTTGCAAGTATCTTCTTTGATATTATTCTTGTTTTCCTCTAATTTCTTTTATGATTTATTTTTTTTCTTTTTTGGGACTTAACTATTTCTTCTACTTTTTTCTCTTATTCTTTTCCTCCTCACACCTTCAAGTCAAATAAATATTGTCTGGAGTCCTCTTCTTAGTTTGTTAATATAATAACGAATTAATAATCAGTATTTAACTTTTTTTTTTTTCCAAGTAGAGTGTATAAGTAAATATAGCATATTAGTTATCATTCAATGTGGCTTGATAATAAAGAAATTCATTCAGATAATAACCTAGGCTCTGATCACTCTACTCTAAATGGTATTTTAAAAATAAACAAGAAAAAATAATAAATAGGTATTAGGTTGATGGTAATTGGATATTGCTATAAACAACTGCCTATAAAGCTAGTGATTCAAGTAACTGAACACTAATCCCAACACCAGAAAAATTCAAGAAGGCATCGAGAAGGGCAGCGGCCTCCTTTGGTTTCTGTGTTTTTTGTTATTTTCCCTCAGGGAGAAAATGAAAGGAAACATATTGGTGGTCGGGGATTTTAGTCAAAAGTGTCGCATGTTAAAAAGAACTTGTGATTGTTTTTTTATGCTTGCTTGGCGTAAAGTGTTCACATATATTTCATTGTGATATAATGGACTTTTGTGTGCTTGAAAAACTCATTATTCAATTCAAAGTGGATCTGGATCCCAATAAAACGAAAATAACTGGACATTGGACAATACAGGTAACGGAAAATATGTTTATTGATGCCAGATAAAAGATGCATTATTCTTTCATTTTTTTTTCATGTCTTGTGCTAACAGTAATTTAATCTCAATTGGCGACTCTGTAAGTACAAAGACTGATAGGTGGTTATGACTAGAAGTGATTTATAGGGCTAAAATTCATAGTCGAACACATAAAAATTTAATCTCAATTGGGTTTTAGAAAACATGTAAGAATCTCCATGTATCCACTTAAGACTTCTTGCACTTTGAATGCTGCTGAATTATATATGGCTTGAACCCTAATCAATGTGATCAGGCCTACTTCCTTTCATTCTTATTAATTTAGTCATGAATACCATCTCGTCCCTAACGCCCAGTACTAGGTGCCTTTCTAGCTTTGCTTCCTTCCACTTCTGTTTTAATCCCCCTCAGAATGTGCCACTGTGGTGCTCCATCACCCTTCTGATCTTTTACAACCATCTTGTCATTTGGTACTTCATCAATTCTCTCTTCTTCTGTAACAACCACAGTATCCATACATAATGAATCCTTAATAACCACAGTAATAAAAAATATTATTGTTTTCTATAGTGAATCCCAAGATTTTGAAATAGGAAAATTTCTATTATATTTTCCTTGATAATAGGCTCAATCCCCAACCACAACATAAATATTTTCCTCTGACATATTTATATTTAAAGCAAACATCTTTGACTTTTGCATAATGGCACTGTTGGTTTGTGGCTTGCTTTGTAGTCCCTTGTTGCCGTGTTCAATCCCCCGTCACAACAAAAATACAAGTTTTATTGTATATCATCCATATACATGGGTTAAAATGTGTTGAAATCTGGTGTCTTTTTCTTTTTTTCTTTTCGATACAGTAGTGAGAATTCATGAAAATTAAGTGGTTTGCATGAACAAATATGCAGAATTCCAGTATAGTAAGTTTTCCATGAGCTGCCCCTTATTATAATATATTGAGCAATTTTCAGGAACAATATATTAGATCACTACCATTCATTTTTATGATAGACGGATGAGATCTTTTTTTTTTAATTTTTAATTTAGTTTTTGTTTTAGTTTTTTTTTTTCTTTTTTATAATTTGATCTCCATCATCCATTACAAATCCATGGATGGTGGTGATCTTTTTTTTTTTTTTTAATTAATTTTTAAACAGTGAAGTAGTAATTTTATTCTCTAAGGGTAAATTGGTCCTTATATATTTTCTATTAGCTTTCACAGTTAGAGTTTTAGTCATAGGAATTAAATGATATATTTTCTAGACTAAAGGGAGCACACAAGTTATAAATGGAATCAAGATCTATTCAATAGTAGATGTATAATTCTAACATGTTGTTCACGTTTTTCTGGTGTGGGAAAGTGGCCCTCTAACATTAGATATCATTATATTTCTCAGCACAAAATTACCAGCGGATTCTTGAACAAAAAACCGACTATATATAATATAAAGAGAAAGAGAGGAAGAGACTCACTGGTTTCTGAGATGTTGCTTGTTGGCTCCGGAGAAGAAATGCAGGCCATCTTTGAAGAGTACATGAAGAGAAGCAAAAGAACAACTATCAAGGAGGGCTTGCTAATTATGGCTGCCATTTTTTGTTAAAGATACTAGACAGATTTTATCTCTAAGTTAAACATATGCGCATGTAAATATATACAAGTTTTATGTCACCTCAACGGTCAAGTTGGTCCTTCATTATTTTGTTTACTTGGACAATTGGGTACGTTTGATTTCTTCGTGTCACATTTTTCTCAGTCAAACTTTTTATGTTGTCCTTTATAGTTGATTGACTTTCACTGCTATATCTCTTGTTTATATAAAATATATATATATATTCATTCACATTATCATTTTTTTTTTCAAAGAGTAAAATTATATAATTATTTAAATTATAAATTTAAAATAGTCTATTTCATCCCTACGTACATGACCGGACATTAATGGAGTCATTATCATGATTTTGTGAAGGTATGCAGATTTTAGATATGAAATGAAGTGTTTGATAGGAGCAGGAAGGTGTTCGATGTAAAGCTTAACAACAATTTGAGAGGGAAAAAACTCCATAGGTGAACACTCTGGAAGATGACTTTATTGACTTGTTCAACACACTTGAAAATGTACCACCAACATTTATTTTTAAGATTTGACTATTTTATTAGTTAGATAAAATTACTTATTAATAATAACTCTTGAATTAGTTATAACAGTAATTATCAATAACAATCCACCCTATTTTTATATTCAGATTAGTGTTCAATTAGTTACATTCTAACCACCTCTCTAACAACTTATCTAACATAATTATTGACACTAACCATTTTAACAATAATCCACTAATGAATCGTCAGATCACCATTTTCTAACTGTCACATTCAGTATTTGCTTGATCAACTCTGCAAGCTTTGACCTTCGCAAGTCCAGCTTGACAAGCTGAACCTGTGCATACTAAATCTATCCCTTTAATATTTTACGTACCACCATGATTAATAGTATTAGAATGAACTGAAATGTGTGTAACATTGTTACTGTACGCATTATTTTTCTTCATAGATTTTTTTTGAAGTCCAAAACTTATAAAAAAAAAAAAAAAAAATTATTACAACGGAAAAAATAAATGGGGCATGTTACATTAAGGTTGCCATACAATTGGTCATAATTCTTATTGCTTTCTTTTCCATTGAACTAAAGAAATATCGAGTTAAGGGAGTCTAGTTAACCACAAAAGTAGAGCCCCATTTTTCCGGTTGGTGAGAAAACTTCGAACTATTTCCCTAAATTCAATAATAGGATAGTTGTTTTTAAAATGAGAGGAAAAATCATTTTAGTCCCTGACTTTTGGAAAAGTGTCAAATTTTAACTATGCTTTCTAAAATGACAAAATGAACCTTAACTTTTCGAAAAAGTATTAAATTAGTCTCTCTCATCAGTCAACTAACGGTCAAACCTAATAGAAAACATGAAAAGACTAATTTAACCCTGAACATTATTAAAACAAATAAAAATATCATTATACCCTCAAGTAAAGTAAAATATTATAATAATATATAATTATCAAAATACCCGTAATGAGTTGCATATAATTTTCATAAAGTTATAGTTTTATCTTTAGACAATTTTTGATTGGGCATAACTTTGTTTGAGGATCTTATGTATATTTATTAACTGTAAAAGTACCATTTTACCCTTACAATTAAAAATCTTCATTAAATCTTTATGCATAGGTGTGATTTTTTTATTTTTATTTTTTTAATTTCTACTTTAGCTTGTAATTTTTTCTTTTTTTTTTTTTTTCAAAATTTCTACTCTAACTTTTAATATTTTTACAGTTTCTGCTCTTACTCCATCTGTTTAATATTTTTGTTGCATCTATTAATTTTTTTTCAGTCTATAATATTATATATTTGAGATCTCCATATTTATAGTATAATTGATATATGCTTTGAGATGATATTCATATTTAACAAAATAATTTTGTCAAACAAGATTTTTTTTTTTTGAATTTTTTTCCTCATTTGTTTTAAATGATTTTTTTCCCTTATTTTATCTTCCTTTTACATCTTCCTCCATTATAATTGGAAATACCAAATTTACCCCCATTTAGTATGCTATCAGTTAAGTTTGACCTTTAGTTGACCGATGGAAGGGACTAATTTGATACTTTTCTAAAAAGTTAAGGTTCATTTCGTCTTTTTAGAAAACATAGTTAAAAAATTGACACTTTCCCAAAAGTTAGGGACTAAAATGATTTTTCCCCTTAAAATGATTGTATCTTTATCTTAATTTTTAATTAACCAATAAATACTATGTCGACATATGTATAATTTATAGTTTAAAAACCTCATCATATTCCATAATATGTAGAGCAATATAATCTCGATTTATAACATATTTTATAATGAATTTTATAATATCTGCCTATTCAAGGGTTGTTGGAATATCTTTAATCTTCAATGAAGATGCCTCTTTACACAAGGGAAAAAAAAACTCAGGAGGATTATAATTAATTACCTCTTATCCAGTATATGTGTTTCTACTAAGACAATTAAGATTCTTTTATTTGTCTAATTAAAAATCTCAAAAACGAGATATTTATTTATTTAAGGTCCCATTTGTTGGCCAAGATGAGACTGGGTTTAGAAAAAAATTTTGCCCAAACCCATATCTAGTGCAACCAAACTCTCTTCATTAAGTTATCCAAAATTTTTCTAATAGGGATTTTAACCCACTCTAACGAGTTAATTGAAGCCCACTCAACAGGTAGGTTAATTTTGTCCCATTTTCCCTATCTGCTTTCTCTCCTCCAGTTTCGCCGCTGCTGTTATTGCTTGCTTCAACCGGTCATTCTCTTTCTTCTTCCATTGAATCATCGTTCTTCCTATTCTTCTTCGATCGTCGCTTTCTTAACCGTTCTTCCCATTCTTCTTCGATCCTAGCTTTCTTCTTCCATTGAACTATCGTTGTCTGTTTCTTCTCCGTTCTTCTTTTTCTTCTCCCTCTCTTCCACCGACAGCGATTCTCCAAGCAAGAACTAGCCAACGAGATCGAGATCTGATTGATTTGCAGCCAAGTTCTGCATTGTCTTCGACACTGTTGCAGGGTATCAACACCTCGTCGTCTCCACCGCCTGTCCTACTACTGGAAACAGCATGGGTTTGAATGAGTTTGGGAGGGGGAGTGGGGAGTGGTTGATGAGAGAGGGAGGAGGTTGGTGGTGTGTAACTAAAAATGATGGATGAAATGAAAAAAATATTTTTAAACATCTGAAATTTTTCATTTAAATCTTTAGCAAATTTCATTTAAATCCTATTCTATCATAATGTTATCAAATATAAAATAACAATTAAATTAATCCAATCCAATCCAATTCAATATAATCTCATATAAATAATCTAATTCTATCACGTGCAACAAACGGGACTTAAGGGGTTTTATATCTTATGAGACTCTTAACAGTTAACGGACTATTAACTCTTTAAGAGCCAATTATTTTAATGATGGTAATTTTTTTAAGTCGAGTATCACCTTGTGATTTTCGCACTTCCATTCATAGGGAATCATTTATTTAAACTAGATCATCTTTCATGATTTCAATATATTTTGGATAATTTGTTTGATGCCATATTAAATTTTTCGATAGGAGCAATCTTGGGTTAGTATCAAGGGCAGACCTGCCATTGGGTCAGGGGTAATGTACGAGGATTTGAAAAAAAACATTTGTAAAGTACGCGACTTGTGTGCTTATTTGTGTGTGTTGTACACTTGTACTACAACTGCTATTTTGATTTTTGTGTGTGGTGTGTGTTGAACCCCACCTACTGACATAAGCTTTTTCTTTTTAGTTAATTAATTATTATTTTATGTTAAAAGCTTATTTCCTCCATGGAATTATTTTTATTTTTATCCGAATACTGCTTCTTTCCTTTTTTTAAGTTGTTTATTAATTTTTTTATTTTAACTCTATTGTTTATTATTCTTATTTATGATATAATTAACTTTCTTCCTTTTTATTGCTTCTATTATATCTAATTTTTTTACTTCTAATATTTTTCTATTCCTAATAGATATTTTGTTTTTATTATTTTTCACTTAATAAATTTAAATTATATCAATTAAATGATTTTTGTTTAGCTTTTTAAATTGTCAAACCACTTAAAACCAATAAAAAATTACTGAAAAAAAAAACTATAATTTTTTACTTTTAACTGAATGTTAAGTCATTGGGATCATTTATTTTTATTACTTTTCATTTAATGAGTTTGAATTACACATATTAAGTTATTTTTATTTTTTTTTCAGTGGTCAAACCACTTAAAATCACCCAAAAACTAATAAAAAAATGAAAAAAAAAACTACAATTTTTGATATTACACTGGATATCAAATTATTTAATGGTTTTCAAAATATATTATTTCAAATTTATTCTTTCCAAAATAATATATTTTTAAATTTGTTCTAATTTTATATTATACATATTTTTTTAAATGTGATTAATGAAATATTACAATAACTAAATTATATATTACTTTGCATTTTGTTTACTTTTATTTAAATATATAAATGTAATTTACTTTACCATAATAATTTATTTATATATTTAATTTTCAAAAAAAAAATACTTTACTATAATAATTAATCATATTTTAATTAAAAATATTATTAATATATATAAAAAAGTGTTTTAGTATTTATTAAATAATTTATTATAATTATTTATATTATATTAAATGAAGTTACGAAATAACTAATAGTAAATGAATATAAATGTCAAATTGCTAATTTTCATACAATTTTAACTTTAAAAACAAACAAAATTACTATACATTTAGAGGTAAATAAAATGTAAACAAACATATCATTCATATTTTAGATTTCAGTCACTATTTAATCTTCAGTCTTCGGTAGCACTATTTAATCTTTGGACAAAAAAAGAAACGATCCCTTAATGATTTTTTAAATATATTATTCCAAATTTATCCTTCCTAAAATAACATATTTTCAGATTTTTTCTAATTATATATTAAGATTTTGTGCCCTAAAAACTTGTAATTTGTAAATGTTTAAATAAATAATAAATAAAATATGTTTATTTTATTCAATTTATATGCATTTGTGAAATGATTGCTTCATACGAATATCATATAACAGAATGTCTATGATTACTTATATGGTCTCAAACTAAGTATATAAACGTTATATATAAGAGGATTTAGTTTGAAATTAATAATTTAAAGAGTTTATAGAAAGCAAATAATGGTAGATACTTTATTTGTGGTAAATCTACGGTTACAATTCATTTCGTATTTGATACAATGATCTTATCCAGGATTGTTATGTTTCAAGTAATCTTTATGTTTTAATAGACATATTAATCCCGTTTCTTTCCCTTCTCTTGACTTCTGTTATGGATAATTTAGCGATCAGAATAATCGAGCGCAGATAGATCTATAGTGCAGGCCCAGCGGCCCAAAGGCTCAAAGATTCACCTTTCTTCCAGTCCACCTTCCTGATAAGGGGCCCATTTGTGATTGCTCGGCTTTACCGCTGGTCGCTATCACTCAGCCTGTCCGCTGATTGTAACCGTTGACTCCATCAGCCAGTCTATCCATTAGTTCTGTTTGTTCAGTCTGATCGCTAGTCCTGATCGCTAATCGTTGGCTCTTATCGCTCAGACTGATTGTTGACCACTGACCGTGTCCGCTAAGCCTATTAACCAGTTTATCCGCCATGATTTACTACCTATCTGTTCGTCGATTCTGCCCGTTTAAGATATCCGTCAAGAGGAGCCATCCATCAGACATGTTCGCAAGTCCTCATCGTCCAAGATGATCCACCTGGTCCTGATCGCTAGTCCCTGAGCGTGGCCGTGTACTGGCTCTTTCGCTCGCGATATTGCCCGCCTCATTGTCATGACTGGCTGCGGAGGTGTTGACTCGTTATCCGTCTTCCCAATCCTCCTAGTAGTCGGATTCATCAAAGCATTCATCGATCTGCCAGATGAACTTGACATTCCATCTATTGGAAGATCCATCTCCGCTGCGTTCCTCAGGGTCGCAGGTCAATAGGAGCCAAAGGTGCCATGCAGAATACAGCTCCAAAACTTGTCATGCACGCTATATCGACCAGAAACTATGATTAAGATCCCGATAGCCTATCATGACATATTCAGATCCGTCACCCGAGATCCCCATTGGGTAGAGCCCCGAAATGACGGATTCGACCTCATTAATTGTATATTCGACCACATTTAATGCACTATCAACCGCATTAATTGGGATCCCGACGCATTAAATGCGGTCCATCATGGTAACTGTAGTCTACTGTATATCTTTGTCTTATTCCATTTTACTGTAGCTCCTCCTCTTCTTCTATAAATAAGGAAGGATTTTCATTGTAAAAGAGGAGAACAAGATTCTGAGTACCGTTACCCTGCCAAAATAGTGAGAGAGTGAACAGTAGACGTAAACATCTTTTTGTGTCGAACCACTCTAAAAATCCCTTTGTGTCTCTCTTCCTCACCTCTGACCTCTTCTCCTCATCCTTATTGTTTTGCATGCATTCCATTGACGATCCAAAACTGCAGCTTGGGCCCGAAAACAACCTCGTTGACTAAGAAAATATTTTCCGACGTTAACAACTTCATTTTCCAACATGAGAATGTGGGTTTCCAACTTTTGCTACTTTTTTCATTAATTTAATGTTCCACTTTCTTTCTATAATGTTAAAATTCTTTCTGATGGAATACTTGATTTTAGCAAAGCATGGCAAGTCTATAATGTGGTTATGCTTTATTTTTAGTTTTTTTTTTTTTTTTTGCTCAAGAACATTTGTACAAGTAATGGAAGTTCCTGATTTTCTTTTTAACAACTAATACACATCTTTCTTTTTTATTTGTCTAAATTAGGACTGTTTTGTCTTACATATTAAGATTTTCTTTGCATTTTTTTTTTTTTGAGGTTACCTGCTGTTTCAGTATTATTGTGACCATAGTCTTGAAATATAATAAAACTTTCCATATATATATATATGCATGCCAAGATTTCAAGTGTATACATACCCAAGTGTACCGTAGAATGTGCGTGTGTGTGATCCAGCATTTAAATTTCATTCTAGATTCCCTCCATAGAAACTCTACACATAGATTTTAAAGTTTGTAGTTACTAAATACTTGCTATTATAGTGATTACTTCTTGAACATATATAGTACATGCTGAAATTTGCTTCTGTTTTTCTTAAGAGGGTTTGGATTCATGGTTGTTGGCCATAAAATTGCTGAACTCCAATGCGGATTATGAAAATTTCTTCAGAAAGCATACGAATTTGCTTAACGATGGTTACAAGAATGCGAAAAAGTATTTGCACCTCGCCTGTCTCTCAACACCTCCAGTACCAGCAGCCTTACTTCCTCTCATACAGGTGACTTAGACTTATGTTTCAATAATTGCAGCATTCACTTATGTCAATGCATATGCGAACATTGTCAGCATCATTCAGTGAGGCTGTATCATTTTCTGTCTTATTGTCTGCCTTATGAAACAAAATTTTTTCTATGTGAAAGAAATTGGATGAAATATAAGAAGTGCTTTGTTTAATCTGTTTTGTGCATGCTAATGGAAATTGTTATGTAATTTATATTTCATGATCTATGGTTAAGCAATGCAGTAAAGCCATGCACAAATATGCACGAGGATTAGCATTGTTCACCATAGTTTAGTATGTTAATTGCGTCCTCTTTAGTAAAATTATCTATGATGAGTTGGTATGACTTTGCTCTTTTAATTTTTTATTTTATTTTATTTTATTTTTTCACTTCATTAGGACATTAATCATTTAGTTATTATTTTAGAAGAAGGATAGTCTGTAATAATAGCATGGGCTAAATTCTGATTTTAGTCTGATTCCAACCTGATTTTGATTAAACAAATTAACCTATCAATTAGAAGAGGCTGAACTAGACAAATTAGTAACTTATATTATAAATAAGATGTAAATGAATGAAGATAAGAAAAGAAGAGGGCATAAGAAGGCAAAGTTTTAAAATGCAAAAGGGGGTGCAAGGTGGTCGGGTGAAGCGAGGCTGCCTCGAGACGGTTGAGGCGGCTGCCTCAATTCGAATTGATTAAATAATTTAAAAAAATAATTTTTAAAAAAACCCCTACTATAGAAAATCATTCATAAGATTGAACAAAATAGTCATAATCAATGTTGAAAACATTAATATAAAAAAAAAAAAAACAAAACCAACAAAAATATCATCCTAATGACCACTCTATATTGAATAGACTATCATTTGTGTCTTGTGGCCTAAAATATGGATCTAAGGTTTCATCCCCTCCATTATCATTTATTGTATCATCCTCTAAAGACTCACATGATATGCGATTGCTCTAAAAAGTTGATATTAGAGAAAAAACCTGCCTGGAGAACATGAAATCTTCAATTCTTGAGTGGAGGAGATTTCTTGAGTGAAGGAGAGGATTTGAGGGAGATTTTAATGGAAAATCCACTTAGTTAGGGTTAAAAGAAAAGAGGAGAGGGTAGGCACTTTCTTATATTGAAGGTGTCGATCGTATATATGGGAGGGAAGGAGGAAGTGAAGCAGGTCGGTGGCTGCCTCACTATCGCGTCTGCTCGAGTTGCCTCAACCTCGGGCTTGAGGCTGCTTGAAGTGGCCTTTTATCAACTTTTAAGTGAGGGAGGGAGGCCAATTTTTTATCAACTTTTAAGTGAGGCACGTCGGTGGCTGCCTCACCATTGCTCTCGAGTTGCCTCAAGCTTAGGCTTGAGGTGGCCACCAACCATAAGCAGCTTGAGGTGCCTTTGGTGGTGAGGCAGATGAGCCGCCCCCTTAAAACAGCTTTTTAAGACAATATAAGAAGGTACTGAGGGATCAATGCCTTTGTTTTTTGTAAACCAATATTTTGCAATCACATGACTCTTGTTTATGTACAACGGAGGAGACTTATGCATCTTTCTCACGGAAATGCATGCATTTTTCTGTTGGTAAATGAGATAAATGATGTCTACATATGATTGTCTTTTTATTAAATACGTGTCTCCATACTAAATGGTGGTAAATGTGATTACCTCAACGGTGGAAATATCCACTTGTACATAACACCCTCCCTTTTATTTTCCTGTTGGTACAACCATAGCAAAATAAATACAATAATGTATTGATGATTGAATTTAAAGTAGTTTTGGACATACTTTTAAATGTACAAGTCATCGCATAAGGTTATCTTGTTTATCATCATTTAGGACAGAGTCAATCATATAGAGATGTTGTTTACCATGTACCAACCAAAATAAAAAGCATGCATGTCCTTGAGAAGCGTGCACTCATATCCTCCACTCTATATAAAGAGAAGCCATATGATTGTTTCAATTCTCTACCTTTTATGCTCATATCCTCCACTCTATATAAAGAGAAGCGTGCACTCATATCTTCCTATACTTCGTTTATTACAATTTGTACTTAATTTTTTTTGTAGTTCTTGAACTTTTATACTTCGTTCTTATGCTTCATTCCGTATTATGCCAGTTATTGCTCATAGGAGGTCATGTTGATGAAGCAATGAATGACCTTGAGAAGTTCTGTAGTGATTCAAAAACAGCACTTCCTATTAGGTATAATTCCATTCCGAGACTTCAACTTTTCTGTTACCAAGAATTAAGAGGAAATAAAAACGTTATGTGTAGTTTGAAGATTATAAGTCATCTGAAGAAATTGGAGTGGAACATCAAAAGGTGATAATAGAGGAGAAAAAAATTGTTTCAGTGTTTATTTTCTGACTCCTCTGTTTCTCTCTCTGTCCCTGTTTTCCCAATATTTTTCTTTATAGATAGAAAGAAGGAAGAATTTGGAGGCAGTATAAAAGATGATAGCATATATTTTTATGTAGGACAAAGTAAAACCCAATGCTTAGCAAAGATTAATGGGTGGACATGTCCTCCAATTATCTGCAGCTTTAAGAGTTCCTGATGTTTGGCTCCCATAAATGGCCTGTCTTTTAGTAATTCAGTACATCAGTCTTAATTATCTCTTAAGAATATGTACATATGCCTTTGATTTCCATGAAATATGGTAGTTGCTTTATATACTGCAGAATATGGACTTTAATTCTATATGTACATATGCCTTTGATTTCCATAAAATATGGTAGTTGCTTTATATACTGCAGAATATGGACTTTAATTCTATACGTTAATATGTTTGGTGACCCATAATATGAATAGTGTATGTTTTGTTCTTAACAAACTGATAGTTTTCCTTTTCATTCCTTGGAAGATGCAGTCTTCTGCATTCTAAGCGTAGAGCTTCATACAAAGGTCTCATTGAATTGATATTATCTACACCAAGGAAGAAATAGTGTTTCTCTAAGATCTGTTGTCACATTTGTAAGAAAATGTGGAATATAAGTTATGCTAGGAATTTTTGTTAATTAAAATAACTCTTACCCACATTGTCCTTTCTCTTTATGGCACTTATTTTTCTAAATTTGTTTAGATAACTTTCTTTGCAAGCTATTGCTTAATTACTCATATTTCTTGCTGCTCATGCTGGTTGGTTCTAGAAAAGTACTTATCTATGCTTTGTACAGATTGAAAGCTACTCGTTTGGAGTGTTTGGATCATAACAACTATGTTATGCTTTCAACCTGTTTTGAGGACATCTTGAAGAAGGATCCAGCATGTTGTCACTCATTGGCTAGGCTTATCAACATGCATCAAAATGGTAGGGTATCATATTGACTTGATATTTTTTTCTTGTGCTCCGTTTATATACATATATAAAGAGAATCTGTGCTGTTTCTTTACTCAATTTGTTCTGGTATTTCTCAGAAGATTACAGTCCTGAATCACTATTGGAAATGATAACTTTGCATTTAGATGCCACATATGCAAATGAAAATACATGGGGAGAGTTTGCTTTATGTTTCCTTAAGCTTGTTCAGTATGATGAGGATCGAATGTCGCTGTGTCTGAATGGGAATGGAAGTGAACTTTAGCAACGATTCTCTGCGCGTTAAAATAGGCCTCCAACCATATTGACAGAGGGCAAATCTGGAAAATCTGGGATGTTCCGCTGCAAATGGTGGTTGAATCGACACTTCAGCAACAAAATGCTTACATCAGAAATTGCAGCTGGTAAGTTATGTTACATTCACAATATGCAAAACTTATTCCATTTGAGCCCAAG
This sequence comes from Dimocarpus longan, assembly GCA_022984855.1. Taxonomy (NCBI): domain Eukaryota; kingdom Viridiplantae; phylum Streptophyta; class Magnoliopsida; order Sapindales; family Sapindaceae; genus Dimocarpus; species Dimocarpus longan. Next base: position 9,965,238 of record CM041014.1, on the reverse strand, counting down.
ACTTTGGGAATTTTTTTAATGAAATTGGTGTTTCGGCACTTAATGAGGTTTGAATGAGATTTGATTAGTGATCTCAAAATAATTTTTGAAATTGTAGGATAGGAAAATGAGATTTTGACATGATATGGGTACAACCTCACAAATGTCACAATTGCTTTTTTGGATTTTGAGCTAATTTTTTTATCATAAACCCAAAAATAATTTTTTAATATAATTTAATTTGACTAGTTTTTTCCGAACTTTGTGCACATATTTATGTAAATAGAGAATTGTACTAGAATATGAATAAACTAATTTAATGGTATGGATTCCGATCAGATAACAAGATCCAAATTACATGCATGAGTTGGCCAATTTAATAAGTTGAATAACTATTTGATTATATATGTTTTTATGTACCTCTTAAAGTATAGAAAAGCTAAAGATGATATTTTATTTATGGCTAAATGAATAATCAGTTAACTTATAAGATTGTGTTAAGTTTAGACATAAAGTTTCAATGTTTTGTGGTGAAGGCATGGAAAACGTGTCTTTAAGCCAGATCGATTGAACTCATTTGTTTTGGTTTTTTATTTTGCAACAAGTGATTTGCAATTGCTTACTTATAAGGCTGCCTGTGCTTGCCATATGTATGGGCAGCAGTGTGATTATTTTGTGAATGCTTATACATATTTGGAGAAGGTAAATAATAAAGATTTGTTCATCACCTTGCAAATGCACATGCACAATTCCATTAATCTTTATTTATTTTTTCTACAGAGAAATCAATGATAAATTATTTGATTTGTTTATAATGTTTCTTTCATTCTGCAGTAACTACTGGTTCCTACTTCACTAATAGTACTCCATAACACATATCTTCTTATTTTAAACGTAAAGCAAACTTCCTCATAATCTCATTGTGACACAAAGTGTAAAAGAGCTTGTCACCTAAATAGGTTAGTGCCCACGCATAACACTATTGTTGTTATTCCTCATGAACCCCCTTCAAATTGTTAACTTAGTAGAGAGATTATTGAAAGTCTTGTCTTTTAAGGGATGTTATTATTCTTGTAGCTTTATTTTTGGGTAAGTATGTTTTTGCATAATCAGTTGGTAGAGATGCACCACTTAAACCAATCCTGTTGAAGGTTGCTTAGGCAGGTTCGGAGGGTTTTGATCACTAGACCTCTTGCTTCATTGCAAGAACTTGAATCAATTAGACTATCCTCTTAGGGTAACAAGGGAGGATGTGAAAAACAACAATGAACTAAGAGGAATTTTCTTTTCCTTTTTTTTTTTTTTCCTAACTTTTTTGGTTTTGGAGATCCAGAGATTGGATTTTCCATTTTTTTTATCCAACTTTTTAAAATTTTTAATTTTTCACATTAATGGGCGAGAGGTCAATTATAATAAAACTGAAATATTTGATCCGTCTAAATAAAGTTTCAAACTGGTAGTTAAATTATAATTTTTTCTTAAAAAAATTGATTTAATGATGTGTCACATTTTGATTGGAAGGTAGTCAATAGTAATTTGTAATAATGGAGATGATTATTTTGCAATCGTCAGTTCTTAAAAGAGTAATTATATCATTTTAACTATCTTAAATTATAATAAGGGCAAATTCGTCTTTCTATCATTTCTGTCACGTTTAACCGTCAATTTTTGGGAGAGGGACTAAATTTATACATTTTTGAAATATTAGGGATGATGAAAATTCGAAATATAAACGTTAGTAAACAAGTAATATTTTGTTAAACGTTAGGAATTAAATTAAATTTTTTCTATTTGAAATTTTAAGGTGAAAATAATGCTTTCAGATTTTAAAAATTTTAAGGCCTCTTTATCTATAGCAATGGCAGAAGCACGTGCTATTTTTTTAAGAATATTTAATGTGGACCTAGTGTTTATTAATGGTTGTTTGAAGGATTCACAAGAGGTATTTGGTGTTGGAGGGTGATAATCGTTATTTTAATTGAAAAATTACAATATTGTGATTGAATTTATTAACATAAAAATAGGAAAGTATTTTTTTTAATAATAATTTTTTACGGGTTGAAATTCATATTATCATTAAAATGGATAGAAGTAATGGTGTTGGTAAAATTTTAGTTGGCAGGCAAAACTTTTGTCGCACATTTTATAGATTCTTTTAAGTGAAAAATATGTGGAAGTTATGAAATAATAAGTTATGAAATAATGATATTCAAGAATTCCAAACAAAACTTGATGTTATAAAAATAAGTTTTTAACTTTATTAAAAATTAAAATTTTAGATTAAAAAACCATTAATTTAGATTTAAATGGATTTGATTTTTTTTTTTTTGTAAAGAAATTCAAAGTCTTTTCATATGATGTTTTAATTGTAAATTATTAGTATATTAATGGAATAAGTGAAATTTGTTTAAATGATAAGCGAATTTGGTATAAAATTATGTTATAGTGTTAATTCATGTTAGAGTCATGAAATTTAAATGGAGTTACATGTTAATTTAAAATTATATCAAAAATTTAAATTACATTACATATTATTTTTTTTATAAGTGATAAATTTATTTATATATAATGAAAAATATACATTATTAAATACTAATGTGAGAAAGTTCTAAAATTTCATTGAAGTATACTTAGTTATAAAATCTCATGTTGGGATTTTAGGTGTTTAAAAAATACTAAATTGTATATATAACAACGTTTGCATTCATGTCATGTCCTATAACCGTATTTGCCTACTTGTCATGCCTACTAAGAAAATCATCAGAAAGAAGGGGATTAATAACGACGTTTGCTTATGTGTCACACCTCATTTGTTACATTATAAGTTGGTAAATTATAAATTGAAATGAAATATATAAAATTTCATAGAACCCATTAAGGTCTACTCAATTTTTATGCTTTAATTTAAAATACAATTGAAGCTTGTTTAAAAACTAAATAAAGGAATAAACACACTATATTTTTTATAAGAATATTATTTTTTTGTTTGTTAATTTTTTATAGGCTAAAATTTATATTATTAACAAAATTGATGTAAGGAATGATGTTGATAAAATTTTGATTAGCCTTGTTAGGGCAAACTGCATAAATTTCCCCTGAAATTTGATGAAATTGCACAAAAATGATGATGTTGGGATAACCTATACTAACCTCCCTTGAGGTCTTAAAAACTTAACAAAAACCTCCCCTCCTGTTAGTCAACCTCTGTTAAATTCACATGGTTAATGGTTAAAAACACAAAAAGATTAAAATATCCTCAAGTCAAACTTTTTATTTTTTATAAATTTAAAATTAATATTATATATTTTAAATTTAATTAATTAAATATTTTTTTTTTTAAAAAAAAGAACACTAGAGACCAAAAGTCTCCGGTGCCTTTATCGTTGGAGATCGTCTCCAGCGATGGAGCTGGAGGTCGTCTTCATCATTGGAGACCTCCAGCTCCATCGTTGGAGACCGCCTTTATCGTTGGATACCTCTAGTGATGGAGTTAGAGGTCGTTGGAGACGTGCCTGGAGACTAGTGGTCTCCGCGATGGTTACCAAGAGACTAGATCTAGTCTCCGATAACCATCTGAAGACCAGATTTGATCTCCGACGACTGGAGACCAAATTTGGTCTTTGGAAGATGATTTTTTTTTTTTTTAATTTCATGTTTGATTTGATGATGATGATTAATTTGGGTGATGTTAGTTTGATGAAAATAATGGAGATGATGATTTTGATGAATATAAGATATGGATGATACAAATTATGAAATGAAAAAGATGATGATGATGATGGAGAGGTAGAAGATGAAGTGGGGAGGTGGAAGATGAAGATATATATATATATTTTAGGGTTTGAATATTATATTATTATTTCATTAATTAAAAATATATATTTTAATTAATTAATTAATTTAATATATATTAAATTAAAATTTTTATAAGATGTGTATTGATCATTTTGCTCTTGACAATTTTGACTTGATGAAAGTTGACTAATGATTGACTAACAGTAAAGGAGGTTTGTGCCAAATTTTTGAAATCTTAAGAGATGTCAATGTAGATTACCCAAATATCGTCATTTTGTGCAATTTCGCCAAACCTCAAGGGAGGTTTGTGCAATTTGTCGATCTTGTTGTTATATATTTTACATATTATTTTTCATCACGAGTGATATAGTTATTAGGAAGTGATGAAATAATTAATTTTAAAACTATAATATTGAAAACCTCTACAAACAACGGAACTCATAACTGGCTATAGAAGCCGGGTTTCTTTTGGGGTCGGAAACCAAAGTTCATGTTTTGTGTTCCTCAAGCTAAATGTTTTAATTTTAAGACTGATTTCATAGGTAGATTCAGGTATGGGGTTTGGAACATATGACTTGAAAGTTTGATCAAAATACATATGGATGCAAAGTTTACACTTTAGTTCTTATCATTTTTAGAGTTAGGAAAGTCCTGACAAATGCTTTCAACTTGTGAGTGGTCACACCACTAATTAAGTGTGTTGCATTTGTATGGGTGTGAAGCCGCGCCCACATCGTGGCAAGGCAACACACTTAGTTCCAATGTTGGTGTGCAGCTGTATCATGATTTCAGCGCGGCCATGCACCTACGACAAGTGCAAGCTTTGCACTGGTCATGGGTGTGCGACCACGTTCATATCGTAGTGCAGCTACTTACTCAAGTGTTGGTGCACAGCCGTACCACCGTTTGACCGCAACCATGTACCTATGACCAGTGTAAGACTTGTATTGATTTGGGTACGCGATCATGCAATTACTCCAATATTAGTGTCTGGTCGCCTTATTGTTTGAGGGCGGCTGCACACTCATGACGAGTGCAAGAGATGCACTAGTCACTTACTCTAATGGTGGTGCGCAGTCGCTCCACAATTTGAGCTTCGTTGCGCATCCATGACTAATGCAAGCCATACACTGGTATTTTAATAATGATGCCCTTTAATATGAATTTACTTATTTTAATTTCTAAACATTCAAAAATGAGTCAAACACCTAATTTAATTCCTATATAACTATGTTAGTTGAAAAATACATAAACACTAATTATATTTGTTTTACATGTAGAGGAAAATTAATAATTTTTGAAAAAAAAATGATTGCAACATACAGTAATTTCATTTCATGAATTCTTAGAGTTTAAAAAACAATTAAAAAGGAAATTAAAATGTGCATACGCCATTTTTGTTAATATAGATGAAATTTGATAACACGATGAAAATAAAAACATTGCTAAATGATTTTTTATAAAAATAAAAATTCAGATAAAATAAAATAAATAATGTATTTAATTTTGATGAATGAAATAGTTTAACAATAAAAAAGTTCCAAGGTATTAAGAAAATAAAAACAACGTAAATTATGAATTTCTTTTAATTTTAATTTATTTTCCTTTTTTTGTAAGAGAATTGAATTTTAATTTTCTTATGGTTAATAATGAAAAATTAATATAATTACTATAAAAAATTATATCATAACAATTAGAAATAAGTAAAATTAATTTTTACTTATGTTTTTATAATTAGATCTCTATCATCCATCACAATTCCATGGATGGTGATGATCTTATGTTTTTTTAATTACATTAATTTTTAAAGGGTAAAATAGTAATTTTGTTCTCTACGGGTAAACTGGTCTTCACATATTTTTGTTAGCTCTGACAACTAAAGTTTTGGTCATACGAATTAAAATGATGTATTTTCTAAACCAAAGGGATTACGCTAGTCATAAATGGATTAATATTTGTAAAATTTTAGAAACTACAATGAAACTTACCTTGTACATTTTAATGGCATTTTTGGTACATAAGAAGGAAACTGATGCACATTTGGAAAAAAATTTAAAATTTTATGTGGTTCCTAAACTATTTTTTTTTCCAATATTTTCCTATTTTAAAAATATTTTATCTGAAAGGAAAATTTTCGTTTTCATCCTTGTGCTTTTGGAAACTATTAGGATTTTAATTATGTATTGAAAACAACTCCATTTTCTTTACTCTTTCCAAAACACATCAATTAGGTCCTTATTGGAAGTCAATTAACGATCAAAGATGATAGCGAGGTTAGGCAGAAAGAGTATCTTTTGATATTTTGTAATGAAAGCTGGGACGATGACACATCCATGACCATGATTAAATTGAAAAAATATATATTTATTAAAATACAATTTTAAAATTAATTAATTAATTAAAAATTGAAAACTTCTACTATCCATCTCAGAGAGGATGGTGAAGATTAAATTTAATTAAGAAAACAAATTTAAAAAAGAAAAAAGAAAATCAACTTGAATTTTTAACATCTGGGTTGAAAATCTAAGTAACCCAAATGAAGATCTGGTTTGAATCTAGATGAAGATCTTGGTTTGAATGCATATCAAAATTTGGGTTTGAACCTAAATCTTTTACATCTAGGTGAGATCAAATCATCCATAGATGTTTAAGATTTGGGTTCAATCAATTCATTTTCTTGACGATATGGTTTTCAACATAGATTTTCAATATATGGGTGAACCTATTGACATTTAATTTCGGTCAACCTGGTTCTTTTAAGCCCAATACCTACAAAACAACAAACAACAGACGAAACACGTATGACCAAGATCAAAACGAACAGAACACAATGGATTTTTATGTGGTTCGGCAAAACAATGGCCTACGTTCACGACCGTCACCCCTCTTTTCTTGGAGTCACAGTGTATATGTATTTCACTCTGTCTTTTACATCGAATATCCTCTCATATTTATAGTGGAGATGTTACAATTGAAATAGGTTTGAGAATCTTACAGATAAGACAAAAATAATTTACATTAATTAAGATAATATCTTTCGAGATTATCTCCATTATATTTGCAATATTTGCCTAAAATGTCGTGATTCGATTTGCTTGAAAATAGGTAAGTTGACTCCCTTCCTGAATTGGATAGATTTTCCTTCTAGAAGGTCAACTGGTCAACTAGTCAACTCTAACGAGCACATTGAGCGAACAGCTTAATCCAGCCATCAGATATTGCGCCCAGCGACCTAATGTTGCCCCTATCCAGCAGATTTTTTCTTATCGAGCAGATTCAGGGACCTTCTGATCGCTCTAATACCTTTAAAGAACACATTTTGAGCAGTCTTTTGATTATGACTAGATTTCCTTATGTTGAGTCATACGTCCACCTGTTTATTTGACGATCACAATGATTAATCAAGTGCGTCCGGGTACAAGTGTCCACGCGTACATTCCCTGGACTTTTGACTATGTTGACCAAGACCCTTGGGCTTTTCCTCATAGGACAATACAACGGGTCTTGTCTTTGGGCTTTCCTCCTCCTTTTTCCATAATCGCCAAAATTCCCACAACAGAACCCATAAGAAGATGGCCTCCATCCTACCACAACCATAAGAGAGAGATGGAGACCTATTGTATATCCATATCTGTCACAGTTGTAAACCATGGTTCGAAACCATCTTCGTTGCAAGTCCAACCTTCACCATACTAAAATAATAGCACTACTAGGGAGAGATCAAAGAGTGAAAGGGGAGGAGAGAGAGGGAAATAAAAAGGAAAAATTAATTATATGTTGAGATTTTTTAAGAAAAAATATTTGCCTTTTTTGTTTTATTGGTGTTTAATTTCTTTTTTCTTTTTTTCTTAAAAAAAGAAGCTAATCATATTTAAATAGTAATAATAATAATAATAAGATGATTATTTGAAGCATGTCAATTTTTTATTGATCGAATGATATTGTAATATTTTGGTTACATTAAAGTAAAATGATTATTTTAGGTGGTAAGGGACAATTGAGTTTTTTTTTTTAATTTTTTTAGTTTTGTTTGACTGTTAGTTGACAAATGAGAGAGACTACTTTGATGTGTTTTGGAAAACTTTAAGAAAATGAGAGTTGTTTTCAATACATAATTAAAATCCTAATAATTTTCAAAATCACATGAATGAAAATGAAAATTTTCTTATCTTAAAAATTGTTAAAAAAAATAGTGAATAAATTTGAAAAATTCTTTTACAAGTCTATTTCATTCTTTTCATGAGGCATTCAAAAAACCAAATTAAAATTCAACGAAATCGGTTAAGTTTACCAAAAGTGTTTAAAGTGTGTACCATAAAAAGTCTTCATTATATATATATATATATATATATATATATATATATAAGGTCCCCTTAGATATATCTAGGGTATGCATACACTTGATAAAAAAATTAAGTGATTATATTATAAAATTACTAATTATAATTTATTATATATTTATTATATTTAATTACAAGTAAATGTGTCTGATTACAATCAATATATATAATCGACAATATCACATTTACTAATTGTAATTACACTTGTTTAGTTATAATCTGATATAATAAATTATAATCAGTAATTTTAAAATACAATTATTCTTTTTTTTTTTTATCAACTGTATGTATACCCTAAATGCATGCTAGAAGGTGCCATATACATATATATATATAAGGGGGCCATTTTTTAGTAACATTTAATATAGGGTGAATTGTGCAACTGTCATCAAACTAATAGTTTGAGTTTTAATATTACCTATTATAAAATTCTGACAAAATTGCCCCTAATATAAAATTCACTCTTTATGGTTGATTAATGGTCAAAGCAACAACAGTAGAGAGAGAAAAAAAGAGAGAAAGAGAGAGAGAAGACAACCATTAATTAACAATGGTGATGACGAAGATGACCACTGCCATGATGATAATAGAGATAAGGACGGTGTACAACTATGATTGTAAAACCCAAAACCTCGTTTGTCGATGAGCGAAATATTTTTTCGATGGATCGCGTTCGATCGGAAAAATATAATTATCGAGTTCGGAAATATTCAGAATAATTATTTTAGGATCATAAAAATAAATTCAAGTTCGTGGAGACGGATTCAAAATAAGAAAATAATTCAGAGAATACAAAGTCGAGATTAAATCACAAGTGGATTCTCGGACGGATGGAAACGGAATCCGAGCTTGGAATTTAAAATGGGAGAATGCATGGAATAATTTAACAAATTGATAATCGACGGACACGTGTCGCGCATGCAAGGAAATAACAAGACAAGTGGCATCAATTGTAGATTATATATATATATGTTTAAGTTGGAATAAGCAATTTATATTATAATATATATATATTATAATAGCATGTAAATAAAGAGAAGCAAATCCAAGCAGATGCATTCGGTCAACACTCCTTATCAAGAGACAAATCCGAGAGAGATAGAGAATGAGAGAGTGAGAGTAAGAGAAAGAAAGAAAAGTAAACAAGCAAGTATTCGGTCATCCATTCAAGCAAAATCAGAAAACCAAGGTGAAAGAGAGATATAAGGAGATCGTGAAAGAGAGACCGAGAGCATCATCTACACCTGGTGAAAGAAGCCATCAAACCGAGAGAGTGAGGAGCTGTACTCGGTCAGCTCACCCAAAACCGAGAACTCACCAGTGCAGACCGTCAGCTGCATGTGTGTCCAAGCAAGCTAGGACGAGAATCGGTCCATGCATGCAAGTAAGGAAGGGCGATCAGCTGCTGCCGAGAGGTGCTGCCGCCGTGGAGAGCTGTTGTCGCTGCTGCCGTGAGCTGAGAAGCTGAAATCGTGAGTTGTTGCCTTGATGCTGCCATTGCTGCCGTGTCACTGTCGTGATCTGTTAGGTGTGCTTGTGCAGCTCGTGAGCAAACAAGGACAGTGAACCGTGAGGAGCTGCTGTCGGCCATTGCCGTGCTGCTGCTGTCACCGCTGTTGAACTGCTGCCGTGCTGCTGATGTTGCCGTTGATGTAGCTGCTGCCGAACTGCTGTCAGGTCAGGCCGAGTACATCATTTCAGATCTGAAGCGAAGCAAAAATCAAGAGAAGACAGCACATGCAAATTAGGAAGAGGCAGTTCAGTCTTGAGAAGAGGACAGCAGCATTTTGAGCGAGTTCGAGTTGAGGTAAGTGCTGTCCCCTTTGGTTGTGTTGTGTGTTTCGAGTAATTTTTAAAGCGTACATGTGAATAAGAATTGAGAAATGGATCAAATTGCTATGATTGGGTTTAGGATTGAGAACCTCGTTAGTGCGGAGGTTCGCTCGATATTGTTGGTTGTGTTTTTGGAATGAAATTGTTTTGATTGTTTTCGTTGCGATTCGAGTGTGGACTGTTATAGGAAAGTTAGGGGCTGTTGAGTTATGTTTTTAGTTTCGAGTTCATTGTCGTGGAAAATGGTTAGTATTGGTATGTTTTAAAGTATCGGATAGTCGTTCGGATATTGAGAAATCATTTTAGAGCGATTCGGTTGAGTTTTTCGCGAATGCGAATGTTTTTAGTTTGTGATTTTCGTTGTCGACTATGAAAGTGTTTATAATGTTATCTTGCTGCCTCGAGACGTTATTAAGCCATTAAAGTGTTAAAGTTTGATGTTAGGATAGTTTGAAATATATTTGAGTTAATCGGATAGTTTTTGTTTCGCGCGAAATAGTTAAATTGTCGAAATTTCGGAGTTGAAACGGGAAATAGATATTCGTTAAGCTTGCTGCCATATTTTTCATATTTGTGCTTTAAAGTGTTTGAATATTCGTTTGTCGTGTTTTAAGTAAAGTCACAAGTAGAAATTGACGATAAGTTTAATTGGAAACGAAGAAATTGCGCGAAATGCTAAAATCGATAATTCGCGATAAATAGTTGAAATCGCGTAAGTGTTATGTTATTCGTTTGGTTTCAAATCTTCTTTTTATTGAATTCTTTAGAATGTGATGTCGATGATGTTACTTTAGTTTCGAATGCTATAGTTGTTGGTTTTGTAACCGTAGAGTTTCGAGTCGTGTTTTAACGAAATCTCGATCCAAACCAATTATAGGTGAACCGGCAAGTGGACGAGACCCGTGACGGGAAGTGGTGATAAAGTATTTGGAAGCAAGTTGTGAGTGTTATTAAATTGACTTGAAACTATCGTTTAATTCTAAGTCATATGAATTTTTATATAAACGTTTTGATATGAATGAATTTATATTAAGCTTTATGGTTTCATGCAAGCTTATTTAAGTTAAATGATATTATAAACTTTTCAGTTATGAAGTTTTACATGACATTTAAATTCTATGATCAAATATGTCATGATATTAATTAAATTATTTATGATATTCTCCCTTACGAATTTTTATATTCAAGAATGAAATGTGGATTTTATATGAAATGCAGCTTATTTATAAATGTTTTGTTAAGTCTATGGTATTTCTTAGGGTGATTTTATGATGTTGTCGGTAATGGTAGAATACCCTAAAATAATGTAGGATTCCGCTTGGGAGTTGCGATGTAGGATTCTGCCTCTCCCTAGGGTATATTATGAGCTAGCTTACTACCTAAGCGATGTAGGATTCCGCTACTTAGTTACCGATCATATGGCCTTACGATGTAGGATTCCGCTTTGCCATATGCCTGGGTATACCATTTGGCGATTTAAGTATTGGTGGTTGATTTACTGTATTGTTATAAAACGAATTCTTATTAATTTGTATATCACCATTTTAATTTACAAGTTTATGATATATATATATATATATATATATATATTGAAATGATATAAGTTGCTGAATTTTGTTCCAGAACTATGTTTTATGAATATATTTAAAGTTAAGTGACTACTTTGAGACTGGATTTTATTTAGAATATTATAACGCTCACTGAGGTCATTATCTCACCCTATTATATGTTTATAAAATCAAACTCTCCAGGTCAAGGTGCAGCTTTAGGTGCTACAGCTTCAGCCGCTGGAACTCCGACTCACGAATAACAAGACTTGGTTGCATTGTAATTGCTGTGCGTGTTTATCTATGACTTTTGGGTTGTAAATATTAACACTTGAATTATATTAACTATATTTGAAAGAATTGTAAACCTCTATATATGAATTCTAAACTATTTTAAATGATGTTTTAAATTACACTTGATGCCTTTTGTTTTAATTACTCGATTTAAATCTTACTTTGAAATCTTGATTGTATGAAAATATATTTAATCTTCCGTTTTTATATTAACCCTGGGTTACCATAACTATTTGTATAGTTATTAGTCAAGTTATTAGGAAAAAGGCTTAGCTTCACGGGAGCCTCCTAGTTGGATCAAGTATCCTCTGGAGGTCCTTCGTGGAGTCGCCGGTCGTATTAGGATAAGGCGAACGGGGCCTGTCAATGATGATGGAAGAGGACCGCGAATTATCAATCCTAATGTCTTTCTCTCGTTAAGCTTGATTAAAATTTCTCATTCTAATGGTTATTTGTTGTGGATTTATTAATTTGAAAGATAACTTTATGTAATTATGTTTGGCTTTAGTGTTTACATAAAATTTTTGTGTGGTTTATGAGGATTATTATCCGAATAGGAAAAAAAAAATTCGGGGTTAAGGTTTGTTGAAAATGGCAAATAGATCAGGATTTATGTAGTATTCGGGACCTATTTACTCCAATTCAAGATCTATTTACCCCAATCCAAGGCCTAAAGTGCCCAATTCGATATCTAATAAATTGAGAAAAAATAAGAAACTCAATGGATTGTTAGGACAGTGAGTAAGATTTTTGCAAAGGTCCTGAATTCAACATAACAGGTCCCAAATTATGTTAAATTCGGGGCCTATTACAGTAGATGTATCGACATGTTGTGGGAATGTGGTTCTCTAACATTATGCATGAATATATTTTTCAGCACAAAAATACCAGCGGATTCTTAAACAAAAATCCAAATATATATATAATATAAAGAGAAAGAGAGGAAGAGGCTCATTGGTTTTTGAGATGTTGCTTGTTGGCTCCAGAGAAGAAATACAGGCCATCTTTGAAGAGTACATGAAGAGAATCAAAAGATCAACAAGTGCCAGGGAGGGCTTGCCAGTTATGGCTGCCATTTTTTGTTAAAGATAATAGACAGGTTTGAGCTCTACGTTAAATGTATATGCATGTAAATATATGGAAGTTTTATGTCAACCTCAACCACCATGTTGTTTTTTCATTAATTTGTTTACCTGGACAATTCGGTACGTTTGATTTCTTCGTTGAGATTTTCTTGGTCAAATCTTTTACGCTTGACTTTTATAGTTGACTAATTTTTACTGCTACAGCTCGTGTTTACAAAATATATATATATTCATTCACATTATCATTTTTTCTTTGAAGAGTAAAATTAAATAATTATTTAAATTATAAGTTTAAATTAGTCTGATTCATCCTTACATGACCCGACACTAATAAAGTCATTATCATGATTTTGTGAAGATAAGCGGATTTTAGATATCAAAGGAAGTGTCTGATAAAAGGAAAGGTGTATGATGTAAAGCTTAACAAGGCTTTGAGAGTTAAAAAACTCCATTGATGTATTCTCTAGAGATGACTATATTGACTTGTTCAACACACCTGAAAATGTACAATAAATATCCATTTTTAGGTCCTTCATCTCAAAAGAAAAAAATATATACATTTTTAGAGTTTGATTATCTTATTGGTTGGGTAAGGTTACCTATCAATAATAAAGATTGCTATTGATGGGTAACTTTATGCAACTAATAAGGTAAACAAACTTCTATTTTTATATTCAGGTTAGTGCTTGATTAGTCACATTCTAACCACCTCTCTAACAAACTTATTTAACATAATTATTGGCACTAACCATTTAACAATAATCCACTAATGAGTTGCCATATCACCATTGTCGAACAACATTTTATTGCTTATTACGAGTATCTATAACGCTCTCATAGATTGTGAAAAAATTATATATCATATAGGATGAATAGATAGCAAATTAAAATAAATCTCTCCAATGTAATTATATTTTATAAATATCAAGCTAAGGTGACAAAAAAAATAATAAACATTGTCAATATGACTATTTATTTTCAAAAGGTGTGTTAAACAATCATGTTAACAAATCAATAGTGATTTAATTCTAATTTGTAAATCTAATTAAAAGTTAAAAAAAATTAAATTAAATAAAAAATATGGAAACATTAAATGGAAATACATGGAATCATTAAATGGAAGTTTCTGAAAGTATGGGAGAACAATTTTTCAATTTGATTGTTTATCAAATCCATTAAAAGTAAAAATATATATATGGAGGCATTTGGACGTCCAATGTTGGCTTGATTAACTCTGCAAGCTTTGATTTGTGCGAGTCTAGCTTGATAACCTCAACCTATGCATACTAAATGTTTCCTTTTAATATTATTTGTACCATCATGATCAATAGTATAAGCATGGATTGAAATGTGTGTAACGTTGTTACTGTACAATTATTGTTCCTCGTAGATTTTATTTGAATTCCAAAACTTCGAAAAAAGTTGTTACAACACAAAAAATGAATGGGACATGTTACACTAAAGTTGCAATACAATTAGTCTAACTTTGTGGTTGCTTTCTTTCTCATTAAACTAGAGATATATCTTGTGTTAAGGGAGTTTTGTTAACCACAAAAGTAGAGCCTCAATTTTCTAGTTGCTGAGAAAACTTCAAACTATTTCCCTAAATTTAATAATACGATAGATGTTTTCAAAATGATTGTAGCTCTGTCTTAATTTTTAACCAAAAATTAATACGCCAACATATCTATAATTTATTAAGAACCTCATCTCAACTTCTAATATATTTTAGAGTAATGATATGCTTCCCAGATATGTTATCCAAATTTATGCCCAAATAATATATAATGTGAGTTTTCAATATCTTATAAATCATAAAATGAAGTGATCATTAATAGGATTTTAATAATTCATATGTTACATTATTTAGGTAAAATATTTAGAAAGTCTAGTATTACTCTATATTTTATAATAAATTTCAGAATATCTGCCTATTCAAGGGTCGTTGGAATATTTTAATCTTCAATGAACATGCCTCTTTATGTAGTTAAAAAATAATAATAATAATAATCTTCAGTTGGATTATAATTAATTACCTTATATCTTGTATATGTGTCTCCACTAAGACAATTAAGATCCTTTTATTTGTCTAATTAAAAAATCTCATAAAGGGAGATATTTATTTATTTGTTTGAGGGGTTTTGCCTCTTATGGGACGCTAACAGTTAATAGACTATTAACTCTTTAAGCGCTAATTATTTTAATGATGAGAATTTTTATAAACTCGAGCATGACCTTATGATTTTTGCGCTTCCATTTCTAGGGAATCATATATTTAAACTAGATCGTCTTTCATGATTTTAATATATTATGGATGATTTATTTGATGCCATAAATTGTTCTATAGGAACAATCACCCAGTTAGTTCATAGGCATAATAATTTTATTATTTCTTTTCAATTATCCAAAAGTTACTTGCATACCATGCAATTTCTTAAGATGATACTTACTACGTAATTTCATATCGTTTCGGAAATTATGATTTATCTGCCTCTAATGATGGGAAAAATGAATTCATATCCTTCAAGGATTTACTTACATCATCAAAATGTCATAAATGAACTATTTATTCTACTATATTGTCCTTTTAAAGACATTTTGTGTTATGATATTGTCCTAGGGAACTTTACTAACAAAAAGAATTTCAATCTTGTAATAGATATATGTGTTAATTTAGGTACTCCGATTCATCAGTTTCTTTGAATATTTAGGAACTTGTGATTCATTTTATCATATCAATATAATTATATTGTGACAAAATATATTATATAAAACATATGTGTTTCTAGCATGTGCAGTGTTTCAAAACTTGGCGAATAGGCTAAGTTCTTGACGAGTAGGCCAAGTTCTCGACGAGTACTCCTAGATTGACAACCTATTTATTGATCCGAGGACCCCCAGATTGGAGGTCCTACTTGGACCAAATGAGAACTCAGCCTGGCCAACTCGGCCTAATTTTTAAAAAAATCTACGATACAAAACGTCTTGGTGTTCCCAAAGCAACACATTTTTGGTTTTAATTAAAATCGTTTTAAATTAACCCAAAACAATGTTGTTTGAGGTAGACCAAAACAATACCGTTTTGGTGTGCAGAAGTCCAAAATATAAGAAGAGAGTTGCGACACATCATTCTTCTCACTTCTTCGAAAGAGTTACAGACCTTTATAATTTCCTCTCAATCTTCTTCTCTCACTATCACTGGACTTGCTTCTCTCTTGCTCGTCGGTCTGCTGGACCATCATTGTCGCCACTATTAGTGAGTTTTTCTTGTTTCGAATTTTTTAATACTCTTTTTTCCGGATAAAATTGTTTAGGGCATAAATTTGTAGGCATTAGTAACTTATATTTCATTATGTTACTTCTTAAGTAGTGATGGTTGCTTTATTACTTGATGTCTAGCTATTAATAATTGATTAATGCTTGTTTATTAATTGTTACTGTTGTAAGACCTTGTTTATTATTTTGAGAAAGATTAGGCTTCTATACTTGTCAGTAGTTGGTTTTAACAAACTAATTAAAGCTTTCCCAAGTTATCAAGTTTAATTTTTGTTATCAAGTTATCAACAAGTACTTGGTTTGACTAAGTTTGGTCATTGATCAACGGTTTGACCATTAATCGATGATCAAATCGAGTACTCTCTGAGTAATCGAGAAGCCGCTTCTCCTTACCTTGCTGTCAGTCGAGTAGTGAGTAGCAAATTCTGACACTATGAGCATGAGACAAAAATAATGTAAAATATTTTAATTGTCTAAATATAATTTCTCTGTTTTAGATCTTCCAAATTTAACAAACATTTACTTTTAAAGAAGGTTCATTACTTATGGTAAAAATCAACGAAATATTTTAGAATTACATAATTTGTATAATCACCGTTTTCTGATTTAACACATATAACAAACAAAAATTTTATACTTCAAGGCATGTGTTGTGGGACCCCCCATCATGGCCTCGGCCACCTCGAGGGTACGGGCAGTGGCTCAATTGGTACCCAGCTTGCAAGTTAAACACTCATATCCTTGAGGGTCAGAGGTTCGAGTGGCAGCTGGGGGAGGCGAAGCAAATCCCTTGACCAAGGACAGTACCTAGTGAGTGGGCCGCCGAGGCTGCGAGGCGAGGCCCGTACCCCCGAGGTGGCCGAGGCCATGAGGGGGGGTCCCACATGTGTATTCAACGCCTTTTCAATTATATTTTGCCTCGTTTTGGTCTTATCCACTCCTGGTTGATCGATTCGAAATTCTTAGATTGGTGACCACCTAGCCTCTATTTTGATCATGAAAACATCCGCAATCGTCACCATGAATATTTAATGAATTAACATTTACTTCAAAGAATGATGATGGTCTATATTTGGTCATGTCAATGAATTTTTAATTAAAATTAATTATTTAGTTTGGCCAGAAGAAGACATGATATTAAGTCTTAATATATATGATTCTAAATACAACTCTGATAGTGCTAGTTCAAGAGTCAATTCATACACTTGGTGATCAATAATTTCTCAAATCAAAAGCAAAATTCAGTCTATTAACCGGAAAGAAATCATTGGTAATTTATCATAAAAAGTTTATTACATATCAAATAAATATGATTTGAAATAAGCAACCGATCATTTCGACAATAAAATATAAAATACACTCAAACTATGAAATGTGATAACTTAAATTAATTATGTACTGATTGGGAAAAATGTTAATAAGAACACATGAATGTAAATAAATTGTATAATGTAATCATCAATTAAAAATCATAAAATTGAGGGACCGGAGAAAAAAAAACCACCTTCTCATTTGGAATCAATTCAATGATTCATGATTAATAAACATTGGTGCAGCCTTTAGAAAATTTCAAAGCTGAAACAAAATCAAGACGCAAATTTCTTTGTGCATTTTGATATTACATATGTTAGAACTTTATATTCTAATTCTATGATAACTTTATAATTATAATTTACAATTCTAAAACTTTAGGTTTTAGACAAAATTCATTTTTGACCAAAAATTTGAATTTCTTTAGACTTCAAGTTCATATATAAAATTTATGCTTATAGTTAAGAATTATGACTTTAGAACTTTAAGTTCCAAATCACATCTATTAAAAATCAGAATCATAAATCCTTTCGATCGAGTCACTCCACCCATTCTCTCAAAGTGTAAAAGTTCATGCAAATTTACTTTTTTAAAAAGAAAATTATTTGTTTTAGCACAAATTAAATATTAAAATAATAGAAAAGAGAGTTTGGTTAGATTTTCTTGCCTTCTATAGTTGGCTAAGTGACCTAACATTTTTAAAATAACTAACAATATGGAGAGTGATTGGAGTTAATAAAATATCACATTATTAACCATTTTAGTTAAGGACAATAAATAATTAGTGTGGTTGGAATCTCTAATAGATTATATGGTTGAAAAGTTGATTTTATAGAGCCACTGCATAATATAATGAGTAGAAAAGAGCGTGTATGGCCTAAGTCATAATGTGTTATGTTCTTAATCCGCTACTTGAAGATAGCAATTGATCTCGTTGTCATGTCACTTGATCCATTTATTTTACCACGTAGCAAATCAAAACTTCATGAAAATTAGGTTTAAAATAAAATCTCTAAAGAAGTTAACACAAATATTTCAATAAAAAGCTCCAACAAAAAATGTTATTTTGTCAAATAGATTTGTGAGTTAAGAATATCTAAATACAATTAGTTAATTTAATAGATTTGAATTGCAAATCGAAGAGTGATTTGAACTTAATGAACTTTTCTCTACACTCTAATCAACTATCATCGCATCAATCCATGCCAATAATTCCCACCGAAAACGTTACTTTGATAGTTCGATCAGACATTTAATCTATTTCTTTGTTTGATCATTGTTGACACTTAATTTGATCAACCCGGTTTTTAAAGCCCAATACCTGCAAAACAGCAACTAACAAACAGAACAACAATGACTAGAATCAAAACAAGCAGAACACAATGATTTTTACGTGGTTTGGCAAAGTAATGGTCTACGTCCACAACTGTCACCCTTATTCTCTCAGAGTAACAGTATATATTTCTTAGTTAGTTGTTTACGATGAATTTCATCTCCTATTTATAGAGAAGATGTTACAATTTGAATAGGTTTAAGAATTTTACAGATAAGACAAAAAATAATATATATTAATTGAGATAATATTTCCCAAGACTATCTCCATCGTATTTGCAACAATTGCCGAAAATATCATGATTTGATTTGCATGGAAACAAGCAAATTGATTACTTTCTTGAATTAAACTGACCCAGCCTTTTAGAAGGTCAACTGGTTAAATGTAATGAGCACCACTACAAGAAAATAATGTATTAATACCGGATTATCCATACCGGGCACTAAAGGACCGGTATGGATAACATAAAATTGACTTATCTATACCGGGCATTTAAAGGCCCGGTATGGATAATCTAAGGTCTATTATTTAAAAAATAAAAAGTCACTTATCTATACCGGACACTGATGGTCCGGTATGCATAATATGAATTTTATTTTCTAAAAAATTTAAAATTGATTATCCATACCGGGCAATAATGGACCGGTATGGATAGTCATATATTTTTAATTTTTAAAATAGTTTTTATAATATTCATACCGGCGTGAATAAGTAAAAAAATAAAAATGGATTATCCATACCGGGCACCCTTCCTGCCCGGTATGGATAGTTAATGTTAAAAAATAAAAAAATATGATTATCCATACCGGGCGGGTGGCCTGTCCGATATGGATAATCTGGGCTCTGGGCTTGGTATTACTCGAGCCTTCCCCTCATTTTCAACATTGTCTTTCTCTCTCTATCCCTTCTTCTCACAATTACTCTCTCTAAAAACCCTAGTCGCCCCACCCAGTAGCGTCGCCGCTCCTGTTGCCGATCGACATCGTCGCTGACTGCCTCCATTTTTTTACCGTCGCCGGTGAGTTCTCTCTTCTTCTTTTCTTTTTGGTCTCATTCTTCTCTTTTTCCTCTTCTTCTTCCATCCACTGGACGGCTAGATTGCCATCAGATCGTCAGCATGGTAGTCGACGACGATGAGGGAGAAGATGTGAGCACCAAGCTCGTCGACGTCAATGCCGTCATCATAGGATGTGGGCCCTGCTTCTCGAGATGAGATGGAAAATCGAAGGCTTCAGAGGCAGTGTCGAAGTGTCACTTGTGGCGTTGCAGAGTGGGTTGAAGCAAAGATCGGAGGCCGCTGCCGCCAGAGAGGTCCTCGAACTGTTGCTTGACACGCTTCACATCGTGTCCAAGGTAATGACTAAGTATTGTTTTTCACTTGTTGGAGGACTCAGATATGAGAATTTATATTTTGTATTATAAATTCGATTATGTGAATTGGTTTTGGATCTGCATATTGTGTGTAAGTTGAAAATCAAGCTGATGTAGCAGCTGCAGAACAGGATAGATATAAGAAACCCTTGATAGCTCGGTTGGCTTTGAAGTCTGGGAAAGCAAGATTTGTTTTGACCTTTCTCTTTTCTTATTTTTGCAGCTTATCCTTTTTATACGTCTACTATGCTTTAGTTACTTCAAACTAATATATCTTTATTTGTATGATGTTATAATCTGAAATGCTTGAACTTGGTTCTCAAAGTGTTCATAAATTTTGTATTACAGATTTCAAGCCTTGCAAACAATATTGGCATGTTTGCAAACATGGAAGACCCAATTGGTAATGTCCTGAAGAGAACCCAGGTAAAGAAAGTCTTTCAAGTAAATAAATTCTAGGCCTTCAGTATGAAAATAGAATGCCAAAAGATGGAGAAAGTTGGAATTTTGTATTTTTAAACTATTAGCTGCTACCTTTTGTCCCAAAGCCATTGCTTGACTACAAAATAAATTAGTATGGGAACTTTCCAGACTATTATGAATCCTCTCATTATTATTTTGCATCAGCTCGCAGATGGACTCGTCTTAGAGAAAACTTCATCTCCTTTGGGTGTTCTCCTAATTGTTTTTGGTTAAATGAAATTGCCAAGTCTTCTGAATAAACCAAGATGTTAAATTTTACATTTATTTAATGTTTTCAGTTTGTGAAATGTTTTAACATTTTACAATATACTTAATTTTTGTTATGTAATTTAAATGTTGTTTATATATTAAATTATATAAATTTTTATCATTTCTATATTATCTTTGTTTTATTGTAATAAAAAAATTATATATTCTATAATTTAATTTTTTTTTTTAAAATTTTACCAATATCCATACCGGGCATCTGCCCGGTATGGATATTGTTAATGTCACGGGTCGACCCGTGATGACCCGTGACATTAACAATATCCATACCAGGCATCTGCCCGGTATGGATACTTCCAGTATCCATACCGGGCGCAACCACACCCGGTGGGCTGCTCGATATCACCTTGAGCTAACAGACTACTTAAACGATCAGATATTGCACCCAGCGAGTAAATTGTTCCTAGTGATCCACCCCTATGACTAGCAATCAGATAAGAAGATCTCCTAATCATTCCGATAACCTTTGAAGAATACTATCGAGCAGTTCTTTACCACAACCAGATTAACTTAGTGTTATAACATGCGGTCAGACCTTCACGCGATCAGACATGTGTTCAAATGATATGATCAGTCACTCAGTAATTAAAATGATCAGTCATACGATCAGATGTGCTCGAGTACACAGGCTAAGAAAAAACCATATATTCATTCCTTTGACCTTTGACTAATTGACCAACCTCTTGGACTTCTTCTCATAAAATAACATGCCGGGCTCATCCTTGGGCCTTTTTCAGCCCTTCTTCTATGATCACCAAAATGCCCATAACACTAGCCCCCTTGCTTTCAGTACATTCCTTGTAGTGGAAGCAATGTGCTTATTTTCGAGGTAATTTTGGCAGGATCCATACTGTCACTTTTTCAAATATTGACTTATTCTGTGACACGCGACACTTCCCTAGGCGTCAGTTTACTACATGTCCTATGTCATGCACTATTAATGTGCATTTAAAGCACATCTCTTCATCGGCTGCGTATAATGACAAAATCGCGGGTTTCACGCTGCACCGCTAGATTAATGACGGTTACACAACTGTTTTTGATCTGACGGCTAGGGCTTCAAGACGATAACTATATATAAACCTTTAGTCGCTTCCTTTCTGCTTTTACGAATCACTTTCAAATACAGTCATCTCTTTGTCTTCAACTTTCTCTCGTCTGCCATTGCTTGTTCTGTATCAACTTCTTCTTCGCCGTCGAAATCCTCCATACTTAAGGTAAACTTTTATGACTTTCCTCAACGTTTTCAGTTAAGATTTTTACTTTTATCATTGGATTACATATATGAATTTGTTCTTATGCTTGCATAGGTGTTATGCAACTTCATTTATATTCTCAACATGATAAAACCTGAAGAACCTGAACAAGAACTTGTTTGATTGCATAATCCACATTCATGTATACCATTCTTTGCTTGTAGCCATCTAATTCCCCAATTCTGGTCAAGTTGGGAGTTTGTTGATTTGTTTGATAATTTCTGTAGCCCATTAGGCTTGTAAATATGGTTTCCCCGCACTCGATAGCACCCTGTACGCGCGACTTGATCTTTAGGAAAATAGAAATAATCTTAAACACTGAATTTTAGTTTGCAGTCCGCGACCTGACCCATTCGTTACTTTTGTGGATGTCTGGTTATAGTCATCACAGTCACAAAGTGGGGGCTGTTGACATGGATTCTAAGGAAGAGCTTGACCAAGTCAGAAATGCTGATAACGTGACCTCTCAGAGCGGTGAGGTCGTATCAAACCCTTCAGGACACCATAATCCCCCTGCTCGCACCCCTTTTTATAGACACGAGTCTTCTGTTAGTTCCAACGACCTCGAATCCGTCGCCGATGATTTCTTCTTGCCTTTTAGGTGTTGTGCAATGGTACCGAAAACCCACGACCACACAGCCTATCCCCCTAAGGAATTCATTTCTATTAGCCGCCAACACATTGAAGCTAGCTTTAGATTTTCAGTTCCTCATTACCAGGTCAACCTTTTAAACGACCTTAGGCTTGCCTCATTTCAACTTACTCCCAACTCTTATGCTTACCTTACTGCCCTTGCTTCTATTTTTCTCAAAATTGATCTTCCTCCACCAACTCCTGCAATGATTCAATATCTTTTTCTCTTTAAAAGCACCACAGGCCCCTAATCAGAGAAAAAAGATAGGTTTTATTATACATCGGCCCGAAACTCTCCCTATAAAGTGAACCTTCCAAAGGGAGTTGGTAAATCAAACGTAGGCGACTACAAGACGCTCTACTTTTATGCGTCCTGTCTCTCTTTGTTTAACCTCAAAAACTTTTCATTTCGCTCTTCTCCTCGTAAGTATGTCTTTATATTACTGCTTTACACACATACTGCTCGTTATTAATATTTACTTTCGTACAGACATTGCCAAGAGTGAGATCGCACTGACAAGTAAGGAGTTAGCTTTGCTGCAAAAATTTTCAGAGGTGAAAACTCTTCTGGACGACCAACCGCCAACTGAGCACCTCCTTCAATTACACGGCCTTACTCCTCCGACTGACCAAAAATTGCTCGACAAGCACTCTGACCTGGGGGCTCGCAAATATAAAGAAATTTCTTCTACTTTTGAAGCCTTTGGGAAAGAAATACCGAGCTTACAAGGAAGCCAATCTTCAACAATGGTACAACTTTACTCCGAGCAATCCCTCCCTAACAAGGCTTCCCCTCCAAAGAAAACTGATCAGGCTGTAGGGGGTTCTGATCCCCAAACAACCACAAAAGCTACCATAGGGCTATTGAAAAGGATTTAACTTACCCTCTGCTCGCAATATGAGACATAAATCAATAGGGAAAAAACCCTAGAGCAAAGATATTCCTAAGGAGCTCCCTGCACGATCAGCTACTACTGCTAGTAGCTCGCCTGCTCTGCACCCTCAGAATATTGATAAGGGAAAAGGGGTTACGGACCTCATCCCCCCAAAACACCAAAAGACGTTGGGGAAAGAGCTCGTTGTCGAAGAACAGATCCAGGACTTCGACGTGGGGATATATTACTATAATCTCCTAGATTGTGCACCCCAGTTCCTTGGTATGAGGAAACCCACCCTTTACAATGAAGATATGAAGGGCGAGAGGCTGATTAACTATCTGGGTTTCCACAACCTGCTCGTAAGTTTTCCTTTTTATTACTGTCACTTTTATTGCTTTTTATCCTTTATGGCTTTACTAACATCTCGTTTCAGGCATCCATGGCCTATATGAAGCTTATCAGAGAAATTTTTGATTGGCCTGAGGAGAAAGTTACCATGGAGGCGACCATAAATTCACTGGAGGACAAGAAGAACAAAATCCAAGGTGAGGTGGACATTTTTAAGTTGGAGGCTGAAAAGTCTTTAAAGACCGCTCATATCCTGGAGCAAAAACTTAAAAATTCCATAAAACTGAGGGAAGTCTGAGGGAGGTTGTGAAATTCCGAGATGCCTTTATCAATTCGCTAAAGGAAGAATGCGAAGATCTGAAGAAGAAACTCTATAATGCCCAAAACTTGGAGAAGTAACTAAAAGAAGAGAATAAAAAACTGAAAGAGGAGCTGGCCTCACACAAGCATGGAGCTGACGAAGCTAAGAAGATTATTGAATCAATGCGGCAGGAGGTGATTTTCACCAAAGAAGATTTAGCCCAAGAACAGAATCGCACTGACACTTTAGTTAGAGAAGCAAAAGAAAGAACGGGAAGTCTGTTCTTGTACAACCTATGGCTGAAACTGCCAGATGTGGACATCTCGTTCTTTGGCCAGGAGGCTGTGGAAAAAGTGAAAATGTACGCAGCAAGGGCTACGAAAGAGGCTCAGTTAAAAGCCAATCTTCCAGCTTCCCAATCAGGCCCAGACCATTCTACTTCAGATGTGCTCCCAAATTAGCCCGAGCGCCCTACTCCTGTAGCATCGCACAACTAAACTGCTCAAAATCTGGTTCCCTCATCTGATTGTGCTCCATCAACTCATCCAAGACCTTCTTCAAGCTCTTCCTAGCCAATTGTTATTGAGGATGAAGGCAAAGCTTCAGCAGAGGCCACAGGCGAGCAGGATATTCCTCCCAGCAACACTTAGAAAATTTTCAATTCTTTTAACTTCATTTGTAACATAATTTATTCAGCTCGTGAACTTTAATGCAATTTGTTTCTTTTATCCGCTTCTTACTTTCTTGCTTTTTGCTAATATTAAATGATGAGCAATTCTGACAGCTAATCAAATCCGATTGTAATAACATATCTGAAGCAAGTATCAACTAAGCTGCAATGCCCATAGTTCATATGATAATGGGATCGTTTAGCTCTTCCAGAGTTGTAAAGTTGACAGGTTAGTGTTGGTTCCTCCCAGTATATAAAAATCCACAGATCGAATGTTCATTCCAGAGCATGTTCGCTCATAGGCTACATAGATCTTCTAGGATTATTTTATAAGTCCACAAGCCATAAATATTCCTTCTAGAGCTTAGTCACTCACAGGCTATGCTGGGACCTTACAGGATATTTTTAGCTCACAGATAATGATTACTCCTTCTAGAGCCTGGCTACTCATAGGTAGTAATCATATCTTCCAGAGCATTGGCTTACAGGTATCAATTGTACTTTCCAGAGTTTACTCGCTCACAGGTAGCAATTGAACCTTATAAAGCATGAGTAGAAAAAATAAAACGTATTGCCCAACAAGGATTAAACGCGACCAGAATTGCTTTGCCAAGAGAGTCTTTATTAATAAATTAGCTGCGTTCATACAAATCAGATAAACTAAATAAATCAATCAAGATATGAACTAAATAAGTCAAACATAATATGGCCGAAGATTCTTGGCATTCCATGTTCGGGGCATTTTTGCCCCATTCAAGTTAGTCAGGTGATAAGCTCCGTTTTCAAGACTACCCTTTACAATATAAGGGTCTTCCTAGTTTGGGCCAAGAGTTCCATCACTGGCTTTCTGAACAGTTGGTAGAATGAGACTCAAGACCAGATCACCAGGTTTGAAGCTCCGAACATGGACTTTCCTATTATAAAACATGGCGACCCTTTGTTGGTAAACAGCAACTCTTATTCGAACTTCATCTCTTGCTTCCTCAAGTAGGTCTAAACTAGACGTAAGCAGATGGTCATTATCTTCCTGTCTGAACGTTGCTCTGCATTAACTAGTGACCTCATACTCTGTTGGAATCATTGCTTCTGATTCATACACCAACGAGAAAGGAGTTTCCCCAATAATGTTGCGAGCAGTTGTTCTGTAGGCCCACAACACTTTTTACAACTCATCAACCTAGGCTCATTTCTTTGCTTCCAGCTTAGTCTTCAAGTTTTGCTTGATAATCTTGTTAACCGCTTCAACCTGCCCATTCACTTAGGGGTGGTCCACAACTGAAAAGCTCTTCTTGATTCTAAGGTTTTCGCAAAACTTCTGGAACTGCTCGTTGCTGAATTGAGTCCCATTATCCGTCACGATCTGCTGAGGAACTTCAAACCTATAAATAATATTCTCCCAAAAAAACTTCTTGACTTTGGTAGTGGATATTTCAGCAAACTCTTTAGCTTATGCCCACTTTGTAAAATAATCCACCACCACTATTGCATGCTTGCATTTTTCTCGAGCTGTTAGGAGCGGGCCGATCAGATCCATGCCCCAAACGGCGAAAGGCCATGGACTGACCATCTGCTTCAGAAAAGCTGGTGGGACTCGTGGAACCTTGGCGAACCTCTAACACTTATCATATCTCTTGACCATTTCAATCGCATCTTACTTCATGGTTGGCCAATAGAATTCCTGCCAAAGAGCCTTCTAAGCCAAAGACAGCCCCCCGACATGATTACCATAATGCCCCGTATGAATGTCTTCAAGAATGATCTGGCAGTCCGTGCCATCAATACACCTAAGCAATGGGGTTTACAACCCTCTCTTGTAAAGCCTGTCATCATAAATGCAGTACCGAACTATTTGGGCTAGAAGATGACGAGCTTCTAGCTTATCCTCGGGCAATCTTCCATCCTATAAATACTTAATCAAAGGATTCATCCAAGAGTCTTGTGCCACAACAATCGCTATCATCTCGTCCAATGGTTCTACGCTCAGGACTGGCAGAACCTCTACTGATACAACCCCCATGAAATCTGCATCCTTTGCTGTGGCAAGACAGGCTAATACGTTTGCATGAGAATTCTATGATCGCGGAACATGGTGTACTTCATATCTTTTAAACATAGCCAATAGCTCTCGGACCTTTTGCAAATAAATAGCCATCTTGGATCCCTTGGCCTGATATTCCTCTCGGACTTAACATACTACAAGCTGAGAGTCGCTGTATAACCTTACTCGTTCTGCTCATACTTTTTTGGTCAGCCTTAGTCCTGCTAGCAACGCTTCATACTCAGCCTCATTGTTTGTAGCTTTGAATTTGAACCTCAAGGCGCACAAAATTCGATAACCCTCTGGGCTTATCAGCATCACACTTGTCTCAGCCTTTTGCTCACTTGAGGATTCATCCACATATAACTCCCAAAATGGACCTTCAAAGGATTCGGCTTCTTCACTCCCCGGCCTTGTAAATTCAGTCACAAAATTTACTAACACCTACCCCTTGATTGTTGTCTCGGGTTTGAACTCTATTTTAAATTGGGATAGCTCAATGGCTCATTTAAGTAAGCGACTAGAGGTGTCAGACTTCTGAAGAACCTGATTCAATGGATATCTGGTCGGGACTTCAATCGTATGGGCTTGAAATAGGGGCGAAGCTTTTTTGATCTAACCACTAGACAGTACGCCAGTTTCTCTATAGGGGTATATCTGGTCTCTGCATCGAGCAACCTCTTACTAATGCAATATACAAGAAGTTGTATCCCGTTCTCTTCGTGAACTAAGGCGGCACTGAGGGCGTGCTGAGTAACCTCCAGGTAAACGATCAGTTTTCCCCTTTCTACAGGCTTAGAAAGCAATGGTGCTCAGCCTATATACTCCTTCAGTTGTTGAAAAGCCACTTCACATTCCTCAGTCCACTAAAAGTTCTTTTCTTTTTTCAATACATCAAAGAAAGGGATGCACTTGTCCATCGATCTGGATACGAATCTGCTAAGAGCAGCGACCTGACCATTTAGGGTTTGTACTTCTTTGATCCTGATAGGTGACTTCATGTCAATCAAAGCTTTGATCTTCTCGGGATTTGCTTCAATCCCTCTATTGTTGACCATGAAACCTAGAAACTTGCCTGAAGCCACTTCAAAGGATTCAGCTTCATCTGAAATTTTCTCAGGATCTCGAACATCTCTCCCAGATCGCGCACATGCTCTGATTTCTGCTTAGACTTCACCAACATGTCGTCTATATATACCTCAATCGTTTTGCCAATAAGGTCTTTAAACATCATGTTGATCAGCCGTTGATAGGTTGCTTCAGCACCCAAACGACATTACCTTATAGCAATATAACCCACGATCAGTGATGAATGAAGTGTGTTTCTCGTCGTCAAGGTTCATTGGGATCTAGTTATACCTTGAATAAGCGTCCATGAAATTGAGGAACTGATGACCAACGGTTCCATTAACGAGCTGATCAATCCTCGATAAAGGAAAACTGTCCTTTGGACATGCTTTGTTTAGATCGGTGAAATCAATGCAAGTTCTCTACTTTTCATTATTTTTCTTTACTAGAACAAGATTTGCTATTCAGACTAGGTAACAGGCCTTCCTTATGAATCTGTTCTCCAAGAGTTTTTCTACTTCTTCTCTAAGTGCTTCATAATGTTCTTCCGTCATTGGCCTCCTCTTCTGGTAAACTGGCCGATGGTGGGGATTGATATTTAATCTATGCAACATAGCATCTGGACTGATCCCCACCATGTCTTCGTGATTCTAGACGAAGACATCTAAATTCTCCCTTAAAAAGTCAGTAAGCTGCGCTTTAACATCTAGAGGTAAATCCTTCCCTACTTTCAAGTACCGCTCAGCATCCTGCTCACTGACTGGTACCTCATCGAGCTCTTCCATAGGACCTGCTGCTCGTTCTGCTTCTATCTTTCTAGGATCCAGGTCTTGGCTTACCCCCTTTGTGCTAACTGTTCGCGGCTTTTCCTTGGATACCATGTTGACTTTCTTCCCCTTAGGCCCCGCCTTTACTGCATTTATATAGCATTTCCTTGCTAATTCCTGTCATATATCCTACTTTGTTTGGCGTTGAAAACTTGATTGTGAGGGTATTAGTCGAAATTGCCATGTCCAGATCATTCATGGCTGGTCTTCCGAGGATAACAATGTATGCTGATGAGCAGTTAATGATCAGAAAATCTGCCATCATCATAACTTGTCGATCCGAATCTCTAACAGTAAGGGGGATTCTGATTTGACCTAACGGTACGATTGCATCTCCAGTAAACCCAAAAAGAGGCTCAAGAGATGGCATTGTTTGATCAGGGCTCAAACCCATCTGTTCAAAGCAACTTCTGTACATCACATTTACTGAGTTGCTTGTATCCATCATAATCCTCCTCACTTCGGCATTATCGATCCTTGCCCTGATAACTAGTGTGTCATTATGAGGCTAGTGTATACCTTTAGCATCTACTTCATTGAAAACGATGTCTCCTAACGTCATCGTAGCTCTCTTTGAGGATCCTTTTACCTCATTATGCCCATTAGTAGAATATGACTGGCCTCCGGCACATATAGCTCGTGTGACATATTTGATGTCCCTGTTATGTGTGGCCCATCATGAATAGTAAAGATGGTCCTTACCGCGGGCACATGGTCCTGATCGGCTGTTTGCTGAGGTTATTGTTGTTGGGTAGGTTGCTGACCCGGATCAGAACGCTGTTGTGCTCGTTGATGCCTACTCTCGGGACGTTGATCTTCTGGTCACGCCACATACTCCCTCAAGCGACCTCTTCTAATTAACTCTTCTATTGCGTCTTTGAGTTCTCTGCACTAGGAAATATAGTGCCCAGTTTCATATGATAGGCATAATACTTCCTTGGGTCTCAAAACATGCTCAGGATATTTATGGGACTCGGCTTCCCAAAATTCTCCGGTCTTTTTTCTACTTAATAAATCCTGTCCTGTCTATCTATCAAAACACTGTAGTTCTGGTAGCGGCTCCGCGGTGGAGATGGGTTCCTTCTGGGCTTATTTCTTGCCCGCTTTGCTACTTGGTTACTGGAATGATTTCTACGACTGCTCTATTCGCTCTCATCTTGACCCCGCTTCCTTTCTTGCTGAGAACTGCTCGCTTCGTTCTTCTGATCGCTAGATCTTCTTTGCCCAAAAGTATCTTCCCAGCGAATCTCCTTTGCTGCTCAATCATAAAACTCACCAGGATCCTTTACAGGGGATTTATAAATGCTCTTGTAGAGCTTCCCATCTTTCATAAGTCCAACTGAAATTGTTATCAGGATACTTTTGTCTGAAGGGTTTTCTACATTATTCACCTCGCTTTTGAACCTAGCGATATAGTCCTTCAACAGCTGATCCCGTTTCTGAAATACCATCGCTAGATGGCAAGTTGGCGCGAGCTGCTTTCTCAGTGCCTTGTACTGATCGGTAAACTTCCTTTGGCATTCATCCTAACTATTGATACTGCGAGTTAGAAGATTCCTCAACCATGCCCTCGACACGTTCCCCAATGTAGCTGGGAACACTCAGCACTGAACCAGAGGGTTGGATGTCTGCAGGTCCATTTGGACATTGAAAACATCTAGATGGTCATATAGATCACTGTCCCCATTGTAGAGTGGGACACTTGGAAGCTTGAATCTTGGCAGTAATGGCTCCATCTCAATTTCCATTATAAAAGGAGTTCTCTCTTCTCGCAACTCTGCTTGACCGTGGAGCCCAAGTCTCGCCTCCAATTGCTGGACCCTCTGCATTAATTTTTCTACCATTGGGTCCTACCACTTCATTCTTCTCGCAGGGGATCGGTGACTCCTCATGCTTTCCCTATTTCCTCAGAAATGATCACGTGACCTCTCTCGATCAATGGGCACTCTTTCACACGACCTGTTTCTTCTATGCGAGCTCTCTGCATGGTGCGACTCTTCTTGGCGCACATGCTTCTCACTACGTCCATGAGCTCACTCATTACCATGATTAGCCTCTATGCCGCGGCTGCCATCCTGGCTCACCCTTACCCTCAGACCGAGTGGATGAGGCGTTACTTCCTCTTCACAAGCCTGACATTCGCCTCATCTGGAGCGTAAATTTGATGAACAGACGAAAACTGCTAGCTATACCCTCGCTCCAACAGCCTCCTCTCTTCTGGCAAGTATGACATCCACTGGCTGGCATTGGGGATCTACATTCTTGGGGACCGTCTGAGCCTGGGCTTGTGTCAGAGCCCTGATTGCCTTCGTCAATTGTGCCACTATATTTTCTAACGCTTCCCGGCGCTACTACCAAATTGGTACAGTATCTCCACCAACGGCAACCTGATATGGGGGAAGTGGAGGCAAAACTGCATTGGAAGTTCCTGTAGCGTGACCTTGGCCTTGGTGACATTCTGATTGGTCAGCTTCCGATGTAACAATCCTAGTTGTCTTGATCCTGGCCTTGTTCATGAATCACAACTGTATTAAAAAGATTACAGAATCACAGAGTCTGGGCCTTCTTTCTATTGCCAAAAGATGTTGACACTTAATTTTGGTCAACCCGGTTCTTAAAGCCCAATACCTACGAAACAGCAACTAACAAACAGAACAACAATGACTAGAATAAAAACAAGCAGGACACAATAATTTTTACGTGGTTCGGTAAAGTAATTGCCTATGTCCATGACTATCACCCTTATTCTCTCATAGTAACAGTATATATTTCTTAGTTAGTTGTTTACAATTAATTTCATCCCTTATTTATAGAGGAGATATTATAATCTGAATAAGTTTAAGAATCTTACAAATAAGACAAAAAATAATATACATTAATTGAGATAATATCTCACAAGATTATCTCTACTGTATCTGTAACAATTGTCGAGAATGTCATGATTTAATTTGCACTGACCCAGCCTTCTAGAAGGTCAACTGATCAAATTTAATGAGCACCTTGAGCGAACAGACTACTCAAACGATCAGATATTGCATCCAGCGAGCAGATTGTTCTTAGTGATCTACCCCTATAACTAACATCAGATAAGAAAACCTTCTGATCGTTCCGATAGCCTTTGAAGAATACTATCGAGCAGTTCTTGACCACGACTAGATTAGCTTAGTGTTATAACATGCGGTCAGACCCTTACGCGATCAGATATGTGTTCAAATGATACGGTCAGTCACTTCGTAATTAAAACGATCAACCATACGATCAAATGTGTTCAGGTACATAGGCTAAGAAACGACCATATATTCCCTCCTTTGACCTTTGACTAATTGACTAACCTCTTGGGCTTCTTCTCATAAAATAACATACTAGGCTCATCATTGGGCCTTTTTTTGCCTTTCTTCTATGATCGTCAAAATGCCCATAACAATCACTTTTCAAGATCTAATTTTTAGACTTGACTTTTATCATTGAGCATTGCTACCATGAATGTTAAAATAATTATTTCATATACCAAAAGATTTTTAAGATGAGGAAAACATAAATTATATATCTACCATGAAATTAGATTGCGTGTTCAAAAGCTCTCCACTTAGAATAATTAAATTGAGTATGCCTTCAATTTCAAAAACGTTTTCTTTTATCATGAAATTATTTTGAATGGATATATGACTATTCCTATCTAAATACACATAGTATGATAATAAATTAGATCATATTCATCAATTCTTAAATTTATATAAAAAATTATTAAATTATTAATTAAAATAGTTTAAGTCTGGTGATGTGAAAATTGTCCTCAATAGTCATACCAATAATAATAAACAAAATACAACTGAAACACAACGTATGACAAGAAGAGATCTTGCTATTTTATTAGTTTGATGATAAAATGGAATACAAAAGGGGAATGGATTCTATAAAATTCCCTTAGATATCTAATACCTTTTTGCTAAAGGGGGAAGGCTGGTTTCCTTTCTCCTTTCGTTAAGAAGAAGGGGTAGAAAACCCGTTTGATAAGAGTATAAGAGAGCTTAGGCTACCTCATGGTGAGATTCTCAAGTCTCTAGCCTTAATCTAACATATTCACTTCCTTTCGCTTGACCCTCTTCCCTTCTTGCTTGCTCTTTAATTGTTTTTGTTCACTTGCCTAAGCTCTGAACAGTGATTGCCTATATATACATGTCTCTTGTAGGTTCAAGGGCTCACTATCTCTCATTTCCTTTAGGTCAACTTTCTTCTGACCTTCTTAGCATGTTTTTCTTCATCTTGTCACTTGAGACTTCCCTTTGTTGGTCGCTTTCTCCTTTTATATGCCTTGTGCTTCTAGCTTTTCCTGGCTCAGATATTGTATACACTTGTCAACTTCTCTTTGGTTTTCTAGTCCTTGTACCACGTGGTGCGAGCATCACCTTTCCTTTTCTCACCTATAGTCTAGTTTCCTTCCTTCCTTGGTGCATCAAGTCTAAGCTTGGCCTCTAGGATTGCGAGTTCTGCCATGCTGACATAAAAGGGATCATGCACCAATTTCAAGTTGAATTCCCTCTTCGGTTGGTTTTCTCGCCCTATTGTAAGAGTACTTGTGTCCATTTGTTCTTAGCCTATTGGGCTTGGGATTGAACACATTCCCTCTTAATTAAGTCTTATGAGTTGTTTTTTGGTCTGAAATTGAATCGACTATGTCAATTCAATTTCGGATCTAATAGGTTTGGAGAAGGGTCAATCCTCCCCTAAGAAATTTAATATATATTGTAACACAATGGAAGTTTTATGATGAGTTGGAAGTTTCAATAAGTGATCATAAGAACGTGACATGCTATGTTAAGGTTGTAATACTTGGGTCCCATATTGTCCAAATTTTCTCCATCTCACTCAATGTTAAGTCAATTTTTGTATCTACTCTATCTTTTCGTTGTCTACAAAGAATAAGATGTAATTTAAATTCTATTGTGAGAAGAGTGGATTCCACAATTTTTCTATTTCTTGTTTTACAACAATTAGTCTACACAAAGGCCAGGCAATCCTTATTGGTTTAGAGAGTTAGCATGTTATGATTACTTGTTGGTTGGCTCAGACTCTAGCAAACATGCACTTAACCAACATGTACCTAGTCGACCCACTCACCTGTAAATATATGTACTACTTCAAAAGCATGAATGGAAAATTAAATATTTTACTCTCAATTTTTTTCATCTCATTATCATTCTCTATCTATATAAACTAGTTATTGTGCATCAATTTTGTTGGTGTATAAATATTGGTATCATATGGCATAAAACATTGGTTGAACAAACTCAGGTTCATGACTTGGGCTTTATATACTGTCAAATTGCTAGTTAGCGCAATGAAACAGTGTCAATTGTGGCAACAAAACTAGACATTAACAGTGTAGGAATTTTTCCCATGTTTTGTTCGAGAGGATATTAGCTTTATACAATTAAAATGGACTCGAGCCATAAAGCCCATTTATTTGCAAAATTGGCCTAAGGAAGCTTGAGAGTTAAGACTAAGGTCAGCTTGTAAGACAAGCCTAAGAGAGAAGCTTAAATGCCTATAGGAGAGATCCAAGGGTTGAACTTTAGGTCGACAAGTAGGACAAATATAAGGTCTGCCCATAGGAAAAATCCAAAGGATGAACCTAGAGTTGGTCTGTAGGAGAAGTCTAAAGAAGAAGCTCAAGAGAAGGGTCCAAATGGGGCACAATGGGCTCTAACCTAAAACCCTTGAAAAGGGACATGATAAGGATCGAAATACTCTTGCCAAGGAGTGGAAGATTACCAATCACATGGCCCCTTCGTTAGGGTGATGAGCATTGTTTAAAAACTCGACCGAGTCGGCCGAGTACTCACCGAGTACTCGTCGCTCGGCTGGGTGCCGAGCCGAGAACCCCCAGATCGGGGGGTTCGACTCGGATACTGTTGAAAATCGGCCCGACTCGGGCCCAACTCGGCCCAACTCAGGCAGACTCGGCCCAGCTCGGGCCAACTCGGCCCAGCTCAGATCGGCCGAGTCGGCCTTTTTTTTTATTTTTTTTTTGCCAAAACGGCGTCGTTTTGGCACACCAAAACGACGCCGTTTTGGCGTAGTATTTCAGATCTGAGCGCTCAGATCTGAAGACTGAAATTCTGCTTCTGCGTTCTGCTCTGCTTCTCCGTTCAACCCGCTGTTGCTTCTGTCTGCCGTGCTGCCTCTAAGTTTTGCTACCGCCGGTTGGTGTGCTGTCGCCGGTTGGAGTATTAGGTGCATATCTTCTGCTGCGTTGCTGCCATTGTCGTTCGTTGATCCAACGTGTGCGACGTCTGCTGCCGTGCTGCGTTGCTGCCGCCTTCGCCGATGCCGAGTGGGGTGCGACTTCTGCTGCCGGTGTCTTCCGTCTCTCCTCCTACTGCAGTCGCCGACTCGCCGTCGCTGTGAGTCCTGTGATTTTGTTTGTTTTCAATTTTTTTTTTGTTTTTTCATTCTGTTTTTTACTTTTACAGATTTGCCGCTTCATTTTGTTTAGGATTGATGATTGATAGATTTGTGATTTATTTGTTGCATTGATGGAAATGAGATTGGTTGAATATGATTGGAAATATATTGTGTGATTTATGTTATGTTATCAATTTAGAAGCAATAGATTGTTTGATAATTGATGGAAATGAGATTGGCTGAATATGATTGGAAATATATTGTGTGATTTATGTTATATTATCAATTTAGAAGCAATATATTGTTTGATAATTGATGGTTGTTGTATAAAAATTTTTATGATCAAAGCTATATTTGATGATTAGGTTGTTATATATTCATCAATTTAGAAGTTTGACCTGGTTTGACCATGGGTCAACGGTTTGACCGTTGACCGATGGTCAGACCGAGATGGTCAAACCGAGTACTCGCAGCTCGCTGCCTCGCCGAGTCAGGTCCGAGTAGCGAGTTTTGGAACACTTGTGATGAGTGAGAGATTACCATATGTCCATTCGTAAGAGCGACTAACAAATAGGGCTAACTGATCACGTGGCCCTTTCGTTAAGGTGACAACTAAGGGATCTCGATGTGTCCATGCATTAGAATGGACAGCAAAAAGGCTTAACTAATCATGTGGCCTCTTTTGTCAGAATGGCGAGTAAGAGATTGCCATATATTCTTGCGTCAGAAAAGCCTTAACAGGAGATGACTGATCATGTGACCACTTTTTCAAGGCAGCAAGTAAGAGATCGCCATGTGTTCATATGTCACAACGACCAACAAAAGGGGCTGATCAATCACGTGGCCTTTTTGTCAAGATGGCGAGTAAGAGATCACCATGTGTTCTTACATCAAAACGGCTAAAAAGGGCTGACCAATCAGGTGGCCTTTTTGTCAAGGTGGTGAGTAAGGGATCACCGTGTGTCTACGCTTCAGAACGACTAGAAAAGATGATGACCGATCACGTGGCCTTTGGTTAAAGCAGTGGGTGAGAGATCACCATGTGTCCATGCGTTAAAATGGCCAACGGAGGGCCATGACTGATCATATGGCCCTTTTATCAATGTAGCAAGTGAGAGATCATCATATGTCTACGTGCTAAAAGGATAGAAAAGAGGGTTGACTAATCACATGGCTCCTTTGTCAAGGCGGCAAGTGAGAGATTACCACATGCTCCTACATCAAAACAAACAACAAAAGGTTTTGACCAACTGCATGCCCTTTTGTCAAGAATGGCGAATTAAGGAGTGCCTCATGGCTCCATGTTAAAGGGGATAACAAAAAAAGTTGACCACCAACTAAGAAAATATGGAAGCACTTGGACTAAATAATGATGATATATAATAACATTGGAAGCTCCATCAGTAATGAAAGGATATCTCATCCAAACGTGTTAAAAAAACTAAAAAAGCTCTCTAAAGGGTTTCTTCTATGAATTCAAGGGATCTTAATCCCCTATTATCTATAAAAGGGATATCTCTACAATACCTATCCATATAAAGGGTCAATGACTAGAGAAATTGTTAATCCTTTGCTTACTAAGGGAGCCTTATCTTGCCTCTGGAAATTTATGGGTGCCAAACCTACTTTTCGAGCTGCCAACGTGTTCATATCACCTAAGCAAAACTCTAGTGTCCTTTTTGGTCGAATGAGACTAGAAAGGATGTAAGTCAATCTCTTGATAAGGTTTGTATCATAGGTAGGGAAGTATCCTCCATCTCCACTGTTCTTATATATTTATGCCATTATGACTCTTCCTAAGTATTTGTTTTCATATATCCTATCTGACTTGAGCATTGAAGGGTGTTCGGCGGTAAATCTACCAGTGAGCTCCTGACAGTTTGCTTCATTTCGTAGGTACTTGCAGTCTTAAGACTCAACATGCTCAGATGTTATCCCCTTAACATCCACTCAAACCTTACTAGGGACCAGAACAAAGGTGGATCTAATATACTTTTAAGGGAATTCCTGCTTGATATTGTCTAGTGAAAAGGACCCTGAGAACCACCTAGAGTCCCTTGTCGGTGCTAGGATTTCCCCTTGGAGAAGCCTTCACAAGCATAAGGTGCTATTCTTGGATAGCCAGAATAGCTAGGGTTTTCACCATGTTTCCACTCTTTTTTACCCCTTAGCCTTGTAATAAAAAGGCTTGTTAGTGAAACATCGGCGACCTCCATCCTCCCTTTTTCTATTTTACAAGTAGCTAAGGGTAGGACAGATCACCTAAGAGTAAGGATTCCCTTATCCAAAAGGATCCAGATGTCAAAGGGAATCAAATCGAATCTCTCAATTCCCTATATTGTCTTCCCTTTATAATAAAGAGTATATATTGTTGATGTGATCAATTTTTCTATCAACATATTTAATTCTGTAGTCTTTTATTTGTAATTTTCTTATTTTTTTGATTCTCAAAAGTTAATTTGATATTTATCTTGTGAGAAAATCCTTGTCTTTTTAGTCTTTATCTTTTTATTAAATAAAGTTTTTATTTAATAAAAAGACTTCTTTTTGGATAAACTTTATAGAAATATATTTTGGAATTATCCCTAGTTTTTATGTAGTATTTTTAGGTAAATCTCTTTATTTATTAAAAGATTTTGACTCATTAAAAATCATATTTAATATTGAACGAATCTAGTCAGTATATATATATTGACCAAATTCAGACATAGCTAGAAAATATGAAAACCTTCCTATATATTTTCGGCAAATTTTATCTACCTCTTTTATCTCTAATTAAATTATTTATTGTATAGATAAATTTGAAAAAAGAAAAAAAAAAAGGCAACGTGATTTCTATAAATGCTAACCGAACTTGTGAGGATAAGCAGGTAGTGATCTTCAAATGTTTTTTAGAGTTAGCATGTTTATATAACTTAGAGTGATTTTTCTCTAGGTTGTTTCTAGTTTGAGGGAGTGAGTTACTTTCTAAGCACATTCAGTAACATAGACTTTTCGAAAGGAAAAGTTGCAAGGTCTTCTAGAGAAGATAAGTCTCAAGGCTCTTGAAGGGAGTTCAAGAAACAACGGATCATTTAAATCGAAGGGAGCTTGCTATACTAGATTAGTAGAGAGAGTACAACATTTTGCATCAACTATAAAAAGGGAATCTTTAGTTGAGTAAGTCAAGTTATGTGTGTACTATTTGAACCATTATTAATTAGTATAAATATTTAGGCATGACCTTATGGATGTAAGGTAAAATCAAACCATGCTAAAATGTAGTTGTCTTTCTTGTTTTCTATTACAACACTTTCATTAATTGTTGCAATAGTTTTTAATTTCTGTCATAACAATATTCAATTTTTGTCATAATAGTTTTTAGCTTTCTATGCAATGACTTACACAATTTGTTGCAACAACTAAGGCAAATTTATTTAATTTGAGAAAAATTTGGTAAGTTTAAAGAAAATTGGATGTTTCAATTAGTATTAGAGCATAGTCACTAGAATTTACTTAGTGAAATTATTGAGAGTTTCTTATCTGCTTTTATTGGTTTACTACAATTGCTTGATAGGTCAAACTACCCATATTAGAAAGCCAGGATGAGAGCATTTATCAAGTTCATTGATGAAATAGCATGGCAATATGTTTTGACAGGTTAGAGCATGCAACATTATAGATTCTGAAAAAAAAAAGAAAATTATGAAACCTAAAGTGACATGGACAATTGAAGAGGATCGTTTGGCAAACTT
Source organism: Dimocarpus longan (assembly GCA_022984855.1). Classification (NCBI taxonomy): domain Eukaryota; kingdom Viridiplantae; phylum Streptophyta; class Magnoliopsida; order Sapindales; family Sapindaceae; genus Dimocarpus; species Dimocarpus longan. The sequence continues at coordinate 9,926,166 of CM041014.1, read as the reverse complement.
CAACAGCAAAGCATTGTATATTCTATTTTCAATGGGATGGATGTGAATCAATTCAAATTGATTTCTACATGTGATACAACAAAGGAAGCATATGACATCCTTCAGACAGCTCATGAAGGAACCTATTTGGCAAGATAACCAATCAATGACTAAGTTATTATTGATCAATAGTGAGTTTCGTGCTTATCTCGTCCGAACCTATTTGGCATGTACCATGCACAAATCATTCAATTAGACATACTTCCTAGTGAGCATTCCATGTCCCTAACAGATCTTCTATTAACAATTATCAATCAGATTATCACAACCATGCTATAACCTAGATCAATCTCATTTATACAAGATCTAATCGATAGTGATAGGAAATCCATCATACAATATCAATCAAGGGGTATTTGATATAAAATGATTGAGACAATGCTGTTAATCACAATATCAAAACAAATACTGAAGCATCAAATAAATAGAATCCAAAATTGCATTCAAAACATATTGTCAAACATTCATAGTGTTGTAAACCTAACTAGTGAGTTTAGTTACACATAAAGAATTGAAAAACAACACAAATAACAAGAGAGATTAAACCCTTAATCTTTATGATGCTTGAATCCTTTGTTGATTGATCAATCATTGACATGCAACACCAAGACTTCACTAAACCTGATGAAGTTCTGAGAACAAAGTAATGTGTCAACTAGGGTTAATTATTGCATTTGGCTTTCCACGTAAAACCCAAAACCTCATTCGTCGGAGAGCGAAATATTTTTCCGATGGATCGCATTTGATTGGAAAAATATAATTATCGAGTCCGAAAATATTTAGAATAATTATTTTAGAATAAATAAAATAAATCCGAGTTCGTGAAAACGGATTTGAAATTTTAAAATAATTTCGAAGGTTAAAGCGATTAAAAGTGGATTCTGGATGGACGGACGGAAATAGAATTAGATTTCGGAATCGAAAATGGAAGTTAAAGCGAGAATGCATGGAATTTCAATAAAATAAGTGGTGGCTTGCATGGGAATAGCAAGAGATGTGGCAAGGATCCCATTTACATGGGTCCCACATGCCAAACTAGGCATTAAACAAATTATAAAATTGAAAAGCAAAAGTTAAAAGTGAAGTAAGCTCTCCTAATCACATTCGGTCACCATATCCTAAGACCGAGAGAGTGATTTTTTGAGAGAGAGGAGTAAAGCAAGCTGAAAGCATTCGGTCTCCTTCTTCATCCTTCTTTCTTGACCGAGGGAGCGAACCTTTGTGGGTGAGCTTGTGAGCTCATGAAAGAGAGAACCGAGAGCTAGAGAGTGTTCGAGTGTGATAGAGAGAACAAGAAAGAGAGTTGCATGTGAGAGGTGTGACCAGATCCGAGAGCTTGTGTGTGTGTGCTGCTCATGGAAGAAGAGAGAACTGAGAGCAGATCTGAAGCAAAGCAACCCAGGAGCTTATCTGAGCCAAGAAGCCGTGCATGCAAGCAAGAGGAGGCCGAGAGCTGCTGTCGCGGTCCTCAGGTGCTGTCGTCGTCGCTGCCGTGAGTCACTACCATTACCGAGTAGCTATTGTCAGACCGAGCCGAAGCCGAAGCACCGTCCTCTCTCCTGCCCATTTGATCTTCATCAAGCTGGAAGCTCACGCATGCAGGTGAGGATGAAAGAGCTGCTACCGTGACCTTGTTGTTGCCATGAGCTTGCCGTTGTGTGGGCTGCTGCCGAGCAGCTACTGTCAAGTTAGGCCGAGCTCAACCATTACAGATATGAAGTGAAACAACATCAAGAGAAGACAGCTTGCTGGTGGAAGGAGACTGCTTGCTGCAGTGAAAGTCGTCGCTGTCGCGATTGTTCGCGAGTGTTTTTCGAAGTTTCGAAGCTTTCGAAGTGAGTTTCGAAAGGTACGTTGTGATTTTATTGAATTCGTTTCGTTGAATAATGATTAAGATTGAGTTGAGGATGAATTTTGATGATATTATGATTGGGCATAGGATTTAGAACCTCATTAGTGCGGAGGTTCGCTCGATATTATTGTTTGTGTTTTTGGAATGAAATTATCATCGATCGTGTTCGTTGCGTTTTGTTTACGTGCTGTTATAGGAGAAGTTTAGGGTTAATATGTTACGCTTTTAGTTTCGAGTTCGTTGTCATGGAAAATGGTTAGTATTAGTGTGTTTTAAAATATCGGATAGTCGTTTGGATATTGAGAAATCATTTCCGATGCAATTCGGTTGAGTTTTCCGCGAATGCGAATGTTTTTAGTTTGTGATTTTCGTTGTCTAATATGAAAGTGTTTATAATATTATCTCATTGCCTTGAGACGTTATTAAGCCTGTTCAAGTGTTAAAGTTAATGTTAGGATAGTTTGAGTTATAATAAAGTTAATCGGATAGTTTTTGTTTCGCGTGAAATCATTAAATTGTTGAATTTCGGAGTAGAAACCGGAAATGGATATTTGTTAAGCTTGCTGTCATATTTTTCATGTTTGTGCTTTAAAGTGTTTGAATATTCGTTTGCCATGTTTTAAGTAAAGTCACGAGTAGTGATTGACGATAAGTTTAATTGGAAACGAAGGAATCGCGCGAAACGCTAAAAACGATAATTCGCTATAGCTAGTTGAAATCGCGTAAGTTTTATGTTATTCGTTTAGCTTCGAATCTTCTTTTTATTGAATCCATTAGAATGTGATATCGATGATGTTGCTTTAGTTTCAAATGGCATAGTTGTCGGTTTTGTAACCGTAGAATTTCGAGTAGTTTATGTTGCGATAATGAATTGGTTCGAGATAGTCTCTGCATACGAATATTAGTTTTCCGTATTGTTGTCATGTGGGGACAATCACTTGAATAGTTGTGATTGGAAAATCCTCGTGTGGTGTAAGATTAGTTTGTTCACAAGCCGTGTTTTAACGACATCTCGATCGAAACCAATTGTAGGTGAACCGGCGAGTGGACGAGACTCGTAACGGGAAGTGGTGATAAAGTATTTGGAAGCAAGTTGTGAGTGTTATTAAATTGATTTGAAACTATTGTTTAATTCTAAGTCATATGAATTTTTATATAAACGTTTTGGCATGAATGAATTTATATTAAGTTTTATGGTTTCATGCAAGCTTATTTAAGTTAAAGGATATCATAAACTTTTCAATTATGAAGTTTTACATGACATTTAAATTCTATGATCAAATATGTCATGATATTAATTAAATTATTTATGATATCCTCCATTACGAATTTTTATATTCAAGAATGAAATGTGGATTTTATATGAAATGCAGCTTATTTATAAATATTTTGTTAAGCCTATGGTATTCCTTAGGATGATTTTATGATGTTGTCGGTAATGGTAGAATACCCTAAAGCGATGTGGGATTCTGCTTGGGAGTTGCGATGTAGGATTCCGCCTCTCCCTAGGGTATATTATGAGTTAGCTTACTACCTGAACGATGTAGGATTCTACTACTTAGTTACTGATCATATGGTCTTGCGATGTAGGATTCCGCTTTACCATATGCCTCGGTATACCATTTGGCGATTTAAGTATTGGTGGTTGATTTACTATATTTTTATTGAAATGAATTCTTATTAATTCGTTTACCACCATTTTAATTTACAAGTTTATGTTATATTGAAATGATATAAGCTGTTGAATTTCGTTCCTGAATTCATAAATTATGTTTTATGAATATGTTTAAAGTTAAGTGAAATGATTCAATCATGTTTTATGAATAAATTCGTAAATAATAGGAAGGTGACTATTTTGAACTGGATTTTATTTAGAATATTATAACACTCACTGATGATATTATCTCACCCTATTATATGTTTATAAAACCAAACTCTCCAGGTCAATATGCAGCTTTAGGTGCTACAGCTTCAGCCGCTGGAACTCCGACTCATGAATAATAAGACTTGGTTGCATTATAATTACTGTGCGTGTTTATCTACGACTTTTGTTATAAATATTTTTGAATTGTAAATATTAACACTTGAATTATATTAACTATGTTTTGAAAAAGTTGTAAACCTATCTATATGTGAATTCTAAACTATTTTGAATTCTACTTCGATGCCTTTTGTTTTAATTACTCGATTTGAATCTTACTATAAAGTTTTGAATGTATGAAAATATATTTAAACTTCCACTTTTATATAAATCCTGGGTTACCAAAACTATTTGTATAGTTATATTTCAAGTTATCAGGAAAAAGGCTTAGCTTCACGGGAACCTTCTAGTTGGATTAGGTATCCTCTGGAGGTCCTCCGTGGGGTCGCCGGGCGGGTCACCGGACGTACTAAGATAAGGCGAATAGGGATTGTCAGTGTTGGTATCAGAGCTTGGTTTTATAAATCGAGTTAGGTGTTTTCTAGTCAAGACTATTTGAAGCATTTTCATATTGATATGATAATCGAGTAACCCAAATTGATTTTTCATCACTATTTTTCATACATTGGTTTACAAAAATATTCAAGTGTTATATAATTTTGTTTTGTTTAAAATCACATTATAATGCAACGACGTGGTCGTAGAGGTTTCCGCAAAGCTATACTGGAAGCTTCAGCTTCTACAACACTTACCATCCGAGAGGTTGAAAATGAAACTAGGTCAGAAGAGGTGTTATATAATTTTGTTTTGTTTAAAATCACATTATAATGCAACGACGTGGTCGTAGAGGTTTCCGCAAAGCTATACTGGAAGCTTCAGCTTCTACAGCACTTACCATCCGAGAGGTTGAAAATGAAACTAGGTCAGAAGAGGTGTCTATGAATCAGTCTTGCTCGGAACCACCGAGATCAGCAGAACAGCCAGAAGGGAACTTTAATGCTGATCAAGTGGCTCAAATTTTGTTGGCAGCAATGCGACAACCACAAGAGACCCATGAATCTTCGAAATGTTCTTTTGAGCACGTCCGTAAATTGGGCGCGAAGCCGTTCAATGGGAGTGGTGATCCCAAGAGTGCTCTGTTATGGTTAGATAGAATCAATAAAATCTATAAAGTCATGGGGTGCTCAGGTGATCAGAAAGTCACATTCTCCAACTTTCTATTAGAAGGCAGGGCTAAAGATTGGTGGGAGGCGTTAGAAAGGAGAAATCCAAATGGGATTTCATGGGATCAATTTCAGAGAGAGTTTATTGGCAGATTCTATCCGAAAAGCTATAAAGATGCTAGAACAGAAGAATTCTTCAAGCTAGAGCAGGGCTCGACCTCAGTCGCTGATTATGAAAAGAAGTTCTCAGAGCTTGTTCGGGATCTCAGAGCTTGTTCGGATTGTGCCCTTCATCGTTGATAATGAGGAACAGAAGTGTAAGAGGTTTCTTGCAGGTATAAGTCCTCATCTCCAGGTAGAGGTTCAGGAGGCAGAGGAGTACCTTCTTTAGGTCGGTCAGGAAGGCCTCATGCTCAGGCCAGAGTATTTGCCGTTACTTAGCAGGAGGCGGAAGCTGCCCCAAAGGTTATCACGAGTATGATTTCTATCCTTGATCTTGATGCATATGTATTGATAGACCCTGGAGCTATGCATTCTTTTATTTCTATGCAATTTTTTGCTAAGGCAAATGTGAAGGTTCAGGCATAAAATTATAATATGATAGTTTCTATCCCCGCTGGAGACTCGCTGTTAGCTGATAAGGTGTTTCTTGATTGTAAAATTATGATAGAGGATAGGGAGTTTCCAGCAGATCTGATTTTGTTAGACATTAGAGATTTTGATATAATTTTAGGGATGGATTGGCTGTCCAGGCACCGAGCCTCGGTGGACTGTTATAGAAAAGAGGTCAGGTTGGTCAGGTTAGGGAAATCAGAGGTGGTGTTTCGAGGGATGCGGAAAGTACTTGCCACCAGTATTGTGATCGCTATATCAGTTAGTAGAATGCTCCGTAGAGGGTGTCAGGGATATCTAGCATATATGATTGATCAGTCGGGGAATGAGAGTCGATTGAAATTTACCTTAGTGGTCAGTGAGTTCCCAGATGTATTTCCAGAGGACCTTTCAAGTTTACCCCTAGATCAGGAAATAGAGTTTGAGATAGACTTAGCTCCAGGAACTGAACCAATCTCAATCACTCCTTACAGGATGGCTCCGATCGAGTTGAGAGACAAATGGAAAAGTTATTAGACAAGGGCTTTGTGAGATCGAGTACTTCTCCGTGGGGAGCCTCAGTTCTGTTTGTCAAAAAGAAATATGGGAGTTTAAGGTTATGTATTGATTACAGGCAGCTGAATCGAGCAACGATCCAGAATCAGTATCCCCTCCCAAGAATTGATGACTTGTTTGATCAGTTGCAAGGATCTAGAGTGTATTCAAAGATTGACCTAAGATCAGGATATCATCAGCTGAAGGTTCGTAATGAAGATGTTCCAAAGACTGCTTTCAGAACTCAATATGGGCATTAGGAATTCTTAGTCATGCCATTTGGGTTGACAAATGCTCCAACCGCCTTTATAGACCTGATGAACAGGGTTTTTCGGGCTTACTTGGATAAGTCCGTAATTGTGTTTATTAATGATATATTAGTTTATTTAGGTAGTCATGAGGAGCATACGGAACATCTCAGGATTTGGAGGCATTACTTGTACGAAGTTCAATGTCAGATATTTACAGATCATAAGAGCCTTCAGTATTTATTCACCCAGAAAGAGTTGAATATGAGACAGAGGAGATAGTTGGAGCTGCTCAAGGATTATGATTGCACCATAGAGTACCATCTTGGGAAAGCAAATGTTGTAGCTAATGCATTGAGTAGGAGACCCTCCAGCTCAGTAGCTCATTTAAGAGCTGGGTATCTTCCATTGTTAGTAGAGATGAAATCTTTAGGAGTTAATTTGAAAGTAGTAGATTCGGATGCATTGTTAGCTATATTTTAGGTTCGACCGATACTCGTGGATAGAATCCGAGAATTTCATATTCAAGATCCCCAGTTCATTAAGATCAGACAGGAAGTAGAGTCAGGCCAGCAAGGAGATTTCTCAGTCAAGGATGATGGTACGTTGAGGATGAGACAGAAATTGTGTGTTCCAAATGTGGCGGAACTTAAGAAAGAAATTTTAGATGAAACTCACTCCTCAGCATACGCTGTGTATCCGGGAAGTACGAAAATGTATCATACCTTGAAAAGGCATTATTGGTGGAAAGGTATGAAGAGAGAGATAGCTAAATTTGTGTCAAGATGTTTGATTTGTCAGTAGGTAAAAGCCGAACACCAAAAGCCATCAGGACTTCTTCAGCCACTCTCTATCCCGAAGTGGAAATGAGAGCGTATTACAATGGACTTTATGGTAGGATTTCCTCGGAGTCGAAATGGTTACGATAGTATTTGGGTAATAGTGGATCGACTTACGAAGTCAGCTCATTTCCTACCTATCCGAAGTACATATTCCTTGGATAGATTAGCCAAGTTGTATGTTGATGAGATCATGAGATTGTATGGGGCTCCAGTGTCGATCGTATCCGATAGAGATCCGAGATTTACATCCCGATCTTGGCCTAGTTTGCAGAAAGCTTTGGGTACTCAATTACATTTCAGTATAACATTTCATTCGCAGACAGATGGACAGTCTGAGCGTACTGTTCAGACCTTAGAAGATATGCTCAGGTCTTGTGTGATGGAGTTTGGAGGAAGTTGGGATACTCATCTGTCGTTAATCGAGTTTGCCTATAATAATAGCTATCAGGCTAGTATCGTGGCACAATATGAAGCACTTTATGGGAGACGGTGTAAGACGCCGGTATATTGGGATGAGATGGGCGAGAGAAAGTTGATTAGGCCTAAGCTTGTTCAGATGACTACAAATAAGATCAAGGTTATTCGGGGTAATCTGAAGATAGCTCAGGATCGATAGAAAAGTTACACAGATAAACGTAAGAAGGATTTGGAGTTTCAGGTCGGGGATAAGGTGTTTCTACGTAAATCACCTTGGAAAGGAATAATTCGTTTTGGGAAGCGAGGTAAGTTAAGCCCTTGATGCATCGGTCCCTATGAAGTGATTGGCAGAGTAGGTGAGGTAGCATATCGGCTTGAACGGCCAGTAGAACTTTCCAGGATTCATAATATATTCCACGTCTCGATGCTCTGTAAGTATATAGCAGATCCTTCGCAAGTGTTGTCAAACCAGCCAATGGAACTTAAGGAGAACCTATCTTATGAGGAGACCAATTCAGATTCTTAACAAGAGAGAATAGGTTCTTCGTAGCAAAACTATTCCGTTGATTAAAGTGTTGTGGAGGAATTATGTAGTGGAGGAAGCTATGTGGGAGAAAATAATTTCAGAATTTTAAAATAATTTTAAAACGGATTTGAAATTTTAAAATAATTTTGAAGGCGAAAGCGATTAAAAGTGGATTCCAGATGGACGGACAGAAACGGAAGTAGATTTTGGAATCGAAAATGGAAGTTAAAGCGAGAATGCATGGAATTTCAATAAAATAAGTGGTGGCTTGCATGGGAATAGCAAGAGATGTGGCATGGATCCCATTTGCATGGGTCCCACATGTCAAGCTAGGCATTAAACAAATTATAAAATTGAAAAGCAAAAGTTAAAAGTGAAGTAAGCTCTCCTAATCACATTCGGTCACCATATCCCAAGACCGAAAGAGTGATTTTTTGAGAGAAAGGAGTAAAGCAAGCTGAAAGCATTCGGTCTCCTTCTTCATCCTTCTTTCTTCATCAAGGGAGAGAACCTTTGTGGGTGAGCTTGTGAGCTCGTGAAAGAGAGAATCGAGAGCTAGAGAGTGTTCGAGCGTGATAGAGAGAACAAGAAAGAGAGTTGCATGTGAGAGGTACGACCAGACCCGAGAGCTTGTGTGTGTGTGCTGCTCGTGGAAAAAGAGAGATCTGAGAGCAGATCTGAAACAAAGCAACCCAGGAGCAGATTTGAGCCAAGAAGCTGTGCATGCAAGCAAGAGGAGGCTGAGAGCTGCTGTTGCCGTCCTCAGGTGCTGTCGTCGTCGCTGCCATTGCCGAGCAGCTATTATCAGACCGTGTGTTATCCAAGTGCAGACCTAGCCGAAACACCATCCTCTCTCCTGCCCATTTGATCTTCATCAAGCTGGAAGCTCACGCATGCAGGTGAGGATGAAAGAGATGTTGTTGTGACCTTATTATTACCGTAAGCTTGCCGTTGTGTGGGTTACTGTCGAGCAACTGCTGTCAAGTCAGGCCGAGCTCAACCATTACAGATCTGAAGTGAAACAGCATCAAGAGAAGACAGCTTACTGGTGGAAGGAGACTGCTTGCTACCGTGAAAGTCGTCGCCGTCGCGATTGTTCGCGAGTTTTTTTCGACGTTTCGAAGCTTTCGAAGTGAGTTTCGAAAGGTACGTTGTGATTTTATTGAATTCATTTCGTTGAATAATGATTAAGATTAGTTGAGGATGAATTTTGATGATATTATGATTGGGTTTAGGATTTAGAACCTCGTTAGTGCGGAGGTTCGCTCGATATTGTTGTTTGTGTTTTTGGAATAAAATTATCATCGATCATGTTCGTTGCATTTTGTTTACAGGCTATTATAAGAGAAGTTAAGGGCTGATATGTTACGTTTTTAGTTTCGAGTTCTTTTGTCTTGGAAAATGATTAGTGTTAGTGTATTTTAAAGTATCGGATAGTCGTTCAAATATTGAGAAATCATTTCCGATGCGATTCGGTTGAGTTTTCCACGAATGCGAATGTTTTTAGTTTGTGATTTTCATTGTCGAATATGAAAGTGTTTATAATGTTATCTCACTGCCTTGAGACTTTATTAAGCACGTTGAAGTGTTAAAGTTAATGTTAGGATAGTTTGAGTTATAATAAAGTTAATCGGATAGTTTTTGTTTCGCGCGAAATCGTTAAATTGTTGAATTTCGGAGTTGAAATCGGAAATGGATATTCGTTAAGCTTGCTGCCATATTTTTTATGTTTGTGCTTTAAAGTGTTTGAATATTCGTTTGCTGTGTTTTAAGTAAAGTCACGAGTAGTAATTGACGATAAGTTTAATTGGAAACGAATGAATCACGCGAAACGCTAAAAATGATAATTCGCAATAGCTAGTTGAAATCGCGTAAGTTTTATGTTATTCGTTTAGCTTCGAATCTTTTTTTTATTGAATCCATTAGAATGTGATATCGATGATGTTGCTTTAGTTTCAAATGGCATAGTTGTCGGTTTTGTAACTGTAGAGTTTCGAGTAGTTTATATTGCGATAATGAATTGGTTCGAGATAGTCTCCGCATGCGAATATTAGTTTTCCGTATTGTTGTCATGTGGGGATAATCGCTTGAATTGTTGTGATTGGAAAATCCTCGTGTGGTGTAAGATTAGTTTGTTCACAAGCCGTGTTTTAACGACATCTCGATCGAAACCAATTGCAGGTGAACCGGTGAGTGGACGAGACCCGTAACGGGAAGTGGTGATAAAGTATTTGGAAGCAAGTTGTGAGTGTTATTAAATTGATTTGAAACTATTGTTTAATTCTAAGTCATATGAAATTTAATATAAACGTTTTGGCATGAATGAATTTATATTAAGTTTTATGGTTTCATGCAAGCTTATTTAAGTTAAAGGATATCATAAACTTTTCAGTTATGAAGTTTTACATGACATTTAAATTCTATGATCAAATATGTCATGATATTAATTAAATTATTTATGATATCCTCCATTACGAATTTTTATATTCAAGAATGAAATGTGGATTTTATATGAAATGCAGCTTATTTATAAATGTTTTGTTAAGCCTATGATATTCCTTAGGATGATTTTATGATGTTGTCGGTAATGGTAGAATACCCTAAAGCGATGTAGGATTTCGCTTGGGAGTTGCGATGTAGGATTCCTCCTCTCCCTAGGGTATATTATGAGCTCGCTTACTACCTGAGCGATGTAGGATTCTCCTACTTAGTTACCAATCATATGGCCTTGCGATGTAAGATTCCACTTTGCCATATGCCTGGGTATACCATTTGGCGATTTAAGTATTGGTGGTTGATTTACTATATTTTTATTGAAATGAATTCTTATTAATTTGTTTACCACCATTTTTATTTACAAGTTTATGTTATATTGAAATGACATAAACTGTTGAATTTCATTCCCGAATTCATAAATTATGTTTTATGAATATGTTTAAAGTTAAGTGAAATGATTCAATCATGTTTTATGAATAAATTCGTAAATAATAGGAAGATGACTATTTTGAAATGGATTTTAATTAGAATATTATAACACTCACTGATAATATTATCTCACCCTATTATATGTTTATAAAACCAAACTCTCCAGGTCAAGGTGTAGCTTTAGGTGCTACAGCTTCAGCCGCTGGAACTCCGACTCACGAATAACAAGACTTGGTTGCATTATAAATACTGTACATGTTTATCTACGAATTTTGTTATAAATATTTTTGGATTGTAAATATTAACACTAGAATTATATTAACTATATTTTGAAAAAGTTGTAAACCTATCTATATGTGAATTCTAAACTATTTTGAATTCTACTTCGATGCCTTTTGTTTTAATTACTCGATTTGAATCTTACTATAAAGTTTTGAATGTATGAAAATATATTTAAACTTCCACTTTTATGTAAATCCTGGGTTACCAAAACTATTTGTATAGTTATATTTCAAGTTATCAGGAAAAAGGCTTAGCTTCACGGGAACCTTCTAGTTGGATCAGGTCTCTTCTGGAGGTCCTTTGTAGGGTCGTCGGCTGGGTCACCGGACATACTAGGATAAGGCGAACAGGGCCTGTCATTCCAGCTCTCATTTGACATTCACATATAATGATTTATAGGCACAACCCTAAGTTTTGTCATGACCCTTTTACCTTTCAAAATTCATATCGTTTTACAATGTATGTTGCGGTGCCACTCTCAGTATAGCCCTAATGAGTGGCGTTGTAGTGCCAGAGAGTAAATTATTTTATGTCTCTATGGTAGCTTAGCGAAGTAGCTTCTAGTGTAGCATCAATGGGCTTGTTTGGGAAACGGGTGGAAGTGCTTATTTTGGCTTTTAGAGGCCAAACATTTTGGGGAAATGTTTGGATTGAATCTCAAAACAACTTTTGGCTTTGAAATGCCCATCCCAAGGAAGCTAGAATTGGTAGCTTTGGCACAAAGAGCTTTCGTTTAAAAACACGAGAAGCAAATTTTCATTTAATGAATCTTTTATTATTCCAATTTTACCCTTACTTGATTGAATAACAAATCAACTCTTCCATCTATATTCTCTTCTTCATCGTCCTTTTCTGAAAAAATTAGAACCTTATCCACCATGAAATTGATGAATGGGTTCACTCAAAAGGTAGAAAAAATTGATGTTGTGATTTATAATCTGTGTAATGCAAGGTAAAATCTTTCTCTGCTCATCATTTATTGTGTGATTTCTCTGCTTTTCTTCTTCTTAAAGCTCTTCAACATAATCATTCATGTACCATTTTTCTTCAGAAATTTTAACATCTCAAGAGCTCTCCAGATATCAACATCAACAGCTTTACTTGATCTTCTTCTTCTGAAAAACAAGCAAGGTACAATTTTTCTTCACAAATGTTAATCTTATTCAAGTTTATATTATTGTAATGCCATGTTTGATGTTGTTGCTCATGTGGGTCTGTCTTGATTTTGTTTGATTTCGGACAGTTTTTGTTGTGATCGATATTTGTTTTAGTTATGTAAAGACCAAGATATCATTGTTTTCACCTTAAAATGTCACACTGTAACATCCTCTTATAATTGTATTTGTGGTATATATATGCAAATTTGGACTTGGGTGATGTAAAAGAAGCTTTAATGTATGTGAAGGGATGATAATTTGTATATATATGAATCTTATTTGTCTTCAGCAGACATATAAGTTCTATTGTAGACATCAAAGAGTTGTATAATTGCTGTTTAGAGCTTGCATGGTTTACAGAAGAAAAGATGAAAGTCAACTGTAATGGAGTACTGCAAATATGATTCTTTTAAATTTTAGTGTACTTTATCAAGCTAATTAGATTTACTGGAATTAGTTAATATGTTTGGCTTGAAATTGATGATGTTGTATTAAGAGCCTGAGATATAGAACTTCATTATTTTGTAGACAGTTTAGAAAGATTTTGTTTAGTTGAAAATGTATTGGCATCTTCAATTTAAATCAGTATTGCATTGTCATCAAACACTAAACCAGAGAATATTAGTTCATAGTCATCAAATATGTACCTTTATTCATTTTATGTGACCGTATTTTATATACACTTTATATTTAAACTAATAATGCTTCTCATTTTTATGTGACCATATTTCATGTGCACTTTATGTTTAAACTAATCATGCTTCTTAATTCTATATACATTGTTTTTTTGTTTGTTAACAGCTCTTTCATCAATTTCAATCTGCCATAGAGCCGGATGATAAAGAAAGCAGTTCTTAGTGACATTTATATGAATAATGATGTAGTTCTATAAAATAAATCCATTCAGTATTTCAAGAAAAAATTAAATATTATATTGGGTTATAGGTTTCCATAAAGAAAATCCATTCAATATTGCAAGTATGAACCATAGTCAATAACAGGGTAATGTATCTATATTAAAAATTTGTTATATAATTAAGAATGATTATATGTTAGTCAAGAACAGGATGATGTATATATATTAAAAAATTTTGATATAATTAAGAATGATTATATGTTAGTAAAAAACAGAGTGATGATTCTATATTAAAACATTTTGATATAATTAAGAATGATTATATGTTAGTAAAAAACAGAGTGATGATTCTATATTAAAAAATTTTGCATCTAATTAAGAATGATTATATGTTTTTTGATTCTCAAAAAAGATTATACGTTTTTGGTTTCTTTATTTAAATGTTTGATTTATTACTATTTAGGTGTTTCAATCTTAGGCTGCAACATGCAGCTATTAAATTTCATCATGTCATTTCATATCTTGTAATAAGCAAGTTAATCTAACAAAATCCTCCTCCTTTATATCATTTTATATGATACTAAGGCTAATATCTTTCTCATAAATACAGAAGATATATAAATCATTTGTCCCACACTTTACCACTACAAACAATGGCGACACTAATAATTAACCACCATCTTAATGTATCCATCAATTTAAATAGCATGTTGGATCTCATCTCAACTCTCTTAATTAAGTCGATCATTTCCTTAGCCTCTCCATTGACTTATATGTTATAGTCATACTTTTTACTGTGAAGTCATTTTGTCTGCATCACTGGTTAGTCCCTATCTCAGCATCTCAATCAAGTTGGTCTAATGACTTAATTAATCTAGGATGGTAGAGTCATCATATATTAGTGAAACTTTGCACACATAAGGTGCTTAATTTGTTGTAAGTGGCGATGTTACAGGACCGTGTTTAGTAAATTCCATTTTAGAGCAAATGTAGCATACTACAAGAAATGATATTTTTAAAACTATAACTTAATAAATGGAAAAAAAAAATAGTTTTAATGTTATGACTACACTTCAGGAGGAAGACTATTAATTAGATCTTTAGACAAGATGACACCCCACTTGACAACATTTGATTTGGCAGTAAAATAGGATTTTTTTGAAACTATAAACATATTTAATAGATGTCAATTACTAGCAACCTTCGTATGTTTTAATTTTTAACATTTTAAGAAATAATTTCACCTAGTATTAAATTTGGTTCTACATGTTTTAGTTGTGTTCTTCATCAAGGTGTCTTCTTTTAATGAAATGTTAATTTAGTTCTCTTTTTAAGTAATAGGCATATTCAAGTGTCATATTTGTGTGTTGTTTTATCATTTTTTTATTAGATGGCAAATGATGGAACACAAGGAAAAACAAAAGCAATATGGGATCCAAGAACACATGAGATTTGAGTTGATTTAGCTATCGAACAAGTTCGAGCAAGTAATAGAAATGTAACACATTTGAACAAACAAGGATGGAAGAATTTCCTTGAAAATTTTAACAAGAAAACTGGTAGACAATATGATAGAAAGCAACTTAAGACTTATTGGGATAATGTGAAAAAAGAATGTCAATTATGGGACTCTTTATTGAGAGGAGAGACTGGAATTGGTTGGGATATGGAAAGACAAACCGTTGAGGCTTCAGATGAATGGTGAACAGCTAAGTTACAAGTAGGTATCACTAGATACATTCTTTAATTATAATTTATATATGTGTCTAGTCTAATTATATAATTATAATTCGTATGCTAACTCAAAAATTATAATAGAAATATCCTGAAGCATCAAAATTTCGAACAAAAGGTTTGGAGCATGCCTTCAAGTTAGATGAATTGTTTCGAGATGTTATAGCAATAGGAGCTAAGGCTTGGGCACCAACTTCTGGTTTGATGCCTCCTTAGTATACACAAGCACCTATAATAAATGATCGCATTGATGATATAGCTTTCTGATGAGAGTAATCATGATGAGGAAGAAGAATGTAACAACTACAACAAAACATCACTTGAACTGAATAAAAAGAAATTCAAAAAAGCGAAGAAAAAAAGTTCTATGACATCAAAATTATCCAAACAACTTGATGTGTTTTGTGAAAATATCAAGAATATGGGTTCATACATTCGTACTGATCCACCTGGATGTAGTGTTCAAGAGGTTGTTGCTAGATTGAAAACCCTTCTAGAATGTCATCCTGTGAGTCCTCTTTTCAAGGTAGGTATTACCCTGTTTATGAAGAAGACACATAGGGAGATGTTTGTGGCATTGGAAGAACCTGAATACCAAGTTCAATGGTTGAAAGATCAACAATCTATAATAGAGAGACAATGAATGGTTAAAGAAAAATGTCTCTTTTTTGTATATTGACATGCTTTTGTGAAGAATCAAGTGTATTATATCTTTTTTGTATGTCATTTTTTTGTATACTGACATACTTTTGTGAAGAAAAATGTCACTTTTTGTATGTTGACAAACATGAAAAAAAAAAAAAGTCACTTTTTGTGTATGTTGACATACATGAAAAAATTTCTCTTTATAAGGGATATTACACTTTTTGTATATGTAAAAACAAATTATATTAAAATATGATATTATTAATTACATTATTGTTTTATGTTGTTGAGTAAAGGAAAGTGTAGGTTTCGATGATTTGTTTGATCGTAAATTCTATGGAATTTTTTACATGTTAGAAACAATATTGGTGTGGAACGTTTATTGCTATAGACTTGTTGATTCCAATTCATTGTAATATAAACAAAGCTTATTGGTTAAAGCTTGAACTCATAAATATTATTTGGTGTTTCTTGAATATTTAATTTAGAATGGATACAGATTCAGAGGAAGATATGGAAGAAGTATTTGATGAAGCTATAAGATATGGTGCGGAGTATGATGAATTTGTTCTTGCAACAACAAGAACAATTGTATATCATCATAATAACTTTCTAGTAAAAGAGCCATGCAGAAATTCTCCTCATACAGGATGGATGTTCATAACAGAAATACTTGAGGGAAATGATCGACGCTGTCATGGGCAATTTCGAATGGAGAAACATGTCTTTATTAAATTATGTGACAGACTAAGAAGTTATGGATTAACTTCCACTAAAGGTGTTAGGCTTGAGGAGGCAGTAAGTATGTTTTTTTATGACTTTAGGGCATGGAGTTGGAAATAGAATTATTCAAGAACAATTTCAACATTCAGATGAAACTGTGAGTAGACAATTTGGAAATGTACTCAACAAAATGATCCTGCTTGCTTTTGATGAAATTAAGCCACCTGAAGATTATAAACAAGTTCCACATTACATTCGAAGTAATTGTAAATACTAGCCATATTTTAAGGTAATGTTATGTATATTTAAATTTCAAATTATAAATACATACACATAGATTTATTTATAAGTAAATTAAATAACATTTTTTTTATGACTTTTGATAGGATTGCATTAGAGCTATAGATGGAACACATATTCATGCGTCGCTTCCTGTGGATGAACAGATTCCATATATTGGTAGGAAAGGATTTCCTACTCAAAATATTATGGCAGTATATGGATTTGACATGCTTTTCACATTTGTATGGCCTGGATGGGAGGGATCTGCGAATGATACAAGAATATTTTTAGAGGCATTGAGAAACACTGAGTTAAAATTTCCAAAACCACCTAATGGTATGTTATTTTTATTAGTAATACATTTAATTATAATTAATTTTTTCCTTTCAATAATATGGTTTCATTGTTGAAATTTAAATTGCAGATAAATACTACTTAGTTGACTCAGGATATCCAAATATGAAGGGTTATTTGGCTCCATATAAAGGACAACGATATCATCTTCCAAAATTTCGTAGTAGTGGTCAACCAAGAGGCAGTCAAGAAACATTTAACTATGTGCATTCATCATTGCATAATGTAATTGAACGTAGTTTTGGTGTGTGGAAAGCTCGATGGAAAATTTTGCATCACATGCCTAATTATAAGTTTGATAAGCAAGTAGCTACTGTTACGACTTTGATGGCTTTACATAATTTTATAAGAAGGGAGGCTATTGCAGATGTTAAGTTTGAATCATATAATGAAAGTCAAGATTATGTGCCAAAAGATGAAGAATTAAATATTACTTTAACAATAGATGAAAGTGAGATGGGTGTTGTTCGTGATAGAATTGCAAGAGAATTAATGCATAGATAAATGACTTTTTTATTTTTATCATTTCAAAATTATATAAAACTATTGACATAATTTGTATGTATTATTATGCATGAATGTATATGTAATTTTAATTTAATTTTTATTATTTAATTTATTTTAATAATCAAAGTTTAGGTAAATATAATTGAAAAAATATGTTACATACATGTCGTATACTAAATTATTTAGAAAGAGTATATATATATAATATGTAGTGATAATTCGAAATATTTCAACCAAACACATCCAAAAGCTCTTCTAAAAGGGTATAAAAGTCATATTAATATTAAAATAGATTTCAACAGCATACAAGCCAAACAGTCATAAAAGCTCTTCTAAATCTAAAAACTGTTCTGAAATGTATAGTCCAAACATGATATAAAAGACTCGAGCTTCTACTTTTCTTTTTTTATTGGCAAAAGTCAAAAACAAAAGTTATTCCAAACGAGCCCAATATATGGTGCTAGTGAGTCAAAATTGACAAGTCTCTGTGGCTTCTTCCCATGGCTTATTCCAAAGTGGCTATTATGAGAAGTCATAACACGTCAACCTTAAAACCTTTCAAAACTTACACAAATCAATCCATAACTCATTCGACTCATCTTTCTTCGTTTAATCATGATTTGTATTACTTTATCAACTAAAAATTCAAAAAATATATATATATCTATCAAACACAACAAAAATGCTCAAGAAATCTAACCATAACATAGAATTTAGGGGCCCAAGATATGGTATAAAATGTGTTCATCAGTAATTTTCTTTTTCAAATCTGATGATTCTAACAAGAAAAAGGGTATTCAACGTAAGAAATGTGAAGGTGTTAAGCACATCTAATCTGAGTATGCAAACACTCTAAAGAAGACTTTTGCCTGAAGCGATGATGATTCTGATGACTTAGTAGGACAAGTTGCTTTTATTGATCCTTTGATTTCTAATTCATGGGCTAATTTGCCAAAACATGCTAGAAATGTTACAACAAAAAGTAATTTTGTTGCAATAGAAATCGATGTTATTGCAACAAAAGACAACATGACAGTATGCAGTAAAGAAACTAAACTTGATCAAGAGTCTTTTTAAGAAGCATATTAAAATATGTACTCTCAATGGTTAAGAGTTTGTCATGTTAATCGTTCTTCATTGAAAAATAATGTTACTTTTGTTAAAACTAATGAGAATGTCAAGAGAAAAATGCAGAAATTAGATACTCAACTTATTGAAAAGGATTCAAAGATAAATGAAATCTCAACTGAACTTGAAAGAACTTAAAAAGGCTTGAAAAAATTGAGTTTAGGAAGTGAAAAGTTAGATGAGATTTTAACTATTGGAAAATATGTTGGGAATCATCATGGTGTAAAATTTAAAGGGACAAAATCTGACTCCAAAACTGTTTTGTCAAAGTTGTAGGTTCCAATTATGTTGCGACAACCAGCATTACTGTTTTAATAATTTCTCAATTTGTTGCAACAAAAGGAAAGTCAACAGTCAACACTATTCCTTATTCAAAAGGTAAGTCCGATAAGTTTGTTCCCATTTGAAATTTTTATGGTGTTAAGGAACACACTAGACCAAAGTGTTTCACCATGATGAATTTTTTCAAGTATAAATAGTTGAACAAGTCATTTTAAAGAAAAACTCCAAGACTACCGGATTTGAGTTTAAATTCCATTAATTCTACTAGGTTTGATTCTTTAAAAAAAACAAAATAAAAGAGCGGCTTTAGGAATTTGTTTGGTCAATTTTTTCCAAAATTATTTCTTTTGTGAGACCAAACTTGATTTTCTCTATTATCATACATGTTTTTATGGTGAAAAGTTTACAAGAGAATTCAAAGTTTGAATTTATCTCCTTCATAATTTTACTTGCTTGATTGAAATGTTTCTATTGGATTTCTGTTTTTAACATCTCTCCTGAATTAAGCCTTGATGAACATTTTTAATTGAGTTTTTACTAATAAGTCTCACTTAATATTTCATGTGATTTCTAAGCTCTAAACAAACCCCATGATTGAAAAGAGCTACCTACACTGATGTGTGAAAGATATCCTTAAGTAATTTAGGCCTTGGTATCAAAAATATAGAAATAATAATCTACTATAGAAAAGAGCTACCATAATGATAGTACGAAAGCTACCAATCATGGGATCTCTCTGTTAAAACAGAAAAGTAAAATTCGCAAAACAAAAGAAAAAGTTCATTGCACCAAAAATAAAAATCTAATGCAATAAATGCAAAAAAAAAAAAATACATTACTATGCATGATGGTATGCATGCAACATAAAAGAAAAGCCATCACGACAAGAATAAATACATCAATATGCATGATGGTAAGTCAGTAGCCTTTTAATTCAGTTTATGCATCATGGGCTAGAAAATTGAAAGATTTGATTTACAAACTATCAACAATATTTATTTAATTTTACAATTTTTATTATGACTGGAAATAAATTTTTTATTTTTGGAGCTACTTGAATTTTTTTCATATTAAAAAATCTCTTGATATTTCTGACTCATAATTGGCTAAGACACACACTTTGTTTTTTCAATAAAATTCAATGCGTTTTTTGTCTGATAAAGGTTACAAGTTATTCAAGTTAATTCCGACTCCTACTGGTTTAACTAGAATTCTAATTAAAATACGAGAATACGAAGGGATGAGTTTTTCAAATTTTAAAATTCTAATGGCTAGATGATTGAGATATTTGAGGGTTCACTCTAACCATGGTCATTCACTTGCTTTCTTTGTTTCTCTCTATTGTTTTTTTATCCCTTCTTTTCTTCTTTGTTCTTATCATGTTCATTGCAGCACCCCTCTATTGTGGTTCTTTGCATTCTCCATTGCTCCTATTTTGCAAAACATCAAGATCGAAATGAGCAATTAGCAAAGCCCATATCATTCTCTCTCTTTCATGGTGCTCAAAGCAGCATATGACAATATGCCAAATCAAGCAAAGATCGATCTACTAACCCCATCTAAAGGTTCGCTTGAAACCATAGCAGTAGAACAACTAATAGTAGGGGGTGTGGCTACAATACTTATGAAACCTAAGGTCAAGTTTTCGTAATTATGGCCTAGCTCACGTATCCATGTAATTATATCAAATATCAAGGATGTTTTTGCAAGTATCTTCTTTAATATTGTTCTTGTTTTCCTCTAATTTCTTTTATGATTTTTTTTTTTAGACCTGACTATTTCTTCTACTTTTTTCTCTTATTCTTTTCCTCCTTACACCTCCAAGTCAAATAAATATTGTCTGGACTCCTCTTCTAAGCTTGTTAATATAATAACGAATTAATAATCAGTATTTAACTTTCTTTTTTTGTCCAAGTAAAATGTATAAACAAATATAACATATTAGTTATCATCTAATGTGGCTTGATAATAGAGAGATTCATTCAGATAATAACCTAGGCTCCCATGGCTCTACTATAAATGGTATTTTAAAAATAAACAAGAAAAAATAATAAATACCGTATTAGGTTGATTGTAATTGGAATTTGCTATAAACAACTGCTTATAAAGCTAGTGATTCAAGTAATTGAACAGTAATCCCAACACCAGAAAAATTCAAGAAGGCATCGAAAGGGGCAGCGGCCTCCTTTGGTTTCTGTGTTTTTTGTTCTTTTCCCTCAGGGAGAAAATGAAAAGAAACATATAGGTGTTCGGGGATTTTAGTCACAAGTGTCGCATTTTAAAAAGAACTTGTGATTGTTCTTTTATGCTTGCTTGGAGTAAAGTGTTCACATACTATTTCATTGTGATATAATGGACTTTTGTGTGCTTGAAAAACTCATTATTCAATTCAAAGTGGATCTGGATCCCAATATAACGAAAATAACTAGACATTGGACAATACAGGTAACGGAAAATATGTTTATTCATGTCTTGTGCTAACAGTAATTTAATCTCAATCGGCAACTCCATAAAACTCCATAAGTACAGAGATTGATAGGTGGTTATGACTAGACCTTATTAGAAGTTTAAAGGGCTAAAATTCATAGTCGAACACGTAAAAACTTAATCTCAATTGGCTTTTAGAAAACATCTAAGAATCTCTATGTATCCACTTAAGACTTCGTGCACGTTGAATGCTGCAGAATTATATATGGCCTGAACCCTAATCAGCGTGATCAGGCCTACTTCGTTTCATTCTTATTAATTTAGTCATGAATACCATCTAGTCCCTAAGCCGCACCACCTCCTGCGTGTTTTCTTTTGCTTCCTTTCACTTCTGTTTTAATCCCCCTGAGAATGTGCCACTGTGGTGCTCCATCACCCTTCTGATCTTTTACAACCATCTTGTTATTCGGTACTTCATCAATTCTCTCTTCTTCTGTAACAACCACAGTATCCATACATAATGAATCCTTAACAACCACAGTAATACAAAATATTATTGTTTTCTATAGTGAATCATGGCATAACCATGGCATCTGTCACTTCCCTTCACCCCCACCGCCCCCCCGCCCCCAAAAAAAAAAAAATTTACAAAAGCAATTAAGTTTATGATGCTTTTTAATATGTAATATATTGTTATATATAATCTTTAAACTGTATGCGACCTCTAACTTAAACGTCACTGTTGGCCTGACGCGTGCCTTCTCGAGACCTTGATAACGGATCAATCCCCAACCCCAACATAAATATTTTCCTCCGACATATTTATATTATATATAAAATTTAAAACAAACGTCTTCGTCTTTTTCATAATGGCATTGTTGGTTTGTGGCTCGCTTCTAGTCCCCTGTTGCCGAGTTCAATCCCCCGTCACAACAAATATACAAGTTTTATTGTATATCATACATATACAATGGTTAAAATGTGTTGAAACCTCGTGTCTTTTTCTTTTTTAATTTTCCATGCAGTAGTGAGAATTCATGAAAGTTAGTGTTTTGCATGAACAAAATATGCAGAATTCCAGTGTAGTAAGTTTTCCATGAGCAGCCCCTCATTATAATATGTTGAGAACCTTTCATGAACAATATATTAGATCACTACCATTCATCTTTATGATGGATGAGATCTTTCTTTTTTAATTTTTGATTTAGTTTTCGTTTTAATTTTTTTTCTTTTTTATAATTAGATCTCCATCATCCATTACAATTTCATGGATGGTGGTGATCTTTTTTTTTTTTTAAATTAATTTTTAAACGTTGAAGTAGTAATTTTATTCTCTAGGGGTAAATTGATCCTTGTATATTTTCTATTAGCTTTGACGGTTAAAGTTTTGGTCATAGGAATTAAAATGATATATTTTCTAAACTAAAAGGAGCAGACAAGTTATAAATAGATTCATAATTATAAAAGTAAATTTTTGTAAAACTTAAGGAACGAAAATTAAACTTATCTTATATATTTTAACGGCATTTTTTGTACATATACATATGAAGGAAATTAAAATGCACATTTGGAAAAAATTTTAAAATTTTATATGATTCCTAAACTATTTTTTTCCCAATGTTTTCCTCTTTTAAAAATATTTTATCTGAAAGAAAATTTTCATTTTCGTTCCTATGGTTTTGAAAACCATCAGGATTTTAATTATGTGTTGAAAATAGCTCTCATATTCCTTAAACTTTCCAAAACATATCAATTAGATCCCTATTGCAAGTCAATTAACGGTCAAAGGAGATGACAAGATTAGACATAGTTTTGACATTTCGTAATGAGAACTGGGATGATGATACGTGTATAACCATGATTAAATTGAAAAAATATATATTTTTTTATTAAAATACAATTTCAAAAATAATTAATTAATTAAAAATTAAAAGATCTTCATCATCCATCTTAGAGATGTATGGTTGAGATTAAACTTAAAATTAAGAAAAAAAATTTAAAAAATAAAAAATAAAAGAAAAAGAAAAAGAAAATCAACCCAAATTTTAAACATCTGGATTGAAGATCTAAAAAACCCGGATGAATATCTGAGTTTAAACTCAGATCTTTAACATCTAAGTGAGACCAGATAGTCTCTATATGTTTAAGACTTTGACAAGATTATTTTCTTGATGATTTGGTCTCACCCATATGTTGAAGATTGGTTTCCAACGCATATTTTCAACATTTGGGTGAACCATAGCAAACCCAAACCATCTTTGTCATAACCCCAACTAGGCTTGGCAAAATGGACAGGGTCTGCAGACCCTGTCCATACCCACAATGATAAGGTTCGGGTATAGACCCGCATCGTTTTTCAAAATATCCTTAAAAGAACCGGATCTAAAAAACTCGAATAATTGCGGGTAGGATACAGGTCTGTCCATGGGTCTCCATCAGACCCGTAAAATACCCGTTATTTATATTCGCTATACCCGGTTCCCTAACAAAATTAAGAAACTCTCAACTCTGCTGCCGTCGTTCCTCTGCCCGACTGCACCTCTTTCCCTCCATCGCCGCTGTGTCGTCTGCTGTGCGACCACCAGAATATCTCCGTCTCTCTCCATCGCCGTCGTGTCTGTCCCTCTTTGTTCTGGTATCGCCACCGTCGTCTCTCTCTTTTTAACATCTTCGTCTCTCTCCATCGTCGTTCTGGTATCGCCACCGTCATCTTTCTCTCTTTCATTTATTTTTCTGGGTTTTTGGATTTCTCATTTCTCTATTTTGCTTTGATTTTTTTTTTTATCCGGGTTACAGAACATCTTCATCTCTCTCTCCACCAGAGCATCTACATATTTTTTTTTGATCTGGGGTTGCTCAGGTACACCAACATCAACTCTCAAGTTTGGTTGTGATTTTGTTTCTGGATATTTTGTTTTTATTTAGATTTGATTGTTTGTGGTATGCTTCGATTGTTTCTGGGTATTTGAAAATGGTGATTGTTTAATATTTTATGATTTTGGTCTACACAAGAGAGTTGTTTGCGTTGTTTGCGTTGTTTGCGTGTTGTTGTTGTGTTAAATGTCCGATGTTTGTTTTTGTGTTGGCTCTTTTGGGTTGTCGTCTTGTGTTGTGTTGTTGTTGTCCTATCAAATTCCACTTTCGCTGAGATCTCTGATTCTCAATATAGGTTTGTGTTGTGTTGTTGTTGTGTTGTGTTGTTGTTGTTGTTGTCCTATCAAAATTCAAGGTGGCTGCTGCTCTGGTGATTTTTGTGATGTTTGTTCCGGTTTCACTTGGACAACTTAGTCCAAGTGATATTAGGATTCTTTTCCAAGTCCGGGAGCTGGTTGAATACCCTTCAGTTCTTATGTTGATATAGGTGGGTTGTTATGAGTATGTTGTTTGTTGGTCTCAGTGAATTACGACCTTCCTCTGCGTTTAATTGTTAACCCAAGGGCAATCTAAACCTGAGCCACATGCTGCATTTTCTTAGTTCTTACCTCTATGTTTATCCTCAAAGCTACTCTGACCTCATCCATTTAAGTTTTACCTCTGCAGCTAAAGTGCGCTTGTAGAGATATATTTACTCATAATGCATAATGGTTATATACAATTTAAAATAATAATAATAATAATAAAGTAATGTCTGCTGTAATCTAGACATAGCCTTTACCGTCCATCTTATGGCTTATATGGGTATGGCCTGTCAGTACTTTGCTTTTTCATTTGTGATGATTGAATGATCCTCCATCAGCTGCTTTACTACTTTTACTACTGTTGAAGTAATGAATATCAGTTAAGTGCTTGCATGTGACAAAAATTTATGCCCAAGCGATCCAACATGAGGTAGAACATTTATATGATGGATGCTGTGGATATCGTACAACTATTATCACTTGATGTAAATTTACTTGATGCCTTTTTTTTTTTAATTAAATCTGGTTTAATTAAATTGTTTAAATATATTAGGTAGCCAAACAATATGATTAGTTGTGGAGAAAGTCAGATGAATACTTCAACTGGGGATAATGATGTTGAGAATGTTGAGTCCAGTGTTCCAAGAGTAGCCAAACGAAAGCGAGAAACATCATTCGTTTGGACACACATGTCTAAAGTTGAAGTTGATGGTGTTAGGATGGCTAAATGTAATTTTTGTGGGAAATTATTGAATGCTAGTCAAGGGTCAGGAACATCTAGTTTAAGAAAACATGTCCAAAAATGTCTTAACGAGCATCTAGCCGCCAACGATGAAATAGCTGTTTTGTTTGATCCAAGTGTTGGTAAGGAGAAAATAGCTAAAATGGTTATCATGCATGAGCTTCCTTTAAGATTTGTAGAATACACAGGATTTCGGGAAATGATGAGTTATTACCATCCTGGGTTCGAAACAATGAGTAGAAACACGTTGAAAAATGAGATTTTTAAGATATACAATAGTGAGAGGGAGAATACATTGAAGTTGTTAGATAGTTTGGATGGTAGAGTTGCAATTACTACGGATATGTGGACATCAAACACAAAAATGGGATATATGGTTGTGACTATGCATTTTATTGACAAATCATGGGTGTTGCATAGTCGAATTATGAGATTTATCCGTGTATTGAGTCCACATAATGCTGAGTCACTTGGTGATGAATTGATGAAGTGTTTGCTTGATTGGAATATAAATAGAAAATTATCTGCAATTACTATAGATAATTGTTCTACTAATGATTCCATGATTGATAAAATCAAGCACAAGTTTTCTGATGGACTGTTGTTGAGTGGAAAATTGTTTCATATGCGATGTTGTGCACATATTTTGAATTTGGTGGTGAGGGATGGGTTGCAAGTGATTACGGATGGCATTGAGAAGATTAGAGATAGTGTTTGCTTTTGGACAGCATCACCTAAGAGAATTGAAACATTTGAATTTGCAGCAAATTAATTGAAAATCAAATATGACAAAAAACTTGTGCTTGATTGTCCTACTAGATGGAATTCCACCTATTTGATGCTTTCAGTGGCTTTAATGTATAAAGATGTTTTTTTCGTGTCCAACAACGTGAGCCACAATATAAGTGTTTGCCAGATGACTCAGAGTGGGGATTAGCAACGATAATGGTAGAGCATTTGCAACTCTTCTACAAATTAACAGAACATTTTTCAGGTATTTTTTTATTCCAAATGAATAATTAATATTTTAATGTTTATAGCTCTTAATAATTATTTTTCAACTTTTTAGGTACCAAATACCCCACAGCTAATTTGGTGTTTCCAATGATATGCAAAATGAGGGTAACAATGAATGGTTGGCTTACTTCTTCTCATATTTCAATACAAACAATGGCAAGGAGAATGATTACTAAATTTGAAAAGTATTGGAGTGATATACCTGGTATAATGGCTGTTGCGGCATTTTTAGATCCTAGGTCTAAGATGTTGCGAATCGATTTTCATTTTCAAAAGTTGTAATGCCTCAATGCAAATCGTCAACGAGAAAATGTGCTTGAACTTCTAAAAGCATTGATAAAAGAGTATGAGGAGAAATATATGGATGCAACTTTAGTTGAACAAGTTGGCGATTCTTCTATTGATCATTCTACTAATGTCCTTGGGGATGAGGATGAGGCTGAATATGAACAATATAAGCGTGATTGTGAAGAAGCTATAGGTTTGAACAAATCGGAGTTAGAGAAATATTTGGATGAAAAAACTGAAGATAATTCTCCTGACTTTGATGTTTTGGCATGGTGGAAAGGAAATAAAGGGAAATATCCGATTTTGGCTAGAATTTCCAAAGACATCATAGCTATTCCCGTATCTACGGTGGCTTCTGAGTCTGCATTTAGTACTGGGGGTAGATTTTTGAGTCCACATCGTAGGAGATTGCATCCGGACACGTTGGAAGCATTGATGTGTGCGCAAAATTGGATATGGACTTCATTTCGAGGTATGAAAATGATTATAAATTTAATTACATTACGCATATTATTCTTAATCTTTAATTTAATTTTTAATTTTTTACTTGATTTGTTCTATTAGGTGGCATTCCGGAAGAAGAAATATATCATAAGCAAGATGAAGAAGAGTTATCATCATCTTGATTTTATTTTTTACATTTATATTCATAAATTTTTTTATTTTGGGATGTAAATTAAAGATAAATTTAAACTTTTAATGTTATTTTTTGTTTAATTTTAATTGTGTTATTTTTTTGTAAAAATTGACAAGAATGATTATATAATGAATTATGTGAAGTTAAACTAGTTTAATCTGTTTTAAGAGAAAAAAAATTAATTTTTATATATTTTTTTAAAAAAATCAGGTTGAAATCTTATATTCATTTATTTTGATAGGTTGTAAAAAATTTGAAAAATTTTTGGATTTTTTTTTAAAAAAAAAAATTCGGGTCAACCTGAATTTTTATCGGGTTAACCCGGTCAACATCGGGTCTGACCCGGTCAACATCGGGTCTGACCCGGTCAATCTGGATCTGACCCGGTGAAATAGGATCTGATGCGGATCTGTAATATACCGGCAAAATATGCGGGTCGGGTCTGGGTAGGATATGGACCCTCAAATAAATTTGAGGGTCCAATGCGGGTTTGGGCCTGGTGAGGGTCCAGACCTGCATTTTGCCATCATTAACCCGAACACCAACCTTTGCCATACCAAAACAATACCTCTATTAAAGAGAGATCATAAAGAGAAAGGGGAGGAGAGTGAGGGAATTGAAAAGGAAAAATTAATTATATGTTGAGATTTTTTAAGAAAAAAATATTTGCCTTTTTTGTTTTATTATTGTTTAATTTTTTTTTTAAAGAAAAAGCTAATCATGTTTTTAAAAAATAAAACAATAAGATAATTATTTGAAACATATCAATTATTTGTTGGTCGAATGACATTGTAATATTCTAGTTATATTAGCGCAAAATAGTCCTTTTAGATGGTGAGAGATAGTTAAGTCTTTTTTATTTTTTTTTTTGTTTAGTTTGATTGTTAGTTAACTAATGGAATAGACTATATTGTTGTGTTTTGCCAAACTTTAGAAAAACTTAGAGCTGTTTTCAATACATAATTAAAATCTTGATAATTTTTGAAACCATAGTGATGAATATTAAATTTTCCTTATCTTAAAAAATGTTTAAAAAATAGTGCATAAATTTGAAAAATTCTTTTACAAGTCTATTTCATTCTTCTTACGAGGCATACAAAAAGCCACATCAAAATTCAATAAAATCAAATAAGTTTACCAAAAGTGTTTAAAGTGTGCATCATAAAAAGTCTCCATTATATATATATATATATATATATATATATATATAAAATAGAAGAGGCCATTTTTTACTAACATTTAATATAGGGTGATTTGTGCAACAGTCATCAAACTAATAGTTTGAGTTTTAATATCATCTATTATAAGATTCAAATGAAATTACCCCTAATATAAAATTCACTTTTATGGTTGATTAGTGGTTAGACCAAAAACAATAGAGAGAGAGAGAGAAGACAACCATCAATGAGCTATTGTGATGATGAAGATGACCACTACCATTATGATAACGGTGGCAATGATGGTTTACAACTGTGATGGTGGAAGAGGACTACGAATCATTAGTCCTAATATCTTTATCTTGTTAAGTTTGCTTAAAATCTCATTCTAATGGTTATTTGTTGTGGATTTATTAATTTGAAATATAACTTTATGTTATTACATTTGGATTTAAGGTTTTAAATAAGGTTTTTTTGTGGTTTGTGAGGATTATTACCTAAAAAGCGGAGGGAAAAAAAAAGAGGAAATTGGGGAGTTAGGGTCTATTGAAAATGGCAGCCATATCCCAATTTATGTAGTATTCGGGATCTATTTACTCCAATTCAAGACCTATTTACCCCAATCCATGACCTAAAGTCCCTAATTCGGTATCTAATAAATTGAAAAAAAAATAGGAAACTCAATGGATCGTTGGGATAGTTAGTAAGATTTTTTGTATAGGTCTCGAATTCAACATGATAGGTTCCAAAATTGTGTTAAATTTAGGACCTATTTTTGTCAATTCAAGATCTATTCAATAGTAGATGTATAATTCTAACATGTTGTTCACGTTTTTCTAGTGTGGGAAAGTGGTCCTCTAACGATATCATTATATTTTTCAGCACAAAAATACCAGCGGATTATGAACAAAAAACCGACTATATATAATATAAAGAGAAAGAGAGGAAGATGCTCACTGGTTTCTGAGATGTTGCTTGTTGGCACCGGAGAAGAAATACAGGCCATCTTTGAAGAGTACATGAAGAGAATCAAAAGAACAACTGTCAAGGAGGGCTTGCTAATTATGGCTGCCATTTTTTGTTAAAGATACTAGACAGATTTGATCTCTAAGTTAAACATATACGCATGTAAATATATACAAGTTTTATGTCACCTCAACGATCAAGTTGGTCCTTCATTATTTTGTTTACTTGGACAATTGGGTACGTTTGATTTCTTCGTTTCACATTTTCTCAGTCAAACTTTTTATGTTGTCCTTTATAGTTGATTGACTTTCACTGCTATATCTCTTGTTTATATAAAAAATATATATATATTCATTCACATTATCATTTTTTTTTCAAAGAGTAAAGTTATATAATTATTTAAATTATAAATTTAAAATAGTCTATTTCATCCCTACGTACATGAGCCGACATTAATGGAGTCATTATCATGATTTTGTGAAGGTAAGCAGATTTTAGATATGAAATGAAGTGTTTGATAGAAGCAGGAAGGTGTTCGATGTAAACCTTAACAAGAATTTGAGAGGGAAAAAACTCCATTGGTGAACACTCTGGAAGATGATTTTATTGATTTGTGCAACACACTTGAAAATGTACCATCAACATTTATTTTTAAGATTTGACTATTTTATTAATTAGATAAAGTTACTCATTAATAATAACTCTTGAATTAGTTATAACGGTAGTTGTCAATAACAATCCACCCTATTTTTATATTCAAATTAGTGTTCGGTTAGTTACATTCTAACCACCTCTCTAACAACTTATCTAACATAATTATTGACACTAACCATTTTAACAATAATCCACTAATGAATCGTCAGATCACCATTTTCTAACTATCACATTCAGTATTTGCTTGATCAACTCTGCAAGCTTTGACCTTCGCAAGTCCAGCTTGACAAGCTGAACCTGTGCATACTAAATCTATCCCTTTAATGTTTTACGTACCACCATGATTAATAGTATTAGAATGAACTGAAATGTGTGTAACATTGTTACTGTACACATTATTTTTCTTCATAGATTTTATTTGAAGTCCAAAACTTATAAAAAAAAAAATTATTACAACGGAAAAAATAAATGGGGCATGTTACATTAAGGTTGCCATACAATTGGTCATAATTCTTATTGCTTTCTTTTCCATTGAACTAAAGAAATATCGAGTTAAGGAAGTCTAGTCAACCACAAAAGAAGAGCCCCATTTTTCCAGTTGGTGAGAAAACTTCGAACTATTTCCCTAAATTCAATAATACGATAGTTGTTTTTAAAATGATTGTATCTTTATCTTAATTTTTAATTAACCAATAACTACTATGTCGACATATGTATAATTTATAGTTTAAAAACCTCATCTTATTCCATAATATGTAGAGCAATATAATCTCGATTTATAATATATTTTATAATGAATTTTATAATATCTGCCTATTCAAGGGTTGTTGGAATATCTTTAATCTTCAATGAAGATGCCTCTTTACACAAGAAAAAAAAAAAAAAAACTCAGGAGGATTATAATTAATTACCTCTTATCCAGTATGTGTCTCTACTAAGACAATTAAGATTCTTTTATTTGTCTGATTAAAAATCTCAAAAAGGGGTATTTATTTATTTAAGGTCCCATTTGTTGGCCAGGATGGGACTGGGTTTGGACAAAAATTTTGCCGAAACCCATATCTGGCGCAACCAAACTTTCTTCACTAAGTTATCCAAAATTTTCCTAATAGTGATTTTAACCCACTCTAACGGGTTAATTGAAGCCCACTCAACAGGTAGGTTAATTTTGTCCCATTTTCTCTCCTCTAGCTTCGCCGCTGCCGTCATTGCTTGCTTCAATCGGTCATTCTCTTTCTTCTTCCATTGAATCATCGTTCTTCCCATTCTTCTTCGATCGTCGCTTTCTTCTCCGTTCTTCCTATTCTTCTTCGATCCTAGCTTTCTTCTTTCATTGAACTACCGTTGTTTGTTTCTTCTCCATTCTACTCTTTCTTCTCCCTCTCTTCCACCGCCAGCGATTCTCTAAGCAAGAACTAGCCGACGAGACCGAGATCTGATTGATTTGCAGCCAAGTTCTGCGTTGTCTTCGCCACCGTTGTAGGGTATTGACACCTCGTCATCTCCATCGCCCGTCCTGTTGCTGGAAACGGCGTGGGTTTGAATGAGTTTGGGAGGAGGAGAGGAGAGGAGGGGGGCTGGGGAGTGGTTGATGAGAGAGGGAGGAGGGTGTTGGTGTGTAGCTAAAAATGGTGGATGAAATGAAAAAAATATTTTCAAACATCTGAAATTTTTCATTTAAATCCTTAGCAAATTTCATTTAAATCATATTCTATCATAATGTCATCAAATATAAAATAACAATTAAATTAATTCAATCCAATATAATCTCATATAAATAATATAATTCTATCATGTGGAACAAACGGAGCCTAAGGGGTTTTGTATCTTATGGGACTCTTAACAGTTAACAGACCGTTAACTCTTCAAGAGCCAATTATTTTAATGATGGTAATTTTTTTAACTCGAGCATCACCTTACGATTGTCGCACTTCCATTCATAGGGAATCATTTATTCAAACTAGATCATCTTTCATGATTTCAATATATTTTGGATAATTTATTTGATGTCATATTAAATTTTTCGATAGGAGCAATCTTGGGTTAGTATCGAGGGCAGACCTGCCATTGGGTTAGAGGGAATGTACGAGGATTTGAAAAAAAAAAATTGAAAAGTACGCGACTTGTGTGCTTATTTGTGTGTGTTGTACACTTGTACGACAACTGCTATTTCGATTTTTGTGTGTGTGGTGTGTGTTGAACCCCACCTACTGACATTAGCTTTTTCTTTTGGGAAAATGCATTAAATGACTCATTTCAGCAGCTCAACTCCAAATCTAACCTTTTTGTTTTTGTTCGTACAAAAATGATCATGAATGGACAAGAATGCCCTTAATGAAATGAGAGCCATAAACTAACTAAAATGCATCCATAACCCATTTGGTGAAATTGTCTTACCATGTAGCACAACCAGTCTCCTCTCTCGCAAATTGCAGCCTTTCATTTTGTCACTTCCCACACCTCACTTGTTCTTCTTACTTTCCACATCTTACTCTCTTCTCACTTTCCATGCCTAAGCTCTTTTCTCTCTTCCCATGGCCAACAAAAGGAGTGAGTGAGGTTTTGCCAACATCTAAGATTTTTTGGACAGCATTGTACTACGCCCATAGTTGATCGACTTCCTCTCTACGGTATAATAAAAGAAAAATGGTGGTCGTAGCTGAAAAAAGACGACAAGGTAGCAAAGATGAGGAGAGCAAAATCGCATAACATAGAGGTGACAAGGAATCATGGTAATTTGAATCCCTTTGGATCTGCTTATGTATTTGCTCGTGTTTTTCTTTATGTATTTGTTTCGTTAGATTGATCCATTTGTTATTTTTCAATTGCCTGAGATGAGACCGACTTCTATATTTATTGGATTTTTTTATAATCATTCTAATTCATTTTGGGGTTATCAGATCCCAACGAACTCATAGTTATTATATAATAATAAAATTTGTTAACAAACCTTTAAATTTTCATTTAAAGTCTTTAGAGACTGAAGATCTCCAACTGCGAGGATGAGTAGTAGAGTGTTGCGTTGAGAGGTCCCTGGGCATAATGTTGTTGGAACCGAGACTATTTAAATGGTTAGCAACAGTTTGAGTTTCCCTTCAAAGCTCAATGAAATATTTGGATCAGTTTCAACTTAATTCTCTATGGTGAATTTACAATGATAGACATGTTGGGCAATATCATTTAAAGAGATAAGAAGTGATTTGTTGAGCCTTCTTAAGTATGCTTACGAATACTAATCTCGTTCTTAAAAAATTCATATTGCGTAGGGTGATTTTAGACTAGAAGAATGGTCATGAGAAAATTAAAGTTTGGTATAGGATGTTGTAGTTCTGCTGTTGTAATGGCACCTTTGCATAAGCAGTTTATGCAAAAAGATTAATTACTGTTAATCTATTTATGTGTTTATGGTCTTTAAGATTCACTTTGTGCTGCTTATTAGTCGACAAGGAAAAGTCAGGTTGATAAAATGATATTCTCCTTATTCACAGAAGTGACAGAAGGAAAAGGGCTAAGGTATGGCTTACAAATCCTATCCTTTTCAGATCTTAGCCTTGTGGATTTTAAATTATTAGTACATATTTATATACAAGGACCACACTTTTGTTATGTCATTTATCTTTTTGGTGTCATTTTCCCAGCCACTTGTGATAGTCAATACTGATGTAATTTTGAAACTACGACATTGTTTGAGTAGGTTATCCATGAGTTCAATGGAGTGATTTTTACATGAGGACCTAAGCTCTGTAATTTTGTAGAATGGAAAGGATACAATGTTGTTTATAAAAGGTAATGAACCAATGTAATTATGTCTACAGTTATGCGAAGTAAACATCATTATAGAGATGACTAACTTAGCTGGTTTGATTTATATAGATATGCTAGTCTATATTTTTGCATGTGCATTGATTAGGATGACAATGAATCAGAGATCCTTGAAAAAATTTGTAACCTTTAGGTTATGATTCCCAACTTTTGGGTTGGGAATCCCAACATTTGATTGTAATTCCCAACCTGAAGGTCAACCTTCTGGTTGGGATTTTCAACTCATTCTCAACCTCCGGCGGGATCAAGTTATTTAGAATTCTCAACCTGGAGGTCGTCCCGACTCCGATGGGATCTAAGGTGGGATTCCCAACTTTCGGGTTGGGAATCCCAACCTCTCCAACCTTTAGGTTGGGATTCCCAACCTTGAAGTTGGGAATCCAACCCCTAGGCTGAGATTCCCAATCGGAATCCCAACCTTCTGGTTAGAATCCCAACTCGAAGGGTGGGAATCCTATCCTAGAGTCGGATGTTGGAAATCAGACCTCTAAGTTGGGAATCTCAATCCAAAAATGAGAATCCCAACCCCCGGATTGGGAATCCCAACCCCCAAGTTGGGAGTACCTAGGTTGGGAATTAAGCACTCATATTTTGTACTTTCAATAATTCTTAGATAATGAATGTTAAAAGTGCAGCTACTTTATTGTAAAGTTTTTCCATGGTTTTGCTGTCCAATTTATGCTGACTATGTTATGATTTCAGGCTATTGCTGCTTTGTGGATCTTGTCAATTGCGGGGAATTGTGTAATTTCTTGAGCCTTGTTTTACATAGGTAACGTCATTAAAAACTTTTGTGATGCATACATTGTAGAATGTGATCAACTGATATACCGCATATTGATAATCTTCTCCTGTGAAAACAGTTTTTTTTTTTTTTTTTGTGACACACCGTGCCTGTAATATATGACAAGTATGAGGACAAGATTGAGCCTATTGCTGAGAAGGCAACCATCGAGAGCAAAAAGCAATTTGATATTTTTTATGCCAAAGTTCTAAGCAAAATTCCAAAAGGCTCATTGAAAGCCCATAAAATTTAGAGATGCCAAGCAAATCTGTTTTGATGATCATTTAAGTAGTCATGGTGTACATGAGTTGTGCTAGTCGGTGATTGTGTTCTCTAACCATATTTCCTATTTGTGATTTGCCTTCCCACTAGCTGTTTCATGTGTTCTTCATAATTTGAATTGATACAAGCATTTCGTGGGGTTTGTTCTTATTGTGGTTTCAGTTACATGCTCTATGGTAGTTTGGGGATAGAACTTTTTAATTATAGGTGATTTTATAGGACAACTTGGTTATATTTGGGATATTGAACAGTTTATTGTACATGCATTGCCATTGTTCTTTTGTATCGATTTGTTGTTATGGTTAATTTCATTTTGGAATCTTGTTTGGTTTTAACAGGCAAATATGAAACGCTTGATGTTTAATTTTCATTGAAGATAATTTCAATATTCGTGAACAGTTAATAATTTTCTAAATCAGAGAAAAAGACCAACTAAATATAAACGATCAATTGGAGTTTGTTTATCATCATTCATTTCCATTTGTTTTGCATTTGGAAAATCAAAATGTAAATGTATTGAACACCAGTTCCACCTATAAACAAATGCACTTGGGAAGAAATGCATCACATTCCAGTAACAAAAAATTGACTAAACAAGATTGCATAGCTATACATTTGACTAATTACATGACTCAAACACGTTTTCAGTATTTTGGGAATAGTCTATACTTTTGACTAATTACATTAGTCAACAAAATTGCATAGCTACACAAATTTTCAAATGCACATTATCATCTACATATCATGATAAACTTCTCATATGACAGGAAATTATAAAATGACCAAATTATCAACCTAAAGTTTATTATTTTCCTTCTCCATTGTAGCAATTACTCTTTTCAAGCTCTGCATATTGTCATCTACATCTTCACTCCCCTTCTTACTCAACTCCATTTGCAATTGCCTTATTTCTGACAACTTTTCATTCAATTCCTTTTGTGTTTTTCCCAATTGCATTGAGGTCTGCCCACAACAAAGAAAGAATATATATGAAGAATGTGTTTACTAATCATGATTCATAATAAAGGAAAGAAAATTTAGTACACATCATCAAAATACTCGTTCATTAAATACATTCCCAGTAGAAATCATTGATAAATGTAAAGATATGTTCATTGGATCAATAAAGAACCTCATCGATAGGTTGCTAAGAGCCTTTCTTGCTCTTTTGTTGACATTCACAATATAATTCAGTTAAACAATTAAGCTAATAAATTAAACAATGAAAATATAAACAGGAAACGAAAAATAGAATGAAAAGAAAGAGGAAAATGATGACCCCAACCTCCATTATCCAACCTGGATACCCCCAACCGGAAGGGGGTTTTAATATCCATTATCCAAGAATTATTGGAAGTACAGAAAAGAGTACTCAATTCCCAACCTGGATACTCAATTCCCAACCTCCGGGTTGGGAATTCCCAATAACTTTCTGAGCCTTTGGGTTTGGGATTCCCACCCTCCCAACCCAGGGGTTGGGATTCCCAACTTTCGAGTTAGGAATCCTAACCTCCCAACTTGGAGGTCAGCAAGATCTAGGGTGAAATCCTGACCTCCGAGTTTCAGTTGGGATTCCCAACCAAGTTAAGAATCTAATCGTAGGGATTGAGAATCCTAACTTACATGTTGAAAACTCCCAACCTAGGGGTTGAGAATCCCAACTTTCAGGTTGAAAATCTCGTCATTAGGTTTGGAATTAAGTTCAGCTTAATTCTTCAATAGCAGCTCAATCTATCCACAAAACATTTCTCAACTTTAAAGCAAAAAACCCAAGTCATTATTCAAATCTAAATCAAATGTCCACTAAAATACAAATGTGCATACTTTCTTAAAAGCGAATAAGCATACAGTGCAAATGAAGTAATTTCAATAAAACGATTTTATGCTAGCCACACAATCACAATAAAAATGTTTCAATGTTATTCAGTATCACTTCCTATAATGATTCAATTGTTAATTGTTAATGTTAGCAAGGGAAGACAGAGCTCAAACCCAAGGAAGACTCAAAATCATCTCAGTGCTATGAATTGTAACAGATTTTCTAACTAAATATTGTAGGGCTCCTTCATTGTGCTAGCACATGTGCCCCCTACGACCGAACCCCACAAAAAGTATGCACAAATGCTAAAGCAAATACAACAACAAAAAGCAGGACATTTTGCAAATCCAAGCAATTGGAGAATGTATCATAGAATTGTGACATTGTAAATGAGAAACAAAATTACCGAGAAGCAAGTTTAGGATTTGTTTTAACAATTAAACTAACTTATTCATTTAGTTGAACCATATAAGTTCTCCAATAACATTGCATTTTGCATAATCCAGATATCCATTTTTAGTAAGTTCACATGCAACATAAGAAAACTCACTGTACAAGTAAATAGACAAATATTTGCAAATTCTTTAAAAAATAATAATAAAAAGCAAAACTAACCCAATTACATTTAAACCAAAACAGAATAGCCATGAAAAGTCACTAATTCAATTTCATAAGACACCCAGAACAAATACTTCACAGAAAGATAAAATTGAATTGACAACACATCCACAACCCCCACAAAAAAAAAAAAAATACTCTCATTGACAAAACACTTGAAACCAAAAGTTAGAAATAAAAATAACCCGTACAAACTAAACCCAAAATAGAATCTGAACAAAAGTAAATAATGTACCGCAAACCCAAAATTAGAATCTCACAAACCCAGATATAACATCACTGAAAAAAAATTATATAAAAGTGAAAGTCCAATACTTAGAAAAAGAGAAAAGAAACAACAGACCGTGCACTGTGGGCTATTTCTCTAATATTGCACAAGTCCAATTAGAATGAGTTTTCTCAGCTTTAGGCAAATCAAATAAAATTGCACAATCCTATCTGATTAAAACCAGTATCCCTCATATTGTTTGAAATCCAGCAGCAGATCCAAATCACAAACAGACCACATAAATGAAGTATCAATACCATACTATTAACATAGTAGTCCAATTATATTATAATAAGCAAGATTACCTTTGTTGGGGACTGGAAGAGAGATCTTACAGAAGTCTTTATAACTCACCATATAAACAATATTAAAGGCTTTGCGGTAGCTGTCAAGATTATTTTCAATGTTGTCATTCCTGAAACAATAGTTTATATACATCAGTAACTAAATAAATTAAAACTATCATGAGAAAGTGGAGGAATTAAAATAATAGAGCAAACATGAATAAACACACCAGCATAATCCAAAACAAACTTTTCTCATGCTTGGACTCCACATTCGACATTCTGCTCATATCACCTATAGTACAATAAAATAAAAAATCAAAAATTATGAAATAATAGTGTTCAAAAAATCAAAGTATGTTGACACGAAGTTGAAGTAAGAACCTGTTCGTCGACGAGATCGATATCAGAGAGCTAATAAGTGGATTTCTTTCCGGAGGTGGCCAAATCTTTGCCCAAAAATAATGCTTGGAGAATCTGAATTCCTCTTCTTCTACATAGTTGATTTCCATGATTAATCATGAGTCGCTACAATGGCCAACAGCAGAGTGAGCG
This sequence comes from Dimocarpus longan, assembly GCA_022984855.1. Classification (NCBI taxonomy): domain Eukaryota; kingdom Viridiplantae; phylum Streptophyta; class Magnoliopsida; order Sapindales; family Sapindaceae; genus Dimocarpus; species Dimocarpus longan. Next base: position 9,887,419 of record CM041014.1, on the reverse strand, counting down.
ATGCATCGTCAGCAGCTACGCCAGTTGAGAGTAGCAGAGTAAGCGACTTCGACTGCGCCTAACGGCCAAGTCATTATTCTCAACTTTCAAGCAAAGAACCCAAATCATTATTCAAATCTGAACCCAAATCATGTTCAAATACAAATGTCCACTAAAATAAATTATATGCCATAAATCATCATTCAAATCTAAACCTAAACTCACATATTACACCAAACAATCAAAATAGCACATTGTCAAGCCAAACTTACAGCCCCTGAGATGGATTATGGGTGGCACATAATCGTTTGACGACAAGCAAGGGTTTGCTATCAGCGGCATGAGAGCGGAGAACCAACAGTCCAACGGTGGCATGACATGCAAACAAATGATGTGTGGTGGCATGCAAATCTGATGGCAACAGCCAAAAAAGAGAAAATAAAGTATAAGAACAAAATAAGAGGAAGAAGAAAGGAGAAGAGAGGAAGACCTCACTTGCCAATAAACCACCGTTGATAGCATTATGGTGGAGAGAGGTTGGCATATCTTTGATGGTTGAGAATCGACAATGAGAGAGGAAGACCTCACTTGTCGATCTTAGAGAGAGAATGACAAAAAATGTTAGATAGAAAGAGAGTGAACAACGGTGGGTGGGTCAAGTTTCCAATGCATTTCGATGGGTTTGATCGATGGTGGGTGGAGGTGAAACGGTGAGATTTGAGGGTGAGGAGGTGCGACGGTGGGTAGGATCCTAGAGAGAGAATGAGAGAAAAAAGTTTGGTAGAGAGAGTGACAAGCTTGGTGAACGTGACAGATAAGGGGTGGGTTAGTGGTAAATGATAGAGTATTCAAGGGCATTTTTGTCCAAAAAAAGTCACACTGCAAAGCTGAAAAAAAAAAACGATTATTTTTCAATTGGGTCATAAAAAATAGGTTACTTTTCAACTAAACCCTTTTCTTTTTAGTTAATTAATTATTATTTTATGTTAAAAGCTTATTTCCTTCATGGAATTATTTTTATTTTTATCCGAATACTGCTTCTTTCCTTTTTTTAAGTTGTTTATTAATTTTTTTATTTTAACTCTATTGTCTATTATTCTTATTTATGATATAATTAACTTTCTTCCTTTTTATTGCTTCTATTAGATCTAATTTTTTTACTTTTAATATTTTTCTATTCCTAATAGATATTTTGTTTTTATCATTTTTTACTTAATAAATTTAAATTATATCTATTAAATGATTCTCATTTGACTTTCTAAATGGTCAAACCACTTAAAACCAATAAAAAATTACTGAAAAAAAAACTATAATTTTTTACTTTTAACTGAATGTTAAGTCATTGGGATCGTTTATTTTTATTACTTTTCATTTAATGAGTTTGAATTACACATATTAAGTTATTTTTATTTGTTTTCAGTGATCAAACCACTTAAAACTACCCAAAAATCAATAAAAAAATTAAACAAAAAACTACAATTTTTTATATTTCACTGGATATCAAATTATTTAATGGTTTTCAAAATATATTATTCCAAATATATCCTTCCTAAAATAATATATTTTTAAATTTGTTCTAATTTTACATTATATATATTTTTTTAAATATAATTAATGAAATATTACAATAACTAAATTATATATTACTTTGCATTTTTTTTTACTTTTATTTAAATATATAAATTTAATTTACTTTACCATAATAATTTATTTATATATGTAATTTTCAAAAAAAAAATTACTTTAATATAATAATTAATCATATTTTAATTAAAAATATTATTAATATATATAAAAAAAGTGTTTTAGTATTTATTAAATAATTTATTATAATTATTTGTATTATATTAAATGAAGTTATGAAATAACTAATAATAAATGAATATAAATGTCAAATTGCTAATTTTCATACAATTTTAACTTTAAAAACAAATAAAATGACTATATATTTAGAGGTAAATAAAATGTAAACAAACATATCATTTAGATTTTAGGTTTCAGTCACTATTTAATCTTCAGTCTTCGATAGCATTATTCAATCTTAAGACAAAAAAAGAAACAATCCCTTAATGATTTTTTAAATATATTATTCCAAATTTATCCTTCCTAAAATAAAATATTTTCAGATTTTTCTAATTATATATTAAGATTTTGTGCCCTAAAAACTTGTAATTTGTAAATCTTTAAATAAATAATAAATAAAATATGTTTATTTTATTCAATTTATGTGCATTTGTGAAATGATTACTTCATATATCATATAACATAACGTCTATGATTACTTATATGGTCTCAAACTAAGTATATAAACGTTATAAATAAAAGGATTTAGTTTGAAATTAATAATTTAAAGAGTTTATAGAAAGCAAATAACGTTAGATACTTTATTTGTGGTAAATCTACGGTTACAATTCATTTCGTATTTGACACAATGATCTTATTTAGGATTGTTCATGTGGTGATATAAAAATGGAGACACCTCATATAATAGAAATTATATAGGATTAGATCACGATAAAAAAAAATTTCTTATATCAGTCAAACAAAAAAATTCATATTTATCGACTAGATGATTATATATTTATTGATTTTAAATATATCCTTGAGGGTCAATTGGTACCCAGCTTGCAAGTTAAACACTCATATCCTTGAGGGTCAGAGGTTCGAGTGGCAGCTGGGGGAGGCGAAGCAAAACCCTTGGCCAGGGACAGTACCTAGTGAGTGGGCCGCCGAGGCTGCGAGGCGAGGCCCGTACCCCCGAGGTGGTCGAGGCCATGAGGGGGGTCCCACAATTTATTTATGCATATATAGTTTTTTAAAAAAATTACTTTATTATAGTAAATAATCATATTTTAATTATGAATAAAAAATTATTAATATATACATAAAAGCTTTTGGCATTTGTTACATAATTTATTATAATTATTTGTATTATATTAAATAAAGTTACATAATAACAAATAGTAAAAAATATCAATGTCAAATTATTAGGTTTTAGATAATTTTAATTTAAAAAAACAAACAAGATTACTATTAGGGGTGGCAATCCGGGTTGATGGGTTGGGTTGAGGTTGACACGAGCATGACACAATTATTTTTGACACCAAACAAACATGACACGATTAGTAAAAAGGTTGCCTTTTTAATACGAACATGACATGATTATATATGGGTTAACACAGTTAACCCATTTATTTACGGATCATTTATTAACATATTTAGCTAACACGTTCACTGATCCGTTTGTGACCTATTTAACCATATTTAATATATTTAAATTGTAATATAAATATAAAAAATAAAAATTAAATTAAATTAAATCAAACATCCAAAGCCAATTGAACAAAACTTAAACCAATATCATTATATCATCATCTAGTTCAGTCCTTATAACCTAAAACAAGAAACCTATCAAGCGATATATCTACAATACAAATGACTCAATTGATTATTCAACAAGAAAGATAAAAATAAAATAAAGTAACATAAGAAAGATTTCAATATTCATTTCATTTCCATCAAATTATTCCAACACAAGACAAATCAAATATTAATCAACATAATTAAACATATATATACAATATTAGATTATATCAAAACAACCAAACACAAAATTGAAAGAAATTGAAAAAATCAAGAGGATGAAATGTCGAAGAGGAATTAGTGAAGTAGATTAGGTGCAATGTTGAAACGTCAAGAAAGATGAACTACTGTTGAACGGGTTGAATGGGTTGAATAGCCAAATGATTTGTTGAAAAAGAGAGACTAAAGAGCTGTTGAGTTGGTTAAGAGAGTTGTCAAATGGATATGGCTACTGCAAGATGAAAAATGATTTAAGGTTTCAGTTTTCACAGTATATATACTGAAAGCTCAAATTACATACAAATCTCTCTCTTGTAAAATTATTTTTTTACTCTCATTAAATGGGTCAACCTATGTTATGGATAATTTAGCAATCAGAATATTCGGGCCCAGAAAGATCTACAGTGCAGGCCCAGTGGCCCGTACGCTCAATAATCCGTCTTTCTCCCAGTCCTCCCTCTTCACAAGGGGCCCAGTTGTGACCGCTCACCCTAAACACTGATCGTCACCGCTCAGCCTGTTCACTTATTCTGACCGCCAAGGCCAATTCTGAGCACTGGTCGTGGTCGCTGGGTCCACCCGCCGCTATAGCTGGTTGTCTCCATCTGATCGGTCTATCTGTCAGTTCAGTTCTGTTCGTTCAGTATGACCGCTGATAGTCAGACCACTGGCCACATCCACCCAAACTATTCATCGTTTCATCCGCCACGATTGACAACCTGCCTGTTCGTCAATTTTATTCGTTTAAGATATCCGCCAAGATGAGTCATCCATCAAACATGTTCCCGAGTCCTTCTTGCCCAAGATGACCCGTTTAGATTCATCACTAATCTCTGAGCGTGACCGTTTGCCGACTTATTCATTTGCGGTGTTATTCACCTCATTGTCATGACTAGCTGTAGAAGTAACAGTTCATAATCCGCCTTCACATTCCTCTTGGTAGCCGGCTTCGTCAAGCATTCATCTGTCCGTCAAATGAACTCGGTATTCCACCTGCTGGAAGATCCATCTCCGCCATACTCCTCAGAGTCGCGGGTCAACAGAAGTCAAAGGTGCCATGCAGAATACAGCTCCAAAATGTGCCATACACGCTATGTCGACCAGAAGCTGTGATCAAGATCTTGATAGCCTATTATGACTGTTAGGACCAAGTCCTACATGCTTAAAAATATATATAGATATCGATAAAATACGTTAAATGTGATGGTATTTTTAAAATATTCCACCGTTGTGGGAAAATTTTCTTATGTGATGAAAATGAACAATTATAAGTTTAATTGAATGTTTATGAGGTTAATTTGATGAATTGATAAGTGTGGAATATTTTAGAAATATTATTGAGAGGAATAATGGTTAATATTATCGATATTACAATCGTTATGGAAATTGACGGCTTTAATGTATTTATTTTTATGGAATAATTTTTTTTATGAAAAATTATAAGTGATGAGGACTAAAAGAGGTCATTAGGAAGTGTTAATTATAGATTAAAAATGAGTATGGGCATGATTGGAAATGGATAAATAAAGTATATAAAAATAGTCATAAAAGAGGGGTGTAAGTGACAAAATTGGATTGAAAGTTAAGCTGTTATAATTGAGGAAAATTGAGGGGTGTTTAGGCAATATGTTAAGTAAATTCTAGTGTCTTCTTCCAGCTCAAATCTGGTCTCCGGGCAATCATAAAACAGACCCGAAGACAGACCCGAAGCAGACCATATCTCTCTCTCGCGCGATCGTCTCTCTCGGCCAACAAGTGCAGCCATCAAGACCGATCCTCCAAGGGTTCTTCACGGTCAAAAGGAAGCTTGAAGAAGCAAGGTTAGCATCTGATTTCCAGCCCAGAAAAAACCAGATCTGGAAGTGAGGAAGACAGCTCGAAAACGGGAAGAAGTTGAAGTCGTGCGTGGGTGTTGACGAGCTCGGCAGGCCGAGTGAAGGAAAAGCAGTTTCGGGTCAGCTGGAGCAAGCAAAGGACGAGCTGAAAGCAGCTGGAAGAAGCCAAGGTATGGAGGAAAATGGCAGGGGTAGGCGTGAATGATGATGGTCAACAGTGGCTTAAGTTAGATTCGAAAAATGGAAGGATTTGGGACTGCCATGAAGCCTCTGATTAGCTACTGATATCAAACACCAGTAAGTAAGGTGAATTGGAAACTCTTCGAACGGAAACGGAGACGTGTAGGAAGTGAAGGAGGTTCTTTGAATCGAAAGCTAACGGACGGGAATAAGTTGTGAGTGTAAAACTATATATATATGTTTTATTTAAATATATATGTTATGTTTAACTATATATTTATACATATATGTTTCTTTTAAGTATATGTTTGTATATTCATATTTTATATATGTTTATGTTTTGAATATAATCGTTTTGATTATAGAAATGTTTTAAGTTTTGATATCAAGTTTAAGGAAAAAGAATCAAATGTTAAGGTTTTGATTTTAAGAAAAGTTTTGACAAACGAATGTTTATGGAAAGTATAAAAGAAATGGTTTTGGTTTTTAAATGAAATGTGGTTTATAAAAGGATTTTTAGCCAATGGTTACCCTAAACCCTATCATGACTGGAATGACTGAAATGACTGGATAATCGGCCGAGATACTTTAAATGTGTAAAGGTACGGGTAAAGAAATAGGTTACTAACTAAGGGAAGGGATAGAAATTATAGGATTGCCTTTACACATTATAAAGTATTCTTATGACTGTTACCCTGCGCAAGGCGTGATTTATCCGCAGCGTAGTGGTTTTATGACTGGAAATGGATCGTCCCGCCACCGTCGCTTTTAGGTCGGTTGGTGCATTATTCCCTGGGTTCCATTGGTAGTGACTGAAATGTTAAAGATGATTTCAAATGTATATTATGATTGATATAATTGATAAATGAAATGAAATGTTTTATTTATTTTTATAAATGTTATGATTTTACTGAAAGATGTTGAAAGGTGTTTTGATGTTAAACTGTACACTCATTGAGCTATTTTTAGCTCACTCTTTCAAAATGTTTTAATAAAATTTTCAGGAACTGAGACTAGGGAGCAGTCTCCAGGGCAGTCGTAGGCGGCCTACTTGTAGACGACGACGACTTGAAAATATGTATATAATTTTTGGCTGTAAATATGTCATATTATGCTTTTGATACTTGCATCATTATTTTTGTATTGTATATACGTATATGCATAATTAAATTATGAACTACGAGGGCTTTGATCCTCTGTAGATAATTGAGGTACGTAGGCGTTTGGGAGTGCCCAAACTCAAGCCCAAAATATTTTGAATTTTACATAATTTTACTGAAAGTTTTTGAATGTTTTATGTGATTAAATTGTGATGGACCTGAGGTCCTGAAAATGGTAGTGGAGAAAATTGAATGAATTTTTGAAGTGTTTATGATTTTAATTGCAGGTTTTGTAAAAATTGGGATGTCCGAAAAACAGAGGAAACTCTGTCCGTTTTTCTGTAAAATTTTCGTTGAATAAATGGTTTATTGGTTTTTAGAAAAAAAAAAAAAAAAAAAAAATTTCCCACCACCTTTTCTGTTAGTTGACGAAAAGAATAAATGTTTTAATCGGGTTCGCTCCACGGATTCCTAAGTTCATTGTTTAAAGGAAAGGTTTTTGGAGTCCGTTGGAGTGCCGGGAGGGCTTCCCACGGATTCAAGAGGTTAAATCCGGGTTGGGTCCCTTCAATGACGAATTTAGATCAATCACCCGAAATCTCCCTTGGGCAGACCTCAGAAGCGACAGATTCGACCGCATTTAATGTAATTTCGACCGCATTTAATGCAATGTCAACCACGTTAATTAAGGTTCCGGCGCATTAAATGCGATCCATCATTGTAACTGTAATTAACTGTATATTTTTGTCTTATTCCATTTTACTGTAGCTCCTCTCATTTCTCTATAAATAGGGGAGGATTTTCATTGTAAAGGAGGACCTGAATTCTGAGTGTCGTTACTCTGCCCAAATAGTGAGAGAGTGAACAGTGGACGTAGGCATCTTTTTGGGCCGAACCACTCTAAAAATCTCAGAGTCTCTTTTCCCTCTTTTCTGACCGCTTCCTTACGTTCTTATTACTTTGCATGCAACCCATTAACAGCCCGAAACTGTAGCTTGGGCCCGAAAATAACCTCGTTGACTAAGGAAACCATTTTTCGACGTTAACATTTTTTACGCTAGAAGGAGGGGCTCGCCTTCAGTTTCGTCGCTTTTCTTACTCCTTAGCTTTTAGAAGCTCATTCTTCGCCCACCATGGTCAAAGGGAGAATTCCTAGAGACTTCAACGTAGCAGAAAATCGCCAAGAAGCCTCAGATCAGCAACAACAGGTTATGTCTACTGGAGGGATACCTGATACTGGTGTAGGAACGTCCGGTGTGCCCGTAACAAGGGACACTCAAGGTATACCTCCTGTCCCCAATCACCAACCCGTGTCTGATACCGCAGGAGGAGATGCTATGCAAGTATATTTAATATTTTTAGGTAAATCTCTTTATTTATTAAGAGATTTTGACTCATTAGAAATCATATTTAATATTGAATGAATCTAGTCAGTATATATATATTGACCAAATTCAGACATAACTAGAAAATATGATAACCTTCCTATTTTCGGCAAATTTTATCTACCTCTTTTATCTTTAATTAAATTATTTATTGTATGGATACATTTGAAAAGAAAAGAAACAAAAAAAGGCACACGTGATTTCTATAAATGCTAACCGAACTTGTGAGGATAAGCAGGCAGTGAGCTTTAAATGTTTTTTAGAGTTAGCATGTTTATGTAACTTAGAGTGATTTTTCTCTAGGTTGTTTCTAGTTTGAGGGAATGAGTTACTTTCTAAGCACATTCAATAACATAGACTTTTCGAAAGGAAGAGTTGCAAGGTCTTCTAGAGAAGACAAGTCTCAAAGCTCTTAAGAGAGTTCAAGAAACTACGGATCATTTAAATCGAAGGGAGCTTGCTATACTAGATTAGTAAAGAGAGTATAACATTTTGCGTCAACTATAAAAAGGGAATCTTTAGTTAAGTGAGTCAAGTTGTGTGTCTACTATTTAAACCATTATTAATTAATATAAATATTTAGGCATGACCTTATGGATGTAAGGTAAAATCAAACCATGCTAAAATGTAGTTGTCTTTTTTGTTTTCTATTACAACACTTTCATTAATTGTTGCAATAGTTTTTAATTTCTGTCATAACAGTTTTCAATTTTTGTCATAGTAGTTTTTAGCTTTCTATGCAATGACTTACACAATTTGTTGCAACAACTAGGGCAAATTTATTTAATTTGAGAAAAATTTGGTAAGTTTAAAGAAAATTGGATGTTTCAATTAGTATTAGAGCATAGTCACTAGAATTTACTTAGTGAAATTATTGAGAGTTTCTTATCTACTTTTATTGCTTTGCTACAATTGCTTGATAGGTCAAACTACTCATATTAGAAAGCCAGGATGAGAGCATTTATCAAGTTCATTGATGAAAGAGCATGGCAATATGTTTTGATAGGTTAGGGCATGCAACATTATAGATTTTGAAAAAAAAAAAAAAAAAAAATTATGAAACCTAAAGTGACATGGACAATTGAAGAGGGTCGTTTGGCAAACTTCAACAGCAAAGCATTGTATATTCTATTTTCAATGGGATGGATGTGAATCAAATCAAATTGATTTCTACATGTGACACAAGAAAGGAAGCATATGACATCCTTCAGACAACTCATAAAGGAACCAGTTTGGCAAGATAACCAATCAATGACTAAGTTACTATTGATCAATAGTGAGTTTCGTGCTTACCTCGTCTGAACCTATTTGGCATGTACCATGTACAAATCATTCAATTAGACGTACCATGTCCCTAATAGATCTTCTATTAACCAATTATCAATCAGATTATCACAACCATGCTATAACCTAGATCAGTCTCATTTATACAAGATCTAATCAATAGTGATAGGAAATCCATCATACAATATCAATCAAGTGGTATTTGATATAAAATGATTGAGACAATGCTGTTAATCACAATATCAAAACAAATACCGAAGCATCAAATAAATAGAATCCAAAATTGCATTCAAAACATATTGTCAAATATTCATAGTGTTGTAAACCTAACTAGTGAATTTAGTTACACATAAAGAATTGAGAAACAACACAAATAAAAAGAGAGATTAAACCCTTGATCTTCCTAATGCTTGAATCATTTGTTGATTGATCAATCATTGACATGCAACACCAAGACTTCATTGAACCTGATGAAGTTCTAAGAACAAAGTAATGTGTCAATTAGGGTTAATTATTGCATTTGGCTTTCCAGCTCTCATTTGACGTTCACATATGATGATTTATAGGCACAACCCTAAGTTTTGTCATGACCATTTTATCTTTCAAAATTCATATCATTTTAATGAGTGGTGCCACTCTCAGTATAGCCCTAATGAGTGGCATAGTGGCGCCAAAGAGTAAATTATTTTACGTCTCTATGGTAGCTTAGCAAAGTAGCTTCTAGTGTAGCATCAATGTATGGTGTTAGTGAGTCAAAATTGACATGTCTCTACGGCTTCTTCCCATGGCTTATTCCAAAGTGGCTATTCTGAGAAGTCATAACACATCAACCTTGAAACTTTTCAAAACTTACACAAATCAATCCATAACTCACTCGACTCATCTTTCTTCGCTTAATTATGATTTGTATTACTTTATCAACTAAAAATTCAAAAAATATATATATATATCAAACACAACAAAAATGCTCAAGAAATCTAACCATAACATAGAATTTAGGGGCCTAAAATATGGTATAAAATGTGTTCATCAGTAATTTTCTTTTTCAAATCTGATGATTCTAACAAGAAAAAGGGTATTCAACGCAAGAAATGTGAAGGTGTTGAGCACATCTAATATGAGTATGCAAACACTCTAAAGAAGACTTTTGACCGAAGCGATGATGATTCTGATGATGAAGAGTTAGTAGGACAAATTGCTTTTATTGATCCTTTGATTTCTAATTCATGGGCTAATTTGCCAAAACATGCTAGAAATGTTACAACAAAAAGTGATTTTGTTGCAATAGAAATCGATGTTATTGCAACAGAAGACAACATGACAGTACGTAGTAAAGAAACTCAACTTGATCAAGAGTCTTTTTAAGAAGCATATCAAAATATGTACTCTCAATGGTTAAGAGTTTGTCATGTTAATCGTTCTTTATTGAAAAATAATGTTACTTTTGTTAAAACTAATGAGAATGTCAAGAGAAAAGTGCATAAATTAGATACTCAACTTATTGAAAAGGATTCAAAGATCAAAGAAATCTCAACTGAACTTGAATGAACTTAAAAAGGCTTGAAAAAGTTGAGTTTAGGAAGTGAAAAGTTAGATGAGATTTTAACTATTGAAAAATATGTTGGGAATCATCATGGTGTAAGATTTAAAGGGATAAAATCTGACTCCAAAACTGTTTTGTCAAATTTATAGATTCCAATTATGTTGCAACAACCAGCATTGCTATTTTAACAATTTTTCAATTTGTTGCGACAAAAGGTCAGCCAACAGTCAACACTATTCCTTATTCAAAAGGTAGGTCCGATAAGTTTGTTCCCATTTGAAATTTTTATGGTGTTAAGGAACACACTAGACCAAAGTGTTTCACCATGATGAATTTTTTCAAGTATAAATAGTTGAACAAGTCATTTTAAAGAGAAACTCCAAGACTACCGAATTTGAGTTTAAATTCCATTAATTCTACTAGGTTTGATTCTTTAAAAAAAAAACAAAATAAAAGAATGGCTTTAGGAATTTGTTTGGTCAATTTTTTCCAAAATTATTTCTTTTGTGAGACCAAACTTGATTTTCTCTATTATTAGACATGTTTTTAAGGTTAAAAGTTTACAAGAGAATTCAAAATTTGAATTTATCTCCTTCATAATTTTACTTGCTTGATTGAAATGTTTCTGTTGGAAATCTGTTTTTAACATCTCTCCTGAATTAAGCCTTGATGAACATTTTTAATTGAGTTTTTACTAATAAGTCTCACTTGATATTTCATGTGATTTCTAAGCTCTAAACAAACCCTATGATTGGAAAGAGCTACCTACACTGATGTGTGAAAGCTATCCTTAAGTAATTTAGGCCTTGGTATCAAAAATATAGAAATAATAATCTACTATAGAAAAGAGCTACCATAATGATAGTATGAAAGCTACGAATCATGGGAGCTCTCTGTTGAAACAGAAAAGTAAAATTCGCAAAACAAAAGAAAAAGTTCATTGCAACAAAAATAAAAATCTAATGCAATAAACGAAAAAAAAAATACATTACTATGCATGATGGTATGCATGCAACATAAAAGAAAAGCCATCGCGACAAGAATAAATACATCAATATGCATGATGGTAAGTCAGTAGCCTTTTAATTCAGTTTATGGATCATGGGCTCGAAAATTGAAAGATTTGATTTACAGACTATCAACAATATTTATTTAATTTTACAATCTTTATTATGATTGGAAATAAATTTTTATTCTTGGAGCTACTTGAATTTTTTTCAAAAAATCCCTTGATATTTCTGACTCATAATTGGCTAAGACACACACTTTGTTTTTTCAATAAAATTCAATGCATTTTTTGTCTGATAAAGGTTACAAATTGTTCAAGTTAATTCCAACTCCTACTGGTTTAACTAGAATACTAATTAAAATATGAGAACATGAAGGGATGAGTTTTTCAAATTTTAAAATTCTAATGGTTGGATGATTGAGATATTTTAGGGTTCACTCTAACCCTAGTCATTCACTTGCTGTCTTTGTTTCTCTCTATTGTTTTTTTATCCCTTCTTTTCTTCTTTGTTCTGATCATGTTCATTGCAGCACCCCTCTCTTGTGGTTCTTTGCGTTCTCCATTGCTTCTCTTTTGCAAAAAATCAAGATCGAAATGAGCAATTAGTGAAGCCCATATCATTCTCTCTCTTTCATGGTGCTCAAAGTAGCATATGACAATATGCCAAATCAAGCAAAGATCGATCTACTAACCCCATCTAAAGGTTCGCTTGAAACCATAGCAGTAGAACAACTAATAGTAGGGGGTGTGGCTACAATACTTATGAAACCTAAGGTCAAGTTTTTGTAATTATGGCCTAACTCACGTATCCATGTAATTATATCAAATATGAAGGATGTTTTTGCAAGTATCTTCTTTAATATTGCTCTTATTTTCCTCTAATTTCTTTTATGATTTTTTTTTTTGGACCTGACTATTTCTTCTACTTTTTTCTCTTATTCTTTTCCTCCCTACACCTCCAAGTCAAATAAATATTGCTTGGACTCCTCTTCTAAGCTTGTTAATATAATAAGGAATTAATAATCAGTATTTAACTTTCTTTTTTTTTTCCAAGTGTATAAACAAATATAGCATATTAGTTATCATCTAATGTGACTTGATAATAGAGAGATTCATTCAGATAATAACCTAGGCTCCCATGGCTCTACTATAAATGGTATTTTAAAAATAAACAAGAAAAAATAATAAATACCGTATTAGGTTGATGGTAATAGGAATTTGCTATAAACAACTGCTTATAAAGCTAGTGATTCAAGTAATTGAACACTAATCCCAACACCAGAAAAATTCAAGAAGGCATCGAAAGAGGCAGCGGCCTCCTTTGGTTTCTGTGTTTTTTGTTCTTTTCCCTCAGGGAGAAAATGAAAAGAAACATATAGGTGTTCGGGGATTTTAGTCACAAGTGTCGCATTTTAAAAAGAACTTGTGATTGTTCTTTTATGCTTGCTTGGAGTAAAGTGTTCACATACTATTTCATTGTGATATAATGGACTTTTGTGTGCTTGAAAAACTCATTATTCAATTCAAAGTGGATCTGGATCCCAATATAACGAAAATAACTAGACATTGGACAATACAGGTAACGGAAAATATGTTTATTCATGTCTTGTGCTAACAGTAATTTAATCTCAATTGGCAACTCCATAAAACTCCATAAGTACAGAGACTGATAGGTGGTTATGACTAGACCTTATTAGGGTCTAACTGTTACAGCCGCACCCGGTTCCTGCTTGGTCTCCTTCGCTTCCTTTCATTGCTGCTTTAATCCCCCTGAGAATGTGCCACTGTGGTGCTCCATCACCCTTCTGATCTTTTACAACCATCTTGTTATTCGGTACTTCATCAATTCTCTCTTCTTCTGTAACAACCACAGTATCCATACATAATGAATCCTTAACAACCACAGTAATACAAAATATTATTGTTTTCTATAGTGAATCCCAAGTTTTTGAAATAAGAAAATTTCTACAAACCAGATGAAGAAACTTATTGCATGGAAGTGGAGACATAACCATGCCATCTGTCACTTCCCTTCACACCCCCTCCCCACCCCGGCCCCTCGTCCTTACCCCCCCGCCTCCCCCAAAAATAAATTTTTTACAAAAGCAATTAAGTTTATGATGTTATCCAATATGTAATATGTTGTTATATATAATCTTTAAACCGCATCTGACCTCCAGCTTAAACGTCACTGTTGGCCTGAGGCGTGCCTCCTCGAGACCTTGATGATGGGTTCAATCCCCAACCACAACAAAAATTTTTTCCTCCGACACATTTATATTATATATAAAATTTAAAGCAAACGTCTTTGTCTTTTTCATAATGGCATTGTTGGTTTGTGGCTTGCTTTCTAGTCCCTTCTTGTTGCCGGGTTCAATCCCCCGTCACAACAAAATTGCAAGTTTATTGTATATCATACATATACATTGGTTAAAATGTGTTGAAATCTCGTGTCTATCTCTTTTTTTCTTTTCCATGCAGTAGTGAGAATTCATGAAAATTAAGTGTTTTGCATGAACAAAATATGCAGAATTCCAGTGTTGTAAGTTTTCCATGAGCAACCCTTTATTATAATATATTGAGCACCTTTCATGAACAATATATTAGATCACTACCATTCATCTTTATGATAGATGAATGAGATCTTTCTTTTTTTAATTTTTAATTTAGTTTTTGTTTTAATTTTCTTTCTTTTTTATAATTAGATCTCCGTCATTCATTACAATTTCATAGATGGTGGTGATTTTTTTTTTTAAAATTAATTTTTAAACGGTGAAGTAGTAATTTCATTCTCTAGGGGTAAATTGGTCCTTGTATATTTTCTATTAGCTTTGACAGTTAAAGTTTTGGTCATAGGAATTAAAATGATATATTTTCTAAACTAAAGGGAGCACACAAGTTATAAATGGATTCATAATTATAAAAGTAAATTTTTGTAAACCTTAAGGAACGAAATTGAAACTTATCTTATATATTTTAATGGCATTTTTTGTATATATACATAAGAAGGAAATTGAAATGCATATTTGGAAAAAATTTTAAAAATTCAGGTGATTCCTAAACTATTTTTTTCCCAATATTTTCCTTTTTAAAAAATATTTTATCTGAAAGGAAAATTTCATTTTCGTTCCTGTGTTTTTGAAAACCATCAAGATTTTAATTATGCGTTGAAAATAGCTCTCATCTTCCTTAAACTTTCCAAAACACATCAATTAGATCCCTATTGCAAGTCAATTAACGGTTAAAAGAGATGGCAAGATTAGACGTAGTTTTGACATTTCTTAATAAGAGCTGGGATGATGAAATGTGTATGACCATGATTAAATTGAAAAAATATATATTTTTTTTATTAAAATACAATTTTAAAAATAATTAATTAATTAAAAATTGAAAGGTCTTCATCATCCATCTTAGAGATGGATGGTCGAGATTAAAGTTAAAATTAAGAAACAAATTTAAAAAAAAAAATTAAAAGAAAAAGAAAAAGAAAATCAACCCAAATTTTAAACATCTGGATTGAAGATCTAGAAAACCCGAATGAATATTTGAGTTTAAACTCAAATCTTTAACATCTAGGTGAGATCAAACAGTCTCTATATGTTTAAGACTTCGATAAGATTATTTTCTTGATGATTTGGTCTCACCCACGTGTTAAAGATTTGGTTTCCAATGCATATTTTCAACATTTGGGTGAACCATAGCAAATCCAAACCATCTTTGTCATAACCCCAACACCAACCTTTACCATACCAAAACAATAGCACTATTAAAGAGAGATCAAAAAGAGAAAGGGGAGGAGAGTGAGGGAATTGAAAAGGAAAAATTAATTATATGTTGAGATTTTTTAAGAAAAAAAAAATATTTTTCTTTTTCGTTTTATTATTGTTTGATTTTTTTTTTTTTTAAGAAAAAGCTAATCATGTTTCTAAAAAATAAAACAATAAGATAATTATTTAAAACATGTTAATTTTTTATTGGTCGAATGACATTGTAATATTCTGGTTGTATTAGCACAAAATAGTCCTTTTAGTGGTGAGGGATAATTAAGTCTTTTTTATTTTTTATTTTTTTTGTTTGGTTTGATTGTTAGTTAACTAATGGAAGAGACTATATTGTTGTGTTTTGGTAAACTTTAGAAAAACTTAGAGTTGTTTTCAATAAATAATTAAAATCTTGATAATTTTCGAAATCATAGTGATGAATATTAAATTTTCCTTATCTTAAAAAATGTTAAAAAAAATAGTGCATAAATTTGAAAAATTCTTTTACAAGTCTATTTCATTCTTCTTACGAGGCATACAAAAAGCCACATCAAAATTCAATGAAATTAGATAAGTTTACCAAAAGTGTTTAAAGTGTGTATCATAAAAAGTCTCCATTATATATATATATATAATAAAAGAGGCCATTTTTCAATAACACTTAATATAGGGTGATTTGTGCAACAATCATCAAACTAATAGTATGAATTTTAATGTCATCTATTAAAGCATCTCCAATGTAAATGTGGATTGTCTTTTAAAAATAATTGACATATCATTAATGTCAAGGAAATGTACATTCTATGTGGCATAAATATGAATTGATAGACACTCAAGTTTAAAAGGCTTTCCAATGCTAGTCTATTCATTTCAATGATGAATAGTCAAAGAATAATATATCATTAAAGTAAATTATTATAAAATATTATTTTATGGAAGTTTCAATTATTTATTGCTGACATGGCTGTCAATGAGGCTCTCTAGAAATAGACATTGAGGTTGACAACCTCTATTTTTTTTTTTTGACACGTCAGCTTGATAGTGGTTATAGAAATTTGCATTAGAGAGTTTAATTTGAACACTCTATCAATTTATTCTACGTGGTACTTCATTTTTTCACAATCCATACTTGCATTGGAGATGCTCTTATAAGATTCAAATAAAATTACCCCTAATATAAAATTCACTTTTATGGTTGATTAATGGTTAGACCAAAAACAATAGAGAGAGCAGACAACCATCAATGAGCTATTGTGATGATGAAGATGACTACTACCATGATGATAATGGTGGCAATGACGGTTTACAACTGTGATGGTAGAAGAGGACCACAAATCATTAATCGTAATATCTTTATCTTGTTACGTTTGCTTAAAATCTCATTCTAATGGTTATTTGTTGTGGATTTATTAATTTAAAAAAATAACTTTATGTTACTACGTTTGGATTTAGGGTTTAAATAAGGTTTTTGTGTGGTTTGTGAGGATTATTATCTAAAAAGTGAAAAAAAAAAAAAAGGATGTTGGGGAGTTAGGGTCTGTTGAGAATGGCGGCCATATCCCAATTTATATAGTATTTGGGATCTATTTACTCCAATTCAAGACCTATTTACCCCAATCCATGACCTAAAGTCTCTAATTCGATATCTAATAAATTGAAAAAAAATAGAAAACTCAATGAATCGTTGGGATAGTGAGTAAGATTTTTTGTATAGGTCTCGAATTCAACATGATAGGTTCCAAAATTGTGTTAAATTTAGGGCCTATTTTTGTCAATTCAAGATCTATTCAATAGTAGATGTATAATTCTAACATGTTGTTCACGTTTTTCTAGTGTGGGAAAGTGGTCCTCTAACATAAGATATCATTATATTTCTCAGCACAAAAATACCAGCGGATTCTTGAACAAAAAACCGACTATATATAAAATAAAGAGAAACAGAGGAAGAGGCTCACTGGTTTCTGAGATGTTGCTTGTTGGCTCCGGAGAAGAAATACAGGCCATCTTTGAAGAGTACATGAAGAGAATCAAAAGAACAACTGTCAAGGAGGGCTTGCTAATTGTGGCTGCCATTTTTTGTTAAAGATACTAGACAGATTTTATCTCTAAGTTAAACAAACACGCATGTAAATCTATACAAGTTTTATGTCACCTCAACCGTCAAGTTGTTCCTTCAGTATTTTGTTTACTTGGACAATTGGGTACGTTTGATTTCTTCGTGTCACATTTTTCTCAGTCAAACTTTTTATGTTGTCCTTTATAGTTGACTGACTTTCACTGCTATATCTCTTGTTTATATAATATATATATACATATATATATATTCATTCACATTATCATTTTTTTTTCAAAGAGTAAAGTTATATAATTATTTAAATTATAAATTTAAAATAGTCTATTTCATCCCTACGTACATGACCCGACATTAATGGAGTCATTATCATGATTTTGTGAAGGTAAGCAGATTTTAGATATGAAATGAAGTGTTTGATAGAAGCAGGCCGTGTTCGATGTAAACCTTAACAAGAATTTGAGAGGGAAAACACTCCATTGGTGAACACTCTGGAAGATGACTTTATTGACTTGTGCAACACACTTGAAAATGTATCATCAACATTTATATTGACTTGTGCAACACACTTGAAAATGTATCATCAACATTTATTTTTAAGATTTGACTATCTTATTAATTAGATAAAGTTACTCATTAATAATAACGCTTAAATTAGTTATAACGGTAGTTGTCAATAACAATCCACCCTATTTTTATATTCAGATTAGTGTTCGATTAGTTACATTCTAACCACCTCTCTAACAACTTATCTAACATAATTATTGACACTAAACATTTTAACAATAATCCACTAATGAATCGTCAGATCACCATTTTCTAACTATCACATTCAGTATTTGCTTGATCAACTCTGCAAGCTTTGACCTTCGCAAGTCCAGCTTGACAAGCTGAACCTGTGCATACTAAATCTATCGGTTTAATATTTTACGTACCACCATGATTAATAGTATTAGAATGAACTGAAATGTGTGTAACATTGTTACTGTACACATTATTTTTCTTCATAGATTTTATTTGAAGTCCAAAACTTATAAAAAAAAAAAAATTATTACAACGGAAAAAATAAATGGGGCATGTTACATTAAGGTTGCCATACAATTGGTCATAATTCTTATTGCTTTCTTTTCCATTGAACTAAAGAAATATCGAGTTAAGGGAATCTAGTCAACCACAAAAGTAGAGCCCCATTTTTCCAGCTGGTGAGAAAACTTCGAACTATTTCCCTAAATTCAATAATACGATAGTTGTTTTTAAAATGATTGTATCTTTATCTTAATTTTTAATTAACCAATAACTACTATGTCGACATATGTATAATTTATAGTTTAAAAACCTCATCTTATTCCATAATATGTAGAGCAATATAATCTCGATTTATAATATATTTTATAATGAATTTTATAATATCTGCCTATTCAAGGGTTGTTGGAATATCTTTAATCTTCAATGAAGATGCCTCTTTACACAAGAAAAGAAAAAAAAAAAAAACTCAGGAGGATTATAATTAATTACCTCTTATCCAGTAGATGTGTCTCTACTAAGACAATTAAGATTCTTTTATTTGTCTAATTAAAAATCTCAAAAAGGGGGTATTTATTTATTTAAGGTCCCATTTGTTGGCTAGGATGGAACTGGGTTTGGACAAAAATTTTGCCGAAACCCATATCTGGTGCAACCAAACTTTCTTCACTAAGTTATCCAAAATTTTCTTAATAGTGATTTTAACCCACTCTAACGGGTTAATTGAAGCCCACTCAACAGGTAGGTTAATTTTGTCCCATTTTCCCTATATGCTTTCTCTGCTCCAGCTTCACCGCTATCGTCATTGCTTGCTTCAACTGGTCATTCTCTTTCTTCTTCCATTGAATCATCGTTCTTCTCATTCTTCTTCGATCGTTGCTTTCTTCTCCGTTCTTCCCATTCTTCTTCGATCCTAGCTTTCTTCTTCTATTGAACTATCGTTGTTTATTTCTTCTTCGTTCTTCTCTTTCTTCTCTCTCTCTTCCACCGCCAACAATTCTCCTAGCAAGAACTAGCTGACGAGACCGAGATTTGATTGATTTGCAGCCAAGTTCTACGTTGTCTTCGCCACCGTTGCAGGGTATCAACACCTCGTCGTCTCTACTGCCCGTCCTGCTGTTGGAAACGACGTGAATTTGAATAAGTTTGGGAGGAGGAGAGGAGAGGAAAGAAGAGGAGGGGGGGTGGGGAGTGGTTGATGAGAGAGGGAGGAGGGTGGTGGTGTGTAGTTAAAAATGGTGGATGAAATGAAAAAAATATTTTCAAACATCTGAAAATTTTCATTTAAATCCTATTATATCATAATATCATCAAATATAAAAGAACAATTAAATTAATCCAATCCAATCAAATTCAATATAATCTCATATAAATAATCTAATTCTATCATGTGCAACAAACGGAGTCTAAGGGGTTTTGTATCTTATGAGACTCTTAACAGTTAACATATCATTAACTCTTTAAGAGCCAATTATTTTAATGATGGTAATTTTTTTTAACTCGAGCATCACCTTATGATTTTCGCACTTCCATTCATAGGGAATCATTTATTTAAACTAGATCATCTTTCATGATTTCAATATATTTTGGATAATTTATTTGATGCCATATTAAATTTTCCGATAGGAGCAATCTTGGGCTAGTATCAAGGGCAGTCCTGCCATTGGGTCAGGGGGAATGTACGAGGATTTGAAAATAAAAATTGAAAAGTACGCGACTTGTGTGCTTATTTGTGTGTGTTGTACACTTGTACTACAACTGCTATTTTGATTTTTGTGTGTGTGGTGTGTGTTGAACCCGCACCTACTCACATAAGCTTTTTCTTTTTAGTTAATTAATTATTATTTTATGTTAAAAGCTTATTTCCTCCATGGAATTATTTTTATTTTTATCCGAATTTCTTTCCTTTTTTTAAGTTGTTTATTAATTTTTTTATTTTAACTCTATCGTTTATTATTCTTATTTATGATATAATTAACTTTCTTCCTTTTTATTGCTTCTATTAGATCTAATTTTTTTACTTCTAATATTTTTCTATTCCTAATAGATATTTTGTTTTTATCTTTTCACTTAATTGATTTAAATTATATCTATTAAATGATTTTTGTTTGACTTTTTAAATGGTCAAACCACTTAAAACCAATAAAAAGTTACTGAAAAAAAAACTATAATTTATTACTTTTAACTGAACGTTAAGTCATTGAGATCGTTTATTTTTATTACTTTTCATTTAATGAGTTTGAATTACACATATTAAGTTATTTTTATTTTTTTTCAATGATCAAACAACTTAAAACCACCCAAAAACCAATAATTTTTTTTTTTTTAAAAAAAAACTACAATTTTTGATATTTCACTGGATATCAAATTATTTAATGGTTTTCAAAATATATTATTCCAAATCTATCCTTCTCAAAATAATATATTTTTAAATTTGTTCTAATTTTACATTATACATATTTTTTTAAATGTGATTAATGAAATATTACAATAACTAAATTATAAATTACTTTGCATTTTGTTTACTTTTATTTAAATATATAAATTTAATTTACTTTACCATAATAATTTATTTATATATGTAATTTTAAAAAAAAAAATACTTTACTATAATAATTAATCATATTTTAATTAAAAATATTATTAATATATATAAAAAATATTTTAATATTTATTAAATAATTTATTATAATTATTTGTATTATATTAAATGAAGTTACGAAATAACTAATAGTAAATGAATATAAATGTCAAATTGCTAATTTTCATATAATTTTAACTTTAAAAACAAACAAAATTACTATACATTTAGAGGTAAATAAAATGTAAACAAACATATCATTCAGATTTTAGGTTTTAATCACTATTTAATTTTCTGTCTTCGATAGCACTATTCAGTCTTTAGATAAAAAAAGAAACGATCCCCTAATGATTTTTTAAATATATTATTCTAAATTTATCCTTCCTAAAATAACATATTTTCATACAATTTTTTCTAATTATATATTTAAGATTTTGTGCCCCATAAACTTGTAATTTGTAAATGTTTAAATAAATAATAAATAAAATATGTTTATTTTATTCAATTTATATGCATTTATGAAATGATTGCTTCATACGAATATCATATAACGTAACGTCTATGATTACTTATATAGTCTTAAACAAAGTATATAAACGTTATATATAAAAGGATTTAGTTTGAAATTAATAATTTAAAGAGTCTGTAGAAAACAAATAATGTTAGATAGTGTTGACACTCAATTTTAGTCAACCCGGTTCTCCAAGCCCAATACCTACGACACAACAAATCACACACACGAAACGAATATTGCCAGGACCAAAACAAACAAGACAACAAGATTTTACGTGGTTCGGCAAGAACAATGACCTACGTCTACGATAATCACCCCTTCTCTCTCTCTGAGTAATTGTATTTTATTTCACTCTATCTTTTACACTGAATTCTATCTCCTATTTATAGCGGAGATGTTACAATCAGAATAGACTTAAGAATCTTACAGATAAAGCAAAAAATAATATACATTAATTAAGATAATATCTTTAGAGATTATCTCTTCCGCATATATAGTCATTTCCAAGAGTGCAGAGATTCAATTTGCATGAAAATAGGCAAGTCGACTCCTTTCCTGTTTTGAATTGATTCACCTTCCAGAAGGTCAACTGGTCAACTCTAGCGAATAGCCTCTTCAACGATCAGACGTTGTATTGAACGGGCAGACTACTTCAAGAATTAAATATTTCCATTGCTGAACAGACGAGCAGACTTAACCGTTCCTCTGACTATCGAGCAGACGAGTAGACTTTCTGATCGCTGAGATTATCGAGCATACGAGCAGACTTCCTGATCGCTGAGATTATCGAGCATACGAGCAGACTTCCTGATCGCTGAGATAGTTTCTTAAGGGCACTCATCGAACAGCTTTTTTATTACGACCAGATTATCTTTATGCTTTTGCCTACCGGCAAACCTTCATATAATCACTCCATACTTAACGCTTAAGACAATCAACCGTATAATTAGGTATGCTCAGGTACATCTGTTACTAAATGGCTATTCTCCTTCCTTTGACTTCTGACCATTTTGACTAGTACTTCCTGGGCTTCTCGATATAATGGGCCTTCGCTCTTGGGCTTTTCTATAATACCAAAATACCCACAACACTAGCCTTCTTGCTTTTAGTACGTTTTTTGTACTGAAAGCAACACTCTTATTTTTAGGATTCTTTTAGAGGGACATGGACCGTTGCCTCTTTTTAAATGTTACTTTGTTTGTGCCACATGGCAATTCCCCAGGCGTCGGCTTCTTGTACCCCAAGCGTCGTGCGCTTATCAATGTGTGTATTAAATACGTGTCTTTTCGATGGCTGCTCATAATGACAAATTCGCGGTTTTCGTGCCAAACCACTGAATTACTGACGACGATTCGGGTGTTCTGGTCTGATGATTGGGGTTTCGAGACATCAAGTGTACATAAACCCCTTGTCGTTCCATTTTCCCCTTCTACCATTCACTTTCGAAGACAGACGCTTTACTGCCTCCATTCTTCTCTTGTTCGTCATTGTTTTCCTGCATCTTCTTCGTCCTTATCAGCGGAACTTTCCATACTCAAGGTAACTTTCTGTACTCTTTTTCCATCTTTCTTACTATGATTGTTGCTTGTGTGTATTTGATTGTATGAGCATAAGCTTTTGTTTGCAAGCATTTTTGTTACTTCTTAACATGATTTTACTTAAAGAATCTGAAGTAGATATTTATGTAACTGTTTTAAGTTACGCCTATGCATGTCATTCCTTGTTGGTATTCGTCTGATTTCCTCACCATGGTGGGTTTAAGAATCCATTAGTTTGTTCAACGTTCCCTGTAATCTATTAGGTTTATAAATAAGGTTCTTTCTACGCTCGACAGCCCCCTTACATGCACGGCTAATATTTCTAGAGAAGTAGGGATACCCTGAAATACTGAGTGCTGGTCTGCTATCTGCGACCTGATTTCCTTATTGCTTTTGTAGATGTCTGATCGTAGTAGTCGCGGTCATAAGGTGGGGTCTAGTAATGCAGCCTCCAAGGAGGAACTTGATCGAGTCAGGGATACTGATAACATGACCTCACAAAGCGGTGGGGCTGCTTTAGATCCTTCTGAGCATCGCGCTTCCCCTGCTCGCACCCCCTTTTTCAGATACGATTATTCTCTTAGCCTTAGCGATCTTGAAACTATTACTGAAGGCTTCTCCTTGCCTTCTGACTGCTGAGCTATGGTGCCAAAGGCTTCTGACCATGCGGCTTTTCCTTCTAAAGGTTTATTTGCCATTAGCCATCAACACATAGAAGCCGGCTTTAGATTTTCGGTTCATCCTTACCTGGTCACTCTTCTGAACGATCTTAACTTAGCCCCTTTTCAACTTACTCCTAATTCTTATGCTCACCTTACAGCCTTAGCTTCAATTTTTCTTAAAAATGGCCTTCCTCCTCTGACCCCCGCAATGATCTATCATCTTTTTCTGTTTAAGAGCACCATGGGCCCAAAATCTGATAACAAAGACGGGTTTTATTATACCTCGGCCCGAAAATTCCCTTACAAAGTAAACCTTCCTCAAGGGGTCTGTAAATCCAACGTAGGCGACTATAAGTCGCGATGGTTTTACGTGTTGTGTTTGTCTTTATCAAATCTAAAGAATTTTTCCTTTTACCTTTCTCCCAGTAAGTGTACTCACATTTATACTTATTTTATTCACATTCTACTCGTTACTAATGTTCTCCTTGTGTAGACGTTTCCAGGGGTGAAATCCCTATGTTAGACCGGGAGCTTTCTCTGTTGGAGAGGTTTTCAGAAGTGAAAACCCCTTCAGACGATCAGCCACCTTCCGAACTCCTACTTCAACTACACGGTCTTGCTCCCGCGACCAACCAAGAATTACTGAACAAAAATTCTGACTTAAGCTCTCGTGGGGATAAAGAGATCCATTCTACTTTTGAAGCCTCAAGACAGGAAATTCCACATTTAGCGAATACACAAACTCTAGAAATGGTGAGACTTCATTTCGAACAACCTTTACCCGGTTAGGCTTCTGCCTCAAAGAAATCTGACCAGTCTACCAGGAGTTCAGACTCTCCTCCTATTGCTGAGGTTCCTTCAGAATCACCTCTCCAAAAAGATTCTGATGCGTCTCTTGTTCGCCTTATGAGACAGAAATCAGTGACGAGGAAATCTTCAAACAGAGACGCTCACAGAAATGCTGCATTTCAATCCGTTCGTGCTACCAGCAGTTCATCGGCTGCTCGCCCCCAAAGCGTAGATAAAGGCAAAGGGATCACCGACTTAGGAATGGCAGAACCTCCTACCAAGCGCCAATGGACACATGAGACAGATTCTGCTGCTGAAGAGCAAACCCAGGATTTTGATGCAGGGATATACTACAACGATCTTTTAGATCGCGCGCCTCAATTCGTGGGAATGAAGAAACCGACCCTCTATAAGGAAGAGATGAAGGGCAAGAGGCTAATCAATTATTTGAGCTTCCATAACATGCTCGTAAGTCTTTTACTTTTATTGTTGCTGCTTCCTTCTTCATCCTTCCTGTCTTGAGTAATACTTCGTTTCAGGCGTCCATGGCATACATGAAACTCCTCAGAGAGATTACGGATTGGCCCGAGAAGAAAGCTACCATGGAAGCCACCATCAATTCCCTGGAAGATGAGAAGAATAGGATGCAAGAAGAGGTAAGCTCTTATGAACTGGAGCTTGAAAAATCAAGGGAGGCCTTCTGCGACCTGGAGCAGGAACACGAGAAAACTATTAACCAAAAGCTCGAGCAGCGGGAGACCATGCAGATGCAAAACGAGCAGATTATCTCCAGGGACAAAGAGATTGAGAAGTTGAAGCATGCTCTTCATTTTGCTCAGGATTCAGAGAAGAAGCTGAAAACAGAAAATGAGGAGCTGAAAGGGAAGTTGTCTTCGCTCGAGCATGAAACGGCTGAAGCTAGAATGGTTATGGAAGCAATGAGACAGGAGACGATCTCTCTAAAGGAACAGATTGCCTCGGAGCTGGAGCGTACCGAGACCTTAGTACGAGAAGCAGAGGAAAGAACAGGGAGCTTGTTCCTGTACAACCTGTGGTGCAAACGTCCAGATGTGGATGTTTCATTCTTTGGTCCAGAGGTCGTGGCAGAAGTGAAGTTGTACACCCAACAGGCTCAATCAAAAGTCAATCCTCCGGCTTCCTCATCCAGACATCCCCCTGATGACACCGCTTCTGCTCATACAGGATCTTCCTCCAGCTCTCCTCGTCCAATCAACATATATAACAGCGGGGCGTTTGGCCAGCAGAATTTTTCTCCTAATACTTAGGGATTTTTCTTACCTGTCTTCTTGTAATAAACTCATATTATTGAAAATATTATTCGATCCGATGAATTATTTGCCATTATTCCTTATTTGCATCTCTGTTAGTTATTTTGTTCAATCATGTAAGCTGAAACAGTAATCAAACTTATTCGAGCAGAGAAGGTGTGGGGACAGCTATTGTGCTGAAATTATCCCTTTTTTAAGGCCTCTTACCTCTGCTCGATTAATTATCTAGATAGATCGTTTACTTTCTCCAGTTGGTTTGAATTGTCAACTTTTCCCTACATTTAAATTTATTCGAGCAGAGTAGGTGTAGGGACAGCTAATCGTGCAGAAATTATCCTTTTTGAGGCCTCTTACCTCTGCTCGATTAATTATCTAGATAGATCGTTTACCTTCTCCAGTTGGTTTGAATTGTCAACTTTTCCCAGCGTTTAAATTTATTCGAGCAGAGTAGGTGTGGGGACAGCTAATCGTGCTGAAATTATCCTTTTTGAGGCCCCTTACCTCTGCTCATTTAAACCTACAGATCAAATGTTCCTTCCAGAGCTTACTCGCTCACAGGTTACATAGATCTTCCAAGGTTATTTCATAAGTCCACAGGCCATTAGCATCCCTTCCAGAGTCCGGTTACTCACAGGCAATGCTAAGGTCTTCCAGGATGTTTTTAGCTCACAGATAATAATTATACCTTCCAGAGCCCGGTTACTCACAGGTGGTAATCATATCTTCCAAAGCATTTGCTTACAGGTGTCAATTGAACCTTCCAGAGTTTACTCGCTCACAAGTAACAATTGAACCTTCCAAAGCATGAGTAGAAATAGTAATCAGCCGAATGTGAAACGATCAGAAATTGCCATTTGAAGAAAATCTTTATTGACTCAACTGCATTCATACAAAACAAAAAATAAATTATCAAAACAAAAACTGAATGATTTAAACATAGTATGGTCGCAGATTCTCAGCATTCCATGCTCGGGGGACTTCTGCTCCTCCCAATTTAGTCAGGTGGTAGGCTTCATTTTGCAGACTGTCTTTCACAATATAAGGTCCTTCCCAATTTGGACCAAGCGTTCCATCGCTAGATTTCCAGGCAGCAGGTAGAATAAGGCGCAAAACCAAATCTCCTGCTTTAAACTTCTGGGTGCGGACCTTCCTATTGTAGAACCTGGCAACTCGTCTCTAATAAACAGCAATCCTCACTTAGGCTTCATCTCTTGCCTCTTCCACTAGATCCAAATTAGCAGCGAGCAGATGGTTGTTATCATCCTGGTTAAACGTTGTTCTGCGTGGACTAGCAACCTCATACTCTACTGGAATCATCGCTTCCGAGCCATAAACCAATGAGAAAATGGGTTTCTCTTGTAGTGTTGCGAGCAATGGTTCTGTACGCCCATAATACTTTCTGCAGCTCATCTACCCAAGCTCATTTCCTTACTTCCAGCTTAGTCTTTAAGTTTTACTTGATGATTTGTTGACAGCCTCTACTTGCCAGTTGGTCTGCGGGTGATCTACTGCTGAGAAGCTCTTTTTAATCCCGAGATCCCTGCAAAACTTTTGAAACTGCTCGTTGTTGAATTGAGTTCCATTATCTGTCACGATCTGCTGTGGAACTCCGAACCTGCAAATAATGTTTTCCCAGACAAATTTCTCAACTTTGGCAGAAGATATTTCGGCAAGCTCCTTAGCTTCCGCCCATTTTGTGAAATAATCTACTACTACAATGGCGTGCCTACACCTTCCTCGAGCCGTGGGAAGTGGTCCGATTAGGTCCATGCCCCAGATGGTGAAGGGCCACGCACTGACCATCTACTGCAAAAAAATAGGTGGGACTCGAGGTATTTTGGCAAACCTCTGACATTTGTCACATTTCTTGACTACTTCAATTGAGTCATTCTTCATTGTCGGCTAATACTATCCCTATCGAAGAGCTTTTTGGGCCAATGATAGCCCCTCGGCGTGATTACCACAGTGTCCGGCATGTATTTCGTCCAAAACGACTTGACAATCCAGGCCATCGATACATCTAAGCAACGGAGCTGAGAATCCTTTTTTGTATAGTTTATCATCATAGATGCAGTATCGGGCCGCTTGTGCTTTAAGACGATGAGATTCCAACTTTCCTTAGGGTAACTTTCCGTTTTGCAAATACTCTACCAGAGGATTCATCCAGGAGTCCTGTGCCACCACAATCGCCATCATCTCATCTCGTGACTCCGTGCTTGGAACCGAAAACACTTCTATTGGTACAGCCCCCATGAAATCTGCATCTTTAGCAGTGGCCAAACGAGCTAATACATCCGCATGAGAGTTTTGTAATCGAGGGACATGCTGTAATTCGTACTTCTTGAACCTTGCCAAAAGTTCCCAGACTTTTTGCAGATAGATGGTCATTTTTTATCCTTTGGCCTGGTATTCTTCCCAGACCTGGCATACAACAAGTTGGGAATCACTATAAATCGTTACCCGTTCTACTCGTACTTCTTTGGCCAATCGTAATCCTGCCAACAACGCTTCATATTCAACCTCATTGTTGGTGGCCTTAAATTTGAATCTTAGGGTGCATAGAATTTTATGACCTTCAGGGCTTATCAGCATTACACCGGCCCCAGCTTTCTGCTTGCTCGAGGATCCATCTATATATAGCTCCCAGAATGGACCTTCAGAAGACTCGAGTTCTTCACCACTCGACCCTATAAACTTAGCCACGAAATCTGCTAGCACCTGCCCTTTAATTGCCGTTCGAGGGTTTAATTCTATTTCAAACTGGGCGAGCTCAATGGCCCATTTAAGCAAACGACCAGAGGTGTCAGGCTTTCGAAGAACCTGTTTCAGAGGGTACCTGGTCGGAACTTCAATGGTATGCGCCTGAAAGTAAGGGCGGAGCTTCCTTGATGCTATCACCAAACAGTATGCAAGCTTTTCCATGGGTGTATATCTGGTTTCTGCGTCGAGCAATCTTTTGCTTATATAGTAAACGGGAAGTTGCTTTCCATCTTCCTCACGAATCAGGGGCCCACTAAGGGCGTGTTGGGAAACTTCTAAGTAAACGACCAGTTTCTTCCCTTCAATTGGCTTAGATAGTAAGGGTGCTCGGCCCATATATTCCTTCAACTACTGAAAGGCCGTTTCACACTCCTTGGTCCACTGAAAATTTCTTGCCTTTTTCAGTATGTCGAAAAACGGAATACATCTGTCTGTCGACCTGGATATAAACCTGCTCAGGGCGGTAACTTGATCGTTTAGACTCTGCACTTCCTTAATCTTAATGGGCGATTTCATGTCAATGAGGGCTTTAATTTTTTCAGGGTTTGCTTCGATCCCTCTGTTGTTGACCATGAATCCTAAAAACTTGCCCGATGCTACTCCAAATGCACACTTCAAGGGATTCAACTTCATCTGAAACTTCCGCAGGATCTGAAACATCTCCCCTAAATCCCGCACATGTTCGCACGCTTGTTTGGATTTTACCAACATGTCATCAACATATACTTCCATTGTTCCCCCAATAAGACGTTCAAACATCATATTTACGAACCGTTGGTAAGTTGCTCCTGCATTTTTCAATCCAAACGGCATCACCTTGTAGCAGTAAAGTTCTCGATCAGTAATGAAGGAAGTGTGCTCCTCATTGTTGGGGTTCATTGGGATCTGGTTATACCTCGAGTAGGCATCCATGAAACTGAGGAGCTGATGTCCAACAGTACCATTAACAAGCTGATCGATCCGTAGTAAAGGAAAACTGTCTTTCGGGCATGCCTTGTTCAGATCGGTGAATGTCCTCCATTTTTCGTTCTTCTTCTTCACCAGAACAAGGTTTGCTACCCAAACTGGGTAGTAAACTTCCCTGATAAATTTGTTCACCAGAAGTTTTTCTACTTCTTCCCTAAGCGCCTCATATCGCTCCCCCGTCATCGGTCTTCTCTTTTGATGAACTGGCTTATGGAGAGGATTAATGTTTAACCTGTGAGACATTACATCCGGGCTAATTCCTACCATGTCTTCATGATTCCATGCGAAGACATCCAGATTTTCTTTCAAGAACTCAACGAGCTGTTCCTTAATGCCTGGGAGTAGATCTTTCCCTATCTTCAGACATCGTCTGGTATCCTGCTCGCTAACCTGCACATCCTCCAATTCTTCCACAGGGCCTGTTGCTTGATCTTCATCTATTTCTCTCGGATCCAGGTCCTGACTCACTCCTACAGTGCTGATTGGTCATTTCTTCTCCTCGATCACTATGCTGACCTTTTTCCTTTTGACCCCAACTTTTACAGCATTTTTATAGCACCTCCTTGCTACTTCTTGTTCTCCTCTAACACATCCCACCCCATTCGGGGTGGGGAATTTAATAATGAGCGTTCTGGTGGATATTGCTATATCGAGGTTGTTCATAGCTGGACTTCCAAGGATAGCATTGTATACCGAAAGACAATCAATAACTAAGAAATCGGCCATCGTGAGAGCTTGTCTGTCCGAATCCCCTATAGCAAGGGGAAGTCTAATCTGCCCTAACGGCACAATTGCATCTTCTGTAAAGTCGAAGAGGGGTTCCGGGGATGGAGTTAACTGTTTGAAAGATAAACCCATCTGTTCGAAACATCCTCTGTACATCACATTCATCGAGTTGCCTGTGTCCATCATTATCCTCCTTACTTCAGCATTGCCGATTCTTGCCCTGATGACCAGTGCGTCATTATGAGGCCATCGTACACCTTTGGCATCCTCTTCATTAAACATCATGCCACCTGAAGCTACTCTGGCTTTCTTGATCGACCCTTCCATTTCACTATGACCCGTTAGTAAGACGTGGCTGGCCTCCCGTACATAGCGCTCTTGTGATCTGTTGGATGTCCTTGCAATGTGCGGTCCTCCATGGATAGTAAAGATGGTCCTTACAGTGGGTAGGTGGCCTTGATCAGTCATCTACTGTGGTTGTTGCTGGGCAGGTTACCGAGATGTGTCAGGGTGTTCTTGTACTGACTGATGCCCTTGCTGGGGATGCTGATTTTCTGGTTGCGTCATATACTCCCTCAGACGACCTCTTCTAATTAATTCTTCTATCGCATCCCTGAGTTCCCTACACTGAGAAGTATAGTGCCCGTTTTCTCTATGATAGGCACAATATTTGCTTGGATCTTGGAATCTCCTCGGGATATTTGTGGGACTTGGCTTCCCGAAATTTTTTCGTCTTTTCTCTGCTTCAAATATCCTGTCCTATCTGTCGGTCAAGATGCTGTAATTCTGATAGTGATCTCTTGGTGGAGATGTCTTCTTTCGGGACTCACTTTTTGACCGCTTCGCTACCTGATTACTGGAGCGATGTTTATGACCGCTCTCTTCGCTTTCACGCTGACCCCTCTTTTTTCCTTGGTGTGAGCTGCTCCGTTTTTTTGCTCGCTGGACTTCTTCTGCCCGAAAGTATCTTCCTAGCAAATCTCTTTTGCCGCACGGTCATAAAATTCCCTCAGCTTTTTCACAGGATTCCTGTAGATGCTTTTATAAAGCTTTCCGTCCTTTCTCAGCTTTGCAAAAATAGTCGCTAAAATACTTTCATCAGAGGGATTCTCCACATTATTTACCTCACGCCTGAATCTGGCGATGTAGTCCCCTAGAGTCTCCTTCCGCTTCTGAAAGATGGTTGCTAAGTGGTAGGTCGGTGCGAGCTGTTTTCTTAATGCTTTGTACTGGTCCTTGAATTTTCTTTGGCATTCATCCTAACTATTTATACTGTGGGCTGGAAGACTCCTCAGCCACGTCCTTGGCACATTCCCCAGTGTCGTTGGAAACACCTGACACTTGACCAGAGGATTAGAGGTCTGCAAATCCATTTGAACGTTGAAAGTGTCTAGGTGATCATACGAGTCACTATCCCCGTCATAAAGCGGGATGTTTGGGAGCTTGAATCTCAGCGGCAGCAGCTGTGTTTCAATCTCTCTCGAGAATGGAGTTCTATCTTCTCGCTCCCCTGCCTGGCCGTAGAACCCGGGTCTAGTTTCTAACTGCTGAACCCTCTGCATTAATTCTTGCACCATTGGGTCCCGTCGTTCAATCCTGTTCGCTGGGGACTGATGATTCCTCTTACTTTTCCTGCCTTCTGAGAAGTGAGTTCATGACCTCCCTCGGTCCAGAGACATTCTTTCACGTGATCCATTCCTCCTGTGAGAACTTCCTGCATGGGGTGATTCTCGTCGGCGCATACGCTCACCATTGCGCTGTTGAACTCTTTCATCCCCACGATCATTCTCCATACGACGGCTGCCGTCCTGACTTATTCTGATTCTCAGATTGGGAGGGTGTGGAGCCACTTCTTCTTGATGGACTAGACGTCCTTCCCCTCTCGGGCGTAAGTTTGAGAAACGGACAGAAACAGCCGGCTGTTCTCTTACCCTGCCAGCCTCTTCTCTTCTTGCAGGCACGACACCTACCGACTGATGTTGAGGTTGAGGGTCCGCGTTTTTGGGAACCTCTTGGGCCTGGGCCTGTGTCAGGGTTCTAATGGCCTCTGCTAATTGTGCCACCGTATTCTCTAACGCCTCCTGATGCTGCTGCCAAGCTGGGGCAATGTCTCCGGCATCGGTTGCTTGATGTAGGGGAAATGGAGGCAAAGCTGCACTAGACGTCCTTGCCACCTAACCTTGGCCTTGGTGTCCCTCCGATTGGTCAGCTTCTGTCGCAATAACTCTGGTTGTTTTAATCCTGGCCATGTCAGCAAATCACAACAAAAAAGAATAGTATTAAGAAGTTGTCAAATCACAGTCTGGGCCCTTCCTCTAGCGCCAAAAGATGTTGACACTCAATTTTGGTCAACCAGGTTCTCTAAGCCCAATACCTGTGACATAACAAACCACACACACGAAACGAATATTGTCAGGACCAAAACAAACAAGACAACAAGATTTTACGTGGTTCGGCAAGAACAATGGCCTACATCCACGATAATCACCCCTTTTCTCTCTGGGAGTAATTGTATTTTATTTCACTCTGTCTTTTACACTGAATTCTATCTCCTATTTATAGCGGAGATGTTACAATCAGAATAGGTTTAAGAATCTTACAGATAAAGCAAAAAATAATATACATTAATTAAGTTAATATCTTTAGAGATTATCTCTTCCACATATATAACAATTTTCAAGAGTGCAGAGATTCAATTTGCATGAAAATAAGCAAGTCGACTCCTTTCCTATTTTGAATTGATTCACCTTCCAGAAGGTCAACTGGTCAACTCTAGCGAATAACCTCTTCAGCGATCAGACGTTGTATCGAACGGGCAGACTACTTCAAGAATTAAATGTTTCCATTGCTGAACAGACGAGCAGACTTAACCGTTCCTCTGACTATTGAGCAGACGAGTAGATTTTCTGATCGCTAAGATAGTTTCTGAAGGGCACTCATCGAACAGCCTTTTGATTACAACCAGATTATCTTTATGCTTTTGCCTACCGGCCAAACCTTCATACAATCACTCCATACTTAACGCTTAAGACAAATCAACTGTATAATTAGGTGTGCTCAGGTATATCTGTTACTGAATGACTATTCTCCTTCCTTTGACTTTTGACCATTTTGACCAGTACTTCCTGGGCTTCTCAATACAATGGACCTTCGCTCTTGGGCTTTTCTATAGTACCAGAATGCCCACAACAGATACTTTATTTGTGGTAAATCTGCGGTTACAGTTCATTTCGTATTTTATACAATGATCTTATCCAGGATTGTTATGTTTCAAGTAATCTTTAAGTTTTAATAGACATATTAATCCCGAGTCTTTCCCTTCTCCTGACTTCATTTTCCAACTTTAGAATATGGGTTTCCAACTTTTGCTATTGAATTGGTTACAGTGCGTCAAGTAGGGAGAAGGCATAGTAGAAAATTTCGTTTTGAAAATTGCTGGTTGCGGGAGCCGAACCTAAAGGATTTGGTTGATTCTAGTTGGGTGAATTCTCGGACTGGTAATTTGCTTGATAGATTAAATGGTTGTGTTATGGAACTTGCTAAATGGGGACATGAAAAATCTTCTATTTTTTAAGTCTAGAATTGACAGTTTAAAGAGAAGTATTGTTTGTCTTCGTGAGAGTAATGCTAGCAGGGATGTGGAGGCTATTAAGAAGTTAAAGATTGACCTTGACGAGTTGTTGTTGCAAGAGGAACTGTACTGGAAGCAAAGAGCAAAGAGTTACTGGTTGCAAGGTGGTGATATGAATACAAAGTTTTTTCATGCGATGGCGTCTACTCGTAAGAGAAGAAATAGGATCTCGGGGCTTTTTAATAATTCAGGTGAGTGGATCGATGATTAAGAGGGTCTTACGAGTGTGATTAAGGAGTATTTTGTGAACTTGTTTAGTATGGATGGGTCTTTCTCTCATGATTTAAATTATGTGTCTCCTTGTATCTCTAGTGCTGACAGCTCCGTTTTCAGTGGAAGAATTTCATGAGGCAATATTTCAGATGCATCCTGATAAATCCCCTAGGCCAGATGGGTTGAATCCAAGTTTTTTTCAGTATTTTTGGTAGACTATAGGGAGTGATGTCTTTAGGGTAGTAGCTGGGTGGCTTGAAAGGTGTGAGTTTCCAGGTTCACTCAATGATACTTCAATCGTGCTTATTCCAAAATGTGAGTCTCCTACGAGAATGAAGGACTTGCGCCTTATAGCTTTATGTAACGTTGTTTATAAGGTTGTTGCCAAGGTGCTTGCTAATAGATTGAAACAAGTGCTTCCTAGAGTGATCTTTAATAATCAATCGGCTTTTGTTCCGAGAAGGTCGATTGCGGATAACGTGCTCACTGCTTTTGAACTTATTCATTTTATGAAAACGAAAACTAGAGGTAAGAAAAGGGAGGTGGCCTTGAAGATTGATATCAGTAAGGCGTATGATAGAGTTTCTTGGGAGTATCTTGAAGCAATTTTGGTCAAGATGGGTTTTTGTACCATTTGGGTCAGATGGATTATGTTGTGTCTCAACGATGTCCTATTCTGTGAATTTTAATGGGCAAGGTATTGGTCCTATTTCTCCTAAACGTGGTCTTAGATAGGGGGACCCTCTGTCTCCTCATCTTTTTATTATTTGTGCAGAAGGTTTATCTGTGCTTATTAATCAAGCTGAACGGAGTGGAGACATTCATGGTTGTCAAGTGTGTCGTGGAGCGTCGAGTGTAACGCATTTGTTTTTTTGCAAATGATAGCTTTTTGTTCTTCAAAGCTCAAGAGACTAAATGCTTGCGGATCCAACAGATTCTATACCAATATGAATAGGCTTCGGGTCAAGTTGTCAATCTTCAGAAATCAGGTATCTTTTTCAATTCCAATGTGTCGGCTACTACTAAGCTTTCTATTTCCGCTATGTTGGGCGTGTCTACACTGTTGGATACAAGAAGATATTTAGGTCTTCCTTCTTTAATTAGTAAGAAGAAGAGATCGATTTTTAATTTTTTGAAGGATAGATTATGGAATAAGCTTTATGGCTGGCAAGGGAGGCTTTTGTCTTTCGCGGGGAGGGAGGTTTTAGTCAAGTCAGTGGCTCAATCTTTACCAGTTTATTGTATGAGTTGTTTTTTGCTTCCGGTCTCCCTTTGTGATGAGTTACAAAAAATGATGAACTCTTTTTGGTGGGGTTCAAAAGCTGATGGTCGTCGAAGGATCAATTGGTTGAGCTGGAATAGATTGTGTGTTAGGAAGGAAGATGGCGGTCTGGGTTTCAGGAATTTGTAAGCTTTTAATTTAGCTATGTTAACCAAGCATGCTTGGAATTTTATTTCCAATCCAAAGGCGTTGGTAAGTCATGTTTTCAAAGCTAAATATTTTCCAAAAAATGATTTTTTTAACGCCAATTTAGGCTATAATCCAAGTTTTATTTAGAGAGGCATTTGGAGTGCTAATCTTGTGCTTAAGAAAGGGTGCAGATGGCAGATTGGGGATGGTGGCAGTTTTAATTTATGGAAAGACCCGTGGCTTAAGGAGGATTGTGATTTTAAGCTTGCGACCCCTGTTATAACTGGTTTGGAAGATTTGAAAATTCAAGACCTGTGGATTCCTGGAAGTAGAGAATGGAATGTAGAGTTGCTGGAGAGTTTGTTTACAGAGAGGGATGTAAAGGCAATTGCTAGTTTATCTCTGGGGAGTGTGCCCAGGTTGAATAAGCTGATTTGGCATTTTAGGAAGGATGGTATCTACTTGGTTAAATCAGGCTACAGATTAGCTGTGGAGTTATTGGGTAGTGGCTATTGCTGGTGAGTGGGGAAGAATGTGGGACTTAGATGTACCCCCAAGATCAAG
Organism: Dimocarpus longan; assembly: GCA_022984855.1. NCBI lineage: Eukaryota > Viridiplantae > Streptophyta > Magnoliopsida > Sapindales > Sapindaceae > Dimocarpus > Dimocarpus longan. Next base: position 9,851,023 of record CM041014.1, on the reverse strand, counting down.
ATGTTGTTGTGGAAAATGTGTAGGGGCTGTGTTCCTATAGGGAGAACCTGGTGAATCGTGGAGTGCCTTGTGATCCTTTATGTACTTTGTGTGGTTCTGATGTTGAATCTTTGAAGCATGTGTTTTTTAGTTGCCCGTTTGCTGCAAATTGTTGGAGGGAAGTTGGTCTTGCTTTTTCTCTAATTAATCATGGCGATTTTGGTAGGTGGCTGCTGGATGTTTTGGTAGGGCTAAACAGAGAGCAGGCAGGTTGTGTAGCTTCAGTCATCTGGGGAGTTTGGTGTCAAAGGAACAATAAACTATGGCGTAATTTTTTAAGTTCCCCTGCTATGATAGTTAAAGATAGTATGGATTTTGTTAAAGATTGGCAGTCTTTAAGGTGTCTAAATAAGAGTAAGGAATGGGTTCAAGAGAATATGGTGATCAGCTGGTGCAAACCATCGCAAGGTTGGTTAAAATGCAACATTGATGCTTCGGTTATGGAGCAATCACAAAGAATTGGCTTAGGGATGGTAATTCGGAAGGATGATGGCAATTTTGTAATGTGTCGGTCTCAATTGGTGCAGGGATGGTGTGCCCCTAGAGAAGCAGAAGCTTTGGCTTGTCATGAAGCAATTTCTTGGCTTCTTTCTGTTCAACTTTCCAATGTAATTTTGGAATTGGATGCCAAGGTGGTGGTAGATACTATTAATTCTACCTAGATGGACTAGTCTGAGTTTGGTTGTCTTACTGAGGATTGTAAGAGTTTACTTCGACTCTGTAATAATTTTAGAGTTAGCTTTGTTAAAAGACAAGCTAACGGTGTTGCTGATGCTCTTGCTAAGGCCGCTCGTTCTCATGTTAGTCCGTTTGTTTGGCATGTCACTCCTCCTTTTCTTGAAGGTTTGATTGTCAAGGACCTTTTTGGTGCTAGCTAATATATTTCTTTACCTCAAAAAAAAAAAAAAAATGTTCCACTTTCTTTCTATAATGTTAAAATTCTTTCTGATGGAATACTTGATTTTAACAAAGCATGGCAAGTCTATAATGTGGTTATGCTTTATTTTTAGTCTTTTTTTTGCTCAAGAACATTTGTACAAGTAATGGAAGTTCCTGTTTTTCTTTTTAACAACTAATACACATCTTTCTTTTTTATTCGTCTGAATTAGGACTGTTTTGTCTTACATATTAAGATTTTCTTTGCATTTTTTTTTTTTGAGGTTACCTACTGTTTCAGTATTATTGTGACCATAGTCTTGAAATTTAATAAAACTTTCCATATATATATATATATATATGCATGCCAATATTTCAAGTGTATACATACCCAAGTGTACTGTAGAATGTGTGTGTGCGTGATCCAGCATTTAAATTTCATTTTGGATTCCCTCCATAGAAACTCTACACATAGATTTTAAAGTTTGTAGTTACTAAATACTTGCTATTATAGTGATTACTTTATGAACATATATAGTGCATGCTGAAATTTGCTTCTGTTTTTCTTAAGAGGGTTTGGATTCATGGTTGTTGGCCATAAAATTGCTGAACTCCAATGCGGATTACGAAAATTTCTTCAGAAAGCATATGAATTTTCTTAACAATGGTTACAAGAATGCGACAAAGTATTTGCACCTCGCCTGTCTCTCAGCACCTCCAGTACCAGCAGCCTTACTTCCTCTCATACAGGTAACTAAGACTTATGTTTCAATAATTGCAGCATTCACTTATGTCAATGCATATACGAACATTGTCAACAGCATTCAGTTAGGCTGTATCATTTTCTGTCTTATTGTCTGCCTTATGAAACACACTTTTATCTATGTGAAAGAAATTGGATGAAATATAAGAAGTGTTTTGTTTAATCTGTTTTGTGCATGCTAATGGAAATTGTTATGTACTTTATATTACATGATCTATGGTTAAGCAACGCAGTAAAGCCATGCACAAATGTGCACAAGGATTAGCATTGTTCACCATAGTTTAGTATGTTAATTGCATCCTCTTTAGTAAAATTATCTATGCTGAGTTGGCATGACTTTGCCCTTTTCATTTTTTATTTTATTTTATTTTATATTTTCACTTCATTAGGCACATCAATCATTGAGTTATTATTTTGGAAGAAGGATAGTCTGTAATAATAGCATGGGTTAAATTCTGATTTTAGTCTGATTCCAACCTGATTTTGATTAAACAAATTAACCTATCAATCAGAAGAGGCTGAACTAGACAAATTAGTAACTTATATTATAAATAAGATGTAAATGAATGAAGATAAGAAAAGAAGAGGGTATAAGAAGGCAAAGTTTTAAAATGCGAAAGGGGGTGCGAGGTGGTCGGGCAAAGCGAGGCTGCCTCGAGACGGTTGAGGCAGCTGCCTTGAGACAAACTGATAAAACAATTTAAAAAAATAATTTTTGAAAAAACCCCTACTATAGAAAATCATTCATAAGATTGAATAAAATAGTCATAATCAATGTTAGAAACATAAATATCAAACAAAATGAAACAAAACCAACAAAAATATCATCCTAATGACCACTGTATATTGAATAGACTATCATTTGTGTCTTGTGGCCTAAAATATGGATCTAAGGTTTCATCCCCTCCATTATCATTTATTGTATCATTTAATGTCTTTGTTTTTTGTAAACCAATATTTTGCAATCACATGACTCTTGTTTATGTACAATGGAGGAGACTTATGCATCTTTCTCACGGAAATGCATGCATTTTTCTGTTGGTACATGAGATAAATGATGTCTACATATGATTGTCTTTGTATTAAATACTTGTCTCCATACTAAATGGTGGTAAATGTGATTACCTCAATGGTGGAAATATCCACTTGTACATAACACCCTCCCTTTTATTTTCCTGTTGGTACAACCATAGCAAAATAAATACAATAATGTATTGATGATTGAATTTAAAGTAGTGTTGGACATACTTTTAAATGTACAAGTCATCGCATTTATCTTGTTTATCATCATTTAGGATAGAGTCAACCATATAGAGACGTTGTTTATCATGTACCAACCAAAATAAAAAGCATGCATGTCCTTGAGAAGCGTGCACTCATATCCTCCACTCTATATAAAGAGAAGCCATATGATTGTTTCAATTCTCTACCTTTTATGCTCTTTAGAGAATCATTGATTACTTTTGCTAATAAAATTGATCACAGTATCACAATAATGGTATACTTATGTTGAATAGAGAATTTATTTAAGTCAATTGGCCATATTAATTTAGGGCATAACCTGAATTGCACTAGTGAAGGATTACGTTGTTCTGACTATTGCAACCTGACCACTTGAGTCTTGTGTTTTCTTTTATCAGGTATAGGGACTGTTATCAGCTGTATTTGCAAAGGTCTTGGACTAGCACAAGAGGCTAACCCGAGGTTGAGGTATTAGCCTTTTCATGCTGAAATGTTGGAGGTTGGAATCATCCAAATTATTTGATAGAGATTACACTGTGTGATATGTTAGAGGGAATTAATCATTTACTGGTGTCTTGGCTTTGTCCTGTTTATTACAATTTGTACTTAATTTTTTTTGTAGTTCTTGAAATTTTATACTTTGTTCTTATGCTTCATTCCGTATTATGCCAGTTATTGCTCATAGGAGGTCATGTTGATGAAGCAATGAATGACCTCGAGAAGTTCTGTAGTGATTCAAAAACAGCACTTCCTATTAGGTATAATTCCATTCCGAGACTTCAACTTTTCTGTTACCAAGAATTAAGAGGAAATAAAAACGTTATGTGTAGTTTGAAGATTATAAGTCATCTGAAGAAATTGGAGTGGAACATCAAAAGGTGATAATAGAGGAGAAAAAAATTGTTTCAGTATTTATTTTCTGACTCCTCTGTCTCCCTCTCTGTCCCTGTTTTCCCAATACTTTTCTTTATAGATAGAAAGAAGGAAGAATTTGGAGGCAGTGTAAAAGATGATAGCATATATTTTTACATAGGACAAAGTAAAACCCAATGCTTAGCAAAGATTAATGGGTGGACATGTCCTCCAATTATCTGCAGCTTTAAGAGTTCCTGATGTTTGGCTCCCATAAATGGCCTGTCTTTTAGTAATTCAGTACATCAGTCTTAATTTTCTCGTAAGAATATCTACATATGCCTTTGATTTCCATAAAATATGGTAGTTGCTTTATATACTGCAGAATATGGACTTTAATTCTATACGTTAATATGTTTGGTGACCCATAATATGATAAGTGTATGTTTCGTTCTTAACAAACTGATAGTTTTCCTTTTCATTCCTTGGAAGATGCAATCTTCTGCATTCTAAGGGTAGAGCTTCATACAAAGGTCTCATTGATTTGATATTATCTACACCAAGGAAGAAATAGTGTTTCTCTGAGATCTGTTGTCACATTTGTAAGAAAATGTGGAATATAAGTTATGCTAGGAATTTTTGTTAATTAAAATAACTCTTACCCACATTGTCCTTTCTCTTTAAGGCACTTATTGTTCTAAATTTGTTTAGATAATTTTCTTTGCAAGCTATTTCTTAATTACTCATATTTCTTGCTGCTCATGCTGGTTAGTTCTAGAAAAGTACTTATCTATGCTTTGTACAGATTGAAAGCTACTCTTTTGGAGTGTTTGGATCATAACAACTATGTTATGCTTTCAACCTGTTTTGAGGATATCTTGAAGAAGGATCCAACATGTTGTCACTCATTGGCTAGGCTTATCAGCATGCATCAAAATGGTAGGGTATCATATTGACTTGATTTTTTTTTTTCTTGTGCTCTGTTTATATACATATATAAAGAGAATCTGTGCTGTTTCTTTACTCAATTTGTTCTGGTATTTCTCAGGGGATTAAAGTCCTGAATCACTATTGGAAATGATAGCTTTGCATTTAGATGCCACATATGCAAATGAAAATACAAAATGTTTGCTTTATGTTTCCTTAAGCTTGTTCGGTATGATGAGGATCGAATGTTGTCTGAATGGGAATGGAAGTGAACTTTAGCAACGATTCTCTGTGCGTTATAATAGGCCTCCGACCATATTGACAGAGGGCAAATCTGGAAAATCTTGGATGTTCCGCTGCAAATGGTGGTTGAATCGACACTTCAGCAACCAAATGCTTACATCAGAAATTGCAGCTGGTAAGTTACGTTACATTCACAATATGCAAAACTTATTCCATTTGAACCCAAGACTTTGGGAATTTTTTTTAATGAAATTGGTGTTTCGGCACTTAATGAGGTTTGAATGAGATTTGATTAGTGATCTCAAAATAATTTTTGAAATTGTAGGATAGGAAAATGAGATTTTGACATGATATGGGTACAACCTCACAAATGTCACAATTGCTTTTTTAGATTTTGAGCTAATTTTTTTAGTGAAAAATACCAAAATTGACCACTTAAATGATGTAAAATACATTTTTAACCTCCAAAGTTTTTAAAATTCAATATTGGTCTCTCAAACAAATAATTTACAACATATACCCACAATACCTAAATTGCCCCTAACCTAAAATTACGAAATTGCCACTAACTTCAAAATTAAAAAAAAAAAAAACGGAAAGCGAATATTACGGAACTACCATGGATATATAAAGTGGATAATCGGTGTGAAAATGGAAAGAAAACGGCTTCTCTCACGCGACGCACCCCGACCACTGAGTTCCACAATTGCTGAGCAGCTCAGGCAGTCGCCATCGATCCGTTACCACTGTACACCACCGGAAAGCACGTTTTGGTCATCTGTTGCTGAAGGTACGTCGATTCGAAGTGTTACGACATAATTTTGTTGTGACATTTTGAATTTTTTGCCATTTGTAGACTTTATTTGTGATAAGGGCAAGATTAGGTTGTAATAGGTTAGGATGTAGGTTGATTCGCACTGAATATGTCGAAACAGTAGAGTTCATATTCTGAGACACCGATCGGCTTTTATGTGACAACTTAGGCTGACGACGGTTTCGGTTTACCTTATTAGGCCGAATCGATTTATGTTGGATATCTTACATTGACGTCGGCGTACGTTGACAAACAAAAGCCGATCAGCCTTTTGTGATTTAAACTTGGGCCGTGTCGGATTAAGTGAACCAACAAATACCGATTTGGTGTATGTAGAACAACTTAGGCCGACGTCGGTTGAAGGGGATAAACATTTATCAAGTTGGCTTATGTGTAAAAACTTAGGTAGACGTCGGTTCAAGTGCACAAATATTGCCAATGCTATTAGGTCCATTAACGTAGGCCGACTTCGGTTCAAGTATAGGTCTACATATTTCGATTCGGGTTACGTTTCACAACTTAGGGCGATGTCGTCTTATGTTGGATATCATAGACTGACGTCGGGTTATATATATGAGCATAGGCCGATCAACTTATAGAATTTTTCAATAATTATTTTAATTTGTTTGATGTGATGTATTTATTTATTTTTGTCCTTTTTCTTTCCTACAGATGGAAATCAATTATAGGCACCCGGTTCAACATCTTCCGGAAGGATCATTGGGAAGTACACACAATAGTATGAAGTATATTGGTTTTCTACATGGATTTCTGCAGCAGAGGCAGCTTCTAGATAGGTTTAAGGCAGAGAGTTCGATCGCATATTTTATAACACAGCGAGGTCAACAGCTGCTAGCCTCTCCCCTTATGTTGGCCATCCTTACTAGGGAGTTAGTATATTGTAATGCATGCCCATATAGATTTAGAAAGCAAGAGTTCTTACTAGTGACAAGATTGCTGTTCGGGTATCTCGACCTACAAGTGCTTAAGGGGAAGCAAGAAAGCGAGAATAGTTTGCTGTGGAGACTTTTTAAAGGAGTATCGCCGAAATTGTCTGAAATTATGCAGGTGTGAAGGGTTCAGGGGGATTCTATAAGCGATGAGGATGTGTTAAAGTTAACTAATATAGTCATCGCTTATAATTTATTCTACGGATATGATGATCGATCTAGGGTGGACAATTATCTGTGGGTCTTGATAGAAGATCTTAATACGTGGAATAAGTTCTCATTTGGTACAGTCGGCTACAGTAGGCTTATAGAAAGCCTACGTCGGGTGCTTGATAAGGATCGGCTTATGACTAGACGTAACATTAATTTGTATGGTTTTATTTGGGCATTTCAGGTACGATATTTAGTATAATCTGTTGATAAATATTGAAAATTGTTTACTGTTTATATATATATATATATAATGACTAAATGTTTAATCCAATGAAAATTACAGTGATGGCTGGTGGAAATGTTTCCATGGTTGGAAAATAGGGTAGAAAAGAGAGTCATAAGCAACGATATGGTGCTACCTAGGTGTGTGAATTGGGAGTGTAATAACAAAAAGCAAATAAGGTGGTCTAATGAGCTTGTTCGTGTAAGTATCTAAACTAACCTACATGTATTTCCATTTATTGACTATTGTTGTTTGTAAGGATAATATTAAGTATATTTTATATATATTATGCTGTTAATAGGAGCGAATAGTACCCTTGAGCCCATTGCTATAGAGAAAGAAAATGATTATTGGAAGTCCTTCAACCCTAGGTATATGATTAGGGAGATTACCTATAAAGTAGGCGGGAGAGGGGGTGTTGATTAAGGTACAATGATGATTTTGACAATGAGGAGAGTGAGAGGGAGCCGAATAGGGAGAACGAGAGTGAGGGAGAGTCGACTAGTAAGGAGGAGCAGCAACATCATTATCACATCCCAGACCCATAAGTCGACTCAAAGAGTACATATTCAGAGACGAGAACAAAAAGAGCACACGAGTTTAGACGAGACGAGGATCAGCCTGGTGACACCGCAGTCCCATGAGGTCACAGCATGGCAGCTGGACCCTCTCAGCGTCAGGTGCGAACTTTGATAGATTATATTACTGTATTTTATTCTTACATGACTATCCATTTAATTTATATTGTTATGTAATTAATTTCGCAGGAGCCTCAGATGAAGGTCGGGAAGATTATGGCTTTATTAGAGTCTATTTTGAAGACACAACAAGAGCAAAGTCAGAGGTTAAATAGGATCGAGAGGATATTGGAAATTTGTATGCCTCGAGATGGCGGGAATGACCCGAATGACGGTGGTGATGATGATGATGATAATGAGAGCTCTATTCGTGATGAGCACATTTATGGGTCTTTATTTGCAAAAATAGCATCATCATCGAAAAAAACACATCAGTCATTAGACGCTTCACCACCTCATTTTGATCCACAGTAGCAGGATAGGAGTGAGCCGGTAAATTTATAATTTATTTGTTGTTCTAGTTTAGTTTTTAAAATGATTATAAACTTGTAATTACAACATCTGATTTCTGCAGATAGTGGAGGTCCAGAACATAGTATCGTAGGTGCTAGGAGAGGCAGAGGTCCTACTTCCACATGAGGACTTACCGGCCTATCATGATCTAGGACATCAGGTTGAGAGTGAAAAGGTAAATTTATAATATATTTTGTGTTTTAGTTGATTATGAATATTCATTATAGACTTGTAATTAGAACTTTTGATTTTCTACAGATTGTAGAGGTCCAAGGCATAGGATCACAGTCATTGGGAGAGGTTAATGTCTCACCTGCCCATAAGGACCTACCATCCTATCAGGATCCAGACCATCAGGATGAGATCGAAGAGGTAAAAATTTAATTTATTTTTTTATAAAAGTTTAGTTTTTAAAATTATTATAAACTTGTAATTAGAACTTTTGATTTTCTGCAAATTGTGGAGGTATATGACAGAGGATCGAATGATTCACCCCCCGATCAAGATCCACGGCGGCCTAAACGAATGATTAAACCGTTGATATCTCTGTTATCACCATACACCGATCCGAAACATGCAAAAAAGAAAAAAAAATGGAAAAAGGGCAGGTGACGGGAACTCTACCAGTGGTGGATGATATGGTTGAAGATGTGTACAAACAATACAAAGCTTCCTCTTTTTTAGACCTCAGGTATTGATAAAAATATTTATTACTTTTGTGAAAATCCGATTACTAATTTAATATGACTAACTTTTAATTCTTGTTTTGATTTTAGGCACTTCATCGACAATTATCCGATGACATTCACCCCCAAAGAGTTATGTACTATTGAGGATAAGGATAGTTGGTTGACGTCAGAGCATATCGATGGTTATTTACATTGCCTATGAAAAAAAATCAGCGGGTGGTGGGATGATGCTCATAAAGGGAGATACGCAGTGTATGGAACGACCTTATTTGTGAGTGTTTACTTTACATAATTGCTTAAATTTTTATGTTAAATCTTTGTTATGTTTGTTAATTAGTAAATAATTTTATCATGTCCAGGCGGACATGACAATAACTATGCATAAAGAATACATCAGTCAAGGGAAGATATTTGGTCCGACTACAGCTGAGATCCCCCCACACTGGATAAGGATTGCTAGCGGTTTGGAGGACGCTAAAATCCCTTGGTGGTCTGTTGATAATGTAAGTGTTGTTGGCCGAATAACAACAATTCTTTGATTGTTAAAATTATAACTATATCACTGACGTTCTAAACGTGCAGTTGTTGCTCCCGTGTAGTTTACATCAAACTCATTGGATAGTCTGCAAGGTGTGCCTAAAAGAGCAAAAGATTGTCATATATGATCTATGTACGGCTACAGATTTTATACACAGGAGAAATGGTATTGAGCCGTTGGTTCGCTATGTACCGTTGATTTTATGTTCGATTGATTACTACGGAAAAACCAACACAGAAATGCCACCTATAGAAAAAGTATGGGATGTGGAGCGACTTGATGGACAAATTTTCCCTCAGCAACTTGACAGGTAAACGTCATTATTTTAATCACATATTTACTTTATAATAGTTATAATAAAATATCTGACCCAACTCTTTGTCAATAGGTCTAGTTGCGGGGCATATTGTGACAATGTATATTCATGATCTACTATGCTCTCTAGAAGGTGAATGAAAGTCTGTCCAAACTGAGGAAAACGCTTGTCAATGCCGAGCGCAGATAGCATCCGATATATATATGTATTCCACCCTATTGTATAGGGCAAACGATTGGGGGCGATGGATATTAGATGAGAATGACAAAGTTGTATATGACTGATGTAAAAATTGGATTATATTTGATTGGTTGATTCATTCATTATATGTTAATTGGATTATTTACAAAATTAGTACAAATTATATATAAAAAATTCAAATTTTTTCATCAATATTACATGAAAAAAAAAGTCAACAATCGAGTTCAGTGAAATCATGAAAACCGGAGTCGGTTTATGCCAACAAACATAACCTGACACTGGCTTTTGTAACACGTTCACACACCAATGTCGGTTGTAATAGATGCAAAAAATTTAAACAAAAAAAACACAATAATCGAGTTAAGAGAATGCATGAAAACCAGTGTCGGTTTACGCTAGTAAACATATACCGACGCCGATTTCAATTATAATGTGTATGTCGACCAAGCAAATCGACTTTAGTTAACGTTCTTAAACCGACATTGGGTTCAGAAGGTATACACAGACCGATGTCGATTTTTGTAATCTTTTGTATATTGATTTTTACTTTCTAATATTAAAAATTCATGATTTTTCCTCATTTTCTTTGTTTACATTGCTTAAAAATGCCCAAAACTAAAAATTTCATATTATACATACCCAAAAGATACAAACATAAGTCATTGCATCTCCAGTTAGAATGTGTATACATAACCTTATGACATAGAATAGATCAATGTAATGAATATACCAACATATGCAATATGTTTTTTTCATTAAAATAAATTGACATAATTTAAAGCCAATGAGATAATTTTTAGTCCATCAAAGCCTTGGAAATGTGTAAAAAAAAAAAAATTCAAATCGGTTTTAGTGAGGCCTTTAAACCCGGAATCGGGTTTTATATATCATTAAAAGCTGACGTCGGGTTTGTTGACCCACTTAAACTGACGTCGGGTTATTCATCCACTTATATTATTGACGACTACACTTAAACCGTCGTCGGTTTTCGTTATGCATTAAAACCCGACGTCGGGTTTATGACACTCATAAATCCCGACGTCGGTTTTCCCTTTTTTTTCTAAGTTTTTTATATTTTTTTTTCCATTTTCTATTTTTTTTTCACTTTTTAGTTTCCAATCAAACGTGATAATTATTAAATTAATGAAACTGATTTCAATGATAAGTGCTCGTCATTTATAAAAAAGATAAACCATAAACATTAAGTTTATTCATTACAAATTTTCATGATTACCACTATTTTCATCATCTTTTGTGGGTGAAATTGGGAATTGTTGATCGCATCGATGTCGCGTGTGTCCTGTCACACCACAAAGGCTACATTTTCGGGAGGTTCTAAGTCGTCCAGTACCGTGTGTAGCAATGGAGCTAATTCTAACCTCTCAACCAGTTTCTGTGTTGGTCCCAGTAACTTCAACAGCTTCTGCACTTGTCCCAGCATGACCTACATTTGTCATTTCGAATATAGAAATGGGAGGATTAGGACAACGAAGACGGTTGTGTCCCCTTTCACCACATTTTTCACATTTTTTCTTTTGACGACTTTCCCCGGCTGACGAAATTCGTGCCTCTTTCGGTCTACCTGCTTGTCGTCTTCCTTCTGATGGTAGTACAATAATACTTTTGACTTTCGAAGGAACATGCCAATCTTTGAGGCCAGGAATAGGATTGATTGGACGTGCATATGCAGCTTCCAACCATTCGTTACTATAATAATCGTGACAAAGTGTATAATAATGAATACCGTTGACCCTGGTATATATGACAAAGGTAGAAAGTTATCAAATGACATAAAATAAGGAAAAATAATAATAAAGTATAAGTATAATTACTATACCTGGCAACAGCAATGGCATGATGACATGGTAACTGATCTAGATCCCTATGCCGACAAGAGCATGTCTACTCAAAAGGCTGAACGAAGCCATAACCTAGTTCATGTGTAACTCCAAACTGAATCAGTTGTTGAATGGGAGATACCATAGCACTCGTCGATTCATTAGCCATCGAGTTCACATGATCCTCTGCAGTTTTGGTAACCGAAGTTCTGAGTTTCTCGGCATGAACACGTCTATCATTATACCATTTCTGCAGTATATGTCATAGATATTCATGGACGATTGTTATTGGAAGCTGTTGAAATGACTCATCCGCTTTTCCATAAGCTAGTTTATTTGCATATTGTAAAGATCTCCAAGCTTGAGTGTACATTATCTGCGCACTATATTGCTCCAACATTTCTGCAATCAAAAGTTGGGGTGTTATACTATCAAGACTCATTTTTTTCTGATACAACGTTGCTATCACAACAATCTTCACACTCCGTCTATGTGACTCGTAAACGTCCTGACAGCATGTGTGCTCCGGTACATACTTATACACATACCACATCGAACCACCCTTTCTGCATCTTGCATGAACCTCAAAGTTGCAGCTTACATCCTTACAACCAGCCTCATATCTGACTGTACATGAACGTCTAACTTTATGTTGATGCCTGGAATTAAGAACACACTTTCCAACAACATTCAGTTTGTGTTTACTATAAGAAAATACACCTTTATACAATGTATCACGTCGGATGAAGGTCGACATAGCAGTTGACGTAGCCTCAATTTCACACTGATCTACACCGGGAACAATCCAGTATGGTTGTGAAGGGTTGGTTTCAAATTGTGAACCCAAAAATCTAACTTCTGGATACTCCACAGTCTCTGCATCAACTTCAGTTTCAATGTCATCACCTATAGTTTTCTCATTATCATCTCCACTGTTCGTTGTCTCATCACCATCACTATCTATGTCCCGATCTTCATCATTATAATCATTTCCACCAAAATCAAAGTCACGTATTGGACTTTCTACAAATGTAAATAAGGCGATAGAAGTTGAAACTTGATTGTTGCCACTGGATGAAATAAAACAATTTTGACCTTCACCTATAAATGGACTTACAATTCTATCCACAGGTGCCTCTACATGCCTTGGATATGATGATATTATGTTGATGGTAAATTGAGGGACAATAGAGTTAATACCTTCAGAATCTCTCACAATCTTATCAACATAAATCTCTCTATAATCTGCTTTTTTGTCTGAAATCACACCCCGGACACTGAGATCTGTAGTGATAGGTATCTTGACTGAGGGCATCCCCCTAGCTCGGAGTAAATAATGCAAACGAATATCTCATATTCTTTTATCAATGCCAGTAACTGTGTAAACAAATTCAGCTAATTGAGAAAAATTGACATTCTTAGGGGGCCCCATCATGAATGTCTCACCCCCAACATAGTTATTCCCATTTTATTTTCCGTTACATTTAACTATTATCGACACTTCACCCATTCCTATCAAATTTAAAGTATAAATAAATTAGTCTAATATATACTGGACTTGTAATATCTAATTAATATTGCCAAATTCATAAAAATCTAACAAAATTATATCTGATCAATATCAAACATACACAATAGAAGGAATCATAAATAAAAAAAAATTAAAAAAAATAAAAATCCTTCTCGACTTATGATACGTAACCCAAAGCGGGTTTTGTATATACACATAACCCGAGTTGGTTTTTGTGAGTCCATATAACCTGAGTCGGGTTTCATGAGTATACGTAAACTGATTCGACTTATGTATACTCATAACCCAATCCGGATTAGATAGATATATCCACATAACCCGAATCGGATTACATATATCTACATAACCCGATTCGGTTTACGTATTCTACATAACCTGATTCGGTTTACGTATACTACATAAAATGTAGAAAATCACACTCAGATCCCACATAACCTGAGTCGGTTTTCATGAGTATACATAACCCGATTCGGCTTATGTATACTCACATAACCCGATCCGAAACATACATATCCACACAACCCGATTCGATTAACTACATAACCCAAATCAGATTACATATATCCACATAACCCGATTCGGGTTATGTTTTACTACATAACCCGACGAATTGCAGAAAATGCGAAAAATCACAAATTTCCCAGAAAATGCAGATCTCACTCACATAAGGTTAGATCATAATCAAAAGTCACTCTTGTGGCCCAAAACTAAGCAATGTGAATAAAATAAATTGAAAATAACCAACAACTATCACATACCTCAAAATTTGAACAAAAACTTCAATGTGGAGTTTGTTAGAGACAAAGAGAATATGTGTTCTTAGGAGTCAAATAATGTTTAATAGGTGCACAAATGTCAATGGATTACAATAAAATTTGTAGAGGATGGAGAGGTCATAAAATGGTAGAGAAAATGGAAGAAGAATATGGAAGAGTCCCTATTATCTTCATAACAAGCGAAATATGGAAGAGGAATAAGAAGAAGGGTAATTACGTAATTTCGGGAAAGGTTATAAAAGGAAATTTACACTGAAAACTAGTAAGGGGTAATTTGGGCAATTTGGGTATGGATAGTAATTAGTTTGTTTGAGATGTTAAAAAAAAAAAAGTTATAAAAAGAGAGACTAAAACATATTTTTATTTTGAAAACTGTTTTAAACTGAAAAGTTCTCTTTTTTTTTTTATCATGAACCCAAAAACAATTTGTTAACGTCGGAAAATGGTTTCCCTTAGTCAACGAGATTCTTTTCGGGCCCAAGCTGCAATCCACAGAAAATAAGAGAAAGAAAGGAGAAACAGAGAGGAAGAAGAAGAAAACTAGAGGAAAAAGGAGAAAAGCACGCAAGATCTACGTGGTTCGGCCAAAAGGAAGGCCTACGTCCACGGCGCCGGCTTTGGTGAGGGGCGCGGCAGTCACTGTTATTACTGTTCATTTCGTTACAGCTGTGTAGAGAGAGAAAACAGTAGAGGGAGAGAGAGCTAGAAAGAACCGAGCCTTTTACAATAAAAATCACCCATATTTATCAGGAGAGACAGGAGCTACAGTAATAGTACAACTTAAATAGGAAAGCATTAAATGCATATTACAATTTTCAAGGTCTTCTGTCAACAAGTCTGAGTCGTTTAACATGGTAGGTAAGATCCCCGAAAATCGCGCTGCTAACATTCCAAGAAGGGCTGTTCGCGAGATGGGACAGTTCTGGGAGAGCAGATCTGAGCGATCAGAACTAGGCGGACAAGCGGAACGATTAGAATCAGGCGGACAGGCGGAGCTGTCAGAATCAGGCGGACAAGCGGAGCAATCAGAATCAGGAGGACAAGCGGAGCGATCAGAATCAGGCGGAGAAATCAGCTGTCAGCTCCAGGCGAGTAGATCTGGGTGCCTTTGTCGCTGTTGGTTGCTGTCAGCACTTTTTGTCAGCAAATGTAAACCTCAAGAACACATCCATAAAAACAGCAACTTTGAGGACTTAAACGGCATCAACCGGGGCACTCCTGGTTGCCACGCTATAGAGCACGAAAATCTCTTTCCGAAAACATATTATAATAGCCATTCTGACGTCCGAGCGCAAAGTTATGCACGTTTCTTTGGACCAATCACTTGGGCCCCCGTCTGTCGTGGCGGTTTTAACAGGTTATCTTACTGGGCCTTCGGGCTTTTACCAGCCCATTTGCGGTAGCCTAAAAATACATATAACACAATTTTTTAATATAATTTAATTTGACTAGTTTTTTCCGAACTTTGTGCACATATTTATGTAAATAGAGAATTGTACTAGAATATGAATAAACTAATTTAATGGTATGGATTCCGATCAGATAACAAGATCCAAATTACATGCATGAGTTGGCCAATTTAATAAGCTGAATAACTATTTGATTATATATGTTTTTATCTACCTCTTAAAGTATAGAAAAGCTAAAGATGATATTTTATTTATGGCTAAATGAATAATCAGTTAACTTATAAGATTGTGTTAAGTTTAGGCATAAAGTTTCAATGTTTTGTGGTGAAGGCATGGAAAACATGTCTTTAAGCCAGATCGATTGAGCTCATTTGTTTTGGTTTTTTATTTTGCAACAAGTGCTTTGCAATTGCTTACTTATAAGGCTTCCTGTGCTTGCCATATGTATGGGCAGCAGTGTGATTATTTTGTGAATGCTTATACATATTTGGAGAAGGTAAATAATAAAAGATTTGTTCATCACCTTGCAAATGCACATGCACAATTCCATTAATCTTTAGAAATAATTGCAAAAATGACCCATTTTTGTATGACTCACATAAAAAATAACCTTTATATTCAAATCATCTCAACCCTAAGATTGAGATAATTTGAATTAATATTAGAATTCACAACCTGAAAGTTAGGATTCTCTATCTTGAGGTTGAGATTTAAATAGGTTATTAAAAGTGGGTTAGTTTTCAACAAAACCCTAATCTTTATTTATTTTTTCTATAGAGAAATCAATGATAAATTATTTGATTTGTTTATAATGTTTCTTTCATTCTGCAGTAATTACTGGTTCCTACTTCACTAATAGTACTCCATAACACATATTTTCTTATTTTAAATGTAAAGCAAACTTGCTCATAATCTCATTGTGACACAAAGTGTAAAAGAGTTTGTCACCTAAATAGGTTAGTGCCCACACATAACACCATTGTTGTTATTCCTCATGGAACCCCTTCAAATTGTTAACTTAGTAGGGAGATTATTGAAAGTCTTGTCTTTTAAGGGATGTTATTATTCTTGTAGCTTTATTTTTGGGTAAGTATATTTTTGCATAATCAGTTGGTAGAGATGCACAACTTAAACCAATCCAGTTGAAGGTTACTTAGGTAGGTTCGGAGGGTTTTGATCACTAGACCTCTTGCTTCATTGCAAGAACTTGAATCAATTAGACTATCCTCTTAGGGTAACAAGGGAGGATGTGGAAAACAACAATGAATTGGGAGGATTTTTCTTATTTTTTTCAACTTCTTTGGTTTTGGAGATCTAGAGATTGGATTTTCCATTTTTTTTATCCCATTTTTTAAAATTTTCAATTTTTCACATTAATGGGTAGAAGGTCAATTATAATAAAACTGAAATTTTTTATCCGTCTAAATAAATTTTTAAATTAGGTAGTTAAATTGTAATTTTTTCTTAAAAAAATTGATTTAATGATGTGTCACAATTTGATTGGAAAGTAGTCAATAGTAATTTGTAATAATGAAGATCATTATTTTGCAATTGTCAGTTCTTAAAAGAGTAATTATATCATTTTAACTATCTTAAATTATAACAAGGGTAAATTCGTCTTTCTACCACTTTTGTCACGTTTAACCTTCAATTTTTGGGAGAGAGGCTAAATTTATACATTTTCAAAATATTAGGGATTATGAAAATTTGAAATACAAACGTTAGTAAACAATTAATATTTTGTTAAACGTTAGGAATTAAATTAAAATTTTTCCTATTTGAAATTTCAAGGTGAGTATAATGCTTTCAGATTTTAAAAATTTTAAGGCCTTTTTATCTCTAGCAATAACAGAAGTACATGCTATTTTATTTGGTTTAAGAATTTTTAATGTGGACCTAGTGTTTATTAATGGTTGTTTGAAGGACTGAGAAGGGGGTTTTGGTGTTAGGGGGTGATAATCGTTATTTTAATTGAAAAATTACAATCTTGTGGTTGAGTTTATTAACATAAAAATGGGAAAGTATTATTTTTTTTAATATTAATTTTTTATAGGTTGAAATTCATATTACCGTTAAAATTGATAGAAGTAATGGTGTTGGTAAAATTTTAGTTGGTAGGTAAAAATTTTGTCGCATATTTTATAGGTTCTTTTAAATGAAAAATATGTGGAAGTTATGAAATAATGATATTCAAGAATTTCAAATAAAACTTGATGTTATCAAAATAAATTTTTAACTTTATTAAAAGCTAAAATTTTAGATTAAAAAACTATTAATTTAGATTTAAATGGATTTAATATTTTTTTTTAAGAAATTCTAAGTCTTTTTATATGATATTTTAATTATAAACTATTAGTATATTAATGGAATAAGTAAAATTTGTTTAAATGATAAGCGAATTTGATATAAAATTATATTATAGTGTTAATTCATGTTAGAGTCATGAAATTTAAATGGAGTTACATGTTAATTCAAAATTATATCAAAAATTTAAATTACATTACCTATTATTTTTTTTATAAGTGATAAATTTATTTATACGTAATGAAAAAAATAAATTATTAAATACTAATGTGTGAAAGTTCTAAAATTTCATTGAAGTATACTTAGTTATAAAATCTCACGTTGGGATTTTAGGTGTTAAAAAAATACTAAATTGTATATATAACGACGTTTGCATACATGTCATGTCCTATAACCGCGTTTGCCTACTTGTCATGCCTACTAAGAAAATCATCAGAAAGAAGGGGATTAATAACGACGTTTGCTTATGTGTCATGTCTCATTTGTTATACTATAAGTTGGTAAATTATAAGTTGAAATGAAATATATAAAATTTCATAGAACCCATTGAGGTCTACTCAAGTTTTATGGATTAATTTCAAATACAATTGAAGGTTGCTTAAAAACTAAATAAAGGAATAATTATACACACTATATTTTTGACATGAATATTATTTTTTTGTTTGTTAATTTTTTATAGGCTAAAATTTATATTATTAACAAAATTGATGTAAGGAATGATGTTGATAAAATTTTGATTGGCCTTGTTAGGGCAAATTGCATTAACCTCTTCTGAGGTCTGATGAAATTGCACAAAAATGATGATGTTAGGATAATTTATACTAACCTCCCTTGAGATCTTAAAAACTCAACAAAAACCTCCCATCCTGTTAGTCAACCTCGGTTGAATTCACACGGTCAATGGTTAAAGACACAAAAAGACTAAAACACCCTCAAGTCAAACTTTTTATTTTTTATAAATTTAAAATTAATATTATATATTTTAAATTTAATTAATTAAATAATTAAAAAAAATAAACATTGGAGACCAAAAGTCTCTAGTGCCTTAATCGCTGGAGACCTCCAGCTCCATCACTGGAGGTCTCCAGCAATGGAGATGGCTCTGTCACACGTCTTCATCGCTAGAGACACGTTTCGAGACCAGTGGTCTTCAGGGATGGAGACCACTGGTCTCCGCGATGGAGACCACTTGATGAGAATAAAGAAGCATCATCAAAAGGTCCATTATATATTCCAGTTTGGACCAATTACAAAAGCAAGAGTTAAGAGGTTCAAAGAAGCACTTAATGGATTGGTTCAAGAGATTTGGGCTGATGTTAAAATGACAAATTCCAAGATGGACTCAAAAGAAGATCAATGCTTAATTAATTTAATTAAAGTAATTGATGGGCCTGATTCTAGTCAATTGCTTGCCCATGAAGACTTTTCAATGTGGAATTGATGATTAATAATATTGGTGAGAGTATTCCCTTTGGTTCTTTGTAGAACTTTTTGACCTTATCAGGATTTTCCTATGACGTTCTTCTTAGACTTGTCAATCAATTCTTTCATCAATGATTGTGGCGTCTTCACCATACCAAGGTTCTTGCTTCCATATAAGCAACGGGTCGAGTTTTTCATACAAATATGATTCTAGGCTATCTTGGAAACTTACTTGATTCACGGGTTTTGTCGGTTCTTAGCGTGGTTCGTATCAGTTGGTATCAGAGTCCGGGTGAGTCTTAGGTTTGCCTATCTTCTTTATTTTATTCAAAAAAAATCAAAAAAAAAAAAACCAGAAAAAAAATCCAAAAAAAAAAAAAGAAAAAAAAGTGTGATATTGAGATTTAATTCTTGCAATCTTGTTTCAATTTTACATTTTGTTTTTCCCTTTTGAATCCCAATCCAAATTTCTTGTTGCCATCAAACTCTTAAAATTTCGTCACACACAACATTGTATTTTTCTCTTTTCCTAGCCATTGAATCCAAATTTTTTTCTTGGTGAGTTTGTGGTGAATTGTTGCTAGAAATTTTGATATTCGTTTGATTAGTTTGATAAGAACCTATAGAGGATTACTACGAGTGAAAAAAGGCAAGAGTGGTAAGCACATACGAGGGTAAAAGCCAAATTTAATTGAGTAAAACACGAGTGGAATTGAGTGGATCATATTCTTGAGTAAAACAGGTGAGGGAGTGTAGTGAGGTTCTTTATTTTTCATGTCTTTTCTAACCTGATTTTATAGAGTCAAATATGTTACACAATCAAGAAGAAAATTCAAGCGAAAACAATCAACAACCAACCATCCCGAACATACAAATGCAGGCGTTGTTGGGAGAGATGGAGCGGGTGATGACGGTAGAATTAGAGCACATATACGAAAGGTTGGATATGGTACAAGATGGAATACAGCGGGGGCAGCCACAAAACACTCCTAATATGCATAAGAGGGATAGAATTCAACCTAGGGGAGTGAGAGATGAAGATGAGGAGTATGTTGGGAATGAGTTTGAGGAAGAAGATGATAGGGATTTTATTGCTAACAATAGGAGGTATGATGGTTGGAATAGAGGAGTTAGGCATCAGAAACACAATAATTTGGGTAGTATTAAGATGAAGATTCCATCTTTTTAAGGCAGGTCAGATTTAGAAGCTTACTTGAGTGGGAAAAGAAGATGGAGTTCATTTTTTATTGCCATAACTATTCTAAAGCAAAGAAGGTAAAACTTGCTGTAATTGAATTTTCTGATTATGCTGTTACTTGGTGGGATTAGCTTGTTATAAATAGGAGGTGGAATAGGGAATGTGCAATAGACACATGAAGGGAGATGAAAGCGGTGATGAGGAAGCGGTTCGTTCCAAGCCACTACTACCGGGAGTTGTACAAGAAATTACAGGGACTTAGACAAGGGAATCTAAGTGTGGAAGACTACTATAAGGAGATGGAGATTGCAATGATTCGGGCTAATATAGAGGAGGACCGAAAAGTTACCATGACTAGATTTCTGATAGGGTTAAATAAGGAGATCCATGATAGGGTGGAGTTACAACATTATATGGAGTTGGAGGATATGGTACACATGACCATCAAAGTTGAGCATCAACTCAAGAGATGAAGTAGTACCCGGCCCAAATCGACCCCATAAAGAAAGAAGAAAACTCATCCACTTCCAAGGCCAAATTCGAGCCAAAGACAACCATCATTAACACGGCTTCTCAAGGTAAAATAGCCCCTACGTCGACTCATTCTAGTGAAATTAAATGTTTTAAATGTCAAGGAAGAGGACACATAGCTAGCCAATGTCCAAACAAGCGAGTTATGATGATCTTGGAGAATGGTGAGATTCAATCCGAAGATGAGGATGATTTAGATGATATGCCACAATTGGAGAATGTTCCCATAAGAGACGATGAGTTTGGAGCTGAGCATGGAGAGATGTTTAGACTAGTTGTATGGCGAGCCTTGAGTTTGCAAGCTAAAGAAGAAGAAGAAGAGAAAACGCAACGGGAAAACATCTTTCACACTCGTTGTGACGTGAAAGGCAAGGTATGTAGTATTATTATTGATGGTGATAGCTGCACTAATGTGGCTAGCACTTCCATGGTTGAAAAGTTAGGGCTCGTGATGCTTAAACACCCTCGTCCATACAAGCTACAATGGTTCAATGATAGTGGTGAGGTAAGGGTTACAAAACAGATTATGGTGTCATTCCGTATTGGAAAATATGAAGATGAAGTGTTATGTGATGTGGTACCGGTGCAAGCAGGACACATTCTACTAGGAAAACCATGGTAATTTGATCGACGTGTGCAACATGACGGCTTCACCAACAAGTACTCATTTAAGCTAAATCAGCGAACAATCACTCTTGTTCCAATGACACCCAAGCAAGTTTATGAAAACTAAGTGAGATTACAAAAATTGAGCGATAAAAAGAATTTGAGTGAACAAAGGAAAATGAGTGATCACAAGAAAATAGGTGAGCAAAAGAAAGAGAGTGAGGGTGAGAGTAAGGCTGAATTTGG
Source organism: Dimocarpus longan (assembly GCA_022984855.1). Taxonomy (NCBI): domain Eukaryota; kingdom Viridiplantae; phylum Streptophyta; class Magnoliopsida; order Sapindales; family Sapindaceae; genus Dimocarpus; species Dimocarpus longan. The sequence continues at coordinate 9,829,185 of CM041014.1, read as the reverse complement.
TGAGGAGAAAAAAAGAGAGTAAGATTCGGCCAAGGAGGTAAAATCAGAGAGAAGACAAAGAAATTTATATGCAAGAACAAATGAGGCTAAGCGAGCTTTGATTTCAAAACAACCAATGATTGTACTCATGTACAAGGAAGCCCTTTTCAACACTAATCAACTTGATTCTTCTTTGCCTAGTGTTGTGGTTTCTCTCTTACAGGAGTTCGATGATGTGTTTTCCGAGGAAGTACCACATGGATTACCACCAGTCCGAGGGATTGAACAACAATTCGATTTTGTCCCTAGAGTATCAATTCCAAACCGGCCAATATATCGAAGTAATCTGGAGGAAACAAAGGAGCTACAAAGATAAGTCAAGGAGTTGATGGAAAAAGGATACATAAGAGAAAGCATGAGTCCTTGTGCAGTTTCGGTGATTTTAGTGCCTAAAAAGGATGGGACATGGAAAGTGTGTGTGGATTGCAAAGCCATCAACAATATAACGGTACAGTATCGACACCCCGTTCCTTGCTTAGATGACATGTTAGATGAGTTGTATGGTTCCTATTTGTTTTCAAAGATTGACCTTAAGAGCGGGTATCATTAAATACAAATGAAAAAGGGAGACGATTAGAAGACAGCATTCAAAACGAAATACGGATTATATGAGTTGTTAGTCATGCCATTTGGATTAACTAATGCACCTAGTACTTTCATGTGTTTAATGAATCATGTGTTGCGTGCTTTCATTAGTAAATTCGTAGTTGTTTATTTTGATGATATTCTGATCTATAGCAAGAATTTATATGACCATGTCTCACATGTGCATTCATTGTTAGATGTACTTCGAAAAGAAAAGTTGTATGCTAACCTCAAAAAGTGTACTTTTTGCACCAATAAGCTTGTTTTTCTAGGTTTTGTTGTGAGTGCGAAAGGAATCGAGGTTGATGATGAGAAGATCAAGACCTTTCAAGACTAGCCGACTCCCTCCAGTATAGGTGATGTGAGAAGTTTCCATGGACTTGCTAGTTTTTATAGGAGGTTCGTGAAAGATTTTAGCACCATCATCACACCACTTATCGAAGTTATCAAGAAGAATGTTGCATTCAAGTGGGGTGAAAAGCAAGAGAAGGCGTTTCGGCTTATCAAATACAAACTAACTCATGCTCCTTCATTGGCTTTACCTAACTTTTCTAAAATGTTCGAAATCGAATGTGATGCTTCTGGTGTAGGTATAGGCGTTGTGCTTATGCAGGATGGAAGACCACTTGCGTACTTTAGTGACAAGTTAAACGGGCTGCACTTAATTACCCCACTTATGACAAAGAATTGTATCCATTTGTTCGAGCTTTAGAGACATGACAGCACTATTTATGGCCTAAGGAATTCGTGATTCACACTGATCATGAGTCCTTAAATCATTTGAAAGACCAACACAAGCTGAACAAGAGACATGCACGTTGGGTGGAATTCATCAAGACGTTTTCATACGTGATTCGGTACAAACAAGGTAAGGAAAATGTGGTGACGGATGCACTCTCCCGTAGGTATGTATTACTTTCCACTCTTGATGCTAAGTTGCTTGGTTTTGAACACATCAAAGAACTATATCGACTAGACCATGATTTTAGTGATGTGTATCAATCTTGTGAGAAATCTACGTTTGGAAAGTTCTTTAGGCATGATGATTATTTGTTTCGAAAAAATAAGTTATGTGTGCCTAATTGTTCATTACGAGATTTGTTAGTGAGGGAATCCCATGAAGGAGGTTTAATGGGACATTTTGAAGTTGCTAAGACCTTAGCCGTTTTACAAGAACACTTCTCTTGGCCATACATGAAAAGGGATGTTGAGAGAATTTGTGATAGATGTGTTATATGTAGGCAGACAAAATCTCAATTACAATCACATGGTTTATACATACCACTGCCCATTCCTAATGAACCTTGGATTGATATTTCGATGGACTTTGTGTTAGGTTTGCCTAAGTTTAAATGTGGTAGAGATTCAATTTTTATGGTTGTGGATAAATTTTCTAAGATGACACATTTTATTCCATGTCACAAAACTGATGATGATTCACATGTTGCTGAATTATTCTTTCAAAAGATTGTAAGATTACATGGTATACTTAGGACAATTGTTTCAAATAGAGATGCTAAGTTTTTGAGTTACTTTTGGAAGACCTTATGGGGTAAGTTAGGAATTAAGTTATTGTTTTCTACTACTTGTCACCCTCAAACTGATGGTCAAACTGAAGTAGTAAATAGGACTTTATCTACTTTGTTGAGAGCTATTATAAAAAAGAACATCAAAACATGGGAAGAGTGTTTACCACATGTTGAGTTTGCTTATAATCGTATTGTTCATTCCCTAACTAAATTTTCACTATTTGAAATTGTTTATGGTTTTAATCCTTTAACTCCATTGGATTTAACACCATTACCCGTGTCAGAACATGTTAACTTAGATGGACAGAAAAAGACTGAATTTGTTAAACAGATATATGAGAAAACAAGGCTTAGCATTGAGAGGAGAACGCAGCAATATGCAAAACAAGCTAACAAAGGGCGGCACAAGTTGATTTTTAACCCGGAGATTCGGTTTGGTTGCATATGAGAAAAGAAAGATTTCTGACACAAAGGAGGTCTAAGTTGCTTCCGAGAGGAGATGAACCTTTTCAAGTCCTTGAACGCATTAATGACAACACATACAAGTTGGATTTACTAGGTGAGTACAACGTTAGTGCCACTTTCAATGTTACTGATTTAACTCCTTTTGATGTAGCTGAAGATTTGAGGACAAATCCTTTTCAAGAGAGAGGGAATGATGAGAATAAAGAAGCATCATCAAATGGTCCATTGCATATTCCAGTTAGGCCAATTACAAGGGTAAGAGTTAAGAGGTTCAAAGAAGCACTTAATGGATTGGTTCAAGAGATTTGAGTTGATGTTAAAATGACGAATTTCAAGATGGGCCCATAAGAAGATCAATGCTTAATTAATTTAATTAAAACAATTGATGGGCCTGATTCTAGCCAATTGCTTGCTCATGAAGACTTTTCAATGTGGAATTGATGATTAATAATATTGGTGAGAATATTCTCTTTAATTCTTCGTAGAACTTTTCGAACTTATCAGGATTTTTCTGTGGCGTTCTTCCTAGACTTATCAATCAATTCTTCCATTGTTGATTATGGCTTCTTCACCATACCAAGGTTCTTGCTTCCATATAAGCAACGGGTCTAAATTTTCATACAAATCTGATTCTAAATTATCTTGGAAACTTACTTGATTCACGAGTTTTGTCAATTCTTGGTGTGGTTCCTATCACCACTGGTCTCCAAATGGTTACCAAGAGACCAGATCTGGTCTCATCTGTAGACCAGATCTGGTCTCTAATGACCGGATATCAAATCTGGTCTCTAAAGGATGATTTTTTTTTTTTTTTTAATTTCATGTTTGGTTTGATGATGATGATTAATTTGGGTGATGCTGATTTGATGAAAATGATAGAGATGATGATTTTGATGAATATAAGATATAGATGGTAAAAATTATGAAATGAAGAATATGATGATGATGATCGAGAGGTAGAAGATGAAGTGTTGAGTTGGAAAATGATTTTTTTTTTTTTTTAGGGTTTAAATATTATATTTTTATTTTATTAATTAAAAATATATATTTTTTGATTATATATTTATTTATTAATTAATTTAATATATATTAAATTAAAATTTTTATAAGGTGTGTACTAACCATTTTACCCTTAACAATTTTGACTTGATGAAGGTTGATTAAGGGTTAACTAATAGCAGGGGAGATTTATGCTAAGTTTTTGGAATCTTAAGGAATGTTAGTGTAGGTTACCCAAACATCGTCATTTTCGTGTAATTTCGCCAAACCTTAGGGGAGGTTTGTGCAATTTGCCCACCTTGTTGTTATATATTTTACGTATTATTTTTCATCACTAGTGATATAGTTATTTGGAAGTAATGAAATAATTAATTATAATACTATAATATTGAAAACCTCTACAAACAACAGAACTCATGACTAGCTATGAAAAGCTGGGTTTCTTTTGGGTCAAGAACCAAAGTTCATGTTTTGTGTTCCTCAAGCTAAATATTTTAATTTTAAGACAAATTTCATAGGTAAATTCAGGTATGGGGTTTGGAATATATGAGACCTTAAACTTTGTAGGAAGGGAACTCATGACTTGAAAGTTTGATCAAAATACACGTGGATGCAAAGTTTACACTTTAGTTCTTATCATTTCTAGAGTTTGGAAAGTCCTAACAAATGCTTTTAACTGGTGCGTGGTCGCACCACTAATTGAGTGCGTTGCATTTGTATGGGTGTGAAGTGGCGCCCATATCGTGGCAAGGCAACACACTTAGTTCCAATGTTGGTGTGCAGCCGTATCATGATTTTAGAGTGGCCATGCACCTATGACAAGTGCAAGCTTTGCATTGGTCATGGGTGTATGACCATGTTCATATCATAGTACAGTTGTGTACTTACTTCAGTGTTGATGCACGGCCGTACCATTGTTTGACCATGGCCATATACCTATGACCAGTGCAAGACTTGTACTGATCTGGGTCGCGATCATGCAATTACTCCAATATTGGTGTGTGGTCGCCTTATTGTTTGAGGGTGGCCGGACACCCATGACTAGTGCAAGAGATGCACTAGTCACTTACTCTAATAGTGGTGCGTAGTCGCCCCACAATTTAAGCGTGGTTGTGCATCCATGACTAATGCAAGCCATACACTAGTATTTTAATAATGATGCCCTTTAATATGAATTTACTTTTAATTTCTAAACATTCAAAAATGAGTCAAACACCTAATTTAATTCCTATATAACTATGTTAGTTGAAAAATACATAAACACTAATTATATTTGTTTTACATGTAGAGGAAAATTAATAATTTTTGAAAAAAATGATTGCAACATATAGTAATTTCATTTCATGAATTATTAGAGTTTAAAAAACAATTAAAAAGGAAATTAAAATGTGCATATGCCATTTTTGTTAATATAGATGAAATTTGATAACATGATGAAAATAAAAACATTGCTAAATGATTTTTTATAAAAATAAAAATTCAGATAAAATAAAATAAATAATGTATTTAATTTTGGTGAATGAAATAGTCTAACAATCAAAAAGTTCCAAGGTATTAAGAAAATAAAAACAACGTAAATTATGAATTTCATTTAAATTTTAATTTATTTTCCTTTTTTTTGTAAGAGAATTGATTTTCTTATGGTTAATAATGAAAAATTAATATAATTGCTGTGAAAACTTATATCATAACAATTATAAATAAGGAAAATTAATTTTTACTTATGTTTTTATAATTAGATTTCATGGATGGTGATGATCTTATGTTTTTTTAATTACATTAATTTTTAAAGGGTAAAATAGTAATTTTGTTCTCAAGGGGTAAACTGGTCTTCGCATATTTTTGTTAGCTCTGACAACTAAAGTTTTGGTCATACGAATTAAAATGATATATTTTCTAAACTAAAGGGATTACACCAGTCATAAATGGATTAATTTTTGTAAAATTTTATAAACTAAAATGAAACTTACCTTGTACATTTTAATGGCATTTTTGGTACATAAGAAAACAATTGATGCACATTTGGAAAAAAATTTAAAATTTTATGTGGTTCCTAAACTATTTTTTTTCCAATATTTTTCTATTTTAAAAATATTTTATCTGAAAGGAAAACTTTCGTTTTCATCCTTATGCTTTTGGAAACTATTAGGATTTTAATTATGTATTGAAAAGAACTCCCATCTTCCTTACTCTTTCCAAAACACATCAATTAGGTCCTTACTGGAAGTCAATTAACAATCAAAGAAGATGGCGAGATTAGGCGAAAAGAGTATCTTTTGATATTTCGAAATGAAAGCTAGGATGATAACACGTGCATGACCATGATTAAATTGAAAAAATATATATATTAAAATACAATTTTAAAAATAATTAATTAATTAAAAATTAAAAACCTCTGTTGTCCATCTCAGAGAGGATGGTGAAGATTAAATTTAATTAAGAAAACAAATTTAAAAAAGAAAAAGGAAAATCAACCCGAATTTTTAACATTTGGGTTGAAAATCTAAGTAACCCAAATGAAGATCTAGTTTGAATCCAGAAGAAGATCTTGGTTTGAATGCAGATCAAAATCTGGATTTAAACTTAGATCTTTAACATCTAAGTGAGATCATGAGATCAAATAGTCCATAGACGTTTAAGATTTGGGTTCAACCAGTTCATTTTCTTGATGATCTGGTTTTCAACATAAATTTTCAATATTTGGGTGAGCCCATAAGAAGATGGCCTCCATCCTACCATAACCATAAGAGAGAGATGGAGACCTACTGTATCTCCATATCGTAATTCTAAACCATGGTCTCAAACCATCTTCGTTGCAACCCTAACCTTCGCCATACTGAAACAATAGCACTACTAGGGAGAGATCAAAGAGCAAAAAGGGAGGAGAGAGAGGGAAATGAAAAGGAAAAATTAATTATAATTTGAGATTTTTAAAGAAAAAATATTTGCCTTTTTTGTTTTATTGGTGTTTAATTTCTTTTTTTTTCTTGAAAAAAAGCTAATCATATTTAAATAGTAATAGTAATAATAATAATAATAATAAAAAGATGATTATTTGAAGCATGCCAATTTTTTATTGATCGAATGATATTGTAATATTTTGGTTACATTAAAGCAAAATGATTATTTTAGGTGGTAAGGGGCAATTGAGTCTTTTTAATTTTTTTTATTTTGTTTGACTGTTACTTGACAAATGGGAGAGACTACTTTGATGTGTTTTGGAAAACTTTAAGAAAATGAGAGCTGTTTTCAATACATAATTAAAATCCTAATAATTTTCAAAATCACATGAATGAATATGAAAATTTTCTTATATTAAAAAATGTTTAAAAAAATAGTGCATAAATTTGAAAAATTCTTTTACAAGTCTATTTCATTCTTTTCATGAGGCATACAAAAAACCACATTAAAATTCAATGAAATCAGTTAAGTTTACCAAAAGTGTTTAAAGTGTGTACCGTAAAAAGTCTTCATTATATATATAAGGTCCCCTTAGATACATCGAGGATATGCATACAATTGACAAAAAAATTGAATGATTATATTATAAAATTACTGATTATAATTTATTATTTATTTATTATATTTAATTACAACTAAATGTGTCTGATTACAATTAGTACATATGATCAACAGTATCACATTTACTAATTGTAATTACACTTATTTAGTTGTAATATGATATAATAAATTATAATCAGTAATTTTAAAATACAATCATTCATTTTTTTTTTTTTTGTCAAGTGTATGTATACCCTAGGTGTATGCTAGAATGTGCCATATATACATACATATATATAAGGGGCCATTTTTTTAGTAACATTTAATATAGGGTGAATTGTGCAATTATCATCAAACTAATAGTTTGAGTTTTAATATTACCTATTATAAGATTAGGAAAAAATTGCCCCTGATATAAAATTCACTCTTTATGGTTGATTAATGTCAAAGTAACAACAGTAGAGAGAGAGAAAAAAAAAGAGAAAGAGAGAGAGAGAGAAGACAATCATTAATGAACAATGGTGATAACGAAGATGACCACTACCATGATGATAATAGAGACAAGGACGGTGTACAACTATGATGATAGAAGGGGACCGCAAATTATCAATCCTAATGTCTTTCTCTCGTTAAGTTTGATTAAAATTTCTCGTTCTAGTGGTTATTTGTTGTGGATTTATTAATTTGAAAGATAACTTTATGTAATTATGTTTGGCTTTAGAGTTTACATAAAATTTTTGTGTGGTTTATGAGGATTATTATCTGAATAGGAAAAAAAAAAGAATAAAAAAAGAAATTGGGGGTTTAAGGTTTCTTGAAAATGGCAAATAGATCAAGATTTATGTAGTATTCGAGACCTATTTACTCCAATTCAAGATCTATTTACTCCAATTCAATATCTATTTACCCCAATCCAAGGCCTAAAGTGCCTAATTCGATATCTAATAAATTGAGAAAAAATAAGAAAATCAATAGATCGTTGAGACAATGAGTAAGATTTTTGCATAGGTCTTGAATTCAACATGATCTCTCACACGTGGCGAGTGAGAGATCCCCACGTGTTCCTATGCCAAAACGGCTAAAAGAGGGCTAACCAATCAAGTGGCCTTTTTGTCAAGGTGGCGAGTAAGAGATCACCATGTGTCTATGCTTCAGAACGACTAGAAAAGAGGGTGACCGATCACGTGGCCTTCGGTTAGAGTAGTGGGTGGGAGATCACCATGTGTCCATGCTTCAAAATGGCCAATGGAGGGACATGACTGATCATTTGGCGCCTTTATCAAGGTAGCGAGTAAGAGATCATCATGTGTCTATATGTTAGAATGACTAGAAAAGAGGGTTGACTAATCACGTGGCTCCTTTGTCAAGGCGACAAAGATTACCACATGCTCCTACGTCAAAACAAACAACAAAAAGGGCTAACCAATTGCATGCCCTTTTGTTAAGAATGGTGAATTAAGGAGTGCCTTATGGCTCTATGTTAGAGGGGATAACAAAAAAAATAGACCACCAACTAAGAAAATATGGAAGCACCAGGACTAAATAAGGATGATGTATAATGACATTGGAAGCACCACAGTAATGGGAGGAGATCTCATCCAAAGGTGTTAAAAAAACTAAAAAAACTCTTTAAAGGGTTGCTTCTATAAATTCGAGGGATCTTAATCCCCTATTATCTATAAAAGGGATATCTCTATAATACCTATCCATATAAAGGGCCAATGAATAAAGAAATAGTTAATCCTTTGCTTACTAAGGGAGCCTTATCTCGCCTCGGGGAATTTAGGGGTGCCAAACCTACTTTTTGAGCTGCCAAGGTGTTCATATCACCTAAGCAAAACTCTAGTGTCCTTTTTGGTCAAATGAAACTAGGAAAGATGTAAGTCAATCTCTTGTTAAGGTTTCCATCACACGGTAGGGACGTATCCTCCATCTCCATTGTTCTTATATATTTATGCCATTATGACTATTCCTAAGTATTTGTTTTCGTCTATCCCATCTGACTTGAACATTGAAGGGTGCTCGTCGATAAATCTACCAGCAAGCTCCTGACAATTTACTTCATTTCATAGGTACTTGCAGTCCTAAGACTCATCATGCTCAGATGTTATCCCCTTGCCATCCGCTTAACCCTTACTAGGGACCAGAACAAAGGTGGATCTAATATACTTTTAAGGGAATTCCTACTTGGTATTGTTTAGTGAAAAGGACCCTAAGAACCATCTAGAGTCCCTTGGTTCTTCAAGGACATCTTCTACCATCAGCTAAGGGACAAGAGACCTTGTTTCACTCATCGGTGCTAGGATTTCCCCTTGGAGAAGCCTTCACAAGCATAAAGTGCTATTCTTGGATAGCCAGAATAGCTTGGGTTTTCATTATGTTTCCACTCTTTTTTACCCCTTAGCCTTCTAATAAAAAGGTTTGTTGGTGAAACACCGGCGACCTCCGTCCTCTCTTTTTCTATTTTACAAGTAGCTAAGGATAGGACAAATCACCTAAGAGTAAGGATTCCCTTATCCAAAGGGATCCAGATGTCAAAAGGAATCAAATCGAATCTCTCAATTCCCTATATTGTCTTCCCTTTATAATCCAACGTTTCTATTATTGATGTAACCAATTTTTCTATCAACATATTTAATTCAATATTTAATTCTGTAGTCTTTTATTTGTAATTTTATTATTTTTTTGATTCTCAAAAGTTAATTTGATATTTATCTTGTGAGAAAATCCTTGTCTTTTTAGTCTTTATCTTTTTATCAAATAGAGTTTTTATTTAATAAAAAGACTTCTTTTTGGATATACTTTATAGAAATATATTTTGGAATTATCCCTAGTTTTTATGTAGTATTTTTAAGTAAATCTCTTTATTTATTAAGAGATTTTGACTCACTAGAAATCATATTTAATATTGAACGAATCTAGTCGATATATATATATTGACCAAATTCAGACATAGCTAGAAAATATGATAACCTTCCTATTTTCAGCAAATTTTATCTACCTCTTTTATCTCTAATTAAATTATTTATTGTATAGATAAATTTGAAGGAAAAAAAAAAAAGGCACATGTGATTTCTATAAATGCTAACCGAATTTGTGAGGATAAATAGGTAGTGAGCTTTAAATGCTTTTTAGAGTTAGCATGTTTATGTTACTTAGAGTGATTTTTCTCTAGGTTGTTTCTAGTTTGAGGAAGTGAGTTACTTTCTAAGCACATTCAGTAACATAGACTTTTCAGAAGGAAGAGTTGCAATGTCTTCTGGAAAGACAAGTCTCAAGGCTCTTGAAGGGAGTTCAAGAAATTACGAATCATTTAAATCGAAGGGAGCTTGCTATACAAGATTAGTAGAGAGAGTACAACATTTTGCATTAACTATAAAGAGGGAATCTTTAGTTGAGTGAATCAAGTTGTGTGTGTACTATTTGAACATTTATTAATTAGTATAAATATTTAGGCATGACCTTATGGATGTAAGGTAAAATCAAACCATGCTAAAATGTATTTGTCTTTTTTGTTTTCTATTACAACACTTTCATTAATTGTTGCAATAGTTTTCAATTTCTATCATAATAGTTTTCAATTTTTGTCATAATAGTTTTCAACTTTCTATGGAATGACATACACAATTTGTTGCAACAACTAGGGCAAATTTATTTAATTTGAGAAAATTTTGGTAAGTTAAAGAAAATTGGATGTTTCAATTGGTATAAGAGCATAGTCACCAGAATTTACTTAGTGAAATTATTGAGAGTTTCTTATCTACTTTTATTGCCTTACTACAATTGCTTGATAGGTCAAACTCCCATATTAGAAAGCCAGGATGAGAGCATTTATCAAGTCCATTGATGAAAAAGCATGACAATATTTTTTGACAAGTTAGAGCATGCAACATTATAGATTTTGAAAAAGAGAAAATTATGAAACCTAAAGTGACATGGACAATTGAAGAGGATCGTTTGGCAAACTTCAACAGCAAAGCATTGTATATTCTATTTTCAATGGGATGGATGTGAATTAATTCAAATTGATTTCTACATGTGACGCAACGAAGGAAACATATGACATCCTTCAGACAACTCATGAAGAAACTAGATATGTAAAACATTCTAAACTTCAAGTGCTTACTACTAGATTTGAAAATTTTAAAAATCTTGAAGATGAAATTCTTGTTGATTTCTTTATTAAATTATGTGATATTGCTAATGAATCTTTTGCTCTAGGTGAGAAAATCCCGAAAAGTAAATTACTGCAAAAGATAATAAGATCTTTTCCTAATAGGCTGCAACTGAAGGTAGTTGCTATTGAAGAATGTAAGAACAGAACACAATCCAAATGGATGAGTTAATGGGATCGCTTTAAATCTTCAAAATGTACTTGAAACAATGAAAGAATGAGAAACCCATTGCCGAGAAAATAGCTCATGATAAAACCAAGAATTTAAATTTGACCGAAAATGATGATGATCTAGATCTTGCTTTGTTAACAATGACCTTTCATAAGTTTATTAAAAGGATGGGGAAAAATTAAAAAATTGATCCAAAGAAATTCAAGGGAAACTGATGGGTCTCTTATGTAAATATCAATAATAAAATTTGTGAAACCCACACTTCTTTTTTATAGTAAAGTCATATGCAAGATCATACAACAAAGAGATGAAACACTTTAATGTTTAAAAACACCAACAGATTGAAATGTGAAACAATTAAAAGTAAACAAATTAAAGATGACAATGAAAAATGATAATGTTGAACAAGTAGACCTAAACAAATTTAGAGAATGAAAGTAACACACACACACACACTAACTTACTAGAAGACCTAAAAGAGAAGATGGGCATTAGAGCATCTAACACCATTCTTGTTTGACTTACAATTAACACACATGCAGTTTGAATTTCACCTAGTCACTAATCATCGAATGTTACTAACAAACTATTAACTGAACTATTATGACTTCACACCTCTACACTATGCTTATGGTCATTCCACGTAGCAAGATAACCAATCAATTACTAAGTTACTATTGATTAGTAGTGAGTTTCATGCTTACCTTGTCTGAACCTGTTTGGCATGTACCATATACAAATCATTCATTAGACACACTTCCTAGTGAGCATTCCATGTCCCTAACAGATCTTCTATTAACCAATTATCAATCAGATTATCACAACCATGCTATAACCTAGATCAATCTCATTTATACAAGATCTAATCGATAGTGATAAGAAATCCATCATACATATATCAATCAACTGGTATTTGATATAAAATGATTGAGACAATGTTGTTAATCACAATATCAAAACAAATACTGAAGCATCAAATAAATAGAATCCAAAATTGCATTTAAAACATATTGTCAAACATTCATAGTGTTGTAAACCTAAATAGTGAATTTAGTTACACATAAAGAATTGAGAAACAACACAAATAACAAGAGAGATTAAACCCTTGATCTTCCTAATGCTTGAATCCTTTGTTGATTGATCAATCATTGACATGCAACACCAAGACTTCACTGAAACTGATGGAGTTCTGAGAACAAAGTAATGTGTCAACTAGGGTTAATTATTGCATTTGGCTTTCCAACTCTCATTTGACGTTCACATATGATGATTTATAGGCACAACCCTAAGTTTTGTCATGACCACTTTACCTTTCAAAATTCATATCGTTTAACAATGTATATTGTGGTGCCACTCTCAGTATAGCAGTAGTGAGTGCCGTAGTGGCGCCAGAGGTAAATTATTTTACGTCTTTATGGTTGCTTAGCTAAGTAGCTTCTAGTGTAGCATCAATGTATGGTGCTAGTGAGTCAAAATTGACAAGTCTCTGTGGCTTTTTCCCATGGCTTATTCCAAAGTGGCTATTTTGAGAAGTCATAACACGTCAACCTTAAAACCTTTTAAAACTTACACAAATCAATCCATAACTCATTCGACTCATCTTTCTTCACTTAATCATGATTTGTATTACTTTATCAACTAAAAATTCAAAAAATATACATATCTATCAACACAACAAAAACGCTTAAGAAATCTAACCATAACATAGAATTTAGGGGCCTAAAATATGGTACAAAATGTGTTCATCAATAATTTTCTTTTTCAAATCCGATGATTCTAACAAGAAAAAGGGTATTCAATGTAAGAAATGTGAAGGTGTTTAGCACATCTAATCTGAGTATGCAAACACTCTAAAGAAGAAAGCTATGACTTCTGCCTGAAGCCATGATGATTTTGATGACGAAGAGTTGGTAGGACAAATTGCTTTTATTGATATTTTGATTTCTAATTCATGGGCTGATTCGCCAAAAAATGCTAGAAATGTTGCAACAAAAACTGATGTTGTTGCAATAGAAATTGATGTTGTTGCAACAGAAGACAACATGACAAAATGTGGTAAAGAATCTGAACTTGATCAAAAGTCTTTTCAAGACGCATATCAAAATATGTACTCTCAATGGTTAAGAATTTGTCATGTTAATCATTCTTTATTGAACAATAATGTTACTTTTGTTAAAACTAATAAGAATGTCAAGAAAAAAGTGTAGAAATTAGATACTCAACTTATTGAAAAATATTCAAAGATCAAAGAAATCTCAGCTGAACTTCAAAGAACTTAAAAAGGCTTGAAAAAGTTGAGTTTAGGAATTGAAAAGTTAGATGAGATTTTAACTATTGAAAACCTATTGGGAATAATCATGGTGTAAGATTTAAAGGGACAAAATCTGACTCCAAAACTGTTTTGTCAAATCTGTAGGTTCCAATTGTGTTGCAACAACCAGCATTGCTGTTTTAACAATTTCTCAATTTGTTGCGATAGAAGGTAAGGCAATAGTCAACACTATTCCTTATTCAAAAGGTACATCCAATAAGTTTATTCTCATTTGAAATTTTTATGGTGTTAAGGAACACACTAGGCCAAAGTGTTTCACTGTGATTAAATTTTTTCAAGTATAAATAGCTGAACAAGTCATTGTAAAGAAAAACTCCAAGACTCAAAGTTGATTTATAAGATACTTATAATAAAATATGGGTTAGAAAATTTGAGTTTAAATTCCGTTAATTCCACTAGATTTGATTCTTTAAAAAAATAAAAATAAAAAAATAAAAGCTTTAGGAATTTGTTTGGTCAATTTTTTCCAAAATTATTTCTTTTGCGAGGCCAAACTTGATTTTCTCTAATATCATACATGTTTTTGAGGTAAAAAGTTTACAAGAGGATACAAAGATTTGAATTTATCTCCTTCATAATCTTGCTTGCTTGATTGGAATGTATATGTTGGATTTTTGTTTTTTACATCTCTCCTAAAAGTTTACAAGAGTTTGAGATGTGAAACATTTCAAACTTCAAATTACTACTAGTTTTGAAAATTTTAAAAGTCTTGAAGATGAAATGCTTGTTGATTTCTTTGTTAAATTATGTGATATTGCTAATGAACTTTTGCTCTAGGTGAGAAAATCTCGGAAATAAATTACTACAAAAGATAATAAGATCTTTTCCTAATAGGTTCAAATTGGAGGTAGTTGCTATTGAAGAATGTAAGAATAGGACACAATCCAAATGGATGAGCTAATGCCATCACTTTAAATCTTCAAGATGTACTTGAAACAATGAAAGAATGACAAACCCATTGATGAGAAAACAGCTCATGATAAGATCAAGAATTTAAATATGATCGAAAATGATGATGATCTAGATCTTGCCTTGTTAACAAGGAACTTTCATAAGTTTATTAAAAGGATGGGGAAAAATTCAAAAGTTGATCCAAAGAAATTCAAAGGTAACTGATGGATCTCTTGTGTAAATATCAATAATAAAATTTGTGAAACCAACACTTCTTTTTTATGGTAAAGTCGTATGCAAGATCATCCAACAGAGAAACGAAACATTTTAATGTTAAAAACACCAACAGATTGAAATGCGAAACAATTAAAAGTAAACAAATTAAAGATGATAGTGAAAAATGATAATGTTGAACAAGTAGACCTAAACAAATTCAGTGAACGAAAGTAACACACATACACACACTAATTCACTAGAAGACCTAAAAGATAAAATAGGCATTAGGGCATCTAACACTATTCCCGTTTGACTTACAATTAACACACATGCAATTTGAATTTCACCTAGTCACTAATCAGTGAATGTTACCAACCAACTAGTAACTAAACTGTTATGACTTCACATCCACTCTACAATATGCTTAAGTCATTTCACGTAGCAAGATAACCAATCAATGACTGAGTTATAATTGATCAGTTGTGAGTTTGGTACTTACCTCATCCGAACCTGTTTGGCATGTACCATGTACAAATTATTCAATTAGACATACTTCCTAGTGAGCATTCCATGTCCCTAACAGATCATCTATTAACCAATTATCAATCAGATTATCAACCTAGATCCTCATTTATACAAGATCTAATTGATAGTGATAGGAAATCTATCATACATATATCAATCAACTAGTATTTGATATAGAATGATTGAGACAATGCTGTTAATGACAATATCAAAACAAATACTGAAGCATCAAATAAATAGAATCTAGAATTGCATTCAAAACATATTGTCAAACATTCATAATGTTGTAAACCTAATTATTGAATTTAGTTACACATAAACATAAAGAATTGAGAAACAACACAAATAACAAGATAGATTAAACCCTTGATCTTCCTAATGCTTGAATCCTTTGTTGATTGATCAATCACTGACGTGCAACACTAAGACTTCACCAAAACTGATGGAGTTCTGAGAACAAAGTAATATGTCAACTAGGGTTAGTTATTGCATTTAGCTTTCCAACTCTCATTTGATGTTCACGTATGATGATTTATCGATATAAAACCTTAAGTTTTGTCATGACCTTTGTACCTTTCAAAATTCACATCGTTTTACAATGTATGTTGCGGTGCCACTCTCAGTATGGCTCTAGTGAGTGGGACAGTGGCGTTAGAGAGTGAATTTTTTTATGTCTCTATGGTAGCTTAGCAAAGTAGCTTATAGTGTAGCGTTAGTGTAGAGTCGAAATTGACAAGTTTCTGTGGCTTCTTCCTACGGCTTATTCTAGAGTGGCTACTCTAAGAAGTCATAACACGTCAACCTTGAAACCTTTCAAAACTTACACAAATTGATCCATAACTCATTCAACTCATCTTTCTTCGCTTAATCATATTTGTATTACTTCACGAACTGAAAACTCAAAAAAAGAATCTGTCAAACACAACAAAAATGCTCAAGAAATCTAACCATAACATAGAATTCAGGTGCCCAAAATATGGTATAAAATGTGATCATCAGTAATTTTCTTTTTCAAATCCAATGATTCTCACAAGAAAAGGGGTATTCAATGCGAGAAATGTAAAGATGTTGATCACATCTAATTTGAGTATGTAAACACTCAAAAGAAGAAAGCTATGACTTTTTCTTGAAGTCATGATGATTTTGATGACAAAGAGTTGGTAGGACAAATTGCTTTTATTGATCCTTTGATTTCTAATTCATGGGCTGATTTGCCAAAAATGCTAGAAATGTTGCAACAAAAACTGATGTTGTTGCAATAGAAATTGATGTTGTTGCAACAAAAGACAACATGACAAAATGTGGAAAAGAATCTGAACTTGATCAAAAGTCTTTTCAAGAAGCATATCAAAATATGTACTTTCAATGGTTAAGAGTTTGTCATGTTAATTGTTCTTTATTGAACAATAATGTTACTTTTGTTAAAACTAATAAGAATGTCAAGAGAAAAGTGCAGAAATTAGGTACTCAACTTACTGAAAAATATTCAAAGATCAAAGAAATCTCAGCTGAACTTGAAAGAACTTAAAAAGGCTTGAAAAAGTTGAGTTTAGGAATTGAAAAGTTAGATGAGATTTTAACTATTGGAAAACCTGTTAGGAATCATCATGGTGTAAGATTTAAAGGGACAAAATCTGACTCCAAAACTATTTTGTCAAATCTGTAGGTTCCAATTATGTTGCAACAACCAGCATCGTTGTTTTAACAATTTATCAATTTGTTGCGATAGAAGGTAAGGCAATAGTCAACACTATTCCTTATTCAAAAGGTACATCCAATAAGTTTGTTCCCATTTGAAATTTTTATGGTGTTAAGGAAAACACTAGACCAAAGTCTTTCACCGTGATGAATTTTTTCAAGTATAAATAGCTGAACAAGTCATTTTAAAGAAAAACTCCAAGACTCAAAGTTGATTTACAAGATACTTGTAATAAAATATGGGTTAGAAAATTTGAGTTTAAATTCCGTTAATTCCACTAGATTTGATTCTTTAAAAAAATTAAAAAAAAAAAAAAAAAGCTTAAGGAATTTGTTTGGTCAATTTTTTCCAAAATTATTTCTTTTGTGAGGCCAAACTCGATTTTCTCTAATATCATACATGTTTTTGAGGTGAAAAGTTTACAAGAGGATTCAAATATTTGAATTTATCTCCTTCATAATTTTGCTTGCTTGATTGGAATGTATATGTTGGATTTCTGTTTTTTACATCTCTCCTGAATTAACCCTTGATGAACATTCTTAATTGAGTTTTTACTAATAAGTCTCACTTAATATTTCATGTGATTTCTAAGCTCTAAACAAACCCCATGATTGGAAAGAGCTACCTACACCGATGTGTAAAAGTCATCCTTAAGTAATTTAGGCCTTTGCATTAAAAATATAGAAATAATAATCTTCTATAGAAAAGAGCTACCATAATGATAGTATGAAAGCTACCAATCATGGGAGCTCTCTGTTGAAATAGAAAAATAAAATTGGCAAAACAAAAGAAAACGTTAATTGCAACAAAAATAAAAATCTAATGCAACAAACTAAATAAAAAAAAAAAATGCATTACTATGCATGATGGTATGCATGCAACATAAAAGAAAAGCCATCACGACAAGAATAAATACATCAATATGCATGATGGTAAGTCAGTAGCCTTTTAATTCAGTTTATGCACCATGGGCTCGAAAATTGAAATATTTGATTTATAGACTATCAACAATATTTATTTAATTTTACAATCTTTATTATGACTAGAAATAAATTTTTTATTCTTGGAGCTACTTGAATTTTTTTATAATTAAAAAATCCCTTGATATTTCTGACTCAGAATTGGCTGAGACACACACTTTGTTTTTCCAATAAAATTCAACGTGTTTTTTGTTTGATAAAGGTTGCAAGTTGTTCAAGTTAATTCTGACTCCTATTGGTTTAACTAGAATTCTAATTAAAATAGGAGAATAAGAAAGGATGAGTTTTTCAAATTTTAAAATTCTAATGGCTGGATGATTAAGATATTTTAGGGTTCACTCTAACCCTAGTCATTCACTTGCTTTCTTTGTTTCTCTCTATTGTTTCTTTTTCGCTTTCTTTTCTTCTTTGTTCTTATCATGTTCATTGGAGCACCCCTCTCTTGTGGTTCTTTGCGTTCTCCAATATTGCTCCTCTTTTGCAGAACATCAAGATCGAAATGAGCAATAAGCCAAGCTCACATCATTCTCTCTCTTTCATGGTGCTCAAAGTAGCATATGACAATATGCCAAACCAAGAAAAGATCGCTCTACTGGCCCCATCTAAAGGTCCACTTGAAACCATAGCAATAGAACAACTAATAGTAGGGGGTGTGGCTACAATACTTATGAAACCCAAGATCAAATTTTCGTAATTAAGGCCTAACTCATATTTTCATGTAATTATATCAAATATCAAGGATGTTTTTGCAAGTATCTTCTTTAATATTGTTCTTGTTTTCCTCTAATTTCTTTTATGACTTTTTTTTTTGGGGGACTTAACTATTTCTTCTACTTTTTTCTCTTATTCTTTTCCTCCTTACACCTCCAAGTCAAATAAATATTGTCTGGAGTCCTCTTCTAAGCTTGTTAATATAATAACGAATTAATAATCAGTATTTAATTTTTTTTTCCAAGTAAAGTGTATAAGTAAATATAGCACATTAGTTATCATCTAATGTGGCTTGATAATAGAGTGATTTATTCAGATAATAACCTAGGCTCCGATTGATCTACTATAAATAGTATTTTAAAAATAAACAAGAAAAAATAATAAATAGTGTATTAGGTTGATGGTAATTGGATATTGCTATAAACAACTGCTTATAAAGCTAGTGATTCAAGTAATTGAACACTAATCCCAGCACCAAAAAAATTCAAGAAGGCATCGAAAGGGGCAGCGGCCTCCTTTGGTTTCTGTGTTTTTTGTTCTTTCCCCTCAGGGAGAAAATAAAAAGAAACATATTGGTGTTCGGGGATTTTAGTCACAAGTGTCGCATTTTAAAAAGAACTTGTGATTGTTCTTTTATGCTTGCTTGGAGTAAAGTGTTCACATACTATTTCATTTTGATATAATGGACATGCATCTGTGTGCTTGAAAAACTCATTATTCAATTCAAAGTGGATCTGGATCCCAATAAAACGAAAATAACTGGACATTGGACAACACAGGTAACGGAAAATATGTTTATTCATGTCTTGTGCTAACCGTAATTTAATCTCAATTGGCAACTCCATAAAACTCCATAAGTACAGAGACTGATAGGTGGTTATGACTAGACCTTATTAGAAGTGATTTATAGGGCTAAAATTCGTAGTCGAACACGTAAAAATTAATCTCAATTGGCTTTTAGAGAACATGTAAGAATCTCCATGTATCCACTTAAGACTTCGTGCTCTTTGAATGCTGCTGAATTATATATGGCCTGAACCCTTAATCAGCGTGATCAGGCCTACTTCCTTTCATTCTTATTAATTTAGTCATGAATACCATCTAGTCCCTAATCCGCATTGCCTTGTCCTGGCTTTGAAGGTTTGCTTCCTCCCACTCCTGATTTAATCCCCCTGAGAATGTGCCACTGTGGTGCTCCATCACCCTTCTGATCTTTTACAACCATCTTGTTATTCGGTACTTCATCAATTCTCTCTTCTTCTGTAACAACCACAGTATCCATACATAATGAATCCTTAACAACCACAGTAATACAAAATATAATTGTTTTCTATAGTGAATCCCAAAATTTTGAAATAGGAAAATTTCTACAAACCAAATGAAGAAACTTATTGCATGGAAGTGGAGGCATAACCAGATGAAGAAAATACTATTTACCATGAATAGGATTAGGGCCGGAGCGACTAGCGTGGCATCTGTCACTTCTCTTCCCCCCCGCCCCCAAAAAAAAATTTTTACAAAAGCAATTAAGTTTATGATGTTATTTAATATGTAATATATTGTTATATATAATCTTTAAACTGTATACGACCTCCAACTCAAACGTCACTGTTGACCTGAGGCGTGCCTTCTCGAGACCTTGATAAAGGGTTCAATTCTCAATCACAACAAAAATATTTTCCTCTGACATATTTATATTATATATAAAATTTAAAGCAACTGCCGCTGTCTTTGGCATAATGGCATTGTTGGTTTGTGGCTTGCTTTCTAGTCTCTTGTTGCTGTGTTCAATCCCCCGTCACAACAAAAATACAAGTTTATTGTATATCATACATATACATTGGTTAAAATGTCTTGAAATCTTGCAAGTTTTCCATGAGCAACCCTTTATTATAATATATTGAGCACCTTTCATGAACAATATATTAGATCACTACCATTCATCTTTATGATAAGATGGATGAGATCTTTCTTTTTTAATTTTTAATTTAGTTTTTGTTTTAATTTTCTTTGTTTTTTATAATTAGATCTCCGTTATTCATTACAATTTCATGGATGGTGGTGATCTTCTTTTTTAAAAAAAATTAATTTTTAAACGGTGAAATAGTAATTTTATTCTCTAGGGGTAAATTGGTCCTTGTATATTTTCTATTAGTTTTGACAATTAAAGTTTTGGTCATAGGAATTAAAATGATATATTTTCTAAACTAAAGGGAGCACACAAGTTATAAATGGATTCATAATTATAAAAGTAAATTTTTGTAAACCTTAAGGAACGAAAATGAAATTTATCTTATATATTTTAACGGCATTTTTTGTATATATACATAAGAAGGAAATTGAAATGCATATTTGGAAAAAATTTTAAAAATTTATGTGATTCCTAAATTATTTTTTTCCCAATATTTTCCTTTTTAAAAAATATTTTATCTAAAAGGAAAATTTCATTTTCGTTCTTGTGTTTTTGAAAACCATCAAGATTTCAATTATGTGTTGAAAATAGCTCTCATCTTCCTTAAACTTTCCAAAACACATCAATTAGATCCCTATTGCAATTCAATTAACGGCTAAAAGAGATGACAAGATTAGACGTAGTTTTGACATTTCGTAATGAGAGTTGGGATGATGAAACGTGTATGACCATGATTAAATTGAAAAAATATATATTTTTTTTATTAAAATACTATTTTAAAAATAATTAATTAATTAAAAATTGAAAGGTCTTCATCATCCATCTTAGAGATGGATAGTCGAGATTAAACTTAAAATTAAGAGACAAATTTTAAAAAAAATTAAAAGAAAAAGAAAAAGAAAATCAACCCAAATTTTAAACATCTGGATTGAAGATCTAGAAAACCTGAATGAATATTTGAGTTTAAACCCAAATCTTTAACATCTAGGTGAGATCAAACAGACTCTATATGTTTAAGACTTTGACAAGATTATTTTCTTGCTGATTTGGTCTCACCCACATGTTGAAGATTTGGTTTCTAATGCATATTTTCAACATTTGGGTGAACCATAGCAAACCCAAACCATCTTTGTCATAACCCCAACACCAACCTTTACCATACCAAAACAATAGCACTATTAAAGAGAGATCAGAAAGAGAAAGGGGAGGAGAGTGAGGGAATTGAAAAGGAAAAATTAATTATATGTTGAGATTTTTTAAGAAATTTTTTTTTTCTTTTTCGTTTTATTATTGTTTGATTTTTTTTTTTTTTTAAGAAAAAGCTAATCATGTTTCTAAAAAATAAAACAATAAGATAATTATTTAAAACATGTTAATTTTTTATTGGTCAAATGACATTGTAATATTCTGGTTATGTTAGCACAAAATAGTCCTTTTAGTGGTGAGGGATAATTAAATATTTTTTATTTTTTTTTTTGTTTGGTTTGATTGTTGTGTTTTGGTAAACTTTAGAAAAACTTAGAGTTGTTTTCAATAAATAATTAAAATCTTGATAATTTTTGAAACCATAGTGATGAATATTAAATTTTCCTTATCTTAAAAAATGTTAAAAAAAATAGTGCATAAATTTGAAAAATTCTTTTACAAGTCTATTCATTCTTCTTACTAGGCATACAAAAAGCCACATCAAAATTCAATGAAATCAGATAAGTTTACCAAAAGTGTTTAAAGTGTGTATCATAAAAAGTCTTCATTTTATATATATATATATATATATATATATATATATATATATAAAATAAAAGAGGCCATTTTTCAATAACACTTAATATAGGGTGATTTGTGCAACAATCATCAAACTAATAGTATGAATTTTAATGTCATCTATTATAAGATTCAAATAAAATTACCCCTACTATAAAATTCACTTTTATGGTTGATTAATGGTTAGACCAAAAACAATAGAGAGAGAAGACAACCATCAATGAGCTATTGTGATGATGAAGATGACTACTACGGTGATAACGATGGCAATGATGGTTTACAACTGTGATTATAGAAGAGAACCACGAATCATTAATAGTAATATCTTTTTCTTGTTACGTTTGCTTAAAATCTCATTCTAATGGTTATTTGTTGTGGATTTATTAATTTGAAAAATAACTTTATGTTACTACGTTTGGATTTAGGGTTTAAATAAGGTTTTTGTGTGGTTTGTAAGGGTTATTATCCAAAAAGTGAAAAAAAAAAAAAAAAGGATGTTGGGGAGTTAAGGTCTGTTGAAAATGGTGGCCATATCCCAATTTATGTAGTATTCGGGATCTATTTACTCCAATTCAAGACTTATTTACCCCAATCCATGACCTAAAGTCTCTAATTCGATATCTAATAAATTGAAAAAAAAAAAAGAAAACTCAATGGATCTTGGGATAGTGAATAAGATTTTTTGTATAGGTCTCGAATTCAACATGATAGGTTCCAAAATTGTGTTAAATTTAGGGCCTATTTTTGTCAATTAAAGATCTATTCAATAGTAGATGTATAATTCTAACATGTTGTTCACGTTTTTCTAGTGTGGGAAAGTGGTCCTCTAATATTAGATATCATTATATTTCTCAGCACAAAAATACCAGCGGATTCTTGAACAAAAAACCGACTATATATAAAATAAAGAGAAAGAGAGGAAGAGGCTCACTGGTTTCTGAGATGTTGCTTGTTGGCTCCGGAGAGGAAATACAGGCCATCTTTGAAGAGTACATGAAGAGAATCAAAAGAACAACTGTCAAGGAGGGCTTGCTAATTGTGGCTGCCATTTTTTGTTAAAGATACTAGACAGATTTTATCTCTAAGTTAAACATACACGCATGTAAATATATACAAGTTTTATGTCACCTCAACCGTCAAGTTGTTCCTTCAGTATTTTGTTTACTTGGACAATTGGGTACGTTTGATTTCTTCGTTTCACATTTTCTAAGTCAAACTTTTTATGTTGTCCTTTATAGTTGACTGACTTTCACTGCTATATCTCTTGTTTATATAATATATATATATATATATATATATATATATTCATTCACATTATCATTTTTTTTTTCAAAGAGTAAAGTTATATAATTATTTAAATTATAAATTTAAAATAGTCTATTTCATCCTCACGTACATGACCCGACATTAATGGAGTCATTATCATGATTTTGTGAAGGTATGCAGATTTTAGATATGAAATGAAGTGTTTGATAGGAGCAGGAAGGTGTTCGATGTAAAGCTTAACAAGAATTTGAGAGGGAAAAAATTCCATTGGTGAACACTCTGGAAGATGACTATATCGACTTGTTCAACACACTTGAAAATGTACCATCAACATTTATTTTTAAGATTTGACTATCTTATTAGTTAAATAAAATTACTTATTAATAATAACTCTTGAATTAGTTATAACAGTAATTATCAATAACAATCCACCCTATTTTTATATTCAGATTAGTGTTCGGTTAGTTACATTCTAACCACCTCTCTAACAACTTATCTAACATAACTATTGACACTATAACCATTTTAACAATAATCCACTAATGAATCGTCAGATCACCATTTTCTAACTATCACATTCAGCATTGGCTTGATCAACTCTGCAAGCTTTGACCTTCGCAAGTCCAGCTTGGCAAGCTGAACCTGTGCATACTAAATCTATCCTTTAATATTTTACGTACCACCATGATTAATAGTATTAGAATGAACTGAAATGTGTGTAACATTGTTACTGTACACATTATTTTTCTTCATAGATTTTATTTGAAGTCCAAAACTTAAAAAAAAAAAAAATTATTACAACGGAAAAAATAAATGGGGCATGTTACATTAAGGTTGCCATACAATTGGTTATAATTCTTATTGCTTTCTTTTCCATTGAACTAAAGAAATATCGAGTTAAGGGAGTCTAGTTAACCACAAAAGTAGAGCCCCATTTTTCCAGTTGATGAGAAAACTTCGAACTAGTTCCCTAAATTCAATAATACGATAGTTGTTTTTAAAATGATTGTATCTTTATCTTAATTTTTAATTAACCAATAACTACTATGTCGACATATGTATAATTTATAGTTTAAAAACCTCATCATATTCCATAATATGTAGAGCAATATAATCTCGATTTATAATATATTTTATAATGAATTTTATAATATCTGCCTATTCAAGGGTTGTTGGAATATCTTTAATCTTCAATGAAGATGCCTCTTTACACAAGGAAAAAATAAAAAACTCAGGAGGATTATAAGTAATTACCTCTTATCCAGTATATGTGTCTCTACTAAGACAATTAAGATTCTTTTATTTGTCTAATTAAAAATCTCAAAAGGGGGTATTTATTTATTTAAGGTCCCATTTGGTGGCCAGGATGGGATTGGATTTGGACAAAAATTTTGCCCAAACCCATATCTGGTGCAACCAAACTCTCTTCACTAAGTTATCCAAAATTTTCCTAATAGTGATTTTAACTCACTCTAACGAGTTAATTGAAGTCCACTCAACAGGTAGGTTAATTTTGTCTCATTTTCCCTATCTGCTTTCTCTCCTCCAGCTTCGCCGCTGCCGTCATTGCTTGCTTCTACCGATCATTCTCTTTCTTCTTCCATTGAATCATCGTTCTTCCCATTCTTCTTCGATCCTAACTTTCTTCTTCCATTGAACTATCGTTGTCTGTTTCTTCTCCGTTCTTCTCCTTCTTCTCCCTCTCTTCCATTGCCAGCGATTCTTCAAGCAAGAACTAGCCGATGAGACCGAGATCTGATTGATTTGTAGCCAAGTTTTGCGTTGTCTTCGCCACTATTGCAAGGTATCGACACCTCGTCGTCTCCACCGCCCGCCCTGCTGTTGGAAACGGCTTGGGTTTGAATGAGTTTGGGAGGAGGAGAGGAGAGGAGAGGACATGAGGGGGGGGGGGGGGGGGGGTGAGGGGGGAGTGGTTGATGAGAGAGGGAGGGGGTTGGTGGTGTGTAGTTAAAAATGGTGGATGAAATGAAAAAAATATTTTCAAATATCTGAAATTTTTCATTTAAATCCTATTCTATCGTAATGTCATTAAATATAAAATAACAATTAAATTAATCCAATCCAATTCAATATATTCTCATGTAAATAATCTAATTTTATCATGTGCAACAAACGGGGCCTAAGGGGTTTTGTATCTTATGGGACTCTAACAGTTAACAGACTGTTAACTCTTTAAGAGCCAATTATTTTAATGATGGCAATTTTTTTAACTCAAGCATCACCTTATGATTTTCGCTCTTCTATTCATGGGGAATCACTTATTTAAACTAGATCATCTTTCATGATTTCAATATTTTGGATATTTTATTTGATGTCATATTAAATTTTTCCATAAGAGGAATCCTGGGTTAGTATCGAGGGCAGACCTGTCATTGGGTCAGGGGAAATGTACAAGGATTTGAAAAAACAAAAGTGGAAATTACAGGAAATACCCAATAAAAAAACATAAATTTTGTTTTTACCCACTGAAATTTGAAAAATTGTTTTTAACCCCTCAAACAAACTAATTACATGCTATACCCAAAATACCCAGAATACCCCTAAGTATATAGGTGGCAGAAAGTGATGGAAAACAGTTTTGGATCACCGACCAAGCGGAAAACCGATCGGTTTTTGAGAGAAACCGAGGGAGAGCGAAAAACCGAGCGAGAGGCGACGCACAACCACTTTTTCCGGCCACAACGGCGACGATTCCGACTTGCCCAGAGGAGGATAGAGCTCGGGGGACGTGAGTGCTTTTGGCAAGGTTAGTTTTCGGTTGGGTTGTTGAGTTTTTTGATTTTCATTCGCGATTTGAACATGTTTGTGGAATATGGATGTTGGGTATTGCTTATTTGGTTTAGAATAGGTTGGTATTGACTGGGTTTGGCCTGATTTGTGGCTGATATGGCCGATTCCGACCATATGAGCGTCGTCTGGAACGCATCGGTTTTCCACAGGTGTGGAAAACCGATCGGTTTTCCACCACACCTGTGGAAAACTGATCGGTTTTGCACCACAGGTGTGGAAAACCGATCGGTTTTCCACCACACCTGTGGAAGACTGATCGGTTTTGCACCACAGGTGTGGAAAACCGATCGGTTTTCCACAGGTGTGGTGGAAAACTGATCGGTTTTCCACCCCTGTGGTGCAAAACCGATCGGTTTTGCACCACAGGGGTGGAAAACCGATCGGTTTTCCACAACACCTGTGGAAAACCGATCGGTTTTCCACCACACCTGTGGAAAACCGATAGTGGAAAACCGATGAGTTTGGAAAACCGATTTTAAATGTTTGTTGGTTGAATAGTGAAAAACCGATACGGTAAACCGATGTTACATATGAAACTCTGATTGGGTGATGCACTTTGACATAGGTTTTTCGAAATGTTATGAATCATATCGGTTTTGTCAGTTGGGTTTTTGAGATCTGCTCATTTCAGGTGAAAAACCGAAGTAAAAAACCGAATCGGTTTTCCACACGTATGAAAAAGCGAATCGGTTTTCCACATTGGTATGGAAAACCGATTCGGTTTTTCACATCGGTGTGGAAAACCGATTCGGTTTTCCACACCGATGTGAAAAACCGAATCGGTTTTCCACACCGATGTGGAAAACCGATTCGGTTTTTCACACCTGTGGAAAACCGATTGTTTATGTAGTGGCAGAATGGCTTTTAATCCTGATACTGATCTTTTTATCACTGTTTTTGTGTCCTACAGATGGAGTTCAAGTATAAATATAGTTTGCAAACAATTTCAAAGGAAACGAAAGGGATTACACATATTGGTCAGAAGTTGGTGAAGAAAATAGTTGATATCCTGACTGGAAGGAACTTGTATGACCGGTTTATAAGAGAGTGCCCATTCGGATATATGTTGAGGAATACCAACCATACGGCTGCCGGCTCCGTTCTATTATGGGTTCTCGCTAGAGAAGTGGAGGTGAGTGGACGTAAAGATGAAATGTGGTTTGAACTTGGTGGGAGCATATATAGGTTCGGGAAACAGGAGTTTTTATTGATTACAGGACTTCATTTTGGAGGCATAGACCGTGAAATTTTCCAGGCAACCCAAAATGACCCGAACAGTCTCCTACAGCGATGGTTCAATGGAGTATTGCCGACTATATCCGAGTTTGCTACATTTGTTGAGGCAAGAAGTCAGTTGAACCGTGAAGACGAGGATGTATTAAATGATGAAGATCTTTTAAAGTTAGCGAATATAGGGATTGCTTTTCATCTGTTTATGGGGCAGGATGAGAAGGCGAAGATGTCGCTATTTTTGTGGATCATCATTGAGGATATGGAGAGGTGGAACTCATTCCCTTGGGGCACATTATGTTATAGTGTCCTATTCCATTACCTCCGCATGGCATTGACTGAAGAGCGGATCAGAAAGCCACCGCGTAACATCAATATTTATGGCTATGTCTATGCGTTTCAGGTATAACCAATACCGTTAATATTTATTCCTTTGCAATGTGGTTAAATTAAGTATATGTAATATTTGTTTTCTTTGGCATTATAGTGGTGGTTGGTAGAAGTGTTTCCGGCATTGGCAAAGAGAATATCAGAAAGTGTCCGAGATTTACAAAATGAATTGCCAAGATGCTTGAGAAAGTCACTTAAAAGAACACCGACATATATCAACAGTCTTGATGATTTATCTCCCGTAAGTGGCAAACGTCAACTATATTAGTTTAGTAAATTTATTGTTTGTTTTAATTACACTTATTTATATGAAGTATAACATTATAATGTAACTGTATACATGTATATAATGCAGATAGTTGGCTTAGAGCAAACCCTTGAGCCTACCGACGCCGAAAGACAAACGGCTTATTGGAAATCCTTCAACCCTAATAATTTAGTAACGGGTGAAGTACATAAATCTGGCGGGGGAGGGAGTGAGGGTGACAGTGAAAGTGATGATGATGCGGATGATGACGATGATGATGGCGATGATAGTGATGATGATGATGATGGTGATGGTGATGATGGTGATGGTGATGATGATCATGATGAGGTTGACGATGTTAGGGTGGAGGGTGATGATGTGGTAGAGAGTGACTCTGTCGCAAATGAAGACGTTCAAGGCATGCAATCATCATCAGAGGATTCCCTTTCAGAGTTTCGTTCAAAAAAGGTCCACGATATCCCAAACGTCCATCCTGAGGTACAAATCATCCCTTTATATGATTATCTACGGAATATGAACATTGTATATAATGTAAAAAATATGAACATTGTTGTGTGGTAGTATGGTGTGACGGAGAGACAGAGTCTCTAAACATGATAGACGAAGTCTAATTTATTATAAGCAGATTATGTTTTTTTGGATACTTAAAAATACAGGGGAGACTCTGGCAAAATTTTTCCTACAATCGTATAACCGTGTCAAAATTTTGTTACAGGTGAAGCAGTTGTTTGAATATATTGTAAATTTACAGAAGACAACTAATGAGAAGTTGAGTAGGATGGAGAAGAGGCAGAAGGCAACTGTGAAGATCGTTGAGAGCATGGATAAGAGATTAAGACGGATGGAAAAGGATTTCTTATGGATTAGGACGTATCTCAGCGATAGCGATGATTCAGATGATGATGACGGTGACGACGACGATCATCGCGGTGGGAGCTTTGTCCCAGAGGAGCCCATTTATGTCCCGACTACAGATCAGCCAGCACCATCAGCTCTACATCAGGACGAGGGGGTTCGTCAAACATCTATCCCTGAGGATGAGAGGGTCCAGCAGTCACCTATTGAGGTGGGCCAGTCAGACATCCAGCAGGAGATCCAGGATGTCGTTCTGACACAGGGGGATCACCAGTCACCCATTCAGCAGGAGGAGCAGGAGCAGGAGATCAGCGGTGTAGCCGCTGCAGAGGCTGGGCCGGATGATGACCAGGTAGACATAATTTAAACAGTGTGTTTAACGTTGACGATTGAATTATAAATATTATTTTGTGTCTTTGAATTTGAGTGCAGCAGCAGGGAGAAGACGGCCACGAACGGGCCAAACGAAAGACCAGGCCAGCAGCACCTCTACGGACTCCATACACGGATCCTGGGCCGGCGAAAAAGAAAAAAAAAATTGTCCAACAGCAGGTGACAGAGGTTGCACAGCCTGTAGATCCCATAGAGGCCGTCTATAATGAATATAAAGCTTCAGCACATTTGGACCTTAGGTATGGAAAAAAAAAATAATAATTTCCTACAATCGTAGTTGTTGCCGTAACTTTAAATTTTTACCAATTTTTTAAAATTTTTTATTTTAGACGTGCGGTTGAGCGTTGCGCGTGATGCGTGATTCCGACCACATTGGTGACCTTGGAGGACGAAAATAGTTGGTTGACTAGTGAGCACATCGATGCGTATTTGATGTGCATACGAAACGGATGGTGGAATGAGGACGAGGATAGAAGATACGCCCTTCATGGCACTTCTTTATTTGTAAGTTATTGGTTGATAAATTTTTCTAATGTATCATTGAAATCAAATAACATTATTAATTTTTAAAATGTGCAGGGCATTATGACCATGGAATACAATAAGCAATATGTCAACCAAGGAAAAAGATTTGATCCAGCTACAGCCACTATACCCCCAGAATGGCTGCCATTCGGATGTGGCAAGATAGATGCATCGGTCCCGTGGTGGTGTGTTGAGAATGTAAGTGTTGTTTTAATATTAGAGTCTTTTATTTGATAATTGGAATTAGTCCTACAACACTTACATTGAGAGAAACTGTAGGTACTATTGCCGTGTAGCTTGGACCAACAACACTGGGTCCTCTGTCGAGTGTGCTTGAAAGAGAAGAAAATCTATGTGTATGATTCCCGGGCGTCCATTGACATAGAGGTACGGCTCCGAGCATTGGAGCCGTTGGTGTGTTTTATGCCCGTTATGCTTCGCTTTATTGGGTTTTATTAGAGGACTCAATTACATATGCCAGCTGTAGATGAGCGATGGGAGGTTGAGCGTATTGATGAGTCAGCTGTGCCACAGCAACCCGATGGGTGAGTTGTTAGTTAATATTTAGTTATTAATTAATATTTAGTTATTATTTAATATTTAGTTATTAATTAATATTTAGTTAATCATGGAAGATTTTAATTACCAAATAGTTAGTATCTCTGAATTGACATATATTTATGAAACAGGACGAGTTGTGGAGCATATGTCGCCATGTACGTACGGGACCTTTTGCAATCCAGGGAAAGTACATGGGAATCACGACCACGTGATACACCTGCGGACGCCCTCGCACTGAGGGCTTCGCTTGCACGAGATATTTATTCATTTTCACGTCCTTTGTATAAAGTAAATAACTCTGGAAAATTGATGATTGATTCTTACGGGGAAGTTGTACTTAAGTGACATCAATAAACAGTTAATTATCCATATCCTATTCAAGTTTTGACTTAAAGTATTTATGTCAATCAGTGAAAACAATAATTTAGTTTAAATATTTTTTTAGTTATTAAAATATATTAATATAATTAACTAACAATAATTTAGTTTTTTATAATTCCACTAAATGAATAATTCCACTTAAAGAAATCATGAAATCAGTCGCACTAAATATTTCATCAAATGAAACCAATTTAAGTTAATTAATTGACATATATTAGAGTCTTTATTATGGTTAGGATATGTTAATTTAAAATTTCGAAATCATGAAATCATTGGTTTTGAATCATCCAACACTAATGATTTCATCAATTGAAATCAATTCAACTGAACGCATTGGCCTTTAGTTATTAACATATATTAATATAATTAACTAACAATAATTTAGTTTTTTATAATTCCACTTAATGAATAATTCCACTTAATGAAATCATGAAATCAGTCGCACTAAATATTTCATCAATTGAAACCAATTTAAGTTAAACCAATTTAAATATTATTGTGTAACTTAAATATTATTAGTGTATTAACATCAATAACAACAGCAATAATATGATATATATATTTTTTTAAAGAAATAATATTATATTATTGTGTAATTTTGAAACCAAAGCTTGATTCGGTTTTCCATAGATCTGGAAAACCGAATCGGGTTTTCAGATTCCTCTGGAAACCCGATTCGGTTTTCTAGGGATCTGGAAAACCGATTCCATCATTCAGATTCCCCCTGAAAAACCGATCGGTTTTTCAGGGTCACCCAAAAACCGATTCGGTTTTTCAGGAACCCTGAAAAACCGAACCGGTTTTCCAGGGTTACCAAAAACCGAACCG
This sequence comes from Dimocarpus longan, assembly GCA_022984855.1. Lineage (NCBI taxonomy): Eukaryota > Viridiplantae > Streptophyta > Magnoliopsida > Sapindales > Sapindaceae > Dimocarpus > Dimocarpus longan. The sequence goes on along the minus strand of CM041014.1, from coordinate 9,797,183 downwards.
TTTTTCAAGGTTCCTGAAAAACCGATCCGGTTTTCCAGGGTTACCAAAAACCGAACCGGTTTTCCTTTGCATGGAAAACCGATTCCGCTAAAATATTGGACTTTCTGTAACTGATTGAAGCACTTATAACAGATGAATGTGGTGTGCGGACACAGTCAAGCAACTGTAACAGATACTAATCTATTAATCCGTTAAACAAAACTAAAAGCAAGACCAATGCGATTATAATACATCAATTTAACGAAATAAGATAACTTAAACATGCTTCAGAGAGTTCATACGCGATTCCTACTCATTGTTTTCATCATTATCCATTTCTTGATTGGTAGCAGGAAATCGCAGAGGACATCGACGTTGGTTGTGTCCAGTCTCATGACACAAGCGGCATCTGCGGGACGGTGGGCCGTTGTCAATAACAGATGTGCTTGGGCCAGCTTCCGCATCCGCAGAACCTGAGCTCATCCCACCCCTGGTAGAAATAGGGGGGTTAGGGCAACGAAGACGGTTGTGTCCCCTCTCGCCACATCTTCCACACTTTTTTCTACGACGATCTTCTCCGGCTGAAGGAATCCGAACTTCTTTCGGCCTACCTGGTTGTCTTTTTCCTATGGGTGGTAGTACAACCATACTTCTAACTTCCTCAGAAACATTCCAGCTGGCTAATTTAGGGACTGGATTGATCGGACTTGCATATGCAGCTTTCAACCATTCTGTGCTGTAATACTGACTGGAAAGTGTATCACAACTGACGCCCTTGAACCTGTCAAATTATCAGGTAATACAAGTTGAAGTGTATAGACATAACATGAAAAGCTGAAAGCAAACGTTGAAATATCATACCTGGCCACAGCACATGCATGAACACATGGCAACTGATCTAAGTTCCACTGCTTACATGTACATGTGTGCTCTTCAATATTAACCACCGCATCTCCTTTACTAGGATGCATGACACTGTACGTTACCGGTTCTGTAATGGGATATACACAACCTTCCGTTGCTAGATTTTTTGCCAACATGATGCGATCGTACGCAGCAGTGGTAACATAAGTTGTCAATTGAGCAGCAGCAATACGTCTATTATTAAACCATCTCTGCAGCACATTTCTTATATATTCATGTGCAGTTGTTACTGGCAAACGGCGTGCTTGCATCATACATTTGTTGAGCGACTCTGCAATATTGGTGGTCATCATTTCATATCTTCTTTTAGGACAATGTGATCGTGACCACCTGCTCACCCCAGCTTTAACCAAAGTTCCATGTGTCTTCGGATGTAACACTCGCATTTCTTCCAATATCCAGTTGCATTCCTCAGTTACATAACAGTATGCTGCATTGTAAAATGTATTTTCCACATCTGAACGCTTTTTACAATGCTGCTTTAGGTTTTGCCATAAGTGAAAAAAACATAACACATGTGGAACTTCTGGAAAAGCTTCTTTCATCCCATTCGATATGCTTTTATGACGATCGGATACAATAAGCAAATCGTCCGACACGCCGATCGCCAATCGTAATTTTCTTAAAAACCACGTCCACGAACAGTCTGACTCTCCGTCAGCAAATCCATAAGCAATGGGATAAATCATCTCTTCTCCATCTTTGCATGCAGCAAAAAAAATCACCCCTTTATATTCACCTTTCAAATGCGTTGCATCAACAGCAACAACCGGTCTCATATAAGCTCGGAAACCCTCTATCGAAGCTCCAAGTGCAACGAAAGAATACAAGAACGATCGTTTTAATCTCTCTCAATTGCTGTTATTGTGCCCGGGTTTGCTAACTTTAACATCTCAAAGTAGGACGGAAGCTGTTGATATGACTCATCCGCTTGTCCATACGCAAGTTTCTTTGCATATTGTAAAGCCTTCCAAGCTTTGCTATACAAGATTTGAACTCCATACTGCTCTAGCATTTCTCCAATCAATCGATTAGGTGTATACATATCTCTCCCCACCTTTCCCGCATACAACTTTCCGATGACAATGGCCTTCACACTTTTCATATGTGATTCCATGGCTGTCTGCCGACACGTGTGCTCCGCCTCATACTTCAACACAAACCACATCGAGCAACCCTTTCTGCATCTAGCACGAACTATAAAGCTACAAGTTTTGTCCTTGCAACTAGCCTCAAATCGCTCCGTGTCTGAACGTCTAACCCGATATTCAAATTTCGCTTTCAGAGCATATTCTCCAATAGCTATACTCATTTCTTCTTTACTATTAAAAAATGCTCCCTTGTATAATGAACCAAGTTGGTAGACGGTTGACATAGCACTTGAAGCAGGCTCAATGTCGCCCAGTTCAACACCAGGAACAATCCAATGTGGTTGTAAAGGATTGTTCTGAAATTGTAAACCTGAAAATCTTATTTCTGGAAACCCTTCTTCTTCAGACACATCATCACCTCGAGTTCCCTCGTTATCACTATCTCCAGTTTCCTCAGAATCACTATCCCGTATCTCACCACCATTATCATTTATGTCCCAATCTTCATCATCAGTACCATAATTCATATAGTCATTGTTAACATCGCAAATTGGACTTTCTGTACATGTAAATTGGGTGCCAGCAGCATCCAGCGGATTATTGCTCCCAATTCCTGAAGTTCGATGAAAATGACTTTCAACCATTTGAGGATTTATAGGTCTTGACGTTTCTGCCTCGTTGTATCTTCTTCCTGGTATTGAGTTGGTGGCAATCGGAAAACCGATACGCCTGCTAACCTCAGCTCCACAATCTTTCACAATCTTATCCACATAAATCTCTTTAACATCAATATTTTTTATTGCCATCAAACCAACAACACCAAGATCGGACATGATACGTATCTTTTTAATTTTACCACTTGTCGCACTTTGTAGTAAATAATGTATACGAATATCCCACATTCTCTTATCAATACCAGCCTCTCTGTACACAATATCGACTAATGATGAAAAACTATTATTACTGTGAACCCCACACATGATCGACTCCCCTCCTACGTAATTACATCCATTCCACTCTCCGTCAAAATTGATTACAATTGTTTCTTGAGTCATTCCTGTAACGTTCAAATAAAATAATAAATCAATCTCATTTCAATTGGGCAACATTACAAAATACAATCTTATAATCAACTTAATTTATTATTTTAAATTAACTGTAATCGGTTTTTCAGTACGGTTTTTCAGTGCCACTGGAAAACCGAACGGTTTTCCAGTGGCACTGAAAAACCGATTCGGTTTTTCAGTGACTGAAAAACCGAACGGTTTGTTCGGTTTTTCAGTGGCACTGCCACTGGAAAACCGATTCGGTTTTTCAGTGGCACTGAAAAACCGGTTTTTCAGTGCCACTGAAAAACCGAATCGGTTTTCCAGTGGCACTGAAAAACCGAACGGTTTTCCACTTTTTGCTTCGTTTTTAGCCACTGAAAAACCGATCACACAAAAATCGATCGGTTTTTATCGATTTTTCTGTGATCGGTTTTTAACAGAAACCGGTTTTTATCCCTGCAAATCTTCAATGTCTGACTGAAAAACCGATCGATTTTTCAGACGCTATTCGCCCCTGAAATACCGATCGGTTTTTCGAACTTATCACTGAAAACTTATCGGTTTTTCAGATCGGTTTTCACTGATTGAAAAACCGATCGGTTTTTCAAGCCACTGAAACTGAACACCGATCGGTTTTTCAGTCCTGAAAAACCGATCGGTTTTTCAGTCCTCAAAAACCGATCGGTTTTTCAGTCCTCAAAAACCGATCGGTTTTTCACTCCTGAAAAACCGATTATCACTCACGAAAAACCGATTTCGTCGCAGCTTCTGCAGTTTCCGTCGCATTTTCAGATTTCCATATCCATCAAAACCAATACAATCTTACAGCCCTAAACCATGCAAATACGAACTAAATAACCCAAAAACTAACAAATAAACATATACATTACCTTTGATCACCAAATTCTTCAACAATCAAATCCTTCAATGGATGCCACTAATGTTCAAAATCCTTCAATGGATATTGTGAGGAAGAAGATGAAGAGCAAATATAGACACTCAAACTCAAATCTCAGAAATCATCAATGCAAAAGTAGGTAGAGGAGAAATATGGAGGTTTTAGGAGGAAGATGAAGGTTAATTTTGTAATTTTGAGTGGAAGATGAAGGTTAGTTTGGTGATTTAATCTTAAGGGTAATTTCGTAATCTTGGGTATATAATAGAAATAGTTTGTTTGAGAGGTCAAAAACAAATTTGATTAAGAATTGGGGTAAAAACAAAATTTCTCATTATATTTGGGTGAAATTTATAAATTTCCCAAAACAAAATTGAAAAGTACGCGACTTGTGTGCTTATTTGTGTGTGTTGTGCACTTGTACTACAACTGCTATTTTGATTTTTGTGTGTGTGGTCTGTGTTGAACCTCGACCTACTGACATAAGCTTTTTCTTTTTAGTTAATTAATTATTATTTTATGTTAAAAGCTTATTTCCTCCATGGAATTATTTTTATTTTTATCGGAATACTGCTTCTTTTCTTTTTTTTATAGTTGTTTATTAATTTTTTTTATTTTAACTCTATTGTTTATTATTCTTATTTATGATATAATTAACTTTCTTCCTTTTTATTGCATCTATTAGATCTAATTTTTTTACTTCTACTATTTTTCTATTCCTAATAGATATTTTGTTTTTATCATTTTTAACTTAATAGATTTAAATTATATCTATTAAATGATTTTTATTTGACTTTTTAAATTATCAAACCACTTAAAACCAATCAAAAATTACTGAAAAAAAAAACTATAATTTTTTACTTTTAACTGAATGTTAAGTCATTAGGATCGTTTATTTTTATTACTTTTCATTTAATGAGTTTGAATTACACATATTAAGTTTTTTTTTTTTTTTTTTTTTTCAGTGGTCAAACCACTTAAAACCACCCAAAAACCAATAAAAAATTAAAAAAAAAAACTACAATTTTTGATATTTCACTGGATATCAAATTATTTAATTATTTTCAAAATATATTATTCCAAATTTATCATTTCCAAGATAATATATTTTTAAATTTATTTTAATTTTACATTATACATATTTTTTAAAATTTAATTAATGAAATATTACAATAACTAAATTATATATTACTTTGCATTTTGTTTACTTTTATTTAAATATATAAATTTAATTTACTTTACCATAATAATTTATTTGTATATGTAATTTTCAAAAAAAAAATTACTTTACTATAATAATTAATCATATTTTAATTAAAAATATTATTAATATATATAAAAAAGTGTTTTAGTATTTATTAAATAATCTATTATAATTATTTATATTATATTAAATGAAGTTACGAAATAACTAATAGTAAATGAATATAAATATCAAATTGCTAATTTTCATACAATTTTAACTTTAAAAACAAATAAAATTACTATACATTTAGAGGTAAACAAACATGTCATTCAGATTTTAGGTTTCAATCACTATTTAATCTTCAGTCTTTGGTAGTACTGTTCAATCTTCAGATAAAAAAAAACGATCCCTTAATGATTTTTTAAATATATTATTCCAAATTCATCATTCCTAAAATAACATATTTTCATATTTTTTCTAATTATATATTAAGATTTTGTGCCCTAAAAGCTTGTAATTTATAAATGTTTAAATAAATAATAAATAAAATATGTTTATTTTATTCAATTTATATGCATTTGTGAAATGATTGCTTTATACGAATATCATATAACATAACGTCTATGATTACTTATATGATCTCAAACTAAGTATATAAATGTTATATATAAGAGGATTTAGTTTGAAATTAATAATTTAAAGAGTTTGTAGAAAGCAAATAATGTTAGATACTTCATTTGTGGTAAATCTACGGTTACAGTTCATTTCGTATTTGATACAATAATCTTATCCAAAATTATTCATGTGGCGATATAAAAATGGAGACACCTCATATAATAGAAATTATATAGGACTAGATCACGATAAAAATAAATTTCTTATTAATATCAGTCAAACAAAAAAATTCATATTTATCAACTAAATAATTATATATGGATTGATTTTAATCCTGAGTATTTTATGGACTCATATTTGTTGAGTCATATATTGTGATTAACATGGATAAGACTGTTATATATATACGGTCAATAAGCTTTGTACTTTGGAGATGTAATTTAACAAGTGGCTAGAAACATTTTACATAATAGTGAAATCTACTCCCTCTTGTGAAAAACATATGAATATTTCTCTTAAGTATTAATTCGGGTCTTGAACAATAAGAGCGCTCGACTTTCTATTTACGAGTAAACAGAATGATAAATTCATAAGTTATTATGAATCTATTGTTTATTAGATAATCAATGGTACTTAATGGAACAAGTATAATTACAAATATGTAACGGACTTTAATGATTTAACTTCAATTATGAACTCTAAGTAGAGGATCTAACTATATGAAATGATTAAATCAATGGATATTGAAAATTTAGATTGTGTAAAATATCTATAATTTTGATAGTACAACTTTAAACTATAAGTGGAGTAGCTACAAAGTTAATAATAGTGAAATTATTAATTCAAGAGTTTGATTAATAATTTCAATAATATTGGAGTTCAAATTATAGGTCCATTTAGTACCCTTGTTAGCTGCAAATCATATAAAGAAACAAAGGGAAGAATAAAATTGTACTGTCCAATTATTAGTGTCACATATAAATTTTATGGACACGTTCATGAACAATTTAAATAATTTGATTTTTAAATATATGTAATTATTTAATTAATGTTAATTATTTCATTATCTACTGAGGTTATGAATTTAATTCTAAATGGTGTCATTAAATTATTTATAATTTGAAGTTATTTAATTTAATGAAAATCATTTAATTAATTAATGAAAATAGTAATTTAATTTAATTGAAAATATATTTGCTTTAATTTAATAGGAATTGGATCTCATATTAAATTATAAATAAAGTAATAATTTAATTTAATTGGAATTAAATTTCATATTAAATTAAAAGTAAGGAGTTCCAAGTCAATAAGAAATTTGATAGTAAGTCTTTCAATTTAAAAAGAAAACTGGATTCCTAATTAAATTGAAAAATCTAGTTTATCATTATAAAAGGGTGTTCTATATTGGCAATAAGATAGAATTTTTTTTTCTATTTGACTATTTAAACTAAAAACTTTCACTGATTAAAAACATCATATCTCAAAAGGAAACAAGAAATTGTTTTTTTTTTTTAATAAAATTTTCTTTTATGAAAAGATTTTATGATTTGAATCTTCGAGATTGTGCTTATAAACAGTTTCTTTTGTAAAAAATTGTGGTAAAAACGATTAGGGGGTAAAGAATCTACGAATCAAAAGGATCAATTTATTCTTCATGTAATATAATATTCGATCTTATTTATTTATTTATTGAATTGTTATTATTAGTATCGATCGGACAAGTTTTTGTTTGGAAAAATTTTTAAAATCCGAATTTTCGTGTTAATCTAAAATCGATTTTTCATTTCTTTTACATTATATAAATTCATTTTAAATGTAATTAATGAAATATTGCAATGATTAAATATATATTATTTTACAATTTGAACTTTTGTTGCAATAGTAATTTAACTTAATAATATTTTGTTTATTTTATTTAAATATATATATTTAATTTACTTTAATAATTTATTTATGCATATATATTTTTTTAAAAAAATTACTTTATAGTAAATAATCATATTTTAATTATGAATAAAAAAATTATTAATATATACATAAAAGCTTTTGGCATTTGTTACATAATTTATTATATTTATTTGTATTATATTAAATGAAGTTACATAATAACTAATAGTAAAAAATATCAATGTCAAATTATTAAGTTTTAGATAATTTTAATTTTAAAAAACAAACAATATTACTATTAGGGGTGCCAATCCGGGTTGATGGGTTGGGTTGGGGTTGACACGAGCATGACACAATTGTTTTTGACACCAAACAAACATGACACGATTAGTAAAATGATTGCCTTTTCAATACGAACACGACATGATTATATATAGGTCAACACAGTTAACCCATTTATTTACGGATCATTTATTAACATATTTAGCTAACACGTTCACTGATCCGTTTGTGACATATTTAACCATATTTAATATATTTAAATTTTAATATAAATATAAAAATTAAAATTAAAATTAAAATTAAATCAAACATCCAAAGCCAATTGAACAAAATTTAAACTAGTATCATTACATCATCATCTAATTCAGTCTTTATAACCCAAAACAAGAAACCTACCAAGCGATATATCTACAACACAAATGACTCAATTGATTATTCAACAAGAAACATAAAAATAAAATAAAGTAACAGAAGAAAGATTTCAATATTCATTTCATTTCCATCAAATTATTCCAATGCAAGACAAATCAAATATTAATCAACATAATTAAACACATATATACAAGATTAGATTATATCAAAACAACCAAACACGAAATTGAAAGAAATTGAAAAAATCAAGAGGATGAAATGTCGAAGAGGAATTAGTGAAGTAGATTCGGTGCAGTGTTGAAATGTCAAAAAAGATGAACTACTATTGAACGGGTTGAATGGGTTGAACAGCCAAATGATTTGTTGAAAAGAGAGACTAAAGAGCTGTTGAACTGGTTGAGAGAGTTGTCAAGTGGATATGGCTACTGCAAGATGAAAAATGATTTAGAGTTTCAATTTTCACAGTATATATACTGAAAGCTCAAATTACATACAAACCTCTCTCTTGTAAAATTATTTTTTTACCTTCATTAAACGAGTTAACCTACAACACAATTAGAAAAATCCGAACACAACACGATCATTAAACAGATTAGATAGATTGACTCATTTATTGACACAACTCATTTATACTCAATCCTAACCCGTAATATTCATGTTAAATTCATGTCAACCCATCATGTTGGGTTTCTAATTACCACCTCCAATTACTACCTCCAATTACTATACATTTAGAGGTAAGAAAAAAAAATATGTCATTTAAATTTTAGGTTTCAGTCACTATTCAGTATTCAATCTTTAGACGAATAAACAAACAACCCACTTCTACTTTTTGTGTACTAAATATTATGTATGTTTAAATAATAAAACAATTTGTTTTGCCTAAATATTATGTATATTTTATTTTATTTAAACTATATATTATTATCAAACATTATTTTACATAAATACATTTATATTAAGTAGTTCTTAATTTTTGATGTTTTTATTATTTTATTCATATGTCCTCTCTACGAAATGAAAATTTGGGTTTGAACCCAAATCTTTAACATCTAGATAAGATCAGATCGTCCCTAGATATTTAAGATTCGGATTCCACTAGATCATTTTCTTGACAATTTGGTCTCACCTAGATGTTGAAGATATGGTTTCTAAGGTAGATTTTTAACGTTTAGGTGAACCTAGAGGAAGATGGTCACCTTAATTGTAGGATCCCTCTTTGCGGGACAGGGCGCTAACCTTTGGGCCTCAGCCCAACCCATTCATTAAGTACTGTTCTCGGGCCACAGGGTTTTGCTTCGCCTCTCATATCCCTCGAACCCATGACCTAACCCCTGCAGTATAAATGGATTCTTAGAGGAATGTGTGTACCATTGCTCAATTGGTACACACCTTCCTCTAAGAATCCATTTATACTACAGGAGTTAGGTCGTGGGTTCGAGAGGTATGGGAGGCGAAGTAAAACCCTATGGCCCGGGGACAGAACATAGTGAGTGGGCTGGGCCGAGGCCCAAAGGTTAACGCCCTGCCTCGTAGAGAGAGGTCCCACAATAAAAAGGAACCTTTTTTATTGTGGGACCCCTCTCTGCGGGGTAAGGTGCTATGTACCTACCTTGACTAGTCATACTCACTAGATACTATTCTCGGGTTACAAGGTTTTGTTTCACCTCCCAAATCACTCGAATCCACAACCTAGCATCTACAGTTAAATGGATTTTTAGAGTGAGATGTGTACCAATTGAGCTTCCACTCGATCTCTTATCAAGATTCTCGCTTTCAAGATTCTTAGTGCTAATCTCCGGAACTACCAAGAGATTAATCACTCTCAGAAACTCATCGGAGTGGCCGCATCCATGACTTTTACTGCCCTAACTCTCTCATCAAAACGAGACTTACTGATCAAGCTGGTCTCTTTCTATTTTAAAATATAACTCATTAAAATAGAGTTCACTGGATTAATACTAAACGACTAGAAAGTGAGAATAAAGATAAAGAACCAGATGAATTCTTTCCTTATCTCAGTATTTTGAGATATTTCATCATGTTTATTCAAAAGTATTTAGACAGGGAAGAGGAATTTTAGCTAGAGAGCATATTTTTTCATTTTCTGAACTCCGGATTTTCTCTTTTATTACAACAAAGAGTTTCATCTATATATAAAAGATGGAGTCAAAACACAACAAACAAGATGACATCACTGATGATATCAAAGACTTAATAATACAAATTGACTTACTTTAATAATTCAAATAGCTAATAATGAAACAAATTGCATCATTGCTTACATCATGGACCTTATAATGTAAATAACTATTACAAGCATGACTGACAAACTTTAATTATGACAACACTTTTGACTTTTGGATTATTGGGAATCTTGAGGCTTTGTCATGTTCAGGCGAGTCCATATCTTGGAGCAAGATCATCTGTGTTAGAGGCTAATGTATATCTCATATTAGAATGTTCAAGACAATGATGTCCAGATTGGCATGCAATACAATAATCAGGAAAGTAGTTGGAAGGGTCTACGTCATTATCAAATAAGGATAAAGCAGTAAAGTGGGTAGCATCTTTATTTTTTTCTGATTGATTGCTAGGACCTGCATCATTGTGAAACTTTTGTCTTTTTAGAGAATAGGCTTGATCATATCTACGTTTTGCTTCTGCAATGTCTTCTGCTTGATAAGTGTCTGGTTGAGAATCTAGATAATGCCAAACTAAAAAATTTTGTGTGGAAAATTGAGTCACAAGACTGTTAACATAGTGATTATGAGCATTAGTGAGAGTGTTAAGATAGGATGGAGAAAAGTGATTCCAAGGGACATCATCTGAAAGAGAGAGCCAAAGTTCATTTGGAATGATTATTTTTTTCAAAAAGTAGCTTTTGAATTAGCCTGATCTTTACAACATAATTGAGATTTCCATAAAAAATAGGAACAAGAGTTTGTTTAATGGATTCAAACTTTTGCTTTGAAAAATATACACCATCAAAACGATTGGTAAAAAGGTGATGAAACATGAGGATTGACCAGTGATGGGGAAGAAGAGTTTATTTCCAGTTTTCCCATGCTCGAAGAGATTATAACCTATAGAAGAATCCTAAAAACCAGCTGTCTGAGTATTTGTGAGTTGAGGAGAAAGCATGAAGAAAAAGATCATTTGAAAGTTCTATTGCAAAATAATAAAGATGACCTAAAGATCATAAAAACCAGTATAACTCTATGAAAAAAATAAAATATGGGAAGTGCGACTGAGTTGGAAGGAAGAAAACTTAAGAAAATGGATAGGTAGGATTAACACGAAAAAGGTTAAGAAAAATCTTACCATGGTTTTGTATACATTGGAGTTGATAGGAAAACAATAATTCCTTGATTTGTTTTTTTGAAAAATGATTTTTTAAAAATTTAGAAAATTCTGGAATTTCTAGATTTATAAGTGGAGAATGTTGAAACATGAAAATAGGAGACAATATGGACTGATTTTGGATTGATAGGGAAAAAAAATCTGCTAGGAAGTTATTTTTACTTTTAATGTGCTTAACTATGAAAGAGTATTTGCTGAACCATTCAGACTATTGAAAAAGAAGCTGATGAGGTAATTTCTTCTTATGGAATTGGAGCATTTGAGAAAATGACTGCATATCAGTCTCAACAATAAAGTGATAACTTATAAGATGAAATTCAAATTTTTCAATTGCATTTTTTATTGTTAAAATTTTCTTGAAGGTGGAATGGTAATGCATCTGACTAGGCTTAAAACTTCCGCTTTGGTAGGCACAAATTTGTCTAGAACCTTGTTCAGATTGTTCAAAAAGAACAGCACCCCAGAAATTTTCACTTGCATTTGTTTGAAGAATTCACTTTCCTATTGAAGGAATATGTAAATTGTTGATAAACTTGTTTGATCTGTTAAACTGCTTGAGTTTGCTGAGAACTCCAGGAGGAGGATGTTTCTGCAGGAGATTGGATAACGGTTTGGTGAGGATTGCAACATTAGGAATGAAAGCTCTGATGTAATTGACTAAAGTTTAGTTTATAATTAATCAGGAAACTTGAGCAATTTTTGACCAATGTAAGGCTGAGGATGGTACTTTCCATTAAACATTTTCATACCAAGAAAAGTAATCTTTCGTTGTGCAATTTTCATTTTTCTTACTAAAAGCATGATACCGTGTTTTTCAGTGATCTGGGCAAATTGTTGGAGAAGCTGGAGATGCTCATGCTCATCTTTAGAGAATAACAAGACGTCATCAATGTAGATGAGAGCACTATGAATGATGAGAGTATAGATATTTGTCATGGCTTTTTGGAATAAGGAATGAGCTGTTTTAAGGCTAAAGAGTAAGGCCTTCCATTGGAAATGATGATCTGGAAGACAAAATATAGTTTTATGTCTATCTTCTGGGTGGATGCCTAGTTACCAGAATCCAGCTTTAAGATCAAATTTGAAAAAAAAAATGTGAGCACTTGAAAGATGGGCAAATGAGTTTGTTTAATGGGTAAAGGAAACTTATCATCTTAGAGAAACTGATTCAAAGGTTTGTAATTGATGACAAGTCTGAGCTTTCTACGAACTTGTTCTGATATTTTATTCATATAAAATGTTTTACAAGCCCACTGAGAAGTGGTTAGTTCAATGAGATCTTGTTGTTAGAGCTGGAAACATTTTGTTCTAGCAAGCTTAAGATGATCAGGATTCATGTCTGAATGTGAGGCTTTTGTTAGATTAATGTATTCATTAAGATGAAAGGGAAGTTTGATGAAAAAGTCAGGGTTTTGCCATAAAGGATGAAAATATTTTTGGAGAAAGTCAATATGATTTTCTAAACAGAAATCTTGAATTAATTGTTGATGGATTGGTGTAAAATCAACATCTAGTTGGAAGGAAAAGAGAGTAAGAACTGTAGTCCATGGTTTGAAATGATTTTTGAACTTAAGAGCTTCAGGAAGAATTTTGAGTTTTGAGAATTTTGAGTATAAATCAAAACCAAAAACAAAATTTCTTCCTAGTAATTTAGAACCTAAGACCTTTTGGGTGATTACACAACCGGGGAAGATTTCAAATATGAGGGGTTTGCTGATGAGAGTAATTGTGAAACTTTCATCATTAGCAGTATGGAAGATTTCTATGTGAGATTGCTAGTAAGAGAAAGACAAAATTTCTGGATTGAGTATGGACTTGACGACACCTATATAAAAAAAAAACAATAATAGGAATGAGTTTGGAATATTTGGTGGGGAAGAGTTTAATCATGACTAAAGGGACTTTTGGTTTAGGGTGTTGAAGTGAGTATTGAAATGGATATTCAAAGGAATGGTCGGTATCAGACAAGGTATCTGAAGGCTGATCAAATTGGAGAATACCTTGAACAGTAGGTTCGTCATGTACTGAAAATAAATCTTCAATTTAATCATCAGTAAAAGATATACCTGATTGAAGGAGGTATTGAACCATTTGTTGAGATTTTTTCTTCTGATTAGTACAATTTTTGCAAAAAAGCCATTTTGTGACAAAGGTAGCACCTGTTTATGGATCTTTGTTTGAAAGGTTTTTTTCGGAGGAATCTCTTAAGTCTAGGCTTTCTGAAGAAAGAAGACTTGTTCTTGTGTGACCTGTGTTTGGAAAAATGATGCTTTTGTTTGGTAAAAGAAGTACAATGATTTTTATCTTTGCACTTGATTTTCAGATCAGGGTGTTGACAACATTGTGTCAGTTGTTTCGATCTTTGTAGATAATCTTCAAAAAACTTTTTCTAGGCATAGAGCTTACCCAAAGCAGTGAGAACAAACTGATAAATTTCTCGAATAGCACACTATTGAAGTGATCTATCTTGGGTCTGCATGATTTTTGTAGCTTCTTGAGACAATGATTCTGGAATGGAGAATAAGAAGACTTGTTTCATGTTGGGGTCATCAATACCATGAAAGGCATGAAATCGCTTCAGCATCTGCTGATAATATTTGTCAAGATCTTTCTTTTTGTAAGAACATCACTTTATTTGGAAGTATTCTTCTCGCATTTTTACTTCATGTGCTTGAGGTTTGCCGCAAAATTCATTGTAGAGGACAAAAAGCACTTGATTGAAGTCAGAAAGGTAACAAAATTGGATTTGTCTGTATTCTTCTAACTCTTGTCACCATTCTCTCAGTGTATCAGTGAATCTGGTAGTAAACTGAGTGAGAACTTATTGAAGTTGATCATGTGGCGTAAGCATTTCTATCTGTAACAATGCCTAGAATTCAAAAATTCTATCTCACCATTTGGAAAATGGAAAATCATCCTAGGTGAAGGTAAACAATTTTGAAGTATGGTCAGTAGAAGAAGGAACTGGAACAGGAGGAACCTGGTGAAGGACTTCTGTTTTAGTGCTAACATTTTCTTCATAAATCTGAGGCTCAATATTCATGAAGATGAGATTGAAACTGGTGGTACTGAAAACTTCTTCTTCAGAGTAGTCTGAGGAAGTAGTTTGAATATGCATAGAAGATGAGGATTCAATAGATGTTGTAGGAAGAAAGCTAGCAAGAGTAGATGGAATACTAGGAGAAGTGTTTGGAGTATGTTCTGGTGAATTTGGAATATATAGAAGTGGAGATGGAGGAAGGATGTACGAAATTTGAGAAGATACCATATTTTTTAGAGTTTGAGAGATCAAATTTGGTTGAGATACCATATATTGATCTTTTGGTCTAACATGAGAATGTGAGCTTGATGAACTATGATGAGATGTTTTGGATTTACCTTTTCTACGAGCTAGATGTCTTTGTCTTTTTTGTTCAGCACGTTGAGCTTCTTGTTATTCTTTCAACTTTGCATAAAGTCGATAAGTTGTACCAAAGACAGTATCTGCTTTTGTTCTGGTCTTACTGGGAGCAAAAGGTTGACTGACTTTAGGAAAAGTTGGTTGTAGGAAGGACCATGAACTGTTTGATGCTTCAAAAGGATTGTAAATTGGAGTTGGTGGAGGAACATGAAAAGTTTGTTTGTAAAGTTCTTGCTGCAAGGATGCAAGTTGGCTTTAAGACTTCTCATTTCAGCATCTTTTTGGGTAAAAACAGTTATAGAACTTTGATTTGTCTGAATTAGGTGAATGAGATCATGATAAAGCTGATTCATTTTCTGTTGTAATTGTTGGATAACTTGTGCAGTTCGTTCAACAGCAGTAGAAGTCTAGATTTGCAAATGATTGAGCTTGGACTCAAGTCTGTGCATGACTTTATTTTGAGCAATGACATTTTCAGACTGCCAATTAAGAACAGCTTCAGCTTGGGAGATAGGCTTAATTGATCCATCTGGTTGGATTGTTTGTGTTGGAACAATTTTGGGCTTTTGAGTAATGGTTTCATCAAGAGGTGGAAAATCAGTGTCATAGGAACAAGTGGGATGTTGGAACATCATGATTTGTTGGACCAAAGGGTGTTGAGGTGTTTTGATGACCCATTTTTGGACTGTTTTGTAGGGTTTGAAATCAGACAATTTTGAAATCCATTCAAGACTCTTTTTATAACAAGGTAAATGAGAAAGTGAATAAGTCTGAAGGGTAGATAGATTTGGAGATTTGGGGAATCTTTTTTCAAACGAATCTTATAGATCAATGTCCCAAGTTGGATTTGTAACTGGAGATTGTTTAGGTGAATCAGAATATCTAATAATAAATTCAAATTTACTAGACGATTCTCTTAATGGACCTATAGTAGGGTCTTTTTCAAGCCATAAGAGATTTAGACTTGGTGGATTTAGTAGCAACAGGAATGTAGTATCCTTTTTCAAAAGCATTTTGACAGCTTTTACACTGACATTCAAGGTCAAAAGGACAGTGACCATTTAGGTCTTTAAAGTAATAAACAAGCTGACTTTCTTGAGTAACATATTTGACCTGTGGTTGGCTGGGAGCAGTGGGTCAAATGTAGCAGTTGATAGAGCATGAACTGAGTGGTAAATTCATCAGGAGGAGCACTAGGCTTTCCTGGTTTGACAAACTTGATGGTAATCGTGCCATCTGAATTTTGTAATATTATAGATTCGTTAGCAAAAATAGGGGTTGGAGGCTTACACTATTTTTCATAAGAGGTGATTAATTGTTCTAATAGTAGCTTAATAAGTCTTTCACGAGTAATCTGTCTTGGTATGAATGTACAGTGTTGAACATGATCAGAATCCATAGTGAGCAATAAAGCTTCTATAGTACTGGGTAATGAAAGATCAAGAGCATGATCTTATACTCTCCAAATCATTTGATGATGGAAGGTAGTTGAAATTGATCCAGCTTTCTGCATAGCTCTTGTGATCTATAACTGAACTTGCAAAGCAGTTGAATAAAACTGATCTTTGAGAGACATGTTGAAATTTGGTCTAAGGGTAAAGATGATAGTGCTAGCATTTAAGGTAGTTTAGATAGTAACAAGACAAGCATGCTGATTGGCAGCATATTGAGTATTAAGTAAAGCCATCATGCAAGAGACAAGAAGACCTTTTCGAACATGGTAAGTAACAATAATTCTAATAGCACCAAAATGGATATGAGTGTATCCTTCTGATAGCCATTAATGAATAAAAAATTGAAAAATTTCTAAAGGAACATATTATTCTTCTAGAGAAGTAGGGATTTGAGAAGCACTAGACTTAGAGGAATGAACATATTCTTTTACTAATTTACGAGAGGGTTTAACTAGAGTTTTTACAAAATGAATAATAGAGGAAGTAGACTTGAGTAAGCAGAGTAGGGATTAAGAAGAGGAGGAATAATATTTGGAAGAACTTGAGTATTAGGAACATAAGTAATTTCATACAAACTGTCTGTTTTAGAGGAGGAAGAACGGGAAAAATGAGAACTAGGAGAGACGAAAAATTCAAGAGAAGTAAAAGTAGCCATAGGATGATATTACCTGGCTAAACACAACTTGAAGCAAAGATGGTGAAATCAGCTCAATTAGTACACACTTTACTTTAAGAATCCATTTAATTGTAGGGGCTAGGTTGTGAGTTCGAGTGGTGTGGGAGGCGATGCAAAATCCTATGGCCCGAGGATAGTACCTAATGAGTGGGACCTACAAGGTCAATGATAGCACATTGCCCTGTAGAGAAGGGTCCTACATTAACCATTATAAATGTTCTTGCTTTTTCATTAGTGTATCTACATCACCATCGCCACACCAGTGACATTGCAAGATAAAGATAGACACCATTGGGTCTTTATCTCCATCATAACAGTCATGGTAAGCCTTCATCCTACCATAACTATAAGATAGAGATGGAGACCTACTAAATCTCATCTCTGTCGTATCCTTAACCACAACAACCCCAAATCATCTCAATCGTAACCCCAAACCATCTCCATCACAACCCATACCCCAACCCCAACCTTTACCATACCAAAACAATAACACTACTAAAGAGAGATCAGAGAGAGAAGAGGGACAAGAGAGAGGGAATTGAAAAGGAAAAATAAGTTTTTTTGTTGAGTAAAAAAAATATCTACCTTTTTGGTTTTACTATTGTTTAATTTTTTTTTAAAAAAAATAATCAATTTAGATATAAGATAAATATATAAAACATGTCAATTTTTTTTATTGGTCGAATGACATTGTATCAATTTGATTTCATTAGAGGCATAATGGTCATTTTTTATGGTGAGGGACAATTGAGTCTTTTTCATTTTTCGGTTTGGTTTGATTGTTAGTTGACTAAAGGGAGCGACTATTTTGATATGTTTTGAAAAACTTTAGGAAAGATGTGAGCTATTTTCAATATATAATAAAAATCCTGATAGTTTCCAAAACCATAAGGACAAATATAAAATTTCCTGTATCTTCAAAAAGGTTAGAAAAAAATATCGTGTAAATTCAAAAAAATAAATAAATCTTTTACAAGTCTATTTCATTCCTTTTATGAGCATACAATAAATCACATCAAAATTCAATGAAATCCATTAAGTTTACCAAAACTATTTAAAGCGTGTACTGGAAAAAGTCTCCTATATATATGTATATAACTTTTATAATTAGTGTATCTTAACTTTAAATTATTAGAACCATCCAATCAAATTTGTTTATTAAATTCTCTCTCCTAAAAAAATTATCTTTCTGTTCAATTCAAATGCAATTGATGAATTTGATTAAGTGATCCTTAAAATTTAAAGTTAAGAGGTACTGACCATAGAAATTATATATATATACCTATTTTGTCTTTGTCAATTCGAGGTCTATTTAATAATGGTGTTCACTAGAATGAAAATCAATGATTCACTCATGCATAAATCCCAAATTTTACATGATAGGTCACAAACTATGTTGAATTCAGGGCCTATTTTCGTCAATTTGGCATTTGTTCAACAATAGATGCTAATTATCATGGTCTCATACATAGGTCTCGAATTCAACACGATAGGTCTTGAATTATGTTGAATTTGTGATATATTTCGTCAATTTGGGATCAACTCAATAATGATGCTCACTAGAATGGAAATCATCATCCACTCTATCATGATCTCATACATATATCTCAAAGTTAAGCAGATAGGACCCGAATTCAATAGTTATTTGGGTCATATTTTCTCTAATTTGAGACCTACTATGTCGAAAAGGGAAGCAAATCGAGAAACATAAGTCAAAAAGCATTCATTCAAGGTATTTTAGGAATTTTAAACTTTAAGTGATATTAAAACTTAAATTATTAATCCAATGATAACTGTATGAGTCAACCAACTTTTGATTCTGTTTTCCCTTATTTTCACTATACATACATATATATATATGTATTCATGCAAGGTCGGCATATATGTGTGCACATATTGTTCATTTTTTCCAATGTGGGAAAAGTAAGATTCATGCGAAAATCATATTTGCATGTGAAAACTTGCCTATAATTCATGCTAACATTACCAAGGAGAAACAATAGTCGGAAGCTTTAAAAAGAAATTTGTGTGAGATTCATGATTATCATTTTCATGTGAATCTTGCCTAACATTCATATCTGTTTGGGAAAATTTTTACTCGAGATTTCATGATGAAAGATACTTTAAAATTTTGTGCATGATTTATGAGGTCAACTTACACTTTTTCTATTCTTCTCCTTTGTTGATAATCTCTTTTTCTTTATCATCGTGAATTACTTTTTTCCCAGATTTCAAAATTCACTACTCGTTACTTGATTATGAGACAGCAAGTACTGAGTTCTTTGTTACTCGATGACTCGATTTGATTGTCGGATAATAATTTGATTATTGATTAATGGTCAAACTTGGTCTAACAAAAAAAAAAATTAAAAAAATTTTCATCACTATCTAAGAACTAACACAACGAAATATAAGCACCTAGTGCTTACAATTTTGTATGGCCAAGGAAGAAGCAACTAGGTTGAGTTCTCGATAAGTATCCCCTTTCCCCTTGAAGAAGAAGTAATGTTCAAAAGCCAAGTCAAGTAGACTGAGTTCTCAACGAGTACCCCACCCCCTAGTCATGGCATAGAAACACAAACCGAAGTCTCATACTGAAACGACGACTTGGTTTGTTGAAACCTAGATAGTCATCAATATGTGTTTTGAAACTTAGATCAATGCCAATCTAAATGGAAATTTAAACGTCGATCTAGGTTGCGATCTGGAAACACAAACATTCATCTGGTTTTAATTTGGAACCAAACCGTAGCTTGTCGGTAATGGTTTGGTTCCAACTTGGAACAAGATTTGGTCGATTAAGTAACTAGATCAGCGATGATATGGTAACGTTGCCGATCTAGTATTTTTTTAAATTTTTTCTTCAATTTTTTTTTTTTTTCAAGTTAGATTTGGAATCAACATTTGTGTTCATATTTATATTAAGATGATGATCTTGTTCAAGCTATATTGACAAACCATTAGAAGGATGGAGATTGGATCTCCATCCAATTTTTTTTCTTCAATTATAAAATATAAAAGACTTTATTTTTTTTTAGTTTTGGTTTTTTAAACTTAATCTCCAAATATGATGAATAGTCCAGATCTCACTTTTTTTTATAAAAAAAATTTTTAACACTTTTTTCAATTTTATTTTATAATTTAAAATCTAATTTTTAATTATTTTTCAAATTTTTAATGGATCTTAACTATCCATTTTCAAGATGGACGGTAGAGTTTTGTTAATTTTTTAAGATTTTTTTTAATTATATAGTGAAAATAAATCGAGTGTATTTTTATCATTTTACTAATTTTGGACGGTCAACTATCATCTCTAGCTCTCAAATCAGTTTCTACTGTTAATGCAAGAGAAAACGTTAAAAAAATACAAAAATACAAACGCTGTCTTTGCGTGTCACAAGTCAAACTTAAAGTAAGTAAGAGGTAATTTACTCATTTTGTAAACATCATAGAGGAAGAATATCTAATTAACACAATACTACCAAACGAAGTAAAATTTCCTCAAAACTTTAGGAACCCAAATAAAAAATTCCCCCATTCATAAATAGCAAGAAAAAGTCAAGATTTTCAGGTGACAAACCTATTCTCACCACGTGTACCCTCCGATTCTTTCCCCATGTCAAATAATATCTAAACTTTCATTAACAATTCCCATCATAAAAACAAAACTCGCAGTTTCCATTAATAAAATCTGCATCCTCATCCACATACAATTACGATCCACGTGTTACCATTACAACCCCTATGCGCATTACGCACCCCCACCTTCTCTCTCTTTCATTTTGCTCACTTGCCAACAAACAAACATCAGACTCGAAACTTCTCCCGTCTCTTCCATTCCCAACAAACCCTTTTGTTTCTTCTTGTAAACCAAACACTCTGATCACAGTGGAGAGGGTCCAATGGAGAGGGTCTGATTTCGTCTGGTTGATGAAATGTCAGTGGAGAGGTCGTTCGAGGCATGGGAGGAGGTGCAGCGACACGGTCAAGACCTAGCGGACCGTCTGGCGCAGGGCTTCTCGGGTCTAATCCAATCGCACATCATCACCAACCCGCCCTCGTTTTCTTGGCCGAACCCTTCGAAGTCGAAGCTTTTCGATCTGGAGTTGCCGATTTCGACTTCCACTAGTAGGGTGTTTCCCGACAAACCTGATATCAATGGGATTTTGGATATCGGTAATCGGATTGGGCGGGCCGGGGCGGATTTCGGGGCCGGCTTGAATGGGTTGGTGCAGCAGCTGTTCAGGCAGTTGCCGGTGCCGTTCAAGCATGAGGAGAGTGTAGTTAGGGTGGAGTTTGATGGGAGTGGTGGTGGTGGGGATGTGGGGTTGAGTGTAGACGTGAGAGAGAGAGAGAGATTGGGAGTGTTGGAGGCTTTGGAGAGTGATGGTGGTGGTGCTTTGGAGGGGTCTGGGGAGGAAGACATTGTTGGTGGCCTCGATTTGAGGTCTGCAGCCCATCTTGGTAGATCCCAGGTAATCAGTCACTTCTTTTTTTAAGCCTATTTAGTTAGTTTTTATATGCTGCTCTGTTATTTGTAAAGATTGTTTGCTGCTTATGCATATTGTATATGGCCAATTATGTTTTTAGTCTTACTATATTTGATTGGATTTTTCAATTTTTAGTGTAAGCATAGGTTCTTTTGGGTTGAATGCTATGTACTGTATGCGTTTTCCTTTTGATATATTGTAGAATCTGTAATTGAGGATGATTTTCTGCAATAAATATTTAGTTGTTTTGAAAGTTTTAGGAGTGGATATGTTGACATATGAGGAAGGGTTATTGTTACTTTTTGTATGGTTTCTTTGAATGAGTTTTATTAAGCCTATAAATTGGTGGAGAAATGGGGGAGGCTCCTAATGGCGAGGAAATTGGACTATAAATTGGGAGGGGCCTTAGTTTGATTTTATCTTTTGGGTTAGTTTTGTGTATTTCTTTTTGGAGGCTGTACATGGTCTAATAATTATGTGTGGGGCTGTTTATAACTTTTGGGAGGCATGTCTTATTGCTATTTGGTATAAATATAGGATTGTTCTTTTTGGTTTGTAAAGTCCCTGTGGTGGATTTCTGGTGCACTTTTCCTCTTTTATATATTCTTTAGTTTCTTAAAAAAATATGTTAGCATATCTTGATCACTCTTTCTTTGACTCATAGGCTACACAGGAATATAATACAATGGCAAAAGATAGTTGCAGACAATATTAGCTTTGTAGGGATGAGGGTATGTGGGGATGGAAGCATATTATCTAAAGATAGGTTAAGACGTGATTTTAATACATGCATCTCTTCTGAATTGTGGCAGTGCGCAGCCCAAAAAAAAAAAAAAAAAAAGGAATATAAGATCTTTGATATTATGGGGTAGTCATTCAAATTGCAAGTGCTGCTACAAGCATGATGATTAAGCAGAATTTGTGGTCCATTTTGGTTAAATGGTGAACTGGTGATTCTGTAATTTCTTCTATGGATGTAGCTATCAAATTTTAAGTAGACTGACCTATGATTGTTGACATCTTTGGATCAGTGGGAAGATGATGCTTTATTTCCACCTCTGTCCTTGCTTTTCCAATAGTTAATTTTAGCCGTGATTTGGTGCTTCTCTTGTATACATTTGTTGTATCTTTGTTTGCATTATATTAACGTTTCGTGTTTTATATGAACAAATTTATGTTATGCTTTTGATGGAGCCGTATAATGAGAGGTAATTGTTTGCTTAACTCAAATTTGTAACCAAGAACTTCAGTGAGCTGAAAAATTTTGAGTTCTTATTCCCATTCTAAAAGAATTTGTAAAACCTTTATTGGTCTGAAAACATGTGATCAAAATAAGGTACTACCTTTTGTTTTTGTACATTGGAGTATTTTATAGCAATGAGTCGAGCATTATCTTCTCAGTTACAAGTGCTTTCTTTTTTTTTTTTTTTTTTTTGCTTTTTGTTGAGGCTTTTCGTATTGTATGTACAAGCTTATTGGTTAGGATACAAAATAGGTCCCTGTGATTATTGTCCTATCTGAAAGGCCTTGCTTATGAATTCTAGATGAATGATTTGGAAGTGCTTGCAAATAATGAATTCAATCATTACTTCCAAATTTCATCGGTTGATCTCTAATGATATTTATACTGTTAAATTCAGGGAATTTTAAATATTACATCAACTTATGACAGTCGAACACGTGACTTGGAAGGCTCCTTGGTTGCGAGGGGAGATTTATGGAGAGTAGAGGCATCAAATGGCAGTTCTACTTCAGGAAATGACAATTCATCTCTTTTCCTCATTCAGCTCGGACCAGTACTCTTTGTTCGTGATTCAACACTCCTTTTGCCTGTTCATCTATCAAAGCAGCACTTGCTTTGGTATGGGTATGATAGGAAGGTATGATCAATTTTTAGTTTGCTACCCTGGAGCTGGCCGTAAATGTGTATATAATTAAAATATGAAAGATCGTAAAACTTTTAGATATTTTTTCATAAACATGTAATTTAAAGCACTCTTGCCGATAAAATGATGGGCTCTAGTTGTTAAAAAGCTACATTTTTGTTTCCGCACATATTGTAAAGGGTAGTCCTGACAGGTTTTACAATATGTGCAGAGTTTATGCATAAGAATTGTATACTCTTGCAAGTGTATATGACTTTCTTTGTCTGCAGAAATCTCTTCGTGTTTTTTACTTGTTCTCAAAATTGATTAATTTTGTATGGAACTTGTCCTACAAATGAAAGAGATTTTGATAATACCATAGAGTTTGTTGGCATTGCAATTAAATCACATCTAGATGATTTGAATTAGGGTATAGTTTACTTTATTTATTTTTTCAAAAAATCCTTAAAATTTTTTATTTTCATTCTACCACTGAAATATATGCAGTGTAATTAGCACAATGAAATAATATTTATATATAAAAATGTTACGGATATGCTCATAAACTCTCTTCTGAAGATCGTTTTTGTATGCATGTCCTGTAGTCTTTATATTTTGAAAGTTATATGGAGTTTGGTTTGTAGAATAGATTTGATGTTTCTCCTATAAAGATTGATAAGTGTAATGATAAGTGTCTATTAACATCTAAATTACTGGATTATCAAGATATTGGTTTCTTTCCTATGAGAATAATAATTTCTATATGCCTTTTCACGTATAGTTGATTTGGTATTAATACTTGATGTTAATGGTCTAATTTGTTTTTTCATCAGAATGGGATGCATTCTCTTTGTCCAGCTGTGTGGTCAAAACACAGAAGGTGGCTGTTGATGTCCATGCTCTGTCTCAATCCTTTAGCTTGTGTAAGTTGATATTCCTCTATGATTTGAACACATTGTGATTGATGGTATTGTTTATTTGTTTGTATAACTTGGATAGTCTACCTATCTCTTGGCCAATGAGTAGCTATTCTCTTGTTGCATGTGTTCATAATTTATAGACTTTTAAGGTGCCTTGATAGGCTTTTTCATAAATGCAATGAACTTAAAAGTGTTCAAATCTGTAATATTTCTTTTCTAATACCATACAGAACTCAGACAAGTCTTAAATCAATGTCCTGCTTAAAAAATAAGAAAGCGTGAAAAGCTGTAATGGAGATAATCTTAAGTTCTGTAAGCACTTCTGCAGGAATGTTTCCTCAGAAAGAATTACTAGAAAAGTTAACAGCTTATATCTAATATGTGGTCAGATTTTTATATAGAAATCTCTTCAGAGTTGTCAATGTGCTTGATTGGAGATGGGTTGATTAAAAGATGTTATCAAATGTAGGCTGTGCAATATTAAAAGCTTTTATGTGATTGAACTGACAATAGGTTTGTCATTTTAAATGCTAAAAGTAGGTTGTACGAAGGATTGTCCAATCTTGTTTTGAAAATTGATGTCTATTTGAAGTGTTCTGTTACTTGTGGAAGAAACCTTTATTGTAATGGATGAAGTAATTGGACAAGTTGAAGCATGATATACTGCTGTTAAAATTTAAAATCTGTAAAGAGTCTCTAGGCGAAGTACCTAACTCCATTTTGTCTTCTCCCAGTCATTTGTGGATTTGCAGTTTCCTAATGGCCAGTTTACTTATGTGTCTGGCGAGGGATTAACTACTAGTGCTTTCCTTCCTCTTTGTGGGGGCCTTCTTCAAGCTCAGGGTCAATATCCTGGAGAAATGAGGTTCAGCTTTTCTTGCAAGGTATGATTGCAAAGTGGGAAGAAAGTAGAATAAAAATTTTGATTTCTAGACTTGACTTTAACTTGTAAATTCAAAGTTTGTCCTGGTACCTGTACTTTATTAGAACTAAAATCTTACCTTTCCAAAATTGTTAGAACAAGTGGGGAACACGCATCACTCCAATGGTTCAGTGGCCTGACAAATCATTTACATTGGGTCTTGCCCAAGCCTTGGCTTGGAAAAGATCTGGTCTCTTGGTGAGGCCAACCATCCAGTTCAGGTAAGATCACAAGAATGCACTTAAACCTTAAACAAATATATGATCTCTTATTAATGGTTTTTATTATGGACATTTAATGTTTGTAACTAGTAGAGCTCTCCTTGCTCTCATGTACTTCAAATTGTGAGCGACTTGTCACTGATTCACTATTGTCAAACAGCATCTTCAGTGCCAATACTATTTACATTCCTAACTCTTCCTGTTGTTGCTTTTATATGGATTCTATTGCCGTTCACATTTGGTCTTTGTTGTTATGCTAAGCATGCAGGATCCCTTTTGTGATTTTCCTCTTTTTCATTTGTTTAGATTCCTCATTTTATGCATGGTTTATTTACTGTAATGAGTTTAGGATTATATTTGTAAATCAATTTAGACTTGTTCATTTAACTAGTTTGGTACATGATAGTGGTGTCTTTGTGCTTACAATTGTTGTAAATTCTGGTCAGCTTGTGTCCCACTTTTGGTGGTAGCAATCCTGGAATGCGGGCAGAACTTATTCATTCCTTGAAGAAGGAACTGAGTCTTATTTACGGCTACACGTTCATGACACATCCTTCAGCATTTGCATCTGTATCTGTAAGTTAATGTTGTACACGATACCTGTTCTGAATTTTGATTATCTGCTTGCTGTTATTGGTTTTTCAATATTATTCATACAGATTATGCATATTTATTCTATGTATTGAACCTATAGTGATACAGGTAATGAATAATGATTGTCTGTTGTGATAAGCCTGTCGGGCTTGATGATTTTACCTGGCAATATATACTTAAGACTTGGAAAATTGAGAGGAGTAAACAGAGACAATAGTGAGATCTTGAAGAATTGCTTTCTTGTATAGTCCGAAGACAAACAATGCGTTTGGTATTGCATTTGAAAAGTTTGGAACTCCTTGTTTGGAAACCAGTATGAAATTAAAAAAATGACTTGATGATTTGTTTTGCATTTTTATAAAAATGAAGTCTGAAAAACACATGAAACTCATTTTTGACCTTTGGAAATACTGTCACAGGTCTACAAATTGATTTTGTTATTTTACTAGAATTTAAATTATTATTGTGGAAGGTATTGGCTAATAGTTGTATTTTTAAATTAATGAAGTTACATTTGTGATGGTGAAATGCAGATTGGGAGGTCAAAGTGGAATGGGAATGTTGGGAGCTCAGGGTTGGTGATGAGAGTTGATGCACCTCTTACTGGTGTTGGTCGACCTTCTTTCTCTGTTCAGATAAATACTGGCATCGAATTTTGATTGTTTTTTAATTTTACCCACTGTTTAATATTGACAGTTAAAAAGTGTAAATAGTCTGAGCCTCATAGACAATTGCAACCACATGTGAATATTTAATTATAAATTGATCTATGTTTGATT
Organism: Dimocarpus longan; assembly: GCA_022984855.1. Lineage (NCBI taxonomy): Eukaryota > Viridiplantae > Streptophyta > Magnoliopsida > Sapindales > Sapindaceae > Dimocarpus > Dimocarpus longan. The sequence continues at coordinate 9,770,219 of CM041014.1, read as the reverse complement.
TTAGTTGGTAGGAAATCTATCTAGTTATATTCTACGGAATTAGTGGTAGCTATATTGTAGCAGTAAAATTAGCGATTAATAAATGAATTAATTACAAATTAGTTGCTCAGTTTAAATTTATTCAGATAAAGTAAATTTTAGTGATTTATTGCAATTTGACTATACTCCGTTTAGTATAGGATAGTAAATGGTTTAGTATAAGATAGTAAATGGTTAGTCAACTTTAATAAATTTGAGAGTTTTATTGTTGCCTGACCCTTCTTTTTTCCTTTGAAAATAAATTTAAAAAAAATAAAATATAAAAGCAATTCTGAAAAGATAATATTTTTTAATTAGATTTTCATCATTCATCAACTAATAAACGGTAAAGATCAACCGTAGAAAAATCAAAATATTTGGAAAGAAAAGGGAAAATAATTAAGAAAATTAGAAATTTTTTGAAACAAAAAAAGTTTGGAAGGAAAACCGTGGAGATCTAGTTGGATCTCCATCTACCCAAACATGAACACTATCAAATTTTGGGGAAATCAAATTTATCCACCATAAATTGTAACTTTATCAAACCTCACAACCCTAAATCCAAAATCTCTCAAACAGACCTAACTTCTTCGTCTCTTTGAAACGTCTCAACCCCAAATTCAAAATCGTAGCCACTAGTTTCTTCAAGGAGCTCCTCAAAATTGGGTTAAACATCATCTTGGTTCAATGTTATCTAAGTTTGTTGAATCCAAATGATGTTCATTTGGGTTCGACAAGCCCAGCTGATGTTTATTTGGATTCGAAGAACCCAAATGATGTTCATCTATGTTAGATGAACCTAGATCGAGTTCATATAAAGGCAATGACAATGGTTTCATGCTAGTTTGATGTTTGATGTAGTGGTTTTTGTTGGGTTTGATGCTGATTTGATATTTGGAAATCCGACGATGGTGGTGAAGACACACAGAGAGAGAGAGAGAGTGATATTGGTGGTGTTTTTGGGTCTGATGTTGGTGAAGACACACAGAGAGAGAGAGAGAGTGATATTGGTGGTGTTTTTGGGTTTGATGTTGGTTTGATAAAGAGACAACGGTGTGGTTTGATGTTTGATGCAGTGGTTTTTGTTGATGTTTTGATCCAGGTGAGGATCTCCATCACCTTGCTTGCTAATGCTTTAATTTTTTATTTTTTTGGATATTTTTTATTTGTGTGTTTTAGGGGATTTTTGGGTTTCGTTTTATTATTAAAACATTGATTTTTGTTGATTGATGAATTGATGATGATTTTGAGTTGATGATTGATGATGATGACTTTGCTGATTTGGCTCCATTTATTTTAACCAATTATTTTAAATTCTATTGTTATTTAAAAATTTGACATCTATTGTCCATCAAGAGCAGTGGATAGTAGGGATCCATCAATTATTATTTCTTAAGTTCTTGTTGGTTAATTTTTTAATAAACTGAATTTTAAATCTTGCAAGTGTGCAAATTGTTTTATTTGAGCATATCGACAAGCAAAGGTGGATCCTATGAAGAGTTTCAATTTACTTTAATTTAAGTTTTATATAAAAACTAAACTAAAAATAATTAAATTAAAGCGAAGGGGTTTTGGAATTAAGATTAAACTAAACTAAATTAAAACATAAAATTAAATAAAGACAATTAATAATAAAAAAACTTAGTTAAGACATTCTATCTACTACTAAACAGTCTCTCAATTTATTATAAAAATTAGTAAAGCAAATTCATGATAATACATGATAAAGATATTCTCGACAAGGTATGATTAACTCATGTAGTATAGATTAGTCCTTAGTTAGTATACAAATCGCTTGATATTTACGTAAATATGTGTGTTTTCAATTATAACCTAGTATGATGTCTATTTAGGTTTAATAATTGGAATCCATTAAAAACTAGAAGAATATGTATATCACACAAATCCTATAACATGATGTCTATCCTCGTATATATGAATTAATACCTCTCAATTAGTTTATAAGCAATTGATTGTTGCTAACTAAAAATATGTTTGTTTGATATGCGATTTATATTTTTATAACAGAATCCTAAAATATGCTTCTAAGGTGATTAGTCGAATAAACATAATAAACAGAATAAAATTTAACTAGAGACATTAATTTCATCATGCAAAACATAAAACTTTATTGTAAAGATAAACTAATTAAGTTCATGTTGAAGACTTCAAGTTAGCCTTAATTTATAAACTAACTATATACAAATAAAAAGAAAAAGAAAACTAAAGAAAAGAAAATGTGGAACCGTAGCCTTCAACTTTGCTCCTTTGCTTCTCTCTCTTCTCCGATTTGTGTTGAATGGCGGTAAAAGACTGCCATTTATTGGTGTGAATAAAGGAATATGACAAGAAATATTCCTAAAATATTTCAAGAAATATGCTTTTTTGAATTAAATGCTTGATGTGCGTTTTCGATATTATACTTTACTACACAAAAACTCGTATAAGTATACACGGTCTCTATACAATACAGTGACAAATCAAGTTTGATCCCACAGAGATAGTTCAAATTAGAACTAATTACCAAAATTTATCTGCACAACTTTATCTAGACAATGATTAATAAAAATTTTTTAAAAGTAAAAATCACAAAAATCCAATTAACAAGAAAATTTAATTAAATTACAACAAACACTTGAATTAAAAGTTTACGGTAATTCAATTTCATTTAATATTTCATTATTCTTATGTTATTTTTCATCAGTTATTCATAATTTCATATTATATTTGATCAGGTATATAATTATATCCGTGAGCCTCTTTCGAGTTCATCATAAGTATGTCCGTATTAAACACTCAGTTATATTTCTATGTTGAATGATTAATACAAACTCATAACAAACAATTACCCACACAATATCACACTTACAAACTAGATATATTTCTATTCTAATTTTCAAATGCCATTTTACCAAGTTCTAATTGTTAATATCTGTTTCAAGCATATTAACATCACAAAATCATTCAATTGACTAGGCCTAAAATCAATTAAAAGCCTAAAGAAATAGTAAAATAGAATAGAAACATATGAAATCATTCCATTTATGCATCATAAATCATCCATAAGAATAAATCCATGTTAAAATACATTGAATCCTGTAGAAATAAGTTTAGTTCTCCATAGATTTGCACAAAATAAAGCCAAAATATAAAGTAAGATTGAACAACATAACAAATAAAACAAAAGCAGAAGTAAAGATCACGAAATGACTACTGCCTTTGCTCTAAAATTCAATCCAAATACTCCTTTGTTGCTCTTGAATGTCTCTAACAAGTCATTGCGTGAACCTTTAATGGATTCTTGGCTTGAAAATGTAAAAAGAGGCTAAAACGAAATAAAACTGACTTAGAATTACTTTAGGGTCTATTGCTCGTCTTCTGCAACCGAGAAAATGAGGATTATATATGTGGTTCAACATAGGGTTGAAGAGTTTCTTTCAAGCATGACTGGCGCCAAAATCGCGATTGACGATTATGACTGGCGTTTCACGATCACGTTTAGCAAAAATTCTTGGAAAACTTTAATAACCGGTGTTTGGCAAACTACGTTCAGTGACAATCTTTGATCAATTTTTCATGACTTGAGCACACAACTCGTATTTAGCAAACATCCTTCGCGAAAAACTCTAAACTTTGTTTAAAACTTTTCTTCAATCTTCTCATAAATAAGCCTTACAAGCAAAAATGCTAGAAAAATACATTAAAATAAAAGAATTTACTCAAGTATTCCTCACAATAGTTAGGATTAAAGATATAAAATTATGTCTATAATTGACATGATCAATGCTCTTGACACATGGCGATAGCTCAATATATCATAAAATGCACGGGTCAAACGTCGATCCATGGGCGCGCGTAGGGGTCAAACCTGACCAGGAACGATGACTCAAAGACATACGGGTCAAGCGTCACCTGCTCTGAAATGGCGACTAAAGGCGTTTCAAAAACATGTGGGTAATTATGACCTGCTCTTGTGCGACCCAAACGTGATCTGGATCCGCGTCACATCGCGCACAGATTTGTTTCTCCAAAATGCGGGCTTGGCCTGCGTTTCACACCAGCCCATTTCTTATCGTCTCTACCTTGCCAATTGGGTTAGGCTTGTCCGTGGATCACATGCAGCGTGTCCAAAGTGTACCTGGCGAACTTCAATTCATTCCTTCAACTTCTCATTAATTTTTATTTTACCCAAATTCTTAAAATATTATAATTAAACCCCTATGCTTTAAAATCTTCTCATGAATCATCCTTGGGCTGGATCTTTGGTTTTTCTTCCATTGAAATTAATTTTGAAAAGACATTGTTTCATTATTTTCTTCTTAAAACCTAAAATTAGACACAAAAAAACTAAACGAAATAAAAACATCAATTTCACTCAAAAACACTGACAGGCCCCTTTCTAACTACTAGCTAGGCGACCTGCCCGGCAACCCCACGGTGGCTCCCCAGTCGAGATCTGCTCTGACTGGAAAGTTCCAGTGAAGCTAAGCCTCTTTTCTTTTCTAAAATACTTGAAATCCTTTTTATTGTGAAAAAGGGTGAGAATTTTGTTCGTTGAAAATAACTTTATGAAAATAGGATTTTCACAGAAAACCGGCAGCACAACGGCTGTTTTTCTAAAATTCCACCCTGTAAAATATTTCATAAAACCTGTATAATTGTATTCACAAACAATTTCTATAATCAATAGGCCTCCGGCCATTTTCAAACTCATAATCATGCAATGCAATTAAGCGGAAATAACTTGAATACATCTTAAAAACGACATGCATGATATTTACATAAAATCCTTAACTCAAAATAATATTTAAAAAACTAGAGCATCTGAAAAATGATATTAAACGCAATACATGATGCTATGCTAGAAAATAGTGCAGTCTGGTCACGCGTGTCTAGCTGGCCTGTCCGTCCGAAGGAGATACGTCAACCGCGCTACTCGCACCTGCACCTGAGGGAGGTTTTTAAGAAAACAGGAAAACAGTTGTGAGAATAACTCAGTGAGTGGGTAAGTTTACATAAACTGTACTTTTGCTTAAAAATACTATTCCTCCCAAAAATAGATTGGAAAACTATTACTTACTTACTTTTCCTGAAAACTGTAAACTCGTTTAAAAGCTGCGAAAGTTATTTATCAAACTTTTCTTAAAACTTTTCTTATTTTCTTACTAGCCTTATCTGGCAACCCAGGGAAATCTTGTCCTTCGTGACGGTGTGAAAACACGCCACTAGGATAGGGGAACTCTCACCATGTGTAGTCGCAGATGTGGATACAACTCTGGGATCGCGAATCCCTCCAATATCAGGCAGATCTACACTATCCCATACGTGCAGAGGGTGACTGACAGACTCGATCCCCCCAAAGTTAGTAACTCCCCCCATCTACCGTACACGTATGGAATACTTTCGGCCGGGTGTAATCTTAGGGGCTAGGGTAAACCATAGGCATATATAAAATGAAATCTCGGCAATATGCTGTAATATTGCAAATTAACTTTCACAAATACTATCTCTATGCATGTATATAATTTCAACTTGCTCAATTACTTTACTGAATAATATAAACATATTCAAAGCATAAACTTTAAAGCTATACATGCATTTATAGATGATAAACTGAAAACTATAAACTTTTACTAGAATCTCAAAACCTGTTTACTTGCTAAAACTGATTGCATTCAATAAAATAGAATGTATGAAAACTTTTAAAAATCCACACTCACAACTTGCTTCCAAAATACTTATCACTGTTTCCCGCTACGGCTCTCGTTCGATTCCCGATTCACCTACAATTGATTTCGATCGAGATGTCGTTAAAACATAACTTGTGCGCAACTAAACTTTAAGCCATACGAGGATTTATAAACACAATAATTCAAGTGAATATCCTTGCACGATAACATAACGGAAAACTCATATTCGCACGCGAAGACTATTTCAAACCGAATCGTTATCGCGACTTAAACTAGTCGGAACTCTACGGTTACAAAACTAACAACTATGTCCTTCGAATCTAATGTAACATCATCAAAATCAGATTTCAAATGAATTCACTAAACGAGAGATTTGAAACCAAACGACAAACTTAAAGCTTACGCGATTTCAACTAATTATCGCGTTTTATCGTTTTAAGCGTTTCGCGCGATTTCTTTGTTTCCGCTTAAACTTATCGTTAATAACAGCTCGTGACTTTACTTAAGCACGGCAAACGAATATTTAATCATGATTAAGCACAAGAAGAAAAACATGGCAGCAAGCTTAATGCATATTCATTTCCGTTTCCAACTCCGAAATTTCGATAATTAACGATTTCGCGCGAAACCAACAATTATGCGATTAACTCTATTGAAACTCAAACTATCTTAACTTCAACTTAAACACTTTAACGGGCTTAATAATAAACTCGGGGCAACGAGCTAACATCATATTTACTTTGATATTCAACAATGAAAATCACAAACTAACAACGCTCGCATTCGCGGAATATTCAACCGAATCTCTCGGAAACGGTTTCTAAATATCCGAACGATTACCCGACACTTTATAACACTTTAATATTGTCCATTTTCCACGACAACGAACGCGAAACCAAAAACATATTTCAACAGCCCCTACACCTCTCATAACAACCCATATACAAAACTCGCAACGAATACGATTGTTTACTAAATCATTTAAAACCAACCGAAACAACAAAACGAACGAACCTCCGCATTAATGAGGTTCCCAATCCTAGTCCCAAGCATAATATCATCATTTATCTCTACTCTATTCTCAAAATCACATTACTAATTACTAAACATCTCTATAACGGAAATGGGGCAGCACTTACCTTACTATTTTCGCTCCGAACAACTTCCGAACGGCGACGAAACTCTCGCACGTTCTCGGCAGCAAGCTGTCCCCATATATGATGCTTTGCTTCAGATCTGAAATGGATTCTTGGCCTAACCACTGATCGGCAACAGCTTACAATAACAGCACCTGATTCACGGTGAACAATCATGTTTCAGCTCAACAGCTCACACAAGACAGCACACACACACATGCAATCGGTAGCAAGACAACAGAGCAGAAATGTGATAGCAGCGGGACAGCAGCTGATCAGCTCGACAGCAGCTTGGACAGCTCACGGCAGCAAGGTGACAGCAGCTGGTCAGCTCGTGCAGCACCAGGTAGCAAGACAGCACGGCGACAGCACTTGGCGTTGACAGCAGCTGACTTCGACTCGGCAGCAAGCTTCCTCTCACCGGCGATAGCAAAGGCAACACGGCAGCAGCACAACCTCATGCCAATAGCTGTCTTTTTGTTCACAGTCAGACAGCAACAGCTTGCAGCAACGTGACAGCACCCTCATGATGGCAGTAACTCAGCTTGGCGCAGCTGACTTCGACACCTCATGCCAGTACAAGGCAGCGACGGCAGCAGTTCTACCTCACGCCAGCAGCTCCCTTCACTGGTGACAGCCCCTGCTTCAGCTCACAGTCAGCACTAGGCAGCGACAGCAGCAAGTCCAGCTCGACAGCAACTCCTCAGCTCACGGTGACAGCAGCTCAAAGTCTGACTTCTTCCAGCTTGCATGCATGGGCTGGAGTTCTCAGATCTGCCCTTGCATGTACTCTATTGCTTCAGATCTGAACTCTCTTCCACCTTGCATCATCCGGTCTAAAGACAGCAGCTCGGGTTGCTTGGTAAACTCTCTGGTTTGGCTTCTCTCGTTGCTGCACCCGAGAGCTTCTCTTCTTGCTTGATCTGGTCTTCTTGGTATGAAGACAGTCACTCGACCTCTCTTGCTCTTCCAAATCCTCACGCTCACTCTTGGTTCTCACTTACACGAGTAGCACTTCTCACATTTCAGTTTTGGGTTTTGTCTTTTGGAATGAAGAAGAAGAAGTTGACAGATTGTTTTGCTTGGATTCGGTTCTTTGAAATGAAGAAAAGTTGTTGACCGAATGCTTTGTTGGGCTTTATTCTCTCTCTCGGGTTTGCTTCCAACTTGAGAGCTATTGACCAAATGATAGCTCTCTTGGTTTTTGCTTGTTACATGGTGACCGAGTATGATAATTTTGCTCCCTTCTTTTTCAATTCCAACTTCATATAATAATATATAATATATATGTTGACAAGTGTCAAACATGCACACTTAAATATGCCACTTGTCCTTGATCCATCTTACATGCCACCACTTAATTGATTATCTCCTTCCGAGCCACTTGAATTCATTCCGCTTCTGAAATCTAACTCACTTCCGTCCGTTCGTCCTAGAATTCACTTTTTGATTAAATCTTGGATTCGCATTCTCGGACTTATTTAATAAATCTCGAATCAGTCTCACGAACCCGAATTTATTTCTCTAAATCGAAAATAATTATTCCAATTATTTCCGGACTCGATATTTATATTTTTCCGATCGGACGCGATCCATCGAAAAAATATTTCGCTCTCCGACGAACGCGGTTTTGGGTTTTACAATTCACCCCTCCTTATAAAAATTTCGTCCTCGAAATTTACACAACTTTCATGCAATGCATTTCAACACTAGAATATATCAAACATACTTGATACTTTCTTAAGTTAGAAAATTCAAAACTTGACTATCTAAATATACTTACTTGTCTCAAAAAGATGCAGGTACTGACTGCGCATCTGCTCCTCGTGCTCCCACGTGGCCTCTTCCACTGCATGATTCCTCCACAACACTTTAACCAACGGAATAACTTTACTACGAAGAACCTGATCTCTCTTATCAAGAATCTGAACTGGGGTCTCCTCATAAGATAGGTTCTCCTTGAGTTCCATTGGCTGCTCTGACAAAACGTGCGAAGGATCTCCTATGTACTTACGGAGCATCGAGACATGAAATACATTATGGATCCTGAAAAGTTCTACTGGTAGCTCAAGTCGATATGCTACCTCACCTACTCTGCCAAGCACTTCATAGGGACCGATATACCGAGGGCTTAACTTACCTCACTTCCCAAAACGAATTATTCCTTTCCATGGAGATATCCGTAGGAACACCTTATCCTAATCTGGAACTCCAAATCCATCCTACGCTTATCTGCGTAACTTTTCTGACGATCCTGGGCTATCTTCAGATTGTCCCGAATAACTTTGATCTTATCTGTAGTCATCTGAACAAGCTCGGGCCCAATCAACTTTCTCTCGCCCATCTCATCCCAACATATCGGTGTCCTACACCGTCTTCCATAAAGTGCTTCATACGGTGCCATACCGATACTAGCCTGATAGCTGTTATTATAGGCAAACTCGATTAAGGACAGATGAGAATCCCAACTTCCGTCAAACTCTATCACACAAGATCTGAGCATATCCTCTAAAGTCTGAATGGTACGCTCAGACTGACCATCTGTCTGCGGATGAAATGTTGTACTGAAATGTAATCGAGTACCTAATGCTTTCTGGAGGCTAGGCCAAAATCGGGATGTAAATCTCGGATCTCTGTCTGATACGATCGACACTGGAGCTCCATGTAATCTCACGATCTCATCGACATACAACTTAGCCAATCGATCCAGGGAATAAGTACTTCTGATAGGTAGGAAATGAGCTGACTTCGTAAGTCGATCTACTATCACCCAAATACTGTCATAACCATTTCGACTCCGAGGAAATCCTACCACAAAATCCATAGTAATACGCTCCCATTTCCACTCCGGAATGGAAAGTGGCTGAAGAAGTCCTGATGGCCTTTGGTGCTCGGCTTTTACCTGCTGACAAATCAAACATCTTGACACAAATTCAGCTATCTCTCTCTTCATACCTTTCCACCAGTAATGCTCTTTCAAGGTATAATACATTTTCGTACTTCCCGGATGCATAGTGTATGCTGAGGAATGAGCTTCATCTAAAATTTCTTTCTTGAGTTCTGCCACATTTGGAACATATAGTCTCTGTCTCATCCTCAACGTACCATCATCCCTGACTGAGAAGTCTCCTTGCTGGCCTGACTCTACTTCATGTCTGATCTTGACTAACTGAGGATCCTGAATCTGTAACTCTCGAATTCTATCCACGAGTACCGGTCGAACTTGGAAAGTAGCTAACAATGCACCTGAATTCCCTACTTCCAAATTAACTCCCAAAGATCTCATCTCTACTAACAATGGAAGATACCCAGCTCTTAAATGAGCTAATGAGCTGGAGGGTCTCCTACTCAATGCATCGGCTACTACATTTGCTTTTCCGGGATGGTACTCTATGGTGCAATCATAATCCTTGAGCAGCTCTAACCATCTCCTCTGTCTTATATTCAACTCTTTCTGGGAGAACAAATACTGAAGGCTCTTGTGATCTGTAAATATCTGACATCGAACTCCATACAAGTAATGCCTCCAAATCCTGAGTGCAAAAACCACTGCGGCCAACTCTAGATCATGGGTCGGGTAATTCTGCTCGTGCTTCTTTAATTGCCTAGAAGCATAAGCTATCACCTTTCCATTTTGCATCAGAACACAACCCAAACCCTGCCTCGAAGCATCACTGTACACCACAAAGCCTTCATTTCCCGAAGGAAGAGTAAGCACTGGAGCTGTAGTCAATTTTGTTTTCAATTCGTCGAAACTCCTCTGACAGGCTTCTGACCACTCAAACTTTACTTCCTTTCTGGTTAGCTTCGTCAACGGGATGGCAATCCTAGAAAATCCTTCAACAAATTTCCTGTAATAACCTGCCAAACCTAAGAAACTCCGAACCTCAGTTACGGTTGTAGGCGATTTCCAGTTCACAATCGCTTCAATCTTTTGAGGATCAACACTAATCCCATCAGCTGAAACCACATGGCCTAAAAATGAAACTTCACTCAACCAGAACTGACATTTGCTGAACTTGGCATACAATTGCTGCTCTCTTAACGTCTGTAAAACTAGTCTCAGATGTTCAGCATGTTCTTCCCTACTGCCCGAATACACCAATATATCGTCAATGAACACTATGACAAACTTATCCAAAAATTCATGGAACACCCGATTCATCAATGCCATGAATGCCGCTGGGGCATTGGTTAGCCCGAAAGGCATAACCAAGAATTCATAATGTCCATAACGCGTCCTGAAGGCAGTCTTAGGAATATCATCTCCCTTGATCTTCAACTGATGGTACCCTGATCTCAGATCTATCTTAGAAAACAACCTTGCACCTTGCAACTGATCGAACAGATCATCAATCCTCGGTAAAGGATATTGATTCCGAATAGTCACCTTATTCAATTCTCGGTAGTCGATACACAATCTCATACTTCCATCTTTCTTTTTAACAAAGAGCACTGGTGCTCCCCAAGGAGATACACTGGATCTAATAAAACCCTTGTCTACCAATTCTTCCAACTGAACCTTTAATTCCTTCAACTCTGGAGGTGCCATCCTGTACAGTGCTCTGGAAATTGGTGCTGTTCCCGGAATCAGATTTATCTCAAATTCAATATTTCTATCCGGAGGTAAACTTGGAAGATCTTTTGGGAACACATTAGAAAACTCTGCAACCACAGGAATATTTTCTAGCTGAGTCTCCCTATCGGACGAATCTATCACATAAGCCAAATAACCTGCACATTGCTTCTTTAACATTCTTCTGGCGGTTATGGCTGATATGATACGGGATGGAAGCATTTTACGCTCTCCTCGGAATACTACATCTGACTCTCCAACTGAACTAAACTTGACTTCTTTCTGAAAACAATCCACTACGGCATGATGCGTAGCTAACCAGTCCATACCCAATATAATGTCGAAATCACATAGATCCAACAACATCAAACTAACTGGAAAGGATCTACCCCCAAGTACAATATCACAATCTCTATAAACACTCTCTGCTACTAAGGAATCTCCGGTAGGAGTAGCTACCACATATGCCTTGATTTTCGGATTCAGGCCCTACACGAACTTATGGCACTTGTTCACCTCGTCATTCACTATAAACGGTGCCACTCGGGACAATTCAGTGAACTTCCTTTCATACTCTTCCACAGACATGTTACCCTACACAAGACTGTAAAACTCCTCAATCTTTGCGTCTTTGTATGCCCAGGGGTAGAATTTCTCATTAAACTCTTCTTTGAACTTTTCCCATGTGACTTGTTCGGTTACTCTCCGCTTGACGGAATCCCACCAATCTCTAGCTGACGCTCGAAGTAAGAATGAAGCAATTGACACCTTCTGGAGATCGGTGCATTCCATCTGTTCCAACACTCTTTCAGCATTATCCAACCACTCTGTTGCAATTTCTGGACCACCTGTTCCGTCAAAAGCATCGGCACCTAGTTTTCATGCCCTCTCGACGGTGGCGCTTGGTGCACGAGGCTTTAGCCCTTGGATAACCTGGGCTAATCTCTCGATCGGATCCTGCTCAGGTTCTACTGCAGGTGGCTCAACTGGAACCCCTGGCTGAGGATCATTGACGGACTCATTTACTTGCTCCCTTATTTCTGGAGCAGGAGGTGGAGCATTTTTCGCGGCTCTCCTTGTGCGCGGACGACCGACACGACGCATGACTCACTGCACTTCGTATAATGTTTGAGAAATACTATGAAAATGTTTGAAAATCATGTAATGCATTTAAAACCTTTGCTCTGATACCAACGTTGACAGGCCCCTTTCTAACTACTAGCTAGGCGACCTGCCCGGCAACCCCACGGTGGCTCCCCAGTCGAGATCTGCTCTGACTGGAAAGTTCCAGTGAAGCTAAGCCTCTTTTCTTTTCTAAAATACTTGAAATCCTTTTTATTGTGAAAAAGGGTGAGAATTTTGTTCGTTGAAAATAACTTTATGAAAATAGGATTTTCACAGAAAACCGGCAGCACAACGGCTGTTTTTCTAAAATTCCACCCTGTAAAATATTTCATAAAACCTGTATAATTGTATTCACAAACAATTTCTATAATCAATAGGCCTCCGGCCATTTTCAAACTCATAATCATGCAATGCAATTAAGCGGAAATAACTTGAATACATCTTAAAAACGACATGCATGATATTTACATAAAATCCTTAACTCAAAATAATATTTAAAAAACTAGAGCATCTGAAAAATGATATTAAACGCAATACATGATGCTATGCTAGAAAATAGTGCAGTCTGGTCACGCGTGTCTAGCTGGCCTGTCCGTCCGAAGGAGATACGTCAACCGCGCTACTCGCACCTGCACCTGAGGGAGGTTTTTAAGAAAACAGGAAAACAGTTGTGAGAATAACTCAGTGAGTGGGTAAGTTTACATAAACTGTACTTTTGCTTAAAAATACTATTCCTCCCAAAAATAGATTGGAAAACTATTACTTACTTACTTTTCCTGAAAACTGTAAACTCGTTTAAAAGCTGCGAAAGTTATTTATCAAACTTTTCTTAAAACTTTTCTTATTTTCTTACTAGCCTTATCTGGCAACCCAGGGAAATCTTGTCCTTCGTGACGGTGTGAAAACACGCCACTAGGATAGGGGAACTCTCACCATGTGTAGTCGCAGATGTGGATACAACTCTGGGATCGCGAATCCCTCCAATATCAGGCAGATCTACACTATCCCATACGTGCAGAGGGTGACTGACAGACTCGATCCCCCCAAAGTTAGTAACTCCCCCCATCTACCGTACACGTATGGAATACTTTCGGCCGGGTGTAATCTTAGGGGCTAGGGTAAACCATAGGCATATATAAAATGAAATCTCGGCAATATGCTGTAATATTGCAAATTAACTTTCACAAATACTATCTCTATGCATGTATATAATTTCAACTTGCTCAATTACTTTACTGAATAATATAAACATATTCAAAGCATAAACTTTAAAGCTATACATGCATTTATAGATGATAAACTGAAAACTATAAACTTTTACTAGAATCTCAAAACCTGTTTACTTGCTAAAACTGATTGCATTCAATAAAATAGAATGTATGAAAACTTTTAAAAATCCACACTCACAACTTGCTTCCAAAATACTTATCACCGTTTCCCGCTACGGCTCTCGTTCGATTCCCGATTCACCTACAATTGATTTCGATCGAGATGTCGTTAAAACATAACTTGTGCGCAACTAAACTTTAAGCCATACGAGGATTTATAAACACAATAATTCAAGTGAATATCCTTGCACGATAACATAACGGAAAACTCATATTCGCACGCGAAGACTATTTCAAACCGAATCGTTATCGCGACTTAAACTAGTCGGAACTCTACGGTTACAAAACTAACAACTATGCCCTTCGAATCTAATGTAACATCATCAAAATCAGATTTCAAATGAATTCACTAAACGAGAGATTTGAAACCAAACGACAAACTTAAAGCTTACGCGATTTCAACTAATTATCGCGTTTTATCGTTTTAAGCGTTTCGCGCGATTTCTTTGTTTCCGCTTAAACTTATCGTTAATAACAGCTCGTGACTTTACTTAAGCACGGCAAACGAATATTTAATCATGATTAAGCACAAGAAGAAAAACATGGCAGCAAGCTTAATGCATATTCATTTCCGTTTCCAACTCCGAAATTTCGATAATTAACGATTTCGCGCGAAACCAACAATTATGCGATTAACTCTATTGAAACTCAAACTATCTTAACTTCAACTTAAACACTTTAACGGGCTTAATAATAAACTCGGGGCAACGAGCTAACATCATATTTACTTTGATATTCAACAATGAAAATCACAAACTAACAACGCTCGCATTCGCGGAATATTCAACCGAATCTCTCGGAAACGGTTTCTAAATATCCGAACGATTACCCGACACTTTATAACACTTTAATATTGTCCATTTTCCACGACAACGAACGCGAAACCAAAAACATATTTCAACAGCCCCTACACCTCTCATAACAGCCCATATACAAAACTCGCAACGAATACGATTGTTTACTAAATCATTTAAAACCAACCGAAACAACAAAACGAACGAACCTCCTCATTAATGAGGTTCCCAATCCTAGTCCCAAGCATAATATCATCATTTATCTCTACTCTATTCTCAAAATCACATTACTAATTACTAAACATCTCTATAACGGAAATGGGGCAGCACTTACCTTACTATTTTCGCTCCGAACAACTTCCGAACGGCGACGAAACTCTCGCACGTTCTCGGCAGCAAGCTGTCCCCATATATGATGCTTTGCTTCAGATCTGAAATGGATTCTTGGCCTAACCACTGATCGGCAACAGCTTACAATAACAGCACCTGATTCACGGTGAACAATCATGTTTCAGCTCAACAGCTCACACAAGACAGCACACACACACATGCAATCGGTAGCAAGACAACAGAGCAGAAATGTGATAGCAGCGGGACAGCAGCTGATCAGCTCGACAGCAGCTTGGATAGCTCACGGCAGCAAGGTGACAGCAGCTGGTCAGCTCGTGCAGCACCAGGTAGCAAGACAGCACGGCGACAGCACTTGGCGTTGACAGCAGCTGACTTCGACTCGGCAGCAAGCTTCCTCTCACCGGCGATAGCAAAGGCAACACGGCAGCAGCACAACCTCATGCCAATAGCTGTCTTTTTGTTCACAGTCAGACAGCAACAGCTTGCAGCAACGTGATAGCACCCTCATGATGGCAGTAACTCAGCTTGGCGCAGCTGACTTCGACACCTCACGCCAGTACAAGGCAGCGACGGCAGCAGTTCTACCTCACGCCAGCAGCTCCCTTCACTGGTGACAGCCCCTGCTTCAGCTCACAGTCAGCACTAGGCAGCGACAGCAGCAAGTCCAGCTCGACAGCAACTCCTCAGCTCACGGTGACAGCAGCTCAAAGTCTGACTTCTTCCAGCTTGCATGCATGGGCTGGAGTTCTCAGATCTGCCCTTGCATGTACTCTATTGCTTCAGATCTGAACTCTCTTCCACCTTGCATCATCCGGTCTAAAGACAGCAGCTCGGGTTGCTTGGTAAACTCTCTGGTTTGGCTTCTCTCGTTGCTGCACCCGAGAGCTTCTCTTCTTGCTTGATCTGGTCTTCTTGGTATGAAGACAGTCACTCGACCTCTCTTGCTCTTCCAAATCCTCACGCTCACTCTTGGTTCTCACTTACACGAGTAGCACTTCTCACATTTCAGTTTTGGGTTTTGTCTTTTGGAATGAAGAAGAAGAAGTTGACAGATTGTTTTGCTTGGATTCGGTTCTTTGAAATGAAGAAAAGTTGTTGACCGAATGCTTTGTTGGGCTTTATTCTCTCTCTCGGGTTTGCTTCCAACTTGAGAGCTATTGACCAAATGATAGCTCTCTTGGTTTTTGCTTGTTACATGGTGACCGAGTATGATAATTTTGCTCCCTTCTTTTTCAATTCCAACTTCATATAATAATATATAATATATATGTTGACAAGTGTCAAACATGCACACTTAAATATGCCACTTGTCCTTGATCCATCTTACATGCCACCACTTAATTGATTATCTCCTTCCGAGCCACTTGAATTCATTCCGCTTCTGAAATCTAACTCACTTCCGTCCGTTCGTCCTAGAATTCACTTTTTGATTAAATCTTGGATTCGCATTCTCGGACTTATTTAATAAATCTCGAATCAGTCTCACGAACCCGAATTTATTTCTCTAAATCGAAAATAATTATTCCAATTATTTCCGGACTCGATATTTATATTTTTCCGATCGGACGCGATCCATCGAAAAAATATTTCGCTCTCCGACGAACGCGGTTTTGGGTTTTACAAACACAACATAAATAATAGGTAATTTAGAAATAAAATAATGATAATTAATGACCTAACAAATACCTCAAAACTTATATTTTGCTTGCCCTCGAGCAAAATCAGAACCTTTAAACAACCTAAAAAACATGAAAAATAGAAACACAATCTATTTTCGTAGGTAAATATAATGACATTAAACGTATGCCACAAACCTTTAAATCCCTAGGTATCCCTAGTAGGGAAAGTTATATTTCCTAAGGGTTTATCAGTAATGATACCCAAAAACATGAAGACGTTTCACCTATAACTCATCAACACGTCATTAAATGCAAATCAATGGAAATCTTATACGTGCATGATCTTGTATGAAGACTAAAGATAAGTCATGAATAATCTAAAATATAAGTATCAACAATCTCATACCACTCTCAAAGCAATCTTGTTTCAAAACGCTATATTCACATGTCATAAACTTATTTCATCTTTACTCTAATCCTCATAAAATATCACTCATAACTTTCAAGAGTTCTAAGGCAAGCACTTATGTAATCATATGTGACAGAGACTATATAAATGCATAGCAAACATCTTTTACATTATATATGAATATAAACATTAAAAGAACTGTATTTTTAAGTAGATAGATCTCATGAATAGAATCAAATATTAAGAATGTAGGTAAAGCGTGATGACATAAGAATGTAGGTAAAACATGATGACATATTTCAACCCTCAAACTGGACTCCCCCACAAAGATCAATAGGTTCTTATTCGAGATTGTGTTGGGGCTATGGTTAATTAATAGGTAAACAATAAATGGTCTAAGTTCAAAAGAACCTAGGATTATACCAAAGTACTTCATTCATTCTCTTATTTATCATAATCTCTCTCTCTCTCTCTCTCTCTCTCTCTCTCTCTCTTTTTTCACTATCACCTCTCTTATTTTCTTCCAATCCTTCTTCCTTTATTCACTTCCCCTTTCCTTTGTACATCTGGACATCATAAAATTTGTGTTTCTCACATTTTTTTTTCTATATATTTTTTCTTTTCATTTTCATGTTTTTTTTTTCTTTTTTTGTTTTTTCCATCATAATGTTGTTTAGAGCACATTTCTTTCAACTCATATGCTCATGTACACATCATATCAATGCTGACACTTTAATTTCCTTCTCTTCTTTCACCCTCTAGCACGATCCCAAACTTATATGGGTATGACTAAATCCAAGGCTCAATAGGATAATTCAATAAAAGTATGCAAAGAAAAAGACTAAAAGTGTTTAGTTTCAAAGGGTTATGATGTATTTTAATTCAAGATAGAGAAATAGGCATTTATAGGGTAAAAATTGCCTAAATCACTTCTAAGAAGTCTATCCACTTTTTAAGTCAGAGCAACTCATGTTATTTATAATGATGATTGTTCATTAGTATCTAACGCAAAACCTATTAGAGATCATTTATTAAAAACAAAAAGTGAAGAGTGTTTAAAGAGTAGAAACAAACAAATCATTCAGAAAGAACTCTAAAAGGGCTCTAATCCTCACCAAGGATGGTCTCTATTAATAGTCCAAAATTCATACAAACATGATATTTATCCACTCAATCGACTAAAATTATAATATTCAAAAATCTCAAATCATACCAAAATATTCATGATTATTCTTTAATAAATATGTTCAATAAAAAAAACAATCATTAAGACTCTATTGACAAACATAAAGTAATTAGTCAACTTGCTATGAATAGAATTCAAAAGTAAGAATGAAAAATTTAATGAAAATTTCAAAAATTTTTGAAAATTTTTGCAAAAACTAAAAAATAAAATATAAAAAACAAAAAACGTTTTTCATCACCTCCAAACCTAAACTAAACATTTTCTTCAATACTTCAAATGTAAAACATAAGTAAGAGAAGAGTTAAAAACAAAAACAAAAACAAAGAAAAGGAATAGAATTATGCAAATGAGTTCCCTCCTATCAAATGTCTTAGTTAACGTCTTGGCTAGACGTTCTTCTATCACTTTATTAACCTGGCTCCTATAGGTAAGTGTATTTGCATATTAACGGCCTAAACCCTTTATGCTTACCTTATGGAGGTAAGGTAAAACCGAACCACGTTAAAAATATAGTTGCATTCATTTTACTTTGTAACTACTTGTGTTTTTATGATGTTGCAACATGTAGTTTTTTTGTTATGACATGTTCCATTCTTTTACAACATTTAGGTAATTGTCAGAACACTTGCATCTGCACATTAACGACCTCGAGTCTCTATGCTTGTCTAGTGGAGATAGAGTAAAATCAAACCACGTTAAAAATGTCATTGTGTTTATTTTACTTTATTACTGTTTGTGTTTTTATGATGTTGCAACATGTTATGGTAATTGCGACATGTTGTTTGTTTGTTATGACGTGTTCCATTCTTATATGATATTTAGGTCATTGTCATAACACTTATTAACTTGACATAACAATTACAAAAATTAGGTATTATACAGTAAATAGATTATTTCATGTTTGAAATAATCTTTTGTTTTGTTAATTAACTAGATAGGTAGTATTTGAGAATTGTTATCTTAACACCAATCAATTAGGCACACACCATTCTTGAATTTTGTCCAACAAAATGTTCAAACAGATTGTCAATATCTATTTAATATGTTTGGAATAACATGTTGTTTTGTCAATTAGCTAGACAGGTACTATTAGAAAATTTTTATTTTAACACCAATCAAATAGGTACACATCATTCTTGAATTTTCTCTAATAATAAATGTTCAAATAAATTGTCAACATCTATTTAATAAGTTTGAAATAATCTTTTGTTTTATTAGTTGGCCAGATAGGTATTGTTTGAGAATTATTATCTTGACACCAATCAAACATACCAACTGGTGAGCTAGGTCCACCATGTTAAGAAAGCTGGACCGCAGCCCAAGGTTTTGAAGTGTAAGTTCCACTAATAACATTTTTTTCAAAATTTAGATATTCAGGTACGTGCTATGCAAATTTCCATCTTATGTATCTAGTCAAGCGTCTGAACACTAGTCTAAACCCCGGAAATAATCAAAGCTGAGTTCCTGGATCTTAATTTAAGTTTGATGTGACCTATAATATGTAAAAAAATTATTTCTTCCACGACCATGACAGGTAATACTTATTCTATACCCGTTACTGATTTGGATATTATATCAAAATGCTGCATAAAGTATGACCTTTGTGCCTGGACATCCGGGTTGGCTTTTGTCAACTCCTAGATCATGCATGTACCATCGGGATAATCCTATTTCCTTCCTATAATTTGACGTAATATCAAAATTCTCAAATATTTTTAAAAATCACTAATATACTTTTATTAATTTATGAAATAGATCAAATATCTCCTATAGTATATAAAAATACTCAAAAAATCTCTTATTATTAAAGTTGACGTTAAAAATTAAAGTTTAACCGTTAATGAAAAAGGGCAAAACTATAAAAGCATTTTGATTATTTTAATCATTTTAGCAATGGTAGGGTGTAAAATGAAATTTCTCAAAACCATATAAGATAATTAACGAATTAAAATGGGTATATATATATATATATAGATGGATAATCCCACTTTTCCCTATATATAATATTGGCAAAAGTGGGATTATCCCTATATTATAATGGAACCATTTACAACCATTCAATATATATATATATATATATATATATAGTGCTTTTAAAATAAAGACTTTCAAACTTTAAAAGTTTAAGGAAAAACCAATCAAATTCATCAATTGTATTCGAATTAAATAGAAGAGAGAATTTACATTAGGAGAAAGAATGCAATAGATGAATTTGATTCGTTTTTCTTAATTTTTTAAAGTTAAAGAGTCCTCATTTTAAAAGCACTAAATATACACACACACACACACACACACACACACACACACATATATATATATATATATATATATAAGGATATTATGAAAATCACCCTTATATATACACATATGTATAAGGATATTATGAAAACCACCCTTCTCTCCTCTCTTTCCAAAGCAAAACTATAAAGGGATTTTGATCATTTTAGTAATGGTAGGGTGTAAAATCGAATTCCTCGAAACCATATAGGATAATTAACGATTATATTGAATTAAAATGGATATATATATATATATATATAGAGGGATAATCCCACTTTTCCCTATATATAATAAAGGCAAAAGTGGGATTATTCTTATATATAATGGAACCATTTACAACCATTCAATATATATATATATGTGTGTGTGTGTGTGTGTGTGTGCGCGCGCGCGCACGCGTGCGTGCGCTTTTAAAATAAGGACTTTAGAACTTTAAAAGTTTAGAGAAAAATCAATCAAATTAATCAATTGTATTCGAATTAAATAGGTAAAAGAATTTATTTTAGGAGAGAAAATGAAATAGATGAATTCGATTGATTTTTCCTAACTTTTTAAAATTAAGAAATCCTCATTTTAAAAGCACTAAATATATATATATATATATATACACACACACACATATATATATATAAGGATATTATGAAAACCACTCTTAGATATACACATATATATGAGGATATTAGGAAAACCACCCATCCTCCACACACCCCCACACCCCTACCCCCCCCAAAAAAAGTAAATTATTGGTGATTAGCAATTGATTTTTTTCTTTATTAGATGAACCGCCCACCCCCTACCGGTTAAAAAAATTGGTTGGTGTTAAATTTGAAGGTTGTAATGGTAATTGGACGAGTTATTTTATTTGTTTTAGTTAAATTAAATAAAAAATTAAAAAAATAATTAAATAAAAATTTAATTTATCAAATCTCCACCATCAATTTAAGATGTACAATAAAAATTAATTTAAAAAATAAATAATTAAATAAAAAACTTTTTAATCAGATTTTCACCATCCATAATGACAACAGAGATTAATTTGGAAAAAAAAATAAATAATTAAATAGAAAATTTTTAATCAGATATGGATGGTAGAGATTAATTTGAAAAAAATTAGAAAAATTAAATAAAAATTAAATCTTCTCCCTCATCCTCTCTCTCTTTCTCTTTTTCTTTCATCCCTCAAACCTCTCATCTCTTCACCACTGTCATCCTTCTCTTTCTGCCATCCATCTTCTTCTTTTCTTTCTCTGCTCTTCTTCTTTGGTTCGATTTGGACATCGGGGTGGGTTACATTGAAACATCAGGGTTTGAATCAGACCCAAAAATCTAGGTTCGATTTGAACCCTATTTAGGTTATGTTTTGGTTGATTTCAGAGTTATGTTCTATTTGAAAATTGCAGATCAAGGTTGTATTTTGTTTGAGAAATAGAAAAAGAAGAGAGAATGGTAAAGGAAGATGGGATTGGCAATGGTGGTGATAATGGGTTTTGTTGATGAGGGTGATGAAACTAATGAAAAGTTAGTTTTTTTTTTCCTTTTTTTTTCTCTGTGTGTGTTTTGTACAAGGTTTTAGGTTGCTGGAAACCTATAAACCTGAAACCGAGTTTTTTTTTTCAATTTTGTATTTTTTATTTAATATTATTATTAATTAATAATTTAAAGGGTATTTTAGTCATTACATAAGTTTGGAGGGTATCATAATGATTTTATAGAATCTTAGCAAAAGTATTTTGGTCATTTCACTGTTTTGGACGGAAAATGTTAACATTTTAGATGGAAAGTTAATGGTGGAGGGTGGTTCACCTAATAAGAAAAAACTGGGTGCTGATCACTAATAGTTTACTTTTTCGGGGCGACCGGGGGGGGGGGGGCAGGGCGGGGTTTCATAGTATCCTTATGTATATATATATAAATATATATATACACACACACAGTGGTGGACCCAGAAAATTTATTTAAGGGGGCACATAAATAAAATAATAAAAATATCAAAAATTAAGAATATACTAAATGTGTAATGTTTTTATGTAAAACAATATTCAATAACGTTATATAGTTTAAATAAAATAAAACATACATTATATTTAGACAAAACAAATAGTCATAATGAAATCATTAAAATAAATAAAAAAAATAAATTATATAAAATTATAATCTTCCTCGACGAGGTTTCATATCTTGAAATCGTTTCATGATAACTTCTTTATCAATTTTGTCAAAAATAGCTTTCTCCACATATGCAAGCAAGTTATTATTTAATCATTGATCTTCCATTCGATTACGTAATTCAGTCTTCACAATATTCATAGCAGAAAATACTCTTTCAACGGTAGCAGTTGCCACAGGTAGTAATAATGCCAATGTCAAGAGCAAGTAAACTAATGAGAAAACCTTATCCTGTTTTTCAGATATACTCTTCGAACTTGTTCACGGACATTAGAATCATAATCCCATATTTTAGTTCGAAGCCCTGGATCAGCAGGAAGATCTGAAAAATTGACTTCAACACAATTTTTCTTTGAAGAAGATGATTCCAACTCAAGTGATGATTTTCTTTTCATATATCTCTCCATAACTATTTCATAACAAATAAAAACATAATAATTTTTTTTTAAAAAAAATAATAATAATTTATTGATTCTAAATAAAATAAAGCTATATTGATTACATATATATATAATTGAATCATGACAATACATTATACATGGATAATTTTAATGCAATAATTTAAAGTTTAAGATTTTAAGGTTTATTGATAAGATATATATTAAATTTAAATTATTAAAAAATAAATTAATTAAAAAAGTAATTAATTTAAGAGACTAACCTGATAAGTCACAAGATGTCAAAGTGAAAATAAAGAGATGCCAAATGAAGATGAGGAGAAAAAGAAAAAAAAAAAAGTAATTCGCTAAAATTATAAATTATCAATGTAAATAGTATTTATATAAAAGAGAATTAAAAGAATAAAATTGAAAAAAGAAAATATTAATTAATTAGGAGTAGGAAAAATATTAGAAGTAGGAAAACTAAGTCTAATAGGAATAAGAAATAGGAAAACAAGTTAATCCCATTAGAAATAGGAAAAATAAATAATTGAATAAGAAATTAATAAATAATTAAAAAAACAAAAAAGAAATAGGTTATTACGCTGACTGCAACAGTGAACATATGCACTGTTGCAGTGCAGCGCATATAAGCTTTTAATTTTTTTTTTTGTTTTTATTTTTTGCCTAACTATGCAGTATTTTAATATATATATTTTTTAAATTTCAGTGGAGGCACGTGCCCCCGGCCCCACAGTGGGTCCGTTGCTGTACACACACATATATAAAGTTCATCTATAATATACTTGGATATCGACATACTTGAATTGATTATATTCTAAATTGCTTACCATATTTTATTATATTTGATTACAATTAAACATAGTCAATTATTATAAATGTGATCGACTCATTTAGTTGTAATCAAATATAATAAATATATAATCAAATATAATAAAATATAATTAGTAATTTTATGATATAATAACTCATTTATAGTTGTCACATATATCGATACTCAAATGTATCATGAAATGTGTCATATATATATAAATATATATAAGGTGAGATGTATAATAAGCCTAGCAAGTATGTCAATTTTTTAATCCCTAGTTTTCTTATCATCTTGATACTTCAAAATAATAAGCCTGGCAAGTATGTCAATTTTTTAATCCCCAATTTTCTTATCATCTTGATACTTCAATTCATGTTGAAAGCAAAAGGAGTTGGATTTTCATGCATTATTCATACAAAACATATATTAGTAATAGCCTTTTTTTTTTTGGATATTACATCTTCTGATACTTGGTAAGATATCTATCGAAACCTACTGATAGAATCTGCTTCGTGAGCGGCCTCGAGATCTACACCCAGAATCAAGAGAGGGCTCACTACAACAAATTTGACATAATATAGCATGAGCTGAATGCTATATATAATAGGTAATAGATAGCATTTTGACCAATGCTATCACAACCTATGCTATAAAAGGTCTTATTTCATTGATAGCAATTTATAAATGCTATGCATGATGTTCTAAAAAGCAATTATTGGTGCAATCACAACTTCTTGTAAATGCTATATACAGTTGATTAAGTTGATAGGTTTTCTATATTATAGCTTTTTTTATATGCTATGAAACTATTTGATTGCAATTTATAAAGCTACAAAATAATGTCCTCAATACTATTATTTTTTGCATAAAAAAAAATCTGATTTTATTATATACTAATTATGAACATTGAAATTGTTCTAAATACATAAAAAAGAATATAGACAGAAAAGGGTTCAAGTCATTCCATTAAAATATGAAAATTATTACATTGTCCATCATATCAATATATGGAGATTTCATGATAGCTACATATCAATTATAATTAAAGTAACCAAATATAGCTTCTTCATATACAAAAGTATAACTCTAAACTAAAAACAAACTTACAACTTGGCCAATACACGAGCCACTTATGTGACTCACAGTGGCGGACCCAGAAAATTTATTCAAGGGGGGCACATAAATAAAATAATAAAAATATCAAAAATTAAGAATGTACGAAATGTGTAATGTTTTTATGTAAAACAATATTCAATAACGTTATATAGTTTAAATAAAATAAAACATACATTATATTTAGACAAAACAA
Organism: Dimocarpus longan; assembly: GCA_022984855.1. Lineage (NCBI taxonomy): Eukaryota > Viridiplantae > Streptophyta > Magnoliopsida > Sapindales > Sapindaceae > Dimocarpus > Dimocarpus longan. The sequence continues at coordinate 9,744,957 of CM041014.1, read as the reverse complement.
ATAGTCATAATGAAATCATTAAAATAAAAAAAAATAAATTATATAAAATTATAATCTTCCTCGACGAGGCTTCATATCTTGAAATCGTTTCATGATAACTTCTTTATCAATTTTGTCAAAAATATCTTTTTCCACATATGCAAGCAAGCTATCATTTAATCATTAATCTCCCATTCGATTACATAATTCAGTCTTCTCAATATTCATAGCAGAAAATACTCTTTCAACGGTAGCAGTTGTCACAGGTAGTAATAATATCAATGTCAAGAGCAAGTAAACTAATGAGAAAACCTTATCCTGTTTTTCAGATATACTCTTCGAACTTGTTCACGGACATTAGGATCATAATCCCATATTTTAGTTCGAAGCTCTGGATCAGCAGGAAGATCTGAAAAATTGATTTCAACACAATTTTTCTTTGAAGAAGATGATTCCAACTCAAGTGATGATTTTCTTTTCATATATCTCTCCATAACTATTTTATAACAAATAAAAACATAATAATTTTTTTTAAATAATAATAATTTATTGATTCTAAATAAAATAAAGCTATATTGATTACATATATATATAATTGAATCATGACAATACATTATACATGGATAATTTTAATGCAATAATTTAAAGTTTAAGATTTTAAGGTTTATTGATAAGATATATATTAAATTTAAATTATTAAAAAATAAATAAATTAAAAAAGTAATTAATTTAGGAGACTAACCTGATAAGTCACAAGATGTCAAAGTGAAAATAAAGAGATGCTAGATGAAGATGAGGAGAAAAAGAAAAAAAAAAAGTAATTCGCTAAAATTATAAATTATCAATGTAAATAGTATTTATATAAAAGAGAATTAAAAGAATAAAATTGAAAAAAGAAAATATTAATTAATTAGGAGTAGGAAAAATATTAGAAGTAGGAAAACTAAGTCTAATAGGAATAAGAAATAGGAAAACAAGTTAATCCCATTAGAAATAGGAAAAATAAATAATTAAATAAGAAATTAATAAATAATTGAAAAAACAAAAAAGAAATAGGTTGTTACGCTGACTACAATAGTGAACATATGCACTGTTGCAGTGCAGCGCATATAAGTTTCTATTTATTTATTTATTTATTTTGTTTTTTGCCTAACTATGCAGTATTTTAATTTATTATTTTTTAAATTTCAGGGGGGCCCCCCGGCCCTACAGTGGATCCGCCGCTGGTTATACATCTTCATTTTTTCTCTCAATGGCCTTGAATGTAGAGTAAATAAGCAAACCAATGCTCACCGTACAGCTGTATATAACAAAAACAAAGATAAGCAACTATCAATTTTCATAAGTTCCACAAATATTGTTAACAGCAAGTATTTGATTAAATTACAATATTTGTCATAATCTCAAAAGCAACTATTTGATCAAATGATGACATTTGTCATTAGAAATTTATAGGTTTTGTGCACCAGTCAATAACTATGTACTACCAACATCTCACATTGCAAGTGTTGTCATTATTTGTATGACAAAATGGTCATGGCGGTCAAATTAAAAGTTCTTTTTTTTTTAAAAAAAAAAAGGAAAAACAGGGCACCATATTTGTCTAGCTAGTGGTTAAACAATTAGAACTAACTCAACCAAGTTCAGAGGCTCAAATCTCAAACTTGTTGCTCGATTAACATATCTAATTCTGGTTTGATGCTCATTATACCCAAGCAATCAAATGAGTTTGTGTTTACATACCACATTTTATGATTGTCTATTCTCATTTTGTTTATCATTTTTGGATTACACTAAATCACCCTAGTATCAAATTATAATTTGTCAGTGATGGTCCTGATGGATTTACCGAATTATTCACATGAATTACATTAATACAAGATCATTTGTGACGATTTAGTTATAATCTCCAAATCATTTGCATTAACTCAATTCAGGAAATATATATATATATATATATATGTATATATATTCTTTTGCAGCAAGAAAGGAAAAAAAAATAAGTCTTTACTCTACATATCCAGGGAAGGAGTCTAAGAATATTTTCTAGAATAATAATAAAAGTCCCCATCTTGATTATTCAATAATGAATTCGATTGGTGGCTTACTTGTCTGTTAAAAGTCTGAATCCAAAATAATAGTCAATGGAAGTAACCTTCAATGCATGTGTATCAAAACTATTCCTAATCAGAACTAACAATGAAAGTTAAATGATACGGACACAATCACATAATCAGACCTCAAAAACAGTTTTCATAGAATAAATTACTAACAAATACCTCATCATCTCGCTTGCATAAGTCTACTGTCAATTTGAAAAGTGAAAAAAAAAAGTCTAGATGATTTAAATAATCAAAATACAAAATTTATTGTTCATCTACCGTGCTGTAGCCAGCTAACTTAAAAATTTAAAATTTCTCTTAAAATTGTTTCAGAGGTAATATATATAATGTTTGAAAGTTTTGAATAATTTGTTTTTTTTTTTAATAAAAAAAAGGGATTTGTACAGATATTCAATTTGGGTGTATAACTATATATACACCACCGTTTGTTAGATGCTTTTAAGTAGAAATATAAACATTAAAGCATCTATTTAGTATCAAATATAAAGATAAGTATTATGTTAGTAACAATTATTTGTCTGCCCATGTGTGAAGAACTGAACTCAGCTTTGAGATTGTATGAGACTGAAGCTCCAAAGAAACTTGTCTCCTTAATAGTAGAATTGGACTTCCCCTGTTTTGAACAACATCATAATCATAATAGTAAATAATATAATGTTTTAAATACCATTAGCATGCTCAGAGAAACTTTTACTGATAGTAATAGAATTGAAACAACATTTACAACTAAAATGGCAAAATAGATAAAACCCAAAAAGAAAAACCATTGCTTGTTGCACTTTACCTCTTTGTAGATGGAGACAGTAGAAGGAACTATAGAGGTGGCGTGCAGAGCCATGAGATGGAGACAGTACAATGCTTTAAAATGTGGAATTTGTTGTAGTGGCTACTCACAAGCAAGTGTCGAGTAAGAAAAGGGGACCTAAAGAAAGAGCAAAGAGAGGGTATCGTTACAATACCTTACGCCCCAAGTTGACCCTTTGTTTAAGGGTCAACTTGACCAATTATATTCTTTAGAGACTTACAGAGTTGGAATGTTAATAAATCAAGAGTCTCAGATTGGTAAAGAGGCCTAAACATCTCTTTTTTACAAAAGCATACTTAGCTTACTACTGTATGCTTTCTTCCATGACTGCAGCTCTTAGAACACTTTGTTTTTGTTTAGTTTTATCGCTATATTTGATTTCCATAACGTCTGCACAAGATGGAAACCGATTCATCTACAATGGCTTCAATGGAATCAAACTGCATTTGGATGGACAAGCAAAAGTACTTCCTAATGGCCTGTTGCAGCTAACTGACATCTCTGAGCTGCAAAAAGGTTATGGTTTCCATCCATATCCGATCAAGTTCAATACGTCTTCTTCTCAATCCCTTTCTTTTTCAACACGGTTTATGTTTGAATTTGTTCCAGCAACGCCTAATTATGGTGGAAACGGTATGGCTTTTGTCTTCTCACCATCTTTGGACTTCACCAATACAGCTATAGCAGGTCAATATCTTGGACTCTTTAATTTCAGAAACAATGGCCAGCCTACAAATCACATCTTAGCTGTTGAGCTTGATACTGTAAAAAGTCTCGAGTTTGAAGATATTGATGGAAATCATGTGGGGATTGATGTGAACAGCTTGATTTCCAATGATTCTGCTACAGCTGCTTATTTTTCTGATAGTGAAAGGAAGAATAAAAGCTTGATGCTAGCAAGTGGAGATCCATTACAGATATGGGTAGACTACAATGGAGCAGAGAAGTTACTTAACGTGACACTAGCTCCGATCAGATTTCCAAAACCAAGCAGGCCTCTCCTGTCAACATCCATAGATCTTTCTAAGATTTTCTTCGACTCTATGTATGTTGGATTCTCTGCAGCTACCGGTGTACTTAAGAGTGACCAGTATGTTCTCGGATGGAGCTTCAGCAGAAGTGGAGAAGCACAAGATCTTGATATTTCAAAGCTTCCTCCACCTCCCCCACGAAGAAAAACAAGTAAGAAACAGGATCCAATGATGATTGTTTTGGTTGTAGTTGTGGTGGTGATGTTTATAGTAGTCGTTGGAGCTGTTTACTTTGTGAGGAAGAAGAAATATGCAGAAGTATATGAAGACTGGGAAAGAGAATACGGTCCTCATAGATTCTCTTACAAGAATCTCTACAAAGCAACTAAAGGTTTCAAGGACAAAGAGGTTATAGGGCAAGGCGGTTTTGGAAAGGTTTATAAAGGTGTACTTCCTTCTAATGAACAAGTCGCGATCAAAAGGGTCACTCATACTTCGGGACCATGGATGAAGCAGTTTGTGGCTGAGATTGTAAGCATGGGAAGGCTAAGGCATAAGAACTTGGTGCGACTCCGGGGCTACTGCCGGCGAAACGGAGAGCTTATGTTGATATATGATTACATGCCTAATGGTAGCCTTGATAAAATTTTATATGGCACTATGAGACCAAATCTGAATTGGTTTCAGCGAACAGGAATTCTTCGAGGAGTAGCTTGTGGCCTTCTTTACCTCCATGAAGAATGGGAGCAAGTAGTTCTTCATAGGGATATAAAGCCTGCTAATATTCTTTTAGATGCTGATCTAAATGGAAGATTAGGAGATTTTGGCCTTGCTAGACTCTATGATCATGGTAGTGATTTACACACCACCAACCTGGTGGGAACTATAGGTTATCTAGCTCCAGAGCTTCTTACAACCGGAAAAGCGACTACCAGCACAGATGTGTTTGCTTTCGGGGTTTTTATGCTTGAAATAGCTTGTGGACGGAGGCCTACGGAGCCTGGAGAGTTAGATTTGGTAGATTGGGTGATTGAGTATTGGAAAAAAGGATCTATCCTTGATGCTAGTGATCCGAGATTGGAAGGTATATACACAGAGGAGCAAATGGAGTTGATTCTGAAACTAGGCTTGTTTTGTTCACACCCTAACCCAATAATGAGGCCTAGTATGAGGCAAGTGATGCAGTACTTAGATGGTGATGCTAAGTTTCCAGATATTTCGCCGGATAACAATGTGATTGGCGCATTCAGAGCAACTAATGAAGCTTCTGATAATGCGGTTTCATTTTCTTCATTGTTTGAAAAAACTTCTCTGCAAACCATGTCCACCATTGATTCAATACTCATTTCAGGTCGCTAATAAAAAAAACAGTCTATCCATTATGATAGGAGATTTAAGTCAAACGTTTCTAGGAATATGACATGTATTGTTTACATAACTAGTTGTAAATTAGAACACTAGTTTGTACTTTGTATTCCAATTAGACTTGACACAGTATTTCTGTTAAGTTATTTGATTTTCAGGGCTCATATGCATCTATTCTACTATAATAGTTTGCAAAAGCAAGGTTAGATAGTTCTATATCAATGTTAAAGTAACTATGTGGAAATATGGTAACTTATAACCCTCGGCCTGTACCATCTAGTTGAAATTTATTCACAGCTGTTGAGGTCATTAAGTCAGTACTACTTTCTCATCACTTTATTTTCCCTACAAATGAATTACAGTGGCAATGCACTGAATGTAAAATATAAGAAGTCCCTTTCTTTAGAGCCTAAGGAATTCAATAAAAAGGACAAACAATCTTACCAATATTACTACTTTCAGTTTTCTAACTCAACAACTTATTAAGGACCTTTCTATGTATGACCTTTAATAAATAAACCAGAACTCAAAATACTCCCTAATCTTGTCAAAATAGTCTAGAATTAAATTAAGAGTTATAATTAATTTACCTCTTGAAATTAAAAATAATATCAAACCACCAATGATTTTGAAAATGTTAGCTAAAAAGGCCCGACTGTCAATTGAAATAATAAAACAGTCAAGAAAATGACGGTTCTGTGAATTCTAAGGGTAAATATGTTATTGAGCTTGATGACAGTGATGAAATACAGATGGAAAATACTATGTAATTTTTTAATTAAAAAAGGAAAAGAAAAATAAAAACCATTTAAAAACAAATTAAAAGAAAAAGAAAAAACAAAATAAATTAAAAACCAACACCCACACAACTCTCTCTCTCTCGATCACTCACCCTCTCTTTTCCTCTTTGTCACTCACCATCTCTCTTTCTCTCCACTTCTCCCATCTCCTTCATTTCTTTGAAGACCAATCGAAGACCCATACAACACCCACACAAATTTCTTGCAGATCCAATCGAAGACCATGAGGTTCTCGCAGATCGCTCTACCATTCAACTTTCTTCACCATCCATCACCACCACTTGCTCTCTCTTTCTCTTTCCATCTATTCATTATGAAATTATGTGTTATATTTAAATTTATGCATTGAAATGTTAAAAATTGATTTGAAAGTAAATATACTCAACATGAAAACTTCTTACATGAATTTCAAAACGTTTATGTAAATTATAGATTATATGATGAAAAACAACATATATGGAAATATTTTTATAAACCTATGGTACACCTTATAGGTATCTCAGATAGTTATTATCATTTAGAGTACCCTAAAACGTGTATGGTAATGTCAGGAGTGTCTATCACTAACAACGGGAGGGACTATATCAGTTTTTCCAGTTCAGTGTGTTGCCCATGCACATATAGAGGTATATAACGGTTAGCTCCTGATAGCGATACAGAATTTCGCTATGCAGAACCGGACATATGGCCAAAACCATATTGGATTCAGTTTAAAGCAACCTAGGGTCCCATGTGGTATTCAAACGCCAATGGTTGACTTATTTCATAAGAGAAATTTTTTAGAAAATTGTATTTGCCACCATCATTTATTATTTTACAATAAAGATATAATAATATAAGCTACTATGTTTTCATATTTGAAAAGCGCTTCAGAATAGTGTTCCGAAATCAGGAAATTCGTTTTTCAATATGTTAATAAATTTCAGTTTTATTAAACATAAATTATAATTATACTGGATGTTTCTACATGTGTTTAATTCAGGTGAGGTTTTCAAAAAATGTATTTCAGTTTTGTAATATTGAAATAGATACGAAATAATTTTAAAGTTTTAGGGAGGCTATTTTCAAAAGTATAGTTTGAATAAAAAAACATGACACTCACTGAGCTCGTTTAGCTCACTTTATTTTCATATTTTATAAACGAAACCTCCCCAAATGTAGGTGTAGATGGTTTAACTTCAGTTGTAGGGACTCCAACCTAAGAGTAGACGGATTTAGTCATGTGTCGTTGTATTAAATTTGTTTATGTATGTTTACTGTAAATGCTTTGAAAACCTGTAAAATAACGTTTGCTTGCAATTGTATGCAGTTTTTGAAAAACATATTTATTCATGACATATTAACATTTTGAGTGACATGTTATATTTCAGTTTTATAAATAATTCTACGGAAAGACTTTTGTGGTTGATTGTGAAAAAAAAAAAAGAGGGCCTCAAAAGTTGATAAATTTGGTTGTTAGAAGTGTACAGATTTCTTATAAGTTTTTATGACAGGCCCCTTTTCTAACTGCTAGTTAGGCGACCTGCCCGGCACCCCACGGTGGCTTCCCAGTCGAGATCTGCTCCGACTGGAAAGTTCCTATGGAGCTAAGCCTCTTTTCTATTCTAAAATACTTGAAATCCTTTTTGTTTTGAAACTGGGTGGGAATTTTGTTTGTTGAAAATAACTTTATGGAAATAGGATTTTCACAAAAATCCGACAGCACAACGGCTGTTTTTCTAAAATTTCACCCTGTAAAATACTTGACAAAACCTGTATAATTGTATTCACAAATATTTCATAATCAGTGGGCCTCAGGCCCTTTTTCAAACTCACAATCATGCAATAATACGGAAGCAACTTGAATAAAATCTTAAACATCATGCATGATATTCACATGAAATACTTTATCCCAAAACAATATTTACAAAACTTGAGAAATCTGAAAGATGATAATAAATGCAATACATGATGGCGTGTTTAAAACTAGTACAGCGTGGTCGCGTCTGCAGCTCGCCTGTACATCCGATGGAGATACCTCCGCCGCGATGCTCGCTCCTACACCTGGGGAGGAATTTAAATAAAACAGAAAGTGATGATGAGAATAACTCAGTGAGTGCACATAAATAATAATTTCTGCTTTCATTAGTATTTTGAAAATGATACGGCTTATATAAGCAAAAGATTCTTTATATTCTAAACTAACGTCCATTGACGTATCTCAACTTAGAAGGGTAACTCTAGAATAACTTATTCTCTGAAGCTCTTAAACTAAATATCTATATGACATAAAATACTAGAACTTTTCTGTTTGCGTGTACTCAGATGCGGGAACTTGGGATTACGATTCCCCCCTAACATCTGGAAATATACGGGAACTTGGGATTACGATTCTCCCCGAATGTTAAGCCGTACGGGAACTTGGGATTACGGTTCCCCCCGTCTAATAGGCGAACGGGAACTTGGGATTACGATTCCCCCCGTTTAGTAACATACACGCATAGAGTACCTCGGCCGGGTTCTGTTAAGAGTTAAGATAAACTAAAGAGATATAATTTACCTTTAAAATTTATCTCATAAGTGCTTTGTTTTCTACTTACGGTTTAAAACCGAAAAACTTGCTTTCTAGAGCGAAAACTCAATTATTGAAATAACGTTCTCAAGTATCTTTATGACTAATTACATATATACAACTATATATGCATTATAGGGAAAGCGATAATATTTAAATGTTACTTGAATAACATAATCATAAACTACATCGCATTAATAATTTCATATAACAGAATTCACGAAAGCTTAATAAAAATGTACACTCACTACTTGCTTCCAATAACTGATCAACCACTCCTGATATAGCTCTCGTCTGGTTTCCAATTCACCTACATTTGATTTCGATCGGGATGTCATTAAAAACATAACTCGTGCGCAACTAAACTTTAAGCCATATGAGGATTTCTAATCACAATAACTCAAGTGACTATCCTCACACGATAACAAAACGGAAAACTCATATTCGCATGCGAAAACTATTTCAAACCGATTCGATATCGCGACTTAAACTACTCGAAACTCTATGGTTACAAAACCAACAACTATGCCATTCGAATCTAATATAACATCATCGAAATCAGATTCTAATGAATTCACTAAACAGAAGATTCGAAACCAAACAACGAACTTAAAGCTTACGCGATTTCAACTAATATCGCGATTTATCGATTTTAGCGTTTCGCGCAATTCCTTTGCTTCCGCTTAAACTTATTGTCAAATTCAACTCGAGACTTTACTTAAAACACGGCAAACGAATATTCAAATATGATTAAGCCTAAAGAAGAAAATATGGCAGCAAGCTTAATGTATATTCATATCCGTTTTCAACTCCGAAATTTTGACAATTAACGATTTCGCGCGAAACCAAAAACTATCCGATTATCTTTGTTAAAACTCAAATTATTCTAACTTCAACTTAAACACTTTAATGGGCTTAAAAACAATCTTGGGGCAGCGAGCTAACTTCACATTTACTTTCATATTCGTCAACTAAAATCACAAATTAACAATGCTCGTATTCGGGGAAAATTCAACCGAATCGCTCGGAAACGATTTCTAAAAATTCGACGAATTTTTGATACTTTAAAACACACTTAAATGAATTAATTTCCACGACGACGAACAAGAAACTAAAAACATGAGTTAACAGCCCCTAACTTATCGTAACAGCCCGTATTCAAAACTCGCAACAAATACGATCGTTTACCAAATCATTCAAAACCAACCAAAACAACAAAATGAACGAACCTCCGCACTAACGAGGTTCTCAATCCTAAGCCCAATCATAGCAATTAACAATTGTCGACCAAATCTGATTTCTAATTCACAAGCACGTTTATAAATTCTCGAAACAACTCAACAAAAGAAATGGGGACAGCACCTTACCCAAGAAGCGAGTTGTTTTCGGCTTCGAAATAGCTTCCAAACGGCGACGAATCTCTCGCACGATCTCGGCAACAAGCTGAATCCTTTGATGTTGTTTCGCTTCAGTTCTGAAATGGGTTCTTAGCCTGACCTGACAACTATTCGACAGCAGCTTGGACAACGGCTTGCTACGACGATACGGCAGCAACGTGACAGCACTCAATGGCAGCACTTTGTCACGGTGACAGCACACAGCAAAGGCAGCAACATGACAGCACAACAGCACCTCAACATGCAGCTCTTCAGTTTATGGCAACCAGACAGCAACTTGCAGCAGCAAGGACAGCGCCTGGCAGCAGCTACAACGGCAACAGCCAGCAGCAGAACAGCAACGGCGACAGCACTTGGGACGGTGACAGCAGCTGGTGCACGACCTCTTCACGCCAGCAACTGTCTTCCTTGCTCACGATGACGACAGCAAACTCAAGAGCAGGACAAGGCAGCAACTCAACTTTTCACATCAGCAGCTACACTTACCGGCGACAACAAGCTCACGGCAGCAAGGTTCCTCTCACCGACGACGATGGCAGCAACTTCAGTCTGACCTCTTCCAGCTTGCATGCACGGTCTGAATGTTTCAAATCTGATCTTGCATGTGGCTAGATGTTTCAGATCTGCTCTCGCCTTCTCCTTGCACCATCTCGGCCTGATGGCTTCTTCCACGAGCTTGCTTTCTTCTCTTGTTCCCGATCAGCTCTCTTTTCACTCACGGGCAGCAGCTGTTCCTCTCTAGATCAACCAACAGCTATCCTCTCTTGCATTGTCTTCACCTCAGATCTGACATGCCCACAGCAACCGTTCGATAACAGCTCACACAACTCACGGCGGCGACAGCCCACGGCAGTAATGGCAACAGCTCACGACCTCCTCTTGCTTGCATGCACGGGCTGACATTTTTGGAGGAAGGTGCATGCAGTTTCTGGCATCAGATCTGACCCTTACCTTGTTGAAATGGTGAGCTGGGACCGACCAAGGAGAGTGATTGCAGCTGCTGAAATATCTTCTCACTAGTAGGACTCGGGTTTGAGAGCTGACAGACTACAGCTCCTCACTCTCTAGTTCTCAATCTCTCTAAGAATGCACTCCGTTTCTCTTTGTCTTAGCTTCACTTTCTCATTTGCTTTGGTGGAAGAATAGTGACTGAATACATTGCTTTTCCAATCTGTTGACCGAATGCTATATATATTGCTTTCTTCTTTATTCCTTTAACTTCATTTCTTGATTTTTTTATTTTATTTTATTTATAAAATATCTTTACTTTTGTTTCTCTTGGACACTAGTCACAATCCACCATTGCATGTGTGACAAGTGTCACCAACATGCATTCTCTTTATTTTATTACTCACACATTCTCGCTTTTTAATCCAAGCCTGGATTCCGTTTTAGACCGTCCGTCCTGGAATTCGCTTTTGATTTAATCTCGAGTTCGCACTCTCGGAATATTTAATAAATCTCGAATCCGTCTCACGAACTCGAATTTATATTTATTATTCTAAATTAATATTCTGATTATTTTCGGACTCGATAATTTAAATTTTTTCGATCGGATGCGATCCATCGGAAAAATGTTTCACTCTCAGACGAACGCGATTTTGGGTTTTACATTTTACAAGATGAAATTTTTAGAAAAACAACCGCGGTATTGCCAAAAATTTTATAAACCCTATTTTGCAAACGTGCTTTAAAAAAAAAAAAAAAATTCACTCATTTCCGCTAAAAAAGAAATTTCTAAAGAGTTTTAAAAATGTTTTCAATAAAAGAAAAAAGCTTAGCTTCATGAAAACATTTCAGTTGGAGCAAATGTCGACTAGAAAGCCACCGTGGGGTTACCGAACGTGGGCTGCCTCTCCATAGAAAGAAGAGGGGTCGCGTCAAGTAAGGACCAGTCAGTAATGGAAGCGGAAGAAGCTCCTACCTTGCCTCCAGGTCGGACACTCTGGTGGCTCTGTTTTTCTTAATTTCGTAGCTATGATGATTGGTTTTGTTTGGTGTCTTGAAAGATTCTTAGTGTGAAGGATTAATGTAGCTGTTTGAAGTAGTAATAGCTGTTTGAAGGTAAAGGGTTGTAGTTGTTTGGAGCATAGGTGATGATCTCAATTGAATACGCAAACTCTTGTGGTTGAGTTTGTTCTTCAACCAACACAGTTGTCTGGGTTTGTTTTTTATTTTTTATTTTTTATTTATTTAATTATTTAATTTTTTTTTTCAAATTAATCTCTATTGTCTATCTTAAAATGGATAGTAGAGATTTGATGGAATATTTTAATTTAAGTTATTTAAATTTTATTTTATAATAATTCTTATTTTAATTATTTAAAATTGTAATTTATTTATTTTAATTGTAAGTTCTAAACATTTTTATTTTTTTATTTTGGTTATCAAAAGGTAGTTTGGTAATTGAATAACTTTTTGTTTTTTAGTTTTTAATTTTTTAATATAATAAGGGTATTTTGATCTTTTATTATTTTTATCACAAAACCATTAAAAATCTTGATGGAAACCGTTTTTTACTAACGGTAGGGACTTTTGTGACTAATATTTTCAAAAATTGGGATAAACTGATGTTATTTTTGTTTTCAAGGGGTTTTTGGATTTTTTCCTTAAATTAAACAAACCGGCACTTAATTTGGATAAAAACAATCCCAAATCAAATTTTCAATAGAACAATTTTTAGTGTTAAATTTAAAATGAATACATTACAAACTGCTGCTATTAAATCATTTTAGACTCGTTCAAGACATTATAAACTAAGATTAAGAAGATGCACGAAACTGCTACTTTAAGAAAACTCAATATAATGACTTCTTAGAAAACAAAACCGTACGAAAGTTTTCCACGACTGCTCTAAGACAAATCAACTCATGTTTTTTGTTACTTCCAAAATACCAGTTAACGAAGTGATAAAATAATTCAGAAACAATAATGAAGCAATAAAATAATTTAGAAATAATAACAAAATAAAAAATAAACAAAATGTCAAATAAAATTTACATGGTTTATCTAAAGTAAGTTACGTTCATAAAGCTATTGTAGATGTTTCGTATGAGAAGAAAAAATAACAAGTATTTACAAACATTAAATTCCTTGCAACTTAGATCCCGATTATACTAAAAATAATAACAATTTTTGAATACTTAAAAGAATCTCACTTTTTACTCAAATAGTTACATCACTCTATTTCTCTCAATTTTGGGATGCATAAGACAATTAGAAGAGAGGTCTTTGTAAGGCACCTCTAGTCAACCTCTCATTAATTACCATTAATTGGTTTCCTTTTTAATCACACATCATGCTTCCTTAAATTTCTTCACTCCAAAAATGAAGAATTAATGAGTTTATGATTTTGCATATAATTAATTTAGTGCATTAAATTCTTTGATTTTAGGAATCAATTCCTTGAAATTAGGAATCAATTAATTAATATTAGAAATCCACCAATAACAATCTCCCACTTAAAGAGTTACTTCAGTCATATCTTCACACAAGATTAACACAACAACTTATCTCTCCTTTTTTACACTTGTAGGCCAATTAAAGTTGAACATAGCTTCAGTTTGTCAATCGCCATCGTTTTCATTAGCATATCTATAGGGTTTTTATTTCCATGAATCTTTTTAAGTCTTAAAGCTTTGTCCTCCAAAAGAGACTGAATAAAATGATACTTCATCTGAATATACTTTGTTCTGGCATGGAAATATGGATTCTTCGCCATGTGGATTGCACTTCGAGTCTCAAAATAAAAAAACATTGTCCTCTTATTTCTTTCTCAATTTTTCCAAGAAACCTTGAAACCAAATAATCTCCATACTAGCTTTTGTAACTACAATATATTCTACTTTGATGGTGGAGAGAGCTACGACTTTTTGCAGTTGGGAAACCTAACTCATCGCAGTTTCTCAAAGAGTATACACATACCTAGTGATGCTTTTTCTATTGTTGATATCTCCATCTAGGTCAGCATCAATAAAGCTTTCTAGTTTCATATCTCCACTTTTAAAACAAAGTGTCATTTTGTGGTACTTAGTAGATATTTAAGGATCCATTTAACTATTCCCTAATGCATCTTGTCAAGATTGTTCATATACCTGCTCACTAGTCGTATTGCTTGTGCAAATATCTGGTTTGGTACAAGCCATGACATAATCAATCTTCTAATGATTAAGGCGTTAGGAACTTTTTTCATGTGATCACGTTCTTTTTTAGTCTTCAGTGAATTCTCCTTAGAAAGTTTGAAATGGCCACCTAAAGGGGTCCTCACTGGTATAGCATCCCTTGGCCGGACACTCCCTAACACACCTCACACTTCATTTTTTTTCAATTCCTACAATATCAATTACACTCAAAACATTCCAAAACTCGTTCAATACCCAAAAATCAATTCAAACACTAAAAATCATCCAAATACACAAACTTTTCCAAATTAAACACATACTAATAATGACTAAATAAATTCATCATTCTCAATTCTAACCCAAAATCATATCCAAACATAATCATTAATCATCCAAACACCAAATAAAACATTAAACTCAAAAATTACTTAAAGTTCCATCATTTTAATTTTCAAAAATCTAACCCTTACCTCACTAATCTCCTTGACCCAAGGTTTGCTTCACTTCTCCTTCACTTCCAAGTTTAGTTTCCACCTCTAATCAAGTCAAAATTCCATTCATAAATCACTATATCATCAATCCTAAAAATTTCATAAAAATATCATCAAATAACACCAAAATAAATCCAATTTCTTACCAATTCTTCTCCAACTCCTCTTGAATATTTGAGGATGAAAACAAGAGTAACAGAGAGTAAAAACCCTCCCTTGGAACCATGGCTCTTCCCTTCTTTCTTCTTCCTTTCTTTTTCTTTCCTTCTTCAGCTTCATTTCTTCCCTCTCTTGGCCTCTCTTTCTTTTTCTTCCTTTTTCTGGTTTCTGGTATGATTTTCTGCTCCTGTTGGTGTCTATCACCCCTCCTTTATCTCATTCAAGCATTTTTCTATATATATTGTTATCCAAAAGACCAATTTGCCTTTAAATTTTCTCAAAACCATAAAATCGTCATTCATAAAATGCTTGACATGTGTCCTTATCCTTATCCACTTGTCACGTGTCACATTTTCATTGGTTACTTTTTCTATGCTTATCCACTTGTTTTACTTTTTGATTTTAACTTTTTCGGAATGTCCGATTTCGGCTGTTTCTTTGACTTTTTCAAAATCCTCCCAAAATTTACCGAGGTCTATATTCGGACTTCCTACATACTCCTGGTAACTTTCGTAACCCTTTAAAGTCATTTTAAGTTCCTTTTCAACTCTCATCTTTTCACTAAATTGTAATAGACGATTTTCTGGATTGCTTCCGTTTCAATCCAAATCTCTTCCAAAAGTGTTGTTTGAATTTCTAAAATACTTTTTGAGCATTCTCATACTCATCTTGACACTTCTCTAAATTTTTAAATTTTTCAAAAATCCGTCCGAGTATCCGATCGGATTAGGAAACTACTCCGTTTTACCTCAAACTGACTCATTTCTGATCGGTTTCATTTTTCGTTCATTCGAATATAATTTTTAAAACTTTTAATATGCTAAACCATTTTTTTTGAAAATTACTATTCACATGGACGGTTTTCGTCCAGAAATACTATTCATCAAAATTTTCACTTTCATTGATTTTTGGAATCCAATTCTCAAAAATTGCACTCACTCATCACTGTTCATCCGAAAATCATTATTTTGTTTGAAATACTATTCATCTAGATATGAAGTAAATTTGGGGCATTACAGCTTTTGACTCAATTTTTCACATAATAAATTCATGAAAATTCAACTATTTTCATTTGAAAATCACTTACCCAAGTTGGATAATCCTCCTAAGCTTGTTCTTCACCTTTTTATGGGTTGAAATAAAAAAGGTGTGAAAATGGTCTGGATCAACTGTTGTCCTCTGTTTCCTTTTTCTACTCTGCATTATCGACTATCCTCTAGTTTCTTCTATTGGTTTTTGTTAGTTTCTACACTTTATATAACTTTTTATTTACTTGAATAATTGCCCCTCAACTTTGAAACATAATTATTATTCATGCCATTGATGAAATTTTGCAAACTTGCCCTATTTTCTCTACACTTTTCATGCATTATCCTATTTAATTTCACCTCCCATAATGCCCTTGCATGTGACTCTAATTTATTTAATTAACCATGCCATTTCTTGGAATTTTACTTCACTCTACTTTCGTCACACACTTTAATAAATCACCATACTACTTTTCGCATTCAAATTTGTTTCTGGTTTACTTCAGAATTTTTTTATCGTGATTCAATTTCACATCCAAAAATTCTATCATGATTCAATTTCACATCAAGATACTTTGAATCATTTCTTTATTCCATAAATGAAGACATAAATGTACAGTATATTTACAACACTAAAATAAGGAGGGTATATTACATAAGTTGTCATTTATTGTTGTACATTATCTTTCCACATTTAGGATTGAACTTTGTCAAATGACTTACAACTCTTGAAGTGTAGCAATTTCAACAATTTCTGAAGGAAGTGAACCACTAAGATGATTTCCCAGAAAGCACCTACAATGTAAATTGATCAAAACGTTATTTATCTATTTTATCTTGATCTAAATGGAAATGGCATGTATAAAAATCCTTGGGGCCTTAAATCAAAAATGGAAAGAGCAATTTCACTTACAGAATGGAAAGATTTTTTAGCTGAGAAAAAATGTGGGGATTGATGCATTAAAGTAGTTGTAAGAATAATCCCTATTAAAAACAAAAAACTAACTTCACTTAGTCCTCAATCCTGGAGAACTATCAGATGAAGAATGCCAATAATCACAGTGATAGGTTAATGCAGTTAGACATGTAAAAGGTTACAATTGACCAAGAAATAAAACAAATGGTGACCATGAATTATTGTTAATGTATTACGAACTCCATCATCTTCAGGATTGAATATTATAGTTAAACTTTTTCTTATTGGTTTAATCTTTTAGATTAGTCGTTCCTATTATGGCATCAGAGCCTAGAGGTTTTAGAAATCAAATCCCCTTTCCCCATCTTATATGAAATTCTTGTTTATTACGTTTTCCATTTTTCCATGTTGTATTCAAATGGACGTATTATGTTTTATCTTAAGTACTGTAGTTAGGCTCATTTTTATCAATTTAGACTTTCGAATCAAACGGTTTCCATCATCTTTTGTGATAATAAATCAATAGTTCATAACATAAGTACGACGATTCTATCTTTAATTGTAAAAATAAACCAAATTGGTGTTACAAACAGATTCAAATCCTTATTCAAAACTTTTGACACCCCATTTAACAAATTTAGGGATATTGTTGTCTATTGACCTTATTTTTATTTTTTCTTTTAAAATAAATATAAAAAATAATTCTAAAAAATTAATTTTTTGGTGAGGTTTTCATTATCTATCAACTAATAGATGATAAAGATCAACTTTAGAAAATTAAAATATTTGAAAAAAAGGGAAAATAATTATGAAAAATAGAATTTAAAAAGAAAATTGAAAGAAAAAACATGAGATCCAATCTGGATCACCATCCACCTAAACATGAATAGCATCAAACTTTAACAAAACAAAACTTATCCATAATAAACTGCATCTTCATCTAACCTCTCAACCCCAAAGCTAAAATCTCTCAAACATCAGGCTTAGCTTCTTCTTCTTTTTGAAACCTCTCAACCCCAAATCCAAAACGCAAATGCCACGATCAGTTTCTTCAAGAAGCTCCTTAGAACTAGGTTAAACATTATCTAGGTTCAATGTCATTTGAGTGCGTTGAACCTGAATGATGTTTATTTGGATACATCTGAGTTTGATTGGAACCTAGGTGTTCATTTGGGTTCGTCAAAGCTAGATTATGTTCATTTGGGTTGATGAACCCAAATGATGTTCATTTAGGTTTGAAAAGCCCAGATGATGTTCATTTAGGTTTGATGAACTTAAGATCATCTAGATTCAATGAACCTAGATTAGGTTCATATGAAGGCAATAGCGGTCATTTGATGTTGGCTTGATGTTTGATGTAGTGGTTTTTATTAGGATGCTAGTTTGATATTTCGTAATCCAACAGTGGTAGGGAAGATGGAGAGACAGAGAGATAGTGATGATGGTAATGTTTCTAGGTATGATGCTGGTTTGATAGAGAGATAATAGTGTGGTTTGATACTGGTTTGATGTTTGATGTGGTGGTTTTTGTTGATGTTTGATGTTGGGATCGATGACGGAGATCCAGGTGAGGATTTCCATCACCTCGCTTGCTACTACTCTAAATTTTTTTAGTGATTTGTGTTTTTTATTTGTATGTTTTAAGGGATTTTTGAGTTTCTTTTTATTATTAAAACATTGGTTTTTGCTAATTGATGATGATGATTTTGTTGATTTTGCTCCATTTTTTTTTTCAATTGTTGTAAATTCTATTTTTGATTAAAATTTTGACATCTAATGTTCATCAAGAGTGATGGACAGTGGAAATCCATTGATTATTATTTCTTAAGTTCTTATCGGTTAATTTTTTAATAAATCAAATTTTAAATCTTGCTGCACATATCATTTATTTAAGTATTGATAAGTGGGGGTCAATCCCACGTGGAGTTTCAACTATGGGTGGCAATCTCGATTGGCGGGTTGGGTTGGATACAACATGAACACGACATGATTATTTTTGACACGACATAATAAATAAACGGGTCGAACCCCTTTAACATGAACACGACACGATTATTAATGGGTTAACACGAAAATGACACGATTAACCCATTTATTATCGGGTCATTTAATGACACGTTTAACCGATACGTTTAGTGACCCGTTTAGCTAACACGTTTAGTGACCCGTTTAATTCACACGTTTAATGACTCGTTTATAACCCATTTAACCATATTTAATATATTTAAATTTTAATATAGATCTAATAAAAAACAAAATTAAAATAAAGATACAAAAGACCTCTTAAATCCACAAATACAATCCAAAACCTTAAAAAATACAATCATCCACAAATACAATCCAAAACATAAAAATACAAATGTTCACAAAGATGATTATAAAAATATCTTTGCAAATATAGTCCTTCATATTAAAAAAAAAAAAAAAAAAAAAAAAACACAACATGAAAAATATATCTGCACATATAGTCCTTTATATTAGAAAAACAACATCAACTGTTGATTGCATCCATAATCCATCAAACTACAATCTGCCAAAAGATAATAACTAAAAATTAGCTAATTAGTAAATTATATATTTATACATGAAAAAAATATTTTAACAAATATTTTATTAAAACCAATAAAATTTTACTATTACACGACAATTTGTGATTAGATAAATTCGATAGTTAATTTTAAGTTTATTTAAAATATAAACTTAAAACAATTAAATTAAAGAAAAAAGGTATTGGAATTAAGATTAAACTAAACTAAGTTATGATAGAAAATAAAATAAAGACAATTAATAATAAAAAGCTTAGTTAAAACATCTTATCTATCACTAAACAATCTCTAAATTTTTTATAAAAATTAATAAAGCAAATTCATAATAATGTATGATGAAGATATTCACGACAAATTATGATTAACTCATATCGTATAGATTATTCCTTAGTTAATATACAAATCCCATGATGTCTACGTAAATACATATATTTCTAATTATAACCTAACATGATGTTTACTTAACTTTAATCATTGGAATCCATTAAAAACTAGAATATGAATATCACGCAAATCTTTGAGCATGATGTCTATCTTAGGTATCTATGAACTAATACCCCTCGATTGGTTTGTAAGCAATTGATTGTTACCAACTAAGAATATGTCCCATTTGGTGTGCAGTTTATATTTTTATAACATAATCCTAAAAACATGTTTCTAAGATGATCAATCAAAGAAACATAATAAATAGAATAAAATTAAACTAGAGACATTAATTTGATTATGTAAAACATAAAGTTTTATTGAAAAGATAAACAAATTGAGTTCATATTTAAGATTTCAAGTTATCTCTAACTAATTAGTTAACTACATAAACTAAAAATAAAAATAAAGAAAAGAAAGATGGAATCGAAGCCTTCAACTGCTGTGTTCCTCTGCTTCTCTCTCTCTCTCTCTTCTTTGATGTGTGTTAAATGGTGAGAAGGGACTTCTGTTTATAGGTATGGATGAAGGAATATGCCAATAAATATTCGTAAAATATTTCGAGAATATGCTTTTTGAATGAAATGTTTTGGACACATGGGGATAGCTCAATACATCATAAAAATGCATGGGTCAAATGTCGATCCACGGGGCACGCGGTCAAACTCGACTAGGAAAGGTGACTCAAAGGCACGCGGTCAAGCACGACCGGCTTCGAAACAACAACTATAGGCGCTTCAAAAACACGCTGGTATGACCCGCTCTTGGGCGACCCGAACGCGACCCGGATCCACGTCACATTGCACACAGATCTGCTTCTCCAAAGTGCGAGGTTGGCCTACGTTTCACACCTTGCCAATTAGGCTTGGCTCGTCCGCAGATCACATGCAGCGCGTCAACAATGCACCTGGTGAACTTCAATTTGTTCTCTCAACTTCTCGTTAATTGTTCTTTTAACCAAAATTCTTCAAATATTGTAATTAAGCCTGTGATCTTTAAAATCACGAATCATTCTTAGGCTAGATCTTTCGTTTTTCTTCTGCTGAATTAATTCTAAAAACATATTGTTTCCATTATTTTCTTCTAAAACCTAAAATTAAACACAAAAACACTAAATGAAATAAAAACACCAATTTCACTCAAGAACATAACATAAATAATAGATAATATAGGAATAAAATAATGATAATTAATGACTCAATAGATACCCCTAAACCTATATTTTGCTAGCCCTCGAGCAAACTAGAACCTTAAAACAATATAAGAAAACACATAAAATAAAAACACAATTCATTTTCATAGATATATACGATAACATTGAGCATATGCCATAAGCCTTTAAACCCCAATCATCTCTAATAGGAAGAGTTCTATCTCATGAGATTTTACCAACAACAATACCTACAAACGTTAAGACGTTCCACCCATAACTCATAACATGTCGCTAAATGCAAATAAATGGAATCTCATATATGCATGATCTTGTATCAAGACTAAAGCTAAGTCACTGATAATCTAAGACACAATTATCAATAATCTCATACCACTCTTAAAGTAATCTTGTTTCAAAACATCATATTCACATATCATAGACTATTTCGCCTCTACTTTAATCCTCACAAGATATCAGTCATAACTCTCAAGAGTCCTATAGCAAACACTCATGCAATCATATGTGACAAAGGTTATATAAAGGAATAACAAGCACATTTTACATCGCATATGAATATAGAAGTTAAAAAGAACTATGCTTTTAAATGGATAGATCTCATAAATGAATCAAATACTAAGAACATAGATAGAGCATGATAACATACTTCAAACCCTTAAATTGGACTTCCCTCCAAAAATTAATAAATCTTTATTCAAGATTGTATTAGGGCTATGATTGATTAGTAGGTAAACAATGAAAGGTCTAGGTTTAAAGAACTTAGGATCATACCAAAGCACTCCATTCATTCTCTTATTCATCACAACCTTTTTTTTTTTTCATCACTATCACCTTTCTTATTTTCTTCCAATTCGTCTTCCTTTACTCACCTTCCCTTTCTTTTGTATATCTAGGCATTATAAAACTTGTGCTTTTTATATTTTTTCCTTTTTTTTTTTTAATATATATCTTTTTCTTTTCATTTTCATGCATTTTTTTTTTCTTTTATCACAATACCATTTAGAGCACATTTTTTTCAATGCATATGAAAGGACTAGACTCGGATTTCCCTTGTAGGGATCCGAGCGGAGCCCTCCCGGCACTCCAATAGAAATCTTCGTAGTCTTCATGTCAGTGATTGACTTAAAGGACTCCGTAGAGCAAAACCGTAATACATTTTCATTTTTTAATCATTTAAAAATTGAGATGCAAAAATTTCGGCAGCACAATGTTTGGTTTTTCGACATTTTTAATCTTTTCAAAGTACTTGTAAATCAATTTTAAACATTTCTAAAAACATACATTCTTCTCCACTTCCAATTTGGATCTCAGGTCCATCTCAAAATTCACATTCAACTATAAAACAAAGTATCTCAATCAAAATCATTTCGTACTTACAAACATTTTAACGTGCACAAAGTCGAAATCACTAATATAAAATCAAAAGTATATATATTATGTAATTTCATTATACATCAAGACATTTACTTTAATTTCATAGAGGTAGTCGTCAGATGCGCTCACCTAACTTTGCAATAGAGATTTATCGCCCTGAGCACTTATTTCTGCGCCTGGGGAGGTTTTTTCATAAAAATAAAACAATAAATATTGAGCTAAAAAGCTCAGTGAATGTTACACATTTTTAATTAAATTTTCCTTTCAAAACATAACCTCCCTAAAATCATTTGAAAAATCTACATTTCCTAATAATTTATTCAAAACATAATTTTAATGATTTTGCACAAACATATATATATATATATATATATATATATATAACTACTTAAATTCTCAAATACATGCATCATAAAATTCCTTCCATAACATGTCTCATTTGAAATTCGTTCGTAACATAAATATGAATTCGTAAAGCATATCGTCAATCATAACACATGTATCCAATGGAACCCAGAGAAATCATGATCACCACCCGATCCTAGAACACCGGTGGTGGAGACCGTTAATCTCAGTCATAAGCCACTATACTACGGAATATTACCTAATCTTGCATAGGGCATCAGTCATGATAGTACTTTACATACTCATAGAGAGCGACACGATAGCCTCGATCCCCCCCTCACTGACATGTTATATGAGCAATAAGGCACTTCGACCGCATAACAGTTATATCTCAATCGTATAATGGAGATTAGGGTAACCATCGGTTTTGAAAACTTTCTTTCACTGTTAAATTTTAATTCACATGGTAAAAATAATCAATTGTAAAACCATATCTCTTCAATTTGATGCTAAAAACATAAAAGCACATTTTATTAATGAATTCATGCTTTAAATATTTCTTTAGATGCATATATAAAAACATTTATAATCGAACATTATTAATATAAATTCATTTAAATATCAAAATGCTTAAATCTTCGTAGAGCATCATAAAAGCATACTAAACAAAATGCATTTATCATTTCATAAAATAATTTACACTTATCGATTTCTAACTCACGGAAACTTCTCAATTTTCTAGTTTACGATAATTTTATAGTTACGGATTCCTTCGCCTTCTCGATACCTATATAATTTAACATCCTATTATAAGCATGTCGCAACTATTTCATTCGTGAAATCATTTCCATCGACAAACATTCAATATTAATCATACAACACTTAATTACATAAAGATTTCTAAAACCTCATTTTTCAAATCGTAACAATGCCAATTATTCGTATTTACTTTTCGTTCGAAAATCTTAGTATTCAATCATGCCAAACACCTCATTTCAAGTCCAAAGTTCATGTCAACAAATCCAACACATTTTTGAATTCTATTGGTCTATGTTGGTCATACCTAACAATAAAATTCTATTAATCTCATTTTATTTTTTTCATCGAAATTATACTTAAACATAATGTCCAAGAATGTAGATGCAAGTCCATCACATAAAATATCATACTTTTGTAATTGTGCAAAATTTTATCGCAAAGTTTCCATTTGCATTCTAATGCATTCCTTTGATATCCAAACTATTTTACATCATCAAAATAGCTCCTAACATCATTCAAAACATCCAAACAATTTTCCACCACACTAACCACAATATGATAGCTTGGAAACTAAGGTTTTGCTTCCATCAAAACATCACATTTCTTCCAAATTTTTACATTAGAATTCACATCAAACAACACCATATTCACATACAAATGAACCTCCACACTAATGAGATTCAAAATCTTAAATCTCAAACATATCATCTCAACTGAAATATCAAAAACTATAAATCCAAAAAAAAATTCTTACAAACTATCTCATGGAAAACTTAATTTTTACCTTTCAAACTAATCTCAAATGGTTGGATTTTGCTTCTAGATTAGTGTATACCTCATGTATGCATTAAATCCCTTCGAAATCACTCAAAATGCTTGCTGTCTCCCTTGCATAATCACGACAGAATAGCCTCTCACTTGTCTTTGTCGAAATGCTTCTTGTTTCCTTCTTGCATATATGAAGAAAAATCACTCCAAGCATCCTCCAGGATCACCATGCAATGTTGTCCTCTTTTGCTCTTCCTCCTTGGCAGTATTCCTCTCTTGCATGAGTGGAGAATTTACTCAAAATCAGCTTCCAAAATCACTCAAGGCTACTGCTCCTCCCTTTGATTTCTCTTAGCCAAGCTCAAGCCCGGTTTTGTTGATTTGAGACCAAATGAAATTGCATGTGTTTCTCTCTTTGTTTTCTTTTGTTTGTTTTGCTTTTGACCGAAATGAAAGTGTTCTCTCTCACTTGTTTGTGTTTTGCTTTTGACCGAGTATAAATGCTCTCTTCTCAATTTCTTATGTTTGTGATCGAATGCTTTGTCTTTGTTTCCCATTTCATTTGTTTGTTTAAACTATATATATGCATGATATTTTTTTGCCACTTATCCATCACTTACTTCTCTCTTGTGACACATGTCCTTCATGCAATCTCTCTTTCCCCAATTGCATGCCAAGTGTCCCATTTTCACTTAAATGCGCGACACTTGTCACATGCAATCTATCCCATGTTTTCGTTTTACACTTTTCGATTTCCTATTTCCACATTCGAAACCATTTTCAGTCCATCCGGAAATTATACTAAATTCAATTTACACATCTGGATATCGTACTAAAATTCGATTGCACATCCGAGTTATTCCGGGAATTCTATCGAAACTCAATTTATATAGCCGGACTATCCGAAAATTCTATTAATCATTTACGTTCTACTCGAAAAGTTTACTAGAATTAAATTTTATATTTGAAACCATCTCCGGTCTACTCGAAAATTTTATTTTGACTCAATTTATCATTTCTGTATTTTCCAAAAATTTCATTAATTACTTTCGGACTGTCCGAGGATCGTTCCGAAAATTCAATTTTCATACTTGAGTACTTTAAATCATTTTATTATTCCTAAATAATCTGAAGAGTATTTTCACTCGATAAGTTTTGAATTACTTATAATCTATCCAGATTGGTTAGTTTTTGATTCATTTCAATACCTTTAGTCTCTAATATTAATTTCAAAACCTTTTGATTTGTGAGGTCTGGTTTTCAGAAATTACTATTCACATAGACACTTTTCGTCTAAAAATACTATTCACCTAGAAATAATATTAATTAAAAAATTCACTTTCAATGATTTCTGGGGTCTGTTTCCTAAAAATTACTATTCATCTAAAAATACTATTCACACGGATGCTTTCTATTCAAAAATACTATTCACCAAAAAAAATAAATTATTTTTCATAAAACAAAATTTTGGGTTTTATAGCATATGCTCATGTACACATCACATGAATGCTAACACTTTAATTTCCTTCTCCTCTTTCACCATCTAGCATGATCTCAAGCTCATAAGAGTATGATTGAATTTAAGACTCAATATAGGAGTATGATTGAATTTAAGGCTTAATAGGGTCATTTAATAAGGGTATACAAAGAAAAAGACTAAAACTATTTGGCTTTAAAGAATTTATGATGTATTTCAATTTAAGATAGGGAAGTAGACATTTATTAGAAATTACCTATATCACGTATAAGAAGTGCATCCAATCAAAGCAACTTATATTATCTACAATGATGATTGTTCTTTAGTATCTAATGCAAAACCTATTAGAGGTAATTTATTAAGAACAAAAAAATGAAGATTTTTTAAAGAGTATAAGCAAATAAATTTCTCAAAAAGAAATAGTCAAAGGGTTTAAATCCTCACCAAGGGTATTCTTTATTGATAGTCAATGATTCATGTAAATATGGTATTCATCCACTCAATCAACTAAAATCGTGACATTCAAAAGTTTCAAATTATGCAAAGATGTTCATAGCTATTCTTTAGTAAAGATATATGATAAAAAAAATTTTAAAAAAGGATGTATTAAGACTCTATTGATGAACACAAAGTGATTAGCTAACTTGTTATGGGTTAATTGAAAAACAAAAAATTTAATGAAAAATTCAAAAATTTTAGAAATTTTTTTCAAAAACTAGGAAAAAAAAAAACTATATTTCACCACCCTAAATCTAAACTAAACATTGTCCTTAATGTTTCAAATGTAAAATATAAGTAAGAGAAAAGTAAAAACCAAAAATAAAAACAAAGAAAAGGAACAGAATTACTTTGATGGGTTGTCTTCCAACAAACGCCTTAAGTAATGTCTTGGTTAGACGTTCTTCTATCACTTTATAAACCTAGCTCCCATGGGTAAGTGTATTTATACATTAACGACCTTGATCCTCTATGCTTGCGTCGTGGATGTAGGGCAAAATCAAATCACGTTAAAAATATCGTTGTGTTTATTTTACTTTATTATTGCTTAGGTTTTTATGATGAACAATCAGATGTGGTGTGTCCTACTTTGTTGTGATAGACACAAAATTTGCTCATGTCCCTGCATCATTCAGGAGTCTGAATAGGAGATGGTTTTCCAAAGTTCTCCCTATTCCTTTTAGTTGCAAAAATCCTCTCTCGAGTATCAAACAGGGTGCTATATTTTTATAATGACCTTGATACTAAGGTCGTTCTCGCCTCTGGTTATTCCTCGATCCAGGCCCATTTCTAGCCTTTTTTGCAATCTGATTATTATTTCTTTGGCCTCTAAGACCATTTCCTCAATTGCTTATTTTCTTCCATTGATTGGAGCTACCGACCTCATGTTTTGATTATTCGCCTTCCTAGGGCCAAATGCTTTCTCCCACCTTATTTCTTTTGCTGCTCACTCATAAAATTCTCCTAGGTCTTTCATCGAGGATTTATAAATGCTCTCGTACAGCGTCCCATCTTTCCTTAGTCTCGTCGAGATAGCTGTCAAGATCCCCTCGTCCGAAGGGCTTTCCACATTATTCACCTTGCACTTGAATTTGCTGAATAGTCCTTTAACAATTCATCGAGACGTTGGAAGATGGTAGCAAGGTGACAGGGTGACACGACCTATCTCTTTAGCGCCTTGTATTGGTTCAAAAATTTTTGTTGGCACTTTTCCTAGTTATTGATGCTGTGGATGAGAGGTTTCTAAACTATGTCCACGGGATATCCCCAAATGTTACCGGAAAAACGTGGCACTTGACTAGTGAGTTGGTGGTTTGCAAGTCCATATGGATATTGAACACATCTAGGTGATTGTAGGGATCACCGTCCCCATTATATTGTGGAATGTTGGGAACTTTGAACCTGGGGGGAAGCGACTCCATCTCAATCTCCGAGGTGAATAGAGTTCTTTCTCCACTCCCACTCCCCCGTTCATGGACTTCGGGTCGTGCTTCAAGTTGTTGGACCCTTTAAAGAAGCTGCTCGACGAGTGAATCCTGCCCTTCAACTTATTTGGCAATGGATTGCTCGACAGCAGGTTGTCTATTCTACCTGTCCTACTTACTCAGGGAATGCTGACCTTGTGCCCTTTGTTTTCTTCTATCTTTAAACTCAGGGGCATAACGACTAGGCTCACGTCTATGGTTAGGCCTGTCCGATGCAATTTCTCTACACGAACCTCTACGACGATGCCTCTGCCCGGCTTCATCTTTGCGCACTGAGAGCTGATTATACCCATGATCCATCTGCCTCGGTTAGTGTTCATTTTGGCTTACCCTTGCTCTGAATCTTGAAGGTTGAGCCGCACTTTCACCATTACGAGCTCGTTGAAATTGAGCACTAGACTACACGTTAGAGGAATGAGCTGACCCCTATTGAACTAACTCTCTGATGACTCTCTCATTCGGGGTAGGGGCCCCAACATGCTGTTGTTGTGGGATATCTCCTCTCATAGCTACCTAAGGTGGTCTCTAAGCAGTTTGAATCGAGGCTTAAATAAGTGCCCTGACTTTACTGACTAGTTGTGTCATGGTATTCTCTAACACTTCCTGGCGTTGTTGTAAAACCTGTATAACATTTCCTCCTGCAATATTAGGTATAGGTTGGCGAGAAGGAAGATGAGGTATATCTTGAGTGTTCTTAGCCATAGGTGTGTTAGACATTTCTACACCCATTTAAGCTGGCTCGCCAACAGGCAGAGTGTCTCGCTGTTGGTCTGAGCTCTCGAGTCGGTTAGCTTCCGCGTTGGAGCTTCTAGTGATTTTTCCTCTAACCATGATGATTAGTAAGCAAACTTTGTAAGTTGAGAACAAAGGTGGTGAAACTACAGACGGGCCATTCCTTTAGCACTAAAATGTCAACGTCTGGATTCAGCCGACTAGGTTCTTTCTAGGCCCAAGCTATAGTTTTGATCAAAGTGATATAAGTGGAAAGCAAAGGAAAGGGTCAGGGAAGAACAAGGTGCACCAAGAATTTTTAAGTGGTTCGGTCTAATTGATGTCTACGTTCACTATTTTCTCTCTCTTACTATTTCTACAGAATAACGGCACTAAAAAAATTCTTCTCTTTTACAATGAATTTTCTCCCATATTTATAGAGAAAGGGGAGGTGCTACAGTAATTTATAATAAGACAAAGTTGTAATAAGTCAAAATGAAATGATGGATTACATTCAATATAGCTAACATCTATCAAGTTAATTATGCCAAAACATGGGTTTAGACACTACACCCATACTGATTAGGTGAGATGTCTTTAATTCATACTGTAATTTCTGACGGAATTGGCGTGTATGATATGCCTTGAGCTGTAATCGATTCTGACAGTTCTGACTGTAGTTGACTTGTAGTCTGAGAAATGTGGTAGAAGCGAGCTCTTTAGCGAGAAGAATATTCAGTCACGCTAACGAGCAAATAAGGCTCTGCCGAACTGATCTCATCAAGGGTTACTGATAAAGGTTATAAGCGAGTTATTTAACGATCTGATAAATCAGCAGACAATTGGCCTCATAGACGAGCTGATAAGTGAGCACATGCAGAAAGGACCGAGCAATTGAATGAGCAGATTGACAAGCATATGATCAATTCCATAAACTGATTCATGGGCAAGCTGAAGACGAGCATATGCAGATAATCGAACAGATAAACGAGCAAAGAGTTGGACCTTTTTGGTTTGACTATTAGGTCCATTCTTTGAATTTTTGTCAGCCCATTTGTCTTGATTGTGAAAAAACCCATAATATACAGTAAACAGATTGTTTCATGTTTGAAATAATCTTTTGTTTTTGTTAATTAGCTAGATGGGTATTATTTGAGAATTGTTATCTTAACACCAATCAAGTAGGTATACAATATTCTTAAATTTTCTCCAACAATAAGTGTTCAAACAGATTTTCAATATCCATTTAATATGTTTGAAATAATTTGTTGTTTTGTTAATTAGCTAGATAGGTACTATTTGAGAATTGTTATTTCAACACCAACCAAACAGGCACACATCATATTCTTGAATTTTCCCCAACAACAAATGTTCAAAGGATTGTCAATATCTATTTAATAAGTGTGAAATAATCTTTTGTTTTATTAGTTGGCTAGATAGGTATTGATTGAAAAGTGTTATCTTAACACCAATCAAACATACTAACTGGTGATTTGCGGTCTAGACCCACCATGGTAAGAAAGATGGACCGCAACCCAAGATTCTATAGTGTGAGTTCTATCAATAACGTTTTTTTGAAAAACCTATTATTAACATTTTTAAATTTGAAAAAATTTAGATATTCAGATAGGTGCTTTGCAAATATCCATCTTATGTATCTAGTTTAGTGTCTGTACAGTAGTCTAACCCCTGGAAATAATCAAAGCTGAGTTCCTGGATCTTAATTTAAGTTTGATGTGACCTATAATATGTACGAAAGTGACTTCTTCCATGACCATGTGATGCAGCTGTGAATAAGGCAAAAAAGAAGGTTGGTTTGGTGTGGTTATCCGAGACTAGTCGGAGTTGGAAAAATATACATAAGATGAGAAGAAAAATATATATATAAGGAGTTGGAAAAATATATATGTCAATTTTTTAATCCCCAAATTTCTTATCATCTTGATACTTCAATTCATGTTGAAAGCAAAAGGAGTTGGAAAAATATATATAAGGTGAGAAGAATAATAAGCCTGACAAGTATGTCAATTTTTTAATCCCCAATTTTCTTATCATCTTGATACTTTAATTCATGTTGAAAGCAAAAGGAGTTGAAAAATATATATATAAGGTGAAAAGAATAATAAGCCTGACAAGCATGTCAATTTTTTAATCCCCAATTTTCTTATCATCTTGATACTTCAGTTCATGTTGAAAGCAAAGGGAGTTGGATTTTCCTGCATTATTCAAACAAAAACACATATTAGTAACTGCCTCATCTCTCTTTTTTTTTTTTTTTTTTAATATATTACATCTTCTGATACTCGGTAAGATATCTATTGAGACCTATTAAAAGAATATGCTTAGTGAGTGGCCTCGAGATCTACACCCAGAATCAAGAGAGGGCTACTCACAAGCAAGTGTTGAGTAAGAAAAGGGGACCTAAAGAAAGAGCAAAGGGAGGGTATCTTTGCAATGTTGAGTAAAAAATTAGAGCAAAAAAACATATTCCTCTGCTGTTAATTAATCAATACATATATATATATGTGTGTGTGTGTTCATGAGGAGCAGTAATAGGCCGTATTTTGTAACCTTTCATTAAATGAAACAACCTTTACGTTTAACATGATCTTCTTTGTTCAAGAATCTAACTGGTGACAAAAAGGTGGAAAGACCACGTTTCAAATGTTTCCTTGAAATACCACATTTTAACTTTTGGTATCCTATAATATAGGAAAGTATTGAATACATGTTAAATTATTGATCCCCATCATCATGTGTTTACCTGGTAATTATTTTTACTGTTCTTACAAAAGGGTATCAATAGTCAGAAATTTTAACGGGTTGTTTTAGGTAATATCTTAGGCCACAAGTTGACCCTTTGTTTGAGGGTCAACTTGACCAATTATATTCTTTCTACAAAGATCCTGAACAAAGATTTAGAGACTTACAGAGTTGGAATGTTAATAAATCAAGAGTCTCAGATTGGTAAAGAGGCCTAAACATCTCTATTTTACAAAAGCATACTTAGCATACTACTATCTGCTTTCTTCCATGGCGGCAGCTCTTAGAACACTTTGTTCTTGTTTAGTTTTATCTCTATATTTGATTTCCATAACCTTTGCACATGATGGAAACCGATTCATCTACAATGGCTTCAATGGAATCAAACTGCATTTGGATGGACAAGCAAAAGTACTTCCTAATGGCCTGTTGCAGCTAACTAACATCTCTGATCAGAAAAGTGGTTATGGTTTCCATCCATATCCGATCAAGTTCAATACGTCTTCTTCTCAATCTCTTTCTTTTTCTACACGGTTTATGTTTGCATTGGTTCCAGTAATGCATAATTTTGGTGGCCACGGTATGGCTTTTGTCTTCTCACCATCTTTGGACTTCACCAATACAGCTATTGCAAGTCAATATCTTGGACTTTTTAATTTGAGAAACAATGGCCAACCCACAAATCACATCTTAGCTGTTGAGCTTGATATTGTAGACTCTCTCGAGTTTGAAGATGTTGATGGAAATCATGTGGGGATTGATGTGAACAGCTTGATTTCCAATGATTCTGCTACAGCAGCTTATTTTTCTGATAGTGAAAGGAAGAACAAAAGCTTGATGCTAGCAAGTGGAGATCCAATACAGATGTGGATAGACTACAATGGAGCAGAGAAGTTACTTAACGTGACACTAGCTCCGATCAGATTTCCAAAACCAAGCAGGCCTCTCCTGTCAACAGCCATAGATCTTTCTAAGATTTTCTTGGACTCTATGTATGTTGGATTCTCTGCAGCTACCGGGTGTTGTACACGTAGGAGTGACCATTATGTTTTCGGATGGAGCTTCAGCAGAACTGGAGAAGCACAAGATCTTGATATTTCAAAGCTTCCTCCACCTCCCCCACGAAGAAAAACAAGTAAGAAACAGGATCCAATGATGATTGTTTTGGTTGTAGTTGTGGTGGTGATATTTATAGTAGTTGTTGGAGCTGTTTACTTTGTGAGGAAGAAGAAATATGCAGAAGTCTATGAAGACTGGGAAAAAGAATACGGTCCTCATAGATTCTCTTACAAGAATCTCTACAAAGCAACGAAAGGTTTCAAGGACACAGAGGTTATAGGGCAAGGCGGTTTTGGAAAGGTTTATAAAGGTGTACTTTCTTCTAATGACCAAGTCGCGATCAAAAGGATCACTCATGCTTCGGGACCATGGATGAAGCAGTTTGTGGCTGAGATTGTAAGCATGGGAAGGCTAAGGCATAGGAACTTGGTTCGACTCCGGGGCTACTGCAGGCGAAAAGGAGAGCTTATGTTGATATATGATTACATGCCTAATGGTAGCCTTGATAAAATTTTATATGGTAGTGTGAGACCAAATCTGAATTGGTTTCAGCGAATAAGAATTCTTCGAGGAATAGCTTCTGGCCTTCTTTACCTCCATGAAAAATGGGAGCAAGTAGTTCTTCATAGAGATATAAAGCCTGCTAATATTCTTTTGGATGTTGATCTAAATGGAAGATTAGGAGATTTTGGCCTTGCTAGGCTCTATGATCATGGTAGTGATCTACACACCACCAATCTGGTGGGAACTATAGGTTATCTGGCTCCAGAGCTTCTTAGAACCGGAAAAGCGACTACCAGCACAGATGTGTTTGCTTTCGGGGTTTTTATGCTTGAAATAGCTTGTGGACGGAGGCCTATGGTGCCTGGAGAGTTAAATTTGGTCGATTGGGTGGTTGACTACTGGAAAAAAGGATCTATCCTTGATGCTAGTGATCCGAGATTCGAAGGTGTATACGCAGAGGAGCAAATGGAGTTGATTCTGAAACTAGGCTTGTTTTGTTCACACCCTAACCCAACAATGAGGCCTAGTATGAGGCAAGTGATGCAGTGCCACGATGGTGATGCTGAGTTTCCAGATATTTCGCCTGATAACAATGTGATTGGCACATTCACAGCAACTAATGAAGCTTCTGATAATGCGGTTTCATTTTCTTCATTGTTCGAAGAAACTTCTCTGCCAGCCGTTGATTCAATACTCATTTCAGTTCGCTAGATAAAAAAACATTCTATCCATTATGATAGGAGATTTAAGTTAAACGTTTCTACAAATTAAACATGTATTGTTTACATAACTAGCTGTAAATTTAGAACACTGGTTTGTACTTTGTATTCCAATTAGACTTGACACAGTATTTCTGTGAAGTAATTTGATTTTCAGGGCTCATATGCATCTATTCTACTATAACAGTTTGCAAAAGCAAGGTTAGATAGTTCTATATCAATGTTAAAATAGCCATGTAGAAATATTGTAACTTATAACTCTTTGCCTGTACCATCCAGTTGAAATTTATTCACAGCTGTTGAGGTCATTAAATCAGTGCTACTTTCTTATCACTTTATTTTCCTTACAAATGAATTACAGTGATAATGCACTGAATGTAAAATATAAGAAGTCCCTTTCTTTAGAGCCTAAGGAATTCAATAAAAAGAACAAACAATCTTACAAATATTACTACTTTCAGTTTTCTAACTCAAACAACTAGAAGGACTTTTCGATGTGTCATCTTTAATAAATAAACCAGCACTCAAAATACTCCCTAATATTATCAAAATAGTCTAGAATTAAATTAAACAAATCGGCACTTAATTTGGATAAAAACAGTCCCAAATCAATTTTTCAATAGAACAATTTTCAGTGTTAAACTAAAAATGAATGCATTGCAAACTGCTGCTATTAAATCATTTTAGACTCGTTCAAGACATTATAAATTAAGATTAAGAAGATGCAGCTGCTGTCTTTAAGAGAACTCAATAAAATGACTTTTTAAGAAACAAGACTGCGCAGAAGTTTTCCATGACTGCTCTTAGACAAATCAACTATCTTTTTTTGTTAGGAAATAAACCTTCTAAAACACTAGATTAATGAAACGATAAAATAATTTAGAAATAATAATGAAATAAAAAACAAACAAAACAACACATAAAATTTATGTGATTTGCTCAAAGTAGGCTGCGTCTATGAAGCTGCTATAGATGTTCATATAGGGAGAAAAAATAACAAGAACACAAACATTCAATTCCTCGCAACACAGATCCCGATTACACTTGAAAGAATAACAATTTTTTAATACTCAAAAAGATCTAATTTTTCGCTTAAAGAGTTATATCACTCTTTTTTCTCAATTCTGGGACACATAAAACAATTGAAGAAAGGTTTTTATAAGGCACCTGTAGTCAACCCCTCATTAGTTACCATTAATTGGTTTTCTTTTTAATCACACATCATACTGCCTCAAATTTCTTAACTTCCAAAACGAAGAATTATTGAGTTTCTTAATTTTGCATATAACTGATTCAGTATATTAAATTCCTTGATTTAAGAATCAATTCCTTGAAATTAAGAATCAATTACTTGATATTAGGAATCCACCAACAACAATCTCCCACATGAAAAGTCATTTCAGTCATATCTTCACACAAGATCAATACAACAACTCATCTCTCCTTTTTAACTTTTTCAAGCCAGTTGAAGTTGAACATAGCTTCTGTTTGTCAATTGTCGTTGTTTTCGTTAGCATAACTGTAAGGTTTTCATTTCCATGAATCTTCTTGAGTCTTAGAGTTTTGTCCTCTAAAAAAAACCAAATAAAATGATACTTCGTTTGAATATGTTTTATTTTTGCATGGAAAGACGGATTCTTTGCCATTTTGGATTGCACTTTGACTGTTAGAATAGAGAACATTGTTTTTTTTTTTTTTTTTTTTTCAATTTTTCTAAGAAACCTTGAAACTAAATCATCTCCTTATTGGCTTCTGTAACTGCATATATTTCGCCCTAGTAGTGGAAAGAGCTACTACTTTTTGCAGCTGAGAAACCCAACTCATCACAATTTCTAAAAGAGTATACACGTACCTGGTTGTGTTGTTTCTATTGTTGACATCTCCATCAAAGTTAGCATCAATAAAACCTTCTAGTTTCATATTTCCACTTTTAAAATAGAGTACCATTTTTGTCATACTTCTCAAATATTTAAGGATCCATTTAACTGTTCGCCGATACATCTTGCCAAGATTGTTCATACCTGTTCACCACTTCTACTATTTGTATAATATCAGGTCTGGTACAAACTGTAACATACATCAAACTTTTAATAGCTGAGGTGTAAAGAACTTTCTTTATGTGATCATGTTCTTCATCAGTCTTCAATGAATTCTCCTCAGAAAATTTGAAATGGGCACCTAAAGGAGTGCTTACTGGTTTAGCATTTTTCGTGTTGAATCCGGAGAGTACTTTATTGACATACTCTGTCTATGACAACATTAAAGTTCCTGCTACTCTGTCTCGTATAATCCTTATTCTAAAAATCTGCTTCACAGCGTTAAGATCTTTCATTGTAAACTACTTTAAGAATACCCGCTTTAAGTTATTTATCTCTTATATTTCAGAACCTACAAAATGATAAAATTATTATCAAACACCTTAATATAACAGTAATGATCTTTTTGACATCATGTGAAATCGCTGCTACCTATGAAATTATCTAACTTCTTATACCACCTGTGAAATCACTGCTACCATATAGACTTTTCTTTAGCTTGCATACCATACTTTTTTTGCCTACTATCATGAAACCTTATGGTTGCTTCATATAAAATCTCTTTCTCTAAATGGCCATAAAGGATTGCTACCTTTACATCTAACTGCTCAAGATGTGAATTCTTTATAGCTACCATTTATAATGCCAACTTGATCATTATCAGTTTCACTACTAGAGAGAAAAGTATAGTTGATGTCTACTTTTTGCTGAAATCTTTTGACCACTAACCTAGCTTTGTAAAGTTTGCTTTAATCATGCTTTTTTTTTTTTTTTTTTTTTTTTTTTTTTTTTTTTATCATAAAAACTCACTTGTTATGGAAAGAATTCTTCCCTTTTGGTAGTTTAGTTAGTTTGCATATCTAATTTGACATAGTGAGTCCATCTTATCTTTCATGGAATCTGCTATAATCTCTTCAACTTGAGATCTACGAAAATCATTGGAGGAGGAGATCATGGCAGATCTTTCCAATCGGAGAGGAGATCGATCTCCTCCAGTTGGATCTCCTCTCTGGTTGGAGGAGAGATTTGTAGAAGTGCAGAAAAAAATAATATATATTTTTTTTTGTTTTTTTTTTTTTATTATGTGTGGTTATTTTTTGGGATTTTTGGTTGAATTGATGATTCGGTCTTGTCTTTGATGATGTTGATGAACATGAAGA
Source organism: Dimocarpus longan (assembly GCA_022984855.1). Classification (NCBI taxonomy): domain Eukaryota; kingdom Viridiplantae; phylum Streptophyta; class Magnoliopsida; order Sapindales; family Sapindaceae; genus Dimocarpus; species Dimocarpus longan. The sequence continues at coordinate 9,708,454 of CM041014.1, read as the reverse complement.
TTAGGGATGTGTTTAAAGTTTGGAGATGATAATATTGATGATGAATTGATGATGATGAACGAAATAATGATAAGGGATAATCCCAAAAAATCTACTATAGTTTGCAAAAAACCTACTGTAATTTGCAAAAATATTTATTTTACCATATATGGTTTATTTTTTGTTCAAAATCTCTTCTGACATTAATAAAAACACTTAAAATACCTTCTGGACGTATGTGAAAAGACGATAACCCCTAATGGTCACAGATTTCATTAGGTTGACTTGGTTGACCGTTTCACTTCAAGGGAAAAAATAGAAAAATGATAAAAAAAAAATTGATTAAATTAAAGTTGAAAATAAATAAAAATTTTAAAATATAAAAATATAATACTAAAATCAATGAAAAAATAAAATAATATTATAATTAAAAAATAAAAATAAGAAAACCAAAACTAAAACCAAATTATTTAATGTAAAAAAAAAATAGAAAAATAGAAACCATATTATTTGTTATTTAAAAAAAAAAAGATTATTTCAAAAAAAAAAAAAAAAAATGAATCCAGATTTTATTTCTTCTTCTTATTCTCCTCTTCATCATTGCTGCCCCCCATCTACACTTGTCTTCTTCTTCCTTTCTTTCCCTTTTTTTCTTCTTCTTCCACTTACCTCATCGTTGTAACACCTATCTCTACCGTCGATAATTATGGTTTATACCCATCTTCACTACTATCAAGTCGACACACTCATTTCTAACAACCAGATCCGACCTCATCATCTCCTCACTGAAGCGAGGTTGCTGTCATCATCTAGAGTCTCCCTTCACCATCGTCAATCCCTCATGTGGACAACTCCTTCCCTTTCACTCTTTTATCGGCGATCTCTCATTTGGACACACTATTTCCCTCTTGCTCTCTCTTCATCATGCTTCTTCTCGTTGGTGTCATACTTATACTCGTTGGTGTCGTGCTTCTTCTTGGTTGATTTTGGTTGTTGATTTTGATTGATTTTGAATTTGGTTGGTAATTTAGTTGATGATTGACGATAATGGTGTTGATGATTGATGATGGATGATTGGGTTAATATAGGAGTTTTTCTTGGGTTGATGATAACTAGGTTTCCAGGAAAGAAAACCTAAAATTTTTGAGTTTCTAGTCGCTGGATTTTGGGTTTTCGACGATTGGAAACCCAAAAATGGGAAGGAAGAAAAAATAGAAGAGAGGAGAGAGAGGGAGAGGGAAAACAAGGGGGAAAAAAAAAAAGAGGTGGTCTAACTTCTTGATAACAAATGGAGTAATCAATAGTACCCTTGAGATATGTCAAAATTCTTTTGACAGTAATTTAATGTTTCTATCAAGAGTTGGATAGATATCTACTTGTAATCCAATTGCATAATAGATATCTGGCCTTGTACACATCTTAGTGCATGTAAGACTCCTAATGGGATTGAAATAAAAAGCTTTCTACATCTTTTCATGTTCTTGAGATGGTGATGATCAAATATAGTGATGATTACAATGAGATCATCGACATGTCTCCAAACAAAAACAGTAATGATCAGATCAAGGTCATAAAGATATCTGATGATGAGGATGATTATGTGCTTGATGATGTGGACATTATTTACATATCATCTGACGAGGAGCATCTTAAGATAAATGACCTATTGGACTATTATGATTCAAATTTTGATATCTAGTTTCATTTATTTGACATTTAACATGTATTTCTTTTCTTTCTTTTTTTTTAAAACATTTTTTGGTTGTTTATGTTGAATTTGAGTTGAAAGCAATATAACCAAATAATGGTAAAAAAAGAAAACAAATACATATTGAGTGTCAAATAAATGAAACTAGTCATAGTAATAATCAAAATATGAATCATAATAGTCCAACAGGTCATCCATCTTAGGATTTTCCTCATCAGATGATATGTAAATGATGTCCGCATCATCAAACACATAATCATCCTCATCATTAGATATCCTGACGACCTCAATCTGATCATCACTATCTTTGTAGAACCTAGAATTTCTTCATTTTATGAAAAATAAAATTTTTTGTTGAATAGTATTTCAAGATGAATAGTAATCGAATGAATAGTGATTTTCAAGAAACAGACTCCGAACATAAATTTTTTTTAGAATAAGTAGTAGAGTTTAATGAAACTGAAATGGATCGAAAAGGAGTCCATTGGAGGAGTTTTAAAAGTCTCAAAGATAATTTGACGAAAATACTCTTTTTGGAGAATAATAGAAATTGATGGTTTTAAATCCATTTGAATTTTTTTTTTAAAGCATGAGATTGAGAGGTAAGATACCCAATTAGAGTATTATATAGTCAATTTGATGATAAGATAATCATAGAATATTTTTGGAATTTATTTAGACATGGATTAGAATCAAATACAAAGGAGGATAAAATAGACAATTCAGTTCAAGTATACATGGAAATGGTGTGAGCATCACATGGAAAGAAGTGGACAAAAAAGTATAATCCATGTGAAATTAAATGGACCAATGGAAGAACGACAAGCAAGACATGGAATTATTGAATATTTAGTTGTCATGCAATTATAAGTTAAGAAAAGTTTAGTTAGTGTAATGTTTAATTAGCAATTGACCAATCAAATGCCATCAAATGTAACTAGGATTTGTTTGGTATTATGGAAATAATTTAAAGGAATTTTAGTCAATTGAATGAAGGAGTATATAAAGTGGATTAGCATGAAATGGGTATGAAAATTGAAGGCAAAAACGTGAGAGAGGGAGAGGGTGTGTTCGGCCAAGCAAGAGGAAGAAGACCAAGAGAATTTCCAACCAATTTTGCATGCTATGTTTACTTGATTTAACAAAATAAGTGTTAGGGAAGAAGATTGGTAAGAAAAGTGAAGAAAAAGTGGTAAGTGACTTGATAATTCATGGTGTTTTGATGGTTTATTAGGTGAATGATAACTTGATTTGTTTATGTAGTTTTTAGTATGTTTAAAAGTAGATAAACTTGAATTCAAGCTTGGAATTGAAAAAAAAATAAGTTGGCAAGCAAGAAAGTAAGGTGAGTAATCTAGGTTTTGTGCAATTTTTAAAGAGAAATTTGATTGAGTTAATTTTAGGATGTTAGATAATTATTGGAGTGATTTTATTGTGTTTAGAGGTTATAAAAGTGAAAGAATGATGTTGGATGGTTGGATGATGAATTCGACCAAAATGGAAATCATATGCCTATGAATCGATCTTTATGTTTTGATGTGATTGTATGATAGTTCACATGATTTTAAGTTACTATGTATCAAGAAATTGAAAAAAGAATTGTTGGATAGGAATGTGATGTCATTGGGCCAAGGGAGAAAGTTTGTGTTCAAATGGTTATTTAATTCATTTAATGAGTTTTTATGAGTTTATGCATGTAATTGACTACATTGGGATCAAGAAAATGCAAGGAAAAAAATGTTATTAAGTTAGTGTAAGTTTATGTCCATTATGTGAATTAAAGTGTATTTGATGATTTAAATTGGAATTGGGTGAATTAGTTATGGTTCTAAATGATTAGGTGATAAATCATAAATTAGAATGTGTATTGAAGGTAAAAAGGAGCAAAGGAATCAAGGTAGAAGTCAGTAAAGAACATTCTATTAAGTTAGAGTCACTAAGAGTGTAAATATATTTTTAAGAATGATAAAATCAACTTTAATATTTTTCAAAGTTTTTCAATATGGTTAATGTGATTTTGAAATTGAAAATGAGCTTACATTACATATGTAAATTTATGGATATGTTTATGTATCAATTTTTTTTTTTTAAAAAAAAAAATTCTATGCTTGAAAGTACGAAATATAAGTGAGATTTTATATTTTAGAAAGACATTTAAGTGATATGTTATATTTTCATATTGTTGTGCATATTTTAACGACTTGAGAAAATAAGCTGACAAGGCCCAATGACTCAGCTCATGGATAAAAGCTCAACAAACCTAGAAGTTAAGACATCTTAATAGGAGCTCAAGCCATTATGCCTGAGCTCGCAGCACATGGACCAGAGAAATCACAATATGGTTCCTAGCTCACCTATCATCTTCAGCTCGTGACCTGGTGCAAGCTCAGCTCAGATGAGCTCGTCTAAAGTGTCTTCTAGAAGCGTGAAACAACTCAATCCGAGAACAAGTCAACTTGCTTTTTTTGAAGTAAATCAAATCTCAAGAATCACTGAGGTCGTTCTAGATTTGGTGGAAGCTATTTTAGAAGTATAATTAATTTCAAATTATTTCATATTTCAATTGTATTCAAATTGTGTCACCCACTCTATAAATAGGGATTCAAAATTCATAATTAGACACGAAAAAAATAATATATCGTAACTCTACCAAAATAAAGAGAAAACGGTCGTGGACGTAGGCATTGTTTTGGCAGAACCACGTAAAAATACATATGTATTGCTATTTCTCTCTACCCTCCCTATTTTTCTTCTTTTATTTTGCGTTATTTGCAGATATTGGGCTTCAAGAACCTGGTCTACCAATTTCAGACGTCGACATTTTGGCATTAGAAAAAGGGCCTAAACTGCAGATTTATCCAGATTTTCAGATTGCCATGGTAAGAGGAAGAACAACCAGAAGTTCTGACGCAGGGCATATCAGCCAAAAAGACAGATTGATCACCAGCAATATGATGCTTAGCTGAGAGGGAATGTAGCTCTGTCTGCTGCAGGAGCATCTCACATCTCCACTGACGGCACTATGTTGGGCATGCCTTCGCTGGCCCCAACCATCGTCGGCGTCCCATATGGCTAAGGGATTATAAGCATGGTATTAGCGGCATGAGGCACTGGAAAACATGGTGCAGCAGCTTACGGATGCAGTCAGGGCGCTGGCACAAGCCCAAGCACAAAATGCGCCTATGCTTGAGGCTGCTGCACCCAAACAAGCTCATTAAAGGCAATATGAAAGCATAATAACTCATGAGAAGCCCATCAGATAAGAGCTACGACCTGCCAACTTAGCTTAATCCTTTAATTCACATGCAATAGCTGAAGGTTGGGAGCTCATAGAGAGGTAGGAGTTTCGCGTCATACAAGCTTAAGGGTAAGGGTGAGCCAGGGTGGGAGCCGTTACATAGAGGATGCCTGTGACCGAGTTCGGACTATCTCTCGATATGAAGATGAAGTTGATCATCGGCGATATATGGGGTTATACCGACATGACAGCTTTCAAAGGGTTAGTTAATGACGTATATCAGATAACCAGTCTCTAGGTCGTGAGCACAGAGAAGAGCGCGGACCTTAGGACCCATGGATAGACGAACTTCTTAAGAGGTTTCAACAGCTCGAAGCATGCAGTGACACCTCAAACCAGAGAGATCATTATGACGAGAGGACCCTACTCACCAGGGAGGTCAAGACGCAACCTTTCTTTCACAAGTTCAAAGTCCCAACATTCCTTGATATAATGGAGATAGCGACCCCTATCATCATCTGGATGCGTTTAATGTCCAAATGGATCTCCAAATAAATAACCCATTAGTCAAGTGCCGAGTCTTCCCAACCACCTTAGGGGATATTCCATGGACCTGGTTTAAGAGTCTTCTAACTCGCAGCATAGATAGCTGGGAAGAATGTCAAAAGAGGTTCACAAGTCAGTATAAGGCTTTGAGAAGGCAGCTTGCACCATCTTGCCACATAGCCATGGTTTTCCAGTGACAAAATGAATCCCTCAAGGATTATATCACCAGATTCTGAGGTGAGGTCAGCAAGGTTGAAAATCCTTCAGACGAGAGCATTCTGACTGCGATCTTAACTAGGCTTCGCAATGATGGAAAGCTGTACGAAAGTATTTATAAATCCCCAGTAAAGGACCTGGGTGAATTTTACAAGCGAGTTACCAAAGAGATCAGGTGAAAGGAGACTTTTGGCCCCAAGTAATCTAATCATAAAGGTGAATCGAGCAATCCCAACTAGTCGAAGAAAATAAACAATAGTGGGAATGGAACAGAAGGTCGGAATAACGGCTCTACTAGTCATGTCATTAAGAAGGCCAGAAATGAGCCTAAGAATAAGCAGCCCCAATGCAAAGGTCACCATGATAGTTACAGTGTCTAATCAAATACTCTGGGTAGAATATTTGCAACAGAAAGAAAAAAGGAAGACTTCAGGAAGCCTGCTCTTATAAGAACCCTTATTAATCATAGGAACAAGAATAGGTTTTGTGTCTATCATAATGAGGTCGAACACAATACCTCAGACTTCTGGGCGTTAAAAGACATTATTGAAGATTTGATCCGAAAAGGTCACTTAAGAGACTATGTGGTATGACCAGCAAATCAGTGACCTCAACAGCAATGACCTCAATAACAACCAACACAGCAATAGCACTAGCAAGCTCCCCGAGCAAGGACATGAGCCTGCAGTAAGGACCATCTTCACCATACATGGTGGTCCTCATATCACTAAAAAATCAAATAGGTCACACGAACGATACATGCAGAAGGCAAATCACATCTTGCTTACAAGTCATGGTGAGCTAGAAGAATCTACGAAGAAAGCAAGAATAACCTCGGATGACATTGTTTTCACTGAGGAAGATGCCAAGGGCATATGTTGGCCCCATAATGATGCACGTGTCATCAGAGCAAAAATAAGTAAGGCTGAGCTACGATGGATCATGGTTGACACAAGGAGTTCAATGAATGTTATGTATAAGAGGTGCTACGACTAAATAAGACTTGGTACAGAGTAGCTGAAGCCTTCTCCAGAACCCTTCTATGGCTTCACTAGAGACATCATCACTTCAATAAGCTAAATCAGGCTTCCGCTTACCCTTGGAGATTCAGGATGCCAGGCAACTATATCGGTAAATTTTTTGATAATTGATTGCCCCTTTGTATATAATATTGTTTTGCAGAGATCGGCGATGAATGATTTAGATGTGGTCACCTCCACCAAGACTCTCATAATCAAATTTTCAACTCCCAATAAGATAGGTTGTGTACAAGGTGAGCAGCATCTGGTGCGACACTACTATGAGGATGCAGTTAAGATAGGGGTTAAAGGGAAAAAGGTCGATGTGGTATCGGGAGGAAAGCTCATGTTATGAGTGAAAAAAGGGTAAGCCATGACCTCGACCCTCGTAAGATGGATGTAGACAAAGCAACCGGACTTGTAGAATAGCTTGAGCACGTTCAAGTCAGCAAGCTGGATGTTGAAAGATGTCTCAAACTGGGGCAAGGTCTAGCTCCAGAGAAAAAGTCCCAGCTTGTCAACTTTTTGAAAACAAACCTAGACGTATTTGCTTGGAATCACAAAGATATGGTAGGGATAGACCCCAAGGTCATGTCACATAGGCTGAACACTAACGCCTACCATAAACTAATTCACCAAAAATGAAGGCCAATGACAATAGAGCCCTACGAGGCCCTAAAAGAAGATGTAGATAAGCTATTGGCCAATAACTTTATTTGAGAAGTCTACTACCTGACTTAGGTTGCCAATCCTATGCTTATGAAAAGAAAGAATGGGAAATGGAGAATATGTATTGACTTCAAATATTTGAATAAGGCATGTCTGAAAGACAACTTCCCCCTACCGAGAATTGATCAGTTCATAGATGCAACAGCTGGTCACCAGCTTTTAAGCTTCATAGATGTCTATTCGGGCTATAATTAGATACCTATGAACTTGAAGGATGAATAGCACACCTTATTCATCACAGACCATGCTTATACTGCTACAAGGTCATGCCCTTTGGGACAGATTGGCAAAACTATAGAGGTGTATATGGATGATATGCTGGTGAAGTCCAAGCAGGCAACTAACCATGTGCGTGACCTGAAGAAAATGTTCCAGATACTAAGGAACTACCAGATGAAGATGAACTCGCTCAAATGTGTATTTGGAGTGGCCTCACTTCATGTTAAATGACAGAGGGATTGAGGCCAACATTGAGAAGATCAAAGCACTAATTGACATGAGGTCCTCCGATCGGATCAAAGATATACAAAGCCTCAATAGCTAGGTGGCAGCTCTCAGCAGATTATCTCAAAGGCCACTGATAAATGTACCCCGTTTTTTGATGTGCTGAAGAAGGCAAAAAATTTTAGTGGACTGAGCAATGCAAGGTAGCATTTTAGTAGCTGAAAGACTATATGGCTCGAGCTCAGCTCTTATCAAAAGCAATTGAGGGGAAAAGCTCATCTTGCATAAGGGAGTATCTTAGCACGCTCTCAACGTAGCCTTGGTGCAAGAAGAGGGAAGGACGCAGCTCCCAATATATTATGTGAGCAAGAAGTTACTTGATGTGGAAATTAGGTACTCACAAATGGAGAAACTTGCTTCCTGCTTGGTGATCGCATCGAAGAAGCTGTGTCCATATATAATTTCAAGCCCATAGAATCAAGGTCCTCATTCAGTACCCATTTAAACAGGTCCTCCAGAAGTCCGACGCATCAGGTTGATTACTCAAATGGGTGGTTGAGCTGGCACAGTTCGATATTGAGTTCAAATCAAGCTCTAGCAGATTTCATTATAGAATTCACGAGGCCTACAAAAGAATGGGCCGAGTTTTCTAAAAGGCTGATATGGGAGCTATATGTAGATGGGTTGTCTAGTAAGCAAAAAACTGAGGCTGGAGTATTGTTAATCAGTCCTAAAGGGCGTAAGATTCTTTATGCTTTGAAGTTTGGGTTTTAGGCCACCAACAATGAGGCTGAATATGAGGCATTATTAACAGGACTACGATTGGTCAGACAAATGCGAGTTGAGCAGCTAAGAATCTTCAGTGATTCCTAACTTGTAGTCTATTAGATTCGAGGTGAATATCAGATCAGGGGGTCAAGAATGGCCATTTATCTTCAGAAGGTTCAAGAGATGCTGAGTACCTTTCAGAAGTTTAAGGTGAACTAGATTCCATGAGCTCAAAATGCACATACAGATGTACTAGCTCACCTGGCGACTACCCGAGCTGTAGAAGACTTAAAACCCATACCGGTAGAATTCTTATCAGTCTCCAGCACCGAAGCAAAAGACTCAGTGATGGCCATTATTGTCAAACCAGATTCATGATGAGTCCAATCCTGGAGTACTTGCAAGACAGGGAGACTACTGAAGGACAAGCTAGAGGCATGTTGCTTGCGATCTCGACCTGCACGATACTGCATCTACGATGACATGTTGTACAAGAAAGGATTCTCAACTCCACTCCTGAGATGTCTTGATAGCCAGAATTATGAAACTGTATTGAATGAGATTCATGTTGGTCACTGTGGGAATCATGCTGAGGACTTTCGCTAGCTCAACAAACATTAAGTAAAGGGTTCTACTGGCTATAATGAAGCAAGACGCCATTAACCTGGTCAAGAGATGCAATAAGTGCCAAAGATTCACCAAGGTTCCACGATTCACTAGCTTATCTCCAACAAATGGTAAGCCCGTGGCCTTTTGCGATTTGAGGGATGGACTTGATTGGACCTCTACCAACAGGTCGTAAGAATTGCAAACATGTTGTAGTCGCAGTAGACTACTTCACTAAGTGAGCAGAAGCTACGGAGCTAGCAAAAATCTCCACTACAAAAATAATAAAATTTATATGAAATAATATTATCTGTAGGTTTGGGGTCCCACAACAAATTGTAATGGATAATGGGACTCAATTCAACAACAACCAGTTCATCAAGCTCTATAATAACCTAGGGATTATCAAGAGGTTCTCAATTGTAGACCATCCATAGGCCAATGGTCATGTCGAAGTTGTGAACAAAATAATAAAGCAGATCTTAAAGACAAAGTTGAAGGCCAAGAAAGGAGCATGAATGGACAAGTTGCCCAAAGTATTATGAGCCTATAGAACCACAGCTCGTAGCACTACTTAGGAAACCCCATTTTCTATGGTTTATGGATCCGAAGCCATGATCCCCGTAGAACTAGAAGTGACCTCGTAGTGTAGAGCGACCTTCAATCCAGAAGATAATGATAAGCTTTTTGCCTCCAACCTTGATCTCCTTGAAGAGCCAAAAGAAACACCTAGTTGAAGGTAGTCGTCTATCAGCAGAGAGTTGCGAGGTACTACAACAGAAAGGCCTAAGTTCGACATTACAACATTGAGATCTACTATTATGTCTTATCTTACCTGGAGCTCGTAAAACTAGTGATGGGTCATTAGGCCCAAACTGGGAAGACCCCTACATCATCAAGGACAATCTAGGAAATAGAGCATATCATCTAATAAACATGAATGGAGCTGAGGTCCTTTGAGCTTGGAATGCTGAGCACATTCATCTGTATTTTCAGTAATTGTTCTTTCTTATTACATACTTATGATGTAAAGTTTAATTTTATTGAAATTTAATAAAAGCTCAAAATTTCTCATGTTATGCTTTGTTATATGTTCAACATTTCCTTGGCAGGAAATATTATGATAATTCACACTGTGTTAGCTGAGGTTAACACCTACTGGATATAGCTAGGGTTACGACCTCCAAGCATCACTATTAGCTGAGGTTACGACCTACTGGACAGCTTATTAAAGATTTGCTATGTTAGCTGAGGTTACGACCTACTAGACATAGCTTACCACGAAATATTTTCCAACGTAGCTCACGATGAAATTTGTCATGCCCCAACAGCTCACCATATATATGATATGTTCCAACATAACTCATTGAAAATCATTCTATATTGTCCAAGAGTTCCAACCCTACGAATACAGACTTGCAGTTTTCAAAATGTCATATCTTGTGAGTTACGACACATCATTAATGGTCTCAGAAAGTCTCATTGATTTTATTATTCTATATTCATTATGTCTCAATTCACAGATAGTTTAAATACATTAAAAAAAAAAAAAAGTAAAGTGAAATAAAGCATAAGGCAATATGAAGCAAAGCAAATAAGCTTGAAATAAACCTGGTAACGAGGTGAATTAACATAAAACTCAATCTGAAGTTAAAAATATCTATTACAAATATTCTCGCAAAGCGAGGTTAGCAATATATGAATCCATAAAAAAATTGTCCAAGTATAAAATGTATGACGAAGCAAAAGGAGTCTATTCTATCCCAATGGCATCATCTTAGGGAGGAGCTGGGGCTAGAGAGAGATAGAACCTTTAGAAGTTGATTCCTTAGCACATTCTTCAACAAGGGTTTCCCAGACTTGATTTAGCATCTCGCCCCGCGTCCTTTCAGCGTCCTCAGTAAAGAACTTTCACCTCCTAAACTTCTTCTTCGCCAAAAACGAAGAAATCTAGGTTTGGGTACACTATCCATAGAGTATACAGAAACCCAACTTTGGTTTCAAACTTCACGCTTTCACTCTCTTGAGCAATCCGAGCTTCTGCCTCATTTCTTGACAAGGTTGTCTCCTCTTTCAATTATACGACCTCCTTCTTAGCAGCCTCAGCTCATTTCGCCATCAGGTTCTTCTCCTTTAAAATTGCTTCTAGGTCCTCCTTCAGCTTTTTCAGCTCTGCCTTAGCATTATTGATCTGGGAGTTGAGTTTGGAGATTACTGCCTCACGGAAACTGTTCTCCCTCATTAGTGCATCCTCGGCCTCCCATTTGGCCGCCTTGGTAGCATCAAGCTTAGTTTGGAGAAGATGAGCTGACATCTTAGCTTTGCCAGTCTCACTTGTCCAAAACAGCAGCTCACTCTCGTGTCTCTTCGCCGCCTCCTTCAATCTCCTATTCTCGCCTTTGAGCTCCTCTTCTTGCTCTTCCAAAGCAAGTATCTCATCCAAAATATTCATATTTCCCATTGAGGCTTGCGAGATCCGAAGTAAAAGTTAAAATCAAATGGTGAACATTAATGAAAAGGAGAAAACAAGTCCTACCTTGATTGTTTAACGAGCTATCCAGGTCACCAAGCTCGCACTAGCGAGATTATTATCATCAAGGTTTCTAGCAGTGGTGCCTAGAAGGGAAAGTAGTTGGTCAAGGATGAGATCGAAGTAGGCTTTTTCAGGAATTCCTTCAGGTCGAGATCTAGTAGCAGCCTTGGATGGTCGCGAATCGGCAACAACTTGAGATGCTACATTTTGGAAAGTAGCAATGATTTGCTTCCTCTTTTCCATTTGAGGTCGCTTAATGAGGGGAAGCTCACTTGAAACATTAGAGCTCTTTCTTTTAGCTCCTAAACTAGGAACGACCTTTTTACCCTTGGCAGTCGTAGTTGCTTTTTCATTTGGACCTGTGGGAGCTTGTGATTAGGAGACGAGCACCAAGGCTTGGAAGGTCCAAGATGGTGCAATTGTTGAAGAATCCTTAGGAGCAGAGCCAAGAAGTTGAATAGAACCTGTATCTTGAGGTCATTCTCTTGATGTCATAGCGAAAGTGCCAGCAGCTGCGCAGACGGACTGACGAGGTCTCCTTGATGGGGGAGCCTTTAAGCTTAGATTCACTATCTTTAGAGGCTCAGTTGGAGTAGGACAGTGTCGGTGTCACTGAAAGAAAGTTCAAGTTTGATTGAGCTTTCACTCACATCGGTTGCTACGAAGACAGATTCAATGTCACAGCCATCGTGGAATCTAACATCCTTACTCCTAAGGAGCTTACTCTCAAGAGGAGGAGTGAGCTGGAAGCTACGAAGGAGTTCATCTATTAATTTAACATCGTCCTTCTCTGATCTTTGGTTAACGATGCTCTCAAGCTTCATAGCTTTGTCTTGAGTGAGCTCGATCCTCCTTGCCTGTATGTCTAAAAAAAAAAAATGTTAGTCTACAAAATGAAATTATAAGTATGGAGATCCATGAGGTGATCTGAAGATCCTTACTTGACGAGTATATAAAGCTGAATTTCCTAAAGCAAACGAGGGAAGGACAGGAGATAAAGAACCAATGTGTCTTGTAATCGCCCACATTGGATTTCCTTTTAGTCTCTCCTTGAGGCAAGATAATCTTGTAATTAAAGAGATGAGCCAATGTATAGTACAGCTCATCCTATGGCTTTCCTTTACTAGTATCTTTGAAAGAAAATAGGTACTTTAGAATTTTGGGAGAAGGAAAATGGAGGTTATTTTTCCTAAACAGAATAGCTAAGGAAGTAATTTGAGTATAAGCATTTGGAGTGAGCTAGAAAGGGGCGAGGTTCAACTCGTTAAGAAGATCTATGAGATATGAAGGAACTGGATACCTAAGTCCAACATCTAAGTGATGAGGGCTAACAGCGATGTAGCCCTCTGAAGGGTAGACTGCGTGGTCAGAAGGAGAGGCTGTAATGATAGGACAACCTTTAGGAGACGATATTCTAACACTTATCCCCTAAGCTCCATATACGATACTTTTGTAAGGTTGTGCTTAAACATCTGGCAAGCTCTCTTCTCTTCGGCAGCTTGTTTGGAAGCAACAGCTCGTTAAGCTTCGGTAGGTTGTTGGGTAAAAGTAGGATCCACGCGAGCAATGAACCTTTTAATGACCTCCTCGCTTTATGAAGTTACTTTTTGTATGACTCGTACCTACTCCTCATGCTTGTTAGAGCCAGAGACATGTTTCTCCGAGCTGAGAGCATCACCATCTCCTATTTTGTGTGATTGGCATCCACAAACGAAATGAAGCGGTCAAGTCGCCGCATATAGGCCATCCCTATAAGACTAAGTCTTCTATTCTCAAGGAATTTTTCTAAGTCTACAGGTTACAAACGTCATAAGATCACTAAGCCTTCAAGTCACTAGAGATAAATAAGCATAAACTACAAGCTGATGATCTATGAGCTAATGGCCTACAAATTCCTATAGCTCCAATATATGACATCACAAACAACAATCAATTTGCAAGCAGTGGGCCAACAAGATTAAATCAACAGAAAATGAAAAGTCATAATCCTAAACAAACACGCAACACTAAAAACACACATGAACGTAAAACATTTAAGCCAGATTCAAGAAAGCAGAAAAGCACAATGCATGTACAACTAGAGCAAAAAAAAAAATCAAAGAGAGTTGCGAAAACTTACTGTTAATGCAGTGAAGCTTGACTGATCGAAGGCGGAGACACTGATTCTGGTAAAATAGAAAGCGGCGGCGATGGACGAATGAGAGAAAAGAAGACCAAGCAGCATTTAAAGTCCAAAAATAACAAGAAAGGAGAGAAAGTGAAGAGGCTTCACCTATATATAGGTGCCATACCCCCACCGTTGGATCTAAAACCTGAATAACTGCCTTCGATTTGACAGTGTAGCATGAATGATGGGATTTTGTCATCATGCGCAGTCAATCGAGAAACGTGCGTATTAGATGCGCACAGCGTGAGGCGTGCAGACTATTCAGCTCCTCAAAGAGTTGCCAAATGTCAAGAGACAAAATAGGAATTTGGAAAGGCAACACGACAAGCTCCAATATGTCAGCTTTTATCAACGAGTTCAAGCTCCCAGTCCACATAACATATTGAGAGCTGGGGGGCTAGTGTTGTGCATATTTTAGCAACATGAGAAAATGGGCTAGTAAAGCCTAATGACTCAGCTCATGGGTAAAAGCTCAACAAGTCTAGAAGTTAAGACATCTTCATAGGAGCTCAGGCCATTGTGCCGAACTCGCAGCCCATGGACCAGAGAAATCACAATGTGGTTCCTAGCTCGCCTATCATCTTCAGCTCGTGACCTGGAACAAGCTCATCTCGAACGAGCTTATCTGAAGTGTGTTCTAGAAGCCTAAAACAACGCAATCTGAGAAAGTCAACTTGTTTATTTTGAAGCCAATCAAATCTCGAGAATCACGGAAGCCATTCTAGATTTAGTGGAAGCTATTTTGGAAGTATGATTAATTTCAAATTCTTTCCTATTTTAATTGTATTCAAATTGTATCACCTCACTCTATAAATAAGGGTTCAAAATTTATTGTAAGACATGAGAGAAATAGCATACTATCATTGCCAAAATAGAGAGAAAATAGTTATGGACGTAGGTATTGTTTTAGCCGAACCACATAAAAATACTTGTGTATTGCTCTTCCTCTCTGCCCTTTCCATTTTTTTTCTTTTGTTTTGCGTTATTTGCAGGTATTGGGCTTCAAGAAATTGTTCTACCAATTTCAGACTTCGATACATATCTGTAGAATTTAAATGATTACTTTTATATTATGAATAAAGAAAGTTTTCAAAGGCCAATGGGTTATCCAACCTTAAAGATTAAGATTTACATCCGGTCGATACTATATACCCTATATGTGTATGACAAGTGTTAGGAGGGTATGTCACTAATATCGGAGGGATTGAGTCCAAGTCTGTCGCATCGCCCTCTACACGTGTGAGATATTATCTTGCTTTACATATACGATGTAGAATTCCATTACGTGATAATGGGATGTCTTTATAGATTGTCACAGTGAGGGTCATGCTAACTTAGTCGCCACGTGACCTCACATTGAGCGGTGCTAGATTAGCCGCCATGTGATTATAGATTCTTTAGGCTTCCATTAGTTCAGTTTTAAAAAAAAGAAGCACATATTAGTGTAAGAGATTTTAGAAAGATAGATTTTAATTGCTTTAGAAAGTTTATGAGAAATTTTAGTATTTTACATTCTTATAAAAGAAAAAAAAAATTGAGATTTTCAAGAAATTATTAAAGTTTATAGTTTTCAACGAATGAAATTGTTTAAGAAATAAAAATTATCTTTCAAATGTTTTTGGGAGGTAAATTTTAGAAAGAAATATTTTAAATAGAAAACTTAAACACTCACTGAGCTCCTTCTTTTGCAAATTTGTGTTTTGAAAACTTCTCCAAGTGCAGGTATAAGTGACTAGGGTGTCTGATCTCCTGTTTCAGATTAGGTGGGCTGGATATGAACGATGCTTTATGGAATCGTGTTATGCATATTTTAATTTATTTGTAATTAAGCACATTGAATAAAATTTTTGGTTGTAAATGGAATAGTTTGATGCCTATTTTGGATATAATGATTTGTAAATACTTTTGAGTGTATGTATGAAAATTATATTCTTAAAATTGTTTTGATTTCTATTGAATTAGATAAATTGTGTTTAGAGTTTATGCGAATTGGACTTATGGTCCAAATTGAAAGTTGAGAAAATTGTTTGAATTTTTGAAGTGCTCAAAATTTTATTTTAAGGTGATTATAGAAGATTTGGGAATACTGAAAAATAGTTGATGCTCTGCAAAATTTTTTAGAAAAACGTTAATTTCAATAATTAAATGAATTTTCAATTTAGAAGTTATATATTTTAGTAAAGATTAAATTTTAGGCTTTACTCAACGGAATTATTTTGGTTCTACTAATTATAGTCCAGAAGGATACCGGAGAGTGCTGGGCCAGTACTTGGGCTCT
The DNA here is from genome assembly GCA_022984855.1 of Dimocarpus longan. NCBI lineage: Eukaryota > Viridiplantae > Streptophyta > Magnoliopsida > Sapindales > Sapindaceae > Dimocarpus > Dimocarpus longan. The sequence continues at coordinate 9,692,223 of CM041014.1, read as the reverse complement.
GTCAGAGGAAGTTCAAGGCGAGTCTCGTTACTATTCGTTTGAACACACGTCGATGATCTTAATTTGATCATCAATATCTTCATTGGAAGATATGTCAACGACCTCAATGCGATCCTCATCATTAGATATCTTAATGATCCTAGGGTTCTCCACTATGTTGATAACCTCATGAACCTCACCATTAGAATTAGACATATGATAATCCTAGCAGATAGCCATCTACAAAACAAAATAATGAACAACATTCTATATACGAGTTTTTTTTTTTTTCTAGATCGGAAGTGACTCCTATCATGTGATATCATTCATAATTTTGGTGACCTAGACAATATGATACAATCATGACACTTGTAATTCCAATGTAGGGCCAATTCAATTAATGTTGCATAACAATAAATATTCTAGTTGGACCAATATGATATATATATATATATATATATATATATATATAACAAATGTAATCTCAATGCCTAGGCCAATATAATTAAATGAATTATGGACAAATGAGGCAAAATGTTTTTACTACAATCACGATTATAACACACATCTTACTTTTCAAATATGGAGAAATACCTTTTATAGAACTTATCACACTTTTCAAATAGGAAAATAATAATTTTAATACAATCGAATAATGTACAAAAGACATATTTTTAATGATGCAAAATCATTTAAATAGAATATAATGAAAAGTAATGTTGAAACAATGTTTCATTTGATTGTTTAAAAGAACTAATCAAGTTTATTTGAAGTTAAACATATAATATTAATAGGTCATGTATAAGGTCTACTTACCTCTTTTATTTATCCCAATAAAGAAAATAACTTTATGAAATAGTCTTACCTGTCAACCTAAAATCACATAACGAAACCCATTTTTATAAAATTATAGGAATGCATAACTTCATAAATTACTCTAAACTAGTCAAAGATATATTGAATTTTAGCATATCATCTTATAAATGTTATTTTAACATTACCTTAACACAAATCACACTTTACTAGATTAATCTAATTTCAAATACCATTAAGATTCACTACTGTCAATACTACCTCTGTAGATGCAGTTCATTTTCTTTATTTTTAATAAATTGCATATAAAACCAATCATCCTAAAAACACATATATATGTTTTAAAGACCCATAATATATGTCATAAAAATTTCCAACCTTAGAAGTCTCTATTAATCTATCAATTTAAACCTCTAATTCCAACCCAAAGCTACACAAACATCGATTTCGAAACTAAATAGCCCTAAATATACGAATTCTTAAATTAAATCTCTCCTTAAAGATCCTTGAAAATTCATTGGATTAAAGAAGACTCATAATGGTTCCTATAGAAATTTAATGATATGAAAGTAACATCAATTCATGTCCAAAAAAATTGAGTTTCAGTCTAGTTTAGTACTGTTTAGATTTTTATTTTAGTAAGTTAGAGGTAAATAAAAATTCCTAATTAATTGCATACTTATCATAGGACAACAAAATTTTCTGGACTACAACCTAACGTCCTACAAAACATCCTACAAAACATTCATACCATATTTCAAAATTTTATACCTTGATTTGTTTATTCAGACAATTGAACAAATCCAACAAGTCTACTAGAAAGCAAAATTTCCTACGGTATCTAATTCTTCTAAAATAATCCATACAATTTTAATCTAACTTTGAAATACTCAAAACCTACACAATATGACACCATAAGCCTATCACACCATAAATTCTAATATTAATAAAAAGAAAATGAAAGAAAGGGAAGAAAACCTACTTGATTCCCAAACATTTTCAAAATCAATCTTGATCTCCGATGTTGCTATCATTGAGTGTTTAAATCTATTAATGAAAAAGAAAATTTTGAATAATGTATACATAGTTTCTAGGGGGAGAGTTGGCTGTTGTGAATAAAGAATATATGTGTGTGTGTGTGTGTGTGTGGCTTCAAATCCTAATTACAGTGATTAGGAAATATATGTTTTGCCAAATTTACTTCCATCAATCACTTCCTTAATTGCAGGCCAAATTTAATTAATTAATTGATGAAAATTTCTAAAAAAATTTCCATTACATGTCATCAAAGGTGTCTATGGTTTAAGTTGTTAGTGCACAACAATATTAAAACACTCGGTTTCATTGTATCTTGGAGGCATATTTGCTTAACCCGGCGCATCACTTGATTGGTAGGGGGTAAATAGTGTTTTGAGGAAAGCAACATTTTTAATGTGTCTTGGAGTCACAAAGCTAGCACTAAAGTAATTTTATTTTGTAGGTATTCCATTAGATGCAGATGAAAGTATGACGAAGATTTTGATTCAACTTGACAACTCTCCATGTAAGGTACACACCATTCTTGAATTTTCTCCAACAATAAATGTTCAAACAGATTTTCAATATCTATTTAATATATTTTGTTAGTGTGCAAGTGTTGGAAGTTCACAAGTGTTACCATAATATGGTATTAAGACAGCAAACTCAGTACAACAAAATTCATGGACTGCTGATATTTGCTCGTTACAACATCTGAAGTATACTTATAACATCTGACGTGTTGTTGCAATAGCTGATGAGTTGCATCAACATACATGCTTATAGAACTCAATACAAAATTCAGAGTTCTTTTCGACAATTGGTTTGATTCTCATTGACCAATTTTTTTCAGTGATTATTTGACTAAGCTCTTTTGTAATTATTTGCCAAAACAAATGTGTGATTATTTTCTAAGGATAAAAGTTTATTCTTTTTCCTTTAAAGATTATTGAGATTTATCTTGTGGCAATAACATTCTGCAATTGTAATTTATCTCTAAGTATTTTGTGTAAAAGATAATCTTGTCAGCTGATGTACAAAAGCTTAATGAATCAAGACAGCCTCTTGTCATAGTTCAAATGAGCTGGAAGCCAAAAGATAAGACGGTGTGCTTATCGCTAAAAACTAGGACTTATCAAACTATTTTTTAGCTGGTTTTATTTTCCTTTTTCTGTGACATATATCTTATGATAATTATCTATTTTTTCAACTGATAATTTTGTTTTTCTTTCACAGGTTTAGAGCTGCACGCAACTGAAATAAGTGCAAGACACCATCGTGTAATCATAAGCAAGGAGTGGAGAGTTATTGAGCGATTGAGCGCATGCTTGTGTACTCTTAAGGAGTCTGTTCTCTAAGCTGTTTTTCTAGACTTAAGAAGTGTAAGGAAACTAAGTCTAGGTCTTATTTTAGAAGCATGTTGGGATGACGAGCTATTAGGTCTTTGGGAGGAGACATGCTTTAGTTGTTGAGGGAAGTTCAAATAGCTAACAACCATTGAAGGCAAGGGAAGCTTGCTGCAACTTGATTGATGAATGTGTACCTATCTTGTGTCAACTTTAGGAGGAAGTATTAAGTGAAATAAGTCTAGATCAAGTTGTACTGTATTGAAGTTCATTAATAAATTGATTATTTTAGGCAAGGCGTTACGGAGGTAGGATAAAACCAAACCAATTTAAAAATATTGTTGTGTTCATTTTAATTTATTATTGCTTGTGCTTTTATGCTATTGCAACATGTAGTTTGTTTGTATAACATGTTCCATTCTTAAACAATATTTACGTAATTATCATAGCCCTTGTTAACTTGACATAACAATGGCAAAAATTAGATATTGTGCAGTAAACAGATTATTTCATAGTTGAAATAATCTTTTATTTTGTTTTTTGATATAAAGTTGTTGGTTAAAACCAACATTTTATTAGGAGGAAAGAAAAATACAAGAAAAAGCAATACATAAAGCCATGGAAAGGAATAAAGCCGAAAAGAAACAAAAATCAATCTTTAAATAAATAAAGCCGAGCCATGGAAAGGGAAAGATAATAAATGATTTAGTCAAAACCAAATCATAGTAAATCAAACCCTATAGAAGATCTTATTGAAAACATTACCAGTGTTTTGTTAATAGCTAGAAAGGTGCTGTTTGGGAATTGTAATCTTAACATCAATCAAGCAGGTACACACCATTCTAGAATTTTCTCCAACAATAAATGGTCAAACAGATTGTAAATATCTATTTATTTAGTTTGAAATAATCTTTTGTTTTGTTAGTTGGCTAGATAGGTATTGATTGAGAATTGTTATCTTAACACCAATTAAACTGGTACGCCACGTTCTTGATTTTTCTCCTCAAACGGATTGTCAACATCTATTTAATGAGTTTGAAAATGATCTTTTGTTTTTGTTAGTTAGCTGAATAGGTATTGTTTGAGAATTGTTATCTTAACACCAATCAAACATGCTAACTGGTGAGTAAGAAAGATGGACCGCAACCCAAGATTATGATGTATGAGTTCTATTAATAACATTTTTTTGACAAACCTATTATTAACATTTTTAAATTCGAAAAAATTTAAATATTCAGGTAGATGCTATGCAAACCCATCTTATGTATCTACTCTAGTGTCTGTACACTAGTCTAAATTCTGGAAATAATGAAGGCTGAGTTACTGGATCTTAATTTAAGTTTGACGTGATGTATAATATGTACAAAATTAAAGTGACTTCCGCCATGACCAAGACAGGTAATACTTACTCTATATAAGTTACTGAAAAGGATATTATATCAAAATACTGCATAAAATATAATTTTATGCCTGGACATCGTGGTTGGCTTTTGTCAACTCCTGGATTATGCATATACCATGGGGATAATCCTACTTCTTCCCCCTCTAACACACCCCCACCACCCCCGCAACACACACACACACCATCCCCCCACCCCCCATAGTTTGACATAATATCAAAATTTTTCAATATTTTTAAAAATCATTGATATTATTATAAAATAGATTAAATACCTCTGTAGTGTATAAAAATATCCAAAAAATCCCTTACTATTAAAGTTGACATTAAAAATTAAAATTTGACTATTTATGTGTAAGGACAAAACTATAAAAGCATTTTGATCATTTCAATCATTTTAGTAATGGTAGGGGGTAAAATAGGATTGTCGAAACTATAATGGTAATTAACAATTATATCAAATTACAAGGAGAAAAGTGGGATTATGCCTATATTGTAATGGAACCATCTATAGCCATTCATATTATATATATGTATGTATATATATATGAATCCTTTTAAAAAGAGATATGTCTGATTTTAAAAAATAAGGATCAACTAATCAAATTCATCAATTTTATTTAAATTAAATAAGAGAAAGAATTTGTTTTAAGAGATAATACAATGGATGATTTTAATTGGTTAGTCGTTACTTTTTAAAGTAAGGGAGTTCTCATTTTAAAAGCATTATATACAGTGCTTTTAAAATGAGAACTTCTTTACTTTGAAAATGATTAATCAATCAAATTCATTTATTACATTCTTTCTCCTAAAATAAATTTTTTCTACTATTTAATTCAAATGCAATGAATGAATTTGATTGGTTGATCCTCACTTTAAAAACTAAGAGAGTTCTCATTTTAAAGTATTATATACATATGTATGTATCTATACATATATATATACATGTTCATGGAGGAGCAGTGGGAGACTACACTTTGTAACCATTTGTGAAATGAAACAACCTTCAAGTTTAACATATCTTCTTCGTTCATGAATCTAATTGGTGCCAAAAAGGTGGAAAGACTACGTTTCAACTTTTTTTTTTTTTTTTTTGAAATACCACATTTAAACTTTTGGTATCCTATGATATAGGAAAGTATTGAATCTATGTTAAATTATTGATCCCCATCATCATGTGTTTACCCGGTAATTATTTTTACTGTTCTTCCAATAGGGTATCTTAATTAACTGGTTGTTTCAGTTAATATCTTAGGCCACAACTTGACCCTTTGTTCGAGGGTCAACTTGATTAATTATGCTCTTTATACAAAGACTTAGAGACATAAAGAGTTGGAATGTTAATAAATCAAGAGTCTCAGATTGGTAAAGAGGCCTAAACATCTCTGTTTTACAAAAGCATACTCCTATGTGCTTTCTTCCATGGCTGCAGCTCTTAGAACACTTCGTTTTTGTTTAGTTTTATCTCCATATTTGATTTCCATAACCTTTGCACAAGATCGAAACCGATTCATCTACAATGGCTTCAATGGAATCAAACTGCATCTGGATGGACCAGCAAAAGTCCTTCCCGATGGCCTGTTGCAGCTAACTGACATCTCTGAGCTGAAAAGTGGTTATGGTTTCTATCCATATCCGATCAATTTCAATACATCTTATTCTCAATCACTTTCTTTTTCAACATGGTTTATGTTCGCATTGGTTTCTGCAACTCATAATTTTGGTGGCCACGGTATGGCTTTTGTCTTCTCACCATCTTTAGACTTCACGACAGCTACTGCAGGCGCATATCTTGGACTCTTTAACTTGAGAAACAATGGCCAGCCTACAAATCACATCTTAGCTGTTGAGCTTGATACTGTAGAAACTCCCGAGTTTGAAGATATTGATGGAAATCATGTGGGGATTGATGTGAACAGCTTGATTTCCAATGATTCTGCTACAGCTGCTTATTTTTCTGATCGCGAAAGGAAGAACAAAAGCTTGATGCTAGAAAGTGGAGATCCAATAAAGATGTGGATAGAGTACAATGGAGCAGAGAAGTTACTTAACGTGACACTAGCTCCGATCACATTTCCAAAACCAAGCAGGCCTCTCCTGTCAACATCCATTGATCTTTCTAAGATTTTCTTGGACTCTATGTATGTTGGATTCTCTGCAGCTACCGGTACACGTAAGAGTGACCATTATGTTCTCGGATGGAGCTTCAGCAGAAGTGGAGAAGCACAAGATCTTGATATTTCAAAGCTTCCTCCACCTCCCCCAAGAAGAAAAACAAGTAAGAAAAATGATCCAATGATGATTGTTTTGGTTGTAGTTGTGGTAGTGATGTTTATAGTAGTTGTTGGAGCTGTTTACTTTGTGAGGAAGAAGAAATATGCAGAAGTCTATGAAGATTGGGAAAAAGAATACGGTCCTCATAGATTCTCTTACAAGAATCTCTACAAAGCAACGAAAGGTTTCAAGGACAAAGAGGTTATAGGGCAAGGCGGTTTTGGAAAGGTTTATAAAGGTGTACTTCCTTCTAATGAACAAATTGCGATCAAAAGGGTCACGCATACTTCGGGACCATGGATGAAGCAATTTGTGGCTGAGATTGTAAGCATAGGAAGGCTAAGGCATAGGAACTTGGTGCGACTCCGGGGCTACTGCAGGCGAAAAGGAGAGCTTATGTTGATATATGATTACATGCCTAATGGCAGCCTTGATAAAATTTTATATGGTAGTATGAGACCAAATCTGAATTGGTTTCAGCGAACAAGAATTCTTCGAGGAATAGCTTGTGGCCTTCTTTACCTCCATGAAGAATGGGAGCAAGTGGTTCTTCATAGAGATATAAAGCCTGCTAATATTCTTTTAGATGCTGATCTAAATGGAAGATTAGGAGATTTTGGCCTTGCTAGACTCTATGATCATGGTAGTGATCTACACAGCACCAACCTGGTGGGAACTATAGGTTATCTGGCTCCAGAGCTTCTTAGAACCGGAAAAGCGACTACCAGCACAGATGTGTTTGCTTTTGGTGTTTGTATGCTTGAAATAGCTTGTGGACGAAGGCCTATGGAGCCTGGAGAGTTAGTTTTAGTCGATTGGGTGATTGAGTACTGGAAAAGAGGATCTATCCTTGATGCTAGTGATCCAAGATTGGAAGGTGTATATGCAGAGGAGCAAATGGAGTTGATTCTGAAACTAGGCTTGTTTTGTTCACACCCTAACCCAACAATGAGGCCTAGTATGAGGCAAGCGATGCAGTACCTAGATGGTGATGCTAAGTTTCCAGATATTTCGCCAGATAGCAATGTGATTGGCGCATTCACAGCAACTGAAGAAGCTTCTGATAATGCGGTTTCAGTTTCTTCATTTTTCGAAAAAACTTCTCTGCAATCCGTTGATTCAATACTCATTTCAGGTCGCTAGACAAAAAACATTCTATCCATTATGATAGGAGATTTAAGTTAAACGTTTCTAGGAATTTCGACATGTATTGTTTACATAACTAGCTGTAAATTTAGAACACTGATTTGTACTTTGTATTCCAATTAGACTTGATACAGTATTTCTGTAAAGTTATTTGATTTTCATGGCTCACATGCATCTATTCTACTATAACAGTTAGATAGTTCTATATCAATGTTAAAATAGCTATGTAGATATATTGTAACTTATAACCCTTTGCCTGTACCATCTAGTTGAAATTTATTCACAGCTGTTGAGGTCATTAAATCAGTGCTACTTTCTCATCACTTTATTTTCTTTACAAATGAATTACACTGATAAAGCACTGAATGTAAAATATAAGAAGTCCCTTTCTTTAGAGCCTAGGAAATTCAATAAAAAGAACAAACAATCTTACCAATATTACCACTTTCAGTTTTCTACAATCTTACCAATATTACCACTTTCAGTTTTCTAACTCAAACAACTAGAAGGACCTTTCAATGTGTCACCTTTAATAAATAAACCAGCACTCAATATACTCCCCAATATTATCAAAATAGTCTAGAATTAAATTAAACAAATCGGCACTTAATTTGGATAAAAACAGTCCCAAATCAATTTTCCAATGGAACAATTTTCAGTGTTAAACCAAAAATGAATACATTAAACTGCTATTAAATCATTTTTGACTCGTTCAAGACATTATAAATTAAGATTAAAAAGATGCAGCTGCTGTCTTTAAGAGAACTCAATAAAATGACGTTTTAGGAAATGCAACTGCACAAAAGTTTTCCATGAGTGCTGGAAGACAAATCAACTACCCTTTTTTGTTAGAAAATAAACCTTCTAAAACACTGGATTAATGAAGCAATAAAATAATTTAGAAATAATAATGAAATAAAAAACAAACAAAACAACACATAAAAGTTACGTGGTTTATCCAAAGTAGATTACGTCGATGAAGCTGCTGTAGATGTTCAATATAGGAAGAAAAAATAACAAGTATTTCAAATATTCAATTTCTCGCAACCCAAATCCCAATTACACTTGAAAGAATAACAATTTTCTAATACTCAAAATGATCTAACTTTTCACTTAAAGAGTTACACCACTCTTTTTCTTTTAATTCTATGATGTATAAAATAGAAGAGAGGTCTTTATAAGGCACCTCTAGTCAACCCCTCTTTAATTACCATTAATTGGTTTCCCTTTTTATCATACATCATATTGCCTCAAAATTCTTCACTACCAAAATGGAGAATTATTGAATTTTTTTATTTTCATATAATTAATTCAGTGCATTAAATTCTTTGATTTTATGAATCAATTCCTTGAAATTAGGATTCAATTACTTAATATTAGGAATCCACTAACAACAATCTCCCACTTGTAGAGTCACTTCAGTTATGTCTTCACACAAAATCAATACAATGGCTTATCTCTCCTTTTTCACTCTTGCAGGCCAACTGAAGCTAAACATAACTTCTGTTTGTTAATCGTCGCCTTTTTTGTTACCATATCTGTACGGTTTTCATTTCCACGAATCTTCTCAAGCCTTAAAGCTTTATCCTAGAAAAGAGACCGAATAAAATGATATTTCATTTGAATATGTTTCGTTCTGGTATGGAAAGATGAATTCTTCACCATATGGATTGCATTTTGCCTATCCTCCAGATTCTTTCTCAGTTTTTCCAAGAAACCTAAAAATCAAATCATCTCCTTATTAGCTTTTATAACTGCAATATATTCAGTCTCAGTAGCAGAGAGAGCTACTAGTTTTTGCAATTGAGAAACCTAACTCACAGTAGTTTCTTGAAGAGTATACACATACTCGATAGTGCTTTTTCTATTATTGACATCTCCATCTAGTTCAACGTCAACAAAGCCTTCTAATTTCATATCTCTACTCTTAAAACAGAGTGCCTTTTTTTTAGTACTTCATAGATATTTGAAGATCCATTTAACTGCTCCCCCGATGCGTTGTACAATAATTGTTCATATACCTACTCACAAATCCTACTACTTGTGTAATATTTGATCTGGTACAAACTGTTGCATATATCATACTTCTAATGGCTGAGGTGTAAGAAACTATTTTCATGTGATCACGTTCTTGATCGATCTTCAATGAATTCTCCTCAGAAAGTTTGGAATAGGCACCTAAAGGAGTACTCACTAGTTTAGCATTCAACATGTTGAATCAAGAGAGTACTTTGTTAACATATTTTGCCTGTGACAATGTCAAAGTTCCTGCTGCTCTGTCTCTTATAATCCTCATTCTAAGAATCTACTTCACAATGCTAAGATCTTTCATTGTAATCTAATTTAAGAATTCCCCCTTTAAGTTATATATCTCTTGTATATCAGAACATACAATGAACATATCATCTATATACAGTAGAAAAATAATAAAGTTATTGTCAAACACCTTAATATAACAATAATTTTGACATCTTGTGAAACTGTTACTACCCATGAAATTATCTAACTTTTTGTACCACTATCTTGGACCCTATTTTAGACCATACAGACTCTTCCTCAACTTGCACATCATGCTTTCTTTGCCTACTACCATGAAGCCTTTTGGTTACTTCATATAAATCTCTTCCTCCAAGTAGCCATAAAGGATTGCTGTCTTTACATCTAACTACTTAAGATGTAAATTCTCTACAACTACCATTTTCAACACCAACCTGATCATTGTCATTTTCACTACTGAAGAGAAAATCTTAATATAGTTTATGTCTGTTTTCTATTAAAATCCTTGGACTACTAACCTATCTTTGTAAGGTTTGCTTCCATCATGCTCTTCTTTGATCATAAAAACTCACTTGTTATGTAAAGCATTCTTCCCTTTTGGTAGTTCAATCAGTTCCCATGTTTGATTTGACAGTAGCGAGTCCATCTTACCTTTCATGGCATCTATCATGATCTCTTTAACTTGAGATCTATGAAAATTGTTAGAGGAGGAGATCATGGTAGATCTCTTCTAACCAAAAAGAAGATCGATCTCCTTCAGTTGGATCTCCTCTCTTGTTGGAGGAAAGTTCTATAAAAGTGTAGAAAAAAAATTAATTTCTTTTGTTTTTCCTTTTGTATGGTTATTTTTTAGGATTTTTGATTGGATTGATGATTCAATCTTGTCTTTGATGATGTTGATGAAGATGAGTATTAAGGATGTGTTTAAAGTCAGGAGATGATAATATTGGTGATGAATTGATGATGATGAACGAAATAATGATAAGAGATCATTCCAAAAAATCTGCTTTAGTTTGTAAAAATATTCATTTTACCACTTATGGCTTCTTTATGTCTAAAATTCTACCTGACGTTAATAAAAACACTTAAAATACCTCTTAAACATATGTGAAAAGATGATAATGCCCTCCACGGTCATAGATTTCATTAGACTGACTTAGTTGACCGTTTGATTTCAAGGGAAAAAGGGAAATGCGATAAAAAATTAATTAAAATTGATTAAAATAAATTAATAAAAATAAGTAATGTTAAGATGTAAAATTATAATATTAAAATTAAAAATAAATAAAAATTTTAAAATATAAAAATAAAATGCTAAAATCAAATAAATAAAAAATATATATTATATTATATTTAAAAAAATAAAAATAAGAAAACCAAAACTAAAACCAAATTATTTAATGTCAAAAAAATAATAAGAATAAACTAGATTATTTCTTATCTCAAGAAACCAAAAAAAAAAAAAAGGAAGGAACTAGATTATTTCAAAAAAAAAAAAAACTGAATCCAGATTTTATTTCTTCTTCTTCTTCTTCTCCTTATCGCCACCACCACCAATCTCCACTTATCTTCTTCTTCTCTTCTCTTTTCTTCTTCTTCTTCCACTTATCTCATCGCTGTTATACCCATCTTCACCACTAATGACTATGGTGCACCATCTTCACTACCATCGAGCCAGCACACCTGTGGGGTCTGGGATTTGCCTATACTGGGTCCCTCGGGCTACCCCAGGTTTGCCCCTCTCACCCACTCACTAGGTACTGTTCCCTCCCCTAGGGACTTTCTCTCGCCTCCCCCACCTCTCGAACCTGGCACCAGGGGCTTAATACCAAATTCTTAGAGAAGTGGGTACCAATTGAGTCAATTGGTACCCACTTCTCTAAGAATTTGGTATTAAGCCCCTGGTGCCAGGTTCGAGAGGTGGGGGAGGCGAGAGAAAGTCCCTAGGGGAGGGAACAGTACCTAGTGAGTGGGTGAGAGGGGCAAACCTGGGGTAGCCCGAGGGACCCAGTATAGGCAAATCCCAGACCCCACAACACCCCCTTTCACAACCATATAAGACCTTATCGTCCTCTCACCGGATTGTCATCTTTCTATAGAGTCTCCTCTCACCATCGTCAATCCCTTACGTAAATGACTCCCTCCCTCTCACTCTCCCCTTACTGGTCCCTCCTCAACTTATAGAAGGTGTTTAAGTCGTTTCTGAACGTAAAACCAAACAAAGATGTGAGCCACAATCACAACTATTATAACATCAATGTTTTTTTTTCTTTAACAGTTTATTTCAAATTTTTTCGATAATTGTGTTTACTTTTTGACATTTCATCACCTAACATTTTAAATTTTTTAATTTTTAACAACTCTTTTTAAACTTTTTCAATGTTTGTATTTACTTTTTGACGTTTCGTCACCTAACATTTTGAATTTTTTAAAGATTGCGCATTCTTTTTTACATTTCTACACTTGACATTTTCTTTTCCCCCTGATTACAACTGTTTAGCATCGTAGAACTGTTATTTTACTCTTTTATTTTCTTTAAATGAGTGTTCATTGCTAATAACAAATAATTAGTTTTGTAGGGAAAAAAAAAGGAAAAAAATTTTTAAAAAAAATGGCAAAGTCCTCGAGCAGCAGATTCAAAACCATCTGTTTTTTTTGTGGCTCGAAGTCTGGTGTGGATAAGTAATATTAAAAGGCAGTCGTTGAACTTGGTAAGGCTTTAGTTGTCCAACACATAGATCTAGTGGATGGGGGAGGCAGTTTAAAATTGAGGGGTTCTATCACGGTAATTGCAAATGTTACAGGCAGCAGAATCCTATGTATTATAGTAAAGTCTTTGGCTGAAAGGAGAGATATCATCGGTATGAGTATAAGTAATAAGTTTCAGGTTATAGGCATGTACGGGTGTATGACATACATGTTACTCAATGCTGATGCCTTTATTGCATTACCTGGTTGTTTGGAAACGTTTGAAAAAATCTTCAACATTACGTCCTAGGCCCATTTCAACATTCACAAAAAGCCATTAGCAAACTGACGCATTCTAGTTTCAACTTCAAGTGCTGATGACCTGATTAACCAACTGTAAAATTTTATGCTCGAAGTTGATCCAATCATGTCGCAGGTGGTTTGGGATTCTGAAGCAAGCGATAACAAGAAACGTGCACTAGATCTTAATCTCCAGTTGTAACTTTCTTACCCTATGGTTTTACTAATAGCATTTTCATTTTTTATTTTTCTTCTTTTTATCATACTAGATATTGAGGACAATGTCTCAAATAAGTTTGGGGGTAAAGTTTGGTCCTAAAAAAAAAAAAAAAAATTGCTATTATTAAAAACATAAGATTCATAACTGGACCAAGTTTAAACTAAAAGATGGCAAAATAAGAGGTATTTTCATGCTCTTGATGCGCATCTTTGTTTATTTTTCTAAAAAAAAAAAAAAAAATTGCAAAAATTTTCATTAATTTTTTTTTCATGTTTTTGAATTCTACCCTAACAAGTGACTAATTATTTTGTGTTTGTTAATGAAGTCTTAATGCATATTTTTGGTTGGATATCTTTACTAGGGAACAGTCATTAACATTTTTGCATGATTTGAGACTTTTGAATGTCATAATCTTAGTTAATTAAGTGGATAAATATCATGTTTACATAAATTGTGGACTATTAATGGAGATTACACTTTGTGAGGATTTGAGCTTTTTAAACCTTTCTTTTTAAGGGATTTATTTATTTCTACTCTTAAACATTCTTCACTTTGTTCTTAATAGATGATCTCTATAAGTTTTGTATTGAATGCTAAAGAATAAATCATCATTATAGATAACATGAATTGCTTTGATTTAAAAATTGGATCAACTTTTTAGAAGTGATAGGTAATTTTTACTCTATAAAAGCCTACTTTCCTATTTTGAATTGAGATACTTCATAAACCCTTTGAAACCAAACACTTTAAACATTTTTCTTTGTTTACCCTTATTAACAGACCCTATTAAGCCTTTAAATTTAGTCATACCTTATAAAACTTAAGATCATACTATGTAGTGAAAGAGGAGAAGGGAATTGAAGTGTTAACATTTATATGATATGTATATATATGCATTAAAAGAAGTGTGTTTCTAAATAGCATTGTGAAAAAAAAAAATGTGAGAAGCACAAGTTTTATAATGCCTAGATATACCGAGAGGGGGGGGAGGGTGGAAGTAAATGGAAACATAAAGTATTAAATTGAAAAATTCTGTGATTAAAAAAAAATAAAAAAGACAAGTTGTGATGAATTAAAGAGAATAAATGAAGTATTTTGGTATGATCTTAAGTTCTTGTTGAACATGTATCTTAAAATTTCTTACATATCAATTAACCATAGCCCAAATACAATCTTTAATAAAGCCTATTGATTTTCAAGAGGAAGTCCAATTTGAGAGTTGAAGTATGTCATCATACTCTATCTACATTTTTCGTATTTGATTCCAATCATGAAATCTATTCACTTAAAAGTGCGATTCTTTTTAAATGTCTATATTCATATGTGATGTAAATGACGCTTGCTATTCCTTTACATAATCTTTATCACATATGATTGCATGAGTGTTTGCTTTAGGATTCATGAGAGTTATGAGAAATATGTTGTGAGGATTAAAGTCGAGGCGAAATAAGTCCATGACGTGTGAATATGGTGTTTTGAAATGAAATTGCTTTGAGAATGGTGTGAAATTGTTGATAATTATGTTTTAGATCATTAGTGACTTATCTTTAGTTCTAATACAAGATTATACATGTTTGAGATTTCTGTTAATTTGCATTTAGTGAGATGTTGATGAGTTATGAGTGAAATCTTTTAACGTTGGCGGGTATCATTGCTGGTAAACCCTCAGGAGACACAATTCCTCCTGCTATAGACACCTTGGGGTTTAAAGACTTATGGCATACGCTCAATGTTATCGTGTTTACCTACGAAAATGGATTGTGTTTTTATTTTCTGTGTTTTTAGCTTAGGTTGTTATTTTTAGTTTTGCTTGAGGACAAGCAAAATCTTAAGTTTGGAGGTGTGATAACTCTATTTTTATAGAGTTATTTTATTTTTTTAAACCTGAATTCTTGCTTAGTTCTTGATATTTTTATTATTATTAAGTAAATTAATACATTTTTTTGCATTTTTCATTTTCATAATAAAATTTGTGACAAATTGGATGTGGACCCCCACCAAATGCTATTGTTCGTGACAAAATCATCGTTGTAAAATGAATATCATTCAAAGTAGCTCATCGCTTCCAAAATAACTCAAATCAGAGATCAGATAAAAAAGTTATCGCAGTTTAAAGATCGAGTATTTTAGAAGTAAATATTATGTCATGCTGATATAAGGACTTATGTCATTATGATGTAAGTAATGATGTAATGAGAACTATGATGTAAGCAATGATATAATATGAAATTTGACTCGTATGAGGTGGGTGAATCATGATGTAAGCGATAATACAAAAGGGTGAGAAATTAGAAAATCATGATGTAAGCGATGATGTAGAAGGGTTGAAAATAAGAAAGAGATGATGCATGTGATGATGTAATTAGAGGTGAACTTTGCCTATAAATAGGTTTTAGGATCACCATTTCAAACATCCCATCAAAAATCAAAATAACAAGTAGATGAGAGAAAGAGAGAGCTTGGAGAGGAGGAACAAAGCAGAGAGAGAAATTTTACGGCGAAGTTTCAACCCACTAAGTTTTCTTATCTTTTGTTATGTTTAATTTTCTAGTCTTTGTAAATTTTAATTTAAGCATGGAGTAGATTTATTTTTTTAAGGTTATGATGTAGCCTAACTTTGATATTCCAACCCTTTGTTCAATTCAATTAAGGATTTTCTATCTTGGTTGATACATTTAATACTTCTAAATAACTGGCTACTATTTAGTCGAATTGTTAATCATAATGATAGCAGAAGCTGATTTATGTGTCTAGTTTATTGTATTGAATGTCATAAATTACATACAAAATAGGAATATACATGCATGGTTTGTGTAATCTATAAAAGAGATCCATAAATCTTAATGAATCCTTTAATGTTTTGACTTGCATGGGAATATAGCAGTTAATGTAAAATCCAAAATCCTCATCGTCGTTAAGCGAATTATTTTTTTCTGTTTGGATCGTGTTTCCATCGGAAAAAATGTAATTTTTAAGTCCGAAATTATTCGAAATAAGTATTTTCGAGTAATAAAATTTAATTTTAGAGTGTAAGGCGGATGCGAGATTAGTAAATAATAATAAGAATAATAATAATAATCCTGAAGACAGAATCAAGTTGTAAGTGGATTCCCGGACGGGCGGATGAATTTGGATTCGAGCATGGAACCGGAATGGGAGAATGCATTGGAATCGATAAGCGAATCAATTGCTCATGTGCCACGTGTAAGGCATGCATTATATGTGTGACAAGTGTTAAATGAAAAGGGAATTAAGTGACATGTGGCAGCTTAATGTTTTAATCAAATAGAAATTTTTTTATTAAAGTGAAATCAAACAAAAGGCATTTATCTTTCTTTCAGCAACCATTTGTTTGTTTTACCCTAGTGAATGTGAGATTGAGGGAAGTGAGAGCAAAGCGTGAGAGGAGTGAAGCAATTGCATGCGATTTTCTTCTTCTTCATCCTTCTTTCCTCTTGTCCGAGAGTGAGTAGCCATGCCCATGTTCTGCTTAAGCATTCAGTTTTGTTTGTGGGCTGATATTGAGCCGTGAGGAGCAAAGAAGAGTCAACCGTGAGCTGGTGAAGAAGGTGCGGTCCAAGCTGCCGAAAGTGAACAGATCTGATCATGCATGCAAGGGCAGAAGCAAGGAGAAGTAAATCTAGGCCGTGAAGTGTAGAGCAGCAAGGTGGGTGAGCTGCTGGCGTGGTGTTGAGGTTGTCGCTGCTGTGCGTAGAGCTGCTGCTGCCGAGCTGGAGCTGTGCTGTTGCTGCCATGAGTTGAAGCTGCTGGTGGCGTGAGGTTCTGGCATGAGGTTACTGCTGTTGCTGCCAGACGCGACTTGCTGCTGCTGCCGTGGACGAGAGGTGCTGCCAATTGCTGTTGCCGTGTCCTGCTGCCGTGGGCTGTCATTGTGAGTTGCTGCCAAACAGCTGCTGTCAAGCTGAAATCAACATCCAGTTTTGAAGTGGAACAGCAATAAGAGAAAACATCTTGCTGGTGGAAGAAGATGCTTGCTACCGCGAGAGTTTCGTCGCCGTTCGGAAGTTGTTTCGAACGAAACTAGTAAGGTAAGCGCTGGCCATTTTCTTCGTTGTGTTGTTTTGGTAATTAGTAAGCAACCATGTGAATAAGTTGAGATAAAGTGGTGATAATAGGTTTGGGTTTAGGATTGAGAACCTCGTTAGTGCGGAGGTTCGTTTGAATTGTTTCATTATGTTGACGATTGATTGTCGATGTTGAAAGTTCGTGAATTATTCGTTGTAGGGGCTGTTTTGTTATGATAAAGGGGCTGTCATGTAGTGCTTTTATTTCCAAGTTGTTAACATGAAAAAAGGATGCATTTTAATGTATTTGAAAGTATCGAAATATCGTTCGAGCGTTGATTAATCGTTTTCGAGCAATTTGGTCGAGTTTTCCGCAAGTACGAATGTTTTTAGTTTGTGATTTTCGTTCTCGATTGTGAAAACGTTTATGATCTCTCCTCGCTGTCTTGAGTTGTGTTTAAGCCCATCATAGTGTTAAGTCGATGTTAGGATAGTTTAAGATACGTTTAAGTTAATCGGATAGTTTTAGTTCGCGCGAAATCGTTAAATGGTTGATTTTGGAGTTGAATCGGAAAAATGTATATTCGTTAAGCTCGTTGCGATATTGTTTTTCCCGGTTGCTCTTTTAAATGTTTGAATCTTCGTTGTCTTGTTTTAAGTAATGTCTCAAGTATAAATTGATGTTAAAGTTATTTGGGAACGAAGGAATCGCGCGAGCGTTAAAAGTGTTTAGTCACAATAGTTAGTTAAAATCGCGTAAGTTTTATGTTGTTCGTCTTGCTTCACTTATTCTTTTTGTTGAACCCATTAGATTGTGGTTTCGATAATGTTGCTTTAGATTCGATTAGCGTAGTTTCGACATGCTTATGTTAGAATGTTATCTTATTTAGACAGCGATAAGGCGAAGGAAAGCGAAGTTGAAGAAGTAGCGCGAGATAGAAATTTCAGTCGTTTCCGTGAGTTAGAAATTGGTGAGTGTAAATTGTTTTATAAAATGATAAATGCAATATGATTTCTATATGATTTTTATGTTTTCATGCAAGATTTAAACATTTTAATACTTAATTGATTTTATATGAATGATATACGCTTTACAGGAATGTTATACGCTTCGAATTGTTATTATTTGTATTTAAAGTAATATTGATCGTATAACTTGTTATTGAAATGTGCTTTTATGTTTCGTTTTATAAGCAAAGGAAACATGTTTTATAAATATTATTTTAGCATGATAATGTATTTCAAAACCAATGGCTACACATCCCCATTATGACTGAATTATGACTGTTATGCGGCCGAAGTGCCTTATTGCGCGTATGGTATGTCTGTCGGGGGAAAGTCCACTAACTACGGGGGGGATCGAGTCTGTCATGAGTCTGTCATGTCGCCCTCTACGCGTATATAAGGTACTATTATGACTGATGCCCTATGTGCAGCGAGGTAACATACCGCGGCATAGTGGTTATGACTGAGATTGCACGTCCCCACCACCGGTGACCTAAGACCGGGCGGTGATCATGATTTCCCCGAGTCCCATTGGATATATGTTTTATGACTGAGGATTGATTTATGATTTTATGAGTTTATTTATGAACTTATGATTATGTTATGAATTGATTTTATGATGCTTATAATATAGTATATTGTTTTCAAGCAATTGTGTATAAAAATGATTACGTAATATCATGAAATTCACGTTTACATAAATTGTTTCAGAACTTGAATTCTTTCAAAAGATTTTATAAAAAAAAAAAAAGTATTAAAGGAAACCTATTTAGAACTGCATAACACTCACTGAGCCTTTTTAGCTCATTATTTTCTTGTTTATTTTGTTTTAAAAACTCCCCAGGCGCAGGTTCGAGTCCTCCAGGCGGCAGATCTCCAGCTCAAGAGTAGGCAAGCTTATCAGGCGACCGAAACTATGAAATCAAAGTAAATTTTTGTTGTATAACGGATTTTAATGTGATGTAAATATTTAAGTTTTATAACTTTAATTACGTTATCATGCATGTGGAATGTTTTCTTTTAAGTTGAAATGGTTTTAGTTTTAAAGACTCGAATTGCATTGAAATGTGGATTTTGCGATGGACCTGAGGTCCCATTTGGAAGTAGAAATGAATGTATGCATTTTGAAATATTATTAATTGTTTTACAGGTGTTTAGAAAAAGTTGAAAATGTCGGAAAAACAGCCGTTGTGCTACCGAAAATTTTTCACCTTGAATTTTTAATGATTAAGAAATGAAACTGTTTTACGGCTTAACTTCACGGAGTCCTTTTAAGTCACTTGCTTAAAGACTGTAAGGATTCTGTGGGGTGCCGGGAGGGCTCCGCTCGGATCTCTTCAAGGGATATCTGGGTTGGGTCCTTTCAGTTAAGCTTTATAGAGTATTTTCCTTAAACCTCGGAAGGGGCTATGTGAATAATTCAGGGAATCTCGACTAGTAATTGGATAGTTAATTTTTGTTAAAAAGAACAAAAGAAGAGGAACAAATTAGTTATGGTGAAATCAGAACCTTAGAGTTTTAATTTATTGAATTAATTTAAGTAAAAATTCATTCATATTTATAGTTAAATTTAGTTATAGTTATCAGCTTCTTAAATTAAATTGTGTTTGCCAAATAAAAATTGAATTACTTTAATTTTGGGAATTAATTAACAACAATCCTCATGAGACGATACTTCTCTCATCATTATATTACTTATTCGGCTCGTCCACTTGCGATTTTGCATGACACTTGGGGATTTTACTAGGCCCCCCTATCTGCTATCCCTGGCCCGGTTCTCTCTTCTGTTGTTGTCCCCTCTCAACCTAAACAATCCTCTCAACCCTCAAAGCTACCTCTACCAATTTCCCATACTCTATGTACTCTATAGTTGTAAAACTCAAAACTTCGTTCGTCGGAGAGTGAATTATTTTTTCGATGGATGGCGTTCGATCGGAAAAATATAATTCTTGAGTTCGAAAATATTCGAAATAACTATTTTAGAATAATAAAAATAATTTCGAGAGCGTGGAGACTGATTCGAAATTTTAAAATAATACCGAAGGCGAAATCAAGTAGTAAGCGGATTACCCGGACGGAAATGGATCCGAGCTTGGAATTAAAGCGAGAGAATGCATGGAAGAATTTAATAAAATAAAGTGGTGGCATGCATGGAATAAGCAAGACATGTAGCAAGAATTCCATTTGCATGGGTGCCATATGTCAAGCAATTGATTAATATATTTATATATAAAGGAATTGAATGAAGAAATAAAAAGAATCAAATCCATTATCAAGTCATTTTCGATCATCCATTTAAAGCTCAACCGAGAGAGAGAAAGAAATGAGAGAGTGAGAAGTAAGAGTGCTTCTATCAAATCCCATATTCGGTCACCATTCATCAAGCAAAAATCGAAAGCCAAAGTGTGAGAAAGAAATTAAGACCGAGAGAGTTTAAAGTGAGAAAGAGAAACAAATCCAACAACAAGTAATCAGTTCCATTGTTGTCAACCGAGAGAGTGAGAGATAATGAAAGAGAGACCGAGATGAAGCAAAGCTGAAGGAGAAGTTCAAATCTGAAGCAAAGCTGAGTACATGTAAGGGCAGATCCAAATCCAAGAATATCAGCCCGTGCATGCAAGCAAGAGGAAGGATCATAAGCTGAGTGCTGCCGTGAGCTGGTACTACTGCTGTAAGCTGGTGTTGCTGCCGTCGTGAGCTGTTTCCAAGCAGCTGCTGTTAGGCTAAGAGCAAGCATTCCAAGCCTGAAGAGGAGTAGACCCAAGAGAAGGCAGTACATGCAAGCAAGAAAGGACTGTTTTGGGCATGAAAAACTGCCAGCTTATGAGTTATTTAATTGCTGTCTTGAAATATTTTTAGCTTGGAATCAATGTTAGGTGTAGTTAGATTGATGACAGCTCGTGCATGTAGCTGTAAGAGGTGTTAAGAGCTACCGTGGACTACCATTAGGAGGACAGCTTGCAGTTCGAGTGCGTAAGGGCTGTTTCAAAGCAAGGAACAGCTCACATAGAGGTAAGTGTTGTCCTGTTTGGTTTCGTGTTGACGTTTCGATTTGTTTTTATTGGTTACAAGTTAATTTGGATTGAAGGGAACTCGCGGATAAAAGTTTTAAGTGGGTAGTACGCTCGCGCGATCGTTTTGAAGTTTCGAATTGAGTTCCGAAAGGTATATTGAGTTTTTATTAATTTCGTTTGGATTGGATAATGATTATGTTGATAGTTGATATTGTTATGATTGGGTTTAGGATAGAGAATCTCGTTAGTGCGGGGGTTTGCTCGATATTGTCTGGTTGTGTTTTTGAATGATATTGTCATCGATTGTTTCCGTTGTGAAATCGATTATGGGCTGTTATAAGATGAATTAGGGGCTATTAAGTTATGCTTTTAATTTTAAGTTCATTGTTGTGGAAAATGATGCATTTTAGTGTGTTTTAAAGTATTAAATAGTCATTTGGTTATGAAGAAATCGTTTCCGAGCGATTCGGATGAGTTTTCCTCGAATGCGAATGTTATTTAGTTGCGAGTTTCGTTGTTGAAAGTGAATATGTAATTGATGATTAGCAAGCTGCCATTTATGTGATTAAGCTCATTAAAGTGTTAAAGTTGATGTTAGGATGGTTTGAATTATAATAAATTGATCGGATAGTTTTCGTTTCACGAGGAAATCGTTAAATTATCGAATTTTGGAGTTGAAACGGGAAATGAATCCTCGTTTAGCTTACTGCCATGATTTTCAATTGTTATGTTTTAAAGTGTTTAAATTCTTGTTTTCCATGATTGGAATGTGATAAATGATAAAGAGTAGTATTGACGCTAAGTTGATTAGAATCGAAGTAATCGCGCGAAACGCTAAAAGCGATAATTCGCGATAAATAGTTGAAATCGCGTAAGTTTTATGTTATTCGTTTAGCTTCGAATCTTCTTTTTATTGAATCCATTAGAATGTGATGTCGATGATGTTACTTTAGATTCGAATGGCATAGTTGTCGGTTTTGTAATCGTAGAGTTTCGAGTAGTTTATGTTGCGATAATGAATTGGTTCGAGATAGTCTCCGTGTGCAAATATGAGTTTTTCGTATTGTTATCGTGTGAGGATAATCGCTTCAATTGTCGTGATTAGAAATCCTCGTGTGGTTTAAGTTTAGTTTGCACATGATTATTGTTTTAACGAAATCTAGATTGAAACCAACTGTAGGTGAATCGGAGAGCGGACGAGATCCGTAACGGGAAGTGGTGATAAAGTATTTGGAAGCAAGTTGTGAATGTGGATTTTCTAAAGTTTTCATACATTTTATTATATGAATGCAGATCATTTTTAGCAAGTGAATTGTTTTGATATTCAAGTAAAATTTTATAATTATCATTATATTTTCTACAAATGCATGTATAGCTTTAAATGAATTATGCTATGAATGTATATATATTCTTCAAGTAAAGCAAATTAGTAAATTGAAATGATATACATGCATAGAGATATTATTTGCGAAAGTTATATTGCGATATTATAGCATATTGCCGAGATTTCATTATCTATATGTCTTTGGTTTACCCTAGCCCCTAGTTTACACCCGGCCGAAGTATTCTATACGTGTACGGTAAGTTCGGGGGAGTTATTAACTTTGGGGAGATCGAGTCTGTCAGTCACCCTTTGCACGTATGGGACAGTGTAGATCTGCCTAATGTTGGAGGGAATCGCGATCCCAAAGTTGTTTCCACATCTGCAACTACACATGGTGAGAGTTCCCCTAATCTTAGTGGCGTGTCTTCGCACCGTCATGAAGGATAAGTTTCTCTGAGTTGCCAAATAGGCTAGTAAGAAAATTAGAAAAGTTTTTAAGAAAAGTTTGATAAGGATCTTTCGAATTTTGAAATGAGATTTATAGTTTTCTGCAAAGTAAAGTAAAGCAAGTAATAGTTTTTCCAATATATTGTGGAAGGAATATTATTTTAAGCAAAAGTAGAGTTTATGTTAAACTTACCCACTCACTGAGTTATTCTCACCATCGTTTTTCTTATTTTATTAAAATCCTCCCCAGGTGTAGGTACAAGCAGTGCGGTGGAAGCATCCCTTTCGGATGTACAGGCCAGTTAGCGACACGACCATGCTGCACTAGTGTCTAGACAAGTTATCATGTACTGTATTTATTATCGTTTTCAGATTTCTTGAGTTTTGTAAATATTATTTTGGATAAAGGATTTTATGTGAATATCATGCATGATGTTTTAAGATTTTAATCAAGTTGCTTTCCATATCATTGAATGATTGTAAAATTGAAAAAGAGCCTGAGGCCTATTAGTTTGATGAAAGATATCGAATGAGATTATACAGGTTTTGTGAAGTATTTTACATGGTGAAATTTTATAAAAACAACCGTTGTACTGTCGGATTTTCGTAAAAATTCTATTTTCATAAAGTTATTTTCAACGAACAAAATTCTCAGAAATAAAAGGATTTCAAGTATTTCCAGATAAGAAAAAGGCTTAGCTCCATGGGAACTTTCCAGCCGAAGCAGATCTCGACTGAAAAGCCACTGTGGGGTGTCGGGCAGGTCGCCTAGCTAGTATAGTTAGAAATGGGCTTGTCAGTAGTAGCTACATATGCTTTGATTTTGAAATTTAGACCTTGTAGGAATTTATGGCACTTGTTGGCTTCATCATCAATAAAGAATGACGCCACTAGGGAAAGCTCTATAAACTTATTTGCATGTTCTTTCACCGTCATATTACCTGAACCAGACGATAGAACTATTTGATCTTCGCATCCCTATAAGCCCTGGGATAGAACTTTTCATTGAAATATTCTTTAAACTGATCCCATGAAAGTGGAGCAGTCACTCTCTTCCTTACAGAATCCCACCAATCTCTAGCTGAGGCTCACTGGAGGAATGAAGCAATAGATACTCTCTACGGATCCTCACACTTCATCTGATCTAGAACTCTCTCAATGCTCTCTAGCCACTTTAGAGCTGCATCTGGAACCCCAGATCCATCAAAACCTTCGGCGCCTAACTTTCGTGCTCTCTCTATGGTGGCGCCTGGTGCACGAGGTCTCATATCCTACATAATCTGGGTCAGTCTCTCTATAGGATCTATCGCTAGCCCTGCCACTTGTGGCTCTGGCTAAACTAGGTGTTGAGGCTCATTGACTGACTCATGAATAGGCTCCTCAGCCTATAGTGGAGGAGAAGGAATAAGTGGAGTCTAAAGGCAGCTCTGCACGTGCGGGGATGACTAACTCGATGCATAACTTTACTACGATCAAAAACAATGAATCTCATGCTACATTTTATAACTCAATGCAATGAATAAATTTTTAAATGCACTAATGCTCAAAAATTTTCTAAACAATTTTTAAACCGAAAGTTCTGATACCAAATTGACGTAGCCTTCTCGAATCCCTCATTTGAACACGAGAAAGACCATGTAGCACCCTACATAACTCCAAAGAACCCTAACTCTAATCCGAATAAATCTCGTCGAAGCACCAAAACTTACTTTAAACTTGTTTTAAAATCGTTTACTAGGTGGCAGGGGTAAAAATTTTATTCGTTATCTTTAATGAAAATCCGGCAACATACCGGTTGTTTATTGAACTATGCCACTCTGCAATTTTAAAGATAGGTTTTTTTTTTTTTTAAAAAAAAAGGACACTTCTGTAGCAACCAATCTCAACTACCAAGGGTTTTCGACCCTTATCCCAAAACCAATTCCATCATGAAAAACCACAGTCACAAAAATATATTGAAAAACTAAAACTTTCTAACTTTAATTTTCATTAAAAAAAAAAAACCCTTTATAAAACTATGCATTCCAAAAACTAGTATTTACATTAGCATTGTAACATACCCTCCCGATAGTTTGAAATATGTACGGAATAGTATATGCCCATAATATTGAGGTAATAAAATAAATTAAAGTACCCAAAGGTGATTAAAAAAATTTCTGGTTAGTCTGGAGATGATTAGTAAAATTTTCGAAGTGTCCATAAAAGATTTAAAAAGGTACTCGGAGAGTCCGACTGCATAATTCAAGTTATGATAAAATTTTGGGATTGTCCAGAAAAGATTTAATAAGATTTTCGGATAGCCCTGGATGTGTAAGTTGAAGTCTAGTATAAATTCTGGGTGGTCTAGACAGGATTGAGAAAATTCTCGAAAGTCTCGGAAATGATAAGTTAAGTAATAAATAAGTAAATAAAAATATTTATTCACAATGTAAAACTCAAAGTTTCGTTCAACGGAAAACGAACTATTTTTTAATGGATCGTGTTTTCAAACGGCAAGTGTTCACAAAAATGATAATTTTTCGAAAAGTAGACTTAGTGAATGGAAAGTTTTGAAAATTATTTTCGAGTTGAATAAAAGTGAAAATGGATTAAAAACGAATCCATTTGGATAGATTTCTAGCGATTTGAAAATTTATTAGATGGAAATATATTTTTTGATTTCGGATCATGCGAAATATTTTTAGAGAAATAAAATAATTCTGAATGCTCGAAGGTGAAATCCAAATTGAAAATAATTTCGTAGGTGGAATTGAGTTATATTGGGATTTTTCGAATTGACTGAATGGAATTCGAATTCAAAATTGAAATGGGAGACTGCATGAAATAACATGTGGCATGAATGGTGCATGAATTCGAAACTTGTCAAGCATGCCAAAAAAAAAAAAAAAAGAAGCAAAACAAGTGGCATAGGGAGAGCTTGCATGGAGGACATATGTCAAGCAATTATAAAGTGTATATATATATATATCAAATGAAAGAGTGAAAAAATAAAAAAGAAAATAAAAAAACTCATTTCACCATTCGGTTTTCTCTTTTCAAAAATCGTAAGTCACCTCCATCCTTTAACCTCTCTCCCATTCTATTCAATCAAGACAAATGCATGTATTCATCCTTTTGACCTTCAAGACCCGAGATGCTTCCATCCTTCTTTCATCCATCTTGAAGCCGAGAGAGTGAAGTTGAAAGTAAAGCTCTCGGTCAAGCTCTCAATCAAGTGTTTCTCTTGGTCTAGAGCAAATCATCAAAGGGAAAAAGAGTTTGAGAAAGTAAGAGAGAATGTGAGGGAGGTATAAAAGACAAGTTCAAGTGCAGCCCATTCACGGTCACCAAAATCAAAAGCAAAACCATGAGTCAAGTTCATCAAAGCAAGGCGTGAGGCTTGGTCATTTTGTTTGAGAGAGTAGACACGTCCAAACACCAAGCAAGAAAGAGATGGTGTTCAACTAGGTGAAGGAGTGAAGACCGAATGACATACAAGGATGGTATAGCAAGCTTGAAGTCATTCTCATCCATTTCAAGAGGTGAGTTTTTTATTTTCATAAGTTTTAGATAGTAAATGGATGAGTTTTGTGAAATCTATGCTTGGATTTTAGGAATGGAAACCTCATTAGTGTGAAGGTTATAATGCATGTGAACTTAGTGTAAATATCAAATGAATAAATAGCATGCATGTTGGTTTTGTGTTCGGTCATGTATGGAATGTTAGTGTTGGATGAGTTTTGATTGTTTTGCCATAATGTTTGGTGATGTTTGGATGTGATTCAAGTATTTAAACATGATAGAAAATGAATATGAAAATGCATGTTGAATTCGGTAAGGAAGGAAGTGCGAGTCGAATAAATTTCGATTGTAATGATATGTGTTTTTAGTGCACGATACGTTTCGAAATGAGACGTAAGGACTGTTTTTGTTGTTGGTCACAAAGGGACTGTTTTGATGCATTTTTTAGTTAAGTTATCCGAAAGATTTTCGTGCATGGTAATATGTCAAATTGATGAATTTTTAAAGTTAAAACGAAAAACCGAAACCCGATGCGATTGCGTGTTTAATGGGCTGTTAAGGGGTATCATGGGCTGTTATATAAGTTATTTTTATGGGCCATTATGAGCCGTTTTTAGAGGCTATTAAGGGATGTATTACGAGCTATTTTATGGGCTGTTATAATGCAATTTTATAGGTTGTTAATATGCTATTATGTGTTGTTATAGTGCAATTTTATGGGCTATTAATATGCTGTTATAGGCTATTATAGTGCAATTTTATGGGTTGGTTATTGGGCTGTTATCGTGTCGTTTCATGGGCGGTTTTATTCTATTTTTGGAGCTGTTATGGTTGACAGGCCCCTTTCTAACTATCCTAGCTAGACGACCTACCCGGCACCCCACGGTGGCTTCCCAGTCGAGATCTGCTTCGGTTGAAAAGTTCCAGTGGAGCTAAGCCTCTTTTCTTCCTTAAATTACTTGAAAACCTTTTAATTCTGAAAACGGGTAAGAATTTTGTTCGTTGAAAATAATTTTATGAAAATAGAATTTTTTGGAATTCTGGCAGCACAACGACTGTTTTTCTAAAATTTTCATCCTGTAAAAACTTCATAAAACCTGTATAATTTCATTTCCAACTATTTTCATAACTAATAGGCCTCAGACCCTTTTTCAATTTCACAATCATGCAATGATACGGAAAGTAACGTGTTTAAACTCTTAAAACGTCATGCATGATATTAACATAAAATCCTTAACTCAAAATAATATTTACAAAACTTGAAGAATCTGGAAAAGATAATAAATACAATACATGATAATATACGTAGAAAATAGTGCAGCGTGGTTGCATGTCTAGCTGACCTGTACGTCCGATGGAGATGCCTCCGGCCCGCTGCTCGCACCTATACCTAGGGAGGATTTTAATAAAACAGGAAAAACGATGGTGAGAATAACTCTGTGAGTGGGTAAGTTTAACGTAAATTATGCTTTTGCTCAAAATAATATTCCTCCCAAAATAGGTTGGAAAAACTATTACTTACTTACTTTACTTTGTCGGAAGCTGTAAATCTCATTTCAAAATGCAAAAGATACAATCAAACTTTTCTTAAAAGCTTTTCTTTGTTTTCTTACTAGCCTATTTGGCAACCCAGGGAAAACTTATCCTTCGTAACGGTGCGAAGACACGCCATTAGGATTAGGGGAACTCTCACCATGTGTAGTCGCAGATGTGGAAACAACTATGGGATCGCGATACCCTCCAATATCAGGCAGATCTACACTATCCCATGCGTGTAGAGGGTGACTAACAGACTCGATCCCCTCATAGTTAGTAACTCCCCCCAACTACCATACACGTATGGAATACTTCGGCTGAGTGTAAACTTAAGGGCTAGGGTAAACCATGGGTATATAGATAATGAAATCTCAACAATATACTATATATCACAATATGACTTTCGCAAATAATATCTCTATGCATGTATATCTCAATTTACTAGTTTACTTTACTCAAAGAGTATATATATCTATATATATTTATAGCGAAACTCATTTAAAACTATACATGCATTTGTAGGAAACGTAATACTATCATAAAAGCTTACTCGAATATCAAAACAATTCGCTTGCTAAACACAACTGGCAAAGCCTTTAGAAACAAAAGAATGCGTAGCACCAAGGTCTATCAAAACATGGGCATCAGAATTGAGAACTATTACAGTACCTGTCACCCCCTCTGGTGTAGCTTCAGCCTCTTGCTGTGTTATCGCGAACACTCTGGCCTGAGTGCGGGGTCTTCCTGACTGTCCTCTAGGTGGAAAACCTCTCCCAGCACCTCTTCCAGACTGAACTATAGTCCCTGTTCATTTCATCTGTGGACCTCTCTGATCCTGCGACTGACTCCCGTCAGATTGTCCCTGAGTAGACGGTCTTAACCCACTAGCTCCTGTTGTCCTCTGCGGGCACTCATTCATAAAATGTCCCTCTTTAGCACAATGATAACATCCAGTAATACCCATATGACACTCTCCTCGGTGCATCCTGTTGCATTTCCTACATAGCTCTCTGCTCTAAGCATCACCTCTGCTCTGGGGTCCTGATGGAGGTCTAACTGAACTCTGACTGGACGCGGCTCCTTGACTCCGCTGCTTACTACCTGACCATCTAGACTTGCCTCCAGTTTTCGGTGCCTTGCTAGAGCCTCCTGAATACCAACCTAACCCCTGACTGTGCTTTCATTTTTGTGCTTTATCTCTATCATCTATTGTTGTAATCTCTACCCTCAAGGCCACCTCAACTAGCTACCCATACTCTCTGTGCTCTGCGGCTACCACATATGCCTTAATCTTCGGATTCAGACCCTGCACGAACTTGTGGCACTTGTTCACCTCGTCATTCACTATAAACGGTGCCACTCGAGACAATTCAGTAAACTTCCTCTTATACTCTTCCACTGACATGTTACCTTGAACGAGACTGTAAAATTCCTCAATCTTGGCGTCCTTGTATGCTCTTATGTAGAATTTCTATTAAACTCTTCTTTGAACTTTCCCATGTAACCTGTTCGGTTGTTCTCCGCTTAACAAAATCCCACCAATCTCTAGCTAACGCTCGAAGAAAAAATGAAGCAATTGACACCTTTTGGAGATCGATGCATTCCATTTGATCTAACACCCTTTCAGTATTGTCCAACCATTCCGTTGCAATTTCTAGACCACCTGTTCCGTCAAAAGCATCGGCGCCTAATTTTCTTGCCCTCTCTACAGTGGCGCTTGGTGCGTGAGGCCTTAGCCCTTAGATAACCTGGGCTAATCTCTCGATCGGATCTTGCTCGAGCTCAACTGCTGGTGGCTCAACTGGAACCCCTGGCTGAGGATCATTGACTAACTCATTTACTTGCTCCCCTATTTTTGGAGCAGGAGGTGGAGCATTATCAGTGGCTCTCCGGATACGCGGACGATCGACACGATGCATGGCTCACTGTACTTGAACCAGATATTTAGTTATAAAATGTATGATGTTTGAGGAATACTATGAAATGTTTGAAATCATGTAATGCATTTAAAATCTTTGCTCTGATACCAACGTTGACAAACCCCTTTCTAACTATCCTAGCTAGATGACCTGCCCAGCACCCCACAGTAGCTTCTCAGTTGAGATCTGCTCCGGCTGGAAAGTTTCCGTGGAGCTAAGCCTCTTTTCTTCCTTAAATTACTTGAAAACCGTTTAATTCTGAAAACGGATAGGAATTTTGTTCGTTAAAAATAATTTTATGAAAATAGAATTTTTCGAAATTCCGACAGCACAACAGCTGTTTTTCTAAAATTTTCACCCTGTAAAAACTTCATAAAACCCGTATAATTTCATTTCCAACTATTTTCATAACTAATAAGCCTCAGGCCCTTTTTCAATTTCACAATCATGCAATGATACGGAAAGTAACTTGCTTAAACTCTTAAAACGTCATGCATGATATTAACATAAAATCCTTAACTTAAAATAATATTTTCAAAACTTAAAGAATCTGGAAAAGATAATAAATACAATACATGATAATATGCGTAGAAAATAGTGCAGCGTGGTCGCGTGTCTAGCTGGCCTGTACGTCCGATGGAGATGCCTCCGCCGCGTTGCTCGCACCTGTACCTAGGGAGGATTTTAATAAAACAGGAAAAACGATGGTGAGAATAACTCAGTGAGTGGGTAAGTTTAAAGTAAACTATGCTTTTGCTCAAAATAATATTCCTCCCAAAATAGGTTGGAAAAACTATTACTTACTTACTTTACTTTGTCGGAAACTGTAAATCTCATTTGAAAATGCGAAAGATACAATCAAACTTTTCTTAAAAGCTTTTCTTTGTTTTCTTACTAGTCTATCTGGCAACCTAGGGAAAACTTATCCTTCGTGACGGTGCGAAGACACGCCACTAGGATTAGGGGAACTCTCACCATATGTAGTCGCAGATGTGGAAACGACTATGGGATCGCGATTCCCTCCAACATCAGGCAGATCTACACTATCCCATATGTGCAGAGGGTGACTGACAGACTCGATGTCTCCATAGTTAGTAACTCCCCCCAACTACCATACACGTATGGAATACTTCGGCCAGGTGTAAACTTAAGGGCTAGGGTAAACCATAGGCATATAGATAATGAAATCTCAACAATATACTATATATCACAATATGACTTTCGCAAATAATATCTCTATGCATATATATCTCAATTTACTAGTTTACTTTACTCAAAGAGTATATATATCTATATATATTTATAGCAAAACTCATTTAAAACTATACATGCATTTGTAGGAAACATAATGCTATCATAAAAGCTTACTCGAATATCAAAACAATTCGCTTGCTAAATGATTCACATTTATATAATAAAATGTATGAAAACTTTTAAAGTCCACACTTACTACTTGCTTCCAATAATTTATCACCACTTCCCGTTACGGATCTCGTCCACTCGTCGGTTCACCTACAATTGGTTTCGATCGAGATGTCATTAAAACACAGCTTGAGCACAAACTAATCTTAAACCACATAAGGATCTCTAATCATGATAATTCAAGCAATTTTCTGCACACGATAATAATACGGAAAACTATCGTACGCACGCGGAGACTATCTCAAACCGATTCGTTATTGCGACATAAACTACTCGAAACTCCACGGTTACAAAACCGATAACTATGCCATTCGAAACTAAAGTAACATCATCGATATCACATTCTAACGGATTTGATAAAAAAGAAGATTCGAAATCAAACGAATAACATAGAACTTACGTGATTTCAACTAGCTGTCGCGAATTATCGTTTTTAGCGTTTCGCACGATTCCTTTGTTTCCAATTAAACTTGTCGTCAAGTTCTACTCGTGAATTTACTTAAAACACGGCAAACGAATATTCAAACACTTTAAAGCATAAACATGAAAAATATGGTAGCAAGTTTAACGAATATCCATTTCCGGTTTCAACTCTGAAATTTCAACAATTTAACGATTTTGCGCGAAATAAAAACTATCCGATTAACTTTATTATAATTCAAACTATCCTAACATCAACTTTAACACTTTAACGGGCTTAATAACAACTCGAGGCAGCAAGATAACATCACAAACACTTTCATAGTTGACAACGAAAATCACAAACTAAAAACATTCACATTCGCGGAAAACTCAACCGAATCGCTCGAAAATAATTTCTCAGTATCTGAACGACTCTCCGATACTTTAAAATATACCAATACTAACCATTTTCCACGACAATGAACTTGAATTTAAAGGCATATTATAACAGCCCCTAACTCATCTTCTAATAGCCCGTAATAGATTTCACAACGAAACCAACCATTTACAATTTCATTCAAAACACAACCGAAACAATAATGAGCGAACCTCCACACTAACGAGATTCTCAATCCTAAACCCAATCATAGCAATTTGATCCATAACTCATTTCTTATTCACATGTACGCTTTAAAAATTACTCGAAACACACAACACAACCAAAGGGGACAGCACTTACCTCAACTCTAACTCGCTCAAGATGCTGTTGTCCTCTTCTCAAGACTGAACTGCCTCTTCCTAATTTGCATGTGCTGTCTTCTCTTGATTTTTGCTTCGCTTCAGATCTGAAATGATGTACTCGGCTTGGCCAGACAGCAGCTGCTCGACAACAACTCCCACAACGGCGACAGCACTAGTTCACGACTTTAGCTCCTTACTCGGTTCACGGCAGCACTTCACAACGACGACAACAGCTCCTCCAGGCCTGACAGCTCCTCACACCAGTAGCTCCTCATGCCAGCAACTCCTCAAGCCAGCAGC
Source organism: Dimocarpus longan (assembly GCA_022984855.1). NCBI lineage: Eukaryota > Viridiplantae > Streptophyta > Magnoliopsida > Sapindales > Sapindaceae > Dimocarpus > Dimocarpus longan. Next base: position 9,659,128 of record CM041014.1, on the reverse strand, counting down.
TCCTCATGGTCCTCCTGACCCCAACAGTTCCTCTCGCCAGCAGCAGTAACTTCACGGCAGCAAGACTTGGCAGTAATGGTGGCAGCTCATCAGCTCACGGTCTAACTTCTTCCAGCTTGCATGCACGATCAGCTCACTCTTTCTTGCTTGCATGCATTGCTTCTTGGTTCCAATCTGCTCCTGGGTTGCTTTGCTTTAGATCTGCTCTCGGTTCTCTCTTCTTCCACGAGCAACACGCACAGATCTCACTTCCTCCTCAATCTTTCTCTCGTTCTCGGTTTGCTTAAACTTGGAGGCCGAATGCCTTTTGGTGATATGCTTCTCTCTTTCTAATGTCTCGGTTTTTGCTTGCTATTGAGTGTTGACCGAATGAGGAAATGCTCTTTAATCTTCATTTCTTGTTTTTCAATCTTTTAATACTTGCATCACATATCTTAGCCACTTGTCTTGCTATCACCTTGCATGTGTGACACATGTCACTTTCATGCAATAAATTTATTTGATTTTATTTCTCCCATTTTCGATTCCGAAATCTAATTCCGCTTCCATCCGTCCATTCCGGAATCCACTTTTAATCGCTTTCGCCTTCAAAATTATTTTATGATTTCGAATCCGTCTCCATGATCTCGAATTTATTTTCTTATTCTAAAATTATTATTCCGAGTATTTTCGGACTCAAGCATTATATTTTTCCGATCGGACGCGATCCATCGAAAAAATATTTCGCTCTCTAACGAACGAGGTTTTTGGTTTTACAATGGTGCTGTCCTATGGACTGTTATTGTGCTGTAACAATATGTTTTGATTAGGTAACAAGGGTTGTTTTGTGTTAAGCTATCTATATTGAATTGAGCAAGTTGTTTCAACGATTATAAGCTGTTTTGAAGATATTGTATGTGCTGTTTTAATGTCGAAGATGTTGGTATGGATGACATGTGATGTTTTAGTGTTAAATATTGTTTTGAATGAGCATTACGTGTTGTCTTGATATGCGAGCTGTTTTGAGTATCATCTAGAGATGTTTAGAAACCGTTATGTAATTTTTTATATAGTCATTGAAATGCGAAAGCGATTATTTTAAGCGAAAGTTTTTATGTGATTAAATTATACGATTGAAGTCGCTTGTGATGTTACCTAAAGAATTAATGTTAAATGTATAAGTAACGCGAAGGCAAAATCGAATAGGTTGTGAGCTTCGCAATAGGGTGTCATGAGAGTGTAAATTATTTTACAACTGATAAATGCATTCTAGTATATTTTAATGTGAGTGTTCCCAAAATGTTTTGAAACTTATGTTTAATTCTAAGTGATACAAATATTATAAAATTTTTTATATGAATATGTTTCATGAATTGTTATTTAAGTAAATTGATGTTATTGAATTTTATGTTATGAATTTTATGTAACATTTAAATTCTATGAAATATGTCACGAAATGAATTTAAATGTATTATGATATCCTCCCTTACGAATTTTTATGTTCAAGAATGAATTGAGGATTTTGTATGAAATGTAGCTAATTTATAAATGTTTTATTAAGCCTATGGCATTCCTTAAGGTGTTCTCATTATATTATCAGTAATGGTAGAGTACCCGAAAAGCGATATAGAATTCCGCTTGGGAGTTGCAATGTAGGATTCCGCCTCCCCTTAGGGTATATTATGAGCTAACTTACTACCTAAGCGATGTAGGATTTCGCTACTTAATTATCGATCATATGACCTTGCGATGTAAGATTCCACTTTGCCATATGCCTAGGGTGCCATTGGGTGATTAAATGAATGGTGGTTGTTTTACTTTATTATTACGCAATGAATTTTAATTAATATGTATACCACCATTTTATTTTACAGATTTATGTTATATTAAAATGATATAAGCTGCTGGATTTTATTTGAAACTTACGAATTATTATGTTTAAAAATGAAATACATATTTTATATGAAATGCAGCTTATTTATAAACATTTTATCATGCCTGTGGTATTCCTTAGGGTGTTCTCATGATATTATCGGTAATGGTAGGGTACCCGAAAAGCGATATAGGATTCCGCCTCTCCCTAGAGTGTATTATGAACTAACTTACTACCAGAGCGATATAGGATTTCGCTATTTAATTACTGATCATATGGCCTTGCGATGTATCATTCTGCTTTATGCCTAGGGTGTCATAGGTGAATAAATGATTGGTGGTTGATTTACTTTGTTATTACGCAATGATTTTTAAATAACTCATATAACACCATTTTTATTTTACAAGTTTATGTTACATTGAAATGATATAAGCTACTGGATTTTATTTCAGATTTATGAATTATATTTTACGATTATGTTTAATGTTTAAAGTTTAAATGCAATGATTTGATCATGTTTTATGAATCATTTATTAAACATTAGGGATGATATAAATTTGTGTTTAAGTATGATGTTCAACGATATAAGCTTATGTTTAAGTATTATATTCAACAATATAAGTTTGTGTTTAAGTGTGATGTTCAATGACATAAACTTTTGTTTAATTCTAAGAAATTAGAATTTTATAAATGTTTAGGCATGAAAAAATTTCTTTTAAACTTTATGACTTCATGAAAGTTTAAATAGAAATGCATCATACTCACTGAGCTTTTTAGCTCACTATTTCTTGTTTATTGTTATGCAAAATCTCCCCAGATGTAGGAGCGAATACTCAAGGCAAGCGATCTTCGATGCAAAGTTAGGCGAACACATCCGACGATTATTACTGTGAAATTAAAAAAAATATTTTGATATATAATAAATTTGCATGATGTAAATACTTTTGATTTTATATTGATGCCTATGATTTTATGCATATTAAAATGATTTTAAGTTCGAAATAGTTTTGATCTATTGTTGAAGATGCAATTTGAGATGGTGTCCAATTTGGAAGTAAAGAAGAATGTATACATTTAGAAATGTTTATAAATTGATTTACAAGTATTTTGAAAAGGTTGGAAATGTCGAAAAATAGCTGTTATGCTATCAAAATTTTTCCATCAAAATTTTTAAAGGATTACGGAATGATAAAATATGATGGCTTTGCTCTATAGAGTCCTTTTGAGTCACCTGTATGAAGTCTACAAGGTTTTTGTTAGGTTACCGGGAGGGCTCTATTCGGATTCAGATAGGAAAAATCCAGGTTGTGTCATTTCTACCATTTACACCAAGCTTTGATAAAAAAATATGAACATGACATAAACATGAGCTATACAATGTAGTTGAGGCCATCCGTCAGTCAATCTGCACATCCGTCCGAGCCTCGTCTACTGGACGACTCGTTCTTGCACCTGAGGGAGAATTTTAAAAAATACATTGAAAGCAAATTATGAGTAAAACTTAGTGAGAAAACAGCTTAATAAAACTAAAGTATTTTTTTGAAATACCTTATATAAACTCATTCAGAAACTATTTTTAAAGCTTGTTCTTAATCTTTTTCTAAAACTTTCTCATTTCTCGTCTTAATGGTAACCCAAGAAAAGTACTCCTATCATGGCAACATAAAATCTCTCACTAGTTACTAGGAATTAAGGAATCTGTCATATGTAACCGTCGATACAGGAACTCTGGGCATGCATTACCCCCACGCAATCGGTTTGAACTACACTACCTTTATACTGCATAGGGTGACTCAACTGACTCTCTCTCTTAGGATTCGTCCGAACTCCACTCTCAGTTAGTGACTCTCTCACATCTACCGTACACGTATAAGGCTTTCGGCCTGATATTCAACCATGACTAAGATAAACTATAGGTGTAATAAAACATTTTTTCTCAATATTCTCAATTAAACTCGTTTTTTAAGATAGAAAGCCTAAAATCTTTAATTCTAGCATATTCTCAGTATAAATATATACTCAATTCAAAACTCACATGCTAGAATCTCGGTATAACTTTAATAACCAACTCAATTATCTAATGGATAAATTTATATGAATAGTAAATAAAATACATTCATTTATATATTAACAAGAAAAAAATTTTAAATAAAATAGGACTTTGAATAACTAGTTTTCTACTCACGAAACGTCATCCGATAGATGGCTATTCTCCTCTGTATGCCTTTGATACTTTCCGTTTTCACCCTAAATCATCAAATACTCATTTAGAATTAGTAAACTCACTAACACAATGCTATAATTAACTTCGAATGCTACTAATTCTTTAAGAACCTCTTTACGCCTAAACTTTCTCAACTAAGTTTTAACTTATCTAGTGTTTTCGAATTCCAATTTCTTTTTATGAATCCTATTTAATATCACCTAGGAACACCACGGTATGCTCGAAGTAATTTTCTAAAACTTGAAACGAAAAATCACCAATTTAAACCCCCTTTGGCCGAACCTACCCTAGAGAGCAAAACCTAGGTTCTTTTCTTTCCGTTTTTGCTCCAATCATCTAGGTCAACCATGAAGTGAATTCGAAAAGAAATGACCATAGGGTGAGCGTTCCTATAATTTTTTCAACACTTTTTAATGCATACTTTTACCTCACTTATGCAATAAGCTCAATTCTTTCATATTTAATGTTCTTTCACTCAATTATGATCAAAAATATTAAATTCAGGCATTAAAAAAAAAAAACTTATACATGAGATTCTTTCATGCCCTTCAACTAAACTAAAAACACTTAATTAGACTCTACACCTTTGATTATTCAATTCTATCAATTCTATCACTTCTATATGATTTCTTAGCCTTAAATGTATCTAAATACAAGCTCAAAACATACAAACAAAAAGAACATCACAAAACCCTAGCTTGGCCGTGACACACCCCTTATTAGACTCCTCATTTTTCTTTCAATTTTTATCATAATAACCACACCAAAATCATCACCAACCAACCTAATTTCAATCCATAAACTCAAATTAAGATTTTGAAGCAAGGGAAAAAGGAGTTTCTTAGTCATCCAAGAAGAATCAAGACAAGAATCTCACATCTTTACGCTTCAATCTTACTCCAAAATAGCACACAAAGTTTTGGTTGATGATAAACTTAAATTTGGTGATAAATTACTTGAAGAAATTGTATGGAATACCTTCGCTTCCTCTCTTGCTTTGGACGGTAGCTCTCACCCTCACTCAGTTTTTAGGCGTGAAATTAAGTGAAGAAATGGGCATGAATCATCTATTTATATTAGAGCTCAAATTACTAGATAGTCCCTCTTGAAAATTTCTAAATTAGCCCTTAAACTTAGCTAAATCTTATCTTAACCCCTAACTAGATAAGATTAACTCTAATTGATCCATTTGTCACATTATAAGCTACTTATTTTATCCACTAATCAAAAGGTTCCAAATGGCTCACTAGACACTATAAATTCTATCACATTTAGCTAATTCTCATTGGTGAAAATTTTTTTAACTTTTTGACTTTAGGTGATAAGCTTATCTCACCCTATACTCTCCCATCTCATTCCCTCTTATTCTTGGGTCCTCTAATCGATATCCTATTTGCAATACGAAAATAAATTCAACTTTAAAGGCTACTACTAGAGTAATACTATTAAACCGTAAGTAGAATCGAGGGTTTACACCTAATGCTTAAAATAATATCAGTTTATGTTCTCAAATTTCAAAAAATAATATTTTTACTTCAAAACAGTACTCGCTGATTAATCATCGATTAATCGTAGAGTAACCAATAAATTGCTAAGTGTTACGTTGTCGATCGATTTGTAAACCCTCACCCAAATTTATTAATTTATGGTATTGAAAATCTTCTAATTGAGTTACAGTCAAATGGTATGCCTCTAGTAGTTTTATTTAAGGTTTATTATATTTTCGTATTGCAAGTCGGATGTCGTTTGGTTGACCCTGGTACAAATACAAAATGATTATGAGTGATTTATGTATTAATCAAGCAATGTGAGCTCACAGAATAAATTAAAAGATATTTTATTTCAACCAATAAGAAATAAGATAATTGATTTTTAAAAGTAGTGGCTATAGTTGTGTCACGTGTCATCTATTGATTGGTTGAAGAAATAAGTGGACTAAAGTGTGCCAAGTGGACCAATAGAATTGATGGTTATCTATTTTTGGGCACTAGTATAATTATTGAAAGTTTAAGGTGATAAAGTGAGATTATCCTGAGGAACTTTTTAGCAGTTGAGCATTAGTATATATATTAGTTGATTTTATCTTATTTGATTCATTTTTGGTCGTGAAAAGCAAGAGAAAAAGAGAGAGTCGGGTGAGAGAGAGAGAAACCAAGACGTGAGGATGAAAAAAAAAAAAGTTGCGTGCGTCCGAGAGAGAGGGAGGATGAGAAGGTGATATAGTCTGTATCTCGCCGCAGTTTCTCCACCAAAGTCGATCCTTATCAACTTCTCTAGCTAGCCAAGCGAATTCGAAGTAAAAAAATCGCCTATTGGGTGAGTTATTTTAGTTCAAAGTTTGATGATTTCTATAAAAACCCATTTTCTCTTTCACTTTTTATTCGAATCCGAGTTTAAGGATGATGAAAGGGAGATGTGAGGATGATTTTGGTGTGGTTTGTGAGAGGTTTAATGGAAGAAAAATAGATTAAAAGAGAGAGGGAAGTACACGGCCAAAAAGGGGTTTTTAGGATCCGATTTCATTTTCAATTTTAAGATATTAAATAGATATTTCAGAGGTTAGGAAATAATCCTATAAAGTTAGATTTCGAAAACAAAAAGTTTAGGATTGATTTCAGAGCTAAACGGACGAGTTAAAGGGTGTTTTTCGAAACCCTCCGAAAAGCATTCGTTTAACTTTCGAAACTGTTTATTTAATCATGATTGGATACTAGAACGCTAGAGGATTGATTGTTGAAGTTATCGGATGTTCGAAACGAAAAATGATTTTTACTACTAAGCGAAATCAGATGAATTTCGTTTCGAGCTTCCGATGATGAAATTGAGTATACTAAGGTGTTCCTAGGTGATAATAATAGGTTTCGTAAAGAGAAATCGGAATTCGAAAGCCTCAGATGAGTTAAAACTTAATTACAAAGTTTAGGCGAAAAATGGCTTTTATAGAATTAGTTGCGTTAGAAGCTATTTATAGTTTTGTTTGAGCGACTTTTATAATTCTAAATGAGTATTTAATGTTATAGGATAAAGGAGGAAAGTATCAGAGACTTCCGGAGGAGGTTCGTAGTTGATCGAAGGGAGTTTCGTAAGTAGAAATCTCATCTTACCAAGTGTAGTTTGAATTAAAATTTATTTAATGGTTGTTTGCATTTATTACATTTTTGTAATTGAATTGTGTATTATTGTTATATTAAGATTCTATTACATGAGTTTTAAATTGAGTATATGTTTATGTAAAGAATCATTGAGAATTAACATCTTTAAGTTTTTTGCCTTAAAAACGAGTTTACTTGAGAATATTGAGAAAATATATTTTAATACGCCAGTGGTTTACCCTAGCCCCAGTTGAGTACCCAATAGAATACTCTATGCATGCATGGTAGATATGAGAGAGTTACTAACTAAGAAAGAGAGAGAGTCAGTTGAGTGACCCTCTACACGTATAGAGTAGTGTAGTCTACACCAATTGTGTAGGAGTAAAGCATGCCCAGAGTCGCACTTCGATGATTACACATGGTAGATTCCTTAATTCCTAGTGGCTAGTTAGAGATTTATACAACCACGACAAGAGTAGTTTTCTTGGATTACCATCAAAGCGAGAAATGAGAAAATTTTTGAAAGGAAGTCGAAATGAGTTTCAAAAATAGTTTTTGTTTGAAATGATTAAAAAGTATTTCAGAAAAATACTTTAGTTTATGAAGTTGTTTAATGTTTATCTCACTGAGTTATACTCATCGTTTATTTTTTATGTGTTTCTTAAAATATTCCCTCAGGTACAGGAGCGAGTCATCCAGCAAACGAGGCTCAGACTAACGCGCAAATAGACTGACGGATGACTACACCCTATGGTATAGCTCATCTTTTTGTCATGCATATGTCGTATATAAATCATGATGTAAATGATGTAAATTTGTAAATAGAAATATCTGTTATTAGATACACGTTTTATGAAAATGTTTTGGAAAGAAAATTTTATATTTCCGTTGGTTTCACAGATGTGATTATTTATGTTGTGATTAGATATAGATGAGGACCAAAGGCCCCATGGTAGTGGAGAGTTGTTGCCGTAGAAGTGTATTTAAATCTCTTTTGAAATTTGCAGGGTGGCATAGTTCAATAAACAGCTGGCATGCTGTCGGATGTTCATAAGAAAAATGAAAAATTTTTATCCTTACCACCTGAAAAATGGGTTCAAAATAAGTTTTAATTAAGTAACGGTGCTCCGATGGAATTTCTTCGAGCTAAAGCTAGGGTTTGGTGGAGTTCTGTTAGAGTGCTGCGGGGTCTTTCTTGGGTTCAGAGTAAGAATTTGGGAAGGGTCTCGTCACTATTAGTAGTTAACTATTTTTGCAACCTTGCTGATAACATATAAAAAGTGATAATTTATAGGATATTGATAAAGAAAAAATTGGAAATATGTACTTTTTATAATGATAGTTATAGATTGAAGAAAATATTTTAATTACGATTGAGTGATTAGGTGTTAAGTGAAAGTAAAAATTTCTAACTTCTTATTTTAAGTTGTGTTTTAGTAAGTTTAAGTGTTTTAACTACTTAAAACAAAAACAAAAATGACTTAATGAATAGAATTCAGCTTTATTAAGTGATAAAGTTGAAAAAACAAGTAATCTCAAGGAGTTAGTATCTTCAACCCTAACATCTTTCTAGTTTATTAAAAGACTCTCAAAATTAATAAAGAGTTTATGGCAATTTTAGTGTAATCGTAAATTTTACTACATACGAGAGAGGAAATAAATGTGAGAGAGAGAGAAAAGACTATCATTATTGATTGTGACAAATGTGTAATTTGTGATGCTAAAAAATTCCAATTTATTAAAGTAATAAAATTTTCAAAATTAAATGTAACAATTAGTTCTATTTACCTCATTTTTTTTTTAATTTTTTATTACATGTCAACTTTAAGTCTTAAATACTATAATCTAATCATTTCCTATCAGTTTAAGTTTTTGAATCAGATGGTAACTAACATGGTATCAGAGCTTATAAATCATTTATTCAAATCCTCTTTCCCCATTTTATCTCGAATTCTTTATTACATCTATCATTTGTTCATATTACACGTGAGGGGGCATGTCATGTATCAACATTAAGTTTTAAATACTATAATTGAATGTCACATGTTAATATTTCCAATCAACTTAAAATTTTGGGTCTGATGGTAATTAATATTCTCAATATTTCTTACAATCTTGGACTTCAAATTTGGTGAAAATTGTCTCCCAGTATTCCTCTCGATCGGATTGTTAACTATGTCAAAGAATTGAAAATGCCATTGGTTATGTCAAAAGTGTCATGATTTGTTAAAGTTGAATATATAATTTGTTTTGAATTAAATAGCTTGCATTGACTAAAGAGTGAAGTTACACTACCCAAAATTTGATTTTATTTAAATTTATTGTTTAAATAATGTGATAAATTTGTGTGTGCTATCGCGTCATCAATACATTATCATGGTTATTACAAATCATATTACCACATCATTTAGATAAAATATTTGAAAAAAATTTTGTAACATTATATTTTACTAAAACATTCCGTCCTAGCTTAAATTTTCTATTAAATTTTCAACTTAAAAATTTTAGACCAATAATAATAATAATAATAATAATAATAATAATAATAAAAAGATAAAACTACATTCAATCCTCTTTAAACTTTCACAAAATTTAGAATTTGGAATCATGGAATTGTTCTGCGAATTCGTGAGTTGTTTCAAAGAAATTACATCCAAATAGGAAATAAATGAACCCTACAAACCAAAATGCAATGAAGGCCATTAAATCCCAACATAAAATGTATGAGCAAAATTCACAATCACTCTCTTTGCATTAGAATTCGAGTGTATATGTTTAGTTACCAAGAAGAATATATCCTAGCAGAATTCTTCTTCTCCTTTATACTATTATATATGCAAAGTTTTGTTATTTGAATAAACTTAAAATTTGAAAGCGAAAAACTTCAAACCATTGCATAACTAACTTAACGGTATGGATCCTTCTGAAGAAGCATGCTTGATGAAGAATACTCTCGAGTCTCATCTGTAGTTTGAAGAGAGACTTGGGAATCTCTCCAGGGTCTATCCATTGACATGCTACTACTCTGTGACTGACTTTCCTGAGAGAATGAAGTGAAACAGGTTTGGCTGTCTTGTGACAATATCTCTAAGGCTTTGAATCTTGCATCCTGGTGTAAACTGTGCTTAATAATTGGTGCTTGGAGCGGAACTTTGCCTTCTAGCATGCTAACTACAGAAGACATTGATGGTTGGAGAGAGGGAGATGGGTTGGTGCATGCGAGGGCAATGTTAAGCATCCCTAATGCCTCTTCTTTGCAAACTTTCGAACCAAAACTTGGATCAACAAGTTCAAGAAGGTTTCCTTGTTCTTGAAGTACATATGCCTACATAGAAGGAAAAAATATTATTCATAATCTAGAAGCAAACAATGTAAATTAACGACGTATAAACGAAAAAATAAACTCTTGGACGAAGAACGCAAATGATTTAGATTACCCAATCAAGAAGATAAACAAACTCTTCCTTTGGTCTGTAATTAGTGTTGCTTTTGCCACTAACAATCTCCAATGCAACAATTCCAAAGCTATATACATCTGCCTTATCAGTCAAGTAACCTCTCATTGCGTATTCAGGAGCCATATAGCCTCTGGAGTAAAAATTGATATGATCAAAACATGTAACTTAAGACCATGCCATCATCCAAAGAAGATTTAGAAGAAAATTAGAACCTTCTCCATATAAAAAGAAAGAAAACTCACATTGTTCCAGCTATTCTTGTGATGATATGGGTGTTCTCTTCGTCATCAAGCTTAGCTAAACCAAAGTCGGATATCTTAGCATTTAGATCCTTGTCAAGTAGCACATTGGTTGCCTTAATATCTCTGTGAACTATTTTCAATCTCGATTCCTCATGAAGATAAGCCAATCCCCTTGCTATCTCTATGCATATCTTCTTTCTTGTTTTCCAGTCTAATTGAAGCTTTTGTTCCCCTTCACCTAAAATACAAGAAAATAGGGCAGTTCGGTCAACAGTCTAGTCTGAAAATTCAAAGAAATGGTATATTAGATGTTAGTGATGCAATACCAAAAAGTGCCCGAGCAAGACTGTTGCTTTCGAGGTATTCATACACAAGCAGTAATTGGTTTCCTTCAATACAACAGCCATAAAGCTTCACAAGATTCGGGTGCTGTAAGGCTGATATCATTCCTATCTCATTCACGAATTCACGGTTTCCTTGCTTCGATTTGGAGGAGAGCTGCTTAACAGCAATTACTGCACCATCTGACAGTATACCCTGGAATCAAGCAGATAAAAATTTCAGAACAGCATAAACATAATATTCTTTTTCCCTATAGCCACTGTTTTCAGCGTGTGCATAGAATGGAAAATCGCCATTACCTTGTAAACAGGCCCAAATCCTCCTTCACCAATCTTATTTGCAGGGTCAAAATTATTGGTGGCAGCTTTAATTTGCCTAAGGGGGAAAAGACCAGTTTGAAGATCTAGCCCGCGAAGTTCTGCACTAGGAAAAGAAAATCAAATTCAATCAAACTAGAAAGTTAAAAATGTGGATATATACGTATGGTGCACAAGCATGTTAATGTCATGAAGATCCAAACATTTAACTCTTCCAAGATAATTCAACTTCAAGAAATCAACAATTGCAAATTAACAAGAAAGCGTTTAATGTATGTGTTCATATATATATATATATATCGATCTTACCTTTGACTGTGAGGTCTTTTCTGCCAAAGCAACCTTTCATCCATAATACAAGCAACAACATTATGACAGCTGCACATGAAGCAACTACGATGCCAACAATGGCTCCAGCAGACAAGCCCCCAGTATCAACTTTGAAGTCTACAAGCAGAAAAAGAAGTTAAGGGACAAGTTGGAAGAAAAGAAAATAGGCCCTGCGGAGAAGATAAAACATACTTGGTGTGAGAGTAATGGCAGATATAAGAGGTCCATAAACACCTCTGTAAGGAATGGCAGTGGTTCCTTTTCCTGCCCAGAGTAAATGAATCTCCAGAGTGCTACCATTGACGGAGACATTTTTAAATTCCTTAGGGATGCCTTTTCCAACGCCTCCAGCTTCCTTCGCGATATTGAAGTCTTTCAGAACTAATTCTCCCTGTGTCATAGTCAAAAGTTAGAAACTTCACTAAGCTCATCCAAAACTAAATCTTTGGTACTAAATTCTAACAATAAAGAGTTTTTTTTTTTCCCTCACCTGAATCAATACATCAAAGAGACGCCTTCCAAGACTGGCAAATGTCTCATTATCAGTGAACATAATTTCAGCAAAGTGCAGCTTCACGTTATAACTGCCTTTCCTCATGCACCGGCCATAGTACTTAAGTGATTGCGCAGAGACGCGGGCAGTTTTGTAATATTCAGCACCAGTCACATTCAAATTATAGTCATTTAATGCTATGTTATTAGCACGTTCTTTGTCCATGTAAACCCCTGTACTGCTATAAGCCCACCTGTTGTCTATAAAAGCAAAGTTTGATTGACCCTTTCTGTTCAGGTCTGCTTCATAATTATTTCCCTCATGTGTGATTCTATCTCCTCCGCAATTAATGAATAAGGAATGGTCTGTGAATGCAAAGGAAATTGAATGATAACATGAATCCACTGGGAGAAATATAAGTCAAATCAAGTGGCTATTGCAATTTACAAGAGCATAATGTTACATCTAATTACACTTACATGTGGCTTTTCCATCACAGGGAAGGCCTTTCATCAAGCACCAATTATTTCTAGCAGTGGACAAAAAATATATATTTGGTTAATCATTTATGTTTCAGTTACAATTTTGAACAGGAAAAGAAAACAAAATGAAAATGAGATACGTCACTTACGAGTTGCTCTGTGAGGATGAAACACTGGATGCTAAGTTCCTGTAAAATGACCAGGGCTTATATACACACAACAAAATATATGAACTTGGCGAAATAATGAATCAGTACATTTTGTTAGAGGTATGAAACATATAAGTAGATGATATAAAGAGGCTTACACGTCGGACTGTTGACAACTAGCTTGAGCTGAATCAGTAAAATTGTTTGTAAGACAAATCCCTGCAATCGATTTTTTCATGGAATTGACAATGAATCAATGATTATTGCAAAAGCAGAAGTAACAATATAAAAAATGAATGATCATAACCAAACTGAGTCTTGCTTCAGGAAAATGTGATTTGTAACTTTACGTCCAAACTACATAAAGATCATATATCAGATGGAAAAAAAAAAAAAAACGCACATGTTATGTTTGCTGTTCAATATCCAATCAGGTATATCTCCAGTCAGCTTGTTGCTTGTCAGAAACCTAAATCAGAAAAGCAGTATATCAACACACCAGATATAAACAATGAAAATAGGCATTGTTTGTAACATCTCAAATAATAAGATAAATATGATGCTTGACAGGAGTATATGTCAAATGCTTACACATTTGAACTGAATAAATTTATTTAATAACTTACAAGAAATCTATGCTATTTAAACTCTCTAGCTGTGCTGGAATGTGACCGCTAAGTTGATTGAAGCTCAGGTCTCTACAATAATAAAACAAGGTGACATAAGCATAAAGGGTTAAAGTTAAACATTATTATGACATAGCAGAAAAATGTGCATCTCCGTGGAAATAACACAAATGAAAATACTTACAAAAGTTTTAAATTTGTCAAATCCCCAAGGTATTTTGGGATTTTATCAGAAACCAAGCAATTTCTTAGTATCCTGAGTAACAGAAGTAGAGGCAATTCATTGATAAATTAAAGCAACCACTAAATGAGCCACATGGGATGTTTTAATTAGGAAATTAAATCAATATCTACTCACAATCTTCTGAAATTAAATCAATATCTACTCACAATCTTCTGATCTTTTTCATAGCTTGCAAATTTGGGAAATTTGAACTTGCTCCAGTTAAATCAGATATCCTCCTAAAAACAAAAATGTACATCTGAAATTATTAATAAGGCAAATATATCATTAACTACACTAGGGATTGAGTGCTTACAGTTCCTCTAAGTTCGTCAACCGAGAAATAGAGGAAGGAATGGGACCCTTCATGGATGTGCCCTGCAAATCCCTGCAATGGAATCAACATGTCTTAGAAAACAACAAAATACAATGCAGTTTGTAAAAGGGCAGGACAAAGAAAGGTAAATTAATGGAATGTAGAGCAAAACTCACAGTATTATAAGGTTGGTCCAGTTCCCAATAAAATCAGGTATCTTGCCTGTCAAGTTACTCCCATCTATCCGACTGCAAGTGGCATTAAAACATCAGAAATATTTGAATTCTGAACAATAAATTTACATAAAGTTGTGCCTCATTAAGTCACTTACAAATCAGTTAAGTTCTTCAGATTTCCATATGATTCTGGTATTGATCCTGAAAAATTGTTTGCAGAAAGAGTGCTGTAGAAGAAAACGATGAGAGCTTTGGAAGATCAAATGAAGCAACATAATGAAAAATCTGCCAGAAAAAGAATATCAGTAAGATATATATGGACAGAAGTCTTACAGTCTTCTTAAGTTCCTCAAATTTCCAATGCTTTCAGGAAGAGGTCCGTCAAGCTGATTGTCTTCCAAGACCCTGGAAAACGAAACCTAAGTTGTCATTTATTGTTGTACATTATCTTTCTACATTTACGACTGAACTTTCTCAAATGACTTACAGCTCCTCAAGTGTAGGAATGTTAGCAATTTCCGGAGGAATTGAACCACTAAGACGATTTCCCATAAAGGACCTGCAATGTAAATTGATCAAAACGTTATTTATCTATTTTATCCCGATCTAAATGTAAATGGCATGTATAAAAATCCCTTGGGACCTCGAATTAAAAATGGAAAGAGCAATTTCACTTACAGAATGGAAAGATTTTTTAGCTGAGAAAAAAATGTGGGGATTGATCCATTAAAGTAGTTGCGAGTAAGGTCCCTGTTTAAAAACAAAAAACCAACTTCACTTAGTCTTCAATCCTAGAGAACTATCTGATGGAGAATGCCAATAATCACAATGACAAGTTAATGCAGTAAGACATGTAGAGGGTTACAATTGCCCAAGAAATACAACAAAAGGCAACCATGGATTACTATTATTGTTACTGGATTGAATATTATAGTTAGATATTTTCTTGTTGGTTTAATCTTTTACATCTAGTTGTTACTATCATGACATCGGAGCCTCGAGGTTTTAGAGTTCAAATCCCCTCTCCTCATTTTATTTGGAATTCTTATTTATTGCATTTGCCATCTAACCATGTTGTACTCAAATGGAAGTGTTATGTTTTGTCTTAAGTACTATGATTAGACTCATTTTTATCAACTTAGACTTTTGGATCAAACGGTTTCCATCATCTTCTATAATAATAAATCAACAATATTGTTCATAACATAAGTACAACGATTCTAAGTTTAATTGCAGAAATGTGCCAAATTTGCATGTGTTACAAACAGATTCAAATCCTTATTCAAAACTTTTGACACCCCATTTAATACTAAGCTTTATGAACAAGTAAATCCTTTATAGTAAATCCAACAACTAATAAATTGAGTCAAGGGCATTCAATTGATATATTAAAATCAAATGAAAGAGAAAAAGGAACATGCACTCACAGTTCTCGCAGAAAAGTGAGGTTTACAAATTCCTGAGGAATAGCTGCTGATAGATTAAAACCCTTAAGCTGACTGTCATGCAAGAAAAAGAAAATTAAAACCATTAGAATTCATCTAAACTAGCACAATATGAATAATCAAGAAAATATAAATTAATTAAATAATCATGCATACATGTTAGTGATGTGACAAACACTGCTGTTGCTGGAAGAACAATCACAGGTGATATTTCTTATAAGCTGTTTAGTAATATTAAGATTCCAGCCATGGTCAATGCAGGAAGATTGCTTCACTTCAACATTTCCAAGCTTCAGTTTTGTGAAAATGGCTTGCAGAGTTTGCACTGTTGCATCCAGATCAAAACAAAATCAGTTAATTAGTAAATATAATTGTTCATATTTCATACAAGCATTTAAATTACCATTTTGAAAAATAAATATATAAGCTTTAATTATCAATAACCATCCAGTTTTTTTGCATCTTACTAGTGTACCATATTCCATCCAATAATGTGATTATTGGTAATTCAAATTGATTTAATTAGTTACCAATTTTTTTTTTAACTACTTACAATATTATATAAGTCGCTCAATATAGGAGAACAGTAAAAAATGTTCATTCAACCTAATATTACTTCAAGTTCGAATTATTTACACCATAGGTGGTATTTAAAAATTAAAAATGGTTCCAACAATATTAAATCATTGCCAAGCAAACTAACTACTACTAAAGAAGCTAATTGAGATTAAAAAAAAAAATGGTTAATAAAAAATTATCATAACAGTCCAAAAAACCAATTTTTGCTATTAGGAATTGTTTGGTGTGTAAGATTGAATTGAATTATTTTCAAGGGATTAGATTGGAAAAGATTAAATTAAATAAGATTGAATTAAATTAATAGTTTAATATTATGATGTGTTTGGTGTAGTTAAAATTGATTTAAAGATATAATTGTATTGTCTCTTGTTTTGTGTAATATTGGTTTATATATATATATATATATATATATATATAGTATGAGACTATTTAATATAAGAGTAAATTAAATAACATTTTACATAGATAAAATTATTTTAAATTAATTTTATAATAAATGAAATATTCTAAATTAATATTGATTAAAATATTATTTAAATTGTAATTTAAATTAAATATGTAATTTATATTTTTAAAAATTAATTAAATTAATGATAATGAATGTTAATAAAATAATATTTATTATTTAGTTGATATTAAAATATTATTCTTAAAAATAGTATTAATAAAATATATTAAATTTATTTTTAAATATAATAAACTTTTTAAATTCAAATGTAATAAACATTTTAAATGCAAACCATTAGTAAGATAAATAAAGAAATAAAAAGGAATAAAAATAACAAACTGGGATATGGGAAGGGGGGATTTATTAATCTCATTTTTCAGACTAATTTATGCTACTCAAATATGATACAAGAGAGCTCTCATTTAATCTAGCTATGATTTAGGTTTGAGTGGATCATTTAATTTAGGAATGATTTAACTATGAATAGTTACAATACGTGATATTTCAAAAAAAAAAGTAGGATAAAAGAGAAGGTGTGATTAATATTTTTCCAATCCCACCTACTCAGCAAACATGAGCTTGGACATTGTCCAATCTCACTCTATTCTGACCAATAAATAGAACCTTAAACTTTTAATTTTAGCCGATTAATTTATAATTATAATATACATAGAATAGCTTAAATTTATTTATCGTTTTGGTTGTTTAATAAATTAACGTGTCTCATCCAAATCAACAAATAAATTCTATTAATTAGATGTATTCAACATGAGAATTGGTGATCTAAATTTTGAAAAATAATAATGGTATTGACCAAATAGTCACTCCATAATTGACATGTTAAAAGGATAATTTAAATTTAGGCAAGTGTGCATTTTATCCAAAAACGATAATTGGACACCGTTCACATTTTAAAGGAGATATTTGTCAACCCACATATATTCAAACAAAAAAAAAATGAGAAAATAAAAGTGTCGGTGACAAGCTGGAAAGTAACACGTCTTCTTCATATATTATTATAAACTGGCTACATGACAACTTCAATGGATAGGACTTGCTGATTGAACCCAATTAATTATGAAATCTGAAATATCTCTTAAATAATAAAAAATATTTTTTTAATCATTTTTGTCGTGCATAGTGATAGATAAAATTTTTCAAAAATGGGAGACTATGCTTGGCATTAAATAATCAATTTGCAATTGGACGTTGAAAGTGTCACACATCTACATTTATAGTAGGTGTGGACCTCACCTGTGCCACCATGTCTCTTATTATATTACACATAACTATATAAAGGGTAAATTGTACAAACACACCATAATAATTACACACCGATGGCAATTTTATCTATATTTAACAAATTTTATTTCAACTTTTAAAAATGTTGCTTTGATATCTATTGTTATTAGATTTGTACCATTAAAAATCATAGAATAAGGATATTATAATATTTTGAACTAATATATATATATAATCTAAGCATAACTAACAGAGATCTTCAAACAGTAACCTCCCCAATCGAAAGAGATTATCTCACCACGATCTCCCCAAATTAAAAGAGATCGATTATAGAAAATCTTCATGTAAAGATCTCTTTTATCAAAGAAAAAGTTTATAATAAATAATATGATTATATTATTTGAGGGAGAAAATGATGATTTGATCTCTATCAACCGTTAAAAGTTAATGACATGATGTAGTACAACTGAGGGTAGCTAAAGTTATTTGTATAAATTAAAGTGAAAATTTCATCTAAATGCTATTAGACTTAATCAGGAGGGGTTTATGCAGTTTGCCCAATATATTATATGTATATATATATACATATATATATTTATATATCACTCCTAGTTTTCTTTAATTGCTTTAGTTGGAATTTAGTGAATTAGTAGGTTGTTAATTTAGGTCATGTGCTTATTTCTTCCTCTCTTCTTTGTTGCTGTTTACTTTCTTTTCACTACAAAAATTATTTACATGGCCTCAATTGTAAAGTTCAAATGTTCTTAATTTATTAAATTTAATAATAATAATTGAAATTTTTTTTTAACGAATTATGTATAAAGCTATTTAAGTCTTTTTGCTCATGATAAAATCGTAAATATACAAACAAATAATCAGTCAAAAATAGTCTATTTTAGTCAAGTATTTTAAGCCAAGAGTGAATAAGTATTTTCTACCATGTTATTAAATTTAACCTTTCAGCTTTTTGTTAGAGTAACTTCCATATGTGAAAATTTGAGGATCGTTAAAGTTAATTCTTGTAAAAAGGGGATAATTTTAAAAACTTTAGAGACTAATTTGTAGAGTGTCTAATTATACAGAATAGTTAAAAAGATATTATTTATTTTAAATATATTTAATTTTTACCTTAATAATTAATAAATATATATAAGAACAAAAATTTGAATGTTATCATTAATTAACATTGATAAGAAATTATTTTACCACAACTTCATTAATTAAAGCCAACAAAGAACTAACATCAAAGAGAAGTTGTGGAATGGTTTCTATTTTTATGTCACTTTAGTAGTTTTCCCAAGAAAATAAGTGTATGTCTAAAATATCTCGAACACATTTTCATGTCCCAGACGCAAGTTCCTGCCATCCAAACAGATCAGACAGAAGGACAGAAAAGCATTTGACACCTCATAAATAAACAAATAAACCATGCAAATTATTGAGAAAGAATGTAAAGCACAAGTCGGTATCTATTTAAAAAAAAAAGGCGCGCGCGCAAGTTGGTGTCCTGGACCTCCCGGTCCCATCCATATGACAAAAAAGCCAAAAAAAAAAAAACTTAGAATATTCCAATTTCAATTTGTTTTTTAACTTTTGTGTAGACATGAATGCATATATTGCTAATATAAATTTTCACACCAAAGTGCTTAAATCAAAAGGAAAACAAAAAAACCACATCCAACAACCAAAATATATCATTTTGTTATATGTATATGTGTATATATATATATTTGAAGTGATCATTTTGTTCTATTTTACTTCAATTTTTTTTTTCCAAAATCAAAGGCAAATGACTTTCTCGGGAACCAAACAAGACAATTCAAGAAATGGAAAGTGAAAAGTTCAAGACAGTATTGAAGTGCACGTACCTTCTTCATTAGGCAAAGTATGGGCATGAGAACCGAATTCCAAACTGCAGACCAAAATCAAGAACCCAAAAAGAATCCTCGTAAACAAAACGCCAAAGTACCACCCCATATGTATTTTTGAATCAACAACAATAATTACTACTCGAATTCGTCTTCCTTGCAATGAAATTGTAAACAAGGTGTTTCTCAGCTTAGCGTTTCTCAGCTTAGCAGATAAAGCGATAAGCCTTTTAGCTGATACATGCAAAGAAGAAAGAGTTTCTTTGAAAGAGAGAGGACTGGATCTGGTTGGCGAGCAGAAAGAAGTGACGGGGCTATTAAACGAGAAATAATTGAATTTATTTTGTTTCTTTATGCATGTTGACTCAAAAAGGGGTCCGCTTGCATGTATTTGGTCAAGTGATAAATATCGCCAGCGGTTTAGAAAACGAATGGTGGGGCAGCGTTCGTTGTAGTGAGAAAAGAAGGCAGAAGGGGTTTGCGTGGAGCGTTCAGGAATCCAAGGACGAGAAAACGAATATAAATATAAAGCAGTAGGTCCACCTAGTGACCATAACTAGTTTTGTATTAATTATCCCAAAAAAATAATAATAATAAAGTAGTTTTGTTTTAAAGTAAAAATTTCACAAAATAGCATACAAAATACAAATTTTTGAGTTATTTAAAAAGTAAAATTAATCATAATTAACAAATAAAGAATATAAATTATCTTTCCTTTTTTCTGTAATTCTTAAATTATTGATATTGTTTTGGAAATATAGTTTGCTAGCACCAATTATGCCAACAGGCAGTGAGGGTAGGATTAATAATCTTGTGATATCTATGTTTTACTCTTAAAATATTTTTCCTATTACCTCTCTCATTATATATCTATAATTAATTAATAGTTTTTTAATTATTAGAAAGGATATATTTATACATATATACATGTATGTGTATATATATGTGTATATATATACATATATGTTTTATCCTTGATGATTATTAATAATACGTAAATTATCGGATTTTTCTCATAAAATAATGAATTTATAAGTTAAATTATTTAAAATATCTTTGAATTTAAGTTATTAAATTATAATTTAAATTACCTAAATTTGTCGTTAAACGTCAGTTGGTTGATATTTTAAATTTTTTTGAAGAGTTTTGAAAAAATTAAATTTAAAAATAGTTATTTCTAAAAGAGCTTTAAGAATTTGATATTTTTTAAAATTTTAGGAATTAAAATAAAATTTTTTCAAAAAAATTATCAATAGGACACCAGCAGAGGAAAACTTTTGCTAGCTTAGCACAAGTAAAATTTATTTTATATTTGTAATCTACTTTTAATTGGAAATTGTTTTTTTTAATATCACTATATCAATAGTGTAATGCTATACAGTAATTAGTGCATTTAAGTTTTTTTAACTATTCGGAACTCACCTGGATTTCAGTATACATATTTTACACAGTAAACTTTAACAAAATAGCTTTGTAGGGCATACAAATAAATTAAAGGGATAATCCCAAAAAAGACTCTCACTTTTGATAGATTATTCATCTTCCTATACATGATTTTGTTTTTATTCAAAATACCGTATGACCTTTAAATAAACACTTAAAATACTCTCTGAAGGCATATGAAAAGACGATAATATCCCTAATGTTAATAAATTACGTTAGGTGAATAAAGTTGATCGTTTGACTCCAAGTACAAAAGCAACAATGCAAAGAATATTAAAAAAATATATATTAATTAAAATATGAAAAATTAAAAAGAAATAATATTAAATATAAAAATATAAAAAATAAAGTTATTTTTATTTAAAAATTAAAAAATAAAAAATATTGAATAAAATAAATTTTTTCTTTCTTGTCACTCAACTCTCTCTCTATCTCACCGGTATCTCTCTCTCTCTCTCTCTTTCTCTAACTTATCATTTTATTCTTCTGTTCCGTTGCTTGTCGTCGCCTCTACCAGACATCCACCACCACTCTTTCCCACATCGACTCCTCCTCATCTCTATCTCTTTCTAGTGCCACTGCCGCCTTCTACTCTCCTTCCTCCCCTCTTTCTTTTCATTATCTAAGTTCGAACCCAGATGAGTTCATTTGGGTTCGAACCCAAATGAACTTAACTGGGTTCGAGCCTAGATGAGACCCTTATCAGGGAGCCCAAATGAACCCCCTCATCTAGGTTCAAACCCAGATGAACTTAGTTGGGTTTAACCCCAGATGAGGTTTCATATGGGTCCTTCAACTGGAATCGAACTTAGGTGATGGTTTATCTGACTTCAAACCCAGTTAAGGGTTCATTTGGGTTCGAACCCAATTGAACCTAAACTCAGTACAAGGTTCAACTAGGTTTAAACCCAGATGAATCCAGTTGAAGGTTGGATGCTAAATGATGTTTGATGATTTTTCATATTTGATTTTTGATGATTTTTGGGTTTTTAGGTGTGTTTGATGATGTTTGATTATTTTTTTCAGACTTTGTGCATATATTGATTGATTATTGTTCAATGTGGGTTTATTGATTTATTGTTGTTCATTTTCGGTATGTTGATTGTGTTACTCTTAAAATATTTTTCTTATTACCTCACTCATTATCTATAGTTAATTAATAGTTTTTTAATTATTAGAAAGGATATATATATATATATATATATATATATATATATATGCATGTATGTATGTATATGTGTGTGAGAGAAAGTATATTATTAGTTAACTAAAATTTGTCCATTGAATAAAAAAGTTACGAGAACTTTATTTTAGTCTCTAAAGTTTGAAAAATATCAATTTTTTAAGGCTCGTTTAAAAACATCTCCTTTTATCTCTAAGTTTTTCAAAACCCTTCAAAAATATCTAAACTATCAATTAATTTACGATAAATATGAACAGAATGAATTGAAAAAATATATATATTTTTTATAGTTTTTAGTGTCATGTAAATTATCAAATTTTCTTCATAAAGTAATGAATTTATAAGTTAAATTTCTTAAAATGTATCTAAATTTAAATTATTAAATTACAATTTAAATTACCTAAAGTCATCGTTGAACGTCAGTTAACTGATGTTTTAAACTTTTTTAAATAGTCTAAAAATATTAATTTTTTAATACTTTTTTAAAAACAACTCTTTCCATCCTTAACTTTTTTAAAATTTTTTGAAAAAGTTCAAACTGTCGGTGAATTGACGGTAAATATTAACATAATGCATTGAAAAATATTTTTTTTCTTGATGACTGTTAGTGACGCATAAATTATCGGATTTTCTTCATAAAATAATGAATTTAAAAGTTAAATTTATTAAAATGTCTATAAATTTAAGTTATTACATTACAATTTAAATTATTTAAAGCCACCGTTGAATATTAATTAATTGATGTTTTGACTTTTTTGTAGAGTTTTGAAAAAAATTAAGGATGAAAAGAGTTGTTTCTAAAAGAGTTTTAAAAACTTAATATTTTTCGAAATCATAAGGGTTAAAATAAAGTTTTTTCAAAAAAATTATCATTACGACACCAGCAGGGGAAAACTTTTGCTACCTTAGCACAAGTAAAACTTATTTATTTCATATTTGTAATCTACTTTTAATCGGAAATTATTGTTTTAATATCACTGTATCAGTAGTGTAATGCTATATACTAATTAGTACATATAAGTTTTTTTAACTATCCAGAATTCATCTGGATTTCAGTATACATATTTTACACACTAAACTTTGACAAAATAGTTTTGTAAGGCATACTAATAAATTAAATGGTTGTCGATTCCATATTTACTTCCACGAGTTCAATCATATTAAATATTAATATAATATTTAATTTAATACGTCTGCAACCTTTTACGGTCAGTGTTACATTTCAAACAAATATATAAAATAAACTAAACTAGCTTTCATTTCATACGTGGGACCTTACTAGTTGATAGTACGTACGGATTGGTAAACAGTAGCAATTGAAAGGTCTGTGGGTTGCAGGCCGCCATGAAGGATTACGCGACGTCACTAAAATGGATGTCTCTTGTCTGTTGTCTCTGATTTTCCACAACGGAATATCCCGTTCGCGGGCCACGGCTGCATTATTAAAAAGCATGAACCATAACGTGTTTAATCAACGGTCAATTTTGTCTCAATCGACTGGAGTTTCGATGAAATATCCAATAAACTAGTGCTTGATTAGACTGTTACTTTAATTAATGGCTTTTGTTTGGTAAAAGGGTAGTTAAGGAAATATATCTCTCCCTAATTATCAAATAAATGCATCTCCATCTCGCAGTGCCATCCCTTTGCCCAGCGGGCAATTAAAGTTAGCTGAAAATGATGCAAACCTTTCTGGCTGTTCCATTGATTGAATGGAACCCTACGTCTTTTGAACAAATAAAGAAATGCTTTTGACAACTCGTCATTGCGTGTTTATTCTATTTTGATTAAGAATCGTGGTCCAGAAAGGAAGTGGAAAGCCTAAAATTCCAATGAGTGACGTCATTATTGGGACCCACCCAGCATAAAAAATCTTGAAGCCCATCACTCCAAGTAGCGAGCAATGAATGGCTTGAATGTGAACCAGTTGGTGCCCTTTAAAGGCAGCCCGAATAATGGGATATGGCATCATTCCATATTATAGTAGGATTTTAAAAGGGGAAATAATTCTAGGTTAAATAGAAAATTACTTAACAAGAAATTGTATATTCAATGCAATTTGATGTAAACTAGGAAAGAAATGTTTAACCTTACTATAATCTAAAATTCTATTTGTATGACGAACCCTAGCAAAAAATACAATTCTCTTTGTATCGATGACATGATAATTTTTTATAAAAGACAATCTATTATATTATTGAAGATACTCTTAGTATGAGTGCTATAATATTTCCTTTGATCCTAAGAGATCAATGGTTCAAGTCTCATTCATATCCTAAAATATAATGTGTGGATAATTTTTTATTAATTTAATCTCTGTTCTTAAAAAAAAAAAAAATCTACAAAAAATTAATTAGATATGAAAATCGTATTTATAGGTGATAATATCGTACTCTTTACAAAAATATGTACTTTAAAAAGTTATCTTAATTATAGAAAACAAAGTCAGTGTTTAAAAAATCAAGTTATTTGAAAATATGAACTGATGCCAAATCTTCTATATTTAAAATAAAAATTAAACTGTTTTTAAAAAATAATAATAATAATAAAACTATTATGATATCACTGTATGGTCTTTCTCATGATATCACATGAAAATAAAATAAGATAAAATAAAAGACTAAAAGGCTAAGTAAGTCACTATAAACTTTTCTAAGATAATATCTTTATTTCAATTTAACTATTATAAAAATATTTTTGAATAAATCTGAATTTCAAAATACCATCTTTATCGATCTCAAATCCATCTCATCTTTGTAAACTAACATTCCTATAAAACTTCTCTATATCTCTTACCAATGCCAATATGAGATTAATCTGAAACCGGTTCTGTGAAATTACATAGGTAATTAACAATAATATTTTCACTATAAATAAAATACATTAATCTATAAATATACTAAATTATTTTCTTTTACAAAATATCTTACTAGCTAGCTAGATATATCTTGCAAAATTTTAAACCAATAATAAAAGAAAAATGTGTTAAAATTTAGGCTCTTGAATCATGGAATTGTTATCTGGAATCATGAGCAGTTTCAAAGAAACATCATAATACCAAATAGAGGAACCCTATAAACCAAAATTGAATTAAGGCCACTAAATCCCAATAAAATACAATATGAGCAAAATTCAGAATCACACTCTGTACATTGGAATTTAAGTTACATAAGAATATTTCCCAGTACAATTTTTCTTACCCTATTCTATAAACTTTTGTCACATCAATAAGAACACAATTTGAATGAAAAGAATTTCAAATCATATATTACACTCTAATACCATCATAAACTATCATCTCATAGATCCTTATCAATAATCATGCTTGATGAAGAAGGTTCTCGAGTCTCATCTGTTATTTGAAGTGAAACTAAGGAATCTATCCATCGAGCTATTTGTCTGTGCATGGCTTTCTTGAGAGCATGTTGTGATTTGAGTTTGGCTATCTTTTGATAGTATTTCAAAGGCTTTGAACTTCCATCCTAGTCTAAACTGCAGTTACTAATTGGTGCTTGGATCGGAACTTTGCCTTCAAGCATGCTAACTACAGGAGACATTAATGGTCTGAGAGTGGGAGATGGATTGATGCATAAGAGAGCTACATTAAGCATCCTCAATGCCTCTTCTTTGGAGAATTTTGGACCAAGACTTGGATCCACAAGTTCAAGAAGGTATCCTTGTTCTTGCAGTACATATGTCTGCAATAACGTGCATAAAAAGAAACAAATGTTATTAGTAATCTCGAGGAAAGAATTATAAATGTTAGTGTAATGTCTATTTGGAGGCTGGTAAACACTACTCATTTTATCCAATTTAAATAGAGCTTTAATTTCTTCACACAATCCAACTTTACCAAGCTAAAAAAACTATTTTAGCTTTGTTGTATTAGTCAGAAAATGGTTTTTGGCCTAATTCCACCATAAAAGCTAGCTCATGAGAAGATGTTTACCCTCACCTTATAAACTAATGGAGATTCAATTCTTCAATCAATGTGAGACTATCAAACACTCTTATGTGGGATTATGAAACACCCCCTTTTACGCGCAGCGTGCCAATTCGGCAACACTTACACATATGCAATTGGGTTTGGGCTTAACCTAAGCTCTGATACCATGTTAGAAAATGGTCTTGGATTTAACTCTATCACCAAAGTGATAAGAGAATTTTTTGAATTTGTTGGAAGGAGGCAAAAATTTAACAAGGAAGAGGAAGTTACTATATTTCATGTCCTCCTATTTCTCGTATCTTGTGGCTTTTTTATAAGCTCATCAAATAACAAACAAAAACAGAGGGGATAACCCACTACTAACAATACAATGGAAATGAACAAAAAACAGAATAGCCAACTACTTGGGCACAACAGTCCCAAGTTTGTAGGATCATTTAGTCAACAACAATTATGTAAAAGACTTGGTCAAGATTTGATGACCGCTGACCACCATTAGCTACACTCATGCAACCATACATCGTCCCTAAGCCATGCACCAATCTGATACTTATCACTCCTCCCTTCCCAAAATATCCTTGGCCTCAAGGATAAAATTGGGGTACGCCTTTGAAAACCTTCTTAAGTTTTCCCAGGTAGCATCTTCTGATGAAGCCCCTAGCCACTTAGGACAATGATTCTCTGTCAATGTTGACATGGTGCTAATCTTTTTATGAGAACAATTTAAGTTTGAGTGATGTATGAGAGAGAAAAAATCTATTAATCTTAATCATTTATTTTTTCAAATGCTGATGTGTCATTAGATTATCAAAAGATTAACAAAAAAAAGGATGGTAGAGAATCCTTACTCAGCCACTTAATAAGGACTTCTGTTTTTGGACGGTATTTCCCCTTTCTAATGACACGTCGATCAAGGATCGCTTCAGGTATTGGCAATATGGTAGACTCATCTGAAATAGGTGGAAGAGTTGGAAGAGCTATTGGCCTATTTCCTAAATGCTTTCGTAGGCGACTAACGTGTACGACATCATGAATTTGGGCATCAGGAGGCAGAGCAAGACGATAGGCAACCTGCCCAATTCTCTCAAGAATTTCAAATGGTCTAAAAAACCGTGGTGATAGCTTCATGGAACTGCGAAATGCTATTGAAGTTTGCCGATATGCATGTAACTTTAGATAAACAAAATCCCCCACTTGGAATTGGACCCCGCACCGGTGACAATCGGCTTGCATTTTCATACGTTCTTGGGCCAAAGTCAAGTTGTGTTTTAATTCATGCAGAATGGTATCACGATCTCGAAGACATTCGTCCACAGCTTGTACATAAGTAGTGCCAGGGATGTAAGGTATCAGACTCGGAGCTGGAACACCACATACGGCTTCAAACGGGGTAGTTTTTGTGGCTGAATGGAGGCTTGTGTTGCAACTGAACTCAGCCTAAGGCAACCAATCGAACCATGTCCGTGGTCGATCTTCAGCAAAGTAACGTAAGTATTGCTCCAACGTGCGATTCACGACTTCAGTCTGACCATCAGTTTGGGGATGGTAACTGGAGCTTAACTTGAGTTCGGTTCCCTGTAACTTAAAAAGATTAGACCAAAAAGCACTCACAAAAATCTTATCTTGATCGCTGATGATGGATTTGGGAACACCATGTAGTTTCACAATGTTCGACACAAAAACTTTAGCCACTATTGCTGCCGAAAAATGATGCTTGAGTGGAACAAAGTGATTGTATTTTGAAAGTCTATCTACCACAACCATGATTACTGTGTGACCTTGTGAGGGTGGAAGTCCTTCAATGAAATCCATAGTTAAATCGATCCATATTGTAGTTGAAAGTGTAAGAGGTTGTAGTAAACCTGCTGGCTTAAGGGTATTATTTTTAAAACGTTGAAAGGTGGTGCAAAGACGCAAGAATTGCTTAACTGATTTTCGGACCCCCGGCCATGTGAAACTGCGTTGAACCTTGCTAGCGTTTTGTGATACCCGAAATGTCCTCCAACAGGAGAGGTGTGGCTATCTGACAACACAGCAGGTAAAAGAGAGCTTTTAGGACTCAAATAGACCTTCCCTTAAAACACCACACTCCATCCCGTTGAAAATATAAAGGTTCAGGTGAAGTCAAATTCTTCCTAAGCAACTAGTTGCAAAAAGAGTCCTTTTGAACTTCTTCATGGAGTGTTTTCCACCAATCAGCCTATGGCAAAGATACAACTAATAAATTAAATTCAGTCTTACGGGATAAAGCATCTGCACCATTATTATCTTGCCCACGTTGATACTCAATGGTATAATCGTATCCAAGCAACTTAGGAAGCCATTGAGCCTGAATAGGAGTTGTAATGCGTTGCTCCAAAGAAATTTTAGGCTTTTGTGATCGATTTTCACCACAAAAGTTCGGCCCAGCAAGTAAGGACGCCACTTTTGGATTGCCTTAACGATAGCTAGCATCTCCTTTTCATAAGTTGACAATGCCAAGGCCGAGCCTTTCAAGGCTTCACTGAAAAAAGCAATAGGCTGCCATTGCTGTGACAAAATAGCGCCTATACCCTGACCACATGCATCACTTTCTACAACAAATTGTTGTGAAAAATCAGAACGCTTCCCTGCTTCTGTAGTCCATGTGTATCCCTCCTTAGTCAATAATTTTGTTAGAGGGGCTCTTATACTTCCAAAGCTATTGATAAACTTCTGATAATAACCGACTAACCCTAAAAATCCGCGGACTCCCTTGGTGGTGGAAGGTTTAGGCCAGTCCTTAACTGCTTGTATTTTGGTGGGATCAACTGCCACTCCCTACTCTGAAATAATATGTCCAAGATAATCGACTTGTTCCACCCCAAAACGACATTTAGGGGGATGTATTCAACTTTAGAATTTATTGGAATTTAAAAGATTTTAAAAATCTGGATGTATTCAATCTATATTTTTTAGAAATCCATTAGAATCTAGGTGTATTCAATTAAAATTTGTAAGGAATCTAATGAAATTTTGGTATATTCAATTTAAACTTTTAAAAAATCTAAATAAATCTAGGTGTATTCAAAAAATCAATGATTTTGTAGGAATTAGATTTTCCTAGATTGTGATGGATTTTTAAGCCCTAAGTATAAATAGAAAACCTCATATGAATTCTTGCCCCACTCCCAAAGATTTCCTAGGTTTTTTATACGTTATTTTTGCTTCGGCTCATAATTGGATCTCTCTATCTGGCTCCCTAGGTTTTTGCTTCTGCTACAACACAAAATCTCATTGTTTCAAGTAAGTTCCAATTCAACGTCAGCTCTCTTTTATCTCTGTTTATTCTTGCTTTCAAAGAGAATCTTGAGCCATGAAAAGATCTTCGAGCATAATTTTTTTCATTATTAATATTATAACTTTTGTTGTTGAAAAGTCAAAATATCTATGTTTGTTTGTGTTCCGTATACTTATGTTGTGTTTGTTTCTGTTTACTTTTCCATTTAATTGCATCACTTTTCTAGCATTGAAAACAAACCCTAGGTAGTAGCCGCATATATATATTATTATGTATTGAGCATCTATTAGCCGCCAATCAATTTCAAAGTGAGTGGCTAGATTTCTATAGGATTATTATTATCATAATATATACATATATGCATGCTAACTAATGATTTAAAAGCAAAGAAAAAACTGAACGTGGGTTCTTGAAAACTTTTGAAAAGAAAAGATAGCAATACGTGTAGCAATGGAAATTATTAAGCATTCTTTTAAAAAGCAGTTCAGTAAATAAACGACCAGAAAAGTGTTATTCTCACAATACATTCTTAATAACTGAAGCCAGACAAAATTGATAGTCACGGTTAATTGAATCACATCATACATCAAGTTTAAAATACCGCTAAGAAGTAAGAAAAGTTCACTCGGCAAAGCAAACATTGTCAACTGAAATGTTTAGAATGGATTAAACATTGCATAAATTGTCTCTCGGAACCATGAAAGACATTATGGTTTCCCATTTATATAATATGTAAACACAATTCTCAACATCTCTCTCACCATGTTCCACTTAGATATTAAAAAGAAATAATTGTAGGCAGTTGCGATTACATGCAATTATAACCAGCTTCTATGACTATTTTTTGTCAAGTTTGCAATTATAATAGTGGGATCCAATAAAGATGGCTAATGATGAGCATGTGAGTTACTATTAGGAACTTTTTTTTTATATTTTGTTAACATATTATATATCTGTATTTATCATTAATGATGCTAGAAAGCTAGATGTTTTTCACATGGGAATGTTAATTGAATTAAAAATTCATATAATAAGGTATTGTACAACCACTCACAAAATAATTAATTAACACATATGTCTAGCAAATTCCAAATAAAAAATGGTGTTGTTGTCACAAATTGTCCTTTGATGGGCTGATCGTCTTGAAAATTTTAGGAATTAGAGGTCAATGAGATTAGGATTAAGTTGTTATCAAAATAAAATTCACCACTCAAATACAGTCCTAAAAGATATTTTGGGGTTTGTCTAAAGAATCACTCATTAAAAATTAGAAAATAAGTCCATTAAACTACAACCCAATCTCCTTCAAAAGAAATAATATAAGAAATAATATAATGCTATGTAGAAACCAAAAACGATATAGATGTCAGAATGACGATACATCAATAACTGGAATCACCAGACAATGAGGCATTGAAGGGGGAAAAAGGGGGGGTGGGGGTGGGGAGGTTATTTTCGTTGTTACATGTTCCACTTAACATCTGCTAATTGAAAAAGAAATAATATATTAGCAATTATATCTCCTCAAAAAGAAATAATATATTAAGCAATTAGTGAATATATATAGAAAAAACAAATATCCTTATTGAGGAGATAGTATAAAAAGGTTTTTTAGAAGTCATCAACAACTGATGTTAAATATATCTCCTCAAAAAGAAATAATATATTAGCAATTAGTGAATATATATAGAAAAAAACAAATGTCCTTATTGAGGAGACAGTATAAAAAGGTTTTTTAGAAGTCATCAACAACTGATGAAGGAAATCTAGCTAGTATGTTTATGTAATAGCTCCAATCATGCATTCATCTTTTTCATATTTTACATTATGAGTTTTATCAGCTGTTCAGCTTGTAAGCCTCTTGATTAGAACAAACTTCAATGAAATCTAAATTATGGTGGATGATTATTATCTGTTAGTTGTTAATTGTTTTATTTTTGTATTGAATTTCGAGATTTCCATGTGTGATTAGTATACTTATAAATGGAAGAAACACATCAAGGAAATGAGAAAGGGAAAGGCAAAGTTGGAGGAAATTATAATAGTTGGATTGTGGTACAAAGCAATTTATTATTGCAACTTATGGTTGAAGCAGTCAATCGTGGATGGCGTGATGCTAATGGATTGCTAAGCAAGCAAACAGTTGAAACATCGATACTCCCTATTCTCAATGAAAAACTTAATTGTAGTAAGACCTACAATAATTATCAAAGTCGATTGAAATGGTTTAAGACACAATATCAAAGATATAATGAACTTATGCGTCATAGCTCTGGCTTTGGATGGGATCCAATCACGAAGAGATTCACTGCTAGCGAAGAAGTATGGGAAGACTATTTTAAAGTAAGGTTCTTTAATTTTTGTTTTTATATATTTTTGTTTATATATAGTTTGATAACTACTTAACTTTTTAAGTTTTTTTTTTTTATATTAACTTTTTATTTTTGTTTTTTTTTTTAGTCTCATCCAAAAGAACGACAGCTTCGCACAGAAAATTATGTAGACTATGATGATTTGAGGGTTGTACTTGGGAATGCAACTGCTTCAGGGAGATACGCAGTTGGGTTAGGTGATGATACCGACGCAAGAATACTTGGAGTTCAAGATAGGCATACCAATATTGAAGATTATATGTATGATGAGAATAATAATGCATTTGTGCAAAATCAACATGAATCATCACACCAAGCTTCCCCACTTGAACGATCTACTTCACCCAAATACTATCAGGGCATGAGTTCAGATGTTCCTTCAAAAAGCACTAATCAGAAAAAGAGGAATAGAACTGATTATGAAGGATCTAGCTCATTTGAGAATAACCAAAATGAAGTTATAGAAAAAATTTCTCTCATCATTGATTCAATTGCCATTGATTTTCGAGGAGTTCGCAACCTAATGGAGAAAAAGGAGAGTGACATGGAGAAAAGGGAAATAGAAAAAAGAGAAAAAGAAAGTAAAAGTAATATATGGGATGCCATAAAAGAGATTCCAAACTTAGATAATTATGCCCGTTACAAGGCGCTTGCATTGCTTAATATTAAAACAAAAAAGGATGCATTTTTGAAAATGTCACCTGAAGAGCGTGCAGCTTGGATCACATATTCCTGAATGAGTGTGGTTATATGAACATCATACAGTTTAGTTTAAAATATTTTGGTGTAGGTTTAAATTTGAATTGTTTTCAAGTACTAGTTAGACTTGTTTTTATTATGACTTGTTTATCAATTTTGGTTGGAACTAGTTGATTATTAATATGAGATGTTTTATTATTATTTTTGTTGTTGTTTGTAGTGTTATATACATAATGAGTGTGGTGATAATGAAAAGTTAATAATTTGAGACTAGCTTGGACTTATTTTATATATGTAGTTTTGTTTTTCGTTTGTAGGTAGTTTTCTATATAAAATGGATCATCGTAGCATAACTAATGAAATAGAAGAGATGGAAGTCGAGGAAGAAGAAATTGAGGGAGAAGAAGTGGAAGATATAGAGGAAGAAGAAGATGAAGAAGAAATGGAAGAAGAAGAAAAGGATGAAGAATTTTATGAAGCCATTAAATATTTATTTATGGCAATTCAAGCTATAGTCTATATGCTACATGAGTTTATGATTCTCATACGTGCTTATCATATTGAACGTCCATTAACTCGACGACCAATAACTACAACTGGATACAATTATATACACATAGTATTGAATGAGGATCCTCAAGATTTTCAACAATTGTATCGAATGTATCCAGATGTGTTTCGCAAGTTATGCAACATTTTAAGAGAAAAAACGCTTTTAGAGGATACAAGATATATTTGTGTAGAAGAAATGCTTGGCACATTTTTGCTAATTGTTGGCCAAAATAGTAGATATTGTCAAACTCGTGATACATTTAGTCGATCACATTTTACTACTAGCAAGAATTTCAACAAAATTTTGAAAGCATTGAATACGATTGTACTAGAGTTGATGGTCAAACCTGAATCCACTATGCCATCTAAGATAAGGGAAAATACAAGATTATACCCTTACTTTAAGGTAAATGTTCCATTATTTATATATAATTATTTAATTATTAGTTATAATAATATTGTTATTTTTATAATTATTCTTATAATTTATTACTATGTAAACTTCGATTTTTATTTCAGGATTGTGTTGGAGCTATTGATGGCACACATGTACCAGCAATGGTAACTGAACGTGATGTTAGCAGTTATCGCAATCGTCATGGAACAATATCACAAAATGTATTAGCAGCTTGTAACTTCGATTTGGAATTCATATATGTGCTTAGTGGGTGGGAGGGGTCAGCTCATGATTCACGAGTGCTAAACGACACTTTATCAAGAAGGAATGGGCTTAAAGTGCCACATGGTAATAATTTATTATTCATTTTAATTATTTTTTTTTTTTGGGCTAAGAAATTAATTTGATATTAGATTATACATTACATATTACTTATTTATGCATTGAATCAGGCAAATATTTCTTAGTGGATTGCGGATTTCCAAATCGACGTCAATTCTTAGCTCCATTTAGAGGTGTTCGATATCATCTTCAAGATTTTGCTGGTCTAGGTCGTGACCCTGAAAATGAAGTTAAGTTATTCAACCTTCGTCATTCTTCTCTAAGAAATGTTATTGAAAGGATATTCGGTGTATTCAAATCAAGATTCACAATTTTCAAGTCTGCACCTCCGTTCCCTTATCAGACACAAGCAAATTTAGTGTTAGCTTGTGTAGGTTTACACAATTTTCTTCGTAAGGAATGTCGGTCTGATGAATTTCCTATTGAATCGAATAATGATTCTTCTTCATCTTCATCACCACCTACTAATGAAGAGGAATTTGAAACAGTCTTTTAAACGCAAGAGCAACAGCGAGAAAGTGCAAACCAATGGAGAGCCAGTATGGCTACAAATATGTGGAGAGATGTTAGGGAGCAAAATAACAATAATGATAATTATAGATAATAGTTTCTTCAGACTTTCATGATACATATAATTTCATAGCTGTGTTATTTTTCAATTTAGGATTTTTTTACAATATATATACATATATTTAAGTTTGGGATTATTGAAACTAGTAATTTTTTTTTTTTAATTCAACAACCGACCTCGATAATTAGATGTAAAAAAATATATTTTTTATAAAATATTTATTTTCATTAATGTGGCTTATATAAATAAAATAATCATATAAACAGTGAAAGTTAGGCCAAGTTTTACAATATACTACTTATCATATAAATTTTTTTGAAGATAAATCATTAACAATATATCAAATTTCATTTAAATCAATGTAAAAAATCTAACAAACTGAAATAGAATTATATGAAAATCCGATGGAATACATTAAATAATCCAACAGATTTTAAAATAGAATTCTAATAAAATCTGATGGAATCCGTGAAATCTATAGAATCCATCAAAATATATCATTAAAAAACATTCCAACCAACTTCAATAAAATCTAAATTGAATACACCCCCCTTAGTTTCTTTGGCAAATAATCTGTGAGTGTTCAAAATTGATAATACCGTGTGCAAATGGAAGAGATGCTCATGCCTAGTTTTGCTATATATCAAGATGTCATCGAAGAAAACTAGGATGAACTTACGCAAATAGGGCCTAAATAGGTCATTCATTAAGCTTTGAAAAGTGGCCGGGGCGTTGGTGAGTCCAAATGGCATGACCACAAATTTGTAGTGCCCATCGTGAGTGCGGAAAGCTGTCTTATGAATATCGCTTTCTTGGACTCTTATTTGATGATATCCTGATCGTAAATCCAATTTGGAGAAGTACTTGGAACCATGTAACTCATCAAGTAGTTCATCTATGACAGGAATAGGATTCTTATCTTTGATTGTAATATCATTCAAAGCCTTGTAATCAACACAAAAACGCCAACTGTCGTCTGATTTTTTTACCAAAAGAACAGGAGATTAAAAGGGGCTGTGGTTGGGATGGATCAGACCTGAATGGAGAAGTTCTTGATGAAAGACTTGTTTAAATTCCTCCAGGATGCGAGCTAGATCAACAGGGTAAGCTTGTCTCTTCTCGAGTCCATCAGCTGGTAGTAATTGGAGGAAGAAGCTTGAACCGTGGTTATGAGGACTACTTTTGTTTTCGAGATCTTTCAATCCTGCTTGTTTCATGCCTTGGAAGGTATGCCTTGTATCCTTGTCATGAAAGGTCATAGTGAGCTTCTGATAATCGGTCTCAATTGGCCTTAAAGTAGCCAACCATTGAACTCCTAACACAAGTGGACAAGCTGCCACGAGTAATACATAAAATTCAATTGCCACTTTGTATCCTTGAATTTCCAAAAGGTAAGTCCAAACACTTACCCATGCATTCTATCTTCTCTCGATTGGCTACCATAACTTGAAAAGTATGGTCTTTGGTCACGTTCAACCCGTGCTTTTTAACCAGAGATTGGTCCACAAAGTTGTGGGTGCTACCTTCATCTACCAATATCGCAACCTCCTTCCCTTTCACTCGTCCTTGGAGGCATATAGTTTGAGGATGCTCGGTCCCTGCCATTGCATGAAATGAAATTTCCGGCACCACCACTTCCCTTTGATGATCAATTTGGTTCTCATTTGACTCACCATCACCATTTTCGATGCCTTCGATCATAAAAAGCTGGGGTCTTTGGCATCGATGACCGGGACCGAATCGTTCATCACAGTAATAGCAGAACCCTTTTTCTCTGCACTCTTGAACTTCTTGGCTAGTTATTCGTTTGAATGTAGGGGGTTATTGGTTGGTTCCAGTTGTTGGTTTGGACATAGGAGAGGGCCCTAAAATGCCAGCAGAATTATTGCTTCTAGGTTTTGAAGGGACGTTGAGAACTGATGTCTTTGAGGAGCCAAACCTCTTCTTTTGTAATCCATTACGTTCTTCCACTAATCGGGCAACTCCTATTGCATCAGCTAGTGCTCATCGTTGTTTGATTTCACATCCAATCGAACTTTGTCTTTGAGACCTGCGACGAAACAACTGATTAGAAATTTCTCAGGCAAATTGTCTACTCGATGAGATAACCTTACGAACTCATCCTGGTATGCTACAACTGTGGTGGTTTGCTTAAGCCGAGCAAGAGCTTCGGAGGGGTCTTCATAGTCAGTGGGACTGAAACAGAACAATAAAGCTTTAGTGAATTCTGCCTATGTCATCGATCCTTTGAACTTGACAAGCCATTGGTGCCATTGGAGAGCTATGCCTTCAAGGTGGAAGGAATCGAGTTGAACACGATGCTCCGAGGCGACTTCTTTAAATTCAGAGTATTGTTCTGACTTGTAGATCTAACCCATAGGGTCTTCTCCATCGAATTTTGGGACGTTAAGCTGGAGATGATGACTCTTTGGGTGAGAAAAGGGTTGGGAATGGCTGGTGGAAATGTGGTTGAATGGGTGGGATGACTCAATTTGAGCAAATGGATTAACATTGGGGTTGTTGGTGGGCATTTCATGAGTTGCTTCCAAATTTTGAATTTGGTCAAGATGGTTTGTAATGTGGAGTGAATCTCATCAATGCTAGATTCATGACGTCCCAAAATCTCACGAACCTCATTTTGAAACTCAGCATTAGATAGATTCTGAGTTGCCATAACGAGCCAACCTGGCTCTGATACCAATGATAAGAGAATTTTTAAAATTTGTTGGAAGGGGGCAAAAAGTTAACAGAGAAGAGGAAGTTACTATATTTCATGTCCTCCTATTTATCGTATCTTGTGGCTTTTTTATAAGCTCACCAAATAACAAACAAAAACAAAATGGATAACCCATTACTAATAATGCAACGGAAATGAACAAAAAACAGAATAGCCAACTACTTTAGTGGGCACAATAGTCCCAAGTTTGCAGGCATCATTTATTCAACAACAATAATGTAAAAGACTTGGTCAAGATTTGATGACCGCTGACCACCATTGGCTACACTCATGCAACCATATAACATCCCTAAGCCATGCACCAATCTGATGCTTATCACAAAGCTAACTAATTAGTAAAGGTTTTACCTTCACCTTATAAATCAATATACATTCATTTCTTTAACCAATGCAGGACTATCTAACATTCTCCTTCAAGCGTAATGATTCACTTTTTTAACCAATGTGAAACTATCTAACATCCTCATGTAGCGTGCTCACTCAGTAACACCAGCACCCATGCAACTGAGTTTAGCCCATACAAATTACATAGAGCCCAACCCAATCAAGCTCTAATACAATGTTAGAAAAAAGTCTTGAGTCTAACTCCATCACAAAAGCTAGCTCATAAGAAAAGATTTACCCTCACTTTATAAACCAATATAAATTCACTTCTTCAACCAATATGAAACTATCAAACAATATTCATAAAATAGAAATAAACTAAAAAATATATATGAAAATGCAAAATGCAATTAATTTAGTTACCCAATCAAGAAGATAAACAAACTCCTCCTTTGGCCTATAATTAGTGTTGCTCTTCCCACTAACAATCTCTAATGCAACAACTCCAAAGCTGTACACATCTGCCTTGTCAATTAAGTAACCCATCATCGTGTATTCAGGAGTCATGTAGCCTTTGGAGTAAAAATACATTTCAACACACAAACTAAAGACCATACCACCAACGAATAAAGATTTAGAAGAATATCTTAGAACCTTTCACTATATAAGAGAGAGAGAGAGAGAGAGAGAGAGAGAGAGAGAGAGAGCTCACATTGTTCCAGCTATTCTTGTGGTGATATGAGTGTTCTCTTCTTCATCAAGCTTAGCTAAACTAAAGTAAAATATTTTAGCATTTAGATCCTTGTCAAGTAGAACACTGATTGCCTTAATATCTTTGTGAACTATTTTCAATCTCGATTCCTCATGAAGATAAGCTAATCCCCGTGCTATCTCTATGCATATCTTCTTGCTTATTTTTCGGTCCAAGTTAAGCTTTTGTTCCTCTTTACCTAAAATAAGAAAATAAGGGTAGACAAAGTCTAGTCATAGTTCATTCTAAACGTTCAGAGAAATGATATATTAAGTGTTAGTGAGGCAATACCGAAGAGTGCACGAGCAAGACTGTTGTTTTCAAGGTATTCATATACAAGCAGTAATTGGTTTCCTTCAATACAGCAGCCATAAAGCTTCACAAGATTCGGGTGCTGTAAGGCTGATGTCATTCCTATCTCATTCACAAATTCACGGTTCCCTTGCTTAGATTTCGAGGAGAGCTGCTTGACAGCAATCACTGCCCCATCTGACAGTGTACCCTGCAATCATGCAGATAAGCATTTCAAAATACAGTAAAGAGAACATTCTTTTTCCCACTAACCACTATTTTCCAACATGTACATAGACTAGAAAACCATAATTACCTTGTAAACAGGCCCAAACCCTCCTTCTCCAATCTTGTTTGCAGGGTCAAAATTATTGGTAGCAGCCTTAATTTGTCTGAGGGTGAAATAACCAATTTGAAGATCTAATGCACGAAGTTCTGTACCGAAACAAAGAAAAGAAAATTTAACCAAACATGTTAACGTCAAGAAGAGCAAACATATCTGACTCTTCCAAGATAATCCCGACTTCAAGAAATCAACAATTGCAGACAAACAAGAAAGTACATAATATACATCAGTCTTACCTTTGTTTTCGAGGTCTTTTCCCCCGAAGCAACCTTTCATCCACAGACCAACCAACAGTAGCATCACAACAGCACATGAAGCAATTACGATGACAACAATGACTCCGGCAGATAAACCTCCAGTATCTACCTTAAAGTCTACAAGAAGGAAGAGAAGTTATGGAACAAGCTTGAAGAAAAGAAAAGAGGAAGGCCTTATAGAGGAGATAAATTAACATACTTGGTGTGACTGTAATAGTAGATATAAGAGGTCCATAGACACCTCTGTCAGCAATGGCATTGGTTCCTTTACCGGCCCAGTATAAGTGGACCTCTAAAGTGCTACCATTAACCCAGACATTATCAACTTCTATGGTGAAGTCTTTTCCAACACCTCCAGCTTCCTGTGCAATGTTAAAGTCTTTCCAAACTAATTTTCCCTGTGCAAAAATCGGGATTGGAAACTTTATAAAACTCATCTGAAAGTTAGCTTTCGTCTTCTTTCAAAACTAATCCTTATAACGAGTAAATATTTAAAACTAAATTCTACTAATGAAGAGTTTTTTCTCCTCACCTGAATCAATACATCAAATATACGCCTTCCAGGACTCGCATAAGACTGATCATCAGTAAACATAATTTCAGCGAAGTGCAGCTTCACATTATAAGAACCTTTTCGCATGCACAGACCATAATACTTGAGTGATTGGGCAGAGACGCGTGCAGTTTTGTAATATGCGGCGCCAGTCACATTCAAACCATATTGGTTTGTTGCAAGGTTGCTAGCGTCTTCATCGTCCATGTAGACCTCTGTACTGCTGTAAGCGCACCTGGTTCCTACTGAAGCAAAGTTTGATTGGCCCTTTGTGTTTAGGTCTTCCTCGTAATGGTTTCCCCATTGTGTGATTGCTCCTCCTCCATAATTAATGAACAACGAATGGTCTGCAAATGTAAAAATATTATGTGAAAATATGAATCCATTGAAATCATAGAGTTATTGCAATTCACAAAGCCATAATGTTACATCTAATAATGCTTACGTTTGGCTTTTGCAAGGCAGGGAAGGTCCTTCTTCAAGCACCAAGAATTTCTGGCAGTTGACCATTAACGTTTGGTTAATCGATTACGTTAGGATCACAAATTAATTAGGAAATATAGTCAAGTTAAAACCTTACTAAGCAAAATTAGATCAAAAAAATAAAAAAAAATAAAAGAAAAGGAATACGATAGGCATAACTTACAAGTTGCTCTGT
Source organism: Dimocarpus longan (assembly GCA_022984855.1). Taxonomy (NCBI): domain Eukaryota; kingdom Viridiplantae; phylum Streptophyta; class Magnoliopsida; order Sapindales; family Sapindaceae; genus Dimocarpus; species Dimocarpus longan. Next base: position 9,618,543 of record CM041014.1, on the reverse strand, counting down.
GAAGATGAAAAACTGGACACTAAGTTCCTGTAAAATGACCAAGGCAGGATTATATATAACAGAAGAGAATATATGAAATAGTGAAGATTATAAAATCAACAGATTTTGTTGGAGTTATGAACATATGAGTAAGTCAGATAAAGTGAATTACACGTCAGACTGTTGGCAACTAGTTGGAGCTGAATCAGTAAAATTGTTACAAGATAAATCCCTTCAATAGATTATACCACATAATTCAAAATCAATCAATAATTATTGCAAAACCAAACAAAAAACCATACATGAAAAATGATCATAGCTTGAAAAAATTACTTACAATCTCTTTTTGCTGTTCAATATCCAATTAGGCACTGATCCAGTCAGCGAGTTGTTTGTCAAAAAACTAAACGAAAAGGAAAACACACAAACAAACACATTTAGATCAAAATGCTAGCAAACAAGCAATCATAGAAGTATGTAAGCACAATTAACTTAAGAATTATTAGATGTCATGGGCTACAAATTTGGACTAAACAAATTTATTCATTAACTTACATGAAATTTATGCCAACCAAAGTTTCAAATGTTGCGGGAATTTGACCGGTCAACTGATTGAAACTCAGGTCTCTACAATAATAAAATAGACCAACATACATAAGGTTTCCCTAGGTAAACATTATCATAATCACATCTCTGTGGAAATAAACATCCATCTGAACACTTATAAAAGTTTTAAATTTGTCATATCCCCAAGGTATGATGGAATTGTACTAGTAATCAAGCAATTTCTGAGTATCCTGAGTCACAGGATCGGAAGCAACACATTAATAAGTTAGAGCAATCAATAAATGAATCACACAGGAAATTTTATTACAATAAATTAAGTCAGTAACAACTCACAATTTTTCATGTTTTTCATAGCTTGCAAATTAGGGAAATTCAAACTTGCTCCACGCAAATAAGATATCCTCCTAAAAACAAATATGTACATTACAAATTATGAATATTTCCATCTTTCAAGTACTTTTTTCAAATCATAATAATTCATGATAGATAAATTTATATCATTTAATACAAGTGGGATTGAATGCTTACAATTGCTCCAAATTTGTCAATAGAGAAATACTTGAAGGAATGGGTCCTTCCATGAATATACGCTGGAAGTCCCTACAATTCATTCAACATGAATTAGATAACAAAAAAATACAATACAATTTGTAAAGGAAAAAGATGAAGAAAAGAAAACTACAATGCAGTACAAAACTCACGGTCTTTTAAGATTAGTCCAGTTCCCGATAAAATCAGGTATCTTTCGTGTCAAGTTACTCTCATCTAACAGACTGCAAGCAATAATAAGAGATCAGGAACTTCTGAATTCCAAACAGTCAATTTCCATGAAGAATTTTGTCACATTAAATCACTTACAAATAAGTTAAATTCTTCATATTTCCATATGATTCTGGTACTAATCCTGAAAAGTTGTTTGCAGAAAGAAGACTGCAGGAGTAAATGACATTATAAGATCGAATGAACCAACAAAATTAAAAACCTGCCTGATTATTCAGTAAATGAATATTTGGAAGATGTGGACAGAAGCTTTACAGTCTTCTCAAGTTCCTCAAATTTCCTATGTTTTAAGGAAGAGGTCCTTCTAGCCGATTGTCATCCAAGATCTTGAAAAGTGATACTTAAATTGACCAAAACTATATTTATATGCTACAAAATTCCCTCAGACTTGCTTGCAGTCAAGGAATGAAAGTTCTCGACCTTGAAAGATAAAAATAAAAGAGCAACTTACAGAATTGTAAGATTTTTGAGCCGAGAAAAGAATGTAGGGATTGATCTATTCAAATAATTTTGAGTAAGATACTTGTTTAAAACAAAAATCAACTTCACTTAGTCCTCAATCTTGGCAAAGTATCTGATGCCAATATATCACCATGACATGTAAAATGTAGTACAATATTTAGAAAGATATAAATGTTCAAGAAATAAGACAAAAGGCACGGATTCGTTAAAATGATCGTATAATGTGTCTCGTGTATTAATAATAAAACAATAATCTTTTTAATACAGTTAAAACAATTCTTCGCTTATGGAAGTGTGATTGTGCCTAAATTTAGCACAATTTCGTGTCTCTAATCCTCTCTTTTATGATGATAACTTGAGTAAATTTCGGGTGTTTTTAATTTCTTCAAGTTTTTTTTGTGCAGGTGAGTGAATTTTGAGGAGTTAGCAGGTTTTGGAAGTTTTTCCGGTCAAATTGGAGAAGTTCAAGCTGAAAAAGTCAAATGCAAAGGAGAACATGAGGTGCAACCCGAGGTGCACCTTACAACCCACATATCAAGAAGAGTTCTAGACCAAAAGCATCGATGGATGCAATGTGAGGTACACCAGTGGTCCAACCAAACAAATTTCAGCCAGAGATGAACGCGAAATGCATTGTGTGGCACATCTTGCATTGCAAGTAGCGACCTTTCATCCAAGAGTAATGCAAGATCAATTGCATGGTGCATCTCGTGTTGCACCCTGCATCAGTTGGGCAGTTTTTCCATTTTTCCTTGAGCTTGCAACCCAAATTTGGATAAGCCTATTTAAGCATTGATTTACATCATTTATGGGGCTTTTTGGGGGAGTCATCAGATCTAGGGGCCAAGAGAGAGAGCAATTTTGGAATCCATCATCAAGAAGCTTCAAATCTTGGAAGTCCACTAAGGGAGGAGCTAGGCATGGAGTTTACTTGTCAATGAGGAGGCATCTATTATCCTAAGCTCTTCTATTTTTTTTTTTTTTTTTACTTTATATTATTTAAGTGGATATTGTAATTGTTGATGTTACAGAAGAACGAAATGACTTTATTGTTTCTAAATCTAGTGATGAACTAATTAAATATTTTATGGGTTAAGGTTATGGTAGAACTTGGTTAATAGATACATGGATTGATGTTTGCTTTTGCCTTGGGTTTATTAGTGTGTGGTTGAGTAAATATTATAGCTCTTAAAGCATGTATATTATTGGTCAACATATGCATCATCAACTTATCAATTGTGAGGCAAGAGAATAGATATTGACACATCCACATCATTCAACAAGGAGTTCATCATCAAAATCTTGGTTTGATTCAATTGTAAGGAGATTGAAGAAGAGAGTTCGACACTTCGAAGAGGAGAAGTCTGCCCTTGGGAATGAGGACTTTATAACACATAAGACTTTCTTTCTCTCTCTAGATTTATGTATTTGATGATGCCTGTTTATTGTTTGATAAGATTGCCTTGTAACATGATGAACTAAACTCAAATTCTAGGGTTAAAATGTAGCCCAATCATATAGTTCAACCTTTTCTTGATATTATTGATATTATCTTTCTCATTCAAGTCTTTCATTCTATTTTTGTTTAATGCTTCTAATTAATTGGCCACTAATTAGATGATATGGTAACCATGATGAACTTGGAAAAGGGATTTGTGTGTTTAGACTTAGAATAGAATGACATGAATTATATGGAATAGGAATATACTTGTGTGATTTGTGTAATTATGTATGAATAATTGATTCCTAATGAACCTATTTTAGTTAATCTTCATAGGAATATAGTATGTTAATTTAAATTACGTATGTCCACTAGACTATCGGAAGAGACGTGTAGATATATTAGAATTACTTAATTAATCACATGGTGATAATGGACTAATAATAATACAAATACAAGTTGAAGGAATTGGTAGTGTGAAATTTATAACTCTAGAGCTTCATAACCATTGGTCGAAATCTTAATTTACTATTCTTTTTTTTTTCATTTTTCTCTTCTTAGTATTTTTCTTAAATTTCATTGTTTCGTTAGATTGGATAGGGTTAATTTGTTTTGATCAATTTTAGTACATAGCATTAGTTTGGGTTAGCAATCCTCGTGAGAACGCTCTCTATTTATCATTGGATTTCTTGTGTGTGTTTTGCATAAATGGCATGCCCCATAAATTAGCCATCAATAATGTTCAAGAGCTTTAGTAATAACAAGCTATCAACAATACTAAATCAATACCTACTGTCATAATCAATCTAAGATTCATAAAAAATTTACCTATATATCACTAATTTACATAAATTAATTTTTTATTAATAATAATAAATATATATTATTTTAAACACTAATATTTTAAGAAACTATAAACTTTACGTAGCTTATATATTCTTTCTAAGTTATAAGATATATATTGTTAAAATTACTATACAAATATAATGATCCAAGTCATTAATAACCAGTGTTATAGAAATCATCAATTTTCAACGATTTTAAGGCCAAAAAGCACTTACCAGCACCCTATCGGTCCAATAATGATGAGATCGGTGACCAAAATTGCAGGACTGAATAATCGTTCGAGTTGGTCGAGTACTCAGCCAAATCAGTTATAACCTAGATTTGAAAAACTTAGTCTCCATCAAACCAAAAAAATTAAAAAAAAAAATAATGACAAGTCTAAATCTACCAACATCATCGTTCAAAATCATCAATCATACCCATAGATATTGAAAAAAAAAAAAAATGAAAAATCGAACATAACAAAAAAATAAAAAATCAACAAAACAAAATCAACATAAAAAAATGAAAAATAATAGGGGTATTTGGTGGAGGTCGGAGAGGAAGAAGAAGTGGAGAAGGAGGTGGTAGCGCTGCAGCGGAGGAGGTGGTAGCGTCGCAGCAGAGGAAATGGTAGCAGTGTAGTGGAGGCCAGCGAGGGAGGAGGGAGAGAGGAGAAATAAGAGAGTGGAGGAGGGTGCGGTCGGCACAATAGTCGGCGGAGTGGGAAAATGGAGGAGGAGGTGGTAGGGCCATAATGTAGGAAGCCAGTGAGGGAGGAGGGAGAGATGACTAAGGAGAAATAGAGAGAGAGGAGATGATGGTTGTCAGTCTGTGAGTGTGAGAGAGAGAGAGAATGTTGATATATGTTAGGGTTAATGTGAGTTCAATTATATATAATGGAAAATTACGAAACCTCCTTGAGGTTTGATAAAATTATAATATTATTTGAGTTTTGACCCTTAATAGTTAAAATAATATCAGTTTATGTTCTCAAATTTCAAAAAATAATATTTTTACTTCAAAACAGTACTCGTCGATTAATTATCGGTTAATCACAGAGTAACTGATAAATTTTTAACTGCTGCATTGCCGGTCAATTAGCGGTTAACAATTTTTGCAACCTTGCTGATAACATATAAAAAGCGATAATTTATAGGTTATTGATGAAGAAAAAATTGGAAATATGTATTTTTTATAATGATAGTTGTAGATCGAAGAAAATATTGTAATTGCGATTGAGTGATTAGGTGTTAAGTGATAAGTAAGAATTTCTAACTTTTTATTTTAAGTTATGTTTGAGCAATTTTAAGTATTTTAACTACTTAAAACAAAAACAAAAATGACTTGATGAATAGAATTCAAATCTATTAAGTGATAAAGTTGAAAAAACAAGTAATCCCAAATCTTCAAGGAGTTAGTATCTTCAACCCTAACATCTTTCTAGTTTATTAAATGACTCTCAAAATTAATAAAGAGTTTATGACAATTTTAGTGTAATTGTAAATTTTACTACATACAAGAGAAGGAATAAAGGTAAGAGAGAGAAAAGACTAACATTATTGATTGTGACAAATGTGTAATTTGTGATGCTAAAAAAATCCAATTTATTAAAGTAATAAAATTTTCAAAATTAAATGTAACAATTGGTTCTATGTACCTCATTTTTTCTATTAAATGTCAACCTTAAATCTTAAATACTATAATCTTACCATTTCCTATCAGTTTAAGTTTTTGAGTTAGTTGGTAATTAACTAACATGATATTAGAGCTTAGAAATCATTTATTCAAACACTCTTTCCCCTTTTTATCCCGAATTCTTCATTACATCTATCATTTGTTTATATTGTATGTGAGGAGGCGTGTCACGTATCAATATTAAGAAGGGTGTATTCAACTTTGGAATTTATTGGAATTCAAAGAATTTTAAAAATTTAAGTTTATTCAATCTAGACTTTTTAGAAATCCATTAGAATCTGAGTGTATTCAATTCAAATTTATAAGGATTCTAATGAAATTTTGGTGTATTCAATTCAGACTTTTAAGAATTCCAAATAAATCTAGGTATATTCAAAATATCAATGATTTTGTAGGAATTGGATTTTCATGGATTGTGATAAATTTTTTAAACCCTAGATATAAATTAAAACCTCATAGGAAATCTTGCCCTCCCTTATAGATTTCTTAGGTTTTTCATATGTTATTTTTTTTTCTTGGAATAACTGGTTGGGAATTGAAGGTGTGTTATGTGGTTTGCTCTTCCATACTGAATCGATAGTTGCTACTATATTGAATTGTTGTATTTTCGATTCCGTTTCACGATTCAGGTTTGATTTACTCTAGAATGAAATATTATAGTGATTGTGTACACGTACTACGAAAAGAAAAGTCAGATGTTGTAAAACACAAAATCCTCGTTCGTCGGAGAGCGAATTATTTTTCCGATAGATCGCGTTCGATCTGAAAAATGTAAGTCTCGAGTCCGAAAATATTCGAAATATTTATTTTAGAATCATAAAATATTTTTTCGAGAGCGTGAAGATGGATTCAAAATGTAAAAATAATTTCGAGTGTGCGAAATTGAAATCAAGTTATAAGTGGAATTCTGGACGAACGAAAACAAGTTGAATTTTGAAAGCGGAATGGAAAGCATGGAAAGCAAGTGGAGAGTGAAATCCATGCATGAAGGACACGTGTCATCGTGTTTAATGGAAACAAGACATATGGCATGAAACTTTCATGCATGAAAGCCAAATGTCACCCAATTGTTAAAGCTTTATATAATAAAATAATAAAAGATGAAACTTAAGCAATTCAAACATTCTCGGTCATTCATCAAAGTTTCTTTTTGTCACGATTTCCAAGCTCAACCGAGAGCTCATTCTTCTTCTTCTACCTCCCCAAAGCCTAGAGCTCATTAGAGTGAGAGAGAGAGCTTGTACAAGTTGAGAGAGACGTGAGAGAGAGAGCTAGAGAGTGAAGGAGGCAGTGCAAGCTGAAACCGTGAGCTGTTGTGCAAACTGGAACCGTGAGCTGTTGTGATTGTGGAGGTGCAGCCGAGAGCTGGTGAAGGAGATCGAGCAACACCAGCTGCTGCATGTGCTGTCCAAGCATCCAAGTGAAAGATCTGACCTTGCATGCAAGCAAGGACTGAAGATCTGCTGCTGTCGAGAAGTGGAGCTGCTGCCAGAAAGTGAGTTGCTGCCAGGAAGTGGAGCTACTGCCAGAAAGTGAGCTGCTACCAGGAAGTGCTGCTGCTGCTGGCGTGAAGGTGCTGTTGCTGCCAAGCTGCTGCTGCCGTTGCTGCCAGGTGCTGTTGCTGCCGAGCGTGGAGCTGCTGCTGCTGCCGTGTAGTGCTGCTGTCGTGGACGGAGCTGCTGCCGAACAGCTTCTGTCAGGCCTGAGGTGGGGCAGAACCAAGAGGATGCAGTACATTCAAGCAAGGAGTGATGCTCGGCAAAGGGGTGTTCACTGCTAAGAATAATCTAAGGATGGCAGCAGCTGTTCTTGAAGATTTGAAGTGGCTCTTCGCATGCAAAGGTTCCATTCAAGACCAAGAGCAAGATTAATCAAGTCTAAGTTGTTTTCCAAGGGGTAAGACTTTATTCCATGATTTTATTTGTGCAAATGGATGGATGGTTGTGAGATTATATTTGGGCTTGAGTGTTTAGAATCCTTAAGTGTTGGATGATGGCTTGCTTGTCGTTTTAATGTAAAAAGTGATGAAGTTTTTGATGTGGTAGTGTTGTTGGTTCAACTAAGGTGTGAAATGGGTTGTTGAAATGTTGTTCAATGGTTTTATCATGAAATATGTATATTGAGATTAGGATAGTTGTTGTGTTGCATGTGAAGTTAGTGTGATGGTTGCTGGAAATGTGATGACGAGTGTTTGTGTTGGTCCGCCTATGGTAGACATTTGTGATTGAAATGTTGATTGTTATGGAATATAGTGTATTGGTGTGTTATGGAAGAATTTTGATGTTGAAAGTTTGTATATTTTGACTAATTAGGGGCTGTTATAGGTTCGGTTAATCATCGGATAGCGGACAGATCTTCGTGTGTAAGTTTCGAAGTGTGTCGATTGTTATTCATAAGGTAAGTTGTGTTTTTCAAGCGTTACTTCGTTAGGAATATTTTGCTTGTAATTTGGATGAAAATTGATGATATTACGATTGGGTTTTAGGATTGAGAACCTCGTTAGTGCGGAGGTTCGCTCAATATTGTTTGGTTGTGTTTTTGATCAATATTGTCGTCGATTGTTTCCGTTGTGAATTCGAGTATGGGCTGTTATGATGTGATTTAAGGGCTGTTATGTTGTGCTTTTATTTTCAAGTTCTTTAACATGAAAAATGATGCATTTTAGTTTGTTTTAAAGTATCGAATAATCATTCGGATGTTGAAAAATCGTTTTCGAGTGATTCGGATAAATTTTCCACAAATGCGAATGTTAGTTAGTTGTCGAATATGGAAATGTAATTGATGATTAGCAAGCTGTCAATTATGTTATTAAGCTCTTAAAGATGATAAATGTTGTCGTTAGGATAGTTCGAATGATAATAAAGTTAATCGGATAGTTTTTGTTTTGCGCGAAATCGTTAAATCGTTGAATTTTGGAGTTGAAACGGAAAATGAATCCTCATTTAGCTACTACCATGTTTTTCATTTTCGTGCTTTAAAGTGTTTGAATATTCATTTTCCATGAATTAAATATTGTCATGAATAATATGAACGATAAGCTTGATTTGAATTGAAGTAATCGCGCGAAATGCTAAAAATGATAATCCGCGGTAAGTCGTCGAAATCGCGTGAGTTTTTCGTTATTCGTTTAGCTTCGCTTATCCTTTTTATTGAATCCATGAGAATGTGATTTAGATGATGTTGCTTTAGATTTGAATAGTATAGTTACGACATGCTTATGTTAGAATGTTAAATTATATAGGCATCGATAAGGCGGATGGAAGCGAAGTTAAAGAAGTAGCGCGAGGTAGAAAATCCGGACGTTTCCATGAGTTAGGAATTGGTGAGTGTAAATTGTTTTATGAAATGATAAATGCACTATGATTACTATGCTTTCATGAAAGATTGAAACGTTTTTAATAGCTAAATGAATTTATATGAATGATGTACGTTTATACATGTTTTTACATATGCATCTAAAACAATATTGCTCACACAAATTATTATTAAAATGTATTTTTATGTTTTGATTTTTATCGAAGAAATATGTTATACAACAATTATTTTAGCATGTTAATGTATTTCAAAACCGATGGCTACCCAATCCCCATTATATGATTGAAATATGATTGCTATGCGGCCGAAGTGCCTTATTGCGCGTATGGCATGTCTGTGGGAGAAAGTCCACTAACTATGGGGGGATCGAGTCTGTCATGTCGCCCTTTACGTGTATATAAGGTACTATTATGACTGATGTCCTATGTGCAGCGAGGTAACATTCCGCGGTATAGTGGTTATGACTGAGATTGACCATCCCCACCACCGGTGTCCTAGGACCGGACGGTGATCATGATTTTCCTGGATCCCATTGGATATATGTTTTATGACTGAGGATATGATTTATGAATTTATGTATAAATTATGTTATGTTATGAATGAATTTCAAATGAGTTATGTTACGTAATGAAATTTTTGATGCATATAATCCGGTTTTCAAGCAGACATGTCTATAATTGATTATGTAATAATATGAAATTCACGTTTGAACAACTCATTTTAGAACTTAAAAATTTATGAAGGATTTTTTTAACGAAAAGCTTATTTAGAAATGCATAACACTCACTGAATCTTTTTAGCTCATTATTTTCTTGTGTATTTTATAAAACTCTTCAGGCATAGGTGCGAGTCCTCCAGACGACAATTCTCCAGTTCAAAGGTAGACGAGCTTATAAAGCAACCGTAACTGTGAAATTAAAAAAAAAAAAGTAATTATTTTGATGTATAACGAATTTAGTGTAATGGAAATGTTTAAGTTTTATAATAATGATTACACTGTCATGCATGTGAATGTTTTAAAGTTTGAATTGGTTTTGCTTTGAATACTTGATTTGTGATTAAATATTGATTTTGAGATGGACCTGAGGTCTCATTTGGAAGTGTAAAAGAATGTATGCCTTTAGAAATATTTATAAATTATTTTATAGGTGTTTAAAAAGGGTGGAAATATCGGAGAAACAGCCGTTGTGCTGTCGAAATTTTTCTATCCTAATTTTTAAATGATTAAAAAATGAAATTATTTTACAGCTTTGCTTCATAGAGTCTTTTTGAGTCACCTGCATAATGACTACGAGGATTCTGTGGGGTGTCAGGAGGGCTTCGCTCGGATCTCTACAGGGACAATCCGGGTTGGGTCCTTTCAGTTGTCATCATAGAAAATACATAGATCACTGTTCCATAGTACATCTATGGCTTGCTTCATTAATTAGATATATAAAAAATATATGGATTACTGTTTGACAGTACATATAGAAAATAAAGATATATAGAAAATATATAGAGTACTGTTCGATAGTACATAGAGAAAAATATATTGATTACTGTTCGACAACACATGTAGATAATACATGCACTGTTCGACAGTATAAAAATAGAAATTTGAATCTTCACATATAGATTACTGTTCAACCTATATAATTTTGCTTGTAACTATGCGAACATGTTAATGAAATTTAAGTAATCTGGAGAAGTAGATTATTTTATTGTTTTCATTAAATGTTATGTAGATGTCTCACGGATTTGAATACTTTTTAGTTTGTTGAGTTATGTTTTTATCTTATATGTTAGGCTTTTGTCTTATATAGAAAATATTGATATATACATAATTTAAATTACTATTTGATAGTACATATAGATAATACATGTACTATTCGACAGTAATAAAAGAATTTGGTGTATACGGTGAGAGACTTCTCATCTCAAATACATAGTCATGATCACAGTGAACTGACACATTTAAATAAAGAATTTATTCTTTTATGTTTATTCATAAGAAAAATCAGTAATATAATTTATTATTCTTTTATGTTTCACAGAGCAAGTATTGTTATCTATGACTTGCTTCATTTATTTGTTTTGAGAGTGGTGTTTTTAGGGTGCTACTTCTCTTGATTATTGTGGGGTTTTTCTATGCATAGGGTGCCACAATATTTTAAGGTAAACGTTCTATTATTTATATATATTTATTTAATTATTAGTTATAATAATATTGTTATTCTTATAATAATTATTATAATTTATTATTATGTAAACTTTGATTTTTATTTTAGGATTGTGTTGGAGCTATTGATGACACACATATACTGATAATGGTAACTGAACGTGATGCTAACAGCTATCGCAATCCTCATGGAACAATATCACAAAATATATTAGCAGCTTGTAACTTTGATTTGAAATTCATATATGTGCTTAATGGGTGGGAGGGGTCAGCTCATGATTCACGAGTGCTAAACGACGCTTTATCAAGGAGGAATGAGCTTAAAGTGCCACATGGTAATAATTTATTATTCATTTCAATTATAATTTTTTTTGTTAAGAAATTAATTTGACATTAGATTATACATTACATATTAATTATTTATGCATTCAATTAGACAAATATTTCTTAGTGGATTGCAGATTTTAAATCGACGCCAATTCTTAGCTCTATTTAGAGTTGTTCGATATCATCTCCAAGATTTTACTAGTCAAGGTCATGACACTGAAAATGAAGTTGAGTTATTCAATATTTGTCATGCTTCCCTAAGAAATGTTATTGAAAGGATATTTGGTGTATTCAAATCAAGATTCACAATTTTCAAGTCCGCACCTCCATTCCCTTATCAGACACAAGCAGATCTAGTGTTAGCTGATGCAGGACTACACAATTTTCGTCGTAAGGAATGTCAGTCTGATGAATTTCCTATTGAATCAGATAATGGATCTTCTTCATCTTCATCACCACCAACTAATGAAGAGGAATTTGAAGCAGATTTTCAAACACAAGTGAAAGGACCCAACCCCGATTTCCTTCGAAGAGATCCGAGCGAAGCCCTCCCGGCACCCCATAGAATCCTTGCAATCTTTATGCTGGTGACTCAAAAGGACTTTCTGAAGCAAAGCCGTAAAACAGTTTCATTTCTTAATTATTAAAAATTTAGGGTGAAAAATTTTCGGCAGCACAACGCCTGTTTCTCTGATATATCCAACTTTTTCAAACACCTGTATAATAATTGATAACATTTCAAAATGCATACATTCATTTCCACTTCCAAATGGGACCTCAAGTCCATCTCAAAATCCACGTTTAAACACAATTCAAGTATTTAAAACAAAACCATTTCAAACTTAAAATAAAACATTTCACATGCGTGATAGCGTAATCATAGTTATGAAACTTAAATATTTACATCACATTAAATCTGTTATACATCAAAACATTTACTTTTATTTCACAGTGACGGTCGTCTGATAAGCTCGTCTATTCTTGAGCTGGAGATCTGCCGTCTGGAGGACTCGAACCTCCGCCTAGGGAGTTTTATAAAATGAACAAGAAAATAATGAGCTAAAAAAGCTCAGTGAGTATTATGCAGTTCTAAAGAAGTTTCCTTTAATATCCTTTCTAAAATCTTTTGAAAGAATTCTAAGTTCCGAAATAAATTATTTAAAACGTGATACATATTTGCTTGAAAACAAAATAACAAGATTATATGCATCATAAAAATTCATTCATAATATAATCATAAATTCATAAACAAATTCATAAATCAGATCCTCAGTCATAAAATATGTATCCAATGGGACCTAGGGAAATCATGATCACCGCCTGGTCCTAGGACACCGATAGTAGGGACGGTCAATCTCAGTCATAACCACTATGTCACGGAATGTTACCTCGCTGCACATAGAGCATCAGTCATAATAGTACCTTATATACGCGTAGAGGGCGACATGACAGACTCGATCCCCCCATAGTTAGTGGACTTTCCCCCACAGATATGTCATACGTGCAATAAGGCACTTCGACCGCATAACAGTCATATATCAGTCATATAATAGGGATTGGGTAGCCATCGATTTTGAAATACATTAACATGCTAAAATAATTATTGAATAACATAGTGCTTCGATTAGAAATCAAAACATAAAAGTGCATTTCAATAATAAATTCACAAAGTCAATATTTCTATAAATGCATATATAAAAACATATATAAGCATACATCATTCATATAAATTCATTTAAATATTAAAACGTTTAAATTTTTCATGAAAACATAGTAATTATAGTGCATTTATCATTTCATAAAACAATTTACACTCATTGATTTTTAACTCACGGAAATGTCCAGATTTTCTACCTCGCGCTACTTCTTCAATTTCGCTTCCTTCCACCTTATCAATGCCTATATAATTTAACATTCTAATATAAGCATGTCGTAACTACACTATTCGAATCTAAAGCAACATCATCGAAATCACATTCTCAAGGATTCAACAAAAAGGATAATCGATTCTAAACGATTAACATAAAACTCACGCGATTTCAACGATTTACCACGAATTATCGATTTTAGCGTTTCGCGCGATTCCTTCGTTTCCAATTAAACTTATCGTCAATTACTATTCGCGACTTTACTTAAAACATGGCAAACGAATTTTTTAAACACTTTAAAGCACAAACATGAAAAATATGGCAGCAAGCTTAAACAATATTAATTTCTCAAAATAAGCATACATCATTCATATAAACAATATTAATTTCACATTTGACAACGAAAATCACAAACTAAAAATATTCGCATTCGCGGAAAACTCATCCGAATCGCTCGAAAACGATTCTTCAACATTCGAACGATTAATCGATACTTTAAAACACACTAAAATACATAATTTTTCATGTTAACGAACTTGAAAATAAAAGCACAACATAACAACCCTTAAATCACATCATAACAGCCCCTACAATGAAAATTTCACGAAATTTCAACATTGAAAATCAACCGTCAACACAACGAAACAAAATCGAACGAACATCCACACTAACGAGGTTCTAAATCCTAAACCCAATCATACAATTATCATATTCATACATAACTCAGCCTTATATAATTTCCAACATAACAGCGTTCATAAAAATTACAACATACGTCACGAAAATCAATCGAAATTTTTCAGAAAATTTCACGCGAAGGGCTGTCCAATATCCTTTGCGTAACCGAATCTGTACCAGCCCTTAAACCTTAATTTCTTTCACCAAATCACGCATTTAAATCACATAAAACATCACATTAACATTAGCTAGGATAGCTCTTACCTTGGTGTGAGCTGTTCTCTGCTTCGAAACAGCTCTCAAACGTTCGTGACGGCGAGACGACGCTCGTTTTAGCTCACGACAGCAACTTCCTCTCTTTACCTCCCTTCCAACTTGATGGAGATCCAAGGGATGACGGTTTAAAGGTCCAAAGCTGCTCGGTCTTCACCTGATGAGGTCTAGGCCTAACCTGACAGCAGTTGCTCGGCAGCAGCCCACACAACGGTGACAGCAGCTCACGGTAGTGGACACGGCAGCAACGGCGGCATTTCAACTTCCCACTACCTAACCGCAACAGCAAAGCAGCACTCCTTCTAGCTTGCATGCATGAGTTGCACAACACAACCCATCAGCTCATGACAGCGACAGCCCACGACAACAACAGTACCAGCTCTCGGCAGCAGCTCAGTCTATAGCAGCAGCAGATCTTCAATCCTTGCTTGCATGCACACCCTCTGGTTCAGATTTGCATCATCGAACTGCCAAGCCTTCCCTTTCATGGTTTTCACACTTCCACGAGCTTAAGATCGACGCTCCATCAGCTCACGATCGGCCCTCCCTTTTTGCATGTACAACCTGGTTGCTTCATTTCATGTTGCAGGTCACGGGCATGGCTTCTCTCTCTCGGTCAAGAAAGAAGGATGAAGAAGAAGACCGAATGCACTCTTTTCTAACTCTCACTCTCTCGTTCTCTATCTCTCCCTCTCGGTCTCTCAAATCATCTCTTTGGCTCTCGGTTTTGCTTCTTGGATGGGTGACCGAATGCAAATGCTTTTCTTGATCTTTCCTTTCACGGTTTGGTTTGCTTTGTGCTCTTGCTTCTCTCTATCTCACTATCTCTCGGTTTTTGCTTTGCTGGTGACTGAATGATAATATATTTCTCTTACTTCCATTGTCTTATTTCAAGTTCAATATATATATGCTTTTATAATTTCATGACACATGTCTAAGATCTACCATGCATGTACACCACTTATCTTCATTTCCTCATGTAAGCATGACACGTGGCACACATGCACTTAATTCACTTATTACTTTTCATGCCTTATCTCATTTCAGTTCCAAATTTGAAATCATTTCAAATTCGTCCGAAAATCCTATTATATCTCAATTTCATATCCGAAACCACTTGGAATTATTTTTACCTTTCGAATCCGTTTTCACGCTCTCGAAATTATTTTTATTATTCTAAAATAAATATTCTGAATATTTTTAGACTCGAGAATTATATTTTTTCGATCGAACGTGATCCATTGAAAAAATAATCTGCTCCCCGACGAATGAGGTTTTGGGTTTTACAACAAAAGCAACAACGAGAAAGTGCAAACCAATGGAGAGTTGACATAGCTATAACTATGTGGAGAGATGCTAGGGTGCAGAATGACAATTACAAAGAATAGTTTTTTCGGACTTTTATAATACACATCATTTCATAGTTGTTATATTTTTCAATTTAGGATTGTTTTTTTTTTTTTTTTTTAAAAAAAAAAAAAACTATAAGTTTGGGATTGTTGAACTAGCAATTTTTTTTTTTTTTTTTATAATTCAACGACTGACCTTGATAATTAAATGTAAAAAAAAAATTATAAATATTTATTTTCATTGATGCGGTTTATATAAATAAAATAATCATATAAACAATGAAAGTTAGGCCAAATTTTACAACATATTACTCATCATATGATTTTTTTTTTTTTTTATCATTAACTATTCCATATTAAATCTATGTAAAAAATCTAACAAAGTCTAAATAGAATTGTAATAAAATGTGATGAAATCCATTAAATAATTTAACAAACTTTAAAATAGAATTCTAACAAAATCTGTTGGAATTCATGGAATCTATATAATCCATCAAAATATATCATTAAAAAATATTCCAACAAAATTCAATGAAATCTAGATTGAATACAATCCCGTAAGTCTTAAATACAATAATTGAATGTCACATGTCAATTTTTCCAATCAGCTTAAAATTTTGGGTCTGATGGTAATTAATATTCTCAAATTTTCTTACAATCTTGGACTTCATATGGACAAAAACATTAAAATTTGGTGAAAATTGTCTCCTAGTATTCCTCTCGACCGGATTGTTAACTATGTCAAAAAATTGAAAATGTCATTGGTTATGTCAAAAGTGTCATGATTTGTTAAAGTTGAATATGTAATTTGTTTAGAATTAAATAGCTTCCATTGACTAAAGAGTGAAGTTACACTACCCAAAATTTGATTTTATTTAAATTTATTATTCAAATGATATGATAAACTTATGTGTGCTATCATGTCGTCAATATATCATCATAGTTGTTAAAAATCATCTTACCATATCATTTAGATAAAACATTTGAAAATTTTTTTAAGAAATGCAATATTATATTTTACTAAAACATGTCGTCCTTGCTTGAACTTTCTATTAAATTTTCAACTTAAAAATTTTAAACCAATCATAAAAAAGAGATAAAACTACATTCAATCCTCTTTAAACTTTCACAAAATTTAGAATCTAGAATCATGGAATTGTTCTGTGGATTCGTGAGTTGTTTCAAAGAAATTACATCTAAATAGCAAATAGATGAACCCTATAAACCAAAATGCAATTAAGGAGCAAAATTCACAATCACTCTCTTTGCATTAGAATTCGAGTATATATATTTAGTTACCAAAAAGAATATATCCTAGCAGAATTCTTCTTCTCCTTTATACTATTATATATGCAAAGTTTTATTACTTGAATAATCTTAAAATTTGAAAGCAAAAAACTTCAAACCATTGCATAACTAACTTAACAGTATGGATCCTTCTGAAGAAGCATGCTTGACGAAGAATACTCTCGAGTCTCGTTTGTAGTTTGAAAAGAGACTTGAGAATCTCTTCAGGGTCCATCCATTATGCTAGTTTGTGATTGACTTTCCTGAGAGAATGAGGTAAAATTGGTTTGGCTATCTTGTGACAATATCTCCAAGGCTTTAAATCTTACATCCTGGTCTAAAATGTGCTTAATAATTGGCACTTAGACTGGAACTTTGCCTTCTATCATGCTAACGAAAGAGGGAGATGGATTGGTGCATGAGAGAGCAATGTTAAGCATCCCCAATGCCTCTTCTTTAGGAACTTTCGAACCAAGACTTGGATCAACAAGTTCAAGAAGGTTTCCTTGTTCTTGAAGCAGATATGCCTACATAGAAAGAACAAATATTATTCATAATCTAGAAGCAAGCAATGTAAATTAACGATGTATAAACGAAAAAAATAAACTCTTGGATGAAGAATGCAAATGATTTAGATTACCCAATCAAGAAGATAAACAAACTCTTCCTTTGGTCTGTAATTAGTGTTGCTTTTGCCACTAACAATCTCCAATAAAATGACTCTAAAGCTATATACATCTGCCTTATAAGTCAAGTAACCTATCATTGCGTATTCAAGAGCCATATAGCCTCTAGAGTAAAAATTGATATGATCAAAACATGTAACTTAAGACCATGCCATCATCCAAAGAAGATTTAGAAGAAAATTTTAACCTTTCTCTATATAAAAAGAAAGAATACTCACATTGTTCCAGCTATTCTTCTGCTGATATGAGTGTTCTCTTCGTCATCAAGCTTAGCTAAACCAAAGTCGGATATCTTAGCATTTAGATCCTTGTCAAGTAGCACATTGGTTGCCTTAATATCTTTGTGAACTATTTTCAATCTCAATTCCTCATGAAGATAAGCCAATCCCCTTGCTATCTCTATGCATATCTTCTTTCTTGTTTTCCAGTCCAAGTGAAGCTTTTGTTCCCCTTCACCTAAAATAGAAGAAAATATCCAGAGGCAGTTCAATCAATAGTTTAGTCTAAAAATTCAAAGAAATGGTATATTAGATGTTAGTGATGCAATACCAAAATGTGCCCGAGCAAGACAATTGTTTTTGAGGTATTCATACACAACCAGTAATTGGTTTCCTTCAATACAATAGCCATAAAGCTTCACAAGATTCGCATGCTATAAGGCTGATATCATTCCTATCTCATTCACGAATTCACGGTTTCCTTGCTTCGATTTGGAGGAAAGCTGCTTAACAGCAATTACTGCACCATCTGACAGTGTACCCTGGAAACAAGCAGGTAAAAATTTCAGAACAGTGTAAACAAAATATTCCTTTTCCCCCTGGCCACTGTTTTCAATGTGTGCATAGAATGAAAAATCATAGTTACCTTGTAAACAGGCCCGAATCCTCCTTTACCAATCTTATTTTCAGAGTCAAAATTTTTGGTAGCGGCTTTAATTTGCTTAAGGGTGAAAAAACCAGTTTGAAGATCTAGTCCACAAAGTTCTGCACCAAGAAAAGAAAAAGAAATTTAATCAAACAAGAAACTTAAAAATGTCGATATATACATATGGTTCATAAGCATGTTAATGTCATGAAGATACAAACATATTTAACTCTCCCAAGATAATCCAACTTTGAGAAATCAACAATTGCAAACTAACAAGAAAGCATATAATGTATGTGTTCATATATATATATATATATATATATCTTACCTTTGTCTTCGAGGTCTTTTCCCCCAAAGCAACCTTTCATCCACAGTACAACCAACAACATTATGACAGCTACACATGAAGCAACTGCAATGCCAACAATGGCTCCAGCAGATAAGCCCTCGGTATCAACTTTAAAGTCTACAAGCAGAAGAAGAAGTCAAGGGACAAGTTGGATGAAAAGAAAAGAGGAAGGCTTTATAGAGAAGATGAACATAATGGTAGATATAAGAGGTCCATAGACACCTTTGTTAGGAATGGCAGTGGTTCCTTTTCCTGCCCGGAGTAAATGAATCTCCAGAGTGCTACCATTCACCGAAACATTTTTAAATTCCTTATAACATAAACTTAAACCCTAGCCTTGACATAAACTTACATTATGACATACAACATAATTCTTTACTTTCATAGCCAACAAACACATTAAAAATCACTTCAATACTCATCTAATATCCTTAAATCAATTCACTTAAAATTTATGTGAAAATTTGTACAAACCCTAAATACTCATCTTACTAGTTTGCTTGCCACCCTACCTTGTTTGTGTTTTCTTCCAAATCCAAACTCAAATAAAGGATAATCAACCTCTATTTGTACCAAGAAATTCACAAATACATCATTTTAACAACTCACCATAAAAACCCATCAAAATATCATAAAAAACTCAAAACTCAACTTTCTTACCTATTCTCATCACTTTCTTGGTTTTTTTTTTTTTTTTTTTTACCCTAACACCTTGCTTGATGAAGATTGATGGATTGTGGCATGAAAAATGGGATCAAAACCTTGATTTTCCCTCTTATCCTTGTTGCGGAATCTACACAACCCTCACCCTCACATTTTCCGTTCTTTAACCGATCAAACACACTAACCATTTATCACCAAATCAACTTTATATAGGCTTGATTTTTCTTGACTAAAATGTCCCTCATCTAACCTACAAATGGCCATCAAATTCCTTGATTAACTTTACTAAAATGCCCTTAATTAAATCTCCTAGCAACTTATCAAATTAAGGGTAATTTAATCACTTAATCATTTATGCATTAAATTCCATTAGTGTTTGCCAACTATTGTCAATTTATTTATTTTGATTTGCCACTCTTCTATTGACTAATCTTGCATGACATGGATTGTGCTTTTTATTCAATTTATTTCCATGTGATGCTCACACCAAATCCATATATTTTTGAAGTTGAATAGATCATTTTGCCCTTGATGCATTTAATTGTTATTCACACGTAAATAAATTCCAAAAATATTCTATGGCCTTCCAATTATCAAATTGACTATGTAATACTCTAATTGAGCATCCTAACTCTCAATCTTATGCTTTAAAAAAAATTCTAGTGGGTGTCAAGTCATCAATATCTATTATTCTTTGAAAAGGGTCTTTTTGTCCATTAAATTTCGGATTGTTTTAAACCTATCCGAATGGACTTATTTTCGACCCATTCTACTTTCTAATAGCTATAATACCTATTTTAGGACTTCTAATGCCCGGAGTCTATTATGCGAAAATCACTATTTCCATCGATACTATTCACCCAAAAATACTATTCATCAAAAATTTAGTTTTCGAAAATGAAGTTCTAGGGTTTACAATTTCACCCCCCCTTAAAAAAAAATTTCATCCTCAAAATTTCAAAAACATATGTAATTTAAACAAACACACCTGTCTCAAATAGATGAGGGTAGTGCATACGTATCTGCTCTCCATGTTCCCATGTAGCTTCTTCTATTGCATGATATCTTCATAGTACTTTAACCAATGGAATGACTTTGTGGCGTAACACTTGATCTCTGTGGTCGAGGATTTGAATCGACTTCTCTTCGTACGTCAAGTTTTTTTTTTTTTAACTCCACTGGTTGTTCTCTCAATACGTGTGAATGATCCGCTACATATTTGCGAAGCATGGAAACATGGAATGCGTCATGGATCTTGGCTAGCTCTGGTGGTAGCTTCAGATGATATGCCACTTCTTCAATTCTTTCAACAACTTCGTACAACCCAATGTATTGTGGACTTAATTTTCTACGCTTTCCAAATCTTAACACCTATTTCCACGGTGATATTCTGAGGAATACACGATCCCTCACTTGAAATTCTAGGTCCCTCCATCGGTTGTTTGCATAACTCTTTTGTCGGTTATTAGCTATCTTTAGTGTAAAAGCCAAAACTTCGGCTGGTCAAAAAAATAATAATTATTTTTTTGATGATTAGTATTTTTAGATGAAAACCGTCTGTGTGAATACTATTTTTGGATGAATAGTAATTTTTGGAAAATGGACCCTAAAATCATTGAAAGTGAATTTTTTATGAATAGTATTTTGAGGTGAATAGTATTTTCTAATGAAAAGTGTTTATATGAATAGTAACTTTCATAAAGTGGACCTCGCAAATCAAAAGGTTCCGAAATTAATATTAGAGACTAAAGAAATTAGAATGGATAAAAAATGAATCCATCTGAATAGATTACAATTGATCTGAATTTTATCAGACGAAAATATCATTCATATTATTTAGGAATAATAAAATGATTTAAAGTACTCAAGTATGAAAATTGAATTTTTTGGAACGATCCCCAGGCAATCCAGAAGTAATTAATGAAACACCCGAAAAGTATTTGGAAATCGACATTGTTCCCGGAAGCAGATTAATCTCGAATTCAATCTTCTTGTCTGAGGGTAAACCTGGAAGATCCTCTAAGAACACTTTTGAAACTTTACAACCATAGGTATATCCTCTATTCGAGCCTCCCTCTCGGTCGTATCTATCATATGAGCCAAATAACCTATATAATGTTTCTTCATCATCTTTTTGACGATCATGGCTAATATGATACGTGATGAAAGCATTCTGCATTCCCTTCGAAATACCATATTTAGCTTCCCCGATGAACTGAACCTGACTTCCTTCTGAAAATAATCCACCACGGCATGATGCATAGTTAACTAATCCATTCCCAATATAATGTTGAAGCCATATATATCCAACAACATCAAATTGATTGAAAATGATCTACCCCCAATTACAATGTCACAATCTCTGCAAATATTCTCAGTACCTAATGAGTCTCCTGTGGGAGTAGCTACTACCATACTGCACTTTAAGGGTTCTAATTTCACATTATCTTGCCTAACAAAATCTCTAGAAATAAAAGAGTGTGTGGCTCTAAGGTTTATCAAAACATGAGTATTAGTATCAAAAGCTGTTATTGTATCTGTCACCACCTCCGGTGTCGCCTCAACCTCCTGCTGTGTCACCGTAAACACCCTGGCCTAAACACGTGGTCTACCTGACTGCCCTCTAGGTGGAACACTTCTACTAAAACCTCTGGCCTACTGAACTAAAGTCCTTGGTCCTCTTATTTGTAGACCTCTCTTGTCCTATAACTGACCTCTGTTGGGTTGTCCTTGAGTCGTCGGTCTCGACCTATTACCCCAATATGCTCTCTGTGGGCATTCATTCATACAGTGTCCCTACTAACCATAATGATAGCAACCTGTGATGTTCGCATGACACTCTCCTAGGTGGAACCTGTAAAACCCAAAACCTCGTTAGACGGAGAGCGAATTATTTTTTCGATGGATCGCGTTTTCGATCGGAAAAATATAATTCTCGAGTCCGATAATATTAAGAATATTTATTTTAAAATAATAAAAATAAATTCGAGAGCGTGAAGACAGATTTGAAATGTAAAAATAATTTCGAGTGTGCGGAATCGAAATCAAGATATAAGTGGATTTTCGGACGGATGGAAACGAGTTGAATTTTGGAAGTGGAATAGAAAACATGGAAAGTAAGTGGAGAGCGAAATCCGCGTATGAAGGACACGTGTCATCGTGTAAGAATGGAAACAAAACAAGTGGCTTAACATTTAATGCATGCATTACAAGTGTCTAAGTGGAGAGCAATTTTATAATATATATTTGTATATTGAAAGAATTAAAATTGTTACTTATTCGGTCATCCATTCAAGTAAAATCTGAGGACCAAGTGTGAGAGAGTGAGAGATAGAGATTAAGAGAGTAAGAGACCGAGAGTGAGTTCCCCTTTTTGCTTTCAAAACCGAAAGCCTCCATCTTCTTCCTCTATCCCCCTCCAAACTGAGAATTGCATGTGTCCCATTCAGTCCCCATTTTTGTTTTCAAAAAAGCTGAGAGAATAAGAGAAACCATCAACCCAAAGTGAGCAGATCTTACATGCAAGCAAGGATGGAAGATTTACTGCTGCCAGGTCGTAAATGGAGCTGGTGCTATTTCTGGCGTGAGGAGCTGCTGCCCTGAGCTGAGTGCTACCATGAGTTGCTGTCACTGCCGAAAGTGATATCCAAGCTGTCCGTGACCTGTAGCAAGGAGGAAGTGAACTGGTGAGTGCAACACATGCAAAACAACCATCGTTTTTCTATCTCCACTCGGTTTTCAACAGGTCAATGACTGAAATTATATTTCTAGTAGCTTGTGAGTAAATTGGAGAGCTAATTTGAAGTATTTTAAGCCCATTAAGCAGCTCGAATTAGTGTTAGTGCAGATCGGAGAGTGGATAGCCCATTCATTATGATTTTAGAAGTTGTTTTGAGTGATTTAGCTTTCATGCATGGTCCTCAAGGTAAGTTGCTATCAATGTGATGTTTTGCGTAGCTTAAATGCTTGAGTTGATGAAGAGGAATTGATGTTAAGGGCTGTTATAGGTTAAGTTAATTATCGGATAACGGACAGCTCTTCGCATGTAATTTTCGAAGCGTGTCGATTGTTATTCGTGAGGTAAGTTGTGTTTTTCGAGCGTTACTTCATTAGAAATATTTTGCTTGTATTTTGGATGGATAATGATGATGTTGAGTTATGGATGATAATTGATGATGTTATGATTGGGTTTTAGGATTTAGAACCTCGTTAGTGCGGAGGTTCTTTCGTTTTTGTTTCGTTGTGTTGACGGTTGATTTTCGATGTTGAAATTTCATGAAAATTTCGTTGTAAGGGCTGTTATGATGTGATTTAAGGGCTATTATGTTGTGCTTTTATTTTCAAGTTCGTTAACATGAAAAAGTATGCATTTTAGTGTGTTTTAAAGTATCGAATAATCGTTCGGATGTTGAAAAATCGTTTTCGAACGATTCAGATAAGTTTTTCGCGAATACGAATGTTATTTAGTTGCGAGTTTCGTTGTCGAATGTGGAAATCTAATTGAGGATTAGCAAGCTGCCACTGATGTTATTAAGCTCTTTAAGATGATAAATGTTGACGTTAGGATAGTTTGAATTATAATAGAGTCAATCGGATAGTTTCGTTGTGCGCGATTATAAGAAATCGTTGATTTTCGGAGTCGAATCGGAAAATGAATAATCATTTAGCTTGCTGCCATGATTTTCATTTTTGAGTTTTAGAGTGTTTGAATATTCATTTTCCATGATTTAAGTATAGTCGTGTAGTATTAGCGATAAGTTTGATTAGAAATTAAGTAATCGATAGTCCGTGGTAAGTCGTCGAAATCGCATGAGTTTTATGATATTCATTAGCTTCCACTTATCCTTTTTGTTGAATCCATTAGAATGTGATTTCGATGATGTTGCTTTAGATTCGAATAGCGGAGTTACGACATGCTTGCATTAGAATGTTAAATTATATAGGCGATAAGGCGGAGGAAAGCGACGTTGAGGAAGTATCGCGAGGTAGAAAATTGGGACGTTTCCATAAGTTAAAAATCGGTTAGTGTAAATTGTTTTATAAAATGATAAATGCACTATGATTACTATATTTTCATGAAAGATTGAAACGTTTTTGATATTTAAATGAATTTATATGAATGATGTACGCTTATAAATGTTTTGTGTTTTAAAATGCGCTTTTATGTCTTGATTTCTAATTGAAGAAACATGTTATACAACAATTATTTTAGCATGTCAATGTATTTCAAAACCGATGGCTACCTAATCCTCATTTTATGACTGAAATATAACTGTTATGCGGTCGAAGTGCCTTATTGTGCGTATGGCATGTCTGTGAGGGAAAGTCCACTAATTATGAGGGGGATCGAGTCTATCATGTTGCCCTCTATGCATATATAAGGTACTTTTATGACTGTTGCCCTATGTGCAGCGAGGTAATATTCTGCGGCATAGTGGTTATGACTGAGATTGATCGTCCCCACCACCGGTGTCCTAGGACCGAATGGTGATTATGATTTCCCTGGGTCCCATTGGATACATGTTTTATAACTGAGGATACGATTATAAATTTATGATTGTGTTATGAATGAATTTCAAATGAGTTATGTTATGTAATGAAATTTTTGATGCATATAATTCTGTTTTCAAGCAAATATGTATATAAATGATTATGTAATAATATGAGATTCAGGTTTGAACAACTCATTTCGGAACTTAGAAATTTTTAAAGGATTCTAGAAAGGATACTTATTTAGAAATGCATAACACTCACTGAGCCTTTTTGGCTCATTATTTTCTTGTTTATGTATGAAACTCCTCAGGTATAGGTGCGAGTCCTCCAGGTGGTAGATCTCCAGCTCAAGAATAGGCAAGCTTATCAGGCGACTGTAACTGTGAAATTAAAGTAAATGTTTTGATGTATAATGGATTTAATGTGATGTAAATGTTTAAGTTTTATAATAATGATTACGCTATCACGCATGTGAATGTTTAAAAATTGAAATGATTTTGTTTTAAATACTTGATTTGTGTTTGAACATGGATTTTGAGTTGGACCTGAGGTCCCATTTGGAAGTGGAAAAGAATGTATGCATTTAGAGATGTTTATAAATCATTTTACAGGTGTTTTTAAAAAGTTGGAAATAATCGAAAAAACAGCCGTTGTGCTGCCGAAATTTTTCCACCCTAAATTTTAAATGATTAAGAAATAACATTGTTTTACGACTTTGCTTCACAGAGTCCTTTTGAGTCACCTGCATAACAACTGCAAGGATTCTGCGAAGTGTCGAGAGGGCTCTACTCGGATCTCTACAGGGGTAATCCGGGTTGGGTCCTTTCAGGTGGTATCAAAGCCAGGTTATTAAAAAATATATATTTATTACGAAAACCCACTTCCGAAAAATGATTTAATGTTTTTCAAAAATTGCATGATTTCTTTCAACGTTCTTTTAGAATCAAATATAGTACATGATGATATGAGTTTAAATTTCACAAATATATGTCGTCGAGGTCGCCCGCTTACTAGAAGAGTTACCCTAGAGACTCATTCGCCTGCAGAGGAACAAATGGATGAGTCCGTGAATGTTCCTTAGGTTGCAGTCCCATCCGAATTGTCCCAATCAAGATCATCTCAGCCCCCAGAACCTGAAGGAGGAAATGCACAAATGGAACAGATGGCTCAATTATTAACTGCGGTACTTCGTCAGCTGCGAGAAGCAGGGGGTCCTATTGAAAGGGCCCAAAAGTTAGGGGCTAGAAATTTTGATGGAACTAATGAACCGGAGGAAGCTTTATCTTGGTTAGAGAATAATGAAGGGATCTTCGAGGTTATGGGATGTTCAAAAAAACAGATGGTGACATTTTCCGCCTTTTTATTAAAAGATAGGGCCAACGACTGGTGGAAGGCGTTATAGAGATGAAATCCATAAGAGGTATATTGGACTCAATTCAAAAGCGAGTTCATGGATAAATTCTTTCCTAAAAGCTATAAAGATGCTAAGATTGAGGAGTTCTTCAAGCTGGAACAGGGTACACTTTCTGTATCAGAATATGAGAGAAAATTTTCAGAATTGGTGAAGCATGTCTCATTTATTCAAGATAATGAAGAGCAGAAGAGCAAAAGATTCGCAGTAGGTCTGAACCCAAAAATCAGGACCTACGTGGCATCGACTGCACATGATCAGTATGGTCAATTGGTAGAGGCTGTAGTTAGGGTTGAAAGGAGTATGAGAGAGAAACCTCTAAGTGGCATTCAGAATTTGAAGCATAGTGGATCAACTGGGACACAAGGAGGAACTAGCAAGCAAGCCAAGAGTGGAGGAAAGTCAAAGTGGTTTGACGGTCATCAGCTAGGATTTGGGGCACAATCCAGCCAAGGCTCCATTAAATCACCGACTGGATTCAAAGATACTGGAAACACGCAGAGAACCTGGCCAGAATGTGTGAAATGTGGTAAATGTCATCCTGGCGAGTGTAGATTGGGCTCAGATGTATGTTACAAATGTGGTCAGAAAGGTCATTTTGTGCAGGATTGCCCGCAGTTAGCTTTTGGTGGTAGATCAGATGTGGGGTCAACAGGACGAGATCAAGAGCAGAGAGGTGCTCAAGTTAAAGGCCTCACTTCATCCAATAAATTGAGAGGACCAGCAAGTAAGGATAAATCGTTGAGGGGACCGACATGCAAACCTCAGACTCAAGCTAGAGTTTTTGTAATGACCCAACAGGATGCAGACGCTACTCCAAAATTAATTTCGAGTATGATCTTCGTAATTAGTGTTTATATCTTTGACTTGGTAGTGAATTATTATTGTTATGAATAATTGATTATTGAATTTTGATTGGTTTATGCGTCTCAGTGTACCTTCTTTTAGATGTACAGATCTTTGAAATTTCGAGGACAAAATTTTTATAAAGAAAGCTGAATTGTAAAACCCAAAACCTAGTTCGATGGAGAGCGAATTATTTTTCAGATGGATCGCATTTTCGATCGAAAAAATATAATTCTCGAGTCAGGAAATATTCAGAATATTTATTTTAGAATAATAAAAATAAATTCGAGAGCGTAAAGACGGATTCGAAATGTAAAAATAATTCCGAGTGTGCGAAATCGAAATCAAGATATAAGTGGATTTCCAGATGGACGAAATGAGTTGAATTTCGGAAGCTGAATAGAAAGCATAGAAAGTAAGTGGAGAGCGAAATCCGCACATGAAGGACACGTGTCATCGTGTAAGAATGGAAACAAGATAAGTGGCTTAACATTTAATGCATGCATTACAAGTGTCTAAGCGGAGAGCAATTTTGTAATATATATTTGTATATTGAATGAATTAAAATTGTTACTTATTTGGTCATCCATTTCAAGTAAAATCTGAGGACCAAGTGTGAGAGAGTGAGAGATAGAGATTGAGAGAGTGAGAGACCAAGAGTGAGTTCCCCTTTTTGCTTTCAAAACCGAGAGCCTCCATCTTTTTCCTCTATCCCCCTCAAAATCGAGAACTGTATGTGTCCCATTCAATCCCCATTTCTGTTTTCAAAAAAGCTGAGAGAATAAGAGAAACCATCAACCCAAAGTGAGCAGATCTTGCATGCAAGCAAGGACGGAAGATCTGCTGTTGCCAGGTCGTAAACTGAGCTGCTGCCGTGGAGCTGGTGTTATTGCTACTGAGAGTTGGTGTTGTTGCTAGCGTGAGGAGCTACTGCGGTGAGCTGAGTGCTGCCATGAGTTGCTATCGCTGTCGAAAGTGATATCCAAGCTGTCCGTGACCTGTAGCAAGGAGGAAGTGAATTGGTGAGTGCAACCCGTGCAGAACAGCCATCGTTTTTCCATCTCCACTCGGTTTTTAGCAAGTCAGTGATTGAAATTATATTTCCAATAGCTTGTGAGTAAATTGGAGAGCTAATTTGAAGTATTTTAAGCCCATTCAGCAGCTTGAATCAGTGTTAGTGTAGATCGGAGAGTGGACAGCCCATTCATTGTGATTTTAGAAGTTGTTTTGAGTGATTTAGCTTTCATGCATGGTCCTTAAGGTAAGCTGCTATCAATGTGATGTTTGGCATAGCTTAAATGTTTGAGTTGATGAAGAGGAATTGATGTTAAGGGCTATCATAGGTTTGGTTAATCATCGGATAACGGATAGCTCTTCGCATGTAATTTTCGAAGTGTGTCGATTGTTATTCGTGAGGTAAGTTGTGTTTTTCGAGCGTTACTTCATTAGAAATATTTTGCTTGTATTTTGGATGGATAATGATGATGTTGAGTTATGGATGATAATTGATGATGTTATGATTGAGTTTTAGGATTTAGAACCTCGTTAGTGTGGAGGTTCGTTCGATTTTGTTTCGTTGTGTTGACGATTGATTTTCTATGTTAAAATTTCGTGAAAATTTCGTTGTAAGGGCTGTTATGATGTGATTTAAGGGCTGTTATGTTGTGCTTTTATTTTCAAGTTCATTAACGTGAAAAATTATGCATTTTAGTGTGTTTTAAAGTATTGAATAATCGTTCGGATGTTGAAAAATCGTTTTCGAGTGATTCGGATAAGTTTTTCGCGAACGCGAATGTTATTTGGTTGCGAGTTTCGTTGTCGAATGTGGAAATGTAATTGATGATTAGCAAGCTGCCATATATGTTATTAAGCTCTTTAAGACGAGAAATGTTGACGTTAGGATAGTTTGAATTATAATAGAGTCAATCAGATAGTTTCGTTGCGCGCGATTATAAGAAATAGTTGATTTTCGGAGTCAAATCGGAAAATGAATAATCACTTAGCTTGCTGCCATGATTTTCATTTTTGTGTTTTAAAGTGTTTGAATATTCATTTTCCATAATTTAAGTATAGTCGTGTAGTATTAGTGATAAGTTTGATTAGAATTGAAGTAATCGCGTGAATCACTAAATCGATAATTTGCAGTAAGTCGTCGAAATCGCGTGAGTTTTATGTTATTCGTTAGCTTCGCTTATCATTTTTGTTGAATCCATTAGAATGTGATTTCGATGATGTTGATTTAGATTCAAATAGCGGTGTTACGACATGCTTATATTAGAATGTTAAATTATATAGGCGATAAGGCGGAGAAAAGCGACGTTGAGAAAGTATCACGAGGTAGAAAATCAGGACGTTTCCGTAAGTTAGAAATCATTGAGTGTAAATTGTTTTATAAAATGATAAATGCACTATGATTACTATACTTTCATGAAAGATTGAAACGTTTTTTATATTTAAATGAATTTATATGAATGATGTACGCTTATAAATGTTTTGTGTTTTGAAATGCGCTTTTATGTCTTGATTTCTAATTGAAGAAACATGTTATATAACAATTATTATTGCATGTCAATGTATTTCAAAACCGATGGCTACCCAATCCCCATTTTATGACTGAAATATAACTGTTATGTGACCAAAGTGCCTTATTGCGCGTTTGACATGTCTGTAAGGGAAAGTCCACTAACTATGGGGGGGATCGAGTCTATCATGTCACCCTCTATGCATATATAAGGTACTATTATGACTGATGCCCTATGTGCAGCGAGGTAACATTCCACGGCATAGTGGTTATGACTGAGATTGACCATCCCCGCCACCGGTGTCTTAGGACCAGACGGTGATCATGATTTCCCTGGGTCCCATTGGATACATGTTTTATAACTGAGGATACGATTATAAATTTATGATTGTGTTATGAATGAATTTCAAATGAGTTATGTTATGTAATGAAATTTTTTATGCTTATAATTCTGTTTTCAAGCAAATATGTATATAAATGATTACGTAATAATATGAGATTCAGGTTTGAACAACTCATTTCGAAACTTAGAAATTTTTAAAGGATTCTAGAAAGGATACTTACTTAGAAATGCATAACACTCACTGAGCCTTTTTAGCTCATTATTTTCTAGTTTATTTATGAAACTCCTCAGGCCCAGATGCGAGTACTCTAGGCTACAGATCTCCAGCTCAATAATAGGCAAGTTTATCAGGCGACTGTAATGTGAAATTAAAGTAAATGTTTTGATATATAACGAATTTAATGTGATGTAAATGTTTAAGTTTTATAATAATGATTACACTGTCACACATGTGAATGTTTTAAAGATTGAAATGGTTTTGCTTTGAATACTTGATTTGTGTTTGAACATGGATTTTGAGTTAGACCTGAGGTCCCATTTGGAAGTGGAAAAGAATGTATGCATTTAGAGATGTTTATAAATCATTTTACATGTGTTTTTAAAAAGTTGGAAATAATCTAAAAAACAGCCGTTGTGCTGCCAAAATTTTTCCACCCTACATTTTAAATGATTAAGAAATAACATTGTTTTACGACTTTGCTTCACAGAGTCCTTTTGAGTCACCTGCATAACGACTGCAAGGATTCTGCGGAGTGCCGAGAGGGCTCCGCTCGGATCTCTACAGGGGTAATCCGGGTTGGGTCATTTTAGAACCTTCAGCATTTCCTGTATAACCCTGGCCTACTCTGGGTATCACTCCTACCCTAAGACCCTGATGGTGGCCTCACGGAACCCTGACTCGACGTTGCTTTGTGAGTCTGCTGCTTACTACCTGTCCATTTAGATTTGCCTCCAAAATTGGAGGCCTTACTGGAACCCCCTGAATACCATCCTGATCCCTGGTTGCGATTTGATTTCTGTACCTGGTTTCTATCACTTAGCATTATCTTTTCTACCCTCAAGGTTACCTCTACTAGCTGCCCATATTCCTTATGCTCTATGGCTACTACATATGCCTTGATGTTTGGATTCAAGCCCTAAATGAATTTATGGCACTTGTTCACCTTATCATTCACTATGAATGGTGCCACACGAGATAACTCGGTAAACTTCTTTTCATATTCTTCCACTGACATGCTACCTTGAACCAAGCTATAGAATTTCTCAATTTTGGTGTCCCTATATGCCTTTAGGTATAACTCTTCATTGAATTTTTCCCATATGGCCTGACCGGTCATTCTCCTCCTCATCAAATCCCATCAATCTCTGGCTGAAGCTCGCAGCAAGAATGAAGTAATAGACACCTTCTGGGGATCGGTGAACTCCATCTGCTCCAACAGCGTTTCAGTATTGTCTAACTATTCTATTGTAACACCTGGGCCACCAGTTCTGTCAAATGCATTGGCACCTAACTTTTACACTCTCTCTACGGTGGTGCCCGGTGCATGCGACCTCAGCCCCTAAATGACTTAAGCCAGCCTCTTAATCGGATCCGGCTCGGGCTCTACCGCTAGTGGCTCAACTAGAACCTCTAGCTACAAATTGTTTACAGATTCATTTACTTGCTTCTCTACCTCCGGAATAGCAAGTGGAGCATCATCTGCAGCTCTCCATTTATGAGGACGACTAAACTGCACTCAAATCAAACTATCGGTCATAAAATGCATGATGTTTTGAAAAATGCTAAGAAATGCTCTAAAAATAGGTAATGTACTTAAAAATTTTGCTCTGGTACCAATGTTGACGAGCCTCTCTATCTTAACTAACTAGATGGCTCGCCCAACAACCACATGGTGGTTTTCCAGTTGGGATCTGCTTCGATTGAAAAGTTTCTGTGAAGCTAAACCTTTTTTTTCGCTAAAAAAAATTTTAAAACTTATTAAAAACTTTTTTAGTTACAAAAATGAGGTTTTCTTTTTTTAAAAAAATAGATTCTAACGAAAATCCGGTAGCACAATGGCTGATTT
Organism: Dimocarpus longan; assembly: GCA_022984855.1. Classification (NCBI taxonomy): domain Eukaryota; kingdom Viridiplantae; phylum Streptophyta; class Magnoliopsida; order Sapindales; family Sapindaceae; genus Dimocarpus; species Dimocarpus longan. The sequence goes on along the minus strand of CM041014.1, from coordinate 9,586,288 downwards.
TCAAGGATTAGCACCCTACAAATATTCTTAAAACCTTGTATACTTCAAAATCATTCAAGTCTCAACTACTGGGCCTCAGGTCGTCTTTTATTTTCCAACAATCCCAAACAAAAAGTTCAATTCAAATCAAAAGATAATTACGAAATATTTTGATTAAGCTAAAACATCATACACACAAAAAATTTCAAAAACATAATTGTATACAACATTCGAAACAATATTTACAAACTAGTATCAAATTTAAAAACCATATAATAACTTAAAATCTGGGGATGTACATGATAATTTCGAAAACAATATAGTACAGTTGCGTCACGTCTCTAACTCACCTGCACGTCCAATGGAGATGCATCTATTGGTTCGCTCGAACTTGCACCTGAGGAGAATTTTTATTGAAACAAGAAAAAGTGAGGTGAGTAATAACTCAGTGAGTGGGTAATCTCTTATATTTGGAAATTCGTTTTGAAAAAAATATATCTATCCTCCTAAAATAGTTTTGAAATATAATAATAATGTAATACTATTTACTAAAAACTATAAATCTAGCATAAAACTTTAGAATTTCACATGCTTGAAATTTTATAATTATTTTATACAACATACTTTTCTTATTTTCTAAATCTTATATCAAATGATGTACTTTTTATCTCTTTATTTTTGCCTTAACTGGTAACCCAGGGAAACTTAGCCTTTCGTGACGGTACCTGTATATAATAGTAACAGAACTCGCACACGTCACTAAGATTGAGGATGTAAAACCCAAAATCTTCATCGTCGTTAAGTGAATTATTTTTCTGATTGGATCGTGTTTCGATCGGAAAAATATAATTCTTAAGTCCGAAATTATTCGGAATAAGTATTTTATCGAGTAATAAAATTTATTTATAATGTAAGACGGCTGCGAATTTAGAATAAATAAATAAATAATCCCGGAAACGAAATCAAGTTGTAAGTGGATGCCCGGACGGATGGATGAAATCGGTTTCGAGCTTGGAATTAATGGGAGAATGCATGAAAGATTTTTAATGAAATAAATTGGTGCATGCATGTGACACTTGTCACTCATGCAAGCAATGAGGGATACAAGTGTCATTCGGGCATCAAAATATTTAAATGGGAAACAAAAGCGAATGAAATAGAAGAAAGCAATATATGTCAAGCTCGGTCAACTCTTCTTATATTAAAACCGAAATCAAAGTAAGAGGATTGAGAGACCGAGAGAGTTGAGAGCTGCCCTCGGTCAGCTCATCCAAAACCAAATTGAGTTATGTGAGAGTTAGAGGAAGAGAGTTCAAAAAGAAGACCGTGAAGCCGATAGCAGCAACCAAGAGAACCTTCAGTCCGTGAGTGTTGCATGTGAGGTTTGAGGATAGATCCAAGGATACCAGCTCAAGAACAATAAGGATCTGAGCTAGATGCAGCAAAGGAAATAAGGTTCGGTGAGTGCAAGCTTATCTTTATTTTGATTGAGGCAGATCGTGAGCTGGGGATGCAAGGAGGAACTGCTTTGTGGCGTGTCAATTAGCTGCTGCAGTATCATCTTCCTGGAATGTCTCAGCCCATGCATGCAAGCAAAGAAGGAAGATCTGTTGCTGCCAAGCATGGTGTTGCTGCCGAGCGAGTGCTGGAGCTATTGTGATGCTGTCCACGCTGCTGTCAGGTGCTATCACTGCTGTCCGTGGAATTGTTGCTGTCGTGGTGAAGGTGCTGGTGTTGCCGTGACGCTGTCCTTGCTGCTGCCAATTGCTGTCGTCGCAAGCTGAGTTATGCGAGCTGCTGCCATCGTGAGCTTGCTGTCGTTGCTGCCATCTGGTGCCGTGTGCTGTCAACATTGATGTAGCTGCTGCCAACAGCTGCTGTCAAGCTGAAATCCACATTCAGTTTTGAAGTGAAACAGCAAGAAGCGAAGATACTTGCTGGTGGAAGAAGGAGCTTGCTGCCGCGAGTGATTCGTCATCGTCGCGCTCGTTCGAAAGCTATTTGAAGCGAAGCTAGTGAGTAAGTGCTGCCCCATGTTGCTTTGTTAAGTTGTTTTGGTATTTAGTAAGCAACCATGTGATTAAGTTGAGATAAAGTGGTGATATTATGTTTGGGTTTAGGATTGAGAACCTCGTTAGTGCGGAGGTTCGCTTGAGATTTATTTTGCTTGTGATTTTGGAACGAAATGGTTATCGATTGTTGCGTTGTGTTTCGAGTGCGGGCTGTTATAAGAGACTTTAGGGGCTGTTATGGAGTGAATTTAATTTGAGTTCATTGTCTTGAATTAATGGTTAGTTTTTGAATGTTTTAAAGTATCGGATAATCGTTCAGATATTTAGAATTTGTTTCCAAGCGATTCGGTTGAATTTCTCTGCGAATGCGAGCGTTGTCAGTTTGTGATGTTTGTTGTCAAATATGAAAGTAAATGTGATGTTAGCTTGATGCCCCGAGATTTTTATTAAGCCATTATAATGTTAAGTTGATGTTGGGATAGTTTAAGATACGTTTAAGTTAATTGGATAGTTTAGTTTTGCGCGAAATCGTTAAATTGTTGGTTTTGGAGATGAATCGGAAAAATTGTATAATTGTTAAGTTTGTTGCCATATTTTTCACGGTTATGTTTTATCATGTTTGAATCTTTGTTTGCCTTGATTTAAGTTAAGTCACGAGTAATATGGAGGATAAGTTTATTCGAAATTAAAGGAATCACGCGAAACGTTAAAAGCGATTAGTCGCGATAGTTAGTTAAACTCGCGTAAATTTTATGTTGTTCGTTTAGGTTCGCTTATTCTCTTCGTTGAATTCTTTAGATTGTGGTTTCGATGATGTTGCTTTAGAATTCGATTGGTGTAGTTCCGGCATGCTTATATTAGATTGTTAACTTATTTAGGCAACGATAAGGCGAAGGAAAGCGAAGTTGAAAAAGTAGCGCAAAGTAGAAAGTTTGATCGTTTCCGTGAGTTAGAAATCGGTGAGTGTAAATTGTTTTATGAAATGATAAATACACTATGATTTCTATATGATTTCTATGCTCTCATGAAAGATTTAAACGTTTTAATATTTAAATGAATTTATATACATGATATACGCTTTACAGGAATGTTACACGTTTCGAAATGTTTTTAATTTGTATTAAAGCAATATTGATCGTATAATTAGTTATTGAAATGTGCTTTTATGTTTTGTTTTATAAGCAAAGGAGCATGTTTTACAATTATTATTTTAGCACGATAATGTATTTCAAAACCAATGGCTACCCATCCCCATTATGACTGAATTATGACTGTTATGCGGCCGAAGTGCCTTATATCGCGTATGGCATGTCTGTCGGGGGAAAGTCCACTAACTATAGGGGGGGGATCGAGTCTGTCATGTCGCCCTCTACGCGTATATAAGGTACTATCATGAATGATGCCCTATGTGCAGCGAGGTAACATACCGCGGCATAGTGGTTATGAATGAGATTGCACGTCCCCACCACCGGTGACCCAAGACCGGGCGGTGATCATGATTTCCCCGGGTCCCATTGGATATATGTTTTATGACTGAGGATTGATTTATGATTTTATGAGTTTATTTATGAATTTATGATTATGTTATGAACGAATTTTACGATGCTTATAATTTTGTATCTTGTTTTCAAGTGAATTATGTATAAAAATGATGGTATACTATTATGAAATGCACGTTTTAATTAAGATATTTCAAAACTTCGCATTTTGTCAAAAGATTTTAGAAAGGAAACGTATTTAGAACTGCATAACACTCACTGAGCCTTTTTAGCTCATTATTTTTCTTGTTTATTTTGTTTTAAAACTCCCCAGGCGCAGGATCGAGTCCTTCAGGCGGCAGATCTTCAGCTCAAGAGTAGGCGAGTTTATCAGGCGACCGAAACTGTGAAAATAAAGTAAATTTTTGTTGTAAAACGGATTTTAATGTGATGTAAATATTTAAGTTTTATAACTTTAATTATGTTATCATGCATGTGGAATGTTTTCTTTTAAGTTGAAATGGTTTTAGTTTTTAAAAACTCGAATTGCATTGAAATGTGGATTTTGCAATGGACCTGAGGTCCTATTTGGAAGTGGAAATGAAAGTATGCATTTTGAAATATTATTAATTGTTTTACAGGTGTTTTGAAAAAGTTGAAAATGTCAGAAAAACAGCCGTTGTGCTGCCGAAAATTTTTCACCCTCAATTTTTAATGATTAAGAAATGAAACTGTTTTACGGCTTAGCTTCACGGAATCCTTTTAAGTCACCTGCTTAAAGACTGTAAGGATTCTGTGGGGTGCCGGGAGGGCTCAGCTCGGATCTCTTCAAGGGATATCCGGGTTGGGTCATTTCAGGTGGTATCAGAGCCCGATTTTTAAAATATATATCGATTATGAAAACCCACTTCCGAAAATGATTTTATGTTTTTCAAAAATTGCATGATTTCTTGCATGATTTTGTTTTCAACATTCTTTTAGAATCAATTATATTTCATGATGATATGAGTTTAAAATTTCACAGAAATGCGTCGTCGAGGTCGCCCGCCTATTAGAAGAGCTGCCGCAGAGACTCATTTGCCTGCAGAGGAACAAATGAATGAGTCCGTGAATGTTCCTCAGGATGCTATTCCATCCGAATCGTCCCAATCAAGATCATCTCAACCCCCAGAATTTGAAGGCGGAAATGCGCAAATGGAACAGATGGCTCAATTGTTGGCCGCGGCACTTCGTCAGCCGCGAGAAGCAGGAGGTTCCATTGAAAGGGCTAAGAAATTAGGAGCCAGGAATTTTGACAGAACTAGTGAACCGGAAGAAGCTTTATCTTGGTTAGAAAATAATGAGGGGATCTTTGAGGTTATGGAATGTTCAGAAAAGCAGATGGTGACGTTTTCAGCCTTCTTATTGAAAGATAGGGCCAATGATTGGTGGAAGGCGTTGCAGAGACGGAATCCAGAAGGGGTATCCTGGACTCAATTCAAAAGCGAGTTCATGGATAAGTTCATTCCTAAAAGCTATAAAGATGCCAAGGTTGAGGAGTTCTTCAAGTAGGAACAGGGTGCTCTTTCGGTATCAGAATATGAGAGAAAATTTTCAGCATTGGTGAGGCATGTCCAGTTTATTCAAGATAATGAGGAACAGAAGAGCAAAAGATTTGCAGTAGGACTAAATCCAAAAATCAGGACCTTCGTAGCATCGATTGCACATTCTCAGTATGGTCAATTGGTAGAGGCTGCAGTCAGAGTCGAAAGGAGCATGGGAGAGAAATCTCAGAGTGGCACCCAGAATCTGAAGCGTGGCGGATCAACTTGGACTCAAGGAGGAGCTAGTAAGCAATCCAAGAGTGGAGGAAAGACAAAGTGGTTTGATGGTCATCAGTCTGGATATGGGGCACAATCCAACCAAGGTTCCGTAAAAGCACCAACTAGATTTAAAAATACTGGAAGCTCGCAAGGAACCTGGCCAGAATGTGTAAAATGTGGTAAAAGTCATCCTGGCGAGTGGAGATTAGGCTCAGACGTATGTTATAAATGTGGTCAGAAAGGTCATTTTATGCGAAATTGTCCGCAGTTAGTTTTTGGTGGTAGATCAGATATGGGATCAGTAGGTCGAGACCAGGAGCAGAGAGGTGCTTAAGCTAAAGGCCCCTCTTCATCCAGTAAACCGAGCGGACCAGCAAAAAGGGATAAATCATCAAGAGGACAGACAAGTAGACCCCAAGCTCAAGCTAGAGTTTTTAGGATGACCCAGCAAGATGCAGACGATGCTCCAAAGTTAATATCATGTATGATATAGGTATTCAGTGTTTATATATTTGACTTGGTAGTGATTGACGATTGTTATGACTGATTGATGATTAAGTTTTGATTGGTTTATGAGCCTAAGTGAACCTTCTTTTCGAGGAATAGATCTTTGAAATTTCGAGGACGAAATTTTTATAAGGAGGGGTGAATTGTAAAACCAAAAATCTTCATCGTCGTTAAGTGAATTATTTTTCTGATTGGATCGTGTTTCGATCGGAAAAATATAATTCTTAAGTCCGAAATTATTCGGAATAAGTATTTTATCGGGTAATAAAATTTATTTATAATGTAAGACGGCTGCGAATTTAGAATAAATAAATAAATAATCCCGGAAACGAAATCAAGTTGTAAGTGGATGCCCGGACGGATGGATGAAATCGGTTTCGAGCTTGGAATTAATGGGAGAATGCATGAAAGATTTTTAATGAAATAAATTGGTGCATGCATGTGACACTTGTCACTCATGCAAGCAATGAGGGATACAAGTGTCATTCGGGCATCAAAATATTTAAATGGGAAACAAAAGCGAATGAAATAGAAGAAAGCAATATATGTCAAGCTCGGTCAACTCTTCTTATATTAAAACCGAAATCAAAGTAAGAGGATTGAGAGATCGAGAGAGTTGAGAGCGACCCTCGGTCAGCTCATCCAAAACCAAATTGAGTTATATGAGAGTTAGAGGAAGAGAGTTCAAAAAGAAGACCGTGAAGCCGATAGCAGCAACCAAGAGAACCTTCAGTCCGTGAGTGTTTCATGTGAGGTTTGAGGATAGATCCAAGGATACCAGCTCAAGAACAATAAGGATCTGAGCTAGATGCAGCAAAGGAAATAAGGTTCGGTGAGTGCAAGCTTATCTTTATTTTGATTGAGGCAGATCGTGAGCTGGGGATGCAAGGAGGAACTGCTTTGTGGCGTGTCAATTAGCTGCTGCAGTATCATCTTCCTGGAAGGTCTCAGCCCATGCATGCAAGCAAAGAAGGAAGATCTGTTGCTGCCAAGCGTGGTGTTGCTGCCGAGCGAGTGCTGGAGCTATCGTGATGCTGTCCACGCTGCTGTCAGGTGCTGTCACTGCTGTCCGTGGAATTGCTGCTGTCGTGGTGAAGGTGCTGGTGTTGCCGTGACGCTGTCCTTGCTGCTGCCAATTGCTGTCGTCGCAAGCTGAGTTATGCGAGCTGCTGCCATCGTGAGCTTGCTGTCGTTGCTGCCATCTCGTGCCGTGTGCTGTCAACATTGATGTAGCTGCTGCCAACAGCTGCTGTCAAGCTGAAATCCACATCCAGTTTTGAAGTGAAACAGCAAGAAGCAAAGATACTTGCTGGTGGAAGAAGGAGCTTGCTGCCGCGAGTGATTCGTCATCGTCGCGCTCGTTCGAAAGCTATTTGAAGCGAAGCTAGTGAGTAAGTGCTGCCCCATGTTGCTTTGTTAAGTTGTTTTGGTATTTAGTAAGCAACCATGTGATTAAGTTGAGATAAAGTGGTGATATTATGTTTGGGTTTAGGATTGAGAACCTCGTTAGTGCGGAGGTTCGCTTGAGATTTATTTTGCTTGTGATTTTGGAACGAAATGGTTATCGATTGTTGCGTTGTGTTTCGAGTGCGGGCTGTTATAAGAGACTTTAGGGGCTGTTATGGAGTGAATTTAATTTGAGTTCATTGTCTTGAATTAATGGTTAGTTTTTGAATGTTTTAAAGTATCGGATAATCGTTCAGATATTTAGAATTTGTTTCCAAGCGATTCGGTTGAATTTCTCTGCGAATGCGAGCGTTGTCAGTTTGTGATGTTTGTTGTCAAATATGAAAGTAAATGTGATGTTAGCTTGATGCCCCGAGATTTTTATTAAGCCATTATAATGTTAAGTTGATGTTGGGATAGTTTAAGATACGTTTAAGTTAATTGGATAGTTTAGTTTTGCGCGAAATCGTTAAATTGTTGGTTTTGGAGATGAATCGGAAAAATTGTATAATTGTTAAGTTTGTTGCCATATTTTTCACGATTATGTTTTATCATGTTTGAATCTTTGTTTGCCTTGATTTAAGTTAAGTCACGAGTAATATGGAGGATAAGTTTATTCGAAATTAAAGGAATCACGCGAAACGTTAAAGGCGATTAGTCGCGATAGTTAGTTAAACTCGCGTAAATTTTATGTTGTTCGTTTAGGTTCGCTTATTCTCTTCGTTGAATTCTTTAGATTGTGGTTTCGATGATGTTGCTTTAGAATTCGATTGGTGTAGTTCCGGCATGCTTATATTAGATTGTTAACTTATTTAGGCAACGATAAGGCGAAGGAAAGCGAAGTTGAAAAAGTAGCGCAAAGTAGAAAGTTTGATTGTTTCCGTGAGTTAGAAATCGGTGAGTGTAAATTGTTTTATGAAATGATAAATACACTATGATTTCTATATGATTTCTATGCTCTCATGAACGATTTAAACGTTTTAATATTTAAATGAATTTATATACATGATATACGCTTTACAGGAATGTTACACGTTTCGAAATGTTTTTAATTTGTATTAAAGTAATATTGATCGTATAATTAGTTATTGAAATGTGCTTTTATGTTTTGTTTTATAAGCAAAGGAGCATGTTTTACAATTATTATTTTAGCACGATAATGTATTTCAAAACCAATGGCTACCCATCCCCATTATGACTGAATTATGACTGTTATGCGGCCGAAGTGCCTTATATCGCGTATGGCATGTCTGTCAGGGGAAAGTCCACTAACTGTAGGGGGGGGATCGAGTCTGTCATGTCGCCCTCTACGCGTATATAAGGTACTATCATGAATGATGCCCTATGTGCAGCGAGGTAACATACCGCGGCATAGTGGTTATGAATGAGATTGCACGTCCCCACCACCGGTGACCCAAGACCGGGCGGTGATCATGATTTCCCCGGGTCCCATTGGATATATGTTTTATGACTGAGGATTGATTTATGATTTTATGAGTTTATTTATGAATTTATGATTATGTTATGAACGAATTTTACGATGCTTATAATTTTGTATCTTGTTTTCAAGTGAATTATGTATAAAAATGATGGTATACTATTATGAAATGCACGTTTTAATTAAGATATTTCAAAACTTCGCATTTTGTCAAAAGATTTTAGAAAGGAAACGTATTTAGAACTGCATAACACTCACTGAGCCTTTTTAGCTCATTATTTTTCTTGTTTATTTTGTTTTAAAACTCCCCAGGCGCAGGATCGAGTCCTTCAGGCGGCAGATCTTCAGCTCAAGAGTAGGCGAGTTTATCAGGCGACCGAAACTGTGAAAATAAAGTAAATTTTTGTTGTAAAACGGATTTTAATGTGATGTAAATATTTAAGTTTCATAACTTTAATTATGTTATCATGCATGTGGAATGTTTTCTTTTAAGTTGAAATGGTTTTAGTTTTTAAAAACTCGAATTGCATTGAAATGTGGATTTTGCAATGGACCTGAGGTCCTATTTGGAAGTGGAAATGAAAGTATGCATTTTGAAATATTATTAATTGTTTTACAGGTGTTTTGAAAAAGTTGAAAATGTCAGAAAAACAGCCGTTGTGCTGCCGAAAATTTTTCACCCTCAATTTTTAATGATTAAGAAATGAAGCTGTTTTACGGCTTAGCTTCACGGAATCCTTTTAAGTCACCTGCTTAAAGACTGTAAGGATTCTGTGGGGTGCCGGGAGGGCTCCGCTCGGATCTCTTCAAGGGATATCCGGGTTGGGTCCTTTCAGAGGAAATACTCTTTGTGTAGTCGTCGATGAGGGACCTCAGGGATCGCGATACCCACTCTAACATCAGGCAGATCTACATTACTATATACGTGCAGAGGGCGACAGACTGACTCAAACCCCCTAAAGTTAGTGACTCTCCCAACCACTCTTGCCATATACATATACGGTACTTCGGCCGGTAACTTTGGGGATTAGGGTAAACCATAGATATTAAAATTCTTTCAATATACTTGCAACTTTCTTTTCATTCGATTGAAACATACAGTTTTCACCAGTAAATATTATTTTCTAATATAAACTTTATGATCGAAATATTTACGAAACAACTTTATCAAACCATTTCTATGCATGTATATATATCATTAACTTCCTAATTTATATTACCTTTGAATAAATACACTCCAATATAACTTTAAGAATTATACATGCATGATAAAAGTATAATGGTAAACTTGAAATTAATTAAACTTAATAACTTGGAATAATAAAATAAACATTACATTAAAGTAACTCGAATACTAAATTGTACGTTTGTGAATATCGATAATCAACTTCTAATTTCATAAAAGTTTTGAAAATAAACCACACTCACAACTTGCTTCCAAACAATATAAAAACCACTCCTTATGATTGCCTTCCGTTCGTCGGTTCACCTACATTTTATTATGATCGAATTTCCGTTAAAACTAACATTCGCATTAGCATTTAAACTTTTAACTATACAAGGGAATCGAATCATTCTATTTCAATTTGTAACGACTTCGATTATTTACACACAATAATCATTCGGATAAAAGCATAATTTCATACTTATCGTATCAAACGGAAATTTATAATCATCCTACTTACTTTGACCGAAGTTAAATCAATATTTACGCCATCCATCTCATTCAATTATTTTCATCGCAATCACACTTAAACATAATCAATATGGTGCAATTTCTAATTGAAACCATAAAACGCAATATTTTCATGATTACAAAAAGTTTCGTCGTGAATTATCCTTTTTAACAATTTGAACATTTCTTTTAGCTTTCCAAACAATTTTAACGTCAATACAACATATAATTTCATGCAAACCATATATAAATAAAAGTCTAACACTTCGATATTCACGATATCAACTCATGGCAGCTTAGTAACCGTAAATTCATTTTTCATTTCGACTTCGAAATTCAACGATTAAACGCATTCGCGCACAATGAAAATTATCCGAATAATTTAACTTAACTTAAACCATTATAATATCATGGTTTAAACATTTCCAACATACAAATAACATACCATGGCAGCTTGCTCATCAATAATTCTACTTCTCATTTCATCCAAACAATCCATAAATCATCCGAACCACTCGAAAACAATTTTCTATTATCAAGACAGTACTTCGACACTTTTAAACACATTGAAATTCATCATTTTCTATGGCAACACAATCGGAAATAAAAATGGAACCATAATAACCCCTACATGACAGATTTTGGCATATATACCAACATCAAAATCTCACCTGTTTTCACACTAAAATCACATGTAATCGAACCTCCACACTAATGAGGTTCCAATCCTAAATCCCAAGCATAGTATTTCCAAAATCAATCCATATCAAAACCCAAACATTTCCTAACAATAATTAACCATGGAAACTTACACTTCTTGAAAATCAACTCAAAAACTCCTTCAATTGCACATGCAAGCTACTGCCCATATACTTCCTCTTTAGTCGAGGTTCCTTCAATCCAAAAAGAGACATGTATGCTTAAAATCTCCCAAAATCAGCTTAGAAGAATTAATAAGGCAGCAACTTACCTTTGCATGTGTTGGTTTTGCTCAAAAACAACCTCTAATTTTGCCAAAAATGGTAGCTATCACCTTGTCATCCTCTTAGCTTGCTCTCTTGCTCTCGATTCTGCTATTTTTCTCTCAAAACCGAGCAACTCTCTTCATCCTCAAGTTCCTCTCTCGATTTGATTTGCTTTGGCCGAACACCCCTTTGATTTTTGATGTTTCATTTGCTTGAATCTCTTAGGTTTGATTGAAAAACCGAACACTCTCCCTCTCTAACTTCCTCTCGGGTTTGTTTCTCTTGACCTAATGAGAGCTCTCTCTCACTCTCTTGAGCTCTTGGTTTTGGGTGTTTGATGATGACCGAATGAAATGAGTTTTGTTTGCTTCATTCTTCTTTCAATTGTTATATATATATGATTTTTAAAAATTCGACACTTGGCATACATGCAAAATGACTTGGTGCCACTTGTTTCACTTCCTTTTAGCATGCGTGACATGTGTCCCTTTAAGACATCCATTCATGTCATGAGTTATTCCAAGCATCCTTCCATTCTGATTCCACATTCGAATTCGTTCCTGATCTGTCCGAAAGTCCTATTTTAATTCAATCCCATATCCGGAACTTATACTTGAATTCGATTTCATCTCCGAGCACTCTAAATCATTTTATTTCTCCAAAAATATTTTATACGATCCTAAATCGGAAAGAATATTTCGGTCCAATAAATTTTCGGATCACTAGAAATTATTCGAATGAATTCGTTTTCAATCTGTTTCACTTTTCTTTAACTCTGATATTAATTTCGAAACTTTTTATTCACTAAGTTCGCTTTTGAAAAAATTATTATTCCTGCAGACACTTTCCATTCAAAAACATGATCTATTAGAAAATAATTTATTTTCCATCAGACGAAGTTTTTGATTTCATAAAGTCTCCATAGAAAAGGCTTAAACCGTTAAACTCCATTTACATTTATCTATGGAAAGTTACGTCCAAACATAACAACTCAATCTCAGCAAGTCTATCACTTAAAAGGGGATCTAAACATCAAGGCTTGATTTGTATAAGATCTTTTCTACCTTATTTATTATCCCTCTAATTGGTTCCATAAACTTGTATGATTTATGACATCAACGCTTATAAGCTCCACAACTTATACAATACCAACCTATATTTATTCTAATTGATTAACATTTGGTCATATCACCTAAACCCATCGAAACTCAATCACCAAATATTCATATCAAATCTTAATTTACAATCGACTCAAATGTCATAAACCATCACAATTTCACGACATATTCAACGGTTACATAACCGGTATTTATCACCAATATAAATATACCAATAATGGCCATTCTAAAATTCGAATTTCCATACAATCTAATGAATCACGTATTGCTACCATACACTATGTCACACTTTTCATATCGAAATCAATTCAGTCTAATCTATCAACACTAACTACAAGTGCTTACCTAGATCTTTCGAAACATTCTTTCATCAATTTGGTAGAAAGCTTTTTCTATATCCTCTAGAAAACAACATCTAGCTCCTCTAGCTCCTCTAATAAACCAATTTTACCTCTTTTCAGAAACATTCATAAGGATGTGATACTTCAACAACCTATCCATACCAAATATCATGTCGAAGTCATGCATATCTAGCAACATCAAGTTCACTCAGAACTCGTGTCCTTCAATCATCATTTTACTATCTTTATACATTTTTTCGACTACAATTGAACCTTCTAAAGGGTTTGATGTTATCATACTACAATCTAAGGGTTTTAATTCATTATTCATGCTTGCTGTAAAATTTGTGGAGACAAATGAATGAGTAGCCCTAGGGTAAATTAATGCATGTGTATCATAATCAAATACAGAAATTGTACCAGTCACCACTTATAGAGCAGCATTCGCTTTTTATTGGTCATTGTAAATACTCTGGCCTGAGTCTGGGGTCTGCCTACCAGTCCTCTGGACGATTGACCCATATTTGTTGGTCCACCTGGCTTATTAGATGTAGTAGGGCCTTTAGTTTGTACACCTTTCTGCTTCTGGCCTTGACCAATATTGAATAGCCTCTGTCCTGCTAACCTCATATTCGACCTACTGCCAGAAGCTAGTTGTAAGCAATCCCTTACAAAATGCCCTCTCTGTCCACACTTATAACATATATCTATACCTATTCTACACTTGCCACAATGATATTTACCACATTTCGCACACTCTAGCTTGGTGTCTCTTATGGTTCTAGTATTTTTAAATCTGGTCGATGGTCTGACAAAGCCTTAACTTGATTGTGGCCCGTAACTTGACCGATTACTACTTGGCCATTTCGATTTTTTGCCACTCTTGACTTATTTACTGGACCCTTCTTACATCCAAATTGATCCACTGCGTTTCAAACTCTGAGCACCACTTCGAGGTTTATCATCCATACTTTTTTCAACCCTGACTGCAACTTCAACTAATTTCCTATACTGATCATGTGCAATCGATACCATATGGGTCTTGATTTTTGGGTTTAGACCTACTGTGAACCTCTTACTTTTCTGTTTTCATTATCCTATATAAACGGAACATGCTTCACCAATTCTGAAAATTTTCTCTCATACTTTGATATAGAAAGCACACCCTGTTCTAACTTGAAAAATTATTTGATCTTAACATCCTTATTACTTTTTGGGAAGAATTAACCCATGAACTCGCTTTTGAATTGAGTCCATGATACCTTTTCGAGATTCCATCTCTACAACACCTTCTACCAATCCTTGGCCCTATCTTTTAATAGGAAGGCTAAAAATGTAACCTCTATTCTTCTAAGCACCCCATGACCTCAAATATCCCTTCATTATTCTCCAACCATAATAAGGCTTCCTCCCATTCACCAGTTCCATCAAAATTCCTTACTTCCAACTTTCAAGCCTTTTCAATGGAACCCTCTGCTTCTTGTGGCTAACGGAGTGCCGCGACTAATAAATAAGCCACTTGTTCAATTTGTGCATTCCCTCTTTTAGGCTTTGGAGACTAGGATGGTCTTAGATGGGATGGTTTCGAAGGAGCTAAATCTAGAGGAACATTTATTGACTCATCCAATCATTCCTGTGTTGATGCAAGAATCTCTGCAGTGACTCTCTTAGTAGTAAGGCGACCTCGACGATGCATCTTTTGTGAAATTTAAACATATATTATCATGTAATATATTCGATTTCTAAAAGAATATTGAAAAGAAATCAAGCAAATTTTAGAAAAACATTAAATCATTTTCCGAAGTGGGTTTTCTTTTCTTTTCTAAGATAACTTTTCAAAATTTTTCAAACATCTTTTCAAAATCTTGGCTCTAATACTAATTGAAAGGACTCGACCTAGATTTCCCCTGTGGGGATTCGAGCGGAGCCTTCTTGGTACTCCAACGAAAATCCTCGTAATCTTCATATATGTGATTAACTTAAGGGACTCTGTGGAGTAAAGCCTTAATACATTTTTATGTCTTAATCATTTAAAAATCGGGGTGGAAAAATTTCAGTAGCATAACGACTATTTTTTCGATATTTTCAACCTTTTCAAAGTACCTGTAAATCAATTTTAAACACTTCTAAAAACATACATTCTTCTCCACTTCTAATTTGGACCTCAAATCCATCTCAAAATTCACATTCAACCATAAAACAAAGTATCTCAATCAAAATCATTTCGAACTTACAAACATTTTAAGGTGTATAAAGTCATAATCATTAATATAAAATCAAAAGTATATACATTATATAATTTCATTATACATCAAGACATTTATTTTAATTTCACAGAGGTAGTCATCAAATGTGCTCACTCAACTTTGCATTGGAGATTTATCACCCTGAGCACTTATTTCTACATCTGAGGAGGTTTTTTCATAAAAGTAAAATAAGAAATAGTGAGCTAAAAAGCTTAATGAGTGTTACACATTTCTAATTTCAAAATATAACCTCCCTAAAAATCATTTGGAAAATCTATGTTTCCTAATAATTTATTCAAAACATAATTTTCATGATTTTGCATAAACATATATATATATATAACTACTTGAATTCTCAAATACATGCATCGTAAAATTCATTTCATAACATGCCTCATTTGAAATTTGTTCGTAACATAAATATGAATTCATAAAACATATCGTCAATCATAAAATATGTATCCAATGGAACCTAGGGAAATCATGATCACCGCCCGGTTCTCGGATACTGGTGGTGGGGATGGTCAATCACAGTCATAAGCCACTATGTCGTGGAATGTTATCTCGCCTTACATAGGGCATCAATCATGATAGTAGAGGATGACACGACAGACTCAATCCCTCCATAGTTAGTGGACTTACCACACAACCCCCCCACACATACTGACATGCCATACATGTAATAAGGCACTTCGACCGCCTAACAATCATATCTTAGTCATATAATAAGGATTAGGGCAACCATCAGTTTTGAAAACTTTCTTTAACTGTTCTTAAAATTTAATTCACATGCTAAAAATAATCAATTGTAAAAACATATCTCTTCGATTTGATGCTAAAAACATAAAAGCACATTGCATCAATGAATTCATGCGATAAATATTTCTTTAGATACATATATAAAAATATTTATAGTTGAACATTATTAATATAAATTCATTTAAATATCGAAATGCTTAAATCTTCGTAAAGCATCATAAAAGCATAGTAGACAAAATGCATTTATCATTTCATAAAATAATTTACACTCACAGATTTCTAACTCACGGAAACTTCTCGATTTCCTAGTTCGCGATAATTTTACAGTTACGGATTCTTTCGCCTTCTCGATACCTATATAATTTAACATCTTATTATAAGCACGTGGAAACTATTTCACTTGTGAAATCAATGCCATCGACAGACATTCAATCACACAACATTTAATTACATAAATATTTCTGAAACCTCCTTTTTCAAATAGTAACAATGCCAATTATTCGTATTTACTTTCTGTTCGAAAATCTTAGTATTCAAGCATGCCAAACACCTCATTTCAACTCCAAATTTCATGTCAATGAATCCAACACAATTTTGAATTCTATTGGTCTATGTTGGTCGTATCTAACATAAAAATACAATTAATCTCATTTTATTTTTCTCATCGAAATTATACTTAAACATAATGTCTAGGGGTGTAAATGCAAGTCCATCGCATAAAATATCGTACTTTTGTAATTACGCAAAATTTTATCACAAAGTTGCCATTTGCATTCTAATGCATTCCTTTGATATCCAAGCTATTTTTCATCATCAAAACAGCCCCTAACATCATTCAAAACATCCAAAACAATTTTTCATCACACTAACCACAATATGGCAGCTTGGAAATCAAGGTTTTGCTTCCATCAAATCATCACATTTTTTCCAAGTTTTTACACTAGAATTCACATCAAAGAACACCATATTCACATGCAAATGAACCTCTACACTAATGAGGTTCCAAATCTTAAATCCCAAATATATTATTTCAACCAAAATATCAAAAACCATAAAAAATCTTACAAACTATCTCTTTAAAAACTCAATTTTTACCCTTCAAACTAATCTCAAATGATTAAATTTTGCTTCTAGATTGGTGTATACCTCATGCATGCGTTAAATCCCTTCAAAAATAGCTTCAAAATCACTCAAAATGCTTGTTGTCTCCCTTGCATAATTATGATAGAATAGCCCCTCACTTGTCTTTGCTGAAATGCTTCTTGTTTCCTTCTTGCACGTGTGAAGAAAAATCACTCCAAGTGTCCTCCAAGATCACCATGCAATGTTGTCTTCTTTTGCTCTTCCTCCTTGGCCCAATCCCTCTCTTGCATCTGTGGAGAATTCACTCAAAATCACTCAAGGTTGTTGTTCCTCCCTTTGATTTCCCTTAGCCAAGCTCAAGCCTATTACTTTTGGTTTTGTTGATTTGAGACTGAATGAAATTGCATGTGTTTCTCCTTTTGTTTTCTTTTGTTTGTTTTGCTTTTGACCAAAATGAAAGTGCTCTCTCTCACTTGTGTGTGCTTCGTTTTTGACCGAGTAAAATTGCTCTTTTCTCTGTTTCTTGTGTTTGTGACCAAATGTTTTGTCTTTGTTTCCCATTTCATTTGTTTGTTTTAACTATATGTATGCATGATATTTTTTTGCCAATTGTCCACCACTTACTCCTCTCTTGTGACACATGTCCTTCATGCAATCTCTCTTTCTCCAATTGCATGCCAAGTGTCCTATTTTCACTTAAATGCACGATGCTTGTCACACATGTAATCTATTTCATGTTTTCGTTTCACACTTTTCGATTTTCTCTTTCTATATTTGAAACCATTTCCTGTCCATTCGGAAATTATATTAGAATTCAATTTATACATCCGGATATTTTACTAAAATTTGATTGCATATCCGAACTATTCCGAAAATTTTATCGGAACTCAATTTACATATCCAGACTATCCAATAATTCTATTAATAATTTTCGTTATACCTGGAAATTATACTGGAATTATATTTGAAACCATCTTTGGTCTACCCAAAAATTTTATTATAACTCAATTTATCATTTCTGTACTTTTCGAAAATTTCATTAATTACTTTCGGACTATCTAGGATCGTTCCGAAAATTCAATTTTCATACTTGAGTATTTTAAATCTTTTTATTATTCCTAAATAATCTGAAAAGTATTTTCGTTTGATAAGCTTTGGATCACTTATAATCTATCCGAATAGATTAATTTTTGATCCGTTTGAATTTCTTTAATCTCTAATATTAATTTTGGAACCTTTTGACTTGCGAAGTCCACTTTTCAAAAGTTACTATTCACGTGGACATTTTTAGTTTGAAAATACTATTCACCCGAAAATACTATTCATCAAAAAATCACTTTCAACGATTTTCGGGGTCCTTTTCCCAAAAATCACTTTTCATCTACAAATACTATTTACACATACGTTTTTCGTCCGAAAATACTATTCATCGAAAAAAATAAATTATTTTTCATAAAACAAAATTTTGGGTTTTACAACATATGCTCATGTACACATCACATCAATGCTAACACTTTAATTTCCTTCTCCTCTTTCACCATCTAGCACAATCCCAAGCTCATAAGAGTATGACTAAATTTAAGGCTCAATAAGATCATTTAATAAAGGTATACAAAAGAAAAGACTAAAACTATTTGGCTTTAAAGAATTTATGATGTATTTCAATTCAAGATAAGGAAATAGACATTTATTAGAAATTGCCTATACCACATATAAGAAGTACATCCAATTCTCAAATCAAAGCAACTCATATTATCTATAATGATGATTGTTCTTTAGTATCCAATGCAAAACCTGTTAGAGGTAATTTATTAAAAACAAAAAAATGAAGATTTTTTAAAGAGTAGAAATAAATAAATTTCTCAGAGAAAGAAACAGTCAAAGGACTTAAATCCTCACTAAGGGTACTCTTTATTGATAATCCACGATTCATGTAAATATGGTATTCATCCACTCAATGGACTAAAATCATGGCATTCAAAAGTCTCAAATTATGCAAAAATATTCATGGTTATTCTCTAGTAAAGATATATAATAATTTTTTTTTTTTTTTTAAAAAAAGGATGCATTAAGACTCTATTGATGAATACAAAGTGATTAGCTAATTTGCTATGGGTTAACTAAAAAACGAAAAATTTAATGAAAAATTCAAAAATCGTAGAAAAATTTTGCAAAAACTAAAAAAAAAAAAAAAAAAAAATGTTTTTCACCACCCCAAATCTAAACTAAACATTGTCCTCAATGTTTCAAATGCAAAGTATAAGTAAGAGAAGAGTAAAAACCAAAAATAAAAACAAAGATAAGGAATAGAATTACTTAGATGGGTTGCCTCCCAACAAATGCATTAGTTAATGTCTTGGTTAGACGTTCTTCTACCATTTTATCAACCTAGCTCCCATGGGTAAGTGTAACTATACATTAACGGCCTTGATCCTCTATGCTTGCCTCGTGGAGATAGGGTAAAACTGAATCACATTAAAAATATCGTTGTGTTTATTTTACTTTATTATTGCTTAGGTTTTTATGATGTTGTAACATGTAGTTT
Organism: Dimocarpus longan; assembly: GCA_022984855.1. Classification (NCBI taxonomy): domain Eukaryota; kingdom Viridiplantae; phylum Streptophyta; class Magnoliopsida; order Sapindales; family Sapindaceae; genus Dimocarpus; species Dimocarpus longan. The sequence goes on along the minus strand of CM041014.1, from coordinate 9,566,894 downwards.
GTTTGTTATGATATGTTCTATTCTTATACAATATTTAGGTAATTGTCATAACACTTGTTAACTTAACATAACAATCGCAAAAATTAGATATTGTATAGTAAATAGATTATTTCATGTTTGAAATAATCTTTTTTTTTTTAAATTAGCTAGATGGGCACACATCATGTTCTTGAATTTTCCCCAACAATAAATGTTCAAAGGATTGTCAACATCTACTTAATAAGTTTGAAATAATCTTTTGTTTTGTTAGTTGGCTAGATAGGTATTGATTGAGAATTGTTATCTTAACACCAATCAAACATACTAACTGGTGAGCTAGATCCACCATGGTAAGAAAGATGGACCGCAACCCAAGATTCTCAAGTGTGAGTTCTATTGATAACATTTTTTTGACAAACTATTATTAACATTTTTAAATTTGAAAAAATTTAGATATTCAGAGAGGTGCTATCCAAATATCCATCTTATGTATCTAGTTTAGTGTCTGTACACTAGTCTAACCCCCGGAAATAATCAAAGCTGAGTTCCAGCTGGATCTTAATTTAAGTTTGATGTGACCTATAATATGTACGAAAGTGACTTCTTCCATGACCATGTGATGCAGCTGTGAATAAGGCAAAAAAGAAGGTCGGTTTGGGTGTGGTTATCCGAGACTAGTCGGAGTTGGAAAAATATACATAAGGTGAGAAGAAAAATATATAAATAAGGAGTTGGAAAAATATATATGTCAATTTTTTAATCCCCAAATTTCTTATCATCTTGATACTTCAATTCATGTTGAAAGCAAAAGGAGTTGGAAAAATATATATAAGGTGAGAAGAATAATAAGCCTGGCAAGTATGTCAATTTTTTAATCCCTAATTTTCTTATCATCTTGATACTTTAATTCATGTTGAAAGCAAAAGGAGTTGAAAAAATATATATAAGGTGAAAAGAATAATAAGCCTGACAAGTATGTCAATTTTTTAATCCCCAATTTTCTTATCATCTTGATACTTTAGTTCATGTTGAAAGCTAAGGGAGTTGGATTTTCCTGCATTATTCAAACAAAAACACATATTGATTACAGCCTCTTTTTTTTTTTTTTTTTTTTTTAATATATATATATTACATCTTCCGATACTTGATAAGATATTTATCGAGATCTACTAATAGAATCTGTTTAGTAAGCAGCCTCGAGATCTACACCCAGAATCAAGAGAGGGCTACTCACAAGCAAGTGTTGAGTAAGAAAAGGGGACCTAAAGAAAGAGCAAAGAGAGTGTATCTTTACAATGTTGAGTAAAAAATTAGAGCAGAAAAACATATTCCACTGCTGTTAATTAATCAATACATATATAAATATATATATATATGTTCATGGAGGAGCAGTAATAGGCCATATTTTGTAACCTTTCATTAAATGAAACAACCTTCAGCTTAACATGATCTTCTTTGTTCAAGAATCTAACCGGTGCCAAAAAGGTGGAAAGACCACATTTCAACTGTTTTTTTGAAATACCACATTTCAACTTTTCGTATCCCATATTATAGGAAAGTATTGAATACATGTTAAATTATTGATCCCCATCATCATGTTTTTACCCGGTAATTATTTTTACTGTTCTTGCAAAAGGATATCAACAGTCAGAAATTTTAATGGGTTGTTTTTGTTTAGTTTTATCTCTATATTTGATTTCCATCACCTTTGCACAAGATGGAAACCGATTCATCTACAATGGCTTCAATGGAATCAAACTGCATTTGGATGGACTAGCAGAAGTCCTTCCCAATGGCCTGTTGTAGCTAACTGACATCTCTGAGCTGAAAAGTGGTTATGGTTTCCATCCATTTCCGATCAAGTTCAATACATCTTATTCTAAATCTCTTTCTTTTTCAACACGGTTTATGTTTGCATTGGTTTCAGCAACGCATAATTTTGGTGGCCATGGTATGTCTTTTGTCTTCTCACCATCTTTGGACTTCACCAATACAGATACAGGTGCATATTTTGGACTCTTTAATTTGAGAAACAATGGCTAGCCTGCAAATCACATCTTAGCTGTTGAGCTTGATACTGTAGAAACTCCCACGTTTGAAGATATTGATGGAAATCATGTGGGGATTGATGTGAACACCTTGATTTCCAATGATTCTGCTACAGCTGCTTATTTTTCTAATAGCAAAATGAAGAATAAAAGCTTGATGCTAGAAAGTGGAGATCCAATACAGATGTGGATAGAGTATAATGGAGCAGAGAAGTTACTTAATGTGATAGTAGCTCCGATCACCTTTCCAAAACCAAGCAGACCTCTCTTGTCAACATCCATAGATCTTTCTAAGACTTTCTTGGACTCTATGTATGTTGGATTCTCTGCAGCTACCGGTACACGTAAGAGTGACCATTATGTTCTCAGATGGAGCTTCAGCAGAAGTGGAGAAGCACAAGATCTCGATATTTCAAATCTTCCTCCACCTCCCCCAAGAAGAAAAACAAGTAAGAAAAATGATCCAATGATGATTGTTTTGGTTGTAGTTGTGGTGGCGATGTTTATAGTAGTTGTTGGAGCTGTTTACTTTGTGAGAAAGAAGAAATATACAGAAGTATATGAAGACTGGGAAAAATAATACAGTCCTCATAGATTCTCTTATAAGAATCTCTACAAAGCAACTAAAGGTTTCAAGGACAAAGAGGTTATAAGGCAAGGCGGTTTTGGAAAGGTTTACAAAGGTGTAATTCCTTTTAATGAACAAATCGTGATCAAAATGGTCACTCATACTTCGGGACCATGGATGAAGCAGTTTGTGGTTGAGATTGTAAGCATAGGAAGGCTAAGGCATAGGAACTTGCTGCGACTCCAAGGCTACTGCAGGCAAAAAGGAGAGCTTATGTTGATATATGATTACATGCCTAATGGTAGCCTTGATAAAATTTTATATGGTAGTATGAGACCAAATCTGAATTGGTTTCAGCGAACAAGAATTCTTCAAGGAATAACTTGTGGCCTTCTTTACCTCCATGAAGAATGGGAGCAAGTAGTTCTTCATAGGGATATAAAGCCTGCTAATATTCTTTTAGATGCTGATCTAAATGGAAGATTAGGAGATTTTGGCCTTGCTAGACTCTATGATCATGGTAGTGATCTACACACCACCAACCTGGAGGGAACTATAGGTTATCTGGCTCTAGAGCTTCTTAGAACCGGAAAAACGACTACCAGCACAGATGTGTTTGCTTTCGAGGTTTGTATGCTTGAAATAGCTTGTGGACGAAGGCCTACGGAGCCTAGAGAGTTAGATTTGGTCGATTGGGTGATTGAGTAATGGAAAAGAGGATCTATCCTTGATGCTAGTGATCCAAGATTGGAAGGTGTATATGCAGAGGAGCAAATGGAGTTGATTCTGAAACTAGGCTTGTTTTGTTCACACCCTAACCCAACAATGAGGCCTAGTCTGAGGCTAGTGATGCAGTACCTAGATGGTGATGCTAAGTTTTCGGATATTTCGCCGGATAACAATGTGATTGGCGCATTCACAGCAACTAATGAAGCTTTTGATAATGCGGTTTCATTTTCTTCATTGTTTGAAAAAACTTCTCTGCAAACCATGTCCACCATTGATTCAATACTCATTTCAGGTCGCTAACAAAAAAAAGTCTATCCATTATGATAGGAGATTTAAGTTAAACGTTTCTAGGAATATGACACGTATTGTTTACATAACTACCTGTAAATTTAGAACACTAGTTTGTACTTTGCATTCCAATTAGACTTGACACAGTATTTCTGCAAAGTTATTTGATTTTCAGGGCTCATATGCATCTATTCTACTATAACAGTTTGCAAAAGCAAGGTTAGATAGTTCTATATCAATGTTAAAGTAGCTATGTAGAAATATTGTAACTTATAAATGTTTGCCTGTACCATCTATATCAATTTACCTCCAGAAATTAAAAATAATATCAAACCACCACTAGTTTTGAAAATATTAACTAAAAAGGCCCCACCGTCAATTGAAATAATAAAACAATCAAGAAAATGATGGTTCTATAAATTCTGAGGGTAAATCAGTTATTGACCTTGATGACAGTGATGAAATACAGATGGAAAATACTATGTAATTTTTTATTAAAAAAAAAAGAAAAATAAAATCCATTTAAAAACAAATTAAAAGAAAAAAGAAAAAACAAAACAAATTAAAATCCAACGCCCACACAACTCTCTCTCTCTCCTGGTCACTCACCCTTTCTTTTCCTCTTTGTCACTCACCATCTCTCTTTCTCTCCACTTCTTCCATCTCTTTTACTTCTTTGAAGACCAATCGAAGACCCATACAACACCCACACAAATTTCTTGCAAATCCAATCGAAGACCATGAGGTTCTCCCAGATCGCTCTACCATTCAACTTTCTTCACCATCCATCACCACTACTTGCTCTCTCTCTCTCCATTGCCAACCTCTTACACCGTCGCAACTTCTTGGACTAGTGCCAGCCCACTGCTTACGTCGTCGGTGACCAGTCGATAATGGACCAGTGTGGACCAGTACGAGATAGAAGCGGAAGAAAAGGAGATGCTGAGGAATTGGTCGGAGGAGGAAGCCGGTGATGGACCAGTTATGTAAAGCCTAGAATTTTCTCTTTTATGAGAAATAAAATTTTTTCAATGAATAATGTTTCCACGTGAATAGTATTTTTGATTGAATAGTAAATTTTGAGAAATAGATCCCAAAAATCGTAAATTTCTAGAATAAGTATTAGAGATCAAAGAAATTGAAACGGATTAAAGTTGAGTCAATTCGAATAGATTTTAAGTGATCTGAAGTTTATTGGACAAAAAAATATCGTACATATGCCCTTATTTATGGAGTAATAAAATAATTTAAAGTACTCAAATATGTAATTACATTCTATTATAATTCTCGGATGCACTGAAGATGATATCGAATACAAGAATTGGTATGGAGATTTATTAAGGTTTAGAATATAATTAGTGTCAATGAAATTATCAAAAAAGACATGATTATATTAAATTGTAAAAGACATGTACAAGGGCATTTTAAAAAATTGAAAGATGCACGAAAGTGGCGTGACAAGTGGAAAAGGAAGGAAACATGTAAGTGACATGTGTATGGTGACAAGTACGCATGTTGACAAGTACAAATTTTTTTTAAAAAAAATGTTGGCATTTGGTTGAAATGAAATGGAATTAGTTAAATTTGAATTGGTTTTTAAATTTTAATCAATCAAAAACTTTAATACGAACCAATGGAAAACATGTAGAATTGAAGTAAGTTTGGGGGCAATTATGAAGGCAAGTGGAAACTATATAAAGTGAAGCGAATGAAAGAACAAACAAGAGAAGCATTCAGCCAAAGGAAAAGGGTGCTCGGCCGAGAGAGAGACTTGAGTGCAGCAGCTAGTTTTGGTGATTTTGAATCCATTTTTGAGTGTTTTCAACACATGTAAAGGTTGCATGCAAATCTACGAGCAAGATCCATCAATTTCAAGTTGATTTCAAGAGGTAAGAATCAAGTTTTCATGATTTGTTTTTGTAAATGGTTGGATTTATGATTTCTAATGGATGGTTTGTGATTTTTAAGTATGAATCTAGAGATTTGAGACCTCAAAATTGTGGGAAAACAAAGCTTGTGGTTCAAGAGTCATTGGTAAGCATACTAGTGAAAATAAATTTTTTATTTAAGTTTGAGTTGATGTTATTTAGGACACTAGTAGGTTTGCCATGAGATATGATGGATTTTAGTATGAATGTAAGTGTGAAACTTAAAGAAAGATTGGTGTTGTGTATGCATGTAGTACATGGCCAAAAGGGGAATTAAGTGGTCCAATTTGAGTTCATATTATTTGAATAATTTTCATACATGTATATGCATTGAAATATTGAGTTTTGATGTTGAAATTAAAAGTAAAAATATGGTACATCAAGCTGTCATGTTTCGGCCATATTGAGTTTAAAGTAGTGGATAATTGTTTTTGGATGTTTTGAATGATTTTATGACTTGTGTTGATGATGAATTAATCATGAAATTAAAAGAAATCCATTGGATATTATAGGACACATCTTACAGCCAAACTTCGTGTTGTTGCACAAATGTGATGTTTTATGAATTGGATTAGATTTTACACCATTTTACATGTGTTTAAGTGTGATTATGATGGAAAAATTGAATGAAATTGATGGTGTGAGAAGTTGGTCAAGGTTTAGCCAAGACTAGTTATAATCATTCAAAAAATTTCGTTTAATACATTAATATGAAATTTGGACTTTGATTGTGGTGTTTTACATACTTAGATGTTAAGAAAATTAAAAGGAAAGTATATATGAATAATTAGGGTGGTTTCCACTTGAAAAAGGGTGTTTTGAAATTCTTGTGTAATTAAATGTTGGTGTGTGTCAATGCGTGTTGATGAAAGTAAGTGTACGAATAACTTTGGTTACAACGTTACCTAAAAATTAAATGTGAAAACACGTAGGTAATAAGGGGGCAAGAGAACCCAAAGTCATAAGTTATCATGAGTTAGGAAACAGTGAATGTCCCTTTCAATATGTTTTTATACAATTATTTTTTTATTCACTATGAAATTATGAGTTATATTTAAATTTATGCATTGAAATGTTAAAAATTGATTTGAAAGTAAAATATATTCAATATGAAAACCTCTTGCATGAATTTTAGAAAGTTTATGTGAATTATAGATTATATGATGAAAAGCAGCATGTGTAGAAATGTTCGTATAAGCCTATGGTACGCCTTATAGACATCTTAGATAGTTATTACCAGTCAAAGTATCCTAAAATGTGTATGACAGTGTTAGGGGTATCTGTCACTAACAACCGGAGGGATTGTGTCAGTTACTTCAATTCAGTGTGTTGCCCATGCACGTATAAAGGTATATAATGGCTAGCTCCTAGTAATGATACAGAATTCCACCATATAGAATCGGACATATGGCCAAGGCCATATTGGATTCAGTTTAAAGAAACCTAGGGTGCCATGTGGTATTTAGAAGCTGGTGGTTGGCTTATTTCACAAGAGAAAATTTTCAGAAAATTGTATTGTCACCACCATTTATTATTTTACAGTAAAGATATAATAATATAGGCTACTATGTTTTCAGATTTGAAAAGCACTTCAAAATAGTTTTCCGAAATTAGGAAATTCATTTTTCAATATGTTAATAAATTTCAGTTTTATACGCATGAATTATATTTATACTGGATGTTTATACATGTGTTTAATTCATGTGAGGTTTTCAGAAAATGTATTTCAGTTTTATAGCATTGAAACAGATACGAAATAATTTTAAAGTTTTAGGGAGGCTATTTTCAAAAGTATAGTTTGAATAAAAAAGCATGACACTAACTGAGCTCGTTTAGCTCACTTTATTTTCATGTTTTATAAACAAAACCTCTCCAAATGTAGGTGCAAATGGTTCAAGTTCAGTTGCAAGGACTCCAACCCAAGAGTAAACGGGTTTAGTTATATGCCACTGTGTTAAATTTGTTTATGTATGTTTACTGTAAATGCTTTTGAAAACCGATAAAATAACATTTGCTTGCAATTGTATGTAGTTTTTGAAAAACATATTTATGCATGACATGTAAATATTTTGAGTGACATATTAAATTTCAGTTTTATAAATAATTTTGCGGGAAAACTTTTATGGTTGATTATGAAAAAGGAAAAGAAGGTCTGAAGCCCAGAAGTTGAGAAATTTGGTTGTTTTAGAAGTGTACAGAGTTCTTATAAGTTTTTACAAAGTGGAATTTTTAGAAAAATGACTATGGTGCTATCAAAAATTTTATAAACCCTATTTTGCAAACGTACTTTAAAAAAAAAAAAAAAAAAAAAGTTCCACCTATTTCCACTAGAAAAAAACAATTTCTAAAGAGTTTTAAAAATGTTTTCAGTAAAAGAAAATGACTTAACTTCATGGAAACCTTTTAGCTGGAGCAGATCTAAAATGGAAGTGACAGGCCCCGAACTTTCTAAAACGATTATCATATAATCGATGACCTACTGACAACTTCACGGTAGCCCTCCAATTGATATTTGAATCCGACTGGAAAGTTTCCGCAAAGCTAAGTCATTTTCTTTTTCTAAAATCTCTTTATGAAATGTTTTTTCTAACTGATGTGGTGGGAAATTTTTTGCATTTTTAACATTTCTTTTACAAACTATTCTATAAAATTTTCAACAAATCACAATCAAACACAAACATGCTTTAAATTTTAAAGTATAACCCAGAATTCATTTACATTTCATATAATTAAACTCAAAAACATTTAAAATCATTCATATGTCATACATATATAAATATTTATACATTTTGCAAAAGAATATAAGCAAAATCTAAATCATATTTAATATACAATGTAAAACTCAAAACCTTGTTCGTCGGAGAGCGAATTATTTTTTCAATGGATCGTGTTTTCGATCGGAAACATATAATTCTCAAGTTCGGAAATATTTGGAATAATTATTTTAGAGTAATAAAAATAATTTCGAGAGCTTGAAGATGGATTCGAAATGTAAAAATAATTCCGAAGACGAAATCAAGTCGTAAGCGGATTCCCGGACGAACAGACGGAATCGGATTCGAGCTTGAAAATCAAAATGGGAGAATGTATGGAAGAATTAAATAAAATAAATTGATGAAGGACGGACATGTGTCGCGCATGTATAAAAGAATGAAGACAAGTGTCATGGAAACAATGAGATAGGCATTGCACGATGGACAAGTGGCGAGCAAAAGCTTAAGCAAGTTGAAAAGTGGATGTTGATGGAGGATTAAGCATGACAAGTGTATGACATCTTAGGAAGAATATAAATAACTGAATTTTAAGTGAAATCAAGAGAAGAGAAAGTCAATTGTGTATGTGTGCATTCTCGGTTATCAAGCAGCAAATAGCTTTTTCCTCTCTTTCAAAACAATCTTGCAAACGGTCACCATTGTCTTTGTAGCTTTCAAACCGAGACCTAAAAAGAGAGAAGCTTTGTGGCCAAGAGAGATAGAGAATGAGGGAGTTCTTGAGATAGAGAAGCAAGCTCGGTCTAAAAGCAATCAACAAAAAGAAAATGAGTGCAGCTCGTTTGGAGAGGAGAAAAAGGATGACATTGCCAAGTGAAACTCCAAGTGAGTGAGTGAGGGAGCTGTCGAGAAAGAGAGGATCTCGTGAAGAAGTCTGAGCAGCACCAACAGCTGCATGTACTGTCCAAGCATCCAGGTGGAAGATCTGATCTTGCATGCAGGCAAAGACGGAATATCTGCTGCTGCCAGACCATGAACTGCTGCTCCCAGGAAGTGCTACTGCTGCCGTGACCTGTTGCTGATGCCGAGGAATTGTGGCTGTTGCCATGGAGCTGCTGTCAGGCCTTGAGAGGAGCTGCTGCCAAGCCTTGATAAGCTGCTGCTGTGACTTGCTACTGCTGCAGTGAGTTGCTGTCGCTGCCGAAGGTGATATCCAAGCTGCCGTGACCTGCAGCAAGGAGGAAGTGAGCTGGTGAGTGCAAACCTGAGCAGAACAACCATCGTTTTTCCATCTCCACTCGGTTTTCAGCAGGTCAGTGATTGAAATTATATTTCCAGCAGCTTGTAAGTAAATTGGAGAACTAATTTGAAATATTTTAAGCCCATTTAGCAGCTCGAATTAGTGTTAGTGCAGATCGGAGAGTGGACAATCCATACATTGTGATTTTAGAAGTTGTTTTGAGTGATTTAGCTTTCATGCATGGTCCTTAAGGTAAGCTGCTATCTATGTGATGTTTGCGTAGCTTAGATGCTTGAGTTGATGAAGAGGAATTGATGTTAGGGGCTGTTATAGGTTCGGTTAATCATTGGATAACGGACAACTCTTCGCGTGTAATTTTCAAAGCGTGTCGATTGTTATTTGTGAGGTAAGTTTGTGTTTTTAAGAATCTCATTTTTTGTTGGAAGTGTTTAGGTTGTAATATTGAATGAAAATCATGATGAAATGTTTGGGAATTAGGATTGGAACGTCGTTAGTGCGGAGGTTCGTTTGTTTGTGATTTTGATGCAATATTGGATGAAATTGAATGTTGGGTTATGTGCTAAAATCTGTCATAAAGGGGCTGTTATGTTGCAACTTTATTTTTGATTTCGTTGTCTTGGAAAAATGATGCATTTTAGAGTGTTTTAAGGTATCGAATAATTGTTCCGGTGTTGAAAAATCGTTTACGAGCGATTCAGATAAGTTTTCCGCGAATGCGAATGTTATTTAGTTTCGAGTTTCGTTGTCGAATGTGGAAATGTAATTGATGATTAGCAAGCTGCCGTTTATGTTATTAAGCTCTTTAAGACGGTAAATGTTGATGTTAGGATATTTTGAATTATAATAAAGTTAATCAGATAGTTTTATTTCGTGCGACTATAAGAAATCGTTGATTTTCGGAGTCGAAACGAAAAATGAATGATCATTTATCTTGCTACCATGATTTTCATTTTTGTGTTTTAAAGTGTTTGAATATTCGTTTTCCATGATTTAAGTATAATCACGAGTAGTATTAACGATAAGTTTGATTAGAATCGAAGTAATCGCGTAAAACGCTAAAAACAATAATCCATAGTAAATTGTCGAAATCGCGTGAGTTTTATGTTATTCGTTTAGATTCGATTATCCTTTTTGTTGAATCCATGAAAATGTGATTTCAATGATGTTGCTTTAGATTCGAATAGTGTAGTTACGATATGCTTATATTAGAATGTTAAATTATAAAGGCATTGATAAGGCGGAGGGAAACAAAGTTGAAGAAGTAACGCGAGGTAGAAAATCTGGAAGTTTCCATGAGTTAGAAATCGGTGAGTGTCAATTGTTTTATGAAATGATAAATGCACTATGATTACTACGCTTTCATGAAAGATTGAAACGTTTTTAATATTTAAATGAATTTATATGAATGATGTATGCTTATAAACGTTTTTATATATGCATCTAAAGAATTACTGATTATATGAATTTATTATTGAAATACGCTTTTATGTTTTGATTCCTAATCGAAGAAATATGTTATACAACATTTATTTTAGTATGTCAATGTATTTCAAAACCGATGGCTATCTAATCCCCATTATATGACTGAAATATGACTATTATGCAGCCGAAGTGCCTTATTGCGCGTATAGCATGTTTGTGGGGGAAAGTCTACTAACTATGGGGGGGGTAGAGTCTGTCATGTCGCCCTCTACGCGTATATAAGGTACTATTATGACTAATGCCCTATGTGCAGCGAGGTAACATTCTGCGGTATAGTGGTTATGACTGAGATTGACAGTCCCCACCACCGGTGTCTTAGGATCGGGCGGTGATCATGATTTTCCTGGGTCCCATTGGATACATGTTTTATGACTAATGATATGATTTAATGAACATTTTATGAATTTATGATTATGTTATGAATGAATTTTTACGATACATATAATCTTGTTATCTTGTTTTCAAGCAAATATGTATAAAAATGGTTATGTAATAACATGAAATTCATGTTTTGAATAATTTATTATAGAACTTGGAATTCTTTCAAAAGATTTTAGAAAGGATATTAAAAGAAACTTATTTAGAACTGCATAACACTCACTGAGCCTTTTTAGCTCATTATTTTCTTGTTTATTTTATAAAACTCCCCAGACGCAAGTTTGAGTCCTTCAGGCGGCAGATCTCCAACTCAAGAATAGGCGAGCTTATCAGACGACCGTCACTGTGATATTAAAGTAAATGTTTTGATGTATCACGGATTTAATGTGATGTAAAGGTTTAAGTTTTATAATAATGATTACGTTGTCACACATGTGAATGTTTTAAAGTTTGAATTGGTTTTGTTTTAAATACTTGATTTGTGTTTGAATATGAATTTTGAGATGGACCAGAGGTCCCATTTGGAAGTGGAAAAGAATGTATGCATTTAGAGATGTTTATAAATCATTTTATAGGTGTTTTAAAAAGTTGAAAATAATCGGAAAAACAGTCGTTGTGCTGCCGAAATTTTTTCACTCTAATTTTTAAATGATTAAGAAATGAAAATGTTTTATGGTTTTGCTTCACAAAGTCCCTTTGAATCACCTGCATAACGACTGCAAGGATTCTGTGGGGTGCCGGGAGGGCTCCACTCGGATCTCTACAGGGGTAATCCGGGTTGGGTCCTTTCATACAAAGCTTTCAGATATATTCAAAATATAATTATATTTTAGCAATACACCATTCAGTCTACCTACCTTGGTGTCGGAGTCCCACACCACTAACATACTTGAATCAATACTTGTAGCTGTCCCTATGAAGGTTTTGTTTATAAAAACATAAAAAAAAATAAAAATGAGCTAACAGAGCTCAGTGAGTGTCTTTTTTTTTTTCTATCTAAATCGTTTCTTAAAAACCTACTTTCCGACAACCATTTTAAAGAAAATTTCTATTTCTTAAATAAATTCTTTTCTGAAACCATAAATTTATAATTCTATCGATTAAACGTAATAAGTAAAAATGCTAAAATATTGTAAAGCTTTCATAAGTTTTTATAAACAATCTTTCTAAATCTCATTTCTGAAAATATATTTCTCCTTCAAAGAATGGGAGTATAATTGCTATAATATTTCTTTTCTAGATCTCTCGAAATCTTATATCTAAAAATATTCTTTATTTTTAAAACTAGATATAAAATGTTAGAATATCATATTTTTAAATCCTTTCAAAATCTCATTTCTAAAAATATTCTTTTCTTTCTAAAACTTAAGTGTAGAATGTAAAAATATCTTATTTCTAAAATCTTTCAAAATCTTGTTTCTGAAATTACTATTTTCTTTCTAAATCTAGAGTGTAAAAATGCTGAAATATTTCTTTTTCTAAATCTTTCTAAATTTCGTTTCTGAAAATATATTTCTCTTTCGAAAATCTGGACCAATGGAATTTCTCATAAAATCTAATCACATGATGACTAAACTAACGTCACTCCATGTGACAAATCTAACGGCCGAAGCCGCAATCTAAGCCATGTGATGACTAACTAGCACCGCCCACATTGACCAATCTATCTAAGACATCCCCTAATCACGTAGCGGAATGCTATATCACAAATATGAAGGGAGACAATACCCCACACATGTAGAGGGCAACTTGACAGACTCGATTCTGACAGACTCAGTTCCTTTGAAGTTAGTAGGACTTACCCTCCCAACAAACTTTCCATACACGATGAGGTATATCGACCGGGTTTATATCTGAATTTGTAGTATGAAATCTGTAATCTGAAATCTAAGATCCGTAGATCTATAATCTGAATCTGATGGGTATGTCATTGGCCTTTGAAAATTTTTTTTTCTAATGATTAGAATTGCAAATCTTCTAATTTGAAGGTTTACAAATCATAAAGTTTTTGCTTTAAAATTTTCTAAGTTATAAATTTTCATAAACCGATGAGATTAAATAACTGACTTTCAATATCTAAAATATAAAATTATTCATTATAAAATTGAATTAAATAAGTAATAAAACATTTATAAAATATTTCAATTTAAACTAATTGCATAAAATGTTTTTAAGAACAAGTTTAGCACTCACATGGCTCGATTGCTCCCTAAGTCGCGCTTCCTTAATTCTCCTTCGATTCCTTTTGGTTCATTTCCACCTATATTATACATTCAAGTTTTAGAATTCAACATTAAATTCCAATTCTAACTTTAACCATCTCAAACACAACACTTTATTAAATTTCACATGTATAACATTCCATTAAACTTCACAACTCATCCTAACTTTATCATATGCTTTCCATTTTCATTCTAACATAATTCTTCACTTATAAGCTTCACAAAAACTTATCAAAACACAACAAAATCCATGAAACGTCATCATCCTTCAATTTGACTGAATCTAATTATGCATTCTAATCAATTTTTTTTTTCTTCACTCCATTTTTATCAAATTTTGATACATCAGTTGTCCTCTAAATTCATCCAAACTTTTAACACACTTTACACATCCAAATAACATCATTTCTTAACCTAATTTACACACATTCAAGCTTAACCTTTACACTTAATCTCCACCAAATTTTAACACCTATAATAGCCCCTAACTATCAAAATTCTGTTGCACAAAATCTGTGGATAGCATGTACACCATTTGACCTCTCTAGCCAAATACTACTCCTTTCTATTTCTTATTAGCTCATTTCATATTTCTAACATCACAAACATGATTCTAACATATCTAAGCAAGAAAATTCATCAATTTGATTTTTTTTTTTAACAAATTAAAACATGAACCATAAGGCTAACCGAACTGCACATAACATCACACAACCATTTCATTGAACACATCATCTCCAAATCTTCACTTCCTTGCCTAACAAACCAGCCCCCATCCAAGCCAAACCAATCACATTTCTTTTACACCATTTCACCCTAAAATAACCAAATTACATCTTATAATATGTATCCACCTTCCATCATTTATTTTTGCACAAAATAGTCCACACACACATTCAATCATGTCCATCAGATTTCTATCACACTTAAACACCCTCAAATTCATTCAAATCACATTATTCTCATTCAAACCAGTTACCAATTGTTCCTAGGTGTGTTGGCTTGCTTTTCCACTTGATTTGAGCTTCAAAACCTTGAATTAAACCATCAAAACCTCATCAATATCAAGTCTGGTCATGAACATCATTGGAACCAAAATTCATCTAACTTTTTCATCCAAAACTCAATCTTACCTCTTCCTTTTGGTTTGATTTTGCTTCGGAACCTTCCTGGACTTGTTCTTGACCTTTTAATAGCTTGATCACACTTCAAAAATGGTGGAAGACCAGCCTAGATAAGCTGTTGCCCACTGGTCTGCACACCCCTGTTTCTGCGAGAGTTACTTCGTCTTCTCCAGATTTTTCTTCCATTATTTCAAATTATATAGGTTTCAATCCTCTTATATAATTGCCTTGAAGTTTGCCAAAAATTACATGCCATGCCACTATTTTATTTTAACAAATAACCCTCAAATATCCATGTAATCACACTAGTTTTTTTTTTAAAAAAAATTTTACATACCATGCAACTAATTTTATTCCTTCAACCCATGCTCTTTTTGAATATCTTTTGATCATGAATTTCATCTCATATCATTGATAAATCATCATATCACTTATTGGATTTGAATCCATTTTCAATCCATTCAAAAATTTTGCTAAAATTCGATTATACTATCCTAAAAATTTAACGATTTTATTATTCCATCAATGAGGGTATTTTAGTACATTATATTTATCATGCCTTGCTTATCACTCCTCCATTCAAGTTCACATGGATTGTGCTACTTGTCCACTTCTTTTCATGTGATGCTCATACCATTTCCATGTATGCTTAAATTGAAATGTCTATTTTATCGTCCCTTGTATTTAATTCTAATCCATGTTTAAATAAATTCCAAAAAGATTTCATGGTTATTGTATCATCAAATTGACCATGCAATATTTTAATTGGGTATCTCATGCTTTTAAAAATATTTCGAATAGGTACAAAACCCTTAATACTCTCATTCCTCCAAAAATGGTATTTCCATCCAAAAATCTTTGGAACCATTAAAAGTCTACTCAGATGAACTCATTTTTTTATCTATTTCAGTTTTATTAGACTCCAATACCTATTCCGGAACTTCTGATTTTCGGGGTCCGCTTTAACGCAGATACTATTCATCTAGAAACATTATTTATCGAAAAATTTTATTTTATTCATAAAAATAATATCCTGAGTAATACATGTCATATTTTAATCATAACCGTCCGGTCGGATTATAAATTTACTTTTAGCGTCATTTCCGAACCAGTTCACTCACTGACGTTATTCATCGAAAAGTGCTTAATTGAAAATCTAATTTTGGGGTTTACAGGAAGGCCATTGTGAGATTTTCGGATATGGGTTGCCTCGCCATAGAAGGAAAATGGGTTGCATCAAGTGAGGACCAGTCGACAATGGAAGCGAAAGAAGCTCTTACCTTACTTCCGGGTCAAACACTCTAATGGCTCTGTTTTTTTTTTTTTTTTTTTTTTTAATTTCGTAGCTATGATGATTGGCTTTATTTGGTGTCTTGAAAGATTCTTGAAGTGTCTTGAATGTTTGTTTTGGTGTCCTGAAGATGGATTTGGGTTTGGTTTTTGAGGAGTCGACGGTGAGGAGCAGAGAGAGCTTGAAAATGGATGCTAGGTCTAGGTTTTGGTTTATATTTATGTTGTGGGTGATTTTGGAAGTTTATAAGTTTTATAATGTGAAGGGTTAATGTAGCTATTTGAAGTCGTAATAGCTGTTTGAAGGTAAAGGGTTGTAGTTGTTTGGAGTATAGGTGATGATCTCAATTGAATATGCAAACCCATGTTGACAGGACCCTTTCTGACTATACTAGCTAGGCGACCTGCCCGACACCCCACGGTGGCTTCCCAATCAAGATCTGCTCCACCTGAAAAGTTCCAGTGGAGCTAAGCCTCTTTTCTTCCTGAAATTACTTGAAATCCTTTTAATTCTGAAAACGGGTAGGAATTTTGTTCATTGAAAATAACTTATGAAAATAGAGTTTTATGAAAATTCGGTAGCACAACGGCTGGTTTTCTAAAATTTTCACCCTGTAAAAACTTTATAAAACCTCTATAATTTCATTTCCAAATATTTCCATAATGAATAGGCCTTAAGCCCTTTTTCAATTTCATAATCATGCAACGATATGGAAAGCAACTTGATTAAAATCTTAAAACGTCATGCATGATATTTACATAATATCCTTAATCCAAAACAATATTTACAAAACTAGAGAAATCTGAAAAAGATAATAAATACAATACATGATAATATGTCTAGAAACTAGTGCAGCGTGGTCGCGTGTCTAGCTGGCCTGTACGTTCGATGGAGTTGCTTTCGCCGCGCTGCTCGTACCTACACCTGGGGAGGATTTTAATAAAATAGGAAAAACGATGGTGAGAATAACTTAGTGAGTGGGTAAGTTTAACGTAAACTATGCTTTTGCTCAAAATAATATTCCTCCCAAAATAGGTTGGAAAAACTATTACTTACTTTACTTTACTTTGCTGAAAACTGTAAACTCGTTTTAAGAATGCGAAAGATACTTATCAAACATTTTTTAAAAACTTTTCTTGTTTTCTTACTAGCCTATTTGGCAACCCAGGGAAACTTATCCTTCATGACGGTGTGAAGACATGCCACTAGGATTAGGAGAACTCTGACTATGTGTAGTCGCATATGTGAAAACAACTCTAGGATCGCGATTCTCTCCAACATCGGGTAGATCTACACTATCCCATATGTGCAGAGGGTGACTGACAGACTCGATCCCCCTAAAGTTAGAAACTTCCCCCAACTTACTGTACACGTATGGAATACTTTGGCCGGGTGTAAACTAGGGGCTAGGGTAAACCAAAGGCATATAGAAAATGAAAACTCAGCAATATGCTATAATATCACAATATAACTTTCGCAAATAATATCTCTATGCATGTATATCTCAATTTACTAGTTTACTTTATTCAAAGAATATATACATGTATACATTCATAACACATACATGCATTTGTAGGAAGGTAATGATAATCATAAAAGCTTATTCAATATTGAAACAATTCACTTGCTAAAAATGATTTGCATTCATAATAATAAAGTGTATGAAAACTTTATAAAATCCACACTTACAACTTGCTTCCAAATACTTGATCACCACTTCCCGTTACGGATCTCGTCCACTCGCCGGTTCACCTACAATTGGTTTCGATCGAGATTTCGTTAAAACACAACTCGTGCGCAAACTAAACTTAAGCCACACGAGGATTTCTAATCGCGCGACAATTCAAGCGATTATCCTCACACGATAACAATACGGAAAACTAATATTCACACTCGGAGACTATATCAAATCAATTCATTATCGCAACATAAACTACTCGAAACTCTACGGTTACAAAACCGACAACTATGTCATTCAAATCTAAAGTAACATCATCAACATAACATTCTAATGGATTCAATAAAAACAAAATTCGAAGCTAAACGAATAACTTAAAACTTACGCGATTTCAACTAGTTATCGTGAATTATCGCTTTTAACGTTTTGCACAAATCCTTCGTTTCCAATTAAACTTATCGTCAATACTACTCGTGACGTAACTTAAATCATGAAAAATGAATTTTCAAACACTTTAAAGCACAAACATGAAAAATATGGCAGCAAGCTTAAACAATATTCATTTTCCAATTAAATTCCGAATTTCGACAATTAACGACTTTGCGCGAAACAAAAACTATCCAATTAACTTAAATGTATTTCAAACTATCCTAACATCAAACTTTAACACTTTAACGGGCTTAATTATATTTCGAGGCAGCGAGATAACATCATCAACACTTTCACATTTGGCAACAAAAATCACAAACTAAAAACATTTGCATTCGTGGAAAACTCATCTGAATCGCTCGGAAACAATTTCTCAATATCCAAATGTTGTGCAAAATCGCAAGTGGACGAGCCGAACAAGTAATAAAGTGATGAGAGAAGTATCGTCCCACGAGGATTGTTTTCAATTAATGCCCAAAATTAAAGTAACTCATTTTTTTATTTGGTAAGCGCAATTTGATTTAAGGAGTTGATTACTATAACTAAATTTAACTACAAATATGAATGAAATTAATTCAATAACTTAAAACTCTAAGATTATGATTTCACCATAACTAATCTGTTCCTTCCCTTTGTTCTTTTTAACAAAAATTAACTATCCAGTTGCTAGTCGAGATTCCCTGAATTATTCACATAGCCCCTCCCGAGGTCTAAGGAAAATACCCTATAAAGACTAACTGCTATGTTTCCATGTAAGTTAAAACATTAAAGAATTCATTAAGATTTATGGATCTCTTTTATAGACTACACAAACCATGCAGGTATATTCCTATCCTACATGTAATTTATGACATTAAATACAATGAACTAGACACATAAATTAGCTTCCGTTATCATTATGATTAACAATTTAACTAAATAGTGGCCAATTATTTAGAAGCATTAAGAACAGTATTAAATGCATCAACTAAGATAAAAAATCATTAATTGAATTGAACAAAAGGTTGGAACATCAAAGTTTAGGCTACATCATAACCTTAGAAAACAAATCTACTCCATAATAGAATTTACAAAAACTAGAAGATTAAACATAACAAAAGATAGAAAACTTAGTGAATTGAAGCTCCACCGTAGAATTTCTTCCTCTGCTTTGCTCCTCCTCTCCAAGCTCTCTCTCTCTTTCTCTAAACTACTTATTGTTTTGGTTTGTGATGGAATGCTTGGAATGGTGATTCTAAGGCCTATTTGTAGGCCAAGTTCACCTCCAATTACATCATCGATTGCATCATCGTTTCCTAATTTTTCACCATTTTGCATTATCGCTTGCATCATCGTTCACCTACCTCATTTAAGTCAACTTTAATATTATATCATTGCTTACATCTTGATTTTGATTACATCATTTTTTACATCAGCATGACATAATATTTATTTCTAAAATACTCGATCTTTAAATTGCGATAACTTTTTGATTCGATTTCTGATTCGAGTAATTCTTGAGGTGATGAACTGACATTCATTTTATAGTGATGATCTTGTCTCAAACAATGGCATTTGGTGGGGTCCACGTGTGCCTTTTTCACCAATTTTATTCTGAAAATAAAAATACAAAAATATGAAATAATTTATTTAATAAAAATAAAAATATCAAGAACTAAGCAGGAATTTAAGTTTAAAAAGATAAAATAACTCTATAAAAATAGAGTTATCACACCCCCAAACTTAAGATTTTGCTTGTCCTCAAGCAAAACTAAAAATAACAACCAAAGCTAAAAACACAAAAATAAAAAACACAATCCATTTTCGTAGGTAAACACGACGGCATTGAACATATGCCACAAGTCTTTAAACCCTTAGGTGTCCCTAGTAGGAGGAGTTGTGTCTCCTGAGGGTCTACCAGCAACGATATCCACAAACGTTAAAAGATTCCACCCATAACTCATCAACATCTCACTAAATACAAATTAACAGAAGTCTCATACATGTATGATCTTGAATTAGGACTAAGGATAAGTCATTAATGATCTAAAACATAATCATCAACAATCTCACACCACTTTCAAAGCAATTTCATTTCAAAACATCATATTCACATGTTATGGACTTATTTCGCTTCGACTCTAATCCTCACAAGATATCTCTCATAATCCTCATGAATCCTAAGGCAAACACTCATGCAATCATATGTGATAAAGGTTATGTAAAGGCATAGTAAGCGTCATTTACATCATATATGAATATAGACGTTTAAAAAGAACCACACTTTTAAGTGAATAGATCTCATGATTGGAATCAAATACTAAGAACGTAAATAGAGCATGATGACAGACTTCAACTCTCAAATTGGACTTCCTCTTGAAGATCAATAGGCTTTATTAAAGATTGTATTTGGGCTATGGTTAATTGACATGTAGGAAATTTTAAAGTACAGGTTCAACTAGAACTTATGATCATACCAAAGTACTTCATTTATTCTCTTTAATTCATCACAACTTTTCTTTTCTTTTCTTTTTTCACTTTTTTGTTTTTAGAAACACATAATGTAAATGTTAACACTTCAATTCCCTTCTTCTCTTTTACTTCATAGCATGATCCCAAACTTCATAAGGTATGACTAAATTTAAAGGCTTAATAGGGTCATTTAATAAAGGTAAACAGAGAAAAATGTTTAAAGTGTTTGGCTTCAAAGGGTTTATGATGTGTTTCAATTTAAAGTAGAAAAATAGGCTTTTGTGAAGTAAAAATTACCTATATTACTTCTAAGAAGTCGATCAAATTTTCAAATCAAAGCAACTCATGTTATCTACAATGATGATTTGTTCTTTAGTATTTAATGCAAAACCTATAGAGATCATCTATTAAGAATAAAGTGAAGAGTGTTTAAGAGTAGAAACAAATAAATCTCTCAAAAAGAAACGTTTAAAAGCTCAAATCCTCACCAAGGGTAATCTCCACTAATAGTTCATAATTCATGTAAACATAATATTCATCTACTCAATTAACTAAGATTATAGCATTCAAAAGTCTCAAATCATGCAAAGATGTTCATGGCTATTCCTTAGTAAAGATGTTCATGGCTATTCCTTAGTAAAGATATTCAACCAAAAACATGTATCAAGACTCCATTAATGAACACAAAGTAATTAGTCGACTTGTTAGGGCAGAAATAAAACAAATAGTGAAAATTTTTGCACTTTTTTTTTTTTTTTTTGAAATGAAAACAAATATGCGTATCAGGAGCACAAAAGTATTCCTTACTCTACCATCTTTTGGTTTCAACTCGGACTAGTTTTTGAATCTTATGGTTTTAATAATAGCAAATTCTACCCCTAAACTTATTTGAGATAGTGTCCCCAATGTCTAGTAAAATAAAAAGAAGAAAAACTCAAATGGAAATGCTATTAATAAAACCATATGATAAGAAAGTTACAACCGGAGATTAAGATCCAGTGCACACTTCTTGTTACCGCTTGCTTGGATATCCCAAACCACCTGCGACATGATTGGATCAACTTCGGGCACAAAGTCTTGCAGTTGGTCAATCAGTTCATCAACACTTGAAGCTGAGACTAAAATACGCTGGTTTGCTTGAGTCATAAAACCCTGTTCCACAGCATGATCAAGAAAAGCCAATAAACCATCAAAGAAACCGTTAGTATTAAGCAAACCTAATGGCTTTTTGTGAATGTTGAGATGAGCTCAGGATGCAATGTTGAAGATTTCTTCAAATGTTTTCAAACCACCGGGTAACGCGATAAAGGCATCAGCATTGAGTAACATGTACGCCATTCGCCCATGTATGCTCGTGACTTGAAACTCATTACTTATACTCGTACCGATGATATCTTTCCTTTCAACCAAAGGCTTTACTGCGACACCTAGGATTCTGCTGCCTGCAACATTTGCAGTTACCGCGACAGAACCCCTTAGTCTTAAACTGCCTCCCCCATATACCAAATCTATGTTTCGGGCAACTAAAGCCTTACCAAGTTCAACTGCTGCTTTTGAATATTGTATACTCAGACCAAACTTCGGGCTACAAAAAACACCAATGGTTTTGAATGTGCTACTCAAGGACTCCGCCATTTTTTTTTTCATAGAAAACTAATTATTTGTTATCAGTCATGAACGTTTATTTAAAGAAAATGAAAGAGTAAAAGAACAGTTTTACGATGCTAAATGGTATTGGTCAGAGGGAAAAGGAAATGTTAAGTGTAGAAATGTCAAAAAGAAAGCACAATCTTCAAAAAAAAAATTAAAACAAGCCGCTAAAAATACAAAATTAAAAAAAAGGTCAGTGACAAAACGTCAAAAAGTAAACACAGACATCGAAAAAATTTGAAAAGAGCTGCTAAAAATAAAATAAAAAAAAATTCAAAATGTTAGGTGATGAAATGTCAAAAAGTAAACACAATTATCAAGAAAGTTTGAAACGAGCTAAAAATCCAAAATGATAGGTAAAGAAAAGTAAACAAAATTATCAAAAATTTGAAACAGACTGCTAAACAAAGAAAGAAAAAAAATGATGTTATAGTAGTTGTGATTGTGGCTCACATCTTCCTCTGGTTTTACTTCCAGAAACGGCTTAAACAACTTCTATAAGTTGAGGATTGGCTTCCCATTCAGTTTTCTTATAAACTGGCAAACAGGGTCTTTTAAAATCAGATTCCCAAGACTATAACGCTGTTTCTCTTTATTGAATAACTCCCATAAATCTAAAAGAATGCGTTGAACTTTCCCACAAGGACGCGTCTCAAGAGTCTCAAGGATATTATCCAGAGACTTCTTACTCAACCCATCCTTTATGCATTTAATTTTATCTTCTCGATTTATAGACAAATATCTAGGATTTTTACAGCGTGTGTCACAATTCCATCTTGCACACTTATGGCAGACTCCCATTCTCTTAGCTCTCATTTTCTTTGAGTAAGAACTTCTTCCTAATCCTAGTAAACGTTTAATTAATGAATCATTCAACTCACCTGATAGACGTACCTTAGCTTCAATGATCCACCGAATATTCTCTGGAAGACCCAAACATGTTAGTGCCCTCATTCTTTCGATTCTGCACTTGTAAATCTTTTTAAGTACATCTTGAGGCAGAGTAGGGAAATGATTTTTGAGTGCTGCAAAACTTGTCTCCATCTCTGAAAGAGAAAGGAAAATTATCAAAGAAAAACAAAAACACACAAAGAACACAAAAACACACAAATAAAGAAAAACTAGCTAAAAAGAGAAAAACTTGGGTTACCTCCCAAGAAGTGCTTAATTTATAGTCGTTAGCTTGACTGTTGAAAAACGCCTTAAGTTGGGTCTGAAAGCGTGATAGTGAATTTCTGTTTAGGTTCTCCACCATCCATGTAAACTTTAAGTCGTTGTCCGTTGACTTTGAATCGACGATCTGCACTTTGAATTTCAACAGCACCATGTGGAAAAACTTGAATAACTGTGAAAGGTCTAGACCATCTAAAGCGTAGCTTACCTGGGAACAAACGTAATCGTGAATTAAACAAAAGAACCTTTTGTCCTGGAGTGAAATCCTTGTTTAGGATACGTTGATCATGCCACTTTTTGGTGCGTTCTTTGTACAGCTTAGCATTTTTATATGCACCATGACGAAGTTCGTCCATCTCATTGAGTTGCAATCTTCACAAAGCTCCTGATGCTCCTATGTTGAAATTCAACTTTTTGATAGCCCAATATGCACGGTGCTCTAGTTCAACGGGTAAGTGATATGCTTTTTCGAATACCAACTTGTATGGAGACATCCCAATCGGCGTTTTAAATACTGTTCTGTAGGCCCATAATGCATCATCAAGCTTTTTCGATCAGTCTTTTCGAGATGCACTTACCGTCTTTTCCAAAATCCATTTCAATTCTCGATTGAAAATTTCAGCTTGGCCATTTGTTTGTGGGTGGTAAGCTGTAGCAACTTTGTGTTTGACCCCATATTTGGCTAGAAAAGCATCAAAATACCTATTGCAAAAAAGTTTCCCTTTATCACTGATGATTGCTCTAGGAGTTCCAAATCTGGTGAAGATATTTCTACATAAAAAATTCACCACCACTTTAGAGTCATTAGTTGGTGCGACAATGGCTTCAACCCATTTTGACACATAATCCACAACCACCAAAATGTAGAGATTCTTAAAAGACGGTGGAAATGGTCCCATGAAATCGATACCCCAAACATTGAACAATTCCACTCCAAAATATTGTTTAAAGGCATCTCATGCCTTCGCGAAATGTTACCTATGCGTTGGCACTGATTGCATGCAGCAACATATGCTTGAGCATCCTTAAAAATGGTGGGCCAATAATATTCAGATTGAAGAATTTTGCCTGCAGTTCGATTGGCTCCAAAATGGCCACTATAATCAGAAGAATGAAAATGGTGGAGAATATCTCGTGCTTCATCTTTTGAGACGTATCATCGAAGGATCTGATCTGGACATAACTTGTACAAGAACGGCTCATCCCAATAGTAATGTTTTACATCTACCAAGAATTTCTTCTTTTACTGCCATGACATGTCAGATGGATAAACTTTGTGAGAAAGAAAATTAACAAAATCAGCATACCATGGAACATTGCTTGTATCCAGAACAAAAAGTTGTTCATCAGGGAAAGTCTCTTTAATTGCTATGTCAAGATCCTCCTTGTCCCTTCGTTGTTCTAGTCTAGAAAGATGGTCGGCCACCACATTTTCACTTCCCTTCTTATCTCGAATCTCTAAATCAAACTCTTGTAGCAGAAGGACCCATCGGATCAGGCATGGTTTTGCATCTTTTTTCTCTAGAAGGTACTTGATGGCTGAGTGATCCGTGAATACAATGACTTTGGAACCGATCAAGTATGGCCGAAATTTGTCGAATGCGAAGACTACAGCTAGAAGCTCTTTCTCAGTGGTAGCATAATTGACCTGTGCATCGGTTAGTGTACGGCTAGCATAATAAATGGTATGAAAAACCTTACCAATATGTTGCCCTAGCACGGCTCCAATGGCATAATCGCTAGCATCACATATCAGCTCGAACAACAAAGCCCAGTCAGGTGCAACAACGATTGAGGCTGTCACAAGGGCCTTTTTCAGTATATCAAATGCCTCTCTACATGTATTATCGAAGTGGAATGAAACACCCTTCTCGAGCAAATTGCATAATGGCTTTGTGATCTTTAAGAAGTCCTTGATGAATCTTCTGTAAAACCCTACATGCCCTAAGAAACTTCGGATGCCTTTAACAGATGTTGGTGGTGGTAGCTTCTCAATTGCCTCAATCTTGGCTCTATCAACCTCGATGCCCTTAGTTGAAACTTTATGACCTAAGACGATTCCTTCTTGTATTGTGAAATGGCATTTCTCCCAGTTAAGAATCAGGTTTGTCTCTTCGCATCTTTTCAGTACTTGTGCTAAGTTATCCAAACAAGAATCAAATGATGAGCCAAATACTGAAAAATCATCCATAAATACCTCAATGAAGTGTTCTACCATATCTGAAAAAATTGACATCATGCACTGTTGGAAGGTGGCCGGTGCATTGCATGGACCAAACGGCATTCTCTGAAATGCGAACGTTCCATATGGGCATGTGAATGTAGTCTTTTCTTGGTCCTCAGGTGCTATAGAAATCTAATTGTAACCAGAATAACCGTCTAGGAAATAGTAGTAAGGGTGACCTGCTAATCTGTCGAGCATTTGATCGATGAAGGGTAAAGGGAAATGATCTTTCTTGGTCGCCTTATTTAGTTTCCTGTAGTCAATGCACACTCTCCATCCAGTTACTGTTCGTGTTGGAATCAGCTCATTGTTTTCATTGGTGACTACTGTCATGCCTCCTTTCTTTGGTACCACTTGCACCAGACTTACCCATGTGCTGTCGGAAATAGGATAAATGATACTTGCATCCAAAAGTTTAAGTACCTCTGCTCGGACAACCTCCTTCATGTTTGGATTTAAACGTCGTTGATGCTCGATGGATGGCTGGTACTTATCCTCCATAAGAATTTTGTGTTGGCATATAGATGGGCTGATTCCTTTGATGTCTGCTATCGACCATCCAATAGATATCTTGTGTTCTCGTAGTACTCTCAAAAGCTTTTCCTCCTGTTCTCTACTTAAAGAAGATGAAATAATGACAGGTAGTGTAGATGAAGTACCTAAGAATGCGTACTTGAGATGAACTAGAAGTAGTTTGAGCTCCAATTCTGGTGGTTTTTCTGTTGATGGTACTGGTTGTCTCTTACTCGTTCCAAGCTCCTCGAAAGGTCGTCTGATAAAGATGGGAGGTGAAGCTTCCAATTGGTTAACACATTCCATGATGTTCGGACTTTCTAAGCTTGGTGCTTTATTTAGGCAAGCTTCCAGTGGATTTTTTGGAGTGATCGTTTGATGTATTTCTTTGATACATTCATCCACCACATCTACCCTCATGCAATTGCCAACATCATGTGGATGTTTGAGAGCTTTTAGCACATTGAAGGTCATCTCTTCATCTTGAACTTTGAGTATGAGTTGACCTTTCTGTACATCAATAAGGGTTCTTTCTGTTGATAGGAATGGTCTACCCAAGATGATGGGTATTTCTTGATCTTCCTCTATGTCTAGCACAATGAAATCCGCAGGAAATATGAATTTATCCACTTTTACCAGTACATCTTCTATAATTCCCCTTGGATACTTGATTGAACGATCAGCTAGCTGCAACAATACTGTAGTGGGTTTGGATTCTCTAAAGCCGAGTTTCTTGAAAACGGAGAATGGCATTAAGTTGATACTTGCACCAAGATCACATAATGCTTTATCAAAGAATGAATCACCAATGGTACAAGGAATTGTGAAACTCCCCAGGTCTTTGAGTTTGGGCGGTAGCTTTTTCTACAAGATTGCACTACATTCTTCGGTCAAAGCTACCGTTTCATGTTCTTCCAGCTTCCTTTTATTTGATAGGATTTCCTTCATGAACTTCACATAGTTGGGCATTTATTCCAAAGCATCTGCAAAAGGAATATTAATTTGTAGTTTCTTAAAAACTTCTAGAAATTTAGAAAATTGCTTTTCTAGTTTCTGCTTCTAAAATCTCTGAGGGAAGGGTAATGGTGGTTTGTATGGTGGCTGATTGTCTGGAAACAACTTTGACTTTGGCTTCTCTACTTCTTTTTGTTCAACCATCATTTCTTCTTCTATTTTGCTAGATCATTCTTTCTCATCTGTTCTTTTGATATGCTCTTTCAGCATTTTACCGCTTCGTAACGTGATAGCCTTCAGGTGCTCCCTAAGATTGGTTTCTGTGTTGCTTGGTAAGGATCCTTGAGGTCTTGCAGTCAACAAATTCGAGATTTGACCCATTTGTACCTCTAGATTTCGAATGGAAGCTACTTGATTCTGGAGTATGGTGTTTGTTCTTGTCATAAATTGAGTAGCGCTTGCGATGAGCTGAGCAAGTGCTTCTTCAAGCGACGGTTTGTTGGCCTGCTGCTGTTGAAGTGGTGGTGGATATGGTTGTCTAGGTCGATCATTATTTTTCCATGAAAAATTTGGATGATTCCTCCATCCTGGATTATATGTGTTGGAGTACGAGTTATTTTGTTGTTTGTTGCCCACAAAAAAGGCTTGGCCTGTCTGGTCTTCATCGCATTGCCCGTTGGAATGGTCCCCTCCACAAAAATCACAGGATGCTGACTGAGTATGAATGGCATTAGCTGTCAAGTTTCCAAGTTGCTTGGCTAATGTCTCAACTTGAGTGGAAAGTCTGATTAACACATCATTTTCTTGTATTCCAAAAACTTTTTTCGGAACTGCTCTTTCTGATGGCCATTGATAGGCATTTGCAGCCATTTCTTCTAGTAAGTCCCAAACGGCTTAATGGGGTTTCCCTAAAAGTGCTCCACCAGCGGCGACATCTACTAATGTTCTTGTGGAACTCCCTAAACCATTGTAGAATGTGTGTAGTTGCAACCAATCAGTAACTCCATGATGTGGGTACCGTCTTAGCAGATTTTGAATCTTTCCCATGTTTCGTATAATGACTCTCCATCAAGTTGTCTGAATGTGGCAATCTCAGTTCATGGTTTTGCAATCTTGGCTGGTGGAAAGAATTTGGTTAGAAATTTTTGTGCCAAGGTGTCCCATGTGATAATACTCCCTGATGGCAACGAGTTGAGCTAGCTTTTGGCTTTGTCTCGAAGAGAGAATGGGAACAATCTCAATCGGATGGCGTCATCAGTAACACCATTATTTTTGAAAGTATCGCAAATCTCCAAAAAGTTATCAATGCGGGCATTTGCATCATCGTTCGAAGCCCCACTGAACTGATTATTTTGTACCATCTGAATGATTGCTGGCTTAATCTTAAAGTTATTAGCAGCAATAGTTGGTCGCCGTATCGTCAAAGTATTATCCACTGTGGGTAGAGCATAATCTCGTAATGCTCTAATTTCAGCATCTATTGGTACAATGTTCTGTGTGTTGTTTGATCCTTCAGCCATATCCATGAGTGTAGTACTTGCAGCCTTCCTTGCTTCTTTCCGGTTCTTACGACAAGTTCTTTCAATTTCTGGATCAAATTGTAAAATTTCGCCCCTAAACTTTCTCATACACCAAAAAACTCACAAGTAATAAAGCAAATAAAATAAATAAATAAATAAATGACCAAATTAAAAATTGAGTTACGTAGTATTAGTATTAATTGAAACAAACAATCCCCGGCAACGGCGCTAAAAACTTGTTGTGCAAAATCGCAAGTGGACGAGCCGAACAAGTAATAAAGTGATGAGAGAAGTATCGTCCCACGAGGATTGTTGTCAATTAATGCCCAAAATTAAAGTAACTCATTTTTTTATTTGGTAAGCGCAATTTGATTTAAGGAGTTGATTACTATAACTAAATTTAATTACAAATATGAATAAAATTAATTCAATAACTTAAAACTCTAAGATTATGATTTCACCATAACTAATCTGTTCCTCCCCTTTGTTCTTTTTAACAAAAATTAACTATCCAGTTGCTAGTCGAGATTCCCTGAATTATTCACATAGTTCCTCCCGAGATCTAAGGAAAATACCCTATAAAGACTAACTGCTATATTCCCATGTAAGTTAAAACATTAAAGAATTCATTAAGATTTATGGATATCTTTTATAGACTACACAAACCATGCAGGTATATTCCTATCTTACATGTAATTTATGACATTAAATACAATGAACTAGACATATAAATCAGCTTCCGCTATCATTATGATTAACAATTCAACTAAATAATGGCCAATTATTTAGAAGCATTAAGAACAGTATTAAATGCATCAACTAAGATAGAAAATTATTAATTGAATTGAACAAAGAGTTAGAACATCAAAGTTTAGGCTACATCATAACCTTAAAAAACAAATCTACTCCATAATAGAATTTACAAAAACTAGAAGATTAAACATAACAAAAGATAGAAAACTTAGTGAATTGAAGCTTCACCGTAGAATTTCTTCCTCTGCTTTGCTCCTCCTCTCTAAGTTCTCTCTCTCTTTTTCTAAACTACTTATTGTTTTGATTTGTGATGGAATGCTTGGAATGGTGATTCTAAGGCCTATTTATAGGCCAAGTTCACCTCCAATTACATCATGGATTACATCATCGTTTCCTAATTTTTCATCATTTTGCATCATCGCTTGCATCATCGTTCACCTACCTCATTCAAGTCAACTTTAATATTACATCATTGCTTACATCATGATTTTGATTACATCATTTCTTACATCAGCATGACATGATATTTATTTCTAAAATATTCAATCTTTAAATTGCGATAACTTTTTGATGCGATTTCTTATTCGAGTAATTCTTGAGGCGATGAACTGACATTCATTTTATAACGATGATCTTGTCTCGAACAATAGCATTTGGTGGGGTCCACGTGTGCCTTTTTCACCAATTTTATTCTAAAAATAAAAATACAAAAATATGAAATAATTTATTTAATAAAAATAAAAATATCAAGAACTAAGCAGGAATTTAAGTTTAAAAAAGATAAAATAACTCTATAAAAATAGAGTTATCACCAGACGACTATCCGATATTTTAAAACATACCAATACTAACCATTTTCCACGAAAACGAACTCGAAACTAAAAGCATAACATAACAGCCCCTAACTTTCCTATAACAGCCCATACTCGGATCGCAACGAAAACAATCGATGACAATTTCATTCCAAAAACGCAACTGGACAATATCAAGCGAAACTCCGCACTAATGAGGTTCTCAATCCTAAAACCCAATCATAATGATATCAATTTGATCCATATCTCAATTCTTATTCATGTACGCTTTAAAAATTACTCGAAAAACATAACAAAACCAAATGGAATAGCACTTACCTCAACTCGAACTGATTTTCGCTTCGAACTAACTCTCAAACACTCACAACGGTGAGACGATGCTCACTTAAGCTCACGGCAGCAAACAATTCACAATCAAGTTGAAATTATTTCGATGGCACTCAAAACCTCACCTGACAGCACTCAACGCACTCACTAACTCACTTTCTTCTTGTTGTAGGTCACGGGCAGCTTGGACATCACCTTCGACAGCAGTAGCAGGTCACGGTAGTACTCCTTCTAACTTGCATGCACGATCAGCTCGTGCTAAGCTTGATGGTGTCTGCCTTGCTTTCTAGCCTGCACTGGACAGTTCACGATCGACTCAACCAGTTCACTTCTGCTTGCATGCATGGCTTCTTGGTTCAGATCTGAACTTCTCCTTTAACCTTGCTTCATCTTGGTCTGATGGCAGCTGCTCACTCCTCTCTCAGTTTGCACAACTCCCTCAATTTCTCTCCTTCTGTCGATCACTCTCTCGCTCTCTATCTCTCACTCTCGATTCTTTTTCATGAGCAGCATCTCTCTCTCCCTTCACACTTTCGGTCTCTCTTTCCTTAACTCTCATTCTCGGTTTTGACTTGGTGAATAATGGTGACCGAATGAGGATTAGGAGAACTTACTTTACATTGAATTGCTATTTAAACTTTAATATATATATTCCTTTTACAATTGCTTGACAAGTGTCATTCATGCACACTATCACTATGCCACTTGTCCTTGCTTATTCTTGCATGCCACCATTTAATTTTATTAAATTCTTCCATGCGTTCTCTCGTTTTGATTCCGACATTAAATCCATTTTCGTCTGTCCGTCCGGGAATTCACTTTTAATTGCTTTCGCTTTCGGAATTATTTAAAAATTTCGAATCCGTCTTCACGAACTCGAACTTATTTTTATTCTTCTAAAATAATTGTTTCGAATATTTTCAGACTCGATAATTGTATTTTTTCGATCGAACGAGATCCATCGGAAAAATATTTCGCTTTCCGACGAACGAGGTTTTGGGTTTTACAATTCACCCCTCCTTATAAAAATTTTGTCCTCGAAATTTACACAACTTTCATGCAATGCAATTCAATACTTGGATCCATCAAACATACTCAATATTTTTTTGAATTATAAAATTCTTAGCTCGATTTACTAAATATACTTACTTACTTCAAAAAGATGCGGATACTGGCTGCGCATCAGCTCCTCGTGCTCCTACGTGGCCTCCTCCATTGCATGATTCCTCCACAACACTTTAACCAATGGAATGACTTTGCTGCGAACAATCTGTTCTCTCATGTCAAGAATCTGAACTGGGGTCTCCTCATAAGATAGGTTCTCCTTGAGTTCCATTGGCTGCTCTGATAACACATGCGAAGGATCTGCTATGTACTTACGGAGCATCGAGACATGGAATACATTATGGATTCTGAAAAGTTCTGCTGCCAGCTCAAGCTGACATGCTACCTCACCTACCCTGCCACTCACTTTATAGGGATCGATATACCGAGGGCTTAACTTACCACGCTTCCCAAAACGAATTATTCCTTTCCATGGAGATATCCGTAGAAACATCTTATCCCCGACCTGGAACTACAAATCCTTTCTACGTTTATCTGCATAACTTTTCTATCGATCTTGGGCTATCTTCAGATTGTCCCAAATAACCTTGATCTTATCTGTAGTCATCTGAACAAGCTCGGGCCTAATCAACTTTCTCTCGCCCATCTTATCCCAACATATCGACGTCCTACACCGTCTTCCATAAAGTGCTTCATACAGTGCCATGCCGATACTAGCCTAATAGCTGTTATTATAGGCAAACTCGATTAATGATAGATAAGTATCCCAACTTCCTCCAAACTCCATCACACAAGACCTGAGCATATCCTTTAAGGTCTGAATAGTATGCTTAGACTCTCCATCTGTCTGCGGATGAAATGCTGTACTAAAACGTAATCGAGTCTCCAAAGCTTTTTGTAGACTAGGCCAAAATCAGGATGTAAATCTCGGATCTCTATCGGATACAATCGACACTGGAGCCCCATGCGATCTCATGATCTCATCAACATACAACTTAGCCAATCTATCCAAGGAATATATACTTCGGATAGGTAAGAAATGAGCTAACTTCATCAGTAGATCCACTATCACCCAGATACTATCATAACCATTCCGACTCCGAGGAAATCCTACCACAAAGTCCATGGTAATACGCTCCTATTTCCACTCTGGGATGGATAGTGGCTGAAGAAGTCCTAATGGCCTCTAATGCTCGGCTTTCACCTGCTGACAAATCAAGCATCTTGATACAAATTCAGCTATCTCCCTCTTCATACCTTTCCACCAATAATGCTCTTTCAAGGTATGACACATTTTCGTACTTCCCGGATGTATAGCGTATGCTGAGGAGTGAGCTTCATCTAAAATTTCTTTCTTGAGTTTCGTCACATCAGAAACACACAATCGCTATCTCATCCTCAACGTACCATCATCATTGACTGAAAAGTCTCCCTACTGGCCGGACTCTACTTCTTGTCTAATCTTAATTAACTAAGGATTCTGAATCTGTAACTCTCGGATTCTATCCACGAGTACTGGTCGAACCTAAAATGTAGGTAACAATGCACCCGAATCCACTACTTCCAAATTAACTCCCAAAGATCTCATCTCTACTAACAATGGAAGATACCCAGCTCTTAAATGAGCTACTGAGCTGGAGGGTCTCCTACTCAATGCATCAGCTACTACATTCGCTTTCCCGGGATGGTACTCTATTGTGCAATCAAAATTCTTGAGCAGCTGCAACCATCTCCTCTGTCTCATGTTCAACTCTTTCTGGGTAAACAAATATTGAAGGCTCTTGTGATTTGTAAAAATCTGACATTGAACTCCGTACAAGTAATGCCTCCAGATCCTGAGTGCAAACACCACTGCGGCTAACTCTAGATCATGGGTCAGGTAATTCTACTCGTGCTTCTTTAATTGCCTTGAAACATAATCTATCACCTTTCCGTCTTGCATTAAAACACAACCCAAACCCTGCCTCGAAGCATCACTGTACACCACAAAGCCTTCATTTTCGGAAGGAAGAGTAAGCACTGGAGCTGTGGTCAATTTTGTCTTCAATTCATCAAAACTTCTCTGACAGTCTTCTGACCACTCAAACTTCGCTTCTTTTCTAGTAAGCTTCGTCAATGAAATGGCAATCCTAGAAATTCCTTCAACAAATTTCCTGTAATACCCTGCCAAACGTAAGAAACTCCGTACCTCAATTACGATTATAGGGGGCTTCCAATTCACAATCGCTTCAATCTTCTGAGGATCAACACTAATCCCATCAGCTAAAACCACATGGCCCAAAAATGAAACTTCATTCAACCAGAACTGACACTTGTTAAACTTGGCATACAATTGTTGTTCTCTTAACGTCTGCAAAACCAATCTCAGATGCTCAACATGCTCTTTCCTATTGCTAGAATACACCAAAATATCATCAATGAACACTATGACGAACTTATCTAAAAATTCATGGAACACCCGATTCATCATTGCCATGAATGCTGCTAGAGCATTGGTTAGCCCAAAAGGCATAACCAAGAATTCATAATGTCCATAACGCATCCTGAAGGCAGTCTTAAGAACATCATCTCCTTTGATCTTCAACTGGTGATATCCTGATCTCATATCTATCTTAGAAAACACCCTTGCACCCTACAACTGATTAAACAAATCATCGGTCCTCGGTAAAGGGTACTGATTCCGAATAGTCACCTTATTCAATTTTCGGTAATCAATACACAATCTCATACTTCCATCTTTCTTTTTAACAAAGAGCACTAGTGCTACCCAGAGAGATACATTGGACCTGACGAAGCCCTTATCTACTAATTCTTCCAACTGAACCTTCAACTCCTTTAATTCTTTAAGTGCCATCCTGTATGGTGCTCTGGGAATTGGTGCTGTTCCCGGAATCAGATTAATCTCAAATTCAATATCCCTATCTGGAGGTAAACCTGGAAGATCTTCTGGAAACACGTCAGAATACTCTACAACCACATGAATATTTTCTAGCTGAATTTCTCTCTCGGACGAATCTATCACATAAGCCAAATAACCTGCACACTGTTTCTTCAGCATCCTTCTGGCGGTCACGGCTGATATAATATGGGATGGAAGCATTATACGTTCCCCTCGGAATACTACATCTGACTCTCCCGATGAACTGAACTTGACTTCTTTCTAAAAACAATCCACCACGGCATGATGCGTAGCTAACCAATCCATACCCGAAATAATATCGAAGTCATATATGTTTAACAACATCAAACTGACTGGAAAGGATCTACCCCCAAGCACAATGTCACAATCTCTACAAACACTCTCTACTACTAAAGAATCTCCGATAGGAGTAGCTACTACCATATCACACTCTAAGGGTTCTAACTTCATATTAACATGTCTGGCAAAGCTTTTAGAAACAAAGGAATGCGTAGCACCAAGGTCTATTAAAACATGAGCATCAGAATTGAAAACCGTTACAGTATCTGTCACCACTTTTGGTGTAGCTTCAACTTTTTGCTGTGTTATTGCAAACACTCTGGCTTGAGTATGGGGTCTCCCTGACTATCCTCTGGGTGTAAAACCTCTCCCAGCACCTCTTCCGGATTGAACTGTAGTCCCTGGTCCTCTCATCTGTGGACCTCTCTTATCCTGCGACTGAATTCCGCTAGATTGTCTCTAAGTAGACGGTCTTGACCCACTGGCTCCTGCTGTCCTCTGCGAGCACTTCTTCATAAAATGTCCCTCCTTACCATAATGATAACATCTAGTAATACCCATATGACACTCTCCTCGGTGCATCTTGTTGCATTTCCTACATGGTTCTCTACTCTGAGTATCACCTCTGCTCTAGGGTCCCGATGGAGGTCTGACTGAACTTTGACTGGACGTGGCTCCCTGATTCCACTGCTTATTGCCTGACCATCTAGATTTGCTTCCAGTTTTCGGTGCCTTGTTGGAGCCTCCTAAATTCCAACCTAACCCTTATCTGCGCTTCGATTTCTGGACCTGTTCTCTATCACCTATTGTAGTCCTCTCTACCCTCAAGGCTGCCTCAACTAGTCGCCCATATTCTCTATGCTCTACGGTTACCACATATGCCTTGATCTTCGGATTCAGGCCCTGCATGAACTTATGGCACTTGTTCACCTCGTCATTTACTATAAACGGTGCCACTAGAAACAATTCAATAAACTTCCTCTCATACTCTTCCACTGACATGTTACCCTGAACGAGACTGTAAAATTCCTTAATCTTGGCGTCCTTGTATACCCGTGGGTAGAATTTCTCATTAAACTCCTCTTTGAACTTTTCCCATGTGACTTGATCGGTTGCTTTCCGCTTGACAGAATCCCACCAATCCCTAGCTGATGCTCGAAGCAAGAATGAAGCAATGGACACCTTTTGGGGATCGGTGCATTCCATCTATTCCAACACCCTTTTAGTATTATCTAACCACTATGTTGCAACCTCTGGACCACCTGTTCCATCAAAAGCATCAGTGCCTAATTTCCTTGCCCTCTCTACGGTGGCGCCTTGAGCGCGAGGCCTTAGTCCTTGGATAACCTGGGCTAATCTCTCGATCGGATCCGGCTCGGGCTCTACTGTCGGTGGCTCAACTGGAACCCTGGCTGAGGATCAATGATGGATTCATTTACTTGCTCCCCTAGTTTTAGGAGCAGGAGGTGGAGCATTATCAGCAGCTCTTCGGGTACACGGACGACCGACACGATGCATGACTCATTGCACTTGAACCAGATATTTAGTCATAAAATGTATGATGGTTGAGAAATACTATGAAAATGCTTGAAAATCATGTAATGCATTTAAAATCTTTGCTCTGATACCAACGTTGACAGGCCCCTTTCTAACTACACTAGCTAGGCGACCTGTCCGGCACCCCACGGTGGCTTCCCAGTCGAGATCTGCTCTGGCTGCAAAGTTCCCATGGAGCTAAGCCTCTTTTCTTCCTGAAATTACTTGAAATCCTTTTAATTCTGAAAACGGGTAGGAATTTTGTTCGTTAAAAATAAGTTATAAAAATAGAGTTTTATGAAAATCCGACAGCACAACAGCTGTTTTTCTAAAATTTCCACCCTATAAAAACTTCATAAATCTATATAATTTCATTTTCAAATATTTCCATAACGAATAGGCCTCAGGCTCTTTTTCAATTTCACAATCATGCAACGATACGAAAAGCAATTGATTAAAATCTTAAAACGTCATGCATGATATTTACATAATATCCTTAATCCAAAACAATATTTATAAAACTAGAGAAATCTGAAAAAGATAATAAATACAATACATGATAATATGTCTAGAAATTAGTGCAGCGTGGTCGCGTGTCTAGCTGGCCTATACATCTAATAGAGATGCTTCCGCCACGCTGCTCGTACCTGCACCTGGGGAGGATTTTAATAAAATTGGAAAAACGATTGTGAGAATAACTCAGTGAGTGGGTAAGTTTAACGTAAATTATGCTTTTGCTCAAAATAATATTCCTCCCAAAATAGATTGGAAAAACTATTACTTACTTTACTTTACTTTGCTGAAAACTATAAACTTGTTTTAAGAATGCGAAAGATACTTATCAAACTTTTCTTAAAAACTTTTCTTGTTTTCTTACTAGCCTATTTGGCAACTCAGGGAAACTTATCCTTCATGACGATGCGAAGCCACGCCACTAGGATTAGGAGAACTCTCACTATGTGTAGTCGTAAATGTGAAAACAACTCTGGGATCGCGATTCTCTCCAACATCGGGCAGATCTACACTATCCCATACGTGCAGAGGGTGACTGACAGACTCGATCCCCCTAAAGTTAGAAACTTCCCCCAACTTACCGTATATATATGGAATACTTCGGCCGGGTGTAAACTAAGGGCTAGGGTAAACCAAGGGCATATAGAAAATGAAAACTCAGCAATATGCTATAATATCACAATATAACTTTCGCACATAATATCTCTATGCATGTATATCTCAATTTACTAGTTTACTTTTATTCAAATAATATATATATGTATACATTCATAACACATACATGCATTTGTAGGAAGGTAATGATAATCATAAAAGCTTATTCAATATTAAAACAATTCACTTGCTAAAAATGATTTGCATTCATAATAATAAAGTGTATGAAAACTTTATAAAATCCACACTCACAACTTGCTTCCAAATACTTGATCACTACTTCCCGTTACGGATGTCATCCACTCACCGGTTCACCTGCAATTGGTTTCGATCGAGATTTCGTTAAAACACAACTCGTGCGCAAACTAAACTTAAGCCACACGAGGATTTCTAATTGCGACAATTCAAGTGATTATCCTCACACGATAACAATACGGAAAACTAATATTCACACGCGGAGACTATATCGAATCAATTTATTATCGCAACATAAACTACTCGAAACTCTACGGTAATAAAACCGACAACTATGCCATTCGAATCTAAAGTAACATCATCAACATAACATTCTAATGGATTCAATAAAAACAAAATTTGAAGCTAAACGAATAACTTATTACTTACGCGATTTCAACTAGTTATCGTGAATTATCGCTTTTAGCGTTTCGCGCAATTCCTTCATTTCCAATTAAAGTTATCATCAATACGGCTCGCAACATAACTTAAATCATGGAAAATGAATTTTCAAACACTTTAAAGCACAAACATGAAAAATATGGTAGCAAGCTTAAACAATATTCATATTCCGATTAAATTTCGAATTTCGACAATTAACGATTTCGCGCGAAACAAAAACTATCCAATTAATTTAAATGTATTTCAAACTATCCTAATGAAAGGACCCAACCCGGATATCCCTTGAAGAGATCCGAGCGGAGCCCTCCCGGCACCCCACAGAATCCTTACAGTCTTTAAGCAGGTGACTTAAAAGGATTCCGTGAAGCTAAGCCGTAAAACAGTTTCATTTCTTAATCATTAAAAATTGAGGGTGAAAAATTTTCGGCAGCACAACGGCTGTTTTTCCGACATTTTCAACTTTTTCAAAACACCTGTAAAACAATTAATAATATTTCAAAATGCATACATTCATTTCCACTTCCAAATAGGATCTCAGGTCCATTGCAAAATCCACATTTCAATGCAATTCGAGTCTTTAAAAACTAAAACCATTTCAACTTAAAAGAAAACATTCCACATGCATGATAACGTAATTAAAGTTATAAAACTTAAATATTTACATCACATTAAAATCCGTTTTACAACAAAAATTTACTTTATTTTCACAGTTTCGGTCGCCTGTTAAACTCGCCTACTCTTGAGCTGGAGATCTGCCGCCTGAAGGACTCGATCCTGCGCCTGGGGAGTTTTAAAACAAAATAAACAAGAAAAAAATAATGAGCTAAAAAGGCTCAGTGAGTGTTATGCAGTTCTAAATACGTTTCCTTTCTAAAATCTTTTGACAAAATGCGAAGTTTTGAAATATCTTAATTAAAACGTGCATTTCATAATAGTATACCATCATTTTTATACATAATTCACTTGAAAACAAGATACAAAATTATAAGCATCGTAAAATTCGTTCATAACATAATCATAAATTCATAAATAAACTCATAAAATCATAAATCAATCCTCAGTCATAAAACATATATCCAATAGGACCCGGGGAAATCATGATCACCGCCCGGTCTTGGGTCACCGGTGGTGGGGACGTGCAATCTCATTCATAACCACTATGCCGCGGTATGTTACCTCGCTGCACATAGGGCATCATTCATGATAGTACCTTATATACGCGTAGAGGGCAACATGACAGACTCGATCCCCCCCCTATAGTTAGTGGACTTTCCCCCGACAGACATGCCATACGCGATATAAGGCACTTCGGCCGCATAACAATCATAATTCAGTCATAATGGGGATGGGTAGCCATTGGTTTTGAAATACATTATCATGCTAAAATAGTATTTGTAAAGCATGTTCCTTCGCTTATAAAACAAAACATAAAAGTACATTTCAATAACAAGTTTACGATCAATATTACTTTAAATACAAATATAAACAATTCGAAGCGTATAACATTCCTGTAAAGCGTATATCATTCATATAAATTCATTTAAGAATTAAAACATTTAAATTTTGCATGAAAGCATAAAAATCATATAGAAATCATATTGCATTTATCATTTATAAAACAAGTTACACTCACCGATTTCTAACTCACGGAAACGATCAAACTTTCTACTTTGCGCTACTTTTTCAACTTCGCTTTCCTTCGCCTTATCGCTGCCTAAATAAGTTAACAATCTAATATAAGCATGCCGGAACTACACCAATCGAATCTAAAGCAACATCATCGAAACCACAATCTAAAGAATTCAACGAAGAGAATAAGCGAACCTAAACGAACAACATAAAATTTACGCGAGTTTAACTAACTATCGCGACTAATCGCCTTTAACGCTCGCGCGATTCCTTCGTTCCCAAATAACTTTAACGTCAATTTATACTTGAGACATTACTTAAAACAAGACAATGAAGATTCAAACATTTAAAAGAGCAACCACGAAAAACAATATGGCAACGAGCTTAACGAATATACATTTTCCCGATTCAACTCCAAAATCG
The DNA here is from genome assembly GCA_022984855.1 of Dimocarpus longan. Taxonomy (NCBI): domain Eukaryota; kingdom Viridiplantae; phylum Streptophyta; class Magnoliopsida; order Sapindales; family Sapindaceae; genus Dimocarpus; species Dimocarpus longan. The sequence continues at coordinate 9,526,746 of CM041014.1, read as the reverse complement.
ACCATTTAACGATTTCGTGCGAACTAAAACTATCCGAATAACTTAAACGTATCTTAAACTATCCTAACATCGACATAACACTATGATAGGCTTAAACACAACTCAAGACAGCGAGGAGAGATCATAAACGTTTTCACAATCGGCAACGAAAATCACAAACTAAAAACATTCGCACTTGCAGAAAACTCAACCACATTGCTCGAAAACGATTAATCAACGCTCGAACGATATTTCGATACTTTCAAATACACTAAAATGCATCCTTTTTCATGTTAACAACTTGGAAATAAAAGCACTACATGACAGCCCCTTTATCATAACATAACAGCCCCTACAACGAAAAATTCACGAACTTTCAACATCGACAATCAATCGTCAACATAACGAAACAATTCAAACGAACCTCCGCACTAACGAGGTTCTCAATCCTAAACCCAAACATATTATCACCACTTTAACTCAACTTATTCACATGGTTGCTTACTAATTACCAAAACAACTCAACGAAGAAAATGGGCAGCGCTTACCTTACTAGTTTCGTTCGAAACAACTTCCGAACGGCGACGAAACTCTCGCGGTAGCAAGCATCTTCTTCCACCAGCAAGATGTTTTCTCTTATTGCTGTTCCACTTCAAAACTGGATGTTGATTTCAGCTTCACAGCAGCTCAACTTAAAACTCCACAGCAACACCACGATAGCAGCTCATGCCCACAACACTACCTCACGCTCGGCAGCAACCACCTTCACGCCAACAGCAGTGACAGCTTCAGCTCAGCAGCAACAGCGTCTTCACCCGGTGATAGCATCGGCATTGGTAGCAGCTGTCTTCAACACTTCACGCCAGCACAAGGTAGCGACGGCAGCAGCACCAGCATCTTCGTGCCATCAGCCAGCAGTTCCCGTCCACAGCAGCAGCTGCACCTTCACGCCAGCAACTCCTCTCACCGGCGACAATGGCAGCAGCTCACTCCCTCTTTCTTGCATGCACGGTCTGAAAGTCTTCGATCCACCTTTGCATGTCCTCCTTGCTTCCAGATCTGTTCTCTTCTTCTCCCTGGCTTCAGATACTCTCAGTCTGAAAACTGCCACTCGATCTTATCTCGCTCAATCAATTTCTCACGAACCCATCTCGTTCTTTCTGCTCCAACTTCTCATGCTCGGCTTCAGCTTGCTTTTGGTTCCTGATTTGCTTGAAACGAAGAAGAACTGAAGAGGATGAAGAATGGCCGAAAGGCTTGAGGAATAAATGAAGAAGAGATAGAATGTTTCTTGCAAATTTGCTTCCGGTTTTGGTGTAAGGAGGGGGTTGACCGAGTGATGATAGCTTGCAAGCTTTACTTCTCATTAAAATATTTTGTTGACCGAATGACACTTGTCACCATCTCTTTAACACTTGTCATGGCTTCCCATGCATGCATAACACGTGTCTTAATTCCATAACACAAGTCACATTCATTTCATGCATTCTCCCATTAATTCCAAGCTCGAAACCGATTTCATCCATCCGTCCGGGCATCCACTTACAACTTGATTTTGTTTCCGGGATTATTTATTTAATTATTCATTTATTATAAATATTCTAAATTCGCAGCCGTCTTACATTATAAATAAATTTTATTACTCGAAAATACTTATTCCGAATAATTTCGGACTTAAGAATTATATTTTTCTGATCGAAACACGATCCAATCAGAAAAATAATTCGCTTAACAACGATGAGGATTTTGGATTTTACACCTAACATCAAACTTTAACACTTTAACGGGCTTAATGACGTCTCGAGGCAGCGAGATAACATCATCAACACTTTCACATTTGGCAACGAAAATCACAAGTTAAAAACATTCACATTCGTGGAAAACTCATCTGAATCGCTCGGAAACAATTTCTCAACATCCAAACGACTATCCGATACTTTAAAATATACCAATACTAACCATTTTTCACAAAAACGAACTTGAAACTAAAAGCATAACATAACAGCCACTAACTTTCCTATAACAACCTATACTCGAATCGTAACGAAAATAATCGATGACAATTTCATTCCAAAAACACAACCAGACAATATCGAGCGAACCTTCGCACTAACTAGGTTCTCAATCCTAAAACTCAATCATAATTATGTCAATTTGATCCATATCTCAATTCTTATTCACATGTACGCTTTAAAATTTACTCGAAAAACATAACAAAACCAAATGGAATAGCACTTACCTCAACTCGAACTAATATTCACTTCGAACCAACTATCGAACACTCGCGACAGTGAGACGACGCTCACTTAAGCTCACGACAGCAAACAATTTACAATCAAGCTGAAATTATTTCGATGGCACTCAAAACCTCACCTGACAGCACTCAACTCACTCACCAACTCACTTTATTCTTGCTGCAGGTCACGGGCAGCTTGGACATCACCTTCGGCAGCAGCAGCAGGTCATGGTAGTACTCCTTCTAGCTTACATGCACGATCAGCTCGTGCTAAGCTTGATGGTGTCTGCCTTGCTTTCTGGTCTGCACTGGACAGTTCACGATCGGCTCAACCAGCTCACTTCTGCTTGCATGCATGGCTTCTTAGTTCAGATCTGAACTTCTCCTTCAACCTTGCTTCATCTTGGTCTAATGACAGCTGCTCGCTCCTCTCTCAGTCTGCACAGCTCCCTTAATTTCTCACCTTCTCTCGATCACTCTCTCGCTCTCTATCTCTCACTCTTGATTCTCTTTCACAAGCAGCATCTCTCTCTCCCTTCACACTTTCGGTCTCTCTTTCCTTAACTCTCACTCTCGGTTTTGACTTGGTGAATAATGGTGACCGAATGAGGATTAGGAGAGCTTACTTTACATTGAATTGCTATTTCAACTTTAATATATATATTCCTTTTACAATTGCTTGACAAGTGTCATTCATGCACACTATCACTATACCACTTGTCCTTGCTTATTCTTGCATGCCACCATTTAATTTTATTAAATTCTTCCACGCGTTCTCTCGTTTTGATTTCGACATCGAATCCATTTCTGTCCGTCCGTCCGGGAATTCACTTTTAATTGCTTTCGCTTTCAGAATTATTTAAAAATTTCGAATTCGTCTTCACAAACTCAAACTTATTTTTATTCTTCTAAAATAATTATTCTGAATATTTTCGGACTCGATAATTGTATTTTTTTGATCGAAAGCGATCCATCAGAAAAATATTTCGCTTTCCGACGAACAAGGTTTTGGGTTTTACACATGTGGCTAAGTTCGTCCTTCAACAACAAAGTTGTCTAGGTTTGTTTTTTATTTTTTATTTTTTATTTACTTCAACCAACACAGTCGTCTGAGTTTGTTTTTTATTTTTTATTTATTTAATTTTTTTAAAGACTTTTTTATTTAATTTTTTAATTTTTTAATTTTTTTTCAAATTAATCGTTACTGTCCATGAAAGGACCCAACCTGGATTTCCCCTAAAGAGATCCAAGCGGAGCCCTACCGACACCCCACAGAATCCTTACAGTCTTTATGTAGGTGACTTAAAAGGACTCTGTGAAGCAAAGCCGTAAAACAGTTTCATTTCTTAATCATTAAAATTTAGGGTGAAAAATTTTCGACAGCACAACGGCTGTTTCTCCGATATTTCTAACTTTTTCAAACACCTGTATAATAATTTTTAAACATTTAAAAAATACATACATTCATTTCCACTTCCAAATAGGACCTCAGGTCCATCTCAAAATCAACGTTTAAACACAATTTAAATATTTAAAACAAACCATTTCATACTTAAAATAAAACATTTCACATGTATGACAGCGTAATCATAGTTATGAAACTTAAATATTTACATCACATTAAATCCGTTATACATCAAAAATTTACTTTGATTTCACAGTTTCGGTCACCTGATAAGCTTGCCTACTCTTGAGCTGAAGATCTGCCGCCTGGAGAAGTCGAACCTGCACCTGAGGAATTTTATAAAATAAACAAGAAGATAATGAGCTAAAAAGGCTCAGTGAGTGTTATACAGTTCTAAATAAGTTTCCTTTTTAAAACCTTTTGGAAGAAGGCTAAGTTCCGAAATAACTTAATTAAAACGTGCATTTCATAATATTATAAAGTTATTTTTATACATAATTTGCTTGAAAACAAGATACAAGATTATAAGCATCGTAAAATTAATTCATAACATAATCATAAATTCATAAATAAACTCATAAAATCATAAATCAATCTTCAGTCATAAAACATATATCCAATGGGACCCACGGAAATCATGATCACCGTCTGGTCCTAGGACACCGGTGGTGGGGACGTGCAATCTCAGTCATAACCACTATGCCGCGGAATGTTACCTCGCTGCACATAGGGCATCAGTCATAATAGTACCTTATACACGCGTAGAGGACGACATGACATACTCGATCCCCCCCATAGTTAGTGGACTTTCCCCCACAGACATGCCATACGCGCAATAAGGCACTTCGGCCGCATAACAGTCATAATTCAGTCACATAATGGGGATTGGGTAGCCATCGGTTTTGAAATCCATTGACATGCTAAAATAATCATTGAATAACATATTTCGATTGAAAATCAAAACATAAAAGTGTATTTCAAGAATAATTGCACAAAGTCAATATTTCTTTAGATGTATATATAAAAACACATATAAGCTTACATCATTCATATAAATTCATTTAACTATTAAAACGTTTAAATCTTTCATGAAAGCATAGAAATCATATAGAAATCATAGTGCATTTATCATTTCATAACACAATTTACACTCACCGATTTCTAACTCACAGAAACGACCAGATTTTCTACCTCGCGCTACTTCTTCAACTTCGCCTTCCTTTGCCTTATCGATACCTAAATAAGTTAACATTCTAACATAAGCATGTCGTAACTATGCTATTCGAATCCAAAGCAACATCATCGAAGTCACACCCTAATCGATTCAACAAAAAGAATAAGCGAAGCTAAATGAATAACATAAATCTTACGCGATTTCAACTAGCTATCGCGACTTATCATTTTTAACGTTTCACGCGATTCTCTCGTTTCCAATTAAACTTATCGTCAATACTACTCGCGACTTAACTTAAATCATGGAAAATGAATTTTCAAACACTTTGAAGCACAAACATGAAAAATATGGCAGCAAGCTTAACGAATATTCATTTTTCAATTCAACTCCGTATATCGACAATTTAACAATTTCGCGCGAAACAAAAACTATTCGATTAATTCAAATGCATAACAAACTATCCTAACATCAACTTTAACACTTTAACGGGCTTAAATACGTCTCAAGGCAGTGAGTTGACATCATAAACACTTGCATAATCGACAATGAAAATCACAAACTAAAAACATTCACACTCGAGGAAAACTCAACCGAATTGCTTGGAAATGATTTATCAACACCCGAACGATTATTCGATACTTAAAACACACTAAAATGCATCATTTTTCATGCTAACAAACTTGGAAATAAAAGCACAACATGACAGCCCCTAAATCATATCATAACAGCCCATACAACGAAGTTTTCACGAAATTTCAACATCGAAAATCAATCGTCAACATAACGAAACAAAATCGAACGAACCTCCGCACTAATGAGATTCTCAATCCTAAAACCCAATCATAACATCATCAATTATTATCCATAACTCAACATCATCATAATCCATCCAAATGAAATTAATAAAACTCAGTATACCTCTCGAAACTTCGAAACAATCGCGCGAGGGTACTGCCTATGATAACACTTTTATCCACGAGTTCCCTTCAATCCAAAATTGACATGCAAGTTATAAATTTCACTCAAAACATCTCAACGAAACTAATGGGACAGCGTTACCCGACGAATGGGTTGAAACATGATCGGAAACAGCTTCGAAACGTCCAAAACAACAATTTATTTTCTGCTTTCAGCTCCAAAACAGCTTACTCTTCTCCCTCACTTTCCAATTACTTGCTGCATGCAATGCCTTCTATCAAAACTACATTTAAAACCTTCAAATAAACTGTCATTTGACATCCTAAAACTGCATCCAAACAAAACCCAACAGCCACTTACTTTAAATGTAGGTCACGGCAGCTTGGGTGCCAGTCTCGACAGCAACTCACGGCAGTGAAGCTCCTCCAAAACAGCAGCTGACAGCTTCCACCAAAGCCTGACAGCAGCTCCACTCAAAGCTCCACAGCAACTCCACGATAGCAGCTCTCGCCCACGGCAGCAGCTACTTCACGCTCGGCAGCAACCACCTGGCAGCAGCTCTCACACTTCACGGCCTGGTTCCACCTTTCCTTAGATCTGAAAACTTGGACACCACATGCAGCTGTTGGAAGTCACGCTCAAAACAGTCCCTCTTTCCTTCCCCAGCTCACGGTCTGCCTCTGATCAGCTCACGGCTTCAACTTGCACTCCCTAGCTCTCTCTCCTTTGCTGCACAGGGTTCCCTTCTAGCTCGCCTCCTTCTTGCTCTTCAATGAGCTGATTGCACTCCCAAGTAGTCGTTCACAAATCCTCACGAGCTGCCATTTATCCTTGCATGCACGGGCAGATCTAGTCTTCTCCATCAACTTTGCTTCATCTCGGTCTGCACAGCTCTTGATTTCACTTTGAGTTTTGCTTTTGACCGTGCTTCATGTTTGCTTCCTTTGAAATGAATTGAGACCGAGAGAGTATTTGATTGAGAGAGAGGAAATGATTTTTGTTAATGACCGTGAACTTCTTGGTGACTTCACTTTGCTTTATGATTGATTTTCATTTAAGTATTTATATGCTTAATTATCACCTTACACATGTCATCTTTCCTTGTAAATCTCCATACATTTGTCACCCCAAGCATGACTTCTTTGACACTTGTCTTCATTCACCTTTGCATTCCTTACACGTGGCACACATGCAATTGTCTCGCTTATCGTTTCCAATGCATTCTCCCATTCCTATTCCAAGCTCGAATCCGATTTCGTCCATCCGTCCGGAATTCCATTCATAATTTGATTTCTATTCCGCACACTCAGAATTATTTTTACATTTCGAATCTGTCTTCCCACTCTCGAAATTATATTTTATTACTCTAAAATAATTATTCCGAATATTTTCGGACTCGAGGATTATATTTTTTTTTTCGATCGAAAACGCGATCCATCGAGAAAAAAAAAAAAGAAACAAAAAAACAGTCCGCTCCCCGACGAACGAGGTTTTGGGTTTTACAAACTGTCCATCTTAAGATGGATGGTAGAGATTTAATGAAATATTTTTTAATTTAAGTTATTTAATTTTTATTTTATAAGAATTCTTATTTTAATTATTTAAAATTGTAATTTATTTATTTTAACTGTAAGTTCTAAACATTTTTATTTTGGTTATCAAAGGGTGGTTTGGTAATTGAATAACTTTTTGTTTTTTAGTTTTTAATTTTTTAATACGATAAGGGAATTTTGATCTTTTATTATTTTAGTCACAAAACCATTAAAAATTTTAATGGAAACCGTTTTTGACTAACGGTAGGGGGTTTTGTGTCTAATATTTTTAAAAATTGGGGTAAACAAATGTTATTTTTGTTTTCAGGAGGGTTTTGGATTTTTTCCTTAAATTAAACAAATCGGCACTTAATTTGGATAAAAATAGTCCCAAATCAATTTTTTGAATAGAACAATTTTTAATGCTAAATTTAAAATGAATGCATTACAAACTACTACTATTAAATCATTTTAGTCTCGTTCAAGACATTACAAATTAAGATTAAGCATGAAATTGCTGCTTTAAGAAAACTCAATAAAATGACTTTTTAGGAAAAAAAATTGCAAAAGTTTTCCACGACTGCTCTAAGACAAATCAACTAATGTTTTTTTTTTACTTCCAAAACATCAGTTAATGAAGTGATAAAATAATTTAGAAATAATAACGAAGCAATAAAATAATTTAGAAATAATAACGAAATAAAAAATAAACAAAATGTCACATGAAATTTACATGGTTTATCCAAAGTAAGTTACGTTCATGAAGCTATTGTAGATGTTTAGTACGAGAAGAAAAAATAACAAGTGTTTACAAACATTCAATTCCTTGCAACTTAGATCCCGATTACACTAAAAAGAATAATAATTTTCGAATACTTAAGAGAATCTCATTTTTTACTCAAATAGTTACACCACTCTATTTCTCCCAATTTTAGGATGCATAGAACAATTAGAAGAGAGGTCTTTATAAGGCACCTCTAGTCAACCTCTTTAATTACCATTAATTGGTTTCCCTTTTAATCACACATCATGCTTCCTCAAATTTCTTCACTACAAAAATGAAGAATTATTGAGTTTTCTGATTTTGCATATAATTAATTCAGTACATTAAATTCTTTGATTTTAGGAATCAATTCCTTGAAATTAAAAATCAATTCATTAATATTAGAAATCCACCAATAACAGTATCCCACTTGAAAAGTTATTTTAGTCATGTCTTCATACAAGATGAACATAACAACTCATCTCTCCTTTTTTCTCTTGTAGGCCAATTAAAGTTGAACATAGCTTCAGTTTGTCAATCATCGCTGTTTTCATTAGCATATCTATAGGGTTTTCATTTCCATGAATCTTTTCAAGTCTTAGAGCATTATCCTCTAAAAGAGACTGAGTAAAATGATACTTCATCTGGATATACTTTGTTCTGGCATGGAAAGATGGATTCTTCGCCATGTGGATTGCACTCCAACTCTCAAAATAAAAAACATTGTCCTCTTATTTCTTTCTCAATTTTTCCAAGAAACCTTGAAACCAAATAATCTCCATACTAGCTTTTGTAAATATAATATATTCTACCTCGGTAGTAGAGAGAGCTACAGCTTTTTGCAGTTAAGAAACCTAACTCACCATAGTTCCTCAAAAAGTTTACACATACTAGGTAATGCTTTTTCTATTGTTGATATCTCCATCTAGGTTAGCATCAAGAAGGCTTTCTAGTTTCATATCTCCACTTTTAAAATAGAGTGTCATTTTTGTGATACTTAGTAGATATTTAAGGATCCATTTAACTATTCCCCGATGCATCTTGTTAAGATTGTTCATCTACCTACTCACTACTCCTACTACTTGTGCAAATATCTGGTTTGGTACAAGCCATCACATACATCAATCTTCTAATGGCTGAGGCGTTAGGAAATTTTTTCTTGTGATCACGTTCTTCCTTAGTCTTTATTGAATTCTCCTTGAAAAGTTTGAAATGGGCACTTAAAGGGGTCCTTACTGGTTTAGCATTCTACATGTTGAATCTGGAGAGTACATTGTTGACATACTCTACTTGTGAGAAAATCAAAGCTTTTGCTGCTCTATCTTTTATAATCTTCATTCTAAGAATCTGCTTCACAATGCTAAGATCTTTCATTATAAACTACTTTGAGAATTCTCTCTTTAAGTTATTTATCTCTTGCATGTCAGAACCTATAATGAGCATATCATCTACATAAAAAAACAAAATGATAAAATTATTATCAAGCACCTTAATATAACAACACTTATCTGTTTAACATCTTGTAAAACTACTATTACCCATCGAGTTATCTAACTACTTATACCACTGCCTTAAAGTCTATTTTAGACTATACAGACTCTTCTTTAGTTTGTGCATCATGCTTTCTTTGTTTGCTATCATAAAGTCTTTTAGTTGCTTCATATAAATCTTTTAATTTAAATCATCGTAAAGGATTATTGCCTTTACATCTAACTGCTCAAGGTGTAAATTCTCTACAACTACAATTTTCAACACCAACCTAATCGTTGTCAATTTCATTATCGGAGAGAAAATCTTAGTATAGTTGATGTCTGCTTTTTGCTGAAATCCTTTGACCACTAACCTAGCTTTCTAAGGTTTGCCTCTATCATGCTCTTCTTTGATCATAAAAACTCACTTGTTATATAAAGCATTATTCTCTTTTGGTAGTTCAGTCGGTTTCCATGTTTGATTTGACATTAATGAGTCCATCTTATCTTTTATAGCATTTGGTAGGATCTCCTCAACCTGAGATCTATAGAAATCATTGAAGGAGGAGATCATGGCAGATCTCTTCTAATCGGAAAGGAGATCGATCTCATTCGGTTGGAAGAGAGATCTGTAGAAGTGTAGGAAAAAAAATATCCATCTTGTTTTTGATTTTGTTTTTGTGTGGTTATTTTTTTTGGGATTTTTGGTTGGATTGATGATTCGGTCTTATCTTTGATGATGTTGATGAAGATGAAGATTAAGGATATGTTTAAAGTCTGGAGATGATAATGTAGGTGATGAATTGATGATGATGAATGCAATAATGATCAAGGATAATCCCAAAAAACTTGCTATAGTTTGCAAAAATATCCATTTTATCACTTATGATTTTTTTTTTTTTTTTTAATCCAAAATCCCATCTAAAGTTAATAAAAACACTCATTATCCTCTAGAGGCATGTAAAAAGACGACAGTACTCCTGACGGTTATAGATTCCATTAGGTTGACTTGATTGATTGTTTAATTTCAAGGGCAAAATGAAAATACGATAAAAAAATTAATTAAAATTGATTAAAATAAATTAACAAAAATAAATAATATAAAATTATAATATTAAAATAGAAAATAAATATTTAAAATGTAAAATATAATACTAAAATCAATAAAATAAATAAATAAAATAATATTATAATTAAAAAATAAAAATAAGAAAACCAAAACTGAAACCTGATTATTTAATGTCATAAAAAAGGAAACCAATTTATTTCTTATCTTAAGGGAAAAAAGAAAAAAACTTGAATCTAGATTTTATTTTCTTCTTCTTCTTCTCTTCCTCATCGCCACTGCCACCTATCTCCACTTATCTTCTTCTTCCCTTATATATTCTTCTTTTTCTTTTTTTCTCTTTTTCTTCCACTTATCTCATCGTTGCTGCACCTATCTCTACCTTCAATGACTATGGCACACCTATCTCCACCACCGTCAAGCTGACACACTCCCTTCTCACTATCAGATCAGACCTCACCATCCCCTCATTGACAAGCCCCTCTCTAACTATACTAACTAGGCGACCTGCTCGGCACCTCACGGTGGCCTTCCAATCGAGATTTGCTCCTACTGGAAAGTTTCCGTGGAGCTAAACCTTTTTCTGAAAATGTTTGAAACTCTTTTAGTTTTGAAAATGGGTAGGAATTTTGTTTGTTGAAAATAACTTTATGAAAATAGATTTTTACGGAAATTCGACAGCACAACGACTGTTTTCTAAGATTTCCACCCTGTGAAATTATACAAAACTTGTATAATTTCATTCAATATATTTTCTTAAACTAATGGGCCTCAAGCCCTTTTTCGAATACATAACCAGTCACAACATGCTTAAAAATTTAATGATATGAAGATTGACTTAATTAAAATCTTAAAACGTCGTACGTGAAATTCACCATAGAATCCATTATTCAGAACAATATTTACAATACTTGATAAGTCTGAAAACGATAATAAATACAATGCATGATAACTCGGTTGAAACAAGTGCAATAGTGTTGCGTCTCTAGCTCGTCTGTACGTCCGACGAAGATGCTTCCGCTACCCTTGCTCGTACCTGTTCTTGGGGAGGATTTTTATAAAATATGAAAAATAGTGGTAAGAATAATTCAATAAGTGTGTGCTTTATAATAAATTATTTTGAAAGCAGTAAAGCTCATTTAAACGAAGGATTATTTTAGTAAACTTTTCGTAAATGAATTTTCTGATTTTTCTAAATTTACGTCTATTGACGTATTTCATTTCTTTAACTACCTTAAAAAGCAACTCAGGGAAAACTTATTCTATATCTACTTGACATGAAATACTAGAAATTTTCTATTTGCGTGTGCTCAGATGCGAGAACTTGGGATTACGATTCTCCCCGAATATTAAGCCGTACAGGAACTCGGGATTATGATTCCCCCCATCTATTAGGTGTACGGGAACTTGGAATTACGATTCCCTCCGCATATTAAGCCGTACGGGAACTTGGGATTACGATTCCCCCTGTCTATTAGGCGTGAGAGAACTTGGAATTACGATTCCCCCCGTCTCTTGCCATACATGTATAGGGTACCTCGGTCGGGTTATGCTAGAGGTTAGGATAAACTAAAGACATCTAAAAATCTTTTAATACACTTAAAACTCATGCTTAACTTTTATTTACATTTTCTATTTTCTTTACTTCAAGACTAAATACATTCATAATATATATTTACAACTATACATGCATTATAAGGAAGCGATAATATTCTAAAATTTTGCTCGAATAATATATTAATCAAAACTAAAACGGTATCGCATTAATATATATTCATATAATAGAATTCACATAAGCTTAATGAAATTTTACACTCACGACTTGCTTCCAATAACTTATCAACCACTCCTATTATGGCTCTCGTCCGCTCATCGGTTCACCTCTTGAAATGGATGAAGATGATTCCAAGTTTGATCTACAATCCTTGCATGTGACAAAATCTACCCAAACAGCTTCAAATCTTCTTGACAGCAAGTTGTCCCCTTGACAGTTCAGGGCAGAACACCCCTTGCCTTGACCAAAATACCTCTCTTCTTCCTTCTTTGAATCAGTTGCTTCTTACATAAGCTTACCATGCAAGAAGCTGTCTCGATCTCTATTTCATAGCAGAACAACTTTTTTTTTTTTCTTGCTTTCAATGGCTTCTCCTGCTTCTTTATCTTGTAAGCAAGCTTGTTTAACTTGAAACTCTTTCTAAAATCTGCTCAAAACCACCAACATACAACTGTCTTTGGTTCTGCTTTCTTGGCTGAGAAAGGAAGAGCACTTGTGACTGTGAGAGAGTTTGTTGTCGTGAAAGAGAGAGAGCTTTGTGTTTTGACAGAGAGCAATTGCCTTTCTTCACGGTCAACATTCACACACCAGCTCACCTTATCAGCTGCTACACGGGTTAGGGTCTGTATTTGAGCTCATGGCAACGATAATCCAGCTTCCTTACTTGCATGCATGAGCTAACAACTTCAAATGGTTGCTGCACGAGTTAATCTCCTCTTTGCTGCACTTAAGACTGAAATAAATTCCTGGATTAGCTCTCCATCTTCTTCATCACTTGCATGCACTGACTGGTGGCTCACGGACAGATCTCTCAGATCTGAAATGGGGATTGCATGAAGCTGCTGCTTGAGGCACGAGCTCACTCACTTCTTGCTCTCTCGGTCCTCTCCAAGCTATGGTCACAGGTTGAGTTTTCAGTGACCGAAAGGTTGAACTCTCCTCAGCTCTCAAGCTCTTCAAACTCTCTAAATGTCCCTCACCATTTTTGGGAAAGAAAATGATCGTGACTTGTTCTTGCTTCCTTCCCCAATTTCATTTTAAATTTTGATTTATATTTGACTAATCACTTTATGAGACATGGTACTCATGCATGACCTCTCATGCCACTTGTCCTTACTTATTCTTTGCATGAGCGACATGTGTCTATCATTCACCAATTTATTTTATTAAATTCTTCCATGCATTCTTTGGCTTTAATTTTTGAATTTGAATTCATTTTCGTCTGTCCGGGGATCCGTTTATAATTGATTTCGCTTTCTGAATTATTTTATTTTTCGAATTCGTTTTCACGTACTCAAAATTATTTTATTATTTTTAGAATATTTTTTCGATCGAAAACTAGATCCATCGGCAAATAATTTATCTTCCGATGAATGAGGTTTTTGGTTTTACACTCACTTGCTGACAGACTCCTTCCCTTACGCATCCTTTTCGTACAATAGGAGGTCAGCCAGCAACTCTACAGAAGCCCTCCAACCGATATTTCATCCAACTGATGGTTCCCGCATAGCTAAGTCAAAAATTTTCCTTTAAAATCCTAAAACGTGCTAAGAAAAATTTTCTTTTCAACTTAATCTTTTCTTAAAAATTTTGGCAGAGTTTCATCTATTTTTCTGAAAATTCCCCATTTTACAAATCAACTGCATTTAAAATAGCACTTTTAAATTTTCAAAGTCAATCTCAACTGCTAATTCTGGACCTCAGGTCCACCATAATCACAACCCAAAAGTCATTTAAAATCATTTCAAAACTTATAATGTAATTCATGCACAACATAATAAATTACTTTTTACAACTTTCTCAAAAACATTATTTACAACAAAATATATACATCTATTATATTATGAAATCATTCATTTTCCAAAAGTATTTATATACCACAAAAGGATGTATTCACAGCAAACACCGCACAGACTACTCTACTCTTGCGGAGATGTCCCATCAACGAAGGTACCAACACCTGCACTTGGCAAGTTTATTTTAAAAATAGGAAAATATTTGGGTGATCTAAACGAGCTCAGTGAGTGTAATAAAACTATATTCATATTAAAATAGAAAGTTGAAATACTAATTTCGGAAATATTTTCATACATATACATTTTTCGTAATCATAAAACTATTTCGGAAAAGAAATTAATCAAAATCGGCCAACCACTGAAGGCCCGTCATTGTGGTACCCTAGGTATTACTTTCTGTATTAGACCTCATCAATTGGATTGGATCTTGGTTTAGCCTTTAAATAAATAAACCGTTTTACACAATGGAACTCCTATATCACACATAAAACTAAGCATGCTAACTCAATATATACCCTAAACGTGTAAAGGGTGACACGACAACTTCCCATTTATGCAACTAGTATTGATGCGTCATGAATGTGCCCCCGAACTCTGCCATGCATGTTAGAGTACCTCAGATCGGTAATGTAACGTATATATCCTAAGGTGTACTGACAAACATAATTTACATATATTTATTACTCTAAATATAGATTTATTAGTCTAATTTTATGTTGAATTTATTTTAATTAGTTGTGTTTTTGGTGAAACAGTAATAAAAGAAGATTTGTGTGTTGAATAAGGAAAAATTACAATTTTGGTCAAGTCAAAATCCAAGTCGATCAAGAATTCAAGTCTTGCCCAAAATTATTTGTCAAACAATTAGGAAATTAGTTGAGATAAGGAAATAGATCAATGAAGGAAAAAGCAAATTTGGAAGCAAATCAAGAAAATAAGAAAAAAGTAGCAAATTTTGAGAGAAAATGTGGGGTCTGGGATTTGCCTATACTGGGTCCCTCGGGCTACCCCAGGTTTGCCCCTCTCACCCACTCACTAGGTACTGTTCCCTCCCCTAGGGACTTTCTTTCGCCTCCCCCACCTCTCGAACCTGGCACCAGGGGCTTAATACCAAATTCTTAGAGAAGTGGGTACCAATTGAGTTACGTTGACAGGCCCTTTTCTAACTACTAGCTAGGCGACCTGCCCGGCAACCCCACGGTGGCTCTCCAGTCGAGATCTGCTCTGACTGGAAAGTTCCCGTGAAGCTAAGCCTCTTTTCTTTGCTAAAATACTTGAAATCCTTTTGATTCTGAAAAAAAAAATGGGAATTTTGTTCGTTGAAAATAACTTTATGAAAATAGGATTTTCACAGAAAACCGGCAGCACAACGGCTGTTTTTCTAAAATTCCACCCTGTAAAATATCTCATAAAACCTGTATAATTGTATTCACAAACAATTTCTATAATCAATAGGCCTCCGGCCATTTTCAAACTCATAATCATGCAATTAAGCGGAAGTAACTAGAATAAATCTTCAAAAACGACATGCATGATATTTACATAAAATCCTTAACTCAAAATAATATTTTTCAAAACTAGAGAATCTGGAAAATGATAGTAAATACAATACATGATGGTATGCTAGAAAATAGTGCAATCTGGTCACGCGTATCTAGCTGGCCTGTCCGTCCGAAGGAGATACGTCAACCGCGCTACTCGCACCTGCACCTGAGGGAGGTTTTTAAGAAAACAGGAAAACAGTGGTGAGAATAACTCAGTGAGTGGGTAAGTTTACATAAACTGTACTTTTGCTTAAAAATACTATTCCTCCCAAAAATAGATTGGAAAACTATTACTTACTTACTTTTCCTGAAAACTGTAAACTCGTTTAAAAGCTGCGAAAGTCATTTATCAAACTTTTCTTAAAACTTTTCTTATTTTCTTACTAGCCTTATCTGGCAACCCAGGGAAATCTTGTCCTTCGTGACGGTGCGAAGACAATCCACTAGGATAGGGGAACTCTCACCATGTGTAGTCGCAGATATGGATACAACTCTGGGATCGCGAATCCCTCCAACATCAGGCAGATCTACACTATCCCATACGTGCAGAGGGTGACTGACAGACTCGATCCCCCCAAAGTTAGTAACTCCCCCCAACTACCGTACACGTATGGAATACTTTCGGCCGGGTGTAATCTTAGGGGCTAGGGTAAACCATAGGCATATATAAAATGAAATCTCGGCAATATGCTATAATATCGCAAAATAACTTTCACAAATACTATCTCTATGCATGTATATAATTTCAACTTGCTCAATTACTTTACTGAAGAATATAAACATATTCATAACATAATCTTTAAAGCTATACATGCATTTATAGATGATAAACTGAAAACTATAAACTTTTACTAGAATCTCAAAACCTTTTACTTGCTAAAACTGATTGCATTCAATAAAATAGAATGTATGAAAACTTTTAAAAATCCACACTCACAACTTGCTTCCAAAATACTTATCACCGTTTCCCGCTACGGCTCTCGTTCGATTCCCGATTCACCTACAATTGATTTCGATCGAGATGTCGTTAAAACATAACTTGTGCGCAACTAAACTTTAAGCCATACGAGGATTTATAAACACAATAATTCAAGTGACTATCCTCGCACGATAACATAACGAAAAACTCATATTTGCACGCGGAAACGATTTCAAACCGATTCGTTATCGTGACTTGAAATACTCGAAACTTTGCGGTTATAAAACCAACAACTAAGCCAATCGAATCTAATATAACATCATCAAAATCAGATTCTAATGAATTCATTAAACAGAAGATTTGAATTTAAACGACGAACTTAAAGCTTACACGATTTCACTAATCATCGCGATTTATCAATTTTACGCGTTTCGCGCGATTTCTTTGTTTCCACTTAAACTTATCGTTAATAACAGCTCGTAACTTTACTTAAACACTTTAACGGGCTTAATATCAATCTTGGGGCAGCGAGATAACATTCACAAACTTTTTATAATCGACAAGGAAAATCATAAACTAACAACGCTCGCATTCGTGGAAAAATCAACCGAATCGCTCGGAAACGATTTCTAAATATCCGAACGACTATCCGATACTTTAAAACACTTTAATACAATCCATTTTCCATGACCACAAACGCGAAACCAAAAACATATTTCAACAGCCCCTAAATATCTCATAACAGCCCATAAACAACATTCAACGAATACGATCGATGATAAAAACACAATCGCAACATCAACGAGCGAACCTCCGCACTAACGAGGTTTCCAATCCTAGTCCCAAACATAATATTATCAATTTATCTCAACTCTAATCACATGTATGCTCACTAATTACTCAAAACTTCTCAACAAAACAAAGGGGACAGCACCTTACCCAAGAAGCGGGCTGTTCTCCGCTTCGAAACGGCTTCCGAATGACGACAAAACTCTCGTGGCAGCAAGCTGTCTTCCCCACCAGCAACTGGCGTCTTTTCTTGCTTCTGTTTCCCTTCAAGTCTGGTGTTTGGTTTGATTTGATAGCTGCTCGGAAGCAGCTACATCAACGTTGACAGCACTAATCACACGACAGCAGCAACTCGGCAACAACTGGCAGCCACAGCGACAACTTCAACAGCAACCTCACGGCAGTACCTCAACAGCTTCAGCTCTTCAGTTCACACAACAAGGCAGCACTCCACTACGGCGACAGCAACATGACAATGGCAGCAACTCAGCTCACGGCAGCAACGTCAACAGCCACGACGACAGCTGCTCGAACACAGCTTCAGCATGTGATTCACGGTGACAGCACAGCAGCACCTGGTTTCCTCACGCCATCAGCTCTTCACGCCAGCAGCAAGGACGACAGCACCTTCCCTTCGTCGGCAACAGCTCACGCTGATAGCACACAGTAAAGGCAGCAATGGCAGTCGGTCAGCTCACGGCAGCAAGCTCACCACTTCTCAGCAGCTGATCGCCTCACCTTACTTGCATGCATGGACCGATTCTCTTCTTAGCTTGATTGAAGAACACAAGCAGCTGCTAACCTGGAAGAATGGCTCACAGATCTGGTATTATCTCCCACATGCAGCTCTCATTCTTGCTCTCTCTCCTTTTAGCTCACAATCTCTTGCTTGCATGCAGTGCTTCTTGTTTCAGATTTGTTCTCGATTCCTTCTTCTTCCATGAGCAGCAGCTCACCTTCTCTTGCTTGCATGCACAATTTGCTTGATCCAGCTGGTTCCTAGCTCACCCAGATGTTGCATGCAGCTGATGGATTGAAGGTGTTGTCGCTCCTCTCATCTCTTGCAGTTCACGGGCAGCACACTCCTTCTCTATCTCTCACTATCTCTCTTTTCAATCCTCTCACTTTGGATTCGGTTTTTGGAATGAAGAAGAAGAAGTTGACAGATTACTTGCTTTGGATTCGGTTGAAATGGAGAAGAAGGAGTTGACAGATGGCTTGCTTTGGATTCGGTTTGTCTTGAAGGCAAGAATGATGATCGGGTGCTTGCCTTATGCAAGCTTTGTTTTTCTTTATGGAGACCGGATGATATGTTATAATTTTGCTCTCTTCTTTTTCAACTTTACAATATAATATATATATATCTTGATAAGTGTCAATCATGCACACTTAATTTGCTTATCCAATGCATGTGTGACATGTGTCACTCCCATGCACAAATTTTTCTTCATTTTAGTCTCTACCATGCATTCTCGATTTAGCTTCCAAGCCCGAATTTCGTCCGTCCGTCCTGGAATTCGCTTTTGATTAAACCTCGGGTTTGCATTCTCGGAATTATTTAATAAATCTCGAATCCGTCTCACGAACTCGAATTTATTTCTCTAAATTGAAAATAATTATTCTAATTATTTTCGGACTCGATATTTATATTTTTCCGATCGGATGCGATCCATCGGAAAAATATTTCGCCCTCCGACGAACGCGGTTTTGGGTTTTACAGAAAAAATCAAGGCTCACTATGTTGTTTTATGGAAAGACAAAAATGATGTCTTAATTAAATAATATTGAGGCAGTTTTCAATTCACAAAATTGAGACTAGTAATAATAGTATAAAAGAGAGAAAAAATGAACAGCTGTAGGAGATTTTTGGAGGAGCCACTACGACTTTGAGATAGAAAATATTAGAAGACAAGAGAGCAGCTCTGAAGGAGAAGAAGACAAGTCAAAAGAGGAGCAAACTAGCAGGATTGCGTTGAATTGAGATTTGGAGCAGATTCAGACGTGGACTTAGACCAAACTTACATCAACAGTTTCAACAAGATGCTAAGTTTGAATTCTCTTTTTGTTCTTATTATCACCATGTTTGTTTAATTTTCTTTTTTGAGGTATAGGATGAAATCATTATTAACTTTGTAATGATTTTGTTGTTTGAATATTATTATCAATTTTGTTTTTAATGTTTAATAATCCTTAGTTTCATCAATTGATAAAATAAAATTTGTTTCACTTTTAATATCAAGTATTTTTGGTTGTTACAAAATTATTTTATTAATTTGACTTTGAATTGAAAGGTTTAAATATAAAATTTTTGATTATGTGTTTTTCAATATTGGATACATATAATACTTAGATCTTATAAATTTCAAGTATTGAAGTAAGAATTTACATAAAATTTATTTTCAGAGCTTAACTGACAAATCCTGAGAAAACAACGAATTGATTTCTAAGTTGTTTCTTCAATTTTTGATAATAATATTTTTATTAGTAAAATATTATAAGTTGATAATAGCGGATTTTGAACCTCAGATTTCTCGTCTATTGTTTAAATATTGCAATTTAATCTTGTTTTGTTAATTTAGAATTTTATTTGCTTTAGTTTTAATTAATTCTCAATTTTCAAGCATTGTTAACTGGATTAGAATTAAATTTAATTTGGATTTAGATTAATATTTTCTCAATCTCTGTGGATCGACCTCGTACTTATATAGTCTATTTTACAATAGACTCGTGCACTTGCGAGTACTAAAATTTACACAACATGTGCCTTAGGCCTAAAAATCTGTTTCCAGTTTCGTAGCTTTTCTTTATAAAAATTTAGTAAACATATATAAGCGATGATATTTCCCAAAATTGAAATTGCATACATAGATAACTTTCCATCATAACTTATTTACATTAAAATCAATATAAATTCATTAAGTCATAAATATATAAATTCAAACATAACATAATCTTTTAATAAAAACAATACCATTCATTCAAACATTTAGTTTAAAAACAATAAACACTCACAACTTTTTCTTTTTGGATTTATTTCCCAACCGAGCACAATTTTGGTTTTTCATCACCTTCGCCTAACCAACACATTTTCACATCCTCACTTAGAAAATAACAGACTAAATTCATTTACACAAAATGTCTTGCACCAAATCAACCAAATTCACCTAAAATATTCCAAATAGTTTCCAATACATACATACATTGTTTTGGCCATAATTTCGCTAATTTTTATATGATTCTTTCCCTTCCAATTCCCACACTTAAATGTGATATTTAAGCATGTTTTGAGGTCTAAAATAACCCCCTTTAAGGGCACATAGTCCAGCCCTCTATAACAGTCCCTATCATCCTATTTTTCCACATAATTTGCATGTTATTACACTAATATGCATGCATTAAATGACAGGCCCCTTTCTAACTACTAGTTAGGCGACCTGCCCGGCAACCCCACGGTGGCTCCCCAGTCGAGATCTGCTCTGACTGAAAAGTTTCCGTGAAGCTAAGCCTCTTTTCTTTTCTAAAATACTTGATATCCTTTTTATTCTGAAAAAGGATATCAAGTATTTTAGAAAAGAAAAGAGGCTTAGCTTCACGGAAACTTTCCAGTCAAAGCAGATCTCGACTGGGGAGCCACCGTGGGGTTGCCGGACAGGTCGCCTAACTAGTAGTTAGAAAGGGGCCTGTCAACGTTGGTATCAGAGCAAAGATTT
The DNA here is from genome assembly GCA_022984855.1 of Dimocarpus longan. Lineage (NCBI taxonomy): Eukaryota > Viridiplantae > Streptophyta > Magnoliopsida > Sapindales > Sapindaceae > Dimocarpus > Dimocarpus longan. The sequence continues at coordinate 9,505,672 of CM041014.1, read as the reverse complement.
TAAATGCATTACATGATTTCTAAGCATTTACATAGTAAATTTTTCAAACCTCATACATTTTATGACTAAGTATCTGGTTCAAGTGCAGTGAGTCATGCGTCGCGTCGGTCGTCCGCGTAAAATGAGAGCCGCTGAAAATGCTCCACCTCCTGCTCCAGAAATAAGGGAGCAAGTAAATGAGTCTGTCAATGATCCTCAGCCAGGGGTTCCAGTTGAGCCACCGGCAGTAGAGCCTGAGCAGGATCCGATCGAGAGATTAGCCCAGGTTATCCAAGGGCTAAGGCCTCGAGCACCAAGCGCCACCGTTGAGAGGGCAAGGAAACTTGGTGCCGATGCTTTTGACGGAACAGGTGGTCCAGAAATTGCAACAGAGTGGTTGGATAATACTGAAAGAGTGTTGGAACAGATGGAATGTACCGATCTCCAAAAGGTGTCAATTGCTTCATTCTTACTTCGAGCGTCAGCTAGAGATTGGTGGGATTCCGTCAAGCGAAGAGCAATCGAACAAGTCACATGGGAAAAGTTCAAAGAAGATATTCCTGTGGTTGCAGAGTTTTCTAATGTGTTCCCAGAAGATCTTCCAAGTTTACCTCCGGATAGAGATATTGAATTTGAGATTAATCTGATGCCGGGAACAGCACCAATTTCCAGAGCACCGTACAGGATGGCACCTCCAGAGTTGAAGGAATTGAAGGTTCAGTTGGAAGAATTGGTAAACAAGGGTTTTGTTAGATCCAGTGTATCTCCTTGGGGAGCACCAGTGCTCTTTGTTAAAAAGAAAGATGGAAGTATGAGATTGTGCATTGATTACCGGGAATTGAATAAGGTGACTATTCGGAATCAATATCCTTTACCGAGGATCGACGATTTGTTCGATCAGTTGCAAGGTGCAAGGTTGTTTTCTAAGATAGATCTGAGATCAGGGTACCATCAGTTGAAGATAAAGGGAGATGATATTCCTAAAACTGCCTTCAGGACGCGTTATGGACATTATGAATTTTTGGTTATGCCTTTCGGGCTAACCAATGCCCCAGCAGCATTCATGGCATTGATGAATCGGGTGTTCCATGAATTTTTGGATAAGTTTGTCATAGTGTTCATTGACGATATATTGGTGTATTCGGGCAGTAGGGAAGAACATGCTGAACATCTAAGATTAGTTTTACAGACGTTAAGAGAGCAGCAATTGTATGCCAAGTTCAGCAAGTGTCAGTTCTGGTTGAATGAAGTTTCATTTTTAGGCCATGTGGTTTCAGCTGATGGGATTAGTGTTGATCCTCGAAAGATTGAAGCGATTGTGAACTGGAAATCGCCTACAACCGTAACTGAGGTTCGGAGTTTCTTAGGTTTGGCAGGTTATTATAGGAAATTTGTCGAAGGATTTTCTAAGATTGTCATTCCTTTGACGAAGCTCACCAGAAAGGAAGCAAAGTTTGAGTGGTCAGAAGCCTGTCAGAAGAATTTCGATGAATTGAAGACAAAATTGACTACAGCTCCAGTGCTTACTCTTCCTTCCGGAAATGAAGGCTTTGTGGTGTACAGTGATGCTTCGAGGCAAGGTTTGGATTGTGTTCTGATGCAAAATGGAAAGGTGATAGCTTATGCTTCCAGGCAGTTAAAGAAGCACGAGCAGAATTACCCAACCCATGATCTAGAGTTGGCCCCAGTAATTTTTGCACTCAGGATTTGGAGGCATTACTTGTACGGAGTTCGATGTCAGATATTTACAGATCACAAGAGTCTTCAGTATTTGTTCTCCCAGAAAGAGTTGAATATGAGACAGAGGAGATGGTTAGAACTGCTCAAGGATTACGATTGCACCATAGAGTACCATCCCGGGAAAGCAAATGTAGTAGCCGATGCATTGAGTAGGAGACCCTCTAGCTCGGTAGCTCATTTAAGAGCTGGGTATCTTCCATTGTTAGTAGAGATGAGATCTTTGGGAGTTAAATTGGAAGTAGGGAATTCAGGCGCATTGTTAGCTACTTTCCAAGTTCGACCGGTACTCGTGGATAGAATCCGAGAGTTGCAGATTCAGGATCCTTAATTAGTCAAGATCAGACAGGAAGTAGAGTCACGCCAACAGGGAGACTTCTCAGTCAGGGATGATGGTACGTTGAGGATGAGACAGAGACTATGTGTTCCAAATGTGACGGAACTCAAGAAAGAAATTTTAGATGAAGCTCACTCCTCAGCATACGCTATGCATCCGGGAAGTACGAAAATGTATCATACCTTGAAAGAGCATTACTGGTGGAAAGGTATAAAGAGAGAGATAGCTGAATTTGTGTCAAGATGTTTGATTTGTCAGCAGGTGAAAGCCGAGCACCAGAGGCCATTAGGACTTCTTCAGCCACTTCCCATTCCGGAGTGGAAATGGGAGCGTATTACTATGGATTTTATGGTAGGATTTCCTCGGAGTCGAAATGGTTATGACAGTGTTTGGGTAATAGTAGATCGACTTACGAAGTCAGCTCATTTCCTACCTATCAGAAGTACTTATTCCTTAGATCGATTGGCTAAGTTGTATGTTGATGAGATCGTGAGATTACATGGGGCTCCAGTGTCAATCGTATCAGATAGAGATCCGAGATTTACATCCCGATTTTGGCCTAGCCTTCAGAAAGCATTAGGTACTCGATTACATTTCAGTACAGCATTTCATCCGCAGACAGATGGTCAGTCTGAGCGTACCATTCAGACTTTAGAGGATATGCTCAGATCTTGTGTGATAGAGTTTGAAGGAAGTTGGGATTCTCATCTGTCCTTAATCGAGTTTGCCTATAATAACAGCTATCAGGCTAGTATCGGTATGGCACCGTATGAAGCACTTTATGGAAGACGGTGTAGGACACCGATATGTTGGGATGAGATGGGCGAGAGAAAGTTGATTGGACCCGAGCTTGTTCAGATGACTACAGATAAAATCAAAGTTATTCGGGACAATCTGAAGATAGCCCAGGATCGTCAGAAAAGTTACGCAGATAAGCGTAGGAAGGATTTGGAGTTCCAAGTCGGGGATAAGGTGTTCCTACGGATATCTCCATGGAAAGGAATAATTCGTTTTGGGAAGCGAGGTAAGTTAAGCCCTCGGTATATCGGTCCCTACGAAGTGATTGGCAGAGTAGGTGAGGTAGCATATCGACTTGAACTGCCAGTAGAACTTTCCAGGATCCATAATGTATTTCATGTCTCGATGCTCCGTAAGTATATAGCAAATCCTTCACACGTGTTGTCAGAGCAGCCAATGAAACTCAAGGAGAACCTATCTTATGAGGAGACCCCAGTTCAGATTCTTGATAGGAGAGATCAGGTTCTTCGCAGTAAAGTTATTCCGTTGGTTAAAGTGTTGTGGAGGAATCATGCAGTGGAGGAGGCCACATGGGAGCACGAGGAGCAGATGCGCAGTCAGTACCCGCATCTTTTTGAGACAAGTAAGTATATTTAGATAGTCAAGTTTGAATTTTCTAACTTAAGAAAGTATCAAGTTTGTTTGATAGATTCTAGTGTTGAAATGCATTGCATGAAAGTAGTGTAAATTTCGAGGACGAAATTTTTATAAGGAGGGGTGAATTGTAAAACCCAAAACCGCGTTCGTCGGAGAGCAAATATTTTTCCGATGGATCGCGTCCGATCGGAAAAATATAATTATCTAGTCCGAAAATATTTGGAATAATTATTTTCGATTTAGAGAAATAAATTCGAGTTCTCGAAGACGGGTTCGGAGTTTATTAATTATTCCAAAGGCGAAAGCAATTAAAAAGCGGATTCAAAGATGGACGGACGGAAACGGAATCCGAGCTTGGAATTTAAAAAGCAAGAATGCATGGAAGGCTTTAAGAAAATAAAAGGAATGCATGTTGGTGACACGTGTCACACATGCATTGGATGAAAAAAAAAAAAAAAAGCAAATTATGGCATAAACGGTCACCTATGCATTCAAAGACACAATCAAACCAAAGTTATCATTCGGTCACCATTTTTCTTTATTTTATTCATTTTCAAGACAGAATCCAAGCCATCTGTCAACTTCTTCTTCTTTATTTCAAAACAGAAACTGAAGACAAGAAAGGTGCTGCCCGAGAGAAGAAGAGAGCTGCTGCTGTGGAAGAAAGAGCGAGAGAAGAACGGGCTGCTGTCTTCAGGCCAAGGTGAAGCCAAGTGAAGGAGAACTCAGATCTGGACGCATGCAAGATCAGATCTGACACCTTCAGGCGTGCATGCAAGCTAGGAGAAGCTGGAGCAAGCTGATATTGCATGCAAGCAAGGTGAACCGAAGAACTGAGCTGGAGTTACTGTCGTTGCTGTCTGACCGTGAACAAGAAGACAGCTGCTGGCATGAGGTTGTGCTGCTGCCGTGTTGCCTTTGCTGTCGCCGGTGAGAGGAAGCTTGCTGCCGAGTCGAAGTCAGCTGCTGTTAACGCCAAGTGCTGTCGCCGTGCTGTCTTGCTGCCTGGTGCTGCACGAGCTGACCAGCTGCTGTCACCTTGCTGCCGTGAGCTGTCCAAGCTGTTGCCGAGCTGATCAGCTGCTGTCACGTTGCTGTCGCTGCTGGTATCACATTGTTGCTCTGCTGTCTTGTTGCCATAAACTGAAGAGCTGCAGCTGTTGAGGAACTGCTGTGTTGTCATCGTAAGTTGCTGCTTTTGCTGTGTGCTGTCACCGTGACCAAGTGCTGCCATTTTGTGCTATCACGTTGCTATCTTGCCGTCGTCGCAAGCTGCTGTTGTCTGAGCTGCTGTCGAATGGTTGTCAGGTCAGGCCAGAACGCGCGAAACAACATCAAGGCAGGGAACAGCTTGCTGCCGAGAGCGTGCGAGAGATTCGGCGCCGTTCGGATGCTGTTTCGAAGCTGAGAACAGCTCGCTTATTGGGTAAATGCTGCCCCATTTCTCTTTTGTGAATGGTTTGAGTAATTTAGTGATGTGACTATGAGAATAGAGTTAAATTAAGCGAGCATATCCCAATGCAATTAAGTTTTTGCGGGCTGTCGTCATGTGCAATTTTTATGCTCGTCATGCGCAGTTTCTTTATGCTCGTTTTGTGCAGTTTTTATGGTGATTTAAGATTGATTTTAGGTGCAGCTTTTATGCTGATTTAAGGTTAGATAATGAGCTGTTATAGGGCTGTTTTGTGAGCAGTAAATGTGCTGTTTGTGGCCTGTCAAAGCGTGATGTTGCGTGCTGTTTTCGGGACAGTTCTGCATGCTGTTTTGGTGCCGTTTGCATGCTGTTTTGGTGCCGTTTGCACGCTATTCTGGTGCAGTTCTGCATGCTGTTTTGGTGCCGTTTGCATGCTGTTTTGGTGCCGTTTGCATGCTGTTTTGGTGCCGTTTGCACGCTGTTCTGGTGCAGTTCTGCATGCTGTTTTGGTGCCGTTTGCATGCTGTTTTGGTGCCGTTTGCATGCTGTTTTGGTGCCGTTTGCACGCTGTTCTGGTGCAGTTTTGCATGCTGTTTTGGTTTAGAATTACAAGTTACTTTGACATCAAAACTGCCCCAATTAATCGCGTACGCTAGTTCGACAAATATAAGTTGTTTTGAAGTAATGTTAAGCGATGTTTTTACATCGAAACTGTAGGTTTGATTGTTGCGTGTTGTTTTGATGATAACCATAGAGTTTCGAGTATTTTAAGTCGCGATAACGAATCGGTTTGAAATAGTCTTCGCGTGCGAATATGAATTTTCCGTTTTGTTATCGTGCGAGGATAGTCACTTGAATTATTGTGTTTATAAATCCTCGTATGGCTTAAAGTTTAATTGCGCACGAGTTATGTTTTAACGACATCTCGATCGAAATCAAATGTAGGTGAATCGGGAATTGAATGAGAGCCGTAACGGGAAGCGGTGATAAGTATTTTGGAAGCAAGTTGTGAGTGTGGATTTTTAAAAAAGTTTTCATACATTCTGTTATTGAATGCAATCAGTTTTAGCAAGTAAAAGGTTTTGAGATTCTAGTAAAAGTTTATAGTTTTCAGTTTATCATCCATAAATGCATGTATAGCTTTAAAGTTTATGTTATGAATATGTTATATTCTTCAGTAAAGTAATTGAGCAAGTTGAAATTATATACATGCATAGAGATAGTATTTGTGAAAGTTATTTTGCGATATTATAGCATATTGCCGAGATTTCATTTTATATATGCCTATGGTTTACCCTAGCCCCTAAGATTACACCCGGCCGAAAGTATTTCATACGTGTACGGTAGTTGGGGGGAGTTACTAACTTTGGGGGGATCGAGTCTATCAGTCACCCTCTGCACGTATGGGATAGTGTAGATCTGCCTGATGTTGGAGGGATTCGCGATCCCAGAGTTGTATCCACATCTGCGACTACACATGGTGAGAGTTCCCCTATCCTAGTGGCGTGTCTTCGCACCGTCACGAAGGACAAGATTTCCCTGGGTTGCCAGATAAGGCTAGTAAGAAAATAAGAAAAGTTTTAAGAAAAGTTTGATAAATAACTTTCGCAGCTTTTAAACGAGTTTACAGTTTTCAGGAAAAGTAAGTAAGTAATAGTTTTCCAATCTATTTTTGGGAGGAATAATATTTTTAAGCAAAAGTACAGTTTATGTAAACTTACCCACTCACTGAGTTATTCTCACCACTGTTTTCCTGTTTTCTTAAAAACCTCCCTCAGGTGCAGGTGCGAGTAGCGCGGTTGACGTATCTCCTTCGGACGGACAGGCCACGGACAGACCAGCTAGACACGCGTGACCAGATTGCACTATTTTCTAGCATAACATCATGTATTGTATTTACTATCATTTTTCAGATTCTCTAGTTTTGAAAAATATTATTTTGAGTTAAGGATTTTATTTAAATATCATGCATGTCGTTTTTAAGATTTATTCAAGTTACTTCCGCTTAATTGCATGATTATGAGTTTGAAAATGGCCGGAGGCCTATTGATTATAGAAATTGTTTGTGAATACAATTATACAGGTTTTATGAGATATTTTACAGGGTGGAATTTTAGAAAAACAGTCGTTGTGCTGCCGGTTTTCTGTGAAAATAACTTTATGCTAATGCTCATGTTTTAATAGACCCTGGTGCTACGCATTCTTTCGTTTCTAAACGTTTTGCAAGGCATGTTAATATGATATTAAAACCCTTAGAGTGCGATATGATAGTAGCTACTCCTACCGGAGATTCCTTAGTAGCAGAGAGTGTTTGTAGAGATTGTGATATTGTACTTGGGGGTAGATCCTTTCCAGTTAGTTTGATGTTGTTGGATCTATATGATTTCGACATTATATTGGGTATACTGGTTAGCTACGCATCATGCCGTGGATCACAGAAAACCAGCAGCACAATGACTGTTTTTATAAAATTCCACCCTGTAAAATATCTCATAAAACCTGTATAATTGTATTCACAAACAATTTCTATAATCAATAGGCCTCCGGCCATTTTCAAACTCATAATCATGCAATTAAGCGGAAGTAACTTGAATAAATCTTAAAAACGACATGCATGATATTTACATAAAATCCTTAACTCAAAATAAAATTTTTCAAAACTAGAGAATCTGGAAAATGATAGTAAATACAATACATGATGTTATGCTAGAAAATAGTGCAATCTGGTCACGCGTGTCTAGCTGGCCTGTCCGTGGCCTGTCCGTCCGAAGGAGATACGTCAACCGCGCTACTCGCACCTGCACCTGAGGGAGGTTTTTAAGAAAACAGGAAAACAGTGGTGAGAATAACTCAGTGAGTGGGTAAGTTTACATAAACTGTACTTTTGCTTAAAAATACTATTCCTCCCAAAAATAGATTAGAAAACTATTACTTACTTACTTTTCCTGAAAACTGTAAACTCGTTTAAAAGTTGCGAAAGTTATTTATCAAACTTTTCTTAAAACTTTTCTTATTTTCTTACTAGCCTTATCTGGCAACCCAGGGAAATCTTGTCCTTCGTGACGGTGCGAAGACACGCCACTAGGATAGGGGAACTCTCACCATGTGTAGTCGCAGATATGGATACAACTCTGGGATCGCGAATCCCTCCAACATCAGGCAGATCTACACTATCCCATACGTGCAGAGGGTGACTGACAGACTCGATCCCCCCAAAGTTAGTAACTCCCCCCAACTACCGTACACGTATGAAATACTTTCGGCCGGGTGTAATCTTAGGGGCTAGGGTAAACCATAGGCATATATAAAATGAAATCTCGGCAATATGCTATAATATCGCAAAATAACTTTCACAAATACTATCTCTATGCATGTATATAATTTCAACTTGCTCAATTACTTTACTGAAGAATATAACATATTCATAACATAAACTTTAAAGCTATACATGCATTTATGGATGATAAACTGAAAACTATAAACTTTTACTAGAATCTCAAAACCTTTTACTTGCTAAAACTGATTGCATTCAATAACAGAATGTATGAAAACTTTTTTAAAAATCCACACTTACAACATGCTTCCAAAATACTTATCACCGCTTCCCGTTACGGCTCTCATTCAATTCCCGATTCACCTACATTTGATTTCGATCGAGATGTCGTTAAAACATAACTCGTGCGCAATTAAACTTTAAGCCATACGAGGATTTATAAACACAATAATTCAAGTGACTATCCTCGCACGATAACAAAACGGAAAATTCATATTCGCACGCGAAGACTATTTCAAACCGATTCGTTATCGCGACTTAAAATACTCGAAACTCTATGGTTATCATCAAAACAACACGCAACAATCAAACCTATAGTTTCGATGTAAAAACATCGCTTAACATTACTTCAAAACAACTTATATTTGTCGAACTAGCGTACGCGATTAATTGGGGCAGTTTTGATGTCAAAGTAACTTGTAATTCTAAACCAAAACAGCATGCAAAACTGCACCAGAACAGCGTGCAAACGGCACCAAAACAGCATGCAAATGGCACCAAAACAGCATGCAAACGGCACCAAAACAGCATGCAGAACTGCACCAGAACAGCGTGCAAACGGCACCAAAACAGCGTGCAAACGGCACCAAAACAGCATGCAAACGGCACCAAAACAGCATGCAGAACTGCACCAGAATAGCGTGCAAACGTCACCAAAACAGCATGCAAACGGCACCAAAACAGCATGCAGAACTGTCCCGAAAACAGCACGCAACATCACGCTTCGACAGGCCACAAACAGCACATTTACTGCTCACAAAACAGCCCTATAACAGCTCATTATCTAACCTTAAATCAGCATAAAAGCTGCACCTAAAATCAATCTTGAATCACCATAAAAACTGCACAAAACGAGCATAAAGAAACTGCGCATGACGAGCATAAAAACTGCACATGACGACAGCCCGCAAAAACTTAATTGCATTGGGATATGCTCGCTTAATTTAACTCTATTCTCATAGTCACATCACTAAATTACTCAAACCATTCACAAAAGAGAAATGGGGCAGCATTTACCCAATAAGCGAGCTGTTCTCAGCTTCGAAACAGCATCCGAACGGCGCCGAATCTCTCGCACGCTCTCGACAGCAAGCTGTTCCCTGCCTTGATGTTGTTTCGCGCGTTCTGGCCTGACCTGACAACCATTCGACAGCAGCTCAGACAACAGCAGCTTGCGACGACGGCAAGATAGCAACGTGACAGCACAAAATGGCAGCACTTGGTCACGGTGACAGCACACAGCAAAAGCAGCAACTTACGATGACAGCACAGCAGTACCTCAACAGCTGCAGCTCTTCAGTTTATGGCAACAAGACAGCAGAGCAACAATGTGATACCAGCAGCGACAGCAACGTGACAGCAGCTGATCAGCTCGGCAACAGCTTGGACAGCTCACGGCAGCAAGGTGACAGCAGCTGGTCAGCTCGTGCAGCACCAGGCAGCAAGACAGCACGGCGACAGCACTTGGCGTTAACAGCAGCTGACTTCGACTCGGCAGCAAGCTTCCTCTCACCGGCGACAGCAAAGGCAACACAGCAGCAGCACAACCTCATGCCAGCAGCTGTCTTCTTGTTCACGGTCAGACAGCAACGGCAGTAACTCCAGCTCAGTTCTTCGGTTCACCTTGCTTGCATGCAATATCAGCTTGCTCCAGCTTCTCCTAGCTTGCATGCAATATCAGCTTGCTTCAGCTTCTCCTAGCTTGCATGCACGCCTGAAGGTGTCAGATCTGATCTTGCATGCGTCCAGATCTGAGTTCTCCTTCACTTGGCTTCACCTTGGCCTGAAGACAGCAGCCCGTTCTTCTCTCGCTCTTTCTTCCACAGCAGCAGCTCTCTTCTTCTCTCGGGCAGCACCTTTCTTGTCTTCAGTTTCTGTTTTGAAATGAAGAAGAAGAAGTTGACAGATGGCTTGGATTCTGTCTTGAAAATGAATAAAATAAAGAAAAATGGTGACCGAATGATAACTTTGGTTTGATTGTGTCTTTGAATGCATAGGTGACCGTTTATGCCATAATTTGCTTTCTTTTTTTTTTTTTTTTTCATCCAATGCATGTGTGACACGTGTCACCAACATGCATTCCTTTTATTTTCTTAAAGCCTTCCATGCATTCTTGCTTTTTAAATTCCAAGCTCGGATTCCGTTTCCGTCCGTCCATCTTTGAATCCGCTTTTTAATTGCTTTCGCCTTTGGAATAATTAATAAACTCCGAACCCGTCTTCGAGAACTCGAATTTATTTCTCTAAATCGAAAATAATTATTCCAAATATTTTCGGACTAGATAATTATATTTTTCCGATCGGACGCGATCCATCGGAAAAATATTTGCTCTCCGACGAACGCGGTTTTGGGTTTTACATTAAGGCCATGATTACACCTTAGACTCAAACAAAATACATGGATAATATGCAGCCCTTAGTCTTGGCCGAAACATACATAAATACATATATATATATGTATATATACATGTATATGGATATGGGTATTATGAAAAACCCCCTAAAAATTAAACAATTGGTGATTAGTAACTGATTCTTTTTTATTAGATAAGCCGTCTACCCTCACTGGTTAAAAAAACTGGTTGGTGCTAAATTTAAAGGGTATAATGGTAATTGGATGGGTAATTTTATTTGTTTTGATAAAATTAAATAAAAAATTTTAAAAAAAAAACTAATAAATTAAATAATCAAATAAAAATTTAATTTATCATATCTCCACCATCAATATTAAGATTGATAGTAGAGATTAATTTAAAAAAAATAAATAATTGAATAAAAAACTGTTTAATCAGATCTCCATCATTCATATGGATGATAGAGATTAATTTGAAAAAAAATAAAAAAAGATTAAATAAAAATTATAATTAATAATTAAATAGAAAATTTTTAATTGGATATGGACGGTAAAGATTAATTTGAAAAAAATTAAAAAATTAATAAAAATTAAATCTTCTCTCTCTCTCTCTCTCTCACATCCTCAAACTTCTCATCCCTTTGTCGCCACCATCCTTCTCTCTCCATCGTCCATCTTCTTCTCTTCTTCCTTTTCTCTTCTCTTTAGTTCGATTCAAACATTGAGGTGCGTTACATTCAAACATCAGGGTTTGAATTGAACCCAAAAATCTAGGTTTGATTTGACCCCATTTAGGTTATGTTTTGGTTAATTTTAGAGTTGTGTTTTGTTTGAAAATTGCAGATCTAGTTTGTGTTTTGTTTGAGAAATGGAAAAATAAGAGAGAATGAAAAGGGAAGAGGGGATTGGTGATAGCGACAATGGTGGGTTTTGTTGATAATGGTGATGAATCTAATGAAAAAGTTGGGTATTTTTTCATTTTTTTTTTATGTGTTTTCTACAAGTTTTCAAGTTGCTAGAAACCTACAAAACCTACAACCGAGTTATTTTTTTTTTCAATTTTATTTTTTTATTTAATATTATTATTAATTAATAATTTAAAGAGTATTTTAATCATTATATAAATTTGGAGGGTATAATAAGGATTTTATAGAATCTTAGTAAAGGTATTTTGGTTATTTTACTGTTTCAAAAGAAAAATGTTAACATTTTGAATGGAAAGTTAATGATAGGGGGCGGTTCACCTAATTAAAAAAAAAAAAAAAGGGATGTTAATCACCAACTATTTACTTTTCATGGGGGTTTTTTTATAGTATCCATATATGTATATATATATATATATATTTTTTGTCTATAATACACTTGAGTATCGATATACTTAAATTGATTATATTCTAAAATTGCTGACTATATTTTATTATATTTGATTACAATTGAAGATGTCTGATTACAATTAAATAAGGTCAATTATTATTAATGTGATCAGACTCATTTAGTTGTAATCGAATATAATAAATACATTATCAAATATAATAAAATACAATTAGTGATTTTATGATATAATAACTCATTTATAGTTGTTAAATATATCGATACCCAAATGTATCGTAGAATGTACCATATATATATATATATATATATATATATATATATATATAAGGTGAGAAGAATAATAAGCCAATCTAGTATGTCAATTTTTTAGTCTCTAGTTTTCTTATCATCTTATACTTCAACATAATAAGCCTAGCAAGTATGTCAATTTTTTAATCCCCAATTTTCTTATCATCTTGATACTTCAATTCATGTTGAAAGCAAAAGGAGTTGGAAAAATATATACAAGATGAGAAGAATAATAAGCCTGACAAGTATGTCAATTTTTCAATCCCCAATTTTCTTATCATCTTGATACTTCAATTCATGTTGAAAGCAAAAAAAGTTGGAAAATATGTATATAAGGTGAGAAGAATAATAAGCCTAGCAAGTATGTCAATTTTTTAATCCCAAATTTTCTTATCATCTTGATATTTCAATTCATGTTGAAAGCAAAAGGAGTTGGAAAAATATATATAAGGTGAGAAGAAAAATATATATATAAGGAGTTGGAAAGATATATATGTCAATTTTTGATTCCCCAATTTGCTTATCATCTTGATACGTCAATTCATATTGAAAGCAAAAGGAGTTGGAAAAATATATATAAGGTGAGAAGAATAATAAGCCTAGCAAGCATGTCAACTTTTTAATCCCCAATTTTCTTATCATCTTGATACTTTAATTCATTTTGAAAGCGTAAGGAGTTGGAATTAAAAATATATATAATGTGAAAAGAATAATAAGCTTGGCAAGTATGTCAATTTTTTAATCCCCAATTTTCTTATCATAATGATACTTCAATTCATGTTGAAAGCAAAAGGCGTTGGATTTTCCTGCATTATTCAAACGAAAACACATATTAGTAACAGCCTCCTTTTTTTTTTTTTTTATTGATATTAAACATCTCTATTTTACAAAAGCATACTTAGCATTCTACTATATGCTTTCTTCCATGGCTGCAGCTCTTAGAACACTTTGTTCTTGTTTAGTTTTATCTCTATATTTGATTTCCATAACCTTTGCACATGATGGAAACCGATTCATCTACAATGGCTTCAATGGAATCAAACTGCATTTGGATGGACAAGCAAATGTACTTCCTAATGGCCTGTTGCAGCTAACAGACATCTCTGAGCTGCAAAGAGGTTATGGTTTCCATCCATATCCGATCAAGTTCAATACATCTTATTCTCAATCTCTTTCTTTTTCGACACGGTTTATGTTTGCATTGGTTTCAGCAACGCATAATTTTGGTGGCCACGGCATGGCTTTTGTCTTCTCACCATCTTTGGGTTTCACCAATACAGCTATGGCAGGTGCATATCTTGGACTCTTTAATTTGAGAAACAATGGCCAGCCTACAAATCACATCTTAACTGTTGAGCTTGATACTGTAGAAACTCCCGAGCTTGAAGATATTGATGGAAATCATGTGGGGATCGATGTGAACAGCTTGATTTCCAATGATTCTGCTACAGCTGCTTATTTTTCTGATAGCGAAAGGAAGAACAAAAGCTTGATGCTAGAAAGTGGAGATCCAATACAGATGTGGATAGAGTACAATGGAGCAGAGAAGTTACTTAACGTGACACTAGCTCCGATCACATTTCCAAAACCAAGCAGGCCTCTCCTGTCAACATCTATAGATCTTTCTAAGATTTTCTTGGACTCTATGTATGTTGGATTCTCTGCAGCTACCGGTACGCGTAAGAGTGACCATTATGTTCTCGGATGGAGCTTCAGCAGAAGTGGAGAAGCACAAGATCTCGATATTTCAAAGCTTCCTCCACCTCCCCCAAGAAGAAAAACAAGTAAGAAAAATGATCCAATGATGATTGTTTTGGTTGTAGTTGTGGTGGTGATGTTTATAGTAGTTGTTGGAGCTGTTTACATTGTGAGGAAGAAGAAATATGCAGAAGTATATGAAGACTGGGAAAAAGAATACAGTCCTCATAGATTCTCTTACAAGAATCTCTACAAAGCAACTACAGGTTTCAAGGACAAAGAAGTTATAGGGCAAGGCGGTTTTGGAAAGGTTTATAAAGGTGTACTTCCTTCTAATGAACAAGTCGCGATCAAAAGGGTCACTCATACTTCGGGACCATGGATGAAGCAGTTTGTGGCTGAGATTGTAAGCATGGGAAGGCTAAGGCATAGGAACTTGGTGCGACTCCGGGGCTACTGCAGGCGAAAAGGAGAGCTGATGTTGATATATGATTACATGCCTAATGGTAGCCTTGATAAAATTTTATATGGTAGTATGAGACCAAATCTGAATTGGTTTCAGCGAATAAGAATTCTTCGAGGAATAGCTTGTGGCCTTCTTTACCTCCATGAAGAATGGGAGCAAGTAGTTCTTCATAGAGATATAAAGCCTGCTAATATTCTTTTGGATGCTGATCTAAATGGAAGATTAGGAGATTTTGGCCTTGCTAGACTTTATGATCATGGTAGTGATCCACACACTACCAACCTGGTGGGAACTATAGGTTATCTGGCTCCAGAGCTTCTTAGAACCGGAAAAGCGACTACCAGCACAGATGTGTTTGCTTTCGGGGTTTTTATGCTTGAAATAGCTTGTGGCCGGAGGCCTATGGTGCCTGAAGAGTTAGATTTGGCAGATTGGGTGATTGAGTACTGGAGAAAAGGATCTATCCTTGATGCTAGTGATCCGAGATTGGAAGGTATATACACAGAGGAGCAAATGGAGTTGATTCTGAAACTAGGCTTGCTTTGTTCACACCCTAACCCAACAATGAGGCCAAGTATGAGGCAAGTGATGCAGTACCTAGATGGTGATGCTAAGTTTCCAGATATTTCATCGGATAACAATGTGATTGGCGCATTCACAGCAACTAATGAAGCTTCTGATAATGCAGTTTCATTTTCTTCATTTTTTGAAAAAACTTCTCAGCAAACCACGTCCACCATTGATTCAATACTCATTTCAGGTCGCTAATAAAAAAATAGTCTATCCATTATGATAGGAGATTTAAGTTAAACGTTTCTAGGAATATGACATATATTGTTTACATAACTAGTTGTAAATTTAGAACACTAGTTTGTACTTTGTATTCCAGTTAGACTTGACACAGTATTTCTGTAAAGTTATTTGATTTTCAGGGCTCATATGCATCTATTCTACTATAACAGTTTGCAAAAGCAAGGTTAGATAGTTCTATATCAATGTTAAAGTAACTATGTGGAAATATGGTAACTTATAACCCTTTGCCTGTACCATCTAGTTGAAATTTATTCACAGCTGTTGAGGTCATTAAGTCAATACTACTTTCTCATCACTTTATTTTCCCTACAAATGAATTACAGTGGCAATGCACTGAATGTAAAATATAAGAAGTCCCTTTCTTTAGAGCCTAAGGAATTCAATAAAAAGGACAAACAATCTTACCAATATTACTACTTTCAGTTTTCTAACTCAAACAACTTATTAAGGACCTTTCTATGTATGACCTTTAATAAATAAACCAGCACTCAAATTAATACTCCCTAATCTTGTCAAAATAATCTAGAATTAAATTAAGAGTTATAATTAATTTACCTCTTGAAATTAAAAATAATATCAAACCACCAATGATTTTGAAAATGTTAGCTAAAAAGGCCCGACTGTCAATTGAAATAATAAAACAGTCAAGAAAATGACGGTTCTGTGAATTCTAAGGGTAAATAAGTTATTGAGCTTGATGACAGTGATGAAATGCAGATGGAAAATACTATGTAATTTTTTAATTAAAAAAGGAAAAGAAAAATAAAAACCATTTAAAAACAAATTAAAAGAAAAAAAAAACAAAATAAATTAAAAACCAACACCCACACAACTCTCTCTCTCTCGATCACTCACCCTCTCTTTTCCTCTCTTTTCCTCTCTGTCACTCACCATCTCTCTTTCTCTCCCCTTCTCCCATCTCCTTCATTTCTTTGAAGACGAATCGAAGACCCATACAACACCCACACAAATTTCTTGTAGATCCAATCGAAGACCATGAGGTTCTCGCAGATCGCTCTACCATTCAACTTTCTTCACCATCCATCACCACCACTTGCTCTCTCTTTCTCTTTCCATCTATTCATTATGAAATTATGTGTTATATTTAAATTTATGCATTGAAATGTTAAAAATTGATTTGAAAGTAAATATATTCAACATGAAAACTTCTTACATGAATTTCAAAACGTTTATGTAAATTATAGATTATATGATGAAAAACAGCATATATGGAAATATTTTTATAAACTTATGGTACACCTTATAGGTATCTTAGATAGTTATCACCAGTCAGAGTACCCTAAAACGTGTATGGTAATGTCAGGGATGTCTATCACTAACAACGGGAGGAACTATATCAGTTTTTCCAGTTCAGTGTGTTGCCCATGCACATATAGAGGTATATAACGGTTAGCTTAGAATTTCGCTATGCAAAACCGGACATATGGCCAAAACCATATTGGATTCAGTTTAAAGCAACCTAGGGTCCCATGTGGTATTCAAACGCCGATGGTTGACTTATTTCAGAAGAGAAATTTTTTAGAAAATTGTATTGCCACCATCATTTATTATTTTACAATAAAGATATAATAATATAAGCTGCTATGTTTTCAGATTTGAAAAGCGCTTCAGAATAGTGTTCAGAAATCAGGAAATTCGTTTTTCAATATGTTAATAAATTTCAGTTTTATTAAGCATAAATTATATTTATACTGGATGTTTCTACATGTGTTTAATTCATGTGAGGTTTTCAAAAAATGTATTTCAGTTTTATAACATTGAAATAGATACGAAATAATTTTAAAGTTTTAGGGAGGCTATTTTCAAAAGTATAGTTTGAATAAAAAAACATGACACTCACTGAGCTCGTTTAGCTCACTTTATTTTCATATTTTATAAACGAAACCTCCCCAGATGTAGGTGTAGATGGTTCAACTTCAGTTGTAGGGACTCCAACCTAAGAGTAGACGGATTTAGTCATGTGTCGTTGTATTAAATTTGTTTATGTATGTTTATTGTAAATGCTTTGAAAACTTGTAAAATAACTTTTGCTTGCAATTGTATGTAGTTTTTGAAAAACATATTTATTCATGACATATTAACATTTTGAGTGACATGTTATATTTCAGTTTTATAAATAATTCTGCGGGAAGACTTTTGTGGTTGATTGTGAAAAAAAAAAAAAAGAGGGCCTCAAAAGTTGATAAATTTGGTTGTTAGAAGTGTACAGATTTCTTATAAGTTTTTACAAGATGAAATTTTTAGAAAAACAACCGTGGTATTGCCAAAAATTTTATAAACCCTATTTTGCAAACGTACTTTAAAAAAAAAAAATCACTCATTTCCGCTAAAAAAGAAATTTCTAAAGAGTTTTAAAAATGTTTTCAGTAAAAGAAAAAAGTTTAGCTTCATGAAAACATTTCAGTTGGAGCAAATGTCGACTAGAAAGCCACCGTGGGGTTACCGGACGTGGGCTGCCTCTCCATAGAAAGAAGAGGGGTCGCGTCAAGTGAGGACCAGTCAATGATGGAAGCGGAAGAAGCTCCTACCTTGCCTCCAGGTCGGACACTCTGGTGGCTCTGTTTTTCTTAATTTCGTAGCTATGATGATTGGTTTTGTTTGGTGTCTTGAAAGATTCTTAGTGTTAAGGATTAATGTAGCTGTTTAAAGTAGTAATAGCTGTTTGAAGGTAAAGGGTTGTAGTTGTTTGGAACATAGGTGATGATCTCAATTGAATATGCAAACTCTTGTGGCTGAGTTTGTTCTTCAACCAACACAGTTGTCTGGGTTTGTTTTTTATTTTTTATTTTTTATTTTTTTATTTTTTTATTTTTTTTTTCAAATTAATCTCTATTGTCTATCTTAAAATGGATAGTAGAGATTTGATGGAATATTTTAATTTAAGTTATTTAAATTTTATTTTATAATAATTCTTATTTTAATTATTTAAAATTGTAATTTATTTATTTTAATTGTAAGTTCTAAACATTTTTATTTTTTTATTTTGGTTATCAAAAGGTAGTTTGGTAATTGAATAACTTTTTGTTTTTTATTTTTTAATTTTTTAATATAATAAGGGTATTTTGATCTTTTATTATTTTTGTCACAAAACCATTAAAAATCTTGATGGAAACCGTTTTTTATTAACG
This sequence comes from Dimocarpus longan, assembly GCA_022984855.1. NCBI lineage: Eukaryota > Viridiplantae > Streptophyta > Magnoliopsida > Sapindales > Sapindaceae > Dimocarpus > Dimocarpus longan. The sequence goes on along the minus strand of CM041014.1, from coordinate 9,487,159 downwards.
GTAGGGGCTTTTGTGACTAATATTTTCAAAAATTGGGATAAACTGATGTTATTTTTGTTTTCAAGGGGTTTTTGGATTTTTTCCTTAAATTAAACAAACCGGCACTTAATTTGGATAAAAACAATCCCAAATCAAATTTTCAATAGAACAATTTTTAGTGTTAAATTTAAAATGAATACATTACAAACTGCTGCTATTAAATCATTTTAGACTCGTTCAAGACATTATAAACTAAGATTAAGAAGATGCACGAAACTGCTACTTTAAGAAAACTCAATAAAATGACTTCTTAGAAAACAAAATCGTACGAAAGTTTTCCACGACTGCTCTAAGACAAATCAACTCATGTTTTTTGTTACTTCCAAAATACCAGTTAACGAAGTGATAAAATAATTCAGAAACAATAATGAAGCAATAAAATAATTTAGAAATAATAACAAAATAAAAAATAAACAAAATGTCACATAAAATTTACATGGTTTATCTAAAGTAAGTTACGTTCATAAAGCTATTGTAGATGTTTCGTATGAGAAGAAAAAATAACAAGTATTTACAAACATTAAATTCCTTACAACTTAGATCCCAATTACACTAAAAATAATAACAATTTTTGAATACTTAAAAGAATCTCACTTTTTACTCAAATAGTTACATCACTCTATTTCTCTCAATTTTGGGATGCATAATTACCATTAATTGGTTTCCTTTTTAATCACACATCATGCTTCCTTAAATTTCTTCACTCCAAAAATGAAGAATTAATGAGTTTATGATTTTGCATATAATTAATTCAGTGCATTAAATTCTTTGATTTTAGGAATCAATTCCTTGAAATTAGGAATCAATTAATTAAAATTAGAAATCCACCAATAACAATCTCCCACTTAAGAGTTACTTCAGTCATATCTTCACACAAGATTAACACAACAACTCATCTCTCCTTTTTTACACTTGTAGGCCAATTAAAGTTGAACATAGCTTCAGTTTGTCAATCGCCGTCGTTTTCATTAGCATATCTATAGGGTTTTTATTTCCATGAATCTTTTTAAGTCTTAAAGCTTTGTCCTCCAAAAGAGACTGAATAAAATGATACTTCATCTGAATATACTTTGTTCTGGCATGGAAAGATGGATTCTTCGCCATGTGGATTGCACTTCGAGTCTCAAAATAAAAAAACATTGTCCTCTTATTTCTTTCTCAGTTTTTCCAAGAAACCTTGAAATCAAATCATCTCCATACTAGCTTTTGTAACTACAATATATTCTACTTTGATAGTGGAGAGAGCTACGACTTTTTGCAGTTGGGAAACCTAACTCATCGCAGTTCCTCAAAGAGTATACACATACCTAGTGATGATTTTTCTATTGTTGATATCTCCATCTAGGTCAGCATCAATAAAGCTTTCTAGTTTCATATCTCCACTTTTAAAACAGAGTGTCATTTTTGTGGTACTTAGTAGATATTTAAGGATCCATTTAACTATTCCCTAATGCATCTTGTCAAGATTGTTCATATACCTGCTCACTAGTCCTATTGCTTGTGCAAATATTTGGTTTGGTACAAGCCATGACATAATCAATCTTCTAATGATTAAGGCGTTAGGAACTTTTTTCATGTGATCACGTTCTTTTTTAGTCTTCAGTGAATTCTCCTTAGAAAGTTGGAAATGGCCACTTAAAAGGGTCCTCACTGGTATAGCATCCCTTGGCCGGACACTCTCTAACACACCTCACACTTCATTTTTCAATTCCTACAATATCAATTACACTCAAAACATTCCAAAACTCGTTCAATACCCAAAAATCAATTCAAACACTAAAAATCATCCAAATACACAAACTTTTTCAAATTAAACACATACTAATAATGACTAAATAAATTCATCATTCTCAATTCTAACTCAAAATCATATCCAATCATAATCATTAATCATCCAAACACCAAATCAAACATTAAACTCAAAAATTACTTAAAGTTCCATCATTTTAATTTTCAAAAATCTAACCCTTACCTCACTAATCTCCTTGACCCAAGGCTTGCTTCACTTCTCCTTCACTTCCAAGTTTAGTTTCCACCTCTAATCAAGTCAAAATTCCATTCATAAATCACTATATCATCAATCCTTAAAATTTCATAAACATATCATCAAATAACACCAAAATAAATCCAATTTCTTACCAATTCTTCTCCAACTCCTCTTGAATATTTGAGGATGAAAATAAGAGTAAGAGAGAGTAAAAACCCTCCCTTGGAACCATGGCTCTTCCCTTCTTTCTTCTTCCTTTCTTTTTCTTTCCTTCTTCAGCTTCATTTCTTCCCTCTCTTGGCCTCTCTTTCTTTTTCTTCCTTTTTCTGGTTTCTGGTATGATTTTCTGCTCCTGTTGGTGTCTATCACCCCTCATTTATCTCATTCAAGCATTTTTCTATATATATTGTTATCCAAAAGACCAATTTGCCTTTAAATTTTCTCAAAACCATAAAATCGTCATTCATAAAATGCTTGACATGTGTCCTTATCCTTATCCACTTGTCACGTGTCACATTTTTATTGGTTACTTTTTCTATGCTTATCCACTTGTTTTACTTTTTGATTTTAACTTTTTTGGAATGTCCGATTTCGGCTGTTTCTTTGACTTTTTCCAAATCCTCCCAAAATTTACCGAGGTCTATATTCGGACTTCCTACATACTCCTGGTAACTTTCGTAACCCTTTAAAGTTATTTTAAGTTCCTTTTCAACTCTCCTCTTTTCACTAAATTGTAATAGACGATTTTCTGGATTGCTTCCGTTTCAATCCAAATCTCTTCCAAAAGTGTTGTTTGAATTTCTAAAATATTTTTTGAGCATTCTCATACTCATTTTGACACTTCTCTAAATTTTTAAATTTTTCAAAAATCCGTCCGAGTATTTGATCGGATTAGGAAACTACTCCGTTTTACCTCAAACTGACTCATTTCTGATCGGTTTCATTTTTCGTTCATTTGAATATAATTTTTAAAACTTTTAATATGCTAAACCATTTTTTTTAAAAATTACTATTCACATGGACGGTTTTCGTCCAAAAATACTATTCATCAAAATTTTCACTTTCATTGATTTTTGGGATCCAATTCTCAAAAATTGCACTCACTCATTACTGTTCATCCGAAAATCATTATTTTATTTGAAATACTATTCATCTAGATATGAAGTAAATTTGGGGCATTACAGCTTTGGACTCAATTTTTCACATAATAAATTCATGGAAACTCAACTATTTTCATTTGAAAATCACTTACCCAAGTTGGATAATCCTCCTAAGCTTGTTCTTCACCTTTTTGTGGGTTGAAATAAAAATGGTGTGAAAATGGTCTGGATCAACTGTTGTCCTCTGTTTCCTTTTTCTACTCTGCATTGTCGACTATCCTCTAGTTTCTTCTATTGGTTTTTGTTAGTTTCTACACTTTATATAACTTTTTATTGACTTGAATAATTGCCCCTCAACTTTGAAACATAATTATTATTCATGCCATTGATGAAATTTTGCAAACTTGCCCTATTTTCTCTACACTTTTCATGCATTATCCTATTTAATTTCACCTCCCATAATGCCCTTGCATTTGACTCTAATTTATTTAATTAACCATGCCATTTCTTGGAATTTTACTTCACTCTACTTTTGTCACACACTTTAATAAATCACCATACTACTTTTCGCATTCAAATTTGTTTCCGGTTTACTTCGGAATTTTTTTATCGTGATTCAATTTCATATCCAAAAATTCTATCATGATTCAATTTCACATCAAGATACTTTGAATCATTTCTTTATTCCATAAATGAAGACATAAATGTACAGTATATTTACAACACTAAAATAAGGAGGGTATATTACATAAGTTGTCATTTATTGTTGTACATTATCTTTCCACATTTAGGATTGAACTTTGTCAAATGACTTACAACTCTTGAAGTGTAGCAATTTCAACAATTTATGAAGGAAGTGAACCACTAAGATGATTTCCCAGAAAGCACCTACAATGTAAATTGATCAAAACGTTATTTATCTATTTTATCCTGATCTAAATGGAAATGGCATGTATAAAAATCCTTGGGACCTTAAATCAAAAATGGAAAGAGCAATTTCACTTACAGAATGGAAAGATTTTTTAGCTGAGAAAAAATGTGGGGATTGATGCATTAAAGTAGTTGCAAGAATAATCCCTGTTAAAAACAAAAAACTAACTTCACTTAGTCCTCAATCCTGGAGAACTATCAGATGAAGAATGCCAATAATCACAGTGATAGGTTAATGCAGTTAGACATGTAAAAGGTTACAATTGACCAAGAAATAAAACAAAAGGTTACCATGAATTATTGTTAATGTATTACGAACTCCATCATCTTCAGGATTGAATATTATAGTTAAACTTTTTCTTATTGGTTTAATCTTTTAGATTAGCCGTTCCTATTATGGCATCGGAGCCTAGAGGTTTTAGAATTCAAATCCCCTTTCCCCATCTTATATGAAATTCTTGTTTATTACGTTTGCCATTTTTCCATGTTGTATTCAAATGGACGTATTATGTTTTATCTTAAGTACTATAATTAGGCTCATTTTTATCAATTTAGACTTTCGAATCAAACGGTTTCCATCATCTTTTGTGATAATAAATCAATAGTTCATAACATAAGTACGGCGATTCTATCTTTAATTGTAAAAATAAACCAAATTGGTGTTACAAACAGATTCAAATCCTTATTCAAAACTTTTGACACCCCATTTAACAAATTTAGGGATATTGTTGTCTATTGACCTTATTTTTATTTTTTCTTTTAAAATAAATATAAAAAATAATTCTAAAAAATTAATTTTTTCGTGAGGTTTTCATTATCTATCAACTAATAGATGATAAAGATCAACTTTAGAAAATTAAAATATTTGAAAAAAAAGGGAAAATAATTATGAAAAATAGAATTTAAAAAGAAAATTGAAAGAAAAAACATGAGATCCAATCTGGATCACCATCCACCTAAACATGAATAGCATCAAACTTTAACAAAACAAAACTCATCCATAATAAACTGCATCTTCATCTAACCTCTCAACCCCAAAGCTAAAATCTCTCAAACATCAGGCTTAGCTTCTTCTTCTCTTTGAAACCTCTCAACCCCAAATCCAAAACGCAAATGCCACGATCAGTTTCTTCAAGAAGCTCCTTAGAACTAGGTTAAACATTATCTAGGTTCAATGTCATTTGAGTGCGTTGAACCTAAATGATGTTTATTTGGATACATCTGAGTTTGATTGGAACCTAGGTGTTCATTTGGGTTCGTCAAAGCTAGATTATGTTCATTTGGGTTGATGAACCCAAATGATGTTCATCTAGGTTTGAAAAGCCCAGATGATGTTCATTTAGGTTTGATGAACTTAAGATCATCTAGATTCAATGAACCTAGATTAGGTTCATATGAAGGCAATAACGGTCATTTGATGTTGGCTTGATGTTTGATGTAGTGGATTTTATTAGGATGCTAGTTTGATATTTCGTAATCCAACGGTGGTAGGGAAGATGGAGATACAGAGAGATAGTAATGATGGTAATGTTTCTAGGTATGATGCTGGTTTGATAGAGAGATAATAGTGTGGTTTGATACTGGTTTGATTTTTGATGTGGTGGTTTTTGTTGATGTTTGATGTTGGGATCGATGACGGAGATCCAGGTGAGGATTTCCATCACCTCGCTTGCTACTACTCTAAATTTTTTTAGTGATTTTAGTGTTTTTTATTTGTATGTTTTAGGGGATTTTTGAGTTTCTTTTTATTATTAAAACATTGGTTTTTGCTAATTGATGATGATGATTTTGTTGATTTTGCTCCATTTTTTTTTTCAATTGTTGTAAATTCTATTTTTGATTAAAATTTTGACATCTAATGTTCATCAAGAGTGATGGACAGTGGAAATCCATTAATTATTATTTCTTAAGTTCTTATCGGTTAATTTTTTAATAAATCAAATTTTAAATCTTGCTGCACAAATCATTTATTTAAGTATTGATAAGTGGGGGTCAATCCCACGTGGAGTTTCAACTAGGGGTGGCAATCTCGATTGGCGGGTTGGGTTGGATACAACATGAACACGACATAATTTATTTTTGACACGATACAATAAATAAACGGGTCGAACCCCTTTAACATGAACACGACACGATTATTAATGGGTTAACACGAAAATGACACGATTAACCCATTTATTATCGGATCATTTAATGACACGTTTAACCGATACGTTTAGTGACCCGTTTAGCTGACACGTTTATTGACTCGTTTAATTCACACGTTTAATGACTCGTTTATAACTCATTTAACCATATTTAATATATTTAAATTTTAATATAGATCTAATAAAAAACAAAATTAAAATAAAAATACAAAAGACCTCTTAAATCCACAAATACAATCCAAAACATAAAAATACAAATGTTCACAAAGATGATTATAAAAATATCTTTGCAAATATAGTCCTTCATATTAAAAAAAAAAAAAAAAAAAAAAAAACAACATGAAAAATTATATCTGCACATATAGTCCTTTATATTAGAAAAACAACATCAACTGTTGATTGCATCCATAATCCATCAAACTACAATCTGCCAAAGATAATAACTAAAAATCAGCTAATTAGTAAATTATATATTTATACATGAAAAAAAATATTTTAACAACTATTTTATTAAAACCAATAAAATTTTACTATTACACGACAATTTGTGATTAGATAAATTCGATAGTTAATTTTAAGTTTATTTAAAATATAAACTTAAAACAATTAAATTAAAGAAAAAAGGTATTGGAATTAAGATTAAACTAAACTAAGTTATGATAGAAAATAAAATAAAGACAATTAATAATAAAAAGCTTAGTTAAAACATCTTATCTATCACTAAACAATCTCTAAATTTGTTATAAAAATTAATAAAGCAAATTCATAATAATGTATGATGAAGATATTCATGACAAATTATGATTAACTCATATCGTATAGATTATTCCTTAGTTAATATACAAATCCCATGATGTCTACGTAAATACGTATATTTCTAATTATAACCTAACATGATGTTTACTTATGTTTAATCACTGGAATCCATTAAAAACTAGAATATGAATATCACGCAAATCTTTGAGCATGATGTCTATCTTAGGTATCTATAAACTAATACCCCTTGATTGGTTTGTAAGCAATTGATTGTTACCAACTAAGAATATGTCTCATTTGGTGTGCAGTTTATATTTTTATAACATAATCCTAAAAGCATGTTTGTAAGATGATCAATCAAAGAATCATAATAAATAGAATAAAATTAAACTAGAGACATTAATTTGATTATGTAAAACATAAAGTTTTATTGAAAAGATAAACAAATTGAGTTCATATTTAAGATTTCAAGTTATCTCTAACTAATTAGTTAACTACATAAACTAAAAATAAAAATAAAGAAAAGAAAGATGGAATCGAAGCCTTCAACTGCTGTGCTCCTTTGCTTCTCTCTCTCTCTCTTCTTTGATGTGTGTTAAATGGTGAGAAGGGACTTCTGTTTATAGGTATGGATGAAGGAATATGCCAATAAATATTCGTAAAATATTTCGAGAATATGCTTTTTGAATGAAATGTTTTGGACACATGGGGATAGCTCAATACATCATAAAAATGCATGGGTCAAATGTCGATCCACGGGGCACGCGGTCAAACTCGACTAGGAAAGGTGACTCAAAGGCACGCGGTCAAGCACGACCGGCTTCGAAACAACAACTATAGGCGCTTCAAAAACACGCTGGTATGACCCGCTCTTGGGCGACCCGAACGCGACCCGGATCCACGTCACATTGCACACAGATCTGCTTCTCCAAAGTGCGAGGTTGGCCTACGTTTCACACCTTGCCAATTAGGCTTGGCTCGTCCGCAGATCACATGCAGCGCGTCAACAATGCACCTGGTGAACTTCAATTTGTTCTCTCAACTTCTCGTTAATTGTTCTTTTAACCAAAATTCTTCAAATATTGTAATTAAGCCTGTGATCTTTAAAATCACGAATCATTCTTAGGCTAGATCTTTCGTTTTTCTTCTGCTGAATTAATTCTAAAAACATATTGTTTCCATTATTTTCTTCTAAAACCTAAAATTAAACACAAAAACACTAAATGAAATAAAAACACCAATTTCACTCAAGAACATAACATAAATAATAGATAATCTAGGAATAAAATAATGATAATTAATGACTCAATAGATACCCCTAAACCTATATTTTGCTAGCCCTCGAGCAAACTAGAACCTTAAAACAATATAAGAAAACACATAAAATAAAAACACAATTCATTTTCATAGATATATACGATAACATTGAGCATATGCCATAAGCCTTTAAACCCCAATCATCTCTAGTAGGAAGAGTTCTATCTCATGAGATTTTACCAACAACAATACCTACAAACGTTAAGACGTTCCACCCATAACTCATAACATGTCGCTAAATGCAAATAAATGGAATCTCATATATGCATGATCTTATATCAAGACTAAAGCTAAGTCACTGATAATCTAAGACACAATTATCAATAATCTCATACCACTCTTAAAGTAATCTTGTTTCAAAACATCATATTCACATATCATAGACTATTTCGCCTCTACTTTAATCCTCACAAGATATCAGTCATAACTCTCAAGAGTCCTATAGCAAACACTCATGCAATCATATGTGACAAAGGTTATATAAAGGAATAACAAGCACATTTTACATCGCATATGAATATAGAAGTTAAAAAGAACTATGCTTTTAAATGGATAGATCTCATAAATGAATCAAATACTAAGAACATAGATAGAGCATGATAACATACTTCAAACCCTTAAATTGGACTTCCCTCCAAAAATTAATAAATCTTTATTCAAGATTGTATTAGGGCTATGATTGATTAGTAGGTAAACAATGAAAGGTCTAGGTTTAAAGAACTTAGGATCATACCAAAGCACTCCATTCATTCTCTTATTCATCACAACCTTTTTTTTTTTTCATCACTATCACCTTTCTTATTTTCTTCCAATTCGTCTTCCTTTACTCACCTTCCCTTTCTTTTGTATATCTAGGCATTATAAAACTTGTGCTTTTTATATTTTTTCCTTTTTTTTTTTTTAATATATATCTTTTTCTTTTCATTTTCATGCATTTTTTTTTTCTTTTATCACAATACCATTTAGAGCACATTTTTTTCAATGCATATGAAAGGACTAGACTCGGATTTCCCTTGTAGGGATCCGAGCGGAGCCCTCCCGGCACTCCAATAGAAATCTTCGTAGTCTTCATGTCAGTGATTGACTTAAAGGACTCCGTAGAGCAAAACCGTAATACATTTTCATTTTTTAATCATTTAAAAATTGAGATGCAAAAATTTCGGCAGCACAATGTTTGTTTTTTCGACATTTTTAATCTTTTCAAAGTACTTGTAAATCAATTTTAAACACTTCTAAAAACATACATTCTTCTCCACTTCCAATTTGGATCTCAGGTCCATCTCAAAATTCACATTCAACTATAAAACAAAGTATCTTAATCAAAATCATTTCGTACTTACAAACATTTTAACGTGCACAAAGTCGAAATCACTAATATAAAATCAAAAGTATATATATTATGTAATTTCATTATACATCAAGACATTTACTTTAATTTCATAGAGGTAGTCGTCAGATGCGCTCACCTAACTTTGCAATAGAGATTTATCGCCCTGAGCACTTATTTCTGCGCCTGGGGAGGTTTTTTCATAAAAATAAAACAATAAATATTGAGCTAAAAAGCTCAGTGAATGTTACACATTTTTAATTAAATTTTCCTTTCAAAACATAACCTCCCTAAAATCATTTGAAAAATCTACATTTCCTAATAATTTATTCAAAACATAATTTTAATGATTTTGCACAAACATATATATATATATATATATATATATATATATAACTACTTAAATTCTCAAATACATGCATCATAAAATTCCTTCCATAACATGTCTCATTTGAAATTCGTTCGTAACATAAATATGAATTCGTAAAGCATATCGTCAATCATAACACATGTATCCAATGGAACCCAGAGAAATCATGATCACCACCCGATCCTAGAACACCGGTGGTGGAGACCGTTAATCTCAGTCATAAGCCACTATACTACGGAATATTACCTAATCTTACATAGGGCATCAGTCATGATAGTACCTTACATACTCATAGAGAGCGACACGATAGCCTCGATCCCCCCCTCACTGACATGTTATATGAGCAATAAGGCACTTCGACCGCATAACAGTTATATCTCAATCGTATAATGGAGATTAGGGTAACCATCGGTTTTGAAAACTTTCTTTCACTGTTAAATTTTAATTCACATGGTAAAAATAATCAATTGTAAAACCATATCTCTTCAATTTGATGCTAAAAACATAAAAGCACATTTTATTAATGAATTCATGCTATAAATATTTCTTTAGATGCATATATAAAAACATTTATAATCGAACATTATTAATATAAATTCATTTAAATATCAAAATGCTTAAATCTTCGTAGAGCATCATAAAAGCATACTAAACAAAATGCATTTATCATTTCATAAAATAATTTACACTTATCGATTTCTAACTCACGGAAACTTCTCAATTTTCTAGTTTACGATAATTTTATAGTTACGGATTCCTTCGCCTTCTCGATACCTATATAATTTAACATCCTATTATAAGCATGTCGCAACTATTTCATTCGTGAAATCATTTCCATCGACAAACATTCAATATTAATCATACAACACTTAATTACATAAAGATTTCTAAAACCTCATTTTTCAAATCGTAACAATGCCAATTATTCGTATTTACTTTTCGTTCGAAAATCTTAGTATTCAATCATGCCAAACACCTCATTTCAAGTCCAAAGTTCATGTCAACAAATCCAACACATTTTTGAATTCTATTGGTCTATGTTGGTCATACCTAACAATAAAATTCTATTAATCTCATTTTATTTTTTTCATCGAAATTATACTTAAACATAATGTCCAAGAATGTAGATGCAAGTCCATCACATAAAATATCATACTTTTGTAATTGTGCAAAATTTTATTGCAAAGTTTCCATTTGCATTCTAATGCATTCCTTTGATATCCAAACTATTTTTCATCATCAAAATAGCTCCTAACATCATTCAAAACATCCAAACAATTTTCCACCACACTAACCACAATATGATAGCTTGGAAACTAAGGTTTTGCTTCCATCAAAACATCACATTTCTTCCAAATTTTTACATTAGAATTCACATCAAACAACACCATATTCACATACAAATGAACCTCCACACTAATGAGATTCGAAATCTTAAATCTCAAACATATCATCTCAACTGAAATATCAAAAACTATAAATCCAAAAAAAAATTCTTACAAACTATCTCATGGAAAACTTAATTTTTACCTTTCAAACTAATCTCAAATGGTTGGATTTTGCTTCTAGATTAGTGTATACCTCATGTATGCATTAAATCCCTTCGAAATCAGTCAAAATGCTTGCTGTCTCCCTTGCATAATCACGACAGAATAGCCTCTCACTTGTCTTTGTCGAAATGCTTCTTGTTTCCTTCTTGCATATATGAAGAAAAATCACTCCAAGCATCCTCCAGGATCACCATGCAATGTTGTCCTCTTTTGCTCTTCCTCCTTGGCAGTATTCCTCTCTTGCATGAGTGGAGAATTTACTCAAAATCAGCTTCCAAAATCACTCAAGGCTACTGCTCCTCCCTTTGATTTCTCTTAGCCAAGCTCAAGCCCGGTTTTGTTGATTTGAGACCAAATGAAATTGCATGTGTTTCTCTCTTTGTTTTCTTTTGTTTGTTTTGCTTTTGACCGAAATGAAAGTGTTCTCTCTCACTTGTTTGTGTTTTGCTTTTGACCGAGTATAAATGCTCTCTTCTCAATTTCTTGTGTTTGTGATCGAATGCTTTGTCTTTGTTTCCCATTTCATTTGTTTGTTTAAACTATATATATGCATGATATTTTTTTGCCACTTATCCATCACTTACTTCTCTCTTGTGACACATGTCCTTCATGCAATCTCTCTTTCCCCAATTGCATGCCAAGTGTCCCATTTTCACTTAAATGCGCGACACTTGTCACATGCAATCTATCCCATGTTTTCGTTTTACACTTTTCGATTTCCTATTTCCACATTCGAAACCATTTTCAGTCCATCCGAAAATTATACTAACTTCAATTTACACATCTGGATATCGTACTAAAATTCGATTGCACATCCGAGTTATTCCGGGAATTCTATCGAAACTCAATTTATATAGCCGGACTATCCGAAAATTCTATTAATCATTTACGTTCTACTCGAAAAGTTTACTAGAATTAAATTTTATATTTGAAACCATCTCCGGTCTACTCGAAAATTTTATTTTGACTCAATTTATCATTTCTGTATTTTCCAAAAATTTCATTAATTACTTTCGGACTGTCCGAGGATCGTTCCGAAAATTCAATTTTCATACTTGAGTACTTTAAATCATTTTATTATTCCTAAATAATCTGAAGAGTATTTTCACTCGATAAGTTTTGAATTACTTATAATCTATCCAGATTGATTAGTTTTTGATTCATTTCAATACCTTTAGTCTCTAATATTAATTTCAAAACCTTTTGATTTGTGAGGTCTGGTTTTCAGAAATTACTATTCACATAGACACTTTTCGTCTAAAAATACTATTCACCTAGAAATAATATTAATTAAAAAATTCACTTTCAATGATTTCTGGGGTCTGTTTCCTAAAAATTACTATTCATCTAAAAATACTATTCACACGGATGCTTTCTATTCAAAAATACTATTCACCAAAAAAAATAAATTATTTTTCATAAAACAAAATTTTGGGTTTTATAGCATATGCTCATGTACACATCACATGAATGCTAACACTTTAATTTCCTTCTCCTCTTTCACCATCTAGCATGATCTCAAGCTCATAAGAGTATGATTGAATTTAAGACTCAATATAGGAGTATGATTGAATTTAAGGCTTAATAGGGTCATTTAATAAGGGTATACAAAGAAAAAGACTAAAACTATTTGGCTTTAAAGAATTTATGATGTATTTCAATTTAAGATAGAGAAGTAGACATTTATTAGAAATTACCTATATCACGTATAAGAAGTGCATCCAATCAAAGCAACTTATATTATCTACAATGATGATTGTTCTTTAGTATCTAATGCAAAACCTATTAGAGGTAATTTATTAAGAACAAAAAAATGAAGATTTTTTAAAGAGTATAAGCAAATAAATTTCTCAAAAAGAAATAGTCAAAGGGTTTAAATCCTCACCAAGGGTATTCTTTATTGATAGTCAATGATTCATGTAAATATGGTATTCATCCACTCAATCAACTAAAATCGTGACATTCAAAAGTTTCAAATTATGCAAAGATGTTCATAGCTATTCTTTAGTAAAGATATATGATAAAAAAAATTTTAAAAAAAGGATGTATTAAGACTCTATTGATGAACACAAAGTGATTAGCTAACTTGTTATGGGTTAATTGAAAAACAAAAAATTTAATGAAAAATTCAAAAATTTTAGAAATTTTTTTCAAAAACTAGGAAAAAAAAAAACTATATTTCACCACCCTAAATCTAAACTAAACATTGTCCTTAATGTTTCAAATGTAAAATATAAGTAAGAGAAAAGTAAAAACCAAAAATAAAAACAAAGAAAAGGAACAGAATTGCTTTGATGGGTTGTCTTCCAACAAACGCCTTAAGTAATGTCTTGGTTAGACGTTCTTCTATCACTTTATAAACCTAGCTCCCATGGGTAAGTGTATTTATACATTAACGACCTTGATCCTCTATGCTTGCGTCGTGGATGTAGGGCAAAATCAAATCACGTTAAAAATATCGTTGTGTTTATTTTACTTTATTATTGCTTAGGTTTTTATGATGAACAATCAGATGTGGTGTGTCCTACTTTGTTGTGATAGACACAAAATTTGCTCATGTCCCTGCATCATTCAGGAGTCTGAATAGGAGATGGTTTTCCAAAGTTCTCCCTATTCCTTTTAGTTGCAAAAATCCTCTCTCGAGTATCAAACAGGGTGCTATATTTTTATAATGACCTTGATACTAAGGTCGTTCTCGCCTCTGGTTATTCCTCGATCCAGGCCCATTTCTAGCCTTTTTTGCAATCTGATTATTATTTCTTTGGCCTCTAAGACCATTTCCTCAATTGCTTATTTTCTTCCATTGATTGGAGCTACCGACCTCATGTTTTGATTATTCGCCTTCCTAGGGCCAAATGCTTTCTCCCACCTTATTTCTTTTGCTGCTCACTCATAAAATTCTCCTAGGTCTTTCATCGAGGATTTATAAATGCTCTCGTACAGCGTCCCATCTTTCCTTAGTCTCGTCGAGATAGCTATCAAGATCCCCTCGTCCGAAGAGCTTTCCACATTATTCACCTTGCACTTGAATTTGCTGAATAGTCCTTTAACAATTCATCGAGACGTTGGAAGATGGTAGCAAGGTGACAGGGTGACACGAGCTATCTCTTTAGCGCCTTGTATTGGTTCAAAAATTTTTGTTGGCACTTCTCCTAGTTATTGATGCTGTGGATGAGAGGTTTCTAAACTATGTCCACGGGATATCCCCAAATGTTACTGGAAAAACGTGGCACTTGACTAGTGAGCTGGTGGTTTGCAAGTCCATATGGATATTGAACACATCTAGGTGATTGTAGGGATCATCGTCCCCATTATATTGTGGAATGTTGGGAACTTTAAACCTGGGGGGAAGCGACTCCATCTCAATCTCCGAGGTGAATAGAGTTCTTTCTCCACTCCCACTCCCCCGTTCATGGACTTCGGGTCGTGCTTCAAGTTGTTGGACCCTTTAAAGGAGCTGCTCGACGAGTGAATCCTGCCCTTCAACTTATTTGGCAATGGATTGCTCGACAGCAGGTTGTCTATTCTACCTGTCCTACTTACTCAGGGAATGCTGACCTTGTGCCCTTTGTTTTCTTCTATCTTTAAACTCAGGGGCATAACGACTAGGCTCACGTCTATGGTTAGGCCTGTCCGATGCAATTTCTCTACACGAACCTCTACGACGATGCCTCTGCCCGGCTTCATCTTTGCGCACTGAGAGCTGATTATACCCACGATCCATCTGCCTCGGTTAGTGTTCATTTTGGCTTACCCTTGCTTTGAATCTTGAAGGTTGAGCCGCACTTTCACCATTATGAGCTCGTTGAAATTGAGCACTAGACTACACGTTAGAGGAATGAGCTGACCCCTATTGAACTAACTCTCTGATGACTCTCTCATTCGGGGTAGGGGCCCCAACATGCTGTTGTTGTGGGATATCTCCTCTCATAGCTACCTAAGGTGGTCTCTAAGCAGTTTGAATCGAGGCTTGCATAAGTGCCCTGACTTTACTGACTAGTTGTGTCATGGTATTCTCTAACACTTCCTGGCGTTGTTGTAAAACCTGTATAACATTTCCTCCTGCAATATTAGGTATAGGTTGGCGAGAAGGAAGATGAGGTATATCTTGAGTGTTCTTAGCCATAGGTGTGTTAGACATTTCTACACCCATTTAAGCTGGCTCGCCAACAGGCAGAGTGTCTCGCTGTTGGTCTGAGCTCTCGAGTCGGTTAGCTTCCGCGTTGGAGCTTCTAGTGATTTTTCCTCTAACCATGATGATTAGTAAGCAAACTTTGTAAGTTGAGAACAAAGGTGGTGAAACTACAGACGGGCCATTCCTTTAGCACTAAAATGTCAACGTCTGGATTCAGCCGACTAGGTTCTTTCTAGGCCCAAGTTATAGTTTTGATCAAAGTGATATAAGTGGAAAGCAAAGGAAAGGGTCAGGGAAGAACAAGGTGCACCAAGAATTTTTAAGTGGTTCGGTCTAATTGATGTCTACGTTCACTATTTTCTCTCTCTTACTATTTCTACAGAATAACGGCACTAAAAAAATTCTCCTCTTTTACAATGAATTTTCTCCCATATTTATAGAGAAAGGGGAGGTGCTACAGTAATTTATAATAAGACAAAGTTGTAATAAGTCAAAATGAAATGATGGATTACATTCAATATAGCTAACATCTATCAAGTTAATTATGCCAAAACATGGGTTTAGACACTACACCCATACTGATTAGGTGAGATGTCTTTAATTCATACTGTAATTTCTGACGAAATTGGCGTGTATGATATGCCTTGAGCTGTAATCGATTCTGACAGTTCTGACTGTAGTTGACTTGTAGTCTGAGAAATGTGGTAGAAGCGAGCTCTTTAGCGAGAAGAATATTCAGTCACGCTAACGAGCAAATAAGGCTCTGCTGAACTGATCTCATCAAGGGTTACTAATAAAGGTTATAAGCGAGTTATTTAACGATCTGATAAATCAGCAGACAATTGGCCTCATAGACGAGCTGATAAGTGAGCACATGCAGAAAGGACCGAGCAATTGAATGAGCAGATTGACAAGCACATGATCAATTCCATAAACTGGTTCATGGGCAAGCTGAAGACGAGCATATGCAGATAATCGAACAGATAAACGAGCAAAGAGTTGGACCTTTTTGGTTTGACTATTAGGTCCATTCTTTGAATTTTTGTCAGCCCATTTGTCTTGATTGTGAAAAAACCCATAATATACAGTAAACAGATTGTTTCATGTTTGAAATAATCTTTTGTTTTTGTTAATTAGCTAGATGGGTATTATTTGAGAATTGTTATCTTAACACCAATCAAGTAGGTATACAATATTCTTGAATTTTCTCCAACAATAAGTGTTCAAACAGATTTTCAATATCCATTTAATATGTTTGAAATAATTTGTTGTTTTGTTAATTAGCTAGATAGGTACTATTTGAGAATTGTTATTTCAACACCAACCAAACAGGCACACATCATATTCTTGAATTTTCCCCAACAACAAATGTTCAAAGGATTGTCAATATCTATTTAATAAGTGTGAAATAATCTTTTGTTTTATTAGTTGGCTAGATAGGTATTGATTGAAAAGTGTTATCTTAACACCAATCAAACATACTAACTGGTGATTTGCGGTCTAGACCCACCATGGTAAGAAAGATGGACCGCAACCCAAGATTCTATAGTGTGAGTTCTATCAATAACGTTTTTTTGAAAAACCTATTATTAACATTTTTAAATTTGAAAAAATTTAGATATTCAGATAGGTGCTTTGCAAATATCCATCTTATGTATCTAGTTTAGTGTCTGTACAGTAGTCTAACCCCTGGAAATAATCAAAGCTGAGTTCCTGGATCTTAATTTAAGTTTGATGTGACCTATAATATGTACGAAAGTGACTTCTTCCATGACCATGTGATGCAGCTGTGAATAAGGCAAAAAAGAAGGTTGGTTTGGTGTGGTTATCCGAGACTAGTCGGAGTTGGAAAAATATACATAAGATGAGAAGAAAAATATATATATAAGGAGTTGGAAAAATATATATGTCAATTTTTTAATCCCCAAATTTCTTATCATCTTGATACTTCAATTCATGTTGAAAGCAAAAGGAGTTGGAAAAATATATATAAGGTGAGAAGAATAATAAGCCTGACAAGTATGTCAATTTTTTAATCCCCAATTTTCTTATCATCTTGATACTTTAATTCATGTTGAAAGCAAAAGGAGTTGAAAAATATATATATAAGGTGAAAAGAATAATAAGCCTGACAAGCATGTCAATTTTTTAATCCCCAATTTTCTTATCATCTTGATACTTCAGTTCATGTTGAAAGCAAAGGGAGTTGGATTTTCCTGCATTATTCAAACAAAAACACATATTAGTAACTGCCTCCTCTCTCTTTTTTTTTTTTTTTTTTTAATATATTACATCTTCTGATACTTGGTAAGATATCTATTGAGACCTATTGAAAGAATATGCTTAGTGAGTGGCCTCGAGATCTACACCCAGAATCAAGAGAGGGCTACTCACAAGCAAGTGTTGAGTAAGAAAAGGGGACCTAAAGAAAGAGCAAAGGGAGGGTATCTTTGCAATGTTGAGTAAAAAATTAGAGCAAAAAAACATATTCCTCTGCTGTTAATTAATCAATACATATATATATATATATATGTGTGTGTGTGTGTGTTCATGAGGAGCAGTAATAGGCCGTATTTTGTAACCTTTCATTAAATGAAACAACCTTTACGTTTAACATGATCTTCTTTGTTCAAGAATCTAACTGGTGCCAAAAAGGTGGAAAGACCACGTTTCAAATGTTTCCTTGAAATACCACATTTTAACTTTTGGTATCCTATAATATAGGAAAGTATTGAATACATGTTAAATTATTGATCCCCATCATCATGTGTTTACCTGGTAATTATTTTTACTGTTCTTACAAAAGGGTATCAATAGTCAGAAATTTTAACGGGTTGTTTTAGGTAATATCTTAGGCCACAAGTTGACCCTTTGTTTGAGGGTCAACTTGACCAATTATATTCTTTCTACAAAGATGCTGAACAAAGATTTAGAGACTTACAGAGTTGGAATGTTAATGAATCAAGAGTCTCACATTGGTAAAGAGGCCTAAATATCTCTATTTTACAAAAGCATACTTAGCATAATACTATCTGCTTTCTTCCATGGCGGCAGCTCTTAGAACACTTTGTTCTTGTTTAGTTTTATCTCTATATTTGATTTCCATAACCTTTGCACATGATGGAAACCGATTCATCTACAATGGCTTCAATGGAATCAAACTGCATTTGGATGGACAAGCAAAAGTACTTCCTAATGGCCTGTTGCAGCTAACTAACATCTCTGATCAGAAAAGTGGTTATGGTTTCCATCCATATCCGATCAAGTTCAATACGTCTTCTTCTCAATCTCCTTCTTTTTCTACACGGTTTATGTTTGCATTGGTTCCAGTAATGCATAATTTTGGTGGCCACGGTATGGCTTTTGTCTTCTCACCATCTTTGGACTTCACCAATACAGCTATTGCAAGTCAATATCTTGGACTTTTTAATTTGAGAAACAATGGCCAACCCACAAATCACATCTTAGCTGTTGAGCTTGATATTGTAGACACTCTCGAGTTTGAAGATGTTGATGGAAATCATGTGGGGATTGATGTGAACAGCTTGATTTCCAATGATTCTGCTACAGCAGCTTATTTTTCTGATAGTGAAAGGAAGAACAAAAGCTTGATGCTAGCAAGTGGAGATCCAATACAGATGTGGATAGACTACAATGGAGCAGAGAAGTTACTTAACGTGACACTAGCTCCGATCAGATTTCCAAAACCAAGCAGGCCTCTCCTGTCAACAGCCATAGATCTTTCTAAGATTTTCTTGGACTCTATGTATGTTGGATTCTCTGCAGCTACCGGGTGTTGTACACGTAGGAGTGACCATTATGTTTTCGGATGGAGCTTCAGCAGAACTGGAGAAGCACAAGATCTTGATATTTCAAAGCTTCCTCCACCTCCCCCACGAAGAAAAACAAGTAAGAAACAGGATCCAATGATGATTGTTTTGGTTGTAGTTGTGGTGGTGATATTTATAGTAGTTGTTGGAGCTGTTTACTTTGTGAGGAAGAAGAAATATGCAGAAGTCTATGAAGACTGGGAAAAAGAATACGGTCCTCATAGATTCTCTTACAAGAATCTCTACAAAGCAACGAAAGGTTTCAAGGACAAAGAGGTTATAGGGCAAGGCGGTTTTGGAAAGGTTTATAAAGGTGTACTTTCTTCTAATGACCAAGTCGCGATCAAAAGGATCACTCATGCTTCGGGACCATGGATGAAGCAGTTTGTGGCTGAGATTGTAAGCATGGGAAGGCTAAGGCATAGGAACTTGGTGCGACTCCGGGGCTACTGCAGGCGAAAAGGAGAGCTTATGTTGATATATGATTACATGCCTAATGGTAGCCTTGATAAAATTTTATATGGTAGTGTGAGACCAAATCTGAATTGGTTTCAGCGAATAAGAATTCTTCGAGGAATAGCTTCTGGCCTTCTTTACCTCCATGAAAAATGGGAGCAAGTAGTTCTTCATAGAGATATAAAGCCTGCTAATATTCTTTTGGATGTTGATCTAAATGGAAGATTAGGAGATTTTGGCCTTGCTAGGCTCTATGATCATGGTAGTGATCTACACACCACCAACCTGGTGGGAACTATAGGTTATCTGGCTCCAGAGCTTCTTAGAACCGGAAAAGCGACTACCAGCACAGATGTGTTTGCTTTCGGGGTTTTTATGCTTGAAATAGCTTGTGGACGGAGGCCTATGGTGCCTGGAGAGTTAAATTTGGTCGATTGGGTGGTTGACTACTGGAAAAAAGGATCTATCCTTGATGCTAGTGATCCGAGATTCAAAGGTGTATACGCAGAGGAGCAAATGGAGTTGATTCTGAAACTAGGCTTGTTTTGTTCACACCCTAACCCAACAATGAGGCCTAGTATGAGGCAAGTGATGCAGTGCCTCGATGGTGATGCTGAGTTTCCAGATATTTCGCCTGATAACAATGTGATTGGCACATTCACAGCAACTAATGAAGCTTCTGATAATGCGGTTTCATTTTCTTCATTGTTCGAAGAAACTTCTCTGCCAGCCGTTGATTCAATACTCATTTCAGTTCGCTAGATAAAAAAACATTCTATCCATTATGATAGGAGATTTAAGTTAAACGTTTCTACAAATTAAACATGTATTGTTTACATAACTAGCTGTAAATTTAGAACACTGGTTTGTACTTTGTATTCCAATTAGACTTGACACAGTATTTCTGTGAAGTAATTTGATTTTTAGGGCTCATATGCATCTATTCTACTATAACAGTTTGCAAAAGCAAGGTTAGATAGTTCTGTATCAATGTTAAAATAGCCATGTAGAAATATTGTAACTTATAACTCTTTGCCTGTACCATCCAGTTGAAATTTATTCACAGCTGTTGAGGTCATTAAATCAGTGCTACTTTCTTATCACTTTATTTTCCTTACAAATGAATTACAGTGATAATGCACTGAATGTAAAATATAAGAAGTCCCTTTCTTTAGAGCCTAAGGAATTCAATAAAAAGAACAAACAATCTTACAAATATTACTACTTTCAGTTTTCTAACTCAAACAACTAGAAGGACTTTTCGATGTGTCATCTTTAATAAATAAACCAGCACTCAAAATACTCCCTAATATTATCAAAATAGTCTAGAATTAAATTAAACAAATCGGCACTTAATTTGGATAAAAACAGTCCCAAATCAATTTTTCAATAGAACAATTTTCAGTGTTAAACTAAAAATGAATGCATTGCAAACTGCTGCTATTAAATCATTTTAGACTAGTTCAAGACATTATAAATTAAGATTAAGAAGATGCAGCTGCTGTCTTTAAGAGAACTCAATAAAATGACTTTTTAAGAAACAAGACTGCGCAGAAGTTTTCCATGACTGCTCTTAGACAAATCAACTATCTTTTTTTGTTAGGAAATAAACCTTCTAAAACACTAGATTAATGAAACGATAAAATAATTTAGAAATAATAATGAAATAAAAAACAAACAAAACAACACATAAAATTTATGTGATTTGCTCAAAGTAGGCTGCGTCTATGAAGCTGCTGTAGATGTTCATATAGGGAGAAAAAATAACAAGAACACAAACATTCAATTCCTCGCAACACAGATCCTGATTACACTTGAAAGAATAACAATTTTTTAATACTCAAAAAGATCTAATTTTTCGCTTAAAGAGTTATATCACTCTTTTTTCTCAATTCTGGGACACATAAAACAATTGAAGAAAGGTTTTTATAAGGCACCTGTAGTCAACCCCTCATTAGTTACCATTAATTGGTTTTCTTTTTAATCACACATCATACTGCCTCAAATTTCTTAACTTCCAAAACGAAGAATTATTGAGTTTCTTGATTTTGCATATAACTGATTCAGTATATTAAATTCCTTGATTTAAGAATCAATTCCTTGAAATTAAGAATCAATTACTTGATATTAGGAATCCACCAACAACAATCTCCCACATGAAAAGTCATTTCAGTCATATCTTCACACAAGATCAATACAACAACTCATCTCTCCTTTTTAACTTTTTCAAGCCAGTTGAAGTTGAACATAGCTTCTGTTTGTCAATTGTCGTTGTTTTCGTTAGCATATCTGTAAGGTTTTCATTTCCATGAATCTTCTTGAGTCTTAGAGTTTTGTCCTCTAAAAAAAACCAAATAAAATGATACTTCGTTTGAATATGTTTTATTTTTGCATGGAAAGACGGATTCTTTGCCATTTTGGATTGCACTTTGACTGTTAGAATAGAGAACATTGTTTTTTTTTTTTTTTTTCAATTTTTCTAAGAAACCTTGAAACTAAATCATCTCCTTATTGGCTTCTGTAACTGCATATATTTCGCCCTAGTAGTGGAAAGAGCTACTACTTTTTGCAGCTGAGAAACCCAACTCATCACAATTTCTAAAAGAGTATACACGTACCTGGTTGTGTAAAAGATTGTTGACATCTCCATCAAAGTTAGCATCAATAAAACCTTCTAGTTTCATATTTCCACTCTTAAAATAGAGTACCATTTTTGTCATACTTCTCAAATATTTAAGGATCCATTTAACTGTTCGCCGATACATCTTGCCAAGATTGTTCATACCTGTTCACCACTTCTACTATTTGTATAATATCAGGTCTGGTACAAACTGTAACATACATCAAACTTTTAATGGCTGAGGTGTAAAGAACTTTCTTTATGTGATCATGTTCTTCATCAGTCTTCAATGAATTCTCCTCAGAAAATTTGAAATGGGCACCTAAAGGAGTGCTTACTGGTTTAGCATTTTTCGTGTTGAATCCGGAGAGTACTTTATTGACATACTCTGTCTATGACAACATTAAAGTTCCTGCTACTCTGTCTCGTATAATCCTTATTCTAAAAATCTGCTTCACAGCGTTAAGATCTTTCATTGTAAACTACTTTAAGAATATCCGCTTTAAGTTATTTATCTCTTATATTTCAGAACCTACAAAATGATAAAATTATTATCAAACACCTTAATATAACAGTAATGATCTTTTTGACATCATGTGAAATCGCTGCTACCTATGAAATTATCTAACTTCTTATACCACCTGTGAAATCACTGCTACCATATAGACTTTTCTTTAGCTTGCATACCATACTTTTTTTGCCTACTATCATGAAACCTTATGGTTGCTTCATATAAAATCTCTTTCTCTAAATGGCCATAAAAGATTGCTACCTTTACATCTAACTGCTCAAGATGTGAATTCTTTATAGCTACCATTTATAATGCCAACTTGATCATTATCAGTTTCACTACTAGAGAGAAAAGTATAGTTGATGTCTACTTTTTGCTGAAATCTTTTGACCACTAACCTAGCTTTGTAAAGTTTGCTTTAATCATGCCTTTTTTTTTTTTTTATCATAAAAACTCACTTGTTATGGAAAGAATTCTTCCCTTTTGGTAGTTTAGTTAGTTTGCATATCTAATTTGACATAGTGAGTCCATCTTATCTTTCATGGAATCTGCTATAATCTCTTCAACTTGAGATCTACGGAAATCATTGGAGGAGGAGATCATGGCAGATCTTTCCAATCGGAGAGGAGATCGATCTCCTCCAGTTGGATCTCCTCTCTGGTTGGAGGAGAGATTTGTAGAAGTGCAGAAAAAAATAATATATTTTTTTTTTGTTTTTTTTTTTATTATGTGTGGTTATTTTTTGGGATTTTTGGTTGAATTGATGATTCGGTCTTGTCTTTGATGATGTTGATGAACATGAAGATTAGGGATGTGTTTAAAGTTTGGAGATGATAATATTGATGATGAATTGATGATGATGAACGAAATAATGATAAGGGATAATCCCAAAAAATCTACTATAGTTTGCAAAAAACCTACTGTAATTTGCAAAAATATTTATTTTACCATATATGGTTTATTTTTTGTTCAAAATCTCTTCTGACATTAATAAAAACACTTAAAATACCTTCTGGACGTATGTGAAAAGACGATAACCCCTAATGGTCACAGATTTCATTAGGTTGACTTGGTTGACCGTTTCACTTCAAGGGCAAAAATGATAAAATGATAAAAAAAAAATTGATTAAATTAAAGTTGAAAATAAATAAAAATTTTAAAATATAAAAATATAATACTAAAATCAATGAAAAAATAAAATTATATTATAATTAAAAAATAAAAATAAGAAAACCAAAACTAAAACCAAATTATTTAATGTAAAAAAAAAAATAGAAAAATAGAAACCATATTATTTGTTATTTCAAAAAAAAAAAAAGATTATTTCAAAAAAAAAAAAAAAAACTGAATCCAGATTTTATTTCTTCTTCTTATTCTCCTCTTCATCATTGCTGCCCCCCATCTACACTTGTCTTCTTCTTCCTTTCTTTCCCTTTTTTTCTTCTTCTTCCACTTACCTCATCGTTGTAACACCTATCTCTACCGTCGATAATTATGGTTTATACCCATCTTCACTACTATCAAGTCGACACACTCATTTCTAACAACCAGATCCGACCTCATCATCTCCTCACTGAAGCGAGGTTGCTGTCATCATCTAGAGTCTCCCTTCACCATCGTCAATCCCTCATGTGGACAACTCCTTCCCTTTCACTCTTTTATCGGTGATCTCTCATTTGGACACACTATTTCCCTCTTGCTCTCTCTTCATCATGCTTCTTCTCGTTGGTGTCATACTTATACTCGTTGGTGTCGTGCTTCTTCTTGGTTGATTTTGGTTGTTGATTTTGATTGATTTTGAATTTGGTTGGTAATTTAGTTGATGATTGACGATAATGGTGTTGATGATTGATGATGGATGATTGGGTTAATATAGGAGTTTTTCTTGGGTTGATGATAACTAGGTTTCCAGGAAAGAAAACCTAAAATTTTTGAGTTTCTAGTCGCTGGATTTTGGGTTTTCGACGATTGGAAACCCAAAAATGGGAAGGAAGAAAAAATAGAAGAGAGGAGAGAGAGGGAGAGGGAAAAGAAGGGGGAAAAAAAAAAAGAGGTGGTCTAACTTCTTGATAACAAATGGAGTAATCAATAGTACCCTTGAGATATGTCAAAATTCTTTTGACAGTAATTTAATGTTTCTATCAAGAGTTGGATAGATATCTACTTGTAATCCAATTGCATAATAGATATCTGGCCTTGTACACATCTTAGTGCATGTAAGACTCCTAATGGGATTGAAATAAAAAGCTTTCTACATCTTTTCATGTTCTTGAGATGGTGATGATCAAATATAGTGATGATTACAATGAGATCATCGACATGTCTCCAAACAAAAACAGTAATGATCAGATCAAGGTCATAAAGATATCTGATGATGAGGATGATTATGTGCTTGATGATGTGGACATTATTTACATATCATCTGACGAGGAGCATCTTAAGATAAATGACCTATTGGACTATTATGATTCAAATTTTGATATCTAGTTTCATTTATTTGACATTTAACATGTATTTCTTTTCTTTCTTTTTTTTTAAAACATTTTTTGGTTGTTTATGTTGAATTTGAGTTGAAAGCAATATAACCAAATAATGGTAAAAAAAGAAAACAAATACATATTGAGTGTCAAATAAATGAAACTAGTCATAGTAATAATCAAAATATGAATCATAATAGTCCAACAGGTCATCCATCTTAGGATTTTCCTCATCAGATGATATGTAAATGATGTCCGCATCATCAAACACATAATCATCCTCATCATTAGATATCCTGACGACCTCAATCTGATCATCACTATCTTTGTAGAACCTAGAATTTCTTCATTTTATGAAAAATAAAATTTTTTGTTGAATAGTATTTCAAGATGAATAGTAATCGAATGAATAGTGATTTTCAAGAAACAGACTCCGAACATAAATTTTTTTTAGAATAAGTAGTAGAGTTTAATGAAACTGAAATGGATCGAAAAGGAGTCCATTGGAGGAGTTTTAAAAGTCTCAAAGATAATTTGACGAAAATACTCTTTTTGGAGAATAATAGAAATTGATGGTTTTAAATCCATTTGAATTTTTTTTTTAAAGCATGAGATTGAGAGGTAAGATACCCAATTAGAGTATTATATAGTCAATTTGATGATAAGATAATCATAGAATATTTTTGGAATTTATTTAGACATGGATTAGAATCAAATACAAAGGAGGATAAAATAGACAATTCAGTTCAAGTATACATGGAAATGGTGTGAGCATCACATGGAAAGAAGTGGACAAAAAAGTATAATCCATGTGAAATTAAATGGACCAATGGAAGAACGACAAGCAAGACATGGAATTATTGAATATTTAGTTGTCATGCAATTATAAGTTAAGAAAAGTTTAGTTAGTGTAATGTTTAATTAGCAATTGACCAATCAAATGCCATCAAATGTAACTAGGATTTGTTTGGTATTATGGAAATAATTTAAAGGAATTTTAGTCAATTGAATGAAGGAGTATATAAAGTGGATTAGCATGAAATGGGTATGAAAATTGAAGGCAAAAACGTGAGAGAGGGAGAGGGTGTGTTCGGCCAAGCAAGAGGAAGAAGACCAAGAGAATTTCCAACCAATTTTGCATGCTATGTTTACTTGATTTAACAAAATAAGTGTTAGGGAAGAAGATTGGTAAGAAAAGTGAAGAAAAAGTGGTAAGTGACTTGATAATTCATGGTGTTTTGATGGTTTATTAGGTGAATGAGAACTTGATTTGTTTATGTAGTTTTTAGTATGTTTAAAAGTAGATAAACTTGAATTCAAGCTTGGAATTGAAAAAAAAATAAGTTGGCAAGCAAGAAAGTAAGGTGAGTAATCTAGGTTTTGTGCAATTTTTAAAGAGAAATTTGATTGAGTTAATTTTAGGATGTTAGATAATTATTGGAGTGATTTTATTGTGTTTAGAGGTTATAAAAGTGAAAGAATGATGTTGGATGGTTGGATGATGAATTCGACCAAAATGGAAATCATATGCCTATGAATCGATCTTTATGTTTTGATGTGATTGTATGATAGTTCACATGATTTTAAGTTACTATGTATCAAGAAATTGAAAAAAGAATTGTTGGATAGGAATGTGATGTCATTGGGCCAAGGGAGAAAGTTTCTGTTCAAATGGTTATTTAATTCATTTAATGAGTTTTTATGAGTTTATGCATGTAATTGACTACATTGGGATCAAGAAAATGCAAGGAAAAAAATGTTATTAAGTTAGTGTAAGTTTATGTCCATTATGTGAATTAAAGTGTATTTGATGATTTAAATTGGAATTGGGTGAATTAGTTATGGTTCTAAATGATTAGGTGATAAATCATAAATTAGAATGTGTATTGAAGGTAAAAAGGAGCAAAGGAATCAAGGTAGAAGTCAGTAAAGAACATTCTATTAAGTTAGAGTCACTAAGAGTGTAAATATATTTTTAAGAATGATAAATGCAACTTTAATATTTTTCGAAGTATTTCAATATGGTTAATGTGATTTTGAAATTGAAAATGAGCTTACATTACATATGTAAATTTATGGATATGTTTATGTATCAATTTTTTTTAAAAAAAAAAAAAATTCTATGCTTGAAAGTACGAAATATAAGTGAGATTTTATATTTTAGAAAGACATTTAAGTGATATGTTATATTTTCATATTGTTGTGCATATTTTAACGACTTGAGAAAATAGGCTGACAAGGCCCAATGACTCAGCTCATGGATAAAAGCTCAACAAACCTAGAAGTTAAGACATCTTAACAGGAGCTCAAGCCATTATGCCTGAGCTCGCAGCACATGGACCAGAGAAATCACAATATGGTTCCTAGCTCACCTATCATCTTCAGCTCGTGACCCGGTGCAAGCTCAGCTCAGATGAGCTCGTCTAAAGTGTCTTCTAGAAGCGTGAAACAACTCAATCCGAGAACAAGTCAACTTGCTTTTTTTGAAGTAAATCAAATCTCAAGAATCACTGAGGTCGTTCTAGATTTGGTGGAAGCTATTTTAGAAGTATAATTAATTTCAAATTATTTCATATTTCAATTGTATTCAAATTGTGTCACCCACTCTATAAATAGGGATTCAAAATTCATAGTTAGACACAAAAAAAATAATATATCGTAACTCTACCAAAATAAAGAGAAAACGGTCATGGACGTAGGCATTGTTCTGGCAAAACCACGTAAAAATACATATGTATTGCTATTTCTCTCTACCCTCCCTATTTTTCTTCTTTTATTTTGCGTTATTTGCAGATATTGGGCTTCAAGAACCTGGTCTACCAATTTCAGACGTCGACATTTTGGCACTAGAAAAAGGGCCTAAACTGCAGATTTATCCAGATTTTCAGATTGCCATGGTAAGAGGAAGAACAACCAGAAGTTCTGACGCAGGGCATATCAGCCAAAAAGACAGATTGATCGCCAGCAATATGATGCTTAGCTGAGAGGGAATGTAGCTCTGTCTGCTGCAGGAGCATCTCACATCTCCACTGACGGCACTATGTTGGGCATGCCTTCGCTGGCCCCACGTCAACCATCGTCGGCGTCCCATATGGCTAAGGGATTATAAGTATGGTATTAGCGGCATGAGGCACTGGAAAACATGGTGCAGCAGCTTACGGATGCAGTCAGGGCGCTGGCACAAGCCCAAGCACAAAATGTGCCTATGCTTGAGGCTGCTGCACCCAAACAAGCTCATTAAAGGCAATATGAAAGCATAATAACTCATGAGAAGCCCATAAGAGAAGAGCTACGACCTGCCAACTTAGCTTAATCCTTTAATTCACATGCAATAGCTGAAGGTTGGGAGCTCATAGAGAGGTAGGAGTTTCGCGTCATACAAGCTTAAGGGTAAGGGTGAGCCAGGGTGGGAGCCGTTACATAGAGGATGCCTGTGACCGAGTTCGGACTATCTCTCGATATGAAGATGAAGTTGATCATCGGCGATATATGGGGTTATACCGACATGACAGCTTTCAAAGGGTTAGTTAATGACGTATATCAGATAGCCAGTCTCTAGGTCGTGAGCACAGAGAAGAGCGCGGACCTTAGGACCCATGGATAGACGAACTTCTTAAGAGGTTTCAACAGCTCGAAGCATGCAGTGACACCTCAAACCAGCGAGATCATTATGACGAGAGGACCCTACTCACCAGGGAGGTCAAGACGCAACCTTTCTTTCACAAGTTCAAAGTCCCAACATTCCTTGATATAATGGAGATAGCGACCCCTATCATTATCTGGATGCGTTTAATGTCCAAATGGATCTCCAAATAAATAACCCATTAGTCAAGTGCCGAGTCTTCCCAACCACCTTAGGGGATATTCCATGGACCTGGTTTAAGAGTCTTCTAACTCGCAGCATAGATAGCTGGGAAGAATGTCAGAAGAGGTTCACAAGTCAGTATAAGGCTTTGAGAAGGCAGCTTGCACCATCTTGCCACATAGCCATGGTTTTCCAGTGACAAAATGAATCCCTCAAGGATTATATCACCAGATTCTGAGGTGAGGTCAGCAAGGTTGAAAATCCTTCAGACGAGAGCATTCTGACTGCGATCTTAACTGGGCTTCGCAATGATGGAAAGCTGTACGAAAGTATTTATAAATCCCCAGTAAAGGACCTGGGTGAATTTTACAAGCGAGTTACCAAAGAGATCAGGTGAAAGGAGACTTTTGGCCCCAAGTAATCTAATCATAAAGGTGAATCGAGCAATCCCAACTAGTCGAAGAAAATAAACAATAGTGGGAATGGAACAGAAGGTCGGAATAACGGCTCTACTAGTCATGTCATTAAGAAGGCCAGAAATGAGCCTAAGAATAAGCAGCCCCAATGCAAAGGTCACCATGATAGTTACAGTGTCTAATCAAATACTCTGGGTAGAATATTTGCAACAGAAAGAAAAAAGGAAGACTTCAGGAAGCCTGCTCTTATAAGAACCCTTATTAATCATAGGAACAAGAATAGGTTTTGTGTCTATCATAATGAGGTCGAACACAATACCTCAGACTTCTGGGCGTTAAAAGACATTATTGAAGATTTGATCCGAAAAGGTCACTTAAGAGACTATGTGGTATGACCAGCAAATCAGTGACCTCAACAGCAATGACCTCAATAACAACCAACACAGCAATAGCACTAGCAAGCTCCCCGAGCAAGGACATGAGCCTGCAGTAAGGACCATCTTCACCATACATGGTGGTCCTCATATCACTAAAAAATCAAATAGGTCACACGAACGATACATGCAGAAGGCAAATCACATCTTGCTTACAAGTCATGGTGAGCTAGAAGAATCTACGAAGAAAGCAAGAATAACCTCGGATGACATTGTTTTCACTGAGGAAGATGCCAAGGGCATATGTTGGCCCCATAATGATGCACGTGTCATCAGAGCAAAAATAAGTAAGGCTGAGCTACGATGGATCATGGTTGACACAAGGAGTTCAATGAATGTTATGTATAAGGGGTGCTACGACTAAATAAGACTTGGTACAGAGTAGCTGAAGCCTTCTCCAGAACCCTTCTATGGCTTCACTAGAGACATCATCACTTCAATAAGCTAAATCAGGCTTCCGCTTACCCTTGGAGATTCAGGATGCCAGGCAACTATATCGGTAAATTTTTTGATAATTGATTGCCCCTTTGTATATAATATTGTTTTGCAGAGATCGGCGATGAATGATTTAGATGTGGTCACCTCCACCAAGACTCTCACAATCAAATTTTCAACTCCCAATAAGATAGGTTGTGTACAAGGTGAGCAGCATCTGGTGCGACACTACTATGAGGATGCAGTTAAGATAGGGGTTAAAGGGAAAAAGGTCGATGTGGTATCGGGAGGAAAGCCCATGTTATGAGTGAAAAAAGGGTAAGCCATGACCTCAACCCTCGTAAGATGGATGTAGACAAAGCAACCGGACTTGTAGAATAGCTTGAGCACGTTCAAGTCAGCAAGCTGGATGTTGAAAGATGTCTCAAACTGGGGCAAGGTCTAGCTCCAGAGAAAAAGTCCCAGCTTGTCAACTTTTTGAAAACAAACCTAGACGTATTTGCTTGGAATCACAAAGATATGGTAGGGATAGACCCCAAGGTCATGTCACATAGGCTGAACACTAACGCCTACCATAAACTAATTCACCAAAAATGAAGGCCAATGACAATAGAGCCCTACGAGGCCCTAAAAGAAGATGTAGATAAGCTATTGGCCAATAACTTTATTTGAGAAGTCTACTACCTGACTTAGGTTGCCAATCCTATGCTTATGAAAAGAAAGAATGGGAAATGGAGAATATGTATTGACTTCAAATATTTGAATAAGGCATGTCTGAAAGACAACTTCCCCCTACCGAGAATTGATCAGTTCATAGATGCAACAGCTGGTCACCAGCTTTTAAGCTTCATAGATGTCTATTCGGGCTATAATTAGATACCTATGAACTTGAAGGATGAATAGCACACCTTATTCATCACAGACCATGCTTATACTGCTACAAGGTCATGCCCTTTGAGACAGATTGGCAAAACTATAGAGGTGTATGTGGATGATATGCTGGTGAAGTCCAAGCAGGCAACTAACCATGTGCGTGACCTGAAGAAAATGTTCCAGATACTAAGGAACTACCAGATGAAGATGAACTCGCTCAAATGTGTATTTGGAGTGGCCTCACTTCATGTTAAATGACAGAGGGATTGAGGCCAACATTGAGAAGATCAAAGCACTAATTGACATGAGGTCCTCCGATCGGATCAAAGATATACAAAGCCTCAATAGCTAGGTGGCAGCTCTCAGCAGATTATCTCAAAGGCCACTGATAAATGTACCCCGTTTTTTGATGTGCTGAAGAAGGCAAAAAATTTTAGTGGACTGAGCAATGCAAGGTAGCATTTTAGTAGCTGAAAGACTATATGGCTCGAGCTCAGCTTTTATCAAAAGCAATTGAGGGGAAAAGCTCATCTTGCATAAGGGAGTATCTTAGCACGCTCTCAACGTAGCCTTGGTGCAAGAAGAGGGAAGGACGCAGCTCCCAATATATTATGTGAGCAAGAAGTTACTTGATGTGGAAATTAGGTACTCACAAATGGAGAAACTCGCTTCCTGCTTGGTGATCGTATCGAAGAAGCTGCGTCCATATATAATTTCAAGCCCATAGAATCAAGGTCCTCATTCAGTACCCATTTAAACAGGTCCTCCAGAAGTCCGATGCATCAGGTTGATTACTCAAATAGGTGGTTGAGCTGGCACAGTTCGATATTGAGTTCAAATCAAGCTCTAGCAGATTTCATTATAGAATTCACGAGGCCTACAGAAGAATGGGCCGAGTTTTCTAAAAGGCCAATGTGGGAGCTATATGTAGATGGGTTGTCTAGTAAGCAAAAAACTGAGGCTGGAGTATTGTTAATCAGTCCTAAAGGGCGTAAGATTCTTTATGCTTTGAAGTTTGGGTTTTAGGCCACCAACAATGAGGCTGAATATGAGGCATTATTAACAGGACTACGATTGGTCAGACAAATGCGAGTTGAGCAGCTAAGAATCTTCAGTGATTCCTAACTTGTAGTCTATTAGATTCGAGGTGAATATCAGATCAGGGGTCAAGAATGGCCATTTATCTTCAGAAGGTTCAAGAGATGCTGAGTATCTTTCAGAAGTTTAAGGTGAACTAGATTCCATGAGCTCAAAATGCACATACAGATGTACTAGCTCACCTGGCGACTACCCGAGCTGTAGAAGACTTAAAACCCATACCAGTAGAATTCTTATCAGTCTCCAGCACCGAAGCAAAAGACTCAGTGATGGCCATTATTGTCAAACCAGATTCATGATGAGTCCAATCCTGGAGTACTTGCAAGACAGGGAGACTACTGAAGGACAAGCTAGAGGCATGTTGCTTGCGATCTCGACCTGCACGATACTGCATCTACGATGACATGTTATACAAGAAAGGATTCTCAACTCCACTCCTGAGATGTCTTGATAGCCAGAATTATAAAACTGTATTGAATGAGATTCATGTTGGTCACTGTGGGAATCATGCTGAGGACTTTCGCTAGCTCAACAAACATTAAGTAAAGGGTTCTACTGGCTATAATGAAGCAAGACGCCATTAACCTGGTCAAGAGATGCAATAAGTGCCAAAGATTCACCAAGGTTCCACGATCCACTAGCTTATCTCCAACAAATGGTAAGCCCGTGGCCTTTTGCGATTTGAGGGATGGACTTGATTGGACCTCTACCAACAGGTCGTAAGAATTGCAAACATGTTGTAGTCGCAGTAGACTACTTCACTAAGTGAGCAGAAGCTACGGAGCTAGCAAAAATCTCCACTACAAAAATAATAAAATTTATATGAAATAATATTATCTGTAGGTTTGGGGTCCCACAACAAATTGTAATGGATAATGGGACTCAATTCAACAACAACCAGTTCATCAAGCTCTATAATAACCTAGGGATTATCAAGAGGTTCTCAATTGTAGACCATCCATAGGCCAATGGTCATGTCGAAGTTGTGAACAAAATAATAAAGCAGATCTTAAAGACAAAGTTGAAGGCCAAGAAAGGAGCATGAATAGACAAGTTGCCCAAAGTATTATGAGCCTATAGAACCACAGCTCGTAGCAGTACTTAGGAAACCCCATTTTCTATGGTTTATGGATCCGAAGCCATGATCCCCGTAGAACTAGAAGTGACCTCGTAGTGTAGAGCGACCTTCAATCCAGAAGATAATGATAAGCTTTTTGCCTCCAACCTTGATCTCCTTGAAGAGCCAAAAGAAATACCTAGTTGAAGGTAGTCGTCTATCAGCAGAGAGTTGCGAGGTACTACAACAGAAAGGCCTAAGTTCGACATTACAACATTGAGATCTACTATTATGTCTTATCTTACCTGGAGCTCGTAAAACTAGTGATGGGTCATTAGGCCCAAACTGGGAAGACCCCTACATCATCAAGGACAATCTAGGAAATAGAGCATATCATCTAATAAACATGAATGGAGCTGAGGTCCTTTGAGCTTGGAATGCTGAGCACATTCATCTGTATTTTCAGTAATTGTTCTTTCTTATTACATACTTATGATGTAAAGTTTAATTTTATTGAAATTTAATAAAAGCTCAAAATTTCTCATGTTATGCTTTGTTATATGTTCAACATTTCCTTGGCAGGAAATATTATGATAATTCACACTGTGTTAGCTGAGGTTAACACCTACTGGATATAGCTAGGGTTACGACCTCCAAGCATCACTATTAGCTGAGGTTACGACCTACTGGACAGCTTATTAAAGATTTGCTATGTTAGCTGAGGTTACGACCTACTAGACATAGCTTACCACGAAATATTTTCCAACGTAGCTCACGATGAAATTTGTCATGCCCCAACAGCTCACCATATATATGATATGTTCCAACATAACTCATTGAAAATCATTCTATATTGTCCAAGAGTTCCAACCCTACGAATACAGACTTGCAGTTTTCAAAATGTCATATCTTGTGAGTTACGACACATCATTAATGGTCTCAGAAAGTCTCATTGATTTTATTATTCTATATTCATTATGTCTCAATTCACAGATAGTTTAAATACATAAAAAAAAAAAAAAAAAGTAAAGTGAAATAAAGCATAAGGCAATATGAAGCAAGGCAAATAAGCTTGAAATAAACCTGGTAACGAGGTGAATTAACATAAAACTCAATCTGAAGTTAAAAATATCTATTACAAATATTCTCGCAAAGCGAGGTTAGCAATATATGAATCCATAAAAAAATTGTCCAAGTATAAAATGTATGACGAAGCAAAAGGAGTCTATTCTATCCCAATGGCATCATCTTAGGGAGGAGCTGGGGCTAGAGAGAGATAGAACCTTTAGAAGTTGATTCCTTAGCACATTCTTCAACAACGGTTTCCCAGACTTGATTTAGCATCTCGCCCCGCGTCCTTTCAGCGTCCTCAGTAAAGAACTTTCACCTCCTAAACTTCTTCTTCGCCAAAAACGAAGAAATCTAGGTTTGGGTACACTATCCATAGAGTATACAGAAACCCAACTTTGGTTTCAAACTTCACGCTTTCACTCTCCTGAGCAATCCGAGCTTCTGCCTCATTTCTTGACAAGGTTGTCTCCTCTTTCAATTATACGACCTCCTTCTTAGCAGCCTCAGCTCATTTCGCCATCAGCTTCTTCTCCTTTAAAATTGCTTCTAGGTCCTCCTTCAGCTTTTTCAGCTCTGCCTTAGCATTATTGATCTGGGAGTTGAGTTTGGAGATTACTGCCTCACGGAAACTGTTCTCCCTCACTAGTGCATCCTCGGCCTCCCATTTGGCCGCCTTGGTAGCATCAAGCTTAGTTTGGAGAAGATGAGCTGACATCTTAGCTTTGCCAGTCTCACTTGTCCAAAACAGCAGCTCACTCTCGTGTCTCTTCGTCGCCTCCTTCAATCTCCTATTCTCGCCTTTGAGCTCCTCTTCTTGCTCTTCCAAAGCAAGTATCTCATCCAAAATATTCATATTTCCCATTGAGGCTTGCGAGATCCGAAGTAAAAGTTAAAATCAAATGGTGAACATTAATGAAAAGGAGAAAACAAGTCCTACCTTGATTGTTTAGCGAGCTATCCAGGTCACCAAGCTCGCACTAGCGAGATTATTATCATCAAGGTTTCTGGCAGTGGTGCCTAGAAGGGAAGGTAGTTGGTCAAGGATGAGATCGAAGTAGGCTTTTTCAGGAATTCCTTCAGGTCGAGATCTAGTAGCAGCCTTGGATGGTCGCGAATCGGCAACAACTTGAGATGCTACATTTTGGAAAGTAGCAATGATTTGCTTCCTCTTTTCCATTTGAGGTCGCTTAATGAGGGGAAGCTCACTTGAAACATTAGAGCTCTTTCTTTTAGCTCCTAAACTAGGAACGACCTTTTTACCCTTGGCAGTCGTAGTTGCTTTTTCATTTGGACCTGTGGGAGCTTGTGATTAGGAGACGAGCACCAAGGCTTGGAAGGTCCAAGATGGTGCAATTGTTGAAGAATCCTTAGGAGCAGAGCCAAGAAGTTGAATAGAACCTGTATCTTGAGGTCATAGCGAAAGTGCCAGCAGCTACGCATACGGACTGACGAGGTCTCCTTGATGGGGGAGCCTTTAAGCTTAGATTCACTATCTTTAGAGGCTCAGTTGGAGTAGGACAGTGTCGGTGTCACTGAAAGAAAGTTCAAGTTTGATTGAGCTTTCACTCACATCGGTTGCTACGAAGACAGATTCAATGTCACAGCCATCGTGGAATCTAACATCCTTACTCCTAAGGAGCTTACTCTCAAGAGGAGGAGTGAGCTGGAAGCTACGAAGGAGTTCATCTATTAATTTAACATCGTCCTTCTCTGATCTTTGGTTAACGATGCTCTCAAGCTTCATAGCTTTGTCTTGAGTGAGCTCGATCCTCCTTGCCTGTACGTCTAAAAAAAAAAATGTTAGTCTACAAAATGAAATTATAAGTATGGAGATCCATGAGGTGATCTGAAGATCCTTACTTGACGAGTATATAAAGCTGAATTTCCTAAAGCAAATGAGGGAAGGATAGGAGATAAAGAACCAATGTGTCTTGTAATCGCCCACATTGGATTTCCTTTTAGTCTCTCCTTGAGGCAAGATAATCTTGTAATTAAAGAGATGAGCCAATGTATAGTACAGCTCATCCTATGGCTTTCCTTTACTAGTATCTTTGAAAGAAAATAGGTACTTTAGAATTTTGGGAGAAGGAAAATGGAGGTTATTTTTCCTAAACAGAATAGCTAAGGAAGTAATTTGAGTATAAGCATTTGGAGTGAGCTAGAAAGGGGCGAGGTTCAACTCGTTAAGAAGATCTATGAGATATGAAGGAACTGGATACCTAAGTCCAACATCTAAGTGATGAGGGCTAACAGCGATGTAGCCCTCTGAAGGGTAGACTGCGTGGTCAGAAGGAGAGGCTGTAATGATAGGACAACCTTTAGGAGACGATATTCTAACACTTATCCCCTAAGCTCCATATACGATACTTTTGTAAGGTTGTGCTTAAACATCTGGCAAGCTCTTTTCTCTTCGGCAGCTTGTTTGGAAGCAACAGCTCGTTAAGCTTCGGTAGGTTGTTGGGTAAAAGTAGGATCCACGCGAGCAATGAACCTTTTAATGACCTCCTCGCTTTATGAAGTTACTTTTTGTATGACTCGTACCTACTCCTCATGCTTGTTAGAGCCAGAGACATGTTTCTCCGAGCTGAGAGCATCACCATCTCCTATTTTGTGTGATTGGCATCCACAAACGAAATGAAGCGGTCAAGTCGCCACATATAGGCCATCCCTATAAGACTAAGTCTTCTATTCTCAAGGAATTTTCTAAGTCTACAGGTTACAAACGTCATAAGATCACTAAGCCTTCAAGTCGCTAGAGATAAATAAGCATAAACTACGAGCTGATGATCTATGAGCTAATGGCCTACAAATTCCTATAGCTCCAATATATGACATCACAAACAACAATCAATTTGCAAGTAGTGGGCCAACAAGATTAAATCAACAGAAAATGAAAAGTCATAATCCTAAACAAACACGCAACACTAAAAACACACATGAACGTAAAACATTTAAGCCAGATTCAAGAAAGCAGAAAAGCACAATGCATGTACAACTAGAGCAAAAAAAAAAATCAAAGAGAGTTGCGAAAACTTACTGTTAATGTAGTGAAGCTTGACTGATCGAAGGCGGAGACACTGATTCTGGTAAAATAGAAAGCGGCGGTGATGGACGAATGAGAGAAAAGAAGACCAAGCAGCATTTAAAGTCCAAAAATAACAAGAAAGGAGAGAAAGTGAAGAGGCTTCACCTATATATAGGTGCCATACCCCCACCGTTGGATCTAAAACCTGAATAACTGCCTTCGATTTGACAGTGTAGCATGAATGATGGGATTTTGTCATCATGCGCAGTCAATCGAGAAACGTGCGTATTAGATGCGCACAGCGTGAGGCGTGCAAACTATTCAGCTCCTCAAAGAGTTGCCAAGTGTCAAGAGACAAAATAGGAATTTGGAAAGGCAACACGACAAGCTCCAATATGTCAGCTTTTATCAACGAGCTCAAGCTCCCAGTCCACATAACATATTGAGAGCTGGGGGGCTAGTGTTGTGCATATTTTAGCAACATGAGAAAATGGGCTAGTAAAGCCTAATGACTCAGCTCATGGGTAAAAGCTCAACAAGTCTAGAAGTTAAGACATCTTCATAGGAGCTCAGGCCATTGTGCCCGAACTCGCAGCCCATGGACCAGAGAAATCACAATGTGGTTCCTAGCTCGCCTATCATCTTCAGCTCGTGACCTGGAACAAGCTCATCTCGAACGAGCTTATCTGAAGTGTGTTCTAGAAGCCTAAAACAACGCAATCTGAGAAAGTCAACTTGTTTATTTTGAAGCCAATCAAATCTCGAGAATCACGGAGGCCATTCTAGATTTAGTGGAAGCTATTTTGGAAGTATGATTAATTTCAAATTCTTTCCTATTTTAATTGTATTCAAATTGTATCACCTCACTCTATAAATAAGGGTTCAAAATTTATTGTAAGACATGAGAGAAATAGCATACTATCATTGCCAAAATAGAGAGAAAATAGTTATGGACGTAGGTATTGTTTTAGCCGAACCACATAAAAATACTTGTGTATTGCTCTTCCTCTCTGCCCTTTCCATTTTTTTTTCTTTTGTTTTGCGTTATTTGCAGGTATTGGGCTTCAAGAAATTGTTCGACCAATTTCAGACTTCGATACATATCTGTAGAATTTAAATGATTACTTTTATATTATGAATAAAGAAAGTTTTCAAAGGCCAATGGGTTATCCAACCTTAAAGATTAAGATTTACATCCGGTCGATACTATATACCCTATATGTGTATGACAAGTGTTAGGAGGGTATGTCACTAATATCGGAGGGATTGAGTCCAAGTCTGTCGCATCGCCCTCTACACGTGTGAGATATTATCTTGCTTTACGTATACGATGTAGAATTCCATTACGTGATAATGGGATGTCTTTATAGATTGTCACAGTGAGGGTCATGCTAACTTAGTCGCCACATGACCTCACATTGAGCGGTGCTAGATTAGCCGCCATGTGATTATAGATTCTTTAGGCTTCCATTAGTTCAGTTTTTTTAAAAAAAGAAGCACATATTAGTGTAAGAGATTTTAGAAAGATAGATTTTAATTGCTTTAGAAAGTTTATGAGAAATTTTAGTATTTTACATTCTTATAAAAGAAAAAAAAAATTGAGATTTTCAAGAAATTATTAAAGTTTATAGTTTTCAACGAATGAAATTGTTTAAGAAATAAAAATTATCTTTCAAATGTTTTTGGGAGGTAAATTTTAGAAAGAAATATTTTAAATAGAAAACTTAAACACTCACTGAGCTCCTTCTTTTGCAAATTTGTGTTTTGAAAACTTCTCCAAGTGCAGGTATAAGTGACTAGGGTGTCTGATCTCCTGTTTCAGATTAGGTGGGCTGGATATGAACGATGCTTTATGGAATCGTGTTATGCATATTTTAATTTATTTGTAATTAAGCACATTGAATAAAATTTTTGGTTGTAAATGGAATAGTTTGATGCCTATTTTGGATATAATGATTTGTAAATACTTTTGAGTGTATGTATGAAAATTATATTCTTAAAATTGTTTTGATTTCTATTGAATTAGATAAATTGT
Source organism: Dimocarpus longan (assembly GCA_022984855.1). NCBI lineage: Eukaryota > Viridiplantae > Streptophyta > Magnoliopsida > Sapindales > Sapindaceae > Dimocarpus > Dimocarpus longan. Next base: position 9,447,358 of record CM041014.1, on the reverse strand, counting down.
GTTTAGAGTTTATGCGAATTGGACTTATGGTCCAAATTGAAAGTTGAGAAAATTGTTTGAATTTTTGAAGTGCTCAAAATTTTATTTTAAGGTGATTATAGAAGATTTGGGAATCCTGAAAAATAGTTGATGCTCTGCAAAAATTTTTAGAAAAACGTTAATTTCAATAATTAAATGAATTTTCAATTTAGAAGTTATATATTTTAGTAATGATTAAATTTTAGGCTTTACTCAACGGAATTATTTTGGTTCTACTAATTATAGTCCAGAAGGATACCGGAGAGTGCTGGGCCAGTACTTGGGCTCTGTCAGAGGAAGTTCAAGGCGAGTCTCGTTACTATTCGTTTGAACACACGTCGATGATCTTAATTTGATCATCAATATCTTCATTGGAAGATATGTCAACGACCTCAATGCGATCCTCATCATTAGATATCTTAATGATCTTAGGGTTCTCCACTATGTTGATAACCTCATGAACCTCACCATTAGAATTAGACATATGATAATCCTAGCAGATAGCCATCTACAAAACAAAATAATGAACAACATTCTATATACGAGTTTTTTTTTTTTTCTAGATCGGAAGTGACTCCTATCATGTGATATCATTCATAATTTTGGTGACCTAGACAATATGATACAATCATGACACTTGTAATTCCAATGTAGGGCCAATTCAATTAATGTTGCATAACAATAAATATTCTAGTTGGACCAATATGATATATATATATATATATATATATATAACAAATGTAATCTCAATGCCTAGGCCAATATAATTAAATGAATTATGGACAAATGAGGCAAAATGTTTTTACTACAATCACGATTATAACACACATCTTACTTTTCAAATATGGAGAAATACCTTTTATAGAACTTATCACACTTTTCAAATAGGAAAATAATAATTTTAATACAATCGAATAATGTACAAAAGACATATTTTTAATGATGCAAAATCATTTAAATAGAATATAATGAAAAGTAATGTTGAAACAATGTTTCATTTGTTTGTTTAAAAGAACTAATCAAGTTTATTTGAAGTTAAACATATAATATTAATAGGTCATGTATAAGGTCTACTTACCTCTTTTATTTATCCCAATAAAGAAAATAACTTTATGAAATAGTCTTACCTGTCAACCTAAAATCACATAACGAAACCCATTTTTATAAAATTATAGGAATGCATAACTTCATATATTACTCTAAACTAGTCAAAGATATATTGAATTTTAGCATATCATCTTATAAATGTTATTTTAACATTACCTTAACACAAATCACACTTTACTAGATTAATCTAATTTCAAATACCATTAAGATTCACTACTGTCAATACTACCTCTGTAGATGCAGTTCATTTTCTTTATTTTTAATAAATTGCATATAAAACCAATCATCCTAAAAACACATATATATGTTTTAAAGACCCATAATATATGTCATAAAAATTTCCAACCTTAGAAGTCTCTATTAATCTATCAATTTAAACCTCTAATTCCAACCCAAAGCTACACAAACATCGATTTCGAAACTAAATAGCCCTAAATATACGAATTCTTAAATTAAATCTCTCCTTAAAGATCCTTGAAAATTCATTGGATTAAAGAAGACTCATAATGGTTCCTATAGAAATTTAATGATATGAAAGTAACATCAATTCATGTCCAAAAAAATTGAGTTTCAGTCTAGTTTAGTACTGTTTAGATTTTTATTTTAGTAAGTTAGAGGTAAATAAAAATTCCTAATTAATTGCATACTTATCATAGGACAACAAAATTTTCTGGACTACAACCTAACGTCCTACAAAACATCCTACAAAACATTCATACCATATTTCAAAATTTTATACCTTGATTTGTTTATTCAGACAATTGAACAAATCCAACAAGTCTACTAGAAAGCAAAATTTCCTACGGTATCTAATTCTTCTAAAATAATCCATACAATTTTAATCTAACTTTGAAATACTCAAAACCTACACAATATGACACCATAAGCCTATCACACCATAAATTCTAATATTAATAAAAAGAAAATGAAAGAAAGGGAAGAAAACCTACTTGATTCCCAAACATTTTCAAAATCAATCTTGATCTCCGATGTTGCTATCATTGAGTGTTTAAATCTATTAATGAAAAAGAAAATTTTGAATAATGTATACATAGTTTCTAGGGGGAGAGTTGGCTGTTGTGAATAAAGAATATATGTGTGTGTGTGTGTGTGTGTGGCTTCAAATCCTAATTACAGTGATTAGGAAATATATGTTTTGCCAAATTTACTTCCATCAATCACTTCCTTAATTGCAGGCCAAATTTAATTAATTAATTGATGAAAATTTCTAAAAAAATTTCCATTACATGTCATCAAAGGTGTCTATGGTTTAAGTCGGTAGTGCACAACAATATTAAAACACTCGGTTTCATTGTATCTTGGACGCATATTTGCTTAACCCGGCACATCACTTGATTGGTAGGGGGTAAATAGTGTTTTGAGGAAAGCAACATTTTTAATGTGTCTTGGAGTCACAAAGCTAGCACTAAAGTAATTTTATTTTGTAGGTATTCCATTAGATGCAGATGAAAGTATGACGAAGATTTTGATTCAACTTGACAACTCTCCATGTAAGGTACACACCATTCTTGAATTTTCTCCAACAATAAATGTTCAAACAGATTTTCAATATCTATTTAATATATTTTGTTAGTGTACAAGTGTTGGAAGTTCACAAGTGTTACCATAATATGGTATTAAGACAGCAAACTCAGTACAACAAAATTCATGGACTGCTGATATTTGCTCGTTACAACATCTGAAGCATACTTATAACATCTGACGTGTTGTTGCAATAGCTGATGAGTTGCATCAACATACATGCTTATAGAACTCAATACAAAATTCAGAGTTCTTTTCGACAATTGGTTTGATTCTCATTGACCAATTTTTTTCAGTGATTATTTGACTAAGCTCTTTTGTAATTATTTGCCAAAACAAATGTGTGATTATTTTCTAAGGATAAAAGTTTATTCTTTTTCCTTTAAAGATTATTGAGATTTATCTTGTGGCAATAACATTCTGCAATTGTAATTTATCTCTAAGTATTTTGTGTAAAAGATAATCTTGTCAGCTGATGTACAAAAGCTTAATGAATCAAGACAGCCTCTTGTCATAGTTCAAATGAGCTGGAAGCCAAAAGATAAGACGGTGTGCTTATCGCTAAAAACTAGGACTTATCAAACTATTTTTTAGCTGGTTTTATTTTCCTTTTTCTGTGACATATATCTTATGATAATTATCTATTTTTTCAACTGATAATTTTGTTTTTCTTTCACAGGTTTAGAGCTGCACGCAACTGAGATAAGTGCAAGACACCATCGTGTAATCATAAGCAAGGAGTGGAGAGTTATTGAGCGATTGAGCGCATGCTTGTGTACTCTTAAGGAGTCTGTTCTCTAAGCTGTTTTTCTAGACTTAAGAAGTGTAAGGAAACTAAGTCTAGGTCTTATTTTAGAAGCATGTTGGGATGACGAGCTATTAGGTCTTTGGGAGGAGACATGCTTTAGTTGTTGAGGGAAGTTCAAATAGCTAACAACCATTGAAGGCAAGGGAAGCTTGCTGCAACTTGATTGATGAATGTGTACCTATCTTGTGTCAACTTTAGGAGGAAGTATTAAGTTAAATAAGTCTAGATCAAGTTGTACTGTATTGAAGTTCATTAATAAATTGATTATTTTAGGCAAGGCGTTATGGAGGTAGGATAAAACCAAACCAATTTAAAAATATTGTTGTGTTCATTTTACTTTATTACTGCTTGTGCTTTTATGCTATTGCAACATGTAGTTTGTTTGTAAGACATGTTCCATTCTTAAACATTATTTACGTAATTATCATAGCCCTTGTTAACTTGACATAACAATGGCAAAAATTAGATATTGTGCAGTAAATAGATTATTTCATAGTTGAAATAATCTTTTATTTTGTTTTTTGATATAAAGTTGTTGGTTAAAACCAACATTTTATTAGGAGGAAAGAAAAATACAAGAAAAAGCAATATAGAAAGCCGTGGAAAGGAATAAAGCCAAACAGAAACAAAAATCAATAAAGAAATAAAGCCGAGCCATGGAAAGGGAAAGATAATAAATAATTTAGCCAAAACCAAATCATTGTAAATCAAACCCTATAGAAGACCTTATTGAAAACATTACCAGTGTTTTGTTAATAGCTAGATAGGTGCTGTTTGGGAATTGTAATCTTAACATCAATCAAGCAGGTACACACCATTCCAAAATTTTCTCCAACAATAAATGGTCAAACAGATTGTAAATATCTATTTAATAAGTTTGAAATAATCTTTTGTTTTGTTAGTTGGCTTGATAGGTATTGATTGATAATTGTTATTTTAACACCAATCAAACTGGTACGCCACGTTCTTGAATTTTCTCCTCAAACGGATTGTCAACATCTATTTAATGAGTTTGAAAATGATCTTTTGTTTTTGTTAGTTAGCTGAATAGGTATTGTTTGAGAATTGTTATCTTAACACCAATCAAACATGCTAACTGGTGAGTAAGAAAGATGGACCGCAACCCAAGATTATGATGTATGAGTTCTATTAATAACATTTTTTTGACAAACCTATTATTAACATTTTTAAATTTGAAAAAATTTAAATATTCAGGTAGATGCTATGCAAACCCATCTTATGTATCTACTCTAGTGTCTATACACTAGTCTAAATTCTGGAAATAATGAAGGCTGAGTTACTGGATCTTAATTTAAGTTTGACGTGATGTATAATATGTACAAAATTAAAGTGACTTCCGCCATGACCAAGACAGGTAATACTTACTCTATATAAGTTATTGAAAAGGATATTATATCAAAATACTGCATAAAATATAATTTTATGCCTGGACATCGTGGTTGGCTTTTGTCAACTCCTGGATTATGCATATACCATGGGGATAATCCTACTTCTTCCCCCTCTAACACACCCCCACCACCCCCGCAACACACACACACACACCATCCCCCACCCCCCATAGTTTGACATAATATCAAAATTTTTCAATATTTTTAAAAATCATTGATATTATTATAAAATAGATTAAATACCTCTGTAGTGTATAAAAATATCCAAAAAATCCCTTACTATTAAAGTTGACATTAAAAATTAAAATTTGACTATTTTTGTGTAAGGACAAAACTATAAAAGCATTTTGATCATTTCAATCATTTTAGTAATGGTAGGGGGTAAAATAGGATTGTCGAAACTATAAAGGTAATTAACAATTATATCAAATTACAAGGAGAAAAGTGGGATTATGCCTATATTGTAATGGAACCATCTATAGCCATTCATATATATATGAATCCTTTTAAAAAGAGATATATCTGATTTTAAAAAATAAGGATCAACTAATCAAATTCATCCATTTTATTTAAATTAAATAAGAGAAAGAATTTGTTTTAAGAGATAACACAATGGATGATTTTAATTGGTTAGTCGTTACTTTTTAAAGTAAGGGAGTTCTCATTTTAAAAGCATTATATACAGTGCTTTTAAAATGAGAACTTCTTTACTTTGAAAATGATTAATCAATCAAATTCATTTATTACATTCTTTCTCCTAAAATAAATTTTTTCTACTATTTAATTCAAATGCAATGAATGAATTTGATTGGTTGATCCTCACTTTAAAAACTAAGAGAGTTCTCATTTTAAAGTATTATATACATATATATGTATCTATACATATATATATACATGTTCATGGAGGAGCAGTGGGAGACTACACTTTGTAACCATTTGTGAAATGAAACAACCTTCAAGTTTAACATATCTTCTTCGTTCATGAATCTAATTGGTGCCAAAAAGGTGGAAAGACTACGTTTCAACTTTTTTTTTTTTTTTTTTGAAATACCACATTTAAACTTTTGGTATCCTATGATATAGGAAAGTATTGAATCTATGTTAAATTATTGATCCCCATCATCATGTGTTTACCCGGTAATTATTTTTACTGTTCTTCCAATAGGGTATCTTAATTAACTGGTTGTTTCAGTTAATATCTTAGGCCACAACTTGACCCTTTGTTCGAGGGTCAACTTGATTAATTATGCTCTTTATACAAAGATTTAGAGACATAAAGAGTTGGAATGTTAATAAATCAAGAGTCTCAGATTGGTAAAGAGGCCTAAACATCTCTGTTTTACAAAAGCATACTCCTATGTGCTTTCTTCCATGGCTGCAGCTCTTAGAACACTTCGTTTTTGTTTAGTTTTATCTCCATATTTGATTTCCATAACCTTTGCACAAGATCGAAACCGATTCATCTACAATGGCTTCAATGGAATCAAACTGCATCTGGATGGACCAGCAAAAGTCCTTCCCGATGGCCTGTTGCAGCTAACTGACATCTCTGAGCTGAAAAGTGGTTATGGTTTCTATCCATATCCGATCAATTTCAATACATCTTATTCTCAATCACTTTCTTTTTCAACATGGTTTATGTTCGCATTGGTTTCAGCAACTCATAATTTTGGTGGCCACGGTATGGCTTTTGTCTTCTCACCATCTTTAGACTTCACGACAGCTACTGCAGGCGCATATCTTGGACTCTTTAACTTGAGAAACAATGGCCAGCCTACAAATCACATCTTAGCTGTTGAGCTTGATACTGTAGAAACTCCCGAGTTTGAAGATATTGATGGAAATCATGTGGGGATTGATGTGAACAGCTTGATTTCCAATGATTCTGCTACAGCTGCTTATTTTTCTGATCGCGAAAGGAAGAACAAAAGCTTGATGCTAGAAAGTGGAGATCCAATAAAGATGTGGATAGAGTACAATGGAGCAGAGAAGTTACTTAACGTGACACTAGCTCCGATCACATTTCCAAAACCAAGCAGGCCTCTCCTGTCAACATCCATTGATCTTTCTAAGATTTTCTTGGACTCTATGTATGTTGGATTCTCTGCAGCTACCGGTACACGTAAGAGTGACCATTATGTTCTCGGATGGAGCTTCAGCAGAAGTGGAGAAGCACAAGATCTTGATATTTCAAAGCTTCCTCCACCTCCCCCAAGAAGAAAAACAAGTAAGAAAAATGATCCAATGATGATTGTTTTGGTTGTAGTTGTGGTGGTGATGTTTATAGTAGTTGTTGGAGCTGTTTACTTTGTGAGGAAGAAGAAATATGCAGAAGTCTATGAAGATTGGGAAAAAGAATACGGTCCTCATAGATTCTCTTACAAGAATCTCTACAAAGCAACGAAAGGTTTCAAGGACAAAGAGGTTATAGGGCAAGGCGGTTTTGGAAAGGTTTATAAAGGTGTACTTCCTTCTAATGAACAAATTGCGATCAAAAGGGTCACGCATACTTCGGGACCATGGATGAAGCAATTTGTGGCTGAGATTGTAAGCATAGGAAGGCTAAGGCATAGGAACTTGGTGCGACTCCGGGGCTACTGCAGGCGAAAAGGAGAGCTTATGTTGATATATGATTACATGCCTAATGGCAGCCTTGATAAAATTTTATATGGTAGTATGAGACCAAATCTGAATTGGTTTCAGCGAACAAGAATTCTTCGAGGAATAGCTTGTGGCCTTCTTTACCTCCATGAAGAATGGGAGCAAGTGGTTCTTCATAGAGATATAAAGCCTGCTAATATTCTTTTAGATGCTGATCTAAATGGAAGATTAGGAGATTTTGGCCTTGCTAGACTCTATGATCATGGTAGTGATCTACACACCACCAACCTGGTGGGAACTATAGGTTATCTGGCTCCAGAGCTTCTTAGAACCGGAAAAGCGACTACCAGCACAGATGTGTTTGCTTTTGGTGTTTGTATGCTTGAAATAGCTTGTGGACGAAGGCCTATGGAGCCTGGAGAGTTAGTTTTAGTCGATTGGGTGATTGAGTACTGGAAAAGAGGATCTATCCTTGATGCTAGTGATCCAAGATTGGAAGGTGTATATGCAGAGGAGCAAATGGAGTTGATTCTGAAACTAGGCTTGTTTTGTTCACACCCTAACCCAACAATGAGGCCTAGTATGAGGCAAGCGATGCAGTACCTAGATGGTGATGCTAAGTTTCCAGATATTTCGCCAGATAGCAATGTGATTGGCGCATTCACAGCAACTGAAGAAGCTTCTGATAATGCGGTTTCGGTTTCTTCATTTTTCGAAAAAACTTCTCTGCAATCCGTTGATTCAATACTCATTTCAGGTCGCTAGACAAAAAACATTCTATCCATTATGATAGGAGATTTAAGTTAAACGTTTCTAGGAATTTCGACATGTATTGTTTACATAACTAGCTGTAAATTTAGAACACTGATTTGTACTTTGTATTCCAATTAGACTTGATACAGTATTTCTGTAAAGTTATTTGATTTTCATGGCTCACATGCATCTATTCTACTATAACAGTTAGATAGTTCTATATCAATGTTAAAATAGCTATGTAGATATATTGTAACTTATAACCCTTTGCCTGTACCATCTAGTTGAAATTTATTCACAGCTGTTGAGGTCATTAAATCAGTGCTACTTTCTCATCACTTTATTTTCTTTACAAATGAATTACACTGATAAAGCACTGAATGTAAAATATAAGAAGTCCCTTTCTTTAGAGCCTAGGAAATTCAATAAAAAGAACAAACAATCTTACCAATATTACCACTTTCAGTTTTCTAACTCAAACAACTAGAAGGACCTTTCAATGTGTCACCTTTAATAAATAAACCAGCACTCAATATACTCCCCAATATTATCAAAATAGTCTAGAATTAAATTAAACAAATCGGCACTTAATTTGGATAAAAACAGTCCCAAATCAATTTTCCAATGGAACAATTTTCAGTGTTAAACCAAAAATGAATACATTAAACTGCTATTAAATCATTTTTGACTCGTTCAAGACATTATAAATTAAGATTAAAAAGATGCAGCTGCTGTCTTTAAGAGAACTCAATAAAATGACGTTTTAGGAAATGCAACTGCACAAAAGTTTTCCATGAGTGCTGGAAGACAAATCAACTACCCTTTTTTGTTAGAAAATAAACCTTCTAAAACACTGGATTAATGAAGCAATAAAATAATTTAGAAATAATAATGAAATAAAAAACAAACAAAACAACACATAAAAGTTACGTGGTTTATCCAAAGTAGATTACGTCGATGAAGCTGCTGTAGATGTTCAATATAGGAAGAAAAAATAACAAGTATTTCAAATATTCAATTTCTCGCAACCCAAATCCCAATTACACTTGAAAGAATAACAATTTTCTAATACTCAAAATGATCTAACTTTTCACTTAAAGAGTTACACCACTCTTTTTCTTTCAATTCTATGATGTATAAAATAGAAGAGAGGTCTTTATAAGGCACCTCTAGTCAACCCCTCTTTAATTACCATTAATTGGTTTCCCTTTTTATCATACATCATATTGCCTCAAAATTCTTCACTACCAAAATGGAGAATTATTGAATTTTTTTATTTTCATATAATTAATTCAGTGCATTAAATTCTTTGATTTTATGAATCAATTCCTTGAAATTAGGATTCAATTACTTAATATTAGGAATCCACTAACAACAATCTCCCACTTGTAGAGTCACTTCAGTTATGTCTTCACACAAAATCAATACAATGGCTTATCTCTCCTTTTTCACTCTTGCAGGCCAACTGAAGCTAAACATAACTTCTGTTTGTTAATCGTCGCCTTTTTTGTTACCATATCTGTACGGTTTTCATTTCCACGAATCTTCTCAAGCCTTAAAGCTTTATCCTTGAAAAGAGACCGAATAAAATGATATTTCATTTGAATATGTTTCGTTCTGGTATGGAAAGATGAATTCTTCACCATATGGATTGCATTTTGCCTATCCTCCAGATTCTTTCTCAGTTTTTCCAAGAAACCTAAAAATCAAATCATCTCCTTATTGGCTTTTATAACTGCAATATATTCAGTCTCAGTAGCAGAGAGAGCTACTAGTTTTTGCAATTGAGAAACCTAACTCACAGTAGTTTCTTGAAGAGTATACACATACTCGATAGTGCTTTTTCTATTATTGACATCTCCATCTAGTTCAACGTCAACAAAGCCTTCTAATTTCATATCTCTACTCTTAAAACAGAGTGCCTTTTTTTTAGTACTTCATAGATATTTGAAGATCCATTTAACTGCTCCCCCGATGCGTTGTACAATAATTGTTCATATACCTACTCACAAATCCTACTACTTGTGTAATATTTGATCTGGTACAAACTGTGACATATATCATACTTCTAATGGCTGAGGTGTAAGAAACTATTTTCATGTGATCACGTTCTTGATCGATCTTCAATGAATTCTCCTCAGAAAGTTTGGAATAGGCACCTAAAGGAGTACTCACTAGTTTAGCATTCAACATGTTGAATCAAGAGAGTACTTTGTTAACATATTTTGCCTGTGACAATGTCAAAGTTCCTGCTGCTCTGTCTCTTATAATCCTCATTCTAAGAATCTATTTCACAACGCTAAGATCTTTCATTGTAATCTAATTTAAGAATTCCCCCTTTAAGTTATATATCTCTTGTATATCAGAACATACAATGAACATATCATCTATATACAGTAGAAAAATAATAAAGTTATTGTCAAACACCTTAATATAACAATAATTTTGACATCTTGTGAAACTGTTGCTACCCATGAAATTATCTAACTTTTTGTACCACTATCTTGGACCCTATTTTAGACCATACAGACTCTTCCTCAACTTGCACATCATGCTTTCTTTGCCTACTACCATGAAGCCTTTTGGTTACTTCATATAAATCTCTTCCTCCAAGTAGCCATAAAGGATTGCTGTCTTTATATCTAACTACTTAAGATGTAAATTCTCTACAACTACCATTTTCAACACCAACCTGATCATTGTCATTTTCACTACTGAAGAGAAAATCTTAATATAGTTTATGTCTGTTTTCTATTAAAATCCTTGGACTACTAACCTATCTTTGTAAGGTTTGCTTCCATCATGCTCTTCTTTGATCATAAAAACTCACTTGTTATGTAAAGCATTCTTCCCTTTTGGTAGTTCAATCAGTTCCCATGTTTGATTTGACAGTAGCGAGTCCATCTTACCTTTCATGGCATTTATCATGATCTCTTTAACTTGAGATCTATAAAAGGAGGAGATCATGGTAGATCTCTTCTAACCAAAAAGAAGATCGATCTCCTTCAGTTGGATCTCCTCTCTTGTTGGAGGAAAGTTCTATAAAAGTGTAGAAAAAAATTAATTTCTTTTGTTTTTCCTTTTGTATGGTTATTTTTTAGGATTTTTGATTGGATTGATGATTCAATCTTGTCTTTGATGATGTTGATGAAGATGAGTATTAAGGATGTGTTTAAAGTCAGGAGATGATAATATTGGTGATGAATTGATGATGATGAACGAAATAATGATAAGAGATCATTCCAAAAAATCTGCTTTAGTTTGTAAAAATATTCATTTTACCACTTATGGCTTCTTTATGTCTAAAATTCTACCTGACGTTAATAAAAACACTTAAAATACCTCTTAAACATATGTGAAAAGATGATAATGCCCTCCACGGTCATAGATTTCATTAGACTGACTTAGTTGACCGTTTGATTTCAAGGGAAAAAAAGAAATGCGATAAAAAATTAATTAAAATTGATTAAAATAAATTAATAAAAATAAGTAATGTTAAGATGTAAAATTATAATATTAAAATTAAAAATAAATAAAAATTTTAAAATATAAAAATAAAATGCTAAAATCAAATAAATAAAAAATATATATTATATTATATTTAAAAAAATAAAAATAAGAAAACCAAAACTAAAACCAAATTATTTAATGTCAAAAAAATAATAAGAATAAACTAGATTATTTCTTATCTCAAGAAACCAAAAAAAAAAAAGGAAGGAACTAGATTATTTCAAAAAAAAAAAAAAAACTGAATCTAGATTTTATTTCTTTTTCTTCTTCTTCTCCTTATCGCCACCACCACCAATCTCCACTTATCTTCTTCTTCTCTTCTCTTTTCTTCTTCTTCTTCCACTTATCTCATCGCTGTTATACCCATCTTCACCACTAATGACTATGGTGCACCATCTTCACTACCATCGAGCCAGCACACCCCCTTTCACAACCATATAAGACCTTATCGTCCTCTCACCGGATTGTCATCTTTCTATAGAGTCTCCTCTCACCATCGTCAATCCCTTACGTAAATGACTCCCTCCCTCTCACTCTCCCCTTACTGGTCCCTCCTCAACTTATAGAAGGTGTCTAAGTCGTTTCTGAACGTAAAACCAAAGAAAGATGTGAGCCACAATCACAACTATTATAACATCAATGTTTTTTTTTTCTTTAACAGTTTATTTCAAATTTTTTCGATAATTGTGTTTACTTTTTGACATTTCATCACCTAACATTTTAAATTTTTTAATTTTTAACAACTCTTTTTAAACTTTTTCAATGTTTGTATTTACTTTTTGACGTTTCGTCACCTAACATTTTGAATTTTTTAAAGATTGCGCATTCTTTTTTACATTTCTACACTTGACATTTTCTTTTCCCCCTGATTACAACTGTTTAGCATCGTAGAACTGTTATTTTACTCTTTTATTTTCTTTAAATGAGTGTTCATTACTAATAACAAATAATTAGTTTTGTAGGGAAAAAAAAAGGAAAAAAATTTTTAAAAAAAATGGCAAAGTCCTCGAGCAGCAGATTCAAAACCATCTGTTTTTTTTATGGCTCGAAGTCTGGTGTGGATAAGTAATATTCAAAGGCAGCCGTTGAACTTGGTAAGGCTTTAGTTGTCCAACACATAGATCTAGTGGATGGGGGAGGCAGTTTAAAATTGAGGGGTTCTATCACGGTAATTGCAAATGTTACAGGCAGCAGAATCTTATGTATTATAGTAAAGTCTTTGGCTGAAAGGAGAGATATCATCGGTATAAGTATAAGTAATAAGTTTCAGGTTATAGGCATGTACGGGTGTATGACATACATGTTACTCAATGCTGATGCCTTTATTGTTACCTGGTTGTTTGGAAACGTTTGAAAAAATCTTCAACATTACGTCCTAGGCCCATTTCAACATTCACAAAAAGCCATTAGCAAACTGACGCATTCTAGTTTCAACTTCAAGTGCTGATGACCTGATTAACCAACTGTAAAATTTTATGCCCGAAGTTGATCCAATCATGTCGCAGGTGGTTTGGGATTCTGAAGCAAGCGATAACAAAAAACGTGCACTAGATCTTAATCTCCAGTTGTAACTTTCTTACCCTATGGTTTTACTAATAGCATTTTCATTTTTTATTTTTCTTCTTTTTATCATACTAGATATTGAGGACAATGTCTCAAATAAGTTTGGGGGTAAAGTTTGGTCCTAAAAAAAAAAAAAAAAAAATTGCTATTATTAAAAACATAAGATTCATAACTGGACCAAGTTTAAACTAAAAGATGGCAAAATAAGAGGTATTTTCATGCTCTTGATGCGCATCTCTGTTTATTTTTCTAAAAAAAAAAAAAAAATTGCAAAAATTTTCATTAATTTTTTTTTCATGTTTTTGAATTCTACCCTAACAAGTGACTAATTATTTTGTGTTTGTTAATGAAGTCTTAATGCATATTTTTGGTTGGATATCTTTACTAGGGAACAGTCATTAACATTTTTGCATGATTTGAGACTTTTGAATGTCATAATCTTAGTTAATTAAGTGGATAAATATCATGTTTACATAAATTGTGGACTATTAATGGAGATTACACTTTGTGAGGATTTGAGCTTTTTAAACCTTTTTTTTTAAGGGATTTATTTATTTCTACTCTTAAACATTCTTCACTTTGTTCTTAATAGATGATCTCTATAAGTTTTGTATTGAATGCTAAAGAATAAATCATCATTATAGATAACATGAATTGCTTTGATTTAAAAATTGGATCAACTTTTTAGAAGTGATAGGTAATTTTTACTCTATAAAAGCCTACTTTCCTATTTTGAATTGAGATACTTCATAAACCCTTTGAAACCAAACACTTTAAACATTTTTCTTTGTTTACCCTTATTAACAGACCCTATTAAGCCTTTAAATTTAGTCATACCTTATAAAACTTAAGATCATACTATGTAGTGAAAGAGGAGAAGGGAATTGAAGTGTTAACATTTATATGATATGTATATAAGTATATGCATTAAAAGAAGTGTGTTTCTAAATAGCATTGTGAAAAAAAAAAATGTGAGAAGCACAAGTTTTATAATGCCTAGATATACCGAGAGGGGGGGGGAGGGTGGAAGTAAATGGAAACATAAAGTATTAAATTGAAAAATTCTGTGATTAAAAAAAAATAAAAAAGACAAGTTGTGATGAATTAAAGAGAATAAATGAAGTATTTTGGTATGATCTTAAGTTCTTGTTGAACATGTATCTTAAAATTTCTTACATATCAATTAACCATAGCCCAAATACAATCTTTAATAAAGCCTATTGATTTTCAAGAGGAAGTCCAATTTGAGAGTTGAAGTATGTCATCATACTCTATCTACATTTTTCGTATTTGATTCCAATCATGAAATCTATTCACTTAAAAGTGCGATTCTTTTTAAATGTCTATATTCATATGTGATGTAAATGATGCTTGCTATTCCTTTACATAATCTTTATCACATATGATTGCATGAGTGTTTGCTTTAGGATTCATGAGAGTTATGAGAAATATGTTGTGAGGATTAAAGTCGAGGCAAAATAAGTCCATGACATGTGAATATGGTGTTTTGAAATGAAATTGCTTTGAGAATGGTGTGAAATTGTTGATGATTATGTTTTAGATCATTAGTGACTTATCTTTAGTTCTAATACAAGATTATACATGTTTGAGATTTCTGTTAATTTGAATTTAGTGAGATGTTGATGAGTTATGAGTGAAATCTTTTAACGTTGGTGGGTATCATTGCTGGTAAACCCTCAGGAGACACAATTCCTCCTGCTATAGACACCTTGGGGTTTAAAGACTTATGGCATACGCTCAATGTTATCGTGTTTACCTACGAAAATGGATTGTGTTTTTATTTTTTGTGTTTTTAGCTTAGGTTGTTATTTTTAGTTTTGCTTGAGGACAAGCAAAATCTTAAGTTTGGGGGTGTGATAACTCTATTTTTATAGAGTTATTTTATTTTTTTTAAACCTGAATTCTTGCTTAGTTCTTGATATTTTTATTATTATTAAGTAAATTAATACATTTTTTTGCATTTTTCATTTTCATAATAAAATTTGTGACAAATTGGATGTGGACCCCACCAAATGCTATTGTTCGTGACAAAATCATCGTTGTAAAATGAATATCATTCAAAGTAGCTCATCGCTTCCAAAATAACTCAAATCAGAGATCAGATAAAAAAGTTATCGCAGTTTAAAGATCGAGTATTTTAGAAATAAATATTATGTCATGCTGATATAAGGACTTATGTCATTATGATGTAAGTAATGATGTAATGAGAACTATGATGTAAGCAATGATATAATATGAAATTTGACTCGCATGAGGTGGGTGAATCATGATGTAAGCGATAATACAAAAGGGTGAGAAATTAGAAAATCATGATGTAAGCGATGATGTAGAAGGGTTGAAAATAAGAAAGAGATGATGCATGTGATGATGTAATTAGAGGTGAACTTTGCCTATAAATAGGTTTTAGGATCACCATTTCAAACATCCCATCAAAAATCAAAATAACAAGTAGATGAGAGAAAGAGAGAGCTTGGAGAGGAGGAGCAAAGCAGAGGGAGAAATTTTACTGCGAAGTTTCAACCCACTAAGTTTTCTTATCTTTTGTTATGTTTAATTTTCTAGTCTTTGTAAATTTTAATTTAAGCATGGAGTAGATTTATTTTTTTAAGGTTATGATGTAGCCTAACTTTGATATTCCAACCCTTTGTTCAATTCAATTAAGGATTTTCTATCTTGGTTGATACATTTAATACTTCTAAATAACTGGCTACTATTTAGTCGAATTGTTAATCATAATGATAGCGGAAGCTGATTTATGTGTCTAGTTTATTGTATTGAATGTCATAAATTACATACAAAATAGGAATATACATGCATGGTTTGTGTAATCTATAAAAGAGATCCATAAATCTTAATGAATCCTTTAATGTTTTGACTTGCATGGGAATATAGCAGTTAATGTAAAATCCAAAATCCTCATCGTCGTTAAGCGAATTATTTTTTTCTGTTTGGATCGTGTTTCCATCGGAAAAAATGTAATTTTTAAGTCCGAAATTATTCGAAATAAGTATTTTCGAGTAATAAAATTTAATTTTAGAGTGTAAGGCGGATGCGAGATTAGTAAATAATAATAAGAATAATAATAATAATCCTGAAGACAGAATCAAGTTGTAAGTGGATTCCCGGACGGGCGGATGAATTTGGATTCGAGCATGGAACCGGAATGGGAGAATGCATTGGAATCGATAAGCGAATCAATTGCTCGTGTGTCACGTGTAAGGCATGCATTATATGTGTGACAAGTGTTAAATGAAAAGGGAATTAAGTGACATGTGGCAGCTTAATGTTTTAATCAAATAGAAATTTTTTTATTAAAGTGAAATCAAACAAAAGGCATTTATCTTTCTTTCAGCAACCATTTGTTTGTTTTACCCTAGTGAATGTGAGATTGAGGGAAGTGAGAGCAAAGCGTGAGAGGAGTGAAGCAATTGCATGCGATTTTCTTCTTCTTCATCCTTCTTTCCTCTTGTCCGAGAGTGAGTAGCCATGCCCATGTTCTGCTTAAGCATTCAGTTTTGTTTGTGGGCTGATATTGAGCCGTGAGGAGCAAAGAAGAGTCAACCGTGAGCTGGTGAAGAAGGTGCTGTCCAAGCTGCCGAAAGTGAACAGATCTGATCATGCATGCAAGGGCAGAAGCAAGGAGAAGTAAATCTAGGCCGTGAAGTGTAGAGCAGCAAGGTGGGTGAGCTGCTGGCGTGGTGTTGAGGTTGTCGCTACTGTGCGTAGAGCTGCTGCTGCCGAGCTGGAGCTGTGCTGTTGCTGCCATGAGTTGAAGCTGCTGGTGGCGTGAGGTTCTGGCATGAGGTTACTGCTGCTGCTGCCAGACGCGACTTGCTGCTGCTGCCGTGGACGAGAGGTGCTGCCAATTGCTGTTGCCGTGTCCTGCTGCCGTGGGCTGTCATTGTGAGCTGCTGCCAAACAGCTGCTGTCAAGCTTAAATCAACATCCAGTTTTGAAGTGGAACAGCAATAAGAGAAAACATCTTGCTGGTGGAAGAAGATGCTTGCTACCGCGAGAGTTTCGTCGCCGTTCGGAAGTTGTTTCGAACGAAACTAGTAAGGTAAGCGCTGCCCATTTTCTTCGTTGTGTTGTTTTGGTAATTAGTAAGCAACCATGTGAATAAGTTGAGATAAAGTGGTGATAATAGGTTTGGGTTTAGGATTGAGAACCTCGTTAGTGCGGAGGTTCGTTTGAATTGTTTCGTTATGTGGACGATTGATTGTCGATGTTGAAAGTTCGTGAATTATTCGTTGTAGGGGCTGTTTTGTTATGATAAAGGGGCTGTCATGTAGTGCTTTTATTTCCAAGTTGTTAACATGAAAAAAGGATGCATTTTAATGTATTTGAAAGTATCGAAATATCGTTCGAGCGTTGATTAATCGTTTTCGAGCAATTTGGTCGAGTTTTCCGCAAGTGCGAATGTTTTTAGTTTGTGATTTTCGTTGTCGATTGTGAAAACGTTTATGATCTCTCCTCGCTGTCTTGAGTTGTGTTTAAGCCCATCATAGTGTTAAGTCGATGTTAGGATAGTTTAAGATACGTTTAAGTTAATCGGATAGTTTTAGTTCGCGCGAAATCGTTAAATGGTTGATTTTGGAGTTGAATCGGGAAAATGTATATTCGTTAAGCTCGTTGCCATATTGTTTTTCCCGGTTGCTCTTTTAAATGTTTGAATCTTCGTTGTCTTGTTTTAAGTAATGTCTCAAGTATAAATTGATGTTAAAGTTATTTGGGAACGAAGGAATCGCGCGAGCGTTAAAAGTGTTTAGTCACAATAGTTAGTTAAAATCGCGTAAGTTTTATGTTGTTCGTCTTGCTTCGCTTATTCTTTTTGTTGAACCCATTAGATTGTGGTTTCGATAATGTTGCTTTAGATTCGATTAGCGTAGTTCCGACATGCTTATGTTAGAATGTTATCTTATTTAGACAGCGATAAGGCGAAGGAAAGCGAAGTTGAAGAAGTAGCGCGAGATAGAAATTTCAGTCGTTTCCGTGAGTTAGAAATTGGTGAGTGTAAATTGTTTTATAAAATGATAAATGCAATATGATTTCTATATGATTTTTATGCTTTCATGCAAGATTTAAACATTTTAATACTTAATTGATTTTATATGAATGATATACGCTTCGAATTGTTATTATTTGTATTTAAAGTAATATTGATCGTATAACTTGTTATTCAAATGTGCTTTCATGTTTCGTTTTATAAGCAAAGGAAACATGTTTTATAAATATTATTTTAGCATGATAATGTATTTCAAAACCAATGGCTACCCATCCCCATTATGACTGAATTATGACTGTTATGCGGCCGAAGTGCCTTATTGCGCGTATGGCATGTCTGTCGGGGGAAAGTCCACTAACTACGGGGGGGATCGAGTCTGTCATGAGTCTGTCATGTCACCCTCTACGCGTATATAAGGTACTATTATGACTGATGCCCTATGTGCAGCGAGGTAACATACCGCGGCATAGTGGTTATGACTGAGATTGCACATCCCCACCACCGGTGACCTAAGACCGGGCGGTGATCATGATTTCCTCGGGTCCCATTGGATATATGTTTTATGACTGAGGATTGATTTATGATTTTATGAGTTTATTTATGAACTTATGATTATGTTATGAATTGATTTTATGATGCTTATAATATAGTATATTGTTTTCAAGCAATTGTGTATAAAAATGATTACGTAATATCATGAAATTCACGTTTACATAAATTGTTTCAGAACTTGAATTCTTTCAAAAGATTTTATAAAAAAAAAAAAGTATTAAAGGAAACCTATTTAGAACTGCATAACACTCACTGAGCCTTTTTAGCTCATTATTTTCTTGTTTATTTTGTTTTAAAAACTCCCCAGGCGCAGGTTCGAGTCCTCCAGGCGGCAGATCTCCAGCTCAAGAGTAGGCAAGCTTATCAGGCGACCGAAACTGTGAAATCAAAGTAAATTTTTGTTGTATAACGGATTTTAATGTGATGTAAATATTTAAGTTTTATAACTTTAATTACGTTATCATGCATGTGGAATGTTTTCTTTTAAGTTGAAATGGTTTTAGTTTTAAAGACTCGAATTGCATTGAAATGTGGATTTTGCGATGGACCTGAGGTCCCATTTGGAAGTAGAAATGAATGTATGCATTTTGAAATATTATTAATTGTTTTACAGGTGTTTTGAAAAAGTTGAAAATGTCGGAAAAACAACCGTTGTGCTACCGAAAATTTTTCACCTTGAATTTTTAATGTTAAGAAATGAAACTGTTTTACGGCTTAACTTCACGGAGTCCTTTTAAGTCACCTGCTTAAAGACTGTAAGGATTCTGTGGGGTGCCAGTAGGGCTCCGCTCGGATCTCTTCAAGGGATATCCGGGTTGGGTCCTTTCAGTTAAGCTTTATAGAGTATTTTCCTTAAACCTCGGAAGGGGCTATGTGAATAATTCAGGGAATCTCGACTAGTAACTGGATAGTTAATTTTTGTTAAAAAGAACAAAGGAAGAGGAACAAATTAGTTATGGTGAAATCAGAACCTTAGAATTTTAATTTATTGAATTAATTTAAGTAAAAATTCATTCATATTTATAGTTAAATTTAGTTATAGTTATTAGCTTCTTAAATTAAATTGTGTTTGCCAAATAAAAATTGAATTACTTTAATTTTGGGAATTAATTAACAACAATCCTCATGGGACGATACTTCTCTCATCATTATATTACTTATTCGGCTCGTCCACTTGCGATTTTGCATGACACTTGGGGATTTTACTAGGCCCCCCTTTCTGCTATCCCTGGCCCGGTTCTCTCTTCTGTTGTTGTCCCCTCTCAACCTAAACAATCCACTCAACCCTCAAAGCTACCTCTACCAATTTCCCATACTCTCTGTACTCTATAGTTGTAAAACTCAAAACTTCGTTCGTCGGAGAGTGAATTATTTTTTCGATGGATGGCGTTCGATCGGAAAAATATAATTCTCGAGTTCGAAAATATTCGAAATAACTATTTTAGAATAATAAAAATAATTTCGAGAGCGTGGAGACGGATTCGAAATTTTAAAATAATACCGAAGGCGAAATCAAGTAGTAAGCGGATTACCCGGACGGAAATGGATCCGAGCTTGGAATTAAAGCGAGAGAATGCATGGAAGAATTTAATAAAATAAAGTGGTGGCATGCATGGAATAAGCAAGACATGTAGCAAGAATTCCATTTGCATGGGTGCCATATGTCAAGCAATTGATTAATATATTTATATATAAAGGAATTGAATGAAGAAATAAAAAGAATCAAATCCATTATCAAGTCATTTTCGGTCATCCATTTAAAGCTCAACCGAGAGAGAGAAAGAAATGAGAGAGTGAGAAGTAAGAGTGCTTCTATCAAATCCCATATTCGGTCACCATTCATCAAGCAAAAGTCGAAAGCCAAAGTGTGAGAAAGAAATTAAGACCGAGAGAGCTTAAAGTGAGAAAGAGAAACAAATCCAACAGCAAGTAATCAGTTCCATTGTTGTCAACCGAGAGAGTGAGAGATAATGAAAGAGAGACCGAGATAAAGCAAAGCTGAAGGAGAAGTTCAAATCTGAAGCAAAGCTGAGTACATGTAAGGGCAGATCCAAATCCAAGAATATCAACCCGTGCATGCAAGCAAGAGGAAGGATCATAAGCTGAGTGCTGCCGTGAGCTGGTGCTACTGCTGTAAGCTGCTGTTGCTGTCGTCGTGAGCTGTTGCCAAGCAGCTGCTGTTAGGCTAAGAGCAAGCATTCCAAGCCTGAAGAGGAGTAGACCCAAGAGAAGGCAATACATGCAAGCAAGAAAGGACTGTTTTGGGCATGAAAAACTGCCAGCTTATGAGTTATTTAATTGCTGTCTTGAAATATTTTTAGCTTGGAATCAATGTTAGGTGTAGTTAGATTGATGACAGCTCGTGCATGTAGCTGTAAGAGGTGTTAAGAGCTACCATGGACTACCATTAGGAGGACAGCTTGCAGTTCGAGTGCGTAAGGGCTGTTTCAAAGCAAGGAACAGCTCACATAGAGGTAAGTGTTGTCCCGTTTGGTTTCGTGTTGACGTTTCGATTTGTTTTTATTGGTTACAAGTTAATTTGGATTGAAGGGAACTCGCGGATAAAAGTTTTAAGTGGGTAGTACGCTCGCGCGATCGTTTTGAAGTTTCGAATTGAGTTTCGAAAGGTATATTGAGTTTTTATTAATTTCGTTTGGATTGGATAATGATTATGTTGATAGTTGATATTGTTATGATTGGGTTTAGGATAGAGAATCTCGTTAGTGCGGGGGTTTGCTCGATATTGTCTGGTTGTGTTTTTGAATGATATTGTCATCGATTGTTTCCGTTGTGAAATCGATTATGGGCTATTATAAGATGAATTAGGGGCTATTAAGTTATGCTTTTAATTTTAAGTTCATTGTTGTGGAAAATGATGCATTTTAGTGTGTTTTAAAGTATTAAATAGTCATTTGGTTATGAAGAAATCGTTTCCGAGCGATTCGGATGAGTTTTCCTCGAATGCGAATGTTATTTAGTTGCGAGTTTCGTTGTTGAAAGTGAATATGTAATTGATGATTAGCAAGCTGCCATTTATGTGATTAAGCTCATTAAAGTGTTAAAGTTGATGTTAGGATGGTTTGAATTATAATAAATTGATCGGATAGTTTTCGTTTCGCGAGAAAATCGTTAAATTATCGAATTTTGGAGTTGAAACGGGAAATGAATCCTCGTTCAGCTTACTGCCATGATTTTCAATTTTTATGTTTTAAAGTGTTTAAATTCTTGTTTTCCATGATTGGAATGTGATAAATGATAAAGAGTAGTATTGACGCTAAGTTGATTAGAATCGAAGTAATCACGCGAAACGCTAAAAGCGATAATTCGCGATAAATAGTTGAAATCGCGTAAGTTTTATGTTATTCGTTTAGCTTCGAATCTTCTTTTTATTGAATCCATTAGAATGTGATGTCGATGATGTTACTTTAGATTCGAATGGCATAGTTGTCGGTTTTGTAATCGTAGAGTTTCGAGTAGTTTATGTTGCGATAATGAATTGGTTCGAGATAGTCTCCATGTGCAAATATGAGTTTTTCGTATTGTTATCGTGTGAGGATAATCGCTTGAATTGTCGTGATTAGAAATCCTCGTGTGGTTTAAGTTTAGTTTGCACATGATTCTTGTTTTAACGAAATCTAGATTGAAACCAACTGTAGGTGAATCGGAGAGCGGACGAGATCCGTAACGGGAAGTGGTGATAAAGTATTTGGAAGCAAGTTGTGAATGTGGATTTTCTAAAGTTTTCATACATTTTATTATATGAATGCAGATCATTTTTAGCAAGTGAATTGTTTTGATATTCAAGTAAAATTTTATAATTATCATTATATTTTCTACAAATGCATGTATAGCTTTAAATGAATTATGCTATGAATGTATATATATTCTTCAAGTAAAGCAAATTAGTAAATTGAAATGATATACATGCATAGAGATATTATTTGCGAAAGTTATATTGCGATATTATAGCATATTGCCGAGATTTCATTATCTATATGTCTTTGGTTTACCCTAGCCCCTAGTTTACACCCGGCCGAAGTATTCTATACGTGTATGGTAAGTTGGGGGGAGTTATTAACTTTGGGGAGATCGAGTCTGTCAGTCACCCTTTGCACGTATGGGACAGTGTAGATCTGCCTAATGTTGGAGGGAATCGTGATCCCAAAGTTGTTTCCACATCTGCAACTACACATGGTGAGAGTTCCCCTAATCTTAGTGGCGTGTCTTCGCACCGTCATGAAGGATAAGTTTCTCTGAGTTGCCAAATAGGCTAGTAAGAAAATTAGAAAAGTTTTTAAGAAAAGTTTGATAAGGATCTTTCGCATTTTGAAATGAGATTTATAGTTTTCTGCAAAGTAAAGTAAAGCAAGTAATAGTTTTTCCAATATATTGTGGAAGGAATATTATTTTAAGCAAAAGTAGAGTTTATGTTAAACTTACCCACTCACTGAGTTATTCTCACCATCGTTTTTCTTATTTTATTAAAATCCTCCCCAGGTGTAGGTACAAGCAGTGCGGTGGAAGCATCTCTTTCGGATGTACAGGCCAGTTAGTGACACGACCATGCTGCACTAGTGTCTAGACAAGTTATCATGTACTGTATTTATTATCGTTTTCAGATTTCTTGAGTTTTGTAAATATTATTTTGGATAAAGGATTTTATGTGAATATCATGCATGATGTTTTAAGATTTTAATCAAGTTGCTTTCCATATCATTGAATGATTGTAAAATTGAAAAAGAGCCTGAGGCCTATTAGTTTGATAAAAGATATCGAATGAGATTATACAGGTTTTGTGAAGTATTTTACATGGTGAAATTTTAGAAAAACAACCGTTGTACTGTCGGATTTTCGTAAAAATTCTATTTTCATAAAGTTATTTTCAACGAACAAAATTCTCAGAAATAAAAGGATTTCAAGTATTTTCAGATAAGAAAAAGGCTTAGCTTCATGGGAACTTTCCAGTCGAAGCAGATGTCGACTGAAAAGCCACTGTGGGGTGTCGGGCAGGTCGCCTAGCTAGTATAGTTAGAAATGGGCTTGTCAGTAGTAGCTACATATGCTTTGATTTTGAAATTCAGACCTTGTAGGAATTTATGGCACTTGTTGGCTTTATCATCAATAATGAATGACGCCACTAGGGAAAGCTCTATAAACTTATTTGCATGTTCTTTCACCGTCATATTACCTGAACTAGACGATAGAACTCTTTGATCTTCGCATCCCTATAAGCCCTGGGATAGAACTTTTCATTGAAATATTCTTTAAACTGATCCCATGAAAGTGGAGCAGTCACTCTCTTCCTTACAGAATCCCACCAATCTCTAGCTGAGGCTCACTGGAGGAATGAAGCAATAGATACTCTCTACGGATCCTCACACTTCATCTGATCTAGAACTCTCTCAATGCTCTCTAGCCACTTTAGAGCTGCATCTGGAACCCCAGATCCATCAAAACCTTCGGCACCTAACTTTCGTGCTCTCTCTATGGTGGCGCCTGGTGCACGAGGTCTCATACCCTACATAATCTGGGTCAGTCTCTCTATAGGATCTATCGCTAGCCCTGCCACTAGTGGCTCTAGCTAAACTAGGTGTTGAGGCTCATTGACTGACTCATGAATAGGCTCCTCAGCCTATAGTGGAGGAGAAGGAATAAGTGGAGTCTAAAGGTAGCTCTGCACATGCGGGGATGACTAACTCGTTGCATAACTTTACTACGATCAAAAACAATGAATCTCATGCTACGTTTTATAACTCAATGTAATGAATAAATTTTTAAATGCACTAATGCTCAAAAATTTTCTAAACAATTTTTAAACCGAAAGTTCTGATACCAAATTGACGTAGCCTTCTCGAATCCCTCATTTGAACACGAGAAAGACCATGTAGCACCCTACAGAACTCCAAAGAACCCTAACTCTAATCCGAATAAATCTCGTCGAAGCACCAAAACTTACTTTAAACTTGTTTTAAAATCGTTTACTAGGTGGCAGGGGTAAAAATTTTATTCGTTATCTTTAATGAAAATCCGGCAACATACCGGTTGTTTATTGAACTATGCCACTCTGCAATTTTAAAGATAGGTTTTTTTTTTTTTTTTAAAAAAGGACACTTCTGTAGCAACCAATCTCAACTACCAAGGGTTTTCGACCCTTATCCCAAAACCAATTCCATCATGAAAAACCACAGTCACAAAAATATATTGAAAAACTAAAACTTTCTAACTTTAATTTTCATTAAAAAAAAAAAAAAACCCTTTATAAAACTATGCATTCCAAAAACTGGTATTTACATTAGCATTGTAACATACCCTCCCGATAGTTTGAAATATGTACGGAATAGTATATGCCCATAATATTGAGGTAATAAAATAAATTAAAGTACCCAAAGGTGATTAAGAAAATTTCTGGTTAGTCTGGAGATGATTAGTAAAATTTTCGAAGTGTCCATAAAAGATTTAAAAAGGTACTCGGAGAGTCCGACTGCATAATTCAAGTTATGATAAAATTTTGGGATTGTCCAGAAAAGATTTAATAAGATTTTCGGATAGCCCTGGATGTGTAAGTTGAAGTCTAGTATAAATTCTGGGTGGTCTAGACAGGATTGAGAAAATTCTCGAAAGGTTCGGAAATGATAAGTTAAGTAATAAATAAGTAAATAAAAATATTTATTCACAATGTAAAACTCAAAGTTTCGTTCAACGGAAAACGAACTATTTTTTAATGGATCGTGTTTTCAAACGGCAAGTGTTCACAAAAATGATAATTTTTCGAAAAGTAGACTTAGTGAATGGAAAGTTTTGAAAATTATTTTCGAGTTGAATAAAAGTGAAAATGGATCAAAAACGAATCCATTTGGATAGATTTCTAGCGATTTGAAAATTTATTAGATGGAAATATATTTTTTGATTTCGGATCATGCGAAATATTTTTAGAGAAATAAAATAATTCTGAATGCTCGAAGGTGAAATCCAAATTGAAAATAATTTCGTAGATGGAATTGAGTTATATTGGGATTTTTCGAATTGACTGAATGGAATTCGAATTCAAAATTGAAATGGGAGACTGCATGAAATAACATGTGGCATGAATGGTGCATGAATTCGAAACTTGTCAAGCATGCCAAAAAAAAAAAAAAAAAAGAAGCAAAACAAGTGGCATAGGGAGAGCTTGCATGGAGGACATATGTCAAGCAATTATAAAGTGTATATATATATATATCAAATGAAAGAGTGAAAAAATAAAAAAGAAAATAAAAAAACTCATTTCACCATTCGGTTTTCTCTTTTCAAAAATCGTAAGTCACCTCCATCCTTTAACCTCTCTCCCATTCTATTCAATCAAGACAAATGCATGTATTCATCCTTTTGACCTTCAAGACCCGAGATGCTTCCATCCTTCTTTCATCCATCTTGAAGCCGAGAGAGTGAAGTTGAAAGTAAAGCTCTCGGTCAAGCTCTCAATCAAGTGTTTCTCTTGGTCTAGAGCAAATCATCAAAGGGAAAAAGAGTTTGAGAAAGTAAGAGAGAATGTGAGGGAGGTATAAAAGACAAGTTCAAGTGCAGCCCATTCACGGTCACCAAAATCAAAAGCAAAACCATGAGTCAAGTTCATCAAAGCAAGGCGTGAGGCTTGGTCATTTTGTTTGAGAGAGTAGACACGTCCAAACACCAAGCAAGAAAGAGATGGTGTTCAACTAGGTGAAGGAGTGAAGACCGAATGACATACAAGGATGGTATAGCAAGCTTGAAGTCATTCTCATCCATTTCAAGAGGTGAGTTTTTTATTTTCATAAGTTTTAGATAGTAAATGGATGAGTTTTGTGAAATCTATGCTTGGATTTTAGGAATGGAAACCTCATTAGTGTGAAGGTTATAATGCATGTGAACTTAGTGTAAATATCAAATGAATAAATAGCATGCATGTTGGTTTTGTGTTCGGTCATAGATGGAATGTTAGTGTTGGATGAGTTTTGATTGTTTTGCCATAATGTTTGGTGATGTTTGGATGTGATTCAAGTATTTAAACATGATAGAAAATGAATATGAAAATGCATGTTGAATTCGGTAAGGAAGGAAGTGCGAGTCGAATAAATTTCGATTGTAATGATATGTGTTTTTAGTGCACGATACGTTTCGAAATGAGACGTAAGGACTGTTTTTGTTGTTGGTCACAAAGGGACTGTTTTGATGCATTTTTTAGTTAAGTTATCCGAAAGATTTTCGTGCATGGTAATATGTCAAATTGATGAATTTTTAAAGTTAAAACGAAAAACCGAAACCCGATGCGATTGCGTGTTTAATGGGCTGTTAAGGGGTATCATGGGCTGTTATATAAGTTATTTTTATGGGCCGTTATGAGCCGTTTTTAGAGGCTATTAAGGGATGTATTACGAGCTATTTTATGGGCTGTTATAATGCAGTTTTATAGGTTGTTAATATGCTGTCATGTGTTGTTATAGTGCAATTTTATGGGCTATTAATATGCTGTTATAGGCTATTATAGTGCAATTTTATGGGTTGGTTATTGGGCTGTTATCGTGTCGTTTCATGGGCGGTTTTATTCTATTTTTGGAGCTGTTATGGTTGACAGGCCCCTTTCTAACTATCCTAGCTAGACGACCTATCCGGCACCCCACGGTGGCTTCCCAGTCGAGATCTGTTTCGGTTGAAAAGTTCCAGTGGAGCTAAGCCTCTTTTCTTCCTTAAATTACTTGAAAACCTTTTAATTCTGAAAACGGGTAAGAATTTTGTTCGTTAAAAATAATTTTATGAAAATAGAATTTTTTGGAATTCTGGCAGCACAACGACTGTTTTTCTAAAATTTTCATCCTGTAAAAACTTCATAAAACCTGTATAATTTCATTTCCAACTATTTTCATAACTAATAGGTCTCATACCCTTTTTCAATTTCACAATCATGCAATGATACGGAAAGTAATTTGTTTAAACTCTTAAAACGTCATGCATGATATTAACATAAAATCCTTAACTCAAAATAATATTTACAAAACTTGAAGAATCTGGAAAAGATAATAAATACAATACATGATAATATGCGTAGAAAATAGTGCAGCGTGGTTGCATGTCTAGCTGACCTGTACGTCCGATGGAGATGCCTCCGTCGCGCTGCTCGCACCTATACCTAGGGAGGATTTTAATAAAACAGGAAAAACGATGGTGAGAATAACTCAGTGAGTGGGTAAGTTTAACGTAAATTATGCTTTTGCTCAAAATAATATTCCTCCCAAAATAGGTTGGAAAACTATTACTTACTTACTTTACTTTGTCGGAAACTGTAAATCTCATTTCAAAATGCAAAAGATACAATCAAACTTTTCTTAAAAGCTTTTCTTTGTTTTCTTACTAGCCTATTTGGCAACCCAGGGAAAACTTATCCTTCATAACGGTGCGAAGACACGCCATTAGGATTAGGGGAACTCTCACCATGTGTAGTCGCAGATGTGGAAACAACTATGGGATCGCGATACCCTCCAATATCAGGCAGATCTACACTATCCCATGCGTGCAGAAGGTGACTGACAGACTCGATCCCCTCATAGTTAGTAACTCCCCCCAACTACCATACACGTATGGAATACTTCGGCTGAGTGTAAACTTAAGGGCTAGGGTAAACCATGGGTATATAGATAATGAAATCTCAACAATATACTATATATCACAATATGACTTTCGCAAATAATATCTCTATGCATGTATATCTCAATTTACTAGTTTACTTTACTCAAAGAGTATATATATCTATATATATATTTATAGCGAAACTCATTTAAAACTATACATGCATTTGTAGGAAACGTAATACTATCATAAAAGCTTACTCGAATATCAAAACAATTCGCTTGCTAAACACAACTGGCAAAGCCTTCAGAAACAAAAGAATGCGTAGCACCAGGGTCTATCAAAACATGGGCATCAGAATTGAGAACTATTACAGTACCTGTCACCCCCTCTGGTGTAGCTTCAGCCTCTTGCTGTGTTATCGCGAACACTCTGGCCTGAGTGCGGGGTCTTCCTGACTGTCCTCTAGGTGGAAAACCTCTCCCAGCACCTCTTCCAGACTGAACTATAGTCCCTGTTCATTTCATCTGTGGACCTCTCTGATCCTGCGACTGACTCCCGTCAGATTGTCCCTGAGTAGACGGTCTTAACCCACTAGCTCCTGTTGTCCTCTGCGGGCACTCATTCATAAAATGTCCCTCTTTAGCACAATGATAACATCCAGTAATACCCATATGACACTCTCCTCGGTGCATCCTGTTGCATTTCCTACATAGCTCTCTGCTCTAAGCATCACCTCTGCTCTGGGGTCCTGATGGAGGTCTAACCGAACTCTGACTGGACGCGGCTCCTTGACTCCGCTGCTTACTACCTGACCATCTAGACTTGCCTCCAGTTTTCGGTGCCTTGCTAGAGCCTCCTAAATACCAACCTAACCCCTGACTGTGCTTTCATTTTTGTGCTTTATCTCTATCATCTATTGTTGTAATCTCTACCCTCAAGGCCACCTCAACTAGCTACCCATACTCTCTGTGCTCTGCGGCTACCACATATGCCTTAATCTTCGGATTTAGACCCTGCACGAACTTGTGGCACTTGTTCACCTCGTCATTCACTATAAACGGTGCCACTCGAGACAATTCAGTAAACTTCCTCTTATACTCTTCCACTGACATGTTACCTTGAATGAGACTGTAAAATTCCTCAATCTTGGCGTCCTTGTATGCTCTTATGTAGAATTTCTATTAAACTCTTCTTTGAACTTTTCCCATGTAACCTGTTCTGTTGTTCTCCGCTTAACAAAATCCCACCAATCTCTAGCTAACGCTTGAAGAAAAAATGAAGCAATTGACACCTTTTGGAGATCGATGCATTCCATTTGATCTAACACCCTTTCAGTATTGTCCAACCATTCCGTTGCAATTTCTAGACCACCTGTTCCGTCAAAAGCATCGGCGCCTAATTTTCTTGCCCTCTCTACGGTGGCGCTTGGTGCGTGAGGCCTTAGCCCTTAGATAACCTGGGCTAATCTCTCGATCGGATCTTGCTCGAGCTCAACTGCTAGTGGCTCAACTGGAACCCCTGGCTGAGGATCATTGACTAACTCATTTACTTGCTCCCCTATTTTTGGAGCAGGAGGTGGAGCATTATCAGTGGCTCTCCGGATACGCGGACGATCGACACGATGCATGGCTCACTGCACTTGAACCAGATATTTAGTTATAAAATGTATGATGTTTGAGGAATACTATGAAATGCTTGAAATCATGTAATGCATTTAAAATCTTTGCTCTGATACCAACGTTGACAAACCCCTTTCTAACTATCCTAACTAGATGACCTGCCCAGCACCCCACGGTAGCTTCTCAGTTGAGATCTGCTCCGGCTGGAAAGTTTCCGTGGAGCTAAGCCTCTTTTCTTCCTTAAATTACTTGAAAACCGTTTAATTCTGAAAACGGATAGGAATTTTGTTCGTTAAAAATAATTTTATGAAAATAGAATTTTTCGAAATTCCGACAGCACAACAGCTGTTTTTCTAAAATTTTCACCCTGTAAAAACTTCATAAAACCCGTATAATTTCATTTCCAACTATTTTCATAACTAATAAGCCTCAGGCCCTTTTTCAATTTCATAATCATGCAATGATACGGAAAGTAACTTGCTTAAACTCTTAAAACGTCATGCATGATATTAACATAAAATCCTTAACTTAAAATAATATTTACAAAACTTAAAGAATCTGGAAAAGATAATAAATACAATACATGATAATATGCGTAGAAAATAGTGCAGCGTGGTCGCGTGTCTAGCTGGCCTGTACGTCCGATGGAGATGCCTCCGCCGCGTTGCTCGCACCTGTACCTAGGGAGGATTTTAATAAAACAGGAAAAACGATGGTGAGAATAACTTAGTGAGTGGGTAAGTTTAAAGTAAACTATGCTTTTGCTCAAAATAATATTCCTCCCAAAATAGGTTGGAAAAACTATTACTTACTTACTTTACTTTGTCGGAAACTGTAAATCTCATTTGAAAATGCGAAAGATACAATCAAACTTTTCTTAAAAGCTTTTCTTTGTTTTCTTACTAGTCTATCTGGCAACCTAGGGAAAACTTATCCTTCGTGACGGTGCGAAGACACCCCACTAGGATTAGGGGAACTCTCACCATATGTAGTCGCAGATGTGGAAACGACTATGGGATCGCGATTCCCTCCAACATCAGGCAGATCTACACTATCCCATATGTGCAGAGGGTGACTAACAGACTCGATTTCCCCATAGTTAGTAACTCCCCCCAACTACCATACACGTATGGAATACTTCGGCCAGGTGTAAACTTAAGGGCTAGGGTAAACCATAGGCATATAGATAATGAAATCTCAACAATATACTATATATCACAATATGACTTTCGCAAATAATATCTCTATGCATGTATATCTCAATTTACTAGTTTACTTTACTCAAAGAGTATATATATCTATATATATTTATAGCAAAACTCATTTAAAACTATACATGCATTTGTAGGAAACATAATGCTATCATAAAAGCTTACTCGAATATCAAAACAATTCGCTTGCTAAATGATTCACATTTATATAATAAAATGTATGAAAACTTTTAAAGTCCACACTTACTACTTGCTTCCAATAATTTATCACCACTTCCCGTTACGGATCTCGTCCACTCGTCGGTTCACCTACAATTGGTTTCGATCGAGATGTCATTAAAACACAGCTTGAGCACAAACTAATCTTAAACCACATAAGGATCTCTAATCATGATAATTCAAGCAATTTTCTGCACACGATAATAATATGGAAAACTATCGTACGCACGCGGAGACTATCTCAAACCGATTCGTTATTGCGACATAAACTACTCGAAACTCTACGGTTACAAAACCGATAACTATGCCATTCGAAACTAAAGTAACATCATCGATATCACATTCTAACGGATTTGATAAAAAAGAAGATTCGAAATCAAACGAATAACATAGAACTTACGTGATTTCAACTAGCTATCGCGAATTATCGTTTTTAGCGTTTCGCACGATTCCTTTGTTTCCAATTAAACTTATCGTCAAGTTCTACTCGTGAATTTACTTAAAACACGGCAAACGAATATTCAAACACTTTAAAGCATAAACATGAAAAATATGGTAGCAAGTTTAACGAATATCCATTTCCGGTTTCAACTCTGAAATTTCAACAATTTAACGATTTTGCGCGAAATAAAAACTATCCGATTAACTTTATTATAATTCAAACTATCCTAACATCAACTTTAACACTTTAACGGGCTTAATAACAACTCAAGGCAGCAAGATAACATCACAAACACTTTCATAATTGACAACGAAAATCACAAACTAAAAACATTCACATTCGTGGAAAACTCAACCGAATCACTCGAAAACAATTTCTCAGTATCTGAACGACTCTCCGATACTTTAAAATATACCAATACTAACCATTTTCCACGACAATGAACTTGAATTTAAAGGCATACTATAACAGCCCCTAACTCATCTTCTAATAGCCCGTAATAGATTTCACAACGAAACCAACCATTTACAATTTCATTCAAAACTCAACCGAAACAACAATGAGCGAACCTCCACACTAACGAGATTCTCAATCCTAAACCCAATCATAGCAATTTGATCCATAACTCATTTCTTATTCACATGTACGCTTTAAAAATTACTCGAAACACACAACACAACCAAAGGGGACAGCACTTACCTCAACTCTAACTCGCTTAAGATGCTGTTGTCCTCTTCTCAAGACTGAACTGCCTCTTCCTAATTTGCATGTGCTGTCTTCTCTTGATTTTTGCTTCGCTTCAGATCTGAAATGATGTACTCGGCTTGGCCAGACAGCAGCTGCTCGACAACAACTCCCACAACGGCAACAGCACTAGTTCACGACTTCAGCTCCTTACTCGGTTCACGGCAGCACTTCACAACGATGACAACAGCTCCTCCAGGCCTGACAGCTCCTCACACCAGTAGCTCCTCATGCCAGCAACTCCTCAAGCCAGCAACTCCTCATGGTCCTCCTGACCCCAACAGTTCCTCTCGCCAGCAGCAGTAACTTCACGGCAGCAAGACTTGGCAGTAATGGTGGCAGCTCATCAGCTCACGGTCTAACTTCTTCCAGCTTGCATGCACGATCAGCTCACTCTTTCTTGCTTGCATGCATTGCTTCTTGGTTCCAATCTGCTCCTGGGTTGCTTTGCTTTAGATCTGCTCTCGGTTCTCTCTTCTTCCACGAGCAACACGCACAGATCTCACTTCCTCCTCAATCTCTCTCTCGTTCTCGGTTTGCTTAAACTTGGAGGCCGAATGCCTTTTGGTGATATGCTTCTCTCTTTCTAATGTCTCGGTTTTTGCTTGCTATTGAGTGTTGACCGAATGAGGAAATGCTCTTTAATCTTCATTTCTTGTTTTTCAATCTTTTAATACTTGCATCACATATCTTAGCCACTTGTCTTGCTATCACCTTGCATGTGTGACACATGTCACTTTCATGCAATAACTTTATTTGATTTTATTTCTCCCATTTTCGATTCCGAAATCTAATTCCGCTTCCATCCGTCCATTCCGGAATCCACTTTTAATCGCTTTCGCCTTCAAAATTATTTTATGATTTCGAATCCGTCTCCATGATCTCGAATTTATTTTCTTATTCTAAAATTATTATTCCGAGTATTTTCGGACTCAAGCATTATATTTTTCCGATCGGACGCGATCCATCGAAAAAATATTTCGCTCTCTAACGAACGAGGTTTTAGGTTTTACAATGGTGTTGTCCTATGGACTGTTATTGTGCTGTAACAATATGTTTTGATTAGGTAACAAGGGTTGTTTTGTGTTAAGCTATCTATATTGAATTGAGCAAGTTGTTTCAACGATTATAAGCTGTTTTGAAGATATTGTATGTGCTGTTTTAATGTCGAAGATGTTGGTATGGATGACATGTGCTGTTTTAGTGTTAAATATTGTTTTGAATGAGCATTACGTGTTGTCTTGATATGCGAGCTGTTTTGAGTATCATCTAGAGATGTTTAGAAACCGTTATGTAATTTTTTATATAGTCATTGAAATGCGAAAGCGATTATTTTAAGCGAAAGTTTTTATGTGATTAAATTATACGATTGAAGTCGCTTGTGATGTTACCTAAAGAATTAATGTTAAATGTATAAGTAACACGAAGGCAAAATCGAATAGGTTGTGAGCTTCGCAATAGGGTGTCATGAGAGTGTAAATTATTTTACAACTGATAAATGCATTCTAGTATATTTTAATGTGAGTGTTCCCAAAATGTTTTGAAACTTATGTTTAATTCTAAGTGATACAAATATTATAAAAGTTTTTATATGAATATGTTTCATGAATTGTTATTTAAGTAAATTGATGTTATTGAATTTTATGTTATGAATTTTATGTAACATTTAAATTCTATGAAATATGTCACGAAATGAATTTAAATGTATTATGATATCCTCCCTTACGAATTTTTATGTTCAAGAATGAATTGAGGATTTTGTATGAAATGTAGCTAATTTATAAATGTTTTATTAAGCCTATGGCATTCCTTAAGGTGTTCTCATTATATTATCAGTAATGGTAGAGTACCCGGAAAGCGATATAGAATTTCGCTTGGGAGTTGCAATGTAGGATTCCATCTCTCCTTAGGGTATATTATGAGCTAACTTACTACCTAAGCGATGTAGGATTTCACTACTTAATTATCGATCATATGACCTTGCGATGTAAGATTCCACTTTGCCATATGCCTAGGGTGCCATTGGGTGATTAAATGAATGGTGGTTGTTTTACTTTATTATTACGCAATGAATTTTAATTAATATGTATACCACCATTTTATTTTACAGATTTATGTTATATTAAAATGATATAAGCTGCTGGATTTTATTTGAAACTTACGAATTATTATGTTTAAAAATGAAATACAGATTTTATATGAAATGCAGCTTATTTATAAACATTTTATCATGCCTGTGGTATTCCTTAGGGTGTTCTCATGATATTATCGGTAATGGTAGGGTACCCGAAAAGCGATATAGGATTCCGCCTCTCCCTAGGGTATATTATGAACTAACTTACTACCAGAGCGATATAGGATTTCGCTATTTAATTACTGATCATATGGCCTTGCGATGTATCATTCTGCTTTGCCATATGCCTAGGGTGTCATAGGTGAATAAATGATTGGTGGTTGATTTACTTTGTTATTACGCAATGATTTTTAAATAACTCATATAACACCATTTTTATTTTACAAGTTTATGTTACATTGAAATGATATAAGCTACTGGATTTTATTTCAGATTTATGAATTATATTTTACGATTATGTTTAATGTTTAAAGTTTAAATGCAATGATTTGATCATGTTTTATGAATCATTTATTAAACATTAGGGATGATATAAATTTGTGTTTAAGTATGATGTTCAACGATATAAGCTTATGTTTAAGTATTATATTCAACAATATAAGTTTGTGTTTAAGTGTGATGTTCAATGACATAAACTTTTGTTTAATTCTAAGAAATTAGAATTTTATAAATGTTTAGGTATGAAAAAATTTCTTTTAAACTTTATGACTTCATGAAAGTTTAAATAGAAATGCATCATACTCACTGAGCTTTTTAGCTCACTATTTCTTGTTTATTGTTATGCAAAATCTCCCCAGATGTAGGAGCGAATACTCAAGGCAAGCGATCTTCGATGCAAAGTTAGGCGAACACATCCGACGATTATTACTGTGAAATTAAAAAAAATATTTTGATATATAATAAATTTGCATGATGTAAATACTTTTACTTTTATATTGATGCCTATGATTTTATGCATATTAAAATGATTTTAAGTTCGAAATAGTTTTGATCTATTGTTGAAGATGCAATTTGAGATGGTGTCCAATTTGGAAGTAAAGAAGAATGTATACATTTAGAAATGTTTATAAATTGATTTACAAGTATTTTGAAAAGGTTGGAAATGTCGAAAAATAGCTGTTATGCTATCAAAATTTTTCCATCAAAATTTTTAAAGGATTACGGAATGATAAAATATGATGGCTTTGCTCTATAGAGTCCTTTTGAGTCACCTGTATGAAGTCTACAAGGTTTTTGTTAGGTTACCGGGAGGGCTTTATTCGGATTCAGATAGGAAAAATCCAGGTTGTGTCATTTCTACCATTTACACCAAGCTTTGATAAAAAAATATGAACATGACATAAACATGAGCTATACAATGTAGTTGAGGCCATCCGTCAGTCAATCTGCACATCCATCCGAGCCTCGTCTACTGGACGACTCGTTCTTGCACCTGAGGGAGAATTTTAAAAAATACATTGAAAGCAAATTACGAGTAAAACTTAGTGAGAAAACAGCTTAATAAAACTAAAGTATTTTTTTGAAATACCTTATATAAACTCATTCAGAAACTATTTTTAAAGTTTGTTCTTAATCTTTTTCTAAAACTTTCTCATTTCTCGTCTTAATGGTAACCCAAGAAAAGTACTCCTATCATGGCAACATAAAATCTCTCACTAGTTACTAGGAATTAAGGAATCTGTCATATGTAACCGTCGATACAGGAACTCTGGGCATGCATTACCCCCACGCAATCGGTTTGAACTACACTACCTTTATACTGCATAGGGTGACTCAACTGACTCTCTCTCTTAGGATTCGTCCGAACTCCACTCTCAGTTAGTGACTCTCTCACATCTACCGTACACGTATAAGGCTTTCGGCCTGATATTCAACCATGACTAAGATAAACTATAGGTGTAATAAAACATTTTTTCTCAATATTCTCAATTAAACTCGTTTTTAAGATAGAAAGCCTAAAATCTTTAATTCTAGCATATTCTCAGTATAAATATATACTCAATTCAAAACTCACATGCTAGAATCTCGGTATAACTTTAATAACCAACTCAATTATCTAATGGATAAATTTATATGAATAGTAAATAAAATACATTCATTTATATATTAACAAGAAAAAAAATTTAAATAAAATAAGACTTTGAATAACTAGTTTTCTACTCACGAAACGTCATCCGATAGATGGCTATTCTCCTCTGTATGCCTCTGATACTTTCCGTTTTCACCCTAAATCATCAAATACTCATTTAGAATTAGTAAACTCACTAACACAATGCTATAATTAACTTCGAATGCTACTAATTCTTTAAGAACCTCTTTACGCCTAAACTTTCTCAACTAAGTTTTAACTTATCTAGTGTTTTCGAATTCCAATTTCTTTTTATGAATCCTATTTAATATCACCTAGGAACACCACGGTATGCTCGAAGTAATTTTCTAAAACTCGAAACGAAAAATCACCAATTTAAACCCCCTTTGGCCGAACCTACCCTAGAGAGCAAAACCTAGGTTCTTTTCTTTCCGTTTTTGCTCCAATCATCTAGGTCAACCATGAAGTGAATTCGAAAAGAAATGACCATAGGGTGAGCGTTCCTATAATTTTTTCAACACTTTTTAATGCATACTTTTACCTCACTTATGCAATAAGCTCAATTCTTTCATATTTAATGTTCTTTCACTCAATTATGATAAAAAATATTCAATTCAGGCATTAAAAAAAAAAAACTTATACATGAGATTCTTTCATGCCCTTCAACTAAACTAAAAACACTTAATTAGACTCTACACCTTTTATTATTCAATTCTATCAATTCTATCACTTCTATATGATTTCTTAGCCTTAAATATATCTAAATACAAGCTCAAAACATACAAACAAAAAGAACATCACAAAACCCTAGCTTGGCCGTGACACACCCCTTATTAGACTCCTCATTTTTCTTTCAATTTTTATCATAATAACCACACCAAAATCATCACCAACCAACCTAATTTCAATCCATAAACTCAAATTAAGATTTTGAAGCAAGGGAAAAAGGAGTTTCTTAGTCATCCAAGAAGAATCAAGACAAGAATCTCACATCTTTACGCTTCAATCTTACTCCAAAATAGCACACAAAGTTTTGGTTGATGATAAACTTAAATTTGGTGATAAATTACTTGAAGAAATTGTATGGAATACCTTTGCTTCCTCTCTTGCTTTGGACGGTAGCTCTCACCCTCACTCAGTTTTTAGGCGTGAAATTAAGTGAAGAAATGGGCATGAATCATCTATTTATATTAGAGCTCAAATTACTAGATAGTCCCTCTTGAAAATTTCTAAATTAGCCCTTAAACTTAGCTAAATCTTATCTTAACCCCTAACTAGATAAGATTAACTCTAATTGATCCATTTGTCACATTATAAGCCACTTATTTTATCCACTAATCAAAAGGTTCCAAATGGCTCACTAGACACTATAAATTCTATCACATTTAGCTAATTCTCATTGGTGAAAAATTTTTTAACTTTTTGACTTTAGGTGATAAGCTTATCTCACCCTATACTCTCCCATCTCATTCCCTCTTATTCTTGGGTCCTCTAATCGATATCTTATTTGCAATACGAAAATAAATTCAACTTTAAAGGCTACTACTAGAGTAATACTATTAAACCGTAAGTAGAATCGAGGGTTTACACCTTATGCTTAAAATAATATCAGTTTATGTTCTCAAATTTCAAAAAATAATATTTTTACTTCAAAACAGTACTCGCTGATTAATCATCGATTAATCATAGAGTAACCAATAAATTGCTAAGTGCTACGTTGTCGATTGATTTGTAAACCCTCACCCAGATTTATTAATTTATGGTATTGAAAATCTTTTAATTGAGTTACAGTCAAATGGTATGCCTCTAGTAGTTTTATTTAAGGTTTATTATATTTTCGTATTGCAAGTCGGATGTCGTTTGGTTGACCCTGGTACAAATACAAAATGATTATGAGTGATTTATGTATTAATCAAGCAATGTGAGCTCACAGAATAAATTAAAAGATATTTTATTTCAACCAATAAGAAATAAGATAAGTGATTTTTAAAAGTAGTGGCTATAGTTGTGTCACGTGTCATCTATTGATTGGTTGAAGAAATAAGTGGACTAAAGTGTGCCAAGTGGACCAATAGAATTGATGGTTATCTATTTTTGGGCACTAGTATAATTATTGAAAGTTTAAGGTGATAAAGTGAGATTATCCTGAGGAACTTTTTAGCAGTTGAGCATTAGTATATATATTAGTTGATTTTATCTTATTTGATTCATTTTTGGTCGTGAAAAGCAAGAGAAAAAGAGAGAGTCGGGTGAGAGAGAGAGAAACCAAGACGTGAGGATGAAAAAAAAAAAGTTGCGTGCGTCCGAGAGAGAGGGAGGATGAGAAGGTGATATAGTCTGTATCTCGCCGCAGTTTCTCCACCAAAGTCGATCCTTATCAACTTCTCTAGCTAGCCAAGCGAATTCGAAGTAAAAAAATCGCCTATTGGGTGAGTTATTTCAGTTCAAAGTTTGATGATTTCTATAAAAACCCATTTTCTCTTTCACTTTTTATTCGAATCCGAGTTTAAGGATGATGAAAGGGAGATGTGAGGATGATTTTGGTGTGGTTTGTGAGTGGTTTAATGGAAGAAAAATATATTAAAAGAGAGAGGGAAGTACACGGCCAAAAAGGGGTTTTTAGGATCCGATTTCATTTTCAATTTTAAGATATTAAATAGATATTTCAGAGGTTAGGAAATAATCCTATAAAGTTAGATTTCGAAAACAAAAAGTTTAGGATTGATTTCAGAGCTAAACGGACGAGTTAAAGGGTGTTTTTCGAAACCCTCTGAAAAGCATTCGTTTAACTTTCGAAACTGTTTATTTAATCATGATTGGATACTAGAACGCTAGAGGATTGATTGTTGAAGTTATCGGATGTTCGAAACGAAAAATGATTTTTACTACTAAGCGAAATCAGATGAATTTCGTTTCGAGCTTCCGATGATGAAATTGAGTATACTAAGGTGTTCCTATGTGATAATAATAGGTTTCATAAAGAGAAATCGGAATTCGAAAGCCTCAGATGAGTTAAAACTTAATTACAAAGTTTAGGCGAAAAATGGCCTTTATAGAATTAGTTGCGTTAGAAGCTATTTATAGTTTTGTTTGAGCGACTTTTATAATTCTAAATGAGTATTTAATGTTATAGGATAAAGGAGGAAAGTATCAGAGACTTCCGGAGGAGGTTCGTAGTTGATCGAAGGGAGTTTCGTAAGTAGAAATCTCATCTTACCAAGTGTAGTTTGAATTAAAATTTATTTAATGGTTGTTTGCATTTATTACATTTTTGTAATTGAATTGTGTATTATTGTTATATTAAGATTCTATTACATGAGTTTTAAATTGAGTATATGTTTATGTAAAGAATCATTGAGAATTAACATCTTTAAGTTTTTTACCTTAAAAACGAGTTTACTTGAGAATATTGAGAAAATATATTTTAATACGCCAGTGGTTTACCCTAGCCCCAGTTGAGTACCCAATAGAATACTCTATGCATGCATGGTAGATATGAGAGAGTTACTAACTAAGAAAGAGAGAGAGTCAGTTGAGTGACCCTCTACACGTATAGAGTAGTGTAGTTTACACCAATTGTGTAGGAGTAAAGCATGCCCAGAGTCGCACTTCGATGATTACACATGGTAGATTCCTTAATTCCTAGTGGCTAGTTAGAGATTTATACAACCACGACAAGAGTAGTTTCTTTGGATTACCATCAAAGCGAGAAATGAGAAAATTTTTGAAAGGAAGTCGAAATGAGTTTCAAAAATAGTTTTTGTTTGAAATGATTAAAAAGTATTTCAGAAAAATACTTTAGTTTATGAAGTTGTTTAATGTTTATATCACTGAGTTATACTCATCGTTTATTTTTTATGTGTTTCTTAAAATATTCCCTCAGGTACAGGAGCGAGTCATCCAGCAAACGAGGCTCAGACAAACGCGCAAATAGACTGACGGATGACTACACCCTAGGTATAGCTCATCTTTTTGTCATGCATATGTCGTATATAAATCATGATGTAAATGATGTAAATTTGCAAATAGAAATATCTGTTATTAGATACACGTTTTATGAAAATGTTTTGGAAAGAAAATTTTAGATTTCCGTTGGTTTCACAGATGTGATTATTTATGTTGTGATTAGATTTAGATGAGGGCCAAAGGCCCCATGGTAGTGGAGAGTTGTTGTCGTAGAAGTGTATTTAAATCTCTTTTGAAATTTGCAGGGTGGCATAGTTCAATAAACAGCTGGCATGCTGTCGGATGTTCATAAGAAAAATGAAAAATTTTTATCCTTACCACTTGAAAAATGGATTCAAAATAAGTTTTAATTAAGTAACGGTGCTCCGACGGAATTTCTTCGAGCTAAAGCTAGGGTTTGGTGGAGTTCTGTTAGAGTGCTGCGGGGTCTTTCTTGGGTTCAGAGTAAGGATTCGGGAAGGGTCTCGTCATGATTAGTAGTTAACTATTTTTGCAACCT
Source organism: Dimocarpus longan (assembly GCA_022984855.1). Lineage (NCBI taxonomy): Eukaryota > Viridiplantae > Streptophyta > Magnoliopsida > Sapindales > Sapindaceae > Dimocarpus > Dimocarpus longan. The sequence continues at coordinate 9,405,964 of CM041014.1, read as the reverse complement.
TGCTGATAACATATAAAAAGTGATAATTTATAGGATATTGATAAAGAAAAAATTGGAAATATGTACTTTTTATAATGATAGTTATAGATTGAAGAAAATATTTTAATTACGATTGAGTGATTAGGTGTTAAGTGAAAGTAAAAATTTCTAACTTCTTATTTTAAGTTGTGTTTTAGTAAGTTTAAGTGTTTTAACTACTTAAAACAAAAACAAAAATGACTTAATGAATAGAATTCAGCTTTATTAAGTGATAAAGTTGAAAAAACAAGTAATCTCAAGGAGTTAGTATCTTCAACCCTAACATCTTTCTAGTTTATTAAAAGACTCTCAAAATTAATAAAGAGTTTATGGCAATTTTAGTGTAATCGTAAATTTTACTACATACGAGAGAGGAAATAAATGTGAGAGAGAGAGAAAAGACTATCATTATTGATTGTGACAAATGTGTAATTTGTGATGCTAAAAAATTCCAATTTATTAAAGTAATAAAATTTTCAAAATTAAATGTAACAATTAGTTCTATTTACCTCATTTTTTTTTTTTTTTATTACATGTCAACTTTAAGTCTTAAATACTATAATCTAATCATTTCCTATCAGTTTAAATTTTTGAATCAGATGGTAACTAACATGGTATCAGAGCTTATAAATCATTTATTCAAATCCTCTTTCCCCATTTTATCCCGAATTCTTTATTACATCTATCATTTGTTCATATTACACGTGAGGGGGCATGTCATGTATCAACATTAAGTTTTAAATACTATAATTGAATGTCACATGTTAATATTTCCAATCAACTTAAAATTTTGGATCTGATGGTAATTAATATTCTCAATATTTCTTACAATCTTGGACTTCAAATTTGGTGAAAATTGTCTCCCAGTATTCCTCTCAATCGGATTGTTAACTATGTCAAAGAATTGAAAATGCCATTGGTTATGTCAAAAGTGTCATGATTTGTTAAAGTTGAATATATAATTTGTTTTGAATTAAATAGCTTGCATTGACTAAAGAGTGAAGTTACACTACCCAAAATTTGATTTTATTTAAATTTATTGTTTAAATAATGTGATAAATTTGTGTGTGCTATCGCGTCATCAATACATTATCATGGTTATTACAAATCATATTACCACATCATTTAGATAAAATTTTTGAAAAAATTTTTGTAACATTATATTTTACTAAAACATTCCGTCCTAGCTTAAATTTTCTATTAAATTTTCAACTTAAAAATTTTAGACCAATAATAATAATAATAATAATAATAATAATAAAAAGATAAAACTACATTCAATCCTCTTTAAACTTTCACAAAATTTAGAATTTGGAATCATGGAATTGTTCTGCGAATTCATGAGTTGTTTCAAAGAAATTACATCCAAATAGGAAATAAATGAACCCTACAAACCAAAATGCAATGAAGGCCATTAAATCCCAACATAAAATGTATGAGCAAAATTCACAATCACTCTCTTTGCATTAGAATTCAAGTGTATATGTTTAGTTACCAAGAAGAATATATCCTAGCAGAATTCTTCTTCTCCTTTATACTATTATATATGCAAAGTTTTGTTATTTGAATAAACTTAAAATTTGAAAGCGAAAAACTTCAAACCATTGCATAACTAACTTAATGGTATGGATCCTTCTGAAGAAGCATGCTTGATGAAGAATACTCTCGAGTCTCATTTGTAGTTTGAAGAGAGACTTGGGAATCTCTCCAGGGTCTATCCATTGACATGCTACTACTCTGTGACTGACTTTCCTGAGAGAATGAAGTGAAACAGGTTTGGCTGTCTTGTGACAATATCTCTAAGGCTTTGAATCTTGCATCCTGGTGTAAACTGTGCTTAATAATTGGTGCTTTGAGCGGAACTTTGCCTTCTAGCATGCTAACTACAGAAGACATTGATGGTCGGAGAGAGGGAGATGGGTTGGTGCATGCGAGGGCAATGTTAAGCATCCCTAATGCCTCTTCTTTGCAAACTTTCGAACCAAAACTTGGATCAACAAGTTCAAGAAGGTTTCCTTGTTCTTGAAGTACATATGCCTACATAGAAGGAAAAAATATTATTCATAATCTAGAAGCAAACAATGTAAATTAACGACGTATAAACGAAAAAATAAACTCTTGGACAAAGAACGCAAATGATTTAGATTACCCAATCAAGAAGATAAACAAACTCTTCCTTTGGTCTGTAATTAGTGTTGCTTTTGCCACTAACAATCTCCAATGCAACAATTCCAAAGCTATATACATCTGCCTTATCAGTCAAGTAACCTCTCATTGCGTATTCAGGAGCCATATAGCCTCTGGAGTAAAAATTGATATGATCAAAACATGTAACTTAAGACCATGCCATCATCCAAAGAAGATTTAGAAGAAAATTAGAACCTTCTCCATATAAAAAGAAAGAAAACTCACATTGTTCCAGCTATTCTTGTGATGATATGGGTGTTCTCTTCGTCATCAAGCTTAGCTAAACCAAAGTCGGATATCTTAGCATTTAGATCCTTGTCAAGTAGCACATTGGTTGCCTTAATATCTCTGTGAACTATTTTCAATCTCGATTCCTCATGAAGATAAGCCAATCCCCTTGCTATCTCTATGCATATCTTCTTTCTTGTTTTCCAGTCTAATTGAAGCTTTTGTTCCCCTTCACCTAAAATACAAGAAAATAGGGCAGTTCGGTCAATAGTCTAGTCTGAAAATTCAAAGAAATGGTATATTAGATGTTAGTGATGCAATACCAAAGAGTGCCCGAGCAAGACTGTTGTTTTCGAGGTATTCATACACAAGCAGTAATTGGTTTCCTTCAATACAACAGCCATAAAGCTTCACAAGATTCGGGTGCTGTAAGGCTGATATCATTCCTATCTCATTCACGAATTCACGGTTTCCTTGCTTCGATTTGGAGGAGAGCTGCTTAACAGCAATTACTGCACCATCTGACAGTATACCCTGGAATCAAGCAGATAAAAATTTCAGAACAGCATAAACATAATATTCTTTTTCCCTCTAGCCACTGTTTTCAGCGTGTGCATAGAATGGAAAATCGCCATTACCTTGTAAACAGGCCCAAATCCTCCTTCACCAATCTTATTTGCAGGGTCAAAATTATTGGTGGCAGCTTTAATTTGCCTAAGGGGGAAAAGACCAGTTTGAAGATCTAGCCCGCGAAGTTCTGCACTAGGAAAAGAAAATCAAATTCAATCAAACTAGAAAGTTAAAAATGTGGATATATACGTATGGTGCACAAGCATGTTAATGTCATGAAGATCCAAACATTTAACTCTTCCAAGATAATTCAACTTCAAGAAATCAACAATTGCAAATTAACAAGAAAGCGTTTAATGTATGTGTTCATATATATATATATATATATATATATATATATATCGATCTTACCTTTGTCTGTGAGGTCTTTTCTGCCAAAGCAACCTTTCATCCATAATACAAGCAACAACATTATGACAGCTGCACATGAAGCAACTACGATGCCAACAATGGCTCCAGCAGACAAGCCCCCAGTATCAACTTTGAAGTCTACAAGCAGAAAAAGAAGTTAAGGGACAAGTTGGAAGAAAAGAAAATAGGCCCTGCGGAGAAGATAAAACATACTTGGTGTGACAGTAATGGCAGATATAAGAGGTCCATAAACACCTCTGTAAGGAATGGCAGTGGTTCCTTTTCCTGCCCAGAGTAAATGAATCTCCAGAGTGCTACCATTGACGGAGACATTTTTAAATTCCTTAGGGATGCCTTTTCCAACGCCTCCAGCTTCCTTCGCGATATTGAAGTCTTTCAGAACTAATTCTCCCTGTGTCATAGTCAAAAGTTAGAAACTTCACTAAGCTCATCCAAAACTAAATCTTTGGTACTAAATTCTAACAATAAAGAGTTTTTTTTTTTCCCTCACCTGAATCAATACATCAAAGAGACGCCTTCCAAGACTGGCAAATGTCTCATTATCAGTGAACATAATTTCAGCAAAGTGCAGCTTCACGTTATAACTGCCTTTCCTCATGCACCGGCCATAGTACTTAAGTGATTGCGCAGAGACGCGGGCAGTTTTGTAATATTCAGCACCAGTCACATTCAAATTATAGTCATTTAATGCTATGTTATTAGCACGTTCTTTGTCCATGTAAACCCCTGTACTGCTATAAGCCCACCTGTTGTCTATAAAAGCAAAGTTTGATTGACCCTTTCTGTTCAGGTCTGCTTCATAATTATTTCCCTCATGTGTGATTCTATCTCCTCCGCAATTAATGAATAAGGAATGGTCTGTGAATGCAAAGGAAATTGAATGATAACATGAATCCACTGGGAGAAATATAAGTCAAATCAAGTGGCTATTGCAATTTACAAGAGCATAATGTTACATCTAATTACACTTACATGTGGCTTTTCCATCACAGGGAAGGCCTTTCATCAAGCACCAATTATTTCTAGCAGTGGACAAAAAATATATATTTGGTTAATCATTTATGTTTCAGTTACAATTTTGAACAGGAAAAGAAAACAAAATGAAAATGAGATACGTCACTTACGAGTTGCTCTGTGAGGATGAAACACTGGATGCTAAGTTCCTGTAAAATGACCAGGGCTTATATACACACAACAAAATATATGAACTTGGCGAAATAATGAATCAGTACATTTTGTTAGAGGTATGAAACATATAAGTAGATGATATAAAGAGGCTTACACATCGGACTGTTGACAACTAGCTTGAGCTGAATCAGTAAAATTGTTGTAAGACAAATCCCTGCAATCGATTTTTTCATGGAATTGACAATGAATCAATGATTATTGCAAAAGCAGAAGTAACAATATAAAAAATGAATGATCATAACCAAACTGAGTCTTGCTTCAGGAAAATGTGATTTGTAACTTTACGTCCAAACTACATAAAGATCATATATCAGATGGAAAAAAAAAAAAAAACGCACATGTTATGTTTGCTGTTCAATATCCAATCAGGTATATCTCCAGTCAGCTTGTTGCTTGTCAGAAACCTAAATCAGAAAAGCAGTATATCAACACACCAGATATAAACAATGAAAATAGGCATTGTTTGTAACATCTCAAATAATAAGATAAATATGATGCTTGACAGGAGTAGATGTCAAATGCTTTCACATTTGAACTGAATAAATTTATTTAATAACTTACAAGAAATCTATGCTATTTAAACTCTCTAGCTGTGCTGGAATGTGACCGCTAAGTTGATTGAAGCTCAGGTCTCTACAATAATAAAACAAGGTGACATAAGCATAAAGGGTTAAAGTTAAACATTATTATGACATAGCAGAAAAATGTGCATCTCCGTGGAAATAACACAAATGAAAATACTTACAAAAGTTTTAAATTTGTCAAATCCCCAAGGTATTTTGGGATTTTATCAGAAACCAAGCAATTTCTTAGTATCCTGAGTAACAGAAGTCGAGGCAATTCATTGATAAATTAAAGCAACCACTAAATGAGCCACATGGGATGTTTTAATTAGGAAATTAAATCAATATCTACTCACAATCTTCTGAAATTAAATCAATATCTACTCACAATCTTCTGATCTTTTTCATAGCTTGCAAATTTGGGAAATTTGAACTTGCTCCAGTTAAATCAGATATCCTCCTAAAAACAAAAATGTACATCTGAAATTATTAATAAGGCAAATATATCATTAACTACACTAGGGATTGAGTGCTTACAGTTCCTCTAAGTTCGTCAACCGAGAAATAGAGGAAGGAATGGGACCCTTCATGGATGTGCCCTGCAAATCCCTGCAATGGAATCAACATGTCTTAGAAAACAACAAAATACAATGCAGTTTGTAAAAGGGCAGGACAAAGAAAGGTAAATTAATGGAATGTAGAGCAAAACTCACAGTCTTATAAGGTTGGTCCAGTTCCCAATAAAATCAGGTATCTTGCCTGTCAAGTTACTCCCATCTATCCGACTGCAAGTGGCATTAAAACATCAGAAATATTTGAATTCTGAACAATAAATTTACATAAAGTTGTGCCTCATTAAGTCACTTACAAATCAGTTAAGTTCTTCAGATTTCCATATGATTCTGGTATTGATCCTGAAAAATTGTTTGCAGAAAGAGTGCTGTAGAAGAAAACGATGAGAGCTTTGGAAGATCAAATGAAGCAACATAATGAAAAATCTGCCAGAAAAAGAATATCAGTAAGATATATATGGACAGAAGTCTTACAGTCTTCTTAAGTTCCTCAAATTTCCAATGCTTTCAGGAAGAGGTCCGTCAAGCTGATTGTCTTCCAAGACCCTGGAAAACGAAACCTAAGTTGTCATTTATTGTTGTACATTATCTTTCTACATTTACGACTGAACTTTCTCAAATGACTTACAGCTCCTCAAGTGTAGGAATGTTAGCAATTTCCGGAGGAATTGAACCACTAAGACGATTTCCCATAAAGGACCTGCAATGTAAATTGATCAAAACGTTATTTATCTATTTTATCCCGATCTAAATGTAAATGGCATGTATAAAAATCCCTTGGGACCTCGAATTAAAAATGGAAAGAGCAATTTCACTTACAGAATGGAAAGATTTTTTAGCTGAGAAAAAAATGTGGGGATTGATCCATTAAAGTAGTTGCGAGTAAGGTCCCTGTTTAAAAACAAAAAACCAACTTCACTTAGTCTTCAATCCTAGAGAACTATCTGATGGAGAATGCCAATAATCACAATGACAGGTTAATGCAGTAATACATGTAGAGGGTTACAATTGCCCAAGAAATAAAACAAAAGGCAACCATGGATTACTATTACTGTTACTGGATTGAATATTATAGTTAGATATTTTCTTATTGGTTTAATCTTTTACATCTAGTTGTTACTATCATGACATCGGAGACTCGAGGTTTTAGAGTTCAAATCCCCTCTCCTCTTTTTATTTGGAATTCTTATTTATTGCATTTGCCATCTAACCATGTTGTACTCAAATGGAAGTGTTATGTTTTGTCTTAAGTACTATAATTAGACTCATTTTTATCAACTTTGACTTTTGGATCAAACGGTTTCCATCATCTTCTATAATAATAAATCAACAATATTGTTCATAACATAAGTACAACGATTCTAAGTTTAATTGCAGAAATGTGCCAAATTTGTGTTACAAACAGATTCAAATCCTTATTCAAAACTTTTGACACCCCATTTAATACTAAGCTTTATGAACGAGTAAATCCGTTATAGTAAATCCAACAACTAATAAATTGAGTCAAGGGCATTCAATTGATATATTAAAATCAAATAAAAGAGAGAAAGGAACATGCACTCACAGTTCTCGCAGAAAAGTGAGGTTTACAAATTCCTGAGGAATAGCTGCTGATAGATTAAAACCCTTAAGCTGACTGTCATACAAGAAAAAGAAATTAAAACCATTAGAATTCATCTAAACTAGCACAATATGAATAATCAAGAAAATATATATTAATTAAATAATCATGCATACATGTTAGTGATGTGACAAACAGTGCTGTTGCTGGAAGAACAATCACAGGTGATATTTCTTATAAGCTGTTTAGTAATATTAAGATTCCAGCCATGGTCAATGCAGGAAGATTGCTTCACTTCAACATTTCCAAGCTTCAGTTTTGTGAAAATGGCTTGCAGAGTTTGCACTGTTGCATCCAGATCAAAACAAAATCAGTTAATTAGTAAATATAATTGTTCATACTTCATACAAGCATTTAAATTACCATTTTGAAAAATAAATATATAAGCTCTAATTATCAATAACCATCCAGTTTTTTTGCATCTTACTAGTGTACCATATTCCATCCAATAATGTGATTATTGGTAATTCAAATTGATTTAATTAGTTACCAATTTTTTTTTAACTACTTACAATATTATATAAGTCGCTCAATATAGGAGAACAATAAAAAATGTTCATTCAACCTAATATTACTTCAAGTTCGAATTATTTACACCATAGGTGGTATTTAAAAATTAAAAATGGTTCCAACAGTATTAAATCATTGCCAAGCAAACTAACTACTACTAAAGAAGCTAATTGAGATTAAAAAAAAATGGTTAATAAAAAATTATCATAACAGTCCAAAATAACCAATTTTTGCTATTAGGAATTGTTTGGTGTGTAAGATTGAATTGAATTATTTTCAAGGGATTAGATTGGAAAAGATTAAATTAAATAAGATTAGATTAAATTAATAGTTTAATATTATGATGTGTTTGGTGTAGTTAAAATTGATTTAAAGATATAATTGTCTTGTCTCTTGTTTTGTGTAATATTGGTTTATATATATATATATATATATATATAGTATGAGACTATTTAATATAAGAGTAAATTAAATAGCATTTTACATAGATAAAATTATTTTAAATTAATTTTATAATAAATAAAATATTCTAAATTAATATTGATTAAAATATTATTTGAATTGTATTTTAAATTAAATATGTAATTTATATTTTTAAAAATCAATTAAATTAATAATAATGAATGTTAATAAAATAATATTTATTATTTAGTTGATATTAGAATAATAATAAAATTTATTAAATTTATTTTTAAATATAATAAACTTTTTAAATTCAAATGTAATAAACATTTTAAATGCAAACCATTAGTAAGATAAATAAAGAAATAAAAAGGAATAAAAATAACAAACTGGGATATGGGTAGGGGGGATTTATTAATCTCATTTTTCGGACTAATTTATGCTACTCGAATATGATAAAAGAGAGCTCTCATTTAACCTAGCTATGATTTAGGTTTGAGTGAATCATTTAATTTAGGAATGATTTAAGTATGAATAGTTACAACACGTGATATTTCAAAAAAAAAAAAAAGTAGGATAAAAGAGAAGGTGTGATTAATATTTTTCCAATCCCACCTACTCAGCAAACATGAGCTTGGACATTGTCCAATCTCACTCTATTCTGACCAATAAATAAAACCTTAAACTTTTAATTTTAGCCGATTAATTTATAATTATAATATACATAGAATAGCTTAAATTTATTTATCGTTTTGGTTGTTTAATAAATTAACGTGTCTCATCCAAATCAACAAATAAATTCTATTAATTAGATGTATTCAACATGAGAATTGGTGATCTAAATTTTGAAAAATAATAATGGTATTGACCAAATAGTCACTCCATAATTGACATGTTAAAAGGATAATTTAAATTTAGGCAAGTGAGCATTTTATCCAAAAACGATAATTGGACACCGTTCACATTTTAAAGGATATATTTGTCAACCCACATATATTCAAACAAAAAAAAAATGAGAAAATAAAAGTGTCGGTGACAAGCTGGAAAGTAACACGTCTTCTTCGTATATTATTATAAACTGGCTACATGACAACTTCAATGGATAGGACTTGGTGATTGAACCCAATTAATTATGAAATCTGAAATATCTCTTAAATAATAAAAAATATTTTTTTAATCATTTTTTTCGTGCATAGTGATAGATAAAATTTTTCAAAAATGGGAGACTATGCTTGGCATTAAATAATCAATTTGCAATTGGACGTTGAAAGTGTCACACGTCTACATTTATAGTAGGTGTGGACCTCACCTGTGCCACCATGTCTCTTATTATATTACACATAACTATATAAAGGGTAAATTGTACAAACACACCATAATAATTACACACCGATGGCAATTTTATCTATATTTAACAAATTTTATATCAACTTTTAAAAATGTTGCTTTGATATCTATTGTTATTAGATTTGTACCATTAAAAATCATAGATTAAGGATATTATAATATTTTGAACTAATATATATATATAATCTAAGCATAACTAACAGAGATCTTCAAATAGTAACCTCTCCAATCGAAAGAGATTATCTCACCACGATCTCTCCAAATTAAAAGAGATCGATTATAGAAAATCTTCATGTAAAGATCTCTTTTATCAAAGAAAAAATTTATAATAAATAATATGATTATATTATTTGAGGGAGAAAATGATGATTTGATCTCCATTAACCATTAAAAGTTAATGACCTGATGTAGTACAACTGAGGGTACCTAAAGTTATTTGTATAAATTAAAGTGAAAATTTCATCTAAATGCTATTAGACTTAATCAGGAGGGGTTTATGCAGTTTACCCAATATATTATATGTATATATATATGTATATATATATATATATTTATATATCACTCCTAGTTTTCTTTAATTGCTTTAGTTGGAATTTAGTGAATTAGTAGGTTGTTAATTTAGGTCATGTGCTTATTTATTCCTCTCTTCTTTGTTGCTGTTTACTTTCTTTTCACTACAAAAATTATTTACATGGCCTCAATTGTAAAGTTCAAATATTCTTAATTTATTAAATTTAATAATATAATTGAAATTTTGTTTTAACGAATTATGTATAAAGCTATTTAAGTCTTTTTGCTCATGATAAAATCGTAAATATACAAACAAATAATCAGTCAAAAATAGTCTATTTTAGTCAAGTATTTTAAGCCAAGAGTGAATAAGTATTTTCTACCATGTTATTAAATTTAACCTTTCAGCTTTTTGTTAGAGTAACTTCCATATGTGAAAATTTGAGGATCGTTAAAGTTAATTCTTGTAAAAAGGGGATAATTTTAAAAACTTTAGAGACTAATTTGTAGAATGTCTAATTATACAGAATAGTTAAAAAGATATTATTTATTTTAAATATATTTAATTTTTACCTTAATAATTAATAAATATATATAAGAACAAAAATTTGAATGTTATCATTAATTAACATTGATAAGAAATTATTTTACCACAACTTCATTAATTAAAGCCAACAAAGAACTAACATCAAAGAGAAGTTGTGGAATGGTTTCTATTTTTATGTCACTTTAGTAGTTTTCCCAAGAAAATAAGTGTATGTCTAAAATATCTCGAACACATTTTCATGTCCCAGACGCAAGTTCCTGCCATCCAAACAGATCAGACAGAAGGACAGAAAAGCATTTGACACCTCATAAATAAACAAATAAACCATGCAAATTATTGAGAAAGAATGTAAAGCACAAGTTGGTATCTATTTAAAAAAAAAACGCGCGCGCGCAAGTTGGTGTCCTGGACCTCCCGGTCCCATCCATATGACAAAAAAGCCACAAAAAAAAAAAACTTAGAATATTCCAATTTCAATTTGTTTTTTAACTTTTGTGTAGACATGAATGCATATATTGCTAATATAAATTTTCACACCAAATTGCTTAAATCAAAAGGAAAACAAAAAAACCACATCCAACAACCAAAATATATCATTTTGTTATATGTATATGTGTATATATATATATTTGAAGTGATCATTTTGTTCTATTTTACTTCTTTTTTTTTTTCCAAAATCAAAGGCAAATGACTTTCTCGGGAAACAAACAAGACAATTCAAGAAATGGAAAGTGAAAAGTTGAAGAGAGTATTGAAGTGCACGTACCTTCTTCATTAGGCAAAGTATGGGCATGAGAACCGAATTCCAAACTGCAGACCAAAATCAAGAACCCAAAAAGAATCCTCGTAAACAAAACACCAAAGTACCACCCCATATGTATTTTTGAATCAACAACATTAATCACTACTCGAATTCGTCTTCCTTGCAATGAACTTGTAAACAAGGTGTTTCTCAGCTTAGCGTTTCTCAGCTTAGCAGATAAAGCGATAAGCCTTTTAGCTGATACATGCAAAGAAGAAAGAGTTTCTTTGAAAGAGAGAGGACTGGATCTGGTTGGCGAGCAGAAAGAAGTGACGGGGCTATTAAACGAGAAATAATTGAATTTATTTTGTTTCCTTATGCATGTTGACTCAAAAAGGGGTCCGCTTGCATGTATTTGGTCAAGTGATAAATATCGCCAGCGGTTTAGAAAACAAATGGTGGGGCAGCGTTCGTTGTAGTGAGAAAAGAAGGCAGAAGGGGTTTGCGTGGAGCGTTCAGGAATCCAAGGACGAGAAAACGAATATAAATATAAAGCAGTAGGTCCACCTAGTGACCATAACTAGTTTTGTATTAATTATCCCAAAAAAATAATAATAATAAAGTAGTTTTGTTTTAAAGTAAAAATTTCACAAAATAGCATACAAAATACAAATTTTTGAGTTATTTAAAAAGTAAAATTAATCATAATTAACAAATAAAGAATATAAATTATCTTTCCTTTTTTCTGTAATTCTTAAATTATTGATATTGTTTTGGAAATATAGTTTGCTAGCACCAATTATGCCAACAGGCAGTGAGGGTAGGATTAATAATCTTGTGATATCTATGTTCTACTTTTAAAATATTTTTCCTATTACCTCTCTCATTATATATCTATAATTAATTAATAGTTTTTTAATTATTAGAAAGGATATATATATACATATATACATGTATGTATATATATGTGTATATATATACATATATGTTTTATCCTTGATGGTTATTAATAATACGTAAATTATTGGATTTTTATCGTAAAATAATGAATTTATAAGTTAAATTATTTAAAATATCTTTGAATTTAAGTTATTAAATTACCTAAATTTGTCGTTAAACGTCAGTTGGTTGATATTTTAAATTTTTTTGAAGAGTTTTGAAAAAATTAAATTTAAAAATAGTTATGTCTAAAAGAGCTTTAAGAATTTGATATTTTTTAAAATTTTATGGATTAAAATAAAAATTTTTCAAAAAAATTATCAATAGGACACCAGCAGAGGAAAACTTTTGCTAGCTTAGCACAAGTAAAATTTATTTTATATTTGTAATCTACTTTTAATTGGAAATTGTTTTTTTTTAATATCACTATATCAATAGTGTAATGCTATACAGTAATTAGTGCATTTAAGTTTTTTTAACTATTCGGAACTCACCTGGATTTCAGTATACATATTTTACACAGTAAACTTTAACAAAATAGCTTTGTAGGGCATACAAATAAATTAAAGGGATAATCCCAAAAAAGACTCTCACTTTTGATAGATTATTCATCTTCCTATACATGATTTTGTTTTTATTCAAAATACCGTATGACCTTTAAATAAACACTTAAAATACTTTCTGAAGACATATGAAAAGACGATAATATCCCTAATGTTAATAAATTACGTTAGGTAGATAAAGTTGATCGTTTGACTCCAAGTACAAAAGCAACAATGCAAAGAATATTAAAAAAAATATATTAATTAAAATATGAAAAATTAAAAAGAAATAATATTAAATATAAAAATATAAAAAATAAAGTTATTTTTATTTAAAAAATATAAAAAATAAAGTTATTTTTATTTAAAAAATAAAAAATAAAAAATATTGAATAAAATAAATTTTTTCTTTCTTGTCACTCAAACTCTCTCTCTATCTCACCGGTATCTCTCTCTCTCTCTCTTTCTCTAACTTATCATTTTATTCTTCTGTTCCGTTGCTCGTCGTCGCCTCTACCAGACATCTACCACCACTCTTTCCCACATCGACTCCTCCTCATCTCTATCTCTTTCCAGTGCCACTACCGCCTTCTACTCTCCTTCCTCCCCTCTTTCTTTTCATTATCTAAGTTCGGACCCAGATGAGTTCATTTGGGTTCGAACCCAAATGAACTTAACTGGGTTCGAGCCTAGATGAGACCCTCATCAGGGAGCCCAAATGAACCCCCTCATCTAGGTTCAAACCCAGATGAACTCAGTTGGGTTTAACCCCAGATGAGGTTTCATATGGGTCCTTCAACTGGAATCGAACTTAGGTGATGGTTTATCTGACTTCGAACCCAGTTAAGGGTTCATTTGGGTTCGAACCCAATTGAACCTAAACTCAGTACAAGGTTCAACTAGGTTTAAACCCAGATGAATCCAGTTGAAGGTTGGATGCTAAATGATGTTTGATGATTTTTCATATTTGATTTTTGATGATTTTTGGGTTTTTAGGTGTGTTTGATGATGTTTGATTATTTTTTTCAGATTTTGTGCGTATATTGATTGATTATTGTTCAATGTGGGTTTATTGATTTATTGTTGTTCATTTTCGGTATGTTGATTGTGTTACTCTTAAAATATTTTTCTTATTACCTCACTCATTATCTATAGTTAATTAATAGTTTTTTAATTATTAGAAAGGATATATATATATGCATGTATGTATGTATATGTGTGTGAGAGAAAGTATATTATTAGTTAACTAAAATTTGTCCATTGAATAAAAAAGTTACGAGAACTTTATTTTAGTCTCTAAAGTTTGAAAAATATCAATTTTTTAAGGCTCATTTAAAAACATTTCTTTTTATCTCTAAGTTTTTCAAAACCCTTCAAAAATATCTAAACTATCAATTAATTTATGATAAATATGAACAGAATGAATTGAAAAAAAAAATATATTTTTTATAGTTTTTAGTGTCATGTAAATTATCAAAATTTCTTCATAAAGTAATGAATTTATAAGTTAAATTTCTTAAAATGTATCTAAATTTAAATTATTAAATTACAATTTAAATTACCTAAAATCATCGTTGAACGTCAGTTAACTGATGTTTTAAACTTTTTTAAATAGTCTAAAAATATTAATTTTTTAATACTTTTTTAAAAACAATTCTTTTTATCCTTAACTTTTTTAAAACTTTTTGAAAAAGTTCAAACTGTCGGTGAATTGACGGTAAATATTAACATAATGCATTGAAAAATATTTTTTTTCTTGATGACTGTTAGTGATGCATAAATTATCGGATTTTCTTCATAAAATAATGAATTTAAAAGTTAAATTTATTAAAATGTCTATAAATTTAAGTTATTACATTACAATTTAAATTATTTAAAGCCACCGTTGAATATTAATTAATTGATGTTTTGACTTTTTTGTAGAGTTTTGAAAAAAATTAAGGATGAAAAGAGTTGTTTCTAAAAGAGTTTTAAAAACTTAACATTTTTCGAAATCATAAGGGTTAAAATAAAGTTTTTTCAAAAAAATTATCATTAGGACACCAGCAGGGGAAAACTTTTGCTACCTTAGCACAAGTAAAACTTATTTATTTCATATTTGTAATCTACTTTTAATCGGAAATTATTGTTTTAATATCACTGTATCAGTAGTGTAATGCTATATAGTAATTAGTACATATAAGTTTTTTTAACTATCCAGAATTCATCTGGATTTCAGTATACATATTTTACACACTAAACTTTGACAAAATAGTTTTGTAAGGCATACTAATAAATTAAATGGTTGTCGATTCCATATTTACTTCCACGAGTTCAATCATATTAAATATTAATATAATATTTAATTGAATACGTCTGCAACCTTTTACGGCCAGTGTTACATTTCAAACAAATATATAAAATAAAGTAAACTAGCTTTCATTTCATATGTGGGACCTTACTAGTTGATAGTACGTACGGATTGGTAAACAGTAGCAATTGAAAGGTCTGTGGGTTGCAGGCCGCCATGAAGGATTACGCGACGTCACTAAAATGGATGTCTGTTGTCTGTTGTCTCTGATTTTCCACAACGGAATATCCCGTTCACGGGCCACGGCTGCATTATTAAAAAGCATGAGCTGTAACGTGTTTAATCAACGGTCAATTTTGTCTCAATCGACTGGAGTTTCGATGAAATATCCAACAAACTAGTGCTTGATTAGACTGTTAATTTAATTAATGGCTTTTGTTTGGTAAAAGGGTAGTTAAGGAAATATATCTCTCCTTAATTATCAAATAAATGCATCTCCATCTCGCAGTGCCTTTCCTTTGCCCAGCGGGCAATTAAAGTTAGCTGAAAATGATGCAAACCTTTCTGGTTGTTCCATTGATTGCATGGAACCCTACGTCTCTTGAACAAATAAAGAAATGCTTTTGACAACTCGTCATTCCGTGTTTATTCTATTTTGATTAAGAATTGTGGTTCAGAAAGGAAGTGAAAAGCCTAAAAATCCAATGAGTGACGTCATTATTGGGACCCACCCAGCATAAAAAATCTTGAAGCCCATCACTCCAAGTAGCGAGCAATGAATGGCTTGAATGTGAACCAGTTGGTGCCCTTTAAAGGCAGCCCGAATAATGGGATATGGCATCATTCCATATTATAATAGGATTTTAAAAGGGGAAATAATTCTACGTTAAATAGAAAATTACTTAACAAGAAATTGTATATTCAATGCAATTTGATGTAAACTAGGAAAGAAATGTTTACCCTTACTATAATCTAAAATTCTATTTGTATGACGAACCCTAGCAAGAAATACAATTCTCTTTGTATCGATGACATGATAATTTTTTATAAAAGACAATCTATTATATTAGTGAAGATACTCTTAGTATGAGTGCTATAATATTTCTCTTGATCCTAAGAGATCAATGGTTCAAATCTCATTCATATCCTAAAATACAATGTGTGGATAGTTTTTTATTAATTTAATCTCTGTTCTTAAAAAAAAAAAAAATCTACAAAAAATTAATTAGATATGAAAATCGTATTTATTGGTGATAATATGGTACTCTTTACAAAAATATGTACTTTAAAAAGTTATCTTAATTATAGAAAACAAAGACAGTGTTTAAAAAATCAAGTTATTTGAAAATATGAACTTATGCAAAATCTTCTATATTTAAAATAAAAATTAAACTGTTTTAAAAATAATAATAATAATAATAATAATAATAATAATAAAACTATTATGATATCACTGTATGGTCTTTCTCATGATATCACATGAAAATAAAATAAGATAAAATAAAAGACTAAAGGCTAAGTAAGTCACTATAAACTTTTCTAAGATAATATCTTTTTTTCAATTTAACTATTATAAAAATATTTTTGAATAAATCTGAATTCAAAAATACCATCTTTATCAATCTCAAATCCATCTCATCTTTGTAAACTAACATTTCTATAAAACTTCTCTATATCTCTTACCAATGCCAATATGAAATTAATCTGAAACCGGTTCTGTGAAATTACATAGGTAATTAACAATAATATTTTCACTATAAATAAAATACATTAATCTATAAATATACTAAATTATTTTCTTTTACAAAATATCTTACTAGCTAGCTAGATATATCTTGCAACATTTTAAACCAATAATAAAAGAAAAATGGGTTAAAATTTAGGCTCTTGAACCATGGAATTGTTATCTGGAATCATGAGCCGTTTCAAAGAAACATCATAATACCAAATAGAGGAACCCTATAAACCAAAATTGAATTAAGTGTTGAAAATATAAACTTGTTTTGAGCAAGCCCATTACCAAGCCCATTTCCAAGCCCATTACCAAGCCCATTTCCAAGCCCAAGTCCATCAAGAAGAACCTTCTAAGGTTAGGTGTAAGGTTAGGTGAGTCAATTTAAAAGTATTTGTTTGGTTGGTGAAATTGTGTGGTTAGGATTTATTTATATTTGTTAATTTGAATGGTTTAGATTAATTTTCTAGCACTATATATAGCCCCTCTTGCATGAGATTTTATCATCACAAAGAAGAAGAAAACATAAGAGAAGCAAAGCTTCTAGTGAGTGTGTGAGAAACAAAGCAAAGCTTTGTATTGTGAGGTGTTTTGAGTGTTGTAAAAGTTTTATTTTTGTTTTAGTGAGAATTTCGATCCAACAAAGTGGTATCAGAGTAAGGCTAAGTGTCTTATAAGATACCAAATCGAAGCTCTCGACGAGAGGAGCACAACGCCGCAAAAATCATCCCAATCGGAGGTCCCACGAGCCGCCGAAAAATCGCTGCAGAAAACTGAGTCAACTCAAACGAGTTGAACCGGGTTAACAGACCGAGCCGAGCCGAGCCGAACCAGACCGAGCCGCTGCTGACAAAAGCCAAACAGGTCCCGTTGACCGTTGACTTTGACCGTTGACCAAAAGTTGATTTTTGGCTCAAGTTCCGGTTGAAGTTTCTCGACGTTCTGAATCCATCCGTGCAATCAGAATTTCGAAATTCTAAACATATTAAAAGGTATGGCTAATGGTATGGTATCCTTTCAAGTTCCAACACTCAAGAACGACAACTATGATAATTGGAGTATCAAAATGAAAGCACTTCTTGGAGCACACGATGTCTGGGAGGTCGTAGAAAAAGGCTACACCGAATCAGAAGATGAGTCGACACTATCCCAAACTCAAAAGGATAGTTTAAAAGACTCAAGGAAGAGAGATAAAAAGGCTCTCTATCTCATCTATCAAGCATTAGATGATGATGGCTTTGAGAAAATTTCAAGTGCAAAGTCCGCTAAAGAAGCGTGGAATAAGCTACAAACCTCTTGCAAAGGATCTGAACAAGTGAAGAAAGTTCGTCTTCAGATTTTAAGAGGTGAGTTTGAATCATTACATATGAAAGCATCTGAATTTATTTCTGACTACTTCACAAGAGTGTTAACCGTTTCTAATCAATTAAAAAGAAACGGTGAGACACTGGAAGATACCAGAATAATGGAGAAGATACTCCGCTCGTTGGATTCCAAATTTGAATATATCGTTGTGACGATAGAAGAGACTAAAGATTTGACAACCATGACAATTGAGCAACTTCAAGGATCGTTGCAAGCTTATGAAGAAA
Organism: Dimocarpus longan; assembly: GCA_022984855.1. Lineage (NCBI taxonomy): Eukaryota > Viridiplantae > Streptophyta > Magnoliopsida > Sapindales > Sapindaceae > Dimocarpus > Dimocarpus longan. The sequence continues at coordinate 9,387,432 of CM041014.1, read as the reverse complement.
AGCATAAAAGGAAGCAAGGTATCAATGAACAACTCCTCAAGTCCCAACTCAAAGAGAAGGAAGAAATCAAAAGCCACGAGAGATACCAACGTCTTCTATATAGAGGAAGAAGCCGAGGACGAGGTACAGGTCGTGGTCGTAGACGAGGTTGGAATTATAACAACAACAATTCCAACAATAGCTATGAGAGAGGAGAAAATTCAACAAGAGGTCGTGGGAGAGCCAATTCGAACACGAGGTACGAAAAATCTCAAGTTCAGTGTTATAATTGTCAGAAGTTTGGACATTATGCTTCAGAATGTAGAACTCCAAATAACAAGGTTGAAGAAAAGACTAATTTTGTGGAAGCAAGAACAGAGGAGAGAGAAATTTTGTTATTAGCACATAGAGGAAATGATGGAGACCAAGAGAATACTTGGTATCTCGATACTGGTGCGAGCAACCACATGTGTGGAAGGAAAAACATGTTCATAGAGCTCAACGAATCTGTGAGTGGCAATGTCTCATTTGGAGATAGTTCTAAAATTCCGGTGAAAGGAAAAGGTAATATTCTTATTCGTGCAAAAGATGGTAGTCACCAATTGATTTCAAATGTTTATTATGTGCCCAACATGACAAGCAACATCTTGAGTTTAGGTCAACTTTTAGAAAAAGGCTATGATATTCACATGAAAAATTGTAGTCTTTTTATAAGAGATGACATAGGAAATTTAATTGCTAAAGTGAAAATGTCAAAGAATAGAATGTTTTCGTTGAACATTCAAAATGATGTTGCAAAGTGTTTGAAAGCTTGTTACAAAGATGCATCATGGTTATGGCATCTTCGATTTGGGCATCTCAACTTTGGAGGATTGGAAATGTTGTCTAAGAAGGAAATGGTGAGAGGACTACCTTGTATTAATCATCCTGACCAACTTTGTGAAGGGTGTCTACTTGGGAAGCAATTCAGAAAAGGTTTCCCAAAACAGTCAGAATCAAGAGCCAAGAAACCACTCGAGCTCATCCATACTGATGTGTGCGGTCCAATCAAGCCAAGCTCTCTCGGTAATAGTAATTATTTCCTTCTCTTCATTGATGATTTTTCAAGAAAAACGTGGGTATATTTCTTGAAACAAAAATCAGAAGTCTTTGAAGTATTCAAGAAATTTAAAACTGCTGTAGAGAAAGAAAGTGGCTACCAGATAAAAGCAATGAGATCTGATCGAGGAGGAGAGTTCACCTCAAAAGAGTTTCGAGAGTTCTACGAAGCAAATGGAATCCGACGTCCTCTAACCGTTCCGAGATCCCCTCAGCAAAACGGTGTTGCAGAAAGAAACAACAGAACAATTCTCAATATGGCACGAAGTATGCTGAAAAGCAAAAGATTACCGAAGGAATTTTGGGCGGAAGCTGTAGCTTGCGCAGTATACCTATCAAATCGATCTCCAACAAGAAGTGTGTTGGGAAAGACACCACAAGAAGCATGGAATAGAAGGAAGCCAGGTATTTCCCACCTGAGAGTCTTTGGAAGCATAGCTCATGTACATGTACCAGACGAGAGAAGAAGTAAGCTTGATGACAAAAGTGAGAAGTTCATCTTCATCGGGTACGATAATTATTCTAAAGGCTACAAGATGTATAATCCAAACAATGGAAAGACTATCATTAGTCGTGATGTTGTATTCGACGAAGAAAGCACATGGAATTGGAAAACACATGATGAAGATTACAGTTTCCTTCCCCACTTTGAAGAAGAGAAGGAGGAGCAACCAAGAATGGAGCAAGCAGAACAAGAACCCACTACACCATCAGCATCACCAGCCTCAACAGATAATGGAAACTCACCACCATCATTTCTGAATGAAAGAGATGTGGAGCGTACAAGAAGCCTGCAAGATTTTTATGAGGTAACTGAACAACCTGATAATCTCACACTTTTCTGTCTCTTTGCTGATTCCGAACCAGTGAGCTTTGAAGAAGCTGTACAAAATAAGAAGTGGAAAGATGCAATGAATGAAGAAATCAAGTCCATTGAAAAGAATGATACTTGGAAGCTCGTTATACTTCCAAAAAGACACAAAGCAATTGGTGTTAAATGGGTGTACAAGATAAAGAGAAATGCTAAGGGAGAGATAGAAAAACACAAGGCAAGACTTGTTGCAAAAGGCTATAGTCAAAAGGCTGGAATTGACTATGATGAGGTATTTGCTCTTGTTGCTCGATTAGAAACTATAAGACTAATAATTTCTTTGGCAGCTCAGAATAAGTGGAAGATTCATCAGATGGATGTAAAATCCGCCTTCCTAAATGGAGTCCTTGAAGAAGAAGTCTACATTCAGCAATCATCAGGCTATGAAGTCAAAGGCCACGAAGACAAAGTTCTAAAACTAAAGAAAGCTTTTTACGGATTGAAGCAAGCACCAAGGGCATGGAACAATCGGATTGACAAATACTTCAAAGAGAATGGCTTCACCAAATGTCCTCATGAACATGCTCTCTACATCAAATTCAAAGATGGAGATGTTTTGATTGTATGTTTGTATGTAGATGATTTAATCTTCACCGGTAACAATTCAAGTTTTTTTGAAGAATTCAAGAAAGCAATGGCCAAGGAATTCGAGATGACCGACATCGGATTGATGGCATACTACCTTAGTATCGAAGTCAAGCAAAAAGAAGATGGCATCTTTATCTCCCAATGAAGCTATGCAAGGGAGATACTTAAGAAATTCAAGTTGGATGATTGCAATCCAATAAGCACACCGGTGGAATGTGGAGTCAAACTGTCTAAGCATGATGAAGCAGAAAAGGTGGATCCAACACTCTTTAAGAGTTTGGTTGGAAGTTTGAGGTACTTGACTTGTACAAGACCTGACATCCTTTATGCAGTTGGACTGGTGAGTCGTTATATGGAGAATCCAATAACAACTCATTTCAAGGCAGCTAAGAGAATCCTTCGCTATATCAAAGGTACAATTGACTTTGGTTTGTTTTATACAATTTCAAATGACTTCAAACTTGTTGGATATAGCGATAGTGATTGGGGTGGAGATACAGATGATAGAAAGAGCACCAGTGGGTTTGCATTCTTCATGGGAAACACAGCTTTCACATGGATGTCAAGGAAGCAACCTATTGTCACACTATCCACCTGTGAAGCCGAATACGTGGCTGCTACTTCGTGTGTTTGTCATGCAATCTGGCTCAGAAATTTATTGAAGGAATTAAGCTTGCCACAAGAAGAACCAACTGAGATTTGTGTAGACAATAAATCAGCCATCGTCTTAGCAAAGAATCCGGTGTTCCATGACAGAAGCAAACATATCGATACTCGTTATCACTTCATACGAGAATGCATAGCAAAAAGAAATGTGCAAATGGAATACGTAAGGTCAAAGGATCAGATCGCAGATATTTTCACCAAACCACTAAAGTTTGAAGATTTTGCGAGATTAAGAAGTTTGCTTGGCATGGTAAAACAAGTTTAAGAGGGGGTGTTGAAAATATAAACTTGTTTTGAGCAAGCCCATTACCAAGCCCATTTCCAAGCCCATTACCAAGCCCATTTCCAAGCCCAAGTCCATCAAGAAGAACCTTCTAAGGTTAGATGTAAGGTTAGGTGTAAGGTTAGGTGAGTCAATTTAAAAGTATTTGTTTGGTTGGTGAAATTGTGTGGTTAGGATTTATTTGTATTTGTTAATTTGAATGGTTTAGATTAATTTTCTAGCACTATATATAGCCCCTCTTGCATGAGGTTTTATCATCACAAAGAAGAAGAAAACATAAGAGAAGCAAAGCTTCTAGTGAGTGTGTGAGAAACAAAGCAAAGCTTTGTATTGTGAGGTGTTTTGAGTGTTGTAAAAGTTTTATTTTTGTTTTAGTGAGAATTTCGATCCAACATTAAGGCCACAAAATCCCAATAAAATACAATATGAGCAAAATTCAGAATCACACTCTGTACATTGGAATTTAAGTTACATAAGAATATTTCCCAGTACAATTTTTCTTACCCTATTCTATAAACTTTTGTCACATCAATAAGAACACAATTTGAATGAAAAGAATTTCAAATCATATATTACACTCTAATACCATCATAAACTATCATCTCATAGATCCTTATCAATAATCATGCTTGATGAAGAAGGTTCTAGAGTCTCATCTGTTATTTGAAGTGAAACTAAGGAATCTATCCATCGAGCTATTTGTCTGTGCATGGCTTTCTTGAGAGCATGTTGTGATTTGAGTTTGGCTATCTTTTGATAGTATTTCAAAGGCTTTGAACTTGCATCCTAGTCTAAACTGCAGTTACTAATTGGTGCTTGGATCGGAACTTTGCCTTCAAGCATGCTAAAGGAGACATTAATGGTCTGAGAGTGGGAGATGGATTGGTGCATAAGAGAGCTACATTAAGCATCCTCAATGCCTCTTCTTTGGAGAATTTCGGACCAAGACTTGGATCCACAAGTTGAAGAAGGTATCCTTGTTCTTGCAGTTCATATGCCTGCAATAATGTGCATAAAAAGAAACAAATGTTATTAGTAATCTCGAAGAAAGAATTATAAATGTTAGTGTAATGTCTATTTAGAGGCTGGTAAACACTACTCATTTTATCCAATTTAAATAGAGCTTTAATTTCTTCACACAATCCAACTTTACCAAGCTAAAAAAACTATTTTAGCTTTGTTGTATTAGTCAGAAAATGGTTTTTGGTCTAATTCCACCATAAAAGCTAGCTCATGAGAAGATGTTTACCCTCACCTTATAAACTAATGGAGATTCAATTCTTCAATCAATGTGAAACTATCAAACACTCTTATGTGGGATTATGAAACACCCTTTCTTACTCGCAGCATGCCAATTTGGCAACATTTACACCTATGCAATTGGGTTTGGGCTCAACCCAAGCTCTGATACCATGTTAGAAAATGATCTTGGGTTTAACTCTATCACCAAAGTGATAAGAGAATTTTTTGAATTCGTTGGAAGGAGGCAAAAATTTAACAAGGAAGAGGAAGTTATTATATTTCATGTCCTCCTATTTCTCGTATCTTGTGGCTTGTTTATAAGCTCACCAAATAACAAACAAAAACAGGGTGGATAACCCACTACTAACAATACAATGGAAATGAACAAAAAACAGAATAGCCAACTACTTGGGCACAACAGTCCCAAGTTTGTAGGATCATTTAGTCAACAACAATTATGTAAAAGACTTGGTCAAGATTTGATGACCGCTGACCACCATTAGCTACACTCATGCAACCATACAACGTCCCTAACCCATGCACCAATCTGATACTTATCACTCCTCTCTTCCCAAAATATCCTTGGCCTCAAGGATAAAATTGGGGTAGGCCTTTGAAAACCTTCTTAAGTTTTCCCAGGTAGCATCTTCTGATGAAGCCCCTAGCCACTTAATTAGGACTTCTGTTTTTGGACGGTATTTCCCCTTTCTAATGACACATCGATCAAGGACCGCTTCAGGTATTGGCAATATGGTAGACTCATCTGAAATAGGTGGAAGAGTTGGAAGAGCTACTGGCCTATTTCCTAAATGCTTTCTTAGGCGACTAACGTGTACTACATCATGAATTTGGGCATCAGGAGGCAGAGCAAGACGATAGGCAACCTGCCCAATTCTCTCAAGAATTTCAAATGGTCTAAAAAACCGTGGTGATAGCTTCATGGAACTGCGAAATGCTATCGAAGTTTGCCGATATGGATGTAACTTTAGATAAAAAAAATCCCCCACTTGGAATTGGACCTCGCACCGGTGACGATCGGCTTGCTTCTTCATACGTTCTTGGGCCAAGGTCAAGTTGTGTTTTAATTCATGCAGAATGGTATCACGATCTCGAAGACATTCATCCACAGCTTGTACCTGAGTGGTGGCAGGGATGTAAGGTATCAGACTCGGAGTTGGAACACCATATACGGCCTCAAACGGGGTAGTTTTTATGGTTGAATGGAGGCTTGTGTTGCAACTGAACTCAGCCCAAGGCAACCAATCGAACCATGTCCGTGGTCGATCTCCAGCAAAGCAATGTAAGTATTGCTCCAATGTGCGATTCACGACTTCAGTCTGACCATCAGTTTTGGGATGGTAACTGGAGCTTAACTTGAGTTCGGTTCCCTGCAACTTAAAAAGATTAGACCAAAAAGCACTCACAAAAATCTTATCTCGATCGTTGATGATGGATTTGGGAACACCATGTAGTTTCACAATGTTCGACACAAAAACTTTAGCCACTATTGCTGCCGAAAAATGATGCTTGAGTGGAACAAAGTGATTGTATTTTGAAAGTCTATCTACCACAACCATGATTATTGTGTGACCTTGTGAGGGTGGAAGTCCTTCAATGAAATCCATAGTTAAATCGATCCATATTGTAGTTGGAAGTGTAAGAGGTTGTAGTAAACTTGCTGGCTTAAGGGTATTATTTTTAAAACGTTGAAAGGTGGTGCATAGACGCAAGAATTGCTTAACTGATTTTCGGACCCCCGGCCATGTGAAACTGCGTTGAAGCCTTGCTAGAGGTTTGTGATACCCGAAATGTCCTCCAACAGGAGAGGCATGGCTATCTGACAACACCGCAGGTAAAAGAGAGCTTTTAGGACTCAAATAGACCTTCCCCTTAAAAAACCACACTCTATCCCGTTGAAAATATAAAGGTTCAGGTGAAGTCAAATTCTTCCTAAGCAACTGGTTGTAAAAAGAGTCCTTCTGAACTTCTTCTTGGAGTGTTTTCCACCAATCAGCCTATGACAAAGATACAACTAATAAATTAAATTCAGTCTTACGGGATAAAGCATCTGCACCATTATTATCTTGCCCACATTGATACTCAATGGTATAATCGTATCCAAGCAACTTAGGGAGCCATCGAGCCTGAATAGGAGTTGTAATGCGTTGCTCCAAAAGAAACTTTAGGCTTTTGTGATCGATTTTCACCACAAAAGTTCGGCCCAGCAAGTAAGGACGCCACTTTTGGATTGCCTTAACGATAGCTAGCATCTCCTTTTCATAAGTTGACAATGCCAAGGCCGAGCCTTTCAAGGCTTCACTGAAAAAAGCAATAGGTTGCCATTGCTGTGACAAAATAGCGCCTATACCCTGACCACATGCGTCACTCTCTACAACAAACTGTTGTGAAAAATTTGGAAGACGTAAGACTGACAGTGTTGATAAAGCTTCTTTCAATTTATGGAACGCTTCATCTGCTTCTGTAGTCTATGTGAATCCCTCTTTAGTCAATAATTTTGTTAGAGGGCCTGTTATACTTCCAAAGCCATTGATAAACTTCCGATAATAACCGACTAACCCCAAAAATCCGCGGACTCCCTTAGTGGTGGAAGGTTTAGGCTAGTCCTTAACTGCTTGTATTTCGGTGGGATCAACTGCCACTCCCTGCTCTGAAATAATATGTCCAAGATAATCGACTTGTTCCACCCCAAAACGGCATTTAGTTTCTTTGGCAAATAATCTGTGAGTCTTCAAAATTGATAATACCGTGTGCAAATGGGAGAGATGCTCATGCCTAGTTTTGCTATATATCAAGATGTCATCGAAGAAAACTAGGATGAACTTACGCAAATAGGGCCTAAATAGGTCATTCATTAAGCTTTTCAGGCCGGGGCGTTGATGAGTCCAAATGGCATGACCACAAATTCATAGTGCCCTTCGTGAGTGTGGAAGGCTGTCTTATGAATATCGCTTTCTTGGACTCTTATTTGATGATATCCTGATCGTAAATCCAATTTAGAGAAGTACTTGGAACCATGTAACTCATCAAGTAGTTCATCTATGACAGGAATAGGATACTTATCTTTGATTGTAATGTCATTCAAAGCCCTGTAATTGACACAAAAATGCCAACTGTCGTCTGATTTTTTTACCAAAAGAACAGGAGATGAAAAGGGGCTGTGGCTGGGACGGATCAGACGTGAATGAAGAAGTTCTTGAACCATCTTTTCGATTTCTGCTTTTTGATAAAAGAATAGCGGTAGGGTCTAACATTAATTGGTCCACTATTTGGTTGTAGCGGAATATGGTGATCATGGCTTCTGGCAGGAGGTAGTTGCGTAGGCAGTTCAAAGACTTGTTTAAATTCCTCCAGGATGCGAGCTAGATCAACAGGGTAAGCTTGTCTCTTCTCGAGTCCATCAGCTGGTAGTAATTGGAGGAAGAAGCTTGAACCGTGGTTATGAGGACTACTTTTGTCTTCGAGATCTTTCAATCCTACTTGTTTCATGCCTTGGAAGGTATGCCTTGTGTCCTCGTCATGAAAGGTCATAGTGAGCTTCTGATAATCGGTCTCAATTGACCCTAAAGTAGCCAACCATTGAACTCCTAACACAAGTGGACAAGCTGCCACGAGTAATGCTTAAAATTCAGTTGCCACTTTGTATCCTTGAATTTCCAAAGGTAAGTCCAAACACTTACCCATGCATTCTATCTTCTCTCGATTGGCTACCATAACTTGAAAAGTATGGTCTTTGGTCACGTTCAACCCGTGCTTTTTAACCAGAGATTGGCCCACAAAGTTGTGGGTGCTACCTCCATCTACCAATATCGCAACCTCCTTTCCTTTCACTCGTCCTTGGAGGCATATAGTTTGAGGATGCTCGGTCCCTACCATTGCGTGAAATGAAATTTCCGGCACCACCACTTCCCTTTGATGATCAATTTGGTTCTCATTTGACTCACCATCACCATTTTCGATGTCTTCGATCATAAAAAGCTGGGGTCTTTGGCATCGATGACCGGGACCGAATCGTTCATCACAGTAATAACAGAGCCCTTTTTCTCTGCACTCTCGAACTTCTTGGCTGGTTATTCGTTTGAATGTATGGGGTTATTGGTTGGTTCCAGTTGTTGGTTTGGACATAGGAGAGGGCCCTAAAATGCCAGCAGAATTATTGCTTCCAAGTTTTGAAGGGACGTTGAGAACTGATGTCTTTGAGGAGCCAAACCCCTTCTTTTGTAATCCATTACATTCTTACACTAATCGGGCAACTCCTATTGCATCAGCTAGTGATCGTCATTGTTTGATTTCACATCCAATCGAACTTCGTCTTTGAGACCTGCGACGAAACAACCAATTAGAAATTTCTTAGGCAAATTGTCTACTCGATGAGATAACCTTACGAACTCATCCTGGTATGCTACAACTGTGGTGGTTTGCTTAAGCCGAGCAAGAGCTTCGAAGGGGTCTTCATAGTCAATGGGATCGAAACAGAGCAATAAAGCTTTAGTGAATTTGCCTATGTCATCGATCCTTTGAACTTGACAAGCCATTGGTGCCATTGGAGAGCTATGCCTTTAAGGTGGAAGGAATCGAGTTGAACACCATGCTCCGAGGCTCCTTCTTTAAATTCAAAGTATTGTTCTGACTTGTAGATCTAACCCATAGGGTCTTCTCCATTGAATTTTGGGAAGTTAAGCTTGAGATGATGACTCTTTGGGTGAGAAGAGGGTTGGGAATGGCCAGTGGAAATGTAGTTGAATGGGTGGGATGACTCAATTTGAGCAAATGGATTAACATTGGGATTGTTCGCAGGCATTTCATGAGTTGCTTCCAAATTTTGAATTTTGGTCAAGATGGTTTGTAACGTGGAGTGAACCTCATCAATGTTAGATTCATGACGTCTCAAAATCTTATGAACCTCATTTTGAAACTTAGCATTAGATTGATTCCGAGTTGCCATAACGAGCCAACCTGGCTCTGATACCAATGATAAGAGAATTTTTTGAATTTGTTGGAAGGAGGCAAAAAGTTAACAGGGAAGAAGAAGTTACTATATTTCATGTCCTCCTATTTATCGTATCTTGTGGCTTTTTTATAAGCTCACCAAATAACAAACAAAAACAGAGTGGATAACCCACTACTAACAAGCAACGTAAATGAACAAAAAATAGAATAGCCAACTACTTTAGTGGGCACAATAGTCCTAAGTTTGTAGGCATAATTTATTCAACAATAATAATGTAAAAGACTTGGTCAAGATTTGATGACCGCTGACCACCATTGGCTACACCCATGCAACCATACAACATCCCTAAGCCATGCACCAATTTGATACTTATCACAAAGCTAACTCATTAGTAGAGGTTTACCTTCACCTTATAAATCAATATAAATTCACTTTTTTAATCAATGTAGGACTATCTAACATTCTTCTTCAAGCGCAACGATTTACTTCTTTAACCAATATAAGACTATCTAACATCCTCACGTAGCATGCTCACTCAATAGCACCAGCACCCATGCAACTGAGTTTAGCCCATACAAATTAGATAGAGCCCAACCCAACCAAGCTCTAATACAATGTTAGAAAAAAGTCTTGGGCCTAACTCCATCAGTAAAGCTAGTTCATAAGAGGAGATTTACTCTCACTTTATAAACCAATATAAATACATTTCTTCAACCAATATGGAACTATCAAACAATATTCATAAAATAGAAATAAACTAAAAAATATATATGAAAATGCAAAATGCAATTAATTTAGTTACCCAATCAAGAAGATAAACAAACTCCTCCTTTGGCCTATAATTAATGTTGCTCTTCCCACTAACAATCTCCAATGCAACAACTCTAAAGCTATACACATCTGCCTTATCAGTTAGGTAACCCCTCATCGCGTATTCAGGAGCCATGTAGCATCTGGAGTAAAAATACATATCAACACACAAACTAAAGATCATACCACCAACGAATAAAGATTTAGAAGAATATCTTAGAACCTTTCACTATATAAGAGAGAGAGAGAGAGAGAGCTCACATTGTTTCAGCTATTCTTGTGGTGATATGAGTGTTCTCTTCTTCATCAAGCTTTGCTAAACCAAAGTAAGATATTTTAGCATTTAGATCCTTGTCAAGCAGCATATTGGTTGTCTTAATATCTCTATGAACTATTTTCAATCTCGATTCCTCATGAAGATAGGCTAATCCCCGTGCTATTTCTATGCATATCTTCTTTCTTATTTTCCAGTCCAAGTTAAGCTTTTGTTCCTCTTTACCTAAAATAAGAAAATAAGGGTAGACAAAGTCTAGTCATAGTTCATTCTAAACGTTCATAGAAATGATATATTAAGTGTTAGTGACGCAATACCGAAGAGTGCACGAGCAAGGCTGTTGTTTTCAAGGTATTCATAAACAAGCAGTAATTAGTTTCCTTCAATACAGCAGCCATAAAGCTTCACAAGATTCGGGTGCTGTAAGGCTGATATCATTCCTATCTCATTCACAAATTCACGGTTCCCTTGCTTAGATTTCGAGGAGAGCTGCTTGATAGCAATCACTGCCCAATCTGATAGTGTACCCTGCAATCAAGCAGATAAGCATTTCAGAATACAGTAAAGAGAACATTCTTTTTCCCACTAGCCACTGTTTTCCAACTTGTGCATAGACTAGAAAACCATAATTACCTTGTAAACAAGCCCAAACCCTCATTCTCCAATCTTGTTTGCAGGGTCAAAATTATTGGTAGCAGCCTTAATTTGTTTGAGGGTGAAATAACCAGTTTGAAGATCTAATGCACGAAGTTCTGTACCAAAACAAAGAAAAGAAAATTTAACCAAACCTGTTAACATCAAGAAGAGCAAACATATCTGACTCTTCCAATATAATCCCAACTTCAAGAAATCAACAATTGCAGACAAACAAGAAAGTACATAATATACATCAGTCTTACCTTTGTTTTCGAGGTATTTTCCCCCGAAGCAACCTTTCATCCACAGACCAACCAACAGTAGCATCACAACAGCATATGAAGCAATTACGATGCCAACAATGACTCCGGCAGATAAACCAACAATGTCTACAAGAAGGAAGAGAAGTTATGGAACAAGCTTGAAGAAAAGAAAAGAGGAAGGCCCTATAGAGGAGATAAATTAACATACTTGTTGTAACTGTAATATCAGATATAAGAGGTCCATAGACACCTCTGTCAGGAATGGCATGGTTCCTTTACCGGCCCAGTATAAGCGGACCTCTATAGTGCTACCATTAACCCAGACATTATCAACTTCTATGGTGAAGTCTTTTCCAACACCTCCAGCTTCCTGTGCAATGTAAAAGTCTTTCCAAACTAATTTTCCCTGTGTAAAAATCGGGATTAGAAACTTTATTAAACTCATCTGAAAGTTAGCTTTTGTCTTCTTTCAAAACTAATCCTTATAATGAGTAAATACTTCAAACTAAATTCTACTAATGAAGAGTTTTTTTTCCTCACCTGAATCAATACATCAAATATACGCCTTCCAAGGCTCGCATAAGACTGATCATCAGTAAACATAATTTCAGCGAAGTGCAGCTTCACAGTATAAGAACCTTTTCGCATGCACAGACCATAATACTTGAGTGATTGGGTAGAGACGCGTGTAGTTTTGTAATATTCGGCACCAGTCACATTCAAACCATATTGGTTTGTTGCAAGGTTGCTAGCGTCTTCATCGTCCATGTAGACCCCTGTACTGCTGTAAGCGCACCCGGTTCCTACTGAAGCAAAGTTTGATTGGCCCTTTGTGTTTAGGTCTTCCTCGTAATGGTTTCCCCCTTGTGTGATTGCTCCTCCTCCACAATTAATGAACAACGAATGGTCTGCAAATGTAAAAGTATTATGTGAAAATATGAATCCATTGAAATCATGGGGTTATTGCAAAATTATGTCAAGTTAAAACCTTACTAAGCAAAATTAGATCAAAAAAATAAAAAAATAAAAGAAAAGGAATACATTTAGATCAAAATGCTAGCAAACAAGCAATCATAGAAGTATGTAAGCACAATTAACTTAAGAATTATTAGATGTCATGGGCTACAAATTTGGACTAAACAAATTTATTCATTAACTTACATGAAATTTATGCCAGCCAAAGTTTCAAGTGTTACGGGAATTTGACCGGTCAACTGATTGAAACTCAGGTCTCTACAATAACAAAATAGACCAACATACGTAAGGTTTCCCTAGTTAAACATTATCATAATCGCATCTCTGTGGAAATAAACATCCATCTGAACACTTACAACAGTTTTAAATTTGTCATATCCCCAAGGTATGATGGAATTGTAACAGTAATCAAGCAATTTCTGAGTATTCTGAGTCACAGGATTAGAAGCAACACATTAATAAGTTAGAGCAATCAATAAATGAATCACATAGGAAATTTTATTACAATAAATTAAGTTAGTATCAACTCACAATCTTTTCATGTTTTTCATGGCCTGCAAATTAGGGAAATTCGAACTTGCTCCATGCAAATCAGATATCCTCCTAAAAACAAATATGTACATTACAAATTATGAATAGTTCCATCTTTCAAGTACTTTTTTCAAATTGTAATAATTCATGATAGATAAATTTATATCATTTAATACAAGTGGGATTGAATGCTTACAATTGCTCCAAATTTGTCAATCGAGAATGTCAAAGGAAAGTCTGCTAGTTTGCTGGTCATTTAAAATTAGCATATTCTATTTTTGTATAGTTTTTATAGCCTTGATTCTTACCTTAAATTAGGATATGTTAGTTGTAGTATGTATATATGACAGTTTGCAAAAAGTAAAGGCTGTAAATCTGGTAATTTGCAAAAGTAAGGGCTGTAAATCAGCATGTATATGTTATATATAATGAAATCTCTCTAAGAAAAGAATACAATTCTCCAAAAAATCTCTAAGTTTGTCATGGTATCAGAGCCTCAACTCCGAGATTCTTGTTTAGCCTTCATTCTTGGTTTCTCTCGATTAGTTTTTCATTCTTGGTTCTCATGTCTTCTTGGTTCGTTTCAATGGTAAAAACTACTCGGCTTGGGAGTTTCACTTCAAGGTTTTTGTCAAGGCTAAGGATCTATGGGGCCACGTTGATGGCATCAAACCTCCTCCCGATACAAAAGACAAGGATCTGTATGCCAAATGGGAAGTCAAGGATGCCCAAGTCATGACATGGATTATCGGATCTGTGGAAGCCAACCTCGTCTTGAATCTTCGACCCTCTAAGACTACTGCTAAGATGTGGACATATCTCAAGAAGGTCTATAGTCAGAACAACACTGCTCAACGATTCCAACTTGAACTTGATTTATCTAATCTTCAACAGGACAGTCTCTCTATCTCTGATTTTTACTCTAAATTTATGAATCTTTGGATTGAATATACTGACATCATCTATGCTACTTGTTCAAGGTCTGAACTCTGTTCAATCAGTCCATGAAACTACACAGAAATCACAGTTTCTTACGGAACTAAGATATGAATTTGAAGGCATCCGATCTAATCTTATGAACCAAGATCCTGTCCCTTGCCTAGATGCTTGTCTCAATGAATTGTTATGCGAGGAACAATGCCTTCTCAGTCAAACTACCATAGAAGAACGTCACTCAACTTTTGTTCCAGTGGCTTTTGCAACACAAGGCAAGCCAAAAAATAGAGACATGAGCACTGTCCAGTGCTTCAGTTGCAAGAAATTTAGCCATTTTGCTTCTAATTGGTTCCAAAAGTTCTGTAACTACTGCAAGAAGGATGGTCATATTATCAAGGAATGTCCTATTCGACCCCTAAAGAAATTTGAAAGAGCATATACTGCCACAATTAACTCTTCTAATGCTAGAAGTTCTATGGTTACAGCACCTCCAACACAAAGTGCTCATGCTCCTGTTTCACATGTCACCCCTGAAATGATCCAACAAATGATTGTTTCTGCTTTCTCTACTTTAGGACTCTCAGGTAAATCCTTCTCTACATCTTCTCCTTGGCTCTTTGATACTGCAACTTCCAATCACATGACAAACAACACTAAATATCTTACCAATGTATACAAATATTCTGGAAATTTCGAGATTTATACTGCTGATGGTAGTTCTTTACCTATCACGGTGACCAGTGATGTTTCTCATTCTTTAACTGATGTATTTGTCTCTCCTGGTCTTACCACTAATCTGGTTTCTGTCGGACAACTAGTTGAAAATGATTGGAAAGTGGAATTTTCTAAATCTGGTTGTGTTGTGCAGGATCAACAATCCGGGAAGATGACCGCGAGGGGGCCTAAAGTGGGACGTCTCTTTCCCTTTCCGTTATCTTCATCTCCATGTCTAGCATTACCTCGTGTCACTTGTAATTCTGTTCATGTTGATTGCCGATTATGGCATAAACGTCTTGGACATCCAAACTCTAATGTACTTCATAATTTGCTTAATTTCGGTTTACTTGGAAATAAAGAGTCACCATCTCTTAATGATATTCAATTTGATTCCCTCACCTGAATCAATACATCAAAGAGACGCCTTCCAAGACTGGCAAATGTCTCATTATCAGTGAACATAATTTCAGCAAAGTGCAGCTTCACTTTATAACTGCCTTTCCTCATGCACCGGCCATAATACTTGAGTGATTGCGCAGAGAGGCGTGGAGTTTTGTAATATTCAGCACCAGTCACATTCAATTTAAAGTCATTTGATGCTATGTTATTAGCATCTTCTTTGCCCATGTAAACCCCTGTACTGCTATAGGCCCACCTGTTGTCTGTAAAACCAAAGTATGATTGACCCTTTCTGTGCAGCTCTCCTCCGCAGTTAATGAATAAGGAATGGTCTGTGAATGCAAAGGAAATTGAATAATAACATGAATCCACTGGGAGAAATATAAGTCAAATCAAGTGGCTATTGCAATTTACAAAAGGCATAATGTTACATCTAATTACGCTTACGTGTGGCTTTTCCATCACAGGGAAGGCCTTTCATCAAGCACCAATCATTTCTAGCAGTGGACAAAAAATATATGTCCGGTTAATCATTTATGTTTCAATCACAATTTTGATCAGGAAAAGAAAACAAAATGAAAACAAGAGACGTCACTTACAAGTTGCTCTGTGAGGATGAAAGACTGGATGCTAAGTTCCTGTAAAATGACCAGGGCCGGATTATATACACACAACAAAATATATGAACTAGGTGAAATAATTAATCAATACATTTTGTTAGAGGTATGAAACATATAAGTATGGATGATATAAAGAGGCTTACACATCGGACTGTTGACAACTAGCTTGAGCTGAATCAGTAAAATTGTTGTAAGACAAATCCCTGCAATCGATTTTTTCATGGAATTGACAATGAATCAATGATTATTGCAAAACCAAAAGTAACAAAATAAAAAATGAATGAATAAGTGATCATAGCCAAACTGAGTCTTGCTTCAGGAAAATGTGATTTGTAACTTTATGTCCAAAATACATAAAGATCATATATCGGACGGAAAAAAAAACGTACATGTTACATTTGCTGTTCAATATCCAATCGGGTATATCTCCAGTCAGTTTGTTGTTTGTCAGGAACCTAAATCAGAAAAGCAGTAAATCAACACACCAGATATAAAGCTTTCAATGAGTGAAGATATAAACAATGAAAATAGTATTATTTGTAACATTTCAAATGATAAGATAAATATGATGCTTGATAGGAGTAGATGTCAAATGCTTACACATTTGAACTGAATAAATTTATTTAATAACTTACAGGAAATCTATGCTTTTTAAACTCTCTAGCTGTGGTGGAATTTGACCACTTAGTTGATTGAAGCTCAGGTCTCTACAATAATAAAATAAGGCGACATAAGCATAAAAGGTTTCTCTAGTTAAACATTATTATGAAATAGCACAAAAATGCGCATATCCGTGGAAATAACACAAATGAAAATACTTACAAAAGTTTTAAATTTGTCAAATCCCCAAGGTATTGTTGGATTGTACCAGTAACCAAGCAATTTCTTAGTATCCTGAGTCATAGAAATAGAGACAATTCATCAATAAATTAAAGCAACCACTAAATAAGCCACACGGGATGTTTTGTATAGGAAATTACATCAATATCTACTCACAATCTTCTCATCTTTTTCATATCCCGCAAATAAGGAAAATTTGAACTTGCTCCAGTCAAATCAGTTATCCTCCTAAAAACGAAGAGGTAAATCAGAATTATTAACTGTTTAATCTTTCAAGTATGTTTTTCAGATTATTATTAACTAATTATTCAGAAGGCAAATATATCATCAACTACACTTGGGATTGAATGCTTACAGTTCCGCTAAGTTCGTCAACCGAGAAATAGAGATAGGAATGAGACCCTTCTTGGATGTGCGCTGCAAATCCCTGCAATGGAATCAACATGTCTTAGAAAACAACAAAATACAATGCAGTTTGTAAAAGGGCAGGACGAAGAAAGGTAAATTAATGGAATAGAGAGCAAAACTCACAGTCTTGTAAGGTTAATCCAGTTCCCAATAAAATTAGGTATCTTGCCTGTCAAGTTACTGCCATCTATCCAACTGCAAGTGGTATTAAAACATCAGAAATATTTGAATTCTGAACAATAAATTTACATAAATTTGTGCCTCATTAAGTCACTTACAAATCAGTTAAGTTCTTCAGATTTCCATATGATTCTGGTATTGACCCTGAAAAATTGTTTGCAAAAAGAGAGCTGCAAGAGAAAACGATAAGAGCATTCGAATGAAGCAACATAATGAAAAATCTGTCTGGATTCTTCAGTAAAAGAATATCAGTAAGATATATATGGATAGAGGCCTTGTAGTCTTCTTAAGTTCCTCAAATTTCCAATGTTTTCAGGAAGAGATCCGTCAAGCTGATTGTCTCCCAAGACCCTGGAAAATGGAACGTAAGTTGACAGGCCCTATTTCTGTACCTTCCTTTTGTACAGATGGTAGTCTACCAACAACCTCACAGTGACTCTCCAGCCGATATTTGATCCGACTAGAAGGTTCCTGTGAAGTTAAGTCATTTCCCTTTTATTTTGAGAATTTTACTTTTTGTTTTTTAACTTATGATTGTAAAATAGGTTTAATAAAATTTCGAACAACATAACAGTTATTTTTCTGAGATTTCCATCTTGCAAATTTTGTATAAAATTTAAACACTTTTAAAATCAAGTATTTTCCCTAGAACTTCTGAGCCACGGGCCCTCAATTTATCAATTTACAAGCAATCACAAACATGTCATCATATTTCAAAAATAACTTAAAACACAATTTGCAACTCATGCATTTATTGATTTATACATTTTCAAAAATTAGAGAAAAGTTATACTATCAATTATATACAAATTTTTAAGAGTGTTCAAAACACGTTTATACAATCATAGTAACCCCCCCAACTCGATCTGCCTAATCCTGGGCTGGAGTTCCTACTGTCGATGTACCTGTCCCTGCATCTGTCCCTAGGGAGGTTTTATTTTATAAAACATAAAATAACATATGAGCTATACGAGCCTAGTGAATGTTATAAATTTTCATTTAAAGTTTAATTTTACAACATAAACCTCCCTTTAGTTTTAAAACATTTTATAAACTCTTAATCGCTGTAATATTTAAAAAGGTTTTTCTCTGAAAATCAAGTTTCAATTAATTGCATAAATAAATAATTTTCATAAATATCATTTGATTTCATTATAAAACTAAATAATGAAGTGAAATATTGTATCCTTTCAGTTTTTTACTAAAAAATGTAAATAGTGATGATGCTATAGTTTTCAAAAAATCTCTAAATAAAGCAAGTCAACCATTAAAGGTCCATACCACATGGTATCCTAGATATGGAGCAGAATTTTACCTTGCTCTAGTCTTTTCTAAATTTTCCCTCGTTCAAGCCCATATATTCGGTATTACATAGCGGAATTTTTCTCTTGCTATAGAGCGAAATTTTTCCTCGCTCAGATGGAAGTTAGCTAATAATATACCCTGTACGTATATTAGGCAACACACTAAACTGAACAACTGACTCGACACAATCCCCCCTACTGGTTTTGATAGGACTCGCCCCGAATTTACCTTTTCGAGGCTTTAGTAATCCCGCTGGGCACCCCACAGGACCTTTTTGGACTGTAGCTAGCATCACTAAAAGGATAACGTGGAGCAAACCTTTAAACTTTAATTAATTAATAATAATATAAATAATTTTATAAACATAATAATTCTCAATTATAGAAATTCATACTTTAAATTTTCTAAAAATTTTGATAGCACAACGACTATTTTCAAGGTTTCCTAAAATTTCAAAACACTTGTAAACAATCCAAAAAAAAAAAAAAACACTTCAATATTTCAAACCATAATCTCCACTACAATGTGAACCTCCGATTCATCTCACAATCATTACCTAGCCATAAGAAATCTATCTCATGAAAATCATTTCAATCTTGAAAACACAATTTCATGCATAAAATCCAGCAT
This sequence comes from Dimocarpus longan, assembly GCA_022984855.1. Classification (NCBI taxonomy): domain Eukaryota; kingdom Viridiplantae; phylum Streptophyta; class Magnoliopsida; order Sapindales; family Sapindaceae; genus Dimocarpus; species Dimocarpus longan. The sequence goes on along the minus strand of CM041014.1, from coordinate 9,368,212 downwards.
TCATATGAGCATAGCCCAAAATATTTACAATATATATATATACAAAGATATCAAAGCATTTCATGTACATAAATACATCACATCACCACAATTGTGGTAAAGTTCATAAAATTCTTTACAATCCAAAAATTATGTACAAATATATGCAAAACATGACTTTACAGAAGAACGTTGTCCATAACCAACCCATCTAATCCGTGGTAAGAGAGCGAGCACCCTGACTATTAGTTCCTGTATTTGAAGAGGTTTTTATAACATAAAACAAAAATAGTGAGCTAAAAAAACTCAGTGAGTGTAAGATTTTTCTACTTAATACGTCTCTCTCAAAATACCTCCCAAAAACATTTTTAAAAGGAATTACTTTATTTCATAACAATTTTGAAATTGAAGCTTATAAACTTTAGTGAATTTATGAGAAATCTTTAAAATTTAGTTTCATGCATAAAAACATAATGACAATTTATTTATTACATAAGATTTTAACATTTCCTTTTCTCGCTAAAACTGCACCAATATAACCCAAAGAAGCTATCATAACATGGTCACGTGACGATTCGATTAACGCTGTTCATCATGACAATACATGAGACATCTCACAATACGTAGCGGAATTTTTGTGCATCGTTTAGTAGAGTGAGATAATACCCCACACGTGTAGAGGGAGACACGACTTGACTGATTGAATCAATCCCCCTGAAATTAGTGACACGCCCTCCCAACACCTGCCATACATAGTGGGGTATACCGGCCGGGTCTAAATTATAATCCTTGTATCCATAACATATAGCATGGGATAAGCCATTGGTGTTTGAAACATTTTCTTTTTCCATGTGATTCATACTAAATTCTTTCGTTCCATAAATTTAAAATATGAATTATATCGCATCAAACTCACCAATTCATAAACTTTATCATTTCAAACCTTTGATGCATAAAACACATCTTTTTTCAAACAAATACATAAAGTGTCTGTAAACTAATATCTTCAAAGAAAATCATTTTCATTTCAAAATGCATTATCAACGTTATAAACTTCATAAAATAGCAAAATATGCATTGAATGATTCGTAAAATAAAATTTTCACTCACTTGGCTCAGAAGCTAATCGTTTATTCTTCAATTAACCTTTCTTGAATCCTTAGCTTGCTTTCCACCTATAATACACATTCTTAATTAGAATGCACCAACTAATTACACAAAATGAACATTTATTCATCAATTTTCCACTTAAAGCACCATATCAAAATTAATCCACAAAATTCACACAAACTAATGCATTCCTCCTCTCATTCATTCCCTTCCATTCTCTTGATTCAATTTCACTTAATCACATACATAATTTCATAAAAATACATTAAAATAATTAGGAAACCATTTGATACCAACATGTCCTTCTTAACCAAAATTACATATCTACCACACACAAGCTTTTTCTTTTCATTCCATTGATACATATTAACCTAAAATCATACCAAACATTATTTAATTCCATCAAACCAACAAAATCAACTCAAGCACATCCACTTCCTAGCTTGGCTGAATACACCACTAGGCCATTCAAGTTGTTTTTTCCATTTTCATGCTAATCAACTACATCAAAACCATTCCAAAATCAATCTAATACCTAAAAATCAATTTAATTCAAATTTAGTTGAAAAATTCACTTAAAGCCTAGCCTTGACATAAACTTACATTATAATATCCAACATCATTCTTTACTTTCATGGCCAACAAACACATTAAAAATCACTCCAATACTCATCTAATATCCTTAAATCAATTCACTTAAAATTTATGTGAAAATTTGTACAAACCTTAAATACTTATCTTACTAGTTTGCTTGCCACCCCACCTCGTTTGTGTTTTCTTCCAAATCTAAACTCAAATAAGGGATAATCAACATCTATTTATACCAAGAAATTCACTGATACATCATTTTAACAACTCACCATAAAAACCCATCAAAATATCATAAAAAACTCAACTTTCTTACCTATTCTCTTCACTTTTTTGCTTTTTTTTTTTTTTTTTTTTTTTACCCTAACACCTTGCTTGATGAAGATTGATGGATTTTGGCATGAAAAATGCGATCAAAACCTTGATTTTCCCTCTTCTCCTTGTTGCCAAATCTACACAACCCTCACTCTCATGTTTTCCGTTCTTTACCCGATCAAACACACTAACCATTTATCACCAAATCAACTTTATATAGGCTTGATTTTTCTTGACTAAAATGTCCCTCATCTAACCTACAAATGGCCATCAAATCCCTTGATTAACTTTACTAAAATGCCCTTAATTAAAATCTCCTAACAACTTATCAAATTAAGGATAATTTAGTCACTTAATCATTTATGCATTAAATTCCATTAGTGTTAGCCAACTAATGTTAATTTATTTATTTTGATTTGCCACTCTTCTATTGACTAATCTTGCATGACATGGATTGTGCTTTTTATTCAATTTATTTCCATGTGATGCTCACACCAAATCCATATATTTTTGAAGTTGAATAGACCATTTTGCCCTTATGCATTTAATTGTCATTCACATTTAAATAAATTTCAAAAATATTCTATGACTATCCAATTATTAAATTGACCATGTAATACTCTAATTGAGCATCCTAACTCTCAATCTTATGCTTTAAAAAAAATTCTAGTGGGTGTCAAGTCATCAATATCTATTATTCTTTGAAAAGGGCCTTTTTGTCCATTAAATTTCGGATCGTTTTAAACCTATCCAAATGGACTTATTTTCGACCCATTCTACTTTCTAATAACTCTAATACCTATTTCAAGACTTTTAATGCCCAAAGTCTATTTTGCGAAAATCACTATTGCCACAGATATTATTCACCCAGAAATACTATTCATCGAAAATTTAGTTTTCGAAAATGAAGTTCTGGGGTTTACAATTTCACCCCCCTTAAAAAAAATTTCATCCTCAAAATTTAAAAACATATGTACTTTAAACAAACGCACCTGTCTCAAATAGATGAGGGTAGTGCATACGTATCTACTCTTTATGTTCCTATGTAGTTTCTTCTATTGCATGATATCTCTACAATACTTTAACCAATGGAATGACTTTGTGGTGCAACACTTGATCTCTGTGGTCGAGGATTTGAACCGACTTCTCTTCGTACGTCAATTTTTTTTTTTAACTCCACTGGTTGTCCTCTCAATACATGTGAAGGATCCGTTACATATTTGCGAAGCATGGAAACATGGAATGCATCATGGATCTTGGCTAGCTCTGGTGGTAGCTTTAGATGATATGCTACTTCTCCAATTCTTTCAACAACTTCGTACAGCCCAATGTATCATGGACTCAATTTTCTACGCTTTCCAAATCTTAACACCCCTTTCCACGGTGATATTCTGAGGAATACCCGATCCCTCACTTAAATTCTAAGTCCCTCCATCGGTTGTCTGCATAACTCTTTTGTCGGTTATTAGCTATCTTTAATGTAAAAGTCAAAACTTCATCTGGTGAAAAAAATAATTTATTATTTTTTCGATTAATAGTATTTTTAAACGAAAACCGTCTGTGTGAATACTATTTTTAGGTGAATAGTAATTTTTGAAAAGTGGACCCTAAAATCATTGAAAGTGAATTTTTTTATAAATAATATTTTCTAACGAAAAGTGTTCAATGAATAGTAACTTTCATAAAGTGGACTTCGCAAATCAAAAGGTTTTGAAATTAATATTAGAGACTAAAGAAATTGGAACGGATAAAAACTGAATCCATCCGAATAGTTTGTAATTGATTCAAATTTTATCAGACGAAAATACCATTCATATTATTTAGGAATAATAAAATGATTTAAAGTACTCAGGTATGAAAATTGAATTTTCGGAACGATCCCTAGGCAATCTAGAAGTAATTAATGAAACACTCGAAAAGTATCTGGAAATCAATACTATTCCCGGAATCAAATTAATCTCGAATTCAATCTTCTTGTCTGAGGGTAAACTTGGAAGATCCTTTAAGAACACTTCTGAAAACTCTGCAACCATAGGTATATCCTTAATTCGAGCCTCCCTCTCGGTCATATCTATCATATTAGCCAAATAACCTATATAATGTTTCTTCATCATCTTTCTGACGGTCATGGCTGATATGATATGCGATGAAAGCATTCTGGGTTCCTCTCGAAATACCATATCTAGCTTCCCCGATGAACTGAACCTGACTTCCTTCTGAAAACAATCCACCATGGTATGATGCATAGCTAACCAATCCATTCCTAATATAATGTTGAAGCCACATATATCCAACAACATCAAACTGACTAGAAATGATCTACCCCCAATTACAATGTCATAATCTCTGCAAACATTCTCAATACCTAATGAGTCTCCTGTGGGAGTAGCTACTACCATACTGCACTTTAAGGGTTTTAATTTCACATTATCTTGCCTAACAAAATCTCTAGAAACAAAAGAGTGCGTCGTTCTAAGGTTTATCAAAACATGAGTATTAGTATCAAAAGCTGTTATCGTATCTATCACCACCTCAGATGTAGCCGTAACCTCTTATTGTGTCACCACAAACACCCTGGCCTAAGCATGTGGTCTACCTGACTGCCCTCTAGGTGGAACACTTCTACTAGAACCTCTGCTCGACTGAACTAAAGTCATTGGTCCTCTTATCTATAGACCTCTCCTATCATATGACTGACCTCTGTTGGGCTGTCCTTGAGTCATCGGTCTCGACCTACTACCCCCATCTACTCTCTATGGGCATTCATTCATACAGTGTCACTGCTAATCGTAATGATAGCAACCTGTGATGTTTGCACAACACTCTCTTAGGTGGAACCTTCTGCATTTCCTGTATAACCCTGGCCTACTCTGGGTATCACTCCTACCCTAAGACCTTGATGGTGGCCTCACGGAACCCTGACTCGATATTGCTCTGTGAGTTTGCTGCTTACTACTCGTCCATTTAGATTTGCCTCCAGAACTGGGGCTCTTACTGGAACCCTCTGAATACCATCTTGATCCTTGGTTGCGCTTTCATTTCTGTACCTAGTTTCTATCACTCAGCATTGTCCTCTCTACCCTCAAAGCTATCTCTACTAGCTGTCCATATTTCTTATGCTCTGCGGCTACTACATATGCCTTGATCTTTGGATTCAGGCCCTAAATGAATTTATGACACTTTTCACCTCATCATTCACTATGAATGGTGCCACACGAAACAACTCGGTAAACTTCTTTTCATATTCTTCCACTGACATGCTACCCTGAACCAAGCTGTAGAATTTCTCAATTTTGGTGTCCCTATACGTATATGCCCTTAGGTAGAACTCTTCATTGAATTTTTCCCATGTGACCTAATCGGTCATTCTCCTCCTCACAGAATCCTACCAATCTCTGACTGAAGCTCTCAGCAAGAATGAAGTAATAGACACCTTCTGTTGATTGGTGAACTCCATCTACTCCAACACCGTTTCAGTGTTGTCCAACCATTCTGTTGCAACACCTGGGCCACCCCTTCCGTTAAATGCATTGGCACCTAACTTTTACAGTTTTTCTACGGTGGCGCCTAGTGCATGCAGCCTCAGCCCCTAAATGACTTAAGCCAGCCTCTTAATCGGATCCGGCTTGGGCTCTACCGCCAGTGGCTCAACTAGAACCTCAGGCTACAGATCGTTTATAGAATCATTTACTTGCTCCTTTACCTCTAGAACAACAGGTGGAGCATCATCTGTGGCTCTACGTTTATGAGGATGGCCGAACTGCACTTAAATCAAACTATCGATCATAAAATGCATGATGTTTTGAAAAATGCTAAGAAATGCTCTAAAAATAGGTAATGTACCTAAAACTTTTGCTCTGGTACCAATGTTGACGGGCCTCTCTATTTTAACTAACTAGATAGCTCGCCCAACAACCCCATGGTAGCCTTCCAGTTGGGATCTGCTCCGACTGAAAAGTTCCTGTGAAGCTAAGCTTTTTTTTTTTTTGCTGAAAAACATTTTAAAACTTATTTGAAACTTTTTTAGTTACCAAAATGAGAATTTTTTTTTTAAATAGATTCTAACGAAAATCCGGTAGCACAGTGGCTGAATTTCAAGGATTAGCACCCTGCAAAAATTCTTAAAACCTTGTATACTTCAAAATCATTCAAGTCTCAACTACTAGGCCTCAGGCCTTCTTTCATTTTCCAACAATCCCAAACAAAGGTTCAATTCAAATCAAAAGATAATTACAAAATATTTCGATTAAGCTAAAACATCATACACACGTACAATTTCAAAAACATAATTGTATACAACATTCGAAACAATATTTACAAACTAGTATCAAATTTAAAAACCATATAATAACTTAAAATCTGGGGATATACATGATAATTCCGAAAACAATATAGTACAGTTGCGTCACGTCTCTAACTCGCCTGCATGTCCAATGGAGATGCATCTATTGGTTTGCTCGAACCTACACCTGGGGAGAGTTTTTATTGAAACAAGAAAAAGTGAGGTGAGTAATAACTCAATGAGTGGGTAATCTCTTATATTTGGAAATTCGTTTTGAAAAAAATATATCTATCCTCCTAAAATAGTTTTGAAATATAATAATAATGTAATACTATTTACTAAAAACTATAAATCTAGCATAAAACTTTAGAATTTCACATGCTTGAAATTTTATAATAATTTTATACAACATACTTTTCTTCTTTTCTAAATCTTACGTCGAATGACGTGCTTTTTATCTCTTTATTTTTGCCTTAACTGGTAACCCAGGGAAATTTAGCCTTTCATGATGGTACCTGTATATAATAGTGACAGAACTCGCACACGTCACAAGGATTGGGGAAATACATTTTGTATAGTCATCGATGAGGGACTTCAGGGATCGCGATACCCACCCTAACATCAGACAGATCTACATTACTGTATACGTGAAAAGGGCGACAGACTGACTCAAACCCCCCAAAGTTAGTGACTCTTCCAACCACTCTTGCCATATACATATACGGTACTTCGACTGGTAACTTTGGCGATTAAGGTAAACCATAGACATTAAAATTCTTTGAATATACTTGCAACTTTCTTTTCATTCGCTTGAAACATAAAGTTTTCACTAGTAAATATTATTTTCTAATATAAACTTTATGATCGAAATATTTACGAAACAACTTTATCAAACCATTTCTATGCATGTATATATATCATAAACTTCCTAATTTATATTACCTTTGAATAAATACACTCCAACATAACTTTAAGAATTATACATGCATGATAAAAGTACAATGGTAAACTTGAAATTAATTAAACTTAATAACTTGGACTAATAAAATAAACATTGCATTAAAGTAACTCGAATACTAAATTGTATGTTTGTGAATATCGATAATCAACTTATAATTTCATAAAAGTTTTGAAAATAAACCGCACTCACAACTTGCTTCCAAACAATATAAAAACCACTCCTTCTTATGATTCCCTTTCGTTCGTCGATTCACCTACATTTTATTATGATTGAATTTCTATTAAAACTAATGTTGGCATTAACATTTAAACTTTTAACTATGCAAGGGCATCGAATCATTCTATTTCAATTTGTAACGACTTCGATTATTCACACACAATAATCATTTCAATAAAAGCATAATTTCATATTTATCGTATCAAACGGAAATTTATAATCATCTTAATTACTTCGACCGAAGTTAAATCAATATTTACGCCATCCATCTCATTCAATTATTTTCATCGCAATCACACTTAAATATAATCAATACGGTGCAATTTCCAATTGAAACCATAAAACGCAATATTTTCGCGATTACGAAAAGTTTCTTCGCGAATTATCATTTTTAACAATTCGAGAATTTCTTTTAGCTTTCCAAACAATTTTAACATCAATACAAGGTATAATTTCATGTAAACCATATATAAATAAAAGCCTAACACTTAGATATTCACGATATCAACTCATGGCAGCTTAGTAACCGTAAATTCTTTTTTCATTTCGACTTCGAAATTCAACGATTAAACGTATTCGTATGCAATGAAAATTATCCGAATAATTTAAACTTAACTTAAACCATTATAAAATCATGGTTTAAACATTTTCAACATACAAATAACATACCATGGCAGCTTGCTCATCAATAATTCTACTTCTCATTTCATCCAAACAATCCATAAATCATCCGAACCACCCGAAAATAATTTTCTATTATCAAGAAAGTACTTCGATACTTTTAAACACATTGAAATTCATCATTTTCTATGGAAACACAATCGAAAATAAACCATAATAGCCCTTACATGGTAGATTTTGGCATATATACTAACATCAAAATCTCATTTGTTTTCACACTAAAATCACATGCAATCGAACCTCCACACTAATGAGGTTCCAATCCTAAGTCCCAAGCATAGTATTTCCAAAATCAATCCATATCAAAACCCAAACATTTCCTAACAATAATTAACCATGGAAACTTACCCTTCTTGAAAATCAACTCAAAAACTCCTTCAATTGCACATGCAAGCTACTACCCATATACTTCCTCTTTAGCCGAGGTTCCTTCAATCCAAAAAGAGACATGAATGCTTAAAATCTCCAAAATCAGCTTAGAAGAATTAATAAGGCAGCAACTTACCTTTGCATGTGTTGGTTTTGCTCAAAAACAACCTCTAATCTTGCCAAAAACAGTAGCTATCACCTTGTCATCCTCTCGGCTTGCTCTCTTGCTCTCGATTTTGCTCTCTTTTTCTCAAAACCGAGCAGCTCTCTTCTTCCTCAAGTTCCTCCTCGATTTGATTTGCTTTAGCCGAACACCCCTTTGATTTTTGATGTTTCCTTTGCTTGAATCTCTCAAGTTTGATTGAAGAACCGAACACTCTCCCTCTCTAACTTCCTCTCGGGTTTGTTTCTCTTGACCGAATGGGAGCTCTCTCTCACTCTCTTAGGCTCTTGGTTTTGGGTGTTTGATGTTGATCGAATGAAATGAGTTTTGTCTGCTTCATTCTTCTTTCAATTCTTATATATATGATTTTTAAAAATTCGACACTTGGCATGCATGCAAAATGACTTGGTGCCACTTGTTTCACTTCCTTTTAGCATGTGTGACATGTGTCCCTTTAGGACATTCATTGATGTCACGAGTTATTCCAAGCATCCTTCCATTCCGATTCCACATTCGAATTCATTCCTGATCTGTCCAGAATCCTATTTTAATTCAATCCCATATCCGGAACCTATACTTGAATTCGATTTCACCTCCGAGCACTCTAAATCATTTTATTTTTCCAAAAATATTTTATACAGTCCTAAATTGGAAAGAATATTTCGGTCCAATAAATTTTCGGATCACTAGAAATTATCCAAACGAATTCATTTTCGATCTGTTTCAATTTTCTTTAACTCTGATATTAATTTCGAAACTTTTTATTCACTAAGTTCGCTTTTGGAAAAATTATTATTCCCATAGACACTTTCCATTCGAAAACACGATCCACGAGAAAATAATTTATTTTCCATCGGATGAAGTTTTTGGTTTCATAAAGTCTCTATAGAAGAGGCTTAAACCGTTAAACTCCATTTACATTTATTTATGGAAAGTTATGTCCAAACATATCAACTCAGTCTCATCAAGTCTATCAGTTAAAAGGGGATCTAAACATCAAAGCTTGATTTGTATAAGATCTTTTCTACCTTATTTATTATCCCTCTAATTGGTTCCATAAACTTGTATGATTTGTGACATCAACACTTATAAGCTCCACAACTTATACAATAGCAACCTATATTTATTATAATTTATTAACATTTGGTCATATCACCTAAACCCATCGAAACTCAATCACCAAATATTCATATAAATTCTTAATTCACAATCGACTCAAATGTCATAAACCATCACAATTTCTCGACATATTAAACGGTTACATAACCGGTATTTATCACCAAGATAAATATACCAATAATGGCCATTCTAATATTCAGATTTTCAAACAATCTAATGAATCACGTATTGCTACCATACACTATGTCACACTTTTCATATCGAAATCAATTCAGTCTAATCCATCAACACTAACTACAAGTGCTAACCTAGATCTTTCGAAACATTCTTATTAGTTGTCATTGCATTCATCAATTTGGTAGAAAGCATTTTCTATATCCTATAGAAAACAACATCTAGCTCCTCTGATCAACCAATTTTACCTCTTTCGGAAACAATTCATAAGGATGTGATACTTCAACAACCTATCCATACCTAATATCATGTCGAAGTCATGCATATCTAGCAATATCAAGTTCACTCAGAACTCTTGTCCTTCTATCATCATTTTACTATCCCTATACATTTTTTCGACTAGAATTGAACCTTCTGAAGGGTTTGATGTTATCATACTACAATCTAAGGGTTTTAATTCATTATTTATGCTTGCTGTAAAATTTGTGAAGACAAACGAATGAGTAGCCTAAGGTAAATTAATGCATGTGTATCATAATCAAATACAGAAATTGTACCCATTACCACTTCTATAGCAGCATCCGCTTCTTGTTGGTCACTGCAAATACTCTGGCCTAAGTCTAGGGTCTGCCTACCAGTCCTCTAGACCATTGACCCATATTTGCTGGTCCACCTGGCTTACTGGATGTAGTGGGGCCTCTAGTTTCTGCATCTCTTTGCTTCTGGCCTTGACCAACATTGAATAACCTCTGTCCTGCTAACCCCATATCCGACCTACTACTGGAAGCTAGTTGTAGGCAATCCCTTGCAAAATGCCCTCTCTGTCCACACTTATAACATATATCTATACCTATTCTACACTTGCCACAATGATATTTACCACATTTCGTACACTCTAGCTTGGTGTCCCTTATGCTTCTAGTATTTTTAAATCTAATCGATAGTTTGACGGAGCCTTGACTTGATTGTGGCTCGTAACCTGACCGATTACTACTTGGCCATTTCGATTTTTCGCCACTTTTGACTTATTTACTGGACCCTCCTTACATCCAAATTGATCTACTGCGTTTCAAACTTTGAGCGCCACTTCGAGGTTTATCATCCATACTTCTTTCAACCTTGACTGCAGCTTCAACCAATTTCCTATACTGATCATGTGCAATCGATACCACGTAGGTGTTGATTTTTGGGTTTAGACTTGCTGCGAACCTCTTACTTTTATGTTTTCATTATCCTATATAAACGGAACATGCTTCACCAATTTTGAAAATTGTCTCTCATACTTTGATACGGAAAGCACACCCTATTCTTACTTGAAAAATTCTTCGATCTTAACATCCTTATTACTTTTTGGGAAGAATTTAGCTATAAACTCGCTTTTGAATTAAGTCCATGATACCTTTTCGAGATTCCATCTCTATAACACCTTCCACCAATCCTTGGCCCTATCTTTAATAGGAGGGCTAAAAATGTTACCATATATTTTTCTGAGCACCCCATGACCTCAAATATCCCTTCATTATTCTCCAACCATAATAAGGCTTCCTCCCGTTCACTAGTTCCATCAAAATTCCTGACTCCCAACTTTCGAGCCCTTTCAATGGAATCCTCTACTTCTTGTGGCTGACGGAGTGTCGCGACTAATAACTAAGCCACCTGTTTAATTTGTGCATTCCCTCTTTCAGGCTTTGGGGACTAGGATGGTCTTACATGGCACGGTTTCGAAGGAGCTAAATCCAAAGGATCATTTATTGACTCATCCAATCGTTCCTATGCTGATGCAAGAGTCTTTGCAGTGACTCTCCTAGTAGTAAGGCGGCCTCGACGACACATTTTTTGTGAAATTTAAACATGTATTATCATGTAATATATTCAATTTCTAAAAGAATATTGAAAAGAAATCATGCAAATTTTAGAAAAACATTAAATCATTTTCCGAAGTGGGTTTCTTTTCTTTTCTAAGACAACTTTTCAAAATTTTCAAACATCTTTTCAAAATCTTGGCTCTGATACTAACTGAAAGAACTCGACCCGGATTTCCCCTGTAGGGATCCGAGCAGAGCCCTCCTAGTACTCCAACGAAAATCCTCGCAGTCTTCATATCTGTGATTGACTTAAAGGACTCTGTGGAGTAAAGTCTTAATACATTTTTATTTCTTAATCATTTAAAAATCGAGATGGAAAAATTTCAGCAACATAATGACTATTTTTCCAATATTTTCAACCTTTTCAAAGTACTTGTAAATCAATTTTAAACACTTCTAAAAACATACATTATTCTCCACTTCCAATTTGTACCTCAGATCCATCTCAAAATTCACATTCAACCATAAAACAAAGTATCTCAATCAAAATCATTTCGAACTTACAAGCATTTTAAGGTGCATAAAGGCATAATCATTAATATAAAATAAAAAATATATACATTATATAATTTCATTATACATCAAGACATTTACTTTAATTTCACAGAGGTAGTCATCAGATGCACTCGCTCAACTTTGCACCGGAGATTTATCGCCCTGAGCACTTGTTCCTGTACCTGGGAAGGTTTTTTCATAAAAGTAAAATAAGAAATAGTGAGTTAAAAAGCTTAATAAGTGTTACGCATTTTCTAATTTCAAAATATAACCTCCCTAAAAATCATTTGGAAAATCTACGTTTCCTAATAATTTATTCAAAACATAATTTTTCATGATTTTGCATAAACATATATATATATATATATATATATATATATAAAACTACTTGAAATCTCAAATACATGTATCGTAAAATTCATTTCATAACATGCCTTATTTGAAATTCGCTCATAACATAAATATGAATTCATAAAACATATCGTCAATCATAAAATATGTATCCAATGGAACTTAGGGAAATCATGATCACCACCCGGTTCTTGGATACTGGTGGTGGGGACGATCAATCACAGTCATAAGTCACTATGTTACGGAATGTTACCTTACCTTACATAGGGCGTCAGTAATGATAGTACCTAAAATACGTGTAGAGGATGACACGATAGACTCAATCCCTCCATAGTTAGTGGACTTACGCCCCACCACCCCACTCCTCCCCCCCTCACCCCCCTCCCCGCCCCTCCCATTGACATGCCATACACACAATAAGGCACTTCGGCAGCATAACAGTCATATCTTAGTCGTATAATAAGGATTAGGGTAATCATCGGTTTTGAAAACTTTCTTTAACTGTTCTTAAAATTTAATTCACATGCTAAAAATAATCAATTGCAAAAACATATCTCTTCGATTTGATGCTAAAAACATAAAAGCACATTTCATCAATGAATTCATGCGATAAATATTTCTTTAGATGCATATATAAAAACATTTATAATTGAACATTATTAATATAAATTCATTTAAATATCGAAATGCTTAAATCTTTGTAGAGCATCATAAAAGCATACTAGGCAAAATGCATTTATCATTTCATAAAATAATTTACACTCACAGATTTGTAACTCACAGAAACTTCCCGATTTTCTACTTTGCGATAATTTTACAGTTACGGATTCTTTCGCCTTCTCAATACCTATATAATTTAACATCTTATTATAAGCACGTCGCAACTATTTCATTCGTGAAATCAATGCCATCAACAAACATTCAATCACACAACATTTAATTACATGAAGATTTCTGAAACCTCATTTTTCAAATAGTAACAATGCCAATTATTCGTATTTATTTTCCGTTCGAAAATCTTAGTATTCAAGCATGCCAAACACCTCATTTCAAGTCCAAATTTCATGTCAACAAATCCAACATATTTTTGAATTCTATTGGTCTATGTTGGTCATATCTAACATAAAAATACTATTAATCTCATTTTATTTTTCTCATCGAAATTACACTTCAACATAATGTCTAGGGGTATAAATGCAAGTCCATCACATAAATATCATACTTTTATAATTACGCAAAAGTTTATCACAAAGTTGCCATTTGCATTCTAATGCATTCCTTTGATATCCAAGCTATTTTTCATCATCAAAATAGCCCCTAACATCATTCAAAACATCCAAAACAATTTTCCATCACACTAACCACAATATGGCAACTTGGAAATCAAGGTTTTGCTTCCATCAAAACATCAAATTTCTTCCAATTTTTCACACTAGAATTCACATCAAACAACACCATATTCACATGCAAATGAACCTCCACACTAATGAGGTTCCAAATCTTAAATCCCAAATATATTATCTCAACCAAAATATCAAAAACCATAAAAAATCTTACAAACTATCTCATAAAAAACTCAATTTTACCCTTCAAACTAACCTCAAATGATTGGATTTTGCTTCTAGATTGGTGTATACCTCATGCATGCGTTAAATCCCTTCAAAAATAGCTTCAAAATCACTCAAAATGCTTGTTGTCTCCCTTGCATAATTACGATAGAACAACCCCTCACTTGTCTTTGCTAAAATGCTTCTTGTTTCCTTCTTGCACGTGTGAAGAAAAAGCACTCCAAGTGTCCTCCAAGATCACCAAGCAATGCTGTCCTCTTTTGCTCTTCCTCCTTGGCCTAACTCCTCTCTTAATCTGTGGAGAATTCACTTAAAATCAGCTTTCAAAATCACGCAAGGTTGTTGTTCCTCCTTTTGAATTCTCTCAACCAAGCTCAAGCCTCTTACTTTCATTTTTATTGATTTGAGACTGAATGAAACTGCATGTGTTTCTCTCTTTGTTTTCTTTTGTTTGTTTTGCTTTTGACCAAAATGAAAGTGCTCTCTCTCACTTGTTTGTGTTTCGCTTTTGACCGAGTAAAATTGCTCCTTTCTCTGTTTCTTGTGTTTGTGACCAAATGTTTTGTCTTTGTTTCCCATTTCATTCGTTTGTTTCAACTATATGTATGCATTATATTTTTTTACCACTTGTCCACCACTTACTTCTATCTTGTGACACATGTCCTTCATGCAATCTCTCTTTCTCCAATTGCATGCCAAGTGTCCTATTTTCACTTAAATGCGCGACGTTTGTCACACATGTAATCTATCTCATGTTTTTGTTTCACACTTTTCGATTTTCTCTTTCTGTATTTGAAAATATTTCAGGTCCATTTGGAAATTATATTAGAATTCAATTTACACATCCGGATATTGTACTAAAATTTGATTGCACATCCGAACTATTCCGAAAATTTTATCGGAACTCAATTTACATATCCAGACTATCCAAAAATTCTATTAATTATTTTTGTTATACCTGAAAATTATATTGGAATTATATTTGAAACCATTTTCGGTCTACCCAAAATTTTTATTATAACTCAATTTATCATTTTCGTACTTTCCTAAAATTTCATTAATTACTTTCGGACTGTCCAGGATCGTTCCGAAAATTCATTTTTCATACTTGAGTACTTTAAATCATTTTATTATTCCTAAATAATCTGAAAAGTATTTTCGTTTGATAAGCTTTGGATCACTTATAATCTATCCGAATGGACTAATTTTTTATCCGTTTTAATTTCTTTAGTCTCTAATATTAATTTTGGAACCTTTTGACTTGCGAAGTCCGCTTTTGGAAAGTTACTATTCACATAGACATTTTTAGTTCGAAAATACTATTCACTCGAAAATACTATTAATCAAAAAATCACTTTCAATGATTTTCGGGGTCCTTTTCCCAAAAATCACTATTCATCTACAAATAATATTTACATAGACGCTTTTCATCCGAAAATACTATTCACCGAAAAAAATAATTTTTTTTTAATAAAACAAAATTTTGAGTTTTACAACATATGCTCATGTACACATGACATCAATGCTAACACTTTAATTTCCTTCTCCTCTTTCACCATCTAGCACAATCCCAAGCTCATAAAAGTATGACTGAATTTAAGGCTCAATAGGATCATTTAATAAAGGTATACAAAGAAAAAGACTAAAACTATTTGGCTTTAAAGAATTTATGATGTATTTCAATTCAAGATAGGGAAATAGACATTTATTAGAAATTGCCTATACCACATATAAAAAGTGCATCCAATTTTCAAATCAAAGTAACTCATATTATCTACAATAATGATTGTTCTGTAGTATCCAATGAAAAACCTATTAGAGGTAATCTATTAAGAACAAAAAAATGAAGATTTTTTAAAGAGTAGAAACAAATAAATCTCTCAGAGAAAGAAACGGTCAAAAGGCTTAAATCCTCACTAAGGGTAGTCTTTATTGATAATCAACGATTCATGTAAACATGGTATTCATCTAGTTAATGGACTAAAATCATGGCATTCAAAAGTCTCAAATTATGCAAAGATGTTCATATTTATTCTCTAGTAAAGATATAAAATAAAAAATAAAAAAAAGGATGCATTAAGACTCTGTTGATGAACACAAAGTGATTAGCTAACTTGTTATAGGTTAACTAAAAAACGAAAAATTTAATGAAAAATTCAAAAATTGTAGAAAAATTTTGCAAAAACTGAAAAAAAAAAAAAATTTGTTTTTCGCCACCCCAAATCTAAACTATACATTGTCCTCAATGTTTCAAATGTAAAGTATAAGTAAGAGAAGAGTAAAAACCAAAAATAAAAACAAAGAAAAGGAATAGAATTACTTAGATGGGTTGCCTCCCAACAAACGCATTAGTTAATGTCTTGGTTAGACGTCTTCTACCACTTTATCAACCTAGCTCCCATGGGTAAGTGTAACTACACATTAACAGCCTTGATCCTCTATGCTTGTCTCGTGGAGATAGGGTAAAACTGAATCACATTAAAAATGTCGTTGTGTTTATTTTACTTTATTATTGCTTAGGTTTTTATGATGTTGTAACATGTAGTTTGTTTGTTATGATATGTTCTATTCTTATACAATATTTAGGTAATTGTCATAACACTTGTTAACTTAACATAACAATCGCAAAAATTAGATATTGTACAGTAAACAGATTATTTCATGTTTGAAATAATCTTTTGTTTTTGTTAATTAGCTAGATGGGCACACATCATATTCTTGAATTTTCCCCAACAATAAACGTTCAAAGGATTGTCAACATCTACTTAATAAGTTTGAAATAATCTTTTGTTTTGTTAGTTGGCTAGATAGGTATTGATTGAGAATTGTTATCTTAACACCAATCAAACATACTAACTGGTGAGCTAGATCCACCATGGTAAGAAAGATGGACCGCAACCCAAGATTCTCAAGTGTGAGTTCTATTAATAACATTTTTTTGACAAACCTATTGTTAACATTTTTAAATTTGAAAAAAATTAGATATTCAGATAGGTGCTATCCAAATATCCATCTTATGTATATAGTTTAGTGTCTGTACACTAGTCTAACCCCCGGAAATAATCAAAGGTAAGTTCCAGCTGGATCTTAATTTAAGTTTGATGTGACCTATAATATGTACGAAAGTGACTTCTTCCATGACCATGTGATGTAGCTATGAATAAGGTAAAAAAGAAGGTTGGTTTCGGTGTGGTTATCCGAGACTAGTAGGAGTTGGAAAAATATACATAAGGTGAGAAGAAAAATATATATAAGGAGTTGGAAAAATATACATAGGGTGAGAAGAAAAATATATATAAGGAGTTGGAAAAATATAAATGTCAATTTTTTAATCCCCAAATTTCATATCATTTTAATACTTCAATTCATGTTCAAAGCAAAAGGAGTTAGAAAGATATATATATATATATATATATATAAGGTGAAAAGAATAATAAGTCTGGTAAGTATGTCAATTTTTTAATCCCTAATTTTCTTATCATCTTGATACTTTAATTCATGTTGAAAGCAAAAGGAGTTGGAAAAATATATGTAAGGTGAAAAGAAGAATAAGACTGGCAAGTATGTCAATTTTTTAATCCCCAATTTTCTTATCATCTTGATACTTCAATTCATGTTGAAAGCAAAAGGAGTTGGATTTTCCTGCATTATTCAAACAAAAACACATATTAGTAACAGCCTCCCTTTTATATATATATATATATATATTACATCTTTTGATACTTGATAAGATATTTATCGAGACCTACTAATAGAATCTGTTTAGTGAGCGGCCTCGAGATCTACACCTAGAATCAAGAGAGGGCTACTCACAAGCAAGTGTTGAGTAAGAAAATGGGACCTAAAGAAAGAGCAAAGAGAGGGTATCTTTACAATGTTGAGTAAAAAATTAGAGCAGAAAAACATATTTCACTGCTGTTAATTAATCAATACATATATATATATGTTCATGGAGGAGCAATAGTAGGCTGTATTTTGTAACCTTTCATTAAATGAAACAACCTTCATGTTTAACATGATCTTCTTAGTTCAATAATCTAACTGGTGCCAAAAAGGTGGAAAGACCACATTTCAACTTTTGGTATCCTATAATATAGGAAAGTATTGAATACATGTTAAATTATTGATCCCCATCATCATGTGTTTACCTGGTAATTATTTTTACTGTTCTTGCAAAAGGATATCAATAGTCAGAAATTTTAACGGGTTGTTTTAGTTAATATCTTACGCCACAAGTTGACCCTTTGTTTGAGGGTCGTCAACTTGACCAATTATATTCTTTATTAACATTACATAGTTGGAATGTTAATAAATCAAGAGTCTCATATTGGTAAAGAGGCCTAAACATCTCTATTTAACAAAAGCATACTTAGCATACTACTATATGCTTTCTTCCATGGCTGCAGCTCTTAGAACACTTTATTTTTGTTTAGTTTTATCTCTATATCTGATTTCCATCACCTTTGCACAAGATGGAAACCAATTCATCTACAATGGCTTCAATGGAATCAAACTGCATTTGGATGGACTAGCAGAAGTCCTTCCCAATGGCCTGTTGCAGCAACGCATAATTTTGGTGGCCATAACATGTCTTTTGTCTTCTCACCGTCTTTGTACTTCACCAATATAGATACGGGTGCATATTTTGGACTCTTTAATTTGAGAAACAATGGCCAGCCTACAAATCACATCTTAGCTATTGAGCTTGATACTGTAGAAACTCCCACGTTTGAAGATATTGATGGAAATCATGTGGGGATTGATGTGAACAGCTTGATTTCCAATGATTCTGCTACAGTTGCTTATTTTTCTGGTAGCGAAAGGAAGAACAAAAGCTTGATGCTAGAAAGTGGAGATCCAATACAGATGTGGATAGAGTACAATGGAGTAGAGAAGTTACTTAACGTGACAGTAGCTCCGATCACATTTCCAAAACCAAGCAGACCTCTCTTGTCAACATCCATAGATCTTTCTAAGATTTTCTTGGACTCTATGTATGTTGGATTCTTTGCAGCTACCGGTACACATAAGAGTGACCATTATGTTCTCGGATGGAGCTTCAGCAGAAGTGGAAAAGCACAAGATCTCGATATTTCAAAGCTTCCTCCACCTCCCCCAAGAAGAAAAACAAGAAAAATGATCCAATGATGATTGTTTTGGTTGTAGTTGTGGTGGTGATGTTTATAGTAGTTGTTGGAGTTGTTTACTTTGTGAGGAAGAAGAAATATGCAGAAGTATATGAAGACTGGGAAAAAGAATACAGTCCTCATAGATTCTCTTACAAGAATCTTTACAAAGCAACTAAAAGTTTCAAGGACAAAGAGGTTATAAGGCAAGGCGATTTTGGAAAGGTTTACAAAGGTGTACTTCCTTCTAATAAACAAATTGCGATCAAAATGGTCACTCATACTTCGGGACCATGGATGAAGCAGTTTGTGGTCGAGATTGTAAGCATAGGAAGGCTAAGGCATAGGAACTTGTTGCAACTACAAGGCTACTGCAGGCGAAAAGGAGAGCTTATGTTGATATATGATTACATGCCTAATGGTAGCCTTGATAAAATTTTATATGGTAGTATGAGACCAAATCTAAATTGGTTTCAACGAACAAGAATTCTTCGAGGAATAGCTTGTGGCCTTCTTTACCTCCATGAAGAATGGGGGCAAGTAGTTCTTCATAGGGATATAAAGCCTGCTAATATTCTTTTAGATGCTGATCTAAATGGAAGATTAGGAGTGTTGACGTCCGGATTTGGCTCCCTAGTCAACGAGGTTCATTTTGGGCCTAAGCTACAGTTTCGAATGGTTGATGTTGATTATGCAGAGTGGAAGTAGAACAAGAAAAAAAAAAGAGGAGTCAAATGCGAGGAGCAGAAAACTCAAGAAGATTTTTAGAGTGGTTCGGCCCAAAAAGATGCCTACATCCACTGTTCACTTTCTTACTATTTTGGTAGAGTAACAGCACTCAGAGAATTATTTTTTTTTTTTTAACAATGAAAATCCTTCCCTATTTATAGAGAAGGAGATGAGCTACAGTAAAATAGAATAAGACAAAAGCATACAGTAGACATAAAGCATAATGATGGGCCGTATTTAATGCACCGGGATTTCAATTAATGCGGCTGACAGTGCATTAAATGTAGCCGAATACACATTAAATGCAGTCGAAACTGTCGCTTCGGAGGTCTGCTCAAGAGAGATTTCAGGTGGCTGATCTGCACAGATTATGAGTGGTTACCGAAGTCTTGGCTGTACTCTCTGGCAAAGATGACGTGCATGGCACGTTTGGTGCTGTATTTTGCATGGCTCATTTGACTTCTGTTGACTCACAATTCTGGTAGGGGCGGTTAAGATGGACTTTTCAGCGGACAGAATATGCAGATCCACTGACGGGCAGATGAGCTTTTGAAGAATTAGACATCTTGAGAGTTGGGTATGCAGACGATGGATCAGTACTTCCGCGACTGGTCATAGTATTAGGCGAGTACTCTCATAAACGAACAGGTATATCAACATGTCCAAGGATTACCGAAAGGTCTGGATGGGTAATTCTGGACGCGCAGGTCTGACGATCACCGTTCGACTAGTGGCTTAAATGAACAGATATGGCGGACAGGTTAGGCGAATAGAATTGACGATCGGCCTAGGTGAACAGATCTGAACGGACAGCCTAGGCAAATAGATCTGAACGGACAGAACCAGCGATCAGCCTGAACGGACAGAACCAACGGACAGCCTGAACGATCAGAATCAGCGGACATAGGGGAGGAAGGGCGGGTTACTGGGCTTTTGGGCCATTAGGCCTACACTGTAGATCTTCCTGGGCCCGACTAATCTGATCGCTAAATTACTCATAATATTAAGCCCCCGAGCTCTTGGTGCTATATAGAGAGGACCAGGGGTTACAAATTCTTGAGCGAGCAGATTTAGCGGGAACAGTTACGGTGCTTTTTAAATTCCGTTTTTACCTCTGGGCCACGTGGAGCTTCCCCTGCCAGCGGTTACAAATCATAACGTGCGCCGTACGCATTTAATGCATGTCACTCAACTGACACGCTGCATGATGGCAAAATCCCGAGAATCACGCTATATCGTCAGATTAGGAGCAGTTACCCAGTGGCCTTGATCCAATGGTTGGGGCTTAGCTGTCTTTTTAAAGAAGGGCGACAATCCAACTTCCTCTCTTTTGGTATTTTCAAAAATCAGAGACCCCATCATTGTTTGCCTGTTTCCTCTCTTGGACTTTCACCCCAGTTCGTCGATCTTCAACTGAGGCTACCGGCCACTATTACATTCCAGGTAAGGCTCTTTCTTTTCTCTTCTCTTCCATTGTTTTCATCATCACTTTTCATTCCATTCCATTTTTGCGCGATACTCCTTTTCTTAGAGTTTGGTTCGGTTGGGTTTGTAATACTTATGAAATAGTTTCTTTTGCTTCTCTCTTCCTCTTCCCCCCCTTTTCTTCTTTTAGCTTGAGGGGACTCTCGTCGAACGACGCCCTTCTTGTCTCCTATTGGCTTCCCGGGTGCACGACTTGACGCTTATGGATATTAGGATTAGGCTCTCTTTACTTCTTGGGTCTAGTTGGCTGTCAACAGCCTAATTAGCTGCTTCTTTTGTAGATGTCAAGTCGTGGGCGACGATACCAACGAGTCACGTCTAGCAAGGAGGGTTCAGAGGAGGGCTCTTCTCAACATGGCAGAGATTCCCCGAGCACAACTTCTCAAGGAGGCGGGGAGGCGCTAAGCTCTTCTAGGCGAGAAGAAACTTTCGCTCGCCAGTCCTTTTACCAACACGATTCTTCCATCACCCTCGAAGAGCTCAAAACTGTAGCTACAACGCTCGGTTTCCTTGCTGGCTGTCGCGTCATGGTTCCCGCTCTTCATGATCATGCAGTGTCTCCCCCTGAAGGATTTATAGCGATCAGCCGTCAGCAGTGGACCTAGGGTTTAGGTTTTCGGTCCCCCAATACCTAATCGACTTGCTGAATGGCTTAGACATAGCTCCTTTCCAGCTTACACCAAATTCTTATGCCCAACTAACCACTCTGGCTTACATCTTTCTCAAAAACGGCCTTCCGCCACCGACTCCGAACATAATCCAAAGCCTTTTCGTTTTCAAGTCCACCACCAATCCTAAGGCCAAAAAATGGGACGGCATTTACTACATGACTGCTCGAACTTCGCCCTTCAAGCGGTTTCTGCCCCAAAAGATCGGCAGGTCAAATGTAAGGGATTATAAATCCCGTTGGTTTTACGTGTCCTGCTTGTCTTTGTTGAAACTTGTCAATTTTGATTCCGTTCTCAATCTTAGTGAGCATGCCACTGCTCGCTGCCCTTGCATATTTATGTACATTATTGCCCCTTATTATTACTGACATTTTTCCATCTACGTGCAGCTGTTAACAAAAGTTTAGTCGATCTTTCGAATGAGGAGTTGGGGACACTCGAGAGGTTTTCTGAGGTGAAAGATCTTGAGGACGATTACTTCCCAGCGAGCTTTTTTTTGAAGAAATATGAGCTCGCACCAAGGACTGAGACCAAGCCTCTTAATTTGGTTGTGGACGCCGGAGTACGAAAAGGTCAGGAGGTCCAATCTATTTTTGCAGGACCCGACGAGGGTGCCTCCGCTCCGGTCCCTAAGAAGCCCAGAACCATGGTGAATCTTCAAATGTATTCCCCCCTATCTTCGCCAGCGGCCTAGACAGAAGAACCAGAAGTGGAGATCACAGGCTCGAAGGAGCCCCCAACACAGGCAGCAGATTTATCAGAGACAGTGGTCGGTCCGTCTGTCAAAAAGCCGGGGTTGAAGTATAATCCGTAGGGAAGAAGACCGTGAAGCACATACCCCCATCAGAGGATGCTGCTGGTAAGGGAATCTCAATTCCAAGAGAAGGACCAGTAAGGCCCTCAGGGGCCGGAGACAAAGAAAAAGAGGCCATGGAGCCTCCTGCTAAACGCCTAAGATCAAAGGGCAAGACACCCATATCAGTGGGGGAGGGGGGAGGGGGGGGTTAATGAGGAACAGGCTCAGGAGGCTGATGCAGGGGAATATTTTAATGACTTGTTGGATCAGCTGCCAGAACTGCTGGGATCGGACAAGCCAGATGTCTATCAGAAACATGTCCCTGAAGACCAGCCGATCGCTTACGTCATGCGCTATAATGTGCTGGTAGGCTCCTGCTCTATACTTTATAACCATGCATTATATCCATGCCCATTACTGACATATTATCATTTCAGACTTCATTGGCTTTGATGAAGATGCATCGGGATTTTCCTGACCTGGCAGGGGAGAAGGCCTCTCTTGAGGAGGCGAACAAGAAACTGGAGGCCGAAAACAAGAAACTGGAGACCGCGAATAAGAAGTTGGAGGCTGAAAATAAGAAGCTCAGAGAGGAATCAGGGACTGCCAAGAAAACTGCTTATGAGCTTGAGCAGAAACTTAAAAACGTCCACGAGCTTGAGCAGAAACTGAAGGCAATGGAGGAGTCCTTGGCTCAGGAGAAGAAGCTTCGACAGCTTACCACCTCTTCGTTTAAAGATGCCACCGACGATGTGGACAGGGTCACCCATGAGCTATCCTCCAGAAGAGACGGGCTGAGGATACTGAGAAGAAAAACGAGTCGGTGCTGCAGGACTTGACCGTAGTGAGGGACAAGCTCGCTTACTTCAGGGAGATGTTCGGCAAATCGAAGGTTCGAGTCTTGCAAGCTCGTCAGGAAGCTACTGAGAAGACAAGTAGCAAGTTCCTGTATACTCTATGGAAACATCATCCTAAGCTGGACTTCTCATTTTTCGGGGAAGAAGCGTGGAGGAAGTGAAGAAGTACGCTACTCGCGCTGCCAAAGAAACCCAGGCAAAGACTGCACAACTTGTTAAAAAGGGGGTTATTCCTACAGCCCAGAAGAAAGGCCCTGAACCTTCACCTGCCCAATCTGGTGCCCCGCCCGCCCAGAGCGGCCCATCCTCAGGTCCTAAAGAATTGGTGCCAGGCGAGGAGAAAGGTTCGTCTTTGCAAGGGGCTCTCAGTAAGAAGGATCCGAAGGATGCCCCTGCCAGTTCCTCCAATACTTCTTAGGGTGATATATGTAAAACTTGTTTTCTTTGTCCATGAGGCTCATACTTCGAGTATTGATACTGTAAATGTCATTTTTATTTTAATTTCACAATGTTTTTACCAATGTGGAATTTCTGTTGATTTGCTTCGTCACTTATTTTGTCTCATACATATCGTTATAATAATTTGGAAGTGCACATGTTCAATAAGACAGATAATAAATCAAACCAACATCGAATCTGATCGCCCATAAATCCCTCCCGAGGAATAAAATAAGGGAAATGATTTCTAGGGTTGTAAGTGTACCTTCAAGTCATTTAATAGATGGCCCCGTGCATAATGGATCCAGCGACTGGATTATAAGCATTAACTATAGAAAATCAAACCGGCTGATGCAGTCGTGCAGTAGTTAGCGGGTACATCGTAAGAAAGTGTCGATAGAAGGTATGAGTTGAGAAAAAAAGAAGACTGGATGATGAGTTCGTGATTCTATTCGTAGATCTTCCTGGTAGCTACCAAAGCTAGTAGGAGCTGTGCTCAAAAGGTAGGGGCCCAAGGATATACAACCGACTGTGCTCGCAAGGTTAAACCTGAGCATTTACAGTGGTCTGCGCTCACAGGGTCAATACCTGAGCTATATAGCTTGTTGGACCTCGAAAGCTGCGCTCACAAGGCCGAAGCCTGAGCATTTACAGCGAGTAGTTATGGAGGTTAAGTCCTCAGCTGCGCTCACAAGGTCAGAACCTGAGCATTTACAGCGAGTTGTTATAGAGGTTAAGTCCCCAACTACGCTCACAAGGTCGGAACCTGAGCATTTACAGCTAGTTTCCGGATAGGCACCAGGTGATTGAGCTTTCATTTTGTTCGCGCGTGATGGATCAAGTCGCGGCATATGTAGAACAACTTATAGAGGGTGAGGCCAATCAACGAGCGGCGATCAGGTGCGCAGGCTCATGGCCATTTTAGCCCCTCTGGCCCTGTTGGGTGAATGCGGGGTCAGTATTCACCGATGTTCAGCCCCTTATCCCCGTAGGGCAATGAACACTTGAACTTTAAGCTGGTTCCTTTGCTTTTCGTGATTGTGTAGCTTACACATAAAAACACACATGAGTTTTTTACGTTAGTGACAATTCATCATAATGGATGGGTGACTTTCATTATGTCTGTACATGATTGACACTACAGAGATTACAAACTATTATTCAAGATTACAAAAGTTATGTATAGTAGGGCCTTAAATGAATAGCGTTCCATGCTCTTGGGAGCATCGCTTCGCTCATGTCTACTAAATGGTAGGCTTCGTTTTTCAGATCTTTATGGATCAAGTATGGCCTTTCCCAGTTTGGTCCTAACACACCTTCATTGATTTTGCGAGCGCCGGGTAGAACTTCTCGTAGTATGAGATCACCTGGCTTGAACTGGCTTACCCGGACCTTCTTATTGTAGTGCTTTGACATCATTTATCGGTATACGGCTGCCCTGAGTCGAGCAGTTTCCCTACTTTCCTCGAGCAGGTCAGTACTAGCAGCCAAGAGCTGATCGTTCTCTTCGGGATTGAAATTCGCTCTTCACTGACTGAATAGCTCGAATTCGACGGGAATCATGGCTTCGGACCCATAGACCATTGAGAAAGGGGTCTCCCTTGTGGTGCTGCGAGCAGTCGTTCGATAGGCCCATAGTACTTTCTGCAGTTCATCTACCCAAGCTCCTTTTCTAGTTTCAAGCCTGGTCTTCAAAATTTGTTTAATAATTTTGTTGACTGCTTCCACCTGACCGTTAGCCTGCGGATGATCTACCGCTGAGAAGCTCTTAATTATACCAAGGCTGTTACAAAATTCCAAGAACTGTTCACTGGTGAACTGAGTTCCGTTGTCTGTTATAAGTTGCTAGGGAACGCTAAACCTATAAATGATGTGATCCCACACGAATTTCTCAACCTTTGTTGTGGAGATTTCAGCCAGTTCTTTAGCCTTTGCCCATTTTATGAAGTAGTCAATAGTTACGATGGCGTATTTGCAACTCGCTCGGCTTACTGGGAAGGGCCCGATCAGGTTCATGCCCCAGATAGCGAAGGGCCATGGGCTGATCATCTGTCAGAGGTAAGCTGGGGGTGCCCGAGGAATTTTGGAGAATCTTTGGCATTTGTCACACTTTCTCACCAGGTCAATGGCATCCTGCTTCATGGTTGGCCAATAAAATCTTTGCCTGAGCGCCTTCTGGGCTAGAGAGAGTCCCCTAGCATGGTTACCGCAATGTCCTTCATCAGCACGGTGCAATCTAGCTCGTCGATACACCTGAGTAAGGGGGCTGAGAGGCCCCTTTTATAAAGAACATCGCCATAAATACAATACCTTACCGCCCTTATACGTAGGCGACGAGCCTCCATCTTGTCTTCTGACAGCTTTCCTTCTTGCAGGTAGTTGATCAGCTGGCTCATCCATGAATCTGCTGCCATTATCAAGGTCATCATCTCAGTGCTGGTCAGTACTTGGCCTTGGTAGGAATTCCACAGGTATACTCTCAGCACAATCTGCATCCTGAGCAGTCGCCAGATGAGCCAAAGCGTCCGCATGGGAGTTCTGGGCACGTGGAATCTGGTTCAATTCGAACTTCTCGAAACCTCCTAACAACTCATGTACCTTCTGCAGATAGACTGTTATTTTTCACCTCCTGGCTTGATACTCTCCCCTTATTTGATAGACCACCAGTTGCGAGTCACTGAATATCCTCAATCGTTCAACCTGCATCTTCTTGGCCAAGCGGAGTCCTGCCAACAGTGTTTCGGATTTTGCTTCATTGTTGGTTGCTTCGAAGCCAAATTTGAGCGCATAGAGGAACTTACTTCCATCTAGGCTGATTAACAGAATTCCAGCCCCTGTGCTCCTTTCGCAGGAGGACCCATCCACGAACAGCTCCCAGAATGGACCTTCAGAAGGTTCTGCCTCCTCATCCATAGGTCCGATAAATTTAGCAATAAAATCTGCCAAAGCCTACCCCTTGATTGCTAGTCTTGGCTTGAATTCAATATCGAATTGGGCAATCTCAATGGCCCACTTGATAAGCCAGCCAGAAGTGTCTGGTTTCTGAAGGATTTGTTTCAACGGGTACCTTGTCAGGACTTCAATCTTATGCGCCTGGAAGTAAGAGCGCAGCTTTCTGGACGCCATCACCAAGCAGTAAGCGAGCAGCTCTATTGGAGTATATCTTGTTTCAGCTTCTACCAACTTTTTGCTAATGTAGTAGACCGGCACTTGAACTCCATTTTCTTCTTATTTTGTCAGAACCGCGCTCAGGGCGTGTCAGGATACCCCTAGGTAGACGGTCAGAGTTTCTCCTTCCTTAGGCTTGGACAACAATGGGGCTCATTCCATATATTCCTTCAGCTGTAGGAACGCTGCTTCGCACTCATTGGTCCATTTGAAATTCTTGGCATTCTTCAGTACTTCAAAGAACAGAGCGCAGTTATCGGAGGCCTTAGACACAAATCTGCTTAAGGCCGCTATCTGGCCGTTCAGGCTCTGAATCTCCTTTACGTTGGTCGGTGACCTTATACCCAGCAGGACTTGGATCTTCTCCGGGTTGGGCTCAATTCCCCTTTTATTCACTATAAAACCCAAGAATTTACCTGAGGAGGCCCCAAAAGTACATTTGAGGGGGTTAAGCTTCATCTGGTATTTTCTCATAATCTGGAACATTTCCTAGAGATCCCGGACATGGTTATCGGCCTGCTTGGATTTCACTAGCATGTCATCCATGTACACTTCCATGGTTTTCCATATCAGATCTTCGAACATCCAATTCACCAGCCTTTGATAAGTCGTTCCTGCATTTTTCAACCCAAAAGGCATTACCTTGTAGCAATATAGTCCTCGGTCTGTAGTGAATGATGTACACTCCTCATCCATAAGGATCGGATTATAGCCTGAGTAGGCATCCATGAAACTGAGGAGCTCGTGCTCGGCCGTTGCGTCCACCAATTGATCAATTCTAGGCAGAGGGAAGCTATCTTTAGGACAAGCTTCGTTCAGGTCTGTGAAGTCTATACATGTTCTCCACTTCTTCTTCACCAACAAGAGATTGGCTATCCAAGCTGGGTACTGGACCTCCCATATGAACTTACTGGCCAGGAGCTTGTCTACTTCCTCTTTCAGAGCTTCGCTGCGTTCCCATTTCATCTGTCTTCTTTTCTGGCAGACTAGCCTGTGGCGAGTGTTGACATTCAGCTTATAGGTCATTACATGAGGATCAATCCTTACCATGTCCTCATGGTTCCAAGCGAACACATCCAAGTTTGCTTTGAGACAGTCTGTCAGCTGAGACTTCACTTCTAGGATCAGGTTTTTACCTAGCTTGAGACATCGTGTTGCATCTGTTTCACTAACCCGAACATCCTCAAGCTCCTCCACCGGACCTGTACTTTGACATGTATCGAATTCAATAGGGTCCAAGTCATGACTGATCCCTGATGAAGTGATCGCCTACAGTTCACGTTCCGGGGCTACTTCTGCCTTCTTTCCCTTAACTCCCCTTCTTATAGCATCTACGTAGTAGCAACGAGCCAGAGACTGCTTGCCTCGAACACATCCTACCCCATTGCGAGTTGGAAACTTTACCGTGAGGGCCTTGGTGGAGGTGACCATATCAAGGTCGTTCATAGCAGGTCTTTCCAGTACCACATTGTATGCGGACGGAGAATCGATGATGAGAAAATCTGAAAGCACTGTGGATTGATGAGCAAAGTTTTCGAGGGTTAGAGGTAGTTGAATCTGTCCAGTGGGGATGACCGAGTCTCCAGTGAATCCATACAGAGGTTCAAGGGATGGCTTGAGCTGTTCGTCACCGATTCCCAATTGATCATAGCATTCCTTATACATCACATTCACTGAGCTTTCCGTATCGATCATGATTCTCTTGACCATTGAATTGCCAATGCGTGCCCAAATCACCAATGCATCATTATGAGGGAGACGAACATCCCAGACATCTTCATCCGTAAACATAATGTCCTCTGTCGCCCGTCTGGCTTTCTTCGCAGGCCCCCCCGATTCTCTTTGCCTTGCAGGCTGGACACGTCTTGCTTCTCGCACAAAACGCTCTTGGGATCTAGTGGACTCCCCTATCTCCGAGGGACCCCCATGGATGGTATGAATGGTTCTGACTAAAGGCCCTTGGTAGAGTCTAGCTCCAACTGAATTTGGGTTGGCGGGTCTTGTGAGCGTTGGCGGGGACGTTGCTGCTGGGATGGTTACCTTGGGGGTCTTACAACATAATCCCTCAGACGACCGTTTTTAATCATCTCTTTAGTAGCGTCTTTGAGCGCCCAGCAGTCTGAAGTATTGTGTCCCGCTTCGTTGTGATACGCACAAAACTTGCTCCTGTCTCTCCGTCCTTCAGAAGTCTGGATGAGGGCTGGTCACCGAAAATTCTCTCTGCTCTTCTCGGTCGCATAGATCCTATCTTGGGTATCGGATAAGGCGTTATACGTGTTATACCAGCCTTGATACCGAGATCGCTCCCGCCCCCGGCTATTTCCTGATTTATGCCAATTCCTGGCCTTCTTGGCAATCTAGTTGCTGTCTCTTCATCCCCCAATGTTATTTCCCCCATTACTTCTCTTTCTCCCCTGAGTGGAACTTCCAGCTTTGTCCCTCTGGAAACTGATTTTCCTAGGATTGGTTGCTTCTTCCCACCGGATCTCTTTCTCCGCCCGCTTATAAAACTCTCCTAAATCCTTTACCGGAGATTTGTAGATGCTCTCATATAGCTTCCCATCTTTTCTCAAGCCCGACAAGATAACTGTGAGCACCCTCTCTTGTAACGCCCTTCGCCTGACTTCCGTTACGGTTGGAAATCCAGAACGAAGAACGTTACTTTCCTAATAAATCCGTTTCTGTTACTTTTGAAAAACTATTATCATTCTAAAGCTTGTTACCAATAGAGGAAATTTTTTTTTTAAAAAAAAAAAACATAAATCCGGCAGAGTTTCCTCTATTTTCTGAAATCCCAACATCCGTTTCCTGTAATTGAAACTCTAACATTTCTAAAACATCAATTTCTAAACTCCCATTCGGACCTCCCGTCCGTTTCCAAAACATTTCATTACTCAAATATATCATAAACATTTATATGCATACATAACCAAAAGTAAGCTTTTAAGAAATATACATAAGCTTTTATACAGAACTTTGTTATAATTAAGTGAAATACAATAATTTACACAAATATACATGTGTCCCAAAAATGCATGATCATATGCAATATATCTATATATCTACCAAAAGCGTAGAGGGGATGGTAACTATCTGAGCCTTCACGTACAAGCTATTTCCCCTGTCTGAAGATGGAGTCAAAAGATTCAACCTGCGCGCGGTAAATCAACGCGCTAAGCATAATTGCTTAATAGGTATACACATAATCAAATTTCTCAATTTCAAATATAATTTCATTCGTAACTAAAAGCATTCTAACTTTAACATTCATAAATATATATATACGTTGCATAAACATACTTAAACATATAGTTCACAATTTTTCGAGTTCAACATATTTCAAAGCATTGAACATTTCATTTCACATAACATTTTCATTTCATTGCTTATAACATTTTTTAGTGCGCTTAGTAAACATATATTTGATACTTATGTATTGGTATATGGGTTTTCGGCATTAGACACATGGTGATTATCCGCCTGAATAATGGTCGACCTCGGCATCGGCCGCTCGGTGATTATCCACCAGGTCGTATATCATATCACATAATCGTTCGGGACCATACACGTGATGCCTCACATAGTCCATAACGAATCAATTTAGTGTATGCAAATAAACGGTGCAGCTGCTAAGTTCCCTATTGACATGTCAATTACCAATTTCCATTTATCGATATCTAAGTTTACAATGGCTATTTACAACATAACGTTTGTATCACATTCCACTTTTCCTTTCAAGTATAGGCAAATAAGTTTATAAATGCATTGTATTAAAAAGATATAACAATCTCATTTAATAAAATCGCTTTACAGTGAAAACACTTTCAAGTAAAATTAAAGATAATGTGTATACCGACCTCAAAAAGGATTCGATCTTTGAATCGAATGCTCCTTTATGCTTTACCCTTATTCTTTGATTGAGAATCCGGTTTGTCGGGTTCTCCTTGACCTTTCATTAAAACAAACATAGCAAAAGTTTATTTAACAAATTTCTAGCGTTACTGAATGCGCTATAACTATGTGTTCTCCTATAATGCATCCTAAATACTTCCAATTGATATCACTTCGAAACAGCTCATAACATCCTTTTTATGAATGTCTTTACCGTATTGAAAATAATCTCAAAAAAACCCATTAAAATAGCTTATGACGGCCCAACAATCAATACAAAAACAGCATTCAAAGAACTCAAAACAGCACGAATAACGTTCTAAAAACAGCATGTAACGACCCCTTAAAAACAGCTTGGGTGATTGAGTCTGGAAAAGAGGATCTATCCTTGATGCTAGTGATCCAAGATTTGAAGGTGTATATGCAAATGAGCAAATGGAGTTGATTCTGAAACTAGGCTTGTTTTATTAACACCCTAACCCAACAATGAGGCCTAGTTTGAGGCTAGTGATGCAGTACCTAGATGGTGATGCTAAGTTTCCGGATATTTCGTCGGATAACAATATGATTGGCGCATTCACAGCAACTAATGAAGCTTCTGATAATGCGGTTTCATTTTCTTCATTGTTTGAAAAAACTTCTCTGCAAACCATGTCCACCATTGATTCAATACTCATTTTAGGTCGCTAACAAAAAAAAGTCTATCCATTATGATAGGAGATTTAAGTTAAACGTTTCTAGGAATATGACATGTATTGTTTACATAACTAGTTGTAAATTTAGAACACTGGTTTGTACTTTGCATTCCAATTAGACTTGACATAGTATTTCTGTAAAGTTATTTGATTTTCAGGGCTCATATGCATCTATTCTACTATAACAGTTTGCAAAAGCAAGGTTAGATAGTTCTATATCAATGTTAAAGTAGCTATGTAGAAATATTGTAACTTATAACCCTTTGCTTGTACCATCTCTATCAATTTACCTCCTGAAATTAAAAATAATATCAAACCACCACTGGTTTTGAAAATATTAACTAAAAAGGCCCCACCGTCAATTGAAATAATAAAACAGTCAAGAAAATGATGGTTCTATAAATTCTGAGGGTAAATCAGTTATTGACCTTGATGACAGTGATGAAATACAGATGGAAAATACTATGTAATTTTTGAATTAAAAAAAGAAAAAGAAAAACAAAATCCCTTTAAAAACAAATTAAAAGAAAAAAGAAAAAACAAAACAAATTAAAATTCAACGACCACACAACTCTTTCTCTCCCGATCACTCACCCTTTCTTTTCCTTTTTGTCACTCACCATCTCTCTTTCTCTCCACTTCTTCCATCTCCTTCACTTCTTTAAAGACCAATCGAAGACCCATACAACACCCATACAAATTTCTTGTAGATCCAATCAAAGACTATGAGGTTCTCACAGATTGCTCTACCATTCAACTTTCTTCACCATCCATCACCACTACTTGCTCTCTCTCTCTCTCTCTCTCTCTCCATCGCCGACCTCTTACACCATCGTAACTTCTTGGACCAGTGCCAATCGACTGCTTACGTCGTCTGTGACCAATCGGTAATGGACCAGTGTGGACCAGTGCGAGATGGAAGCGAAAGAAAAGGAGATGCCGAGGAATTGGTCGGAGGAGGAAGCCGGTGATGGACCAGTTATGTAAAGCCTAGAATTTTTTCTTTTATGAGAAATAAAATTTTTTCGATGAATAATGTTTTCATGTGAATAGTATTTTTGACTGAATGGTAAATTTTGAGAAATAGATCCCAAAAATCGTAAATTTCTAGAATAAGTATTAGAGACCAAAGAAATTGAAACTGATTAAAGTTGAGTCCATTCGAATAGATTTTAAGTGATCTGAAGTTTATTGGACAAAAAAATACCGTACATATGCCCTTATTTATGGAGTAATAAAATAATTTAAAGTACTCAATTATGTAATTACATTCTATTATAATTCTCGGATGCAATTGAAGATGATATCGAATACGAGAATTGGTCTGGAGATTTATTAAGGTTTAAAATACAATTAGTGTCAATGAAATTATCAAAAAAAGGCATGACTATATTAAATTGTAAAAGACATGTTCAAGGGCATTTTAA
Organism: Dimocarpus longan; assembly: GCA_022984855.1. NCBI lineage: Eukaryota > Viridiplantae > Streptophyta > Magnoliopsida > Sapindales > Sapindaceae > Dimocarpus > Dimocarpus longan. The sequence goes on along the minus strand of CM041014.1, from coordinate 9,334,696 downwards.
AAAATTGAAAGATGCATGAAAGTGGCGTGACAAGTGGAAGAGGAAGGAAACGTGTAAGTGACATGTGTATGATGATAAGTATGCATGTGTGACAAGTACAAATTTTTTTAAAAAAAATGTTGGCATTTGGTTGAAATGAAATGGAATTAGTTAAATTTGAATTGGTTTTTAAATTTTAATCAATCAAAAACCTTTAATATGAACCAATGGCAAACATGTAGAATTTAAGTCAGTTTGGGGGCAATTATGAAGGCAAGTGGAAACTATATAAAGTGAAGTGAATGAAAGAACAAACAAGAGAAGCATTCGGCCAAAGGAAAAAGGTGCTTGGCCAAGAGAGAGACTTGAGTGCAGTAGCTAGTTTTGGTGATTTTGAATCCATTTTTGAGTGTTTTCAACACATGTAAAGGTTGCATGCAAATCTAAGAGCAAGATCCATCAATTTCAAGTTGATTTCAAGATGTAAGAATCAAATTTTCATGATTTGTTTTTGTAAATGGTTGGATTTATGATTTCTAATGGATGGTTTGTGATTTTTAAGTATGAATCTAGAGATTTGAGACCTCAAAATTGTGGGAAAACAAAGCTTGTGGTTCAAGAGTCATTGGTAAGCATACTAGTGAAAATAAATTTTTTATTTCAGTTTGAGTTGATGTTATTTAGGACACTAGTAGCTTTGCCATGAGATATGATGTGATTTTAGTGTGAATGTAAGTGTGAAACTTGAAGAAAGATTGGTGTTGTGTATGCATGTAGTACACGGCCAAGAGGGGAATTAAGTGGTCCAATTTGAGTTCATATTATTTGAATAATTTTCATGCATGTAGATGCATTGAAATATTGAGTTTTGATGTTGAAATTAAAAGCAAAAATATGGTACATCAAGCTATCATGTTTCGGCCATATTGAGTTTAAAGTAGTGGATAATTGTTTTTGGATGTTTTGAATGATTTTATGGCTTGTGTTGATGATGAATTAATCATGAAATTAAAAGAAATCCATTGGACATTATAGGACACATCTTACAGCCAAACTTTGTGTTGTTGCACAAATGTGATGTTTTATGAATTGGACTAGATTTTATACCATTTTACATGTGTTTAAGTGTGATTATGATAGAAAAATTGAATGAAATTGATGGTGTGAGAAGTTGGTCAAGGTTCAGCCAAGACTAGTTATAATCATTCAAAAAATTTCATTTAATGCATTAATGTGAAATTTGGACTTTAATTGTGGTGTTTTACATGCTTAGATATTAAGAAAATTAAAAGGAAAGTATATACGAATAATTAGGGTGGTTTCCACTTGAAAAAGGGTGTTTCAAAATTTTTGTATAATTAAATGTTTGTGTGTGTCAATGCGTGTTGATGAAAGTATGTGTATGAATAACTTTGGTTACGACGTTACCTAAAAATTAAATGTGAAAACACATAGGTGATGAGGGGGCAAGAGAACTCGAAGTCATAAGTTATCGTGAGTTAGGAAACAGTGAATGTCCCTTTCAATATGTTTTTATACAATTATTTTTCTATTCACTATGAAATTATGAGTTATATTTAAATTTATGCATTGAAATGTTAAAAATTGATTTGAAAGTAAAATATATTGAACATGAAAACCTCTTGCATGAATTTTAGAAAGTTTATATGAATTATAGATTATATGATGAAAAGCAGCATGTGTAGAAATGTTTGTATAAGCCTATGGTACGCCTTAAAGACATCTCAGATAGTTATTACCAGTCAAAGTACCCTAAAACGTGTATGACAGTGTTAGGGGTATCTATCACTAACAACGGGAGGGACTGTATCAGTTACTCCAGTTCAGTGTGTTGTCCATGCATGTATAAAGGTATACAACGGCTAGCTCCTGGTAGTGATACAGAATTCCGCCATATAGAACCGGACATATGGCCAAGGCCATATTGGATTCAGTTTAAAGCAACCTAGGGTGCCATGTGGTATTCAGATGCTAGTGGTTGGCTTATTTCACAAGAGAAAATTTTCAGAAAATTATATTGCCACCACCATTTATTATTTTACAGTAAAAATATAATAATATAAGCTGCTATGTTTTCAGATTTGAAAAGCGCTTCAGAATAGTTTTTCGAAATTAGGAAATTCGTTTTTCAATATGTTAATAAATTTCAGTTTTATTACGCATGAATTATATTTATACTGGATGTTTATACATGTGTTTAATTCATGTGAGGTTTTCAGAAAATGTATTTCAGTTTTATAGCATTGAAACAAATACGAAATAATTTTAAAGTTTTAGGGCGGTTATTCTCAAAAGTATAGTTTGAACAAAAAAGCATGAAACTAATTGAGCTCGTTTAGCTCACTTTATTTTCATGTTTTATAAACAAAACCTCTCCAAATGTAGATGCAGGTGGTTCAACTTCAGTTGCAAGGACTCCAACCCAAGAGTAGACGGATTTAGTCATATGCCACTGTGTTAAATTTGCTTATGTATGTTTACTGTAAATGCTTTTGAAAACCTATAAAATAACTTTTGCTTGCAATTGTATGTAGTTTTTGAAAACATATTTATGCATGACATGTAAATATTTTGAGTGACATGTTATATTTCAGTTTTATAAATAATTTTGCGAGAAAACTTTTGTGGTTGATTATGAAAAAGGAAAAAAAGGTCTGAAGCCCAGAAATTGAGAAATTTGGTTATTTTAGAAGTGTACAGATTTCCTATAAGTTTTTACAAAGTGGAATTTTTAGAAAAATGACCGTGGTGCTATCAAAAATTTTATAAATCCTATTTTGCAAACGTACTTTAAAAAAAAAAAAAAAAAAATTCCACCCATTTCCACTAGAAAAAACAATTTCTAATGAGTTTTAAAAATATTTTCAGTAAAAGAAAATGGCTTAGTTTCATGGAAACCTTTCAGCTGAAGCAGATCTAGATTGGAAGTGACAGGCCCCGAACTTTCTAAAACTATTATTGTATAATCGATGACCTGCTGACAACTTCACGGTAGCCCTCTAATTAATATCTGAATCTGATTGGAAAGTTTCCGCAAAGCTAAGTCATTTTCTTTTTCTAAAATCTCTTTATGAAATGTTTTTTTTAACTGATGTGGTGGGAAATTTTTCACATTTTTAACATTTCTTTTACAAACTATTCTATAAAATTTTCAACAAATCACAATCAAACATAAACATGCTTTAAATTTTAAAGTACAACCCAGAATTCATTTACGTTTCATATAATTAAACTCAAAAAGATTTAAAATCATGCATATGTCATGCATATATAAATATTTATACATTTTGCAAAAGAATATAAGCAAAATCTAAATCATATTTAATATACAAAGCTTTCAGATATATTCAAAATATAATTATACAATCATAGCAATACACCATTCAGTCTACCTACCTTGGTGTCGGAGTCCCACACCACTAACATACTTGAATCAATACTTGTAGCTGTCCGTAGGAAGGTTTTGTTTATAAAAACATAAATAAAAAAAAAAATCAAAATGAGCTAACAGAGTTCAGTGAGTGTCTTTTTTTTTCTATCTAAATCATTTCTTAAAAACCTACTTTCCAACAAACATTTTAAAGAAAATTTCTATTTCTTAAATAAATTCTTTTCTAAAACCATAAATTTATAATTCTATAGGTTAAACGTAATAAGTAAAAATGTTAAAATATTGTAAAGCTTTCATAAGTTTTTATAAACAATCTTTCTAAATCTCATTTCTGAAAATATATTTCTCTTTCCAAAAATGGGAGTATAATTGCTATAATATTTCTTTTCTGGATCTCTCGGAATCTTATATCTAAAAATATTCTTTCTTTTTAAAACTAGATATAAAATGTTAGAATATCATATTTTTAAATCATTTCAAAATCTCATTTCTAAAAATATTCTTTTCTTTCTAAAACTTAAGTGTAGAATGTTAAAAATATCTTATTTCTAAAATCTTTCAAAATCTTGTTTCTGAAATTACTATTTTTTTTTTAAATCTGGAGTGTAAAAATGCTGAAATATTTCTTTTTCTAAATCTTTCTAAATTTCGTTTCTGAAAATATATTTCTCTTTCTAAAATTTGGACCAATGGAATTTCTCATAAAATCTAATCACATGACGACTAAACTAACGTCACTCCATGTGACAAATCTAACGGTCGAAGCCGCAATCTAAGCCATGTGATGACTAACTAGCACCGCCTACCGTGACCAATCTATCTGAGACATCCCCCAATCACGTAGCGGAATGCTATATCGCAAATATGGAGGGAGATAATACCTAACACATGTAAAGGGCGACTCAACAGACTCGACTCTGACAGACTCAGTTCCTTTGAAGTTAGTAGGACTTACCCTCCCAACAAACTTGCCATACACGATGAGGTATATCGACCGGGTTTATATCTGAATTTGTAGTTTGAAATCTGTAATCTGAGATTCGAAGATCTATAATCTGAATCTGATGGGTATGCGATTGGCCTTAGAAAAAAAAAATTCTAATGATTTGAATTGCAAATCTTCTAATTTGAAGGTTTACAAATCATAAAGTTTTTGCTTTAAAATTTTCTAAGTTATAAATTTTCATAAACTGATGAAATTAAATAACTGACTTTCAATATATAAAATATAACATTATTCATTATAAGATTGAATTAAATAAGTAATAAAACATTTCAATTTAAACTAATTGCATAAAATGTTTTTAAGAACAAGTTTAGCACTCACATGGCTCGATTGTTCCCTAAGTCGCGCTTGCTTAATTCTCCTTTGATTCCTTTTGGTTCGTTTCCACTTATATTATACATTCAAGTTTTAGAATTCAACATTCAATTCCAATTCTAACTTTAACCATCTCAAACACAACACTTTATTAAATTTCACATGTATAACATTCCATTAAACTTCACAACTCATCCTAACTTTATCATATGCTTTCCATTTTCATTCTAACATAATTCTTCACTTATAAGCTTCACAAAAACTTATCAAAACACAACAAAATCCATGAAACATCATCATCCTTCAATTTGACCGAATCTAATTATGCATTCTAATCAATTTTTTTTTTTTCTTCACTCCATTTTTATCAAATTTTGATACATTAGTTGTCCTCTAAATTCATCCAAACTTTTAACACACTTTACACATCCAAGTAACATCATTTCTTAACCTAATTTACACACATTCAAGCTTAACCTTTACACTTAATCTCCACCAAATTTTAACACCTATAATAGCCCCTAACTATCAAAATTCTGTTGCACAAAATCTGTGGATAGCATGTACACCATTTGACCTCTCTAGCCGAATACTACTCCTTCCTATTTCTTATTAGCTCATTTCATATTTCTAACATTACAACCATGATTCTAACATATTTAAGCAAGAAAATTCATCAATTTGATTTTTTTTTTTTTTAACAAATTAAAACATGAACCATAAGGCTAACCGAACTGCATATAACATCACACAACCATTTCATCGAACACATCATCTCCAAATCTCCACTTCCTTGCCTAACAAACCAGCCCCCATTCAAGCCAAACCAACCACATTTATTTTACACCATTTCACCCTAAAATAACCAAATTACATCTTATAATATGTATCAACCTTCCATCATTTATTTTTGCACAAAACAGTCCACACACACATTCAATCACGTCCATCAGATTTCTATCACACTTAAACACCCTCAAATTCATTCAAATCACATTATTTCTCATTCAAACCACTTACCAATTGTTCCTAGGTGTGTTGGCTTGCTTTTCCAATTGATTTGAGCTTCAAAACCTTGAATTAAACCATCAAAACCTCATCAATATCAAGTCTGGTCGTGAACATCATTGGAACCAAAATTCATCTAACTTTTTCATCCAAAACTCAATCTTACCTCTTCATTTTGGTTTGATTTTGCTTCAGAACATTCCTGGATTTGTTCTTGACCTTTTAATAGCTTGATCACACTTCAAAAATGGTGGAAAACCAACCTAGATAAGCTGCTGCCCACTGGTCTGCACACCCCCTGTTTCTGCCGAGAGTTACTTCGTCTTCTCCAGATTTTTCTTCCACTATTTCACATTACATAGGCTTCAATCCTCTTATATAATTGCCTTGAAGTTTGCCAAAAATTACATGCCATGCCACTCTTTTATTTTAACAAAATAACCCTCAAATTTCCATGTAATCACACTAGTTTTTGTTTTTTTTTTTAATTTTTACATACCATGCAACTAATTTTATTCCTTCAATCCATACTCTTTTTGAATATCTTTTGATCATGAATTTCATCTCATATCATTGATAAATCATCATATCACTTATTGGATTTGAATCCATTTTTTATCTATTCGAAAATTCTGCTAAAATTCGATTATACTATCCGAAAAATTTAATGATTTTATTATTCCATCAACGAGGGCATTTTAGTACATTATATTTATCATGCCTTGCTTATCACTCCTCCATTCAAGTTCACATGGATTGTGCTACTTGTCCACTTCTTTTCATGTGATGCTCATACCATTTCCATGTATACTTAAATTGAAATGTCTATTTTATCGTCCCTTGTATTTAATTCTAATCCATGTTTAAATAAATTCCAAAAATATTTCATGGTTATTATATCATCAAATTGACCATGCAATATTTTAATTGGGTATCTCATGCTTTTAAAATATTTCGAATAGGTATAAAACCCTTAATACTCTCATTCCTCCAAAAAGGGTATTTCTATCCAAAAATCTTTGGAACCCTTAAAAGTCTACTTAGATGAACTCATTTTTTATCTATTTCAGTTTTATTAGACTCCAATACCTATTCTGAAACTTTTGATTTTTGAGGTCCACTTTATGAAAATCGCTATTAACGTAGATACTATTCATCCGAAAACATTATTTATCGAAAAATTTTATTTTATTCATAAAAATAATATCCTGAGTAGTACATGTCATATTTCAATCATAATCGTCCGGTCGGATTCTAAATTTACTTTTAGCGTCATTTTCGAACCGGTTCACTCACTGACGTTATTCATCGGAAAGTGCTTAATTGAAAATCTAATTTTGGGGTTTACAAAAAGGCCACCTTGAGATTGTCGGACATGGGTTGCCTCGCCATAGAAGGAAAATGGGTTGCATCAAGTGAGGACCAGTCGGCGATGGAAGCGAAAGAAGCTCCTGCTTTGCCTCCGGGTCGGACACTCTGGTGGCTCTATTTTTTTTAATTTCGTAGCTATGATGATTGGTTTTATTTGGTGTCTTGAAAGATTCTTCAAGTGTCTTGAAGGTTTGTTTTGGTGTCTTGAAGATGGATTTGGGTTTGGTTTTTGAGGGAGTCGACGGTGAGGAGGAGAGAGAGCTTGAAGATGGATTCTAGGTCTAGGTTTTGGTTTATATTTATGTTGTTGGTGATTTTGGAAGTTTATAAGTTTTATAATGTGAAGGGTTAATGTAGCTGTTTGAAGGTAAAGGGTTGTAGTTGTTTGGAGCATAAGTGATGATCTCAATTGAATATGCAAACTCATGTGGCTGAGTTCGTCCTTCAACAACAAAGTTGTCTGGGTTTGTTTTTTATTTTTTATTTTTTATTTACTTCAACCAACACAATCGTCTGAGTTTGTTTTTTATTTCTTATTTTTTATTTATTTAATTTTTTTAAAGACTTTTTTTTTAATTTTTTAATTTTTTCATTTTTTTCAAATTAATCTCTACCGTCCATCTTAAGATGGATGGTAGAGATTTGATGGAATATTTTTTAATTTAAGTTATTTAATTTTTATTTTATAATAATTCTAATTTTAATTATTTAAAATTGTAATTTATTTATTTTAACTGTAAGTTCTAAACATTTTTATTTTTCTATTTTGGTTATCAAAGGGTAGTTTGGTAATTGAATAACTTTTTGTTTTTTAGTTTTTAATTTTTTAATATGATAAGGGAATTTTGATCTTTTATTATTTTAGTCACAAAACCATTAAAAATCTTGATGGAAACCGTTTTTGACTAACGGTAGGGGGTTTTTGTGTCTAATATTTTTAAAAATTGGGGTAAACAAATGTTATTTTTGTTTTCAGGGGGGTTTTGGATTTTTTCCTTAAATTAAACAAATCAACACTTAATTTGGATAAAAACAGTCCCAAATCAATTTTTCAATAGAACAATTTTTAGTGTTAAATTTAAAATGAATGCATTACAAACTGCTGCTATTAAATCATTTTAGACTCGTTCAAGACATTACAAATTAAGATTAAGAAGATGCACGAAATTGCTACTTTAAGAAAACTCAATAAAATGAATTTTTACGAAACAAAATTGCACAAAGTTTTCCACGACTACTCTAAGACAAATCAACTAATGTTTTTTGTTACTTCCAAAATACCAGTTAATGAAGTGATACAATAATTTAGAAATAATAACGAAATAAAAAATGAACAAAATGTCACATGAAATTAACATGGTTTATCCAAAGTAAGTTACGTTCACGTAGCTATTGTAGATGTTTAGTACGAGAAGAAAAAATAACAAATGTTTACAAACATTCAATTCCTTTCAACTTAGATCCCGATTACACTAAAAAGAATAACAATTTTCGAATACTTAAGAGAATCTCACTTTTTACTCAAATAGTTACACCATTCTATTTCTCTCAATTTTGGGATGCATAAAACAATTAGAATAGAGGTCTTTATAAGGCACCTCTAGTCAACCTCTCATTAGTTACCATTAATTGGTTTCCCTTTTAATCACACATCATGCTTCCTCAAATTTCTTCACTACAAAAATGAAGAATTATTGAGTTTTCTAATTCTGCATATAATTAATTCAGTACATTAAATTCTTTAATTTTAGGAATTAATTCCTTGAAATTAGAAATCAATTAATTAATATTAGAAATCCACCAATAACAATATCCCACTTGAAGAGTTACTTTAGTCATATCTTCATACAAGATTAACATAGCAACTGATCTCTCCTTTTTTACTCTTGCAGGCTAATTAAAGTTGAACATAGCTTCAATTTGTCAATCATTGCTGTTTTCATTAGCATATCTGTAGGGTTTTCATTTCCATGAATCTTTTCAAGTCTTAGAGCATTATCCTCCAAAAGAGACTGAGTAAAATGATACTTCATCTGGATATGTTTTGTTCTGGCATGGAAAGATGAATTCTTTGCCATGTGGATTGCACTCCAACTCTCAAAATAAAAAACATTGTCCTCTTATTTCTTTCTCAGTTTTTCCAAGAAACCTTGAAACCAAATCATCTCCATACTAGCTTTTGTAACTACAATATATTCTACCTCGGTAGTAGAGAGAGCTACAGCTTTTTGCAGTTAAGAAACCTAACTCACTGTAGTTCCTCAAAAAGTTTACACATACTTGGTAATGCTTTTTCTATTGTTGATATCTCCATCTAGGCTAGCCTCAACAAAGCTTTCTAGTTTCATATCTCCACTTTTAAATAGAGTGTCATTTTTGTGATACTTAGTAGATATTTAAGGATCCATTTAACTATTCCCCTATGCATCTTGTCAAGATTGTTCATATACCTACTCACTACTCCTACTACTTGTGCAAATATTTGGTTTGGTACAAGCCATCACATACATCAATCTTCCAATGGCTGAGGCGTTAAGAAATTTTTTCATGTGATCACGTTCTTCCTTAGTCTTCAGTGAATTCTCCTTGGAAAGTTTGAAATGGACACTTAAAGGGGTCCTCATTGGTTTAGCATTCTACATGTTGAATCTGGAGAGTACATGGTTGACATACTCTGCTTGTGATAACATCAAAGCTTTTGCTGCTCTATCTTTTATAATCTTCATTCTAAGAATCTGCTTCACAATGCTAAGATCTTTCATTATAAACTACTTTGAGAATTCTCTCTTTTAAGTTATTTATCTCTTGCATATCAGAACCTACAATGAGCATATCATCTACATAAAAAAGAAAAATGATAAAATTATTATCAAGCACCTTAATATAACAACACTGATCTGTTTAACATCTTGTAAAACTACTATTACCCATCGAGTTATCTAACTACTTATACCACTGCCTTGGAGTCTGTTTTAGACTATACAGACTCTTTTTTAGTTTGTGCACCATGCTTTCTTTGTCTGCTATCATGAAGTCTTCTAGTTGCTTCATATAAATCTTTTCCTCTAAATCATCGTAAAGGATTATTGTCTTTACATCTAACTGCTCAAGATGTAAATTCTCTACAACTACAATTTTCAACACCAACCTAATCGTTGTCAGTTTCATTACCAAAGAGAAAATCTTAGTATAGTTGATGTCTGCTTTCTGCTGAAATCCTTTGACCACTAACCTAGCTTTCTAAGGTTTGCTTCTATCATGCTCTTCTTTGATCATAAACACTCATTTGTTATATAAAGCATTATTCCCTTTTGGTAGTTTAGTCAATTTCTATGTTTGATTTGACATTAATGAGTCCATCTTATCTTTCATAGCATTTGGTAGGATCTCTTCAACCTGAGATCTGTAGAAATCATTGAAGGAGGAGATCATGGCAAATCTCTTCTAATCGGAAAGGAGATCGATCTCATTCGGTTGGAAGAGAGATCTGTAGAAGTGCAGAAAAAAAAATAATTCATTTTTTTTTTTTTTTGGTTATTTTTTTTTGGATTTTTGGTTGGATTGATGATTCGGTCTTGTCTTTGATGATGTTGATGAAGATGAAGATTAAGGATATGTTTAAAGTCTGGAGATGATAATGTAGGTGATGAATTGATGATGATGAATGCAATAATGATAAGGGATAATCTCAAAAAACTTGCTATAGTTTGCAAAAATATCCATTTTATCACTAATGAGTTTTTTTTTTTTTTAATCCAAAATCCCATCTAAAGTTAATAAAAACACTCATTACGCTCTGGAGGCATGTAAAAAGACGACAATACTCCTGACGGTTATAGATTTCATTAGGTTGACTTGATTGATTGTTTAATTTCAAGGGCAAAATGGAAATACGATAAAAAATTAATTAAATTGATTAAAATAAATTAACAAAAATAAATAGTATAAAATTATAATATTAAAATAAAAATAAATATTTAAAATGTAAAATATAATACTAAAATCAATAAAATAATATTATAATTAAAAAAATAAAAATAAGAAAACCAAAACTGAAACCTGATTATTTAATGTCACAAAAAAAGAAACCAATTTATTTCTTATCTCAAGGAAAAAAAAAAAAAACTTGAATCTAGATTTTATTTTCTTCTTCTTCTTCTCTTCCTCATCGCTACTGCCACCCATCTCCACTTATCTTCTTTTTCCCTTCTATATTCTTCTTTTTCTTTTTTCTCTCTTCTTCTTCCACTTATCTCATCGTTGCTTTACCTATCTCTACCTTCAATGACTATGACACACCTATCTCCACCACCGTCGAGCTTACACACTCCCTTCTCACGATTAGACCTCACCATCCCCTCACTTGGTTGCTGACAGTCCCCTTCCCTTACGCATCCTTTTCGTACAGTAGGAGGTCCGCCAGCAACCCTATAGAAGCCTTCCAACTGATATTCCATCCAACTGAAGGTTCCCACATAGCTAAGCCAAAAATTTTCCTTTAAAATCCTAAAACGCGCTAAGAAAAATTTTCTTTTCAACTTAATCTTTTCTTAAAAATTTTGGCAGAATTTCATCTGTTTTTCTAAAAATTCCCCATTTTACAAATCACCTACATTTAAAATAGCACTTTTAAATTTTCAAAGTCAATCTCAACTGCCAATTCTGGACCTCAGGTCCACCATAATCACAACCCAAAAGTCATTTAAAATCATTTCAAAACTTATAATGTAATTCATGCACAACATAATAAATTACTTTTTACAACTTTCTCAAAAACATTATTTACAACAAAATATATACATCTGTTATATTATGAAATCATTCATTTTCCAAAAGTATTTATATACCACAAAAGGATGTATTCACAGCAAACACCGCAAAGGCTACTCTACTCTTACGGAAATGTCCCGTCAACGAAAGTACGAGCACCTGCACTTGGCAAGTTTATTTTAAAAATAGAAAAATATTTGGGTGATCTAAACGAGCTCAGTGAGTATAATAAAACTGTATTCATATTAAAATAGAAAGTTGAAATACTAATTTTGGAAACATTTTCATACATATACATTTTCCGTAACCATAAAACTATTTTGGAAAAGAAATTAATCAAAATCGGCCAACCACTGAAGGCTCGTCATTGTGGTACCCTAGGTATTACTTTCTGTATTAGACCTCACCGGTTGGATTGGATCTTGGTTTGGCCTTTAAATAAATAAACCGTTTTACACAACGGAACTCCTACATCATCACGTAAAACTAAGCGCGCTAACTTAATATATACCCTAAACGTGTAGAGGGCGACATGACAACTTCCCATTTATGCAACTAGTACTAATGCATCATGAATGTGCCCCCGAAACTCTGCCATGCATGTCAGAGTACCTCAGATCGGTAATGTAACGTATATATCCTAAGGTGTACTGATAAACATAATTTACATATATTTATTACTCTAAATATAGATTTATTAATCCAATTTTATGTTGAATTTATTTTAATTAGTTGTGTTTTTGGTGAGACAGGAATAAAATAAGATTTGTGTGTTGAATGAGGAAAAATTACAATTTTGGTCAAGTCAAAATCCAAGTCGATCAAGGATTCAAGTCTCACCCAAAATTATTTGTCAAACAATTAGGAAATTAGTTGAGACAAGGAAACATATCAATAAAAGAAAAAGTAAATTTGGAAGCAAATCAATAAAATAAGAAAAAAGTAGCAGATTTTGAGAGAAAAAATCAAGACTCACTATATAGTTTTATGGAAAGATAAAAACGATGTCTTAATTAAATAATATTGAGGCAGTTTTCAATTTACAAAATTGAGACTAGTAATAGTAGTATAAAAGAGAGAAAAAATGAACAGCTGTAGGAGATTTTTGGAGGAGCCGCTGCAGCTTTGAGACAGAAAATATTAGAAGACAAGAGAGCAGCTCTTAAAGGGACCCAACCCGGATTTAACCTCTTGAATCCGTGGGAAGCCCTCCTGGCACTCCAACGGACTCCGAAAACCTTTCCTTTAAACAATGAACTTAGGAATCCGTGGAGCGAACCCGATTAAAACATTTATTATTTTCATCAACTGACAGTAAATGTGGTGGGAACTTTTTTTTTTTTTTTTTTTTTCTTCTTCTTCTTCTTAAAACCAATAAACCATTTATTCGATTAAAAATTTTACAGAAAAACGGATAGAGTTTCCTCTGTTTTTCAAACATTCCAATTTTACAAAACCTGCAAATAAAATCATAAACACTTCAAAAATTCATTCACTTTTCTCCACTACCATTTTCAGGACCTTAGGTCCACCACCATTTAATCACAAAAACAAATAAAAACTTTCAGTAAAATCATGTTCATCCATAAAACAAAACATATGCATTATGGACAATTCAAAAATATTTTCTGAAATATTTTGGGCTTGAGTTTGGGTACTCCCAAATGCCTACGTACCTCAATTATCTACAGAGGGTCAAAGCCCTCGTAGTTCAGAGTTTAATTATGCATATACGTATATACAATACAAAAATAATGATACAAGTATCAAAACCATAATATGACATATTTATAGCCCAAAAATTATATACATATTTTCAAGTCGTCGTCGTCTACAAGTAGGCCGTCTACGACTGCCCTGGAGGATGCTCAGACTGCTCCCTAATCTCAGTTCCTCAAAATTTTATTAAAACATTTTGAAAGAGTGAGCTAAAAATAGCTCAGTGAGTGTGCAGTTTAATAACAAAATACCTTTCAATATCTTTCAGTAAATCATAATATTTACATAAATAAGTAGAGCATTTCATTTCATTCATTTATCAATCATATAAATCATAATCATACATTTGAAACAATTTTTAACATTTCAGTCACTACCAATGGAACCCAGGGAATAATTCACCAACCGACCTAAAAGCAACGGTGGCGGGACGATCCATTTCCAGTCATAAAACCACTACGCTGCGGATAAATCACGCCTTGCGCAGGGTAACAGTCATAAGAATACTTTATAATGTGTAAAGGAAATCCTATAATTTCTATCCCTTCCCTTAGTAACCTATTTCTTTACCCATACCTTTACACATCTAAAGTATTTCGGCCGATTATCCAGTCATTTCAGTCATGATAGGGTTTAGGGTAACCATCGGCTAAAAATCCTTTTATAAACCACATTTCATTTGAAAACCAAAACCATTTCTTTTATGCTTTCCATTAACATTTGATTTGTCAAGATTTTGTTTAAAAATCAAAACCTTAACACTTGATTCTTTTTCCTTAAACCTCATATCGAAACTTAAAACATTTCTATAATCAAAACAAGTATATTCAAGTCATAAACATATATCAAATATACATATGCAAATATATACTTAAAAGAACATATATATATATTTACACAAAACATATATATATATAGTTTTACACTCACAACTTATTTCCGTCCATTCACTTTTGATTCAAAGAACCTCCTTCACTTCCTGCACGTCTCCGTTTCCGTTCGAAGAGTTTCCAATTCACCTAAAATTTAATCACCAAGTTATTTAAAATTCTCTTCAATCACAACTCTAACGACAATATAATTTTTCTTAACAATCTCTCAAACTAATTAACCCATATTCTTTCCGTTACATGCCCTTATCTTAATACCATTCAATTCCGTGATATTTTCATGTCCTAATACATTTAAATACACACTTGGAATCACCAAAATAACATAAAATGTAAATAGGACAGCTTGTATGTAATTTATTCAAACAACTATCTTTGAGCGTTACACGCATTCCATACAATGTAATTTATCATCTATGACTTAATCACACTCAATTATACATTCAAGTACATGCTTAAGACCTTAAAATCAACTTAAAATCACCCAAATTCAACTTATATGCAGCTGTCTTTACTTTTGTCGAAAATCACACGAATAACTTAATACGCGATTTTCTTTCGGTTACAACGCGTAATCACATCCTATCATGCATTTATACACCTAAAAATCAATTAATCTCCATTTATTTAAACAAAATACAACCCATACACTCACTATTACATACTGCCGTACAGAACATATACCCATATTTGTTCATTTCATCTCACGGCATACACACATCACAAAATCTCTACACAATCACCTATTCCATTTCAGCATTTTATAAGATAAAATCAATTAAAACCCAATATAACTCACTTGTCTGAGAGTTTAGCAGCTGGTCATGAACTCCCACAGCAGTCCAAAGCTTTCCTTTTTCGAATCTAACTTACAACAAAAAACCCAACAATAACATCAAATGGACAGCTCACAACTCAAGAAACATCTCACAAGAGTTCCAGCTGTTTCTCTTACCTACTGTTCATCATCTTCCTCACGCCTACCCTTGCATTTTTCCTCCATCTATTGGTTTCACGTGGCTGCTTTCAGTTCATCTTTTGCTTGCTTCAACTGACCCGAAATCTCCTTCCTTCACTCGCGGTCAGCAGCTTCGTCAACAGCTCACGCGACTTCAGCTTCTCTTCCCGTTTTCTGGTCAGCTTCTTCACTTTCAGATCTGATTTTTCTGGGCTGAAATCAGATGCTGATCTTGCTTCTTCAAGCCTCCATCTGACCGTGAAGAACCCCTTAGTTGATCGGTCTTGATGCTACACTTGGTGGCCGAGAGAGATCGCCGAGTGGAGAGAGGTTTTCGGTTCTGCTGGGCTGTTTTCGGGTCTGTCTTCGAGTTTGTTCTGTCTCCCGATCTGAGCTGGAAGAAGCACAATAATAATGCTTCACATATTGCCCAAACACCCCTCAATTTTCTTCAATTATGACAGCTAAAACTTCAATCTAAATGTTGCACTTAAACCCCTCTTTTATTACTATTTTTTTTTGAACTTCACTTATCCATTTTCACTCATGTCCATACTCATTTTTAATCTATAATTTACACTTCCTAATGACCTCTTTTAATCCTCATCATTTACATTTTTCATAAAAACTTTATTCCATAAAAATAAATACGATAATTCGTCAATTTCCATAACGATTTTAATATCGATAATATTAGTCATTATTTCTCTCAATAATATTTCTAAAATATTTCACACTTATCAATTCATCAAATTAACCTCATAAACATTCAATTGAACTTATAATTGTTCACTTTCATCACATAAGAAAAATTTCTAACAATGGTGGAATATTTTAAAAATACATTCACATTTAACGTATTTATTGATATTTATATATATTCTTAAGCATGAAGGACTTGGTCCTAACAGCTCTGGTGGAGAAGAAGATAAGTCAAAAGAGGAGCAAGCTGGTAGGATTGCGTTGAATTGAGATTTAGAGCAGATTCAGACGTGGACTTAGACCAAACTTACATCAACAGTTTCGACAAGATGCTGAGTTTTAATTCTCTTTTTGTTCTTATTATCACCATGTTTGTTTAATTTTTTTTTTTTTTTTTTTTTGAGGTATAGGATGAAACCATTATTAACTTTATAATGATTTTGTTGTTTGAATATTATTATCAATTTTGTTTTTAATGTTTAATAATTCTTAGTTTCATCAATTGATAAAATAAAAATTGTTTCACTTTTAATATCAAGTATTTTTGGTTGTTATAAAATTATTTTATTAATTTGACTTTGAATTGAAAGGTTTAAATATAAGATTTTTAATTATATGTTTTTCAATATTGGATACGTATAATACTTAGATCTTATAAATTTCAAGTATTGAAGTAAGAATTTACATAAAATTTATTTTCAGAGCTTAACTGACAAATCCTGAGAAAATAACAGATTGATTTCTAAGTTGTTTCTTTAATTTTTTATAATAATATTTTTAATAGTAAAATATTATAAGTTGATCATGGTGGATTCTGAACCTCAAATTTCTCGTCTATCGTTTGAATATTGCAATTTAATCTTGTTTTGTTAATTTAGAATTTTATTTGCTTTAGTTTTAATTAATTCTCAATTTTCAAGTATTGTTAACTAGATTAGAATTAAATTTAATTTAGATTTAGGTTAATATTTTCTTAATCTCTGTGGATCGACCTCGTACTTATATAATCTATTTTACAATAGACTCATGCACTTGCGAGTACTAAAATTTACACAACATGTACCTTAGGCCTAAAAATCTGTTTCTAGTTTCGTCGCTTTTCTTTATAAAAATTTAGTAAACATATATAAGCGACGATATTTCCCAAAATTTAAATTGCATACATAGATAACTTTCCATCATAACTTATTTACATTAAAATCAATATAAATTCATTAAATCATAAATATATAAATTCAAACATAACATAATCTTTTAATAAAAACAATACCATTCATTCAAACATTTAGTTTAAAAACAATAAACACTCATAACTTTTTCTTTTTGGATTTATTTCCCAACCGAGCACAATTTTGGTTTTTCATCACCTTCGCCTAACTAACACATTTTCACATCCTCATTTAGAAAATAACACACTAAGTTCATTTACATAAAATGTCTTGCACCAAATCAACCAAATTCACCTAAAATATTCCAAATAGTTTCCAATATATACATACATTGTTTTGGCCATAACTTCGCCAATTTTTATCTGATTCTTTCCCTTCCAATTCCCACACTTAAATATGATATTTAAGCATGTTTTGAGGTCTAAAATAACCCCATTTAAGGGCACATAGTCCAGCCCTCTATAACAGTCCCTATCATCCTATTTTTCCACATAATTTGCATGTTATTACACTAATATGCATGCATTAATTACTTCCATGCATGTCCATTTTATTTTCTTTGAATTTCACTTATTCAAACACATATTTAAGGCCATGATTACACCTTAGACTCAAACAAAATACATGGATAATATGCAGCCCTTAGTCTTGGCCGAAACATACATAAATACATACATACATATATATACATGTATATGGACCTGGGTATTATGAAAAACCCCCTAAAAATTAAACAATTGGTGATTAGTAACTGATTCTTTTTTATTAGATGAGTCGTCTACCCCCACTGGTTAAAAAACTGGTTGGTGCTAAATTTAAAGGGTATAATGGTAATTGGATGGGTAATTTTATTTGTTTTGATAAAATTAAATAATTTTTTTTTAAAAAAAAAAATAATAAATTAAATAATTAAATAAAAATTTAATTTATCATATCTCCATCATCAATATTAAGATGGACAGTAGAAATTAATTTAAAAAAGATAATTAATTGAATAAAAAACTTTTTAATTAGATCTCCATCATTCATATGGACGATAGGGATTAATTTGAAAAAAAAAAGATTAAATAAAAATTATAATTAATAATTAAATAGAAAATTTTTAATTGGATATGGACGGTAAAGATTAATTTGAAAAAAATTAAAAATAAAATAAAAATTAAATCTTCTCTCTCTCTCTCTCTCTCTCTCACATCCTCAAACTTTTCATCCCTTTGTTGCCACCATCCTTCTCTCTCCGCCGTCCATCTTCTTCTCTTCTTCCTTTTCTCTTCTCTTTGGTTCGATTCAAACATTGAGGTGCGTTACATTCAAACATTAGGGTTTGAATTGAACCCAAAAATTTAGGTTTGATTTGACCCCATTTAAGTTATGTTTTGGTTAATTTTAGAGTTATGTTTTGTTTGAAAATTGTAGATCTAGGTTTTGTTGATAATGGTGATGAATCTGATGAAAAAGTTGGGTATTTTTTCTTTTTTCTTTTTTTTTTTATGTGTTTTCTACAAGTTTTCAAGTTGCTAGAAACCTACAAAACCTAAAACCGAGTTTTTTTTTTTTCAATTTTATATTATTTTTTATTTAATATTATTATTAATTAATAATTTAAAGGGTATTTTAGTCATTATATAAGTTTGGAGGGTATAATAAGGATTTTATAGAATCTTAGTAAAGGTATTTTGGTCATTTACTATTTTAGAAGAAAAATGTTAACATTTTGAATGGAAAGTTAACGGTAAGGGGCGGTTCACTTAATAAAAAAAAAAAAATGATGTTAATCACCAACTATTTACTTTTCATGGGGGGTTTTTTATAGTATCCATATATGTATATATATATATATATTTCGTCTATAATATACTTGAGTATCAATATACTTGAATTGATTATATTCTAAAATTGCTAACTATATTTTATTATATTTGATTACAATTGAAGATGTCTGATTACAATTAAATAAGGTCAATTATTATTAATGTGATCAAACTCATTTAGTTGTAATCAAATATAATAAATACATAATCAAATATAATAAAATATAATTAGTGATTTTATGATATAATAACTCATTTATAGTTGTTAAGTATATCGATACTCAAATGTATTGTAGAATGTACCATATATATATATATATAAGGTGAGAAGAATAATAAGCCTAGCAAGTATGTCAATTTTTCAGTCTCTAGTTTTCTTATCATCTTGATACTTCAACATAATAAGCCTAGCAAGTATGTCAATTTTTTAATCCCCAATTTTCTTATCATCTTGATACTTCAATTCATGTTGAAAGCAAAAGGAGTTGGAAAAATATATACAAGATGAGAAGAATAATAAGCCTGGCAAGTATGTCAATTTTTCAATCCCCAATTTTCTCATCATCTTGATACTTCAATTCATGTTGAAAGCAAAAAAAGTTGGAAAATATATATATAAGGTGAGAAGAATAATAAGCCTAGCAAGTATGTCAATTTTTTAATCCCAAATTTTCTTATCATCTTGATACTTCAATTCATGTTGAAAGCAAAAGGAGTTGGAAAAATATATATAAGGTGAGAAGAAAAATATATATAAGGAGTTGGAAAGATATATACGTCAATTTTTGATTCCCCAATTTGCTTATCATCTTGGTACGTCAATTCATATTGAAAGCAAAAGGAGTTGGAAAAATATATATAAGGTGAGAAGAATAATAAGCCTAGCAAGCATGTCAATTTTTTAATCCCCAATTTTCTTATTATCTTGATACTTTAATTCATGTTGAAAGCGTAAGGAGTTGGAATTAAAAATATACATAACGTGAAAAGAATAATAAGCTTGGCAAGTATGTCAATTTTTTAATCCCCAATTTTCTTATCATAATGATACTTCAATTCATGTTGAAAGCAAAAGGCGTTGGATTTTCCTGCATTATTCAAACGAAAACACATATTAGTAACAGCCTCCTTTTTTTTTTCTTTTTTTTTTTTTTTATTTTGATATTAAACATCTCTATTTTACAAAAGCATACTTAGCATTCTACTATATGCTTTCTTCCATGGCTGCAGCTCTTAGAACACTTTGTTCTTGTTTAGTTTTATCTCTATATTTGATTTCCATAACCTTTGCACATGATGGAAACCGATTCATCTACAATGGCTTCAATGGAATCAAACTGTATTTGGATGGACAAGCAAATGTACTTCCTAATGGCCTGTTGCAGCTAACAGACATCTCTGAGCTGCAAAGAGGTTATGGTTTCCATCCATATCCGATCAAGTTCAATACATCTTATTCTCAATCTCTTTCTTTTTCGACACGGTTTATGTTTGCATTGGTTCCAGCAACGCATAATTTTGGTGGCCACGGCATGGCTTTTGTCTTCTCACCATCTTTGGATTTCACCAATACAGCTATGGCAGGTGCATATCTTGGACTCTTTAATTTGAGAAACAATGGCCAGCCTACAAATCACATCTTAGTGTTGTACGCAGCGGAAATTAAACAAATACACAACTACTAATGCTAGCTATTAAATATAAATAACAAATACTAATACAGCAGAAAAGTAGAAAAATAAATGCAAAGCGAAAAAAGGAAAGAACACACTAGGATTTATGTGGTTCGGTATAAAACCTACGTCCACGGGCGCTGCTGAAAACTTCCACTAACTCCAAAGCAAAATATTACAAAATCTGGGTAAGATCCAAAAACCCAGAAACATATGGGGAGAAAACAAGAATAATACAAATGTATGGATCTTTTACAATTCTTGTTTTTATGGGATACCAAATCAATTAACTAAAGGACTTATTTATAGTCCACTAATCTCCCACCACAATCTAATGTTTTAGATGTGGGATTCTAACATGGCTAATTAAGCCACAATTCAACAAATCTCCACCTTGGCGTATTAGTCTTCAGCAATGCCTTCATATATGTCTTTTAGACTTTCAAAATGTTGATCAAGTCCAAACAATGGTTGAACTTGATTGCTGTCACCACTTTAGTCATCATATCTGCAGGATTATCAGCAGTCCCAATTTTCTGTAAGAGAATCAACCCTTCACTCAGAATTTCCCGCACAAAGTGATATCGGACATCAATATGCTTGGTGCGAACATGGAATACCGGATTCTTTGCTAAATGAATGGCACTTTGACTATCCGAATAAACAGTAATATTCTTCTGTCCCATTCCCAATTCTACCAGTAATCCTTGTAACCAAATTGCTTCCTTCACAGCCTCTGTCAATGCCATATACTCTGCTTCTGTCGTAGACAAAGCAACTGTTGACTGTAAAGTAGACTTCCAACTTATAGGAGCTCTCGCAAGTGTGAATACATATCCAGTAGTTGATCGTCGTTTATCCAAATCACCAGCATAATCTGAATCAACATATCCGATTGCAAACTGACCAAGTGAATCTTCCTTCTGAAATACCAAACTAAAATCTCCGGTTTTTAACAAGTACCGTAGAATCCATTTCACAGCTTGCCAATGTCCTTTACCAGGATCATGCATATACCTGCTCACAACTCCAACCGCTTGCGAAATATCAGGTCTTGTACACACCATAGCATACATCAGGCTACCAACTGCATTAGAATACGGAACACGAGACATGTACTCTCGTTCTTCATCAGTACTCGGAGATAATGATGCACTCAACTTGAAATGAGGAGCAAGTGGCGTACTTACAGGTTTTGACTGTTCAGATACACCAAAACGCTGTAATACCTTCATCAGATATTGCTTCTGAGTCAAACAAACCTTGCCTTTTCCTCTATCTCTGCTAATCTCCATAGCGAGAATCTTCTTAGCTTCACCCAAATCCTTCATTTCAAACTCTGAACTCAACTGAGTCTTCAGCTTCTCAATCTCCACTTTGCTCTTAGAAGCTATCAGCATATCATCAACATATAAGAGCAAGTAGATGAAGGAACCATCTTGTAGCCTTCGAAAGTATACGCAATTATCAAATTTGCTTCTGGTGTACTCTTGACCTATCATAAATTGATCAAATCGCTTGTACCATTGTCTCGGAGACTGTTTCAAACCATAAAGCGATTTCTTCAATTTGCAAGCCCAATTTTCCTTTCCAGCAACCTTGAATCCATCTGGCTGAGTCATATAGATTTCCTCTTCCAAATCACCATGTAAAAATGCAGTTTTTACATCCATTTGAACTAGTTCCAAATCCAATTGAGCTACAAGGGCCAATAGAATTCTAATGGAAGAGTGTTTCACAACTGGAGAAAATACCTCATTGTAGTCAATCCCTTCCTTCTGAGCGTAGCCTTTCGCCACCAACCTTGCCTTGTAGCGAACATCTTCTTTGTTTGGAAATCCCTCTTTCTTAGTAAATACCCATTTGCACCCAATTGCCTTCTTATTCTTCGGTAGTTGAGCTAGCTCCCAAGTTTCATTCTTCCGAAGAGACTGCATTTCTTCATCCATAGCTTTCTTCCACTTATCATCTTCAGAACATTGGACTGCTTCTCTGTAAGTGGAAGGAACATCATCATCTACAATTGGTAGTGCATAGGCCACCATATCAGCAAAACGAGCATGTCTGCGAATCTCACGTCTTGGCCTATTTATTGCAATTGATTCTTGTTGCTGCGAAGGTTCTTGGGTAGGAACCTCTTCTTCTCCTTCTTCTTCAGTAACCTCCTCGATCATAGGAGTGTCATCATCTGCATCAACAATTCTAGCTGGATTATTTGTTGACTCTATCTGTTTCTGAAAAAACTCCACCTGCTTCCGAGTAGACTCCACCTGTTGCGGATTACCCTCAACAATATCTTCTATTTTCTTTTTCAGCATCGAAGACTCATCAAAAGTAACATCCCTGCTGAAGATTATCTTCTTCGAATTAGGATATAAAAGACGATACCCTTTCACCCCTGAAGACATCCCCACAAATATAGCTTTTCTTGCTCTCGGATCCAATTTAGATTCCTTTACATGATAATAAGCAGAACAACCAAAGACATGTAAAGAATCATAATCAGTAACAGGTTTTCCAGACCATACCTCCAATGGAATTCTACCACCGATTGCTGTTGACGGTAAGCGATTAATGAGATGACATGCATAAGTCACTGCCTCAGCCCAAAACTCCTTGTCCAACCCAACATTGGACAACATACACCGAACTTTCTCCAGCAACGTTCGGTTCATGCGTTCTGCCACCCCATTCTGTTGTGGTGTGTGTCTAACTGTAAAATGACGTACAATACCCGCATCTTGACAGACCTCTCGAAACGATTTACTGCAATATTCACCTCCATTATCTGTTCTGAGGTACTTAATCTTTCTCCCAGTCTGAGTCTCAATCATCTTTTTCCAATTAAGGAAAATCCCAAGTACATCATCCTTTTTCTTCATTGTGTATACCCAAACTCTTCTGGAAAAATCATCAACAAATGTAACAAAATAGTGTTTACCACCCACGGAGGCTGTCCTTGTGGGTCCCCACACATCAGAGTGAACATAATCCAAAATACCTTTAGTATCATGAACTGCAGTTGCAAACTTCACTCTCGTCTGCTTTCCCAGAACACAATGTTCACAAAAATCTAACTTGCAGGTTCTTACTCCTTTCAACAAGCCTTGATTCACCAAACTGCTTAAAGCTTTCTCACCTGCATGTCCCAGACGCATATGCCATAACCTGATCATATCTGAATCAACATCCTTCTCTGATACTACTGCTGCTGATTCAGTAACTGTACTACCATTGTAGTAGTACAAGTTGTTCTTTCTTGTACCTTTCATTACCACCAAAGCCCCAGATACCACTCTCATAACTCCATCTCTGATAGATACCGTGTAGCCTTTAGATTCTAAGGCTCCCAATGATATGAGATTCTTCTTCAAATCTGGAACATACCGAACTTCTGTCAAAACTCTAGTCGATCCATCGTGATTCTTCAATCGGATTGAACCTATCCCCTTAGTTTTGCATGAGGTATCATTACCCATGAGCACAATTCCACCATTTAGCTCTTCGAAGTTGAAGAACCATTCCTTATGTGGACACATGTGATAAGTACAACCCGAATCTAAAATCCACTCACCAGATCCAGATGTTGATGATAGACTAACCAACACAAAATCTTCTTCCTCATGTTCGGCTACATATGCATCGGAAGTAGCTTTACCCTTGCCTTTATCTTTCTTCTGCAGCTTCGGACAATCTTTCTTCCAATGCCCTTTCTCATGACAAAAGGCACATTCATCTTTATCAGGTCTTTTCCTTGACTGTGATCTGCCCCTTCTTTCCTGTTTCCGACTCTTACTTCTTTCCCTAACTGTAAGCGCCTCTGCTGATTCATCCCTATTCTCTTTCTAATCTTTCTTGCGAATTTCATAATTAAGCAAAGCTGCACACACTTCTTCAAAGGACAATTTTTCTTTCCCATGAATAAGTGTAATGCACAAATGATCTAACTCATCAGGAAGAGATCCTATCAACAGCATGGCCTTCTGCTCATCTTTGAACGTTTCATCCAAATTCAACAAATCAGCTAACAAACGGTTGAAATTATCAATATGGTCATTGATATTCAAACCTGGTTTCAACTGAAGACGGTACAACCTCTTCAACAAATATAGCCGATTCTCATTGCTTTTCTTCATATATTTGTTCTCCAGCGCCTTCCACAATTTACTAGCAGAGGTTTCCTTCATGAACGGATACTTCTACTCTCTACAGAGACATGAGCGAATTAAACCACATGCCTTCGCATTTTACCTCTCCCAGTCCCTTTCTTCAATATTCTCTGGTCTTGTTTCTTCCAGAACAATATCCAAATCTTGTTGATACAAGACGTCCGTAACTTCGCTTTGCCATAGGCCAAAATTATTTCGACCATCAAATTTCTCTACTTCAATTTTTACATGTGAAGATGATGCCATTTCTGCTTTACAACAAAAGTTTTATGCCAATAGCTTGGTGATCAAATAAATAGTACTCAAATGTTAGCTCCCAGGAAAGGCTGGAGGGGTCACAAACGGTCCCACTTAAAATCCAGTCTCCTTAGACTATTATAGTCTTTTTGACAGAGCTTCCCTAAATTGTGGCTATTCCAAAATAACACCGAAGCTTTACAAACAAATAGCTATCTAATGCCCTAGACAATTTTATGCCAATAGCTTGGTGATCAAATGAATAGTACTCAAAAGGTTAGCTCCCAGGAAAGGCTGGAGGGGTCACAAACGGTCCCACTTAAAATCCAGTCTCCTTAGACAATTATAGTCTTTTTGACAGAGCTTCCCTAAATTGTAACTATTCCAAAATAACACCGAAACTTTACAAACAAATATTTAATAGCTAGCTAATGCCCTAGACAATTTCCTAGATCAATCGAAACCTAGGGCTCTGATACCACTTGTTGTGCGCAGCGAAAATTAAACAAATACACAACTACTAATGCTAGCTATTAAATATAGATAACAAATACTAATACAGCAGAAAAGTAGAAAAATAAATGCAAAGCGAAAAAAGGAAAGAACACACCAGGATTTATGTGGTTCGGTATAAAACCTACATCCACGGGCGCTGCTGAAAACTTCCACTAACTCCAAAGCAAAATATTACAAAATCTGGGTAAGATCCAAAAACCCAGAAACATATGGGGAGAAAACAAGAATAATACAAATGTATGGATCTTTTACAATTCTTGTTTTTGTGGGATACCAAATCAATTAACTAAAGGACTTATTTATAGTCCATTAATCTCCCACCACAATCTAATGTTTTAGATGTGGGATTCTAACATGGCTAATTAAGCCACAATTCAACACTTAGCTGTTGAGCTTGATACTGTAGAAACTCCCGAGCTTGAAGATTTTGATGGAAATCATGTGGGGATCGATGTGACCAGCTTGATTTCCAATGATTCTGCTACAACTGCTTATTTTTCTGATAGCGAAAGGAAGAACAAAAGCTTGATGCTAGAAAGTGGAGATCCAATACAGATGTGGATAGAGTACAATGGAGTAGATAAGTTACTTAACGTGACACTAGCACCGATCGCATTTCCAAAACCAAGCAGGCCTCTCCTGTCAACATCCATAGATCTTTCTAAGATTTTCTTGGACTCTATGTATGTTGGATTCTCTGCAGCTACCGGTACACGTAAGAGTGACCATTGTGTTCTCGGATGGAGCTTCAGCAGAAGTGGAGAAGCACAAGATCTCGATATTTCAAAGCTTCCTCCACCTCCCCCAAGAAGAAAAACAAGTAAGAAAAATGATCCAATGATGATTGTTTTGGTTATAGTTGTGGTGGTGATGTTTATAGTAGTTGTTGGAGCTGTTTACATTGTGAGGAAGAAGAAATATGCAGAAGTATATGAAGACTGGGAAAAAGAATACAGTCCTCATAGATTCTCTTACAAGAATCTCTACAAAGCAACTACAGGTTTCAAGGAAAAAGAAGTTATAGGGCAAGGCGGTTTTGGAAAGGTTTATAAAGGTGTACTTCCTTCTAATGAGCAAGTCGCGATCAAAAGGGTCACTCATACTTCGGGACCATGGATGAAGCAGTTTGTGGCTGAGATTGTAAGCATGGGAAGGCTAAGGCATAGGAACTTGGTGCGACACCGGGGCTACTGCAGGCGAAAAGGAGAGCTTATGTTGATATATGATTACATGCCTAATGGTAGCCTTGATAAGATTTTATATGGTAGTATGAGACCAAATCTGAATTGGTTTCAGCGAATAAGAATTCTTGGAGGAATAGCTTGTGGCCTTCTTTACCTCCATGAAGAATGGGAGCAAGTAGTTCTTCATAGAGATATAAAGCCTGCTAATATTCTTTTGAATGCTGATCTAAATGGAAGATTGGGAGATTTTGGCCTTGCTAGACTCTATGATCATGGTAGTGATCCACACACCACCAACCTGGTGGGAACTATAGGTTATCTGGCTCCAGAGCATCTTAGAACCGGAAAAGCGACTACCAGCACAGATGTGTTTGCTTTCGGGGTTTTTATGCTTGAAATAGCTTGTGGACGGAGGCCTATGGTGCCTGGAGAGTTAGATTTGGTAGATTGGGTGATTGAGTACTGCAGAAAAGGATCTATCCTTGATGCTAGTGATTCGAGATTGGAAGGTATATACACAGAGGAGCAAATGGAGTTGATTCTGAAACTAGGCTTGTTTTGTTCACACCCTAACCCAACAATGAGGCCAAGTATGAGGCAAGTGATGCAGTACCTAGATGGTGATGCTAAGTTTCCAGATATTTCGCCGGATAACAATGTGATTGGCGCATTCACAGCAACTAATGAAGCTTCTGATAATGCAGTTTCATTTTCTTCATTGTTTGAAAAAGCTTCTCAGCAAACCACGTCCACCATTGATTCAATACTCATTTCAGGTCGCTAATAAAAAAAACAGTCTATCCATTATGATAGGAGATTTAAGTTAAACGTTTCTAGGAATATGACATGTATTGTTTACATAACTAGTTTAAATTTAGAACACTGGTTTGTACTTTGTATTCCAATTAGACTTGACACAGTATTTCTGTAAAGTTATTTGATTTTCAGGGCTCATATGCATCTATTCTACTATAACAGTTTGCAAAAGCAAGGTTAGATAGTTCTATATCAATGTAAAAGTAACTATGTGGAAATATGGTAAGTTATAACCCTTTGCCTGTACCATCTAGTTGAAATTTAAGTCAGTACTGCTTTCTCATCACTTTATTTTCCCTACAAATGAATTACAGTGGCAATGCACTGAATGTAAAATATAAGAAGTCTCTTTCTTTAGAGCCTACGGAATTCAATAAAAAGAACAAACAATCTTACCAATATTACTACTTTCAGTTTTGTAACTCAAACAACTTATTAAGGACCTTTCAATGTATGACCTTAAATAAATAAACCAGCACTCAAAATACTCCCTAATCTTGTCAAAATAGTCCAGAATTAAATTAAGAGTTATTATCAATTTACCTCCTAAAATTAAAAATAATATCAAACCACCTCTGGTTTTGAAAATATTAACTAAAAAGGCCCGACTGTCAATTGAAATAATAAAACAGTCAAGAAAATACAGTTCTGTGAATTCTAAGGGTCAATCAGTTATTCAGCTTGATGACAGTGATGAAATATAGATAGAAAATACTATGTAATTTTTTAATTAAAAAAGGAAAAGAAAAATAAAAACCATTTAAAAACAAATTAAAAGAAAAAAGAAAAAAAAAAACAAATTAAAAACCAACACCCACACAACTCTCTCTCTCCCGGTCACTCACCCTCTTTTCTCCTCTCTGTCACTCACCATCTCTCTTTCTCTCCACTTCTTCCATCTCCTTCACTTCTTTGAAGATAAATCGAAGACCCATACAACACCCAACACAAATTTCTTACAGATCCAATTGAAGACCATGAGGTTCTCGCATATCACTCTACCATTCAACTTTCTTCACCATTTATCACCACTACTCGCTCTCTCTCTCTCTCTCTCTCTCTCCATCGTCGACCTCTTACACCGTCATAGCTTCTTGGATCAGTGCTAGATGGAAGTGGAAGAAAAGGAGATGCCAAGGAATTGGTCGGACAAGGAAGCCAGTAATGGACCAGTGATGTAAAGCTCAAAATTTTCTCTTTTATGAGAAATAAAATTTTTTCGATGAATAGTATTTCCATATGAATAAGTAAATAGTGAATTTTGAAAAACGGACTCGAAAATCGTAAATTTCTAGAATAGGCATTAGAGACCAAAAAAATTGAAACAGATCAAAGATGAGTCCATTCGATTAGATTGTAAGTAATCCGAAGTTTATTAGACAAAAAAGTACCCTTTCCGATTTTAATACCATGATATGCCCTTATTTATGGAGTAACAAAATAATTTAAAGTGCCTAGATATGTAATTACATTCTAGTATAATTCCCAAATGCACCGGAGATGATATCGAATACGAGAATTGGTATAGAAATTTATTAAGGTTTAGAATATAATTAGTGCTAATGAAATTATCAAAAAGGGTATGATTATATTAAATTATAAAAGACATGTACAAGGGCATTTTAAAAAATTTGAAAGATGTATGAAAGAGCCTGAAAGTGGCATGACAAGTGGAAGAGGAAGCAAACATGCAAGTGACATGTGTATCGTGATAAGTATGCATGTGTGACAAGTATAAATTTTTTAAGAAAAAAATGTTGGCATTTGGTTGAAATGAAATGGAATTAGTTAAATTTGAATTGGTTTTTAAATTTTAACCAATCAAAAACCTTTAATATGAACCAATGGAAAACTTGTAGAATTGAAGTTAGTTTGGGGGCAATTAGGAAGGCAAGTGGAAACTATATAAAGTGAAGTGAATGAAAGAACAAACAAGAGAAGCATTCGGCCAAAGGAAAATGGTGCTCAACCGAGAGAGAGACTTAAGTGCAGCAGCTAGTTTTTGGTGATTTTGAATCCATTTTTCAGTGTTTTCAACAAATGTAAAAGTTGCATGCAAACCTAAGAGCAAGATTCATCAATTTCAAGTTAATTTCAAGAGGTAAGAATCAAGTTTTCATGATTTATTTTTGTAAATGGTTGGATTTATGGTTTTTAATGGATGGTTTGTGATTTTTATATATGAATCTAGAGATTTAAGACCTCAAAGTTGTGGAAAAATAAAGTTTGTGGTTCAAGAGTCATTGATAAGCATACTAGTGAAAATAAATTTTTTATTTAAGTTTAAATTGATGTTATTTAGGACACTAGTAGCTTTGCCATGAGATATGATGTGATTTTAGTGTGAATTTAAGTGTGAAACTTGAAGAAAGATTTATGTTGTGTGTGCATGTAGTACACAGCCAAGAGGGGAATTAAATGGTCCAATTTGAGTTCATATTATTTAAGTAATTTTCATGCATGTATATTTGTTGAAATGTTGAGTTTTGATGTTAAAATTAAAAACAAAAATATGGTACATCAAGCTGTCATGTTTTGGCCATGTTGAGTTTAAAGTGGTGAATAATTGTTTTTGGATGTTTTGAATGATTTTATTGCTTGTGTTAATGATGAATTAATCATGGAATTAAAAGAAATCCATTGGATATTATAGGACACATCTTACGGCCAAACTTTGTGTTATTTTACAAATGTGATGTTTTGTGAATTGGACTATATTTTACATCATTTTACATGTGCTTAAGTGTGATTATGATGGAAAATTTGAATGAAATTGATGGTGTGAGAAGTTGGTCGAGGTTCAGCCAAGACTAGTTATAATAATTCAAAAAATTTCGTTTAATGCATTGATGTGAAATTTGGACTTCGATTGTGGTGTTTTACATGCTTAGATGTTAAGAAAATTGAACGAAAGTACATACGAATAATTAGGGTGGTTATGACTTGAAAAATAGTGTTTCAAAATTCTTATGTAATTAAGTGTTTGTGTGTGTCAATGCATGTTGATGAAAGTATGTGTATGAATAACTTTGGTTACAATATTGCCTAAAAATAGAATGTGAAAACACGTAGGTAATGAGCGGGAAAAAGAACCCGAAGTCGTAAGTTATCATGACTTAGGAAACAGTGAGTGTCCCTTTCAAAATGTTTTGACGCAATTATTTTTCTATTCACCATGAAATTATGTGTTATATTTAAATTTATGCATTGAAATGTTAAAAATTGATTTGAAAGTAAATATATTCAACATGAAAATCTCTTGCATGAATTTCAGAAAGTTTATGTGAATTATAGATTATATGATGAAAAACCACATATATGGAAATGTTTTTATAAGCCTATGGTACGCCTTATAAGTATCTTAGATAATTATTACCAGTCAGAGTACCCTAAAACGTGCATGACAGTATTAGGGGTGTCTGTCACTAACAACAGAAGGGACTGTGTCAGTTAGTCCAGTTCAATGTGTCGCCTATGCACGTATAGAGGTATATAACAGCTAGCTCTTGGTAGTGATACAGAATTCCACTACGCAGAACCGGACATATGGCCAAGGCCATATTGGATTCAGTTTAAAGCAACCTAGGGTCCCATGTGGTATTCAGACGTCGGTGGTTGGCTTATTTCATAAAAGAAATTTTTCATAAAATTATATTTTCACCACAATTTATTATTTTACAATAAAAATATAGTAATATAGGCTGCTGTGTTTTCAGATTTAAAAAGTGCTTCAGAATAGTTTTTCGAAATAAGGAAATTCGCTTTTCAATATGTTAATAAATTTCAGTTTTATTACGCATGAATTATATTTATACTGGATGTTTATGCATATGTTTAATTCAGATGAGGTTTTCAAAAAATGTATTGCAGTTTTGTAGCATTGAAACATAGACGAAATAATTTTAAAGTTTTAGGGAGGCTATTTTCAAAAGTATAGTTTGAATAGAAAAAAATGACACTGACTGAGCTTGTTTAGCTTACTTTATTTTCATGTTTTATAAACAAAACCTCCCCAGATATAGGTGCAGGTGGTTCAACTTCAGTTGCAATAACTTTAACCCAAGAGTAGACGGATTTAGTAGTGTGCCGATGTGTTAAATTTGTTTATGTATGTTTACTGTAAATGCTTTTGAAAACCTATAAAAAAATTTTGTTTGTAATTATATGTAGTTTTTGAAAAACATATTTATACATGACATGTAAATATTTTGAGTGACATGTTATATTTCAATTTTATATATAATTCTGCGAGAAAACTTTTGTGGCTGTTTGTGAAAAAGGAAAAGAAGGTTTGAGGCCCAAAAATTGAGAAATTTGGTTATTTTAGAGATGTATAGATTTCCTATAAGTTTTTACAAGGTGGATTTTTTAGAAAAACAACTGTGGTGCTGTCAAAAATTTTATAAACCCTATTTTGCAAACATACTTTAAAAAATATATATATATATAATATTCCACCATTTCCGCTTGAAAAGAAATTTCTAGAGAGTTTTAAAAATGTTTTTAGTAAAAGAAAAAGGTTTATATTCATGGAAACCTTTCAGCTGAAATAGATCTAGCTAGAAGGCCACTGTGGGGTTATCGAGCGTGGGTTGCCTCGCCATAGAAGGAAAAGGGGTCGGGTCAAGTGAGGACCAGTCGGCAATGGAAGCGAAAAAAGCTCCTGTCTTGCCTCCAGGTTGGACACTCTGGTGGCTCTGTTTTTCTTAATTTCGTGGCCATGATGATTGGTTTTGTTTGGTGTCTTGAAAGATTCTTCAAGTATCTTGAATGTTTGATTTGGTGTCTTGAAGATGGATTTGGGTTTGGTTTTTGAGAGAGTCGACAATGAGGAAGAGAGAGAGCTTGAAGATGGATTTTGGGTATGGGTTTTGGTTTTGGTTGATATTTCTGCTGTTGGTGATTTTGGAAGTTTTTTAAGTTTTATAATGTGAAGTGTTAATGTAGCTGTTTGAAGGTAAAGGGTTGTAGTTGTTTGGAGCATAGGTAATGATCTCAATTGAATATACAAACCCTTGTGGCTAAGTTCGTCCTTCAATCAACACAGTTGTTTAGGTTTGTTTTATATTTTTTATTTTTTTAATTTATTTTAAAGAATTTTTTATTTAATTTTTTAATTTTTTTTTCAAATTAATTTCTACTATCCATCTTAAAATGGATGGTAGAGATTTGATGGAATATTTTTTTAATTTAAGTTATTTAATTTTTATTTTATAATAATTCTTATTTTAATTATTTAAAATTGTAATTTATTTATTTTAATTGTAAGTTCTAAATATTTTTATTTTTTTATTTTGGTTATCAAATGGTAGTTTGGTAATTGAATAACCTTTTGTTTTTTAGTTTTTAATTTTTTAATATAATAAGGGTATTTGATCTTTTATTATTTTTGTCACAAAACCATTAAAAATCTTGATGGAAACCGTTTTTGACTAACGGTAGGGGGTTTTATGGCTAATATTTTCAAAAATTGGGATAAACTGATGTTATTTTGTTTTCAGGGGGTTTTTGGATTTTTCCCTCAAATTAAACAACTCAGCACTTAATTTGGATAAAAATAGTCCCAAATCAATTTTTCAATAGAATAATTTTTAGTGATAAATTT
Source organism: Dimocarpus longan (assembly GCA_022984855.1). NCBI lineage: Eukaryota > Viridiplantae > Streptophyta > Magnoliopsida > Sapindales > Sapindaceae > Dimocarpus > Dimocarpus longan. Next base: position 9,301,386 of record CM041014.1, on the reverse strand, counting down.
AAAATGAATACATTACAAACTGCTGCTATTAAATCATTTTAGACTCATTCAAGACATTATAAATTAAGATTAAGAAGATGCACGAAACTGCTGCTTTAAGAAAACTCAATAAAATGACTTTTTAGGGAACAAAATTGCACAAAAGTTTTCCACCACCGCTCTAAGACAAATCAACTAATGTTTTTTGTTACTTCCAAAATACCAGTTAATGAAGTGATAAAATAATTTAGAAATAATAACGAAGCAATAAAATAATAACGAAATAATAACGAAATAAAAAATAAACAAAATGTCACATAAAATTTACATGGTTTATCCAAAGTAAGTTACGTTCACGAAGCTATTGTAGATGTTTAGTACGAGAAGAAAAAATAATAAGTGTTTACAAACATTCAATTCCTTGCAACTTAGATCCCGATTACACTAAAAAGAATAACAATTCTCTATTACTTAAGAGAATCTCACTTTTTACTCAAATAGTTACACCACTCTTTTTCTCTCAATTTTGGGATGCATAAAACAATTAGAAGAGAGGTCTATATAAGGCACCTCTAATCAACCTCTCATTAATTACTATTAATTGGTTTCCCTTTTAAACGTCATGCTTCCTCAAATTTCTTCACTACAACAATGAAGAATTATTGAGTTTTCTAATTTTGCATATAATTAATTCAGTCTATTAAATTCCTTGATTTTAGGAATCAATTCCTTGAAATTAGGAATCAAGTAATTAATATTAGAAATCCACCAATAACAATCTCCCACTTGAAGAGTTACTTTAGTCATGTCTTCACACAAGATTGACACAACAACTATTGTAGGCCAATTAAAGTTGAACATAGCTTCAGTTTGTCAATTGTCGTCGTTTTCATTAGCATATCTGTAGGGTTTTCATTTCCATGAATCTTTTCAAGTCTTAGAGCTTTGTCCTCCAAAAGAGACTAAATAAAATTATACTTCATCTGAATATGTTTTGTTCTGACATGGAAAGATGGATTCTTCGCCATGTGGATTGCATTTTTCGCCATGTGGATTGCACTCCAACTCTCAAAATAAAAACATTGTCCTTTTATTTCTTTCTCAATTTTTTCAAGAAACCTTGAAACCAAACCATCTCCATATTAGCTTTTGTAACTATAATATATTCTACCTCGATAGTAGAGAGAGCTACAACTTTTTGCAGTTGAGAAATCTAACTCACCGTAGTTCCTCAAAGAATATACTTTTTCTATTGTTGATATCTCTATCTAGGTCAGCATTAACAAAGCTTTCTAATTTCATATCTCCACTTTTAAAATAGAGTGTCATTTTTGTAATACTTAGTTGATATTTAAGGATCCATTTAACTATTCCCCGAAGCATCTTGTCAAGATTATTCATATACCTGCTCACTACTCATACTGATTGTGCAAATATCTGGTTTGGTACAAGCCATGACATACATCAATCTTCTAATGGCTGAGGTGTTAGAAACTTTTTTCATGTGATCACGTTCTTCCTTAGTTTTCAGTAAATTCTCCTTAGAAAAATTGAAATTGGCACTTAAAGGGGTCCTCACTGGTTTAGCATTCTATATGTTGAATCTAGAGAGTACATCGTTGACATACTCTGCTTGTGACAACATCAAAGTTTTTGCTTCTCTATCTTTTATAATCCTCATTCTAAGAATCTGCTTCACAATGCTAAGATCTTTCATTATAAACTACTTTGAGAATTCTCTCTTTAAGTTATTTATCTCTTGCATATCAGAACCTACAATAAGCATATCATCTACATACAAAAGCAAAATGATAAAGTTATTATCAAGCACCTTAATATAACAACAATTATCTATTTGACATCTTGTAAAACCGCTACTACCCATTGAGTTATCTAACTTCTTATACCACTACCTTAGAGTCTGTTTTAGACTATACAAACTCTTCTTTAGTTTGCGCACCATGCTTTATTTATCTGCTATCATGAAGTCTTCTAGTTGCTTCATATAAATCTCTTCCTCTATATTTCCGTAAAGAATTACTGCCTTTACATCTACCTGCTCAAGATGTAAATTCTCTACAACTACAATTTTCAGCACCAACCTGATCGTTGTCCATTTCACTACTGGAGAGAAAATCTTAGTATAGTTAATGTCTGCTTTCTGCTGAAATCTTTTGACCACTAACCTAGCTTTGTAAGGTTTGCTTCCATCATGCTCTTCTTTGATCATAAAAACTCACTTGTTATGTAAAGCATTATTCCCTTTTGGTAGTTCAGTCAGTTTCCATGTTTGATTTGACATTAGTGAGTCCATCTTATCTTTCATAGCATTTGGTATGATCTCCTCAGCTTGATATCTGTAGAAATCATTGAAGGAGGAGATCATGGCAGATCTCTTCTAATCGAAGAGGAGATCAATCTCGTCCGGTTGGAAGAGAGATCTATAGAAGTGCAAAAAAAAAAAATAATAATTCTTTTTGTGTGGTTATTTTTTTGGGATTTTTGGTTGAATTGATGATTCGGTCTTGTCTTTGATGATGTTGATGTTGATGAAGATGAAGATTAAGGATGTGTTTAAAGTCTGGAGATGATAATGTAGGTGATGAATTGATGATGATGAATGCAATAATGATAAGGGATAATCCCAAAAAACTTGCTATAATTTGCAAAAATATCCATTTTATCACTTATGAGTTTTTTTTTAAATACAAAATCCCCTCTAAAATTAATAAAAAACATTCATAATACCCTTTGAATGCATGTAAAAAGATGATAATATCCTTGACGGTTATAGATTCTGTTACGTTGACTTGATTAACCGTTTAATTTCAATGGCAAAATGGAAATGCAATAAAAAATTAATTAACTTTGATTAAAATAAATTAGTAAAAATAAATAATATTAAAATATAAAAAATATAATATTAAAATAGAAAATAAATAAAAATTTTAAAATATAAAAATATAATACTAAAATCAATAAAATAAATAAATAAAATAATATTATAATTAAAAAATAAAAATAAGAAAAAAACCGAAACCTGATTATTTAATGTCATAAAAAAGGAACCAATTTATTTCTTATCTCAAAGAAAAAAAAAAAAACTTGAATCTAGATTTTATTTTCTTCTTCTTCTTCTTCTCTTCCTCATCGCCACTGTCACCCATCTCCACTTATCTTCTTCTTCCCTTCTATATTCTTCTTCTCCCACTTATCTCATCGTTCCTGCACCTATCTCTACCTCCAATGACTATAACACACCTATCTCCACCACCGTCGAGCTGACACACTCCCCTTTCACAATTAGATCAAACCTCACCATCCCCTCACTGGGTTGCCATCATTCTCCAAAGTCTCCCATCACCATCGTTGGTCCTTCGTGCGAATGACTCCCTCCCTCTTGCTCTCCCCCCGTTGGTCCTTCACTTGGACACACTCTCTCCCTCTCGCTCTTCCCTTGTCGTGCTTCTCCTCACTAATGTCATGCTTCTTCTTGGTTGATTTTGGTTGGTAATTTTGTTGATAATTGATGACAATGGTGTTAATGATTGATGACGGATGATTGGGTTAATGTGGGAGTTTTTCTTAGATTGATGATAATTAGGTTCTGGAAATGGAAATCCAAAATTTTTGAGTTTGCAGTCGCTGGAAAGCCAGAACTAGAAACCCAAAAATGAGGAGGGAGAAGAAAGAGAGAGGGAGAGAGACAGAGAAGGAAGAAGAAAAAAAAATAATAAAAGGTGGTCTAATGGAGTCCATGGCTAGTGTGTTAAAGGTTGATGATGAATATGGAGGCTGAAGGTTGAAGATGAGAATGGTCCATAGCTAATATATCTCTTTCTTCTTTTTAATTAATTTTTTTTTTTATTTGGTGAGTTGATCTCCGCATTCCATCTATGAGATGGACGGTAGAGATCGGTTTTTATTAGTTTATTTTTGTTATTTTAGAATATTCTTTTATAATTATTTTATTTTTAAATAACATTTTTTTATGAGGGTTAAAATTCTCTTTGTACAATTTTCATAACTTTTCTGTTAACTTACTAACGGTAGAGGAGATATTGGATAAAAATAAAACTTAGATGATAACATGAATATTTTTGCAAACTATAGTAGATTTTTTTTTGAGATTATCCCTAATGATATTGAATTGGATCAATGAATGAATTGATTTAATTGGATTTTTTTTTTTTTAAAGTGACGTAATTGAAGTAAAATGAATTGGAAGATGATCTATTCATCAGGTAAAACCAAAGTGATGAATCAGAAGATGATCTGTCCATCTTCCACTTTAAGTTATTTCTTTCAAGTTGTAATGCATTATTATTCTTAATTTTTTAAAAATTAAAATAACTAAAATAAATTATTGGACTTTTTAAATTTGACCAAAATAAAAGGTAGTTCAATCTTTTGACATCTTTGACCATTGACCATTAAAATTTAACAGTAGCTCTCTAATGCCATGGGGAATTTGTGTTGAGTTTTTGAGAACTCAGGTGAGTTCATTTAATTATGGCCAAACGTGTTATATTTGTGTAATTTCAACCAATCTTTAGGGTAGTATGTGCAGTTTGCACTTTTTTTTTTAATTTAAAAACTGAATAGTCTTAATTATTACTATAGATTGAATACGGACTAAATCTAAAACCTGAATAACATATATGTATTTGTTAATATATGACTATACATTTTGATCGTTTATTTTTTTTAAGAGAAAAATAACTAAAATTAAATACTTTTAAATTTATATCCTTATAACTAATAATTGTTATGTATTTTTGTTTTAAATTATATATAGCTAAAAACAAATTATTTAATAAATCGCAACGAAATTTACCTATATATCTCTAATTTACATAAATTAAATATTTATTAATAATAATAAATATATTTTTTTAAACAATAATATTTTAAGAAACTATTAACTTGACGTAGCTTATATATTCTTTCTAAGTTATAGGATATATATTGTTAAAATTACTACACAAATATAAAGATCCAAGTCACTTGTAACATATGAAAAATGATAATTTGTAGGATACTGATGAAGAAAAAATTGGAAATATGTATTTTTGAGAATGATAGTTATAGAAGAAAATATTTTAATTAAGATTAAGTGATTAGGTATTTAGTGATGAGTTTGAATTTCTAATTTTTCATTTTAATATGTGTTTTAGCAATTTTAAATGTTTTAACTACTTAAAACAAAAACAAAAATAACCTAATGAGTATAATTCAGATCTATTAAGTGATAAAGTTGAAAAAACTAACAATCTCAAATCTTCAAAGGAGTTTGTATCTTCAACCCTTACATCTTTCTAGTTTATTAAATGACTCTCAAAATTAATAAATAGTTTATGACAACTTTAGTTGGAAACTGTAAATTTTACTACATAAGTGAGAGGGAATAAAGGTTAGAGAGAGAAAAGACTACCATTATTGATTGTCAAAATGTGTAATTCAAGATGCTAAAAAAAATCAAATTTAATAAAGTGATAAAATTTTCAAAATTAAATATTATAGTTTGTTCTATTTATCTCATTTTTTTTGTCACGTATCAACCTTAAATCTTAAATATTATAGTTTGACAATTTCTTATCAGTTTAAACTTTTGAGTCAGGTGATAACTAATATGGTATCAAAACTTTAAGATCCTTGGTTCAAACATTTTTTCCCCCTTTTACCTCGAATTTTTCACTACATCTATCATTTGTCAATATTACACTTGAGGGACATGTCACATGTCACTCTTAAATTTTAATTACTATAGTTGAATGTCACGTGTCAACCTCAAATCTTAAATTATAGTTGTCAAGTTTTAAATATTATAGTTGAATGTCACGTATCAACCTTAAATCTTAAATGTTATAGTTGTCAAGTTTTAAATAATATAGTTGAATGTCACATGTCAACCTCAAATCTTAAATGCTATAGTGAAATCCTTTCCTATCAACTTAAATTTTTGGATTTGATGGTAATTAGCATTCTTAATTTTTCTTACAATCTTGGTTTTCATATGGAGAAAAACATTAAAATTTGTTGAAAATTGTCTCCCATTATTCCTCTCAACCATATTGTTAACTATGTGAAAGGATTGAAAATGTCATTGGTTATGTAATAGGTGTCATGATTTGTTAAAGTTGAATATGTAATTTGTTTAGAATTGGATAGCTTGCATTGACTAAAGAATAATATTACACTATCCAAAATTTAATTTTATATAAATTTATTATCCAAATAATATGATAAATTTATGTGTACTACCACATTATCAATATATCATCATTGTTGTTATAAATCATCTTATCATATCATTTGAATAAAACATTTGAGAAAATTTTTTAGAAGTATAACATTATATTTTACTAAAACATGTCGTCCTTTGCTTAAATTTTCTATTAAATTTT